>LR990655.1:16482500-21482500 GCA_905147715.2 Xestia xanthographa | reverse complement strand
ACCAATTTTTTCGATTCATAAATTTTATGAAAGTGTTTTATGTTGAGGAGGGAAAGGAGATCAGATATTATATTGATGCTTTTCGTAAAGGGGTTTTAATATTTTGAATATTTAGATTTATAACATTGAAAGTCATGTGTGACAATAAGAGTCATGTAATTATTTTGTGGGGTGGTATTTGGGTTGTGATTATAATTACTGAGTTTGATAGGAAAATTGCTGATGTAGATGAGTGTGTTTGATGTTTTTGACCGGACCTATCTTGATATCAAAAACGAGTTGTCTCCGCAGCTCAAGCTCAGGTAAAACAATGTAAACGTGATCTTAATAAAGCTTTATAAGTGATCACAGTGTTCGTCAACTTTCTCAATTTATCTGATAATGTAGGTAAGCCTGTCGTTGATCCGCGTTCACATGCGTGTACTAGTCAGCTAAACGATGTTAGTCCGATACTGTTTCAAATAACCTTAAGCCGTCACCCCTCGTGTACTGCACAAACAGCGGCGAAGTCAAATCAGCGCCAAGTTAATCCGTTTAGGTGCGCGAACCCACTTGATTAAGTTTAATTTATTTTAAAAATGAGCGCGAGCGAGCCGCCTCCGGCGCTGCGTCCCTCCGAAATACATTATTCAGTGTTTTAGAATAATTTTCAAATTCGATTACATAGGGCCGACCCTCGGTAAGTGGGTGGGCCGGGCGGCAACGCGGCGGGTGTATTTAGCCAACACGGGGGTCTCGCCGCGTGCGATTCTGATTTGAATATGCGGCGCACGTGGCGTCCACCCCCCGCGCCCCCGGGACCGCGCCGATCATATTTCAAACGTCACCGTCGATGTCTCACTCAGATACTATCGGCCGATAAACGACGAGATACCACCGGCAAGGGTGGAAATAGTCCGCCGCCCGCCGACCTCCAGCTATTTTTTACCCCGCGATTATCGGCTGCAGTTGACACCTAAATATTACTTTTCGCTCAGCGCACTCCTATAACCCTGTGTTCGCTATACAGGCATTTTGCGGTTAGGTGCCGCAGCCAACGAAAGCACTTGAAGTTTATTGGCATGACATATTTCGTAGAGAATTTTCCGCGTATTATAATAATCACAGTGTGAGCCGTGATGGAAAACATTTTGCGAAGGCAAATTTGCACATAATATTTTCATACGATGATCACAACGGAAGCCACTTTAGTGAGTACGAAAAAAGTTGACAAGCTGTTAGGAAAAACGGAAAAGAGTTTTATAGTGCTTTGAATTTTTTAATAAGAATTATGCCGATTTAAACTCTATAAACAAATAAAGAAATGCTTTTAGTTCTCAGGCTGCGGCAGTGGCGTAGTGGCACATAATCGGTGGGAGTGTTCGCACGCGTGGCGCGGGCGCATGTCGCGGCGCGGGCGGCGGCCGGCACGCGCCACTCCATTACCGCGACCCCGCTGACGCTGATGGTGCTTCTCTGCTAAAACTGCAGATAGGAATACAGATTCGTGTTTGGAGATTTATGCCTACACGCATAATATGTTGGTTTTAGAAAGAATGTTCCAAATTCAAGACCCCTGATACCTCTTCTGTCGTCTACAGATGCTAGCGCTTTACAACTTAAGGGATGAGCTACCGCGATACGGTGATAATATAACTACGTATTCCGTCAGGACGTAAATCTTAAAATCCAACAGTATTGGTAAAAAAAAAAACAAATTTTATCAAGCGGTGCAATAGAGTGACATGTCTGAACAATATTCTTCTTTGCTCACGATCACAGAAGCATTTATGTGACTGCAAAGGAAGAGTACAAGCGAATCGGCGCGTAATCCGCTACTTGTATCGCAAATCGAGATATGGACGAATTAATTTTGGTCGCATGCCGACGTAATTGAAAACGAAGACTTAGCGTAACAGATGTAAACTCTAGATTAAAAGCAATCTGGCTTTTTGGGCTTTAGATGACTGATAAAGAGTTAGGGGTTGAATTGAAGTATTAGAAAGCTTTAGATTACCTGAAAAGGAAATTGAATGTTATTAAACGTGGAAAAAATGATGGAAAGTTTATTTTATACGGCCAAGTTTCCTTCTTTAGAAAACCAAATCTGAAAATAAAATAATATGGTACTTTTATGGAATGAAAAAGTAAATAAGTGCCAATTCGAATCACAGCTTCTAGATCTGTATGACCTATGAATCATCCAGAAACCTCCAAATAGAATCAAGCGACGAACATCGCTCGTGATCTTCAGTCAGAAAAATGTCAAAGGGGAAATTATTTCTCTTATTCGGAATATTTGACAGAGACAAAATGTAGTTTCGGTCGAATGAACTTTGACGTTCCCCCATGCCCTATAGGATGTGCGATTGAACGATCGCCCCACAACTGAATATGAGTGGCTTCATGGATTTTAGCTATGATTACCATATCGTGATTTGACGTTCATTGTTTTATATTGTCTCTTTGGTATTTATTTCTGATGCTATAAATATTAAACTAAAATTGTTGGGTTATTTATTTAAAGGGGTAAAAAATGTTGTATTACTAAGCATAATTGCGTTTTTTCGCATGCATTTGTTGCAGGTCTAATAAATGAACGAATGAGAATTTATTCATTCAATTAAATTGTTATCAATCAACAAACCAAATGAAGAGACAAAATCAAAAATGCAAAGAAATTCAATAACCGTCTACGATTCTTTGGATTGTCACCCCAATACAGGGAATTCTATACAAAGTTACCCTTACTTCCTAAAAAATCGATGTCACCTTTTATTTTTTCGGTGACAGGGATCATTTTTGATTGGCAAATCGTTTCGTGATAGTAAGGGTGCTTACAAATCCCCGAGATTGAGTGCGGGACACCGCGCGGTGAGGGTTCGATTATTACTAGAGTCTCGTTCTCGATACACCACTCGATGCATCGCGGGGAGCTGCATTACACCGAGTATCGAGTGTGGCGTTCAGTGGCTTTCGAATCGATTTGGTGACGGATCATTCGAGTTACTAATAGTGTTTGGGACTTGTTAACAGTGTTCGCTATTTGTAAGGTACTTGAGAACTTTTCTATAATGATTCAGATAGGTCTTGAACTCAGTTGGGTTGAAGCTACCTGCTAAACTATCTTCCGACTTCCGACATGATACGATATTTACATTTTTGTAAGGAACTCATACTCTTTTAATGTCCAATAGTTCCTCAATTCAGGTCTCAAACAAATAATGTTCTATTTCCTTGTTACAAACAAGTTTTCCCCTAATACTCTTCATAACCCAATTGCTGTCTTCTCCCATATGTTGCGTGGAATGTATTATTTTATTATGTTTTTATTTACTTAACGTCCGCGGAGACGAGTGTTTAAGCCGACGTTTATGATATTCTCCTGTGGCTTGCGACTGAGGGGTGAACGATGATGTTCTATTGTTTCATTTTCACCCTCGTTTTGTCAAGTTGATACAGTGAGCTATATCTATACGTTGTAATATGAAATGTCAATGGCGTTTCGGGTTTACGGGCACGGCAATTGTACAGTTTTGAATGTTTTAGGAAGTTACGGTTGCGAACGAAACCTCTGAATATCGCGTAACTTTTCGGCGGAAATTTTGAGTATTTAGTACGTACTAATGACCTCACCTGAATCTATTTCCGATATATTAATTTTATCGAAAATTATTTTGTGCATTCAATTACGAACAAAAACCTTTTAAAATCAATATTGCTTACCTCCCATAACATACGGCGTGATAAAATGTAGCCTAAAGCCTTCCTTGGTTAACAAAGAACATTTTTGCTGAATTTCAATTCAATCTATCCAGTAGTTTTAGCGTGAAGCCGTACCATACAAACAGACAAAAATTCTAAAAAGTCACTTTTTGTCATCAGTTACGCTTTTCTAACAAAAGCCACTTATTTTTTCTCGAAAATTCGCAATGTACAGTTTTTCTTTCGTTACTGTTTTATTATGTGTATAGATTGTATGCAATATTTTTAAATCGTTCGCTATTGTTGCGTGTAGCAGACAAAACAGATGGAAAGTCTGAAGTGTAGGCAAGCTCCAATGATCCGTGGTTCGCGCGATATTATTTTTGCCGGGCACAAAGCACTTCCCGCGACCCATCAAATCATGCCGAGTCAGGACGAAGCGAAAATAGAAAATAAAAATTTGAAATTAAAATACTCGGCCTAGTACTGTTCGTAACGTTACTGCCCGTAACTAGCACAACTGTACTAACACTACTCGATCCCATACAATATTTTTGAGTAGGAACTAGGTAAAATATAAATAAAATATATAAATAAAACCCAACCCCGCCCCACCAGTGTGGACACGGGCGATGGGACAACGGGAATCACGATACAAATTAATATCAAGAAACTTTTCTACTTGACTGTACTAATCATAAAATTGGTCAACGGGATCAGTTGACCAATTCAAAAATTCACTAGGTCGACTGATCCCGTGGGATCTATCTGTGTGGGACCAGTTTACTAAACACCCATACATCGATGTGCGTACGTTTTAATTGACTACCGCTTTGGATATTGATAAGTTTTTTTAATTGTAGTATCAATTTGCAAGCGTCAGTAAACACTGCTGCAATTAATTGACAAATTGGTATGGTATTTTTTACTTCAGAATATTGTGAAAATATATCACATGTTTAATGAAACGTTTTCCATTTTTTTTTTAAACTGTAATAATAGCTCAATGATACAATTATCGATAACTTTGAGGGTAAAACATGAATTTCGAACTGGTTACCTACCTCAAACGCAGACACACTCTTCAAAGTAAACACCCCTTTACAGGTGTTTAGTCTAAACGGACCAAAATGAATGGACCGCGGTCCGTACAGACGTAGACAAAAAATGTCTACGTCCGACGAAAAAAAAACAAATGAATAGACAATAATAAGTTAGCCATCACACAGGAGCTTCTTTTTTCTTCTTCTTTCTGCATCCTTAATCTATATATAATAAAACAGTAACGAAAGAAAAACTGTACATTGAGAATTTTCAAGAAAAAATAAGTGGCTTTTGTTAGAAAAACGTAACTGATGACAATAAAGTGACTTTTTAGATTTTTTGTCTGTTTGTCTGTGTGTATGGTACGGCTTCACGCCAAAACTACTGGATAGATTGAATTGAAATTCAGCAAAAATGTTCTTTGTAAACCAAGGAAGGCTTAAGGCTACATATTATCACGCCGTATGTTATGGGAGGTAAGCAATATTGATTTTAAAAGGTTTTTGTTCGTAATTGAATTCACAAAATAATTGAATGCACAAAATGACATGTTATAAGCTATATTATGTGACGCAGGTGGTGGTGGTTCTGTATGGTGTCGGACGTAAAGAATAGCACCATTCCATATCTTCCCATGGGTGTCGTAAGAGGTGACTAAGGGACTCACCAGAGAATGGGCAGCAGCGTTCTCTGTGGTTTTGTAACAACCGTACTGCGATCGCCAACCCGCCTGCCAAGCGTGGCGATTATGGCAAAACCCCCTTTGGGGGAGGCCCATGTCTAGCAGTGGACGTCTTACGGCTGAAATGATGATGATGATGATGTGACGCAGACGAAGTTGCGCGGGTCAGCTAGTATCTACGTAATGTACTAAAAACTCATATCGCAATATCACAGGTCGCAGAAACGCGGAAACGCAGAATCGCGCCTAGGGGCCTATACATTGTTGTTGGTGTCATTTTACACGCATGTTGATTCGCTGAACTGCAGACCAGTTAAGGCTCCCTAGGCCGAAACGCACGTTCAAACCACCCCAAAAAGTACTAGGCTGGTATGAGTTCATGGTAGTATGTATTTTAAGAATCGGTATATGTACCCTAAAATACCTATCCAAAACAATTAACAGAAAACAATACCTGTACCTAAATATTCGCAATGAAATAAAGATTTATACATCTGTCAGAGGCAAAACACGGTGCGAATGATATTCATTCCTCGTGATTGACACGGCCATGTTTTTGAGAAGCTCCGCGGGGTTTCTCAAGGGGTTATTGAAAAACTATAGTGGCCTGCCTGCTTGCCTCCTTGTTCCACCGCAAGGGGTGAGGGTGTCATTACGATGTTGTAGTCACACGAATATATTGGTTTCAAGTTATTGGGAAAGTTTTTTAGAGTTTGTTGGTCGATTGGCTTGGTGGATGACTACTAATACAGCCCATAACATCCACTGCTGGACATAAGCCTCTCCCATGATGGGAGGAATTTGCCGAAATCTCCACGCTTGGCAGGCGGATTGGAGATCGCAGTGATGAAAGACTAACAGAAAACGCTGCTGCCCATTCTCTGGTCTACGGAGGCGCAAGTTGTTCTGCCTCAGACATTAGACGCCTTATACGACACCCGTGAGTGTAAAGGGTCGGTTCTATTCTACTCTGCCGGATACCATACGGCTTAGGATTGGCTTGGTGGATGTCTAAATATAAATATATTCGTGGACTGCTATAAAAGGCAGAGAAGAAACTGAAAAACAAAGCACAGTTATTTTTCATTCCTTTTTAATTTCCAGATTTCTTTAGTTTATTAATGTGATAGATTTCACAGACGATGTAACTTTTAATTAAATGTTTTTTTTTAAATGACAAATCGAAAAACAATTAAAAAATTGTTTTTCGATTTGTCATTTACGTCACCAAGACGAATCTAACGACGACGTATAATTAATCCAAATAACATCCGTTTAGGAGTTACGAAGGAACAAAGGAATGGATACATACAGGTCAAACACATAACCCTCTTTTTGCGTGTCTACGCAATCGGGTAAAAAGAATGAAGTATTGTCTTTTCCCAAAATATTTTTTATTAAGTACTAGCGGACGTCACGCGGTTTCACCCGCGTAGTTCCCGTTCCCGTGGGAGTACGGGGATAAAATATAGCCTATGTTACTCAAGGTGAATGTAGCTTTCTAATAGTGAAAGAATTTTTCAATTCGGCGCAGTGGTTTTTGAGTTTATTCATTACAAACATACACACACACAAAAATACAAATCTTTCCCCTTTATAATATTATATAGTGTAGATGTGCATTTTTCAGGATTCTGCTGAACACACGTTTCAATTCACAGAAATTCAAGATATCCTTGATCCATCTTCCAAAGTAAATTCTTACCCTAAAACTTACTACATTAAGTAGCCGCAAAAAGAAGCTCGTATCACGAATTCACGGTTGATATTCAACAGTATTTAGGTATTGATGAAAATCCTACAATAATGTAGAATGTAACAAGAGCTACTATACAGTGATATCACCAATTTAGCCCTACAAATAGACAACAGTATTCATTAAGCTTCCCCATACGCGCTTCTATTAGATTACCTCCACACTCTCTCTAAAAACTCTTAGAATAAAGCTCTACAGGGGTGCAGATGCGATTGGCTGATAATAGGACATACGCAACGGGACGTAAATAGATGAAGCCTTATTTGAATATTGTCCCGATCGGGGTAGCAAATTAAATCGCGAACGGTAGGCGATGTGTTTGTGTTATTATTTTAATTGATTTTCGTTTTTCATGGGGACGTTTTGGTGACGAGAATTTGTTTATTTGAGGGCTAATATAACATTGGGTTGAATCCGAAGATATATGCATTATAATTACTATCTGTGAGAAGAATACGTTTAGACCGAGACAATCAAAGACTATTCTGCTTCTACTCCACTATTCTGTTCTGATTAATTTCTTTGCGGGATCCAAGATAGTTTAAAATTGTTTCTAAGGGCATTCGTTGAGCTTCATTGGCTAGGCGCTTTTCTGGTGGTCGCCACTGTTGATTCATGAGTTGCAGTGGTTATGATTAGTGTGGTGAGTATTTCGAAAAAAGACCACTAGCCCGTACTGGGTCGTTTCGTCACTGGGTCGCTCCAGCGAGCAAACTAAGCCTACTAGCTTGAGAGTCACGCTTACGTCCTCTGCATCAACGATCCACTGCAAAAAAGTCCGAAAAATCCAAAAAGAACAGTTTCCATTGTTCATTTTATTTATTTTTTCTAAAATGTATTACTAATCTGTGTGCAGGGCAAAGTAAAGCGGTGTGCACACGGGGTCACGCTATCGTCGTTCTAGTTCATTAGGCGGCTGGCGGCGCGGTCGCTATCGCCGCGAGCCGCTCATTTTTCACGCAACCTGCGCCCGTGTGAAGCTGCCTTTAGTGCTATTTAATGCGTAAATATTTGAAATAGTTTGAGGTTTAATATTTTTGGGTTATTTTTACTAATTTTAACTGAATTTATTTAGAGCTTTGCAGTCCTGGATTTGTCAATAGGCCGTATAGGCCGCGGCCTAGGGGCGGCAGTGTCCTAGGGGCGGCAGATTTCAAAGGACACTTACTCGATTTGAGAGCATAAAAGTCAAACAAGTTCACTGGTTCTCTCATGTTTTTTTTTATACTAATACGTTAAATCCCTGCCAGGCCGCTTTATACACTTAAAAACTTTATTTTCTTTGGTACAATTTTTTTGTTTAATTCCTATTGGTCGAAACAAGGTGGTCAAACATCTGTGATCTTAACAGAGCCTGAGCTTTTTTTGTAAAACATGACAATAATGTAAAACGGTTGCTTATTTTTTTTTGTCTAGAGATGGTAAACAAATGTGGTCATCGTGTGCTCGGGTGTTTTAAAAATGAGTAGATTCACCTTGAGCTAACTGTAGGTACGTAGGTTCTTAATTTTAACCCCCGACGCAAAAACGATGGGATTGAGGTTAGGGATGAGGGGGTGTTATAAGTTTGACGTGTCTGTCTGTGCCTGTCTGTGGCATCGTAGCTCCCGAACGAATGAACCGATTTTGTATTTTTTTCTTTTTGTTAACCATGTGAGAGATTTCTCAAATTCTTGCCTTCTGTAGGACACAAGGCTCAAGAAATGTTTAATGCCATTACTATAGAGCTGGTAAAGTTAAACATTAATCTCAAAGATTGCCGTGGTCAGTCTTATGATAATGCCACTAACATGTCAGGGATTTACAATGGTTTACAAGCTAAAATTAGGTATAGAACAAGCACCACCACAAAAATTAACGAATGAGATAAGAATACAAAAGATACTCAAGGGAGTGAACCTCACTCGTTGGTCGGCTAGAGCAGATGCCTGTAGAAGTCTAAGAGATTCCTGGCATGAAGTAATCAGTTATAAAAATGATTGAAAATTCCACCACAGATAAACCCGTCCCTCGAAATGAGGCAAAAGGAATTCGCATCAAATTAGAAAAACTTAAAACTGCGTTAGTATTTTGGAATGCTATTTTGGATAAATAAAGTGAGTTTTCAGATTCAGAGCTCATCTGTAGGATGTAATTGACGGTATCTGATCTCTATGGATCTCTAGTAGAGTTGGTTTACAATAGCAGAGCGAGAAAATGTTGTCTATTTCGAAGAAAAAGCAGAAAGAGATGAGCGCATTTAAGCAATTTCAAGGTAAAATAAAGAAGCAACCTAAAAGAAAAAAAATGACGGATGAAAAATTGAATGAAGAACCTGAAATACCCTCCGGCTCCAGAGATTATTTCAGAGTGAACACCTTTTGGGTCATACTTGATAGACGGAGGGCTGAAATACAGAGAAGGCATAATACCTACTTACTTAAACTTACTAAAAAAATACTGAACTTTCAACACAAAGAGTTACAGAAAAAGCCCAGTCTCTTGTGAATTTTCACAGTCACATTTCCTCTAATAAAACTGCAGAGGGTGGAGTGACGCCTGGATCAAAATCACTACTCAGTCTCTCAAGGTTTTTAAGGACTCAATCTCCGTCTAACGTTTACCCTAACTTGGATATAACTCTCCGCATCGCACTTTCCACTCCGGCTACAAATTGTTCTGGAGAAAAGAGTTTTTCCTGTTTAAAACGCGTGAAAAATCATCAAAGGTCTTCATTGTCTCAAGAAAAAATGAATCCTTTAGCTCTTCTCTACATAAGTAGAAGCTGAGATAATGAACACCATAAACTATGATGTTATTATAGATGATTTTGCTATTAAAAGGTCCCATAAAAAATGTTTCTTTTTACGCTCTTTCTTAATCTAATTCATTCGTTTTTTTAACATACGAGTCCTATTAGAAATTTATTTGCAAATTTTAGATTTTTACTTCTTGGATCGAATTATTTCGATCGGCGTACACGAGTCGATAATAATAGCAATCTCTGGACGATTGTCGATTGTTATTGATGAAAATTAGAGACGAGACTGATATGAGACTGAGGAGCGAGCTGAATTGACACAGAATTATAGTACTTCAATTTTATTTATTGTAATTTTGTCTTATTATATTGACAAACGAAAACGAATGAAGCGTATTCATTGTAGATCGAAGTTTTATATCATATTAATTTATTTGATAAAATTGAGTTTATTTGGAATATAATGGACGCTGAATCAAGACATTTATGGCTAAAATTACGCTTTCTTTACGATTTTTTCCGTGAAAACTCAAGGAATTTAAAGAAATTCTAGAACTCCAATAAACAAGTAAAACATTCAACGTATCTTTCAGTAATTTTAGCTTTTATAAGAATTGAATCTAACAATGTAAATTTGAGCGTCAAAATTCCATCGCCGACGGTTTTTCTTGCAAACTGAGTTCGTAAAATATTTATAGTAAATTACACGAAAAAAAAAATGAAGATGTGTAACTCCAACTTACAAGAAAGAGAATGGCACTATCGTTATTCTTAAGCAAATAATTAAAATATCTTACTGCTGCTGAAAACTACTGCGTCAAAGTCCATGAATTTGCGTAAAAAATGTAATAGGACTCTTAAGTGCTTTCCTTACTACAAAATAGAAATTATTATTTTAGAAAAGTATACATGGGGCGGCGAAAATAAAGTGGCCTACACTCATAAAAATTATAAATCCGGCACTGGAGCTTTGACCGGGACACGCCCATCTGCCCTTACCGAAAAAGAAACAGTGCCGACGGATCAATAACGCCAGATAAGAAGTAATTGTTACACCCAATGATATTCTAATAAACAGATATGTTATACACCTACAAAACCACCGAGAAAAGTGTTCAGCGCAGCAGAGCAACACACTTTTTCATTAATTCTACATTTCAAATTATACAAAAGGGATAGCTCGATAAAACCAATAAGAAAAAAAAAGAAAGATAGTGTTGTTCTATGTCTCGAGTGCACGCGTCCTTGTCGTACTCACGACAAAAATGTATTTCCCATCTCTTTCTTTTTTTATCCTCCAAATATCAGAATAATAGGAAAATAAATGAAAAATATTAATAAATCGAAGTCTATTGCGTAGTTACACGTGGTATGAGATCCCTTGTGTTTTATTTACTTTGGTATCATAATTGGTACACCTTCTGAACACGCACGATGGCATTTTTAGAATTTTTATCTAAATTCGTAGCAGCATATCGCTCGTTGCCATGCGTGTTGCAGACTAAGCGCAATACGACCCAATTGGACCATTTTCGAGTCTTCACGATTGCACGCTCACAACATATCTGTTTACTACAGTATCATTGGTTACACCAGGTAATCAAAATAATTCATATACATGGAATAGTCTTCTAAACTGATAAAAAAAGTTACAGATAACACCGCGGATATTTTGATCGACTAGTCGTGAGCTCTATTGCCGAGTATGAGGTCCTGGGTTGAATTCCCAGGTTTGTCAAAGTTTATTGGGTTTTCCATCAGACACGATCCCCACTGGTAGGAATTTGTCGGTGGGGATTTCTGGAATAATCCGACAATTCTCAGTAGCAACCCAAAGATAGGCTGGATAGGCGGGATGGATAGGCTAGATGAGATAGGCTGCATGAGATAGGATGGCCATACCTGGAGAATGAAAATACAATAAATCCATTTTTGCTAACCAATTCGGGGATGTATACAGGTATGCTATTACGTTTTGTTTAAATTTCCTCTGAAAAAAGTAGATCACCTAACGTTCATAACATGATTATGATTCTAATTATGGTTTAAGTTTTGAATTTGAATTTTCGATTTAAATTTTTTATTTTCTGTTTTGTTGTCTGTCTGTTCTATTGAATTTTACTTTTCCTGTTAATATTAGTTTTATATTCCTTTACATAATGTTAATTTAAACTTGTTAATTTTAGTTAATTAGACACCAATTGTATAGTACAGTGTACAGTGCTTGTGGCACATTTAATATGTTTATGGGGTATGCGGTGCTAACCTGTAAGAAATTGTTACACTAACCTTAGATAATGGTAGATAATTACTCGAAATATTTACAGTGTAAACAATTGTTGGTTGGCCAATAAAGGGAAAAAAAAAAAAAATATATATATATATTTAATTAATTTTTAGTAATGTTATTGCACATTCTAGAGGAGGAGAGGAGCTCGTGGCTAAATAATAACAGCCGCTCGGGTCAATCGTTAGGTTAAGCCGTGCTTGCCTAGGTTGGTCTGTGGATGGGTGACCGCCCATTACATACCGAGTTTTCTCCGTGCCTCGGAAAGCACGTTAAGCAACGGCTTAGCAAAGCAAAGATCTACAAATGACAGTCGGGACCCGTTGGTCCCGGCTGTCATTTGTAGATCTTTGACAGTCGTTAGGTAGTCAGAGGCCCAAAAAAAGTCTGACAACCAGTCTTACCAAGGGCCAAGGGGTATCGTATTACCCAGTACTAACTGGGTTGTGGAGGTCAGATAGGCAGTCGCTCCATGTAAAATACTGGTATTCAGCTGCATCCGGTAAAACTGGAAGCCGACCCCAACAAAGTTGGGAAAAGGAATGTTATTGCACATTCATAAGTGAATCCTCTTCTGCAAATCTCGCTATCAAAAAAAGGTTTGCTGAAAGAAAACCCAATTCTGGGTTAAGCTCGCCTTTGTACATAAGCTATACAATTGCATTTTTTTTTAAATGTATATTTGTTTTTTTTTGTGCAATAAAGAATAAGAAAGAAAGAAAACATAACGAAAAACAAACATTCCTTTCACAATATTGAAAATTTAAATCATTTCCATCATCTTAAAAATATTAGCTTCCCAATCACAAATAGCAGTACCAACAAGCAATTCGTTGGTAAGTAATAGCTGATTGATGAAATGGAAATAAATGAGTAGCGGACAGGGAAAAAGATGTCAAAATCCAAGCGCACATGAGCCAATAAGCCAAATTGAAATGCCTCCATGTTACACGAACACGAGTCTTTCAGAGTAATTGGTTGACGGGGCTTTCCTAGCGATTAGGGATGTTACTTATCGCGAATTTTTGTCTTGGGTAGCGCGATTGATTTTTTTAAAACAACTCGTGATGCAGAAGCTGTGTAGTATAGTAGAAAACGTTCAAATTACTTATCAAAGGAACTTTATTGCGCTGGGTCTATTTTCTGTAAGCGTGGGCTTGAAGTACTAGGTAACATTAAAGGCAAGTTGATCTAAGCATATGATCCAAAGTTTTCTTGTCAGATCTTGAGGTATGTATAGTCAGGTTTAAGAAGGAACATGGATGGGCTTTAGTCAGTAAAAGTCTGACGCTCTGGACGGAGCAGAAGGGATCATAATTATGAAATATGATGATATGCCATCCGAAAATCAAAGGTATGTATAGTGTAGTATATTATTTGGAGGATTTTTGTTGTAGGTAATTTTATTTATGGTCATCATGAACATGTCTTCCTTATCCACTGGTGATATTAGAGAGAGAAAATGTAAGAGAAGATCTACAGAATCGAATCCTAAAACAAGTATTTCCAGAGACAACCAAAACATCGACAAGCATATCGACGCAGCTCCACCTCTCAACGTTTGGGATGTCTTCTTCCATCGGTTCGTCGATTTGAATAGAAATACCTAACATTAAAAATATAGGGTGTAGTGAATGCGCACGGGGACAGTCCGCCAACCCGGACAACCCGCCAACCCGCTAGTATTCATTCCCTAAGTGAACTTCTAAAACGACCGACTTACGTTCCGTTCCACGCTAACTGGACGATTCACAACTTGAAAAGGTGTGCTTTTAAAGGCACACGTGTTTTTAGCTTTGTCTGTAATTCGATATGGGTCGCCGTACTGTCTAGCTTCGCTTTGACGTGTAGGTTAGCAATGTTTTTTGATTTTGTAGTACTTAATACGACTTTGTAATGGTTGTTCGCGCTTTGTGTGACTCATAGCAGTGAGATACCTGTATAAGGCCGCATAGTGAATATGATTAGTATCAATAACAAAGTTTCCTAGGAAATCTAGGCCTGAACTCTGTAGTCAAGGAGAGCCGTCCTCCGTAATGCCGTGTTGTCGACCAAAAAGTAATTTGTTATAGAATAAATAAATATAAATAAATGAATAGATATCGCTGGACATTAACACACAGCGCCGTCTAGTGCCACACCAAGCAACGAGGCTTGTGTCGTGGACACCAGATAGTTGATATATACTACATGGATACTTTTTGTTTGTAAATACATACTTATTATACATATCCATGACTCGGAAACAAATGTCCGTGGTCCTCACACAAACCTTTGCTCCAAACGGGATTCGAACCCTGGACCCTAAGAACGTAAGGCAGCCTCACTACCTCTGCGCCATTCGGGTCGTCGAATATCCCGCTACAGAGATGATTTATTCATTTGAATACAAAATTATAGTCTATAGCAATACCACTATCGTACATACCGCCACCGATGTACCTGTAATACACATAAAATCAAATGCTGCAATAAAAATCTTTGATGTTATTCAATACAAAACGAATTCTCCGTACAATATAGGCAAGGCCGGTGTGATGGGGTGTGCAATGGTGCATCGGGTCGGTCATAGAGCCGACTGATGTGATGTGTGACGCTTCATCACGTCCCGATGAACATTAGCCTTTAGGCTTCAATTATATATCTACATCATTTATTCTGAGTTCCGATATTTCCAATTGGATTTACATGAATTTGTGAAATTAAATGGGTCATAACTGAATTATGTTTTGATATTTTTTCAATTAATTATTAACATACGTATTTACAGTGATACTTAATACGTACATAGAGCACGAAACGATGTAAAATCCAATTTCGGCATGGTTTTTTAAAGATAAATTATATGATACTGGTTACCATACATAGAACATTTTGATACCAACATTTTTATGAAATATTGCTGAAAAACTTGTAGGTACAAGCAATGTCATTTCTGGAAAAGCTATTTGTTACTACAACGTCCTAATGGTTCATCAACATGATTGCCCCTAAAGCCTCATCTACAAGAGCGATAACAAAGAAAAAACCGTCTCCTTCCAAATCCAAATGCCCAAAATAACCGTAAACCGAATGTCATTCTAAGGCTGAGGATACATTACAAGAGTTTTTCCTTAATACTCAGCACTTGATTAGGCCGGTTCCTTGTAATTATTTTCCCCGGGTTTGCCCGCGAGGATTTGTATAATCCTGATTGGGTACGTATTGCTATTCGATGGAGTGTGTCCGCGCACGTGGCTCCCCAGTATTATCTCACTTTTAGACACGAATGATGGTGACACCCTACTACCGAATTTCGTGTAGGAAATTGAAAAGATTGATTGAATTTCTGATGATGTTGGAGATTATAGTTTTTGGAGATGGGTTTCATCTTTTGATGTAGATTTTGTTTGGTGCTAAAATTATGCTTCGGATATAGTCTTCACACACACGACACATAATATGGTGAGAGATAATATGGAAAACATTGAAAAAGATTTCTCAATTACTGGATCCTGAAGACAGTACACTGTAAACTTATTTTACTTTAACACACAATGGATTAATCCATCAAAACAAACACAACTTAAAAATGTTATTTAAAATATAAAAAAGCAGACACAAAGCACAAACAATTTAAAAATAAAAGCTGAATCGAATTAAAAATTTGCCTAGTAAAAGCGAATTAAAGTTGGCTGATGGCAGTCCGCCCGGTTGCGACTGGGGGCCGACGATAACGCCACAATAGGAATTTGCCGTTCGCACCGACTGCCCGTACCCTGTTTAACCTAATTACCACTTAGTTTCTTACGAGATAAGGACTATTATTAGGTAATTTTTATAAACAACACATTTTGCTTGGAGGTAAATGTTGTATAAATACATATTGGTCATTGAAACGGCTGGTGGGTTGATGAGGGTACTTGATTACAA
Source organism: Xestia xanthographa (assembly GCA_905147715.2). Classification (NCBI taxonomy): domain Eukaryota; kingdom Metazoa; phylum Arthropoda; class Insecta; order Lepidoptera; family Noctuidae; genus Xestia; species Xestia xanthographa. The sequence goes on along the minus strand of LR990655.1, from coordinate 21,466,395 downwards.
ATATTTTCGTCAGGGGGGGGGGGGGGGGGGGCTTACGCTTTCCGTAGTGCGAATGTGGTAGTACAATATGGGTGTTATATTTTGTTCAATAATTTCATACGATTTATATGATTATTTATAGTGTCGCGATGGCTTGTTCGAGGAAGCATGGGAAAAGAGCACATAGATGGGATTGGGGGAGGCCCTTACCCAGCTGTGGGACAGTACAGGCTATATATAAAAAAAGTTTAAAATGTCAATAGAATTGACGATCTGAAAATGCGAAAACTAAACAGAATCACACAGTCCGCATCTGCTAATTTCAAAGATTAGCCTAAACCAAAAAAAAAGTTTATACTCTGGTGTGGCCTATTGAACTAAAAAGTACTTTAATTATTCCTCACTTTTGAATTTCTTAAACAAATTCAGTGAAGGAGCTCCTCGAAATTAAACAGAAAGAACAAGGAGTTTTCATTTTAATTCTTTTCAAAAGTTTCTCGTGCAAGTTGTGAAGAACAGGCCGAAAGCCGAAAGCCGAAAGCTAACCCGACAAAGACCGTACCCTTTACTGGTATGAGTGACATTGTCCGAGCAATAACCTGGCCGAAGTTTTTGATTTTCACAGGTTACCAATGTTAACCTATTGATGCTAGCGTTCAAGGTGATAAATTGCTCAAACCTGGGATTACAATGGGCGAATTAATTTCGAGTTTGTAGATGTTAAATTAATTTCCCGACAGATTTTTAGGGTTAGTGTTTGAAAAGCGATTGTAATAATTTAATTGTTTAATGCTGTAATTTTGATGAAAGGATTTTTTGTGGATTACAGTCGAAAAGAAAATTATTTTTCTCATCCACACATACCTTTTGACTTACTATAGTAATTAAATTAGAACCAATTTAATAGGCATGACTTCAGTATCGATAAATCGCAAATCTACTTAGTCTATCAGTTAGGGTTTAGGAAAATAATGGACACGTATTTTATGTTTTTGTAAATCAATGAATATTGACAAAGATAAAACGCATCAAAACTCGGGAGTGAGGGCTCGTGACGTAAGAACGCACTAAAAATTATACCAATTCGTGACGTATTGAGAATTTTAAAAGCGTCGTATATACGTCAATTTTGGTTTACGTAACAAAAGCAAAAATACTGGTCAAATATTTTTTGATAATCTAACTGACGGACTAATTAGAATTTTTCAGTCGACAAGCCCATTATTAGGCTACTCCTCTTACAGCAAAACATACCCAGGAATACTTCTTATGTAGAAATTATGCGATTCTTATGTAGTATTACGAAGCCGTGTGGTATCCTGCAGAGTAGAATAGAACCAACCCATTACACTCACGGGTGTCGTATAAGGCGACTAATGTCTGAGGCAGAACACCTTGCGCCTCCATAGACCAGAGAATGGGCAGCAGCGTTTTCTGTTAGACTTTCATTACTGCGATCTCCAATCCGCCTGCCAAGCGTGGAGATTACGGCAAATTCCTCCCATCATGGGAGAGGCTTATGTCCAGCAGTGGACGTTATGGGCTGTAGTAGTAGTCATTCACCAAGCCAATAGGAGCTTGTCCTCTTCTTCCACACTTCTCTATCACTCGTCATCTCATCAGACACCTCCTTTGTTGCCACATCATCCTTCACACAGTCCATCCATCGTTTCTTTAGTCTTTCTCTACTCTTATAGGCATCTATTCAACAAATACATCATCATCATCATTTCAGCCGAAAGACGTCCACTGCTGGACATGGGCCTCCCCCAAAGTGGGGTTTTTGCCTTAATCGCCATCCTTGGCAGGCGGGTTGGCGATCGCAGTACGGTTGTTACAAAAGCACAGAGAACGCTGCTGCCCATTCTCTGGTAAGTCCCTTAGTTGACGACACCCACGGGAAGATATGGGATATAAGATATGATATATAACGAATACATACCTACAACAACAAATATACAACAACAACAAAAAAACTCATAACATGTTTCGAACTCAACACTCGAATGCTACCGATAGTAGCAACAGTTTTATGCCCTAGGCTTTCGATAAACAATTGTTCACCTTTGTTTTACTTCTCGGGTTAATTACAATACTCTCATTTTGTTGGTTTCTATATTGTTACCGAACTTTTGGTAGTAGTTGGAGTTTGCTTCCACGGACGACGAGCAACTCGGAGTTGTTTCAAAAACAGTTTACTGTTTGCTTGTTGTTTAGAAAAAGCCGAGTGTATCTTTGTTTAGTGTTTAGCAGGTTTCTGTAGTGCACTTTTGTTTAGTTTGTTTTTGTTTCAATTGTTTTAAGTTTAGAATTAGGTTTGGTATGATTGGCGTCGTACGGTACGTTGTCAGTATTTTGGAGTTCCTAAATATAGCCATATATAAATCTAAAAAAAATATAACTACATAATATAGCAATATAGCTGCAGGAGTTCTGGACGACCGCGAACCGGAAGACGTTTCGTTGGAGGGCTTCCCACTAGGTGGACCGATGACCTGGTGAAGGTTGCGGGAATCTGCTGGATGCGAGTCGCACGGGACCGGTCAATGTGGCGATACTTGGGGGAGGCCTATGTCCAGCAGTCGACATCTTTCGGCTGAAATGATGATGATGAAATATAGCCTTGTAGCCACTTAAATGTTTGTTCCTATTGGTTTCGATTTTCTCACGTTATACACAATTCTGTATATCTATATAACCGTATATAACATAACACTTAGTAACTACTAAGTACCAACCTACTTATCCCTAAGAAATGAACCCCTACATGTGTCACTGTCACCCAATAGCTAATTAATAAATTCCCCGACCCACGACACTTTAAAAAACGAATTCAATAGAATTCGAAAATCAAATTAAGCTGATATAAATAATTAAATCGAGTGTCTCGTAGGTACGGCGCTATGGGGTTATAATAAGACAACCCTCCCGTGCTCACTCGAGTAGCACAGAATCGATTTATTTTTCCGTCTAGGTATGTATACGTATTATACCTTCGTGCCGACATTTTGCTTTCATTAGTTGTTTACGATATTGGAAAATTAATTTTTGTACAGCTAAGCACCTACTTACTATCTATTGGGTATGGTTGTCGGTAAATGCCAAGGGTGCTTGACGTTATATGGATCGGGAGGAGGTTTTCGGATGCTTCTAATGAGGTTCTACTTGGATACGAAAGTAGGATGTTTCAAATAAGTCTGAAGGTAGGTTTTCTCGTTTGTATTTGTAAAGGGCTAATAGTACATTAACCTTTGTAATGCTGGAGCATAAACACACGCGTGTGACTAACACGACAAGCCACATTATTACACCTACCATTTTGTCACATATTTGTGTCGTTTGGCGTACAGGGCACGCGCTTGTCACGTATTTGTGACCATTGTATCATTGTCGTATTTTTTTCCAAAGGGAAATGAAAAATGCAACACTTCTACAACTCCATTGAGTTGTAGAAGTGTTGCATTTTTCATTTCCCTTTAATGACAACATCAAGAGGACAAGTAATCTTTTAATCCATATGAGTTAACAACTAACTCCCCTCATAATATCTTCACGTATCACAGGAAGTAGCTCAAGAATTTGTAAAATTCTTTACCGATATACCACAAAAAACAACGGAGGCTCTTATTTCCTCACCTGAACTCTCAATTGGTTTATTAAAGGCGAATGTGTCTGGCTGCCTGGTTGAATTTAAATTTAAACACATTAACCCTATGATTGTTATTAAAACTTTCCGGCAAATAAAGATCAAACTAACCGAAGATCTATGGGGAATGTCTGTCAAAGTTTGTACATCCATACTTGAGACTATAGCCCCTTACTTAGCTTTAATTTTTAATTTATGTGTAGACCAAGGAGTTTTCCCTGATTTAATGAAATACAGTAAAGTCATACCTCTTTTCAAATCCGGGGACAGTAAAGATACTAATAATTATAGACCTGTATCCGTGTTACCAGTTTTTAGCAAGGTTTTTGAAAAAGTAATGCTTAATCAAATGCTCTATCATTTTAACACCAACAGAATCTTACATGATCAACAGTATGGCTTCACCAAGGGACGTTGTACAACTGACGCCGGTGTAACCTTATTAAAGCACATATTTACTGCGTGGGAAGAGTCTCAAGACGCCATAGGAATTTTTTGTGACCTCTCCAAAGCGTTTGATTGCGTAAATCACGACACATTACTTTTGAAACTTGAGCATTACGGACTGGGTAAACTTGCACTTAGTTTGGTAAAATCTTATTTGAATGATAGACAACAACATGTTCAAATAAATGGTGTTAATTCACAGGGGTTAAAAGTAAAAATGGGGGTTCCACAAGGCTCAATATTGGGTCCTTTCCTCTTTCTAGTATATATAAATGATCTACCCTATTTACTGAAAAACCAACCTCAAAATATGGTGTTATTTGCTGATGACACTTCCCTAATTTTTAAGATAAATAGGCGGGCCCAAAATCTAGATGACGTGAATAATGCCCTACTTCAGGTCCAAAATTGGTTCACAGCAAACAATTTGGTATTAAATGAAAAAAAAACCAAATGCATAAGATTTGCTTTACCGAATGTTAAAAGTAGTGATTGTGATATAATATTGAATAAAGAGAAACTTGAATTCGTAGATAAAACGGTTTTCCTGGGGATTACGCTTGATTCAAGGCTACAATGGGGTTCTCATTTGACATCTCTTGCGGGGCGGCTAAGTTCAGCAGCCTTTGCCATTAGAAAAGTCCGTCAGTATACTGATGTAGATACCGCTAGACTGGTTTATTTTAGTTACTTTCATAGTATAATGTCTTATGGCATTTTGCTGTGGGGACGGGCTGCTGATATTGAGTCTATATTTATTCTGCAGAAAAGAGCCATCAGAGCCATATATAATCTTCGTAGGCGCGATTCTCTAAGGGAACTGTTTAAGGATATTGGCATCATGACGGTACATTGTCAATACATCTACGAAAACATAATGTACGTCAGAAAAAATCTGCACCTTTTTGGTAAAAGGGGTGACAGACATAATTACAGTACTAGAAATAGGGACCAACTAGTTCAGCCAGGTTTCAGACTCGCTAAAGTAGACTCATCTTTCATGGGGTACTGTTTGAGATGCTATAATAAAATCCACAAAGTATTCTTGAACTGAATGAGACGAAATTTAAAACATGCATTAAACGCACACTATGTAAGCAAGCATATTACAAGTTGAGCGATTATATCGATGATAAAAATGCTTGGCTCAATGCTGGTCCTGCTCCACATGGACAGGGGCGCATAAATTGATAGCATTAAATTGTATTGTTGGAGCTGCTGAAGATTGTACAACTATCTTTGCATTGTATAGAATCAATCTCTTTAGTATTATATAAATGCATAGCCCATATTGTGTGAGTACTATGTACTAGAAAGCTATCATTCACTGGAAACCTACGTCTTTTTTTTTGACTTGAATGTGCCCTGGCGGTTTGGAGTATGTCATGCTCACTCTATTGTCTCGCTGATGGTGGCGCATGTGTCGGATCATTTAGTTCCCTTCAAAATGGTTGAGTTGAATGGTGCTGATCCATGCGTTATGTCCGTGAACGGGCGCTGTCAGTTGTGACTGGTCATCTCTTGGTTGCCATGGCTTATTTGAATGAATTATTTTGAATTGTATTTTTTTTTTTGTTTGTGTTTTTTTGCTGTGGACACTTTTACCGTGCACATCTTGCTACATTGTTCTCACATAATATACCATCTCAACGTGAATGATGTAACCAAGATTTTGTAACAATATTCTGATTTAAAAGAGTGTCCATGGAGTTTCTTGCCCGTTCTTCTCCATAGAGATCTACGCTAGGGAATGGGCAACTACAGTACTTTCACAGTTTTTATGTCTTGTGACTGGGACTGTAGCTACATTTAATTTTCATCTTTGTTTCGACAATTCAAAAGTGCCTGTAACTGGCTTACTTGAAATAAATGCTTTGATTTTGACTTCTGGGACAGAAATCAAAAGAAATTAATTAATTGTCAGTCATCCCCGAATGTTTTCTCATTAATGGCTCCACTAAGATTATTTCACCATAAGCCCCCGCCACATTACTAATCACCGCTTCAAACGGTCGGGTGGCGCCCCCTCGCGGACGAACAGAGCACTAGCCCTTCGCCGGCCAAATTGAAAACGTATAGCTTCACACATGAAGACTCCAATCAAATGCGGGTAGGAAACAACCCAAGATTTATTAAAAAGAACACACAGGATAACGTTGTAATAAACGGTTAAAATGCTGAAAATGAGCACGACTTCAAGACGACTTCAATAATTAACGAACTCGATTTGTGAGTAAAACTGCATCCCTAGCCAACTTGACAATGTACAATCGTTAACGCTAGTAGAAAACTATTCAAATGAATGGGAATGACATCATCTCAACGTTAAATCACGTGATCAACACAAACGAATAGAAAATTCGTAGACAAGTTTACATCGTTCAAAATGATAGAATAGAATGTTATCGTTTCTACAATGTTGATCGCTAAACTCTTTGGTAGGAACGCTCACGATAGACTAAAGTGTAGGTTTTTTCTACAGACATTAGAGAACGAGCGATCGACTAAGACGTGTCAACTTGGCTACCAATTTAGCGCTTTCTACAATCGCTTACGCCGAGGCGTTTACGTTTGTAGAAAGAGAATCGATACGAAACGTCTGTAACTTGGCTAGGGGTGCTGATGTTAAAATATTATAGGTATTACAGTAATATTATTTTTGACTCGGTCTGTCGACGGCGCGACAAAAAAGATGCAAAGCGTTTCACGCAACATAATACGCAAACAATGGATCGTCGCGTCGCGTCGGTGCAAAGTCGTTTTCTACGAATATTCACAGTACGTCGTTATGTGTCTCGCTGATTTCGTAAATACACTGCATTTTAACTCAGGTAAACTTCGCCTTAAGATATTTTATAGTGTTTAACTTTATTCGTATCGCCAAGAGCTAACTGAATTACACGAACTATTTGCAATCGAAACTACGAAAAAGACTGTTCAATAAAAGCGAACGGGGCGCTCGGAAACATTTTCTTCCGTTTGTTTCCTTTCACATTACCGACGCAGAAGGGGATGAGGCGGGTCGACTCCGCCTGGACGTACGGGCTTCGCATTTAAAAGCGATATAAAAAACTTGGGCCTTTATTTCGCAGGATGACCTAAGTGGCCGGCCGGACCGTACAAAAAACCCTCTTGGACTTACCTGTATTTTTCCACTTATTTATCCAACGTTTTTACATTCGCACTGTTTGTTAGTACAGCGCGCTTTGTCTGTTCGGGAAGATCCTGTTTTTTAACGAGTACTTAGGGTCTAATTAAAAGGAAAGCTCCGCACGGACAGTCGAGGCCTTTTGATGCCCACTGTTATTACATTTCGTGTATAAATTTAATTTGGCTGGATGGAGTTTCGAGTGGAGAGCTTATCTTGTTTTTTTGGGGGTATGTTATTGAATATTTTGAAGTGCTGGCTCCTCGAGTACGATCTTGTTAGTAAGGGATTTTGTCTTAACAATATAGGTACAGGAAGCATGTATGGTGTAGTCTGATTATATGTGTTTCAATTGTTTTCTTGAAATATAAATTGTGTAGGTATTTTCTACTTAACGTGTACAATTTCAGACTAACTTAAGAGAGTGCCTCACCGTATCTGTTAATCTTCTTAACCTACCAAGCAAAGCCAAAGCTTTCTCAAATCATGTTAACTAACGCCACTTAAATCTCAGCTTCAAAACATTTACGGGGTCGTCATTATCAGTTTCAGAACTTACGATGCCATTACGAAAGGTAATGCGATAATATGTTAACATTTGACGAGTAATAAACCATAAGTCGCATCGCGTTGGACCTGTAATGAGGGAAATACCATTGCTCACGGCATTTACATTAAACTTAAGTTCATCGACAGTAAATGTCAGTGCGGGAATGATGCCCTGCGCAAGAGTCGACTCCCGCAAACGCCATTACGAGTTTTATTTCCCTTATGACAGATGGCGCAATAAAAAATTATTTTAAATCAGGAATAACTTCAAATAATGAGAGAGCACGTGTCCTTCGGATCATTATAGGATCGAGTATTGGTCGATTCGGTTCGAGATAGCTCTTTGATTTACTGCCTGACTTTTGAGCGCACTAAATCACTTTTGTATGGAACTTGAGAAAACTATTAGCTATTATTATTGGCGAACTACGAGAGCCCTTTGTGTGGCCTCCACCCGTCTCCGGATAGACGATACTTTTTTATTCCGTGAATTATTATGATTTTCTGATTTGCGTGGCGAAACGTGAATTATTATAAACTATTTTTGAGTTATGGGAAAAAAGTATGCGTGAATCGTATTGTGGCTGATATCTCATTATGGAAACTGACATAAATCCGTAGATGTTTACGATTTTTTGCGAGATATTTTTCGGTTACTTGATTTATATCTGATTCAACATAATAGCTAAACTATCGTTACGCAAAACTTTGTGGTAACATGCCAAACCCAATATCTGTAAAGAATTATGTTAACTTTAAGTGACTGTGGGGCCTAAAATGGCGGCCATTTTAGACCCTCTGTTCGCAATGTTCATTGATGTTCAGCTTAAACTATCACACTGTCGCATCCAACCTTCTTTCTTTTCTACACCTACGTGTCAATAAACACCTTATCATAGACCAAATGACGCCAATAAAAACTAAAATAAAAACCATAAACATTTATAATTTCGCAGATCTTCAAATTAACACGTCTCCCACAACATTCCTACTCCATTCAGTCATTCTATGGTGCTAGAGTGCCAAAAGCCATCGACAGTTTTTTATCAAACCTTTTCGAAACAATATTTACGGCAGTCATTAATTATGTCCAATGCCGTGGCCAATGTTGGGGCCAATTTATTAGGTCCCAAATTCTTTAGATGAGTGATTGATCATTTGATCAATGTTGGGTCCAATGTAGATTGGGGAGGTGATAAATGTTGGATGGTGCCATGCTGTCTGCTGTGTGAGGTCGGATTTTACCGTAAATTTTTGAATATTTGAATAATAGTTTTGGTAAAATTTGATTATACTGCGTGTAACAGAAATTGTAATGAGTTGTTAATCAGATCGTCAGTGCATTAAACTGTAAGTACAGCTTTTGTCCTTGGACCAACAGCCTAATTTCGAAAAAAAAGCTGTCCCATACATTTGAGTCGAGAAGGTAAGTACCTACCTACTGAAAGTATGGGATAGCTAATTATTTTTCCACAATGACTTTGTGAAATTACGGATATAACGAATAATAAAGTAAAATTTAGCAAACTATTAATAAATTAGTAGATTATGTAATACCAACATTCGCAAGTGTGATCGTGGGCAAGTTTTTGTTAACATTCTTCAGTTTATTAATGGTTGGAACAAAAGGTGGGTCCAACATGGGTTGGGTTGGTTGTTGGTGCCATGCTGTCTACCAAACCTGTGTGGGGTCTATCGTTTTTTTTCTCGGTTATTTAAGGACACCTATTACCTATTGATTGATTTATAGTTGGACCATAGAGGTTTTATTCATTTTTAGCGATGCTAAAGTTACGAACCCAATGCGATTATTTACCTGAATGTGTGAGAAAGTTGTTTAATACTCGTAGCTTTATCGTAAGTAACTAAATCTAGCCATTTAATTAAAAAAAAAATAATTGCGGTCCTCAATATGAACACGTTGTAATCAAACATTGAATCACATATTTATATAAATAACGCTCATTGTCGAGGATTAAAGTTATTTTGGATTCCCATACAGAGCTAAAGTTCACAAATAAACACTGTATTAAATATACAGGTAACGATAGGCGATAGGATTAAAATAACCCACCCACGCAACGAATTCATTCACTAGGTAATTCCTATTGTGTTGAAACTGATCGAATTACAAATACTCCCAATAAAACTCAAACATTTTATTACCAATAATTTACTACATCGAGTCGTTGAATGTAAAAATGAAATTAAAAACAAACCATTAAACGATTTTATACGAGAATCCCTAACAAGGACGTTTCCCTTAACCGGATCGGGAACACACCTGGGTACTCGAAATTTGCCCTAAAAGGTCCCAAACGACAGCTAGCCTCAACAATGTAAGGGCGTATGTACAAATACTTGTAAAGGAAACTCAACTTTACCCAGCCTGAAGTGAGGTTGTAATTCCTTCGCACATTAGGCTCCATGTTGGTAGCTATTGGACATAAGTCATTCCGGAAGCAAGGAGTGCCGAGATGGTAGATTTTAAAAATGGAACGTTTGATTTGCATTTGAATAAGAGCCCCCGGCGACCCAGGTGCGCACAGTACAGTCGAGTCCAAAAGTTTTTCGATTTTTTCCAATGTGGACACGAGTTAGCTAAAATTAATATGGATGACCAGTTGAAATTGACGGTGTCGCTGTCGGCTAATACGATTTACATACGGATTAAAGTAGCCCGCTTCCATTTAATTACTTGAAAGTTCATCAAAGTTTTTTGTTTGTGTCCAACTCAATTTTAATGGACCTTTTTATTTCCATGTTTTGTTGGAAAATTTTGACTCTATGTCTATAAATGCTAACATTTGAATTTTGTGCGCCTCTGTACTATCATTAGGTAGCGTAGAATCATGTGATTTTACATTTAACAATTCAATACTAGGACGACAAAACGCACGTGTTGCTAATGGCTGAGAATATATTGTGTTAAGAATCACATACTTATATCATATTCTTTTGTTATTAACCTACTCACCTACATACCTCGTAAGTCTACTGAAGAGAAGTAGATACAAATTTTTCGACAAATCTTTTCGGGAGTTTTGGTTTCTAACCGGTTCATGGCTTTAGGCTCGTCCCCTGTTACTTTAATAAACATAAAGTAAGTACACCTTCCCATACTTGATAATAGACATGATGTAATGTTATTCCCGCACGAAGTTTTTACTTACTATAGATTAACATCGAAGTTAAGACAACAAAATCATTCTCTAAAACAATTTAATTATATATTTTCGGCATCTCAAAATCCCATTATCCCATATGAGCTTGGGAACGCAATAAGAAAACCAAGTCCACTACACATCATATTTTTTTATCTGTCAAGTGGGGCGTGTTTGAGGCAACGACTGCTCCTTATTCTGCCTCTATTGTTTGAGGTTTTTATTATCATGGCAGACAAAGGGCGCGTAAACGGTAGCACAAGCGTTATCGGCACTTGTGATCAACCTTATACTGTTTTTTTTTAAATTATATTTTTTAAGAGAAAACTGAGATGTGTTCGTGCGGGCGCGACATGCGATACGGATCGCGGGAGTTTTGATTTTCGCGCGTTCTTTTTTTGGAATGAGCGATGTGTTCCTGTTTTGTTTTTTTTTATTTCTTCTCTGCGTGAGAATGGGGATTGAGATTGTGATCAATGAAAATTCCAGTGGTGGGTTTGCGAAACTGGAAATTTAACGATGCTCTGTTTTCTGTAATTCTTAACATTTATAAGATGTGTTCATAAGTAAGCTATAGGTAATGTTATCTAGCGTCGTAGGTGACGCACCTACGATATCTGCCTTACACAATGCTACATTACTCTACGCTATTCTATGCGATGCTACGCTGCTCTATGCTCCTCTACGCCACGCTATGCTGCGCTGATGATTTTCGAATTTCGACTCATCGCAAACTTCACATTTCAAACTTCAATTTCTAAAAAGATAAAATCTTTCAATTACCCATCCTTTTTTCTCAACACCAATTAAACCTTCTATTTCTACGCCAAATCTTTCACAATTTTCAGAAAGCATAAACAACCCCAGTCTAAGATAACTACAGCAAGTTGTGACTCGCGCGCTCCAAGCCGTTCACGGCTCACTATTGACCTCGTTAGTTCAAACAAAACGTCACAGGCGCATGTAAAACAACCGCGCACTTCACGTGCGCCTTTTCCTCTCGAAAATACGAGTAACTCATCTCGGCTTTTCACGAGGTGTCATTAATTCAGGGAGCTTTGTCGCGCCCGCTCCGCTTGACGCTCCGCGCCCTAATGACGCGGCTCTCAGCCGCTTGTTCTTACCTCATTAACAAAATGACGTTGACGTTAATATTTTGTGTTGCGTTTACGCGGGATTGAAGCGTTCGTGTTTTGTTTATGGCCGGATTTTAAAAAGTTGAACTGTCAAATTTGAAACAAAAAAGTAAATTGTCATGCATGTTTGAGTTTAGAATTGCAGCGCCGGATTTTTTCATTCGTATACGTTTTTTAAATGTTGGTGTTAAGAATGCTGAGCTTGCTATCAAAATAAAACGTTTCACCAAACATATTTTTTCACAAACATCTTCCTTCCATATCAAAATATTTCCCCAGAAGAAAATATGCGTGAACAATAATAATTTTTGATTTTCCCCGGGGCTGGGCTCGGCTCCGTTCTTTTAATTACCGCGCCTGGCCGGGGCGGGCTCGAGAAAATATTTAGCCTCCCGTCCTCACCAGCCCTCCGTAATTACTAATGAGCTTTACTTAAGTACATGTATACTGTATAGGAGACACTATGAACGTACAACTAAATTATTTTTAATTAATAACTGGATTTAGAAATAGTGGTTTGTGATGAGGAGGTTAGGTAAAGTTGTAAATTGGTTAGTTACAAAAACCAAGAAAATCATAAATATAATGAAGTTTCAAAAGTTGGTACAAAGTCAAATAAAAAAAGCAAGTTTAAAAAAATCGAAATACTTTTTAATTATACTTAGCAACCAGCGAGAAGCCATAAAAATTCTCCTTCAAGAAAGTAAAAGAATTTTCATTTGTGTGCAATAACGTTTCATTAGAAGAAGGCCTTGGCCTCGGAAGGCGACGGGGAAATAAGAGGAATTTCTGGGACCAAATTAGAGGCCTGAGGTTCGTAATAAGAGTGGACCAAGGGACTGGCCTGATAACACCCACATTGTTGTTGCTATTATTTTTTCATCTCGGCCGAAGCATATTTTGCGTTCCTTTTTACGTTGCTCGCAAATTGTGAGAGAGGACGGAAGATGATTTGTTGTGTGTTATGGATGCTGAAGGATAATGAGTGGCTGTGAAGTGTGGTGAAGTAATATGGGTAGGTTTTTTGACTTTCTTGGGAGTTGTCTTATATTGGGAAGGGTTGAAATTCGTGCCCAATTAATTAGTAAGTAATTAGCAGTAGGAACAAGGTAACTGTATGTATAAATTACAAAAACAAAATGGCAATATTTCACAAAAACCTCAAAAATCGCACTCGAATCAAAGTAAACCGTCGACTATTACAAAATCACGTAAAACCATTAATTACCACAGCATAAAACCTCGACAAATCGATAGTTCCTCTTCACATTAATTTCACAGCAATTATTAAATACGAGCAATTCGATAATTAATTGGTGCAAAAAGAGGCCGGCTACCGCAATGGAATCGCAACGGGATCGTGGCGGCAACGGGATCGCAGTAAATCACGCTCGCACAATGCCGCCAGGTGGCGTCGGCGTCGCACGATAATGCTCGCGTTTAATTACGCGGAATAATTAGTGAACGGAATATTTTCCGGGCCCTAACTATCTCCGCCGTCTTCCGGCTATAACTAGGCGGTAATTGCGGATTAACCTCGCATTCAGAATTTAATAGGTGCTCGAATAGAACGCTACGACGCCAGTCGAACCCCGATCACGCTATTTGTTTAGTGACGTCGAATTAATTGTTATCCGGAAATATTCCTCGTATGCGGTATAATGTAATGCTACGATTATTTGTTTGTTAATTTCGTATTACGTCTGTTGCGCTGCGCGATGTACGAGGTGATAATTGCGTGCGAATTCAATTAGGGTGCGCGTTAACTGTTTTATTGAATGATGTAATTGTATTATCATAAAATATATTACGGTAATGATATATTTTAACTTAACAAATTGTTTATCGATGCTGTTGATTTTTGGTGTCGAAAATGTGTAGGTTAAAATTAAATGACAAATATCATCTCATTCGAAGACTGCATCGTTGGTTTAGTCTTCGCAAGCACGACTGCTGAACATGAAAGTCCTTGGTTCGATTCCCGGTCCGAGTAAATTGTTATTGGGTTTTTCCAGTCTGGATTTGTGCCCCGTTGATGACAATAGGCTCGCCCCCTACTACTACTATTACTACTATTAGATATATCTGCCTACCCCTTCGGGATTTACAGGCGTGATGTTACGTTATCCTCAAATTTGGATCGCAAATTCACGGTATCTAGGCAATCGGCATCCAGTAGCGATTGTTTAGCGAGCCAACCCGCTGAGGGCACGCATATTGCAACGCATACCCGGCACGTGTTGCCAATGTAATTTGCGCTTTATGGCACGTGAATAATGCGCGATAATCCCCAAACACCCCCATCACCACGGCGACGTTTGATCTTCCAAATACAAGGTAAAAAATAATAATATAAGCGCATTTTCACCTGCGACAATTCGCCCAGACTATAGTTATTGCCGACCCCGGGGGTGGCTAGTTGAGCGTGAACTTTGATATCGACGCGAAATATTAATTTCTCGACGCCAATAAACAGCCAGGCGTACGTAATGCTGGCAAATTAAGCTGAGTGCCTTTAATATTATTCTGTTGGAAATTTTAATTATGAAACGATTTTCCTCGTATTGACGCTCGAGTAGATATTGGGCTTTGTTTAGATGCGATGAGGCTAGTTTATTGGAAATGTGTTATCTTGTGCCTAATTAATTAGAGTTTAATATTAGTGTCATATAAAACTGCAAGTGAATTAGGTTCATCTGCTAGTTGATTTTTTTAAACGTTAGTAATACTTAAAGGCGTGTAGTAGGTGCTCATGAAAATCATCAACTTTTACAATCAGACCGACCATGTAAACGTGAAAAATATATCAATAAAAAATGAAAAAATGGCAGCAACAGTAAAAATTATTCATTTTCATGAGTATTACACGCCCTTAAAGTATTGCCAACGTTTAAAAATCACCTGTATAAATACTATAGTTGGTGCCAGTTAAGATGAGAATAGCGGTCATTAACCCACCTACATTTATTAAACTTCTTAACTTCGAAAACCAAAAATAGCCTGTTCAAGTCTTGAATCGTCATGTATCGTTATCTTCAACATTTTTCTAATGAAAAACGATACATGGTTTATTTTGGTTCGTACTAGAGATATTAGGGAAAGGGCAATGACCGCTATTCTCATGTTAACTGGCACCAACTATAATAGCGTATTATCTGTAATTCAGAGCATTAAAAAAACCAGTAAAGGTTTACAATTTTCAAGATGATTAAATTGTATGCACTGTACTTTATTAGAGATCCTTTCAACTCTCATTGACCACAATGAGAGTTACGTTAAGTACTATTTTAATAAAAATAATATTATAGGGTTAAGTTCTGCCTACCTATACACATTAACATTACGTTTCTCAAATGAGAACCATCTGCAATTTCCATCATGACTTTTTTTTTCGATCATTCCTACTAGTTCTACTACACAGTTCTACGGTAGAACTAGTGGGACCTTTTTTCCCAGTAGTCCTACGATTTCAGGTGGTATAAAATGTTAGAACTAGTGGGAACAAAAAGTCTCATAAGTTCGATCAAGTTTCATCTACTACACATAATGAAGTCCAACAATCACTTTGACATAACCGCAAACTGCCCTTTCCGCAATACATACTCTAAAACCATCAAAACTTCAAACAAAAAAGGTCAATCAAACTCACATTTTTATCACTCAGATCTAGACCTCTTTAAATTCCAATTCGGAGTGGCGCAGGAAAGCAATTACCAATATTACTTGGTAGCTAGCCACGCCATCTGTCGAGCGGGGTCGATCATTTAAAAATCACTGCACATTGTTCTGAGCGCACCTAATTGCAGTGAAAGTGGGGTTCGATGGACCCCTGGACTAAATCATTTTCTAATGGGGGGTGGGGGTGTGTGTACTGGTCTTTATTTTGCTGATGTGTGGATGGTTGCCGTAATTTTCTTTGCGATGATGAGATGTGTTGTGCAATCCAATTGATTAGCGGATTGTTGGTTTATTTTTACGGGTATTGTATTGATATAGATTGTAACTTGATTAATCTAAAATGGACTAGATTTCCTTGCAATTTTCGAAACTTTTTTGAGAAATAAACACATTATAATGTCTTTTTTTACTTCTCATGCTCTGAAAGTGCTTGTTTGTGCAGGATTTAGGCTGCACAAAATCGAATTTTGTGCACAAAATTAACGTATCTACTCATAAATGTATCTATATTAAGGCGAAAATGAGCCATACAGCCAAACGCAATAAGAAGTTCATAGATAGAATTTGTTATTTTATAATATTTACTTTAATTTATTTGCCTTATGTGTTTTTTAAGACTTAAAAGATATAAAAAAATAAATCCAAGTACCTACGGTAGGTTAATTTAATTAATTTAAGAAAATTATTATTACAAAATTAATTTACTATTAGGCTGTATAGGTCTGTAGTCCAAGCCTAATATAAATGTCGTAAGATTTCAAAAAAATAAAGCGGCGGGAAACAGCTCTTGTTTTTTCGTGCGTTTACCTATTAATTTCTTCAATTTGTACTACTGTTTTATTTCCTCGCAATCGAAGTGAAAAGCAGAGTTTATAACTCGTCCACAAAACCATTTTATCTCGGATAAAAATGGTTCGTTTTGTGCACTTGATGTAAAATCTACTAGTATGTTTAATTAGATGTATGTAAGAAGAAAATAATAAGGATTTAAATGAGTTTTCTCTCTGTTTCAGAAATGGATTGCCTATTCATCTAATCAGGATTTTCAAAACGTAAGTTATTCAGACTTAGATGGATACAAACTAAAACATTTATAGATGGCATGCTTAGTCCGTGTTTTAACTTTAAACAGCTAAGTTAATTAAGTTCTTGTTAATGGATCCTTCAAACTATAGGTTTCCTTCATAAATAGAATACATTTTTGAGTTACTTTAAACCAATATATTAACCAGCAGACGATTTGGACTCGTTCCTGACTGATTGGCAAAAGAAGGCAAACACCGAGAGAGTTTTAAAGGAATGAGGGAGGCCTTTGCCCAACAGTGGGACGCAAATAGGCTAATAAAAAACACACACATAAGAATACAACAACAACAACAGCCCATAACGTCCACTGCTGGACATAAGCCTCTCCCATGATGGGAGGAATTTGCCGTAATCTCCACGCTTGGCAGGTAGATTGGAGATCGCAGTGATGAAAGACTAACAGAAAACGCTGCTGCCCATTCTCTGGTCTACGGAAGCACAAGGTGTTCTGCCTCAGACATTAGTCGCCTTATATGACACCCGTGAGTGTAATGGGAATAAGAACATAAGAAAAAGAATAATTTATTTAAAAAAAGTATTATTTACAAAAGTGTACATATGTGCAGGTAGTATTATTTTCAAACAATGGTATAATTAGTACACATAAAAGTAAACTATAACTAAAATATATATGACAGATGCAAATAACGATAATGTGGAATTCAAGTGTTTGGTAGTGCCCATCTGCATCGATCACCTGTCATTTGTAGATCTTTGACAGTCGTTATAGGTCGTTAGTGGCCCAAAAAGTCTGACAACCAGTCTTACCAAGGGGTATTGTATTACCCAGTACTAACTGGGTTGTGGAGGTCAGATAGGCAGTCGCTCCATGTAAAATACTGGTATTCAGCTGCATACGGTTAGACTGGAAGCCGACCCCAACATAGTTGGGAAAAGGCTACGCAGATGATGGTAGCGACCATCTCATCTCACTAATATATTAAATCATCATCATCATCATTTCAGCCGAAAGACGTCCACTGCTGGACATAGGCCTCCCCCAAATGTCGCTACATTGACCGGTCCCGTGCGACTCGCATCCAGCGGATTCCCGCAACCTTCACCAGGTCATCGGTCCACCTAGTGGAAGGCCTTCCAGCGCAACGTCTTCCGGTTCGCGGTCGCCACTCCAGAACTTTTCGGCCTCATCGGCCATCCGTTCTGCGAGCAATGTGCTCTGCCCACTACCACTTAAGTTTGGCAATTCTTCGGGCTACGTCGGTAACCCTGGTTCTCTTGCGGATGTCTTCATTTCTGATTCGATCGCGCAAGGAAACTCCGAGCATAGACCTCTCCATTCCCCTTTGAGTGACTTTAAGCCTTCTGATGAGGCCCATTGTGAGCGACCACGTTTCGGTCCCGTATGTAATCACTGGCAACACACACTGGTCATAGACTTTCGTCTTGAGACACTGCGGTAGGTTGGACGAGAAGATACCGCGCAATTTCCCGAACGCTGCCCACCCGAGTCGGATTCGACGATTGACCTCTTTCTCGAAGTTAGACCTACCTAACTGGACCGTTTGTCCCAGGTACACATAATCGTCTACAACTTCGAGCGTAGAGTCTCCGATCTTGATAGGAGTGGGTGTGACATGGGCATTCAACATGACCTTAGTCTTGTCCATGTTCATTTTTAGACCCACTCTTCCGGAAGCTCTACTATATATTAAATAACGTGAGATTATTAATCATTATGATTAACAATTACACGTTATTTAAATACAAGTATACACCTAACTACCTAAGTCTCACTTACCTACTGTCAAGGACCCTTTCTGTTCCACCATTGAAATCTCCCGGCACACTCCTACTTACCATTACCAATAATTTAATAAACATCGATACGATAGTTAAAACTGTCCGTGACGGTTGGCTCCGGACAATGGTGGTCCTCAATTGAATCAATGTCCGATTTCCTGTGGATCAACTTCATTTCCTTTCATCATGGACTCATGTTATTGTTCATTTGACAGCACACTTTTCGGTTTGAAGAGCGCTGCCTTATTTGTTAATTGGTTTTAATGTTACAAGTGTACTTGCTTGGAGTGGATTTGGTTTAAAAAATAAAATAAAATAAAATAAAATAATCTTTAATTCGGATAAGCAACATCCATATGGGTTAGTAAAAACAAAAAGATAACTTATACCTATGTTAGTAAACTTATACATATTATCTATTTGACAACAAGGCTGTTGTTCAAAATACATCTTTGAACAACATCACCTAACAAAGGAGAATCCAACCTCCCCGCTATGGTCTTCAGGATGGAGTTGGAGCTGTCCCGCACTCTGCAGAGCAAAGAGGCAGATTTCTGTCTGACTATGGCGTGGAAGCCATCGACGTGTGCTTGTGCAAACATACCTGATGCACTGCAGAAACGGGGCAGCCCCATCAACATCCTGAACCCATTATTATATTGGACCCGTAGGGCGCTGATAGCCCGCTGAGTATAGTTGGTCCACAGGCTGCACGAGTAAAACACTTGGCAATAAGCTTTAAAAAGCGTTATTTTTACTGCCCTGCTACATCGTGCAAACCTGCGGACCAACATGTTACATCGGACGGCCAGCGCCCTACGTTCCCTCTCAATATCCACTCGATCATTAAGGTCGTCGGTTACATAATGCCCCAGGTACTTGAACTGGTACACTCGCAATATTTCATTCCCATTTAGTTTGATTGGGGGCACATACTCAGGACATTTAACACCGCCAGCCTTAAAGACTAAGAACTCGCTTTTATTGACATTATATATTAGGCCATGCTCACGAGCATAGCCCTCACAACAATGAAGCAATTCTCTAAGTGCCCTAACCGTGGGGCTCAGCAGCACCATATCGTCAGCGTAGCTGATGTTGTTGACAACAACAACGTCGTTGTTGTTGGTTTAGCCTAGCCATTTTTTTTTTCGGCTGGGAAATCATCAATCTCAAACTCAAAGCATTTATATTTCAATTAGACCATTACGGCACTTTTGAATGTCAAAAATACAAATAAAAACAAAGCTACAGTCCCAGTCACAAGACATAAAAACTGTGAAAGTACTGTAGTTGCCCATTCCCTAGCGTAGATCTCTATGGAGAAGAACGGGCAAGAAACTCCATGGAAACTCTTTTAAATCAAAATATTGTTACAAAATCTTAGTTACATCATTCATGTTGAGATTATACATATATGTGAGAACGATGTAGAAAGACGTGCACATTAAGAGCGTCCAGAGTAAAAGATTAAATCAAAAATTTAAAAACCGGCCAAGTGCGAGTCGGACTCGCGCACGAAGGGTTCCGTACCAATTATTATAAAAAATCACGTTTGTTGTATGGGAGCCCCCCTTAAATATTAATTTTATTCTGTTTTTAGTATTTGTTGTTATAGCGGCAACAGAAATACATCATCTGTGAAAATTTCAACTGTCTAGCTGTCACGGTTCATGAGATACAGCCTGGTGACAGACAGACGGACAGACGGACAGACGGACAGACGGACAGACGGACAGACAACGAAGTCTTAGTAATAGGGTTCCGTTTTTACCCTTTGGGTACGGAACCCTAAAAATTATGATCTGATGGTGATTTTCGGAGAAATACAATGAAACTCTTCAACTACAGACAGCAAATGGGTCTGGATTGCTATAATCGCTTGGATGTTTGTTGTTTTCATAACATAACATCACGCCTGTATGCTCTGAGGGGGTATGCAGATGTGTACAGTACACCCACATTTCGACAGCTATGTTAGGTTCTATTTTATTGGGGATAAGCCTATTACCATGACATATATTGTTAACAATATGAAATAAATGACTGCCTCGTTGGTCTAGTGGTAACGACTACTAAGCATGAGGCCCTGGGTTCGATTCCCAGGTCGGGCAAAGTGTTATTGGGTTTTTCCATCAGGAATTTCTCAGTAGCAGCCACGGAATCTGGATTTGCGCCGGTTGATGGCAATAGGCTCGTTCCCTATTACATGGGACTTAAACATAACTGGCAAAATGTGGGTGTAGGTACTTTTGGGTACACCTCAGCCAAAAATAAATGTATAGCTAATATTTGTATAGGATACTAGCTGACGTGCCGCGGTTTCACCCGCGTAGTTCCCGTTCCCGTGGGAGTACGGGAATAAAATATAGCCTATAGCACTCACGAATAATGTAGCTTTCTACCAGTGAAACAATTTTTAAAATTGGTTCATTACTTCCGGAGATTACTTTAATTTGTTTGTAAGTTTGTAGGTATGTTTGTAAGTTTGTATGTAGGGGATACAAACTTACAAACAAATTTTACCTCTTTATAATATTAGTATAGATATAGATTACAACAAAAATGGAAAAAAAAAACTTTTTGAAAAAAAAAAACCGACTTCAAAAAAACAACAAAGTGAAAAATAAAGTCGGTGGCAAAGAAACTGAATCAAACATACAGAAGTCACCGACTTCTGAAGCTAAAGTTATTTTTCACTTTGTTGTGTTTTTGAAGTTGGTTTTATTTATTGCAAAAAAGTTTTTTTGTTATTAGGTAGTACTTGTCAGAATGGCAGCAAGGTGTAATAAGACGTTATAAATGTCTCACAATGTATCACTTTTGTGGTCGAAACATAATAAAATACATTGTTACGCCTTATTGCTACTTCAGTTTTAATAGCCTGAAATGCAACAATACGGCTTTGAACGTATTAAATGATACCTAGTTATAAACAATGAAATCTATTAAAAATCTTTTTTTAAAATTTAATATGCATGTGTGTCTTAATATGAATTAGAAAAATGCAGGACAACCTTTTGCCATTAAAACTTTTTTTTTTTTCATGAAATTAACGAAAAAACACGTGTATTTTGTTTACCAACAGGCACTTAGATGAGACCGCATTTAATTGAGGCATTGCTACCAGTTTTTGAAAAAAATAAAACATAAAAATCCATCAATGTTGGCATCAATCACAGACAGCTCCAAAAAAAACGAAACTCAAGGTAAAACTATAAAGACGTATATCTTTCCACTAGGCCGCACAGTAACGCAGTAAACCGGACTTGACCGAACTTTACCGATGTTACCCGAACTCAAGATTATCGGCTCCGGTTAGTTCCCACTTTGCTTCCGCGCCATCGCCGCCCGAATGCTTTTTTAGCCAAAAAGCTTTATCACTTCCGTGGGGATGCGGACTATGGCTAGTTACCGTAGATGTTTGGCTACTAGATGTGGTAACTGTGCGTACCCACTTGCGAAATATTCATAGTGAAAGAAAGAGAGAAAAAGTTTTTATAAAAGTTTTTTTTTTTAAGTTTTTGTAAAAGTATTTAAATAAAAATGTTGTAATATTTAATTATATCCCTCTCTCTCTTCTCTTAGTCGAAATCTTTTGTCTTATCAGACAACGTGTTTCGTGTGATGTTTCGTCAGTGGGAACGCACAGTAGGAACTTTGTTAATTTATTGAGGCAACGAAAATGGTTGAGTTGAAATGAAAAACGACAATACAATACGAAATATGCACGTTTTAATTTGTGTTTGGGTTTATGTGTATGACTCAAAACTTAGTGTTTGTTTTGTTATTTTTATAATAGTTATTTACCACATCTTGGTGTCTTAATTAAGTAGAAGTAATATGCTTAGATCTTTAATTGAAAGCATCTAATTAAAAAAGCAATATTTTTTATTAAGCTTCTATTTGTATAGATATTTACTTAGAATTATTTTAAAATTACTTAGTCAAACAAAGCATGTTATTCCATACAAATATCACTAGTTAAGTATTTATTTAACTTAATAATTAATTAATCATTATAAAATGTTATGCTTACGCTTGCCATATCCTTCTGCTCCTGCCGCTTTTCCTAAAAGAAAGGCTCGCTTTGTGAATCACCACAAAATTTTCTTTACACCATCCAGCACCACAGAGGACAGACACAGATCAGTGGACAAAGCTGCAGAATGCAAGCACTGGATCACTTTTATAGCCGGACGCCGTAAAATAAATGTCGTGGTCCATCGCTGCAGCAGCTAATGACATCCTACATGTTACACGATATTGTAAACATTGTGTTTTACTATAGGGTCTTTGATAATGGTGGTACATGTTTTATTTTGTATTTTTATGTTATAGGCTGGTAAGCCAGAGGTTGAGGCCTCGCCTCGCATGCTCGAGGTTGTGGGTTCAAATCCGGGCAAGCACCAATGTGATTTTTTCAAATATTACTTTCTAGATTAGACTCTGATCTCTCTGATAACTTGATGAGAGGCCTATGTGTAGACTAAGGGGCCGCCTCCACGCGCGACAGAATCGCGGCGATATTATCGTCCTTGCCACGTTTTTCTATATACACTCTCTTTTGGGCCTCTCCACGAGCGAGAGAATCGCGGCGATATTTTCGTATAGAAATACGTTGAATCGCCGCGATTCGCTCGCTCATGGAGGCTTAGTATTTGGATGTTTATTAATTTGGGTTCAACTAAGGAAATTAGCAAAGAGGTCACTTAGTATGTCTCCGAGAGAAGGCCTAGACACACACTTCTCGGAGACAGGTGGTGGGCCGCAATCCACGACGTGGACCCAGTGGGGATTGGTAGATCATCACTTGTCTTCGAACCACTTGCGATCAGCAAAAAGAAGCTTTGCCCAGACTACCAGTCTCCGAATATTTTCAGTTCTTCTTCTTATAGTCGATGTCCTCAGACTTTTCCAGACAGTACGATATTGGCGACCAACCTCATTTTAAGATGCACTCTCGTCCCCCACCCAACCGCACCATATATTCGGCAAACACAAATCAAGTCGGCGGCATCGCAAGGCATAAACACGGTTCCTTATCACCGCATTATTTACGCGCTCGCCGGCGACGGTCGATCGCAATATATTGCCGATTTCCGGCCACCGCTG
Source organism: Xestia xanthographa (assembly GCA_905147715.2). Taxonomy (NCBI): domain Eukaryota; kingdom Metazoa; phylum Arthropoda; class Insecta; order Lepidoptera; family Noctuidae; genus Xestia; species Xestia xanthographa. The sequence goes on along the minus strand of LR990655.1, from coordinate 21,442,686 downwards.
GCGAGTAATACGCTTCCGGTACGCCCTGCGGCACCGCCCTTACGGCGAAAACCGTAACGCACGCGTTGTATGCTGATAAAGACTTTTTCGGACACAATTACGCTAAAAAAAAACATTTTTGAAGAACTGTTAAAAGTTAGGCAGTAACAATGCTAATGGTGTCGATTCTGTTGTGCACAAACTAAACTTAATTTAGGCTATTGCTATCTTTTACTAAAAGGCAGTGCGAGAAAAGGACGGCTATAGCTATGAACTAAGTTAGAGATGTCAAACTAGTGTAAGGCTTGCGCTTCACCGTGTTTTTAGTCGACATGTTTTTACATGCACCCTTCATTTGTATGGAAATATTAGTTCCAACTAAATTTTACAGTTCTAAATTACGTCCGTCTCTTTCTCGTTTTATTAGAGAGAAAAGGATAGCAATAGCCTAAATTAAATTTAGTTTGTGCACAACAGAATCGACACCAATGCTAACATTTTGAACTCTAACTTTGAATGAGTTCTTCAAAAACGTCTTCTCTTGTCCCTACGCTACGTAACAGTATATTTTCGAAGGTGACATAAACTATTTCTCTTCCCTTTTTTATCTACTCCCTTTTCGCAGGTACCATCAGCTCGGACGAAATCTTACCACCGATACGGCTCTTTTTGTTTGCAGCATCCGACCGCTATGGTACACTGGAAGAGATTTTTTTAGACATAAGCATCTCCTTTGTACCTGTTTTTCTTTTCTTTCCTTCTTTTCTATATTTAGTGTGTACAACTTAAACTGTTAAACAAAATTAACCGAAAACTGCAACCAGAACATGGCTAAAGGCGACAGTGTCGCCATCTTCATAGGGTTTACATAGAGTAGGGTAGATAAAACCACTTTATTTTGGGCCTGAAAACCCGATTTAATTTCAATTAATTGCCAAATTCGATTTTTAGTTGCTTTGAAATCAATAAATAGTTGAGTCATTGAGTTGAATAAACAGTGACGTCACAGTTGGCTATTGCCATACAAAATCTATGAGACAACCGCGTTTTGATAGCTCTTAAAAAGTATCTTAATTGAGTGTCATCTACCCCGTTAAGTTGTGCATAGTGGCTGTCCGGTCACCTTAGACCTTAAGCAGAGCACAATAAAGGTCATTACTAAATTGAAAGAAGATGGTAGGTATCCACGCGGCTAGAAAAAGGGCTCGTCAAATTCGCATTGGAAAAACTTTTCAGTGAATTTTCATATCAGCAGTAATTATGTAAAATTTAACTTTCATATTTTTGAAAATGCTTTAATTATAAACAACTCAGGCTTGATATAAAGGTACATTAACTTTAAGTTACTATTAATTACAGGCTAAAATGTGTTGATCATGATAAATAAGATGGTAACGTAAGCACATGAATTATTAAGATTGAATTTCTTATTTACTTAATCTTACCCTCATCTGTATAATTATCTTACTCGTATAGAAGGATAATAGGTACTTATTTATACTAAAATAAAAAAGAACAATTATTCTGGACCAAAAATTTGCGGAAAGTGGCAGTGTGGAGGAAGACGTGGCGCATAGAGTGAACGTTGGCTGGCAAAAGTGGCGTTCGTTAACAGGAGTGCTGTGATAAAAGCATGCCCATACAAAAGGGAAGGTCTACAAGATGGCAGTGAGACCAGCTATCTTGTGCGGAGCAGATTGCTGGCCTGTAAAAGAAACACACGGCCAAAGGCTTCACACGACTGAAATGAAAATGCTAAGGTGGTCGGGAGGGGTTACAAGACTAGGTAAAGTAAGGAATGAGTACATTCGAGGCAGTTTTAAAGTATCCCCTATAGCCGAAAAGCTCAATGAAAGTCGTTTGCGGTGGTATGGACACGTAATGAGAAGAGACAAGGACTACATAGTTAAAAAAGCCTTAAATGTATCGGAGAAAAAGAGAGGTAGAGGACGCCCTCCGTATACATGGTACACTAGTATGACCAGCCTCATGCATCAACATCAACATTTATCATTTTTAATTTAAATTTCATGACGTCAAAGGCTTTTAGTTCTTAGGTGGGCAAGTCCTCAACCTATCCAGCTTGACTTGAACAAACCAACATTGTTGGATGGTCAATATTTTCTACAGGCTGTGAGTTTTTTTCCAAGACTTGTGTCTTTTATCTACGCAAACAACAACCAGCCCCGGATCTTGAATTTTTTCGAGGCGGGGCAAAAACTGAAAAATGCCGCCCCCGCCCGTCTATATTTTTATTTTTATCATCATCATTATTTCAGTCATCAGACGCCTAATCATGGCCATAGGCCCAGGGGTGGACCGTGAGTTTGTTGGGCCCTGGGGGCCTGGCCAAGGGCGTCGCCAGCTTTTGGGACAGAAGGGGGGCCTATCAGAAGGGTGCGATTTTTAAGTTTACTTTATACGGATGCAGCTGAAGTGCATATAGCCACTTCAAAATTGTTAGCACCTCCGTGATCTCGGATTGGTTAGTTTAGGTTTTGAAGAGTTATTTGAAAAGGTTAGGAACTAAATGAAATTTGGTTCTTAAATAGATGCTACTAAATCAATTTAGGGAGACAATTTAATGAGAAAGAGGAACTAAGGCTCCAAGAGCGAGCGTAGCGAGCTCAAACATTTTAACACCCTACTTTGGACAGATTAGAACTATTTCGTCACTTCATACAGGAGTTACTTGGTTGACTTCGAAAGTTAAGATTTAAGAGGAACTTGACTGCATGAGCGAGCGAAGCGAGCTCGAAAATTTGTTGACACCTTGATTTGGACAGGTTTGAATTGTTTCGATCCTTCATACAGGAATTACTTGGTCGACTTCTAGACAAAGTCTAAAGAAAGTAGTCTAAAAAGCAAGCAAAGCCAGTTCGAATACTTAACAGTTTAAGTACCTACCTTGGACAAGTTAGAATTGTTTCGAACTACCGGAGTTACTTAGGTGACTTATGGACAAAGTTAAAATTCAAGAGAAACAAGGCTGTAAGAGCGAGCGAAGCGAGCTCGAAAATTTTACGTCTTTCCTCAGAAGAGAGATCTTGAGATCAAAATGTCCACATGCTCCATTTTTTGCAAAAGGTGACTGAGGGCCCTTTATATCCACGGGGCCCTGGGCTGCAGCTTAAAAAAGCCCTTATATAGTTCCGTCTCTGCATAAGCCTTACGGATAGAATGCCATAAGGACCTAACTAGCGCTGCTCTTTCTGTGTTTACACTATATATTTACAAATATACCTACATACATGGACGTGTAGGACATATATTGTTGTTATGAAAGCACCTACCCTGTGCTTTGAAACAAAACGAGTTGGATATATTATTGTATTGTACTTCAAATTGAAATTATCATTTTACTCTTCTAGCTTTTTGTTCTGCAAACAAGTCTATGGCCTTGTCATAATTTATTTCATGTGGCATTCGATTTTCTATCGCTAAGATTGCGAGACTTGACAAACGTTCCTGGCTCATAGATGATCGCAAATAACTTTTAATAAGTTCTGTGATGACTTCGGAGCAGTCTCCAAAGTAGTGAACGCCCGGAGAGTACCTGTGCCAGACGGAAAATGAGAGCGCCATGCCGTCTCTTAATGCCTCTTCTTATGCCACTTCTTCGTCACGAGTCTTATCGCCGTAAAAGTGATGTGCACTGGGTTTCGAACCTGGGTTGGCGAACTTCTCATTCCACCACTAGGACCTGATGGAGCACAGCCCTGTACACCTCGACATCATGTCGTTGGCGGCGCATCAGGTACTTGCTCTGTGTAAGGACTACAACGTCAAGATCTCATGGTGGTGATCCGGCCAAAAAGCTCGCCGCCTTGAAGGAGACCGTTTGATTTATTCTCTTCAGCCTGACGGCCATCGCTCTCTGGGTTTATCGCTAAATTACAGTAAGTATTTAGGTCGTCAAGTTGTCCGCCCATATTGGCACTCCATAGGGCGCTATGGACCGTACGATCCCCATATATAATTTTCTGCAGGAATTGGATCCCCTCAGATTGGGCAGTAGCCACGAGATTAAGTTCGCGGTGCCCATCAACCGGGGTGTCAACTGCTGAAAATGCGGCAATTAGGGATGAGTCCCAGGTACTTCATCGTTGACTCGGATCCCATCTACGACCCCAGAGCTGTCGCCAAGATACAAGAGACGACCTGCCGAAACGTTTGCCTTCACCAGCGTGTCATCAGCATAACAGATGACACAAACACCATGAAGAAGCTAACCGCGAAGCGCCCAGTCGTACATAGATGATATCTCTATCCCTCAGATAGGCCCTGATTATGTAGCAGAAGTTGGTACGGCATAGGTTTGGCATGGTATAGGAGTGCCTCCAATCTTTTTTTTTCTCCTGCCCTGGGGAGAGTCGAGGAGTCTGACAACTGCGCAGTTGCTTTGCGAGGCAGCGGCATCTAAGCGGGTCCGCCAGATCCTCAGTAGCCAGGTGCTGAAATAGGCGGTCTACAGTTTAGCTCTCAAAGAGTTTGTCTTCCTCATCTAAATCGATGGGCACAGCTGCAGGGCGCTCCTTCTTCTTCAACAGGAACAGTTTTCCAGTCTTCAACAGAAATCAATTGCCGCCCCCTAAATTTGCCGCCCGGGGCATGGGCCCCGGCTTGCCCCCCCCTACATCCGGGCCTGACAACAACAGCCCATAACGTCCACTGCTGGACATAAGCCTCTCCCATGATGGGAGGAATTTGCCGTAATCTCCACGCTTGGCAGGCGGATTGGAGATCGCAGTGATGAAAGACTAACAGAAAACGCTGCTGCCCATTCTCTGGTCTACGGAGACGCAAGGTGTTCTGCCTCAGACGTTAGTCGCCTTATACGACACCCGTGAGTGTTATGGGTTGGTTCTATTCTACTCTGCCGGATACCACACGGCTAAAGAAAAGCTACCCAACCTGACAATTCTAGACAGAACGTAGACCAGCGTCACACAGAATCACCATCACCTGTCGGCATGAATGCTGAAATGGTCCTTTTTGGCGCAGCCGTGAGGCACACAGCTGTTTTCCTCCTTATTGTGTTTTTTTTTTGTATGTGTGTGTGCTTTTATCTGACGTCAAATAAAATGTTTTTCTTTCTTTCTTTCTAACGTCATGGCGCAGAAAAATTAGGAGAGCCGACCCCACTTAATGTGGGATGAAGCCAAGAAGAAGATTCTGGACCAAATTTTTTTACATTTTATAAACCCATTAAACTGCGTACTCAAATCTCAAGAATTATACACAACAATTTTGTATATATGGAACTTTTGTTGTTTCCTTACAGAGTTACCAATATTTCTGTTTATTTTCCTATTCTAAAAACGTATCTGTTTACTTACCTACCACGCATTCTATTTTTATCACAAATCTTATTTATTCCTGAGGAAACATGGTATAAAAGGCAACGTCTTGCCGCAAATTGCATATGTGCATAAATTGCATATATTTGAGGACCGCTCATTTTTCACTGGACACATTAAGGTCGTTGCGGAAGTAAGGAACCCTAAATAAATACATTCCATGGTTAATCGACGGTGAATGAAGAGTATGAGAGGGGAAATGTGGCCCTCATTTGTCCCTACTTGCGGAAAACAAAGTGGATATATTATGACTTTTGCTCCAAGATTTGTGAGGTCATGTTCTCTGGTTTTCTTGTGGACATCTTTTCGCAAAGTCAAAACGAAAGTGACCGAACTCTCAACGTGGGACGAGTTGCAGAACGAAAATATTATTTATTTTGATTTTCATCTACTCGTCCCAAATGGGCCGTAGGCATGTGGGACCAGTTGATGAACGACTTATGGCGAATTCAGGTAAATAACGAAAATTCTCATAACATGGGCTATCATCTAGTCATCTAGAGAATCAAAAAGTGACAATATCATGCTAGAAAAGGACAAACAAAACATTTCCGCGAACACGAACTAAAACACTAACACAATTGTGTTATTTTCCATAACACGCAAATTTTGTGCTGTCACTTTTGTTCTCAGTGTGCATAATTTGTGTTCTTGATTAAATGAAAACATTTCAAGTCATATTAAAAGTTTAGGTAAGACGTAAGCAATATTTGTACGGTCATGCTGTTTTGATTTTCATGTGTACCAACAACATTTAAAGTCAAGTTAAAAAGTAAATTTTTGGGCAAAACTCGGACGCATGGAGTGTCTACTTACGTGGTAAGCAGGCCATGTGTCTCCGGGCTTCCTCGCGCTGCTCAGACTTACAAAATGAAATAAAAGGATACAAACCTCCTCGTCATAATGTGATGTACTCAGACTTCGGGTCTGAAATACGTAGGTATTTGCATGCTACAATTTGGTGGATTTTGGATAAAATATTCAAATGATTTCTATTCGATTTACCTGAATTAACTTTTGAATTGAGAACACAATCATCTAAAAATAGAATATTACGTTTAAAAATTATGGGCCACATACAAAACTTAAAAATAGGATAAGAAAACATCTATAAAAATGGGCAACTCATTATTATGAGAGCTACGTTGTAGTTGAATATCATCTGCCTAACCTTTTCCCAACTATATTGGGATCGGCTTCCAGTCTAACCGGATGCAGCTGAATACCTACCAGTATTTTACATGGGGCGAATGCCGATCTAACCTCCACAACCCAGTTAGTACTGGGTAATTTATTACCCAGTACCTGTGGAGTACCACAAGGTTCTATGCTAGGACCTCTATTATTCCTTATATACATCAACAATATTAATGAAATTGGACTTAAAGGAGTTATTTCACTGTATGCCGACGACACTAGTATTTTTTTAATTTGGTAGTAATATAGAAGCAATTTATAAATAATGTATAAATTATAAGTTTTGCCGTTTTTTATAACTTAATTTTAGTTTATTACCAAGCGAAATCGTCTTATTGTATCTTAATTATTATGTTTTTCTTCATAGAAGTGAATAATGTATTCTTTTTGAGCGAAATAAATGTCTTAAAACGTAATACGATACCCTTGGTAAGACTGGTTGTCAGACTTTTTTTTGTTGTAGTCGAATATGAAAAAAAAATAAGATTGGCCTTGTGGTCGTAAGCGCTACTTGAGCTTGATGTTTTGGGTTTAATTCCCAGGGCAGGCAAAGTATTGGGTTTTTCCGTCAGGATATTTTCAGCCCAGAGACTGGATTGATTTTTTTAATAATAATAGGGCTTGATTCAGAAAGCGGTCCTCCTGGACACGGCCTTATTGTTAGGAGGTTCCTCTCTCTGGAGCCCTGACCGCCGGTAGCTTGGACCCTGTTCCCGATACCGGTGGGCTACAATTTTTTATATTTTTAAATGTGTTTTATAATTTTTTTTATTTAATATTAAAAAATGTAACAAATTTGTTTATAGATGAATAAAGGATAATAATAATAAAGTTTTTATTCAATTCGCATAACAAGGTACAATATTAAAATTCTAGTAACAAAAAAAAAACAATGATCCTTATGCACTAGATTTTTACAAATTCCCTGGACTCCACACTAGGATACCCTGTGTCGTGGGGTCCAGTCTCTTCTCAAGTACCTAGTTACAAAGGAAATAGAAAAACAAGATAGGTAAATTAAGATAATTGAATTAACAACTAAATAATCTATACTAATATTATAAAGCTGAAGAGTTTGTTTGTTTGTTTGTTTGAACGCGCTAATCTCAGGAACTACTGGTTGGAATTGAAAAAATATTTTTGTGTTGGATAGCCCATTTATTGAGGAAGGTTATCTATCTATATAAATAAAAACAAAAGGCCTGACTGACTGACTGACTGACTGACTCATCAACGCCCAGCCTAAACCCTTGGACCTAGAAAGCTGAAATTTTGCACAAAGGTTCCCTTTATAATGTAGACAAGGAATAAGGAAGGATTTTTAGAAATTCAACCCCTAAGGGAGTTAAATAGGGGATGGAAGTTTGTATGAAAGTCCGTCAGTTTTAAAGTTAGGATCTTCAAATGTTGTGTTTAGGCTGACAATTAAAAATTAATTTACACATGTCTCAGCGTTTTTCATAATTCTACCCCCAAAGGGTTAAAAAGGGGATGAAGCTGTTGTATGTATGAAAGTCCGTCAGTTTTAAAGTTAAGATCTTCAAATTTTGTTTTTAGACTGATTATTAAAAATTAATTTATACGTGCCTCAGCGTTTTTGATAATTTTACCCCCAAAGGGTTAAAAAGGGGGATGAAGTTGTATATGGAAAATCGACAGTTTTAAAGTTAAGATCTTCAAATTCTGTGTTTAGGCTGATGATTAAAAATTAATTGATACGTGTCTCAGCGTTTTTCATAATTCTACCCCCAAAGGGTTAAAAAGGGGATGAAGCTGTTGTGTATGAAAGTCCGTCAGTTTTAAAGTTAGGATCTTCAAATTTTGTGTTTAGGCTGATGATTAAAAATTAATTTATACGTGTCTCAGCGTTTTTCACTATTCCACCCCCGAAGGGTTAAAAAGGGGGATGAAGTTGTTTATGGAAAATCGTCAGTTTTAAAGTTAGGATCTTCAAATTTTGTGTTTAGGCTGATGATTAAAAATTAATTGATCGTGTATCAGCGTTTTTCATAATACCACCCCCGAAGGGTTAAAAAGGAGAATGAAGTTGTTTATGGAAGGTCCTTAATTTTCGAAGTAAAACTCACTAAATTTATTATCTAGGCTTATGGTTGGAAGCTAACGCAACGGTGTCTTTAAAAATTTCAACCCCTAAGGGGGTGAAAGATGAAAAGGGGGCTTTATCTGTACAAATAAATAAAATTGAAGTGTCTGTTTGTAATATTAAAACAACCGCATTTTACCACATGCATATGAATGAATATAGGGTACATATACCAAAAACATTTTTTTCAATTTTTGTCTGTTTGTTCCGGCTAATCTCTGGAACGGCGGGACCGATTTTGACGGGACTTTCACTGGCAGATAGCTGATGAAATAAGGAGTAACTTAGGCTACTTCTATTTTGATAAAATCTATACAGTAACCCTCCTTCTGGCGCAGTCGGGTAAAAATATATATAAGAAGGAACTGACTGACTGACTAACTGACATATCAACGCACAGCCCAAACCGCTGGGTCTACGGATTCCAAATTTGGCAAGTAGGTTCCTTATGTGGTCAAAAAGTATACTAAACAAGGATTTTTCAAAATTCACTCTTTAAAGGGGTGAAAAAGGGCTCCAAAGTTTGTATGGGGAAACAAGATTAGTTAATTGTTTTATTCGAAACTAACCAGGAGTACTCCTATCGATAATTTAGTAAACATTTGTGTTTCAGGTTTTTTCAGAATTCAACTCCTAATATGGAGAAATGACCCCATTTCTCCATATTAGGAGTTGAATTCTGACAGTCTGAAAATCAACTCACAGCCCCAAGGGTCCAGAGATTTAAAATTTAGCACGTGTAGGTTTCTTATGAGGTCTAACGGTGCACTAAGAAAGGATTTTTCAAAATTTACTCTCTAAGGGAGTGAAACGTGCCGCCGTGGGAGACGACCCGAGCGTCGGGGGCCACCGTAGGCGCGGGCCTGTGGACGGTGGGCTATGGGCTAGCTCGCCGTCCGTCCGTCTCATGACGACAGGCGGTGTCGACGGCGCGTTCGTGTTCCACGCGCGCCTCAAAGAGAGTCAGCAATAGGAAAAGGTCTGCAAGGGCCGATGCCTGCCGGGGTTGCGGGACTGTTCGAAAAAGACACCGTGGCCCCGGAACACAAAGGGCGATGAAGGAACATGGATGGGTTTTAGTTAGTAAAAGTCTGACACTCCTTCCTACTCCGCCCAGAGCGGGAGGAGTCATTTGATGATTTCCGATCCGAAAAAAAAAAAATGGAGGTGAAACGGGAGACGAAAGTTTGTATGGGGAAACAAGATTGGTTAGACTGTTTTATTCGAAACTTCACAGGAGTACTCTTTTCGATAAATGGGTAGAAATGGGTTTCAGGTTTTTTCAGAATTCAACCATTAAAGGGGGAAATGGGTTTGGTATTGTTTGTATGGTGTATCGGGTCGGGTGTATTACAAAAACAGCGATTTTAAGATTTAATGTGGCGGACCTGAAATACCATCATCGCCTGTTGGGGTGCGATGGGGTCGAAATGTCTTAAAATCAATATGGGTGTCGATTCCGAGATTATCATTGGTGCTGATTACGAATATGGCATTTATTTTTAGATCCAAAAGATGGCGGATTCGACTTCTTTACAGGATTATTGTTGATTTATTGTGATGATTGTGATAACGATGATGGTGATTGTAATAATGATTGTGATAGTGATAGTAATTGGAATAGTGATGGTGATGGTTGTTGTGATAACGATGATGGTGATGGTGATTGTGATTGTGACAGTGATAATGATGGTGATTGTGATAGCGATTGTGATGATTATAATTGTGATGATTATGAAATTTGGCACATATATAGTTTATAACCTGGATTAACATGTAGGATACTATTTATCCCTTTAGTATGATCCCGTGGGACAGTTACCGAACTTCACGCGGGCGAAGCCGCGGGCAACAGCTAGTAGGCTATATAACATCACGCTACGACCAAAAGGAGTGGAGCATAAATGAAAGATGTTGCAAAAACGGGGAAAATGTATTCCTTTTGTTAGCTTTTTCTCTCTTATGTGACGCAGACGAAGTTGCGTGGGTCAGCTAGTATAACAATATTTTTAAAACGAAAAAATTTGATACTCGTATTATTTGGATAGATCTGATTGTGCCTGCTTGGTTGTGAGAGTCTCGAAATATGAGTGTGACCCTCTGCTTAACCCCTTAAGAATACCAAACGTGATGTTATGTTATAGTTAAGTTTAGTAGTCAATAAGTAAACACAGTGTGTTGGTGTCACTCCGTGCCTAGAGCGTGACTGGCTACTCCTGCTGTATATCGTTCTTGCAGCTAATTTCCGAGCCACAATTAATCATTTTCTTCGACCAAACCTTTTCTATTACTCTTTGAGTTTTCATTTTCATTAGTTGGCCTGCCTGTTTGCTAAAACGCCTTTTAAATTCAATGACACATAGTTTCGTTAATATTATTTTGATTGATTATTTGGGAGTTTAGTTTTTGGCTGATTGGAGTGGCGAAGAATGTGCCGGCCGGGCTTTCAATTGTAGATCTTTGACAGTCGTTACATGTGGTCAGTGACCCGAAAGTCCGACAACCAGTCTTACCAAGGGGTATCGTATTAACCAGTACTAACTGGGTTGTCGATAGGCAGTCGCTCCATGTAAAATACTGGTATTTAACTGCATCGGTGCGGCTACTGCTTTGTTTGGTTGACTGAATTATCAACAGCCAATTTTCTTTCCAGAAATTGTGTGTTAATATCTATCAAATACCCTTATAATAACCTACCAAAATCATAGAGGGAACTGCCAATCATCGTTTTAAAACGGCATTATTCAAATGACTTATAAACAAATAATCTTATTCTGTGAATCATAACATTTTCTTATCATAAATTGACAAATCATTGATATTATTTATGTTATAACATACCGATTGAATTAGCTTGAATTATTTTATTTAATGTATAATGTATGATTTTGCATGCTAGTATTAGCGAATTTTTGAGCGACTGTAAAAAACTCGTCCATCTGTAATCTATGTAACTGTCCTACAATAATTCTAGCAAAAAAAACATCAAATTTAATTTTCTTTTTCTACGATTACAGCGTGGTATTATGCTTATTGCCGATGCATACCTATTTTCGCCCCACAAAAGGGTTGCATATACCAAAAATACTCTTTAAAATCCAATATTAATTAATAACTACACCCAATAAGTAGCAAAAGAAGGGCAGGAGTGCCTGGCACGCGTTCACTCAAGCACACTCCGCAGTCACCATCGCATCGCCACTGGCTGTGTTTGCTGATTGCCTTATTAATTGGGCTGCACTAATTAATGTACCAATATGTACCTATAATAATATCAAATTCCAAGAAACGGCCAGATCAGGCAAAGAGGCAAAACACCAAGAGAGTTGAAAATGAATGGGGGAAGCCTTTGCCCAGCTGTGGGACAAAATTGTCATTTGTTGACAGTTGTATGATTTCATGGCGGGATATTCATGATAGTAAGTGACATTTTTGTGATTTGACTATACTTATATTTTAACTTGGTAGTCAATTTGCTTAATAATAATTTTCTTTTTTTTATTTACGTTGATATTAGAATCATTAAATGATAGCAAGTTTCACATAGGTATGTGAAAATTGTTATGGAAATTAAGATTGCTTTTTAGGGTTATGTACCCAAAGTGTAAAAACAGGACCCTATTACTAAGACTCTATTGTCCGTCTGTCTGTCACCAGGCTGTATCTCATGAACCGTGATAGCTAGACAATTGAAAGTTTCACAGGTGATGTATTTCTGTTGCCGCTATAACAACAAATACTAAAAACGAAATAAAATAAATATTTAAGGGGGGCTCCCGTACAACAAACCGTAAAATACCCATGTATAAATAGAGTTTGACAAGATCTTAACTTCAAGTCCTTAATTCAGAAAAGGGTGATAGAATACAGTCTGCAAGTAACGTAAGTTGACAGAACATGTCTATGGGCATGCCTATGGTTGGTGATTTCATCATCTGCCTTGCCTTTTGCCTAGCTGCCATAAAGTTATGTTGGACAGGACCCCGGCTTCCAGTTTAACCCTACCAGTATTTTACAAGAAGCCCCCATCCAGTGTTGTGGACGTTTGATAGGGGGAGTCCCTATCAATAAAAACATAAAAATAAAACATAAAATATAAAATAACTGGTGCTTTGCCATATAAACAAACAATACATCTCTTTTTGATGTAAAACATCTATAGGCGCGGGTAAAACCAAAAAATGGCGTGGAGACGCATGCCGTGGCGACGCATCGCCAACTGTCAATTTGTCAACCCGGACATTACCGAACTGTTGAACCAGAATAAGATCTAAATATTCACCACGGTTTAATACAAGCCAGCTGGTCTCGGGGCACAGCGCTGGGTTTCTTTCTCGTGGCTTCGAGTTCGTTCCCAGCATAAGGATTTTCTTTTTGTGAATCGAGTCATTTTGTTTTTATTTTATTTTATGCGTTTGTATGTAGTACTTGTACAAAATAATTTCGATGTTTCACATCTGCCAAGCGTCTCGTGATGGCTCACTTTTTTATCTAGTCTCCTTTCGCAGGTATAATAAAAGAGATTTTTATGAAAATAAGCATCACCTTTGTACCTATTTTTGTACACCTTTTTTCTTTTTTGAATTATGTGTGTACAAACTTTTAAATACATAAATATAGACTTGACTCTTCACAGTTGATTAACTAATTAAAAGATAAGTAACACTCGTGCTTCTCTAATAATTACGAGTTTTTATAATTAAGCAACAGATGTAGGGTGCGGGATACGAGCGCTCACTCAAGCATGCTCGCCAATGCGGTCACTAATTGACTCATTGATTTCCATGTATCTATTGAGTCTATGTTTATATACCTCTACAGTCGGGGAATTAAAATGTTGTCATTACTTACATAATTGAGAGTTGTTTATTCAAATTCTTTATTTGGAAAAGACGACATCTATCCGGTGCGTGTTTTATTGCAAAGGAATTTACTTATTTTAAAATTGCCTAAACGTTTTTATTTTGTCACTGTAACTACATAACCCATAAAAATAAAAATTGTCTGGTATTTAAATACCTAGCCTGGCGACATTAATTACTAAATTAATCCTGTTGGTACTCTAAGCAGCTTATGAACAATCTATGGAAAATATTTTTAGAATATTTTCACAAAAGCACTAAAAGTACTTTCCTCTCGCAGGTCTGCTGGAAGAAATTTCTTATGAAATTATAAGCAGTCATTTTGTGTACTCTTCTATGTTAATATAATGTCTTATAAATAAAGTCTTGTCTTACAAACCAATCAGTTTGAGTTTATGCAAGAAAAGCTTTCAGTGTAAGACCCTGTAAATAGCAGGTGACCTTTAGTACGGGTTTTATCATTTTTAATTTAAATTTCATGACGTCAAAGGCTTTGCTGCTTTAAGCTTGATTTGAGCAAACCAACATTCTTGAATGGTCAATGTTTTCTACAGACTGTGAGTTTTTCTCCAAGGCTTGTGTCTTTTATCTACGCAAACAACAACAGCCCATAACGTCTACTGCTGGACATACGCCTCTCCCATGATGGGAGGAATTTGCCGTAATCTCCACGCTTGGCAGGCGGATTGGAGATCGCAGTGATGAAAGACTAACAGAAAACGCTGCTGCCCATTCTCTGGTCCACGGAGGCGCAAGGTGTTCTGCCTCAGACATTAGTCGCCTTATACGACACCCGTGAGTGTAATGGGTTGGTTCTATTCTACTCTGCCAGATACCACACGGCTATCTACGCAAAAACCCGAGGATAAATGGTGTTAATGCATATATATTGGTCCTTTCTTAATCGTGCGGTTAGTACCTAACCTGTCACAGTTTGCATACCGCCTACAGGCCTCTGACTTGGTTTTACAAGCCTCTCAGGCATGCTGGTTTCCTCACGATGTTTTCCTTCAACAAAGCAAGTGATCATTATACAATACGCACATGAATCCGAAAAATCAGAGGTAACGTGTCTTGGGTTCGAACTTGAGACCGATGACTTCTTCATCCCTCGTTATCTTAGGTAAAAGACGATGTAAGATTATAATTATGTTCAATCCACCTTGCAATACAATATAACCGACCTACCACTATGTAACAGATCATGACATAAACAAATAGCCAAGAACTACACGGACACCGCTAACATCAAACACGTTACAATTAGTAACGGTATAGGAACAAAAAGTCCAAAACCTCACATCTTACATAGCACGTTACGATGATTGATAGCACGGGATGATATCAACGCGGCGATGGACACAAAAAACCCACTTCCTAATGATAGGCTTTTAAAAATATACGGCTAGGAACGATACTCGTCACCTCGGCAAATGGCGGCGATATGTTACTGGCATCAATCCTCTATTCTGCTCACGTCTGCGCCACGGGATCTAATTAATTATGGTAATTAAACAGGCCGATAGCACTGAATAAATACGTACAGAAGGCTTGCTTCGTACAGCGAGCGAAATAGGCGTGCGCACACGTAAAACGTACAGTGCTTCAGCAATCATCGTCTTTTTGTCATTCCATGTTAAGTTCGTAGGATAACAAATTGTGAAGTCAATAAGGAGGTAAAACCTTGTTTTATATTTTCGACATATGGTTATAACTTATATTATTCGCAAATCAAAAGCAACTCGTGATGGCGAGATCTAAAATAGAGCTGTAACAACCACGGAGGTACTTGCCTATTTTGTATTAGTATTGTTAAAAAAACTGTAGATTAATCTTGTAAATCCAAAAACCTTTAAGTGTTTGTTTTAATTTGGAAACAAGAAAGTTACTGAAGCGCATTCCATCTCTGGTTTAACTGTGTCAAACGCATGCCGGTCGCGAAATGCGTTACACACGTTGCTTGTGAAACATGTCAATGTGTGTGTTTTCGCTTGATGTGTGGAGTTTACCTTCTATACTTATCTATTTTGTTGCAATAGGTAGGATGTACGGATTGGCTTATATCCCACGTGGATTTATGGTGGTTTGATGGCGTTTCGTTTCGTTGGAGCCGATTTTAAGTAGTTGAAATGGTGGAAAATGTGGGATCATTCCCACTAGTTCTACTGGATTAGGTAAGAGTAGTCACCACGTGTGACACATATACCACCAGTGGGGACAAATCGGTGGTGGCAGATGGGAATAAACCTGTATTTTGCCCCACTCTCGTACATATATTTACATAAAAAAGATGCTCAAATATGCTTCCTCCTTACAGACATCTACCGCAAATAGGTTCCCACAACTAGTTTTATATGACAAAGCATCCAAAAATAGTCATAAATAGTTCGGCAAGTAATTAAAGTTCACAGTTCTGTACGAAGAGTTCGTGATAGATATGAAAGTATGTACGTATGCATGTACACAAGAATTCAAAGTACATACTTACATGCGCTTCGTCCTCCTCGCGTTCTAATGATGGGATTTAAGTTATGGACGATCAGCGGACAGACGGAAATAAGAAAGTGACAATAAATTAGATAATCTGTGTTAAACAAGAAAGTGATTACATGCGACCCCACTGACGCAACCACCACCAGTGGTGGTAGATGCGACAAATAGTTGCAACTGCCACCAGTGGTGGCGGACCGGGGTGGTAGCAGACGGGAATAAAGGGCCTCTGGTGTCCTGAAAAAATCTAATTAGTCCGTCAGTTAGGTTATCAAAAAATATTTAAACCGTATTTTTTCTTTTCTTACGTAAACCAAAATTGACGAAGACTGCTTTTAAAATTCTCAATACATCACGGCGTGCTTTAATTTTTAGTGCGTTGTGACGTCACAAGCCCCCCACTCCCGAGTTTTGGTGCGTTTTACCTTTGTCAATATTCATTGATTTACAAAAAATACGTGTGGTTTATTTTCCAATACTCTGACAGACTAAATAGATTTGCAATTTAATGATGGTGGAAACTAGCCTATTGTGTGTAGTCCCCGACTCCTGTGGTAGGTGATAGACCTATGTTAAGAAAGAAAGCAGAAAGCATCTTGTTCCCTCTCCCAAGTGATCGTTGAAGATCGTCGAGTCGAAAAGTCAATGAAATTGCGAGCTTGTTTTTAAGATTATGATGAAAACTACCTTTTGGCAATTCGTTAGTGCAGACATGTTGCCATTTTTACAGCTTGTAATCCTATGACCTTTCCGTCATGGCGGCTAAGCTCAGTGGAGACTAGTCAGCGATGCAGGTAAGTACTTGCTATCAGATAAGTTGAACTGTTGCAGTCTCCTCCCTTACTCTCATGGTCCAATTGAAAATCGTCGATGGAACTCTGTAAAAACCAGAGCGACAATTGCACGAGAAATTTAATACAAATAACTTACACGTAATCCCCGAAGGGTTGGGCAGAGGTATTTGGGTATAATAATAATAATATTACACCCAAATTTCGCCAGTTATATTAAAGCCCCATGTGGGGGGCGAGCCTATTCCCATCAACCGGGCACAGACCCAGACTCCGTGGCTGCTATTGAGAAATCCCTGATAAAGAAACCCAATAACGCTTTGCTTCGCGTTCATTGAATACAATCAGATTTTTAAAAAACAGATTTTGTCACCACGTCATCAACAATAATTCCTCAAGCAGCTTCAAGCCGCTTCAAGCCACCGCTTATGTCAAACACCCCGCTCACACATTCCTGACGAAGAATGATGCTTTCGGCTGCTCGCGAGTAGGTAGAGCTTTGTTCGAGTGATTAAGTGCCCCGGACGGCGTTGCTAAGCCCTTCAGCTAATGAGCCAAGTCAGTATTAATCATTACATGACGAACTGGACGGACGGACTTTCGTGGGTGGTTAGTGGTTACTATTGTGGCTTATGGCGACTACATGAGCTAAACGTGAGTTTTATAATGCAAAAAAGCATACGATTCACTGCAATAAACAAAACCAGAAATGTATATGATATTCTTCAGGATATATGCTAGTACGATAGTGTTTTGAAAACATAATAGGACTAAATTTATTCAAAAGAAAAAAATCACGAACTTATCTCTAAACATTTCTTTAATCGAGTAAAAACTATACTAAAATACATGCGATCATTCTGATTTTTTGGCAAATAATTCTACAAGCAACATATTAGCATCGTAGTGTTTAATTTTTTTTAGTCCAATCTATAGTTTTTTTGTAAATCGCAAAAAAACACTCATTTCGCACTATTCGGCCCGCCAGTGACTGTCGTGACAACCGCTTTGTAGTGCAAGCTGATTAGAACCTTATTCTAACAGTATTTTAAACGAAGTTTGGATCACCACAAATACAGTTGCTAATTTAGCTCCAGTAATCGCCTTAAGGCATTAAAACTTGGGGCTTTAGATAGACTAGACTTTCGATTTACTGAATTTGACATCTGCTGTCGTTAGTGAGGATGTGTGGAAGTTGATTTTCATGTTCAGTTTTAATTAAATTTTTCTGTGTTCATAAGTAACACGTGCGTGACACGTACGTGATGTATTGTAAACTTGTGTTGTTGTAAAGTAAACGGGAGGCTTTTGGTCGTCTCCATGTTAATTGAAGTTTCTTAAAGGAATAATGTTTTTCTTTTAACCTTTACATCTCAAATTAAGAGTGACGAGGTGTAGTTTGTCTTATCAAGGGGTATCATATTACCCAATACTGATTGGGTTGTGGTCAGATAGGTAGTACCTTCATATAAAATACTGATATTCAGCTGCATCTGGTTAGACTGGAAGCCGAACCCAATATAGTTGGGAAAAGGCTAGGCAGATGAGATGTATTCGAATCCCAACACTAAATTAGTAACATCGTGAACAACACTAGCGTGTCCGTTTTGGTCGCCGCATTTAATTCGGCTCTCTTTTACTTCCTCCCAAGCCGGGTCCGCGATAGGACACCACACCGGATCGCCTCGTGCTTCGACCTTACATATTGATGGTGAATTTGTTTGATTGATTTGGTGAGAATATATCTCCTTACAAGAACTGGCTGTTTCCTTTTTACATCCATTCTACAAAACTCTACAGATGAGTGACGAGGTGTAGTTGGACTTAAGCATAATTATGTTATTTTAATAGATATATTTTATAGAAATAGAAGTTATAAGAGTAACAGGACCAGGTGCGTCAGACTTACAGGTAAAGTACGTCCAATACATAAAGTGGGACCTTCAAACCTTGTATTCGCAAGCGTAGGGATCTAATAATAGAATTGTAGAAATATTGCAACAATATTTAATAAGTTGTGTTTTTTAAGGTTTCTTTCATTTCTAGTTAGGTACATGATTTCTTGAAATAATATGTATTTGAAACTTTCTCTTGTTTTGCATAAAAGTCAATTATTAGTTTTATTCGTACACAAACTGCAAGGGTTAGAATGTTAGATGATTTCCAATTTTCCAACAACTATATTGTTTATTAGAGGTGTTTAAACTCGCTGTACTAACGTTACCCAAGCATAGGTCACATTTACGTAACCACAGGAATTATGTAAACGGCATGTCTTGTTATTCAAAACAAGCGGTAAGTCGGAGCTGATAGGCATCGAAAATCGCTACCCTCGGGTATCGGAGGTCAGAATCGAAACGTCATTAGTACACGTGTCGGGACTTAAATAACTGGCAAAGTGCGCATGAAAGAGCCGGGCGACGTGTTTCGCGGCGAGACCCGCGGATGACTGATCCGTCGCACTAACTAATGTTCTTTTTTTAAAATACCCTTTTTATTTTTCAAACCGCACAAAAGGCAAAGAAGCATGAGTTATGCCGACTTGTAGTTTTTACGATACGCTCGGTTTGGATTAAATATTTTTTTAAAATTTTATTCCTTTTCGTCGAGAACGTGATGCCATGTGACATTAAAATGACAAATTAGCTAATTATTCTTAATCCGTTTGAATGCTTTGATCGTATGCCTCGAGTGATGGGCTGTCACGACGTATATTGTCGCTTATTTTACGCTATGATTCGATTGGTTGGAGTTAAGTTCATTGGCTTCAGGATCAGTGTGCAAAAACTGTCATTACCGTTTGACGTGTCTTAAAAAGGTTGAGGTAGGTACACATTACCTTTGTCCTTGTACGTATTTAACAATGAAAACTGATTCACTTTTAAATCCTGGTAGGGAACTTCCGAATTTAGTAAAGCTTGTTTTATGTTTGCTAGCAGAGTTTCTTACTCTTTTTTGAACAATTTACATAGATAACTTTCAGCCTCTTTTGTTCACTGTTTTAATGACTGGTATTGTGTAATTTCCTACAGCTAAAACCAACACTTACCTTTAATCATCACCCAATTTAAAAAGTTTAACACATCTAAACATTTCAAAATACATTCCCTTAAAAAATCTTTTTTTAAAACAAGCATAACAAACGGAATGGGGTAGAGAGCGAAAAATACAGGTTTTACGTAAATACTTTTTTCGTCTGTATCTTTTTGTGCATATTATTATTATGATAATAAGAGCGCATTACCCGTTTAGCTCGCTACGAATGCGTTTATTTTTCGTTGCGATTCGCGACTTTACAGGTCCAGGTGGAGGATACGCCGATTTATGAGTTTTGATACTTACCGAATGGTAGCTGCAGAAAAAAGATTTTATGCTTACAAAGTAGATGTAGCACACATTACAATAAACGTACTTTTACGAATGTACTTTTTTGTTTATTTTTGAAGAAATTAGTTGCGTTTTCATTCACAATCACAAAAATTGTGGCTTTATGTAAGTTTGCTGGATTTGGGTTTAACACCAAGTCATTTTTATTAACTTTCACAAGGAAAACTTTTAATGGAATGAGATTGGATTGTATTTATATGTTTTCTAAGTCAAGTGAAATTAAATTGCAAGATTAAATTGCACAAGTGGTAAAATTAATGTAATTTCTATAGTTTAAAAGAATTTATGGATACAAAATGTTTATG
Organism: Xestia xanthographa; assembly: GCA_905147715.2. Lineage (NCBI taxonomy): Eukaryota > Metazoa > Arthropoda > Insecta > Lepidoptera > Noctuidae > Xestia > Xestia xanthographa. The sequence continues at coordinate 21,422,211 of LR990655.1, read as the reverse complement.
CCTTGCAAAATTATGTTATACCTATGCATGCTATGTTTTATCTTAGCTAAACATGATTGAACAATTCTAATTTTATTTAACACCATTGTATATCATGTTATTTGTGAATAAATGATTTATGTTTATTTTTACCAAAATAACTCGTCAAGTATCAAGACTAAGCCGTCCTCCCGTGATCCACAATAGACAGGTAGGTACAAGCGTCGAATGCCGGAGAAAACGCCATCTTGCGGAGCTCCCCGTATATGACGAGATCTGTAGCTCCTACTTAGTTAGATACAGTATGGAAATGGATAAACTTTTCTTTTGTTTTTACAGCGTGTTATGTTTTTGTTTTGCTTGGATGGCGTTTTATTAAGAACGAGAAAGTGTATTAGGGTGAAGTGAAAAATATACTAAGGTCCTAGGTAGAATATTCTAACGAGAGACAACCAGTCAACCAGATGATCTGTGTGACAACCAGTCTTGAAACGGTATCGTATTACTCGGTACTAACTGGGTTGTGGAGGCAAGATTGGCACTTGGTAGTCGTTCCATATAAAATACTCTTGTACACTCACATTTGTCACATGGATGCTCTTGTTCTTTTTAACCGACTTCAAAAAAGGCGGAGGTTATATGTTCGTGTGTATGTATTTTTTTTTTTTTTATGTATGTTACCTGATTTCTCTCCCATTTGTGAACCGATTTTCAAAATTCTTTTTTCATTTGAAAGAGTACACTCCTGAGGTGGTCCCATTTTAATTTGGTGAAGATCTGATGCTGACCTTCGGAGATATACAATGGAACTCTTCAAAAAGAGACGGCAAATCTGTTGTGATAGCTCCAATCGGTTGGATGTTCATTGTTTATACAATATCATGACGGAACATCACGCCTGTATGCTCTGAGGGGGTACGCAGAAGTGTACAATTTACCTGATTTCTCTCCCATTTGTGGAACGATTCTCAAAATTCTTTTTTTATTTGAAAAAGTATACTCCTGAGGTGGTCCCATTTTAATTTGATGAAGATCTGATGCTGATCTTCGGAGATATACAATAGAACTCTTCAAAAAGGGACGGCAAATCTGTTGTGATAGCTCCAATCGGTTGGATGTTCATTGTTTATACAATATCATGACGTAACATCACGCCTGTATGCTCTGAGGGGGTACGCAGATGTGTACAATACACCCAGATTTCGACAGTTATGGCATGTTATGTTCCATTTATTGGGGATAAGCCTATTACCATGACATGTATTGTTAACCATGTACAATGAATGCATAGCAAATATTTGTAAGTATAGGATATTACAACTAAAAATGGAAAAATAAAATAAAACTTTTTTGCCTAAAAATAAAACCGACTTCAAAAAAAACAACAAACAAAAAAAACACAAAAAGAAAAGGACAAAAAAATACACTAAAAGAAAAACAAAAAAAAAAAAACACTAAAACAAAACCACAAAAAAGTGAAAAATAACTTTAGCTTCAGAAGCCGAAAAACACCAAATCAATCAAAGGTCAAGCTTCAGAAGTCGGTGACAAAAACACTAAATCAATTAAACAAGGTCACCGACTTCTGAAGCTTGACCTTTGATTGATTTGGTGTTTTTCGGCTTCTGAAGCTAAAGTTATTTTTCACTTTTTTGTGGTTTTGTTTTAGTGTTTTTTTTTTTTTGTTTTTCTTTTAGTGTATTTTTTTGTCCTTTTCTTTTTGTGTTTTTTTTGTTTGTTGTTTTTTTTGAAGTCGGTTTTATTTTTGGCAAAAAAGTTTTATTTTTAAATTAACTGAAAATACCTCCTACCTTTTTCAATTCCAACGATCCTGGATGAAAACGTCTCTGGTTATGTTTTTCAGAATATTCACATTTCCTTGTAAACGTCACAGTGACCACTAGTAATATCACGTTACCAAAGGGGACCAAACTACGTCTTCAGAGGTACAATTGATTAGCTATAGCTGATTCAGATGTAGTCTACCAAGAAAACATTATATGTCTCAAAATGTTATAAGATGTCCTCCAGCATTCTGACAAAGTGACCCAACATCTGAGAGCTGTATTACTAAGATCCAGTTTGCTAAGGAACACGAGCTCCTCACTCCTGCAGCCTGTCCTGAACCGCATGTAACTTTGTGACAGAAATACAGTTTGTATGCAGCCTCCTTTGAGCGCGGCCATTCACCAGTCACTGGGCAGGACAAAGCATTGTGAGCCAAGATCAATGTCTTCAATACCTATGTGGGCACTCGAGAACGGGTATGTGCACACGGACACCGGGCTGCCATAATCGAGAATGTTACGAGAGAGCTATATGTGCGGTAGGTACAGGACGTGAACACACTGTATAGTGTATAGAGCCCTTTGTGCCGCTGACCGTTCGTGTTGGCACTTGTGTCCTATAATTAGCGTAGAGCGATTAATTAATAGGTAATGCAGGTCTGTGGCGAATTTATGCTCCATAGCTATGTATACGCCGCCGTTATGCTCTAAATAGATAGCTCGAATATGCTGATTGGCGAGCCGGCCTTTGTCCTCCGAATATATACGAATTGGTTGCTATGAATTGGTTACGGTTGCAATTTGTTAATAGGGATTAATCATTTCAGTTCCTAATATCTGAATGCGTTGTTTTGCTGGTTTTAGTAAATTAGGATGAATGACACTCTAATACGTTCTGTCTAATGGATTCTGAATCCTTTGTGTTTATACATTTTCGAATTTCTTTTTAAAGTAGCTTCTTTCAGGGTCCCCTCGCGGATTCACCGGCAAGGTTACGACAACCAACTCAGCACAACAACACATTTGCAATGTAAACTATTCTATTGAGCGCATCAGACAATGTACTTTACATTAGATCGTCGCGGCACGAGCGGCAGGGCGTTAATTCACCGGAGACACCCAAACAAACGCTTTGTGAGATTCACCTGTTGGCTCTATAGGTCAATGTTACAGCACACAAGGAGTTTAGCGAAACAGACTTTTGTGGCTGGTGGCTGAATGGCACGCAGAGGCGCGCCGCTTCCATTGTCAGCGCGGACAATGGGACATATGCGCGATTGAATCGTTCGGATGCGACTTGCGTCTCGATTGAAATTGAGAGTGCGATTCGAATCGTGTTTATTTACAGATTGTAAATTTATTGCGCGGTTATGTAAGGTGCTTGTTGGTGTTAACAGGTGACGAAGATTTTATCTTGTTCAATAGTCATTCAATCTAATACAGACTGCATTGTTGTGGATCTAAAGATGAGCTGTTGAGACATCGAATGTTAAAAGATTTTGTTCTAAAAAGAGGTATTTAATATTTTTTCGCTGGCGAAAGTGAGGCAAAAACTCTTAGTAAAATTTAAAAGCTCTCGGAAGCACAGATTGCCGTCAGCAAAGGATTGTTTGAGGTTCGGCAGCCTACGAAAACATCCCGTCAAGCTGCAAAATTTTTAAACGCAAACACACACCGGTATTATGAAGTCAGATTAGTAAATATTCCCAAATCAAACATTTACCAAGAAAACACGCTACTGGTTGTCCGGACAATGGTTGTATGGTACCCTCAAAACCACTTAACATGGGGCTGACAGGTTAGTTCAATCACTATTATACGCCCCGAGGCCAGCGATTGGAGTGTATTTTTTCAATGAAATATTTTTTTTTCATTCAGGGAGTCATTTCGCCGAGAGGTTCTCACGGTAACTTGGATCTAACAAATAATTTTGCACGTCGCTACCCCCGCTTTGTGGCTTACATAACTGAGAAGCTAGCAGGATCCTTAGGAGCGTTGAAAAAGTTTAGAAATCTGAGGAAAGAAACGTGACGTTGGTGGAACATTGCATAGAAATATGAGCAGGAATAGATTAGGGAACGAAACGAAACGCAACGGTTATGAAACACGTCGCGACGTCACGGGCGGCCGGCTAATCGATCGCGAGAACAATGTGACGTAATACGCGAGCCCGGGGGTGCGGTCGACAGGGAGAAGGGGCCGCAGCTCGACGTCCAAATATTTACCCCGGCATATGTTTGGTTTCTTTTCCTTCGCCTCATATATTTTTACTTTGATCGTGTAATGGGGCCCCGAGGCGGTCTCGATTTGTCCGATATTAATTTCGTCCGACTCGCTGCTGTGCGCTAACAATCACTTGGGGCAAATAAACTGTTTAGGTTTGGGAAACCTTGTATATGACGAGTTTTCTGACGACTCGCAATCGTACTTTATGAAAAAAGTAATCACAAAGTGTGAATGAACGCGTATTTCGAGCGTTTATAGTAGTTTGAATAAATAAATCAATTTGGATGATTTAATTTTAGTAAATTCCCCATTGTGATCGTGTCACCATTTTGTTGACAATCAAATTGAATATGTGCAATAAAATTTGTGGGCATACCCTCACTCGGTATGGTGACCAAATATTGTGTCATTGTTAGGACATTAATTATTGTAACGGTTATGATAAGCTGGGATTATTGTAAAATTCAAACAGCAAACAATTCTTGTTTTGGAAATTGCAGTATTTAGTACAAAATAACGTAATAGAAATGTACAGTTACTTAAAACTCTAATTACTACTTGAAAATCATACAAATTTTTCAGTGAGATTCAAATTGTAATAATTTTGTATCTCTTCACAAACCATGACATAATAATTATATAAGAGCTTAAAATTACGGTACATATTATATATGTTTGTGAGAGACTGGTGTCTCCACGAGGAATATCTGTAGGTATAGCAGATTATCAGGGTCCCACCACACGGTATTATTATTATTTATTTTTATTTCAATCAACTTAGGATCATGGAGTACAATTAAAATCAACATCACATTTAAATTGTAGATCAAAAATTAAAATAATAATAAAATTAAAACACAAAAATTAAAAAGAAAAATAGTTAAAAAAGAAAAAACAAGAAATGGAAAAAAAAATATGAAAGAAATATGAATATAATGATATGATGTATATGTTGATATGAATATGAATGGAATGGTATAAAAAGATATTTTTGTTTATATTTTTTTAGTATTTATATCATGTATGTACATTCATGTTCACGTACACCTACAAACGTAGTGGGTAGCATATTTATCATAGTTTGGTATGTAAGCCTTATTATGAACCCGTAATATGTTACTGTTTGTTTTTCTTAAATAAATAAATACATAACATAACCTCACGCCTCTAATCCCCGTAGGGTTAGGCAGAGCAGAGGTGTACACAATAGTACACCCGCATTTCGCTAGTTATGTTTCACTACTAAGAAATTCCTGATGGAAAAACCCAATAACACTTTGTCCGACCTTGGAATCTAACTCAGGACTTGATCCAGGACCAGAGAGGCCAAAAAGGCAGTAGTAGTGGTAAATTATTTATATAAAACTAGCGGACGTCCCGCGGTTTCACCCGCGTAGTTCCCGTTTCCGTGGGAGTACGGGGATAAAATATAGCCTATGTTACTCGTGGATAATGTAGCTTTCGAATGGTGAAAGAATTTTTTAAATCGGTCTAGTAGTTTTTGAGCCAAACAAAAAAACAAAGTTTTCCTTTTTATAATATAATATATATTATATATATAGTATAGATAAAACTAATTAAAGTCGTGTCTGAAGCATTGAGCTATTACTACTACGTATAGAGAAGACAGCGCGAACAAAATCTGTATATATAATGCTGTGGCGTGCAAGCGACTGAGTGAACTGCAGCCAGCCGACAGCAGTTGAACGGAGCACAGATTTTGTTCGCGGTGTCTTCCCTATGACGTAGTAGTAATAGATCAATGGTTTGAAACTAAAATATGCAAGTTCAAGCTAACCGGAACTGTCAAACTTTCCCAATCAACCTCTTTTAAATAAATTTGACATGTTTTAGTAGCCTGATGCGCTATCTCTACAAAGCCATAGAAATTTCTCACGCAATCCCAATTTTCAAATCAAGACTATCCCATAAAGTGTGTGCTACCCCATCCTCATTCGAGGGGCCGTGCACACTTGAATTGCACGTTTAATGAATTGCATTAATATTGCATTACCGGGTAACTAGCCGCCGCGCCCTCCCGGTAAACAATCATTAGAGCTACAGCGCTGCATCGCTGTTTGAACTACCGGATTTGTTTGCGAATACAAATTGACATTTAGATGTTTTGTGTTCCCAAATTGATGTAAAGTTTTGTTATTTTGGATGACTGGCTGAAAACATTTTTTTTTTAAATCTTGGAATTTCAAATACAAATTCTAACTATTTATTACAATTAAAGTATGACCACTTTAAGTGTGCAGTCCATTATGGCGTTGGTTGTCTAGAAAATTTGCATGGATACGTCAAACTTGGGACCTACATCATTTTAGTTCTGTGTTTACCCGTTCGCACAGATAAGTTGGGTGAAGTGTAAACGGCACTTTTGAACGTCAAACTTTATAGTTTTCCGGGTAGTGCCGGGTTCGTATGTTATGTTGGCTGAAAGTATTTTACTTCTCATTGTTAAAATTAACTCCCTTTTTTTAGATGGGAAATCATTAAATTACTCCTCCTGCTCTGCAGCGGAGCGGAAGGGAGTGTCAGAGTTTACTGACTAAAACCCATCCATGTTCTTTCTTAGCTCTTTGTAAAAGTTAACTCCCTAGGAGTGTTTCCAATTTTGTTAAAGCACGCCGCTTTAACAAAACTTTAACTCCGTCATCAAGTCTAATTTCTAAAATATCCTTACTACTTATGTTTAAAACGAACGCACCACATAAGCTATGTCGCAGCTATGCCGATAACCATTTCCAATCACGCAACTATCAATCACAGTGTACGTTGCGTCCAACTATGAGCTACATACTCAAATATGTACGTCGGTTACTAAGCGACGCCGTTGTCTGCCCAACTAATGCCGGCCGTCGCTACCGGAAAATTGGACAGCGCCGTCTGCCCAATCACATGCGACACTCCGCAGATTAGCACGCTCGACCAGTGCCCAGTTTGCCCCCCACCACGCGACCGATACGCGACCGCGAAAATTCACACTCGTCGCTCTCCATTGAACACTGAATCCACCACTCGACGCTCCCTGTACCACTTATACCAGTATTGAACAGCGACAGTTTTCACTTCGCCGCCAACCTCTGAAAATCCACAGCGGATTACGCGTACAGGTATTGAAACCATACACGCCTTTCCGTCCCTCAGTCCGTCCTGAAATTATATTAGTGGACACCCTCGTCCATCTTTTTGTTCGCTCAGCCGACGCTTGCTTGTAATTGCAACACTTAGGTGTCTGTTTGTCGTGTTTGTGCAAACATTTATCACGATTAACAAAATAACAAGTCGATCTCATGAAAGAAATATAAATTAGGCGTGTGACTCGACTGCAATTTTAAACTGGGGCTCATTAATCGATTCCACTTCATATTGAAAGGAAGTCTCCGAGCACGTCCGACTTTCGAACCAAAAAAAAATAACCCACCGTCGTGACACGGGTTAAGTCGCCATCACGTTGCGGAGAGCGTTCCGCCCCATTCAAATCTTTACTTAGCATTCTAAGTACCGTCGGCGGTTTTAATTTTTTAAGGCTCACTACAACGCCCATACGGTATTCAGCTCGCGTTCTCAACACGCTCACAGATATGTGCCTAGCTAATAGTGTGTCGCGCTTGTTGACCAGAATGTTTTACAGCATCAATGTAAGCGTGTTTGTATTATGTGCTTAGAAACAGAAGCATTAAAGTTTAAAGTAAGTTGCGGAACGACGGCAGTTATGATGTGTTGTGGTGGGTGGATGTCGCTGGGAGTAGTTTGCATAGTTATGTGCGCGTTTATCTAAGTTATATCGGTGGGCACAGCCGTCGCCGGGCCGGCAGGTCGCCGCCCGGTTGCCGGAGGTTTAATAAATGTCTGAAACAGGGGATCGGCTTAGCGAGCACATACGACGACGAAGGGGATTTCTAAGAACGTGTCTATGTCTACAGATTGGATCCTGACCATGTTGTTCCCTAGAAAATGTTGTGGAGAATTTATTTCCCACGGCACTATTTTTGTATTTTAGAAACATTCAAACATTGAAGTATTTTCACAAAGTAGATTTCTTAGTCTGTACTAGTACCACTATAGACAATCACAAACTTTCAGGAATAACAGAGAGTCTCTTTTATTAAAGTATCAATCGAAATTCACCAGAAGAAACGCAAAAACCCATCGCGATTATCGAATCCGCTCAATTTCTGAAACATAAGTTCATCTTTCTACCACAGATTACTCCACATATTATCCTAACTGAAGAATTAGGTACAACAAGTACTTGCGTAGGTACTGTCGTTGTATTTACTCCATTACCCGTGGAGGCCGACTCGTATCAACTATTTATGGTGTTTGAGGCGCTTCATAAATATGCAGCGGTAGGCGCTCGCCTTGCCGACACCAGCTATTCAGCAGGCGAGCGTGTGTGCCGAGCGATGAGCGGTTCACTAGGTTCTGTACTGTAGGGAAGTTGGTGATGAAAGTACTTAGAAAAACGACTAAGTACGTATCTGTCTTTTTTAAACTTTCACGATCAGAACACATTATAATACACATTATTATTATTATTTATTATTAGCCATTTGTGTCCCACTGCAGGGCAAAGGCCTCCCTTCCCTCTTTCCACTTATCCCAATAATCCACAATATTAAATATATATAAATATATATTTATAAATAAATAATAATAATATTTATATATATTTTTTTAATATATTTTTATATATATATTTATTATTATTATATAATTTTTTATATTTATTTATTTTTTATATTCTTTGTCTTAATACACATGTAAACGGGTATTTATCGTGATTTATTTTAGGGTATTTGAATAAACACCTTCGCTTTGCTGTGGCGGTACCTCCAATACTTCAGTCTTCCCGCGACCACGGCTGGTGCAAACCGGTCGAAACGTCGGGCTTATATTAAAAGTAAAATTCGCGATAAATACCCGTTGTGTATTATAATAAGTATGTATCTGTACACAGAATCATCCCAAAATCTCCCCTGTATAGCATTGATAGTCTAGTGGTATGACCGTTGGACTGCCAAGTTATAGGTTTCGAGTTTGAACCCAAGACATTCACCTCTGATTTTTCGGATTCATGTGCGTATTGTATCACTATCACTTGCTTCGGTGAAGGAAAACATCGCATCGTGAGGAAACTAGCGTGCCTGAGGGATATTTCTCGACGGCATGTAAAGTCAAGTCGGAGAGGCCCATGAGTGGCATAAAACTCTGACACCAGGAAGAAGAAGAAAGAAGAAGAAGACAAAGAAGAAGATAAAGTAGAAGACTTCTGTAACTCGAGCCTATTCTTTATGAAACATGTAGTGTTACTCGACAGTTGTATATTTTTTACTTATGCCCATTTCACAAGCAAACAGTAAGGCATAGCGTGCTCACAAGACCATAGTCTATACTAAGTCCTAACTAATAGCAAGCATCGTGGAAGGTCCAACACTACTCGCCGGGAATCGACAAACGTGTCCCTGCTCTAATGGTTTTTTTGGTTCGACAGTCTGTCGTAAGTTCATGTGGGCTCATACGTCATTGTGAATTTCTTTTTATTAATATATTTTTATCTGAAAGTAACTGGAGTTTATATCTAACAAAGGTCACACATGATTTGAAACGGCTACATTTCTTAACATCGTTTCATATTGTAGAGTTATTTATGTACGGTCGATCAAGCTCTTTTTATTTTGGTTTACATTTTACAATGTAATTTGTGCGATAAACTGTAAACCAAATAGCTTGTTCGAACGTACTAGCTGTTGCCCGCGGCTTCGCCTGCGTGAAGTTCAGTAACTGTCCCACGGGATCATACTACCGGGATAAAAAGTATTTTAAATGTTAATTCAGGTTATAAACTATCTATGCGTCAAATTTCATTTAAATCCATTCAGTAGTTTTTGCGTGAAAATGTAACAAACATCCATCCATCGTCACAAACTTTCGCATTTAAAATATTAGTAAGAATAAGATTTTTTTCTGAAAAACACCTTTAAAAACGTTGCTATATACAGCGTGTAAAAGATCTCATCACGAAGCCGTCGTACAACAAACTAAGTAACTTTACGCAAAAATTATTGCTGGGAAACGAAATTTTTTTTGGGGTGAAAAATCATGTTTTGTGGTAGAACTCAATGTAACACACTCAAAACATTGTGCTGATGGATGGATTGAATATTACGAGGGTCGTGGAGGTGTTTAAAGTAAAAATCTTACATTAAAAACTTGTATAAAAAAAAAAACTTGTCAAAAAGTTGGAACTTTGACCCCTAATATTTCCGTAACTAGAAGGTTCCTAGGTATGGTGTAGAACAAAAAAATTATCGCAATGACGGGGAGAACAAGTGCCTTTCGGCTTCGTTAAGAGCCTGAACCTGAACCAAATTAAAGAACAAATATTGGATATCAAGAACGAAATTAAGACCATAAAACAAACTACTGAAAAATTTTCTCAGCAGCTCGAACATACTAATATAGAAATAACAAATATTAAAGCTAAAACAATCGCCACTGAGGACAAAATAAAAAATATAGAAACCGAAATATCCCAAATCAAAAATGAGCAACACACAAAATGTACGGCAATAAAATCGCCCGTCGAGTGTCACGAAGACCTCATCCTAGAACTTAAAGATCGATGTGACCGCGAGAAAAATATTGTGATTGTGGGTATATCGGAAATAAACGATAAAAACTGGAAATCAAGACAACATCACGATAATCTGGAAGTTATGAAGTTAATTACAATGCTTTATGAAGACTGCCCTAAGCCAATCAAATGTCAGAGACTAGGAAAATATTTACAAAACAAGAATCGACCGATAAAAGTACACTTTGAAAAATCCGAAACTGCTATATACCTGTTGAAAAATAGAACTAAATTACCGGAAAACATGCAGATTTATTCTGATCAAACACCAAAACAAAAACAATTCTTAGAATCTCTGAAGGAAGAGCTAAATAAGCGTACACAGGATGGTGAAAAAAGCCTCACTATTAAATATGTGAAAGGAACACCTACAATAGTTGCTGCGAACCAAAAAAACCAGTAAGTTCCCCATTACTAAATGCCAAACCGACGGATAGTTCTAGGAAACTATGCCATCAAATAGTAAATAAATATGAGGACATTCCATTGCATCCGTCTTCACTAAGATTTCTTTATGCGAACTTACGCAGTATCCGCAAGCCTGGAAAGTTCGATGAAATAAAATGCATTCTTAAGGCCATAAAAATGACCACTCACCTATTGATTTTCACTGAGACGTGGATTAACTCAGAGTCTGATGCGAAACTATACCAACTACCTAGCTATAATCATATCTATAACTATAGACAGAATTGTAAAGGCGGAGGAGTTTCCATTTATGTGCACGACAGTATTAAATATGATATAACTGAAGAATTATGCGAGAACGGAAACCACTATTTATGGATATATATAAACAAACTATCATTAAATATTGGAGCGATTTATAAACCGGGGGATACCGATACGTAAATAACTTTTTGGAAATATATTCATCCCAACTGGAGCGACGAAAAAGATCCATAGTTTTTGGAGATTTCAATATAGATTTACTAAATGCAAACAGTAATGTATCAAAATACCAACATGAAGTCCAAGAAGCCGGCTATAGAATAATAAATAAAATCAACAAACAATACAGCACACGTGACACGGCCACAACAAACACAATACTGGACCATGTATGTACTAATATAAACAACCATTCCCTCAGCGTCTCGATAATTGAATCAAGTCTTTCTGACCATAAGCAGATATATCTAGAAATAGGAAGTTTGTCTCCTCAACATAACAAAAAGAAACATTATAAGGCACTGGATTACGAAAATTTGTACAACAACACACTAGAAGCAAGATACAGCAATGACAACCACGACTACAACCAACTAGAAACATTTATCTCAGAGCAGATTGACAAGAACAAAATAGATAAGATTAAAATTTTAAACCCGCCTCAACAAGACTGGATCAATCAGAACATTATAAACGCAATCAATTTACGAAATAGTTTATGGCAACAAACCAAATCAGACCCAAATAATGACGATTTACGGAAAAAGTTCCAGCAAGAACAACAGAAAGTGAAGATGCTAACAAACACGCATAAGAAGACCTATTACTATAATTTATTTCAAAGCTGCAGCAATCAACCAAAAAAAATGTGGGACCTAATTAATAACTTAGGATTAAATAACATTAAAGACAGCCCTGCTCCTCCCAAACTAATGTCAAACGCTGGACTTTTAACAGAAGGTAACTCAATATGTGACTTGTTCAATTCTTTTTTCTCATCTATAGGCGCAGACTTAGCAAAACAAATACCAGACACATATCACACAAATACGGGCAACACATTAATGTACGATCAAAACTATACACATGACATAACATTATACGAACTAACGCCGTGCACCACGGAGGAAATAATTACAATCATAGATGACCTCGATAGTAACACTAGCACTGGTCTGGATGGTATTAGTACTAAGGCAATAAAATGTTTAAAAAATATAATCGTTGAGCAGCTGACTAACTGTATAAATGCCTGTTTACTACATGGTACTTTTCCCGACACGCTCAAGGTGGCTAGGGTCAGTCCTATTTACAAATCTGGAAAGAGAACTGACCCAAGCAACTACAGACCAGTGTCAGTGTTACCTGTAATGTCCAAAATATTAAATACAAATACAAATTACTAAATAACTATTTGACACACAAAAAATTTCTAATAAACGAACAGTATGGCTTTCGCCCGAAATCAAGTACTCTCTCGGCTGCAACGGATCTAGTTACCAAAATTAAAACCTATTTAGATCAAAAGAGCTATGCAGTAGGAATTTTCATCGATTTAAAAAAAGCGTTCGATACTGTGAGTCATCAAAAACTGCTCCAGAAGCTAGATAACATAGGTGTTACAGGTACAGCACATAAAATGTTCAAGTCGTATTTGGAGAACAGGCGTCAAGTTGTTAAAATAGGAAATACTCACACTAGCTCGGTCCAAACTATTTCATACGGCTGTCCTCAAGGTTCAATTATCAGTCCGTTACTTTTTCTCATTTATATAAATAATATTAGTAAAAACGGGTTAATTGGACACCTAACACTATATGCAGACGAAACCTGTCTCTTTTACTTTGACAAATCAATTCATAACATTATAAACGACGCTCAACATGACCTTGATTTATTAAACGAGTGGTTAAAGTACAACCTTCTTACAATTAATACGTCGAAAACCTCGTTCATGATTTTTACCACTAAAAACAAGCGTATACCGGACTTCTCGCCTCTTAAAATAAATAACGAAATAATAAAACGATCAACCAACGAAAAATATCTTGGATTAAGGGTAGATGATAAACTAACTTGGAAATTACACATCGACCATCTCAGAAGTAAATTAACATCGCTATTGGGAGCAGTACGGAAAGTAGCAAACTGTATTCCAAGTAAAGTGCGCACTTTGGTTTATAATTCATTAGTCAAATCGCATTTAGAATATCTGATTGAGGTATGGGGTTCCGCAGCAGTAACTAATTTAAAATCACTCCAAAGAGTTCAAAATAAAATTATTAAAACTTTGTTTCATTATAATTATCTTACTCCAACAAAAACCATTTACGAAAAAACTAAATTATTAAATATTAGACAGCTATACATTTACTACACCTGCATTCTTATCAAAAACATAACTTCAAACTCAATACAAACTAACATACAACTAAAGAAAAAAACAATGTCACATAACCTGAGAAATAGATATAAAAACAAACTTGAAGTCATCAGCGTACGCACTAATTACGGTAGAAAGACAATATTATTTGAAGGAGTTCATCTGTTCAATGAATTACCGGACGATATTAAAGAGTGCGCTAACGTGAATATATTTAAAAATAGGCTTAAGAAACATGTATGTACACTATAACTTCTAATACTCTGGAGGAAATTGTATTGTATTATCTTACTTATTACTTTGTATCTCATTATAAGCGGACTGTATGTTCTTATGAGAAATAAATTTCTTTAAACCGAAGAGGTGTTTTACACCCTTTAGAATCGCTGTTGTCTTAAGACATGGCACCGTCTCCTTAGCTCCACGGTTGGTTAGCTGCAACGCTCCGTGCGTTACCTCACTTTCAAGAGAAACTTCGCGATGTATTTTCCAGTGCATTTTTTAGAGTATCGCTTTTGTAGACCCCGGTTGTTTTAATACTAGAGTTACGTGAGATTTTTACACACATACCATGTAGGTAAAATGGTAAATACTGCTTGCTTGTTTATTTTCTACGAGTTTAATAGTCAATTGCAGTGTCGTGCAACATTTTTTTCGATTATAAAGTAGGTTTTCGATTGTAAATCGAAGTTTTGTTGATATCATGTCACGAGATTAGGTACTGATAGAATTTAGGTTGGTAAAATTCTGACACAAATTTAAAAACCCCTAAATTATCTTTGAAAAATGTAACAACAGTGAATTATTGCAATCCAAGCGTTTACATAATTGTAGCACAGTGCGTGCTACGCCGTAGCACTGACGTAGCGTAGGGGGCCATGTGCAAAAAAATGGTTAATGTTTGAAATACTTTACTTAGTGGGCTGCGCTGAAGCAAATTTGGTAGTTATTTATGTGTTTGAGGGTTTAAACACCACCCAGGTGCGCGAATCCTTCTTCCCACTTTTCCTATTGACAGCGATGTGGATGAATTTTATGACGCCATGAAATTTTTTCCCCATTTTGATACATGTTGTATTGTGTTGTTTTAGATCTATTTGTACCTACATATTACTGAATTCAAATAAAATTTTCCTTTATAGCATACTAGCTGACGTCCCGCGGTTTCACCCGCATAGTTCCCGTTCCCGTGGGAGTACGGGAATAAAATATAGCCTATAGCACTCACGAATAATGTAGCTTTCTACCAGTGAAACAATTTTTAAAATTGGTTCATTAGATTACCCCCTACATACAAACTTACAAACAAATGTTACCTCTTTATATTATTAGTATAGATTAGTATAGATAGTATAGATGATTTTCCTGATAATACCTACAAGTATTTTAGAAACACGTTTGGCAATCTGTACTTTAGAATCTTAACACTCCGAGTGCGCAAAGTTGCAGTTACCGGCTGTTTAAACAAAAAACAAGTTTTCACATACAAACATACCACCCTGTATATTATATCTTCGCTAACATATTAATACACATATCTTTCCGCACATCATTTCAATTATCCACGCCCGTCGGTCAATATCTGCTTTGTCTTTTGTTCCAAGATGGCGGACCGCTCTCCTTTTTTGACTCTGATTATTATTGCAAACTATAGCTGACCCGGCGAACTTCGTGCCGCCTAACAGTCGATTCTTTAAAAAAATTTTTTTCAGGCAATTATTAATTGTTTCTCTCCGTAAGAACCATCCTCGTACTTCCAGGAAAATTATAAAAAAATAATTATCGAAATCGGTTCAGCTGCTCGCGAGATTTGCGCTTAGCAACACATTCAGCGATTCATTTTTATATTATAGAAGATGTACTGGATTTTACTGGATTCTACTAGATTCGAAACTTACTGGCAAAAACTTGATTGTAAGTCACCAAAAGGATGAGTTTAGGGGGACATAAAACTGCTTCTGGCTACTTTTTACCCGACTAGTAAAGGAAAGTTTATGATTTTGGCAGTCTGTGAGTATGCATGTTTGTATTTACGTATGTTCCTCCGTAGCGCCTAAACTATTCATCCGATTTTTATGTATAAGGTGTCAGTCGATTCGTTATTATATATAGCTTGGGTAACATAGGCTACATTTTAATCGACTTCAAAAATCGGAAGAGTCGATTTTACCTTGTTAACCCCGAATTTAATTCATCATCATCATCATTTCAGCCGAAAGACGTCCACTGCTGGACATAGGCCTCCCCCAAGTGTCGCCACATTGACCGGTCCCGAATTTAATTAGAGCGTGATTATGCAGTAGTCGGGTTCTTTAGTTGTAGTATACCACGTAAATTCTTGTTTTACTTATATCAACTTCTAACCTGTGTAAACCTTAAAAAACAACAAATATCGAGGTAAAATTACATCTTTTGTATTCACCTACACTAAAAAAAGGTACTTTACCAAACAACACAAAAGCGCATTTAAAACTACTTTTATTCATAGTCAAACAAGCGAACTATCTTATCAGGTCAAGTTCCCTACCATTGAACCAAACGTCACTCCATTCACACAGTTGACATCTCACCTGACACTAACCTCAGGTTTTTGACGATAATCATCGCAACCCATTCATAAAACCGCTGATTGTTTGACAAAACCGCCCCCGAAACGCAAAGGGTTGATAAACATATCAAAAGGTAGAGCACACCTGTTTTTTTCTAAATAACCCGGGAGTCATTGTGTGGACACAATTGATAAATATCGATAATCAACATTCGATATCGGTACGAGTTTATCGATAGTCACAAAGACCTCCCGTGAGTTGTCCTTTGACAATAGACAGGGTGTATTGATAAAAAGTGGATTGAGTCAAGGCTGAACTAAATGTATGAAATTTTAAACGTAAAGGGATGTTCGGCTAGGGTTAGTAGGGCATAAAATCGGATTTCTGGTCTTGGAGGATGAAAAATCCTGATTTTCGACAAAAAAGTCTGGTCTAGCCTGAAGTTTACCTACGATCAAACAAAAAAACTGAAAAAAAAAACAAGAAATCATGTTCAGTAATCAAAAGTGTTAATTATATTTTTATTACTAGAAATAGCTTTTAAAATTTGGTTTTGACCGCAAAAATTTGATAGAGAATTGCTCACACCTATAATCTTTCCAGTTATACTTCGTAAGTATGATGGCTCTAATGGACTCCACTGATAGTCTATTTCTTTTTTTCATCCGGTATGAGTTGAAAAATCCGGTCTGGCACAAAGTCCGGGCGAAGTCCGGTTAGGCATTAAAAATGCGGTCAAGACCCGATTTATCCGGTCAGATGGTAACCCTATGTTCGGCTTTATTTGTATATGCGTCTTTAAGTTTCAAACTTACGACACCATCCTTTAATAACATAACATTACATCATGTAATTCTCGAACGGTTAGGCAGAGTTTACCTAATAGCCAACCCAACCCCCATATTTCTCCAGTTATGTTGAAATCCAATGTAATAGGGGGTGAGCTTATTGCCATCAACTGGGCACAAATCCAGGCTCTGTGGCTGCTACGTAGAAATTCCTGATGGAAAAACCCAAAAACAATTTGGCCGACCCAGGAATCGAACCCAGGACTACCTACTCAGGAGTCGCGTTTGCAGCCACAAGACCAACGAGGCAGTCAATAATAATGTAATTTACTTTTAAGTTTGTGATTTGTTTTCATTGAATTGTAATTGTATTGTGTTTTTATTTAATTAATTATTTACCTTTTTATTTTTTATATAAATGATTATAATCTGAAATAAACGTTTAATAATAATAATAAGACCTAATAAGGCTTTCTATAAAATCTTTGTAGTCATACAAAGATTTTATAGAAAGCGACAAAATTAGTTTGGTTGAAACATTGCCACTTTAAACCGAAAATAGAGTTACCGTAGGTACATAATGTTACCTTTTAACTAAGACTTAGTAAAAACCTTCATTCAGAATCAGTTTTATTTGTGTAACGAAAAACTGAATGAAATTGTTTTATACTATAAACTTGAAAGAAAATTTAAAATACAATACGACAACTTTTTACAGACCCCTTTTTATTAGGTTTCGAATACAACAATATAAAGCTACTAGGGCCAAAACCGCGAACAATATACTTCGAAGAAAATATTCCACGACTATGACGTTTTTTCCCCTAAATTTAGCAAGTTTGTTGAGGCTACGTCATCGGTATTTTGTAACAGCACATAACATGGGAAACTTTCCTGTCGCAATGGGATACAATACCCTCAACCGTCTAGTTCTAAATTAAGAAACCCAATTAAAAGTTAAAATTCTTATGGCGATTCACGTGAATCTATTGCGCAATTTATAGCAATGTTTCATTAGTTAACTTGATTTATTTGTAATATTATTGGTGTTACGCTTCAGGGGCACAACCTCCATACTTCTTGTGATGTGTAGGTAGATAATTTCAAAAGGAAAGCTGAGATTAATTTGTTTATCTATGTATGGATGACTGTTTGTAAACAGAAATAATGAATGTTGTTGATTTAATATCTGAGGTAAAAAATATATATTTAGGTATGTTTGTATTGGAGCCGTAGGAAGACATTACTTTTCACTTTTGTCGCAAAATTCAAAAGCGATTTTCTCCTGAAAGAACGATTGCTACTTTAAGAAAAGATCAATTTCACAATTGATTTTCGAAAATACAATGTTCGTAACACCATCAAAGTTTTATGAAATCATTAGGACAAAGTCAGCTTTGAATCTCACGTAAGTGATTATATTAAGTTACGTACGCATCTGTGGATGAAAACTGAACCCTTTAAAAATGTTTAGAAAGCAATTAAACCACAACTACGCGTCGTTAATGACAATTTTTATTACATAAACCGATAAACAATGGCGGCGGTGCGTTGCGGCGTTGTGGTAGGTAGCACGCACGCTGCCACGTGTCGCGGTGGAGCCTGTGCGTGACGGCTTGACAGAGTGGCGATTAGCCCGCTGCCCGTCTGCCTGCTACATACCTCTGCGCCGCATAGTGCGACTAGATGAGTTTACAACGGGAATATTCTGAACAAAGTTTTACAAACAGCAATAAATTAGAGATATGCAAAAGCGCAGCTTTATTGTTATTTTCTTGCGTGGTGCACACAGTCATTTTAAATAATAAAATCCATTAATTTTGTGATTTATTAGGGCTTGACGTAATAAAATCTATTTCGGATTGGATCGCTGAGGTAAAATGTAATGAACGCACTTCGTATGTTTCTAGAAGCTTAAGATTCCGTTGTGCGTCATCTCATTGAACTTTAACCTTAGTTTTAATGTATACTTCTATTTTAATAAATGATTAAGTAAAAAACTTCGCGATAATAAAACATTAGGTAGTACTCAAACACACTTTTCCCGATAATAGCATCTTTTTGTTCTTTCCCCTACATAATATTTGTCTGTATTTTACCAGCAGTTTTCGATCTCATAAGAAACAGCCGTAATTTCGCCTCTACGTATTTGTAATAAGGTCTATCGCGTTTACATATAAACAACGCATAGTGGATTGGCCTCTGCGGGTGACAGGTTACGATAGAGTGCCGATTAGCCTGTCTCTGCCGACGATCTATCTGTGCAGAGCTAAACATAAACAAATGAATGCTTCTGAGGATGGCCTTTCAGTTTGCAGTGTAATTATAATATTGTTTCCAGAAACTATGGGATTTTATGTTAGTGAGACGTTCATAAGAAGTGTAAAATATAACAAACAACAACAACAACAACAGCCCATAACGTCCACTTCTGGACATAAGCCTCTCCCATGATGGGAGGAATTTGCCGTAATCTCCACGCTTGGCAGGCGGATTGGAGATCGCATTGATGAAAGACTAACAGAAAACGCTGCTGCCCATTCTCTGGTCTACGGGGGCGCAAGGTCTTCTGCCTCAGACATTAGTCGCCTTATACGACACCCGTGAGTGTAATGGGTTGGTTCTATTCTACTCTGCCGGATACCACACGGCTAAAATATAAACATGCGGGTAATGGAAGAATAAACCACGCAAAGAACAGAGAAGAATGGCATATGAAAGAGGAGGCAAACAGTTGGTGATAAGGGCTGAAATGATGATGTTGCAGGACAAGGGAATGAGTTTTGGAGTCATTATTTTAGTAGGCCATAACATGTTGTGCTCTTAAAAACAAAGATTGCGACTAATAGAGAACCACATCTTTTTTTTGAGTTTATGTTTTAAATTAATCGACTACACAAAAGAAAATTGACGGCTAAGATAACGGTTTTTTTACAGAAAATTTCTCCTTCTTCTTCAACCTATGGCCGCCCAACGATAGGTGTCCAAATCTTTCCACTTTTCGCAGTTTTGCGTCATGACTACCCATGTTTCTTCTTTATCAAACTGCTATCATGAGAGTTGTGGCTAATTCGTGCTGAGATTTGTTGAACCTAGCAACACCCAACAAATCCAATTTGATAAAATCAAAATTCCGTACAGGAAACTTCAGACAAAACAATTTGCAAACTCTCCGGCCAACTCCCCAAAATAGTTTATCTTAGACGAACGCGCCGCGCAAACATAGTCACCGAGCAAAACAACCGCTCGTGACACCTACCTACTACCTACCGTTTTACACACAGAGATCGGTATCCTTAACTACACACTTCACGTAGCTGCGTCTCTTTCGCGCTAAGAAAATGAAACGGACCAATGAGGGGGTGGGGTGACACGCATTTCCGGGCCCGGCTCCAATCAGCTGCTAGAACAATGGAGTCGCGATAGCTACTTACCTACGAGTAGCTACCGAGGGTCGTCTGTAAGTAGAACTCTGCTCCACCTCACACACGTGCACTAAACACACACAGCCGAAGTTTTTTACCTGCTGGCGCGTTTTTGTGGGCGTATAGCGCTTGTTTGTGTGGCAGTGTCTAGCTGGTGATCACTTGGCGAAGTTTGCGCTAGTCGCAGAAGTAATGGCTGGAATATATCGGCTTTGAGCTGAGCCCGGCCCGCCACGCGATGCGCCTTTGTGACTACGTTAACAACCATGAATGAGACGGGACTGCAGGTTCAAAATGTAGTGCATGCTTCCTGAAAGAGTTCAACATAACATAACGTAAGAAGATACACATTTAGCCCGAAAATATTAAACGACATTACACAAATACAATCATAAGCTAACCGTCATTTCCCCCGGAATAAGCTCTCAGATTTATTATGTATTTTAAATCTCATGAAAAGAAAATAAAACGAAGGAGGTATTATCCTGAACGACATCCTGTTACGGCTTATTTCTTCTTTCGACTCTCAGAATCTTCACGTCGTCGTTAAAGGTACATTTTTCTTTTGCAGTCCTCATGTGACGTACCTGCCATATTCCGAGGACCCTTCCGCGATCCCTTGTAATGCAAATAGTGCCTTATACGCACGTAACACAGTTGCGAATGTAATAATTTAATGGTAACACGCCCTGTAAGACTACAATTTGACTATCGCGAATTTCCTGCGTTCCTGCAGTTTCGAAATGTTTGATGGTGAGAGGTTTTGGTGTTGTAAAGTGAAGCCTATGTTTCAAGATGAGGGTTTATTTTGGTTTGGAGTTGGTTGAGACGCTGAGAAACAAATCTGCGTAAGGTACATGGTGTCGAGTAACTCGTGTTCTTACCCTCTCTCCTTTGTTCGGGCCGGAAGAGTGCGCTAGAATTACATGCTCGAGTCTGATGTGCGCTTATTTTTTACGGCGCTATATTGTGTTTCGTGAGCTCTCTTATAGTTATGCAGTTCAACGACTGAAGAAATGAGAGGGTGGATGAGGGAAACAAAACAAGTTTACAATTTTTATTTAGACAAGGCGGGACAGAGCCAAGGAAATCTAATTCGAACAAATGACTGTCGGAAAACTTTGTCACATTATTTTTCAGAGATTGTTTCAGGATGTTTTTTTGGGATTATTAAAAGTGTTTTGGAAAGCAGAGCAGGTAGGCGTGGGTCAATATTCGTCTGCGGCAACAAACAACGCTAGTGACATAACAATTTCTCGAGACGTCGACGGTGCAGTTACCCTCGACTCGTTCACGCTCATTGGCTCCCATCTCTCGTAGCTGCGCGCCACCCCGCATACTGATATCTGGATTAAATTACTCTCCCAACTATTTTACACAAAACCAGAGGCCATAATTAAAGTCCAGGCGAAAATGGGTGAAATCAAACGTCTTATCTGACCAGCGGGAAATAGCGTTTCTTCGCTGAATAGTTTCCACCGAGTCGGGTAGTAAGTGAGCGGAATAAATAATTATTGCGGCAATCTAAAGTTGCCACCGGTTGCGATGCGGCAGACTGAGATACCTAATGAACATAGTTTCTATTGGCTGTGCTTTTGTGTGCCGCCTACTTAGACTAGTCATCCTCGAACTGTTGAGTTTCGTTCAGTATATTTTTATCTTACATTTTGGTAATCTTGTATTGTATCATGGAAATAATAATAAGAGAAGTCGAGGCTCTCGCTATGCGGTTGGATTAAGGGCTTGATTCAGAAGGTAGTACTCCTCAATACGACCCGCATTATGAAGAGATTCCTATCTCTGGAGCCCTAACCACCAAGACACCTGCGGAAACCTTTTCTAATTATATATTTTTTTAAGAAATATGTAAAAATTTGAATTAAAGATCAAAATAATAAAATACTAAAACTGACAAACATGTCCACGATCAAACTTGAGAGGTATAGCATCCACAGAATTTATTATTTCCAAATATAATATTCAAATTCAAATATTTGAAAACCATGAACCGAAACATAATTCCCGTTTCACTTTCGTCAAACACAAGGCTCCCATAAAATCAATGGCAAAAGGAAATACAATTCACTTTCACGGTGTCTGAAATAAACCATTCTTTACATTGAAAGGGGAATAATCTCAGTGTAGCAGCGGGGGCTTAATCAAAATCGGTGAATTGCTTTAAATCGGGGAAAACGCAGGAAATATCCTTTGTGTTGGCAATTTCCCGACATGCGTGCCGTTAATGTGCTATCGGGAGGTAATGACTTCCTTAATTAATTCGCGATAATATAGAGTTGAGTCGGCGGCATCTTAGCGGCGCTGTGAGGTGTGATGTGACGTAGGTGGTAGGGTTGGGAGTGGGAATCCTGAATGCCGTAAATCGTGTAGGCAGCTTTCGGGACGATTTTATTTGACATCGATAGTCCGCAGTTGGTGTTATCGATCATGATTTTTTAAAGAGATAATTGTTAACTGGTATGATTTTGTACATTATTATACCGGATGATTTCTTATCACTTTCCAAAAAAAATGGGTATATTATGTGAACGGAGTAGAAGCTTATGGCATATACGAGTATCTTGTTTTGTTTTCTTTTTTCCACAGCTTAGAAAAAAATTGATCCATCATCAAAAAACGCTATAAATATCAAGTAAACTTTTCATATTAGAACAAAGAAAGAGAAATTTTGAAAAAAAAAAAAAATTAAATATATCGAATTTATATTTTTTACATAGATATATATATTTTAAGTATGCCATTTGCTCCTACTCCGTTCACCTATTATACCCATTTTTTTGGAAAGTGATAAAAAAGTCATCATGAGCATTAGACAAAAAATAAGTATGTCTCTTTAGTGACCTTTACCAATGAAATTCATTGTAGTTGGTTAAGGCCCAAACAGTTGAAAGTGTTTGTTTTGTTTTGTTGCATTTAAATAATTTCAGCAACTCAAAAGCTACATTAGAGAAACTATGTCTATCAGAAATAGAAATACCTACTCGGTTGTATCTTCAAAAAATAATTCTCGATTTCGTTCATCAAATTAGCCTCCTAGTTTTACATAAACGATACATAGCCGAACAAGGAGGGTAAGCCGTCGCTATGGCACCGGAGGCAGTAAGAAGTTATTTTAGGGGGATATTACGCGACATCAGGGGCTTATCTTTACGGCAGGTGTTCCGTCCCTCCCCCCGCGGGGACAAATTTACGAAATATGCCGCGACTTATGCGGATCACGCGTAATGTTGCCAGCAATCTGCGCAGCTTAGGTTTATGTCAACGGACCTCCGTGGAACGTAATGGCTGTTAGGTTTTAAATATTTGAATGGAGAACGCTTGGAAGCTAAGCTTTGTGGCAAATATCTTGCATTGTTTAGGATTTTGGGGAGTTTTCTAAGTTTTAGAAGAAAAATTTTGAATGACCCCTATGGTGTGACCTCATTATACATACGGGGTTAGGTTTTAATCATTTGAATAAAGAAGACTCGGAAGCTAACATTTTTGTAGAAAAAAACCCTTTTATTAGAAAATATTGAGAAGCTTTACTACCTATTAGATGACTTACTGATCTGATGGGTTTTCCAGTTTATCTTCAATCAAGTGCAAAATATCCAGGGCTGATTCTTTTGATTAACGAAATCTCATGCAAAAATCAACATTGTCGTACTCCTCGAAATAAGAACGCCGTTCTTTAAATTTTTTTTGCCTTCTTACTATTCTGTCTAAGCCATCTAAACATTCTAAATTTACTAAAAAATCATTTTCGAAAATAAAATTGTATGCAGCAGCGTCCAACTTGATTTTGACTGTCTGTTAGCTGTCTCGGACATTTAAAGCAGTAATTAGATTTGATGCCTTGTTAAGAGAATTTAACATCCGTTAACCCGTGGTGGGACACTCGATAACTTTAACAGCTCGTTAAGTGACTTAACGGTCCGTTAGATATTAAACCGAGAATGGTGAAATTAGCTCTTAAAATGCGTTTCTAGCAGAGCTATCCGAGATTTGAGAGGGACCTACACTCAGCATTGGGTGACCAAAGATTGAAGAAGAAGTGGAGACGCAGTCTTAGAGGAAAGTTGAGAATGACCCAAATGGGTCTGATCCCAAAAAATCTGATTTCCCAAAGGCCGAACATGGTGTGGATCTTTTTGTTTATGAACAACATGCTGTCGTGTATGCATACTCACGTTTCTACAAATGAATGTCTTGTCTTGTCTTGACCAAAGAATATCGGTTGCGAACACGTTTTTACGTTCTTCTAAGCTAGCCAATATCTTCTTTTCCAACGGTACACTCAAGACCTTCAGCTGACAAGCACCCAACACCCCAATAATAATTCTGTAACCAATTTTCAGCGCATTACATCTCTATGATTGAGCACTCCTTACGAAAGGAGTGAACCGTGTCCTGTACTCCCGACACTTAACATTACATCAACCCCGCGATCAAACGCTACACACCCCCATTAATTCGAGCAACATGTCAGAAAGCTAATAACCAATTAAATAGATTAATAAAGATATTCCACCAATTTGCTATTGATCTGTATTTCAATACCTTTGATGTTGTGCGACTCCTTCAAAGCATTGTTTGTAAGTAGACATCGAGCTTCAATGATTGTGTGACAAATGTTATACCGTCTATTGAGTTGTGGGCGTAATAATCTGCTTATATGTTTAGAGTAATAAATTATTTTACTTGTAAAAATTAATTTATGTGATATTTAATCACCTTATGACATTTTGCTTTGCTCTATTCTAATTGGCTCAGTTTTCTAGTTGTCGTTGTTTTGGCAAAACAGTCCTATATTAGGTATACGAACATAAGTTTGTACATAAGTCTGTCTGTATGGTGTCGGACGTAAAGAATAGTACCATCTCATATCTTCCCGTGGGTGTCGTAAGTGGCGACTAAGGGATTGCCAGAGAATGGGCAGCAGCGTTCTCTGTGCTTTTGTAACAACCGTACTGCGATCGCCAACCCGCCTGCCAAGCGTGGCGATTATGGCAAAACCCCCTCTTGGGGGAGGCCTATGTCCAGCAGTGGACGTCTTTCGGCTGATATGATGATGATGATGATACGTAATGTGCTAGCTAACAATTCTCCAATAACTATATAATTCAAAACACAATACCATAATTACCACATAACATAAACATCGTCATATAAACTGTTGCGCCCGTCAGTTTAATAAAAATTACGCGCGAATCGTCCCGGGGGAGCTCATTGTGGTCCCACAATGAGCGCGCCTGATTGGCGGAAGGATGTTCTCACTAAATAAAAAATATCGACGCGTCATTTCGCGCAATTTTCGACGAATTTTCAAACGATAAAACCTGTCATTTCGCTGTTGACGCGCCTATAAAATATTCATGCAGACGGGCGCGATGAACGATTTTTTTTCTTCGATTTACGCCTCGAAATAAGATGTCATTTTCCGTATCATTAGCAGCGGCTTGGAGCGTCGCGACGCCACTATTTATACGCAAATACGATAAAAATGATGCCCGGCCGATCGACTGTTTGACGCGCCATTGATAAATTGCGACCTTTTCAAATTTTTTCTTATCTTTTTTGACGTTTTTTCTTCATTCTGTTTTTTATGTCGGTGGCGACGAGTTTTAAATGTCTTTTAATGTATTCGTGGATTGTGTTTGATGAGTAATGACGTCGCTGTAAAATATGTTTATGGTGATTCCATTTTCTAATGACTCTAGGGGAGTTCCCCGTCGGTTTGATTTCTTGTCTCATATCCCAAATGTGCCGGACGGGCGTGATCCGCTGATGGCGTGGATAACGTGTACCTGGTGGTCTGCCTATACCCTATTTTTACCGGGCGCACGCTTGTACTGTACTTCCTTGCCGCCAGACGGCGCTGACGTCCTACACCTATTTAACTGTAGCTGATATTCTTAGCTATCTCAGGCGTAGACCTAACGAGGGGATAGGGGTATACTGGGAAATAATACACTCATATAACTTTCATGACTGTTCAGGACGCTTCCTGAACAAAAAAAAAAAAATGAAAAAGAGAAAAAGTAGTGCGCGAATAGTCCTGAAATCGCTATTTCAGGACTATTCGCGCACTACTTTTTCTCTGTTACTATATTATATTTGCCGTACTGATGACTACTACTAGAAA
The DNA here is from genome assembly GCA_905147715.2 of Xestia xanthographa. Classification (NCBI taxonomy): domain Eukaryota; kingdom Metazoa; phylum Arthropoda; class Insecta; order Lepidoptera; family Noctuidae; genus Xestia; species Xestia xanthographa. The sequence continues at coordinate 21,395,611 of LR990655.1, read as the reverse complement.
AGTTGAGTATACTAAGGTACTCCAGAACTTTACTATAACGAGGACACTGATTTCGCTTCCCGATTTTGGAAAATTTTAATGAAAATTTTGATTATTAAAACTAACATCTTTTCCAACGATTATAATTTTGAGCTTATATCTAAGTACATTATATACATGACATCGCTTCTACATAACGTTATTTATGTACAGACATAGAAATAACGAATATCTTTATTAAACTGGGGAAATTATTTCCATAAAACCAGACAACTTTTCCAAAAGTGTCTGGAGGAAGGGTCTTCCAGGCTGAATTTCACGAAAACTGTTGCTGTGACTGTAATTATATAATTGCCATATACTAGACAAGTGCCTATCTGAAACTGTTACTTATTTTTTCGTGTCTGTATTTTTCAGCCTGTAACGATCCTTCTACTGTTAATCTGTAAGACAATTTTTTCTTGTTTTTGTCGAATATAGCTGCGCTAGACTGTCATACTCTTGTCTAAGTGGTTTAACTAAAAGCTAAGTTATAAAAAAAGTCTATGTCCAGGCCTAGGTCGCAACCTAGGCTACCTGGACTTCACTAAAACGTTAAATTAAACTATAAAACTCCACTTGCGAGTTTATATGTGTCTAGCGCGTCTGTAAATTACTGTCTAACTATTCTAAATCACTGAAGGCACTTGTTATATACCACTATATTGCCCATACACTGACTCTACACTGTTTTTTAACTATAAAGCAACACTATATGTGCTGGATAGGTGACGTTCGTCGCGAACACCAAATATTAGGTACAGTTTACAGTTTCCTACTATACAAAATCGAAAAAGTTATTACCTATGTTATAATCACCACACCTAGCAAAAAGGATTTAAAATTGCAAACTAATAGTACCCACCTTATCACATAATCCTCTTACGCCACACAGGACAAAATAAAGAGCCCCACTCTTACCCGGGGCACATACTTAGCTACGTCAAAAACTTATATCACAACAAAATAGATCTGAAAAACAAAAACACAACGTATATATCTCGACATCGACATCCAATCATTTTTTAAGTTCCATCAATATGATTCGTCCGACCGATACAGCAAGTGCTCTAGGATAGATTGGTGCTCGTATTCTCATGGCAAGGTAAATTCGATCGGAATAAAACTCCCTCGGTAGTACGAGCTATTCGTTGAGCCCTCTCTTTGCGGCGAAATCGTGCGGAGTAGTTTATCTCACCCCGTTCGTTTCAAAACTACCCGCACAAAGGAATCTCGTATGATAATCTGCAGATCTTTTTGATAAACACCCTGTAATGTATTAATATACGTTGTACGGGTGTATGTTGGGTGTGCTGTTTTGTCTTTTTGGTGAGTTGAGAATTTTATTAGTTGTTGTTAGCCGATTTGAGGCTAATTCTTTTTGTAATTCGGTCCTTGCTTTGTGAGCCTGAACTGTTCCACTCCTGGGCTTACTCTTATCTCGGTGTTGTGCTTCTTCTTGCCTATTTGCGAGGATGAACATACCGATGTCTTTAAAAATAATGTTTCTTAGAAATCAGCAGTATGCAAGTTACCTACAAGTAAAGTCATTTACTACTAGTAAGGAAAATAATAATATCATTTATAATAATATCATTATGTTGTGACAATATTTAAAGAATACTTATTCTTATTCTTTGTTGCACACAAAAAAAAAACACAAATATGCATATAAATTGCAATTACATAGCATAGGTAGGTGAGGGCGCTAACAAAGGCGAGCTTAACCCAGAATTGGGTACTTGACTTGGGTGGGTTACTTTTTATTTTTGTCAATAACAAAATTCTCCAACCAGCCCAAATACCTAACCCAATGTATTTTCTAACAAACTTCATCAAAAAATCCGTGTTAAGTTGCTTCGTGCACAGATGCCAGCCCGGCTTATTATGGCCCCACGTTGGGCGCCAAGCGACAATATTGCGCGGCCGGCGTGTTCCGACTAATCCCCGGATTCATTTATTTTTGACAACGCAATACGATTTTATCTCACGGCTTCCGATGCTGTTTGCCTTCTGTTATTATGCTCCCGCCATATTCGGTACACTTATTTATTTATTTAGCGACCCCTATAAGGGGCGTTTTGACTTTTAATACCAAGTTTAGTGGTCGGTTTCGTTTTAAATCTGCGCTTATTTAATTTAATGGCGATGTGAGGTATTGATTGTCTGGGATTGCTTTGTTCACGTTCTCATGAAGGGGAAGACTTGACAGCTTTTTTTCTTATTTGTCTTGACGCAATCTTGGTAGGTACTTACGTAGTTGAATGGGTAACTTGTTTTTTTTTTAAATATATTCTTGTTACTAACTTCATTATTGTCTCCTTTCTCAATGACACCTCTTAAAGAAGAGTTCTGGTGTCTGCCCCGTTACCAAACGTGGGGTTGAATTTAAACAATATGAGATATATTCAGAGTACAAATAATCTAAATATATAAAAGAAGAAACTGACTGACTGACTGACTCATCTATCAACGCACAGCCCAAACCGCTGGGTCTACAGATTCCAAATTTGGCAAATAGGTTTCTTATATGGTCTAGGGGAGCACTAAGAAAGGATTTTTCAACATTCATCCCCTAAGGGGGTTAAATGGGGCTCCAAAGTTTGTATGGGGAAACAAGATTAGTTAGACTATTTTATTTTGAAACTTCACAGGAGTGCTTCTATTAATAAATGAGTAGAAACGGGTTTCAGGTTTTTTCAGAATACAACCCCTAAGAGGGGGAAATGGGGTGGCAAAGTATAAAAATCAATGCACAGCCCAAACCGCTGAGTCTAGAGATTCCAAATCTGGCACATAGGTTCTTTATGAGGTTTAGGGGTGCACTAAGAAAGGATTTTTCAAAATTCACCCCCTAAGGGGTTGAAACGGGGGTCCAAAGATTACATGGGGAAATAAGATTAGTTAGACTACTTTATTCGAAACTTAACAGGAGTACTCCTATTGATAAATGAGTTAACATTTGTGTTTCAGGTTTTTTCAGAATTCAACCCTAAAAGCCTGAAATTCAACATAGGTATTGTTTTTATGGTGAATTGGGTTGGGTGTATTACAAAAACAACGATTTTAAGATTTCATGTGGCGGACCTGAAATACAATCATTCCCTGTGTTGGGGTGCAATGGGGTTGAAATGTCTAAAAATCAATATGGGTGTCGATACCGAGATTATCAGGGTCGCTGATTACAAAAATGGCATTCATTTTGAGATCCAGAAGATGGCGAATTCGACTTCTATACAGGGTTATTGTTGATTTATTGTGATGATTGTGATAACGATGATGATGCTTGTGATGATGATGTTGATGATTATGATGATGATGTTGATGATTATGATGATGATGATTGTGATTACGATGATAAAGATTGTGATTACGATTGTGATTGTGATAATGATGATTGTGATTAAGATGATAATGATTGTGATAACGATGATGGTGATAGTGATATTGATTTATATGGTGATTGTGATGGTGATTGTGATAGTGATTGTGATAGTGACGGTGATTGTGATGGTGAAAGCGATGGTGATGGTGATAGCGATGGTGATGGTGATTGTGTTTGTGGCTGTAATGGTGATTGTGATAATGATGAAGATGATCGTGATTACGATGATAATGATTGTGATAACGAGGTTAGTGATTGTGATAGTCATTGTCTTTTTTAAACTTTCACGATCAGAACACATTATAATACACATGTAAACGGGTATTTATCGACAGTTACGGTGATTGTGATTATGATTGTGATAACGATTGTGATTACGATGATAATGATTGTTGTAATGATGATGGTGATTATGATAGTGACTTTGATAGTAATTGTGATGGTGATGGTGATTGTGATATCGATGGTGATTGTGATAATGATGGTGATTGTGATAATGATTATGATAATGATGGTGGTTGTGATAGTGATGATGATTGTGATAATAATTGTGATAATGATGTTGGTTGTGATTCCACTGCGAGCATCGACCTACACTGCGAGGACCTCCTTCTGCGAAGCAGTAATACTAGAGAAGGAGGTGGCGGAACGTGAGAGGGAGAGAACCTCTCAACGTCCCGGCAGCCGCGGGAGACGCCCCGGGCGTCGGGGGCCACCACGTGGCCCCCGGCCACCGTAGGCGCGGGCCTGTGGATGGATGAGTTTTAGTCAGTAAAAGTCTGATACCTCCTATTATTATGTTAAACGTCTTAAGTATAAGCTTTGTACCGATGTTTTGCATGTCGTGTGCCTGCGGCAAATAAATATTTTTTCTATCTTTCTTTCTTTCTCCTTCTCCGCCCAGAGCGGGAGGAGTCATTTGAAATGGTGGTTGTGATAGTGATGGTGGTTCTGATAGTGATGGTGATTGTGGTAATGATTGTGATAATGATGGTGGTTGTGATAGTGATGGTGATTGTGATGATAATAATAAATTGTGATGATTATGAAATTTGGCACATAGATACTTTATAACCTGGATTAACATGTAGGACACTATTTATCCCTTTAGTATGATTCAGTGGGACAGTTACCGAACTGCACGCGGGCGAAGCCGCGGGCAACAGCTAGTATGAAAATATTTCAAGAGTGATGACGTCATACTTGCATTCCCCTATAGCTCTTCACGTAAGTGGGTTGACCTAAAACTAACAGTCGACTGAATGCTTACAAGTAATTTTTATTTTAGTTTTTCATTTTACCTTCGATCCTTTTTTGTGAGATGTTGGCGGTGTTGTCAATAAAATACTTACAAAACTACATTAATTAATGTAGTTTGTTTATACGAGTACATCTGAGTCGAAAAAACTCCGTTCTGTCATAGGCCAGACAGTTTTTCACTAGAATTAACTACTGACATCTTAGTGTAAGTATAATACATGAGAGTTTTAATGTGTCAAATTTTGCGCCATCATTATGTTCATTTACCGATAATCTTTCTAAAAGTCTTTATCTCAGACGTTTTTCTTTCTCTAACAAGTTTTTAGAAACAACATCTATCTTACTTCTTAAAATTGCTCAAAATCAAAGCATTTATTTCAAGTAGGCCAGTTACAGGCACTTTTGAATTGTCGAAATAAAATATGAAAACTTAAATGTAGCTACAGTCCCAGTCACAAGACATAAAAACTGTGAAAGTACTGTAGTTGCCCATTCCCTAGCATAGATCTCTATGGAGAAGAACGGGCAAGAAACTCCACGGACACTCTTGGTTGCTTAAGTTTCGATTGATGAATGTTTGTGTAAATGTGGTGCTGTTCCACAAACGATGGGGCACTTATTATTGTGTCCTGCGTGTCCTGTTGTTTGCTCACTACAGGAACTGATGGACGCAACCGAAAGCGCCAAACTAGTGGCTCAGTTCTGGGCCGACTCAATTTAGATTGCCATCGACACGCTAAGAAGAAGAAGAATGTTTGTTACTCAATCAGACCTGAACGCCTGAACGGATCGAGATGAAATTTGTCACAGAGAAAGATGATAGTCTAGAATAGCACATAAGTTACTTTTGATTATTTTTTTCTCACACGTACACATCAAAATATCCACGCGAACAAAGTCGCAGGCAACAGCTAGTTTTTTTTGTATATAAGTATCTAAATCTATGAGGAGAATGCCTGTCCACGTGATGTCCCCACTCGATGTAAGTGGGTCGCCCTGAAACTGACAGTCGCCCGTCTAATGTATAGTTCATTCAACTCTTGGCCACTACAAAACATTACGAGGTAATTGGCTTATTTTTGTTATTTTTTCAGCTTATTTCTTCGTAACTATGTATTAGTAATTATAATCTTGGTAAGTTGGTTTCAATAACCGTTATAGGATGGCGAAATCGAAGTTATTTCTTATGCCCTAAATACGATGACGGAACATTTTCTTTAACTTTTCCAGATTCTCGAAATACTTGTAGCCAATTCCTTTGGAATTAAGTAATTACATTTTGTTAATTTTTGGTAAACATTTTTTTTTTTGGTGTACAACTAAGAATCTTCTTAAAGTATCTTGAAGCCAAAATGCGCGATGTATAGGCTATATTTATGCTATCTTACTTACCTAGATTACTTACTAACTTAAGCCCGCGGCGTCACCCGCGTGTTGTTCGGTACTGTCCAATAGAATCGTAGTACCGGTATAAAAAACATTCTATATGTTAATCCAGGTTACTTATAAACTATATGTGTGCCAAATTTCTTCCAAATCCATTTCTTCTGATTCGCATAATGTACTAGCGGACGTCACGCGGCTTCACCCGCGTAGTTTCCGTTCCCGTGGGAGTACGGGGATAAAATATAGCCTATGTTACTCAGTAAAGACGTGGCTTTCTAATGGTGAAAGAATTTTTAAAATCGGTAAAGTAGTTTAGAGTTAAATCGTAACAAACACACAAACAAATAAAAATCAATATTTTCCTCTTTATAATATTATAATATAGAAGTGGTATTTTCTAAGAAACCACCACCAATACAGTTATCATTTAGTCTCGTCAACAAAAAAATCCAAGTTTATTTTTGACATCAAAAACTTCATCACTATGTCAACTTCATCACTTTCCCTAGCTTCTCGAACCTTCCTATATATTTTATAGTCTCACTATCTATCAAGAGAATGGCGCTCACGTGGGCCCCTTCAGCCCTCGATGTAAGTGGGTCGAGCTGGGTCTGACAGTCGTCCGTCTAATGCATAGTTAGTTGTGCACTTTTAATTAATTTTACGTCCGTGTTCTAATGGAGGCTGTAGTGTCTTTAGAAAGATGGCGTTTGTGTTAAGTGGGTTTATAATTATGGCCATCGAAGATCTTATTAGCAAAGAATTTCTCTTCAACTTGGCATATTTTAATTTTAATGTGATTTTGAGTTTCTCGGCTTTAACTAAGTACTTAAAGTTTTTATTGAACTTCATCGATTTACTTCTTGATACCTCAGATTGGAAAATTTTTCTTTCACTCGGTTTTTAGCCCGCATCTACTATGTAATAGTGCTAAGCTGGTAAACACAAAGTAAGTATGTATACACACCTGTAGCTATATGCATGCCCACTTAAAAGATATATAATGATTAATTTATGAAAAGCATTCAAATCGTATTCCTGTCATTGAAAATTACATTTGTACCTCGATTTTCAATATCTCGTTGGCATATAGGACGTGACTTCAACAATGGGCTCACGCTTATCATTAAATTTGACGAAGCAGTCGCTCCGTGTCACAGAAATTTGCATATCTTATTAAAAACCTCGACGTCAGAGATAAAAATGAAAATGAGACACGTAAAAGAAAAAAAAAATAACGGACAAAACGCTCACGAGACAATGGTTATTTTGGGCGATTCGAAAAAACTGTTTTGTCATGGAAATTTCGGGTGGACACTTTGCATTTTCTTTATTTCTCCCCATTCCTTAGTCGACGAAGAAATCTGTTTTTTTAATTATCGTGTTTGTTAATTAGTTTCGGGAAACGATCTCTTTCTTCCGTTTCCCTTTGCGCAACCAACTTGTCTCCTCCTAATGAGGTAATTTATAGTCTAACCGCTGCACTCGAAAATGTAGGCTCTTTTTTGTTGAAATCTTGTTGATTCTTAAATCTGCTGGAATTTACGATGATTCTGATGTCAACAGTAAGTATTTCTCGTACCGCTTAAAAGGATTTGTTTTTTTTCCTGAATTTTTCAGTAAATTTCCAGATTAGATTAGATTTTTAGATATTCTGAAAAATAAATAAATTACATTACAAGATCTGTAAAGTTTCTCTGAAATCAAACAAAATACACAAAGAATTTCTTAAAAATTAACACTATTGACAGCCTAGTACTTCTAAAACAATTGATTATTCCAAGTTCGAAACAACTACTTAATCAATGATCCATAAACAACTTTTATAATTCCCCGACAGCAAAACGAATTTCGTCGAATTCACGAAGAATTTCGATGAAACCTTATTCTGGGAGTCATGTAACCATATCTTTTGATGTTGCTAAGCAAATTGAAGTACTTGACAGGATTCAAACCCAGCTTTATTTTTTCCACAGGATGCTGGGGACAAACTCTCCCTAAGATTATATCAATCGTGGACACTATGGTTTTTAGGTTGACAGAAGAAAAACCCGATAAGTGCGGATCCCTCCATGAAGGATTTCTTAGTTATACTGCAGTACCCTCAAACATTGCCCTAGTGGATTTTTCACATTAATATTTGCGAGGGTAATATGTTACACTGAATAGAATTCACTTATACGGGTTTATTATTGCAGGTCGTTATTGGGACTTAATGTCAAATCATACTCTTTATTTTGTCTATTTGGAATTCATTTTGGTTTCAATTGTAATTCCACTCAGTGGTTGGCATTTTGGGTTTAATGGATGAAATGATCTGTCTTGTATTTGTCGGCGGCATTTTGTAATCTGCCTAGTCAGATTGTAAACTGTCGAAGAGAAACCTTCAAATTGTCAAATGCATGCATGCGACGAAGCCCCCCTCGCGCGCTGTGGAGGGAGGAGTAGGGAGGGGGGTCCCCCTTGTCCCCTTCCTGAGAAAAACCGATTAATGTAACCTAACCTCAAAACACTTTATTAGAGCCCCACTACGCGGGGTTCCTATTTCTGTCTGCAGGGTTTAAAGGATCCTAACTAACCTAACGCGGGGTTGTCCCAAGTCCTGATTATGGGGTAGAGATACTTTGATCGCATGCATTTGACAATTTGACGGTTTCCCTTCGACAGTTTGCAATTTGACTAGGCAGATTACAAAATTACGGGTTTTACAATATGACGCCAACATTTTCAAAATCTAACTGCATGTACGTCTGTAGAATCCACTGCCAGGTTCTCTGGTCCCTGATCTTTATAATCTGGACCGTAGAGGTCCAATGTTCTTCTGCAAGCGTGCTCCACCCTAGGCCGCAACATTGCTTCACATCATTCGATTACGCAGGGCTATTTAGTAAAAAAATAAATCATTTTATATCATTATCACTTTTGAACTATCATGAAGTCGGTCAATTATTCAGAAAGTTGATACTGACACTGATATACATTGGCCTGCAAAACTAAGTACTACACTTTTAAACTTTCAATTTCGTCTCAACTATAGAAGTTAGAGATTTAAAATAAAAAACGTTTCATAGCAATTTTGATCAGCTTTATTAGTTTTTATGTACAAAATTAAACTCTTTTTCGAGTCTTTTGTGTTTTGAAAGTATATCTTGTCTACTTAAAAAGTTATTGCAATTTTAAAAGTGTGATACTTATTTTTGCAGGCCAGTGTATATTCATTATTCAATTTCAAAAACTCTCACAGAACTAAAATAAATTACAAAAGACTCATAGCTTCATTGTGTATTCTAATATCAATCCTAGTTATCTCAATATCGAGTGCCCCATTTCCGCCATCCGTAAAAAGACAGAAGTGTAATCAATTAAGCAGTGTCCCAATCTTCATCATACATATTAAAACGACATGTTGTATGTCACTACAAACAGCAGATGCGTACAAGTGGCGTATCAGTGTAAACGACACGACGCAATTGAGACCGCAGTGTCCCTTGTTTTTTACGCGAGGGCAGTAAGCTCCTAATGCCAAGTAATTTCGTGACCCTGCCTTGTTTGGGGCCTTTTACCGACTTAATGTCTTCGTCGCAGCCATATGAAACGTATATTTTAGACAGTATTAAATGTTTAGGAAGTGGGACGTAGAGTTTTGTGCTTTAACTGTTTGAGAATGTTTTGGAGTGTAAATCTGGGTATGTGAGTGAGTTTGAGATGATAGTACCTACGATGGTTTTGATGAGGAAATTGTTTGGTTTACTTACGGTTTCAAATTGAAATTATAATGCAGATATTTCATTTAAAATCCTCATTAAACGCGTCCAAAAATATTGCGGTTTCACAATAACGAGGCTACGCACGTCAAAATGAGACCATCTTAACTCAAGGAAATTAAAATTCTCAAACAGAGGGCAGTTACAACAAATCCCGGCACTAAAACTCCTATATATCCCCGGCGAATGTTGTAAAAAATCATTGCCTCCATCCCTCGGCCCTCACGGAGGGGAAAAATCTAATCTGTGCATTTTTTGCGGGACCGCGATGCCACAAAGAATTTCATTTCCCACTGTTCATCTATCTCTATTTCAGTGACGGCTCTTGTTCTTGGTCCTCCCCCTCGCACTCCGCCCCTCAGACCCCGCGACCGTTTTTTTAGACTTCCTCGATCGGAGATAAGGTTAAGCGAGCTCGTCTTATTAGTGGTTTATACGAGACATTCGCAGCCTCTCGCTTTAATTTGTTATGTACGACTTTATCGTCTGCTTCTAAAAATAGATTGTTGAATTTATTTAAAATTAGATCAGGAAGAATTTCATACTAATGTGGATATCGGGTGTTTGTGTTCCCACGCAGATTTTATTCAATATCGTGTATAGGAGGTAGCTACTCTAATGCTCCTCTGTCGATATCTTTTCATTAAAATATAGCATCGAGTCAAACCTTGACACGATACTCTGTTTACCTACTAAAAATAGGCTGTAAAAAACATCAGATTTCTAAAAGTATTTTACAGCAATACGATTAAAAAACTATAACTGTAAGTTACTTTTATGGCCACGTTAATTGACTAAAACGCACCCGAATCAAGTAAAAATAAATAATATCCATAACGGAAACAGTTTATGGATTAAATTGATGTACAATAGCCCAAGGTCTGTTTATCATAATAATAAAGTGGACAAAGAAACGGAGCCGGCAAAAGTCAACTTATAATTGTATTACTAGCATCACAATCAAAATGAGCCTCCACGAAAACAGAATTACACAATTGTGTACAATTGACATTCAAATCTGTGGACATTGACGCTTTGTGCTTTTATTGGCACTTATTGACGCGTAATTGTCAATAAATTCCTACGGGATCCAACTTTAATGTGGGTTTGGGTGAAAAAAGTTATGTTTTATTAATATTTTTACGAGAACGTTTAGGACGAACGATAAGATCTGCCGTTTGGGAAGTTTTTTCTTTCAATTTCCGTCACGATTTGTACGCTCATTATTGGTGAGCCGATGGGGGCGATAGGGGCAGTGGTCACATGCCATCCACTCTACAGATGTTATCGTATCTCTTAGCGACTTTCATCGGGGCTTTCGTTTGTCCCCCTCTAGTCCCCTACTTCCCCTAGTTGCTTGTGAAACATGATTTCGATGACGTTATGATTTATGTTAAAGAAAAAACTGTTAGAAGGTGAGACAGATTCGTGATTCAATATTTTTGGTATAGCAAGCATTGACGAATTACTTTAAGTGGGAGTTAATTCATACCTCCACATGAGACTTCTTGTTAGTTCAGTGCGCTATTTTGTATGACTTCGAAGCCTGATTACGGTGACTTGTGAAGTTCAAAGTCAATCCTAAGTGGTGTGCTATTTTAAGCCTGGAGTAAGTTGAAGTTCATTCAGACGATAGTAACTATTGTGTTACCTTCGCTATTGTTAGCAGTTGTAGTTTGTAAAGCAGCGATTATGCTGAATTTGTTTTTGGTTTCTCTCAAGTTAGTTTATGACTTTTTTACTTCAAAATGTCTATTTTTCAAATAATATTTTGCAAAATCTTTCAACATCTGCACACATAGGTACTTTTTAATCGCAAGTTTATATCACAAGTAGGTATAGGGAGGTGCTTCATAATACATCTATATGTCTACCTATAAGTGTGCGTACGTATTGTTGTGATGTCATATAGAGGGATTAATTCAGGGCACGTCGTCGTCTGATATCTGATCTTGGGGTTCTGTAGGGGCTCAGACCTTGATACGGCGTACAGACGTATCTACATCCTGTCCACATGTACTATACGGATAGGTATTCGTTTGAATAGGAACATTGATTTTGATGAGGATTTATTCACTTTGGTTGAAGAATTATGGTTATTTTTTCGATATTATTACTTAAACAGAATCGTTACAACCCTATTTATGAATCTGTGATGTTCTTAACAAATGAAAATATAGAATTAGATGAAAAAATTAAACACCATTTTTTTAAGAACACTAGGCGAGGCGGATAATCACTCGCTCTACGTATGTTTTCATGATTGATTACCAATGTTACTAAACTACTGCTACTACTTGTTGTTACTGTTGTTGTCTTGTTATGTTGTTGTTGTGTTGTTAATGTAATGTTGTTGTTGTTGTGTGTTGTATGTTGTTGTTGTACCAATGTTATATTGGAAGTTGAAGGCTTTTTATCTACTGTGATCTTCATCTTTTTGTAAAATATTTTGTTTGTCTTTATAGCTAAGAAGGAGGGGGACTTCTGAGATGACGAGTAATAGAGAAATATGGAAGAAGAAGAAGGAGAATGGCGAGATTGCATGCAATTCGGGACCCAGTGATATAGGTAGCGTACATTGTGGAAACTTATGAATAGTTGAAGAACGACTTAAGACTAACAAAAAAGCAAATGGAAAGTAGGTTAAAGAAGTTGGGAGAAAAAAGATATGAAAGGTAGAAGATTATAACCTAACTTAAGACACGGACTTATTGGTTATTATTTAGTAGTAGAATGACATAAAATAGCATTTATCCGTATGCCACATTGTCGTTAAACGCAAACAAACAATAGAATGATCCACAGTCTGTCCACAGATGAATTTGACACTGTCGTTCCATTTCTCAGTTCTTTGTAAGAAGGTAAATGTCAAACGTTGCGTTCGGAAACTGCACGATGACTTATTTTTATATAATTAAAATCATTCGTAACATTTAATTTCCATCATCTAGTAACTCAATATTTTTATATAGAACTCTGATAAACTCTTTACTATAATTAATATAAACTAGACCGTGAACGGCGCTCCGTTGATTTTTAAATTACGTGGGTCCAACCTCACCATTCTTCTTTGAATAAGGGCATGAGATTGATGATTTTGTTTGTCTTTAGGTACATAAGTATGTATTCAATGCACTTCCGCTCATATTTATCTGTTATTTCTCTGAAAATCATGTTTGACGACGTATTAATTTCCCTACGCGTTAACATGGACGTAAGACATGATAACGCTTATTAAACACGTCAGTCAGTGCGACAGTATCTACCCTCCATCTAGCATTGGCGTCGGTAGAACAGTGCAGTAATGGAAAAATGTTTGGTCACTGTGTAAACGAGTGTTGGTATAGTGGCCCATAGTTGCGGTATGTGAGGATTTCCACACGTAAAAATAGTACATTTTGATACAAGTGGAGAAAGTTTGTTATTGCATTCGAGGTGGAATTATAACTGTTTTTGAGCCGAAAACTGCAATAACAAATGTCCACGTTTATCAAACGACGTTTTTCAATACAATGTTAATTTGTGTATAAAAATAACTATTAGTTTTTAGGGTTCCGTACCCAAAGGGTAAAAAACCGGCCAAGTGCGAGTCGGACTCGCGCACGAAGGGTTCCGTACCATTATTTAAAAACAGACAAAACTGCAAAAAACTCACGTTTGTTGTATGGGAGCCCCCCTTAAATATTAATTTTATTCTGTTTTTAGTATTTGTTGTTATAGCGGCAACAGAAATACATCATCTGTGAAAATTTCAACTGTCTAGCTGTCACGGTTCATGAGATACAGCCTGGTGACAGACAGACGGACAGACGGACAGACGGACAGACGGACAGACGGACAGACTGACGGACAGACAGCGAAGTCTTAGTAATAGGGTTCCGTTTTTACCATTTGGGTACGGAACCCTTAAAACGGAACCCTATTACTAAGACTTCGCTGTCTGTCCGTCTGTCTGTCACCAGGCTGTATCTCATGAACCATGACAGCTAGACAGTTGAAATTTTTACAGATGATGTATTTCTGTTCCCGCTATAACAACAAATACTAAATATAGTCAATGGTACCGAACCCTTCGTGTGCGAGTCCGACTCGCACTTGGCCGGTTTTTTAATAATCATGTTTATCTATAATATTCTATTTATAAACACAATTTTAATATTCAATAAATATTTATGCCGTAAAGACGCGTAGTGCTTGCCGAAATTAAAAAAAAACATTCACCTCAGACTATAGGCATTGAACCAATTTGGACTAAGTTATCTGCGGCAATTTTCATTCCCGGAAAATCGAAAAAAACGCACGCGTGTGAAATACATTGCATGTTGTACCTAATCGTAGTGCGTTATAGACCAGTTTTCGAGGAAGTGTATTGAAAAAGGTATTTTCAATACACTTCCTCGAAAAGTGGTTCTTTTCGCACTACGATTAGGTTCAACATGCAATGTATTTCACACGGGTGCGTTTTTAGGGTTCCGTACCCAAAGGGTAAAAACGGAACCCTATTACTAAGACGTCGCTGTCTGTCCGTCTGTCTGTCCGTCTGTCCGTCTGTCCGTCTGTCCATCTGTCTGTCACCAGGCTGTATCTCATGAACCATGACAGCTAGACAGTTGAAATTTTCACAGAATCATCTGTGAAAATTTCAACTGTCTAGCTGTCATGGTTCTTCTGTGTGTTTCTGGTATTTCTGTTGCCGCTATAACAACAAATACTAAATATAGTCAATGGTACGGAACCCGTCGTGTGCGAGTCCGACTCGCACTTGGCCGGTTTTTGTTCATTTTCCAACACGTGTGCGGGAATGAAAGTTGCCACAGATATATGATATATGATATTTATACTTAGTCAGTTAGTTCAAATTGGTTCAATGCCTATAGTCGGGGGTGAATGTTTTTTTTTTTAATTTCAGCAAAGCAATAATGCGTCTTTAAGACGTAATTATTTTTTGAATTATCAAATTGTGTTTATAAATAGAATATCATAGATAAACATGATTATTTAAAACTAATATTACTTTTATAAACAAAAATATAGTATAATTAATATTTATTTGTATTCTAAATTCAAAAATATAAAAAAATAGTACCTACATTTTGATACAAGTGGAGAAAGTTTGTTATTGCATTCGAGGCGGAATTATAACACCCAAGCCTTAGGCGAGGGTGTTTTTGAGCCGAGAATTGCAATAACAAATGTCCACGTGTATCAAACGACGTTTTTCAATACACTATTAAAGAAAAAAAAAAAATAACGAAAAATATTTTTGTCACGAACTTAGAAACTATGATTTAAATTTTCTTTTTTTTTCGCGCTTTGGTCTCGCCAGTTTGAAAAAGAGGCAATGGTATGAAGCCGTTAAACAGCCTTATATAAAAAATAGATTTATTTTATATTTTTGAATTCAGAATACAAATAAATGTTAATTTGTGTATAAAAGTAACTATTAGTTTTAAATAATCATGTTTATCTATGATATTCTATTTATAAACACAATTTGAATATTCAAAAAATATTTATGCCTTAGAGACGCGTAAAGCTTTGCAAAAATTAAAAAAAATCATTCACCTCAGACTATAGGCATTGAACCAATTTGGACTAAGTATAAGTATAGTTATCTGTGGCAATTTTCATTCCAGCACACGTGCGGAAAAGTGGAAAAAATCGCACGCGTGTGAAATACATTGAATGTTGTACCTAATCGTAGTGCGTTAAGGAACAGTTTTCGAGGAAGTGTATTGAAAAAAGATTTTTTATATTAGGCTGTTTAATGGCTTCATTCATTTGCTTCTCCTTCAACCTGGCGAAAGCAAAGCGAGGAAAAAAGAAAATTAAAATCATAGTTTCCTAATAATTCATGACAAAAATATTTTTCGTTCTTTTATTTTATTACTTCAAAAGTGTATTGAAAAACGTCGTTTGATACACGTGGACATTTGTTATTGCAGTTCTCGGCACAAAAACACCCTCGCCTACGGCTCGGGAGTTAATTCCGCCTCGGATGCAATAACAAACTTTCTCCACTTGTATCAAAAAGTACTATTTCAGGTTTTACGGAATGGGTGGAATTGGAAGAATATTGATTTCCTATGTATTTGAAGAAAGAACTATTGACATAGACTGCCTCGGCGGTTGAGTGGTAGCAAAAGCGACTGCTAAGTATGGGGTGTTGGGTTCGATTCCCGAGTTGGGCAAAATGTTTTTGGGTTGTTTCATTAGGAATTTCTCAGTAGCAGCCACGGAGCATGGATTTGTGCCCGCTTGATATGGTTCACCCCTTAAAACATGGGACCAGACCTACAGTATAATTGTAAATAACGCTAAACGTTTCTGTTCATAAATCTTGCAACCTTCTGAATTTTTTTATAACTCGCTATATCAAATACCAAAAAATCATTCAGTTCAGGCAAAATTTTCATTTTACCATTAAAATAAAGTAAATCCGCAATAAAAAACTTAAATTAAACAAATTGAACACTAACCACTTAGCCAAAAACAATCATGAAGGTACCTATTCTCGACTCGATTCGGTTGAAAAGAACCACGCTTGACGGGCGTCGCATACGGCCGTGGAACGTCAAAAAGTCTGTACCTAGTGAAGTTTTTTTGCAATCATCAAATTGATCTGTCCGCGACCATCTGGCCCGTAAGTAAAACGCTTTGGGGTTCTCTCAGCCGAGGAATTAATTCATATAAAACACACATATCGTTTCGTTTGGAGCTGACTTGATGTTGTTCGTTATTGAATTTCTAATGCTCGATATTTTCTGGTTGTCAGTAGTGCTTATAAAGTCAAATGAAATATATTGTCCGGACCAAAGGTGGAACAAAGGAGCGAGGGAGCACACGCGATGACCGCTAATCGTACACTGAATGCTCAACCAATATCAATTAGTGAAATGAGGTAAAAATGCACGAATAAGCATTAGTGCATTATGAATGTTTCACCGTACAGGTACTGTTCGATAAACGGGAATGTTGTTGAGCTTATGTTTGCTTATTGCACCCGTTTTGATTTATTTTTCTTATAAATTGAAATAAGTTCAAAACGCCTTAGAAAATATATTATAATTAATTTATATGAAATAAGTAAACAAAAACTAAATGTTACTGATCCCCAATTCACTAAGTAAATTCGTGTTTAAAGTGAATAAGTTAGGTTAAGCTATCTTGTAATCTAAATTAAAAACTTTGTTGAGAAATACGCCCAACCTAGCTCTATCGAATGCCATTTTGTGTTCAACAAACACAGTTGCCAGCCTCTCGAAAGTTATTAGAATAGCACCCTTCTAGCTCATTTCGTATGAAGCCCGCAGATCAAAGCGGGCATCGACAGTTGAGATACGTTGATAACTTTCACATTAAACAGGTTAAATCAGTCAGATGGACCGATAAGGGACACGCAATACGCAATAAATGGCCGCAGGGACCGTTTGACTATACATTCGAATGTAGCTTAGTTGTTATTTGGTAATTAAAATCTACTTAACTTCTTTTATCATTTTAAATATATAATGTCGACTGAAAACATAAACATTCCTACCTGAAAAACTTATCCAGCTCATTCAAAACATTCCGCGTTCGTAGATCTTTTTTATTTATAAATTACTCTCTATATTGTTTTATTCTGGAACACACGGTATATATGGTCAGAGTTTCTACGAAAACTCATTGTGCGTGAAAACGGTAGTTTTCCCAAAACATATTTTTAACAGAAAGCTACAAAACATTTTCATATTTCAGTTGGAAATTGTAACTGTTTCGCGGCGCAGCACGGGCGCGCGGCGGCGTCTGGCGTAGGGCGTGTGTGCATGTGCGCTCATCAACTAATGGTCCGTGCGCGGCATTTGAACCGAGCCTACACTCGCTACAAAACAACCACCCGCCTAGTCGCGGACCTGCTTTCGGCGCAAAATTATAACGTGTAAAACACGGCTCTCCTTGCATTCCGCGCACGGGATTTTTATGAATGCCGCGATTATTATTCGCATTTTAAACTCGAATGCCGTGCTATTCTCCCCGAGACGTATAGCAATATTCGTAACGAGTTTTCTCAACGCTGCTACCTAATTTCAGGTCGAGTGTAGCAACTGAATGTAGATTGTTGTGTAGTCACGAGTACAGAGCGCTACTATCGCTCGAGTCCACTCCAGGCGAGTGGGGTGAACGTCGCGATTGTCGACTGTTCGAATCGAACGCGATTGCAAATTTATTAGCGGGCGGGCGCCGGGCGCCGGCGACTCGTCCGCGGGCGCACGTACGCCTAGTTGTTTTTACTCTTCATGTATTTTTTTCTCGACGAGGCTCGGCTTTCCCCTTTTGTTCTCAAGTGGACCAGCTGTCATTATACGCCATGTTACTGTTATTTTTTTCGACGTTTTTATAGAGTTTTGCGTCGAGAGGGCGTTCCGTTCGGAAAAATGTTCGTTTTGCGTGCGTCCTGGAGAGTTTGCGTGTCGAGTGATGTCGACGCCGCCGATTGAAAATGAGTTATGGAATTTTATTTCAGATTTTTTCCGTTGTTGTATTTCAGTTTGAGTGGCTTTTGTTGTGTAATTACACAATAGTAATGCTTCTTTGCTTTTCCTCATTTAAACGAGAAATTTATTTGCCCCACATGCTATTTTAATATTGCACAGCACAGTCCCTTTATAACCTCCTCTTATAATACTATATTTTTTAATCGCAATCGAGCAACTAGTTGTACAACTCGTCAATCCCGCGACGAAATGTTAACATGTGTCATTGCAGTTTTCAAGTGGCTTCTGTTTGATAATTTGAGGGAACCCTTTCAGCTGCGGGACCCTTGAGAGAGTAATCATTGATATTATGTAGTTTGCCTGTTTGTATTGTTACTTATGTATGTAAATGTGTGTAAATAGGCTGACAGAAGGGTCGGACTCATTGAGTGTTTTGTTTTAGTTTTAGACAATTGATCCACTAGGTTTAAAAAATAAAGTCCTCTCTTACAATTAAAAAAAAAACGGTTAGCCTGAAAAACAGACACTTGAAAGATATGAAAATAACTCCCAGATAGTGTTGCCCAAAATCGGTCTTGGTCTTGCAGTCTTGCTCTTGTTCTTGCATTTTTGCAAGACCAAGACCAAGACCAAGACCGACTTATTGTAGCAAGACCAAGACCAAGACTCAACCCTGCAAGACGAGCAAGAATAAGACTAAGCCTGCAAGACTCAAGAGTCTTGCAGGCTTAGTCTAGTCTTAGTTTAGACGCAAGCGTCTCGCGAGATTTGGGCGTTATAGTAGGTATTTGGTTTCAATCCCGATTTTGATAGACGTTCCCCAGTATCAAAACCGTATCGTCATCACACTAAAAGGTATTGTATTGATTATTATATATTTCGACTATTTATTAAGTAGGTAACGTGTTACTTACAAATATGTTCCCATGTGATAAAAATGTAACTAGCATAATTACTTTCTAGCAATGTTCATTTCATACCTTGTAGGTAGGTATATCTACCTATAGTATTATATTATACTTGTATAAGTCTAATGTGCAGATCTAACGTTAGTAAGTTGGTAAGCATTATGTAGGTACTTATGTTTCAAAGTTTAAATTATTCATCTATTCAGCAAACTTTAAAACTAACAGCGAGTCGAGTTGGTCTAGTACTAGTAGCAGTTTTTAAGCCAGCCGATGTTATGGTACAGACGCCACAGCACATCAAGCTACTATGATCTGCCAAATTTCTTTAACAGATTTTCAACTTTATCGCTAAAGCAATAAGGTTCATGGTTCATTGGGAAAATCGCAGTCTCGCAAGACTTGCGAGACTCTTGCTGCTAGACCAAGACTGAGAGCCCAATACCAAGACCAAGACCAAGACCAGGTGTATTGACGCAAGACCAAGACCAAGACTGGCTAAGGTCTCGTCTTGGTCTTGCATTTGGGCAACACTACTCCCAGAGCATAAAAGACTAGCAAAAATTCACTAAACATGAGGAGCAATCATAATTTTATAATTCTCAGAAAATATGCTAGACAATGAAAAGACTGCAAATTTAAAATCCAAAAACCTAATAATTCCTAAGAACATAGTCACCTACGTATAAAAATATGTCTATCGTACGATTAGCCGTCTCCGCCGCAATATCTGTCGAACGTTGGGCACTCAGCAGAGACGACCAACAGACGCATCACAATGACTGTTTAGATTCTACCCCCCTCCCTCCCCACCTCTACACCCCCCACTTTCAAACGCTAAGGTTTTAGATATTGACGATGCATTTTGATTTTTAATCCTACATGACCTGGCTAGATATTTTCCGAATGAGTTACGATGAAAACTTTACATTTGTAAAATAATGAAGAAATCTTTGAACCTTATATTTTTTTATGAAGTCACGTTTCAACAACTGGTGTTCTTACCCTATATCGCGTGCCCTCATTTGCCTGAAAAGCTAGCAACTTTTGGTGCAATTGTTTTTTAGCTTTAAACTAAGTAATTATGTAATTCAACAATCTATGTATTTTATCTACAATACATATTTATATGAAAATCAATGTATTCGTTTGTTCGTTAGTATGTTTGTACTTTATACACTGAAAACTATTAAACCGATTTTGTTAAATTTTGTACAGCTGTTGTTCTACATAAGCCAGGGAAGATTTCAAAGAAAAAACAAAACGTAAAAAAGGAATTGCAATGCGTCCAAATATGGAAAACTAATTGTGCTGCACTAGTTTTCCATATTTGGACGCATCCATCCTTATTTTCTGAGAATTATTAAAATTATGATTGCTTCGTATGTTTAGTGATTTTTTGCTATTCTTTTGTGCTCTGGGAGTTATTTTTAGTTATCCATATTTGTAATCTAAAGTCCTTGAATCTGACTTAGTACAGGTAAGATTTTTATTTATACGATTTATACTGAAATGTTCAAGACAGAAAGAAACATTACAAATATTTTATTCAGCGTGTGCATTTAAAGTATTGCATTCTTCTTGATAAATTTAAGAAGAGTTCCGTACTCAAATAAAAGCTTTGCTTTCCCACAGAACCCTATAAGTAACCTCAATTTTACACAATAAGGTAGATGCATGTTTTTTTTAGGGTTCCGTACCCAAAGGGTAAAAACGGAACCCTATTACTAAGACTTCGCTGTCTGTCCGTCTGTCCGTCTGTCCGTCTGTCCGTCTGTCTGTCACCAGGCTGTATCTCATGAACCGTGACAGCTAGACAGTTGAAATTTTCACAGATGATGTATTTCTGTTGCCGCTATAACAACAAATACTAAAAACAGAATAAAATTAATATTTAAGGGGGGCTCCCATACAACAAACGTGATTTTTTTATAATAATTGGTACGGAACCCTTCGTGCGCGAGTCCGACTCGCACTTGGCCGGTTTTTTATCACTCTAAACAAAGCGTATTAACATCAGAAATAGCCAAGTGAAATTATTTTTAAATATCTATTAAAAATACTAAGTTCTCTCATTATATTCTCAATCTTTTCTCCAATTAGCAAGAAAACACACTCAAACATAAATACTAAAGGCATTGTTATTTTCAATTGGTATACTAAGTATAAAGCTACATTTCTGTAAGACTAGCGTCTCAAGTTCATCTTAAAATATAACCAAGTCGATCGGTTTGATGTTTTGTCGTTATTATTGTCTAGATAAGACCGTTCGAGAGGTCTTGCAAGCTCGACTCGAGTTGCAATATTACAGTACTATCTAGATTGTTGCTATCGGACTTTGGAGAGCACACAAATTGTTGGAAAAGTGTATGATTTCGAAGTTAAAGTATATTATTTGAAGGTTTTGCGGAAAATTTGTTAAGTTACGCCTCCAAGTATATGTATGGGACTTAAGGCCCTTCTAACCCTAAAATTAGCAACTCTATTTGTGGTGGTTCAAACTTCGTTTGAAATACTGTTAGAATAAAGTTCTAATCAGCGTGCACTACTAAGCGTTACGTCACTCATTGCAAAAATCTATTGATTGGACTAAAAAAATAAAACACATAAGACCTGCTTTATAGTTAGTTCAGTTAGTATGCAAAGTTTTTTGATCTAATTTGAAGTACTTTTTGAATACCAGCGGTTTATTGTTCGATTTGGGGGTAACTTTGGATTTTTTTTCTATCGAGAAAATTTTATGAAATCGTGTTTTCGCCAAACATAAGACCTAACATTAATCCTCAACTTTACCATATATTTATTTCAAAATTAATGCTGCAGTATTCTAGGCGTAACGGAGGATCATGCTAAGCCATTTGAGGGAGTATAGGCCCTTAAACATAACTCGCGAAATGTGGGTGTACTGTTAGGTACACCTCTGCCTAACACTTCGGGGATTACAGGCGTGATGTTATGTTATGTTAGTTAGTTCAGTGTGTTAAAAAAATGCCATATTGAAGGAACTTTGCGGTATTGAAACCAGCTAGATGACACTTTGAAAGGCAGTTTATGTACGCTACATGTCCCTTTGAAAATATCATATAATGAATATTGAGATAAAGGCAGAATGATGGTTACGATGCCGATTTAATATTTGAATGCCTACGTACCTATAGTCTGCGCCAGATAAGAAGGAATTAAAGGTCATTGCTCTTTCCTTAATTTCTCTGCGTAGGTACCCCGACAATACATTATTAATCGTTTTTTATTACTAGAAAAAGTCAAGGATCACGATAAAGGTAGTTTCAGGACAAGTTTATGTCATTATTTCTGTTTTCGGAGTTATGTATTTAAATACATTTATGCGGGTTAATAACCTTCATTTCCTACTTATCTGACTCTGACTATAGTTGCCTTTAGTAATCTCAATTATTACCCAGTATATTCGCATAATAGATATCCCTGCAGATCCCAAATCTAATTACCCTGAAACCACTCTCCTAACCTACGTTTTTACGTTACCAATAAACCAAATTGACGTCCCGCGAACTACTCAAATATATCCAAAAACGGTCCGAATCTGTCCCGTCTCAATCCAGTGCATTTTAGGAAATTATTTCTCCATCACATTACGGGTATTGGTGCTCTGCCGAGCGCGCCCTCTGGCGGTGCGTGAGGGAATTCGGAAACGAACCCCCTCCCCCCGCGTCTTGTACTTTGAGTAATAGTGTCACTCACTAAGATGGGACGGCCTAGGACTATAGGCATATGTACTTACTGACAGGTGTATGTGGACAATAGGTTTACTGTTCGATAGATATTATACCTGCGAATCTTGCTCTTGCTTCGTTCGGGCTTTGGTGACTCATGGTTAGGAACGGGATTATTTGGGTAATAATAATAGATTCTATAACACTGAAAATATGGAAAAGTTGGTTATCCAAAAATCAATTATTCCCTATTTTTAATACTTATCTATACTAATCTATACTATATATCTATACTAATATTATAAAGCTGCAGTGTTTGTTTGTTTGTTTGTTTGAACGCGCTGATCTCTGGAACTACTGGTCCGATTTGAATGATTCTTTCAGTGTTGGGTAGTCCATTTATCGAGGAAGGCTATATAACATCACGCTGCGACCAAAAGGAGCGGAGCATAAATGAAAAATATTGCAAAAACGAGGAAAAATTTATTCTTTTTGTGAGCTGTTTCTCTTTTATGTGACGCAGACGAAGTTGCGTGGGTCAGCTAGTATGTGATATCCGGGACCGGCTGGGAAGAAAGTCTGTAAAATATTTTCATTTGGAATTTCCAAGATCTTCAGAAAGCTGTCCAGATTGACGTTCATTTTATGGCAGTAAGGTCGGTCCTAATGAGGAATTTTAAGTACCCTTTCACACCATACTCACATTGATTAAAAGGTACATTTAGTATTTAACTACAAGCTGTAACCTGGTCCATTTGAAGAGATTAGTCGTATGACCATGATCTACGTCTATTGTCATCAAGTCCCGTTCAGCACGGTTATTTATTTCAACGACATTTGCAAATCGTTCGACCTCCACAGTCAACTCGCGTGACAACTTTAAACGCTTTTTAATGTTCTTTTCACTTAACTTTTAATTTGGTGAAATGGAACATCGTTGTTCCGTACCCAAAGGGTGAACCGGAACCGTATTACTAAGACTCCTCTGTCCGTCTGTCCGTCTGTCTGTCACCAGGCTGTATCTCATGAACCGTGATAGCTATCAGTTGAAATTTTCACAGATGGTGAAAATCATGAGGTTTCAGTATTTGTTGTTATAGTGGCAAACAAAATATTGGTTGCCACGATAACAACAAATACTACAACTACAAACAGAATAGAATAAATATTTAAGGGAGGCTCCCGTACAACAAACGTGTTTTTTTGCCGTTTTGTCTAATGTTGTATAGATAATGGTACGGAACAATTCGTGCTCGAATCCGACTCACACTTGGCCGGTTTCTTAAATAACCGATGGAAATTTTCTATCGACGACGTACTGGATACGTAGTAAGCGTTTGTTCGGTCCCTTCAACCTTATATAAAGTATGTAACACACCTCTTAACGAAGCCAAAAGTTCTCCTCGTCATTGCGATATTTTTTTTGTTCTACACCATACCTGGAAACCTTCTAGTTACGGAGATATTGAAGGTCAAAGTTAAAAACTTTTTGATAAGTTTTTTTTAAATATAAGTTTTTAATGTAAGATTTTTACTTTAAACACCTCCACGAGCCCCGTATTATTCAATCCACCCATCAGCACAATGTTTTAAGTGCGTTACATTGACGTCTACCACAAAACATGATTTTTCACCCCAAAAAAAAAGTTTTTTCCCAGCAATAATTTTTGCGTAAAGTTACTTAGTTTGATGTACAGAATGCTTAGTTGACAGCTTCGTGATGAGGTCTTTTACACCCTGTATACCAACGGAACTACCAACATGAATAAACCATACGACACGCACCTTCACATCTCAGAAACACTATTTCTATACACAAGAGAGTCCAGCAGGGAGATCTCTCTAAAGGAGGTTCTCTGATGCGATTAGGGGCCCGAGCCTTGCACGTGACGAGAACGCTTCGGCCTTAAGCCCCAACACTAGGCCCCTAGCACTAGGATATAGCTTTGTTCCTATGATCTATGGAAAGATAGCATTGAAGGTTTAGTGTGGAACGTTGGGATGGAAACTCGATACTAATTGGAAATTGGTGCTGGATAGAGTATTATTTCTGAGAGTCATAACCTCAGTCGGATATCTGTGAAGTCCCTTTCGTAGAGAGGATAATATAAGTCATCATCATCATCATCAGCCTATTAATGTTCCCACTGCTGGGACACAGGCCTCCTCTCTATGAGAGGGAATGGGCATATAATCAACCATGCGGGCCCAATGCGGATTGGTAGATGTCACATGTCTTCGAATTTTTTGGTTCTAGGACCTGCCGGTTTCCTCACGATGTTTTCCTTCACCTTTTTCAGAGCAGTGGTGATGAAATAAATTACACAAAGTAATGCGCCTGTCTGGGTTCGAACCCACGACATACTGTTCATAAGTCGGGGCCGCCACCACTGGGCCACCGCTACTCCCCATACGTACCCGTAAATACTTTTTCAATAATAAATACACTTGTTAATCATATTTATTTCTGTAAATTGATTTAAAAAACACTTAGGTACATGTCACATCAATACATCATGTCATGTTTTAAAACTTTTTGGGCCTGTTTTTTCTACCACTCTCTCTAGAAGAAGAAGAGTACTCTGAGAAGAAACAGCCGAAATAAACTCAGAGGTTGAAAATGAAGATCCAGTAAGTATTGACATTATGACATATTGACACTATAAAGCGTCAATAGGCACCTCACTTGCGTAAATCGATGGATACCGCATTTACAGGAAGACCCTTATTTTTCAACCTCACTTCAATTCAAAACGCGAGCAAATGATTTCAATCGACTGAATTTTCATGAAGGAACACCATATAGATGTTAAGACTTTAAATTAAACAAAATTGTAAATAGCTGGCGAAATACGGAACTTGTACGTTATGTAGCCCTTCTTCATAATTAGTACCTAAGACATATCTTATATTTGTATACTCACATTCTATACCTTGTTTACTACTTATGACATTTGATAAATGTATGTGTTATTTTGGATAGTTGTTTATTTCACATAGTTAATTTATTATATAACATTTGTTACTTTAGAAAGCCAATACTTGTGTACATCCATAGCTACTTGACATTTTAAATTCAATGTAAACTTATTACTTCTCTCTTCTACTCTTACCATTTTATTTATGTTTTCCTTAATATGTTTATCCAACTCACAACCCTAGCAATATATAAACTAGCACTTAAGAAATTGGGACAGTTCTATTTCATATCAAAGTGTCAACTGCTATGTTCAACATCTAAAGTCTAAACTATACCAATTCTTGTAACTTAATAATAATATATCCTTTAATCAGATCAACTTAACCTACTAACAGCATTCTAAACCAACTTAAAACTTCTTAAAAACTTAATCTAATATTTGCTGCTTTTTATCTTTTGTAGATCTGTTTGCACATGCCGCCAATTTTTGTAACATATAAGTTATACATTATTTTTTCAGTCAGTTTTGGTATTTATTGCGTAACACATTATAATTACGCGTATGTACACCTCTACTTTGCCCCTCCCAGCCATGATGTTGTTGGTGGTTAATTATACTTTCAAGTGACTCAGTGTAGTGCCTGTAAATCCCACAAGACTTGTAAAAACAAAGCGAGTTTTCAAACAAAAATTAAAATCTAAAAACAACTGCTGTAGATAAACGTAAGTACCCACACACATAGTCAAATTGATTTTAAAGTCTCAAAGGTTCTTGACCACCCCGGTAACGCATGCGTTAGCGGTGCGCGTTATGCGTCATCATGTGCGTTACGAAACGCATACATTGTCGGGGAAGGTAATAAGTAGTGTATTATTCGTGGGAGATGTCCACGATTCGTGCGGTGCTTGTACGCATACAGATCATCTCTCAGTAGTGATGTGCGTGGTGCGGGACGGCGGAAGTTGCGGCGGGGTTTTTGTGCATAAATGGTATTGTGAATGAAAGAGTATAATTTGAACATTTTAATACTTGTAAGTATGTATTTTATTATTATTGTAGATAATTTGTAGTTTGTCAATAATTTAAAACATACTGAATTGAAATATAAATTCGTATTTTTTTTTCATTTATTATTAAATTAATAATTTTGTATAGTACATTTTTTCTAATTAGAGTAGATATAGGTAAATTTTTTGATACTAAAAGAAAAAAAAAACCGGCCAAGTGCGAGTCGGACTCGCACACGAAGGGTTCCGTCCGTACCATTGACTATATTTAGTATTTGTTGTTATAGCGGCAAGAGATATACATCATCTGTGAAAATTTCAACTGTCTAGCTGTCACGGTTCATGAGATACAGCCTGGTGACAGACAGACGGACAGACGGACAGACAGACGGACAGACAGCGAAGTCTTAGTAATAGGGTTCCGTTTTCACCCTTTGGGTACGGAACCCTAAAAATGATTCAATGCACAACTTGCTACGAGGAAACATTTTCGTAGCTGTGCTACGATAAGCGTAGGCTTTATGCACTTCAAAACTTTTCTGTCGCTGTTACATTATTTTGTCTCACTTTACCTTATGCTGAAGAATAACATAACGTACGCACGCATCATGCTTGTAACCTACAGGTTTAAGCAGCAGTGTACCCATAAGGCATTCGTATTTGGCAAGTCATGCTTAGTCCAGTGTATTGGACAGATCGGACACAAATCCAGACTCCAGTGGCGGAAGGAAAATTAATCATGAAAAAACCCAGGTACATTTTACATTGACATTAGTGCTTTCGACCACTAAGACCAACGAAGTAGACTTAGGCAAAAATAATAAAAATACTATTTAATTCTCCCAATCCCGTTATCCAAACCTCTAAGCAACATCACTAGAAGTGAGTCACGAACTTCACGCGCCACTAACAACTAATTTATGTTAATTGCGTCTCAGCACGGCATACGTATGAGCCACACGTACTTAGCTCAGTTTGCTGGCAAGTTCAGACCTCACAGTCCTTATTGGCCGAACGTAATGTTGTTTGAGTTATGGTAAGGAGGTTTCGTGTAGGTAGGTTGTATTGCCTGATTTTGGACTGAAAATCATTATAGTGGAATGGTTTTGTCTGACAAGGATTTTAAGGTGAAGAGTTTTTATGTTCCTGGAAGGTAAATAAGGAGCTGGTAAATGGCTACCGCAGTTAACTGCTTTGCCATAGACATCAACAACAACAACAGCAGCCCATAACGTCCACTGCTGGACAAGCCTCTCCCATGATGGGAGGAATTTGCCGTAATCTCCACACTTGGCAGGCGGATTGGAGATCTTATTGGAGATCCATAGACATCACATGTATAAAATCAACAGTTTTCATAATTTAATTGAAGGTAAAACACACTGCCGGTGAGATAGGCTGACGACGTGGTTGCCATCAGGGAAAACCTAGATGAGACTGGTATAGGAACGTGGACATTTTCACAAGAAAAGAGAGGTCTATACCCAGCGGTGGGTTAATTCAGGCCGATGATGATTATGAAAACACATTGAATCTCATTTCTCTCATCTTAGTAGAAAAGGCAACTTGAATACGTCTTGTATCAAGTCCATTATTAAAGTTGCAGTCCAACAAATCCCAACAAGACACAATCAAACAGGTGTACCGTACACTTGTACACTAATAAAAGCCGCCACACCATTCAGTCTGACACTGGTGACACGTCGCCGTGCATACTCCTCTCATTGTCCGCACGCAACACTGACGTCACGCTCTCGCCGCTATCACGCGCATTTTGGACTACGATTTTCCACATCTCAGACAGTGTAGTGTCAGTAATACAATGGAGCATTCCCGTCGAGTGGGAGGCTCTTATCGATCTACGGGGACGTCATCGAGCGATAGCGGCCGCGGCGACGCAAAAAGCGTGTCAGTATGGCAGCTACAAAGCCTTTGTGGTGGGACCGGACGCCGCTCGCCGCCGCTGCCGGCATTGTTTGCTGTTTAGTGCGCGCTCACAGCTAAAAGTGGCGATTTCAGCAGTAAGTTTGTTAGTACGACCTGTCTAATGGCTGTATAGCGCTGATCGGATGCATTACACGCTCGGTTACGGTTATGTTAGGTTATCGGCGGTATTGGCTGTTTTGGGGTTAAAGTGACCAATAATTTCGGGGTGATAAAGGTTACGATATGATGATAATTCTGTGTTGGTTAGGGTAAGGTACAGTTAAGATTACCTTTACCTTTTCAGGTACCTTATCGTCTTGTTGTTGCCTAAAACAGATTATCTTATAACCTAAAGTACCAACAAAATTCTAACATATTCCACTTTTTCTTAAACTTTGAACTCTTCGTCTGGTTCGTGTATAGTAGATATCAAGTGAACAATTTGCGATAGTGGCGTAATGTGTGTTTATCGAGTGTAAGGAGGGTGGCAGCGTCGGCGTCGCAAACTTGGACGAGGCGACGAAACTCCTGGATGTTTTCATTCAAAATAATAAGTTCCAAAGAGCGCCGGAGTCAATTTTTTGCGAAACTCGGTGTAATGGATTGTTGGGAAGTTCGATAACTTTCGGAAGCTGCTCTTCGATTTTATTTTGCTAAGGAATTTTTTAGCCAATTTCTCTTGGGGAAAGTTTGAAATCTTCCAGTCACCCTTCAGCAAATAACGTCGCTTGCGGGACTTATAAATATTTTATTAAAAATTAGGCAGCGCATTTCGTTATCCTCCAAGTTTTGGTCATTATTTTTTTTGGGTAGAGTTATTTGTAAACAAGCGTTAATGTATTATGAAAATTCATGATCATGTCGTCCTAAAGGATAATGCAGTTCATCAAAGTCTTCCAAAAGTAATTTGTATGTAAAATAATTATTGGATGTAAATGTTAGTATCTACAATACGTATGGCGCTAAAGTGTCATTCTGCAAGTAACTACGTATATTGAACTAACACTGAACTACGATTGATAAACTTAATTTTACAGTACTTAACCGATGAGAATTGGCATAGTTTAAGTCAGTAATAGATGATCTATTAAATCATTTGACCCCATTCATTTAAAAGTCTTAAAAAAACCCGCCAACTCACCACAATATCATAACGCGTTTATTGACACTGAAACCCCAGGGTTGTCAGCACGATGACGCGAAAAACAAACGCATAACACCATCAGTCATGGGGAGCGAAAGTTAATAAAATTCATGTATTGGAAACTTATGGCCGAGAAATATTGTGCAAGGGTGCAACCCTAGGGTTTTCCTTTAAAATTAGCTGAAGATGCTATGAAGTTTATGACTGGTGAAATTTTGTTTGAATATTTAAGTGAATTTTTCTTTAGAGTTATGCTGTTTGTGGTGCCGGTGTGGCGATAATATTCTTTGTCACAGTCGTAAATTGTGCGATTGGTAGTAATGTCGTCTTTAGGGCGATGGATAGACTGTGTGAAGGATGATATGGCACGAAAGGAGGTGTCTGATGAGATGACGAGTGATAGAGAATGATGGAAGAAAAAGACGCTGCGTCGGCCCCAAATTAATTGGGATAAGGGCAAGAGAATGATTATGACACTTATTTTGTCTCTCTCTGTCTATCTCAATATCATATCTTCTTCATCTAAGACTGAAGAGCAGATCCCACTGATACTCAGATCCCCATGTGTGCTTCTGAAGGATTCACGTTTACATTTACGTCATTGAAGAAAACGCCAGCCTACTTTGCATATTTTGACGACCCGATTGGCGCAGCGGTAGTGCCTTACGTTCTTAGGGTCCCGGGTTCGAATCCCGGTCGGTGCAAATGTTTGTGTGATGAGCATGGACATTTGTTTCCGAGTCATGGATATTTATATGTATAATAAGTATGTATTTACAAACAAAAAGTATCTATGTAGTATATCAACTATCTGGTGTCCACGACACAAGCCTCGTTGCTTAGTGTGGCACTAAATGGCGCTGTGTGTAATGTCCAGCAATATTTATTTATTTGTCTGCAAGCCTGCCACACTATTCCCAAACCACTGTAACTTCTGAAAGCCAGAATCAACAGTGGCGACCACCAGAAAAGCGTCGAGACAATGAAGCTCGACGAAGTCCCAGAGAATGAATTTAACTGTCTTTTCTCTCCGTTCTTTTTTGTCTGCAGTATTGTATCAGCATTCGTATTTAGAACAGTACCTATCTAATTACTAAACAACTTTCCACAAATAAAAACAAACAGTAGGTACACAAGCCCGTAAACTCTAACAAGGAAACCTTACAATGTATCCGGGCAAGCAGCATCCAACCAGGGTGTCCAAAAGATTAGTCGGCAGACGAGACACAGCGGCACCGCGCGCATCAGCATTAAAATAAAAATAAGGGTAGCCATAAATACAGGCGCACAAAGACAAGATATACGGTTATAGCGGACTGC
This sequence comes from Xestia xanthographa, assembly GCA_905147715.2. NCBI lineage: Eukaryota > Metazoa > Arthropoda > Insecta > Lepidoptera > Noctuidae > Xestia > Xestia xanthographa. Next base: position 21,364,406 of record LR990655.1, on the reverse strand, counting down.
CGCTGGCCGTTCGTGTGGAGACTCTACTAAAATTATGGAGGAATTGGTACTCGGTACAGCTTCAATAAACAAAAATAATGATACCTATTTAGTGAGATTGAGGGCGGTGGTCTGTACCTTCGTAAATAAGGTTGGATCTATTGGAGGCGGAAGTTCTGCTGGTAATCAGTACGATAAATGTCGTGTGATTCAGTTTGTTTACAAATATTTACGATGCTAACTTTTTTTAGAATATTTTTCAGAAGTGACCGAGAGACTAAAACTGACGAAAACTGATGCTGAACGAATGTTTTTATTACGACTTATTTAAAAAGGTAACACAAATTATCTACAGTAACTCTATTTACGGTTTACAGTGGCGATCTTATTAACCAAATACTAATTTTGTCGCTTTCTAAAAAATCTTTGTATTAATTAAAGGACTTCTTATTGACTGCCTCGTTGGTCTTGTGGTCACAAGCGCAAATGCTGAGCATTAGGTCATGGGTTCGATTCCCAGGTCGGGCAAAGTTTTATTGAGGTTTTCCACCAGGAATTTCTTGGTAGCAGCTACAGAGTCTGGATTTGTACCCGATTGATGGCAATAAGCTCGCCCCCTCTTTTTTTTTTCCTACTTTACTATATACTTTTCTGATTAATTTCGTTGCGGGATCCAAGACAGTTAAATTCATTCTCTGGGACTTCGTCGAGCTTCATTGTCTCGGCGCATTTCTGGTGGTCGCCACCAATGATATATAAACTATAGATACGTTGTCCGCACTCTAAAATGACAACATGAAATGAAGCCAATTGGCCACGTCGCGCTTAGTTACGCACCAACCTGTCGCGCGACGCTACGTTTGTTTATAATTTAATAAATCCTGTGACGTGACTGAAGATGTATATTTATCTCCCTCTCGCAACAGGCATCCCGCCGTTCGGTGTCATATTTTCTTTCTCTTTCTTCACGCTTATAAGTAGTTCTAGTATTTTCGCCGTTTTTAAGCGCCGCGATGTTGGTTCATGACGTGTCTATATATAATACGTCATTGGTCGCCACTGTTGATTTTGGCTTTCAGGAGTTACAGTGGTTTGGGAATAGTGTGGTGGGCTTGTATAAAAAGCTCGCCCACCATTACATGATACTTAAACATAACTGGCGCAATATAGGTATGGGTACTATTAGGTACACCTTTGCCTAACTGCCGGATTACAGGCATGTTTGTATTTTTAGGGTTCCGTAGTCAACTAGGAACCCTTATAGTTTCGCCATGTCTGTCCGTCCGTCCGTCTGTCCGTCCTCGCTTAATCTCTGTGACCGTTAGCACTAGAAAGCTGAAATTTGGTACCAATATGTATATCAATCACGTCGACAAAGTGGTATAATAAAAAATGGAAAAAAAATGATTTATTAGGGTAGCCCCTATATATGTAAAGTGGGAAGTGATTTTTTTTTTAATTTCAACCCTAACGTGTGATATATTGTTGGAAAGGTATTTAAAAATGAATAGGGGTTTCCTAAAATCATTTTTAGATAATATCAATAATTTCGGAAATAATCGCTCCAAAAGTAAAAAACAATGTGCCCCCCCCCCCCCTAACTTTTGAACCATAACTTTAGAAAATATGAAAAAAATCTGAAAAGTAGAACTTTATAAGTACTTTCTAGGAAAATCATTTTAAACTTGATGGAAACAACAGTTTTTGTACAAAAAAGACAAAAAGTTGTTCAAAATAATTTCTGGACTAAATTTATAGTATATTCGTTTAAGCAAGCATTTTTACATAATGGATACCCACCTTTAAACTCATAAGTGGGAACACTTATTGTGACGGACGGGAAACTACGGAACCCTACACTGAGCGTGGCCCGACACGCTCTTGGCCGGTTTTTTCAGAAGATTTGAAAAACGCGAGAAGCATTTTGTTGCGCTACTCTTGTTTGCCCGGGGTCTAACAAGGCCAAGAGTAATGATGATCGTTATCAAAAACTGACGATAATCTTCTTAAAGACATGTACGACAACACTGTTCTACCAAGATCTATGTACGGTCGACCAAGCTATTTGGTTTACATTTTACAATGTAATTTGCATGTGACCAAATACCTTGGTCGACCGTACATCTACTACTCCCAGAATCTGCTGTGATAATTTTAGTTCTTCAATTTACAATTACTTTTCTCGTTTCTCCGTTATGTGACACCTGTCTGATCTAATTCCTTGACAACTTCAAGTTGCCACGGAAAATTTTTATCCAACATATCCACGTCATCAAAAAATATTAAGTACTTTACCATTATAACATCCTTCAAGACCTACGAGGCCAATATTCGGCGCACCTATCGGTCACACTAGCACACTCTCCCCTCGTCAGGAAAGGTCAACCCCGCGTATTTTTGGCGCCAACAGGCATATACGGATAAATAAGAAAGGCTTCAATCGCCGTCAACCCGACTCTACCCTTTTAAAAGCCACATGATAAATGGACGGTTCGTAATGTCAACGAAACTAAAATTAAGGCACGAAATATTTTTTGGCAAACTATCACGGGAGGGACAGGTATGGTGGTTTATTCTAGGTATTCTATACATGGTTAGTTTTCAATGACGATCTAGTTATCAAGCCAGTGCATTTTGAATATTAATGTCGAAAAATATAAAACAAAAAAATATCATTCATTTGAAAGTGTCCTAAAAATTTCCTAAATCATAAACCTATTGGGATTCAATGCACTTGTGCGCGTGCATGCACCGCCAAATGTATGTGTGTGCTACTACACTACTACTACTATAACAGCCCATAACGCCCGCTGCTGGACATAAGCCTCTCCCATGATGGGAGGCATTTGCCGTAATCTCTACGCTTGGCAGGCGGATTGGAGATCGCAGTGATGAAAGACTAACAGAAAACGCTGCTGCCCATTCTCTGGTCTTCGGAGGCGCAAGGTGTTCTGCCTCAGACATTAGTCGCCTTATACGACACCCGTAAGTGTAATGGGTTGGTTCTATTCTACTCTGCTGGATACCACGGCTGTGTGTGCTAACTGCTACCTATCTAGGCTGTTGAACTGAATTGTGCTTTTGTAATATCCACAAGGTTTGCTGTTTAGTGGTGGATAGGAATGAAATTTTATTTAAGAAAATGTTGTTTTTCATTATATCGAGAATATTAACGATTCTAAACCATTTCTGAAAATTTGCCCGGTCATTGAAAACTATCCCTGTATATCAGAGTTTAACTATACAGGGTGTAAAAGACCTCATCACGAAGCCGTCAACCAAGCATTCTGTACATCAAACTAAGTAACTTTACGTAAAAATTATTCCTGGGTAACGACTTTTTTTTTTGGGTGAAAAATCATGTTTTGTGGTAGAACTCAATGTAACGCATTCAAAACATTGTGCGTGCTATGGATTGAATAGTACGGGGGTCGTGTTTAAAGTGAAAATCTTACATTAAAAACTTGTATTAAAAAAAAAAACTTGTCTAAAAGTTGGAACTTTGACCCCCAATATCTCCGTAACTAGAAGGTTCCCCGGTATGGTGTAGAACAAAAAAAATATCGCAATGAGAAGGAGAACAAGTGCCTTTCGGCTTCGTTAAGAGGTGTTTTACACCCTTTATACGCTAACTGAAAGGTCACAGCACTCACCGTGCGTTTCTTCGTAAGCATAGCCTAGTGTCATTCACTTGCTGAAAAGTCAAACTCTGTAGCGTTTGCATTCGTTCATGCGAAGAAATTATTGGCACGTAACTAGTCTATTCTTAATAATAAAGAAGTATTATAAGTTTGTATGTAGGGGGTAATCTTCGGAATTACTGATCTGATTTCTAAAATTCATTCACTAGCGGGATGCTACATTAGTACGAGTGTTATAGGCATTTAAAAAGTGCGAGTCGGAATCGCGCACGAAGGGTTCCGAACCATTATTATCAAAAAAAAGGGCAAAAAAATCACGTTTGTTGTATGGGAGCCCCCCTTTTTTTTTTTTTTTTCGGGTGGGAAATCATCAAATAACCCCTCCCGCTCTGGGCGGAGCAGGAGGGAGTGTCAGACTTTTACTGACTAAAACCCATCCATGTTCCTTCATCGCCCTTTGTGTTCCGGGGCCACGGTATCTCTTTCGAATAGTCCCGCAACCCCGGCAGGCATCGGTCCTTACGGACCCCTTCCTTTTTGGTGACTCTCTTTGAGGCGGGCGTGGAACACGAACGCGCCGTCGACACGGCCTGTCGTCATGAGACGGACGGACGGCGAGCTAGCCCATAGCTCACCGTCCATGGGAGCCCCCCTTTTTTTTTTTTTTTTTTTTTCGGGTGGGAAATCATCAAATAACTCCTCCCGCTCTGGGCGGAGCAGGAGGGAGTGTCAGACTTTTACTGACTAAAACCCATCCATGTTCCTTCATCGCCCTTTGTGTTCCGGGGCCACGGTATCTCTTTCGAATAGTCCCGCAACCCCGGCAGGCATCGGTCCTTACGGACCCCTTCCCTTTTGCTGACTCTCTTTGAGGCGCGCGTGGAACACGAACGCGCCGTCGACACGGCCTGTCGTGATGAGACGGATGGACGGCGAGCTAGCCCATAGCCCACCGTCCACAGGCCCGCGCCTACGGTGGCCGGGGGCCACGTGGTGGTCGCCCCCGACGCCCGGGGCGTCTCCCGCGGCGGCCGAGACGTTGAGAGGTTCTCTCCCTCTCACGTTCCGCCACCTCCTTCTCTAGCATTACTGCTTCGCAGAAGGAGGTGACGGCGTCCCATTCCGTCTCGCTCCGGACCATGGCTTGCACCAGGGCCGGACGCGAAGGTCGCCGCCGCCGATCGCCGCTTCGAGGACACGGCGGTGCTCCGCCCACGCGGGGCACACCTCCACCGTGTGTTCCACCGTGTCCTCCGGTCGATCCTCACAATGGAAGCACCCGGGCGTTTCCTCCCGCCCGATTCGGTGCAGGAACCTCCCGAACACTCCGTGTCCGGTGAGGACCTGCGTCAGGCGGAGGTGAGGACGCCGTGACGTCTCTCAAGCCACTCCTCAAAGAGGGGACTTATCGCCACTATCGTGGCGTGCCCTGCACGGGGTTGCGACAGTCGCTCTCTCCATGTCGCCATGAGATCCCGCCGGAAGTCTGTCCGCTGAGCGACAATTTGTCGCTGCAGCGGAGTTTCCCCCGGCGTAGTGCCTCCGCGCGCCATTCATGTAGGCGCGCGAGGACTATCGCCTCTAGATCCCATGGCGGCAATCCGGCAAGGAGGCTCGCCGCCTCGCGGGAGATCGTACGGTACCCCCGGGCCAGCCTTACGGGTACTACCTTTTGGGGCGCGTTCAAATAGTGGGCGGCTCGCCGCCTCAATGAACGCGCCCACACCGGGGCCCCGTAAAGGGCCATTGACCGCACGACTCCCGCGTAGAGCCTCCGGCAGGAGGCATTCGGCCCCCCCAGATCGGGCAGGAGCCGCCTGAAGGCAGCCCCAGTCCGTTCCAGTTTGGGGGCCAAACGTCGGAAATGTTCTACGAAGTTCCACCGGCTGTCAAGGACAAGTCCCAAGTACTTTAACGTCGACTCAACGCCGATGGATACCTCTCCTACCGTCAGTGAGGATCCCGGAGGTGGCGCATTCCGAGGCCCATGAAAGCACATGGCCTCGGACTTGTGCAGTGCCACCTCGAGACCCAGTTACCGGATCCTCTCAACGACTATCGCAACCCCGCGTGTCATCGCTTCGGCCGCCGCCTCGTGCGACCTCCCCTGTGCCAGCACCAGCGTGTCGTCAGCGTAGCACACTACGCTGACACCGCTAGGGAGGTCGGCGCGCAGCACCCAGTCGTACCCGATGTTCCACAAGGGCGGCCCTAGGACCGATCCCTGCGGAACACCGCACGATATCTCTCGCCGGTTCCATTCTCCGCTGCGACCGGGGTAGATGACGGCTCTGTCCGTCAGATAGTCCCCGACCACTCGACGGAGGTAGGTTGGCACCCGGTGATACCGGAGTGCCTCCCTAATGCAGCTCCAGGGCATGGAGTTGAAGGCGTTGGCGATGTCGAGAGACACCGCCAAGACAACCCCACCCCTGGAAACCGCATCCCCCGTCGTGAGGGCTCTCACGCGCATGATGGCGTCCACCGTAGAGCGCCCCTTGCGGAAACCAAACTGGTGTTCCGCAAGGTCCGGCCCAGTCCCCGCAAGGTGCTTGGCGAGGCGGTTTGCAATGACTCTTTCAAAGAGCTTGCCCACCTCGTCGAGCAGCACCACGGGCCGGTATGCGGACGGAGAGTCCGCAGGGCGCCCCGGCTTCCGGATGAGGACCAGCTTCCCCGTCTTCCAACGAAGCGGGAACTGGCCTCTCTCCAAGGGCGGGGCCCAAGAGCCTCTGAGGCCAGGACCCAGGCTTTGCCAGGCAAGCCGTCGGGTCCCGGGGCGGTATTTTTGGCACTGAGCCTGCGTACCGCCACTCTCAGGTTATAGTATTATGTTAGGTATACTTACGCTTCATATTCACCATTCATAATACTATTCATCATCCTTTTTATTTTTTTATATTTCTACACTCAGCAAATCGATTTAAATACGATTCTTTAACTTGGAAATAGCTGAAATAAAATATTATTATAATTTTCATGTTGTGATATTTACGTCAAGCGTCAAATTGTCAAACTGTCAGTTAGTTTTTTAATTCTCTTTCTGCTCAGTCTATGGTCTAGCTCTATGATTTCTCTTTTTGGTTTGTATAATTTAAATTATTTTTATCAATATGTGTTTAGCCATTATATTTTGTAGATTATTACGATTGTTTACTAAATAACTTAATATTAAATTATATTATAAAATTATTTACGCACTCATGGATATGTCCTGGCCGACTACACTTGTCAGTTGAGATGATGGCGACACTAAGAAAACTAAGATTTGAAAAAGGAAGACTACTTTGGGAGAAACGAGCTGACGGACGGTGGAAAGGACGACTCGGAAATCTGATTTGAGGGTATCAGAGAGCAGCTTGGTTTTAGCGGTGAGATTCTTAAACTGTCCAGGGGATCCAACGAAAGTTTCTCCTGGGACTTCTACTCCCACGTACCCCACTCCCACTACGTGCCTGTCCGTCTACTGGTCTCGCAGGGCTGTCCTACGTCTGGCCCTGAGTTCTGCACTGTCTTGCTGCTGAGCTGTCCTAGTGAACTCTGAGATCTGCGCTGCCGCCGTTTCTACTGCTTCAGAGCACAACTTCAAGGTTACTCCGGTATCGACCTGCTACCCTGACGCCTGTTCCCGTTCTTACAGTGTGGTAAACTCATTATTGTCCATCTAAGTGCATAAACTTTAAATCTGAGTGCGTGCTAGGTAGTTTTTTATAACTAGCTGTATTTTTTATCTTTCCTAAATTAAAATTGTATTTGAACAAGTCTGCTTATCCTTTTATTTTAATAGGATCAAGTAGATCTGTTACAAGGTCTACCCCAGTCACTTCTGGAGCGTTGTCGTCGTCGTCCTGTTGGTCCGCTTCCAGCATCGCAGGTGGCGGAGCCATAGGCGGGGGTGGATGATCCCCTCGCGAAGGGAACAGAGTGCTCCACGTCCTCCACGAGCTCAGGCCGGAGACGCTGCGTCAGTGGGGGGCCCAGGGGCGGAGTTTATCCCGCACCAATTTGTAAGGGCGCCCCCACGGATCTCTGTCGAGAGTCCCCAGCAACTCCTCGCGGGCCAGGTCCCTGGCCCGCAGGACAGCCTCGCGGAGGGCGGTCTTCGCCGCTCTGTACCCCTCATAAAGCTCCGCCTCAATGGTTGCCGCATCGGGTGGGCGGATGCGGAGCCTGCGATGCCTGGCGTACAGGTGTCGCGCAGCCACGCACGCCTCGCGCAGAGACGTCAGCTCACGCGACCACCAGTACACTTGACGCCGGGCGCTTCCTGGCCGGACTCGGGGCATTGCCACGTCACATATATCGGACATGGCCTCCTGGAACCATCCTGCCTCATTGTTGACGTCGGCAGGCCTGTCCGGTGATGTCACCCAGGCCTGCACGATCGAGGCTTCCAGGAAGAGCTCCCGGTCCAGCTGCTTCAGCGCCCAACGCGGACCACTCGGGGCCTGTTGGACCGGCGCGCTTGAGGTCTGGGTGGAGCCGTCGAACTGGATGTACCGGTGGTCGGAATAGGTCTCCACCCCCTCCATAACACGCCAGTCAATGACACGCGGCGACAGAGTGGGGCTAGCGAACGAAATGTCCACTACCGACTCGCCCCGCATCCGCACACACGTGGGGACAGAACCCCGATTTAGGACGACCAGGCCCTTCTCCAGGGCCCAGTCTTCCACCATCCTTCCCCGCACGTCTGGTCCGGTCCCTGGACACTCGGGCGTCGTCCGCGTTCAGGGACGCTCTGAGCTTTTCAGCTAAAGCGTCAGCGGACGACCCGCTGGTTTCACCGGGGATCTCCAGCATACGAGCCCCTGTCACGGTGACTTTAAGCCGGAGGCCCCCGGTAATCCCGAGCTCTCCGAGATCCACCGTCTCCTTCGCCTTTGCCAGCAGGTCGCGGTAGGACACGCCCCTCTTTTCCGCGTCCAGCTGTAGTGTAATCACTACAGCTGCGGTCTTCGGGGCGCAGAGCCTAGCCGCGATCTTCCTCGCCCTGTGCTGGCGCTGCCGCTCCTCATTACGGGCCTTTTTGGCCGCTTTCCGCCCCTTCTGTTTCTCCCCGACTACCTGCCATCCGGCTTCAGCCGAAAGAGGTGTAGGGGCCTGGGGGGGCGGTGGCGGCGGCGGCGGCTGGCGTGCCGCTGGCGCTGGCTCACTCGCTGCTGGCCCATTCGCCGCTGGCGCTGGCGCCGGCACAGTCTCCGCCTGTGCGGCCGCCTTGCCCTTCCTCCTCCTCCTGGGCGCCTTCTTAGTCGGCGCCGGTTTCGCCGGAGCCGACTTCCCAGGGGGGGGTGCCGCAGCTCTGCCGGTGGACTGGCTCGACGGCCCAGGCCCGTGTGTGGCAGCCGCAGCAGCCGCGTATGACGCCGTGCTCGGCATCGTGCTCGGGCCCGCGACTGCCTTGTTTGCACCCAGAGGGGGGCGCAGGACGATTCCCTCCAGGACGGAGAACCGCGCCTGGAAGGACGCCAGCTCCTGCCGAACCAGGTTCAGGACCTGGCTCTCCACCGGCACGGGCTCGGCTTGTCGCTGCTGCTGCTGGTGATGGCCCCCTTTCGGAGGCGCATTGCGGGTGCCGGCCTCGCGCAGACTGGCCAGGTCTGCGTGGAGCTTGGCATTCTCCTTTTGGAGAACCTCCATGGCGGCCGTTAGGCGGGCCAGCTCCGCGCGCAGTTTGGCCACCTCCTCTCCACCTATCGGAGGAGGAGGAGAGGTAGGCCCCGCAAAGTTGGCCACTGCTGCCGCCATGATGGAGGCGAAAGCCCCGGGTATGGCCTTGAGTTTTGAAGATGTCTTCACCTTCAAGGCCACGCCCCTTATCGCGGCTTCCACCGCCTTTGTGAACCTGGCCTTACGCTCCGCCTCGGAGCCGCCAGGTGCACTCGCCTCGTCGCCCGACCCGGGAGCAATATTTCCCGGATGGCGCCCCTCCTCGGCCAGCCTTGCTGACCCCTCAGACCTCACGGAGCCAGAAAGCCCCCTCCCCTTGCCCCGGATCCCACCACGCTTATTAGTGGAGATCTTTCGGGCTGAGGCCTCCTCCTCTCCGGATGACGACCCCCGGTCGCCATCCCACCTGGGCCGCTTGCGGAAGAACTTGCTGTTCTCCGCTGGCGTCCCGGCCCTCGCGCGGCGGGAGCTCTCTGAGCCTCCCACGCTCGCATCGCTGGATGCGACGTCGGACTCCGACCCCGCATCCCTCCTCTCCTCTGTTTTGCCGTTGCCGGCGTTGTTGTTTTTTTTTTGTTGTTTTATTTAATTCTTCCATAACTATTCCCACGAGTGTGGGGGAAATAAGGCTCAATCTAGGCAGAGACCCCTGTACCTAGAAGGGCAGATTTAAGCATTTGTTACTCGCCATGGGGGTCTGCAGGTACCCTGGCGAGGAGTGCACTAGCGACTGATTTGTTCCATGGAACACCCGTCAGCCATACATCCCCTCGCGGTGCGTCGCCACTTGGGATTCGGGGTAACTTTTTATAGAGGTTTTCTACCTCGCGGTCCGGGCGGTTAAGCCAAGACCCTCGGTCCCCTATCGAAACCGCGAGACGTGATCCACAGCGCTTCGATAGCCAGATTACGAGATTGGCGGTGACAGAGGAGGACGGATCCTTCTCTGTCTGCTCGGAGGCAGGGTGAGTGCACACCGAGCCCGCCCTCATTCCTCAGCTGTGCCCTCTGCCTTACAGAGGGTCATGCAGAGGAACGCACCGTTGGTCCTGAAAGGACCCTACCATTGTCAGATTCATTAGCCGCGGCGGTCACATTCCCCGGGGGATAAAAGAAAACTCTCATTTCCTCTCATTCCCCGGAGAAGGATACCGCCGCGTCCAGGGTGCACCGGCCCAGCAGCTGCTCTTCCCTCCAGACGTATCGAGAGGGACCAGCAGCCGCCAGACACACGTGGAGGACTTCTGACATCGCACCCCATGGGAGCCCCCCTTAAATATTAATTTTATTCTGTTTTTAGTATTTGTTGATTTAGCGGCAATAGAAATACATCATCTGTGAAAATTTCAACTGTCTAGCTGTCACGGTTCATGAGATACAGCCTGGTGACAGACAGACGGACAGACGGACAGACGGACAGACGGACAGACGGACAGACAGACGGACAGACAGACGGACAGACAGCGAAGTCTTAGTAATAGGGTTCCGTTTTTACCCTTTGGGTACGGAACCCTAAAAAAAACAAAAATATTCGAAATTCAAATCATACACGTATTGCGTAGATTTGAAATTTGTTTTTTTTTTTTTTATCTCTCTTTGTTCTAATATAAAAGGTTTACTTGAAAGTAGCATTTTTTGATGATAGATCAATTTTTTTCTAAGCTGTGGAAAAAAGAAAAAAACCGGCCAAGTGCGAGTCGGACTCGCGCACGAAGGGTTCCGTACCAATTATTATAAAAAAATCACGTTTGTTGTATGGGAGCCCCCCTTAAATATTAATTTTATTCTGTTTTTAGTATTTGTTGTTATAGCGGCAACAGAAATACATCATCTGTGAAAATTTCAACTGTCTAGCTGTCACGGTTCATGAGATACAGCCTGGTGACAGACAGACGGACAGACGGACAGACAGCGAAATCTTAGTAATAGGGTTCCGTTTTTACCCTTTGGGTACGGAACCCTATTACTAAGATTATATTATTATTATTATTTTGGAAAGTGTTAGAAAAGTCATCTGGTATAACTGGAGCGAAGTCGCACGCAAAAGCTATAGTCTTCTTCTATACATATAATAAATCTGTAGAAAAATCGTTTTTGTACATCGAAAATATTTCGAAAAAAAATTGCCAGGGTGGTAAAGGATAACAAACAACTCATTTCCAGCATTTTTGGAATTTGTGTCTGTTTGTCTGTTTATCTGTTTGTCTGTTTCGATGATCAAGCATCACGTAAAATATACGAAACCAATATAGATAACTTTTATACATAAAAATTAAACGTATCTTGAGGTATTATTTAGTTTTTGTTTCATCGTAATCGGTTAATTCTATCAGAAGATAAATGAATTTAAAGTGTTCAAGAAGAACTAATCATCAAATGTATGATGCAGTGACATCTATTGTAGGTACTAGAATGGAAATAATGACTAAAATGTGCTCACCAGATATCTTTGAAATCGACTGACTGGCTTTATAAAAGTTATTATAGCTTATATAAGGTACTCTAGATTAGTCAACATGACGCTGCTTTGAAAATTTACATCATGATTTCCGTGCATTATATTTTAGCAGTTTAACATCTTGGTCGATAGATGGCGTTGTTAATTTCACTCCATTTTCTGAATCGAATGACTCTCGCCCATGTCAGTTGCCTGAAGATTGTTTTTTTAACCGACGTTACAAAAAGAAAGAAGTTCTCAATTCGACGCGTATATTTTTTATATATCACCACGCATAACTTTTTACAGAGAAGTCTGATTTACATGGTCCTTTTTTTTGTGAAAAGCTTAGGTATATCTCAAAATTGGTCCAATTTATAATTGAGAAATCGTGTTTGGGCTAATTTCCTGCACCTTTGATGAGAACTTTCGACCTAGCTGGAGTATGACTGGCATCGAGTGTAAGGATGAAAACGTAAGGCTGTAGAGGTAAGCCCTTATTTGGAAAAACATAAGTAGATTACCTATATCGGAGAAATTAAATTGTTACCAACTTGAATCTATACTTATATTATAAAGCTCAAGAGTTTGTTTGTTTGGTTACTGATTCGAATAAAAAAAAAAACTTTTAGTGTTGAACAGTCCATTTATCGAGGAAGGTTATAGATTATCTAACATCACGCAACTACTAATAGGAGCGAAGCATCAATGATAAATGTTGCAAAAACGGGATTTTTTTTTGAGAGCTTCCTTTGCGCGCGCTGCATAAACGGTTAAAGTTACGCAACAATCATGTATGAGGGAATTGTTCCTCATAAAAAATTCAAAAAAAAAGCCGCGATAGCACAATAATTATGTCTATCTTTTAAGGTTGAGTCACACTCTCTCTAACCCTCTCTTTCTCTCTCATTGACGCAGACGAAGTTGCGCGGGTCAGCTAGTTCAATAATACAATTTTAATGGGATTATCTGCTTAATGACTGCATGATTGTGATATATAATTAATTTAAATTAATAAAAAATATGTAACTTTAGCTTATATTTGCACGCCGAAATTAAAGGCAGAACAACAACAATTTAATATATTTTAGCAACCTTCTGTAGGTACCTTATTTACGCAAATATATGATTCTTGATTTGATTTATTCAAAAGTTGACTATTTCTCAATGGTTAGAGATAAGTAGGCACGCTTGTTCAAGAAAAACTTACTCATATTTTGTTTTTAGTTTTTCACGCAGCGATTCATTTTCCTCAACGCCCGCCACTATCGAAGTGCATACTCCTTTCCATATCCATTTCCTGTCGATACTACAAAAACATTACGCCTCCATTCTTAAAAAATCATTCGTAATGGTTCTGTTCGATAGGGTTCTCTATCCAATACTTGTTGGTCTCTCAACTTTTAACTATGCGTACGGTGAGGAGCACCAATATGTATGAATACACTCTCCTAAATTTTAATGCAATTTTCGCTAGAAATATCGATTGTCATAAAGAACATTTTTGTAAAAATATGAAGTCCAAAATACAACAACAACATGAAACAACAACAACAACAACATGGACAACAACAACAACAACAACATGATCAACATGGTCGTAACAACATGAAATTTTAATCAGAACACTAAGAGAAAAACACTTTTAAAAGTTGTTAAGTGTTAACATATTGGCGCTCCTAACGTTTACGTTCGGTCGGTCGGTTCAATGTAACAAGTAACGTACTGAATTACCTTGCAATTCTAATAACGGTGGAGCAAAAACTTTTTTGAGCTTGTAAACAATCTGAAAGAAGGTAGTTCAGAAAATAAAGTTAAACATTAACTTTAATTTTGTTTAAGTTTAGAACAAAAGATGTGTCTAATTAGGTTTTGGTGCAGTTGGAAAGTTTTTAACTTACTTCGTCAGTTTCAGACTTAAAAATATCGTGTGTGGGTAGAAATCTTTGTTAGCATAAGGAAAAGGTTATAGTATACTTATCGTAAAAACAAAACTTAGAATATATTCATTGAAAAGCGGTAGCTTGGACGCTGTTCCCGATACCAATGGGAATATAATAATATTTTTTTTTATTTATCAATTTTTGTACACACTAAATATATAAAAAACCGGCCAAGTGCGAGTCGGACTCGCGCACGAAGGTTTCCGTACCATTATTATACATTAGACAAAACGGCAAAAAAATCACGTTTGTTGTATGGGAGCCCCCCTAAAATATTAATTTTATTCTGTTTTTAGTATTTGTTGTTATTGCGGCAACAGAAATACATCATCTGTGAAAATTTCAACTGTCTAGCTGTCACGGTTCATGAGATACAGCCTGGTGACAGACAGACGGACAGACAGCGAAGTCTTAGTAACAGGGTTCTGTTGTTACCCTTTGGGTACGGAACCCTAAAAAACCGGCCAAGTGCGAGTCGGACTCGCGCACGAAGGGTTCCGTACCAATTATTATAAAAAAATCACGTTTGTTGTATGGGAGCCCCCCTTAAATATTAATTTTATTCTGTTTTTAGTATTTGTTGTTATAGCGGCAACAGAAATACATCATTTGTGAAAATTTCAACTGTCTAGCTGTCACGGTTCATGAGATACAGCCTGGTGACAGACAGACGGACAGACAGCGAAGTCTTAGTAACAGGGTTCTGTTGTTACCCTTTGGGTACGGAACCCTAAAAAGAAAGCAACAGAGAACAGTACAAGGGTGATGCTGCTGGTGGTGGTGCTTTTATATATACCTATATTTTTATTTTTTATGGTATACATATTTAAAAATGTAATTAATTTGTAAAAATAAAAAATAATTATAGGCATACTACTTATATCTATTTATAACCCAATTATAAAGATATCCTTTCTATCATCATATTTTTTTTTATTTTCCACCATCACTTTTCACAAGTATTATATCGTTTTCTTGTAAAAACTTTAAAATGAAACAAGAGAGCGTGGATCTAGTTATGGTGGCCACTTTCTAACCCCTTTATGTAGCGTCGGATGAGAGGTGGCGGATAAATGGATAAGTCGTGTCGCGAGAGAGCCAGCTTCCGTGCCGCAGATAAGTTGCGCCACTGTGGGGCAACTGTGGGGGCTTTACCTATATTTTTTGGAAACATTCTTTTTTGTATAAGAAAATGTATCATCGGACTTGGGACAAGGCAAAATTGGAATGGAACTTATCCGCAAGAAGAGGTGTTGAGAAAGGTTTCAAAAATTTATGGCAACGTCAAGTGAAAATAACAGTTAAGTTTGCTTTCTAATACTAGAAAGGAATTGCACGTGAGATAAATCGATAGTATCACCTACAGCCAATCGTGTATGATCTCATTTATTCCCTGAGAACTAAGAATCTTGACTATATTCATTCAATATTATAGGGGTTCAAATAGTTTTTAGTGAACCCATACAGATTGTACATCAACTAAGAGAAAGCGTTCTTAAAGGCATGAATTACTATGAACCAGTAAGACTTACATGATCATGGTGATCATCGTAATTGGTCGAGCCTTTTCCTAATCAAATTGGGGTCAGTTTCTCGTTTCATCATCACTTCTCACATTTTATTAAATCCAGATTCCTAGCACGATACCCTTTGGATATTGACACAAACGACAAGAAGAAATCTTAAAAATTACCAACAACCTTACTCACAACCTTCTCCATCATCTGCCTAGCCTTTTCCCAACTATGTTGGGGTCGGCTTCCAGTCTAACCGGATGCAGCAGAATACCCATATTTTACTTGGAGCCACTGCCTATCTGACTTCCACAACCCAGATAGTACTAATACGATACCCGTTGGTAAGACTGGTTGTCAGACTGTTTAGGCTACAGACTACCTGTAATGACTGTCAAAGATCTACAAATGACAGCCGGGACCAACAGCTTAACGTGCTTTCCGAGGCGCTGAGGAAACTCGGTATGTAAGGGTGGTCATCCATCCACAGACCAACCTAGGCAAGCACGGCTTAACCTAAAGATCGACCCGATTGGCTGTTATTATTTAGCCACGAGCTCCTCCCTTCCTCACAACCTACCTCACTACCAACTAAAAGCACAAAGACAAGCATTCATAGAAATAGTCAAGCATAAAGTGTAAAGCGTAAATCATTGCGATTACTACAAGTAGTGCACTCAACCGGCGGTCATTAGCGCCATTTTTACAAGAGTCCTGCAAAAGCGTTCGGCACAGCATTCGCCGTTCGGCTGCCGTTCGGTTAATCGTCGGAAATTGTCCCCATTATTGGAGCACTCACTCGCAACTAAAATTATTATTGTTCGCACTAAAAGTAGCCATTTAGTCGGTGATTGCTCTGGAGTGGCCTGTTTCTTGAACAGAGATATTGAACGGACTTTTAGTCTGATGCGCTCGATGAGTCTTTTCTGGGAGTTTAACGTTTTGTCTGAAAAATTGGACGCTATTTGAGAGTGGAAAGATGTGATACCGTTGCAAATGAAATCATCTTTCTTTATCATCTTGTGAGTACCTAACTTGGTTTCAGTTTTTATGCCGCCCAAGAAAGAAGAGAAGAGAAATATCTCTCAGGCATGCTGGTTTCCTCACGATGTTTGCCTTCACCGAAGCAAGTGAGGGATTATTACCCTCCGTATCAGAAGGACAATCTACAATACGCACATCATCATCATCATATCAGCCGAAAGACGTCCACTGCTGGACACAGGCCTCCCCCAAGGGGGGGTTTTGCCATAATCGCCACGCTTGGCAGGCGGATTGGCGATTGCAGTACGGTTGTTACAAAAGCACAGAGAACGCTGCTGCCCATTCTCTGGTAATGCCTTAGTCGCCTCTTACGACACCCACGGGAAGATATAGGATGGTGCTATTCTTTACGTCCGACACCATACAGACAATATACACATACGCACATAAATCCGAAAAATCAGAGGTGCGTGTCATGTCCTGGTGTCGAACTTGAGACCTATGACTTGTCAGTTCGACGGCCACACCACTAGAATAGAATGGAGCCATGTACCATTAAGTCGCAGCATAAGTTGTAAGATCTGGAGACCAGAAATACGGCACGAGTTTCGGAAATAATTTCGAATCATGTAGGTATAACGAGAACAAAGGAATTAGTTAAAAGGACATTCAACCATTTAGATGCTCATTCCCAAAAACATTTGCATCCGAAATCACATTAGAATTTCGTGTCGAATAATCAACAGCCACGGGAAGAAACTTGAAAATACCTCACAGTTGACATAACCCTCGGTCCTTCGAGCCCTTGGCTTCCGGTTATCGCTACACAAAGAGGACCGGCCCTCCCCCCTCCGGCTTCCCTGCGGCCCCCTCTGAACAGGAACCGGAAATACTACCCTTCTATCGTTAAGGTCTACCCGCGTCACACCGCTATGCTGGAATTTTTAAAGTATTTTTAGCCCCCGGCCTTGAAGTGCGGTAATGATTCCGAGGAATGTCTAATGGTTGGACCCAGATTTTAACAGCTCCAAATATTTAAAGGGAAAGTTAAAATCACGGGGAATGAGCCACGTTCCCCACATATTTTTTTTATCTCACTGTAATATCTTGTCCCCTTGTTCATCACGTCAAGTTTTTTTTGCTGTTTCAAAAAAATTCAGACAAATTGATAATCTCCTCCTTTTGGAAGTCGATTAAAAATACACTCTAAAAAGGTACTTACTTAAATCAGCCTAGTTTAGTCAACTAAATAGAAGACAAAAGGCGACCTGCTAGATCAGAAACTGCCTTGGGGCTGGCGTACATAAGGCGCAGCATGCGCGGAAAGTTTTCTAAACGCGTGACACATTAGGCGAATTTCTAACCGAGAATGCACGCATCCGCGCGGAGACTGCGCTCGAGTATGAGCTAGACTGAGCATAATCGACGTTTTGCATTTTTTCGAGAGTCCAAACGTGTTCATACATTCGTGAATAAAATGATGGATTGTGACGTGTTGTTGATTACATCACTTGCAGAAGAGGAATAAGAGGACTTAAAAAAGAGAAGAATAATATGGAAAAGAAGAAAACGAAGATTTTGTGTTGATGAATTTTGGCAGTCAAGATGTGTCATTTCGGCGAGCCCGGCGACAATGTCGATAATAGTTTGACAGTGAAAAATGCTCTGCTCTGCGCTCCGCCATATGTGCGCCGACCCTTGAACGTAGCTCGTAACAATCCTCGAACGTTGTCGCCTTTGTTGTCTGGTTACCTATAGTGCAAACAGTATTTGTAATATTGCTTCATCGCCATCAATACACTAAGTAGGCTTATACTGTCACTTACCTACGTATATTTCGTGATTGTTTATTATTTTGAAAGAAAAGACGCAAGAAAAGAGAGAGAGTCTTAGAAAAAGGGCAGACACATTTGTCTGCTCCTAACAATTTATTTACCATCCACCCGCATTCACCAGTCATCCCGCGATCATGGCGCTTGCAACAGCGTTGAAGCCTCGGGAGTTCAAAATAATGGTTGTTTATAGTCTGAACGGACCGCTGTCAATTCATTTTGGTCCGTTATAGACTATAACGCAAGATGTAGTGACAGTATAAATTTAATTTTAAACCGTGAAAGCTTATCACGGGGACACTTGGTAGGTATTAATACTCTCAAACAGCTGATATCCTTCTTAATGCTTAGTCGATGACGTATGTTTATAAAGCATTAGAGTAAAAAACCTGGAGGGTGGTTCGCCCCGGAAGCTTCGCTAATGCATCCGAATGCAGCCGAGCTCGTAGGTCACCCCTGCACGCGATCAATTCATTAGCTTGTATTTTTGTGCCACTGTTTCATGGTGAAAATATTACTATTGATTTTAGTGTCTGTTAATATTTGTTTTAGGAAAGTGGGTATTTTTGTTAAGTTTTTGATAACTGGAAAAGACAAAATTAAATTAATTTTATTAACTTCCGTCATTTTAATGTCAAAATAGCAAGCCTTCATAAAATCGATAGGTATCATTCATAGCTGGCATCAATACAACTTCAGGTAGTCGCCCCGTGTAAAATTCAGCTGCATTCGGTTAGACTGGAAGTCGATCACAACATAGTTGGGAAAACGCTAAACAGATGATGGTGAGCTGCCATCAATACAAACAATCTAAATATATAAAAGAAGAAAGTGACTGACTCATCTATCAACGCACAGCCCAAACCGCTGGGTCTACAGATTCGAAATTTGGCAAGTAGGTTCCTTATGTGGTCTAGAAGTGCACTAAGAAAGGATTTTACAAAATTCACCCCCTAAGGGGGTTAAACGGGGCTCCAAAGTTTGTATGGGGAAACAAGATTAGTTGGACTATTTTATTCGAAACTTCACAGGAGTGCTCCTATTGATAAATGAGTTGAAACGGGTTTCAGGTTTTTTCAGAATTCAACCCCTAAGAGGGGGGAATGGTGTGACAAAGTCTAAAAATCAATGCACAGCCCAAACCGCTGAATCTAGAGATTCCAAATTTGGCACATTGGTTCCTTATGTGGTCTAGGTGTGCACTAAAAAAAGGATTTTTCAAAATTCACCCCCTAAGGGGCTGAAACGAGGGTCTAAAGATTACATGGGGAAATAAGATTAGTTAGACTACTTTATTCGAAACTTAACAGGAGTACTCCTATCGATAAATGAGTTAACATTAGTGTTTCAGGTTTTTTCAGAATTCAACCCCTAAAGGAGGAAATGGGTTTGGTATTGTTTGCATGGTGTATCGGGTCGGGTGTATAACAGAAGCAACGATATTGAGATTTAATGTGGCGGACTTGAAACACCATCATTCCCTGTTGGGGTGCGATGGGGTTGAAATGACTAAAAATCAATATGGGTGTCGATACCGAGATTATCAGGAGTGCTGATTACGAAAATGGCATTTATTTTGAGATCCAGAAGATGGCGGATTCAACTCATACAGAGTTATTGTTGATTTATTGTGATAACGATGAGAATAATTGTGATAATGATGACGATGATTGTGATGATGATGATTGTGATTACGATGATAATGATTGTGATTACGATGATGATGATTGGGATAATGATGATATTGATTGTGATGATCATTGTGATTACGATGATGATGATTGTGATGACGATGATAATGATTGTGATTACGATGATAATAAGTTTGATAACGATGATAGTGATTGTGACAGTGATGGTGATTGTGATAGTGATGGTGATTGTGATGGTGATAGCGTTGGTTGTGATAACGAGGATGGAGATTGTGATGATGATGATTGTGATTAAGATGATAATGATTGTGATTACGATGATGATGATTGGGATAATGATGATATTGATTGTGATGATGATTTTGATTACGATGATAATTATTGTGATTACGATGATGATGATTGTGATAACGATGATAATAATTGTGATTACGATGATAATAAGTGTGATAACGATGATGGTGATTGTGATAGTGATTATTATTGTGATGGTGATTATGACAGTGATGGTGATTGTGATAGTGACGGTGATTGTGATGGTGATAGCGATGGTTGTGATAACGAGGATGGAGATTGTGATGACGATGATTGTGATTAAGATGCTAATGCAATCATTATCATCTTAATCACAATCATCGTCATCACAATCTCCGTGATGGTGATTGTGATAGTGATTGTGATAGTGACGGTGATTGTGATGGTGATAGCTATGGTCATGGTGATTATGATTGTGACAGTGATCGTGATTGCGATAATGATAAAGATGATTGTGATTACAATGATAATGATTGTGATTACGATGATAATGATTGTGATAATGATGAAAGTGATTGTGATAGTGAAGGTGATTGTGATAATGATCGTGATAACGATGTGGTGATGGGGACCATGTGGGTCACATTTATATTTTTTGATTATTTTTTCCCGCAACTGTCTGGCAGTTTGAGTACTCTAAGCGACCTACCCAAATGTCCTTTCTTTGGTATTGTTCGTCGTTTCGTTGAGCTCTTTGAGTTATATGTCGAGCTACACGTTAACTGACAAATGCTTGCACTGACTGGACAGGTCCACTCAAATCTGTATGGTTCTTTCTTCAAAAGACCATCTCAGACCTTATCTCAGACACTAATCTGCATAGTCCTCATGTGAATTGAGCAAGATTGTCTGGACTTTAAAACCGACTTCAAAAAACACAAAAAAGTGAAAAATAACTTTAGCTTCAGAAGTCGGTGACTCTTGTTTGATTGATTTCGTTTTTTTGTCACCGACTTCTGAAGCTAAAGTTATTTTTCACTTTTTTGTGTTTTTTGAAGTCGGTTTTATTTTTTGCAAAAAAGTTTTTTATTTTTCCATTTTTAGTTGTTCCCAAATATTATTATTTGCCATGAATTTATTTGGCATTGTTAACAATACATGTCATGGTAATAGGCGTATCCCCAATATATGGAACTTAACATACCTTTTTTTTCGGATGGGAAATTATCAAATTATCGCTCTGGGCGGAGCGGAAGTGAGTGTCAGACTTTTACTGACTAAAACCCATCCATGTTCTTTCTTAGCCCTTTGTGTTCCAGGGCCGCAGTATCTCTTTAGAACAGTCCCTTTTGCTGACATCTTTTTGAGGCGTGCACGGAACAAGAACGAACTGTCGAAATCTGGGTGTATTGTACACATCTGCGTACCCCCTCAGACCATACAGGCGTGATGTTAAGTTTTTTGAGTCGCGCGCTGAACACGATTGCGCCAACTTAGCATACCTAACTGTCGAAATCTCGGTGTATTTTAAACATCTGCATACCCCCTCAGCGCATACAGGCGTGATGTTACGTCATGATGTTGTATAAACAATAAACATCCAAGCGATTGCAACATTCACGGCACATTTGCCGTCAATTTTTGAAGAGTTCCATTGTATATCTCCGAAGATCAGCATCAGATGTTCACAAAATAAAAATGGGACCACACGGGAAGCACCAGCTTTCAAATAAAAAAAGAATTGTCAAAATCGGTTCACCCAGTCGAAAGTTCTGAGGTAACAAACACAAAAAAAAAAAAAAAAAAAAAAAAAAAAAAAAAATACAGTCGAATTGAGAACCTCCTTTTTTTGGAAGTCGGTTGAAAAGAGACTATGTCCTCTGAGTTTGTTTCGGCTGTTTCTTCTCAGAGTAGTCAGGTACGAAACACCGGCCCCATCTAGTTTAAAAAAACCGGCCAAGTGCGAGTCGGACTCGCGCACGAAGGGTTCCGTACCATTATTATCAAAAAAGTGCAAAAAAATCACGTTTGTTGTATGGGAGCCCCCCTTAAATATTAATTTTATTCTGTTTTTAGTATTTGTTGCTATAGCGGCAACAGAAATACATCATCTGTGAAAATTTCAACTGTCTAGCTGTCACGGTTCATGAGATACAGCCTGGTGACAGACAGACGGACAGACAGCGAAGTCTTAGTAATAGGGTTCCGTTTTTACCCTTTGGGTACGGAACCCTAAAAATGACGTGTAAAAGTGTTTGTAAAAACCTACTTGCAAAATAAACATAATTTATTATTTATCATTGTGATAGTGATTAAGATCGTAATAGTGATGGTGATGGTGATTGTGATAGTGACGGTGTTTGTGATGGTGATGGAGATTGTGATGGTGATTGTGATTGTGATGGTGATGATGATTGTGATGGTGATTGTGATGGTGATTGTGATAATGATTGTGATAATGATGGTGGTTGTGATAGTGATGGTGATTGTGATAGTGATGGTGGTTGTGATAGTGATGGTGATTGTGATGATAATAATTGTGATGATTATGAAATTTGGCACATAGATAGTTTATAACTTGGATTTATGACACTATTTATCCCTTTAGTATGATTCAGTTGGATAGTTACCGAACTGCACGCGAGCGAAGCCGCGGGCAACAGCTAGTATTGTATAAGATAAAATCTTCTAAAACGCTAGGCAGATGATGGTGAGCTGCCATCAATACAAACAAGTATTGTATGAGATAAAATCTTCTAAAACGCTAGGCAGATGATGGTGAGCTGCCATCAATACAAACAAGTATTGTATGAGACAGAATCTTCTAAAACGCTAGGCAGATGATGGTGAGCTGCCATCAATACAAACAAGTATTGTATGAGACAAAATCTTCTAAAGCGTTACGTTTCCGAAATACATTTAAGTTATCAAAGTTGTAATGATGGTTCAGATTTATGCGCCATCAGTACTAAGACACATTTTAAGATGAGCACTTGTATTCCAACCCATCATCTGCCTAGCCTTTTCCCAACTATGTTGTAGACGGCTTCCAGTCTAACCAGATGCAGCTGAATATCTGTATTTTACATGGAGCGACTGCCTATCTGACCTCTACAACCCAGATAGTACTGGGTAATACGGTACCCCTTGGTCAGACTGGTTGTCAGACTTTCTGGTCACTGACTACCTGTAACGACTGTCAAAGATATACAAATGACAGCCGGGACCAACATCTTAACGTGCTTTCCGAGGCACGGAGGAAACTCGGTATGTAATGGGTGGTCACCCATCCACAGACCAACCTAGGCAAGCACGGCTTAACATAAAGATCGACCCCAGTGGCTGTTATTATTTAGCCACGAGCTCCTCCCTCTTGTTTTCCAACCCCTTTAATAATATAAAATGTAGGCACCTTTTGGGGAAGGTAAGATCAACTTTACCATTGCACATTTTTTGTTAGCTGACTATGATTAGATGATGAATGATGCCACAAATCAAGGTATCCAGCGGTGACAAGTGCTACATTCCATGAAATAAGTAATGTAATTCCCCGTTTGAAAAATTACGTCAACATTTTTAAGAAATAGAGGAAGAACAAAAATGTTACCACAATATTTTTGTAACGTTTAAGGAAAAAGATTTTCTTTGTACTGAAATCTTAACATTAAAAACCCACTTAACTCCTAGCCTTCATAAACTCTAAAGCACTCACATTATTCATTTAATTCCACGAGCAAACGAAAAACAGAAAGGATAAGTGATTAAAAAATCAAAATGAACTAAAAATCGTGTCAAACATGGAGTTAACTCGCCAAAAACAACTTATTACCGTGTTACGAAATGTCAAAGCGTGTTTTTCAGAGGGAGTTGATGTAATATTTTCATAATTCGGCCGGCCCGCGTGACCTCGCGCTGTAAAACAAAATGTCCGCGCCCTGCAACCTGTCGACCCTGTAGTGATGGGAATGGGACATTGGTTGTATCGATGTCGACAGAGCCATTGAAGATGGTGCAAAAATTGTCCAGTTTTTTTTTTGTCGAGAAAGGCATTCTGTCACTCAGACATCAACACTCATTTGTTGTATAGGAGTTTTATCGTCGCCGTTTATAATTTACAGTTATCATTTTAATGTTAATTTCAGTAATTTATAGATATGAATTAGCATATAAATCTAATGATCAGCACGTAATGATGATTGATATTGATAAATGTCGTAAATCTAACATTAAATCTAATCGAAACATTTAGCATAGCATTTAACAGCCTATTCATTCAATGAGCTTTAATGTGGCTGTTGAAAATATTAAAAAGTACTAAGCTCCTTATTATGTCCCACATTAGGCACATCGACACATCCCTGGCCCGCATCCGAAGCGGGGCTGCGTTTTGATAAATATTTGCGATTTATTTTATTCCTGGAGCCATTTTTTGAGAACGCGCCCGTAAAGAGGAGAAATGGCGTCGCACGCCATGTTCACCAGAGCGGCACTGAAGTTTTGGCGGGAAAATAAAAACGCGTTTAACTTTGTGTTAATATTATATTGTGCCATTATTGCGCCATTTATTATAATACCGCGGAAGGGATGGGGTTGAGAGTTCGCGTTAAATGGACGTTTTGTTTGCGAGGAAAACAATTTTTTTAACTCTAACGATTTTCTGTTAAACCTTTCGGAAGGGAATGATTTTTCAGCACGTATTTTATGCTTTGTTACAATATAGTACGTATGCACCAACCTGTATTCGTGTTTTGTTTTGATTACGCGGCGAGAATTTTTAGAATTCCCCCGTGAGTGTAATACGAATTGGTTTGAACTAAAATATATTGCGTGCCTAGATTTTATTTTACAGAATGCGTGTGTGGAATTGTATTACGCCTTTATACATGCGGATTTTCGAATAGTCGGTATAATAAATATTTTTAGAGTAATCTAGCGTCCACTGACGAGTACCTACCTACCTACAAAATTCACTTGCAAAGTTGGAAAGTTTAACAGTCCATAAATACTTAATACAGAGTTTACGGTTTATTTTATGACTTGGAGTCTCGAATCATAATTAATTGTAAGTAATAACTTTCTTAACATTTTAGCAGTGAACTGCCGGTGATTAGGAATATACAGTACTAGCTGACCCACGCAACTTCGTCTGTGTCACATAAAAGAGACACAGCTCACAAAAGGAATACATTTTTCCCCGTTTTTGCAATATTTTTCATTTATGCTCCTCTCCTTTTTGTCGCAACGTGATGTTATATAGCCTATAGCCTTCCTCGATAAATGGACTATCCAACACTGAAAGAATCATTCAAATCGGACCAGTAGTTCCAGAGATTAGCGCGTTCAAACAAACAAACAAACAAACACTGCAGCTTTATAATATTATATAGTATAGATAAAATAATTAAAATAAAATAAACGAAATACGGTATACGTAATATGGGACGCCGCCTAGCTCATTTCTTAAGAACTATTCAGAAGAAAATGATAAAAACTTTCCTCCTTCCGAGTTGGTTATTTATTTTAGTTCACGGATGCTCTAATTTTACTGTGGAGGACAGACTAAGGTATGCAAGATTTCTTACAGACCATAACTATAACTAATTGCAGATCTTTACCAATAAATTCTTCCCGCCTCCATGATGTCTTGTTTTTATTCGCGTTTTGAGTAGTACCTAATAAAGAACGTATATCCAAAACAAATCTGTGCTCATTTTTTAAAACTGAGTTCAGTGAAAAACCCAAACTAAATAGGCTTGTCCTGAAAAAAACTAATTAGTCCATCAATTAGATTATGAAAAATATTTGACACGTATATTTTCTTTTGTTACGTAAACCAGAATTGACGAAGATACGACGCTTTTAAAATTCTCAATACATCATGCCGTGCTATAATTTTTAGTGCGTTATGACGTCACGAGCCCCCACTCTCGAGTCTTGATGCGTTTTATCTTTATCAATATTCATTGATTTACAAACACAAAAAATACGTGTTCATTATTTTCCAATATTCTAACTGACGGACTAAATAGATTTGCAATTTATTGATGGTGGTAACTAGCCTATTGTACCCACTGCTCCCGCCAGCATGTAGAAATTGTCTTATCGACCTGAAAGTCCGGGGTGTCCCAGTTCCCGGGACAGCGGGACTTGGTACAAAAATAATTAATTAATCAACGTAACCCTTACATCCCCTGCCACCGGCTGCCACCCTGGTACCCTGGGAGGATGCCTCGGGCGATCATTACTACGCCGGTAAGTGTGGTGGCTATTGGTTCGCTATTGTCATTATATTTTGGTGATCATTAATCTTGAAGTAACAAACTAACATTAGAAATAAAATTATTGTTGTTTTGAATATGAATTTTTTTTTTGAAGTTAAAACTTCTTCAGGCGCGTTGAGCACTTTTGTATGAACAAAAATCATGGAATTCGCGTTATCGTTCGTTTGTGCTCGCTAAAACTTGAGAACGGCTGGGCCGATTTAGCTTATTTTGGTTTTGAAATGTTTGTCGTAGTCCAGGGACGGTTTAAACGAGAAAGCACAAAAAACAAAAACACTTCTTTACAAACCAAAAATAATTCAAGAATAATAATCTAATAGCTCGACGAGTTACTTAATTACTTAGTCGTCACTTTTTTTATGAGCTTGTTAAAGATCACTCAAATTATAAATGATTGGTTAAATACACTAGAAGCTACTTGATTCATAACGATCGTAAACCCGACATTTAATTTTACTTTTACGTGAAACACTGACAACATTAACACATCGAGAAAAATCATCTTCACAATCGCATGAGTCTAAGTAATTCAGTAGCTTAGTTATGGCTCACTGTTGGGGTTAAAAATGAAACCTTGCCAGACCTTAAATCTACCGTCTTCTACTTCTTCTTCTACTTCTTTTGGAATCGTTAATACATTCCTGGCTACATTCAACATTTTATGACATTGACATTTAGTTTTTTATATATATTTTTTTCTAAATGACCAATAATGTTATGACCAATGTGGAATACATTACTATTTTTTTTCCTGGCTTTACGATGTTTATATTTTGTATTACATTTATTATTGTTACTCACTGTTCGACACAAATGGAAATATGTTGATGAATAAATACATTAATCACCGATCCAGCTCTCATTTAGGTATTAACAAAAAAAAAACAAAGTCCAAAAAACTCTTCATCAGAACTCGGTTAAAAACACCAGCAATTTCAAACTCGGTCTAATTTTTAACCGTTACTGGCTGTTCAGATTTGCATAGGTAGGCACTTGGACTAAGCGAAGTTGGTCCGGGTGGAAAACCCCTAAGTGGAACACAGTCGCGAGCCCAGCTCATGTTAGTTATGTATCGGGTAAATAAAGGTAGACTGGAACACGGACGTTTCACAAAATGAAAAAAAGTAAAGGTAATTTTTTCCAGTACGTAGTTGATAAAGTTGTGTTGTGTTAGTTTTGTTCAACGGTTTCTGTGACCATGTTGGTTGGTGACAAAGTTTGTTGTTAATACGTGTAGCTGTTCCTCATTTGATAAACCTATGTAGGTAGCTTTTAAATTAGTCGTTAGGATTTCTCTACCGATGCACTCTCAAAAACTATGAGTCTGGAAGTAGTTTAGCAGCACCGAGCACGCGCAGCTTGACCAATTCTATCTCTACAAAAAGTAACATATCTAATTCTTTACAAAGTGAACTTCATTTTTATCATTGCATTGAAAAAATCATTTTGAAAACTGTCTTCATGTCCTTCTTTTCTTCTATTTACAGTGTTTTATACTTTTGTAAAACATTGAAAGAATACCGATACTACTACTGCTTATCGTGTGTTTAGTGTCTAACCTGCGCTTTTAGCCAAGTTGACAATCTACAATCGTTAAGAGCCTATACTACCTCAGATTAGCAACTCTATTTGTGGTGGTTCAAACTGCGTTTGTAATACTGTTAGAATAACGTTCTAATCAGCATGCACTACAAAGCGGTTGTTACGTCAGTCACTGCGGCCGAATAGTGCGAAATGAGTGATTTTTATTCTTTATAAAATCAAATTTTCGTCTTTTGGAAAAAATAAAAAACATAAGACCTGCTTTTTAGTTAGTTCAGTTAGTATGCAAAGTTTCATGATCTAATTTGAAGTACTTTTTGAATACCAGCGGTTTATTGTTCGATTTGGAAGTAACTTTGGGATTTTTTTCTATCGAGAAAATTTTATGAAATCGTTTTTCGCCAAATATAAGACCTAACATTAATCCTCAACTTTACCATATGTTTATTTCAAAATTAATGCTGCAGTATTTTAGGCGTAACGGAGGATCATGCTAAGCCATTTGAGGTAGTATAGGCCCTTGACGCTAGTAGAAAACTAATCAAATGTATGGGAATGACATCATCTCAACGTTAAATCACGTGATCAACACAAACGAATAGAAAATTCGTAGACAAGTTTACATCGTTCAAAATTATAGAATAGAATGTTATCGTTTCTACAATGTTGATCGCTATATTCTTTTTTAGGAACGCTCACCATAGACTAAAGTGTAGGTTTTTTCTACAGACATTAGAGAACGAGCGATCGACTCCGTCGTGTCAACGTGGCTACCAATTTTGCGCTTTCTACAATCGCTTACGCCGAGGCGTTTACGATTGTAGAAAGAGAATCGATATGAAACGTTTGTAACTTGGCTAGGCCTGCTGGTGTCAGAGCCGCCGTCCGCCGTCATTTTTATGCCGCCCCCATGGGCGGCATAAAAATAACGACGATTTGACGATAATTTTCTCGACGGCATGTAAACAAGGTCAGAGGCCCATGCCTCTGACCTTGTTTACATGCCGTCGAGAAAATCTCAGACATTCTTTCACTGCTTATAAATACCGATGACACGACGTTAGAAAAAACTATTGCCCCAAAATTCCATTTTCAAATTTTCGAATCCAGTTTCATTCTAACAAAATCACGTTAAACAGCTAGTTTCACACACAACTCAGTAGGGTAACCTTGCTGACCGCCTGAGCATCGACACTGACACGTCCAGCACTCGGCTGGATGGTGCTCAGCGCAGTCCCACTTGAACCCTTCGAGTGCCATCGCTGCACATTCATGCCTACCTAGTACTTACCTACGGAGATAATAACCAAATATCGTGGGATATTGTTCGATAGGATTGTGTTGTGGTGCTGCAAAGAGGCTTGTGTGCAGCTGTAGGAAAAGTGTCGTATTTAGTTTTAACCTCAGAAGAACGTTTTTCTGGGCAGTTCTCACAGTCGCAACCTTCGAGCTTCCAAAAACCTAATCCTTCAAATTCCTTCCTTTCTTTTATGTCCTCCTCTTATGCTATCTCCACTATGAAACTCTGGAACGCGCTACTTCTTGGCATTACAAAAGCTGAAAGCAAATTGACTTTCAAAAGAGCAGTTCGGAATAGAATAGGAATATATAGGAATATTTAAAATATATTAGTTTATTTTAGCAAAAATATTGTATATTGTGTGTATTGTAGGTCTGTACCCATTTAAGTGTTTTTAATTGATGCTTTCAAAATGATATTTTTCTTATTTATTTTTATTGTACTCATCACAATGCTATCCTATCCCCAAAGGTTGACTGGTAGAAAATTCCTTGTGGTATTAAGTCCGCCTATGTACCACTATTGTAGGTACCTACATGAAGTATAAATAAATAAGAAATAAAAAACCGGCCAAGTGCGAGTCGGACTCGCACACGAAGGGTTCCGTACCAATTATTATAAAAAAATCACGTTTGTTGTATGGGAGCCCCCCTTAAATATTAATTTTATTCTGTTTTTAGTATTTGTTGTTATAGCGGCAACAGAAATACATCATCTGTGAAAATTTCAACTGTCTAGCTATCACGGTTCATGAGATACAGCCTGGTGACAGACAGACGGACAGACGGACAGACGGACAGACAGCGAAGTCTTAGTAATAGGGTTCCGTTTTTACCCTTTGGGTACGGAACCCTAAAAATAAAGACAGTGCTGCGAACAATAAAGTGAAGCCATCGCAAAACTAAGCTCCGCTCTGTGCGTACACGCTCACACGCACACATTTACATCAAACAACAACTAAACTAAGCTCAAAAAATGCACACATGTTTACGAAACTGGCTTCACTTTATTGTTCGCAGCGCTGTCTTGGATTTTTATTTGGTCTGAAGTTGAAACTGAATATTTAAGACAATGTGGCCGGTAATCATGAACTGCCATTTCAAATCTAACGATTTTCAAGGTGTCCAAGATGCACCCACCTGAAAAACTGAAAACTGTTTGTGTTAGTCATGAAACGATGGTTAGAATACCTA
Organism: Xestia xanthographa; assembly: GCA_905147715.2. Lineage (NCBI taxonomy): Eukaryota > Metazoa > Arthropoda > Insecta > Lepidoptera > Noctuidae > Xestia > Xestia xanthographa. Next base: position 21,334,183 of record LR990655.1, on the reverse strand, counting down.
TGTGTAAAAAATAGAAAATTAGTATTTAGTTCGTTCAGAAGCTCAATTTAAATGGTGACTTTGGCGCACAGCTTCAACGTATACGCTTACACTGTCCGACGCGTAACGCCATCTCTGATATTCGACATAAACTAATTGAATGTGTATGTATGTGATAAAATTTATTTTTTCGATATTTTGTATTAATTAAACTAGAGTACTTTTATGACAGCATTAAATAAATGGCAAGCAATATTTGCCTAATAGATAGTTTGCCTTTTAGTTTTTACCATACCATAATGCATGATTCGACGACCCGAATGGCGCAGCGGTAGTGAGGCTGCCTTACGTTCTTAGGGTCCCGGGTTCGAATCCCGGTCGGAGCAAATGTTAGTGTGATGAGCACGGACATTTGTTTCCGAGTCATGGATGTTTATATGTATAATAAGTATGTACTTATTTACAAAAAAAAAATATCTATGTAGTATATCAACGATCTGGTGTCCACGACACAAGCCTCGTTGCTTAGTGTGGCACTAGATGGCGCTGTGTGTAATGTCCAGCAATATTTATTTATTTATTATTTTCAAATATTTTAGTATGAATTGTAATCCTCAGCTAGATTTGCTCACCATATTTGTATGTCTCCTGGCATAACATAGCGCAGAGCGCTATCAGCCTCAAACATAACATCTATACTTTTTTACTTACCTATGTTAAATAAATTATGATTTGATTTGATTTCATACCTATCCATGTTATTACATAGTTTGACACCAGCAAAAAGTAATTACCTACTATGTATTTAAAATAAGATCAACAATAAAAAAACAAGAACATCAAAAACAAAACAGCATCGACAACAATTTCAAAAAGGCAAACAAACGCTCTATCGCCAGGAAACGTGTGGCCAGGCTAATTCATCCCCTCGAGTAGCCACAGAAGATAAAGCACCCCCTTTTTACCCCCCAACACCCCCTCCGTCACCTGCCGAGTCTTTAATTGAATAATCCCAGTCATTAATCATAGCACCCCGTCTGGAGGTGAACTTGAATTATTTTCAGTCATTTCTTGCGACTGTATAGGTATGGCTTGGATCGACAGACGATACAGCCTAATGGATGGAATTTGGGACAAGGGTAGATAGGCCCAATGATGGGTTGGAGTTATGATGGGAACTAAATCATTCTCAATGAGTTTTTTTTTTGTTAGTCGATGACGGAGACAGTGAAAATAAATAAAAAATGTGTAATATAGATTATGGGGGATTATTCAATTCGTTTATGCAAATAAATTTTGTACTTATCGATTTTATAAAGTAGGTATAGTCTGCGCCAGATAAATAGGAATTAAAGGTCATTGCTCTTTCCTTCATTTCTCTGCGTAGGTACTTACCCCGACAATACATGATGAATCGTTTTTTATTACTAGAAAAAGTCAAAGATCACGATAAAGGTAGCTCGGGACAAGTTTATATCATTATTTCTGTTTTCGGAATTATGTATTTGAATATGCGGGTTAATGACCTTCATTTCCTACTTATCTGTCGCAGACTATAGTAGTACCTACCTACCTGTATTTTGCCCGGTTGATGGCAATAGGCTTGTGCCCAATTACATGGGTGTTAAACATAACTGGTGAAATGTGGGTGTAGGTACCTACTTACTATTGTACACCTCTGCCTACCCTTCGGGGATTATAGGCGTGATGCTATGTTATGTGTACTACCTACCTACAATCCTACATGCAGTCAGTCTAGATTGGGTATACCTAAAGATTTCATACTTGCATAGAAACAGTAAATGACCAGCATCAAAACATACCTACCAACACATAGTAAATAGCACCAATAAAAATAAACAGTCCACTCGAGTTCACATAGAACGAAGGGCCGTACCTACATCAAAATCAGAAGCCCAGGCACGTTCTACCCACATGCGTCGAGCCGTCGACCCACACCTCCGCTCCATGCAGGAAACCGTTCTTAACACACACAACTAAATCACACACACACATACAATCGCCCCTTTGTCTTAGCTAAGTGTCAACCAATAAAAACAAAGGATTCGAAAATGGAACAAAAAGTGTCGGCCAATCGCGCGGGCCGTCACGCGTGTTGATGCGCGGCTATTGGCTTGAAAAAATCCGTTTAGCTCCGATGAGTTCGGCTAGACGTTGAGATTGATGCGTCCGGAGACCGGTATTTACTTGAGTTTATTTACATAAGATACCGTTTCGTGCACTATCCTGACTGAACTGAGATGGTTGTCTATAAGTTGATGGGTTTTAAGTTGATCTTTCTTAAAGGTTCCTTGAAAATTTTTCGTTAAATAGAAGATTTTGTAGATTCACTTCGAGCAGTAAACACTATCACAGGCACCTTCGAGCTCCGTCATGTATCATCAAGTATTTGCATCATGTCCCACACTAATTTCCTTCGAACGAAGATTGTTACAAGTGAATCATCCTCTTTTCGGCCTCACGGTGACTCACACGATTTTCAGAGCCATCAACGTGCTCCTGACAGCATTATTAACATAACACATTTACGATATCAATATTCGTCACGAGTTCTTTTTCATTCAAACGGTTATCACTTCTCGGCATTCACGGCGCAGACTTAAGTAGGCATCTAGAGAGAACACCTCGTGTGTTCACGTGTGAGAGGGGGGGCTGAAGGGGGGCGCGGGGCGTTCAGAGGGTCATTTATCATTCATATCATCTTCGCTCCACTTCGCTCGCCGCACCATCGTAAATAAATAAGAACAGTCTCATCTTTTACAGCCGCTGTAACTTTGCTAAACAAATATCACTCTTTCCTTCATCTGCCTAAAGTCCTCATTCCTTTTACAAACACTGGTGGTTAAGTTATTTCAAAATTAGCCAGTTTAGTTAGTGAACACGTAGGTAACTATGCATATGTTTTAGAAATGTGTAGATAATAGCCGTGCTAGGTATAATAAATCTGTAGCTATGTGTTCGTCAGTTTTAAACTTGAGTTTGATGTTCGTTTTATGACAACGTTGATATAAGTATGTCGGCACTTACCTACTCTAAAAGAGACGGTAAGTTGGTATGAGGTAGGAGATTATACAAGAGTGATTGAAACACGTAGGTATACAAGTGCTGGTGTGTTCAAAGAGAACATTTAGTAATTAGGGAGGTAAGTGCAGTTAAAAGTTTCTACGAGTTACTTATTTTATTTTTTCAGTTTCAATTTGAAAAGTCTAGCAAACGAAATTTTAAGAACCCATAAATACCTACATATTTAAATTGTTCATACAGAAGTACTATATACGGAAAATCAAAATTTTCTTTCTCCTTAAGCCTGATTCACAACTAGAAGATTACGACAGCAACCAAAAAAGGAAACCGTATTACAGGAAAGAAACACAAATTGATACTGGAATTGCTTCTATTATTTTTATAATACGATCAAAATCGTAATTGGACCCAAATAATACATCCATAAGACGTTGTTACCGGCAGAACAGAGGACTGCCAACAAAGCCGCCCACAATTGCGAAACCTTTTATTATCTAAGCATATTAGGTGCTTAGATTCCAAATAATTCCGCTAGCTCCGCTCTAAGAAGATTAAGAACGATTGGATGTTCGGAGAAGGTCGGCACTCGCCGCCACGTAACGTAATGGCGAGGTATAGGTACTAGCTCGGAGAATGGCCCATCAATCTAAACAGGGTCCCTCAGATCGATCACTGACCGCCCGAGAACTTAAAGCTTAAAAACTCACAGAATAATCCGCCGTACACGTAAAAGCAATTACCCAAAGAAGTGGTCGATAGTAAGCAGTTCGCTTGCAAGTCAGTAATTGAAAGGCCGTGTACGAGCTGAAGCCACGTTTGTTTAGTCCGTCATAATTGCTCGGTTGCACCTCGGAGCTGACGAGTCGCCGGCACAAAAACTCCTAAATCCAGTTCATTAGGGCTCTATTCACAGCCCACCCCTGGATGGAGATACGCGGTGATTACTGCAACCGCTCCCGACGGCTCACGAATAAAGACTGCATCATAATTTCACCAGATACACCCTTGTGGCGCATTACAAGGAATAGCGAGCTTAATTCCGGGATATAGAGTCTCATTTCGAATCGTGTGTAGTCACGTCACTTGCACAATGACATGTAAAAATAATGAACAAACTTAGGGTCTGTGCGAGGGAAGTTAAGTCTTGAATGGATGTAGGGAAGAGTTAGATTCGTTTGGTCGGAGTGAAAGGAGATGCTTTGTAAATTAATAGGAGGAAAAGTTTCGCGGGACGTCGCACCGGCAAGGTTGTCGCAGTTGTGATTCAATTTGGCCGCTAATTTAATGACGCTGTCGCTGAGGCAAACAAATTGATATTCATATGGGACCACCGCGAGTTTATTTGTTGTTTACATTTTTGTTTTACTGCGATTTCTCTAATAGTCGCGCAAACAATTGCTCGTTACTCAAGCGACGTTTATCGCTGTACGTTTGTAGACGTAAACTATACTAGGGTGACGATTTCTGTATATGAATAGTCAAATGACTATACAAACAGACAAAGTATTTATAAATATAAATACTTTGTCTGTTTGTATATATGAATAGTTTTATGGCATTTTGTTTTGTTCACACAAGTCTCCAGACTGTTTTACTTCTTCAAGAAAAGTACTTTTTGGACATCCAATGACATCTTGACTGGAAATTATAGTATTCGCTGATCTATTTTCAAACATATGCAGTTACGAAACATAGTCAGCAGTTCAGCACGCGTAGTATGACCACCATAGAATAGACGGATTGGAGAAATTACTTCAGCAAGGTGTCAAAAATTAAGACAAGAAATGCCACTTTGTCTTCGAAGAGTAAAGATAGAAGTGTAGTACATGCAACGCGTACAGGAATACACTCTCGTGCCTTTGTCGACTCATATACAACCGGAGAAGAGCGGACCTCCTCCGTAAGTAACAGAAATACACGAAGTACCATCTCAATTCACATCTCCTTGGTCCCTTCATCTGTAAGGTCAGTATTCGCGCACCTCGGACCGCAGACCCCGAACCCCAAGACCCCGGGACATAACATTAGTTCCCAGCAACGTAATGCACACACAACGAGATAATTGGAAGTGTCGGGCGCTGGCGAGCAGCTTCCATTGTTGGTGTCGTTACACCGTCGTTATTCAATTCAACTCCTGCGCAGACGACGTTGTTTCGGTCGGATGTATTGAGGCTAATCTTGGGATGGTCAGTGATTACTTGGGATCGACGGATGCTTGAGTCATGCTGGATAATTTGCTGGTTTGGTTGCGAACGTTAAGTAGATATTGAGATGGGTGTCTTGTGATACCGTACTGAATATCTCACTGATTGACACTATTGATGATGTCCAGTTTGAGCAAGATGATCAATCATGTTGACTGATTATGTCACACAAGGAGGTCAACTTATGAATCTTTGTGGAAACAAAGCAAGATAAACATTGTCAACTCAACCCCGTTAAAACCCAACTTGACAGAGGATGTCTGAATCAAGGCAGACTTCCTTCCTCGAGTTCATTAACGTTGGAAAATGGTACTAGTATTGAGCCAAATATATAGAAAGAAAGAAAGAAATATAAAGCATTTATCTGCCCGCACAGGACAAAACACACAAATTAAAATGGTGAAATTAACAGTAGGTACTGATAGCATCGCAGCATCTGACCCCTTGTTTTTGTTAATGAAATAAATAAAAAAGATATACTTTATAAAAAAATAAAACCAATAATTCTTCTTCTTCGTGTCGATGATTCGTTAAGGGTGGTAAACAGTGGAGATCGTGTGCAAGGGTTTTTTTTTTAAATGAGCAGATTTCGTCCGAGCTCATGGTACATACAAGTAATAAATATGAAACAAAGAGAAAAAAGTAAAAAAAAATAAAAGAAACGAAATTGGTACCGGTTTGGTTCGGTTTGGTTCGGTTTGGTTCGGTTTGGTTCGGTTTGGTCCGGTTTGGGTGGGTTTGGTTGGTTGGTTGGTAGTATGGTTGGTTGGATTGGTACCGGCTTGGTTGGTATTGGTATTTGGTTGGTGGTTTGGTTTGGTCGTTGGATTGGTGGTTGGTTTGGTTGGTTGGTATTGGTGGTTGGTATTGGTGGTTGGTTGGTGGTTGGTTTGGTTGGTTGGTATTGGTGGTTGGTATTGGTGGTTGGTTGGTGGTTGGTTTGGTTGGTTGGTTGGTTTGGTTGGTTGGTTGGTTTGGTTGGTTGGTTGGTTTGGTGGTTTGGTTGGTTGGTTTGGTTTGGTTGGATTTTACCTGTACGAGGCCAAAAGGCCCCTATCTCAGGATGGTGCTGATATTATACTTTATACACTGTTTTAAGCTTCCGCGGTTTAAAACTAAACTTATACTGTCACTTATTTATTATTTGGAGCTCCCGATATTTCGACGTTGTTGCAAGCGACATGATCGCGGGATGACATCCCGAATCAGCGGTGAAATATCGGGAGCTCAAGGTAATAAACAATCACGGAAGATATCCCGTAAGTGATATTATAAGTTACATAAAGTAACTCCCACTGCTGGGACACAGGCCTCCTCTGAGAGGGAATGGGCTATAATCCACCACGCTGGCCCAGTGCGGATTGGTAGATTTTACACGATGTCAAACGATGAGATACAAAAACATAATTATGTTTATAAAAAATAAACATACGACTCTACATTTTTATTTAATTTAGGATAGTTGTGATAGTTGGTATACATAAACACTAGCCTATTTGTGGGTAAAACAAATTCACCTCAAATTCCCAATTTTCAAACACAAAATATCAAAAACATACCTACTCCTACCAATGTACAGAGTAGAACGTATCCGTAAAACGGGTGTGCATTCACTGAAAGTACTTAGAAGGCTAAGTCTCCCTGTAAGGTTCAGATAAACGCGTCCAAAGTAATCCTCTTTGTATAAAAATGTCCCGGTGTCACCCCCTGGTGGGGCGACTTTATTAAAAAGCACGTAATCCCCACTAGTGGACTGGGTAACGCGATTATGCTCTATATAACAACTCAATATGCGAGTCCCGATATGAAATTGAATTTAAATCCGTTTTGCGTTGATGACAGCGCTACTAAATAATAAAGGTTGCCACGGGACGACTGATTGGGAGTTGTTAATTAATACAAGGGCAATGTGACTAGTGGCAGATTTTAGATTGATTTTTGTTTAGTCTGGTTTGTTTTTGTTTTCGTTTCGTGTTTTTGTTTTGTTTTTGTTGTGTTCTTGTTTGAAAAAAAAAGTACTTTGTAGGCTGTCATTAGTAAGAGTCATGAGGAGCTCGTGGCTAAATAATAACAGCCGCTCGAGTCGATCTTTAGATTAAGATGGGTGACCACCCATTACATACCGAGTTTCCTCCGTGCCTCGGGAAGCACGTTAAGCAGTTGGTCCCGGGTGTCAATTGAAGATCTTTGACAGTCGTTACAGGTAGTCAGTGGCCAGTCCCACCAAGGGGTATCGTATTACCCAGTACTAACTGAGTTGTGGAGGTCAGATAGGCAGTCGCTCCATGTTAAATACTGGTATTCAGCTGCATTCGGTTAGACTGTAAGCCGACCCCAACATAGTTGGGAAAAGGCTAGGCAGATGATGTCATACTAATGCAGGCAATAAAATAATGGTAATGCTAGGCATCGTTTTTTTTGTTATTGCGAGTCACCCATTTCTCTCAAATCCTGAGATTCGATGGCACAATTTGATCTGATACTATGTTCAGAAAATCAGGGCAAATATGGGGCTTCTTCTTCTAAAATACCGCATTATATCAGCAAGCTTAAAAGAACACATGAAAATACAGCAAAGGTACCATCTAATATGCAAACAGGAGTTGTCATTGCCCGTATCTTGACACCCCGACAGCCAGGAAGCGGGGAGAGGTGGCACACTTCATTACTCGCACATCAAACAATCGCACCGCCCGCCCCCATCTTGCGGAAGTGACGTCACTGACGTGCCGCCGCGATCGCTTTGATCCTCACAAAAATAAGTCTCCATTTGGCTGGCTGCATCAACTTCGCTCCAGTCTAAATGTAATTGCTTCGCCTCCCTGAGTTACGTTTTAGCTTAGAACCTGAGGGTTTTACAGGGTGGGAAATAAAACCCTGAAAAAGTTGGAGACGGTGTTTAAAAAAGCTAGGAGCTCGTGGCTAAATAATAACAGCCGCTCGGGTCGATCTTTAGGTTGAGCCGTGCTTGCCAAGGACGTCTGTGGATGGGTGACCACTCATTACATACCGGGTTTCCTCCGTGCCTCGGAAAGCACGTTAAGCCGTTGGTTCCGGCTGGCATTTGTAGATCTTTGACAGTCGTTAGGTAGTCAGAGGCCCAAAAAGTCTGACAACCAGTCTTACCAAGGGGTATCGTGTTACTCAGTACTAACTGGGTTGTGGAGGTCAGATAGGTAGTCGCTCCATGTAAAATATAGGTATTCAGCTGTATCCGGTTAGACTGGTAGCCGACCCCAACATAGTTGGGAAAAGGCTAGGCAGATGATGATCATGATGTTTAAAAAAGCAAGTCTGAACTGATTAAAACACTTTAATAGTAGATTTTACAACAAGTGCACAAAACGAATCATTTTTATCCGAGATTTTTAGCAGCCCGAGCCGAAGGCGAGGGCTGATAGTAATGTCGAGGATAAAAATGGTTTTGTGGACGAGTTATAAACTCTGCTTTTCACTTCGATTGCGAGGAAATAAAACAGTAGTATAAATTGATGAAATTAATAAACACGCAAAAACAAGAGCTGTTTCCCGCCGCTTTCTTTTTTTGAAATCTTATGACATTGATATTAGACTTGGGCTGCAGACCTATACAGCCTACTATTATTATTTTTTTATATAATTTTCTTAAATTAATTAAATAACCTACCGTAGGTACTTGAATTTAATTTTTTATGTCTTTTATGTCTTAAAAAACACATAAGGCAAATAAATTAAAGTAAATATTATAAAATAACAAATTCTACCTATGAACTTGTTATTGCGTTTGGCTGTATGGCTCATTTCCTTTGCCTTAATATAGATATATTTATGAGTAGATACATTAATGCCCTTGTGCACAAAATTCGATTTTGTGCAGCCTATATCCTGCACAAACAAGCACTTTCAGAGCATGAGAAGTGAAAAACTTTTTATTCGCTTATACTGCCAAAAATAAAACTTTTAGTTTCATACTCCAATCTACCAGCCTCTCAATAGGCAGGAATAAAGATCATAAAGAAAGTAAATCCATCACAATCACTTTAACATTATGATAAAACTTGAGTTTATGAGTCATCGGTAATAACTTGACAAATCATTATTACAAAACGTTAAGCTATTTATTGCAAATGAAAGTTTATTATGATGCCAAGAGATCAGAAGTAAATCGGAACCATAATTTGCAAGTAAAACTACTTAAAATACGTACATTATGAAGGATAAAACAAATAATAAATATACGATAAACACGTAAAATAAAATAATAATAGAATAGAAAAAGAAATAAAAATAGATAAAATAGAAAAATAACAGAATATTAAAATAAAAAATAGAAAAAATAAAATAGAAATAAAATAAAATAAAACAATAGAAATAATAATAATATTTATTTTAATATATTTTTAAGTGCTTTTCGTTTTTTTTGTATCGTTTTATTTTAGGAAATACTTAAAAATGTAATGAGATAAGAATTTAAATGAATAAACGACATAATAGTAAATAAGAAAAATAATAAATTAAACAGAATATAATAGAATACAATTATAATCATTAAATTCATCAATACAGGGCTGTATTGATGATTTTGATGAAGTTCATAAAGGTCGAGGAATAACTTTTTAAGGTCAAAGTCGTTTCTCGACCTTTTTCAAAATCAAAATCAAAACAAATCAACCTATAGCACTGGCCTGCAAATTCCAAAAAACGTAAGAAAATTTTAATTTCGCGTGCTACCCTGACGCTTTGCCAGTGAGAGTGCAGTGGTCTGACCGTTGGACTGCTAAGTCACAGGTCTCCAGTTCGAATCCAAGACACACTTCTGATTTTCCGGATTTATGTGCGTATATCGTATAATTAACACTTGCTTCGGTGAAGTAATACATCGTGAGGAAATCAGTAAGCAGCTGATATTTCCCAACGGAATATAAAGCCAAATCAGAGGCCCTTGGGTGGATATTTATTTCACACTTTAAAATGACAATCAATTTCAATTTGTATAAATAAATACAACCTATATACGGTCATCATTTTGATGAACCTGTAGACACAATAATGAGACCAATCTTACCTGTAGTTAAACACTAGGTACCTTTACCGCCTCGAGTATACATTCTACAAGAGCAAGATCTACCTACCGTATATTTCATCATCATCATCATCAGCCTATTAATGTTCCCACTGCTGGGACGCAGGCCTCCTCTCTATGAGAGGGAATGGGCTATAATCCACCACGCGGGCCCAGTGCGGATTGGTTGATGTCACATGTCATCGAATTTTTTGGTTCTAGGACATGCCGGTTTCCTCACGATGTTTTCCTTCACCGGTTTGAGAGCAGCGGTGATGAAATAAATTACACAAAGTAATGCGCCTGCCTAGGTTCGAACCCACGACTTACTGTTTGTAAGTCGGGGCCGCCACCAATGGGCAACCGCTGCTCTACCGCATATAATAAATAATAAAATAAAAATAACCTTATAATTTTACTCTGACCTTAAAACTAATCAGCTACCAGGTCAGGCTGTCTTGCGACATAGGGCTCCTCTATTTCCCTCCAATTATTCCTGCCCAGAGCAGTTCTTCGCCAACCCTTTGCCAGATCATCCTCCCACCTTTTCATCTGTCTTCCTCTACGTCTTTTTCCATTTCTTGGGTACTATTCTGTGACTTTTTTGGTCAATTTCTCCGTCTTGGCTCTCATCATACGACCTGTCCATTTCCATTTGAGTGTTCTGGTTTTTACCTACCGTAGATATCTCTATATAGATATTGGTTCGGAGCGGCTACACTGTCAGATATTTCAGGATTGCAGTACAATGTAAGTAGAGTCGCCAGCGTATCAAGTTACGGGCAAATTTTCTCATTCGATTTTGAACATAAACTTCAACATTTTATGGTTTAAAATCATTCAGAGAAATTTCATAGGTACTTAAATAGAGATAATATGATCTACGGAAGGTAGATCTTGATCTTGTAGAATGTATACTCGAGCCTGGTAATGGTACCTAGTCCTAGTGTATTTAACTACAGGTAAGATTGGTTTCATTATTGTGTCGACAGATTCATCAAAATGTGCCGTGTTGGCAATTTATCTGTGCTGGTTTAACTAAACCTAAAATACAAATAAAAATGTTTTTCTTTGCTCTAGTCGAATTTACTTTTAAAATAAAATTACTTCCCAAATCGTCAAAATCAAGCTACGATTTCCCCCTGACGTTTGACGTAACAATACAATAATCAGTGCAAATATGATTTGTTCTCACAAATCGCAATAGGGCAAAATAAATAGTATGGCGGAGTATATCGAATTACTAATATTGTAAGTGCGAGTACACTCCCTCTTTACTTCAAGAGGGCGTTTTACGGCCCTTAAATTTCCAATCAAATGAAAATTCATAAGTGAGATGTTAATTATCATACTCGGATCTGGTGATCGGGAGATTCGAACAGAAATCAAAGTTTCGACTTATAGATACTTAGAGCTTAGAGTACTACAAGGCACTTTTGGCGTTTGAAGGAGATTGACAGGGAGGCACTGCTAGTAAACAATAGTTAAATTATTCAGTGAGAAAATCCAAAAAGATTTAAGAAAATCGTTGAAAAATATCCTTGTTCAACTTTAGTTGTCCTCTAGTGTTGATAAATAAACTTCAATCAAGCAAATGATAACGAATTATATACTTTCTCATTTTTAGTTAATTAGACTTTGAAAATATTCAATGTTAATAAAATAACTACATAATTAGAAACTGAAAAAAAGTTGTCAGAAGAACGTGAGTATGTCGTACGTTTGTTTATCTATATATGTACCTACTGTATTATATTGTATATATTCGTTTGGTTAGTTTTATAAAATAAGTAAATTTAAGTTTTCAAACGTAGGTAGGTACTGTTTATGCACACACAGAAGGGGACATACCTATGTATACCTATGTATATCCTGCAAATGTCGCAATTGAAAAAAGGTTTACTGTAAGAAAACCCAATTCTAGGTTAAGTTCGCAGTTGTACTTACATAAGCTATACATGGTGTAAACGGAGCCTTCACGAACCCGTCGACTAAGCATTCTGTAAATCAAAATAAATAACTATGCATTTTTTTTTGCTGGGAAATGACTTATTTTTGGGGTGAAAAGTCACGTTTTACGGTCGAACTGAATATAACGCACTCAACACATTGTGATTTGTTTTGATGGATGCATTGAATAATACGGGGTCGTTAAGGTATTTAAAGTAAAGCATTAAATTAAAAAAAAAATATTAAAAAAAACTTACGAAAAAGTTGAAACTTTGACCCCCAATATCTTCGTAACTAGTAGGTTCCCAGGTATGGTCAAGGACAAGAAAAAGACCTCAATGGCGGGGAGAAAAAGTACTTTCACACCCTTTATATTGTAATTTTGTGTGCAATAAAAGAGTAAGTACAAAGTATGAAATACCAGTTCCAAAGCTGGGATCTTGTCACAGTTCTCAAACTTGAAATTGAAAAGATTTGAGACGACACATTACGAAAAGATAATTTTACGCTCTGTTTAATTCCTGTTAACGAAATATCAAATCACAGTTTTCAATTAAAACCCCGATACAGGTGTTTTTTATCCTCTCATACAAAAGCGACCCTCATCCCATTCACAAGAAAAACTTTTCTATCAAAACCACAAAATACTTTTCGTTGACACCCGTTTACAATAAATCGTGAAAACAATAACTTAACCTACTAAATCATGTTACTATTCAAAACATGACTTCTACATGATGAAAAAAGTTTTTAAGTTAAAGAAGTGTGTCATCTCCCATCAAAAGACAAAGGTATGTCCTTAATTGAAGACTTATGAGGAGGGAAAAGGCTCGGAGGAGTACAAAAGCGTTAGTTGTCATGCCTTATCAATGGAATTAAGGGCATATTATGTGCTTTGAAAGGATTACACAGGTGTCCTGCGGGCTATGGCGGCAGGCGTCGGGCTGTGGAGGAAAAAAGAGCCACACTACAGATCGGCGGTCAGATTTGTTTACGGAGCTTTGTTTGATTTTATCGGCACTCTGTTAAGGGAATGGTTAGTAGATTATTAGGGAACGATTTTGATTTACCTATTGTTAACGACTAGCAACACTTTTCTCGCGGGTTTGTCCGCAAAAAGTGTACTCAGCTAATATGCATGATATAATAGTACATTTTTATACAAGTGGAGAAAGTTTGTTATTGCATTCGAGGCGGAATTATAACACCCGAGCCGTAGGTGAGGGTGTTTTTGAGCCGAGAATTGCAATAAAAAATGTCCACGTGTATCAAACGACGTTTTTCAATACACTTTTGAAGAAAAAAAGTAAAATAACGAATAATATTTTTGTCACGAACTACGAAACTATGATTTTAATTTTCTTTTTTTTTTCGCGCTTTGGTTTCGCCAGGTTGAAGGAGAGGCAATGGTATGAAGCCGTTAAACAGCCTAATATAAAAAATAGATTTATTTTATATTTTTGAATTCAGAACACGAATAAATGTTAATTTGTGTATAAAAGTAACTATTAGTTTTAAATAATCATGTTTATCTATGATATTCTATTTATAAACACAATTTGAATATTCAAAAAATGTATATAGATTGTACCAATGCACGATGGCTTAAAACTTTATTCTAGTTCCCCATGGATATACCTAATCTGGAAGTGAAAATTAAATATGTATTTTCTTTAACTTTTTTTCTGCTTGTAGATACCGTATTTTTGTTTAGTAAAAATGAGCTAAATTGCCAAGGGCAAAAAAAAACACCAAGTAGTCACACTTTGCTTGCATTAAATCCTTATTTAAATTAATTGGCTTGGTTTTTTTCAGCAATCCCAAATACTTAACAAAATTCAGTGATAGCCTGGTGGTGTAAACGTTGGACTGCCAAGTCATAAGTCTCAAGTTCGAACCCAAGAAATGTACTTCCATTTTCCGGATTCATGTGCGTATTGTTTAATTACCACTTGATTCGGTAAACGAAAATATCGTGAGGAAACCAACAAGCCTGAGAGATATTTCTCGACGGCATGTAAAGCCAAGTCAGAGGCTCATGGGTAGCATAAAAACTCTAACACCAGGTTAGCAACTAACCACACGATAAAAAGAAGATCGAAATTATTCAACTGTAAAGCACCGTAAAATGCTGTAACATTGCCTTTATAGCTCAACATTGCCTAAATTCAAAAAAGTTAAATTATTCCCGCTGCGAAATGTTTTTTATTGTCTATGGTATTACTAAAAGCAAGTCGGCAATCTGTATGGCAACATTCGATCATACGTCACTCCAAATTTTAGTTAACAAACTGTCAGTGTCAGTTTCATTGTCAGTGCGGATACTCGCTTTTTACCGGCTCTCAGGAAAATTTTATTTTATGAGTATTTATGCTTTATTTTCTAGCGTAATATGTTATATAGCAAAGAAAATATGCTCTTTTATGTATTTAAACTGTTTTTTCTGTATTATATCTTAATTTAAACCGTTAAATCATGGTCGGCAAAGTTGTGTCAGATTTTCGCAACTTTTTACTCAACATTATCTAGGGTTAGGGCTGCCACTTTTAATTTTTTCAACAAACTCTTAATCGACCGTGGTTTTGCTTGTGTAATTGTTTTTTTTTGTAATTGATCTAAGAACGTTTTATAGAAGCTAGAACTATTGTTTCTTTATTTATCATCATCAGAAATTAAGGATGTCGAATGTAATTTTCTTTAAGTCATTTATAGTACCTATGTTATCATATTGTTCGACAGATTTTAAACATGAGCAACCCACCCAAGAGTAGAAGAAAACCAGGGGCTAGACAGTACTCCGATTATTCGCGATTATTTTTTTAAATGTTATTACCTACCTACATATTTGTTTTCCTATGAAAAAATGTTATTAGAATTTAAGTACAACAATTTGATTTCTTAAAAATATGTTTGAATATTAAGAAAAATTGTTGCATTTCCTTTGGGGCAGCCCTACACCGAACTCACTTTTGTATGGGAGTTTTAGAGAAACCTGCACAACTTTGCCTAGCATTGTAAAAAAAAAATTCCTGTGCTATTCAAGATTCAGTGAAGTCTGACGTGGAAAAGAACTTCATGGCAATATGGGTGTCAAATCCGTTACCAAAATACCTATTCATTTAAAAAGATATTACGACAGGCAATGTTGTAGTTTTTACCTCAACTTTGCCTACGTTTTCAAAGCAATTTTTTGGTGCTTTATAGGTGTTTTTTTTACTAGTAGCAAATGTATTCCTATAGCTTAAAGTCCAATATTGGACAGTAATTGAAAAAACATACGACTTTCTTAACGATTAAAGATTTATCGAAGAAAAACGTCAAAATCCGTGCAAAGTCCATTGAGCTATTACTTTACTATTTAGTCTAATATGATAAAACGTGTGGTTTTTATTTCCCTGTAAAAAATATGCAATCAAGCATACACCATGCATGCAGCAGGCATGCAAACAAGTATACACCATACATGCAGCATGATAGCAAGCATGCAGCATGCAATCAAGCATACAACATGCAAGCAAGCATGCAGCAAGCATGCAACATGCAGCAGGCATGGTTTCTGTCACGGCTCCGGCGCTGCGGGGCTCCGGCGGTCCCATGCGAGCTTATCGTCGCAGATGTGGTTCACGCTCACCACCGCGGCTTCGGCTTGACTTTACGTATAGAGAAGACAACGCGAACAAAATCTGTGCGCAGTGCGGGCGCGCGGGGGGGGGCTAACCCCGTACATACGTATATATAATGCTGTGGCGAGCAAGCGACTGAGTCCGGTTAAGCAGTCGTCAACCTCTCTAGGTTGAACTGCGAGATCCCATTTCGAAAAAAAAAAAGAAGCGACTGAATAAACTGCAGCCGGCCGACAGCAGTTGAACGGAGCACAGATATTGTTCACGCTGTCTTCTCTTTACGTAGGTAGTAGTGATAGCTCAATGAAAGCACCTAACATTTAATCATCATCATCATCATCATCAGCCTATTAATGTTGCCACTGCTGGGACACAGGCCTCCTCTCTATGGAATGGGCTATAATCCACCACGCGGGCCCAGTGCAGATTGGTAGATGTCACATCAAGTCACATGTTTTCGATTTATTTGGTTCTAGGACATGCCGGTTTCCTCACGATGTTTTCCTTCACCGTTTTTGAAAGCAGTGGTAATGAAATAAATTACACAAAGTAATGCGCATGTCTGTGTTCGAACCTACGACTTACTGTTCGTAAGTCGGGGCCGCCACCACTGGGCCACCGCTGCTCTCCTAACATTTAATAACACATCTCAATAACTCGCCAACCTGACCCCAAAGAGAACTCTCGCAAAACTCAATTAACACAAACTTGTTCGGCATGTAACACACGAACACGAAGATATATCATTAACCTCCATCTCCTTGCGAACGTCATCTGCGATGCACTTTGTCTAACGTCTCGCGTTACCTGTCACAGCCACCCATTAACGTCGTGACCTCCTCCTACCCTCCACAACTTGGCAGCATGCCAACATAACTTTGCACACTAAAAACTTAGCAAATACGACGGAATAAGGATGTGTATGGCCTGAATGAACTTTTGCGTAAAGTTGTGGTCCTACATTGACCCAAAAGTTGTCATTTGCTCCGTGATTACTCGCACGCGCACTCTATTTCATAGTTTGACAAGCGACATCGGTTATTAGTGAGTGTCGATTACGCTGTGTCGATATGTCGTGTTTTGTATCGATTTGTTCGGTTGAGGAGTTATTTGAGATTAGATTTTCCTCGATAATTAGGTATTTGGGGCTATGCTTCAATCTTGAAATGGCAATATAGATACGTATGCTATCTTAACTTGAAACTAGCTTCTTATTTCAAACTGTCTGATAGCTTTACTCGAGTTGTTTGATTTGATTAATTGTGGTCGCAACACCCACAACCCACAAAATTGAGCAATTTGATCAAAAAAAATTAAAATCAAAATAAAAATTGATCAATTTGGTTTGTTTTTATAAATTGTGGTCTCAAGTTTAAAGATGGACTGTTTTCCGCAAAAAAGTGAAATTTTTCCAAACATGTTAGTAGTAGTTTAGTACCTGTCGTAAGCAGAACTTAACCATCAATACAACTCACCAGGTACAAAATATCTCATATAAATACATGTTTTTCAAATCGTGGATTTATCTTGATATGTTTCATGTAATCAAAAGATTGACATTACCAAGCTGCTTATTCAATCATTATGATATCAACTCGTCAACATTCACTCCTGAAAACGGACCTCGAACGTAATTAAATTACTTTCATATCACGATTTAAACGTCCTCCATTACAGTACTGCAGCGAAGAAATTAAATTATATCTTTATAATTAACATCAGTATTGTTTCTCAATCGTAACGAACGAGTTGCAGAGACCAATGCATACAGATAAAAGTCGCATAACACCTCGAGCAATCGTTTAAGACTATTAAAGTCGCAAGCAATCATCGAGAAAGTATTGGAGAATCTCGACAGGACACCTCAATGCAATGTGTCCCTGTATGCAATTTTATAACAATAAACACACACCTTTATGTCTCAGTGCCGCAGGAAATGACAATTATTTTTGCTCCAATCCTTGAGGGCGGAGAGAATGGAAGCTCTTTCACACGCGCAAAATAGCTCGAAGGTCTAAGGAGCCCTTTGTGTACGGCGCGCCAATACAAAAAATATGTCCATTCACAAAAATAGGTTAGTCGCGAATTTTGGACGTAACGCTCTTTGAGATAAAGCGAATGATTTTAAACTATATTCCGAAACGATTAAAATTGAAAATTGTTTTGGGAACCACACAAAAGGATTCGGTGACATCAATTTTGAGTTGTCCATTCATTCATGAGTTGCAGGTGAGATTAGAATCTGTCTGGTACATTACAATGCAATTAAGGTGAGCGTTGAAATTTTCAAATCGATCCAAAGTTATTAAAAGTTCAATAAAGTATTTAAAATTAAATCCCACCCAAAAAAGTAAAGTTAACAAATAATTCGACAATTTAATGACGTCAATTAAAACCGGCACGCAATAATGACGATAATAAACCCGAAAGTTAGTTTTAATAACTTTATTACTATAAGTAAGTACAATTACGGAATATCCGTGACTCCAGTCTTTTACATTGGAGTCGGGGCCGTCCAAAATTAAAAAAAAATCCTCGGCAAAGGAACAAAAGCCACGCTGTCTGGATGGACAGGTATATGACGGGGCACATTTTATTGGTTTTCCGAAACATTCCCTGCCCTATTAATAAATGAGTGAGAGAAAAAAACGCCGTAGAATCCATTTGTCAGGACTGCAGTGATTTATGGGGTAAAGGACTCTGTGGATTCCTAGAAGAGGTGAGTTTTGTTCTATTTGCTTACCTGTCACTTTGATTTAGAAGGGTACCTATGTACCTGGTAATGGATTTTCGCCTAAAAAGTAAAGCATTAAGTACATTGAAGTATATAGGATCGATCCACCTCTAATGTTATTATTGTAAAGTGGCTTGTTCTTCTCAAAAACTATTTACTATCATGATTATTGAATTGGACTTCAGATATAAGTTTTAAACTTTGCTTGAACACCTTATTACCACCAGTCAGGCTAATTAACTAATCGACTTTAATTCCCGGAATAAAACCTTTTATTCAACGTTCTAATTTCGAAATCGACATCATAAGCACTAAATTACGTTTGTCGTTTCTAGGTTAATTGCTTAATAATGGGATGTTTGCGACTGGCAGGCAGCATAGTAAACTGTAAACACTAATAACATCTATCAACTTTGCTGCTACATGTATTCTTAAAGGTTACTTTAGAGATTCTTTCTTGTTTGGTAAATCTGATCAAGTGCCTGTTGGATACACAAAGAATGGACCATCCTATTTCGACGACGGGTATATTAAGGCGAAATAGGAGCTAAATTAGCAACTCTATTTGTGGTGGTTTAAACTTCGTTTGAAACCCTGTTAGAATAAAGTTCTACTCAGCTTGCACTACAAAGCGGTTGTTACGTCAGTCACTGCGGCCGAATATTGCGAAATTAGTGTTTTTTTGCGATTTTCAAAAATCTATTGATTGGACTAAAAAAATAAAACACATAAGACCTGCTTTATAGTTAGTTCAGTTAGTATGCAAAGTTTCATGATCTAATTTGAAGGACTTTTTAAATACCAACAGTTTATTGTTCGATTTGGAGGTAAGTTTGGATTTTTTTTTCTATCGAGAAAAGTTTATGATTCCATAAACTAGCATTAATCCTCAACTTTACCATATATTTATTTCAAAATTAATGCTGCAGTATTTAAGGCGTAACGGAGGATCATGCTAAGCCATTTGAGGTAGTATAGGCCCGTAAGAGTAAATGTATTATCAATCTGCATTCCAAGGTTACCTTTAGGTTATCGCTAATTCAAGAAGGCCCATTAGAACTTTATTATCATTCCACGATGTTGAATATAGCTCGTATCATCATTTAAATACTCGTATGTAATTATATCCTACTTAATATTATAAATGCCAAAGTTTATGAGGATAGAAGGAAATGTTTGTTACTCTTTCACGCAAAAGCTACTAAACGGATGAAATATAGCACACATATAGTTTATAACCTGGATTAACACATAGAATACTTTTCATTCCGGTATAGTACTCGTATGATCTTGTGGGACAAATTATTATCGAACTTCACGCAGACGTAGCCGCGTGTATATATATTTATTGCTTCACTAAAAAGGAGAAATGACAAAGTTGACTGAAGTAACTAATACATAACTTATACCAAAATCGCCCATAATTACAAAATTACCTATCCCTAAACCAAAAAAAAAACCCATTTCTCACGCTTTGCAATAAATTTTGTCGAAATTGATGACCGAAGTATGTTAAATTCAGGATACGGTTAGCAGCAGGTAGCTCAAGAGATAGTTATCGTTACAAATACTCCGAATTCTTTCCATTCGGTAACTTGAATCGTTGGGTGACGAGCTGTGTTTGATGTTGATGTTCATATTTCGGGGTAAAAGCCTGAGAGATGTGGTCAGTTTTATGAAGAACCAAAAGGCAATAGAAATTTGTATGTTTTTTCTTGCTTGGTGACTTACAGATTCCTGTTGCAAAGTAGTTTATCATCATAATACCCTCTAGTGTAGAAGTAGTTCTGTGGTAATGATGGTAGATTTGAGCTGAGGATGTTAATAAACAAGATGAAACTGCCAATGACAGCTGCCATCAACAGGATTCGATTATAAGATTAAAACAATTATACGAAGCAAGATCTCCAGTGGATAAAATAAGGACAAACACTATCAGCAATAACCAACTTCTCGTGACAAATCAACCAGATAGTCGCGATGAAGTTAAGATTCGCTAATCAGGCAATTCACAAGAACTTTCTAATCAACAGGTTCTGATCCATAAACAGCTGTCTTTTGCAAAGATACTTATTTTCCTACCGCAAATATCAAACACAAAGATAACACAAACCAAATTACTGTAACTAAGCATTACAATTACAGATGAGCAATCACCACTTAAAGATATCCAAAAACTTTCTATTTCAAAGATGATATCACACTTCAAAAATGTAACAATAAAAACTAAACCAAATAACGACACGTTATAGCATCGCATTCCCTTTCTTCAGCTGGACAGTTCACGGACTATTCCGAGTTGCCGATAACGCTTCGTCACCGCGATACGATCAATATCTCGGCGGTATCATGCCGTGATCGCTCCGCCAAATGTGCTGACCTCACGTAGGTGTTGGACTGTAGTCAGAGTATTCCTTCCGCTATGGTATTTTGATTGCATTCGCTAATGGTGTTAGGTTTATGGTTCTTGGAAAGGATTTCAGGTAAAGCTTCTGTGGTTCTTGTAAAGTTGAGGCATGTGAAAGTTTGGTTCGTGTGTCCTGTGACCTGAGCAATAATCTGCCATGAGTATATATCACTGTCACCTAGGTTATCAATAAACCAATCTGGGAGACTCCTTAGCCACCCGATGGGATGGTAATGTACCTAAGTACAGACTGCTAGCACATAAAGCTACTACAATCTGTCAAATTACTTTAATAGATTTTCACGGTTGATCGGGAAAATTTAAGTGTCGGGTATCTTGAAGTACTTTGAACGACAACATTACATGAACTGGGATGTAATTTCAGATGGAAACTGGAATATATTATGTATTTTAGCTTATTTCAGGTGAATATTGTTGTTGAAAGTTTTAACCAGACAAGTGCTTATGGCAAGTTAAGCTTTGCAAGCCTTGACAACAGCCATGCTAAATGTACGGATTGTATCTACTAATCCTCGTTCAGATAGCAATTGCAAGTAGTAAACAGTGTACCCCAAAATTATCTCCTGTCTCAAGATTATTTTTAAAACAAGGACTTCACGGAACCAAAGTTGAATGGTTCGTGCTTTTGCATAAGTACCATAATCTTAGATAAAAACGGAACACAACGATTTCTGTGAAAAACTTGATCTCAACTGCTTATCCCCACACGCAATACTTTGAGGGCACAGTCCCCGGAAGCCCTTTGTTCGTCGAAACTCCGAAAGTATCAGGACGCGCCAAATCTCTCGTTAATCGAGAAACGTTTCAAATTTTACACACACAACAAAAAATAGTTAACTAATCCGCGGCGTCTTTGACTCCGGCTTTGAACGAACATAGAAATATATTTGTTTCTGCTAGAATATCTTTAAAAAAGCCTGGGATTATTGATTTCTGCGAAAAGTCGTTGGGCCGTAAGGATAATGTTCCTTTACGGGCCGGGAACGAATTACTCGTTGAGGGATAAACTCACCTCTAATTTCGGCAGAAATATCGCAATCTCGTATTCGGTAATCCGAGAAAAAATTACCTGAAGTGCTCCGGAGATTTTGTTCCCAAAATATATGTTAGCAATTTTACCAATAAGTATTCCTTCGTGGGATATTAACAATTCTTCACGTTAGCTTAAAAATACATCGAATGAAAAAATTAGGCTATATTTCGTAACATCAAAAACTAAATCGTAACACCTGGCCGAAAATAGCTGAGATTCCACAAGAAGTATCATGGTTTGTATAATTAATAACGCTAAGAAAAACTTAACATCGGATCCTAATGAAATAACACGGAGCGTGATCGATCAAAATAATAATTAATAATAGATCGGCATCGAGTGCCGACTGTGATGGATCCCCGCACTTAGTCATCGCGTTTAATTAAAAATGGCGGCTTAAAATTAACGGTTATAATTTCAAATTTGGAGAGTCTCGTCATTAACATGTGTAGTTATTATGTCTATTGTTGGTGCAATCTTGTCTCTGTTAGCTGAACATGGAGTGGACGTCAAATAACCAGTCAATATTGCGTTATTTTAATCATCAATCAAGTTAGGTGTTAACATCAACATCACAAGAATCCACGGCACTATTGCCTGAGACTGATGGCCCGTTGGCCTGATAGGTAATGTCGAAACGATCACATTTGACAAATACGTCCGCGGCAACTCAAGTCAATTAAACTTATTGGCTCACATACGCATCGATATAATTACTGTCTTTGTAATTACATTAACCTTTAGACCTGTGTTTTTATCCCGACGTTCTTGATACGATCTCGATGTTGCAACATTTTAAAATACTGTCTCTGTTTGATTAACGATGCGGATTGCTAAACTAAATAGAGTTTGGATAAAGTTAAACAAAAAAAGTTTATTTGTAACCGATATCAGGATAAAAAGAAATCGTGTGCTTTATTGGTACGGGCTATAGCAGACATGATACCTTAGCATCCGTATTCGGTCTTTTGGCGACTGCATCAATACTGCATCGCATGTTACCACCTATTTACGGCCGGTGGCTGATCGACGATGACAAATCAATAACTTATGACATGAAAATATCTGTATTGTCCTAAAACATTCGTCACAATACAATCTAAATCAGAGTTATTGTCATTATATCCAGTATCAGTCAATTATCGATCAAAGACAAATGCGATGGGGTTAGATGGTTATATAATTGGATTAGTCCGATGTTGCGATAGGGAGTTTAATTGCGGTGCGCGCACGCATCGGCGGCCGGTGATCGACGCGCGCCGCGGGGCGCTCTCTCTGCGCCTGCGCCGTACCGCACCAATTAAACCGAGCCGCCCATTAGATCTGTATGGATTATGCTGTAGATATCAACATGATTATTCTAATTAGCCAATATTAATGAAGCAATCAGTGTGCCCATTAAGTAAGAGGTCAATGTCATCAAAAGTTGTTAAATAAGAAAATATTTTTGTGCAAAATTACAAGCACGTCTTTATTGCTAAACTAACTGTTACCAACAAAACGGTTAACGTCGAAAGCCATTAAATTAAAAATAACATACAAAAACTGAGAATGACCCGTCGATAATTTGAAGTACTCGGCTCTGGTCACGATTCTCCTGCACCATCTTTTAAATAAGTAATATCCACAATAAGAGTGTGTTGGAAGGCAATCTGCGGGCCCGCGGGAGGTGTGCGATCGAACTAATGATAACGCCCGATCGACGGATTATTACATTAAACTTGGATGTTTTATCGACGATGCCGCCGTCACCACTTCACACCTTCGCCTGGCGAAATTTTGTTGATTGCTTCGCCATCGACACACCAGCTGCGGACTTCATTTGGTTTTTCGTTTTGACGAAACGTGCTTAGAACTTAGACGGATCTGTCAGAATTTTTGACATCGGAGTTTTGCTGTCTTTGCTACATCTGTATATTGTTTTGCTTTTTCTTGGTGTTGTGAGCCCCAATTGGATGCATTGACATTCAATTTGAATGTTTCTTGGCGGTTTTACCGACCAACATTTTTGAATTAGTTCTCATTCTCAGAATCTACCGTGTGCCAAGTAAGAAATATACGTGTAACGTCTCATTTAAGATTCAAACGTGCTACGAATTGTTAGTCTCCGCAGGTGCCGAAAGGAGCTTCAAATTCGGCGACAGAAAGTGTTCGATAGAATCGCAGTTGATTAGCGCTGCGACGTCGATGAATGGCCGAGCGGAGGGCGCCGCGGCCGACAAAGACTCACGCACGCCAGCGTAGACAATCCGCCGAGTATCGATCTCGCGCGACCCTTCGAACCAACGCCGAGCGTAGCACAATGCCGCGGCTCTTTATTATAGCATCTCACATTGTTGTCATTGTTATTATTATGATTCTTTACCGCTTTCCATTGTCGGTCGGCGTTGTGGCGGTGCTTTTTCACGGCTCGCGTTTAGTCTGGGCATTGGGAGCGCGTCGCTCGCACGTTCAGTCGCGGAAAACGAGTGTTTTCCTCGCGGAAATTTGTTTGCTGTGCTGTGTGTTACGTGCTCGTCGTGCTGTGCTGTGCGCGCGCACGGCGGTGTGACGGGCCGCCGAGTGAGAGGCTGCCGACTGCCAGCTGACTGACGTACCTACCTATATGTGTGTATGTATAGGTGTGCCGCTTCAGTGTACAATAGACTGTTTTAGACTAAGTTACAAAGTGTTTGTGTGTAATGCTAATTCTGATATCAACATGTACTCAGGGATATTTGAAGGTTACGTGAATATTTTCTATCTGTTTACTCAAATCAAACATGTCTTAAAATTGCAATCTTTGAGCGTAGACCGTTTAGACTTGACTCGTTTGCCGTCGGCTTTACAGCGGTACCTTCTAATTCGTTTCTAATTGTGTTTTTCTTATTGGAATGATATACTATTTACTCATTTATGTTTTTAACTTCAGAAAATTGCATTTTTTCTCCTTCTCTTCCTTATGAAGGTTATTCAGGACAACCTTAACTGCAATATCTTAGGTTTTATTTGACATTCTGTCCTTTATCTCTGCGGATTTAATACATTTTCTCCTTTAGAACAAACTGTTATCTTTCAGTAATCACCATGCTTGATAATCGAATCCCAGAAACTCGCTACTAGTGTTTCCTTAGGCATATCACAGGCAGGATCATGTCCATTGCAAAGTATTTTATAAGTCCAATCTTTCGGAGCATGATAAACAATGGATATTAGCGGGAATACGAAAGTAGATACATATTAAGTAATTTTGACTTCTTACATTACCTAAATCTTCCGACAAAACCTATTTAACTATTTTGATCAAACACACTGTAGTTCATTTAGTTAGATTATATGCTTATTCATAGAATGGTGGAATTTCTCAGTAGCAACCACGGAGTCTGGATTTGTGACCGGTTGATGGCAATAGGTACTCCTATTGCCATCACCTCTGCCTAATCCTACGGGACTTACAGGCGTGATGTTACGTTATATTATGACGATTACTACGTTTTCTGAACCCACATAGCCATTTTGTCCATGTACTGTACCTACTTTTGTAGGAAACAGAATTGTTTTTCAAAAGGCTAGTTTCCACCATCAATAAATTGCAAACCTATTTAGTCCTTCAGTTAGAGTATTGGAAAATAATAGACACGTGTTTTTTTGTTTTTGTAAATCAATGAATATTAACAAAGCTAAAACGTATCAAAACTCGAGAGTGGGGGCTCGTGACGCCACAATTAACGCACTAAAAATTATACCTAGGCGTGACGTATTGAGAATTTTAAAAGCGTCGTATCTTCGTCAATTTTGGTTTACGTAACAAAAGAAAAAATACGTGTCAAATATTTTTTGTTAATCTAACTGACGGACTGATTAGATTTTTTCAGGACACAAGCGTATTACCTACCTTTGAAAATGTTCATGTGGTTCTGAAGGTTGTACTGACTACATGGTAATTGTTTGTTCGCCACTCTTTATAAGGTAGCTTATGTACCTGCGTGTAGGTACCTAATGGCAAATACTTGGAAATCAAGACATTTAAGTAATCGAATCTGTGATCGATTTCCAGAAAATTGGGTTAGTGGTAAAGCTCGAACCCATTTAAGCCTCCCCACACAGGCGCGTTTTTGCGTTTCTGCGTTTCCGCGTTTCTGCGTCCTGCGATATTGCGATATGAGTTTTAGTATATTAGGTATTAGGACGCAGAAACACGAAAACGCAGAAACGCGCCTGTGTGGTAGGCTTTAGCATTATAAATCTAATCTGTTTATCTGTTACCTTTTGATTTTGTAACAATATTTTGATTTAAAAGAGTGTCCAAAGAGTTTCTTGCTCGTTCTCCATAGAGATCTACGCTAGGGAATGGGCAACTACAGTACTTTCTCAAGTTATTATGTCTAGTGACTGGGACTGTAGCTTTGTTTTTTTTTTGTATTTTTGACATTCAGAAGTGCCGTAATGGTCTAATTGAAATAAATGCTTTAAATTTGAGTTTGAGTTTTTGGTGTCTTGATGGCTAAACGAATTCTGATGTTTCAGACTCTGATCCATCACCTGGGTTAGGACATTAAATATTTTTAGCCTGATAACACTACCAGGCTAAAAACTATATCTAACGAGATAATCTCTAAGATATGCTGACGTGACTGAAAGTTAACCGTGGCTAAAAGTTAGTTTATTTTAATTATAAAATACGTGGGTAATTGGCCGAAAATGCTTTCAAAGTACTAAGAAAAATTTATTCTGTGTTAAAATTCTTAGAATATGAACTCAAGATCGTATGTGAAATTGACTCGTTATTATTGATTTATTTTAGTATGGGTATTATAATTAGCTACCTTTCAAACTTGTATTTTTAATACCAATCTTTTCTTAAAAAAAAGTTATTTAAAATGCCTGTTAAAATGAAAATGAAAATTGACAAAGTTATTTTCATTTTTCTGACTTGACATTGAAACCAAATAATTTCAGAGGGGGCTCTGGTTTTCAGTCCAAGATGTATTTTGTTTTATTATTGTGATTACTTAATCAAACTTACGCCTGTAATACCCGAGGAGTTAAGCAGAGGTGCACACCTATATTTCGCAAATTATGTTCAAGTAAGTAAGTAATATAGTGCAAGTAATAGGGGCGTGTCTATTACCGTCAAACGCGCCCAAATTCAGACTCCGTGGCTACCTTGAACTATTATGTATTCTGTGCTACTATTGAAAAATTCCTGGTAAAAAAACAGAATAAGACTTTGACCAACCTTGGAATCTAACCTGAGGTCCTTCCTGAGGTGCTGTTTATGAGTACAGCAGCTGCGCTTACATGCTGCTGACCACTAGACCAACAAAGCAATAGGTTATTTATATATAGAATATGTATTTATATTTTTAGCAAAACAAAAAAGAATAAGATGTTTGTGTGATGAGCATGGACATTTGTTTCCGAATCATGGATGTTTATATGTATAATAAGTATGTATTTACAAACAAAAAGTAGCAAGACTGGTTTAAGCTTTCACGGTTTAAAACTAAACTTATATTGTCACTTACGGGATATCTTTCTACGTGAGCTCGAAACAAATAAAAAAATGACGAAAGATATAGTAAGTGACGATATAAGTTTAAAATGTATCTATGTAGTATATCAACTATCTGGTGTCCACGAGCACGACACAAGCCTCGTTGCTTAGTGTGGCACTAGATGACGCTGTGTGTAATGTCCAGCGGTATTTATTTTTATTTATTTAATACCAGGATGTAAGAAGACTCTTAACGAAGCCGAAAGGCACTTGTTCTCCCCGTCATTGCGATCGTTTTTAGGGTTCCGTACCCAAAGGGTAAAAACGGAACCCTATTACTCTGTCCGTCTGTCTGTCTGTCGGTCTGTCCGTCTGTCCGTCTGTCCGTCTGTCCGTCTGTCCGTCTGTCTGTCACCAGGCTGTATCTAATGAACCGTGACAGCTAGACAGTTGAAATTTTCACAGATGATGTATTTCTATTGCCGCTATAACAACAAATACTAAAAACAGAATAAAATTAATATTTAAGGGGGGCTCCCATACAACAAACGTGATTTTTTTGCTGTTTTGTCTAATGTATAGATAATGGTACGGAACCCTTCGTGCGCGAGTCCGACTCGCACTTGGCCGGTTTTTTTTACTCTAGACCATACCTAAGAAGAAGAACCTTCTAGTTACGGAGATATTGGGGGTCAAAGTTCCATTTTTTCACAAGTTTTTTTACTTTATCCACCTTCATGACCCCCATACTATTCAATCCATCCATCAGCACAATGTTTTAAGCATTGGGTCCTACTGAAAAACGTGATTTTTCACCCCTAAAAAAAGTCATTTCCCAGTAAATATTTTTGCGTAGGGTTACTTAGTTTGATGTACAGAATGATTGGTTGACGGCTTCGTGAAGAGTCTGTTTACACCCTGTATAAAACATAGGTGTCCGATGAGTCAGCAAATCAGCTTACATTTTTAAGGCATCAGTATCGAGCATCAACAAATAGAGATGTTTGCAGTCGGCCATTTGTAATTCCACTAAACAACCGACAATGTATGTAATTGCCAGTGTCAGAGGTCTACGATAGAAATTAACTTTCTTCTCGTAATTTTATTAAAATAATATGGCCGATGTCCAATTTTGTTCCTATGATTGATGTATGTGTATAAGCACTTTAGTTTTGAATGTAAAATTAGCTAAATTAAGTTTCGTATGTACCTACATTCGCTTAGATGTTTAAGTTAATTTAGTTAGATTAGAATGTTATTACTGACGTTTGATTGGAATTTGTAGTTTTTTATGATTAAGTTGTTTTGATGAAGATTTTTATGTGTTTTTTTGTACATGTGTCAGTCTTATAGAAAATATAAATTTGTTTATTTATGTTATTAGGTTTATTGACTCTGAACTTATATTGTCACTTACGGGATATCTTCCGTGATTGTTATTTATTTTGAGTTCCCGATATTTCGACGCTGTTGTAAGCGCCATGTTTAGTGACTCTTCTTATAAGTTTGTGAACACATAGTTTTTGTCATTATTTAATTTTATACATCGTAACATCACGGCTGTAATCACCAAAGGGATAGACAGAGGAGTACCTAATACTACTCCCACATTTCGCCAGTTATGTAGTCCCATGTAATAGGGACGAGCTTATTGCCATCAAGATATATAATTAAATTTTACATTAATAAAAAATATATATAATTAAATAATAAAAAATTAAATAATAGTAAAAATAGTAAAATAAAAATAATAATCTCTCTATCTTTAATTTTTTCATTTTTAATTTTACATTTTTATTTTTTGTCGAAAGCATGTCTACTATTTTTCTATTGTCACAACTGCTTCCAGACTAACAGTTACAACTACAAAACTAATTTTAAACTAAATTCTAAAATTCATAAACTCTCACTCAACATCTAAATATAGTGAACATATTCTGTTTCAACAACTTCCATCAATACTACGAACTAATCTAGAACTATATTCCAATACCTATCCGATAGTTAGTGAATACGACTGTGTACAGCATGTATCAGAAACGTGTGGTCATTTTAAACAAGGGTACGATGCAAACTATTTCAACCTGAAAATCTTTCTCCATATCAAAAAAACCATCAGCTGATCCCTAGAACTACTACAAACCTTCAATACCTACATGACGACATACTATACTATACCATTGACGACCCGAATGGCGCAGCGGTACTGAGGCTGCCTTACGTTCTTAGGGTCCCGGGTTCGAATCCCGGTAGAAGCAAATGTTTGTGTGATGAGCATGGACATTTGTTTCCGAGGCATGGATGTTTATATTTATAATAAGTATGTATTTACAAACAAAAAGTATCTATGTAGTATATCAACTATCTGGTGTCCACGACACAAGCCTCGTTGCTTAGTGTGGCACTAGATGGCGCTATGTGTAAGGTCCAGCGATATTTATTCATATTATTTATTTATATTTACATTATAACAGCTGATTATTTTCCTTATATGGTCCTATGGAGAGACTAGTTCAGTTTAATTTTCTGAATCACACCTTTAAATTATATAACATTGAAGAATGTTACAGGTGCCACCATTAGCTTGGCCATCTTATTGGACCTAAGAAATCTAATAAGTCATACCATCGATACGAAACAACAAGAAGAACTCTTAAACATGACCACACCTCTTTAATACACGCTGTATAAGGCTGGGTACTCACGCACGAATGGCCGGGAGAACGTTACTATTTAATTTGCGGCCGGCTCGGCCAAGATAGGCCTGATGAGACGGAGACAGCGGCCGGAAGTGGACCCTCCCCCGTTGGGCCCAGAGGCCCACCCCACTGGACGCAGATATGTACTAGGCCTATTCAAGCGTGACGGTGAGGTATTAAAATGTTGATAGTGTCGACGTTGAAGGCAGACGGAGGTTCTTGATGAATTATTCTTAATGTTAGGCTTGATATGTTTATTTTTGTATATGGTTTTGTGTTATAGATGGCAGCAAAGGCAGAGGGCCCATACAGAAAACTAATTAGAATTTGGTTGAAGTAAGAGGCTCAGTAATTGTTTATCATTTAATAGGAGATTTTTTTTTCAAAAGAATGAGGGATTTTTTTCTCAAATATCGAAAAATATGAGTGTAAAGTAATCGTCATTGTGCAAGCATTTGCTAAATAGATTCTCATGCTCCACATCAAACATTCTAAAGTCTTGCATTCACAAGATGCTCTAGCACAAATCCTTAAAACGAGCCACATCTAAACAATCACCTGCAATATCTATATTCGTACAATTCTCTCGATTTCAATATCTCTGTTTCCCCCCACACCCCTCCCCCCACTTCTCAAGAGAGATGATAGCTCCCTCTTACGTGTGCGGTCTTGTTTGTGTCCAGACTGTCCTGCCTAATATTGGGCTTTCATAATGACGTACGAGCCTTGGATTCCGACTTGTGATGCATAGCCGGCACGAGAATATTCTGCTGGATATTCGGAAGGTTTGATTGGCTTGAATTTATAAGATATGGAAATGGGTTACTTACATACAGATTTCTAACGTTGTCTTAAAATTATACAGGTTTAAATATTAATCTCTTACTGATATCCTACGAAGATAAACTCGGTCCGTAAAGCTTGGAGATAACTTGTTGACAGAATATTAAAACGGCCAGTTATCAGGATTAAGTCTAGAAGCTTCAGCTCTTTTATTTACAGACATGGGATAATTGACTTAGCTTCTCATCTTCCAGACATCAATAGATCAGCTCAAATGACTGGGGTTGCCAATTAACGCGGCACCCACTAATTAGCTGTTATTTTGTTATTGTAGCAAATTCTGTACGCATGTAAAATCAAATTTAATGCTTCCACAGAATGACAAAAGAATTTCACGCAAATATGACATTACCGAACCAAAATAACGTAATGCAATGATACCCGACAAAAATCACAAACCGCATCGTAAAGCATTGTTAGTTAAACAATTAAACTATAATTGTGTGATACGCCACAAATTGATAATCGAAAATTAAAATGACGAGTTCCCGCCAACAATGCGCGGCGGCCATATTGCGGCGCGCGCTCGGTGTTGCCATGCGCGATAATTATTAATTTGCAGCGGCACTCGCGACTGTCATTAGCGACACCTCGCGCCAATTACGAAGCTCAGGGAGTTTGATGAGCACTTTTTTATTTAGCACAAGCGTTACTCCGGCAATTATTGAATGACTCGCGACGCGTAAGCCTCTAGTGGTTTTCATTTGTAGGAGAGTGCGATTTTGTAGTGTTTGAGCGTTGATTCTTTTAATGAAATGTTAATTGTAAATTGATGTCACCTAGCGCTGGAGTTAACAAATTGATTGCAGTTACTTTTGTTTTTATTGTTTTGATGTTATTGTTTAATTCCGCTTTAGACTTATTTGGATGATAGGTAATGTTACTCGTATTGTAAAACATAGTCTATTGTTTCCTATCAAAATCCTAAAGTGTACCAATTTTAGAAACATACACTTAACCCACCTAAAACCTTATAAAAGTAATATCATTCGCAAACCTCCTTCCGGTCTATACAGAATAATTTTAACTGGATCGGGGCAAGTAAAGATTATCGCGGGTTTCCGAGGGATTCCCACATTTAACGCCACGGACTCCAAACCGGGATTCATTAAATTGAAACTGGAGCAAAATGGCGTCGACACCAGTCGGCGCGAACCGTTTCACGCTCTGACAGTTTTGTAGTCTGAATGCAGAATAGACCTAACCTATCTGCGATCTGCGATTTACTTGTATGCTCGCCCGTCTGACGGATCTGGGGGGATTTCCAAATATACGTATACATAACTGTTTCTGACCATCGTATATGAAACCTACCTGGTAAGTAGGTAATTGGTATATGTTTTGGTAGCAATTTTAATTAATTAATAATAATATGATATAATTTCGGTCAGTGCTGAACTTTAACTTTTAAGCTACAGTTTTTGGCAAGCTAGCTGGCAACATTATTTTCTATCTGACCTCTGACAAGGTTCTCTTATAGATTTTTTGATGTTGTGTTTTTGTTAAATTCTTCTAAATAGTTTGTATTCAACTTTAATTGGACTATTTCTTCGTATAGGTATGTTTGTATTTACTAATCATAATCCACTGCTGAATACATAATAAGTAGTATATATGGGCCTCACCTTCATAGTTCCACCTTTTCGGTCAGTCACATGAACAACAACCACGTTTTTATTTTTATATTAATGTTTTTTTTTTGTTGTTGTTTGTTGTTTAATTTTTATAATGAATACAAAACCTACTTAGTACTACCTACCTACCTACCTATTCGGTACCTACCTAATTATTAGTTTTGTATTATTTTTTGGCAATAGAGCCTTATGGTACCTTATTGTTGATAGGTTTGAGTATATTACTAACGTTTGAGGTGGTTGAAATAGCTTTCAAGATAATACCAAAATAAACAGTAGAATAGAATATCTGTGCCAATTAAATTATTTCATAATGTGTTTTCAAATGTACTAGCCAGATAAATAGTTGCTGATATGAAGATAATTGTATATTTGGTCATGTTTTGTCAAGTTTGTCACACAACGGATTACAATGTAAGCCTGCTTAGTGCAAAAATCACTAAAAGCGAACTTAGGGACTACCAATAGATTTTACTTTAGAAATTATTTAATCCATTATGTATTTAAAAATTATTCATTTTGATCAATCATTTGTAAAATATAAAATGAACAATAATAACAATGTAAGTAATATGTAATAATGAAAAGTTCATAAATATATGTAACAAAAAGAATACACCTAACTGTAATAAATTTAATTTAGTAAACAGTAGTCGTAAGTTATTACTCATAATAAATGTACCTAACTGCACAACATCGACAGTATCGACACCTGTGTACAGTTTATTGCACTACCCATGTACTTTTGAAGTAAACAGTCATTAGTGTACAGACTGCCATTATATATTTCAAAGAAAATTAAGTTTTCTAAAATAAACAAAAGTTTGTTTGAAAAAATCTCCATGCGTTTTATTACCCAAAAACCTATAATCCCAAAAAGTGAAAGTGCCACTGGTACCACTATCGGTAGCTATAAAAGAACCGATACCACAAATAAAAGGTACAAGACCCATTTTTATGGAACTCAGAACCAAACAATAGACACCCAACTTAAAACAATAGAAATTACAAGAAGAAACGGTGACGTTATCAGTAATGACCACGTTTTAAACGATTATGACCTTTAAGATGCTACCAGTAAAGCTGATAGTAGTGTAAAAGAGCGTCAGGTAATGTAATATAACTCAGATGTCAAAAATGGTCTTTTCTCAGAAAATGTAGATTAATGTTAGTTGTAAACTCAGTTCTGAGAATTCTTGGTTCAAGTTGAGTTTGGAATAACGGTACTTTCCAAATTGAAAAACTAAGCTAAACGTAATTATAAGAATATCATTTTCATCGTTTGCCTAGCCTTTTCCGAACGATGTCCAGTCTAACTGGAGGCAGCTGAATACCAGTAGGTATTTTACATGAAGCGACTCCACAACCTAGTTTGTACTGGTCACGATACTCCTAGTAAGACTGATTGCTAGACTTTCGGGCCACTGACTACCTGTAACGACTGTCAAAGATCTACAATCCACAGCGATTTGTCAGTGCCAGGTATACACGGATCAACCTAGGCCACCTAAAAATCGACCCAAGCGGCTGGTATTATTTAGCCACAAGCTCCTACGTGAGTAACTAAATATGTAGTTGTACAAATGAAATCATAGTAGAAGATAACGTTATTGAGGAATTCAATCATGAAGTAACAAACAGAATAATATATAACCATCATTTAAATAACAGTAAGTATGCTGATGAGCTTGAACAGGTTAAAAATGTATAATAAGGTAGCATCAAAGACATACCTGATACCAATAACGACGAAGTTGCACAATCTGGTAAACGAACAGGTTACTATTTCAAAGCCTATCTATTAGCACAACAATAACACGAGGGCAATGTCCCTTATACAAATAAACATCTAATTTCTAATGACAATGAAATGGCATTGAATGTTATTCTTTTATTATATCTAAGGCAAAAGTCTGAAACTGGAGCAAAGCTTCAAGTATAACCTAATTTATTTGCTAAGGAAGATGATCTCAGAAAGATGGAGAATATGAAGATTATTATTAGTTACAAATTGTACCTACTACACGTCCTAGTACATAGCACTTGAAACCCGCGACTGCTACTACAACTAGGGCATGCACCCAAATCTACAAATAGCTAGAAAGAATACCAGGTTCTGCTCTGTTCTTCTTTGGTATATGTAAAACCTTTTTATGAACCTTTATGCATGCCCTAATTACAATTGAGGGCTTAGTATGTTTTCAAGTATAGAAAACACCTGGAAAGGTAGCATCAGTAAGTCGGTTGGACAATAAAATTACCCTTGCGTTCCCACTGGCGAAACATGTTGACTGAACATGTTCCGCGAATCGGAAGACCTGGCGTTGGAAGGCCTCCCACGAGGTGGACCGACGACCTGGTGAAGGTTGCCCGATACGCTGGATGCAAAACGCACTTGACCAGTCAATGTGACGACACTTGAGGAAGGCCTATGCCAGCAGTGGACAGTCTTTCGGTCAGTCAGTCTTCGGCTGAAATGATGATGATGATGTTGACTGATGATATAAAAGGTTCCACTAACAAATGAGACACAGACAAAATAAGAGATTTTCACATGTTTCATGTTAATATTTCGCCAGTGCAAACGCATGTTAAAAACTACTATTAGCTGTATACTAAGTAGATATCAAAATGATAGATATCAATGACAGAAAGTTCATTGAACATTTAGAACCTAAAGATAGTATAAACAAATATCAAAAAGCTAATGTTAAAATAGTTAATCAAAATAGATTAAGTACCTACAAAGAATTTCTAAGAGGAAAAAAACCAAAAACAACCTAAGTTGACGACAAACATAAAACATCTAGAATAGAATTATAACAAAGCAAAATCATTGTGTAAAGAGTTACGAGATGTAATGTCACCACTTCAGAACTCGTGATGAAATCTTACACAACAGTTTTTTTCACAAAAATGTACGAAAATAATTTTGTAATTTCTATATAATCTTTCTTCCCCCTTCGGTATGTTGTTTTCCTTAATGTTTCTTCATCTGTTAGTACTCCAGTTGAAAGTAAAGTATGCAATCTGTGAATGTGATGTAATCATGTCTTTACAAAACAAAAATTGTTTATCCTTCTTTTGAAACTGTAGCATACCTATATTCGCATTACTCGTGTTATTATTCACATTACTCTTGCTATACAAAACTATATATAACCAGTAGTATCTTTGAACCAAGAGAATAGAATATAATAGAATATATTTATTGTAAAAACATGAGTATACATCAAATAATATGTGCAAGGTCTTAAAATGACAGGTAGATCTGCATGTTTTGCCATTAATGGCATACAAAATATCATTTTAACACAAAAGAATAATCAAATTTTTAACACACCTATGTCATTCTCTTGCCCTTTCCTTAATTTATTGGGGATCTCAGGTCTTCTTCTATACTTCTCTGTAACTCATCATCTCATGAGTTAGTCCCAATAATAATATTTAATATCTTAAATGTATTTTTCTCCCATATCCTTCAGTAGAAAGCACTATATATTAGCTCTTTTTCATCAGCGACTTCAAGTATTATCAATACAATACCCTAAATATAAATAATTTCATAATTTCTTCCAAGAACACAATTTATTTCAGCTATCAAGTTTAGGTCTATTACAACATTCTTAACAAAACCAAAATATTGAATAACGTTGAGTCACTCTGTTTCAAATGTTATTTACACCTGAATATTTTCCTGTTTTATTTCAGTCCCAAAAAACAAGGTAAAACACCCATTTTAACTCTTTTTTCCTTATACAGATGTGACATTGAGTAAAAAATACGTATATCTAAAAATTTCGGAAGAATAACAAAAAAATTCCATGGAGTAAGCCCAATGGAAAATTTTCTCCTTCTCTTATTTGAAATTTGGATGAGACTAGAACGTCTTAATATTTGAAGTTAAAATAAATCTAAACTTGAATATAAAAGTGCTGCTGAATCTGCCTGACAGTCTAAGAAAGTTGTTATAGATCTATTCAATGACCTGGCAACAGTACCATCTCTTACTTAAAACAATGCTCTGAAGCGTGGCTGAGCTAGCGCGTGGTTTTTCTATATCATTGTACGAACTAACGTCTTTTATGTTAGCAAGTTCTTTCTCATTCAGTAGGTGGATAGCGCAACATTGTCGCCCGGGCCTTGAACTCGCTCCAGCTGAACAAACTACAATGTGTCTGTGCGTAACTGTTGAGATACATATTTTCTGTCTAGTCGACAAATAAGCGTGATTATTTGTTTTCTAAATGTTGCGTGTGATATTTGAAATTTTAGAGTAATCCGTGATATTGACTTAGAATTTCTTTGGGTAGAAGAAGATTTTTTAGACTTGATTTTTTTGTGATTTAAAACTAAAAACTGGAAGTGTACAGATAATGCATGTGTAGTTTACAACATAAACTAAAGCCGAGAATGCAGCCACCGTCGGCAAACAAAATTGAGATTTGCATGAGGCGGCGGCGAGGCGTACGCTCGGCTCGCTCGCCACGCGATTAAAAATGCAGGCCGCGGCGGGTGGGAGAGCGCGGGCGGGGCGGGGCCGCAACTCGCGCCACCATTGGTTGGGACGCGGGCGGGCGGGGCCGGGGAGCGCGCGCGGGGGGCCTCCGCTGTCGCAGCCGCCCGGCGCTGGCAGCCTCCTCACAACGCACGTAGCCTCCGCGCCGCACGGTACCGCGAAACGTTATCGACGCGCACCGCCGCGAGTCCATGTGAGCGACCGACGGTTCTCTCGTTGTGTACGGTGAACGTAGGATCGCCAAGCTGTACGCGCCGCAGGAAGACGATATGTTGACGATGGAGACGGACCTCAAGGGCGGCAGCTTACATGCCACAGTGCCGCCGCATCACGCGCTCCAGCACGGCTACGGCTCGCTGGGCGCGCTCGGCGGCATGATGTCGCTGCCACAGCAGCAGCCGCTCTCGCAGCACCAGCCGCTGCAGCACCAACACCACCAGTCGCTGCCACAGCACCACCAGCCCCAGCCACAACACCATCAACCGCCCAACAACAACAATAATAACACCAAAAACTCCAACGCGGAGCGAGTGAAGCGCCCCATGAACGCGTTCATGGTGTGGTCGCGCGGGCAACGCAGGAAGATGGCCTCTGACAATCCCAAAATGCATAACTCGGAAATATCAAAACGTCTCGGTGCACAGTGGAAAGACCTCTCTGAATCAGAGAAGCGACCGTTCATCGACGAGGCGAAGAGACTTCGCGCTGTTCACATGAAGGAACACCCGGATTACAAATACAGGCCGAGGAGGAAGACGAAGACCCTCGCCAAGAAACAGGAGAAGTATCCGCTGGGAGGTGGATCGTTGTTGGGTGGCGGTGACGCACAGAGGAGCTCGGCCCCGCCATCGCAGCAGCCGCGGGACGTGTACCAGATGACGCCCAACGGATACATGCCCAACGGGTACATGATGCACGACCCCAGTGCCTACCAGCAGCAGGCGTACGGCTACCCGCGCTACGACGTGTCGCAGATGCAGCAGAGTGGCTACGGGCAGTACTACGGTGGCGGGCAGGGCTCGCCCTACCTGCCGCAGCCACCATCGCCGTCGGCGTACGGGCTGGGCCCCGGCTCGCCCGGCGGCTACGCGCTGCCCCCTTCATGCGCCTCGCACTCGCCGAGCGGCTCCTCCGCCAAGTCGGAGCCGGTGTCGCCGGGCCCGCCGGGAATGAAACGCGAGTTCGGGCACGAGCCGCCCGCGCAGCTGAAGCGCGAGTTCGTGCCGCACCACGCGCACGAGCAGATGGGCATGAAGCGAGAGTACGGGCAGCAGGAGCTGAGCCAGATCATCAATATGTACCACGTGCCCGACGAGCAGCGGTACGCGGCCGCCAACGAGCGGGCCATGCCGCTCATCTGAGAGTCGCCGTTCGCGTGCGACATCGACATCCCGCCGCTCTGAGCTGTCGGGTCGCCGCGCATAGCCTCCAGTGACTTTGTTGCGAATCGGTTTTCGCGTTAGGACAGTGATCGTTATCTCCCGGCCGTACATACTTCTAGGTATGTCCATTTATTTGTTTTGTAATGTACCGACGCTGTTAGTGTTGCGAACTGTTGACTAGCGAGCTGCCGGCCGCGCGCCGACGATGCGCCGACGGCTGAACGTTCAATTAATGTTGTTGATGATATCTTGTATTATATTGATTATTGTATTTTTTCATGGTTTAAGTTAAAATATTTTAAGTCGTGTCGTGCGGATGGACGCTAGGTTTCCGACTGTGGTCGCGTGAGAGACGATGTAGTGAACGAGGTAATTTGAATACCAAAAAAATTGAACAATTTGTAAATATAGTGTTAAATAAAGGCTAGAGAAGAATTTGGAGTTAGTCGGTAAAGCGTAGGTAGATAGCGATAAGTCGTGCCACGACGCCACTCTCGTACGCCCGACGTGCGTTGTACAAAATATTTGTTATATGGAATCGAAAGTTATTAAATCCTCGAAAGACTAAAATATTGTAATACGAAAATGTACAGTGAGTGTTATATAGTCAGTGGACACAAAAGTATATTGAAGAAAAGATGAAGTTATCAATAAACGACGCGTTAAAATTGTACATGCTGTTTTGTTGTATATCCCAAGTGTTCCCCGGCGGTATGTCCGCTAGTGTTACTGAGAAGTAAGCGCCATTGCAATGAATCATCGTAAGCCGAGCGTAGCCGTGTCACAGTACTGAACACAACTACCCACAAGCGATTTATACCAATTTCTTGACTACCTGATACTAATTTTCAATTTACCTTCTCATTTAAAAAGAAAATTGTTGTCATTTTTGAATGTTTGCTTAGAAAATGTAAGTTTTCTTCAAAAACTTCACTATCTTAATTTCTCCCATAGAAAAGACTTCAACGCACAACTGCACTTGCGCGTCTATTGATGGCAAAATATTTCTTGTAATTTAATTCATTTCCAAATGTGTGATTGTTTGTGCCAATTTATTAGACGGCCAAACAACACAACACTTCATACAGTAAGTAATAAATATTTCATAATAATTGGTAATAACGCTATTATGTCGGTGCAGTGACAACATTATTGTAATTCTAACACAATTAAATGCTTTTGAAAGGTTCAATAGGTAAATATAATACTAGTAGTTAATAAACGCGGCTGTTTCGCTTTCAATGCTGCAACATTAATTGAACTATTCAATTATTTTATTAATTTGTTTAAACACTAAATTGCCTAGTTTGGCTTTTAAGGTTTAGCTAACTTACGTTATCACTTCGATTTTTTTACTTACATAAGTACCTACTTATTTTTATTAATTATTAGCCGTCTGTTTTATAATAAATAAATTCATAACATATCCTGAAGACTTTCGCAAATGTCTTTTCAATGAAATTTTAACTTTAAAAAATGACTAAATAGCATTCGAAGATCACTTTGTATAAAAAAATATTGAATAGTAATTTTTTGAGACGAGACATTGGTAATGTTGATGTATTTTATTTAGTAAGGCAAAAAAATACACGAGGACATATAAATTTATATTATATAAATAATTAATTTAATACATAGATATTTCAGGAAAAGGTACAATGACTGAAATAAAATTAAGTATTTATTAATCGACGAAATATTTACAATATTTCATTTTTACAATCTTCATTCAGATTAACAGGATCTTATTACATTGTTTGAACTTCACTAACATAGGGGAGCTACAATTTTCCTCAAAAAACCTGAAAACATTCTCTCACACTTGCACTTTAATGACAAATGGACAATAAAGTGAAATTATAAAGGTTCCGACTTTCCTATAAGTTCGGAATGTCTATTCTATAATTTTAAATTTCAAATAGACGAAAAAACAAATATTTTAAAAATAAGATGAGGATGAAATTGCATCACACACGAACACCTACTCTAATGCGTATAAGAAACTGGCATTTCAATCAATTACTGTCAACACGCAAGGGGTGAGGCGGGATTTAATCAAATCCCTCGCAGTAGTTGATAGAATTCGGGTACTTTCTCCACCCCCGGGGAATTTAACCGACTTAATCCGACGAAAAACGCCCCGATGTTTAGCAGCGATCATTTAAACACTATTTTCACTTAACACTTTGATGTGGGGTAATATGTTGGAGGAGAAGTCATTGGAGATTTAAAAAAAAAATCAATTGAATTTGGCTGAAGTTGAAGATTACACATTATACAATGATTAAGGATTTGCGTTGAAAATTAACAAAATATATTCAAAAGCAGATGCCTGAACAAGTTAAAACAGTTACAGTTACTACTTATTTTAAACTTTTTCAGTAATAACCCACAATCTCATGTAACAATACAAATCTACTGGCATAGCTTTTGCTGTTTTGATCACGCAACCATTTAAATAGTCAAAACAGTTTTAAAAACTTTTAGCAATTTACAGCACAGTAATTGATCAAAAGATAGTATATATTGCAGAAAAAGTAGATGTAAGTACTTACAATGAAAAAAAAAACGATAAAATTAACTTAATTATTCATTATAGGTCTGATGTATTCTTTATAACTTCATACAGTTCTTAAAATTGCCTTTGACTATTCAAGCGACTAGCATCATTCGGAATCTTGGAATAACTTAGCACAAATAATACACAAATATGTCGTTGTATGACAACCGTATAATAGTTTACTTTATAAGGAAATGGGTCCACTGCCAGAAATAGCGGAACAACCGAAATTTATTGAGATATTTACTTAGTATTCTTAGTAAGGGTCTAATAGTGGTATTTATGCAAAATTATTAACTTCATACAAAACTATTTGAAGTGTTTACTGCACTCGCGTTATAAATTAAGTATTTACTTTTTTGGTATATTTAGGTAGGAATATATTATAAGATATTTAGGTAAGTTAGTAATGAAGTATCAGATACGAAAGTCAATAATTTTATCTTTAGAAACAATGCTAGGTGTTGATTTAAATTGATAGTAAATAATAAAAAAGTTTAAGAATGGTAATTTAACTAGGAACTAGGGAAAATTGAAACTTCACAAAATTGAAATAAATCAACGTATTCGATTATAATAATTCTGCACCTGGAATTCGGATCCTTCCGAATTCTGTTTCTGGTTATTAAATTGTATAAAATTAGATTTTTATATTATTCATCGACCATAACTTAACCCTATCACTGTGATCCTCGTGACAAGCCAGCAGCGTTATCTTCGGGGGTTATAAAGTATCGAAACATATGCAGCATGCTATTTATGTCTTGAGTACCTACGTTTATAATAATTTGTTAAAATGTTGAATTTTAAAATTATTCTATATTTAAAATTTACTTCATGACACTTCTAGCTGATCTTTAATCATTGTCACTTAATAGCTCGGAGCCGTTGATCAGAAAAAAGGAAAACAGCGTGAAAGTAAATGATTGACAAAAAAGTTTTGTTAATCTGTAACCAATCTCTTTTTTGTCTCAACACGATTTTTACGCACTTCTCTAATCTCATTTTTTGGGGCACTATCAATCCGTGGTGGAGAATCATAACAATATAAAATGATAGCTATCGAATGTTCTATTACAATTCTTGGTTATGAAT
Source organism: Xestia xanthographa (assembly GCA_905147715.2). NCBI lineage: Eukaryota > Metazoa > Arthropoda > Insecta > Lepidoptera > Noctuidae > Xestia > Xestia xanthographa. The sequence continues at coordinate 21,291,938 of LR990655.1, read as the reverse complement.
TTGTGCTTCTAATAAATTATCAAGACTTGAATTCGAAAACGTCGATTTTAAAATTAAAAATACTGGTTTCATTTAAAATATTTCCATAATTTTAAGAATTTGTTTATATCTTTCAAGTCTTGATAATTTAGTTAATTTAGTAACTAAATTGTCACAATCATAATAAAAGCAAAAACCACTACATATTTTAAGCAAAACCAAAATGAACATCACCAAATATGACGAGATTATGTCTATCTATTATAATAAAGCCAATGTAGGTTATATCTTTTACACTTTTATGGGATAGTGGTGACAGCTGCTGATGTTTCTAATTTACAGTTCATTTAATCGTTTTCAATTAATAATGTATTCAGTTAGTTTACTTAATGATTATTGCTAAATAAATAAATAATTTATGTTTCAAAAGCAAAAAAAATACAGTTACTTTTTTCTATGAAAAATTATTTGTTAGGGTTCCGTAGTCAACTAGGAACCCTTATAGTTTTGCCATGTCTGTCCGTCCGTCCGTCCGTCTGTCCGTCCGTCCGTCCGTCTGTCCGTCCTCGCTTAATCTCTGTGACCATTAGCACTAGAAAGCTGAAATTTGGTACCAATATGTATATCAATCACGCCGACAAAGTGGTAAAATAAAAATTGGAAAGAAATGTTTTATTAGGGTAGCCCCCCTATATGTAAAGTGGGAAGTGATTTTTTTTTAATTTCAACCCTAACGTGTGATATATTGTTGGAAAGGTATTTAATCATTTTTTGATAATGTCAATAATTTCGGAAATAATCGCTCCAAAAGTAAAAAACAATGTGTCCCCCCCTCTAACTTTTGAACCATTGGTTTAGAAAATATGAAAAAAATCTGAAAAGTAGAACTTTATAAGGACTTTCTAGGAAAATTATTTTGAACTTGATGGAAACAACAGTTTTTGTACAAAAAAAAAACAAAAAGTTGTACAAAATAATTTCTGGACTAAGTTTGTAGTATATTCGTATATGCAAGCATTTTTACATAATGGATACCCGGTGACGGACGGGAAACTACGGAACCCTACACTGAGCGTGGCCCGACACGCTCTTGGCCGGTTTTTTTTTACTAAAAATCACTTATATGCACTATTTGTTGCAAAGTCACTAAACTAAAAACCGTTTGTCGTCTTTCGAGTAGCAGTTTTCCCAAAAAGGCTTTAGTTTTGCTTTAAATAAAAGTTTATAATTGCCATAAAAAGAAGCAGCTGTCTCAAAACATCTGTCATCTTTAAAATTTTGTGTCTATATTATTCTTTAATAATATACGTTAATGTAGCTACTATGCTTTCTTTAATAGTCATTCGTTCATTTCCTGTTTCATCAATTTTATCGGAATCTTCAAGACTTTACACCATTTTTCAGATAGATTCAGGATTTCACTTTTTGATATCATGGTAATGGGAACTGAAAAACATTAAACCAAAATCCTCCAATAGAAAGTTTTCATAACCCCAATTTAGACACGTTTTGAAAAACAAGTTTCGTATTCTGGTTACCTTTTACCTACTTGTAATTTGCGATAAAGCACAACTTCAATAGTGATAAATAAATCAATAATAAACGTACTCGTCCATCTATGGGAGCCGTCGCGAATTTCATAATAAAATTCCGCGTCGCTTAGGTAGGTATCCCACCCATTAACAGAGATAAAGAAAATAAAATTATACCTAAACGAATAAAACAAAGCTCTATGCCCCAAAATAGATTTATTAAAATTACTCAAAACGCATTCACAAAAATATGAATTCCGGATGTACGCGCGCACTCTGGTTTCGCACCCCACCGTTCCGCGGCGTGACCCGAGACTCGAACCCGCTACCCGAGGGTGGGCAATCACGCCGCGTTCCCACGGAGCCGGCATTGTTTCCTCTCACGGTTCGCGACATGTCATTGCTATGATTGCTGGGCCACTGGCCCACTGCTTTCTAATCATATGTTCAACGTAAATATCGCTTTGAATCCCATTACTTAGATGTGTGACGTGTCCCCGTACCTAGATTGATGATGTTTTAAAAGTAGGTATAGTTCGGTTAATACTTAATGGCGGCTCGGAAGTTAGCTGCAAGTGACGATCTGAGCATTACACACAGACAAAACGGTGCGTCATCTGCGCCCCGTTGATATCGCCATAAAGTTTAAAACGTTATTCCTGCGCAGACTGTCACTCGCAACTAACTTCCGAGCCGCCATTAAGTTTGAGCCGAACTATACCATCAAATTTATATCATTCAGCACAATAATACTGAGTTTAAACTTAATTTTACATTTCCACAAAATTGGTAATCAATCTCACAGGAAATAAGCTGTCTAATTAAATATAAATCACTACCCAACTACGTTTAAATTCAAGAAATAAATCGCCAAAATTGCACGGTATCATATTCTTAGAAAAAAATCGTATCGAATGGCAGTACGAGCTGCGTACACCGGTGCATACATCTGCCACCCCTGGCTTCGTCTACCTACTAACATCCGCCGACACATTTGGCCCTACATTTTTTTCCATGTCGCAATGTAATTTCCCAAAGTCCCAGTCGGTGGTGGAGTGTAAACATAGGGACAAACAGCCGTACTAAACTTGTCACGTAATTCGTTCGTCAAACATGCGTCTATTTGTTCTTGAGATTGACACCAGCCCGCCCCCAGCGGTGGCCCTTTGTTTTTATGTTGCACGCTGTCAATATTTGGTCTCATTTGTCATTAAGTGGTTTTAAATGCCGATTCGTCGGCGATACGACGAGCCCAAAGTGGGTGGCGCTGTGTAGGCTTGTTCAAACGTACATCCCGAGATGTTTGAACAGATAAGGTAACGTGAACATTTCTATGTGAACTTTGACTTCGGAATATTAATATGAGAGGTGTATCCGAAAATAGGAATACGAGTGGAAAATTTAACGAATCCATGTTCTGTTCGTACTACCCTGTGTTACCAAGAAAAAATACTTAGCCTTGGTTAAAAGTTGCTGCAATGAGTTGGTGCCGACGAGGCAAAAAAATTAAATGGAATTTTAGCCTTAGTTTAGTGCGCATGACCTTCTTGGAATCGTTAGTTGCCGTAACGGTACTTATGTCGCGTCTCCCTCAGGTAGGCCTGCCCCTCTGCACCGCTGGTTACTTGGCCCTCGGTGCAGCCGGGAATGCGTTTTTATGACGCCTTATTCAGATGCTAGAACTCCAAGATGACGCTCAACACGCTATGGTTTTTGTCAATCGGTATTTGATTTTTTCCGCGACCTATGTTTATATTAACTTTCATTTTAGATTTGGTAATGAACATAGAAGTTTGTATTTATAGTAAAGTAACAACACGTGTCAAAATATTCTGCAGTGTCGTGTGTATTTGAGCTAAACAATTTGAAATCAAATCATTGGAATAACACCTCCCTGTGCAGGTGCAATTGATGATTTGCACTTTTAACAAACGGGATTTCAACTAAAAAAACCTATTCGCAAATTGATTTTCTGTTGACTTCTAAGGCCGTTAGACCAAAACAAGGAATGTCGCTGAAAAACCAGTCAAGTGTGACCAAAACTTGATTTGTGCACCTTTATCTGTTAAAGATGCAGAATTATTTATTTTCTTTAGTAACGGTTTACGGTTTTCAAATTTCCGAATGGGGACTTAATCAAATTGATTTGGTGATTACTCAGACTTTTTCAGACGTAAACCTAGTGTGAAAGATCACGGAGAATGGTTGCACTGCAATGTGGGTACTTTTGATTATTTGATATATTACGTATCACTGATAAACGTGAATGAATTATTTAATCATTTGCAAGAATATATATAGATAACTAACATAATTATGTTCTTAAAATCTATGGGTTTCACTATATTCAGCATTTCAGCCGTAGAAATATTTAGATTTCACATCTCGGTTACACATCATGCACATCATGCAGTACAGATTCATTAGAAAGAAAGAAAACATAAAATTATAATATATTATATATTATTATATTAATAAAGTTAATAAAGCGCACACACATAAAAAATATATATATACAAAACAAAGAGGATAACATAGCAACATTAATTAGGAATAACATAAAAATACTAATAATTATTTCATAATTTAAATTTCGATTACAATGCAATTCATAAAATCAAAACTAAATACAATTCCATTCATTTAAAACAATAATTTATATTAAAAATAGCTATCAGTTTTAATGATGTCTTCATCAATAATTTTTCTTTTAGTTAGGTAATTTTTAGTTTTTTATTAGGGTTAATTAGCTTACAGCGAAAGGCCAATAAACCAATCTACAGCATCCCTACTATAGTCAAAATCCTCTACTATACAACCACCATGTATATCTGCCGTTTCTTTTCACAAAACAAACATCACATTTAAAATAAATAAAACGTATGTTACGTTTTATTTATTTTAAATGTGACATTTACCACTAGCAAAACAGAACAATAATCACCCACGTTATTTCCACACCAGGTATACAATCTGCCTAACTGCTCAATTTTAAGCCTTTACCGAAAGGATCTTCCAAAGGTAATAAAAAATGTTTTTGGAAAGTTTTATGACCGTAAAGGGTACCAGCAATAGGGTTATATGTTGTAAAGTAATTCCAACAACCGACCTTCGGGATAAAAATACCGCCAAAGTTGATTTGGTATAACTGTAAAATGGTTCCGGTAAGTAATTAACGACTAGATGCTATGTTGGTTATGTTCTAGCAGTTATTACCGGTTAAATAAATACGGTATAAATGTTTCTGACTTGTATTGTTATTGTGTGTAATGAAGTACTCGCCATTCGGATTGATTGAAGTGTATTTTGTTTGAGTCTAAGTTGGGGCTTAAGAATCTAATAACGAGGCATTGGATGTGTTGCTATAACGATGTTCCAAAAATACTTGTTACTCTGAGAATATTAAGAAAACCTGAAAACAATTCGGGCCTAGTGTTTTCCCATATTTGGTATTCTAACTACGTATATTAAACTCAAACTCAAAGCATTTATTTCAATTAGACCATTACGGCACTTTTGTCAAGTGTGTGTGTGTGTTAAGTCAAAAATACAAAAAAGAAAATCAAAGCTACAGTCCCAGTCACAAGGCATAATAACTTGAGAAAGTACTGTAGTTGCCCATTCCCTAGCGTAGATCTCTATGGAGAAGAACGGGCAAGAAACTCCATGGACACTCTTTTAAAATCAAAATATTGTTACAAAATCTTGGTTACATCATTAGTTTTGAGATTATACATATATGTGAGAACGATGTAGAAAGACGTGCACACTAAGAGCATCCAGAGTAAAAGATTAGATTAGATTATTATAAATGATTTGAAAAGCTAAATGCTTTGCTTTGCAAACTTATGTATTTTTGATGGTATTTTTATTGATCCAAGAGCTAAGAGAGGAGCTCGTGGCTAAATAATTAAAGCCGCTCGGGTCGATCGTTAGGTTAAGCCGTGCTTGCCTAGGTTGGTCTGTGGATGGGTGACCACCCTTTCATACCGAGTTTCCTCCGTGCCTCGAAAAGCACGTTAAGCTGTTGGTGCCGGCTGCCATTTGTAGACTTTTGACGGTCGTTACAGGTAGTCAGTGGCCCAAAAAGTCTGACAACCAGTCTTACCAAGGGGTGTCGTATTACCCAGCACTAACTGGGTTATGAAGGTCAGATCGGCAGTCGCTCTATGTAAAATACTAGTATGTAACCCAACGTAGTTGAGAAAAGGCTAGGCGGATGATGATGATGATGATGAATTTCAAGATTCTTTTAATAACATAAGGACGTAAGTAGATGTTTTTTCTATGTAACACCTTATATTTGGTACAGAGAAACGCCCCTGTACTAAATATAAAAAACCTCTTTAATACAGTGAGATTAGTCGAATAGACTACCCTATTTGACGACCCGAATGGCGTAGCGGTAGTGAGGCTGCCTTACGTTCTTAGGGTACCGGGTTTGAATCTCGGTAGGAGCAAATGTTCGTGTGATGAGCATGGACATTTGTTTCCGAGTCGTACATGTCTATATATGTATAATAAGTATGTATTTACAAACAAAAAGTATATACCTATGTAGTATATCAACTATCTGGTGTCCACGACACAAGCTTCGTTGCTTAGTGTGGCACTAGATGGTGCTGTGTGTAATGTTCAGCGATATTTATATATTTTTATTTATTCTTACTGTGGTTGTTGTAAAGGCCACAAGTAGACATGGTGATTACGATAGTGTTTCTTTTCTTACGAATGTCTTTGTTATGCTGTATTAGAAAGCTTTAATTTAGCAGTAAACGTTTATACACGACCTAAGGCCCTAGTCGATTGATGAGGGCGTCGATTTTTTAATCGAAAATACAATTATCCTATAGCATTTTAGTTAAATTGTTTGCAATAAGCACATATCTATAACATCCTTAAAATATTATATTTGCAACGGGTGTTTTTAATTTTAAAATCAACGTTACGTAAGATACGTTAGGTTTATACAGCTTGTTCGTGCTTAGGTGATTAATGTACCGTTTCGTAACTAACCAAGCAAAAAAAAAATACTCATTCCCTTTTTTTTCGGATGGGAGATAATCAAATGACTCCTCGCGCTCTGGGCGAAGTAGGAGGAAGTGTCAGACTTTTACTGACTAAAACTCATCCATGTTCCTTCATCGCCCTTTGTGTTCCGGGGCCACGGTATCTCTTTCGAGCAGTCTCGCAGCCCCGAACAGTCCTGCAATCCTGAACAGTCCCTTTTTGTTTCGACACCCGGGGCGTCTCCCGCGGTGGCCGGGACGTGGGGTTCTCTCCCTCTAACGTTCCGCCACCTCCTTCTCTAGCATGACTGCTTCGCAGAAGGAGGTGACGGCGTCCCATTCCGTCTCGCTCCCGACCATGGATTGAACCAAGGCCGGACGCGAGAGTCCTGCAGCCCCAAAATACTCATTCCCTTAAATATTTTAACAGGTACTACTGTGTTATCACAAGATCACATTCTCTATTGGTGAATCTACACAATTTTTGCGATTTCTTCGCTATCTTATCAGCCAGTTACTACTTACTAACGATGGCCTTTCCAGGAACGAAAAAGAAAGCAATAGCGGAAGTTTCCCATGACAGCCATAGGGTTAGATTAGATTTGGATTTCTATTTATTACGATACTAAGTTGCGTTTATGGTGGATACAAGATTTATGTGAAGTTATTGAAGTTTTAATTTGATCCTTAATTTTTGTAGGCTTTCATGGCTTTTTATCCCACATGAAAATCCTTGTCGGTTCCGCTTCTTTCTAAGTGTCGTGGGATATATGTGTTAGTGTTGGGATATTAGATTTAATGGCCAATTAATCATTAATAACAACTTCTAGTGAGCGACCACACTTATCTGCTTGAACCAGTCAGAATGAACTTTACGTACTTAGGTTTATGAAAGAAAGTCTTATATACTTAGATCATAGATCTTTGATTTCTAACTTATCATCTACACTAATATAATAAAGAGAAAAGATTTGTATTTTTGTGTTTGTATGTTTGTAATGAATAAACTCAAAAACCACTTTGCCGATTTCCAAAATTCTTTCACCATTAGGAAGCTACATTCACCCTGAGTAACATAGCTATATTTTAATATGGTCGATTGATGCAAAATACTATCCGAGTTTTTATGTTTGATTGGCGCAGCAGCATTTGACGCGTAGCATTTTCGTGGTAAAATAAATGTCATGAATTTGAGTGTTATTTGTTTTGTTTATATTGATTAATATACCTATAAACATATATCAAGGAAAGGAAACACCTATCTACCTATCACTGTTTGTCTGGTGGGCTATGACAGAAATTGCTCATAAGGACGGTCGAGCAAGCTGTTTGGTTTACAGTTTAACCAACAAATTACACTGTAAAGTGTAAACCAAATAGCTTATTCCCACGTACATACTTTTTTATACTTGAAGTGTTTAATGAATAACACTGTTTTAAGCTTTCACGGTTTAAAATTAAACTTATATTATCACTTACTATTTGTTTTGAGCTCCAAATATTCCCGTAAGTGACAATATAAGTTTAGTTTCATGAATAACCTCTATAGCACAATATTCAGGTATGATGGCAGCTCATAACTTCATACATAACATAACACACAAAACGAAAAAATTAAAAACCCACACTGGAAGACTGGAACACAGTAGTTCTCAATCAACCACTAAGGAATATAAAAAACAAAGGGCCGGGGGCAACTCATAAATCGCATGATAGAGTCATTAGCCAGGGGCGGACTCGCCGCTGAATAATTAAAAACAAATAAAGTCGACACGGATTACCCTATCTGTGGCACTATCGCTCGTTCATTTTTAGTTTATTTAATAGTTTGTGTTAACTTACACGGATATTAGACGGATTTTAAGGTTTTTATTGTAGATTGTTAGAATTTTGATAATGGGTGGAATTGATGGGCTAGTTTTTGTAATTGTTTTTTCCTACAAATGCGAGATGGTGTTAGTATTATTGCAAAGGAAAATAATATTTTGAAGGGAGAGGTTTTTTAGTTTCGGTTTATTTAATTTGATAACTTGCACTTTCCGGAATCTGACTCACTTTATAAGCAATTTTGTAATAAAAGTGTGATTGGCAATTAATAAATCGCATGATGTAGTTATTAGCCAGGGCCAGACTCGCTGCAGGATAATTAAAAACAAATTAAGCCGACACGGATTACCCTATCTGTGCCACGATCGTTCAGTCATTTTTATTTAATAGTTCATGTTATAAGTTATAACTTACACGGACATTAGACGGATTTCAAGATTTTTACTTTAGATTGTTAGGATTTTGATAATGGGTGAAATTGATGGGCTAATTTTTTTATAACTGTTTTTAATTTTATGAGTTTAGTTTCATTGTGATGTGGTGGGATATTTGTTTTATTTGCAAGGTAGTCTCTTTTATTACATAGTGAAAGAAATGTTGTTGTTTCAGTTTATTAGATACGGACGTCCCGCGGTTTCACCCGCGTAGTCCCCGTTCCCGTGGGAGTACGGGGATAAAATAAATGTAGGGTGAATGTAGCTTTCTAATGGTGAAAGAATTTTTGAAATCGGTTCATTACTTCCGGAGATTACCCCCTACATACAAACTTACAAACATACAAACTTACAAACAAATGTTACCTCTTTATAATATTAGTATAGATTATTATTATATTATTATAGATTACTACACTACTACTACAACAGCCCATAACGTCCACTGCTGGACATAAGCCTCTCCCATGATGAGAGGAATTTGCCGTAATCTCCACGCTTGGCAGGCGGATTGGAGATCGCAGTGATGAAAGACTAACAGAAAATGCTGCTGCCCATTCTCTGGTCTACGGAGGCGCAAGGTGTTCTGCCTCAGACATTAGTCGCCTTATACGACACCCGTGAGTGTAATGGGTTGGTTCTATTCTACTCTGCCGGATACCACACGGCTAAGATATAAATATATTATATATTATAGATAGATTATTAATTATTATTATTAGTATTAGTATAGACTAGCGGACGTCACGTGGTTCCACCCGCGTAGTTCCCGTTCCCGTGGGAGTACGGGAATAAAATAAAACCAATGTTACTCAGTAAAGACGTGGCTTTCTAATAGTGAAAGAATTTTTTTTAAATCGGTCGAGTATTTTTAGAGTTAAATCGTAACAAACAAACAAACAAAATATCATGTTTCCTCTATATAATACACTGGCCTGCAAAACTAAGTACTACACTTTTAAAATGTAATTTTTTTCTAAACTATAGAAGTTAGAGATTAAAAATAAAAATAAACGGCCAAGTGCGAGTCGGACTCGCACACGAAGGGTTCCGTACCATTGACTATATTTAGTATTTGTTGTTATAGCGGCAACAGTAATACATCATCTGTGAAAATTTCAACTGTCTAGCTGTCACGGTTCATGAGATACAGCCTGGTGACAGACAGACGGACAGACAGCGAAGTCTTAGTAATAGGGTTCCGTTTTTACCCTTTGGGTACGGAACCCTAAAAACGTTTTATAGCAATTTTTATCAGCTCTATTAGGTTTTATGTACAAAATTAACCCTTATGTTCCCATCCGTGCCCAAGTGGGCACGGATGGGAACATAAAGGTTAATTTTGTTAAATTGGGGGTGTTAATTGGTGACGTTTTCTATCGAGCTACATAATTATACATACCTACTCGTATATCATCGGATTCTACAAATACCTTTCTCTGTCTTATTGTTATTTGACTTCAAAATAGCAAGCACGGTAGCAAAGCGAATATTTGACACGAAATGTTTGTAGGATTCGATCCTGCGCTGCGTGGGTGGATGAATCGCACATACACCCACTCGGAATAACCGACCGTCCCATACAAATGTCATACCACCGGACATATTTAATTTACCACTTTGATTTTAAATTGGAAACTAAAATTAGAACAACTAAATCCCAATGCTGATTCTGATTTACTTAAAACTCACCCAGTCGTCATTTGTATGGCTATTTAGCTTAAACTTGTTATTGATATAAAACGAAGAAGTTGAAGAGCTGATTTACGTAAACATTACATAACAGACGTAATAAGGATGATTGCTGACTAACAGGAAAAAATGTGTTTAGTGTGTCAGTTAGATTTTCGAAAAAAATTGGTTAAGTAGGTACCTACGTGTTTTTTGTTTTATCAAATTAATAAATACGAAGATAAAACGCGTCAAAGATCATGAGTGGGGGGGCTTGTGACGTCATTTTCCGGTAAAAATGGACTCAAATGTGACGTCACACGAGTTTTTGACGCACTGTATCGTCTTCATTTTTAGTTTACGTGAAAAAAGAAAAAATATGTGTCCAATATTTTTTGGAAATCTATCTGACGGACCAATTAGTTTTTTTTGTCATCTACCCTAATAGGTATAAAAGCAAATTTTCTTCTAGGCGTGTTACTGTGACATGCAATGATATTATATAGTAAAAAGAGTATAAAAGAATTATAATATCATTGGTGACATGCACATCTAATTATCAGTATTTTACTCTCTCAAAGAAGTATTATTTTCGCAGGATTCTTAGTAGATAATCGTATTATAAAACATATGAAAACGGGTATTTTCGCGAATTTTACCTTTAATATAAGCCCGACGTTTCGACCGGATTGCACCAGCCGTGGTCGCGGGAAGACTGAAGTATTGGAGAATTTTGAAATTCGCGAAAATACCCGATTACAAATGTTTTATAATGTGTTCTGATCGTAATTTAAATTTTTCATCGCAACTCCTCTACCAAGAATGACAATCAGAATTATGTACTTACTTACCGGTTCCTGACGCTATGATTATAATGATGAGGCTGTTATCAACGACATCTTGGCGGCAATTTGTGCTGTTTGGCTGCAGTGTTATTAAATTAATTAATTCGTTGTTTAAACTGTCGTAAAGTTGGTTTCTGCTGACGTCACTACTTATTTATAGGACTGCTTCGTTCTTCGATTTAATTTTCAAAGGCGGTGTACTGGTAAACCTTTTTTGTGAATATTTGGGCATCCATCAACTTGGGGGTTGGCTTACTGTCGAATGGGATACAATCAATGATATTCTAATAAACAGATATGTTATAGGTACACCTACAAAACCACCGAAAAAAGTGTGCCGCGGGGGAGAGCCAGCTCACATACACGCAGTGACGCAGAATAAAGGAAAAACAGGCCAATTGGCTGGTTTTTGAGTCTTCACGATTGCGCGCTCACAGTCACAACATATCTGTATAGTAAAATATAATAGGATACAACTGAGTACCAGTTGATTATATGGAACAACTGCCTCTTAGAATAGACTTAGAATATGGGCAACTGTAACGCGGTATTTACTTTACTTTCGATGCTTAATAGTGGTATAAGACCTCCTGATCATCATTTCTACAATGGGGGCTATTGCGCATGAATTCGCCGCTAGAGGCGTTCGTGTAGACTAAGGTCTTCCAAAATTTCAGATGTCATACAGAGTTCGCGCGTTGCGTGTCTTTTTATCACGTATTTATACTAATCCTCACACCTTGTGTTCTAGACTGAGCCATTCCTGATTAATTATGACTTGAAGATTTCAAGAAGCAACTTAGGATCTTATTTGTTAGTACTTGGAGGTATAATGATTTTTAAATGTTTCATGCTTGCTAATTTTAGGGAGAATATTGTAAATATGTATCTGAAGTTTACACTATGTTGTTATAAGTAATAAAATATACTTTTTATGACGTTATTGGTACTTTAAAGTATAAAATATCATTATTGACAAGACCTTACTCGACAGTGGCGCCATCTGGTGAGATAAAAATCGATAGCCCCTATTCAATGATATTCTAACAAACAGATATGTTATACACCTACAAAACCACCGAAAAAAGTGTGCCGCGGGGGAGAGCCAGCTCACATACACGCAGTGACGCAGAATAAAGGAAAAACAGGCCAATTGACACGTTTTCGAGTCTTCACGATTGCGCTCATAACATATCTGTTTAATTAAATATCATTGCCCCTATTGCAAGAACAATTAAAATGAAAACAATTCGTGACTGAGGTCCGTGTTCCAGAATGATGCTCAAAAATATGAAACCCGACCCAAATACAGAATGACAACATCAGTTTCATACTAATTTAAACTAGGTAATATTATCTTAAGTTATTATTTGGCCGAATTCTTTCCTACATCCCTAAAACAAAAAAAAATAACCACGCCATTACTACAACTTTAAAACAAAACCACATTAGTTGCGTGAGGCCTGAGATGGACTCGAGTGTTTGTTCAATTTATGTGCCGAGTACTCCCGAGTAGTGCCGAGGAGTGCCGAGCGCCCTCCACGAAGATGAGACGAGGTGGCGCCTCCCGGACATGGCGTTCAAGAGAACACACGAGCCAGTGAAGATCTGGGTGTTGATTTGAAAATGGAATGTGTTTTGAAAATAGGAACACAGGTAAACATTGAAACAAAAGAACTGCACTACCTACATAATGGGTTTACAAGCAATTTGGGAATCACACTCACCAGTGACATTCTTTGACAAAAGACTGTTTCTACGTAAATAGAAGATGAAGACTTCTTTATGACAAAAGAGACTATGAATACGAATGATGTTGTTGATAGGCCATTCATATACTTCAAATTGAAACCAGTAAGTGGCTTATGGCTTATTCGTCATGATTTGCTGCTGCAATTGCTTGAAACGTGATTTAATTAATTAGTAAGAATGCCTTTTTTATTTACGTTTTGGTGGACCTTTCGACCCAAACAGAAAACCAAACATTTTATAAATTCACACAAATCCCCCTGGGATTTTTAATTTAAGGCCTACCAAACTTACTTTTCACAGTACTCCGCTAAAATCTTAAAAATCTTTTATTAACGTGACGTTAATTTGATATCTACATGAGCATTAATGCAGCGCTTTACAGCACAAACTACTCATAAGTTAACATCGTGTAATCCAAGTTTATCCCTAGCAAGCAACGGCTGTTACCAAATTAATTTATTGAACGGTCCGCTAACGGTACCGCTGAAGACTCTTCTGCCAGTCACACAATCCACTCATACCCAACACTGTAACACAACAACCACAAACACAGCCAGACCAAAACCAACCACAACTCAACCACAATAAAACTCATTTTAACCTACAAGCAAATCAACATACGACCGATAAACGCAACATAGCAGGCAGTAAATAAACAGTTGATACTGACTACACATCATTACATCAAAGAGATGAATAGCCATTGTGATAGGACATTGCACTTTATAGTGGAGCGAATACGTGTCAGAATCAAATGTGTGGTTGTTGCAGGAGTTTCTTATCGAACAGTGGGTTAGTGGGCGCGAGCGGAGTCGGGTCAAACGCTTAGCAAATAACCACGAACGGATTCGTCTTGGCGTGTATTTGCCGGCATCACCGTGAAATAGTTGCAAAAGCTCGCGGTGCTAGGCATTGTGTATAATGCATTTTGTTCCACTGAAACCGCGGTGCACCCTTTCTTGTTCTCTGAAGAAAATAACAACAACAAATTGTACAAGACTTGGCTTATTATTTTTGTAACACATGCTTTGAGTTGCGCCGAGTGGTTCGGTCAAACCGGACACTGACATAGACTAGGTACTTCTAGAGTACATTATTGTCCTTGTCAGAGCCCGCCCGGTGACGTCTGGAGCCGAGTATGTTCTCTTTTTAGGGAACCTACTTTGTAAATTATTTTAAACAAATTGTGTTCCATTTTTGAACACGTATATTCGAACTATTTCAAACTTCGTGAAACAGGCCAGTATCGATTAATCAATCAGCACAATAATCTAATTCAGTCAAACAGTTATACAGTTGACTCAAAAACGTAACCAATTCGGCCTCGGGCAACAAACTTAAGTACTTACTCAGAAGTTTTAAATTGACTACAAATTCGCGGAATTTAACAAAAGAAGCCGGTCAAGTTCAAATTGAAATAGAAGATACGGCAGACACTGCATAGATTAACATAGTACAGACGCGAGCACATCAAGGTACTACAATCTGTCTTTCTTTAATAGATTTTGAACTTTATCGCCAAAGCATTAGGATCAAGGTTGATTGGGAAAATTTGCAGTTTCGGTTACTTTGAGTGCTGGCATCTATACCCACAGGTAAATGACATTGTTATTTTCATGATAAGAGGTCAATAACTTTAATTTGGCGAAATATTTATAACTTTGGGACGAATTTTCGGATCTAGTTTTGTATCCTGTTGGTTAATATTGGGCACGCCTGATGCTGATGAACAGTTTAAATGATAATACCTCTTAAATGCTCTTAGTTTTCCAAAAAAACTATTAGTAGATACTACTATAACTATGGGTGTCGTATAAGGCGACTAATGTCTGAGGCAGAACACCTTGCGCCTCCGTAGACCAGAGAATGGGCAGTGCCCATTCTCTGTTAGTCTTTCATCACTGCGATCTCCAATCCGCCTGCCAAGCGTGGAGATTACGGAAAATGTCTCCCATCATGGGAGAGGCTTATGTCCAGCAGTGGACGTTATTGGCTGTTGTTGTAGATACTACTAGAAAAACAAATCAGCCACTTACGAGTACCCTAAATAAAGAAATCATTTCTCACTAAAAACCAATTACGATCAAACGTACTAAAGTAGGGCTAATTGAATAGATCAAATTTGACATCTGTCAGTTCAAAGTAAAGGTTACTTTTTTTTGTCATTATTACAATAAAATGTAATTGTAATTGAAAAAAGTTAAGCAATTGTGCAGTTCTAATTTCGAAAAAAAAAAATAATATTATAGGCCAGCCGTTGCACGGTTACGTTGTTGTACTTTGATGAAGTGTCAAATGTGATCTATTAAATTGGCCCTACTGTACACCACCAAACGAATCAACAAGCAGTTTAACACTTGTCATTTTCAATTACAACAACAACTATAATAGAACAACAAAGTATTAGATGAGCAAGTAAACATCAAACTAAAGCCAAAATTGTTGTTATCTTCTACAAAATAACTCGGAAGCATCTTCAGATCGGGCCCATAATAACCCATCAATCAACCGTTTGGATCTACAAAAACCACCTTTGTAACCCTGCCGCCTATAATTGGTACGTAAAAAACAAAAGTAGAAAATTTATAACGAGACGAAACTCCCAAATCATTCTGTTTAGTGCGAAATTATAGTGTTTTAAACACGGCGTTTAGGTGATTGTATTGCTTTAATGAAAGGGTATTACGTAAGTGGACGGGACGAAGAGAAGTAAGCCGCAATCTATTAGCTGAACAAAAACTGTTTAGCTTTAATTCTATAATTATGTGGGAACAATGGGTTTTTGCACGAAAAGCTCGTGGTTAAATAACACAGCCGCTCGGTTCGATCTTTAGGTTAAGCCGTGCTTGCCTAGGTTGGTCTGTGGATGGGGACCACCTAACATACCGAGTTTCTTCCGTGCCTCGGAAAGCACGTTAAGTTGTTGGTCACGGCTGTCATTTGTATATTTGACAGTCGTTACAGGTAGTCAGTAGCCCATAAAGTCTGACAACCAGATTTACCAAGGGGTATCGTATTACCCAGTACTAACTGCGTTGTGGAGGTCAGGTAAGCAGTCGCTCAATGTAAAATACTGGTATTCAGCTGCATCCAGTTAGATTGGAAGCCGACCCCAACATATAGTTTTTGAAAAGGCTAGGCAGATGATGAATGCGCTTTTTGCACGCGTTTCTGATCCATAGATGAGCTTCTAAGGAATTGTGAGACAGGTCAGGGAAATGAAGGTAAGTTTGCGCATGAAATATATGAAACATTACATAACATCACGCCTGTGAGGGTTAGGCAGAGGTGTACATAACACACTAACATTTCGCCATTTATGTTTAAGTCCTATGTAATAGGGGCGAGCCTATTGCCATCAACCGAGCGCAAAGCCAGGCTCCGTGGCTGCTACTGAGAAATTCCTGATGGAAAAACCCAATAAAACTTTGCCCGACCCGGGAATCGAACCAAAGACCTTATGCTCAGTGGTCCCGCTTGCGACCACTAAACCAACGAGGCAGTCACGCTAGTAAACGCTGAAACTTTCTGTATGTTTAGTTACGAACAAATTCCTAGACTTCTGAAATTAGCACCCATGACAGCTTCTGACTTAGTGTCAGAATTTAGGTTCTTAACCGACCTCCGTTGATCATCATCATCATCATCATTAGTTCAGCCGAAAGACACTTGGGGGAGGCCTATGTCCAGCAGTGGACACTGCTGGACATAGGCCTCCCCCAAGTGTCGCCACATTGACCGATCCCGGGCACCTCGCATCTAGCCGATTCCCGCAACCTTCACTAGGTCATCGGTCCACCTAGTGGGAGGCCTTCCAACGCAACGTATTCTGGTTCGCGGTCGCCACTCCAGAACTTTTCGGCCCCATCGGCCATCCGTTCTGCGAGCAATGTGCCCTGCCCACTGCCACTTAAGTTTGGGAATTCTACCTCCGTTGATATCAGTAACCAATTTCCATGCTTTTTCATCAAATAGATAATTGAAATTAATAAAATGTGTCATCTTCATAGATTGGTTTTATTTCATGAATGTAGAAATCTTTTTATTTGAAACAAGGTTGATTTATTTTAAGACTCCAAACTCACGGAAAAAGCGTTTTCGTGACTGATCTTAATGAGTTTTCGGTCCTCGTTGACCTTCAATGGGAATGTGAGTGTCCAGCACCAATGCTTATGTTCGGAAGTAGTAAACAAAAAAACATAAATTAAATAGGTTACATGCCCTACATTTGTACTTTTATGCCTACCTTCTGCAAGCTTTCAAATCGCAGATACTGGCTTAGATATAGATTCTGCATGAACGCATCATAAACGCTGTAAAAAAACATGCTGGCATGTCCAGCAACGTTCGAAAATTGAAAAGCCTCATCATCAAATCATTCAGATCAAACATCATTACCTATCTCAGCAGTTCTCCTAGCAACTCTGTCTGCATACCTTGCACCTTGGGGCGGGCAGGGGCGGTTGGTTGCGAGGGAGGCGGGGGTGACGTCACGCCGTGGGTGCCGACACGTCGCTCGCCGTCACGCTCCACAAACAGCAAGGTTGCCGCAGCCTTGACGCCGGCCCACATTGCTCACCGGCTCAGAACCGACTTTTTGTACTAAATACTATATCTCTGGTGTGAACATCTTCCGGTTACTAAATGCCTGGTAAGTGAGTCATGGCCTGGCGAATTCTGGGCGATTATGATAACTGTTATCGGGCAGCGATGGGTTGAAAGTGAAGTCATCAAGAATACAGAACTAAGAGAAACTTTTGGATCAGTTTTTACAGTTTCAGTTCTAGCAAGCCTTTTCCAAGTATGTCGGGGTCGATTTCTAGGTTAACCAGATGAACCAAAAACATGTTAGAAGTAGAAACCACTTCAATAACATAAGCATCGTTACAAATTGAAGACCACGCTTAAATACTGCAGGATTAAAAAGGCACAAAGCTAATTCAATTACCCAATCCAAATCAACTTCAATCAACTCATCACTCATCACTCTCTTCTTCAACTCATCTTCAATTTCCCCATTTATTTGGAGTAGGCTCATCTATCTGGTTATCTGCATGTTTTCAATGTCCTAGGGTCACATCTAAACGGCCCAGCGCTGCACTTGACCAGCCGATGTTCATCGGTTCCAGTAAAACCCGTAACGATAAAATAATATTTTTAGTATGGTCATAAATAAAAACATCAAAGTCTGTCTCCGAGGACCGTACATACGTCACAACCTCGTTTGCTATAGGTGTCTACTTTTCAACACGAACCTCACGAAAGTATTATGAAATCTGTTTTTTTTAACGTGCATTAAATGCATCGCCACTTTCAAAACTCATTTCATTCTTAGAACACAAAGCGCCCGTTGTTAACTCATATGCACCGTCTTTAATGAGTACGTCTACGTACGCAGCTGCAATTAACAGCGACAAAAAAAAACACATCCATAAATAAACATTGCCCATAAACATCTCAACAAATCGTTAAGTAGCAAAAAAAGGTTCCAAATACAAAATAAAACAATTGAACCTCAGATCTAGTGACATGTACAATTTTTGTGACCGTCCTTTGGTGAAGCATGGCTAATCAGTCGGGCGTAGTCCAGACAATGGTGTCAGCGTGAAAGCCTCATAAAACTACGGGCCCAGTAAAGCTCTGTCCAAAATATTTACGGCGCGTGACAAACGGACCGCCTTTGTCTCGCAGAATTGTCTTGGCGATTCGACGCGGTTAATCTTCGGACTACGTTCTTGCTGCGGACATGTGCAATGTGTTACGGACTCGAGATTATTTGACACGAGGAACGATCGTAAAACTACGTGTCAATATCTGTTGCCAGGCAGGTGAGAGATAAGTCAGCTGCTCGTTGCAGTTAAATAGAGGTGATAATCTTTGGCTAATTCTTTGAAGAGTTTTTGTCTGCACTGTTTCTAGATTGAACTGTGCTAGCCAGTGGGCTAACTGTAGTTTTTCAAAAAATACCAGCCTATTACTGTCCCACTCTTGCTCAAGTGAACGGTTGGCGATTTCAGACTTATATTAACTATAAGTCCAGGTTTCCCCTCGACGTTTTCCTTCACCGATGTCTGTGATGTCCAAGATAAACTTAAAAAGTTGCAGTTACTGTTATAAACAGAGCCATTCAACAACATTGTTAAGCTACATGCATACCCACTGCTGGCCTGTCGCATATACTAAGTACTGGTCTACTCAAAACAGACGATATAACTGACGATGGATACTAATCTTTACCAACATCACCACCCCACCATAGAACAGTTATTGTAAATGGTTAGGTGTTGAACATAATAGCAAGCTTTTTGTAGATAAAGATTAGGCCTCCAAAGGTATTTAGGGGACTCTGTGTATTTACTCCTTGGGCCTTGAAGCTCTGGTCTGTGTCCCAGTCCCTACAGTGAAAACATCTTACGCTGATTATTTTAGGCTAATACTCATACACCTACTGGCGGTAGGTAATTTCATACAAGCCTAAAAGCTTTGCTTGTCCTTATAAATTGAAGTCTACTTGCTTTATGGGTTTGTCGTATTGTTGGCCCATCGGTGCACCTGCCATTACTGCTAATGCTTTCTCCCGTGATGCAAATAGATTGTCTCCAAACTTTAGCTTAGCAACAGAAGTCTCAGCCAAACCTGAAAAAAAAAACGTCGTGGAGCGAGTGTCAAATATATTCTCTTTTTTGTCTTTAACATCCAATTTATTTTTTGCTTTCACTGGTGTTACGTAAGCATTCCTTCACGACTCAACTTTCCTCATCGGTTACTAGTCGATGGTACGACATCACCTGTACTTCACACATAGCTTCAAAGTTTCTTCATTAGAAAGACTATTAAAATACCTGTATACTTAATATGTTATATGAGCTGCTGCTGTACTTGAGAGCTATGAAAACTGGTAACCTGAATGACCCTTACTGCTACTGTATAGACTTCAATTTGGTTTAATTTACATTCTTCTGTACGGTTATCTTATTTACAAACTTCAGGCAAATTCTTCGATTCATTCACTTAAAAGCTATTCTCCTATTCCGCAATGTACCACGGGTCTTTTTAAAAGAAAAGCGGAGTTTGATCACACATGCCTATAAACCATTGGTAAGTAAAACAAGCCATAAGTAAAATAACAATGCCATTATAAACCTTATAGATCTAAGATAGCACGTGCCATCACATAATACCGATGATATCAAAGAGCTAGAGCGGCTGCAGAGCAAAAGGAAACAAAATGAAACACTTTCGGTTCTCGGCCATATTACCTTTCGATGTTCGTCACTATGAATAGTAGATCGTTTGTCTGTTTGTTTAGAAACCTCCTATGAAGTTTATATGGAAGAATTTGAATGAATTATTATTATAGCAAATACATTTAAATTCACAAACACACGCATTTTTCCATGGGTGTAAACAAAAACTACAGAAAGCCACCTAGTTAGATTCTTATATTCTTACTTATTTATTATTTTATTTATTTACTTCTTTTGATAGCGGATAATATTATACTTTAAATTCAAGCTTTCAGAGAGTCACACATGGATCAACATCATCATCTGCCCAGCTTTTTCCCAACTACGATGGGGTCAGCTTCCAGTCTAACCGGATGCAACTGAATACCAGAATTTTACATGCAGTGACTGCCAATCTGACCTCTAAAACCCAGTTAGTGGTATCATAACATAACACAATACCCCTTGGTAATATTGAAAAAAGTACACATGAATATGGACGACTAAATCTAAAATAGCAAAAAAGAAGCAGGGGTCAATAATTTTCGTATGTGTATGTATATCTAAGAAAGCAAGCAAGAAGCAGGCAATTGAGATATTTTACCTCTTAATAAAAAAGGGAGCGAAGCCGCAAGCGCAGCTGTAGCTAGCTATAAAGCCGCGGCGGCCACTGCCTGTGAAAGTTCACACCACAATTTAGGTTTTTAACACTAAGCTGCCACTGCGTCGGTTCTCATTAAGCCGCGGGTCTGGGGCCCAGGGGCCCGGTGCCGAGGTGTCGCTAATCATTTTATTGTCTTCACGAATTATTGAAAATACTTGGGCAGTTGTTGAAGAAACATCATATAAATATACACTTAGTAGATAGTTACTAAGTATTTTTAATGAGGTAAAACAGCTTCATTTATTACTCAAAGTTTAGCAGTTCACGCTATAAAGCTTAGCTAAATTATTTGTAAGAAACTTCAATCATAAACATCAGTACTAAAGCCCAAACAAAGAGATATCTATCAAACAATAATTTCTCCTCTCTCAAATCTACAACTTAACAAAAGCTTACGTGTAAAGCTGATAACTAATCATTTTATCACCAAACCAAACATTTCATCACGAGACAATTTTCCATCTCGTATACTCAGTTAAAAAAACGACCTCCATCTCGAATGTCATTTGCACGCCGTGCCGTTGAAAAAGCAATTATTTCAATATCTCGGTGCCGGCACCCAAGCCAGCAAAAAGTGTTCGGAGCACGCGCGCCGGTGTGACCGAACGCAAGAAAGTTTGGAGGAGCCCCGAAGGACATGGTCGAGTCGATAAACTACGAGCTATGTATACGTAATACGTGTGTTAGGTGCTCAAACGTTGTTGTTTCTTTGACGTGCCTATTATGTATCGAACATGTGTGGTTCGGTTTATAGCGCGCGGTATTGGCGTTGCTAATCGCGCCCCCAGTGTCTTTCGTGGAATGTGACGTTGTTGTGTACGAGGCTGCGTTCAAAGCCCTCCCTCCTACATTGATGTATGTCTAGCATATTGGTACACCAACCCGTATCGTTTGACAGCTTTCGATTCGAAACCGTGACGTAAACAACGACGGTTAAACATGATGTCAACCATATTATCTGAAGAACGTTTTGTGGTATTACCGAAACATCGATAGGCATTTGAAATCATCTTATATCAATTACAAATGATCCCAAAAGACAACAACTTAGTTAAAACAGTACCCCCAATTGACAAAAGAAGACATTAAAAGCCAACAAAGATTAGGCACAACAGCATTTCAACGCTCCTTTGTCGACGTACAACAATACGTAGCGTACACTTCACAAATAAACTCAAAACTTACACTAATCGCAGTTAGAATTACTATAATAATACGGTCAAAACGATAACCGTTCTAAATCTAAAAACAGAAGAAAAAATCATTGTCCTCAACCAGTTCCAGTCTGATGGACGAAGTAGATCGAAACAAATAGGAATAATATGGCTTCCGCAGATCAATTATCTTTTTTATTTATTAAAAAAAAAACAGTTCCATTTACAAGGTTTACTGGCCGATTAGACACGTATAACGATAAATAATTTTACTGAAGCCAACCGCAATAATTCTTCGATAGTTATGCCAGTTGGTGGAAATTTAGGTGATTTATTATTGGTATAATTAAGTAAAAGTGTTTGTGGTTGTGTGTAAATTGGTTAGAAAATGTTGATATTGGAGTGGTGATTGCCAAAGTAGGTGTAGTGGTAGTCGAAAGCCGTTGACAGTTGTTTTCATAAACCTGCACTCCTAGAACAGACGTAAGCTCAGTCTAAAGCACAATCGAAGCTGTATGCAGCTTGGCGCCTGACAGGTATCATACATTGGTAGATATTTAGGTACAAAACAGAGTAAGAAACGAAAACATTTTAATTGCAGTTCCAAATTCATCGAACTTCAGATTCATGGAACGGCGCTGATACACTTCCTTAAATACCAATGAAAGTCCTGCTTACCCTAAAGCAGGAACCATCGTGAACATAGTACAAGTTACTGCACTTGTATTATTTTACGTAGCACAAGCCGGTACCCTGTTTTTGCTAAGTGGCAAACATTTGTGAGTGTCACTCGAGTGACAATGCATCGACGACATCGAATGGTCCAGTCCAACTCGACGCCTCTACCATTTGTTCACGAAATTACACTTGTAAACGTCAACAAAATCGAATTTTAAATCGCATAGCGTAATCGATTTCTCCGCACCGTAATCTTTACATTATACATTTTTGCGTGAATAATCCGATTGCGAATTTGTCGGTATCGATCATTTTGTAAATGTGGTTTGAAGTGTCAGACATGCAAATTCGAAATGTATCGATTGGCAAACGAGTGGACTACTCGATGAGGAAAAGTGTAATTGAATCGGTAGACCACTCTAAAATGGTATCACAAAAACTTTGTTATGCAAAATTACCTATTACATCGTTACCGCTCATGAATTGCAATTCTCTAGCAGTTTTAATTTTAAGTTGCATGATTATTGTAATTACTTATTTCTTACTTGATTTTCCTAGGAAAGGCAGAGTTATATAATAACAGTAAGAGGAGCAGCGGACTTGGAGAAATCTCATACGCCATCTATAAAATATGCTCAATATTCTATAATTACGAGTACATCTAACAGTTTTTTAGACGCATCAATATAAGATCTGACAGCATTCCAGGTAATCTTTTGCAAGATAACAATCTACAAATTCTGATGAATCATACAACTTACATTATACTTACAAGCATTAGCCACTCATAGTTATTATTACTTAAATGTTGGTTTAACCAAAAAAGAATCATTAATAAGAAGATCACAATAAAGTGTCATAAATTACAAGCCGCGCCGCGGTGCATTCTGCATTCGGGGAAAAAAAGTGTCAATCGGGTAAAACCCAATTCATGAATGCCTTGCTCTCGCTTAATTTATAAGTAGGTAAAGCAAAATGCTCTCAGAAGACTCAGTTTCTATTCATCTTCCTTACGGCCTGAATGACGATCACAATTCCTGATTATTTTGTGCCGTATTCTAAGGTAGTTAAATCGTTTTTCTAGGTCTCTTCTATAAAAAATCTGTATTTCAGTAGTTGTGGTTGTGAACATGCTTTTTCTATAAATTACCTTGTCACCATTTCTCTCATGAATGATGAAAATCGAATATTTCTCTCAAATTACATCATCGTTCTCTTGCCCTTATCCCAATTCATTTGGGGTCTTCTTCTTCCACACTTCTCTATTACTCGTCAACTCATCAGACACCTCCTTGCTTACCATATCATCTTTTACACAGTCCATCTATCGTTTCTTCGGTCTTGTTCTACTCTTATTCTTCATCCACATTCATACTCAGAACTTTTCTCACGACATTTTCCTTAATTTCTCTCCAAATTATATGTTAGACTTATTACCAGGAGCAAACTAGTAGTAGGGCCTCCGCACGTAACGGGACGGATTGCAAGTATGTCGGCCGCCAATCACACAGTGTCGCCTACGAGTTATGTACTTTAGAAAGTACGCTGTAACCGACTTCTGACCGTTGACATTGTATATAAACGTTCTAGATTTTGATTCTGCATTCGATGTGTTAAGGCAACGCTGGGTAGACGGGCTAGACGCATTAAAGTGAGTAATGTGGGTAAGTTAGACATCGTAAAGATGTAGGATTGGAGGAATTTGATCGTTTTATGAATGACAATATTATTAGCAATTTATTGTAGGATTTCACCGATAAGCGGGTTGTAGAACGAGGTGAAGATAACGGAGAAAAACATTTTGGTAAGCCTGTGTGTGAATTTCTGAATTGTAAACATTGTAGTTTCAAAAGGTACGAAGTCCTAAAAATAAATTAGTGTTAACATGGAGACAGAATATTAACTCCAAGGATCAACGAAAAATCCCAATACCTCGTCAAACTACTAAAGACTTCATAGACAAAAAACAAAACAAAATACGACCTAGAACTAAACCGAGACCATCACCGAAACATCTTCCAAATTCAAAAAACGAAATCCCACCTGCCAGAACGAACCATAAACAAAAAAAAAAGAAACAAAACACAACACGCATCTTATCGTCCACATTTACACGGATCTTCGTTGATTATTGGCACAGTCATGTTACATTACAGTAGATACACAATAAAGTCCTCGGCCAACTATCGTGCTGTCACCCACGGAAGAGAAAACGTCAGAAACGTCGAACTGGCATGATATATGATAAATGTTACTTGTAGATGCCAATGGACAGGGATCTTTCGTATGCTGGATCGGACTCGTAAACTGTGATACAGCTGTCTGTTCCGAAATCTTGTATACAGATAAGTATCCAAGCAGGGTCCCTCAACTGTTAATGGTTTGAACGGTCTTCGAGTTATTTTTTAAGAAGTAAACGGACCGCGAGGGTTGGTCCGAGGAGGCACGGAAAAAGAGCACATAGATCGAATTGGCGGAGGCCTTTGCCCAGCAGTGGGACAGTACAGGCCAACAAAAAAAAACGTATTTATATTATAGATTTTATTTTCTTTCCGACATCGACTCCTTCACGATATCCAACTTAGGAAACTTATGAAAATAACCAGTTATGTAAAGACTGTCCTCTAGTTTCAGGCCCTAGGGAGGGAGTATAATATGTGCAACAGCTCAAGAACAACAGACACAACATCCTCTGGTCTGGTTGAAGGATCCTCCCTTTTCAATGAAGGTCGAAGAACATTTTTATTTTTATTTTTTGCAAAAACAGACAAAAAACCACTTTTACACTTGGCTTAAACAACCCTAAATCCTCAAACACGGAACCTAGCACTCATTCCAACCGCAACGTGCCACATCCAGCGCACCTATCTCTCCGTCGTGCCAATCAACCGCGTGCCCAATGCAGGTCGGCCGACAGCGAGGTTAGAGCCTGCCGATTCCTTAATTGCCGTGACGTTTTGGTGTCACATACCACTCGGTACCACGACTACTTAAATAGGCTTTAGTAGCAGTACGGTACGTGTAAAATCTAACCGTTGCAACACGGAGTCTGTTGGCTTTTTGACAAGGACGGTGATGAAAATTCGTTGTTAGGGCTGTCTTATTAAAAAAAAATGTGTTTGAGGTTTCTCCTTGAATGCTTTGATTGATGTCTTGAAAGGAGGTTTCAACAGTGTTTTTTTTTAATTCTTGGAATGTTGGAAGTCGATATCAATAAATAGTTTTAGTTTATAAAAAGATCCATCGGTGTGATCAACTGCAAATTGAACTTCTTAATCAGCCGTGAGAATATTGTAGTGCGACAGTTCTACAATTTTATTGATTAACCGCAAAATATCATGAAGCATTGACCTTTATTGGTGCAACCTTTAACAAGTTATTATTTCATAACGCTAACGAGACTAAATGACACCATCATATTTATTACTCCAACGCTAAACGGGGTTGCCCGAATAAATAACGTCGGAATCTATAAAAAGTGTGTTCAAAACAAAATTATTTTGGTAAAGGGTAACACATTCACACATTAGGGACGCCACTCGACGCGTCTCCCGGTAATTATTTAAAAGTTTGGCTCTGACACTGGCTGCTGCTTCTTTGGAGATTTTCTTTTTTTATTTTTAAATTTGGAGTGTCGTGAGCGTTAAGTAGTATTTATGCGGTCCCCAGCGGCGCGGAGGTGGTTTGGGCGCGAAATCAACTTGATGCGAGCGGTGATACGGGTTAAGTTGTTTAATTTAATTTTGTGATTTTTACTCTATTATGAACTTTTATGGAAGGGTTTAAGTTTAGTTTAATTTAATTACATGCAGAATTTTGAGACGTTAATTTAAAACAATGTAAAAGCAAAAATAGGTCCAGACTAATAGACCCTTTTTGGAAAATATAAAAATGAAATAACAATACAATATCGTAAGCAGAACATCCTGAATATAAAAACGTACAGTTGAGAGACATCCAGTGAGGTTTTAAGCACAAAAAATATCAAAAGCGACTTATCCCCCCGTGTCCAAGACTGCGGTATAAATTCTGCGCGGACAGTTGGGAGCGGATCGCCAAAGCTAATTCTGTTGTGATTAATGCTCCTTGCACATTTCCACCGCCTAGCTGATACCCACCAACTTACGCAAACCCAAAAACATCCAAAAATAACCCTTAATCCACCCCTAACAAGGTACAGGATAGGAAAATATCACTGAAAGTGTATTTTTGTACTATATGAGTGCTTAAAAGTAACTCGCTACTGGCCGTTCGCGTTTCTCACGCAACTACCGACGATTAAATAAGGGAACGTGTTGTAATATTAAAAACACTTGTACCCATTAATGAAAACCCATTTCGTACAATAATCGTGTCGTTTGTACTTAATTCAGAAATACGTTGGGTACTTAATTTTCAACGTAATCCACGTGTCACATGTTATTTATGGTGTTGAAGTTATATTTATTTTGTCGTAGGCCACTGGGCCGATTGTAAGCTAAATGTGGTCTAAGTAAAGCCTGTCCTACTCCAGATCATGTAAGAATGCCGAGAGATGAACTTGTTATTATTAGTCTGGATTTGTCATACCTTAATGAAACGATGAGCATGCTCAGTAAACACTACCGATTGCCTTTCCAAAGCGAAAACACATGTGACAATAAATTCGTCTTTCTACATCGTTCTCACATATATGTATAATCTCAACATGAATGATGTAACCAAGATTTTGTAACAATATTTTGATTTAAAAGAGTGTCCATGGAGTTTCTTGCCCGTTCTTCTCCATCGAGATCTACGCTAGGGAATGGGCAACTACAGTACTTTCTCAAGTTATTATGTCTTGTGACTGGGACTGTAGCTTTGTTTTTTTTTTGTATTTTTGACATTCAAAAGTGCCGTAATGATCTAATTGAAATAAATGCTTTGAGTTTGAGTTTGAGTTTGAATTCAGCGACTAGCAGGACTACTGAAGGACTCTATCTAGCCATTCTGTTTATTGATATGGTAATGAATATTTAATAATGTTATTGTCAAACAAGCGTACAAAAAAAGGACTTTTACAGAAGAATAAGACACAGAAGAAAAAAGGAGAAGAGACCGTGGGTGTAGGAGAATGATGAAGCGTACAAAAATACCTAATAAAATAGGTATCATTTAAACGAGAAATCAATGTTTTATTAACCGGTAAATTTTACAAATAATATAAACATCCCACCTATTAATTACTTCAACCAAACGTTACGCTAATCAAACTAAGAACTGGTTGGTCCTAAGATATCTTTTTGCCAAAAAAGATACCAAGAAGCCTTACTATTTTATACTTTGACATGAATACTTACTTTAGTGTTTTATTATTTTTTACTTTTTTTTTAAATTATTTTATGTGACATTTACTTTTTATTTACATTCATTTTGAAAAGTACTTGTTATATTTGTTCCCCACATTCACAATAACCATGAGGGTCACATTTTTTTTTGTTTTTTGTTTGTTTTTCTACCACAACTGTCTGGCAGTTTAAGTACTATAAGCGACCTATCCAAATGTGCTATCTTTGGTATTGTTCGTCGTTTCGTTGAGCTCCTTGAGTTCTAAGTCGAGCTACACGTTAACTGACAAATGCTTGCACTGACTGGACAGGTCCACTCAAATCTGTGTGGTTCTTTCTTCAAAACACCATCTCAGACACTAATCTGCATAGTCCTCATGTGAATTGAGCAAGATTATGTCTGGACTTCAAAAGAGACTATGACCTCTGAGTTTGTTTCGGCTGTTTCTTCTCAGAGTAGTCTGGTACGCAACACCGGCCCCATCTAGTTTTAAAAAAATTACGTGTAGAAGTGTTTATAAAAACCTACTTGCAAAATAAACATCATTTATACGAAACAATCGCAGAACAACCAATCGTAAACTATAACTTCCGCGAATCAAACCACTTCACACCTTCCCGGCTTTCATTAACATGAAGAAAATTATAATACGCAGGCAATCATTACCATGGATTTGCTTATAATAAGTTAGGGGCGATCGCGCGATAACTGCAGCAATGGTAGGGTTGGAATAATTAAATAATTTGGGTCTGTCATTCTTTGTTTTATTAATGAGAAGTTGAATAAAACAGTAGTGGCTTTAGCTAGGAATATGACTGTGTTGGAATCGAATGGAGTTTATTTTTAATTAGTTTTTTGAGGAATTTCGTAAGATACTTATGTAGGTGTTTGCTCGTTGGCGTTGCTTTCAGGAAATCCATGACAATAAAATAAGCATTAATAATTACTTAGTTGGGTTTTTTAATATATCAATGGTTTGCACTTAAAAAACCATCAAAATCAGGTTACATACAGTAAATTCTGCTGAAACGTACAAAAAAAAATATTGACCAATTGATAACAATTGATAATTTTTGTGAGAAGAATTCATGACTGTGTTAAATAAATTATATGTTTAATAATGTAATTGGCTTCGGCAGTTCTATTTAAATAAATAAATAACCTCTTCGAAGTTACCTGCCAGCTAAGCGTGGCGATTATGGCAAAACTACACCCCCCGTTTCGAGGAGGCCTATATCCAGCAGTGGACGTCTTTCGGCTGAAATAATGATGATGATGGTGATGATGGAAGTTGATTAATAAAAACTTAATACGAGATTCTAGCATAAAATATTATTCAGAAGTCGTAAGAACTTTTAATTGTCACTGCAATTAGTGTGCCTCCCTAATTAGGACTCAGGAAAGTACCTGTATTATAAAAAAGATCATAAATGTGGCTAAAGTAATTAATTGATCTTTTTTGGCTTCTTTTTACAGAGATTTTCAAGAGTTTTTTACTAATGTAGGTGGATACCCAGCTCGGTAAATTAGTGTGAAGATTAAAAATTAAATAGGTAGGTACTTTTTGTTGAGTATTCGATCGCTGTTTCGGTCACCGATTTTTAAATAACCTCAAGTATCTTAGTATTTCTTCTGCTATGTTGTGTAGGTACCTACCTACCTAGGTGGATGTTTAAAGGCAGAAAGATACTGAAAAGATTAAGTGAAGTCTTTTTCTTGGCTCCACAAAAACAGCAAGAATTAGATAAAACCTATTATAAAATGATACAGGTAATTACGATAAATAAACAAAAAATACGTTACTCCATCATAAACTTTCACTAAAATAGTCATTACACAATAATTACAAACAAATATAATAATTACGTACATCAGATTCCATGATACATTTCTAGAGGTGATTATGACGCAATCGATCATTCAGAATCGATACATATCGCTCACATTCATCTACATAATCGAATAGAAAACGAACATTTATCATAAAAAGCACGCTTCCGCATGCTTCCAAAAACTTTTCCACACATAATTTCATATAAATTACTTAAAATCAAAAGGGATATTAAGTCCTAATGATCGATTTGCATGACAGGCAAGCTTACCTAACTTATAATACTTATTATTTTATTTCCTTTTCCCCCTTTGTGGGCGGTATTCGTTTAACAGTAGTACGTCAACACACGTTAGGATAGTTATGATAATCACTGTAGTAATTATTGGGAACAAATGACTTTTTTATACGCCGTGAGTTTGGCCTAATTCTCACGATACGTCATCTGTTTAGTTTTGAATGGTCAATTGTGTTGTTTGTGGTTTTTCAGAGAATGTTTGGTTTCTCTGTTGTTTCTGACAGATCAGAAACAAAAAAAAGTATCTCTGGTTTTGTGACTTTATCTTGGTAAGTCGCCAGTCTACCCAGCAGTTTACGAACTAGGAGTCTAGAAGTCAGCTGAAAAAATATGCAAAAAAAAAAGGATAACAAAATCATATTACTACTTTTACATTTAAAAACTTCTAAAATAATCATCATTGGTTAAGTATTTCGTTTCCATAATATTGTTGCACATTTAAAATTGCACTGACCCCTTGTCAAGGCATTGCTGTGCTAAAATCCTTATTTATATTCATTAAAATCATCAATTTTCATTTCATACTAACATTATTTGAAATTGCAATGGTACAGTTAGCACAAAAGTGTGCAGTGAGCCAGTGACCGATCTTACTCAAAAATAATCATTTTGGGATGTGGCAAGGAAATAAGGAATCCATAGATACAAAGGTAGGTCATAATTATCTATACTAATATTATAAAGAGGTAACATTTGTGTGTTTGTGTAGGAAGTAATGAACCGATTTAAAAAATTCTTTCACCATTAGAAAGCTACATTCAACCTGAGTAACATAGGCTATATTTTATCCCCGTACTCCCACGGGAACGGGAACTACGCTGGTGAAACCGCGTGACGTCCGCTAGTTAGTTATAAAACTGCATCCTGTGCAGACAATAAGAACCTAGACCTAAATATAGCATGCCAGTCAGGTTTACTTAAAAAGTCGTAAAACATTTTATTGCAACGTATTCTTCAAACCATTAATAAAGAATAAAACAACAAAAAATACTTCTAATATGAAATGTAAAAGAAAATTCATTGTCTGTCAAAAAGTTCGCCATCTTCATTAACCAAAAAAGTCAACACACTGAATGATCAACAGACTTGTTCGAAATTTAAAACTTTTACACTCGCGATCAAAAAAACAAACACCCATGAGCTGACTGTACTACTCGATAACCTCGTATAGTAATAACGCGTCGTCCATATGATTGACGTTCGGTTTTAGATGCAGCACTGTAATGTAATTACACTGTCTTCAAGGAATTTTAACTGGCAATCGTAGGCGGGACTTTACATTTATTTTAGTAACCTTCTTGTTAAATTTAATTATCGGTTAGCTAGTAAGTGTGGAGGAGTTATAACTTAATTTATTCGGAATTGTATATCTAAGTTGAGAGAAAGAAATCTTGTGATACTTGTAAAGAATCCGTCAAACCGACAGACATACTCCGCCGGTCATCGGATTTTGACAGATTAAGGGGTGAAAAGCTGTCCGTTTCCGATGTCCACAGACACTCCGGTCGGTTTTACTGAACTATTTACGTATTGAAATAATTTGTACCTTTTGTTCAGGGTTCAAAATTATCAAGATAATTATTTTTCTATGATAATAGTCCAATAATTATCAAATAATTATGCATACATTTTTATAAAATCTGCACTTAACGCGTTTGGAAAGGCGCTGCGGCAAATTGCGTTCGGATACAAATGTGAAGTGACATTATTAATGATTTTTGTTACAATCAAGGTGTAATTATCGAGATAAAATTATTACTCCGAACCCTGCTTTTGGTAATGTGATTTAATATAAATGTATTTATAGTTATTTTTCGTAGCAGTTAATGCTTGTTTATTATTCCTAGTTTCCTAGTAAAGGTCTTCTGCATGCTTCCATTCCAGGAGTCAGGACTTATCTTAGCGATAAAGAAGATGTCCATTAGTAACTTTTGGCTAAGACCATGATGACGATCAATCATTGTTCTGAAAAGATACGTAATACTTCATGACGCATTTTTCTTACTTTAGGAATTAAATTAAAAATAGAATTTATTGACCTTTTCGCCATATTGTGACGCGGCAGCTGTCAACTAAATTCTTTATAGTCGCGTTAGGTAAGATTTGTATGGAATGTGCTGACTCATTAAAAGTAAAGTTGGTACGTCTTCACCATATTCAAGGTCAGTAGCATAGGCCTTTCTTGAAGATTAGGAATGAGTAGCCAGCAGCAGGTTCAGCTTTCTCCAATATGAAAGATTTTTTATTTATACGGGTCTTATCGGAAAAGGCAATGTTTTCCACACAACCGTTTGTTATTTTAATTGTGTCTGTAATTGCAGTTATCTAAGTGCTACCACTTAGATAATCGCTATTACAGACACAATTAAAATAACAATGCACAGTGCCCGATCGGGCACGGCTTAAGGAATTGAGAGACATTGGTGTCGATTCCGTTGTGCACAAACTAAACTTCATTTAGACTATTGCTTTCTTTTTCTCTCTAATAAAACGAGAAAGAGACGGACGTAATTTAGAGCTGTCAAATTTAATTGGAACTAATATTTCCATACAAATGAAGGGTGCACGTAAAAACATGTCGACTAAAAACACGGTAAAGCGCAAGGCATAATCTAGTTTGACATCTCTAACTTAGTTCATAGCTATAGCCGTCGTTTTCTCGCACTGTCTTTTAGTAAAAGATAGCAATAGCATAAATTAAGTTTAGTTTGTGCA
This sequence comes from Xestia xanthographa, assembly GCA_905147715.2. Taxonomy (NCBI): domain Eukaryota; kingdom Metazoa; phylum Arthropoda; class Insecta; order Lepidoptera; family Noctuidae; genus Xestia; species Xestia xanthographa. Next base: position 21,259,013 of record LR990655.1, on the reverse strand, counting down.
CAACAGAATCGACACAATTGTGGACTGTCTATTCGTTTTATTCGGAGGCAGCGGTGGCCCAGTGGTCCCCGACTTACGAACAGTAAGTCGTGGGTTCAAACCCAGACAGGTGCATTACTTTGTGTAATTTATTTCATCACCACTGCTCTCAAAACGGTGAAGGAAAACATCGTGAGAAAACCGGCATGTCCCAGAACCAAGAATTCGAAGACATGTGACATCTACCAACCCACACCGAGCCCGCGTGGTGGATTATAGATTAGTAGGTTTGTCAAGCTACATGTCATGCATGGGGCTTGATAAACTTACCAAAGTTATTGATAATGTTTTAATATTGTAATTATAATCGTGTGTACTAACATAGTTTTAAGGATTTGTTTGTACCTACTAACACTATATGGGTCATGTTGTTTGAAAATAAATGATTTAACAATAAAACCCCATTCCCTCTCATTGAGAGGAGGCCTGTGTCCCAGCAGGCTGATGATGATGATGATTCGTTTTATAGGGGTAATTAGATTATACAAAGTGTAAGGAACACCTAACGCTAAAACGTTAACCACGTATTCAGTACATATTATACTAATAATAATACTATCTATATCTATTCTTCTATACATCTAAATATATAAAAGAAGAAACTGACTGACTCATCTATCAACGCACAGCCCAAACCGCTGGGTCTACAGATTCCAAATTTGGCAAGTAGGTTCCTTATGTGGTCTAGGGGTGCACTAAGAAAGGATTTTTCAAAATTCACCCCCTAAGGGGGTTAAACGGGGCTCCAAAGTTTGTATGGGGAATCAAGATTAGTTAGACTATTTTATTCGAAACTTCACAGGAGTGCTCCTATTGATAAATGAGTAGAAACGGGTTTCAGGTTTTTTCAGAATTCAACCCCTAAGAGGGCGAAATGGGGTGGCAAAGAATAAAAATCAATGCACAGCCCAAACCACTGAGTCTAGAGTTTCCAAATTTAGCACATTAGTTCCTTATGTGGTCTAGGGGTGCACTAAGAAAGGATTTTTCAAAATTCACCCCCTAAGGGGGTTAAACGGGGCTCCAAAGTTAGTATGGGGAAACAAGATTAGTTAGACTATTTTATTCGAAACTTCACAGGAGTGCTCCTATTGATAAATGAGTAGAAAGAGGTTTCCGGTTTTTTCAGAATTCAACCCCTAAGAGGGGGCAATGGGGTGGCAAAGTATAAAAATCAATGCACAGCCCAAACCACTGAGTCTAGAGATTCCAAATATGGCACATAGGTTCTTTATGAGGTTTAGGGGTGCATTAAGGAAGGATTTTTCAAAATTAACCCCCTGAGGGGTTGAAACGGGGGTCCAAAGATTACATGGGGAAATAAGATTAGTTAGACTACTTTATTCGAAACCTAACAGGAAACTCCTATCGATAAATGAGTTAACATTTGTGTTTCAGGTTTTTTCAGAATTCAACCCCTAACATAGGTATTGTTTGTATGGTGAATTGGGTCGGGTGTATCTATTACAAAAACAATGATTTTAAGATTTAATGTGGTGGACCTGAATTACCATCATTCTCTGTTGGGGTGCGATGGGGTTGAAATGTTTAAAAATCAATATGGGTGTCGAAACCGAGATTATCAGGGGTGCTGATTTCGAAAATGGCATTTATTTTGAGATCCAGAAGATTGGGGATTCGACTTCTATACAGGGTTATTGTTGATTTATTATGATGATTGTGATAACGATGATGATGATTGTTATAAAGATGATGATTGTGATTATGATGATAATGATTGTGATTACGATGATGATGATTGTGATAGTGATGGCTATTGTGATAGTGACGGTGATTGTAATGGTGATAGCGATGGTTGTGATAACGAGGATGGAGATTGTGATAATGATGATTATGATTAAGATGATAATGATTGTGATTACGATGATAATGATTGTGATAACGATGATGGTGATTGTGATAGTGATTTTGATGGTTATTGTGATGGTGATTGTGATAGTGACGGTGATTGTGATAGCGATGGTGATTGTGACAGTGATGGTGATTGTGATAACGATGAAGATGATTGTGATTACGATGATAATGATTGTGATAACGAGGTTAATGATTTTGATAATGATTGATTGATTGATTTTGATGGTGATTGTGATAGTAATGGTGATTGTGATAGTGATGGTAATTGTGATAATGATTGTGGTTGTGATAGTGATGGCGATTAAGATCATGATGATTGTGATTAAGATGATGATGATTGAGATTACGATGATAATGATTGTGATTACGATGATAATGATTGTGATTACGATGATAATGATTATGATGACAAGAATGGAGATTGTGATGATGATGATTGTGATTACGATGGTAGTGGTTAAAATTACGATTGCTAAAATGATGATAGTGATTGTGATCGTGATTGTTATGGTGATTGTGATGAAGATAGTGATGGTGATTGTGATTGTGATTGTGATGGTGATAGTGATTGTGATAGTGATGGAGATTGTGATTGTGATAATGATTGTGATTACGATGATGATGATTGTGATTACGATGATGATGATTGTGATAAAGATGATGGTGATTGTGATAGTGATTTTGATGGTGATGGTGATTGTGATAGTGACTGTGATGGTGACGGTGATTGTGATGGTGATTGTGGTTGTGACAGTGATTGTGATAGTGACGGTGATTGTGATGGTGATAGCGATGGTGATGGTGATTGTGATTGTGACAGTGATGGTGACAATGATGAAGGTGATTTTGATTACGATAATAATGATTGTGATAGTGATTGTGACAGTGATGGTGACAATGATGAAGGTGATTTTGATTACGATAATAATGATTGTGATAGTGATTGTGGTGGTGATTGTAATAGTGATAGTCATAGTTATAGTGATTGTGATCGAGATTGTGATGGTGATTGTGATGGTGATAGCGATGGTGATTGTGATTATGATGGTGATTGTGATGGTGATGTTGATGGTGATTGTGATTATGATGGTGATTGTGATGGTGATGGTGATTGTGATGGTGATGGTGATAGCGATGGTGATTGTGATTATGATGGTGGTTGTGATAGTGTTGGTGATTGTGATAATGATTGTGATAATGATGGTGGTTGTGTTAGTGATGGTGATTTTGATAATGATTGTGATAATGATGGTAGTAAGTTGTGATTGTGATGGTGGTTGTGATAGTGATTGTGATTGTGATGATAATAATAAATTGTGATGACTATGAAATTTGGCACATAGATATTTTACAACCTGGATTAACATGTAGGACACTATTTATCCCTTTAGTATGATTCAGTGGGACAGTTACCGAACTGCACGCGGGCGAAGCCGCGGGCAACAGCTAGTATATAATAAATCTGTAGAAAAATCGTTTTGACGTGACAACGTCTTATAAATTGGTTTGCCGGGTGACACTTCAAGAAACTGCGTTACGCTCCGCTCACGTTATGCGCTCACAATGAGAGCGAGTGAGAGCCCGCCTAAGAGCGAGAGAGACAGACATAAAAAGTTTATTTTACCACTCAAAGTCGTTGTCACGTAAAACTTTCGCCCGTATACCGACTTTACAGGCAACCAATTTTTGTACATCGAAAATATTTTGAAATAAAATTGCCAGGGTGTTAGAGGATAACCAACAGAACCCATTTCCAGCATTTTTGGAATTTTTGTCTGTTTATCTGTTTGTCTGTTTCGATGATCAAGCATCACGTAAAATGTACGCAACCAATCTAGATAACTTTGTGCGATAACTTTGTGCGTATCTTGTGGTATTATTTAGTTTTTGTTTCATCGTAATCGGTTAATTCTATCAAAAGATATATGAATTTAAAGTGTTCAAGAAGAACTAATCATCAAATGTAAGCTGCAGCGACATCTATTGAACTAAAATGGTACTAATGACTTAATATGTGTTTAAAATTAACTTAACATGATTTCCATTTTAGCAGATTAACATCTTGGTTCTAGGTCGATAGCTGTTCATTTTACTCCATTTTCTGAATCGCGGCGATAAGATTTTCCGACCCCTCGCACGTGTCAGTTGCCTCAAGTTTAGTTTTTTAACCAACAGGAGGAAGGTCACAATTCGACGCGTATTTTTTTTTTGTTTGTCCACGAGAGAGAGAAGTCCGATATAGTACACTATTGTAGGAGCGGAGTAGAAATCTGGTATTCTGATAGGGCCCAAGCCTATTAAGCGAGATCAAGTTGGCCTTTTAACATGTAGATAAATACCTGCTTATTGATCGTATATAAGGATCCAAGTCTTTATTCAGCTGAAAAAGCTGTTTAAAAAGCTCACATATTTGCTATTATCATACCATTACGCCTGTAATCCCAGAAGGGAGGCAGAGGTGTAGCAATTAGTACACCTATATTTCGCCAGTTATGTTTCAGTCCCATCTAATAGGGAGCGCCTATTACCAACGACTTTATTGATCGACTATGGGTATATTGGGTAGTCATCATCATCACCAGCCTATTAATGTTCCCACTGCTGGGACACAGGCCTCCTCTCTATGAGAGGGAATGGGCTATAATCCATCACGCGGGCCCAGTGCGGGTTGGTAGATGTCACATGTCTTCGAATTTTTGGTTCTAGGACATGCCGGTTTCCTTACGATGTTTTCCTTCACCGTTTTGAGAGCAGTGGTGATGAAATAAATTACACAAAGTATTGCGCCTGTCTGGGTTCGAACCCACGACTTACTGTTCGTAAGTCGGGGCCTCCACCACTGGGCCACCGCTGCTCCTATTGGGTAGTAGCCTACGACTATTATCATCTGCCTATAGCATTTTCCCAAGTTTTTATTGGGGTCGGCTTCCAGTCTAACCGGATGCAGCTGAATACCAGTATTTTACATGGAGCGACTGCCTATCTGACCTCCACAACCCAGTTAGTACTGGGTAATACGATACCCCTTGGTAAGACTGGTTGTCAGACTTTTTGGACCACTGACTACCTGTAACGACTGTCAAAGATCACAATTAACAGCCGGGACCAACTGCTTAACGTGCTTTCCGAGGCACGGAAAAAACTCGGTATGTAATGGGTGGTCACCCATCCAGAGACCAACCTAGGCAAGCACGGTTGAACCTAAAGATCGACCCTTGAACGGCTGTTATTATTTAGCCACGAGCTGCACCTACGACTATCGTAATGGAAAATGATCAAACGTCATAATTCAGTGCTCAACCAATATTAATGTCTACTAAAACGTTGATCTAAAAATAAAGGTACCTACTAAAATACACAATCAGTACGACATAAGCCGACCACCCAACTAACACTTAATCGTGCGATGAGCCTACCATTCATAAAATCATAATTACTTGCATTCATTCATAGATAACGGTACTAATATACACGAAAAGCACGCTAATTTTAGCACCAATTGAAAAATAAATTGACCAAATTATTTTATGCGCGACCTTTACTAAATTCAACTGTATCAGTGAAACTTCAGAGTTCAAATTTGAGTGAGTGGAGGCCGATAGTTTTGTGACAAAGAATGCTTGTATTGACTACCTGGGGTTACCTTCCTAGAAAGCAGTAATGACAAACTTGGCATAATCCTCTTCTCTGGAATTGTGATCTGCAATGATAATCTCAGGGTTGCCAATTTTAATAATATGATACTTTGCAATCTTTTGATCGAATGATTCGTATCTTGATTTTGAAATGTCGAAGTGATGCCATGACAGCTTTAATAAGGGTATGAAGCCCATTCATACCATGAATTAATAATCTTTAGGTCGAATTTGATTGGTTAAGAATTTAGTCATATGAAGGAATGATTTGTGCTGATAGCTGTTTGTGTTGTTTAAATAAATCTATACTAATATTATAAAGAGGTAACATTTGTTTGTAAGTTTGTATGTAGGGGGTAGTCTCCGGAAGTAAAGAACCAATTTTAAAAATTGTTTCACTGGTAGAAAGCTACATTATTCGTGCGTGTTATAGGCTATATTTTATTCCCGTACTCCCAAGGGAACGGGGACTACGCGGGTGAAACCGCGGGACGTCAGCTAGTAAATTATAAGGCTAGAAAGGAGGTGTCTGATGAGATGGCAAGTAATAGAGAAGTATGGAAGAAGAAGATATGCTGCGCCGACCCAAAATAAATTAGGATAATTACAAGAGAATAAAATAAAATAAAAAGCCTTTTATTTTTTCCCATTCAAATTAAGTACCTACATAAATTAAAATTATAAAAAGATTATACATTGTTAGTATTACATTATATTATTAGATTTTCTTTATTCACTAGAACACCTTATTTATTTAAATACATTTTTTAAATATTTCTTTATATTAATATATTTAATATAGTTTTATTCAATTACACAGATATGTTATGAGCGCGCAATCGTGAAGACTCGAAAACGTGTCAATTGGCCTGTTTTTCCTTTATTCTGCGTCACTGCGTGTATGTGAGCTGGCTCTCCCCAGCGGAACACATTTTTCGGTGGTTTTGTAGGTGTATAACATATCTGTTTATTAGAATATCTTTGGTTTTATTATATTTTTTTATTAATTATTAACTCAAAAAATTGTGAGCAAGAAGGCAGAAGAATGATGATGAGTTTATTTGCCATTTACTTTTGATTTAAAATCCACTAATCATTTGGACTTTAAAACTAAAGCAAGTAAACCAAAGTTATGTTGGCACTTATTGAAAAAAAAACTATTTAAAAGCACCTCGAAGCCAAGAATTGTCTATTCTGGCCAACCCTGAGAACACCTGAAATACCTTTACACTACCGCCAAACGATTACCAATTTGGCCGTTCGTCGTTCACTCAGCATTCGGCGTCACAAAGTCTGCCGAAAGACGAAACTGCCCCATGCGCCGGAAAGGATTATATTCCATTTTTTTTGCAGATTACGCCAGACAAGGGTGTGTTTACCTGCGGAATTAATAAGCGAGAATTTGCTATGTGCTTGTGCAGATTGCTGTTGTTTTTCATCATCATCATCATCATCATTTCAGCCGAAAGACGACCACTGCTGGACATAGGCCTCCCCCAAAAGGGGGGGTTTGCCATAACCGCCACGCTTGGCAGGCGGGTTGGCGATCGCAGTACGGTTGTTACAAAACCACAAAGAACGCTGCTGCCCATTCTCTGGTAAGTCCCTTAGTCGCCTCTTACGACACCCACGGGAAGATATGGGATGGTGCTATTCTTTACGTCCGACACCATACAGACATGATTTTCATGAACTAAGATTAAATATCATCATCATCATTGTCATTTTCAGGTCCTAATTTATTTGGGATCGGCAGTCACTTCTTCTTCCATACTTCTTTATTACTCGTCATCTCATGAAACACCTCCTTTCTATAGTTGGTGCCAGCTAAGATGAGAACAGCGGTCATTGCCGTTTCCCTAATATCTCTTCGTACGAACCAAAACAAATGCATGTATCGTTTTGCATTAGAAAAAATGTTGAAGATCACGATAGTTTACGATTCAAGACCTGAACAGGCTTATTTTTGGTTTTAAAGGTTAGGAAGTTTATTAAATGTAGGTGGGTCAATGACCGATATTCTCATCTTAACTTATAGCTATATCATCCTTCACACAGACTATCCATCCATCCGTCGTTTCTTTGGTTTTCCTCTAAGATTGGAAGATAAAGGTGAATAAGTTAGGGACGTACTAATTTGCAGATGAGAGAATGCACTGAAGCGCAATTGGGAATATCTGAAAGTTAGGTATAAGTACATAAGTGTAATGTCGCACCGAAGAAATATTTAGTTTTTAGGTTTTCATCACTTTCTCGAACGCAGAACTTAAATATAGTGGCGCTTTTAAGTAAATTAATAAGTTCAATATTAATAAAACTTTAATAAGTAAATTAATAAGTAAATTAATTATAAATTAATAAGTAAATTAATAATAAATTAATAAGTAAATTAATAAGTAAATTAATAATTAATTAATAAGTAAATTAATAATAAATTAATAAGTAAATTAATAATAAATTAATAAGTAAATTAATAATAAATAAATAAGAACAAAATAATTCTAAGTTAGATACTCTTTCATTCAAATATAGTGATAAAGATATCAACAAAACATTCTCATGCGCCATACTAAACAGTTATCACCACATGTTAAGGCATTCCTAAACAAAACCACAGAACACATTCATTTTCATTACAAAGCGCCAATAAAAGGCAAGATCAATAACAGATTATTACCAAATTATGTAATATAAACAAGAAACAAGCCATACAAAGGTTCAAATCAATTATTCGAAGTCTTTCAAAGGCTCAGTGTATAATACTGCCATTCAAGAAACAGCTACGAACAATAAAATCGGTAGATATTCTCTGTTTCATGTAAAATTAAATAACAAAGCATTTAACTCTTTGTTTAATGTAACAAGTGATGTCTTGATTTTATAGATTGTAATTAGACACTGGAATGAGGTGGCCAGATGAACTAGACGCGCATCGTGACGGCTGGTTCGAGGTGGAGCAGGAGAAGAGTACCTGGAAGGATTTGGGGAGGCCTTTGCCCATCAGTGGGATATACAGGGCTGTTGAAAAAATAAAAACGGGTCACATCTAGTTACGATCTATGAAATCAAGACACCAGAACAAATTAAAAGTAAAATGTTTCCTGTGGAAAAACAATAACAATTTTTGTTTAATACGTTATGTGTAAAACCGAACCGTAGGGGTAGTCCTGAAATCAATTACATAATTTAATTAATGCTTATAAACATATGAATACACACATGATACACACACAATAATTTATTGTTTTACCTTTAAAAAAAATGTAGACACCTCATGTCTACATTTTTTAAAGGTAAGAAGGATAAGCAACATTCCATCAATCATCTACACTAATATTATAAAGAGGAAAGATTTGTATTTTGTGTTTATGTTTGTAATAAAAAACTCAAAAATTTCTGCGCCGATTTCAAAAATTCTATCACCATTAGAAAGCTACATTCACCCCGAGTAACATAGGCTATATTTTATCCCCGCACTCCCACGGGATCGGGAACTACGCGGGTGAAACCGCGTGACGTCCGCTAGTATTATATAAAATTAAGTTCTTTCTGTACTTAATTTTATATATAGAAATCAGGAGAAGCAAATGTAGCTATGACCAGCAAAGGACTGACTGAAAAGATAAAAGAAATCCAAAATCAATAAAAAATTAAATGATTATTCAATATTTAAAAACATTAAATACTAAATAAATGAAATCCCAGCAAAAAGCAATGGCGATGGCTAAAGGCAATGTATGACAGTCATGTAGTGTGGTTTGCAAAACATTTGTTGATACAGATGTTATGTGCTATGAAATCATGTACTTACAACAACAAAACATACGCTCGAAGTACAAATGTACTGATTGCTATCTGCGTAGTTGTGTTAACTTTGATGACAATATTACAACCAGTGCCGTCATTCGAATCTACCTCTTGGAAAAAGAAAGAAAGAAGATATTATGCCATCTAGCATAATCAGCTAATACATTACGGTCTACATTCCCTCGTCTGAGACTCTGGGACACAGACATTGCCCTCCACTCCGTAAGAGACTGCTGTAATCTACGCAGACCCTGTGCGGCTTGGTAGATATCTCTTAACTTTGAATTCTCTGTTTCAGGATATAGCTTCTTCACGATGAAGTTTTACGTTTTGAGAGCAGTTGGAGTTATAATAATAAATAAAATAACACATCGCGAGGTTGTTGACATGTGGGAAGTGGACTCAGCAATCATTGTGCCGATAGTCGTATCAGCCCATGGCTTAATTGCCAAGAGCCTCGATCAATACCTGAGGAGGCTCTCGTTAGGCAGCTGGATCAACGGCTTGATTCAGAAAGCGGTACTCCTGGACACGGCTCGTATTGTTAGGAGGTTCCTCTCTCTGGAGCCCTCACTGCCGGTAGCTTGGACCCTGTTCCCGATACCGGTGGGCTACAATTTTTTATATTTTTAAATGTTTTTTATATATTTTTTAATTAATATTTAAAAATGTAACAAATTTGTTTATAAATGAATAAAGGGAATAAAATAATAAACCATTTATTTCAGGTAACAAAGACCCATAGATTACCTTAACCTAAAATACATGCTAATAACAATTTTTGTTAATATAAGCAACTTAAAAAACTATGTTAGTAGCACTTCACTTGCATGATGTTTTGTGCATACTTGTGGAATTTGTCTTCGGAAGCGACAGAACACCACATCCTGCGGCCAAAAACTTTCTTCTAACACCAGATGGAGTTTCAGTTATGAAACACAACACAAACTAAAGTGCCTCCTTGGAATTGAATCCTCAATCTACGACATGCAAGTCAGCACTGATACCACCGGGGCCACGACTACTCTAGAAGAAGATAAATATAATTTAGCTCAAACTGAACAGTAGTACCCGTAACTCCTTTTTGTTCTTTTGAGAAAAATCTAACTTCAGCTGTGATCAAATTATTTGCTTGGGAATTTGGGATTACGTCATGTATACAAACATAAGCCAATTCATGTCTCAAGCAACACTAAAATATATTCATTCTGCAAATATTGTAAAATTAACGGTGCGAGTCATCTAACTTTGCCGTAATAATTAAATTTTAATAAAGTATTTTTATAGCAACTAAGTTCACAAAGGTCAATGTTAGCAACATTAAAATAATCTGTGCACAATGCTTTCCAACTACAATCAACGTAAAACTTAGATAGGGTTAACTAAGTTTTCTGTAATCCTTATTCTGCCATTACGATAACTCCAAATTACCTTAAGGCAAAGACCACTTATAAGTTTTAAACCCTCTTAAGTTTAAGTGTAAATAATTTACTAACAAAAATTGTCATATTGAAATAAAAATCAAAAATTCAAGTTAAATTATTTTAAAGTAACAACTTAAATTAAGAAACTTTACTTAAGTACCTACTAACAAAAATACTTTAAATAAAATAGAATCTAAGTTACTTTCTTTTGTTTTTTGCTAGAAATAAAATGCTTTTTTATTTTTTATTTTATTTTATTTATAAGTTTAAGTGTAGATATAACTTCATCTTCGGGGACTTGTATAAATTATTCACTTTACCAACATCATTTTCACCATCTTTAGCTCGATTCAACCACTCCTGCGCATAGCGGGCATGGGCCTCCCTTTGCTAGTGCCAATCTCCACATGCACTCCTTATTTCCAAAAACAGGGAACATCGTAACACAGGTCAGTTATAATTAATTCACCACCATAAATTCTTCAACAGAATCTGAAAGGACCAACGTAATTCATAATTAGAATGACAATTCGACTCCGTGTTGACATTAGGCACGGTACACACTCGAAGATCACGCACGGAACACGCTAGCCAGCCAGCACGTGAGTAACCTCACGAAGTATCGTGGAACTGCCTCAATAGGACGACGGTAATTCTTGCATTATCATTGTAATGCAAGAATTTGAGGAAACAAACGGTATCATGATGGATATAATTATAAATGGGATTCCCGATGCACCTTCCTGTATTATTTCGTAAGTACACCGACGGCGAGATGGGCAGACGACAACATGATTGCGATCGCAGAAATATCCTGGATGAAACTGGCACAAGAACAAGTCAAGCTGTGGATAGTGATGATGATGTGCACATTCCCGTTCCTATTAATCAAACTGTGGACAAAATTTCCAAAATGTGCACAAATCGAGGACACTAACATATTTTTTTTAACTAAGAAGGTCTTGGAAGTAGGTGTCCTTGTCTGATGCCGCTGTCAAATGGCGCATTTACATGGAATGCCCAATTTGACCACAGAAGTCCCTATTTCGGCAATGAATACCTTCTGCTTGATACTGCTAGTCTGCTACACAGTAATCTATTACAGTAAATAGACAAAAGTGGATGTTGCTTGTATCAAAATATAGGTAGGTACACTGTTAAATACGAGTATCTTCGATTGCCTAAGAGTTTAAATTTTACGTTTAGACAAAAGCAGTAGCACCATTTTCTACATCTGTAATTTATTTTAGGACCAGAACAAATTCAGATTTCTACATATAATCGAAAGGAGCGTTAGTTAATCTTGGTATTTACAGAGTTCCATTACGACATATCACTTATTGCGAACTGTTGTAATCTAATAGAACTTTTTACTTCCATTAAATACGTGATGAAAAAGTGACATGCCAATTGATTTCCCTTGAATGGTTCTACCAATGGGAATGTTACACAATGAGTGAGTAGTTACTGATTAGATTTAAAGTTTTTTTTTAGTTATCTGCTTCTTAGAAAACGAGTTCCTGATTTCTAAAAAGATTTTCAATCAAAAGTCAAATAGATTAAAAATATCTTCAGCGACTTTCACCGATCACTGAAATGAAATTATCTAACTATTGGGAGTTACGTAAAATATTGATAATACCACTTTACGTGTGTACATTCACTTGCAGCTGAAGTTAGTTTCATTATACTATATTCTTAATGCTTTCTTGTGCTATTGATTTGGCTTCAACGAGACAAAAATCCAAACTAATGATTTTATCATCATTATCATCAGCCCATTTATGTTCCCACTGCTGGGACACAGGCCTCCTCTCTGTAAGAGGGAATGATTTAAATGAGAAGTTATTCCACTCTGGTTGTCTGTCTTTCACGTTTTAACGTTTGAACATATTTTGATGAAAAAAGACACACAGGTGTAACCTATACTACGACCTGGGGGTCTAAAATGGCCGCTTTAGCAGAAACAATAATGGAAAATAATCTGAATTACGTAAACTCGTAAACGGGTCACAAAGTGACAATTCATCATAATATTTACCACGTCTGTCTTGACAGTTTTAGACCTCCCCCCCCTGTTTTTTTATACTGGTATAAGTTGCTTTGGGATGATCTCCGATACGACCGGACCACCGCAAAAAACAAGTATTGAATATTTATTTTTCAGAATTATTCAAAATCACGGCTTGCTTTACAAAGTGATTGACACCCCTCAACGCAAAAATCGAAAACATGTTATCCAATATCAATTTCAACCAACACATATTTTCCAAGATGATTTCCATTGGCCGTAATGAAATGACAAAATATCTTAGTAACAAACACGAATCTGACCAATTACTGCCCTCGCGCAGTTGTTTATCAGACGGGCTTATTCATCTTAGCGTTCAATTCACACCATCATCTCACAAGTGTCCGAGGATCGCTGTGTCGTTTTTTAGATTATGGTCTATGTTATGAACGATTTTGAGGTGATTTTCTGTGTGTTTTAAATGAGTTAGAAGTTAATTGAAGTCAGCTAAGAATTTTCAGAGATATAAATAATTTGTGTGTTCAAACTATAGTCTCCGCCAGATAAGTAAGAATTAAAGGTCATTGCTCTTTCCTTAATTTCTCTGCGTAGGTACCCCGACAATACATTATGAATCGTTTTTTATTACTTACTGAAAAAGTAAAAAAAAAAAAGTCAAAAGTGATAAAGGTCGTTTCGGGATAAGTTTGTCATTTTTTTCTGTTTTCGGAATTATGTATTTGAATAAATGTATGCGGGTTAATGACCTTTAATTCTTACTTATCTGGCGGAGACTATAAGAAGACTACAGTAAGCGACTGAGCATTCCTTTACAGCCTCAATCGTCGGGAATTGTAATTGTGTCCATCTTGTCCTGAAACGCTCAGCTAAAGAATCCCTACAGGTTTTATGGAGGTTTAGCGGCACTACAAAAAGCACTTCAGCAACATAGTACAAAAAGTACTACAACGCTATCTAACCCACAAATGAAGAACTAACATAAAAATCCTTACTAGCAATATTAAAGTTATCCACGATTTAGGTAAGACCAGACAAAAACCCGACAGCAACTGTTGGTCAGTAGCCCACTAGACACAACACTCGTTTGGTCGGAGGATCCCACCTTTCCTATGGGGGATGAAGAACTTTACACCCTGTTCACCATATCCCTAAAGGGCCGCCTCCACGAGCGAGAGAATCGCGACGATATTATCGTCCTTGCCACGATTTTCTATACACTCTCTTTTGGGCCGTCTCCACGAGCGAGAGAATCGCGGCGATATTATCGTCCTTGCCACGTTTTTCCATACACTCTTGGGCCGTCTCCACGAACGAGAGAATCGCGGCGATATTATCGTCCTTGCCACGTTTTTCTATACACTCTCTTTTGGGCCGTCTCCACGAGCGAGAGAATCGTGGCGATATTATCGTCCTTGCCACGTTTTTCCATACACTCTGTTTTAGGCCGTCTCCACGAGCGAGAGAATCGCGGCGATATTATCGTCCTTGCCACGTTTTTCTATACACTCTCTTTTGGGCCGTCTCCACGACCGAGAGGATCGCGGCGATATTATCGTCCTTGCCACGTTTTTCTATACACTTTCTTTTGGGCCGTCACCACGAGTGAGAGAATCGTGGCGATATTATCGTCCTTGCCACGTTTTTCTATACACTCTCTTTTGGGCCGTCACCACGAGTGAGAGAATCGTGGCGATATTATCGTCCTTGCCACGTTTTTCTATACACTCTCTTTTGGGCCGTCTCCACGAGCGAGACAATCCCGGCGATATTATCGTCCTTGCCACGTTTTTCTATACACTCTCTTTTGGGCCGTCTCCACGAGCGAAAGAATCGCGGCGACATTTTCGTATAGAAATACGTTGAATTGCCGCGATTCTCTCGCTCTTGGAGGCGGCCCCTAATAGAGGCAATAAATCAATTTCTATGATTTACTTATCTGTTTATAAGTAGTAAGGTAGGCAAAGATACAGAGTACACCCACAATGAGATACCTCAGTCCAAAAATATTGCTGCAAAGCCTGCAATCATATCGTTAAGTTCCCCCTACACATTTAGTACCACCGCACCTAACCGTTAGGCCCCTCATAATCGCTTCAACCACTAACTTCAGCCATATCAATCGAGGTTGTCGTTTTGTCGGCTATCGGGTGATGTCGAACGTCGGCTCGCATCAAAGCAGTCGCCCCCACGGGCCGATGCGCCCGCGCCGGTGACTCGGCGGTTTGTCCTGCCTTCTGCAGTGATGCTGGAAGAATTTTCCTTATGATCCGACAATATTTTGTTTGAACTTTAGTAGTGGTTATCGGGTTTTGTTGGAGGCAATTTGTTTTGGATTTTGTACATTCCGATTTCATAGAAATCATCACCAGATGATTGGTTGTGTCTAATGGTTGTATGGTTAACGCTTCAATTTGTAACATGTAATTCCACATTTAACAGTATCTGAAGTGGACTTTTTAGAGAACTACATCCAGTTTTCAAAAAATATTATTTTTTCTGTGAAACGACTTTAATATTGTTATGTTGCGCGCCAAAGTTGACGCTTTCCTAATATGCCTAAACTTTAAGGGGGCGTGGCTCGGCGCCACCGCATGATCCTAACCAAAAAAAAATAATTAACTGATCAGTCGGAAAAGACAACGACTGTACTTATGAATCCATAGGTAGGTATAACAAATATGCAAAAAAACGAAGATCGATGCAACAGGACTTCACACCAATTTGACCGTTTATTTACACAGAAAGATCAGAAATAGAAAAATGTATCTACAGAGCAAAAACTCTAATCCAACATCATGTTACACATAAAACCCTCTATAATCCGACAAGGTCGCCCAACAATTAAAAATAAATCTACCTGATACGTCACATCCTTTCGGATATCCTATCACAATAATCACCTACTTCCTACCGTTATATCTATGAAACGAGAACTGCATCCTTACATAACGAACTGGCTTAAGTCGAAGGTAGAAAATTTCAAATTTAGAACCAAATACGAGGTTAATGAATGCTTCCAATGTCGATTTTCGAATATCATGGTTTTTGCGTTACATCTATTGATTGAAGGCGGTGCAATATGTGGTGAAAAAAACGTAACCTCTCATTATTTGTAATCTCCAAAACAAAATGCGAGCGGGTTCAGCTTAAGCATCGATTTCCGTTCTTTTGTGTCTCTGCGGATTGCTCCTCAAAAGATTGGCCCCACTTCGCTATAAGTACTCACTGAAACCCATATTAAAAATAAAATAAGATGTTTGGCAATAAAAGTTGAAATATATTAAAAGAATAATTATATCTAAAACTAGCGGACGTCACGCTGTTTCACCCGCGTAGTTCCCGTTCCCGTGGGAAGTACGGAGATAAAATATAGCATAGGCTACTCAAGATGAATGTAGCTTTCTAATGGTGAAAGAATTTTTGAAATCGGGGCAGTAGTTTTTGAGTTTATTCATTACAAACATACACAAATACAAATCTTTCCTCTTTATAATATTATACTGTAGAAGACGATGGCAACAGATACAACATCACGCCTGTAATCCCCGAAGGGTTAGGCAGAGGTGTACCTATTAGTACACCCACATTTTGCCAGTTTTGTTTAAGTCCCATATACGGGCGAGCCTATTGCCACTAACCGGGCACAAATCCAGACTCCGTAGCTGCTTCTAAGAAATTCCTGATAGAAAAACCTGATAACACTTTACCCGGACTGGGAATTAAACCCAAGACCTCATGCTCAATTGCGCTTAAGACTGCTAGACTAACGAGGCAGTCCAAAATAAAATAAGCCCTGGAAAAAACTAATGATCGATACTCCTCGAAAGAACTGGAAGGACCTCCTCATGACTTCATTCATTCATTCAAATTCATGCATTTGCCCAGCTATGATGCAATGATGCAGGCCTGTTAGGTACTACATCTAATGCTACGAGCACTTCGCTCGCGACTTTTGTGACTTTTGAAATTGTGATATCTCGGTTAATTTGGTGACCTGTAACACAGGTTTTTCCCAAAAACCTACATCAGGCACCAGTCTCTCACAAAGGCTGAATACAGCTGAGACATTATTTTGTACATTTTTACTTTAAGTCACCTTTGTGAAGAGAAAATAAATGATATATTATTATTTTATTATTATTATTATTTGCATGATATCAATATAATTTATAGCCCCTATGTTACTTGGTAAAGATGTAGCTTTCTAATAGTGAAAGAATTTTTAAAATCGGTAGAGTAGTTTTTGAGTTAAATCGTAACAAACACACAAACAAAAAATTAATCTTTCCTCTTTATAATATTTTTCCGATTTATATTTAGTTCGTTGAAGCCAAAAGATTTATTTAATCAGCAAAACCGAAATATTATTAGCCTTTAGAATAATTCATACAAAATACCAACTTTCCCCAATAAGTCAGTGTGACGTAAAATCTATGCTAAACCTTCTAGTACGTATTTCGTAAGTTTGTTCTGCATTTCAAATAAGTAACTTACTCACTTTACCCAGATTACGCAGAAAATACTACAACAGTGAATCACGCAAGTATTACAGAATCTAGGAAATAATCTAAGTAAACCAACAGCCTAATAATTGTGTAACTCACTTCCTGTTAGATAAGATTTTGAAGGATTTTTAAATATATTACTGCATACAACAACAACAACAACAGCCCATAACGTCCACTGCTGGACATAAGCGTCTCCCATGGTGGGAGGAATTTCCGTAATCTCCACGCTTGGTACGCGGATTGGAGATCGCAGTGATGAGAGACTAACAGAAAACGCTGCTGCCCATTCTCTGGTCTACGGAGGCGCAAGGTGTTCTGCCTCAGACATTAGTCGCCTTATACGACACCCGTGAGTGTAATGGGTTGGTGCTATTCTACTCTGCCGGATACATTACCACACGGCTAATTACTGTATACTTTAGAAAAATTAAGCTGCCTAACAAGGTAAATCACGCAATTAAACTGTTGAACTGTTTAAACCAAGGCTGCTCAACTTATTTTGAAGGTTGGTCAACATTTTATTCCCGTGTCAATCGGCCATATAATACTTAAATAAAACTTGCCTAAAGAACCTTTTTTGAACTAATTTCTGATGACTATTGTGGCTATAAATAAAAACAAAATGTGATTTTTGTATTTTTAGGGTTCCGTACCCAAAGGGTAAAAACGGAACCCTATTACTAAGACTTCGTTGTCTGTCCGTCCGTCTGTCCGTCTGTCTGTCACCAGGCTGTATCTCATGAACCGTGATAGCTAGACAGTTGAAATTTTCACAGATGATGTATTTCTGTTGTCGCTATAACAACAAATACTAAACATAGTCAATGGTACGGAACCCTTCGTGTGCGAGTCCGACTCGCACTTGGCCGGTTTTTTAGATAGATGTTGGTTACTGAGAATCTTATGGAGAAACAATTTTTTTTCGATCTGGTTGAAATCTGTTTTCAAAAGACTGTCGTCAGTTAACCATTGCTAGCGAGCCAATTCAAATGCGTTGGCGGGCCATATTGTGGCCCGCGGGCCTGGGGTTGAGCAGCCTTGGTCTAAACGAAAGAGACGTCATCATCTGCCTAGCCTTTTCCCAACTACGTTGAAGTCGGCTTTCAGTCTCAGACACAGCTGAATACCTGAATACAATAATGTTACATGGAACAACTGCCTGACTGACCTACACAGTGACTGTTCCTAAATTACTCTAGCTAGTCTAATAAAAAACTCTAATATTCATGTTAATATTAATACTGAGGTCGGTTTCCCCTTAACCCAGTTAAAATCTAGTAGGTACTTATCCGCCATTTTGTTTGAAAGTCGTGCACGTGCAACTGCTCGGTGTAGACTTTCAGCGAGAAACGGGATCCCGCCTCTTTTAGGCAAAAAGTGGCGGTAACCAAACACCGGTGACGGGGCGTGGGATATGTGTTCACACATGTTTTTAGGGCAAAAACTATGTGTAATAAAGGCACAAGGTCCCATGCCTTATAAATTAGAATAACTACTTATATATTTTTTTTTAGTTACCCTGAGCTGTCCCACTCCTGGAAAAAGGCCATTTTTGGGTAAATGGGTGATTTTGGCCTCTTTCCACATCGAGGGAAAAACACCGTAGGATATAGAGTAGTTTATATTATTTTATTCATTCATCTTTCAGACAATTCATTCATTCCTCTTTTCTCGGTGTTGCACTTTTTCTCGCCAATTAACGAGAAAGCCGTCCAGGGCGTCTCGCCATGTTCTCCTCGGTCTGCCGCGACCCCGTGTAGCTGTCTCAGGGCTCCAGTTTTGAGATCCGGCAGAAATGGCCTACCCAGTCCCATTTTAGTTTAGCGGCTTTACTTATATTAGGGTTCGTTTATTTAGTTTCACATTTTTTTACCATGTCATCATCTGTCTACCCCTTTCCCAACTATGTCGGGGTCGGCTTCCAGTCTAACCGGATGTAGTTGAATACCAGTATTTTATAAGGAGCGACTACCTATCTGACTTCCACAACCCAGTTAGAACTGGAAAATACGATACACCTAGGTAAGACTGGTTGTCGAGACTTTTTGGGCCACTACCTGTAACAACTGTCAATTTTACCGTGTATTAACATTAATTTTGCTTTCCTTGTGTTTATTTAACCTAAACTATTTTAAGTATATTCAAAGTTCTTCTTACTCCTTAAGTGTGTCTTCAAAACCATCCTTCAACTATAAATTGATCTAATATGAGTTCAATAAAAATATTAGCGGTTGGTTAAGTTTTCTGTTGTTTTCCAAATTGGCATGACAGGTAAAAACACCTAGTAGAAACTGCAGCGTCAAGCTTGTCATCCTACGTAGATCGACGTCACATGATGAATTGTTTTACAATAGTGCTAAATAGATGACTATTTTGACCATTGTTCTTCGTATTTATTAGCACTACTTAGTTAACGAATTGTCACTTACACTAGAATTTACGCAAAATATTCCCTTTACGCTGCCTCGTTGGTCTAGCAGTCGCAACCGTGACTACAGCAAGAGGTCCTGGGTTCGATTCCCGGGTCGGACAAATTGTTATTGGGTTTTTCCTTCTGGAATTTCTCAGTAGCGGCCACGGAGTCTGGATTTGTGCCCGGTTGATGGCAATAGGCTTCCCCCTATTACAATAACTGGCGAAATGTGGGTGTATTATTAGGTCTGCCTAACCCTTTGGGGTTACAGGCGTGATATTTCTGTTATTCCTTTTACACCTAAAACTAGAAGTATATGTCAACAAAACAGATCATTAGTTAACAGTTTCGTTAAGATTGAAACAATAATAACACAAACATTCTCGTATCAATTAACAGTTTAAACATCAGATTGTACAGTCAAATTAACCGGTCCATTGTGATTCAATATAAAACCGCACACATAATTACATTAATCGGTGTGTACAAAAGTACGCATGACGACAAAAACTTTAGCCACTATTGATATTACAACAATATCACGCTTTTAGAACCTATACGGTATAACTTGAACTACCTCACCGCCCTTCGTCGAACAAAATGGGATGAAAGAGGGGTGTCAGGATGAAAGATTAGAGGTCACTGTATAGCGGCTGCATCATAAAGAGCTATCGTGAACTGTACACTTGTAAAACACGCTTTGTTAGACGGCGCCTGACATTGTGTTCAGACAATACAACTTGTAAGAAATGTTTTTTAGGAATCCTCCATTCATGAAACTATTAGATGTTACGGTTTTGTAAAATCTGTGATAATAACGTAACCTGTTGCGTCTACTTGTGTCGCTCTATCGGATGAATTGCATGAAAGTGAATTCAATTCATTGGAATTCATGGTATTGTATCCGCGAGTTTCCGTAACTCATCCCTTTCTTGTCAATGTTTGTTCTCTCAAATTGTTTTGTGAACTATTGAGATAAAATAATAACGCATGAACTATTAAATTTTAAATTAGCGTTTGTTTTGTTTTTCATAATTTAATTCAATGTAAACTGTCCTAACCAATCCACAATTTCATCATTAAACTTATATTGTCACTTACGGGATACCTTCCGTGATTGTTTATTATTTTGAGCTCCCGTATATCTCGTAAGTGAGGATATAAGTTTAGTTTTAAACCGTGAAAGCTTAAAACAGTATTTCATCATTAATTTGAATTAAACTCGCTTCTGATTGTTCCGCCATGTTTCAACCATGTTGTAGCATCATGCAAAGAGGCGAAACTATGTATTATGTCAGTCCAGTGACGTGTCTAAGGGCCAACAATACGGCAAGCCTAGGCAAGTAGACTGTCCAGAAAACCTCATGAAGACTTATAGTCTTCGCCAGATAAGTAAGAATTAAAGGTCATCAACCTGCATACATTTATTCAAATATATAATTCCGAAAACAAAAATCATTATTTTTGTTTTATTAAGATTATGTAATTACATAATCTTGTCCCGAAACGTCCGTATAGTAATAAAGAATAAAACCGACTTCAAAAAACACAAAAAAGTGAAAAATAACTTTAGCTTCAGAAGTCGGTGACTTGTTTCTTTGATTCAGTTTTTTTTTGCTACCGACTTCACCGATTTAAATGGGACCACACGGTAAGCACCAGCTTTCAATTAAAAAAACAATCATCAACATCGGTTCACCCAGTCGAAAGTTCTGAGGTAACAACACAAAAAAAAAAACTGTCGAATAAAGGACCTCCTCTTTTTGAAGTCGGTTGAAAACGATTCATAATGTATTGTCGGGGTCCTATATACGCAGAGAAATTAAGGAAAGAGCAATGACCTTTAATTCTTACTTATCTGGCGAAGACTATAGTCAGTTGTAAAGGCAAGTCAAGCTTTTAGGCTTGTATGATAGTACCGCCACTATGTCACTGTATTAGAACAAGCAAACGTTGAGAAGTGACAGTCCAGTGTCAGTTTTCAAAGCCCAAATGCAAAAAACATCAACAATCATTGTCTTATTTAAACTTAGTTCGATTTGATTCGAAATTATTAATCGCCTACAAATCACCTTGACATTGACTCAATATAACCCTAATGAAACCGTAATATTTCCAATAATGTATCCTATGATCGTGACAAATCTGATAAAGTATTTGTACAGTTGGCTCCTCTATTGCGTTGCGAATTAACTCATTATTATCTACATGAGTTTGTAGTTTTATTCCATTGTCATATAGAATATACTATAAGTAGGTACTATAACCCATTTATTGACATTCAGTTTAGAAATCTATGACAAAAATCGACCAATGAATCTTACACACAGCCAATATGGCTCGGCTTAGAAGCATGAAATTTTTCGTACCTATATATACTTTATAACGAAAGTAAACTCTGTTATTTTTTTAATTGGCCTCCTAATTTTATACGGAAATTCATTTTATTTTTTTGTGAAAAATCTCCAAGTCCAACAGTCTTTAGGATAGATCATCTGAAAACATTGTCAGTAAACCCCAAAGCATTATTCCAGACATAACACAACTTCTGCAAACAAAAATCGAAAACAAAATCGAACTACACCACATAGCATCACAACAATCGTTACCCATAAAACTACGCATCGCTTCGTCCACTCATATATTTACTTTCAGCATACACTCACTCACACAACCCCACATGAACCTACAGCTGTATATCCTACGTCCATGTGTGAGTTGCACATGTGTGTGTGTGTGTGTGTACGCGCATGCGCGGTGAGGAAGCTGCGCGTGAGATTTGCCCGCGTACGCAGCTGCGGCGGCCAGGTGTGCGCTCCCCTGCCACAGAGTACCCCCCAACCCCACCCCTCGGTACAGTCGAGTACGGTGCGCTGAGATTTTGTTGTGGGAATGTTCGAGTAGATTCTGTATTAATAAATGTAAGCTAAATGAACTAAGCTAAATTCTTATCTAATTTTTAATTAACATTTTTAATTATTTCTTAAAATAAAACGATACAAAAAAAAAACACTCAAAAATATAAAAATAGAGGTCCACCGGTTTGGGAGCAGGGTCCAAGCCACAATCCAAGCCACAATCCAACAATCCAAGCCAGGGCTGCAGAGACAGGAACCTCCTCACAATGCGAGCCGTATCGAGGAGTACTGCCTTCTGAATCAGGCCCTTGCAACCGTCTAAAGAGAGCTTCCATAAATGGTCATCAAAGCTCTTGGCTATGAGACCATTGGCCGTCACGAAATTCAGCACAATGATAACCAAGTTTATATTCCACATGTCAAAAATATAGTAACTAGGATTTTATCATGTTTAACTTTCTTTCTTTTAGAAAATGGGTTTTGCGGTTCTGTTAAATATGTCCTGTTTCTCAGTTGTTTTTGTAGCTAATTACGCACGATATTATTTTACACCGGGCAATGATTACCAATTAAACTACCGCGTCTTTTTAATTTACTGTAAATTTCAGGTGAAAACTAAAAATGTATTTCGTAACCGCCTAAAAAGACAATGCAAACACAGAATTTAATCAACGACCAAGAAATAAACAAATCAAAACATTTCGACCACGACTATACCCCGCTACCCCATCAAAATCTGTGAATGCTTGCACAAACCCGCTTCCATGACACAAACAGTCCATCAAGTATCGTATTTATTCGGACCGGTGTACTAAAAGAACATTACCGTACTTCATGTCTGGCCCCCATGGGACTATTCCCCACGAGTAATTATCCAACATGTTTTTATATCTGATTTTTAGTGGATTATTATTTACGGTTTCGACCAGCACCATAATGTTTAGGAATTACTGGTACGGATTTGAATAGGAGCAAAATAAATTGGTTATTTTTCGAGATTGGTGTCGATTCTTTTGTGCACAAACTAAACTTATTTTAGGCTATTGCTATCTTTTCTCTCTAATAAAACTAGAGAGAGATGGACGTGATTTAGAGCTGTCAAATTTAGTTGGAACCGATATTTCTATACAAATGAAGCGTGCACGTAAAAACATGTCGACTAAAAACACGGTGAAGCGCAAGGCATAAACTAGTTTGACATCTCTAACTTAGTTCATAGCTATTAGCCGTCCTTTTCTCGCACTGCCTTTTAGTAAAAGATAGCAATAGCCTAAATTAAGTTTAGTTTGTGCACAACAGAATCGACACCAGTGTCATTAAATTCCTTCATTTGTATGGAAATATTAGTTCCAACTAAATTTGACAGCTCTAAATTACGTCCGTCTGTTTCACGTTTTATTAGAGAGAAAAAGATAGCAACAGCCTAAATTAAGTTTAGTTTGTGCACAACAGAATCGATACCAATGAGATCTACAACAGCCCATAACGTCCACTGCTGGACATAAGCCTCTCCCATGATGGGAGGAATTTGCCGTAATCTCCACGCTTGGCAGGCGGATTGGAGATCGCAGTGATGAAAGACTAACAGAAAACGCTGCTGCCCATTATCTGGTCTACGAAGGCGCAAGGTGTTCTGCCTCAGACAGTAGTCGCCTTATACGACACCCGTGAGTGTAATGGGTTGGTTCTATTCTACTCTGCCGGATACCACACGGCCAATGAGATCACTTTCTAGTAAATCCGAAAGTTGCATGATTATTACAGGTTTAAATGAGACAACATGTTGTTAGCTGTTGTCCATCACACTTGTAACTACTCCGTTGACGTTCATTTGTGAGGATAAAATAATTTGACTTGTAAATATTGACACGTAATTTTCACTCGTATTTAATTGTTTTACGGTGTGAAATACACTGTGCATAAATTGTGTATATTTTGTTATTAGTAATACAAATGAACGCAACGCAATATTTGCTTTAGAGGTAGTAAATAATGCTGAATATAATAAATAGTAATTTAATGACTAGTTAACACATACACGAAAACAACCACATGTCTTTTCTAATTATTGTCAGAGATATTAAGTAAGTAGTGGTATAAGAACGAACGGAACATACGAAACCAGAAATCTGATAATCATCATCTGCCTAGCCTTTTCCCAACTATGTCGGGGTCGGCGTCCAGTCTAACCAGATGCACCTGATTACCAGTATTTTACATGGAGGGACTGACTATCTGGCCTTCACAACCCAGTTAGTTACCTACTGGGTAATACGATACCCCTTGGTAAGACTGAAAGATCGAAGATCTACAAATGACAGCCAGGACCAACAGCTTATCGTGCTTTCCGAGGTACGGAGGAAACTCGGTATGTAATGGTGGGTGGTCACCCATCCACGCCAACCTAGGAAAGCACGGCTTAACCTTAAGATCGACCCAAACGGCTTTTATTATTTAGCCACGAGCTGGTCATTACCAGAGTTCTGATAATATACTGTACTAAGTCTACTAGAAAATTTTAAACACCGCCTAAGGCATTAAAAATAAAATGAACATCGCCGTTTGTTATTATTACTAGACAAGAGGATACCTCTCTACCCACCCTGTTGAGTCTTGTCTGAACGTAGTCATCTAATGTAGATTGTATGCGCAGAAGCATTTACCTAACCATTACGCAATATATAGTCAACTAGCGGACGTCACGCGGTTGAACCCGCGTAATTCTCGTTTCCGTGGTAGTATGGGGATGAAATATAGCCTATGTTACTCAGAGTGAATGTAGCTTTCTAATGGTGAAAGAATTTTTGAAATCGACGCAGTAGTTTTTGAGTTTATTCATTACAAACATACACACAAAAATAAAAACCCTTCCTCTTTATAATATTAGTGTAGATGTTGCGAAATCATGAGTGTAGAGGGAACAACCTGTACACCATGTTTGTTTTTCAGGAAAGATTATACAGGGATAGTTTTCAGTGACCAGACAAATTTAAGATCAAGATATCAACTATCTTTGCATTTTAAGTAGGTATTATTGTCAAAAAACATAAAATAAAATAATAGCATACACTTGAAAATGTCCTAAAAATTTCCTAAATCATAAACCTAGTGGGAATCAATGCACTTGTGTGCGTGCATGCACCGCCGAATTGATGTGTGTAACTACTGTACTGTACTATGTAACTAACTGCTACCTATCTAGGTTGTTTAGCTGAATTGTGCTGCTGCAATATCCACACGTTCGCTTTTTATTGGTCGACAAGAATGAAATCTTATTAAAAATAATGTTTTTTTTTTTTATCGAAAATATTATCGATTCTAAACCATCTCTGAAAATTTGGCCGGTTATTGAAAACTTACCCTGTATCTAATGAAGAAATTTAAGAATCCACATTGTAGTGGTTTGCTGTCGAGGACAAAGAAAGATACAGAAGCAGCCTGCATTTACAATCATATAAGACGTCCTAAGATAATTTGAAAGCAGAAAAATATAAGCATACCTACTCATGTACTTACACACTACTATAAACAGCAATAAAAAAAAACTAATAAGTCCGTCAGATAGATTTCCAAAAAACATTTTTTTTTCACATAAACAAAAAATTAAGACGATGCAGTGCGTCGAAAACTCGTGTGACGTCACATTTGAGTACATTTTTTACTCAAATGTGACGTCACAAGCCCCCACTCATGATCTTTGACACGTTTTATCTTTGTCAATTTTTATTAATTTGATAAAACAAAAAACACGTATCCAATATTTTTCAATAATCTAACTGACGGACTAAACAGAATCATATTTTTTTTAGTCAGTCATCATTCCTATTGTGTCGAACCAAACCTTCCAAAATTGAATTGAAATTCCAAAATAATTATTTGCCTCGAAAATTTTCCAATTCTCAGAACAGTAACAGAACTTCCTCCTAAACCTAGAAATAAGTACCGACATTAAATTTAAAATCGACAGTTACTTTTAGATGAGAATTTTTAAAAGATTTGCGCGTGCACAATAGAGTCGTGTCGGCTGCGCGTGAGTCGCTTTCCAAGCATCTCCCCTCTCTAACCGGACAATGGTCAGCTGGACCTGAATGTTTATAAATATAAGTACACCATGACTGGTTAAACGAGGAACATACTTTAAGGGTAGAAGTGATGATAATAAAAAACTTTTATAATGCGACCATTCCATATCTTCTCGTGGGTGTCGTAAGAGGCGACTAAGGAAGTTACCAGAGAATGGGCGGTAGCGTTCTCTGTGCTTTTGTAACAACCGTACTGCGATCGCCAACCCGCCTGCCAAGCGTGGCGATTATGGTAAAAACCCTCCTTTGGGGGAGGCTCATGTCCAGCAGTGGACGTCTTTCGGCTGAAATGATGATGATGCGACCGACTCTGAAATATGCAAAAAATATCAACTGTTACTTACACCCATACATTTTGTCGAGTTATCACATCATCATAATCAGCTTATAATGTTCCCACTGCTGGGACACAGGCCTCCTGTCTATGAGAGGGAATGGGCTATAATCCACCACGCGGGCCCAGTGCGGATTGGTAGATGTCACATGTCTTCGAATGATTTTTTGTTCCTCACTGTGTTTTCCTTCACCGTTTTGAGAGCAGGTGGTATTGAAATAAATTACACAAAGTAATGCGCCTGTAATCGCCGAACATTTCACCAGTTATGTTTTAAGTCTCATGTAAAAGGGGACGAGCCTATTGCCATCAACCAGGCATAAATCCAGACTCCGTGGCGGCTACTGAGAAACTCCTGAAAAGAAAACGCAATAACACTTTGCCCGACCCGGGAATCGAGTGTGACTTCAATAAGTATCTACATGCATCAATGATATTCTATTACACAGATATGTTGTGAGCGCGCAATCGTGAAGACTCGAAAACAGGCCAATTGGCCTGTTTTTCCTTTATTCTGCGTCACTGCGTGTATGTGAGCTCGTGGAGCTCGTGGCTAAATAATAACAGCCGCTCGGGTCAATCGTTAGGTTAAGCCGTGCTTGCCTAGGTTGGTCTGTGGATGGGTGACCACCCATTATATACCGAGTTTCCTCCGTGCCTCGGAAAGCACGTTAAGCCGTTGGTCCCGGCTGTCATTTGTAAGATCTTTGACAGTCGTTACAGGTAGTCAGAGGCCCAAAAAGTCTGACAACCAGTCTTACCAAGGGGTATCGTATTACCCGGTACTAACTGGGTTGTGGAGGTCAGATAGGCAGTCGCTCCATGTAAAATACTGGTATTCAGCTGCATCCGGTAAAACTGGAAGCCGACCCCAACACAGTTGGGAAAAGGCTAAGCAGATGATGACTGCGTGTATGTGAGCTGGCTCTCCCCCGCGGCACACTTTTTTCTATGGTTTTGTAGGTGTATAACATATATGTTTGTTAAAATATCATTGACATACATTTATAATTGTATATCCCTTAAAGTATAATGTCCCTCGTTTTACCAGCCATGGTGTTGTGTTAGGACTTAGGAGTTATGTTTGTACAGGGTGAAATTAACAACATACCACAAAGAGATCGTAAACAAGCTAGACTTTAGGCTTTTGTTGGTGCACCTATGATTATGACGGTTTTATTCAGGTATTTGCTGGCGGCTTGTTAGTGGTTTTGCATTTACCTTCTAAAGTAACTGTTTTCGTTTATTATGTTTATTTTATGCTAACTTCTACCAGGACTTCCTTTCAAGATGTATAAGGTCTTAGGAACTATTATAACACTTAAATATAACTTTACTGTACTAATAATAATGAACAATTTTTAAAGCGAGAAAACAAATAAGCAATTTTAAATATAATGAAATAAATAAGAAATGAATAGATATACTTGCATAAAGAATATTAAGAGAATAAGTAGATAAATGAAAATATAAATACTTAATAAGATATAAAATAATGTACACTTAACAACAAGGAAAAGTTATAAAGCGCTCTTCCTCTCTCTATTTATTTAAAAAAAAATTGCTGTGCCCGATAGGGTCTATAATTATTGTTTTTATTTTCTTTTTTTATTGTTTTGTTTTCTTTTTTTTTTGTACCTACATTATGGATATAGCAATAAACGATTTGATTTGCTTTGAACCCAAGACCTAAAACGTGTTAATAGATGTTTTCTCCACAAATTTCTCAATACTAGCCTGGAGTCTGGATTTGTCTCAACATGACTGATATAACCAAGGTTTTGCAACAGTATTTTGATTTTAAAGAGTGTCCATGGAGTTGTCTTCTCCATAGAGACCCATACGCTTTGGAATTCGCAACTACAGTACTTTCACAGTTCTTATGCCTTGTGAATGGGACTGTATCTAAAGGGTACACCTCTTAACAAAGCCGAAAGGCACTTGTTCTCCCCGTCAGTCATTGCGATCATTTTTTGTTCTACACCATATCTGAGAACCTTCTAGTTACAGAGATATTGGGGGTCAAAGTTCCAACTTTTTGACAAGTTTTTTTTTTTTAATACAAGTTTTCAATGTAAGATTTTTACTTTATACTCCTCCACGACTCCCGTACTATTCAATCCATCCATCAGCGCAATGTTTTGAGTGCGTTACATTGAGTTCTACCACAAAACATGATTTTTCACCCAAAAAAAAAAGTCAATTTTTTTTAGCGTAGTGTTACTTAGTTTAATGTAGGTACAGAATGCTTGGTTGACGGCTTCGTGATGAGGTCTTTTACACCCTGTAAATTTCAAAAGTGCCTGTTACTAGCCTACTTGAAATAAATGATTTGATTTTGTTGGTGCCATTATACTTACTCCCTATTGCTTGGGTATAAGTAAACTTATAGATTGGGTGGCTACCCAATTGTAATTTAGGTAGACAGAGGCTCTGTTTACCTAAATTACAACACTACAATACAATTACATACTTTTTGGGTAGCAAAGCAACAACCAAATTAGACAAAACAAACAAAAGTATATAAGATCTACACAAAATCTTACTTCACAACCGTAGTCTCTCAAGATTTTCCTCAAATGATTAACGTGTATTGGACCGTGGAATAATAGAAATATGATATAATAACATCATAGATAAGCGTGATGAAATATAGGTAACTAAGCAATAATTCAGATAGACATTTTCCTCCACGTGTATCTTCAAAGAAAACTTAGAAAGTTCTGGGACCATCCAACATCTGCCTTGCCTTTTCAAAAAGACACTTAATGAAGCCGAAAGGCACTTGTTCTCCTCGTCATTGCGATCATTTTTTTGTTCTAGACCATACCTGGGAACCTTCTAGTTACCGAGATATTAGCGGTCAAAGTTCTAACTTTTTCACAGTTTTTTTTTAAATACATGTTTTTAATGTGTGATTTTTACTTTAAACACCTCCACGACCCCCGTATTATACAATCCATCCATCAGCACAATGTTTTGAGTGCGTTACATTGAGTTCTACCACAAAACATGATTTTTCACCCCAAAAAAAAGTCGTTTCCTAGCGATAATTTTTGCGTAAAGTAACTTAGTTTGATGTACAGAATGCTTGGTTGACGGCTTCGTAAAGGGTTCGTTTACACCCTGTATTAGAGTCAGCTTACAGACTCATCTGGTGTAGCTGAATTGTATTTTACATAAAGCGCCCCGTGCGCTGCTGGCCGCTGTGCCTGCGCATGACGTCATCAGTGCAATGGTGGCGGCCCCGACTTACGAGTAGCAAGTCGTAGATTTGAACCCAGACAGGCGCATAACTTTGTGTTATTTATTTCATCACCACTGCTCTCAAAACGGTGAAGGTAAACATCTTGAGGAGGAGTTGGTAGATATCGCATGTCTTCGATTTTTTTTCTAACACATGCCGGTTTGTCTTTGTTTGAGGCCAAATTTCCCAACAGTCATTGGATTGTTATCCAACGACTGCTGGGAAATTTGGCCTCCTCTCGACACGATACCCCGTGGTTGTCAGGGCTTCGAACTTCAAAAGACTACGAGTGTCAAAGATCAACTAGTGACGGACATGACCAAGTGCTTAACATGTTTTCCGAGGCTCGGAAGGAATATGTCATAGATGCCATACTCGATATGTAGGTAATAGATGGGCACCCATCCACGGACTGAGCTGTAATTTAATCACGAGATTCATCATCTCTATCCATCATGAGACAAAAACCACAAACTTCAAAATCCATAGAGCCCTCTATCATAAGACGAAACTATCGAATACCATAGGGCTGTAATTAATTCACGCCATTGGACATTACGGTCACAACTCACAATATTATCGTAATTATCGGAAAAGTGTGGCGTGTTCATCCCTAATTTGCCGATCGATTAGGAGCGTGCGAGAGTTGCCGCTCGGCGGTCACACATGCTTGTCACCACACTCACCATTAAAGCTGGTTTACAGGGTACGACACGATTGTGGGTGCGATACGA
Organism: Xestia xanthographa; assembly: GCA_905147715.2. NCBI lineage: Eukaryota > Metazoa > Arthropoda > Insecta > Lepidoptera > Noctuidae > Xestia > Xestia xanthographa. Next base: position 21,228,025 of record LR990655.1, on the reverse strand, counting down.
TTTTGAAGTTCTTTCACGTTCTGTGCTTGCAAAACGGTACCCTTTTTAATTGTTCCCTATTTTTTTTTGTCAGCCTTAACTGTCCCACTCCTGGACTAAGGCCTCCCCCCATTCCTTCCACTCTTCTCTATGCTACGCCTCTTCTCGCCAATTAACGAGAAAGCCGTCCAAGGTGTACTGCCATTTTTTCCTCGGTCTGCCGCTGTCTTCTCATTATTTTGTTTGATTTACGTCATCAAACTTATTTATTTAATTATGGCACTCCAACGACTTATTCACTAATACATTCTTTGGAATAATTTAACAATTTAACTTAATCTAGAGTGAATTTGTCACGTACAGGTGTGCACAGCACTTACATTTTATGCATTTCAAGTATTATAATATTACAAATAGTACAAAAAAATCATAACTACATGAAAACAAGTCGAGAACTAAAAGTAAAGAAAAGAAAAAGCTAAATCTATTTTGTTGCTCTAAAGAATGGCACAATCAATGACAAATAATAAATAAGTGCCTAAGTATTAAGATATTATATAACGATATACGTTGTAGAGATTATTTATTATTGCAAAGGTAGCACCTAGATCTTAGTAGAATATTGATGCTTAGCTCTCTTTCGTTGATTCTTTTCACTAGTGGTAAAAGTATTCCCAACATCTGACACCACACCGCTTCTAGTATACTAATATTAGCAAATAAATTGAACAATCGTATGGTTTAATTGCTTCACTTTTTTCAGTAATAAATTATTGATACCCAACCTATGTATATAATATTACTAATCCCTAAATAAACATATCCGGTGAACTGACTCTGAAATACAAACCCTATCAAATTTTTAACCCACTTCAAACAGTCGTAAACTGTAAACCATCCTCTCATCTGACCGTAAAGCACGGGCAGGCTCTGCGCGGGCGCACGGCGATTTGACGGATTTCACGGCGCCGCGATGGGTCACGCTGCGGGGTCACGCCCCGCTAATGTCACGCTCCTCGCCGCTTTCCATTAGTTCACGGAATGAAAGTACCTAGAAAACGAGGTGACATTATTTTTTCTTTTTTTTTTGTGTGAAAATATTTAATGTCTGGCCTGTAGCCACGGGGCATCGGTGAAGTTGAAATGAGTTTACAGTTCAAATATCTAGTTTTATGATTCATGTCTGAAAACACATAGTTTAAAACCGTGTAGGTATGCTGTGACGAGCTCGTGGCTAAATAATAACAGCCGCTCGGGTCGATCTTTAGGTTAAGCCGTGCTTGCCTAGGTTGGTCTGTGGATGGGTGACCATCATTACATACCGAGTTTGTTCCGTGCCTCGGAAAGCACGTTAAGCCGTTGGTCCCGGCTGTCATTTATACATCTTTGACAGTCGTTGCGAGGAGTCAGAAGCCGAAAGTCTGACATCCAGTTTTACCAAGGGGTATCGTATTATCCAGTTACTGGATTGTGGAGGGCAGATAGGCAGTCACTTCATGTAAAATACTGATACTTAGCTGCATCCGGTTAGACTGGAAGCCGACCCCAACACAGTTAGGAAAAGTCTAGGCTAATGATGATGCCCTAAGTAATAATAATGTTGAAAAATAATCGACCGACAGTGAACTCGGACAAAAACAATAAACTGTGACCCTACCTATGGAGAAAACAGGCCCAGTTTCTAAAAAGAAAAAAAAGAATGAAAAATGATTTATTGTTTTAACAGGTAAATCTTAAAAACTAATGATTGGAGCCTCCTTTTAAGCAAAATGCAAAATGCTACTGCGGAAGTTCCAAGAATGGATAAGAGATGCCTTTACCCACCTACAAACGAATGTGATCGGTAACACGAAAACTGATAATAATGAATCAATGATATTCTACTAAACAGATATGTTATACACCTACAAAACCACAGAAAAGAGTGTGCCGCGGGGCAGAGCCAGCTCACATACACGCAGTGACGCAGAATAAAGGCAAAATAGGCCAATTGGCTCGTTTTCGAGTCTTCACAATTAAGCGCTTACAACATACCTTTTAATAGAATATCAGAATATCATTGAATAATGAATACTTAAATAAATGGAAGTTTTTTTTACAATTATTCAAATTAATTTTGAATATTTCATTGGGTATTTTTGAAAATGTGCACCAAAATTCTTGAGTGTCCGGAAATAAGTACTTTCACACTTGATTAAACATGTGCGTTACCTGGACATCTCAAATTGTGTAAATTCGGAAGATCTGTTTAAATACTAGTACATATGTGGAACTGACTATATTTGTTCAGGTTTTCGAATGCAGATGCAGCCTTTAAAAATGTATGTGTCTAAAGATAGATACCTACATATTATTTAGTGAAATAATATGTAGTACATTGTATGTACTGTATACATGTGTACATTACTGCAGCGGCCAGCAACAGAGGCACGCCGAGGCCCACATACGTAAGTCCATCAATGCCTAGTTGTGGCTAAAGCTTGTTCAGTACTTTTCTCAAATAATGCGAGGAAATGAATACCTACAATTAATTTTCAAAATCTGATGAACACAAAAACTGAAATGATGCACACGAACAACAATATTTTTTCTTGCGTTACTCTTTAACGCAAGAAATAATATTGTTGTTCGTTTGTTTTTTTTTTGTTCAATAAACCGCTTTCTATTTGCAAACCAATTCGAAATTTAAATAAAACCTTTGATAAGTTACCTCCTTGGTTGCCATGTTTCAGAGTAAAAGATCGTTCCAGTTTTAAATCACACGATAGATATTATGAGTTTATTAAGTAATTTATTTGACTGCTAAACACGACAGACATGGATTTTCATACAAATTTTGCCGGCCGCTGGTCCCATGTATCTGGCCAGTACAGTAATTTCGATTTATCTCGAAGAAGGTCAAAATAATGCTCAAATTTCCAAGCATGTTTGAGAAAAATTGATTAGTAATAGTAATTACTAGTTAGGCTTGTACAGTTTTCGCAAACGAGTAGTTTTATGATTTTATGTGTAACCATTTCCCACTTCTTATTAATCTAATTGATTATGCCACGTTGCTTTATTGTGTACATACAAATGTAGCCAGGACACCACACTAAAAACAAAGATTTAAAAAATACTCAAAATAAAAAAAACAGTTCCTACCAAAACACCCACCTCAAATATTTAATTACACGTACCACATAACGAGCAGTGTGACCAACCTATGATTCCGCCATATTGCCACAGATGAGCGAGCGAACGCGCCCGTGACTTCCGTTTCCGGCGGCGCGCCTGCGCAGCATCCGCGCACCGCATGAGCACTAGACCGACGCGCCTGTCAATACTGTCAGTGAGTACAATACCTGCTACTATTTATAGTGATTAAATCCTTGGGCCTTTAAGTATTGGGTTGATTAATAAGGAATATTGCGTAGAAGCAGAATCAGTTGGCTTGTCGCATTTTTCTCAGCTAAGTTGGGATCGGCTGCGGAATTTGATAAGGAGCGCTTGCCACTTTACCCTTTGCCTAAACCGAAATCCCAATAACAATTTCGACAATGACTTGCAACAGGAATAAGTTTTCGATCACTTTTCAACCTTATTACTTACCGCCATTTTCAATAACTTACTAGCCGGTTTCGGTAGGTTGCTATCTCTGTCTGTTTGACATTTAACTTACTGGACGGTTAGAAACAAAATGTCACAGAAAAGCTTTCTTTGATTTAACTATGAATCAAGTGACAGGTAGGTGACGCGGCAAGGATATTCTTTGTTTATAGAAACACCGATAGCTACGGAAGAAGGCATCATTAACCAATAGTTATACGTAAGTAAGTTATAGGAAACGGCCGGGCGCAAGGGTGAAAAGTGTGGACGTCAGTGAGAGCGGTAGAAACTAACTTATGGCTCGGGAACAAGGTCCAAGCCGGTCAGGGCTGCAGAGAGAGGAACCTCATAATATCAAAACAAGCCGTGCGACCTCTTTTTTTTTTGGATGGAAAATCATCAAATGACTCCTCCCGCTCTGGGCGGAGCAGGAGGGAGTGACAGACTTTTACTGACTAAAACCCATCCATGTTCCTTCATCGCCCTTTGTGTTCCGGGGCCACGGTATCTCTTTCGAACAGTCCCGCAACCCCAGCAGGCATCGTCCCTTGCGGACCCCTTCCTATTGCTGACTCTCTTTGAGGCGCGCGTGGAACACGAACGCGCCGTCGACACGGCCTGTCGTCATGAGACGGACGGATGGCGAGCTAGGCCATAGCCCACCGTCCACAGGCCCGCGCCTACGGTGGCCCCCGACGCCTGGGGCGTCACTTGCGGCGGCCGGGACGCTGTGAGGTTCTCTCCCTCTCACGTTCCGCCACCTCCTTCGCTGCATTACTGCTTCTCTTCGTAGTCTCGCTCCGGATCATGGCTTGCACCAGGGCCGGACGCGAGAGCTCGCCGCCGCCAATCGCAACGAGAGCCACCTCAGGTATTGGTCGAGTCTCTATCGGATATTGTCCATTTCCATAACTATATGGGGTTGCATTAGCACTTTTGCAAACTTGAAATGACAGAAAATGACGCCTGTAATTCCCGAAGGTGCTCCAACATTTCGGGTTTCTTTAAATCACACAATCAAGTCAAGCTTGCATAAACTACGCTTAGAGTACGTCTTGCAAATTACCCATCATAAAACTCACACTTGCATACATAAAAACAATGGTTACACAAACTGCATCACATCCACGTCGCATACAAGACGGCGTGCGTCACGGCTGGAAGCCGGCACGTCATCGTCACGTGTCGGAAGCGGGCACATTAGCCCGTCCGCGGCTGAAGCATCCGGCACGGCACGGCGACGGAAAAACAATGTTAACTCATATCATGTGCATTTGCGAGGATAGGTTAATAAGTTGCATGTGATCTGTGGACTGGGTGCATTATTTTGCAATGATACCAAGTACTCCAAGTAGAGTATAGATTTTTGCCGGTCAATGGCAATAGGATCGGCTCCTATTACATGGGACTTTCACACTTTGGCGACACGGCTGGTGCAGTGGCGGTGTCGATCCCCGCACGGACCAAATATTTGTATGGCCTACGGGTAGTTGTTCCGGGGGCCCAATTCTGTAACTTTGTGTTAAGCATCACGCCATTGACACTCTATCGACACACTACAGACATTATGTTGCCACTGTTGCGAATTTGGTATTCTGCAAAAACTTAAATGGCGTTTCAGTGGTGTCTCAGTAGTGTGTCGATAGTGTGGCGGATCAATATTTTTCAGTGTTTTCGTTGTTCGATGGCTTCACAATGGCGGTTCGATGGCCAAAATACTTTTCAAACACGATAGACACAACTTTCAAATACAATTAAAATATTTACAGACTACCGTAACGTTGGCCATCATGATGACATTGACACATTCTAATGGAGCAGAAAACCAATTATTACAATAGTCTTCTATAGCGTTTCAATGGCACTACAGTGGTAAGTCAATGACCATAGATAATTTGTAGAATACCAAATGGCAATGATTAGCCTATTGAGACACTACTTACACACTACCGACACACTATAGACAAGTTGGTAATTTTACAGAATTGAGCCCCGGGTCTGGTTTCACTGTTTAACTGTTTATAAACGCACGCACGAGACAGGAGACATTCCTAGTCTAAACTAGGAATGTCTCCTGTCTCGTGCGTTGTGCGTGTGCAACAAAAGTAAAGTTGCCCCATTACATTAAAATTGTTAAAAAAAAACATAATTGGCGAAATGAAAATGGGATACAATGGGATACACGTTACCTCTCAGGGATTACAGGCGTGATGTTATATTGTACTAAGTAATAGGGATCTCGAATTACGAACTATTGGAGGAGTCTATAGCTACTTATATAGCAGAACTTTTAGAATCAAATTTTGATCATCGACAGACGGCCAATGCTTGACATAGGTCTAGTTAATACTCCCTTTTACACGAGCTTCTCAACTGCTTGACTTTTTAATCAGTAGTATACATAGTATAGTATACATTAAACTATTAATTATTATAAACTGCTGATTGTGAGAAATCTACCCCGTTCAGGATAAAAAACGATGCTTTTCTGATAAGTCGTGAACGAATGAATCCTTTGAAAACTAATTTGTCAATAAAGTACCTATATCACCTTTGGGAATTAAGCGCATATCATGGGAAGTTTCAGGAAAATGTCAGAACATGTCCTTTATGCGCTTAATTCCCGAAGGTAGATTATACTTTTTTAACAAATTGGTTTCACTGAACAGCGTTGATTTCTCACAATCAGTACGTTATGGTGGAGACCTGAATTTCAAAACTCTATAAACAATTTTTTTTTGTCTGAAATAGCCCAATTTTGACCCCAACTTATCGGGTCCAAATTATTGCAAATTAGGTCTAGTATCACCCATTTCAGGAATGCACCCAATTACCAATCACCCTGTGTAAGCAATTCAAGATACAGGCCCAGCTTTACAAGAATTAATCCCTTCATCACAATTATTAAGAATGGACTGATTCTGATCTTCTACTACCTTCCTACTTCAGTTTTCCAGAGAAACGGAAATATACCCCTATCTAAACATCTAATCCACAAAACAAATAAAAAGTAATAAACCATCTAACCCAACCACACAGTAAGAGGATCCCTCTGGTCAGATAGATCGCCTTACGATCGGTAGGTCACACAGCGCGCGCGCCGCATCCTGGACGAGATGAGACGAGCCTTCCTGCGCGCGCGCGGTTGCACGCGCTGTAGAGCGCGACGGGGCGAGTGGGGGAAACAGTGTGTGTGATTATTGTAACTAAATATAAGTTAGATTAAAAATTGGACTGTTATTTTTGTTTAATTGTGATTTAATGTAGATATTCATCATGGCTGCGAAATTTTGCAAGCTAGTTTAATTTGACCCTGTTGAGATCTTCTCCGTATTGAAGTCCTCAAAAATAGGGATTCACATGCAACAGTAAACTGTAACTAGATTGTGATGGAGGGTTACGTGAGTTATGGAAAGCTAAAGTAACGAGTAATGATTAGAGATGCATTGTACGAAAGATTAAATGGCCAAAATAGGAGTTGATTCTGAGATGACACAACGTACATTGATAAACGTATGTCATCACATCGTCTGCACCTCTTGCGCAGGTGATGAGATTTAGGTACGCTATAGACTAGGCATTGATAATCTTGTTGTTTATTGAATACTAATATACTGATGAAAACTAACATAATGATACTGTAGAAATATTGTTTTATTTAACGATCGAAACACGTTTATCTAATTTACAGTTACCCCACGTTTTTCGCTACTTGAATTATTTATACTAGTAAATTAAAAATGCAAGACTAATCTGCATACTCGTATATTCAAATGGAACATTATAAATCCTATTAGCCTCAATTACCATATTTTTTACGCTAAAAAAATCAAGTTAGTTAAGCAGTCACTCCATGAGAAATACTGGTATTCAGCTGCATCTGGTTAGACTGGGATCCAACACCAACATATTTGGGAAAAGGCTAGGCAGATGATATTAGCCGTGTGGTATCCGGCAGAGTAGAATAGAACCAACCCATTACACTGACGGGTATCGTATAAGGCGACTAATGTCTGAGGCAGAACACCTTGCGCCTCCGTAGAACAGAGAATGGGCAGCAGCGTTTTCTGTTAGTCTTTCATCACTGCGATCTCCAATCCGCCTGCCAAGCGTGGAGATTACGGCAAATCCTCCCATTATGGGAGAGGCTTATGTCCAGCAGTGGACGTTATGGGCTGTTGTAGTGTAGTGTAGTAGGCAGACGATGATGATTTTACGCAGTGTTCCACTTGAGCCAACTCTCCCCGGCTTCTGCGCATCGGTATAATATTACGTCTAGCGGCCGGACATCGCACACTGCGCAATCTCGCTCAGCTACATTAATTTATTATTTCCACATAGGATACACTAACACACCAACATATTTGATTTAAAAAATGTGAAATAGTGACAATAATTTGCTCCAGTTTGCGGTTATCACATCAAACAATGTGCCATCACATTGTTAGGAAATTCCCAACATCATACAGGTTTGGCCGATATAAAGCAAAGGGTGAACTGGTATAGTTCACCCTTTGCTTTATATCGACAACTTTCGAGCTTACTAAACGACCCTGTAGTAGAGTTGCAAGTAGGTTTATTTAGAAGGCCATGGACAATATCTATGACGTACGGAACCTTTCACCTCTGTTACGCACTGAGTTTGTTCAAGCAAAACCTTTCAAAGATCAGAACAATCTTGTAACCCTGCATCGTATCACATTTGGTATTTTATAGGGAAAGACTTCATCATCATCATCATTATTTCATCATCATAATTTCAGCTGAAAGACGTCTACTGCTGGATATAGACAATCGGCGTCGACAATCAGCACGGGCGTGTGCCCAATGTGGTGACACTTTGGGGAGCCCAAGTGTCGCCATATTGGGGAGCCCAAGTGTCGCCATATTAGGCACGCGCCCGTGTGACTTGCATCCAGCGTATCCCCGCAACCTTCACCAGGTCATCCGTCCACCTAGTGCCGCCTTCCAACGTAGTCTACAATTAACGTTAATTAAAGATTTAGAAAAAGAAACCCTAAGATGTTTCTAGAGGACGTTACTTAAAAATCAATATTATGCAACATTACATAACGCCTGCAATCCCCGAAGACTTAAGCAGAGGAGTAGGCACCTAATAGTACACCCAGAGCCAGTTTAAGTCCCAGGTAATAGTGGACGAGCCTAATGCCATCAACCAGGCACAACTCCAGACTCCGTGACTGCTACTGAGAAATTCCTGATGGAAAAACAGAATAACACTTTGCCCGACCTGGGAATCGAACCCAGGACCTCATGCTGCGTCAGCAGTTGCGCTTGCGACCGCTACACCAACGAGGCAGTCACTAATAAATCTGTTAATAAGTAACAATTTAAGCCATAGATTCTTCTAACAATTATCGATAATGGTGTCGATTCTTTTGTGCACAAACTAAACTTAATTTAGGCTATTGCTATCTTTTACTAAAAGGCAGTGCGATAAAAGGACGACTATAGCTATTAACTAAGTTAGAGATGTCAAACTAGTTTATGCCTTGCACTTCACCGTGTTTTTAATCGACATGTTTTTACGTGCACCCTTCTATTCTATGGAAATATTAGTACCAATTAAATTTAACAGCTCTAAATTACGTCCATCTCTTTCTCGTTTTATTAGAGAGTAAAAGATAGCAATAGCCTAAATTAAGTTTAGTTTGTGCACAACAGAATCGACACCATTATTTATCTTAGAGAGAGGCTTAATAGTTATTTATGCAACTGTTGTATAATGAGGGGTATTAAAACACGAATGTGGGTTTATCACACGAGGCGAAGCCGAGTGTGATAATAGTATCACATGAGTGTTTTAATACCTAATTATGTACAGTTGCATACAAGACTTTATCTACATCCATGATATGAATCCTCCATAAAAGGTTCTGAAACCATAGGGTGTTGCAGTGTTCTAAGAAGTCTATGTAAATTCATGAAAAGTTTAATTGCTTGTATTTACTACAAACAAACCGTGTATAGGTAGTAATATAATTATTTACATTTTGTATTGTTCAATTATCAAAATTCACAAAGCTTGTATCACTCATTTTTGTAAACAACAAAGTACATAATGCAATACTAATATCCAAATGTCGAACAAAAATGGCGGGATACGACGTGAATTCGAATAAACCTATAAGTTTTTTTTTTTAATTACGGCGCTGTGGTAGAGAATCGCACGAGCTAGACGTTCGATTCACTACCACATTCGATGTTCTTTTTTTAAAACGAGTTGCATAATGAAATTCAGTACAACATTATAACACCCGTTTGGGTGTTATAATGGTTATTAAGACACTGGCTGTTTTAATGTTGGCCATAAGCTAACTGTTTCAGATACCTTTATAGAGGATTTATAGCATGGGTGTAGATAAAGAAACATTCATCATCAATTCATTTGCAGTCGGCGCAGCATATCTTCTTCTTCCACACTTCTCTATCACTCGTCATCTCATGAGACACCTCCTTTCTTACCATATCATCCTTTACACAGTCCATCCATCGTTTTCTTTAGTGAAATATTATCGAAAATTCTAATTGCGTTGCTTCGAACTCAAGTTATAGTTTCGTTGAAGTCTTTTACATGAACAGATCTCAATAAGTTCAAAAGCTCCTCCTAAGAACGCCTTTAACCCGTGCTTAATCCCCATAACTTAAACTTAATACAACTTAAGTTGCTTGACAAAATATACAATACAAATAAAACGTCACAATGACGTATATTAGCATATGTCAATAGTTCAATAGTAAGCTGGATTTTATGTTAATTTAACCAGCACGTGGCTATTCATCAATAACTTCCTAGCACGAGACGGCACAAAGTAGGAATTTACACATTAATATGAACATCCCAACCAATAGATATGCAAAATTTTATTTCTTTTATATTAAACTGTATCATCGTTTTATAATAGCGGTCGTTGAACTCTTGTGTACGATCAACAACAATGGTGCCAAAGCGAACTCTAATATTATCTTTTGTTATTCAATAAGCTGTTTCTGTGAGGTGTTTGGACATTGTAAATCGATGTCTTTTTGATATTCAAATTAGGTCTCAATCGATTAGGTGGTGTTATGGCAGTTGTATGTCTTTGATATAAGGGTATCCGTAAGTTTGACTACCTTCTATTCTATTGCTACAATAAATCTCTAACAATGATAGCTTTCGATACTAGAGGGGAGCCTAGTCTTTTGGGTGACCTCTAAATCTACATTTGATTCTTTGACCTTAGGTTGCTTTGTATTTACGCTCAACTATTTAACAACCAAACATATTAACCTACTTTCAACTCTAAACTCAACAACTCTGATTAAGAAATTATTTACATTAAGATCCTATCTCGATAATCAACAAAACACATCAATGGCTCCACACTTAATTAAAACACAAAGCGATTGCAATCGAAACGAACACCGTTTCAAAAGGTCAGTGACCTTATTAGCGGAACACTAGCGTTCGCGATTGTACACTATGTGTTCTTTTTTCAAACGTAGTTTTAAAAGCCACAGTATTTATAATATGAAGCCGTGACCACAGACACAATGTTTGGTCTATTATGCAGGCCTATTGTGACTTGTCTTTGGTTATCAAGAGATAAAATTGAAAGGGTTTATGACGTTAGTAAGTAAGATGTCATTTCGTTTATTGGTTTACGATCAAGTGGGCGTGGTCTTTTCTAAGAATTTTTAAGAATGAGAGGTTTTCTTTTTGAGGTATTAAAAAAAAAACTTAGTTTCCAAGAACTCTATAGATGGCGTTGAACTTACTATGATAGTTGGTGCCAAAGCCAAAACGCTTGGGAAAAAAAACATTGTGTCACGTCACATACTCTCGTTGAGTGACACTTCCATTTGCTTATCCTTCCGAATATCACCTAGTTTTCTCGCGCTTTGTTAAAATCAGTTTTTTTAGGTTCCGTTCCTTGCATTATCATACTAACTCCTAGCGCCATCTATCCAGCAACTAGGGAAGAGCTAAAAAGAAAATCCCTCATTGTCAATAAACAAAAATGATGATCGAAATAATGGTTTCACAATGTGACGATAAATTAATTAACGGTCGCCAAGATATCCACTTTCGAAGAAATAAAACAATAGAATTAAAAGAATTTTTATCATTAATTCTACGAAACTATGATTTAATTTTTCCGCGCTCTGCCTTCGCAGGTTGAAGGAGAAGCAAAGGTATGAAACCGCAAAACAGCCCTAATTTGAAAAAGTGAAAAATCACATGTTTTTGAATTTTGAACACAATTGTATAAATAATAATGTTTAGGATATTTTATAAATTATAAACACCTATCGAATATTCATAAAATGTTATAACCTCAAAGGTGCCTCTTTGCTGCGATTAAAACAAGAACAATCACGCCGTATAGAGGAATAGAACAACGTTGGACTTAGTTTATTATTTATCTGTAGAAATAAAACACTAGTAGAAATAAATTTAAAAAAAAACACGAATGTCAAATACACTGCATTCCGTACCTAAAAGTAGTACGACAAGAGCCTGTTTTAGAGGAAATGTTTGGAAAAAAATAGCGACATTTTTGGACGCTAAAAGTAGAATTTTTGTTGAATCATATTTTCACAACTGCTTTGTATTACCGATTACATCATAACGAACAATTTTTCAGGGTTAGAAGGAAATAGATGTTCACGTAACATTATGTAATCTTTAAGGTTGTAAAGAAATGGTAAAAACTTTGCATCTTTCGTAAATAAGATAACTCGATTTTTATTTAGAAAATCTTCGCCTGTACACGTTGTTACTTATAACAACATGTGAACAACAACAATAATAACAACAAGAATAATAAATTGTTTTCCCTCGAAATAATTTTAAAACCTTATATTTGATATGGTTTTAAAATTATATCGAGGGAAAAGAATTTCTTATTCTTAGATTCGTCAACAGTTCTATTTTTCTACTTTTAACTTTGGCAATAGCACAGACATTATTAAAATTAAGATATATGTCGCTACGGCGCGGCGAATAGATTTAATTACGAGGAGATTTTTGTTTGCAGTGCTCTTCAAATTAGGAGTTTCTCGTCTGCTTACCGGACTCTATACTTTTGTTTTTTTGCACAGGTATCGAAGAGTCTCGAAAATTAAACTTACTACAGCTCATAAGTAGGCTATAAACTATAAATAGGATACTTGTTATCCGAAAGATTTTGATATTTGGCTACCTTCAAAATCTAGTGTAGGTTAATAACAACAGACCTAAATAAAGATTTTGCGATACCGCGCTCTCACGTTAAGTTAACAGTGGCTCAAGATTTTTCGTCGCAAAAATTATGGGGAAAACAACAATTAAATTTTTTCCCTAATATAAAAGGTTATACCGAATTGTTTTAGGGCTAAATGTAGAATTTTATTTTGCAAGCGGCATTTTAAGGATTCCATATATTTTCACGTGGGGTAACAAAAGTTTCAAACTGTTACCGGTTACATCATAACGAACAATTTTAACTGGGGGCTGAAGAAAATAGAAGCCGGTGACGTAAGTTATGTCATTTTTATTTCAGTTATGAAGTGAAAAAGCTTTGTGAGGAAATATTTCGTTTCTGATTACATAAAATATGATTTCTGTGAATGTAAGAGTAATTTTAGTATGTCGCTGTAATTTTAAATATACCCATATTTAAAATTACAGCGACATACTAAAATTACATATTTTTCTTAATAAGAAGCCTTTAGTTGAGAAGTTCGCGAAAGTAAGGATTAGTAGAACTTGACTGCGTGATCAATTAAAACATAATTATTACCTACCTAATGATTTCAAGACACTATAAACGAAACGAACAAATATTAAGACCTTTTAGCACAATGAATTTCTTCATTTAATATAAAATGTTTTGCCGGATTTTTTCACCAAAAATAGATTTTTTCGGCGAAAAAAGGAAGGGGGTAAGGCTTCTTGTTTTCACTTCTTTTAGGGGGAGGGGGGATAAAACATGTGAGTGCGGCGCACAGGGAGGCTGGACTTGGTTTTCAGCTATGGCTGGATGCTGGTAGGCCATTGGGTGGCCAGCTTTATGACAACAATAACAATGAAAGTTAACAAGGAAAGAGAGAGAGGAGAGGAAGAGAGGAGCGGAGGGGAGGGAGGGGAGGAGAGGGAGGAGGGGGGAGGGAGAGGAAGGAGAGGAGGTTTATGTTGTTAACAAGGAAAGTTTTCAAATCAAGGTTAAAATAGTGCCAAGACCATCAGAGACTAGAGAAAGACTTCTCGAAAAGTACAAACAGCTTGAATCATACGTCTAGCCTTCTCTTAGCGTTGATGGTCTTACTGATATACAGTGGAGTTGTTTAAATACTTGTCTTCTATTAAGTCTCCTGGTGGCCTACCATGACGTCTTAAAGCAGGATCGTTTTAATTTTATTCCATTGAGAGACAGAGATGGCGCTAGATGCCCTCTATAGCTCTGTCTCTTACCCACACTGGAACAAGAATCATGGTAGGCCACCAGGCCCGCGTTGTCAGTCGACGGTGAACTGGAGTAGGCCCCCGTCACAGAGCTTTACAATCAGGTACACATCGAAAGAAGTCAAAAATGCTTTAGTACAGATGAATAGCAGTGTCTCTGGAACATGACGGGCTCAGTGTGGAACACTTAAGGAACGCTGACATACAATTACCCACGTTATTTTATAACTGTTGTATGTCGCATGCTCATCTGCCAAAAGATATGATGATAACCATTGTAGTTCCAATTGTAAAAAACAAGACTAGACATATCGGATATAGCAAACTATAGACTCTTTAGCCATGGTGTCGCTATGTTTTGAATACTGGTGCACGATTCATGCCAATGGTGTAGTTTAGGCATAATTATGAACTGTTAAGTGAATATTTACCGTGTACTTAATATCTTAACCTCCCCTACAATTAATTAATTCGTACATTAGTAAGAGAGCAGCGGTGGCCCAGTGGTGGCGGTCCCGACTTACGAACAGTAAGTAGTGGGTTCTAACCCAGGCAGGCGCATTACTTTGTGTAATTTATTTCATCACCGCTGCTCTCAAAACGGTGAAGGAAAACATCGTGAGGAAACCGGCATGTCCTAGAACCAAAAATTCGAAGACATGTGACATCTACCAACCCGCACTGGGCCCGCGTGGTGGATTATAGCCCATTCCCTCTCATAGAGAGGAGGCCTGTGTCCCAGCAGTGGGAACATTAATAGGCTGATGAAGAAGAAGAAGAAGAATTAAGTAAGGTGATTTTCGACTCATCAGTATGTTTTTTAGATGGAGTAGCATTTAATAATATTCGTTATGCTGATGACATGGCGCTGCTGAGCTCGTCAAAGGCTGGTCATAAAAAACTTTAAAAGTTTGCAAGTTACGCAGAGGATCGCGGCTTACGATACAACACGAACAAAAGAGAGTTGTTAATCTTTAAGGCAGCTAAACTGGGTACAGCTGAGTACCTGTCACTTTAACCGGTGCTGTCTTGAATCGTGTCCTTCAGTTTAAATATCTAGGGCTTATTGTAACTGAGGATGACCTCTCGCGTCCGGCTCTGGTTCAATCCATGGTCCGAAGAAAGATGGAATGGGAAACCGTCAACTCCTTCTGCGAAGCAGTCATGCTAGCGAAGGAGGTGGCGGAACCTGAGAGGGAGAGAACCTCATGTCCCACCCGCTGCGGGAGCCGCACCGGGCGTCGGAGGCGACGTGGTGGCCCCTGACCACCGTAGGTGCGGGCCTGTGGACGGTGAGCTATGGGCTGGCTCGCCATCCGTCCGTCTTATGACGACAGGCCATGTCGACGGCGGGTTCGTGTTCCACGCGCGCCTCAAAGAGATGTCAGCAAAAGAAAGGGGTCCACAAGATTAGATGCCTGCCGGGGCTGCGGGACTGTTCGAAGGAGATACCGCGGCCCTGAAACACAAAGGGCAATGAAGGAACATGGATGGGTTTTAGTCAGTAAAAGCCTGACACTCCCTTCCGCTCCGCCCAGAGCGGGAGGGGTCATTTGATGATTTCCAATGCGAAAAAAATATATGATAGATAGATAGATATAGATAATCTATAATTATACAGACCGAGCAAAGAGCATTATAACATTGTAATATTGGAGAGATGTAATATGCTGATCCGAAGGTCCTAACGCTGCATGGGTGCAGTTAAAATGGCATACTATTAAGTGTTTTACCCGTATAGCCTGTAGTACAAGTACCTACTCAAAAATGTTGTTAATGCTCTTCGCGTCCAGTATAGCAATGCTTTCAGGATGCTGTTGGGGATGCCACGCTTCTGCAGTGCTAAATGTACAAGTTTACAATGGAAAGAATGACATATTAACCAAAACCAAAACATTGATGTGGGTAATCAAAATACGAATACAATTTATTTCAGCTAGTTCAACAAACAATGTTATGTCGCTATACAAAGGCTATTTTATTTAGCAAGATGAAAGTGAGGTTTCGTATTTTCACGTGGTGAAACAAAAGTCTCAAACTGTTACCGGTTACATCATAACAAACAATTTCAACCGGGGTTGGACAATAGGTACAGAAGGTCATCTAAGGAGTTTTCCTTAGGACTATTCAAAGAATGAACAAAGCATAAAGTTCCAATTCCATAACCTAAGAGTTAAAAAGGTGATGAAACTTCGTATTTTTTGTCTTTTCTTTAGAAAATAACAAAAGTACAGCTGCCTGAACAACGTTCATAGTCAAATATTTTCTTCTGAATTTTTTGAGCAAAAATAGAATTGTATTGTAAAAGAAGGGGTATGGTTTCTTGTTTTCACGTGGAGGGACAAAAGTTTTAAACTGTTACCGATTACATCATAACGAACAATTTTAACCAGGGTTGAAGGAAAATAGAAGGTTATACATAAGTTATGTAATTTTTTGTTTCAGTTGTTACAGTTTTAATAGATTTGGCGGCGTAATGTTTACCTGACACTTTTATTAATTACAAATAAGAACTTATTTTTAGTTATTTAAAAAAACACGTAAAGCACACATAAGTCTTGTTCTCAAAAACATAATCATCAGCATGTCAACCAAAGAACGTCCTCTATTGGACAATACTGAACAAGGCGTCGCCACGTCGACCAGTCTTGTGCTTCTCGCATTCAGCAGATTCTGTCAACCTTCACCAGGTCTCACTCAGCTCTACCTTGTAGGAAGCTTTCCATTGCTTCGCCTTCCCATACATGATCTCCACTGAGACTATATTTATGGCCCCATGTTTCGTTCTGAGTCTGTCTACTTTTTTTTTTCGGATGGTAAATCATCAAATGACTCCTCCCGCTCCGGGAGGAGCAGGAGGGAGTGTCAGACTTTTACTGACTAAAACCCATCCATGTTCCTTCATCGCCCTTTGTGTTCCGGGGCCACGGGGCTCTTTCGAACAGTCCCGCAAACCCGGCAGGCATCAGTTCTTGCGGACCCCTTCCTTTTTGCTGACTCTCTTTGAGGCGCGCGTGGAACACGAACGCGTCGTCGACACGGCCTGTCGTCAGGAGACGGACGGACGGCGACCACCGTCCACAGGCCCGCGCCTACGGTGGTCGGGACGATGTAAGGTTCTCTCCCTCTCACGTTTCGCCACCTCCTTCTCTAGCATTACTGCTTCGCAGAAGGACGTGATGGCGTCCCATTCCGTCTCGCTCCGGACCATGGCTTGCACCAGGGCCGGACGCGAGAGGTCGCCGCCACCGATCGCCGCTTCGAGAACACGACGGTGCTTCGCCCACGTGGGGCACACCTCCACCGTGTGCTCTACCGTGTCCTCCGGTCGATCCTTGCTGTGAAAACACCCGGACGTTTCCCCCCGCCCGATTCGCTGCAGGAATCTCCCGAAACAACCGAGACCAGTGAGGACCTGCGTCAGGTGGAAGGTGAGGACACCGTGGCGTCTCTCAAGAGTGGCCCTGTCTACTGGATCTACTGGATATGCCGTTTAACTTAGTTTCCCTAATCCTTGGTTCTCCTAATCCTTGGTTCACCTAATCCTTGGTTCTCCTAATCCTTGGTTCTCCTAATCCTTGGTTCTCCTAATTCTTGATTCTCCTAATCCTTGGTCCTCTAATCCCTGGTTCTCTTAATTTCTGATTCTAAAAAGTTTGCCTTCCAATGAGTCTCATTATGAGCTTAAAAATATATTAATTAATTAGTACACATTGGTGTAAGTCCTTGTCGCAAGGCGGTGTTGCCTCCCAAGCAACGTGACACGTATTCTAGCACGTAACCTGCCACTAGCATCAACATTCAAAGGAATTGTATGGAGTTCTCGTGGCGAGGCATGTTGTAGGCATTGCAGCTGTTGCTTTATGACGAATTTCATAATCAAAATATTTTTTATTCCCCTTAAGTTTCAACGAGGTTCATAACAAATACACAACAATGAATTTCTTCAGCTAACATCAAAAATTGAATTGTATTGTGAAAGAAAAAGGGGTATGGTTTCTTGTTTTCACGTGGAAGGACAAAAGTTTCAAACTGTTACCGATTACATCATAACGAACAATTTTCATACATTGGTCAGTGGTTGATCATTGATCAGTGATACATTGGTCTGTTCAATGTGTTTGTTGTACTTAAAATAATTTACATTTATTTAACCTATGATTTCAAAAAATGATATTCTACGTTTTTCAAGTAGGTATAGCCACGGTTTAGTGTTGCTCAAAACAAAAAGGTGCATAACCAAATAAAATAGAAAATACACATTTATAAAAATGTGATGTCGATTTTTTTAAGCAAAAATAGAATTTTATTGTGAAAGAATCAGTAAGGTTTCCTGATTTCACGTGGGGGAGCAAAAGTTTGCAACTGTTACCGATTACATCATAACAAACAATCTTAATCAGGGCTCGAGGAAAATAGAAGGATGTGACGCAACTTATGTAATTTTTATTTTTGTTGTGTGAGGAAAATTTGTTCACCACAGGTGTGTGCTAATCCGTTAGGTAAGGATTAACACACAATTAAATGAGTTTAAATAAACCGATTGATGTTTGGGGGTTTAAAGAACAAAAGATTTAAAAAAAGTGTAAAATTCTTCATTCCTCATGGAAAATCAGGATACTCCGACCATATGGGTGTTGTGTCCAGTGGGCTACTTGCCGACAGCTGTTTGTCGGGTTTTTCTATATAGGGTTACTGGTAATTAGTGTACGATATTTAAACACACGATTGTACCTACGTACTTATGATAACAAACAACTTTTACCATTGGCTTGTTCGATGCAAGCACCGGAAGCAATGGTGAGGTCAAAATGTACTGAAAAGCTGTTTTTTTTCGCAATTTCAGGTTTGGTTCCATAATGATAGTCATCATCTGCCTAGCCTTTTTCCCAACTGTGTTGGGGTCGGCTTCCAGTTTTACCGGATGCAGCTGAATACCAGTATTTCACATGGAGCGACTGCCTATCGGACCTCCACAACCCAGTTAGTACCGGGTAATACGATACCCCTTGGTAAGACTGGTTGTCAGACTCTTTGGGCCTCTGACTACCTAACGCCTGTCAAAGATCTACAAATGACAGCCGGGACCAACGGCTTAACGTGCTTTCCGAGGCACGGAGAAACTCGGTATGTAATGGACGGTCACCCATCCACAGACCAACCTAGGTCGATCGTTAGGTTAAGCGCGGCTTAACCTAACGATCGACCCGAGCGGCTGTTATTATTTAGCCACGAGCTCCTCCAACTTCCATAATGATAGTAATAGTTGTTTATTATCATAAGTAGGTTCAATCACGTGTTTAAGTATCGTACACTAATTACCAGTCACACTATATAGTCTTAAGTCGCGGATAACTATAAATGCGCGATTTAGAAATTTGATGTGTTTTTAATTTGTGGTATAGATAGCACTGTAGTACTTTTATACTATGTTTGTTTTTGTTATATTTGTAATATATTATCAGAAATTTTCTTAAGGGGGTGATGTCTGCTAACGAGAGGTTTTCTCTATGTAACTCCTCTTTGATAAGTGAATATAAATGTGCAAAAAAAATATATGTTGCTAATTAGACTCCAAACTTTAAATTGTACCAAACAATTGAAATAATTCTAACTTTATTATTACTTTAAGAAAAAAATATTCAAAGTGAAGCATTTTTTCTTTGAAATTTCGTAACTACTCCTAAACGGCATTAAGTTTTAGTAATTTTTTTTTCACTCAAATATTTGTGTGTCTTTTCTTCACAAAGTGTACAATCGGCATTTTGATCTAATGATTTATTAGGCTACAATTAAATAAAAACCACATATTTCGCACTATTCGGCCCGCAGTGACTGACGTAACAACCACTTTGTAGTGCAAGCTGATTAGAACTTTTAAGTCCTAACAGTATTTCAAACGAAGTTTGAACCACCACAAATAGACTTGCTAATTTAGCAGATACCCCAGCCTTAAGTCAGCAAATCAATGATTCTTTCACAGAATGATCTTAAAGGACTTCAACGATCAGTCTGTAACAACAAGATGGCCGGAATCAAGCTAACAACAACCAGTGTGTCAAGCTGTTCATTCTCATTTTGACTAAATTGTACCTGGGCAATCGAGATCTTCTCGTGTGAAAATGGAGAAAACTATTCTTCCCATATGAGACCTAACTAGATCCATTTTTTGCCCTTATATTGCAACTTAATCGAAATCGTTAGAGCCGTTTTCGACAAAGTGATTACAAATATATATACGGGTTGGTTTTCAGGCTAAATTTTGAGATATGGTTAAGAATCGATAATATTTTCGATAATGGAAAAAAAACAACATTTTTTAAAATAAAATTTCATTCCTGTCCACCACTAAAAGAGCGAACGTGTGGATATTGCAACAGCACAATTCAGTTCAACAACCTAGATAGGTAGCAGTTAGCACACATATTAATTCGGCGGTGCATGCACGCACACAAGTGCATTGATTCCCATTAGGTTTGTGATTTAGGAAATTGTCAGGACATTTTCAAATGAATGCTTTTATTTTATATTTTTCGACAATAATATTTAAAATGCACTATTGGTTTGATATCTAAATTTTAAATTTTGGCTGGTCATTATAAACTAACCCTGTATACAAATATTGCTCATTTTATATTCTTATTTTTTTGACAAAATACAGTACTAAATTTTCTTCAGCTAATATAAAAATGTTATGGCGAAATTTTTACATTTTAAAGCTATAAGAAGAATTTATTTTGCCAGAACAAAGTATGGTTTCTTTTTGTCACGTGGTGGAACAAAAGTTTTCAATTGTTACCGATTACATCATAACGAACAACTTTAACCTGCTTCAGAACGAAATAGAAGGATTTGACATAACTTATATAATCTTTTATGTTTAAAAGGTTTTAAGTGGAAACAAATGAAGGATGTACTTGGGAACTTTGTATTTGAGGAAAGATTACAGTTTTTTTTTGTTTGCTATTATAAAATGTTGGTCAGACGGATTTAACACTTTTAAAGGCGTCCTAACTAAATCTATACAAATAAATGAAATTGAAGTATCTGTTTGCAATTTCAAAAAGACAGCTTTTTATTGAGTGCGAAACCATATACGGTAGTTATAACAAAATATAAAACAAATCATATAATTTTTGTCTGTCTTAGTCTTTGTTCCGGCTAATCCCCGAAACGGCTAAAGTCCTGTCAAAATCGGGTTCTATCTAGCTGTTTTTATATAAGGAGTAACTTAGGTTACTTTTATTTTGAACAAAGAATTAGGGTTCCATGCAAAAAAAATAACCTTTGAAACAAAATCCGATTCACGGACGTAATCTAATCTATAAAAATATCTAATCGTGTCACATAGTGTTTGTTATCGAAATTCTCCGAAACAGCTTGACCGATTTTTATGTTTTTATTTTTGTATAATATTTGGTAGGTCTAAGAATAGGTCATAGGCTATTTTTTAGTCTCTCATGTACACATCAAACGTTTCCACGCGAACGAAATCGCGGGCAACAGCTAGTACTTTTATAATAATTTCACGCAACAAGGAATTCCTTTTCTGAAAGTAGGTACTTAAATAAAAGTACTATCAGCAAACCAATTTCCATAATTAATTTGCTACGAAGCCGAAGCCATGTACAGACATGACCGTACCCTGCAATGCAGACGAAACCTAACTCCAATATGAGGTACTAATAAATAGCATCGTATATTTTCAAAAACCCTACATCAGTAACACTGGCATATTTCTCAAACAACACGTGCACACATTTTGCAACAAATCATAAATACATAAATAAGTTACACGGCGCACCGAATTATTTCTGCCCTGAATAATTTTATACGCATTTTAAAATATCTTTTGAAAATGAACGTGGGATTTACGATGCTGAAACCCGTTCGAAGGGTGGTCTGCCCTTTTGGGCCCTCGAGACCCGTCAAGGGGTCCTGCGAATTCATTTTCTTATATATTTTTTTCGTCTTGACAAACCCCAGCTGGTATAATACGACATGTTATAAATAAAATCGCGATTTTGACCCGTCACGCGGATAAGGGATTCTCTGTAGATTGGCATACATACGCCCTGTCTACTACCCAACAATTTTGCCCCCACCCTTAAACTTTAATCCATAAAGGCCATTTTCCTCTGGCCGCTTTACAAGTTAACGGTAAATTTAACTTTGTGTTTGTGCACTATGATTCGACACAGGACGTCCTGTCTGTTTTGCACCAATTATTATTATTTCAAACCGGAACATTTTGAATATGTATGTGATAAGTTCCTAGTAATAGTTATTTGCTTTGAAATGTTTACGTATATCAGTATTTCGAGCACTAAACGTAAGCCTCTTAGGTTAAGTCTATATTTAAATTATACAGAATATATAGAACATATAGGTTGAGGCAATATCACCTGTGAGAGGAGCAATCGCACAGAAAAGTCAGAAGCGCTTTTCCCTTTGGCATTTAAGAAATCAAAGATATTTCTGGATATTCGCAGAATCGCGTTTCTTAGAATTAGAATAAATACCTACATAAACTATTTAAAATCGTCCATAAGTTGTAAACTGTAGAGTCCTTGATGGCTTTTGTAAATCATCCTTCTGGAATAATATTGTGTAAATAAAAACGATTGAGGGATTTATACTACGAATGTAAAAGAAGGGATAATTAGCTTCGACGACGGCTGACAGCAGTGTATCTTACTACTTACTACGTATCTTAAATTATTATAATGTGAAAGTTTAGATCGATGGCCGCTTGTTACTCAATCACGACAAATGTATTGTATTAATCAGTACTAACTGAGTTGTGAGGTCAGATAGGCAGTCGCTCCATGTAAAATACTGGTATTCAGATGCATCCGGTAAGACTAGAAGTCGACCCAAAGATAGTTGGGAAAGGGCTACGCAAATGTGATTTCTTAAAGAAATCTGCTGAAGCGACAGGTACCCTAATCCAAATAATTTACGTTAGATTTTATCTGATGACACCAGGTATTAGTTTAATGGTGCAGTATGCATTCATCAAAAGCATATCATTAGGGGCTTGTATACAATTATTGTCACACGGAACCCTTGTACTGTGGTGTGGACATGTTTAGAAATTCAGGTACCTATCCATGACCATTCGTTGGTTCAAGTTCTTACCTACTAAAGATCCCTAAATGGTCAATGTGAGGGGATCATACAGGTTAAACTTATATTGCCACTTACGTATCTTCCGTGATTGTTTATAGTTCAACTCGCGATCATAGCGCTTGCAACAGCGTCGAAATATCGGGAGCTCAAAACTATAAACAATCACGGAAGATATCCCGTAAATGACAATATATGTTTAGTTTTTTTAGTTACTTTTTGTTATAACTTGTGCATTAGTCTCAATATTGTTAATATTAAGGGAAAGAGCGAGATACCCCCAACACAGGTATTTTCAATTACCTACTGGGGATGTCTCATATATAAAATCCATGTTACTGTTTGGGACAAATAAACGTTTTTCATTTTTCTTTTTTTTTTCAGTTTTAAATCGTGAAAGCTTAAAACAGTGATCATACAGGTTGTTACTTTTGATACGGAACTTTGTGTCCAATACGTGTTTTTTTGTTATTTGCATACGTTTAAGAGCCTATACTACCTCAAATTAGCAACTCTATTTGTGGTGGTTCAAACTTCGATTGAAATACTGTTAGAATAACGTTTGAATACCAAGTGGTTTATTGTTCGATTTGGAGGTAATTTTGGTTTTTTTTTTCTATCGAGAAAATTTTATGGAATCGTGTTTTCGCCAAACACAAGACCTAACATTAATCCTCAACTTTACCATATATTTATTTCAAAATTAATGCTGCAGTATTTTAGGCGTAACGGAGGATCATGCTAAGCCATTTGAGGTAGTATAGGCCCTTAAGTTTAGGATGATACCCTACATCTGCATCCCTCATCATTCTCCTGACCTTAAACCAATTTATTTGCAGTTAACTCGGTCGGTCGGTCGTACTTCCACACTTCTCTATAACTCGTCATCTCTTAAGAGGGCTATTACAAATTTTCTTGTTTTTGAGTGTTTTAAGAGTCTAGCACTCAAATATAAGAAAAATTTTGATTTTTATTTTGAGCACTCCATAGAGAATTAATCAAACTTTCTCGGGCATATATCTTTTTTAATTTTGTGGCCATATCTAAACCATAATCACACTTCTAAAATCTCAGTTTGTATGTGTAGTAAATGGATGTAGCCGCAAGTACAATAAAAATAAAAACTTAAAACTAAACAATAAAAAACTTAAAACTAAACAGAAAAAACTGGCCAAGTGCGAGTCGAACTCGCGCACGAAGGGTTCCGTACCAATTATTATAAAAAAATCACGTTTGTTGTATGGGAGCCCCCCTTAAATATTAATTTTATTCTGTTTTTAGTATTTGTTGTTATAGCGGCAACAGAAATACATCATCTGTGAAAATTTCAACTGTCTAGCTGTCACGGTTCATGAGATACAGCCTGGTGACGGACAGACGGACAGACAGCGAAGTCTTAGTAATAGGGTTCCGTTTATACCCTTTGGGTACGGAACCCTAAAAAGAAACTAAATAATATTGTGTGTCTCACGGCAAAAGTCCAATAGCGCAAAAGTGCATGTGTCTTTTGAGTATAGTATAATATGGAACATCCAATTCATCATCATCATCATCATCATCATCATTGTCTTATCACAATTTATTTGGAGTCGGCGCAGCATGTCTTCTTCTTCCACACTTCTCGTCATTTCAGCAGTCACCTCCTTTCTAGCCAATGGTGTCAATGAGAGGTTTTCCTTTTGAGGTTTTAAAAAAAAACTTAGTTTCCAAGAACTCTATAGATGGCGTTGAACTTACTATGCCAAAGCCAAAACGCTTGAAAAAAAAACATTGTGTCACGTCACGTACTCTCGTTGACTGACACTTTCATTTGCTTAACCTTCCGAATATAACCAACATTTCTCGCTCTTTGTTAAAATCAGTTTTTTTAGGTTCCGTTCCTTGCATTATCATACTTACTTCTAGCGCCATCTATCCAGCGACTAGGGAAGAGCTAAAAAGAAAATCCCTCAGGCTATTGCTATCTTTTTCTCACTAATAAAACGAAAAAGAGACGGAAGTAATTTAGGGCTGTCAAATTTAGGTGGAACTAATATTTCTATACAAATGAAGGGTGCACGTAAAAACATGTCGATTAAAAACACGGTGAAGCGCAAGGCATAAACTAGTTTGACATCTCTAACTTAGTTCATAGCTATAGCAGTCCTATTCTCGCACTGCCTTTTAGTAAAATATAGCAATAGCCTAAATTAAGTTTAGTTTGTGCACAACAGAATCGACACCAGTGTCCAATTAAAATAATATAACTTTAGATATTTTATGTAAATTGTAAGTACGTAATGTAAGATTGACAAATTAATATTAATAACACCACAATTAACAAATCCCCACAATTAGTTCAACGACCTCCAACAAAAAAAAAACAGCTTTGCGATTTCTAATTGCAGTTCTAGAACCGCAACGGGCTAGTTTCTTCCTGCGGCCCGTGGGAACCAGGGCCGGGGATCAGGGGCCCTTCGATGCACCCCGCCACGCACCCCACTTGCGCACCACCTTGTAAATGGTTACTGTACCGGTATGTTGAGAATATTTGTGACGATTTGATTGGTGTATCTGGAGAAAGTTTTTTAGGGTTGCAAAAGGAATTGGGTCATTATTTTTGTAATTATTTGTTTGTGGTATTGGTGTAAGGATTTCGCAATTGCATATTAATTTTAACGATATGAAATTCGGTTTTTGAAACTCTAGAAATATTGCGTTTTCAACTATCGATATAAATTTCGGGTAGTGCCAAACATCGATTTATTTTCATACTTACAAAAATGTATTCTATCAACTTGAAACTTTCAAAGATTACGTATACATTGTTTAATCCGAAACGACATCATATCACCCTCAAAAATGAATCATTTACTAGTGCAAATGTGGATTAAATTAAAACCGTATTATTATGCATAAATTACCACGGCATTAATAAAAAAAATAATATGCATAGCATTTATTCATACCAACACCAACATTCGAAAGGGTATGATAATTGGCAAGGAATGACGATCATTTACATAACAAATAACACAAACATTTACGCAATAATATTTCGTAAACAAAAATACGAAACATAAATCTCTGTCATCGCAAAAAAAGCCTACGTGTTTCACAAATACTAGACTGACTTAGAAATCCCACATTTCGTTACACCAACCCAGCTCCGAATAAGCAATCAAGTGTGAAATGAACTCTAACGAAACCAACGAAACTAACGAATCCGCGCAGTTACGAAACTGTCGTTATAACGATTTGCGAGCGGCAGAATGTCGCAACGTAATAACGAATCGTTTGGTATATCGTAATTGTAACGGCTGAACAAAAACCAGCTTCCGATTGAGGAGGCCGTGAATACGACGGCGTTGCATTACGTAAAGTTATTTTCACAGAAAATCGATTTTGCATTTAATTTTAGACTCTTTTTTCAGAAAGTTAGTCTTGAATAATGTTTGTAATACTTCAATTTTGAATGGTTATTATATTTTTTTTTGGTTTAAACCAACATCTGAAAGCTCAGGCGATTATATTGCAGTAGAGGTGTTACATAAAGATGACGAGAGAAGTGTGGTACTTTTAATATCGTGAGGTCAATTCCCAGATTAAAATAATACAATTTTCAATAGCAGCCTGGAGTCTGGATTTGTGCCCGGTTGATGGCAATAGGCTCGGCCCCTATTACATAGGACTTAGTCGTAACTGACTAAACATCGGTGTACAATGTTCAACTCTGCTATAACCTTCGCAGATTGACATCCCGACATGTTATGTTATGTTTAAAACTTTAGTATAAGCATAAATAGCTTAGGGTCTACATCTTCCACATAACTGAAGCTAAGGACAGAACCCAATGTATCAAGCATAATGATAACCCTATTGAAACGAGCCACCTCACATTACGTTCACCTAGCTACCTGTTACTGAATAGACCATTATAACTTGCTTTTTACGACACATTAGCAACAAAACATCTTCAGTGACCGTTGGTCAACCCTCACGGAGACCAGTCGCTTCCTCGCCAGAATTATTGTAATTTAATAACCCAACCTTTTCAACTACACAACCGGCCACCATTACAAGCCATTCATTCGCGAAAATGACAATTGATCACTTGTCATACAGCAAATTCTTTTATTAATACCGTCCCACAGAAAGTGTTTTGGATCGTAAATTTTTGTATAATGGACACTTTTATTTAGATGCGTATCTAAACACGTGGTGAATTTATATGTTAAGGGTATGTAGTACTTTGTTTAACTTGCTAATCGGTGAAGATGAGCTGATAATTCGCACCCCAAGTGAACGAGTACATGACTTGTCTAGTTTGCCTGAATGAACAACTCGCGGCAAAGTTGGCCGTGTCCGGAATTTCCGAAGGCGCCTCTTGTATTACAGTATGGAGGTAATACAGTATAATATGTCAGCTTTCATGTAATCTTAAGTTCTTGCCAACTTTGCCTCCGGAGTTCCGCGTTGCCTATGTGTTGTAAAACACGGGTTTCTTTGATTAAATAAGTTGTTGATCGTTAAAAAAGAAAGTTTATTACGTATTCGCTTAAATGTAAAAGTTGTACCATTTTCAGGAAATATAAGGTATCTTTTCAACACTTTCAACAGACAAATGTACAGGAGCCAACTTAAAGTATCAGTCAACTATTGCATCATCTGGAGACAAAGTAGTGTGAATGGTGTAGTGTTGTAACATTTCTTTTACAGGACTTTTCAGGACTGGCTAAAAATGTAGATAAATGTCACTGGTACAAATCAAACATCTATTTCACGCCTCTGGTGTGTCTGGTTATAATATAGTCAATCAAATAGGGTAGATGACACATAAAACAATAATTCCAAGACACCAATCTCTTAAAAAACACCGTATTTTGGGCCTGAAAACCCGAATTATTTTCAATTAATTACCAAATTCGATTTTTAGTTGCTTTGAAATCAATAAATAGTTGAGTCATTGAGTTGAATAAACAGTGACGTCACAGTTGGCTATTGCTATACAAAATCTAGAGAACCGCGTTTTGACAGCTCTTAAAAAGTATCTCAATTGATTGGTGAGTCATCTACCCCATTCTAAGCTAGTTTTGCAATGTAGGAAATCTATGCTCTTCAGTTCGTTGCTTGTGAAAGTGGCCAGTACCGCCATCTATCTCTGTTAACTGCAGTTATCGGAAAGATATTGTATGTTTAGTACAGACTAGGTAGTGCGACAATAAGACGAAGCATTAGGAGACTGGGCAGTGATCTCATGATCTCATCACTTGGTGTCTAAAATATAGACTGAAAAAGTGCTTACATTCATCACATTAGCGACGTCTTTGGCATGGCAAAATATTTCGTGTGAGCTAGAAGTCGAAGATAGGTCATTATATGCTTGCTACCTACGTCCTTATTATAATTATTATGTCCTTATATGCATAGGGATAAAGAGCCTCATTAGAGATACATAGAGATGTTTCGTTAATTAGGTACTCATTCGCAAAAATACCCACAAATTCAATCAAATCATCAAAAACGAACAGGTCAATAAACCACACGAATTTTTTGTTGACATACAGACTCAAAGTACATCGTTCGATAATTATAATATAAAATTGTAGCAAGCAACAATAGACCATATGATGTACACAAAGAAGGTGACCTTGGCTTGATTCATAATGATAAAAAAGGTTCATTTACATTGCAACTGTTGAATGAGCACTATTGTTAGGACACGGTTCGCCCACATGCCACTACGGACTAACAGGTGCTGCATTGTTGTATGCAAATTACAACTTTCGCTCTCATACTATACAGTATTTTTTAGGGATATTGGACCAGTTTTTGATATTGTTCGCGTCATATTTGTGTAATTGTTAGAAAAGAAGAGTGTTCTTTGTACGGTAGCGAAACTGATTGCTGCTTTCTTGGAGTGTTCTAAATTCAAATCTTGCTAGTTTGTAACTTTTGATGGAAAGCCCGGTGAGATAACTGGGTGTCAAGTCTGCTATTACAATAGTGTCAGAATGGTCTATCATTGATTTCATAATTGTTGATTTTGACAAGTTTGATAATCTACTAATATGATAGTGTCATTATGACTTTCCAATGGTCAACCACTGACACTCCATTGAAAGAAATGGTAATCTCGTATATAATAACAAATGAATGACTAATAGTGCTATTTACGAACTTGTTACTACTTCAGATTTCTCACAACACTAATATATAACATGTAAAAATACATATAAATGATATCTGGCGGGTTTTATAATAATGGCAATACGACAATGTCATTATAACACAATTCTATTAAGAGAACATTGACCGACCAATGATCGACCATTATGAATTTAGCAGATTATGAACTTTTAGCAAAATGACAATGAGATGAGAATGGGATCGTGTTGGAATGACGAATTTATAAAAATAGCAGACTTGGGCCCCTGGACGTCGAAACATGATCATTGTGAGCATTACTTCTGAGGTTCGATTTCCAAATCGGGCAGAGTGTTATTGGGTTTTTCCATTAGGAATTTCTCAGTAGCAGCCGTGAAGTCGGACTTTGTGCCCGGTTGATGACAATACGCTCGCCCCCATTACATGGGACTGAAATATAACTGGCGAAATGTGGGTTTACTAATGGGTTCCCTTCTGCCTAACCCTTCAGGGATTATAGGCGTGATGTTGTGTCATATTCACCTCTGCTTATCACTTCGTGAATTCAAGCGTTCTGTTATGTTCTAGGGCGGACCACCTAAACATACTACAGTCATCATCATCAACATTTCAGCCCAAACACGTCCACTGCTGGACATAGGCCTCCCCCAAAAGGGGGGTATTGTCATAATCGCCACGCTTGGCAAGCGGGTTGGCGATCGCAGTGCGGTTGTTACAAAAGCATAAAGAACGCTGCTGCCCATTCTCTGGTAAGTCCCTTAGTCGCCTCTTACGACACCCACGGGAAGATATGGGATGGTGCTATTCTTTACGTCCGACACCATACAGACAAAACATACTACATTATGAAAACAAAATATCACAGTTTTAATTAATCAACAAAGCCTTCTTTACACTCATGACGTAATCACTTTAATGTAAATATTATGATACTGCAGAAAACACGATCGGTTCAAACAACAGTTTTTATACTTTGTTATTATATGTATTTATATATATATTGCGACGAGACTGTGTAGTGTGTAGTAGCTGAGTCACTGTTCGTGTATCATTAATGTTGTTTCATCAATAACAAATAAACAAAATGTTTGTATTTCGACATTTTGAGTCGAAGTTCTATGAGCTCAGATTTATCTAGCAAAGTGTTTAATTTTTTAAGGTTCCCAAAATTTCATCAGATGCCAGGTTTCGTAGCGGTACACGCGAATCAGATAATTTCAAATCAGAAAATTATCACAGCAATAAAGATAATAAACAATATATTATTCCGTAAGCAACTAAGCATCGAAGTCAATGTCACACCCACAGGATATGCCCTTGTGTCTCCTGCCCGTATTACACATCCAATTGCACCCTCTAGGTCTTGAATGAGGCAAACGACACAGCTGTCCAGGTCACTACCGTACGTACTGGTAGGACAAAATCTGAGTCATCGATTTGAGAAGAACACGAATGTTACAGGACTGTGGATTTTTGATTTTGCTACGCCCGCCGCCGCCGATGCGATGCTGCGAAATCTGTTATAGTCGCCAATGTGGTGTTCACTAAAACACTATAAACTATAGTGTTTTAGTGAACACCACATTGGCGACCCCCTAGGGTTTACAATAAAACCACTAAATGTGGACTACTCAACAACGGAACCTTATAGCTCACGCTACGTTTATTAGTATATCACATAGTCACCACGACAATAAAGTGCCGACGTCTTCTATTCAAATCATCTCAATACAGTTTTGTAGGCATGGGGGTGTCTGATGTATACTTCCCCTTCTCTAGTCTGTCTTTTATAAACGCAGGTGTTACATAAAGGGATTAACTAGGTGACTACAAATGCTACGAATCCTGCGCCATAAAAAATACCGTCCAGCAAGCAAAATCTTACGGAAAGATATCGAATTATATCGGTGTAGGTAGTAAATCTTCACATCTCACCATCTGCCTAGCCTTTTCCCAAGTTTTATTGGGGTCAGCTTCCAGTCTAACCCGATGCAGTTGAATACCAGTATTTTACATGGAGCGACTGCCTATCTAACCTCCACAACTCAGTTAGTACTGGGTTATACGATACCCCTTGGTAAGACTAGTTGTCAGACTTTTTGGGCCACTGACTACCTGTGACGACTGTCAAAGATCTACAAATGACAGCCGGGACCAACAGCTTAACGTGCTTCTGTTTCATCTTACGGAAAGATATCGAATAATATCGGTGTTAGTCATAAAACTTCACATTTAAATCTAGCAAAATAACCAGACATTAAAACGCTAAATAGATTACTAAAATTATAAACAACACTGAACCAACAATTATTCATATTCCATACCCGTTTCTCCTGACGCAATTGAACTACAAAAACCACTAAACCTGTTTAAGTTCCAAACACAGATAAATCGCTCCCAGCACTATTGAAGTCAAAACTAGTGTAGGAACTGACAAACGGCTAGTTAATCGCCTTTGTTACTCGATATAATGTCTTGTATCGACTTAAAAGGATTCGCAGGACATTTTAATGTGAATGTAGAATTGGTGCACTTGCGTGAATTTGAGGGTCAAGTCAAACAAACAAAATGAATGCTTTACATCGGTTAAATGTCAACGTTGTCGTGTCTTTCCGTTTTGAGACGTGAAAGTATTGTGGGAAGTCACTTTTTTATATTAAAAAAAAACCAGCTAAGTGCGAGTTGGACTCGCGCACCGAGGGTTCCGTATAAACTTGTAGGTATTTTGTTTTCAAACTATATATTTACGGTTTTCCTTTACATGTGCTGTAAGACATTGCTTCTTGCCAAATTTAAAGTACCCTATTGGTTTTGATTCCCTTGTGACATCGCAAAATATGCGACATAAAACGGTAATATATATCTTTGGATCGTGGTGACTTACAAGTTTGATTTTTTCACTACTTTAAGGAGTAGCAGACTTGAGTATTTGATATTAATGACAGCTTGGCTTGATACCTCAACACGTTCCTGAGAAAAAGGATAACAGACGGACAGACGGTCAACAAAGTGATCCCATAAGGGTTTCGTTTTTGCCGACTGAGATACGGAACCCTAAAAATACCAGTTTTTTGCATATAGAAGAAACAGTTGTATTGATAATTGCATTTTCTTGAGTTGACGACAAAATCGTTTAGCTGACCGTTAACCGGAATTCTTGTTTCGTGTGACAATCTTGGTATGTATCTTTTATAAAAGACTTTTTGATTAAAAGAAAGATTGACCCAGATTGTACACGGATACAAATAATAATAGCTGTAGGTATAGTCTGCTGGTATTGAAGGGGTAAACCTCTATATACCCATGAGTTATATACCCACCATAGTTTCTTACACGTGTTTGAACTGAGGTGACGAGTTCAACAGGAAAACCATTGGTCATCTTTCTTGTATAGTCTTCAAAAAAACTGACCTCATTTGAGAATGGACCCTTATGTATTGGTTTTTTAACTCTAAAGAAGTTATCAAAGGGCCTAGACCAGGGGTTCCCAAACTTTTTCAGTTTGCGGCGCACTTATAGGTTTAATATTTACCTTGGCGCCCTAGCTAGTCGAAAAAGCAGAATTTTAATGTTTTTTTTTTGTGTGATGAGCATGGACATTTGTTTCCTAGTCATGGATGTTTTTATGTATAATAAGTATGTATTTACAAACAAAAAGTATCTATGTAGTATATCAACTATCTGGTGTCCAGATGTCGCTGTGTGTAATGTCCAGCGATATTTATTTATTATTGTATAATAGTGTTGACACACAAGAATACATTTGAAAATCTGGCTTCGCATAAATAAGACGTTTAAGGCTGCCGTCGCAAGAGTTCAATGAGACTTCTTCTTACGAAGTGAATTCTGGTGGAGCAATGAGCATGGAGAGGACTTTGGATTCACGAAATTTTTTCGACATCGTCTTCGGCAAAGTTTAATAACAATTATACTTTAACAATTATATTATTCCGTAAAAATGGACATTAACTCTTGTGAGATACAAGTTTATTAGATTTTTTCGAATACTTAAGACGAGTTTCCAGAGAGTAGTAAACAGAAGCGCCTCACGGAGCCCATCTTTACTCTCTACGGCGCACCAGGAAGCCGCGGCGCACAGTTTGGGAACCCCTGGCCTAGACAAATGGCTCTTTCAAGGCGATTCTTATTTCTTCAACAGGAGGGGGACTGGATTGATACACGATTTGAGACTGACTCGTTGGTCTAGTGGTTGCAAGTGCGACTGCTAAGCATAAGGTCCTGGGTTCGATTCCCAGGTCGGGCAAAGTGTTATTAGGTTTTTCCATCACGAATTTCACGAAAGCAGCCTTCCTTTTTTTTTCACGAAAGCAGCCTGGATTCGCACCCAGTTGATGGTAATAGGCTCGCCCCATATTACATGGGACTTAAACATAACTGGCGAAATGTGGGTGTACTATTAGGTACACTTCTGCCTAACTCTTCTGGGATTACAGGCGTGATGTTATGTTATGTATGGTATAAGATTTTTGGTAGAATGTCAATTTAACACTTTATTGAATTTTCGTCTTTATTGTTATTGCAGATATAATGTCACTTGGTCTGAACCTTTAGTTATCTTTTTAACCGACTTCAAATAGAAGGAAGTTATCAATTTATTTATTTATTGATTAATATGGCACTTCAACGACTTACTCACTAAAACATACATAAATATAAATCACAAACAATTTTAGCTATAGTGAATTTTTCACTTATAAAAGTGCACAGCACTCGCAGAATAATAAAATGGCAAGTAAGATTATTTAATACAGATTATCTATACTAATATTATAAAGAGGTAACATTGGTTTGTAAGTTTGTATGTAGGGGCTAATCTCCGGAAGTAATTAATCAATTTTAAAAATTGTTTCAATGGTAGAAAGCTACATTATTCGTGAGTGCTATAGGCTATATTTTATTCCCGTACTCCCACGGGAACGGGAACTACGCGGGTGAAACCGCGGGACGTCAGCTAGTATCTAATACAATAGAAAAATACTTAAAATTTAAAAATATAAAATTAAAGATGGGCTGTGTACAACATTAAACCGGTGGGAAATACTGAATTATTTAACAAAAAAGAATATGTACACGTAAATTATGAACAAAAAAATTAAAAAATTAAGAGGCTGTTAAAGAAGAGAAAAATCAATCAATCAACCGACCGATCAAGTCGACTGTATGTTTTTTTTTTGGATGTTTGTTACGCAATTACTCCGCCAATTATTATCATGACGATTTCATTTCTGAAATATTGTCGAAATTAGTGCGAACGATTTTTTCTCAATACGAGCCAGAGACGAAAGTTTTCTCCAAACTTATCCAATGCAAACATTACCGATTTATAAGTTTATCAAATCCATGCAAATCGTAATTAAAATTCTTAGTAAACACATCCTAATGACGTAAGTGTGATCAGCTGTGATCTAAATACACACATTTCTAGACACATTATGTACATATAACGCACATAATATGTAACAACAGGTGCTGCTTATATTTACTTTTTGCTAGTTTGTTTTACACTGGTTCGTTGATTTATTTTAGAGATTTTTGTGAAAATATCTCTTTGGTAGAAACCTATACAAGGTGTTGTTTTGCATCCTAGTCAAAATTCAGGAGCTTGTCACAAAACACATAAATAATCAATTTAAATTACGATACCTGGTCAAATAATTAATAAAGCTGCTATTTTAAATTGTTTAATTTTGATAGTATTTCAGAATAGCTGACGTCCCGCGATTTCACCCGCGTAGTTCCCGTTCCCGTGGAAGTACGGGAATAAAATATAGCCTATAGCACTCACGAATAATGTAGCTTTCTACCAGTGAAACAATTTTTAAAATTGGTTCATTACTTCAGGAGATTACCCCCTACATACAAACTTACAAACAAATGTTACCTCTTTATAATCGAAAGTAATAGAAGAATCACCCATCGCACGACATGTCTCTGCGTGCGTTTATTTGTTTGTGTGAAGGCACGGTTATAGGGTCAGTTACAGACGGGCTGCGTTTTAATACAGGTGGTTTACACTTACCGATTTCCGTAAATAAGAATAAAAACCTACCCATTTTATTATAGATTCGGGTCGAGAATCATTAGCATAGATACCTCCTTGAATTTGACCGGGATGCAAAGCGGCACCGTCTATAGTAATTGGAGAGCAAGCATCTTTAGCACAAGCTAAAAGAGGCCAATACCCAGCAATGGGTGAAATCGGGTGTAGATGATGATGATGATGATGAAGCATCTTGGCTTGCTCTCCAATAATTTAAATCAATCAAGTTACAAAGACTCATTGATACACAAATAATTCAATAAAACAAATGATACATGAAACACACACAAATCATTAAACGTTCCAAGTCACAGTTATATTAACACCCGACGACTGTAGGTGACGTGCAAGTCACTGCAGCGTCTAATTTAGTGTAATGAATGAGAAATACTAATCAAATTTTTACTAACCGAAATTTCCAGAAATAATCATTTGCTTAACTCATTATTTACATTCACTGGTTCAACTTTGAGCAGAAACTGCTTTTAGATTATTTTTATTATTGACCGAATTAATCTAGACTTCATTAATGCGTACATTGCGTACCATGTTATTAGAAAAAGATTCGAAACGAAAATTAAATCGGCTAGTTAAATAACAATTTGTGAGAGAAAACGAAACACATTATAAAATCCGTCCGCAACACTGCACCGTCATTGTTCTGCGTACGCTAGAAACAGAATTTCACAAACGTCAATTAATATTAATAGACACCTTAGCCAAAATTCCGGTAAGAAAAAACCGCGGGTCCAACACCGGCCTCTTGTTTTTATTATACCCCAATCAAATATGGTTCCGTGGAAAAATATGACGATAACTTTGCGGTTTTGCCTCGATTGGGCCGTGGATCACTCATTACATACCGAGAACACTATATAGTTCCATTATTTTCAGATTCTTTCAAAATGGAACTAGTGGTTACAAAAAACAACAGTAGTTCCATCATGAAACTGTTTATCTTACTAGTGGAACTAGTGATAAAAAAAATCAACACTAGTTCCATTATTTTCAGATTCTTCCAAAATGGAACTAGTGATTATAAAAAACAACACTAGTTCCATCATGGAACTGTTAATGGTACTAGTGACAATGAAGGAGTTTCCTCCATGCATCAGAAAGCACGTAAATCCGTCGGTCCCGGCAGTCATTTAGGTGACAAAGGTAGTCAGTGACCTGGAAGTCTGACAACCAGTCTTACCAGGGGGTATCGTATTACCCAATACTAACTGCGTTGTGGAGGTCAGATAGGCAGTCGCTCCTTGTAAAATACTGGTATTCGGCTGAATCTGGTAAGACTAAGCCAATGAGATGATGACAAAAATATGACGATAATTATTTTGACTTCTAATTTGTAATCCAAAAAATTCACAGTAGTAAACACTACTATAATTCTGCATTTTAATAAGTCAAAGCACCTTGAAGTCTTGATCCACACGTACATTTATTGCAAAGAAACATCAAACAAATTGAAAGGAAAATTAATTGGTTTCAAATATTTTATAAGGAACCTTCAAACGTTCTACGTTCACGGGTCTTTATAACCGTTCGCTTGTG
Source organism: Xestia xanthographa (assembly GCA_905147715.2). Classification (NCBI taxonomy): domain Eukaryota; kingdom Metazoa; phylum Arthropoda; class Insecta; order Lepidoptera; family Noctuidae; genus Xestia; species Xestia xanthographa. Next base: position 21,191,120 of record LR990655.1, on the reverse strand, counting down.
ACCTCAGCAGACGGCGCGGTCGAATCCTCGAAATTAAAAAATGCTCACTCATCATCAATCAAACGAGCTCGATTCCATCAATATAATTTACTTTTTGTAGTTTTTACCCGAAAGCGCCCTCCGTGACTCGCAACTTGGGCCCGCCAGGTACGGGCAGTGTGCCCAACTCTAATAATAAGTTCTGCCACGTGGATTGTAAGTAATACCTAAAATCCATTTCTATAATTGATTTCCATTTCAAATTGAAAGCGAAACTTCTAATCACTTTTCATGTATAATCCTTTTACGTCTTAGAAAATTTTCGTATTGATGTTTTCTTTGTTTCGATTTCCAACTCCAGGGAACAAGGTTTTCGTAGTTTCGTTTTATTTTTGTGAGAATTTCGATTTGACTAAAATAGTCTCAATAACGAAGAACTTTAAGCTTTCACGGTTTAAAACTATATACTGTCACTTACGGGATATCTTCCGTGATTAATAATTGCTTTGAGTTCCCAATATAAAGAAAAATAAGCCCCCAAGAAGAAAACAAACCGCAAGAAGAAATAGATAACCCGCGGAAGAAATCCTGTAAGTGACAGTATAAGTTTATCGAAGAACTTACTACAATTTAATAAATGGAATAAAGGGATATCCCAAACCATATAAGCACGCCACCTAATACTTCTATAAACCATCCGAAAACGAATACAAAAGAGGGAATCTAAGTCAAGTGAAGAAAACCTGCCGCTAAACAAAGGTCTGGGCCCGAGGGCGGGTAGCAACAGTTCACCGTTTTATTACTAGTCGCTACACGTGACGCAGGCGTAAATAGACCTAGCGGTATCTCCGGGAGGAATAGATACTAGGTCTTGACGCTCTACGCAGATTTTGAATAAACTAAAAGGCTTTTTTTCAGCTGGAATGCCTGTTTTTGATAAGCATCTGTTATATCTAATTACTAGCGGGCGTCACGCGGTTTCACCCGCGTAGTTCCCGTTCCCGTGGGAGTACGGGGATAAAATATAGCCTATGTTACTCAGTAAAGACGTGGCTCTCTAATGGTGAAATAATTTTTAAAATCGGCGCAGCAGTTTTTGAGTTTATTCATTACAAACATACACACAAAAATACAAATCTTTCCTCTTTACAATATTAGTGCAGATTCTGGTTATGTTGAAAATTAACTACCTATCTCCTGAGGTAATTTCTACATAGCGCAATCAAATTTCGGAGACGATATAATATATATACACCTTTCGTTTCTCCACATAGTACTCGTATATGATCGTATGAACTTTATACCCGGTACTCTGAAATACTGTTTTAGTGAATTGAAATGACTTCATTGACACATACAACATCAACAACAGCCTATAACATCCACTGCTGGACATACGCCTCTCCCATGATGGGAGGAATTTGCCGTAATCTCCACGCTTGGCAGGCGGATTGGAGATCGCAGTAGTGATAAACACACACACACACACCCACACGACACACACGTCACACACATACGACACATAGGTACGTCTCTGCTTTATTTTTCGTGTTGTTCGAGGCCTAACCTGGTGTCAGAGTTTTTATGTCGCCCATAGACCTCTGGATTGCCTTTACATGCCGTCGAGAAATACCTCTCAGGCATGCTGGTTTGGTTTCCTCAAGATATTTTCGTTTACCGAAGCAAGTGGTTATTATACAATACGCGCACATGAATCTGAAAAATCAGTGGTGCGGCCGACGGTCACACCTCAGGCTATCACTGCCAACGTCTCTAATTTAAACGTATATGCTATTAAGCCTATTAAGTATCTTACTACAGTAGTAGTAAGATACTTAAGCTTAGGCTTAATAGCATATACGCACCGCACGCGTTTATCGCACCGCGCGCGCAATGGCGTCTACCTGTTCCGCGTAAGAATATTGATAACTTTAGAATCACCGCATTGTCGCATATAATAAGACTTTTAATCAACCGTCTGTGTTATTGTTTAACGTGTGAGACAGTGATTTGAGGCCCAGCTGCCAGTGAACCTGGAAAGTGAACCGGTGCGCCGGCGGCGGCGAGCGCGTGGCTCCCGTAAAAGGTTTGTGTTTCCTCCCCTTATTATTTCGGGTTGTTTTCTATTGTTCCACACCCATTGCAACTCGAATCACCTATCACCAAGCGTTTGTCAGTCTTTTTATTCCGCATCGCAAAATACAGTCCACTAATTTAGCCCTTCGCGCAACCATTTTCGTTGGTTGTAGTAACAACTACACCACGCGTCGCCAATTCATTCGCAGAGTCCAAACACCCCATTGTCTTCTTACACGTGTCTCCTAAGTTAATGGCACACAATTGGATCACAAAACTGATCCCATCGCGCATCGGTCGAAGTTGACCACAAAAAGTCTATATCGAGCCTAACAAATTAAACTTATCCATCGATGCATTGTCAAAATATGTTCGATCGGAGCGTTCGTAGTGGTGACATGTCGAAACCGTTTCGGCCATGGCGCTGCTAGTAATCGGTTTTCTCCAATAAACGCCGATTAGACTCGCTGGCGTCAGCACGGCCGGGACCGACCGGATACTGTCGGGCGCAACACTATTTTGTTTATTAACGCTTCTATTGGTCCCTTAGTCCTTTTACTGGATAGAATATGGCGAGCTAGCAGCTAGCACATAAAAGTTTTTGGTACTTTGAATTTTAGTTTTATGACTTGTTTTGTGTCGTTCTCTCTAAATATTTACTTCTAGCAGACGTCACGCGGTTTCACGCGTGTAGTTCCCGTTCCCGTGGGAGTATGGGGATAAAAAATAGCCTATGTTACTCGCTGATAACGTAGCTATCAATTGCTGAAAGAATTTTTCAAATCGGTCCAGTAGTTTTTAAGTTTATTCGTTACATACAAAAATACAAATCTTTCCTCTTTATAATATTAGCATAGAAGTATTGATTACTATGACTATAGATGCTTTATATTCTTCTTTGCAAGCCAGGTCAATTTAAATTTCTCTGGGGCCTATCACAATTATTTTCAGCAACACGATTGTTTTATTTTAAAGTTTTGAATCGACCATGCACTAAAATCAATTTTCGATTGTCAAAATGCACTCTCGATTTTCATTCGCTAGAACCAAATGTTATTATCTAATCTCACCTAACACTATTCACGTTAAACAGAGCTGAAAGAATAAGGAAAACATCTAAATCACTTTGTTATCGAGTGTACACGCAGCTCTGGTCGTGACCAGACGGCGATTTCAATTATTATCTAGAAGTCGTTTCACGAGCTCGCACTCCAGTACTTTTAATCATTCTCATATCCTACTTTTAATAAGAATACCGTTTTTCGTGGAAGAGATCGTGGCTAAAAGCAGCCGCTTGGGACGATCTATAGGTTAAGCCGTGCTTGCCTAGGTTGGTCTGTGGATGGGTGACCGCCCATTACATACCAAGTTTCCTCCGTCCCTCGGAAACACACATTACGCCGTTGGTCCCGGCTGTCATTTGTAGATCTTTAACAGTCGTTACAGGTAGTCAGTGGCCCAAAAAAGTCTGATAACTAGTCTTACCAAGGGGCATCGTATTACCCAGTACTAACAGGGTTATGGAGGTCAGATAGGCAGTCGCTCCATGTAAAATACTGGTATTCAGCTGCATCCGGTTAGACTGGAAGCCGAACCCAACATAAAAGGCTACGCAGATGATGATGATGACCGTTTTTCGTGGAGTAAATATAATAGCTTATTTTTCAAAGCCTACGACTTCAACTTCAGTTACTTAGTAGTTAATAACAACCTCTGGCCACAAGGACGTAAACACACTTGGAACAAAAAATCGCATCTCAAGTTATGGCGTCGTTAACTGCCGACAAAAACTGAAGAACTTGCAGGCATACGTCACAAAATGAACATCGGTCAACTTTGTTTACTTACTGTATTAGGAATAAAAAAGATTATTTCTACTTTACACCTCATCTTGGAGTAAAAAACACAACATTCCATCTGTCTTCTCTCTAAGCCTTCCAAAACGATAAATAAACACTAGTCGGGCTCTTGTGTGGAGTAACGTTCAGAGTTCTATTATTGAAGTGCTCGCTAGCATGTCGAGCGGACTGTTTCAAGTTTGTTATGATTTTTGAGTGCATCAAATTGAGAGATTTTCATCCAAATCATATGATAGGAATTGGTGGTAAACTTTGGCAAATCGATTTTTATTAATCTCTTACCTAATTTTAATTGTTATTTTTATCAACAGTTCTAAATATGACTCTTAATGATCTTATATACTCAGTAAAATAATCAAATACGTAAAGAAGATGCATCTGTGACTTTGAAATTTATCATAAAAAACACATTTGTGCAACCTGGATATACATACATTCTCCTGACAGTCTCATAGCTACCATCCCTAATCAAAATCAGTACGGTATCTTTCAGTCTTAGTTGCTCAAATTAATACACCATCAGGAGAAAGCATAGCCCTCAAACAGAGGAGCCCTGGGTCCCAGTAATACAGACAGACTAAAGAAGTCTTACCATCAAGGCATCTATGACAATGAAATTTATTATAAAACACATTTCTGCAACCTAGATACATATACGTAAATCATCCTGACAGTCTCATAGGTACCACCCTAAATCAAAATCAGTACGGTATCTTTCAGTCTTTGTTGCTCAACTTGATACACCATCAGGACAAAGCATACCCCTCACACAGAGGAGCCCTGGGTCCCAGTAGTACAGGCAGACTAAAGAAGACTTACCATCAAGGCAACTTGCTCTCAACTTACAAAATAACCACGGCGTACGGCGCGAAGTCGGCCCGAGGTGACGGCGCGGCTCAAAGCTTCGACAGGCGTCCAGTGCGGCTCATAATTAAGAACGGTGACTGTTGAAAAATGGCCGCCGCCCCCGGCCCGCCGTGAATAATCGTTGTAATTACGATTCGGAATAATTTCCAGCCAGTCATAGCGATGCTATCGGGAGGTGTCGACGGCTCGTTACTCGCACGCACTAAAATCACTACGTTCGTGGAATTGCGATTTTTCTTTGATAATAGACCGTTTGTTTCAGCTATTGGAAGTACTGGTGTTGTATTTTGTTTCTGTTTCTCTTCAGCTGGACTTAGTTCTTGCTTTGTACTGCTCCGTGAATGACCAGTCTACTATTGAATGCGTATGTCCCCGGAACTTTTCAGTTAGAGTATTTTCTGCTAAAGCTAGGTGCCAGCCATTTCGTTAAATACATTTATATTGTTACAAATAACTCTCATTCTCTTGTCCCTAAGCCAATTAATTTGTGGTCGACGCAGCGTGTCTTCTTCCTCCATACGTAACGTGACCATACGTCCCGTTTTGAACGGGACTGTCCTGTTTTTCGGTTCTCTGTCCCGGTGTCCCCGAAAGAAGCCTCGGGACACAAAATTGTCCCGTTTTCATAAACTGCAAAGAAATTTCGGCGCAGGCGACTCTTATTGGGTAGATTAAAAAAATAACACGAACAACATAGAACTTTTCTGTATATTATTATTATCTTGCATGCAATGTATCATGTACACCATGTTTAAACAAATACAATTTTACTTTACTTTACTTTTAAAGAATTATTTTAACAAAATGTTTTCCTAAAACATTCAAAAAACATTGGATGTATTGATTGAAAAGGGATATATTGACAGTACTAAAGATACAGAAGTATTTGACGATATTTCACTGATCACAAACTGTAGTTTGTAATCAGTGAAATATCGTCAAATACTTGTACTTGTACTTAGCAAAAGGTACATACTTCGCAAAACTGAACTGAAAGGGACAATAAGAACGTTGTGACGGAAAATAGATGGGTGGAAGTGTCAGTGTGTTTCATTTTCACACAAATAATTTAATCTCAAACATGAAACCTTTTGTATCTTATTTGAATATATTTATGTCTGCCTGGTACAAATGTACCAGTAGAAAGAGTGTTTTCATGAACGAACAAATTGTGTGACTTTGAAAAAACCCAGTGTAGTATGATTTCGCTACTTAAACTCGCCAAAATGTATGGAATTGGTGAGCATCAAAATTGAGTATTCTTCATGAATCGGCCTGACTAATAAAAAAAAAAAGATAAACCGATGTCCCGTTCTGATTTAAAAAAAAAATGGTCACGTTCAGTGGCGGATTTACACATTTGCCGCCAGTAGGCTTTTCAAATTTTGCCGCCCCTACTGACCTCTACACAATGTGTTAGAGTTCCTTTAGGATTGTTTTTACAACACAAAAATTTTGTTAAGGTTACCCAAGAAATAGTTTTTGGGTAAATTCCTAAACTAAGCGAAAATTTTAACACTACCTTGAACAGGCTAGAATTGTTTAAATCCTGATACTTACGAGTTACTTGTTCGACTCACAGACAAAGGCAAGAGTAAGTAGACTGCAAGAGCGAGCGAAGCGAGCTCGAAAATTTGTACACTTTACCTACCTTGGACATGTTAGAATTGTTTCAACCTACCGGAGTAACCTGGGCGACTTATAGACAAAGATAAGATTCAAGAGAAGCTAGTCTGCAAGAGCGAGCAAGGCGAGCACGAAAATTTTTACATCTTGCCTCAAGTATCAGATAGTTATAAGGTTTGAGATCAAAATATCCACATGCTATGCAACCTTGCGTATGTATGCTATAATTGCCTATTAGGGCCTCGGGGCAAGGGGCTCCTAATTTATTTCAGCCTCTGTCTATACCGATCGATCGAGAAGTTTTTCGCAGGGTACGAACCGCGCGCGTTTGTTAAAAGAAAATGTGTAAGTTTGTAGCGATAGTAAAAGTACTCAGAGGCTCATTTATAACCTTAAAACACACGCTACAATTTGTTACGTATAATACCAATTCTGTGGTATCAGGCAGGAAAAAGCTGCCCCTGGCGACGCCCATGTTACTAGCTTCGACACACTTGTCTTGATTCCATGGCGAAATACAATAATAATTTTAAAGAAATTCTTAAACATGGGGCATCTGGACTCTCTCTCTTTTAGCCTGAATTTGAACCTTCACTTAGTTTATTGTTCCAAAAAAACCTTCCACACTAACAATTTACTGCCGTTTCCAGTTTTTGTAATTGTAAAATTATTCCCGTCACTTGTTTTCAATAAACGCGATTCAATAAGTTGTAGAAAAAATCATCTAACTGGTGAAATATTTAGTACCTACATATTGAATTGCTTGTCTGGACCTAATAGCATTTAGGAATATAATATTATGAATGTATTCATTTCTGTAACACTTAAAAAGAAAACTGGCTCATATTTGCCGCCCCTAAAATCTGCCGCCCTAGGCTCCAGCCTACTCAGCCTATTGGTAAATCCGCCACTGGTCACGTTATCCATACATCTCTGTTACTCGCCATCTCAGCAGTCACCTCCTTTCTTGCTATATCATCTTTCTCACAGTCCATCCATCGTTTCTTTGGTCTTCCTCTACTCTTATAGCCATCTACATTCATACTCAACATTTTACTCATTCCTTTGCATCACATGTCCATACTAAGATCTTACAAACAACTACACAATTGAATTTATTTTCTCAAAGGCATATCTATCAGCTGAAATGCTCAATGAGGAATAACTACCTCTACCAAAGTTACAATACTATAAAGTACGACTTACAAATACTACTAACCCAAATATGTAAATCTCATTATTATCACATACATTAACAACCAACGATCGTAAACGTCGGCACTACAATAGTTATGATCCCATTATGACATTTATCTCATCACAACACCATTTCTGCACTTAAATTTTTACTAAGTCGACATTTTGATGGTCACTTTAAATTATTGTGTTATGAATATTTGAATTTCTAATTTTATTATTCAACCACAATTTATTGTTTTTTTTTTTCTTTTTTAGTAGCTTTTTATTAAATTATTCCATTTTTTTAATTATAATAAATACGAGAATGAGAACCTTGCCTTCTGTTTTCTTGTTCAGTTTTAGGCTATTTTCATCGTTGACTGTCCATTTGACTCACAATAACTCACACATTTGACGTTAGGCCATATAGACTGCGTAAATAAGGTGGTCATACTATAGAGGTATGACCACCTTATATGTGCAGTTCAGGGTGGCGTTGCTTGTCAAGAAAAGTAGCATCCATAAACTTGGTACATTTATTTTAGTTCTGAGTTTCATCCATATGACAAACTTGGTACATTTATTTTAGTTCTGAGTTTCATCCATATGACAAATTTGGTACATTTATTTTAGTTCTGAGTTTCCCCGCCTGCACAGATAAGTTGGTTGAAGTGTCTATAACTCTAGAAGACTTCTTAGGGCCTAATAGTCGTCTAAAAAGCTTAACCATGGTATTTTTTATTTTCATGATTTTATTTATGTTTATAGAGGAACAAACTAAACAACAACATATAAATCCATTCCGATCTTGATTTGTTTTCCATTAGTTATATTTAATTTTTACCAAAATCCGTAACTGCATAAATGTATAGTATTAATTTATTAAGCTGCTTTCAATATCATTTGAAGGTTAAAGGTCATCGTGCAATCGTAAATAATTAAATGTTTGTTAACAGTTGCCTTCAATTATTTTAGTAAATCATCCTCGCCGTGTTCATTTATTGTGTTATTGAGTTTTCCATCAGGAATGTTTACATTAGCAGCCACGGAGTCTGGGTACACCTCTGCCCAACCCTTCGGGGATTACAAGCGTGATGGTGTTATGATTTTATCCTGACCTCTCCTTTGGTCGACTTTGTGGCAGACGGTAATAGTTGATACTAACTGTCCAGACAATATAATTCCACGAAGGAATTCATTAAAATATGCATGTGCATTTGTGTGTTAATCTATAGGAATCGTAGTGGAGTGAAAATCAAAAGTAAACAACACTACTTTTATTCGTTACTACGTAACTATTTAGAAACTACAAAAGAATCTAAAATAATAAAAGTATGTACAAGTATCAAAACGAGAAAAGAATTTGAGGCGTCAAAAAATCGTCCACATCGCTGTCAATAGGAAAAGTGCCCAGAACGCTGACAGCATTGCCACGTTAGATGGCAACAACAAACAACACTTGATTGCATCTTTTACTTAGTAAAAAAAAAAATGTACAAGCATCGACGAAAATAGAAAGCAAAATCGTAATATCATTTTCTGGAAGGACAATAAAATACCAGAATTCAAGTTTCATTTCCATAAAGAACTTTCTAGAATACGCCACTGAAACTGAAACTATCAAATCCAATTTCCTTTATTACTTAACCAGCGACATACCAAACTATCCAGTTCAATATCACGACCCTCGAACTAGACCCACCCAAAGATAATAATTAATAACATAATCTAATCCTTTCACTAATTGCTTCGAATCTACGTCGGAGGCGTGGCGGTTGCGCCACGTCGCGTCGCGTCGTCGTGGGTAGATTTAATTAGTTTTAAATACTTTTTTTTTGTTGCGTCAGCAACACGGCCTCCACCACAATGGTGTTTACCAGTTACGGCTCTAAAAATTGTTTATTTTTCTTTTTTATTCGACGCGGAAAATGATTCCCGTAATTAAATTGATGGGACGAAAAAATTTGATAAACAACTATGATTTTTGGAAGCTGTGTTTTTTTTGGTGAACTTTGAGGTTTTGTTACTTACACTTACGTTAACTTTTGAGCAGCGGTGGCCCAGTGGTGGCGGCCTCGACTTACGAATAGTAAGTCGTGGGTTCGAACCCAGGCAGGCGCATTACTTTGTGTAATTTATTTCATCACCGCTGCTCTCAAAATGGTGAAAGAAAACATCGTGAGGAAACCGGCATTTCCTAGAACGAAAAAATTCGAAGACATGTGATATCTATCAATCCGCACTGGGCCCGCGCGGTGGATTATAGCCCATTCCCTCTCATAGACCCCCCTGGCCTGTGTCCCAGCAGTGGGAACGTTAATAGGCTGATGATGATGATGACGTTAACTTTTAAGCCATGTTGTTATGAAATTGTTGGCACCTACGTAGAATTGATCGGTAAATTTTGTCGCTCTTCTTTGTTCTTAATTTCTAAATTGAAATTACACACTCACAGAAAAAAAAAAGACAAATAAACTTTTTTTTAGAGTCTCTGGACTATTGGCCGCACACATTTCTACTCAGCATGAGGCCTTTTTTTTTCGAATCGGAAATCATCAAATGACTCCTCCCGCTCTGGGCGGAGCATGAGGAAGTGTCAGACTTTTACGGACTAAAACCCATCCATGTTCCTTTATCGCCCTTTGTGTTCCGGGGCCACGTTATCTCTTTCGAACAGTCCCGCAACCCCGGCAGGCATCGGTCCTTACGGACCCCTTCCTTTTTGCTGACTCTCTTTGAGGCGCGCGTGGAACACGAACGCGCAGATAGGTTAAACTGTACCTAGGTTTTTCCATCATGAGTTTCTCATGCAGAAGCAAAGTTGGTGCTCAGTTGATACCAAATATATAGCATATGCATTAACTTGAGCATAACTGCGTACGGCGTAATACCTATATCTACATATTTAAACATCTGCTTAACCTTACGAAGATTACAGGTGTGACGTTATGTTCCTACGAAACTAAATAAAGTGTACCTTCTTGATCAACACTTTAACAAAACCAATCTCGAGCTTTCTCTTATAACAAATCCAATGCATTGGAAGTGACGTAACTGACATACGAATATAATATTTTCGATCATTTTATTGGCAAGTGACATTAAGTGGACAGGTTGGTATCTCTTTCGAACTTCTCACCTACCGAATGGCACACACTGTTGAACTTAGACCTCCACTATTGTGTAAAGGTGGTGCTTGCAATGGTTATCCGCAAGCTTTAAAAGATCAACTGTCCATTATGTTTTATGTACTTTTACATAAGTCCGTTAGACTTGCGGATAGTAGGTAAGACTGTCAATACAAACTGCATTCAAAGCAAGTAACTTAGGTACGAGTCAGAAATAGCATCAGTGAGAAGTCGAATATCGAAGTTCTTAATCAACATTTGACTTCATAATGATAGTCGTGATAGACAGAGCAGTCACACTAAATTATAATAAATTATTTACAAAAATAACTAAAATAGCATCACGCCTGTAATCTCCGAAGGGTTAGGTTAAGATGTGCCTAATGTTATACCCACATTTCGCGAGTTATTCTAAAGTCCCATATATTAGGGAGCGAGCCTATATGTAACAAAGTTTAAGCACAGACAATTTAATTTTCTTCCTAATGCCACTCTATTATACAGAACGTCATTAAAATCTCATTCTCTAGTCTAAGACTACTAATTACTTAAAACTATGTAGATTCAAGCCATGTGATTGGTTGAAACAAATTTTAAGTAATACTTGAGCCTTTTTTTTTCCGGATGGGAAATCATCAAATGACTCCTCCCGCTCTGGGCGGAGCAGAAGGGAGTGTCAGACTTTTACTGACTAAAACCCATCCATGTTCCTTCATCGCCCTTTGTGTTCCGGGGCCACGGTATCTCTTTCGAACAGTCCCGCAACCCCGGCAGTAATACTTGAGCCTCAAGTGACGTTTCGTAATACGGCCCTAAGCTTAATAACTTGAACATTAAGACTGCTTTAGATGACACTGTGCACTAAATACTTTGTGATACACGCATAGTGTGTGCCTTACCTTTATGCAAATTCACATCTCCTCAAAATATCACCACATTACCCGAAATAATATCACAATATTCGTGGAGATTAACTCTAACCTAACACAATACTAACTCTGGCAGGAACTAATCGAGGCAGGCTGATGGATGACAAAGGTAATTGCCGACGTCGACGTCGACGTCGCGACTCCAAACACATTACACACGATTTTTCATTATTTATTCTGGACAAGCAACAGTTCTCGTAATCGAAGCTATTAACTTGAGGTTATTTGAGGAGGTTGCTCTGCTAGATGTTATGTGTAAGTACTCTTTGTTATGGTTATTTTCAAGGAAAAGCATTTGAATATTTTGGTGTATTTTTAGTTTGTCATTCATTTCATAACGTATACTAAAAACTTCAAAGTATATGAACTCTCGTATTCAAAAAAAAAATATTTTCACACATACATTTTCGGTGGTATCAAGTATCAACCAAAATCCAAGAAAACTCTGCTGACGCAACGTCCGTTTGCAATCTACAATAATCGTCTGATTCCTCGCTAGTCAACACTTCAACAGTCAAAGACAAATAAACATAAATACCCAGACCAATAAACAAAACGAATAAACAAAACAAACAAACAATGCCAGACCACTTCCAGCAGATCTATACAATTGTTAATAAAATCAGGTAGCGCCGTCCGTCTACAGTTATTAAGATGGGCTTTCAAAATGAACTCTTGTTTTAATTGAGTTATACCCGAAGCCTATTAAACATTGTAGCATTTTAGACGCATTATACATGCATTTAATGTTATTTTAATTGGTATTATAAACGCTAGGATATGAATTATATTGGACGCTAATTGCATGTTCATTCAACACTTAATAAACAAGAATAGTAGCTATAAAAATATAAATCAATTACCAAGTTAATCCCGGTTTAAATTAATTTGGACAAACTGCTGTCGGCTTTTTCTGTTAGATTCGAGCGTTGATAGCTGTCGGATTTAAATAAATTTGGAAAAAGCTTGTGCCTACGTTTTCCAATATATAGCTAGTGATTTAGTGATACCTAACAGAAACGGACCTAAAAGGTTTAGGGAGAATTAAATAATTATAAGGTATAATTAAATAACTAGGTAATACAAATAATTATACCAATAGTCAATAATGGATAGTACCTGATGATATATCCGTGAAAGGTAAAAACTTTGATTATATAATCAAAGGGTAAAAACTGAATTACAGAACTAGTTTAGCTGAAATTATTATTATATCAATAAATAAAAAATAATAAACACAAAATTTTATTCGGATTAATAAATGTAGTGACTTTTGCCAAAATATTTTAAAGTCCATGAAAAAAAAGAGTTTGTAATCTCATAAATGATAAAAAATATAGTACGTAACCAAAAACAGCACAAAGTAATTGAAAACAAATAATACGCAGCTAAGACAACTTTAATATGTGACATTCCACATGATTACATGTCAAGTTAAACAATAAGTTCTCACGGGTTAATGAACGTGAATTTCGGACATGTGCGTAATAATTTAATGATATTCAGACACATTGTACACGTGAAAGTTATTCATTCCCACACTCCTGTGTAAGAAACTAATCATTTTATTAAATGAAACGTGTAGTTGGGAAACGTGAGCGCCATTTTTCCACGCGTTCCAATTTCAATTATTTTCGAATTGCTTGTTTAATGCGTTCTTTTTTCGATTTAAATCGATGAAATCAAACCTCTTTTTTAATCCGTGTGTTTAAAAAAAAAACAACCTGTTGCTGAAAGTTTGTGGCCAAAATTGCCGAAGTGGCAGCTGGTTGGCCAAGTGGCTATGTCTGTCAAAGGATTGAGAGCCGTTGGAACAGACAAGTGCTTAAGTGGATATTGTGAATCAGTAAACGCAGCGGGAAAGGCCCCCTGCCCATCTAGATTGGGCGACGATCTGAAAAACGTAGACGGATAAAGTAGAGGCTGTGGTATAGCAACATTGGGAAATCCTAAGTTATAAAATCTATATCAGTTGTAGTTTGATGACATATAGCGTCATCAAGTACCTAATATCATCAACGAAAAAGTGTAGTACCTAAACATTTTATTGAACTAGATTCCAATACAATTGACCAAAGACACCAAAGCAAATTCCGTTGTTCAAGTATGAATCACGATGTCACAAGTTTTGTTCACCCTATAAAGAGACCCGAAACCAATAAAACGACAAAAGAAATGAAAAAGCCACGAATATTTCTCACAGGGCAAGTGAATTTCACTGTGACGTCGTTAATAAGTCAAATGTGAAATATTGGTCGATATTCGAATGGCGATGAGTGGCGACCTCGCTTCCGAAAACCATCACAGTGTCGACCACAGCAGAAACAAAAAGGTACACGCCGCCGGCGCGCTTCCGATTGCACTGCCAACGCTGAAAAATTACATGAACATCCCCCAACAAGGCGGGTTAATATATTTACGTTTGCTCACTGCATTCGGTAGGATTCTACCTGATGTTCTTTTTGCGAAATTCTAATTTTATCGACTGTGCTCCCCGTTTGGTCTAGCCTCCCGGTGATATAGCAACTTCCTTAGTTACCCTGTTCGTTGGTTCTGACTCCATTTATCATATTGAAGTCAACAAATTTTTGATTGCTGTAAAATAGAATTTTATAAACCATCGCACGGTATTATGAATTTGATTGACACTTAACGCTCTACTAACAATTGAACATTACGTGTTAACAAAACGTTTCAAGTTTCGCAACGGTGATTGTACGAAATATTAGATTATTAACACCATTTTTTGCGATGAAGAGATATGTTTTAATTATTGATGTGCTTTATAATGTTGTCAAATCAGGATGAGGCGTCAGACATAATGGATGATGATAGCCCGCCAAATCCCGCTGCAATTTTTCAATGAGCGTTAATGTTTGCCATCAGTGTGTCCGAAGCGTCCTAATGAGTTTGCGCACCACAAATCTTTCGTAAATGGGTGCACTAATTTTTTTTTAGGTAATCACAACACACCTTGGGACGTCCTTCAGCCTTCCGAGAAGCGAGCATGACTTTGAAAAAAAAACTCGGCAATTAAGTACAACTTTGTTGTCGTAAATGTAACAACGTTCGGGGAATGAAACGGTGACTTTCTTTTGTCTCGCACGCATCACTCCCGGGGCGAGCCGAATCGCGGCGACGACGACGACTTGTTTGCTAGCGGGCACATGTTTTGACAATGTATTTCAACACAACGTTTTTTATGAAACAGTTTTCTCGAAAGTAGATAAATCCGTGATCCTACGCTCAATTTGCTAAGCCTTACCTACAATAGCGACAGACAACGATAGTTTGACAAGCAGGAACGCACGTACAATATAATATCGGGCGCCTACATTGTAGCACATGTAAACACTAAAGACTAATGCCCACGGTAAAACATTTAACAGTCAGCTATAACAACTGGATATTTTAATGTCTTCCAATTACAGTGTTCAGTCGGTTAACGATTTCGCTGGGCATTAACTATTCCAATTTTATGTTTGAGACGAACGAAACGCGAAATTCTTAATATTTAAGGGTTACAACGTGCGTGCAATAATAGTTGAAATGAAACTACTTAAATTGTAAGTGAAACACAGAAGAATCGTCAAATCACTGAAAAATCAAAACTGGCTGCTAAAAATCAAACAATATGGAAACAATCTTTAAAATTTCAAAAAGATCAAAATCTTTTTGAAATTTTAAAGATTGTTTGACAAAAGTTGTAAAGTTGACAAATCAACTGCAGTTGATCTAGCTAGATTTAGAGGTACTGGATAGTGTTCAAATTAAGGGTGATCATGATCAATCATAACTACTGTTCACTGTCCTTAATATCAACAACAACAACAACAGCCCATAACGTCCACTGCTGGACATAAGCCTCTCCCATGATGGGAGGAATTTGCCGTAATCTCCACGCTTGGCAGGCGGATCGCAGTGATGAAAGACTAACAGAAAACGCTGCTGCCCATTTTCTGGTCTACGGAGGCGCAAGATGTTCTGCCTCAGACATTAGTCGCCTTATACGACACCCGTGGGTAGAATATAGTCAACCCTAATGCGTTGGTTATATTGTACTCTGCCGGATACCACACGGCTTACCTTCCTTAATATCAATCACTTGTTATGTCTCCTACAACTTAGCAAGGACATCAAAGGACTCTAAAAGTCAATTTCTATTATTCAATAGGTCAAACTTGACAGACACACCAACTTGTCATCATAGTTATAGGTACTTACTTCTCACCAGACAACAATATTTTTGGCGATCAGAAAAGAGTTACAACTCTTGTTTGTCTTCTAAGTTCTAAGAAAGTGGCCAGTAACATATTATTCAATCCAAGCGTCACACACTTGAGCTTCCCGTTTCTGCGCTTTCGTCCGGCTTGGTGACTTACGAATTTTATTATCTATGGCTTAAAATGATATATGACCGCTCTTAACTGGGGAATCATAAAATATTTTCTGTTTGTGAAATATTTCTGAAGCAATAAAGCAATAATTCACTACGGGACTACGGGGAAGACGACGGCCTTTATTTGCTGCCATAAATGTTCTGTTTATGGTGTACTTTTTTGCTGGCTGTACTGGAGACGGCCAAGGGATGCACATAAACCTTGGCTTTACCATTACGTACCTGTCCTTAGTTTTAACACTTAAAAGTTAAAACGTGTGTCTAGAAAGCTATTGCTTTAATTTCAAACGTTTTATAGTATTCAATGTCAATATTTCCGATGGGGTTATCCAACTCGAAATTTATGTACGGTCACGCTTTGTGAGGTTCGCGTCCTAACGTGGGACAAAGCTATTAATCGGTAACTAAATGCAGTAGTGTGGCTGGAAGTCCAGGCACATCGACATGACGAAGGCGTTTGGTATTAACCTTTTCAGAGTTTTCATCACTTTTCGGAGAAATTTCATTAAAATCGTTAATATTTCTTTCTTGAAAATTCGAATCTCAAATCACCTCTTCGCTTTTCCACATGTTCACAAAATAAATTTACTCTATTCAGAAATGTCAATAATGCAAGCAAGACATTAAACATTTCCTGATACGTAGGCTGTTTCAATAGGTACTTTTGTTTAGGAAGGAAAACATTAGTTGTAAGTTCAGTGACCTTATGTTACACCCGTTAGATATCCTTACAGCCTTTTTAGAAGTAAACCTCTTGGTATGAAGCCTACCGTACCCCTTCGCAACCGCTTTAATTGGTACACTCATTGATCATAGCAGATCATTCGTTCTCGTCAACTAAATCAGGACTGACATGGAGGCGTCAATTCGTGCGTCGGTGTTTCACACGAGTGTGAAACTTAGGAAGTGTCGACGGGGGGCTCCATTAGTCAGCGTGATTAGTTCTCGAGAGCGTTAATGTTTCAATGAGATGAATAATCGCCGGCAACAGTGACAAATGCGCTTCGGTCTTTGCGCGCACGCACCTGACTCCCCCCACAAACGCGCCGCGCCATCACTCAGCATCACTATGTTATACGTACCAGATGAAGAGATTTATATTTATTAATGTTAGTGCCCCCAACGTTTTTGTTATTTTATGGACTCACACGAATGAGTTTCATTAGCTCATACTACACTCCACTTATATGAGACGCATAAAATAAACGTAACTCGAAAGTGACTGTTGGACGGACTAGGCGATATATGTGAAAGCAAAAGTGGGATAAACGTGGGTCCGAGATTTTTATGAAGTTTTATGGTCACAGTGTGTATTGATAAATGACTCGGCTTACGTATTCCGAGTCAAGGGTTAAAGTCGGCTGCGATCTAGAGTCGGGATCTTTTTCGAATTCTCGCGTCGATTTTTTATCAAAGTGTGGCAAGATATCGATGTGTGTCACTCTACTATGATTTAACATTGATTGGGTCCTTTGAGTTAAGCCGACTGTGCGTCAACGAGATTTACAACTGAGGCGATAGCTACCGACGGTGTTATTGCGCTAAAATATTCGTATGGAGCACTCGGATGATATACAGTTTCTGAGAATCCGAGACGTTAAGACCTTGCGAAGGAAATTATGGCAGGATTAGTTTCTAGACCTGTGATGCAGAGGATTTAATGTAGGAAACTGTTTGTAGGTACAATTTGTACATTTGTAGAAATTCAGAGATAGATTGTACGCATTTATTAACGTAGGTACATACTTAGGGGAAAAGTTTATTTGGCATTACATTGCAAATTGAATAGGAAGATCCTAAAAGGAATGGTATTGAATTTACTTGTAGAGAACATAACTAAAGACTTGAACGAAAACTGATACATCAGTGTGTAGTTCATTGGAAGCATAAAATAGGGCAACTACTGAAATGGATGGCTTAGTTTATGAACAATCTGGCTGTAAATGATTCAACAACGAAGATGAAAATTTTAAACCAAGAGAGAGGTCTTTTTCACTGAACAAGTACTGTTGCAATAAGATCGCAAATCTAAACCAAAATAAGTTCGTATTTAGGTACCTATATTTAAAAATATTTACGATTAGTCGCAATAACTTTAATCATTCCTCCAACACGCTAGGGTCGCGACAAGGCGCGCTGATCTGCCCGACATCGCCCGACACCGCCCGACCGAGACCGAAGACACCATAAATCAAAACATTCGTGTTTGTGATTAATCAAACAGACCCGAGAATACACCTTGAGGTTCATATTTACCTACACCTACCTGTCAGGTGTAATATTAACAGGTATAAAAGTATTCCTTTATATTTCATTAGCCGAAGAATTTCGACCGATATCGCCGCTTGGCACTTAGCCTAACACATGACTAATGGCTATAGCTATGATATCAAAATCATTTCAATAATTTGATTGAATGATAGTCTCGTTTCGCAACGCAAATGTATATGAAACAATATTTTTAAAAAGATACTTTCACTGAAGACATTCTCGTCACGTTGCAGAATTGAATTAGATTCTCGCTGCTGCATTTTTTTATTAAATCTATGTGCTGTCACGTATGACTATAAAACCTCTAAAAATGTGTTACAGTTATCAACCGCAAAATTCGTAATCTTTTTTACTTACATTAATTACTTTCTAAATCATTTAATACGATTTCGTAACGTCGTAGTGTGGTCAGTGCGGTGGGCAAGTAGCGCAGGCGCATGCCACACAACACGATGATGTAGCGATTTGTACATCATGTCGGTCTCATTTAAAACCCACTGTCCTATTCCTTTTTTATATCAATAAATATTTTTATTATACATTCCACACTGATGTTGAATCGATCGTAATCAGGTTAATTCTTAAAATAGATCTGCATCTCCACTCGCGAATACCTCTCATTTATTTTTTCTTCTCTTTCGGACCACACTTTGATCGGATTGTAAGTGTGTTCAATTTAAGTGACTTTTTGTCACTATCGATTACTATGACAGTAGCGGCCAATATGATTAAAATTAAATGCAAAATAAAATTCTATTACACACGGAGATGAAATGTGTGATTTCGTTATTGAATTTTAAATCGCAAGCACTAGAAAAAGTTTATCGAATATGCACTTTGGAACGTGGTTACTTTCAAATTCTATTGTGAATTATTTTTTTCAAACAAGTTAATAAAGTTATCTACCGTTAGTTCCCCACGGCGATGTTTATTGTTTTTGTTATCTTTTACAAACAACGTGAAAATAGAGCCATTAATACGGTTAGACGTTGCTTACCAATTTGTTAGTAAATATAGTACCTTTTGTGCATCAAAAAACCACATTTTTATTATGAATTAACATGTTTATATAGAGACTCATTTGGTCGAAGATCTTTTTCGATAGTTTTTCTTTTGCATTCTTGTGCTGTTATGACAATGTGAGTCTTATTGTGTCGGATCATGAATTGTTTTCGTTTGAAGAGACTTTAATGTACGGCTTAGGTCCAGGCAGACTGGATGTCAAAGTTATGACGTGTTAGATTGATTATCGGATGGATGTTAAAATACGTTTTACGACTTTTTATGACGAGCTTTTGGTGTAAACCCGCCTTAACAGATTCGTTCGCGGTCGTATCGGCTGTTGGAGACAAAAAAATAATAATTTAAAAATTGAACATTTATTTTCAAAGAAATAGGTACAAGGTTATAGTATAGCCGTGTGGTATCTGGCAGAGTAGAATAGAACCAACCCTTTACACTCACGGGTGGCGACTAATGTCTGAGGCAGAACACCTTGCGCCTCCGTAGACCAGAGAATGGGCAGCAGCGTTTTCTGTTAGTCTTTCATCACTGCGATCTCCAATCCGCCTGCCAAGCGTGGAGACGGCAAATTCCTCCCATCATGGTAGAGGCTTCCAGCAGTGGACGTTATGGGCTGTTGTAGTGTAGTATAGAATTTACTATGTTCTTAGTACAATTTTGTAATGGCTTTATAAATAACATCAATTTATTTTGTTGTTATGAATAAATGTAATTTTCCTGGTATGCATCCGGTTAGACTGAAAGCCGACCGAGCATATTCGTGAAAAGGTAGACGACGATGACTTCTTGCAGCGCCTTATTTAAGGCAGGGCAACAGGGACACTTGCACCGGGCCTCCACAAGGAACCCCTTCCTTGTGGAGGCCCGGTGCCTCCAAAATTTGTTTTTTTTTTATGCAAAATAAAAAAATACATTCTTTATCTCCATGACCAGGTTTATGGTCCGAGACACCACACGAGAGATTGTCAGTTAAGTCTATGTTACACCTTGCATACAGGTTCATGGTCCAAGACACCACACGAGAGATTGTACGGTTAAGTCTATGTTACACCTTGCATACAGGTTCATGGTCCGAGACACCACACGAGAGATTGTCAGTTAAGTCTATGTTACACCTTGCATACAGGTTCATGGTCCAAGACACCACACGAGAGATTGTACGGTTAAGTCTATGTTACACCTTGCATACAGGTTCATGGTCCCAGACACCACACGAGAGATTGTACGGTTAAGTCTATGTTACACCTTGCATACAGGTTCATGGTCCCAGACACCACACGAGAGATTGTACGGTTAAGTCTATGTTACACCTTGCATACAGGTTCATGGTCCAAGACACCACACGAGAGATTGTACGGTTAAGTCTATGTTACACCTTGCATACAGGTTCATGGTCCCAGACACCACACGAGAGATTGTACGGTTAAGTCTATGTTACATCTTGCATACAGGTTCATGGTCCAAGACACCACACGAGAGATTGTACGGTTAAGTCTATGTTACACCTTGCATACAGGTTCATGGTCCAAGACACCACACGAGAGATTGTACGGTTAAGTCTATGTTACACCTTGCATACAGGTTCATGGTCCAAGACACCACACGAGAGATTGTACGGTTAAGTCTATGTTACACCTTGCATACAGGTTCATGGTCCGAGACACCACACGAGAGATTGTACGGTTAAGTCTATGTTACACCTTGCATACAGGTTCATGGTCCAAGACACCACACGAGAGATTGTACGGTTAAGTCTATGTTACACCTTGCATACCGGTTCATGGTCCCAGACACCACACGAGAGATTGTACGGTTAAGTCTATGTTACACCTTGCATACAGGTTCATGGTCCCAGACACCACACGAGAGATTGTACGGTTAAGTCTATGTTACACCTTGCATACAGGTTCATGGTCCAAGACACCACACGAGAGATTGTACGGTTAAGTCTATGTTACACCTTGCATACAGGTTCTTGGTCCGAGACACCTCACGAGAGATTGTACGGTTAAGTCTATGTTACACCTTGCATACAGGTTCATGGTCCAAGACACCACACGAGAGATTGTACGGTTAAGTCTATGTTACACCTTGCATACAGGTTCATGGTCCAAGACACCACACGAGAGATTGTACGGTTAAGTCTATGTTACACCTTGCATACAGGTTCATGGTCCAAGACACCACACGAGAGATTGTACGGTTAAGTCTATGTTACACCTTGCATACAGGTTCATTGTCCAAGACACCACACGAGAGATTGTACGGTTAAGTCTATGTTACATCTTGCATACAGGTTCATGGTCCGAGACACCACACGAAAGATTGTACGGTTAAGTCTATGTTACACCTTGCATACAGGTTCATGGTCCGAGACACCACACGAGAGATTCTACGGTTAAGTCTATGTTACAATTTGCATACAGGTTCATGGTTCGAGACACCACACGAGAGATTGTCAGTTAAGTCTATGTTACACCTTGCGTACAGGTTCATGGTCCGAGACACCACACGAGAAATTGTACGGTTAAGTCTATGTTACAATTTGCATACAGGTTCATGGTCCGAGACACCACACGAGAGATTGTACGGTTAAGTCTATGTTACACCTTCTATACATATTTTTTTATCTGTTCCAAAAAAGTCCGTTTCCACTTTTTGATTGCCCCAGGGCCTCCACACCCTTAAATCCGGCCCAGACTTCCTGGAAAGTCATTACACCTACTGTGATTTTTCACAAGTATCAATACGTTTGATCAATCAAGGATAATCGTTTTGTTTGTAAAAAGTCTGATGATCATAGGTTACCAAATAATATTATCAGATGTATGATCGCTATCAGCTATAAGTTCATCAAGATATTTATAGATATGTAAACTAGGTACACTAATATAGCTTAAAAAGGAAAAAAAAAACAAAAAACAATACAATATTTTTATTAAATCTTAAAATAAATAAATATCGCTGAACATTACACACAGCGCCATCTTGTACCACACTAAGCAACGAGGCTTGTGTCGTGAACACCAGATAGTTGATTTACCACACAGGTACTTTTTGTTTGTAAATACATACTTATTATACATATAAACTTCCATGACTCAGAACCAAATGTCCATGCTCATCACACAAACATTTGCTCCTACCGGGATTCAAACCCTGGGACCCTAAGAACGTAAGGCAGCCTCACTACCGCTGCGCCATTCGGGTCGTCAAAGCTAAATCGCCACTACATCGGATTCGAACAGCTCTCAAAACAAATTAGTATAAGATATTTAGGAACAGACAGCGTCAACAAGGAACATACATTCCAGAAACCTAATCCTCTAACAATCAAATTCGTTCACTGACGTAAAACGTAACACGCCTTGGGCACAGCTTGGTGCCAGAAAACCAAAAAAAAAAAACAAAACAAAAACATTTTCCTTTTTTTAAATTTAAAACAAATCTGTCGCAGACGCACCCACACAGTGTACCTGTCACATATCCGGAACAAAGCGGGGTCAATGCTCTGGCGACCAGCAGGGTATGACGCCAAAACATTTTAATCGCGGATCCTAGTTCCGATTGACATCCGTATAGCAGGTGGCCGTAGATTTAGATTGGTCATAAAAAATGGCTATGTAAACTTCGTGTATAATCGGTTTATTAAAGGGGAATTGACTGCATTGCTGAATTGAAAAGATTTGCGTCAAGGAAATCTTTAAGGTCAACTTTAAAATAAATGCTACTACACGGAATACCTGTATGTATTCTAAAACGTTGATTTATTTATCACTATAGTTCGGTTCAAACTTAATGGCGGCTCGGAAGTTAGCTGCGAGTGACGGTCTGCGCAGGAATAACGCTTTAAACTTTAAAGCTACGCAGACAACAATTTAAGTATCAACGGGGCACAGATGACGCATCGTGTTGTCTGTATAATGCGCAGACCGTTACTTGCAGCTAACTTCCGAGCCGCCATTAAGTTTGGACCGAACTATACATACTATTATATGCTAGCAACATCTCTCTCTCTCTCTCTTTCTCTCTTCAACCTTTGGCCACCTAGGTCTCTTCTAAATCTTTCAACAGCCAAGGTCATGGTCAAGTTTCTTCCAGCCACTTTAATAAGATCGTCTGTCCACATAGTCGGTTGTCGTCCCTCATGCCTCCGTCCAGTCCGTCGTCTCTACTCCAGCAATTTCTCCAACATCCAATACCGATATCTATAAGATGTAAAGATTTTTGCTATTTCTAGACCATGGCAATTCTGATTTAATCCTTCGCGACAGGCGTCTAGCCTTGTACACCATTGGGAAACCCATTAATTACAGACCTACTTATAAATTATCACTGTCACTAATCTTTAAATGCTAAATAGTTCCTAGTTTCGATTCAGATCTCCGTCTTCGAATTGACCTGGGTGGTCTAGACTCGAGACCACTTTTTGTGGCATTTAGTACCTACTTATAAAAAGTTAGCCAATCTAGAATTTAAATGAAACAAGTCTCGTATTAATGATGTCTGAAATTAAAAAGGTCGATTGGAGTCGTTAGATAAAATTATTTTGTTCTCATCTAAATACTGTATGGGAGATATTGTTATAAGTGATTTGGGACACACGTAGCAATGGACTTGGTGGTCATTGAGGGGGAATCGTTCAAACATATTTTAACATACATGTATAAAAAAAATTGTTGAAAAAACTAAAAAACCCGAATGAAATTTAGCACTGTGTACCTTTTTTTAACAGCTAACACATAACCTTCCTTTTGGGCTTCGCTGCAGTCGGGTAATAATAAAAGATGAAAATTACTTTAAATAACCACTAACTTGACCTGCCCTCTTGAAATCTTATTTGACCGACAAAATGTTGCCTATTGATCAAATTACTTGCTATATGATAGATGTGATTTAAACTTCAGTCAATCCTGCATTTTTAATTCTTTTCAGATTCATCAAAAAATATCAAAACAAAAATAATAAATTCCGATAGTCACGGTCCCCATAAACCATGGGCACAGGTTGACCGACAAGTGTGACCTGTGTGACATCGGAAGCGGAAGCTGCTCCCACGAGCGGGGAGGGTTCCGGCGCGCGCGCACCGCGATCTGCTCTGACGTCACTTCCGGACGGGCCTTGATTGAGAGTGAGGTAACGGTTAATCGCTGATTGCTCACTGATTGTGTGGCCTGTGTTTTAGTATCCGGCGACAGTTATAACAAATGCAAATGTAGGCGATTTAACATCAATTAATCAAGTTAACAGCGTTCAGGAGGGCATAAAAGGCGATCGAGCTGGTCATCCAGACCACACTCATCTTATCTTTGAAATAAAGGTGACTCTTGAAAAGTTCCCTTGCACCCACGAGATGCCTCAGGCGATTTTGTGGGAATTTAGTATTTCGCCTAGTGTAGTTTGCTATTGCTCGTACAAGGATCTCCAATGGAAGTATTCTGCAGTTCCTACTGTAACAAAGTCCCTCTTAAAGAGACGAGTCCTGTGTGTGTGTACATTAAGTCAGTAAGGCTTCTAATGCTGAAACAATTCAAACAAAACTCACTTGATTTTGTGGTTAGTAGGTGGAGCAATGAGCAAACCGTGGGTGTTCAAACATCGCCTCAAACTCAGCCTTCTTGTTATTAGAGTTGAAGACTTAAGCAATAGGATTATTCTTTAGTTTTCCTTTAATCCCCGTCTCATCCTCATACAATTGCCTAATTATTTTAAGTACTTGCCTTTCGCCAACTTAGTAATTTAAGTACTAAATCATTCATCGTTAAGCTAAAAAAATTATATGCATTTCGCATACACCCACATGCTTCACCAGTAAGCTCACAAGACACATAACATGGCATTTCCCTACTTTGTAACAGTCTATAAAACGGAGAGACAACTACAAACTTTTGCAGAACATAATTACTGACTATTATTCCGTTTGCCAACTACACTCGTCAAGAGCTTGGAGTGACACACCTATACACACCTACACCACTCCGTTCCACATTCGTACTTTCAATCAATGCCATTGTTTATCTAATTACAGCCTGTCTTTACTCGTAAT
Source organism: Xestia xanthographa (assembly GCA_905147715.2). Taxonomy (NCBI): domain Eukaryota; kingdom Metazoa; phylum Arthropoda; class Insecta; order Lepidoptera; family Noctuidae; genus Xestia; species Xestia xanthographa. The sequence continues at coordinate 21,165,738 of LR990655.1, read as the reverse complement.
GATACAGTTTCGTTTGTTTCAAACAACACCAACGCGCTTATTCATCAAAAAGTTTCACCGACCGAAGAGATCAGCTCACAACTAATTCGTACATTTTACTGCTATAATTTGCCATAAGCAACACTTAATATCTCTCGTTAACTGCAACTCGAAGCGTTATGCCTCATAAGAACCACGTAACACATCTCTTAAAAGCCGCCGAATTATTATAATGAGCAATACCCAATTGCACGAAGCTCACGTCAAATCGGCTTAACTCATGTAAATTTATGGTTATAACTCAACTTTTTTTGTGTTTTAGTGAAATTGCTGCGCGTTTTAAGCGATGAGCCGCAACGGGGCCTATTAGCGGCCAAATGGCGTATGGCGGGAACGATTCGTGAAAGAAATCAAATTACAATAACGATGCACGCTATACGGCAGTCCGCCACAAGTCCACGACCGCCACAAGTCCACGACCGCCACCGATACCTAAATAACGGGTTACGTCTAATTTATAAGAGGTAAATTGTAGGATGCCACGCGCTAGAGATATGTCATTAGACGGCCCTTGTAGCCCAAGAATTATGTTTGGTTAGGTTTGTTCAACGATGATTATACGTATTAGTGCCGGGGCTTAATAAAACGGAAGCTCGTTTGCCGTATTACGTGAAGTACATATGGTAAATTATTTTGGAATTTTAAGTGTATTGGTAGTTAATAAAAATGATATTTCCTGTTTATGGAGCCGTTGAATCTTTCGCTATCTTTTTGTATCTTGAAGTGTTCTAAAGTGACATTCGGTAACTAGATCTTGAATCAATAAACTGCAAATGCTTCTTGCTCCTTGTGTCCTCTTCCTTATTCTTGTAATCGTGTTCTGGAAACAGGGGGACAGTGTAAGCGTTTACCTTTTCAATATCCAAAGTGTTTTTCGTAACTGTGCATGCAAAGTGGAATGATATACCTTCCCCCATGTCACTGAAACCATGGCCATGGTCATGGATGGCTAAATATATGGATACAATACCCAGAACTAAAAAAAACGTGTGTGCATTGTCAGCTCTACGCAAGTACGCTGTGTCGTGTCGTGGAGAAATTTGCAACCAGGTTCAGTAACCCTCCTGACATTTATCGCCAGCATGTGTCGTTTTCGATCTTAAAGCGCCAAAGACTCATCCAGACTGACATAGTACCTGATTACACGACATTCTTCCTTACCAATATTTGTGTTTTATCCCAAAAATTTGGTAACGAGAGCCGAGACAGTGTGTCTACGTATGTGGATGTACCGGCAGTGCGCAGGTAGGCATGAATGGCCGGCGCCCCGCTGCTAGTGAGTTATGTTGGGCCCCTGGGGCGCAGCGCGGGCGCTCCTTCACACCTCCGCCCGCGTGTGGTCCCGCGGTTTACGACGGACGAGGCTGCTGCGCGCGCGCAGGTCGGTGCATGCAACAGTCAGGCAGATAGGGAAGGCTTGCATTTTGTTTAGTAGTCCAGAATGTACTTATGTCTATAGTAGACTATTGTTTTTTCATGCCCATACCAAAGATAATTGTTGGGACTTTAATAACGTCACTATCCTCAAATAATTAGAATGCCCGTCTTCAAATGTGGGGTCCCTGACTATATTATGCATCTCTACACTCCACCTGATTGACAATTAGGAATGTTTAAGCGTCTAAAGGCTGGTCTCGGGTCTGGTCAGAGACCTCTCTGATCTTCATATCCTGAATTAAATTGAATATCTAGTACCCACTTAAAGTCACTTACAACTTTATTAATCAGTAAATAATATTGACTAATATTCTTGGCTGCATACCACATAACTCCTCCAAAACAGCACCTAAATCTTCCGGCGTTACTAGTAGATATCCTTACCGTAAGATATTATAATATTAGTCACATTAGTGTGTATATTTTACCGAGGAATTATTTTATTTGTTAGACTTATTACGACCTACCCGGCTTCCTGCGAGATACGATACAGGTCGGTGCCATTTTTATTAGACAGGAAGGAAATTCTAACGTTTAATATATTCTAAGTAAAACGTTTGAAGTTTATTTATAACAGTCGTATAGCCTTCGATCCGGTTTGGGTGACCGTTGCTGGTGGAGCGAGCCTCTTGTAATATTGAACTTAGGTACCTAGTGTATATGTAGTGGTACAGTACAGGTACCACTACATAAACTTCTTACTATCTTCTATCTATCTATCTTCTTACCTATCTTACTACTATTATAATTTGAAAATCTGTGAGGATGTATGATTGTCTGGCTGTTTGTAACTGTTTCACGCAAAAACGACTGACCAGATTTGTATGAAATTTGGCACACAGATAGTTTATATCCTGGATTAACACATATGATACTTTTTATTCTGTTAGTACGATCCCCTGGGACAATTACCGAACTCCACGCAAACGAAGACTCGTTAGTTCAGTAATATTAAAATGCGAAAGTTTTGATGGATGGGTGTTTGTTTGTTACTCAATCACGCCAGAACGACTGAACGGATCTATATGTAATTTGGCATAGATTATAGTCTGGAATAGCATATACCTAGGCATTGCTTTTTTTTTCACACGTACCCACCCAAATTTTCACGCGAATGAAGTCGTAGGCTGTTGCCTACGACTAGTAGAACATATAGTGGAACCGATAGTGATAGTTAGAGAAAATGTTGACCGCGTTTCGTAACACCTTCACTTCACATCATCATCATTTCAGCCGAAAGACGTCCACTGCTGGACATAGGCCTCCCCCAAGTGTCACCACATTGACCGGACCCGTGCGACTCGCATCCAGCGGATTCCCGCAACCTTCACCAGGTCATCGGTTCACCTAGTGGGAGGCCTTCCAAAGCAATGTCTTCCGGTTCGCGGTCGCCACTCCAGAACTTTTCGGCGCCATTGGCCATCCGTTCTGCGAGCAATGTACCCTGCCCACTGCCTTCGCATGTGTGTTGCCAAATGAAAAATAAACTAAGCGAAGTTGCCATTTTGTTTTTTACAATTAATTTGCAAAGTGGTGTTGTGAGAGTCGGAAATATAGCATCAACTGATAAAAAAGCTTTAGGTGAGTTAAGTATTGAAAGTTGTTTAATTAAGGAAGTTAGCCATCTGACTTCCGCCATTTTTTGGGAAGATCAGTTTATTGCATTATGAATTGAACTATCCAATATTAAATAAAATTAAAGAGTTTACGGCACTTACGTATTACGTATTTTTTGTCTGTCTGTTTGTTCCGGATAATCTCCGAAATGGTTGGACTGATTTTGGATTAGATTGGCTGAGCAGATAGCTGATGTTATAAGGAGAAACTTAGTCTGCTTTAATTTTATGTTCCATTAAAAAAACCCTTGAAATTGATAACAAAATCAGACTCAAATACTAATATTTTATGTATGAATGTCGTGGACAAAAGCTAGTCTAAACTAATCATAATTATAATAATTATTATAAAGAAGAAAGATTTCATTTTTTTGTTTGTGTGTTTATTACGATTTAACTCAAGAACTATTTCTCAACTTAAAAATTCTATCACCATTAGAAAGCTACATCTTTACCGAGTAACATAGGTACGCCAATTTATATTGTATTGATTTATTTATTGATATTGACCAAAATTATATTGATACCATGCAAATTAGCCGAGATCTCATAATTTTCGCGGACGAAGTCGCGGGCGATGTGCCAGTTAGCTATAAAACACTTAAATAACACAACATCACATATCATCATAACCCAGTAATCTCCGAAGGTAAGGTAGAAGTGTGCCTATATTACACCCACATTTCGCCAGCCATTAGTTCTTTACCCACATCGTTGGTATATACCAGACAGTATATACGAAGGTATGTATAAAAACCAAGGGTCTTAACACGGACAGTTCCTACTGTAAGCCCAGTTATTTATCGTCGTCCCACTGGCCGCACTAAGATTTATACTGTCCAGAGGAAATCATGACAGAGAAGCTTTTTGTTATTACTGCTTTCGTACTGAAAAAGTGTTGTTGAAATAAGGATATTTTTTTATTTTAGGATGTTATTGCAATCGTGATTTTTGGAATTTTAACGAAATTTTTCACTTTGTGAAAAGCGTGAAATGAAACTTTCAATCCAATGTACATTTTTAAATAATAGTATTTTCACAAAAAAATATCACAGATTTCGTGCCTCACACGACTATCGAGCATATTGGAAATGAATCTACGGAATTCGAAAAAATATTGTCGGTGAGCCAAACAGGATACCCTCATAACCCCGATAATTCACAACAAAAACCGATAACGAACTCTGTGAAACATGAAGTCATAAATGTCATGTGAAAAATGTCGTTCTGACTTTTTGACTTTTTTCAAAAAGTTTAGGCTACAGGGCAAACCCTTAAACCCGATCGTCTTTGTTTAAGCTCAAGTTGTAGTTGACTAAATTGTCCAGATTTTTTCCCAAATTTTTTATATCATTCTCCGTTTCCAAAATATCGAGCGACAAAATCAAAAATTCGGTTTCGGTTTAAAATTTTGGCCATAAATTTTTTCGCATTAAATTAATGAATTATTCGGCAAAAAAAACGTCACGTCCGTAAAGTCGTTCGTAAAGTCTTTTGACTTTCACGAATAATTCTTTAATTTAATAATTCTTTTTTTATTTAATATCATATCTTCACAACTCTCCGAGATATAAGGGGATCGCACTTTTTCGTGAAATCAGAGCCTATACTAGAGTGAACGAAAAGACATCCAATGACAAAATTTCATTTGTGTATCGAATTCATTTATTTTACTGCTAAAATTTTCAAAACTATCCTTCTAAATCTCATTTAAGAATAGTTCAGAAGCCGTTAACTGTTGTCACAAGTGCCAAGTAACTCAAAAGCTTGCCTTTTATAAACTTTAACTGTCCGAATACTCATAAACTTAAATCACAATCAGAATTCAATCACAAATAAATTACCAGTTAATCATAATAAACGCCGTTCAAAGGTTACTTCGGTCAGTTTCACGTGTTTGCCAGTACAAAATCTCGTTACAGCACCTGCGTGTCCCCTTGACTCGTGACCGGAGTCCGCACGGTATGACCTAGGAGCGTCGTCTGAATGCCGTAGTGCGGGGGCGAAGATTTATTAAACTGCTACTGCTTACCGGACACCGGAGGTCGATTTAAGTGAAATTTATTTATGTATTTGTATGTAGTTATTGCTCGTTGTTAGTTATAATGTTGGATATGATATTTTGGTGGTCGGTGGTGGGTCATGGGGTTTTTTATGTTAGATAATTGATAAAATTGATGAATGTAGATGATGCTAAAGGAGTAGGTGTGTATGTAAGGAGCTTTGCAGGTGGCGTTCTTTAGTATCTGCTGATTTCTATTGGTGAATTTCTGATCATAAGTGGAATTGACATGTATAGTGACGTTAACGTCAAAAAAAAGCCACCACACATGAAAAGAGATTTATACCTAACTAACTGTAGCCCACCACCTTCGTCCGCATGAAATTATTGTCAAAATGTAACTTCCCTATTTGAATAGGTTTTTGTTTACAATTTTATGGGTTTTAATTTTTACACGAAACCCTAATTCATTTTGTAAAACAAAAATAGTTGAGTTGCTCCTTATAACATCAGCTATCTACCAGTGAAAGAAAGTCGGTCCAGTCATTTCAGAGATTAGCCGGAACACACAGAGAGAAAGGCAAAAAAATTAAACATAGTTTTTTACTTGTATCGATTTAAAGTGTTAATAATGTTCGGGTTGTCATTCGATGTTACTCGAATGAAACCCAGGTAACTAAGGTAACCTTAACTTAACCAAGCAAAACATATTTTACTTAACCACCTAAATTAAAATCAGCCTTCTAAGAACATAGCTCAGTACATTACCTGCAATACAGCAAAAAAACTGTAATCATCAGTCTTAAAAAACTCCTAACAATTACATGTATATGTAACCGCTGATTCTTCACACGGTCATCTATCGACAGCCACCTCTACATTATACATAGGTACGTGAATACATCTTGATAATAAGTGGACATATTATAAAAAAAATGAATCATCATCTCGACTAATTTGCATCGATGCGTGCAATCCGACGCACTTGTGGCCATCTTCAGTTTAATTGTATGGGTGTGTGTAAGATGTGATTACAATGGACTCAGCTTACATGTGTATGGAAGTACCTTATGGAGATTGGATGTATAGCTTTCGTACATGTTTTGTGTTTTGATGAACATCTGCATTTGTAGTATAGACGGCGGTACATCATGTTACACATATCCAGTATAACCTGACCTCACTTTGTATGAGCTTCCCGTACAATGAGAGATTATTTTATTTTTTTATTTTAGCTTGATTGGTCGTTGTGCGTACATTGAAGCGGGCCAATACTTTTGTATGAGAGGAAAAGAAAACGATTGAAATGTTTTGTTGTTTTGTGTATCTCGACATTTTCCTAATTCTATGGTTGTTCGATTCTGTTCATTAATAATAGCCAAAAAGTTTCAGGTTTTCCTCTTAATTGGAAGAAATAAAATTTCATAGCAACAAATGGAAGAAAGAAAGAAAAATATATATTTGGGGCATGCCAAAAGAGCCAAAAAAAACGATAATATATATAGATAACTTTTTTATCACTTTCCAAAAAAATGGGTATAATCGGTGAACGGAGTAGAAGCAAATGGCATAATTAAAATCGAAATTCAAATCATACTCGCGGACGTCCCGCGGTTTCACCCGCGTAGTTCCCGTTCCTGTGGGAGTACGGGGATAAAATATAGCCTATGTTACTCGTGGATAACGTAGCTTTTGAATGGTGAAAGAATTTTTTAAATCGGTTCAGTAGTTTTTGAGCCTATTCATTACAAACAAACAAACAAACAAACAAACAAAGTTTTCCTCTTTATAATATTAGTATAGATAACTTTTTTATCACTTTCCAAAAAAATGGGTATAATCGGTGAACGGAGTAGAAGCAAATGGCATAATTAAAATCGAAATTCAAATCATACTCGTATTGCGTATGATTTGAAATTTGTTTTTTTTTTTTTTCTTTCTTTCCAGCGCCAAATAGGTGCAGTTCAGCAAACATGCTGAGCAGCTAGTGCCCGACACTGATCAATAACAATTTAGCAACACTAACACATTAAGGATATAGATCTACGTTTTAATTGACTCCAGATGGACCCCGTTATGATAAGTGTAATGAGATCCAAATTGATACCGATCCGGTCAATCTCTATGTGTAGCTATATATTACCGAAGCTATTCGATTAACTACGATGTTGTTATCTGATAAGCTTTAATTGGATTATTTTTTGTTTGATTTTCGTTGAACTACACCTGCGGTTTGGTATCAGTGAACTAAGTAAGTCAACAAGGCGTTTAGAATATTTGTTTTGGAAATAGTAGTTCAATCGGTATCATCCAAATACGTTCTACGCGGCTAGGAAGCTGATCCTACGCGGCTACGAAGCTGCTACGCTACGGCTACGCGGCTACGAAGCTGCTACGCTACGGCTACGCGGCTACGAAGGTGCTACGCTACGGCTACGCGGCTTCGAAGCTGCTACGCTACGGCTACGCGGCTAGGAAACTGCTTCGCTACGGCTATACGCAGCTTACACGCTGAGCAGTCGTCTGACTGGCGATATGCTAGAAAATACACAGTCTAAACTCTATTAATGGATGATTAGGACTATTGAGATTATTATTGAAAGTAGAGCTTACAAAAAAAAATGAATTACTGGAATGAGAAGTAGACGGTCTTAAACGAAAAAAAATAAATATTTCAAGTTACGAGTATTAAATAAAATTGAGTGAAATGTTGTGAGGAAAGTTTTCAGTATGAATGTGGATGGTTATAAGAGTAGAGGAAGACCAAAGAAACGATGGATGGACTGTGTGAAGGATTCATGTGATATGGCAAGAAAGGAGGTGACTGCTGAGGTGACGAGTAATAGAGAAGTATGGAGGAAGAAGAGATGCTGCGCCGACCATAAATGAATTGGGATAAGGGCAAGAGAATGGTGATGATGGGAAGCCTAACAACCTGACAGTGGTAACCAAAACTATAGACAATTCATTCTAAGTGTTGCCATACAACGTGGCAACGCCGCCAGTCTCTTGGGCACATTATAATAATAGTACAGCAGTCATTGTGCCGATAGTCGTGTCGGCACAATGACTGCTGCTGGATCAAGGGCTTGATTCAGAAAGCAGTACTTCTGGACACGGCGCGTATCGTTAGGAGGTTCCTCTCTCAAGAGCCCTGACCACCGGCAGCTCGGACCCTGTTCCCAGCGCTGGTGGGCTACTGTTTTTTATATTTTTAAATGTTTTTTTTTATGTAGTTTTATTAAGAAATATTTATAAATGTTAAAAATATGTGTTTAGATGAATAAATGAATAATACCTTTACTTCCCAAAAACACAGATAATTGTACTTTCAGTTTACAATTTTGAATTAGTGGTAGAGAACACTTACATTAAACATTTGGATGCTTCAAAAATCTGTACACAATAGAATAAACTCTGTCTCTTAAAATAGGGTATCCTGTATCTTAAGAGACAGTGTTTCACAATGAGGTTCCAATTGATTGATGCATGAGTGGACTGTGTCGATTTACGATCAGGTGAGACGTTATTGGTTAAGTTAGTTTTTTTTTTTTAATAATGTAAATGTGATTGTGGGTGTGTAAGTGTTTGTGTGTGAGTGTGGATAAGTGGTGTGTTTGATGTTGGTGTGTAAGTGAGTTGGGGAGTTGTATGCGCGAGTGTGTATGGACGCAAGGATAAAAGTATTCGTGCAAGGATGAAGATGGATGTGTGCTTATTAGGTGATGTATGTAAGTAAAGTCTCTGTTGTGGCATAGTCTTGTTTAAGTAGCCATTCTGTCAGTTTTAATTTTAGGTTGTGCTTGGTGAGGTCTAAGATATTCAGATGTTTTTGAATCTTTTACAACATTACCAGCTGACAGCGTTGAGGAGGAGTTTTTCGATGCCCTTTTATAGTTTTTTGTTAGTTGGTTTATTTATTCATTCTAAATAAATTGAATAAAACTTGAGTTTTAAACTTAAGGTCCTACACCTATAAACATCGGAGTTGACGCCTATTAAGTTTAATAGCCATAATTATATGTGCAGCAAATAAAATTTATGTGAAATACATAACTCTTGTTCTTAAATTTTCAATAAACACAAGTCTCCATGACATATTTTATATCTGGTTTTATGTTCGTAATAAAATATCGGTCGACTGGGATAGACGAACGAGTGGTAAGATAAAGGATAAATCTAAGACATTGATTCCATTTTTGTATTAGTTTAGACGCGACTACTGAGCATGAGGTCCCGGGTTCGATTCCCAGGTCAGGTAAAGTGTTCTTGAGTTTTTCCAACAGGAAATTCTCAGAAATTAACAGCAACAGTAATAAAGTATCTCTTAACTTTATAAAATCGACGTGGTTCCAAAGATTTGTTGATCTAGTGGTGATGGCGAATGGGGTTTTCCATTAGGTATTCCTCTGCTTGTGCTCGGTTGATGGCAATAGGCTCGCCCCTATTACATAGAACCCCCCTAAACGCCCCTATTTCAGCCGTGTGGTATCCGGCAAAGTAGAATAGAACCAACCCATTACACTCACGGGAGTCGTATAAGGCGACTAATGTCTGAGGCAGAACACCTTGCGCCTCCGTAGACCAGAGAATGGGCAGCAGCGTTTTCTGTTAGTGTTTCATCACTGCGATCTCCAATCCGCCTGCCAAGCGTGGAGATTACGGCAAATTCCTCCCATCATGGCAGAGGCTTATGTCCAGCAGTGGACGTTATGGGCTGTTGTTGTTGTTATTACATAGAACTTAAAATAACTGGCGAAATGTGAATGTACTACTTAGTACACCTCTGCCTAACCCTTCAGGGATAACAGGCGTGATGTTTAGTTATGATTAAGTGTCTAGTATTGTGTCATTATCCTCCAGATGTAGCATCCTTGAGTCGTCAGGTCACTTACATCTTTCTACGTATATTTATGACTAGCGGACGTCACGCGGTTACACCCGCGTAGTTCCCGTTCCTGTGGGAGTACAGGAATAAAATATAGCCTATGTTACTCAGGATGAATGTAGCTTTCTAATGGTAAAAGAATTTTTGAAATCTGCGCAGTAGTTTTTGAGTTTATTCATTACAAACATACACACAAAAATACAAATCTTTCCTCTTTATAATATTAGTGTAGAAAGAGTAAGTTAAAATATCCAATGTGTCCAAAACCTACCTGGATCTTAAGATTATTATCCTTACACGTGCTCTTTGTTGTATAATGTTTAAACAGAAATGTCTTTCTTCAAAAATATTTGATGAATATAACGGAGCTAAAGTAAGATTTCCTAAAAACTTTCCAGAATATTTCAAATGTCGCGTGTTCCTCGTGTCGACAAACAAAGAACTTTATAAATAACTGTGTACTGTACCAACCAAACCGAATTCTTCCGTAGCAAAACATCAACAAAAAAATCCTCTTAATAAGAGCGAGATTAAACCGGTTCATCCTAGATTTCATTTGCGGATTCATTCTCTTAGATTAAGTTAGTGCGACCACCGGTTCATTGTTACATTTTCACGAGAAGTTTAATAAAGACCTTCCACACATAGCACAATACTCGTATTTCATGCCCACGCGGCCGGTGGGAGCCCGCGACTCCTTGTCAAGCGAATAAAGTGCGGTTCTTACGGCTAGTGTGAAATGTTGCTTACATTAAATATGAATATATTTTAATAAATGCACCGTGTGCTAGTAATGTGGAAAGTTTATTGCGACGTGTGTTGGGGATACGCAAATGTGGTTCGGTTTAAAATGGAAATTAATTGGGTTATTGTAATGATGTGCCACTTCGTAATTCGTTTTTAATCAGTGAACGACATATTCATGTTTTAAAAATCGACAATCTCTTGGCAAAGAGGTAATTAATAAAAAAAAAAACCTTAAAATCCAGATGTCCTCAAAAGAACCCAAGAAGAAAAAGCAAAGCCCATGTTGAAGAGACATGAGGGAAATCATAATGACTGAACAAAGCACTACTCTACAGGGTGTAAACAACCTCATCACGAACCCGTCAACCAAGCATTCTGTACATCAAACTAAGTAACTTTACGCAAAAATTATTGCTGGGAAACGACTTTTTTTTTGGGGTGAAAAATCATGTTTTATGGTAGAACTCAATGTAACGCGCTCGAAACATTGTGCTGATAGATGGATTGAACAGTACGGGAGTCCTGGAGGTGTTTAAAATAATCTTACATTAATAACTTGTATTTTAAAAAAAACTTGTCAAAAAGTTGGAACTTTGACCCCTAGAAGGAAGGTATGGTGTAGAACAAAAAAATGATCGCAATGACGGGGAAAACAAGTGCCTTTCGGCTTCGCTAATAGGTGTTTTACACCTTTTATAAGCCCTGCAAGACACCTATCCTAAACGACCACTATACGCAAAGACAGGTTACATGCTACGAAATTATTCGTTGGTTCGCTCGCAGTACGCGGGCGTATATTCTACGTAAACGCGGTAGGCTGCAACGTATCATGTTAAGACATTAAGCTACTGTAAGCGAATAAAACGGTGTTTACATTGTGCGGCCGGCCCGAGATCCAATCTGGACGTAACTAATCGAGGCGACCGATGTTCTCGCGATTGAGTTATTACAGCTTCCTGTTATGCTACTTGTTTTTGTGACTCCTACTGTTTTAATTAATTATCCACTATAAATAATAAATATTTTATGTGTAATGCGATACGCAGGTTGTTCCGATGTCTCTACCTGATATGAATGCTCGGATCGAGTGTACGCTGCAAGGGTATTATTCAAACAGCCAGTTTTTATTGTTTCTTGACGATATTAATGTTTTGTAAGATTGGAGGATCTCGATGTTGGCATTCTTTGTGTTTGAGCTTTGGAGCTACTGTATTGACATAATTACCTACTTTTCTGTTGGTGATTAATCAAAATGAAAGCTATGCTATAAAATGTGATCATGTTTTTTTTTATTTAATTAATGAGGCAATTATAGATTTGACAAACACCTGCTGGTGTCTAGATAATAAATTGTAAACCAGTTATTTTTGGAATATGCTATTTTTTTTTTAATATGTAGGCACTAATCTGTCGTAATAATTTATCTTTGATGATCTTCCATTATTGATTGTCCGATAATAATTGTAACCACCTTTACACGAGAGAATACCTACTGCTGAATCCAGGAACCACCTGACCTGACAATTTAATGAAAAGCGAGGAAATCGTGATGGCAACCTCTTTTATCAACCTCTAACCATTTTAAACCTAATAAGGCAGCTAACAATTTGACTTATAGGTACTTCAACAACATTTGCAACGAAACAGTTAAGTCACAGGATAAAGAAAGCCAGTAAACCAACTAAACTAAGCCCTTTTTGTGCCATCAAACTCGGGTGCTATGTTTGTCAACTAAACATAACATCACAGCATAGGTTTACCTAATAGGCTCTACACCCACATTTCACCAGTTGTTTTTAAGTTCTATGTAAAAGGGGGCAAGCCTATTTCTATCATCATCATCTTCCTGGCCTTTTCCAATTATGTTGAGGCCCACTTCCACTCTGACCGGATGCAGCTGAGTGCCAGTATTTTACATGGAGCGACTGCTCATCTGACCTCCATATCCGGGAACAAATCCAGACTCCGTGGCTGCAATTGAGATGATTTTAAGCCCTGCATTATCTCACTGTGAATAAAAGCTACATAATTATTACCTATTTTTATTTTTGTATTACCTAGTTTTACTTAATTGAATTTGTTTTAACTTAGTTTAATTTGTTTTAATTTAGTTAAATTTGTTTTAACATACTTTAATTTGTTTATTTTTTGTTTTAATTTAGTTTAAGTCTGTTTATATCTATCGTTTTGTAAGTAACGACAACGTTTTGTGTGCATACAGAGTTTACCTGTAAGTGATTGTTACACTTTTTTCTGATTTGTTACTTCTGTTTCATTTGCTTGTATTAGTGTAAACAATTTTTGGTAAACCAAATAATAAATAAAACCTGCGAATTGAACCCAGGTCTTCAAGCTCGGCAGTCGCACTGGTGACTAAGACCAAGGAGTGACGGGCAACGCGAACTTCTTGTAGTGTTGCACCACCCTCGTGAAACATAACCGATGCAACAGTCCCGATTTACTTACTAGCAACCAGTTACCTAAAGCACACTTAGATTTTTTCTGGACTGTTCGTTTTGCAGGAGTGTGGGCCGCTACAGAACAGTTGTTCCAAGTTGAAATACTGTACTACTAATATATGTACTATGGTTAAGTTAAGAGTTACGGCTGATCCGAGAGTGTTCGACTGTTCGTCCGAGAAGCTCGTTACGGTACGTGACGTGGCACTACGCGAGCTCATTACACGTACCTTTTGAGTTCCACTACCGACATACTGACTGCGTGGACTACTCTCACCTGTCTGGCTAAATGCTGGGCTTGTAGTGCTTAAAAATTGATGCTGGAAAGTTGCTACCTACCTGCAATATGGTACACGCAGACATGATCGTTTTATCATTCATTTTCGAATCAGTTCGATTCTAATAACAATCTTGTTCCCGAAGTCACCCATTAGATATGGACAATTATATGTTTAAAAGATAGTGTTCATTGAAAGACTTGTTTTTCTTCTTCATTGAAAGACAAGAAATACAAAGGTCTCCTCTCTACGAGAGGTAATGGGCTCCATCCACCACGCGGGCCCAGTGCGGGTTGGAGATGTCACATGTCTTCGAATTTTTGATTCTAGAACATGCCGGTTTCCTCACGATGCTTTCCTTCACCGTTTTGAGAGCAGTGGGTGATGAATAAATTACACAAAGTAATGCGCCTGTCTGGGTTCGAACCCACGACTTAAGTACTGTTCGTAAGTCGGGGCCGCCACCACTGGGCCACCACTGCTCTCTATGAGTATACTAGTAGACTATAAAATGTAAAAGTATTAGAAGTGATGGCCCAGTAGTGTGATCGTCGGACTGCCTATATAGGTCTTAAGTTCAAACCCGGGACACGAACCTCTGATTTTTTGTATTTATTTACTTATTTTATAATTTTCACTGCTTCGGTGAAAGAAAAAATCGTGAGGAAACCACCGAAGATGGCAGACGGCATGTAAAGCCAAGTCAGAGGCCCAACAACAACAACAGCCCATAACGTCCACTGCTGGACATAAGCCTCTCCCAAGATGGGAGGAATTTGCCGTAATCTCCACGCTTGGCAGGCGGATTGGAGATCGCATGCAGTGATGAAAGACTAACAGAAAACGCTGCTGCCCATTCTCTGGTCTACGGAGGCGCAAGGTGTTCTGCCTCAGACATTATTCGCCTTATACGACACCCGTGACTCCGTGAGTGTAAAGGGTTGGTTCTATTCTACTCTGCTGGATACCACACGGCTTCAGAGGCCCTTGGGCGGCATAAAACCCGGACACCAGGCACCAGGCTAGGCACTAACTACAATATAAAGAAGAAGAAAGTAGAAGTGTTTAACTTGCCTTTTTGTTTCGAGAGCCCAATACATACAAAGGGTGTAAAACACCTCTTAACGAAGCCGAAAAGCACTTGTTCTCCCCGTCATTGCATCATTTTTTGTTCTACACCATACCTGGGAACCTTCAACTAGTTACGAAAAAATTGGGGGTCAAAGTTCCAAGTTTTTGACAAGTTTTTTTTTTTTTAATATAAGTTTTTAATGTAAGATTTTTACTTTAGACACCTCCACGACAATGTCTACGATCAGCACAATGTTTTGAGTGCGTTACATTGAGTTCTACCACAAAACATGCACCCCAAAAAAAGTCGTTTCCCAGCAATAATTTTTGCGTAAAGTTATTTAGTTTGATGTACAGAATACTTGGTTGACGGCTTCGTGATGAGGTCTTCTACACCCTGTATGTATGTATGTTATTCTTAAACCCTAAAAACCCAATACACTACAACGGTAATGTAAATACCAAAATAACTACTCAATTTAGACAGCTTTCATAAAACAAGAATCCAAAACGTATTGGGAGATCGCTTTACGCTCCAAAGTCTGGCCTTTGCCCTAAAGGATGAGACAAAATTGAAAGCGCCGTCAAAGCAAATGACACTAAAGTATTTCTCCTGTGTTCCGATCACGATTCACACTTATTTCGTACTGTTAAGTCATACTAAACGTTACCTGAAGGCGAGCCTGTGAGCGTATTGACCGACTCACGCGAATATCATCCCCTACCATGGATGACATTTAGTAGATAGAGTTTTTAGGTGCTTTTTTATGTAGGTTATGAATTCAGAACTTCATGAGATTCTTTAGGCTGGAAGGCACAATTTGACGGCACGGTTGGCGCAGTGGCTGAGCGACTGGCTACTGCGCTGCGTCCCGTGGATTCGATCCCCACACAGATCAAATTATATAGCCTACTGGTAGTTGTACCGGGTCTGGCTGTCTGTGTACGTTGGTTTAAATGTTTGTAACCACAACCACGACACATGAGAAATTCCTTAAGTGGAGCAAAGTTTTAAAAAAAAGATGCATTTTGATTGATCAAGAAATAGATTCATTCGTAGTGTAATCGGAATCAGAACAGTTCAATTGACGTATCAAAACAATTCCCATTCTCATCATGAAATCCTAACAGCACCACAAAAGACACGTAGTAGCGTCGAAAATTCGACAAAGAATGAAGTCCATTAAAGCGGGTACGGTTGTAGAGCGGTGGCATGGTGGCGTCGGCCCCAGGCGTCGCGCACATCACTTAATGTTCTGATTATACGAGCATATTGTCATTATGGGTCATTACCGACGCTTATAGTCCACGCGGAGACACACAGAAATTGTTTAAAATTCTTAAACGTCTTGTTATTCCAAATATGTGATGTGACGTTGCCCGAACAGCCGCACGTTTTGCAAGTGGCTGTATGTCACGACTATATGCGTCAATTATTTGGACTGGATTCTTTGGAAATTATCCTTTTGTTGCTCTGGATTTTTGGGAGTGTATCAGTATTTTTCTGGTTCAGTTAAGGTTGAGATATTGCCGATGTTTAGATCAATATCCTCCCGTCTGTTACTAAATCTCCAGGAGATTTATGTAATTTTTTTAACTATTGTGTCTACTTATTTGTCGTTTAAGATACTCAATCGGTAATTTCTGGAATAGCTTGGGACACAGAAGCACTTAATATATCCCATCCCTAAATTAAAATACTTAGATGGAAACACAATCCAGCGTTACGAAAGCGAGTCGATATCAAATTAATAGGTGCAATTTCCAAAATTATCCCTAATATACCAAAATAAAAAGTGATATCTATCGAAACCGCATCAATCTCATTAATTCAAAGGGTCGTGTTAGATACGTCGAATTAGGACGTATTTGGGACGGAAATCACTAGCCCACCAATCCTGCCATATGTCGATTTCAATCGGAAAAGGATACACACATATCTGTGTTTGTATGTTTGGAAATTAGTCTTTAACGAGCCTGGCGAAAGTATACCAAAAAAACTAAAAAGTATACCAAACAATCTAGAAAATCGGAAAATCTGGTTTCAGGGAAAATTTGTTAAACCTTTGAGTAAAAACTATCAAAATGTTAACGTTTTCCAGTCGATGTGATGATTAGGTTTTGGACTAAGCTTAAAGCAATTTGATCAATTTCATCTGTTTTATGTTTAGTTGTTTGTGCCTGATACTTCTACGGCTGTCAATCATGAGCACCTATCTAGCCGATTTGCCTGATATCAATTTGTACACTGTGAGATCAAATACAAATCTATAAAACAACCAACTTTTATTTGTTACATCAATGCTTCACTGGATACTTGTACGCATATTAGATACATCGAAATACGTAAATTCGTTTCGCTCTCGACCTTTTTGTCTCAGAGCGAAACCACGTCGTCACCCTTTTTTGTAAGTCGTATCACGTCCAAAAATGATGTAAAAACAAAATAATATTTTTCGTCACGCCCGTCCACGCCACACTAGCTATTTATTTTTAAGTTTCTAATAAATTCGTTTTTGCTGTTTTTGATAAATCAAAAAACTTTTCAACACTCTGTTTCGTTTAATTAATAACCGGATCTCAACAATATGGTGATAATTAATGGAGAATTTGAAACAAGGATTTTTTCTTTTAAGTGAGAGAACGTTTTCAATATTTAATATTTATATTAATTAAGACTGGAAACAGCAAATTCCCGTTTAAAAAACCGCAATAATTAAAATAATTAACCAAGGAAGCTAAAAAAAACCTGAGATGATTAAAAGCTAGGCAAGAGTGAGTGCCACTTCGCACATGTCGCGTCCCCCCACACAAAAGGGGGACAAATTAAGAGGGCGTCGTACAAAACACGACTTTAATTACACATAACAATCGCTTACTGTTTAACTTTAAATTTTATTCAATAACTCTTTTAGTTGCTAATGTCTTAAGGACTACAATCGCGTTTCTATTTTTGTTACAAAACTTTACAGCTGAACACTTTCCATTGCTGACTTTGTTTATATCCTTTTTCGGCCTAGAATACTAAATCTTCAGTGTATTATGAGGAGTGTATATTGTATAATAGTATTGTTGGTAAGTAAAGGGCGTAGTTCGCGTGCGGGCCTGCATGCGGGGCGGCAGTGAAGGCCGACATATGGGCAAGACCGCTGTCAGGTGGGCCCTGAGGCACCTGTCAAGATTATGAAATTGTAACGTCGATGGATGACGACCAAGGTAGCTTCTTGGCGTCACGATTGCTAAAAGAGCGGGAAACAACATTTTAATTTAATGTGTTTTCGTTATTTTCTGAGTGTTTCCAAAATGCGTAAAGTATTTTCAGCACTGTTAAGATAATGAATACTGAAAGTGCTAAACTAGTCGCCAAATTTTGGGCTGACTCGATTTTAATTGTCATTGACACGCTACGAAGAAGAACCGAAGATAATTACAAGAATGTGTCCCTAAACTTTACACAGAATTCTTAATCTCGAAAACAAAAAAATCCACTTTACTCCGCACGTAGCGGTATGAGACGTCAAAATGACGACAAATTTTCTCTTAGACTTGAGTTTTATAAACAACTAGCGGACGTCACGCGGTTTCACCCGCGTATCTCCCGTTCCCATGGGAGAACGGGGATAAAATATAGCCTATAGTTACTCGCTGATAATGTAGCTGTCCATTGCTGAAAGAATTCTTCAAATCGGTTCAGTAGTTTTTAAGTTTATTCGTTACAAACATACACACACACAAAAATACAAAATACAAATCTTTCTCTTTATAATATTAGTGTAGATTTGAAGACCCTACCAGTACCAACTGTAATAATTGCATGTTCTCACTATCAAACCCAAATTTATCGGCATCTTGTAAAATACCGGATGACTTTTATATCACTTTCCAAAAAAAACGGGTAAGTATCTATATTAGGTGAAGGGAGTAAAAGCTTATGGCATAACTAGTATTTTTTTCTTATTTCCACAGCTCAGAAAAAAATTGATCCATCATCAAAAAAGGCTACTATCGAATTTCAAACCATACCCAATACGCGTATGATTTGAATTTCGTTTTTTTTTTTTTTTTTTTTTTTTCGCCACAAAAAAAAATACTTAGTACAAGTATGCCATTTGCTTCTACTCCGTTCACCTATCATACCCATTTTTTTGGGAAAGTGATAAAAAATCTCTTCCTGTATATATACACCCTATCTGTCGTATACGCCGCTAATTCTTAATTCGCAATTAAAAAGCGCTCTCACGAAGTTACTGACGGAAACTTCCCTGGGAAACTCCTTGAAAATCTAGTAGTTTGAAGATAGCAACACAGCTAAGGAGCGACAAGGACCGTGTTCAATTGTAGCTACAAACGAATTCATTTTACAAAACTCATCTTGCAGACGTCGCGTCGTGTGACAGCATCACAGAAGTTGGCGGGAAAACTTTACCTTTTTTGGAAGAGACAAAGAGTTTTTTTTTCTGTGAGTAGTTTTTTTTAGGCTGGTAGCATTTATACTAAACCTACAATCCACCAATGATATGCTTGGATGCTCATGGATAATCTATTTAAATTAAACTGCACCCTTTTTAATCAATATAATTAGTGATGAATCTCTCCCAGCGGGTGCAAATTCGTGGAGATCAACTGTGAGAAAAAAAAAATTGTATCTTTACAATAAGACATTGGCATTTGTTCGTCATTATATTTCTTAATGGAAAATTATATTTGTATTCAGAAAGCATTTTCCAATCCCTTTTACATAAACAACAACTTTTAGTATGGCCGCTTGCCTCGGTTCAGTAATTCTGCGTAACAGCTAAGGACAGCTATTTCCAACTTTATTGAAAAGTGTTCTAGAATATCAAGGATCATTCCTTTTCCCTTGTAACTCATTATTAGGTATTGGAATACCTTTTTAGCACTATTGTGGGGCACACATTATCCATCATAAATATAATTGTCAATTTTTATCCAATTAAATAAAACCTTCATTAATTGTACAAGAAAACACTTATCTACAGCATAAGCACTATGCAGCGTTACAACTAAGCAAAATAGTGTTTACGATGAGCTCTGGCACCCAATGTAAGATTTAACTTGTGTTGTAACTTGGGGTGAATTCAATTGAGTTCCTTTTTGCTGTAACATACCAAGTAAACGTTTTTATTCCTTTCTATACTCTTCTTTCTCTCTCTCACGATCTCTTCAATGTGTTTTACGACAATTGAGTGCTCTATTCTGATTCAATTAAACAGCTCCAAAATATCTCTTCCAGTGAATCAGTAGCCTCGTGAGCGGCGTCGGCGACGCGTGCCCGGAAGCGTCACGGCCGCGTGAAGACCGGAAATGGGCAGGATGACCGGATCCTATCTCCGCTCTCCTGCCTACCTGCCGGCCATGTTGTGACGTCACCTCGCCCCGGCGCACGCCAAGCACAATACCATATTCTGCTTAGATTTTGGAGTTGTTCTGTCACTCCGAAACGGTTTCCCCGGTAGGATTTTGAAAATGGAGATTTGGATATTGATTTGTGTAAATAAATTCTGCTGTAGATATTAGAGATGTGTTTGCAAAACATAGTGGAAATAAACTGCGAGGCGAACAATTGCCACTCAAGTCGTCGGATCTCGCTAAAACGTGCACACTGCCAAACCTGAGTTTGCCGAAGCGGAACATCCACCGGTTATCATTGCGGGAGTATATAATTGTTGGCAATTTCGCGTCTCCATTCAAGCCGTGAATAGCAACCATTAGGCAGAACCCTCCATGCGCCCTCCTCAGCTAATAAGTGCATTTTCCTTTACAGGACTTCTTAGTGCCATAGTTAAAGCCTCTACTTTTAAAAAATGGCCGTCTCCGCCATTTTGCATTCAGCTGGATTAAAATGATTGCTAATTGTAGTTATTAAGCAATTCGTTTAATTAATCATGAGAATAAGTGCTGCTGTTTGTAATTAGTAGCACTGGCTGTATTGTCAACTTTTATTTTTATTGTAAGCTGACTTACTCACTTAATTAGGAGAAAGGTCTACATGTGTTTCACTCATAGACTTAGTATATACTAAGTCTATGGTTTCACTGCGATTGCGATTTATGCGAAATAATTTTCAGTAAGATGAAACTTATAAAAATATAGACAAGTACCTATTTTAGCCCAGGTTTACAATGTTTTTTTGATTAAAGTTATTAATGAATTGCAATTATTTTTAGTGCACCATAATTTTGGTTATGTTATGCTAAATCACCTATTTCTTTATAGAGACTTTAGCCTTAATTCAACAATAAAATAATTACGTATTAATAAATTAGCGATAATTATCATGCCATTAGTCCCATTTATTCTACTGGGTCTGAACAGCAATCAAAATTACCTATGAATTACTGTACCTACCTATTTCTTTACATAAACTTAATTCTTTACTTTATCTATGGGTAGTTACTTACTTTCGAAATATCTTCTAATTCCGTCTTATAATTTTCTTTAAACTGAGTCGTGAATAAAATGTTATATTCCGATACTTTTGATATTTCAGCAAGTACCTTAGTAGGCATAAAATGTTCCAACTTCTTCAATAATAGCTTTGTCCTTAAACTTGTCTCTGGTAACCGCCATCGTCAGTCGGAATTCCCGCCCACAGAGTTTGCGGCTTCCAGAATTTTCTCATTCGAATACCAGATGCCATTTAAATATACATCCCATGGAATATTAACGTAAAACATAGCAAATTACTGTAATAACCACTTTCTTGGAACACGTATGATCGAATATTAATTTAATGTGCCATTTATATGCCGAACCTACCTATACTTCAATGTTTTGAAAACTACCTACAGATCGAAACAAAAGGCTCTCATCTGCTTTGTAGAAATAGAGGAATAGATTATCCGGATTTGACTTCTAATCCTGTCTCTAAGCTAACCCACGAGACCTGCGAAGGATTTTCACTTTAATATCTACCGTTAGATAATCTCTTGAGACGAATTCAGTAGAATGATGGTTTTTAGGAAACAAATACTTATTTGTAATAATAGACTTTATATAAGCATATGAGCACCTTAATACTTCCACATTTAAGGAACATTCGTGCTGCGGTGTCTTTAAGTCTCCCATGATTGGTGTAATTGGCAATTTGGAGTAGTCACAACACAATATGGGCCGCTGCTTTCAAAGCCAACCTTAACCTGAGCGCAATGGGTCCTGACAATATTGCCGCCGGAGTAAGTCACGACTTGGAGTCCCGCGGGCAACCACCTGTGCCCCACACTCTTGGAAAAATTTGGAAATATTTTAGCACATTTCTTTTAATAATTTGACGGCATCATTACTGCGAACGTGATCTCTGAACAAAGAGCGGCTACTTTGAGCACATTCTGAATTGCCCAACATGTTTATGGGTTGCTACTGAACAGGAACGAATCGGAAATTCGCGAGGAATTTGTTTTCTTGGTTGAGTAATTTTTAGACAGTATTTTCACGAAGCTAACAGAAAAATAAATGTAATAAGACGAATAAATACCAACCCAAATACTTAACTAGAGTCAGGAAAGTCCTGGATAGTTAACTTCAAAAAATCGGTAGTACAAGATTACACATGCTTATTTAATACATTAATATACGCATACGTGAAGGCTTAGGTGGCACCAAATCATTTAAGAGGTAAGTACAACAGTTTTCAACAAAAAAGTCTATATTTCTACATAGTGTTCATTATTCAGATATCTGTATACTTCATAATTATGAAGTATTCCTTATAGCAAAGTATCTCTGTCAGGCACGTCGATGGCCACTTCATGCGCCTGACTTCTTTCTTCTGCTCTCAAGCTCGCTCCTTCTAACTTCACAATCTCGCTTCTTACAAGGATGATGACATACCACTGCATACCTGTAGGATAAAGGTATCATGGTTTTAGAAAAAAAGAAACTTTTTCTTTCTAAATCTTGGTTTTAGGAGAATTTATATCGAAACCGAAAGTTAAAAAGAAAATCAATACTATTCGTATAATTTATTAAAATGTTACTATAATAAATACTATTATAATAAATTCTAGGGACTTTAGGGCAGTTGTAAAACCAACTATGGAAATTAAAAATTATAATAGAAATAAATCACGGAAGGCATCACAAAAATCTTACTCAAATTGCTCTATTTAAGTCTCAGTTTTATATTCGCTACTTGTGAGTATCAAAACTATTCCAAACACGAAAATTATTTTACAAGATAACGTTAAACGGTTTATAAAGCAACGTTAATGTAAAGTCACGTATCTCACTTTCTTTTATTCTCGGGGGTAAGCAGAAACGTCAGTCCGTAAGTACCACTCAATCGTGACTGCCAATAGACGCGCGTTTAATTAACGCAATAGTAGTAAGAATTTGCATTTACAACCGCGGTAGTGTACTTTACTTAGGTATGTGTCTCGAACTGCAAATGGTACCTGCGTAACTAGATGTTATTGTAAAATACCACACGTCGCGCGTCGGTTCGAAAACGTGGTACGTGTCGTTTTGTTCACCTGCAATCGTAACTTGGTAGTTTTAAAACGGTGGATCGAAAAGTTTTCAGAAAATAATCTGTAAGAGAGAATGTCCAAAAGTTCCAATAGGTTGCATCTGGCATATTCCCGTCCATACAAAAAATGTATCAAAAAGATGTGGTCATAAAGGGTGTAAAAACCTTCCCGTCATTGCGATCAATTGTTTTGTTCTACTAATACCTGGGAACCTTCTAGTTACGGAGATATTGGGGGTCAAAGTTCCAACTTTTTGTCATTATTTTTTTTTATACAAGTTTTTATTGTATGATTTTTACTTTAAACACCTCCACGACCCCCGTACTATTCAATCCATTCATCAGCACAAAGTTTTGAGTGCGTTACATTAAGTTCTAACACAACACATGACTTTTCACCCAAAAAATAAAGTAGTTTCCCAGCAGTAATTTTTGCGTAAAGTTACTTAGTTTGATGCACAAAATTCTTGGTTGACGGCTTCGTGATGAGGTTGTTTACACCCTGTCAGGGAATGATTCACACTATTTCAGACCACCATACTGAACGACTTTCTCCAGGGGACGAGCATCGTAATCACGAAAAATAAACAGCTATTCCATACATTTGGGTCGGTACTGATGTTTTGTACGGAGAAAGTAGTTCAATTTGATGTTCTGAATCACACCTTGAAATATGACGTAACCCGTTGTAAGATCAAAATTACGGGAAAAGATGACGTTCCCTTGTGTTTCTCTTTACACGTTCTGTCTCGCTGTTGAGCAAAGACTATCAATAGTACATTGTTCACCGAGAGGAGAAAGTGACCGATTACCGTCGAGGGTGTCGTTTGAAGCCCGAGTTCTTTATACTACACCTACGAGGAAAATAAATTCTACGAAAACTGAATCCTCAAACAACACACAAATTGGAAATGGCGCCAATGGCGTCTGCAATTTTCACATGTTCTTTTTTCAAATTGTTTATCCTGCCGCTGCAGGGTCGCACTGCCAGCCCGGCCCGACACCATCCAACGCACAGCTAGTGGCCAGTGTCATTTTGCGAACTTGGAGATAAAAACTCACTGTAAAAACTTTTTGGCTTTTGATATTTAGGTTACCGGCGCATAGTCTTACCCAAAATTAAAAAAGAAAAACCACGTAAGAAATGGATTTTCATACACTTTTCTCTCCCGCTCAGATGCGTTTTCTCCCCGCATATTTGTTCGATATGCAATGACGTACTTTCTACCGTAAATTTGATAAAGTATCAAGGTACGTTCCAAGCAGGTGTAGTATAAAGGTATTTTCAATACACTTTCTCGAAAACTGGTCCATAACGCACTACGATTAGGTACAACATGCAATGTATTTCACACGCGTGCGATTTTTTCCACTTTCCTGCACGTGTGCGGGAATGAAAATTGCCACAGATAACTATACCTATACTTAGTCCAAATTGGTTCAATGTCTATTAGTCTGAGGTGAATGTTTATTTTTTATTTTGTCAAAGCACTACGCGTCTTTACGGCATAAATATTTTTTGAATTTTCAAATTGTGTTTTTAAATAGAATATTATAGATAAACATGATTATTTAAAACTAATAGTTACTTTTATACACAAATTAACATTTATTTGTGTTCTGAATTCAAAAATATAAAAAAAAACTATTTTTTATATTAGGCTGTTTAACGGCTTCATACCATTGCCTCTCTTTCAACCTGGCGAGACCAAAGCGCGAAAAAAAAAGAAAATTTAAATCATAGTTTCATAGTTCGTGACAAAAATATTGTTCGTTATTTTATTTTATTTCTTCAAAAGTGTATTGAAAAACGTCGTTTGATACACCTGGACATTTGTTATTGCAATTCTCGGCTCAAAAACACCCTCGCCTACGGCTCGTGTGTTATAATTCCGCCTCGATTGCAATAACAAACTTTCTCCACTTGTATCAAAATGTACTATTTCAATACACTTTCTCGAAAACTGGTCCATAACGCACTACGATTAGGTACAACATACAATGTATTTCACACGCGTGCGATTTTTTCCACTTTCCTGCACGTGTGCGGGAATGAAAATTGCCACAGATAACTATACCTATACTTAGTCCAAATTGGTTCAATGTCTATAGTAAAAAAGAAAATTTAAATCATAGTTTCATAGTTCGTGACAAAAATGTTATTCGTTATTTTATTTTATTTCTTCAAAAGTGTATTGAAAAACGTCGTTTGATACACGTGGACATTTGTTATTGCAATTCTCGGCTCAAAAACACCCTCGCCTACGGCTCGTGTGTTATAATTCCGCCTCGATTGCAATAACAAACTTTCTCCACTTGTATCAAAATGTACTATTTCCCACGCGTGCCGCGTCTCAAACCAGCGCTCATGGTAGGCGTCTATGTCATCTCTCCTCCTCTATCAGGCCGGTCTAAACAACGCTTTCCATCTTCAGGAAACATTCCAGTAATCAATTGTATACTTACATATCGCAAACAACGCGACACAAACTTCGAAGGTCATCATCCTGGACAGCAAGATGAACGTAGGAACCAGTGCCGCCAGTGTGGTCACCACCCCGTAGTACAGGTACAGACGCAGCATCAGTATGTCTTTCTGGAAATATTGACATACAGTTTGACCAGGTATGCGCTTCGGTTGGTATTTCAAAATGCTCACAGAAAAGAAAATGGACAGTATAGTAGAGACACCCGAAGATAGACGATCATTGCCGAATTTTCCCGGAAAACTTGTAGGTTTTTTTATTGTACCTAATAGAAAATAAACAAGCAAAAACACAAAAACCGGCCAAGTGCGAGTCGGACTCGCACACGAAGGGTTCCGTACCATTGACTATATTTAGTACTAGCTTCTGCCCGCGACTTCGTACGCGGAACCAGTTGCTTATGCCAGCGACAACGGGTCGTCAAAATCGAAGATATGACACGTCCGATGTCAAAGCGCAATTCTCTATCCGTCTCCAACTCGTGAGACAATGCGTGACGTTCACGATCAGCAGTCAGTCGCGCATCACGTTCCCCACTTGTCTCTACGCAGATACCTAGAAGTCGATGTATAGATGCGCTGAGAACTCAATCGTAATTCTCTTTTCGTGAACGTCTCCAACTCGCGAGACAATGCAGACGTTCACCATCAGCGGTCAGTCACGCATCATATTCTTCACTGGTCTCTACAGACCTGGATGTAGATGCGTAAATACGCTGAGAACGCAGGAGTGCTTCGCGATCGCGAGTCCCCTGACGCTCTTCGGTAGATTC
Source organism: Xestia xanthographa (assembly GCA_905147715.2). Classification (NCBI taxonomy): domain Eukaryota; kingdom Metazoa; phylum Arthropoda; class Insecta; order Lepidoptera; family Noctuidae; genus Xestia; species Xestia xanthographa. The sequence goes on along the minus strand of LR990655.1, from coordinate 21,139,455 downwards.
TTAGGATCTAATATGATCCTGAATCTTTTAGCTCCTTTGGAACATTGGGCAAGATTTGACCTCTTTCTAGGCATGGTTATAGTTTTATTAAAATCTAAATGACTGCTCCGCTGCGTTACCAGGTAGGCTACCGTGCCACGAAGATAAATGGAAAAGGAAATTAAACACTAAAATAACATAAGCCGGAAGGCATATTTATTCGATAAAATAAAAAAATAACAGGGAGTTTTGGCCAGTAGAGTCAAATTTTCAATGATATACCATCGTCATCGAAAATCAGTCCTAAACTGTTACCACCTTCACCGCTTGGAAGTACTCCCAGCTTATATTATTTTATAATTATACATTGAAATTAGTGATAGCTTTGATTTCCACATCAGATGTTTCTGATCTTCGATTTTTATAAGTCAACAGGAAATGCCCATCAGACCGAACAACTTTTGCTAAGACGTCATTCCTATATGTGTTATGGTGGAGCTGGGCTCTCGGAGTTTCACAACAGGTGTTCCAGATCTTCGATTTGTATAAGTCAACAGAGAGTGCTCATCAGATTGAACAACTTTTGCTAAAACGTCATTCCTATATATTATGTAAGTGTAGCTGGGCTCTTGGAGTTCCACATCAGGTGTTCCAGATCTTCAAATTTATTCTCTCAGCAGAAAATGCCCATCACGTGGAACAATTTTTGCTATGGTACCATTTTTGTATCTCTTATAGTTCAGCTGGTCTGTTGTGGTTCTGCATCAGGTGTTCAAGTTTCCAAGATAAATTATAGCCTATATCCTGCCCAGACTTAATACCTATACAACACCAAAAAAATCATTCAAATCCGTCCAGTAGTTCCGAAGATTAGCGTGTACAAACAAACAGACAAACAGACAAACAGACAAACAGACAGAACTTTTTTTTTGGATTCGTGCTCTATTACTGTTTCTAAACCCCCCTCAATTATTTATTTTTTAATATATTCAATGTACAGACACAGTTTTTCTACTGTTTTATTATATGTATAGATTTGTTGTTATAGCGGCAACAGAAATACATCATCTGTGAAAATTTCAACTGTCTAGCTGTCACGGTTCATGAGATACAGCCTGGTGACAGACAGACGGACAGACGGACAGACGGACAGACAGCGAAGTCTTAGTAATAGGGTTCCGTTTTTACCCTTTGGGTACGGAACCCTAAAAAGGAGCAAGGAGGAACCTATATGGTCTTGAATTCCTGATGATGTAGAATACGGTTGTAGGTATTCTGTGGTAACCTGAGACAAGACCTATCTTCTTTCTTTGCACATCATTCGTTACCTATATATCCAAGAAACCGTAGAATTTGGCGGCCTTATAAATAAACTAAATAACTAAACTAAACGATGTAGCCTAAATAATGAATCTTCCTACTAAATTGCTTAGGGTTATTTAAGTAGTCTTCTACAAAGAAATGAAATCGGTACATGATATATTCTAGGTATTATTTCACTTCATTCGAAAATGTAAACATCAGATAAGAGCATCGAGCTCTGCTACGCAAGACACAACACGTCATGATTCATTGGTACTACAATCTCTAAATACATGCTCAAAGTTCAAAAAACCTAAATAACTAATAAGTACTTAGGTATGTTATTGAGGTAGGCTTTTTGTCCAACCTTTGACTCTGAATACTCACTTATCATGATTTTTTACATTCAACAACGACGTGACCGAGTGATCGCCTAATCTATCACGACTATTCTACTCATTCAATTACCTTAATTAAAACTTATGCCCGTTTAATACGCCTTTACCTAACGTTCCAACTGCATGGACACAGACCGCCTCTATGTAGCCTCCTACATAGATCTATGTTCAAACAGTGTGTGCAGAGTGCATCGTAATATCCGTAACTCACATTCACGCGGGCCCAGCGCAAGATGATATTTATAAAGTCTCTATTCTATTCTTTTGATGTCACCTAGTGTTTTAAGATAAAACACTAGGTGACATCAAAAGAATGCCTATAAATGTTATTGCACTGTAGGAATGTCAACTTTCAGTGTTGAACGGAGCGTTTGAAATCCAAAAAATGCCTCTTTATTTTAGACTAGCGGACGTCACGCGGTTTCACCCCCGTAGTTCCCGTTCCCGTGGGAGTACGGGGATAAAATATAGCCTATGTTACTCAGGGTGAATGTAGCTTTCTATTGGTGAAACAATTTTTGAAATCGGCGCAGTAGTTTTGAGTTTATTCATTACAAACATACACACACACAAAAATACAAATCTTTCCTCTATAAAATATTAGTGTAGATGTAGATATCGCTTAGTTATAGCAGCCATTGAATCGTCTCGGCTTACCTGACAGCTAGCAAAGAGCAGCATAAAGTTCAGTATGACGCTCATGCCAAAGATACTGAACAATATGGTCGAAGTCACCACCTCTAAGGACGAGCCATCAATCAGCTTGGATTTCTTCAGCTCCGTTGTTATGACGAGACATGTTACTGCTATCATGGAGAATATCTGTCGATGGAAAACATGCAGTTACATGATCTACAGGCAGTCGTGACTACTTCAGTCACTATACAGGTCGCAGCACGTAACTCTAGCGCTGAACGAAACGTGGAGGGGATAGCTGCGCATGTTATACGACTGGAGAGTCAATCGGCGCAACGGACGCCCCAAGACATTCTTATTTTTTACTTCTGCGCAATAACGGCCCGCGCTAGAGTTTCGTGCCGCGACCTGTACGGGGTGGAAGCTACCAACGCACAGACGGAGCGTTTGTGCGTCGGTAGCTTCCACCCTGTAGTGTAGCCCAGGTGAAAGTCCGCATACCTACTAACACAGACTAGGTTATGATCAAAACAACCACTGTTGCACTGGTAAGACAACCGATCATCTCCAATCACTATAGGTACTTACATTTGCCATGGCGAAGGGGCCTTTCTGTGTCATTCGGAAGGCAGAAACAGAAAGACGGCTAACCAGTGGGTCTAGTTTGCATTGGCCTATCATGATTACACTGCTGAGTTACAGGCCTCCTCTCTGTGTGAAGGACCGTAATCCATCACGCAAGCCCAGTGCGGGTTTATATATCTAATGTCAAATGTCATCATCATCTGCCTAGCCTTTTCCCAACTATGTTGGGGTCGGCTTCCAGTTTTACCGGATGCAGCTGAATACCAGTATTTTACATGGAGCGACTGCCTATCTGACCTCCACAACCCAGTTAGTACCGGGTAATACGATACCCCTTGGTAAGACTGGTTGTCAGACTTTTTGGGCCTCTGACTACCTAACGACTGTCAAAGATCTATAAATGACAGCCGGGACCAACGGCTTAACGTGCTTTCCGAGGCACGGAGGAAACTCGGTATGTATTGGGTGGTCACCCATCCACAGACCAACCTAGGCAAGCACGGCTTAACCTAACGATCAACCGGAGCGGCTGTTATTATTTAGCCACGAGCTCCTCTCCTAATCCTATCTAATGTCAAATGTATCATATATTTTTATGGTTCTGGGACTGTAGGACAGTTGCCTCACAATGTTTTCTGTCACCGTTCCGAGAGAAGTGGTGATAACGATAACATACTATACAGATATAGACATGTATTTTCAAAAAAAAAATGTAAAGTTTCTCCGTTACTTACTATGTTAATCAATCCAAACATAATAATCCCATGGCGCAAAGGAAAACAGCAACAGCATCGTTTCACTTCTGGCACTCGCATACGCATTTTAAAACTTAATTAATAAACCCAAATATTAATTCAAAATTATGCAACAATATACACCGGTCTCGGTACGCGCTCCGCTGTGCAAACAAAACTATAATTATGCAGTTATTAACGATTATGTATGCATTATCTATCCAATAAGTCAACACCAACATTGCTCAGAAGTCATAATGTCACTAAGTTCATTGACTCTTTAGGTAAACAAATCGACGATGTTGATTTAATTAGATGATTAATCGGAGTGTTTTTTTAAGGCCAAGGAACAGTCAACAACGTCTCTTGACTCGGATTAAGTCATAAATTTTGCATGAAGTACTTAGTACACTTGTCGAATCATTTGCTCATTGCTAGTTATTGCATAATTGAGCCACCCAACGCACGACCCCCAACATACTCGAACGATTATCCCCCTCATTGTTTATTTTTCGTTCAATTACCATCTGGTTCCAGTTAACCGTATTAGCGGTTTGTTTGCTGATTTAACTAATGCAGTATCGTGTATCAGCAGACCCGTAGTTTGCTTTTGAAATTAACTGCAGTGGATTGATTTTAGAAGTGATTTTGTTTATCTGAATAGATGGTACCTACATGGAGCTCTTTCAATAGGGTACCTAACACCAGAGTGTATACCATGTGCCCCACTGCTACGCGAAGGCCTTCTGAGGTATCAAATCTTACAAAATCTAAATGTATTATTATGTGTTTTCAGGGCCAGCTTCCAACGAAAAACTATAGATGGCGCTGTGCAAGGAGTATATTTTTGTTAAGCTTTATGGAGCTGGTACTTATTCATTGCCTTTTGAACTAATAAGCTAACCAATCATCGAAAGTTTTTGACCAGTGTGACCAGGATGCATTTGAAGTCCGATTAAAATAATTTTAATCGGACTTCAAATGCTGGACTTCAAATTTTAATCGGACTTGCTGCCGACTTAGCGCTTTCAGCGCCAGATCTAGCGCTTTTTATGTTCAATAACGCGTTCTAGCGCCTAGCGCTAAATCTAGCGCTTTTTGAATTCATATTATGATAGGCACATCTACTATTATTTATTCTGTGATGTCCGTAACACGGAACGAATCACTAAAATTTTTTGAACTTGCATCACTCAACTTGCTGACTGACGATGATGATTTAATCTAATTCCTTTATTTTCATTATTATTAATATTACTTTATTTTAATAATACTAAACAAGTACTTTATTGTATGTAACTCGTTTTTATGATATAGGTACATTTTGATTCAATAAAAAATGCATTCATTAGATTTGAATTACTTATTAATTACTTCAATCGTGAATCATGTTTGATGCAAAACATACAAGTAAAATTAAAAATGAGAAGATCCAGAGATGGCGACTAGAACTTGCACCATACAGATATGATATTGTGTACAGACCTGGAAAAGAGAACCATGTTGCTGATACCCTTTCCAGGGTTTGTGCCTACATCGAATCTCGAAAAAGCAGACTCCTATTTCTACATGAAACTATGTGTCACCCTGGCGTTACTCGCATGTACCACTGGTTAAAGATAAAGAACCTACCCTATACTGTCGACGAAGTAAGGGCGATGACTGCAAACTGCCGTATATGTGCCGAGATCAAGCCAAGGTATTTCAAGAATCCTGACCCACTTCCTAAGCTGATAAAGGCTACCTCACCCATGGAACGCCTTAGCATTGACTTCAAGGGTCCTATTCCATCGAAAACGAATAACCGCTTCATCCTCACGGTAATAGACGAGTACTCAAGATTTCCTTTCGCATTTCCCTGTTCGGATATTAGTGCCAAGACAGTAATAAAACATCTAAATAGCATTTTTATGATATTTGGATTCCCGTCGTACATCCATACAGATCGGGGGACATCGTTCTTGTCGTCAGAAGTGAGAGGGTTTCTACATTCTCGTGGCATCGCGACAAGCAGAACTACGGCCTACAATCCTCAAGGCAACGGCCAAGTCGAGAAATTGAATTCCACGCTATGGAGAACAGTACAGCTCTCTCTGCGTTCGCACAACATGCCTATAGAAAATTGGGAGCATGTACTTAATGTGGCTCTCCACTCGATTAGATCGCTCTTATGCACAGCTACTAACTGCACGCCACATGAGCGCATGTTCACACATCCGCGAAGATCGATGAATGGACACAGTATTCCAACATGGCTAACCAATTCGGGGCAAATTCTCATGCGCCGTTTTGACCGTTCTAATAAGTATCAGCCAGTGGTGGAAGAAGTGGAGCTGCTTCAAGCGAATCCAGATTACTCTTATGTGAGACTCAGAGATGGAAGAGAAACCACCGTCTCGAATCGACACCTTGCGCCTGTCGAAGGACAAGGAGAAAATATTTTGGATCGACTGGATGACCCGATACAGACTGAAATAAACGCGGACTCCGAAAGCCAAGATGACAGTAGTGAATCAGTCACTTCTCCAGAACCAGAAGCTACAACTAGCTATGAGCCACGTCCTCCCAATGATGATCTTGAGCCAACTCCTCCACGTGTGGAACTTAGAAGATCTGCCCGGAGCAGAAGGCTGCCGCGTCGTCTGGAAGACTATGAGCTGTAATACATAAATATAGTGTGGGAGAATGAGATGATATTCTCATTGCATCGAATACAATCTCTGTGGTCTGCAAACATAGAGGTGTCTTGCCTTTGACATTTCTGTCAGATCAACAGTGTCACGTCAGCGTATTATATAAAACCATTACTTCTGTAAAATAACGCTTTGTTTTTATGTTTATTAAAGCCTATAAATACGAGGTTCATGCTATATCTATTTCAGGTACCTACATAAACTGGGATATTTTCTCATCGGAAACCGCTCATCTAACTTCATTGCTTTCATCCAACCAAACTTATAACAGGTACAATACAAATATCTACCCGCATATTATAACAAGGAGAATATAATACAATACTCCACATGTGTTTTATTCAGATTACTGTCAAGCAAGCAAGAAAAAAAACAAAATAAAGCACCCAGAGACATTTAGCCAGTATTTTATTTTTAGAAGGCAATGAATAGGGAACGTGCAGGAACTATAGGTGGCAGCACTAATCGACAAAAGAGACACTATACGGACAGAAAAGGAAACTTATCACTTCTCATCGTGCTTTCAATTTACTTATACAAAATATTATTTTTGAATATGCTAAAAGGTATAAAATATGAGTTCCGGTCTATCAATAACGATCGTCAGCGTAATATAAATGTTTAATAATATGAATTTTATATCTTTCGTTTACTTTCTGATGAAAATTGTGGTGTATGAAGACATGGTGGCTGGCATAACTAAGCTAGCTTTCTTATTTTCAACACATGTTATAATGGAAGGGAATCCTTTATCAGCGAGAACAGTATCTCCAGGCTCTAATAAATCAATTAGTTCACAATCATTTGATGAAGCAATCATTATAATGCAGTCCGTAGCATTTAGATCATCATCATCATCTGCCTAGCCTTTTCCCAACTATGTTGGGGTCGGCTTCCAGTCTAACCGGATGCAGCTGAGTATCAGTATTTTACATGGAGCGACTGCCTATCTGACCTCCACAACCCAGTTCATACTGGGTAATACTAATAATACTGGGTAGTCCGTAGCATTTAGATACAAAACTTAAAAAACCAAAGGAGTGCAGCCAACTAAAAACATTATTGTGGGTATAACCATGTTTATATTCTGAGTACATGTGGAGTCTTTGATTAACTGTTGAGGGATATTCGGTGTGAACTTTAGTGCGGTCTAGTAGAACACGTCTATGGTGAAGTATAAATGGTTCTGGTATGTTTGCATGGACGGTTGATTTTGAGGGCCTGTTCAATGCAGAGTGTAACAAAAACAAGTTGTTTTCAAATATTTTTCTTTACTGCGTTTATCCATTTTTTGCGTTTTTCACCAAAACATGGTAATTATGATAGTAGTATTCTTTGGAAAGTAAAATTGATTTATTTTAATTTTTGTGGATGTATTGGTACCTACATCCAGAAATGCAACAATGCATTATGATTATTTAATTAATTTTCACTATAAAATTAATTCTGTTTACTTGTTAGAACAGTCAATGTCAAGCATTAATAGAGCACAAGATTTGGATTTTCGACGCCAGTTGGCAGCACCGTCGTTGTGCACGTTCCCTATACCAGATCAGCTCCAGCAAAAAAAAAATACATACCTTCATGCACAGCGCCATCTATAATTTTTCGTTGGAACCTGGCCCTGAAAACACCTCTTTGAAACGGCCTGTAATAAGTAATTGAAGAGCCAAGGGCCTCCCTTATCCCATTCGACAACGATAGTCCTCTGAAGTTTGCCGTCTGTCAAGAGACAGGCTGCTTCTGAGTGAAAACTCTCAAAAATAATTTACTGGCCGCACGATACGTACTTTGCCATTATTTTTTATTCAGGAGACATGAAAATTATGTTTAGTTCTCTCATCACTTTACAAATAATAATCAAAGAAACTGAATACTAAAACTACCCAATAATGATGTAAAAACTTTACTTAAAACTAAATGTCTCGCAGGCCTAGTTAGCTATAGATAAGATCTTCTTCCTTAAAATACATAGCTGTTTACATTAATTTGTTAACGTTCGAATAAGTCAAACACGAACGAAACGTAGTGCATTTTTTTAAACTTGTTTTTATCTGTGCTCGGTCTTGCTGAATTTTGATTGAATTTATGACCGAAAATAACTTTATAACACAAAATATACAATCAGTATTGTATTACAGGCATTAAAACTAGTAAGGTAAGGCATGAATAAGTCATATTTACCGTTATTAACATGAAAACCGATGTTTCATTCCCGAAATGTATTTTGAGGTTAGATAACATATCGTGGAATTAGATAATTTTTGGGATTGTGAGTGAATTCGTTATACTAATACAATATCGTTAGAAACTGTCTAACATTGTTCTTCTTTATTTTACAACATAATTGGTTTTGGTATTTTTCTTTCGGAGTCGCATGATGTTAATGACATTTCGATGCTGCAATAGTGCCCACTAGAGCCGCAACCTGAAATCACCCAATTTTGTTACTATTTCTGATAATTTATGAGATTTTTTACTGTTTTTTCTAGAAATGGCTGCTCAGCTCTTCAACCGTATTGGTCAGGTGGGCCTAGGTGTGGCGCTTGTTGGTGGAGTCGTCAACTCCGCTCTCTACAATGGTAATATTTTTTTATTTATTTTTTTACTAAACCTGTTCATAATATTTGTTTACATCACACTGCTGTTGTCTTACTACCTGCACATGTCCAACAGCAGGCTGATTCTGCCGAGTTGTTGATCATTAATAAATCAACATCTTGATGTTTAATCAAGATTCTTATCAGCAGCTAAGAGTTCTTTAAAGTAGCTTGTCAATTTACGCTGTTAACAAGTTACTAGCAAACCCAGTATGACAGATTCAATGTTGAAATAATTTTAGTTACCTACATTATGCATTCCTATGATGTCAGTCTGTACTAATTGTTCTTTTGTGGAAGTCAGTTGTCACATGAATTATTTTCTTGAGATAGAGACTTGCTTATCTGTATCATTATACTTCATAAATGTTCTTTTCTCAATTTCCAGTTGATGGTGGGCACAGGGCTGTGATCTTCGACAGATTCGCTGGTGTCAAAAACTTGGTGGTTGGTGAGGGAACCCATTTCTTTGTCCCATGGGTACAGAGACCCATCATCTTTGACATCAGATCACGCCCTAGAAACGTTCCTACTGTTACCGGCAGCAAAGGTAATTTTAATATTATACTTCTGTTTAATCACCACAAATGAAAATGATGCAATCATTTGAATATTACTAACTGTCTTGTAATGAATAATTAGAAAATGTTAAAATCATAACCCTTCCTTTTGGCTTCATCGTAGTCAGTCAATAATATGGAGAAATAAGTCCTACTTCGACTTTATGGTTGATATATTTCACTCAGGAGTAGCACTGGAGTGCATTGAAAAGGTTTGGAGGTTATTTTTATTGTAGTTGATTTTAATCTTATGTATTTTAAATTTAAATTTTATTGATAACCAACGCACCTCTGTTTATCAGAATCAGTGAATTGCATGAGTACACAGAAATGAAAACAGTCAAAAGAAGAAGTGGAACAAAGAACAATAGCATACCAAAACCGAATAAAAACACACAATACCCTGGCAACGGCGTTAGGTGAACCACTATGTGATAGAAGACTCAAAAGGCAACACGTATGGGACTCTGTTCCCAAATAAAGCCGGAATTAAAATAAAAGACAGCTTCCTCACAGGAGGAACAGTTCTTAACCGACAATAATCCCTTTATCAAATTTGCTAAGGGCTTGGTAGTAACATCGCATTGGCGTTATAGCTGTTAATGTGTTATTTACGTAATTTAAAATAAATAAATTCTTTGCGGTTTCAAGTACATAATTTGTTACAAAATATTTTGCTATATATTTTCAGATCTTCAGAATGTAAACATCACACTGCGTATCCTGTTCAGACCAATCCCGGACCAGCTCCCAAAGATCTACACCATCCTCGGTATTGACTATGATGAGAGGGTGCTGCCATCAATCACAGCTGAGGTCCTGAAGGCAGTTGTTGCACAGTTTGATGCTGGAGAGCTTATTACACAGAGAGAGGTATGTAAAAGAATCTTTTGCTCTGATTATGATCATCAACAGGTCTTGGGAATCAGTTAGTGATTCCTGGGAGAGGTCCATATCAAGGTAAATACATCACACCCACAAGGTCGAGAAACGATTTTTTCAAGGTCAAAGTCATTGCTAGACCTTTATGAACTTGGAGGGTTGTATTGATGGTTTTGATGATTATAATTCTGTAACTACATACGTCTTACAATCGCATCCAATATTTTAATCAACATACAACCTTGCACTGGCTTGCAATTTGCCAAAAACGTAAGAAAATTTGAATTTCGCGGGCTGGTCGAAGCATTCACCTTAAGTCATTGGTCCCTTCTGTCTTTTGTAGGTCTTTGATAGTCTTTTCAAGTGGTCAGCGGTGCGAGTCTGACTCATTTAAGGGAAGGCTCAAGGCATTTCTACCGGAAAGATGCCTTTATTCAATAAATGAATTGTAAATGATTTTTGACAACAAATGAATTTAAATTTATACTGTTGTTACGATTTTGCTTTTGCTCTATGTGAATTTTTATTGATTATTTGTTTATTTTTTTATTATGTTTATTAAGTATTTATTATGTATCACATTCAGACACAATGTAATTTATTGTTCAATAAATTTAAAAAAAAGACTACCAGTCTTACCAAGGTGTATTGTCTTACCCAATACTAACTGGGTTGTGGGGGTCAGATAGTCACTACATGTAAAATACTGGCTGCATCTGGTTAGACTAGAAGCTGACTCTTTATAAATGTTTATATGCGACACATTACTGAAAGAGTTTAATTCGCTAACTGATAAGGCTGGAAATGTTGCTGAACAATCCATTGTTTCTAACAATAAATGAAGACGTTTACGTCTTGTTTACAGTTAACACGTGTACAGTGTATTGAGAATATCGCCTGATTAATCTAAACCGATTGCTTTGCGAGTGTGCCGAAATTCTAGCTACTACCAGTCACCCTGCAAAGATCGTCACTGTACTTCCAGTATAAATCATACAAGTAACATTTTATCTTTATTTACAGGTCGTATCACAGAAAGTCAACGAGAATTTGACCGAGAGGGCACAACAATTCGGGCTCATCCTAGACGATATTTCTATCACACACTTGACCTTTGGCAAAGAGTTCACACAGGCGGTCGAATTGAAGCAGGTCGCGCAACAAGACGCTGAGAAGGCGAGGTTCCTCGTAGAGAAGGCTGAACAACAGAAGAAGGCGGCTGTCATCGCCGCTGAGGGTGACGCCCAGGCCGCCGTACTACTCGCCAAATCCTTCGGCCAAGCTGGAGAGGGTCTCGTCGAACTCCGTCGTATTGAAGCCGCTGAAGACATCGCCTACCAACTATCTAAATCCCGCAACGTTACCTACCTACCAGCTGGACAAAATGTCCTCCTAAATCTTCCTACACAGAACTAATTGCGTCTAAAATAACGCTGGACGTTTTCACTTCAAATCGGGGTTGGTTCTGTAAAAATGCATTTGTATTTACAAAACATTTAATATTGTATAAGTATGTTGCATTTGTTGAGACAAAGGTATGGTTGCGCCAATAGATAGTAGTCCATATTAGTTTTATGAAAAATTGTAATTACGCATTAAACTATAATTTTGTTGAAGATTTTGTTTTATTTTTGAAGCACAGCGAAAAAAATTAATGTTGCTTGCAAACTCACTTGTCAGCATCAATTAGCATTTTATCTATATATTGAAATAGGTTATTTTGAATGAAATGTGTGTTTATGTAGTATTCGATTAGGGTGCTTTCAAACGTATGAAAAAGGATACCTATCATCTTCTTTTAACTTTGCTATTAGTAACTGATCAGCTAGATCCAGTCATACAAGTGGTTAGGGGAGGGAGGGGGAAGCGCGGTCAACACCTCACGCTCGGATTCGGGTCTTGCCGGACTTAAAAATATATTGTGTGACTTCTAAATGGGTAAAAACTAACCAAGCGACGCTAAAGAAAGAACGTGGGTTATAACTAAAAGAATCCCATTGAAGCTTAAAATGCAATAGCTATCTTACTTATCTATTGCAGCCTTGACGCACGATGCGTATGGGTCAGCGCACACCAAGAGCAGAGCATTTTCTTGAGAGTACTGAAAAATGAATCTTAAGACAACTCCATACGTTGCAAAACGCGTAGGTACCTACTCGAACATGCATCTTGCAAGCTCGAGCATCAAAGTCTGGACATGTACAGATACCGGCACGGTTCTTGAGCGCTCGGCGGAAGAGTGGGGATCGCTTTGCGCATCGTGCACCTATACGCGCCCCACACACCAAAGGGACCCAATAACTCACTTTTGCGCAGGTGAAGGTCAGCGCTCAAGAATCGTGCCGATGATTGTAATTTTGCAACTGGAGTTGTCATAAGATTAATTTTTCAGTAGTCCAAAAATGCTCTGCCCTTGGTATGCGCTGACCCTATAAGTCGCTTTGTTCGCTTTAGGACAGATTTGCTTTACGGCAGATTCGCATTACGGCATGGCAGAAGTACAGTGAAGTCCATTATCTAGTTCACTGTAGGTAGGTACTTATTAATAAATAACAAACAAAATTGCTAATTATTATTTATCTTACGATACATACTTATTTATTTTCTGTTAAAAAAAAAAAAAATCAGCAACAAATCAATCGTAGTACCTACTTAGGACAACGTCATATAATCAAAATATACCATGACATATTTATTAGTGGCCGTTAACATGATATTGAGAGTTTGTTTTACAAAAAGAGTTTTATATGCTTGACCATTTCAACACGACTGTAAATTTCTGCCGTAAAGCAAATCTGTCGTTAAACAAATCTGTCCTAAGGCGAATCTGTCGCGAAAAGTGCAAGAAGCAGCGCATTTCACTAACACGACCGCTAAATTTCACGATTCGTTCTGATAGGCCAACTAACAGAACCAAAACAACTGACTTTTTGACCGGAGCACGTTTAAAACCGGGACATCCCATATACCAGGACGTGTGCCAGCCTCTCTTCTGAATCAGAAGGCAACTGGACGAAGATTAGCTCCACAACTCTAGGCTCATCAGCTTATGGGGAATTGAAATTTTCTTACGATTCTTGCAATTTGCAGGTCAGTGTCACATACAGCCTGAAACACGATCGCTGCTAGTGTCCCACCACGACACTCCAGCTCTACACATCAAGTACCTAGTACTCAGACCCATCAGTTACCTTATCATTAGAGGTAGTGATGAGCGTTGAATGAACGAACTAGTTAATGAGATCCCGATATTTCGACGCTGTTGCAAGCGTCACCGCGGGAATAATACAGAAGAGGTATGCGGGTGGGGCGAAAATATTTTATTATGAGCAGACAAATCTGTCTACCCTCTTTCTTAGTCTTTTAATACGCGCACTACTGGAACTCGATCGTAACTCACGACAAAACGCACTCACGGTATTACTAGACTAGGTTTTTCTTTATCACGGATGTTATCCCTTAAGTACTTTGAGTGTAGTGAAAAACCGTGAAAGTCTAAAACAGTGAATATGAAAAACATTGGTGCTTATAAAATTTGAGGGTTGGCCTCGATTTTCCTGGGATCCCATCACCAGATTATGATTTGGTGACAATGGGGCCAGGGCCTCAGGGGTATAGGCTTTTAAATAAAAATAGAATTTTGAAAATCGGTGGACATACATAAAGAAAAACAAATACATACAGTCAAACCTCCTCCTTTTAGAAGTCAGTTAAAATAGTATAATAATAGTATTGTTCGCAGTAGGTGAACTTACAGTATAATGAATACTTTAGTTGACAGTATTTTCTACTTCAACTAACCAATCATCAAAGTCAAAATATTTTATTTCACATAGGCCTAGATGAGCACTTATAAAACGTCGAAAAAGGTGCACGGTTCGCGTTGGTCCTTTCCTATGGAGAAGAACCGGCAAGAAACTCCATGGTAAGTCTTTTCAATTATCCCTTATTAATTTTTTGTAATGCATAATTCAATCGATCTTCAGATTGTTCGTCACCTGTTTGATTTTGTTTCTCATCTGGTAGTTCAGTTTTATCAAGTTTATTGAAAAACAAATTTTCTCTAATACATACTTCTTTGAAATATGCAATTTCATCTGAATTGAAGTATGAAGGTATAACTAACTGATCTTCTTCACCATTCATTTTGAAATTGCTTACTAAATCATCAACTTCTCGTTTAAAACCATCACTAACTGATCCAATTGCAGCTTGTCTAACAGTTTCAGCAATTTGCTTTGCCTCTTTAGTGGCTTTCCAAGTTTTCATTAACAGTTCATACTCTGCTTCCATTTCTTCATTCCCTGGTTTTAATTTCATTGCCCTTTTGAGTCTCTTTTGGGCCTCATCGTACCCTCCAATTATTCTTAATGCTTTTGCATTATGGTAGAGCACCTTTTCATTATTCCATAGCCTTCCAAGTCTGTTCAGTTCATTGCAAGAGTTGCAAGTTGAAAGAGGTTTGTTCACTTTGTTGTAACATACAACAAGGTTGGTGTACAATTTGATGAGTAGTTTTTCTTGCTTCTTTTCTTCTTTCTCATCTGCAAGCCGGCATCGGTGGAGCATGTTGACTGCTTTATTGAAACAGTGAATTGCTGCTATGTAATTGTTTGTTTTGTGCAATGTTTCCCCTGAGCCAAATAATAATTTGACTTCATGTTCCACCCTTTTGAACATGTTGGATTCTGAGAAATCTATTTTCCTGTAAAAAAGTAGTGTTTTTTTATTTTTTTAATATTTAATAAGCTGCATAAAAATTACCACTATGGGTCCTTTTAAACAAAGAGTGTCTGCATTTGGATTCAGAAGCTATCATAACATTAATAAGGGGATACATAAGATTTGGGGATTTTGTGGCAAAATAATAACAGCCACATGTTTCAATCGAAGGTTAAGCTATGCATGGCGAGATCAATCTGTGGATGGGCTACCATTCATCAGCTAATGATATTGAGGATACAGCTTAATGTGCTTTCCAAAACACAGATGCTTTGGAAAGCATGTTAAAGGAGGCTGTTGAAAGTGGCTGTAAGCAGTTGTTCTCTACAGAAATTTGTAGATCCATGACAGTCATTACTGGCTCGAAAGGCTAACAAACAATTTTAACCAAGGAGTATTGTATTCCTCAGCCACTACTGGATTGTGAAGGTATGCAGCTGCATCCAGTTACACTGGAAGGCAACTTCGACATAAGTTTTCGGTCCGACACTTCTTTCCAGCTTAAACACTAGCAAGTGACGAAAGGCAGGACTGTCTTCGTGTTTTGATCTTCAGCCTAGTTAGAAAAAATGACTTAATTGTGACAATACATAATCTTCATGTTTTTTAACTTACCCTTTTTTGGGGGTCAAAATGCTCCTTGTAAGTTTGATATAAAAAACACAGTCAGCTTTAGGCTTGATCCTAGGTGGGACCCCCATCTCACCGTACATGACTTTGTATGAGAGAAGGAACACAGCTGTTTCACCAACTAGCATAGACTTTATAGCCATCTGAAGGCCTGGTAATAATCCATTATCTTTTAAATCCACTTCCTGAAATTTTTTAATGCCATAATTACTTTCTTAATTTGAGGATGTTACAACAAAACTTTCAGTACCTAGTTTGATAGATCACAATGATTAAACTAGAAAAGAATAACTAACTACAGTTTGGCCGCTGTGAGAATGCATTCCTGGTTGCGAGTATTAGTGTAATTGGTGATGTTATACACATAACTTATAACATAAATAACTTACCTAATATCACCTTTTTTACCCTATTTACCCTATTAACAAATAATATTATTAAATTTAAAAACAATATCATTAAATCAAGTAACAATACTTGTTTTATTTTGCTCTAAATTATGTACCAACTGGCAGACGTCAGGAACGCATTCTCTCAGCAGCCAAACTGTAGGTATTTTAATCTTACCATGGGCCTCTTTAATTGTTTCACATCAAAAGGTTCGTTTTCATTTTCCCAGTAACCAGAAAAAGCAATAGACACAGTGCAACCTTCGTTGAGAGGCAGACCACCTCCTTCTTCAATAATTTTCTTTTTTACAAATCCAGTGTCGTCAATGGCCACTAGTTTTTCAGCCAATCTAGCAAAATTAGGAATTGGCTGTCCAAGGATATCAACATTTAGTACTTGATCTGCATTGTCCTGCTCCAATGTTAAATCATCGTCATCAAAGTCTTGGTTTATGTGTAGAATAGAACCGGTAGTCGTAACTTCTCTGAAAAATAACTTAATGTTACGAAGTGGGTACCGGGAAAATAGAGACGCGGGGTTGAATCCAGACAGCATGTGAATGGGATTCATTGAATTAATAATAATATGTTACTTCGAGAAGTAACTTATTATTAATTCAACGAATCCCATTCACCCCGGCGTTTCTTTAGACCCCGTGTTATGGATGTCTAAGAAAGCTCGGGGTATTTGTATGAAATAAATACTTGCCTTAGATCGAGACCATTTTCTAACATAAAACTTAAGGATTTGGAGCCCATTGTTTCAATTGCACAATTTACTGATTGATCGAGTTTTTACTTAATTCTTTTGTTTTGAAATAAAACTGAATCACTCAAGTAGAAAATTCATTATCTGAATGAAAATGGACGTCTGACTGACGTCTGCTGTCTGTCCAGTGTTGCCACCTTGGTTTTTGAAAAGGGGCAGTCGGACAAGTTATAAAGAGCTAGATTTAGCAAATTTTGCCATTTGCTAAATATGGAACTCTATCCAACATGCCTTAGACAAACTGGGATGTCATTAGGAAATGTAGTGAGTGGTGGGGCAGCTGCATTAGCGCCCTACATTTTGCATCTAAAGAGCTGAAAACATAAATACAAATGCAAAGGGTTAAAAATTGTTTCATCATCATCATCATCATTTCAGCCGAAAGACGTCCACTGCTGGACATAGGCCTCCCCCAAGTGTCGCCACATTGACCGGTCCCGTGCGACTCGCATCCAGCGGATTCCTGCAACCTTCACCAGGTCATCGGTCCACCTAGTGGGAGGCCTTCCAAAACGCAACGTCTTCCGGTTCGCGGTCGCCACTCCAGAACTTTTCGGCCCCATCGGCCATCCGTTCTGCGAGCAATGTGCCCTGCCCACTGCCACCTAAGTTTGGCAATTCTTCGGGCTACGTCGGTAACCTTTGTTCTCTTGCGGATGTTTTCATTTCTGATTCGATCGCGCGAGGAAACTCCGAGCATAGCCCTCTCCATTGCCCTTTGGGTGACTTTAAGTCTTATGATGAGGCCCATTGTGAGCGACCACGTTTCGGTCCCGTATGTAATCACTGGCAACACACACTGGTCATAGACTTTCGTCTTGAGACACTGCGGTAGGTTGGACGAGAAGATACCGCGCAATTTCCCGAATGCTGCCCAACTTCGAGAAAGTGGTCAATCGTCGAATCCGACTGATTCGACGATTGACCACTTCCTCGAAGTTGGACCTACCTAACTGGACCGTTTGTCCCAGGTACCCATAATCGTCTACAACTTCGAGTGTAGAGTCTCCGATCTTGATAGGAGTGGGTGTGACATGGGCATTCAACATGACCTTAGTCTTGTCCATGTTCATTTTTAGACCCACTCTTCCGGAAGCTCTACTGAGATCATCGAGCATTGTACTGAGGTCCTCCATGGTCTCAGCCATTACCACGATATCATCGGCAAACCGAAGGTGAGTGATGTACTCGCCATTGACGTTGATGCCTAGCTCTCTCCAGTCCAGAACCTTGAAGACATCCTCCAGTGCAGCGGTGAACAGTTTCGGAGATATGACGTCTCCCTGTCTCACACCTCGCTTGAGGAGGATAGGTTTCGAGGCTTGGTCCTGAAGTCGGACTGACATGGTGGCGTTTTTGTACAAACACTTCAACACCTCGATGTACCGATAATCGATTTGGCACCGTTGGAGAGACTGCAGTACAGCCCAGGTCTCGATCGAATCAAAGGCTTTCTCGTAATCCACCAACGCTGAACAGAGAGGTAGGTTATACTCTTCGGTCTTCTGTATAACTTGCCGCAGCGTATGTATGTGACCCACGGTGCTAAAGCCTTTTCGGAAACCGGCTTTTTCGGGTGGCTGGAAATCGTCAAACCTGCGCGCGAGACGATTCGTGATGACTCTAGAAAACAACTTGTAGACATGGCTTAGAAGTGAGATGGGCCTATAATTCTTCAGTTGGGCATTGTCACCCTTTTTGAAGAAGAGTACACCACACCCCTGCACCATGCCTGTGGCGTTTTTCCCTCAAGTATGACGGAATTAAACAGCTTCTGAAGGGCCTTAAGTACCGGTTTTCCACCCACCTTCAGGAGTTCGGCCGTAATTCCGTCATCACCCGGTGCCTTGTTGTTTTTGAGCTGCTTCAGAGCCATCCTAATCTCGTACAGGCTGACGTCCAGGATGTCTTCGGTATAGTGTCGGGTCAGTCTAGCTCTTGGGTCATTTGCTAGATCTAGGACGGGTTTACTGGTTGACGTGTACAACTGTCCATAGAAGCTCTCGATCTCCCTCAGAAGCTCCGGTTTGGCGAATAAGATCCTACCATCGTCGGTCTTCAGTTTCGTGAGCTGGCTCTGCCCAATAGCCAGATCCCTTGCAAATACCTTGGAGCCTTTATTCCGCTCAATCGCGTCTTTAATACGCTCGGTATTATAGTGGCGGAGGTCGCTCTTCAAGGATTTAGAGATCCGTCTATTGAGCTGCCGGTATTTACACGCCTCGTCTGAAGACTGCAGGATCATCTCACGCCGCTCCTTCATGAGCTTGAGAGTGTGATCGGAGAGCCTCTTGTTCTGATCTGTACGACGCGCCTTGAAGAACTTAGACCCGGTCGTATGGACAGTTTCCACGAACCCATCGTTGTATTCGTCCACTGAGCTTCCTAGGCACTCGAAACGGTTCTGGAGTTCAAGCTGAAAGCTCTCGGGGTTTTGGATTTGGATCTGTGCTGGACGGAGCGTAGACTTCATCAGTCGATACCTTTCAAGTTTGACATTGATGTTCAATGTGCCTCTTACCATGCGGTGATCGCTCCCGGTTTTCACCGAATTGATCACAGAGACATCATTGAACATTTGCTTCTTGGTTGACATGATGAAGTCGATCTCATTTCTAGTTGCACCATCGGGGCTCTGCCAGGTCCACTTCCTGTGCTCACGCTTTCTGAAGAAGGAGTTCATCATATAGAGGCCTTCCTTCTCCATAAAACTAGCCAGTTGGTGACCCCGGCGATTCCGATGTCCAACTCCAAATTGCCCCATCTGCAGCTCATCTCGTTTGCCCAGTTTCGCGTTGAAGTCCCCAATGACTACTGTGAAGTGACTTTTGGAACCATGCATGGCTTTAGATATATCCTCATACATGGTCTCCACTTCGTCGTCGGGGTGTGCCGAGGTCGGGGCGTAGACCTGTATTACCTTCAGCGAATATCTTGAGGATATTCTGAGTATAAGGTACGCCACCCTGGTCGACACACTCTCGATCTTCACCACGTTGTTCACAAGGGACTTGTGGACGATAAACCCAACACCACCCTGGGACTGCCGGTCACCCTCACAGAAATAGAGCAGGTTGCCGGATTTCAGGATTATCGTGTCCTCCCCCTCTCTTCGGACTTCAGATAATCCCACAGTACTCCATCGCAGCCTGCTCAATTCCTCTTCTAGTTCCGCTATCTTCTCGTCGGTCCGGAGTGTGCGCGTGTTATATGTTACCAGGTCCAGTCGTTGGTATTGGCAGTCGGATCCCTTCCGGAGATGACACAGAGAGCGCTGCTGCCCATTCTCTGGTAAGTCCCTTAGTCGCCTCTTACGATACCCACGGGAAGATATGGGATGGTGTTATTCTTTACGTCCGACACCACACGGACTGCTGAAAAATTGTTTATTTGATACGTATTATGTAAAGTAATTTAGGAAAGTGAAAAATCTAATTATATTAGATTGTTAAAAATCAGAGTCTTCATCAGAATCTTTCAAAATCATGTGCCGAAGCAGAAGTCAAAACATTCACACCACACATGAATCATGAAAGTGTTATCTGACAAAATCTTGAAGACATGACGCTCATTGTTTCATAACTTGGTAATCACGGTGCAAGATTTCGTATCGCTTGAAAAGGGCTAGATTACTCTTTTCGGGCTAAAGCAGGAAAAAACGAGTTTACTCACAGTAAAAAGTGCTAAATCTAGCCCGAAAAGGGCTAAGGTGGCAACACTGTGTCTGTCTACTCTGTCCACTGTCTCTGTCTGTCAGTGTCATTGTTTGTTATAAGATTTGACGTTTCGCTTCCTGTCACGTGTGCCTTCATCGTTAAAGTTGTGTGCACACCGTGCGTATGTGCACCTTGGGAATAAAGCATGAACACATTTGGGCATATTCGTATAATGTCCTTTCGTGGACGCGAACAGTGCGGATCGCGTGCATCTGCTGAGGAACATTCAATTCACTCGCACTTCAATGGGGCAGACCGTTAAAAGCTCATTTTAGATGGCGCGACCATGGCTGTGCTAGGTCCGAATCTGCATAGATATTCTATTCACAAACGCTTCGATTCGATTCGGAAAGTCGTATGTCTATCTCGCAGAATCTCGCTCGCTTTCCTAATGCCAAAAATAAATAAACTTGCGACTTGTCGAATCGAAGCGTTTGTGAATAGTTATGCTGATCAATGAAGTCAAGCCCAAGGTATTTTGAAATATTTTATTTATTTATATTTCCTTTGCCATTAGGTATAGATAAAATTACATTAGCAGATTTTGGTATCAGCACACTTGTGCGAATACTTGAATGGAAAGACACTTGATCGTATGGACTTCGCGCAAAAGTCCTTCACAAGTGTTCTTGCGTGCAAAAGTCCAATGGCGCAAAAGTCTATGCGTGCATTACCTATGTATTTTCGCGCAAGTGGGTTCGGTTAGCGCAAAAGTGTCTTTCACGCAAAAGTCCCAGACCAACAGATTTTTAACAAATAATGCTTGGAACCAACCAGATAAGATTCCCTCGGAGAAAAATTTAAAGAGACTAATATTCTTACTGTGCCCTGTCAGTTTATTTATGAAAACCTTTTGTACGCACACAAAAATTCTAATTTATTTAAAAAATACAGTGATATCCACAACATATACCTACATGAGGAACAAACACGATTTTTTTGTTCCTGCAACGAGGCTCAAAAACATAGGGGGTATATTGGGGGGTACGTTCAGATGCCAATGTATACGCTTTTACAATAAACTTCCGAGCCAAATTCAAGCACTAAGCGTAAATAAATTCAAATCGTTTATAAAACGGAAGTTGTGCCTGAAAGCCTACTATCATGTTAATCACTATCTTGAAGTTTTATAAGCTTGGGATTAAGCTACTCCAAATAAATTTGCTCTGTGAATGCCGAAATTTCGGACTTCGCTTGTTTTAATGATTAATGTTTTGACATGTATTTTATTATTTTTTACTTTTTTATTTTTTATTATTATACGTGACATTTACTGATTTGACATGAATATTTATTTTATGAAGTATTTCACTTTTTTATTTTATTATCATTGCGTCATTTAATGATTTTTGTGATTTTTTTACTTACATTCATTTGGAAAGAACTTGTTATTATTTTTATTTGATTATTGTGAATGTGGAAACATTTTTATTTTTTGTTTGTTTTTTTCCCACAACTGTCTGGCAGTTTGAGTAGGTACCTACTATATGCGACCTACCCAATGATATTGTAATAAACAGATATGTTATACACCTACAAAACCACAGAAAAAAGTGTGCCGCGGGGGAGAGCCAGCTCACATACACGCAGTGACGCAGAATAAAGGAAAAACAGGCCAATTGGCCGGTTTTCGAGTCTTCACGATTGCGCGCTCACAACATAGGTATCTGTTTAATAGAATATCATTGGACCTACCCAAATGTCCTTTCTTTGGTATTGTTCGTCGTTTCGTTGAGCTCCTTGAGTTATAAGTCGAGCTACACGTTAACTGACAAATGCTTGCACTGACTGGACAGGTCCACTCAAATCTGTATGGTTCTTTCTTCAAAAGACCATCTCAGGCATTATTCTGCATAGTCCTCATGTGAATTGAGCAAGATTATGTCTGGACTTTAGAAGAGACTACGACCTCGTGAGTAGTCGTGAGTTTGTTTCGGCTGTTTCTTCTCAGAGTAGTCAGGTACGAAACACCGGCCCCATCTAGTTTTAAAAATGACGTGTAAAAGTGTTTGTAAAAACCTACTTGCAAAATAAACATCATTTATGCAGGCGCCATTAGTTTCACAGTATATGGATCCCTGCACACAAACCGTCCGGCGTGCGCCTTAAATAGCAGGCACAGTTCGTGCGTGTGCGCAGTTGAAGACTAGATTTTAGTTTTACACTGGAAACTGCAGACTTTAACGCATATCCACAAAAGTTTCCAAACAGCGAAACTGGTCAATTAAATAAACTGACAAATCGGGGAAACAGACCAGTGATACGCAAATCCAGTTGTGGGACTTATTTCGTGGACTCTAGGGCCCATCTTGAAAAATTTATTCGAAAGCGGAAACACAATTACACAACTACGAAAACCCCTCTTACTGCTATAGGTTTTGACTGTGCATGAGGTGTCGAGGTTTTATTAATTTGATTTCATAATTTTATTATAGTAAGGATTTTACTTCATTCTGCATATTTTAAGGTACTTACCTATACCTAGGCCTGTGTCCCAGCAGTGGGAACATTAATAGGCTGATGATGATGATACAAATAAATTATGTAGGTAAATAAATAAGCACACACAGTATTATTAAAGTTTATTTATTTAATATATTTTATACATTCTCAACATAATATTATAATTAATTATTAATAATAATTGTTAACCATTTACAACCCTTATTTTTTACTTAATTCAGATACTGTCTCAAAACGGCTATATACGAAGAAATCAGGTCGTCCATTTTGTACCCTAAAGAGGTTTCGCATAGAATCTTAGTTCCACGTAAGATATTGCCCATAGTCATGTGGAAGAAGGTGTTGCCTGATGACCAGTTGGAGAGTTGAGAGAATGGATGCGTCACTAATACATCCTGAAAAAAAAAACAATATGATTAAACCCAGCACGTAATTACTACGCATTGAACTGTCTCTGCTATTTCATTCAAGAAAATGTTTGAAAAAAAAAAAACCGGTAAACAGCGATTCGGACTCGCACACCGAGGGTTATTTACATCCGTCTCTTGTCAGCCACAGGAAGTCAGGACTGATGACTTCATTGTGGAAAAAAAAAACATTCAAAATTTTGAAGCAGACAACGTACTTATATACATACGAACAGTGCAAGTTAAATAAGAGCTTGTAAAAATGCAGCAAAACTTACTCGACTCTGAGGATGAATAACACTGACGCCGTTCCTGTTGATCCCTATAACAACCATTTCTGGGTATGTAGGGTCTGATGTTTGTTTAACTTCAAAGAAAGCAGTGCCAAACGTCGGCCAGGGGTAGATTTTCTTCAAGAACATTTCTTTCGCTTCGGTCTCCGTCATAGCACCGTGTTCCATGTATGCCTTTTGAACTGATGACTTCCATTGAGAGATAGTCTGAATTCTGACCAAATCGGCAGGCACATAGTCATCAAGCTGTTGCGTTATTTGTGGAAGCATGGAATTGTCAGTGCCGTATCTGGATCTATAAACCAGTGCTGCTAATTCCACGAGATCTTGCTTAGATGTTTTGTGATATCCTCTCAAGTACTTTGGCAACTCCTGAGGGAAATAGAATATTTCATCTGCGTTCTTATCCTTCCCAGGAATTGTGTTAATCCAGAGTTTCTTCATGAAAAAGATTTGATAGTTCATTTGCGTTTGTGTACCTCCTGAAATAAAATTTTATTGATATGGTGAGTAGAAACCAAGGGTGTCGCCAGCAAATTTTGTAAGGGTTTACTATTTGTGGATGCAATGATGAAGTTCTTCAAAGAATCAAAGCGAAAAATTACATATAGAACAAGATGGGCGACTTGTCTCACAAAAGTTAAGCGGCACTCTTCAAGGTTTAGAACAAGATAGGTGACCTGTCTCAGAAAAGTTAAGGAAAACTAATGGACGCTATTATTGATATGTATGTTCTAAGCAAGAACTTTAAAATTTTACAAAATAATTTAGGAAGTTAAAAAGTCTCGAGATCGAGGTCTTCCTTGGCGACGCCTATTATAGAAACCTATCCTAAAAATTATTTTAAAATATAGGAAATAAAACTTACCGCCTCGGGCTGGGCGTGTTTGCTTCATCCATTCTACAAGCTCATGAATAAAGTCAAAGAAGTAGTAGTTATCAGGTACTGAGAACACTTTGTCAGCAATTTTAACGAACAAGCTGAATCCATCACTGTTCTTTAGGTTCAATCGTCCCGTGATTTGTTCGCAAAGGTCTCTTGCCTTTGTCGAAGACTCCACTTCGAAGGCCTCATCAGTATCATCAGGGAAGTATACTTTATGATATATTTGCATACTTCTATGTTGTATAGCTTCTACCTCCACAGTGTAGGGAGGATACAGTCTAGGTCCCTTCTTTTGCGTTTTGAACACACGCTTCAAACATTCTTTGGCTATAGGGTGTGGCCGCGTTTTGAGGAACTCTACCAATTCCTTCAGGAGTGTTTGTCCACAGACAAAGTTGCCAGTCACAAGCCACATCAGCTCCCATCCTCTTTCTTCACTCAACTGTATCCTGTTGTTTGTCAACTGTTTCATTATCTGACAATAGATTTCGTCGCGTAAGTGTGGTTCGGATACAGCAGCTTTAAATATCTCGTCCGTATATTCAGTGACTGCTCTGGCTTTGGGAGCTGGCATATCTCCCATGTATTTAAGAATTCCGTAGAAAGCTGAAATTGCCATCTTTGAATTCGTTTCGTCACCCAGCATTTTTTTTAGCAATGGTTTTCGTAGAGGTTCTCTGGTATGAGCCCATAAGTCACCCGCCATTACTCGTTTGGCTGTAGTTAAGGTAGTCCCTCTCGAAATTGTCTGATTGATATCGTAATTGTCTCTAAAGTGCTGCTTTGCATAACTTTCAAGTGTGTACATTCTCTTTCTTTGAATGGTATTATATTTCGAGAATGATTTCTTTTCAGTGTTGATATTGCCCTTTTTGAAGACTTCAAGTGTAGCGGGTGTTGGCATTTCCAGAGTGGGTAAGATGTAGACTTGCTCAGTTGGGAATAGTCCTTCTTCGCCATTGCATACTCCGTGCCCCCAGGTAGTGTTCGTTAAAGTTTCTCCGGTAGTATCATGTAAAAGCACTATCAGATCACCTTTCTTAAACTGTAGGAAAGATGAAGAATCACTGTAACCTTGTAGATCTGACTGAGCGACTACGTATATAGACCGCCTCTTCAGTCCATCGATCAGGTATATTATAAGTGAACTCAATTCGCTAGCATCTACACTTTGGAATTCAAATTCTTCTTGTTGTATCGTTCTTATTGTGATTCTGCCGACACTTTCGTAATCTTTGTCTGCATTAAACGCGACGTAAGTTACTTCTGGGAATGATATTTCAAGAAGAATATGTTCTAGCTGATCGACGATGTAAATGCCAGTCCAGTTCACTGCTATAATAACTATGTCCTTGTTGATAGTGTCTCCTTTAATTTTAATGGCTTCAAAGAACTTTGAGAATAACATTGGCCATTTTAATTTAGCAAATATGACTATATCTTCTTTACATCTTAAAGGATCTGTCTTATTTTGAATACTCGTCGAGTTTTCAAATGCCTTTGTGACTAAATGCTCCCATTTCGTTAGAGCCGCTTCGTTTGATTGGATGAATTGGTTAGGTATGTAGTTCACGATAACTCTTCTCAGAACATTTGGATCTATACGTTCTCCAAACTCAATGTAATGTTGTTGAGCCGCGATCATAGCTAAATCTTTTTCTGAGTTACACCTGTATTCACCGAATTTAACTCCTTTAGTGATTTGATAGTATGTTAAATTAGTAGCGGTTGGGTCATCCGCAGGGTTGTGCCACGGAGTAAATACTTCTTTTCTGTAAAACAGTCGCCAGGGGGCGCTCTTTTCGGGTGTTCCCTGTTCTTTAGCGAATTGTTCGCACTGTGAAATGGCGTCCATTATGTGTTCTCCCTCACTTCCTAAGGAAAGAACTTTGTCGTATAACGTGATGTATAGCGAAAAGCCGAAGGAATCTGTCAGTCCTATACTTTCCGCTATTTGCTGGCAGATCTCTTCAGCATTAGACGCTGAATCTGACTGAACTGTCTTCATGGTTTCGTCCATTAATGTTACAGTCAGTAACACTGGTGTTTTGGTTTTGGTTGCCTGGAGTTCTAGCCAACTAGGTGGCTGTGTACGTGGACCATTCTTGAAGGTTCTCATAAGTCTACCTTCACAGTAAGGAGCATAGCCCGGTGGGCCAGAGCGTATGAAATTACGTAAGTATTTGACAAATCGTTCGGATGGCGGGAAGCAACCGACGCACAATGAGAGCAGGATCCAACCGCGTGCGTGCGATGCCTTCGATGGGTTGTTAGTAAGTTGTTTACATAGATGACAGAATATTTCATCTCTGGAATGGGAAAAACGATATTAAGTATTTGAAAAGAATTCGTTTTATTCGTTTACAGTCTTATTACAAAACAAGGGCTCACTTTGGCCCCTCTAGGTCTAAAGTCGAAGTTCGAAATTCAAAAATGGTTGGAAGACTGCCTTCAGCCAGTTTTGAATTTCGTACTTTATAATCCACTAAATTATATTACTATGTACATAAACTATTTTTGTCGACGCTGAATGTGAATGTAAAGGGGATCATTCATTTTGAGATACATTTTCTTTTAGCGGCCATCAATAATAATTACACATTTTTAAAGCACACGTGTAACGCATTATTTTTTCGCGTCAAAGTCGAAAACTATTTGGGTTCAGAGATATACCTACAGGTGAATTTTTCAAGTGGACGTGTGGGTGGCCCGAAATCTCGAGAGCGACTCCTCCAAGCGACTCCTTTGGCATTTTTTCGCTATTCCTCATAGTTTGGACTATGAGGAATAGCGAAAAAATGCCAAAGGAGTCGCGAACCTGATTTTGATGAAAACTAAAACTGCATCATTAGATTTTAGAAAAATGAATAAGTATTCCTAGCCAGGAATCGAACCCTTTGATTTTGGAAAAGCACACACTGTATTATTACACCATTCGATAGTGTCGCTAATAAGAACCAAATTCTGGGTAATAATGATAAGTGGGAAATTAAAGGAAAGAGTTCAATTTTGATAAAATACATAACGGTAAACAATTTGTACTATGGGTTTAAAAAATTATAACGTTGTATATCTTTGTTCCCGAATTCATTACAGCATTGTCGCTTTACAAAAAAGTGTTTTCAATAAACTTCCTCGAAAACTGGTCCATAACGCACTACGATTAGGTACAACATGCAATGTATTTCACACACGTGCGTTTTTTTCCAAAAAACTTTTTTTTTTGAAAATTGTCACAGATAACTAAACCTATACTTAGTCCAAATTGGTTCAATGCCTATAGTCTGAGGTGAATGTTTTTTTTTGTTATTTCGGCAAAGCACTAGGTACCTACGGCAAACGCGACCTACGCGTCTTTACGGCATAAATATTTTTTGAATATTCAAATTGTGTTTTTAAATAGAATATCATAGATAAACATGATTATTAAAGACTAATAGTTACTTTTATACACAAATTAATATTTATTTGTGTTCTGAATTCAAAAATATAAAATAAATCTATTTTTATATATTAGGCTGTGTAACAGCTTCATACCTTTGCCTCTCCTTCAACCTGGCGAAAGTAAAGCGCGAAAAAAAATGAAAATGAAAATCATAGTTTTTTAGTTCGTGTCAAAAATATTTTCCGTTATTTTATTTTATTTCTTCAAAAGTGTATTGAAAAACATCGTTTGATACACGTGGGCATTTGTTATTGCAGTTCTCGGCTCAAAAACACCCTCGCCTATGGCTCGGGTGTTATAATTCTGCCTCGAATGCAATAACAAAATTTTCTTCACTTGTATCAAAATGTCCTATTCCACTCCTGCCACCATTTAAATTTAATTTATTTCATTCGTGGCCGCTAACTTTTTTTTTATCACAAATCATCGAAAAAAATAAATGATCTCCTTTGTATTAAAAACTTTACGGTACTCGTAATAAGGTTCAAAAAACAATAACTGACACGGTAGTTTTAACTCGGGCTAAAGTAAAATCTTGGGTTGTAAAAAGTTTAATAATTATTATACCTGAGTTCCTTTCTAATGATTCCATGTCCAATAATAAAGTGTAATTTCTCCAGGTTGGTACTTCGTCGTGTGTTAAGCCAGCTGCTGTACATTTCATTGGTAACTTCGTCATTAATTAAGTTCTTCATTAAATCTTCGTCCAGTTTAGACCGGTTCTTTAGGGTTTTGGATATAAGTTTGTTCCTGCCACTTGGCGTGAGGTCTTTTTGCAAATATTCCTAAAATAAAATTAAAACGTGAATACCATACTAGTCAACGCATAACACATGAAAATATAATTTCCATGTTTTTCTTGAATCACAAAGTGTGGGGACACGTGTGCAAAATTATTGTTCAACTAGATTTTGCCAATTACAGATATTGTAAATCCCAAAGAAGCCATTTGCTTGGTATGGGCAAAACTCCAGACTGTCATCCAATCTATACGAATAGCGTTGGATGCAACCTATTTCGAACCAGCTGCCGTATTCACAACGCTTCGATACGATTTTTTTTCGACAAGTCGTGTGTCTATCGCTTCGATTCGATTTCGATTCGACAAGTCGTATGTCTATCTTTTTTTGGCATTACGAAAGCGAGCGAGATAGATATACGACTTGTCGAATCGAAGCGTTGTGAATACGGCGGCAAGACCCCATACTCAGCAGCCAAAAAACACAAACAGCTACCACCTATTCAGTACTCAATTCAGATTTTTGAAAAGTCCCCTCCATATACCTACACGGTCAAAATGTATGGAACAGCTGTGTTTTTTTTTTTAAATTACCGATGAAAAATCCCTCTTGTATACTTACCTATATAAGAATCAAACACATCACATCTAATGACCTCGTTTAAAAATAAATAAACCTATATACCTAAGTACTCACATCAAACTCCTTGCTCTTCTGGAAAGCTCGACCAAGCGTATCAGTCAACTTCGCCATAACGGGTACGTTATCAACCTTTTCATCAACATACTTCGGTTCAGACAAATCTCCCATGAACCTTAGTACAGTAATCCACAATGCTTGGGCGGCCATTCTGTCTACAGGCGAAGGCAAATCTAGAAGTGGATGCTTCAAAGGTTTCCTCGAATATTGGTGAGTCGAATTGCCTAAGAAATATGTTGCGGCGAACTTTCTGAAGTTGAATTCGTCAAAAGGCTCTTCGTCGATTTCTGGTAGCTGTAGTGGAATTACTGATGATATTTCTGGTTTTGCTGTTTTGGTCTGTGAAAGTTTTCAAAACGTTAATACATGAAATTTAAATTAATTGTTTTCCGTTTATCATTCAACACTAGTAGTCACATAAATATTTAATAAACTAACTAAGATGTAGGTTTACTCATTTATTAAAACTACTTTTTGAAACAGTATCAAATACGTGCCGCTGACGTTAGCGTAGCAGTATGGTGCTTTAAAGAACACAATGTTTACTCGTACGCGACAAGAATTCCGACTTAAAAACGGTAATTTAATAGCATAGCAGAAACCAAGATGCAATACATGTAAAATCTTTTAAGACTGGATATACAAGTATTTAGTTGAAGAGAACTCACCACTCCAAAACCAGTGCCCCTGACTGTGCCACCAGGCGTCGCTGAATCCTTCAAGAATCCGAAAACATCATCTACATATCTATCATCAATCGCCGCTGTATTCTGTTCAACGTTCTCTGTGGCCGCTTCTTTCACGAACCAAATAGACCTCATCATATTAGCGTACTTCTTCTCGTAACTTTCTCCTGCGGCATCGGGACTTCTACCTGACTTTATAGCATCCGCCCTTTCTCTATCAAGTTGTATTAACGTAGCTTTAATGACATGTCCTTTCTCCTTAACTAATCTCCTAATTTGATATCCTCTACAGTTCGCCTGGAATTTCCTGAAGAAGACTCTCATGTTTATGAACGTTTTTCTCAATTCTCTGGATCTTATCTTTGCTTGTAATCGGGAGTATCCTCGCTTCATGGCCAGGAATCTGCTTCTGTATCCACGAGCGCGGTAAGTCTTTTGTACGAGAAGGACGGCCGCTTTCAATCTTAGATACCTCTTTCTGTAGATAAACCTTCTTGCATTCGCTTGAGTTTTAATCACGGCTGTTATCAATACTTTGTGTCTTAGTTCCTCTAGAACAGCATCATGGTAATCTTTAAGAAAAACCTTGGTGTGTCCGAAACGATAATCTTCATCAGTAAATACTGTTGCGCAGATTTTCATGGCGGCATTTCTACAATCAGTTTTGTCAGCAGGCGGTATGCCCGGGGCGACAAGACGGTAGCGATGAACGAAGTCGTGGTATGAGTAACGTATAGGATAGCCAGCTTGTCTGATTTTAGCCGTTTCCATCAAACCAGCGTATCGTAGCTGACGGACGCACAAACCTTTGTCGAAGATCTGTAAGCAAATAAAGATATCTATAGTATACCAAAGTTCGCAGGTGCCGCGGTCATAAAACGTGGGAGTGAGAAGACGCGAAACTTTTTAGAACTCTCATACTTAACATTCACCTTCCTACTCTCACCCACCCTATTTCTCTGGACGGAATGAAAATGTTACACTGGTTTATGGTATACTTCTTACCCTAGGTTTCTTAAACTCATTAGGCTTAATGCACCTCACAAAGAACGGATGGCAAGCATACAAGGTCTTCATTAGAGCATCCAGAGAAGTCTTGAACCGATGACTTAATGAGACAGTTTTCCGGCTCCCGGTTTGCGTAGGTGCATACTCGGTTACAAAAAGATTTCTCAAAAATTCGTTACTTGAATCTAACACCATTTCTTTCACGTCTGCTGTTAACATGTCTCTGTTTTTATCGAGGAAGCCTGGAACGTAAAGTGACAAAATTAATGTTTTTTTAATTAAAAGCCTTGTAGTTTCCAAATTCCTCGTGGTGTGGAGGCCCCGGACTTACGAGCGTGAAGGTCTCATAACGGAGAAGAAAAACATTGTGAAGAAAAAGGGAAGTCTTAGAATCGAAAATTTAAATCCATATAACATCCATCAACTCTCATTGATTAGATCAGATAAACTCGCAAAGAGACGGCTTATGTCTCAGCAGTAGGCACATTATGAACTAAGAGTTTCAAAATCATTTCTAATCTTACCTTGAACTGCGTATGAAACGTCTCCTGCGAAATGTTTGATACCAAACTTATACTCGCGAGATGACTTCGCAGTTATATAACAAGCTTTAGCGGTATGATTACTGTTTAACTTGGACAACAAAGTTACGTCTGTGCCTTTAGGAAATCTTGACTCTTCATCAATTAGAGACAGTAAATTCATCGGTTTTAACCCTATCATATCCAAATTCTCTTGATTGTCCACATAGTTTATATTGGTCCATTTAATTCCTTCCTTCTCATACTGCTCCTGTTCAAGCTTGAAAATGTGTTTAACAAAGAACTGCTGTAAGTTCTCATTTGCGTAGTTAATGCAAAGCTGTTCGAAACTGTTGAAATCGAAATTTTCAAAGCCGAAAATGTCTAAGATTCCAACTGATCCGCTGGTCAATTGTTGGTCTTTAAACAGTGTTTTGTTTATCATTCCAACTATGTACTCGAAAATGTGTCCGTATATGGCCTTTACTAATGCATCCTTGCCTTCAATAGCAGACGCAACATTCAGGGGAGATACAACCTTATCCCCGTGGGCTACGATTGATTTCTTTGTTAGAGCTTCAGTCAGTCTTGCTTTGGTAACCCCCAATAGAGTAGCGATCCTGGTCGCATTCGCCGCATCAGCAACATCGGAACCTTCTATGTTGTTTGCGTTTAACGATTTGAATTTCAAGTTTCCCAAGTGGAGTATGGCGGCAAGAAGACTAAAGGTTCCCCAAATTTCGTTATCCGGGAAATTCAGAACTTTAAAAGCGGATCTTATGTCATTGAATTCTAAGCCGTCATTTCTTCCATCAGCCGTTAACATTTTGCCAGAATTTAAGTAAGCATAATCTTCGGGACGGCCTAACTCCAACCTCTTTTTTTCGTCTGCAGATAATCCGGAGACAAGAGAGTAAAAAATGTGATAGTTTCTTTCTCCTTTATTTTGGGAAACGATTCTTGATTTCTCCAAGAGATACTGATCAATGTTTCCACCCTCAATGATCCCTTTTTTACTGAAATAGATGTTAACATACTTTCCAAATCTGGATGAGTTATCGTTTCTGACTGTTTTAGCGTTACCAAATGCTTCTAGAATAGGATTTGTTTCTTGAATTTGCTGTTCAATCCATGAATGTTTACCACTGGCTGCAGCCAAATATTGAAGTAACAATTTGGTGCTTTCAGTTTTACCGGCTCCACTTTCGCCACTGTAATGTTGGTTAAACAAAGTTTAATAATTATAAACAATCAGTAAGTTGATTGAGTTGACACCGATATAAAGCTATCTACAAGCATTACAACCATTGTTACTGATAATATAGAGTAAATTAGAAAGATAGTTACATTATCTTTAGATTATGTCCGGTTGCACGAAAGAATAAGCAATAACTTAGTAGTAGTAAAAAGAATTAGTACTGCTGTCTGGCTTCTGAGATGCGAGTCGCACGCTAACGGAAAGAAGTGCTAAAGGTGTGTCGAGCTTCGGCGTCCACGAATATCCACGACAGAAGAGAAAATATGTCTTGTGAAGTTGTGATAGACAATGACAAAAAAGGCAATTTCCATCGGCTGCAGACGTAGCAAAGCTCTCCTTTTATTAAACGTCTTATCAGTGATGACAAGCACCGATAGTCTAAATAAAGTGCGATTAATAAAGTTTTATTACCTGATGACGATACACTGGTTGGACGACGTATTCAATAACTCTCTGTAGGAATTATCGCCGATGGCAAATATGTGAGGCGGGATGTCCCCCAGACTGCGGTCTTGATAAATCTGTATTTGATCCATCGTGTATATCGGTAGAATTTCGTAGGGGTTTATTGCTATCAA
Source organism: Xestia xanthographa (assembly GCA_905147715.2). Lineage (NCBI taxonomy): Eukaryota > Metazoa > Arthropoda > Insecta > Lepidoptera > Noctuidae > Xestia > Xestia xanthographa. The sequence continues at coordinate 21,105,876 of LR990655.1, read as the reverse complement.
CATAGATCCGGTGTATGTCTGGAATAAAGGAACATCGACGTTAAAATGAATGCACCAACCAACATAACGCTCGATTGTATACCCAGAAGGGATAGACAGGTAAGTATAGAACTCAAATTACACCGGCTGTGTCATGGAGATCGGGATATTACACCGGCTGTGTCATGGAGATCGGGATAGGTAGAACATACTGCATATTCACTTTAACTGGAAGTAAGTACCATGTGGATACTACTTCTCTCTAAAATTCCGAAAATTGTTAATTTTAGGTAAATCTTCACGTTCACGTGTTGCTTCCACTGCTTCTAAACACTTCTACCTAACTATCGAAGGATTCTAAGCTTCATCGTTATCTACTACCAATTGTCTTAAACGCATCTCTGCCCTATAGGGTCTTCGTTCGTCTTTAGAAAGTCGAGGAAGTGGGTGCGACTAAGTATAACAGATTCTACTAGTCACGAAAAGTATTCAACCGCTTAAGGTCACAATTAATTACCAATGTAGGAGATGTAAAGTCAAGGAAGAGGCGCCATCGAAATAATGTACTTAGGTAAATCAGAAAAGATAGAAAGCATGTTATGAGCACAATTTTTATGTTATCAATGGGTCACTGTCTAAGTGTCTACTGAAGAGGTAATTTCAGTTCCGAGCTAGATAGTATACGGAAAATTAAAAGGTAAATAGATTCAAAACATTAGGTACGCCGCCGTCGCTCTCTGAAGGGGAAGGCAGGGGTGTTCCTATGCCGGGGGCTGCGGGACTGTTCGATAGAGATACCGTGGCCCCGGAACACAAAGGGCGATGAAGGAACATGGATGGGTTTTAGTCAGTAAAAGTCAGACACTCCCTCCTGCTCCGCCCAGAGCGGGAGGAGTCATTTGATGATTTCCCATCCGAAAAAAAAGTGTTGTTCCTCTAGCTAGTTACCCACTTTCTGCTATTTAAAAGAAGTCCTATGAACTATTTAAGGCTGCAACTAAGAATTGCTTTCTGGGAAAGCCCGTTGTCATTTTGCTCAATCCGGGATCGAATGCAGGATAGCACTTGTGCTTGCGACTGCTAGACCAATACGTAATGGATCTTTCTAAGTTCGTCCGCAAAATGATGAATTTTGGAAAGCTATATTTTTTTTTGCAACTCAATAATATCTAGATTCGGAACAAATTTTAAAGGATACAGAGTTATATTATAATTAAATGACGCGAAATTATGCCGATAATTATCATATATTCGGCATAACTGAGATAAGCCAATAACGTCATTCTTGTAGGTAAATATTTTGGAAAAAATATTGCATTTTTTGTAAAGTTACATTTCTGTTATTCTTCATACGACTAAAACTTTACGGTCGCACTTTTGTCCAGCTGTTGTAGTCTGTAGTGCAAGTGCAATACAACGGGCTATTACTTAATTATAAACTGGGGCAGACAAACAGTTTGCAGCAAGCTCTTACAAACATATTGTTACGAGCTGGGTACGGGATAAATTAATTACTACCGATGAAACAACTGAATAACTTTAATATTCACAAAACACTTCAAACTCAATCACAAGTACACCACTGATCACTATTCACTTAGATATCGCACTTTCTAGATCACTTTGATTCGCTCCGTACTGTAGCCAAAATAATACTGCCCGCTCCCGCAAACACGTCGACTATTTATATGACGACCGAACGTTTGAGAAAGATCCAGAATCTTCTAGACAATTCATGCTAGGTCATTGTCCTACGAGAAACTTCCACAACTTTTGTACAAAGGAAAGAAATAGGTACTTTATGCCCGGGGCGTACGGTCGAAATTACAATGACAACTTCCTGATGTATTTTATAGGTAGTTGCGAATTTGTACCTACATCATTCGATACATACCTACTACTACCTACCTACTTACTTAGTTGTAGGTACCTACTATTAGAAGCTACTTATATTGTAGGTATGGCTACGACGTAACACTGCCCCCTCCTTAGACATGCTCGTCCCGAGCATCATTAGGCCCGTAGTATCGCGCCAATCGGTCTACATGGACAATCTTAGGCGCACCTCGTGGACCCTTCTGTATTCGGTAGGTGACATCATTGATCCTAGTCACGACTCGGTATGGTCCATCCCAGTTTGCTTGTAATTTCGGAGACTTCCCTTTGCTCCGTACTGGGTTATGCAACCACACCAGTGAACTCTCGTCGAAACCCCTACTATTTGCCTTCCGGTCATAACGGGTCTTCATCTTCTCAGACATCTGTTGGCCGGATTGTCTAATATGCTCATAAACATCATTCAACTTGTTACGCAAGTCATTTGCGTAATCTGTTACACTGCGTGGAGCATCAGGGGGAGTTCCAGTGATTAAATCTGCAGGCAACCGTAATTCCCTTTCAAAGTTCGCGAAGGCGGGCGTCACAGTCGTACTTTCGTGGACTGCGCTGCGGTAGGACAGAAGAAACGGCTGTATGTGCTTGTCCCAATCCCTTTGTCTGCTTTCCACGACTTTTGCCAGATATCTTTCCAACGTTTGGTTGAATCGTTCCACCATTCCATCAGATTGTGGGTGGTAAGAGGTGGTTCTGGTTTTGTGGGTACCCATTAATCGACAAGTCTCCTGAAATACTTGCGATTCGAAATTCCTTCCTTGATCGCTGTGTATTTCTAAGGGTACTCCAAAACGACAGAAGACTTCCTGAACCAATTTATCTGCGACAGTTGTAGCTTCTTGATTAGGAATGGCGAAGACTTCTGGCCACTTTGTGAAGTAATCCATGACCACCAAGAAGTACTTGTTTCCGCTCTCACTTTCTGGAAATGGTCCCGCAACGTCTAGTGCTATCCGTTCCCAAGGGGCTCCAACGTTGTACACTTTTAATGCTCCTCTGCTGCGTGTTTGGGGTCCTTTCACGGCCGCACAACTGGTACATTTGCGACACCAGTCCTCCACATCATCTCGACAGTGGATCCAGTAAAAGCGTTCTCGAATTTTTAGTAAAGTCCTTTTTACACCCATATGTCCTCCCGAACATCCATCATGGTAGAGCCGTAAAACATCCGGTACCTTAGCTTTAGGGACAACCATTTGTAGATGACAGCTGTCCCCTCGAGCATTTTCCCATTTACGGCACAAGACTCCATCCTGGATCACCAAGCTGTTCCATTGCGCCCAATAACTCTTCGTGATGGAACTCATCGCAGCCACATCACTCCACTTGGGTTTAGGAGCACCAGCTTTGATCCACTCGAAGATCGGTTTGATGTCCGAGTCATTTTGCTGAGCCTGCTGTAGGGTTTCCTTCCATTCATCGCTGAGATCCGTTCTTAGAATCCTCACAGGCACCACTTCCTTAGACTCCTGTCTGGTACTGTGCTTCCAATCTTCAGACAAAGGTCTTCTTGACAGTTCATCTGTTTTGCTTTGGTTTCTCCACTGTTGCTGGGCAGTCATTCCAGCCGCTTTTCTCTGCAGGGGTTGATCTTCTCTCGGTATGTTGCGCTTAGGACAGCTTGACCGAAGATGACCTCTTTCTCCACAATTGTAACACTTAGGGCTGTACCTTTGCGAACGCTGGCGTACAGGTGATGCCACAACTTGCTTTGGGCAGCTTGACTGATCATGATCCCTTTCTCTACCTGTGTAGCAGCTAGGGCTGTACCCTCTCGCACGGTCGCGTACAGGTGATGTCACAACCTCCCTGACATGGTGTGTTCGATGGTCTTGCCTCGCTGCCTCAACTTCCAAGGCATGGACCAACGCCTCTTTCAGGGTCTCATGATGCCCAAGTCGTACAGCGGCTCTAACTTCCAAGTCGCGTATTCCGTCGACAAACGCCTGTACCAGATTTCCAGTGATGAGTGCAGGGGCAGATCGGTATGCTTTTCGAACCAGCGTCTCAACTTCCAGGGCCCACTGCTGTAGGTTCTCGGTACTACGCTGGACACGATCCTTCAACTTAGCACGAAATACGTGCTCCAGGTGCGCGTCGCCGTATCTGGACTCTAACGCCTCCAGCAGCTGTTCGTAGGTCACATCCTTGCCAAGCGCTTCAAGAATGTTGAGGGCCTGGTCTCGGAGGCCCAAAGTGAGCGCGGTCATGGCTTGAGATTTTGTCCATCCATTCGCCTTCATAACAGCCTCAAATTGAATTTTATACGCCGACCACGAAGATGTTCCATCGAATGGAGGCACCTTAAAGCCCCGCGCTGAAGGTGCAGGAACTACTGAAGCCACAGTCACATCTCCAGTCTTCAGTTCTCCCAAAGCCTTCTTCATCCCAGCGATCTGCACTTCGGCCTCTGAGATGCGATTCTCGTGCTGGTGAACCTGATCCTTCATTACCTTCAGCTCTTTGCCGAAAGTTGAATGAAGATCCTTTATGAGGATCATCTGTTCTTCTTGACGACGAGCCTGCTCCTCCTTATCTCGTTGCAACTGCTCTTCCAACCGGCGAGCCTGCTCCTCTTGACGGCAAGCCTGTTCCTCCTTATCTCGTTGCAACTGCTCTTCCAGCCGACGAGCCTGCTCCTCTTGACGGCGAGCCTGCTCCTCCTTATCTCGTTGTAACTGCTCTTGTAACTGGCGAGCCTGGTCCTCTTGACGGCGAGCCTGCTCCTCTTGACGGCGAGCCTGCTCCTCCTTATCGCGTTGCAACTGCTCCTGTAACTGGCGAGCCTGCTCCTCTTGTCGGCGAGCCTGCTCCTGCAGCAGCGCCATTAAAGCTGACAAGTCTGGCGCCACTGATGCCGGAGAAACTCCGGATGAACCAGCGACTGGCACTGACGTAGGCTGGACTCCACCCGGTGTCTGTGTCGGAGAGTCTCCAAACCGCCTTTGGTCCATGTCCTGCTGTCGCTGACTCCTGGTACGGATACCGTCCGTGTTGTCCTTTGGTAGAACTGGCATAATTTATCCCACTTCTGACACCAAATTGTTACGAGCTGGGTACGGGATAAATTAATTACTACCGATGAAACAACTGAATAACTTTAATATTCACAAAACACTTCAAACTCAATCACAAGTACACCACTGATCACTATTCACTTAGATATCGCACTTACTAGATCACTTTGATTCGCTCCGTACTGTAGCCAAAATAATACTGCCCGCTCCCGCAAACACGTCGACTATTTATATGACGACCGAACGTTTGAGAAAGATCCAGAATCTTCTAGACAATTCATACTAGGTCATTGTCCTACGAGAAACTTCCACAACTTTTGTACAAAGGAAAGAAATAGGTACTTTATGCCCGGGGCGTACGGTCGAAATTACAATGACAACTTCCTGATGTATTTTATAGGTAGTTGCGAATTTGTACCTACATCATTCGATACATACCTACTACTACCTACCTACTTACTTAGTTGTAGGTACCTACTATTAGAAGCTACTTATATTGTAGGTATGGCTACGACGTAACAATGTAACAATATTATTTTAATATGGGGAACACAATAATGCATACCTTTGTAGAAATGTACAGAGAATATACAATTAATATAATTAATTATCTTACCTATTATTCTAACCGCATATAAATGAATTAACTGAAATTCCAAGAGTGCGCTAATATTTGGGCATTCTTATAAGTGTTGTATGGTAGATGCTTAAAACTGAAAAGTCACCTCCTTGAAGGATACAGGTATCTAAATCGACACCCTTTAATTAAAGGCATATTGCGACAAGACCGGAGCATTTAGCACTATATAGATACTGTGGTACCTAGTGTCGAAATTCTCGTCCAGCTAAATATAGGACAGGATACGTCATGGTAGGTACTCGCTGTACGGTGTAACCATTGAACGACGAAGCTAACTTGCCTGCCGGGGTTGCGGGACTGTTCGAAAGAGATACCGTGGCCCCGGAACACAAAGGGCGATGAAGGAACATGAATGGGTTTTAGTCATTAAAAGTCTGAGACTCCATCCTGCTCCGCCCAGAGTTGATGATTTCCCATCCGAAAAAAAAAAGCTAACTAATTATTATAAAATAACTAAAGGTAGACTTACGTAAATGAGCTGATTGGCGTACCGCATATGCAGATTATGGAGGATCGAATATTCCTGCAGCTCGCCGAGTGTGATCATGTCTTCGACCCCCTGTATTGACGTCGAGTGCAGCGGCTTGAGAACATTCTGGATGGAGGTGGTGAACTTGTTCCCATCATGATCCCTCACTTCGATTTTATCACCAGCACTCTTGAGGACTTTCACAGCTATAGGGACGTCAAATTCCGAAGTCCCTGGTGGCTTTAGCCAGACGTGGTCCTGAAACGCATGAAAGGATGGTAAAAGCAATGTGTTATGCTGTGAAACTTAGGTACCTAGGTGTAGGAATGTTCTAATGATAGGGTCAAATGGAGTTACATAGATGCATAGGTTTTTTTTTGGTAAGTAAGGCATGCTGCACACAATATGTTTAGGTCGGCCTAGGCTGAGTCAGCCTGATTTGGAAGCACACTGAGGATATTTACAAATCACTGCATTTTCTTTCTTGGATGTAGGTATGTTCATATCTACCCTACCCTCCTATATTTCAAGGTAAGTAGGGTAGGTACAATATTATTTATCATCCAAGGAAAATACAATCTAAGCAGGGGTAAAACCACAAAGTAGGATTTTCCCATCACAATAATTATTAGCTACCTACCTAATTTTGGTAGGTGCTAGATATCATACCTATTTCATTTAGTGTTGACGAATTAGGTTGCTTGATACAGCATGACTGTGTTTTATGTTATGCGACTTACCTAAGTATTTTTTTTATTTTACATTATGTGTAAACTTACACTTGGGTAAATAATTGACCTAGACTTACCGCTAAAGTTACCCGATCTGCCATCTTGAAATAATATTGAGATTCACTCCACAAAAATTTGGAACACAATCATTTTTACATTCATAGATTCCGCGTGACGCTTGTTCGACGACTGTCGAATTTTATCAATAGTTCAGCTTTGTCTTATCACCATCTGATAGCAAGTCGGGACTTATCATAAATATTTTCAGATATGAACTTCTACCAAATGGTTTTCATGACTAATATGTGTAGATTAATTATTTAAATAATTATAAATCCTTTTGATTTTATAATAAATGTAAAAATATGAGTAATATACCATATAGAGATATCAGAAATTGTAATCCTTTGTTATATGTGATACCAGATGTCTTTTGACAAGTTTATAATAATTTTAAATAAATTATAATAATTTTAAACAGCCCCCCATTGATTTAAAATACATTGCCCAGCAGTTTTTGCTCCATAAATTAATGAAAGTAATTATTGTTACCATACAAATCTATCTCAGAATGTTTTACAATCAAAGTGAAAGTAATTATTGTTATTGTACCTAAATCAATAATAATTATGAGAGAAATGAAAACTGACCTTTTTTGGAGTTTTCTATTCAAACCCATAAAATGAAACCATACAATTTAAATTTCAAAAAACCAAATTTCAGTTTTCCACAGTAGGTAAAAATCATGAGTTACTATGTTCTTACACACTAATCTGCAAAACCACCCATCTGATTTCAATCAAATTTTGTGAATGTGTATGGTTGGTTCCAGCTTAAAAGATAGGATAGCTTAGAACTTTGTGACCCCATGCAAAGCAAGGGCAGGTCGCATACATATACATATAAACAATGACAAACAGTAAACATTGTGTTTCTGTTGAACTTGGGAGACCTACGTACTGCAGTGGACTAAATTTTAAAATCAGAGCAAAAAAACTGTTGGGCAGTCATATAAAAATTACTTCACTGTTTAAATTATTTGATCAGTATCAAAAACATGGCCTATTTGTTTTTAAATAATTCTATGCAATAATGCCAACAGATGAATTAATAATTCAATTTATTTTAAAAATAATTCAGCATTACAAACAACTTAATCTAATGATGATTCTAAATTACTTTTTCTTCTCATCTTTTTCCTTCTTATCTCCTTTTGCCTTCTCATCCTTCTTATCTTCTTCCTTTCCATCTTTTCCTTCTTTCTTTTCTTTCTCCTTCTTATCCTTATCTTCTTTCTTTCCCTCTTCAGCATCTCTATTTGTAATCTTGTTGTTGATGAGGTTGTGTAAAGCTATGATAGATCTGACCAATGCAGCTAAGTACACCACAAGCGACTGATCGTTTGTTTTAATGTAAAGGTTGTCAATAAAGCTGTCATTAGCAATGTCAGGTAAAAGGTTAAAGATATCTTGCAGCTGGTAGATTATCTGATGGTTCATTGGGAGAGAGCCCTGGCCAACTTGGGTGAGGTAGTCTCGAATCTCACTCAGTTGGGAGTGCAGACCTTTTAGACCAAGTAACTGGTTTGTAATTCTCTGGGACAGACTGCCGACCGTGGTATCCTTAATATCTCTTAAAAGATGTTCTACGCCAACTTCTTCAGCTTCCTCAGCACCAATCTCACTGGGTACATGTTCAAAGGTTCTTGTTGTGGGTGAACCATCATCATGGACCTCTTCTACAGCCTGGTAAGCCTCAGTGGGAAGACCAAGATCTTTAGGTTTAGCATCAATGATGACAAGGACTGAGTTAGGGCAGTAGCGCCTGACTAGTTCATTGATGGCTACATCATTCTGGTGGAGTTTAGGCCCAGTGTGGTACCAGCCCACTACTTTCTCTCTGGCGTTAACTTTCTTGAACATACCATACATGTTCTCTAGGTAGTCATGGTCGAGGAACCAGACTGATTTGTCTTTGTCATCCTCATCAAATGGAACTGAAAAAACAATGTAATTCTGTCAATACTAAATACAACTTTATTGTGAGGATCTTGCGGGCGCGTTTTTTTAGTTAGGCAGGTTCAGAGGTTTATCAATAGTTAGACAAATAAAAATAACATTAACTAAGTACTCTGGTTTTACTCAAGTTACATGGACACAAAGCCATCTGTGTACAGTTTACTAAATAATGAGTAAGTAATTTACCTGCAAAACTGTTGGAGACATCCAGGACACCCTTAGCTCTCCAGCATCCCAGCAACACGCCAACCACTCGTTTTTGATTGCCTATTTTGCCCATCCGATTGAAGTGGTCCACTACACTGAGTAAGACCAAGGGATGAACAACCACTTTTGTGGTTAAGACTTCTTGGCTCGGCATTATTGCTGCAGTATTTTACTAATACTTGTACAGTTATTTCAATCTTTGCCTTTCAACAGCGATCAAGACAACAATAATTAATCACAACTACAATTCGCTAAAAATACAGTGATTTTTGCCAAGCGGCAATCAAAACTAAAATTTGACAGTCATTATAGAAAAAAAAAATCTATGGTTAATTTCGTCTCTATGGGATTACATCTTTTGGCTGGCAACATTGAACTGTAGTGGACATTCTCGGTAGTGTCATTGAATAGGAAAACGATGAGGTTATAGCGAAAAGCCGATAGTTGAGTAGGGTTAAAAAAAAACAATCAGCTGTCGTGTGTCAATGTCGAATGAAACGTCAATAATGTCAACACCGGTGGTGCGCGGTGCTTTTTAGATTTTAATCAAAGTTTTTTTTTAATTATAAATTAAACCATTGCTTGAAAGTGACTAAATGTACAACTCCTACCGTATATTTGCGGTAAAAAGTCTTTTGTAGCGCTTTTCCAAATTAAAATGGCGCAAAGATCCATAACCTTCGTGACTGGCAATGCCAAGAAACTAGAAGAGCTCAGGGCTATTGTCGGTAGTAATTTTCCTCTAGAAATAATTAGCCACAAGCTAGACTTGCCGGAACTTCAAGGGGAAATCGATGAGGTGTCTGTTAAGAAGTGCCAAGAAGCTGCGCGACGTTTGAAAAGGCCAGTATTAGTGGAAGATACAGCTCTTTGTTTTGATGCACTAAAGGGTCTTCCTGGGCCATATATCAAGTGGTTCCTGGAGAAATTAGAACCTGAAGGGCTTGTGAAACTGCTGAATGGTTGGGAGAATAAATCTGCTAAAGCTGTGTGCACTTTTGCTTACTGTGCTGGGAACTGTGAAGATCTAGATGTTAAATTGTTCCAAGGCATTACTACTGGAACAGTTGTACCTCCAAGAGGTACTAGAGACTTCGGCTGGGACTGTATCTTCCAACCTGATGGCTATACTGAAACTTATGCTGAACTACCAAAAACAGAGAAGAATAAAATATCTCACAGATACAAAGCTTTAGAAAAATTCAAAGTACATTTTCATGAAAAATCTCTATAACTGTCTTGTGATGTACCTAAAGCTTGAGATGGCCCATTATTGGAAACAATGTATGGCAACTAACCATGACCTCATTTCATAAATAGGATGTACCTAAACTACCACATAATCAAATCATGTTTCTAACTACACTGAAATTTTTAAATGCACAGTGTAAGTCACAATAACTGCAATTGTTTTATTCTCTTTGTCCTTTAATAATTGTGTCCTAGCGGATGTGGTTTAAGATAATTATGGTTCAATGTTACCTGTAAACAAGTGCTTATGTTACTGTAAAAGCCCAAACTACAGTAAATCCTAAGATTTTCCATTAAAACCTAAGATTTACCAAATCTTGATGGTAAACGGCCAAACCGTGCTAGGATCATCCTTTATTTCGAACTTTTACCAACATTCACTTGGTAAATCTTAGGATTTGCCTAAAATACATGATAAATGTGGAAATTAACATATCTAAACATGTTTGGTGTTTCGTCTCGTACTCGTGTCAGTCTGCTGCCCCCCCCTACCCGTTCCGTCTCTCTCTGCCGTCTCCGCTCGCCTTAGTAAATCGTTTGACACATTGATCAACGATGAGTGTAAAACATAGATTTTATGAAATAATGGACGAGATAGTGGCAAAGAAGAAAGATAGTAAATCTTGATAATGACAAATACGCAAAATGTTTGGAGGAGGTAAAAACTGCAAAGAACATAAAGAAAGGAAGCTGTTCACTACAGGCGTATCAAGGGCTATGATATTTTGACTATAGGGGGTGAAGAAAAGCTAATTGCACCGATGAAAGAAGAGAATAAATGGAATGGAATGGAGGAGAGAAAAAATCATTCCCTTTTTATAAATTCTTACATTTACCAACTCATGTTGGTAATGAAGATTTACTAGTAAAACCTAAGATTAACCAATATGGGCTTTAACAGTAACACATACAATGTAATCTAAACAAATGTGATAATGTAATCGGTTTTGTTAGAATAAAACCAAATAAAAAATGTTACTGTTTACTATAATGTTATTACCAATTCCACTTATTTACACATTCATCATAATAATGTTAGATTAATATTTTTAATAGTAGGGTTTTGTTCACAATACAAAACAGTTTAAATACTTATAATAATGTTCTATTCATAGTATAAAATAATATAACAAATAAAATAAACTTATTGTATGTAATAGCATTACTTTTAGACACAGGCTTGTGTACACCAGGTGCTATATAAGGTTCTAAATTTGAATTGTTATAATTCTTGTAATACCAGTCATTATCACCAATCTGCCTTGTCTTAGTGTTGCCTGTGCTCATTATTTCTGAAAATCTTGTCTTTGGCTCTCTATTTGGTGAAAAGTTTTCTCTATGATCATGTTCTATGTTTGGAAGGTTAACTTTGGTGATAGTTGCTGGCCTCTTTCCATGGTTCCTTTCATATAACTCTGCAGTGCTGGGTACTAAGACTGCAGATAGAGCAGTAGGTGCTGGTTCAATATGTTTCTTCATTGGAGGCTTAGATGTGACTGCAGTGGATGAGGAGTAAGATGAAGTACTGCTCTCCAGCCAAGCCTGCAGTGACATATCATTACTTGTATCTGTTGTTATCAGCATACTCTCTTTTTCTGTCACTTGTGTTATAGTCAAGTTTGACTCCATCAAATTGTATTTGCTCAAATTGTTGGGATCACTCTTTTGTTCTTCAACATTTTTAGTTCTGTTGTATGCAACATGAGTACTGTTGTCATCATCAATGTATGCTTGGAGTTCATGTATTTCACTTTTACTTTTCTGGTGGGTTGTGCTGTTATGAGATGTTTTAGTAGGTGGTTTGGTTGAAACTGCTGCAATAGATTGTTCTATAGCACCTTGCTTAGTGTAAGTTGTAGCACTTTGTGCTTGCACAGCTGTATTAGAAACATTTAGTGTAGGATCAGGTATTGGCCTAAAACCACCAGCAGTTGTGGGAAGAATTGGTGAGAACCCACCAGTTTCGAACTTGGGTGGTTCTGGTAGCTGATATTTGTTTCCATTGTGAGAGTGGGAGTGAGAATGTGAGTTTTTCTTGTCCGGCCAGTCTATTTTCCGTCCCGTGTTAAGTATCTTTCCCATGTCTATCGGCGGCAGAGGCATCCCAAAGAATGTGAAACCGCTGTTAGCTCCGTTTGTTGGAGCCTGCTTGTTTCTATCTGTCGTATTTTTCATTGCCGCGTATATCGTAGGAAGACCTCCTGACGATCTGTTATTATTTTGCGTCGCACTTACTTCGTTGTTCAAGCCATCTACTAAAGTTTCATTGTAAGGATAATCGACGTAATCATCGTAGAAGTAATCAGATTCTTCTGGAGACGGTCTGTTTATTTTGTTAGCTTGATACGTGTTTTTAATCTGCGATGTGTAGTCTTTTATTTTGTCTATTGTTGAATACACTTGTGAAGTCGCCAAATTAGGTAGAAGCGCTTCATTTTCGTGTAACATACAAGTTCTCAGATCTACCTCATCCACTTGGTTGATTGCTGTGTTCGAGCAGTCATTCCTCCCGAACGGCATTCCCTTGACGTATGTTCCATCGGCACATTTCGGTCCAATAGAAGACGATTCCGATAGCCATGATTTTAGCCAAATAATATGGCAATTGCAAACTAGCGGGTTACCTGAAATAAAAAGCAAAATAATGGTTACCAATTATATACTCGAAAAATCGCAACAACAGGGGGCAATTCCTCTACCTGACCGTCTACTCCCTACGTCCTACTTACCATCAATATCCAAAATTGCGATATTATTTCTAAGCTTCGCAAATGTGTTCTCCAATACTGTGGTAAGTTTATTATGTCTCAATGAGAGAATCTTCAGCCGAGGCATGAAATCAAAGGGCTGACCGCTAATGTGGCAAATCATGTTATTGTCTAAATTAAGCTCCACCAACCATTCCATGTACTGAAATGACGCCCTCGTCAACCTCATCAGCTTGTTAAAGCTCAAATCCAGCACTTCTAAAGAAGATAATTGTTTCAGCCCAGAATTATCGATATTCGTAATTTGATTATTGCTCAAATTCATGTATTGCACCAAAGGTAAATTCTCGAAAGCTCGTAGCGAAATGTATTGTAATCGATTCCCTTGCAGCTCTATTATCCTCAGCTTAGGCAGATTTGAAAGTACTCGGTCAGGTAAATCTATAATGTGATTCCGGCTTAAATATATTGACACCAGTTTAGGCAGATTGGCTATTGCTTTTGGATGGACCACTTCAATGTTATTGTTGTCCAAGTCTATCGTTTCAAGGTCTCGTAGATCTTTAAAACTTCCAGTTCTTAGTTCCACTAACTTGTTGTTAGGCATTTTAAAATCTGTTAACGTGTTTATGCTGTTTATGGAATTGCCGTCAAAGTGTTTTATGTGATTGTAGCTAGCATCTAAAACTTTTAACTTAGACATCATGTTCAAAGTAGCTGGCAATTCATTTAGATTATTCGAAGAAATATTTAAAGTTTCTACATCTAGAGCTCTATTCACAATATTTGGGCTTATACTTTTTAGTTTATTTTTGCTGAAATCCAAAGACGATAGCGCTGCATTGTCTTGAATTGCCATGAAGTCGAAGTTTTCAATTGTGTTTCCGTGCAAGTTCACTTGCTTCAGTTCATTTAGTTTGCTAAAACTTTTTGGGTGAATGGCCATTATCTGATTGTAACTCAAATCTAAAATCTCCAGTCGATTTAGATCGCTAAATGTGGTCATTTCGACCTGTCTCAAACCGTTTCGTTTCATATAAAATCGCCGTAAATTGTGCAACGTTTTCAAGCTCCCATGAGGAATTTTCTGAATTCCGTTACTCGAAATATCCAAAGTTCTGAGAGATGGTAAATCTAAGTCTGGTGATGGAGGCATTGGTAAACTTGTTATTTGATTTTGATGTAAATATAGCTTCTCAAGCCCTCGTGGTAATCCAGGTACAAATTCTATCAGTCTATTAGTACTGGCGTCCAACTCATAAAGATTCGCCAAGTTCCTAAAAGTAGCTGGATGCATTGAAACTAGACTATTCCCTGATACGTTCACGTACTCCAATAAAGGTAATTCCATGAAAGTTATTGGGTCTATGATCGCTAGCTGGTTGAAACTGAAGTTAATCCTTCTCAACGATGGAAGATTGTATAATAGTTTGGGTTGTAACCGTGTGAAATAGTTGTAAGATAAATCTAATCCTTTGAGTGCAGGCAAATTCCAATATGGTCCTTCGTTCATGTCGTTTAACGAATTGTTACTTAGATGCAATTCTCTCAATGCTGGCATTGCAACGAATGCATCTGCCTGTATGAACTTAATATTGTTTTTGTTCAAATGTAATCTTTCTAGACTAGGGTGACCTCTCAAAGCACCTCGTGGGATTTCTTGAAGCAAATTATGACTTAGATCCAAGAATCTCAAACGGGGAAGAGCATCGAGTAAAGCTCGAAATTCTGAAATATGCATTATTTGATTTCCGATCAAAGTCAACTCCTCAACTCCACTGCCGGATTGTTGCAAAAATGATTCAGGATGTATTTGGTTTATTCGATTGTAGTTCAAATCCACGACTCTAAGTTTTGGAACTCTATGGAAAGCGCCGTGGTGTATGATATTTATGTTGTTGTGGGACAGAAATAGGTGCTCCAGCATTGGCTGATCTACAAATCCGCCTTCGCCTAATTTGTCAATCAAATTGTGGTTAAGATTTAAATGGGATAGCATTGGCAAGTCTCTTATAGCTCTTCCAACCATTGTTGCATCTGCGATTCTGTTGTTGCTCAGCGATATTTCACTTAGACTCGGTAGCAGAGATAAAGCCCTCATATGTATAAGATTAATTCCGCAATTTGTTATTTCCAGTCTTCGTAATTTCGGTAAATTGTAAAATGCGTTTTCTTTCAGTATTCTGAGGTTAATACTTCCTTGGATAAACAGTTTCTCCAGGTTTGGCAAGTTTTCAAACGTGTTTTCATTAACAGCATTTAGACTTTCCGACTGTATGTTTATGTAGCGTAGTTTTTGCAAGCCAGAAAACGCTGGTATCCTCTTCAGATTTTGCGATTGTATTGTTAAAGCTTGGAGATTCTGAAGTTTCATTAGGCTTTCCGCTGGAAGACTTCTCAAGTCATTTTCTACGATGAATATTTCCACCAAATTCTGTTCTTGCGTCTCCAGCCAAGCAGCGGATAGTCGCTCCAGTCCATTGTGCCGGAGCATTAGTCTCATTATTTTCACATTTTGGAATATCTTCCCTGGGAGGGATGGGAGATAGTTGTTTTCTACTATCAGCTCATCTATCGGTTTTCTGACAAGTTCTCCTAGTTTCTGGACACCCTTTATTACTTGGGGCAAGTCGCTGTGTGTGCACCTGTAACAAAGTTAAAGTTTGTTATTACTCAACAAAAATGTCTCTCATGTTACAGCGATTACTTATACCAACCATATCTGGACATCTTCGTGCCGATTTGTGCATATGCATGGTAGGATTGTCTCTGGAGCTGGACATACCGAAGTTTGTCCAGTCACATAAGAAAATACCAAGAAGAGGAGCCATGACACTATTACTCCTTTCTTAGAGTCCATTCCTCTAAAACGTAGATGATCATTGTAGCATATTTCTTGTGTTTTCAGTCCTTTCTATCTGAAATTTTATAAAACAATGGATTATAATACATTTGTACAAAGCATGGGTCCTCGAACTCAACTGCTGTAAGCTACAGTGGGTCCCTTGTTTACACAGGTTCAAGATGTTGACAGAGGAAACATCGTTTCTATTTTGTTTCCTTTCAACCAAGCTTAACCCTTGATTGCTTAATTTATTTAAACTGCGAAAACTCGTAATCCGGCGGCGCCAAGGACCAGTACTAATGAAAACAATGCGTTATAGAAACAATAGCCGACCGGAACGGTCCGGTGGTTGAGTTGCACTTTCACTTATACACCATTGTTATTAACGGCGATCTATGGTGCGCAATGTTATTTACATCATTGTTTTAGGGTTATGCAAGTCATTGATGGAGTAAGGTTGATGTAGGTCACTATTCGTCCTTCGAATTTGGTTTATTGAGATCATCACAATGGGGCTTGTAATTACCTACCCGCCTAAATTTTGCAGGCATATTATCATGGAGTCGGATTGAATTCAGTCTTCAAGTGGCCATTGGTGCCGATTCCCTTGTTCACAAACTAAACTAAATTTAAGTTGAATGCATCTTTTTCTTTCTATTTCATTATGAAAAGGACAGAAAATAAATATTAGTTTAATCCTGTCAAATTAGTCAGCACCTGACGTAATTTGATGTAATTTTAGTAGTCAACTTTTTAATCGCGTCTAAAACTTGTATGGCGCTGATTAATTTGACAGAACGTAACTAAATTTTATCTTCTGTCCTTTTCTTAATGAAATAGAAAGAAAAAGATGCACTGAACTTAAATTTGGTTTAGTTTGTAAACAAGGGAATCGGCACCATTGCCTCGGTGCATTTTAGAGACTCGTACATATTTAACTACGGAAATAGGCATAGCTAATTACTGGTACCTAACTAATATTAGCAATCAATTAAGAATAGGCGCCGGGTGAAGTGGTGAAGCAAGATTTGAAAATTATTTAAATATAATGTTTCAGTAGGAAATACGTATTCTCTTTAAAGTAGAGCCTAACAGTATAATAACAAACGTAACATTTTTTTATCCAACATTGCAGTTAACTTCGCAATGCGTTCATAAACGACTCATTATATTGCACAATACAACTCGTTAAAGGCTTAAAGCGTTACTTTGCAAGTGTGATTAGCATAATTTCTGTGTTTCCAAAAAGAAATAAAATGCTGACGTTAATGCAAGAATTATACTCGTCGCTGAATATTTTAATAAAACATAAAAATTTGAAACAAAGAAGCAGTGGCTGTGGCAGTGGATCTTTGCTGACTCTAGGTAAATAGGATGTTGGCACAGGTGGGTAGATACAGCTGCTAAATTCGTCATGATCCGTCTGGGTAGCAAATGTTAACTTAAGAGTTTATGAAAAATGCAAACGATCTGTTGAGTTTTCAAACTTCAGCTCAGCGCTTACAGTTGAGATTCCAACAGCG
Source organism: Xestia xanthographa (assembly GCA_905147715.2). NCBI lineage: Eukaryota > Metazoa > Arthropoda > Insecta > Lepidoptera > Noctuidae > Xestia > Xestia xanthographa. Next base: position 21,088,595 of record LR990655.1, on the reverse strand, counting down.
CAATAATATCTGGCATGCATTTAGGTGTTGTGTTAATGCAAATAGACATAAGTTACTGCGCAGTGTTGAACTGTTGACCTATCCTATTCGGCATACAGTTGTGCGAGGTCGGTCACACACAGCTAAGATCACATTATGCAGACATGGCCTATTAAAATTTGTTGCTTTTCGTTGATCTACTTTTCTTTCTCGACATCTACAACTACATTGACTGGTCCTTGCCGTCGGTTTACGATTTGGTTAGAAGATAAGAAGCAATTTAGGATTACGTAACCTCCGATTTTAAAAGACAAAGAATTGAAGTTTTCCCTGCCATTATCGCTTAAATCAGAAAATTCATGTAACTTCAGCAATCATTGTTAAGTATCAAGTTTTTTGTCGATCAATTTATAAATCTAAGTGGATCGTAGCCAAATTTGCCAAAAATCTCCTAATTGCAATCCGGTTTGTACCTATAACTTAAATACCTATCCGGCTTTTAGTATTACCACGTAATTATCACCAGTTACGTTTACGTTAAATCCCTTGTAGAAAATTCTGCGTTTAATCATGTTTCTACTGTAATTTCCAGCAATATTGTCCTCAAGGGGTTTTTGTCGATCCATCAATCCATATAGATCCTTGCTTAGTTTATCGAAAGTCTTTCTCGAACCCAGATTATCGTGACCTTGATAATTTTACCGTAGAAAGCACCAGACCTCGCATGATTCTGTATGATATAAATATTTTCTTACATAGTAGATGGGTATACTCATCATGCGAGTAAGTACGTGTGTACGTATGTAGTAAACGGGACAGCAGTCATTACGGTACAGTTATCGTATTTATCTCCGTAGTAACTGTTGCAGACTGTCATCTTGGAGGTAGGTAGTCGTAAGTAGTACGATCTTATACCTTGTGTTATTATTTATGTTTGTGGTATTATTATAGGTTTGTGGTTGTTCTAGGTTTATTATCTTGATGTAGCTATTCTGACATCAGGAAAACATTCAAAGTAGTTTCCTTTATTGGGTACAAGCAGAGACCGATTAATCGAGTTAAGGGCCTATATACTCCCTTTTTTTTTTTTTTTTTTTTTTCGGGTCGGAAATCATCAAATAACTCCTCCCGCTCTGGGCGGAGCAGGAGGGAGTGTCAGACTTTTACTGACTAAAACCCATCCATGTTCCTTCATCGCCCTTTGTGTTCCGGGGCCACGGTATCTCTTTCGAATAGTCCCGCAACCCCGGCAGGCATCGGTCCTTACGGACCCCTCCCTTTTTGCTGACTCGCTTTGAGGCGCGCGTGGAACACGAACGCGCCGTCGACACGGCCTGTCGTCATGAGACGGACGGACGGCGAGCTAGCCCATAGCCCACCGTCCACAGGCCCGCGCCTACGGTGGCCGGGGGCCACGTGGTGGTGGCCCCCGACGCCCGGGGCGTCTCCCGTGGCGGCCGGGACGTTGAGAGGTTCACTCCCTCTCACGTTCCGCCACCTCCTCTAGCATTACTGCTTCGCAGAAGGAGGTGACGGCGTCCCATTCCGTCTCGCTCCGGACCATGGCTTGCACCAGGGCCGGACGCGAGAGGTCGCCGCCGCCGATCGCCGCTTCGAGGACACGGCGGTGCTCCGCCCACGCGGGGCACACCTCCACCGTGTGTTCCACCGTGTCCTCCGGTCGATCCTCACAATGGAAGCACCCGGGCGTTTCCTCCCGCCCGATTCGGTGCAGGAACCTCCCGAACACTCCGTGTCCGGTGAGGACCTGCGTCAGGCGGAAGGTGAGGACGCCGTGGCGTCTCTCAAGCCACTCCTCAAAGAGGGGACTTATCGCCACTATCGTGGCGTGCCCTGCCTATATACTCCCTCAAATGGCTATAAGCATGATCCTCCGTTACGCCTAAAATACTGCAGCATTAATTTTGAAATAAATACCTATAAGTATGGTAAAGTTGAGGATTAATGCTAAGTTTGACGAAAACACGATTCCATAAACTTTTCTCGATAGAAAAAAAATCCAAAGTTACCTCCAAATCGAACAATAAACCGCTGGTATTCAAAAAGTACTTCAAATTAGATCATGAAACTTTGCAAACTAACTGAACTTACTATATAGCAGGTCTTATGTGTTTTATTTTTTTAGTCCAATCAATAGATTTTTGTAAATCGCAAAAAAACCACTCATTTCGCACTATTGGCCGCAGTGACTGACGTAACAACCGCTTTGTAGTGCAAGCTAATTAGAACTTTTTTCTAACAGTTTTTCAAACGAAGTTTGAACCACCACAAATAGAGTTGCTAATTTTAAGGTTAGAAGGGCCGGTTAGACATATATTTAACCTACATAATGTTTGAATAACCATCGTACATCGTATAGGGTTAACCCTTGTAATATAGGGGTACCTAACCATTTACATAGTGGTTGACCAAAAAGAAAATAACTTGGGCAAAGCACCGAGCATTCGAACTGAAAACCCTATACGGGTCAATCCTTTACGGCCTCTGGGTACAGGGACTCACAGGTTCGATTTCGCTTAGTCATCATCGTTCTCTTACCCTTATCCCAATTCATTTGTGGTCGGCGCAGCATGCCTTCTTCCCAGTGGCGTAGCTAGCATGGGTGACATCCGGTGCGGATATTGTAGGTGTCACCCCAAAAATCAATCAAAACAGTTAAGGGCCTATACTACCTAGAATGGCTTAGCATGGATCCTCCGTTACGCCTAAAATACTGCAGCATTCATTTTGAAATAAATATATGGTAAAGTTGAGGATTAATGTTAGGTCTTATGTTTGGCGAAAACACTATTTCATAAAATTTTCTCGATAGAAAAAAATCCCAAAGTTACCTCTAAATCGAACAATAAACCGCTGGTATTCAAAAAGTACTTCAAATTAGATCATGAAACTTTGCATACTAACTGAACTAACTATAAAGCAGGTTTTATGTTTTTTATTTTTTCCAAAAGACGAAAATTTGATTTTATAAAAAATAAAAACCACTCATTTCGCACTATTCGGCCGCAGTGACTGACGTAACAACCGGTTTGTAGTGCAAGCTGATTAGAACGTTATTCTAACAGTATTACAAACGAAGTTTGAACCACCACAAATAGAGCTGCTAATCTGAGGTAGTATAGGCTCTTAAAATAAAAATTACGTTTGTCTATTCGTACAAGGAGTCAAGGAGTCATTTTTTCGATTTATACAGAAAATACTATCAATTGAAAAAAAGAATAAAGTCGTAAACTCAATATAAGACTGGTATTGTACGGAACCCTCTCCACGCGAGTCCAACTCTCACTTGGCTGGTTTTTATAGGTGGCACTAGTGATGTTCACGGTCGGGCTTTCACCCCTAAGCGGGTGACACCCGGTGCGGGCCGCCCCTGCCGCCCCCCCCTAGCTACGCCACTGCTTCTTCCATAAATCTCTATTATTCTTTATCTCAGCAGTCACCTCCTTTCTAGCCATATCATCCTTCGTCAATCCATCGCTTCTTTGGTCTACCTCTACTCTTAGCGATTTCTATTCGATTTCGCTTAGGTAGTCTCAGTACCTACCCATATTTGACGTAAGTTCTATATTATTGAAGCACTTACTGATATTTAATATTATGCAGGTAGGTAGGTATGTGGTAACTAGGTATAGAATACAGAATCATCCATAAGCTTGTTAGCACATGGTTCCGGAAGAGCGAGCTTCCTCATTGTTAAGAACAATAACAACCTCCGAATTTTTCATCAAATAATTTTCGGATTACGATATATATGGCGCAATGTAATTACGTTTTCGATTTCTTTTGTTTTAGTTTGTATTGTAAACAATAATATTCGCGTCGAGATATTTCACACTTGTTTTCGTAGGTAGGTACCTACGTACTATTCCTAAAGTGCTAAATTGGCTGTGTGAATGTGTTACTCACTTAATATTAGCAGTGATTCTCATCGTAATTAAACCATTTCGGATACGATACTCTCAATATCAGTGGCCACTTGACCAGCGGTTTTCTTTGGCTCGATCTATACAGTGTCTGACAAAAAGCCATCGCCACATCAGAATACACACAGTCAGTCGCCAAAACACGATGCAGTCGATAAAATACTGGGTACCACGGTACCCATATACCGGTTGAAGTGTTGTGCTTACCATGGCCCTAATATCCCTTAATCATTGGATTACTTGATTGATATCATAACTCTATCACAGTTTTACAATCCATACAGTTGGGAAACGCCTTTGATGTTGAACGATGCCGCCACGCGTGAGGTACTTAGGCTCTGAGTCGCAAGCGTGCAAGGGATGTCAAAAAATAATAATAAAAGAAATGTGATTTTGTAATCATTCATTTACATTATTAATTCAATATTAATTTACAAGACATACTTATATACTATTTTAAACACCATTTAAAACTAAATATTTACAAAACAAAAAAACGTGGATTGGACCCAGTATATTACTTTAATATAGTTGTACTTTAAGTACCTACTTTAAGGTTTTTTATATTTTTACTTTACCTACTATATATACTTATTATTATCTCCTAAACACGTGGACCGATTTACATGATTCAAACGGATAAATGGTTTTAGACCTAGACCTTTCATTTGGTACCAAAATCGTCAAGATATCTCAACAAACAAAAAATCACATTTTCAAATTGCTCTCGTAATTATCCAACATGTATGAAACGCGTAACAATTCTTTTGATATACCTACGTTCACAATTAGCGCAGTAGAGTTGGCCGGCAGAGCTATAGGTGTAGGTATAGGAGGGCTAAGGCATACGGTCTGTCTTTACGTACCTACTTGGCGTTTTAGTACTAGATATACGACGGGTAGGTATTACTAATTTAAACGAAATAGTAATAGTAGGTACTAGATGGTTATTTGGTTAGGTAGCTAATTCGAATTTATAGGAAGATAAACTTACCTCTCGTCACGGGGAAATCTATGAAATTTTATATTTTTATCCTTATTGGTGCTAGATATGAGCGCCGATGGCCAATTCCGCGGCGGCGGCGTGGACTGAAAATTTCCACGGCGGCGGCGGCGTCGCGGCGGCGCGGCGTATCCGGCCGTGGGCCTTAGTTTTTTTTTTATCAGGTTGAGATATCTTAAAAATAACAAAGAAAACTATATTGTTGTTACCAAAAAGGGATTACAGTCTTCTAAATAATAATTGGAGATCACGTTTACCGAAAAATAATCATTTTAGCGTTTTGAGTTGAAGTGAAATCGAGTTTTTTAATCAAAGCACTATCTATTTATTTATTTAGCAAAGATCTATCTATTTATATATAATAAAAACCATAGAGAAAAAAAACAGAAATGTAAGTACTTAAATATTAGTATCATATATTTTGTTACCACACAACAATACGCATTTACTCGGTAAAATATTCGACTCGACCGCGTGAGCGACGAGTGTGGCGAAGCGACTAGGCAATTACGGAGACGCGGCGCGTCGCGCGGTGCGTTGTGCGACGCGGCTCGCTTTCAATTCAAACATAATATGACGATTGACGATGTTGACGCGCGTAAAATCGCTTCTCGGTAAACGCGATTTTACGCGCGTTTGCTGAAATGCAGCGATGCCCGCGGTGGTGCACTCGTCTTCGCACGCGCAAATACAAATATATCGCAGATGACACCGCCTCTCCGTAAACGGGAAAACGCGCAACACGCCGCATGACGCGCCGCACAACACGCCGCGTCTCCGTAAATGAGCACTTATGCGGTAGGGCCGCGCGTGCGAGCGAGAAAGCAAGTTGCGACTCGTTGCGACGGCGCGCCGCACGCTACACTCGGCGACGACGCGTCGACATAAACTCACGGCGACGGCGGCGCGCCGGCGCGGCGCTCATATCTAATTGGTGCTCGGCTCGTCGAGGCACACCCGTATACGCAACAAGTGTACACCATTATATTCAAGTTATATAACGATTATTAAAAGTATTAACAACGATTTACACAGACGCGTCAGCCCTAAACGTCCAAGTCTATGAACTGCGCGAGATCGTAGACCGCGTACCGCGTCGCCCAACCCCCCGCAAGATCCCCGCCGTTGCTCCACGGAAGTACATTCGTTGCGCAACTGTATGGATTGTAAAACTGTGACTCTATAAGAAAATTTTAGGCAATAATTCGTTGGGACAATAGGTACCACCAAGGCACCATACAATGGAAGCAAAGCGAAGAATCTCTTTCGAGTATCATTAGAAGGGTCTCGATTTCTGGAGCTGCCTTCAGAAGAGAATAGATTGTGCCCCTATAGATAGATAATAATGGAATAGGCTACATTATGTTCAATAGAAATGCTAATGGTTAGTTAGGTAGTTATATCTTGATTTGACAAGGAAACCGTAAATGGGTTAGCTAAGGTTTCTCGATCTAGGTTAGTTTTAGGTAAGAAATTAATAGTTACGATAGGAGTGCCTGCAACAAACAAGAATTTCTAGGTACAGAATAACAGTAGAATATGTAAGTGTGACCTTGAGTGATTCAGTGGTCAAGTGTGGCAAACATTGAAAGTGACTTGGTAATACTAACCCGCTCCCCCGTTATAGAAACTTCATGCTTGAAAAATATCTAACGTAACCGGCAGATTATCTACCTAGATTATAATAACAATAAAAAATTGCCCACTAAAGATCCAGTAACCAAATTATCTTTCATAATACAATATTTGATTGACTTATTACGCAATCAAACAATTTGTTGAAAACTGGAGCGATTCGCAACCGTGGAGTTCCCATACAGACGATCGTAAATTACGCATAAAATAATCTATTAGATGAAGCACACTAACCTAGTGCCCTAACTGATTTCATTTCTTAAACGTCTGTACTCTCATTAGATGATAAGATGAAGCTCTATGATAAAGAGTGATGCCTTTGGGTGTTGATGATAATATTGTCTATGAACGAAGTGACGGAAAGACCAAAAAGATGAAACAACTTGAAACAGAGTGACTATCCCAAGAGAGAAAAACACCGAAGGAAACCGCCATCACCAAAACATGACATAGAATCTACATAGAAACATGCACTTTGCTGTGCACACTGAACTTCTGCGCGATAGCAGATTGCGGCCTCTTCCTTTTCATCCCAGAGTGATATGACCAGATGTGAGTTATTTGGCCGTCAATATAGGGAAGAAAAAGATAATAAATGCTGTGCGTCATATACTTGGGGTCACCGAAATAGAGCTGGAGGTTTATTACGACGCCAAGCCTTTTGTTCCTCAAGAAATTAATACCTTTTCCCCTACCAAAAATGAAAAAGGCAGACTTACTTAATTCTAAAAGCCATAATAAGGAGAGTCCGCTAAGACACCGATTTTGCCATTCTGACCTTTGAAACAAGCTTGTAAATTGAATGATTGTAAGGATATTTCCAATTTAAAAGAGTAACTGGAACAGTTATCATAGCACTCATGACAACAAGGTTGATAAGATCGTAAGTGTCAAGAGTTTTTGATTGTTTACCGTTTCATGCGTACCTACATAGTTCCACTTCATCTTTAGCTTAGAGATGCTAAACAACTTGGTAAAGTTCAAATTTCAATGGCCCCGTCTTTTATCTCATTTAGTACCTACCTACCTAAAGAACCTACAACATTACTACATTTAGCAATTCATAACTACGGCAAAGACTAGCCAGATGCGTGAAATAAAACTGTGACAACTAAAGATGTTCATGGAAACGCGCGCCTCAAAGAGAGTCAGCAATAAGAAGGGGTCCGCAAGGGCCGATGCCTGCCGGGGTTGCGGGACTGTTCGAAAGAGATACCGTGGCCTCGGAACACAAAGGGCGATGAATAGCGTTGCCATAACTTCTGGGAACCAATACGGGACGTTTTTTCTTCCGATACCCAAAACTCATAAGTAATCGTACATAACACATTCAACACCGACACGGGGTTTTTCAACTACACCATACCTACTTATCATAGCACGCATTTCCTACATAGCGAGAAGAAACAAACTAATGTATTTTCTAACAGATTCCCTCTGATCTCAAACTTATCAAAACTGTAAAATAAATTAAACAAAAATTATTGAATCATACTTTTTATTCAGTCTTAAATAAACAATTTTTTAATTAACATAAAATTACTCAGGTATTTATTTTTTTGCCCAGTCATATTTTGAAGTTGATTTTACTTTTGCAATAAATTCTTTTTCTTTTTTTATATAATCATAGAACTGGGCGCATGTCATTTTAAAATTGTAATGACAAATCAATATGGATTCAATGGTCTCTAACGACAACCTGTTTCGTATTTTGTCGAAATACGGGACAAATACGGGACAAGTAGTAATACGGGACGGGATGATCAAATACGGTGACAGTCCCGTATATACGGGACGTATGGCAACCCTAGCGATGAAGGAACATGGATGGGTTTTAGTCAGTAAAAGTCTGACACTCCCTCCTGCTCCGCCCAGAGCGGGAGGAGTCATTGGATGATTTCCCATCCGAAAAAAAAAGATGTTCATGGAAATAGCGAATGAAACAAGCTACATTGGGATTTCCATGAAAAAATGGAGCGTCAAATGTCACTCAGTGTTGAAGGGAAAGCCAATGCATTGTGCACGCGGCTGCAGCTAACGGATCCTTATCTCTTGCATATTTATTATTAGATAAATCGGTACATGCATTAAATTAAATGCAGTTTCTTTAATTAAATAACAATAAAAAAAAAACCAAAAGCTTGATAAAATAGAGGTTCCCGTTGATTTGGGACAGTTCACATAGATTATAGTGACAAAGACTTGCTTTGTTTAACTGATAAAAAATAAGTACCTATCTTACGGTATTGGTTGATCAAGAGCCTAATTTTAATCTAAGGCTTGCTTACTAAAATTTGCATAAAACCATAAAATTAATTTAGTAGAATCGTCATCAAATTGCCTAATAAAAATAGTAAAACACCTAACTTCCTACAACGCGCGTATTTATTTACTAATAAAAACATATTTTAGGTCATAAAACCAGACAAGCCTGTCTGAACGCCTAGACTGCTACAGGTATAGAGTTACAGACTGCAAATATGTATTAAAGCAACAACAACGTAAGTAGTCATAATTATGATAACAGAGCCTGTCAATATTGAAAACCCTCATAATTATTATCTAATCTAGAACAATGCAATTTCCATAAACACGTTCACAAACATACACTACGTTTACTTTCCTTTTTATCATTAATTTACAACTCAATCGATTTACCGTCAAAGATGATGAACAAAACACAGCGTCAACTCCTCTGATGCCGATTAAAACACGATCACTATTATGCAACAAACACAAACAAAACGGACTGGACAAGCGTGGCTTATGGTGGCCCAACGTGAACTGGGATGCGAGTATTTCGCATGTAAACACCAGACTTTCGGTTCACAGCTCGATGCACATCAAGTAACTTATCTTTCACCATTGTGGCGCGTGCTGCCGCCCGTAACTACTTGTAAACTATCATAGATGTGGATGTTCGTTCAACTGTTGTCTTGCTTTGGCTACTTGCCTCTCAGAGGAACCCCATATTTAGCAACCCCAAAGTCCAGGATATCAGATTGTGGGTAGATGCTCTGAATGGGAGGTGGCAGGACACTTGACAAGATGTGGTGATGACAGGTAGAGTAGAACCCTCACTGAATGGTTACCGAGAGATAATAGAACAGTGGTTCCCAACCTGTGGTCCGCGGACCACCGGTGGTCCGCAAGAGCATCGAATATGGTCCGCGAAAGTTTATGTTGTTAAATGTTATTCGTACTTTCTAACTTGCACAGAAGATGCATGGCCGGATATCGCACAAGATAGAGAGGTTTGGAAGGAGAAAGGGGAGGCCTTTGCCCAGCAGTGGGACACAATGACAGGCCAAGAAAAAATAAAAGAAGATGCAAGCTCAACTCAACCTAATTGAAAATCTATCAGAGGCCAGGTGCTAAATTTTATTAAGGTTGCTGCGCTCGCTCTTGCAAGATTCATACGCATTTCTACAAAAATCTACTTACTTATTCCTATTTCTGTATGAATGGTGGCTAAATTTTTTGAGTTCACTTTGATCGCTCTTGTATCTTTCACTTTCTATAGGTTCTCTTCACATTTTAAATTTATGCATTGTGTGAGTTAAAGATTCACTCCCCTAGATATAATCCTGCCGGTGTCCATTTTTATCTAGGATCTTATGGTCCCTGCTAAAAATAAAGACACCAAAGTGGTCCCTGGTCCAAGAAAAGTTGGGAACCACTGTAATAGAAGAAGTGTTGGCAGACCAAGAACCAGATAGGTGGATGAAATTCAGAAGATCGCGAATAAGAAATGGTTGAGGCACGCGCAGGCCAAGAAGAATGCCACAAAAACGTGTAGACCTATATTGAGCAGTGAGTGGAAAAAGGATGCAAATGACGATGATGAACCCCAACATGTTTACTGCAGAGTAGATTCTGCAGTCCACTGGTAAGAGGGATAGCAGTAGGGCGTGCAAAACCGGTTTTCCGGTTTTGGCAAAAACCGGAAACCGGACAAAATTTACGGATTTTTGAAAACCGGGTTTGAGAGTCAAAACCGGAGAAAACAACCGGTTTTGCCGTTATTGAATTACATTTGGATTTAAATCAACTTTTTTCGAACGGACGTCATCAAATAAATCCGAACGCAACCCACACCCTCTTACACTTCTCCCTCCGCGACCCCCGCACCCACGAAGTGACTCCTGCGACCCGATCCCGCATGCCCAAACTCAAACCTTACCTTAAACTTTTCCCAAACCCAATGGTGTGGTGCTGATGATGGTGTCTGTGCTGACATATCTGCGACTATTACAAACTTATTGCAGCAGCTAAAATATAAGCTCAAGGACTCTGATACCATCGCCGTAGTTGTCTCCGAGTAGTCCGTGCCATCGTTATCGTTATCATCTCACGCTGAAATTGTAGCTGATGAGCTAACTCTTCAAGAGCAGCTTGATAAGGAATTGGATAAATGCAGGAAAACCCCCAAGAATCGGTCTTATTTCGACCTTGCATGGTTTGTCAAGGAAGAACAAGCCATGTATGAAAGCACATGACGTAACTATTTGATGTGTACAAGTGTTGAGAGTGGGAAAGCCTTTTCGAGTACTGGGTACTTTTGCAACAGAATAAGAAGTACGCTATGATCTGATAAAATGTTTGATGCACTTCTATTCTTATGAACAAATAATCAAGAACACCGGTCTCATGGAAAAAAATATTATTGTTTATTTAAATTAGTGTACGGTACACAGTTGATTTGATCTCGTTTTATACTCAAATAAGAATCCTTTAATGTTGTTAGTAGTTCGTAATTAATGAGCTCAAGATTAAAAAAAACGAGACGCTTTTTTGAATCTTTTCGATTTCTTAATGATTCGGTACTATGCATGTTATTATTGTCTTAAACATTTCTTTTGGAGAATTAATGTGGATTGTACGTTTGTCGAGTTCCCCCAATATAAATAAATAAATATGAAATAAAATCAAAATTAACGGAATGGCTATTAAAACAGGATTATCTACAAACAGAATCCTTACTTAAATACGTCTCCTAAATACCTACATATCCCCAATCACACACAACACACCAACACACACACACACACACGCGCACACACACACACATCACATATAAAATATAAACTACTACTTAAATTAGCTTTGTATTCATAATCGCTCAGGTAGATCGACACAGTCTACTATTATACCTATAGCATCACTTTTTACGCTGAATCACTGTCTCTCAAGATACAGGTTACCTACCTAGTTTGAGAGGCAGGGTTTTCCATATTGTGTACAGTTTTCAGTTCCTTGATTGTATTACATTGTGTTACTACCTAAGCTCATTTAAATTGTGTTTACTTAAAACATGTTAAATCTGTGTTTTTTATGAAATAAAGTTTTACTATTATTATTATTATTATTATAATATAACACCGTAAGTTAACAGTGGGTACACATTACCAAAATACGCATTTCTCGTAACACTTGGATTTGTAGTTTCTGCCAAAACTGACAATGCGATTAGAGATACCACAAACTTACTTGTTGTTGATTTGATCTCAGATAGTTGATCTTTATATTATTTTAAGTTCATGTTATCCATATTCCAAACTATTAATGTGGTCTTCTTGGTATTGGCATAAATGGTTGATTAAGAAAGAGGTTTGATACAATTTGTTTTATTTGTGTATCTGAAAATATTTTGTTGTTATAATTCAACTACATATGTATATAAAAAAAAAAATGTCGAAACCGGGGCTAACACCGGTTTCCGGTTTTGGTCCCTAAAACCCGGAATTCAAAACCGGTTTTGAAGACCTTCCGGTTTTGCACGCCCTAGATAGCAGCTAGATTAGCGAAGACGAAGATAAAGCGAAGCTAAATGACATGCGACTATAGGTAGAGTAGGTAGGCCCAACAGAGGACTGCTATATGCTGATGATAATAACTTGCTACTGTATCTGGTGTCCAGCTAGGCAGATGGTAAACTGTAGTATCGACCTCCTGGGGTATTTAGGATGACATAATGGCCAGTAGGACGACGATCTTGCAACTGGACTGCAGTCACAGACAAAGAGAATATGGAGATATAAAGTTGTTGGATTGACATCTAGGAAATCAGTTTGACGAGTCTGAGTTATGAGGTCATCTAATCACCTACCTGACCTGTCCTGAGTCCTGACTATCTGGCCTACCTACTACCTAACCAATAGTTTGACTTGTATGTATTTGTAGAGTCAAATGCCCAGCTACCCTAGTAGGACTAGAAGTAGAGACCACGCTGCCATCTGTCCAACATTTTATATTCTTTGACCGTAAGTTGCAAAATAAAGAATGCTTAAGCGACTTATCTCGATTAAATCGTACAATGTGGTAACTAGGAAGGGTGGTCGCATGGACAATAAAATTGCCATGTGTCGCCTTAATTACTCTATTGAAACATGTCTGTAAGTAATCAGAAATACAAACAATATCAGTGCAATTTCATTTAAATTACAAATGTACCTATATTGTGGAAATTCTCAGTAGCAGACATGGGCGACGTCAGCAGGGTGCACATTGCACCCCCCCCTGTCAGGAAAGAAAATAGAAAAGGTTTAGATTTTTATTATAATGTTACTGTGTTAATTAAAACTTAAGTCATTCCTCTTATTCTCTTTTTCTGTGAACACAGCATGCACAGACGCCTCGTGTCTTCCATCGACAGGGCCGTAGGAAATAAAAGGGAGTGTGCGATATCTTGGGCAACTGTCGAGAAACCAATCTAACCGAATCGAAAAGTAAAAATTTTCGAACTCGCTTCGCTCCTTCACGTAACTTACGTCCTTTGCGTTCATAAGCTTTTCTATTTTATAAATAGGCCGAATTATCCCTAGTATTACCTATACTATCTTTTAGTAGGTATAAGTAGTAAAAGACAAAAGTTCTATTGATCGGTTTTAAATCGGCAAAATTACTAATTCGAATTATTGACAGACTAAAATCAATCAAGATAATCCGAGGTGGACTGCAAAAAGTTTCGAGCTGTTTTCATCGAACTGAAGATACCTACACCCCCTGGAAATAAATCTGCCGGCGCCCATCATAGGCTGGTAGCAGACCGAGTCCGGATTTGCACACATGTAATATAAATTAATGTGAGATGCATGTAGGATGTAGGATGCATTTGTGCCTAACCCTTCAGGAATAATAGGCGTGATAATTTGTAATGTATCTACAGTGTAGGTAATTCATCATCAGCCTACTGCTGGGACACATGCCTCCTCTCTATGAGAGGGAGTGGGCTATAATCCACCACGCGGGCCCAGTGCGGATTGGTAGATGTCACATGTCTTCGAATTTTTTGGTTCTAGGACATGCCGGTTTCCTCACGATGTTTTCCTTCACCGTTTTGAGAGCAGTGGTGATGAAATAAATTACACAAAGTAATGCACCTGTCTGGGTTCGAACCCACGACTCACTGTTCGTAAGTCGTGGCCGCCACCACTGGGCCACCACGGCTCTGTAGGTACTTACTTAATTGTACCTTACCTACTCAATAAAAAAAGTCGTGACGGCAATGGCGAAGGTGCTAATCAAATTCCTAAATCTGAAGCGTCCTAAGGCCATCACCGAAATAAAAACAAAGTTGTTTGCCAATTCTTAAGTTTGCGAAAACCTGCTTACGTCCTGCTAACCTTGGTATAAGTACCTACATGTCGCGCAAAAAATAATAGATTCTGTGTTTGTGGGCAAATAATACTGAGATCAAAATCTGCGCTGTAATGTAAACCAAACTATTATACGGGCCGTGGACGTATGGTATGCTGGCTCTGCCTATCTTCAAAATAAATTATATTTTTAATACGAGCTGTGTAATTGGAATGGAATTGTTTAAATTGCGATTTGGAGAGTTTCAATTTAATTATTATATAAGAGTCCTAAGGTAGGTACTCAAATTATATAACTTCCTGACATGCTGTGATGAAACAGGGCAAAGCGCGTACCCTGTAGGAACCTAACGCTTGCATATGGGTGATGAATTGATGATGCATATCTCCTCAGCAAATTTCTGTGAGATACCTACATCATCTGCCTAGCCTTTTCCCAACTATGTTTGGGTCGGCTTCCAGTCTAACCGGATGCAGCTGAATACCAGTATTTTACATGGAGCGACTGCCTATTTGACCTCCACAACCCAGTTATTACTGGGTAATACGATACCCCTTGGTAAGACTAGTTGTCAGACTTTTTGGGCCACTGACTAGGTACCTGTAACGACTGTCAAAGATCTATACAAATGATAGCCGGGACCAACAGCTTAACGTGCTTTCCAAGGCACGGGGGAAACTTGGTATGTTAGTTATGTACGGGTGGGTGGTCACCCATCCACAGACCAACCTAAGCAAGCACGGCGACCCGAGCGGTTGTTACTATTTAGCCACGAGCTCCTCAAGTGAGATACATAAGTACTAATTAAAGTACTATATTCAGTTGTGAAGCACCATGTATATTCTGTGAAAAATAAAACAAATCTAACCGAGTAGTTGCTAAGTGAACTAACTACCTAGTAACTTGATACCAATGTGACCCCATCCGGCGTGTTTTATATTTGTATAATGACTGGTAAATATTCACGTGCTTAGACAACACGTGTCCATTCTTTAACTAGTACTTACATACATAGTTAGGTACAGTCACCAGCACATCAAGATACTATAATCCGTCAAATTTCCTTATAGATTTTCAACTTAATCGCTAAAGCATTTCAGGGTTGATCGGGAAAATTTGACAGTTTCGGGAGCTTGATGTAGGTACTAGCGCATGACAAGTAGGCGTCAGAGTTTACCAAAACATAGGTAATTTAAAGCTTGAACTTCAACAAATGCAAATCATATACTTATGTAGGTACCTACAATAGAGTACAGTCCAGTTCAGTGGCTCCCAAGTCCCAACCCAACCTGTGGTCCGCAAGAGCTTCGAATATCGTCCGCGAAAGGTTGCACAGAAGATGCTAGCTCAACCCAACCTAATTGAAAATAATTATATCAGAGGCCAGAGGTGCTAAATTTTATTAAGGTTGCTGCGCTCGCTCTTGCAAGATTCATACGCATTTCTACAAAAATCTACTTACTTATTCCTATTTCTGTATGAATGGTGGCTAAATTTTTTTAGTTCACTTTGATCGCTCTTGTATCTATTTTCTATAGGTACTATCGAAGACACTCCCGCCTGACCACCACTAAGCTCATTTTTGCTTGCAGTCGCAACATAAAAACGCTCTCTAGCCCCGCCCTGTTGACTTTGTGTAGAAAAAATGAATGAAAAGATACCAAATCGGTCGAGCGCATTGACGACGCACGCCAAACGAGAGTTAGGTATTGTTACTTTGCGCGCCAAAGTTGACGCTTTCCTAATAGGCCCAAACTTTAAGGGGGCGTGGCTCGGCGCCTCCGCATGATTTAAGCGAAAAAAATTTAAAATGGTCAGGCGGAAAACACCCCGATAGTATGTATCGGTTCGCATCACATTTTAAATTTTTGCATTGTGTGAGTTAAAGATTCACTCCCCTAGATATAATCCTGCCGGTGTCCATGTTTATCTAGGATCTTATAATTAGGGTCCCTGCTAAAAATAAAGACACCAAAGTGGTCCCTGGTCCAATAAAGGTTGGGAACCACTGGTCTAGTCAGTATTTATAGTTTTATACGATTAGATAACCAATCCCTAGTCGAAATTCATTACGGAAAATCTGGGTTTGAGGTTCGTCTTACTCCAGCCCAAAACAACGCTAATTCAAATCATTCTCCAATGCAAGCTGGCCGCCATCCCCACCCCGATATAGCTGGTTTAAGACCGTACCAGTTGAAGCTGAAGCAGTTTAGACCCTAAAAGCTTTCTGATAGAGCCTAGAACTACGCCAAAAATAGACTGTTCTACTTGTATAGTTTAATAGTTTTCAATATTGGGTTTCGGTTAGCGTTTTTGCAGACTGGAGCCAGCTATCGCAAATTCCCAATGATTCCGATAATTATTAGAGGCTCTCGTTTGGGTGGGCTGTTCTCATCGTGTGGTTAAAACACTTGTTTCAGTTAAAACACACCTGTGTAAATTAGCCAGTGATGGCAATGAAAACATGGAAAACATCTAGTAACATCGTATTACGATTAATTTATTGGAAAATAACTAGCAACGTTCCGCTCTTACTTTTCTTGTATCGAACACACCCACCTCAGATCCTACACCAACTTTATGTGCCGTGCTGTGTGTATAAACACTGACATTTTTCCACTGCAATTTTATTTACAGGTGTAAAAAATTCAATGTCAAGTTTTTTGTCCGAAAATTGACGTGAGAGGCGACACACCCACCAAATATCTTCATGGGCTATTGCAGCGTATAGTCAAAGACATAAGGCTCATTTCTTTATAGCTGCTGTCATCGTACGATTCACTCGTACATAGATAGAATTAATATTGGTTTACAACCTGTTTCTACTTCACGCGAGAGACCCCTCCGTTCTGTTTACCAGTTACCGTTTGTCTTACGCAGTGTTTTATCGTGTCGTCTATCAGACGATAGATCATTCGTTAATTATGTTTATAAGGAATTTATATCGGACTTCTATTAAATTAAATATTAGAAATTATACTGGAAATAGTACCCTAAAGAAACCGCCAAAGATTTTGATTACGGGTAAGTGTACCTACTTATTTACTTATGCTTAAAAGTGAAATTGAAAATGGAACGAAGGAAATTGGGGAAATTAGTGGACTTCAAAAAATAAGTGACATGCTAAAAATTAGCAAAAGTATTTTATTACATTAAATTAAGAAACGACAATATTATTAAAATAAAAACCATTAATCAAAAATAAAACGCTGACGCTACGAATAGGTCTTTATGTCATAGACGCTGTCAATAGTGAAAGGATAAAATACAGTGAAGGCTGTTTCGACACAGGTAATAAAACACCCTATTCAAAAGAATGTGGTAGTTTATAATAATATCAGCGTTTATGATCGAATTAAAGCGAAAGTGCAGTAGCACGAGAATGACGAATTGTTGCTCAAACGTGTGCATTCCGGTACCGATGATCGCGTGGTTGAAACAGTAAGTGACTAGTAAAATACTTCCAACAGGCTTCATACTGATTGGTTGCATAGAGCCATTCATACTTTGGCGAAGACAAAGGACAGTAACACAAAGATTCTTTCTCTGGCTCCGAAAGGAGGTCATTACTCCAGAATTACCAAAACCCGTACTGGCCACAGCGCGGGATCGTTAAGAATTCGGCGCGAAAAAAAACTAAAATTCCCGGGACGCGGCACTCGACACTACCAGGGAGACTGAGGCAGGAGTATCATTTTAAAAGCTATTAATACTACCACCGTACCACTGCATCCCAAATATGCATCAGTTCTTGGTTTGCGTGTTATTGGATTTAATCAATTCATAATACGTCATTGTAGTATCGATTATGGCCTCTTCTAAGATCACCAGAGCTATCCCCTTTTCGAATATTTAATTTCTAAATGCATATAAATTCTACATTATACTGTATTATAATCTTACGAAGATCGCACTGACCTACAAGGCCACAATGGCAGCGGTGTCTGTAATGGTCTTGTCATCCTGTGTTCACCGATAAGATGAATCTATTATTTCATCGTCTGCTATCAAAAGTTCAAAACTGTATTTATTCCTATCGTTGTCAATGAATGAAGCATGTAGCATAGCATAAATAACATTCGGTTGAGTGATTTTAAATAACTTTGCAAACATGACAGCCGCGTAAAGGAATTTCGTTGATTTTGCAAAAATATTAGCGATGACCTATTCACAAATTATGACGAAATTGAGCCCATCCTTCAACGCTGACGATCGCAAATCTACGTCTTAACTTCCGCATAATTTGTTTGCGTCTAATATTCTAGTGCGTAGGTAATCTGTATGTTACGTCGTATTGCAAAAACATGTTTGATAGGGAAAACCGATTCGTGTCGCCTTATTTTCTAGGATCAGCATAATTATAGTGTTGTGTTGTTTATTTATTTATTCGGCAACGCAGTAAAAAAATCCCATGACTAAGAGAGTTGCAATTCTGTGTAATTTACCTAATCTAGCCTAAGTATGAGCCTGATAAATAAGTTAAGTAACCTTTTTAACAGAGGTTCCCAAACTTTTTTTCTGGTAAACCACTTTCAAAATTTTCTGGTTTCGGCGAACCCCTGCTGCATTTTTTCAAGTCCGTGGACCAAAAAGAAAAGCAAGATATTTGCAATATTATTTTTTTCGCACTATCTGTTAGGATTGCTTAAAAGGACCGTAGCTCGTAAGATTTTTTGGGGAAAAAACCGGTTTGAATTTCATAGCTTCGAAATGCTTTTAGTATCACCCAGGACTCACCACATAGCACTGTATTTTGAGAGATAAGAGATTTTTGTGAGGCGGCTGTGCCCTTAAACTCCGCTTAGTCTCAATACGACCATTTTCAGCGAAATACAACCTGTCATCACCGGAACATTTGTTTTTACTTTTTCGATAGCTTATTATCTGGCTACATTGATAGATAAAGCCAAGCCAATATTTTTGTTCTTTAGTGTCGAAACCAGATAAATTTTCGTGGACCCCCCACTTAGGTACAACTTGTGAACCCCCTTTTTTTACGCCAACGTAGACCCCGACGGGGCTCCCGTGTACCCCTGGGGGTCCACCTGGACCACTTTGGGAATCACTGTTCTAAAGGATTAAGTGTCTCATAATTGTTCTGTTATTTACAGGAGGCCTCGGTCAACTAGGCGTAGAGTGCGCCAGGTATCTTCGAGGAAAATATGGCAGAGACAACGTCATCCTTTCGGATATAATCAAGCCGTCCCAGGACATAGTTAATGATGGCCCTTACATATTCGTAGACATTTTAGACTTCAAGGGCCTGCAGACAACCGTCGTGAATCACAGGGTGGACTGGCTGATACATTTCTCAGCTCTCCTCAGTGCGATAGGAGAGCAAAATGTTCCTTTAGCCGTACGTGTGAATATAGAAGGAGTGCATAATGTTATTGAACTTGCTAAACAGTATAATCTAAGGCTCTTTGTGCCAAGTACAATAGGGGCTTTTGGTCCAGACTCTCCTAGAAATCCTACGCCAAATATAACTATACAAAGACCAAGGACTATTTACGGTGTTTCTAAAGTGCATGCGGAACTGTTAGGGGAATACTATTATCATAAATTCGGTTTGGACTTCCGTTGCTTGAGGTTCCCTGGTGTCATATCTAGTGATCCACCCGGCGGAGGTACTACAGGTGAGGATGGTGTTACATTGTTTTCATTTGATCTCTCATCAATTTCTGGATTCTATTCGTATTTACGGCTTATTCCCAGGAGCTCCAAATCTATTGTTCTCCAAACAATTTCTCTCCATACATTCCCAACAGCTCCATAATTTTATTAGATAAATAATAAAAATACTAAAATTCTTCCCAGGGGCTCCAAACCAAATTGCGTAAGGTCAACAAAACACAAATTGCTACCATCAATGTTATAATTTCGTGGTAAGTACTTACTTGAAAATTTTGGAGCTCATGGGAAAGATTTTATTTATTACTATTATATTACTTTTTTAATTTGGAGCCGCCCTGGGAATAAAATTATGGAGCGCCTGGGAATAAGCCGTATTTACCGGTTGACTAGATACACATTATATACTTAGATAAGTATGTACTTACCTAAATAAAACCGGTCGCGCACATAGACACAAAATTAAGTAAAATAGGTACTCAGCACAGAGGTACCTAGATTTAAGTACCTACCTAAATGTTTTTGTATAGACGATGAATGAGAAAACAACGATCTTTAACAATGTTGTAACTACAATGATAAAGATCGTTGTAACAATAATGATAAAGATCGTTGTTTTCTGTTATGCTATGTTGTTATTTAATCATTGGTTAAAACCATAGATTTAATTTTCTGCAATTGGAAATAAGGTTAAAACTAAATATTAGAAGCTACCTGGCAACAACTTTTCATTTCCTTAGGTAGGTATCTGTTTTTTATACGTGTTAATATAAAACGTCTTCTATGTTAATTTTCCGAAACGTTCATGGAATTTGCTTACACTTAGATATTATGCAAATTGTTTTTGCCAAACAACCTTGAACGAGGAAACTGAATGAATTCTACAAGAACGTGACTTGTGCAAAAGATTACTTACCTACATTATTTTTTATGGGGATCTAAAAATGACGGCCCATACCACATACCACAAGAGAGAGACACCAACGATTCACATGAGCCAATACTTCCAAACAAATTAATGCTAAACTGCCACATCTATGTTCACAGACTACGCCATTGCAATCTTCCACGACGTCATTCGCAAAGGCCAATACCAATGCTACCTCAAACCAGACACAAGGCTCCCTATGATGCACGTTAGGGATGCCCTTCGAGCTCTCTCGGAATATTTAGAGGCTCCCAATGAGATGCTAAACAGAAGAGTCTACAATGTAACATCAATGAGTTTCACGCCCGAAGAACTAACAGAAGCCATGACTAAATATATACCAGAATTCAAGATCACTTATATGCCTGATAGCAGACAGGAAATCGGTGAGTTTATATCTTGTTATTTACATAAACAAGAATAAGAAGTTCAAAGTCAGACTATGATGAATGAGATTATTATGTTAATATGGGCATGAAAATAAATAAACTAAGTACAAAATATAGTAAAATGTATAAAACCGGTCGAAGAATAAATCCAGTAACATCAGCAAATTGGTGCAGCCCTAGAAACCGGAAATGGCTCTAAGAGATCTTTCTTAAAAAAGTTTGCTGTGTGAAAAATTGGACAAACCGGTTCCTAAACAGTGCGTGAGTTTCATTTGATTCGAAACGCTCTCGGACGGTAGTCAAAAGGATTTGAATATAATGGCCGGCGGCCTAACTTCCGCCATTTTTTTTTCAAAGTTGCGGCCACGCCACTCGTACCACTTTTACTAATCAATAGCTGGTGTCAATACAAACAAGTTTTGTATGAGACAAAATGTTCTAAAGTGTTACGTTTTCGAGGTATGGGCTATCAAAGTTGAAGTCCATTCACTGATGGCATCTTCAGCACAACTATCAGAACGGCGAAACTTTGAAAAAAAAATGGCGGAAGAATCTTCCAAGCCCTTTGCATTAACTATTTACTTTAACAGAGTTCTAAAACTGTTTCAGCTGATTCCTGGCCGCAAGTATTCGACGACAGCGAAGCCCGGCGGGACTGGAATTGGAAACCAGAGGTTGATCTGGACAACCTTGTCAAACTGATGGTCAAGGAGGTCAAAGAAAAAGTAGCTGCTAATGGACTATCATAACGTGCTATCTCGCTCACGTCTGCTCAATGCTCATCATGCTGTCTTAGTCACTCAGACTTTGTTCCCCCTTACAGGAATACAACAATCTTAGTGAATTACTGGTGTAAGGCCGGAGCGGAGAGATGTGCAAGATTCGACCAATTAATATAATTAGGAGAAACGCGATGTAGATTTCAATCAATGTGATTGGTCAGTTTTCACACTGTCCTCTCCGCTCCGATCGTCTCCGCTTTGGTAGAAACCGGGCCTTATACCCACCCATAAGCAGTTTGATCCCAGTTTTGTTGCTAAATGGACGTCAGTGGTATTTAAATAGTTCTTATTATGTAATTTAAATAAATGCTTTTACTGAATCTCCGTTTATTTACTTTTTTTTACATTACATTGCAACGAAAAGGGTTATACTGCATGCAGTTGTAGCCTGTAGGTCAATGCCATGATCTTTATTTTAGGTCAATGTCTTACCGTACAGGCTGATAGATAATTATAACTTAGGTTTGTTATACCTGTCCTAATGGCATTGACCGGAGGCTGAATAAATTATGTCAGGTAGCCAATGATATTATATAGTAAAAAGAGGTAGATATCGCACTAGCACGCACAAATTGTTGAGGACAAAGTGATACAATTGTTGCACTTTGATAGCTAGCTATCTCTTTCTATCTTATACGCTCCGTATTATCTATCGCTGTCGTAGTTTTAAATTACTCGCAACGATATCTGAACGCCATTCAGTATGAACATGGCGTATCTTCTTTTATCATTGCAGGTAGCCTAGTAGATACAGGCACGCACGAGAAGAAATACGTTTAGTAACTCTAACTTTTGTTGGAAAGGAGATATCTCAAGGGTGGCACCATGATAAGGAAACCAGGGTGTGATAATGGCATCCCAGAGAAATCGAGAGAAACCTTCGAAAATCGTTCTGGTGACTGGTGCGTTTGTTAATTAAGGACTACTATTTAATGCAGGTCTGGAATCGATCTGATGATGAAGCCGAAAGACAGTCGAGGGAACTCCTTAACGATTTACAGCAATTAGGTACCTGGTGCTTGGGCTTGACTAATTTTTATTAATGAGAACTTTACTCCTAGATGGATTGTGACTGTCATTAGGGGTCTGATGATGAAGACGAAGGACAGTCAATGGACTTCTCTGCGTTTTACAGTAGCTGCCTTGTGTTGGTACTTAATTCATTTCTATTGATGAGAATTTTGCACCCATATGGGTTACAAGTGCCATTACAGGTCTGATGATGGAGACCATAGACAGTCGACGGAATTCCTCAACGATTTACAGCAGTTATTTTTTGTTGGGCTTACTTGAAATTGAAGTTTGCATAGCAAATATTTGTGACATTACAATTAAAAAATGGAAAACTTTTTTGCAAAAAATAAAACCGACTTAAAAAAAACAAAAAAATGAAAATTAACTTTAGCTTCAGAAGTCGGTGACCTTTGTTTGATTGATTTAGTTTTTTTGTCACCGACTTCTGAAGCTAAAGTTATTTTTCACTTTTTTTTTTAAGTCGTTTTTATTTTTGGATTTTTGTATGTAACGAATAAACTTAAAAACCGGCCAAGTGCGAGTCGGACTCGCGCACGAAGGGTTCCGTACCAATTATTATAAAAGAAACACGTTTGTTGTATGGGAGCCCCCCTTAAATATTAATTTTATTCTGTTTTTAGTATTTGTTGTTATAGCGGCAACAGAAATACATCATCTGTGAAAATTTCAACTGTCTAGCTGTCACGGTTCATGAGATACAGCCTGGTGACAGACAGACGGACAGACAGCGAAGTCTTAGTAATAGGGTTCCGTTTTTACCCTTTGGGTACGGAACCCTAAAAACTACTGGACCGATTTGAAAAACTCTTTCAGCAATGGATAGCTAGTTTATTAGCGAGTTATATAGGCTATATTTTATCCCCGTACTCCCACGGGAACGGGAACTACGCGGGTGAAATTAAACCGCGTGACGTCCGCTAGTTATTTAGGTAAATTCTTGGGTAAATTTATCATCTGGTTGTTGAAATATTTTAATATTGGGAAGGTTACACTGAGGACCAAGGACCAGCAGCCGGGTTTCTTCGAAGAAAGAATCGACAAAATGACACAGGGACTTCTTTTGTTCACCTGTCATTTTGTCGATTCTTGTCGACAAAACTCTTTACCACGGCGGCGGCGGTCATGCTACGCGGGCTGGAAAGTGATGTATCGAGATATTCCCAATATTGTATTGCACTTGATATAGGTACCTACTTAAAGTACTTACGGGATAATATCCGTGATTGGCTTTGGATCGGCCATAGCTGAATATCTGCTGGACTCAGGGCCAAATCACTGGATTGAGTTTCATAAACCACAAATCTTATCTACAGACCAATACTACATCCCAAGGTTAACCAGAGAAGCTATTGAAATTTAAAAAAACAAAAATAACAATCGTGAGGACGGTTTTAAACTATCAAGTACGTGTGTACGTGAATCCAGTGATAAACCTAATTAAAAATAACATGCGTCTCCACTATCAAGAAAAACCTAGTGATACCGTGAGTGCGTTTTGTCATGAGTTACAATCGAGTTCCAGTAGTGCGCGTATTAAAAGACTAAGAAAGAGGGTAGACAGATTTGTCTGCTCATAATAAATAATTTTCGCCCCACCCGCATAACTCTTCAGTATTCCCGCGATCATGATACTTAGAACAGCGTCGAAATATCGGGAGCTCATAAAAACAAAGAAAATCACGGATATTATCCCGTAAGTAGGTACTTTAAGTGTTGTGAAAAACCGTGAGTCTAAAACAATGCACTTGATATGATAGGTAGGTATAATGCACATGCACGCTTGATTTCCTTTAGGCACATAAAGTCTACTGTACCAAAAATACCACTTTACCAAAATGACCACTTTTTCATAATGACTACTGCGTTTCACAAAATGATCTCTTTACCAAATTGACAACTTTTTCATAATGACCACAGCCCCCACAATGCATATAAATTCTACTTTACCAGAAAGACTACTTTACCAAAATGATCACTTTTTCAATGACTTCTTAGTCAGTGGAAGGGGAGGGGATAGATTTCGGATGACAGCTGTCAAAATTTAAACGGCTATTGATTTGTTTAAAGATTGGTTTTCTTTTAAATTGTTGTTACTACAATACTGCCGGGTGACAAGCCATGCCATCCCTTAATTAAAGTTAAATCCACCAGAGGGCACCAAGTACCTAGGTACTTAAAATGGTTGGCTGTTTAAATACAGCACAAGTAAATCAATATCTAAGAATTAAGAACTGGAATAAAAGAAGGAACAATTTCGATCAATTCCTTTATTTAAGCATAAAACAAAATAAAAATCACCTTTGCTTAAAGGAATAATAAAAACAGTGGTAAGCATGTACATGTTTGCTATCTACAGATACACAATGAAAAAGAAAACAACTCACCTCCACCATGAGTTTACAACAATTAGAATTTAAAAAGTTAAGAAGTGATGTCTACAAAAAAAGAGGCAAAGGAAATTGTGGGGTGTATAGACTCATGGCGTAGGTTGCATAGAATGTCAGAGGATGAAACTTAAAAATAAAATGACTTCCAATTCACACTATACACAACTCAGTCTTCGTTACGTTACTCGTCGGCAACACGGTCGCTTATATTATTTCTATGACAATATTCTAGATATGGACGTAACATTACTATAGGCAGAAACGTTCATTTCCATACTCATACATTTTTTTTTCTCAATGTTGCCGCGTTATTATTATGAGATGTAACTATTTCAATGCATATACACACATCAAAAGTGTCTAGGGATCAAGCATTTTTATGCGGATTTCTTGAGATTGAGATGTGGCTTTGTAATAAATTTATGATTTTATAAATTTATATGGATCCTTTTTGGTGCATTTCATAATTTGAATCAGGAACTCTCAATCAAATTCGAGTAAAAGATGAAAATAAGCTGTCAATATTTTCCCTATAAAAACATACAACGCATTGAAGACATTATTAGTGCTACTGTTTCCCTACTACTGATTAAAACCAACGTTATTATGGAGCGGCGACGTCATTTAAGCAGGGAAGAAATGCTCAGAGCCGTGGGAATGATAGAAGCTGGTTCCCGGCAACGTACTGTAGCTTTAGCTCTGAATACAAGTCAGAGTGTTATCAGTCGACTTTGGACACGTTACCGAAGCACTGGTACCGTGGCTGAGCGCCATGGAGGACGGTATCGCTGCACCACACGGAGACAAGACCGATACATTCAAATCTTAACTCGAAGAGCTCCAACAATAACCGTCATGATGTTAGCCGTGAGGCTTCATCACTCTTCAGGGAACTTAATTAGCGACCAAACAGTCAGAAACCGCTTGCATGAAGTGAACCTTCATTCCCGAAGACCGCTACGGGTACCACCTATAGCAATGCACAATCGTAGGATTCGATATCAATGGGCTCTTGAACACAGAAATTGGGCAGAAGAACAATGGCGTTTCGTGTGCTTTTCTGATGAGTCTCGTTTTGGTATGAGACCGGATACAAGACGTATACGACACTGGAGAACCCCTGGACGCCAACAGCGATTAAAATCCTGCCAGGAAGTCCATCCTTATAGTGGTGGAACCATCATGGTATGGGCGGGTATTTGGATCGGCGGAAGAACTGAGTTGATTTGGATCAGAGGCAACCTCAACGCTCAAATTTATGCTGAGACGATTGTATCAGACGTCATCGTTCCTCTACAAGTGCAAATCGGTCCCTTATTTCAGTTAATGCATGATAATGCACGACCGCACACCGCAAGAGTTGTAAGACAGACTCTCGCCGCAGCTAACATCAATGTCCTGCCCTGGCCTGCTCAGTCGCCAGACTTGAACCCGATTGAGCATGCATGGGATATGCTACAGAGAAGAGCTCTGCCGAATATGGAGGGTATCCAGTCGCAAGAAGACCTTTTTTTGTTGTTGCAACGAACATGGGCGGCCATTCCACAGCGTGATTTGGATGAACTCATTTTGAGTATGCCAAACCGATGTTCTTGTGTTGTTAGTGTTCGCGGTAGAAACACGGATTATTAATTGTTTAAGTTACCCAATAAAATTTTAAAGAAAACTGTGTTTTCAGTCATTTTTTCGAACTTTAATGTTAGTGGTTCAAATGTCAAAAATCCCTTTATTAGGAAAATGGCAAATTTCTTTATTAATGCAAAGGTGACTTGGTTTATCGTTACTGTGACAAACGAAAACACTTTATTTGATGAATCCTTAAAGAAAATTTTAATTAATATCAATCAGGAGAAAAGTTATTGCAAAAATATATGTTGATCCCTAGATACTTTTGATGTGTGTAGTTTAAATTACAATCTACAAACAATTTTTAATTCTAAAATAGTGGTGTTTCTGTGATATTAGGACATTTTCTATTTCCAGTTTTAAAATACTTATAGTAATTTAAAAATTGTAATTTTAGGGTAAAAAAAACATTTACAAGCACATCTATCAGCATTTTCTTGCATCATTTTCCCTTTCTCACACTTAAAATAATTGCAACTCATTAAAGTGAGAGGTCCGATGCTTGCGACCGGACTTCTCGCTCCATTAAACGACACCTTAACGTGAAAGAAAGAGATAGAGATACTCCAAAACGCTGATCCGTGCATGTAAATATCTTTTCACCTTTACGACCAATGATATTCTATTAAACAGATATGTTGTGAGTGCGCAATCGTGAAGACTCGAAAACGGGCCAATTGGCTTGTTTTCCCTTTATTCTGCGTCAATGCGTGTATGTGAGCTGGCTCTGCCCTGAGGCACACTTTTTTCGGTGGTTTTGTAGGTGTATAACATATGTTTGTTAGAATATGTTTACGACAAATTAGTTAAACAAAAATGCCTTTCCACCTTATAGATCTACATGTTATTATTTCTGTATTTATACTAGCGCGAAAAAATTATATACAAATATATAAAAATCAAAATTTCTAGCCGAATCTAGCCAACTTAATTTTATTGCACCTTCTGTTTACTATATAATAATTATCACAAATCGTATATAAAGTCATTGTGAATGTTTGATAATGGCACTTACGTCGTCTTGCATAGGAAAGTATGCATTTAGATTTCTGACTTATATTTTTGAAGATGAGAATAATTATGCATTTCAATGGGGAGACTCAGGCAAAGATAATCTAAGATGGCGCCACCATAGCTGGTCTCAATCTGACCAATGAGGTTAAGCTATTTTGATACATAAAATGACATCACCACATTTTCAACCAATCACGATGTTGGGAACCAGCTATGCTAGCGCCATTAGTTCCACAGTGTCTCCCCATTGTAATGCACTTTCATCTATAGATAGTTATTGTTGACGAAATCAGGACAGTTTTAGTACAGTCAGTGTCCTACCAACATTACCTGACCCATCTTACAAAGCAGAAGAGGAGACGATGGGTACAAGGTTATGCTGGACACTGTTAGTAATAAATATACAGAAATGTAAGATATTATATTATGTGGCGTAGGTACTCATAAATTACTTTACTACATCCTTCAAATCAGCTAAAAAACATTCACAATGCAACAATGAAGTTCGTTAATACTTATAAAAAAAAAAACAAATTGGTAACATCTATACATTTAAAAAAAATATACAATAAAACATACTTACATTATTATAATCCTCACCAAATAAAAATTCGCTTAAAACAATATCCCGGTACCTCAACTGTGTCAAACCACATTAAAATACATGGCAACTTATTTATATAAAACTTTACAGAAGAAAATGCAATATACACTGGTAGTATAAAAGAAGAAAATGCGTAGTTAGTTTAAGTACATAAGTTACAAATAAGAAAATGCAATTAGTTACAGAAATGGAATAAATATCGAGTAAATACAACACAACAATCACATTTGGGAGTCAAACATAATCTTAACAATATAGAAATACAACGATTAATCGATAAAACGAGCTTTCTTTCTTGTGTGAAATCGGTATGTTTGAACAGTCGGCGAATTTAATTGTTCAGCAAAGTATGACAATACGTCAATATACCGACTGCAAGTATGTTTTGGCTGTTTTGGCTAGAAGTAGTGGTGGAACTTTCATACGAGCTTAAAAGCTTGGCTTGCTAAAACCTACTACCTCATGGGCTTGCTTTAGCTTGCCGGAATATTAACCATAGGAGAGGCACGCCACTGGTCAGGAGAGCGTTGTTGGTAAACAATTCTGAAATTATCTGTGAAAATGGGGAATTTTCCAGTGCTTTTTATGAACGAACTAGATGGCGCTGATCAACCTTGGGAATAATAAAATGGCTCGATTTTATGTCCACAAAAAAACTGTGCACTTTTTAGCTAAAAATGTTTGACAGAAAAAAGTTCTTTCTAGTTCTCACTCTAAATACAACAATGAATAATAAAGAATTTATACTATACAATGAGTTTGACATATTGTGTCTAGTTTTTTTTTTGCCCTGCTAAAAGATTTGACCATTGACCTATAATATACTACGTAGTAAATTCTCTTTTCATTGGTTTTTCTAGAAAACCACTTAAAAAAATATTTCCAAAGTTGATCAGCGCCATCTATTGATATATACTGAAGCGTTGTGACAAACGTCAGTGGAAAATTCCTCATTGTTGGAAAAACAAGATGGCGTTGTTGGTTCCGATTATATCCACCTGTCAACGAATAGTAATTGTGATGCTTCAACGGATATAATTAATGTTAGTTATTAGTCAAATTGCTTAACAATTAATTTCTTTGACTTTATATTAAGTTTTGTGTATAGCATCGTTATTTTGTGTATGGTCCGATCGATCTTAATTGAGTAACCGTTACAAGTGCGTGTTGTTGTAGACTAAAACTAAACTTGACCATAGCTAAGAAAAACTTTCATCAACTCGATGACAAGACACTAGCTAGCTTCTCATGGAGCGAACTCTCTTCAAGCCTACCTTGTGGTGGACTACCATGACTTAACGAGTGGGAAAGAGATGGATATCGTCCTGTATAGCTCCGTCACTTTCGCACTCTGGAATAAGATTAAGAGGGCGCATTCAGATAGTTGGCAACCTCGCAAATGGGTATTTGTCAAATATTTACCGTCCGTATTTATATTTAATGTTTTAATTAATTTCGCAATATTACTGTATGGAAATAAGAAATTTGCCTAACTAACTAACTAGAATATTGATTATGAAATGCAATCATTAATATCGTAACACTGAATAATCAGTTTTAGATGAGAAAAAACTATTTGGAAACTTTACGAAATGCCTTTTCTAAAACGGTTACAACTTCAAATTCAGTGTTTTAATTACAATTCACTATTAATGTTCTAGATAGTTAGCCTTTTTATTAACAGTAATATTGTCAAATTAATTAAAATAGGTAAACATTTGAAAGCTATTTGCGACGTTGCCAAGTTTTTGGAAACGCGCTCTTAAAACAATACTGTTTTAAGTCTTCATATTAACCGCCTTGAACAGATAGTCCAAGTCAAGGTATGTTAGTCTGATGAAGAAAAAATCCAGCTCCAGAAGAATTCTAAACATGACATTGCCATCCGATATGGGGCCGTATGATACGCCCAGTTTAGTTCCCTTTACATACTACGGTTGCGGTAAGGTAATGGTTTTTGCAGCCGCGGAATCTGGATGTATGCCCGGTTGCTAGCGATAGGCTCGCCCCCTATTACGTGGGACTTAAACATAACTGGCATTAATGGTAAAATAATGGCCAAGCAGACCGGGACCGGGACCGGGGCATCTGCATGGCAAGGGATTTAAATTTTTGCCAATTTGAATTTCCAAACGAATTGATATAGAAATACGACCGTGGTGCGTCTTTCAATGCAAATCTCTTTCGATGTCATGGCATGCCACGGCATCATTTTAAAGCATAGCAATTTATGTCGTATTTCTATATCAACACGTGTGAATGTGCATTGGTAAAAAAATGTAATCCCTTGCCATGCCCTCCCGGTCTGCGTAGGCCATGGTAAGGCTTCGTTTATATTGCCAACCTTATCCAAACAGCTGCATTCTCCGTTTTCTATATCCCTATTTTAGGCCGTTTAGGCATTTGCATCTATTGCAACTTTACAAGTCAAACTACCGCTGACTTGTTAACCATCTCGATGGTTTTTGTATTATTGTCACCAATAGAAAATATGTACTAAATCCTGCTTATCTAAACATATTTAGGCCAAGTTCTACGTAAGATAAACCCTTAAAAGGTGTATCACTACTCACTAGCTACTATGTCCACACTTTTCTAGCTCACTACAAATTTAAGTTACAATTTGAGGAACTTGGTGTTTAAGGCAGTATCCTCAGCATTGCGCATGAGCAAACATCCGCATTTTTGTCACGATTTCAACCAATCATTGAAAGCGCGGCTCCATGCGCCATCTTTGTTTTTACACTCACAGCGCACATTTTACAAAAGCTCATGTTCGTTGCAATGCCAAATCTTAATGTATAGGAAACCTTACATTTTAGATATCTTATTATTATTTGTTACGCATCCGACAAGCTAGAAGTCTACCGTTTAACTGAGGAGGTGCCTGAGGTAGTAAAGGGGTGCGGGGGGGTGGCTGATGTCCGTCAGTGGACGAATGACTTGGCCCTTGATGTCACCCCACTCCCCCTGCACCGCGCAGTTACCTCACGCCTCTGGTTTTCAGTTAAGCGGTAGGCCTGTCTGTAGGAAAACAAATCTTTTCTTCGGAAGCGTGTCTAGCATACGAATAAAAATGTCGTTGTAATCTGGAAATATTACTCCAATTTCATCTCTTCTGGGGGTTTTATGAATGCTTTCAATTCAGGCAAAATTCGACAGCGTTATGCAACTATTGGGCTATTGTGGCGGTGCAAATTGTCGCCCAAAATTGAAAGTATCCAAAGGATGCGCTTCCGCAATCCGACACTCGTCGGTGACAAACGCTCCTCAAGTGTCTCTTTTCAGTGAATAAAATTGTACACACAAAACGTTAACAATGTTTCTAAACGTAACAATTCAATTTATTCACACATTGAAAAATTCTTTATTCAGTCACTGTGAATTTGCACTCTAAATTGAAATTCATAAACTGCTCGTGTATTGTGAGTTGTGACATCATTCATAATAAATGCTTACAAGTCCGTGGGTGGTGTATGGCCTTAGTTAGTACTGATAAAGGACTAATTCTAGTGTTCATGCCGAGAGGCAAGAACCATGCGATCATTTAAAACTGAATCAAGGTTATCTATCTATGTACAGAAAACAATGATAAAAATTAACATATTCCGTGTCTAAAATTAAGTGATGATTGTCGTCTCAAAAGATGACTGTAACAGGCAAGTTAGACATCGAAAAACGAACACAAATTATGACATTTACGTGCTTCGTAAACCGTGAAGTCTACATTAACAATAATACATTTAATTTTATTACAAGCATTAATAAAACGCGTACGACCGCGCCTTACGCAACTTCTGCCGAATTTAAAAACGTACTTTAGAAATATTTACATATATCATTCTCGTTCGGTTGTTGCTTAGTGGACGATGTCCTACGAAAATTCATTGTCACAATAATTAATTATAAATAAATCACTGCGTCATATGCCTAGAATTAGATTCATCGTTTTCCGTCACAATGATAGCAAAAATATTTAGATTTTCGTTACCTACATAATTGACTTGACCACTACTCTGCCTTGATGTGCTGTTGTTGTTCGCGGTTCATGTTCATTTCTTTCAATCGCTGTCTCAGCTGTGCCTTCTTTATGTTTGTCATGATCTGCGTTGATTGGTATAGCCATGAACCCTGGAAAATATAAACAAGAAACTTTTATACTGATTTTTATCCTATTTAACCTTTAGGTTGGCTTGACTCGTACACACATCAAAAAAAGTTTGCGATCACTTTGAAAAATCGAAATCTTTTTGTTACGGTAGATTAATATTACGATTTCTTCTTCATTTTATATTCTTTATTCAAAAATATAGATTCGAGAATATAAAAAAATTAAACAGTAAAAAAACACACAATAAAGAATTTTTCTTGTTAAAGTTCAAAATAAAAAAATATTTTAGCTTATGCTAGTGATCACAAACTTTTTTGTTGTGTGTAGAGAATCTCCGTGTATATCCTTTGTAGTTTAAATAAATACGTGACAGGTAAGACTTAAGTTTGTTCAAAAGACAGTGTCGGTAATTATTGGCTGTCGTGTCATACATCATAATCATCATCATCATCAGACCACAGCAGTCCACTGCTGGACATAGGCCTCAATGGCATGCCACTTAACTCTATTCTCAGCAACTCATATCCAGTCAAAACATGATTTTTCACCCCAAAAAAAAGGTCGTTTCCCAGCAATAATTTTTGCGTAAAGTTACTTAGTTTGATGTACAGAATGCTTGGTTGACGACTTCGTGATGAGGTCTTTTACACCCTGTATTATGGGACAATCGATCCCAGTTTAATATTTGCCCCACACTAGGAATTTCTCCTGTATCGTGGGTGCGTTTACAAACATACACAAGCAGTTTGACCCGGAACAACTACCTGCAGGTCATACAAATGTTTCGTCCGTGTGGGGATCGAACCCGCGACACGCGGTGTACTAACCAATCGCTTAGCCATTACGCCAACCGTGCCGTCAAAATAAAATAAATACAGATATTAATTTAAGCACAGTGGTCAGCACATCAACTTACCACAAACTGTTAAATTTTCTCATACGATTTTGAACTTCATCATCAACATTATGGTTTAAAATAAATATATACTATATCTTTACTGTGAATATTATTTGTCTATAAAATACTGACTGTGCCAGTTTTCAAAGAAAACCCAGTAGGAATCGAATTAAAATCGAAATAAATCTAGATCATACGATATTTTATCAACTTACCACCATTATCATACAGTTCAGTAATATAGGGATGGAGAAGACGACCGATATGAACAGGCCTTTACTATCAAAGTACTGTTGTCTTGAGAATAAGGTCCAATTCCGCGCAGCAACCTCGTTGATATTCTCCGAAAAATAGACTAGCAACACTGAAACATTAAAATCAAGGTTGCCATTAATTACCAGTGCAATAAAATTAATCGCCGGATGTGTTTCTAGAGGATGTTGTAATTTAAGATGTAACAATGAAATGGTATTGCGTGTACTTATCTTACTAAAAAGAATACTATCTTTGAAAGAAAAAGATAGCTGAGTCTGAAGGTTAAATGAATAAATAAACATCGTTCATTTCACGGAGACTTTTCCCAACAATGTTGTGGTTGGCTTCCTGCCGATGCAGCTGAATACCAGTATTTTACATGGAGCGACTGCCTATCCTCAACCCAGTTAGTACTGGGTATCCCCCTGGATATATACCCCTGGGTAAGCCAGGTTGACAGACTTTCGGGCCACTGAAAACTTGTAACGACTGTCAAAGATCTACAAATGACAGCCGGGACCAACGGCTTTACGTGTTTTCCGAGGCACACGGAGGAAACTCGGTATGTAATGGGTGCTCACCCATCCACGGACAAACCTAGGCAAGCGC
This sequence comes from Xestia xanthographa, assembly GCA_905147715.2. Lineage (NCBI taxonomy): Eukaryota > Metazoa > Arthropoda > Insecta > Lepidoptera > Noctuidae > Xestia > Xestia xanthographa. The sequence continues at coordinate 21,054,166 of LR990655.1, read as the reverse complement.
GGCTTAACCTAAAGATCGACCCGAGCGGCTGTTATTATTTAGCCGACGAGCTCTTCTTTTTTTTTTAATATCAACAATGAAATAAGTTTCAGAAAAACGAAATTACTTTCACTATTTTGACGCAGTGCCAAATGACGCAGAAGCGCTTTCTGTCGGCGGTTTCGATTTTCGCATTACAGCTAAAATGTGTACACTGTACAGTGAAGATATTTGTTTTGAAATCAAGTAGTGTTGTGTCTAGGAGTTGTTTGTAAAGAGAGGCTTGGCCTTCATTGAGAAATCTTAGCGCGAGACTGTACCTATGAAGTCATTTTTGTGTGTAGAAGAATGCTCCAGGGTAGCCCGCGAAATTCAAAGGTGCAGGAATAACTTTGACCTTGAAAAACACATTTTTTCACGTTTATGAACTTGGAGGGTTGTATTGATTATTTTGATGATTATAATTCTGTAACTAAATTCGTCTTACAGCCGCGAATAATATTTTAATTAACATACAACCTAGCACTGGCCTGCAAAATGCAAAAAACTGAAGAAAATTTGAATTTCGCAGGCTGGTTGGAGCATTCACCATAAGGGTATTTGTATGTCAGTCTTGGTTTTACAAATAAAAAATTGAAAGAAACCGGCCAAGTCGCGAGTCGGACTCATGAAGGGTTCCATACCATCGTAGTAGGGGGGGAGCGACTTTAATTTATTTTTATTATTTGTTGTTATAGCGGCAACAGGACGAGGTACACATTCTGTAAAAATATCAACTGTCTACCTATTACCGATCATGAGATACAGCCCACTTTCAGACAGATGGACGGACAGCGGAGCGGAGGTGAGAAACAGAGTCCCGTTGGTTACCCTTCGGGTGTGAAGCCCAAAAAGGCAAGAATGGGCTTGTGTTCTGAAAAAATCTAACTAGTCCGTCAGTAAGATTATCAAAAAATATTTGACACGTATTTTTTCTTTTGTTACGTAGACCAAAATTGACGAAGATACGACGCTTTTAAAATTCTCAATACGTCACGCCGCGCTATAATTTTGAGTGCGTTGTGACGTTGAACGAGCCCCCACTCTCGTGTTTTGATGCGTTTTATCTTTGTCAATATTCATATATTTACAAAAACAAAAAATACGTGTCCATTATTTTCCAATACTCTAACTGACGGACTAAATAGATTTGCAATTTATTGATGGTGGAAACTAGCCTATTAAAGTAAAGGTAAAGATCGGACTTTTCTTCAATGTCCTGACTTTTCTTTCGAAACCGTTACCCTAATAGTAAGTAATGTAAGTAGGGTCATTGCGCCAGTTCGCGTCCATTTAGTGCAGTTGGCAAGTTTGAAGGAGAAGATAAAAATGTTCCAGCACTAGTTTCAATGAAAAAGTTATGTAATGTGTTCATTATATAGTCTACTATAGGGTTCGCTTTCAGTTTTGTTCGAAACTACTTGTGTTTTTTTTATAAATAGACAAACTTCAAAAATACGCGTTTTACCCACTTTGCGTCCAAAAAATCTAAATTGCGTCCACCCATAGACCATTTTGCGTCCACCAGCGAAGAAAAGGAATGTAGTGGTGATATTTTAAAGATAATGTAAAGAAAAATTGTATTTTAACAGATTATTTATTTAAGAATATAGTTATTTCAAAATCAACATTAATATCATTAATAAATCACTATAAAGAAAATAAGAATACCTATTTATTCTTCTCAACATTGAAAAACGAAACATTCTGAAACGGGTAATTAATCATTTTCAACCTTTTAAAGGTTGCAGGTCAACAACAATCAGTTCTGTTAATTTTACTCTAAAATCACGATATTACAATATCACTGAAGATCAGCCTTGATTGATAAGTTGTTGGCTATATTATAGCAACAAAACAACACAATAGTTTTGTCTAATCCTACTACTAAAATAATGTTGAATCATAATATTATGATTATGAGACAATGTATGATTACTATTGCCTTCGAATTTTAATTAATCACACAAGTCACATTCAAAAGAATTATCTTTGACTTCTGAATAACTTAATCCTAGAAATCGCGTGCATTTCAGATGATACCATCTAATACACTTGTCACAGCCAATGTTTTTCTCATCGTCATCTTCTACATCAGAAATTAATACATCGTCACATTCAGCACATTTCATTAGTTCCACGGCTGGTACATTTTCTTTCTCAGATTCCACATCTATCGACTCTATCGTTTCCTGTGTGACTTTTATCTTCTTTTTTCGTTTCGGAACAGTTTTTTGAACCTTTCGAGCTCTCTCCTGTTCTTTTTTCTCTATTCGTTCTAACTTTCTTTTTCGTATTGCTTCCTGTTTTTCGTTCTTGATCTGCTCTTTATCTTCGTAATACTTTCTCCATGCAGCAGAAGATATGGCTGCTGGAGTCCTTTGCTTATTAGGTTTTCTTGCTTCTTTAGAAATTTCAGGCAGCATCTGGTGGTTTTTAAATGGATCACAGGTTTTTTTGGCTTGAATCGCCAAGAGCTGCTGAAGATGGTTGTACTAGAGGAGAGTTTTTTGTAGGTAAAACGAAGGATGGCGATACAATTGATACTGTATGAATCAAAGAGGTCAGAGGCGGTTCTGGCGTTTGTTCCTTAGTAGGAGTTTCTTTTTCAACACTTGACGTAGTGGGAGTGGGGGTTGATAATATAATATCTTCTAATGGTAGAATTAGAACGTCGTCTAAGGACAAGATAGAGTCAACATCAAGGCCAGAAAGGTGTAACGTCGAAAGAGACAAATCAGGGAACGAATTGTTTTTGTTGGTATCAGGAGTTTTAGAATTATCCGGATATAGTGTGATTTCATCATAGTCAATTTTAGAAGAAGCTAGATTTCTATTGCTGGTGATTTTTGATGTGCAAGGCTCGGCATTGGTGGATGGTTTTGGTGCAGAATGTATTTCGGCTGTTACTGTTTGAACCTGCACAGTCGAATCGGAGTTAGCTTCATCATTTATGTTTTCGTCTTCTACGTGTAATGAAAAGATGGTGATTTCTTTAGTTGCATCCAATTCTAAAATAGTACTATTTTGTTCTTTTGATAGTTCCTTAGGAGACCTCTCAGATTCAGTTTCGATAGAAATCTCTGCAAAGCCAACTTCTGCAGGGAGAGTATTTTACAAACTATTGACTGTAAAAAATTGAATGTTAAACTCTTAGTTTTAATAAAAAAAATAATACACATTACATTATTTTTACAAATCAGATAAAAAATATATTTATGCTATTATTTGTATTTAATGAAAAAATGGACGCAATTTGGTACAATACTATTTCCCTGTAGGTATAGTTTGCGTCCACATGACTGTGATGAACGATATTCTTTCTACAATCATAATAATGTGGACGCAAATTGCTCATTACGATTGCATGATATTAGTACATAAATAAAAAATAAAAACAAATACCCTTTCATAATTTAATCACATAAAAATAAACACTAACTAAATCATAAATAGACGAGTTCGCGTCCATTGTGGTCGCAAAGTGCTATTTTTATAAATTCGGTGTAGTAATTCGCGTCCACCTTATTTTAACTGTTAACTTAAAAAAAAACAAGCAAATACATAATTAATATTACTCCTTTTTTCATGCTTTATGTCTAGAAACAGCTGTGTATTCTAAAATACGCATAAAACAATAAAATACTTACCGTCGAACGCGCCCCTGCACACTATTTTTTTGACGAGATTCCGCGCGTCCGCGCTTCTTTGTTGAAGAACGGAGACTAACTATTTTTTCTACACATGATTGATTGGGCACACAGAACTTTTGTCTATGTGTGTGTGCCTCTTATACGATGAGGTATTGGCGGTAACGACTTTTCGGTGATTTAGTGTGTTAATATACCTATTTTCGAGAATTTTTATAGGGAGGTCCGAAAAATGGACGCGAATAGGGTGATGGACGCGAACTGGCGAAATTACCCTATGTAATGATAGGTTAGTAACTCGTCGTCAAGGCCGTAAGTGGGAAGATGATTTATGTACTTATCTACGGTTCCCCCTATTCCGTTCTCCTTACAGTTTTATTGAGACAAAGGTCATTGGCGAACACGCCTTGGCTCCTTGACTAGCTTCATAAGATGATTCTCAATGGGGGAAAATATAATGACCACCAAAAATAACTTTGTGACCACTAACATCTATCACCTAAAATATCAATTGATCACCAAATTTAGTAAATTGCGCACCAAATTTTAATGAGATGGTTGATGACAAACTGGTTTTGCCTAGGTCGACTTGGGGCACGGATAGATTAGGTTAGAAGGGTATGGCGGGATCGAATGAACAAGCGAAGTGAGCGAATAGACCCCGCCATTCCCTTCGTGGTAATTTTTTATAAACCATTCAGAAGTAGCTCCGTCGGCCGGGTCTCCCTCGAATCGGATGCAAGAGCATAACAGTTCAATTTCTGGTGGTCATTAACTAAACATAAATGTTTGGTTCTAATTTCACGATAAAGTAGGAATTAATGTTGGTGATCATTTACTAATTTTGGTGATCATTTACTAATTTTGGCATCAAGTGATTTTTTTGCCGTTACATTTTGCTAAATCTGGTGGTTCATCAATGGGGAGACACAGGCAAAGATAATCTAAGATGGCGCCACCATAGCTGGTCTCAATCTGACCAATGAGGTTAAGCTATTTTGAAATAAAATAAAATGTATAAAATGACATTACATTTTCAACCAATGCCGATGTTGGGAACCAGCCATGCTAGCGCCATTAGTTCCATAGTGTGTCTCCCCATTGTATGCCATTCTCAATCTAGAAGGTGAAATCGAAAAATATAAGGAGGTACTGAGAAGTAAAGTAAGTACTTACATAATATTATGAATAATATGACTTGGAAGTTCCCATAGTTCCGCGTTGAGAAGCAAGTGAACGTTATTATAATGTGGAAAGATATCAACGCCATTAGCCATGGGTCGCGCCATTCAATCTGAAATTAAAAGAAAGTTTTATTTTATCAACCGATGTCACGCTTAGCATAATCAACCTACAATGTTCCCACTGGTGGGACACAGACCCCCACTCCTATGAGAGGGATCGGGCTGTAACCACGCGAGCTCAGTGCGGTTTGGTAGATATGCCACATGTCTTCGATTTTTTTGTTTCCTTCACCGTTTTGAGAGCATAGGTCAAAAAGTAATACGGGTCTCCTCAACCCATTACCCAAAATTAGTAAGTCGGGGCGTTACCACTGGGCCACTCGTCAACTGCTCACTTACTGAAGTTTATTATGCTCAAACACTGGTCATGTCATGTCAATGAGGCGGCAGGCGACACTTATGTCAGAGGCGATACCCTGGTTTTTACATTTCTGTGGCGATACCTAAATGAAATTTCAACAGTGTAATAATATAATTCGATTTCGTAATCGCGATTCAATTCAAGCATGTGCATTCTCCCCACCCACACACACGCAAATCGTCAGAAGTCCGCACTTGGGGTCTGCCAACGAGCTATGGAGCGAAGTATACTGGGTGTCAAACTTACGGACCGCGTCAGAAACTCCATACTTCGCTCCAAAACCTAAATAGCTGATGTTGGCCTTACAGCTGCTAGGTTGAAGTGGAACTGGGCTGGTCGCATCTGCCGCATGTCGGAGAGGCAATGGCCAAAAATTACCACTCAGTGGATGGATACCAAGTAGCAGGAAACGACAACGCGGCAGGCCCAGAAGGAGATGGCGGGATGAGCTAGACTCTTTAGCAAAGGATTGGCCTACAATCGCACTAGATCGCGAAATGTGGAAGAAGGGAAGGGAGGTCTTTGCCCTGCAGTGGCACAATATAGGTAGGCTTATAATAATAATTCAAGTACCTATCTAGATATCGCTTAGTGAAAACAAGCATAGGTACCTACTTGCTGTCGATAGTCATTCATGGCACACACATGTCACACAAAAGAGGAGTTTGGCTTGTTTACTACAACAAAAGTGTAACAAAAGGTAATTATTTTAAAGAAACTGGAGCACTAAGCACATTAACATAAGGCCTACGAATGAAACCGAGAAGGCGTACAACTAAGGCTTCTAATCTCCAACCAATCAGACACCAAATATACCTAATAATACAATTAGTTGTTTTGCTGTGGTCTACACTCTACATTTACCTGAATGTACTAATGTCTGGTAATGGCTTATGACGACCAGTTTTGGACTTCCGAAGAATCAGATCCTTGGAACTGACTGCCAGTAACCTCATCGTTAAGGGCTATATATCCCTCAAAGCATCAAATGGCTTAGCATGATCCTCCGTTACGCTTACGCCTAATACTACAGCATTAAAAAAAAAAACACTCATTTCGCATTATTCCGCCGCAGTGACTGACGTAACAACCGCTTTGTAGTGCAAGCTGATTAGAACTTTATTCTAACAGTATTTCAAACGAAGTTTGAACCAACACAAATAGAGTTGCTAATTTAGCTCCTGTAGTCGTCTTAAACAGAGTTCTAAAATTGATTTCAGCTGGTTCCTGGCCGCAAGTATTCGACGACAGTGAAGCCTGTCAGAGTTTTTTTTTATGCCAAGGGCCTCTAACTTGGCTTTACGTGCCGTCGAGAAATATCTCTCAGGCATGCTGGTTTCCTCACGATGTTTTCCTTCACCGAAGCAAGTGATAATTATACAATACGCACATGAGTCCGAAAAATCAGAGGAATCGAACTACGAGACCTAAAATAATAATGTAACAAGCCGATATAACTTGCGTTTTAATATTTCAGGTAAAAATATTGCGACATTATTTTCTCCATTTGTCATAACAAATTAACCTAGTCGTTCTAGTAGACTAACTTTATCGGTCAAGGTTATAAAAACCGATTATGGCTGTTCTTTATCGATTTCAAGTCGGAACGTGATATTTTTTATCACATCGATTACGCGTTCTCCGAAGACGTTTGCCGTCTCTTATGTATAATAATATTAAGTGCAATGTTACGTCATTTGGATAAACATAACACATAACATCACACCTGTTATTCCTGAAAGGCCAGTTATGGTCAAATTCACACCGAGACGCGACGTTGCGCGACTCAAAATATAACGGCATACAATTAAAAAACCAGCAGATTTAGCAAAAATGTAAATTCAAAAAAATCACTTTTGATTGCCAAAATTTGTAAATGATCACCAAAAATAATCCCCATTTTATCGTCAAATTAGAACTAAAAATTTATTTTTTTAGTTAATGATCACCAGAAATTGAACTGTTATGCTCTTGCATCCGAGTCCAGGGAGACCCGGTCGACGGAGCCCCGCTCCTACTTCTGAATTCTCTTCTTCTTGGGTTCCGTACCCAAAGGGTAAAAACGGAACCCTATTACTAAGACTTCGCTGTCTGTCCGTCTGTCTGTCACCAGGCTGTATCTCATGAACCGTGACAGCTAGACAGTTGAAATTTTCACAGATGATGTATTTCTGTTGCCGCTACAACAACAAATACTAAAAACAGAATTAAATCAATATTTAAGGGGGGCTCCCATACAACAAACGTGATTTTTTTGCAGTTTTGTCTAATGTTTTTAAATAATGGTACGGAACCCTTCGTGCGCGAGTCCGACTCGCACTTGGCCGGTTTTTTTTTAAACAGCAGTAGCAGTGTGGTACCAATCAAAACGTGTAAGTATCCCAAATATCAAGTCTCCAATTTGCCAATATGGCAATTCGGGATGAATTTTTCAAACGATTATTTTCTTTATGTTGAGTGTGAATGTAGATGGCTACAAAGAAATGATGGATGGACTGTGATAAAGATGATATGGCTGGAAAGGAGGTGACTGCTGGGATGAGGAGTAATAGAGAAGTGTGGAGGAAGAGGACGTGCTGCGCCGACCACATATGTTGGGATATTTTTCTAATCTATGATGTCAGATATAAATGAGGCATAAAGTAGGTATACAAGTGATCAATTCGATATTTGAATAATTAATATACTCAGGAAACAGTGAAAAAAAAACTAACCAATATTTAAAAAAAAAAACACAACCTCTCATCATCTATAAAAAGCAATTTAGCAAAATAATATTCTGCAAACTAGTGTAACCAAGTGTAACGTACGATAGTTATTGCTTATTTACACTTTCTGATAAGACTAACAGGCCGGCAAAACTGCAGATGAATATTTTCTCATACTTTTCGAGATAACGTTCGAAAAGTGCGCAAGTACCGAAAGAAGCATCAATTTATATGTATACTAGCTTATGCCCGCGGCTTCACCCGCGTGTAGTTCGGTAATAGGGAATTTGCACGTAATTTTTTCTTCACTTAAATCAATAAAATCCAGTATTAGCAACCCAAGTAAAGTATTAAAAGTTAAGTTCAACTACTGCTTGTCGCACAAAAATAATATTAAACTCCTGCAATTTTCTACGACATGACCGACAGTTCAAACGTCCGTAGCAGTCGCGGCCATGATGTGACGTCAATTACCACAATCTGCAATTTTTTTGGCCTTAATATAGTAATTTTACTAATCGTATGTGCTATAATCAAGCAAAAATTGCGATAACGATATTATGATAAAATCTTAGTGAAAATTTAACTACTTTTCAAATAAAAGTGTTTTTTTTTTACACATAGACTGACGTTACTACCGCCGCTATCGAGGACGACGCGTTTTGAGAGTGCATTCCGTTTCACCAAAAACATGCTACAAAAACATTAAATTGTAAAATAAGTGCTGTTTTAGAAACTTAAAAAAGTGTACCAAAATATTTTATGCGCCATTCATTATAAGGCATTTTTCAAAAATAAAAAGAGTTACTGTGTCATGCAAATTCCCTATTGTCCCACGGGATCTACCGGGACTGTGTCGAATTTCATCCAAATACGGTCAGTAGTTTTTACGTAAAAGAGTAACAAACATCCAAATATCCATACATCCTCGATAGACCCGGGGGACCCACAATCGCACGGGTGTGTAATGTATGATATAATAACAAATGCTCTAATTTCACTTGAAATAACGTTCATAATTATAATATAATTTTCATATGCTATAAAATCATATAACCTAATTTCATATGACCTAATGTTTCATATGATATAATTTTCATTTAATATAAAGCATTTAGTATAACGTTCATTTTATATAATTTTCAATATGTATAATATTCTTTTTATATAACATTCATTTGACCTAATGTTCTTTTGACCTAATTTTCATGTTTAATGGTCACAGTTCTAACTTAACTCAAATGGCACCTAACCAAATCTTAAAATATTCAATGCATGGTTGAGGGTGGGCTTGGTCGACGGAGCCCCGCTTCGCGGGGCTCCTACTTCTGGATGGTTTATAAAAAAATAACCACGAACCTAACCTGTCCGAGTTGGGGTGCCCTAAAGTCCAGATTGCATCCAATTTCTACTGGTTACAATAGTTGAGGGTGAGATTTTCTAAATTATATTAAAAGTTATTAGAGATTATAAATATTATAGTAAATGAATAATATACTACATGCATATTATGTCAAATGTGCATTATAGGAAATGTTTATTATATCATAAGAAATTAGATAAAATGAAATTATATCAACAATTCATTATCTCAACTGATCGTTATATTAAACAAAAGTATATTAACTGAAATTAGGTCAAGTGAACGTTAGATTTTTTGTTATTATACACACATCAAAAGTGTCTAGGGATCAAGCATTTTTATGCGGATTTCTTGAGATTGAGATGTGGCTTTGTAATAAATTTATGATTTTATAAATTTATATGGATCCTTTTTGGTGCATTTCATAATTTGAATCAGGAACTCTCAATCAAATTCGAGTAAAAGATGAAAATAAGCTGTCAATATTTTCCCTATAAAAACATACAACGCATTGAAGACATTATTAGTGCTACTGTTTCCCTACTACTGATTAAAACCAACGTTATTATGGAGCGGCGACGTCATTTAAGCAGGGAAGAAATGCTCAGAGCCGTGGGAATGATAGAAGCTGGTTCCCGGCAACGTACTGTAGCTTTAGCTCTGAATACAAGTCAGAGTGTTATCAGTCGACTTTGGACACGTTACCGAAGCACTGGTACCGTGGCTGAGCGCCATGGAGGACGGTATCGCTGCACCACACGGAGACAAGACCGATACATTCAAATCTTAACTCGAAGAGCTCCAACAATAACCGCCATGATGTTAGCCGTGAGGCTTCATCACTCTTCAGGGAACTTAATTAGCGACCAAACAGTCAGAGACCGCTTGCATGAAGTGAACCTTCATTCCCGAAGACCGCTACGGGTACCACCTATAGCAATGCACAATCGTAGGATTCGATATCAATGGGCTCTTGAACACAGAAATTGGGCAGAAGAACAATGGCGTTTCGTGTGCTTTTCTGATGAGTCTCGTTTTGGTATGAGACCGGATACAAGACGTATACGACACTGGAGAACCCCTGGACGCCAACAGCGATTAAAATCCTGCCAGGAAGTCCATCCTTATAGTGGTGGAACCATCATGGTATGGGCGGGTATTTGGATCGGCGGAAGAACTGAGTTGATTTGGATCAGAGGCAACCTCAACGCTCAAATTTATGCTGAGACGATTGTATCAGACGTCATCGTTCCTCTACAAGTGCAAATCGGTCCCTTATTTCAGTTAATGCATGATAATGCACGACCGCACACCGCAAGAGTTGTAAGACAGACTCTCGCCGCAGCTAACATCAATGTCCTGCCCTGGCCTGCTCAGTCGCCAGACTTGAACCCGATTGAGCATGCATGGGATATGCTACAGAGAAGAGCTCTGCCGAATATGGAGGGTATCCAGTCGCAAGAAGACCTTTTTTTGTTGTTGCAACGAACATGGGCGGCCATTCCACAGCGTGATTTGGATGAACTCATTTTGAGTATGCCAAACCGATGTTCTTGTGTTGTTAGTGTTCGCGGTAGAAACACGGATTATTAATTGTTTAAGTTACCCAATAAAATTTTAAAGAAAACTGTGTTTTCAGTCATTTTTTCAAACTTTAATGTTAGTGGTTCAAATGTCAAAAATCCCTTTATTAGGAAAATGGCAAATTTCTTTATTAATGCAAAGGTGACTTGGTTTATCGTTACTGTGACAAACGAAAACACTTTATTTGATGAATCCTTAAAGAAAATTTTAATTAATATCAATCAGGAGAAAAGTTATTGCAAAAATATATGTTGATCCCTAGATACTTTTGATGTGTGTATCAACCGTTACACACCCCAATCGCACAGAGCCATAACGAAGGACTATTCGTTGAAGAGCTCACGAAATTTTCTGCAAACTCGGTACTGTGGTACTGTCATACGAATTATTCTTATAGCGCCGAGTGTTTTATCATTTCAGTAATAATACACTTACAAAATCTGGGTCGCTGATAAGCTGATGATGTTAAATACAGCATGAAGTACTAGATGATAATTTGGACTCTGATTTTCGCAGCCATTGCGGTTGGAGGCGTACTCGTAAGTACAGACCTAGTTTTGAACACTATTTTCGCAATTTGGTGACCTCCTTTGTGATGCTTAAGTTTTTGTGGTGGTTACTGTTTGGCTCTCAAATACGGATAGGATAACAAATTATATCTTGTCCGTCAGAAACTGTTTGGTAAACAGCGCTCTACTTGCACTGCAAAGAGACTTCGATTTATACAAAGGTTGAAAATATAATGACAACCAAAAATAACTTTGTGACCACTAACATCTATCACCTAAAAATATCAATTGATCACCTTTAGTAAATTGAGCACCAAATTTTAATGAGGTGGTTGATGACAAACTAATTTTGCCTAGGCCGACTTGCCCGCTTAGCATGAACGCCGTAGACACGAAAGAGAATCGACAAATCTTTTGCTCATATGTCATTTTGTCGATTCAATGACAGATCAACAAAAGATTTGTCTTGTGGTTGGGGCCGGGTTGGGGCACACCGACACGATTTTTTTATAAACCATTCAGAAGGTAGGAGCCCCGCGAGGCGGGGCTCCGTCGACCGGGTCTTCCTCGACTTGGATGCAAGAGCATAACAGTTTTCTGGTGGTCATTAACAAAACATAAAATTGTTGGTTCTAATTTCACGATAAAATGGGGATTAAAATTAATCCTTATTTTATCGTGAAATTATTGACAATTGATCGGTGATCATTTACTAATTTTGGCAATCAAAAGTGATATTTTTGCCGTTACATTTTGCTAAATCTGGCGGTTCGTTAATTGTATGCCATAAACAGGAATCTAATCATGCTATCTTACGGGATATCTTACGTGATTTTTAATTATTTTAAGCTCCCGATATTTATAAACCGTGAAAGCACAGTGTTAGGAATGCGGAATGCATTCATTCCAAAGTTTTTATAGGCGTGTCTCACTCACTTCACATCACTTCTGCCACAGTTAACTATTCACAGTACGTGATGTAGGTACTTAGCTTCTAGTACCAAGCTATTACATTACACATAGTTGCATGCATATCGATCGTAGGCAAGTCTTACTGCATCTGCATGGCATTAACCTCTCCCAGGAGACTAGGGTCATTGGTACGATCTACGTGGGCAGCATTTTATGTTGGACGTTAGTTGCTTACGGATGTTATGTCCCATTTACAGTGAGACATTATTTATGTCCATAAAGTTTCGTTACAGAGTTTTGGCACGGTAATATTATGGTTTTGGTCAGGCGTTACCAGTGGGCGTCGCGGATGTCTGTTTCGGAGTATTGTGTGGTATTGTCATCTGTGGTATTGCGTTGTACGGTGACAGGCACATGAACTTGATAGATATTGATAACGCCTTATTAAGAACAATTAATTCCGTATCATAGTGTAACTAATTTACGGTTCACTGTACCTAAGTGCCCAGTATTCAGTTAGCTAAATTCTTTGCTCAAATTCATAAATTTTCCTCTGCCATCCAAATACCTTACATATTACCGTTCTAGTTACAGAAATGTTTAGAAATTTCCATTTCAGTTGCTAGGTATGATGTTATCGTCAGTGCACAATTTGTTTAACATAAATTCAGAATCTCGTAAATAAGAATATCGGTGTGTGTAGTAGTAATAGTAATGTAACTAAAATATTGCGGAGTCCAACTCGCACTTGGCCGGTTTTAAATAAATTTCGTGGGTAGGACGAATCGAACCGAAAACGGAGAATGCCTTGGGCCGTGAATCTATGATGCAAGCAAGGTCAAAGTAGCGAAATCACGAGTGAACGTCATATTCAACGAACACACGATCTATTCTACAGCGATGGCGTCAGTTCATGGCCAAACTAATAATAATTTACCTATTGCGGTTATCAGAACATTATTAGCATTTATGTTCATAATTTGACGACTGCAGACTTGCGGATTTTGCTGTTAGGGTTCAATTTTCGGTACAATGTTTTGATGTGCGAATGCACATTGTGTGCACTTCATACCTACCTTGGTACCACTATCAGGAAAGGTCAAGGTAAAAGTTTATCGTGCGTCATTGCCAGACGTGTCTCATGCCCGAATTTGCGAAAGCGCGTCTTTTTGCGCTCGAAATAGCTTATCGAGTTAATCATATTAGACAAAAGATAAGTGTAAGTATGTACCAAATAACAAACAATATACCTATCAAAGTTTGTTTAGGTAGGTATAAATTAATTATAAGTACCTACTTACCTACTGGAGGTAATTACTTTTTTCAATAAATCAATACACGTAAACATAGTACCTACTAGGTAGGTATTTATTTTTGGATTAAGTAGATAGGTATTTGATATAATGGCTATAAAACTATCAGCAACAGTATGTGAGAGTAGTTGTATATAATAAACAAGTTTATTTTTAATTGACCTCTATTGAATATTAGAATGCATAATTCAAGGTGGCCAAGGTTTTGTAAATAAATGTTTCTAAATATGAGATAATATGTCTATACTATGAGGAGCTCGTGGCTTAATAATAACAGCCACACGGGTCGATTTTTAAGGTTACACGGCGCTTGCCAAGGTCGATTTGTGGATGGGTGACCATCGTTATATTTTGCTGTAGTCAGTAGCCCGAAAGTCTGACAACGGTCTTACCAATGGGTACCATATTAAATACCCAGTACTAACTGGGTTCTGGAGGTCAGATAGGCAGTCACTCCAAGTAAAATACTGGCATTCCGCTGCGGTAAGACTGATAGTCGACCCGATAAAGTTGGGAAAGACTCTAGGCAGATGATGAATATGAGATACAATGATGCTTCCCAAAAATATTCTAGCAATCATTCAAACTGAAAACTCAAATATAAGTAGCAAATGTACATTCTATATCTACATTTTATGTTATGAAATGATTTTAATAAAAAGTAATAAGTATAGTTTTCATATATACGATACTATCACTCAAAATAGTTTACACATTTCCATACTTTTGTAAAGATAATGTCCACACACTGATAACAAAAACCACAAAACGTAATGTTATAATTGCAATTTGTTATCATTAAATTTGTGATAAATAAAAAAATGATGATATTAATTAATATTTGGGGAAAAAATGGGCAGATTTTAAAAGGACAACTACAAGATTACAAAATAAACCTACTCTGACAGCTGCAACTAGAAGAATCATCACAGCAACAGCAACCTTATTACTATTAAAATAAAGATCACTGTGGCTTTGACAGTAAACTGTGAAAGAAGTGTAGGTGGTGATCATTCATCATAGCAGTCACAGAAAAAATAGATCCTAGAAAGAGTTCAATTATGAAAATAAATAAAATACTTTGTTCAATTATTAAGCGTTAGATTCAAACGTAGAGTGTGGTGATTTTTGTGTCCAATTTTGCAGTAACCAATTTCAGTAAGTTTCACTGTCAAGCAGCAGTACGTACTACGGTTGAACAAGCTCTTTAGTTTACAGTTTAATGCACAAATTACATTGTAAACTGTAAACCAAATAGCTTGTTCGATCGTACATACTGTTTTTATAAATATTTGGTATAATTCTTTTTTGTTACGTCTACATTCGCAAGGTACTACAAATTGATTCAGAGACCTTCAGTTATGCCAACTATTTAAAGGTGATTTATTTTACATAAATTATTTAAATGATTTAAATGTAAAAATCTATAATGACGTTAGCTAAAAGCCTTGAGTGGTTTATTGATTTTTATGTATACAACATTGGAAGCAGGAAAATATCATATTCTCCCCTTTTGAAGTTGTTCATAGATTTATTGACGGTGATTCTTGTCTTAGAAACTTAAGCTGCAGCAGACGGGATGAATGATCTCTGAAATACCTACAGCATAACACGTGATAAGCCATTAGTGTGAGGGTTCCTATTATTTCAGTCCTAAGGGAACGGTCTTGGTGGTCAGAGGGCAGTTTTCACGTTATTTGAAACCTTTGACATTAGTTTCACTTTCTTTTTCAAAGATGTAAATATATTCCGCCAAAGAGTCAACTTCTTGTATCATAGTCAATATTTTAGTCAAAGTAAACCACAATAAAAAAATAGATAAGTCATTGCAAGTCCACCACAGTAAAATATTGAATTACCTAGCCTAAGTTTTAGGCTTTCTTAATGAAATGCAGTAAGTATTATGTTAATTAAGAACCTTTGCTCTCTGTTACCGGCAAAACAATAGTAACATGATAATTAAACAGGTACCGATACTTAGTGCCGTTGGTCGCGTCTGCCAACCGGGGCGACGCAACGAGTACCTAGTAACCGCCCAGATGGGAACATTTTATGCAATATTACTGTAACTACGAGTCTACGAATTTATACTTTCACTTAGTTCGAAAATAGTTGTTAAATGTCTATCAGCAGTTTATTTTGAGATCCTTCAAGCTACAAAAAATCTTAGCACTATTAGGTATTGACAATATACTCACACTGCGAAGATAAGAAATAAAATCCGATATTTGATTAACTTCCACAAATTCCTCCATGTTGAAAATTCACTCGTAAACACAAACCGTTTCCAAATGCTACAATTATTTAATATTAGTTACGGTGTCTTGTAGATTTTTTTTTAATCATCACATCAATGAAATTATTGAATCAAATTGAATGAAATAATGAATGACACGAATGACGACAGGGCCTATTTCGTTTGGTTGACTGACTGACGTACGCAAGAATATTGCCACAACAAAAAATATAATTTGCTGTTGCTACTGTTGGCTATTTCTTTCACGTTCCTAATATATGATTCACACACGAAGTATAGAATTTTTTTTAATCATCACATTAATGAAATTAGTGAATCAAATTGAATGAAATAATGAATGACACGAATGACGACTGGGCCTATTTCGTTCAGTTGACTGACGTACGAATTTCGCGGACTACCCTTGAGCATTAAAATTGCCCAAATGCTCCAGGGTAGCCCGCGAAATTCAAATTTTCTTACGTTTTTTGCAATTTGCAGGCCAGTGCATAGATAATACACTATATAATACGGCCAGTGGTAGGTTGTATGTTGATTAAAATATTAGTCGCGGCTGTAAGACGTATGTAGTTACAGAATTATATTCATCAAAATTATCAATACAATTCTTCGATTCTTCTGGTGAAGGTTGCAGGAATCCGCTGGATGCGAGTCGCACGGGACCGGTCAATGTGGCGACACTTGGGGGAGGCCTATGTCCAGCAGTGGACGTCTTTCGGCTGAAATGATGATGATCATGATCAATACAACCCTCCAAGTTCATAAAAGTGGAAAAATAACTTTTTCAAGGTCAAAGTCATTCCTGCACCTACATCTTACAGCCGCGACAACAACAACCTAACCTAACCTAACACTGTGTGTGTGTGTGTTTTTAATCAACATTATACAACCTAGCACTGGCCTGCACGTTGCAAAAAACGTAAGAAAACTTGAATTTCGCGGGCTACCCTGGAGCATCAGCCATATTCTACGGTGTCTTGTCCCCTCGATCAATCAAGTTGGTAGATTAAAACACTCCAATAAAATTTACAGCTCGATGCTTTGAAAATAATCTATGCACGATGTTGCCTTCAGCCTCCACGTAAAATAGACTGCCGCATGCCGCATAAGTTGGTTACCTATTTGTAGCATAACACAAAATGGCGCACGCCACAATAAGTAGCATGCTGCAATGCCGCACAGTGCTGCCCCGGCAGCCTTTACGCCGAGACGATACAGCTAACAGTATTAATTATTTCCGTATTATTTGGTATTGTCCATCAATTAACTGTCAAAAGGTAAGTTTCGTATTATGTATGACCAATCGCGATCAAATATGACGTCATTGGTTGTCATCGTTGCTGATAATAAAGCCTTTATTTTCCTTAACAATAATACGCTTCTTATAAAATAATTCATTAGCATTTCATTAAACCTAACGTTTAACAATACTTTACATTTCATATATTTAAACATTACATTTCACATAGCATACATTTAACATTTCATCACATATTTTAACATTTATCATTTCATTTTCAGTACTTAGTAGGTACCTATAAACATTTCATGCATTTCTAAAATGTTTTGTATAAACATTAGCCCATTATAATATCAAACATATAATTTAGTATATTTAATAATAATTAATTTATCTATATAATTTATAGGTTTATAATATTATATATTTTTATATAATTTTAATTTTTATATTCATTTCCTTTAATATTTCATTTACTTTTTACATTTCATAAATTTTTGTTAAGGCCCCATTTGGGTATAGGCCTCCTCCAATAGGAACGATCTTACATTGTTTGTGCATATGTACAGTTGTTGGAGTGTTGGAGGGTTATTGTCTTTATCCCCCGCGGTGACAAGCCGTATTGGGAGATCGGGAAGGGCAGGCGTCAATCGTTTCAGTGTCTTGAGGAGAATTTTTTTCGAGAAATGTGAGCGTAGGTTTTTTGATAATGAAGTTGTTCATACAATTGTTCTTATTTATTTTTGTTGGCTGTTTTTTATTTTGATTTTTTGTACTGGCATCGTCGTTGCTGATAGTCACCGTAATTCATTTTGACAAACGCTTTCGTATCGATAAATGATATTCTAACAAACAGATATCGTCGCTTATGTTCTAACACCGCGGAAGTCATTTTTTTGACAAAATACGTATTGTATGTCATTCGATAGAGAATCGCAAGGCGCATCGTTTGACGAATCAAACACGAGAGTTTGAACCAATGGTGAGTCGTTATTCAAAAAAGAAAAACACCGCGTGTGTCAGTGTTGTACAGAACGCCACAGCAACAGCGCGTAAGTCGGTTTTATTCCATAGTTAGACGTGTTACGACAAGTGCTCCGGATAATTTCATAAACATAATTTTAATTTCTATATTGAATAAACCTAAATATGAACAGTTGTTTGAGGCTAAATAAAACGGATTTTTGGCTCTCCTGAAAAGTTGCGTATTTTGACTTCCGCGGTGTTAGAACTTAAGCGACGATATGCTAAACACATAAAAAGCCACCGAAAAAAGTGTGCCGCGGGGCAGAGCCAGCTCACATACACGCAGTAACGCAGACTAAAGGAAAAACAGGCCAATTGGCCGGTTTTAGAGTCTTCACGATTGCGCGCTCACAACATATCTTTATAATAGAATATCATTGGTATCGATGCTATAATTTTGATTGTGTAAGCTTAATGGACAACAAATTGATGACAACTGAGTTTGAAGTGGCTTTCGTGAAAGACGTTACACCGTACCCGGGCTTCTATTCACCGAGAAGTGATATCCACTCAGTGTGATACTTATTACCAATACTAAGACATTCTCGGTTGAACATCAAAGTTCGGTGTACAACCGCAGGTCAGGGTTGTGATATTTGTTTTGAATTTAGCTATAAAATCATTAAATTCACGTAAAATCTGGCTTGGCATGCGTGAATGTGCGCAATGCCATGGAAGTTGGATAGACCTTTGGTGGGAGACAACTTGCATCGACACCCTTGCGCCATTCCATCTTCGTAGCACAGTGGGCTGCGCTGGGGCGGTTGCTGCAGATGTTGAAAACCTCAAACGGCGCAATTTAATTGGTAGTAAGTAATGTGTTTGAGTCGTTTGGGGTTGAAACACTAGAGCCATCGGGTCCGAGTGCCCAACTAGTATTTCGGGAAATCGTCAAGTGGCTTTTCGACTCTTCACCTTTTTGACGCCCTGTAACCCTTTTGAAACTTGTGCAATCATATTTTTAATAATTATTAGAAAGTTGAAGTTTGTAAATAATGTAATTAATACTGTTATCGTGTAAGAAAAATCTCTCTGAGAGGAGCTCGTGGCTAAATAATGACAGCGGTTCTCTATTGTATTACCTAACTTTTTTATTCATAATTTAAAGTGCCATAACTTTTTTTGTCCTAATCATTATTTGTCCGAATGATAACTTACCCGAACTTAATATCACATAATATCACATGCCATAAAATTGAAATCCCTAAATACAATATGCTCTAAACCCGTTTGTCATAAATATTACAATCAATAATATACAAAACACAATCGTTTTCAATAATAGTTATAAATCCTAAATTTAAAAAAAAATGTTTAGATCTTAATAATATTGTTAAAACAAACCGGTATGTTCCCAGACGTTCCCAAAAGGGAACAGAACATTGTTATTTTAATTGTGTCTGTAATTACGGGTACCTACAGTAAAGTAAGTATTACTTAGCTTTTGCTATGCTATGAACTTCTCTCAACACAACACATTTTTATACAATATTGCTCCTAAGAAATTTGTAAGAATTAAAAAGTAGAACCATCATATCGCAGAAAGTTCATAGTTAGAATCTTCTTTTGTTTTGGCATACATTTCATATAAGTAGTCACTAAAAGGCAGAAAATCAATCAATCAAACCGTCAATCATTTTAAAACAGTTGAGTGTGAACATAATTATGTGGATTTTATTTTTACCTGTAATAAGTATGCAAACATGCAAACAAACATGCAGCAAGCAGGCAGCAATCATGCAGCAAGCATGCAGCAAGCATGCAGCGGGCATTCAGCAAGCATGCAGCAAGCATGCAACAAGCTTGCAGCAACCATGCAAGCACGCATACAGTATGCAAGCAACCATGCAAGCGAGCAAGCAGCATACAGCAAGCATGCAACAAGCTTACAGCAACCAAGCAAGCACGCATGCAGTATGCAAGCAAGCATGCAGCATGCAAGCGAGCAAGCAACATGCAGCAGGCATGGTTTCTGTCACGGCTCCGGCGCTGCGGAGCTCCGGCGGTCCCACGCGAGCTTATCGTCGCAGATGTGTTTAACGCTCACCACCGCAGCTTCGGCTTGCTGGCCGGCTTCGCCGGCCAGCCTCAGCAGCGGCGGCGAGTGTTACAACCACCTGCTCCTCAACTCGCGGGCCGCCACGCCCCTCCGCGCCTACGCGATTTTAAATTACACTCTAGGGGTAGGGCAGACAAGATTGCGTAGGGTCGGATTTACAGCGATTCGTTTCTGTCAATAAAACCTAATTTTTAGCAAATGTTATAGGACCAAAAATTTTATTACACTCATATGGACATTAGGAATAATACACACTATATAATATAATATTTAGGATAATTGACTTTATGGCATATACAATTAGAAGATTCAATTATTATAGTATTCGATATTATGACAGAACAGTTTTAGAAATAAAGATAATTATGTAAAACAAAAATTCGGGTTTTTGAACATTATGGTAAGTGAAGTTTATAGCAAACGTTTTATGGATAATGATTTTCGGACAAAAATTTTTAGGAGATATAAGGGAGTACCAATGACAGCCGCTCGGGTCGATCGTTAGGTTAAGCCATGCTTGCCTAGGTTGGTCTGTGGATGGGTCACCACCCATTACATACCGAGTTTCCTCCGAACCTCGGATAGCACGTTAAGCCGTTGGTCCCGGCTGTCATTTGTAGATCCTTGACAGTCGTTAGGTAGTCAGTGGCCCAAAAAGTCTGACAACCAGTATTACCCGGTACTAACTGGGTTGTGGAGGTCAGATATGCAGTCGATCCATGTAAAATACTGGTATTCAGCTGCATCCGGTAAAACTGGAAGCCGACCACAACATAGTTGGGAAAAGGCTAAGCAGATGATGATATCGTGTAAGAAAAATATTTAATCACCTAAATTTATTATAGATTTCCTGCTAAATGTAAATTTGGCGTCGTAAGGGTTATGTATTTTTTTTAATAGACAACACTTTTAAAATGATGTCATTATGACCACTGCTGTGTTCTGCTTTTGTTAATTCACTCACTCATTCATTCTTGCACACAGTGATGCCAGCCCGCTTAGCATGAACGCCGTAGACACGAAAGAGAATCGACAAATCTTTTGTTCAACTGTCATTTTGTCGATTCAATGACAGATGAACAAAAGATTTGTCGTTTCTCTTTCGTGTCTACGGCGTTCATGCTAAGCGGGCTGATCTACTGATTTAGCAGTAGATCTACCTGATTTAAAAAAAATCTACTGATCTTCTGCCTATATTAGAAATCTACCTGCTTTTTTTCAAATCAGATCGTATCATCGAGTTATTGTCGACGTGTCGTGTCATCTGGCCTAGAGGCCTAAACAACATGACATTTGTTCAACAACCGTAGTAAGTATCGAAAAGTATTGGACACGTGTTCTTTGTTTTATCAAATTAATAAAATTGACGAAGGTAAAACGTGTCAAAGATCATGAGTTTGGCTTGTGACGTCACATTTGAGTAAAAAATGTACTCAAATGTAACGTCCCACGAGTTTTCGAGAATAGTAGTATCGTCTTCATTTTTGTTTACGTGAAAAAATAAAAAATATGTGTCCAATGTTTTTTGTAAATCTGACGACTAATTAGATTTTTTTTTGTCATACCCTATTCAAGCTCAAGTCCTTTTTATAAATAAAACAAAATAACTTTTATTTCGGACAAGCAACATCCATAGGAGGTTAGTAAAAATAAACTTATAAACTATGTTATTTACAGCTTATTATTTATTTTGACACAAGCTTGTTGTTCGTAATGCATCTACGGACAATAGCCCGAAATATCGGTGAGTTGTATCTCCCTGCTATAGTCTTCAGGATGGAGTTGGAGCTGGCCCGTGCTCTGCAGAGTAACAACGCAGACTTCTTCCTAATTATTGCATGAAAGTCGTTGACGTGAAAATGGGACAGCCCCATCAACATCCTGAATTCATTATTACACTGGACCCGTAGGGCACTGATGGTCCGCTGAGTATAATTGGTCCACAGGCTGCACGTGTAGAAGACTTGGCAGTAAGCTTTGAAAGGCGCTAAGTTAACTTGTTTACTACAACGTGCAAACCTGCGGGCCAACATGTTACACCGGACTGCCATCGCCCTACGTTCCCTATCCATATCTGCCTGGTCATTAAGTTCATCAGTTACGTAGTGCCCCAGATACTTGAACTGATAGACCCGTTTTTACCTCATGTGGATATGACTTTTCTAATCTACTGATTTTTCCTTCGATCTACTCCTAAAACTTTAAATTTTCTACTGATTTCTTCAGATTCCGTCTGGCAACACTGTGCACATTCTGTCATTCGGTCGATGGACTGAATACAATCGTTCTTTTCAACCAATTTTCTCTAAACAAATTTTACAGTGCTTTGTTAGTTTTATTAATGTTACTAAGTGATTCTAAAGGGATTTGTGAAGAGGCGGTCAACTGATATAATTTAAATGAATCGGTTATGATATATTTCATGTAAGTCATCCGTACAATGGATAGAAATATTATGTTTGAGTAAAAATTGCTGACCACTCTTTTACAAAAGCTCGCAAGCCGGCAGCGAAATGCTAAATAACATAGTTACAACGACTGCGGGAATTCTAACAGCTTGTTTAGTAATATTCGTCCGAGATACACAAGTTTTGGGTAACATAATAAATCGACCCAATGATAGATATACACTAGATGTATCGGGATGTGCTTTGTATCATAAGCTGTGCTCGCACTTGGATGATGATCTCGCAGTACTGTCTTGTGCACTAAATGCGTCATACAACAAAACTCAAATTTTATTACTCTGCCAACACAAGCTATGGACTCACCAAGCAGAGCTTTTGGAAAATGAATATGTGGAGTTTAAACTAAAGGAACCATGTCAAGAAGAGCCTGCAATACTAAACTGTCTAAGCCCAAACGAATACATGATAGATTGTGTGTTAAAAAAAAAATCAAGTGTAAGAGACAAAAAATGTTGGAGGATGATAAATAAAATAGAATCTCTGGTTTTCAATGATTGGCAGATCATTGGCAATTTCTTAAAGAACTGTAACGATGACATAGAAGCTCATACTTGTGGTAGAATTCCATTTGATCATAGAAGTCTATCTCAGAAGCAAACTTTAAACTGCTTACAAGGGCGGGACATTCACCCACGACCTGAATGTCAGTCTGAGATGACTGTTCTTGAGGAAATGAAGTATGATACTCTTCAGTTAGACAAGATAATATTTGCTGCATGTAACTTGGATCAGAAGAACTTCTGCCCTGATGAAGTACCAGGCTCCTGGTTAATGTACAAGTGTCTTTTGAGACACAAATATGAAAATGGTGAATATTATTATTTATAAATGCTATTCTAAGGAAATTTCATTGTTGATTGATAACATGTAAACAACACTTGTTTTCAAGTAGCAATCAAAATAATCCACTCTGTTATCAAACATTTTGATAACATAACATTCAAGCCTGTAATCCCCGATGGATTAGGCAGAGGTGTTCCTAGTACACTCATATTTTGCCAGTTATGTTCATCATCATCAATTCATCATCATCATTTCACCCGAAAGGCGTCCACTGCTGGACAAAGGCCTCCCCCAAGTGTCGCCACATTGACCGGTCCCGTGCGACTCGCATCCAGCGGATTCCCGCAACCTTCACCAGGTCATCGGTCCACCTAGTGGGAGGCCTTCCAACGCAACGTCTTCCGGTTTGCGGTCGTCACTCCAGAACTTTTCGGCCCCATCGGCCATCCATTCTGCGAGCAATGTGCCCTGCCCGCTGCCACTTAAGTTTGGCAATTCTTCGGGCTACGTCGCCACCAGTCACCGCCACCCGCCACCCGCGTCCCCCGCGTCCCGCGTGCACCCGCCGTCGCCGCCAGTTATGTTAAGTCCCATGTAATAGGGGGCGAGGGTCAGTGGGTCGTCTTAGAGCCTATTGCTATCAACCAGGCAGAAATCTAGTCTCCGTGGCTGCTACTGAGAAATTCCTGATGGAAAAACCCATAAACACTTTGCCCAACCTGGGAATAAACCCCAGGACCTCATGCTCAGCATTTGCACTTGCAACCACATGACCTATGAGGTGATCAACATTTTACGAGTATCATTAAGTTGTATTGCCAATCTAGCTAGGTTTAATTAAACATGGTTTTATGTAATTTCACTATTTTGTTTCAGGAATGCGGAAAAAGTGTCAAGATCAACTGTTTTATGACCAAAGAAATATTGTTATGAATTATAGAATGAGTAAAGGTTTAGTGAAGTCTTGTAAAGAAGATATTAGAAAATATCATTGTCGAAAAGGTGTTGTAGATGATAAGGATGTCAGACTTGCACAAATTTTATTATGCTTGGAAAATGTATCTCGCAATGAAAGCACAAAATTAAGCCCAGAATGTACAGCTGAGATGATTGATCATAGAAAGATGCTGATGGACGACTATAGGCTGTCGCCAGAGTTAATGCAGAACTGTGCCAACGATATTACAACACTATGTAAAGGCATTGAAGCTGGGGGTCGAACAATTCACTGCCTCATGGATCATGCTAGGCCAAGAAAAAGGAAAGACAAAAGAATCAGTATACCATGTCAGAAATCTTTGGAAACTCTAGTTCAAGAAGCTGATCCCGGTGAAGATTGGAGAGTGGACCCAATTCTAAGGAAGGCTTGCAAACCTGTGGTGGACAGAGCCTGTAGAGAAGTAAGCTATGGAAATGGTCGAGTTATGTCATGTTTGATGGAAAAACTAGGAACCAATCTAATGACCAATGATTGTGAAGCTGCATTGCTGCAAATTCAATATTTTATATCCAGAGATTTCAAACTGGATCCCATGTTATACAAGGCATGCAAATATGATGCTGTTACAGTATGTAAAGCTAAGCTCCAGTGGGCTGATGCCAGTGAACACCAAAATGAAAAAGACCCTCTTGTATTACCATGCTTGTACAACTATGCTTATAATCCTGACCTTAGAGGAAAGTTGAAACCCGGCTGTGAGGCCCAAGTGAGGAGAGTAATGAGGCAGAGAGCTGTTAGTGTGGATTTGATGCCAGACATTGAAGATTATTGCATGGACGATCTAATCAATTTATGCTTTGAAAATACTGGAAAAGGAGAAGAAATATCATGCTTACAAAATAAAATAAAAGAACTTGGACCAAAGTGCAGAGAAATTGTATCAAACTTTACAGAAACACAAAGTGGCCATATTGAATTGAATGTCATTGTTAACATTAACTGTAGGGTTCCTATTGAGAGGCTATGTTCATCAGAACTGAAAAGTAAGAAAGAGGAGGATGACATCATGGAATGTTTGATAAGTCATAAAAATGATCCAGAAATTAAAGCTAACGTTAACTGCAGAGCTGCCATAGAACATGAGCAACTGATCTCACTAAAAAATTATAGGTTTACTAGGAAATTCAAGAATGCTTGCAAATCTTATGTGGTTAGATTTTGTCCCAAGGCACAAACTAAAACTCAGGTGGTGACATGTCTAAGTGAAATAGTAAGAAATGACACACTAACAAAGAGGAAGCATACAATATTTAAGGATTGTCGCCAGCAGCTGAGACAACAGCTGTTCCAACAAAAGGAAAATATTGATTTAGATCCCGAGTTAAAAGAAGCTTGTAAAAATGACTTGCAAATGTACTGTGCCAATGTACCCCATGGAGAGTCAGCTGCATTGGAATGTCTTCAAACAGCCAAAGGGAAGTTATCCGATGGGTGTAGGAAGGCTATATTCGTTGTTAGGAAACAAGAGTTTGCTGACAATGCTGTAGACTATCATTTAATTACAAGTTGTAATGATATGATAGACTTGTATTGCCATAACACTGATGCATCGAAGATTCTAGATTGTTTGAAGGTATCTATTACATCACGTTTTCTTTCTATTACTAACGTCATCAAATACACAACTTGTTTAATTTTATGGTTTTAATTGTTGCAGATTCATCGCCAAGAACTACATTTTGATGAAAACTGCAAAGTAGTTATTGTTAACAGGATGATTGAACAAAATATGGATTACCGGTTCAACAACAATTTACAAAAAGCTTGCAAAACGGATATTACGAAATTTTGTTCAGTTGTGATTGGTATAAAATCCATTTTTACATTAGGTAGACATATTTGCCAACTAGTAGATAATTTTTATATCAATAAATTATTTATGATCTTGTAGTGTAGCTGTAGATTATTATGGATGAATATTTTAAACACAGAGTCGTAAGTAAATGGAGTGTCAGATGTATATATTATGTTTCTGCAAACAATGCCATTCACCTTAAAAGTCAGGTCAAAAAATTACAATACCTATAGTGTTTTTTTACTAGCAGAAACCAACCCCATTTGCTTGCTAGTCTGACTAATAAGAAACTCCCAATCTTATTATTGTTTTCTTTTCTAGCAAAAGAACCACAAGACATGGAACTTCAAGGCAAAATGTTATATTGTTTGAAAGAGAAGTTTAGAGAATCAAAATTAACAGTTGCTTGTGAGAATGAACTGGCAAATGTGTTAAAAGAGCAAGCTTTGAACTATCGTCTGGATCCTTTGCTTGGTAAATTATGCAAAGCTGAAATACAGACGATTTGTGCCGTGCCAAACGATATTACGAATTCTGATGGACAGGTATGGTAAAATTTCGAGTAACTAACTGCCTAACTTTTTATAACAACAATTCTACTATGCCAGACGGTAGCAATACAATATAGGCTTTGTTTGTGCAAAAATACACTACAATCTTAAAGTTTGTGTCAATGGATAGATATTTGTTACTCTTTCACGCAAAAACTACTGAACGGATTTGGATGAAAGGCACACAGACCGTTTATAACCTGGATTAACACATAGGATAATTTTTATCCCGTAAGTACGATCCCGTGGGACATTACCGAACTACGCGGGCAAAGCCGCGGGAATAAGCTAGTTCATCATATCATAATAGGGAATATGCACGTAATTTTTTCTTCACTTAAATCAATAAAGTACAGTACTATCAACCTAAGAAAAGTATTAAAAGTTAAGTTCAACTACTGCTTGTCGCACAAAAATAATATTAAACTCCTGCAATTTTCTATGACAGTCCAAACATCCGTAGCTGTCGCGGCCATGATGTGACGTCATTATCCACAATCTGGCTTGTTTACATCTAATTTTTTTTGGCCATAATAAAATAATTTTACTGATTGAATGTGTTCTAGACAAGTAAAAATTGCAATAACAATATTATAATAAAATTTTAGTGAAACTAAGCACTTTTCAAATAAAAGTATTTTTTTTATAAAATGAACTAATTATCGAGGATGATGCGTTTTGAGAGTGCGTTCCGTTTTACCAAAAACATGCTACATAATTATAACAATAAATTGTAAAATAAGTGATGTATTAGAAACTTAAACAAATGTATGTACCACAATGTTTTTATGCGCCAATACAAGGCATCATCATCATCCTCTTACCCTTATCCCAATTCATTTGGGGTCGGCGCAGCATGTCTTCTTCTTCCATACTTCTCTTTTTTTTGCCAATAAATGGTATTTTTCACAAATAAAAAGAGTTTTTATTTCATGCATATTCCATAATTATTATGGTTTTTGTATCCAATGATAGTAAAAGACTATTTATCTCCACAACAGGTCGAAGAATGTCTGAAAAATGCTCTCTTGAATCATAAAATCGTCTCAGCTGAGTGTGCGCGTGAAGTTGCGCAAATCATAGAGGAAACGGAAGTGGATATCGAGGCAGATCCTTTGCTGGAGCGGGCTTGTGCGATGGACTTACTGACGTATTGTAAAGATCTGGAGCATGGTGCTGGCAGGCGTAAGTCGACATACATTATGAGCATAAATTAACACTTCAGTCTGAATAAAAATAGTGCATGCCTGGAGATTATTCCACTTCTGCTATTTCAAGTCTCTTGCTAATTCAACTGTGCATTTGTCACTGAATAAAATCCTTTCTTTCAGGTTTAAAATGTCTGAAGATAATACTGAATGATAGCAATAGAAAATTAGAGGCTGACTGTCAAAAAGCACTTTCCAGTAGACTGGAAATGTATAAACATGTGGCTGCAGTAAGTACAAGTAATTAATTTTTTTTCTAATTGCCATGGATGGAGCGGTTTTATGCAGCGTATGTTGCAGCGCGTATAAGCTCGTACCGGCTTACCCGAGTAGGTACCTACATGAATGTCACATTACGTGCCAAAAACTCAAACGCGTTTATACGCCCTTATACCGGAGTGTTTCTCGGACGCGTCTCGCGGCTCATGTTAAAGGTTGAACCTCATCTGGCATTACGGAATCCACTTTTCCGTCGCTCAGAACCGGTTTTTTCTAGAGCGAAAACGGCGGGAATGCTACCGCACACGGCAGCACTGACCGTGCGATCGGCAGCACGCAAGGACAGGAGAATGGAAGAGTGCGATTCCTTGCTGCTAGCCTAGCTTCATCCGTAATACGAGCATAGAAGCGCATCAACGCTCGTATGAGCCACGCGTGAAACAAAAGCGCGAGTATACGCACTTCAAAAAACGAGGTTTTACGCGCCGTAAATACGTTAATCTGAACTGCCCTTTAATAATAAAATTAATGAATGAAATACCGAAACTTGGTTTGTTATCATTTAAAACATATTTTTTTCCTGCCTCATGCCAGGATTTTTTGAGGTCATATACTAAAAATAGATACGTTTTGATAATATTTTGTTTCTACCTTGTTTCAGTTGAACGTGATAGAGAACTTTGGGGATATGTATAATGAGATATCATCTTCACCGTCTAAGAAATACTTTTTAATTGTAGGCATTTCAATTATAGGTTTAATTTTTATATGTGGTTTATATTGTGGTAATTTGGCTAGACAGGCCATGTATGTTAAAAAGAAATAGATATTATAAATATAATTTAAATCAAAATCAATAAAAATCTTATAAAATCTAGAATGTTGTATTTATTATTCATGAACAATATTCACAAAAAGGTTTGTTATAGTGGAAATATGATAAAAAGTTATTATTTATACAATAATCTATGTGAGAAAGGAAACTCTAAAAAATTATGATGTAGATCATAATTTTCTAACATATTTTCATTAAATAATAACTTGACTATTTGTAGTTATGTCCATTTTAAGTAAAACTAGGCTATACTTAAATTAGTGCCTGAATAAAACCACACTTGGATATTCAAAGCTTTGGAATGGGGTGGCGAAGGCCAAGTAAATCTCAGATGGCACCAACATAGTTGGTCTCAATCTGACCAATGAGGTTAAGCTATTTTGAAATATAAAATGACATTACCACATTTTCAAACAATGACAATGTTTGGGTACCAACTATGCTAGCGCTATTAGTTCCACAGTTTCCTTCCCCATTACAAGAGAACAATAATATTAAGCGCAATATATTTAAATGTTACTTAGTCTTTGTGAAAATGGGATTTAGAGAACTGCTCTGGTTCAACAGCAGTATTAGGTGTCATCTGTATCTTTACATGATTTCATCAAAATCCATGTCATCTAGTTCAACTGCTTCCTTTTTATCTGATGTAGATTTGACTTCTTTCTTCACTTCTACTTTGATGTCTCCTTTAGCTATTTTCTGGCACTCTTCAAAGTACTGGTTAGGATGGTTGATGCCCAGTCCTAGGTCAGAATGATGCACAGCATCGAAGTACTTGCTGCAGGCTATTTGGAAATGTCCTTTCTTTGTCATGTCTATTATTTCTCCAACAGCTGAAAAACAAAATGATATTATAAAACATGGAAAATATTGGTTGTAACCTTCTTTCTTGGGGTAGAATTATAATGATACAAACCTTGGGCATCAAAACCATAACCTTGCAGTCTATTCTTCAGAATACTAACATCACAATGCTTATAAGGACACCCATGGCAGTCTCCCGGCCCAACAGTAGTATTGATGATCTTCAAACAACTAAATGGAGAATAGTTCTTCTTACTACCCTCTTTTCCATAGTTGTATCTTACATTATAAGCATACTGTTTTTCAAACTTATCCAGGTCCATTATTTTAGTGAACTCTTCTCTCCAGAACCTTAGAGAATCTTCTAATGTTACACCAATTCCTTTTAAGAATAATCCATATTGAAGTCTGCCTCCATGCCTTAGGTGGTGGGCCACTCTCAGCTGCTCATGAAGCTGTCTCATACACAGCGGGAATGATTTCACAGCTAAGGAGTCCAGACTCTCAATAGGTATAACAGATTTAGCACTGCTGTAGTCATTGCCAGAATATGATTGATGCAGTCCCTTCAGTAGTGAAACAAGTCTCTCATCTTGCTCAATCTCACCTAAGTGATGACAAGCTACAGCCAAGCTTTGCTTCAGTTGAGTCCTATACTGAGCAGAGAGCACAGATATAAAATCTTTATGTGCAATGTATGCATAACCACCACTAAGGTACACTTTTCTCATTTTTACGAGATCTAACACTTCATAGAACTTTACTTTGTAGAATTTCATATTTTCAATATTCGGATGAGGGGTGGACTCTCTCAGAAAGTGGATAATTTCACTTTTTTCTTCATCACTGATGTTTTTATAGCAAAGCTTGTTCAGTTTGAAAAAAGTTTCAACTGCTTCTCCCCTCATGGTAGCAAACCTCATTTTAAACAGCTCTAATTCCCTTGCGATGAACCAACGACGCAACTCTTCAGTTCTGCAGTAGGCTAGTCGAAGAATGAAGTGTGCTATGTGATCTTTACGTCTCGCTTGCAAGTCGGCTTCGGTAGTGGCACATGACGACTTTTCACAAAGCTTGACGTAATACTTTAAGCCTTGAGTTCTAAGTTCACCAATCACATAGTCTGTCCATTCCTCAGAATACATTCGAAGTCCTTTGAGAGTTGTTGCTGTTGCTAAACTTCTCAATAAAGCCACTCTTTCTAAGGCTAAACTTTCAAATTCTTGCAAGGTTAAGTCTTCAATAGGTGGAATCTTGTACATTTGAAGATCATGAGGATAGGTTTCCACGAGACTTCCTGTCAGTGGCACTTTGGTGGATTTTCTTCTTATATTTAAATCCATCGTGGTAAATTACGAAAGTTTATATGAATACAAAACAGAAATTGACACATTTATTTCGCGCCTTTTATGACGTTTAATCTGTCAAGTGTGTCATTTTCAGGCATAGAGATAGAAAGAAATATGGAGGGGCCCCGATATTCTATACCTACATTTGCATAGACAAATGTGAGTGAAATACGAAACAGAATGTGAAATATCGTTTTGCTTCATTCTATCTAATGTGGTAATCGTATTTGATAAAAGAGACAACAATATTTCAGCTGTTGCTCATAATGACAACATTTTCTTGTGACGTAGTTACAGTTGTAGGTAAGTGCCGTATCCGCCATATTATGCGACGAGTTTTGTGGTAGTTCTGCTGTCAAATGAGTGTTTACTTTTGCATTTATTTAGATTTGTGAGAAAATTACGAAGAGTTTATCTTTAAAATTGCACGTATATGGTGGAAAACAGCTATTCAACATGCCTGCGTGTTGTGTTATGAAGTGTGGTGCAAGAAAGAAGGAAAACCAACCTCAATTATCTTTGCACAGGTTAGTAGCCGGTTTTCATGAATTATTACACATAGTAATACACTTTTGAGGAAAAAAATGCTAAGGGATCGTGAATTTATGGCTGTAGTGTTCATATTTGGGCTTATTTTCGTCCAACAGACCTTTTTTTAATTTCATAATTTCATTCGTTTGTTTACAATAACATGTCATGGTGGAATAGTGTAGTACCGTTGCTGTAATATTTTCCGATACTAGTTCCTTCGCTGTGCTGGTACGATATCGGTATAGTACATACGTGTGCTAATCGGTTCGAAAAAATATGATTATTATTGTTCGCACGCAAATTAGGTACGCGTTTTGACTGACGAATTTGACGTGGAGTTACGGACACCAGCCCGTTACACAATACAAAACAAATATTGCATAACGAAATTCCTATTTTTTTCAGGCATCCATCAAAAAACAACATCAAGAGCCATATGTTTTCTGTGAGACGAGCAACGTTAAAAAATCGGATGTTTCTTGTACATCTACTGTAATGCCTCCATTGCAGCTACCTACCATCTAATTGTGGAAACAATGCTCAAAGAGGTATGTATCCACCTACTTAGAAGTCGACCGTTTTACGATTCCCTGGCCTTCTTGCAAAGTGTGCGTGTTTGCCTAGGTTGGACTGTGGATGGGTGACCACCCATTACATACCGAGTTTCCTGCGTGGCTCGGAAAGCAGTTTTTGAACAAACTAACATTGTTTAGAAATGAATAGGTAGTTGATATGCATATTGTTGTTTTCATACCAAATGTTTATTGAATAAATAAAACACATGTTGATTTTTACCGAAGTTTTATTTAATGAATAACTAAAAACGAGGTGCGATACTCAATTAATGTTTGTGTTTTCATATTTAAAAATAATCTGCATAGTATGAGCAATTAAAGCTGGTAAGTTGATTTTTGACATACCTAGGTGTATTGGTATGTTTGTAAAATACTAGCTGACGTCCCGCGGTTTCACCCGCGTAGTTCCCGTTCCCGTGGGAGTACGGGAATAAAATATAGCCTATAGCACTCACGAATAATGTAGCTTTCTACCAGTGAAACAATTATTAAAATCGGTTCATTACTTCCGGAGATTACCCCTACATACAAACTTACAAACAAATGTTACCTCTTTATAATATTAGTATAGATTACAAGAAATGCAAATTACAAAGACCAATAACTATTTTCGTACCCACCAAATTAGTATCCTTCGAATTGGCCAGGAAATGAAATTACTGTATCTGGCAAACCTAGTCCGCATACCTACTAGAAGCTACAGACCAGATATAAAATAAGCGAAAACGCAAAAGTGATGCGACTAAAATTGTTTATAAATTCTGTGCAGAAAAAACACTACATTAATTATTAACGGTCAGATATCAGAGGAGCATTAAACCTAATCATTTTTTTGTTACAACAGACTGTAAGAATCTATGGTATAATAATATAGAGGAAAGATTTGCTTTTTTGTTTGTGTGTTTGTTACGATTTAACTCAAGAACTACTGTTAAAAAATATTTTAAGTACCATTATAAAGCTACATTTTTTGAGGAGCTCGTGGCTAAATAATAACAGCCGCTCGGGTCGATCGTTAGGTTAAGCCGTGCTTGCCTAGGTTGGTCTGTGGATGGGTGACCACCCATTACATACCGAGTTTCCTCCGTGCCTCGGAAAGCATGTTAAGCCGTTGGTCCCGGCTGTCATTTGTAGATCTTTGACAGTCGTTAGGTAGTCAGAGGCCCGAAAAGTCTGACAACCAGTCTTACCAAGGGGTATCGTATTACCCGGTACTAACTGGGTTGTGGAGGTCAGATAGGCAGTCGCTCCATGTAAAATACTGGTATTCAGCTGCATCCGGTAAAACTGGAAGCCGACCCCAACACAGTTGGGAAAAGGCTAGGCAGATGATGATAAAGCTACATTTTTACCGAGTAACATAGGATATAAATTATATTGATGCCATGCAAATTAGCCGAGCTATCACAATTTTCGCGGGCGAAGTGCTTAGTAAATTATAAATATGATTCCAACGTGATATCTAGTAAGACTCGAAGTGCTTAGTAAATTATAAATATGATTCCAACGTGATATCTAGTAAGACTCGTAAAACTATTATGTAGTATTAGTATCGATACTTGTTATAGTAACACTATATTCCATAATTGGTACATCCCTATCATTGGCAGCCATTTTATGAGAAATTTTGTGGCACCTTTTTTTTGTAGGTATTTCCAGTCCATTTACTTCTCAAGTCAATGTTTTCAGGTCATTCTGAGAGCATTAAAGCAGAAGTTTATGGTGTTGAAAAAGTGAACATTACTGAACGGGATACGTGTTTTTTTAGACATTGATATTAGCGGGATAGTAGTGACAATGAGTTCAAAATAATAGCCTTTGGAATGGCGTTATCATCCTGTTCCTTTTTTCAATAGAACAAAAACAGGATCGCTGAATTTTCGCAAAGGATATTCAGTTCTTTCACGTAATTTAGTTTTAAGTAGAAGAGAAAAATTATCATGCTACCTGAAATGGAAAAACACGTGAGTGACACGCATGCTCCTTCTTCAACACACTGTTTCCGGTTTTCCAATGACACCCCTCTCCCCCTCTTCTTGGCTCTTGATTGTCAATCTGTCAAGTTGTGTAAACTCAATAAAATCGAATTTTATTTATATTTTGAATTAGTTTCTTCTAAAGAAATAAAAAACTATGTCTAACTATACTTCGATCAGTTAGAATAGGCCATTAGTAATATTTTGGTACGGGTATAAAGTGTAATAGGATTTTATAATGGTATCCAATAAGATGCAGTCGTCACTTGACGATTTAGTTCAATATACACAGCTTTTTAAGCCGGTACCGACTGTTCTGCAAGGGACGGTGCTGCCCTTTTTGATAATATACCCAATCGTGTTTTATTCGTGGATCTTTGTGTATGGATTTGAGGAAAATTATGAGGCTGGGTTTGTAAGTGTTGCGGTGGTCTGCATCACACAAATCCTCATTTGCCTCTGTTGCTACTGGAGCGTACACATTCAATGTTTCCTGTCGTGTTCTTCGGTAAGTGATTCATAATTGTCTACTCAGCAGATTGCAAGTCAGTCAATTTACTAGTTGTAAATATTGCATGGTCCTTGTACAGTTAAAATTGGTTACTTTTACATTTTAGGTTAAAGACCCAATCCAGGCTGAAATTGTGAAAGTTGTTCCAACATCCAACAATGGGTTCTCTGAAATTGTTAAACTTCATCATACCAAGGTATATTGTTACTCTTTTTATTTATAATTATGAGTTTTTCATTTAAAACCTTTGCATACACGTTATTTTTTTTAATATTTCATGTTCTAATGTTCTTCTAACAATTTTAGTCAACCAAAAGAGGAAGTATACACCCAGATGTATGGTTTATATTTCAAAAAAGTAAGTATATCTATGATTGGGATAAAAAATCATTTCATACCGTTGAGTTTCCTATCAACAAGACCTATGAAGAATATACGGAAACCAAAGGTTATCTGGATGATGATGCCATTGATACTGCTGAAAAGGAGTTTGGAAAAAATGAAATGATAATGGTAAGATATACTGCAATATCTTTAAAAGTATCAGGTCTGGCCTTCCTCCAACATCATCATTATTTCCCTTATCCCATGTTACTTGGGTTCATCGCAACATATTGTTTTTCTTCGATGCTTCCCTGTCAATGTCACACTATCATTTAAGTACTCATTTTACTTTGATATCATTCCCCACACAATCCATCCATCGTTTCTTTCGCCCTCTGTGGCCTATGTTGGGCCAAGTTGATTGATTGTTATATTAATAACTACCGGACGTCATGCCATTTCACCCATGTAGTTCCCGTCCCCGTGGGAGTACGGGAATAAAATATGGCATATGTTACTCTGAAATATGCTTTCCAGGACGGCAATAAAAGTTTTGGAGATATAGGGTCTCCTTGTCTGACGCCTCTTTCGATCTTGATGGGGTCACCTGTTGTTTCTAGCTTGACTTTGCTAGTGCTGTGAGCGTAGATTTCAGAAACTGAACTGGACTCAAAAAGGCATTAAAGTAGGCGAAAATTGTCTCAGCCATCTCAGGTTCGCAGACGATATAGTCTTGCTGACCGAAACACCGGATGAATTGGAAGAAATGATATGCTCACTAGACAACGAAAGCTCCATGATAGGCTTGGAAATGAATGCAAGTAAAACCAGAGTAATGACAAACAGCTTCAAAAAACCAGTATGCATCAAGGGAAAGAACATAGAATATGTAGAAAACTATATTTACCTAGGAAAGCAAGTGTCATTTTCCAAGACGAGCATGGATGAAGAGATACAACGAAGAGCAAACATCACTTGGAAAAAATTCTGGTCTCTAAAAGAAATTCTAAAAGGTAACTACACTTTAAACCTAAAAAAAGTAGTAATGGAGACTTGCCTCTTACCAAGCTTATTATATGGGTGCCAGACTTGGGTTCACACTAACAGAACAAAACAGAAAATTGTGACAACACTGAGAGCGATGGAAAGAAGCATATTAGGCTTAAGAAAAATACAAAAAGTAAAAAGTGCAGATATCAGAAAAAAGACAAAACTTACAGATGCCCTAACAAAAGCGCTAGCATTAAAATGGCGTTGGGCAGGACATGTCGCACGCCTCAGTGATAACAGATGGACTATCCAAACCACCAAATGGACTGGGCCACCGGGCAAAAGAAAGGTCGGGAGACCCTTTAAAAGATGGGCTGACGATATAGCACAGACCGCGGGCTCAAACTGGCTAAATATTGCGCAGGACCGTGAGAAGTGGAAAAAGATGGAGGAGGCCTTTACCCGTAATGGGGCTACATCTCCAACATTTTATAAAAACTAACACTACTAACTAGGATAAGGTAAAAAGACTAACACAACTAACATTTAATTATAAATAAGTACCTACCTAATGTTAAAAAGTGTGTAAATTTTTAAGCGAGATTAGAAATAAAAGGCTTTTTATTTTATTATTTATTATTATGTTACTCAGGCTGAATGTAGCTTTCCAATGGTGAAAGAATTTTTGAAATTGGCGCAGTAGTTTTTGAGTTTATTCATTACAAACATACAAATCTTTCCTCTTTATTATTAGCACAGATATAGATTTATTAACAGGTATCTGTTGTATCATAATATAAAATTATAATAAAACAATCGCAATGTGTTCAGAAATCTTCATTCAATCAGTATTGTTTACGAATAGTAGTTTTAAATGAATACATTGCAATGCAATTGTCTCATAAACTCTGTGTGCTCTGTGCGGCTAAACAATTTGTATAGATAATAATAATTATGAAAGTCTTTCTTGCCTCAACCTAGTAACAGAATGTAATTAAGTTAGATGCATGCTTGAGAAAATATTAAGGTTACATACTTCATTCCATTTTCTTTATTCTTGAAAAAAACCTTGTTATTCTAATTGGATGAAATGTAATTCTTTTCATGTCAATACTTATTGTTATTAATTTTGCATTTTACCTTTGTAAAGTCCATGAATACTCGTATTTATATATATAGTAGGTAAATAGTTGACATCAAGGGCACCTGTCACTTTTCCTTATACTGCCTCGATCCCCCAGCTGTGTAATCAAGAGGGCAGTATGTCAAAAAAACGTGATATTAAGAAAATTTATAATAATAGTATATTTGACCATCCTTTCTGCTCTTTATCAAACAAGAAACTACTAATTAACATAGAGTCATGGAAGTCAGATAGGAAGAAAGATCTATTGGCGAACATACCATTTGTGTAATAATTTTATTATTGAAAGAGCTGACTTACTGCTCTCTCGATTAACTCAGCAGCTCTATGGACATAACATCTTTCATATCATTATCTATGCTAAGGGTGTTATTGTTGTTACAGGTTGTTCCTGAGTTTATGGAACTATTCAAGGAACGAGCAACAGCACCATTCTTTGTCTTTCAAGTATTCTGTGTTGCACTATGGTGTTTAGACAAATATTGGTACTACTCCATATTCACCCTGGTCATGCTTGTCATGTTTGAGTGCACCCTCGTACAGCAACAGCTCAGGAACATGGCAGAGATCAGAAAGATGGGGAACAAACCTTATAACATCAATGTGTACAGAAATAGGAGATGGCGGCAGATAATGAGTGATCAACTCCTGCCGGGAGATGTTGTGTCTCTCATCAGGTCCACAAATGAAAACCTGGTCCCCTGTGACATTGTCCTCCTAAGAGGTTCATGCATTGTCGATGAGTCCATGTTGACTGGTGAAAGTGTTCCCCAAATGAAGGAATCAGTTGACAATGAAAAGAATTTAAAACAAGTGTTAGATCCTGAGGGTGATGGCAAATTGCACATGCTGTTTGGTGGCACCAAGATTGTTCAACATTCCTCTCCTAGCAAAGCTTCTTCTTCAGCTCTTAAGGCTCCTGACAATGGCTGCATTGGATATGTTATTCGCAATGGCTTCAACACATCACAAGGAAAACTTTTAAGAACTATTCTGTTTGGAGTAAAGAGAGTCACAGCTAACAATCTGGAGACATTTGGATTTATTATGTTCTTGCTCATCTTCGCAGTCGCCGCCGCTGCATATGTTTGGGTCAAGGGCTGCGAGGATCCAGAGAGGAATAGATACAAACTATTTTTAGAATGCACACTGATTTTGACATCAGTTGTGCCTCCTGAACTTCCGATAGAGTTGTCACTAGCAGTCAACACATCATTATTATCGTTATCTAAATTAGCAGTATTTTGTACAGAACCTTTCAGAATACCATTTGCAGGGAAAGTGGAAATATGCTGTTTTGATAAGACTGGTACACTTACAAGTGATAATTTAGTTGTAGAAGGTGTGGCCGGTATAGCGGACCACAAAGATGCTAATGTCATTCCATTATCTCAAGCACCTATGGAGACGATACAAGTTCTGGCGTCATGTCATTCTCTAGTCCAACTAGATGATGGTGTGGTCGGAGACCCATTAGAGAAAGCTACTCTGAAAGCTGCAGAGTGGAACCTGACCAAAGGAGATGCTGTAGTGCCAAAGAAAGGGAAGTCACCAGGCCTGAAAATTATTCACAGAAACCACTTCTCAAGTGCCCTTAAAAGAATGTCTGTAATAGCAGGTTACCAGGTTAATGAGCGAGGTTTCATGGAAACTCATTACATAAGCAGTGTCAAGGGTGCTCCTGAAACTGTGAAGACCATGCTCAAAGAGGTTCCTAGTCATTACGATCACGTTTACTTAACTCTATCGCGACGAGGAGCAAGAGTTCTGGCATTAGGTTATAGGAATTTAGGGAAATTAAGTTCTCAAGACATTAGAGACTTGTCTCGCGAGGATATCGAGTCGGATTTGACTTTTGTTGGGTTCGTTATTATTTCGTGTCCTTTGAAGACTGACTCAAAGAAAGCGATAACAGAGATTGTGAATGCTTCCCATTCTGTGGTTATGATTACTGGTGACAATCCGCTGACGGCGTGTCACGTTGCTAAAGAGCTGAAGTTTACTCAGAAAGAAGAAGTTCTGATTCTGACGGAAAGCGAAAATAGGTGGGGCTGGACGTCGATAGACGAGGAAGTGAATCTCCCTGTGAATCCGTTCAAGACGTCAAAGCAGTTGACTTCGAAGTTTGATCTGTGTATAACTGGGGAGGGATTGACCTTCCTGAATGAGAACCATCACAAGTTCATGTTGGAGTTGATGCCTCATATCAAGGTGTTCGCTAGATTCGCGCCGAAGCAGAAGGAGTTTGTTGTGGTAACGTTGAAGGCGCTCGGCTATGTGACGCTGATGTGTGGTGATGGTACAAACGACGTGGGAGCACTGAAACATGCTGATGTGAGTATGACTTGTTGTATTTTAGTATCAGTTAAAATCTTATTACTATGTATAATATGCTGATTGTTGCATCACCAAGTTGAAAATTACGCCACATAGAGATTATTGATAAGTTAATAACATAACTCATATACAGAGTGTAAACAACCTCATCACGAAGCCGGCAACCAAGCATTCTGTACATCAAACTGAGTAACTTTACGCAAACATTATTGCTGGAAAACGACTATTTTTTTTTAGGGTCAAAAAACGGTTTTGTGGTAGAACTCAATGTAACGGACTCAAAACATTGTGCTGATGGATGGATTGAATAGTACGGGGGTCGTGGAAGTGTTTAAAGTAACTAAAAAAAAAACTTGTCAAAAACTTTGACCCCCATTTTCTCCGTAACTAAAAGGTAGCCATGTATGGTATGGAACAAAAAAATGATTGCAATGACGGGGAGTACAAGTGCCTTTCGGCTTCGTTAAGAGGTGTTTACACCCTTTATTATGAAAAACACAATGCTCACCTTTTGTATTTGAAAGACTGCTCAAGTATTTTAAAAGTCTCAGTAAGACTAAAATTCCCGTAAAACCTTCGTTGAAATAAAAAAAACAGCCCTGAACGAGTTTGACACACTATTAAGATACCAAACCCTGAACTGAGCAGTCGCTGGCCTACCGAGCTACCGTAATTATGTAATACGTGTTATCAAAAACCATACATTCCCAACTACAGGTAGGTGTAGCGATCCTAGCGAACGCGCCCGAGCGGCCGCGCGAGAAGCCGAGAGAAGAACGCGCGGTAGAGGAACCACCGGCGCTGCGTCGGCCGACCAATCGCGCGGAGGCACGCGCCGAGGCCACCGCGCGTTTTCGCAGAGCAATGCGAGAGCTAGAGGAAGAAGACACGCAGCTCGTGAGGTTGGGCGACGCGAGTGTCGCTGCACCCTTCACCAGTCGCCTTTCCAGTATATTTTGTAGTAAGTTTTTAAGATGCTTGGTTATGATGTTGATTTTGTTATGCACAAACTAAACTTAATTTAGGCTATTGCTATCTTTTACTAAAAGGCAGTGCGAGAAAGGGACGGCTATAGCTATGAACTAAGTTAGAGATGTCAAACTTGTTTATGCCTTCCGCTTCACCGTGGTTTTAGTCGATATGTTTTTACATGCATCCTTCATTTGTATGGAAATATTAGTTCCAATTAAATTTGACAGCTCTGATTTACGTCCGTCTCTGGTGCCGATTCCCTTGTTCACAAACTAAACTAAATTTAAGTTGAATGCATCTTTTTCTTTCTATTTCATTATGAAAAGGACAGAAGATAAATATTAGTTTAATCCTGTCAAATTAGTCAGCACCTGACGTAATTTGATGTAATTTTAGTAGTCAACTTTTTAATCGCGTCTAAAATTTGTATGGCGCTGATTAATTTGACAGAACTTAACTAAAATTTATCTTCTGTCCTTTTCTTAATGAAATAGAAAGAAAAAGATGCACTGAACTTAAATTTAGTTTGTAAACAAGGGAATCGGCACCTCTTTCTATTATATATTATAGCAATAGCCTAAATTAAGTTTAGTTTGTGCACAACAGAATCGACACCAATGTGTCTATAATTTTCATTCTTCACAAATACAATGCAGATTCCATTATTTGACGCTCGCTTTTCTCTCGCTCCTCTTAATTACGAGTACAATATTTAAAATATTAAATGTAATTTTCATTTCTCATTCATAATTTCTTTCAACATAAATAAATACACTAAAACGTGGTATTTACATATCGGCTCTTTAGAAATAGATGTGATACTCAAAACACTTTCTGAAGATCCGATTTACCCATTCAAAATAGCTTGGTACAAAAATCTATAGGTTGTCTGAACATTAAGTCAATCACTTGGCTAATACAATCAAAGTAATGACCCAAGGGTCAAGTTGTCAAGTCCACAGTTCAATGACTTGAACTCAGATACACACGCACGTGGACAAAATAAGAATTGAAATGGCCTTTCGCTATCAGCGTAATCAACCCAATGAAATTAGCACAGTTTTGATCTAGTCTGGCTCATATCGAATAGTAAGGGGACTTGTAGGGGTGGGGGTTTAGTAGGGGGTTCTAATTTCCAATAGGGATGGTGATGGTGTCTTTCTTTGTTCAAGAGAAACATCAGAATCTAACTAGAAACTGCCATGTTAATAGCATGCATGCATAGCCATTTGTTGAATGTATACGCATCGCATACTAGGCGTCATCACGACGTCAACGCTCAGTGCAAATATCTTTGTCAGTTTTTCACTTGTGTGTGACTCAAAAGTGTCTAGGGATATATTAATTATTCACGTATTTTATAAACAAAACTATACAAATTTTTGTATCAAAGTGCGCAGTATTCTATATTCTTACAGAAAATTTAATAATGAAACTAAACTGTTTTATTTTATAACTAGCTGATGCCCTTGGCTTCGCCCGCCCGCAAATTATATACTTAAACCTTTCTCTTGAATCACTCTGTCTATTAAAAAAACCGCATCAAAATCCGTTGCGCAGTTTTAAAGATCTAAGCATACATAGGGACAGACAGACAGACGCGGCGGGGGACTTTGTTTTATAATATGTAGTGATTTTCGCTTGTGACAAAGAAAGGTTTCCCTTCTTAAGCTCCTTCATGGACCAGTAGCTCTTCCAAGCATATAAACTTATGCTAATAAATCTATACTAATTTTTTAAAGAGGTAACATTTGTTTGTATGTTTGTAAGTTTGTATGTAGGGGGTAATCTCCGGAAGTAATAAACCAATTTTAAAAATTGTTTTACTGGTAGAAAGCTACATTATTCGTGAGTGCTATAGGCTATATTTTATTCCCGTACTCCCACGGGAACGGGAACTACGCGGGTGAAACCGCGGGACGTCAGCTAGTGAAATATAATTATCTCTAGACATTTATGATGTGTATACTAATCTACCTTCATCTTTTTCTCCCCAGTCTGCCACATAATCAAGCAAGGTCGGTGCACTCTAGTAACAACTCTGCAGATGTTCAAGATCCTGGCTCTCAACGCTCTCATCCTGGCGTACAGTCAGTCGGTGCTGTATCTCGATGGTATCAAGTTTAGTGACACTCAAGCTACGCTACAAAGTTTGTTGTTAGCATCCTGCTTCTTGTTTATATCGAGATCTAAGGTAAGATTTTTATGGAAGTAGTTTGATGATATTCAAATATTATGTTGATGGTATTCATATACTGTGATAATGAATTAAAGTACTATTTTAATACTAATTTTAGAGTAGAACATTGTTGTTCTATTTGCGATCGTTGTCGTAAGAGCTGATGAAATGAACAGAACCGGCTGATTTCTAAAAAGTCTAGAAAAACCACATTTGCGAGAAATAACCTGATTAAAGTTATATGCCACTTGTGAACAAGAAGTTGAAGGACCATTTTGGGGTCCTGAAATTATAAAAGTGATTTTTCCTTACTATAGTCTGCGCCATATAAGTAGGAATTAAAGGTCATTGCTCTTTCCTTAATTTCTCTGCGTAGGTACCCCGACAATACATTATGAATCGTTTTTAGGGTTCCGTAGTCAACTAGGAACCCTTATAGTTTCGCCATGTCTGTCCGTCCGTCTGTCCGTCCTCGCTTAATCTCTGTGACCGTTAGCACTAGAAAGCTGAAATTTGGTACCAATATGTATATCAATCACGCCGAAGTGGGAAAATAAAAATTGGAAAAAAATGTTTTATTAGGGTAGCCCCCCCCTATATGTAAAGTGGGAAGTGATATTTTTTTTAATTTCAACCCTAACGTGTGATATATTGTTGGAAAGGTATTTAAAAATGAATAGGGGTTTCTTAAAATCATTTTTTGATAATGTCAATAATTTCGGAAATAATCGCTCCAAAAGTAAAAAACAATGTGTGTCACAACCCTCTAACTTTTGAACCATAAGTTTAGAAAATATGAAAAAAATCTGAAAAGTAGAACTTTATAAGGCCTTTCTAGGAAAATCATTTTGAACTTGATGGAAACAACAGTTTTTGTACAAAAAAGACAAAAAGTTGTACAAAATAATTTCTGGACTAAGTTTGTAGTATATTCGTATATGCAAGCATTTTTACATAATGGATACCCACCTTTAAACTCATAAGTGGGAACACTTATTGTGACGGACGGGAAACTACGGAACCCTACACTGAGCGTGGCCCGACACGCTCTTGGCCGGTTTTTATTACTAGAAAAAGCCAAGGATCACGAATTCACGATAAAGGTAGTTTTGAGACAAGTTTATGTCATTATTTCTGTTTTCAAAATTATGTATTTGAATAAATTTATGCGGATTAATGACCTTTAACTCCTACTTATCTGGCGCAGACTATAAAATAAAGCATAACACAGGTATTATTAATTTATTCTTCATCAACTTTTACATACTATTTTCCCTATTATGTCAGTGTGGCCTTGTTGCAGATATCACTAATTATATCCTTTTACCTCGATCTTCATAACATAAAAATGCATTTTTTCATATTACTCTTATTTATCTTAATACTCACTCCACAGCCACTGAAGCAGCTATCGAAGCAGCGCCCTCTGCCGAATATCTTCAACGTGTACACGATAATGACAGTGCTCACTCAGTTCGCGGTGCACTTCCTCTGCCTCATATACTTGGTGCACGAAGCTACGTCACGGTCGCCCGGAAGGTAATAGAAAATGTTATTTGAATTAGCGTAAAACTCATTCTGAAATCGCGAGATGGGTTCGTGGTAGGCCACGATCCCGGAAGATGGCGGGAAGACTTGGATGTCTTCCTTAGGAATTCCCAAGAAGTGACGCAAAACCGATACTGATTAGAAGATAGGAGGGAGGCCTTTGCCCCCGCAGGTGGACAGCATAGGCTATAGTTGGTGCCAGTTAAGATGAGAATAGCAGTCATTGCCCTTTCCCTAATATCTCTTCAT
Source organism: Xestia xanthographa (assembly GCA_905147715.2). NCBI lineage: Eukaryota > Metazoa > Arthropoda > Insecta > Lepidoptera > Noctuidae > Xestia > Xestia xanthographa. The sequence continues at coordinate 21,009,571 of LR990655.1, read as the reverse complement.
ACGAACCAAAACAAATAAACCATGTATCGTTTTTCATTACAAAAAATTTTGAAGATCACGATAGATGACGATTCAAAACTTGAACAGGTTTATTTTTGGTTTTCAAAGTTAAGAAGTTTAATAAATGTAGGTGGGTCCAAGACCGCTATTCTCATCTTAACTGGCACCAACTATAATAATAGTAATGCGATTTGCCAATAGCCTCGACCAAGATCTGAGGAAACTCTCGCTTGGCAGCTGGATCAAGGGCCTGGTTCAGTGCGCAGTACTTCTGGACACGGCACTTATTGTTAGGAGTTTCCTTTCTCAAGAGCCCTGCATAGCTATTCACAACGCTTCGATTCGACAAATCGTGTGTCTGTTTTTTTTTGGCATTACGAAAGCGAGCGAGATAGACATACGACTTTCCGAATCGAAATCGAATCGAAGTGTGAATAGCTATGTTGGGGCTACTAATTTTTATATTTTTTAATTTTTTTTATAATGCGATTTGAATGACTAGTCAGAAATTTCTTCCAAAAATGTTAATGGATAATATTGATAAGTCTTTTGCCTGCATTTACGAGTAGGTTCAAATTATAATTACAAGAAAGTCATTAGACATGCTTAAATTATCTTATTTATTATTTTAGTGCTAATAGTAGGCGTAACTTCTGCCGCGCGATTTTATAATAATAATAATAAATAAATATCGCTGGACATTACACACAGCGCCATCTAGTGCCACATTAAGCAACGAGGCTTGTGTCGTGGACACCGGATAGTTGATATACTACATATATACTTTTTGTTTGTAAATACATACTTATTATACATATAAACATCCATGACTCGGAAACAAATGTCCATGTTCATCACACAATCATTTGCTCCGACCGGGATTCGAACCCGGGACCCTAAGAACGCAAGGCAGCCTCACTACCGCTGCGCCATTCAGGTCGTCAAATTTTCAAATTTTAGTAGCACTACGATTAGCCTGGATTTCACGATTGATTTTATCAGTAAATAATGTATTAAGTTCTTTCCTAATAAAAAGGTCCAACGCTACCACAATTCATTGTAAAATAGTGATAAAATTGTTCGTTTTAAAAGAATAATGTCTATCTTTAGAGTATAATCCCAACCGCAGAACATCCGCCTTAAATATCAGACGTTAACTATGAAACTGATTAAATAAAATTACTTGATCATTAATTTTAATTGTTTGCAGGGATAATAAGCCTAAGTTAGACATGGATTTAGCAGAAGATGAAGAGCGAGAGTTCGCGCCGGATCTACTTAACAGCACTGTCTACATCATCTCTATGTCGCTGCAGATATCCACCTTCGCTATCAACTACCGGGTATGTACAACCATAACAACGGATCTACTTAACAGCACTGTCTACATCATCTCTATGTCGCTGCAGATATCCACCTTCGCTATCAACTACCGGGTATGTACAACCATAACAACGGATCTACTTAACAGCACTGTCTACATCATCTCTATGTCGCTGCAGATATCCACCTTCGCTATCAACTACCGGGTATGTACAACCGTAACAACGGATCTACTTAACAGCACTGTCTACATCATCTCTATGTCGCTGCAGATATCCACCTTCGCTATCAACTACCGGGTATGTACAACCATAACAACGGATCTACTTAACAGCACTGTCTACATCATCTCTATGTCGCTGCAGATATCCACCTTCGCTATCAACTACCGGGTATGTACAACCGTAACAACGGATCTACTTAACAGCACTGTCTACATCATCTCTATGTCGCTGCAGATATCCACCTTCGCTATCAACTACCGGGTATGTACAACCATAACAAAGGATCTACTTAACAGCACTGTCTACATCATCTCTATGTCGCTGCAGATATCCACCTTCGCTATCAACTACCGGGTATGTACAACCATAACAAAGGATCTACTTAACAGCACTGTCTACATCATCTCTATGTCGCTGCAGATATCCACCTTCGCTATCAACTACCGGGTATGTACAACCATAACAAGGGATCTACTTAACAGCACTGTCTACATCATCTCTATGTCGCTGCAGATATCCACCTTCGCTATCAACTACCGGGTATGTACAACCATAACAAAGGATCTACTTAACAGCACTGTCTACATCATCTCTATGTCGCTGCAGATATCCACCTTCGCTATCAACTACCGGGTATGTACAACCATAACAAAGGATCTACTTAACAGCACTGTCTACATCATCTCTATGTCGCTGCAGATATCCACCTTCGCTATCAACTACCGGGTAAGTACAACCGTAACAACGGATCTACTTAACAGCACTGTCTACATCATCTCTATGTCGCTGCAGATATCCACCTTCGCTATCAACTACCGGGTATGTACAACCGTAACAACGGATCTACTTAACAGCACTGTCTACATCATCTCTATGTCGCTGCAGATATCCACCTTCGCTATCAACTATCGGGTATGTACAACCATAACAACGTATCTACTTAAAAGCACTGTCTACATCATCTCTATGTCGCTGCAGATATCCACCTTCGCTATCAACTACCGGGTATGTACAACCATAACAACGGATCTATTTAACAGCACTGTCTACATCATCTCTATGTCGCTGCAGATATCCACCTTCGCTATCAACTACCGGGTATGTACAACCGTAACAACGGATCTACTTAACAGCACTGTCTACATCATCTCTATGTCGCTGCAGATATCCACCTTCGCTATCAACTACCGGGTATGTACAACCATAATAATAATTGACTATCTGAATGCAAAAATGATTGCTGTAATTGCAATATGTAAAGCCTAATGTGATTAGCTAGCCTAAGTCTGACCTAGATAAGGCTAAGGGCGAATGGTGAGTGTGGAGTAGGTACCTGGGTTCGATCCCCTGGAATGACAAAATGGCATTGGAGTTTTCCATAAGAATACTTGCATAATTATGCATTTGCATATTGTAGGTTTTTTTGAAGATAATGCATAATTTAGCTGTAATCGGGATATCTTGCATATTTATTTGGGCATGTTTCCTTTAATTTATCAGCTCCTAACTGGAAAAAACCGGCCAAGTGCGGTTTGAACTCGCGTGTAGGGGGTTCCGTATAATGCCAGTCTTATATTGAGTTTACCACTTTATTTTCAACTAGCTGACGTCCCGCGGTTTCACCCGCGTAGTTCCCGTTCCTGTGGGAGTACGGGAATAAAATATAGCATATAGCACTCACGAATAATGTAGCTTTATACCAGTGAAACAATTTTTAAAATTGGTTCATTACTTCCGGAGATTACCCCCTACACACAAACTTACAAACAAATGTTACCTCTTTATAATATTAGTATAGATTGATAGAATGATAATTATATATAATAAAACATTGATATAATATGACACAGTAAGGTTTGCAGACTTTTTTTTTATTTCCTATTTTGTCCCCCGAAAATGCATATTTGCATGCATATTTCGACAATTTTATGTTTCATATAATCCGGTCTCTACTAATGAATAGACTCGGCTTCTTTACTAATGAGTAAAGAAGCTGAGAGTCCGAATCTGTACCCGGTTACTGACTGTATTTTCATGAATTTTTAACATAACTGGTTAACTCTTACACCTACGCTTTGCATATAGTCTTAAAGTTATGGTATAAATCAAACATTTAACAATAATCATCTATTTTGTCTTGTAGGGGGAGCCGTTCATGGAAGGTCTGCGCGACAACAAGCCACTTCTGTACAGTATTATGGTGTCGGGCGGCGCGGTGCTGGCGCTCGCTCTCGGGATCTTCCCCGACCTCTCCAACATGTTCGAGATTGTATATTTCCCACCTGACGTAAGTATACCATTAATTTGCATATGACCCAATTTCTGAGGTGCTCACACAGAATATCAATTTGTAAATGCAAGTGGTCAAAATTCCTTCATGACGGAAAAGGAATAAAAATAATAATAAAAAAATAAAAAAAATATAGAATAATACATAGCAAATAACCAAAAATAAAGCCTGGTTAAGAATTACTCAGTAACCGGCCATGGAGAAGATATTGAAATATTGAGTTCAAAAATGTTTTCGGTTTATCAAAATGGGAATGCGAAAATCTTTTGACTCAGTTGTTCACAGAAAAAATACCTTGATGTGAAACAAAGGCTCTTATATTCATCTTAGCTGTAACTATTTGTTGCCTGCCACGTTCGTGCGCGTGAAATTATAAAAATATATCTTCCCCATTTGAATTGAATTTTGTTAACAATTTCAAAGGTTTACATTTTTTTGCAAGGAACCTTTTAATTATTTTTCTAAAATAAAAGTAGCGCACGTTACTCCTAATAACATCAGCTATCTGTAAAAGTCCTGTCACAAAAGGTCCAGCCGTTTCAGAGATTAGCCGGAGCAAACAAACCGACAAATAATAAAAAAGAGCTTTTTTTGTTATAAGTACCGTATACACTTTCATATGCATTCAGTAAAAAGTTCTTATTTTGAAATTACAAACATATACTTGAATTTTATTTATTTGAGTGTCATCCTGAACTTCGACAGTTAATTTTTTCTACACGGTCTCAATTTTGAAAAACAATAGTTCGACTAGTCATTGCTTCGACAGAACATAATATCGACAACACACACCTTCGAAAAACACTACTTCAACAGATCACTTCTTCTTGTTCGGCGGATTCCTATTTCGACAGAATATACCTGTGACATAATCGCTCTGTAATAATTATTATTAAATCATTTAATTCGAGCAACAAGACTGTGATAATAATAATAATTTGAATTGCTGCAAAAACATTTGTTACTGAAAAATTACATTGATACAATTTCGTTTTCCGCCGAAATTCGACAGATCCCTTCTTCGATGATTATGGACTTGCCATAATCATCGAAGAAGGGATCTGTCGAATTTATGTTTTTCGAAGGTGTGTGTTGTTGAAGTATGTTCTGTCAAAGCAATGAGACTACTCATTGCTTCGACAGAACATACTTCACTATTTATTACTAACGAACTATTTTTATTCGAAATTGAAACCGTGTCGAAATAATTAACTGTCGAAGTTTAGGATGACGCTCTATTTATTAAAAGTTTGTTTATTTATTTATTTAGGGATAACAAACAATATTGTACAATATATACTACAGTAAATATTACAAGGTATAAGTAATGTACAATCCACGACGTTTCCACATTATGTTAAAGATACAGTGTAGACATAGTATTTTAAATAACAATAACGTACGTAAAAAGTAATAATAAAATAAGACATAGATAGAAAATGTACATTATCTTATGGCTAAAGGTTTTGTTTTATATAGATTTCAGTAAACTAACGTGTTCCATTTGTTTAATTTCAGTACCGGATTATATTAGTACAAGTATTGATAGCAGACATGTTGTTCGCGTATCTCGTGGACCGCCTCTGCCTGATCCTATTCAGCGAGGGATTGAGGTTCAGGAGATCGTAGCGCGGTCAGCAGCGGTATCCAGCGTCACACGGTCCATATGTAACGGTATATAGGCTTATAAAGGGTGTAAAACACCTCTTCCACGAAAACGAAAGGCACTTTTTCTCCTCGTCATTGCGATCATTTTTTTGTTCTACGCCATACCTGGGAACCTTCTAGTTACGGAGATATTGGGGGTCAAAGTTCCAACTTTTTGACATTTTTTTTTTAACCAAGTTTTTAATGTTATATTTTTACTTTAAACACCTCCACGACCCCCGTACTATTCAGTCCATCCATCAGCACAATGTTTTAAGTGCGTTACATTGAGTTGTACCACAAAACATGATTTTTCACCGAAAAAAAAAAATTGGTTTCCCAGCAATAATTTTTGCGTAAAGTTACTTAGTTTGATGTACAGAATGCTTGGTTGACGGCTTCGTGATGAGGTCTTTTACACCCTGTATGTTAGTCCATGGGTTATGTACTCGATTGATACTTTGTTTTATGTATTCGTCGCAAGGCAATCGATTGACCATGTACTAAAGTACATCCAAATGTTGGTTGAAAATGTTGCCATGAGTTTGTAAAGTATATCATTACGCGTGATTACTTTAAAGGGGTTGGCTGTGTTATAGAGGGAGTGCTTATAGCTTACAGGGCCGGATTTCCATACTATGATAAAATGGATGCTATTGAGAAATTCCTAATGGAAAAGCGGTTGGTTTGGGGTATTATTATTATTAATTAATTAATATAAAATCAACATCATCATCATCAGCCTTTTAATGTTCCCACTGCTGGGACACAGGCCTCGCCTCTATGAGAGGGAATGGGCTATAATCCACCACGCGGGCCCAGTGCGGATTGGTAGATGTCACATGTCTTCGATATTTTGGTTCTAGGACATGCCGGTTTCCTCACGATGTTTTCCTTCACCGTTTTGAGAGCAGCGGTGATGAAATAAATTATACAAAGTAATGCGCCTGTCTGGGTTCGAACCCACGACTTACTGTTCGTAAGTCGGGGCCGCCACCACTGGGCCACCAATGCTCCGAATCTAATATAAAATAATGAAATACATTTTGATACCTTTACAAAAGTATTTAAAAGTAAAATGACATTACAGCATTATGAAGTACCGAAAAATGCGTTCACGATCGCCGAGCGACGAATGCATAATATCAACTTACTGAACAGTATGTAAACTGTGGATATTTGGTGTAAATATCTAAATTATAAAGAAAGTACGTTACGTGTCTCGGTGTAGTCTTATGACTGGGGACGGTGTAACCGCTCAAATATAATATATGCATTTAATTGTGATGGATAAATGTGTCGACGGTATTTATTATGAAATATAATTGTGTAGTTTAATTGTACCAGATTGTTTTATTTCGTCGAAAAAATCTATAGCTATAAGCTATTGCTATCTTTTATTATAAGGTAGTGCAAGAAAAGGACGCCTATAGCTATGAACTAAGTTAGAGATGTCAAACTAGTTTATTGCCTTGCGCTTCACCGTGTTTTTAGTCGACATGTTTTTACGTGCACCCTTCATTTGTATAGAAATATTAGTTCCAACAAAATTTGACAGCTCTAAATTACGTTCGTCTCTTTCTCGTTTTATTAGAGAGAAAAAGACAGCAATAGCCTAAATTCCGTTTAGTTTGTGCACAATAAGAATCGACACCATTGTCATTCAAACTAAACGTTTAAGTACTTATGCAAAATTTCAGCTTAATCGGCTGGGCCTTCAGTTGCAAGATTTGACCAAACATACGAACATTGCAAGTTAAATCAAAGCTTGTAAAAAAACCTCAATTGAAAACGTCATATCGACAAAGCTGCTTAGCCTGCAAAGGGAAATGAAAAAACATACAACAATCCACTTTGACGCTTATTTAATTTCAGTATTTCACCAACAAATACATAGTCTACCTACACTATTCATATCGCCTAATGAACATCATTCAGATGCGAAAGGAAAGTAAGGTCGCAATAACGTTCGTAAAGGGTATTCTGGCACTACGTCATCACTTTAGTGCTTCCATCCGCCGCCTAGGCCTCCCAGGCCTCCGATGCCGTATCCGAGGCCACCGTAGCCGATACCGAGATCACCATGGCCTAATGAAATGCCAGGACTAGCCAAGCCGATACCGCTGTATCCCAAGCCGAGACCGATACCGTTTAGCCCAGCTCCGTGGCCCCAATATCCGACTCCAGCAAGGTTGGACGCGTATCCTCCGTGAGCGATGGGGGCAGCCACAATAGGTGCAGCGGCGATGGGGGCCACGGCTATTTGCTTGCTCACAACCGGCGCAGCAACAAGCGTGTGCGGGTGAGCTGCGGGGCCAACGCGTTTCACCACCGCGTTGAATCCTGAGACGTCGTCAGCTGTGTAGTCCACCACTCGGAGGGTACCGTCGGGTTCCGTCAGGGAGTAAGACCCCTTCACGATGCCTCCGTCGCGGGACTCGGTTTGCGCTTTCTGGTCACCAGTTACAGGGTCGTTGACCGCGTAGTTGAAGCCGTAACGTGGGATTGACTGGGAAGCAAAAGTAATATTCCACCATAAATAAATTGCAAATCTATTTAGTCCGTCAGTTAGAGGCTTGGAAAATAATGGACACGTAGGTACCTATTTTTTGTTGTTGTAAATCAATGAATGACAAAGATAAAACGCATCAAAACTCAGGAGTGGGGGGGGGGGGGGGGGCTCGTAACGTCAGACAGAACGCACTAAAAATATAGGTACAGTACGATTCAAACTTAATGGCGGCTCGGAACATCGTACGTGCCGCTGCGCAGATCGCAATTTTTAGATATCAGCGGGACGTAGAGGGACGTGCCGGCAGGGCACATCCCCGCGCGCTCTTTCACTCACCCGCACTCGCCCTACGCGTTGTCGCTTGAGTGTGTGAGTTATGTCCGTATGCTGCACACACGCGCGAATTTCTGCATAAGTACAGTCGAGCTCATAATAATTTGTTGTTGTTTGTTAACTATTTTGTTTTTTTTTTGTTATTGTTTTGTTAAGTTTTTTTTGTTATTATTCCGTTCGTTGTTCGTTATTTACGTAAAGTTTTAAGACTGTTTTTGGTTGTACGAAAAATACTTTGGTATTTATTTGTAAAATGCCTCGCGGACGATACGTTTTACGCAGACAAGCGAGAAAAATGGTTTATAATGTCATCCAATTTCTTAATAACAAAGAGTTAAGAAATTCTTTCTTTCTCAACTCTGAATCTAAAAAGGAATCAAATGAAGACGAAGGAAGCGATAGTTCCATGGAAGTTCCTTCCACAAGAAAACAAGTTTTTATGGAGGGTGTTCAGCCGTTGTAAAATAAATTTAAAATACAGTTCTTATATTTTTCATAAAACCTATTTTATTTTTCTTTGAACCCTCTCTGTACTTGACAAACTAACAAATACGTAATATACATCACTAAAACATTCACACAAGTTTCAGTTATAAAAATAATTAAACGAGCTTAGATGATTTTCGACTTGACTGTACATGCGCGAACTTGCACTGGCAGCTAACTTCCGAGCCGCCATTAAGTTTGAATCGAACTGTACCACGGCGTGACGTATTGAGAATTTTGAAAGGGTCGTATCTTCGTCAATTTTGGTTTACGTAACAAAAGAAAAAATACAAATCAAATATGTTTTGATATTCTGACTGACGAACTAAGTAATTAGATTGTTTCAGTACACAAGCCTATTGCGGGTAGGTATGACATAATACGTAAATAGGTATACCTAGTTATTAGTTAGATCTTCATGCTTGTCCTAAGCTAAGTTTCAAGTATGAAGGGAGAATGGATAATACGTATACCGTAATACTTGGTAAAGGTAACTGGTAAGATATGACCTACGATAAGATTGGTCAACTTTCTATATAGGACGAGGCTACTCTCTCATTTCCAGTCTTTTTTATGAATTTTTGGTAAGGTCTTCTTTGTCAAAAGTATGTATAAACTTTTATGGGTTTGCATACTTTTCTCGTTTAACAATTGTATTTAAATGTCTTCTTTAAAGTGAATGTTTCGACCAGCCCGCGAAATTCAAATTTTCTTACGTTTTTGGCAAATTGCAAGCCAGTGCAAGGTTGTATGTTGATTAAAATATTGGACGCGATTGTAAGACGTATGTAGTTACAGAATTATAATCATCAAAACCATCAATACAACCCTCCTAGTTCATAAAGGTCTAGCAATGACTTTGACCTTGAAAAAATCGTTTCTCGACCTTTATGAACTTGGAGGGTTGTATTGATGGTTTTGATGATAATAATTCTGTAACTACATACGTCTTACAATCGCGTCCAATATTTTAATCAACATACAACCTAGCACTGGCCTGCAATTTGCCAAAAACGTAAGAAAATTTGAATTTCGCGGGCTACCCTGGAGCATCAGCCTTAAATAGTTCGGTCTACTCACAATACTGCCGGTAGCGATAGGCACCAATCCGCCGACCCCAATCGCAGACGGAGCGGCCGTTGCTACACTCAGCAAACAAGCAATCTGAAAATAAATGCAAATGTATGACTGAAGCGAGGTGCAGAAACTAATATCATGAATATTTAATCATATTGTAAGCATTGATGTAACAATCTATCGCGAAATCAATCATTATGATTATTATACTGTTCGAATTTGTTGTAGATAACTGATAGCTGTTACAATTAAAACTTCAAAATCCACAGAACACGGACACGCTTTGGCGGTTGTTTCTAGAGGCAGCATTGTGGACTATAGATGTGACTTCCCATTGAATCCCAGCGTATCACACGTGTCACTAATTGACGACCCGAATGGCGCAGCGGTAGTAAGGCGGCGTTACGTTCTTAGGGTCCCGGGTTCGAATCCCGGTCGGAGCAAATGTTTGTGTGATGAGCATGGACATTTGTTTCCGAGTCATGGATGTTTATATGTATAATAAGTACGTACTTACAAACAAAAAGTAACTATGTAGTATATCAACTATCTGGTGTCCACGTCACAAGCCTCGTTGCTTATAGTGTGGCACTAGATGGCGCTGTGTGTAATGTCTAGCAATATTTATTATTTATTTATTATTATAATAACGTAGGTGTAGAAATGACGGCTTTGTGGTCTGTGTTAAAAGATGTGCCGTCAATTTAGGTACTATCGATGTCACGAATTTTATCAGTAGGTACGGCATGTCTTCTCTAGACGCTACAAGCACAACTATTCCGTGTTCTGTGGCTGTTTCCAATTTCCACACCCATACAAATCGACACTGGTGTTGATTCTGTTGTGCACAATATAAATTTAGGCTATTGCTATCTTTGTCTCTCTAATAAAACGAGAAAGAGACGGACGTAATTTAGAGCTGTCAAATTTAGTTGGAACTAATATTTCCATACAAATGAAGGGTACACGTAAAAACATTTCGACTAAAAACACGGTGACGCGCAAGGCATAAACTAGTTGGTAGTTTGACATCTCTAACTTAGTTCATAGCTATAGTCGTCCTTTTCTCGCACTGCCTTTTAGTAAAAGGTAGCAATAGCCTAAATTAAGTTTAGTTTGTGCACAAAAGAATCGACACTAATGTTTAATAAAAAAATCCCGATTTAGTTAACACATCACACGTTAATAATCGGGATTCTTCTCGTGGAGATTGCAAACGAAACTTTAAATTAAAAAACGAATAACAAAAAAATCGCCTGTCTGAAAAATCTAATGACCGTATTCTTGAACATTGCTAAATCATTTATCTGGTGAAGGAAAATATCACAAGTAACCACCAACACGCTCATTCGCACAAAGAAGAGTCCTGTGTCAGCCGGTAGGGACATAATTATAGGCTCATCACGCATGAGATTAGTTTCAAATCGAGATACGACTTAGCTATTCACGAATACGGGCCTCAGATTGATGAAGCAAATGCCTCTAATTCTTACCGTAATGAAACTGAACATGATGAAAAGGTATTCAGTGGTAATGTGAACGTTATCCAAACTGTTTGTGTACTAATAATGCAATACGAAACCCGCCGTTCGTATTTATACACGCTGCGGCTCCTTATTTGTCAATCCTGTACAATCCTTCGTCGTTTCACGCTTATTGACTATTCACGTTACGCACCTCCGAATATATTTTCATAACGTGTCCTAAAATCGGTTTCAGGCGATTAGTTAATTGTTGGTTCGCAGTGCGTCCGTCTCTTTGTAAAACACCGTAATTGTTTCATCAGATTCCTGCCCGATTATCAGGAATTATGTGAGTAATTGGTCGGTTGTTGCTCAATTTGCTTCTGCTTGATCCACTCAGCCATGAATGGCCGGAACGGGCTCGATAACTTAATTTTTAAGTAAACAGGAGGTCACGGAAATTGCCTACGATTAGATGTTAATTGTAACTATAGGGATACCGTACCATTTCGAAACTTGAAAGGGACATACATAACTGGACATTTGCAAAAAAGCCTTAGGCCTAGCACACCGCTGGAGGCGCAGCGGAGCGCATTTGAAGACAACAATTTTATATAAACCTTAACTTGCTTGATATACGGTCGCGCGCATGCTCTTGTAGTAGCTTGAGGGCGCTCCGAGTACCGCGTGCGAATTTATTCTTATATTGACCGTATATCAAGGTAGTTAAGGTTTAGGTATATTAAATTGTTGTCTTCAAATGCGCTCCGCTACGCCTCCAGCGGTGTGCGCTGGGCCATACGATACGGTCGTACTGCTGGGCAAAGGCCCTAAATTCATCCAGGAGTTTTTATTTCGCGTCTCTTCGAACATGACATTTTAATTATTGATATTTTTCCCATTCAACATTGAAATGCGTTTTATGATAAGCCAAGTCAGAGCCCCATGGGTGGCATAAAACTCTGACACCAGGTTAGGTACTAAACCATAAGATAGAGAAGAAGAAGACTCGTGCAAAAAAGGTGTATGCTTCAGGGTAGCCCGCGAAATTCAAAATTTGTTACGTTTTTTGCAATTTGCAGGCCAGTGCTAGGTTGTTTATGTTGATTAAAATATTATTCGCGGTTGTAAGACGTATGTAGTTACAGAATTATATTCATCAAAATCATCAATACAACCCTCAAAGTTCATAAAGGTGGAAAAATTACTTTTCCAAGGTCAAAATCATTCTTGCACCTTTATGAACTTGGAGGGTTGTATTGATGATTTTGATGATTATAATTCTATAACTACTTATATCTTACAGTCGCGAATAATATTTTAATCAACATACAACCTAGTATTGGCCTGCAAATTGCAAAAAACGTAAGAAAATTTGAATTTCGCGGGCTACCCTGGAGTCGAAATGTCCGGACAAAAATCAAGGCCAGACGGGGGAATCAAAAAGCCGGACATGTTCGAACGAATCCTTTTTTTTTCGGATGGGAAATCATCACATGTCTCCTCCCGCTCTTGGCGGAGCAGGAGGGAGTGTCAGACTTTTACTGGCTAAAAACCATGTACCCATCCATGTATCTCTTCGAACAGTCCCGGCGGACGGATGATTATTAGCCTAACCGTAACCAAACTATGTACTGTAAGTCCGCCCTATATTATATTTTTTCTAACCATGCCCTAATAGTGTATAGTGTGTAGTAGCGTTATCCGGATCATATTAAGAAACAAATCTACATGCAAAGTTACATCCAAAGAAAAACTCGGTACCAGTTGAGTAGCTCATACAAATAATTGATTCGTACAGAAATCGAACCCCGGTGCGGGTTGCTGCGCAGAACTCAACCGCTCAACTATTCTACCCACTGGGAAGATGCTTCCTATTAGACATCTTTTACCTGAGATGAACATACATTTTGAGAAAAGTAGGTAGCCCTTTATACGTGACTAGCGGACGTCCCGCGGTTTCACCCGCGTAGTTCCCGTTCCCGTGGGAGTACGGGGATAAAATATAGCCTATGTTACTCGTGGATAATGTAGCTTTCGAATGGTGAAAGAATTTTTTAAATCGGTCCAGTAGTTTTTGAGCCTATTCATTACAAACAAACAAACAAACAAACAAAGTTTTCCTCTTTATAATATTATATAGTAGGTATAGATGAATATTTTTTACAGTCATGGAACGTAGCAACGCATGTATGACCACTCTTGAAGGTTTATTACGCCCATGGGATATACCTATAGTAGAGATTACCCCATAGGATCGCCAGTTCGTGACAGGGACGTACAAAAATGTTCGAATGCTCAAAGCTATCCTGAAGTGCTCAAAGAAAATAAATAAATAAATATCGCTGGACATTACACACAGCGCAATCTAGTGTAAGCAACGAGGTTGTGTCGTGGATATCAGATAGTTGATATAGGTACTACAAAGAAAGGTTTTTTTTTTTCTACTTTTTTTTTTTAAATAAGTCCTATTTGCATCGGAGAATCAAATTGATGTTGAGGCCTGCTGTCGGTAACTTTAATGAGGTAGACGACACACCAATCAATTGAGATACTGGTTTTCTCATAGATTTTGTATGGCAATAGCAAACTGTGACGTCACTCTTTGGTCAACTCAATGACTCAACTATTTATTGATTTGAAAGAAACTAAAAAACTAATTTGACAATTAATCTATATCTATATATTAAAACAGTAAAAAAACTGTGTCTGTACATTGAATATATTAAAAAAAAAACCGGCCAAGAGCGTGTCGGGCCACGCTCAGTGTAGGGTTCCGTAGTTTCCCGCCCGTCACAATAAGTGTTCCCACTTATGAGTTTAAAGAATCAGACAAAAAGAAACAGAAATCAGACAAAAAGTTGTACAAAATAATTTCTGGCAAATTATTTTGTACAACTTTTTGTCTTTTTTGCACAAAAACTGTTGTTTCCATCAAGTTCAAAATGATTTTCCTAGAAAGTCCTTATAAAGTTCTACTTTTCAGATATTTTTCATATTTTCTAAACTTATGGTTCAAAAGTTAGAGGGGGGGGGACACATTGTTTTATACTTTTGGAGCGATTATTTCCGAAATTATTGACATTATCAAAAAATGATTTTAGGAAACCCCTATTCATTTTTAAATACCTTTCCAACAATATATCACACGTTAGGGTTGAAATTTAAAAAAAAATCACTTCCCACTTTACATATAGGGGGGCTACCCTAATAAAACATTTTTTTCCAATTTTTATTATACCACTTTGTCGGCGTGATTGATATACATATTGGTACCAAATTTCAGCTTTCTAGTGCTAACGGTCACAGAGATTAAGCGAGGACGGACAGACGGACGGACGGACAGACATGGCGAAACTATAAGGGTTCCTAGTTGACTACGGAACCCTAAAAAGAAATAATTGAGGGGGGTTTAGAAACAGTAATAGAGCACGAATCCAAAAAAAAAAAAACTGTCTGTTTGTCTGTGTGTCTGTTTGTTTGTACACGCTAATCTTCAGAAATACTGGACGGATTTGAATGATTTTTTTTGTTGTATAGGTATTAAGTCTGGGCAACATATAGGCTATAATTTATCTTGGAAACTTGAACACCTGATGCAGAACCGCAACAGACCAGCTAAACTATAAGAGATACAAAAATGGTACAATAGCAAAAATTGTTCCACGTGATGAGAATTTTCTGTTGAAAGAATAAATTTGAAGATCTGGAACACCTGATGTGGAACTCCAAGAGCCCAGCTACACTAACATATATATAGGAATGACGTTTTAGCAAAAGTTGTTCAATCTGATGAGCACTCTCTGTTGATTTATAAAAATCGAAAATCTGGAACACCTGTTGTGGAAATCCGAGGGCCCAGCTACACCGTAACACATATAGGAATGACGACCTGTTGACTTAAAAAAATCGAAGATCAGAAACATCTGATGTGGAAATCAAAGCTATCACTAATTTCAATGTATAATTATAAAATAACATAAGCTGGGAGTACCTCCACGCGGTGAAGGTGGTAACAGTTTAGGACTGATTTTCGATGACGATGGTATATCATTGAAAATTTGACTCTACTGGCCAAAACTCCCTTTTATTTTTTCGAATACATATGCCTACCGGCTTATGTTATTTTAGTGTTTAATTTCCTTTTCCATTTATCTTCGTGACAGTGGTAGCCTACCCGGTAACGCAGCGGAGCAGTCACTTAGATTTTAATAAAACTATAACCATGCCTAGAAAGAGGTCAAATCTTTCCCATGGTTCCAAAGGAGCTAAAAGATTGAGGATCAGATATATAAGATCCCAAGAATCTACCGAAGAGCGTCAGGAGAGACTTGATGCTGTTCGAGAACATCAGGCTTCAACTCGCTCCGTGGAAACCTCTTCGGATCGCGAAGCACGCCTGCGTTCTCAGCGTATTTACGCATCTACATCTAGGTCTCTAGAGACCAGTGAAGAATATGATGCGCGACTGACCGCTGATCGTGAACGTCTGCATTGTCTCGCGAGTTGGAGACGTTCACGGAAAGAGAATTACGCTTGAGTTCTCAGCGTATCTACACATCAACTTCTAGGTATCTAGAGAAGAGTGGGGAACGTGATGCGCGACTGACTGCTGATCGTGAACGTCACGCATTGTCTCGCGAGTCGGAGACGTTCACGGATAGATATTATTGCGCTTCGACATCAGACGTATCAGATCTTCGATTTTGACGACTCCGTTGTCGCTGGCATAAGCAACAGGTTCCGCGTACGAAGTCGCGGGCAGAAGCTAGTTCAAAATAAATCGGGTTTTCAGGCCCAAAATAAAGTGTTTTTTAGAGATGTGTGTCTTGGAATTATTGTTTCATGGTGTCATCTACCTACTCACAGCCAAGGATGGGCTATCTTAACAAGACTCGTTGGTTTAGTCGTCGCAAGCGCGACTGCTGAGAGGTCCTGGGTACGATTCCTGGATCGGGAAAATTGTTATTGGGTTTTTCCAACAGGAATTGGTCAGTAGCAGCCACGGAGTCTGGATTTGTGCCCGGTTGGTGGCAATAGGCTTACCCCTTATTACGTGGGACATAAACATAACTGGTGAGAAATGTGGCTGTACTATTAGATACTACAACCTCTGCCATATCCTTCGGGAATTACAGGCGTGATGTTATGATATGAACGTCAGAATCGAACCTAGATATAGTCGACCTCTACCAAGTACAAAACTAACAGAACCTAGTTAGATGTTGTGTTTCTGTGAAACTTTGTGAATTAAAACAAAACAAGAAAGAGAGAAAGAGTTGAGTTGTTGTTGTTGAGTTGAGTTGTTGTTGAGTTGAGTTGTTGTTGTTGTGGTTTGAGAGTTGATTTTATCACACTTCTATTAGGTTTTTCAGTTCAATAATCTTCAGTAATCTTTTAGGCTATGCTATAGTACCGTAGCTACCTACCTAACTTACATTATACAACGTCATGACTTGTTCCAATCCGTGATAGCTTCATGTCAATCTCGATATATATCTGTTCTAATTCCCTAGCCGTAGTTAATGAACATGATACAGGCTATGTTACATTGCATGTTGCGCTGAGATGTTACCCGCTCTGATTGGACATTATTCTGCTTGGTGCTCTTCGTTTGACTGTCCAGGATCGTTTTGTCTGTGATCTGAGAGACTGTGACTGGTGGCCTATATTCCTGATAGATCACGTACCCGTAGAACCGTATATATATTCAAATCCGTTACCAATTTAAGTTATTTCCACTTAAACAAATAGGTATCAACTTCATGGTTCTGTGTAAATTTTCCTGCTTTCCACGACTTTTGCCAGATATCGTTCCACCATTTCATAAGATTTTAATTTATTGTACCTATCAATAGAAATCTCCTGAAATAGTTCTTTGCGATGCAAATTATCGCTTTGTTTCTAACGGTACTCCAATACGAAAGAAGACTTCTTATACCAATTTATCTGTGACTGTAGAAAGTGCCTTCTGTAGAAAGTCAGAAAATTCATTGTAGTCGATACAGTGCTGGATTTACACATTTGCCGCCCCAAAGCTATAAATTTTTTGCCGCTCCTACTGACTTCTAAAATTAGATACACTGTTCACAATAAAGTTAATTCCTTTTTTTTTAGGGAATAATCTAGTTATTAGATCACTTTTACAACTTTTTTGGGTATATTTTTAAGTTTTAGAAAAAAAAAACCGTCCAAGAGCGTGTCGGGCCACGCTCAGTGTAGGGTTCCGTAGTTTCCCGTCCGTCACAATAAGTGTTCCCACTTATGAGTATGTAATGCTTGCATATACGAATATACTACAAACTTAGTCCAGAAATTATTATTTACAACTTTTTGTCTTTTTTGTACAAAAACTGTTGTTTCCATCAAATTCAAAATAATTTTCCTAGAATGTCCTTATAAAATTCTACTTTTCAGATTTTTTTCATATTTTCTAAACGTATGGTTCAAAAGTTAGAGGGGGGACACACATTGTTTTTTACTTTTGGAGCGATTATTTCCGAAATTATTGACATTATCAAAAAATGATATTAGAAAACCCCTCTTCATTTTTAAATACCTATCCAACAATATATCACACGTTAGGGTTGAAATAAAAAAAAAAATCACTTCCCACTTTACATATAGGGGGGCTACCCTAATAAAACATTTTTTTCCAATTTTTATTTTACCACTTTGTCGGCGTGATTGATATACATATTGGTACCAAATTTGAGCTTTCTAGTGCTAACGGTCACAGAGATTAAGCGAGGACGGACGGACAGACATGGCGAAACTATAAGGGTTCCTTCCTAGTTGACTACGGACCCCTAAAAAGGTTTCTTAAACCTTTTTTTTAAAAAACTTTAGTGAACCTTGAAAAATACTGTCAGTATATTAAGTACCTAACAGACACAAAGACAGTCGAAGCGGCAGCGGCAGGCCCTCCAAAGGCGGCACGAGTGGGGAAGCCGCTGCTACTGCCGCCCTGTCCGCGCGCCGCCACCGCAGCCCCACCTCGTGTCCGCAGCATTGCTTTTTTTCTGTGCCAAATTTTTGTTTGGGCCAATTTTGCCGCTCCCCTAATTTTGCCGCCCTAAGCTTCTGCTTTTTCAGCTTCTATGGTAAATCCGGCACTGAGTCGGTATGTTAACATGATGTATTTCATTTCATTCTCACATCTCGCCCATGTTTGTTGAAGTCCCATGTAACAGGGGCGAGCGTACAGACATCCACCGAACTCAAATCCAAATTCCGGGTTGACACTGAAAAATTATTGATGGAAAAAAATCTCAAAAATGGGCGACTTGGAAATAGTAGGTAGAGGTACCCAGGGCCTTCATACATATCTACTTGGTAATGGCGTTTGTGATCATTGAACTAACGAGGCAGTCGGTATTGTACCGACTACACGCTTACAAGGAATTAGGAAATCCTGTGAATAATTTTATTATAAAGGGTGTAAAACACCTCAAAGCCACAAAGCCGAAAGGCACTTGTTCTCCTCGTCATTGCGATATTTTTTTTGTTCTACACCATACCTGGGAACCTTCTAGTTATGGAGATATTGGGGGTCAAATTTCCAACTTTTTGACAAGTATTTTTTTTTAAATACAAGTTTTAAATGTAAGATTTTTACTTTAAACACCTCTACGACCCCCGTACTATTCAGTCCATCCATCAGGACAATGTTTTGAGTTCGTTACATTGAGTTCTACCACAAAACATGATTTTTCACCCCAAAAAAAAGTCGTTTCCCGGCAATAATTTTTGCGTAAAGTTACTTTGTTTGATGTACCGAATGCTTGGTTGACGGCTTCGCGATGAGGTCTTTTACACCCTGTATTTAACCAAAAGTAAATAGTTTACTACAATGTAATTATGAAATCTCCATCAATATTTAAGCAGACATAAACACGTGTAAGTAGAGAAAATACTGTAATATACTCGTCGCACGTGCCCATCTTTCTTCAGCTGAAAATATTCATGGATTCATACACAGCTATGTCTTCACTCGTTAACGATATTAATTAAGACTGTTAAATATTTATAAACTTTATTACAACTAGGCTTGAACATGTTTACAACATTTTTAATGCCAATATGTATGTATAATGTATGTATATTTGTAAATCTAATAAACTCACCCATTTACATGAATGAATTTGCTGTTTAGGGTTCCGTGCCAAATATGAGAAAAAGAAACCTTTGATGTTCATATTTATTTTTCAATACACTTCCTCGAAAACCTTATCGCACTACGATTAGGTACAACATGCAATGTATTTCACACGCGTGCGTTGTTTTCCATTTTTCCGCACGTGGGAATGACAATTGCCACTGATAACTAAACCTATACTTAGTCCAAATTGGTTCAATGCTTAGAGTCCGAAAGATTTTTTTTTTAATTTCGGCATAGCACTACGCGTCTTTACGGCATAAATATTTTTTGAATATCAAAATTGTGTTTTTAAATAGAATATCATAGATAAACACGATTATTAAAAACTAATAGTTATTTTTATACACAAATTAACATTTATTTGTGTTCAAAATTCAAAATAAAAAATAAATCTATTTTTAGGGTTCCGTACCCAAAGGGTAAAAACGGAACCCTATTACTAAGACTTCGCTGTCTGTCCGTCTGTCCGTCTGTCTGTCACCAGGCTGTATCTCATGAACCGTGACAGCTAGACAGTTGAAATTTTCACAGATGATGTATTTCTGTTGCCGCTATAACAACAAATACTAAAACCAGAATTAAATCAATATTTAAGGGGGGCTCCCATACAACAAACGTGATTTTTTTGCAGTTTTGTCTAATTTTTTTTAATAATGGTACGGAACCCTTCGTGCGCGAGTCCGACTCGCACTTGACCGGTTTTTTTATATTAGGCTGTTCAACGGCTTCATACCTTTGCCTCTCCTTCAACCTGGTGAAAGCAGAGCGCGGAAAAAAAAGAAAATTAAAATCGTAGTTTCATATTTCGTCACAAAAATATTTTTCGTTATATTTTATTTTATTTCTTCAAAAGGGTATTGAAAAACGTCGTTTGATACACATGGACATTATTTTGTTATTGCAGTTCTCGGCTCAAAAACACCATCGCCTACGGCTCGGGTGTTATAATTCCGCCTCGAATGCAATAACAAACTTTCTCCACTTGTATCAAAATGTACTATTTCAATACACTTCCTCGAAAACTGGTCCATAACGCACTATGATTAGGTACAACATGCAATGTATTTCACACGCGTGCGTTTTTTTCCATTTTCCCGCACGTGTGCGGGAATGAAAATTGCCACAGATAACTATACCCATGCTTTGTCCAAATTGGTTGAATGCCTATAGTCTGAGGTGAAAGTTTTTTTTTTTATTTCGGCAAAGCATTACGCGTCTTTACGGCATAAATATTTTTTGAATATCAAAATTGTGTTTATAAATAGAATATCATAGATAAACATGATTATTAAAAACTAATAGTTATTTTTGTACACAAATTAACATTTATTTGTGTTCTGAATTCAAAAATATAAAATAAATCTATTTTTTATATTAGGCTGTTTAACGGCTTTTTTTTACCTTTGCCTCTCCTTCAACCTGGTGAAAGAAGAGCGCGAAAACAAAAGAAAATTAAAATCATAGTTTCTTAATTCGTGACAAAAATAATTTTCATTATATTTTATTTTATTTCTTCAAAAGTTTATTGAAAAACGTCGTTTGATACACGTGGACATTTGTTATTGCAGTTCTCGGCTCAAAAACACCCTCGCCTACGGCTCGGGAGTTATAATTCCGCCTCGAATGCAATAACAAACTTACTCTACTTGTATCAAAATGTCCTATTGGACGTGTCTTTAAGAAATATAGTTTAAAAAAGGGGTGGCTTATTCCATATAAGTATCATAACATTCCATTGAATTGAGTGCCAGATTAAATTAACAGGACAAAAAAACTATACAAAAATAAATTAGGCAGAATGTGTTGTCGATGCTATAAAGGGTGTAAAACACCTGTTAACGAAGCCGAAAGGCACTTGTTCTCCCCGTCATTGCGATCTTTTTTAGGGTTCCGTACCCAAAGGGTAAAAACGGAACCCTATTACTAAGACTTCGCTGTCTGTCCGTCTGTCTGTCACCAGGCTGTATCTCATGAACCGTGACAGCTAGACAGTTGAAATTTTCACAGATGATGTATTTCTGTTGCCGCTATAACAACAAATAAAATTACTAAAAACAGAATAAAATTAATATTTAAGGGGGGCTCCCATACAACAAACGTGATTTTTTTATAATAATTGGTACGGAACCCTTCGTGCGCGAGTCCGACTCGCACTTGGCCGGTTTTTTTTCTACACTATACCTGGGGGGGGGGAACCTTCTAATTACGGAGATATTGGGGGTCAAAGTTCCAACTTTTTGACAAGTTTTCTAAGTAAGATTTTTACTTTAAACACCTCCACGACCCCGTACTATTCAATCCATCCATCAGCACAATGTTTTGAGTGCGTTACATTGAGTTCTACCACAAAACATGATTTTTCACCCCAAATAAAACGTCGTTTCCCCGCAATAATTTTTGCGTAAAGTTACTTAGTTTGATGTACAGAATGTTTGGTTGACGGCTTCGTGATGAGATCTTTTACACCCTGTATACCTATTTATAAATAAATAAATAAATAAATATTGCTGGACATTACACACAGCGCTATCTAGTGCCACACTAAGCAACGAGGCTTGTGTCGTGGACACCAGATAGTTGATATACTACATAGATACTTTTTGTTTGTAAATACATACTTATCATACATATAAACATCCATGACTCGGAAACAAACGTCCATGCTCATCACACAAACATTTGCTCCGACCGGGATTCGAACCCGGGACCCTAAGAACGTAAGGCAGCCTCACTACCGCTGCGCCAATCAGGTCGTCGAAGACGAGAAATTTGATTTGATGGGTCGTGAAAAAGAGAGGATCGTCCAGCCAGCTCCGAGCAGACGAGTATAAATTGGGTTTCTCAATACAGGACTTTAAGTTTTCATCTGGCGACATAGATTTCACTACAGTACCGTATCTCAAACGGCACTTTCATGCCGTGACGGTACATTGTGCTGTGCACTGTTTTACGTGCGGAACCCTCACTGCAGGCGTTCAGATTGCGATTGACGCAATTTTTTACTCGAAACTCGTTCTTGTGTGAAAATGTGAATATGGTTTAAGGACAAGTTGGGGAAAGTAAAGATTTGTTCACAACGTACCTTTAGGCTGCGGTTCCACTGAGGCGGAGCGGAGCGCGATTCACCAATCACATGGCTTGAAATCCACATCTCTTCTCCACTCCTGCCATGTGATTGGTGAATCGCGCTCCGCTGTGCTCCGCTCAGGCGCGGATACAGGGGGGGGGGGGGTTAATGGGTGCAATTGCCCCCCCCCCCTGAACCGAATACGTCATTAGCCAAGCTTGAACTAGTTTGACGGAATTGAAACTAAATATTCTAGTTGTATATCTTGTCATGGGCGGCGCCAGGAGCAGGCAGCTGCCCCTAGAGGCTCAGGATTTTTAAAAGATATAGCTTTTCCTGCCTGATGAATGATGATGATGAATGGTATTGTACGTAATAAACTGTAGCGTAAAATGGAATCACTCAAATTAAAATATTGTTTAACCCGTTTGTTTAACCGTGCGGAAAAACATTTGTCAAAAAGGCTCCTTTTTTCTACCTCTGGATTGGCACTCTTATTGGATTTTTGCATGATCGATCGGTATAGACAGAGCCTGAAATAAAATAGGACCCCTTGCCCTGAGGCCTCATATGCAATTATAGCATAATTATCTTAGGCAATGATGTAAAAAAATTGCGAGCTCGCTACGCTCGCTCTCTTGCAACCTAGTTATTCTTGAGTCTTGACTTTGTTTATAAGAGGCCCAGATAACTCTAGTAGGTCGAAACAATTCTAACCTGTTCATGGTAGGTAAAGTATTAAAATTTTCGAGCTTGCTTCGCTCGCTCTACTTTCTCTTGAATTTATATAAAAGTCGACCAAGTAACTCCTATATATGAAGGCTCGAAACTATTCTAACATGGGCTGGCAGTCTCGACCAGATAACGACAAAATCGCTAACTTTCGATTGCCTACTAACGAACAAATTCGGTTGCAATGATGATGTTTATGAGTAACGCAAATCTCTACATCCAAGATGCGTTTCTCGCAGGCATCATTCATTCATCATCGAAAGTTAGCGATTTTGTCGTTAACTCTGTCGAGACTGCCGGCCCTGTCCAAGGCAAGGTGTCATAAGAATTTCGAGCTCGCTACGCTAGCTCTTGCAGCCTTCTTCCTCTTGAATGTTGCCTTTGTCTGAGAGTCGATCTAGTAACTCCTGTATGAAGGGTCTAAGCAATTGTAACCTGCCCAAGGTAGAGTGTTAAAACTTTCGAGCTCGTTTCGCTTGTTCTTGGAGCCTTAGTTCATTTTGTTGTTAAAATTGTCGCCTTAAGTCGATTAAGTAACATCAATTTTTTTATGAATTTTCCGTAAGATTATAGGTAAAATCAAACACAAATTGCCCCCCCCCCCAAAAGGAAATCTTGTATCCGCGCCTGGCTCCGCTCCGCCTCAGTGGAACCGCAGCCTTACACAATAATCTTTGTGTCAAACTTGGTAGTTATGGAGAAGTTTGATTCAGGAACGTATGATAACGTCGTTTTAAATTGACCGATGGGATCGGTAGTCTGTCAATCCTCATAATTGTGTCATATGTTCTACGTCGTGGTGACCCGTTTTTTTTATCTGCTCCGTTTCTTACGTCCCAAGTTGCGAGTTCAAACTCAGCAAGTACCAATGTGACTTTTTCAAAAGTCATAGGTACTACTGACTATCGGTGAAGGGATCAGTGCTGCCACCTTGGTTTTTGAAAAGGGGCAGTCGGACAAGCTAGAAAGAGCTAGATTTAGCAAATGCCATCAAAAGAGGAGCTAGAAAGGGCTAAGAACATAAATACAAAGGATTAAAAATTGTTTATTTGAAACATATTTAGTAAAGTAATAAGTACCTATATATAAATAATAAAAGTGCAAAATCTTATTAGATTAGATTGTTAAAATCAGAGTCTTCATCAGAATCTTCCAAAATCAAAACATTCACACACGATGATACCATAACAAAACCATATTATAACCAATTAGTTTATTAGTGATTATAAAGTGTGAACTGACAAAATCATCAAACTACATGGCGCGCATTATTTCATAACTTGGTAATCGCGGTGCGAAGTTTTTCGGGCTAAAGCATGAGAAAACGAGTTTACCCACAGTCAAAAGTGCTAGATCTAGCCCGAAAAGGGCTAAGGTGGCAACACTGGAAGGGATACATCGTGACGAAACTAGCATGCCTGAGAGATATTTCTCGACAGCATGTTAAGCCAAGTAAGAGGCCCATGGACGGCATAAAAATTCTGACACCTGCATAGCTATTCACAACCCTTCGATTCGATTTTCGATTCGGAAAGTCGTATGTCTATCTCGCTCGATTTCATAATGTCAAAAAAAGAAAGACATACGACTTTCCGAATCGAAAATCGAATCGAAGGGTTGTGAATAAGGGCCAGGTTAGGCACTAACCACGAGATAAAGAATATGTCACTAGTCGGTAGGCGAGATGACAAAAATAAACTAATTAGTCCGTCAGATAGATAATAAAAGACACATATTTTTTCTTTTGTTACGTAAACCACAATAGCCCATACTTATGCGGTATGGGTATTTTTTATCACTCTAAACAAAGCGCATTAACATCAGAAATAGCAAAATGAAATTTCTTTTTTAATATCTTTATAAAATACTAAGTTATAAGCATTTGAAACTGCTCATTGGACCGAGAGATCCGATACAGCGAATGACATCATTCGCTGTATCGACGTACAAAATCCATACTAAATTCCGTTTACTCAAAATGTCACTTACGGGATATCTTCCGTGATTATTGAATTATTTTTGAGCTCCCGATATTTCGACAATCCCCGATAATATGTTGATCGCTCAAGAATAATTCAATAATCACGGAAGATATCCCGTAAGTGACATTTTAAGTATAGTAATGAACCGTGAAAGCTTAAAACAGTGTTCAAATTCCGTTTATCTAGAAAGAGATAGAAACAAAAGTTTAAATGGTTATAACTTTTGTGTTGTTTGGCCGATTTATGTCTTGTTTTCGCTTTTTGTCATTATTTTTATAGTACTATAACATTCCATATCGAAATAAAAAAACAAAATTTATGCATATTTCCCTATTGACGAAGATTTATGACGCTTTTAAAATTCTCAAACGTCACGCCTTGGTATAATTTTTAGCTAGTTCTGACGTCACGAGCCCCCACTCCCGAGTTTTAATGCGTTTTATTTTTGTCAATATTCATTGATTGACAAAAACAAAAAATATGTGTCCATTATTTTCCAATACTCTAACTGACGGACTAAATAGATTTGCAATTTTTTGATACTGTCGTCATGCCTATTGTGTTTGTTTTTACATGAATGGTAATTAATTGTGTGTACTATGTTCTAACCCTAACCGTTATTTAAATTACAACAGTGACGAAATCACGCAAGTCCCAACTTACGGTCTCAAATGTAATTTATCTAGGCGCGTATTGCAACTAATTCGGCCTCACTCGACCGCCTCATTACCCCTTTTCAGTTGAAACACTCTTTCCACTCAGACTTACACAAATTCACATTTGCAATCAGAGCCCGGAGAAAAGTTCCTCCTCCCCTCCCGCCACCCCCCGGCCCCACGCCGCCTTTAATTAACAGAAAGTGGTTCATTAGAGCTTATTCATTAAAGCAAGGAGTAATTAGCGAACTCTAATGAATGCTGTAATAATGTAAGAGCGGCCGCGTCGGACTGCGGCCCGACTTCTAGATTAATCTAGAAGCTACGAATAATTTAGTAATGGCGTTAATTTATTACTGGACTGATTGCGGGTATTAACGGGATACCTAGTTACTGCCTTACTGCGCTTATCTAGGGTAGGAGATTGTCGGTATGAAAGTGGCTAAATAATAACAGCTGCCCTGGGCGATCTTTAGTTTAAGTGCTATATATCCCTCAAATGGCTTTGCATGATCCTCTGTTACGCCTAAAATACTGCAGCATTAATTTTGAAATAAATATATGGTAAAGTTGAGGATTAATGCTAAGTCCTATGTGTGACGAAAACACAATTTCATAAACTTTTCTCGATAGAAAAAAAATACAAAATTACCTCCAAATCGAACAATAAACCGCTGGTATTCAAAAAGTACTTCAAATTAGATCTATGAAACTTTGCATACCAACTGAACTAACTACAAAGCAGGTCTTATGTGTTTTATTTTTTTTGTCTAATCGATAGATCTTTTGTAAATCGCAAAAAAACACTCATTTCGCACTATTCGGCCGCAGTGACTGACGTAACAACCGCTATTGTAGTGCAAGCTGATTAAATTAGAACTTTATTTTAACAGTGTTTCAAACGAAGTTTGAACCACCACAAATAGAGTTGCTAATTTTAGAGTTAGAAGGTCCTTAAGCCGCACTTGCCTAGGTTGGTCCGTGGATGTGTGACCTACACTTGCCTCAATAGTTATCGTTTTTGAAAATACTAATAAATATAACTTGTAATATAACTTCTGAATCTATCAGTGCACAGGTGCAGCGCAAAGTGAAAAACTATCAACGGTATCAACCCATATCTATCATTAAGCGACGAACTTAACTTGCTTACAAAATAATAATATTATTTCCTAAATCATACGTATACATCTGCCGGCGCTTCCATAACTAGTCTGCGCACCGTCATCATCATCGTCAGCCTATTAATGTTCCCACTGCTGGGACACAGGCCTCCTCTCTATGAGAGGGAATAGGCTATAATCCACCACGCGGACTCAGTGCGGGTTGGTAGATGTCACATGTCTTCGAATTTTTTGGTTCTAGGACATGCCGGTTTCCTCACGATGTTTTCCTTCACCGTTTTGAGAGCAGCAGTGATGAAATAAATTACACAAAGTAATGCGCCTGCCTGGGTTCGAACCCACGATTTACTGTTCGTAAGTCGGGGCCGCCACCACTGGGCTACCGCTGCTGCTCGGTCTGCGCGTGAGAGGGACGAGATAACAACAACATATCGGACCCTCCCGCACGATTCGCATCGTTCAACTTACTAGTACAAAGTCCAAACAGTTTAGGTTGATGTGTCTCCGTGTACTACAACAGACGCACATCAAGGTACCTGAAACTGTAAAATTTTCCCAATCAACCGTGAACCTAATGCTTTAGCGATAAAGTTGAAAATCTATTAAAGAAATTTGACAGATTGTCATCCTGGATATTTTAATGCATTATTCATAACCTTAGATAGATACAAAGCATTGATACAAAGTCTTTCACTCGCATACATAAATAAACAAAAATAATTATGGCTATTTTAAAAGATTAAGTTTTACAAACTTTTATACACTTCACACATTTTCATTACACCTCTGTCTATCTTATGTACTATTCCTATTACATTAATAGAATAGTACATTGTGTATTAAGGGCGGTAAGACAAATTTAAGACAAATTATTTTTAATATTTTCTTCCTAAATACAAATTGTAATATTTTACTTCAAATAAAAAAAAAATATATGAAATACTGCTTTACTACACAAGTCAGCACAACTAATAAGTATTAAGAATTTCGTGATTTTTTTTCTAAGCGGATGGCGGGCTTTTAACCCACACCACAGATAATACAAATGTTTCGTTCAGAAACATTAAGGGCAAATATGTATACAGCCATGACGGTGTAAAAGTAATATGTAGCGAGATTGCAACAAAATTCCTGTTTAAATAACATTTTAAGACAATTTTTTAATTTCGAGCTGATGTAAACTCCTTGCTTGAACTTGAACCTGCATGACCTGTGTGCAGTGATACAAATAAAAAAAAATACTTTTCATTACTCATACTCGGAAAGTAGGTCTTAAGTTGCCTGAGGAGCGGGTTGAAAGTAATACTTTTCAGCCCTAGGGAGAATCGTTTTCAACTGACAGCTGTCAAATTATTAAAAAAAAATAGTCCATTTTTCTTGATTTTTCTATTGAACCATGTTCCAACTGTCTATACAGCCACGATGTAAAATTGAAATAAATATTAATTAGAGAATAGTACATTTTGATACAAGTGGAGAAAGTTTGTTATTGCAATCGAGGCGGAATTATAACACACGAGCCGTAGGCGAGGGTGTTTTTGGGCCGAGAATTGCAATAACAAATGTCCACGTGTATCAAACGACGTTTTTCAATACACTTTTGAAGAAATAAAATAAAATAACGAACAATATTTTTGTCACGAACTATGAAACTATGATTTAAATTTTCTTTTTTTTTCGCGCTTTGGTCTCGCCAGGTTGAACGAGAGGCAATGGTATGAAGCCGTTAAACAGCCTAATATAAAAAATAGTTTTATTTTTTATTTTTGAATTCAGAACACAAATAAATGTTAATTTGTGTATAAAAGTAACTATTAGTTTTAAATAATCATGTTTATCTATGATATTCTATTTAAAAACACAATTTGAAAAGTCAAAAAATATTTATGCCGTAAGGACGCGTAGTGCTTTGACAAAATAAAAAAAAACATTCACGTCAGACTATAGACATTGAACCAATTTGGACTAAGTATAGGTATAGTTATCTGTGGCAATTTTCATTCCCGCACACGTGCAGGAAAGTGGAAAAAATCGCACGCTTGTGAAATACATTGCATGTTGTACCTAATCGTAGTGCGTTATGGACCAGTTTTCGAGAAAGTGTATTGAAATATATATTTTTTAAATAACTTTATTTTAATTAAGTTTCAACTATTTCTAACAACATAGATTTGGGCAAAATATTTACCATTTTTTCGATGATGAAGGTAATGGCTGAATAGCTCAGACAAAAAAAGCAAACTAGGCGGGAAAGCGGTCTTCCGTGATCCGATCTTCATTTGTTGATTGAATGTTTTTATTTTTATTTTCTTTGTATTCGTAATGAAAAGCACAGTGTTTACCTCGGGTTAAAGACTTATTTAGGGTAACAATGTACTATACCGACCTTGGGCTTCATGAGAAGAAAAAGGGTCGAGGTTTATATACGGGGCATTGCGGCCAAGTTAACCTGCATGTTATGATACTGTTTACGTGCAAGTGTGATGAAATAGTACATTGTTACATTTGTTACCCTAGGGGTGAAAGTAACTTATTTAGTCCCGAGACGGGGTTTGGTGCCCGAGCGCAGCGAGGGCGCTAATAGTTCGAGGGACTAAATAAGTCTTTAACCCGAGGTAAACCCTGTGCTTTTCATTACGAATACAAGGAAAAGTAAAAATAAAAACATGAATCAACTCGAAAAAACAAATGAAGGTCGGATTGCCGCTTACCCGCCTATTTTGATTTTTTTTCTGTGGCCGGCCAATTATTCAGCCATTACCTATTTTTAATTTTCATCATCGAAAAAATGGTAAATATTTTGCCCAAATCTATGTTATTTTAAAGAAATAGTTGAAACTTAATTATACAAAAGTAAAAAAGTTATTTAAAAAAATATAATTCTTTAATAAATACTTAACTTTATGTTATTTCCATTTTAAATCGAGGCTGGAACATGGTTCAATAGAAAAATGAACTATTTTTTTTTATAATTTGACAGCTGTCAGTTGAAAACGATTCTCCCTAGGGCTGAAAAGTATTACTTTCAACCCGCTCCTCAGGCAACTTCAGACCTACTTTCAGAGTATGAGTAATGAAAAACATATTTTTGTGTTTTTATTTCTTTTTAACATATATCTGTAAAAACATTTTTTAGTAATGCCAGTTATATAGGTGCCTATTATATGGGTGTACTGTAGGGGTACCGAAGGGATCGGCCAAAATGTGGTTCTACCTTACCCTTCAAGGACTACAGGCGTGATTCTATGACATTTGAATACCACCTGTAGGAAAAGTTAATATTCTATTCTTTGCTAAAATAATTTATTGATTATGGGTTTTGGTTACTAGGAAAACGTGGAGGTTCTTTCTAAGAACCAATTATCCATCAATTAAAATAAATCGGTTTGGCTCAGGTAAATGGAATCTTTTTATTGTTGTTTGCAGCTTATACCAACTAGGTAGTACTTAGTATGTACTATTCGCGCTCGTTTTGAAGACTTTTACGACTCTTTATTTCCTAGAAGAAAGGCTTTTCTGTAGAGTGCATAGGAACAAGTCGTTTCAGAAAGGCGAACAGTCTGGCTAGGTACTCATTGATGATTTATTTGTGTCTGTAACACGTTACTTTTCAGTAGCGTCGTGGATGATGAGCCTTACTTAGACTTGGGCACTCTTGGGTAATACAAACTGCGTGGTCGTCAAACATGCGAATTTCTCGGTCGTAAATTGGACACCACGCATGAACTCAACAATGGCCTGCTAACGCTTCTGATGAAAGTGTTTATTTGTGAAAGGTGAACAAGAATACAAGTGGTAGAAATTGTAATTAAAAAAAATTCTGACTAATTTAAATATACTTGTCTGTTTAACATGCTCCACATAATTAAAGTACTACTACTATTATTACAACAGCCCATAACGTCCACTGCTGGACATAAGCCTCTCCCATGATGGGAGGAATTTGCCGTAATCTCCACGCTTGGCAGGCGGAATGGAGATTGCAGTGATGAAAGACTAACAGAAAACGCTTCTGCCCATTCTCTGGTCTACGGAGGCGCAAGGTGTTCTGCCTCAGACATTAGTCGCCTTATACGACACCCGTGAGTGTGGGTTGGTTCTATTCTACTCTGCTGGATACCACACAGCTAATTAAAGTAATTAAAAACATATTATTATCAACTTTCCAACATTCAAGGAAGTGATAAAACAAAGACCTAATTACTTTGAAATCTGAACCAATGACCTTTTAATTCTAAACGCCCTTATATTCGTATACTTAAGGTTGGCGTAGGCGCGCACTTCATGCTACGTTACGGGCTGTGCTACGGCGTAGCACGCGCCTTGCTACGATCGCGTAATAGTATCCTGTAATTTTCAATAATTAAGCGATTAAATTCAAACCTATCCAGCGCGGGTTGTCACATGGTAGATGTCACGTGTATTTGAATTCTTATTTCTAGAATATGTCAGTTTCCTCACGATGTTTTCACCGTTTTGAGAACTAAACAGTGGTTATGAAGATGTAGATTTTAGAAATTAAATCGCCTCTCTGGTGTCTCACAATTCATAAACCGGAGCCGTGACCAAGGCTCAAGAATATCAAAACCATGATCATTAGTTTCCATCTTCCCTAAACAATTACCCTCCCCCCTCCCCCATCTACACACATTTCGCGAGCACACATCCGCAGACGCTATTTCCATAAAGAAAACAGCGGTAGCACTGAAGGGCCACGTTCATTAGTATTTCTGAAAATAGGATCGCCGCGTTGTTCGTAGATTTCTTATGATGTCGGTACATGCACAGTATAAAGATAACCAGTATGCCAATGTAGCCTTTCTTGTGAAATCAAACGCCTTGGGGTTGTCAACAACTTTTGGCTAAATAATAGCAGCCACTCAGATCAATTTTCAGGTTAAACTGCGCTTGCCTAGGTTGGTCTGTGACCACCCATTACGAGTACATACCGAGTTTCCTCCGTGCCTCGGAAAGCACGTTAAGCTGTTGGATCTTTGACAGTTGTTACAGGTAGTCAGTGGCCCAAAAGTCCGACAACCAGTCTTACCAATAGATATCGTATTATACCCATTGTTACAGGTCATATATACAGGAATTCAGGCCTTGTTCGTGTAAACTCTTTATGTGTGCGTGAGACAAAAGGGTAACTGACAAAAAAATACTAATTATTCCGTCAAATAGATTTCCAAAAAATATTGGACACATATTTTTTCTTTTTTCACGTCAACAAAAAATAAAGACGATACAGTGCGTCGAAAACTCGTGCGACGTCACATTTGAGTACATTATATTTTACTCAAATGTGACACGTTTTATCTTCGTCAGTTTTTATTAATTTGATAAAACAAAAAACACGTATCCAATATGTTTGGATAATCTAACTGGCGGACTAAACAGAATCATATTTTTTTTTGTCGGTCATCATTCCTATTCCGACCATCTGTTCATAGTTAAAATAACATACATACATATCACGCCTGTAGGCCCCAAAGGGTTAGGCAGAGGACACCCACATTTTGCTAGTTATGTTTTAAGTCCCATGTAATAGGCCGAGCTTATTGCCATCGACCGGGCACTACTGAGAAATTCCTGATGGAAAAACCCAATAACACTTTGCCCAATCTAGGAATCGAACCCAGGACCTAATGCTTAGCAGTCTCGCTTTCGACCACTAGACCAACGAGGCAGCATTAAAAAAAAAAAAAAACTTTTTTTATTTTATTTTTTAAATTATTACATTTGTTTTAGCAACGTGAAAAAAAACGTTGAAAACGTGTTGCGCCGACCCCAAGGAACATGGGATAAGGGCAGGAAGATGGTGATGATGGTTACATTTGTTTTAGCAGAGTAGTAAGGTTTATAAACAATAAATACAACATAATATGTACCTTATTACGAAATTTGGTAACTTTATCTTAGGTTATACAGGGTGTAAAAGACCTCATCACGAAGCCGTCAACCAAGCATTCTGTACATGAAACTAAGTAACTTTACGCAAAAATTATTGATGGGAAACGACTTTTTTTTTTGGGGTGAAAAATCAGGTTTTGTGGTAGAACTCAATGTAACGCACTCAAAACATTGTGCTGATGGATGGATTAAATAGTACGGGGGTCGTGGAGGTGTTTAAAGTAAAAATCTTACATTAAAACTTGTATTTAAAAATAAAACTTGTCAAAAAATTGGAACTTTGACACCCAATATCTCCGTAACTAGAAAGTTCCCAGGTATGGTGTAGAACAAAAAAATGATCGCAATGACTGACGGGGAGAACAAGTGCCTTTCGGCTTCGTTAAGGGGTGTTTCACACCCTTTATACTAGTTACTACGTAAACTGCATTTCACATTGAGCATTCAATGTGTTGTAGGTAGTGTTTAGTTGAAATACTGTATGTTGATACTAATACATATTAGTATACTGTGGCACATGTTACCCATGGCTCGCTGGACGTCGAACACGCATAATGATGTATGCTAACATTATTAAAGTGTATCATAATAAGCCACGACTGAAAGAAAACGGGGTACGGTCTGCAGAAAAAAGTTCATGTTGAAAATAATCAGATTTCTCCCTTGGCAACGTAACTAAATATGTATCATTGTGATAAATGTGTTGAAATTATACTAAAAACTTAAAAAGTAAAATATAACATCACGCCTGTAATCCCCGGAGGGATAGGTATAAGTGTACCTATTACACCCATATTTTATCAGTTATATTTAAATACAATAAATAATTTAAATAAATACTTTTTTATTACTACATATTAAAAGACAAAGCTCTCCGCCGCGTCCGTCTGTCTGTTCGCGATAAGCTCAAAAACTACTGTACCAATTTTCATGCTGTTTGCACCAATAGATAGAGTAGTTCTCGAGGAAGGTTTCATTATATAATTGTCAAGTTTCTGTATACATTGGCTCGAATATAATGATATTTGTTGGAAGAGTCGGAAAAAAATAAGCCGTCTGAGAGCTTTACTTTTGGTCGCGATAACCGACATCCACGCGGGCGAAGCCGCGGGCATCAGCTAGTTTTAATAAAATCTAAACTTATTGCGCACACCGTACCTCAGACAGAGTTGTTCCAAGTGACCCTCACTGACTTACATACAGCTAACAATTGCTTCGGGACTATCCCGAGTCGGACACACGACATGTCCACCCTTGTTCATAGACAAATGAGCTCTTTTTATTTTAAATATTTGCCTATTTTTCAATGTTTGTTATGATGGGATTCGGATTTAATTGGGGATGGGTTTACTTGAGTACCTATTTCGTATTTTCCTCTTTTAAATTTATTCTTGAACTGGGATTGTCCTCTTTTATTTACTCGGTTCTAGCAGTCTTTTCATGTTCAAATATTATGGTCAGTGTGAGATTGGCAAAGACAATTTCTTTTCTTAGTTTTTTGCAGAAAGTTTTTTTTTATCGGGTCTCATTAATAACGGGTGTAAAATTACCCCGAATTCGAAAGACCGTATTTGGGAATCTTCTAGTTACGGATAAATTGGGGGTCAAAGTTCCAACTAATTCATAAGTTTTTTTTTTATTACAAGTTTTTATTGTTATAACTTTATTGATACCTCAAGGCTGATTCTGCAGGGTAGCCCGCGAAGTTCAAATTTTCTTACGTTTATTGCAATTTGCAGGCCAGTGCTAGGTCGTATGTTGATTAAAATATTATTCGTGGCTGTAAGAAAAAGTAATTTCTACACCTTTATGAACTTGGAGGCTTATATTGATGATTTTGAGGATTAGAATTCTGTAACTACATACATCTTACAGCCGCGAATAATATTTTAATCGACATACGACCTAGCACTGGCCTGCAAATTGCAAAAAACGTAAGAAAATTTGAATTTCGCGGGCTGGTCGGAACATTCACCTTAACGACCCCCGTACTATTTAATGAAACCACCAGAAAATGTTTTGAGTGCATTACGTTAAACGTGATTTCTCACTCCCAATAAAAAAGTCGTTTCCCAGCAAAATTTTTTGCGTAGAGTTACTTAAGTTTGATGTACAGCATTCGTGAAGGCTCCGTTTACACCCTGTATCATGTTGTCCATTCATCATCATCATCATCATCATCAGCCTAATAAAGTTTCCACTGCTGGGACACAGGCCTCATCTCTCTGAGAGGGAATAGGCTATAATCCACCACGCGGGCCCAGTGCGGATTGGTAGATGTCACATGTCTTCGAATTTTTTGGTTCTAGGACATGCCGGTTTCCTCACGATGTTGTCCATTGATAGTAGACTATTTTCACATAATTATTAAGTCAAGACGTTGCTTACGTAAGCATATAATAAGTTTCACGCATCACAAAATCGCAAACGAACCCAAACTTTCGAACGTCGAAAATTGAAAATATAAATTGGGGTCTGCGTGTTCGAAGGTCAGTTAGGAAGTGAGTGGTTTCGGCCATTACTAACGTGAATATTGCAGGCTACCCTGCAGGCGACTCTATTGATTAGTCTCCCGCGTATGCCACCCATCATTCATTCATACTCGTGTCCGCAGCCCCCACGTCACTCAGGGCGGTATTTTTCGCCATTTCTAGCCAAAGGTAGCCGAAGTACATATTTGATGGTTCGTCAGGAAGGAAGGCGTCGTGCGTAATTGGTCCTGCCGCTCCGCCGCCGGATAAATTGTGACAAAACCCGTGGGCTCACCGCGTCGCGTCGCGGCGTCGGATGTCTCTTAATGAGATGTATTGAATGTTTTGTTGTGTATTTGCTGGGTTTTTTTGAGTTGTCGAAATGAGTCATTAGTCTATGAGTGGAGGGTGGGTTTGGTGATTATTTTTATTTGAGGGCTGAACTTGTGTTGTGTTTGTCAAGCCATCGAGAGAAACAAACATTGAGTTGCGAGCAAGATAGGTATTCGCTCATTTATTACATTTTTTTTATAGTTCTTTTAACATTTATTTTGCCTTTTTATATTAATTTATTACATTTAATTAATTCCAATCCTCATCTGCCTAGCCTTTTCCCAACTATTTTCTGGCTTCCAGTCTAACCGGATACTAGTATTTTACACGGAGCGACTGCCTATCCCTGACCACCACAATCCAGTTAGTACTGGGTACTATACCCCTTGGTAAGATTGGTTGTCAGACTTTTTTGGGCCTTTGACTACCTGTAACGACTGTCTAAAATCTACAAAATAATGACACCCGGGACCAACTGCTTAACTTGCTTTCCGAGGCACGGAGGAAACTCGGTATAATGGGTGGTCACCCATCCACAGATCAACCTAGGCAAGCACGGCTTAACCTAAAGATCGACCCGAGCGGCTGTTATTATTTAGCCACGAGAATTAATTAAGGATAATTAATTACCTACAATATAAACAAAAAATCTTCAAGGGGTTAAAGCTTGAAATCTATACCTTCTTGAGTACGAAGGAAGATTTCAAGTTTTATCCCCGACTAATGATAATTAATGAGATATGCCAGTAAAAATGAGAATAGCGGTCATTGACCCACCTACATTTATTAAACTTCTTAACTTTGAAAACCTAAAATAAGCCTGTTCAAGTCTTGAATCGTCATCTATCGGGATCTTCAACATTTTTTGTAATAAAAAACGATTCATGGTTTATTTGTTTTGGTTCGTACGAAGAGATATTAATTAGGGAAAGGGTAATGACCGCTATTCTCATCTTA
Organism: Xestia xanthographa; assembly: GCA_905147715.2. Lineage (NCBI taxonomy): Eukaryota > Metazoa > Arthropoda > Insecta > Lepidoptera > Noctuidae > Xestia > Xestia xanthographa. The sequence continues at coordinate 20,972,823 of LR990655.1, read as the reverse complement.
ACTGGCACCAACTATAAACAGTTCGTTTATCTATACTTCTGTATCAATTATTTCCATTCAATGATTTCTTTCTCACATGTCAAACGCGAAAAGTTATTACAAAAATTAACTAGTTATCGGGCGGAAGTTATTTCGATCATATTTTTCTGTTGTGAAATACTTGCCGGCACAACAAGATAATCCAATTGTCAGACCAAACTCGTGGCCAACAGGCGTGAGGCGCTTTCGTCTGTGCACTCCATTGAGGTCTAACTAAGTAAACTCGAAGGGAACTCACGTGAAAATTTGTTGTGAGTTTTAAGTTGTCGTAATGAATACTGTTTTTTAACCGACTTTAAAAAAAGGAGAAGGTTATATGTTCCTGTGTATGTTTTTTTTTTTTGTATGTTACCCGATTTGTCCCCCATTTGTGAACTGGTTCTCAAAACACATTTTTTCTTTAGTATATATACTCCAGAGGTGGTCCCATTTAAATTTGGCGAGGATCTGATGCTGATTTTCGGAGATATACAATGGAACTCTTCAAAATTAGACGGCAAATCTGTCGTCATTGCTGAAATCACTTGGATGTTTATTGTTTATACAACTTCATGACGTAACATCACGCCTCTATGCTCTAAGGGGGTACGCACCGCAGATGTGTACAATACACCCAGATTTCGAAAGTTAGGTAGTTTTGCGGATGAATGGACAAAGATTTTATTGGCGTATCAGAAGTATTGTGAGAGGAATTTGTTATCTCTTACTCTTCTAGTTTTAGTTACAGTAATTGGTTTACATATAACCGTTGTAATTAATTAATTAAATAAATGCTAAGTTCCATATAATGGGGATAAGCCTATTACCATGACATGTGTTGTTAATAAAGTAAAATAAATTCATGACGACTTGTTTGGGAACAACTAAAAATGGAAAAATAAATAAAAAACTTTTTTGCAAAAAATAAAACCGACTTCAAATAAAAACACAAACAAAAAAAATGCTGAAATGCTGGTTGATACAAATCTTGTGACGTAAAGCCCTTAACAAAACCGGAAGGACTTTTCTCACCCTCACTACGTTCACACCATTCCAAGATCCTTCTAGTGACGGAGATATTGGCGGTCAAAGTTCCATGTTGTTCACAAGTTTAAAAACTAAAACTAGTTTTCAATATTATGACTTTAAAATACCTCCACGACCACCATACTATCCCAATGCATCTATCAGCAGAATGTTTTGAGTCGTACCGTATTCTTAAATAACGTGATTTTTCACCCCAAAAAAAAAAAGTCGTTTCCCAGCAATAATTTCTGCGTAGAGTTACTCAGTTTGATGTACAGAATGCTTGATTGTCGGCTTCGTGAACGGTTGGTCACAGACGGTATATTTACACCTTGTACAGTCAAATCTAAGGAAACAATGTCAATGATTTATCAGATGCTTGATAGTGTGTGATATGTGTTTTAAACAGAAGACCGCCAAATCTAGGTAAAGAAAACCATCTTCCAAACATGTAGGAAAATCGTCCTCTGTTCTGCTTAAAGAGGTCTTGTCCCTCCATTATTTAAATAAAGTGTTAAGAGCTGTAATAAGCTTTTAATTTTCTTTATTAAATCAGGCCCTCTCTGGTGCATTCAGCTTGTTGAAAACAGCTCTTGACTGAAGTCCTTAATGAAATAAGTTGATGAATTCCTCGTAACGCAATAATTAACAAGATTCTGTGCGCTCGTTATTAATTTTCCTAGAATTGGGAAGGCTTTAACCCTGTTCTCACTAACAGTCCCATGCCTGGTTACAAATCGCGGTACTAAGAAAATCCAAGCGAGAGCATCATAACTAAGATTTAGATACTCGTATGTTTATTAGATATGTTTAGTTAGCGAGCCATGGGTAACATGTACCACAGTACCTACACATCATCATCAGGGTAGATGACACAATAAAACAATAATTCCAAGTCATCTCTAAAAAAACACTTTATTTTGGGCTTGAAAACCCGATTTATTTTCAATTAATTGCCAAATTCGATTTTTAGTTGCTTTGAAATCATTAAATAGTTGAGTCATTGAGTTGACTAAACAGTGACGTCACAGTTGGTTATTTTCTTACAAAATCTATAAGAGAACCGCGTTTTGACAGCTCTCAGTAAGTAAAGTATCTCAATTTATTGATGTGTCATCTACCCAGTGAGGGATTTTCTGTTTAGCTCTTCCCTAGTCGCTGGATAGATGGCGCTAGGAGTTAGCATGATAATGCAAGGAACGGAACCTAAAAAAACTGATTTTAAGAGTCCTATTACATTTATTTTGGTAAATTGATGATTTTTGACGCAGTAATTCTCAGCAGCAGTAAGATATTTTAATTATTTGCTTAAGAATAACGATAGTGCTCTTTCTTGTAAGTTGTAGTTACACATTTTCATTTTTCTTTTCGTGTAATTTACAATAAATATTTTACGAACTCAGTTTGCAAGAAAAACCGTCAACGATGGAACTTTAACACTCAAATTCACATAATAATAATAATAATAATAATAAAAGCCTTTATTAACAATCTTGTATGTTACATTTCATCTTATAACTACTTATCGCTTACTAATATTAAATATGGTTGTTTATGAAAGCAACGTTAATGTTATTATTCGTAATAGACACCGGTTCCGTGATTGTCTTGCTCTTTGGCATAGGCCTCCCCAAGTGTTCTCCACAACAATCTATCCCTTGCTATCCTCATCCAACATGGCCCTGCCACCTCCTTGATATCATCCTCCCATCTTCGATACTGCCTGCCTTTACTTCTCTTTTTATATCTAGGACACCATTCCGTCACTTCTTTCGTCCACTTTTCCGTCTTACTTCTTGTTAGGTGTCCTGCCCATTTCCATTTTAGTTGTTTGATTTGGTATTTTATATCAATAATCTTTGTTTGTTTTCTGATGGTTTTTAACCTAATTTTGTCTTTTAATTTTATGTTGAGTATGCTTCTTTCCATTCTGTGCTGGCAAGTCTCTAGTGATTTGATATTTTTATTTGTACAACTCCATGTTTGACATCCGTAGGTCATGCTTGGTAGAATGCATGTATTAAATATTTTCTTCTTCCCTTCAATTGGTATATCCGAGTTTTTCATTACATCTTTTAGAGCCCAGTATCTCCTCCATCCTAGACTTATTCTATTTCGAACTTCTTTTGTTGTGATGTCTGTCGGAGATATTATTTGGCCTAAGTATGTATATTCGTTTTCATATTCTAGTTCAGCAGCATTATAGGGTTTAATGGGAGTTTTGACGTAATTTGTCATTAATTTTGTTTTACTGGTATTTATTGATAGTCCCACCTTTTCGCTTTCATGTATCAGTTGTTCAACCATAAATCAAATTCACATAGTTACATTTAATTCTTATAAAAGCTAAAATTACTAAAAGATAAGTTGAATGTTTTACTTGTTTATTGGAGTTTTAGAATTTCTTTAAATTCCTTGAGTTTTCACGGAAAAAATCGTAAAGAAACAGTAATTTAAGCCATATGTCTTAATTCAGCGTCCATTATATTCCAAATAAACTCAATTTTATCAAACAAATTAATACGATATAAAACTTCGATCTACAGTGAATAAGTTTCATTAGTTTTAGTTTGTCAATATAATAAGACAAAAATACAATAAATAAAATTAAAGTACCTACTATAATTCTCAATTCAGCTCGCTCCTCAGTCTCATGTCAGTCTCGTCTCTAATATTCGTCAATATCAATCGACAATCGTCCAAATATCGCTATTATTATCGACTCGTGTACGCCGACCGAAATAATTTGATCCAGGAAGTAAAAATCAAAAATTTGCCTAAAAAATGTAATAGGACTCTTAACAAAGCGCGAGAAAACTAGGTTATATTCGGAAGGTTAAGCAAATGAAAGTGTCAGTCAACGAGAGTATGTGACGTGACACAATGTTTTTTTTTCCAAGCGTTTTGGCTTTGGCACCAACTATCATAGTAAGTTCAACGCCATCTATAGAGTTCTTGGAAACCAAGTTTTTTTTTAATACCTCAAAAAGAAAACCTCTCATTCATTCGTGGTCGGCGCATCTTATCTTCTTTTTCCACACTTCTCTATTACTCTTCATCTCATCAGACTCATCCTTTCTTGCTATATCATCCTATACACATACTTTACACCAAGTTGGTAAATTAACATACAGAATTTCAACTGCCTTTGGTCTCGTGGTCGCAAGCGCAACTGCTGATTGTGAGGTCAAACTGGGCAAAGTTTTATTGGCTTTTTACATTTGGAATTTTTCAGTAGCAGCCACGGAGTTTGGATTTGTGCCCGGTTGATGGTAATAGGCTAGCTCCATATCATGGAATTTAAACATAACTGGCGAGATGTGGGTGTACTTACTACTTATTAGGCAGACCGCTTTTTAACCGATCAGGGATTATAGGTTGACGATGTTATATTATGTACCCAGATTGCTAGTAATTTTAAAAGAAATACTACCCTTTAGGCACATAATCGAGTAGAATAGAACCAACCCATTACACTCACGGGTGTCGTATAAGGCGACTAATGTCTGAGGCAGAACACCTTGCGCCTCCGTAGATCAGAGAATGGGCAGCAGCGATTTCTGTTAGTCTCTCATCACTGCGATCTCCAATCCGCCTGCCAAGCGTGGATATTACGGCAAATTCCTACCATCATGGGAGAGGCTTATGTCCAGCAGTGGACGTTATGGGCTGTTGTTGTTGATGTTGACTGCTTATCTGACCTCCACAACCCAGTTAGTACTGGGCAATATGATACTCCTTGGTAAGACTAATGTATGTCAGAATTTTCGGGCCACTACTACACTGCACTACCTAACGACTGTCAAAGATCTACAGATGACAGCAGGGACCAACAGCTTAACGTGCTTTCCGAGGCATGGAGGAAACTCGGTATGTAAGGGTGGTCACCCATCCACACACCAACCTAAACCGGCTTAAAAAAATATATACGCGGTTTAAATACATTCTAAGCTAGTATTTAAAAGTCATCTTCCGTAGTAAGGGAACAGAATTCGGCCGCTATGATATAGATGTTTGGGCTCAGATTACAGACTGATACAGGCCCGATGGGTTTCACGTGGACCCACTGAACGGAAGACCCGATGTAACGTGAACGCGTCGGGATTCGTCACATAATGCGCAAAAAGGATAAATAACCAAACATTTTTTTTTGCAATAAAAGTATGTTGTTAAAAATGGGGCTTTTCTTGCATTAAAAGCGGAGTTCCTTGCGTGTAAAAGCAGGCTTTCTTGATTCAAAGTAATTCTAGCATGAACGCATCGTGTGAAAGATACCTCATGTTTTGTTGTTTGATGGGAATGCGATTCGTGATTTCTCAACGTCCTTCTACGTCCGTTAATTTATTTTATGGTTTACTTATAAATTACAAATTGGCTCCTTGCTTACAAAACCTATGTGTTTTGTCGCGTTTACTTTACATTTCAGATTACTTTAAGAGTTAATCAGATTAATTAAATGTACCTGTTTTGTTGATGATAGGTGGTCTGTGTTTCGTCTACCTTAAGGACTAATATCCCAAAACTGCAAATGTTGACTTAAAAATACTAATCTCGGTTTAAAGATTTTGTTTTTGGTCGTCAGCAAGGTATTTGCATTATTATACAACGCTTTGCCCACAAATGGCTAAGTTAATTCAGATTTTTCTTACCCTCTGCATAAAGGAAATGAAATCGAAATATTTTTGAATTCTAATTAGTTAGCTCGTCCACTCATTGTGTCAAAAAAGGTTTCGTCAAGGCTTGTTTACATAATCGTTGAATTTGCAATGTTAAACAGTTTTGAGCAGATGTTTTCTTGTTTTTTAATCCGATGAAATGTACTTGTAAAGTAACTGCTGGTTTTTACTCCGGAACAATAAGATCCGTGACGGTCAAAAATTTATTGAAATTAAATTAAATCCTTTGTTGTTCTGATCAATATTTGAACATGGTGGGGTGATTGTAGGACAAACTTACCATAAACCTTTAAATTTTTGCGCGACGATGCTTGGATTAAAATATTCTACTTATCTCATCTGCCTAGCCTTTTTCCAACTATGTTGGGGTCGGCTTCCAGTTTTACCGGATGCAGCTGAATACCAGTATTTTACATAGAGCGACTGCCTATCTGTCCTCCACAACCCAGTTAGTACTGGGTAATACGATACTCCGTGGTAAGACTGGTTGTCAGACTTTTTGGGCCTCTGACTACCTAACGACTGTCAAAGATCTACAAAAAAAAAAATTCTACTTATACGTATATTAAACGTAAAGAGACAATAATTCGATATAATATATTTTTTCCTTTTTAGAGGTTTTTTTTTGTGACGAGGGTTTTGTTAATATTTTTTTTTAACTAGTTTACTAGTTTAAGTGCAATGCTTACTCGGTCAAAATGCAGTGTGCATAACCCTAGCAAAATGTTGTGCATTTGAGAGATGAGACCATAAAAAATAATTAGTGTATCATGAGGAGCAATTTGTTTAATAGTAGCAAAATTTGTGTGAATTGTAGTTTTAAAGTTATTTGAGAAAAACACATTTTGCTGGAGTAACGTTAAGAAACGTTATCCTGGCAAAATCGATTTTCAAAAATTCGTTCAGCCCGTAACCAAATACATGATTAGATAGCTTTTGTTGCATAGTAAATGTTTGTAAATAGCAAAATTTGTGTGTGGTATGGTTCTTGAGTTATTTAAGATTTTGCTGCGGTAACGTTTTGGGATTTCCCAGATCTCGAAAACGGCTAAACGCAGAAGATTGAAAAAAATACCAATAAGAGACCTTAATTTGTTTAAATTAGTTTAAACATTAGTTTTTGATTTGGTTGTCGTAAACCAATGGAATTAAATGGTTTCAAAAATCAGATAAAAACGGATTTGCAAGTAAACCAAAACACTTATAACCAAATAAACAGCTGTAAAAAATACCCATGGTAGACACGTATCACGTCAAGTAAAATGGATTATGTAACTTTATACGATACGAAGATGAAAACAAAATTGATTAATTTAGACTAGTCGTACTTTAGCGATGAAATACGCAGTTCCCAAAACATTAAGAAACGTGGCATACTTTAAACTAATTAAAATGATTCATGAACATCAATTCCTGTTAATTTCAGCTTTCAATTACGGCTGTAATGAAAGTTATATCAAAATCAAGAATATGTCAGAAATTCTCTAATAGCCGACCAAATTAAAAAGGTCACGTAAAAGCGGCCGCACCATACGTACGAGTAGTCTTCGCAAATTAGCAACTTAGTGTCCGATGTTTTGTACAGTTAAGCAGAAAAACGTTTTACGTGTAACCGATTTTTTAATGTTCGAAGTGCAGGTACCATAACACACATTTTCTACTAGTTTTCCTTTTTATAAATGAAAATCATGTTAATTAACAGTAGTTTAACAATTTAATGGATCATAAGTAATTATTCAAAGTCAAGTAACTTTAAAAAGGTAAGTAATAATCTCAGTAAATAATATTTATAGTGTGATTTTGATCGACGACGCGTGGTTCACACGTTGATCACCTGTAACTGTCACATGTAATGTTGAAATAACTACTAAGTTATACGTTACAAAGCTTATGTTTAAATGCCATACTGTGAGTCGAGGGGAAATGGAGTCCACCTACCTACCTACGTATTTAGTAGGTGCCTATCTCAGTCTTAAGGAAAATTGTACAAACTATGAATCAACATTGTATTTTAAGTTTATGCATTGGTACTTGACAAACAGAAAAACATTTATGCCAAATATTAAAATTAAGTACGTACGTAACTTATCTGAGATTTTTTCCACAATATGTTAATGCTAAGGCAAAGATATACAATAATTTGTATGAGACTGATTTTTAAATAAAAATAATGAACACCATGCCCAGCAACCTACGCAACAGTAACAACATCGTACGTACGCAACTGTACTAACAAAACATCCATATTATCCCATTCATTTAAGATGGTTACGATTATGTATAGTGCGGCCGCTTTTTCGTGACCTTTCCGATTTGGTCAGCTTATTAGAGAATTGCTGACATTTTCTTGTTTTTGATATAACTTTCATTACAGCCGTAATTGAAACCTGAAATTAACAGGAATTAATGTTCATGTACCATTTTAATTAGTTTAAAGTATGCCACGTTTCTTAATGTTTTGGGAACTGCGTATTTCATCGCTAAAGTACGACCAGTCTAAAATGAATCAATTTTGTTTTTATCTTCATATCGTATAAAGTTACATCATTTATTTTACTTGACGTGATAAGTGTCTACCATGGGTATTTTTGACAGCTGTTTATTTGGTTATAAGTGTTTTGGTTTACTTGCAAATCCGTTTTATCTGATTTTTGAAACCATTTAATTCCATTGGTTTACGACAACCAAATCAAAAACTAATGTTTAAACTAATTTAAACAAATTAAGGTCTCTTATTGGTATTTTTTTCAATCTTCTGCGTTGAGCCGTTTTCGAGATCTGGGAAATCACAAAACGTTACCGCAGCAAAATCTTAAATAACTCAAGAACCATACCACACACAAATTTTGCTATTTACAAACATTTACTATGCAACAAAAGCTATCTAATCATGTATTTGGTTCCGGGCTGAACGAATTTTTGAAAATCGATTTTGCCAGGATAACGTTTCAAACGTTACTCCAGCAAAATGTGTTTTTCTCAAATAACTTTAAAACTACAATTCACACAAATTTTGCTACTATTAAACAAATTGCTCCTCATGATACACTAATTATTTTTTATGGTCTCATCTCTCAAATGCACAACATTTTGCTAGGGTTATGCACACCAAAATGCATGAAGCGGCTTTTTTTTATAACCGACGATAATTCAGTACCGAAAGTCACTATAATATAGACTTGTTCTCCCCGTCATTGCGATATTTTTTTGGTTCTGGAAGAACAAATTAAATAAACATTATCATCAATTAAAAAAATAATAATAATAATAATTAAGAACACGTGATACACAGAATAATAGAAACAATACTTAATTATCATATCATCAGGTGTAGCTACTCGTAGTAAAAGTTTTCCTTTTTCAATATTTCAGGAAAATGAGTGTCCTTGAGTTAAGTTAAACGGTCCTGAATTCTTGGAAATGGCGCTTAAACACTCACACGCTCGCTGCTTCACAGCGCGAAAATACTTGGAAACTAGGTTTGTTGTGTATCTAATATTAGTTTTAAAAAGCTTTCATTAATTTATTTTAATGAACAAAGATATTCTTACACAGAAAATGAGAGGACTTCATGTTTATTCTTTGTCCATGGAGTTACTTCCCCATTCTTCTCCATTGGAATGGGCAAGTAAGTATGTAAGTGACTTTGTGTCTTTTTTGAGAATAAAAAATATCTTTAAACCCAACTAGAAGTTCTTTCGCAGTATTATCCTGATGGCTGGACTGTAGCTTTATCTTCTTATTTTTTAATTTCTTTTTGTAGTATATTCCCAGATGCTTGTTAAATATTTATCTATTACATCCATTCATTATTCCATCCACTTTTTTATTTTTTTTTATTAATACAGGGGGCAAGGGACGCTGACGCTCAAACGGCTACCCCGTAGGAGGCAAGAGTCACTACGTCATTCTGAATGGAAATGATAGTAGGCCTTAAAAATGTCAATTTGAAAAAAAAACTGCTCGTCCATACATTTTGACCGAGTGGTATTGCACTTTTATAGGAAACAGCTGATTTATTTAAAACTAGCGGACGTCACGCGGTTTCACCCGCGTAGTTCCTGTTCCCGTGGGAGTAAAGGGATAAAATATAGCCCATGTTAATCAGGGTGAATGTAGCTTTCTAATGGTGAAAGAATTTTTGAAATCGGCGCAGTAGTTTTTAGTTTATTCATTACAAACATACAATTTTTTTTCCTCTTTATAATATTAGTGAAGATTACCTACCAATTTAAAAATTCTATGGGGGGTCAGAATGATGTATCGTTTATGCGTCGCTATATGTTCGCATAACTCATCAAAATGTATGGACCAGCTAATTTTTTGTTCGCGTTTCAGGGTTTGGTTTAGTCCCATAGTAAAATTTGTTCATAATGATGAGTACAATGACCCCTTAAGAGATTTCGGGTATGAATAGATACACCTTATATACATAAAAATCTTTGTGTTACAGACTGATGAATATCTGAATGATTTGTACTCATTATTAACCGCGTTCAAAAGGTGTCTCAGTCATTATTGTCATGGAATGTTGATACTGACTGCTCCTGAACGTGGTTTATTTTTTTTTAATGGTGAATTCGACCATAATATAGTCGTTAGGTAGTCAGAGGCCCAAAAAGTCAGACAACCAGTCTTACCAAGGGGTATCGTATTACCCGGTACTAACTGGGTTGTGGAGGTCAGATAGGCAGTCGCTCCATGTAAAATACTGGTATTCAGCTGCATCCGGTAAAACTGGAAGCCGACCCCAACATATTTGGGAAAAGGCTTGGCAGATGATGGTGAATTCGACCATAAGTCGATTCCTCAATCATTATTATATTATATCATCGCATAGTCCATATTGTGTGAGTACTATGTACTAGAAAGATATCTTTCACTGAAATCCTACGTCTTTTCTTGACTTGACTGTGCCCTGGCGGTTGACAGTATGTCATGCTCACTTTAGAGTGAGCATGACATACTGTCAACCGCCAGGGCACACACGCGCCACCATCAGCGAGACATTAGTGTCTCGCTGATGGTGGCGCGTGTGTCGGATCATTTAGTTCCCTTCAAAATGGTTGAGTTGAATGGTGCTGATCCATGCGTCATGTTCGTGAACGGGCGCTGTCAGTTGTGACTGGTCATCTCTTAGTTGCCATGGATATTTGAATGTTTATTTTTGAATTGTATTTTTTGTTTTTTATGGACACTTTTAACTTGCATATCTAGCTACATTCTTCTCACATAATATACCATCTCAACATGAATGATGTAACCAAGATTTCGTAACATTTTAATTTAAAAGAGTGTCCATGGAGTTTCTTCCCGTTCTTCTCCATAGAGATCTACGCTAGGGAATGGGCAACTACAGTAATTTCACATTTTTTATGTCTTGTGACTGGGACTAAAGCTACATTTAATTTTCATCTTTGTTTCGACAGTTCAAAAGGGCCTGTAACTGGTCTACTTGAAATAAATGCTTTGATATTGATTTTGATTTCAATCTTGGGGTGTATTGGGAATATTAAACAACGTAAATAATTTACAAAATTTTATTTTCTCCTCCTGTCACCGGCTCTCTTAGGCTAGGTATGTATGTTCTTTCTTTGTGTACTGGTAACACCAAACTGTCGTTCTAACAAACCAACACAGGCTTCAGGGTTGACTCGACAAGGGGAGGTCACTTCGGCAAGCTTCGTTATGACTCGGCAAGCTTCGTTATTACTCGGCAAGCTTCGTTATTACTCGGCAAGTTTCGTTATTACTCGGCAACGTTCGTTGCGTTCGTCTACTGTTGGCGTTTGTACGAAAGCGCAGCGTGAAAAGCAGACGCTAGGTGATAGCTTTCGCGATATTTGTATAACGATGCTTTTGAGTATTAAAGCACTTATTTTCAGGCCTCTATTTAGCAACCTGACTTGAAATGATGTTATTTCACTATGAACTATGAACAATGTCAAGCCCAAAACCTGTGCTATTTTCCGTAAATTAAACATATCGTTAGATGGCAAGATTCACTAAACGCTAACATTATATTGTATGCCGGCCACCGTCAATGTCAGTTACAATATCTAACCACATACAGTTTTATTAAAGTCTTAATGAATTTGAATAAAAGGAAGTTTCACGACGAATTTACTAATGCCATTGAATAATTTAAATGAATAAATACAAGACTATTTTGAATGATTAATTAAAGCGTACACTATTGAACAGATATTATATAGAGTTGTTTAGTTGGCAGGTTAAACCAATGGAAAGTTGGAAAATAACATAAGCAAAAGGTTTTTTTCAGTACCTACATTATTATAGGAATTCGGTTGATAGGAGAATACAGCAGAATACATGTTAGTTGGGATCGGCGCCCAAGTAACATGGGACAAGATCAAAAAGATGTTGATTATTTCAAGAATTCAGTTTAGGTATTGAGTCACCCATAGGCATAGAATAGGCTTCACCCAACAGCTTAATAATTAAAAAAAAAAGCTGTTGTTTTTCAAATTTGAAAAAATGTTCGTTTCTTTGCTGTCCCTATTTCCATTAATTCATCCAGCCAACTCAAGATGCAACGACCTACTAATAAAGGTACACATATAAAGGAATGTTAGCGTTTAATATTACTTATATACATTAACTGTATACATTTAAATATCGATTCGAACAACTGGTAAAACGTAGATCAATATATACAGAGACCGTTAGTAACTTGAATTTTAACCTCAGAGATGGTTGGCATCAAAATTATTGCTACGAAGTTTTGCGCCCGAACTTTTAGCGCCGAAACTTATTAGGCAATTTTTGTTGAGGAAAGTGTTCCGATTCGTAATTTAAAAGCAAGGTGGTAATGGCGTTCAAAATGCACGTTGACGATAAGGGAAAGCGCTGAAATTATTGACACTGACAGCTGTCACTCGGCTGTCAGTGTCAATATTTCACAAGAATTATGACAATGACAGTTGAACGCGATAAAGACAGCAAGTGACTGTTTAGACATGTAGGTACTGATCGCATTCGGTTTCCTTTTTGAAATTTATCCTAATATAAACATTTTGCTTTTGCATTGTGAATCGGACTTTCACCAATAAAAAATTGCCTAATAGGCCCTCGCGCTTAGGTACAAGATGTGTCTACTTATAACTAAAATGTTTATACTAATATTTACAATATAAACGTATAATAACGAGTCATTTGATTTACAGCTCGTTTACAAAGAAATAACAAAAGACGAGAGAACTATTTACACAGCAAGGTTGCAAATCACAGGGATGCGTGCAGAAACACAGTTGTTGCGATATATCATAGCGGTACTTAAAAATATAGTAAAAAGTACAATCTCTGGCAAGATTCGACAATGTTTCATACATCAGATTGGGTTTTATGGCTGTTAACTAGCATTGCAAAATGTGGCGATTTTCAGGGGTTCCTAACTTCATTTCATTTCTCGAAAAAGTAATTAATAATCAATTGGAAAATCTGGATTTGGTACCCCTGACAATCGCTGAATTTGATTAAATTTGTTCGCTTCTCCTAATTTACTCTTTCAACATCAATTATTATAAAATACAAGTTCCTTGTGGTAATAATTTGATTCAAATTGTTTCTTAATTTCATTTAAATTAAAAATTGATGAAAAATGCAAATTTCTTTGTTGTTTCGATACTGAAATGTCAACTGCGTAAGAACTTCAACAGTATTCACAAAATTACGCAGTTCCATTCATTTTGTTCGATGGATCGAGGGTAATATAAATTAAAAACGTAATAATCAAAAAGGTGCTTCAAAAACAATAGTTTTTTAACATTAAGATATGCTTGATCTTTCCACGTCAATTCCTTATCACTTTAATTTAAAATAGAAACAACACGCTTGTGTTTAACACATCTCGTTCTGTTCAACTCTTAAGTATCAGTAATTTAATGGAAATTTACATATAGCAAGTTAAAGTTACATAAATTGCCATTTTCACAACCGAAATTAAATATGTAGTAGGTACTAACGTATAACTTAACAGTTCACTGACAATGGAAAAATTGTTACTGACGGGCAGCATCCGAGCTGTCAGTAATAATTTTGTCTGTGTCGCGAGTTCAAGATATCGTCTGTAGCACAACACTGTCACTCGGTCTCGCCCTCGCCAGCCGGAGACGGCAGGTGACGCTTGAGGGATGACGACGGCTTCGTCAGGTCGAGCGCCGGCTCGTGCGCGGAGGGGCCCGGCATGGGCAGGCTGAGCAGGCTCGGCGGCCGGATGTACGGCGGCAGCATGCCCGACGGGCCCTCCCCGGCAGCAGGGGGACACGCCATCGCAGGCGGCGTCCAGCACGCCGCGCCCGAAGCCTCCGGAACCATGGCTGGCGCGCTCAAGTACGAACACGACATCATCTGAAACAATCACAATTACAATTTAAAACATCTCAGATCATAACTTTGCAGCGAAATTAGGTTCATTGTGCGTGTAATCTCCGAGAGAGATTGGAGTAAAAACAGGGCTTACATAAATAATGAAATATGTAGTATTATGAGATGAGAGGCCTAAAGAATTCGTGGATGGGGGTTCTGTAATCACGCTAATGGCCAATGCGCAGCATCGCCCGCGGCCCCTCCCCCCGCACCTCGCGCCGCTTCAAGGAGGCTTTCATGCTAATGCAGATTGGGCGCAGGAGCAGTTCAGCACTAAATCGCGTCACACACCCAACACCTTGTAACTTTACCGGGAACTTTGAAGTTACTTCGGGAAATTACTCTCTCAAGAATCTGATTAATACCTTGTATCGTGCAATATGCGAGAGCTTTTATTTCGATTCTGAAATCGCGGTCAAACAATTTCCCATCGATACAAATGTTGTGTTTAGTTTCTCGTCTGCCAATATATCTTAAAGTAATTGTAAGTAAAGCATTTAGTGGCTATATATCACGCGCGGGTGCAGGCCGCTCGCGTCCATTTTTCACACATATCGCTGTGAAATTGATTACCGACACAATGCACGCGGCGTCCGAACAACCCTTGCTCTTGTTCTAACAACTTGCTTCAAAAACATGTGTAGCAAGTGGAAATATTGTCAAAATTAATATTATGTTTAAAATTCTCTCTCAAATTGTATGAATCGTAAATTGATCTGTAGCTCGGTCGATAGGCATGTATTGTTATAATAGTTTCATAGTTAATGCCACGTACAAAAGCCTGCACACAATTGGCATAGTTGGCGGCAACAGCGCGAGCAGCTGTTGCACGCGGAGTGTTCTAACAATGATATTGTAGCTTTAATATTTATTGCACTTGATCAACTCTGAGCCAGTTCTATAGAGCCTTCAAACATTATGCGCTCGCTTAAAAAAACGTCAAAATTTAATGCATAAATTAAATTTATCCAAAAACAACAATCTACTCACGTCAAGTCTTTAAACAAGCAGAACTTAATTAACTTGACGCCATTGTACCCAAGAACGTAAAGTGCATAATTAAACCCTTCACGTAAACGCTTTGGTTAATATGTTTAAGCGTCGGTATTGCTTTAGGAGACCTAAACTCTCCTATGAGAATAAACAGGGTCTGAGGCGGCGGGCGCGCTGGCCGAGGCTCGCCGCACAAATGAATTAGTGGTGTTGTGACCCCCCGCAGCCTGGCCCGCGCTGGCCCACGCTGGCGGGCCACGCAGGGCGGGGGGCATGTTGCGATTAAAATATAATTAGGCGCTCGGCAATTGTTTCGCCATCGAGCCAGGTGGTGCGGCTCAGGCGGCTAGGTAAATTAAATAGCCGTATAGGGTTTCCAATTACGTGCGCCCGGTGGCCGCGGAAAACACGCTTATTGCCTAATAATGGGTCGGGGGGCGCAATATGAGGATCTTGTGGAGCTGATTAATTATTACACGTTCGTGTTAAAAATCGAGGATACCTTTGCTGTGATAGGGGGGAATTGTAACGCGATATTAATTGCTATCAAGACGAGGTGACTAATAAATCACGTTCACCTACCGTTGGTACTTTCAGCATTAATGAATTCAAACGGGCCGCGATAATTGCGTACCTAATTACGGGCGGACGGAGCTGTCTAATTTATCACTGTCGGATTATGAATTAGGAATGGCGTTAATTTAACATGCATAATATTTGTGGAGGCGATGTAGTGGCGTGTTATGGTGGCGCACTTGTGCCGACTCTAGTGCCAATTAGGTTTCACGGTATGTAATATATCTATTCTTGTAGCTCAATAAACGTCTTGCACAATTTAAATAATAGTAGTAGTTGAAACTGTTGCAGGAGTCTCCCATTATAAAAAAAATACAAAATAATAAATATTTTTTAAATGGGAAAGCGTTTTAAACACGTACAAAACTACAAAAAAGGTTTCGCAGTTTTGAGCATAGACTGTTCCTATTGCCGTCTGTGAAATTGACACCCTACGCCAATTAGGTTCCGTCTTATGGCGTCACACAACTGTCAAAGATTCTCAGTTGTGAATTGTGATTTGAAAATACGGAAAGTGTACAAAAAAAAAACCCCTAAATTTTCTAATAGAACAAAAACAAACTACACAAGAATTCAACTATACAAGAATATCCGTTTGGAAGTCTTAAAAATTTAAGTAAGTACTTAAGTAAAATATGGATTTCTATGCACCTTACTGCCCTGACCTTATCATGGCGTAGACTGGTGTTGCAATTTACTAAGGTCAGTCGAGGGGTAGTGCGCGACCCCTGCCATAGGTATTGTAATCAATATTCGTTCCAAGGCTGTATTGTTGCATTAAATATGATGGTCAACTTTAACAACCGCATAAATCAATAATCAAGTCAAAGTGATTACTTGAGTAAAAGTAATTATATAAGATACGATTTTTTTTCTGTAGTTTAGTTATTGCTTAAAGTTAGAACTGTCAAAAGTTAGAATTCTTAGCTTTGCTTTCTTTGACGGTTCTTACTTCGTTCAAATTCTTGTCTATTGCAAAAAGCTGGTTTTATAAGTAATTACTTAAACTCAAGTAAAAACTTAAACTTGACTATATACACAAAAGAACTACCCATCAATAAACAAAGGATGCCAAAATATAGAACTACAGATGAATGACGAACGTTGTGTGGTAAGTACTTAACGCCGCTATAAAAGCTTATATTGAAATTCGAAAAAAGAGTCTGCAAATCTAAACCACAATTCTTTCAAAAATTAAATCAACTGAAAGTCCTTTCAGACATTATTAAAAATTCACGAACATTCATACCCACCTTAATTCGATTAGAATGGTCACACAATTAGGTTCAATAAAAAGTATGGGCGACGAAACGTACAGGGCTGTCGAAAAAGTTGCCAAAAATAGTTCTATAAGTCTCTGTTTCTGTGTGTGTGCAACCCTGTAAAGGTCAGGGACACGGTGCCCAGGTCAGAAGGTCGCGTGACCTCGCCGGCTGCACCGTAATCACCGATATACGATATTGCTCAAGAATGGAAAGCTTTTATTAAGCCCCAACTGAACGTTATTTTAAGCTATTGTACCAGAAACAAACCGTACATTATGAACAAATTGTTGTGTCAAATTTCCGTAATGTATGTGGGTTCGCAATATATACTACAAATACATCAATTTTCATTATAACCCAACAAAATTATCTAACACAAAACACACAGAATTACAATACATTTGCATTAATTTCGCCATCTACATACGTTTAAGCACAATATATACTATTGAGCAGACAATGGGCGCTTTCACCACAAATTTCGGTTATTACAGGCATGCCGCCGTTAAGGAACTTGTGCGTATGTGCGTTCAGTTTAATATCGGCCATTGAATAGAAAACGCCTCTGCGCTCACAATGGTCCATCGGCATTCCATTAACTACTAGAGCAAACACGGGGACGCGTGCGGGCACTAACTCAATACAAAACGATTTCTAGCTAGCGATACTCGCACATTCGGGACATTCCTATTCGGTTGTAACAACACTAACGACTGTTTATACTGGCAGGCGGGTTGGGCCCGATCCGAGCGACAATCGGGGCCCACCGGACGGAGCTCGCGAGACAATGCAAGACTGGGCCTAAATAATTTAATAGTTGTAGGCGGCGGTGCTTCGAGCGGTCGGCAAACAGTTGGCCGACGTTTGACGATATTGCATCGTTGGCGGGTATTGGAAGGTTCCAAGGTTTATGAAGTAAGCCTTTGTCTTGTACGTGTTGATTAATTATCTGAGCACGTGTGAGAGCCGACGCTTTGTTTTGAATCGGAAGGCGGCTTTCGAACTGAACTTCGTCCGGTATTGCATTGCTTTGTTGTTTAGATATGTTTTGCTTTGTTGAGAGTAAAGTAGACATATAAAGAAATTGACTACTATAGAAACTTTCTTTGTGGCCAACCATTTTTATATGGTTTAAGATTCAATAAGAAATTCCAAACATCTTTGAGGATACTTTTTAACTTAAATAATATAGACCTAAAAAAACTTTGGCATTCATAATAAGCACTGTTTTTTGCACAGACACAAAAAAGTAACTTCCAATAACAAGTCTTATCATCATTACTTATTTGTAAACATCTCAAGCACGAAATAATTTACACGTTTTATTCAAATTTTTAATTTAACTAAAGCATCAAAAGTTTCCGTCTCGAAATAATTGCAGTGCGGGGAAACTTTGAAAGACCTATGGACTTGGGCGAGCATGTCCTTTATAAAAGTTTTCTTTTTTCGTCGCTATAATGGATGATATGAAGCTCTGCGGGCTTAAGGTCACAGATGGTAAACTGTTTAGTATTATACAGTTTATTTCTAAGTTTTGTGATATTTTGCAGATATTTCTGCATCTACGATGGGGTTCGTTCATCAACATTAATTTCTACTTAAGATTGCCCACAAAAAAGTAAGCTCCGAACACGTTTCTAGTACGTGAGCACTTTTCTCTCAGAGAACCACTTTCCTTTTTATACCCAAATAGATAAACCAAAAGGCCGTAGTTAGTAATTTCGTCTAATACACGAGTGCCATAAACACAAGGAGAAGCGCTAAAGATATGGCGAGGTAAGATATAAGAGTGATAGTGAGCGTTTGGTTGGGCGGGCGGTAATAAATTAGGGCGGGCGGGCGTAGGGCGGCGTCGCGTGCGCCGCGGCCGTTTGTCGCGTAGCGTGCGCCCGCGCTCATTGCTTATTCATGCACGCTAGACACGCACAGGTAAGGCGCACACTATGCTACACAAGTGTTACCCTACCGATAATGGGTTAAACACTGCGATATTACACCGATTGCACACTAAGATTATTTTCGCTTGTAAATTTTGATTTTGGATAATTACGTTGTGGAATTCCGAGGAAAAGTTCGAAAAATGTTGTTAAAATTGATGTCTTTATAGGTTTAAATTGGCGTCACTTAAAAATAATAGTCTGAAGCTTATTTTCATTACAAAATATCCGGTTTATTTTTCCATTGAACTATTAGTATAGCCTGTGTGTCCGGCCTACACATCGTAGCGAGCGTGCGGCGCGCCTACACTGCCGACTCGTGTCTGTGTCGCGTCTGTCGGCTCGATGACCGCACATTAATCATCATTCACGTCTTAGCGATAAGCTCTCATCTGCCGTCATCGCCTGTCTCCCTCACACTGACGACTTCATCAAATCATCGTATTTAATCCCCCACAACAACTTCACTAAGCCACCAGAAACATGCCTCATTAATGATACACTTTAGTATCATAATTATACGCAAGTATCGGTAACCCATTTGTTACCTAGATACTTATGAAATCAATTTCCCGACAAGTTTTACGTTCAAAGCGAAATTTGACTTATACTGGATATATTACTAAGAACTCGTAAAGTTACAATAACGTAGTAGATTCTTACGTAAACTTTAAAGAAATAAGTGTATACGTCAAAGGATTTCGCATAATTCCCGATAACGAGCGTTCGAGTCGCTCTCTTACTTCAAAGCCGCGTTTCAGTTACAGTTTATTATTAATAAAATTTGGCCGGGTTTGCGAGCGGGCCGAGCGGGGCTAGCGGGGTGAGCGGGGCGAGCGGAGCGGCTCGGCGGCTGTAACGAGCGTGGTCCGCCTCGTTATCGGCAGCGCCGGCCGGTCAGCGCCGCGGAAAATTCGCCCGAAACTGACGCGCGTGAAAATTTAATGAACGGCCGGACGCTAGTTAACTAAAAGGTAAAGTGCACCCTCTTGACGTGTTCGGTAAATATTAATAGTGAGTGTGCTAGCGTGCGCCATTAAAAATGCACGAGTCCGCGGACACGCTGCCCCGCCGGCGGCCACCGCGTTCATTAGCCTCTTTACATGCGGTCCCCGGGCCCTCCTCCGAATTCACTCCAGCTCGAGGCGCCTCCACGCGTCTCAACGTCACTCCGCCATTATAACAACAAATTAAGAATTTCCCGCTCGAATTCATCCAATAAAACGCGACATTCAGTATCGAACTTCTCCGATACGGTGCTCTGCGTGGCCTGCGAACACTTCCGGAGAACAAGTTTTACTATTGAAGCCATTTTAAAACTCTTACGGATGCTATTAGGGATAATAGAAACTGTCTAGCTGGAACGATGAGTCAAGGAATTATGTCTGGGACTGGAATGATCTAAGTTTGACTTTTATGTCGTTTTCCGTTGCAAGAGAACGCGGCTGCTCACGGTCCGTGCGAAAAGTCCGCGAGTAGTTAGGAGTGGGTCACACTGCAGGGAGACTGCGGTATGCGGGCTGGTGCGGGTGCGGACGAGGGCGCGATAGCACGCAGTGTCTGTTACCGAGTAATGAGGATCGTTAATTATGTATCGCTAGGTGCGTAAGCTTTTCAATTTGGGAACGGTTCAGTGTCGCGGGCTCTCGCGAACGAGGTCAAGGGTTCGCGACTCTCTCAACCCTGAGGGGCTGCCAAATTAATGAGGCACTCCTTTGTAATAAAGAAATAACAAGAACTGCGCACGCGAACCCGGCCTCACCGACTTCGATGTCATTAAAGGCGTCGCGAAGTCTTGAAAGGAGTCGTTACCGCGCCTCGCAACAACTGAGTTTTCATCAACATTCCGATTCCGAAATATACACATAAATTGCTTAGCACTCACGCTTACAAAAGTAGCATTGAAAAGTATATTCAAAAATTATGGAGAGACGCACAAATGGGAGGAACACAACAGTCTACCACTATGATATATCACAGACAAATTATTAGAGTACTATATACATAGTATATGCCTATTTTCGCAGTAGTTGCAATTGTTTCCCACAAGTAAGGCAGTGTGTACACGGTTGTGACGGTTCATATTAGTGGAACAGACGGGGTAGATTAGAGCGGGGGTGCGGCTGGTCCCGGCGGCCTGCGGGCACGGGTTTCTAAGTCCCGGCTAATTGGATGAGCCGCCAGGCCAGCCCAATTAGCAGCACCGTTGTGATTCATTTTAATCGGGCGCCCTTATCAGTGCACCACTCAGCGCCGGTGTAAACCTACCTTTAAAATATTTTCTATATGAGAGAAAAATTATTGCTATCTACGAAAATTTTATTTAACGGAAAAGTGGATCATGAACTGCGCTATGTATTAAAAATGAAAGTTCTGGGGAAACAATATACTTTTCTCATATATTAAAGGAGATTTTAATTTAAACTGAGTTTCTCAAAATCTCACATCTTCATTAGGAGAGAGAAATATTTATAAAGTAAATACTCATTAGTAAAGAAAAGTACCTAAACCTTTACAAGGTATTGTTAGTGCAATTTAATATCTGGCACATCAAATAAAATATTTTTTATACTTTCAGTTGAAGGCTTTAGGATAATTACAATATTCCTTTATGAGTTTATTGGGTACAGGCAAAGTTGGTTTATTCGTACTCCTCTGCCTATCCCTTTGGAGAGAACGGTCGTGATGTTATTTTATTAAATTGTACATCACAAAAATTACTAATCATATGCTTAGGATTTTCCCAACTATGTTGGGGTCAGCTTCCAGCTCATGCAGCGGAGTACTAATATTTTACATGAAGCGACAGTCTAACTGACCTCCACAACCCAGTTACACGATGCCTTGGTAAGACTGGTGCTCAGACTTCCAGGCTAACATAATAATCTCTCATTGTAAAATAACAGCAAATAACGCTTTACATAGAAAACCAAACTAAAAAATAGAAAATAAATTTAAATACATTTGAATTATGAATAGTGTAAAAAACTCTAACAAATATGAATGAATAATAGTGTTAATAAGAAAGAAATGTTTAATTTAAAAAACCGGCCAAGTGCGAGTCGGACTCGCGCACGATGGGTTCCGTACCATTATCTATACATTAGACAAAACGGCAAAAAAATCACGTTTGTTGTATGGGAGCCCCCTTAAATATTAATTTTATTCTGTTTTTAGTATTTGTTGTTATAGCGGCAACAGAAATACATCATCTGTGAAAATTTCAACTGTCTAGCTGTCACGGTTCATGAGATACAGCCTGGTGACAGACAGACGGACAGACGGACAGACAGACGGACAGACAGCGAAGTCTTAGTAATAGGGTTCCGTTTTTACCCTTTGGGTACGGAACCCTAAAAAAGCGTGGGGTGCTTTTTAATAATATTATCGACATGATAATCCTTCTTCTCATATCTTTCTTGAAATATTTATAACTATTGCCACCATGCACCCCACGCTTTTTTTTAAATTAAACATTTTTTTCTTATTAACACTATTATTCATTTATCTTTGTTAGAATTTTTTACACTATTCTTAATTCAAATGTATTAATATTTATTTTCTATTTTTTAGTTTGGTTTTCTATGTAAAGCGTGTTTTTTAGTTTTTTTTTAAACTATTATTTATTTTCTACTTTTTAGTTTGGTTTATTTATAAAAGCATGTTTTTTTTTTTTTTTTACTGTTATTTAAACTATAATAAATTAAGTCAGTAACTTATCTGGGAAGTGGGTAAATCGGGCGCCTGCTGGCTTCTTTAGATGAGGTAGCTGTTTCTCTCATATCATCTAAATCTTCTGGATCTCAAAATAAATGCCATATTCGTAATCAGCATCCCTGATAATCTCGGAATTGACACCCATATTGATTTTTAGACATTTCAACCCCATCGCACCCCAACAGGGGATGATGGTATTTCAGTTACACATTAAATCTTAAAATCGCGTTGTTTTTGTAATACACCCCGCTCAACCCGATACACCATACAAACAATAACCATGTTGATTTTCAGACTTTGTCACCCTATTTCCCCCCTTAAGGGGTTGAATTCTGAAAAAACCTGAATTGTCATCGTTCTTTGACGGGTGTACAAAATTTGAATGAAATCTGGCCGTTTAAAGTGGGTCAAAACCGCGCCCTACGAAGTCGGTTACAAACATACAAACAAACAAACATACAAGTGAAGCTAATATAAAGCGTGTAAAAAGCGTGTAAAAATGATCGCAATGACGGGGAGATTGTTCTCCCCGTCGAGCCTTTCGGCTTCGTTAAGAGGTCTTTTACACTATTTATACAACGTGTAACGGAAAGGGTATTACTATCCTTAACCACAAAAGATTACAGCTGGTATAGAATCAATTTACAAAGTTTCAGCTCAAATTAAATACTCAAAAAAATGATACCAAATTTTCGGTTTCTTAAGTTTCATTCAATCACTAGCCGTGTGGTATCCGGCAGAGTAGAATAGAACCAACCCATTACACTTACGGGTGTCGTATAAGGCGACTAATGTCTGAGGCAGAACAGCTTGCGCCTCCGTAGACCAGAGAATGGGCAAGCAGCGTTTTCTGTTAGTCTTTCATCACTGCGATCTCCAATCCGCCTGCCAAGCGTGGAGATTACGGCAAATTCCTCCCATCATGGGAGAGGATTATGTCCAGCAGTGGATGTTATGGGCTGTTGTTGTATTCAAATCATAACAAACGTGTCACCGCACTACGTTGGTCAATATCTTAAAAATTTCAGTGCATTGTTCCAAGTTTGTCAACACAAGAATTTAAGAAAGGACAAGGATCAAGGACAAAAACCCGTATCTATAAACAAGTCAAGTGTTTACTTGAGTAAAAGTAATTACTTTTATTTTGTAGTTTAGTAATTGCTTGAAGTTAGAACTGTCAAAATTTAAAATGCTTAGGCTGCTTTGCTGTCTCTGACGGTTCTTACTTACTTCGTTCAAATTCTCGTCTATTGCATAAAAATGGTTGCATGATTAATTACTTAAACTCAAGTAATTACTTTAAGCGACTACAGGAGCTAAATTAGCAACTCTATTTGTGGTGGTTCAAACTTCGTTTGAAATACTATTAGAATAAAGTTCTAATCAGCTTGCACTAAAGTGGTTGTTACGTCAGTCACTGCGGGCTGAATAGTACGAAATGAGTGATTTTTGCGATTTACATAAATCTATTGATTGGACTAAAAAAATAAAACACTATGATGCTAATATGTTGCTTGTAAAATTATTTGCCAAAAAATCAGAATGATCGCATGTATTTTAGTATGGTTTTTACTCGTTAAAAGAAATTTTTAGAGATAAGTTCGTGATTTTTTTTTATCGAGCAAAATTAGTTGTATTATGTTTTCAAAACACTATCGTACTAGCATATATCCTGAAGAATATCATATATTTTTTTGGTTTTGTTTATTACAGTGAAACATAATTATGCTTTTTTGCATTATAAAACTCGCGTTTAGCTCCTGTAGTCCCCTTTACTTGACTGTAGATACAAGTGTTAATATAAATACGTATAGGCATTAAAATTGATAACTACTTCTTTTGTTTTTCACATAGCACGTGCAATTGAAGGTTGTCTGTCAATACACCTGTGTTTAATAAGAATAATAATATAATTGTTTATTAATACATATAATATCACTAGCTGACCCACGCAACTTCGTCTGCGTCACATAAGATAGAAAAAACTAACAAAAGGAATACATTTTCCCCGTTTTCGCAACATCTTTCATTTATGCTCCGCTCCTTTTGGTCGTAGCGTGATGTTATATAGCCTATAACCTTCCTCAATAAATGGGCTATCCAACACAAAAATATTTTTTCAATTCCAACCAGTAGTTCCTGAGATTAGCGCGTTCAAACAAACAAACAAACAAACAAACCACCGAAACACACCGAAGGGTAAAGCAGAGGGATATCATTTCACCTGTAATCTTTAAGTCCCATTTCATTGGGGGCACGCCTATTTCCATCAACCGAGCACAAATCACTCTGTAGCTGCTATTAAGAAACTGATGGAAAAAAATCCTATAACAATTTGTCCGACCCGGGAATCGAATCTAGGACCCTGTGCTCAGCAGTAGGGATTGCGACCAATAGACCATTGAGTCAGTTTCAATAATAATTAAAATATAATTGTAAATTAATATAGTTAGTTAATTAAAACGTGACTAACTAACTTTAGTATATAACCTTAATTAGTTATGTTCAATTAATTTTATAGTTCCTATATTATATTCTATTTAAATGCGCGTAATGGTTAATTGCTATAAGTAACTACCTTCGTCATGCTAATAATAAAATATGCCAAAGATATAAAAAATTGTGGTATTATTTTCCTCATCCATAATGCTCTATAACTAATGCAATTTTTTTGTATCACCAACTTAACCAACCTATATTTGAAATGTGAAATACATATGAAAGTATTTACGGTACTTATAACAAAAAAAAAAACATTTTGTTAATTTTTTTTCTGTTTGTTCCGACTAATCTCCTAAATGGCTGGACAGATTTTTACGGGATTTTAATGGCAGATAGCTGATGTTTTAAGACGTAACCTAGGCTAGGTATTTTTATTTAAGGAAAAAATGTTAGGATTCCGCGCAAACAAAATTAAAACCCTTGAAATTGTTAGCAAACTCCGATTCAAAACGGGAGGTATTATTTTTATAAGAATGTCGCGGGTAACAGTTTGAAGGTATTTCAATAAAAGTGTTTGTTCCATAAAAGTGCACTATATTTATAAGGCCTTTGCCCAGCAGTGGGACAATACAGGCTAAACAAAAAAAAAACTCACACAACTAACATTGTCTTTGTCAATTAACATGAAACTAACTAGTATAGTGCGTATAAATTACATTGGTATGGAGGCTAGTGGGGCGACTAAACAGCCCGGGAACTCGATCCCGTATCCCGTGACGTCGGCTCGGTCCCCTGATAAGAATTAATCAAGCCAGACCCGTCCTGCCAGTCAATGAACGCGTTTGAGTGGAAAATAAAAATAGACCTGCAAATTGCGTGTCTATTTGTAGACTTTATTTCTTTGTGTTTTTTTGGAAGGTGAGTAATATTTTCGAATTAATATAATATAGGGCAAGAACTTTTTTTTTATCGCCATTTAAGACGATATTTTATAATTACTGAGCGCGGCAAAAAACAGTGTTCCAGAAAATGGATTCATCATCTGCCTAGCCTTTTCCCAACTATGTTGGGGTCGGCTTCCAGTTTTACCGGATGCAGCTGAATACCAGTATTTTACATGGAGCGACTGCCTATCTGACCTCCACAACCCAGTTAGTACCGGGTAATACAATTCCCCTCGGTAAGACTGGTTGTTAGATCTTTTGGGCCTCTGACTACCTAACGACTGTCAAAGATCTACAAATGACAGCCGGGACTAACGGCTTATCGTGCTTTCCAAGGCACAGAGGAAACTCGGTATGTAATGGGTGGTCACCCATCCACAGACCAACCTAGTCAAGCACGGCTTAACCTAACGATCGACCCGAGCGGCTGTTATTATTTAGCCACGAGCTCCTCTCTCCTCTCCTCTCTTCCAGAAAATGGATTATGGACTTAAAATTAGATCAATTGTTATAATGACTTATGTTTTATATAATGATTTTCAGTAATTTGTAGGTAGGTATATGACATACCTACCTACAAATTACTGAAAATCACAGTTTGCGTGAGAAAAATAAAGCAGAACAAGGAAAATAAACTTCTATTACAAATCGAACTTCAATTACTATGTTATATTTATAAATTAACTTAAATTAATAAACTATCACGATCAACTACATAAACACTAAATTTTACACGTATGTGAAATAAACCCTACCAAAAAACTCCCAGTTTTTCATCAACCGAAATGCATTCGATCGCGGCATATCAAGCAGAGTCCGTCCATTAACGGCACAAGTTTACAAAACACAAAACAGGCGAAGCTGTGCGAGAGAGACGACAAGAGAAACCACTTCCGCAATGAGATGGCGCACTTCCTGTGATTGAGGGCGCCCAACGCCGCGCCACCGCGTCCTGACCGTATCGCGGCGTTCGTGGCCCTACACTTGGGAAACTTTCTCTAATGTGAAATTAGCCGTAGGAGAAAATTGCGTGCTGGATTGTGGAGTTGAAGTTTTTGAGGGTCTTGTTAGTGAAGGTGGATGAGGTGATCTTTGAGGAGAAAGGTTAGAAAATCTTCAGGTGTTTGGTAATGAGCATAGAAAAAAACAACATCTTTCTTTCAGCAAAGTAAATGGTAGTAGGTCATTGAGAAAACATCGTGAAATATTAAAGTAGATGCGCTATTATACGAGTATAACTTCTGTTTACATTCTGTTATGAAATACGATAGTATCGTATTTTTAGATGAGTAATTACTCCGGAGTAGTGACTCCCGTTTCCTTGACCTTTAGAAAAACCCATATCTCATCTTTGTCATTCTATGTACTTACTCTAATAGCCATGGATGGTGGATCCGGCTCGAAGGACCGAAATGCTCCTTAACAGATGGAGTTGCGTTTTTTTATCCACTACCACGGAGAAGACAGTTTTCATTAAGTGATAAGTAAGTGAGCAGAAGCAATAATTGTCCTTGCTTGAACAGAACTTAACTGCGTAAATTTAGTCGTACCATGCACATTTGGCAAATGCGATGGGTACATATTGTGTAGTAAACGAAAGCACGCATAGCAGTACTGGCTGTGAACACTGGCTCGCCGTGTAATTTCCAGTGCATCCCGTTCTCATCTCTCTCGCTCAGCTAAGTAATGACTTAGATCCATTCCCGGATAAATAGCAAATTGAATGTGTGCCCCTCGTAGTGTGGTGTACAGCGTACAACGCCACCCCGTCTGCGAGCCACGACACCTGTGTGTGCGTCACTACATGCATGTGTGGGTGTCCACTGATAATGCAAGCTGTATATTCTGGTGATTAGTGGCGCACGCCTATTAATTCTACCAGACTAGAGGTAGTTTTTGAGAAGGTGCTTTAAGTTTAAGTGAAAATTTATTTTCCGAGAGAAGAGTGCAGATATTTGCCAAAGCATTAAAACGTGGGTAAAATTCGTAATTTTGGGTGCAACAAGCATGGTTAAACTATGTTTTAAAAACTAATTTCGCGGCAAGTATAGCCACCCCGCCGATAACCCGCTACTATTTACAATGTTTTTCGTCGGTCGTATTTTTTGGCTTGTTTTACGGTCGGCGAATATGAAAAGTTTTGAGGAGCTCTCGCCGAGAGGCGTAAAGGCGGTTTACGACGCGTCTTCGAGTTGAATGCGCCACATGTTAGCGTGTTCCACTGAATTTCCTCGCGGTATAACCGCATTACACGTGCTCCATGACCTGACCATGAAAATTTTAAACGTCTCGCTTCAAACAAACGGGCTCGTTCTCGCCACCGTGAGTTGGTAAACGGGCGCATAATGTAGCTCTCGTGTTTGTTGAAGCAAAAACTTGAGGGTTAGGTTAAAACCGACGTCTTTTTAAACATTGCACAATGCAATCCCGACTGGGCCAGCTGCAAAAACTCCCGCTCCGGGACAACAAAGAGATGTCCTTATAAATTCTCGATTAAATTTTGGATACGAGCTCCAATGAACACAAATTCCTAGAGTCGGTCCAATAAAGGACGCCGTGCAGCCGCGTTAGGAGGCCATAAACGAACGTATTATCCATGTAAGGCGGAATAGCCGTTGCACAATTAATTGTTTCATTTTGGGAAACAATTCCCGCTCCTCATTCAATTAAGAGCGGCGACTAAGGGGAGTGGGCGCGGGGGTGCGGGTGCGGGCTACCCCGCCCGCTCATGAGACGGACGTATTAATAGCGCCTGCAATATTGATATACTCGTATCGTATCCCACGTACCGCGTTCGAATACGATATTGTTTGTTAGCGAATTCGATTTGTGTCGATCATAAATCTTGCGCCTTATGTTGAATTTGGAGTTGATTGAATTCGCACCGAGGAACGCAAGAGGAAGGAACGAGTGTCGCGCGACGGCTCGACGAATAAAGAGTACGCGTTTACGTTTTAATTAGTGTTTCTGGATGAATAATAGATTAACGAAGCAAGCGATGACGAGCGCGAGGCTCGGGGTTCGCGCTCGGTACTCAGGTGATACCGAAGCGGGACTCAATTAGCAAAAACACACAGAATTAAGAGAGACAAACATGTCGGGCGGGACACATGACGACTGACGAGGCGCCCTCCTCAATCCGAATTTTATATTGCGCCATTCATTATTCATTGTGTTTGTCAAGAAAATTACTGTGGACCTTTTAATATAACTTCCCGAGTCGCACAAACGGAGCTACAAATTGGAGTTGTGAACAAGTTTGCTGGGAGTCGTACTCGTGACTTAACCTTGGCGATTAGTACTCGCGTGTCGAGCTGTCAAACAAATTTTTGCTGTAAAAGCGAATTTAGCACCTAATTAGGTGCTAAATTCGCGAGGATCATTGGGAGTATTTAGCGGTTTGGTTAAATTAAGTTTTGGCGTAAAATGATGAGCATAAGTTCGGTAAGTTACTTTAGCTATTACGCTAATGTAAGGAAAGTATTTAATTTAAAAGATAGCTACGTCTCAGGGCAGAGCTTTCAAATCAGTGGCGTTGGCTGAAGATTTGAGAGCAATCTGTTAGATTGGTTCATTACGGCCTCCATTAGTGGAGTAATGAGTCGCGATGCATGCCGAAGCGAGTGCGGGGCAGGCGGGCGGGGAAAACACTAAAAACGCTTTTCTTTCTATTATTTTAAATGTCATCGCTAAAAACTGCAGATACTAACTACACACTAAGTATTTTTAGGAATATGTTTCAAAATATCGCATTTATAAGAAATATGGAGGCATGCAATTACAATAATTCGTGGGCAATAAATAAGTAACCATAATTTTATAGTCGTGATAGGTTACAAGCTGCTGGCATGGATGGATGTCTATGTTCTGTGTTACGGATACAATGTTGAACTTAAGAACATAACATTTAAATTATGACATTTTAAGAATAAAAATGTTTGATTTTTGTGTAATTTTAAGTAGTCTTCGTGTAAGAGCCTATACTACCTCAAATTAGAAACTCTATTTGTGGTGGTTCAAACTTCGTTTAAAATACTGTTAGAATAACGTTCTAATCAGCTTGCACTACAAAGTGGTTGTTACGTGAGTCAATGCGGCCGAATAGTGCGAAATGAGTGGTTTTTATTCTTTATAAAATCAAATTTTCGTCTTTTGGAAAAAAAAAAAAACATAAGACCGTATAGTTAGTTCAGTTAGTATGCAAAGTTTCATGATCTAATTTGAAGTACTTTTTGAATACCAGCGGTTTATTGTTCGATTTGGAGGTAACTTTGGATTTTTTTTCAATAGAGAAAACTTTATGGAATTTTGGTTTCGCCAAACATAAGACCTAACATTAATCCTCAACTTTACCATATATTTATTTCAAAATTAATGCTGCAGTATTTTAGGCGTAACGGAGGATCATGCTAAGCCATTTGAGGTAGTATAGGCCCTTAAATTTAAATTATTAATCAAAAACTCTTCCTTTACGTTTCAATTTTACTCTAATGCTGACCGACCAGTATTTAACCACCAATAAAGCTCTATAGCAATATTTAAGCTTCGTTTAAAACCTGGAAGAAGGTACAGTTAATTCCTATCTCATCAAATAACCGCGTCAAAAACGCAGCGTTGGAACCGCTAGTCTGCCTCCCCGTAACGTTTAAGCGAAAATTAGCTGCAGCTTGGTGTGGAGGATTTCGAGTATGAATGCAGGTCGGGTCTGTCCATTAGCCTAATTGGAGACGCGGCAGCACCGCAGCGCCACCTAGGACACGGCCCTTTGTTATGGCAGACACTAAATTTGACTGGAATCTCTTAAGGTGAATGCTCCAACCAGTCCGCGAAATTCAAATTTTCTTACGTTTTTTGCAATTTTCAGGCCAGTGCTAAGTTGTATGTTGATTAAAATATTATTCGCGGTTGTAAAACGTATGTAGTTACAGAATTATAATCATCAAAATCATCAAAACAACCCTCAAGTTCATATAAGTCGAGGAACGATTTTTTCAAGGTCAAAGTCATTGCTAGACCTTTATGAACTTGGAGGGTTGTATTGATGATTTTGATGATTATAATTCTTAAACTACATACGTTTTACAACCGCGAATAATATTTTAATCAACATACAACCTAGCACTGGTCGGCAAATTGCAATAAACGTAAGAAAATTTGAATTTCGCGGGCTACCCTGACGCTTTCACCTTAATAGACCACTGAGGGTGCGTTCGTGTGGGTTTATGATTTTATGAGGCTTTTGATTTTGGCGGGGTAATCAACCGTATTTTTGTAAGGGCTTCATTGAAAAATTGAATCAGAGAATACTTTTTTAACCGACTACGGTGAAACGAGGAAGGGTTACTATTTTAGCAGTCATCTATGTATGTATGTTTGTATTTACGTACGTTCCTCCATATAACTATTCATCCGATTTTGATGAATATGGTGTCCATCGATTCGTTATTATGACTCGGGTAACATATATAGGTTACATTTTAATCGACTTCAACTATACAGAATGACTTTTTTAACACTTTCCAAAAAAAATGGGTAGGTATATTAAGTGCATGGAGTAGAAGCATATGGCATTTTTTTTTTTTTAATAAATATTATAATAATAATATGATTTTTTTTTCGCGTATTGAGCATGATTCGATATTTTTTCATTTTTTTTTTTCAAAATATCTCTTTCTGTGTTCTAATATGAAAAGTTTACTTGAAATTTGTAGCGTTTTTTGATGATGGATCATTTTTTTTCTAAGCTGTGGGAAAAAAAAAGCTAGGTATGCCATAAGCTTCTACTCCGTATATACCCATTTTTTTTGGAAAGTGATAAAAAAGTTATCCGGTAGGAGGAGTCGATTTTTCAGTAGTCGAGTTTTTTAGTTGTAGCCTGTTGTAGCACACAAATTCTTGTTAGCGTTCTACATTTATTTTAAAGCTTTAATGTTTTGGTTGCTGTAATTAATAAAGGTTATAAGTAATTGCAGTTAAGTTGTTAAACGTTTAAACTTTTAAAGATTCAAAACACAAAAAAAAAAAAATCTGCTAGATTTTAATTAATATCCTCATCCTACCTGCCACAGTAAAAAAAACTACCCATTGACAGTCACTAACTGTTTCAAACTTAATACATGACTAATGAGAAACCCTAAGTTGCGCTTATACTCATAGCATTACGACAAAAGGTAAGGGGCGCCTGCTCCTTCTAATTAAATGGTAAACTTTCATGAGCTCCCCCCTCGCCTCCCCACCCCCGTACCGCTAATTAATGCGCCCACGGGAAGCTCGGACGTCTCGCCTTTCGACCCTGAGACACTACATCATACGAGGACTCAACTCATTCAAAATCATCAGATATATCGGATGACTTTCCAAAAAAAATGGGTATAATTATTAGGTGAACAGAGTAAAAGCTTATGGCATACCCAGTTTTATTTTTTCCACAGCTCAGAAAAAAAATTGATCCATCATCAAAAAACGCTACAAATTGAGTAAACTTTTCATATAAGAACAAAGAAAGAGAAATATTGAAAAAAAAAAAAATCGAATATTCGAAATACGTACGCGTATGATTTGAAAAAAATGTATGCCATTTGCTTCTACTCCTTTCACCTATTATACCCATTTTTTTTGGAAAGTGACAAAGAAGTAATCCTGTATGTTTTCTGTGGTAGATGTAGTAGTTCTTCCCACTCAATTCCCGTAATCAAATAACATTTTTCAAACCAAAATGGTTTGAAAGTTTCCTCCGATCTCAAGTATCAATGCGAACACGGCAATCCTTTTAGTAAGCGCTAAAAACTATGGCAGAGGAAGTCAATCCGCGGGCAGGTGGCGCCCGCAGCCCTGAGCCCGCGGCCCGCGGCCCGACTACTCACTAAACGTATTGTCGTGTACCGCTTCTGATGTGGTCGAAACTAAACCCCAACTACTTAATTGAAAACCGTAATAGAGAATCCAAATACACGGTATCCCTTTTGATCGCTATATTGGAGGTGCGATGCCAAATTAATTGATCGTCTCGTTAATGTGTCGCGTAATGGAATACGATTGTACTGGATATCCACGGTAAAATTATACAATCCACCGACTCAAATTTATGAAGTTTTCTCTCTAAATAATTCTGAATTAATTCAAATCACTGTTAGTAATAAACGTCTGCGCTAGCGCCGCAGCATCTTCTGGGAGCTCGAAGAATACGGTAAAATGTTCCAAGTTTCTTCAAGCAATCAAGGCTTAATACCGTAGTGAAGTTTCAAGTTGGGAAATTATAGGGCGCGGGGTGAGACGCGGGCGGGGGGGGGGGGGGGGGCGGACGTCCGCCGCGTGTCATCTCGTAACATCAAAAATGCATTTAAATTCTGCGCAATAAAAAACAGCGGCGGGAAGTTTCACAGCGGCCCGGGGATTGAAGACGCGCCTCCAACCCGTGCGCTTTATAGCACTACACAATTTCTGTCCACCCGCACTTTACACGATCCCCGATCTAGTTACTAATAAAAGCGTTTCGTAAAATAAGTGCGATCTGAGCGAGCGGAACAAATATAAGGCTTTCGCCAAGTGCGCGCCAGGATTGTTAGTACAAGCAATTGCCTCATTGTATCGAAGAGTTCTCTCTACAAGAGGCTCAATAGCTCTCCTCTCTCTTGTTGTTTAAGTTTGGCAGTGCAGTCATAGTTGCGCTTTGTTTAAGTTGCGGAAAGAAGGATTTGGTTCTTTTTCTCTACATCAATACTTAATTACTTATCTGAAATAACAATTAACTAGTTTTAAGATAAACACATCAAGCAATTAAAAAACATTTCAAGAATTATGTACTATTCTTAAAGACAAGACTGGAATAATCGGTTCTTCAATTGCATTTAACTTGTATAAAAATAAGCACAAAAGACAACAAAACTCAGTAAATTAGCATACACTCACAGCTGTGTTTATTGAAACTACGAAACGAGACATAACAGGTGATAACTGCTACGAAAAAACTGAAGAGAAAATATTTTCCGTGTCCGGGCCGTAGTCGAGCCGGAGTCGGGCCGGGCCGGCTCCCCTCGGTCGACTTCATGCGATAATTAGCCCGCCCACTGTCGGATAATTGCGGGATCCGATATTGTACCGGACATTTCAAGAATTGTTTACAGACAACGGTTTTAAGCGTTCGAGTTTCGACTTTATTTCGAATTCGGTTTGAAAGTGATATTTTAGTGAATGAGGGGGTGAAATGTCACTGATTGGGGGGTTACAGGATAAACTAACATCGGTATTTATCTAGTACTTATGTCGGTTATATTTTTAACAAAAAGGATTTGAATGTAGATAAATTAACAATAATTAATCAAAGCTCTACCAATCCAACCCTTCATTGAAACAATCGCTAATTACAGCCACATTCCATTACCGGTTATAAATTGAATAATACAAAGGAAACTTCACAATAACGCACAGCTACAATAATACCAACTAATTACATTGTGACGGGAATTCTTTCGTTAGCAAAATGAAACATGTCCGCCGCTGCGACCTGACCACCCTATCAATTACAAAGCAATGCAATTACATTCGGTACCTAATAAGCCACTTTATGGTACACGTGAAATACGACAATTTAACAGGAAATTAAAGTTGGAGCCGCAAACCACGGACGTCATTTCGCAATAGTTTGTCCAATTTATCAGTGTTGAGAGTCGTTAGGAAATAATCGTAATCGAAGCGAGCTCCGCTGAACAATATGGACCGATGTCGGCCTCTCTAATTGGCCCTTACCTGGAGCGCACTCGAGAATGATAAAGCCCCCATTAGCCGCCCTATTATTTACCTACTCGTCATTAGCGTAGACTTCATTAGGATAACGAGATAACGGAGCCCCGGCTCGAGTACTCAGCCCCTGCAGTGTATTTGGTGTTTTTGAGCGAATTTCAAGGAACGCCTGACTGCCTTATAGATTCTGAGATGATGGGTTATTTCGAACTTGATCTAAGTGGAAAAGATGAACTGAATGGAGGAGAACTTGGAAGAGGAACTGAAAGCTGGTCTCACACAATGCTCACAAAACCACGAAGTGATCTTTTACCAACTAAGTAACACTAGGTAGATTATTCACGCCAATCATCTTCAAGGCAATGTTTCCCTGAACTAATTTAACAAACAAAGGCGGAGTTACAATAACGTAAGGGAAGGCATCATTACCCTGATCTGACGTACTCGTGCAGAAGTGGTATGATAACGAGCCGCGTTCGGAAGAATGAGCTAATTATGTATTTCCCAGTATTCTATTTCCCGCGCTCCGATGTAAAGTTACAACGTGCGAATCAGCAATAGGGACCACCCTATAGTAGTGTGTTATTAAGATCGGTATCGAGGACAGGAAAAATGGATGCACCAGCCCCCAGCACCGCGGCATGGCACCACAAAAAACATACCGAATTTATTGTTAATTATAAAACTCCGGCGCGGAACATTAACGCAGAGATGCGATACCCCGATAGCCGCTCGTCTATTTATTTATTATTTAGATATCGGCCGGTGCGGTCACGACTCCATATTGTTTCGCTGTAATGGCATTAATGACCTCGGTTTAAAGTTGAAGTGTTAATTTGATTTAAAATTATGCTCCCGATTACAATCTTCACGTTCAACTTTCGCCCTGAAGCTTTAATTACAGCGGTGATCCCCGATGGAGCAGTGATATGACCACCGCGTTCATAATATTGCTCGATGCTAATAAAAGCTGGACATAAGCCACATCGGCTAGTAAACCTCGCTGCAATGCAGCTTAATGCACGAGTTGACATTATAAAAGTTAGAATTAATGATTTTAATCTTATTCGCCTCGTTGCTGAATATGTACGCTTTACGGTGCATGTGTTTAGTGACAAATTATGCAAAGTGTTGGCCGTTTTAATGCAAAGATGCAGAACTATGGACGAGGTAGCTACCTAGATTGTTATCGGGACATTAAAAAACAATTGCATAGCGATGCCTTTTTGTATGTTTACAGTATATTTCGTTTTAACTGAGTAAGTTCTAAAGTATTTTAAAATAAAAGATTAAGATAAGAATAATAAACCCTTTATCGCGAATGGTATGTTGTTAACTTAAATGAGCAGTTTAAATGCAGTTTCTGTTTAACATACAATGGTGACTAAGTTTTCCGAGATGGTTTCCACAGTACACCTTCAATGGCGGAAATATTTGATCCAGGGTGTTGACGGCGGACCCACGAAACAAACACCCCTAACCGACGCGTGCGTGATTCTTACTAATAACTTAACGTATAATTTGGGCTACTCAATTAAATAACAAGACAGCTGATAGCTTAATAATTGTGAATGCATCACTCACTAATTGCCTTATTCCGTTTAAAAATAAAATACTATATGGGTCTCCTCAAATAGAAAAGCCCACTTTTCTATCTCAATATTTGAAAAACATTTTCAAATTTCTAGAATTGCCATAGTTATAAGAAGCGATTATACCAATTACGTTTGATGCTTTAGTGAAAAGAACTGTGCAATAATTTTCCAGGAATATAAGAATTGACGTATCGGGAGCGGACTGCGGGCTGCGGGGCGAGCGTCGCGGGCTGAGTTACGACCACCGGTACTCGTAAATGTCACATTAATTAGCATGCCCACTAATGAGGAGTTATGGCGCTCTAATGAGAGGACTTGTACTCGACGTATTTATTAACGTACACCCAACGGCCGCTGTTAATCTGATAGATTTACGAAACAAACACTAGCTACGTCTTTTTGAAGAAAAGTTTCCGTTGAAAGAACGCAGGCTTCGAGTAAATTGTTCAAATAAATCAACCAACAAGTAAGGACGCAGTGACAACTTAATAACATAATTAAACGCTTGACACATACCTAATTGCATATAAGTGTCCGCAGTTTTTTTCTTATTACACTCTTGGGTTAGCGAGGTCCCGTCAATGTCGCGAGCTTATTAAAATTCTGTCATAATTACCACAGATAACGAAGACGCGGTCCTTCCATACAACTCGTTCCGTGATTGAGATAAGTGTGATTCGATGTTATACAAAACCGTGCAAAAGAACAAAGCGCGCGTTACCCCCACAATGGAGGGGTGAAAAAGACGTTAATAATATTCGTCAAAGCACTCTGGTTACATTAAATCAATTTGCCCTTTCCGCGCGGTAAGTAGCGAACGGTGTAATTGATAAGTTGAAACCCTTGTACCGAGAAGGCTACAGTTTGGCACTGCCAACATTCTGGCTGAGTTTCCACGTCACGTGCTGCCATCTTTCCTCTCTTTTATACAAATGAAATCTGTGACGGTGTATGTTTAGAAATGGGAACTAGTTACTACGAACTGCCCGACTTTAACAGCTGGAATGATCGGATACGGTACTTGTAAAACTTATATTACAACGACTGTTTCAACGTTTTCGGGTACTGAAAATTTTAGTGACTGACTAAAACTTGAAACTATTTTAGGGATTCAAACGACGTTTAACGTTATCAATGGTGGAAACAGGCTTTTAGAGGTTACCACATTCTAAGGATTATATAAAGACGGTGATTGTGATTTCCTAGAGAACTTTAATTAACGATTCTTGAAGAAAAAGATTAAATTCACGCTAGTTCCGATAAGGCTACGATATTCACAATACGGTCGATAAAATGTTCAATGTTTCTTTTTCCAGTACTGAGATTTGTCCGATACCGGGAAAGTACCAACACATTAGTAATCAAAAAACTTTATAGGGATGTCAAAATATCGATATCTGTAAAATCGGTATCATACTGAATTACTGAAGAATGATCGGTGGAGGAGCTCGTGGCTAAGTAATAACAGCCGCTCGGGTCGATCGTTTGGTTAAGCTGTGCTTGCCTAGGTTTGTCTGTGGATGGGTGGTCACCCATTACACACCGAGTTTCCTTCGTACCTTAAAAATCACGGCTGTCATTTGTAGATTTTTGAGTCGTTTTTTTTTGTACGCCGTGTGGTATCCGGCAGAGTAGAATAGAACCAACCCATTACACTCATGGGTGTCGTATAAGGCGACTAATGTCTGAGGCAGAACACCTTGCGCCTCCGTAGACCAGAGAATGGGCAGCAGCGTTTTCTGTTAGTCTTTCATCACTGCGATCTCCAATCCGCCTGCCAAGCGTGGAGATTACGGCAAATTCCTCCCATCATGGGGGAGGCTTATGTCCGGCAGTGGACGTTATGAGCTGTTGTTGTTGTTGATGACAGTCGTTACGGGTAATCAATGGCCCGAAAGTCTAACCAGTCTTACCAAGGGGTACGCAGTAACTCCATGTGAAATACTGGTATTCAGCTGCATCCGGTTAGACTGGGAGCCGACGCAACATAGTTGGGGACAGGCTAGGCAGATGATGAGTGAAGAGTATCGGTAAAAGAGCATTTAAAAGTGAAAGCGTCTCCTACCAACAACCGCCAGGATAATCGTTTAAATTAAATCGCAGATTGTTTTCAATGCTCGATAACTGTAATTTGACGTCGGTTTATTTTCGCCCGCACACACGAGTGTTGTGAAAAAATAAACTTTAAACGTGGCGTTAATCGAGGGAAATGGTTCATTAATATCGGGTTCAGAGCAAGTGATTACAGAGTGGTGTAATCCTTCATTGTGTCAACGTGCTTTTTAGTGGGTTGGATGAGTTTCTGAGGCCATTTTTATTTGTAACAACTTTTGCTATACGATATTTGTATTTACGGGTGAATTTTGTTTTATTTTCCTATACAATTGGTTTAGTTGTTAATAATATAGATCAAGTGAGGGTAGTTGAATAAACACCTTCGCTTTGCTCTGGCGGTACCTCCAATACTTCAGTCTTCCCGCGACCACGGCTGGTGCAATCCGGTCGAAACTTCGGGCTTATAGTAAAAGTAAAAATTCGCGAAAATACCCGTTTATAGTGTATTATAATGTGTTTTGATCGTGAAAGTTTAAAAAAGACAAATAATATAAGTACATAGAAATGCTTTTATATAGGATGGAAACTGTGGATTCCGGACTCTGACGCGAAAACGGTTACTACGTACTGAACACATAATTCTAAACGCCTCTACATCGATTTTTTCCGTTTATTACCCGTGGTACCACCAGTGTTACCACGGGTAAAAAAATACCCGTAGTACTACCAAACGATCCATTGGTACCACACGGGAAGTTTTTTTTACCCGTGGCACAACTGGGATCGGTACATAAGATCAACGATTTAAAATCTCAACACTATATAATATCAAACGTTTAATAAATTAACAAGTCATAATCTCAACATAAGTATTAACTTTTTATATATTTTTTGTTTTTTTTTTTAACTGTTATTCTAAAATTATTTATGAATATGGTGTTGACATTTTCAATGTCGAGATTATGATTGTTGATCTTATGTAGCAATCCCAGTGGTATCACGGGTAAAAAAAACTTCCCGTGGTGCCACTGATTCGCTTGGTAGTACTACGGGTTTTTTTTTTACCATGGTAGGTACCACTGGTGGTTACCACGGGAAACATTTTGACGGTGTAGACATTGACCCTTGTAGGGAACAGCTGATGTACTGTCTGTCTTACGTGTGCAAAAAATAACAACATAGAAAAACGTATCCTATAAATAAAGATACCAAGGATCGAACACATTACATCAATATGCTTCAATGAATATACAGTATATTTTCATCGCAATCTCATCTTGGCGTTTTCTCTTGGTATATCTAAATTATATAAAAGCTTCAATAAGTACACTCAACAAATAATGACCCCACATCTGCCCCGATAACGTTATCATACATCTAATTGAATGTAAAATCCTTAAATCGATATCGTCCCACTCACCCGCAGCCCACGCATCTACTCCTAGCTGCAAACGAGGATGGCCCAAGTGGGAGGCCTAATTGTATTGCTCTATCAATATTTAATCTGTAATCATCAGTATGTATGTATGCATGTGTGTGTGTATGAATGGTAGCGAAGCAGCATAAAGGAGTGCACCGGAACAGATCGCACGACAATATCCTAATTCACTCGCGCGAATGTAATCCATTAGTGTTCCCTCCTCAGGGCACCCCGCGCCTCCTCCCCCTCCCGCCCTCCCCCGCACCAGTCTGTCATTCATAAACCTCCCATATAATTTGTATTGGCACATGTTTCATATGACTAATGGACGAGGGCACATTAAATAAAAACGAACGTACTGCTTATTGCTGTTTACAAAACTGAAACAAATTTTTATTTTGAAATGTATGAGACTAAAAGATGTTGAAGGAAAATTCCCGGTAAGAATGAATTGAGCTGAGGCCTTGGTATGCTAAAAGGCCTACTCTTTATAATGAAATGTGAGCTTTATTTTTATGCCTTTTGCTAACTGCTCATACGCATCCATGGGATCATTTACTAATGAAGAAAACTCCTTGTCTACAAATGTGAACGTCATCCTACTGTTTTTATTCGTTGTGTTACTTCGTCTCATACACATGTTCCTCGTCAAACTTTACCTGAATTCGTTTGAGAGAGAATACTTTTATTACAATTCTGGTGTCCAAAGATTATTGTTATTAGTCTTCTGTTCAAAGCAGGCACAAAATCGGCCCGAGTGGAGATGTCGTGTGCATCGGCAGGTTAACGCCTTTGAAGAGAGAAGAAGGTTGCAGCTGGACTTAAAGCGTGATGACCTTAAAGCTAGACCACCTACAGCTTTGTGCTCGGAGTTTTTCGGCCAAAGTTGGATATGCTAGCCACTTGAGAGCATATATGAAAGAGCAGCACACCAAAGCTCTCTACAACCACACTAGAAAGCCATCGAAAGCAGTCGCTGTGGCCGAAATCGGCTAGATGGCATCAGTTATCAGTCAGTCAGCTGTGGCCAACAACCAGAATATGTCAACGTCAGTTTCAGAGAGATTTAATAATTAAACTATTATTTGAGAACATCTGGAATTGATATTTAGCTCTTTTACAAAAAGAAACAACTTTTAAAATGCGGAACCTAACAACTCTTTAAAAAAACCGGTTAAGTGCGAGTCGGAGTCGCGCATGAAGGGTACCATACTACCGTAATGAATGACCGTACCATAGTAGTAGAGCCCTCTTTAATTATTTTAATTATTTTTTGTTACTGCGGAACGGGAATTAACATTCTGTAATAATTTAAACTGTCTATCTATTACGGATCATGAGATACAGCCCGCTGACAGACAGACGAACAGATGGACGGACGGACGGACAGACAGCGGAGGCTTAGTGCTAAGATCCCGTTGGTTCATAGGGTACGGAACAACTTCGGAACCTAGCAACCTCTTATAAAAAACACAAAGGAAAATGATACTTTACAATTGCCATTTTAATGACGTAAAACCTAGCAAGTAAAAGGCAGATGCGCCGTTTTTTATACCCACACGAAACTACATATTACCTACTTAATTTAAAAATATATAATAACTATAATTATAATCCTCGTTTTAAACACGTTGCCCCATAACGCGGTGTTTTTATTATGAACGTTATAATAAAATTAAAGCTAATGTGTAGTGCTGGCAATATGGCGGCAGGTAGTTTTATTAATTATTAAATTAAGCCTATTAAGTGCAAGAATTACGACCGCATCGGACAAAACATCTTGTTTTAGCTCCGTATTGGAATGTTGATCGGGATAATGGCCGCTCTTAATAATCATGATGATGTGTTATTAAATATTAAATTTATTTTTGTTTGTAAGTCTTAGAGAGGTTTAGTTTTTTATTTATAAATTAAAAAAAAAAAACCGGCCAAGTGCGAGACGGACTCGCGCATGAAGGGTTCCTACCATTGTAGTTCCGAACCCCTTTAATTTTTTTTTTTGTTATAGCAGCAACAGAAATACACATTCTGTGAAGATTTTAAGGGCCTGTACTACGTCAAATGGCTAAGCATGATCCTCCGTTACGCCTAAAATACTGCAGCATTAATTTTGAAACAAATATATGGTAAAGTTGAGGATTAATGTTGTCCTATGTTTGGCGGAAACACGATTCCATAAACTTTTCTCGATAGAAAAAAAATCCAAAGTTACCTTCAAATCGAACAATAAATCGCTGGTATTCAAATAGTACTTCAAATTAGATCATGAAACTTTGCATACTAACTGAACTAACTATAAAGCAGGTCTTCTGTTTTTTATTTTTTCCAAAAGACGAAAATTTAATTGTATAAAGAAAAAAACCTCTCATTTCGCACTATTCGGCCTGCAGTGACTGAATTAACAACCACTTTGTAGTGCAAGCTGATTAGAACGTTATTCTAAAAGTATTTCAAACGAAGTTTGAACCACTACAAATAGAGTTGCTAATTTGAGGTAGTATAGGCCCTTAACTAGTAGATAGTTACAATTTTCAAAGACTATTACGGATCATAAGCTGACGGACAGCGGAGGCTTAGTAGTAGGGTCCCGTTGGTTACCCTCGAGTACGGAACGCTAAAAAATGAGTATTTCTTATAAAGATTAGACAGGGTGTAAACAACCTCATCACGAAGCCGTCAACCAAGCATTCTGTACATCAAACTAAGTAACTTTACGGAAAAATTATTGCTGGGAAACGAATTTTTTTTTTGGGGTGATAAATCATGTTTTGTGGTAGAACTTAATGGAACGCTCTAAAAACATTGTGCTGATGGATGGATTGAATAGTACGGGGGTCGAGGTGTTTAAAGTATAAATCTTACATTAAAAACGTACGTATTAAATAAAAAGTTTTCAAAAAGTTTGTGCTTTGACCCCCAATATCTCCGTAACTAGAAGGTTCCCAGGTATGGTGTAGAACAAAAAAATGAACGCAATGACAGGGAGAACAAGTGCCTTTCGGCTTCGTTAAGAGGTTTTTTAAAACCTGTATAGAAACATGTTGTCTTATTTAAAATTGTCAATTTCAGCGAATTATAAAAATCTAAAGTATCTAGGACATTTATTTTGAGTAATGAGATTACAGGAAAAAATTCTAGGAATATTTTGTTTTGACAATCCGTATCCGATCGTTTTCGTTACAAACAAAGCTTCTCGATTCAAGGAAAATAAAAATATACAGACTGTTTCTTGATATTTTTAAATACACGAACTGTCTGTCATGGATTCATTCTAAAAAAAAGGGATCCATGCATGAGTATGACCTATATTCCATTCAGCCAGTGATATTTAAATAGTATTTAGAAGAGTTGTTAGTTAGTTAGTTGTTGATCTTGTTGGTCTAGTGGTTGCTGTCGCGACTGCTAAACATGAGGTCCTAGGTTCGATTTCTGGGTCGGGCAAATTGTTATTGGGTTGATCCATCAGGAATCTCTCAATAGCGGAGGTCTGGATTTACGCCCGGTTGATGGCAAAAGGCTCGCCCCCTATTACATCATCTGCCTAGCCTTTTCCTAATTATGTTTGGGTCGGCTTCCAGTCTAACCGGATGCAGCTGAATACCAGTATTTTACATGGAGCGACTGCCTATCTGACCTCCACAACCCAGTTAGTACCAGGTAATACGATACCCATTGGTAAGACTGGTTGTCAGACTTTTTGGGCCACTGACTACCGGTAACGACTGTCATAGACCTATACAAATGACAGCCGGGACCAACGGTTCGGAGGCACGGAGGAAACCCGGTAAGTAATAGGTGGTCACCCATCCACAGACCAACCTAGGCAAGCGCGGCTTAACCTAAAGATCGACCCGAGCGGCTATCATTATTTAGCCACGAGATCCTCCATTACATAGGACTTAAACAGAACTGGCGAAATGTGGGTGTACTATTACCTAAGTAGGTACACTCTTCTGCTTACCCTTATGTGTTAGAAGAGTAAAGTAAATTTAACTAGTCATCAACCAATATACATGACTTTTGTTTTGAATAAACTTGACGTTCTGCAAAAGCGTGTTTCAAAAGTTGCAACAGTTGAAACCACGAACGTCCGTCAGTGAATTATAAATGGACGAAAAATATTAAAAAAAAGACATTCGAACATTCAAATGTTCCTTCAATTTTCGTTAACGAAAAAAAGAGTATTTTGTTTAAATTTTCATCCATTAAATGTGTGCTCTTCCCAAAGCTTTAATACACTTAGGTACTGGCTGCGTTTTCAGAAAAATTAAAGAAAGTAATCAGTGGAATTACGTTGGCTACTAAAATATGTATTCGTCATAAAAGTATGCGCCGACTTCTGTCGAGGATAAATATTCATTATGACGGATCGTGTAGCGTTTTAGCGGGATTAAACGCTATTAACCCGCGTCGCTATGCTCTTAGCTAAATCAATCGGGTGGCGTATCTGTTGTTATGTATTCTGTGTAACATTGTGTTCGCCCACTCTCGAGGCCAATTACTTAAATTCCTTGTGAA
Organism: Xestia xanthographa; assembly: GCA_905147715.2. Taxonomy (NCBI): domain Eukaryota; kingdom Metazoa; phylum Arthropoda; class Insecta; order Lepidoptera; family Noctuidae; genus Xestia; species Xestia xanthographa. Next base: position 20,928,514 of record LR990655.1, on the reverse strand, counting down.
TTATTTAAGTTTTTTGGAGTTGGAGGTTTGTTTCTGTGATTGTCTGATCATACGGAATTGATATCTGGACTTTCCTACTGTACTAAATCAATCTTTCAACTATTGTTAAACGGTAATGATCCTTGTAAAAGCAAGAATTTACTTACCCAGTCAAGAGATTTGTTTCAGACATGTAATAGTCTGTGGTTCTACACTATCATTTATCTATCAAGCATGATTAGGGCTATTTTCTCATGTCCGGCATAGTCATTGAACTGCCCATGATATTGAGATACGTGTTTTTTATTTGTATCCTGAAAATTTACTTATAGTTACAAACATAAAACGAAGTGCCGTCTGCCCTATAAATTTTTTAAAAAGGCGAAAAATATACAACCTAGATTATAATCTTCGTACTTTGCAATTTTTTAGAACCTTGTTTGTTATAATGAGCTTATTAGTATTCACGTTTAAATATAAAGTCTGGTATAAAAGTGGAACGTCATGGAGACAGAATTTTACGCGAGTTTTTATTATAAACAAAAATATAAAGTGATGTACGAGTATGTCTAATCTGTGTTAAGACGTGTTGTCGCGTCGTCACTCACTCAATATGTATGAGCGGCTGTAAACACCAATGCTGGGTTCACTTCATCCGGCTGAGAGCTCTCATTCGCCTCTAATTAATTACTCAACTCAGTTTCAATTAAATTAACTCGAGATCGGGGCATCGACACGCAATGAATCGATGCCAGCCGCGATTCGATTAAGATCGTTAATGCCGATCAATTTTACTCGTTAGTTATCAATAAAGTTATTAAACGCGCGCCGCGAAGCCCCTACGCAAACATGCAACGACAGGTGCATAGTTCTAGCTCGTAGTTTCATGAAAAAGGGTAGACACGATGATTGGTTCGTGAAGTTGTTAAGTGGGAAATGATTTAGATAAATGATAGGCTGCCATTATTTGTAGTTGGCAAAGGAATGAAGACATTAAAAATGCATGTTGGGGTGGTTTCTGAATTGAAAATGTTGTGACATGATTCCGTGGTGTCACGCAATAGGCACGCAGTCCGACGGTCGCGTCAGTTTGCGGATAGCGTGATCAGACTGTAGTCCGTGACCTGCTATGACATCAATAATTTGTGACGTCTTCGGCTCTTTGCACAGGTATGAAGGTGAATATTTAATACTACGCCAAGTTAATATCATTATGAATATCTAACCCCTTATTCCGTTACTTTTACTCGTTGATTCATTTGAAAAGCGACAGTATCAACACACTTCGTGTTACAGGTAGTTTTTCTCCAAAATTGGTACTATTCCTTCTCTTTTCAAAATCCGACAAATGGATCGGTCAGTAAAGGATGCCAGTCAGTAAGGATGCCAGTCATGCTGTGCCACGTCTATCTTGTCTATGACGGCAGTTCGCACCTACGAATTGACACGAGTGCTTGACACACTTCGGACCCATTTCAGGGTTAAAAGGCATAAATCTGGTGTTCTATAAGAAAGTGTCTTTAAAGGCTTACTAATGAACGTTACGGATGAAAAGACCAAGTTTTGAATACAAAATAAAAATAAAAAACATTTGTGCATTTTCTGGAAAAATCGTTGTGCTTTCCTTTTTGGGGTGGTTATGACTGGTTGCTGGTAGAGACAAGGCGTTGAGCAAACAAAAATATATAAAGTATGCAGACTAAACATAGTCAGTCGAATCGCTAGCTAATAGCAAACTCGTTACAAACGTTACTATGACGCTTTTGATACATCAACTTAAAATTTGTATCTCAAACACGCAGTAACACTAAAACTAAATTGGCCACTCGAAACTAGTTGAACCGAGTTTAAAACTGCGCCCTTAGCGGGGAGGGGGCGTTTTAATTACGGCGTTTAAGTAAAAGCGACGCTGCGTCTAGTGTAGCTAGCTGCATTACACAGATTCAGCCACCAAAAGCCTTCCACTTAGCTAATGAAACATGTTCGCGTATAGTGTTTTAAGCGCCGTCGCAGCCGGGAGCTCTGGTATTGTGAGCGGAGCGGTCGCCAGCTTCGGTGGACTCGTCTCCGCAAATCCTCATTTACTTGCATTATTTTAATGGAACTATTGTGGGCGGATGTCCTTTGTCGCGTGCGGATGCGAATCCGGCGCACCGGGCGCTGGGAAATGTGCCGGTGCATAAGTGCATCGCCGCTCTGCCCCAAATTGTGCCGCCGATCCCAAATTAAATGGCAGAAAGCTCTGTTTCAATTTAGCGGATTTGAATAGACGCTGTTGCAAAGTCGCAGCAGGGAACTGGGTTTATTGTACAGTCTATAAAAATAGATGAAAGAAATAGCAACGTGTCCATTTAGCTAATTAAGTGGAGCGAGTTGGTTTCGAGGCCACGCACTCCGCAGAGAAATCCCACGGACCTCTAATAACTGGCTTCCCTAATAAGCTAAGAGGTTGTCTTTACTCGTATAAAAATGCAATCGGCGGAGCGAAGGCCCGGCGACGTCGTTCAAACTTTTCAAATTTTCCACCAGCCCGACGGTATTAATTTTAAATTAGAGCCAGAGACGTAAATTGTCTCCACATGTGAACGACTGGCGTTAATTAAAGTTTTCTTTATATATCATGTTTTATTCTAATGTGGGTATTAGAGGATTAAACTTTTTATGTTTCCATAAATCTGATTTTCGGTCGCAAGCGAATAATATAATATTAATGATATTATATATAGTAAAAAGGGGTAGATATCGCACTAGCACGCACAAATTGTTGAGGACAAAATGACACAATTGTTGCACTTTGATAGCTAGCTATCTCTTTCTATCTTATACGTTCCGTATTATCTATCGCTGTCGTAGTTTTAAATTACTCGCAACGATATCTGAACGCCATTCAGTATGAACATGGCGTATCTTCTTTATAATATCATTGGTCGCAAGAGTATTAAGTGAGTCAATATTTGGCGTGTACTTTCTATTAAAGTTTAGCTTATTACACAGTACGTAGTGTTTCACAAAGAAACAAAGATTTAATTTCGATAATGGAGTATTAATTTAGTGTCGTATCCACTGGAAGCACGCGCTCACTTAGGTCGAGCACACACCGTCTACTGCCCCTTAACATGATCAAGTCGTGACTGAATTACGAGCTGTATGGTTCATAATGTGGGTCTCGCGATTGGCCACGAGTGCACGGCCAGTTTCACACGACTGACCGTATGATTTTTCATGATCATATAGTGTGGGGCGACGGCGAGTGTGCGCTAGGCCTTAGTGTCACGACGTGATTAATTTCTAAACCTCCTGACGCCTTAACTACTTCGTAATAACTAAACTAGACACGAACCCAAGCCCAATGAATAAATTAAATACTAATTTCTTGACATACTTTGTTTGAAGCGGATTGCCTTGCGAGTAATTACGGTTATATTTTTATTAAGGTTCTGTACCTAAAGTGAAAGTAACATTTCATCAAAAATTTAAGGCGGAGTATTTTCATTAATTTTTGGTGCTTTGTTAGGAGTTAAGATTATGAAATGTTGTTTATCATGTTATCTGCTTTCTGGGAAGACGATGTATTTATTAAAGTCAAAAAATTTGATTATTCGTCAGTTGTCGTTATATTGATTTTTGTTGAAAGAAATACTTTTCTTAATTACACATAGCACTCAGTAAAAACATTTATTTTGCGTTCCCCTTCTTCATTTCCTTGAATTGAACAAGGCGTTAAAATACTCCGCAATTTAAAAAAAAATACAGACATAATTACACATATAACACAGGTATCGATCTAAATTGTTTACTTTTTACAGCGTCAGTTGAAACGAGTAATTAGTGCGGACTGATTAGAGGTGAGAGCAGCTGATCGGCCGCGGCACGCAACGGTAGCGGGTTCGATGCCCGGCCTGCTCCCACGAAGGGCGTTCGATCAAACTACCTCCAGTAAAAATTGTAATGTAAACAACCCCAACTTTGTAAAGCAAAATTAACGAAGAGTAAATTGGCCGTGATTATTGAAATAACAGTGCCGTGTTGGCTCACGGCTTATTGGAGTCATTTAATTTTGAAGAAAATGTTTTAAATCATACAAAAGCTTGCAAAGTAACAAAGAGGCCTTTAGATATACGTGCAGAACTTGTTTGCAAGTTCAGATTCAATTATCCTTTCACACAACAGGCTAGACACTTTAATTGGGATATTTCTAAAAAAAACACTTCGGCTAGTACGGACTCTACTACTAACAAAAGGTACACAGAACTAGCGTGTCGTGCACAGTGCAAACGACCCCTTACTTCGCGTGCCACAACCGCTTTGAGGCCGATTGAATTAGATAGACAATAGATATCAGTCATCAATCAAAACGTCCAAGAGTTTAATTGTCGAAAGTGAATTGTTTATGATCGAGTACCTACTAAAACCTCTCACGGCAAACTCGTTGAGTACCTATTATCGATAAAAGGTAGAAGATCTCAGCATCACCTGTCCACTGCACTACATTAGAGGCCTGAGATCAGAGGGACGGACCTCGCCCGCAGCAGCCCTTTGTGGAAAGATTCCCGGAGCGAGTGCGAGGCACTTTGATGTCGAGCCCGCCAGGTAATTTGGAAAAACGTTATTTAATTAACTTTCGACAAGTCGGCGTAATCGTGTTACAAAGCCGGTGAACGGTCAAGTCTTTGAGCGGCCAGCGGCTGTTTCACCCGGACTTGATTTTTACGCCAAACATTGCGACCATAAAGGCGCTGTCATTTTCAGGTGTTTTCCAATTAACATCGCGCCTTTGACCACGTCCGAACAAAGTAATAACAACTACAGCCTTTGTTTATTACCCGGGTAGTTTTATTAAAGGGGTGGCGGTGTAATAGAGACGCGCTTTTGAATAATATGAAAGAGGAATTCATTCAATTTATAGGCTCGCGTGCAGTGATGACTTTATTAACAAATTTTGTCGACATATTTGATGTGTGGGATATTTTCTAACCAGCACAAGTAGAGGCGTCGTACCGTGAGTGTTTACTAGCACGGCCACAAATTGTTAGTTCATTAACAGGGCTGGACAATAGTTTTATGAGTTGCCGAAATAAGTTTGGTAGTGTTTAAACTTCGGAATTGGTTAGCGGTGCATTTTGTGTGAGCGCAGCTCGAGCCCATGAGCAAGTCCGGGGCGAGACGAGCCGGCGCCCGCGGCCACCGGACGACGGCGACGCTCCGCTCCACGGGATAATTAACTGTGCGAACTATCCTCTTGTCCGACAAGTACTGCAATTAGAAATTTGCTTTACAGCGCTAATAAATATCATTAACATTTGAGCCTAACTGCTGCAGCTTAATACCGTAAGTCTGTATCTTTAGATATACAAATATGTGCAGGAGCAAGGAACTTTTCATCAATGGAGTGCTCAAACGTTTCCAGGAAAAAAAAGCTAAGGTCAAAGTAAGATGGCAGCTACGGCGTAGCCGCGTAGCAGCGTAGGCTACGAAATTACAAATTGGCCATTGTCACTGGAATTCAGTTTTTTTTTGTAGATGCCAGTTTATTTACGCCTGGTTGCGGTTTAGCACTTCATTAGTATACTACGCCGCGCCTGTTGCAGGTTTATAAAATGTGTTCCGAATTGCGTTCCGTGCGGGTAACTCCATCACATAAACAAAGGCGCTCTTTGTGCGTTGCTCATTGAACAGCTTAATTGTATTTCTTCGCCACTTCTATTTGCGGAGTTCGCATGTCTAATAATTTCAATTAATGAATACGTCTTTCAACGGAGCGCGGTAACTGTGAAATGTATTCGAGAGATTTTTACATGGTAATTAATGATGATGAAAAATTGCAACTGCATCGTAGCTTTCATGTTTAACGTGAAATTCTAGAAATAATCCTGCCGGCAAAAAATACAGTCATGGGCGTAAACTAAATACTTTACACACCTACACAAAATTCAAAAGCTTGTTCTCCTAAAGAATTGACACAAAATGTACAATGTTGCCAACATTATATTCTCAAAACCATTTCACTTTTATAAATAGAATAAATGTTTTTATAGAATAAACGAAAATCGCTATTGACTGTTGTTAGTGTAGGGTATTTATGTTAGTAACAGTATATTTCCACGAAACCTGCTCAATACAGCCATGTATTTCAGTAATTATGATGCCAACCACCTCCCCGCTCCCGCGCCCGCTCCGCTACCTAATCCGCTCGCACTGAGTGGTCGTGTCGTGAGTGCAAATGGTTTCCGGCAAGGCCCTCACTTCATCCCTGTGTTTCGTTTATGATTCGTGAATTTTTAACACAGCAGAGAGGACCGGCTTTGCAGTGTTGCTATAAAAATATTGATATTGGCTTTTAGAAATATGGTAGGTTTAAAATGTTTTTTGATTAGTCCTTTTTTGTCTGTGGTTAAGAAAAAAGTCAGGGTAGAATACCCTTCGATTTTTGTTTTCTTTTTTGGTTGGAAAAGGTGATTAAGGGTTGTTTCAGATGAATGGATGAGGGATCGGTTTTTAACATATCCAATGTCCTATTTTTAATAATACTACGGAACACTGTATTCTACGCTCGGCTCTGCGCAAAGAGTTGCTTTTCCAATAGTGCCTCTATTGTTTTCGAAAAAGACAATTTTTGCGCTACACTGCTATGAAACCCATATTAAGGCATTTCTGACCCTAAAATTAGCAACTCTATTTGTTGTGGTTCAAACTTCGTTTGAAATACTGTTAGAATAAAGTTCTAATCAGCTTGCACTACAAAGCGGTTGTTACGTCAGTCACTGCGGCCGAATAGTGCGAAATGAGTGGTTTTTTGCGATTTACAAAATAATTATTGATTGGACTAAAGAAATAAAACACATTAGACCTGCTTTATAGTTAGTTCAGTTGGTATGCAAAGTTTCATGATCTAATTTGAAGTACTTTTTGAACACCAGCGGTTTATTGTTCGATTTGGAGGTAACTGGATTTTTTTCTATCGAGAAAAGTTTATGGAATCGTGTTTTAGTCACACATAGTAGGTACTTAGCATTAATCCTCAACATTACCATATATTTATTTAAAAATTAATGCTGCAGTATTTTAGGCGTAACGGAGGATCATGCTAAGCCATTTGAAGGAGCATAGGCCCTTGCCTATGCTCCTTCAAATGGCTTAGCATGACATGGCATGGCATGGCTTAAATTCGACACAAAATTTACGCTTTTTATTTAATTAGAATGGCTTATTTCACAAAGAGTATGGGTGGGGCTTGGCACAAGCAAAGAGAGGCGTATACCCAGCAGTGGGTGAAATTGGGCTGTGGATGATGATGATGATATACTTAAACTGTTAGAATCCTATTTGGTAAATCGAAAACAATTTGTAGAAATCTCACAAATATGCGCAAATAACGGTTACGAGAAGAAATATCGATCCAAATGTAGAACCATAAAATATGGCGTACCCCAAGGCAGTGTACTAGGCCCACCCCTCTTCATAATATACATTAATGATCTGCCCGGACACGTAAACCATCCCATGGTACTGTTTGCTGATGACAGCACAGTAGTGGTCGAATGTGACGATTATAATGACTTATGAAAATGAAATAAATATGACATTAAATACAATTATATCATGGTTTGACAATAATAATCTCGCAATAAATCTTAATAAAACTAAAATTATGCATTTTTACCAGAGACTACCAAGTAAGGTACCCGAAATTCAGTATTTAGGAACTCAAATAGAGCCAGCTACGGTCGCCAAATTCCTTGGGATCGTAATAGATAATAATCTGACCTGGAGATCCCAGACAGACGAAATTTGTAAAAAATTGAATAAATTCGCCTATGTTCTCTACAAACTGTCAAAGATTGTCAATCTAGAATCAGTACTAACGGCTTATCATGGTTATGTTGCATCAACACTAAGGTATGGCATAATGTATTGGGGCAACTCAGTCGATAGAGATTTTGTATTTAGATCTCAAAAAAAATGTATAAGATCTATGTGTGGCCTAAATAGCACCGACAGTTGTCAGCCGTTCTTTAAAAGCCTAAATATTCTTACCCTACCGTCATTGTACATCTACGAAACTAACATATTTGTCAAAATACACATCTCGCAGTACAAAGTAGCTTTCAAAAGTCACTATAGAAAACTACGTGACAAAAATAAGTTCGAACTCGAAAACATACATGGCAGAACAGCTTTAATGAATAAAAGCACTTTCTGTATGGCCACAAAAATATTTAACAAGCTGCCTGAGACGTTGAAATCGTTAAATCTGGACAAATTCAAAAGTGTACTTCTGAAAATATTAGTCAATAAATGTTACTACTCGCTAAAGGACTATTTGGATGACAGTTCTATAATACCTCCTTCAGACAATAAGCATTAGGTCATTATCTGTTTTGACATTTCTGTAATTATTTGGTATTTATTTAATTGACACTGCAATCAGTTGACATTATTCTATTTACTTTGATTGATATTTAACATTTATATACTTCCTTAGATTTTATTGTTGACATTGTTGAAATGGTTTATTGATTTATATTAATTTATTTGACATTCATGTATTAATTTAAAATTTTATAATTGACACTATCTACATTATTATCTTCTGACATTTATCATTTGAAATTTCTTAAATTTTATTGTTGACATTCTGAGAATATTTATTGATCGACTTACTTTGATTTTTATAATTTTTATTAATGTATTGTTATAATTTTATATAATGAAGGTATTTGTTGCAAATAATTAACTGAATATAATTTAATTTGATGATAATATTTGTACGCCAAATGGCAAAACATAGAGCACTTAAAAAAAAAATGTAACACCTCACACACTGTAACTACCTATGTTAACAAATAAACATTCTGATTCTGATTCTGATGATGACATATACGGAATAGGAAATATGCATGAAATACAAAACTCTTTTTATTTATTAAAAATGCCTTGTATTGGCCCATAAACACATTGTGGTACACTTGTTTAAGTTGCTAATACATCACTTATTTTGTAATTTACTGTTTTATGTAGCATGTTTTTGTTGAAACGGAACACACTCTCAAAACGCGTCTTCCTCTATAACGCCGGTAGTGACGTCAAAGTCTATGTGTCAAAAAAACACTTTTATTTAAAAAGTGCTTAAAGTTTCACTAAGATTTTATTATAATATTGTTATTGCAATTATTACTTGATTAGAGCACATACAATTAGTAAAATTATTCTATTAAGAGCAGAAAATAAATTAGATGTAAACATGGCAGATTGTGGTAAAGGCATCATGGCCGCAACAGCTACGGACGTTTGAACTGTCATAGAAAATTGCAGGAGTTTAATATTATTTTTAAGCGACAAGCAGTAGTTGAACTTAACTTTTAATACTTTTCTTGAGTTGATAGTACTGTATTTTATTGATTTAAGTGAAGAAAAAAATACGAGCATATTCCCTATTAGACAGCGTTTCAGGAAAATACGCTACCAATATACAACTTCGACAAAAAAAAACAACAGATGTTTTCATATCTGTCTTGTGGTCACATGACAAAGTACACGTGTAACGTTGGTATTACTACCGTACTACACTACCCACTACGTGCACCACTTTACGAGCTCTTTCACTTTTATCTCTCCGCCTCAGTTACTGCAATAGACAATAGCAAATTACCTAGTTACACGACAAACGGCCCCTTAATTAAACCGTTACAGACTAAAATTGCTTTTTATCAACACTTTCCGTTTGTTAATGTAAATAGGTGAAACTGTTGCTGATCTGGAACAGTTGCTCACTGATAAGAATATGGAATGGATATGGTACATATTTGTAGGTACAGACAGTACATCAATCTACTAAAATCTGTCAAATTTCTTTAATAGATTTTCAACTTAATCGCTGAAACATTAAGTTCAAGATTGATTGGGAAAATTTTACAGGTTCGGGTAGCTTGATGTGTAGGAAAACGTATAGGAGGTATTTAGTGCGCTTATTATTAACTGATTAGAGGACCCTTAATTAATGGAATTGTTTTTTAATGTTAATTTTCCTTGTTCCTTGTGTAGGTGGAAGTTTTATTAAAATCGTGAAGACTAAGGTATTTGGATGTGGCTGAGATGAGAATGCTAAGGAGCCGCCTCCACGAGCGAGAGAATCGCGGAGAGATTAATACGAAAATATCGCCGCGATTCTCTCGCTCGTGGAGACGGCCCAAAAGAGAGTGTATAGAAAAACGTGGCAAGGACGATAATACCGCCGCGATTCTCTCGCTCGTGGAGACGGCCCAAAAGAGAGTGTATAGAAAAACGTGGCAAGGACGATAATACCGCCGCGATTCTCTCGCTCGTGGAGACGGCCCAAAAGAGAGTGTATAGAAAAACGTGGCAAGGACGATAATACCGCCGCGATTCTCTCGCTCGTGGAGACGGCCCAAAAGAGAGTGTATAGAAAAACGTGGCAAGGACGATAATACCGCCGCGATTCTCTCGCTCGTGGAGACGGCCCAAAAGAGAGTGTATAGAAAAACGTGGCAAGGACGATAATACCGCCGCGATTCTCTCGCTCGTGGAGACGGCCCAAAAGAGAGTGTATAGAAAAACGTGGCAAGGACGATAATACCGCCGCGATTCTCTCGCTCGTGGAGACGGCCCAAAAGAGAGTGTATAGAAAAACGTGGCAAGGACGATAATACCGCCGCGATTCTCTCGCTCGTGGAGACGGCCCAAAAGAGAGTGTATAGAAAAACGTGGCAAGGACGATAATACCGCCGCGATTCTCTCGCTCGTGGAGACGGCCCAAAAGAGAGTGTATAGAAAAACGTGGCAAGGACGATAATACCGCCGCGATTCTCTCGCTCGTGGAGACGGCCCAAAAGAGAGTGTATAGAAAAACGTGGCAAGGACGATAATACCGCCGCGATTCTCTCGCTCGTGGAGACGGCCCAAAAGAGAGTGTATAGAAAAACGTGGCAAGGACGATAATACCGCCGCGATTCTCTCGCTCGTGGAGACGGCCCAAAAGAGAGTGTATAGAAAAACGTGGCAAGGACGATAATACCGCCGCGATTCTCTCGCTCGTGGAGACGGCCCAAAAGAGAGTGTATAGAAAAACGTGGGAAGGACGATAATACCGCCGCGATTCTCTCGCTCGTGGAGACGGCCCAAAAGAGAGTGTATAGAAAAACGTGGCAAGGACGATCATATCGCCGCGATTCTCTCGCTAGTGGAGACGGCCCAAAAGAGAGTGTATAGAAAAACGTGGCAAGGACGATAATATCGCCGCGATTCTCTCGCTCGTGAAGGCGGCGCCTAAGGGGGATGTGTGGCGTCCATTAATTACGTGAGGCTATTTTTTAACCCCCCCCCCCCTCCCCCTTAGTGAGATATTATGAGATTTGACTTTACCCTCTCACCCCTCACCTTATCTCACGTGAGATTTATTAAAACGCGTAGTTTAAGTATAAATACGGTATTCTGTGCTTGATTGTTTAATTATTTTCAGTGATTTTTTTAAAATTAAATATTATTGTGTACGATTTGGCCATGTTTTATTCACAACAACAACAGCTCATAACGTCCACTGCTGGACATAAGCCTCTCCCATGATGGGAGGCATTTGCCGTAATCTCCACGTTTGGCAGGCGGATTGGAGATCGCAGTGATGAAAGACTAACAGAAAACGCTGCTGCCCATTCTCTGGTCTACGGAGGCGCAAGGTGTTCTGCCTCAGACATTAGTCGCCTTATACGACACCCGTGAGTGTAATGGGTTGGTTCTATTCTCCTTTGCCGGATACCACACGGCTTATCATGTTTTATTAGAGAAGCATATTTACCTATTTAAACCCAGTTTTCTCGCAATGTTACACTGTTTCTTGCAGAGAAAAAAAAAACCTGATATTTGCAGAGACCCCCCTTCTCTCCCTCGTGAGATTGTGTGAGATTCGGCTAGACGCCCTCTCCCCCTAAACGCCGTTTCGTAATTAACGGACGCCCCCTTACGCAAATGGATAAAAAATAAGACGAATTCTGAAAGTGGCGCCGGTGGCTGAAAAGTTGTGTGGTAATCGGTTGTCGTGGTATGGGCATGTGATGCGGAGGGATGAGGAAAATGTCGTGAGGAAAGTTCTGAGTATGAATGTGGATGGGTATACGAGTAGAGGAAGACCAAAGAAACGATGGATGGACTGTGTGAAAGATGATATAGCAAGAAAGGATGAGTCTGATGAGATGACGAGTAATAGAGAAGTGTGGAAGAAGAAGATATGCTGCGCCGACCATAAATGAATTGGGTTAAGGGAAAGAGAGTGATGATGGTCGATAAAGACTATTCAGTACAGGTTTACAGGCAAATCATCTGTCTAGCCTTTTCCCAAGTTTTATTGGGGTCGGCTTCCAGTCTAACCGGATGCAGCGACTGCCTATCTGAACTCCACAAGTCCACAACCCAGTTAGTACTGGGTAATACGATAACCCTTCTTTTTTTTTTTTTTTTCGGATGGGAAATCATCAAATAACTCCTCCCGCTCTGGGCGGAGCAGGAGGGAGTGTCAGACTTTTACTGACTAAAACCCATCCATGTTCCTTCCTTTGTGTTCCGGGGCCACGGTATCTCTTTCGAACAGTCCCGCAACCCCGGCAGGCATCGGTCCCTACGGACCCCTTCCCTTTTGCTGACTCTCTTTGAAGCGCGCGTGGAACACGAACGCGCCGTCGACACGGCCTGTCGTCATGAGACGGACGGACGGCGAGCTAGCCCATAGCCCACCGTCCACAGGCCCGCGCCTACGGTGGCCGGGGGCCACGTGGTGGTGGCCCCCGACGCCCGGGGCGTCTCCCGCGGCGGCCGGGATGTTGAGAGGTCCTATCCCTCTCACGTTCCGCCACCTCCTTCTCTAGCATTACTGCTTCGCAGAAGGAGGTGACGGCGTCCCATTCCGTCTCGCTCCGGACCATGGCTTGCACCAGGGCCGGACGCGAGAGGTCGCCGCCGCCAATCGCCGCTTCGAGGACACGGCGGTGCTCCACCCACGCGGGGCACACCTCCACCGTGTGTTCCACCGTGTCCTCCGGTCGATCCTCGCAATGGAAGCACCCGGGCGTTTCCTCCCGCCCGATTCGGTGCAGGAACCTCCCGAACACTCCGTGTCCGGTGAGGACCTGCGTCAGGCGGAAGGTGAGGACGCCGTGGCGTCTCTCAAGCCACTCCTCAAAGAGGGGACTTATCGCCACTATCGTGGCGTGCCCTGCACGGGGTTGCGACAGTCGCTCTCTCCATGTCGCCATGAGATCCCGCCGGAAGTCTGTCCGCTGAGCGACAATTTGTCGCGGCAGCGGAGTTTCCCCCCGGCGTAGCGCCTCCGCGCGCCATTCGTGTAGGCGCGCGAGGACTATCGCCTCCAGATCCCATGGCGGCAATCCGGCAAGGAGGCTTGCCGCCTCGCGGGTAATCGTGCGGTAGCCCCGGGCCAGCCTTACGGCTACCACCTTTTGGGGCGCGTTCAGGTAGTGGGCGGCACGCCGCCTCAAAGAACGCGCCCACACCGGGGTAATACGATACCCCTTGGAAAGACTGATTGTCAGACTTTTTTTTGGGCCACTGACTACCTGTAACGACTGTCAAAGATCACAAATGAGAGCCGGGACCAACTGCTTAACGTATTTTCCGAAGCACGGAGGAAACTCGGTATGTAATGGGTGGTCACCCATCCGCAGACCAACCTAGGCAAGCACGGCTTAACCTAAAGATCGACCCGAGCGGCTGTTATTATTTAGTCACGAGCTCCTCGTTTGTTTCCTCGTTTATGAGTTTACAGGCAAATAAAGGGTGTAAAAAAACCTCTTAACGAAGCCGAAAGGCACTTGTTCTCCCCGTCATTGCGATCTTTTTTTTTTCTACACCATACCTGGGAACCTTCTAGTTACGGAGATATTGGGGGTCAAAGTTTCAACTTCTTGACAAGTTTTTTTTTAAATACAGGTTTTTAATGTAAGATTTTTACTTTATACACCTCCACGACCCCCGTACTATTGAATCCATCCATCAGCACAATGTTTTGAGTGCGTTACATTGAGTTCTACCTGTAGGTATATCCTGATAACAACAAACAATTACATCCGTAACTAATATTGCCTACACAAACAGTCCCCAATTACGACACCAAATTAACGGAAGTACTTACAGAACTGGAAATACCGATTTCTGAATACTCCATTCAATTGGCAATTCACCGCGGTGTCAATCAACCCGCTCCCCGCCCCCGGCAGACAATAATTAACGCAATTAATTAAGCTTAGGAAATACCTTAATTAATGATCACGCTAGTCACGATATGTAAGTGTTTGATGGTAAAGGTCAAGCGTGAACCCGCCCACGAGTTAAACCTTCAAAGGTTTATTAAAGAATGTAGAGGCGTGCGTCAATGATCGAGTCCGGTAATCGATTTATTTAATCATTGTTGATTCGGAAAGTTTTTATTCCATTAAATTAATGGGTTTTGTTGGAAATTTATGGGGCATGTATAAGGGCATACCGAATCGGTTCCGGTCAGTGAAGTTCTTTAAAAATATCTGAACAATGAATGGAGCTTTCAGCCGCGTCCAGAACGCGACGATCGCATATTCACGCGAGCGATTGCTTTGGTTAGGACGTGAAGTATAAGTTCAGAGGATTTGGTTATTGTGTCTGTACAATATTTGTACCCACTTCTCATCAATTTTTTTTATAAAAAACTGGTATGTTGAGAACATTTGCGTGAAAACCGGATGTGATCTAGTTCGAAACGAAAGGATGTAAGGATCGGAGGTCGTTCTGCAGTTCCTGACTACCATCATGAAAAAAAGCGCGAGTGTTTTATGAATGTGAAGATCTTTTCGAATCCCGAAGATTACAAAATACCCTAAAACTGAGGAAATTAACTTAAGTATCCAGTACATACCTCCTCATAGTCTTTGTGCGAGTGTTGTGGCGCTTGCGCGCGCGCAGCCGGCGCTCATTCGCGCGAGCGGCGCGGGCGGCCCACTTTGTTCTTGCGCATGGGCGCGCCCGGCGCCCCCGTCGCGTTCGCGCTCTTCATCAGTTTCTGCCAGTCCTGCTCGCACACTAGTGAGCCCGCGAGCATGTAATACCTGCGGGAATATGGACTACGTTAAAAGAAAACTACATTTAAAATCTCTTTTGAAACCCCACAAAACTAAGCTTTTGCTAGATGTTACTTGCGACCACGGACAGAATGAAGCTTTCCTTTTAAGCACTTTGACTTGGAATCTTTTATTCTAGTCTTCAAAGTCTGTGCTACGTCAGTCTACAAGATTTTTTCCGGTACTGAAGGATAAGGATAGGACCATGGGTTGTGGGATCCTTAAATCTTGATACGCAAGAATTACCCGGGTCACACTCGTGTAGAAGTGCTCCGAATCCTCATATCAGATCAGCTCAAGAACTCCTCCACGTAATGCCTACTATCCTTCATCCCAGAGGGATCACTTACACCAGTGACACTCTCTGTCAGTGTGTGTTTCTTATAACCCTCTCTCCCATAACCCGTCTGGTTTCAAAGAAAGAGTGAACGAGTAAGAGAAAGCAGGCTCGTTCTATCGATCATCCATCGCTTTCCATCAGGTGTTCAAGGGCAGACCCATTAGGTCTACCGAGATTTGTAGAAAGAAGTTCCAGTAATGCCCGCAGCTTCACTGTCTGGAGACATTATACTGACCTATCGCCCTGCATGAGGTGTGATCCGCACTTGGAGCAGGCGAAGCACTTTATGTGGAATACGTGGAGCGGCTGCTGCGGCGCGTTCGTCCTCATCACGAACTCGCTTGCGGGGATGGCCTGCCCGCACGCTGCGCACGCGCCCCCTGAGCCGAACATTCTGGAACAAGACAGCCTTATTTTAGTTTGTTTTAGAAGCTCAAATACCCCGGGCCCAGGGCTTGGGCAAACGCCCAGTGAGGAGACAATTTTAGAATTGATCTCCAAAGAAGGGAAAAGATTATTGGTACTTTTTAGGTCGGGTTTAGCATTGAGAGAAAACCAGAGGATAGCCCGCCATGGATCTTTTATGGAGCGCTGTCCAGAGAGCGCTGTTGGTAGACATTTGTGTGAAATTGTATTGAAAAACAAAATGGCGGCGATTATTTCACCAATCAAAGAACTCACTCTAATTGAAGGACTCGGTCCCATGACTAGAATTAAAAATAAATGAGTTAACTTTATAATAAATCAAAAATAAGAACGAATTAAAATAGCCTTCAAACAAAAAAGCAATTCAAAACCTACTTTTCTAGTTGCTAATTAAAACGAGAACTAATTACTAGTATTGAAATATTCTCTAATGAAGTTGGGAGTATTTTAAACGACTTGCTCCTACAGAATGTTAAAATTGAAGATTAAATTGATCGACATCCGAGGTACTAAGAGCTAACAATTTTAACAAGCTAGCTTCAATCCGTTAAAACGCCACGATTATTGCTCGTTAAGCTTTGATAAATGGATACTAAAGTAACGACGTTGACTATAAATCACTCAAATATACATGCTTATTTGTACTGCTTTGAACACTAAATTATTGAGTATATTTATAAAATTATTGCTAGTTTCAAACCAGTAGCTTTGCTTGAAATTGAGGACACTAGGCAGACTGTGGGTAATATTTTTCTGTGACAAGTAAAGTGTCAAATAATAACATGACATCATCATTCTGTATAGCCTGTGTCCCTGAAAGCTTTCTTCGGAAAACTGCTTTCGATGACAATGAACAGTTCTGTGAAAAACTCCATGTTTTCAGTGTCAATATAAAGGGTGTAAATATGCCTTCGAATTCGTTAAGAATCTTAACGAATTCGAAGGCACTTGTTCTGCCCGTCATTGCGATCATTTTTTTGTTTTAGAACATACCTTGAAACCTTCTAGTTACGGAGATGTTGGAGGTCAAAGGTACAACTTTTTCACAAGTTGTTTTTAAATACTATAGTCTTAAAATTTTATATATACCTCCATGCCACGTTTTCTATTCAATGCATCAGCACAATGTTGTGAGTGCGTTACATTGAGGTGATTTTTCATCCTAAAAAAGAAGTCGTCTCCCAGCAGTCGTTTTTGCTTAGGGTTATTTAGTTAGATGTAGAGAATGCTTGGTTGACGGCTTCGTGATAAACCAATAAGTGTGGTTCATATTTTTCCAAATAACTAAATAGTGTGTTTAAGAAGGTCAGAGTAAATAAAGGCTATTTTTTTATTTTTTTTTATTTACAGAATGCTTGGTTGACGACTTGGTGAAGAGTCCGCCTTGTAGACATGCTTCTGCTTTTTCTATCACTTAGTCGTCTTTCACAACATGTCCAAGAAGCGACGTTGGTCTATTCTCAGTCAAGACCACCTCAGCAGTTCTAATTTTAATAAAACAATTTATCAATCATCATTTCTCTGCAATAAAGCTCTATTTCTCCGTAAACTTTTTCATCGCTATATTATAAAATCAATCATTCGTTCCGTAGTGATTTAGCGGTTAATTAATAAGGTTTCAAGCAGCCATTTTGAATGGTTTATGATCAATAAAACGTGTAAACACAGACGATAAGACACACTATGACACACGTCAAAGGTATTATCTTTTACGTGTGTCATAGTGTTTATAATTCACGATAAAATTTAATGACCACATTTGAATCGTATTTTCTTTTTATTGGTTGATGGGAATGTTTGACGATGTTGTGGAAAACCTGGTGGTTTTCACAAACGGCTTTCTTATCAAACTAATGTCGTCATGAGATAGTACGTCACTTCTTTATTTATCGTGTGTTTAGTGCCCATTACACTCACGGGTGTACGCGACTAATGTCTGAGGCAGAACACCTTGCGCCTCCGTAGACCAGAGAATGGGCAGCAGCGTTTTCTGTTAGTCTTTCATCACTGCGATCTCCAAACCGCCTGCCAAGCGTGGAGATTACGGCAAATCCTCCCATCATGGGAGAGGCTTATGTCCAGCAGTGGACGTTATGTGCTGTTGTAGTAGTTTACTGCCTAACCTGGTGTCAGAGTTTTTATGCTGCCCATGGGCTTCTGATTTGGCTTCACATGCCGTCGAGAAATATCTCTCAGGCATGCTAGTTTCCTCACGATGTTTACCTTCACCGAAGCAAGTGATCATTTTACAATACGCACATGAATCAGAAAAATCAGAGGTGCGTGTCTACAGTTCGAACTGTAGACACGCACCTCTGATTTATCGGACTACGAAGTAGGTCTCGAGTTCGAACTTTAGACCTACTGGGTAGTCCGACGGTCACATCACAGGTTATCCTTGCTACGTTACTAATAGTAACTAGTTTTTGAAGTTGGAACGTAAGTACGATAATCCACTGAATAAGTAGAAAATAAAGTTGTATTTTTTTTATTCCCATTACATACCGAGTTTCTTCCGTGCCTCGGAAAGCACGTTAAGCAGTAGGTCGTGGCTGTCATTTGTGATCTTTGACAGTCGTTACAGGTAGTCAGTGGCCCAAAAAGTCGATCTGGGGTATCGTATTACCCAGTACTAAGTAACTGGGTTGTGGAGGTCAGATATGCAGTCGCTCCATGTAAAATACTGGTATTCAGCTGCATCCGGTTAGACTGGAAGCTGACCCCAACGTAGTTGGGAAAAGGCTAGGCAGACGATGATGAAAGTTCTAACTTAAGTAACTACTAGCGGACGTCCCGCGGTTTCACCCGCGTAGTTTCCGTTCCCGTGGGAGTACGGAGATAAAATATAGCCTATGTTACTCAGGGTGAATGTAGCTTTCTAATGGTAAAATAATTTTTGAAATCGGTACAGTAGTTTTTGAGCCTATTCATTACAAACAAACAAACAAAGTTTTCCTCTTTATAATATTAGTATAGATAATACTATTTAGGATATGGTTGTGCAGGTTTCGGATACAGGGTATTTCTCCTTGAGCCGTGGCACAAATACAATTTAAACAGCAATTAAATGTTATATCTGCATCAGCAACAAGCCTAAATGTCTACATGACAGTCCCAACAATCTCGTTGCAGCTAAATAATTACAATCTATATTTCATTTCAGTTGAGACGTCGCTTGCCAACTATAATAAAATAAATCTATTATTATTTAGCTTGTTAACTACCATGATTCTGCATAGTTTCTAAAATGCCCGCTGCACTGACTGAAGTCCGCAACTTGTTGTAAATCTTAGCGGAAAAGTCCTTTTAAGTTACATGACATATATATATATATATTTTATATGGTAGTGACATGTATCCTCCCAAAAATTGCGGCCCACTGTGAGAACGCCGACTGTGGCAGTTTAATAGCGGCATTTAATAGTTAATGAGTCATTATTGCAATCGCTATTAGCGTCGCCGGCGAGCATATTATTTACAACCAGCCTGAATATTAATAAATCGCAATAACAATCCGGCCGAAAGCAATCAAAATTTAATTACCTGCTCTTCTTAACGTTATTCGTTTTGAAATGATTCAACGTCGAACATTGGCAATGGGTTAAAGATAAATTTGAAAGTCTTAAAAGATAAATTCGCTTCAATCACTCGGAGCAAATAGGATTTCGTTTCATTTACTCCGGTAAGAGCGTTTTCAATTAAGGAGCGCCCGACAAACAGTATCGGCGTATGAAGGTAAAATTAATTAAACCGAGCCAAGACAAACATGTACGAATCTATTTGTGTTGGACTCGCGGGGTGTGTAGGGAAGATGTGCGGATTATACCCGGGAAAAATACGGGAAACAGACCAACACTATACATGTGTACAGTCCCGGATCCGTACTATACATCATTACATATTATAACACAAAGCCGTCGCGTCTGTCTGTCTGTTTGTTTGCGATAAACTCAAAAACTACTTAACGGATATCCAGGCGGTTTCTATCAATAGATAGAGTGATTAATGAGGAAGATTTAGGTATATAATTTTTCAAGGTTTTGTGTAAATTGGTTAAAATATGACGATAATTGTTGGAAATGTCGGAAAAACTCAATCCGCCTTGCTCTTCTCTACCCGTGCGATGCCGGAGCGGGTAGCTGGTAAAGCAAAAATATAAGCCGAAAACAAGGTTGACAGACCAATAAATCTCTTCGCTAACCTAAGTGGGTCGAACTCCATGAATACCTAAATAAATCTACTCTTTTTTATAAACTAGTCAATTGTGAGCACTTAATTTGGACGAAAAGAGAGATAATATATTACGTTGTGATTTGCTATTGAAGGCCGGTGGAGCTGTATGTTATAATTAATTAAGAAAATTAATACGTTTAATATTTCCTTACGAATCTTTTGAACATTGTACACACATCAATTCTCGGAACGGACTTAATTAAAACGAGGACATTAACACACGCGAAGTTGTTTTATTTATTCGACCGTGTGACTTTAACAAGTTTAGTTTGGGCCGAACATCTTCAACTGATAAAGGACGCGCTTTAGTTCAATACCTTTCAACGTGATCTGTGATTTTATTAACATAATGTAGTTGAAAGTTGTTAAGAATTTCTAATCGGCAACTTTTAGGATTCCTTTCATACTCATATTAATTAAGGAGTGAATGTGTTTAGCATGACTTTAATAAATGCGAAAGTTTCGTGCCGTATACATACTGTGTACGGGGTGGTGCGGTGCCTACTCGAAGTTTATTTGCTTTCGTTACTTGTAAAATTGAATACGTCGCCGTGAATCCTCATTAATTTAAGATGTAGACTGTATCTTGACATGTTATTTTATTCATTAAGGGAGCGTCTTGAGTCTCACGGCTGTGTACGTGTCGACTTCAGATTGTTGTAAGGAACATAATTTAAAACCTCTCTACAAGATCATTAGAGTGAGGGTGTGGAGAGTCGCGAGAGGCCGCTGTTATCGCTTTTAAATATAATGTGAGTGAGGACTAATATTACTCTCAATTATATACATTTTTTGACTAGCACTTCGCTCGCGACTTCGTCCGCAAATGTGATAGCTCAGCTAATACTTATGCATGATATAAATATAATTTATAGCCTATTGCACCTACAGATAATGCAGCTTTCTGCCAGTTAAAGAGTTTTTAGAATTGGATTATTATAGTTGGTGCCAGTTAAGATAAGAATAGCGGTCATTGACCCACCTACATTTATTAAATTTCTTTAAAGTTCTTCTGTTAAAGTCTGGAATCGTCATCTATCGTGATCTGCAACATTTTTTGTAATGAAAAACGATACATAGTTTATTTGTTTTGGTTCGTACGAAGAGATATTAGGATAAGGGCAATGACCGTTATTTACATCTTAACTGGCACCAACTATAGTTCCGGAGTCTACCCCCTACATACAGACATACAAACATATTTTACCTCTTTATAATTTTAGGTATATGTTACGGCTAATAGCCGAAGTGCGGCTACACCTAGTTTTAGCCGGCTAGAACTAGGTGCAGCCGGTCATGCGCGGTTAAACCTAGGTGTATCCTCTTATCTTCGGTTAGAACTAGGTTTAACCTTCATCATAGTGGCTAGAACTATTCCTCCATGGGTGTCATTTTCGTGGTTTTTGGGGCCGTTGATATCAAAAATGAGGTCAAAATGAACATAGAAAAAAAAAAAAACTAGGTGTAGCCGCATTTCGGCTATTAGCCGTAACATATATACAAACGTAAATAAATAATCAAAATATATACAAGTATCAAAAGAGGAAAAGAATAACAGGGCGTCAAAAAAGTCAAGGGGAAAAGTGCCGACAAAGCTAACAGCATGGCCACGTTGGATGGCAATGCCAATTCTTTGGCTTAAAAATATGCCAGCCAAACTAATTATATAAATAATTATCAGCGGGTTTTTCCTAGAAACTACTGATAATTATGATTATATTGTATGTGTCGGTGGTTAGGTACTAGTTAGTTATAATGATATAGGTAAATGTAACGACACGGATCAACGCAAACGTGTTTAATTAAATATATCAGATTTTTCATCTTTCCTTCCTCTTTGTTGTCCTTGTTTGGGAATGAAAACAATGTTATTTTGAACTTTAAATAGGTATCAGGAAAGACTATAACATATGAAATGAAATGGTACCTATAGTTTGCCAACTAATACACTTGGCAACACTGAAAATGACGCCTAAAATAAAAGATAACTGTGGGATTTTTGCAAATCATAGTCGCAAATTCTCCAGTGCGTATTAGGCGCTGTATAGTTTAAGCGTTTTCTAGTGTTAGTGAAACCGGGATTAAGCTATTTCCTGACTGCAGCGAAGCCCCAAAGGTGGGTTGTGTTGGACCTGTATGTATGTATGTTCTTTGTTCCCTCGTAACTCCTAAACGGAAGAACGGATTTGGATAAATTATACGTCGTTAAATTTGTCTTGGTTAATTACTTAAACTCAAGTAATTACTGATACCAGTGTAGGTGTTAACCTATAGAAGATATTAAACTTACGAGTATGATTGCTGCATTGTTTACCAAACCAAGAAAACAAATCTACTAACTAAATAATCAAGTGTTTATAATAATTTTAAGGCCCTTCTAACCCTAAAATTAGCAACTCTATTTGTGGTGGTACAAACTTCGTTTGAAATACTGTTAGAATAAAGTTCTAATCAGCTTGCACTACGAAGCGGTTGTTACGTCAGTCACTGCGGCCAAATAGTGCGAAATGAGTGTTTTTTTGCGATTTACAAAAAATGTTTTGATTGGACTAAAAAAATAATATACATAAGACCTGCTTTATAGTTAGTTAGTAGCTTTTAGTTCAGTTAGTATGCAAAGTTTCATGATCTAATTTGAAGGACTTTTTGAATCCAAGCGGTTTATTGTTCGATTTGGAGGTAACTTTGGATTTTTTTCTATCGAGAAAAGTTTATGGTATCGTGTTTTCGTCACAAATAGTACTTAGCATTAATCCTCAACTTTACCATATATTTATTTTAAAATTAATGCTGCAGTATTTTAGGCGTAACGGAGGATCATGCTAAGCCAAAAGCCATTTGAGGGAGTATATGCCCTTAAGTACGGACCACATTGTTTGAGGGGCGAGAGGGGGCAATTGGCTCAAGAAGCCTCTCAATAGAACCAAAAAGCGACCAGGCCAGATATTAAATTCTTAACGAATTACCAAACAAAACAAATCAACTGAACGAATGATCATCAAATAAGAATAATAAGTACGGGCCACATTGTGTGAGGGGCGAGAGGGGGCGATTGGCTCAAGACGAATGCCTCTCAATAGAACCGAGATGCGTCCCGGCGGCCGTGATCACTTGTTGCTCCATCGTGTTTGCTATCAGACTTAAGGGAAGGACCCTGGAAATCTTTAAACGACGCCATTATGAGTATCAAAAGGGGATTATTAAATTTAGCGTCTCCTACTTCAATTTTTATTCGTTTTTATTAACATGGAGTACTTATGCCGTCTGGGTTCGAGCCAATAGATAGCGTACTGCGTAAGGCTAACTATGTGTAGGCAGACTATTTTTTTTACTAAGGATTCGCTCGCGTGTGATCGGTAATTATTTCATGGGAAAATACTACTTATAATTCAGGTTATGGTCGTATTAGTACAGTACAGACGGACGGACAGAGTTGGTTTAAAGGAGGCTAGTGCTGTTTTGTCATAAATCATAATATGTCTTTATGAAACACTTTCAATATTAATTGATCGTTTGTGAAAGTTTAACTTTCACTACTTAGTATTTAGCCGCGGGCACTAATTTATCAATGTAATGCAATTTCTAAATTAATTGATTATTTTTGATGATGCAATTACTAACTTTGGACACGACAATCTTTAGGATAGACTTATTTTAAATTCAATCTTGTCCGCCATTGCTGAACGGATTAAAATATTGTTTTTAATAGGTGTGTCACCATTTTGGATTAGGTCTTTAAAACTACCTATCTTTTTGGAGGAGGTTGGAGGCGTTGTTCTTTTTACCTGACTGCGCTATGCAAAGGAGGATTTTTAATTGGCTATATAACAACTCTTTTGTCACCGAAAAAATTGCATTGTAGCGCCAAAAATCAATGCATTTCTTCCTATCCGATAACTTAGTTAAGAAACATGACAACGATAATTATTTAAGAAACCAGAACTGAAGTCATAGATGTAATCGATAGTATGATTGTGTACGATCGCAATGCATGCTAGGCTTTCGAAGAAGGGTCGCGCCATCGAATGTGTAACAAGTTAGCACGTCGTCGTTAGAGCAACTCTTTAATATTTTGGTGTGAATAGGTATAGTATTGATAGATATTTAACAAATTATCTTGAAGTTAGTAACGTTGATCCTATTCAATTGTAGAAAGACTACCCTTTATTTTTTTCGTTTTTTTTTTTCGGATTCCCGAAATCATCAAATGACTCCTCCCGCTTTGTGTGGAGCAGGAGGGAGTGTCAGACTTTTACTGACTAAAGCCCATCCATGTTCCTTCATCGCAATTTGTGTTCCGGGGCCACGGTATCTCTTTCGAACACCCTGCTACTACCTTATATATAGTATTGATAGATTTAACAAATCATCTCGATCATTATCTTGAAGTTAGTAACGTTGATCCTATTCAATTGTAGAAAGACTACCCTTTTTTTTTTCGTTTTTTTTTTTGCGGATTCCCGAAATCATCAAATGACTCCTCCCGCTTTGTGTGGAGCAGGAGGGAGTGTCAGACTTTTACTGACTAAAGCCCATCCATGTTCCTTCATCGCCCTTTGTGTTCCGGGGCCACGGTATCTCTTTCGAACACCCTGCTACTACCTTATATATAGTATTGATAGATTTAACAAATTATCTTGAAGATAGTAACGTTGATCCTATTCAATTGTAGAAAGACTACTCTTGAGCTACAAAAAATAAATATAAGTATTCTATCGTCTAAAATCAATGCAAGTCTGCATTGTCTGCGTGTACTGTTGTTTGTTCATTACAGGAACTGATGGACGCCACTAGAACACCTATGTTCTCGCCAAAAACTTCAACAAATACATCGATAGTATGATTGTGTACGATCACAATGCATGCAAGACCTTCGGAGGCGGGACGCACCATCGTCTGTGTATCAAGTTAGCACGTCGTTAGGGCACCTCTTTAATATTTTGGTGTGCATTTAGTCATCATCATCATCTACCTAGCCTTTTCCCAACTATGTTGGGGTAAGCTTCCAGTCTAACCGGATGCAGCTGAACACCAGTATTTTACATGGAGCGACTGCCTATCTGACCTCCACAACCCAGTAAGTACTGGGTAATACGATGCCCCTTGGTAAGACTGGTTGTCAGACTTTTTGGGCCACTGACTACCTGTAACGACTGCCAAAGATCTACAAATGACAGCCTGGACCAACAGCTTAACGTGCTTTCCGAGGCACGGAGGCAACTCGGTATGTAAGGGTGGTCACCCATCCACAGACCAACCTAGGCAAGCACGGCTTAACCTAAAGATCGACCCGAGCGGCTGTTATTATTTAGCCACGACCTTCTTCTCCTTAGCTCGAGCATATGGTGTGAATATAGTATTGATAGATATTTAACATATTTTTTTGAAGTTAGTAACGTTGATCCTATTCAATTATAGAAAGACTACTCTTGAGCCACAAAAAATAAATATATTCTATCGTCTAAAATCAATGCAAGTGCATACTGTTATTTGTTCATTACAGGAACTGATGGACGCCACTAGAACACCTATGTTCTCGCCAACAACTTCAACAAATACATCGATAGCATGATTGTGTACGATCACAATGCATGCAAGGCCTTCGGAGGCGGGACGCACCATCGTCTGTGTATCAAGTTAGCACGTCGTTAGAGCAACTCGTTAGCGGCGCGTGGCGACGACAAGCCAAGAATTTGCTAATGACACATGCTCGCGATAGGGTTGACTAATACAACCCGTTATAAAACGTATGAGCGTGTACCGTTGCAGACTAATTAATGGGATTAAGATTTTGCATCAGACTGCATTAAGTAGAGGGAATGGTTGTGGTGGAGAACATTTTGTAACTGTAACGGATAAAGTAGTGGAGCTGCTCACTTGCATGCACATCAGAGTGGTAGCAATTTGGAAAAGACAGCGCCTTTACGGCAAATCAGTTAAGGGTGGCATTCGCTGGGCCGGCAGTCTCGACATAATAGATAACAACAAAATCGCAAACTTTCGATCGCTAATTACTTACGAAAAAATTCAAGAAACCCATCTTGGATGTACAGACTTGCGTTTCTAGCAAGCATCGTTATTGCAACCGAATTTTTTCGATTTTGTCGTTATCTATATGTCGAGACTGCGGTGCAAGTGTTACCAGTACCTACCACCGATTGACTGTGCGATGTCAAAAAATCTGACACTTACTTAAATATTGTTAAACTGCTATTGCTAACCAGAGATTAAAAACAGTGAATGTCAGAGTTCAATGTGGAACTTTCTAAAGATCACAATAATACCAGAATAGGTTACATATTTATTTCTGAAATAGGTTAAATCTGAAAGATAAATGATTATAGTATAAGAACCCTACTTTACTTCTAATAATATATTTCCTTTAATCCAAACATAGGTAAGATATTAATATCAAAGAAGATCAGTTACTCTTGGTAACCCTGTTGATATTCGCGGTCGCGGCGTCTACGGCTCGTACGCGGATGAATCAAGCGGTTTGACAAATCGGATCGCTTTAATGAATATCATGTTTATTATTCCGAACGAGTCGCATACGATTGAGCTTAATGACGGAGCATGGTGGCATCGGCTGCTTAGTGTTAGGATTATATGGATGATCTGATAGTTTACTTTTTCTTGTAGTGTTAAGTTTTAGAAGACACTGTGACTATAGCTTCACTTTCTTTGTATTTCTGACGTTCAAAGGTTTGAGTGAAAGGAGTTTCAGGAATAAAACAAACCGGCCAAGAGTGGGTTGGACTCGCGCACCGAGGGTTCCGTACAAACCTTTTTAAAGGACAAACTTAACTTTGCTGTTCGATCCCTAGCAACAACCACGAATAATAAGTTTGTAATATTAAAATCGCTTTTTTGTTATTAAACTGTTTTCAGATTTTTCCCTTTACATGTGCTGTAAGACCTTGCTTTTTGCCAAATTTCGTGATTCTAGGTCAACGGGAACTACCATATCGGTTTTCAACACAAAATCTATAGGGTAGGTACTTCCGGTTGACCTAGAAATATTGGTTAAAAGTAAGGTCTTATTACATCACAAGTAAAGGGTAAATTCCGAAAAATAAAAAACATAAAAATTAAGGTTAATTCTGGTACTTACAAGTTTTCCCGAAAATCTAAATTTAATAAAAAAAATAAAAAAATATCGCTGGACATACGCGAAATTATAAATTTGCTCATATCTTTTTATCGTGTTGACTCAGGACCTTGATTTCTTTTTATACACTTAATAGGAACTATAGACCTCAGTATCTGGTATAATATAATAAATATTTCAACATGCTAGGTCAACCCGTTCCTGAGAAAGTAGGTGGTGACAGACGGACAAGAAACTGATCTTTAAGGCCCGGGTTCTTTTTTTACCTTTTGAGGTACGGAACCCTAAAAATAGTGTTATTTTTTTAGTTTTATACAGAAGCGTGCTCACATTCTATAACATATTCAGTGACAACAAATTAAACATTAACGCGACAGATTGTCGGTATAAATATTTATACACAAATTGTTTTCTATATTTTCCAAACAAAATTTTATTTAGAGTTACGTTCGTTAACCGTGAGGCAATCTCGTATTCAAATTGACATAGTAAAACAACAGAGGCTCCGGACCAAGTTCCATAAACTCGTTTCAAACTCCCCTCTACACATTCTATCGGCGATTTTTAATTAAGTCCCTAGCGAGCGGCAAGCGAGCAAAGTAACACCATCAATTCATTATCCTAAACTCTGGCTCGATTGTTCCTCGCTCGCTACTTACGCAAACTTTCATTTTAATCAAGCGTTTAATTAAAAATTATCCGAGAAAAACAAAATAAGCCCGTTAGGGGGCGGTCTGAACTAATTAAGGCGCATGCGATGAGCCGGTCGAGCTGAGGTGAGCGGCCTTTCATTAAACGCCTTGTTCTACTCCAGTGGCGCTTAGCACAACTATTACTACTACTAGAGAGGAAAAACCTTACAAGTGTAAGGGGCGTAGTCGTTTGTGAGCGTGGGCTGTGGGCACCTACTCGCCTTAATGACGACGTAATTATTAGCGACGCGTCCCTCGCGAAGCATGTATTATTAAAACAACAGAGAGGTGCCGTCCATTAGTTAAAGCGTTATTGTACTCCAGTCGAGACTATCCTGCAATTATGTTAACGAGAAACAATTAAAATTATTCGCTAATGAGTTGCACCAGTTTTTGTAAAAGGGGTTAACCAAAAAGGGGGTATCAAAAGATTTATACCCCCTAAAGGCTACTACTGTTCTACTATGAAATATAGCGTTGTAAATAATCGTACAACAAAAACGGTATAGCAAACTTTTCTAATTACTGTTAATACCAATATCAATTAACTTGCGCTAAGAATTAATTATCTCGGTATTACGGTCCCTCATTTATTACTAAACTTTTACTAATCAATCTTCCAAAGTAGCTAACATCGCTATAACATAATTCTATGAAATAAACCACTATACATTTTCTTCATGAGAATCGTAAGTTTAATTAAAAAAGAATGAAGCAAATATGAACACAAACACGTTAATCATCATAATCATCTTCTACAGAAAATTATTATTCTTAAGTTGAAATTAAAATCAATAAAGGAGTAAACTAACGTCCCGGTAGCACACAATAAAACGTTTAATCTCTAGTCACAATAATATCTAACCACTAATAATAATAAACAAGTTTGACATCTGTGACGTGTACATAGGTTTCTGCATTGTTCATTGCAGTTTAATAATGATTGAGTCGTAACAATTTATTATCTAACTTGTTAATAAAACTGCCCTTTATGTCGACACGCTACAAACCCATAAATGATCTCGTATTACAAACTTTGACAGCTCAAATGTTATTTCGCACATTAATTCAGCCAAAGGTGTACGAGGATTGACGTAGAGTATTAATTATGTCAATTATCGGTGTCACGCATAAATAATAATAATTTATTAAGTGGCAACATTTGTCAAAAGCCGCACACGATGAGCTAATCGACTATCACCGCTAATTGCGCGCACCCCGTCGGGGGAACACCCCGCCTCCCTACGCCCCCTCTCCACCCCTAACTAATTAGATAAGTTTGCAACTCCACTGTACTTCTGGTGTTCCACTCCGCCGGTAAGCATCAATCTTTTTAATTAAACATTTTTGACACCGCAACGATTAGCCATCGAACCTATTTCTATGCTAATATTGTGAATAGTTTTAATTGAAATGCAAAACGAGCGAATATAGCCACGACTTTACACTTAGGTGCGTTCTGCATTGTTATAGGGGTTTTCAACTATTCTTGGGATGCATTCAGGTGTTTAAACTGATCTATACTAATATTATAAAGAGGAAGATTTTTTTGTTTGTTTGTACCGAATAAGCTCTGAAAGTACTGGACCGATTTTAACAATTTTTTCACCAATAGAAAGCTAAATTATCAGGAAGTAACATAAGCTATTTTCCGGAATCAAACTTACGCAGATGTAACCGCGGTGCGCAGCTAGTATTAAATACATATTTAAAAACAAAAAACCAACATACATATTCGAATAAATATTTAAAAAAAAACACCGTACAAAAAGCCTCTCCACCTTATGGTTCATTCGGGGAACACAACACATTATAGTTTTAAAAGCTTATAAATCCCGGTCGTTAAGGCCGAATAAACTGTGCTTGATGGAATCACGAACCAATCTCAGATTTATAGTTAATTGATGACTTTATGTTCAAAATTCATGCAATAAACTGATACAATTTGAATAAAAATGTCGTAATGTCCTTACGCATCGCCATCAAAATAAATATAACTGTAAACGCGTTGCGTGGAAAGCTCTCAATTAAGATATATCATAACGTGTCTGCCGCCAATAGAAAAGACATTATGCAATGTTTAGCTCCAGGCGCAGAATTCATACACAAAATAGGTTGTTATCCTAATGAATTGGTTATTGACTCCATTCCCGAGCCCATAATACGTGTTTTAATCAACCCATTAATAAGCAACAGAAATTAAATAGACGAATCAATTTCGTGAATAGTCCAAGAGTGGCATCGATCGACGTTAACACGAATAGATTTTTATAACTCCCGCCTGATCAAATATTACTTTTTATGTAAACATATTTATTAGAATCGATCGGATTTACGTCAAATTGATCATAATCAATTTCGTGAGCAATTAATTTATGAGACAAGTGTAGATGCTTGTTAATAAAACAAGAATGGACTCCATTATAGATGAGCGCGGAGCAATAAATCAGGACATACAATGGCACATTGTCTGTCGCTCAACCTGATTAAATAAATAAATAGGTGCCGATCTGAGACGCTTGCGCAGATCTTATCACACATCTTGGGACATTTATAGAAGCGAAAACGCCGAAACGACCTCTCTATATAAGATAATAAGGCTTTAAGTATCAGTGTATGAAATCGCATGTATCTAATCGTTGCCCGTGTTTGGCGTGTGCCGAAGCGATACAGAGCTTTGTTGGTATTGTGTTTCGGTTGAAAGTTGAGTGGTAAGTATGTCTTGTTAGTTAGGACGGGAGACGGCCGAGATGGATGGCAGCAAGGAAGGCGAACTACGAAGGTTTGCACTTCATCTTTCATCGTTATATGCTTAGTGACGTGCGAGCTAGAAACGTAAATGAAGTGCATCTAGAACCAGATACAAAATGCCTTATTAGAAAAAATAACAGTTTAATGATGTTATAAATACTGCTATAATGAAATCAATTAAATAAATTGGCACGTTGTTCCCTATAACCGTTCTGTTTTCTAAGAAATCTGAGAATTATAGTATAGCAAATATTTGAAATCACAAGTCTTTTAAACTTGACTAAGACTTTTGATACTCAAGCTCATGCAAAGATTAATATATGTATTTGTCATTGTAGGATTTTAGGTACTGATACACAAAACAAAGTGTCACTCAAGGTATCAAACTAGGTCCAATACTGTATTTACTGAATGCTTGCAATGACGTGTCGTAATATTGACAGCCAAACATTTTCATTAAATAGCTCATAATCTTAATATTTTCGAAAAGAATAATAAATTATTTTTTAAGAGAATATTATGTTAAACACTGTTTTAAGCTTTCACAGTTTAAAACTAAACTTATATTGTCAATTACGGGAT
This sequence comes from Xestia xanthographa, assembly GCA_905147715.2. NCBI lineage: Eukaryota > Metazoa > Arthropoda > Insecta > Lepidoptera > Noctuidae > Xestia > Xestia xanthographa. The sequence continues at coordinate 20,897,287 of LR990655.1, read as the reverse complement.
ATCTTCCGTGATAAGAAATTGTTTTGAGCTCCCGATATTTCGACGCTGTTGCAAGCGCCATGATCGCGGGTTGACTAAAACAAGAGCTCAAAACAATTTCTTATCACGGAAGATATCCCGTAAGTGACAATATAAGTTTAATATTATGTTATCCAACGAGCTATACCTGTTATCCTTTTTGCATATGAAAAGGATGTCCACTGAAAATGTCTGATTCATAAACGACATTGGTGTCGATTCTGTTGTGCACAAACTAAACTTAATTTAGGCTCATTATAAAACACATATAAACGGGTATTTTCGCGAATTTTTACCTTTAATATTTGCCCGACGTTTCGACCGGATTGCACCAGCCGTGGTCGCGGGAAGACTGAAGTATTGGAGGTACCGCCACAGCAAAGCGAAGGTGTTTATTCAACTACCCTCACTTGATCTTCATAAATGTTAATTAGGGCCGGTTCACACTAGGACAGCACACTACACTAACAGTGTCCGCATACTGAGATGATTTCACTTGACGAGTACACTTAGTGATCACTGGATTCCAAGCGGGAGTCTGAAGCCGTCTTCGCGATTGAAAACAACAACACATAACAACAACATTGATTAACATTTATGAAGATCAAGTGAGGGTAGTTGAATAAACACCTTCGCTTTGCTGTGGCGGTACCTCCAATACTTCAGTCTTCCCGCGACCACGGCTGGTGCAATCCGGTCGAAACGTCGGGCAAATATCAAAGGTAAAAATTCGCGAAAATACCCGTTTATATGTGTTTTAATTTAGGCTACTGCTATCTTTTTCTCTCTAATAAAACGAGAAAGAGACGGACGTAATTTAGAGCTGTCAATATTGTTCGAACTAATATTTCTATACAAATGAAGGATGCACGTAAAAACATGTCGACTAAAAACACGGTGAAGCGCTTGGCATAAACTAGTTTGACATCTCTAACTTGGTTCATCATAGCTATAGCCGTCCTTTTCTCGCACTACCTTTTAGTAAAAGATAGCAATAGCCTAAATTAAGTTTAGTTTGTGCACAACAGAATCGACACCAGTAGCCCAAAATAAACGGTTATTTAGTCTTAAATATATGGTCGCCTATCACTGGTACACACTACACAGCCAATGATACGGTAAGGCATACTACATAAACTGTTCCAAAACATGAGCTAAGTTAGAGCGATAATTAAGTTGCGCGTTCACATTACACGCAACACATGACATTCACAATTTACATGCGATATTAATGAATCTCGACGCAAATTTTAACCGGTGTCCAGTAATGGTCGTTAGGGAGCTTTATTTAGGGTAGAAGGCCCAGTAATTGGCCCCGCCGGATGCAGCGCACAGGTGCTCCGTGCGTGCGCCCTCTCGCGGTGGCCACAGGAAATGAGAGCCAATTTGAATTTCTTCCGTAGCGAATCGATTAATTGGAGAGCTATTAAATCATTTTTCGGTTATGAATCCAAACGAATATATCGCGGTTATTTATTTTTTCCTCACACCTGTGCCACTCAATGTAATGAAGAGTACATACAAAAAAGTTTTAAAGACAATGAAGACAGAATGATTAACTTAGGTGCAGTTTTTATTCTCTCATAAAAAGAAAAGTTAATTAAATAAGCACCCAACAAAAAGGTTGAAGACAAAAAGGTATATCCTGGTGCAACGATGATTTGAATGAAACAAATCTTGAGCACAATGAAGGCGGCAAACCAAGGTAACAGTCGATGGGAGTTCGTTTCCCTCACAACATTATGAAGGCACGTACTTCATATTTCACTCGATCTTGATTCGCCATCGCAAACAATTTGTAACGTAAAAGGGTAATTAGGAGTTTAACCTGCACGAAAATAAAGGAATTATTAGAAAACAATACGGACAGAAAGAGGGGGGTGCAGGTTGGTGGGGCGCGGGGGGTGTTCGAAGGAAGGGTGTCTAATTAGGGAGTGGGGGCGAAGGTAATGAGCCGCGATCGCCGCTCCGATATAACGAAGGCTATTTACGCGGTGGTCGCTCTGAAAATTGCGAGGTTTTGTTTTAAAAGCGGTTACCGTTTGAGTTTTGCGATTAAGGAGTTTAATTAGACAGTGTTGTTTACAACCTCATTACGGTAGGTAACGTCGGTGGGAAATAGCCTCCGATATCGGCCGATAATTTATGAAGTTGAAAAATGAGTTTCTTGCCGCTAAGTAGATTCTGTTGTAGATTATAACCAAACAATCCGGGCTTATGAATAAACATGAGCTCAATCTCCTTGTTTTTCTGTTAAAGTAATGAATGTGAACCTTATTGTGTTCTGTTTAAAGTTAATTGTTATTTGTTGGTGGGTTATAAACTCGACCTTCAATTGTTTTAGAAAATTACAACTGCCATTACCGTCAGTGGTTCGGTACAAATGTATTGGTGAGCTTTGTAGAAATGGGTTTTAGTTTTTAATGTTAATGCACTTTATTATAATAAGTTTTTTTTTTTTTAATATGAAACTAGCTGACGTCCCGCGGTTTCACCCGCGTAGTTCCTGTTCCCGTGGGAGTACGGGAATAAAATATAGCCTATAGCACTCACGAATAATGTAGCTTTCTACCAGTGAAACAATTTTTAAAATTGGTTCATTACTTCCGGAGATTACCCCCTACATACAAACTTACAAACATACAAACTTACAAACAAATATTACCTCTTTATAATATTAGTATAGATATAATGAGAGATTGAGACAGAAGAAAATAATTCACAGTGACATAGGCATGTAAAAAAGCGCATATCTTATAATACTTGTAATAATAATTGCACACAATTTTTTATATTTTTTAATTATTTTGAGATTGTTTTAAAGGAATATTCAAAAATGTATGAAATTTGTATAGAAGTAAATAAGGGAAATTAAAATTGCACTCAAAAATATGGTAAAACCATTTGCAATAATCAATAACAGTATACACACACCTTAACGCCTTTGGCAAACTTTTACAAAAAAGACCCCCAAGAGTAATTTATCAGCCAGTAAAGGTGTGCAACGTGCATTTTACATATTCATTATACGAACCCTAAGTCTATGTTATATTATGTCTTTTTTCACTTTCCTCTAGCCACTAATCATCTCATAAATTATCTAAGATTACCATAATATGCATTTATTGCATTCTTACATAGTACTTTACACCTATTTACTGAAGCATCTCTATTAGCGTTTATGCTAACTACCCGCTTTACAATTCATTATAAAACATGGAATTATTAAAATCATTTATACACAAGTACTTTGATTTACATTTTCTTAAAGAAACTACTTGATAATTATGAGGTATGGTGTGCCGTTACTTAATTGCTTAGCATAAGCATAATCGGCTAATGACGTTCCCACTGCTGGGACACACGGCCTCCTCTCTATGAGAGGGAATGTGCTATAATCCACCACGCGGGCCCAGTGCGGGTTGGTAGATGTCACTTGTGTTCGAATTTTGGTCCTAGGACTTGCCGGTTTCCTCACGACCTTTTCTTTCACCGATAGTGGTGTCGATTCTGTTGTTCACAAACTAAACATAATTTAGGCCATTGCTATCTTTTACTAAAAGGCAGTGCGAGAAAAGGACGGCTATAGCTATGAACTAAGTTAGAGATGTCAAACTAGTTTATGCCTTGCGCTTCACCGTGTTTTTAGTCGACATGTTTTTACGTGCACCCTTCATTTGTATGGAAATATTAGTTCCCAACTAAATTTGACAGCTATAAATTCCGTCCGTCTCTTTCTCGTTTTATTAGAGAGAAAAAGATAGCAATAGCCTAAATTAAGTTTAGTTTGTGCACAACAGAATCGACACCATTAATTGCTAATTGCAACTTAATTTATTTTAGTTGCGTTAACATTGATGATGGTTGTGCATTTTGAAAGTTTGCAAGGTCGTCACAACTCTCAAATAGCCGTCAAAGATTTTACTATTTTGATTAATTATGAACCAGTTAAGCTAGAAGAATGTTTGATTGGACTCAGCGCGAAAGTTTTGTGACGTCAGAAGAGTTTAGTAGCCGCGAATAAAAATACGTAATCGAAGTTGAGAGCAAAAGTAAGAATGTCTAATTTAAGGTGATCAGTAGTCGTCAAGAAATAATTACTGTTTCGTGGAATCCTGATGGAGTAAACCAAGTCATCCTTTGATATAGGACACGACCCAATTAGAGAAATAAAATATGTCCCAATTAAATAATGAACAATGTGGACGTCACAGAAGAAAAACCAAAGAGGTTAGTTATTATTCAAGGTCTTTAAATAATTATTTAAAAAAAACTTGTCACTTAAAATTAAGGCCAGGATCTTCCAATCGACCTGTTTTTGGAGTGTTAAGGTGTAAAATCATCGTTGTTTTAATCCAGAAAAAAAAACATGTTGTTGTTGATGAACTGTTCTTGATTAAGCTTTGGCTCAAAACACGATAGTTATTACTTCTCTCGATCATAAAAACATGCAAAGATAGGTAAGTTTATGACTACTTTCAAGTTTTACTTTAAGATTATTAACACTATAAACAAAAAAAAATACACTGAAAACTGGGAAATTACATTGCCTACATTATTACGAGATTACTTAAAAAAAAAATGTATTATTTTTATTATAATAAATTAAAAACCACTAACTTTGCACTAGTCGGCCCGCAGCGTATTGCAAGCTGATTAGAACTTTATTCTAACAGTTTTTCAAACGAAAGTTGAACCACCACAAATAGTGTTGCTAATTTTGGAAGATCTTGGGCTGGCAGTCTCGACAGAGATAACGACAAAATCGCTAACTTTGATTGCTAATTACTAACGAATAAATTCGGTTGCAATAACGATGCTTGCGAGAAATGCATCTTGGATGTAGAGACTTGCGTTACTGGCAAGCATCGTTATTGCAATCGAATGTATTCGTTAGTAATTAGCAATCAAAAGTTAGCGATTTTGTCGTTATCTCTGTCGAGACTGCCGGCCCTGGGCAGGCAGTCTCGACATAGATAGCGACAAATTCGCTAACTTTCGATCGCTGATTACTAACGAATAAATTCGGTTGCAATGACGATGATTGCTAGAAACGCATCTTGGATGTAGAGACTTGCTTTACACATAAGCATCGTTATTGCAATCGAATGTATTCGTTAGTAATTAGCAATCAAAAGTTAGCGATTTTGTCGTTATCTCTGTCGAGACTGCCGGCCCTGGCCTTAAGGGCCTATACTACCTCAAATGGCTTAGCATGATCCTCAGTTACGCCTAAAATACTGCAGCATTAATTTTGAAATAAATATATGGTAAAGTTGAGGATTAATCTTAGGTCTTCTGTTTGGCGAAAACACGATTTCATAAAATTTTCTCGATAGAAAAAAAACCCAAAGTTACCTCCAAATCGAACAATAAACCGCTGGTATTTAAAAAGTACTTCAAATTAGATCATGAAACTTTGCATACTAACTGAACTAACTATAAAGCAGGTCTTATGTTTTTTATTTTTTCCAAAAGACGAAATTTTGATTTTATAAAGAATAAAAACCACTCATTTCGCACTATTCGGACGCAGTGACTGACGTAACAACCGCTTTGTAGTGCAAGCTGATTAGAACGTTATTCTAACAGTATTACAAACGAAGTTTGAACCACCACAAATAGAGTTGCTAATCTGAAGTAGTATAGGCTCTTAAGGTTCGTTTTCACTGATGTCAATATCGTAATAAAACGGTGTAGTAAGAGACGGGACAGTGCCGCGTTCGGATGCGGCACAAAAGGGACGTTTTTTCTCCGTAATAGACGTCCCGCCGACATCATTAACGTATCGACAAAGTTGGTCGCAGTTATTCGCTAATGTGACAACAACAGAGAGAGCCCGCCACAAATGAGGAACCATCTTTTCGGATTAGGAATTGGGCACACCGCGGATTTTCGGTGCGCGAGCCCCGTAAATGTCGGAATGAATGTGTGTCTCGGCACATTTTTCATTTTCTTTTTTTTTTTTGTAAATAAAAACATGGTAAAATAACTTTGTTTGCTACCAGTAAATTATGTACCTATGAAGACTTGTGACGAATTTACACATAGTTTTTATGCATGTGACGAATATACTTTCAATGTATGGAGTTTACAAACATGTGACGAATTAACTTTGTGACGAATGTACAATAACCCAGAATTACTACGTGTAGCCTTGCAAGGCGTACTAATATTGTTTACACATTATGAGCGCACTATTAAGTTTTTATTATTACATATTTTCAGTTTATTTGCAATTTCAGAATTTTCAAACAGTCGTTCATATTTTTGTAAGTGTGACAAGCAGAAAAGTTTTACTTAAGGTACCTACTCGAGAGTTTGAAGAAAAGAGAATCAAATAAAAAAGATAAATTAGATTTAACAACTCTATTCCGGTGCTCGTAGCGTACTACAAAGCTCTTCGTAGTAGGCGGTAGATGCTTCAGAGCATCCCTAGGCGATAAATTTATGTGAGCATGCCTCGTGGTAATTTAACATTTATTGTTTAATGATAGTATCTTTACTTATAGCCGCACTAATCTTATAATTAAGCACACTTAGCCGCCACTAATAAATTAATCTCTAATTAGTGTAAAAATACGATCATCTTAATCTGCACGTTACGAGCCGTTTAACCCTCGAACAAAGGCGAACTTCCAAGAACGACCTCTACAAAGTGCAGGTGTTTTTAATTATAATAGTAATTTAATTTAATTTTGTATTAGGTGTAGTGTTTGCGTCCGGTGTGCCCCGGACGGGTGGCGGGGGTGTATTCTAATCGCGTGTTAGCGTGGCCCGTTTTTGCGCTAACGAACAGGTTGCGTTAAGGCGACGTAGACGGCGGCGAATCGACGGGAATTTCGCCTCATTAAAAGTTGCGACCTGCGGAGGAGGCAATTTGGAGGCTCGCGACGACTTCACCCGCTACTTATTAACGAGCCGACTTTACACTATCACTGACGTGACGTCTCGACGGACGTCTTCGGGACGAAAGTCCCTTTATACGTATTTTATTTGTATCGCGTTAGTGGCGCACTATTATTATTACCAGCATCCCTCGCGTGCTGCGAGCCCCACCTGCCCCACTCGAATTAGTAAACAAACGTCTTTACGAGCGGTTTTACGAGTCCCGCGATATTTCTGTCTCGCGCACGCCGTTTTACGACATAATGAATTTGTTGATGAACTAGGTATTAGAAAGTTTGGAAATAGACGCGTTAGTGACCGACGCATCGGTTGCGCTGCGACCATCAGTAGCGACGTACACGTGCTTTATGAACAATTAAATACGTGACAGAACTACTTTATGTCAGCAAGGGCAACGGTTACGTTTCATCGCTTCTTGCTTTACCGCGAACCGTGGAAAAATAGTAACGTACAGTTTTATGTGGCAGTCTAACATTCACTGTTCATAACCTAGAATCGTTACAAAACATAAACATGAATAGTTCACTAGTAAAATTGATCATACAATTTTATTACCCAGACGAGAATCGTAATAAAATTACGCCAGAAATACAAATTACGTCGATAAAGTTTACATTTTTTCAGAATTTGCTAATGATTACGTAATATTTGTAATTATAAGACGTGCTACTATAATTTATGCAAGGAATTTAGGGCACGATGTAAAAAGGCAGGTTTAATAGCTAGGAGATAATAGTGGTAAAGTTAAGCGCTTAACTATTAAATTACAGCCTCTCTGGCACATAATTAAGGCATCTTCAATAAAGTTAAGCATAAATTTACATATCGGTGCGAGCATACCTCCTGTTATTAATAAGTAAGTCGTAGTAAGTTAGTAGTGCACAGAGCACGCGTCTCATAGTTATGGCGAGGTTAACACATGAGGTTAATTAAGATCTGAAGCGGGACCTATAACTAGCTAACCTCGCTACCGACACTCCGCGCGAGTTTACTGAGTGCTTCCCCTTAATTGATACGATTTGATCGTCATCACAAGCTCTCGCTTATTCCCGGTATATAATTTAATTAAAATTTATGTTACGATAATTTAATTTATATCCGACGATAAACGTAATTGGTTAGTTTCCTTGCCGCGCGAATGTGCTTCACAAAACACACGGAATACGCGACAAGCTCTGACAACTGACAATAAAAATCACTATCGACGAGTCAAAACAATATCTTTTCACTGGATATGAACTGTCAGAGCGCCAATCGTAACAAGTGGGAGTCCGAACTAACCGAATCTCGGGCAGTAAACATTATTAAAAATTCCTTTGACAGCGGTGGCTATCGAATAATGATTTGTGTACGTCACGCCGGCTTCCGCTGTCATACTTGCGCCAAATTTTCACCGGGAACATTTTTTACTATTTTTTGACGGCCAGCCGGACGCCAGGCACTGCGTTTATTTATTAACGAAATTCGTCCGTCTATGTAACACGTCTCGTTCGTCGCGCGCGCTGTCACAATGTGGGCTTCATACCGATGCAGTAGAGTGCAAGATGCAGTGGCCAGGGTGACACGCAATAAGCCTTTTTCAATCGGGCGGGTATCGTTTACGAGGCTGCATAGGCGCGACGCGGCATTGCGCCCGTGCGCTCCACCCATATCAATTTCGAATAGGTTTCCTATTCGGCCAGAGAGATTGCGTTTTGATCTTTTTGTGTGTAAAACTGTTGCCCTAAATTAAACGCTTTAATAATAGAATAGAAATAAAACCGGTCCTGTTCTGTTGACATGACAACATTGGGCGATATCGAGCGTACAGTTGATGTTAATATTTCATTAGTCGATCGTTGGTGAAGGTAAACGTTGGGTATTTACGGTCATCGGACGTGGCTAGGCGGGACACGTAGTTCCAATGTTGGGATCATCAATTACAAACTACTTCCAATTAGTGATAGTGCAGTAACAAATCAAATTTAACCGAGTCCTGTTGGGGAGTCGTTCGCTAACTGGTGCTGCGGGCGAGGTGCTTCCTGCGAACTAATCAGGTGGCTAAATAATGTAGTCGTGACGGCGTCGTTAGCGCTCGAGAGACAGACGTTATTAATTAACATCACATCGAGCCACCCCCGCACCCTTCGCCCCACACCCCCTGGACCATCCCGCCTGCTATCACTGCGACACTAACTGTACTTAATGAGTGATGCCTATTATGACGACGACTGTGCATTCAGTATTGCAACAATAAGCACAAAAACAAAAATATTTAATTAATTCGAAGCTATGGTAATCACTACTTAGTTAACTTGTTCAATTGCCAATTGAGTTCCTTTTACGGTATAGGAATGGTATGAATAAGCCATTGAAAGCAAGAATCTAAATTAATCTGTGGGTAAAACATTATTATTTGAACGCGACTTGACAACAGCATACCTTCATGCGGCCGGCCACCCTTGAAACAAGCATGGAGTCATTCTACGAAATAGTTGATCAGTTTTACCTCAAATGGCTTAGCATAATCCTCCGTTACGCCTAAAATACTGCAGCATTAATTTGAAATAAATATAATTATGGTAAAGTTGAGGATTAATGTTAAGTCCTATGTTTGGCAAAAACACGGTTCCATAAAATTTTCTCGATAGAACAAAATCCCAAAGTTACCTCTAAACTGAACAATAAACCGCTGGGAAGCCGCGCTTGCCTAGGTTGGTCTGTGGATGGGTGACCACCCATTACACACCGAGTTTTCTCCGTGCCTCGGAAAGCACGTTAAGCCGTTGGTCCCGGCTGTTATTTGTAGATCTTTGACAGTTGTTACAGGTAGTCAGAGGCCCAAATAGTCTGACAACCAGTCTTACTAAGGGGTATCATATTACCCGGTACAAACTGGGTTGTGGAGGTCAGATAGGCAGTCGCTCCATGTAAAATACTGGTATTCAGCTGCATCCGGTAAAACTGGAAGCCGACCCCAACATAGTTGGGAAAAGGCTAGGCAGATGATGATGTAATAATAGGAGGCGAGCCTATTGCCATCAACCGGGCACAAATCCGACACCGTGGCAACTACTGAGAAAATCCTGATGGAAAAACCCGATAACACTACCCGATCTGGGGAATCGAACCCAGGACCTCAACAGTCGCGCTTACGGCCACTAGACTAGTGAGGAAGGTCAGTTACAGGTAAGATAATGTACTGGTTGATTATGGATGATGACTGACAAAATAAATATCGTAACCGTACAGTGGCGAAGGGCACATTTTTGTAAGAGGGAAACCGGAGTAGATATCTTTAATGAGATTATATAATCCGTCTATAGAATACTGACTGTGTCATTTTTCAAAGGGAAGCCGGTAGGAATCGAGTTGTATGGATCCTTCGCCACTGTAACCGTAACATAGGCTATATTTTATCCCTGTACTCCCACGGGAAAGGGGACTACGCGGGTGAAACCGCGTGACGTCCGCTAGTACGTTATATTGCTTAGAAAAAAATGTTATAACAACAAACAGTTTTATGTAGGTAGGTACGTACTATTTAATTTATGTAAACTTAACTGTTTTTTGACAAATAACTGGGCGGTCTATCTGAATTTGACGTTAACGTACAACTAACATGTTCTACCGATTGACCATAAAAGGCCATTACATATCTGATTGAAAAATTGAATGATTGCTATGCACGCGTGCGCGTAACAAGTTGTCACAATGCACAATTGCACTCATTCACTCATTCGTTCATTGTGCAGGCGCCTACGCTTGACCCATTTAGGTCAACTCCTTAGCGTGGGCTGATTGGCGGATACAAGTTTATCGTCCAGTTTCATGACAGTGGGCTATTTGTGAAAGGTGTCTTCTTCCTTCGTTCAGCCTGGATATATTTAAGTTGGTATTTTTGCGTGTCGTACTGTCAGACAACGCATCGTCAAAAGTTCTGGCTCTAGAAGCATTATATTTTGCACTATAATTTCTTATTAACGAACTTGACTCCATAATAGTCATAAAATAAAGGGCATACAATTAACGAACCACCAGATTTAGCAAAATGTAACGGCAAAAAAATCACTTTTGATTCCCAAAATTAGTGAATGATCACCAAAATTAATGGGTTAAGGGACATCTCGCCCACTCAAAAACTGTCCTGCGGGCCAGATGTCCACTTTTTAAAATGTGTATGGGTAGATTCGCCCGGACCAGTTTAGTAGAACGGGCCAGATGTCTCCTATTAAAAAGTAAAGGAATCCCCATTTTATCGCGAAATTAGAACAACAATTTATTTTTGTAGTTAACGACCACCAGAAATTGAACTATTATGCTCTTGCATCCGAGTCGAGGGAGACCCGGTCGACGGACTCCTACTTCTGAATGGTTTATAAAAAAATAAGGGTGCCCCAACTCGGCCTAGGCAAAACTAGTTTGTCATCAACCACCTCATTAAAATTTGGTGATCAGTTTACGAAATTTGGTGATCAATTGATATTTTAGGTGATAGATGTTAGTGGTCACAAAGTTATTTTTGGTGGTCATTATATTTTGCCCCAAAATAAAGTAAAGAAAGAGAAGTTTATTATGAGAGTTTTAATAAATGGTGAATCATCCTCCCCTTGTCACATTCTACTCGGGGTCGGCGCAACACGTTTCCTTCTTCTATTGCTCCTTGTCAGACGTCATGACATCATATACCTACTCCTTTCTCTTTCAATCATTCCTCACACAATCCATCCATTTTTGACGTGATATTGTCTTATAAATCGATGAACACCGGCTGCACGCACGAAAAAGTGTCACAGCGTTAGGCGCGCCGCGATCAACGCCCAGCCCAAACCCTTGGACCTAGAAAACTGAAATTTTGCACAGTGGTTGCCTTTATAATGTAGACAAGGAATGAGAAAGGATTTTTCGAAATTCAACCCCTATGGAAGTTAAATAGGGGACGGAAATTTTGTATGAAAGTCCGTCAGTTTTAGTTAGGATCTTAAAATTTTGTGTTTAGGCTGACGATTGAAAACTAATTTATACGTGTCTCAGCGTTTTTGATTATTCCACCCCAAAAAAGTTAAAAAAGGGGATAAAGTTGTGTATGGTATCCTTAACTTTCGAAGTTAAAATTACAATATTATCTAGGCGTATGGTTGGAAGATATCGCAACGGTGATGTTAGAATTTGAATCTGTAAGGGGTGAAAACGGGGATGAAATTTTGTTTTTTAAGTTAAAATCACTAATATCATGAAAAATTACGTTATCACGTAAAATTATCGTCCGTAAAGCGACTTTACAGACAGCCATTTTTTTCTTTAGATTTATTAAGTGACTAATTTGGATGTTATTTCGCTACAATACAGTCTCAAATCTTCCGAAAAAATACTTTCTAAATGCACCTCCAGTCCTCCACACATAATTTCTTAGTAATTGTATTTTTGTCTCTTCTTTGTGAGTTGTCCGTTACTTAGACAACCTCGAGACAAATTTACCCAAAGACTTTTTGTCAAAGGCTTATTTCGATATGATTTCTATATCCTTTCCTCTTGTGTCACATTGTATGACATGCCGATTCATCTGATAGAGCCTGTAACGTATTAATTAAGTGCAGTTTCTCTCAAAGGCAATGGGATTCTGAGAAGATTGGAAACGGATGCTTGCAATGGGTATTGCAGGTGTACCCAATACCTATTCCATTAGAAGCAGATGGAGATGGCTGTTAATTACAGATGTGGTGCTTTATCATCTTAGAATAGAAATGTACTGAGATTCGATCCGGAACTAAGTCTTGGATCAACTTTTTTCTTAGATGATCCTTTGTTAGTCCGATTTTGATGTATTAGAGGCTTCAACTAATTAGGATAAGTCTCGCTTGTATATTTAATAACGTATAGGTATTGTAATAAACTTTGTACTCATTGGTTAGGTTTATGAGATCAGACGGAAACATCCAAGGAGTGAAACTTTAAAAATCGTCTCTTAGAAAGGTAAGGAACTTTTTTAGAAAGGTACTTACATGTTTCTTTCAAGTAAGTCAGTTACAGTGACTTTTTATTTTATTTTTAATATTAAATAGACTAGTGTTTGGCCGCAACACGACTGGTGCGAAGCGATGATGCTGCCTAGGGTGGAGCACGCTTTCCTAGATGAAAACGATCCACTCGAACTTGGAATAGATTCAAATTATAATGATCAGGGAACAGAGACACCGGCAGTAATTTCCAAAGACGGTCATGTACTAGTTCGAGATAAATACCCGTTTTACATGTGTATTGTAATGTAGTTGCCTATGGCATACAATTAAAGAACCACCAGATTTCGCTAAATGTAACGGCAAAAAAATCACTTTTGATTGCCAAAGTTAGTAAATGATCACCAAAATTAATCCCCATTTTATCGTGAAATTAGAACCAAAAATTTATTTTTTTAGTTATGGACGCGTTTGCATAGCTGACTAAAACTTAAAAAATAAGCAGTTTTTCGGAAGCTTTTGAACTAAACCAAATGTAACTAATAATTAAAAAAGATTACTCATACATCTTCAAATAATAGTAGCTATTTATTTGAAAATATTGGTTTATAATATTGTAAAAAAAAAAATCGGTGCCTCTCCACACAAAATTAACGATGTCGTGTTGAATTTAGGATCAGTTTTCTTCTATTTAATAACATAAATTTATATATTAAAAATATTTTATGAAAGCACATTTATGTTCAACTCAGTATGGTGTTAAAAAAAACTATCAAAATGTTACCAACGCAGTCAGAAAAAAAATCGAATCTATATTTTCAACAAATTTTGCTTAATCTGATGAATCTTATGGGCTTGAGTTAAGGGTTATTTTGCTTGTCACTGTCTTGGATTTAAAGCACAAAAATGTTAAAAATATGTCTGTTGTTAGGTGTGAACAATAGAAGCGCGGAAATTCGTAAACAGAAATTGAACTGTTATGCTCTTGCATCCGAGTCGTGGGAGACCCGATCGATCCGTCGATCGGCTCGCTCCGCGGGGCTCCTACTTCTGAATGGTTTATAAAAAAATACCCTTCTAACCTAATCTATACGTGTCGGGGTGCCCCAATTCGCCTAGGCAAAACTAGTTTGTCATCAACCACCTCATTAAAATTTGGTGCTCAATTTACTAAATTTGGTCATCAATTGATATTTTAGGTGATAGATGTTAGTGGTCAAGTTATTTTTGGTGGTCATTATATTTTCCCCCGTTCCATCCATCATCCCAAAACAATATTTTCAATCGCTCACACTAGTTATCTTGTAACAAACACTCACAGAACCGTGCAAACGTTAGTATAACTTGTAAGCCAAGACTGTCCAATTAAGAAGCCAAACACAGTATCAATTTAATGTAACAGACATGGACGAGCATGTACAAGATTGGTCCATCTAGTGAATTTCTCGTGGCTTTCCGTGGTACACGACTTGTGGACGTATACGTCCACACGACGTAGCTTTGCAAACACGTCCGATGACGTTCAACGACGGTAAATTGATGACGACAAATATCGGTGGTATGGAGTGTACTTGTATGGATGTATACTTGTATACATGTCCTAGGTTCTGCCGTTATTTGGCGTTCACAAATTGCTTTCTGTGTTATTCTAGGGTGCGAGTGCTTATACAGCATGTATGAGGACGGTGTGGTCATATTAAAAGAGCTTGTATACCCCATCAAACTGAACAAGTTTCTCCATGGGACCAACAATAGTAAAAAAAAAAACTAAAAACTGCTTCTCTATACATTTGGGTAGAGTAGATATTGAAGTTTTGTATGGGACAGCTACCACTATTTTGGCGATAAAGATGACTGTTATCCCCATGGAAAAAGTTGTTCAATTTGATGTTCACACTCTTAACCAACAATAGTAAAAAAAAAACTAAAAACTGCTTCTCTATACATTTGGGTAGAGTAGATATTGAAGTTTTGTATGGGACAGCTACCACTATTTTTGCGATAAAGATGAGTGTTATCCCCATGGAAAAAGTTGTTCAATTTGATGTTCACACTCTTAAATATGTATGACCACACCGTTCTGGAACATGCTGTATATATGCTATGTGGTAGATAGATTGTAACTGGACGTGGCAAGGCTAATGGGATTGGCTGATGACCTGTAGTCTCACAAACTCCCATTCGTTGCAATCGAGTCTAATAAACTTTATTTTGGGATCGTTGTTTCTGTGAACGTAACAATAAAAATACTCTATGTTTAGTGACTATGGTATATTGTCGTTGGTATTACTGTGTGTGTGTACAATGGCGGACGCTCGTTGTGGCTATTGTAATAATCTGCATGTTGTTCATAAATAAAGCTCTAGAACAGAAATATCTGTGTTATATTTCCAAGACCAGATAACAGGTTATGGGCCCAGATGCTCTAAACACAGATACAGAGGTGAAAACTGCAGATTGAGAGAGATTAAGTTTTTCTGTGGCGCCGGTGTAAAAACGGCAGATCGGCGGCGTGTTCAGACAACGCACGAGAGTTGTGCGATTGTCGCTAGCGGAGTCTGGAGGTGGTCGTACGGAGATTGGTACGGCATCAGGCTCAAGCGGGGTGAAAATTGACACGCGTTGAAGATGGATTCCACAGCATCAGCTATCAAGCTGGAAGGGCAGAAAAATTGGAGCGTCTGGAAATTTCAGATTTCAGTCATACTGAGAGGGGCTGATTTGTTCACAATAGTGAATGGGGAGGAAAAGCAAGCCGACAATGCAAAGATTTGGATACCAAAAGATGCAAGGGCACAAACTATCATTGTGTCCAGGCTAAGTGAAGCAGCTATGGTCCATGTGCTGACATGCGAGACGGCGGAGGCTATGTGGAAAAAGCTCAATAGTGTTTATGAAGCGAGTTCTGCAACGAGTACCTTGATGTTACAACAACGGTTCTTTCAATTCAAATATGAAGACGGAGACTTGTCAACGCACTTATCGAAGCTACAAGAAATGGCTTGTCAACTGAAACAAGCTGGTGAGGAGGTATCGGAGAAGTTCCTTATTACTAAAGTGTTGATGTCGTTACCAGACAGTTACAGTCATTTTATCTCTGCATGGGAATCCGTGGAGAGTAATAAACAAAATTATGACGCGTTGGTTGCTCGACTTCTAGTAGAGGAAGAGAGGATAAAGGCAAGAGAAACAATAAAGGGAGAAAATACAGCTTTATATGCACACCAAAATAAGAAACAGTTTATAAAGAAATGTTTTAAGTGTGGAAAGGGTGGACATTTTGCACAGCAATGCAAAAGTGAGTCTGAAAAACGTAAATGTTTCGAGTGCAATAAGATAGGACACCTAAAACATGAATGTCCTAGAGGTCCAAAGCATCAAAATAACAATACAAATAGCACGAGAGAACCTGAAAAGTCGACAAAAAAGGGTATTACGATGACAGCTATGACATCCAACTATGACAGTGACCTTTTGAGTGAAAATAAACAATCAGTCGGTCAAAGATGGTTGATAGACAGTGGAGCGAGTGAACATATGAGTAGTGAACGATATTTGTTCACGAACTATCAATCGGTGTCAAACAGATTTGTTATTGTGGGTGACGGTCGGCGTTTAAGCGTTCTTGGGGTTGGTGAAGTTGAATTACAAATATATGATGGGGATTGTTATGCCAAATCGACACTAAATAACGTGCTTTATGTGCCAGATATGCATATTAATTTATTTTCGGTACCTTGTATTACGAGAAGAGGTTACGAAGTCAAGATGTTATCTGAACAATGTCTCATCTACAAAGATAACGAGTTGTGTGCTATTGGGAATCTGCGAGGGAAGTCATATGTACTAGATGTGTTGTTTGAAGGACATGCTGCAGCTGTTTCAACATTGTCAACTTGGCACGAAAGATTATGTCACCAAAATGTCGAGTACGTTAAAAGGTTACTAAACAACAATAATATTCAGTATAAAAGCGATGACTTCCAATGTGAATCATGTTTGCAAGGTAAGTCACATAGGTTACCTTTTTCAAATAAAGTGCAGCACACCACAAAAACGTTAGAAATGGTGCACGCTGATGTATGCGGCCCCATGGAGGTTGAGAGTGTTGGTGGTTCAAGATATTTCTTACTATTGAGGGATGATTACTCAAATTATAGAGTAGTATACTTTCTAAAGAAGAAAGGAGATACTTTTTCTCAAATAAAGCAGTTTGTCGCTTGGGCAGAAACGCAAACAGAAAATAAAGTGAAAGTGATTCGTACTGACAATGGAGGGGAGTTTGTCAATAAATATATGCAAGAGTTTGTCAAAGAAAAGGGCATACAACACCAAACTACCATACCTTATACGCCCCAGCAAAACGGCAAGGCAGAGAGGGATATGCGCACAATAGTAGAGGCGGCACGGTCCATGATAGGTACCAACTTGTCAAAGGAGTTATGGGCTGAGGCAGTGAACACTGCAATTTATGTATTGAATAGGACAACCAAAAGTAATAAAGAAGGTCAGTCACCCTATGAAACTTTTAATAACCGTAAATTTGATGTGCAGACTCTGCGTGGAATATTTGGACAGGAGGTGTATGCCCACATCCCAAAGGAAAAGAGGTTGAAGTGGGATGTGAAGGGAGAGAAGGCAATATTTGTTGGTTATGATGATTCTAAAGGATACAGACTTTATTATGAAGATAAAAAAGAAGTACATATCAAAAGAGATATTATATTCTTAGAACAGATGAGTAATAAACAACAGGAGTCAACTGACGTACAGGAAATAGAGAATGTGATTCTACTGGATATGCCAAAGGAGGATGATGAACAGGAGAGTGAGAGTGAAGAAGAGTTTTATGAAATATATACTGACAATGAAGAGACCAAAGAAGATCAAGATGAAGAAAGGGAACAGGAAGGCGGAAATGTTAACGAAAACTTAGAGACAGGTCAAGTAAGAAGTAAAAGTGGAAGAATAATAAAAAAACCAAAATACCTGAGAGATTATAATTTATATGCAGTAGAACCAAAGAATTACAAGGAGGCAATGATGTCATCCGAAGCTGAAAATTGGAAGGAAGCTATCAAAAAGGAACTTGATCAACTAAAAGATCAAAATACTTGGACAAAAGTAGATAAAATACCAGAAGGTAAAGAATTGATAAGCTCAAAATGGGTCCTGAAAAGAAAAGAGGGTGGTTACAAAGCTAGATTAGTGGCAAGGGGTTTCGAACAAGCTTATGTTGATGATGTGTATGCACCAGTTGCAAAACTTAATACTTTTCGTATTTTTGTGTCAGTAGCTACTAAACTTGGGTTAGAGATTAAACAAATGGATGTATGTGGAGCCTTTTTAAATGCAAAACTTGATGAAGAGTTGTACTTAAGTTTGCCTGAAGGAACTGAGTCTGTAGAGTATCAGTATGTGAAGCTTAATAAATCCATTTATGGTTTAAAAAGGTCTCCAAAATATTGGAATGATCATTTCAGGTCTGTTATGCTGTCTATGGCTTATGAACAGTCAGATAAAGATTGCTGTTTGTATTCAAAAAATAAAAATACGTATTTGCTATTGTATGTAGATGATATTTTATATTTTGGAAGTGATAAAGAAGAATTGTATAACTTAAGGGATATATTATGTAAAACATTTAAAATGAAAGAAATGGGGGTCATAAGTAAATATCTGGGGATAGAGGTTAATCAAAACATAGATAAGGGAGTTACTATCATTTCGCAGAAAACATACTTAGAGAATTTGTTACTTCAGTACAATATGTCTAATTGTAAAACTTTAACGTTACCAATTGATAAAAACCATAACTTTCATATTCTTAACAGAGAAATGTCAGAGAGTACATTAATAGAAAATAAATGTAGAAAGTTAGTTGGGAGTTTGATGTATGCTGCTATGGGGACAAGGCCAGATATTTGTGCAGTGGTTAACATATTAAGTAGGTATCAGAGCTGTGCTTCTGAACTTTTATACAAACTATTGTTGAATATTTTAAGATATATAAAAGGGACACTTAATTTATGTTTACTGTACTATAGGGACTGCAATAATGATGTAATAGGCTATGTTGACAGTGACTGGGGTGGTTCTAATGATAGAAAATCAACGTCAGGGTGTATCTTCAAAGTTTTTGGAAGTTCTGTAATTTGGTTTTCGAAGAAACAGCAGACAGTAGCGTTGTCTTCGACAGAGGCGGAGTACATTGCCTTATGCTCAGCCACTAGTGAAGCTTGTTGGTTGAAAGACATTTTGAATATGTTTGGGTTTGAAATTAACATAATTCTATATGAGGATAACCAGTCAACTATCAAGATAGCTAATATGGCCACTGGTAATTCAAGAATAAAACATTTAGCAATTAAACAAGCTTTTGTGAAAGAAAAATTAGAAAATAAAATTATTGAATTAAAATATGTGAATACCAGTGAGCAAGTTGCAGATATTTTAACAAAGACATTAGGGGGAACTTTATTTAAAAAATTTAGAGAGAAATTGTTTAAAGATTAGTACTTGTTTTTGTTTATCCGTTAAGGGAAAGTTTATGTTAATTAAGGGGAGGTTTGTTTGAGAATTATATTAATTTGTTTGAATATTTTATTGAGGGGAGGTGTGAACGTAACAATAAAAATACTCTATGTTTAGTGACTATGGTATATTGTCGTTGGTATTACTGTGTGTGTGTACAATGGCGGACGCTCGTTGTGGCTATTGTAATAATCTGCATGTTGTTCATAAATAAAGCTCTAGAACAGAAATATCTGTGTTATATTTCCAAGACCAAATAACAGTTTCGTGCTGCATTGTGCGTATGCAAACTCGGTGAACACGATATTTTATCTGACATTCATCTTCCATTTCATTTTTCCCAAACAGGTACACTTCCTTTGATGCTTTCTGGACAGTATTACGTACAATGTACCATAAAAAAAAACAATATTTTGTTATAAATAAGTATTCAAATATGATACCCGTCATCTATGTACCAGTTGTTTTGGGGTACGGAGACGCAATTAGTACCTACGACTTACTAAGATTCCAACAAACAAATGAATACTGTAAAAAACGAAATTACGTTTAGTCTACATTTGACAGATTCTACTTAAGACATCATAATATTCTACCTTTGACAGATTCTATATTTGACAGATTCTACAATCGACAGATTCTATATTGGACAGATTCTACAATCGACAGATTCGATGTCGATTGTAGAATCTGTCCAATAAAGCAACAATCATTTTTATCTCAAATGTAGACTAAACGAAAAATTACGATTTTACTTTTTATTCAACCTTTGGCTATCCAATGTTTTAAGTGTAGATCTCTTCCAAATCCCTGCAGTTTTGACGGTTTTGTGTCATGGATACCCTTATTAACTAACGATTGTTTACTATCAATTCTGCCCATCCTTGGCCAAAGGCTTAAAGGGCCATTTGAGGTAGTATACCTCAAATGGCTTAGCATGATCCTCTGTTACGCCTAAAATACTGCAGCATTAATTTTGAAATAAATATATGGTAAAGTTGAGGATTAATGTTAAGTCCTACGTTTGGCGAAAACACGATTCCATAAATTTTCTCGGTGGAAAAAATCCCAAAGTTACCTGTAAACTGAACAATAAACCGCTGGCAATCATAAAATACTTCTAATTAGATCATGAAACTTTTTATACTAATTATAAAGCACGTCTTATGTTATTTATTTTTTTAGTCCAATCAATAGATTTTTTGTAAATCGCAAAAAAAACACTCATTTTGCACTATTCGACCGCAGTGACTGACGTAACAACCACTTTGTAGTGCAAGCTGATTAGAACTTTATTCTATCAGTATTTCAAACGAAGTTTGAACCACCACAAATAAAGTTGCTAATTTTAGGGTTAGAAGGGCCTTAACTAACGACTGTTAACAATCAATTCTGCCCATCTTACAAGACAAACAGCGTAGTACTTCCATTCAAAAACCGAGACTAATATCACCAAAATTCCAAAGACTCCAAAGAGAGGAACAATAGACTTGTAATATTAATGATTTCTTTGTAATAATGAACGGAACCTGTTAGACGGGTTATGCAATGAATCTTATTTATCGAGAATGCTAATGTATTTAAATTTAAATCCATTAGTGTAACGATGCGAAGTCTCTGTTTATTCTAACCATAGTTTAACATTGAAATTTTAAGTAGATGAATGTGTGTGAGCATTATACCTTTGACAACCTGAATGGCGTAGCGGTAGTGAGGCTGCCTTACGTTCTTAGGGTCCCGGGTTCAAATCTCGGTAGGAGCAGATGTTTGTGTGATGAACATGGACATTTGTTTCTGAGTCATGAATGTTTATATGTATAATAAGTATGTATTTACAAACAAAAAGTATCTATGTAGTATATTAACTATCTGGTGTCCACGACACAAGCCTCGTTGCTTAGTGTGACACTAGATGGCGCTCTGTGACCAGCGATATTTATTATTTATTATAATAAGGAAGTAGCTACTTACACGTAAGACTTAAAATATTTAAATAATAGCAAATGTAATTTTTATTTATTTCATCAACGATTTCATTCTAATAGATCTCACGATAAAGTAACATTCCTGTGAGTTTTTGTGAACGCTCCCTCTTCCTAGTAAAATATATTAACAGATTTTTCTTTTTTATTCATCTTATGTACCTACCTATAATAGGTGATTTTCCATTCCATTTATTACGCGTAAAAGGAAGCATTCAATTCGGAGAATTGAATCATTCATATTATGAATCCTGATTAGCGACAGGAGTATCCACGGAGTATCAAACATGTCCTGAGACCACCATGATACAAAACAATTGACCACTTACTGTTACTACACAAGAATATACAAACAGCATCATGAATATAAACTGCATTCCTTTATTCGTTGAAGAAACCACAACAAGGTTGAGAATCTCTGACGAGGCTCATCTGCCTAGCCTTTTCCCAACTATGTTGGGGTCGGCTTCCAGTGTTACCGGATGCAGCTGAATACCAGTATTTTACATGGAGCGACTGCCTATCTGACCTCCACAACCCATTTAGTACTGGGTAATACGATACCCCTTGGTAAGACTGGTTGTCGGACTTTTTGGGCCACTGACTGGGCCTGTAACAACTGTCTAAGATATACAAATGACAGCCGGGACCAACTGCTTAACGTGCTTTCCGAGGCACGGAGGAAACTCGGTATGTAATGGGTCACCCATCCAAATACCAACCTAGGCAAGCACGGCTTAACCTAAATATCGACCCGAGCGGCTGTTATTATTTAGCCACGTGCTCCTCTTCTCTGACGAGTCTACTAAAGTTTATTTACAATTAGGTTTTGTCTGCGGCTTGGGGAAGACGTCAGAGCTTGTGGGGATGGGGACACAAGCAGGTCAGAAATTATCCCACGAAATAACCCTCGAAACTGTATTACTGATATATAAATAATCTTATATCCTAAACTAGGTTATGCTCTAACAGTTAGCCTTATTTTATCGAAATCAGCAATACTGATAGACATATTTCATCACGAGTGAATAAGTTACGTCTTGGCAAAGGGGGCCCTTTGTCGACCATTAAGAGATGACAAATGGCTTAGCATGATCCTCCGTTACGCTTAAAATACTGCAGCATTAATTTTGAAATAAATATGTGGTAAAGTTGAGAATTAATACTAAGTACCGTGTGTGACGAAAACACGTTTCCATAAACTTTTCTTGATAGAAAAAAAAAACAAATTTACCTCCAAATCGAACAATAAACCGCTGGTATTCAAAAAGTACTTCAAATTAGATCATGAAACTTTGCATACCTACTAACTGAACTATAAAGCAGGTCTAATGTGTTTTATTTTTTTAGTCCAATCAATAGATTTTTTGTAAATCGCAAAAAAACACTCATTTCGCAGTTCGCACTATTCGGCCGCAGTGACTGACGTAACAACCGCTTTGTAGTGCAAGCTGATTTGAACTTTATTCTAACAGACGATTTCAAACGAAGTTTGAACCACCACAAATAGAGTTGCTAATTTTAGGGTTAGAAGGGCGTTAAGTCAAACAATGATCAAACAAGGAACGACCAAATATTAAAAAAAAAAAAACAACAAGCGCATATAATCAATCAAATCAAAATCAAACAGGAGCTTCCAAATTCAAACGCCATCAGACATCAATCAAACGTCAATATACGCCACTCTTTGTGCTTCAATGATTTACAGATCAGCAAATATTGTGCCTAGGAACACATTGCACGTCGTCGCCAGTTCTAGCCACTAAATTGCTCCTAACTAATGTACCCGCTGTCCAAGCTAACTGCCATCGGCCTTGTAAACGGACGAATATATTTAGATCACCAATTAACGGCTAAAAGCTGTCTTAATTGATTAAGCTGCGTTGCCTTGGTCACGGAAGTGAGAAGTGTTGTTTAATGTGTCCAGTAATTGGAATTTAGTTAGTTAAATTAAAGTGTTTAAAGTTAGGTTAGTACGAAAGTAATTTAAGTCCAATTCAAAGTGTTTAAGTCTCAAAATGAAACGGCTTTTTCTAAAGAATTAGGGCAAGTCTCCTAAATCTGAAAGCTTGCGTCTAAGTTGGACTCCTGGATAATATACGATTCGTCGTATTCATAAACTTTTCAGAAGAGTTTATGGTCTAAACGATCTATAACTCTATTCCCATCTCGTTAAAAATACAGTAATAGGCTAAAGATTTAAAAGGAAAACAAATTATAAGATCAAGTTGGTAGAAAACGATTCAATGCTTTAGGAAAATCTTGTCTCCATCAATGAAGGAAGATCTAAAGTTCTGCTAGCAATGTCCTCAATACCGAGATGAATATCGGTAATCGAATTGTAGGCAAAGATCGTTTGCTGGACGCTCTTTAGGTTCTATTTAGAGGTCCGGAGACGGCGGACGAGCGAACGGACAAAGAGACAAACGAAATTAATCGAGACATGCGCCGACGGCCTAATCCAATCGCGGCTGTCCAGTCTGTGCCTTTTAAACAGATCAGCCATGGCTTCGGGCGCCTCTCTTGCAAGAAGTTACGCTTGCAGCAAGGAATTTACCAAGAACAGGACTTAACTTCGTTGGGTCTACGTTTAGTCGGAAACATGTATGAAATTATAGACCTCATTCATACTGAAATATAGTCTGAATTAGGTGAAGAATAGTGCCTGTATTTTAAATAAAAACATGTCACGGAAAACAACAGCATTGTTCGCAACAATAAACTTCAGTCGCCATTTTATTGCTCTGCAAGACGAAAATATATAGCCGTCTCTATTCAACACCACAAATCTTCGAACCACCAATTACCGACACCCACACTCGTCCAACATAATGTTAAGACTTCATAATTAATAGAAGCGCAATTTTTAATTAAAACAGGCAACATCATCGTTTGGCATCGCGTATCGGGTTTTGGCGACATCAATTTACGTACAATGTCAATTTGCGCAAGAGAAACACCGGAGTCCGGGATACAGGGGCTCATTAGAGGCGAGCGGTTGCAATTAAACCGTGCGTCTTTTGCGACTTAACGAGCGCCCAAATTGGACGGCCCGCCCGCCCTGGACACGCGTTTTAATAAATATACATTTCGACGTGATGCAATAAATACATTCACTGATGCTATCGCCGTGAAATGTTGTGTTCCCTTTGGGTTTAAATGAGGATATAATGTAGAACTGATAATGATGAGGGCGAGGATATGTTGGAGAGTTCCGTGTGAAAATAGTACGATTTTAATTGGTCGTAGGAACATCTATCTGCCTTCAGCTAGCGTGGTGATCAATAAATTATAAATGATGTTTATTTTGCAAGTAGGTTTTTACAAACACTTTTACACGGCGTTTTTTACGTATACGTATAAAATACTTTAAAGTATAGTAGGAATTAGTACTACATTTATATAATTAGGTATTGTTGCATTAGAGCGATAACTATTCAGTTAAGTTGTTAGATAGTTAGTTGATGCGAGGTAATTGTGCTCCAGAGACAGGAACCTCTTCACTATGTGGGCCGTATTGAGGAGTACTGCTTTCTGAAGCAGGAACTAAACTAAATATAAACAATAAAATAATGTAATATTAATAAAACATAGTTCTAATAATTAAAATAAAATAAAAAGAGTTTAATTCTCACCATTATAAATTTACAATTTTGTTGTTTACTTAGTTCCAATTAGTAGGTACTGACATGAAAGTTATTATAATTGTTTTTATGTGTGGTGGTTATAACGAGGTTCACAGAGTTTTGACCCCACCCCCTGAACTAGGCGGGAACCTGTATCTAATTGCAAAATAATTATCTAGATTATTCTTATACAATACATAAATTAAAATTATTAATATAATATATTATTCTTAGTACACAGATATAATAATTTATAAATTCATAATTATACAAACAATAATACACATATAATAACTTATAATAATATTATTAAATTGCTCCTTAGCCCTCTTCCTCTCTCCTAACGTAGCTGTGCCCGACAGGGCCCATAATGATTTTTTATTATTTGATTACACCATCTATGTATTACATATGGAATGCAATACAGATTTGAGATTAAACTAAATTAATTATTACTGACCAATAACCACATTTTCTTGTCCTTCTCCACTTTTGTTTGACAACCGAATCTCAAGACAATTTGTCATCGACAATCAGCAGTTCCCGTAGCTATCTCGAAGGGGTCTCGGCTCTCGTTAGCGGAGGAGGCGCCTGCATCACTAACAAGACCCCTTTATACTCACGACCGTCTTGTCCATCCTTAGTCGCACTGTCAGCTAACATCTTTTTTAAATTGCTGTGGTTTAATGAATTCTAGTTTTGAGGTCTGGATTGTAAAGGGAAGATGTGTTTTTTTTTTTGCATACAATTAACGGACCACCCGATTTAGCAAAATGTAACGGCAAAAACGGCGGCGATTGCCAAAATTAGTAAATGATCACCAAAATTAATAGCCATTTTATCGAAAATTATAACCTAAAATTTCTTCTTTTAGTTAATGACCACCAGAAATTCTCTAAAATACATCATCATCATAAAAAAAAAAAAACATCATTCTCATTCTAATTCTGATGGTCATTAACTAAAAGAATAAATTTTGCCGCGTATAGATCCAAATCTATACGCGGCATCATTATCAACATCATCTGCCTAGCCTTTACCCAACTATGTTGGGGTCGGCTTCCAGTTTTACCGAATGCAGCTGAATACCAGTATTTTACATGGAGCGACTGCCTATATACATATGAAAAAACCGGCCAAGTGCGAGTCGGACTCGCGCACGAAGGGTTCCGTACCATTATCTATACATTAGACAAAACGGCAAAAAAATCACGTTTGTTGTATGGGAGCCGCCCTTAAATATTAATTTTATTCTGTTTTTAGTATTTGTTGTTATAGCGGCAACAGAAATACATTATCTGTGAAAATTTCAACTGTCTAGCTGTCACGGTTCATGAGATACAGCCTGGTGACAGACAGACGGACAGACAGCGAAGTCTTAGTAACAGGGTTCCGTTTTTACCCTTTGGGTACGGAACCCTAAAAAAGGGGCAAATACGATGCTCCTTTTTTTTCGGATGGGAAATCATCAAATGCGGGGGGAGTGTCAGACTTTTACTGACTAAAACCCATCCATGTTCTTTCTTCGCCCTTTGTGTACCATGGCCACGGTATCTCTTTCGAACAGTCCCGCAGCCCCGGCTAATACGATACCCCTTTGGTAAGACTTAATCTATACGAGAATAATCTACGAAAATATATTGACACAGGTGTCTGAAGGTTGTAAGGATGAAAACCCATTTATTTTCCATGTATTACAATGTAAAACTCAACTCCCCACATTCCAGTATACGCCATTTTGCAAAGGACGTTAGTTAACGAAAGTGTTAGTAAGAATGGGTAAGAAGTTGGTATTTTAGAGGGGTCTCGTTAGGCGCGCGGGCGGCTGATTGCCGATTGAGCACCAATTGCCTTGATTGACGGCGCCCGCACGGCTAACGAACCTGCTTTCAACGTGGACGTGCCGCTCTTGCACGCCCCACGGACGTACGGCGGGAAGCTACGTACGTCTTACAGACGCAACGTGTATGTAGGTCAGTTATGTGTGAAATAGTTAGGTTAGTGGGCTGATGAAGTGATTGCGTGTTGGAATTGCGATAGAGATAAACATTGTGGAATTTGATGTTATATAAATAAAAATCGTATCTATGAACAATTTATTTTCCGATTTGTATCTATTAATTAAGATTGCGTTACAAAAAAGCTCGTGAGTGATAAATACACAAACAAGCTCCTAAAAGTGTCCTACATGTTCTTTTCGTTTTTATCAATCTGAAAAATCGTAAAGGAATAGCGAGTGCGCGTCGCATCGCAAACTCGACATGTTCGCAACTCGTAGAGGTGCTACGGTCTACGACAGCTTTCTGATTGCTGACTGGCTCCAATAATTTGGTCCGATTGACGTCGAGAAATCCCCACTGAATTTGCTTCATTTGTACACAATCAAGGAATCCTGTACCACCCACCGCAACACGCCCTGTACTGCTTATTGCCCACACACATGAAACATAATGTCTTCATTCGAACAATGCCACGCGCTATAAATCATTATAAAATTCGAATTAAGCCAGCTTAATGTTTATGTAACGCTTCCGCCGCTTTTATATTAGCACACACGAGGCGTAACACCTCGCCGGCTAATTCGTTCGTACACAGTAATCAGCAGCACGTACATCATCAGCGTCTTTGTGGAGCGAGACCGCAATCCATCATATCGGGACAAAAGGAGGTGGATAAACGCGCCAGTTGTTTGCGTGAGAGAGCGTTAATTTTGTTAAGGAGTCTCAATCAGTGAAGGCGTGTAAGTAAAGTCGGTGCGACCGCCGCGGGAGCGATTCGAGCGAATTACCGTACCTGGAGGCGCGGGGCCGACTCGTTAGTTGTTGTTTGCCGAGTGACGCGGGTCAATCAGCAGAGACATGCACGGAACCGCACTTCTTCATCCCCCTCTGTGGCCCCTCACCTGTAGCCCCCCCTCCCCGCCCCGCTCGTTAGGCCGCGCCGTCTCTGTCAACTGTGAGACGAGCTTTATCGAATCTACGACGCACGACCCGCGCCGCGGTCGGCCCACTCTTCGCTCTAGTTTGACTCACAACCGCTGGTAAACAAGGGAAATCAGTGTAAAACGAATTTATATGAACGACAAATAGAAGGGGCTAAATAACGTAACGAGATATTATAGGCGTCTGTGATGACGGAAGGCGGAGGCAAGTGACAAATTATTCGAGAAAGATTTGACCCAAATCTTTTGCACGGGTCGAAAAGATCAAAAGAACATTAGAAGACAAAAAATCTCTTACAAAATGTGGCATGTCTAAAGCAGTAATGGAGTAAAATAATTGTATGGAATGGTATGCGTTTAGCTAATTAACGCGCAGGGTCAGACAGCTGCGGTCCACGTGCGAGGCTGCGCCTGCGCCGCTCGCGTCTTTCTACCACAGCTCAACTTACAACGGTAAAAACGTAATTAAACTATGTATTTGTGAACAACTTTCGTATGCACTGTATGATTAGCATTTCTTTGAATAGCTACATAATTCATATTATTTCATGCCTATAAATCTAGGCATTTTAAATCCATTTTTTTTTCGTCATTTTATGTAGGCCGATGCAGCTGCCTTATTTTAAACAAAATAATATAGAATCAACTCTTTATGACTGCAGTTATTGCATAAATAATTACATTTATTTGTATGTTTTATGAGTGTCCTTTAATTAGCATTTATGTGCAGCAAGTGGGCATAAACAATTTTCAAGTAAGTACTTTACAGTTTACATAAACATTAGCTAGGAACTTGTGCTATGGACGCCGTAATTATCAACCCATAAAAAGGGACATGTAGTTAATTTACGAAGCAAACAATAATTAACATTTGCAGTAATTATAAAGAAGTGATTGTACGTAACTCCACATGTCTTAAGATTATATGGCTTGTGTAAAACTTAATGGAAATCGTAGGACATAATTGTTCTGAATACAACTTCAGGAATTTATTAGCCCAGATTGCTATGAACTGTGTCTTATTCTTAAGAAACAAGTACTAAAATGAACTGCCTACACACCGTACATTTATCAACCACGTCGCACAAAGTACTAACTATGGTTATTCATTAGTTCGCAAAGAGACATAAAATTTCCATAATCGTAGATATAGCCGTAAGGCTAGGCAGCCACCTAAACACTGCCGCGTTACACTGACACACAAAGCCTGATTAGTGCGGAGTTTGAAGTAAAAACTTTGTTGGCTACATCTTAAATTAGTCCTTAGCGTTCTCTAACGAGACCAATTTAGTTGGTCCGCGAGACGCCGCCGATGGCTTGTTGTGTGCAAAACTGTTCACTTTTTGCTCCTCTCCAGGTAGAAAACACAACGGTTCGAAGCATTTTCATAACAATGCGCCTGCGGCTTTCTCGGTATACTTTTTTGGACACGACGCGTTTGACAGACACGCCATTGTCATCGTCAGATGACGGACTAAAAACTAAACCTTATATTGATGATCAATGGGAAAGATCGATGCGAAGCCGAACACTCGGAATACCGAACCATAAAAGGTACCAATTAGTCCTGTCGAGAGAACTTGGAAATAATTAGATTATGAAGAACAGATCAAGCTCACCTTGTGTAATCGCTTTTGCATAATATCATTCCGCCTTTGAAGTAGAAGGAGCGGCCCATGTCGGCGAGCGCCTGGCCACAGCAGGCGCACTTGAGGCAGCCGTGGTGCCAATATCTGTCGAGGGCGTGTAGGAGGAACCTCTCCACGATCTTGCCGTTGCAGCCAGCGCATTCTTTGAGCGCGGGGTTGTTGTTGTTGTGCGGGTAGTCGTGGCCGTTGGCGGCGAAGGCGGCCTCCGGCGAGGGCGGGTGTGGCGAGCTGAGCTCCGCGTACCCGTGGTAGTGCGGGTTCATGCTCAACGCGCTCGCTGCCAGCTTGACGGTTGGAGCGGGGACCGCTCGCACCGACCACCACAACTACACGCCCTGCGAACAAAAATAAATACTGGTTAGGAGATGCTTTTACTACTGGGTATGGGTTGTTGCACATTCTCGACAGAACAAATTAAGAACCGATAAGCTGTTTGGGACAGAGGAATATTTCCACTTTGACCTCTTTGAGATGTTGACCCGTTGTTTAATTTTTCTTGGCAGCCCTTGGCCAGGTCGCCGTTGTTCGGGCGTAGGCCTGCGGGCGGCCGCGTTTATAAAATTTTCCAATTAGCAATTTCATACAATTAGGAGCGGGGTGAGGGTGCGGGCGCCGGGGGCGGGGGATGGTTAGCGCGGGTCGCGGGGGGAGTGCGTCAACCCGATCCAATTAGCTCGCGGCCGGCGAAGCGGCGGGACGCCCGTGCCGTCTGAGCGGCCCTGTCGCCATAAAACTTAATTAAACGTTTTAAAACAAGTATTCATTAAAGAATAATCAAGCTTATGTAGTCATAAATAACCGGATTGTCCCGCGCGGAACGGGTGCCGTAATTAAGACTGCACAGAGTTGATCAAACGCACTGATTTGAAACTACCCTTCATTAAGAGAGCGCGAGTCGGGCGCGGGAGCTTCCGCTGCGGTGCAGAAACTAATTAAGAATAACGGACGCTTTAAAAGCGTAATTAATTTAGATTGTAATTCTATTTCTCCGAGAGTAAAGTAGACAATTATTTCAGTAGCCCTTTCTTTTGGAACGATTTGCTTTGCTGAATGTAATTTGCTTAATTTCTGTGTCCAACAGGATAAACGGTTGTTGCTGGTTCAAGATTTATTTCTTGCGTCACAATCGACACTTGGAGTATGATAAATAACGTTATCAAGATCGAGTATAGGTACGTCTATGATTTTATAATGAGTTAGTAGGTACTAACGAGCGTATCGTGATTAATTAACGTTGTAGACTTCAATTACGATTGGTGCAATGGTGCTGTTAACATAACGTGTGGTTGTTGCATCACGGTCGGACGAGGGTATATCTGTGGAGCGTGAGGAAAGTCATTACACTTGTTGGCGCATGTCTAATGAAGGCTATAAGGGCGAGGGGTATGGCGTGGCCGTTCTGTGCCGGTGTGTTGCGTGCGCCCTAATGAGCAAGCTGGCGTCGCGTGCGCACCTATCGCACTTCGTTAAATCCCGAACTACGCGGCATTAATGTCTTTGTTTAGTTAATTCTGCAACGCGTTAGGCTTAATGTATAAGGACTCGGAAGTCTTAATTGAGGTGTGCGTGTTACATTTCCTATTTCGCGTCTGTCAGGAAATTGTGCTTGAAGTGAGGTTATCAAGGTGTTGATTATTTTAATGTCGGACTAGGAAATGGTGATTTACACTAAATTAGCAACTCTATTTGTGGTGGGTCAAACTTACGTTTGTAATACTGTTAGAATAAAGTTCTAATCAGCTTGCACTACAAAGTGGTTGTTACGTCAGTCACTGAGGGCCGAATAGTACGAAATGAGTGGTTTCGATCGATTTACAAAAAATCTATTGATTGGACTAAAAAAAATAAAACACTATGATGATATTATGTTGCTTGTACGCAGCCCCGGATCTTGAATTTTTTCGAGGCGGGGCAAAAACTGAAAAATGCCGCCCCCGCCCGTCTATATTTTTATTTTTATCATCATCATTATTTCAGTCATCAGACGCCTAATGATGGCCATAGGCCCAGGGGTGGACCATGAGTTTGTTGGGCCCTGGGCTAATACTACTTGGGGGCCTGGCCAAGGGCGTCGCCAGCTTTTGGGCCAGAAGGGGGGCCTATCAGAAGGGTGCGATTTTTAAGTTTACTATTTACGGATGCAGCTGAAGTGCATATAGCCACTTCAAAAATGTTAGCACCTCCGTGACCTCGGATTGGTTAGTTTAGGTTCTGAAGAGTTATTTGAAAAGGCTCCAAGAGCGAGCGAAACGAGCTCAAGAATGTTAACACCCTACTTTGGACAGATTAGAACTATTTCGTCACTTCATACAGGAGTTACTTGGTTGACTTCAAAAATTAAGATTAAGGAGGAATTTGACTGCATGAGCGAGCGAAGCGAGCTCGAAAATTTTTTGACACCTTGCTTTGGATAGGTTTGAATTGTTTCGATCCTTCATACAGGAATGGGTAACAGGTCGACTTTTAGACAAAGTCTAAAGAAAGTAGTCTAAAAAGCAAGCAAAGCCAGTTGGAAAACTTAACAGTTTACCTACCTTGGACAGGTTAGATTTGTTTCGAACTACCGGAGGTACTTAGGTGACTTATGGACAAAGTTAAAATTCAAGAGAAACAAGGCTGTAAGAGCGAGCGTAGCGAGCTCGAAAATTTTACGTTTTTCCTCAGAGAAAGATCTTGAGATCAAAATGTCCACATGCTCCAATTTTTGCAAAAGGTGACTGAGGGCCCTTATATCCACGCGGGGCCCTGGGCTGCAGCTCAAAAAGCCCTTATATAGTTCCGTCCCTGCATAAGCCTCGCATATAGAATGCCACAAGGACCTAACTAGCGCTGATCTTTCTGTGTTTACACTATATATTTACAAATATACCTACATACATGAACGTGTAGGACATACATTGTTGTTATGAAAGCACCTACCCTGTGCTTTGAAACAAAACGAGTTGGATGTATTATTGTATTGTACTTCAAATTGAAATTATCATTTTACTCTTCTAGCTTTTTGTTCTGCAAAGAAGTCTATGGCCTTGTCATAATTTATTTCATGTGCCATTCGATTTTCTATCGCTAAGATTGTGAGACTTGACAAACGTTCCTGGCTCATAGATGATCGCAAATAACTTTTAATAAGTTCTGTGATGACTTCGGAGCAGTCTCCACAGTAGTGAATGCCCGGAGAGTACCTGTGCCAGACGGAAAATGAGAGCGCCATGCCGTCTTCTTATGCCACTTCTTCGTCACGAGTCTTATCGCCGTAAAAGTGATGTGCACTGGGTTTCGGACCTGGGTTGGCGAACTTCTCATTCCACCACTAGGAACTGGTGGAGCACAGCCCTGTACACCTTGACATCATGTCGTTGGCGGCGCATCAGGTACTTGCTCTGTGTAAAGACTATAACGTCAAGATTTCATGGTGGTGATCCGGCCAAAAAGCTCGCCGCCTTGAAGGAGACCGTTTGATTTATTCTCTTCACTCTGACGGCCATCGCTCTCTGGGTTCATCGCTAAATTACAGTATTTAGGTCGTCAAGTTGTTCGCCCATACTGGCACTCCATAGGGCGCTATGGACCGTACGATCCCCATATATCCCATACCATAATCTTCTGTAGAAATTGGATCCCCTCAGATTGGGCAGTAGCCACGAGATTAAGTTCGCGGTGCCCATCAACCGGGGTGTCAACTGCTGAAAATGCGGCAATTAGGGACGAGTCCCAGGTACTTCATCGTCGACTCGGATCCCATCTACGACCCCAGAACTGTCGCCAAGATACAAGAGACGACCTGCCGAAACGTTTGCCTTCACCAGCGTGTCATCAGCATAACAGATGACACAAACACCATGAAGAAGCTAACCGCGAAGCGCCCAGTCGTACATAGATGATATCTCTATTCCTCCGATAGGCCCTGATTATGCAGCAGAAGTTGGTACGGCATAGGTTTGGCATGGTATAGGAGTGCCTCCAATCTTTTCTCGAGGTAGAAATCCTGAGCTCTGGGGAGAGTCGAGGAGTCTGACAACTGCGCAGTTGCTCTGCGAGGCAGCGGCATCGAAGCGGGTCCGCCAGATCCTCAGTAGCCAGGTGCTCAAATAGGCGGTTTACAGTTTAGCTCTCAAAGAGTTTGTCTTCCTCATCTAAATCGATGGGCTAGTATGCATATGGGGTGTCTGCAGGGCGCTCCTTCTTCTTCACCAGGAACAGTTTTCCAGTCAGATAGAAATCAATGAGTTGTATCGTTACAACTCATCATTATCGCAACTTTGACCGTAAGTCAGCCAAGCTGGAATTTGCCGCCCCCTAAACTTGCCGCCCGGGGCATGGGCCCCGGCTTGCCCCCCCCTAGATCCGGCCCTGCTTGTACGTATAGAATGATTTGCCAAAAAAACAGATTGATCTCATGTATTTTAGTAGGTATAGTTTTTACTCGTTAATAGTACATTTTGATACAAGTGGAGAAAGTTTGTTATTGCAATCGAGGCGGAATTATAACACCCGAGCCGTAGGCGAGAGTGTTTTTGAGCCGAGAATTGCAATAACAAATGTCCACGTGTATCAAACGACGTTTTCAATACACTTTTAAAGAAATAAAATAAAATAACGAAAAATATTTTTGTCACGAACTATGAAACTATGATTTAAATTTTCTTTTTTTTTTCGCGCTTTAGTCTCGCCAGGTTGAAAGAGAGGCAATGGTATAAAGCCGTTAAACAGCCTAATATAAAAAATTGATTTATTTTATATTTTTGAATTCAGATCACAAATAAATGTTAATTTGTGTATAAAAGTAACAATTAGTTTTAAATAATCATGTTTATCTATGATATTCTATTTATAAACACAATTTGAATATTCAAAAAATATTTATGCCGTAAAGACGCGTAGTGCTTTGCAAAAATAAAAAATAAACATTCACGTCAGACTAAGGCATTGAACCAATTTGGACTAAGTATAGGTATAGTTATCTGTGGCAATTTTCATTCCCGCACACGTGCGGGAAAGTGGAAAAAATCGCACGGGTGTGAAATACATTGCATGTTGTACCTAATCGTAGTGCGTTAAGGACCAGTTTTCGAGGAATTGTATTGAAAAAGAAATTTTAAGAGATAATATGTTCGTGTTCTTTTTTTATCGTGTAAAATTAATTGTATTATGTTTTCAAAACACTATCATACTAGCATATATCCTGAAGAATATCATATATTTTCTGGTTTTGTTTATTGCAGTGAATCATATACTTTCAGGCGTTATAAACCTCACGTTTAGCTCCTGTAGTCGCCTTAAGTTATAGCTCCTAGTTATTACATTTAATAGTTAGGTACTAGAAAACGATATTACCATTTTCTCCAGTTATTCCTGGTTTAAGTCCCATGTTGTACTTGTACTCCCAATTACTTTGCTCGATGTGGGAATACAACCCAAGACTAAGCACTAGCACGTTTGCAACCACTTGTCACAAGAAAATGATCACTTGTGTATAATGGGTGTAAAAAGACCTTTTATAACACATTTGCTCGTAAAGGGTCTCTTATTTCACCCATTTCAATATCGTAATGTATCTCATTACGTACTTGTGCAGTAATGTAATGTACAGAGCACGGTTTATCAAGATGCTCCGTCAAAAAGGAACGGTACTTTTTTAAACCTTAGCAAAGAGTTTTTATGTCAGAAAAGTGGTCAACATTTTATAAATAAAATTAACTGTGGGAGATGAAATATAATAAATAAACATTTAATTCTTTAATTTAATTAATTTTGTTAATAAATTACAACAATTTACTTATCTGTAACAAAAACACAAAAAAAATAATTTACTTTATTAGTAATACTGGCTGTTTTTTGTGTCTTTGCCTTAAAAAAAAGCGCTGATGCGCGCGCTACGCTAATTTGTGAACAAGTAAAAGATTTATTCGTTGAAGAAAGTTCGAGTTTTATTTATTTCCTCGCAAATATGTTACAAAACGTCGTATGACATACGTGCGCTTTGATAATTATTCACTCTGCTTTATTATAGCCCTCGCCTACGGCTCGGGCTAGCAATATCGTCTCGGCTGTAATTTCCAACTTACCGCACTTATATCATAATGTACTATTACGAAGTCAAAAGGCACTTGTTCTCTCCGTCGTCGTTGCAATCACCATACATGGGAACCTTCTAGTTACGGAGATATTGAAGGTCAAAGTCCCAACTTTTCCAAAACTTAAAAAATAAATACAATACCCTTTAAATACCTCCATGACCCCCGTACTATTTAATGCATCCATCAGCACAATGTTTTGAGTGCGTTAAGTTGAGTCCTAACGTAAAACGTGATTTTTACCAAAAAAAAAAAAATACTTTTCCCAGCACTCATTTTTGTGTAGAGTAAATGCTTGGTTGACAGCTTCGTGTACCTACGGGCCGTTTACACCTTGTATGAGTTTTGTTGCAAATTGAATGAGTGATTTACTTTGAGAATGTAGACTTACCTTTATAGAACCAATTTTGTCTACGGACCATGCTTCAACATTATTGTAAAATAAAAAATAAAAACTACTCTATGCTTTTTGGTGAAACTAGAAACCGGATTTTATTCCATTTTCGCCTAATAAAAATAAAAGAACCTACATACAAATACGACCGGCATCACAAACCCGGTCAAGTTTAGTACCTATCTGATGTTGGACAAGGAAGATAGTAAGATACATACTGAATTATTTTGAAATATTTCTAAGAAACCGGCCAAGTGCGAGTCGGGCTCGCGCACGAAGGGTTCCGTACCAATTATTATAAAAAAAACCGGCCAAGTGCGAGTCGGACTCGCGCACGAAGGGTTCCGTACCATTATTTAAAAAAATTAGACAAAACTGCAAAAAAAATCACGTTTGTTTTATGGGAGCCCCCTTAAATATTGATGTAATTCTGTTTTTAGTATTTGTTGTTATAGCGGCAACAGAAATACATCATCTGTGAAAATTTCAACTGTCTAGCTGTCACGGTTCATGAGATACAGCCTGGTGACAGACAGACGGACAGACAGCGAAGTCTTAGTAATAGGGTTCCGTTTTTACCCTTTGGGTACGGAACCCTAAAAATCACGTTTGTTGTATGGGAGCCCCCCTTAAATATTAATTTTATTCTGTTTTTAGTATTTGTTGTTATAGCGGCAACAGAAATACATCATCTGTGAAAATTTCAACTGTCTAGCTGTCACGGTTCATGAGATACAGCCTGGTGACAGACAGACGGACAGACGGACAGACAGCAAAGTCTTAGTAATAGGGTTCCGTTTTTACCCTTTGGGTACGGAACCCTAAAAAACGATTCAATGAAGCCAATACAGATAAATAAATTATCCCTGTCAGGAACTCGGGTAGATAAGGCGTTGGTGGTTTTTTTTTTTATCGTGACCGTAACAAATATATGGCTTTACAAAGTCATTAAACTCATCAATAAGTACCTACTAACTAATAACTACTAAAGGTGACTGATTGATAACTTTTTCATGTAATAGTAATTTACCTATACGTGTCGGTCGCAAATCATATTTTAATCAACATAGGTACCACCTCATCATCCTGTGCCTAGCCTTTTCCCAACTATATGTTGGGGTCGGCTTCCAGTCTAACCGGATGCAGCTGAATACCAGTATTTTACATGGAGCGACTGCCTATCTGACCCCCACAACCCAGTCAGTACTGGCTAATACGATACCCCTTGGTAAGACTGGTTGTCAGACTTTTTGGGCCACTGACTACCTGTAACGACTGTCAAAGATCACAAATGACAGCCGGGCCCAACTGCTTAACGTGCTTTCCGAGGCACGGAGGAAACTCGGTATGTAATTGGTGGTCACCCATGCACAGACCAAACTAGGCAAGGGCGGCTTAACCTAAAGATCGACCCGAGCGGCTGTTATTATTTAGCCTCGAGCTCCTCAATCAACATACAACCTCACTCTGATAATTGATAAAAACGAAAGAAAATGTGAATTTCGCAGGTTACCTTAGCGCATAGACCGTGGGAATTATGGGCGTGATTCTAGCCAGTAAATATTTTTATAAACTAGACTAGATAATTGCTAGAATTGACCATAAATCTTGTTTATGATTTAGATAAAATTAGGTAGGTTATTTTGTGGTCTAGTATTTTATTTACATCATAAATACATATTTCATGTTTTTTTATGTGACTTTCTTATAATCTGTGACCATTAATTGTGTATATTGATTTTAATATATTTAGTTTTGTGTGTAAATGTGGATAAGAGTAGAGGAAGACGAAGAGTTTAAAACTGTACAAAGGTAGACTAGTAGAAAATGGCATTTTCTACTAGTCTACCTTAGGGTGATGCAGAGACAATACACAGTAGGTGCAATAAAAGAAAACAACTTTAAGAAAATATTATTATTATTTTATTTATATTCAAAATACATATTTAACCGAATCGTCTAGCTTCACGTTAATAATGAGGAAATAGAGTTAATTAAAAGTGAAATAACTAACATCCGCATTATAATTATGAACGCTATTTATCCTGTATAAATAGTTACTTTTTTATCACTTTCCAAAAAAATGGGTAAAATAGGTGAACGGAGTAGAAGCAAATGGCACACTTCGTTTTTTTTTTTTGCAAAAGAAAAAATCATTTAAAAAAATCGAAATTCATAATTGATTATGATTTTTTTTTTTTGATGATCTTTTTTTTTCTAAGCTGTGGATAAAAGAAAAAAAACTAGGTATGCCATACACATACGTACATAGCACAATAAAATGGGTATACCCATTTTTTTGGAAAGTGATAAAAAGTCATCCGGTAAGTATGTGACTAAGTATAAAATAAATGAGACATTTTAAATTCGTGGATCTCGCTTTTTTCTGTTGCCTTATATCATGAACTCAATACGTGTTCATAAAAAAAAAGTAAATTCCTGTTTTGGGCCACGAAACAATTGTGCATAATTTACTCAAACTTATGTCTATACGAATTTCAATGCGCTAAGTGATAATGTATCTTATTGATATTAGAATTAAGGTTTAAAATATGTTTTATTGTGCGAACACGGTGCGTGTTTAAACCGGCGGGGGTGGGCTGAGAACTTGGCAGGTGCCGTTTTCATTATTCAAGCCCCATTGATTGGGTACTTTGTTGCCGTTTAAAAATCTTATTAGCAACCGGCCGACAACAAAGCCGTGCGATGAGCCTCCTCACGGACCCTCTCTATTTACCTGTTAAGTGATTTTTTTTCAATTACCGCCATGAGCTGCAACTTCCCAACGAAAGTGTAAGTCATCTTGTTAGTGGATGTTTATTTCCGCGCTTTCCACCGTCTACTTTAAAACATTTGTCAGCTGCAATAAACGTGATGATTCGACAGAAAGTGACGGTGGGATTCCCAAAAAATAGATAACACAATGACAAACGATTTGATGTGAAAACCATAGAGGTTATTAATCATACTTATTTTAGTGACAAACGCTGCTGAACAAAAAAATTTCCTGTCGAAATAAAATAGCAGTACCTACTAAGCGGTAATAAAGCTTAAATTATTATCCAGTAAAAAAATCTAAAGCATGTAAACGTATCATCGGTCACTTGTTTTAACTGCAGGGTTCCCTAAGAACAGCCGGGCGCCCGCACGCCGCGAATAATGTAATTAAGGCGAAACCGCCGGCGAAATTAAACGCGAAAACGGAATGAGAATGTGAGCCTAATTAGAGCCGGGAGCGGGGCGGAAGACGGTGCAGCGGCACCCCAGACCCGCGCCCTCCGCGACCCGCCAGCCCGCTGCACGGGACCCCAACACGTGACGTAACGTCTTCATCCATCGCACATACGAAATCAAAGCCAAATTATCCAGCTAATGATGTGGCCAAATTAAAGAAAAAACACAAATTAAGGCCTATTCAAAAATGCCAATTAATTTTAATTCCCAGCAGAACTAATGACAAACATAACTACGCCGGTAATATTAATTCTGCGCTAATGAGCCGCGTTTTAACGAAGCTATAAAATATTAGCCTTTTTTCAGCTTTTTATATTGCACCACGCAAATAATCACAGCACAGCGTACGTCGGTCGCAAGCATAAATCCAATTCGTTTTCTCTCACATCCATACTAATTAAAAAACTGCGGACAAATTGGAGCCCACTCTTCGCCCACGGGAACATAAAATATCCATTCCATTGACGGCACCGCTCTGCCATTGATTAATTTTATCCAATCGAATGCGAATTCAAGTTTTCCAGGAGTTAATTGTCATGCTTCATTAGGTGAGTGACTTTCGGCGTTGTGTACCATTACCGATTTATTCCGTACCGAACATATTCGATTTCGTTTATTGAAAATTGAAAAGTAAACTAGCGACTCACGCTGTTGAAAGAATGATGGCAGCAATATGAATGTATCAGCCCACTTATAGTAAACGGGTATACAGTACATGAGACTAATGTGTGTAATATTATTTGCATATAATGACCGTTAATGTGGCCAGCGCATTATTCATCCGGCCTGACCTCAAAATGGCCGCAAGAACCGTTTGATCGATGTACGTTCCCTCTCCATACATCTGTGTATTTTAAAATGGTTATTTCATGATAGGCAGGTAATTACTAAAGAATCACGTAGCACATAGATAATTTTATAGAAATCATGAGTGGTAAACGACGTAATTGACGCACGACGATATCAGATCCAACAAAATTGTGTGCAATATTCTAAATGATGGTTATTATGTGGGTATCAAATAAAATATGGCTTTTAAATGTTTATGGATAGGAGATATTAAGTTTTAACTGAGTGATGAACAAAAAAACATCCGTCAAATGACAAGGGCCCATTCCTCAATGTTCAGAAGTCATCCTTAAACGAACCTAATCCTAATTTAAAGAGGATTCCTCCAATACAACATACTGATATTCAACTGCATCCGGTAAGACTGGAAAAAGCAAGGCAGATGATCCTAATTTAAAAATACCTTTAAATACTTAATCGTTATCCTCTCATCTATGTTAATTCAAAATTCAAATAATATATCCTAATGAGCTCAAAGATACTAGAACACAAACATAAAAAATCTAAAACGAGTACCTAACCTTGGCAATATATTTTAATGATTTTATCTACATACAAAGTTAATAAGTATCAGCTCAATTTGAAAAACAAAGAAGCGGCCTTGTTCAATTTGCAATTTTGACTATTTTGTACGTAGTTCTGACAAATACTGTAGTTATAAGTATTTTTTATCATTTACCTTGTCACTCCGAGCCGTGTCAGGGTTGTGCATGAATAGTCGTATTTGGAAACACTGCGTCCTTGCTTTGTTACCGTATATTAATTATTAACCGTCACTAACATACACGACGAAGTAAAACACAACACTTTGTTATAAAATTACACATATTTTTATTACACTATAAGTTCAATTTACTTCTTAGGTATGTAACCAACTAGTTCATGAATATTCTTATAATGGTAATTTTTAATGTACAAGTTAACTCATTTATAGTTGCTGCATTAATTAATAACGCGCTCACCAGAAAATATTCTACAGACTTTATAACTTTTCATAAAATGTGTTCACATATCATTAATTTTTTAGGGTCTAAAGAATTAACCCCTAGTAATAAAATTACGAGCGAAACGTAAGTGAATGAACTGGAAGGCGCACGCGCGTGAAGAATGCTAATAGGAACGTTTTGTAGTACACTAATGGCTAAGGATTTGTCATTGCCGCCAAGCAGGTGTTGTGACGAAAAACACGTAATAATGACCGTACAAGTGTAGACATTGTCTCCGACAGATCGAGCGCTCTCGCCCGTAATTAGAGGCGGCCGACCGAGGACGACCGCGAACTGTGAACAATAGAGGAGGCATCGATAACACCTAATGAGCAACTAATAGAAAAGCAGAAAACATGCGGAAATAAATTAGAAATTGATTATAATAATTCAGTACACAAAAAGAATTAGCAATCCGACCCGTTCCCTAATGCTAATCAATCACAGATATCAATTCCAGATAATAAACCTAAATTCAACATTCTTATATAAAAGGAAAATGAATGCGTATAGCATTTCAGCTTTGTAAAAATTGATTACGATCACTTATCATATATTAAATCTGCAATGTACAAAGCTACCGTTTACAAATTACGCACAGATATTAAGTGAAAAAGATGATCTATGGGCGATAATTTAATTAGCTGATCGTAGATTACTTAAAATTTTGATATAGCATCTGTTAAACAACATTATTAATTAAATTGATAAAGATTTCGTTCGCAAAACAAAGGTGCCGACAATCACGGTTAATTGGATAACACTGATCTGATGTCCTTCTAATTAAAAATACAAACTTACCAAATATATTGATAACATCCTAGGTACTTTTTTGGTTAAAAGGTGTCGGATAGTAGAAACTGCTTACAGTTGTCTTTTGTAATGCACGTAACTTATTTAATCAGTGAGGTACCGTTGTAACCAGTAAGGGTCTTATGGCACTCCCTTGTGGCATTCCTTCTCATATAAGCACTGCCAAGCATATCTAACCAATAGTTCCATATTTTATCTCGAATAACTCACTTTCTATTCCATTTATCATCCCAAACTCCTTCCTTCAAATAATAATTTGGAAGTTTACGAGATTCATACAATGTGCCTCATCCAAAAGCGTTACCCAGTTCAAGCCTCCGTGTCAAACGAAGTGGTCCGTCACGGCGGACTGACCATAATTGTGCCTCGTCCAACAAATATATTAAGTATTCGTGATAGAAGTCAGCAGTGTGTAATTTTAGAACGTTTTGCCACAAATGTCAGCCGCGGGCGGGTCTGAAGTGTCGGCCACTTGAACTTGTTGCTAGTCCGGCAGGCCAACATGAATGATTGCTGCCTAGCTTTGATACCATGACAAGGATGGTTTGTTAACAAGATCTTAGGTAAACCATGCATTATATGAATTGCGGTAAACGGGCATGTAAATGTAATCAACGTTGCGAGACGGTGTGACGTCAGTTTCTACAAAATTAAGCGTTTTATTTTATGAATTCCCCATGCATGATTATTTTTGTCGACGATATTCTTGGGTTTTCTTTAATAGCTTTAAGGAAAACGATGTTGGTTACTAGATGTGATAAGGAGAATTATTATTTGAAGCAGTTTGCCCGATGGGGGTTTCCATTGGCAAACATAACTTCTATGAAACACAAACTTTCTTCTCCTATTTAACCCACTTATTGATGAGTTTTTAAAATCCTTCAATGGGCTTACTTTTGTTATAAATAAGGAACTCTTGTGTACATGCTTCTAAACCCAGGTGTTTAAATACTATGCGTTGTTGTGAATGAAGTTTAGATTTGTATTATGTTGTTGCTCGACTCTTTCCGTGACCGCAGAGAGGGCAGACCTATTTTTGGTCAAAGATTCAGCATCGACATCCAACGTGGCAATGCTGCCAGCCTCCTGGGCACTATTCCTGTTGACAACAATGTGGTAGAATTTTTGACGCCATACTTTTCTTGTTTTCGTATGTATATTTTACAACAATTATGTAAGTTGAAAAAATTAAAGACCGTCTAAGTGGATTAGTGCAGTCATAGTTTTCTAAAGCCAGAAGTGCCAGAACCAGAACTCCTTTCAACGGGATTTTCAAGTGCATGCAAACGTAAATCTCATTTTATTTTATCTCTAATTGGGTGCAAGTTAAAATCTTAATTGGCACTCGACCCAAAATGTTTCTAAGCTGTTGAACATAAAAAATGCACGTTAGTATGACGTGGGTCATAAAATTCTGTAGTATTTACGTCTAATGTCCCACAGCTCATTATTACCTGATGGTCGTACAGTGATAGAACCTCACAACGCATCCATTGTTTCCAGCAGTGAATGAACTTTATGTCATCAGGTATCGTCATCAATATTATTATTTTTGTTTTTATTTGCCTTTTAGAGGTCAGAGACCTATGCAGCGACGCCATCTTTGATTAATTTATTTTATGTTATTTTTTTAGTGACATCACCGTGTCATGTCTTGAATTCTTGATCAATGTTAAAAACAACAATAATGGCTAGATTTTTCTACCCTAAAGTACAGCTATGGCGCCAGAACAGTAATTAATTTGTCAAAAACTAATGTTTTTGTTTATGAAATGTTTCATCAGCAAGTTTTTGACGAGGAAACATAATTTCAAGTGGCGTCCGCCGACTACACGAGACTCCACTTGATACGACGAAAGGCTAAATTATTGCAATGCTGTGTTCTAGTGGGATGACAGATAGATATATTTCAAGTACCATAGGAGAACTTTCATCTGTCCCTCTTATACGATTTTCTGAGTGTGATTTATATTCTTTAGTTTAAACTTAAGGCATGCTCAAGGGTAGTCCGCGACATTCAAATTTTCTCACGATTTTTGCAATTAACAGGCCAGTGCTAGGTTGTATGTTGATTAAAATATTGTTCGTGACTATAAGACGTATGTAATTACAGAATTATAATGATCAAAATCATCAATACAACCCTCCAAGTTCATAAAGGAGCAGGAATGATTTTGACCTTCATAAAGTCATTTTTAAAGCTAGGCTATAAACTATATTGATATCATGTAAATTAGTCAAGCCATCACAATTTTCGCGGACAAAGTCGCGGGCGAAGTATTGAATTTACCAGACAATCAAAATTTATCAATTTTTTATCTATATTAACAAAATTAATTAACTACAACGTACACAAGCAAATAGACTTAATTAATTTTAA
The DNA here is from genome assembly GCA_905147715.2 of Xestia xanthographa. Classification (NCBI taxonomy): domain Eukaryota; kingdom Metazoa; phylum Arthropoda; class Insecta; order Lepidoptera; family Noctuidae; genus Xestia; species Xestia xanthographa. The sequence continues at coordinate 20,852,962 of LR990655.1, read as the reverse complement.
CCAGTGCTGAAAACATTTATTTTAATTACAAAATTAATTAGCTGTTGGTTTCTAAATTAGTTATCCAAACAATGCGTAAAATATATGAATCTGTTAGCCATTTTTTTTATTGCCACTTTCAATAACCATTACATTTTGTCAATCGTGTCGTAGACTTAAAACCATTTTACAAAAATAAATATCATCACAGTTAGCGTTTTGTTATTTCCTGGCTACTATAGGTGCATTATCAAGGCCTTCTATAGTCTCCGCCAGATAAGTAATAATTAAAGGTCATTGCTCTTTCCTTCTTTTATTGGTCATTTTTCTTCCTGCGTAGGTACCCCGACAATACATTATAAATTGTCTTTTAATACTAGAAAAGTCAAGGATCACGATAAAGGTCGTTTCGGGACAAGTTTATATCATTATTTCTGTTTTTTTTTCTGAATTATGTATTTGAATAAATGTATGCGGATTAATGACCTTTAATTCTTACTTATCTGGCGGTGACTGTAGATGATGAGTTCCAATACCATCGGTCCAGGAGTAATGTTGACCTGATCACACTGTCACAAGGCTCATCTTAGTGGATATTTTGGCCTTCAGTTTATCTTTATGGCACATCATTGTCATCTTTATAGCGTATGGCACTCGTGATCTGCAGCTGAAAATCAGCGTCAGGTGGTACACCTTTTTTTGCACCGCTCTGGGCGGAGCAGGAGAGAGTGACAGACTTTTACTGACTAAAACCCATCCATGTTCCTTCATCACCATTTGTCTTCCGGGGCCACGGTATCTCTTTCAAACAGTCCCGCAGCCCCGGCAGGCATCGGTCCTTGCGGACCCCTTCCTTTTGCTGACTCTCTTTTAGGAGTCAACAAAAGGAAGGGGGACAACACAAGGTGTACCACACACCTTGTGTTGTCATCTGGCATAATGCAGAGCTGAGGCCCTTTTGCCATGCCGCGACAAATTGTCGCTCAGCGGCCAGACTTCCGGCGGGATCTCATGGCGACATGGAGAGAGCGACTGTCGCAACCCCGTGCAGGGCACGCCACGATAGTGGCGATAAGTCCCCTCTTTGAGGAGTGGCTTGAGAGACGCCACGGTGTCCTCACCTTCCGCCTGACGCAGGTCCTCACCGGACACGGAGTGTTCGGGAGGTTCCTGCACCGAATCGGGCGGGAGGAAACGCCCAGGTGCTTCCATTGTGAGGATCGACCGGAGGACACGGTGGAACACACGGTGGAGGTGTGCCCCGCGTGGGCGGAGCACCGCCGTGTCCTCGAAGCGGCGATCGGCGGCGGCGACCTCTCGCGTCCGGCCCTGGTGCAAGCCATGGTCCGGAGCGAGACGGAATGGGACGCCGTCACCTCCTTCTGCGAAGCAGTAATGCTAGAGAAGGAGGTGGCGGAACGTGAGAGGGAGAGAACCTCTCAACGTTCCGGCCGCCGCGGGAGACGCCCCGGGCGTCGGGGGCCACCACCACGTGGCCCCCGGCCACCGTAGGCGCGGGCCTGTGGACGGTGGGCTATGGGCTAGCTCGCCGTCCGTCCGTCTCATGACGACAGGCCGTGTCGACGGCGCGTTCGTGTTCCACGCGCGCCTCAAAGAGAGTCAGCAAAAGGGAAGGGGTCCGTAGGGACCGATGCCTGCCGGGGTTGCGGGACTGTTCGAAAGAGATACCGTGGCCCCGGAACACAAAGGGCGATGAAGGAACATGGATGGGTTTTAGTCAGTAAAAGACTGACACTCCCTCCTGCTCCGCCCAGAGCGGGAGGGGTTATTTGATGATTTCCCATCCGAAAAAAAAAAAAAAAAAAAGGCCCTTTTGCCATTATTAGTTTTGTTTGTTTATTTATTTTTTGTATTATTTTTAAGGTGTTTTTATTTAAAAAAAAAAATTCTTTCTTTCTTTCACATATTTAGTTTACGTTTAGTAAAGTCAATTTTAATAGATTTGTCCCATAAATAACCTCGCTACTTCTTTTTATTCTTTTTCTCTAATACGGATCGGTATTTCGACCACCGGAGATGGCAACACCGTAAAATGTCGGGATTTAAAATAAGAACTTCTATTCCTGGCTGACTGTAACTCCCGGTCTATTTGTAGATTTTGTTTTCCAATAATATAATGAAATCTTATTAAAGGTAATTACTTAAAAATAGTTTACAGGAGCTCATGGTGAAATAATAACAGCCGCTAGGGGTCGATTTTTAGGTTAGGTAAGCCGTGCCCACCTAGGTTGGTCTGTGGATGGGTGACCACCCATTACATACCGAGTTTCCTCCGTACCTCGGAAAGCACGTTAAGCAGTTGGTCCCGGCTGTCATTTGTAGATGTCGTTACGCCTGTAACGACTGTCAAAGACCAGACTTTTTGGGCCTCTGACTACCTAGTAAGAGGCCCAAAAAGTGTTGCTCAGCACTAACTGTGTTGTGGAGGTCAGTCCCTCCATGTAAAATACTGTTATTCAGCCGATCCGGTTAGACTGGAAGCTGACCCCAACATAGTTGGGAAAAGTCTAGGGCAGATGATGGCTAAAAAAAATTTTTGACGAAGGCAAAATTCAGATATGAACAAATTTTGATATTAGAATGTTCCTTTTTTAACTGTCTAGTTATAAACACAAAGGAGTTATAAAGGTATTCAACTATTCAGCCTCAACGGTTTTTTATTACCACAATTTCTACTAGTATTTGTGCAGTAAAATATACAAGCTAAATACGGTCTGCATTTCCACAATTACTATGGATGTGATCGTAAAAGTGCAATTAGCTAGAGAACCTGAACTTGGCCACCGCTGTTAGTTTTACATAAAGACTGTTATGAACATCACAGTCACTACATATTATAAAACAGTCCTCCGCCGCGACTGTCTGTCTCTCTGTTCGCGATAAACTCAAAAACTACTGCATCGACGTTCATGCTGTTTTCACCAATGGATAGACTGATTCTCGAGGAAGGTTTAAGTATGTAATTTGTCAAGTTTTTGTTAAAACATTGGTTAAATAAAATATAATGATATTTGTTAGAGGTGTCGGAAAAAAATAAGCCGTCTGGGAGCTTTAGGTACTTTTGGTCGCGATAACCGTCATTCACGCGGGCGAAGCCGCCTGCATCAGCTAGTATTGTATAATATCTTTATCGAAACAATTCTTACCACTCATGCTTGTGGTTTGACTATTAAAAATGATTTATTGATATTACACTATTTCAAATACTTTACATCGTAAAGTTTTCCAACATTTTTTAGAGGTAGGTAAAATCGTATTATTAAGGCGCAATTAATAGTTTTAATTAGACATTTAATTTCAAATAAGGACTAGTTGCTAACCTCCATTTAAACTAATTTTGTTGTAGACAAAAATGGCAATTAATCGTATTTATTATATCTACGTTGACACCAGCCTATGCCCAACGTATAAAATTATTAATTCATGGAAAACTAAATGCCTGCTTTGAATCATAAAATTAATTAACTGTAATATTATACAATATTATCACGGTAATATTATGATACAGTAGTGTAACTCGGCCGCATGATAGAAATAAATGCCTACAGCCGCGCGGTACGTAAACATGCGTTAGGGCTGTCCGTCTCCAGCATTGTAATTACATTTGCCTACTTTCTGTTTCTATTTAGTTTTGTGATTGTAAATATCCTTTTTATATAAATAAATTAAATACTTTGTATATATTGAATAGGAAGTGTTCAATAAAAATGCGTGTTGTTTTTTTATTGGTAGATTTAATTTAAAAAACATGTTTTTGTTCGAAAAACAAATCGGGCTTATAAATTTGCGACCGAAAAATATTTGCGCCTCGACTGAGTCGTACGAAATGCTTTATTGTTAAATTTTAAAGTATAGGCACCGAAGTTTTAACACAAGCGTAAGTAGGTAGGTACCTACCGTATCATGATTCATTCAGAACCGCATATAACTACCTATTTCACTCGTCTCAATAACTTTCCGTTACTCTATTCGCTTTATTTATTAATCCAAACACCTTTTTTTTCGTGAGATAAAAGGAAATACTTATCCATTAAAAAGACACACATTATGTACCTACCTACTAGTAAGTAAAATTATTTTATAGTCTTACCTTTCTGAGTTTCCAGGTAATTTAAAAAAACTTATGTCTGGATGCGTTATTGACGAATTCTTACAACCAAAAACAGCACAATATTTCCTACTCGTCATATTAACTGATTTTTAGAGAAAAAATCGCGCGGTTATTGTTAAAAAAACAACACACCGTCCGTTCGACACTGCGGTACAGCCGTGACTGTCTGCGCCCCAAGTGCACCCTTAGATCGAGGCGCGTAGGTATAGCTCGCGTTTCGTCCGTTTCTATGAAGTCGGAATACTGTATCATAATACTACTGTGATATTATGTTAAAAAAAATCCCTGTCCGATCCGTGAGTACTTACTAGGTATCGAGATTAGATTCTATTAACGTAATCCTTTTTGGATAAAAAAAAGTATCCCGAAATAACTGAAGTACTAAAATTAGGAAAATTACGGTAGGTCGTCTCGGGTTGTGTGACGTCAAACAATTGACGATCGAACATACTAATGCCGAAAATAAAGCAGTCACGTTTTAAAAATTTGTTAGATTTTAGGGAAAATGTGGTAATTTTGGCAGGTAATTTTTATTTGGTGATGTCATTGGTATATACATACCTAATATAACTATAAGCCCCTTTCGGATTAGACAGAGTTTTTTGTAACATTTTGTATAGATAGATACTATTCATTCCAATGGTTGGAATGAATAGTATCTATCTATAGTTATTCATTCCAATATCTATTCATCTTCCATGATTTTTTTTAGGAGAAAAATATGTTTATTTTCAGTAATATTTACATTATTTACATATTAACTCTATAATAGAAATAAAAATATTTACAAGTATCAAAAAGGGTTACAGGGCGTCGAAAAATTCGTCCACATCGCTGTCAACAGGAAACGTGCCCAGAAGGCTGGCAGCATTGCCACGTTGGGTGGCAATGCTGATTCTTTGGCCAAAAAATAGGCCCGCCCTCTGGTCACGTGAACAGTCGACCAACCGTTTGGCGATTTCTCGAAAAACTAGGTGGGCACTCGGACCCCATGGCCCTAGTGTTTCAACCCCAAACGGCTCAAACACATAATTACCAATTAAATTATTGTATTTGCGCCGTTTGAGGTTTTCAGCACCTGCAGCAGCCGCCCCAGCGCAGCACACTGTGCTAGGAAGATGGGATGGCGCAAGGGTGTCGACGCAAGTTGCGTCCCACACCAAAGGCCTACCCAACTTCCATGGCATTATGGTCATACCATCTGGTCTCTTGCCATCGACGCGTGCCAAGCCAGTGGGTTCTAATACAGCTGGCACCCCGGCGAGTTGACTTCTATGATTAGTTTTTTTATCAAAAGCTCTTTCATCGGTGCTTAATTTTTTTATTATTTAATTACTCCAGCCTGGGATTCCAACTGACAACCAAGCGTTCTCCTCAGCTCGAGGACCAGCCACCAATCGTGAGTTGCCATCTTCAGAGCGAGATAGAAGAGTTCCCTTTCCTTCTAAACTACCTTTACCAACTGGCTCACAAAACATTTTAATAGATAAGGGATTATTATTTTTGTCTCCAGTTAAGGTAAAATAAACTTCTATAGTTGGTGCCAGTTAGGATGAGAATAGCGGTCATTGACCCACCTACTTTCATTAAACTTCTTAACTTTGAAAACCAAAAATAAGCATGTTAAAGTCTTGAATCGTCATCTATCGTGATCTTCAACATTTTTTCTAATGAAAAACGATACATGGTTTATTTGTTTTAGTTCGTACGAAGAGATATTTGGGAAAGGGCAATGACCGCTATTCTCATCTTAACTGGCACCAACTATAGCCCTGAAAGTAAAGATCAACATAAGCAAAGAGGCTGCTTAACATTCCATTCGCGTCATAAAAGTCGACTATCCTGCAATCCCTGTAAACGATCGTCTAGCTTGAGGCATCTCATAAAACTACTTTTTTTAAAGCAAAATGCAAGTGAACATTACATTTTCAATCACGAATGACCAACATCCAATAAGTGTTGTTTGTTTCTTGTGCATTTTCTGACACTTTAGTCAGAAAATCATCACCATCTGCCTAGCTTTTTACCAACTTTGTTTGGGTCGGCCTCCAGTCTAACCGGATGTAGCTGAATACCAGTATTTTACATTGAGCCACTGAATATCTGACCTCCACGTCCCAGTTGGGTATTAACCGTTCGTTGAGCTCCTTGAGTTATAAGTCAAGCTACACTTTAACTGACAAATGCTTGCACTGACTGGACAGGTCCACTCAAACCTGTATGGTTCTTTCTTCAAAAGACCATCTCAGACACTAATCTGCATGAACCTCATGTGAATTGAGCGAGATTATGTCTGGACTTCAAAAGAGACTATGACCTCTGAATTTGTTTCGGCTGTTTCTTCTCAGAGTAGTCAGGTACGAAACACCGGCCCCATCTAGTTTTAAAAAAATGCGTGTAAAAGTGTTTGTAAAAACCTACTTGCAAAATAAACATCGTTTATCATTTAACCATTGGTAAGACTGGCTGTCAGACTTCTGGGCTTCTGACTACCTGTAGCGACTACAAAACTGAGACTCAAAGATCTACAAAACTGACTGACTTTATTCAGAAAATGCAAATCATTTAAAAATATACCAGAGAAAGTACTGCCTTGCAAAGTGCATTCAAGTGTCCAGCGTCCAGGTCCACCATAAGATATGGAGGTTCACGTATAATTTTATTATTCTATCTCACACCGGATAGATAATGTCGTTATTCGGTCACTTTCACACCGTTTTATAGCTCATCGCGTATCGGACCTGCGCCGGCGCAGCGCGATGCGGCGCGGACGCACCGAGATAACCACGATTCCATGTTAATTTATCGCCTTTACTGCACACAAGCGCAGACTACTTTCTATCTTTCTATTAGATACATATCATAGAATTTTCTCTAGTTAAAAAATCTTGACATTTAATTGATTTATTTACTTTCTTGTACTGCTAGAGAAATGACATGCTCTGCTGGAACAGCTGCATAATTTCCCGCGTCGTTTGACTAAAGAAAGCTGTGATTTGATTGGTTGATGGTGTTCGTGAACCATGTAGTTAATTGAGTTAGTTTTTGTGCTGTAATTAATTACGATTGTTTCAATGAAATTGTGCAACTTGTCGGTTACCGTTTAGAACCACTGTTTTTATTGATCCAGGAATTAATAATGGTTGCTTGCTTGTCACTAGTCAGTAAATGCAATACAAAACGTGAGCATTGGCTTACTTTTTCACAAACTTGCAAAAAAGCTCCAGTGAATTCTTGCAATTTTTTCCTAAATTTTCTAACCTTTTTGCCGTTCAATGAAAAGCCATTCTGAAGTAAACACCATTCATGATGAGTGTGCCAAGGCGTAAAACATTTTGTTTCTGGTTTATGCATACTTTTTGTGCCATAACTGTTAAGTTAAGCGGTTAACTGACGTCTACCGTTAGTTGCGCATGCGATGTCAACCGCAGCATTAAATTCTATAACAGGATCGTATTTATTCCGATTCCCTTTCTCCTTCAGAGTAGACATGTTATTTGTTGTACATTAAATATCAGACGATTAATTATGTTCTTTGATCAATCGTCGAGATTGCTCGGAGCTATCTTTGGTTTATAAAGGTTCAATTATAATAAATGTAGCTAATTTCAATCAAATAATACCACTAATTAGCTGACATGGTTCTTTGTGCGGGCCGCTTAACAAATGACTCAATTGATGTTGTTAATAGTCGTGCCTTTGCGAGCTCATTATAACCAGAGTCATTCGGGGTTCACAGACAGTCACGACGGCAATGGAGTAATAGAAATCACTATTAAAATGAATACTGGATGGTATTCTAATAATTATGGCCAACGATAAACAAAAAAAATCGCAACGAACGGAGGAAACAAAAAATCAAAAGTCGTGATTGGTTTTCGCCGGTGTTTCTATGGTTAGGGGCTCGATATTATTTAAAAAAAACGAATCGAACTTTCGAAATAGACTAGCAATACAACTACCTACCTGTTTCCGTCAACAAGTGATTAGAGAATTCAGTCAACAAATGTCCACAAGGTGTCTTACACAGGTGTATACAGGATGATTCAGTCATTCGCAGACTCAAGAGGAATTACTGAATCCTCAAAGTAATTTATGTTATTAATGTTAATCTTCTATACAAATAAATAAAATTGAAGTGTCGGTTTGTAATATCAAAATAATATATTTTTTAAAGAATGCAATACAACATAATATGTACGGCATTTATAACAAAAACTTTTTTTTTTCAATTTATACGTCTGCCTGTCTGTTTGTTCCGGCTAATCTCCGAAACGGCTGTACCGATTTTGACGGGACTTTTACTGACAGATAGCGCATGTTATTAGTTCTAATTTAGGCTACTTATAATTCAGAAAATAATTTGCATAAATATAAAACCAATTAAATATATTTCTAGCTGTTACTGTTGTTTTATTGAATCTGTTTCGGATCCATGTACCAAACAGATAAACTGAAAAAATAACAAAAGACTGTCGGAACTTATCTCCCACCATTTGTCAATAAGAATCATTATCGTTGCAAAAAACGTGGCCATCAAAAAAAGCCTCATCATCATTACAAGTCAAGGGATATTAAGAGCCTTTGATATTAATTTAATGACCTTTAAAAAGAACCGTAGTTACTTAACAAATGGTCAAAAACGATGTTAATCGAGAATTTCGTTCATTACTGGAGCCTGGGGCCTGCCGTCTGTAATTCAAAATATTTTTGTTTACAAACTAATTAAAATTAGACAGTGCCTCGCTTAGTTCTGTAAAAACGTTATTTTTTAAATAATTGGTACACGTGTCTTGTTTAAAAAATAAAAGATAATGAGGGGTAGTCAAAGGATTTTTTTTATTTCAGGAATTTTGGACACAAGTCGGAGAGTAAAAGGATTTTTTCTGTTAAAGAATGATCAACATTTATAAATTGAACAGACCTCAGAGAATTTGGAGAAACGCCAGATTTTTTGTAGAAAACTATTAAATTATTGTAATTTTTTTTAGATGACGGTGATCAAAACATCCCCAGAACCCACCGTCAAGACAAAAAATTAAATAAAAAGATACCTTTTAATTGTAAAAAAAAACTCAGTTTTGAGCGAATGCACCAATGATTTGGATTCTCGTTATCTATGAATGAACGAGGAGTGACATTGACTGACATCAGACTCGGATAGTGGTTGGAAAGCGACGGGCGGTCTGCCGCGAGACGTGGTCTCCGAGAAACTAATATCAAATTAAATCCTCCGAAGCAGTAAATTTTTTGTCCTAACATAAACGGCTCACTATTTAGTACTCAATTAAATTGCTCAATCGGGCTGTTCTTGAAGCAAGCGTTAAATAACCAAATTCAGATCTGGAAATTCAGGGAGACTGGTTCCGTGGTGCTAGGCAACTGGGCTTATCGCAGTTGTAAACGTCGCTTTGTGCCTATTGGTCATGTTTTGTTGTGCCTTTCTGCTGATATGGATGGAGGGAAGTGGACATTATTATTTTCCTACTCCTCCGCTATACGTATCTGATTAATTTCGTTGCGGGATCCAAGACAGTTAAATTGTTTCTCTGACACTTCGTCGAGCTTCATTGTCTCGGCGCTTTTCTGGTGGCCGCCACTGTTGATTCTGGTTATCAGGAGTTACAGTGGTTTGGGAATAGTGCGATGAACTTGTCCAAAAAAAGACTGGGTATATATTACAGTGGATGGAATAATAATTTTATCTACACCCATGCTATAAATCCTCTATAAAAGTATCTGAAACAGTTAGCTTATTGCCAACATTAAAACAGCCAGTGTCATAATAACCATTATAACACCCAAACGGGTGTTATAATGTTGTACTGAATTTCATTATGCAACTCGTTTTAAAAAAAGAACATTGTCTAGCACGTGCGATTCACTACCACAGCGCCGTAATTAAAAAAAAACTTATACGTCGAATCCCGCCATTTTTGTTCGATATTATGATATTAGTATTGCATTGTACTTTGTTGTTTACAAAAATGAGTGATACAAGCTTTGTGAATTTTAATAATTGTACAATCCAAAATGTAAATAATTATATTATTACCTATGGTTTGTTTGTATTAAATACTCAGCAATTAAACTTTCTATGAATTTACATAGACTTCTTACAACAACACCCTATGGTTTCAGAACCTTTTATGGAGGATTCATATCATGGATGTAGATAAAGTCTTGTATGCAACTGTACATAATTAGGTATTAAAACACTCATGTGATACTATTATCACACTCGGCTTCGCCTCGTGTGATAAACCCACATTCGTGTTTTAATACCCCTCATTATACAACAGTTGCATAAATAACTATTCCCACTTGCACACAAAATACGAGCCTTTGTCGTGGCGTTGCGGACACCAGTCCGACAGCGCCTTAATACCTGTGAGCCTGGTATTAACATGTTAACTACATCTCTGACAACTCCTTAAGAGAATACAGTCGTGAATTTAAATAGTTTTGAGAAACCAAATTCTGAATCGGAAGTCATCGTTTGTCTGATGATGCGGAAAAGTAAACATAATTGTATGGCGTTGTGTGGTTAATGCAAGCATGCGTAGGCGCTGTAGGTTCAAACACCAGTGTTTGCCAAGACAATCCTCTATTAGCATTGGGTCCAGCTATTCTCTCATTAAATCTGGGTGTGACTAATTGCCCTGGGGGAAGAATGTGGCTTCTAGTGTTTCTGAAGTGGAATTTTACTATGAATGAAAAGGGAAGGGATATTGTACAATAAAATACATCCCTTCGGTCCCATGCGACATGTGATTATGAAAAGCACAAGTGTGCTCTGGGGATGTTGGAGAAACGCGCGGAAACCCACTGAAGAAACTTTAGGGTCTCTCAAATCAGCAGTCGATTGATCGTTATTGTTACTGTTGGCCTGAGTCATCCCACTGCTGGGCAAAGGTCTCTCCCCATGACTTCCTTTGATCCAGGGCCAATGTGGACCATTGGTGGTTGGACCACGACGAGTTCTTCCGCATCACCTTCTGGCTGTGTCAGGCCTCCATATCATGGGTATTTTGGCCCGCAACTCGTCAGGCATACGGCAGCCAGCCCAGTCCTACTTTAGCTTAGCAGCTTTTTGAGCAGCGTCAGTGATTTGTGTTTTGGAGTGCAGTGTTGCGTACATTATCGGTTAGTTTGACGCCTAGGATACTGCGCTCCATTGCACGTTGGCAAACCTTGGACTGCCTGGGATCTGACTGGCTTGGACAGACAAAATGAGAGAAATGCTATGTCCATGATAATTCGCTGATTCATCGATAAAGGTCCTCATAATTATTGCTGACGTTGCTCTACTTAGTTGGTATCGGTCGACAACTCGACACCCAGCATATCTCACTGGATATGCTGGGTGTCGACTGATTCCAGAAGATAGTGATCCATAAGGATAACCAAACGGAATAAAATGACTGACATCAAAAAATCTAACAACTGAACCGTCCAACGTTGAAGCAACGCATTCCCTACATGTATTACGCTTCAACGCCACTTTGACGAGCACATTAAAAGTTTTATTATTGCAAGACGGGATAATAAGCGGTGGCCCCGGTTCACATTGACAGACGTTTGACAGCGAACTGACAGGCGGTTGCCAGGTGGCCCTACCCTTATTGTGACTTGTTAGCTTGTGACACAATTCTACATTTAAATTTTCGTATGACTGTCACCGACCAACTATCGCATACGATTTTATTTGTTGCGTGTGTCATTGGCATTAGAATAAAAGCTGTCGTGTCTGTACCAGACCGGGCCGTTTCCATGCGTATGATTTTCTCTTTTACTTGTCGCTTTAACGAGCGCGACAGAACATTACCAACGTAGGTCGCCCATAAAAAATATCCTAGGCAAGTTTCCAAAGTACTCGTGTCTTGTAAGCGTGCCACAGCCGATACATTCATGTTCCGGTCACAAGAACGTTGGAGAGCAAAGCAAACAACGAGAACATAAATCTAGAAGTTGTAATGAAGCGTTATTGGTACGATAATAAAAGCTAAATTGATTAGCGGTGGTCCCGCGCAGGTAGACCGCATTCCGGCCGCCCCCCTCCCCCTCTCCCTGCTCTCCTCCCGCATCCCCGCCGCGATCGCCGCCCGCCGCAGGACCGGGACACGGGAATGTTTGTCATAACATTAAACTTATGTTAAGAAATTACGTTATGACAATTGGAACAGCTCACTGAACTAAATAAACTATTAGGTAAATACAACTAGAACTTTTCCAGGAAATTATCAATCTACTTAATTATTGTTCTGTAGATGCAAAGAAGCTGTACATCATCTAAAACCCTTCCTTTTATAATTTCCCCTAACTCACGTGCATTGAATACCGGTTACAATACCGAAACTCGTCTTACCTGTAACAAAAATAAAGCATTAATTAGTAAATCCAACAGTTTAGGAGTATCCAAGCTCAGGTAAGCAAGTTCCACTCGCTTTTTACCGTTGTAAGCATGAATTAAGGAAGTAACCACACTCAACGACGTGAAATCAGCATTTTATAAAAATCGAATAGTCCGACGTGGAACAGAGTCGCGTTGTCAAAACCGAAGTTAGGTACAAGACATATTTAACGCTTTTAATACACTGACATAGCTCTTTCTGAGTCTGTCCAGCTCAAACCGATTCCACGTCACTCCCGAAGACGCTGACAAGAGTCAAAACCTCCAAAAAAGGCTTGTTTTAATGTTTCTTCTCTATGGAATCCAACAATGATCCCACTTTAACTCTGTGTTAATAACTGTCTGCGCAAGAGCATGACTCATCGCAGGGCGCGGAGAAAATAAGCGTAAAATTAATAACAGATCAAGGTTGAAATAAAAAAGAACGCCTGCACGTGTACATGTGGAGTACATAATATTATATTTATATTTTTTACATAAATAAACACTAGTTTTACGAATGTTTTTAATAGTGTACATAAACATAAGCATTTCGCGCAAAAATTTGAATATTTTTTTAAGGGCCTATACCCCCAAAAGTTGTTCGATTTTTTTTTCATGATCCTCCGTTACGCCTAAAATACTGCAGCATTAATTTTGAAATAAATATATGGTAAAGTTGAGGATTAATGCTACTAAGTGTGACGAAAACACGATTACTTTTCTCGACAGAAAAAAAAATCCAAAGTTACCTCCAAATCGAACAATAAACCGCTGGTATTCAAAAAGTACTTCAAATTAGATCATGAAACTTTGCATACTAACTGAACTAACTACAGGGTGTAAACAACCTCATCACGAAGCCGTCAACCAAGCATTCTGTATATCAAACTAAGTAACTTTACGCAAAAATTATTGCTGGGTAACGACTTTTTTTTGGGGTGAAAAATCATGTTTTGTGGTAAAACTCAATGTAACGCACTCAACACATTGTGCTGATGGATGAATTGACTAATACGGGGTTCGTGGAGGTGTTTAAAGTAAAAATATTACATTCAAAACTTGTGTTTAAAATAAAACTTGTCAAAAAGTTGGAACTTTGACCCCCAATATCTCCGTAACTAGAAGGTTCCCAGGTATGGTGTAGAACAAAAAAAGATCGCAATGACGTGACGGGGAGAACAAGTGCCAGTGTTTTGGCTTCGTTAAGAGGTTTTTTACACCCTTTATAAAGCAGGTCTTATGTGTTTTATTTTTTTAGTCCAATCAATAGATTTTTTGTTAATCGCAAAAAAACACTAGAGCAAGCAGATTAGAACTTTATTTTAACAGTATTTCAAACGAAGTTTGAACCACCACAAATAGAGTTGCTAATTTTAAGGTTAGAAGGGCCTTAATCTTATAGTATTGTATTGTGCTAGTGCTACTTTTCGGGGAATACCAGCAATCGGTAGTTTTTGTAAAAAACATGAACATCATTATTAGTGTTACTCATTCATAACTTTACTAGCTTCTGCCAGCGGCTTCGCCCGCGTGAAGTTTGATAATTGTGTCATGGGATCTTACTACCGGGATAAAAAGTATCCTATGTGTTAATACAGGTTATACGCTATCTGTGTGCAAAATTTCATCCAAATTCGTTCAGTAGTTTTTGCGTAAAAGAGTAACAAACATCCATACATTGATACACACTTTCTCGCATTTATAATATTAATTTATAATATTAAGTAGGATTGTAACTGAAAGTGGGAACACCTACCTACGTATAGACATAATCCCTCCTAAACAATACAATATCAAAGTTTCAAGTTGTTGAGATACACATAAGTAAAAATTTCATCAATCATTTTCTATTTTAAAAGTTTATGTCCCATAAAAGTTCCACACATCGTCTTTACGTTCATATTATTTTATTATCTCAGCTATTGAAAGATTAATCGTAACCAGATGATCAATGTTTCATTTTACAAACAAACTAGAATAGGAACACTCGTAACATTAAAATGATCTTAGAGTAGGTACGTCTTTATTTTGTTCCACTGTGGTCCCGCGAACCAGTGACCATTTTATTGGGAGAGCGTGCGTGGGCGCAGCTATACAAACTATAAATTTAAGACCGCTAATAAAAATACTACTAACACATTTCCTACACTTTGATTCGACCTGTTTATATAGATCAAAGAACTATGAAATAAAGTTTATATAATCTTTCATAATAACTTTGTATATTCATAGGATGTGAATGACTGAATGGCCCAGTTGCTGCCATTTCAACCTCCTATTTTTCGTCAGACGGAGATACTTTGGGTTCAATTAAATGTTAACATTGAACATAATTATGAACACCTGTACAATACACCGAATGAACGTAATGAGGAAGCCGACACGTAACCAGCTAACGTATCGAGACGCACGATGACAGTGTTAATTGGGATTATTCCATTTAAGCTGTGCTCATAATTCCTCGTTAATAAATTCGATTGTTAAGACAAGTTAATGCGCTCAGGTGAGCGGTTTAATGAAGTGGTGAGTGTTAATTACTGAGGCATGTATGATCGTAAAGATTTCGAGTAAAGTGATATGCGAAGTTCCACGTTGCATCGTGGTCGGCGGCGCGGGCGCGGTGTCCCTCGCGTGATGGCATCCCAGCTTCATGAATGAACGCCGTTCGGACTCCATTCAACCAGTTTGGTCGCGCACTGATTACCGCTTACCCACTTTTAATCTTATCTACTACACGACTTGGTACCACCACGTGAACTGGACCCGCCGAGCGGCGACCGCAATTGGTCGGCGAGCCGCTCGTCCCAAAAAACCAACCACTGCCTTCCTCTTTTCATTCACACCTTTTTATGATATTTTTTGGTGAATGAAGTCGTGTTCGGGATAATTATTGAATTTCGACGATTCGTTACGAATATCGATGAGCCGGAAGCCTATCGGCGCGGGTGATTGCATCGGGTGATAAAATTCCGTCGCTCAGAAAGTAATTTTATGGTTTTTAAACAGAATTTTAGTTTGATCTGTATTGTAGATGATATTGATGGCTGCTTAAGGGCCATATATCCCTCAAATGGCTTAGCATGATCCTCCGTTATGCCTAAAATACTGCAGCATTAATTTTGTAATAAATATAATTATGGTAAAGTTGAGGATTAATGCTAAGTCCTATGTGTGACGAAAACACGATTCCATAAACTTTTTTCGATAGAAAAAAATTCCAGTTACCTCCAAATCGAACAATAAACCGCTGGTATTCAAAAAGTACTTTTAATTAGATCATGAAACTTTGCATACTAACTGAACTAACTGTAAAGCAGGTCTTACTTATGTGTTTTATTTTTTTATTCCAATCAATAGATTTTTTGTAAATCGCAAAAAACCACTCATTTCGCACTATTCGGCCGCAGTGACTGACGTAACAACCGCTTTATAGTGCAAGCTGATTAGAACTTTATTCTAACAGTATTTCGAACGAAGTTTGAACCACCACAAATAGAGTTGCTAATTTTAGGGTTAGAAGGGCCTTAACTTAAAAATGGTTTCCTAGAATCAAACGTGAAGATAAAATAAAGTACAGTTCATAATTAGATCTGTCTCCAAGAATTGTTCAGAGTTTTACATCGATGTTAATCCGGAATGACAAATTAAATTAATGAACAAACAAGCGTGGTGCAATGACGGCCGCTGGATGGATATCAGGCGGGCATTATAAAACGAATCAGTGGTAATAACGCAGGGGATCTAATTAAATTGCCGCCGATAATAATGGCACTCAGTCTCCCCTCGCAGACCCCTCGACATTTATTATTCCAACAGTACCTGCACAATACGGAAAGGGAACAACATTTTTCTAAATTTCTCACCAGCTCGTAAATACTTTAATAGCTACTATGACGTAACAGAACAGAACCATTATTTTTAGCAAGATTCAGATTAAATGTAAATAACTGGAAACATTCTGGAAGTAGAACAAGGGCAGACTGAGTAACGTAATTAAAGGGCTCTGGATTCTCCTGGAAAACGTGTCAAGGAGACCGTAAAAGTAAATTTTATAGAGTTACTTCTGTTGCAAAAACACCTAGGGTACATGGTTTATAAAAGTAGCTAGGTCATTCGATTTCCGTAACGTGGACTCGCTTGGCGATTCTCTGCGTCGTGTCTACATTGCCAGCTACTCCGTCGAATTGCAATTCACGGCAATTCAAACGCACACCTTTATATTGTTATATCTCCATTTCATTGCTCGCCTGGGACTACATCTGCTCCGGCTTCCCTCGTGCTCCCCGCGCCCCTTCCCCACGTCCATTAGTGTTTTGTGAATGATTTAAAAGCTCTTTCGGATAACTACTCTGTAAGTGAGTAATAAGACTTGCTTCCTATTTTATCAGAGCTCCCCAAATTTGAGTGCGCATGACATTAAGTTGTATTACAGGCATTATTATGATCTCAAAACAGCTGAACTAAGGGAATGTAACTCGTTCAGCTCCACAAATTAATGGACCAAGAATTCTTGGTGAGATATAAAAAAGTAAATGATTAGAGACAATAAAATAGCTTTTAGCATAACGAAGATTCTTTGGCATCGCTGAAAATCTCATCTGAAAGTTACTGTCTTCGCCTTATAATGTATTTACCTAAATAGAACGGGTGACGACATTAATTTCATCAGGCGAGAATGGCATTCGATTGGAGACATCCCTGAGTATTTATACTCTCGTTATGTACCTGATATATTACACAAGAAAGATTCACAATGCCGCATAAAAATATACGTGTATCTATACATAGCACACAAACACAATAACACGAAATTTCCGAATCCGAGTTTTAGGCAGAGGGAAAGCGGAAGAAAATCCGTCATCTGTGGGTCGTAAACAATGGTCGTCGGTACGTAGGTGCATGTAAATGAGAGTTATGGTAATTTATCGGCGGGGATGGGGTGGTAATGATAAGATAACGCTTTTGTTACCGCGCGGCCCGGAGATACGGCCCGTGGACGAGCGACGCACCGCCGACAACACCGAATTATTTTTAGTGTACCCTAATGAAATTTGGATAACGGAACGCTTATGGAATTGTCTGATGTCTCCGTCTGAGTTTTGGTGTCACGGCCTTTTTAGAACTTGTGGCGAAATAGACTTTTGGTCTAGAATGTTGTAAGCGATTTTGTTTTTGCTCAGGGGTGAGTTGGGCAAAAAAGGATCAATTAGAAGTATCCTGCTATGCAAAAGACAAATTAATGAATCCCCCTCGCTTTATAAATCAAGTAATAAAAAAAACACGCAGGTCTACCTTGAGGTAAAATTGTCAGCTGCGCATTACACAATAAATATTCTTTAACACACATAAAAATATTTATTTAAACAATTTGTTAAACTTGTAAACAGTACGCCTAGAATGTTTCGGAACATTTATCACACGTCGGGCTCACACTTGACCGCCTTTTTATCGTGAAAAATTACAAAACAAAAACAAGATTTCACACTTAAAGCATTTTATTGGACGACGCAAGAATCCGTTGGACCATTGAGGTGAACGGTCGAGGATAATTTTTAACGTGAAAGCTTTTACTGAATGCTGTAGTACTGTCTAAGGAATTCACATTAACGAAACTCTTTTAGATTCTTTTAATTCACATAGACGCTAAATATGTCATTTACTAGGAACGTTTTGTATTTCTCACAAAATAGATTTTGATGCGGAACATTATACTAAACTTATTAGGTGTGGATAAAATTGTATTGTCTATCACAATCGAGATAAAATCTTCAGCTTCTCATTGGCATTGAATTAACGTTTTGTCACTAAGCGATTAATGTCATCACGTATCTACAATAGAGGAGATTGGGGTAAATTGGCAGATAAAAATACATTTATCTGTGTATGTGCAGTTAACGAGACCCGCCAGGGGTCCCCGGCCCCATCTGTTTCCCCTGCAGACATAGCGACGCCGAAAACTATTATTATTGTTAAAATGATAATTCATAAAATTTGTTTATTCAAATATAAGTGTGTATTTATGTACGGACGCTATAAATTGCCGCTTAAATAGAAACATAAAAATACTTTTCGGTTGAAAAATTACGGGTGTGTCAAAGTGCCTTCCACGTGGTATTTTTTATTTGGACATAAAATACTGTAGCGGTACTTGTAATAATGAATAAGTATGACAACGCGTAGGTAATGCATGCCAGGTTACTAAGTAAAATTATTTATCAAACATATATGTACTCTATAACCTTTCAGAAACTAGGTACCTATTTCTTTTAAAGGAGATTATTATTATCTTATTGAAGGTAACCTTATAAAACCGTAATAAAATGTTTCCCAATACAATATGAGTATTGGTATTTCATGTAGCAGAGTAATTTAATTTGATGCACTTTGCGTGTTTTCGTTTTACTTTAGTTTGTATCCAATACTTTAAATGTTCTGGATGTGATGCATAATAAACAGCTTATGTATTGTTTTGTAATGCATGATCGATGGTATTTAGATGTCAGATATTATTACCTACATAATATATACACATAAAACATAGAAGAGCTGTTCATGTTGAACCCATTACAGTGAGTAGCTTATTGTCAGCAAAAAAGTTTCATTGCTGATTGTACCGTTTTGCAAAAGAGGTTGATTGTTGCTACCTAACCTACGTGAATATTTATGCTTAGTTTTATTTATGATAAGTATGTATTTTTACTGTTACTAAGCTATTATTTATCGGTTAACATGTTCTACACTTAAACATTGTTATGTTATATAACTCTTTTGGTCAGTTCCAATTTGCCCGATTCTCCTTATCCATTTTTTTTTAAAGCTGGAAACTGAGTTTTAAACCCGAATCTTTTAGGGATTTGTGTCAAAGCTCTCAATCTTGGATCAACTCTGTTATGCTTATGATGCTACTTGGTTCAAAACTTTCAGCTAAGTAATTTAAAACATATCAACATAAAAAATACTCATAAAAGGTTTTTTTTTTATCTAAAGCTAGGGTCAACAGAGTGCACAGAGGTAGTTAGCGTTTAAATAATTCATAAACAGGTAGCGAAGCGTTCGAATGCGTGTGCGCAGGTCGCCATTGTTCGCTGATGAGCAGTGTCAGAGGGACAAAGAGGTCATGTCATGCAACAATGCTGTACGGTACCTAAATATTTCTTATTTTACCTAGTAAAAATGGGAAAAATTTTAAATTTCCATTTTAGGGGAAAGTTATTATAGGTAATGTGTAAGGATCGTAGCAGATGGTGTTAGACGCGAATTTTTGTAAGGAAGTGTATTTACTATTTGGATTTTATTATGTTACAAAGGTTTTTGTAGTTTTCCTCATTTAGAAGCTCACTAATTAATGATTAGCCGTGTGGTATCCGGCAGAGTAGAATAGAACCAACCCATAAACAAAAAAAAAATTGCGACTTTGTGAAAGAAACATTTATAAGTCTTTTTATAGAGCATTAAATAGACAGCCGAGCGGTCGCCGGTTAGCCGTGTGGTATCCGGCAGAGTAGAATAGAACCAACCCATTACACTCACGGGTGTCGTATAAGGCGACTAATGTCTGAGGCAGAACACCTTGCGCCTCCGTAGACCAGAGAATGGGCAGCAGCGTTTTCTGTTAGTCTTTCATCACTGCGATCTCCAATCCGCCTGCCAAGCGTGGAGATTACAGCAAATTCCTCCCATCATGGGAGAGGCTTATGTCCAGCAGTGGACGTTATGGGCTGTTGTAGTAATTAATGATGGTGATGCAATATTAGGTCGTTAATTCGGGATTTGCCCGGAAATTACCACAAAACTAATCACGGTTAACGGTGATGATAGGTTTTAATTTAAACATATGAACATCAACACGTAGGTATATTTAATTTTACAGTGGTTTTATCCTGGAGGAGCCCGTGGCTAAATAATAGCAGCCGCTCGGGTCGATATTTAGGCTAAGCCGTGCTTGCCTAGGTTGATCTGTGGATGGGTGACCACCCATTACAAACCGGGTTTTTCTCCGTGCCTCGGAAAGTACGTTAAGCCGTTGGTCCCGGCTGTTATTTGTAGATCTTTGGCAGTCGACAGGTAGTCAGTGACCCAAAAAGTCTGACAACCAGTCTTACCAAGGGGTATCGTATTACCCAGTACTAACTGTTGTGGAGGTTAGATAGGCAGTCGCTCCATGTAAAATACTGGTATTCAGCTGCATCCGGTTAGACTGGAAGCCGACGCCAACGTAGTTGGGAAAAGGCTAGGCAGATGAGTGTTTATATCCTGTAACATGCGCATAAAAAGCTATAATTTTGTTAAAAAGAAAACAAAATTGTGTGGCAAAGGAGGTTTTACAGCAATATAATTTGCTCACATATAGAGTTTGGCCAACGAAAGCTGTCCACGACATATTTTCAGAAGTTTTGATATGGCAATAATTTAGGACTGTCAAAATTGACATATTTACGTTTCGTACTTGAGTCATCTTGTGTTTACGTGTTTCATAATTTTATTGGTTTTGTTTAAATTAATGCCGATAACAATCAAAAGTTCGACGAGGAAGCTTCTATTTACTATGATTGACAAATTTAAAGACATAAAAAGTGATATGAATCAGAAATTGCAGAGAAAATACTACGACTGGATTCAATCATTTCATTTTTAGGTTAGTTTATTGAATTTCTAATGAAATACCTTGATACTTTTCGACTATTTATAACAAATCGCAATATTTTTCACGGTCTATCTACTTTTCAGGAAGTATTAAAAACGAGGAAACAAAACTTAAAATTGTGGAAGCAGTAAAGAAATTGAAAACTCGAAAAAAATGTAATGTCGACCTGTGAATCTCATTATTTTGAAAATATATCTTCAATGACAGGTATTACTTTAGAAATTATAGATTTTTAACAGTTACTTCGAAGGGTTTAAACATTTATGATAATGTATGGATGGCTAAATTAAATAATAAACTCTACTATCTTTGTATTTTACTATGGTTTTTGATTTTATTGACTGATTATTAATAATACACTGTTACATAATTTTATTGTATTTGTTCCCTTCAGATGTAAGTGTGAAGACCATATGAAGAATTTAAATTGAAGGGTTTAACAATCAAGGACAGTGGAATACTCCGGGGAAAAATCGTCCACATTCAGCAACAGTTTTCAATTTGGATAATTTTGATATTTCAGCTTTATGAAACAAAGTAAACGAATTTTATTAAGGACACTACCTCACAGGTGGTGTGGAAACGTCTACATAAAATTATGAACTATTTCAAAATAATAAAAAGGCAGAATTAAAAGTACTCTTTTATTTAATATTCTTCATTACACTCGAAAATTACAGCTCATAAAACATAAATAAAAAAGACTTTACTTGCTGAATAATAAATAGTATCAACAACGTTTAAGCAGTGTATAGCCAGGGTTAACAGCTCTTGATTTTTTAAAATTCCCGCCTTTTTTTTTGGACAGCTTTCGTTGGCCAAACTCTAACTCTTTGTTTAAAGCCAAAGGTTTGTGCAATGAATCACGATAAAAGGAGAAATCCTTGTCTTTATTGTTTGCCCTTATAAGTGACAGGTATGTTGTTATTTTAATAATCATTGTAGCATGTATGGAGTCCATAATAAGTAAACTACTTAAGTATTGCGACGGTTACTGGATCTACCTCGTTAAAACTTCACACGTCTCGGAATACTTCGACAACTTCAGTTAGGTAGCTTGATTTTAGACGACTGACATTTAATTTGTATAGAAAATGGCGGCGTCTAATACAAATTGTCACGAAGTTCAGCTTGTTATTGGAAAGAATATAGCGACTCCGATAGTATGTATTTATTATGCGTTGAATAAATTCAAATAATGTATTATCTCTCATTTATCTACACTATAATATTATAAAGAGAAAAGATTTGTACTTTTGTATGTTTGTAATGAATAAACTCAAAAACTACTGCGCCGATTTCAAAAATTCTTTCACCATTAGAAAGCTACATTCACCCTAAGTAACATAGGCTATATTTTATCCCCGTACTCCCACGGGAACGGGAACTACGCGGGTGAAACCGCGTGACGTCCGCTAGTCTCTAATAAATTCATTCAGGGAGCTCTGACACAATCAGAAGGCAACGCGGCAGACCTCGTAGAAGATGGCGGGACGAATTGGATAAAACCAACGACCAGAGGTTCACATTAGACCTGGATCGAAACAACTGGAGGTCATAGGAAGAGGCCTTTTCCCACCAGTGCAATAACGCAGGCTAACAGTATCAGTGTCAGTGCAGTTTTAGTCTTGGGATCTGAGGAAAAGATGACTCTAAAGATTGTTAAAAGACTCTTAATGAAGCCGAAAGGCACTTGTTCTGCCCATCATTGCGATCATTTTTTTGTCCTGGCAACCTCTAGTTACGGATATTATTATTATTATAGCCTCTTTATTTCCATAATGAATGAATAAATGAATGACTTATAAAACAAATATATCATAAAATTACTATTACATAAATGTGCATGCAAAAAATAATACAATTCATATCATAACTATTAAGTTGCAATCGCATATTAACAAATCATTTCTAAATTAATAAGATCATTTTTATCCTTTTATATGGATTTCTGTAATATTAAATAAATTCAATTTTCAAAACAGTTAACATAATTATATCATTATCATTTATATTATATTATTTATTATTATTGATATCATAGAGTTACGGAACTTACGGATATATTGGGGGTCAAAGTTCCAACTTATATATTTTTTTTTTAATACCTTTTTTTAATGTAAGAACTTTACTTTAAACACCTCCACGACCCCCACACAATTCAATCCATCCACCAGCACACTGTTTTGAGTGCATCACATTGAGTTTTACCGTAAACGTGATTTTTCACTCCAAAAAAAAGTCATTTCACAGCAATAATTTTTGCGTAGGGTTACTTAGTTTGATGTACAGAATGCTTGGTTGACGACTTCGTGAAGAGTCTGTGTCATCATCTGCCTAGCCTTTTCCCAACTGTGTTGGGGTCGGTTTCCAGTTTAACCGGATGCAGATGAATACCAGTATTTTACATGGAGCGACTGCCTATCTGACCTCCACAACCCAGTTAGTACCGGGTAATACGATACCCCTTGGTAAGACTGGTTGTCAGACTTTTCGGGCCTCTGACTACCTAACGACTGTCAAAGATCTACAAATGACAGCCGGGACCAACGGCTTAACTTGCTTTCCGAGGCACGGAGGAAACTCGGTATGTAATGGGCGGTCACCCATCCACAGACCAACCTAGGCAAGCACGGCTTAACCTAACGATTGACCCGAGCGGCTGTTATTATTTAGCCACGAGCTCCTCCGTGAAAAGTCTGTGTATTATCATAATTTTATGCACTTCATCATCATCTTCATTAAATCATTACCGGCCTATATTTTTCCCAACAATGTTGGGGTCGGCATCAAGTCTAACCGGATGCAGCAGAATACAGGTACGGTACCTACTTTACATGGAGCGACTGCCTATCTGAACCTGCCTATCTCCACAACCTTTTTTGCTCTTATTCCAATTTATTTGGGGCCTGTGCAGTGTGCAGCATTTCTTTTCCTGTGTTAATCTTCTATCAAACGTCATCTAACGATTTACTTCTAAGATATCCTGATCATCTTTTACACTATAATTTTGTTTAGTATTGTATCCGTCATGTCCACTGGCCCACTGCCACTTCTTGCTAACTCTGTAAGTTATACTCTACTCCTCCGATGTGTTTTTATTTTCTGATTTGATTTATTTAGTTGCAGTCCAAAACAATGAGTTTGAGGTTTTTCTTTTGAGGTATTAAAAATAACTTAGTTTCTGCCATACCTTTCAGGGATTGACGTTGTGATGTTATGTTTTATAGACTGTTTAAAATCTAGCTCAACAAGTCAGAAACGTCGGGTGAAACTGCGTGGCACAGCTAGTACAAAATAACATAGTTAAACACTATAAAAGAGTACAATAGTAGTGGACGATTTGAAAAATGTGGACCGCATGTAAGCGTTTAATGATGCTAATTTCGCGCGTGGTTTTGTAACGTATGTCCACATTGTTAAATAGTTTGTGAGAGTGGCCTTTTTGTTACTCGATCGTAATCCTTAATTAATGGACTTTTAATCAGCCTGTTACTTATTTTTTACTGAATTGGATATGTTGCAGACAGTTCTGTCGCCGACTGTCATCCCTAATTTTAATTACGTGAAGTCTATTAAGGTTAGGCTTCAGGGTAGCCCGCGAAATTATATTTTTTTTACGTTTTTTACAATTTACAGGCCAGTGCTAGGTTGTGTGTTGATTAAAATATTATTCGCGGCTGTAAGACGAATGTAGTTACAGAATAATTTATAATCATCAAAATAATCAATACAACCCTCTAAGTTCATAAAGGTGTAGGAATGACTTTGACCTTGAAAAAGTCATTTTTAAGAAAGAACATTTTTTTTGTATGAAGTTTTGAATTTCGCGGGCTACCCTGGAGCATTCACCTTAAGGCATCTTAATTGGCCACCCAAGAAAATAAAGGCAAACTCCAATATATTCATGCTGACTTGCCTCAAATTACGAGCATCCGCACCCAATAAAATGCACGTCATTATTTGTTTAGGATAACGTTTTAATAAAAATCCATCAGAAAACTACAAAAGAAAATAATAACACATAAAGATAAAAATAATTACAATATCGTCAATGAATTGTGACCTAGTGAACTCGTCGATTTCCACCCCAAATAAAAAAAAGATGCGTAATTGATTGCATCGACGCCAGCTCATTTGGCTGATTGTATAGAGCACCAAATTGCGTATTTAACGTATGGGAAGAACCCTCGTGCACCGTTGCCAATTTGGATGGCACCCCCTGGAGTCGGGGACCCCACCGCTCCCCCCAAACATGTTTATATTGCATTTAGATTCAGATCATTCAAAAAAGCAATACGTCCAATAGTATTGCCGTCAGATACACTTTTAGAAGCAAAGAATGTCTCGCACGAATATTGTAAACTGGAAGTGGAACAGTGTTGCAAAATGCCGATCCGTTAAGGGCCATTCGCAGTTTTATCATAGTGCAAATAACCCGCCCTGAGCAGATTAGATAAACTACAGAAAACGGCGCGACGTGGGAAGCGAACCGAGAATTATGACGTAAACACTGTTTTAATTACAAACGTTTGTGTGCAAATTACTCGCGAGCCATTAATCTCTTAAGAAAAATGTCTGTAACACCATTCTTGATAAATAACATTTTTTTTGTGTGAGGTCGTCCAATGTGACTCCTGTGTCTGCGTCTCTCCTCTCGTTAAACGTATTAGGATCGTTGTATTCGTTGACAATTTGCTCGGAATTTATGGCAGTGCAAATGAATGCGCATAATTTGTCAAAACTGTCGGATTTGCAGGGAGCGTGTACTAGCGATTCCCGGATCGGTCGGTATCTATGCAGATCTAAATTTAGAGGGTAATCGCTTGTTTAATAATATATGCCGCGGGGAGCACTCAGTATAATCTATTTACATTCGGAGTGGACTGATCTATTCAGTCGATATTACATGAACGGGTATTATCGTGAAATTCTCCGTCACCACTCATTATAATTTGCTTGTTCAACGTCAGTTTGGTTTTCCTCTTACCCGGCAAGTTCCTTATCAGTAATAACTCTTTTATAATCGGGCTTTGGATTAAATTCTTCATTAGCCTTTCACCGTTATAAACTGTGAATAGTTTTCATTTTAATCTTAATATTATTGGTCTTGAGAACCTCTTAAAGAATGTAATAAAAAGGCAGCCGACAGATACTTCAACAGGTTCTTTTCAACAGTACGTTTCCTTTACAAATATTTTACATTGTAATCAACTAATCACATTCATTCCGTTTTCAACGACCCCGTCATTTGTATTCACGATGTCCATGCATAAAGATTTATCTGTGAGAAGTAGTTAATTAGCAGCTATAACTAAGTAAGTAAAGCAGATAATAGCAAAGGTATTCCTGTCATGAGGTCACGGATATCGTCAGTCGTCGCCACAGAAACAGATGGCTCATTGTGTTAAAAGGTGGAGATAAGCCATGTCTTGAAGTAAACACGCTTCATCCAACAAGTCGACTCACCTACTTAAAGGAAATGAAATTAGAGAAACAACGGGCTAGGCAAATTGTAGGTTATTACGAAACTGGTAGAAAGTGCCAAGTTTTCAAATAAATGAGGTTGAGCATTTTATAAAAGCACTAGATGAAATACATATTATAATTAGGTTTATAAATGATGATTCAGCTTAACGTGCTACAGCTCATCGTAAACATCAGAATTGTCTTCATCATTATAAAATTAATAACAACAATGACTCAGTGTACCGAATAAATCAAATTACATCGCCCACTATGAGGGAACAATGAAACAAAATATAACGTTTAAAGTAACAATTAAACACAAGACAATGCCGCGGAAAGGAGCTCCGCGTAAAACTGAGAACTTCTCGGCTCCTCATCAATCAGCTATCACGAACCCCACCCCGGCTTTGCTCGTTACACATAATTAATCACTGAATATAATTAAAATTCCCGATGACAAGGCGCGATCACCGCAATATTCATCAGAGAGGAAAAGCCTCAGAAAGAATATTGGCGAGTTCAAAGAGCCAATGAAAGGACATTTTTTAACCCTTTGGGAACGTCGGCGTCGTCTTCGAGTGATTCAATTTTCAATTAATATTTGACGTGACTTGCAAATGAGTGGCTAATTCATTTATCTGTTATCATAGACTAGTTATTGTGTCTCTTTGGTGTTCTACAGAGGCTTATAGTTTGGGGGCCCAAGATAATGTTAGATTTGAGGCGCCTCGCTGGCGTCTGCCGTGGTGTAATTACCTAGTGACTCAGCATGGCTTTGTTCGCCCTGCATAGGATCCGCGAACAAACTTGTTTTAATTAATTTCGTGTCTCGAACAAGCCTTCAGCTGATTGTTATCTACTTAGTTGCTGTTAGCGCTACGGACGCCCCGATAATGAAGCAACAAATTGTTCATAACCAGACTTATGATTTTGATATCAATGAGTATGTTATTATGCTCTTGGTTTGACTTATTGGATGATGTTCTTTTGGCGATAGTTTGTAGTTTGAAACAATTTCTTTTTGGTTTTATTACTTGCCATTATGTGGGGATATTTCTGATTTCCAATGTATGATAGGACCACAATTTTGATTTGCTAGAAAAATATTGGAACAGTGACTTCGCCACAGTAAACTTCCTGCTTTTAAATTTTCAGTAAAATGCAAAGTTACACACACAGTTTTACTGCCTTCAATTTGCAGTGGTGCTTGTGGTGGTAGTGATTATTTTACTTTGGACTAAATCTTTAAATCTTCAAACAATAATCTCGCTCATGAACCAAATTGGTCAATGAACTTTTGCATGACCGACGTCAAATGGATTTTTATATTGGTAACAGGTTTCAATGCAATGTTATTGTTGGCTCAAGTTTTTCGCTATGATACATTTATCGATGATCCTTTCCAAAAAGCTCTTTGGCTACACTCATTACAGTCTTATTATTATGTTGTATGTAGATGTGAACCAGATATCGACACGAAACTACCGCTATATCTCCTCGTTGTTCGTGTTTGGCGTGCCAGTTACCATGGCAACCGGTGAAATATGGGCCCCGTCTTTACTAAGCTTATTGCCATTATCAGCTAAGAACAGCTATTAATTTCCACTTCCATTCTTCTGTTCTTGCATTCATTTTATAGTGGGAACCACTCCAGTCCAGAAATTGATGCAATTCATTTGATGTGTTTAAGTTTCCTTATCATGTAACCACTTTCCTGTTTCAAGATACTCTTGGGTAACCTAAGTAATAAAAAGTCTTGATCTGTATGGAACCTGTTTGGCCATTTGTCGTAAGTGTATTAGATGTGTCTTGATATGTCATAAGTGAACGGTTAATGGCATTGGCAAATAAAAAATCAGCACTCAGTGGATTTTTATTGATAAATCTTGTTCGTCTTGATTTGAAAGTCTATTAAAATCTCATAAAACACTGTAGGTAGGTACTATCAAGTCAATCAATAAATCATAATCCATCGCGATTAAAACCACACGAATTTTACAACAGTCCATATAACAGAGTGCCCTCAAAACAATAATTAGTACCAATTACGACACGAAATATCCTCAACAATCAAATGGGATGACTGGCACAAGTTGAGTGGCCGCACGCAGAGAGAAATTAAGGAGATCATCCGTCTCTCTTTGGTAAAGGCACAATAACAGCTGTCCCTTGCCCTCATTCACAATTCAATTTAAGCTTTCAATCATCGACATCGAAAACTACCATTAAGATAGCGAGAAGTGCACTTATTTTGATTGAATAAGGCTAGCATTGTTTGAAAGGAATGTCTTCCTCAGAAGAATTATTTCTGTTTTCCTCATTGCTTTTTGCAGCTTCAGTAAATATCTTAAAATCTTAAATCACAAATTCTTGAGGATTTTATTAGAAATTGTCTGATATTTTTAGCTTGATAATCTCCAGTACTTTGTGTAGTTAATATCAATGCTGTTTTTCTTCTCAACAGTCTGAGCTATATTAAATTTCTTTAAATCAAAGAATGCTCGTCTCGTTATTATGATAGAGGTTAAACGCTTGTTCCTAAATTCTTTAAACATCATTATTTCATGGCCGAGACCCTCTTACCTACAGAACAAATAAACTTCGGTTGACTTTGTTTATTTTTCTATGGGAGTTGAATTGCTTCTTCCTGGAACGTGGGTAATATTGGTAATCGTTCTGTAAATATCAGTGGAAATTTTTCTAATAATGACATAAGTAGTCTATACTTAGATACATAAACAGATGATACTGAAGTTCTAAGTTAAGATCGAAGCAAATTATAGACATCCAAAACAGAAAAAGACGATGAAAAACTTTAGCTAGTTATAAGGTGCTTGTTTGAAACAGTTTAAGAACAAAAAAATCTAATTGTACATTGTATTAAGAATATGCACAACAACCTACATGAGAGGTTCGTTTCCGCCAAACGGATAAGTAGGTAGCTATAACCTGTAATCGGAACCGGTTTAGTCAATGTGGACTTACGGACTGGGGAGAGGGCATGCGCGATATCATAGCAGGTGTTCCACTGTGAGCCTACTGCCTCAATGAGAATTCCAATTCAAGCCTTAAATAGTTTGTCTGAGATTTACTTCGCGGTCTAGCTATAACTCAAGATAAATGTTGCCACACAGCCGGCCTTGATATACGTGTGATGTGAGTTTGATAAACGAAGATAAAAACAGTTGCGGAGCCCATGAAGTTGTCGAGGAGGCAATCTTCTTACCATCAGGACTCGCCATAGACGTTCGAGAATGAGTTTAGGGCGGCGTGCCTGTAACGCGTGTTTAATAATGTAAGGTCTGAAGGCGCGCCGTCCCTTACCGGCCTGCTCTGAATAATGGATGCAACAATAATATGACTCGAGTACGCCGTCTCAAGTTATTCAATACCCAATTCCATATTGCTTGACCATAACTCCAACAGAAATTTTAAACTCTGAATATTTAGAGCTCAAAGTGAAATGAAACTTATTTTAAATATTGATGTCATTGATACTTAATAATCCTCTTAGTTCAACAATCAACTCTCATTTGTGGCGTTGGAATATCCTCCTCTGAATAAAAGGCTTTTATAAGAGAAACATGGGAACGTACACCTGTCGCACCCCGCATTTTAGAATAGCGTCTGGCTAGAGTATTAAATATATTAGTATTCATTCGAAATGTATCACAGACGAAATAGCGGTTCCAGAATATTTCGCACAAATTATGGTATAGACTTATTCGAAATATCCCTTTATTGTTTAAGAAAATAGAAGTTGGGTTTACGTAGCTCTGGCATGCTATATGCAAGCTTTATTTGCATAGTAAGCGAGTTGTTTAGATGCTCTTTAAATGTAAGGAACTAATGTGTAGGTAGAGTTAGCCAGGCGGAACTGGTTATGTTCTCCTCAGTAATGCTAAACTAAGTAAAATTAACATTAGCTCTGCTGGGGATTTTAGCATTCCCAAAGTTTTGATTGAAAGAAACACAGCTTGTATTTAGATTATTCCAGAGAACATCCAATTTTCTTTGCAATCTTGGACGTTTCCGTTCGGGAAGTTAACGTGGATTCAATAAAAGTTTATGATTATGCTTGGCGATGCTTCTTTTTCTTTAATCAAACCCCATTTGTGTAGGTTCATGGTGTTTTCATGAGGGTGCAGCAGAATGCGTTTAATTCGTTAATAAATCAGGGTGCGGGGTGGTGCGGGTTCATTAGGCTGATCGCCCGGGGCTTCCGGGGAGCTCGCCTGTCCGGCCCACGGGCCCACTCCATGCACTCCAGCCTTCTGTTGCTTGATGCGTTTAATTTTGCGAGGGCATTCGATGATGGATGCGCTGCTAATTCCATTTGTCCATCAGCGGGCTTGTCGTTTACAAACAACCGATGCACGAAACATCAATTTGCTTTTGTTTCATAAATTCAATCAATTACTTCGTATATATTGATGTTGCCTGTTTGCAGCGAAACAATTTGATTTGGGACATTCAAAGAATCAGCTGCTTTAATCCGTTTTAATATCCAAATGGGAATCTTAGTTAAAATAAGTAATTAATTGGCTCTCATAACTTGAGCTTATCGCTGGCATAAATTAAGGTAGATTCGCGCGGCGCCTCGTCCACGCACGTAGTGAAACTTTTAATTGCATTGAGCTCTATCACTGTCGTCAACTGGGAGTTATGAACACCCACAGAGATTGTACTCTTCTCCGTGCTACCAACAAATAAATTTTAATCATGTAGGTACCATAGAGAACCAATTAAGCGCATTATCTGGTATTAGATGCGTGACATTATTTATAACTGTCTAAATATTTTAGAATTTTATTATCATTAAGAACCATTTTTAATCTAATGAAACGTTAAATCTATTATAACTTCGAAATTAAAATCCTCGGAAATTATTTAGGATCTCGAGAGTCAAGCACGAAATGAATAATGGATTAATTAGAATTTTTAAATTAAAA
Source organism: Xestia xanthographa (assembly GCA_905147715.2). Lineage (NCBI taxonomy): Eukaryota > Metazoa > Arthropoda > Insecta > Lepidoptera > Noctuidae > Xestia > Xestia xanthographa. The sequence goes on along the minus strand of LR990655.1, from coordinate 20,821,391 downwards.
TTGTCACCGTGTATCCGTTCTGTGGCCAGCACAAACATAATACAATAGAGGCCAGGGCCGGACGAGAGGACTCATTAATTTAGATGATTGTACAATTATCTAAATATAAGCGGAGCGAGACGCCCACGCGGGCGCAGGGGCCCAGGGGGTACTCCAACCCGAAAACGAGGGAGGGGAGCGGGCACTCGTTTTTAATTAAACCGGCGATGAAATGAAGTGGTCCGTATAATATTGCTTAGACATGTTTTAAATTAATTTTAACCCGTCTTATTACGAATGATTTGATGAAATAATTTGTGCGCTCCCGGGTCTAAGCGACACATTTACGTAGATCATCATTTGTGACTGCGGCTGTTAACCCAGTCAGCAGAGCTGATGTAATATCCTCATCAAACGGCAAGCAATAATACGTTTTGTTTAGTTCGTGGCTTAATGTAGATTGGCCGGCCCCCACGAGCCCACGACTCATGAGCGAATAGGCCTAAGTCCTCAATAACAATGTTGGGGCCGGGGCCCCGGCCGGGCCGCGGTGACGGCGCTCGTACGCAAGGGTTGTGCGCCTCTCCACTTCTCTATTTGTTTTTCGTTAAAGCTTTAATTAAAAGTAGGTTTATTTTAAAGAAAATTGATGTTCAAAGTAAATAAATCCTTGATGGTTTAATTATCTCTTAGTAATTGAGTTTCACCTGACGGTAAAATAATTAGTGCTGTGCTCACGAGATGCTTATTAATTAATGATTTTGGAGATACTGTTGTAAAGGGTAATCTTTATATATGTATGATGTCTCCTTTGGTGATAAAAGTTTTAATTAATAATTCATTCGGACATGTTTTTTCGTTTCGCTAACATTAATTATATTTTTAAATTATATCCTCATTCAAAGTTCGTTACCCGATTTATCTGATGCAATCTAATGCCTTGAAATTAATTACAATGTTGATCTGTTTAAAAAACTTATGGGAAAAGGTTTCAAGTTTGTGTATATTAACACATTCCTAAGCAGGAATAGTTACTGCCGAAGGAATGGTTGTTCAATATTCTTCAAAAAGTTACAGGTAAGTAAACCTGATACGTCAACAATTGCCCATCACTGTGTGTTGGGAGCAATTAGTTGAGCAGCACGTGGCCGCTTAGTTTGAAGTTCGCAAGCCGTCGCGGTGTGCAGCCGGACTGGCGGACTGCCCCACCACCACATTAACCGTTCTACATCCAGCAGCTGAGCTATTGTTGTAATGTACAACGTGTCATAGTTATTAGTTGATGCAGTCTGTTTACAAACATGCTGCATTGCAGTTCGACGCTCAAGACGTTCGATCGTTACAACCACCAACTTCTTCCCGATAGTTACCTAAAGGCTTTGTCCTCTGGGGTCCGTAAGCCGCGCGTCCAGGCTTGGTGCCTCGAAGGGACCCGCCGGTCTCCGGACCGGCACGATGCACCAAACAAAAAAACTTAACAATAACAAAAAAACACAATAAACGTACGAACTCAAGAAACTACACCGTCGAGCGCAGTCTCTTAACCTTTAAGTTCGACAGGATAAAAGACTGGTCACATAAAAACTTCCTTGTAAAACTTTAAAACAAAACTGTACAGAGAACTTCGAAAAAAGTAGAAATGTTTGTGGGGATCGACGACACTTCCCCGTGCGGCGTTTCGGTCGCGACTGAGCCACGCGGTCGGAGAGGGGCCGCGCGGGGGGCGGGGGACGCCGGCCCCGCACCTCCGCGGTATTATTTGATTAATTCGCCTCCCCCTTCTATACTCGGTGAGTCGTTACGACGACGGCGACGTTAAGTTTTTAAATTTCAGTGAGAGGACCGCAACCTTCACCTACTCCTTAATACTTTAATTGAATTAATTAAGATCGACGGGCGCCAACAAAGATTAGACGTTAATAAGCAAACGCTGAAGGACCCGTCCCGTTCATGGTTAATTACAGCGGCCGCGGCTGCGGTGCGCTCGCAGGAAAAAATCCCAGCTTGAAATAATGAGTATTACCTACCGAGCAACGTAAGACCCGCTAATTGGTGCATTTACATACAGAACTAAAATAAAGTCAGAGTGAGTTATTTGACGATGTCAGATGTTCTCAAAGGAGTGACAGTACACGACAACGTTGCTACTTGCTATAGATTGAGTCTGCCCTGTCAGCCGGCCTTCCGAGGACACTTTATGCATTTTGGTGAATATTAATCAGTGGCCCGAATCCTTTTAGTGCTTATAGCGTATTGGAATACGAAGCACAAGAGTATTGGAGTTGCATTGATTGGAATGTTTGAGTCAACTGACAAACTTTATTCAACTTTCTTCCGTATCTTTTCATTTTCGAAGTAAAAGAGTCTACTGTCGCAACGATCAGTTTACCAATTAAGCCAACTAAAGTCGATTAGACGTTGACTATTGAACCCAATCCGTTAAGTTCATTTGTTGTTCCCACGGGCCGAATGCGAAACTGAGGATGGAATTAGTGATGCGATTCCTTCATTTGAGGTGACTTGAGTCGGCAGTTGAACAACTTTGGAAAAGGAGGAAAAAGAAGATGGTGGAGGCAATTTATTTTTTATTTAGGTGGTGAAACTTGAGTCGGAGCTTTAGTAGAAAAACTTTTGAAGAAGATTGGAGAAGTAAAAGGTGAAGGTGGATGCAATGTTAGTGATGGAACTATAACAGAACTGATGTAAAGTCGAATGGAATTTTCTAGAAGCCAGGGTCCCAAAATGATCAATGAATGGACTTGTTAGTGAACAAAATGTGTTTAATAATGTCGTAAAAGGTTCTAAATGTAGAAATTTGTGTAGATAGAATTCTGTATTTGAACTTTGAAGTGACTTGAGTCGGAGCTTTAGAACTTTTTGGAGAAGATTGGGGAAATAAAAGATGGCGGAGGCAAAGTTAGTGACGGTAAGGTTGATGTGACAGAAGAATGAAATTGATTTAAAGCTAGAGTCCGAAAAATTATTTATGGAACATTAAATAACGAAGTACATGTCGTTATTTCTAATGATGAATTTGTACTACTTGAAGTGATTTATTTCAAGAAGTACAATATCATTTCCTGTTTATAGATCCTGCGAAATGGGCATTTAAAAGCCCATATAGGCCTAAATCATGTTTGTTGCTTGGTGTCAAGCCTGTCAATTCATATCAACGTAAAAATAAGTGAGTCGAGTCGAAAAATAACCTTAGCCATCCTGACAGGAAACTCATTACACATTCCGTGTCGGGTTACAAGAAAGAGGCCGGTCTCGATTTCTGGTTAATTCAATAATTTTACGGATGGAGCATTATCGGGCTAATTCGGTTTAGTTCGGTTTGGCCCGATCGATCAACTGATGCGCGGGCGCAGGTGGGCGCTTTAACAAAGTACACGCGCACCTCTGGCTCGTATTATGAAACTCTGATGTGTTTGAGAGTCTGGATGTCGAATATTTTTTAAGTACATTTTTGTGATACATCATTTCTACACGTCTAGGGTCTAGGTCCCTTTTCTTCATTTCATAGAACTTAACACTCAATAATACCTTTTCAGAATCCACTTTATAAAGAATCAGTTTTAATAACTCCTGGATGAGTTGATTCATATCAGTAAGGTTGCTTTAGCATCGTTAATGTGAATCTAATGGATGGAATTTTATTTTACTCACATTTTGTACTGATTATTTATTTTTACATCAGTCCTTTGAATTTTACGGGCAACCTGCGGTCGCAGGTGCCAACTGTCATTTCTCCCGCCATTGCTGCCGATGTTTATCTAATAAAAGCTAATAGTACTCAGATATGACTGACTACCCTTTTTTAAGATTTTGCTAAAATATCTCTTCTGTTGGAAATCATTTACTTGGCGTTCCCTTTTTCTGTTCCAAATCTTCCGTTGTTTCCTTCAGTTTCAATTTTGTAACAATTTATTTTTCTAACGCTGTATTTTCAGTAAATTTCTTGTATTTTTGCGACTTTTTCCAACACAGCACTAAAGAAGTAAAGAGTGCAATCTATTATAAAATATTCACCGTCTTTCTTATATAAAACGCATTCGAATGTCCTTAGTTTTCGTGGTACAAGGAAATCTCTTACAAGACTGCTCCGCTTCGAAATTAATCTTTGTTTAAAGTTAATGGGCCTTATTAATCATGGGCATTATGTCTAGATGAATATAATGTGGTAATCGGTGACTCACTCCAAAGATATCGAGGCTTTTATTACGAAAACAAATGCACCGTTACACAACCTGTCCGTTGCTCTGTAACATTAAATTGATCCAAAACCCAATAGAAATTACACTCTAAAACACCGCATTAAAGCTCATAATTAACTTAGAATTATTCGTTCACAGATATCCGGGGCAGGTGAATGTGTTACCTTACCAATATTATATTTCTTAATTAATAGAGGTGAGAACACTCAGATCCACGGGAATAATGGGCTTTATTCCTGACTAATTTAATTGTAATGGGTATAATATGGTTTTATAATTTTATGGTTCCCTGTCTATTATAATTGTATTTATAATAAGTTTATACATTGTATCGACAGCTGCTTCAATTAGAGTGGTTATGTAAATAGACGTCTTGTGAAAGTTGTATTAACGACTACACTTGGGTATTGTGGGTGTATTTTAGACAACCTTCTTAATCCTTAGTTTAACAGTTTCTATATTCATGTTACCGTCTCTTCATCAGTATTATAGCGAAGAGACTAATGGGCGCACTCCCCTCTGTCTGCCAAAACGTACGGCGCTCCGCGACGTCTCATCCAATCAGGATAATGTGTGATACTCGTCAATCGTGTAAGTGGCTCCAAATTGTACTCCAAAAGGTAAATTCTGCTCTTATTGAGTGCACTTTTGTGATTAGCTAGTAGTTCTCTTGACTGTGGGACTTGAAGGGTCTTTTGAACGCAATGGGAATGATAGCAACAGAGCTAGCAGCATAAATGCAGATAGCAGACGTCTTATTTCAAGATTAGTTTACATATTCACGTCTCTACAACGAGACAAGGGTACAATTAAGGCGGTGGCACAGTGCACCGCTGCAGCGGAGGGCGGGTGTCGCGCGTCGGTCACAATGCGCCAAATGACGGCCGGTACGCAAATGAAGAATATTGTCGGACGGCGTGAATGCTCCTTAATGACGCGTCGGGCAGGACCCGTGTGCCGTCGTCACCCACACGACATTTGCGCGATTGTCAAGTGTTAATTATTGGATCATTGTCGAGGTAACTCCACATGGGGAGTGTCTTTTGAGGCGGTTTGTATGCCATGTGCGGCTATGAGCTTTCTGTGTATTCTTAGAGTGTCTGCAAGGAACAGTAGCACAATCATCACTTGTATGGAAGTCTACCTTGTAAGGGTGCTGAGGGGAGAAAAGGGTTATGAGCTAGAAGCAAAAGATTTACAGCTTGCAAAAGCTGTAACAATTGGAACTAAAGCTGGTCATGGAATTCAAGAAGACGACAAAACATAATGCAGTAATTCTTTTAAATCTGCTTACAATTATTACAACCATTAGCATAGCTAAAGCTAAAACTATAAATATTCAACTGCCAGTCAGTACTTTGTTGTGGAATTCAGTAAGTATTTGAGCTTGCGTGCGCGTACGCACGTTTGGGTGCCGAAGCAACAGTTACACAAACTTCGTCAAGAGGCGAGCGGACACTTCACCGACTACTGTCAACAAAATGTACCAACATGTGACTTGTGCCCGGACATAAATCAACAGATTTCACCGTTTGTAAACCCAAAATAAATCTGATGTGTACAGTACCAGCTTGTACAATAAGATCTAGTTGACATAGATACTACAAATTATTTCTTAAAGCGCAAATATTGGCTTAATACCGGTTTTTCGAAGTCAAAATCATCTACAACGGCTGTAAATAGAATGATTTCATCAACCGCCTCATCATCAAAATTATCATCTTCAAATGTTTTTGTAAGTTCTGATTTTATATCGTCATATTTGGTCTGCCCTAAAAAGTCTTCAACGACACGATAATCACTAAACATTAACACAGCCTTCCTAACGGGTTCCTTCTATCTGGCAGAATCTTGATGCTCCGAAATTTATTTGGCATAACACACTTGGCATAATCTTCTTTATACGAATATTTCTAAGGCATAAAAAATATTTAATATAGTTATTGTTTGGCCGAATGTTTGTATTTCCGAATTTACAATGGCATACTTTTAAGATGGCAGAATTTTATTTGGCATAATCACCTTTGGCAATGTTCAAATTTCGCACAATTTCACTTGGCATATTACGAAGATGGCAGAATTTCATTTGGAATAATTTTATTTGGCATTTCTATAAAATAGCATTTTTAACCAAACATTTAAATATTGTCTCAAAAAGTCAATATGATGGACTACAAAATTTAGTGACAGAAACGAATCGCTCCAAAACCGACTTTACGTAGTCTTGTCTGCCCTACCCCTAGATTGTAATTTAAAATTGCGTAGGCGGGGAGGGGCGAGGCGGCCCGCGAGTTGAGGAGCAGGTTGTTGTAACACTCGCCGCCGCTGCTGAGGCTGGCCGGCGAAGCCGGCCAGCAAGCCGAAGCTGCGATGGTGAGCGTTAAACACATCTGCGACGATAAGCTCGCGTGGGACCGCCGGAGCCCCGCAGCGCCGGAGCCGTGACATAAACCATGCCTGCTGCATGTTGCATGCTTGCTTGCATGCTGCATGCTTGCTTGCATGAATGGTGTATGCTTGCTGCATGAATGGTGTATGCTGGTTTGCATGTTTGCATATTGTATGCTGGTTTGCATGTTTGCATGTTTGCATACTGCATGCTTGCTGCATGCAAGATGTATGCTTGTTTGCATGTTTGCCTCCTGCTTACAGGAAAATAAAAACCACATGTTCACAATCAACTGTTTTAATGAATTTTCTGTGATGTGGATGTGATAGATGAGTCTTTCCAATATTAAGCATAAGAAATGTATGCCAAAAGATGATTTTAACTGTAAACTTTCTGAGATATGATAGTTCTGCTTTTAGTGACTATCGATATAAAATTTATGCCAAAAGATGATTCTGGCTGTGAACTTTCTGCGCTAAGATGGTTCTACTTTTAATTCTTATGCATTTGAAATTTATGCCTAAAGATGATTCCGACTTACCTTTTTTTTTTTTTTTTTTTTTTATTTATATCATCAAGAAACTTATTAACATTACAATTGACAAAATATACGTTCCAGAAAACCACAGAGGTTTGTTACAAACAAAATTATGAGTTTTGAATGTATGATAAATGAGTGTCTGCCAAACGATTTTCTGCGAAATGAAGTTTATGCTACCCGCTGTTATGCAAAGTAATATTATGACATAAAAAGATCTGCTATAAAGGGTGGACCCCTTCCTAACAGCTTTACTTATTACAGTTACAACAGTACTATGACTTGGATTCTATCGTGAAGTACTTCACTTAAATATCATATTCGTGCTTAACAACAGTTGGATGTACTAGTGCAGGCTATAAAGCTAGGCAAGACAAACCCGTGGTTGTAATATACATTACGAGGGCACTAAATGTCGAAGACTGACGCTTGCCGGCTACCAGGACCAGAGACCCGAGTTTATGAAACCTAGTCTACTTTTTAATGCGCGTAGAACTGGGAGCAGAAATTGATGTAATTGCACTTACAGCGCTTAGCGTTGCTTAGGACTCTTTCAAGATATAAGAGGGTATGTTTTCCAGAAGTGAGAATTATAAACTTTTTAGAAGGTTTTTGTACGATAGTGATATTGAAAGAGATATGACGGATTGAAACAAATAACCCAAGGTTCAATTTGAAAATTTGCAATATAACGCAAACGAACTTTGATTTCAGTATAAATTGAAGAAAAGTTTGGAATACTGTTTTCGTAAATCTGCGTTCAAGTGGGACGTCTGCCAAATTTCTAGAAAGCACGCGTTGTATACCATTTCTTTCCATTGTAGTATTATTATTTCTTAATCACATGTTAAACGTTATGATTAGTGAAGATTACAAGTCATCCGAGAAAGGAATATAATTACAACTTAGTTTATGTATTGGGTTGTTTAAACTCGAAGCGAAGAAAGTTTGCGCGACTGGCAGGTGCGGAGATTTACGGTGCGCAGTTGACCTCTGCCAAGCAAATTGCCATCACAAAAGAAGCGTTGACGGGGACGCACAAAACGGTTGACCCTAACCTTGAGAGTGCAGACGAGGGCCCGAGGTTTGTGAAAAAGAGCTTAATTAAGTACAATTTTCAATGTTTTGTGACCTTAATTACTTCGACTTAACGATTGCGACATCATTAATACTGGCGTTTCCATTCTAAAACACGAAACGCAAATAGAAGTATCCATAACAACGGAAGTTATCAGCAATTATTTTGAAACCGGAGAACATTGTTTATATACCTTGCTGATGTGAACACCAGATAACTAAATTAGTGAGCATTTATTTCTTAAAACAGATAATAAACCTTGGCTGGGGCTTATCAACAAGTTAATTGTTAGTAGTTCTCAGAACAACACATTACGGGGTAGATTTCGGGACTGGGAGACCAAGGACGAGCAGCTTGGCGTCATCGAACGAGAGCGCATTACGTTCGATTGTAGGGCCAGGCGCGGCCTAATTGCCAGCATTGTGTCGGCATGCAGATGTGAATGGGCTTTGATTTGGGCCCGGGGGCGCGGGAGCCGGGGCCAGGGGACAAATCGCTCGTTACGGCTGCAGGTAAACTTTCATTGAGCGTCGGAAGGCGTCGGACGTGAGAGGCGGCCGACAAAATGCCCTCGTTATTCGCCGCCGAATCACTCGCTCATTGTGCTCCGGGAAACGGTAGACGCGCTCGCCGAATCAAGGAAAAGACTTTAATGAGGCGTGAGAACGTTCTAAATGAACGATTGTGCAGGACCTCGGATTAATGAATGATTGATATTAGAGTGGGTCTGATTAACACCCATTACAAGATGTTCCACACCAAGTACCAGCGGATTCTTCGTAATTTCTTCAGCGTAATGTACGTAATAGATTCTCGGTTTCAGAAATTTCGGCGGTTCATCGAAACACTTGTTGCGCTGTAGAGGGTGAGAGAAAAACTGAGTGTCGGGCGAGAGGCGATCCCCCCGGTCCCCGCGGCTTCCCCTCACACTCCTCTGGTCCGAACTCGACACCACGCCAATTAAAACCTGACTCCTGGCGTTTTGTCATGTAGGTATGGCACGCGTTAGATTTAGCTAGCTGTGTTGAATTTTAATTGAATCAATGTTCTAAAAACTAAAAATATTTTTTAATTGGCACAGTCTGGCGTGGCGTGTGAACATGGGACAAACGAGGTTTAGGTTCTTAATTTGATTATTTCAATATTTTAAAGTCAACTGTTACTATGGCGTATCTATATTGTATACAAATACAAATAAATATAATTGAAGTGTCTGCTTGTAATATCTAAATAGCAGCTTTTTACTGAATGATGAAAATATTATGTATAACGGCGCTTATAACAAAAACACATTTTTTTAAATTTTGGTTGTCTGTCGGTCTGTCTGTTTGGTCCGGCTAATGACCGAAACGGCTGGACTGATTTTTACGATTTTTTACTGGCAGATAGCTGATGTTATAAGGTAACTTAGAGTACTTTCATTTAAGAAAAATAATTATGGTACCGTGCAAAAAAAATAAAAGCCTTCATTTGGATTACCAAATGAAGGCTTTTTTTATTTTTTTATTTAAAATCCGATTAAAAAAGGGAAGTAATATCTATTTAGATAATAATTTCACGCGAACGAAGGAGACACTACTGACACTACAGGCAACAGCTATTAATATATATAATTGGACTACGCACAAGTAGTTACGTAGGTAGGCAACAATGTGGGGTGCTTAATTAGTTGGCATGAAGTGTGTAGTGCGGTGCATACTGCAAATATCTGTGTGAGCACCCCAGTGCGTGAGACAGGTGGCGAGGGCGGCCGGCGGGGCCCGCCAGCGCGGGGCCGTCTGCCGGGGCCCGGGGCGCAACGGTGTAACAGTTGCCTCGCATCACCGACATGTGCCCACTATTTGTATGTAAATTAAAAATTTAATTAACAGCTAAAAATAAACACCATTACTTTCCAACGACTATGTGCAAATGTATAAATACTAGTTGTTTTGAAGTTGTTTCATATAATTTGCTAAATATGTCCGCGTATTGCTAGGAACGAGTATTTAATTAGTTAGGTATGTAATGCTAAGCCTTTCACTTCGAGTTGCCCGCGGCTTTGGATTAGCTTAGTAACTCAATCTGATGACGTAATTTAAGGATCAATCGACAATGATTTACAATGTTCGGAATGAGGTCAACTGTGAGTGAGTCGATAGTAGGTAGTCTCAATACTGTACTTTTACTGACGTTTGACTAAATCAGATTTCAGTTTGTATGACGGCTTTCGAACTTTTTCAAGAACACGGTAGCACATTATTTTGCAACTTGCTTAAAAAAGTTAAATAAATACTTAGTTATTATGTTTCGTGCTGGTTAAAGCACTTTTTAGACTTTACTACACAAACTTTTATTTCCTATTTTGCACTTTTCGGAGTAGAATTTTCGAAAGTTCAGAAGTACTCATTAAGTAACCATTACACAACCACAAACACACAACAACACAAAAAAAAACGCTTGCTGTATCAAGCCTGCCTGGACTAACAAACTTTTTTTTCATATAGGTTATGGAATATTTAATTTATTTTGTGTCATAGGGGTTTGAACTAGTTTGGGATGACAAATAGTATAAAAAGAGACCCAAAATAAAAAACGTCTCGTTGGTTGAATAAAATAGTGTCATAATATATTAACATTTTTGGAGTGGGACCCAACCGTAAACTGGAGTCAAGTATCTTTAAAAATATCACCTGTTTACGTTAACAATGCCTCAAACATGATACATTTTGTTAAAAACCTTCACGGTAAGACGCATTTGTATGTTGTTAAACAACAAAAAAGTTAATGAAATTAAAGGTGTCATGCTCCAATTAAAGCCCCAGTAGCCGCTGCATGGCTGCGTGAGGAGACATACGCACGTGATTTCAATATTTCATCTGCAAGGCAGCATACACACTGCGGTCTCGGGCCGGACTCGTTCCACTCCTACAATTACGCGCTTGTGTCATATTTACAGCCCAGGTAATTGCCATTCAATTACGAGGCCAGCCCGCTGTGCATCTGAGCGAGAAGTCCGACACCTCACCGATATATCCGTCCCTCTCCGACGCGGCGTGCAGCCGGCCAGCCATCAATCATCGAACACCCCCCGCTGGGCGCCTGTAGGGATGGGAAACGTCACAAAGCGAGTATCTCAGTTCAACAATGCTCGATAAGTGGGCAAACGCCACGCTAAATTGATTCCGAACCGATTCTGATCCGAACGTTGTTTAGCCGTATTAATTTAACTCGTCCATTTGTCATTCGTGTTGCAAAATAATAGTTATGATGGCATTCATATTTTAAAATAATTATGAATAACGATTAATCATTGTTTGTAACGATATTATAGGGTAAACAGGTGTTTTAAAATGTCACCAGGTCTTTGTGTTTCGCATTTGTTAACTATAGTACATTGTTACCCTAGGGGTGAAAGTAACTTATTTAGTCCCGAGACGGGGTTTGGTGCCCGAGCGAAGCGAGGGCGCTAATAGTTCGAGGGACTTAATAAGTCTTTAACCCGAGGTAAACACTGTGCTTTTCATTACGAATACAAGGAAAGTAAAAAAAAACATACAACTCGAAAAAACTAATGAAGATCGGAATTCGAATGGGGTAGATGACACACCAATCAATTGAGATACTTTTTAAGAGCTGTCAAAACGCGGTTCTCTAATAGACTTTGTATGGCAATAGCCTACTGTGACGTCACTGTTTATTCAACTCAATGACTCGACTATTTATTGATTTCAAAGCAACTAAAAATCGAATTTGGCAATTAATTGAAAATAAATCGGGTTTTCAGGCCCAAAATAAAGTGTTTTTTTTTAGAATTTGGAATTATTGTTTTATGGTGTCATCTACCCTATTGCCGCTTTCCCACCTATTTTGCTTTTTTTTCTGTGGCTGGCCAGCTATTCAGCCAATACCTATTTTTCATTTTCATCATCGAAAAATGGTAAATATTTTTCCCAAATCTATGTTATTTTAAAGAAATAGTTGAAACTTAATTATAATAAAGATATTTAAAATATATATATTCTTTAATTAATACTTAACTTTATGTTATTTCAATTTTACATCGTGGCTGTATAGAAAGTTGGAACATGGTTCAATAGAAAAATGAACCATTTTTTTTTTAATAATTTGACAGCTGTCAGTTGAAAACGATTCTCCCTAGGGCTGAAAAGTATTACTTTCAACCCGCTCCTCAGGCAACTTCAGACCTACTTTCAGAGTATGAGTAATGAAAAGCATTATTTTATACATTAATTAAATAATATTTTATAAATTTTCTAGACCCTAGCAACCAGCTAAAGGTTTTGCATAAACTATGGCTTATAGCATAATAATAAAGGTTTCTTCCACGTAATTGTTGATAAATAATGGCATTGGCACTTTCAAAGGCTTAGAAAAAAGATAATAAATGGAGAGGATGTTAATTTTAAATAAATACGCCAATTAAGAAAGATTATAATCATTTTTAAATGCAAGACACACGTAGAGGTATTTTATTCGTTAAAACACTATGCTATTAAAGTATAATGATAGGTTGTAAAGTATCGATATAAATAGCGAGTGTGTTCCAGCCCTAGGTTGTAGCACAGGTATGCAATCTCGCCTTTATACCATCACCCTATTGCACTTCGGTGCTCGAGCCAATCTTTCAAATTGAGTTCAGTGCGATGTAGGGAATAATGTGATTTAAAACCAATAACTTAGTTATCTGTATCATTTATTTATGTTTTCTTGATTCGATTTTCATTTATTACCACTTTGTATATTAGAGAGGATATGGGAATGTAAGTGAAACTAATATATAGATAATGGTGTCGATTATGTTGTGCACAAACTAAACTTAATTTAGGCTATTGATATCTTTTTCTCTCTAATAAAACGAGAAAGAGCCGGACGTAATTTAGAGCTGTCAAAATTAGGTTGAACTAATATTTCTATACAAATGAAGGGTGCACGTAAAAACATGTCGACTAAAAACACGGTGAAGCGCAAGGCTACTAGATTGACATCTCTAACTTAGTTCATAGCTATGGCCGTCCTTTTCTCGCACTGCCTTTTAGTAAAAGATAGCAATAGCCTAAATTAAGTTTAGTTTGTGCACAACAGAATCGATACCAATATACTTAAATGTTCATCTCATATACCTAGGTAAGGCCTACACCATCCACTAATATGATAAATGCGAATGTTTGTGAGGATGGATGGATGGATGGATGGATGTCTGATACTCTTTCACGCAAAAAAATACTGAACGGATTTGGACACTATAATAATACTTTAAACACCTCCACGACCCCCATAGTATTCAATCTATCCATCAGCACAATGTTTTGAGTGCGTTACATTGAGTTCTACCACAAAACATGATTTTTCACCCCAAAAAAAAGTCGCTTCCCAGCAATATTTTTTGCGTAAAGTTTCTTAGTTTGATGTACAGAATGCTTGATTGACAGCTTCGTGATATCTTTTACACCCTGTATAAAGGGTGTAAAACCTCTACCTAAACCTCTTAAAACAGCTGAAAGGCACTTGTTCTCCCCGTCATTGCCATCATTTTTTTGTTCTATACCATACTTGGGAACCTTCTATTAGTTACGGAGATATTGGGGGTCAAAGTTACAACTTTTTGTCAAGTTTTTAATGTAAGATTTTTACTTTAAACACCTCCACCTCCGTACTATTCAATCCATCCATCAGCACAATGTTTTGAGTGCGTTACATTGAGTTCTACCACAAAACATGATTTTACACCCCAAAAATAAAGACGTTTCCCAGCAATAATTTTTGCGTAAAGTTACTTAGTACAGTTAGTTGTACATAATGCTTGGTTGACGGCTTCGTGATGAGGTTGTTTTCACCCTGGATATCAAATGTCATGTAAGACGTGAAAATGTGTGTTTGATGCAGTTTCTATCGTTAATTAGACAAGTAAAGCTTATGAACTCTCTGTCAATTCTTGGTACTGCTTTAGTCTTACTAACTTAACTGTACTAACAACTTCTACGCCAGAATATTAATTACGAAGTTTTCAATAGGTTTCTAACCACATTATTAATTTCCTGAAAGTAATTAGGTTTTTTGTTAATTAGGTTATTATTTCATGTAGTCGTCAAAAATATGAATTAGGTTTCTAAAAGATGTTTCTGGCTGGTGTTTGTGGAATGGGCGTAAAAAGTAACTTGCAGTGGCAGTGGGCACTGGGCAGGGCACATTGCTCGCAGAACGAATGCCCGATGAGGCCGAAAAATTCTGGAACCGGAAAACGTTGCGTTGGAAGGCCTCCCACTAGGTGGATCGATCCGCTGGATGTGAGTCGCATCAGGGGCCGGTCAATGTGGCGACACTTGGGGGAGGCCTATGTCCAGCTGTCGACGTCTTTCGGATGAAATGATGATCCATTGTGCAATGGCGGACCGATGGCCTAAATGGGCACGGGCTTATGGGCGGTCTCCAAAATTCGTAGGTAATGATTATCAGGTAGTCTTCAGCGATAAGAAGCTCCAATCACCTCACTCCACGCCACAGACACTCACACACTCCCACTCACGCACACCCACTCACACACACACACACACGCATCACGCACACACTTTCACACACCCAACTGTCTATATTCCAAAATAAAAAGTTTTTATTTTTTTCACTTTACCTTGCCCATGAAGTCAGTATCTATGTGATTACAAACGGGGTCAGGCAATTGTCACAATCTTGGGGATTACCCTGTAGATTAAGTGCTTTAAAATAGGTATCTGTGATTTTGGACGTAAGCATTATTATATTCTATGAAAGACAAGTTAATGTTGCCTGGTATATGTCATTGGAACAAAGGGGGTTCTTTCAGTTGTGAAATTAGGTAGATTTGTCAATTGCTATGGGTAAATAAGGACTGAAAAGAACTAACCACGAGTATAACTTCGAAATGAACCAACTTCGTTGCGAACTTCGTTCTCGGGAATAAAAAACCGGCCAAGTGCGTGCGAGTCGGACTCGCACACGAAGGGTTACATTGAGTCCTACCGAAAGTCTGATTTTTCACCCCAAAAAAAGTCAATTCCCAGCAAAAATTTTTGCGTAAAGTTACTTAGTTAGATGTACAGAATGCTTGGTTGACGGCTTCGTGAAGAGTCTGTTTACAGCCTGTAAATAAAAATATTACTTTCATTGCCCGGAACCCTAAAATAAAAGAAGCCTAACTCCTTATAACATACATCAGCTATCTGTCAGTAAAAACCAAATTCATCCATAAGCAAACATTTAAGAACACTTTTGACCACCTCAACCCCTAAGTTTATTATGTAAGGCGTTTCACATGTGCGAATATTTCTTTGTGAAAGTTGCTTTGGAAATTCCTAATTATATTACATTATAGATAATACTTAGGACTGCTTTAATTAATCCTCTTCGTTGCTGCTAATTAAAATGATATAGGTAAATATTTTATGTTAAAGCTTTATAGTCTTAGATTAAAACTTATAGTATTATGCTATACTTACACTTCATATTCACCATTCATAATACTATTTATCATCCTTTTTATTAGGGTTCCGTACCCAAAGGGTAAAAACGGAACCCTATTACTAAGACTTCGCTGTCTGTCCGTCTGTCTGTCCGTCTGTCCGTCTGTCCGTCTGTCTGTCACCAGGCTGTATCTCATGAACCGTGACAGCTAGACAGTTGAAATTTTCACAGATGATGTATTTCTGTTGCCGCTATAACAACAAATAATAAAAACAGAATAAAATTAATATTTAAGAGGGGCTCCCATACAACAAACGTGATTTTTTTTGCCCTTTTTTTGATAATAATGGTACGGAACCCTTCGTGCGCGAGTCCGACTCGCACTTGGCCGGTTTTTTTTGTTTATATGTCTACACTCAGCAAATCGATCTAAATACGATTCAATACTATAAAAATAGCTGAAATAAAATATTAACTCAAAATTTTCATGTTGTGACACTTACGTCAAGCGTCAAATTGTCAAACTGTCAGTTAGGTATTTTTATTTCTCTTTTTGCTTAGTCTATGATAGTTACTTTTTGGTTTTTAAAATTAAAATTATTTTTATCAATATGTGTTTATCTTTTGTATGTAATAGATTATTACGATTGTTTAATAAATAACTTAATTTTAATTTATATTTATAAAATTCTTCACGCACTCATGGATATGTCCTGGCCGACTACACTTGTCAGATGAGATGATGGCCACACTAATAAACTAATAATTGAAAATTTAAAAAGGAAGTCTACTTTGAAAACGAGCTGGCGAACCGCTGGAAGTAGCTCTTGGATCTGAGATGATAAGCATCAGAAAACAGTTTGGTTTTTGCTGTTACATTTCTATACTACCCAGGGGATCCCGCTAAAGATTCCACCTGGTGCCTCTACTCCCGATCTTGGGAAGCTGTCTTCGTGACCTGGGACCTCAGCTCCCGATCTTCAGAAGCTGTTTTCGTGCTTGACTTGCTACTTGTCTCTCAAAGCTATCCTGACGTCTGGTCCTGAGATCTACACTGCCTCTCTACAGAGCTGACCTGGTGCGTGACTCTGGGAACTGCACAACGCCCTTCCAGCAGAGGTTTCCTGAAGCTGATGCTCGAAGTGGCTCTGATAACTGACTTGCTACCCTAACGCCTGTTTCCGTAGGAACGGGAACAGGCGTTAGGGTAGCAGGTCAGTTATCAGGTCGGTTATCAGTTCAGCACTGTAGGAACAGTGCAGAACTGATTCGCCATCAATTAAGTGCGTGAATTATATAATTATTTATATATTTTTCTTTTATTTTTCCTTAATTAAATTTTAATTGAACAAGTCTGCTTATCCCTTTATTTAATATAGGAGCAAGTAGATTTGTTACAAGCTTCTTTTCCGTCCGTAAATATTTTTAGATTATTCTGGGGGTCTAAAATGGCCGCTTTAGCACAATCCTAAAATGAATCACGTTACAAATTAAAAATTCTTAAAATGGACTTTTAATGTTATGAGTATAAAGTAAACTTTTTAACGTGATTCTTATTATGATTCTGCTAAAGCGGCCATTTTAGGCCCGCTGTTCTATTCTAAAGGTTTATTTTTCTTATTTTTATGTCCTTCAAAAAAGGTGCGTAGGATTTGCAACCGGCCGGGCGTGCGTTTATGACTAGGAGGCCTAAAATAGCCGTTTCAGCAGAATTTAAATAATAGGATATTAATACGAATTACGCCACAATTCGAAAATGTTCATCAAATGACAATTCATAATAATTATGAACTGGGGTCTATAACCATTTGAAGAATTTTAACGTGATTCATATTGTTTTCCTATTATGATTCAGTTAAAACGGCTATTTCAGGCCCCCGATGTATAAAACTATGAACGTGTATGTAAAATGTGAGGATTTTAACAGTAGGTAGGTTTTTTTTCTTATTTTGCTAACATAACTCCAATTGCTGAAAATGAAATTTAATTAAAAATGATGGTTCCGCCAACAACATGTTTGTTTTTCATATTTTTTTCACAAAAAATGCAGTCTTTTGTTAAAAATAAATTGTGTTGTAGCTTTAATTAAGCATACCTTACATTGAAATAAATGCCAGTTTCGTATAGTATTAATTAATACCTTTATTATAAAAACATCGGGCGAAATGCGAATTGAAGTAAAAATGTGCAAAAATGCAGGTTCATTAAATTGGCTACGGAATAGTTAATGTTAAGACAATGTGACCACGTATTACTGTTTTTGTGAGACTTTCTCTTTTACATTAGATAAATCTTTTTGATCAATGTTGTTATGTAAGGTTTCAATCTTTATAATTAATGATTCTACATAGAAGGTGTAGCAACGAATAACGTTATGATAATTAATTGGTGTGCAAATTACTTGCGTTATTTTTGATGTAGGTAATTAATCAAATTACTACCTGGTTGATTTGTAATTATTATTAACAAAATTATTCTTGCTCAAAAAAGTAGATTATACATATTATAATAATATTATATTTGCTGGTTAGTACATTATAAGTACAACATCCATCTGTTGAGTTTTGTAGTCTATACTTGGTGCCAGTTAAGATGAGAATAGCGGTAATTGACCCACCTACATTTATTAAACTTCTTAACTTTGAAAACCAAAAGAGTCTAGAATATTTAGTATTTCATTTTTTGTAATGAAAAACGATACCTATGTACATAGTTTATTTGTTTTGGTTCGTACGAAGAGATACTAGGGAAATTGCAATGACCGCTATTCTAATCTTAACTGGCACCAAATATACATTATTTAGATTTAAGTAGAGGAAATCACGTAACTCATACTCATACTATCACTAACACAACCTAGGCTATCAGAACCATTGTTTTTTGACATTGTACGGATTAATATTTAATTAATTCAAAAAAAGAAATACTCCAAAATTCTAAACAAAAAAATAACGAACCTTAAATATCAAGTGTCCTGCTTTGAACTAAAAACCTTGCCACATTATGTATAGACAAAATTAACCGGAGATTTTTCTCGGAAAAATCCAAGGCTTGCTTGTTTCAATTACGGTTACTAATGAGTTGACTTGTGCT
Organism: Xestia xanthographa; assembly: GCA_905147715.2. Taxonomy (NCBI): domain Eukaryota; kingdom Metazoa; phylum Arthropoda; class Insecta; order Lepidoptera; family Noctuidae; genus Xestia; species Xestia xanthographa. Next base: position 20,802,660 of record LR990655.1, on the reverse strand, counting down.
CACTAATTAGGCACCTCGCTAATTAATCACAACCAGTTCACCTTGTTCGAGAAAGTTCATTTTACTCCCGTTCTTGTTTACTCTCCTAATTATTTCCCTATTATAAATAAATACGTAGGTGTTTGTATTTTGTAGTGTCTTGTTTTTGTGGACGTTATTTTGAGTTATTTTAATGGTATTTTGTTGATGGATTATATTGGGCAAATTGTTTACGTATTTTTTTTTATAAAGCAACTGTTTAACTGATTTTAAAAAAATGGAAAACACATGTTTTTTTTTTCTTGAAAAAACCTCAAGCAATAATTGCTTTGAATTAAATTGATCGAATCGGGGGCGTCGGCCTCGGGTGCCTCGACCACTGGGGGCCTAAGCAACGGACTCTAAGAAAATAACAATATTTCCCAACATTTAAAAAGCTGTAATTGCAGTAACTTTTAGAAACTGTTTTTTTTAATACAAGCTGAAGTAAACATTTTTTAATAATTACATTATAATTTTTCATTATTAACCGACTTCAAAAAAGGAGGAGGTTCTCAATTCATCGGAATCTTTCTTTTTTGCATACTTAGAAGAGCTTCTTGTTACTAACATGATATTTTTTTTTGCTTTTGAATTAGATATTATTATTTGAATTTTATTGATTGATGGTTTTAAGACCTTTTTTTCTAATGGACAATTACTTGGTCTGTTTTTTTTAAAATAATTAATGGTTGAATCATGATTAAATACATCCCACCAAAAACATTTTCATGTTTAATGTTGCCAAAACCAAGACGAGACCATATGACTCGGACTGTCAAAAAGTTATCAGATCTCATGTAGAGCCAATCTTCTAACTCTACACGCTCTAACTCTACAAGGTCTAACTTCACAAACTCTACACCTTTGTCAAAATATGTGGCTTGGCCATACATTGTTTACCTACGACTCAGGACTGTACTAACTATAGTCTATATTACGATACTTTATGAGTTCAGTCGAATTTCAAACAAACTACAAATCCATAAAGAAAGCAAGTCTCTGTTCCAAATATAAAAATTAAATCCAACAAATTGAAGTACTGGCAGCTAAGTAAATCCTCAGCAAGAAGGTAACAAAAATGAAACCTCAATGGATAATCTCAGCTTTCACAGGAAGCTCAATATATCCATGTGTGACCGCCAACCGGTACCAATTAACAGCATTACACTTATCTAAACACCCTCATTATAACAAGTAATGGTGTAAGTGGCTTCAGTAAAACTTCATTATTTAATGTCAAAGATTGGAGCTTCGCTCGCCCATCACACGGCGACACTTGGGACTTGTTCGTGTATTAACTGAGCTCCAAGTCATTTTGAATTGTAACTGGTGTTGTTTAGAGTTGGGATTTGAATGGTGAGGTGACGGTTTAGGTGACACGAAAATACCCATGCTTTAAACAGTTATAGTCGAGTACTTGTAGTATGTTATGGTGCATTCAACCAATGTGCCACCTGTCAGCTCAGTATCGTGGAGTTAGAAATGAGGGCTTTCATTTATTTTGACAGGCAGAGATTTACTTGAGCGTATCTTCCTTGAGGAATGCTGTACAATTAATACATACACTTAAGGTGCAAAGAGAGATTTTTCTACAAGATTTTTCTACACTAAAGGGAAAGATTTGTATTTTTGTGTGTATTTTTGTAATGAATAAACTCAAAAACTATTTCGCCGATTTCAAAAATTCTTTCACCATTAGAAAGCTACATTCACCTTGAGTAACATAGGTTATATTTTATCCCTGTACTCCCACGGGCACGGGAACTACGCGGGTGAAACAGCGTGACGTCCGCTAGTCTATACTATAATAATATATAATATTATAAAGAGGAAAACTTTGTTTGTTTGGTTGTAATGAATAGGCTCAAAAACTACTGGACCGATTTAAAAAATTCTTTCACCATTTGAAAGCTACATTATCCACGAGTAACATAGGCTATATTTTATCCCCGTACTCCCACGGGAACGGGAACTACGCGGGTGAAACCGCGTGACGTCCGCAGGTGTAAAATATAAAAGAAAACATTTTTATTCGTTACAGGTAGTTAGTGGACCGCAAGTTTGACAATCAGTTACTTACCAAGGGATATCGTACTACCCAGTACTTACTGGCTTGTGGACATCAGATAGAAAGTCAACAACAACAACAACAGCCCATAACGTCCACTGCCTGACATAAGCCTCTCCCATGAATTTGCCGTAATCTCCACAGATAATCTCTCAGGGAATCTCTCTCTGATGGGAAGTCACTCCATGTAAAGTCAAAATCAAAGTCAAAGTCAAGTCAAAGTCAAAGTCAAAGTCAAAGTCAAAATTATTTATTTGCAGTAAATGTGGTACAAGAGATGGTAAAAATAATATGTAGTGCGTTGACACATTTCGCCATAAAATTGGCATGCAAACATTAAAGAATTAGATGCTAATTTCAAAACATAATAACTAAATGTTAAACAAACATTAAATTAGGTAACTATGCTTATTGCAAAGTTACTCAATACATAACAAAATTTTGCTGTTAAACACTAAAACCAAACAAAGAAATTGTTAACAGAAGGAAAATAATATGAAAATAGAATATTTTCTAATATACAAACACAACAATATTATTATAATTTTAGGAAATTCTCTACAATACATTCCGGTAATGGTAGGATTGACAATTAGATTTTTTGAGAAATTCAGCTATGGAATAAAAGGTATGTGAAATGAGCCATTTTTTCAGAACTTTGAAGAATTTTCTGTACGGAAGATCAGTAATAAAATTAGGTAGAGAGTTAAAGATGAGTGGAGCCATATATACACAATTACGTCTAAATAATGCAATCCTAGGTATAGGCATGGTAAGTAGATACTGTGTAACTGTACGTTTATTAATATTGTTTTTCAGTTCAAAAAGTGAAGAGTTCGTTTTGACAAATTTTGCAATTTCATAAATATAAATACAAGGAACTGTGAGAAGGTTGTGTGATTTATACACTGGTCTACAAGAAATAAAATACTGGTATAAAATACTGCATCCGGTTAGACTGGAAGCCAACCCAACATAGTTTGGAAAAGCTGCTGGTCAGATGATGATGGCTCAGATCTTCACAGAACCAAGTATTTTTTTCCAGCTTACATTCCATTGCTTTAAAAATGTCTAAAGCATTGTCAGTCAAAATCGATCAACTGCACAATCAAGCATCAAACAACAAAATGATGCCCAATTATTCATTTAAAATCAGACTGGCATTGTAAGCGGTAAGAATCAAAGAAATTGATGCAATAGAGCCCTACAGCTGCTCATTATACGAGGTAACTTGCGAAATACGTTGTTTTCGAGCTCAATGTGATGCCTTGGGCAAGCAATTTGTTTCTGCTTGGGCATCATTGATACATTTATTACCAATGGATTACGGCTGCAGTGGTGTGAGCTAGGACTTATCTCATTCAGAAATAGGACCCTCTTAATAGTACAAAAAAGGTTATAAGAAGAAGTCATGATTCTCCTATCCTTTAGAACAGCAATGGAATAGAGCTGCAAGTGCTTGATTTTTTTTTGTGAATCATGTTTTGTGGTAGAACTCAATGTAACGCACTCAAAACATTGTGCTGATGGGTGCATTGAAGAATACGAGGGTCGTGGAGGTATTTAAAATAAAGTAATAACATTAAAAACTTGTACTTGTAATTAAAACTTTGACCCCCAATATCTCCGTAACTTAAAGTATTCAATTTAATTCATTCAATTTAAAATATTCAAAAATATGTATTGTCTAGAAAAAACAAAATATGATCGCAATTACGGGGAGAACAAGTGCTTTTCGGTTTCGTTAAGGGTACCTACTTTTACACCCTTTATAACTACATAATAAATACGACATTACGCCTGTAATCGCTGGGTTTTTTTTTCGGATGTCAATTCATCAAATGACTCCTCCCGCTCTGGGCGGAGCGGAAGGGGGTGTCAGACTTTTACTGACTAAAACCCATCCATGGTCCTTCTTAGCCCTTTGTGTTCCGGGGCCACGGTATCTCTTTCGAACAGTCCCGCAGACATCGGCCCTTGCGGACCCCTTCCTTTTGCTGACATCTCTTTGAGTTGCGCGTGGAGCATAAACGCGCTGTAGACACGGCCTGTCGTCATAGGACGGACAGACGGCAAGCTATAGCCCATAGCTTATCGTTTACAGGCCCGCACCTATAACGGTGGCCGGGGGCCACGTGGTGCCCGGTGCGTCTCCCGCGGCGGCTGGAACGTGAGGTTCTCTCCCTATCACGTTCCGCCACCTCCTTCGCTAGCAAGACTACGCCTGTAATCCCTAGATAGATAGATAGATTTATTTATTTTTCTTTTAAAAAAAATCCTTAACACTAATCACAATGCCCCACAAAACTAAAAACTAACTAACTAGATTAGGCAGAGGCCTATCCAAATATAGTACCTACATCCAAACTTCACTAGTTATGTTTAAGTCCCACGTAAATAGAGTGTGAGCCTTTTGTAATCAATCAGGCACTCTTAACTCCGAGCTGCTTTTGAGCAATTCTTGATGCAAAAACCCAATAACACTTTGCCCGACCATAGAATCGAACCTATCATCTGCCTAGCCTTTTCCCAACTGTGTTGGGGTCGGCTTCCAGTTGTACCGGATGCAGCTGAATACCAGTATTTTACATAGAGCGACTGCCTATCTGACCTCCACAACCCAGTTAGTACCGGGTAATACGATACCCCTTGGTAAGACTGGTTGTCACACTTTTCGGGCCTCTGACTACCTAACGACTGTCAAAGATCTACAAATGACAGCCGGGACCAACGGCTTAACGTGCTTTCCGAGGCACGGAGGAAACTCGGTATGTAATGGGCGGTCACCCATCCACAGACCAACCTAGGCAAGCACGGCTTAACCTAACGATCGACCCGAGCGGCTGTTATTATTTAGCCACGAGCTCCTCATAGCTCACCATAGAATCGAACCTAAAGTCAACTATAACTATACGTCACAAAAAGCTAAGCAAACAGTCCTCACTTGACGCAAACACGAAGTTAAAATGCAAAAAGCCTACTGTTGTATGACATTGTTTGCATTGAGCACGGAATGACGAATGGGGCACAGGAAAAAAGTTTTCCGAGAGGCAAAACAAGTTAAGTGCCGTTTCTGCGGTTTTACTATTCGTACTCACGTATTTAAAATAAATTACGTGTATTTTTTAAATGTTCATATATTTAGAAAATATCTTTAGGAGCCCGTGGCTAAATAATAACAGCCGCTCGAGTCGATCTTTAGGTTAACCCGTGCTTGCCTAGGTTGATCTGTGCCCTGTGGATGGGTGACCACCCACTACATACCGGGTTTCTTCCGTGTCTCGGAAAGCACGTTAAGTCGTCGGTCCCGGCTGTCATTTGCAGATCTTTGACGGTCGTTACAGGTAGTCAGTGACCCAAAAAGTCTGACAACCAGTCTTACCAAGGGGTATTGTATTACCCAGTACTAACTGGGTTGTGGAGGTCAGATAGGCAGTCGCTCCATATAAAATACTGGTACTTATTTATCTGCATCCGGTTAGACTGGAAGCCGACCCCAACATAGTTGGGAAAAGGCTAGGCAGATGATGATATTTAGAAAATATCTTTCTTGTGACTAATTCAAGATTAAAGATTTATATTTGCGTGAAATATGGTACATGATGGTCTTATAAATAAAAAGGTTTCACATATTTCGTTGACTTAATTCATCATGCAAACATAAAATTATTTAAATACAATTAAAAAAACAAGAAAAATTAAGTATTATATTTGACAATAATATTCTTTCAGAATTTAAAATATTTGTGTGTAGGATTCATGTTTGTAAGTTGTTGACGCCTTGCATGTGTGCATTCATCAACGGCTCACGCACACACGCGTACACCGATAAAAACTTTTCAACTGACCTACAATACTGGCCAGTAGGAGTGTGACTCCATACTAATAATTTAAAAATTCTGACACTCGCTATCAGATGTTGGTATCCGCCACACGTACTACGCATTGATTTATATTTTATTATTCCATTAAACCAATTGTTGGAATTTAAATTTTGCATTATTATCCACCCCGCCGTAACCACGTGAAGCTCGGTACCGGCGTCTTCATTTTGGTCCTTAAGAGCCGGATTGGCCCAGCGACCCCAGATTATTGAACCACTAACAAAAGAAGAAGAAAAAAAGAAATGCTGCGCTGACGTGGATGGCGGCCGTCAGGTGGAAAATTTATGCTACGGGTTCAACATTCAACGAGTCATACAACATCATACAACATTTCTATGAAGAATCTCATCATCAGAAGAATTTCGTAAACATCGACTTATTCGGAGTTGGGAGCTGAAGGCAAAGAGAACTACACCTACAACGAAGGTCACTCGTGAGTCCTGAGGGTAGCGTTACTGTAAGTTCGTTCCAATTTGTCCATTTATTGCCCCGTAAATCTTCTAAAATTCTGCCACAAATCCTTTATTTTGTGAGCCTTAAATCATAGTCACAAATCCTTTATTTTGTGATTCTTGCATTTATTCCCATTAAAACAGTCACTAATCCTTCATTTAGTGCTGTTAAATTGATTATTAAATACACAAAACCTACACTAAAACTACACTTATAAACTTGTAACTTGTAAACTTTGTGATTCATTTCGTACGTTAAAGATCTGTTATTTCCATAACAAGGCCTATACTTATTACATTGCGCAACAAATATCCCAACCAATACTTAAAAAGCATATTATGCATTCATTCGTAATGTAACTTCATTCCATTTCAGAGGTTCCAGATATTCCATGTTCCTTTTGGTGTGTATATGGACTGTATCATAACGCGTATTTAACTATTATTATCTCGTATGTTCTAGTGTAACGGGACCGGGCTGCATCGGCAAGCTGCGTGATTGCTGCTTTTGCGCTCCACCCGCTGCTTGGTTTATTGCACATTTTACGCGTACCCCTCATTCGCTCCATTTATGCTGATTTAAGTAATCGTTCCATTTTAAACATATCCTTCTACCTGCTTCAGCATGGCAGATAAAACTTTAATTAAAAAGCGTGCATCATACAAAGCTAAGCTTACGCTATTTGAAAATTATTTGCAAACCGTCGAGAGTTGTGACAGTTTGAGTAAATTACAAATAAATGAATTGAACATCCGTTTATCTAAAATCGAAGAAATTTATACCGATTATGACTCGATTCAATGTGAAATAGAAAATTCCATGGAAATTCCAGATGAGCAGTACAAAGAACGTGAGGCCTTCGAGACCAAGTACTTCAGGATGATGGCACGCGCTCGTCATCTGCTGGCTCCAGCAGCTGACCAAGCGGGCATCGACCGCTCCGGGACAGGTTCTTGTTGCACTGCGCTCGAAGGTGGGACAAAACTTGCACTTCCTACTATCCATTTGCCTAGTTTTTCGGGTCAGTATCATGACTGGCTGGAATTCCGTGACACATTTAGTAGTCTCATACACTTAGACAAGTCGATACCCAATATTAATAAATTTCATTATTTACGTGCCGCATTGAAAGACAGCGCCGCTGTAATAATTCAGTCATTAGATTTCTCGAGTGATAATTACGAAGTAGCTTGGGAACTTCTTTACGATCGCTATAACAATGAAAGGTCATTAGTAATCAATCACATTCAATCCATTCTTAACTTGGAACAATTAGCGAAGGAATCATCTAAGTCTTTACGTAACTTAATCGATACAGTCAATAGGAACCTCAGAGCTCTCAAAAAACTTAAGCTCCCTACTGAGCACTGGGATGCATTACTAATTCAAATAATTTCAAACAAGCTTGATACAGACACGAGCAAAAAGTGGGAATCGTATCGTAATAAGTTGAAAGAGTTGCCTACACTCAAAATGTTTAATGATTTTCTAAAAGATCGTGCTGATTTCTTGGAAACAATGGAGAATGCTCATAAAAAGCGTAGGTCAAGTGACACTACACATGTTCGTCAAAAAACATTTGTGGCCAACTCATCTTCTCCCCCAGCTCGCAAATACGTTTGTCCATATTGCAAAGGCAATCATGCACTTTATGTTTGTCAAAAGTTCAAATCATTACCCTTAGAAACCAGACTTGACAAAGTTAAGATACTTAAATTGTGCTTAAATTGTTTACGTCAGGGTCATGCTGACGATGTATGCAAGTTAGGGCCATGTCGCTCGTGCGGCACACGGCGCAACAGCTTATTACACGAGCATAAAATTCGTGCGCCGTCTGAACCTGTACCTTCAACAAGTAACGTCACGTTACACACTTTGCCACAGCCTGACGTTCAAGGACAACTTCCTAGTCCTTCTCAAGATATTGCTTTGTCAACTATTCAAAACAATTGTGTTCTACTGTCCACGGCCTTAGTCCATGTGACAGACAACAATGGTAAATGCCATAAAATACGTGCTATACTTGACAGTGGAAGTACCTCAAGTTTTATAACTGAAAGCCTATTTGCTAAACTTAACTTACCTACTTCTATCACTTCGACTGTTGTTGAAGGGTTAAATTCTCAAATATCATGCTTATCAAAGCGTTGTAACGTACTTATATCGTCATTATATAACAATTATAGCGAGAGCATCTCCTGTTATGTCGTTCCTCGTATCACTCAGTTATTACCAACTACAAAAGTTGACCATACAACATTAAATATACCGCTGCACCTTACGTTAGCGGACCCTAATTTCCACATACCTGCTCCAGTCGATATGCTTCTTGGAGCTGATATATTTTGGACATTACTTGGTTCTCAAAATATATCGTTGGGTAAAAATAAACCAACATTAAATAAATCTAAACTGGGTTTCTTAATATCAGGCCCAGTGCCAATACAACGTACTAAAATTATTAATACAGTCCACTGCAATCATCTTACTCTACAAAATAATGACGATCAATTACATGATAAATTATCTAAATTTTTTGAATTAGAAACGGTCATTACACTTAAACAAATATCTAAGGAAGAACTCGAATGTGAACAAAGCTTTATACATAATACCACTCGGTTGCCTGATGGGCGATTTGAAGTGACGATTCCATTAAAGGATTCGCCTGATAAGCTGGGCGATTCTTACGAACAAGCTTTGTCCAGATTCTTGTCTTTGGAACGTAGATTCAAACGTGAACCACATTTCAAAGTGCAGTATTGCAATTTCATTAAAGAATACATTTCGTTAAATCATATGTCATTAAATGAAAATCCTAAAAATGATAGTCACACTTATATTTTACCACACCACGGTGTTTTACGTGACTCAAGCTTATCGACAAAATTACGTGTCGTATTCGACGCTTCTGCAGTGACGACCTCTGGTGTTTCATTCAATCAAATTCAAATGGTAGGTGCAACAGTTCAAGATGACCTTATCAGTATCTTAATTAGAATGCGCCAGCATAGGTTTCTCGTCACTGCAGATGTTGAAAAAATGTACAGGATGGTGAATGTTAAACCATCACAGCAAATGCTTCAGCAAATCTTATGGCGATTCGAACCCCATGAACAGTTAAGGCAGTACAAACTGCACACGGTCACGTACGGAACCGCGTCGGCTCCTTATCTCGCGACAAGGTGTTTGACACAGCTTGGTAACGAATGTCCTGACCAAACAGTCTCGGAAGTCATCTTACATGACTTCTACGTCGACGATTTGATTACAGGCGCCGCTACTGAATCGGAACTCGTAGACACATGTAAGGGTGTGATTGCACAGTTAGAAAGTAGTAAATTTCATTTACGTAAATTCCATTCAAATAATGCTCACGTTGTTACTGAAATCGTCGGTGAAAACAGTAGCGATGAATTGCTTAACTTATGTAATAATCAATATTCTAAAACCTTGGGACTACTTTGGTCATCTAAAGAAGATAATTTATTATTTTCAGTTAATCTTGATGAACATAAAATCCTTACTAAACGTACGATGTTATCGCTTATGTCACAAATATTTGATCCATTAGGTCTAATAAGCCCATGTCTACATCTAGCAAAAGTTATCTTACAAAAGCTATGGTCCTCAAAGATAACGTGGGATGAATCCGTGTCATCAGATATTGAAAACATGTGGTCTACATTTATAACGTCCCTCAGAAATATAAATAACTAGCTGTTGCCCGCGGCTTCGCCCGCGTGAAGTTCGGTAACTGTCCCACTGGATCATACTAAAGGAATAATAGTGTCCTCCATGTTAGTTAATCCAGGTTATAAACTATCTATGTGCCACATTTCATAATCATCAAATTATTATTATCACAATTACCATCACTATCACAACCGCCATCATTATCACAATCCCCATCACTAACACTATCACAATCACCATCACAATCCCCATCACCATCACTATCACCATCACAATCACCATCACAATCCCCATCACTATCGCTATCACAATCACTATCACAATCACCATCACCATCACAATCACCATCAAAATAACTATCACAATCACCATCATCGTTATCACAATATTTATCATCGTAATCACAGTCATTATCACACTCACCATCACCATCAAAATAACTATCACAATCACCATTATTCGTATCAGGAGCCTTTTGGCCTTGCACAGGACCATTATGATTGTTTTTTTTTTTCTCTTGTTTACTTTTTTATATAATTTTGTAATTTCTATTGTATCTTTTTGTTTCTGTTTATCCTGTGTGAGTCAATAAATACTTTTCTTTCTTTCTTTCTTTCATCACTATCTTAATCACCATCACAGTCACCATAACAATCACAATCACCATCACTATCACAATCACAATCACCATCACAATCCCCATCACCATCACCATCACAATCACCATCAAAATAACTATCACAATCACCATCATCGTTATCAGAATAATTACCATCGTAATCACAGTCATTATCACACTCACCATTACTATCTCAATCACCATCACAATCACCGTCACAATCACCGTCACAATCACCGTCACATTCACCGTCACAATCACCGTCACAATCACCGTCACAATCACCGTCACAATCACCGTCACAATCACCGTCACAATCACCGTCACAATCACCGTCACAATCACCGTCACAATCACCGTCACAATCACCATCACAATCACCGTCACAATCACCGTCACAATCACCGTCACAATCACCGTCACAATCACCGTCACAATCACCGTCACAATCACCGTCACACTCACCGTCACAATCACTTTCACAATCACCGTCACAATCACTTTCACAATCACCGTCACAATCACCGTCACAATCACCGTCACAATCACCGTCACAATCACCGTCACAATCACCGTCACAATCACCGTCACAATCACCGTCACAATCACCGTCACAATCACCGTCACAATCACCATCACAATCACCGTCACAATCACCGTCTCAATCACCGTCACAATCACCGTCACAATCACTATCACAGTCACTATCACAGTCACTATCACAGGCACGATCACAGTCACCATCACAATCACCGTCACAATCACCATCACAATCACCGTCACAATCACCGTCACAATCACCATCACAATCACCATCACAATCACCATCACAATCACCATCACTATCACCATCACAATCACCATCACAATCACCATCACAATCACCATCGCTATCACCATCACAATCACCACCACTCTCAGAATAACAATCACAATCATCATCACAATCACCATCAAAATCAGTATCACAATCACCATCATCGTTATCACAATCATTATCATCGTTATCACAATCATCATTATCACAATCATCATCATCATGATCACAATCATTGTCATCGTAATCAAAATCATCATCATCACAATCATCGTCATCATTATCACAATCATCATCATCGTAATCACAATCATTATCATCTGGATCTCAAAATAAATGCCATTTTCGTAATCGGCACCCCTGATAATCTCGGTATCGACACCCATATTGATTTTAGACATTTCAACCCCATCGCACCCCAACAGGGAATGGTAGTATTTCAGGTCTGCCACATTAAATCTTAAAATCGTTGTTTTTGTAATACACCCGACTCAATTCACCATAAAAACAATACCTATGTTGAATTTCAGGCTTTGTTACCCCATTTCCCCCTTTAGGGGTTGAATTCTGGAAAAAAAACTGAAACACAAACGTTAACTCATTTATCGATAGGAGTACTCCTGTTAAGTTTCGAATAAAATAGTCTAACTAATCTTGTTTTACCCATACAAACTTTGGATTCCCGTTTAACCCCCTTAGGGATTAAATTTTGAAAAATCCTTTCTTAGTGCACCCCTAGACCACATAAGGAACCTACTTGCCAAATTTGGAATCTCTAGACTCAGCGGTTTGGGTTGTGCATTGATTTTTATACTTTGCCACCCCATTTCCCCCTCTTAGGGGTTGAATTCTGAAAAAACCTGAAACCCGTTTCTACTCATTTATCAATAGGAGCACTCCTGTGAAGTTTCGAATAAAATAGTCTAACTAATCTTGTTTCCCCATACAAACTTTGGAGCCCCGTTTAACCCCTTTAGGGGATGAATTTTGAAAAATCCTTTCTTAGTGCACCCCTAGACCACATAAGGAACCTACTTGCCAAATTTGGAATCTGTAGACCCAGCGGTTTGGGCTGTGCGTTGATAGATGAGTCAGTCAGTCAGTCAGTCAGTCAGTCAGTCAGTCAGTCAGTTTCTTCTTTTATATATTTAGATATTCGAATTCCAAGATATATTCTCTGCGATTGTCCTTCATTAATCGAACTGCATGTATTTAGTGATGCTAGCACACAAGCTTACGCCGCATGTGTATATATAAAAAGTGTCAATAACGATAATTGTGTATCTGTGCATTTAGTGACAGCAAAGGGCAGAGTGGCTCCCTTGAAGCCCATGACCGTCCCTCGGCTGGAGCTGTGTGCAGCTCTCCTCGCCGTTCGCCTTGCAGATAAAGTAAAATCATCACTAAGATTAAATATAAACAAATGTACTTACTGGTGTGACTCCACAATTGTCCTTAGTTGGATACATTCATCTAAAGCACACCTGCTTAAACCGTTCGTGTTTAACAGAGTCAGTGAAATATCTGAGAAAACTGAATCATGCAGATGGCGCTATGTGCCCACTAAAAGTAACCCAGCTGATATTGGGTCACGTGGGACAGATGCCAAACAGTTACAAAATAATAACTTATGGTGGTCAGGTCCACAATTTCTTCTACATGACGAACAGTCATGGCCTAAACAACCGTCACACCTACAAGAGCCTGAATTACCAGAATTCAAGGTCAAATGTCATCTAACTGCTGACTGTACGGATTATGTTACTTATTACTCTGACTTCATAAAGAGATTCTCTAATTTTGGTAAATTACAACGTGTGATTGTACACGTGCATCGGTTCATTCACAATTGTTTACATCCACAAAACAAACGCAATGGCTTCATAAAAATCCATGAATTAAATTCATCTTTAAACTCATTATGCAGATTTGTACAACTTGAAGCTTTCAGTTTAGAATATAACTTATTAAAAAATAAGAAACAATTGTCAGTTAAAAATAAATTACTTAAACTTAACCCATTTTATAACGTAAATGACGCATTATTACGAGTAGGTGGTCGACTTAAAAATTCACTTTATGACTTTGACACGAAACACCCTATTCTGCTTGATTCACGGCATCATTTTGCCACATTAATATTTAGGCATTATCATATGATTTTATTGCATGCACCACCGCAATTATTACTTTTTACACTTCGTCACAAATTCTGGTTTATCAATGGTCGAAACCTTGCCAGACAGACTGTTAAAAATTGCATTAAATGCTGTCGTTTTGCAGGAAAAGGCATTCAACCCATCATGGGGAACCTTCCTTCCAGTCGCTCGCATACGGACTATGTGTTTGCCAACACGGCGGTCGACTACGCCGGTCCTGTCATGATACTGAACCGAAAAGGCAGAGGAAGCAGACTAGTAAAGTCATATCTCTGTATATTTGTTTGTCTGGCCATTAAAGCAGTTCATATAGAACTTGTCACCGATCTGAGCAGTACTACATTCTTAGCTGCATTAGACCGATTCATTGCCCGCAGAGGACGACCGCAAACCATTTACTCTGATAATGGTAGCTGTTTTGTCGGTGCATGCAACGAGTTGGCTAGATTTTTAAAGTCATATTCCGACGAAATTAGCTCTCAAGCATCTAATTCACATATTAACTTCAAATTTTTACCAGCATACAGTCCACATTTTAATGGATTAGTCGAGGGTTCCGTAAAATCTGTAAAATATCATTTAAAGAGGGTTTTAGGTTTAGCTAACTTAACATATGAAGAAATGAATACAGTTCTTGTACAGATCGAGGGGATTTTGAATTCTCGGCCTCTTACTCCGTTGTCGTCGGATCCTTCTGATCTCATAGCGCTCACCCCATCACATTTTTTAATTGGACGAACGCTAACAGCTTTACCTTCTCCTCAGGACACTGAACCTTCGTCAATACCTACTCTCTCACGGTATATGAGAATCCAGCAATTAAAAGCCCATTTTTGGAAACGTTAATTACATAGAATATATTACAGAGCTTCAAACACGACAAAAATGGCGCAAACAAGGAAAACAACTCCAGCTCGGAGAAATGGTGCTGGTGAAAGATGATCGGCTGCCACCCACCCGATGGATGTTAGGGCGTGTGATGCGCCTGTATCCCGGCTCCGACGGCGTGACCCGTGTGGCTGACGTGCTCACCAATTCGGGCACTCTTCGACGAGCATTCAACCGACTGTCCCCACTGCCAGTCACGGACCAGAACTGCGTTCCTGGGGCGGCAACATGTTGACGCCTTGCATGTGTGCATTCATCAACGGCTCACGCACACACGCGTACACCGATAAAAACTTTTCAACTGACCTACAATACTGGCCAGTAGGAGTGTGACTCCATACTAATAATTTAAAAATTCTGACACTCGCTATCAGATGTTGGTATCCGCCACACGTACTACGCATTGATTTATATTTTATTATTCCATTAATGGAGGTGCAAAGAAAAGCCCATTTTAGTTTTAGTTCATAGCTACCTTAAAGATACTGATGTACAAGTTAGTACACAATTAGAAATGTATACACTTGATACCTGGGTCAGCAATGTGAATATTTCAATTAATATTAAGTTTAACATAGATGCCGTAAGTAACGCTAAAAGAAGTTATAATTCTTTGGCCTTAAAACAATTGTGTGATAATTTTATTAAAAATGCATATTCAGAGTATTATAAAATTTATACGGACGGTTCGAAGGAAAGTAATTGTGGCGGATTAGCTATTTATGACCCTCAAGTTAGCAGCTCAGTGAAACTACGTATTGATTCAAACATCTCCATAATGTTGATAGAATTGATAGCAATATCAGAGGCACTTTCATATATTCAATCCTGTCAATCGGGCAAATACGTAGTTCTAACAGACTCCAAGAGTGCACTACAACACATTGCTCGATGCACCTCGAATAGTCGAGGCACACCGATAGCATATAGCATCTTGAAGTCACTCTCAACATTAGCTAATAAAAATTATACTATAATATTGCAATGGATACCTTCACACGTAGGCTTGGCAGGAAATGAAGAGGCTGACTATCTCGCTAGAGAAGCCTTATCTGATGGTGTCCCTATGGTCTGTTTGCCATATTATACCGACGTTTTTTATACAATTAAGGTCAAATGTAGGAACATATGGAAGGAATATTTTGATGAGCGCTCTCTAGTAAAAGGCATATGGTATAAAACGATCCAAAATAATTTGTCACGTTCTCCTTGGTTCATTAATTCCGATTTGTCTAGACACACCATAGTAACTGCCATGAGGCTGCGTTCCGGGTGTGTTCCTCTGTGGCCGGACCACAGTTTAGTACTCAGATGCTATAGTTCGAAATAATACCTACCTAAACTCTACTTTCATCAGAATACATATATATTTTTAGTACCTCAAGAGATATCTTTTTAATTAACAATTTATGTGGTCCGGCCGCCAGGCAGTACTCTCTGGCCGCGCCACCTCAAATTAAATGGAGTATAATGAACTATTAATAAATCAATATCCTGAAAAAAACTACCTAAAGAGTACCTTGCATACGACAAATATGGTCCAATAAACCCCTTTAGTTAAGGAGTTATTGGTCGTAGGGTGTGGTCCGGCTTGGAAGGTATACTCTGCAGCAAGTCAATTTTGCAATATTTAATATTAACTATCCATAAATCAATTTATATAATAGTACCTTTTCTCTACTCTTCGTTGATACTTTTTTCTCTCAAGAAACTATTCATTTTGATTAATTAATCTTTAAAGTATGTGGCGCGGCTAGGGAGGATTACTTTCAGCAAATATAACGAAATATGCTTTATTTCTTTATGCCAACGAAAACTGCATAATAAGTACTTTATAAAAAGACGTGGACTTCAACTGTAAACTTTTATTTTTATTATCAACAATGATTTTGAAAAAAGTGCACTTTTTGGTTTTTGTTTACCTATCTACCTAAAAATAGGTAGTTAATTTGACGGTGTGCGTTTCAACCGCGCGGCCTCGGCGTTTTTTTTTTTTAAAAAACTAAGCCAAGATTTTGTAAAAAAATTTAAAAGTTGATTCCCAAAACCATAAATTTGTCAAAGTTATGGTTTAAAAGTTATAAGGGTTTGAACGTGGCCGCGCCATCGAAACGCGGAGAACCGCGCGGCCACGGAGATCTATAAAACGAAGCGTTGCCGAGACCTGAAATTAAGGTAAATTACTTAAGCAGTTCTTTCTTACTTAAGCAGTTCTTTCTTAAGAGTCTGTAAACCATCTTTTTAGGAAAGTGGTTTACAGATTGTTGAGTGAGAGCAAATACGTAACTAGTTAAGTAAGTAATTATTATATTAGATTTATGTACTGTAGATAAAGTAGTTATTCCGTTCCAATATCCTGTAATCGTGTTCCATTCGTGTTCCGTTCCCGCAGATAAACCGTGAAAACGGTTTTGTGGGGCATTGTAATAAATTTAAGACTGCTGTAAACTTTCATTTAATAAATAAATAAAATAAAAAAAACAGATTGAATTTTTTAAAATATTGAAAAAATCCTAGGTTTAAATTTTAGGAGCTGTAAGACTAAAACCCCATGGCCGCACCATTGAAACAGTGAAAAATACGTTATCGCAAATATCTCGCTGAAAAAGCATCGCAGAGGTCTGAAGTTTTTTGTAAAACCTAGATTTGAATTTGTCAAAACTTGTAAAAATACACAAAATAATCCTAGGTTTATATTTCAGGAGCTGTAGTACGGTATTGCTTATAACCTTCAAAACGTTCTGAATGTTTCGATAGGGTGACCATGACTTATTGCTTACAGAAAACTTTCCACCTTTTGTATTAGAAATTATTTCTCAAGGTTGCTTAATTAAATTAAAATGGTAAGATACAAAAACATGTTTATTTCTTAAAAAATATATACATAAATCACAGATTGCTAACTTACACATATTTGACAAAATCACAAATCATAGATTATTAAATTTATTTACTCACACTAAGAATTTTTTTTTATTATATTTTTTTTAATACGACTGTAAAGTATGGTTTGTTTAAAATTACTTTTTTAGATTAAATTTTCGTTTTTATTTTTTTGAATATCTTAATCATCTATTTATAGACCATAATTATGTTAGAGTAGGTCATTGTATTGTCATAGGTTGTTCAGAACTTGCGTGCATTTCGGTTTTACCATCGTCATAAAAAATCATTATGGAAATACTATGAAATGACACTTATTTCTGGCATAATACATATATTTCAAATCCTTTAGAAAAATTCAAAACAATTACTTTTTCAATTAAGATGCTTTTTCACATAGTAAGCAATGGATCCTCCATTGCTTGATAGCTGAAAAAGCACCTAACTGAACAATCTATAATTTATGTGTTTTTTTTATAATTAAAAAAATAAACTAAAATAAAACGATAAGATCATCATCATTATCATCAGCATATTAATGTTTCCACTGCTGGGACACAGGCCTCCTCTGAGAGGGAATGGGCTATAATCCACCACGCTGGCCCAGTGCGGATTGGTAGATGTTATGCGATGTCAAAAACATAATTATGTTTATTAGAAATAAACATACGACTCTTCATTTTTATTTAATTTAGGATCCTTGAGAAATAATTTCTAATACAATAGGTGGAATGTTTTCTGTAAACAATAAGTCATGGTCACCCTATCGAAACATTCAAAACGTTATTACAGGTTTTATATTATAAAATAAATATTTTTTTGCCTACTATCGTTAGTTCTACTTAATTAGGATTTGTTTACAAAAAAAAATCAAGCTAATACTTACTTTCTTCGATCAATAATCACGACTTATTTCTAAGCAATACCATACTACAGCTCCTGAAATATAAACCTAGGATTTTTTTGTACATTTTTATAAGTTTTGACAAATTCACATCTAGGTTTTACAAAAAACTTCAGACCTCTGCGATGCTTCTTCAGCGAGATATCGGCGATAACATATTTTTCACCGTTTCAATAGCACGGCCATGGGGTTTTAAGTCTAAAAGCTCCTAAAATATAAACCTAGGATTTTTTTAAATATTTTTACTAATTTTTTGCAAATTCAATCTGTATTTACCTAAATTTCAGGTCTCTGCAACGCTTCGTTTTAAAGATTTCCGTGGCCGCGTGCTTCTCCGCGTGTCGATGGCGCGCCCACGTTCAAACCCTTATAACTTTTAAACCATAACTTTGACAAATTTATGGTTTTGGGAATCAACTTTTAATTTTTTTTACAAAATCTTGGCTTAGTTTTAAAAAAAAAAAAAACGCCGAGGCCGCGCGGTTGAAACGCACACCGTCAAATTAACTACCTATTTTTAGGTAGATAGGTAAACAAAAACCAAAAAGTGCACCTTTTTCAAAATCATTGTTGATAATAAAAATAAAAGTTTACAGTTGAAGTCCACGTCTTTTTATAAAGTACTTATTATGCAGTTTTCGTTGGCATAAAGAAATAAAGCATATTTCGTTATATTTGCTGAAAGTAATCCTCCCTAGCCACGCCACATACTTTAAAGATTAATTAATCAAAATGAATAGTTTCTTGAGAGAAAAAAGTATCAACGAAGAGTAGAGAAAAGGTACTATTATATAAATTGATTTATGGATAGTTAATATTAAATATTGCAAAATTATATTGCAAAATTGACTTGCTGCAGAGTATACCTTCCAAGCCGGACCACACCCTACGACCAATAACTCCTTAACTAAAGGGGTTTATTGGACCATATTTGTCGTATGCAAGGTACTCTTTAGGTAGTTTTTTTCAGGATATTGATTTATTAATAGTTCATTATACTCCATTTAATTTGAGGTGGCGCGGCCAGAGAGTACTGCCTGGCGGCCGGACCACATAAATTGTTAATTAAAAAGATATCTCTTGAGGTACTAAAAATATATATGTATTCTGATGAAAGTAGAGTTTAGGTAGGTATTATTTCGAACTATAGCATCTGAGTACTAAACTGTGGTCCGGCCACAGAGGAACACACGCGTTCCGGACATATCCCACTGAATAGTTTTGCATACCTAATGGGCAAAGTTCCTTCTAAGAATTGTACTGACTGTGATTTGGTTGAAGATGTTTTTCATATTTTAGTGGAATGTGTTCGGAACGAAGCTGAAAGGGTATCTTTTAGGCTTGCTTACGGCATTAGCTTACACGACACTGGTGTATGTAATAGTATTCTTGCTATCCCCATATCAGAGGAAGCGAGACTCATATATAAAATGGTTGATTGTGCTTTAAAACGTAGATAAGATAAATATAGGTAAGTAAGATGTGAATAAATTTAAGATGTCTGTAACTATGGGGATGACATGATCATGCTTGATCAAATCCTCTAATTTTCAATAAAGATTAAAAAAAAAAAAAAAATTATTCCATTAAACCAATTGTTGGAATTTAAATTTTGCATTATTATCCACCCCGCCTTAACCACGTGAAGCTCGGTACCGGCGTCTTCATAAGTACACAAATTTTAATAATGGCTCATTTGAGTCTGAACATGGTCGACAATCCCTTAATGAACATAATATTCAGTTTAGAACCGTAAACTGAAAAAAACAAATCTTGTTATCATTTCAAGAAGTATCTTTAAAAGTTTAAAAAAGGTTAAAAAATAATCTGGGATTTTTGCGCGAAAGACACTTGCGCGAATGGACTTTTGCGCGATTAGACTTTTGCGCGACTACACATTGTCTTTTCGCGCAAGTGAGTTCATGTGAGTCTTTCGCGCAAATGTCTTTCGCACAAGTGTCCTGATACCCTTCAAAAATATAACCCGCGCCATACTAACTGTTGGTAAACTAACTAAAACTAACTTTTCAAACATCTAAGCCACAAATTAACACATCAAGATCAATAAACCCTAACCCCCATTACTTAACGACTAAACAATCGATCAAAAAGATAACCACCAAAATCGGAATAAACTATTCAAAGCCTTATTATTAAGAGAAATTACAAGTTAACGCTATAGAAGACACGACTAATCGGATTGTGGAGAATAATGAGATTCCGATAGCGGCCGATGTATCCGCCGATAGGATCTACAGATAGTCGCGAGTCACGTTGCGCGCGCGCACGCCGTACAACTTCATCAACGACGAACAATCCCATATAAGGTTAAGCCCGAAACAATTATTTAATGTCGGCGAATCATAATTAAAAGGTAATATAAAATTTATGGGCGATTGTCATTTGTCAGCCACACACATTAATCATTTTGTGTTGCGAATAAAAACCGGTCAAGTGCGAGTCGGACTCGCGCATGAAGGGATCCGTACTGTCGGAGTAGGGGAGCCGGAGCCCCCTTTTATTTTCAATTTATTTTTATTATTTGCTGATATAGCGGTATCATAAATACACATTCTGTGAGAATTTCAACTATCTACCAGTATTACGGATCATGAGACACAGTCCGCTGACAGACGGATGGATGGATGGACGGATGGATGGACAGCGGAGGCTTTAGTAATAGGGTCCCGTTGGTTACCCTTGTAGAGCAGCGGTGGGCCAGTGGTGGCGGCCCCGACTTTCGAACAGTAAGTCGTGGGATCGAACCCAGGCAGGTGCATTACTTTGTGTAATTTATTTCATCACCGCTGCTCTCAAAACGGTGAAGAAAAACATCGTGAGGAAACCGGCATGTCCTAGAACCAAAAAATTCGAAGACATGTGACATCTACCAACCCTCACTGGGCCCGCGTGGTGGATTATAGCCCATTCCCTCTCATAGAGAAGGAGGCCTGTGTCCCAGCAGTGGGAGCATAAATAGGCTGAAGATGAAATGAAATGAAAAAACACGTTTCTGGGGTTCCGTAGCCGAAGGGTAACCAATGATGGTTGATGATGATGATGATGACGACATCATCATCATCCATCATTGGTTACCCTTCGGCTACGGAACCCTAGAAACGTGTTTTTTAAAGGTGCATTTGAAAGTGTTAAAGCTCGTTGCGAATAGTTTCTGAACGTAGTTGACTTTACGGACATATTTCTGTTCGTGTAAGTTTTTAATTAAATTGAAAGCCTTATAAGGATGTTATAGAATTAAAAATCGATAAACCTGCGTTTATACTGTGTGCAGATGAAAAAGATATGAGTATTAATGTTTATGAACACGCTAACAACGATTAAATATCGCATTAGAATTTTGTATAAATTATAACTTGTAACAACTGCTTTTTCTTTGAATAACCGCTCTTTATAAGAACTATTAAAAAAGTTATTGATGCTAAATATGGTTATATAGGACCTATATTAATTGTATGTCATGTTCGCATTTTCACATTGCGGAAGTAAACTTAGTGGGAAAGAAAGTAAATATTTATTCAGACCAATACTAAGTACCGTGACCGCGTAATTTAGAAAGTGTCATAGCTAATCATTTTCCTGTTAAACAGGAAAATGATTAGCTATGACCAGCTACATAGATCATTCGCCTTCAACCTTACTGTAAATCACTATTATATGACTAGAGACCAGATTTTATGCAAATGCATATTTATAAGTCTTTTACACCCAAATGCATATTATGCAAATATATAACTATACTATAAATATAACCTACGATTAAATTTAATTAAAAACATTATTTTGTAGAACTTAATTCAATTTTACGTTGCATATTTTTGCACCTTTGTTGCATATTTTGAATATTTATAGTGCATATTTGCATGCATATTTCGATGATTTTATGCTGCATATAATCTGGTCTCTATATAATGACTATATTCTTTGACTGCCCCCGCGTCTATATCGGATTTTTTCCGCTGAAACGTATTACCGGGAACGTGGTAACTGTTTTAGCACCGGTGTCTCTTCCGCCTTCTATAGTAGTAGTAGTTAAAGCTCTTCGTAACCCACGTCGGGACTACAGGTGTACTGTGACGTTGTATGATAAAGCCTTGTATCCACTAGTCAACATTTTCTAATAGCAGGAGTTGGCGTAGCGTTTTCGTAGGCGTCTACGAGAATAGGCTAGTTTCCACCATCAATAAATTGCAAATCTCTTTATTCCGTCAATTAGAGTATTGGAAAATAATGGTTTTTTTTTTGTTTTTGTAAATCAATGAATTATATTGACAAAGATGAAACGCATCAAAACTCGGCAGTGGGGGCTCGTGACGTCAGAACGCACTTAAAATTATTGCACGGCGTGACGTATTGAGAATTTAAAAAAAAACGTATCTGCGTCAATTTTTGTTCAAGTAACAAAAGAAAAAGTACGGGTCAAATATTTTTTGATAATTTAGGTGACGAACTAATTAGAGTTTTTCAGTTGACCTTGACAAGCCTAATTGTTGATATTTTATTTGTCAGAAAGAATTCATTAGCTCATAATGTACGTTTTTGGGAACCAAACAGTAGGAGATAAAAATAGTATGAATATTCTTAAAATTAAGTATTACTTAATGAATAATTGGATGTTAGAACCACCTTGCCTAAATATTTTGTTAAAATAATATCATTAATTAAAACCACTATCAGAAACAAAGCAATCGCAGTATTTACGTTTAAAATGCAATTTATCAGAACAAGGTCTTGTTTAGTTCACTCGGTAATTAAACGAGAGCTTTCACTACTGTAATGGAATTCAATTAAAACTAAAATGCAGTGCATTCAGCCATGGATACCAACTTACTAGCAAGCGTAAACTTCCTCTGAATACAACTAATTAAATTATCATTGGAAGACCTAACAAACTTATAAAAAACGCTTCATTTAGTTATTTAATTAAAATTCTTAATTGCCTTCGTATCTAGAATCCAAGTGTATTACGAACCGAACGGTTCACAAACCAAGCATTATGTTTGTAGTATGTGCATCAATCTAAATACTTAACAATTATTATTGCTGGGAAAAGTCAATTATTTTGGAGAGATAAACACGTTTTACGGTATTACTCTGTGTAACGCATTCAAAACAATGTGCTGGTGGATGTATTGAATAGTACGGAGTTCGTAGAGGTGTTTTCAGTACAGTTTTAACATTCAAAATTGTGTTTAAAATAAAAAAAAACTTGTGAAAAAGTTAAAATTTTGAAATCCCAAATATCTCCGAACTAGAAAGTTCCCAGGTATGGTCTAGATTCTAGACCATACCGATATTTTTTTGTTCTAGACTCTAGAACAAAAAAAATATCGCAATGACAGTTAGAACAACTGCCTTTCGGCTTCGTTAAGGGTATTTTTAAACCCGTTATAGAGAGGTTAATCTAAACTCAAAATTCAATTAACTTATTAAACAGACGGGTAAGAAAGTACAACAAAACTATATGGAGGAGCGCAGCAAAGGCATCTCATATTGGCAGTGTAGTCGCGATCGATGGCTTGATGGCGCCCCCTCGCGGCCCCAATCAGCTCCATCAAAACTCGAGCTCATTACTAAAAATCAATTAGCGTTATTAGTGCGGCGCGTCTTCGTTAGCCCGTGATGGAGGGTAATTTATTGGCATCTCTTAATTAGGGATAAGTCTAATTGGAGGCTTAGTCGTAACGAGGCCCTCGAAATCTGACGTCCCGACGAATAAATTGGTCGGCCGGGCCATGGCCTCGGCGCGGCGGGGCACGACTCGGCGCGGTACCGCACGCCGCTGTCACCGCTGATATTTTGACGTGCCAACTCGATTTATGCTCCTCCACTGTACTCACTTTAACGATAGCTCTAATAAGTTTCAAACATTGACTTAGACCTGGCTTAAAAGGATGACGTCATAACGTATAGGATTAGTAGATAGTCGACGGTAATGAAAGTTATGCGGCTCGACGTCTAACGTCGGTCTGGGGGCTACTAAAACGATTTTAAAGTCACACCACGCGAGTCGTTAATAGTTAAGGAATATTGTATATGTGGTTTTGTCGGAGAACATAATGCATTCTAGTAAGACTAATTCGGCCGGGTGGTATCTGCGGCGAGCGCTAAGCGGTGCGGTTGGTGCGGCCGCCGATCAAAGCGGTTCGAACAAAAATAAAGGATACCACATAAAGCATATAAATAAAAGAGTGCGGACAACGGCATGATCAAGTGCACCGCGCGATGTAACGCGATACTTTGTATAGCGTGCCTTATTCCGACGAGAGGTGCCCCCTCCAACCCCTTCGGCCCACAAAACTGGTCAACTCTATAATTAGATCGCTCCTCTGTGTCACACTACGTGGAAATAATTTGTATTTTAATAATGAGATGAACTTAGATCTGAGATAAGTCCCGGTTCTATCACGGCTTGTAAGTGAGGCCTAAAATAAAACGACCTCGAAATTGTTCAACTTGTTGAAGGGAGTGTAATTAGTAGAGCTCAATTTATTTTGTTGAAGAAATTAAGGATTATTCTAGTTGGAAATAAGATGACAAATGTTCGCTAATCTATTAACTTATAATTTCACGACAACAACAACAACATCACGCCTGTAATACCCGAAGGCTTAAGCAGAGGTGTACCCATTAGTACCCATATTCCGATACTTAGCTATGTTTAAGTCCCATGTAATACGGGGCGAGCCTATTGCCAACATCATCATCTGCCTGCCTTTTCCCAACTATGTTGGGGTCGGCTTCCAGTCTAACCGGATGCAGCTGAATACCAGTATTTTACATGGAGCGACTGCCTATCTGACCTCCACAACCCAGTTAGTACTGGGTAATACGATACACCTTGGTGAGACTGGTTGTCAGACTTTTTGGGCCACTGACTACCTAACGACTGTCAAAGATCTACGAATAACAGCCGGGACCAACAGCTTAACGTGCTTTCCGAGGCACGGGGGAAACTCGGTATGTAAGGGTAGTCACCCATCCACAGACTAACCTAGGTACGCACGGCTTAACCTAAAGATAGACCCGAGCGGCTGTTATTATTTAGCCACGAGCTCCTATCCTCCTCGAGCCTATTGCCATCAACCGGGCACAAATCCAGACTCCGTGACTGCTAATGAGAAATTCCTGATACAAAAAACACCCAATAACACTTTGACCGACCTGGGAATCGAACCCAGGAGATCTGCTAAAACCGGACAAAATCAAAACTTCCCATTGAAGAAAACCAAACTTCGCTAAAAAATTAATTCCGCACTCGCCACACTTGCTTATCAATAAAAAACACGTATGAAGTATTAAAAAATCTCTCACTTAATTGTTCCAAATCGATACACGGCCCGAGAGCGCCAAAGAATCGGTTTAATGCCAAATCGAATTACGATCAGACGATGCAGGAACAAAGGTGGCTTGGAGCTGTGTCAACACTAAATGTTTTTAAGCCTTCACTAGTTTTATTTGAATAATATTGACCTTGAATGTTTACACAGGTGTCCATCTTCCATTCATTTTCAATACTCGAATAATTATCTAATTTGACGCACTTTCATTTTATGTTTTGTTTGTTTGAGAAAAAGAACTACGGGTTGTCTACGTCGTCGTCGATCGTATTTATTTATAAGCTTTTTATTACTTCTTGATAGCTATCAAGCTGCTATTAACTATGATCATAATGTTTACTATCTGTTTGTTTTATACATCTTTTATCAATTAATACCAGTTTTCGTTAAATTTTATCTTTCCTAGTTATGACATTTTACCACTCATAAAAAAACTATGACAATATGAGTAATTGAAGACTCAATGAATTCCCGATTTTCTGAAAGTCTATGATGCAAGTAAGTACTAGGTTTAACGTTCAAAACGTGTGGGATAGAACACAAAACTTTCCTTCGACGAAAATACTGAGAAGTCAACATAATGACTAAAAATTTCTCGCTATAGAACAATTCGCCATTGAAAACGGTCATAAAGATCACCGCGCTAATCCCCGAGCGTTTCAAATAAAACCGAATGGACCGGCTACGTGGGCCATACATTACCCTTTCTTAGGACGACGTCTCGCCGGACTAATGCCTACAATGTGTATTATAGCATTTAATATAATAATAACGTAATGAAACGTCTCGCGCGAGGGGGCGAGGGTGGGGGGTGCGCGGGCGGCGGAGGGACCGCGGGAACCGGTCGGCGGAGGTCATCGGCAGCGAGCCTTCCGCGACCGGTGTTGCCAGCTTAGGCCGGCTCGGTTGCCCATTTATGTAGTTTTTCGAAACGGCTGAGGTTAACTGGGACAGCCCGTAACGTTTGTTGCCTTTTTAAGTCGTCTATTAGTCTTGCACGCGGCAGCTACGGACAGGATACATTAGAAGTAATGATCTGTGCATGTGGCTCTACATTATGCAAAATATTTTTTCTTCCTTCAAGTACATATCCGCTTTTTGCGAGACTTCGATTTTCTTGGAAAATGAGAGTACCATTAAGGACATTTTGTATTTAATTACGTGACATCACTGCAAACGTACAATTTGAAGTTGTCCAAAAATCCCGGGATGGCAACCCGCCGACGGCTATGGTAATGCTCCGACGCGTCGCCCGCGCGTATGTTAATGCTCCATTAAGATTATACTAATTGAAAGCCAATAAATACAACGGCTATGAATATTAATTTTATTTGGCTTCGCGCTGTTACTGTACGGACCAGTTTCAGGATCGCGTGCGACGGATTACTCGCGACTCTTTCCAATATTTTATAAAGAAGACAAGTGATGACGTACTTCGAAGAATGCTGGCCATGTTTTAGTTCAGTGAAAGTCGCTTTAAGTTTATCGGTGGAATAAATCGTTGCAAGTCTTTAAAAATAGCCATGTTTTGGGTCGACAATATCGTTAAAGTGGCGGGAAACTCCTGGATGAGGGACGGATAAAACCGGGAAGTGTGTCAGAATAGGGGGGAGGTCTATACCCAGCAGTGGGAGATTCCGGGCTGATATGATGATGATGATGAAGTCTTTAAAGTACGAGTGGACTGGACAGACATCTTCTGCGTACGCTAGTTCTGTCGAAGATTTGATCTTTATGTCGGGAGATCAAGGTCAAGAGCAGAGGAAATAGAACCTTGTGTAATGGGTAAAAACTGCGTGTTTGGAAAATACCCAATTCGTGAAAACAACTTTAATGAGATGGATAAAATTAACTTGGGTCAACCACATTATACTTACGAAAATCTTCCTTGTATTCATAAAAAAACAATCAGTGATCGGCAAGCGTGACTCCAGCACTTATCTACAAGTGTAGTCACCGGCGGCGGCGGGCGGTGGCAGTCAGTTGCGACTTGCGTGCGTATCTTCACCATCCGGCTGGCGTGACGTCTCGATATTCCTGTCAATCCCGCTCGTCGATTACACAGGACAAATCAATTACCGCTCGCATTCCACCGGCAGCCGACCGACGAATTCTCTGTCACGATCCCGTCCGACGATGACGAGACCTCTCATCGAACGGTATGCAGAACATTGCGCGCCCTTGTACTCCCCTAAAGACTAGATTTGCACATAGAGAGCGATGGATCGCGCGCTTCCATCAATTGTCCGTGAATTCCACGCATTCAAACATACGTCTAGATCGAATCGTTGTGTACCCTCAAGCATGGCTCAGCTTTGACCACGCCAAGAATTTCGTGTTCGATACCTGAGCCGGAATGTTATCAGTGCGTCGCATCGGCACTCGGCATCAAACATGCCAGACACTATCGTACTACATTGTAAACCACTATTTAAATGAGTAGATAAATTAATTGAAAACGCAATCATGTAACGCGCTCGATATAATAAATATGTACGTATTACATGTACATCCTGCGGTAATCAGCTAATTGGATATGAATTATTGATCCCGTAAGTGGTAATGATCGGATTGTGTGGCCGAGCGGATGAAAGTCGTACGGAGGTGGCGTGCTCAATGTCTTGGGTTTTTTGTTGAAGTTGCCGCGTAAATGTAGATGATATTTCTGAAACACAAAAACTGCGTTGCCGTGGCGTGCTGGTAGATGGCTGTGGCACACTCGCTGTAGACAGAGTGGGGCTCGCCAGGTCAATGTCAGCGCGTGCGGTTTTCCTTCGGCGTTGGGCCGCCCGCCGGCCGCGAGGTCGACTAACTGCTAATTATTTTTCGACCAACGAGTTGCAACATCAGCTGGTTTATGATGACTAACTGACTAAATGCGGTTTAGTGGTCACGAAATACTTTAGTGATTACCGAGCTGTGGTAATAGGATTGTGTTTGCTGTGTACGTTTGTTTTGTGTTAGGTTTATGGAGGTTTCGAGGGAGCGAGATCCCAATATAAGTGTCGGACGCGGTAGATGCGCGAGAGCCTGCGCCCACGCAGGGTCGCCGCTGTTCGCCTCGATTTTATGTTAATCGAAGAGCCGTGTCGTCGGGCGACGTGTACATAAGACACAACGGTTAGGTAATACGGAACATCCAGTCACAAATGCATTAAATACGCCATTATCCACAGCCGAGACAATTTCACATTTACGACTTTACACTGACACGTCGTAAATTGACTTTATATAGTTTCTATTGCGGCCTTATTTGCACGTGTCGTGATTGGAGACGAACTCGATGGCAGGACAAAGTGTAACGATCGGTTCAACTGTTATTGGATTTAAGCAAAATAAATATAAAGGGGTACTAATTTTTATTTCTTCTACGTAAAACTCTACACACGATCGGTTTCATATTACATCATATTTTATTTATACACTTAACGACGGTGGTGTTATTACCATAATTATACACCTAATTAAATAAGAAACTAAATATAGTTCCCTAGTTTTTATTTTACGCCTCTCTGAAAGTTAATAAGTTTAATAATAACGAACTTATGGAAAGTGAGGAAAAAACTTTTAATTGTGGAGTAATGGTAATTGCAGTAATAGCTTATTAATAAAGAGTATGTGAAGGAATTTAAAGTCGTGTTCAAGATATCGAATTTGCTCTTTATTCATTTGTAGTGGCTCATAAATTAGATATTTAATGTAATATTCATTACGGCAAGCCGCATTTTTCTTCGCTACCGTGGACTTTACAACTGTTAAGAAATTCCGTGTTCAAGTATGTAGTTGTTGTAATTTAAAGTGTCGGGCTACGAACTACAAGCATGATTAAGTTTTATTTAGAAAATATGGAAAAATCGTTTAACTTATAAATGTTAATGTGAGTGGAAAATGCTAGAAATTCGTGTTTTTTGTTGAAAATTGCTTGCTTCTACGAAGTTTACGAACATTGTTTTGACTTTTACAATCTTTGCAATAGACGGATTTACAACTCGAGAATAGGAATGTTGGAACTTAGAAAATACAGATATCCAACACTTTATCTGATTGAGATTATAAATTGGCCAAAAGCACAGACATTTTAATCATTATTTAAGGTGTAACAACAGTTTTAAGGTGTAAAAAAAATAGTTTTATATAGAAATAAAGGATTATTGTTTTATGTGATTTAAAAATCTATACTTAGCTTTATTACATACATATAACAACAAACTTAGCAATAAACTGAGACACTAAGTAGTTAACTGGTACTTATTCAAGAAATTGCATTAAAATTAAAATTTCAAAGTAACAACAGTTTCGACAAGACATATTAGTTTTTCAGAAAATCTAAAAATATAATTATGTATGTTGTCCCAAATACAGACTACATTTTTTTTAAAACTGTTTTAAGCATCTAATAATATGTTATATTTTATACAATGGTTTATTCATAGTAAGTATTAGTATCAGTTTCCAATAACTCCACTGGTCTATGATCCCACAATAATGTACAAATCTTCATTTAAGAAAACTATAAATGTTATATTTAAAACCCGTTTTTAGTTAAAACTAGTTTTTACTAACTGCCTTAGTTAGAACTAGAATTAACTGCTGTACAAAAATGAATATCAGTGAAAACTAGTTTTAACTAGGGAAAACGCGTTTTAACTAAAACCGGGTTTTAACCGTAACATATACACAAATAACTACCCACATTTTACCCACAATTTAAAATAACTTCAAAGGATGTCTCAATTTATACAAATAAAGACGTTACATAAATAAAACCGTGTTTTGTTACAAAAATATCGTATAGTTGGTCCCAATACTGTGATCCGTAAGCGTCTCCTACGCATACACCTACTCTTATGTAGAGCTAGCATTCGTCCGGATTTATCAGGACATGTAGAGGTTATTTTCCCTCAAGTCCGATTTTTTTTCATGCACCATGAAGTAGCTGTAGTGTGTTCACATTTTTTCCAGCCTTGTTCCAGAAGATTTGCTCAAAAAGTTGTTTTTATAGAAAATTGAAAAAAATATGTAGGATAAGAATAACTTATTTAAACGGTATTACAAAAAGTGTACAATAAGGTACCATAGTATTAATTCTCATATATTAGTATGTTTTTTAGAAGAATTAGAACTGAAAGAGAGAGATAAAAGTGAAATGTCATAACTCTTCTGCAATGCCCAGTTTTGTTGGCAGGACTTTTCTCGAAATGGAAACCCTACTCATGGGGTAGGTACTCATTGCTTACCTTTTACAATATCCTAATTTATTCGATCCGGTCTACCACGGACTATGACATTGTAATCGTAAATTATTTTTGATTTTATTTTCCTTTGTGATGTAAAACAAATATTTGGTTCCGGAAATGGTCATAAAACTATAAAAGTCTATGAGATAATTAATTTATGGGCCATTGTGGCCCATACTAGATTTACGATTTGTAAAGAATCTATAAAACTGGGGTATATTGAGGCCCTTCGAAGATATTAAATAAATCGATATGTAAAGGTATATTTAATAATTATTGCTTAGCAAGCAATCGCAATTATTGAAAAAGAAAACTTAAATTAATTTGTTGGTTAATATAATTTAAAAGGTTTCCAAGAATTGTAATTAATAATCATAATATATTCATTACTTACACATAATTTCAAATGTTACAATTTCTATTGTATGTACTCAAAGCGGATAAGGGTAAAAGGAAAATACAAATGCTTTTTTAGCATTTAATTATAATGTTAACACAATACCCACTGATGTTTTATCACGAATTAACAATTCAAACAAAACAGTCGAGGTAAGCATGAGGGCCTTCTAGGCACAAGTATTAATTAAGAGGGTTGAACCACTCCGTCTCTAATTAACCGAAGACCCAAGCCAGCCACATTCGGAGTAATTAGTTCCCTCCGAGGGCTGTTCTCACGCTCTCGGACCTTAAACATCGCGAAATAATAGGAATTTCATCGATTACAATTATGCAGATAAGGCAAATATAGTTGAGTTTCCATCGAGTCGGACACATTGAATAAATTAGTCGTCATTAATACCGAGTTGAGAATGGAAGCCGCGCACGGTGGACGTAAGTGAGATGTCACACGTGCAGTGTCATTACGGAGCGGGCGGCGCGGCGCGGGCTGCAGCGGTGGTCAGCTGGCGCAATTTGTCCCCTGCTACGTGAATCGGTTATTAATCTGTTGCTACAATTACTCGTTGACCATTGAATTAATTGTACCCCTTATCTGGCGAATTCACTCGTGAACGTCAACTTATCGAGATGTTAAGTTCTTGTGTAGCTGTCAAGAAACGTTCGTGGTGATATTTTTATTGTTGCAAAAACTGACCAATGTGATCGTGCGTTGTTATAATGTCAACCACTTGTCGCTGTTACGGCGCGTCGCAAAAAACTTTTTTACTCGATGGCTCGTTTTACTTAAAAGAACTCATTTAAGGCATTCGATCGGAAAGCCGTCGACAATGAAATAAATGATCCCTCTCGACGACACAGCAATAAAAATTTCATAATAAGACTTTTTAAAACAATAACACTCGAATGAGGGTGGTCGAGAATCTTTATTAAAATCTCGAGAGAGTAATAAAAGCACAGTTAAATGCGGAGAACTCTGATGAAAATATTAATTAATGTTTCGGAATGGAAAACATGTTGCTAATTAAATGGCGATATCGCATAAAACGTAATTAGAGACCGGGAACATTCGTTTCTCACGGGGCGGGCTGCATGCGCGTCCCGCGGGCGCCGCGTGCGGTACCGGCCCGGCACGGCACGGCACGGCACGACGCCGGCTCACCCGCGCATCTCGCGTTATGATAGGAATGCAACGCGTACGCTTACACAGCAAAACAGGTTACGCTCCAACTGCGTACCGTACAAAGATTTTCTTCACTCGACACATTAAAATTCGCTCTTAATAGTTGTTAACTTTTTGCGAGCCACCTTCTGTTAACAATGTTCAGATTGCAATTTGTGAGGATGATTAAATAAAATCGGTTAAGTGCGAGTCGTGGGTGATTCTGTTCAAGAGTTTAATTTAAAAATAGATTAAAGAAGGAGGAGTTTGTAATACAAAATTCCGCGAGAGCGAAACCACGAGCATGGCGTGAGATGGCGGGCGTTATTAAATGCACTGACTGGCAACTATTAGCGGCGATGATAGACGCATGAATGGGCGGCGTAATTAAAAAAATCAATGATCACTTATTGTAATTAGCGGTGTATCGCTTGGCCGACAAAAAGGTAATTGTTTCCTGACGGCCGTCAATCAGTTGCGGGGAGAATGGTCGATCCCGCGACACGTGCGCCCGCGCAGACCGGCCGACGGCTCTCTATTCTATTGCGATGCATATTAACGCGATATTAAAGCTGTGAATAACGAATTGATCAATAGAGAATGGTAATTATTTTAAAATTATATGTTGATGAGTAATGACGCGATGTTTTTGAATTTTCGTTGATAGCTCATCGAAGTTTATGAGTCTACTTTCGACTGTTGAAACCGTCATAATTGCTTTATGCATTGAACACAGAAGTGACATAGCCAGAAGGTGACGTGGCAAACCTCGTAGGAGAAGGTAGGATGAGTAAGAGAAACCCAACGACCAGTGGTGAACGTAAGTCCTGTATCGAAAAAGCTGGAAGTCATGGGGAGAGAGGGCTTTGTCCAGCAGTTGGGTGATGCAGACTAACAGGGACAATGATACAAAACTGAACCAAACAGCACAAGTTTATTAAGAGAGGTTTTGGCATATACAATACACCTTCTGGACTACAATAGAATTTAAGTATTCTCGATAAAATAACTATTTAAAAATTCAACATTTTAGACCAGAATGATACAAGAATACGATCGTAGACTCAACAGCAACAACATTACATTTTTATTAGCATTAAAGAAAGGACAGTATTTTGTACCCAACCCATTGACATACAGAAACAAACTTTATTTTAATTAATGTAACCTTACATTGTTTACAATTTCAGTAATTGAACAAAGAGCATGGCCATAAATAAAGCCTGGCAACACAATATAACAGCGTAAGATACACAGAGTCGTCGCGTTATCTAACAAACAGCAGAGGCTCGTATATTTCATAATGAGGTTATTACTGAGCATTCTAGTTGCCTTATCTCCAGCTATTCCGAAGCAGAGACTAGCGCCAAATTGGCGTGGCGGAGTGCGCAGGCGCAGGCGATCGGTCGCGCAGATATAGCTAATTAAGGGCCGCGCGCGCCGATCTATTTGGAGAGATCTAGCCGCTGACGTGTGAAAATACCCAATTAATTAACGCGAAACGCCTCGCCCGATCGCGGGGCATCGCACCTCGCGTGCTACAGGAACGACCTAACGCTACCGAGTTTCTATTACAACTTTAATTTGAACTATCTCTCGTTAACGCTGCCCATTAGGTACTAGTCTACTTAAAGTTCAACTTTATTACGCGCCGTCGTCACTGAAAGTGTTATACTCGACATATTTACAGCTGGTGACGTAAGTCTAATCACAGCGATCGCCCACTGACCACCAAGTTCACAATAGCGCCATAAATTCAAAGAATTCGTGCCATAAATAAATTCGATTGCACATTAGCCGCACTACCTATAAAGTGGAACATTTGAACGTTTATTTATGACAGTGGACTCCCGTCAATTAAACGGGGTTCCCCTCTGTCGCCGTGTAGAGATGACAGCGCGGGGGGTGGGGTGGGTGCGGGCTGGATTGGCGGTGCACTAACAGCGAATAGATGGAGGTGAGCGATGGCCGCGCGGTGTAAAGCGAGTGTTAATGGGCTATTAGCCGGTGGTGCGACGGGCGTCTAATTGGCGCGCGGGCACGCCGGCACGTAGCGCGGGCACGCCGCGCCAGCACGCGCTAGATGCGCGCTGATACCACGCACGCTAACTGCACTATTTTCGGATACTTAATTGCCTATTTCCCCTAACTTTGTTCTATCGTGATTTCGGAAGGAGGATACACGAAAGGTTCACCTCGTTACTGAAAACCCGACCAGCAATTTTGCAGTAAAATCTCGTATTTTCCGATGACATAATCTATCTATAAACAAATAAATAAAAAAGTGTCTGTTTGTAGTTTCAAGATAATCTATTTTTACTGAATGGAATGCATATGATACAGACAGTATATAATTATGTATACGGTACTTATAACAAAAACACTTTTTTTCAGTGTTTGTCTGTCTGTTTGTTCCGGCTAAGCTTCGAAACGGCTGGACCGATTTTGACGGGACTTTCACTGGCATATAGCTGATGTTATGATGAGTAGTTATGCTACTTAACTTACATTTACAAAAAGGATTAGAGTTCCGTGCAAAAAAATTAAAGCCCCTGAAATTTTAACAAAATCCGATTCAAATACGGAAGTCATCATTTTTATTCTCGCGAATGAAGGTTGCAGACAACAGCTAGTATTCAATAAAAATCGACATGTCTATCGAAAACTGCCACAAAAATTCACAAAATTTTTATTCAATCGTTAAGTGCCTTATAAATGCATTTAAACTTTGCATTTTCAAATTTCGCGCGTATTATGTCGAAAACGCTGGACGCAGTGGACGCCATATTGCTCTATGGTCATGACGTCAGTTGGCTGTGTAAACAAATGCAGTGATATTTGAAGTTGACACTTCTAAGTTTACATAGCCGTAGGTATGACGTAATAACATGGCGACTACTATAATGGTGTTATGAAAAAGATTAAAAAAGCTAAAACGATTGAATTGTAATTTAAAATTTAGTTTGCTATTTTATGAACTAAAACTAATGTGGTCCGAATGCTTTTTGCCTAAGCTATCTCAATAATATATTTTAGATTTTTTCTCAACATAGAGTAAAATACCCTATTTACTTCGAGCAGCTTCCTCAAACAACACAGATCCAACAAAACTAAGTAGGAAAACATTAGCTAACAGTTCTTGTGGACGGTACGACTTGTACAATCAAGCGTCGGGACGCGGCGTCAACCAGGAAATTAAACGCTTGGACAGTGCCGCCTGCGACGCAGTGCCGTCGTCACGTCATGACGTCATTCAAGCCACCACGGGTCTATTTACAGGCGGATTTTGAGTGAGCACCTCTGTTCTCTCGTTTCAAGTAAATGGAGGCTTTTGAAGTTGATGGAGCCTTCATTAAGGAATGATTAAGACGTGGTATTCATATGACGGACACTGTGGATGAGTTGAGGTGATGGATTTAGAGATTTTTAGTTTTTAGTCTTTATGTAGGTATGTTAACGGCCAAACCCGATTTCAGGTCAGACTAGAGGTAGGGCTTATCACTAAAAAACGATCATTGGGAACCCCGACTGAAGGAGTTAAATTTTAGCATCCCTAACATTTTATTTTATATTTCTTGCAACACTGCGTGAGTGCGTGCATGTCAAAATCAGTTTCGTCATTAAAGTCTCTCTTGCATTTACTGTCTAGAAGAAAAATACGTGTCTTATTCACCGCGGGCCCTTTCTCTCAACCACCAGCCCCATAGGTTTATACAAAATCATTCATGGTCCTTCGAGCCGGATTCGGTTAGAACTGTGACCACATCCAAGTTGGTCGCAGTTCCATTATTTTGTGTGGGTTAGTAGCTCTGAAATAATAAACCAGACAATCAGCCTACAACAGGCTAGTTTGGCCTGACATCCGGTTTGGCCAGTGACCTATATTATATCGAATTCCGATGTTCATGTGTTAATTATTCGGCTCCTTTTAAATAGCTTAAAATTTATTTGGTGTACTTATGGAGTCACCTGGATGGTTCTAAGCTATAGCTTCACCCTGTAGGTGGCACTGTAGTCGACGCGGACAAAGTCGCGGGCGAAGAGCTAGTATTACTATAGAATTTCAGCCAAAATTTGCTTTTATGACAGAAGAAACTTGCGTCCTTTTTATATTAGTACTTTAAGTACAATTTAATACTACCTTTGTTTGCCTCTATAACAGTCCTCTAGCAAACCAATACAGCCAACCAATAGTCAATAAAAAACCAAATAAAAAAAAAACTTAAACAAATTTATAACAAAATCCTCATACTTACATTTACCTGCGACCAACATCAATTCACTAGAGCAAAGTAATGAAAACCCATGTAAGCAAGCATAGACAAAGATTTCCTAAGCCGTTATCACAGAAGCTGCGCGTAAATCAAGTAGTTTCTAGGCACAGAGTAAGCAAGTCTAGAGTAAGCAAGGTAATTGAGCAGCCATAGACATCCAGTCCTCAGTATGTCGTCGGTTAATTTCCTGGTGCTGAGATTCACAGCGTGCGTCGTGGCACGTTGATTAGTTACGTTCAAGTTGTGGGTAGGTAGTATAGGTTTTTGTAAGGAGCTTAATTATTATGGGTTGGTTTGAGACTAGAGTTTGGTTGGTATTAATTAATTGGAAGTCAATGATATTCTATTACAAAGATTAGAATTAGAATTATTAGAATATCATTGTTGGAAGTATTTTATAACTACCTAGCCTGTACGGAGGTTGTGGATTACGATCCGATTTCTCAGAGAAGAGGAGGCTTGTATCCTAGCACTGGCTGATTTATTAGTTATTTATGCAACTGTTGTATAATGAGGGGTATTAAAACACGAATGTGTGTTTATCACACGAGGCGAAGCCGAGTGTGATAATAGTATCACATGAGTGTTTTAATACCTAATTATGTACAGTTGCATACAAGACTTTATCTACATCCATGATATGAATCCTCCATAAAAGGTTCTGAAACCATAGGGTGTTGCAGTGTTGTAAGAAGTCTATGTAAATTCATGGAAAGTTTAATATCTGAGTATTTAATACAAACAAACCATGTATAGGTAATAATATAATTATTTACATTTTGGATTGTACAATTATTAAAATTCACATAGCTTGTATCACTCATTTTTGTAAACAACAAAGTACATCGTGAAATACTAATATCCAAATATCGAACAAAAATGGCGGGATACGACGTGAATTCGAATTAACCTATAAGTTTTTTTTTAATTACGGTGCTTTGGTAGCGAATCGCACGTGCTAGTCAATGTTCTTTTTTTAAAACGAGTTGCATAATGAAATTCAGTACAACATTATAACACCCGTTTGGGTGTTATAATGGTTATTATGACACTGGCTGTTTTAATGTTGGCCATAACCTAACTGTTTCAGATACTTTTATAGAGGATTTATAGCATGGGTGTAGATAAAAGATTTTATGACTGCTGCCGATTATATGATCTCCAGTCCTCCACTATAGTAGGCAATTTTTATTTTTTGTTAGCCTAATTTGTGCCACAGCTGGACAAAGGCCACCCCCATAGCCTTCCAATCTTCTCTCCGTGCGGTTTTCTGTGACCAATGTTTTTTTTTTTTTTTCTCACAGTCGTCACGCCAGCGTTTTTTTTTAAGTGGCGACGACGTCCGTCTTCTGGCACCCACCGCGTTATGACTCGGGTCTAGTAGCTAATTAATAGCGTTAATTTTAAGGTAGACTTACATGGTACAATTCCTGTTGCTTACAATTGACACTATTATATTGACAGCGTACGACTGAAGTCCAACATGCAAAAGGAAACTTAAACGTATAAAACTTGACGGCATAAAAATATCCACGACTTAACGAAAACATAGCTGATGCGTTACATGTACGCAGCAGATTCGTAGCAAACTCGTAGCGTTGCGTAGCAGACGCTTAGGAGGTGAGCCTACGCGTAGCAAGTCTACGCGTAGCACATTCGTAACAAATAAAAAGCGTAGCAGAAATCTTATACATGCGTACCAAACGCGTAGGGGACTCGTAGTGCGTACGACGCTTGTAGCCAGTTTAAAAGAAACCTATTTCTACCGACTAACAATAAACTAACAAGGCTGATAAATCCTCCATCTATTTACGTGAAACTTCCAACAAAACTTTAAAAGACAATAAGACAAGAATGGTTATTAACAACGCATTGTCCCGGGGAAGAAAGTGACCATATGACGTTTAATTTCCTCCCGATCCCCCCCCCCTCCCCATCCCTGCTGCACCCCCTTCGTAGTGAGCTCACTCTCGCTGCCATCATCTGATAGTTGGAGATTCAATTAACACAGCAGAGCGAAACTAGCCCTTTGTCTGTTATCTTAGAATCTAGATTAAGTTGTTGGTCGATGAATGAAGATGTTTTATCTGTTAAAGATTGTGATTTTATTAAGTAGGTAAGTTTTTTGTCGTAGCTGTTACGAAGCTGTTAACCAAGCATTCTGTACATCAAACTTAGTAACCCTCACGAAAATGAGTGTTCGGAAACAACTTTTTTTTAGGGTAAAAAATCACGTTTTATAGGAAAACTCAATG
The DNA here is from genome assembly GCA_905147715.2 of Xestia xanthographa. NCBI lineage: Eukaryota > Metazoa > Arthropoda > Insecta > Lepidoptera > Noctuidae > Xestia > Xestia xanthographa. Next base: position 20,763,586 of record LR990655.1, on the reverse strand, counting down.
AAATACACTCAACGCATTGTGCTGATGAATGCATTGAATAGTAATTTAAAATAAAGTTATAACGTTAAAAACAAGTTTTTTTTTTAACTTGTGGAAAAGTTGGAACTTTGACCTCCTTTGGTTCCCAGATATGGTCCAAAAAAAAAAAACATAATGATGGGGAACAAGTAACTTTCGGCTTCGTTAAGGGAGAGTTACACCCTTTCTTTAATGTTTTTGATTTGAAATGAAAGATTGATCAGTTTTCCATTTCAAGTGTTGTTATTGTAGTTTTCTTTGGCTTGATTACGTTGATTTTCAAATCTGAAGTGGATTCTGAAAACGGTTCAATTAAATATACCATGAATCAATCACCATGAAGTATCTAACTAAACACCTATCTACGTCCATTTTAAACAAACACCTAACGCAAAAGACACGCCCAGACATTATGAGCCTTTTACATTTTGGTGTTATGCTAATTGTACCTACAATCTACTTAAAAAGGCATTTAACGTAAAAGTATTCTATTATTATGAAAGTATAGGTTAATTGTGAGATGAAAAAAATGTCGATTGTCTATATATTCAATAGGATCTATCAAATCATGAAATCAGGTTTCCGTGAGTTTGTGCTTAAACATGCATCGGGAGAATGATTATTACTAAATAAATAAATACGTTATCTAAAATTCGTTCGTAATTATTATTTCAAGCAACGAACGGAAAACATATAATTTCAACGAATAAAACTTGCTATTTCTAGTTTTTTTTTTGTAACAGGCCTCCTAAGGGGCTGATCTCGTCACCAACGCCAGTACCGAAGTAATTTAAAACAGTACTTAACTAATTCATATTAATTTATTGACCATTTATCAGTTACCATTTTGACAGAATTAACTTTTGGACTCTACATTGACTATTGATACCGATGTATTTTTTAATCAGTTAAAACAGTAAATAACTGCACCGATGCACAATCATTACCACTGAAATAAAAAACCCGACTACAAAACTGAAAAGCAAAACAATTGACAAGCACATTTTAAATTAAGTAAAAGTTGGAAACAGGCGAGACCCGTTAGAATATAAAACCATAAATACAAAAATACTTTACTCACTAAGCACCTATATACTAAACCTCTAATAACAGCATCAGCAGCCCCCCCAAAAAAAAAACAAAAATCACTCTACATGCCTGACGCCAATAACAATCAGAGCAGACAAAAACCTTTGATACACTACCTCCTACCATAGACAATAAGGGTCTGGTCTAGTCACCGACGCTAGTACCGAAGTAATTTTCCCGTGCAGGTTTCACGGAACGTTCGTCGCGTGTTTGCTAGTTAGAATTCGGGTGCAGTTCGGAAATTAATCAGGGCCCATTGTGGGCGCTTTGTCGCGGCCCTGCTGCCAATTATTGGCTGCGCAGTGCCCGTAATTGAACCAGCCTCCAGGCAGTTCCCAACTAGTGGGCGAACAAAAAGTATGTCTATCTGTGTTGAAGAATGTTGTAATCGGTGGGTATAGTTGGTGCCAGTTAAGATGAGAATAGTGGTCATTGACCCACCTACATTTATTAAACTTCTTAACTTTGAAAACAAAAAATAAGCCTGTTCAAGTCTGGAATCGTCATCTATCGTGATCTTCAACATTTTTTGTAATGAAAAACGATACATGGTTTATTTGTTTTCGTTCGTACGAAGAGATATTAGGGAAAGGGCAATGACCGCAATTCTCATCTTAACTGGCACCAACTATAGTTGGTTAACTATAGGTAGTTGTTTTATGTGGGAAGTTAGGTGCTGTTGATTTATTAATTATTTTTATTTTATTATAATTATTTATATTAATAATTATAAGAGTAAAAACCATACTAAAATACATGCGATCAGTCTGATTTTTTGGCAAATAATTCTACAAGCAACATACTAGTTTCATAGTGTTTGACTTTTTTAGTCCAATCAATAGATTTTTTGTAAATCGCAAAAAAACACTGATTTCGCACTATTCGGCCGCAGTGACTGACGTAACAACCGCTTTGTAGTGAAAGCTGATTAGAACTTTATTCTAACAGTATTTCAAACGAAGATTGAACCACCACAAATAGAGTTGCTAATTTAGCTCATGTAATCGCCCTAAGTGTAAACAATGATTTTTTAATAGGGACATTCATCATCCATTACTGTTCTAAAGTTATTAATAAATAAATCAGCTGGGGAATCGTTATCTCTGAAAGGAAAATCATTTTATTTGTAAAACCTTTCCGATATAGTACGCAATTAAAGATACGTACCCATCGACATCCTGTAAGAGTGATCTCTCGTAATTGTTTGAATCCTTACGTTTCCGTAATTAAATATCGTTACCGAGAGCAAAAACTGCAATAAATATCGACGTTAAGAGGCTTAACGTTCATTTTAAATACAGCGCAAACATGGAAATAAAAAAAATTGTAGCGTTTCCGGCCGGTCGTGAGTTACACACATTTATATGAATTGAAAAATATTGAGAGGAAAATGCAGTTAACAATCACATCATAAGCAATCACTCGCGAGTGAATGAAATAAATTGCACGTTCACGTTTACAATATTCGTTGTTGAGAAAAATTGGGATGAAAACATGGTGTGGTGGGCAGCGAAAGCTTCGCAATTTGGCTGGCTTGTGTCGCCCGCGCGGCCGCGCCGGACCCGCGCGTCCCCTGCCCACCGCGCCACACGCTGATTGATTACAATAAAATAATTTGCGTGAAAGCGCAAACCTCGTCACCTTTGTGTTCGCTTTCTTTTTTTCACATTTCAATCACAGTATTTACTGCGCAAAAATATTTCAATTTTCATTACTTACCGTAGTTTTTAATCCGACAGGCGAATGGAAATAACACTACGGTCCGTTAGTTTGTGTTGTTGCTTTTGTAGATTAATAAGTTTTAGTGTATCTATGACAATTTTTTGGAGTGCTGTTTTGTAATGAGAGGTTTTCCTTCTGAGGTATTAAAAAAAAACTTAGTTTCCAAGAACTCTATAGATGGCGTTGAACTGACTATGATAGTTGGTGCCAAAGCCAAAACGCTTGAAAAAAAAACATTGCGTCACGTCAAATACGCTCGTTGACTGACACTTTCGTTTGCTTAACATGTGACTGTTCCTAAATTACCCTAGGCTGATAAAATTTTCGTTTTTCCTAATTCATGCTGATATTAGTATTTTGGTCAGTCTCCCCCGGACCTTCCGAATATAACCTAGTGTTCTCGCGCTTTGTTAAAATCAGTTTTTTTTAGTTCTGTTCCTTGCATTATCATACTAAGTTCAGCGCCATCTATCCAGCGACTAGGGAAGAGCTTAAAAGAAAATCCCTCATTAAATTATGCGTAGTGCTACGAAGGAGACCCACTTCTTTGAATGCATTCTGGATCATAGTAGTTTCTGCGCATCTTGTAAATTGAAAAAACTCAGTAAAAAAATGAAATGTATATAACCTTACCGTACTGGTACTACCTATAAAAAATCGGAGCAGTCTTTGGGGACTGCCGATAGAAGTGAAAACAAAAAGTACACAGGCCCCGCCCCAGTCGTAGCACTGGTTATGCCCTGCGCATGCCTATGTTGTGCTACGCCGTAGCGGATGCTACGAGTGCTACGAACGGCTACGAAGCGTGACCGCACGTTACGTTACGTGACGATGAATTCAATGTTTTTCCTTCACCCAAAAAGTGCTCAACGCGCCTAAAGAAGTTTTCACTTCAAAAACAATAAACTGAAAAAGACCAACCCCACATAACACCCGAAATATTTACGTATATTACAACACATCGTCCGCTAAACAAAAACAAAGGATTAGCACTAAAGTCTCGTTATTCGGGGGTTAACGTATTAAAAGGTATAAAAGTCCAAGGGTGGCGTAAAGCGGCGGTGTTAAAACAATGGCAAGTAACGCGACGGTAACCGCCACCGAATTTGCATTCCTCATTGCGAGAGCACATAAAAATGCTCTCATTAACCTGGGGTGGTCAACTCACCCTGTATAGCGGCCACAGTACACAACATACGGTGTGTCAAAGTGCGGTATTGCCGAGTGACGGTGCCGGTGACGCGTCATGCGACTGACGTCAAAGAATAAATTGAATATCGTGTAAATGATATTGGCTTGATGTGGTAATTGGTTATTGTGGAACGGCTAAAATACTTTTGGCGTACAGAAATTCGGTTTAAAAGGTTTTATTTTGTGATGTCAATGTCTGGTTTGGCGTTCCATTTTTGACATGCAGATTTTGAATTGCGAACACAAATCATAAGCAAAAATGTTGAGGATCCTAACGTGTCATATAGCTGCTGTTTCCTCTTTTGTCAAACGTGTATATAAGGACGTGCTGTGTCAGAAATGTTGCCTTAACAAAACTCGCATGAAAACCAATCGACGCATCTGCTTCAAGCGTATACATCCCACAACACACAGGGTGTAGAATCCCCAGCAAGATCAGAGGACGCGAGTAATCGTGTATCCGACGCAGTTTTCATTACCGCTGCTTAACATACCGGTGCCGGCGTCGCGTGCCCGCATACCGCCTCTTTTTATTCCATTTTATTCTGCCTAATGTTTATTGCTCACCGGTCAAGTAATGCGACACTAATTTCGCATGCCTTCGTTTAGCAATGTCCTAGGAAACTACGCTCGTAATACGTAAGCGTTTACTGTTGTTTGTAGGTGCTTTACTTATAAATAAGTACAGTACGAGTTTGTTTTGTTTTTTTTTTCTGTACGGCTTCTCGTAAATGTTTGCCAGTATTTTAGCTGCTTCTAAAGAGTCTTCGCTTTTCGATTCCCTTTAAATTAGTGTTGCCCAAATGCAAGACCAAGACGAGACCTTAGCCAGTCTTGGTCTTGGTCTTGCGTCAATACACTTGGTCTTGGTCTTAGTATTGCGCTCTCAGACTTGTGCTTGGTCTTGCAGCAAGAGTCTCGCAAGTCTTGCGAGACTCTACTACTTAGACTAGACTACTTTCAAATACCTATTAGCCTATTGCTATATAATAAACACGCTAGTTTAGATCTTAGAACAACGTAACAGAGTAGGTACATGTTGAGCTTAAATTGACATAAGCATAGTGAACCACCAAATAAATAAAATTAACTTGACAATAATTAAATAAACTTTTTTACCTAAGCGCACTTTAATTACTAACTCTATAATGCCTCACACCTTTAATGATTTTCTGTACGTGTACTGGCTATCCTAAACTCTTCACAAACAGCTAGCGGTTAAAATAAATATCACATAATTATACTTTTCATCTTCATCTGGATTTGATACTTCTAACTAATAAAATTAACTTTATACTTTATTAACTTTACTGCTAGACGCAAGAGTCTTGCAGGCTTAGTCTTGTTCTTGCTCAAGTCTTGCATGGTTCAGTCTTGGTCTTGGTCTAGTAACAATAAGTCTGTGGTCTTGCAAAATGCAAGAACAAGACCAAGACTGCAAGACCAATAGCGATTTTGGGCAACACTACTTTAAATTAACGGTTTTATTTCAAGATTTTAAATGACTCCGTTAAAATAGACTACTCAAGAGATCAACAAAGATTACCATTAAACCATTTAATTACACAAACCATTAATTTATTTGAGAAACTAAATTAGAACACTTTCAGTATTTCGTATATTTACGTCGATGCTCGTAATCTCCCCGCTTTCGAGGGTTAAAATTCAGTCCACAATGGCGGCATTGTTCCATTAACACAATTTTATACCCGACATATTAAAATAATAAAAACTTATGCCTCTCTTAATTAAATAATTTAGCGGCGGCCTGAGCCGAGATATGTAAATTGTTTTAGGGGATAGATCAAACAACCCTTTTTTATGACTTTAATATGCGGTCGCCGGGCGGGAGGGGGGGGGGGGTCGTGAGACACAGTCGGGCCCGGGGGGCGAGGTAAGTTATGAAATATTTAATAACGGCGCACACGATTCCATTTGAATTACTTTCGAGGAAATGACGACGTGCAAAGCAGGCGGCACATCGCGCTGCCCTGCGCGCCCGCGCCCCGCGCTCACCTACGTACGTGCGCCGAAATGAGCTAAGAAACAAATATTACTACAAACAAACTTTTTGCCTTATTAAAATTCAGCAACGTAGAATTATTTTTACATGGCCAACGTTTTGTTTTGCGGCGACGACGCGACTCCTTTCCCTTATGATCGTTACTTATTATTTTCACAGCGGTTTTCATTGAAGCCAACCAGTTCAGTAACTAAATACAAACAAACCTTGGCATTGAGAAAGTCACTTAATTGTTTTTTTCTTTAGTTGTTAATTGTTGCTCTCTTTCAAGCAATTATAGCTAAATGGAGTTTCCGTACCGTTCTTTGCAAAAAGTTAATGAATTAAATAATGATATGAGTAATCTGCGCCCGCTGTGCGCCGGGTATTACGCGACTTCACTGTCTCAAATGCCGGGGGAGTGTTTTAATTAATGTTTCCCGACAAATTGCGAAAAAACCGGCTAATGTGACGTCACTGAGCTCGTGTGTGCGGGTAATACTAATGACGCGGCGTCATAATCAAGTAATGACGCTTGTTATTGTAATGTAACGTCATCAAGACACGTCTTTTAAACGATGGCTGTTTGAGTACAAATGCGTGTAAAGGAAAGGGTTTCTTTTATAAGTGTCGTTAATTTAAATGTTAATTTTGCAAGTGTCATTTAATTTAATTGTGGCGTTATTTGTCTTTAGGGATTAGGGTATAGCACACATTTTTCTTGATAAAAAAGTGTACCTACGCAAAAAATCACAAAAAAAAAGTTTTATCTAAAGTCTACGACCGAAATGATGTTGGGCTATAACAAACATGTATATTTTTTTCATCTCGTCCTGAGAAATGATGCTGGGGCGCTTCTCACGCGTCTGTAACGAGTCTATATTATCGGGCGTATCGCTCGAACTCGCGGCCGCCTCGCGTTCAGTGTGTGCACGCCCTAAACCACGTTCGACGAACAAATGTTATCAGTGAAATGCTGATTACTGAAATATATGATCTAAGAGCTAATAAATTTTGTTTCTCCGTGTTTTCTACCCACGTTCGCCTTAAAATATGTAATTAGGGCAGGAAGTTGTTAGTATGTTTTTATTACTATTTTTTAATAGTCGTTATGAATGGTAGAAATTAGCTGTACTAATTGATACTATTTAGTAATAAAAAATAAACATATTTGCTGTTTATCTGATTAATTAAGGAACTTGCTTTGTATTAATCGAAGCAGATATTTCTGGAACTTTAATTTATAATTAACTAATCAAATATAATTATCTAACTATATTTATTTTCTTGATAATCTCAAATGAGTTAAAATAACATCTTCGTCCACGATGCATCTTCTAATAGAGATTTTATCAACATTCTACAGTTTGATTGACTTTTAGTCATTATCATTACTATCCACTTGCGTCATTACCGTGACTCACATAAGACGCAACTTCCATTGGATTAACAACCTTAATTCAATCACAAACAGTAAAATTTTCATTACCGCTAAAACGATCTTAAGCCTTATTCAATATACGTTGTTATTCTAAAATTAACTTTAATTACACATATTGAAAGTTGTCATTTGTTTGCTCTAAGACGGTTAGTTTCCCATGCGAGAGTACTAAGTGGTTGCACCGTTATTGATAGCGTGATCTGTAGGGACGATATCAAAAAGATTCAGTAATGAAGGTGATTTGAGTCGGTAAATCACCGAACATCATTAAGTTGTTATAGCATGCCAATTCTACGTGTCTTGTCCGTACTTATATACAGACAGAGCCGGCAAAAAGTGAGTTTTCAAACAAGATAATAATCTTGATCATAAATCGTTGTATTTTTTTATGTGACGCAACATCAGGTCTGTAATCATCGAAAATTTAGCAAACGTATACCTAAATACTGGATGAAGTTGTACAGTATTACAGTACTATTATTGATCGAAGGAATCACACAATAAAATACGACCACACCTTGGTGGTACACGCTGTATATAAAAATCAATGTCTGTTTGTCTGTTTGTTATTTCAATTGCTTTTTTTTTCTTTTCTTTATTCATTAATTGTTTGTTTATTAATTTGTAATAACTGGGCACAATTGGCATTAGCTATAATATTGAGGATGGGCGCTGATATTATAGGTATCCCCTACCCTTAAATTTATCTTAATCTTATCTTACATATAATAAATCTGTAGAAAAATCATTTTTGTACATCGAAAATATTTTGAAAAAAAAATTGCCAGGGTGTGAAAGGATAACCAACAGAACTTATTTCCAGCATTTTTGGAATTTTTGTCTGTTTATCCGTTTGTCTGTTTATCTGTTTGTCTGTTTCGATGATCAAGCATCACTTAAAATTTACGGAACCAATGTAGATTACTTTTATACATAAAAATTGTGCGTATCTTCAGGTATTATTTAGTTTTTGTTTCATCGTAATCGGTTAATCCTATCAAAAGATATATGAATTTAAAGTGTTCAAGAAGAACTATATCATCAAATGTAAGATGCAGCGACGTCTATTGTACTAAAATGGTACTAATTACTAAAAATGTGCTCACCAGATAACTTTTAAATAGACTGACCGGTTTTAAAATATGTTATTATAGCATAAGGTACTCTAGATTAGTCTACATGATAACATGACGCTGCCGCTGCTTTGAAAATTACATAGCATGATTTCCGTGCATTATATTTTAGCAGTTTAACATCTTGGTGATAGATGGCGTTGTTCATGTCACTCCATCGAGGAAGACTATGGTATCTAACATCACGCTAGAACTAAAAGGAGCAGAGCATCAATGATAAATATTGCAAAAACAGGGAAAAGTTATTTCTTTTGAGAGCTTCCGTTGCGAGTACTGCATAAACGGTTAAAGTTACGCAACAATTATTTTAAGGGAATTCGTCCTCTAAAAAAATCCGCGATAGCATAATATGTCTATCTTTTAAGGTTGACTCACTCTCTCTCTAACCCTCTCTCTCTCATGTGACGCAGACGAAGCTGCGCGGGTCAGCTAGTATACAATAAATTACGTGTCACGTTGTTTGACTCCTAAATTACTTACCGATTTTAATTAAATTTGCACACCGTGTGCAGTTTGATCCAACTTGAAAGATAGGATAGATAGTTAGGATAGAATAGAAAAAAATAAAATGTCCACCCGTGCGAAGCCAGGACGTGCAGCTAGTATATATTACAAGACACATTGTCTTAGCTTAGGTATTGGCTGAAACTTAAACATACTACTCTAATATTGTAAACAAAATTTTTACTTGAATGTGCAAATAAACAATTTTTTATTTTTTTTTATTTGATAGACTCCTAAACTACCGAACCGACTTTTATGACATTTTGCACAATTGTTCTACATAGGGCGGAAAAGTCTGTGAAAAAATAAACTGAAAAAAGAAATTGCACCGCATGCCACCAAATAAATTAGGTATAAGTACCAAAGGTTTCACTCACACAAATAGGGAATATGCATATTATTTTTTTTTCGATACGGAATGTTAAAGTACTAGATAAAAATAATGACAAAAAGCGAAAACAAGACATAAATCGGCCAAACAACACAAAAGTTATAACCATTTAAACTTTGATGGATTTTGTACGTCGATGCAGCGAATGACGCCATTCGCTGTATCAAATCTCTGTCTAATCAGCAGTTTCAAATGCTTATAACTTAGTATTTTTGCTTTGTTTAAAGTGATAAAAAAAATCATGCATATATACCCTATTAGAAAAAGAAAAACAGTTAACCTTGGCTGCCTGCATCAATGACGTTATTATATATAGACACGTCATGAACCAACATCGCGGCGCTTAAAAACGGCGAAAATACTAGAACTACTTATAAGCGTGAAGAAAGAGAAAGAAAATATGACACCGAACGGCGGGATGCCTGTTGCGAGAGGGAGATAAATATACATCTTCAGTCACGTCACAGGATTTATTAAATTACATATAAACAAACGTAGCGTCGCGCGACAGGTTGGTGCGTAACTAAGCGCGATGTGGCCAATTGGCTTCATTTCATGTTGTCATTTTAGAGTGCGGACAACGTATCTATAGTTTATATATCATTGGCCTGCATACTAATCTATTATGTTGACTGTACCATGAAAACTTGTAAAGTATGGGTACCTACAAGAGTGGATAATTTATAAATCTCTTCATAAACTTCAATAAAAGTAAATCTTTATGGGTTTTCGTGATTTAGTAAGTCAATTATAAAAGATGAATGTTAATTAACGGCTTAATTAGGAAGTCAAATTAATGTCAATAGTTTTCTATCGAATAATCAAGTTATGTTCCATTACTTAGTTATTTTTTTTCAAGTTCGTGAGCTTTATCGATTGAAGTTTTTAATGGCTATATTTAAGTTCTAATAAAATGTTTGATTTATGTTGATTTCTTTGAATAGGTCTAATACTTATTGTAAATACATACAATGTTTAAATAGTTTTGTTTTTATTAGAACTTTTTTCAATTATGATAGATATGGTTTTTTAGGAGCTCGTGGCTAAATAATAACAGCCACTCGGGTCAATCGTTGGGTTAAGCCGTGCTTGCCTAGGTTGGTCTGTGGATGGGTGACCACCCATTACATACCGAGTTTCCTCCTTGCCTCGGAAAGCACGTTAAGCCGTTGATCCCGGCTGTCATTTGTAGATCTTTGACAGTCGTTAGGTAGTCAGTGGCCTAAAAAGTCTGACAACCAGTCTTACCAAGGGGTATCGTATTACCCGGTACTAACTGGGTTGTGGCGGTCAGATAGGCAGTCTTCCATGTAAAATACTGGTATTCAGCTGCATCCGGTTAGACTGGAAGCCGACCCCAACATAGTTGGGAAAAGGCTAGGCAGATGATGATGATAGATATGTTTTTTATTCCAACGTTTTTAATTTGCTATTTCAGTATTGGTCGCATAGTTAAAGTGGTCGCAGCACTTGGAAAGATGCCAGACATGCCACTGAATTCAATTTCGCTATCAATCATTGAGAGAGAAAACAATTAGGTTTTTAACCGACTTCCTAAAGCAGGAGGTTATCAATTCGTCTGAATTTTTAATAAACAAAAAATAAAAATGATCTTCTTCTTTGACAGCCAAGGAAGGATCATTCGTGTGGTTAGTTGGTGCCAAAACTGGTATCAGTTTTTATGTCGCCCATGAGCCTCTGCCATGGCTTTACATGCCGTCGAGAAATATCTCTCAGGCATGCTGATGTCCTAACGATGCGATGTTTCTTCGATAAATATGATTATACACTGTTTTAAGCTTTCACGGTTTAAAACTAAACTAATATTGTCACTTACGGGATATCTTCCGGGATTATTATTCAGCGATCATGGAACAGCGTCGAAATATTGGGAAATAAAAATAAATAATAATCACGGAAGATATTCCGTAAGTGACAATATAAGTTTAAATATGATTATGTTTCAAAATCGAAACCCACCAAAAAATCGATGGGATTATTTAAAAAAAACCTGCTTATTACAGTTGAACGAACTTCCCCAATAAAGTTTTGTAAGTATCGTTTTGTATTACGAACATAAACAAAATAATTAATTTACACACAATCTCTTTAATCTCCATTCCAAGAATTGAACAACAAGAGAGCTATTAATATCTGGATTCGTCACAGTCTTTTTTGCCCACACTGTGGGCGGATACTTAGGGCCTGTTCAGAGGAACCAAAACACACCACAGTGATAAAAATGTGACCTGGTACAAAATTGTATCAATCTTTAGATATCGTAAGATTTCATTTACACGTATAACAGTTTTTAGACGCGGTCAACGATTGTAGTCAATACTTGATCGTATCAGACTTAAACGACTTAAACGACAATAACGATTGTATCAGACTTAATTTTGAATTATTTTTTTACAACTTCACAGTTCACGTATTAGAGGCTGTGATAACGCATCTTCAGGGTTTTGCAGCAAAACTATTTTACTCGACTTCTGTCTGACCACAATTTTTCAACTCGTCATCATCTGCCTACCCCTTTTCCAACTATATTACTTGTCTGACCATCACAACCTAGTAACTCGATAATACGATACCTCTAGGCAAGACTAGCTAAGAGTGGTAAGTTGTCAATTTGTCATTTACGCAACTGTGATGATAAATGACATCGTTTTTTTTTGTATATTTTCTCTATACTAGAAATTTCTTCTGTATCTTGAGTGCGTTTAGAAACATTTGAACTCACATACACAAACTGATATAAGACAGAAATATTTGTTTCGAGCGTGCATCGTACCCGCAAGAAACAGCGCAACATCCACTGCACCAACCGTACAGTCAAAGTTGCAAAAATGACAACATTCAAGGATTTCATAATTATAGTCAGTCTGATCGAACCCTTACCCCGTAGTCGTGAAAACCTTTGGCAGATAACTCGATGGCTAATTCGAAATGGTTCATTGTTGTCTGTAGTTTCAAAGGCAGTACTTTCCAAGATATGGCTCTTGCACAATAGTGCTGGGACGTAAAGCTAACTAAATGGCAAAGGATTGTCGGCTGACGTGAAGACTTGACGTCAGTTGACGTGACAATGTTTGACGACAATGGGCGTTTTAATTTTTAAGTATGTGACATTAAGTATTGTTTGTTTTGTTAGTGGTTGTGTTTGTGAGAGATTTATTTTGTTTTGAATAGGTATTTAGGTACAGACTTTAATGTGAAAGCTTGTTTTCCTAGGAATCTTCTGTTTATCCAACTTACGTCAAGAATTCAAATTATGAATCACGTTAAAATTAAAAAAAAATCTTAAAATTGTTTTTATGGTTATAAGTGACTATTATGACCCTTTTAAGAATTTTAAATTTTAATAATATTCAAAATAATCTACTATTTCTACTTATGTACCTACTCTTTTTACTTTGCTCATTGTATTTTGTTTTTTTTTTGCTCGTATGATAGCTAACTTGTGTGTAATTCTTCTTTTTATTATTTTTAAATTTAGATCGGCAGGTCAATGTGGACAGGCTGCTTTTACCCGGCATGGACTTCATGGTCACTTTAACTCAATGACTATGCACAAAAGTGGGTTCCTGGTTTATAACTGGTGACTTATTTTATGGTAGGTATTACAGGGTTGGTAATTTGTCTGATAAGTCTAGTGATTAAGTAAGTGCCGTTCTTTATTACCGTCTATAAAGTTAGTGCTGACATGATGGCCTCTCTAATTTCCACACATTTTGCGGTATTTTAATATTGAATAGCTATAAAACGTTTATTATCACTGTATAAAAGCGTAGAAAGAGATGTAGAGATTTAGCTTCAGAATAAGAGCTTACTGAGGCGCTCGTGGCTAAATAATAACAGCCGTTCGGGTTAAGCCGCGCTTGCCTAGGTTGGTCCGTGGATGGGTGACCACCCAGTAAAAACTTAGTTTCCTCCGTGCCTTGGTAAACACGTTAAGCCGTTGGTCCCTATTGTCATTTAAATCTTTGACAGTCGTTACAGGGGCTCCGGCCCATCTCATTTCAACAACTAAACATAATAGCATCACAAAAGTCTCATTTCGAAACTAGGTATATTGATCTTCATACATTGAATCCCATTTCGTAACTATAAGTGGTCTAAAAACTAGTCTTACCAAAGGATGTCGTATTATCTAGTACGAATTGGGTTGTGGAGGTCAGATAGGCAGTCGCTCCATGTATCCGGTTCCATGTATAGCAACATCCGGTTAGACTGAAAACCGACCCCGAAATAGTTGAAAAAAGGCTTATAGGCAGCTGATCAATAAGAGCTTATTGACTTATAGGTACCTATAATCTAAATATATAAAAGAAGAAACTGACTGACTGATTGACTGACTGACTGACTGACTCATCTATCAACGCACAGCCCAAACCGCTGGGTCTATAGATTCCAAATTTGGCAAGTAGGTTCCTTATGTGGTCTAGGGGTGCACTAAGAAAGGATTTTTCAAAATTCATCCCCTAAGGGGGTTAAGCGGGGCTCCAAAGTTTGTATGGGGAAACAAGATTAGTTAGGCTATTTTATTCGAAACTTCACAGGAGTGCTCCTATTGATAAATGAGTAGAAACGGGTTTCAGGGTTTTTCAGAATTCAACCCCTAAGAGGAGGAAATGGGGTGGCAAAGTGTAAAAATCAATGCACAGCCCAAACCGCTGAGTCTAGAGATTCCAAATTTGGCAAGTTGGTTCCTTATGTGGTCTAGGGTTGCACTAAGAAAGGATTTTTCAAAATTCACCCCCTAAGGGGGATAAACGGGGTTCCAAAATTTGTATGGGTAAAACAAGATTAGTTAGACTATTTTATTCGAAACTTCACAGGAGTGCTCCTATTGACAAATGAGTAGAAACAGGTTTCAGGTTTTTTCAGAATTCAACCCCTAAGAGGGGGAAATGGGGTGGCAAAGTATAAAAATCAATGCACAGCCCAAACCGCTGAGTCTAGATATTCCAAATTTGGCAAGTAGGTTCCTTATGTGGTCTAGGGGTGCACTAAGAAAGGATTTTTCAAAATTCACCCCATATGGGGGTTAAACGGGGCTCCAAAGTTTGTATGGGTAAAACAAGATTAGTTAGACTATTTTATTCGAAACTTCACAGGAGTGCTCCTATTGACAAATGAGTAGAAACAGGTTTCAGGTTTTTTCAGAATTCAACCCCTAAGAGGGGGAAATGGGGTGGCAAAGTATAAAAATCAATGCACAGCCCAAACCGCTGAGTCTAGATATTCCAAATTTGGCAAGTAGGTTCCTTATGTGGTCTAGGGGTGCACTAAGAAAGGATTTTTCAAAATTCACCCCATATGGGGGTTAAACGGGGCTCCAAAGTTTGTATGGGTAAAACAAGATTAGTTAGACTATTTTATTCGAAACTTCACAGGAGTGCTCCTATTGATAAATGAGTAGAAACGGGTTTCAGGTTTTTTCAGAATTCAACCCCTAAGAGGCGGAAATGGGGTGGCAAATTATAAAAATCAATGCACAGCCCAAACCGCTGAGTCTAGAGATTCCAAATTTGGCACAAAGGTTCTTTATTAGGTTTTGGGGTGCATTAAGAAAGGATTTTTCAAAATTAACCCCCTTAGGGGTTGGAACGGGAGTCCAAAGATTACATGGGGAAATAAGATTAGTTAGACTACTTTATTCGAAACTTAACAGGAGTACTCCTATTGATAAATGAGTTAACGTTTGTGTTTCAGGTTTTTTCAGAATTCAACCCCTAAAGGGGGAAATGGGGTAACAAAGCCTGAAATTCAACATAGGTATTGTTTGTATGGTGAATTGGGTTGGGTGTATTAGAAACACAACGATTTTAAAATTTAATGTGGCGGCCCTAAAATAACATCATTCCCTGTTGGGGTGCGATGGGGTTGAAATGTCTAAAAATCAATATGGGTGTCGATACCGAGATTATCAGATGTGCTGATTACGAAAATGGCATTTATTTTGAGATCCAGAAGATGGCGGATTCGACTTCTCTAAAGGGTTATTGTTGATTTATTGTGATGATTGTGATTACGATGTTGATGATTGTGATAATGATTGTGATGATGATGATATTTATTACGATGATAATTATTGTTTTACGATGATGGTGATTGTGGTAGTGATTTTGATGGTGATTGTGATGGTGATGGTGATTGTGATAGTGATTGTGATAGTGACGGTGATTGTGATGGTGATAGCAATGGTGATGGTGATTGTGATTATGACAGTGACGGTGATAATGATGAAGATGATTTTGATTACGATGATAATGATTAATGATTGTGATAACAAGGATAGTGATTGCGAGAATGATTGTGATGGTGATTGTTTTAACTTGATTTTGTGATAGTGACGGCGATTGTGATCATGATGATTGTGATTGAGATGATAATGATTGTTATTACGATGATAATAATTGTAATTACGACGATAATGATTGTGAAAACGATGATAGTGATTGTGATAGTGATTTTGATAGTGATTGTGATGGTGATTGTGATAGTGACGGTGATTGTGATGGTGATAGTGATGGTGATGGTGATTGTGATTGTGACAGAGATGGTGATTGTGATAATGACGAAGATGATGTGATTAAGATGATAATGATTGTGATAACGAGGATAGCGATTGTGAATGTGATGGTGAGTGTGATTGTGTTAATGATGGTGATTGTGATAGTGATGGTGATTGTGATAATGATTGTGGTTGTGATAGTGATGGCGATTGTGATGATGATGATTGTGATTAAGATGATAATGGTTGTGATTACGATGATAATGATTGCGATAATGATGTAAGTGATTGTGATAGTGTTTGTGATCGTGATTGTGATGGTGATGATGTTTGTGATGGGTGATTGTGATGATATTGGTGATTGTGATAATGACGGTGATTGTGATTACAATGACAATGATTGCGATTACGATGATAAATATTGTGATAACCATGATGGTGATTGTGATAGTGATTGTGATAGTGATTGTGATAGTGATAGTGATGATGATAGTGATTGTGATAGTGATTGTGATAGTGATTGTGATAATGATTGTGATAGTGATTGTGATAGTGATAGTGATAGTGATTGTGATAGTGATTGTGATAGTGATAGTGATTGTGATAGTAATTGTGATAGTGATTGTGATACTGATTGTGATAGTGATTGTGATAGTGATAGTGATTGTGATAGTGATTGTGATAATGATTGTGATAGTGATAGTGATTGTGATAGTGATAGTGATTGTGATAGTGATTGTGATAGTGATAGTGATTGTGATAGTAATTGTGATAGTGATTGTGATAGTGATTGTGATAGTGATTGTGATAGTGATTGTGATAGTGATTGTGATAATGATTGTGATAGTGATAGTGATTGTGATAGTGATAGTGATTGTGATAGTGATAGTGATTGTGATAGTGATAGTAATTGTGATAGTGATTGTGATAGTGATTGTGATAGTGATTGTGATAGTGATTGTGATAGTGATTGTGATAGTGATTGTGATAGTGATTGTGATAGTGATTGTGATAGTGATTGTGATAGTGATTGTGATAGTGATTGTGATAGTGATTGTGATAGTGATTGTGATAGTGATTGTGATAGTGATTGTGATAGTGATTGTGATAGTGATTGTGATAGTGATTGTGATAGTGATTGTGATAGTGATAGTGATTATGATAGTGATTGTGATAGTGATAGTGATTATGATAGTGATTGTGATAGTGATTGTGATAGTGATTGTGATAGTGATAGTGATTGTGATAGTGATTGTGATTGTGATAGTGATTGTGATAGTGATTGTGATAGTGATTGTGATAGTGATTGTGATAGTGACTGTGATAGTGATTGTGATAGTGATTGTAATAATAAATTGTGATGATTATGAAATTTGGCATATATATAGGATACTATTTATCCCTTTATTATGATTCAGTGGGACAATTACCGAACTTTACGCGGGCGAAGCCGCGGGCAACAGCTAGTACATAATAAGCATGGAACCTACACCGTTTTTTATTTACTAGGTATCACCTAGTAACATTGCAAGTCTCTATATAACCTCATCAACATTATAAGAAAGGAACCTTTCTTGTCAATGGAAACGACAAAGTTGTAGCATGAATTGAGCACTGTACAAATGTAGATACATCCATGCACACATGGCTTATAAATAAGTTACCCTTTTTGTATGTTCACAAGTATCTACAAGGAATAAACAAGTTTATGGGAACAAACCGGAGATACAAGGTTGTGAGCTAGCGCAAACATAAGGGCGTGGACTGAGAGCGGCGAGCGGGCACGCGTAGGCGCAGACACGGCCGCCCCTAACAACTTAATAAGCGGTTGTGCGTGATTTACGTGGGCTCGCGGCGCCGGCGCACTCGCTCACTCGCCCCTCCGACTTATTTATACTAATTTATGACAGATAAACATCGATTTTACTTAGCAATACCAAGACAAAGGATCGAAATGCATCCCTCTTATTATCTTCAAGAATTCAGACAAAAGGAACACAACGGAATTGTATTCGTGCTCTCATAGTAGACGGTAGGCGTATCATTAAAAGCTACAGCCAGTCAGAATGTCTCATTAGCGCTAAGCGTGCCATTAAAAAGTGGCCACAACTGGCTCACACTGGACACAAATCCAGATTATAAATCTAAACGCGCGCTAATTACGCCACACCCAATAAATCTCTCGCATTATATAGGCCGTAAATATACCACAAATATACCATAAATATACGATTCCGTGGTCGTTGGCCATAGACCCCACTCGAAGCGGCTCTCGGCCGGAGTTATGGCCCTTCGAATGGCCGACTCGGCCGTAACAATCGGTGTGAATCGGAAATAACCGGAAAATTTCCACAACTTGTCTAATAGCTTATTGTTATACGATTGTGGTGTTATTGTTGTTACGGCTAACAAATAGCCGTGTTGTCAACGTGTTTTAAACGTTATTTAGTGAGCACTTATGCGGAGAAATGTCCAAGAGTTATGAAATGTTGAAACACGTAGAGAAATTCAAATGGAACGCAAACCGGTGCGACTGCGGACAATTGTACTTCATTTGGCGCTCAATGAATAAATAAAGAATGGAAATCAGTCAAGTGCGAGCTCAACTTGTAGGTTTAAGTTTCCGCATCAATATTGACACGAAAGGTGCTTATTGTTGATTTTACAGATAGATCAGGCAAAACAATAAAACAATTTTTTGATATAAAATCCGAAAAAAATGTTATGGGTAGGAAAGATCAGACACTAAATCACCAGAAATATTGCCTTCCAATGTTCCATCTTTCAGCTGCATTTATTATACTTAAAGAAAACAAAAGGCTTCCTTTTTCAAACTCCGGTATCCGGATACTCCCTCAATTACGTCAAAAGTTTGCTAGTCGA
The DNA here is from genome assembly GCA_905147715.2 of Xestia xanthographa. Classification (NCBI taxonomy): domain Eukaryota; kingdom Metazoa; phylum Arthropoda; class Insecta; order Lepidoptera; family Noctuidae; genus Xestia; species Xestia xanthographa. Next base: position 20,744,692 of record LR990655.1, on the reverse strand, counting down.
GCTCAAAACCATAAAGGCAACTAAGTACTAACATAACATCGCATTAACAGTAATCTCTAATAAGTTGGCGGCCTGATCAATCACTGCCTTTAATTTTTTTTTTTAAACATAACTACCCAATTATCCAAACTTGCAAATAATTAACTTTTTTTGATATTCGATGTCTAATATCCTACTTCCTTCTAATATAAGCATTTTGTAGAAGTAGTGTGATTATTCCTTTATATTTCAATTTATTGATGAGGAAATTAATTATTTATATAAAATATTTAGTATATTTGCATATTAGCATTTGTATATTAGCCGTGTGGTATCCGGCAGAGTAGAATAGAACCAACCCATTACACTCACGGGTGTCGTATAAGGCGACTAATGTCTGAGGCAGAACCAATGGCAGAACAGAACACCTTGCGCTTCCGTGGACCAGAGAATGGGCAGCAACGTTTTCTGTTAGTCTTTTATCACTATACGATCTCCAATCCGCCTGCCAAGCGTGGAGATTACGGCAAATTCCTTCCATCATGGAAGAGGCTTATGTCCAGCAGCGGACGTTATGGGCTGTTGTAGTAGTATATTTGCATAATAAACACAATAGTTTGTTAGGATGTACCGATGGATGTTTGTTACTCTTTGACGCAAAAACAACTGACCTGATTTGGATGAGGCACACAAGTTTAAAACCTATATTAACACGTTACTTTTTATCCCGATAGTTCGATTCCATGGGACAATTAACGAACTCTACGCGAGCGAAGCCGTGGGCATAAACCAGTTAGATTATAGTAAGCACAGTCATGTGGAAGGTAGGTACTTTACAATTTTCGAAGAGGACAGACGATTCTTTTCATATAAACTAAAACAAGTATTAAAAGATGGTTGGCTCTTCCCAATATCCGGCAGCCGGATACTCGCTCTCAATTAGTCTAAAGTTCGAGCTCAAAACACACAAAACAACAACTATCAACAATGAGGGATAACTGAATATAATGCAAAGCAAGCTAGTTGGGAGGAAAAGTAAGTAAGCAAGCAAACTCAATCAATGCATTACAATTTTCAATAGTAGGGGAGACCGGGTACAAAAGTAACGGCGGGTCGAAAGTAACAAACGCTCTGTAGGTTAATCAAATGGTCGAAACGCCGCCCTACTACCGTCAAGAGACAGCCGGTGACGCTACAGCCGCTTGCATTTAGTCGCCGCGCACATTCCGTGCCGTAAAGTTTTGCTAGAGGACGATAAGTGATTTTACGAACCAAAAGTAAGTTTTTTGTCATTTATTAATTAAGTGTTTACGTAATGTTAAAATGATGATATCTATGTGATTATTTGCAGTGTTATTCTTGATTAGATTGTTTACACAGTGTTATTATTGATTTTGGAATGGCAAGTTCCATTTTCAGGTAGGCATTCATGAATTAACAAAAATGTAATTGGGTACAAAAGTAACATAGCACTACGGGTACAAAAGTAACATGTTACTTTTGTCCCCATAATGCAGTGAGTATGATTCACTTATTGTTTTATGTTAATTACTTATTTGTTTTTATTTATCAACAGAATGCCGCGACGAGTGTAAAAACAGCAAGAGGGACCACTATGCACAGAAAAGCGGCTGACGAACATTTTAAAGATAATGCCACAATTAGAGCCCTGGAAAAAAGTACAATGTTTGTACAGGTACAAAAGAAAATTAAAGGCAGGAAATACTAGTGCATAGTTGGCTACCGTTGCGTCAACCGTGTGTTTACTGTTGATGAAGAAAAAAAACTGCAAGACTATTTAATTGAGTGCTCTGGAATTTATTTTGGATTGACCTCACCTGTACCTACGTAAGTTGGCACATGTGGCATGCATCAATGATGATGCGCACTATGTGTGCCATAATTGCGAGTCTGAGTAGACTAGGGAACTGAATCTCCTATAAGTTGATCTCATTATTTCCTACTATGATTAAGAAAAATTCCTGACGAGAAGTCATTAACTGTTATATTTAATTTGTTTTGTTTACATTGTTAACGCATACAAGAAGTACTATTGACATGTTAAAAGTACAAATGTTATTAAAACACGTTTTTCTAATAAATAAGTTGATTTCATAATATGGCATTTCATATTTATTACATACACCTTAATCATGTTACTTTCGACCCACACCGTGTTACTTTCGCCCTGGCCTCAGGGTCGAAAGTAACAACCGTCATTTTATTTTTAAAACTCTGTAATTCACAATAAACAGCAAATAATGAGGTAAATTTAGATACAAATTTGTACAGCATAATCGAAATTTATGTGGCTATATTAATTTCATCAAAAATATTATAAATAACGAGAAACCAGTGTCAAAGTACAAAGTGTTACTTTTGTACCCGGTCTCCCCTAGTTCCAAATACAGGGTGTAAAAAAAATAATTTAAAAAAATTAAAAAACCCGACTGCGTAAAAAAAACGAATTATTTTGAATAAAAAAAAACTGAAAAGAATAAAACAAGTTCAGGAGACAGGACATATTGACTGCAACAGTCGGGACCCATATTGGATGTAATGATTTTAGTCTAGATTATTTAATGGGTCCCGACTGTTGCAGTCAATATGTCCTGTCTCCTGAACTTGTTTTATTCTTTTCAGTTTTTTTTTATTCAAAGTAATTCGTTTTTTTTACGCAGTCGGGTTTTTTAATTTTTTTTTTATTTTATACTTTTTAGTTACTTAGATATTATAACCTTTTAAAATCCTCATTATGAGCCCTTTATTGGGGTGTGTAATATTATGGTATAATAACAAATAGTACATTATCTCTTGAAATAACATTCATTATATGTTATAATTTTCATAATGCTATAAAAACAAATAACCAAATTTCATGACATCTAATGTTACATTTCACATAAACTTCTTTTGCTCTAATTACATTTAGTATAACATTCATTTCATATAATTTTCAATTTGTATAATGCTTTTTTTATTATATAACATTTAGTTGACCTATTTTCATTTGATATAATTTTCAAATTTACTCTTTTCAGCCTAAATTATGTAATAAATAAGTAAATATCAAGAAACTTCATACTGCTATAACTTCATCTTTAAAATGATTCACCAACAATAGAAGGGATCGGGGGGGAGCACGAAAATCTCAGACGTCTATAATCGAATCAGTTTTTGCATAAGTATATGTCGCAGCCAACTAGTTTAATTAGACGTTCAACTAACTCGGGGTGCCCTAACCTCAAAACACTTTATATTGGCCAAAAAGTGTAGTCGACGGAGCCCCGCGTAGCGGGGCTCCTATTTCTGTCTTGCAGGGTTTAAAGGAACCTAACTAACCTAACATCGTGGTGCCCCAAGTCCCTAACCACTTTCTATTCGCTTAAAAAGCGTAGACGACGGAGCCCCGCTGTGCGGAGCTCCTATTTCTGTCTTGCAGGGTTTGAAGGAACCTAACTAACCTAACATCGGGGTGCCCTAAGTCCCGAACTTAAAGCTGTTTAGACGAGATTTAAGAGTTGATTGAACGGCTAATTAAACTAGTTGGCTGCGACATACAAAACAAAGTTGACGTTTCAAAATTATATTAAACGTTAATATAGATTTTTTATACAGTCAAACCTGAGTAAGTGAGAACTGGGTAAGCGAGAAAACTCTATTTTAATGAGAGTATTTGCCAGGTCCCGTCATTTTGCCCTTCTAAAGCCTCTATAAGTGAGAAACATAAAACCTGTATGAGTGATAGTCATTTTTCATGAGGGAACCTCTTTATGTGAGATTGCTACTTGCCTATACCTCTATAAGCGACAATTAACTATTGCTATTTTATAACTTATTCTTAAATTTAAAAGGACTCTTCCATTCGAATGACCAGATGTGCGTCTGTTATTGTTTTCTATAGTTCTAGGAACTTACGTTGTATTCAAATAACCGAGTAAGTCGTTGTTATTTTTTTATTATTGTTCGTTGAGAACAATAATAAAATACAGAAAGCCAAATGTGCCTACCTACTACCTACCGCCGACTTGTTTGTCAAGCTTATTACAGACAGTTCATAAAAGCAGTTGCGAAGAAAGTTCCTGTACTCAATGTGTTGTCTTTAAGTGATAAACTTAAAATTGTTATTGCTTTTGAATCTAGGAAATTACGAAATCAAATACAGAGTAGGTTTGGCGTAGCACAATCCACCTACTATAAAATTATAAAATATAAAAACAGAATCGCAAAGTAAATTAACAGATTTTTTCAAGTAAACGTTGTTAAAAGATTATGTACCTAGACTAAACATTTAGGTTCAGACCATCCAGGTCATAGACCTCTATAAGTGAGACCGATTGCTACTGTAACTCTGTAAGCTAGAAACTCGGGTTAGTGAGAAACCTCTATAAGAGAAAAACAGATCGCGGTCCCTTGACTTCTCACTCATCCAGGTTTGACTGTATTATACCAACTAAATATTAGGTCATGTGATCGTTAGAACTTTTGTTATTATATCAAATGTTACGCACCCCCTTTATTGAGCCGTTCAGGCTGCAGAGCGTGCCAAACATTTGAATTTGGCGCTAAAAATCCGCCATTTTGTTTTTTATTATTTTTCTATACCCAGAGTCACTCTCACAGTAAATACGAATCTAATGACACCTCTCAAGCTAAAATCCACCTAGCCGTTCAGGCTGCAGAACGGGCCTAAAATTAGAATTTTATTTACTTTTATACTATTTGTCATACCGAATTACATTCAAACATATAAGTGGCATACATTTTTGTAATCGCCTTTAAAAACCCTTTATTTTGATACCCCACTATATGGTCTGAGAAGAAAAAAAAAATTCGACCTCCACAATCTTGCTCCCCAAATCCGCAATTATTTTTGTTTATTGATTTTAATGTAGCCAGTGACACCCGCGCCATCAAGACGAATCTAACGATATATAAACTATCCAAATCCCTCTATCCGTTGAGGAGTTACGAGGGAACAAAGAAACGGACATACATACATACAAACATACATACAGGGCAAACACATAACCCTCCTTTTGGGCTTCGCCGCAGTCGGGTAAAAAACCTCATCACGACGAAGCCGTCAACCAAGCATTCCATCAAACTAAGTAACTTTATGCAAAATTTATTTGCTGGGAAGCGACTTTTTTTTTTTGGTGAAAAATCGTGTTTTGTTGTAGAAATCAATTAAATGCACTCAAAAAATTGTGCTGATGGATAGATTGAATAGTATGGGGGTCATGGAGGTGTATAAAGTAAAGGTCAATTAAAAACTTGTATAAAAAAAAATAAAAAACTTGTCAAAAAGTTGGAACTTTGACCCCCAATAACTCCGTAACTAGAAGGTTCCCAGGTATGGTGTAGAACAAAAAAATGATCGCAATGACTGAAGGGGAGAACAAGTATCTTTCGGCTTCGTTAAGAGGTGTTTTACACCCTTTATTAATAAATCATGAATATCTAAAGTACATACTTTTATCAAACTTTATTTAGACATGTGACTATACATACAGTAAGCGCAGTGTGTAAAAGGAATATAACAAATTTTAAAGAAATGCTTACAGACTTATCATCTGCAATTCATTCGAAAGAAAACTATTGGCTACTTTCCTCAACAACTGGCAGCCGGATACTCGCTCTCAATTAGTTTAAAGTACACAAAACAAGAACTATCAACAATAAATCATAACTGAATATGAAGCAAAGCGAGCAAGTTAGAAAGAAAAGCAATCAACTATAGCAAGCTCGATCACCCACTGTATAAATTAGCGCAGTTTGCAACGCTATGAACGTACTCGTACGTGCAAACATCATGAATATCATTAATTATTAATTAATACAGCGGTTGTTAAAAATAGTTTGGCGGACGTGAACTAAGTGCTAATGTTTTCATATTAATTTTTAATTCGTTTTTGTGGAATTAAGTTTGTTATTTGTTAGAATTATAGAGGAGCTCGTGGCTAAATAATAACAGCCGCTCGGGTCGATCGTTAGGTTAAGCCGTGCTTGCCTAGGTTGGTCTGTGGATGGGTGACCACCCATTACATACCGAGTTTCCGCCGTGCCTCGGAAAGCACGTTAAGCCGTTGGTCCCGGCTGTTATTTGTAGATCAGACAGTCGTTAGGTAGTCAGAGGCCCAATAAGTCTGACAACCAGTCTTACTAAGGGGTATCGTATTACCCGGTACTAACTGGGTTGTGGAGGTCAGATAGGCAGTCGCTCCATGTAAAATACTGGTCTTCAGCTGCATCCGGTAAAACTGGAAGCCGACCCCAATATAGTTGGGAAAAGGCTAGGCAGATGATGATTTGTTAGAATTATAGTTACTGTTTTATTGTTTTAACTTTTGCATTGTATGTTTTTAAGTCTAAGTGTAATTATGATAGCATGATATTTATTTTGTTTGTGGACACCAGAGGGACTAAACAAAGTGATACTCTTACAGCTACAATTCAAGTCCAAAATTAAATTTATTGGATTACATCCGAGGGTACAATAATTCGCAACCAGCTGAAAGTTGGTAGGATTGTTCAAAACACCATCATAAACGAAATCTAAGAAGTCCTCACTCCTATTTTTTGGTCTAATTTCACCGGACTACCTATTTATTGAAAGTAGTGGTAAGAAATAGAATATTATAGTTAAAAAAAATTAAATACACACTTTCGAGTTAAGGGCAGGTAGACCCAATTTTACCAATTTTACATAACTTTGATTCAATAGTAAACAAAGAAATCGTGATTTTTTAAAGCCAAAAAAATAGATATTATAGTTGACTATATTTACTAAAATAATTTGTGGTTCAAAACATGATATCAAAAACTTCACTCGATGAAAAAAAAATCCGAACAGGAGCCTAATTCGAATATTTTTTTATGTTTTTCTTATTTTACTTGAAGAATATGAAAGTTTTACTTCCAAAAAAAATATCTAAGCAAAGTTAATAACATATAGAACAATTATTTGTGGTTAAATTTTGCAAAACAATTTAATCCTTTTAATAATAAATTATTATATAAGAAAACGGCTTGCGCACGTGGATTCAGTCGCCCGCCAGGCCTTGACGAGGTAGGACCTATGTCCCTTTTGCTGGCGCACGGCTGTCTCGCCAATTTATCGAACGATTTATTTAAAGAACGTAGTGTAATTATAACAGTACAGTCTTTTTTAACCGACTTAAAAAAAGGAGGAGGTTTCACAATTTGACCGTAGGATAACTTCGTCGTTTATGAACCGATTTAGATGATTCTTTTTTTGTTGGAAAGAAGATATTCCAAAAGTAGTATCATGACCATGAAACTAGGATCTGATGATGGCATCTCAGAGAAATCGAGGGAAACCTTTGAACATCGTAGTGCGACTAGTGCGTTTGTTTTTTTGTTCATTGAGTATTTTAGAGCACTACTATTTAAAGAAAGTCTGGACTCGATCTGATGATGGAACCCGAAGACAGTCGAGGGCACTCCTCAACGATTCACAATAATTAGCCGGTGTTTGGGCTTGATTAATTTGTATTGATGAGAACTTTACACCTAAATGGGTTGTGATCATCTTTAGGGGTCTGATGATAAAGACGAAGGACAGTCAAAGGAACTCCTCAACGTTTTACAGTAGCTATCTTGTGTTTGGATTTAATTCATTTCTATTGATGAGAACTTTGCACCCATATGGGTTATAAGTGCCATTAGTTACATTAAGTGCCATTGGTGTGATGATGGAGACCATAGACAGTCGAGGGAATTCCTCAACGAACGAGTTTACAATCTCACGAGATAGATTATAATCTAACGGTATTTACAATTTTACGGTGACACATACAACAATTAATAAAGCATGTGTCGCTTCGTGAGATAAAAACAATGTAAGAAACCTAGTCAAAAGTAAGTAGGTACAAATTCCCTCGAGAATAGTCTCGTCACAGGTGCGCGTATGCAAACTACTTATAAAAAACATCGAGAAATGTTAATTTAATTTCGACCGTACGCCGAGGGCGTAAAGTACCTACTTCCTTCTTCCGTTCGAGTTGTTTATCATCCTTTTGCTTATAGTTTCCTTTGTATTTTTTTGTAAATGTTTTTTTGTTCATGCTTTTTGTATGAATTAAAAGATTGTCTAGCGAACAATACTAGACACCGCTAGAGGATTCGCGAATATTTTTTGTGTGTCTGCTAATAGTATGAAAGCACAGCGCAGGCGCCGCATAGGTAGTTAGTTTTGTTTTCGACATTGGAACAGTCAGTTTTGTTTTCGATATTCAAGCAGTCAGTTTCGTTTCAATATCGGAATAGTTAACAGTTCTTTCCAATTATAGTTTCAGCTCAGTTTTTCCAGTATTGTCTGCTTGTAGTGTCTTACCATAGTCAAATAGTGTTTCATTTCTTCTCCATCTACAATAATAGTGCAGTATTTTCCAAACCCACCTCTCCGTTCTACGAAGCTAACGTTTACACCCGGAACTTTCGGTACAGGGCGGTTAGTGGCTCAGATTTGGTTCCGTTATAGTTTTTGAATTTCCAAACACGAGTCCACCCGTCTGGTACACAAATAATTGAATAAATTACGACTTGCAGCAATTTGCATTTACAATATCTATTCAAATTAATTTATTACATTTAAATGTTAGGTTTTCGCAATTACTACCTATTATAATAAATCAAGCTGACAATTTAATAAAATAAGTTGACCTACTGCCTACACGACACGCTTACCTATACTGTGACACTTCGCTCAGCTTTGGGTTCAATTCGGCGACGCGTGTGCACTACTCGTTTCGCGTAAAGGGTGGTAGCGTTAAATACCTACTTTGCTTGGCGCAGACGGCCTTAAGGCAATTTATTTCTGTTTTTTATTAGCAAACCCTTTCATTTCATACCAATAACATAGGGATGCTAAAAATATTACTATCTAGTCCGCAATATTGGATTTAAGATGACCTTATAGCTAACCATGCATTGTCATCCAAATGTCAGCTCCATCGGAAACCGGGAAGCGGAAAGATTCTTTTACTTAGTTACAAATGAAGCTAATAAAAGCGTGTTAAAACTATGAAACGTTATGAAAGCGACTATCGGTTGCTTAAGAACGCTGAGTGCTTTTGGCATATTATATCTTGGAAATTAGAGCAGTTAGAGCAGTTTTTAATGGTAATAAGTAAGAACTACGAACTTGATTCATCTGGAGAAGGAAATCAATCCTTAAACTATAAATTCACAAATTCCCATTATTTACTTCAAGTGCGGCGGTAAGGATGTAAAGAATTAAATAACACTAAAATCCAACGAAGCAGTTTATTGTAATAACTTCCTTATATCCAATCAGAACTCATAAAACAAACAATCCTACAGGAAGTGCCTTAAAATTTCGATTACACACTTTCTGTAGGCGTTCGAACTTCGAACGTAAATCGTTTCGAGACGGTGACGTCATGGTCACGTATAGTGCTGCACGGTTCTTTTCGCGCGTGGCAATTGTCGGAACTAAAGACGCCATCTTGTTTTTTCAGTTTACAATTTACCAAACTTTGACAGTCCTTACATTTGTCCTTACACAGTTATTTTACCTCTGAATTTCCAGCACTATCTTAGTCCATAAAATGTAATTTGATTAAAATGACGATTGAAATCGATGATCGAATGATGATCGACGAATCTAAACTAAAGGATAAAAGTCCCTTTAGTTTAGCAGCCGTCATTTTGAAATAAACAATTACAAAATACATAACATTCATAAAATTTTAGACTTAAGGTGGAAGCGCCAGGGTAGCCCGCGAAATTCACCATCATAGGTACTAACAATTTCAAACATGTTTATCAACAGCTCTCTTAAGACAATGGTGCCGATTCCCTTGTTTACAAACTAAACTAAATTTAAGTTGAATGCATCTTTTTCTTTCTATTTCATTATGAAAAGGACAGAAAATAAATATTAGTTTAATCCTGTCAAATTAGTCAGCACCTGACGTAGTTTGATGTAATTTTAGTGGTCAACTTTTTAATCGCGTCTAAAACTTGTATGGCGCTGATTAATTTGACAGAACATAACTAAAATTTATCTTCTGTCCTTTTATTAATGAAATAGAAATAAAAGATGCACTGAACTTAAATTTGGTTTAGTTTGTAAACAAGGGAATCGGCACCAATAGCTATCAAGCACAAAAATAATATCATGACGCCAGACGCTGTCGAAGACGATTTCAAATGAAGAACGCGTTGAACGAAGAACGAATGAACAACTCTTTACACCTACAATGGCGGTGGTAACGAGGCGATTCCGCAATCGCTCGGTCATTAGCGGTCACTCCCGGAGTCTTGCGACCACTTGTGGTAATGACCGTTACTTAGATTGGTGGAAAATATGATATTTTATTTTTTTAATTTAACGCTCGTTAAAGAATGCTTGAAGGGTGTCGTTGTTGAGTTACTTTACAAGAGTCGTCTTTTGTTTTATCTGTGTTGAAAAAGAATTGAAATGGTGAGGGAAATTAATATCAACGAATTATTTCGCCCCCTATTACATGAAAGTTCAAATGTGTGTGCGTATTGTTAGGTGGGTATACCTCTGCCTTACCCTTCAGGGAATATAATCGTGATGTTATGATAATACATAATGAAAAAAACATAAGAATAGCTCAATGGCGACATCAGACATTTCCCATAGACCACCTCAACCAATAATATTATATAGTAAAAAGAGGTAGATATCGCACTAGCACGCACAAATTGTTGAGGACAAAGTGATACAATTGTTGCACTTTGATAGCTAGCTATCTCTTTCTATCTTATACGTTCCGTATTATCTATCGCTGTCGTAGTTTTAAATTACTCGCAACGATATCTGAACGCCATTCAGTATGAACATGGCGTATCTTCTTTATAATATCATTGACCTCAACTAAACATGAATCCTCAAACGTCCCATCATTCCCTCACCCACCATTCAATTTGTGCGACCAGCCCGAAGGATCCTCGCGCCAACAGGCTTATTTTCCCGCGCACCGGTAAATCGAAGCGGAAATATAAATTCGTATTGATAACATCTTTGAAAAATACCTGTAAATATAACAGGACCGAATCGTCGCCAAACATCCGTTCGTGTCTCGAGTCTTTTATTTTTTTTTAATTTCGAACTACACGCTTCAATTGAATTACGAATTGAGTTTTAATAAAATCTCCTTGGAATTGATGCTTTTTGGCCCATTTTATTACCGAAATTCGTTTTTTTATTATTATTACTTTTAAATGATGCCGAACTAAGCAAGTACAACTAACGTCTTCATGGGTTTAGTTTTGAACAGGGTTCGGAGAACTATCATTGATAAATTATATTGATAATAACAAACATCTTAATCAATGTCACTACACGTGTATCCGATCGCGATTTGCTGCTTCCACGCGTATCTAAACGGGTTAAGTCAATGATATTCTAACAAACAGATATGTTATACACCTACAAAACCACCGAAAAAAGTGTGCCGCGGGGGAGAGCCAGCTCACATACACGCAGTGACGCAGAATAAAGGAAAAACAGGCCAATTGACACGTTTTCGAGTCTTCACGATTGCGCGCTCATAACATATCTGTTTAATTAAATATCATTGGGTTAAGTGTTTACTTAAAAAAGGTCACTTACCTTTTGTGTTTACGGAAAAGATTTTTTTGCACATTTATTTTTGTTGGTAATGTATTTCACTTAATAGACCAGCCAGAGTGGTAGTTACGAAAATGACGAAACTAAAGACCCTGTTTGGACTGACTCCTGGCGCGTTAAAACAAAAAAAAGCAGTTTGGAAAATTACAGAAATTAAGTTAAGAACAGTTTGGGAATGATCTGATAATTATGCAAAAGTTTGATTTGCCAATAACTACCTAAGAAAATAATTAAAATAATCTTGATAATTACGAGCCCTGGTTTTAATGAATGAAAACCATATCAAAATAAAAAAAAACCGCAAATCTTAAAAAATAAACTGAATTAATTTTCAGCCCAAAAAACAAATCAATGCCCAAACACACCACTTTCAACTGCTTATCCTAATTTAAATTTCGAAATTAGAACACAGAAAAAAACAAAAACATACCCTTACAAACCCAATTAACACGTAATAGGTCTCATAAAATATGATTCATCCCAACAAAGATATCTAATACAGGTCGGCAACACGTATTAATATAAAACAAGGCTATTCATTACACTTTGCTTGGTTGCCGCGGCACTATATAATTAGGGCTATCGACTGGGTCATTTTCGATAATTCATAATGTATGTTAATTATGGAGGTTTCTTAGCCCCGGGACAAGCTTTCATCCAGACTAGTGATGCACGATCCGAATCGATACTTTACGGTATCGATACTTCATAATGCAGCGATATTCTGAGATTTTGGTTGGATCGATACAAAAGTAGCGGTTTCGGAATGAATGGATCATACTAATTAGTATAATTAAATTTCATGATCACTCAATTTATAGGAATACAAAAGGATGACAGAAAATAACTACTGGAATTTTGGCTTGATTAGGTTCTTACAGACGAGCTCGAGCGGCACTTTGCCAACAGTAGATAAACTGCAGCCGTCGCCTCACGTGGTGGCGGCCGCCGAACCGTCGACGACTGCTGTAGACGGGTGGCGAAGGCTGCAGTTGTGGCATGACGCGTAGGTAAATATGTGTCGACGACTGCCGTGGACCCGTCGGCCGGCGGCTGCCGCCGACGCCACAACTGCAAGCGTCGACGCGTCAACGGCAGCCGTCGACAAGTGGCGACGCGCAACGGCTGCAGTTTATCTGCAGTTGGCAGCGTACCGCTCGTCTGTAAGAACCCTTACAGGGTTTAACTACGATATAAGTACGATATAACTGTTATAAGTACGATATAACTTTGGATACTTGTATCGATACAAATGCCGTGCATCCCTACTCCAGACCCCTTGTCCGCGAACTGTGTTTATATTGTGCCTGTACACTTACAAATAAATAATGATAGACAACAGTGGGAATTCTAAATAAGCGAACTAAATAACAGCTTTTGTTATTTGATTTAAGAGAACCGAAACATGCTTTATTGTGTTGAGCTGTGCGTGAATTATAGTGGAGTGTGTTATTACTTATTAATATTTTTTATAGTATAAAAATTGTAAATATGGCCAACTTATGTATCATACTTACAGCATGTATCAGAAAAGTGTGGTGATATTTAAGGTTGTGGTATTCATCATCAAACTGAACAACTTTCTTCATAGGACAAACATTGTAATCGCGAAAAGGAATCTACTGTTCCATATTATAAAACTACAACTCAAATGTACAGGACAGCAGATTTTTCTGTGATTTGTCAATCTTAAACATAACCACACGTTTCTGGTTCACGCCGTAGTTATTGGCGACAAAAGCATGTTTTTATGCTTCTTATTTCTATTCGAAACTGTAATTACTGCTACGTGGTAATTCATCTTGATAAAGTGGAGAAAGTTTGTTACTGCATTCGAGGCGGAATTAACACACGAGCCGTAGGCGAGGGTGATAATGAGCTGAGAACTGCAATAACAAATGTGCACTTGTATCAAACGACGTTTTTCAATACACTTTAGAAGAAATAAATTAAAGAATGAAACATTTTTTTGTCATGAAATATTATTAGGAGACTATGATTTTAGTTTTCTTTTTATCCACGCTTTGCTTTCGCCAGGTTCAGCTTTCGCCAGGTTCAAGGAGAAGCAAATGTATGAAGCCGATAAACAGTCTAATATAAAACATAGTTTTTTTGTATTTTTTTAATTTAGATAATAAATAAATGTTAATTTGTTTATAAAAGTAAATATTAGTTTTAAATAATAATGTAATGTATTCTATTTATAAACAGAATTTGAATATTCAAAAAAAATTATGCCGTAAAGACGCACATTGCTTTGCCGAAATTAAAAAAAAAAACATTCACCTCCGACTATAGGCATTGAACCGATTTGAACTTTGTATAAGTGTACGTTATATGTGGATTTTTTAAAGAAGAAAACGCACGCGGGTGAAATACATTGCATGTTGAAACTAATCGTAGTGTGTTATGAACCCGTTTTCGAGGAAGTGTATTGAAAAATAAATCTTCTAATTACACTTTTCTAGCCATAGAACTACATCTCTTCCTTCTTCCCCTCTCCTCGCCGTTTGTAAAGTAGGAACTTGCATCTAACTCCAAGAGGAAATAGCCTACACCCAACAGTTGCATGTCATTTGATCGTGAAGCTGACTAACCGGGAACTCAAGTCTGAAGACTGATTTAGATATCAAGCCAGCTTTTAAACAATAGTGACGCAAACGAGTGTGAAAGCCTTCGTGGTGATCTCAATAATTAAACAACTGTCCTTATTTCTTCAGAATCATCTTTACATTCCAAGACATGGTGACGACTTCTCAATACAAGCATCTTTGCAACATATATGCTTTCTATATGCAGAGGTGTATCTGTCTGTAGTAGGTGCATACGCCAACAACATCTATCTATGCAGCTATAATACAAATCTAAAAGCAAAAGCAATGCTTCTTTCTACCTTCAAAAATTGCGCACACATTCACCACACGCAATTAACATTGCAGAGAGCATAATATTTTGATTCGGGCGGGAAACTCGCGCACATCAAACTATACACAACACTTTTGTGTGTTTTTCACGGCATCAACGAGCGCGATACTGAAAAGCCTCAGGCTCCTAATTAGGCTGAAGTCGGACGTGCCAATTAATTCAAGTTTCACTCGGAAACTTTGCCGCGTCAATTAATTTCATAGTTAATTAGCAAGCGCGGCCCGGACAAAACCGGGTGAGGGAAAGAAAGGCTAACGATGGTGGCCCGCGGCCTCCTACAATGCACCAATTACATCAGCTTTGTTGCGACCAACTCTACGAGTATCACAGATTTATTCAATCCGAGCGCGTTTCGTTCCACGTACGAGGACATTGTTTGATTTCCATCTATGATGGATTTTTGATTTCTTTTTTTTTATACTATTTGTTAGTTTATAGTTACGAAATCTTCTATTTACTATCCTAATTTTTAAAAATGTTCTAAATAAAACAGAAAAACATGAAAAAGAACCACTAGAATCAACCAAAAAGTTTTTAACCTATGTGCAGTTTGTACACTGGACATTTCGGTCAAAAAACAAAAAGATGCCATTTAAAAAGAAAAACAATCTAGGTAATTTATTTTTTAATATTAATTGGCTTCTGTAAATATTTTTTTGAGATTCTGTGGCCTGTGTTGCATGCAGTTTATGAATGAAGAGGTCGACAATAAATATTTTTCTGTTAAATGCGAGGTTTTCCTTTTGAGGTTTTAAAAAAAAACTTAGTTTCCAAGAACTCTTTAGATGGCGTTGAACTTACTATGATAGTTGGTGCCAAAGCCAAAACGCTTGAAAAAAAAAACATTGTGTCACGTCACATACTCTCGTTGACTGACACTTTCATTTGCTTAACCTTCCGAATATAACCAACATTTCTCGCGCTTTGTTAAAATCAGTTTTTTTAGGTTTCGTTCCTTGCATTATCATACTTACTCCTAGCGCCATCTATCCAGCGACTAGGGAAGAGCTAAAAAGAAAATCCCTCATTAACACTTCAATACCCGCAATTACAGACACAATTAAAATAACAATGCACTGTGCCTCTGGAGGCACGGCCGGGGGAGCGTACGGGTTAGGTTTGTTTTGTCAATGTTAGTTTGTTAGTTTTATGAAAAACGCAAACATGATGCAATTTTAACGTTAATTTTTTAAACACAACATACTTCAATGAAATCTCAACGTCCACGACAGCTTCAAAAAAAGTACATATGCGAATAAATTAATTGATAGATTATTATGTATACAAAAAAGAGAAAATGTGTTTTTGTAAGGATCAAATACAATAGCCGTCACAAATTCTAGATGACCAATCCCGCCATCAACAACGTTGATTTTATTTTTAGAACGTTTGTAGTCAACAGTGATAGGTACAATGTCATTATTTTCTTACCGTGACCATCTATCTATTACAAGACACTTCTAGCGAACAAAGTCCCCTCGATATTCTACGAAGCAATAAATAAGAGTGAGTATTTTATTTTATTTGTAGGCATTGTCTTACATCAAGCAATAATGGCCCACGAACGAGCCCGATGTACCGCGGAGAATTCAACAACATCACGCGCCGGGACTCGCCGGCATTCGAGCAATAACTCCAAGCAAATAAAATTTTAACCTCTGCTTAATATCTGACGGAACATTTCGACGAAGTGAACCAGCCAAATTGACAGACAGTAAAATATTTTATACGCGCAATAATTTCATTTGTAAGAAAAACAAGGCAAGCGCGCCCCGCGCCATCACCGCCGCCGCCGCGGTGCTCCACAAACATCTTCCACGTGAATTAACCTATTAAACACCAAATTCGGGAAATAAACTTCGGTTACCGACGTTCCATACCTACTCGTAAAATCAGGCTGTATTTTTTGGGTGCCATTAAAATGGTAAGATTCAATTGTTTATTTCACTTGTCTATGCGCAGAATTCTTCTTGTTGCTTTAATGTTCCTTTATCAACCGTCTGCTTAGCAAATAAAAACGGCGTGTATTTTCGCTGTTTACGTCTCCAAGAGGGTGTTAAGATCTTAAGGCCCACGCACACTTATAACGGTAAATCAGTCGACGACGTCTCGGGCTTCAGAACTCCCATGACTCGTCAAGTCGTCACACGTCCTTAGGCCGTATTTGAATCGGAGCGGGAGTTAGATTGCGCGGCAGTCGCTCGGCTGTGTCGACCCGGTTCGCTTTGTTTTCCCGCGCGATGTCATTAGTGGAAAGCCCTCGATATTTTCGCAAGCATCGATTATTTTTAATGGGCCGCCGCCGGCACAGCCACGCCGCACGTAGGTACTCGCCCACCAAGTAATTCGATAGTACATCCGCACTCAACAGGATATAAGAATCGCTGTTTCTGTAATTATACCGGACTACAAAAAATGAAAAGTTTTTCATAATATTAGTTTTGAACCAAACCGTGACTGCATGTATGCTTTAACTTTATTTCTTTCCTAATTTACATTTGGCATTGAGGTTTTGTTTACTTTACGTCATCTAGTTTGGCGTAAAATGTCATGATCTGTTCAAAATAAAACTGTGCATTGCAATTACATCATTATCCACTTCTGTTACTTCAATATTATTACACTCAACCTGTTATTTTTATTGCCGAATCTATTAAATGGAACGACTAATTTGAATCAATCAAACCAAAATATTCCATAATGTTTTGTCAATTTGCCTTCAGCGTCTCCAAGTCAGACAACTTATTTTTACCTACGACATTATCTTAAATCTACCAAAAAGTACCTACCACCATAAATTCTAATTCCTTGAAACTTCGAATTCGTTCACAAATCGACAGCACGCAACCGGGCCGAGGCTCAATCATTAAGAAATCATTAATGGCGCTTACGAACCGCTTTCGTGTCACCAGCTCCCTCCAGAGTTTGCATACGGCTTAATAAGTCAGCACGCTGCTTGAATACTGATGTCTTGGGCTGTTTTTTACCCAGTAGTTGAGGAGAGCAGTAGTTTTTCTTTTTTTTTTAAGTGGTCTTTTGATGACAATGATTGTTCGCGTGAAAATTGTATTGAGAGGCTGTGAACGGCTGGTGTAACATAGGTTTTCAGTGGAACACTAAAGTCTGACTCCACTGAATTTACATGATATCTACAAATGACAGCCAGGACCAACAGCTTAACGTGTTTTCGGGGCACGGAGGAAACTTGGTATGTAATGGGTGGTCACCCATTCACACACTAACCCAGGCAAGTGCGGCTTAACCTAAAGATAGATCCGAGCGGCTGTATAAATTCCTAAAAAGCTGCAATTCAGACACAAAGAGTATTGACGAAAAACATTGACACCTATATTTATTAGTATAAACTATGTATATCACTTTGTATAATATTGCTTATTGTTTGTGAACCGTTCAATATATTTCATTTTATTAGTTTTAATCGACTGACTTCGATCAACAGTTTGCGTTAATGAACGAAGTTAACGGGTATAAAGTAGCGTAAAGTGGAGTTCTACGAGAGAGAACTTGGCAAAAATATATAGACTTTAGTATACGTAGTGGCTCCTTCAGAACTGTATTAATACCGGTACCGAAATTATCTTTCGTTTAGTGCTCTTGTTTCTAATAGGTAGTAACTACTAAAAAAATTGACATGAAAATATTAATTTAGTAAACTGATCCCGCGGGATCGAAATGAGCGGGATCAATTTACTAAAGAGCCAGTAAACCATGGGTGGAATTAAGGAACGATTTCAAAGAAAAATGAGTAAATGACGGCATAACGGTTGACAGGGGAGAATGGAAGAAAAAAACATGTTGCGCCGACCACAATTAACATGGGATAAGGGCAAGAAGATGACAGTAATTGTGAATTTTCTTAGTAGTTCTCTTGAATGCTAACTGTACTTACCGAACAAAAAGTTTACCAAATGGGATTCAATGTATGAAGATCAAAATATGTAGTTACGAAATGGGATTCAATGTATGAAGATCAAAATAGTTACGAAATGGGATTCAATGTATGAAGATCAAAATAGTTACGAAATGGGATTCAATGTATGAAGATCAAAATAGTTACGAAATGGGATTCAATGTATGAAGATCAAAATAGTTACGAAATGGGATTCAATGTATGAAAATCAAAATAGTTACGAAATGGGATTCAATGTATGAAGATCAAAATAGTTACGTAATGGGATTCAATGTATGAAGATCAAAATAGTTACGAAATGGGATTCAATGTATGAAGATCAAAATAGTTACGAAATGGGATTCAATGTATGAAGATCAAAATAGTTACGAAATGGGACTTTTGTGATGCTATTTTGTTTAGTTGTCGAAATGGGAAAGTTACAAGTTGGGCCGGAGCCAATGATATCATAGGTAATAACTAATAACACAACTTTTTTTATTAACAACTAGCGGCCCGTCCCGGCTTCCGGTTTTTTTCCCCTAGTTCCCCCCTCATTTTTTTCCCCCTAGTTCCCCCGTCATTTTTTTTTACCCTAGTTCCCCTCCTCACTTTTTTCCCTAGTTTTTAGTTTAGTCCCCTCCTCATTTTTTCTAGTAGTTAATATACCCTATGTTACTGAGGGGTAATTTAGCATTCTAATGGTGAAAGAATTTTTGAAATCGGTGCAGTAGTTTTCAGTTTATTCGTCACAATTTCAGCAAACATACAAAAATACAAATCTTTTCTCTTTATAATATTAGTGTAAACTAAAGCTGTTAGGATAAACTTAGGTATGATGATACGTAGCATTATACCATTACATTTTAGCATTATTGCGGACCGGACTTTGACGGTCAAAGTCTGGTGTCCGCACTGTTCGGAACTAGTCCCCAAACTGTCCGTCCGGTTTGACTGAACATTTCAAGAAAATGTTTGACTGTATTCGTCAGTCACGCACGTCACTTAAACATCGTTCATTTAATAATCTAGGTGGATCTTTAATGTATCTGTCTGTATTGTTATTTATCTACTAGATTATGCAACAGCTAGATTTCTTTCAATGTCTAAAGTCTAAAATGATTTAAACTACGTTTGTATGACATAATTGTTTGCCTTGATGTCCTCGGTTGATATCATATTTACGAATACTTCAAACTTCCCAGACACAATGATATAAAAAAGGTTCTTAGTACATATCTTGTAATTTACGTCATTCAAAATATAAAACCGGCCAAGTGCGAGTCGGACTCGCGAATGAAAGTTTCCTTACCATCGTATTAGAGGAGCTCCCCTAATTTTTAATTAATTTTATTATTTGTTGTTAAAGCGCCAACAGAAATACACATTCTGGGAAAATTTTAACTGTCTACCTATTACGGATCATAGACACAGCACAGCCCGCTAACGGACAGACGGACGGAAGGACGGACAGAGAGTGGAAGCTTAGTAATAGGGTCCCGATAGGCACTAACCACACGATAAATAAAAAAAAAATAAGGTCCCATTGGTTACCTTCGGCTCGTGCTTTAGCTCGTGGCTAAATAACAACAGCCGCTCGGGTCGATCGTTAGGTTAAGCCGTGCTTACCTAGGTCGGTCTGTGGATGAGTGACCACCCTTACATAAGTACCCAGTTTCCTCCGTGCCTCGGAAAGCACGTTAAGCTGTTGGTCCCGGCTATCATTTGTATACGTAGATCTTTGACAGTCGTTACAAGTAGTTAGTGGCCCAAAAAGTCTGACAACCAGTCTTACCAAGGGGTATCGTATTAACCAGTACTAACTGGGTTGTGGAGGTCAGATAGGCAGTTGCTCCATGTAAAATACTGGTATTCAGCTGTACCGGGTTAGACTGGAAGCCGACCCCAACATAGTTGGGAAAAGGCTAGGCAGATATACATTGCAATAAAAAAAACTAATCAAATTAGTTAAAAGAAAACAATCAATAACCAGAATCAATCACAAAAAAAAACAGACTCCTAACCCAACTGCGGTGTACTATCAAAGTCTGATGTAATAGAAGTCTATAAAGGCGGCTTTACGCCCATAATGGCATACAAAGGCTATAGCTGGTATATAGGGTGTATGTACACCTAGCCAGGCTGGGGTACATCAGGGTGGCACGCATCGTGTCGCCTGCGGCTCAATCATTAAGGGATCATTAAAAGTCCGCCATCAACCTGTTGGGCGCTCAACCGATGCCCTTTCTCTACTTTTTCTTCATTTCTCTTTCAAAGGGTTTAGATATTTAATTCCGCGTTATAATTAAACTTTATTTCTGTAACTTTAGTTTCTATGTAGGTGGCGGTTTTGTTTAGATTATTTGAAATGGATATTGTACTACGTGTTTTTTTTTTTATATCTCTTATAAAGGGTGTAAAACACCTCTTAACGAAGCCGAAAGGCACTTGTTCTCCCCGTCATTGCGATCATTTTTTTGTTCTACACCATACCTTCTAGTTACGGAGATTTTGGGGGTCAAAGTGCCAACTTTTGGACAAGTTTTTTTCACGACCCCCGTACTATTCAATTCATCCATCAGCACAATGTTTTGAGTGCGTTACGTCGAGTAAAAAAAAAAACATGATTTTCACCCCAAAAAAAAAGTCGTTTCCCTGCAATATTTTTTGCGTAAAGTTACTTAGTTTGATGTACAGAATGCTTGGTTGACGGCTTCGTGATGAGGTCTTTTACAGCCTGTATAGGCTTATATTTTAACAGTAAAAATAATACAAAAAATCCTACAATATGTGGCTCAAAATGCATAGTTTCGAAGTTATTATCAATCATAATTATTTTAAGTTCCATTAATAAATACGAGTAATTCATTTTCATTCAAACCAATTAATATTTTAAAGCTAAGCTTGTCGAATTAGTATGAATGAAAAATGAAAAGAAAACAGAAAGATAATTGAAAAATATTCATATGCCAGTTGATTCTTTGATATGGTCTCATTCATACGCTAGAGTTATGGGATATAAAAAAAAACACCTTGTTACATTACAGGTATATTTCTTCAACTTACTATCTTTGCATAATATGACAGTGGTTGCGATTTTAAAAACTTCCGTTATTATTTTCATAGGCCATATGCTGTAAACTTGAAAGACGGCTGTCTTCAGAAGAAGAATACTGTTAATTTCAACAAGGTTGACATAGAAATGTTACCTATAGAAAATTAGTTACTCCACTGTGCGTAGTACAAAGAAAGACTCCTTACTTGCATCATAAGGTTTCATACGGTACCAAATCATTTGATCCTTACCCCGCAAATGAGATACAAACGGCGATAAAACATAAAATCAAGTGCATAAAACATTCATAAAGTTTTATGACACCGATTTATCACTTCAGAGGATAGTTAGAACGGTGTCGGTGTGAAAAGAGTGGTAACAAAGTCGTCGGCGGGCGGGCGGCGGGCGGCGGGCGGCGGGCGGCGCGGGCGCGGTACGGCGCGGCAAGCAAATGAGGCGCGACGCTCACTGCTAACTAAACCAATCGGCCGTGCTGGCGGTGCAGACGGGCGGCTCGGACGCTGCGTTTCTCTAACTACTACTATAAATGCAAAAGTTTTTGAGGGTGAATGGATGTGTGTTTGTTGTTGTTTGTGTTTTTTGTGTGTTTTTTGTTTCTTTCACGCAAAAATTACATAACGGATTTGAGTAAAATTTGGCACAAGGATAGTTTATAACCTGGCTTAATTCATAGGATATTTTTTATACCGGTGGTACTACGATCGTGAGGGACAAATTACTGATAAGCGGGCGTAGCCGCGTGCATAAGCCAATATGTTAAATAGAAAACGGTGTAGCTTTTTGTTCATGTTATTTTGAAATAGGATTGAAATTGTCATCAGTGGGTTCGAAAGGAAAATTGTTCATGTATTTTCCTTTAAATAGCAGCCATCATTCTTCTTCTCACGTGACAAAATAATTACTTCAAGAGATTTTACTACAGTAGCGTCCATTTTTTTACTAATATAATAAAATATGGCGAATCATCATCTGCCTATCCTTTTTCCAACTATGTTGGGGTCGGCTATAAACTACGGTCAATACGACAACAAAATAAGCATGCTGATTTTTGTATGATCACTAATCACTGTCATCACCAAGCAAAAGACTTCAACGAGCTCATTTATTAAGGTGATGATTTTCAGATTCACTATTTGTTCTCTACATAAACTGCAGGCCTAGCCAAGTTACAAACATTTCGTATAGTTCTCTTTCTACAATCGTAAACGCCTCGGCGTAAGAGATTGTAGAAAGCACAAAATTGGTAACCAAGTTGACTGAGTCGATCGCTCGTTGTTTAATGTCTGTAGAAAAAATAGTCTATGGTGAGCGTTCCTACCAAAGAGTATAGCGATCAACATTGTAGAAACGATAACATTCTATTCTATTATTTTGAACGATGTAAACTTGTCTACGAATTTTCTAATCGTTTGTGTTGATCACGTGATTTAACGTTGAGATGATGTCATTCCCATACATTTGATTAGCGTTCTACTAGCGTTAACGATTGTAGATTGTCAACTTGTCTAAGCCTGCTGGGTTGTGGAGGTCAGATAGGCAATCGCTCCATGTAAAATAATGATATTCAGTTGCATCCGATTAGACTTGAAGCCGACCTCAACATAGTTGGAAAAAGGATAGGCAGATGATGTTTTCCATGTAAACTTTCAACATAGATAAACATGTAAACAGAGCCAAATCTGACATCAGAGCATTTTGTAATCGATCTTACATTGTATGTAATTTATCTTAACCTTTTGAAAGCCATTATGGTGTCGATTCTGTTGTACACAAACTAAACTTAATTTAGGCTATTGCTATCTTTTACTAAAAGGCAGTGCGAGAAAAGGACGGCTATAGCTATGAACTAAGTTAGAGATGTCAAACTGTAGCGATGCGCGATGGCGAGAGGTTTTATTCGACTGTTTTGATTGTTCGAACATCTCGATGGTTCTTCTTCTCGAATGTTTTGACTTGGGCTCGAGTCCGACTCGGTCTGTTATTGCGACTGGCGCATGGCGCGTTCATTCGAGAGTTGTTCTTCGATGGTTTAGAGTTTCGCGGGTTATTGACTTGCGTTGTGATTGCGAATTCAAACTACCTACCTAATTCTTTCAACAAGAGCAATCGAAAATAATCAAAACCTCAATGGGAATAAAATGGAAGTAGTTAACTTTACGTACGAATACTTAGATAGCTCGAGTCTGGCACACTCTCGTCTTACATGCCTTACTTCGGCTCGATGCATGCAATCGACTGACTCCGGTGATCGATCGAGACTCGGTAAGTGAGAGTGACTGATTCGAAAACTAGCGGTCGATTCAGTTGATTCGAAACGAAAAACATCTCGATTGTTTTGAAAAATGGCGAGTCGATAGTCGACTCGATGGTTTACTTTAACGACTCCGATTCTTTCAATTGTTAAAACATCTCGGAATCGCCAACCGCTCAGTCAAACTAGTTTATGTCTTCCGCTTCACCGTGTTTTTAGCGATATGTTTTTACGTGCACCCTTCATTTGAATGGAAATATTAGTTCCAATTAAATTTTGACAGCTCTAAATTACGTCCGCCTCTTTCTCGTTTTATTAGAGAGAAAAAGATAGCAATAGCCTAAATTAAGTTTAGTTTGTGCACAACAGAATCGACACCACTGTCACATATATACGTGACAAGCAAGCGCGTGCCCTGTACGCCAAACGACACAATTATGTGACAAAATAGTTAGTAGATGCTTATAGCAATAATAGCGTTTAAGTATTAGGGGGGTCTTTTCCGCCTGACCATTTTAAAATTTATTTCGCTTAAATCATGCGGAGGCCGGCCGGCGCCTCCGCATGATTTAAGCGAAATAAATTTTAAAATCGGCTCGGCAGCCACGCCCCCTTAAAGTTTGGGCCTATTAGGAAAGCGTCAACTTTGGCGTGCAAAATAACAATAACTCTCGTTTGGCGTGCGTCGTCAGTGCGCTCGGCCGATTCGGTATCTTTTCATTCATTTTTTCTACACAAAGTCAACGGGGCGGGGCTAGAGAGCGTTTTTATGTTGCGAGTGCAAGCAAAAATGAGCTTAGTGGTGGTCAGGCGGGAGTGTCCTCGATAGTACATTAGATATATCATAATATATTAGTTCATACTTACTAACTCATACTTTTATGTTAAATATTATTAAGAAATGTATTGTCCAAATAGTATTTATTAGAAAAAACCGCCTGTGATACAGGTTTAATCTAGTACAGGCATCGTAGTTTGTTATACCAACATTATTTGTAAGATTTATATTGTATTTTTTGTGCTAATTCTATTTTTGAATAAATATATTATTATTATTATTGCGGCTTGGCGTGTATGCTTCACGCGCGTGCGGTTATGCTCTAGCGTTCAAAAGGTTAAATACTTAACCAGACCAGCGTTTCCCGCCGTCGCGTTCCAACTGCTTATTTAAGACGATCATTTAGCATCATTTGCGAGTTGCTTTTTAAACCTCATCTGTTTTTAATGCGACCGCTGAATCCTTTCGCGTTGCTTGTTATTCGGATACTATACTGCGCTCTGATACCCGGGTATCCGTATCCGTTCTCTAGTTATGAATTCTCTCTGAAGATTCGATACCGTTGTCCTTCTGAACCGACCTTTAGACAAATAGTTTCTTTAACTCTGATTGTAATTGAAATTCCTGGAGTGGAATTTGAATGTTTTAGCTTTACTGTTGTATTTGAGGTATGTTTTAATTTCCAAATGCAAGTATTTTGTATTTTAAATGCAGTATCCGTTTAACAAATCCAATCAGTAATTTTGTACTTTATCACATGCCCTTTCTAAATTAAACAAGCTATTGGAAATTAAAATAAAAATCAACAAGTCTGATTAAAACGCGGCTATAATCCAGCGACTGAAATATCATTTATAAAGCCATCAGCACTAGCGATCCAGCGCTAACTGCATGTAAACACATCAATATTTATCTCATAACGTTCCCGATCTCGTAACACGACACGGAGTAAAAACCCTACAGAGTGTTTACGGATGCAATGATCCCGTAGCAATATGGGGAAAATGACGGTTAATTATCATGAATCTACTAACGAGTATCGCAATGATATAGGTTTTTTTTAATATCAAAGCATATTTTCCTACTCACTAGCATTTTGGTTGACTTTGTGAAAAACCATTTGTTAGTTGATTTTTGGCACCTCTGATATCTGATGCAATTTTTCCTGCCTGTTTAGTAAAACATCCTGCGATCACCAATCCTTCACCAATACTGTTGTATGATTATTTGTCCTTATCTAGTTTTGCAGCAAGTTTAATATGATTTTGTAGACATTCAGGGTGTCTTACGTTACATAATGAGTTTTCGGGCCTGATTGGCTCTCCAATTAATTCCTACTCCGTGTAACAGACGAGTATGTCATAACTGCTTCATTTTAAGCTCTAATTTACTAAAGTTATTGCCACGTTTGGGTGTCGTACTGATGTCACTTCCTCCTCTTAATTAGTCAGCATAATATATTACCAAGCTTAAAAATTAATTGAGAAAGCGATAGATCTATCAACACTCTTTTTATGATAAACTGAATAGTTTTTCAATCGGTTTATGGATAAGTCATCATCTGGCCTAGCCGTCTTTTTAACTAAGTTGAGATCTTTCTCACTTCCAACCGGATGCACCTGAATGCAAGTATGTATTTAGATAGGTGTATCTTATTTTAAAATGTGAAGAAATATGATAAAAGTTGATCAAAATGATTATGTACGTTAAATATTAATATAAAATTGTAGTAGTTAGTTCCAAAACAAGAAGTAATTTTTTTAGATATTATTTTGTACCTTAGCACAATGCTCCCAAAGGTTGACTGGTAGGTAATGCCTTGTGGCATTAAGTCCACTTATGTACCACTATTGTAGGTACATGAAATTTAAATAAATAAATGAAAAATTCAATACCTACGGCTTGCGAACTCAAGTACCAAATCCATAAAACATGATTACACTTTTTCAACCCTCCAACAACAAACCAATACATTAAATTAATTACAAACACGTAGTCACCACTATCCCATTCACTAATCCGGGCTAAACGCAACGCGGACGCTGTACAAACGCACTGTGAACGCACGGTAAGCGCACAATATGGCGGTGGCCCCCTAATCCGTGGCGGTCCCGGCTCGTTATCGCTCGGCGGTCATGTCATTATAGCGCGATATCGGTAACCAAACGTTATCTTAATTTATATGTAGCACATGCATTTTTATTGCTCGTTGTTGGATTTTCGGGAATGGCTAGGCTTGTTTTTGCGGGTTAGTTTAAATTAGAGTTTAACACGTCATTATTAACATAATAAAGGTTAATCATCATCATCATCATTTCAGCCGAAAGACGTCCACTGCTGGACATAGGCCTCCCCAAGGGGGGGTTTTGCCCCAAACGCCACGCTTGGCAGGCGGGTTGGAGATCGCAGTACGGTTGTTACAAAAGCACAGGGAGCGCTGCTGCCCATTCTCTGGTAAGTCTCTAGTCGCCTAAAATAAGTAGCATTAGTGTTTATAAAGGTTAATACAAATCATTATTTTTAGCACAAGCATATTATTGGAAATTCAGAAGTGGTTGAGCTGCTTTTATGCGGATTATAAGTTGAGGTAAAATAAAACATGACAATTTTATATCTGATTTCGTGCTACGTAGGTTTATTGCAAGTTGCTGAATTTTTGGAAATTATAGGCTGATTTTGGCGGATCAGTGTTTCCCAAGAGTTTCACAAATTAACGTAATACTAAAGTTATTGATACTTACAAATCAATATTTCTATGTATTTTGTATTTCACCCGCGTAGTTCCCGTTCCCGTGAGAGTACGGGGATAAAATATAGCCTATGTTACTCAGGGTGAATGTAGCTTTCGAATGGTGAAAGAATTTTTGAAATCGGTCCAGTAGTTTTTGAGGCTATTCATTACAAACAAACAAACAAAGTTTTCCTCTTTATAATATTATATAGTACAGATGTACCAATGATATTCTAACAAACAGATAATATGTTATACACCTACAAAACCACCGAAAAAAGTGTGCCGCGGGGGAGAGCCAGCTCACATACACGCAGTGACGCAGAATAAAGGAAAAACAGGCCAATTGACACGTTTTCGAGTCTTCACGATTGCGCGCTCATAACATATCTGTTTAATTAAATATCATTGAGATGTACCTGAATTCGTGATATAGCTCAAATAACTTTAATTATTTTGGTTTCTTGTTGTTGGATTTTTAGGAATCGACAAACAGATGTTCGCGGGTCAGTTTAACACCTCATTATGATAATAAAGTTTGATACGGATCATTATTTGCAGCAAACGCATTTTATTGCTGTTAGTGTTGTTGCTGGATATTTGGAATGGTTAGGCTGTATTTTGTTGGTTAGTTTAACTAGAGTTTAATACATGGCTGTAGTCAGTTGAATAGATCAATGATAGTATAGTAGTATACAATTCAAACAGGTTCAAATTAATAGGTAATTAAATAAGTTTATAGGTAGGTTAATTTATTTGTAGAGCATGTATTTTAATTAACATTTAGTATAGTATTTATATTAAAGCTTCGCTGTTTATGCTTAGTGATGTTAGAACGTTGGCTGATAGGTGGGACTTACCGATCTTGGGGCGGTGGATACGACTGCACGCAGTCAAGTAGGCATTCCCCAGGATCGGCATCCTGAGGTACCGGCGTACCTCACGCAGTTTAGAATAAATGTTATTATTAACACTAGTTTATAAGTTTACATTGTAACTAACAAATATGGATGTGATTCTGAAATAAATGTTTAAAGAAAACTAATCAGTTCAGGTACCTAAGGTTTATATAAAATAAATATTTCGTCTTTAAATTGCATTGTGCTGGGTTTTTTGGCAACAAAGCATTTTCCTTTCATTTACGTTGACAGTGAAGTTAACGATCACAGTATATTGGTTCAAACCAGTTCTAATCAACACAATATCTTATCTTCAAATCATCTTATCTTAATTAATTTGTAATACATGTATTTTTATTGCCCGTCGCTGGTTTTTGGAAATGGTTAATGTGATGTTTACAGAAGGTTTATAAGACCTTCCTGTGTTATGCAATTGGTTATCTTCAAAATATTATCTTTGTCAGGTTTAGCGATTTCGTATAACGGTTTATATATTAGTTTAGTAAGTTGTTCTTGTAGTTTGTTTGATTTTGGGCTTGCTAGCCACAAAATTGAATTGATTTTTACTAGATGTGATGAATAAATGAATACATGATTTGCATTTTTTAACAGACTTCTAAAAGGAGGAGCAGAAGTCGGTAGCAAAAAAACTGAATCAAACAAACAAAAGTCATCGACTTCAGCCGCTGAAGTTGTTTTTATTTTTTGTTGTTGTTCACAAATCAGCGCTTTTTTTTAAGGCAAAGACACAAAAAACAGCCAGTATTACTAATAAAGTAAATTAATATTTTTGTGTTTTTGTTACAGATAAAGTTGGTTGTAATTTATTGTCAAAATTAATTAAATTAAATAATTAAATGTTTATTTATTATATTTCATCTCCCACAGTTAATTTTATTCTTAAAATGTTGACCACTTTTCTGACATAAAAACTCTTTGCTAAGATTTAAAAAAGTACCGTTCCCTTTTGACGGAGCATCTTGATAAACCGTGCGTCTATATAGATACTCTGTGGTTGTACATTACATTACTGCACAAGTACGTAATGAGATACATTACGATATTGAAATGGGTGAAATAAGAGACCCTTTACGAGGAGCAAATGTGTTATAAAAATTTATTTGCATAGATTGCAGGTACATAAAATAAGATGATACACTAAGATGGGTGAGCCTTGTACAATCTACCTTATTATCAGGCATGCAAATATTAATGAAATTGTTTACTGAATATTTAAATAAAATAAAATTATAGTTTACAGTTAAGAAAAATAGTCGGCATAGTATATTCATAATATAAAAAAAACTACTAAGTACATACAATTGGAATTAATAAAAATCGGAGAAAAATTGAGTGAATAAGAACAATAGTATATTATTAATGTTAATATTAACTAAATTGCATCAAATTATTCTATACATTAAATTATTAAATCATGGTTTTTTATTATAATAATATTTTTTTTATAATAATAAATAAAACAGTAAAAAACTTGATTCAGTGCGCAGTAGTCCTGAACACGGCACGTATTGTTAGGAGGTTCCTGTATCAAGAGCCCTGACCACCAGCAGCTCGGACCCTGTTCCCAGCGCCTGGTGGGCAACTATTTATTATATGTTTTATATTAGAATATTTACAAATGTGAATTAATATGTATAAAAATGAATAAAAAGTATAATAAAAAACAATTAGCTATATAGACAGAACGGGTTTAAGAAATTAAGTCTGCCTATTTGTACGATTATCTAAATCGCCATTTTCAGTAGAAGTAATGAAAAAAAATAGTAATAATATAAAATAAAATAAATGTTTATTTCAGACTGGGTAAAGTCCATTCCTCGTTTGTACAATAAATTAAATATCTTAAGACTAAGTTAGTAGCAATTTAGGTAGGCAGTCCAGATGAATACGAATTAAAATAACTTGATACGATAAATTAAATTGAATTGACAAGATTAACTAATGCAAATACGTATTAAATTAAATTGAAAAAAAAATGTCAAGTAACATTGAAAAAAATAATATTATAAATTAAAATGTGTTGTCAAAAATATTAATTATAGTCTACCATAAAATATACAAAAGAAAGTTCGAAAAATCAAGGAACTAAATTAAACTTCAGATCAAATACAGAATAGCAAAATATTCACAGGTCCGTTCGATATTTTGCAATTTGGTATCTAAAGTTAATTGAAATGTTTAATATGTAACATAAATAGAGTTCTCTTATTCAAATCCACCCACAACTAAAAGACCAAACACTAGCAAAACAAACAACACATAAAAATTCACTTTCCTTTCGAAAAAAAAAAACCGAGAAAAAATATAAAGAAACCGCAAGGACGACAAAGCACCCCAATCGAAATGGAAAAACGATCCATGCCAATTGCCATAAAAAGATCGTCGGCCCAATAAAACGGAATCGACATTGTCAGCGATGATTTGAGCGGGAGCGGGAGTTAAGCTGGGCTCACACGGGCAATTTTCTGCAGGCAATAGTTGCCGGAAAATTGTGAAGAAAACTACACTAGTATTGTTGTTGACCAAAGCAACGATGGACGGACTATGTGAAGGATGATATGGCTAGAAAGGAGGTGACGGCTGAAATAACCAGTAATAGAGACTTCTCTATTACTGGTTATTTGCTTTTTATTGGTATGGAAGAGGACATGCTGCGCCGACCCCAAATAAATAGGGATATGGCAGGAGAATGATGGTGATCAGGTAAAGTTTGCAAGGTTGGGTGTAGGAGACAATCTCAAACACTACTCAACCGATTTCCAAAATTCTTTCACTGATGGAAAGCTACGAGCATAGAGTCCCGGGAGGTCAGGAATTAGTTTCATTTATGAAGCTCTTTCGTATTTATTGAATATGGTTTGACCGTATGTTATCCAGAAATAATTGCAATTTAAGCAAGACAGAAAAAAAGGAAATACTTTCTTCTATTTGACATATTACTTAAATAAGACAAAATAAAACTAACAAAATAAATAAAATAAGACAAAATAAAACTATCGAGAAATAGTTTCACATTCATGAAAAATTGCCATCGTTCAGAGAATACTATAGCCTCGTAATTACTCGATGTAGCATCACCGCAACTTTTGTTGCCCAAAAATGCAGCAAGCACACAATCTGTTGCCCGTGTAACCCCACCTTTAGATAGCGAGCGCGGTGCGGAAGGGCGCGGGAGCGGGGGAACACGGTTTGGGCGGGCGGACATTTTTATACGGCGACAGGAAAAACTGGCATCTCGCAACGTTAGTGACTAGTGAGTCAGTGACGACTGATTTGTTCCCATTTCTATTGGTTTTAAAGATTATTTTCGTGACGTGTGTTTTTCGAGTGGGGTTCGGTGGAGTTGCTCGTTTAAATAAATTTGTAGTCTAATAAAAGAGTTCTGATAAATTAGGAATGACGAAAAGAAAGATACGAAATAATTTTTGAAAAGATTTATTAGTTTAAATCAACGATGATTAATTAATAAAAAATAACGAAATAGTATGTGTATTGGTCCAATATTATTAACTTAGCTTACTGAGCATAAATTACAAATATAGAAAACTAATATTAATTAATTTCATATTTCTTTAGTTTCACCACAAAACATGCCTTGAGTACAAATTACTACTCTTTATTTTTCGTACAGGACCAATTTAGTTTATTTTATGTTTTTTTTGTTTATTTCTTATAGATAATTTTGTTTTATTGCTTTCTCCTATGCGAGACGAATAAATAAGTACTTTTTCTTTCTTTCTAGAAAATTCCACAGATAGATGTATTAAAAAGTTAATTTAATGAAATAAGAAATTAATAATACAGGGTGTAAACAGACTCTTCACAAACCTGTCAACCTTTTTCTGTACACATACTAAGTAACTTTACGCAAAAATTATTGCTGGGAAATGACTTTTTTTTTGGGTGAAAAATCACGTTTTACGGTAAAACTCAATGTAACGCACTCAAAACATTGTGCTAATGGTTGGCTGGGAAACGCAGGATTGAATAGTATGGTGGTCGTGGAGGTGGTTAAAGTGAAAATCTGGCATTAAAAATAATCGTATAAAAAAAAACTTGTAGAAAAGTTAGTTTTTTGACCCCCAATATCTCCGAAACTAGAAGGTTCCTAGGGCCCGGCAGTCTCGACAGAGATAACGACGAAATCTATAACTTTTGATTGCTAATTACTAACGAATGAATTCGGTTGCAACAATATGCTTGCGAGTAACACAAGTCTCTACAACCAAGATGCGTTTCTCTAGGTAAATGAAGGTGGACAACGTGTATTTTTGACATCAGCTTGATGATTTTTAACCTTATAATTTTAGTTTTTAAGTTTAGTAGTACTTATAAAAACTTATGTTTGAGAAAATAACTTAGTACGACATATACAAATCTGATTTTGGTATTTGATAAATTAGTTTAATAGTAACATAGCAGAACGAAAGAAACAGCGTTTTTTCATGAGAATATCTACTCTCTCACTGCTAAAGAAGTTTCAAGAAACTTTTAGTTTCTAAGTTTTACAGCACCAAAGTCTTTAGAAAATTAGAACCTGCTGAAAAATTTTGAAAGTTTCATAACTTGGTGTAAAAAAGTTTTCATGAGTGAACTTACTTGGCGTGCGTGTGGGGCCGTGCAGCAACTGTCAAAACCACGTGCGAGTCCCCCCGGGGGCTCACGCCCACCAGCACACAAGTAACACACCGCAGGCCCTACGTCCCTCAGACGTCACCAGCGAAGATAGGACAGCTAGAGATACTTTACAAGTTAGCGGAGCATCTGATATCGTAAGCGATGTTGAAAGTTATTCCGTCGCCGTCCGCGCAAAGAGATGAGCGTCAGACGTCGCGTCGACAGACCGACTGAGCGGGAAACGGAGCGCGCGCTGCGACGAAACCGGCGCGCCGTTAGGCGGTCCCGCCAACACGCCCCGCCTCGGAACCGCCCACTCGCCGCCACGCCCACCTGAATTAATAAAGGTGGCAAACACCGCCGGACACGCGGACAATGCCGCATTGTCCTGCGTCCAAAATAGTTTCAATTAGAATCGAGGACAAGGCACAAAAGCGCCCGCCGGCGGATCATTCACGCCGAAATTGGCCGCTGCATGAGCGATTAGCGAAACCTCATACAAAACTGTCGATGATAGCCCAAACTATTGTCCCGCATTCGAACTAAACCGCTCGTTATAATCGAATGAGTCTGCTTTATTCTCGACGTGTTATACTGAGCTTAATGGCTTTCAATATCGTGTTCAAAGTTTTCATTTCAAACATTGTTTTGTGAAACCTGAGCTCATTAATCTAGACATGAATATGAAATATTGATACTAATCTCGACTCAAGTATAGTTGCAAACAAATCTTTAACTTTATTCAAAGTTTAGAATTAAAAGACGACTCATTAAACAAGTAAGTAACAGACCTAGTTAAAGGTAATATAGTCAAGTCAACGTTTTTACACAACGTGACTTGGAACTTCGTAAATACGTTATGAGAAAAGAAAGATCCAGTGGTATCTTACTATTATGCTGATAGAAACCAACTGCGATAACCAATCCATCACGCAAGGAATACCTACTGATGATGGAAGTCTTCAGTGTCGATCACTGGGCAGCTTTCATCCAGTTGCGAGCTGATATTTAAGTTCTGTTTTGTTTGTCGTCTTTAGGTATTTTTGCAATAGTTGTTTTTGGGTTTTTTAGAACTGAAAAATGGCTAACAACAAAAATGTACTACAAAACTACTAGAAGCGAGAAACCACTTCATTAGTACTAAAGATACATAGGACAGAAGAAAACGTTTAACGGAAATTAGTGAACAAATTAGAGATAGCATACGAAAGTTCAGAAAACAAAACAGAATGGAAATTATAGGAAAACTAGTATTTGCTTGGGTGCGCGAGCTGCGCGCAGCTCGCGTGTCGTCGTGTTCTTGAGACGTATTTCATACCCTTATAAATTTTGAGAATCCATAAGAATCCTTAAACCAATTGGAAAAACCGTTACAAATACCCCTAAATCAGTATGAAAACCCTTAAGAACCCCTAAAACATTCTAAAAACTAATTTAAAAAAAATATTACCTATAAACCTTATTAAAAAACTTAGACCGATTAAAAATACACTACCCTAAAGTTTGCTTGTCGTCGCCCTGAGTTACGCTTCACCCACTCAACCTTCGTTACGCTGCGGAGGTCGCCGGCTCGCTTCGCTCGCCACCTCCCCCCTTCGCTCCACTCGGTCTCGCAGGTTCGCTCCACTCAGAACCTACCTACCACCAGACAGGTTTCGATTCGACGCCTACTATAATATTTGTTCAAACACATAATCGCTATCTCTGACCGTTACGAAGTTATAGCCCTTTTATTTTTAGGGGAGGTTGGGGAGGGGAGGATACCCTCCGTATACAAATTTAAACGCTCCTCAATAATAATTTTTAGTAAAAATCAAAAAGCCGCTACGTGTCCTAGTTTCCGAGATACGATGGGGGGAGGGGTGAAGGGGGGGAGAGTGGGGAGTTTTGAAAAATGATTTTGACTAACGCGTTGCACCTTTATATGAATCTGAAAAAAAAATGTTCCAAGTCTCTCAACTTCCGAGATCCGCCTCAAGGGGGGAGAAGGGGGGAAAAGGGGTCAATTTTGAAAACTGGTTTTTACTTTTCCGAGTCTCCTCTATACGAATCTGAAAATAAAAATGTTCCAAGTCTCTTGGTTTCCGAGATACGATAGGGAGGGGGAGGAAGGGGGGCGAAAAGGGGAGGTTTGGCACTTTTCCCATACTATTTAGAGTTAGTTGTTTACGAATCTGTCAAAATATACCCACCTCCCCATCCACCATCTGGGAGAACAATTCTGTCAGTGAGTCAGTGAGTGAGTGGTAATCGAGCTTTATATAGTATAATAATATATAAGTAAAACGGGTGGAGTCAAAAAAGCATACAAAGAGTTATGAGAAGTGGAAGGTGTGATTTGAAAGATCAGAATGGAAAAGGTTAAAGGAGGCCTTTGCCGATAGGCAAACAGATTGCAACAGATAAAAAAAGCAGCAAATATTAGAATAAGTTTTAGTAAGTAGTAAGTTTGCTTTTGAATATTGTTATTAGGATAAGTTGATCTGAATAAAGGCTATTATTATTTGTTTGTCGTCTTGCTTTGTTAACAGCAGAAACAAACAAGCTATGAAACCTGAAACGTTCCTATAGTAACAGAAAATCTTGTTTTGGAACACGCGTTTGAGGGCCAAAAAGATCTAAAGAAGGAGGACCAAATAGGGCCAAAAATCGAAGCAAAGTTTAGAGCTGTGCAGGTCATACACATACTGGTCTAACACAATTTTAGTTCATCGGCACGTAAAGAAGAAGGGGCAAAAAGCGAAGTATTCGGCTAATCTTTTCAATACGACTAATAAGGATAAAAAAAACAAAGATTTCTAAAAAATACAAAGCCATTGGGAAAAGAAGAACTAACGAGACTCTTTTACAAAAGTATCCTATCGAGACCTATTTTGTATCTAGACACTGTTTAGATGTTAGAATATATTGAATATATTGCTTCAATATATTGCATTCTATAGTTGCTGCCAGTTAAGATGTCAATAGCAGATGTCAATGGTGCCGATTCTGTTGTGCACAAACTAAACTTAATTTAGGCCACTGCTATATTTTACTAAAAGACAGTGCGAGAAAAGGACGGCTATAGCTATGAACTAAGTTAGAGATGTCAAACTAGTTCATGCCTTCCGCTTCACCGTGTTTTTAGTCGAGATGTTTTTACGTGCACCCTTCATTTGTATATAAATATTAGTTCCAACTAAATTTGACAGCTCTATTTACGTCCGTCTCCTTCTCGTTTTATTAGAGAGAAAAAGATAGCAATAGCCTAAACAACAGAATCGATACCAATAGCGATAAAGTTCTTAACTTTAAAAAGCAAAAATAAGCCTGTTCAAGACTTGAATCGTCATCTATCGTGATCTTTAATTTTTCTTCTAATATAAAACGATACATAGAAAGGACAATGACCGCTATTGACAAGCTAAAACGCAACAAACTAAAGAAAACTATCACATAAATCAGCTCTATGATGTTAAAGTTTATCCTCCTCTGCAAAGAAGTGGAGACTATCCAAGATTAGGTAATATACAAAGTCCTTAAAAACACATTAACATATATTTATAAATTTATAATTATTCATAATTATTTAGTTTTGACATTAAGAATATTTTGTAGCTTTATATCTTTATTACCAACTATTAATTGGAAAGCAGCTGATTTAGCGTATACAGATGTTAACTTTTATCATCAATGTTTACGGGTAAAACAAAAAACGATAAAACTAACCAACTTGTGAAGTAGTTTATCTCTGAATTATTCATCGACGCAGAAAGGCTCAAAATGAACGTAAGCAAAATCCATAAAATGTGGAATAAGCTGTTCACATACGCTATAAACATTGAACACATACCCCAATAGAGCGGTAATGTCGGACCATCCGCCTCCGCAACTAATAAGTGATTTATTTTGTCACTTATAGATATTACGCTCGCCCTCACTAAAACAGTGAGAACGAGAGAGAGAGAGTGTTATTTGACCTTGGGTCAGCCAATCAGAGCATAGTGATCGCAGATGTGAGTAGCTGTGAGTAGCTGTGAGTTAGCGGAATTGTTTTCAAACAAAATAAGTAATATTTCTGCTCTATTGTGGTATGTGCTCAATGGCTATAAAACTTGTTGAGAACTTGTACCAACAAACTTGGATGCAAGTGATTTTTCAGGAGAACCACTGTAACCAACATAGCCTGAAGAATTGCAAAACCTGAGAGAGAAGGGATAGACGGCGCCGACGGCGACGGGACCAAAAGGTTCTGGTTTTTTTTTTTTTATGGGTCTTACCCGCCACACTTTTCCCAAATCACTGTAAATTCTGAATGCCAGAATCAACAGTGGCGACCACCAGAAGAGCGCCAAGATAATGAAGCTCTACGAAGTACCAGAGAAACAATTTAACTGTCTTGCATCCCGCAACAAAATTAATGAGAAAAGTATAGTGGAGGAGTAGGAAAAGGTTCTGGCGGGTCTACCAACCACCGGAAGACTCAGCGTTGTAAGGCCTTCCACAATACAAGGTGGACTGATGACTTTGTTAAAGTTTTGGGAGATCATAGGATCAGACGATGTGGTGATGCTTGAAGGAGGCTTCGTCAAACATATACGTTTTGACATTGGAAATGTCTTTTCGTTCGCTCCAGCATAGGCTCCGATTTCACGAAAAAGTGTGATCCCCTTATATCTCAGAGGGTTGTGAAGATATGAATGAAATGATATTCATAAAAAGCTCAAAAGACGCGTATTTACGAGAGCTGTAAGGTGCAAAAAGAATTATTCGAGAAAGTCAAAAACGAAAACTTTATGGCTTATATATTTTTTCCGTATTTTTGATTTTGGCCCTCGATAATTTGGAAATGAAAAATGATATCAAAATTTTGAGAAAATTTCCTCTGGAAAATTTAGTCAGCTACAATTTGAGCCTACAACAAAGACGATCGGGTTAAGGGTTTGCCCTGTAGCCTAACCTTTTTGAAAAAAGTCAAATCGACATGATAATTATCATTCAACGTTGTAGTTTTATTCTAAACCTTTTCCTTATTCCAGAGCAAAATTTTTTCAAATTCCGTAGATTCATTTTCAATGTCGATAGGCACGAAATCTGTGAATTTTTAGTTGAAATGAAGGTTCATTTTGTGGATCAGTGCCGGCTCGTTAAAGTTTCACAATGATTTCATGAATAATGTTTCATTTAAGATTTATTTTGCAAACTGCATAATTTTTCATACCCTTTACCATATCTGTAAAGAAAATCAACGACGTACTTTATCATCATCATCATTTCAGCCGAAAGACGTCCACTGCTGTACATAAGCCTCCCCCAATTGTCGCCACATTGACCGGTCCCGTGCGACTCGCATCCCCGCAAACTTCAGCAGGTCATCACGGCGTACTTATAAGTAAGTAGAACTACAATGTGTAGAGTGTTTTCTAATTTTATAACGCGCTTCTAAATAGTCATTCATCCACATGCGCAAGTTCGCACATATACGTATAAGAAGACGAATCTATGCGAAGGGTTTTCTCCTCTGCACAGGGGCGTAGCTACCGCCGTATCTGCCGTATCAATTATACGGGGCCCCCGGGCCACGGGAGCCCCCAACGTGGGTAAGCTAAAATTAATAAAAACTAAAACTAAAACGTGTGTTCAAAAGTTGGCAACACCCTGCATTGGTTATCCTGGGCTGCGGGATTTCCCCGTTTACACTATTGTCCATAAAGGCAGAAACTTGAGAAAAACTAAAGTCATCATCAGCTATACCTAAATGATTTAATAAATTAGTTTGCCGAAAAAAAGGCAAGGATAGTGAAGATAATTAACTATGTTCAAGGCATTCTGCCAGACGTACTACACGAGCGGCCTGTGGGCAAACTTTACACAGAAAGCCTACAATGCCTTGCGCGTCCAGTATAATAATGTGTTCAGGGCTCTGTTTCGGCTCCCTTGGTATTGCAGTGCATCCGGCATGTTTGCTGACGCCAGCGTAGATGACTTCTACGCAATTATGCGTAAAAAAGTAGCGTCGGTGGTGCGCCGAGTACGGGGGAGCCCGAATACCGTCCTCAGGATGTTTGGCGAGAGAACCGATACTGTTCTGCTCAGTAGGTTCACTGAACTCCATGTGTTGCGGGACCGGTGAGCCTACTGTGCAGGGGTAGACGGTGTGTCCAGTTTGTTGTCGTTACCTACTTTTAATTACTAACAATAGATATAAGCAAAATTCTTGTTAATAACAATCTTGTCTTGCCTATGGACTTTTTTGTCTGAATTATTATTATTTGAATTTTTTCTGAATTATTTTTTTTTTTTAATTAAGATGAAACATTTTTTTTTCTTTTGTGATAAATCTTAACCCTTCCTAAGGAAACCCCAAACAAATTTTTATACGGGGCCCCGCCAAGGCACGCTACGCCACTGCCTCTGCACACGATGGTCCACGGATTAGTGCATTCTCCAACGTCACCAAGTGCTGCTCAGCTCAGTTGAAATTACAGGGCGTCTCGGTCAGCAACACGGAGCTCTGTTCCGTGGTCAGCAAAGCCTTTAAAATAATGAGAAAATAGGTCGTAACTGTATTAATTCGATCTGTACACCTAGCTTCATACGTTTAATGTATCCATTTTTAGGGTTCCGTAGTCAACTAGGAACCCTTATAGTTTCGCCATGTCTGTCCGTCTGTCTGTCCGTCCTCGCTTAATCTCTGTGACCGTTAGCACTAGAAAGCTGAAATTTGGTACCAATATGTATATCAATCACGCCGACAAAGTGGTAAAATAAAAATTGGAATAAAATGTTTTATTAGGGTAGCCCCCCTATATGTAAAGTGGGAAGTGTTTTTTTTTTAAATTTCAACCCTAACGTGTGATATATTGTTGGAAAGGTATTTAAAAATGAATAGGGGTTTCCTAAAATCATTTTTTGATAATGTCAATAATTTCGGAAATAATCGCTCCAAAAGTAAAAAACAATGTGTGTCCCCCCCTCTAACTTTTGAACCATAACTTTAGAAAATATGAAAAAAATCTGAAAAGTAGAACTTTATAAGGACTTTCTAGGAAAATCATTTTGAACTTGATGGAAACAACAGTTTTTGTACAAAAAAAGACAAACAACTTTTTGTCTTTTTTGTACAAAAACTGTTGTTTTTAAATAATTTCTGGACTAAGTTTGTAGTATATTCGTATATGCAAGCATTTTTACATAATGGATACCCACCTTTAAACTCATAATTGCGAACACTTATTGTGACGGACGGGAAACTACGGAACCCTACACTGAGCGTGGCCCGACACGCTCTTGGCCGGTTTTTTTTTCACTTATAATGTGTAAGTGAAAAAAATGCTGCTCAATATTTTTGGACACTGTAATTTGAAAAGTGTTAATTCGAAACGGTTGGCTCTTATTTTCTAGAAAACTGGAATGTGTAAAGGCCTTATTTAGCATGGCATTGCATATCCGTCTAAATTGACATAGGGTAATAGTTTTTAGGGTTTATAATATTAGTTTATAGGATTCCGTACCCGAAGCATAACAAACGAGACCCTACTAATAAGCCTCCGCTGTCCGTCCGTCCGTTCGAAACAATACAATAGTAATTTTTATTACCTTCTAAAGCCCAGATTGCTTCAGACAAAAATAAAGTAAAATGATAATTCAAAAGAAGATTTTTGCATTCAAATGAAAAAGACGCCACAACCTGCTTTATAGCATTCTCCTTTCCTGTAGAAAATCGCTTCAACATAATCATCTTATACACATGAGTGCAATTGCACACCTACATAACAAGACAAATGAAACGCGAAAGGTTTTACTCCTCCGCACACGATGGTCCATTCACAGATCACTGCTTCCTCCATCGTCACCAATAGGACCCCTGTTCAAACTGAATATCAGTTTGCTTTGCTGGCCACGGGAAGGGATTTCTCGGCTGAACAAACAGACGGTCTCAATTCAAATATCTGCGTGATTTTCGAATAATACCTTCCCGACACCCGTTGTACAGTAAGGTGTGACTATTCTAAAAGATTACATGGTAGGAGAACGTACGGAATCTGGAAACTGAATGTAAAGGATGAGGTGTATCCAGTCAGGGATGCTTTTGTTTGTGAGAGAGCTTTGTTGTATTTAAACTAACGTACAGGGGTTATTATTGAATTAGTTTTCTATATATTTACATAAGATACAGTTAGTTACAATTCTACTATAATACATATTCATTTTCATTTTATTTTGGCGTACCATAAGTTTAAAAAGATGTTACACTTACAGAGAGCTAAGAACAACTATGAACCCTTCTGATTCAGATTAAAACTAAATTTTAAGTAGTTAATAATAACCATTTCTAGATATTATTTACAAACAGAGGGTATGTAACACATATAACAGAGTAACACACAAGGTACCGGTCTACCATTTGTGGTAAAAGATTTATATAAAATCAACAAACGTTTATGTTCTTATTCTTTATTGTACACGAAATAAAAACAAACAAACAAATTGCAATAATTTAGCTAATATATACAATGGCGAGCTTAATCCAGATTTTTTTTATTTACTTACTTTTAAATTTTCAGATATGTTGACTTTCATTAAAATGAACGGGACCGGTCAATGTGGCGACATTTGGGGGAGGCCTATGTCCAGCTGTGGACGTCTTTCGGCTGAAATGGTAGTGATGACTTTAATTTTATACTGTAGACATGAACCGTTTTTTAATGTTACCTACGAGTACTACTGTAGTTATGTACCATACCTACATACTACTTTTATTAAATTACTAAGGCCACTCCAGAAGAAATGATTCTTCATTCAAAACTCTCGACCCGCTTCATCCAACAGAATTCTACGTTTCTCTGACCGTATAATAATTCGATGGAAAATTTAAACAAAGCTAGAAAGCAATGAGTCGTAATTGGAACGAGTTATTCGGCAAACAGTCCCGGTGTCCCGTACTCCCGCCGTGCACTGCTCCGGTCACGTGGACCAATATTTATTTTATCAATATTCAAACAGTTCAGACGTCGAGTTTTGTCTTGATCGACTATAGAGGGGTTTGGTGAAGTGGGGTAGGTAGGTATGTAGGTGATAGAGGTTGGATATTTTGGCGCTAGAATATTTCATGTTCAGTGTTACAATATTTTCTCCAGTTATTCGTATGAATTTTCAGTATTTTATTTATTTGTTACGCTGTTTCCAGGGTCAGGTCCAGGTCAATACTAGTCAGATCCTACATCCTACAGTTTTTCCAAAACTTTCCGATACCTAAGTATTAACTATCGAAAGCCTGAATGAAAGTTTTATTTTAGTAAAACATTTTTATACGTCTTCTTTGAAACAAAAACGCCTCAAAAACACAATTATTTCAGTAACTACATGAATGGTCATACAAAATTTGATACAGCCAACAATTTAGCAACGCAACATACAAACCATCATCAACCCTTTAAGCCAATCTCCCATCAATCGCCATGCCTCAAAACTATCGACACATTTTCAAGCGCACAATCCCTTGTAAACTCTCTAATACGTTAACGAGCAGCCATTTTACAAGTTTATTCTAGCCGTCGCCGCCCCGCAGCCGTCCCGCACCCGCCACGCGCACGGCCCGCAACTCGGAATGCTAAGCAGCCCGATTGACATTCCAGTGGCGGAGCAATCGAACAGAAAATACACTTGTCATACATTTAACGTGGAATTTTTATGATTGAACTCGAACCGAGGGGAAATTATTACGGTTTTATTAGAATAGATTTAATAAGAATGGTAAACGATTCAGGTGGTGTCTGGTGGTGCATATTTTTATGTAGATTGAGAGTTTTTGCGGCTTGTAAATTATGGCGTGTCAAAGAGTATGTATGATGCTGAGATCTTGGTTGTAACCTGTGGTTGTAACTGTTTTCGAAATAGTTTTAGAACTTCTTGGAGATCTTTAGACCTGGATGGAGAGTACTTTACAGGGAACCTATGGGTAATGGATATACGGACGTTACGGACCGTCAGATCTCTTTTTATTTATATGGGCCTGATAAACTTCTATATTATTTAAATTATTAAAAATAAGAGACGATACACCTCTCAAACATTTCTGTTTCAATATAAGAAGATAATACAGAATTAAAAACAAAAAAAGGTTGCAATCAAATTACAAAACACACGTACCGTACGTCAAACCAACAAAATTACATCTTTATACAAATATTATATTCACGTGCCGCTAACCCTTATGAGCTAATAATTTGATCCGATCCCGATGGAGTCCCGCTACCAAGCGGGTTACCTGCGGGATGTCGGGATGTCACGTCAACTCGGGCCACTCGTCATCGGAGCAAACTCACGAAAACACGACGCCCGCGCCACCGCCTTACGCGGGACCTAATTCTTGGATCCTGTCGCATGTCGCTCTTCGCCCGTCAAATTTGCGAACAGGGCTACCGCGAAAAATTGTTCGGTTTTTGAAAATGTAGTCTTCTTGCAAGAAAAAAAAACCTTGATAGTCAATCGTACGGAGCGGTAATCACTAGTATCTTCTACAGGCGGCCTAAATTCCATTTGCAGACAATTTGTAGAAATTCGCTGAAGGAATGAGTTCGGGCCGGTGCGGTCTTTTACCAACTATGTCCCAGTCAAGCTTCATACGTTTAGCTCTCTAATCACTATTGTAAAGTTTGAAAACATTCAAATACATTATTACATGATGCAAATGGCGTCGATTTTAATCATTTCCGCAAAAATCAAGTTAGAAGAAAACGCTTTCCTTTAGCAGGTGTGTGGCTTACAAATTATATAATTATTCATTACTTAAT
The DNA here is from genome assembly GCA_905147715.2 of Xestia xanthographa. Lineage (NCBI taxonomy): Eukaryota > Metazoa > Arthropoda > Insecta > Lepidoptera > Noctuidae > Xestia > Xestia xanthographa. The sequence continues at coordinate 20,701,080 of LR990655.1, read as the reverse complement.
TTTACAGCATACCGAGTAGTAGGTTATGCTATAAATACAATTACAATCGTATCGTCCACACACAGCTCAATATGTCATACATTTGTACACAATGCCGATACACAGTTTAAACTATAAAAGGCACAAAATATCATGCATTCAGCGCTGTATTTGGTATTGAATGCTAGCATTGTCGGATACAGGTTGAGAAATATTTATCAGTATGGCAAGTGTATTGCAGTGGCAAAGTGGCAGTTGGCAGGTCGCGCCTCGCGGCTGGCACTGGCACCCCTGTCGGCCATCACAGACAACGTCTTCGTTGGACTGACAGCCGGCGACATATTTTATTCACGGCGCACCGTCGTAATTCCGTCGATGCAGATAAATTGTTTTACCGCGGGAGCCAGCCACGTCCCACGACTTTGGCGTTTGCATGATGAGCTCGTTTTTTATGCTCGAATAAAATTGTGTTAGCCACCGGCAGTGGCCCGACGTGTGAACACCGCTGAATTCCCAAGAAATTGTTTTCGGGAAGCCTGCTTTGATATTTATGAAAGTTGGCATGTTGAGACGTACGTTTGAGTGAAGGGTACGCGGTGGATTTTAACATCCTTATGACTATGTATTTGTGTGTTATTCTCTAGGGTACCGGATATTGTACGAACGTTCATAGTAATGTTTGCGAACAGCCACCAGTTGCAAGATGTGAGGTACCTATCGTAAACACGTTGACACAGTCGCTTTGCTGCAGCGCTGCAGCGCCGCGGGACCGGCATCCCGCTATCAATATTAAATCCCGCCGCGCAAACATCTGCTCGCGACTGCAAACGTATAAGTTTAATCAGTGGTGTTTCGATTAGTTAGAACATCGGTTTCTGCTGTTGACGGGATGCACGTTTAATTAAATGTTCTTGCCTATCGTATATTTAGATTAGGTAAGTACATTGTGAAACTGATGATAATTTAACAACGATTGGCTGTCACTGTTTTAAAAGTTTTTGCGTAAACTTTGACCTATCCTTCTTTTATTTATTTGAAGATAAACACGCGTTGCAAAAATTAGAACATAACCCTTAAAGGGACATTATCATGAAATACAAATGTACAAACTTAAACACCAAACTTTTAGCCTTCTGCAAACAATGAACCTGCACAAACCACAAGTTCCTAATTTAAAATGTATGAACATCAACCAAAAAGTACGATTGACAGAATGCAAATACTCCCGTGTCCCACAGAAAATAAAATAAGCTTTGACCCGAAGTTTCGTGGGATTATGAATGTTTATACTGAAAATAATGCGCGGTCGTGGCGTTCGGTGCAAATATTTGAAGATGTAGTCAAAGGGATGGCTTTTTGCGAGGTCCTTTGAGCGTCCGCGGTCTGTGGTCAGATAACCCGATTAGCTGGCCTACGAGCGACGTCGCGATGTACCATGAGAATTGAGAACATAGCTAGTTTACCTCAAGCGGTGCCGAGAACTTTACTTTGATTTATTTTGTTTAAAAGCACAAAATTATAAAACATTTATTCAAATTATTAGTTTTTATTGTGTGGTAGAGACCACACAATAAAAACTAATAATTTAACTAGATTCGTTTCAGAAGTAACAACACTTAAATCCAATGATATTCTAATAAACAGTTAACAGATATGTTTTACACCTAAAAAACCACAGAAAAAGTGTACCGCGGGGGAGAGCCAGCTCACACACACGCAGTGACGCAGAATAAAGGAAGAACAGGCCAATTGGCCTGTTTTCAAGTCTTCACGATTGCGCGCTCACAACGGATCTGTGTAATAGAATATCATTGCTTAAATCCCTAAAAATACTCCAGTGAAAGTGTGATCAAAATCAGTGTGATTGTACCTAGCTGTTTAGTTTTACCATGATTGACCCGAAACAGAAGGAACGTTTTTATTACATTAACAAAACAAATAAAGTCTAGGCATCAAGTTAAAGACCTAAGCGTGCCTAGCCATAGCTTTGATAGCGAAACATGAATTCAATGATAGTCTGAACCCACAAACTGATGTTATGTTTTCTCTTTACGACTGACTGACACTAAAATGTTTCCGAATAAAATTGTTATCCATCAAAACAGCGAGCATCTTTAGCATAAGAAATGCAACGGTATGCCTACAAGCAGTCGCATCTGAAGATGTAATGTTCAAGATGTTCCTGGATAAGATACCAAATCTTGAAAGCGATACGAATTCGTACAAATTTGTTTTCTTTATTATTTTTAAAAATGGCAAGTTTCCTTGCTTGTATATGGGGCAAACCAACATTTTGATGAAATGAGTTCCCATGTTCAGTTCTGTCCTGACTAAGATTTTTTCAGGACACAAGCCTATTATTTTAATAGTAATATAATCAGATGATTATATTACTATTAAAATAATAGGCTGGGTGATTCCGGTCTGATAAGAAGATTCTTATCAGACCGGAATCACCCACTGCTGAGTATAGGCCTCGATTTTTTCGGACACATTTCCCCCTATTTCACACTTTATTTTAATAGTAATAATATGTTGACCCAAAACTTACTTACCTCCACGTCTACGGCGCCGTCGGTGACTGCGCAGAGGTATCTTGTGCATTAACAATTTGTCTATTAAAAACAAGATAGTACCATGCAGTACTCAAAACCAAATTCTTTTATTTTATCCTCTGCCTGGTGAATGCATATTTCCGGACATGGAGAAACAGCATACTACAACAGCCCATAACGTCCACTGCTGGACATAAGCCTCTTCCAAATTCCTCCCAATTTGCCGTAATCTCCAATCTTGGCAGGCGGATTGGAGATCGCAGTGATGAAAGACTAACAGAAAACGCTGCTGCCCATTCTCTGGTCTACGAAGGCGCAAGGTGTTCTGCCTCAGACATAGTCGCCTTATACGACACCCGTGACTGTAATGGGTTGGTTCTATTCTACTCTGCCGGATACCACACGGCTTAGAAACAGCATGCCCACATTCAAATACAGTAAATTAAATGACAAAACTGTATCAAATAGTTTGTACCCCTTCTAGCAAACTATACGTGTATGTCCTGCTGACTTATTCAGAACTGCCAGCAAAGGCTTCGCGGCCCTCCACCTGCGGTGAGGTGTAACTTAACGAACCCTCACTGAATCTTTAATATAGTTTCATTTAATGCTACTTGTAAACTACGCTTTGCTCCTATTCATGTTGATTTTCAAAGTTTCGGCAACATGTATGGGTAATCGTGGGTCTTGTTTGAGTATGTATGGTTAATTATTTATGGGAAGTTTGCCCTAAATTATATGGTGGACATTCTTTTAATTAATGTGATGTGTAAAATTAAATGACACAAAACTATTTGGGTAGTCTTTCGTTATACTCCTACCATTTTCAGGGTTAAGTAAGATCTGTATTTTTTTATAATTTCATTTAAAACTACATAATCTACGTTATGATCCTTTTGATGTTGATTTTCAAAGTTTTCGGCAACTTGTATGGCTAATCGTGGCCCATGTTTGAGTATGTGCGGTTAAATTATTTATGAATTGAAGTTTACCTTCAAAATGGTAGAGCTTTTGTTAGTTATTTTGCTGTGCAAAAGCAAATTACACCAAACTTAAGCGGTTGTTTTTTTTTCAGTATCTGTTTCCAGAGCTTACCATAGACTGAAAAATAGATTTACATATATAATGATAACAATATGATTTTGGGGTTAGATGAAAATTTTGAACAGCCTTATAATCCTGAACGAGCAGACACTTTTGAAATATATTCAGTATCTCATTAGACAATAAATCAATTAACTGAGTTAACAAAATCGTTCCAAATTGTTAATGGTTCTTAAAAGCTTTTGATTTCTCGTAATTATATTTACACTGTTGATGAGAAAAGAGGACAAAATACGCTCCTAATATCAATTATATTCAGTAGGTAATTCCACAGCAGAATTAATTCAATTTCTAATACAAACATCTACCTCGACTCAGGTACTCGTCAAACGAGCCGAGTTCCCTACTTGGCAAATTAGATTTGGTATAAAGCCTATTTTAATTTGCTCCGTCGCTAAACATTGGGTGCTCTTAAATGTTTAAGCGAGCGCACAACTGGTAACTGTGTGCGGAGCGCCGCGCGCCGGGCATCGTGGAGGCGCGGAGCGGTGCGCGGGCGGCGTGCGGCCGCCGACGTCGTTGACATTCAACAAAGCAAATATGTTCTTGGCGGTGGCGCCCGGCCCAACGCGATAATAAGCTTACCGGCCGAGGGCGGGCCGCCCCCGACCCGCGCCGCCCGCCCGCGAGACCGCCCTAGCCTCACGGTGTTATTAAATTCTTTTGTTGCCGGAATGCCCAGTTATTTAGCCGTGGTCCGGCTCTACGGGATCAACGTAAATATCTCCAACATGTTTGTCTTTTGAACTCCACTAGATGCGGGATGAAACGGATTATTTGCATCCTTGTGTTTTTCCACGTGTGAGGGTTGCCGACCGTAAGATTTGAGCGAAATAAATTGTGTAACAATCTTACATGATATATTCGAAACAGCAGGTGTTTGCAGTCTGAGCTCGCTACTCCTTCGTACATTGTAAAATAAGCTGCTCGAATTAAAACATTAAAATCCTCGCTCCCCACTTGGTATGAATTTAGACAACATCTAAGCCGAGCGCGCTTCGTTTCGAGCACATTACTCTCTGTTTAACAATAAAACTCATTAAATCGCTCGTGCGGTCGCGTTTTATAAATGTTTCACGTATTAATAAAATTAACAAAGCAGTGTTACACGAGAGGGCTATTTCCCGACAAAGCGTCGGAGCGTGGTACAATGGAATCTAAAATAAATACGAGGACTTTAGCAAACAGTGGAGCGCACAAAGCGTCCACCTGGTGAGTGGTGGCTTGCTCCGGCTCTATAGAAAATTAAGTGGCGGCGACGGAGTTCAATTAATGGCCGCGAGGCGTCCGCCGGAAAGTCTCTTCACATACTGACGAAGAGACGCCTTTGCCTGCACATTATAGCAAACATTGCACTCTAATGCCATTATTGCAGGTCGTCGTAATTTGCCTGTGCGCTCTTTTGTTTTCACAGGAACAGACTCATCAGCTTAAATATCAAGTTGCTGACATCGAGCTGGAATTACAGGGAAGAGTAAAATATTCCACCTTCGTCAATGAGACACTATCCATCTCAACACCAAGAAAAGCCAGCATAAGATCACACGTACCACATCAGTTGTACAATCGAAAAAGCTTCGGTCAACAAAAACCGAAGATACCACTAATGTATTCAATCCATAATCCTTATCTGTAAAAAACCTCAGAGCACAGTATGGAGTCCCCTCTTATTGGCTGATCTCTATCGGCGTGCAGCATCCAGCGAAACCACCGCTTATCTCACAAATTACACCGTTTCACTCGATCCTCTCGGAAACTGCGAAAAGTAGACCTTTTTAACACAGCTTAGGACATCACCCCTACCATGTAAGTTCTTTGGGAACACGATGAATTTTCTGAACGCACCTAAAAGCAAAGATTCTTCTTAGGACATACTCATCCATCTATAGAACCATTTTATACCAAAATTTATCTTGGAAGGGATTAGATATACCTATGTTACATATAACTCATTAGTATGACAAAAATTAAAGTAGGAGACATTGTTTTAATTCTAATGCATTCGCGTTGAGTGTTTGTGCGGCGTAGGCTTCGTAGCGTCGTAGGCGCTTGGTAGACGTTGCGTAGGCGCCTACGCAGATCCAACGCTTAACAAATAAAACCATAGTTACTCCAATTATTTCATCATCATCTTCATCATCATCATCATCAGCCTATTAATGTTCCCACTGCTGGAACACAGGCCTCCTCTATATAATGAATGGGAATGGGCTATAATCCACCACGCGGGCCCAGTGCGGATTGGTAGATGTCACATGCTGTCTTCTTATTTTTGGTTCTAGGACATGCCGGTTTCCTCACGATGTTTTCCTTCACCGTTTTGAGAGCAGTGGTGATGAAATAAATTACACAAAGTGATGCGCCTGTCTGGGTTCGAACCCACGACTTACTGTTCGTAAGTCGGGGCCGCCACCACTGGGCCACCGCTGCTCCCAATTATTTCATATTTTGGATTATTAATAAAGTTTAAATTAAAAATACACAACAATAATATTTATACTCGTACAATGGCTTTACATCACGACCATACAAATGGCAGTCTATTAACATTTTATCGGAATCAGTTCTTGGTAGGGGCGGGAAGCTTACCAATCGCCAGTTGAACCCCCGACGGCGGATTTTATTGCCATTCGTATTGTCGGCTAGAGATTTACTTTGACACGTCGGAAATTCGTTTGTTGACTCTTCGCCGCTATTTTCGAATGTCTATTTCGCACTGTTTTCCGCGTTTTTCTTCGTCGTAAAAGCTTAATTGCGGTTAAACTGCTCGTACGTTCATTTTAACTGTACTTCGATAGCTTTCTGAAATGTGAAACTGACACTTGAGGATTACCTCGTTGTGATTTAGCTTTACCCTCGAGAACATGAACTGTGGAGTGCCACAAAACAGTGCAAATTTTCTACCGCTTGAGTAATTTTATCTAATTTATCAATTTCCGCGCCACTTCAAAAACACTACACGCTCGCAGATGTAAACCACGCGTGTCAGGTAGAATGCATTGGGTAACACATTAACAATGTTTCCTCTGAAAGCCTTTGTCTGCACTCAACGAATTACGGGGAAAGGCTAAAATTTAAATACCCGCCGGGACTGTTTTACATGTAAGAGATGCACTTTGCATGTAATGCGGCGATTAAATGAGACGACAACGTTCTGAGCCGACACTGACTGCCGCTCACCGGAAAAATGTTGACTACAAAAGAGTGACATAATAATTTTGTGAAACAATTTGTTTTCTAAACGATATTTTACTGCGGGACTTATACAATTATTCCTACTAGGTACCTATCTAGGTACCTAGGTACCTAGGTAGGTATGACTTACGATAGTTTCTGTATTCAACTATGAAAAAGAAGATAAGAATAGTGCAGATGAAGATGCAGACTGAACGAACTGTGAATAGGTCACTATTTGTTATTAGTAGGTACCAATGATAATTTTATTAAAGTACTATTGTTAAAAAAAAATTAACCCTGGTCCGGTCAACTGTACCACGGTTCACAGAAAAAAAAATGGTCCAGTCAACAGTAACACTGTTAATTTTTTTTACCATGGTCCAGTCAACCGGACCTAGCCAACTGTACCACGGGCAAGGAATGATATTCGATAATATACAGATGCATATGTTGTGAGAGCGCAATTGTGAAGACTAGAAAGGCCTGTTTTTCCTTTATTCTGCGTCACTGCGTGTATGTGAGCTGGCTCTCCCCCGCGGCACACTTTTTTCGGTGGTTTTGTAGGTGTATAACATATCTGTTTGTTAGAATATCATTGGTAGGTACCTACACCTCCATTAGATCTTACACTGCACCCCGCCATCTTTGGTAAGACACGTACTGACGCAAAAAATCTCCAGTTAAAACCTTCTTTAAAAAAACTCCTTTTTATCAATCGTCCAGTTGTCAGTAGAGCCACCTCCGTTCATGCGCTCCACAGCACACCTTTGGCTACCCTCGAGGATCACCACTCGTCGCCACAAAGGTGCAAAGGGAAGAAAACTCAATTAAAACAACGTCGTACTTGTCCGTGCTCACATTACCACACGATTAAGCTCGCTGTAAGGTAATGTCGCGTACCGTATTCATTAGATACGTGTTTTTGTGAAAAATGGAGGAGTTTACCTTGATGTAGGTAAAAGCTAGACATTTCTTGTGCTACGTCGAGTTCGCTGAATTTTTCTATGTTGATTACTAAATGTATTGCAGAACGCGTTGAGTTAATTATGGAACCATATTTTCGCAAACAGGTCATCTTCAAGATGTTTACTTCTTGAGGTCGCAATCATTTAAAATGTTATCGTTAGCTGTTGGGCGTGTTTACCTTGTTAATTATTTGTAATGAGCTCCCGATATTTCGGCACTGTTGAAAGCGTCATGATCACGAATAAACCCTATTACATGTTTTTCCGTGATCATAGTGTTAAAGACAATGGCAGATTTAAAAAAAAATTGGGAGAGAGATAGAGAGAAATAAATTCTTTAATTCAATACTTTGACATTGATAAGACTATTTTCAACCGACTTCCAAAAAAGGAGGTTCTCAATTCGACTGTATTTTTTTTTTTTTTTTTTTTTTTGTGTTCGTTACCTCAGAACTTTCGACTGGCTGAACCGATTTTGACAATTCTTTTTTTATTTGAAAGCTGGTGCTTCCCGTGTGGTCCCATTTATTGTGTGGTAATTTTGTGAGCATCTGATGCTGATTTTCGGAGATATACAATGGAACTCTTCAAAAATAGACGGCAAATGTGCCGTGAATGTTGCAATCGCTTGGATGTTTATTGTTTATACAACATCATGACGTAACATTACGCCTGTATGCTCTAAAGGGGGTATGCAGATGTATACAATACACCGAGATTTCGACAGTTAGGTATGCTAAGTTGGCGCAATCGTGTTCAGCGCGCGACTCAAATAACTTAACATCACGCCTTTATGCTCTGAGGGGGTACGCAGATGTGTACAATACACCCAGATTTCGACAGTTCGTTCGTGTTCCGCGCACGCCTCAAAGAGATGTCAGCAAAAGGGACTGTTCTAAAGAGATACTGCGGCCCTGGAACACAAAGGGCTAAGAAAGAACATGGATGGGTTTAATCAGTTTAGTTTAGTTCAGTTTAGTTTATCAGTTTAGTTTGGGTTTAGTCAGTAAAAGTCTGACACTCCCTTCCGCTCCGCCCAGAACGATAATTTGTTGATTTCCCATCCGAAAAAAAAAGGTATGTTAAGTTCCATATATTGGGGATACGCCTATTACGATGACATGTATTGTTAACAATGCCAAATAAATTCATGGCAAATATTTAGGAACAACTGAAAATGGAAAAATAAAAATCTTTTTTGCAAAAAATAAAACCGACTTCAAAAAAAACAAAAAAGTGAAAAATAACTTTAGCTTCAGAAGTCGGTGACAAAAAAACGAAATCAATCAAACAAGAGTCACCGACTTCTGAAGCTAAAGTTATTTTTCACTTTTTTGTGTTTTTTGAAGTCGGTTTTATTTTTTGCAAAAAAGTTTTTTATCTTCCATAATATAACATACAGGTAATGTACAAGTTTCTTACAAATACTTAAAATAAGAACCTTTAGGACGCGATCGGTATCAGGTAGTGGGGTATTTAATTATCTACTACCACCTAACCCAATAAATAAACTAATTACTTATTAGTATTAAGAACTAATTAACTAACAAAGAATATAAAGAACTAATTCGTATTGTTTTACACATTGCACCTTGATTAGAAGCAGCTGTTAATTCTTTGTTTTAAGCACTCGGTACTTAAACATAAAATATCAGAACTTTTTATATCTTCTTCCTATAGGTATACATAAGTGTCGTAAACTTTTTCTTTGTGTAAATGACACGGGTTTCCTCATAATGTAATGTTAGTGTGGGGCGTAAATGTGCGTCTATCTGACCAATGCCCGTCTTCGGGGGAGGATTCCGATACGACTGCGAGATAACGCAGACATTCCGTGATTCTGCACACAAAGCCACTAAATCGCCGTAATAAATGAGGCTCTTAAGACGCTTTCGGAAGTGCTTTGTTGCCTTAGAAGTTTACCGTAAGCATTTATTTGTATGAACTACAAAAGTTATCAAGATTTTTCTGCGAAACTTTTTTTGTGAGATCTTAAAACAATTGACGAGTGCGATTAGAAGCTACTGTCTTCGACAAACTGTACCATTGTGTTTTAAGCATATAACACAATGAGCACTGCACCGGATTTCGATATATTACTAGGTAAATAGGCTTACGTAAGAGGAGCTCGTGGCTAAATAATAACAGCCGCACGGGTCGATCGTTAGGTTAAGCCATGCTTGCCTAGGTTGGCCTGGGGACGGGTGACCGCCCATTACATACCGAGTTTCCTCCGTGCCTCGGAAAGCACGTTCAGCCGTTGGTCCCGGCTGTCATTTGTAGATCTTTGACAGTCGTTAGGTAGTCAGAGGCCCGAAAAGTCTGACAACAAGTCTCACCAAGGGGTATCGTATTACCCGGTACTAACTGGGTTGTGGAGGTCAAATAGGCAGTCGCTCCATGTAAAATACTGGTATTCATCAGCTGCATCCGGTTAGAATGGAAGCCGACCCCAATAAAACTTGGGAAAAGGCTAGGCAGATGACTAAATAGGCTTACGTTTGGCCGCAAGCAACTCGCATGATGTGAATTCTTGACGCGGCCTAGGGTGGAGCACGCTTGCTCAGAAGAAACCGATTCACTCAAACTTTGAAGAAATCCAGATTATAATGATTAGGAAACAGAAAAGCCGGCAGTGAATTTTATAGACTGGCGATCCGCACAATCGGTTCGGACAGGCATTACCTCACCTCATTTTTACCAGCGAATCCTGTTTCTAGGGAATTGTTACGGTGTTTATAAATGTGCATTGATGTATGGAGTTTTAAAAAAAGACTCCCGAACGGAGGATTGTGGAGATGCAGTTAATTGATTATAAGTGTGCGTAGACCATTATGAAATACATTCTAAGCTTACAGTTTTTTAACAAAACGTTTAAATCCTAACAATAAAGATGTTAAGAGCCTAGATTAAGAGCCTCGATGAACATCTTTCGAGGCTCTGCTTATGAGGTTGAATCAAGGGCCTGAATCAGAAGAACCTCCTTGATACGGCCCGCACTATGAGGTTCCAGATTCTTTGGTCCCTATACTCCCGCCGCCGGCAGATTACCATTTTTTTAAAATATTTTTGAATGTTTTTTTTACAGAAATATGTAAAATATAAAAGAGTATCTTGTAAGCTATAACTAATCAGACATTGGTGTCGATTCTGTTGTGCACAAACTAAACTTAATTTAGGCTATTGCTATCTTTTTCTCTCTAATAAAACGAGAAAGAGACGGACGTAATTTAGAGCTGTCAAATTTAGTTGGAACTAATATTTCTATACAAATGAAGGGTGCACGTAAAAACATGTCGACTAAAATCACGGTGAAGCTCAAGGCATAAACTAGTTTGACATCTCTAACTTAGTGCATAGCTATAGTCGTCCTTTTCTGGCACTGCCTTTTAGTAAAAGATAGCAATAGCCTAAATTAAGTTTAGTTTGTGCACAACAGAATCAACACTATTTACTTAAATAAGTATAGCAAAGAACCCATCAAATAGTTAACTAACAACAATAAAAAGCACACTTTATATTTCTCTAACAACAAATGAAACTTGCGTCAACATAACACAAAAACAATAAAATTTCATTTTACGTTCAGAAGTCTTAGTATGAAGCGGGTAAGACCGTTATACGGAACACCTTTCATGTCCCAATGGGGTAATATATTTTCAAGTTGGTTCATTAATTAATTGGCGTCTACCACGATGGGCCGTGTGCTTTTTACGATGACTATAAAACTTGTGTAAATGTGGGTAGCTTCATTATCTGCTAGTCTTGTTTAGACGAAGGTGTTACTTGCGGATGCGGCAACTTTACTAAGCCTTGAAAGCCTGAAGGCTGTCTTGAGGACTGAAACTTGTGACATTGACTGAGAGTGAACCAACCGAAGGCTTTTCTCTGTCAAGAGAATCGAATGTAGATAAATAAAATACTTACTGTTACCACCACCGCCAATACCCTTGCGCTTGTAACCTGTTCTATTAAATTGACAAACCTATTACCTCACATAATGATCTCGAATTTAAAATGATAGGTCATTCCACCTATCATTTACCTTAAATAATGAACCAAGTACTATCATTCCATAGGTACTTGGTTCATTATTTAAGGTCGGGATTATTAAGCGAAGTTTATAATTGACTCAAATGCCCCAAGAACTTGTATGAGCTATTTTAATGGAATGAGATTCACCTAAAAATTGTAACGTTACATTTTTCCGGGAGGGGCAAACTGTGAGGTCACAATAGGCACTCACCTACCTCAAGATATTATATTTGGTAACTTTTTTCATCATACATCACTTCACCCACATCAAACCTTATTCGACTCTTCTTCATATCCGTTATCGAAAGATAAATTACCTATTGTGACCTCACATTTTTCCCCTCCCGGGAAAATGGAACGTTACTATTTTTAGGTGAATCTCATTCCATTAAAATAGCTCACACAGGGAAAAATGGAATCTCATCCCATTAAAATAGCTCACACAGAGAAAAATGGAATCTCATTCCATTAAAATAGCTCACACAGGAAAAAATGGAATCTCATTCCTTTAAAATAGCTCACACAGGGAAAAATGGAATCTCATTCCATTAAAATAGCTCACACAGGGAAAAATGTAACGAAATGCCACATATTTCAACCAATGTCTAGATTCAAAAGTTACTGGCATCCAAAGTTATCCTGAACATGTGAAGACCTACCATGTAACTTTTTCAATTTCTTAGATACCCTTTTTATTCGGTACTAGAGTATACCCTTGCTTTGATAGACAATATTTTCTCCCAACAAAACAAACAAGTAATACATCTCCTTGCTACTCGTTTTACGTATATTTAATTGCCAGCTACTGTTCGCAATTAAACAGTTCCTAGGCCAATTCAGTTTACGATCGAGCCTCCGTTCGAGGCTTTTCGACGCCGCAATCAGTTTTACGATGCTTTTTGTCAGAAATTTGCCATTTTATAGCTGAGACGAATAAGTTTGTTCGTGTAGTTGACGGCGAACGGTTGCGCAGCATCGATGCTGATTTTCCAAGCGGTTGCGTCTAATTTTAAATTAAATAGGCGATTTGGAATTGTTGTCGTTAAATTACTGTCCCAAATCTACGACGGGTATTTAACGATTTTGATTCATCCAAGAAGTCTGTTCAGTTTATTGATTGCTTTTGTTCCATTTGGACCTTTAAAGAGCTTTTAAAACACAAGTCGTTTTTATTTGTTTTAGGTATGCTGCCCCATCAAACTACATAATATGTTAAGAATCTGACTTTGACTTTTGTTTTCACAATTTGTCACCACCGCTTTTCATCCCTCACAGCCCTTTAAACAAAGATCACGTGACATATCTCAGGGTGCGTTCCCGGCTTCCCGCCACAACACCCCTTAAGTCAGGAGCCGCAGTTCGCGTTCCACTTTTAATAGCGAGGAACGCGCGTCGAATGTAAATCACCATCCGACCACATTTGCCAACACCTGACTATTTACGTTATTCTCCTCGTCTCCATTCCTCCCAAATTTTATAACTTTTCAAACTTCCCGAGACGAAATTGTACGCACGTTTTACAAATAATTCGCATTTAGAATGGCGGAATTTGAATATGAAATAAGTAATAGCCAAACTTGTTGTTATAATTACATTTATTTTGTAAAATATTATTTTTTTATGCATTATACATGTTCTTAAGTAAAATGTGTAATAACAAAATATAATAGATATTATCTGAATTAATTTCAGGTACATGATCTAGGTTTTAACATCTACAGTGTGTTTAGAAAATGAAACTATTATGAGAATTTGTGCAATACGAACTTATAGCTATAAATACATTGAATACAGCCTACAGTAGGGCCAACTTAATAGATCACATTTGACATCTGTCACTTTAGTCTAGTGGTCAGTAAAGATACCTTCTTTTGTCATTATTACAATAAACATGTAATCGTAATTGAAAAAAGTTGAGCAATTGTGCAGTTCTAACATCGAAAAAAAAAAAAAAAAAAATTATGCCACCCGTTACAAGGATATGTTGTTGTATTTTGATGAAGTGTCAAATGTGATCTATTAAATTGGCCCTACTGTACGACTGGTTATTTTATGTCTAGTTTAAAGTCACATAACATTCACATAATATTTCAGAAAACGATTTTAAGGATGTTTGTTCAAAAAAGTTCTGATTTTACAAAAAAAATAGCGATGCTCTTTGCAGCTTCTAAATTTGAAGTATAAAAGACGTTTTTTATCACAGCTACTTCTATATCAGCCAGAGCAATCCAAAAAATATTATGTGTTTTTAAATAACGGTTACGTAAGTACATGGCAATTGTGCGAAAAAAGTACAAAGTTGTGTATTTTCAGCACAACTCAGAAACATTATCGGCAATATCTTACATAGATGATAAACCTAATACTGTTTTAAGTAAAATCACATTTATTAAGTTACTATACAAACACTCTTCCTATTTAAATACAAACACACATTAATTAAAATAGAATAGACAGGTTTTTTTAAACTCCTGTGATAAAGTAGATAATGTACAAAAACATAAAGTGTCCAAAGATACATCAACACTTACCAACTTTACTTCTTTATAATAGGGTAAACACAACAAAAAAAAAAATTAGTCCGTCAATTAGATTTCCAAAAAATATTGGGCACATATTTTTTCTTTTTTCACGTAAACAAAAAATGAAGACGATACAGTGCGTCGAAAACTCGTGTGACGTTACATTTGAGTACATTTTTTATTCAAATGTGACGTCACAAGCCCCTACTCATGATCTTTGACACGTTTTATCTTCGTCAATTTTTATTAATTTGATAAAACAAAAAAACACGTATCCAATATTTTTAGATAATCTAACTGACGGACTAAACAGAATCATATTTTTTTTAGTCAGTCATCATCCCTATTGTATTATTAATAAGTACCTATAGATTATCTGTTGCTAAAATGTTCAGATATTATTAATTAAACTTAAATAAAAAAAACAACTATTTATAAAATTAGATCTTTACACATTGGAGTGTTGCAGCTAATTCGAGTAAAATTATATTTAATGATAATACTTGTAAAAAACCTTCACCACAAATATACCATTTAAGTATGTATAATTAATAAGTGTGTAAGTAGGTACTAGGTTCCAGCCAAAATGTTATAAGTAAATAGATAATTCTAGAAAAATTCGCAAGGGAAACTTCTATAGAATAGTGTAGAATTTTCACTACACCGTCTCGTTTTAATTTTTTTTTGACAAGTAAAGTAAATGTTTGGATGAATGGACTGTGTAAAGCAGTGTTTTTCAACCTGTGGGTCGCGATCCCCTGGAGGGTCGCGAAGCCTCTATAGGGGGGTCGCAAGAGCTCGCGAAAACTACCTCAATAAACAAAACAATAAAGCCTACAAATTAGATTTAATAAGAAATAGTAGATTTTACAACAAGTGCACAAAACGAACCATTTTTATCCGAGATTTTTAGCAGCCCGAGCCGAAGGCGAGGGCTGATAGTAATGTCGAGGATAAAAATGGTTTGTTTTGTGCACTTGTATACAGACTACCATTTTTTTTTTTTAATAATTTTCTTAAATTAATTAAATAACCTACCGTAGGTACTTGAATTTAATTTTTGATGTCTTTTATGTCTTAAAAAACACATAAGGCAAATAAATTAAAGTAAATATTATAAAATAACAAATTCTATCTATGAACTTCTTATTGCGTTTGGCTGTATGGCTCATTTTCTTTGCCTTAATATAGATACATTTATGAGTAGATACATGAATGCCCTTGTGCACAAAATTCGATTTTGTGCAGCCTATATCCTGCACAAACAAGCACTTTCAGAGCATGAGAAGTGAAAATGTTAATTATAGGATACAAACATTTGTATGTTCATACAAATGATAAAATAAAAACCTATTAGTACTCATTGATCTTATTGAGGTTTCGCTTGTTTGTCATTAACTAATTTCTCCCACCGTGGATCGGTTTTTGCATTTGACATTGAGAATTTAATAAATCGAAATCCAAATAAAAATTTTAAAAATGTGTTAAATACATGATATACCTACGTATGTTTATCTGAATCCTAATTATGCAAATGCATAAAAATTGTATATTTGTAACATAATAAAATAAATTAAAAAAGCGAAGGGTCGGGGTTCGCCAAATATTTTTTCATACTATGGGGGGTCGTGTCATGAAAAAGATTGAAAAACACTGGTGTAAATGATGATATGGCAAAAAAAGGAGGTGTCTGATGAGATGACGAGTTATAGAGAAGTACTTATAGAAGATATGCTGCGCCGATCACAACTACAACAACTACTACAACAGCCCATAACGCCCACTACTGGACATAAGCCTCTCCCATGATGGGAGGAATTTGCCGTAATCTCCACGCTTGGCAGGCGGATTGGAGATCGCAGTGATGAAAGACTAACAGAAAACGCTGCTGCCCGTTCTCTGGTCTACGGAGGCGCAAGGTGTTCTGCCTCAGACATTAGTCGCCTTATACGACACCCGTGAGTGTAATGGGCTGGTTCTATTCTACTCTGCCGGATACCACACGGCAAGCCGATCACAAATGATAATTGAAATTAGGATAAGGGCAAGACAATGACGATGATAAGCATAATAATCATAATCTTTATTTGATGATGAAAGGAATGGTTTTAAAAATGTCAAAATTTAATAACAATCACAACAATAGGGTATATGCATGATTTTTTTTTATCACTCTAAACAAAGCGTCCATCAGAAATAGCAAAGTGAAATTATTTTTTTAATAACTCTAAAAAATACTATGATTAGACAGAGAGATCTGATACAGCGAATGACGTCATTCGCTGCATCGACGTACAAAATCCATACTAAATTCCTTTTATCTAGAAGGAGATAGAAACAAAAGTTTAAATGGTTATAACTTTTGTGTTGTTTGGCCGATTTATGTCTTGTTTTCGCTTTTTGTCATTATTTTTATAGTACTTTAACATTCCGTATCGAAATAAAAAAAAAGAAAATATATGCATATTCCCTATTATCACAATAAATCAACAATTTACCACAACAAAACTGCTATAAGACGTCATGGTAGAGCCTGCACCATGAATCCTTATATATCCCTTCTATAGCAGTATTGAATCCTTATATAGCAGTATTACTTTAATTAGAATCCTTATATAGCAAAGCTGATGGTGCTATATGTACAGGACGAGTTGGAGCTACCAATTCTTGCCGACGCTGAAGTTATCTTAAGCTTAATTACCGATCATGTTATAACAGGTGACGGTAGGGAGTCGCTAATAAAAATGATGCAAATAATACGGGATGGTTGGTAATTGGGTGCATTCCTTGAAATGGGTGAAACAAGTCTAAATTCACGCATTTGCATCTAATCGAAAATCAAGGGTTGTTTCGAGAAAATTTCCGAAAATGGCGCTTGATTTCCAAAGCCAGGTCAGGTGTGGCCAACTGATTAATTATTATCGAAGCGATAAATTCGTTCATAAGCTATCAGAAAAGTATCAAGAGGAAAAATTAAAAAAAAAATCTAAAGTCCATATCTCAAAAACAACCCAGTTTGGACCCCAATAGTCTATGGAATTGGTACATTTTGTCTTGCATCAAATAAGGTAGTTCTGATTTTTTTCGATTAAATCCACTTTTTCGACCTCTGAAACCCTCCGGATCATTGTTAAGGTCATGGAAATGGATGTGGTTACTGAATAATAATAATAAAAAAAAATAACCGGTCAGCATCTTCCTGTGCTAGTAGTTTAAGAATGTTGTTGCTCTCCAGGTGCATCTTCAGCATGTCGATGAGCCTAACCTTGTTCTTGTCATTCGATAGGTAGGAACTTATCCTGAGCAACTGGACTGTGTTAAACGGACACCTATAAAATCTAAAAATTTTTTTAAAAATTTTTGCAGAAATTTGTATTTTATTTAGATACTTTTTGCTCTAATATTACCAAATTGCTTTCATCATCATCATCATATCAGCCCGGAATCACCCACTGCTGGGTATAGGCCTCCCCTTTTTTCTGCCACATTTCCCGGTTCTGTGCGTCCCTTATCCAGGTGTTTCCCGCGACTTTGACGATGTCGTCGACCCAGCGAGCTTTAGGGCGGCCCTGGTTTCTATGGCCTAACTTTGGCCACCACTCGGTCAAAGCCCTGCTCCACCGGCCATCTCCACGTCTAGCCAGATGTCCTGCCCAGGTCCATTTGAGGCGCACCGCCCGGTCCCCAACGTCGTAGACTTTCGTCCGACGGCGGATTTCGGTGTTACGCACTCGATCTAAGAGGGTTATTGCTTTACTTTGTTGCAAATTTAGTTTTCTTAAAAAACTTCATAGTGACTTTTACCGTAGCTCCTTTCCTTGGTAGAAAAATGTTAAAAATTTAAAAAGTGCGATAAATTAATGGTTTTAAAAAAGAATATCTATGTTCCAGGTTTCGAAGATTGAAAAATTGGATTTAAGATAACTACTATATCACATAAAACATAAAAATCAGAACTACCTTATTTGATGCAAGGCAATACCTCTTGTATGGTACGATTTCCATGTAGGGTTACAAGTTATCGGGCCAAAACTGTTTCAAATTAGGTCTAGTAACACCCATTTCAAAGAATGCACCCAATTACCAGTCACCCTGTATTAAAATTATATTACTTTTCAAGACTGAGATTAAAAATTATGTAAAAAATCTTATTAAGTTAAGTTTGAAGTATTTCTGGCACTTAAGTACGCTAAAATACTGCCACATTCAAATTAAGTACCTACTTACTTGTTTACAATCTAAACAATAATTAAAAATATTACCAACTCTTTAACATAAAGGTATATAATATAGGCTTTCTTAATAATATTTACATGCTAAATACGCTAAAATTGTACAATTTATTATCATAATAATTATATAGTAACAGAAAACATGGATCATGGATCTAAGTACCTACTTGCCTAACATTTATTTTAAATAAATTCATAATAAACTAAAACCTAATGTTAGTTACTCACTTAGGACTAATTTGTTTAATAAATATACTTTTTCCTACATTTTAAATAGGTATTTTTTACAAACGATTAACTTGGAAAACGATTAACTTAAAAATAAACAATTCGTTTTTATAAATTATTTAGATGGTGATCTAAGTAATTTATAAAAACGAATTGTTTATTTCTAAAATACAGTTTAGTAATAATATAATACTTATATTAATGTAGGGTTCAAATACCAAACTTTACATTTCGATAGATTATAATTATTCTAAATTCGATTTTGTATTATTTTTTTATTTAAGGATAGGCTTTTTATTTTTCTATATGATGTGATTTGAACTGGATTGGAACGTTAGTGAAAAAAAAACCTAATAGTGGTCGACGGTGTTTTAAAAGGCTGCTATAGTATTTAACTGTAAATCAAAAAATCTTCCTTTTATTTAATTATTATAAAAATCCCAATGCTAATCAAAAATACTGATTGCACAGCAAAACAGTTAGTTAAAATATTATTGTTTTAGCAATAATTTGAGTTCGTGATGCATCGCTATTAATTGAAAAGCGGAGCTTTTTTATGAACGCATATCCAATAATAACTAGTGCACAATAAACTTTGTAATTCATTTTTTTTTAAACAAAGCTTCCCGCTGTGCGGGGCTCCTATTTCTGTGTGCAGGATTTAAAGTAACCTAACACGAAGTGGATGACGGGGTTGCTTACTTCGCTCGCTCACTAGACCCCGCCATCCCCTTCGAACCTAACCTGTCCGAGTCGGGGTTCCACAAGTCCCGAGCTCACATCATCCGCTCTTGCATTCTATGTTGTCCTGGCCGCGATGCCTTTCTTACAATAAAAACATATTTTGTTGTGCTAAAGTGTATATGTTATGTCGGCGCTGCCGTCAAAACATATGCCTGGTGTTAAAGGAGAAAATGTAATTATCCATGGCCATTATTTTGAAAATAAAATAGCGGAAGTTAGGCAGGACTTCATACAGATTTCTTTTTTCAACCCCTTTCTGATTCGATTTTATTTTCACTTATTTTCTATATAAAAAAACTTTATTTTAATTAATTTGTGCATTTACATTCATCTTCACCAAAAAAACTGAATTAAATAATTTAAAATTTCCATCGTTAACTATGTACAATGTAGTATATATTTAATTAAAAGTTTGTTATAGTCGCACAGTCTTGGCACATATTGTAACATATTTAATTGCTTGCCAGCTGCATAAATATTTACCACACATTATATTTGTACACTATAAAATGTCTCTTGGTCCCATTCTTGTGAATATTCATTCATTCGAATACCACGTACATTATACATGGCACTATAGGCAACATCACTATAATCGTTTATACACTTTTATAAACGGAATGATTTTTTATTAACATTTCCACAAATAAAAAATGTTTTGGTATTTAGCTACATTTTTAAGCCGCATTTTTTTAGTACCTGCAACAATTATTTAACCTAAAAGGCACATATATTTTACTTAGTCGGAAAAACGCTTCGTTACAAAAGTCACTGTGTGGTTACAAATTTATCTTCGTCAAGATGAATAAATAAATACAAAAACGTTGTAGTATCTGCTTGCCTCACCTACTCGGTTCGCCATTTGTTTCGGTCTGAAAAAAGTTGAGAAAAATGTAAATAAGATGGAACTTGACGGTTGGAGGCGAAAACGTATGGTTCTTACTGAAACATGAACTGATTATTTCAATAGAATAATTAAACTCAGTCTAAGGCTGACTGATGCGCAACAAATTAGTAGCAATTAAGTACCTACCTACAGTTATTATTGCAAATGTATCTGACTTTAAATAGCACTTTCTTACCAGCTGTTCAAATAGTGATATAGATAAATAAGACAATAAAATATCAACGGATAATATATTACAATGAAACAGGATATACCCAACGGCAATAGGCTAGTTTCCACCATCAAAATTGCAAATCTATGTAGTCCGTCAGTTAGAGTATTGGAAAATAATGGACACGTATTTTTTGTTTTTGTAAATCAATGAATATTGACAAGATAAAACGCATCTAAACTCGTGCGTGACGTCAGAACGCACTAAAAATATACCACGGTGCGGGGTGACGTCTTGAGAATTTTAAAAGCGTCGTATCTTCGTCAATTTTGATTTACCTTTCTAACAAAAGATAAAATACGGGTCATATATTTTTTTTAAATATAACTGACGGACTAATTAGATTTATTCAGGTGACAAACTTAGTCCATTAATTCTAATAATACAGCAATGACAGATAATGTTAGTATTCTCTATGAATTCAAAGATAACAATTATTGTCATTCTACACTTTACGTGGCCGAAGTGAAAAGAGTAGGTATGTATGTATCTGGCTACCCCATGGAAAGCGGCCGTTAATGTAACTACGTACTAGTTTATACCGGTGGCTTCGCCCGGTTTATAGTTTGGTTATTGTCCCACGAGATCAAGCTACCGGAATAAAAAGTAACTTATGAGTTAATCCAGGTTATAAACTATCTGTCTGCAAAATTTCATCCAAATCCGTTCAGTAATTTTTACGTGGAAGAGTAACAAACATTCATCCATCTGATCTATCCTCACAAAATTTCGCATTTATAACAGTTATAGTCTCCGCCAGATAAGTAAGAATTAAAGGTACTAATTAACCCGCATACATTTATTCAAATACATTATTCCGAAAACAGAAATAATGACATAAACTTGTCCCGAAACGTCCTTTATCGTGATCCTTGACTTATTCTAGTAATAAAAAACGATTCTTAGTGTATTGTCAGGGTACCTACGCAGAGAAATTAAGGATAGAGCATAGTGACCTTTAATTCTTACTTATCTGGCGGAGATTATAGTTTATGATATATGAAATAGCGTATGATAGCATATGAAATGGAGGAGCTCGTGGCTAAATAATAACAGCCGCTCGGGTCGATCTTTAGGTTAAGCCGTCCTTGCGTAGGTTGGTCTGTGGATGGGTGACCACCCTTACATACCGAGTTTCCTCCGTGCCTCGGAAAGCACGTTAAGCTGTTGGTCCCGGCTGTCATTTGTCCATCTTTGACAGTCGTTACAGGTAGTCGGTGGTCCAAAAAAAAAAAGTCTTACAACCAGTCTTACCAAAGTGGTATCGTATTACCAAGTATGAACTTGGTTGTGGAGGTCAGATAGGCAGTCGCTCCATGTAAAATACTGGTACTCAGCTGCATCCGGTTAGACTGGAAGCCGACCCCAAAATAGTTGGGAAAAGGCTAGGCAGATGGTGATATATGAAATATGTATTTAAATACCTTATCAAGCGAAGCTAATATGAGAGGCGCAGAATGTGCGCGCGCCAGCAGCCTTTCTGAGTGCGCTCGTCTAGTGGAACCTTTCCGGTCCATCGCCTCCTGAGGCAAGAAGCGCCATATGCGGGGAGTGAACAGCTCAGCGTCCATCATCAAGGTTTCTTTCGCGTCGAACAGCCAGCCCACGATCATCCCAACTGAGAGCGTAGTGAAGAGACCCATAGGCGCTATCCAGTGGTACGATAACCGGAATAGTGGGAACACCGTTTCTGGGTACTGTTTGAGCAAACGGCAAGAAATTTAATTTGTTGACCCCACTGGTTTAGAGGGTGTAGTTTGTCAATACAATCAACTAGTTTTTAACGTATGGTATCGATGCCATATTCTATTGTCTCTGGTTAATCATTGCGCGCGAAAGTGCCTGTGGTCGATAGTCCTCGGGCAAGAGGTGTGAGACACGAAGGTAGAAGATATAAAGTTTATTATAAGACGCTATGCTTAAGGCGACTACAGGAGCTAATGTAGCAACTCTATTTGAGGTGGTCCAAACTTCGTTTGAAATACTGTTAGAATAAAGTTCTAATCAGCTTGCACTACAAAGTGGTTGTTACGTCAGTCACTGCGGCCGAATAGTGCGAAATGAGTGGTTTTTTGCGA
Organism: Xestia xanthographa; assembly: GCA_905147715.2. Classification (NCBI taxonomy): domain Eukaryota; kingdom Metazoa; phylum Arthropoda; class Insecta; order Lepidoptera; family Noctuidae; genus Xestia; species Xestia xanthographa. The sequence continues at coordinate 20,678,343 of LR990655.1, read as the reverse complement.
TTTACAAAAAATATATTGATTGGACTGAAAAAATAAAACACTATCATGCTAATATGTTGCTTGTAAAATTATTTGCCACAAAATTAGAATGATCGCATTTATTTACTGTTAAAAGAACTTTTCTGAGGTTTTTACTCGTTAAAAGAATTTTTTAGAGATTTGTTCGTGATTTTTTATTATAGAGTAAAATTAGTCGTATTACGTTTTCAAAACACTATCATACTAGCATATTATACACTTGTCGAACTAATTCAGGCCTGCGCTCACCTGTCCGCCGTATGGTTGACACATATAACAGTACTTTTGTAAACATTGACATCTTCAATTGCACAATAAGTTTTAAATTTAAAAGCCTCATTCGCCGTTCCCTATTAAATATAACAAGTGCCCCTAACTAAAGTAATAGTATGTAATCATGTTATCTATCTTTTTACTTTCACCGTAAATAAATTTTCTAAAAGTTGTTATTATACCATTTTATTTTAATTAAGTAATTGCTTCACGTACTGCTATCAATGTTCCTAACGATTATCTCTTTTTTTTTTAAACTTTGTGTCTACTTGTGGACAGCGGTGCCCATTACGTTATAACCAAATTTTTATTTTGCTAAACTAGTTGTAAATCCTTATAATGTAACTGTTTGCTGTTCCTTTCAATAAAAAATAAAATAAAATATCCTGAAGAATATCATATATTTTTCTGGTTTTGTTTCTTGCAGTGAATCATATGCTTTTTTTGCATTATAAAACTCGCGTTTAGCTCCTGTAGTCCCCTTAACAGGCGAGTGAAGTCAACAAATATCTGACTGGTATCTTTTGGCATCAAATCAGTCGAATCAGATGTAAATTAGTTGAATCTCACATACAAGAAAAAAACAATGGATATTGCCACTCTAAATTGAGACACAACCTAAATAAAAAAAATGAGAACCTTTAAAAGTTGATTGGGCGTTTAGATGACATGAGTTACATAGATCTGAGTCCTCATAATTGCAACTTAACAACAAAATAACAGAACATACTTACAAGAGGATCAATCAGGTTCACATAAGAAGCATTCCGAGCACATTCCAAGGTCATATTGAGCGGCGGGGCTTTCAACCCGTGGGCTGCAGCCGCCTGTGACCCGAGCGACACAGTGCCGGCCATGAGGCCCCCGGCTATGGCCCCCGCCAGTGCGCCCCGGGGCCCCACCCACCAGCACACCATGCCCAGAGTGAACACACCGCATGTTGCGCTTGCTGCGATGGCGGATAGAGCAGTTGCTACACCTGATGATGATACAAAGTGTGGTGATGTCTTAGAAAGAAAGAAGCCCCAATGGAAAACAGACGTGATTTTAGGTAAGTGTCAAAGAAATTGTAAATTTATAATAAAAAAAAAGCGTAACTTTGGCTTTTGGAAATAGTCTATACAAATTAATTAAATTGAAGTGTTTGCTTGCTATTTTAAAATAATAGTTTTTTATGCTTTTGAAAGTATCTATAAAAGAGAAGTATAAACATATAATTAAACAGGGTGTAAAAGACCTCATCAAAAAGCCGTCAACCAAGCATTCTGTACATCAAACTACGTAACTTTACGCAAAAATTATTGCTGGGAAACGACTTTTTTTTTGGGGTGAAAAATGTTTTGTGGTAGAACTCAATGTAACGCACTTAAAACATTGTGCTGATGGCTGGGTCCAATAGTACGGGGGTCGTGGAGGTGTTTAAAGATCTTACATTAAAAACTTGTATTTAAAAAAAAACTTGTCAAAAAGTTAGAACTTTGACCCCCAATATCTCTGTAACTAGAAGATTCCCAGTTATGGAGTAGAACAAAAAAATGACCGCAATGACGAGGAGAACAAGAGCCTTTGGGCTTCGTTAAGAGGTGTTTTAAGCCCTTTATATTATATACTTACTTTTTGTATATTATTATATATTTATAAAATAATACATAGTATAAAAAAATAAAATAAAAAGTCTGTTTGTTCCGGCTAATCTCCAAAATGGCTGTACCCATTTTGACTTTTACTGGCTGATATTTTAGAGAGTAACTTAAAATTAGTCTACTTTTATTTTTTTAAGTATTAGGGTTCCGTGCAAAAAGGTAAAACCCCTGAAATTGTTTAAAATTTCACGCGGCGAAGGTCGCGGGGCACAGTTGGTGTGAACTAAAAATAATAAAAAAATAGAATAATTCGTATTAGCAATGCAAATTGATGCAATTATACAAGTACTTATACTTCTAATTAAAACTAACCGTTACAATGAACTTGAGATCTGAGAAAAAGAAAGTTGTTTATAAATAAAATAATAAAATATGTTCTTGGCAGTTTACTTACCCAGCACGCCTCCCAGTTTCTCCACAACAAGCACCATACCAACAGATATGAGAGCAAGGAGAGCTGTGACCCCTCTCGCCAGCATACCTTCAGTCCAAGGCTTCAGTTTCACCCTCAACCAGCCGTGCATGATATCTTCAATCACCACCAGGGCGCACGCGTTCAACACACTCGAAAGTGAACTATTCAAAGAGAAAATACATTTGAAAGTAGTTAACCCCCAGTTTCCGAAAAGCTTTCCACTTAATCAATTTTTTGTCAATGGTTCAAGTTTCAAAAGGTATTACTTACAGCAGATTTCAATAACAATCAGAATATCAGGCTTTAAAAAATCGGGGGTTTGTAATAATTTTTCGATCAAATATATCCTAAGTGCCCTTTCCCAACTATTTTGGGGTCAGCTTCCAGTCTAACCGGATGCAGCTGAATACCAGTAATTTACATGGAGCGACTGCCTATCTGACCTCCACAACCCAGTTCATTTACTTGACTTAAATTTCTGTTTTGTTTTGTGGACATTGTTTTGATTTTATTTAATTTTATTAATTTATGTAATAATTTGCATGCCGTAAGGTAGACTGTAGCCGATCTCATTAATTTATGTACATACAACATCCTATAACTGTACCTACATTCCAAGCAAATAAAGATCTGATTCTGATTCTGATTCATACTGGGTAATACGATACTACTTGGTAAGACTGGTTGTCAGACTACCTGTAACGACTGTCAAAGATGGACAAATGACAGCCAGGACCAACAGCTTAACGTGCTTTCCGAGGCACGGAGGAAACTCGGTATGTTTACGTGCTTTCCGAGGCACGGAGGAAACTCGGTATGTAAGGGTGGTCACCCATCCACAGACCAACCTAGACAAGCACGGCTTAACCTAAAGATCGACCCGAGTGGCTGTTATTATTTAGCCACGAGCTCATAAGTGAGCGAGCTCCTCTCTCACAAGTGTAACTTATTTTAAAGATTCGCGATTTCAACTGTAATTTTGATTTATTGCACAATAGGCTAGCTTTCACCATCAATAAATTGCAAATCTATTTAGTCCGTCAGTTAAAGTAATGGAAAATAATGGACACGTATTTTTTGTTTTTGTAAATCAATAAATATTGACAAAGACAAAACGCATCAAAACTCAAGAGTGGGGGCTCGTGACGTCACAACGCACTTAAAATTATAGCACGGCGTGACGTATTGAGAATTTTAAAAGCGTCGTATCTTCGTCAATTTTGGTTTACGTAACAAAAGAAAAAATACGTGTCAAATATTTTTTGATAATCTAACTGACGGACTAATTACATTTTTCAAAACACAAGCCTGACTAGACCTTTTAAAATTGCAATAGTAAAGAGAAATTGTTTGACATTACTAATTGTTTCCCACAGTTTTCCCCTCCATCAATGATCAGATTTTTAGAAGTCATAATATTCCAAGGGGAGTGTTTAATTCTGTATTAGTAGTTCTTACTTTGTATAGGACGGCCTTATTTGCATTGGTCTTTGCAATGATATATAAACTATAGATACGTTGTCCGCACTCTAAAATGACAACATGAAATGAAGCCAATTGGCCACATCGCGCTTAGTTACGCACCAACCTGTCGCGCGACGCTACGTTTGTTTATAATTTAACTAGCTGTTGCCCGCGGCTTCGCCCGCGTGAAGTTCGGTAACTGTCCCACTGGATCATACTAAAGGGATAATAGTGTCCTCCATGTTAATCCAGGTTATAAACTATCTATGTGCCACATTTCATAATCATCACAATTAGTATTATCACAATCACCATCAATATCACAATCACCATCACTATCACAACCGCCATCATTATCACAATCTCCATCACTATCACTATCACAATCACAATCACCATCAAAATCCCCATCACCATCACTATCACAGTCACCATCATTATCACCAATTATCATCATTAACACAACCACCATAATTACCACAATCATTATCACAATCACCATCACAACCACCATAACAATCACAATCACCATCACTATCACAATCACAATCACCATCACAATCCCCATCACTATCGCTATCACAATCACTATCACAATCACCATCACCATCACCATCACAATCACCCTCAAAATAACTATCACAATCACCATCATCGTTATCACAATAATTATCATCGTAATCACAGTCATTATCACACTCACCATCACCATCACTATCTCAATCACCATCGCAATCACCATCACAATCACCATTACAATCACCATAACAATCACAATCACCATCACCATCACAATCACCATCACAATCACCATCACAATCACCATCACAATCACCATCACAATCACCATCACAATCACCATCACAATCACCATCACAATCACCATCACAATCACCATCACAATAACCATCACAATCACCATCACAATTCACAATCACCATCACAATCACCATCACAATCACCATCACAATCACCATCACAATCACCATCACAATCACCATCACAATCACCATCACAATCACCATCACAATCACCATCACAATCACCATCACAATCACCATCACAATCACCATCACAATCACCATCACAATCACCATCACAATCACCATCACAATCACCATCACAATCACCATCACAATCACCAAAACAATCACCATCACAATCACCATCACAATCACCATCACAATCACCATCACAATCACCATCACAATCACCATCACAATCACCACCACAATCACCATCACATTCACCATCACAATCACCATCACAGTCACCATCACAATCACCATCACAATCACCATCCCAATGACCATCACAATCACCATCACAATCACCATCACAATAACCATCACAATCACCATCACAATCACCATCGCTATCACCATCACAATCACCACCACTCTCAGAATAACTATCACAATCATCATCACCATCACAATCACCATCATCGTTATCACAATCATTATCATCGTAATCACAATCGCTATCATCATTATCACAATCACTATCATCGTAATCACAACCATTATCATCGTATCATTATCGTCGTAATCATCATCATCACAATCTCCATCCTCGTCATCACAATCATTATAATCGTAATCACAATGATTATCATCGTAATCCCAATCACTATCATCTTAATCACAATCATCATGATCACAATCGCCATCACTATCTCAACCACAATCATTATCACAATCACCATCATTATCACAATCACCAACACTATCACAATCAAAATCACAATCACAATCACCAACACAATCACCATCACCATCACAATCACCATCACAATCACTACCCTCGTTATCACAATCATTATCATAGTAATCACAATAATCTACATCATTATAACAATCACCATCACTGTCACAATCACAATCACAATCACCATCGCTATCACCATCACAATCACTGCCACTTTCACAATCACCATCACAATCACCATCACCATCACAATCACCATTAAAATCACTATTACAATCACCATCATCGTTATCACAATCATTATCATCGTAATCACAATCATTATCATCTTAATCACAATCATCATCATCACAATCTCCGTCCTCGTTATCACAACCATCGCTATCACCATCACAATCACCGACACTATCACAATCACCGTCACTGTCACAATCACCATTACAATCACAATCACTATCACAATCACCATCATCGTTATCACACTTATTATCGTTGTAATCACAATCATTATCATCGTTATCACAATCATCATAATCACAATCATCATCATCGTAATCACAATCATTATCATCGTAATCAAAATCATCATCATCACAATCATCGTTATCATTATCACAATCATCATCATCGTAATCACAATCATTATCATCTGGATCTCAAAATAAATGCCATTTTCGTAATCAGCACCCCTGATAATCTCGGTATCGACACCCATATTGATTTTTAGACATTTCCACCCCATCGCACCCCAACAGGGAATGGTAGTATTTCAGGTCTGGCACATTAAATCTTAAAATCGTTGTTTTTGTAATACACCCGACCCAATTCACCTTAAAAATAATAACTATGTTGAATTTCAGGCTTTGTTACCCCATTTCCCCCTTAGGGATTGAATTCTGAAAAAAAACTGAAACACAAACGTTAACTCATTTATCGATAGGAGTACTCCTGTTATGTTTCGAATAAAGTAGTCTAACTAATCTTATTTCCCCATGTAATCTTTGGACCCCCGTTTCAACCCCTTAGGGAGTAAATTTTGAAAAATCCTTTCTTATGCACCCCTAAACCTCATAAAGAACCTTTGTGCCAAATTTGGAATCTCTAGACTCAGCGGTTTGGGCTGTGCATTGATTTTTATACTTTGCCACCCCATTTCGCCCTCTTAGGGGTTGAATTCTGAAAAAACCTGAAACCCGTTTCTACTCATTTATCAATAGGAGCACTCCTGTGAAGTTTCGAATAAAATGGACTAACTAATCTTGTTTTACCCAGACAAACTTTAGATTCCCGTTTAATCCCCTTAGGGGTTGAATTTTGAAAAATCCTTTCTTAGTGCACCCCTAGACCACATAAGGAACCTACTTGCCAAATTTGGAATCTCTAGACTCAGCGGTTTGGGCTGTGCATTGATTTTTATACTTTGCCACCCCATTTCCCCCTCTTAGGGGTTGAATTCTGAAAAAACCTGAAACCCGTTTCTACTCATTTATCAATAGGAGCACTCCTGTGAAGTTTCGAATAAAATAGTTTAACTAATCTTGTTTCCCCATACAAACTTCGGAGCCCCGTTTAACCCCCCTAGGGGATGAATTTTGCAAAATCCTTCCTTAGTGCACCCCTAGACCACATAAGGAACCAATGTGCCAAATTTGGAATCTCTAGACTCAGCGGTTTGGGCTGTGCATTGATTTTTAGACTTTGTCACCCCTTTCCCCCTCTTAGGGGTTGAATTCTGAAAAATCCTGAAACCCGTTTCTACTCATTTCTCAATAGGAGCACTCCTGTAAAGTTTCGAATAAAATAGACTAACTAATCTTGTTTTCCCATACAAACTTTGGAGCCCCGTTTAACCCCATTAGGGGATGAATTTTGAAAAATCCTTTCTTAGTGCACCCCTAGACCACATAAGGAACCTACTTGCCAAATTTGGAATCTGTAGACCCAGCGGTTTGGGCTGTGCGTTGATAGATGAGTCAGTCAGTCAGTCAGTCAGTCAGTCAGTCAGTCAGTCAATCAGTCAGTCAGTCAGTCAGTTTCTTCTTTTATATATTTAGATAAATCCTGTGACGTGACTGAAGATGTATATTTATCTCCCTCTCGCAACAGGCATCCCGCCGTTCGGTGTCATATTTTCTTTCTCTTTCTTCACGCTTATAAGTAGTTCTAGTATTTTCGCCGTTTTTAAGCGCCGCGATGTTGGTTCATGACGTGTCTATATATAATACGTCATTGGGTCTTTGCTACGCTTTTTCCGATGTCTAACTTCTTTGACAGAACTTACCTAAGTCCAGCTCCGAACACTCCAGCTAAGAACACGCCGGGCAGACCAGGCAGGTTCTTGACCTTGGACACGTAGGTCACGAAGGCCGGTAGAAGCCTGTCATCCACCAGGGGCTTGCCGCCAGGGTCACAGCCTCCTTTCACCCAAGAGGCCCATGCAGCCAGGCCACACCACACGCAGAGGGATATCGCCAGGATTGCTCCCAGGCAGAATATGAATAGAGCTCTGGAAATTTAATGTGGGTTACAAGAATTGGATTGAAGAGTTGGTCTTTACATATGAAATTGCCGATTTGTACAAAAAGTGAAAGTCATTTTGCTATTTATATTTATCAAAGTTTGTACCCATGCTGTCGATGCATCTGTGTCAGCGCAATGGTGATTTTTCAATGCCTTTCTTGAAGACAAACAGTATGGTTTCACCAAAGGACGTTGTAGGTATCACCTTAAGGAAACTTCCGCTCATCATTCATCATCATCATCATCATTTCAGCCGAAAGACGTCCACTGCTGGACATAGGCCTCCCCCAAGTGTCGACACATTGAGTGGTCCCGTGCGACTCGCATCCAGCGGATTCCCGCGACCTTCACCAGGTCATCGGTCCACCTAGTGGGAGGCCTTCCAACGCAACGTCTTCCGGTTCGCGGTCGCCACTCCAGAATTTTTCGGCCCCATCGGCCATCCGTTCTGCGAGCAATGTGCCCTGCCCACTGCCACTTAAGTTTGGCAATTCTTCGGGCTACGTCGGTAACCTTGGTTCTCTTGCGGATGTCTTCATTTCTGATTCGATCGCGCAAGGTAACCCCGAGCATAGCCCTCTCCATCCAACTTCCGCTCAGTTTATAGAAATCGTATTTAAATGACAGTCATCAGCAAGTACAAATAAATGGTGTAAATTCAATGGGTTTAAAAGTAAGGACGGGCGTACCACAGGGTTCGATAAGTTCAGCAGAGGAAATTCCTATTTTTAAGACACCTCCCAATTTTTATTTATGCCCAAATACATTAAAAAGAACTTTACAGTTTCCTGTTCTTAATATTTCCTACACGTGTAGGTATCGCAAACTCGTTCTTTATAACGTCTTTGTGTAGGTCATGACAGTGAAGCAATGTTAATTATGTAAGTCGGACGATTTTACAATATTTTGTTACAACATCACATGCATCGGAGCCGCTGCCGTAAATAGATGTCCGTCGTCAGACCGGCTTGACATTCACCAAACAAAAACTACGTTATTGTCTACACTGTGGGACTTTTTCTGATAAGGTGGAAAACTTTTGATGAACTTTTTAGTGAAGCGTTTGGTGGGAAGGGATTTATACTAAACTGTCACTTACGGGACATCTTCCGTGATTGTTAATTATTTTGAGCTCACGATATTTCGACGCTGTTGCAAGCGCCATGATCGCAGGATGACAGTATAAGTTTAGTTTTAAACCATGAAATCTTAAAGCAGTGTTGGAATTATACTAAAGTTATGCACAATATACCTACGGGCTGGAATGGGATACCGACGCGTAAATAGTTACCACGCACTCAATACATCATTCTAAACCAGAAATCAGACGACGTACGAAGGTCTTCGATATTCGAAATCGAGTTATGGAACTCAAATGGAGTAGGGCAGGACACCTAGCAAGGCGCGGTGATGGCAGGTGGAGTAAAGCTGTGTCCGAGTGGAGTCCAAGGAATGTAAAGAGAAATGTTGGTCGTCCGGCGGTGAGATGGGCAGATGATACTGTTGCCATTGCGGGAATATCCTGGATGAGGTTGGCACAAGAGCGTGGAGTTTGGCACAAACAAGAGAGGCCTATACCCAGTAGTGGCTGAAGTCTTGCTGTGGATAATGATGGTGATATTTAGGGTTCCGTACCTAAAGGGTAAAAACGGAACCCTATTACTAAGACTTCGCTGTCTGTCCGTCTGTCCGTCTGTCCGTCTGTCTGTCACCAGGCTGTATCTCATGAACCGTGACAGCTAGACAGTTGAAATTTTCACAGATGATGTATTTATGTTGCCGCTATAACAACAAATACTAAAAACAGAATAAAATTAATATTTAAGGGGGGCTCCCATACAACAAACGTGATTTTTTTGCCGTTTTGTCTAATGTATAGAGTACGGAACCCTTCGTGCGCGAGTCCGACTCGCACTTGGCCGGTTTTTTTTAATCAGCTGTGTCATACATTTTGACCGTTTAGGTATTGCATAAAGAAGACGCCAGGGCCAACCTGGACCAGAACCGGCGCATTCAGAAGCGAATGGAGGACCATACAAGAGGCATCTGTCCAGCAGTGGACGCAAATGTGCTGAGAAGAAGAAGAAGAAGGTATTGCACTTGTAGGAATAGGCAGTTTTTCTTTTTTAATTACCGATGAAATAATTCGATGTGCGGGGTTCAGAATGATGATCTGAGTATGTGGTATAGGGTGGAAGGGAGCCGACACAAAAACGGTTTCGTGTCGGCTCGCTTCCACCCTCTATTTTGTTGACCAGACCTAAAATTCCCGAGCCGATCTCATTAATTTATGTACAACATCTTATACCTGTACCTACATTCAAAGCAAATAAAGATCTGATTCTGATTTCAGACCTCTCCGGAAAATTGCTGACGTGCGGCAACATTAAACAGTTAACTATGTGCAATATTTACTATCTTAGAAGATTGTCTTGCCCTTAATTACAGATATTATGCTCTTCTTATCAAATAATATTTAAATAAGATCTCTAATCAGTGTTTCTGCTCTATTCTTATCTCTACAAATATTGGCATTGTCTAGAGGACAAGAAACTTACCCTACCACAATTAATTGCATCTTGTGATATGACGGTAGACAAACTGTCAAACACAATCATCACCTTCCTGACCTTGTTCAATGGGGTAGATGACACGTCTCAATCAATTGGGATACTTTTTAAGAGCTGTCAAAACGCTGTTCTCTCATAGATGGCAATTGCCAACTGTGACGTCACTGTTTTTTCAACTCAATGACTCAACTATTTATTGATTTCAAAGCAACTAAAAATCGAATTTGGCAATTAATTGAAAATAAATCGGGTTTTTAGGCCCAAAATAAAGTGTTTTTTTAGATATTGGTGTCTTGGAATTATTGTTTTATGGTGTCATGTACCCTATTCTATTCGTTTTCTTCTTCCATCCTCCCCTGTCAGACGTCACCTCATCACATCTTTACTCCTTTCTCTTTCATATCACTCCTCACACAATCCATCCATCTTTTCTTTGGCCTTCCTCTCCCTCACCATCCATCAACATGTCCATCTCTCTTTTAGTCACATGCGTTTCATCCCTCCTCATTACATGTCCATACCAAGATGGACGACTTCCTTTCACTTTTTCTCTTTCAAACTTCCTCTAATAAACCCATTCCTTACTTTATCCATTCTTGTGTAGTTAGTCAAACGCATCCTCAGACAGACTACTATTGACTATATTTATTGCATTGGTTATAGAAACTTTTCATGTGATTCAAATCATTGGCTTCTTTCCAGAGAGTGAAAGGCTTTATCCCAATTTGTTGGGTGACCCCTAATAAGCGCAGCATGACTTATTCTTCCATAGTTCTCTATTAATCTTTATCTTAGCAGTAAATCATCCTTCACTTTCAACTGATACCCAATATGACTATGAAATAAAAATAATACTCACATCCTTGCTTTCCGCTGGCTCGGCAGAGCTATGTACCTCTGTACCATAGTCTGGTTCACAGAATTGAAGCACGTCCAGTAGAGGAACCCGCCGACAACCGCACCCCATCCAGTCTGACGCTCGTACGGAGAAAAACTCCAACTGACAACAAAAGAACAGCTGGTCAAAGAAACTCGAAGCCTGGAGACCTCAAGGGGGATCCATAATAATTAGGTATCTTCTATGAGCGTAACTGTATAACCTATACTAATATTATAAAGAGGTAACATCTGTTTGTAAGTTTGTATGTTTGTAAGTTTGTATGTAGGGGGTAATCTCCGGAAGTAACTATACTAATATAAGAAAGAGGTAACATTTGTTTGTAAGTTTGTATGCAGGGGGTAATCTACGGAAGTAATGAACCGATTTCAAAAATTCTTTCACCATTAGAAAGCTACATTCACCCTGAGTAACATAGGCTATATTTTATCCCCGTACTCCCACGGGAACGGGAACTACGCGGGTGAAACCGCGTGACGTCCGCTAGTACAGTATATTTTATATTCCAAATTCATACATAGGTAACCGTAGTTGTACTCAAAGTCCCGACACCTTATTGATGCGGAAGAGGCTCGAGCTAGTGCCGTGACAATCTGTAGTTCGCTTTTATGGCATTAACAGCTGATAGGCGCAACCCGATTACGCGTCGTTATGTGTGGTCACACCATTATGGTAACTAATTCATAATTATTTTGAGCCCGTAGGTACCACTATTTGCGGACAAACCCTATTATTTAATAAAATGCAAAACCTGCAATTAAATTGGCGACTGCTTAAATCAGACCCCTAATTATACAGGGTGTAAAAGACCTCATCACGAAGCCGTCAACCAAGCATTCTGTACATCAAACTAAGTAACTTTACGCAAAAATTATTACTGGGAAACGACTTTTTTTTTAGGGGCGAAAAATCATGTTTTGTGGTAGAACTCAATGTAATGCACTCAAAACATTGTGCTAATGGATGGATTGAATAGTACGGGGGTCGTGGAGGTGTTTAAAGTAAAAATATTACATTAAAAACTTGAATTAAAAAAAAAAACTTGTCAATAAGTTGGAACTTTGACCCCCAATATCTCCGTAACTAGAAGGTTCCCACTGTTCCCAGGTATGGAGTAGAACAAAAAAATGATCGCAATAACGAGGAGAACAAGTGCTTTTTGGCTTCGTTAAGTGGTGTTTTACACCCTTTATAGATTAAACAACCAAAAAACACGCTTTAGAATGACGTCATTTTTTTCAGCAAACCCTTACATTCAATATCCATATCAAGGATATGCATAAAAAAATAACTAGTCCGCCATAACAGATTTATAAGAACTAGTGGTCGCCAGTGGTCGAAATTCGACCAAAATTTATTTAAAATCAAAGATAGATACAAAGTTTTTGCTACACCTATTGATAAATTGTCAAACGTCAACAAAGTCGTTGCCATGACGATCAAGTCTTTTAATATACGAAACGTCCGCACGTATGCGTGTGTATCAAATACATGGTAGTGTAAGGGCTTATTAGACTTTACTAAATTTAGTAGCCTTAAATCAGGATTCAGAAAAGGAACGAAATTAGAAGCTTCTAATCACACTGTTCTAAATATAGTTACTAAATCAATTGCCTGCTGAAACGCAACAAAGGCGGACGTTTTACTACTCTGAATAAAATGGCTCCAGTGCTGTCTAAAAATCAAAAAATTGGCCTCGCCGTGGCTGTGGCCGTTGGGTCCATCAAAAAAAAGAAAGACGTGGGTTAAGGAATATTTATTACTGCGCGACAAGTAGTTATCAAACATGAATATAATGAGTGTTTTAGAACCGGCAGAATTCAGAAATTATCTTCGAATGGATTCAAGATCGTTCGATATTTTACTAAATCTTGTGACACCATATATACAGACACAAAATACTATTTTAAGAGACAGTATTAGTGCAAAACAAAGATTGGTATAGTAACATTACGATTTCTTGCAACAGGGAATTCATACCAAGATTTGAAATACAGTTCTTTAATATCTCATCTAATATCATATCTATAAACACCGACTGAAGCGACTAAACGCGATCGCACCTTCCTAAATTCGATTCTAATTAGGTTTCTAAATGATTTCGTGAGTCAGTAGCCGTACTTTTTCCTAAATTTAGAAACCTACCTTCCTAAATGCGATTGTACTTGACTAAATTCAGTAACGACTGAATTAAGACGACTAAATTCAGTGAAGTGTAATAAGCGCTTAAGTGTTAATGCATTTTTATGCATAATTTTAAAAAAACATTATAATCATTCTGCACTCCTCCTCTATATAAACCATGTGTGTGTAAAATTTCATACTCCTCCATCCGCGCAATTTTAGTAAAAAGAGGTACAAAGTTTTCTCTTCACGTATTAATATTATGATGATGTCACTTCATTTAACTTAACTATGCATTGTCATCCAAACTAAATTTGTAAGCAAAATGTCAGCTCAATCTGAAACCGGAACTTCGATTTTTTTACATAGTTAGATACAGGTGAAGCTAATAAAAGCGTGTTAAAAAATATCTGAGAACACCTTGACAACACTGGCAAAGAACAATATCTGCAATAAATAAAAAAAGGGCCTAAGTAATTCTGGTTTGTTCACCGAGCTCACTTCACACATCGGTTTCAGTATTTTCTCTTATTTTGGGCAGAAGTCCAATACATTCATCAACATTGTCGTCATCCAGATGAATACCTATGGTATTATGTAATTACTAATAAGTGAAGTTTAAAACGTTATATCATCAGCCACGTCGAGTTTTAGATGACGGAATGCATGAAAAATAAACGTTCTTGCGGTAACACTACCGATGTAGGTATGATGTCAGTTATTTTGTTGATGGGTGGAGATGGAGAGGCCAAAGAAAAGATGGGTGGATTGTGTGAGAAATGATTTATGAAAGAGTAAGGAGTAAAATAGCCATGTGGTATCCGGCAGAGTAGAATAGAACCAACCCATTACAGTCACGGGTGTCGTATAAGGCGACTATGTCTGAGGCATGAGAGAATGGGCAGCAGCGTTTTCTGTTAGTCTTTCATCACTGCGATCTCCAATCCGCCTGCCAAGCGTGGAGATTACGGCAAATTCCTCCCATCATGGGAGAGGCTTATGTCCAGCAGTGGACGTTATGGGCTGTTGTAGTAGTAGTGTAAGGAGTAAAATGATGCCGTGACGTCAGACAGGGGAGAATGGGAGAAAAAAACTGTTGCGCCGACCGTAAAAAGAATGGGACAACGCGCAACGGCAGGTAGATGATTATGTATGCTAAGACACATTCAAAAACAAGTATTTTTACTTTTTGCACGGCGTACCTTTGTATCTAAGTCAACACTAATTCAGCAGGGGTATTCTAAACAATTCGATAAGTTTCCGTGTCGGTAAGGAACCGTATTCGACAATCTCATTTCCGAACCGAAGAACTGTCAAAACGCTATTCACAGATCCGAACGGATAAGTTTTTTTCTATCCCATTGACCCATAGACTTAGTATCATTGACCATTGTGTTTATGGGGAACGCTACAAAATGGTAGTAAATAGATGACCGTGGTAGAAAATTTAAAATAGTAAATAAAATAGGTTTATTTGAATATTTAGTTCCGTTTAAATAAGGAATATACAGCTAGTAACTTAATAGACAGCAAACGATATAAAATGATTTTATTAGTAACCAAAATAAACTTTATTTCATTTCGAATAAACCTGCTTTGTAAACAGCCGTCTGTCAAACAGGCAAAGCGCGAAAAGTGTTTTTTTTTTTAAATAAAACTATTTTTCATAATTCATAGATAACTTATAGCTTTGTTTAATTAAAAAAGGAAAAAATACTGCAAGTATTTGATATCAGTATTATACAATTCTTGCTATTTGCTCATTGTCAAACAATAATTAAATTTCTTTGAGGATTACGGCAGATGATTGCTTGTCAGGGAAATAGGGCCTTATTTCTTCAATGAGGCTAAGGGCCATGTCGGGTGTTAGTCTATAAACCAACTGAAACCACGGGTTGGCAAAAGGATTCGTCATATCCTTTATGAAGAGACAACGTCTCCTGCCTCTGTTGTCCTGCACGCCGACCGCGACGGTCTCTGGCACATACTCCATCTACCAAGTATCAAATAATGTTAACTAAATTCTAAAACGAATATCACATTTCTGTAAACACTTTGAATTTATGTAAATGCGGATACATCAATGAAATATGGTCAATACAATAAATAATAAAACTTCATTTACTTACTTTAAGCAGTGTTTAAAAAGTTTACAGTCTTTTTATTTCACCGAAATAAGCTGGAAATATGGTTTATTTCTTCGTTTTAATTTTGTTCGATATGACTCCCGATAGCAAACAGCTGTCGGAAAGATTCGAGTCTTCAAATCGAATTTGAACTGTCAAAATTATTCGGTTTCGGATTTGTGAATTGCGTTTGGAGGACATCTTCGATATCTTAGACGTTCGATTCGGTACGGAAGCGAGTCGAATGGTTATGAATAAGGCTGCTGGTCCTATCAAATATACAACTTTAGATAACCTGAGTGAACAGGCATCTTCTGGGCACGCTCGTTCCATCATATATCTCATCCATCGATTTCCATCAGGCGTGATCGAGGTCAAGAGCAAGCCCATATTGTAATAAAAAAAAATCGGAACAGTCTTTGGGGACTGCCGATAGAAGTGAAAACAAAAAGTACACAGGCTCCGCCCCAGTCGTAACACTGGTTATACCCCGCGCATGCATATGTGGTGCTACGCCGTAGCGGATGCTACGAGTGCTACGAACGGCTACGAAGCGTGATCGCACGTTACGTTACGTGACGATGAGTTCAATGTTTTAGCTTCACCCAAAAAGTGCTCAACGCGCCTAAAGAAGTTTTCACTTCAAAAAAACCTACTCAGCTCTAAAACAAGCACTTGTATGTATAATATAAATCACCGGAGTGTAGTTATGTAGTACACAACACATAGGTTACAAGGACTTGAGTTTTGCCGAACGTAAGCAAAGACGCCGCGCTAGATATTCTGTGACGCAAGAAGATAAATTGTTGTCTAACTAAACACTTTTTGCATAATATTGGTACACGCCATGTCTCACCTTGTTTTTCTTTGCAAGGGATGATGACTGTCTTAAAAAAATATTATTCTGTTTAGTCCGTCAGTAAGATTATCGAAAAATATTGGATACGTGTTTTTTGGTTTAACAAATTAATAAAAATTTACGAAGATAAAACGTGTCAAAGATGAGTGGGGGCATGTGACGTCACAATTGAGTAAAAAATGTGCTCAAATGTAACGTCACACGAGTTTTTGACGCACTGTCTTTATTTTTTGTTTTCGAGAAAAAAGAAAAAATATGAAAATCTATCTGACGGAATACCTACATAGTTATTTTTTTGTCATGTAAGTACCCTATTATGTGACTTTTTAAATTACTATAATAATAATAGTAGAGGTGAATAATACAATAAAAAAATATTATTCTGTTTAGTCCGTCAGTAAGATTATCGAAAAATATTGGATACGTGTTTTTTGGTTTAACAAATTAATAAAAATTTACGAAGATAAAACGTGTCAAAGATGAGTGAGAGTTCGCTGTTTACTCGTTTGAAATTGGTTTACAGTAGAATAGATTGTTTATAATATTTAGCTACGTACCTAATGTTACAATGAGACTATAAAATGAAAACCACAACAACATTGCAACAATGACCTACCAGTTAAACTAGAAATCCACAAGGAAAACAATGGTCTGAAATTCTTTAAACAAATGTAGGTGTATTAAAATACCACAAAAAACTATTTAGGGGGAATCCGGGACTGTGGTCCTGGTCACGAAAGCCCCCCGACCAATAAGTACGTTCTCATGGTTCTCATAAATAAATTTTAAAATATCGTGAGGAAATCTGGACTTCCAATAATTTCAAATTATCTAAAATCCTCCATTGAGCAAGATTGAAATAGTACATTTTGACACAAGAGTGGAGAAAGTTTGTTATTAGATATTATTGAGTCGAGAACTGCAATATTTGACACATTGCTTTTCCGAAATTAAAAAAAAAACATTCACCTCCGACTATAGGCATTTGCATGTTTGCATTGCATGTTGAACCTAATCGTAGTGCGATAAGAACCCGTTTTCGAGGAAGTGTAGTAACAATTGAAAAATACTCGTTTTAATTTTCTCTGTAAATTAAAAAAAAAGGCTTAAATCTCAAGTGCGTTTGCGGCATCTCCTACAGACAATGGCACATCTTCTATCCTTTGCCGCAAGCCGCACGGTGTCACCTGCGCACTTGATGACCTTATGATTACGTCAGGGAGTGGAATTAGCATAACTGAATATATTTGACCTTTTTGCCAACGCTAAGAAGTGAAAGAATTGAAAAAAAAACCTTTTAACAACCGAGCCATTTATAAATCTATACTAATATCATAAAGCTGAAGAGTTTGTTTGGTTGAACGCGCTAATCTCAGGAACTACTAGATCGAATAGAAATTTTACTTTAGTGTTGGATAGCCCATTTATTGAGGAAGGCCTAAGGCTTTATAACACGCTACGACCAGGAATGACAAATATAAATGTATCGTTTTTCATTACAAAAACTGTTGAAAATCACGATAGATGATCCCAGACTTGAAAAGGCTTATTTTTGGTTTTCAAAGTTAAGAAGTTTAATAAATATAGGTGGGTCAATGACCGCTATTCTCATCTTAACTGGCACTAACTATTAGTACATATACATTAAGAATTTCCTCACAAATGAGGTGAGATTCATTCTGAATAGATAGGTAAGATACGTGTCTAAACAGGGATATCGATGTCTGAAATAGTAATCATTCTTCCTCGACATTCTGCGAGACAGTTATATATTTATTACAGGACATGTATTGGACAAACGTTGGACTCCTCTCTGAGAGACGGTGTATTTCAATTCACCATTTACCACGGCAGCGCAGTTCAATGCGGGGTGGTAGCTATGCCACATGTTAGTTTCGGATATACTCACGTAGTATACAGGGTGTAAAAGGCCTCATCACGAAGCCGTCAACCAAGCATTCTGTACATCAAACTAAGTAACTTTACGCAAAAAATATTGCTGGTAAACGCTTTTTTTTTGGGGTGAAAAATCATGTTTTGTGGTTGAACTCAATGTAACGCACTCAAAACATCGTGCTGATGGATTGATTGAATAGTACGGGGGTCGTGGAGGTGTTAAAAGTAAAAATCTTACATAAAAAACTTGTATTTAAAAAAAAAAAACTTGTCAAAAAGTTGGTACTTTGACCCCAATATCTCCGTTACTAGAAGGTTCCCAGGTATAGTGTAGAACAAAAAAATGATCGCAATGACGGGGAGAACAAGTGCCTTTCGGCTTCGTTAAAAGATGTTTTACACCCTTTATATCCTAGAAACTAACATGTCTACCCAAAAACCTATAAAAAAATCAAGAAGTTAAATCGTCTGTGAAATCTTTCACAATAATAAACTTAAATCCATCTTTTCAGTTTATTGATGTGAAAGATTTCACAGACGATTAACCTTCTTGATTTTCCAATCCATGTTTTAATAATTTTATTTTATATTTAATAAATGGGTCCCGTCTGCTCAATGCGCTTGTTTTTTGCTGTACAAGCAGGTTTTTCGTTTTTATTATAATTACTTTTTTTGCTTTAACAATTTTTCTGATATCCGAAACGAGGAAAATCAATCATTTGCTTAATGTAAGTTAATCACTTACATTTTAGCCGAGTGCAATTAGACAAAAAATACTCAAAAGGTGGAACGAAGTTTATAGTACGTAGTCGGATTTTCATTGGACTTCTTTTATTGAGTTTCTGGAGGCGTGGAAAAGAAAGTAAAAAAAAATCACTTTTCTAACAAAAATTTGAAAGCTCTTTAGCTAACATACTAACGAAAGAACACTTGCGCGACTGGACTTTTGCGCGACATAATGGCCACTGAGGTTCACTCTGTAGAGTAAACATTCACGCCTATTATTTATACTTAAAGTTGTTTTTTTTTTTCGTTTTCGCTGATAACGAAAATGAGGTCAAAATGAAAATCCAAGATGGCGGCGAGGAAAATTTTCTAAAAAATAATCAAAAGGTGAAACGAAGTTAATAGTGGTCGGATTTTCATAGGACTTTTTTTATTGAGTTTCTGGAGGAGTGGAGAAGAAAAAAGAACACCTAACTAACAAAATTTTAAAGTTATTTAGCTAACATACTAACACACATTATAATTAACAAAAGTTATTTGCATAACCTGGACTTACTTATCTAGTTGTAATCTTCCAGTTTGGTTGACTATATTGATGAGCGTTCGTGGCCCGCCGACGGCTATCGTCCCGGCGACCGCAACCAAGAGCACTCCTATGAACATTATGGCTGTCTGCGCCGTATCCGTCCATACCACGGCTTTTAGTCCACCCTAGGAAGACAGAATATCACGATTAGTTTCACATGTCATGTAATTAGGTATTAAAGAACGGGGGAAAATATAATGACCACCAAAAATAACTTTGTGACCACTAACATCATCATCATCAGCCTATTAATGTGCCCACTGCAGGGACACAGATATCCTCTCTATGAGAGAATTATTTGCCTAAAAATCAGAATGATCGCATGTATTTTAGTATGGTTTTTATTTACTCGTTAAAAGAAATTTTTAGAGATAAGTTCGTGTTTTTTGTTATCGAGTAAATTTATTCGTATTACGTTTTTAGAACAGTATCATACTAGCATGTATCCTGAAGAATATCGTATTTTTTCTGGTTTTGTTTATTGCAGTGAATCATATGCTTTTTTGCATTATAAAACTCGCGTTTAGCTCCTGTAGTCCCCTTAAAATAACGTAGTGTCACGTTTAATTTTCGGGAAACAAATGACATTCACAAAGGAGAAGTTTCATGATGTTAATAACACTGTATTTAACTAAATGGAATTAAAACAGATCGAAACTAGAAAATTGAAAAAAAAAATATTTAGTCAAAATATTGGACGTTTTTTCAATAAATAAATAAGAATACCAGCCTATCACCCACTGCTGGGCAAAGGCCTCTTCTCATTCAGAGAAGGCACGAGCATTGTTGATTTTATAAGTCTAGGTTTCCTCACGATGTTTTCCTTCACCGATGTCTGTGATGTCCAAGATAAACTTAGAAAGTACAATATGAATTGAAATAGTCACATTGGTACTTGCCCGGATTTGAACCCACAACCTCATGCTTGAGAGGCGAGGCCTTAACCTCTGGGCCATCACGACTTATGTTAGTGCTGAAAAGAAAAGGAGATTAACTTTCCAAATATCAGGCCACTCATAAAGTATTGCGAAAAAATGTTTTTATGTATGAGAGACTGGCCAGTTATAGACCATTTTGAAAATATGATTATTTCTAAGTAAAAATAGGTACGTTCCAATTTCAAAATTTCCCTCCACATTTTTTGCGAGCTAATTTAAATTAACGTGTCTCATTAAAAATGGATCTGCGCCGAGAACATTTTCGCGCTATGATTTCTTACGATTTCAAGTGTCGCCTGAAACCGGACGAATCATACGATAGACTTCAAATGGCATTCATGGATGAAGGCCCTTCTAAGGCAACCGTGTATCGTTGGTATAACGAATTCAAGCGCGGTCGACTACTACTAGCTTTGGGAGAAACAGAAGTGGTCGCCCTGTGACGGCTGTTATGAAGAAAACGTGCTAGCAGTGAAAACAATAATCCAAGACTATAGGCGAGTTACGTATCAAGAGATTCAGCATATACTGTAGGTTGGATCAGAAAGCCGTCACGAAATACAGGGTGGGACAAAAGATTGTTGGCGATTTAATTCTTAAATTTCTCGAAAATGCGTGGTGCGGAGCTGCAGGGAGATATTTTGCTAGCCGCGCCGCTACCTGGAAATGTTGTCGCCATAGAGCTGTAGTACAGGAGCGCAGCGTGCATTTTGTGTCCGAACGAATTACGAAAACAATAAATCTGTGATTACTACAAGACGTTTGTATCGACACGACCACGATTCTGGTCTGAGACTATCCCCGACGCTTGCATTGACGTCCACTTCTCAGCCCAAAGCTTGTCATGTGGGCTGGAATAACGTCAGCCAGTATTATTGGGCCAAATGCCATACTTTTTTGAGAACGAAAGAAGGCAAGCGATGACTTAGAGCTAACAATTATTGCAATATGATAACTAACAGACTTTTTGGTGCCAGCTTTGCAAGAATTCCTAGGCAATACCTCAAGGATGTGGTTTCAACAAGATGGGGCCACCTGTCATACGGCTAGTATCCATAGAGCTGCTGAAAAATGTTTTTCCCGGAAATCGAAAGGGAAGGAATATTGAATGGCCACCACGTAGCCCCGATCTCTCTCCATGCGATTATTTTCTATGGGGCTACCTCAAATCGGTAGTCTACGAGAATAATCCGACCAATTTAGAGCAGCTGAAGAGGAATATTATTCAGGAAACTAACAAAATACCGAGAACAACTTTTCAACGAGTTTTCCAAAATCTGCAACTTCGAGTCATTTGTACAACATTATTTTTAGGTCTTAAAAATTCCTGTTTGTACTTTTTAAAAATACAAATATGTTTTTTTAATGTCTCGTAGTTCTTTTTTAATTGAATATTGAAACCGCCAACACCCTTATGGCCCACCCTGTACTGTACTACACGTGCATCTTCGCGTGAGGAGGATAGTTTCACGCTGGGTGCCGCACAACCTCACCGATGCTCAGAAGCAGGCCCGGGTGGAATGGTGCCGAGTATCATTACAGGTGATGAGTCTTGGATTTATCAATACGATCCAGAAACGAAGCGCCAGTCGACGGTTTGGGTGTTTAAAAACGAATGAACGCGTACCAAAGTGAAGCGATCTAGAAGCGGGGGGAAGATTTTATCGCGAGTTTTTTCAATTTTACTGGCTACTTGGTGTTCCTTTACGGAACCAAAGAAGCATCACGCTGAATGGTATACTACCAAATGCTTGGCAGAAGTTTTCTCTGTTGTGAGCAACAAGTGACCAAATAGGGCTCCGCGGGCTACTGCTCCACCACGACAACGCGCCTTCGCACAACGCGCTCAAAACGAGGGACTTCCTGGACAGCACGCCGGTCAAACTCCTGGGTCACCCTCCTTACAGCCCTGACCTAGCACCGTGTGACTTCTTTTTATTCCCGAAAATAAAAATAAAACTGCTCAAAGGGATATAATTTTCGGTGCCGAAAGATGCGCTGACAGCGTTCGAGCAAGCTGAAAACGAGGTGTCTACGGCGGACTTACTTTGTAAAGATTTAATAAAAAAAAATATTTACATAAAAGTAGAACATTAATTTTATTTTCGCAAAACTTTCTGAGTATCCCACGTAAGTACTTACCTACTCATCTACCTTCTCTTGTTTTATTTTGTTTCGTTAGCCACACACATATGTATAAAAAGTACGATAAATAACTTAAGCTGTGGAAAACGTATCAGAACACACATGACAGCAGTAAAGCAATACAAAACAAAGTAAATTTTACTCACTAATGCTGTATACAAGCCACATATTGCAACCATGCCACCAGCTACAGCGAATACACTGAAACCCGTCACTGAAAATAAAATAAATGAAACGGAATAAAAAAACTAATTAAAGTTAGCGACCGAAAATGATGGAAACATTCAACTAACTAAGCTTGACGTACTATCGAGGACACTCCCACCTGACCACCACTAAGCTTATTTTTGCTTGCACTCGCAACATAGAAACGCTCTCTAGCCCCGCCCCGTTGACTTTGTATAGAAATAATGAATGAAAAGATACCGAATCGGTCGAGCGCACTGACGACGCACGCCAAACGAGAGTTATTGTTATTTCGCGCGCCAAAGTTGAGGCTTTCCTAATAGGCCCAAACCTTAAGGGGGCGTGGCTCGGCGCCTCCGCATGTTTTAAGCGAAAATATTTTAAAATGGTCAGGCGGAAAAGACCCCGACTGTACTTATTATGCTCTTATTATGGATTTGTATTTTCTATCGACATAGTCAGATATTCGGAAACAATCCCTTATGAGGCTGAAACCACGAGTAATCAAAATTACCCATGGACCCGGTAATGGGTCAACCCACCGGAACCACGGGTAATTAGTGGAAAAACCATTTGAATTTGGACTTACATTGATTAAACGCTAATGCAGGAACATATATGACCAACGGCAGGAAAAGTACCTGAAAAGAAAAACACAATTGAGTAAAAAAGGAAAAAAAAAAACATAAACCAACACGCCGTCCAAACTCTTAACTACTGTGCTACTGTTGTGATAGGCTGAACCAAAGAAAATAACAAACTATCAAACAAAAATATAGTATTCGACATCAGATTCGTCTAAAAACAAACAATTATAAAGCAAAATACTTATTACCTACTTGTTTATTTATTTAAATTGTTTATAAAATTATGGGTACGTACTTCGTTAATTATTTTTGCAGCCACAATTAATAATTATTTTGCTCGAGCACAGTACTAAGACTTATGTTTCCGCATTCTGCTGTAATTAGCTTTATTAAGTTCATCAATTTGTTTGTACCAATTCATTTGCTGGTTGGTGCAAAGGATGATTGTGCCAACCTTTGCACCAACGAGCAAGTACCCATAATTATTATAAGCGATTACAGTGGTTAAATAAACGGAAAATCTTCTTTTGCAACTTACAATCTTACAAAACTGAATAAATAAAGGGTGTAAATAGACCCTTAACGAAGGCGAAAAGCACTTGTTCT
Source organism: Xestia xanthographa (assembly GCA_905147715.2). Classification (NCBI taxonomy): domain Eukaryota; kingdom Metazoa; phylum Arthropoda; class Insecta; order Lepidoptera; family Noctuidae; genus Xestia; species Xestia xanthographa. The sequence continues at coordinate 20,654,053 of LR990655.1, read as the reverse complement.
CCAAAATGTTTTGCTTACTAGCCCTTCATCTGTGAAGCCCGACTGAATCAGGCTGGGCCTCAAGTCTGCTATTACAATAGTGTCAGAATGGTCTATCATTGATTACATAATTGTTGATTTTGACAAGTTTGGTAATTTACTAATATGTTGGCGTCGTCATTATGACTTTCTAATGGTCAACCACTGACACTCCGTTGAACGAAATGGCATAGAATGGTAAACTCGTACATAATGACAAATTAATGACTGGTGCTATTTACGAACTTCTTACTACAGATTGCTTAAAACACTAATAAAATGTAAAAAATGTAATATTAAATTAAATCTGGCGGGTTTTATAATACTTAATGGCAATACGACAATGTCAATATAACACAATTTTATTACGAGACCATTGACCGACCATTATGAATTTAGCAGATTACGAACTTTTGTGAAAATGACAATGGGATGAGAATGGGCTCGTTTTGGAATGACGAATTTATAAAAATAGCAGACTTGGGCCCCTGATGCCGTTGTTTAACTATTGTGTCTACTTCGCTAACAGATGAAGGTTTTTGAGGTACAGAATGCTTGGTTGACGACTTCGCGAAGAGTCCGTTCGCAACTTGTATATTAAACTAGCTGACGTCCCGCGGTTTCACCCGCGTAGTTCCCGTTCCCGTGGGAGTACGGGAATAAAATATAGCCTATAGCACTCACGAAGAATGTAGCTTTCTACCAGTGAAACAATTTTTAAAATTGGTTCATTACTTCCGGAGATTACCCCCTACATACAAACTTACAAACATACAAACTTACAAACAAATGTTACCTCTTTATAATATTAGTATAGATGAGATAATCTCGTCTTCTATCTGTCTACTCGTTATAAACCTCTCCTCGAAAACGCCTCAGCTCCTGCTGCATATCAACTCCAGGTGTCGATTCTGCAGTGAGGTTGAGAGACAATGAAACGGTCGTCTCTCACTGAAACGCAACGTTGGCGGCTGGTTCCTGGCCCTTTTTTTTTTCGCATGGGAAATCATCAAATGACTCCTCCCGCTCTGGGCGGAGCAGGAGGGAGTGTCAGACTTTTACTGACTAAAACCCATCCATGTTCCTTCATCGCCCTTTGTGTTCCGGGGCCACGGTATCTCTTTCGAACAGTCCCGCAACCCCGGCAGGTGGTTCCTGGCCCTCAATTAAAGTTCCCTCGATACCTTTCGTATACCCTTGATAAAGCGGACTGGCTTCAGTGGCCTATGGTTCGCTGGCTGAGTCCTTGTTGCAACTTGATCCACTTCTATCCATAGTTTCGTCAAAACAATCGATGCAATTTCCGGATATGAATATAGGTCATTTTCTGATAAGCAATTGATAAGATAAACCGCCGGAGTTTTTTAAAGGGGTGATTCGTAATGCTAATCAAGGTATACCACAGAGTCCATTTTTCTGTGCGCTTTAATAAAAATCAGGAATGCTTTTAATTTTTGATTTTTTAAAGCACTTTCTAAGAGGCTTTTAATGAATTTATGATAAATAGTTTTTGAGAAAACATGTATGTTTGCGAGGTTTATGGGTTGAATCGATTTGGTTGCGAATGAGAGTGTGTGTATTAGTTAAACCTCTGCGTAACCCGTGGGGATTACAAGCGTGATGTTATTATTATTTATGAAAGTAAAAAATACTGATGACCCTTGTTCTTTTTAGGGTTCCGTACCTCATCATCTGCCTAGCCTTTTCCCAACGTTGTTGGGGTCGGCTTCCAGTTTTACCGGATGCAGCTGAATACCAGTATTTTACATGGAGCGACTGCCTTTCTGACCTCCACAACCCAGTTAGTACCGGGTAATACGATACCCCTTGGTAAGACTGGTTGTCAGACTTTTTGGGCCTCTGACTACTAACGACGGTCAAATATCTACAAATGACAGCCGGGACCAACGGCTTACTTAACGTGCTTTCCGAGGCACGGAGGAAACTCGGTATGTAATGGGCGGTCACCCATCCACAGACCAACCTAGGCAAGCACGGCTTAACCTAACGATTGACCCGAGCGGCTGTTATTATTTAGCCACGAACTCCTCCTTTTCCATTATTTAGGGTTCCGTATCTCAAAAGGTAAAAAAAGGAACTCTTATAAGATCACTTTCTTGTCCGTCTGTCCGTCCGTCTGTCACCACCGATTTTCTCAGGATCGGGTGGATCTAGCAAGTTGAAATTTATACCAGATACTGAGGTCTATAGTCCCTATGAGGTGTATAAATCTAGGTCCTGAGTCAACATGATAAAAAGATATGGACAAATTTAGATTTTTGCGAAAACCTGTAGTAATAAAATTTACCTTAATTTTCAACTTTTTTAGTTTACGGAATTTTTCCTTTACTTGTGTCGTAAGACCTTGCTTTTGCCCAAAATTGACAGTTCTAGGTCAATCGGAAGTACCCTATAGGTTTTGGGTCGAAAACCTAAATGGTAGTTCCCGTTGACTTAGAATCACGAAGTTTGGCGAGAAGCAATGTCTCACAGCACATGTAAAGGGAAAAATCTGACAACCGTAAATATGTAGTTTCATAACAAAAAAAAAGCGATTAAAACTTATTATTTGCGGTTGGTGCAATAGCCGTTAAAGGGTCAAACAGCAAAGTTAAGTTTGTCCTTTAAAAAATTTGTACGGAACCCTCGGCGTGCGAGTCCGACTCGCTCTTGGCCGGTTTTTTTTTAACTAGTGAACATTACGCACGTGCTAAGTATTGCACATATATAGGTATATGTACAAATATGATGAATAGTATGACGTTTTTGTCAATTTGATAGAACGAAACAGGTGAGTGGTTACTTCTTCATACCTACATATTTATACATAAACGTCATTACACATGCACACATTTTCCCAAGTGGTCAATTGACCATTGTAATCTTTGACTGCATTGCTTATATATGTACTGCTGAGTGCAAATTGCTTCGATCAAAGTCCTTCCGCAACCATAAAATGACCTTGTCCGACTGAAATTGTACTCAAATCGAAATAGATTTCTAACGGGTTTAGTTATGAAGCGTAAAAGCTTATACAAGAATTTGTGTGGTACTACAACTAAAAAACCCGACTACTCAAAATCACACTTTAATTAAAATCGGGGTTAACAAGGTAAAATCGACTCCTCCTATTGTAGAAGTCGGTTAAAATGTAGCTTACGTTACGTGTTAAAATAAAACCTTCCCTTTTGGCTTCGCTGTAGTCGGGTAGAAACTATTAGATTTCAAAAGTAAGTAGTAACCCGTCATTCATGTAGTAAGAATGTCTCGTCGTTGTTTGTCGGCCACTTTCTACTATATAGGGTACTACGCGTATGAAAGTTGTAACATCTATAGCCACAAGCAATATAACAAGACGGGCAATAGGGAACGTGCACAACGATGGTGCTGCCAACTGGCGTCGCTAATCCGAATCTTGTGCTCTATTAATGCTTGACATTGACTTTTCTAACAAGTAAACAGAATTAATTTTATAGTGAAAATTAATTAACTAATCATAATGCAATGTTGCATTTCTGGATGTAGGTACCAATACATCCACAAAAATGAAAATAAATCGATTAGCGTAAAATTCTATTACTTTCCAAAGAATACTAATAATAACATAGGTACCATGATTTGGTGAAAAACGCAAAAAATGGATAAACGCAGTAAAGAAAAATATTTGAAAACAACTTGTTTTTGTTACACTCTGCATTGAAAAGGCCCTCAAAATCAACCGTCCATGCAAACATACCTGAATCATTTAAGTATACTTCACCATACACGTGTTTTACTAGACCGAACTAAAGTTCACACCGAATATCCCTCAACAGTTAATCAAAGACTCCACATGTACTCAGAATATAAACATGGTTATACCCACAATAATGTTTTTAGTTGCCTGCACTCCTTTGGTTTTTTAAGTTTTGTATCTAAATGCTACGGACTGCATTTGATTGATTGCTTCATCAAATGATTGTGAACTAATTGATTTGTTAGAGCCTGGAGATAGGTACTGTTCTCGCTGATAAAGGATTCCCTTCCATTATAACATGAGTTGAAAATAAGAAAGCTATCTTAGTTATGCCAGCCACCATGTCTTCATGCACCACAATTTTCATCAGAAAGTAAACGAAAGATATAAAATTCATATTATTAAACATTTATATTTACGCTGACGATCGTTATTGATAGACCGGAACTCATTCTTTGTGCCTTTTAGCTTATTCAAAAATAAATCATTGAAGAGATAATTTTGTTTACGTAAATTGAAAGCACGATGAGAAGTGATAAGTTTCCTTTTCTGTCCGCATAGTGTCTCTTTTGTCGATTAGTGCTGCCACCTATAGTTCCTGCACGTTCCCTATAGATACTGTTAATCGATTTTATGCTTACATATTCATCAACAAACCGACCTCACTATAACATAAATATATTCAAAGTTCAAACTCAAAGCAATCTCCATACCTATTGACTATTGTACCTAAACCTAACTACCAAAAACTGTACATTGTACTTAAATGTCGTATGTATAGTCAATAAAATCCCTGCTTGCTTCCAATTTTATCTAAGTTAAAATGTGCTTGTTTTTTTTTTCAGTTTTTTACCACGGTCGAGATTTTTAGTTTTTCGAAATATTTTTTGTTTATTTCCAACATTTTAGTTTAGTAATAATGTGAAAGATTTCGCGGACGATGCAACCTTTTACAAACATAGGCTGATAAACACATTACCCTCCTTTTCGTCGCACAGTCTCAAGGAGAGCAAATATCGACAATTCGTTGACTCTACGAAATAAATTAACATGTACACTTTGCAACTGACTATGAATCAAAATCGGCATCTAAGTTCAATGAAATCGAATAGTACCTACACATATTGAATAGGTATTTTTGTACTGGAATGATCAATACACTTGTATTTGACTGTATTGAGACAAAAAAACAGACTTTTCTTGTTTAGAGGAGAATTATTCCATTTCGGCTAAACAAACTACATAATTCTGGATTTATTATCAAGTTATTTACGGATTATCCAGAGTTCCTTCCTTATGAAATATCATTAGTTTGCGTATTTTTACACAACTCCCCAAAAAAAGATTGCTGTGTTTTGATAAATTGAGATGAAAGTCAGACTTTTTCCTGCAAAATGCGGAAGTGTTCCATTTATGCTGAATTAACATAAATTATAGGTAATCGTCGACTTAGTATTGCTATAACATAGCATTCTTCTTTTAATGTTTACCTATCTAAGAACAGAAGCATGCATAAGGTTTTAATTATTGTGAATGTAGGCAGATGATTTAATATCTAGGTGCCTATTTCATAAAATCCGAACCACTTGTGCATTTTCTCAGGATCGGGTGGATCTAGCAAGTTGAAATTTATACCAGATACTGAGGTCTATAGTCCCTATTAGGTGTATAAATCTAGGTCCTGAGTCAACATGATAAAAAGATATGGACAAATTTAGATTTTTACGAAAACTTGTAGTAATAAAATTTACCTTAATTATCAAATTTTCCTTTACTTGTGTTGTAAGACCTTGCTTTTACCCAAAATTGACAGTTCTAGGTCAATGTCACTTGTGCTGTTTTGTCATTCGGTACAATCTTTCTTTATCGTGTGGTTAATTTCTAACCTGGTATCAGACTAGAGTTTTTATGCCGCCCATGGCCCCCATGGGCCTCTGACTTGGCTCGATACAATGAAATGATTCTTGAGTCAAAAAGCATTAAGGCCCTTCTAACCCTAAAATTAGCAACTCTATTTGTGGTGGTTCATAATTCGTTTGAAATACTGTTATACTAAAGTTACAATCTGCTTGCACTACAAAGCGGTTGTTACGTCGTCAGTCACTGCGGCCGAATAGTGCAAAATTAGTGGTTTTTTGCAATTTACAAAAAATCTATTGATTGACACATAAGACACATAAACACTGTGACACATATACTTAAACATAATCTATTGATTGATATCTGCGGTTTATTGTTCGATTTGGAGGTAACTTTGGATTTTTTTCTATCGATAAAGTTTATAGAATCGTGTTTTCGTCCGTAAACGGACGTATATTTATTTCAAAATTAATGCTGCAGTATTTTAGGCGTAACGGAGGATCATGCTAAGCCATTTGAGGGATGTATACCTAGCCCTTAAATAAGAAATTTCCCCGTAACCTCACTCCGTATCCATTTGCCATATTATTATTAGGCAGGCATGGAAACTATAACGAGTCACGCGGCACTGTTTCGCCAAAGTGCCGCGGACAATTGATGTTGATTTTATTGAACCAACATCGACACCGCGTGGTCCAAAGTCCAATGAGACAGTGATGCGAACGACCTTATACTGTTATAAACACACACTAATAAGAATTGCTGATTCCAAAGCAACTAACTAACATTTATACACTTTGACGTCTTCCGCACTATTTAAGATTTGCTTAGGTAGGCATATTTTTACTGACTAGATCATTCTACTGATTATATTTTTTCAATACACTTCCTCGAAAACTGGTCCATAACGCACTACGATTAGGTACAACATGCAATGTATTTCACACGCGTGCGATTTTTTCCACTTTCCCGCACGTGTGCGGGAATGAAAATTGCCACAGATAACTATACTTAGTCCAAATTGGTTCAATGCCTATAGTCTAAGTCGATTTTTTTTTTTTGCAAAGCACTACGCGTCTTTACGGCATAAATATTTTTTGAATATTCAAATTGTGTTAATAAATAGAATATCATAGATAAACATGATTATTAAAAACCAATAGTTACTTTTATACACAAATTGACATTTATTTGTGTTCAGAATTCAAAAATATAAAATAAATCAATTTTTTTAATTAGGCTGTTTAAGGGCTTCATACCTTTGCCTCTCCTTCAACCTGGCGAAACCAAAGCGCGAGAAAAAAAAGAAAATTCAAATCATAGTTTCATAGTTCGTGACAAAAATATTTTTCGTTATTTTATTTTATTTCTTCAAAAGTGTATTGAAAAACGTCGTTTGATACACGTGGACATTTGTTATTGCAATTCTCGGCTTAAAAACACCCTCGCCTACGGCTCGGGTGTTATAATTCCGCCTCGAATACAATAACAAACTTTCTCCACTTGTATCAAAATGTACTATTACTGACTGACTGACTGATTATTAAGATTAACAAAAATGTTAAATATTGCACTTTGAGATCACAGAAGTGATTCACTTTTGGTCTTTAGGTTGTAAACGTTATTCCTCTTCAATTATTTTTTCTAAGGTAGGTACTACTGTCTTTCGGTCATTCTATGTTAAGGGGGATAATATTATACTTTCCAATACTGAACGAATTTTCGAAATCGGATCAGTACTTTCCGAAGAAAGAGGTGCAAGTTAAAAGTTTGGATGCAGGGAGTAACTAAGTGTACCTATATGGTTAATGTTTGATACATTTACCATAATATAGGTACACACCATATGGTACTATATGGTGTGTACCTATATTATGGTAAATGTATATATTATGGTATAGGTATTTAAATGGTTAACCCATATAGGTAATGTAAGTTAACCTGTAAAAGGTGCACGTCAATGTCCCTTACTACTATAATGAATACTATTAGTATTACTACTTTAATTAGTGATGTAATTCTTCTACTCTCTCTCGATAATACACGGTATATTATCGAGCGATAAAATACATATTAAATCACGAATTGGAAAGCACTTAACAATTCAAAAAAATAAATACCTAATTAACTACTTAAAAAAAATATTATATGCTAGCTCTAGTTCTAGCTTTGTTATAATTGTATGTAACTGCAAATAACAGTAGCAATAGGTAGGTACTAATTAAAACAATAGTAGAACGTGTGTGTAGTGTATTTAACATGTATCAATGAGTGTAACATATTAAAAAACAAATTGTAAACATCAACGAATAGGGTATATGCATGATTTTTGTTTTTCACTCTGAACAAAGAATAGCAAAATGAAATTATTTTTTAAATACTTATCTATAAAAAATACTAAGTTATAAGCATTTGAAACTGCTGACTAGACAGAAATCCGATGCAGCGAATGACGTCATTAGTTGCAACGACGTACAAAACCCATACTAAATTCCGTTTACATATAAAGAGATATAGAAACAAAAGTTTAAATGGTTGTTACTTTTGTGGTGTTCGGCCGATTTATGTCTTGTTTTCGCTTTTTGTCATTATTTTTATAGTACTTTAATATTCCGTATCGAGACAAAAAAAAAAGAAATTTTATGCATATTCCCTATTGTTTAATTAGTTAAATTATTTGGTTGCTAATCAAGTCAGTATATTTAAGCTAGAAAATCTATATCAACTACAATAGTAAGGTAGTTTAATTAACAGTCATTAATGGATCTTTGTACCGTTTTTCCGTGATACCAAGAACACAAGAAGTGACATCAAGGCTGATTTATTACATCATCAGTGGAAGTCGTAGTGTATTCTAGGGCCCAGCGCACATCGCTGGAAGCGCAGCGCAGCGCATTTGAAGACAACAATTTAATATAAACCTAAACCACCTTGTTATACGGTCAATATAAGAATAAATTCGCACGCGGTACTCGGAGCGCCCCCAAGCTACTACAAGAGCATGCGCGCGACCGTATATCAAGGTAGTTTAGGCTTATATTAAATTGTTCTCTTCAAATGCGCTCCGCTGCGCCTCCAGCGGTGTGTGCTGGGCCTAGGAAATTACGCGACTATAGAATAGTATTGCTAGAGTTTTACCTTCCTTTTGTTGTATACAGGCCCAAGCAGCCCAAGGTGCACACAACCTCATCACGAACCCGTCAACCAAGCATTCTGTACATCAAACAAGTAACTTTACGCAAAAATTAAATTATTGCTGGGAAACGACTTTTTTTTTGGGGTGAAAAATCATGTTTTGGAGTTGAACTCAATGTAATGCACACAAAACATTATGCTGATGGATGGATTGAATAGTACGGGGGTCGTGGTGGTGTTTTAAGTATTTTTTTATTATTATTATATTAATTAAAAAAAATCTTAAAGTATTTTTTTAAAAACATGTCAAAAAGTTGGAACTTTGACCCCCAATATCTCCGTAGCTGGAAGGTTCCCAAGTAAGGTCTAGAACAAAAAAAATGATCGCAATGACGGGGGGAACCAGTGCTTTTCGGCTTCGTTAAGAGGTTTTTTACACCTTTTATATGGCAGCTGCCTTTGTAAGAGTATATTACAACTCTACATAACAGCGTTTGTATTTTGTGACACTTCGAGCTGGTTTTTATTGTGAAAACTGTTTATGAGTGTAAAAAGTAGCTTTTGTCTTTATAATGGAATATTCGATCTCTACTAAACAGCGTTAGGAATTTTGCAACACTTTAAGCTGGTTTTTTTTGGGCTGTATTTTAGTATCATATAAAAAATAAAATAAATAAATATTGCTGGACATTACACACAGCGCCATCTAGTGCCACACTAAGCAACGAGGCTTGTGTCGTGGACACCAGATAGTTGATATACTACGTAGATACTTTTTTGTTTGTAAATACATACTTAGTATACATATAAACATCCATGACTCGGAAACAAATGTCCATGCTCATCACACAAACATTTGATCCGACCGGATTGGATATACTCGATGGGTACTTGTTTTGTTACAATGGTATACAATAAATATAAAATCATCATCATCATCAGCCTATTAATGTTCCCACTGCTGGGACACAGGCCGCCTCTCTATGAGAGGGAATGGGCTATGATGATCCACCAAGCGCCAGTGCGGGTTGGAAGATGTCACATGTCTTCGATTTTTTGGTTCTAGGACATGCCGGTTTCCTCACGATGTTTTCCTTCACCGTTTTGAGAGCAGCGGTGATGAAATAAATTACCTACACAAAGTAATGCGCCTGCCTGGGTTCGAAACCACGACTTACTGTTCGTAAGACGGGGCCGCCACCACTGGGCCGCAGCTGCTCCCCAAACAAATGTGTTACAATATAAAATAACACACTAAAATTAAAAACAGCTATAAAGCAGCATTAGTCTTTATTAATAACAGAGACAATTTACTACATAATATAATGTTTTCTACTTGAAATACTTGATATTACCATTTACAAATTACCAACTAACAGAACAGTAGTGAACCGATCATAAATCGGTCAATCTACAGTGTTTTATTACTTAGGCTATAGGTATAATAAAATATTTAAAAATAGTCTGCTTTAGGTAGATTTCTAGTTAGATATGACTGCTTAATGCCTATTTGATTGACAGTCGGACACTATCTCATCGAAATTTTTTGTAGTCATCTAAATCTGTATTTTAGCGTTGCTATCTAAGTATAGTATCTTTATGACTTTGTCAAGAGGTATCTATCAATCTAAGTGCTCTTGAAGTTTTTATATCAAGTACAGTCACAAGCACTAACTAATATGTACCTATTAATAGGTACACATTCAACTTTTAAAATTAATTTTCTACTGTATTGTTTATACTTTTACGCTGTTACGATCATATTATTTTGCCGTGTGGTATCCGGCAGAGTAGAATAGAACCAACCCATTACACTCAAGGGTGTCGTATAAGGCGACTAATGTCTGAGGCAGAACACCTTGCGCTTTCGTAGACCAGAGAATGGGCAGCAGCGTTTTCTGTTAGTCTTTAATCACTGCGATCTCCAATCCGCCTGCCAAGCGTGGAGATTACGGCAAATTCCTCCCATCATGGGAGAGGCTTATGTCCAGCAGTGGACGTTGTAGTAGTTGTAGTAGATCATATTACTTGGAAACTCCTATTCTATAATATTTAGAAATTACTCGTTGTCTTATCTCCAAGATGAAATCAGCATTCACAAGCAAATTGCCTGAGTATATTAATCATCCAATGCCTTTCGATATGCGCATAAGAACTGAAAGCCGTGGTAATAGTCTCCAAGAGTCTGAAATAATAGTATTCGTGGTTTCTATGAGTAAGTTATGTGCATATTGTCTACATAAGTAAGGCATTTACTTTGTTTGTGAGTAGGTAATAAAAATATTCCATAGATGAAAAAGACTAGAAAAAAAATCGGAGCAGTCTTTGGGGACTGCCGATAGAAGTGAAAACAAAAAGTACACAGGCCCCGCCCCAGTCGTAGCACTGGTTATGCCCCGCGCATGGCTATGTGGTGCTACGCCGTAGCGGATGCTATGAGTGCTACAAACGGCTACGAAGCGTGACCGCACGTTACGTTACGTGACGATGAGTTCAATGTTTTTCGTTCACCCAAAATGTGCTCAACGCGCCTAAAAAAGCTTTCACTTTAAAAAAAAATCGCTCGACATTACACACAGCGCCATCTAGTGCCACACTAAGCAACGAGGCTTGTGTCGTAGACACCAGCCCGCTTAGCATGAACACCGTAGACACGAAAGAGAAACGACAAATCTTTTGTTTATCTGTCATTGAATCGACAAAATGACAGATGAACAAAAGATTTGTCGAGTCTCTTTCGTGTCTACGGCGTTCATGCTAAGCGGCCAGATCGATAGATAGTAAACTATTAATATTAAGTACTAGGTAAACTATTAATTTCATACCCCTACTTTATTAAAAGCTTTTATGTAACTTGCCTTGTTGGTTAGTTAGAATGTATTGCTCAAATCTTGCAACTGAACTCGAGCAAGTTCTTCCCAACCGATTGAGCCGAAATTTGCACACACCTTAACCTTAAATTCTCCTCAATGGTTAAACTCCTCAACTCCTAAAAATGCTGATTATTTATCAACCTAATTTGAATAAATGACTTTGATGAATTAAAAAAAGACTCACGATGTTTTCCTTCACCGTTTTGAGAGCAGTGGTGATGAAATAAATTACACAAAGTAATGCGCCTGTCTGGGTTCGAACCCACGACTTACTGTTCGTAAGTCGGAGCCGCCACCCTGGAACACCGCTGCTCATACTGAGCCCAGTATATTATCATTTAATTACAATACTACTTATATGAATAAAATAAGAAGAAAGATATCGAACTCAAAACAATTGGGTGTATTTTTTTTTAAATAACAAAAATAAATTATACTTATAAATTTATTCTTTCGTGATTTTTTTTGTTTATTGTTTTTTTTTTAAACACGAAAAATAAAATTTGATTTGAATTTGAATGAATTGTAATTAGAAAACAACAATCAATACAATGTCAAACGATACCACCTAGCCATAAATTCAAAGCCACTTAAATGTAACTAGCGTATAATCAATTAATTAATTAATTAATCTAATGAACTTACCTCGTCGAGTAAAAACATAAAAGAGGCACACGCTCGCACGTGCTTGTTGAACCGTAGCTCTAGGTACTGCAACAAACAATAGCACTTCAAGATCGGTGAAGAATCTTACAGTCACTTAAACAATATATTCATTTTAATAAGATTACCTATTATATTTTTATAATAGTTACTTTTGAGATGACATATTTAAAATATTATCTATAAACCGCAAGCCACACCGCCAGCTAGCGAGTGACCGAGCGAGCCGGGCGAGCCTCTTTTCGCTCGCTCGCTCGCTAGCTGGCGTTGTGGCCTGCGCTTTATGCACTACAATTTTATTAGTCACGAAACATGTATTCATGATATTGTACCTGAAACTGAATACGTTACTCGAGTACTATATTAGGCTTGTGTACTGACTAAATTTAATTTGTCCGTCGGTTCGATTATCAAAAACTATTTGACCCGTATTTTTTCTTTGGTTACGTAAACCAAAATTGACGAAGATACGACGCTTTTAAAATTCTCAATACGTCATGCCGTAGTATAATTTTTAGTGCGTTATGAGGACGTCACGAGCGGGACTCCCGAGTTTTGATACGTTTTATCTTTGTCAATATTCATTGATTTACAAAAAACAAAAAATACGTGTCCATTATTTTCCAATGCTCTAATTGACGGACTAAATAGATTTGCAATTTATTGGTGGTGGGAACTAGCCTATTATGAAAAAAAGCCACTTAATGCAACTTGTGCGGGACAGTGCAATTAATAGTGAAAAGTTATAGTGACTGTGCACAGACTGTATATAAAGTGTTATTACAGTGATAAATAAACCGATAAGTTTAGTGTTTGTGTGCAGGACAATAATGACAGTGTATAGTGGTATATGTAAGTGTATAGGGTACATAGGGACCTATAGGATAGTAAATAGGCACATAAGGAATAGTATATAGACGTTTGCACATAGCTTAAGTCTATATTTTAATAGTTTTCTTGCATTTTTGTTCGTGTACATAGTAGACTTAGTGTTAGGAGTAAATAAGTTTATTATGTTATATGTTTTGTTGATTTTATATTTTTGTATGATAGTTTTTGATATATAGATCTCGTTAACATATAGTTGTATATAGGTTTTCATAGAAAAAGTTAGTGAAAAACGCGAATATTGTCACGCGGTTCTCGTTACAGTAAAGTTTCGAAGTACTTAAGGTAACTTGCACAATGTTTTCCCGCTTTTTTGCCTTGTTTTCATTGGATTTTAGTTTTTCCCGCGTTTTTTGGAAATTTGTAATCGATTTTGATTGGTCATTTACTTAGAAAATTCTGTATAAAAATAGGGCCATTTTGTTCAGTCGACACAGTAGTCGGCAAGATAGTACTAAGGAAACACTCTTCCCAATAAAGAAGCAACAAGTTCATCAGTGGTTTTACTCCTCACCACACCAGCAGTAAATGTGCTACCCCGTACATTTTGGTCCAGTCGAGCCGGATATTTTGGTCCAGTCGAGCCGCACATTTTGGTCCTTCGAGCCGGATATTTTGGTCCAGTCGAGCCGCACATTTTGGTCCAGTCGAGCCGGATATATTTGGTCCTTCGTCCGCCGGATATAGTGGGGAACAGCAGACCTGAAGACTTCGTGCTACAGCTACAGATAGAAGAATCCTCCATTTGAAGACGTCGTGCTACAGCTACTAGGGAAGACTTCGACCCACAGTTATTAGGGAAGATTTCTCCACCAGAAGACGTCGTGCTGCAGTTAATAGGGAAGACTTCGTCCCACAGTTATTAGGGAAGATTTCTCCATCCGAAGACGTCGTGCTACAGTTATTAGGGAAGATTCATTAGGGAAGAGTGTTTCAAGACTCAAGATAGTCATCAGTCGACAGCATGCCAGTTACACGCTCAGAGGGAAGGGGCCGCAAGCCGTTGGGGGAACAGAAGCCGTCATCGACCGAGACCAGAACCTCGCCGAACGGTACCAGCGCGGAGGCCAGCACGGAAGAATCTACAGCAACAGGGACGACTGCCACGGGGACTTCAGAACAAACAGACATCTCCGCGGCGACTGATCCATGCACCGTGACCTCCGCCACCGAAGCAACCACCTCGACAGCTGCGACCGCCGCCTCAGCGCCGCCCGCCTCGCACCCCGCTAGCACCGTCGCCCCGTCCGCTACAACGACGCTTACTGCGGGAACGAAGGCCAAGCAGCTGATGAAGCCGCCTGCTACTGTCAACAAAGAAACTCGTCAAGAAACAGAAACCGCTACAGTGAAGCAAGTTTTGAGGAGCAACGCCGGTCCACCGAAGACGACCGGAATACAGGACCTCCACCCCCCTAGCAAGAAGGGGGGAGGGGGGGGATCGACACACAGCAGAACAAAGCAACTCAAGCTTGCGAAGGCGAAGGAAGAATTACTACGCCTTCAAGTGGAATTAGCCGCAGCACGCATCGCTACCTTGGAGAAAGAAGACTCAGAAGAGGAAGAAGATGACATCACTCTCTACTCGAAGTCAGAAGCGAATGCAAGAGTGGACAACTGGTTGGAGCATCAAGTGACTCGTCCGGTGCTGGCAATCGCCGACGAACCTCACAACCACCCAGAAGAACCGACGGTCATCCAAATAGAAGAACCAAGGCCAGCGAAGCATGAAGAAGCACGTCAGCCACCGGCGGGAGGTCAAACCGACCTAGCCCTCCTAGCCGAAGCCATCACCCGGGCTATCGGCACCACCCAGCGACCCAAGTTCGTTGAGTTACCATTCTTCAGTGGGTCTCATCAAGAGTGGCTACCCTTTCGCGCCGCTTACTACGAAACCGAAGCAATGTTCACCTCAGTTGAAAATACGAATCGACTTAGAAGAAACTTGAAGGGAAAGGCCAGAGAAGCGGTCGAAGGTCTACTTATAACCAACGCGCATCCAGCTGAAGTGATGAAGACTTTGGAGTCAAGATTCGGAAGACCAGAGTCCATAGCCATGCTGGAGATGGACACGCTTCGAAGCCTGCCACGCCTTACTGAGTCGCCGAGGGACATCTGCATATTCGCCACTAAAGTATCTAACGTAGTGGCGACACTGAAGACTTTGGGTTGTTTCAACTACATGTACAACCCGGAACTCGCGAAGACATTAGTGGACAAGCTGACGCCGACTCTTCGATACAGATTCTACGACTTCTCAGCCATGCAGCCACGTGAAGATCCTTGCCTCATCAAGATAGAGAAGTTCTTCAAAAGGGAAGCAGAGTTATGCGGACCTTACGCGCTGCCTAAACAGATGGCAGCACCTACTTCAGCCGCACAACAGAAGAAGACGCAACGGGTCAACAACGTTACTGAGAAGCCACAGATATCGAAGTGCGCCGTATGTGACAACACGGGGCACAGCAACGCAACAGAATGTGAAGAATTCGAGAAGTTGGATGCGAACGCAAGATGGGACATGGCCAAGTCCAAACGCCTCTGCTTCAGATGTCTTCGCTACAGAACCAAGACACACCACTGCAAACCCAAACCGTGTGGTGTCGACAGCTGCAAGTACTCTCATAATAAGATGCTGCACTACGAAAAGAAGACGGAGAAGACAGAAGCGACAGAAGATGAAGAAGAAACAGAAGTCATCAATTCGGCTTGGACCGTCAAGAAGCAGTCCTATCTGAAGATCCTACCGGTCCAGGTGAAGGGACCGAAAGGGGCTGTCAACACCTTCGCGTTGATGGACGACGGGTCAACAGTCACGCTCGTCGACGACAGCGTGGCAACAAGCATAGGAGCAACAGGACCCACAGATCCACTGAAAATAGAAACCATCAACGACATGAAGACTTCAGAATTAGCATCCAGAAGAGTCACCATCAAACTGAAGGGGCTCAACGATCATGAAGAGCGAATACAAGCACGCACAGTGAAGAACCTGCAAGTTTCGTCTCAACGGGTTCCACAAGAACTAGTGGAAGGGTGTCCACACTTATACGACATCCGAGGACACCTTACATTTACAAATACGAAGCCACAAGTTCTCATCGGTCAAGACAACTGGCATCTTCTGCTGTCAACAGAAACCAGAAGAGGAGACAAGAACCACCCAGTAGCATCTCTCACGCCGCTAGGTTGGGTACTCCACGGCAGCCAGACACGAACCTTCAGCCAGAAGATCGACTTCGTGTCACACATCGCAGAAGATCCAGAAGACAACACAGAAGACTCATGGCCGACAGAAACTACAAGAACAACAGCAGAAGAATCTTCCGAGGAAGAGAAGACGCATCACGTGAGCGACAAGAGAAGACCGAAGCTCGCAGAGGGTCTGCCTGACCCATCGAAATTCTCCAGCTGGGACCGACTCCGATACTCAACAGCGCGTGTTCTGCAGTTTATCCAACTCTGCAGAGTCACAAAACAGAGAGTCAACTACAGAAGAACAAAGAAGAATAAAGAAACTGATCCAGCTTGGAAGAAGAACAAGACTACAGTAAAAAGGCAGGCACCCACGACGGCAAAGAAGTCGTCACAAGAAGAGAAGAAGCTGCTTCCGGTCACAACAGAGCTGCTCACAAAAGCTGAAGAACTTCTGATGCGATCCTCTCAAGAAGAGTCATTTCCAGAAGAAATGAACAGCCTGAACAACGGGAAGCCCATCGACAAAGAAAGCCGCCTTCACCAGCTGAGCGTCGTGTCCGTAAACGGCACAATCCGACTAAGAAGTCGTATTCAAGCAGTCACAGATATGAAGGAAGAATTTACGAACCCGCTGGTAATCGATGGAGATCATCCTACGGTCAAGCTCTGGGTGCTGAGTATTCATCGGCAACTCCATCACTCCGGCGTCGAAGCAACAGTCAACGAGTGCAGACAACAGTATTGGGTACTACGACTACGCCCTATCACACGCACGCTACTGCGACGATGCCTGTTCTGCAGAATGAAGACACAAGTGCCACCGCATCCGAGAACCGGGGACCTGCCAGCGTGTCGCTTAGCTCATCACAAGCGACCCTTCACCTTCACCGGAGTAGACTACTTCGGACCTCTCTCCGTGACCGTCGGACGAACTCGACAGAAAAGATATGTGGCCATCTTCACATGTCTCACGACGCGAGCAATACATCTCGAAGTCGCCGGCTCGCTCAGCGCCGACTCTGCGGTGATGGCGGTCAGAAGGCTGATCGCGCGACGAGGCTGCCCGACTGAGATTTGGTCGGACAACGGCACCAACCTTAAGGCTGCCGACAAGGAACTACGACAAGCGATCGACACAGCGACTGCAGAGGAAGCGGCGAAGAGGACCATCTCCTGGCGCTACATTCCGCCTGGAGCTCCATTCATGGGCGGAGCTTGGGAGCGAATGGTTCGCTCTGTGAAGACGGCACTCACCGCGATGTTACATGAACGTCACCCAACAGAAGAAGTCCTCACGACTCTACTTGCTGAAGTAGAATACACCGTCAACAGTCGTCCGCTGACTCACGTCTCAGTCAGCCCAGAAGATCCAGAAGCCCTCACTCCCAACCACTTCTTGTTGGGGGGACCAGGGCGAGTGCCACAGCTAGGCACTTTCACCGAGCAAGACGCCATCTCACGATCCAGCTGGCGAGCCGCACAGAGGCTAGCCGACGTCTTCTGGCTACGCTGGGTAAAGGAGTACCTCCCTGAGCTCCAACACCGGCGGGAGCCCCACGGACGAGGTCAAGCAGTGCGAGTCAATGACCTCGTACAGATCGTCGACCCGAACCTGCCTCGCAACGTGTGGATCCGAGGAAGAGTCGTCGCTACGTATCCGGGCCCCGACAACATCGTGCGGACGGTGGACGTGCTGACCAGAGGAGGCATCCTGCGCCGGCCAGTGAGGAAACTGGTGATCCTGCCCCTGCCTACAGACGTCGAGCCCGCACCGGCAGCTGATGCGACGCGGTCGCACGGCGGGAGTGATGTGCGGGACAGTGCAATTAATAGTGAAAAGTTATAGTGATACATAGACTGTGCACAGACTGTATATAAAGTGTTATTACAGTGATAAATAAACCGATAAGTTTAGTGTTTGTGTGCAGGACAATAATGACAGTGTATAGTGGTATATGTAAGTGTATAGGGTACATAGGGACCTATAGGATAGTAAATAGGCACATAAGGAATAGTATATAGACGTTTGCACATAGCTTAAGTCTATATTTTAATAGTTTTCTTGCATTTTTGTTCGTGTACATAGTAGACTTAGTGTTAGGAGTAAATAAGTTTATTATGTTATATGTTTTGTTGATTTTATATTTTTGTATGATAGTTTTTGATATATAGATCTCGTTAACATATAGTTGTATATAGGTTTTCATAGAAAAAGTTAGTGAAAAACGCGAATATTGTCACGCGGTTCTCGTTACAGTAAAGTTTCGAAGTACTTAAGGTAACTTGCACAATGTTTTCCCGCTTTTTTGCCTTGTTTTCATTGGATTTTAGTTTTTCCCGCGTTTTTTGGAAATTTGTAATCGATTTTGATTGGTCATTTACTTAGAAAATTCTGTATAAAAATAGGGCCATTTTGTTCAGTCGACACAGTAGTCGGCAAGATAGTACTAAGGAAACACTCTTCCCAATAAAGAAGCAACAAGTTCATCAGTGGTTTTACTCCTCACCACACCAGCAGTAAATGTGCTACCCCGTACATTTTGGTCCAGTCGAGCCGGATATTTCGGTCCAGTCGAGCCGCACATTTTGGTCCTTCGAGCCGGATATTTTGGTCCAGTCGAGCCGCACACAACTCTTTAATCACATTGATTTGGTGTTAGTAGACGACATCATGTTACGAGAACGTCAAGACAAAGATCATACTTGTCTTATCCTATAAGGCGCGATTTATACAGAAGAGACATGGCGAGGTCACATAGCGTCGTTTTTATCGGTAGCGAGTCACCTGGTTTGATATCCGCCACCGCCACACGCCCTCGCCACGTCTCTTTTGTAAAAACCGCGCCTGAAACACCTTCTGGGTCTATTTGCATTTGATTGACGTTTTCCTCTTATAAAACCAATACATTAAATCAATGAACTATCACAAATTTTATATTATATCCAGACATACAACTACATCTACTGTTTATAGATACAAATACCAATTCTATCTACTAAGTCGCAAACACGCGTTTTTTGCGCGAGGGTAAAGTCCAGTGCGAAAACGGTTGTCATTTCAAGATAGATCACTGCAGCGATAAGATCTACGTATACGGACATAAGATCAAGCACAGAACGAGATGATTGTTTGACGGTCTCAATATTTCATTGGCTTGCAATCTCAGGCAGTTAATGATTTCAATGATGTATGTATGTTTGTGGTATTGAAATTATCATTAGCCCCAAACAGTCATAGCCCATTTGGTTGTAATTGTACCATGTTTTTTGTCAATTCTTCTCTGTAAAATATAAGAAATTGGAACCAACCTAAATATATCGACATTTGAAGATACATTCAAGGTTTTTGTATTGTTTCTTGCATTGGATTTCTAGCTCTGGGTCAGTCAGTCATATTTGGTTTGCATGGAACGAGTGACTGTACTAACTTAATCTTCCTCAAAGAAAGTTAATCTTCCTCAAAGAAAGTGAAAAAAAAGACAAACTAACAAGGGCCAAAAGACAGACATGCGTACGATAAAAAGACAGAAGTACCTATACAATGAAGCCACGAGTACAAAGCACAACAAGACAGAAAAGAGTTCCAATCATAGACTAAGAACAAGGCGTTCAAAAATATAAACGATAGGCTAGAAATAAAACAGCACAATTAATAAACATACCTCATAAGATGAAGATAGCCTGAGTGTGCAGAAGACTGGCAAGTATACGGTAGCTACTATAATACAACTCAAGGTTACTCCTACGACTATTAGCCAGTATTGAGTACCATAGTTGTATATCTCTGCCGGTGTGCCTAATATCGTCACTCCGGAGACGTAGCTGAAACAAAACATTTCATCAGACGTGGACTTTGTTTACAGTCTTCGCTCGTTTTCACTAACATTAGCTTTATCTATACTAATATTATAAGTTATGTAACATTTGTTTGCATGTTTGTAAGTTTGTATGTAGGGGGTAATCTCCGGAAGTAATGAACCAATTTTAAAAATTTGTTTCATTGGTAGAAAGCTACATTAATCGTGAGTGCTATATGCTATATTTTATACCCGTGCTCCCACGGGAACGGAAACTACGCGGGTGAAACCGCGGGACGTCCGCTAGTCTATACTAATATTATAAAGAGGAAAACTTTGTTTGTTTGTTTGTAATGAATAGGCTCAAAAACTACTGGACCGATTTAAAAAATTCTTTCACCATTCGAAAGCTACATTATCCACGAGTAACATAGGCTATATTTTATTCCCGTACTCCTACGGGAACGGGAACTACGCGGGTGAAACCGCGGGAAGTCCGCTAGTGCTTAAATAAAAACAATCTGTGGTATTTTCATTGTTCCAGACTTGAAATTCCAACTGTCCCGTAATACCTATTTCGGCATTTATTTAGCCATTTTTTATATAAACTTCTCATAAGTATGCTGCTACTAATTCTAAGTTTTCATCAATAACTGCAAGGCAGCTAAAGCCTTATTCATTAGCAAGAAGCTGGAATCTGCAGACAACAAGTTTAAAAGACAGTTTCGAAAATTATAAATGATGAAACGAATAGAAATAAAAGACACAACACTGATTACATACTGGACACTTCCCGACGGCTCATAAGCGCAAATGAGGCCACTGTAAGATGATTTTCTCAGGGTTTCGATATTTGGTCTATAGAATGAGTTCATCTGCCTAGCCTTTTTCCAACTATGTTGGGGTCGGCTTCCAGTCTAACCGTATGCAGCTGAATACCAGTATTTTACATGGAGCGACTGCCTATAATAAATAATCTCCACAACCCAGTTAGTACTGGGTTATACGATACTACTTGGTAAGATTGGTTGTCAAACATTTTGGGCCACTGACTACCGTAACGACTGTCAAAGATTTACAAATGACAGCCGGGACCAACAGCTTAACGTGCTTTCCGAGGCACAAAGGAAACTCGGTATGTAAGGGTGGTCACCCATCCAGAGACCAACCTAGGCAAGCATGGCTTAACCTAAATATCGATCCGAGCGGCTTTTATTATTTTAAAAAATCCGGAGACAGCAAAGACATAAATAATTATGGACGCGCGTTTGTTTTGGCAGTTTGAAAACTGCCAAGGTGTAAAAGCGATCGTCGCGCGAACACGCGACTGTCCGGCTGCGTCTACGCCAAGCGAGCTGAACACGATCGGAGGCCGAATTCGCTTAGCGTATACGAACTTAGAAGCCTCGACCGACCCGACCGACTGTAGGCGCGACCCGACGCGTGGTCGGGTCGCGCCTACAGTCTTCCGAGTTTTCGATCAAACGAGTGACATAAACGCGACGATCGCAGATTCGCACGACCGATAGCTTTGATTAGGATGCGAGTATGACGAAACGAGTAAGTACACTAAAAAACTGCCAGCCGGGCTTACAATAGAAGATCAACGAGTTTACGTGTTCATTGTTTAAACTAAATGTCAACCAACTTTATCAAACTTCTCACCTGGCAATAAGTGACATGGCCACAGGGAAGGTGGACAATGTTTTCCCACCAAGGAGGTAGTCTTTCACGTCCGCCACCTTTTCAGTCTTGGACCCCACGGCACTATACCAGAGTCCTCCGGCGCATGACAATCCGCATAGCACGCCGAAGACTACGTAGTCACCGACCCCGAAGCCACCTTCTGTCATTGTGAATACAGGCTGCATTTTGATTGGCCGACCTGTGAAAATAATATGGATAAATAAATATGTTTTTTTCGAACAGTACACTGCGGTGGTTATTTATTAACTTATTAAGGGCCTATACTACCTCAAATGGCTTAGCATGATCCTCCGTTACGCCTAAAATACTGCAGCATTAATTTTAAAATAAATATAATATGGCAAAGTTGAGGATTAATGTTAGGTCTTATATTTGGCAAACACGATTTCATAAAATTTTCTCGATACAAAAAAATCCCAAAGTTACCTCCAAATCGAACAATAAACCGCTGGTATTCAAAAAGTACTTTAAATTAGATCATGAAACTTTGCATACTAACTGAACTAACTATAAAGCAGGTCTTGTGTTTTTTTTTGTTTTTCCAAAAGACGAAAATTTGATTTTATAAAGAATAAAAACCACTAATTTCGCACAATTCGGCCTGCAGTGACGGACGTAACAACCACTTTGTACTTAGTGCAAGCTGATTACAACGTTATTCTAACAGTATTTCAAACAAAATTTGAACCACCACAAATAGAGTTGCTAATTTGAGGTAGTATAGGCTCTTAACCCTAGATTTCGCCTGTTATGGTTAAAGTTCCATGGGAGAAGGGTGTAAATTGCGAGAAAACCGCTGCCTCCACTACTTACTGTGAGTTATCTAGTGGACAAATCCCATAACAATTTGTTCGATTAGAAATCGAACCCAAAACCTTGTCAAGACCAGTCACAGTGCTCAGCAGACTCAGTGCTAAGCGATAAAAAGATAAATCTAATTTTATTTGGTGTCGACGCAGCACCTTCTACTGTTTAAATACTATCATAAGAGTATGTTCGCATGTATAGTAAATAATACCGTCATTAAATTGAACGTCAGTGTTTTAATTTGACTGACAAAAACATTGTAGTTATGAGCAAGTTGGCTGACGCAGTTGCGTTTACGTCATGAGTTCATGACTGTTTTTTTACGCTCTAAGGGTCAGTTCAGATAGAACGGAAAAATGCGCAAACTATTAACTGGCTGCATTGAAAATAGTACCGTATCAATCACTATTGTTTAAAGACGTGTGACCATACGTCACATACGTGTGACGGTGCGACCGAGTTGTGAGCATTCGAGAGGCGACTCTTGACGTCAGAGTCAATATTCATACAATTTTCTACTTAGAACAATGGTAATACGGTACCTATTATTTTCAATGTTGACTACATTAAAATTGCTCGCGAATTTTCCGTTCTGTCCGAATTTACCGTCAAACGGTTTATGCGTTTATATCTCATAACAATGAAAGTTAATCTCGCGTGGGAACTAAATAGGGATAGTTTTCTAAACAAATGCATTTTCCGTCTGATCGTAAGTTGACCGATGTTTTACAATTTTATTTTTGTTATTGTCATTTGGGTATTCTTGAATCAGATACAGTCTCTCTATAATGTGCGTCCTCACCTTGTGGACTTGTTTAAAGACGATGAACTTTAACATTAACAACCTTAATAAATACTGTACGACATTCGTAACATGATCTCAATTCAAAACAGCACTTTCAACATTCATCGCGGAAATCCCCCGGTAAAGGAATAAATACTGAAGGAAACTGTGATTCGAAATATAATTCAGTAAAGTCTTCTAGCAAGCAACAGGCAGAAATAGTTCGACATAAAATGGCAACAGAAAGAATGAGATGAACTGGGGAGCTTAGATGACAAGAAAAGCATACATTTATAGTTTGCATGACGATGCGGCTAAAAGAAACCACCAGACCTACGAAAAGATGGATGGATTCAGGATTGTAGACAGCCGACGGGAATGAAGATTTGGAAGAAAAAGGCGTAGGTACTGCAGCGAGGCCCACCCATGCAAATCGATAGGTAAAGGACATACAGTGTGTTCTCTAAACGTCTAAATCAGTGATTCCCAAAGTGGTCGTGGAAGGACATAGTTACGATGTAGTCTCTAAACGTCTAAATCAGTGATTCCCAAAGTGGTCGTGGAAGGACATAGTTACGATGTAGTCTCTAAATGTCTAAATCAGTGATTCCCAAAGTGGTCGTGGAAGGACATAGTTACGATGTAGTCTCTAAACGTCTAAATCAGTGATTCCCAAAGTGGTCCAGGTGGACCCATCGGCGGTCTACGTTGGCGTGAAACAAAAATGGGGTTTCACAAGTTGTAAGTCGTCCACGAAAATGTATCTGGTTTCGATACTAAAGAACAAAAATGTTGTCTTGGCTTATATCATTGTCGACATTATAATAAGCTACTCGTAAAAAAAAATGATGAAGGTTGAATTTCGGTGAAAATGGTCGTATTGAGTTGAGACTTTTCGAAGCTATAAGATTCTTTGCCAAAAAAATCTTAGGAGCAACGATCTTCATGCAATCCTAACAGATAGCGCGAAAAAATAATATTGCAAATTTCTTGCTTTTCTTTTTTGGTCCACGGGCTTGAAAAAATGCAGCAGGGTGGCCACCGAAACCAGAAGTTTTTGAAAGTGGTCTACCAGAAAAGAAGTTTGGGAAGCTCTGGTCTATATGGACTGTCTTATTGAAAGTAGCAACAACATCGCGAAAACACGATTTAGCTACACGGTGTGCTATTTTCAAGGCATAGATTAGACTACCCAACCAAGGTTAATTGACTTAGATCTTAAATGAATTTAAGAAACTGGTTCCTATTATTGACATACATAATTAAATAGCTATGTAAAAACATTAAAGAATCGACTATTTATATCGAATAATTGATCAACTGACACGTTTCTGTATACCTACGCGAATATAAAAAAATACGAGATACCAGGCAATTTTTGGAAAATTCATAAAAAAAAATTATAAACTTTTGATAATTAGGGCAGCTTTGGGCCACGGAAGGGGGGAGCGTGGCGAGAAATTCTTACAATACCTTGCCTTGGACAGGTTAGAATGGTTTCGAACGTTCATACAGGAGTTACCTACTTGGTCGAATTTTAGATAAATTCAAGAGAAGAGCGAGTGAAGCGAGCTCGAGAATTTTAACATTTCCTACCGACCTGAAGTTACCTGGGTCTCTTATAGACAAAGTTAAGACTCATAAAAAACTAGTCTTCAAGAGCGAGCGTAGCGAGCTCCAGATTGTTTGCAGATAATTATGCTATAATTGCATAATTATATATATATATATATAAGGCCTTTTGTTTAGCCTTTTGTGAGGCCAGGAATTACGGCCGAACTCCTGAAGGCGGGTGGAAAACCGGTACTTAAGGCCTTTCAGAAGCTGTTTAAGTTAGATTACTACAACACTGAAAATATACCGTGTCACCCACAGGTGACACTGGACATTATAATTGATAAGAATTGAACATGAATGTTCTTTACCCTTCGTATTATCGCTATGTGGTGATGGGGTTTAAGATCTTGTATGGGTATTACAGGTTGATGTTAGATGAGATTGCTGAGGAGTTGCACGTCGGGGCAGACCCAGGCGATAATATTTAATTTTTTCCCTGATGATGGTGTGGTGACTGGCGAAGAAAGTGAAGATGGAAACAAGCCTCCAACACGAAACCTACTTGTGATGTTCCGGTGCAAATGAAAGTGCCTACTGTGAGAAGTACGGGAAATGCTTAAGTACAGACATAAATCGACTGTTATATACTACGGATATTATCACCAGCTCGCAAAGTGTGAAGTATTGGTAGGTACAGTCACGAGCATACACTAATACAAAATTCAAAACCAATTTTCATGTGAAACAGTCATTGTCACTTCGTGAAAGGAAAAGTATTTTATAATAGAATAATTTCCAAAATGCTATGTTTGTATAAACAACATTTGATCCGAACTTTAGGAGGAAATCGCATATAATATTTATCTTGCGTTAATTGTTAGGTAGGTATTTATGCTTGTGACTATACATGTTTTACAATCAATACTAAGGGTTCAGTTAACCACCATGGTACATTCCTTTTTGACATAAATAAATACTCAATGTTATAAAGAAACTGATGTCATAATTCTACAGAATGTTTAGGACTATCGCGTGAGTTATTCAGGGTTTCACAATGATATTCTAACAAACAGATATGTTATACACCTACAAAACCACCGAAAAAAGTGTGCCGCGGGGGAGAGCCAGCTCACATACACGCAGTGACGCAGAATAAAGGAAAAACAGGCCAATTGACACGTTTTCGAGTCTTCACAATTGCGCGCTCATAACATATCTGTTTAATAGAACATCATTGGGGTTTCAATACATATAATGCCCAGTGTCACCTGTAGGTGACACCCCCCATATAAAAAATGGGGGTAGTTAGATTTTTCAAATATTTTTTTTGGTGATTTTCAATGTATTCAAACAATTTTCACAAAAAAATTGTCACATTTTTTAATATTACAGTCATGGGAATTGAAGAGTTAAGTCCGTCATACTTGAGGAAAAAACGCCACAAGCATGGTGCAGGGGTGTGGTGGTACTCTTCTTCAAGAAGGGCGACAATGCCCGGTTGAAGAATTATAGGCTCATCTCACTTCTAAGCCATATCTACAAGTTGTTTTCAAGAGTCATCACGAATCGTCTCGCGCGCAGGTTTGACGATTTCCAGCCTCTCGAACAAGCCGGTTTCCGAAAAGGCTTTAGCACCGTGGACCACATACATACGCTGCGGCAGGTTATACAGAAGACCGAAGAGTATAACCTGCCCCTCTGTTTAGCGTTAGTGGACTACGAGAAAGCCTTCGATTCGATCGAGACCTGGGCTGTACTGTAGTCTCTCCAACGGTGCCAAATCGACTATCGGTACTTTGAGGTGTTGAAGTGTTTGTACAAAAACGCCGCCATGTAGTCCGACTTCAGAACCAAGCCTCGAAAAGTCGAAACCTATCCTCCTGCAGCGAGGTGTGAGACAAGGAGACATCATATCTCCGAAACTGTTCACCGCTGCACTGGAGGATGTCTTCAAGGTTCTGAACTGGAGAGGGATAGGCATAAACATCAATGGCGAGTACATCACTCACCTTCGGTTTGCCAACGAAATAGTGGTCATGGCTGCGACCATGGAGGACCTCAGTACAATGCTCGATGACCTCAGTAGAGCTTCCGGAAGAGTGGGTCTAAAAATGGACATGGACAAAACTAAGGTCATGTTGAATGCCCATGTCACACCCACTTCTATCAAGATCGGAGACTCTACACTCGAAGTTGTAGACGATAATGTGTACCTGGGACAAACGGTCCAGCTAGGTAGGTCTAACTTCGAGAAAGAGGTCAATCTCAAATGGGCAGCGTTCGGGAAGTTGTTGATCTTCTCGTCCAACCTACCGCAGTGTCTCAAGACGAAAGTCTATGACCAGTGTGTGTTGCCAGTGATTACATACGGGACCGAAACGTGGTCGCTCACAATGGGCCTCATCAGAAGGCTTAAAGTCACTCAAAGGACAATGGAGAGGGCTATGCTCGGAGTTTCCTTGTGCGAATCAGAAATGAAGACATCCTCAAGAGAACCAAGGTTAGCGACGTAGCCCGAAGAATTGCCAAACTTAAGTGGCAGTGGGCAGGGCACATTGCTCGCAGAACGGATGGCCGATGAGGCTGAAAAGTTCTGGAGTGGCGACCGCAAACCGGAAGACGTTGCGTTGGAAGGCCTACCGTGGTGGACCGATGACCTGGTCAAGGTTGCGGGAATCCGCTGGATGCGAGTCGCACGGGACAGGTCAATGTGGCGACACTTGGGGGAGGTCTATGTCCATCAGCAGTGGACGTTTTTCGGCTGAAAAGATGATAATGATGATGATGATATAAGGCTTCGGGACAAGGGGCTCCTAATTTATTTCAGGCTTTGTCTATTGTATAGATCGATCATGCAAAAATCCAATAGGAGTGCCAATCCAGAGGTAGAAAAAAGGAGCCTTTTTGATAAATGTTTTTTTTCACAGAGTTTAACAATATCTTATTTTAAGTGATTCCATTTTACGCTACAATTTATTACGTATAATATTCTATGGAATTATTTATTTTATTTATTACGTATTATTCTATCATTTTATGGAATCAGGCAGGAAAAGCTATAACTTTTAAAAATCCTGAGCCTCTGGGGGCAGCTTCCTCCTCCTGGCGACGCCCATGACAAGATATACAACTAGAATAAATTTAGTTTCAATTCCGTCAAACTAGTTCAAGCTTGGCTAATGACGTATTTGGTCCGGTTCAGGGGGAGGGCCATTGCACCCATTGCCCCCTGTATCCGCGCCTGGATACATATCTCACTGCCCAACAGAATTATAATTGTTAATCGAGACAATTGATATGAAACCAATTTCGCAGCTCAGAAATACGCTTGGTGATTTATTATAGCGATGAAATTATTCGAATCTCTAATGAATGTTTAGTAGTCATTGGATAAGACGATTAAAAAGTCACGGTGTATAGGGACTAATAACTTTGCATTTTATGTCTTAGAAAAATAAGTATGTAATTTACGGAGACTGAGGAAAGTGAATTTTTCACACAGCTATAGGTACTACGGCCAAGAAGCAGTAAGGCCTCGGACACGAAGTCAGCGGGAGCGGCGGCAGCGCGGGTCGCTCGCCGCCCGCTCCCCACGCCGCGTGCCGCTGACTTCGAGGCCAGTTCCATATAGATGTATGCATTGGAACGCGCCGCTTCCCGCACCCGCCGCTGCCCGCCCCGCTCCCTCTGACTTCGTGTCCGAGGCCTTGGATACTATAGAAACTCTACGAAATAACTCAAATGGTAAACCTCTGACAATATATACAGTCCTCTTGACTGTTTTCGGTCGCGGCTGCCAAACTTAACGGGGATTGGCCATCGGCGCAGGAAATATTAAAGTGCACAAGTGTGTGCGCATGCGCAGACCAAAGTGCACTCTCTCAGCAGTCGCGCTTGCGACCACGCACGAGAATAACGGGGCAGTCCCGTGACAATAGATTGTGTACCTAGGTGGTGCTTTCAGCAAATTGTATAAACTATGCGTTCTACATTATCCGCATAAAGTACCCCGCTAGTAATTTCGAGGATATTATCATGAACCTGGTTTGACAGATTGTGTGAAAGACTATAATGCTAATAAAAATAATGTTAATTCTGAGATGATGGCTGTTACAGACTAATGGAAGATGACGTCTGTGGTAACCATAGAAATACAAAAACAGATCTTAAAACTTGGAATAAGGACAAACAGATGAAAGTTCATGACTACAAAAGGCACTGGAAAACGGGACTAGCTTCTGATAACTAATATTATAAATCCTACCTCCTACCTACTTCCTACTATCTACACTAATATTTTTGTGTGTATGTTTGTATTGAATAAACTCAAAAACGACTGCGCCGATTTCAAAAATTCTTTCACCATTTACTAAGCTACATTCACCCTGAGTAACATAGGCTATATTTTATCCCCTTACAGTCCCACGGGAACGGGAACTACGCGGGTGAAACCGCGTGACGTCCGCTAGTAATATTATAGATGCGAAAGTTTGTGAGGATGTATGGATGTGTGGATGTTTGTTACTCTTTCACGCAAAAACTCCTGAACGGATTTGGATGAAATTTAGCACACAGATAGTTTATAACCTGGATTTACACAAAGGATACTTTTTATCCCGGTAGTATGATCCCGTGGGACATTAAGTATCGAACTCCACGCGGGCGAAGCCGCGTGCCTAAAGCTAGTTAATGATAATATTGATATGTTCTCAGAATGTATGGGCAGATCGCCTTACCAAAATAGGCCATAAGTTAAGTTAACGACCTGACATTTACCGACGACAAATACCTACCACATTTTGAATTAATCAAATTACTTTGAAAAAACAATAAACCATTAAAATCGCAAATGTCATAATCATAATGTAAAAGGAACAGTTGAGTGCTAGCCGACTTTCTTTGCTGACCATACTTTACTTTAATAATTACCTACCCTAACTAAAGTAGGGCCAATTTATCAATCACATTTGACATCTGTCAGTTCAAAGTAAAGGTTATTTTGTCACTATTACAATAAATATGTAACCGTAATTGAAAAAAAATAAGCAATTGTGTCGTTCTAACTTCGAAAAAATGAATAATATGTTATGCCAGCCGTGATGAAGTGTCAAATGTGAAATGTGAAATTGGCCCTACTGTAGTTCTACACTGTGGAGATCATCATACCTCATGAAAACTAACCTACATTGACATCAATGCTATCTAGGTAAGGTACCTACGATAATTATTTATTAACCTCGGTCAAACAATATTTAGTACTTAAGTTGTGGTTTAATATCATTAGATGGTACCTACTGCTAAAATATTTCGGTGTTATTCAAATTATAAGTGAAATTTGATTTTTAATAACGTTTATTAAAATATTTATTTAACGACTTACCTTAACTTTTACGTAAAAGGAAAATATTCTTTGTTGTTCTAGCTAGTGACGGAAGTAAACAAAAGGAATAGTCCGCATATGGGATCTTGCCAACCTCGCAAGGGCATCCATGCACAATATTGATGTGATATTGGCAAGTACAACGTCACACGTCACCAAAGCTACACAACCGCATTGCACAGTTTACTTTCACTCAACATAACTTCAGAAAACACCGACCGCGAATACTCCAAGGAGTCTACGGTCACTGCAAAATTCGAAATTCCCGCGCAATCGCGTGTCAATGTCACTTCATAAATCAAAACATTTTAAAGAATTTGCACTAGAAATAAATAATATTTACGTTATCAATCACACGCGGCACATTTATTTCCTCAGTTGTTAACTATGATTCAACAACTCAATAACTATCTTTTGTATCATTTATCGTACTATAATAAGGTTGTCATTCCGTAAAATAACAAAATAGTTAGTCACAGCTGTCGGTCGCGAAATCGTGCCACACACAGTGCCACAGATTGAATGAAACCACATGGTTTCGAAAGGAAATTGAAATAGTTCGTACTTGTTGAAGCTAGCGACATCTAGCGCGCACGATTGAAGGTTCAGCAATACTGGCCTACTGTTTTATCGACATTCACTTTATAAAATGTACTCTATGATTCACCTTTGCTGATGGAAAATCGTATGAAAACTTTTTTGAATATTTCAATCACAGAGTAGGTACTTTTTATATTTCTATTCAGATTTGTATCATTTATCTGTGATTTCAAATGCCAGAAATTAACTATATTTTTGTGAATAAATTACATACAATCATCTTTTTAAAAAAATAATTTTACCAGCTTGCTGTGAGTTGTCTATAATTCGCAGGCAAATTTTCTCCCCAAACAGGGAAGGAAATAATAAGTAATAAGGAAACCATTTCTTTCAATATACTATAGAATTAGACTAAAACAAAAATGCCGCCGAAGCCTAAGGAGACACCAACTAAAAAAGCAACTCCTACAATTGTTCGGCCGCCAATCAGTAGTTCTAGTCTCATGTATATTCCTGAAGATGTTGTAGAGGGTAGGTAATATTCAGTTCTCTAAAAACTTTGAATACCTTAATTAAGCCTGTACGGAATACGAAAGTCTTTTGAATGGCGCTATTGTAAGCAAAGATTCTTCACCGTTTTGTTAGTAAGTTTACTTTCACCAGCAGCCCGCTGAACTGACCACTGTTACTGAACCTATATCTTCTGAACCATCACAATCAACTCTAGCTAATCTCCCGCCACAATAACCTGTTCTTTACCTTCCGCAACTGTTCTGACTGTCATTTACGATCGTCGCTCCATCTAACTGGGGAACGTTCCACATACGCTACCGATAAGCGGTCGCGACTCCACTGGATATGTTTGCTCCATGGGCCATCGGGCCTTTGACGAACGTGTCCGGCCCATTGCCGCTACAGCTTGCAAACTCTGTCAGCTTGCAGAGTCAGCAAGTGTTGGTGACGCCAGTTCTTTTCTGCATTATTAAATTTCGGACCGTACCTATCTTACAAAAAAACTCCGAGTTCATGAAACTCCATGTATGGAACGTCGAGTTTCTTGCTTTTCAGGAATAAGTTTATTTAATGTTTAGGTACAAAGCTCAAACATTAAAAAATACCTTAAAAAAAATAAAACCGACTTCAAAAAAAACAACAAACAAAAAACACACAAAAAGGAAAGGACAAAAAAATACACTAAAAGAAAAACAAAAAAAAACACTAAAACAAAACCACAAAAAAGTGAAAAATAACTTTAGCTTCAGAAGCCGGTGAGAAAAACACCAAATCAATCAAAGGTCAAGCTTCAGAAGTCGGTGACCTTGTTTAATTGATTTAGTGTTTTTGTCACCGACTTCTGAAACTTGACCTTTGATTGATTTGGTGTTTTTCTCACCGGCTTCTGAAGCTAAAGTTATTTTTCACTTTTTTGTGGTTTTGTTTTAGTGTTTTTTTTTGTTTTTCTTTTAGTGTATTTTTTTGTCCTTTCCTTTTTGTGTGTTTTTTTGTTTGTTGTTTTTTTTGAAGTCGGTTTTATTTTTGGCAAAAAAGTTTTATTTTATTTTTCCATTTTTAGTTGTAATATCCTATACTTACAAATATTTGCTATGCATTCATTGTACATGGTTAACAATACATGTCATGGTAATAGGCTTATCCCCAATAAATGGAACATAACATGCCATAACTGTCGAAATCTGGGTGTACTGTACACATCTATGTACCCCTCAGAGCACACAGGTGTAATGTTACGTCATGATGTTGTTTAAACAATGAACATCCAACCGATTGGAGCTATCACAACAGATTTGCCGTCTATTTTTGAAGAGTTCCATTGTATATCTCCGAAGATCAGCATCAGATCTTCACCAAATTAAAATGAGACCACCTCAGGAGTATACTTTTTCAAATAAAAAAAGAATTTTGAGAATCGGTCCACAAATGGGAGAGAAATCAGGTAAATTGTACACTTCTGCGTACCCCCTCAGAGCATACAGGCGTGATGTTCCGTCATGATATTGTATAAACAATGAACATCCAACCGATTGGAGCTATCACAACAGATTTGCCGTCTCTTTTTGAAGAGTTCCATTGTATATCTCCGAAGGTCAGCATCAGATCTTCACCAAATTAAAATGGGACCACCTCAGGAGTGTACTCTATCAAATGAAAAAAGAATTTTGAAAATCGGTCCACAAATGGGAGAGAAATCAGGTAACATACATAAAAAAAAAAAAAAAAAATACATACACACGAACATATAACCTCCGCCTTTTTTGAAGTCGGTTAAAAACTAGTTAACCAACACACCAGATAACCTAAAAATGTTAAGTATTTTAATCAACGTTTCTATTTTTCTGACTAGGTTTTGATACGCGTTTAGAAACGGACATAGATTGGACACTTATCGCTTGCGGAGTACGCAATCATAAGGCCCTTTGTAAGAGAGAACACATACCAAAGGTGACCTTTTCTGAAGCTTTAGAAAATAAAATAAGCAAGAGCATTATAAACGGTTTCCTTGACGAGGAGTCCGGACTGACCTTGGAGCAACACTGGGACTTCTTGCTGCCAGCAACACTATGGGACATTGAGAAATTCGCAAATGAAGAAGGGAAGATATGTTTTAACAATGTGAACTGTGTAACAGACGACTTGGTAACAATGATTAAAAAGGCAGTGAAAAAAGGAGATCGAAATAGCTTCAAAGATTCCATGAAACAGGTGAAAGTGTTACGAGTGAATGATTCGGAGGTATGCTGAAGTTCAACTAGTCTGTTAAAGATTCTCATGATAGAAGTTCAACTAGTCTGTAGTTTTAAAGATTCTGTACCATCCATTGTGTCTTAACTATAAGTACTAGGTACTTATCAACTCGTGGATGAGGTAGGTAATGATCAAACTTGTATTGTACTTTTCCACAAAGCTTTGATCACGATTTAAATGGAACTGCTACCACGGGCACTTTTAACTCGTGACTGAAATAATTTTTCAGGGCTATTTGTTTTCTTATTTTTTTCTTTGATACAGTTCAGGAAAAGCGCAAAGAAGACGCGTACGTAGGTAACTTCGACCAACGATTGAATTCAAAGTCACAGCACAGTGAGAGCTATGTGAAAAAGACGCAAAAGTTTGGCTAAAGGTGAAAAAACAGGCTGCACTTACCATTACATATGGCGCTGTCAAACATTTTTCAAAACAAAAAACCTCCAGATACAGTTAACTGATGTGATCGGTCGTATGCAACGAAGTGATGAATAGCTGCATAGTATTTAATTAATTACTGGTTAATGCTTCTTTGTAAATGAGTTTCTAACAACCTGTAATGTATTTTGAAGTTACAAGCAATTTAATGTGATAGAGTGTTATTATACTCAATGTCGTGAATTCACACACTGTTAACAGTTTCAATTGTTTTTAACCGACATCTTTCAATCCATAAAATTTGTGGGTCTACCCTTCATAGCAGAACTTTTTATGTCGTAACATTACTTTGCATAACAGCGGATAGCATAAACTTCATTTCGCAGAAAATCGTTTGGTTCGTTCTGGAATGGAAAAACTCATAATTTTGTAAGTCAGAATCATCTTTAGGCATAAATTATGCGGAACTTTAAATATGCCAAAGATAATTATGCCAAATAAAATTCTGCCACCTGGAAGTAAATTGCCATTGTTAATTCGGACTTATAAACATTCGGCCAAACAAGTTTAAATATTTTTTATGCCTTATATTAATATTCGTTTAAAAAAGATTATGCCAAGTGTGTTATGCCAAATAAATTTCGGAGCATCAAGATTCTGCCTCATAGAGGGAACTCAAAATTAGTAGGAACTGTGCTTTACTTTAGAAATTCAAAAAAGGTTTGGTGACAAACTGATCATCCATGAGTCCTAAGTTTTCACTACCTTCTGGATGCAGTTATTTGACGCAACATAATAATGTGCTTAATTTTTTTTTCTTTACTTTTTTTCAGATGACGGAATTAGATAAAGGATTAGCTGAGTATAAGAAATTGATATCACTCAATTTGTGTGGAAATTTCTTAGATGATATAAATACAAATTTTATTCCACCATCTATCAAGAGCCTTGAGCTTCAAACAAATCGTTTCAGCGATGTTTCAAAGTTTTCTGAAACTTTACCTGTCGAACTGCTATACTTGGGCTTGTCCAAGAATTTTTTAACCTCGGGTATATAATATTATATGTAATATTATACATTAACTAAATCAAGTTTATCATAAAGTGCTAAAACTTATCTCCTGATTATTTCCAGATACCATCGAAGGAATAGGATTGCTGCCTTTCAAGTTGACGGTGTTAGATTTGTCAGACAACGACATCTATCATTTGGAACCAGTACTAAGAGCTGTGTCACGACTGCCAAATCTTAATGGGCTGCAGCTATCGGGAAACCCATGCTCGGTGGGCTCCACGATTACTAAATAGTATGTGATGATGAACATAGATGGCGCTGTCACAAACACTTAAACGATTTTTTTTTCTAGGTTTGTGCTGGATATTCGCTTACTACTTTGACGAGATTGCCTCGTTTAAGATGGCTCGATTGCCGCGAAGTTCTTGAGAATGACCGACCAGAACAACCCGTAGAAACACACCCAGATGATTTACGGTCGGCATACTTTCACTTCACTGTTTTTCGAGTTATGGCCACCCCCCAACCGCCAAAGGGCGAAAAGGTAACTTGGTTCCTTCAAGGATAGGTTGCTTTGACTACATTTAATAAAGTCCCGGTGTACCTACTTAAACTTGATTCTCATGACGAACCACATCGTGCAGGTGGACAATGTTGTTTGTCATGAGAATCTGCTAACTACATACAACTTAATAGCTCCACTTACGGGTAGGTTTTCGATTCTTACATTACGTTTAATTTTCCCCATTTTGCCAGGGAGTACTCACAAGCTTCCATCTTGAGTTGGAGATACCATTACTAGATGTAGAAAGGAGGAAATTCCTGATGTTTCGAAGAAACGAGTCCCTCATAGAATTCTTGCCTCCACCCGAAGATGAATTATGGCCAATATATTCTCAGCAGATTGTCAGTAAACTTACACCGTGTAAGTTTCTCTTGTCTAAAGATACCTTATAGATATACCCTATAGATTCCTTCCCATGTAGTTCATATTTTCTATGTCATGTCGCGACCTACCTACTACAGTAGTGTAGTTATAGCTTGACGAGACAGATTCTGTAGATTCTACCTACCCTCATTTATGTATGTAATGTATTGATATAATAAAGTCGTCATTCATTGACGTTTTTAACTTAGGTCTTAACCTATGAAATTGCCGTTTTTCATGAAATAAGATAACGTCCTTTTTTTTCTGTATATTTTTTATTTTTATTAATCGAAGTAATTACCCATGCAATCAATGCATTTTTGCTAACGTAGTGGTAGCTTATTGATTAATGCCCTTTTTGAAAAAATCTGCTGGACGGGAGGCAACAAATTCTTCAAAGGCATTTCTGCTAGATGCTAGCTGCATAGAACTGCCTCTCGGTTATTGATTTTTTTCTCCGTCAGAAAGTTATCCAAATTCTAGAAAAAGTTGAGTCTGTAGGGGCAAGGTCTGGTGAGTACGGTGGATGACGGAGAACTTCCAACACCAGCTCTTGTAACTTGGAGATCGTCTGCTGTGCAGTATAAGAAAGGTTGGTAAGAAGTTGTGATTAATGACACCGGCGAGACCACCAAATAGTGACCATCACTTTTTTAGGGGTTTTCGTTTGGGGCATTGTTAAGGTGCTGAACCTAACTGCTGCTGATGCAACTGCTGAACTAACCAACTTGCTGAGCGCTTGCGATTGTCGAAAAGAATCCATTTATCGTTGCAAGTAACAATGCGATTCAATATGGCCTTCGTTTGTGTGCCTGTTGTTGCAAAACTCAACTCGGCGCGTGCTTCGCGCTGGCGATTCGACTAGTGGGGCACCCATTTGTCAAACTTTTTTACCTTGCCAATGGGGAAGGAACTGTATAACTTTATAAAACACATGTAAACGGGTATCTATCGCGAATTTTACGCGGGAAGACTCAACTTTTATAATGCCCGATCCAGACTCTCCACGAGGCTATATACACGAGGGAACGCGAGTACGAGAGTGTGGACGGTGCGCTCGTGTCCTCTCGTCTTCCCTCGCCTCGCTGTCGCTCCGTTTTGTGTCGGTTTTTCGGACGCGAGTCAAAGGACGCGAGGGGTGAGGCGAGGGAATCATCCACACTCTCGCGCTCGCTCACTTTGTTAAATTGTAACTGCTGCAGAGTAAGGACGCGCGCGTTTTTTTATAATGACGGAGTGGAGTAACGATTTGTGTTACACTTTTATGGAACTTTATCAAATTAACCAATCATTTGGAATCCAAAAAATCCATATCACCACCATCCATGTCATCCAACATCTTCTCCGTTTATACATTCTTTTTTTATTAAGGTGATACAGACGCAAGACATTATAATATTGGTAGGCACATAAAGTATCTAACGCAGTTCTTGTTTTAGAACCATAGCAAGTGTACTTTTTTTATCAATAATGTCATATGTATGTACTGTTGGTGCACCTATTTTAAATAGATAAATAAATAAACGCAGTCACTTCAATCACATCCATCTTGTAGTAGACGTAGCGGGCAAGTGAATAAATCGAGAGTGTGGATTGCTAGCACTCGTGCAGCCTCCACTCGCCAAGACTCGTGCCGAGAGCCTCTAGGAGGCGCCTCGCGAGAGTCTGGATCGGGCATAATATGTTCTGATCGTGAAAGTTTAAAAAAGACAACTGTATAACTAATGGCGCTAGCATCGCTTGTACCTAGGGTTGCCATACGTCCGGAATTTTCCGGACAAGTCCGGAAATATAGGTCTTTGTCCGGAATGCGGGGGGAATCTTAAACCGTCCGGAATTTCTACAAATAAGTAAAGAGTGAAATAAAAAATGAAAAAACCAAATTATTTATTAATTATTTTTATTCTAAATCAAAGAAAATCAAAATTATTTTTATTCTAAATCTACTACATTACTTCTGATATTTAACGCTCAAAGCAAAAGCACACGGTGCGCGGGTGTATCATGTGCGCGGGCGAACGCAGGCGACAGAGACGCGCTTCCCCCTCACCCCTTACCATTTCACCGCGCGCGTGTCAAAATTCGAACGATTTGGCAATCGATTTGGTTAGTTTATTTACTTGCACGATGCGTAACGATTTTAATAAAAAATTAACAAGATTGTCCGGAAATTTCATGGAATGTCAGGAATTTTCTCCGGATTTTTGATATTTTAATCTGGGAACCCTACTTGTACCAAACATCGTCATTGGTTGAAAATCTGCCAATGTCATTTTATATTTCAAAATAGTTTGACCTCATTGGTCAGATTGGGACTAAGCTATGGACGCGCCATCTACAATCAGCTTTTACCTGCCTTCCCCATTCGACGCAAATTTACCAATATTGTTTTGATGCTAACATCGAAAGCTGCTGCTAATTCAGCTGTAGATTGAGAATCATCAGGTTCTACAATCGCCTTTAATTCGTCATTGTTGACTAAAGTTTTCGGTCGACCACGGGGTTTATTTCTTAGCTCGAAATTTTCAGAATGGAAGCGGGCAAACCAACAACGGGTGGTGCGATCGTTAGTAGTGTTCGCGTGTTGATGTTGCGTGCCGCTTCTGCCGCTTTGCTGCCACGACGGTATACTCATACTCCATAATCACTCGAATTTTTAACGTATCCATGATGACGAAAAACGTACAAATGCAATGAAAACAGAACGCTAACCACAATGATATTCTAACAAACAGATATGTTATACACCTACAAAACCACAGAAAAAAGTGTGCGGCGGGGGAGTGCCAGCTCACATACACGCAGTGACGCAGAATAAAGGAAAAACAAGCCAATTGGCCTGTTTTCGAGTCTTCACGATTGCGCGCTCACAACATATCTGTGTAATAGAATATCCTTGGCTAACCATTAAACAAATGACTAATTTACAAAAAAGAATTCCATATTTTAAAAATAAAAATAATTTGAACTTAGAATTCTTAGGAAAAAAAGAAAAAACCGGCCAAGAGCGTGTCGGGCCACGCTCAGTGTAGGGTTCCGTAATTTCCCGTCCGTCACAATAAGTGTTCCCACTTATGAGTTTAAAGGTGGGTATCCATTATGTAAAAATGCTTGCCTAAACGAATATACTACAAACAGTCCAGAAATTATTTTGTACAACTTTTTGTCTTTTTTGTACAAAAACTGTTGTTTCCATCAAGTTCAAAATGATTTTCCTAGAAAGTCCTTCTACAGTTCTACTTTTCAGATTTTTTTCTTCCTAAACTTATGGTTCAAAAGTTAGAGGGGGGGGGACACATTGTTTTTTACTTTTGGAGCGATTATTTCCGAAATTATTGACATTATCAAAAAATGATTTTAGGAAACCCCTATTCATTTTTAAATACCTTTCCAACAATATATCACACGTTAGGGTTGAAATTAAAAAAAAATCACTTCCCACTTTACATATAGGAGGGCTACATTAATAAAACATATTTTTCCAATGTTTACCAATTTGTCGGCGTGATTGATATACATATTGGTACCAAATTTCAGCTTTCTAGTGCTAACGGTCACAGAGATTAAGCGAGGACGGACAGACGGACGGACGGACAGACATGGCGAAACTATAAGGGTTCCTAGTTGACTACGGAACCCTAAAAAATGGACTTGAAATAGCCAGTACGGCAGAACGGCAATTTCATAGGTAAAGACCAAAAAACCCACGTGTAATATATGAGACAAGCTGGGAATGGCTGGGATCGGTTGCAATCAGTATAATTTCCCAGGCAAAAAACAGAATTATTATAGTTGTCTTAGGTACAAACCAGGTCCACCATGATAATGAAATAGAATGTAAACGTTTGACCACTACAA
Source organism: Xestia xanthographa (assembly GCA_905147715.2). Lineage (NCBI taxonomy): Eukaryota > Metazoa > Arthropoda > Insecta > Lepidoptera > Noctuidae > Xestia > Xestia xanthographa. The sequence continues at coordinate 20,614,168 of LR990655.1, read as the reverse complement.
TGTTATTCTTCTTTATCGTGTGGCGTAACCTGGTGTCAGAGTTTTTATGCCACCCATGTGCCTCTGACAAAGTTATAATGGAAGTAAACAACAATTTCAGCTATTGAAGAAGCTTCGCGTGAACCGGACATCTACGATAACATGGTACCGAAGAATCCCCGAGAGATTCACAATTTCACCACATTTGAGAGCAACAAGGTGCAATGGAACAAAATGATGAACTTCCAAGAGCCGACATTGAAGATCTTCTGTCCAGACCTGACCGCCTTGAGAAATACTTTCCAAACAGCTATCACCGTCAGACTGGTTTATACAGTTGTAAGTTTTGGGTATACCTATAGATTTTGTACGATTCGGACAATACGGTCCTACATGATTGCTTGGTTCCCGAGAAATGTCAAGCCTCTAAGTAGCTACTCAATTCGACTTTCAGCAGGCATCCCTATTATGGCAACATTATAATGACTATATAAACACGTTTCCTAAAAAAAAATTACCTTTCGACCTCGCCTAACCGCGGTCAAAATGTACTGAACAACGGATTTTTTTCGCAATTTCAGGTTTGGTTTGGTTTCCCATCCGAAAAAAAAAAAAAAAATGTTTGGTCCTACACTACAAGTTGTTTGCTACCATGAGTACAATAACGTGTATAAGGCTCTTCTAACCCTAAAATTAGCAACTCTATTTGTGGTGGTACAAACTTCGTTTGAAAACTGTTGGAATAAAGTTCTAATCAGCTTGCACTACAACAAAGCGGTTGTTACGTCAGTCACTGCGGCCGTCGGCCGAATAGTGCGAAATGAGTGTTTTTTTTTGCGATTTACAAAAAATCTATTGATTGGAATAAAAAAAAAACACATAATACCTGCTTTATAGTTAGTTCAGTTAGTATGCAAAGTTTCATGATCTAATTTAAAGTACTTTTTGAATACCAGCGGTTTATTGTTCGATTTGGAGGTAACTTTGGATTTTTTTTCTATCGAAAAAAGTTCATGGAATCGTGTTTTCGTCACACATAGGACTTAGCATTAATCCTCAACTTTACTATATATTTATTTCAAAATGAATGCTGCAGTATTCTAGGCGTAACGGAGGATCATGCTAAGCCATTTGAGGGATATATAGCCCCTTTTTTTTTTTTTTTTCGCATGGAAAATCATCAAATGACTCCTCCCGCTCTGGGCGGAGCAGGAGGGAGTGTCAGACTTTTACTGACTAAAACCCATCCATGTTCCTTCATTGCCCTCATCATACACTTTATTACCAGTAACCCTAATATTTTAGCAGTTAGTCACTTCAACGTTCACCATTTCGTATAGATTCATAGTGCTCCAAAACTGACCAAGCAAAAGAGTCAGCTGGCAGTACAAGTACCCGGAGAGGCGAGAGTGACCTTGGCAACGATCAGGTGTGCTCTAAAGAACCCAGACTGGAGCCAGCCCAGCCAACACTTCCATTGGGATGAAACCCTCGGTACCAACGAGGCATTGCATTGGGGCGATGGCGACCTTTCTGTGAGTAAAATGTTCGCTATCATACGTTATTATAAGGACATGTTCAATGATGGTAGGTTGGGAATATGCATAAATTTTATTTTTTTTATTTCGATACGGAATGTTAAATTACTATAAAAATAATGACAAAAAGCGAAAACAAGACAAAAATCGGCCAAACAATACAAAAGTTATAACCATTTAAACTTTTGTTTCTTTCTCTTTCTAGATAAACGGAATTTAGTATGGATTTTGTACGTCGATGCAGTGAATGACGTCATTCGCTGTTTCGGATCTCTCTGTCCAATCAGCAGTTTCAAATGCTTAACTTGGTATTTTTTATAGATAATAAAAAATAATTTCACTACGCTAATAGTGAAATTATTTTTTATTATCTATAAAAAATACCAAGTTATAAGCATTTGAAACGGCTTTGTTTAGAGTGAAAAAAACATGCCTAGACCCTATTTTAACAATATGAGAGACGTGATTTCAGAAAAGTTTTGAGTGTTACATAAGGAAAGAAACTCGAGTTTTCGTTCCTTATTATGTGAGACACTTGATACAAGATTAAAGAATCTGTAGGTACTTTCCAATTAAAATAATCTCAAAAGAGTGCGCACTTATTTACGCATCATTTATTATCCAATGATTTATAGTCATGAATCAATTTCCAACAAGATCATAGAAGTCGATTCTTAAAACCCTTAAATAAAGGTATCCTAAATGCCTATAACAGTTTTAAAGTAAGTACTCATCAAAATAAAATATACGTATCTAAAGTAGTAATAGTAGGCTAATGTTTAACATAAAGATGATGATTCTATATTCTATTCTTTATAAAGCTTTGTGGTCCGAAAAGAAATAGTTATTTATGCAACTGTTGTATAATGAGGGGTATTAAAACACGAATGTGGGTTTATCGCACGAGGCGAAGCCGAGTGTGATATTATCACATGAGTGTTTTAATACCTAATTATGGACAGTTGCATACAAGACTTTATCTACATCCATGATATGAATCCTCCATAAAAGGTTCTGAAACCATAGGGTGTTGTAGTGTTGTAAGAAGTCTATGTAAATTCATGGAAAGTTTAATAGCTGAGTATTTAATACAAACAAACCATGTATAGGTAAAAATATAATTATTTACATTTTGGATTGTACAATTATTAAAATGCACAAAGCTTGTATCACTCATTTTTGTAAACATCAAAGTAGTTATTGCAATACTAATATCGAACAAAAATGGCGGGATTCGACGTGAATTCGAATTAAGCTATAAGTTTTTTTTTAATTACGGCGCTGTGGTAGTGAATCGCACGTGCTAGACAATGTTCTTTTTTTAAAACGAGTTGCATAATGAAATTCAGTATAACATTATAACACCCGTTTGGGTGTTATAATGATTATTATGACACTGGCTGTTTTAATGTTGGCCATAAGCTAACTGTTTCAGATACTTTTATAGAGGATTTATAGCATGGGTGTAGATAAATACATAAACAAACCAAACATGTTAGAAAGGGCGATAAAATGATTCACAGTAATGTGAACTATCCGCGAGTATGAGGGAGACGAAAGAAACAGCACCACGGTCTGCCCTAGTTTAATTTAACTAAAAGAAAGTGTTCGTATACGAAGTGTTTTCCATAACTAGAGTGCTAATTAAAACCTGGATGACTGGTATTTAGTGACCGATACCTAAACACGTGTTATTATGGGACCATACCTGAAGTCGCGAAAAAAAATCTGCTGTTCAGTACATTTTGAGTTATCTATCTAAATATATAAAAGAAGAAACTGACTGACTGACTGACTGACTGATTGACTGACTGACTGACTCATCTATCAACGCACAGCCCAAACCGCTGGGTCTACAGATTCCAAATTTGGCAAGTAGGTTCCTTATGTGGTCTAGGGGTGCACTAAGAAAGGATTTTTCAAAATTCATCCCCTAAAGGGGTTAAACGGGGCTCCAAAGTTTGTATGGGGAAACAAGATTAGTTAGACTATTTTATTCGAAACTTCACAGAAGTGCTCCTATTGATAAATGAGTAGAAACGGGTTTTAGGTTTTTTCAGAATTCAACCCCTAAGAGGGGGAAATGGGGTGGCAAAGTATAAAAATCAATGCACAGCCCAAACCGCTGAGTCTAGAGATTCCAAATTTGGCAAGTAGGTTCCTTATGTGGTCTATGGGTGCACTAAGAAAGGATTTTTCAAAATTCAACCCCTAAGGGGGTTAAACGGGAATCCAAAGTTTGTATGGGTAAAACAAAATTAGTTAGACTATTTTATTCGAAACTTCACAGGAGTGCTAATATTGATAAAGGAGTAGAAACGGGTTTCAGGTTTTTTCAGAATTCAACCCCTAAGAGGGGGAAATGGGGTGGCAAAGTATAAAAATCAATGCACAGCCCAAACCGCTGAGTCTAGAGATTCCAAATTTGGCACAAAGGTTCTTTATGAGGATTAGGGGTGCATTAAGAAAGGATTTTTCAAAATTCACCCCCTTAGGGGTTGGAACGGGAGTCCAAAGATTACGTGGGGAAATAAGATTAGTTAGACTACTTTATTCGAAACTTAACAGGAGTACTCCTATCGATAAATGAGTAAACGTTTGTGTTTCAGTTTGTTTTCAGAATTCAACCCCTAAAGGGGGAAATGGGGTAACAAAGCCTGAAATTCAACATAGGTATTGTTTTTATGGTGAATTGGGTCGGGTGTATTACAAAAACAACGATTTTAAGATTTAATGTGGCAGACCTGAAATACTACCATTCCCTGTTGGGGTGCGAAGGGGTTGAAATGTCTAAAAATCAATATGGGTGTCGATACCGAGATTATCAGGGGTGCTGATTACGAAAATGGCATTTATTTTGAGATCCAGATGATAATGATTGTGATTACGATGACGATGATTGTGATAATGATGATTGTGATAACGATGATAATGATTGTGATTACAATGATAATAAGTGTGATAACGATGATGGTGATTGTGATAGTGATTGTGATTGTAATGGTGATTGTGACAGTGATGGTGATTGTGATAGTGTCGGTGATTGTGATGGTGATAGCGATGGTTGTGATAACGAGGACGGAGATTGTGATGATGATGATTGTGATTAAGATGATAATGATTGTGATTACGATGAAAATGATTGTGATAACGATGATGGTGATTGTAATGGTGATTGTGACAGTGATGGTGATTGTGATAGTGTCGGTGATTGTGATGGTGATAGCGATGGTTGTGATAACGAAGACGGAGATTGTGATGATGATGATTGTGATTAAGATGATAATGATTGTGATTACGATGATAATGATTGTGATTACGATGAAAATGATTGTGATAACGATGATGGTGATTGTGATAGTGATTTTGATGGTGATTGTGATTGTGATGGTGATTGTGATAGTGATTGTGAAAGTGGCAGTGATTGTTATGGTGATAGCGATGGTGATGGTGATTGTGATTGCGACAGTGATGGTGATTGTAATAATGATGTAGATTATTGTGATTACTATGATAATGATTGTGATAACGAGGGAAGTGATTGTGATGGAGATTGTGATAGTGATGGTGATTGTGATGGTTATGGTGATTGTGATGGTGATGGTGATTGTGATAATGATTGTGGTTGAGATAGTGATGGCGATTGTGATCATGATGATTGTGATTAAGATGATAGTGATTGTGATTACGATGATAATGATTGTGATTACGATTATAATGATTGTGATGACGAGGATGGAGATTGTGATGATGATGATTGTGAATACGATGATAATGGTTGAGATTACGATGATAGTGATTGTGATAATGATGATAGCGATTGTGATTACGATGATAATGATTGTGATAACGATGATGGTGATTGTGATACTGATTTTGATGGTGATTGTGATGGTCATTGTGATGGTGATTGTGATGGTGATTGTGACGTTGATTGTGATGGTGATTTGATGGTGATTGTGATTGTGATGGTGATTGTGATGGTCATTGTGATGGTGATTGTGATTGTGACGTTGATTGTGATGGTGATTTGATGGTGATTGTGATGGTGATTGTGACGGTGATTGTGATGGTGATTGTGATGGTGATTGTGATGGTGATTGTGATGGTGATTGTGATGGTGATTGTGATGGTGATTATGATGGTGATTGTGATGGTGATTGTGATGGTGATTGTGATGGTGATTGTGATGGTGATTGGGATTATGATGGTGATTGTGATGGTGATTGTGATGGTGATTGTTATGGTGATTGTGATGGTGATTGTGATGGTGATTGGGATTATGATGGTGATTGTGATGGTGATTGTTATGGTGATTGTGATGGTGATTGTGATTGTGATGGTGATTGTGATGGTGATTGTGATGGTGATTGTGATGGTGATTGTGATGGTGATTGTGATGGTGATTGTGATGGTGATTGTAATGGTGATTGTGATGATGATGGTGATTGTGATGGTGACTGATTGTGATTGTGATGGTGATTGTGACGGTGATTGTGATGGTGATTGTAATGGTGATTGTGATGGTGATTGTGATGGTGATTGTGATGGTGATTGTGATGGTGATTGTAATGGTGATTGTGATGGTGATTGTGATGGTGATTGTGATTGTGATGGTGATTGTGATGGTGATTGTGATGGTGATTGTGATGGTGATTGTGATGGTGATTGTGATGGTGATTGTGATGGTGATTGTGATGGTGATTGTGATGGTGATTGTGATGGTGATTGTGATGGTGATTTTGATGGTGATTGTGATGGTGATTGAGATAGTGATGGTGAGTGTGATAATGACTGTGATTGCGATGATAATTATTGTGATAACGATGATGGTTATTGTGATAGTTATTTTGATGGTGATTGTGATGGTGATGGTGATTATGATAGTGATTGTGATAGCGATAGTTATGGGGATTGTGATGGTGATTGTGATAGTGATGGTGATTGTGATTGTTATGGTGATTGTGATAATGACTGTGATTACGATGATAATTATTGTGATAACGATGTTGGTGATTGTGATAGTTATTTTGATGGTGATTGTGATGGTGATTGTGATAGTGATTGTGATAGCGATAGTGATGGGTATTGTGATGGTGTTTGTGGTAATTATAGTGGTTGTGTTAATGATGATAATTGGTGATAATGATGGTGACTGTGATAGTGATGGTGATGGGGATTGTGATGGTGATTGTGATGGTGATTGTGATAGTGATGGTGATTGTGATAATGATGGCAGTTGTGATAGTGATGGTAATTGTGATAATAATAATTGTGATGATTATGAAATGTGGCACATAGTTTATAACCTGGATTAACATGGAGGACACTATTATCCCTTTAGTATGATCCAGTGGGACAGTTACCGAACTTCACGCGGGCGAAGCCGCGGGCAACAGCTAGTCTAAATATATAAAAGAAGAAACTGACTGACTGACTGACTGACTGACTGACTCATCTATCAACGCACAGCCCAAACCGCTGGGTCTACAGATTCCAAATTTGGCAAGTAGGTTCCTTATGTGGTCTAGGGGTGCACTAAGAAAGGATTTTTCAAAATTCACCCCATAAAGGGGTTAAACGGGGCTCCAAAGTTTGTATGGGAAAACAAGATTAGTTAGTCTATTTTATTCGAAACTTTACAGGAGTGCTCCTATTGATAAATGAGTAGAAACGGGTTTCAGGATTTTTCAGAATTCAACCCCTAAGAGGGGGAAAAGGGGTGACAAAGTCTAAAAATCAATGCACAGCCCAAACCGCTGAGTCTAGAGATTCCAAATTTGGCACATTGGTTCCTTATGTGGTCTAGGGGTGCACTAAGAAAGGATTTTGCAAAATTCATTCCCTAGGGGGGTTAAACGGGGCTCCAAAGTTTTTATGGGGAAACAAGATTAGTTAAACTATTTTATTCGAAACTTCACAGGAGTGCTCCTATTGATAAATGAGTAGAACCGGGTTTCAGGTTTTTTCATAATTCAACCCCTAAGAGGGGAAGGTGGGGTGGCAAAGTATAAAAATCAATGCACAGCCCAAACCACTGAGTCTGGGGATTCCAAATTTGGCACATAGGTTCTTTGTGGGGTTTAGGGGTGCATTAAGAAAGGATTTTTCAAAATTAACCCCCAAAGGGCCACGGGGGTCCAAAGATTACATGGGGAAATAAGATTAGTTAGACTACTTTATTCGAAACTTAACAGAAGTACTCCTATCGATAAATGAGTTAACATTTGTGTTTCAGGTTTTTTCAGAATTCAACCCCTAAAGGGGTAAATGGGGTAACAAAGCCTGAAATTCAATATAGGTATTGTTTGTATGGTGAATTGGGTCGGGTGTATTACAAAAACAACGATTTTAAAATTTAATGTGGCGGACCTGAATTACCATCATTCCCTGTTGGGGTGCGATGGGGTTGAAATGTCTAAAAATCAATATGGGTGTCGAAACCGAGATTATCAGGGGTGCTGATGTTGAAAATGGCATTTATTTTGAGATCCAGAAGATAGCGGATTCAACTTCTATACAGGGTTATTGTTGATTGATTGTGATGATTGTGATAACGATGATGATGATTGTTATAATGATGATTTTGATTGTAATGATGATGATTGTGATTACGATGATAATGATTGTGATTACGATGATGACTGTGATAATTATCATGATGATTGTGATGATGATTTTGATTACGATGATAATGAGTTTGATAACGATGATGGTGATTGTGATGGTGATTGTGATAGTGATTGTGATAGCGATTGTGATAGTGTTGGCGATTTTGATAGTGACGGTGATTGTGATGATGATTTTGATGATGATGATCATGATTAAGATGATAATGATTGTGATTACGATGATAATGATTGTGATGACGATGATGGTGATTGTGATAGTGATTTGATTGTAATTGTTATGGTGATGGTGATTGTGATAGTGACGGTGATTGTGATGGTGATAGCCATAGTGATCGTGATTGTGACAGTAATAGTAATGGTGATTGTGATAGTGATTGTGATAGTGATAGTAATGGTGATTGTGATAATGATTGTGGTTGTGATAGTGATGGCGATTGGGATCATGATGATTGTGATTAAGATGATAATGATTGAGATTACGATGATGATGATTGTGATAGCGATGATGGTGATTGTGATAGTGATTTTGATGGTGATTGTGATTGTGATAGTGACGGTGATTGTGATGGTGATAGCGATGGTGATGGTGATTGTGATTGTGACAGTGATGGTGATAATGTTTAAAGTGATTGTGATTACGATGATAATGATTGTGATAGTGATTGTGATTGTGATGGTGATTGTAATGTTGATTTGACGGTGATTGTGATGGTGATTGTGATTGTGATAGTGATAGTGATAGTGATGGTGATTGTGATAGTGATAGTGATGGTGATTGTGATAATGATTGTGGTTGTGAAGTTGATGGCTATTGTGATCATGATGATTATGATTAAGATGAAAATGATTGAGTTTACGATGATAATGATTGTGATGACGAGGATGGGGATTGTGATGATGATGATTGTGATTACGATGATAATGATTGTTAAAATGATGATAGTGATTGTGATAGTGATTGTGATCGAGATTGTGATGGTGATTTTGATGGTGATTGTGATGGTGATTGTGATAGTAATGGTGATTGTGATAACGATGATGGTGATTGTGATAGTGATTTTAATGGTTATTGTGATGGTGATCGTGATTGTGATAGTGACGGTGATTGTGATGGTGATAGCGATGGTGATGGGGATTGTGATGGTGAATGTGATTGTGATGATAATTGTGATGGTGATTGCGATGATGATTGTGATAATGATTGTGATAATGATGGTGGTTGTGATAGTAATGGTGATTGTGATAATGATTGTGATAATGATTGTGGTTGTGATAGTGATGGTGATTGTGATAATGACTGTGATAATGATGGTGGTTGTGATAGTGATGGTGATTGTGATGATAATAATAAATTGTGATGATTATAAAATTTGGCACATAGATAGTTTATAACCTAAATTAACATGTAGGACACTATTTATCCCTTTAGTATGATTCAGTGGGACAGTTACCGAACTGCACGCGGGCGAAGCCGCGGGCAACAGCTAGTGGGCGTTTTTCAAAAAAGCTGACCGTTACGGAACCGGAACGCTATTTTTTTTGTTAAAATTTAGTATTTAATGTTTTAATTTTGGATAGCTTACTAAATGAGCTTTTTGAAAATACCAATTGTTTTGTAATTGAACAAAACATTAACATTAACATTAACATTCCGGCTATCTAAAACGTTACTCACCTGACGTTACGAAAGTACATTTTATGACTTCACATCACAATATTTTACATTAAATACACTAAAACTTATGATTCTAATATACTTCAGTTATTTTTAGATAATTGGTGCAAATCTTTAAACAATGTTCTTATTAAAACAATAACATTTACCTTTCAAAATCCCTGTACTCATCGGAACACGTTGTTATCGCCACACTGCTCTGCACACTAAGTAACGGTAAAATAACAAACATAGAGGCCCGAAAAAAAAACGGCCCAACGATTTGAAACTGTCAAACTACGGTTCACACCACATCAAAAAATATTGGAATATTGGTTTTCTTTTAGTCGACGAAAATCGTTGTTACTTACTGGGAATTCCGGTATAACCAAAATTCTAGGACAAAATGAAATTTGATTTATTTTATTATTTTGATATAACAACCAGTTCAAAGACATAAAAAAACATGATTTCATATTGTTTTACCACGAGCCTAGTGATTTTTATATGAGTATGATGAGAATATTTGGGGATTATACACTTCAAAGTTAGGAAAGTATGCATGGGACATCGTGAAATTGGGGTAGCATTAGTCCATTTTTTTTTTTTTTTTTAAATTGAGTGTATATTTAAATTATTTTTCTGTTTTAATTTACTTTTCTTGAAATGTGCTATAGATTGCCATTTTAAACATGATGTTTTGACTAATAATTATTTAATAAGTTAATTGATAAGTCAGTGGACATTATGTTAAGGCAATGGTCAAAAAATTTGAAAAACGCCCTAGTACGAACATAAATTACTGAACAGCAATTTTTTTTCGCGATTTCAGGTTTGGTACCATAGCAAAAGTTGTTTGTTAACATGAGTACAAACACGTGTTTAGGTATCGGTCACTAAATACCAGTCACCCTATATTATCGTATTTGCGGTATGCACTTGATGCACTCAAGCTTGAACTAGTTTGGCGGAATTAAAACTAAATATTTTTGTTGTATTTATCTCTATATCTGGATTTCCGCTAAGTAATGCCTGATTCCATTAATTATCAAAAGTTTGTCAATTTTTTTTGTTTAAAATGAATTTTCTTGAAATAAGTAAAATCACACAAAAATTGCCCTCCCTAAACGAAATCCTGTTTCCGCGCCTGACAGTTATTTTAGCTCAAAATAAAGAGGATTAGAAAGGGTAAGAGGCCGCGAGAATCGCGGCGATATTATCGTCCTTGCCACTTTTGTAGGTATACACTCTCTTTTGGGCCGTCTCCACGAGCGAGAGAATCGCGGCGATATTTTCGCATAGAAATACGTCAAATCGCCGCGATTCTCTCGCTCGTGGAGGCGACCCCTAAGGGGAGGCCTGCGGGACGAAATAGGCTGAAAGTAAATATTTTTCCACAACGTTGTTTTATATACACGTCATTTTAATCCCACAGATACTTCAGTACAGTCAGTTAGATTCCGCAAAAAAAACCCCCAAAGGAAAAACGGAGGGAGTGGAAACCAGTTCTCGTCAAATAGTACCGGATAATTTAACTTGCCATTTTGGTTTCGGAATTGATACTTTAATGCACTAAACGCAAAAACAAATACCTATAGGTAAATATAATGTACTCTACACTATAGCTTTTGAATTATTGAAATAAATGCGTTTTTGTCAAAGAATTTTGTAGTCAATAGGTACAGACCTACATTTGTTCCTTTAGTACCTAAGTAGGATTTTATTCAATTATACTTTGCCTTGACTCATGCAGAATTGTGCCAACAATCTTTGTTATTAACAATTGTGGCCATCTCATACGCGGCCTTAGTACTGGGTTCAACACGATTTGTTTCGAACCCTTAATTCGTTGAACTGCACCATTTATAGAATCCATTATCCTATTGTCAGCAGCTTAAATTGCTTAAACGTTTATTGAGACCACTAACAAATCGGCTGGCTTGGCCAGTGACGAATCAAAACCTTGTTTTAAGAACCCATGTTAATCGGATTGAAGTGTTTCGTAGTAAGTATTCATATCCTCAATTTGTGGATGCTGGTCGGGAGTCCCAGTACGAGATCAGTGTTGAAAGATCTAGCGGTCGATTGTCTGTGTTAATGGCTGGGGTTCCTCACGAGCGTTGGGGCAGCCAGACGGAATATTTGCTGTCATGTCTCGGATACGCGGTTGGCATTGGCAACCTTTGGAGATTTCCATACTTATGTTACCGGAATGGCGGAGGTAAGTAATTGTTATCCTTTAATTATGTTAATTTAAATTTTTATGTTGGGTTTGTTGTTACCATCTCAAACCTAAGTACTATATTTAATTTTTGAAACTGGAGTCTAGCAACAAAACTTATTAGTTTGCGAAATGTTTTGCATATTTTTTTATTAAAGCTAAGTCAAATTCAGTAAAAATAAAACTAGAAAAATGCGCAAAGTTATATACTTTACCGCTCATTATTCTAGTTTCGTTGGGCATACGAAAGCCAACAATTATGTTCATGTCATTACAATAACAATATTTGGTTCTGTTTCAGGAGCGTTCCTCATCCCATACTTCCTCACTTTAGTAATATGCGGCATACCGCTTGTTTATTTAGAAACCACGCTAGGACAGTTCGCTAGCGCCGGCTGCATTTCAGTTTTCAATATTAACCCGTTGTTTAAAGGTAAAATTTGCCATGGCATTGAGTTTGATTACGATTCCAATATCTATGTTTAGTTCTTCCTCGACAGGAGCGGGTTATGCGGCCGTAATAGCGAACGTAATAGGTGTAACGTACTTCTCGGCAATCATGTCATATCCAGTGCTGTACATTTATCACTCAATGAGCTCACCCTTGCCTTGGCAAAATTGTGGCAATTCCTGGAATACGGACAAGTGCACCGAGGTTGGGTAATTTTAGCTTTATGGATTAAGCATTTTGTTTATATGACCGTATCTTACAGATGGAGGAATTATTTCCAGATAAGCGGTAACTCTAGTTTCTTTACTTCGAATGGGACTATCACTACGCCGGAGGATGAGTTTTTTCAGTAAGTATATTAATACAGTAGATATCAAACTTATCCGATACTCCATGTGCGTTTGTTAATTAATTTTCTTTACTCTCTCCAGCATTCGCCTGTTACGAATGTCTCCTAGCATCGGCCATATCGGTGGCATCGTGTGGCCTGTGTTCTGGTGTAACGTCATCTGTTGGATCATCGTGTATCTCTGCATCTGTAACGGTGTCAAGAGCGTCGGAAAGGTGAGCTTTCCAAAATTTCCCGATTGATCTTTCTTGGCACGTTGCCGTCTTGTCAGTCACAAAATAAATATAGGTAATACTTTTTCCTCAAACCTTCAGTTCTTTGAATTGTTGTGTATTTTTGTTCGCAGATCGTGTACTTCACGGTTATGTTTCCTTACGTGGTGCTCTGCGTGTTATTTGTTCGCGGCGTCACTTTGCCTGGCGCTTGGAAGGGCATAATGTTCTATATCCTCCCCGATTGGGGGCAATTGAAGAAGCCAAAAGTAAGTGTCTATAAGTAGCAATGAGGCCAAGTTCATCAATTTATGATTCTTGGTACGGTCTACTTTAATTATATAAACACTCTTTACAGGTATGGGCAGACGCAGCTACGCAGATCTTTTTTTCATTAGGTCCTGGATGGGGTGGTTTGGTCAGTATGGCTAGTTTCAATAAATTCCACTATAGGAATCTAAGGTTTGTTTTTTTCTCATTTCTTATGTAGAATGATATTTTCGGAGACAACAGTAATATATGAGTACTAGCTGTTGCCCGCGGCTTCGCCCGCGTGAAGTTCGGTAACTGTCCCACTGGATCATACCTACTAAAGGGATAATAGTGTCCCAAATTGTTATCCAGGTTATAAACAGGGATAATAGTGTCCCAAATTGTTATCCAGGTTATAAACTATCTATGTGCTAAATTTCATAATCTAATTATTATCATCACAATCACCATCACAATCACCATCACAATATGTTTATTGTTTATTGTTTTAGGTCTTCAGTTATAATTCCGCTAGTGAACAGTGGAACAAGTATTTGGGCCGGTTTCGTGGTTTTCTCCGTGCTGGGTTTTGCAGCTGATCGGTCAGGTGTGCCCGTGGCTGAAGTTGCCACTGCAGGACCTGGCCTTGCCTTCGTGACCTACCCTGCAGCAGTCACTATGATGCCGGCACCCAATTTTTGGGCAGTCACTTTTTTTATCATGTTGTTTTTCCTGGGAATTGATTCAATGGTAAAAAACTTTTACTAGAATTTTCTTACCTTCTTGATATTCTACGTATTTATGCTTTCAACAAAAAAAAACAATCGTGCTGTGTCTACAGAAAACGAATCCCGAGAAAAAAAACTACTCTATTGAAAGATACTGCTGCTGATTAATGTTATCGATATTGAGAAAAACAATTAAAAACGTCCTATTATAAAGGGTGTAAAAAGACCTTTAAAGAAGCCGAAAGGCACTTGTTCTCCCCGTCATTGCGATTTTTTTTTTTGTTTTACCTGGGAACCTTCTAGTTACGGAGATTCAAAAGAGGTCAAAGGTCCAACTTTGTTAAAACACATGTTCTTAATGTAAGATTTTTATTTCAAACACCTCCACAGACCTCCACTACCCCCGTACTATTCAATAGTTTTGAGTGCTTTACATTGAGTCAAACCGTAAAACTTGATTTTTCATCCCGAAAGAATAGTACTTACATTGTTCACCGAGATCGGGAATCGCACTTTCTCTCGAGTGATACATAGTGCTTTATACTACACCTACGAGGAAAATAAAAAACTCAATCAACACAAATTGGAAACGGCGCCAATGGCGTCTGCAATTTTCACATGTTCTTTTTTCAAATTGTTTATCCTGCCGCCGCAGGGTCGCACTGCCAGCCCGACACCATCCAACACACAGCTAGTGGCCAGTGTCATTTTGCGAACTTGGAGATAAAAACTCACTGTAAAAACTTTTTGGCTTTTGATATTTAGGTTACCGGCGCATAGTCTTACCTAAAATTAAAAAAGAAAAACCACGTAAGAAATGGATTTTCATACACTTTTCTCTCCCGCTCAGATGCGTTTTCTCCCCGCATATTTGTTCGATATGCAATTACGTACTTTCTACCGTAAATTTGATAAAGTATCAAGGTACTTTCCAAGCAGGTGTAGTATAAAAGTTATTTCCCAGCAATAATTTTCGCGTAAAGTTACTTAATTTGATGTACAGAATGCTTGGTTGACGGCTTCGTGAAGGCTGTGTTTACACCCTGTATAAGGGATGTTTAATTTACTTGTGTCGTATTACCAATCTTTCACTGTTCACAGTTTGTCACCATAGAAGCAATAATAGCAGGTCTAGTCGACGAATTTCCAGCATTTCGTGCACGAAAAAGACTCATCACGTTCCTCACATGTCTGGTGCTTTTCGCCATTTCAATCATCTGCAATACTGAGGTTTGCATCCAAATGTCTCTATATCACACTGAAAAATACATACAAATTGTTAGGTACCCAGCAAATAGTTCGCTAGTTCTGCTACATAAATGTTGCAATTGAATGACGCGTTCGCGTGACTACAGGGCTTCAAAGTTTCACATGCATGACTGCGAACTCGTTTAGTAGGCTATGATAGCTACGGATTGTTAGCAATAATGGTTTAATTAATTGGAGTAGTGTTTACGATTAGGTTTCACGATATGTGGGTTTTAATTATCCTACAAGGTTGAAATGACTACGAATGAATCATTTTTGTTTAATGGGCGCCATGAAACTTTTATCATGATTTTTCAGGCGACTGCATACTTACTATCATCACAGATAATATAATCTATCGTATTTTGTGATTCCTCTAATTCATTGTACTTTTAACTGATATAGATCAGTTTTGCATAAGGAATCTTAGTTTATTACTAGCTGACCCACGCAACTTCGTCTGCGTCACATAAGAGAGAAAAAGCTAACAAAAGGAATACATTTTCCTCGTTTTTGCAACATCTTTCATTTATGCTCCGCTCCTTTTGGTCGTAGCGTTATGTTATATAGCCTATACCTTCCTCAATAAATGGGCTATCCAACACAAAAATATTTTTTCAATTCCAACCAGTAGTTCCTGAGATTAGCGCGTTCAAACAAACAAACAAACTCTTCAGCTTTATAATATTATAGTATAGATTAAAATAAAACTTGGGTTTGATCACAGGTTTGACTGTGATTTCTCTTTATTTACTCTTTCCGTAAGCAACCCTCGTCACGTGTTTTCCCAGGAAGTCCCCGCTTTTAATCAATTTCTGTCGTCAACAGGGAGGACTACACGTGATCGGCTTACTGGATTCTCACGTGGCCATAGCCTGTATCCCGCTCGTCTGCGCCCTTGAGATTATAGCCGCAGTCTATACTTATGGACCGAAGAGGCTATCCGCTGATATCCTGTTCATGACTGGCAAACCTTTGGGAAGAATATGGCTGATCTTGTGGAGATATATCGTTCCTGCTATACTAGTGGTACGACTTTATTTTTGTGGTTATAAGGACGATTTTCGAAGAGGCTGGGTCTTTAAATTTCTATATGTATGTATGTTTTCTGTGGGTGTACTATGCCATATCGAATGCCAAATAATCGAATATCAATTGATCGACAACTATTAATCGAACGTCTATATACTCGAACGTTCATAATATCGAATGGTTAATAAATCGAACATTTAATATATCGTCACTCAATACATCGAGTGTTCAAAATATCGAATGTTTGTTGATCGAGCGATCAACGCGTCGCATTCATTGTATCAAAATATCACTGTCCTGAATACTTTTACACAAAGAACCAGAAACATAAAGGAGTCAATTTTTTTTGTTTGGAGAACAGGCCACCCTATAAATTGTAGCAGATATTAATGAACCGTATATAGATTTCTTCCTTATAATTTCTAGATTACAGTGGTAATATTAGCTAAGCCATGTCTAACCGGAATGATGAGAAATTCGAAAATGAAAACGTGTATCTAACAATAACCATACAAGTTGCTGCACGTCTGTAGCAGTCAGAAAGTAATTGTATTCACACATTGCGTTGAAATCTTACTGCACAATGGACACAACGACCAGCAGATGCCATTTTCATAAAATAGTTTTTCATTATATGCGAATAAATCGCAAAAACACTTTCAAAAAAATCGAAATAAACTGAGTAAAAATAGCTGCGTTCCGAATTAGGCTGTAATCGATTCGAGCGTCCATAAACCCGTTCCGAATTACCGTGAGCGCAATAACGATGTCCCTTGAATCGTCATAGATGACGTCATGACATGCGTCATCTTGCGATTACACCGACCATGCTCCAAATAAATATCACCGTGAGCGCTGTCAAAAATGACAGTTGTGTTGCCAGGTTGTGTTGTTTTGTTATGAACTTATGACTCGCATCTAACTATACATTATATTTAATTATCGTTGCATCTATGTTATTTGTAATTCGTGGTATTTTTTTAAGGGGTAAATCCTTGCCGGGTGCAAAATACGCTAATATAAACACTTCCATCATCCTTTTCATCACTGGACGAATCGTCGTTCTCTATCTCAAAATCTGAGTTATCAGAGTCGATAGAGTCAACCGACTTATCTTCCATTTTCAAAAATAGGTCTTGTGATTGGGGTTATGATCACTGGCAACGCGTTCACGAGCGTTCCGAATTGATGACGTTTCTTAGCTGTCATAATCGTGATATCTAATTCGGAACGCAAAATATTGATTTGAGCGCTGTGAGCGATTATTTTGTAATACGGAATGCAACCAATGTCAAATGAAGTTGTAAATGTCAAAAAGAGTAAATGTCAAATGAAGTTGTCTGTCAACCACCAAAAAGACGGATATACAACGTTCTGTGCCATGATGATTTTCTATACAATATAAAAGATTTTAGCGGAAACCTTTAAAAATAGTATTAAATTAGCTCACAGTTTAATATTATTTATTTTTATGTTATATTCTATTTCTATTATAATTAAAGCAGATATTATTACCAATGGATACCGTACTTTTTTTTTGTAAACAGAAAAAAACGCCCCTATTTACGTAAGTATTTTCTGTAAAATAACATTGATCACAACAGGAATGATTTGACTCGCAAAAAAATATCATAATATAACTTATTTATTAGGATTTTAAGATTCCGGTTTCGTTTCTGTGTAATCTTTCGTTTATTACTATACTAAAATGGTTACTTTTTTTTGGTGTAATATGAATAATATTTATGCTACATCGAAGAGGGCCTAAAAAAAACTGTCTCCTTTTACCAATAAATCACACACACAACACAATCACATTTAAATAAATTTACAATTATTATTTATTTTATTTATTTAATTTTTAATCACATTTTAATATTTCCAATTATTTATTTTATCACACATATTTTCTATTTTTACCCACCAGGAGCCCACCAGCATTGGGAACAAGGTCCGAACTGCCGGTGGTCAGGGCTCTAGAGATAGGACCCTCCTAACAATACGTACTCTGTCTAAAAGTACTGCTTTCTGAATCAAGCCCTAGATTCAGCTGCCATTAAAAAGGATACAATGAATATGCGATGCATTGATCATCGATCAAACAAACATTCGATGTTTTGAACGCTCGATGTCTTGAGTGTACGATATATTGAATGTTCGATTTATTAACCATTCGATATTATGAACGTTCGAGTATTTAGACGTTCGATTTATAGTTGTCGATCAATTGATATTCGATTATTTGGCATTCGATATGGCATAGTACACCCGTTTTCTGTACGTAGGTATATGTGGACCGATGATTGTCATAGAAGGACTCTATTATATCTAATAGCAAGATGGATACACCCAATTTGTAACAGGATATGAGTGAGTCGTAAATAGGCCTTGTTGATAATATAGTAAACAGAATAATATTCATAAGTACCTATGTCACTCGTCAGTCTATCCGCAATCCGCAGTGACAGTACATCCTACTATTTAGCTACTAATATTATAAATGCGAAAGTTTATTAGGATGGATAGGTGTTTGTTACTCTTTCACGCAAAAACTACTGAACGGATTTAGATGAAATTTGGCACACAGATAGTTTATAACCTAGATTAACACATAGGATACTTTTTATCCCAGTACTACGATCCTGCGACACAATTACCGAACTCACGAAGTTGGTTAAATATATTTTTAAATTCAATTTTCATTCAGTCGGACTATGCTGATAAAATCCAAAAATATTTCCACTTTTTTTAATATATGGGGCATCAATCGTTAGGCTAAGCCGTGCTTGCCTAGGTTGGTCTGTGGATGGGTGACCACCCATTACATACCGAGTTTCCTCCGTGCCTCGGAAAGCACGTTAAGCTGTTGGTCCCGGCTGTCATTTGTAGATCTTTGATAGTCGTTAGGTAGTCAGAGACCCAAAAAGTCTGACAACCAGTCTTACCAAGGGGTATCGTATTACCCGGTACTAACTGGGTTGTGGAGGCCAGATAGGCAGTCGCTCCATGTAAAATACTGGTATTCAGCTGCATCCGGTTAGGAAGCCGACCCCAACATAGTTGGGAAAAGGCTAGGCAGATGATGACTCTTGACCTCAGTTTTTTTTTCCTTAGGAAAGAGATGAGGTCGACGTTGAAACGAGCTAAATGACAGTGCCTATCTATGTTTTTGACAAGGTAGACGACGCACGAAGTTCTAAGTTTATTTCTGATAGTAGAAAAGAAACCTTGAGACATTTTCAAGAAGTTGTGAGACAAAATAGTTGCGTAAAGCAGTAAAATGAATAGTAAATCTTGTCTATGGTACTCAATTGCAATATACAGTATAATGCAATTACACAGTGTCTCTATTTATTGTCTCTGCAATTTCTATACGGCGATATTAGTTGATGAACTACAAGATTACGTTACAATGGGAAATGAGTCGACTCATTGATATTTTATGACCTAATTATTTTCTGCATAGTATAAGTACTGTTGCCCGTATATTGGACAGATCCACTTGTTCCAATTTCACGTGTTCGCAGCAGGCATTTTCCGTTTTAGTTATCGTTCAATTTACTTATCGATTGTCTATTGTTTCTAGACGAGGGACACTCCCTAAGCTGCTACTATGGGATCCGCCAACTAGCTAGGCATCTACCTATTCTAATAAAGTAGATTGTAATGAAGAGTTTTAAAGATAAACACAACGAAATCCACTTTCGGCGCTTTCTAACATTAGTAACGTCAGTGAAAATAATTACAATGAAATATTTAAAATGTCCCCTCTCAATATTAACTCGGCATAAACACTAACATTGACAACTGTCAACTGACATTCATTGACATTTATATGAAATGGCACGTACAACAATTATTTTCCTTTCCTGAAATAAGAAGGTACTGCGGGTCTAAAATGGCCGCTTTAACAGATCCTACGCAGAATCTTAGCATGCATCACGTTAAAACATTTAAAATCTTAAAATGGACTTTATGGCAATAATAATAAAGTCCATTTTAACAATTTTAAATTTTTAACGTGATTCACAAAACGATTCTGCTAAAGCGGCCATTTTAGACCCCCTGTTGGGTACTGGAAAACACTCGCAATCTATACCTACCGGACTTAATTCAGAAATGATCACCGAGGAATCAGCAGTTTGATCTTTGTAAGCTTCTTTATAGCCAACGGAAATGTGAGCTTCGTCAGTCGCTATGAATGCACTTAGCCAGGGGCCCCATTGGCTGGTTTGAAAAAAATATACCTATATAGCTTATGTTTTTCCATTTCCAGGTTATAACAGTATATTGCCTTAGAGAAGCTACAGGACTGGCTGGCTGGTGTGTCGCTCTCGTATCGGTCCTTTGTATACCAATATACGCTCTTCAACTACTCATCAGGGCGAAAGGAACACTCACACAGGTACATTTTTGTTAAGTTCACATTGAATTTTGATCCCACTGCTGGGGCACAGGCCTCCTCTCTATGAAAGCGCGGCGAGCCGTTACCAACCACGCGACGTGCCCAGGACGGGTTGGTAGATGACACACGTCTTCGATGTCTGCGGCTAGGACGGTTCTCGGTTCCCTCGATTGCGAGGGATCTCTCTCGTTATCTTTCACCGTTTTGAGAGTAGTGGTGATGCAATCAATTACACTAAGAAACGCACCTGTCTGCTTCGAAGCCACAAACGTAAGTTGGCGCTGTTACCTGTACAAACATGCCAACTAATAAACTTAGGCAAGAAAATAAACCTACTCAAAATAAGAACTATTCTACGATAAAATCGCAATCGCTGAATATGCAGGTGCAAAATATTTACATGAACTCATTAATATTATAATATTTATTCCCAGTAATTCGGATATTCGTATGAGTCACATGACTCACATGTGATTTGACTTGTTCGTAATTTTACCGATCGGTTGTTCATATTGCACATCCAAGTTCAACTTTGTAGAAATGATCATCGTCACTCATTCTTGTGTTACAATATCGAGGGGCTTTTATCCGTCCGTTAAAAATTAACGTTCCAGTTCGTTGGTTGACGTCCTTTGGCGGTAGCAAATTGTTCGCTTCGCGGACAAATTTTACGTCGTTTGCGCAGGTCATAAAGGGCCTACTGGTAACTACGTGACACAGGGAGTGAATTCTAATCCAGGTGGTAACAGGCGCGGATACAGGATTTCCTTTAGGGGGGGGCAATTTTTGTTTGATTTTACTTATCTTACGGAAAATTCATAAAAAAAAATTGATGTTACTTAATTGACTTATGGTGACAATTTTAACAACAAAATGAACCATGGCTCCAAGAACGAGCGAAACGAGCTCAAAAATTTTAACACTCTGCCTTGGGCAGGTTACTATTATTTAGACCCTCAAAACAAGAGTTACTAGATCGACCCTCAGACAAAGGCAACATTCAAGAGCAAGTAGGTAGGCTGCACGAGCGAGCGTAGCGAGCTCGAAATTTTTATGACACCTTGCCCCGGACAGGTTAGAATGGTTTCGATCCTTCATATGTCTAAGAGTTACTTGGTCGACTTTTAGAAAAATTCAACACAAAGTAGTCTGTTAACACGTTATCTACCTTGAACAGGTTAGAGTTGTTTCGACCTACTGGAGTTACCTGGGCCTCTTATAGACAAAGTCAAGACTCAAGAAAAACTAGGCTGCAAGAGCCTAATATAATTATGCTTTAATTGCATATAAGGCTTCAGGGCAAGGGCTCCTAACAGGCGCGGATAAAGGGGGGGGGCAATGGGTGCAATTGCCCCCCCCTGAACCGGACCGAATACGTCATTAGCCAAGCTTTAAACAAGTTTGAAGGAATTGAAACTAAATATGCTAGTTGTAAATCTTGTCATGGTCATTCTCGCCAGGAGGAGGCAGCTGCCCCTAGTTAGAGGCTCAGGATGTTTGAAAATTATCTAATAGCTTTTCCTGCAATATAATGGTATTGTACCTACGTAATAAATTGTAGCGTAAAATGGAATCACTCAAATTAAAATATTGTTAACCCTGCGGAAAAGCATTTGTCAAAAAGGCTCCTTTTTCTACCTCTGGATTGGCACTCTTATTGGATTTTTGCATGATCGACTGGTATAGACAGAGCCTGAAATAAATTAGGAGCCCCTTGCCCTGAAGCCTTATATGCAATTAAATTCATGCATATTAGCCTTATATGCAATGCATAATTATCTTAGGCTCTTGCAGCCTAGTTTTTCTTGAGTCTTGACTTTGTCTATAAGAGGCCCAGGTAACTCCAGTAGGTCGAAACAACTCTAACCTGTTCAAGGTAGATAACGTGTTAACAGACTACTTTGTGTTGAATTTTTCTAAAAGTCGACCAAGTAACTCTTAGACATATGAAGGATCGAAACCATTCTAACCTGTCCGGGGCAAGGTGTCATAAAAATTTCGAGCTCGCTACGCTCGCTCGTGCAGCCTACCTACTTGCTCTTGAATGTTGCCTTTGTCTGAGGGTCGATCTAGTAACTCTTGTATTGAGGGTCTAAATAATAGTAACCTGCCCAAGGCAGAGTGTTAAAATTTTTGAGCTCGTTTCGCTCGTTCTTGGAGCCATGGTTCATTTTGTTGTTAAAATTGTCACCATAAGTCAATTAAGTAACATCAATTTTTTTTTATGAATTTTCCGTAAGATAAGTAAAATCAAACAAAAATTGCCCCCCCTAAAGGAAATCCTGTATCCGCGCCTGGCTCCTAATTTATTTCAGGCTCTGTCTATACCAGTCGATCATGCAAAAATCCAATAAGAGTGCCAATCCAGAGGTAGAAAAAGGAGCCTTTTTGACAAATGCTTTTCCGCAGGGTTAACAATATTTTAATTTGAGTGATTCCATTTTACGCTACAATTTATTACGTAGGTACAATACCATTATATTGCAGGAAAAGCTATTAGATAATTTTCAAACATCCTGAGCCTCTAACTAGGGGCAGCTGCCTCCTCCTGGCGAGAATGACCATGACAAGATTTACAACTAGCATATTTAGTTTCAATTCCTTCAAACTTGTTTAAAGCTTAGCTAATGACGTATGTGGTCCGGTTCAGGGGGGGCAATTGCACCCATTGCCCCCCCCCCCCCCCCTGTATCCGCGCCCCCAGGCGCCCACCCATGGTAAACCTACATTCAAACGAAGTCCAACTGCACGATTATTCACCGTATAATGTTAGGATCACACAGTATTTTCATACGGCATTTATTTGTAACCGTGTGAGTGTTGGGAAGTTAACGAGTGATCTCAACTTTGTTCCGCACAATATCATGCAGGTCATCGACATGTGAACGGCTGATACTTGTAGGTTTATACTACAGAGATTTACTTAATTAATTTTGTTCCATCATCAATATCATTTCAGCCGAAAGATGTCTACTGCTAAACATAGGCCTCCTCCAAGTGTCACCACATTAACCGGTCCGGTGCGTCTCGCATCCAGCGGATCCCTGCAATCTTCACCAGGTCATCGGTTCACCTAGTGGGAGGCCTTCCAACGCAACGTCTTCTAGTTCGCGGTCGCCACTCCAGAACTTGTCGGCCCCATCGGCCATCCGTTCTGCAAGCAATGTGCCATATTTTGTTCCTTGTAATGAAGATATACCTGTATTTATTTTCGTAGCGCGTTCGAGACAGCTGTCGTCCAACCAATGACTGGGGTCCGGCGGATCCTGAAATGCGTCACCTGTGGAAATCTGCAATCAACAAACAAAATAATAAAGACATGAAACTAAATAATCTTGACAAGTCCTAACATTAAAATATTGTGTTTGTTACAACATTACAATTTATTGTCTTATTTTGTAAACCTTTCCCTACCTTATTAAGACTCTTTTTACAAGAAAAATAGTCTTAGTTTTTCAGTTATTTCTGTCACTGTCAATATCAAAGTGAGCTATAATTTCGTTTGTATAATGCTGCAGTTGGGTTGAAGTAAGCGGATCTTGGTCTAAAATGCCATTTACAATGGCAGCAAGCTAATAGTAAAAAAATCATTTTTTACAACAAGCTTTTAATATAAGCTTTGAGTAGGTGTGACGACGCAATTTTTTTAACGATTCTTCTCAGTAAACCTTAATATCGGGGTGCATACAAAATAACTTCTTAGTCCGCCATATTGAATTTTCGGAGTCCGCCGTATTGAATTTAGAATAACGTCACCTAGCTAGCTACCATGCATTGTCATTCAAACTAAAATTGTATGCAAAATTTCCGTTCTTCCCCGTTGTGCCACCAACTTTTTCCACCAGTGGCACGAGAAGGAATTGTGATTCCTCGTTACGACGAGGTCTACATTCAGTGGCGTACCACTATACATACATGCAGTAAAGTGAAGGTAGCACTACTTAATTTCCCTTTCCAATATCACTCTATAGGGAACGTGCACAACGACGGTGCTGCCAACTGGCGTCGCCAATCCGAATCTTATGCTCTATTAATGCTTGACATAGACTTTTCTACAAAGTAAACAGAATTGAAGAAGCAACTTGAAGCAGCTTGAAGTGCAGCGACGGGCTGCAATGTACTATAACGCGCGTGAGACCACGGACGCAGACTTTTTAACTCTACGTGACCGTGATAAGATTTCTAGATTATTCAAACCACAGACCGACGTCTGGGAGGAACTTTTGTCTGAATGGCAATGTAGGTGGGATAATTCCATCAAGGGCCGACACCTCCACCAGTTCTTTCCATCCGTTCGTGAGCGGCTGGCCAGGACATGGCTGGAGGTTGATCACTGTGTTGCTCAATTTCTCACCGGTCATGGTAACTTTAAGAGTAAATTATTTTCCTTCAAGCTTGTTGACTCGCCTCTTTGTCAATGTTCCACATCTGACTGCGAATATGAACAATCAGCAATTCAGCACATCATATTTTATGGGAGTGCAGTCTTTGGCAGAATGAACGCAATATTATGTTGGATAGTGTACAGGTTACATCCGGAGTTATTTACTACACAGACCTTGTAGAAACTAGAACAAATTTCCGTGCATTCAAGCGTTTTTGCCATACCTATTATTGGAATCAAATATAACTGCTCACAACTTAGGACCCATTAATGTTAATATTCTATCCGTGGTGCTAGGCAACTGGGCTTATCCCAGTTGTGAACGTCCCTTTGCGCCTATTGGCCTTGTTTCTTTGTGTCTCCTGCTGATATGGAGGGAAGTGGAAATTACAGATTTTCCTACTCCTCCGCTATACTTTTCTGATTAATTTCGTTACGGGATCCAAGACAGTTAAATTCATTCTCTGGGACTTCGTCGAGCTTCATTGTCTCGGCGCTTTTCTGGTGGTCGCCACTGTTGATTCTGGCTTTCAGGAGTTACAGTGGTTGGGAACAGTGTGGCGGGCTTGTCCCAAAAAAAAAAAAAAAAAAGTAAACAGTATTAATTTTATAGTGAAAATTAATTAACTAATCATAATGCATTGTTGCATTTCTGGATGTAGGTACCAATACATCCACAAAAATGAAAATAAATCAATTAGCGTAAAATTCTATTACTTTCCAAAGAATACTACTATCATACCATGTTTTGGTGAAAAACGCAAAAAATGGATAAACGCAGTAAAGAAAAATATTTGAAAACAACTTGTTATTCGGCATGTGACGATGCACAGCATCGGTGAGAGGGCGCTGTATACTTCCCGTTAGTTGTGAGCCAATCACAGCTCTCGTAGTCACGTGGTTCCGGTAGTCACGTGGTTCCGGTAGTCACGTGGTCCCAGGTGGCGTGTTCGCTAGTGGCGGACTTTTACCTCATAGCGTCGTTACTTCTCGAGCAAGCAACATCAAAATTTTGTATTTGCAGCTACTTTTTAATACTTTGAATCTTATTTTATTTTTAAATAAGTGCTAAGTGTTTGTATTGTTTTGCACAAAGGGCTGGTGCCCGCAGCTCCACGTCCAAGCGCGTGTTTTACGTACGGAGTGCTAAGTGTTATAAATAAATATGGGTGAAAATCAAATAGATAGTGCAATAGTGAATAATTGTGGTTCGGATCAAGAAGTGCAGGTAGGCGATGACTTGATGTCTTCAGCGTGCCGTAAAACACCGGCTACCAAGAAGCGATTCGAGCTCTTCGCAATCTGATTCTTCAGGTTCTGTGATGAAATGCGGTGAGTCATCAGATTTCTAACCTTGTCAACCCAGTGGCTGTACTAACACACCGTTTAATGCAAAACGTGGGTACATCCGGTTCGACTCCGAATAATCATGCAGCGGCTCAGGTGCCTGAACCAGTTCCTGGACTGCTCCACGTTACCGTTGGATTTAAATTTAAATCGTCCGCCGGCGACTACCAATAATATATTCAGTGGAGTTCCGCGTTTAAATTTAAGCATTAAATTGTTAAAACGCTCTAATCCGTACCACGGGAAGCGACTTGAAGCATTACAAAAGTTCGGTGATTCTTCATGGAAATATGTGCGCTACGCAGACGCCTTGAAAATTCATAACGCCTTAGCTTTGTCGAGCTTGATATTAACGATGTACTTCGACAGTTTGTTAAGGGCGAATTCCGAGAGATAGCAGCCCTGTGTACTGCTTTAATTTCACAACGCGAGTTACTCAAAGCTTACAAAATTTCATTGGGTGGACAGCTTCTGATGCGTCACTTACAGGTTCATAAGTAAAGTAGTAAATCATGCAGCTAGTTTGCGGAAAACGAGCTATATATATAGAAAATCGCGCGGGAGGGTATCCTTAGCGAAATTGAAATTAAGAACTTTCGTGACGGTCTGCGTAAGATCCTCCGAGTTCTAATTGCCTATTTGATGAAATTCAACTGCGCGCCTACATTCAGAATATAGGTGGCATGGACAAATGGGTACGTCCTTGGTTCGGCACCGACAAAGGTCAAAATAAGACCACCCCTAAGGTGGCGGGCAGACCAAATAGACCAGACTTTCGCGAGCTCACACGACTTTTACGGAGGCTGTCACCGAGCGTATCGGGGACAGTGGCAGACGCTGCGGGCTCCGGAGGCCCTTCTCGGAATAATCACGGGAATGCGTCTGCCATTTACCTCCAAGCCACCAGCCACACCACTCTTACGGAGGCTGTCTCCGAGCGTATCGGAGGCAGTGGCATACACTGCGGGCTCCGGAGGCCCTTCTCGGAATTATCACGGGAATGTGTCTGCCATTTACCTCCAAACCACCACTGATTCATCCATCAGTACGAACCATGCGCCGATGCAAGATCGCACAATCGGTAGATGGTTCGTCGTCGATCTGAAATGGTGGGTCACAACTTTGGAAAAAACCCTTAATTTGGAGCAGCTTGCACCCGGAGGTGATTCACCATTTCATGACCACGTATACTGCAGATTACGGGTGGGGAGCACAGTTAGACGATCTTTCGGTTTCAGGTTATCTCGCGGGAAACAGACAGTAGAATAGCATATATTATGACCAGCTCCAAGATATGTTTTTCGCAAATTTGCAGTTCCCCAGATAGACCTCTTAGCCGCCAGAGAAACCAGGATTGTGAAGGAGTATGTTACTGAAGAATGTTCAGACTCATTAGCTCATTTTTGCAACGCCTTCAGTCGTCAGTGGCTATTTCAGCAGGCGTAGGTGTTCCCGCCTCCGAGCCTGATCCCTCGAGTTCTTAACCATCTGAACTCGGCTCAAGGCGTTTTCTTGATAGTGGCTTCAATGTGGAAGAGAGCTTATTGGTTACCGGATCTTCGACGTCGAGCACTCTGCAGACCTTTGAGAATCCCCAACCTAGCCCGAGTTCTATTGGATCAGAGCACGGGCCTGCCACCTCCTTGCATTCAAGACATGGAGCTCTGTTTGGAAGAATTGGTCAGAATCTGAAAGGTCCCTACTGCGATCTAGTTGGAGGGAATCCACACTTAGAACTTATAGACAGGCCTGGTCTCGGTGGGTCAAATGGTGTAGATAACAATTTTGACTTCGATTATCCCAATAATATTAGTTTGACAAGATTTTTGAATTCCTATTCATTGAGGAGATATTAGCTTATTCTACCATATTGTTGCATAAAACTGTAGTTCTGACCTTGTACGACTGGCTTGTAACGAACATTTTGAATTCAGACTTCTTAGTACAACATAATTATACTCAAAGCTATCTCCCTCCAATCTCCTAGAGCAGAGAAGTCTCCTATTTAGGATCCAGGTGAACTGATTGCCTGGATGCAGACGAATCCTCCTAATAACATCACTTTAATCAAAGCGTCACCACGATTGGCTTGTCTGTTGTTGTTAGAGTCAGGAAGACTAGTTCATAACCTTACTCTACTCAGGGTCTCGTCAAGTCACTATATTGATCAGAGTGAACATATCATTCTGTATCCCGTGTTTGGGTCAAACACTGACACTGCTGCGTACAGGCAGTCAGGCTGGAAATTGTCTTGCCGCGCTAACGAAAATATATGTCCAGTTAATTGGTTTAGGAAAGTTTTAGAATTGGGAATACCGAGACGTACAGCTGTATGTCATTCAAGGGGCATCACGAACTGTCTAATTAATTGGATTAAAAGCTTACTAAAAGATGCAGGTACATCTGTATCTCCTGGAAGTATGCATGCAGCCGTAGCTTCCTTGAATTGGTACGAGAATGTTCCAATCGAAGAAATTCCCTCTCGTGGTAATTGGGGTAGACCGAATACTTTTGCCAAATATGATTGTAAACAGATTATAGATAAAGCTATCATTCACCAAGTCCGAGTAATCTCTTGAATAATTTTAAACCAATATAAGATAAAATCGATGGTCTCTATATCGTTGTTCAGCTGATTGATTCTTGTTTTCTAGATTATTACAGTATCCTAAACTGTATTAGAAATAAAAATATATCTAGGTACCTAAATTGAATTTTAAAACTGGAGGTACCATATTCTGATCTGTGTAATATAGATGTTGCATTGATTGTTTAAAAGATGTTGCTTGGTTTTATTTTTCAGCAAATATTATCATATTGTCACATAGCGTCGTTGTGGTCACCAGGAGTTATAGACACGTCTCTCACCGATGCTGTGCATCGTCACATGCCGAATAATAGTGCAAGTTTTACATAAAAATAAAACTTGTATTATTTAGCAGAGACGATGCACAGCATCCATTCAAGGTCTCCTGGTGAGAGACTTCTATGAGGTAAAAGTCCGCCACTAGCGAACACGCCACCTGGGACCACGTGACTACCGGAACCACGTGACTACGAGAGCTGTGATTGGCTCACAACTAACGGGAAGTATACAGCACCCTCTCACCAATGCTGTGCATCGTCTCTGCTAAATAATACAAGTTTTATTTTTATGTAAAACTTGCACTATTTTTGTTACACTCTGCATACCAGAACCATTTATACTTCACCATACACGTGTTCTACTAGACCGCACTAAAGTTCACACCGAATATCCCTCAACAGTTAATCAAAGACTCCACATGTACTTAGAATATAAACATGATTATACCCACAATAATGTTTTTAGTTGGCTGCACTCCTTTTGTTTTTTAAGTTTTGTATCTAAATGCTACGGACTGCATTTTATTGATTGCTTCATCAAATGATTGTGAACTAATTGATTTATTAGAGCCTGGAGATACTGTTCTCGCTGATAAAGGATTCCCTTCCATTATAACATGTGTTGAAATTATGAAAGCTATCTTAGTTATGCCAGCCACCATGTCTTCATCACCACAATTTTCATCAGAAAGTAAACGAAAGATATAAAATTCATATTATTAAACATTTATATTACGCTGACGATCGTTATTGATAAACCGGAACTCATATTTTATACCTTTTAGCATATTCAAAAATAATATAATAATATTCAAAAACAATTTTGTTTAGTAAATTGAAAGCACGATGAGAAGTGATAAGTTTCCTTTTCTGTCCGCATAGTGTCTCTTTTGTCGATTAGTGCTGCCACCTATAGTTCCTGCACGTTCCCTATAAATAATTGTTGTCTTTAACACAATTTTCCTGTAACTGCAACTTTAGTAGTATGTACTCGTATTTATGTTATTCAAACTCTATGGTGCCTGCAATAATTTTTATTATAATAAAATAATTATTTTGTTTTACAAACGCAAAAAGATTTAGTAAACCACGTCATTTTTTGGAAAATTAAGAGAACTTTACTTTGAGATTTTGTTGTTATGATTTTGTATTTGAAATAAAATTTGGCTTTCGATTTTTTTTATTACTAGTAGAGCAACTATGTATCATACAAATGGTACGTCGAGGAATGATATTGTTTCTCATGGAACAAGTTTGTGGCACGACGAAGAAGAAGGGCAAAATTTGAGCTCAGTTGGAAAACAGGAAGTGGGTCAAATTTAACTTCTAAGATTTATTTACACAGTTACAGGTGAAGCTAGTATTAAAAGCGTGATGAAATAAAAAGATTGGAACAACACAATTAGGAATGGTAGAAAACCTCTTTGGAAATGACACAGGCCATTCTACTGGCAAAAAAGAAAGATTAAAAAAAAACATGCCATGACATTATTGACATTATTACTGTCATTTTTGTCGTGGCCTACCCAAATTCGAATCTAAATTACTGTGAAAATAACATGGTGGTCTTCAGTTAAAATTATTAAGTGATTTTTTTATATTCCGCGATTTAAATTCTCAGTACCTACTTACTTATATTTTGAAGATTTTTTTTTTCTTTTTCAAAATTGTAAAAATGACTGACGTCCCAAACACCAGCCCGGCTGAAAACGCTACCGGCAATGATGAAGATAAAGACAAAAGAGTCAAAATTAATGTAAGTACTATACAGCGGCAGAGGCGGCGAGCCTCTGCCTTAGGCCTCGGTCACGAAGTCAGCGGGAGCGGAGCGGCTGTGGCGGGGCGCGCGGAGAGTGGCGGGCGGCGCGGCGTTCTCGAAGCCAGCGCCCCGCAGGCAGAACGCACGGCGCTAGAGCAGCGTAGTGTTCAGTTGTGATAAGAGAAATTAGTATCTTTCTTCGCGAACGAAATGTCTAAACAGCGACGACAACATTGTGTCGATTCTGTTGTGCACAAGGTAAACTTAATTTAAGCTAAGTATAGCTATATTTTTCTCTTTAATAAAACGAGAAAGAGATGGACGTAATTTAGAGCTGTCAAATTTAATTGAACTAATATTTCCATACAAATTAAGGGTGCACGCAAAAACATGTCGACTAAAAACACGGTGAAGCGCAAGGCGTACACTAGTTTGACATCTCCAACTTACTTCATAGCTACAGCCGTCCTTTTCTCGCACTGCCTTTTAGTAAAAGATAGCAATAGCCTAAATTAAGTTTAGTTTGTGGTGTGTTTTAGGTCTACATCCGGTCTA
Organism: Xestia xanthographa; assembly: GCA_905147715.2. Classification (NCBI taxonomy): domain Eukaryota; kingdom Metazoa; phylum Arthropoda; class Insecta; order Lepidoptera; family Noctuidae; genus Xestia; species Xestia xanthographa. The sequence continues at coordinate 20,582,557 of LR990655.1, read as the reverse complement.
TGCTCATAATGTATCCTGTCCAGACAGTGCGAGGCTTAACATTATGTGCCTACAGATTTGTCACCGTCCGCGTCACTCGATAAGCTGTGTTTTGACAAACACTAGGATTTGTAAGCCTAAGCTTTCTACGGATTTGCTTGAAAATATGATAACGATAGTCTGTTGCTCAGACATTTACTCGATTTAATTTGATCACACGAGTTGTTTATCAAAAACTAGCAACCATTTTGTTTGAGTACACTACTTGTTCATCAAAAAACGAGTAGGTAAACATTTAGCCACTTCTTAACACCTCTAAATAAATACTCGAGATTGGTGAAACACGAAAAGTCACAATATTATGATTCCAGGTTGAAGGTGAGGCGGAGGAGGTAGGGGAAAATGAAATGGGTCGAAAACATATGAAAAGATTTCAACTGCCAAACCTACCGCGATGGTGGCAAGCTGTAATCATTCAATATGCGTGAGTAGAACTGATTTATATTTACAGTACCTATCCGCAAAGATTTATATAGTAAAATGTGCTCTCTCCGTTTGCGGTTCTCGGCCGCGCGGAAAAATGTGTATTTTTTTTTAACTTTCTGTATGGGACCAACATCGTTATCCCGAAAACATAATCAGCTACCCCATACAAAAGGGGTTGGAAGATTTTCGTATGAAGCGTGGACTGCCCAGCTTCCGCAATTTTATTTTATTTTCAAAATAGCGGCTGACAAAAACGTGTATAAGACAAACTCATCAAAAGCAGATATAGTCTCGCTAACCAGCTCGGTAAAGGTCGTTCTTTAAGGGATCTTCCTTTACCGAGCTGATTTAATGGATGAAAAGTATTTTATATCAAATTAAATATGCCAAAAAATATATTGCAAAACGGTTGTTTAAAAAATTTCAGTCCAGAATACATTATTTATTTAGTATTAAAACGGCTTTGAATTATTTCAGGTATCTGCTTGACAGCTGATAACAACGTTGTCAACAAAACGGAAACGTGATAATTTTTTGACGCGGGAGAGCACTTCTAACCATTAAAATCTTTGCCTCATCGTAAGATACATCTATCAATGTCGGAAAGCTTTTCCATAGGTGAAGAGTGAATCCAATTTATTTATTTCTATTTATCTCATTTTAAACACATTGGAAGTGATCTGGTTTTCTTTTTATGGATGTCCATCAGAACCGCGACCTCTTTGCTCACTTAACCTCTTTTTTATGCTTTACCTAATGAAAACTAAATCGTTTCTAAATGCTTCACTAAATATTACATAATTAGTGAAGATATTACTAACAATGCGGTGAACGGGTTTATGTTAATTACTTGGTTGGAGTTATGATTGGGATCCGAAGTTTCGATTAAATCTAATTGGGTTGGCTTTGGCGCCTTCGAAAAATATAGTATCACTGGTAGCTGAATTTCTTAATCGTTAAAACAAAAAAAAACAGCTGTACCACACGAAAGTGCAATACAGGGTCGTAATGTTTTATGGAATAGCCATTTTGTAATAATGTAGCTACTAACAAAAATTGAGTCGTGTTCTGAATCCATGTAAATCTTTTTCTCAAAACGTCCCTCACACAAGTCGCACACCGTTCTTACACGATGTGTAAACATAGTTATTTTTATACTCTTAAAGTACCATATTTTACTACTATCATTCCTAGCAACAGATACGAAACCTTTGTCTTTTATTTCATCAATAAATTCAACTAGTTCATTAGACCTCCAAATTGCTTGACGTCAGCCTACTGCCTAAGATAATCATGTTTTTATAAAACTAGTGGTATAAAGTAAATATAGAGATATAAAGCACGTGCCGGTAGTTGACGTGACCTCCTACAGTTACAGTATCATAACATCTTTATTTCACATGTGTCACAAAACAAACGACATTACCTGCCACCTATCAACATGGCGATTGCTTTCATAAATCAAACGTGTTTTGAAATATACGACGGTATTAGAAGCTCACATGACTCCGTTTCTGTCTGTGAAAGTATACTTTTATAGGATGAAGTTATATTAGCTAACGAAACTCGTCAGGTTCAGGGTTTAAATCATTATTTCCATTTTTACATCTTGTTAAGTTATCAATCAATCGAAACAAGGTGTGACAATTTAGATATCAACCTAAACAAGATGTGACAATTTAGATATCAATCTAAATAAGATGTGACAATTTAGATATCAATCTTACACAGGATGTGACAATCTAGATATCAATCTAAACAAAATGTGACAATTTAGATATCAATCTACACAGGCTGTGACGATTTAGATATCAATCTACACAGGATGTGACAATTTAGATATCAAACTACACAATATGTGACAATTTAGATATCGATCTACACAAGGTGTGACAATTTAGATATCAATCTAAACAAGATGTAATAGTGGAAATAATTATATGATTTACTTTTGTGGGGCAATGATCGCAGGTAATCTAGACTACTTATATCCGATACCCATGAAGTCTGTAGAAATAATTAGCTAGCGCCTAACTAATCAATACTTCCAGTCATCGTAGTTGTTAGTCATTAACGATTCTTGTAGTTGTATTTCAGCATTTTATTTATAAATTCTAACTAGTAGGTCTAGGTACCTAAAGAAAATTGTACGTTAACCTAAAAGCCACATTATTGTCGTGAGTCTGCGAAGGCCGCCGCTGAGGCATCCGGCTGACCCGGTCGCGACCGGCGACGTTGGTGCTATCCGGGTCACCTCCGGATGAACTGGCTCTGCAAATGTGCCGCAGTTAAACCGAGTGTCCACTAGATAAACACGATTTTTGACGGGAAAACAACCTATAATAATACCTAGAACAAAAAAAAACAATAATTATATAGGCATATTATATGTTTCTTTATCGTAAAGAAAACCTTGTAAAGCTCGCGCCTTATCAAGCTTTTAAAGAAAACGTAAAAACAAATTCTCCACTTTACATTGACTTGCAAATTAACCATTAACTTTGCAAAAGAACTATTAAAAAGTCTTGTGAGTGCCTATAGACATCAGTGAATACGTGGGGAATTAGCCATGAAAGGTGTCGAGACGGGAGATTAATGTTCGCGTGTGGCACACGTCGGGTGTCGAATCTATGGGGGAAGGGGGTGGCCGGGAAACTATGATGGCGGCGGCAGTCATTGCACCTTAAGCCGCGGGTCGGGCAACATGCAACAGTGATCATTACCACTCCCAAGATGCAGCGAACACCGTCGAGTGCCTCTGAAGCCTCCTTTTGGAAGACCATAGAACTCCTCGCTGGCCGTGGCCGGAGACGATCTGCTGCTGATGCCGAAGACTATACTCACCTCGATGTCCCGTCCAGAAGAACATCTACGCTCAGGTTGAGATTGAATTACCACTTTAACAAAAGCACCTCTCTTTTCTTTTCAAAAAACTTTAATGTTTATTTTCTCATTTGCACAACACAAGTAGGTATTGTTGATAACTATCAGCTGTTGAGGATGTCAACAATTATAGTTACAATTATCACCGCGCCGGATATCAACATCGCATGCAGCACAGTCGCGGAATAAATCAAATTACGCCCACACACAATCTGTTTATAATCGTATAATTTTATATCAATGAATCCTCGGTGCTATTTTAGTTGTTTCACTAAGGGCGTCATGTAACGACGATATTAATAAATCACGTTTGTTAAAATATTTGCACTTCTCACAGCGAATCAAAACAAGAGATGAATTTCAAGTTTGTTTCTATCCCGTAATTGGAGCTTGTTATGCCGAAACACACCAGCCCGCATTTTCTCCATTTTCCGAAGTATTCTTATGATTTTGAATAGGTAGTGAAAATTGTTTCATTTTAAATGTATTCTAAGCAAAATTTTTGTGTTTTCATTGAACTATTTTTGCTGGATAACCACTTTTGGAATATTGGATTAAAATACTTAATTAGCTGAATATTTGAAATATTTTGGGTTGGTATATTTTGGCATAACTGGGACCAATTTTACAGGGATAATAAATCATTGTAGCAAGTTTTAGCGTGTTATCTGGCAGGATGGGGCGGCGAGACACGCTATTGTTATGGTTCAAAGTACTCTGATGATAATATTGCGTAGCGTCAAGTATTTTGCGTCATTTGCACCCTCTTATATTAATTTAACGTAAACATTTTATTGGATTCCTGAGATATCAGAGGCCATTTTTTGTATTAGACTTTGATTTTTGGAAGTAATAAAATTGCGTTACGTTTAAAACTGATAATTCCGCTTTATCATTTGTTAATAGCTTTGAACTTTTGTTGCGTTGCGTACTAATTTGATTAATTCACGTATTAAAAATATAATATTTTTTTATTAGGAAATCAATGGAAACGAACGTAAAAATATTTTATTATAAGTTATAATAATTTATATGTTTAGAATTTGGATAAATGATAATGATAAATGATGTTTATTTTGCAAGTAGGTTTTTACAAACACTTTTACACGTCATTTTTTTTAAACTAGTTGGGGCCGGTGTTTCGTACCTGACTTCTCTGAGAAGAAACAGCCGAAACAAACTCAGAGGTCCAGACATAATCTTGCTCAATTCACATGAGGACTATGCAGATTAGTGTCTGAGATGATCTTTTGAAGAAAAAACCACACAGATTTGAGTGGGCCTGTCCAGTCATTGCAAGCATTTGTCAGTTATCGTGTAGCTCGACTTATAACTCAAGGAGCTCAACGAAACGACGAACAGTATTGTTCGTCGTTTCGTTAAAGAAAGGACATTTGGGTAGGTCGCTTACAGTACTCAAACTGCCAGACAGTTGTGGGAAAAAATCAAACAAAAAAAATAAAAAAAAACCGGCCAAGTGCGAGTCGGACTCGCGCACGAAGGGTTTCGTACCATTATCTATACATTAGACAAACGGCAAAAAAATCACGTTTGTTGTATGGGAGCCCCCCTTAAATATTAATTTTATTCTGTTTTTAGTATTTGTTGTTATAGCGGCAACAGAAATACATCATCTGTGAAAATTTCAACTGTCTAGCTGTCACGGTTCATGAGATACAGCCTGGTGACAGACAGACGGACAGACGGACAGACGGACAGACGGACAGACAGACGGACAGACAGCGAAGTCTTAGTAATAGGGTTCCGTTTTTACCCTTTGGTTACGGAACCCTAAAAATGTGACCCACATGGTCCCCACATTCACAATAATCAAATAAAATTAATAACAAGTTCTTTTCAAAATGAATGTAAATAAAAATCACAAAAATCATTAAATGTCACAATGATAATAATAAGTAAAATACTTAATGAAATAATTATTCATGTCAAATCAGTAAATGTCACATAAAATAAGAAAAAAATAAAGTAAAAAATAATAAAATACATATGCTTCCGGTAGGATACGAAACGATATGCTTCCTGAGAATATCCAACTGCAAACTGCCAATGTCCAACTGGGTTGTGGAGGTCAGAGTCGCTCTATGTAAAACACTGGTATTCAGCTGCATCCGGTTAGACTGGAAGCCGACCCCAATAAAACTTGTGAAAAGGCTAGGTAGATGATGACCTGAGAATATTTAAATTCTATAAATAATATTAAAATTTCAGCCTGAAGTTTTCACTATGCAGTTTGGACTAGCTAGGAAGACATTAGAAACAAGATTACTTTATTAATTTTAATTATTTTGATCATAGACGGATTTAACAGCAGATGTTATGTTTCCAGTTTTATTGGTAAATTGTACGCTTTCATAGCTTGAATTCGTGTCCCGATTATCATTGGAAATAATCATGTTTACAGAAACCATAATTGTCAAGGGGGTCATCTGTCAGCAATAAAATAATAAACATCAGACAACAATAATAATTAGAGTAAAATCGTCATCAAATTCCATATTAAATTAACTGCGCGTACTGATTGCTAGCTTATCAAATATAATTATATACAAATCTTTGTTTTCCTTGTTTACATAATATTACATATCACGATAAATCTGTTCCGTGATTTTCAAGAGCACTGAAATAAAGAAGCTCGAGGAAACAGTTCAACGATATGCCTAACTAAAAATATAAAATTAAATTTCTAAGTATCGTACAATCGCGTACTCACGGGGAAAACCTAAAAATAGTATTGGTAGGTACGCAAGTTTTAATTGAATTCAAGTCAAGAGTCAAGCAAGGCATACTTCAAAAGACGCAAACAACTTAAAAACAAACATAGTCATAAAAACTTCTTTCGAATTTCTTTATCAATTTTGTCCCTTACTTTTTAATCAGAAACTGCAGCGTCAAAGACAATACCTACGGTAAGCCGGTGTTTTATTTTTCAGACGTTTTTCAAGAAGTAAGTGTCGTTAATACCTACGTTATTTAAAAAAAAAACGGTACTTTGAATAATCTCAGTTCTTCGACCTTTTAATAGCTAATAAGTTTTAATTTTTCAGTCGTCGTTATTAAATTAAGCATTGTTTTATCTCCATAGTAGCCGTGATATAGCTCTTACGGATCTCTATATCCCGGTCTCCAAACCGTGTCCAATTAATTCAAAAACGTATCATCAAAATACAGAGGTCACACACTTTCAAAATTGTAAACAGATGCGTAATATTATGATAAAATATTGTGGTCGTAGTGAACCGGAGGTACGCATCACGTGAGCGCGGTTAAAACCAGAAAACGACCTAATATGATAATTATGATTTTCATAACACAACTGTATAAAGTTCAAATGGCTTTTTATTTTACCTTATTTTTCAAGATATTTGAATGCGTCAATGTAGGTAACAGCGTGCACTTTATTTTTTTTCTAAAACCTCATCTCGTAAAATTTTGAAAATGCCAAGCAATCGTTGTAATCTGCTCTTACCTGCTATAATTATGACCCACGAAAGGGAAAACTACGAGTATTTGCATATAGCCCGAATACTCCGAAGAATGACAAAGCGCGTGTAGTGGCACAAACACTTGATGAAGAATCACTCTACCGTGCCAAGATTCTGTCTGATGACTAACACCTAATTTATGGTCCTAGCTGATGAATGGTTCACAGAAAACGTGGCGGATGAATCTCCAAAGATCTAAATCACTTCTAGCTGAGTGATCCGGGATTAGGGTTACCAGGGCCTAAAATCGGAAATCCGGTCTTGGACGATGAAAAATACTGATTTTCGACAAAAAAGTCCGGTCTAGCCTAAAGTTTACCTACGATCAAACAAAAAACTGATGTTACTATTCAAAATTAGAAAAAAAAACAATAAATCATGTGCAGTAATCAAAAGATAAACGTAAAAGTGTTAATTATATTTTTGATTACGTACCTACTAGAAATCTATCTATATATATAAAAGAAAGACGGGTTTGTTACATCACTTATAACTCGAGATCTGCTTCTATATATATAAAAGAAAGACGGGTTTGTTACATCACTTATAACTCGAGATCTGCTGGATCAATATTCATGGTTTTTGTTGCGTTGGATTTGTCTCTGCCCAGAATAGCAGAATACATTTTAAAAACAATGAAAAAAAGAAAAATATGTTTGTTAGTAGGTAGGTAGTAGGTAGGTAGTAGGTAGGTAGTAGGTGGGTAGTAGGTGGGTAGTAGGTGGGTAGTAGGTGGGTAGTAGGTGGGTAGTAGGTGGGTAGTAGGTGGGTAGTAGGTGGGTAGTAGGTGGGTAGTAGGTGGGTAGTAGGTGGGTAGTAGGTGGGTAGTAGGTGGGTAGTAGGTAGGTAGTAGGTAGGTAGTAGGTAGGTAGTAGGTAGGTAGTAGGTAGGTAGTAGGTAGGTAGTAGGTAGGTAGTAGGTAGGTAGTAGGTAGGTAGTAGGTAGGTAGTAGGTAGGTAGTAGGTAGGTAGTAGGTAGGTGGTAGGTAGGTAGTAGGTGGGTAGTAGGTGGGTAGTAGGTGGGTAGTAGGTGGGTAGTAGGTGGGTAGTAGGTGGGTAGTAGGTGGGTAGTAGGTGGGTAGTAGGTGGGTAGTAGGTGGGTAGTAGGTGTGTAGTAGGTGGGTAGTAGGTGGGTAGTAGGTGGGTAGTAGGTGGGTAGTAGGTGGGTAGTAGGTGGGTAGTAGGTGGGTAGTAGGTGGGTAGTAGGTGGGTAGTAGGTGGGTAGTAGGTGGGTAGTAGGTGGGTAGTAGGTGGGTAGTAGGTGGGTAGTAGGTGGGTAGTAGGTGGGTAGTAGGTGGGTAGTAGGTGGGTAGTAGGTGGGTAGTAGGTGGGTAGTAGGTGGGTAGTAGGTGGGTAGTAGGTGGGTAGTAGGTGGGTAGTAGGTGGGTAGTAGGTGGGTAGTAGGTGGGTAGTAGGTGGGTAGTAGGTGGGTAGTAGGTGGGTAGTAGGTGGGTAGTAGGTGGGTAGTAGGTGGGTAGTAGGTGGGTAGTAGGTGGGTAGTAGGTGGGTAGTAGGTGGGTAGTAGGTGGGTAGTAGGTGGGTAGTAGGTAGGTAGTAGGTAGGTAGTAGGTAGGTAGTAGGTAGGTAGTAGGTAGGTAGTAGGTAGGTAGTAGGTTGGTAGTAGGTGGGTAGTAGGTGGGTAGTAGGTGGGTAGTAGGTGGGTAGTAGGTGGGTAGTAGGTGGGTAGTAGGTGGGTAGTAGGTGGGTAGTAGGTGGGTAGTAGGTGGGTAGTAGGTGGGTAGTAGGTGGGTAGTAGGTGGGTAGTAGGTGGGTAGTAGGTGGGTAGTAGGTGGGTAGTAGGTGGGTAGTAGGTGGGTAGTAGGTGGGTAGTAGGTGGGTAGTAGGTGGGTAGTAGGTGGGTAGTAGGTGGGTAGTAGGTGGGTAGTAGGTGGGTAGTAGGTGGGTAGTAGGTGGGTAGTAGGTGGGTAGTAGGTGGGTAGTAGGTGGGTAGTAGGTGGGTAGTAGGTAGGTAGTAGGTAGGTAGTAGGTAGGTAGTAGGTAGGTAGTAGGTAGGTAGTAGGTAGGTAGTAGGTAGGTAGGTAGTAGGTAGGTAGTAGGTAGGTAGTAGGTAGGTAGTAGGTAGGTAGTAGGTAGGTAGTAGGTAGGTAGTAGGTAGGTAGTAGGTAGGTAGTAGGTAGGTAGTAGGTAGGTAGTAGGTAGGTAGTAGGTAGGTAGTAGGTAGGTAGTAGGTAGGTAGTAGGTAGGTAGTAGGTAGGTAGTAGGTAGTAGGTAGGTAGTAGGTAGGTAGCAGGTAGGTAGTAGGCAGGTAGTAGGTAGGTAGTAGGTAGGTAGTAGGTAGGTAGTAGGTAGGTAGTAGGTAGGTAGTAGGTAGGTAGTAGGTAGGTAGTAGGTAGGTAGTAGGTAGGTAGTAGGTAGGTAGTAGGTAGGTAGTAGGTAGGTGGTAGGTAGGTGGTAGGTAGGTGGTAGGTAGGTGGTAGGTAGGTGGTAGGTAGGTGGTAGGTAGGTGGTAGGTAGGTGGTAGGTAGGTGGTAGGTAGGTGGTAGGTAGGTGGTAGGTAGGTGGTAGGTAGGTGGTAGGTAGGTGGTAGGTAGGTGGTAGGTAGGTGGTAGGTAGGTGGTAGGTAGGTGGTAGGTAGGTGGTAGGTAGGTGGTAGGTAGGTGGTAGGTAGGTGGTAGGTAGGTGGTAGGTAGGTGGTAGGTAGGTGGTAGGTAGGTGGTAGGTAGGTGGTAGGTAGGTGGTAGGTAGGTGGTAGGTAGGTGGTAGGTAGGTGGTAGGTAGGTGGTAGGTAGGTGGTAGGTAGGTGGTAGGTAGGTGGTAGGTAGGTGGTAGGTAGGTGGTAGGTAGGTGGTAGGTAGGTGGTAGGTAGGTGGTAGGTAGGTGGTAGGTAGGTGGTAGGTAGGTGGTAGGTAGGTGGTAGGTAGGTGGTAGGTAGGTGGTAGGTAGGTGGTAGGTAGGTGGTAGGTAGGTGGTAGGTAGGTGGTAGGTAGGTGGTAGGTAGGTGGTAGGTAGGTGGTAGGTAGGTGGTAGGTAGGTGGTAGGTAGGTGGTAGGTAGGTGGTAGGTAGGTGGTAGGTAGGTGGTAGGTAGGTGGTAGGTAGGTGGTAGGTAGGTGGTAGGTAGGTGGTAGGTAGGTGGTAGGTAGGTGGTAGGTAGGTGGTAGGTAGGTGGTAGGTAGGTGGTAGGTAGGTGGTAGGTAGGTGGTAGGTAGGTGGTAGGTAGGTGGTAGGTAGGTGGTAGGTAGGTGGTAGGTAGGTGGTAGGTAGGTGGTAGGTAGGTGGTAGGTAGGTGGTAGGTAGGTGGTAGGTAGGTGGTAGGTAGGTGGTAGGTAGGTGGTAGGTAGGTGGTAGGTAGGTGGTAGGTAGGTGGTAGGTAGGTGGTAGGTAGGTGGTAGGTAGGTAGTAGGTAGGTAGTAGGTAGGTAGTAGGTAGGTAGTAGGTAGGTAGTAGGTAGGTAGTAGGTAGGTAGGTAGCTCATGTGACGCAGACGAAGTTGCGCGGGTCAGCTAGTAGTTTATAAAAACTGGTTTTGACGGCAAAACTATAATCTTTCCAGTTATACTTCGTTAGTACGATGGGTCTAATGGACTCCACTGATAGTCTGTTTCTTTCTTTCGTCCGGTATGAGTCGAAAAATCCGGTCTGGCACAAAATCCGGGCGAAGTCCGGTATTGGCATTAAAAATCCGGTCAAGACCGGATTTATCCGGTCAGATGGTAACCCTATCCGGGATACACTCACTTTATTATTAATATCAACACTTTTTAAATGTGGCTACACCAGGACTTTATCGAAATGCAATCGATAAGATGATTTTAGGATGCTTCGCCCTACGTATACTTAAATCTGTCATTAGCTAATTAACCGTTAAATTATGTCTCTGGGATGTAGCATTGATTAACGGATTTAATGATAATTAGTTAGGTATTAATTAGGACTTATTTAATGAACGACTCTGAGTGTGGCTGTAAGTCTGCATAGACAAAACCCAATACATAAATGAAGCAGGTGGAGAGTGGTCAGGTCTCTCCAGTAAACATTGGCACTTAATAATGTACAACGTTACCGACCAAAAAAAGCCGCAGTTCACGAGAACCTTCCCAGTTTTCTGAATTCCCAGTGTACTGACCGAGCGACCATACTCCTTACATCTGTTCACAGGATATTACACATCTCCGCTGAAACTACGAATCACAATAACATAAATAACATTAATGACGACACCTTGGACTCTCGCCCATTCATACTAGGAATAACATCATCCATTTTTATGCTTAAAACATAAAATCTAATCCTCATGAAGAGTAGAACCGTGAAGTATATAAATTCTAAAATCGTTCAATGTCCGTGACGTTTACTAGTTGTAAAAATATCACGTTTACGGCTTTACTGCCGCGATTTCGTGAACAACTTGTAGCCAAAAATTTATTCGATTGGTGGTAAATTCCAGCCTTTCAGTATTAGTAATTAATACTTTCATTTGTTGAACACTAACATTAAGATAAATGCGCATTTAGAAACAAAGGAGTTGTCTATCTACTGGTTAGTTTTTCAGATATTGTCTATCTACGTACTGATGTCCGTTTTTCAGAGCCGAAACACGATTTTCATAATTTTTTCGTTATTATACCTACTCGGTAAAATTAACGTGACTCAGTATGCGTACAGCCTTAGTTTAGAAATAAAAATACAACTTAAAATACGAGTATACATTAGGCATACGTATCCTCACATTGTGTGAAAAGCACTTGAAAAATGTCCAATTTAGACAGTTCAATATGACTCAGTATATTGATTTCCAGAGAAACAATTAAGTAGATAATGTACCTACATTTGAAAGCTTTTACGCCATATCTATAGTAGCATGAGGTCACGCCGCTACAGTTCGAGGGTATAGTAAAGGGAGAAAATAAACTTTTATTGAAACGCTCCCATGGTTCGTAGTCATGCTGTTTTAGTGTTTATTTGTTATTATACAAAACCACAAAAGCAGAACTTTAGGGGCTATTACTACTATTGGTTGCCGACAAAGTTTTTGTCTAGAAACGTAAAATGGGGTTAAACTTTGAGTAACGATAAAAATGATATTATTCTTCGTTCGAAAGTACGAATTTTATAGGTACTCAACGTAACTAAATATTTAGTATCCGCATAAAAGATTTAGTAAAATGATACCTTTAAATCGGACTATATAGCAAAGTGACTGTTTCATCAAAGCTTAGCTTAAATTCTAAACAATCATAAGTTAAAAAATCTTTTTGAAATTCTGAGTCACATAATATGACTCACACTTGGCATTAATCACATACATTTTAAAAACGTACATTCATACACTCTGGTTGGCTTTTTTAGCGTTTACATTGAAACTGAAAACCGAAGTGACGAGTAAATGTATCGTCACTCGTAATTTGGGCTTCGTAAACATTGACGTGATGGCGTTACGTTATGGCACAGATAACTAAGAACTATTTTCTGTTATGGTTTGTTATATTACGGAGATGCAATGTTTACTTAATCGTGCTGAAATTCAGACTGCGTGTGACTGGGTTTTAGTTGTATAATTATGTGATGGGTATTAATAGCCAGACAGCATGGCTCATGTATTAAACATTGCACATGAACGTTCTTGAATCTTGATGAATTACAGATTCTACAGTCATCATCCGTTTATAACCGACTTCCAAAAATAGGTTATCAATTCGTCTGATTGTTTTTTTTTTATGTTTTTTTTTGGAAGAAAATTAATTCGCTTACTAAAAATACGCTTAAATTACTTCGGTGGCCAAGAAACTGAATCAAACACACAGAAGTCGTGACTTCTGTAGCTCAAGTTATTTTTCACTTTGTTGTGTTTTTGAAGTCGGTTTTTTTTTTTTTGCCAAAAAGTTTTTTTTTGATACTAACATGTTTGGATGTAACTGAAGTATAGATTTATGTGTGTGAAGTATAGATACCGAAATACGGAGACGAACGAGACTCACGGACATAGCGGTAGTGATAGCAAAAAAAAGTGGAAGTGGGCGGGCCGTATGCCGTAGACTGGATGGAAGATGGAAGAAAATGCTGGAGTGGAGACCACGGACGGGACGGAGGAATGTGGAAAGACAAGCGACTAGGTGGACAGACGATCTCACTAAAGTGGCCGGAAGAAACTGGATAGCCATGACACAAAACCGCCAAAAGTGGAGAGATTTGGAAGAGACCTACACTCAGCATTGGGTGGCCAAGGGTTGAAGAAGAGAGAGAGAGAAGTATAGATGAGGTTTCGTTCTACTTTCTGTAACTACTTAATAAAAATTAAAGTTCTTTTTGTGTTTACTTGTGTGGCCCTTGTTAGAATGCAAAATTACTTCATTGTACATCAAAATTAATACACTCATCAGTCTCTTGCCCTTATCCCCAATTCATTTGCAGTCGGCGCAACATGTTGTCTCCTTCTTCCACATTTCTCTATTCCTCGTCATCTCATCAGACACCTCCTTTCTTGCTATATCATCCTTTACACAGTCCATCCATCGTTTCTTTGGTTTTCCTCACTCAATTTTGAAATATTGCTAAGTCTATGGATACTACGGCGGTCTTTTCGCTGATAGCAATATCTGTTAATGGCATGCATTTTTTATGCAATTTTAACTGTCATTTAGGAAATATGTTTCGGTAGGTTTAATTGTTATACAACTTACCGCCGTAACTTTGCCGTGTGGTATCCGGCAGAGTAGAATAGAACCAACCCATTACACTCACGGGTGTCGTATAAGGCGACTAATGCCTGAGGCAGAACACCTTGCGCCTCCGTAGACCAGAGAATGGGCAGCAGCGTTTTCTGTTAGTCTTTCATCACTGCGATCTCCAATCCGCCTGCCAAGCGTGGAGATTACGGCAAATTCCTCCCATCATGGGAGAGGCTTATGTCCTGCAGTGATAACGTCCACTGCAGGACTGCAGTGGACGTTATGTTCTGATGTAGTAGTAGTGTAGTAGGTATACAACTTACATATTTATAAGAAATATCGATGTTTTATCAAGTCGTAAAAAACTTACGAAGCAGGGGCGGGTAGCTAAGCAGTTAATTCCTATGAAGAAGAAGTATCGGTTTATCTAGAACTATAATAATTCTGTATATAGGCTAGACATGGTATTATCCACAAGTCCTAGTTACATAACTGAAGGTGATACAAATAGTAAAAGTTAAATCGTCTGTAAGACAGCACAGTATTTGTATTTATTGTCTTCCATTCATTTTATGGGTCTGGATAGCTCAAAAATTTGCAAATAATAAATACAATGACTACTATGTCTAAACAGAACTAAAATACAAAAATGGCTGTTTTAACAGTTTTTACCATGGATGGATTCAAGAAATATTGCTAATCTTCGTCCACGTTTCTACATTAAAAAAAATCGGAGCAGTCTTTGAGGACTGCCGATAGAAGTGAAAACAACAAGTACACAGGCCCCGCCCCAGTCGTAGCACTAGTAATGCCCCGCGCATGCCTATGTGGTGCTACGCCGTAGCGGATGCTACAAGTGCTACGAACGGCTACGAAGCGTGACCGCACGTTACGTTACGTGACGATGAGTTCAATGTTTTTCCTTCACCCAAAAAATGTTCAACGCGCCGAAAGAAGTTTTTACTTGAAAAAGTTAATGTTATAACTGCGATGTCTTGCAATTATTTAGTAGCAGGTAGGTATAATTAAGTTGCCAAAATGCGTCTCATAAAACCAAAATACTTAATAAGTCGTAGCGATGGAAATACCTAAATTCAAGTCTAATAAACTAATTACCAAGTCAAACCTGAAACGTAGTCACGAAACCTAGATTTTATTATTCAAGAGTTTACACTAGTCATATTTAACCTATATCTTTAGACAATCTCAAAATCGAAGAGGTCAAAAGGTCTGTAGAAACGTGTACCTTCCATATTCCACACTAATAAATGCGAAAGTTATTCTGTCAGTGTTACTACTTCACGAATTTTAATATAAAACTAGCTGACCCGCGCAACTTCGTCTGCGTCACATAAGAGATGAGATGATGAGAGAGAGCTCAACCTTAAAAGATAGACATAATTATAATGTAATGCATGGAAATCATGATATTTAAATGTTAAACACATTTTTAGTCATTACGTAGTACCATTTTAGTTCAACAGATGTTGCTGCATGAATGCATCTTACATTTGATGATTAGTTCTTCTTGAACACTTTAAATTCATATATCTTTTGATAGAATTAACCGATTACGATGAAACAAAAACTAAATAATACCTCAAGATACGCTCAATTTTTGTGTATAAAAGTTATCTACATTGGTTGCGTAAATTTTGCGTGATGCTTTATCATCAAAACAGACAAACAGACAAAAATTCCAAAAATGCTGGAAATGTGTTCTGTTGCTTATCTTTTAATACCCTGGCAATTTTTTTTCAAAATATATTCGATGTACAAAAACGATTTTTTCTACAGATTTATTATATGTATAGATTTGGCACACAAAGGTAGCTCTAATACTTTTATTCCAGTATTTTTTATTTTTTTCTTAATGGCATCTCGCAGGTCAATCTATGAGGCTGGCTTCTCCTGTGGGTGCCTTGAGTGCCAGCCAGTGAACAATCTCGGTAACACGTCCCCGTGGGACAATATCTATCCGTCATGCGGCCGAACTATAGTCTCCGCCAGATAAGTAAGAATTAAAGGTCATTAACCCGCAAACATTTATTCAAATACGAATTCCGAAAACAGAAATAATGACATAAACTTGTCCTGAAACGACCTTTATCGTGATCGTCGTTTCTAGTAATAAAAAACAGAAGTTCGACCCCAGTGGCTGTTCTTGTTTAGCTACGAGCTCCTCCGAAAAGCTAGATAGAAATATCTTCAAGGAAACGTACAACAAATAAGCACAATAACGCAATAGCATAGCGACGTAGTATTTAACACTGTTTATTGTTAAATAAAAGTTTAGTAGGTATATTGTCATGAACGATTACGATTACATTACGATGCTCTTACTTATTGCTTAGCCTAACCGTCCGTATCGATATCGATATGAATTCAAATGAGCGCACAAAGTCATAGATTCAAGATATACGAAGATAACTTATGGTAATTTGTAGGAACTTCAGACAAATACTCGATTGGGTACCATTTGTATAAACCGTAGCTTAGGCTGGGTACTTCAGTTTTGTTGTTTGTTTTGACAAAAAAGTTCCATTGCGTGTTTTACGAGGCAGGTTAAAATGCGCTTTTTGCATTTTTAGCATCACGTTAATTTCCGAAAAAGGTCGTGTGCCACACAATACTTGTAAAAGTAGTTTCCTAATTACTCCATTCTCTTAAAAGCTTCAACGTGATGGCTTTTGTACGATCCTTCTTTATTAGCCTCTGAAACGATATTTTTAGCCAGTCGATACTAATATTATAAAGAGGTAAAATTTGTTGGTTTTAAGTTTGTATGTTTGTATCTAGGGGGTAATCTTAGGAAGTACTGATCCGACTCCGAAAATTCTTTCACTAACGGGATGCTACATTATAAATCTCCTGTGTCATAGGCTACATTTTAGACGGGAGCGAAGCCGCGAGCAAACGTTAGTACTGGACAAACTCACCCCTCATAGGTATAGGTAACAACATGTTGTTTACCATGTCTCGGAGCCGTGTCTACGTGTCACCATCCACCGACTCACCGGAAACACTCGGAATCAGGGTGGACCGTTACCTAGCAACTGTCTACCTTACACCATAGAACATGGAAAACTAATGGACGACACATTAAATTTTTATGTTTATTATGAAGTGGACATTATATTTTTCTTACTCATTCGATTTTTTCGGATTAATTTTGTTGCGTTATCCAAGACAGTTGGGTCAAAATCACCAAGGTGGCAAATTCCAAATTCTGTTTTGTGATGAATTTACCTAGCAGCTATTACTTTGATGATCAGCCTAAATGATAACTAAACTTATGTTTAAACAATATTTACGTTGGCAGAGCACAGAATTGATTACTACTCTTGTAATTTTACTTTTAAAGAGAGCTATTGCTGAAAAAATCATACCGGGAACGTTTTTGGGAGGTTTATAATATTATTAAATGCAACAAAAGTATTTATTTTTTATCTTGTTCAATAGCGGATATATGTTATTTATAAATAGAAATTTAAAAAATGTATTGAAATTGCCATTAGAGATGTTAAAAAGCAAAATATAGTGCAAATGGAGCCATTATAACTATATATTTGTCTAAATTATCTGAATATAAGAAATATCGCTGTCTTATATATAAATTAACATGCTACAGGTATAAGAAGTACGCCTTATTTTAATATTACCAAGGCCTTTTATTAATTATCTAAAAATAATAATGTGTTATCTGTGATTTTAGTGATGTTCCCGGAAATGATGAGGTGTTCCCTAAATGACGATATACATACAATTTAGGTTAATAAAATCATAAGCAATGTTTTTGTACGTCGTACTTATTTATTCATTTTGGCATAAGGTTCTTAATTAACAAAAACGTAACTTAAATCACTTTACAGTCGAAATTTTCGTGTGTTATTGTCGTGTTAAGTTCGAAATTTTCGTGTTTGACACATAAACAAGATTATCTGTCTCTGAATGTCGGAGCTACCACCCAAAACGATTTTGTTCTTAATAATGTTGCTTAACGAATTTTGACGTCAGTTCTTTAGCTGCGAATAAAAGGAGGCGTTTTTGCTTCTTAACACCGTTTTTCTTCACAAAAGGTTTTGTCTCTTGGCTGGGCACATCCTGCTAACATCATCTCTTTGGAAGAATTCTTTTACTTTTTCACGAACTTCCACCTTCAAAACAACCTCATGAATTTTGGTATCAGATCAGACTTTAGAATCAATATCTCTCAGTCATCTCATCAATGTTTTTAACATTCTTTTCTGCTTTTTTTTTCTAATAGAATGATCTATCCTTAGCCCTTTTTATTTCTCTCTTTCTCCATCATCTTATCATAAAAAATCTTTTTCCTGGGATTGGTTTTCTCTCGTTGTCGCAAGTAAGCCGAACTGTTTTTGTAACTTGCTTTTTTGGATGTTTTTTAGCCACATGGGACTCCATATTGCTAAAAAAATATTAAACATATATTAAAAAATATGTTACCACAACATACACTAAATTAATTAACCAATAGTTATAATAACAGGGCGCGTTTATTTGAAAAAGTCATTTCGGGCACGTCATCATCATTTCGAGAACGTTCCGTCAAGTCCGGGTACGGTCCCGAAATGACCGTTCCCGAAATGACATTTTCAAATAAACGCGCATTTTTTAGACGGCAGCCATCTTTGACATCATGTACGGCTTTGTTATTGTAAAATATTTGTGGTTACTATTTGCTATAAAACACTAAAAAACTTATTTTTCAATATTCCAAGTTGAGAAACGCATTCCCGGTTTGATGACGTATTGATGTACGCTCTATAAACAATGAATTAAAAGATACTTAACACTTATTTCCAATTGTTTTGGCGAAAGCTCTCTCGACAGCCGTTTGTTTATATCGTCCACATCACTGTTTCATAGACAACTAAAGGTTGCGTTCAAAAACTGAATTTTTACTGAAAATCAAAATTGTGTACACTAAAATGACGCTTACATTGTCGGACACAATGTTTAGACTTGATTTTCTTTAATTTCTTTTCTTTCTTTAATAATAACAATAATAAATTGATTTAAGATAAAATTGTAGGCCAATAAGCAAGAAAAACTTTTCACTTCATTTTGTTTGATGGATATTTCCAAGGTTACTTTCTGAAGATTTGTACATTGGACGCGTTCTCGAAATGATTTTTTGTAGTTATTCTTCAAATAATAATGAATGTGCTTTACTTTTGCAGTAAAAAATATTATGTACAGTTAATAAAAACAGAGTTAAGTAATATTTTTAATAACGATTTGCTTTAATAAACTAAATTTAGACATTTATTTGCTGGCAAAGCTAATTCTCCACCTTGGTGATTTTGACCCAGTTGCATCATATCTCCAGAACTATAGTTGGTGCCAGTTAAGATGAAAATAGCGGTCATTTCCCTAATAATATATGATAAATATATCTTCGTATAAACCAAAACAAATAAACCATGTATCGTTTTTCATTACAAAAAATGTTGAAGATCACGATAGATGACGATTCCAGACTTGAACAGGCTTATTTTTTGTTTTCAAAGTTGAGAAGTTTATTAAATGTAGGTGGGTCAATGACCGCTATTCTCATCTTAACTGGCACCAACTATAGTCGAGCTTCATTTCCATGACGCTTTACGTCATATTTTCACTTACGGGATACCTTCCGTGATTGTTTTGACCTTGATATTTCGACGCTGTTGAAAGCGCCATGATGACAAGTTGACTGGAGAATACAATAAACAATCACGGAAGATACCTATCCCGTAAGTGACAATATATTTTAATATAAGTTTACTTTTAAACCATGAAAGAGAGCTTCACTCTTATTTTCTGTAGCGGAAGAATCAAATTTTTAAACATATAACCTTATCTATAAGCGTAATGTGTAAACCCAGGTCAGCACACACACACAAACCTACGTAATAAAATATAATCCGGGTTATTTGCTCTTACAGCGATAAATTATTTTCCTGTTAGCCGCTATCTTTGATGATAAGCCATTTTTAGAATAGGTATTTTGCGGATGACATCTCTGAATTGTTAGTACTTCTTGGGGAATTTCGCTTTGACATACATACCATAAAACATCCATCATTTTACTTTTTTTTGTTAGCCTGTTTGCCCCACTGCAAGAAAAAATACTCCAAGCCTTTTCTCATTGGTACAAGCAGAAACTACAAGCTCTACATGCTGCTGCTCGATCCTCACACATCACATAAGTACCCTTTCCTTCAGTTTTACTACACTCACATAACTTGCAGGCAAATACAGTATGGAACAGCTCAGTATTCCAAATGTACCGTCTCGTCTGTCTGTTTAGAAGGCCTATTTAAGTAATTATTTGCTTTGCCTACTTAATGGTGCTTTTATGTGTTTCGCTTTACGCCCTCCCTAGTATAAGGTTGCAAAATAAAGTGATTTATTTTCACGGTTCCACCAACCGAATCATCCTACCTCGCATAAATGTGCTAATATCGTATATAGGTTATTACTATTTGGAAACAAATAGACGTAAATATTTATGCAACTTTATGCATTCGATAAACAGTAAGTCAAAATTGCCATTCCGGTGCCATGTATGGCGTTGAGTTAAACTTTTCACAGTCACGTGAGCTTAAGAACCTTGTAGAACGAACTTTTTTTTTGTTTGAATAGAAAATTACTATAATCTTCTTTCGAAGCACCTATTTCAAAATTTAATCATTTGGTTTTTTTTTTTCAAAGACTAAAAGCCCATAGAGAAAAGTGGAAGGAGAGTGGGAAAGCTTTTGCACTGCAATGGGAAAATTCAGGCAATTTTTTTTTTGTGGTGTCTCGCAGTTCAACTTATGACGCTGGCTTCTGCCTATCCCCCGAATGCTGAAACGTCACTCAAAATTTAAGTAGTACTTATATTTAACAGATACCTACTCAAAGGTGACGTTTGGCCATATGAAATTTAAAATTTAGAAGCTGCTCAAATGTTAAGCATGAGTGACGTTTCATTATTCGGGGGTATGATAATAATATGGTGTTTGGGTGGTATTTTGATTTGACATTTCTTATCTCAAATGTTAATGTTTAATCATAGAGTATTAGGTATGTCTTCACAAACGAGCACATAGCAATCAATTAACCTTGCTACGTTGATCTTTACTTCATCTGTTCTATTGACGGCAACTTGTAGAGATATTATAGACATACTTTAATATATCACTCTTTAATCTCAAAGAAGCTAAAAAATAAATTAACCAATATTTGTCATCCTTGACCCCCAATCATTTTAAGTTGATAACAATTACTTGGATGCTTCACAACAACCCGTAAAAATACCCGTTTCTCAAAAAAATCGATGATATTTCTAAGCAGCTCTCCTGGACTCCTTATAGTATAATTCTTCTTGATCAATTCTTTGTTTTCTTATTTTAAAATAATAAAATAGATCACAGCTATATCTTCGAAAGGAAAACATAAAAAAAATTGGCTTCCCGCCTAACACCAGCGTAAATAAAGGTGTGAATACTTCTTAACACGAATTTTGTAACAACATGTGGTGTCGGTGGGGGCCGTGCCATACCGTGCCAGGCCCATCGTACACCACGATAAAGGTCTCAACTATGACACTGAGCATGTAGCGTCAAAACTACTAAAACTTTACGGCAGCGTCGAGACGTCTGGCCGGCTCCGGTGGGTTTACCCATTCTGCCTGAGCCACCGCCAAAACGGGTACTGAAAGAGGTTCCACCGAGTCCTCGCGGCTCTGGTACGTAAGACTGTATTACTTGGGCTATAAAAAAAAACTTAATTGTTTGTGCTCACGTACGCTTTGTTTATATCAAGTGCATTTTTTTATTGTTTTCACACGTTACCTTTCGTATATTCACCTCGTTTTATTGGTATTTGGTTTTATTTTATGTGTGAGTGATTAGTAAAAGTGAGGTTGTTTGATGGTGAATTGGCGCCAAAATTGCGCTGTGTGTTGTTATCGTTTTTTTTTTTTCATTATTTGCAATGTTTATCAACTTGGTGTTACTTAGAGGCAAATGTAATAAAGAGAGGTTTTTTTATTGACTAATTTGGTGATTTTCGAATATTCTATGAAAAATGTTTTGATTGTACCTATTTAGCTTTCGTTGAGTTCGAATCATTTTATTTTTGTTTTTTTTTTTTTTTAATCTGTAAGTCTGACTAAATTGATATTTAAAAATACTAAAATTCAATTCGACACGATATCTATTTGTCAAAAAAGTTTATTTCGAAAATCGGTGTTAGATATAATTGCTGAAGATTAGGTAGGTACATGTCTTCACATAACCAATTTATCATGGGCAAGGTACAAAGCCAAAGAGGTTCTTGTGTGTTATTTTTTAAACCTTCTTTCTTTTTGTTCAGCTTCTCGCACCCGCATGTCCGCGCCCGGCTCGAGAAGCACATGGGCTCCAACTTGGTGCGGCTCACGGACAAAGCCTTCATGAACGAACTCGAGGACAGGATCCGGGCGGTCAATGAGGAGACCCTCAACAGGAGGATCACCTCGCGTGTTGTGAGTAGATGACTTAAGCCTAAAGGCGCGAAACCAACGGTGAGACGAGCGGTGAGGGATATTTGAACAATGGAGAACAAGAAACACGATGTGTTGTTCCAACGCCCCACTCGGCCACCGTACTTGGCCACCGTACTTGGCCACTGGTTTCGTGCCCGCTCCTTTAAGGTTTTATAACACTAATTTGAAAATTAAGCAGTATAAATTTTGTAAATATTGTATTTATTTAGGAATGTGATTCTTCAGACTACAGTTACAACAATAAATCGATTATAATTGACTTGGCGTCGTTCTATAAAACCAGATCTTCTTCTCAGGTTTCCTCTTAAAAGTGAATGTTGTTAGCAGTCTTACCTTTGCCCAGTACCTACTAAAGTCAGATAGGCAGTCGTTCCATGTAAAATATACCAGTATTTTACATGGAGCGACTGCCTATCTTGCTTCAGCTGCATCAGGTTGAACTGGAAGCCAACCCCAACATATTTGGGAAAAGGCTAGGCAGATGATGAGTGGTTGTTGTTACTAAAATAACAATCATTTGGTCTTTCACCCAGCACATTAATCGATCACATGCATGACCACGTTTCTACAAAATAATGTAAGTTCTAAATACTCTTTTCAGGGACAAAATAAATAACCTGGTACCAATCAATCATCACTGACAGTACCGAGGACGCCTTTCGTGTCTTTCGCTTATTAAACGCCAGTCACCGTGAAACTAATTACCCATCCATCAGTCAAAGATCGCTTTATGGACTTTACGATTTCATTTCGTACCTGCTACGAGCAACAATTACTCCTAAAGTACTTTCCTAATCCATATAACTTTTATTAACGTATAGATCTGCTTACAGGTTTCCCAAAGTGATAATGCGCATAGAAATCTTCGTCACTGTTCGGCAACGGTCGTATTCCCCGAGCGTCGGAAGACGATATGTATATAGAATGGTTAAGTGCATTTTCTTCATGCATAATTTAGTAGGATTATGTGTTTTGTGTCGGGTGTTTCCGGGAATACGACAATTAGCGAAGATCTGCATGCGCATTATTAATTTGGGAATACTGTACGTTATGTTTCTTTTTAAACGTGTGCATTTTATAATTTCTACAGTAGGTCATGTTTTGACAGATGGATGAGATGGAAAGGCTCAAACGACTAATCCTGGTGGGGAAGACGCCGCTGTCAGAATGTCCTCCAGAGCTGTTCCATCACCCAGTGTTCGTGTTTTGGCGGATGGTCAACCGTGAAGTGAACCGAGCGTCCAGGAAACGTGCTGAAGCTTACTACAGAAAATTGAAAGCTTCACAGAAATCGGACCTGGTAACGACAGTTTTGATTAAAAATAGACTCGAACATTAAATTAAAATTTCAGTCCTTAAAGTATGACTTATTTTATAGGCCATTGGAGAAGAACAGTTGCCAGAAGAAGAAATGGAGGGGGAAGGCGATAAGCTAACACCCGAAGAACTGCTAGCGAGATGTCGTGCAGACTTGGAAGAACAAAAGCAGCTTGACCTGGAGAAAGGTGTACGTTTCACCGACGAGCAGTTCGCTCAGCTCAAATACGAGACAAACGAGGTCAAACACCTGAAGGCACTCACGGTAATAAGATAATTTGTTTTGTTTTATTATATGGTACCAATAACCATAGTCTCCAGAGGAAGAACTATGATTGTTGATTTTGTTTACCTGAATGTTATCTTCACATTTCCGAGACTTTGTTCTTTTTGTTACATCCCCGCATGCAGCTGCCAATGACTTGACCATAGTTCCAAGCGCCGCGCAACTCGATGGGGCTCGGAAAACGCGCCCTCGCACGCCCCAAGACATCTGTGCTGGGAAATTACCTACTATTTAGGAAAAAGATGTGAAATCTGTCGAACCATTAAAACATTGTAGGATGTACCTACTCACCTAGAATAGTCTGAATGCGTGGATACTACGTGTCACCGGGTCTTAAGGTTGCTATCTCTTATTAAATTGTTTATACAGTCTAGTGCAGTAGTGATAGCTCGTGGTGAACCGGTTTGAAGTGGATTGACTCTAGCTTAGCCTGACCTGGGGCCCTCCCGTGATATATTCGACCTATGGACTTATCTTGCGCTCGTGTAACAGTCATTAGCCGGTGCAGCTGCACACAGACACACTTCCAGACCTTGTAATCACAACTCAATCAGCCCACCGCTGACTCGAATCAAAATTTTACTAGATACTAGAGTTTATTTCTTTTCATCCCTTCTATTCGAAAAGTGTCGTTTTGTTCCCCGTTTAGCGGGAGCAAAGTAGCTCTTTTCTCCACTAGACTTTTTAGCGGGCAGTAATGAGATTTGAATTTGGAACATGAATCGTTCATTGAAATCGAACGAAAATTGTATAGATGACTGGCTGTAAGTGTTTGTTGTACGGTGCGGGGGTCAGCACGCGCATTGTAGAAAATATTAAATTAAGAGTTGCAGATAGTTCGCCCATACCGTTCTCACAGCGCTCTTCTACATCAAAGGAACCTTTTCCTGAGCACCAGCCAGATACTGAGATTACAAACACTCAAAATACTGGATGACTTTTTTATCACTTTCCAAAAAAAATGGGTATATTCGGTGAATGGAGTAGAAGCTTAAAGCATAACTAGTTTTGTTTTTCTATTTCCACAGTTTAGAAAAGAATTGATCCATCATCAAAAAACGCTACAAATTTCAAGTAAACTTTTCATATTAGAACAAAAAAAGAGTAATTAAAAAACAAAAAAATTATAAATAAATCCACAACTATATCAATCCCAAACAAAATACACACAGTGACAATAAATTTTCAAAATTTTGCCAGTGCCATTTATATTTATATCTATTAGATAATTAAATTTGTAATTGACCTTTTTTACATTCATGTCATTTTTTTAATTAAACTTATTCATTAATTACTTAAAAGTGTCTCTTATTTATTTTCTCATAGAACGAGATGAAAAGTAGAGTATATGACTCGAGAGCAAACATATTTTTCCCTCAGGCGATGTACTTTGAATCCCTCGCTACGCTCAGGATTCTATTTTAGAATCCCTCGCTATGCTCGGGATTCTATTCTAGAATCCTTCGCTTCGCTCTGGAATCAAAATGGCGCCCTCGCCGTAAAAATACTATTTTGCTCCCTTGTCATACAATCTACTATTTCATCCCTTCTATTCGAAAAGTGTCGCTTTGTTCCCCTTTTAGCGGGAGCAAAGTAGCTCTTTTCTCCACTAGACTTTTTAGCGGGCAGTAATGAGATTTGAATTTGGAACATGAATCGTTCATTGAAATCGAACGAAAATTGTATAAATTACTGGCTGTAAGTGTTGGTTGTACGGTGCGGGGGTCAGCACGCGCATTGTTGAAAATATTAAATTAAGAGTTACAGATAGTTCGCCCATACCGTTGTCACCGCGCTCTTCTACATCAAAGGAACCTTTTCCTGAGCAACAGCCAGATACTGAGATTACAAACACTCAAAATACTGGATGACTTTTTTATCACTTTCCAAAAAAAATGGGTATATTCGGTGAATGGAGTAGAAGCTTATGGCATACCTGGTTTTGTTTTTCTTTTTTCCACAGTTTAGAAAATAATTGATCCATCATCAAAAAACGCTACAAATTTCAAGTAAACTTTTCATATTAGAATAAAGAAAGAGATATTTAAAAAAAAAACAAAAAATGTAAAATATCGAATTTGAAGACAAATATTTTTTTTTTTTTTTTTTTTTCGAATTTGGAAAAAAAAACTAAGTGTGGCATTTGCTTCTACTCCGTTCACCTAATACCTATTTTATTTTGAAAGTGATAAAAATGGCATCCTGTATAAATAAATCCACAACTATGTCAATCCCAAACAAAACACACAGTGACAAAAATTTTCAAAATTTCGCCAGTGTATTAGATATAAATATAAATTTGTAATTGACCTTTTTTACATTCATGCCATTTTTTTAATGAAACTTATTCAATAATTACTTAAAAGTGTCTCTTATTTATTTTCTCATAGAACGAGATGAAAAGTAGAGTATATGACTCGAGAGCAAACATATTTTTCCCTCAGGCGATGTACTTTGAATCCCTCGCTACGCTCAGGATTCTATTTTAGAATCCCTCGCTATGCTCGGGATTCTATTCTAGAATCCTTCGCTTCGCTCTGGAATCAAAATAGCGCCCTCGCCGTAAAAATACTATTTTGCTCCCTTGTCATACAATCTACTATTTCATCCCTTCTATTCGAAAAGTGTCGCTTTGTTCCCCTTTTAGCGGGAGCAAAGTAGCTCTTTTCTCCACTAGACTTTTTAGCGGGCAGTAATGAGATTTGAATTTGGAACATGAATCGTTCATTGAAATCGAACGAAAATTGTATAAATTACTGGCTGTAAGTGTTGGTTGTACGGTGCGGGGGTCAGCACGCGCATTGTTGAAAATATTAAATTAAGAGTTACAGATAGTTCGCCCATACCGTTGTCACCGCGCTCTTCTACATCAAAGGAACCTTTTCCTGAGCAACAGCCAGATACTGAGATTACAAACACTCAAAATACTGGATGACTTTTTTATCACTTTCCAAAAAAAATGGGTATATTCGGTGAATGGAGTAGAAGCTTATGGCATACCTAGTTTTGTTTTTCTTTTTTCCACAGTTTAGAAAATAATTGATCCATCATCAAAAAACGCTACAAATTTCAAGTAAACTTTTCATATTAGAATAAAGAAAGAGATATTTAAAAAAAAAAACAAAAAATGTAAAATATCGAATTTGAAGACAAATATTTTTTTTTTTTTTTTTTTTTCGAATTTGGAAAAAAAAACTAAGTGTGGCATTTGCTTCTACTCCGTTCACCTAATACCTATTTTATTTTGAAAGTGATAAAAATGTCATCCTGTATAAATAAATCCACAACTATGTCAATCCCAAACAAAACACACACAGTGACAAAAATTTTCAAATTTCGCCAGTGTATTAGATATAAATATAAATTTGTAATTGACCTTTTTTACATTCATGCCATTTTTTTAATGAAACTTATTCAATAATTACTTAAAAGTGTCTCTTATTTATTTTCTCATAGAACGAGATGAAAAGTAGAGTATATGACTCGAGAGCAAACATATTTTTCCCTCAGGCGATGTACTTTGAATCCCTCGCTACGCTCAGGATTCTATTTTAGAATCCCTCGCTATGCTCGGGATTCTATTCTAGAATCCTTCGCTTCGCTCTGGAATCAAAATAGCGCCCTCGCCGTAAAAATACTATTTTGCTCCCTTGTCATACAATCTACTATTGCCGCGCACTTTTTCAATTTGGTACATCTTAGTGTTCAGCGCCAAAGAACTCGAACGCAAATATTGTTTGCATAAAGACTGGCTGGTACGACGGCCCAAAGTCGCGCCGCCGGATGAATAAAAAAAAAGGAAATCAAATTAAAAACGCGCGAACTACAGCCCGCGTTTTCGTCAATTTTCATGGATTGTTAGAAATTCAAGGTTTTGTTTTGAAAATGAGTTTTTCAAAGGGACAGTGAATAAAATATGAGGCGCCTTTTATTTTCTCATAGTGGGTGATGAAAAGTAGAGTGTATCACTCTGGCGCAAAATATATTTTTGGCTCGGGCGACGTACTTTGAATCCCTCCCTAGGTTCAGGATTCTACTAAAGAATCCCTCGCTATGCTCGGGATTCTACTCTAGAATCCCTCACTTCGCTCCGATTCAAAAAAGCGCCCTCGCCGTAAAAATATTATTTTGCTCCCTTGTCATACAATCTACTATTTAATCACTGTCTCTTATCTTACAACTTATTATTATATTACGGAGCGCTATATTGTACTCGAAATACTACCGAAAATAACAACGAATGTGAGTACGTAAACTCACACAAACTACGGCTGATGTTACTTTGTTTATATTACCCTTTGGTTGGTAAGTGCGTGTTGAGCACACATTATTGTAGGGATTCGCGTTATTATCAGATGCGTAGCTAGACTGGCGCGAGTCTAGCTGCCTAATACTTTGTTACAATAGTTTCTTCTTACACAATGCCTCCAAGTAGGACAAAGTCCCATTTATTGAAATTGAGTTCGATATTTGTTGGCAATATTTAATGCTGGACGCATAAAATTGTCATTCCGTTTAATAGTATTCTAGGTTTTCAAAAAATTCGATGTTATTTTACTGTACTGTACTAGTTGTTGCGTTTTAGCTTGTCAATAGCGGTTATTGCCCTTTCCCTAATATCTCTTCGTACGAACCAAAACAATGAACCATGTATCGTTTTTCATTAGAAAAAATGTTAGAGATCACGATAGATGACGATTCAAGACCTGAACAGGCTTGAAATATGTTATGTTATATATTATGTTTTGGGTTTTAAAGTTAAGAAATTTAATAATGTAGGTGAGTCAATGTCTGCTATTGACATCTTAACTGGCAGCAACTATAAACTTTTGTCTTTTTTTCGTATCGATGATATTTCCAAATTATACTGTATGGGGGCTCAAAAAAATATAACCAGACTTCAAAAACAGGAAACGTATGCACTTCGGGAAGCATCGTCCACCTTTGGGAATAGAACGCTTGATGATGAGATCTAAAATACTTGCCTATTATTTTCTATTACCATGACTACAAAATTATAAAGAAAAAACAACTCTTTGCATTTCTTTACACATAGGTCTACGACCGGAGTGGGTGACCTGCAAGAGAACACTTCATGCAAAAGCACAATGATAGTGCTCTACTACAAAACCGCGCCTCAATAAAAGTTAGAAACTTGCCTCAGTAGGGGATCACTCTGCAGCGCGACGTTCAGTTCAGGCAGATTCGGAAATACGAAAATTACCGAAGCGCATTCCTTTTCTAGTTTAACTGTACAAAGGTCCCCATCCCTAGACCCCAAATCGCCTGACATGATTTATCTTTAAATACTCATGCTGCACTGTAAAATTTAATGAATATTGAAAAAATAAAAATTGTAAAAAAAATGTCTCGGAATTTTCAAAAATCCTAGTAGAAACCCAACTTAAAAGGTTGTGAGGTTGAATATAAATCAAATTGAACTTGAAATGCTCTCCACAAAAATTCTCATAAAATTTTCAAGCGATGAAAAGGTGATAAAAACTTCTAAAATTGTCAATTTTCCCTTTTCCTTTCGCAAGTTAAAATGATTTCTTGAAATACCCAGTGAACTTTTAATACAAAATCGCGTGATCCTGGTGCATTGAACTTCAAACTTTGTCCATTAACTGTTCCGGAGCTAACGTAAATACGCCTAAATTATTTATTAAAATCCGTTTTAGAGCTAATGCACATCACTGATTTGAGTCGATGAAGAAATTACTGTACATTAGGAATAATCAATGAACTAGTTCTCTCTGGTATTTAAAATTGTTAAGACTGCAGCAGACACGTCCTAACTATTGATCAGCCAACGAATACCTACTCAACCAACGAATCGTCTATCAGGGTCTTTAATAAATTCGGCTCAAACCAGTTTATAACTGGACATGAATCACGTTAGAACACGATTGATAAGTAATGACCTAACCTCGCCACTCACTCGTGCTATCCAAACGTTTGTTACTCATATAATATTATCGATGTTTAACCAGAATCATAACAAAAATGAAACTATATACTGTAAGGTTGAAAATACAACGCTTTGAAGTTTTTTCTGCCATCGTTTGATTTATTGGAGGATTCAGTTTCTTGCTTTTATAAGGTAATACTATATCAAGGATCTAGTTCTAGGTCATACAGAAAGACAAATTGTAAGTCGATCGCTCGTCTTTGGTACAGTCTTTGACCTACAGCTGACCTGACATCCGTCCTACGTTCAGTTTCAGTGGAATAAAAAGCCCAGGTTTTCTGGCGCCTTACCAGTCCTGTAATACTGACCTGTGGTCTACTGCATCATACAATCCAAACTTTACAAGAATTATTCGGGGTCCCATTGCCAAATGACAAAAAATGGAATCCCTCTAGATTCGTCCTGTCCGACTGTCTGTCTCTGAAATTTGGAAAGGATGTGTCTTCTATTAACTGCTACAGCAAAAGTGATGTTAAAAATACGAATAAACAAAATAGAAGTGACCCACTATACATGCAAATAAATCTACATATTACACATTTGTCGACCAGCTCTTAAAAAATATATCGAGAATCCAAAAATACTTTTTTTCTTAAGCCAATGGTTGATGAGATATTAACATCTAAAGCCGTAAAAATTGTGCCAATTTTTTAAAATGGATAAATTAACATCAATAGGCTATAAAAACACGTATCCCAAAATTATTCTTCTATAAATATTATTAGCACCGAACTAGTTACACGATTAGTTAATGATTAACTGACTTATTTATTCGTTACGTATGTTTAAACAAACAACTTTGTGGATAACACTAAATACTACAAAACTTACTCTACTTTGTTATACACATATTCAATGTACATTGTTTGTGTACTAGGACATTATATTTACATAACAATGAGTCTAGTTCATCATAACTGTCACAGTATTTTGTTTACTCACTCAAATGATAGTGAATCGCACTATTGGGACATTTCAAACCCCCCTTGCCGTAGTCGGTGACAAATGAGTTGTTTTGAGTCATTAAAACTTTAGATAATAAAAATATATTGCTTAGAACAATATCAATATTTCTTTAGGGACAAATAAGAAGGAAGACTAGGAAATAATAGAATGTTTCTTTTATGATAAAGTCCAAAACAAAAAGTTGCGTGTTTCGACTCACTTCCGTATCATTCATGTAACTAGATATTGTTTACGTTTTCAGACCTTCTGCATCACAACATATTGCGTGATAGTCTAATAGGATATGACGTCATACGTGGGTAGGTACATTCCTGCTCAACGTCTACCACTACCCCATAAAACTTACTTTGTCAGCTGTCAGGTTTCTTGATATTTGTCCATGAAGGGAGGTCGATTTGTGCACACGCAAGTGTCAATATGTCTTGCTTGGACATATGAAGGTCAAGGCCAAACGCTTCTTTTATCTTACACGCACTACTACGCTCTTTTTTCGTATCAATCATTTACTCGTGATCTGTCCAATAGAAGGAATTATTATTAGTTTTGTGTTTACAAAACTAACTGCAAAACTTGATAATACAATCTGGTTCTACGTCGGAACTCGACGATTAGTAGATTTTTAAGAAAATGCTTGTCATTTGTCTTTATTAGAATAACAAGTCGAATCTTTTATTAAGAATTCATTAATAAACAATTTTTCTATCTTTCACAGACGGTCGAGGAGCTTTACGCTTTGGCAGACAAAATCATCGGACTCAAACGTCTGTAAAAGGCTTTTTTTAATTTTTAAGAATAATGTAATAATTTTTTAGCGTGATGTACCTGAAATCAATATATACGTAATAATATGTCGTTTGTCAGTCCTCGTATATTATATTATCAAACCATTTATGTCTCTTGACTAGAATTAAAAACATTGTAAACTTCAATTTAGTGAAAGTAAGCAATATGCATTTTATATGATGTAATAAATGTCCATAAAAATGTATTTTCTTTCAGTGATTCTTAAACACGATAAATTCAAACACAAGTTTAATACTTTGAATGTTTATTTAACTTACTCATACTTATTAGATTATTTGTAACAATCTTATATGGTTAGAAACCGCATTAAAACTGTAGCCAACATATATATATTTAGTACAGTTTATCAAATTATTATAATAAGAACTTGACTAGATTAACATAACATAACGAGTAATTTAAATTTAGATATAATTAATTAACGTCTTTTTTTATGAAATAATGAATTTACAATGGCGATGTTTGTCTATAATCTTGAGTGTTCTATATATGAGTTAGGGGTGATTAACAGAAACGTCCCCTTGTTTATTACAACTAGGATAATGGTGTAACGATTATATAGAACTAAAAAATCGTAACGCTACGAGGCGTAGCGGCGCGGTGTCACAAGTGACTTTTGGGTCTACGGCGTAGCTGCGCGTAGATGAGGCCGGCTGGCTTGTCGATGGGTTGGTAGATCACGTGTCGGGGGTCGCCCTTGGTCACGTTCGCGGGGAATTTAGACATATCGATGTTGAGGTAGTGCTTGTTCGGCATCGTCATTTTGATCCAATTGATCTGTGAACAACGAAAATAAAAATTAAAAATTGCTTCATTAAATTCAAAAATCAACATTCGTAATTCGTAACCATATTATCTGCAAAGATAAGGTCCAAAAAGTCGTGTACAGTATCTTAAGCTGACGCCGACGCGTCGTCACGATGTCGCGAGATCAAATCCGGGCAGATACATCACATGACAGAAATACGTGGAATTCATAGATTGTTAACAATTACAGGAGATTGCAGTTTTTTGTTATTGTTGACCTATTATCAGACATTTATCTATCAAACATTTTATGTCATGAAGACTCGTATCATCATCATCATCATCAGCCTATTAACGACTGCTGGGACACAGGCCTCCTCTATGAGAGGGAATGGGCTATAATCCACCACGCGGGCCCAGTGCGGATTGGTAGATGTCACATGTCTTCAAATTGTTTGGTTCTAGGACATGCCGGTTTCCTCACGATGTTTTCCTTCACTGTTTTGAGAGCAGTGGTGATGAAATAAATTACACAAAGTAATGCGCCTGTCTGGGTTCGAACCCACGACTCGTATGTACTCGTTAAATCGATATCACTAATTGAATGCCTTGAATGCAGAGAAATGTACTTGTATTGTGTTGTGTGGATCGATATAGCCAATTATTATTGTTACCGTAGAAACCACACTTGCAACAATATTATTTATATCTACTATTGATTGATCACGCAGCTTTATAAAAGCGTTTTTAAAAGCTATATTATTTATTAAATGATCTCATTACTACACTGCTATTAAACACTTTGATTTTCAAGTAATTCATTTGGAGAGAAATATAGAAAAAATAAGACCACATATTTCTAAAACCAAAAAAATATTGAAAAAATATCAAATAGCTCCCCCACCCACTTAGGTTTTAATTGAACTCGATATCGTTTGACCTTTGCCTCACGTGACTGTGGTTTGAAAACAAGTACAACCCAATATGACGTCATCAGCGATATCGTTCATATCGCATTGTTACCAGAATATATTAGTATTCGTATTCGTTTCCGCGTAGGAACTCTTTTAAAGTATGGCTAATTGGAACAAGGCTCTTAAATTAGGGTAGTGATATAAAACGTTATTGAACATAATGATTATGGTCGACTGGTCATAATTGATAAGTAATGAATATGAATAATAATATCTTGGCACGTGTCATGCCCAAAAACTAATAGAAAAATATCGTTTTCCTTTAACAGTTTCAAACTAATAATGGATTTGTAACTTATACTGTATAACTTTTATAGAGTTGATGACTTGCATATTTTTAATATTTAGAAATAAATAGAAAACGAATTTTCCCAGATAAAACACCTAAAACCGATTTCTCGCCCCCCGTAAACTCCTATATTACAACTTTCGTCGATATCGTTAGAGCCGTTTTCGAGAACATTGTCATAGAAATATTGCTCATTTAATATAGGGATATGCAAATCAGCAACTCTAAAAAACATCGAAAAACCATAAAATTGCATAAAAAACCATAAAGTTATAATTTATTACTAAGTCGTAAAGAAAGCTTCTTCCTTCCTACATTTTTTAAATAAATGTAACCCATAGATGACATCTTTGAAATGTGATTATTGTTCGTTTCACAAATATCTACTGTGGCTACGTTATATTATTCTGAAAAAAGGTTCCCAAGAGAAATCATGACTGCGGGAACACTGCGGGCTATTGACCGCCGCAGCTAAACATAGAAACTTGCAATATTTATTTCTGTACTACTCAAAAGACACTTCACGTCTGAGCCGTTACAAAGAAGAGAAAAGAGTAACAAAGTATTTTTAAACAACACTAAGATAAAAAATCTGGTTTTGGTCGCTCCTTTGAATCTATTTCATGATGATAACTCAGACAAAAATAATAGCCTCAGAAACAGTTTTGATAAGTAATCACAGGGGTCACCGCTAATGTTAAAAAAACAACCAAAATTAGATTCCTTAATTGTTCCGTACAATCTATCAAAAGAAACATAATTATGTTAATTACTAGTTTATGCCCGCGGTTTCGCCAGCGTGAAGTTCGGTAATTGACACACACACACACACATAGATAGTTTATAACCTGGATTAATACGTAGGTGTTAATCCAGGTTATATATATATATATCTGTGTACCAAATTTCTCCAAACATCCATCCATCTATCCTCACAAACTTTCGCTTTTATAATATTAAGTAGGATACATCATATTTGTAGTAAATACAGCTATTAAGCAAATTGTTGACATAGTAAGTTGTAAAAGGATGTTATCAAGACACCTTGCCTCGAATATTAGTTGTCTTATTAAAATAGGGTGAATTAATACGAACTTCAAACTAGCGTAAATTTCGCTATCAACCCCAGCATAGATAAACAGACTTGCTACCTAAATGGCAAATGTTATCAGGGTTATTGATAATAATATTTTGCATATAGTTTCAACTTATGGGCGTGTGCAAATATTCAGCAATGGTAATCAGAATACAAATACGGGGTCAGATGCTGAAGGTGAATTGCACACTGCAAAGCAGGGTCTTTAAAGAGGGGGTGATGATGAAAAGCTATAGGGCACATTTAGGGAAAGATCTTTGGTAAACCCTACCTAGGATTACTATTCAAAGCTACAATTAGCTCACTCTGAGCACTTGGCAGTCAGCATCACCATGGTAATAGTTTGTATCACGAGTTCCTATAGCGAATTTTCTGGCTGGTTATTCTTTTTATCACACCATATAGGATATTCTCAAGTACCTTAAACCGTATGAAAGAAGAAGAATAAGATAGTCTTACCTCTGCAACTTTCTCCAGGACAGTCTTCTGTGCTTGATACAATGTGTGCTGCACTGATGGTGAGTACACGCCGATATCTGCGGGGCCGGCGAATTTGTCCAAAATGGCGTCTTTGACAGTTAACCAGGCGTTGTCGAAGTCTGCTGTCCGCATGTTGTCGTATATCCATTCTGCTTCCACCACAGTACTGATGAAGAAGAAAGAAAAGATAAGCACTTATTGGATAAATACATTAATTACATTTTATGACAATCTTCGACATATTATATGCACCAAGTAATTGAATGATACAAGGAGGAATGGAAGACCTCTGACCAAGAACAAGATAACAAATAAGAATCAATAAATAAATGAAGATACAAATAAACAATCAATTACCTGAAACTCATAAACTAACTATATACAGAATTAATTTAAAACTATTAAATAAACTAAAATAAACAAAAATAAATAAACTAACAGCAAACTATAAAAGGGCATCGAAAAACTCCTCAACGCTGTCAGCTGGTAATGTGCCCAAGAGACTGGTGGCGTTGCCACGTTTAATGGCAACACTTAGCCTTTGGCCAAGGTAAACGCCAGCTCTTGGGTCACGGGAAGCGTCAACTAGGCGTTTTGAAATTTCCTTGAACAGGCTATGGGCCCCCCCGGCCTAAGAGTTTCAACCCCAAACGGCCCGAAAATATAGTTACCACAAAGGTAAGGTCTATATTTACGCCGCTTGAGGTTATCTGCAGCCGCAGCGGCATTACCTGAATATTCTTTCGGCAGCATCGGAAAGCGTAGTATATTCGTCTTGTACGAAATCCACGAATGCTGACTGTGTAGTCTTAAGAACACGAAGACCACTTAAACCGGATTTCACAGTCACTGCCTCTGTTCAACAAAGGAAACACATATTAATAAAAAGTCTGAAATTATAACTAAAACAATCACATAAACTAATACTTGTAAGCACAACTAACCGTGTCGAGCTTGGCTCACTTCGCACCATCTGGTCGCAGTCGGCGAAAATACGAAAGCGTGATTATGAGGCGCGCCCGCCTGGAGTCGCTCCCAAGGGTACTCGACGACTCTACATTTGGCCTCTACTACTTGCTTGTACATGTACAAGAAGTGGCCCACTACTACCGCCCCGAACTCTTCGGGCGTCTTCACTCCATGCTTCTTCGCCAAGAGATACACCGTGTTCTTCTGAGAGTCCGTCGCTACCACGTCTTTATTGTCTCCGATCACATAGGCGCTTTCAGAGTGCAATTTTAAATCCGTGAATACTTCGAACTCTCGAATGGAGTGGTATTCTGCATCTCGTTGAACATGGAGGAGTTTGACAGAGCACTTGCCGTACCCGTGGTCGTACAGTTCAAAGCGACCACCGGAGTCAGCAGAGGCTGTCAAAGCCGGACCAGCGGTGAAGCTGCTGGTCACCGGAGATTCCATGGAACTCGTGTTGGATGGTTTCGCGTAAATTCTGAAAACATGTTTAATTTAATCATTAATTAATCGTAAGTCTATTTTGGAATTGAGAACCAGTAGATAACGATTCTGGTTTGATTTATTGTTAACAAACAAATGGATGTTTTGCGTATTTACGAGCACGTACACGAACAAAATGACACATTAAGTAACTTGACGATCACAAAGTTAATTACCTGTTGATGCTTGCCCACGGCATTTTGGTTCAAGCAAATAAGTCGATTAAATCACTTAATTTTGAGAGAGTGTAGGAAGCCGCGTCGCCGCATAGCCCAACGTACTGACTGTTCCGGCAGAGATGCTGCCCTCACTTATAAGAGTAACCTGTGACCTGCGTTATCAGCAGCCAGCACGCGCCCGCGCCGCCGCGATATTGTAACACTCATTAATTATCTAATGCGGTTCAGCGCCGGATTTCACGACACAATTAAACAACAAATAATAAGGGTCTTTAGTCTACGGCTTCCTAGGAAAAGGGCAAAAAGGGTCAATCTGAAACTTTTTTTTTCAATGTTCTTTTAACAGTCGCATTGCTACACCATATCGTTAATTAGTCTTGAAGCAGTCGTTTTAATCATTTCTAGATTTATTGAGTGTTATTTTCTATGGCCCTGAGCAAGCTGAATACGGCCCTGGTGCTATTTATCAAGTGTTTATAACTATACTGTGCTATACATGAAGCGTGGACACACTCGCTTACTTTCCTTACACACTAGGGACTTTAGACTGGTCTTTGATGAACTGGTAAATCCCTGATTTTGTAAATGGCTCCATGACATTACATCCTGACGTAGGAGGTCAAAATTCACCTGGGGATGACCGCATAGCAACCTGGCAGACGATTTGATTGACTAAATTGTTGAGGGGAGATACGGTAAAATAATGTTTTTTATTTTTTTCTCATAACTAATATTCTAATCGTAAATTGTCGAATGACTTTTAAAACATGGATAAGTAAAAGGTTATCTGTATTTTAGAATATATTTTTTATACAATCAATAAAAACAGGCCATTGTGCTTTGTAACGAAAAAATATTTAGAATTTGTTTTAACTATTAATTAGGAAGATAATAAGAACAATAGTCATAATTAGAGACCGGATAATATGCATTTGCATATTTGCATATGCATTTGCATATTTAAGCGATTTTCAAGGCTAATAGCATATTTTTACTAATATCTAGTGATGATGCATATTATTGCTATAATTTACAGTAGGTAGGTATTTTTCGAGCGTAGCGCACTCGGCAGCCGCGCATATTTTGCTTACCACTGAACATTTGGAACAATACTTGATTGTTAATGTTTACAAAAATATTAAATAATGTCTACTGTATCGATTAACATCTATCAATGGATAGTTTTCTATAAATGTATGCTGATTTTTTAATAAAAAATATAAAACTTAATAGTTTTTTTATTTTATCAAATAACAATAAATTAAAAAGATACATACATAATAAAGTAAAACATAAATAAGACAAGTATTTCCTAACAAAATACTTAAATCTAAAGGAATAATATTTACAAAACAAAAAAAACTCATTTAATGTTGCATATTCTGTCAGTTTTCGTGCATATTTTAGGCATTTTTCATGCATATTTGCATGCATATTTCAAGCTTTTTATGTTGCATATTATCCGGTCTCTAGTCATAATTAACTAAACTATGTACATTGTATCCTGTCTAATAAAACTAACAATTCTTGAATCATGTAAATAACA
Organism: Xestia xanthographa; assembly: GCA_905147715.2. Lineage (NCBI taxonomy): Eukaryota > Metazoa > Arthropoda > Insecta > Lepidoptera > Noctuidae > Xestia > Xestia xanthographa. The sequence goes on along the minus strand of LR990655.1, from coordinate 20,544,434 downwards.
AGTAGATACCCACTTCTTATAACAAAAAAGTAGCTCCATTTAAAAAAATTGCCATTGTTTTTCGTGCCGGTAACTGCCTAAGGAAACAAATTGCTGTACTTCTACTTTCAACAGAAGAGATAACGAGTTCCCATTACTTAAACACGATAGAACATGAAAAACGTGAAAAACCCAACAAGTAACTGTTGCACGAAGCTTCAGCCGGTGGCAACGTACTCTTCAATGATATCGCTGTGAGCACTGTTGAATCTCGTGAAAAGAAACGAGCGAAAAGATAAGTAGGAACCATTATATCGGGCAGTTGTAATCTACTGCTCAACCGCTAATGACCGCCGTTATAAACGGTCAGCGGGAATTACCTACAGCTAAATCACCACGCTTGGCAGAATTCACAGACATATTGGCGATCGCTGTACCGATGTGTTGCTTTTGAAAGAAGGTCTCATACCGGAGCAACCACGACGGGCTGAGTTGGTAGGCGGATTGGCGATCGTAATTTGTTTTTCAAAACACTTCCTCGAAAACTGGTCCTTAACGCACTACGATTAGGTACAACATGCAATGTATTTCACACGCGTGCGATTTTTTCCACTTTCCCGCACGTGTGCGGGAATGAAAATTGCCATAGATAATACCTATACTTAGTCCAAATTGGTTCAATGCCTATAGTCTGAGGATAATGTTTTTTTTTTTAATTTTTGCAAAGCACTACGCGTCTTTACGGCATAAATATTTTTTGAATATTCAAATTGTGTTTATAAATAGAATATCATAGACAAACATGATTATTTAAAACTGATAGTTACTTTTATACACAAATTAACATTTATTTGTGTTCTGAATTCAAAAATATAAAATAAATCTATTTTTTACATTAGGCTGTTTAACGACTCCATACCATTGCCTCTCTTTCAACCTGGCGAGACCAAAGCGCGAAAAAAAAAAAAGAAAATTTAAATCATAGTTTCATAGTTCGTGACAAAAATATTATTCGTTATTTTATTTTATTTCTTCATTCAAAAGTGTATTGAAAAACGTCGTTTGATACACGTGGACATTTGTTATTGCAATTCTCGGCTCAAAAACACCCTCGCCTACGGCTCGGGTGTTATAATTCCGCCTCGATTGCAATAACAAACTTTCTCCACTTGTATCAAAATGTACTATTTCAAAACACTTCCTCGAAAAGTGGTCCTTATCGCACTACGATTAGGTACAACATGCAATGTATTTCACACGCGTGCGTTTTTTTCCATTTTCCCGCACGTGTGCGGGAATGAAAATTGCCACAGATAACTATACCTATACTTAGTCCAAATTGGTTCAATGCCTATAGTCTGAGGTGAATGTTTTTTTTTTAAATTTTTGCAAAGCACTACGCGTCTTTACGGCATAAATATTTTTTGAATATTCAAATTGTGTTTATAAATAGAATATCATAGACAAACATGATTATTTAAAACTGATAGTTACTTTTATACACAAATTAACATTTATTTGTGTTCTGAATTCAAAAATATAAAATAAATCTATTTTTTACATTAGGCTGTTTAACGACTCCATACCATTGCCTCTCTTTCAACCTGGCGAGACCAAAGCGCGAAAAAAAAAAAAGAAAATTTAAATCATAGTTTCATAGTTCGTGACAAAAATATTATTCGTTATTTTATTTTATTTCTTCATTCAAAAGTGTATTGAAAAACGTCGTTTGATACACGTGGACATTTGTTATTGCAATTCTCGGCTCAAAAACACCCTCGCCTACGGCTCGGGTGTTATAATTCCGCCTCGATTGCAATAACAAACTTTCTCCACTTGTATCAAAATGTACTATTTCAAAACACTTCCTCGAAAAGTGGTCCTTATCGCACTACGATTAGGTACAACATGCAATGTATTTCACACGCGTGCGTTTTTTTCCATTTTCCCGCACGTGTGCGGGAATGAAAATTGCCACAGATAACTATACCTATACTTAGTCCAAATTGGTTCAATGCCTATAGTCTAAGGTGAATGTTTTTTTTTTAATTTCGGCAAAACACTACGCATCTTTACGGCATAAATATTTTTTGAATAATAAAATTGTGTATAAATAGAATATCATAGATATACATGATTTTTAAAAACTTATAGTTACTTTTATACACAAATTAACATTTGTTTGTGTTCTGAATTCAAAAATATAAAATAAATCTATTTTTTATATTAGGCTGTTTACCGGCTTCATACCTTTGCCTCTCCTTCAACCTGGCGAAGCAAAGCACGAAAAAAAAAGAAAATTAAAATCATAGTTTAGTTCGTGACAAAAATATTTTTTGTGATTTTATTTTATTTCTTCAAAAGTGTATTGAAAAACGTCGTTTGATACACGTGGACATTTGTTATTGCAGTTATCGGCTCAAAAACACCCTCGCCTACGGCTCGGGTGTTATAATTCCGCCTCGAATGCAATAACAAACTTTCTCCACTTGTATCTATCTATCTATCATGGGGTTTTGGTTTCCGCACTTAGTCCTTAAAGTGGACCATTGTGCGTGAGCCGTGGTGGCCGTTTACTCCAACCAGCCCACCTCCCTCCAGAAGCAGATCAAACTTCCCGGTCTTCTCAGGGCGTCCGCAAGGGATCTTGGTGTACCCAAGGTCTCCTCGCGAATCTTGGTAACGCCAGTGCACTCAAGGAGCACATGGGCCACCGTTTCCTCCGCCTCCATGCACGCTCTGCATAGAGGACTGTCAGTGATTCCTAGGGTGTGGAAGTGTTTATTTAGTGAACAGTGTCCAGTGATGGTCCCCGCCACCAGTCGTAGGCTATCTCTGTCCAGGCGCAGAAGGCGCCTGGTCAGCTTTGTGTCAAGGGATGGCATGGCTTCCTTGGATTGCCTACACCCTGGTGCCGAGGTCCACCATTTCTCCGCTTGTATTCGAGTGTGTTCCCTTAACCAGCTTCTTAGTTGCTTGAAGGGAATAGGCACAATGGGCTCGGGTCCGCAGGGTTTTGTGCTGGATCCTCTTCTGGCAAGCTCATCAGCCGCATCGTTCCCAAGTGATCCACTGTGACCTTTGATCCATTGTAGTGTTACCGTGTTATGGTTTAGTACCGTGATTCGTTCTAGGGCATTGTGGCATTCTAGTATCAGTCTCGACGTTATCTGAGTACTCTTTAAGGATTGAAGGACTGAGGCACTGTCGGATATTATTCGAATATTGGTATCCGTAACCTCCCTGGCCTCTATAGCGTGTGCCGCTTGGATGATACCCACACACTCTGCCTGGTAAACAGAGTTGAGTATTCCAAGGGGTTTGGCTATTTTAATGTTTAGGTCGTCGGAGAACACCCCGAGACCTGTCCCGTCGTCGGTTTTTGATCCATCAGTGTAGATTCTTAGCTCGTTCGTACCTGAGTAGTCATACAACTCCGCTGTGAGCTCTATGTTGTAGTGTTTTTGGAAGCAGTGGGTCTTCAGGATTCTGTCGCTGGGTGATGCCATCATGGGCTGTTGTTTGATAGCATCTGCTCTGATGCGTGTGTGTTTGATTCTGGAATCGTTACTTAGGGTGCCAGATACTTCGAGTCTGAAAATCGCTATGGCCGCCTCCTCTCTTACGACGAGATGTAGAGGTGGTAGCCCCAGCATCGCCTGTAAGGCAGCAGTGGGGGAAGTTCTCATGCTGCCGGTGATTGCTACGCAGGCAAACCTTTGTAGTTTCTCGAGATCCTTTTGGTTCGTGCTTAGGTTGGTCCTGGGCCACCAAACTAAAGAGCCGTATGTGATGATTGGTCGGATAACTGTGGTGTATAGCCAGTAGGTGATTTTGGGGCTTATGCCCCAATTTCTCCCGAGGAGTCTCTTACATTGCCATAAGGCTATACTGGCTTTTGTGATGGTGTATTCGGTGTGTTTTGCCCAGTTCAGCTGCTTGTCCAAAAAGATACCCAGGTATTTGGTTTCAGTCGATAGGCTTAGGGTTGTCCCAAAGAAGCTTGGTAATTGTAACGTTGCTAGCTTCCTTTTCTTTGTGAAGAGGACGAGTTCGGTTTTGGTAGGGTTCACTGCTAGTCTGTATTCCTTGCACCAGTCTTCTACTATCCTTAGGGCTTGGCGCATAAGGTTGCATAGTGTGTTTTCGTGTGTGCCGTTTATTATTATGGTCAGATCATCGGCATAGCCCACCGTGTAGTAGCCTCTGCTGTTGAGACGTTTGATGAGGCTGTCTACTACGAGGTTCCATAGTAGTGGCGAAAGGACCCCGCCTTGGGGGCAGCCCTTCGCCACTATTGCTCTGGTGGTGTCGTTTACCGTAACTTGTACGGCTCTTAGTCGGAGCATATTTGTGATCCATCCTCGCAGGGTCGAGTCCACACCGTGTTCCTCGAGGGCTGCGTTGATGCTATGGAAGACGGTTTTGTCAAAAGCGCCTTCTATGTCAATGAAGACGGCTAGTGAGGAGCCTTTGTGGTCCACTGCACATTCGATCTTGGAGATCACACTGTGCAGCGCAGATTCTGTTGATTTTCCTGAGGAATACGCGTGTTGTTGTCTGTGGAGTGGTCGCTCCCGAAGAGGTCCGTCCCGAATGTGTCGATCACAGAGTCTCTCGAGGGTTTTCAGTAGGAAAGATGTTAGGCTTATTGGTCTGTACGCCTTAGGTTGTGTGTAATCTGGTTTGCCTGGTTTAGGGATGAAAATAACTTTTACCTCTCGCCATGCAAGGGGTATGTATTTTTGTGCTATGCAGGCTCGGTAGATGGCGGTCAGCCACGGCGTTAGGACGTCTACTCCCCATTGTAGCAGGGCGGGGAAAATTTCGTCTAAGCCTGCGGATTTATATGGTTTAAAAGTCTTTATTGCCCATTTTATTCTCTCTGCGGTTACTATGGTGCGGGCTCTGGCCCAGTCTTGATCATTTGGTGTGTGCGTTGGCTCACTTGCCCAGGTTCTGTCCTCAGAGAGATTGCAGTCTGGGAAGTGGGTTTCCAAAAGGACTTTACTTGTTTCGTGGTCCGACTTGGTGTAAGAGTTGTCTGGGGTTTTCAGCGACCCGAGGGTGCGGTCCTGATCAGTGGATAGGATCTTTCTCACACGCGCGGCTTCGCTGTTCGATTCAATTTCTTCGCAGAATTTCCGCCAGGCAGCCCTGCTGGCATTCCTGACTTGTTTTTTGAAGGTGTATTGTGTTTTCTTGTATGAGTCCCAGTCTTCTGGTAGTCTGGAATTTTTGGCTCTGTTGAATTGTTTGCGCATGGTGTGCCTGAGCTTACTAAGTTCCGCATTCCACCAGGAGTTACCCTTGCTCTTGGTGCTTGGATCTTTTAATTTGCAGCAGGCGTGGTAGGCCTCAATTATAAATTCTGAGAGTTTTGTCACTGTTTCTTCAAGTTGTTTGGGGTCTGTTAGAATACTGGGCGTTTGGTGCTGCGCTAATAGGGAGGCCAACAGTCGTTTGTAGCCGGGTACGTTGGTACGGCGTGGATTGCGTCTAGGATCTGGTTTTTTAAAATTAGCTACTAATGAGAAGCGAATCCTTCTATGGTCAGAGCAGGAAGGCTCGTTGGATACGTGCCAGTCAGAGATAAGTTTTGCCGCGCATTCCGAAGCCAGCGTTAGATCAATGATCGTTTGTCCGCGGGATGTGACCCAAGTGGGTTCCGAGCCGCGGTTTGCGATGTTAAGGTTAGTGGAGAACAAATATGTGCATAGTACCTCACCTCTATTGTTGGCTTTAGTGCAACCCCAAAGCGGGTGATGGGCGTTCGAGTCCGTGCAGATGACCAGGTCCAGGTTGGCGTCTTCACAATACTTTACCAGGTCGGCCATTTCTTTTGGTGGGCAGTCTTCATCCTCGCCTGGCATGTATACCGAGGCCAGGACGATATCAGGTGCATCGCCGTCGGTTTTGAGCCTGACGGCTGTTAGATCTCTGGAACATAATTGCGTGAGTGTGGTGGTGGGAAAATCTTTGGGTATATAGGCACAGGTTCGTGGTTTATCTGTGCCCTGTGTGTCGAGGATCAGCTTACCTCCAATGTTACCAAGGCCGCATATTCTGTTATTACGGATCCAAGGCTCTTGGATGAGTGCAATGGTTCGGGGTTCCATCTCCAGTGCCCTGCGCAGACAAGCAGTAGCCGTCTGGCTATGCTGGAGGTTGGTCTGGATGATGTTTAGGGGACGGGATGTGGGAGGCAGGTGGGTGGAATTAGGGGGAGATGGATCCATCGGATGATTCCCCCCTGTCCTCCAGCCCGTGCTGGTCTTCAATGGGTGCCGGTGACGATGAGAGCAGCTGCTCCGTCCACCCTGGTGGTGAGGATGGCATCCTCACAGCGTCAGCATCAGCCATCGCTGTTCTGGCCATCTCCTCCTCCAGTTGCGTCATCGTCAGATCATGTTCAGTCGGTGCCGGTTTCGTCTGTTCGGTGTCGTTGTCAGTCTGAGTGTCGGAGGGATGGGTTTTGGGGAAAAAGCGCACGTATATCGACCCAAGTAGGTACGATATCCGTCGCTCCCTCCCCAAGACCTTTTCGGCCTCGTCCGGTGGGATACCCAGGGTCAGATAAGTCCCGTAGTTATCCCCACCGACCGATGTCGCCCTGTACAGGGACCATCTACCGATGGCGTACCAGGGGTTCTGGCAGGTCAAAATCGTCTGCAGCAGCTCTATTTCCCCCTTGTACCTGGGTACGAAGAGCGCTGCTCGAACCCGGGTTGGTACGTCGGATTGTCTCATGACTGTCAGTGTCAAGTCGGTGTTCGGCAGTCTTATCTTAGGCACGTTCTGGGTCAGCCAAGTCAGGGCGTTGTCGTCTTCGCACCACATGTGCACCGTGCCATCCGCTACCCTTGGGTAACCGCGGAAGGCTGGGACTTTGGTGGGGTCAGTTCGACACGTGTCCACTATCAGGTCTTCAAGGCTGAGCTTGATGTGCTCTCCCTCGTCAGTCGTCATGTCTCGAGTTGAAGGCGAGAGGCAGATCGCTACGGCGAGTCGCGCAGGGATATCCTTTGTGGCCCGCGCGTAGGTTCTCTGCTCCCCTTGAGCAGGCTGGGTTCTAACACGCTTGGCGTCCCCCTGGAGCGTACTCGGCGAAGCCGTGTCGTCCGGGCGCTCCCTCTTCGCCGCTCCCTGGCCACTTGGACCGGGTTGCGGTTCTGAGGGGCTTGGCACAGCGTTTTGTGCCAGGGACAGCCGGCGCAGGAACCCAGCCCGCTTGCCTCGCTTCTGTCTAGTTCGGGGTCGGTCTACAGTCATCTCGTTGCGGTTCCGGTCGTTTCCTCCGGATGGTCCTGGTGCGGGCAGGAGCTTTGCGCTCTGGGTTTCCCCTTCGCGTGCTGTTCCTTGCCCGCTCGTTTCCGCGTCCGACTGCTGTTCGCGCAGGGTTTCCCCTTCGCGTGTCTGTAGCCGGTCGCGTACTCCCTTACAACTAACCGCTTGTGCTTCGCGCAGGCTATTGCCATCGCGGATCTTGCGCAAACGGTTGTTGAGTTCTCTCTCTCTGTTCCGGATCTTTCCGCGCTTTGTTTTCAGCATACGTACTTCGTCCACAGAGATGAAACCAGAACCAGCAGATTCCGCTTCCTTTCCCGTCCCGAGAGAGTTTATGTCTTTCAACCTTGCCTCGATCTTCTCGCGCTGAAGTGCCAGCGCGCGGAGTTCGCTGCTAAGGCTGGAGAGTCGAGCTTTGTCACTGTCGTTGTCAGGATTGTTCGTTACACTGTTCCGAACGATGCTCTGTTGCCAGGCTCTCGTGGAAGGTGTAACAGTCGTCAGAGTATTTGTCGCGGAAGTCGCAGTCGTGTTAGAGTCGTTAGGCGCAGAAGGCGCAGCCCTTGTTGAGTCTTGTGGCGCGTGAGCCGCAGCCAGAGATGTCGGCGCTAAAGCAGCCAGCCGCGCAGAAGGCGCGGCGCTAGAAGGCAGATTGGTGCCCCCCCCCAGATTACGGTGGGGGCAGACCGACGAGTCGGTGTGGGATTCCCCGTTGCCGGGACCCACCTGGGGAATATTACTTTTTCCACTCTGCATTTTTTGGGGTTTGTGGGCTTTTTTGGAGTTGAGGTTACCCGTCCTCAAGGACCGAAGGGAGAAAAAGGAAAAGGAGGGAAGGACTGGGCGTAGGATCATAGGAGTGGGGTGTGGGATTACCCTAGGCCTGGGATTTTGGCTTTCGGGAAAGTGCGAGATAAAGCGCCCGGGGGTTTTTGTTGCGTCTGTTTCTTATGGAATCAGACCAAGAACAGGGTGGCAACCTCGTGAAGGTGAATCCCCCAGACTTGCCTTGAGGATCTACACGACCGTAGCGCTCCCCCTCAAGACCCCGCCACCCTACCGCCTCTGAGGGAGGCAGTAGGGTAGGCCTGCATCTATACTACCAAGCAAAGCCAAAGCAAAGCATGTCGTTGTGCAACCGCGAAAGCATAAATACAGACCCCCCCCCTTGTATCAAAATGTACTATTCTGAAGGGAACGCTGCTCATCTTCTTGACACAAAACCAAGCCACTCCATGACTCCAGTATAAAAATCAAATCGTCAAAATTTAACGCATATAGCGTGATCTGTTCGGCCTCCTAATAATTAGTCGCTAAACAAAACACAAAATTAGCAAACAGGTCTCGATCACGTGATTGACGAGAAAGACACTGGTGGAGCAGGAGTGCGGTTTTAGCCGTTTCGAGTCCGGCACTACCTGGACTGTCTCACAACCAGTGATGCAGTCGAGGTGTCAAAAAATTGGGTTGGTATCATTTCGTCTAAAAAAGCAGCTGGTCTAATTAGCAAGTGGTCTAAAAAGTAGCTGGTCTAAGTACAAACTGGTCTAAAGCAAAAATCGTCTAATTATTATTAGCAAGCGGTCTAAAAAGCAGCTGGTCTAAGTACAAATTGGTCTAAAGCACAATAAGTCTAATTAGCAAGCAGTCTATAAAGCAGCTGGTCTAAGTACAAACTGGTCTAAAGCAAGAACGGTCTAATTAGCAAGCGGTCTTCAAGTTTTTATCAAAAATTTAATTTTTGAGTCAATTTTTATTATGGACCGATTGCCGATTGGCCTACAAATGGAGATGGCCACTTTAGGGGTTCCTTCTATCAGGCAGAATCTTGATGCTCCGAAATTTATTTGGATGTATTAATCATTTATTTGGATATAACACACTTGGCACAATCTTCTTTATACGAATATTTTTAAGGAATAAAAATAACTTAATATAGTTATTGTTTGGCCGAATGTTTGTATGTCCGAAATTACAATGGCATACTTTTAAGATGGCAGAATATTATTTTTGGCAATGTTCAAATTCCGCATAATTTTGTTTAGAATAACGATTATTTAGAGCGACGATTATTTGGTACAATTTCACTTGACATAGTATGAAGATGGCAGAACTTAATTTGGAATAATTTTATTAGGCATTATTGCCATTTCTATAAAATTGCATTTTTAACCAATACCAAAAACCATAAAAATTGTCTTAAAAAGTCAATATGTTGTGCTACATAAGTTAGGGACAGAAGCGAATCGCTCCAAAACCGACTCCACGTAATCTTGTCTGCCCTACCCATGGGAAATCATCAAATGACTCCTCCCGCTCTGGGCGGAGCAGGAGGGAGTGTCAGACTTTCAATGACTAAAACCCATCCATGTTCCTTCATCGCCTTTTGTGTTCCGGGGCCGCGGTATCTCTTTCGAACTGTCCCGCAACCCCGGCAGGCATCGGTCCTTACGGCCCCTTCCTTTTTGCTGACTCTCTTTGAGGCGCGCGTTGAACACGAACGCGCCGTCGACACGGCCTGTCGTCATGAGACGGACGGACGGCGAGCTAGCCCACAGCCCACCGTCCACAGGCCCGCGCCTACGGTGGCCGGGGGCCACGTGGTGCCCCCGACGCCCGGGGCGTCTCCCGCGGCGGCCGGGACGCTGAGAGGTTCTCTCCCTCTCCCGTTCCGCCACCTCCTTCTCTAGCATTACTGCTTTGCAGGAGGTGACGACGTCCCATTCCGTCTCGCTCCGGACCATGGCTTGCACCAGGGCCGGACGCGAGAGGTCGCCGCCGCCAATCGCCGCTTCGAGGACACGGCGGTGCTCTGCCCATGCGGGGCACACCTCCACCGTGTCCTCCGGTCGATCCTCACAGTGGAAACACCCGGACGTTTCCTCCCGCCCGGTCTGCCCTACCCCTAGACTTTAATTTAAATCTGCGTGGGACCGCCGGATCCCCGCAGCGCCGAAACCGTGACAAAAACCATGCTTGCTGCATGTCGCATGCTGCATGCTGGCTGCATGCATGGTGTATAAATAATCTAATGTGTGATAAATGAGTGTCTGCCAAACGATTTTCTGCGTAATGAAGTTTATGCTATCCACTGTTATCCAAAATAATATTATGACTTATAAGTTCTGCTATAAAGGGTAGACCCCCACTTTAGATTATATTAAATACCATGTTTGATTAATGAAGACTTCATTCCACTACACGTGATGTTTTCCTGCCTTTGTGCTAAATTATTATTGTGTGAAAATTGTGAAATGGTTATTTATTAAATATAATTTACATATGGATCTTGGTCTTGGACCAAGTAGTGAAGGTTTGATTTCACCATTTGACTGTTTGAAAAAAGTAACAGAAGTTAAAAAGAATAAAAAAATATACAAACGATAGTTTTACATTATGTGTAAAATAAAAAGGCCGGACCTATTTGGAGCAAGAAAACTTTTTATTTAATAACGATTTTTAGTTTGATGAAAGGCTTAGTTACAAAATTATTATAATTTAAGTATAATTAAATTTAATTTTTAAGTATTATTTTACTGAGGTAATTTTATTAATTTTGGACGGGATGATATTTACACAAAACCGTTTTAGACAAGTTGCATTATTGACGGGTAGCGTTTTAGACCAGTTGCGTTTTAAACGATATGTATTTTTAGACCAGTTGCGTTTTAGGCGAGAAGCGTTTTAGACCATCTGCCAGTTGCGTTTTAGACCAGTTTGTACTTAGACCAGTCTACTTTTTAGACCACTTGCTAATTAGACCAGCTGCTTTTTTAGACGAAATGATACTAACCCAAAAAATTGAGGTGAAAAAAAAAGCCACTCCAGTGAGTATGAAGGTTACATACTTCCGACTACAACTGGAAACTGCAGCAGCCGATCCATATCGCGATGTCAAATCACAGCGAGACGCTTGGTCTCTATGAAAATGCTTATGTAGATAACGACATTGCCGCTGCTTTCCCATTTTCATACAGATACTTAGAAGCCTGGCTTTTCGACTACGGCACAATATAGGTACTGTGGCTACGGTTTGCGATCACGGTCACTTTATACCCGACTGCGCGGCAACAAAGACAGGTAATGCTTTTACGCGTTGTCACAGGTCACGAATGTATTTGTTAGTTGAGTGTGAGAGGTCTCTTAATCTTCAACTGGAAACAGTGCAAATACGTAGATAATGTTTATCTCATTTTCGGACTTTGCACTATGACAAAATGTTGCAGAAAGTGCTGTAAACTTAAAAATCAAGTGCCTTAAGAACAAAAAATGTGATTTCGGGTTTTATAAGCCACGGGGGCTATTTTTGGTGACGATTATGTATGATAATTTTCAAACACAAAGCATTTATTTCAATTAGACCATTACGGCACTTTTTAATTGTCAAAAATGTAAAAAAAGAATAAACACAAAGCTACAGTCCCAGTCACTAGACATAATAACTTGAGAAAGTACTGTAGTTGCCCATTCCCTAGCGTAGATCTCTATGGAGAAGAACGGGCAAGAAACTCCATGGACACTCTTTTAAATCAAAATATTGTTACAAAATCTTGGTTATGATATGATCATTCATGTTGAGATTGTACATATATGTGAGGACTATGTAGAAAGACGTGCACATTAAGAGCGTCCAGAGTAAAAGACTAAATCAATAACTACCACAATTCTCATCTAAATATCGTAAAAATAAACTGATTTGAGTATGTCTTAAAAAATGATTTTGCGTAAATTCTATTTTTTTATTAAACTAGTGTTTATTTTGGCCAAAAAACAAAAAACTAAAAATTGTGTTAGTGGGTATACTATACCTACCTACATCTCTTTAATAGGATTTTGAAATGTATCAACTAACATTTTAAGGATGCCATTAGTGCTCCCTTGCAAACTGCCTAAGCATTGACCCAACCTTTTCCTGATAATGCCGTAGAAATCATCAACGTGGGCTTTGCCAACGTTTGAGATGCACTGCAGTTCAGAAGCGCCTCGAATGTTCATTCGAGGCGTTCGCCTCGAATCAGCCATAGTAAATTTCAATAATATTATCATTAGTCATAAAAAGACTGCGAATGATAAAGACTGACAAACAATGACGCGACTTTAACAAAAAGTTGCTGAAATGACGCACAGCCTGTTTTTTTCGTACCCAAATATAAATAAGAAACGAGGTTAATAGGACATCGCAGATTTAATCTTTTCCCGATATAGGTACATACTTGAAATATTTTATTTACTTTACTGATGAAACAGTATCTAGCAACAGCTATACAATAATATGTTATGTAGAAAATACGCATCACGTGAACTCGTGAGTAAAAAAATCAGGAAAGTTTTCATATTTATGTCATCAGACATAGACATGTGTAAGAAACGAAGATAATAATTACTCGCATGTTAGGTATGTACTATGTAGGTACCGACACATTATGATACGGGCCTCCTCTCATATCCCGTTTATTCTAAAAATAAGGAGGACGTAACATTAACGTTTAAATGTACGTGAAGTATCGAATGTGAGTGGCACGCAATTTTTATAGTTCGATCGTAATATTTTATGTTTCCTAGCTTTATGGCTATATATTCATAGCTTTTAATAAGACATCTTTACAGGTACATGTACCTACATACATCGTAGGTAGGTATATAATAGTGCAAAAAACTTTCATTCTCAATAAATAAGTAAGAGTAATTTTTATGAGCGAGGATGTTATTCGCAACGTTTCCTAGAGCTTCAATAAAGTGTGAAGCCAACTTCCGTAATTTTTATTTTAGTCTCGCAATAAAAGTCTAAATCTGTGTAGTGAGTGCTATTGTCGGTAGACATCGCGTGCGAGTAAACTTTAGTCTACCACTAAAGAAGCGTGTAAACATTCCACCGCAACGCTTGGCGCCAACGTATTATTTGCGAAAGAACGTCGGCCTCAGTGACTAAATCCGTCCAGCATCAGTCATCATTTACTCTCATTCCGCATCTTTGTTCAGTGAGCGATCATTGAAGGAAGTGGCGACTGCTTAATCGTGTTTAAAAGCGAGCCGTAGCGTCGTAGACGACATGCCAACTGTGAGCGGGCGGGCGGCGAATGCAGGGCGGGCGGGTTTGCGCAAGCGCGGCGGGGTGGGCGGGCGGCGCCGCCGTGACGTGCGGCTCAGCTGACGCCGCGGCTCGGCGGTGACGCGTCGCCGGCACGCATCGATCCCGCACGTCTGTTGCGAATATCTGCCGGTGCCGGGAACGCTGTCCTCTGCTAGTGAGCAACGTGTTATCCGCTCGGGAGTGCACGCTTCGTGCCGTGTTTACCTAAATAATGATGGTGCGACGCAGCGGACGGTACACTGTTAACTGGCGAGGATTTAAGGATTTCGCATTCGGAAATAAACCTCCCGACGAAGGTGAGTTTCAGTCTGTAGGCGTACGTCGGATTTGAATCAGTGAAATTGTTAATACACGGCATAACCTCAAAGAGTGTTTCAGTGTGTGAAATAAGCAAACAATAATTGCAACAGTCTGAAATTCTTGAGAGTTGAAATCGCGTATAACCTCGTAAAATGGTGTGCTGGGCGGAGAAAATTACGATAATATATTCTGCCGGTTGTGCGAAACTTAGGTAGATATAGTATTTTCCTCTATGCTGACCCGGTATCTAAGTGGAATTCTCTACACGATCCGTTTACTACTAAATAATAGTGCCGACTGAACTGAAATCATGCACAAAACGAACATTACGTTTTCATGAACTACGATCAACAATTGAGCATAATAAATGTCAGTATTAACTCTATAAACCTGGCACCTACCCATACTATCGGAGTATTCGGTTAATTTGTTTTCATCAGTAAATAAACATAATATTATGTAGTATGTAGGTACCTACTGATTAATAAACTGCTTGCATACTACCCACAATCAGCCACAATGTTAATACCAGCCCATTAATATTCATCGCTGCGTTGAATGGATCATAAATTCGGAGCCAAGTTTCATCATTCTCTTTTCGAAAAATTTAAAAGAGAATCATTTTCTTGAAAAAGTCTTCATTATGTAGGTCAAGTAGGTACTTTACTTCGAAGCGAAAATCCTGCATAACATGAGCATGAATCACTTAACGCTGGGTGCATTTAATAAAAGTATTTATGTAACCGTTTGCAGTAAACACACTTGTATTTAGGCCTCGAAGATAGTCATTTTATTTCATAACCTAAGAAAACAAACACGAAGCAAGAGATCAATACTATCCTCATTTACTTTTGTTATGGTCGATGTAATTTTCAATTTTTGTAACCTACATTTATATTCTGGTATGGTATATGTAAATTTAATTACTTCTGTATAGCATAAAAAAACCTGTTGGCAAAATTATAGTCACAAAGTATAACTTGGCCAAACCCCCAGACTGGATGGGTACTAATGAGTCTAGGCTAGGCCATACAAACTTTAATAAAAATAGGCTGGGCCCATATATACGCTAAACATGTTGTCGCTTTGCCATCTGTTACAATAAAGTACCTACAGCCTAAAGCCGATATGCTAAAGTTTTTACATTACTTAGTTCCAAGCCGTTGGAACTGTAGGTACCTAATAAACTGGTGTCTTACTGTAAGGCACTGAAAGACTAACAGAAAATGAAGAACAAAAGAATTCACAAAGCTTGGTCAATACGCGTTGCCGGCTTCTTACCTTTTGCTTATGCAAGCTGGACCGCTTGCTCGGCTCATTGCTTAACTCATACAGGAAAAAAAGTATGATACTGTCTTGTGCTGATGCAGATGGACATTGCATAAGCACTGCATTGTTTGGTCTTTATCGAACAATAGCGCACCGCATGAGTGATTTTAATGAACGAAAATCAATCTCGTCACTTGATCTACTACTTTCGCCATAACCCAGATATGTATCTGAAGTTTCCGAACAGCATCTTTAGGAGTAGGTATTTGTGCTCTCTTCTAGCGACGTCGTGGGCCTTAAGTGTCGAATATTTACACATACTTATTATATTATGGCCGCTCACAGTAAGTACTATTGTTGCACCATCTGGATATTTTCACAGCGATGCTTTTGTAGTGATTAATGGTCCAAAGGTCCTTTCATAAACCTTTTAATACCTCTTCGACACCATTAATAACGGGTCATAAGCCCCGGCTTTATGCAGTCAGCAGCCAGTGACCTTCAAATCAAGGTCGTCCTCGGTAGAGGGTACAGAATATTGACTATTAGTCGAATCACTTCGTCCTTGAAGATCCTACTTCAAGGGTCTGCTATTAAAGCCAATCAACCGTGCCAGATTAATCTCTTCAAAAGCAGTTTTTGTAACCGGCACCTACTTTGGTAATTGATAGGTAGGTAAACCATAGGTAACATAAATATACGTATAATAACAATACTTACGTAATTTATGCATAATCTGCATATACAATGTTAGTTTTCCCTTTTAAAACACATAATTTATGCCAGATGTCCCGATTTCCTTTTTCAGCACAAGAATTAGTACATTTGTTCACGGCATATGAATAATACGAGTACCTACCTAGAGAACATGTTTTACGGCAACATTGCGTGCTGTCCGGCCACTGGCCAGCGCAGCTCCCTCGCAATTAGCAATGTAAATCTAAACACCTAGGTGCTGCGATTTGTTATGTGTTTATTACCTAGTCTTCATTTCACTATAATAATATTTCTTAAGGCGATTACAGGAGCTAAATTAGCAACTCTATTTGTGGTGGTTCAAACTTCGTTTGCAATACTGTTAGAATAAGCTTCTAATCAGCTTACACTACAAAGTGGTTGTTACGTCAGTCACTGCGAACCGAATTGTGCGAAATGAGTGTTTTACAAAAAATCTATTGATTGGATTAAAAAAGTAAAACACTATGATGCTAATACTCGTATGTTGCTTGTAGAATTATTTGCCAAAAAATCAGAATGATCGCATGTATTTTAGAATGGTTTTTACTCGATATAAGAATTTTTTAGAGATAAGTTCGTGATTTTTTTCTATCGAATAAAGTTAGTTGTACCTATTATGTTTTTAAAACACTATCGTACTAGCATATATCCTGAAGAATATCATATATTTTTCTGGTTTTGTTTATTGCAGTGAATCATATGCTTTTTTGCATTATCAAACTCGCGTTTAGCTCATGTAGGCGACTATACTTAATTAGAAGGCTATGAGTCTTGGAGTGGAGACCGAGTATTGGCAGCACAGCATTGTCCCTCCCAGCTAGATGGGCCCACTTATAAAAGGCAACTGGGTCAGACTGGACGTGGAGAATACGGTGTTCTGGCGCAGCATTGTCCAATAATGAACTGCTATAGGCTGAGTTGATTCTGGAATTGGAAGACAGCAAAAAAGAATACCTAACTGCATTGGCAAAGGCACTATTATCAAATCATGAACGCCAGACAACAAATACAGGTAGAGATAATTTACCTGGACCCAAATGGAGAACCTACTCCAGTTGCCACATTGAACATGTTTATTTAAAGTTCGTAACATCGCGCGTGAGGAAACCGGCATGTCCTAGAACCAAAAAATTCTAAGACATGTGATGTGACATAATCTACCAATCCGCACTGGGCCCGCGTGGTGGATTATAGCCCATTCCCTCTCATAGAGAGGAGGCCTGTGTCCCAGCAGTGGGAACATTAATAGGCTGATGATAATGATGATTTAAAGTTAGGTAGGGTGATTAGTAGACAGACACTAAAAACAAAAACACTAAAATAACCTGAACTTAGAACAACCTAAAATATAGCAACAAAAAACTCTTCCTCAACATGAATCGGTAATGTGCATAGGAGACTGGTGTCATGGCCACAATGAATGGCAATGCTTAGCCGTTGGTCACGGGAAGCGTCAACAATGCGTTTGGATATTTCTTTTGAAAGGCTGTGAACACTTGGACCCCATGACTATATTGACTAGAGGGTTTTAACCCCAAACGGCTCGAAAATATAGTTACCCGCAAGGGTACTTTACTTACACCGCTTGAGATTCTCCGCAACCGCCGCACATCACGCTGAACTAGGAAGATGAGTAGTGAGACTCAAGATGGTAGGCTGCACCTAGATAACCTAAGTGACCTGTGGTGTAAAAAGCAGTAGTTAAAAAATGTTACGGGTAGTAAGGATTCATTTATCTCACCATAATGAAGATGCCTCTGGTCTCCAAACAGACAGATACGGGGCGTCTTTCAAACTGCAGGATGACCTCAAAAACCTACCTATCAAATAGTGTTGCCCAAAATCGTTCTTAGTCTTGCAGTCTTGGTCTTGTTCTTGCATTTATGCAAGACCAAGACCAAGACAATTGATCAATCCTTATTAGTTAGAAGTATCAAGTCCAGATGAAGATGAAAAGTATATGTGATAATTGTTTTAACCTCTAGCTGTTTGTGAAGAGTTTAGGATAGCCAGTACAGGTACAGAAAATCATTAAAGGTAACTACATAGAGTTAGTAATTAGTTAATTACGCTTAGGTACTAAATTGCGTCATTTTTGAAGTGAAAACTTCAAAAAGAGCACTTTTTGGGTGAACGAAAAACATTGAACTCGTCACGTAACGTAAAGTGCGGTGATGCTTCGTAGCCGTTCGTAGCACTCGTAGCATCCGCTACAGCGTAGCACCACATAGGCATGCGCGGGGCATAACCAGTGCTACGACTGGGGCGGGAAGACTGCTGTAATTTTTTTTTTATTATTGTCAAGTTAATTTTATTAATTTGGTGGTTCACTATGCCTATGCCAATTTAAGCTCAACTGTACCTACTCTGTTACTTTGTTCTAAGATCTAAACTAATATGTTTATTATATAGGCAATAGGCTAATAGGTATTTGAAAGTAGTCTAGTCTAAGTAGTAGAGTCTCGCAAGGCTTGCGAGACTCTTGCTGCAAGACCAAGACCAAGACTAAGAGCGCAATACCAAGACCAAGACAAAGACCAGGTGTATTGACGCAAGACCAAGACTGGCTAAGGTCTCGTCTTGGTCTTGCATTTGGACAACACTCTGTCTATCAATAAAATCTGCACGTTGTGCTCCACTACGCTAGACCTCTGCAATGTTGCACTATCATTTATTTCTCTACCATCCACGTACAATCCTTCCCAGCTGCCTTTTAATAAGATCCACATGGCTCAATCTGGCGCCACGCCAATTTTCCGTCCACTGATACTTAATCTATAAGCCCACTCAAACTTAATCCCAGCATGACAATGCAAGCTAAGTGCAAGAGTGCAACCAAGCGTTCTGTACATCAAACTAAGTAATTTTGCGGAAATAATAAAGGGTGTAAAACACCTCTTAACGAAGCCGAAAGGCACTTGTTCTCCTCGTCATTGTGATATTTTTTTTGTTCTACACTATACCTGGGAACCTTCTAGTTACGGAGATATTGGGGGTCATAGTTCCAACTTTTTGACAAGCTTTTTTTTTAATACAAGTTTTTAATGGAAGATTTTTACTTTAAACACCTCCACGACACCCCCGTACCTACTATTCAAACCATCCATCAGCACAATGTTTTGATTGCGTTACATGGAGTTCTACCACAAAATATGATTTTTCACCCCAAAAAAAAAATCGTTTCCCAGCAATAATTTTTGCGTAAACTTACTTAATTTGATGTACAGAATGCTTGGTTGACGGCTTCGTGATGAGGTCTTTTACACCCTGTATTGCTGGAAAAGGTGGAACTTTAACCCCCAATATCTTCGTGCCCGTGCCAGATTGTTGTAAACAAGCCCTCCACAAACTTCCACATCGGTCTCCTCCGGCGGTTTACAACAGTGCGTCAACAGTGCGTGCTTATAAAAGTTCACAGTTGGGTTTTTGAAAGTTGTAAATTTAGGCTTTAGGTACAGTCGGGGTCTTTACCGCCTGACCATTTTAATTTTTTTTCGCTTAAAACATGCGGAGGCGTCGAGCCTCGCCCCCTTCGATCAATAACACGCCCCCTTAAAGTTTGGGCCTATTAGGAAAGCCTCAACTTTGGCGCGCAAAATAACAATAACTCTCGTTTGGCGTGCGTCGTCAGTGCGCTCGGCCGATTCGGTATCTTTTCCTTCATTATTTCTAAACAAAGTCAACGGGGCGGGGCTAGAGAGCGTTTCTATGTTGCGAGTGCAAGCAAAAATAAGCTTAGTGGTGGTCAGGCAGGAGTGTCCTCGATAGTACATTGATTTGATAATTTCCCACGAAAGAAGATAACTTGTCATATTATTCACCGAACTAACTCCTAATTCGATAGACCTTAAACAAATGGTTTGAGTGCAGTGATTCAATCTCGAAGATCTACGTTTATACCACGCCGAAACTCATTTTCAACCGACTTCCAAAAAGAGGAGGTTCTCAATTCGACTGTTTTTTTTTTTTTTTTTTTGTGTTTGTTACCTCAGAACTTTCGACTGAGTGAACCGATTTTGATGATTCTTTTTTTGTTTGAAAGCTGGTGCTTCCCGAGTGGTCCCATTTAAATTTTGTAAACATCTGATCCTGGTCTTCGGAGATATACAATGGAACTCTTCAAAAATAGACGGCAAATCTGCCGTGAATGTTGCAATCGCTTGGATGTTTATTGTTTATACAACATCATGACGTATCATCACGCCTGTATGCTCTGACGGGGTACACAGATGTGTACAATACACCCAGATTTCGATAGTTAGGTATGTTAAGTTGGCGCGATCGTGTTCCGCGCGCGCCTCAAATGACGTAACATCACGCCTGTATGCTCTGAGGGGGTACGCAGATATATACAATACACCCAGATTTCGACAGTTAGGTATGTTAAGTTAGCGCCTTCGTGTTCCGCGCGCGTCTCAAAGAGATGTCAGCAAAAGGGACTGTTCTAAAGAGATACTGCGGCTCTGGAACACAAAGGGCTAAGAAGGAACATGGATGGGTTTTAGTCAGTAAAAGTCTGACATTCCCTCCTGCTCCACCCAGAGCGGGAAGGGTCATCATCATCATCAGCCTATTAATGTTCCCACTGCTGGGACATAGGCCTCCTCTCTATGAGAGAGAGGGGTAATTTGATGATTTTCCATCTGAAAAAAAAAACAAGGTATGTTAAGTTCCACATATTGGAGATACGCCTATTACCATGACATGTATTGTTAACAATGCCAAATAAATTCATGGCAAATATTTGTTTGGTAACAACTAAAAATAAAAAATAAAAAACTTTTTTGCAAAAAAATAAAACCGACTTCAAAAAAACACAAAAAAGTGAAAAATAACTTTAGCTTCAGAAGTCGGTTACAAAAAAACTAAATCAATCAAACAAAGGTCACCGACTTCTGAAGCTAAAGTTATTTTTCACTTTTTTGTGTTTTTTTGAAGTCGGTTTTATTTTTTTCCAAAAAAGTTTTTTATTTTCAGTCGTTTATAGAATCTTAACGTAAATATTTCCTGGAAGGAAACGTTAGCAAAACATTATCTTTATTCAAGGCACTCCGATCCGTGTAACAGCATTAGAAAATTAGAAGACAGACAAGTAAATAAACATCGTATCGTTGTCTAGTAACCTCAACACGTCTTTTTCATTTATCCAAACTAATACAATAAAACTGAAAAGTTTGTTTTTTTTTTGTTTGAATGTGCCAATCTCTGGAACTACCAGTCTTTGATAGAAAAATATTTTTACGTAAATGATGCCGTGACGTCTGAGTGTCTGACCACAGAATAGATAATAGTACTAACGTAGTCTGACAGGGGAAGAAGAAAACGAGTTGCGCTGACGCCAAATAGATTGGAACAAGATCAGGAAGGAAGAAGATGATGATTTGATAGCACAATTCTTGAGGAAAGTTACCTAATTACCGTCATGGTAGCTTGATATCAGTCCCGCAACCCCGGTAGGCATCGGTCTTTGCGGACCCCTTCCTTACGCTGACGCTCTTTGAGGCGCGCGTGGAACACGAACGCGCCGTCGACACGGCCTGTCGTCATGAGACAGACGGACGGCGAGCTAGACCATAGCTCACCGTCCACGTCCATCCTTATAAGTTAAAAGAACGTGGGGACGTGGGTGAGTTGGTGGCTAGTTCCATTAATGATAAAATGTATTTCCTACCATTGAGTTTGCTGGTATTCTGGACAATAACAAACACCCTACTGTGACATATTTACGTTTATTTTGGGGTGGAATACAAATGAAATCCCCTACCCGTTTTCTTGACAAAATACATGTTTGCGTGTGTCGTGACCTTTTATGTCCATATGTCAATAAAGTTCGTACAGAAAAATCAATGAGTCACACAGATAGGTACATTCACCTATACCAACCAATGATAAATTACCGTTACCGTTATGAAATGCCACGGAGTCTTCGTTTCCAATTAGGCGAAACAGATCACTGAGCAGGGTTTTGAATGCCACTCGTAGCAATTTATTGTGACCATTTGTGATGTACCTATGTTTATAAAAAATAAAGCCTGCATATTGTAAAGTGTGCGTTCGTTTGTCTGGTGGTCGCAAGCACTACCTACTGCTGAGCACGATCTGAGTTCGATCCCAGATTGGGCAACCAACTGCAATCATTTAAATTGGTTATCTGGGTTCAATGATAATTTTATAGTATAGGTATTACTTGAAACAGGCTCCGCCCCATAGGCTATATATAATGCATGTATCTTAGACATACTTAACTAGCGAAATGTGGATGTAGGTCGAACGAAACCTTACCATGTTTTAAACAAAATCCCATGGACACAATGTCCATATCTGTTTACCACTCGTATTGTATTTTTTTCTTTCGACCCTTTTTTTCATTAACAAAGACAAGGGATCAGATGCTGCGATGCTATTGGTTGATGAGCGTACATAAGCGCTTCAATGGCGGTCGGATGCTGCAAACAAAAAGAGCCGTATCGGTGGTAAGATTTCGTCCGAGCTGATGGTACCTAATGGGTAGGTAGGTACACCTCTGGCTAACTCTTCAGGGATAACAGGCGTGGTGTTATGTTATGTGTTCCTAAAACAGATTTATTTCATTTTAGAAAAGGAGGAGCAGAAACCTGAAACAGATTTGGCTAATCATGAATTAATATTTTTAAAAAGTATAGTAGAGAGTCCTGATTTCGGAAGAAAGTGCGAGGTAAATATTCTAACATTATGATTAATTACTTAAATATTTAGCATTTTAGACATGATGATGTAGCTGCATCCGGTTAGACTGGAAGCCGACCCCAACATAGTTGGGAAAAGGCTAGGCAGATGATGATGATGAGACATGATGATGTTATTTGTTCCGAGCTGCCCCACTGAAAAGAAGTTTTTTTTTTGTTATTGATTTGTCCCCTTTTTAGGGTTCCGTACCCAAAGGGTAAAAACGGAACCCTATTCCTAAGACTTCGTTGTCTGTCCGTCCGTCTGTCTGTCACCAGACTGTATCTCATGAACCGTGACAGCTAGACAGTTGAAATTTTCACAGATGATGTATTTCTGTTGCCGCTATAACAACAATTTATACTAAAAACAGAATAAAATTAATATTTAAGGGGGGCTCCCATACAACAAACGTAATTTTTTGATAATAATGGTACGGAACCCTTTGTGCGCGAGTCCGACTCGCACTTGGCCGGGTTTTGTAAATAACCCAAAAAGAGTACCTACCTATGTTCCGGTTCCCCGTATCTGTGATCTTGCTTTTGTGATTCTGCTTCTGCATTTCCGCTGTATAATTCTTTGTTTTTTTTTTTTCAATCAATTTATAATCAGCAGAATCACAAAGAAGCATTTAAAACTTAGGAATTTTCAGAACGTGTCTTCATCGTAACATGAAATAAAGTTATATTAGCGTCATACTGTATGCTATCCTTTTCTAATGCTTTATTCAGTCGCTTCGAAACAAAGAACGCTTCCATTCTCTTTAAACTGACAGACACAGTGTTCCAGCGACACAGCCACGGTGAATCGATAAAATATGACATAACTTTAAGTCAATAGCATAAAGTTAAAAATTGCATGCAGTTCCCATTAATAACTGTCAAAAACTCGCAGTTGGAAAACAAGGTTTAGCGAAATCGTGCCAGTGTTCGTTTGGGTGTGTTCTTAATTTAATACAACAAAAACACATTTAGTACATAAATGTAGCTGTTTTCTGCTACTCTCCCCAGTATTAGCTCGTAAATAGTTTATTAAGTTCATATTGGAAAAGCAACGTAGTGTCTGCACGCTAATATTGTAGTTTTCATTCAACAATTTAGCGATAACAAGTGCCACGCCTTTAAATGTTCGTAGCTGGAATTCTGGAGTGGCAATAGCGGCAATAGCCGTTCCGGGGTTCTATTTTAATTACTGGTGAGTGTTGTTATTACAGTCTATCGATTCGGAGGAGGACTTGATCGTAAAACCAGTCTCGTTGGGCAACGTAAACATAATACGCTTACTAAGCGAGTACCGTGGCACCAATATACGGACTATTGAACAAGCCGAACTCGCTATTATTGTGTCCAGGGCACACTTTAAGGTAGGTACGCCCCTTCCAATATTAGCCAGCCTTCAGCGACTTGTTTACAAAGTAACACAAATATTTACTGCATGGCTTGTTACGAGTAAACGCCAGTTTAATGAGTTCTTCAGCAAATATACTGCATTTGTTATTATTGCTAATACTCATGAATATTAGAACATCCAAAACATATTGAGTAAACAGTTACCATAGATACCAAGTAAATAACATAACCTAGGACCTGCCAAAACAGCCAGTACTCATTTGTTATGTTATGTAATAATATTCCTTCTTTAATTTCATTGACTTCAAGAACTAAATGAACCCATTTTTACAGGCTTTAATAGATGCTCATGATCAAATAGGTGCAATTTGGGTAGACCGAGGTTCTGGTATAGAAGAAAAGCCACCACTGCCAGAATTAGAAGGAAACAAAGACAGTGCTGAGGGTGCTGACGGAACCACAGACGAAAACGGTGACATGCCTGTTGAGACTGTGAAAGTTGTGGGGCTCAGAAAAGTGCCTGGCCAGCCTTTAGGATTAACTGTAAGTATGATAATAAAAATAGTTTACGAATTCCTTTTGTCTATGGTAATATTGGACCTTATTTGGGCATACCAAGTTTTGTTTTGTGCCAATAACCTGCATGTTTAAAAAATTAACTGTATAAGGAAAACATTCAGAATTAACAAGCCACTGGTTTATCTGGTTTTCATACAGTTTAAGACAATTGGACAGTAAATAAGTTAATTACTCTACTTGTCTTCATACTTGTGGATTCACAAGAAATGGAAGGAGTGGAGGCCTTTGCCCAAGAGTGGGACAGAGCAGACTAGAAAAGAAACACTTTATTTGTATCTATTTTGCAAAACTACGACACATGACTATTCTGGCCTTGTAATTTTTAGTCCAATATGAATATTCAACATTGTGTGCAATTTGACTCACTCCAAATATAGCACAATGCCATGTATCTTAATCTAGCCTTACTGGCAAGAATTTGACCCTGTATGAATTGGGTAATCATGTATTTCAATGAAAGGATTTCTCTACCACAAAACTATAAACATTTTTTTCACGCACCTTTTTGTCATTATCAGGTAACAACAGATGAGCATGGACAGCTCATAGTAGCTAGAATATTAGCTGGTAGTGCTGCTGCAAAACAGGCACTGGTGTCCATAGGAGATGTATTATTAGAAGTAGACGGCGTCCACATAGACTCTGAAGACCAGCTCAAGGAAGCCGTAGCGAAGCCCAATGACAGGATCACACTTAAAGTTGGGCCTAATCTTAAAGAGAAGACTGCTCAGTTATCGAATAAGCTTAGTGTGAGTACAAATAAGTATTTAAAAAAGAAAATTACACACAAGAAAATAATTCAATTTTGTTCTTTATATTTGTTCTATACGTAACTAGAAAGTTATAATGATAATTATGTTATAAACTTATAATAATTTGGTCAAACATATATTTTACATAATTATCTCAAACATATATTTTACATAATTATTGTGGCAATCATTATATCACATGTGAGAGTTTTCATATAGTTATGCAGTCATTATAAAATAATCAACCAACAAAGAAAGATTATTTGAATCCCAGTTGCGAGCAAAATAATGTTTGTGTGATGAACATGGACATTTGTTTTGAGTCATGGATGTTAATATGTATAATAAGTATGTCTTTAAAAACAAAAAGTATCTATGTAGTATATCAACTATCTGGTGTCCACGACACAAGCCTCTTGCTTAGTGTGGCACTAGATGGCACTGTGTGTTAATGTCCAGCGATATTTATTTATTTATATGTCATGTAGTTAATGTCACATGATGGTAACATGATGTAATGTATTATGTTATGATTACAACATCCTACATGACAAAAGGAATACTCAAATGATAACCAGACTGAAATGTGAAAGAACATAACATAATCACCGAATATTTAGGCTGAGGACAGAGGTGTACCTAACCACCGAACTGTGGGTATACTATAGTCTGCGCCATTTACGTAGGGAATAAAGGTCATTGCTCTTTCCTTAATTTCTCTGCGTAGGTACCCCGACAATACATTATGAATCGTTTTTATTACTAAAAAAAGTCAAGGATCACGATAAAGGTAGTTTCGGGACAAGTTTATGTCATTATTTCTGTTTTCGGAATGATGTATTTGAATAGATGTATGCGGGTTAATGACCTTTATTCCCTACATAAATGGCACAGACTATAGTACACCCACAGTCCGCCAGTTATGTTGAAGTCCCATGTAATAGAGGGCGAGCCTTTTGTGCTATCAACAAAGCACAAATCCAGACTCCATTACTGCTACTGAGAAATTCCTGATGGAAAAACCCAATAACACTTTGACCAAAGAAACGATGGGTTGTTGACATCGTAAAAAGCTGGGTAAAACTGGATGAAGACAAACAAAAATGGAAAAAGATGGAGGAGGCTTTTTACCCCACAAGCGCCGTATAATCTACACTAATATTATAATGAGGAAATTTATATTTTTGTGTGTGTGTATGTTGTAATGAATAAACTCAAAAACTACTGCGCCGATTTCAAAAATTCTTTCAACATTAGAAAGCTACATTCACCCTGAGTAACATAGGCTATATTTTATCCCCGTACTCCCACGGGAACGGGAACTACGCGGGTGAAACCGTGTGACGTCCGCTAGTAATATATATTTATGTAAATGTAGTATTTGTAGTAATTATGCATGAAATAATATGGATAAATAACGCTTCACTATCACTACATATTTATTATAAAACAATATCCCCTGCCGCCTCTGTCAGTCCCTATGTTTAGATCTTTAAAACTACTCAACGGATTTTGATGCGGGTTTTGTTAATAGACAGAGTGATTCAAGAAGAAGGTTTTAGTATATAATTTGCGGGCGGGCGAAGCCGCGGGAGTCAGCTAGGAAATATATAAACAACAAAGAATGTAAAATTAATTGCCTATTTGTATTTCAGTGCTACATGAGAGCCCTGTTCGACTATGACCCCAAGGAAGACACCCTACTGCCATGCAAGGAGATTGGTCTAGAGTTCAAAAGAGGAGACATTTTACAAGTAAGTTTTCTTCATCCACTTTCGGTCGTAACAATTTGTGAGTGACTTTCTGTCAGTACTCAGAGCTGTTATGGTAATGGTGTCGATTCTGTTGTGCGCAAACTAAACTTAATTTAGGCTATTGCTATCTTTTTCTCTATAATAAAACGAGAAAGAGACGGACGTAATTTAGAGCTGTCAAATTTAATTGGAACTAATATTTCTATACATATGAAGGGTGTGCGTAAAAACAAGACTAAAAAACACGGTGAAGCGCAAGGCATAAACTAATTTGACATCTCTAACTTAGTTCATAGCTATAGCCGTCCTTTTCTCGCACTGCTTTTAAGTAAAAGATAGCAATAGCCTAAATTAAGTTTAGTTTGCACACAACAGAATTGACACCATTGTTACAACCGTCTTCTGCGTTAACCACCTGGCAAATTGCCAAGGTCCTGAGATCTTGAAGTAATTTCTAAAAAAACAAAACATCCCATCTAGATCTGACATGCTGTTTATCAAAACCATCAATAAAATATCTTGATTGACATAATTTTGCTGTAAATTCAATGGGAAATCTTTGTTCACTTAAATCCTTATATTTACTCTTCAGGTATCAGACAGGAAGGACCCCAACTGGTGGCAAGCAAGTCATGTAGAGAACCCGGATACGGTGGGGTTGATACCTTCGCCTGAGTTAGAGGAGAGACGTAAGGCGTATGTCGCGCCTGAAGCTGACTTCGTGCATAAAATCAGTATCTGTGGTGCAAGGGTAAGCTCATTTTATTTTTCAAGTAAACCTGTTATTATCTACACTAATATTATGAGAAGGAAAGATTTGTATGTTTGTAATGAATAAACTCAAAAACTACTGCGCCAATTTCAAAAATTATTTCACCATTAGAAAGCTACATTCTCCCTGAGTTACATAGGCTATATTTTATTCCCGTACTCCCACGGGAACGGGAACTACGCGGGTGAAACCGTGTGACGTCCGCTAGTAACAGTATAAACGCAAGACCTATCGTGTGGTGACCATGAAACTGAACCAATTTGGTTCTATGACTTGTAAATTCATTACTTTTTTTAGGTTTCCAATACATAAAATGTCACTTACGGGATATGTTCCGTGATTATTGATTATTTTGAGCTCCCGATATTTCGACGTGCAAGCGCCATGATCGCGGGTTAACTCGTGAGTTAACCCGTGATCAATATATAAATAGATAATCAATAATCACGGAAGATATCCCGTAAGTGACATTTTAAGTATAGTTATGAACCGTGAAAGCTTAACACAGTGATTCCAATACTTTTTGATGAGCTGATCACGTCAATTCCTATAGAAACTCCAATTTCAAGAACTCATAGAACAATAGTTGTTCAGTTTCATGGTCCGAGACAACACAGAGGTCTTGCGTTTATAATGTTACACCTTGTATACTTTTAATATAAGATACTCGTATTGTCGATACAGTTATGATCAGATATATGAATGTAGACAAAGCAAAAGGATGTAAGGGTAACAGTATGTGGGGTTCTGGAATTTCTTCCTATACCCATAGGAAAAAGGCGTGAGTTGTGTGCAGGGTTATTTTTCAATGAGCGGCCAAATTTTCAGAGGTGGTTTAGAATCGATAATATTTTCGATATAATGAAAAAAAAAAACATTTTTTTTTCAGTTTTTTTTTTCATAAATTTTATTCCTGTCCGCCACTAAAAAGCGAACGTGTGGATATTGCAACAGCACAATTCAGTTCAACAACCTAGATAGGTAGCAGTTAGCACACACATACATTTGGCGGTGGATGCACGCACACAAGTGCATTGATTCCCACTAGGTTTATGATTTAGGAAATTTTTAAGACATTTTCAAATGAAAGCTATTATTTTATACTAGCGGACGTCACGCGGTTTCACCCGCGTAGTTCCCGTTCCCGCGGGATTACGGGGATAAAATAGCCTATGTTACTCAGTAAAGACGTGGAAGACGTTCTAACGGTAAAAGAATTTTTGAAATCGGCGCAGTAGTTTTTGAATTTATTCATTACAAACATACAAAAATACAAATCTTTCCTCTTAATAATATTAGTGTAGATTTTTCGACAATAATATTTAAAATGCCCTTTTGGTTTGATATCTAGATCTTAATTTTAAATTTTGGCTGGTCATTGAAAACTAACCCTGTATACTTAATCACGTTCCCTTATCACAGACAGTCTAGTGCCGGACATGGGCCTTTCCCAAGTAACAATCGAGTAATGTTGATTCTGAGGTCCCATTGGTCCCAGCATCCTTTTAACCGACTTCTAAAAAAGGAGAAAGTTATTTAAGGCGACTACAGGAGCTAAATTAGCAACTCTATTTGTGGTGGTTCAAATGTCGTTTGAAATACTTTTAGAATAAAGTTCTAATCAGCTTGCACTACAAAGTGGTTGTTACGTCAGTCACTGCGGGCCGAATAGTGCGAAATGAGTGGTTTTTTGCGATTTACAAAAAATCTTTTGATTGAACTAAAAAAATAAAACACTATCATGCTAATATGTTGTTTTTAGAGTTATTTGCCAAAAAATCAGAATGATCGCATGATTTTACTCGTTAAAAGAAATTTTTAGAGATAGGTTCGTGTTTTTTTTTATCGAGTAAAATTTGTTTTATTATGTTTTCAAAACACTATCATACTAGCATATATCCTGAAGAATATCATATATTTTTCAGATTTTGTTTATTGCAGTGAATCATATGCTTTTTTGCATTATAAAACTCGCGTTTAGCTCCTGTAGTCGCCTTAAGGACATGGTCTAAGAAGGCGAGATGCGTCCCTTGTTACGTTTGCCATAATAGCCGCTTGATGTAGAAATAATGATTTTAACAGTAGTACTAGGAAAAAGAATCAGGGTCTTCAGCTGTTTTCCAAAAACCATTTGAAGGGTGACCAACGGACCTGCCGGGGCTGCGGGACTGTTCGAAAGAGATACCGTGGCCCCGGAACACAAAGGGTGATGAAGGAACATGGATGGGTTTTAGTCAGTAAAAGTCTAACACTCCCCCTGCTCCGTCCAGAGCAGGAGGAGTTATTTGATGATTACCCATCCGAAAAAAAAAGGGTGACCAACGGAAGCATCTAATTACTATCAATTAATCGACGTTTCGTAAACTATAGACCACAGTCAATGTACCCGGAACTGTCCACATCAGCACATTTGTATGACTAAACGAATATAATACACATTGTTTATAATATTACCTTTCATTGTCAATTTATGAATCAAGGGATTCTCACGAACATTTCATGTCAGCGATTTTAGTTTCATTGTTATGATTCACAGACGTGTCGTGTTAACAAAACACTTATTGTTCCGGAATTTTGATGAAATACTGTCATTATGAGTCACTTAGTATTTGTTCGAGGTCTCTAATTACATAGTGGTCTAGACATGAAAGTAATGAGTCAAAGATTCCTATTAGGAACGAGACATCGCCCACTTTCTACCCACGTGTGTTCTGAACTGCTTTAAAATATTCAGATGACTAATACTTTGTAGTGTTTTTGTGGCAAATTCCACTGAATTTAGGTTCCTAACATCCCAGTAACAAATTAGTCTAAACCACAAATACTATATTGCGGACCCCATAGGATAGCTTAATCAGCCAATCATGTTCCCACTGCTGGGACTCAGGCCTCCTCTATAAGAGGGAATGGTCTATAATTTACCACACGGGCCCAGTACGGGTTGATAGATGTCACGTCACGATGTCTACGATTATTTGGTTCTAGGACATGCCGGTTTCCTCACTATGTTTTCCTTCACGTAATGCGCCTGCCTAGGTTCGAACCCGTCTTACTGCTCGTAAGTCGGGACCGCCAACTGGGCCACCGCTGCTGCTCCTTACGGTCCCCACAGCTATCCTAATCAATCGCCTTTACCTATTCCGCGAACCCTCGGCAATTTTAATCTTAATCTTACCAAAACTCCAGCCTATTGTCCAAACCAACCATCTTCTAAAATGATACTTTCGTTTTCCATAAAAAAAATGCTAAATAAAACGAGAAAATGTCTCAGGTCTAGTTAAGTTTTTACCTTATCATCTAAACAAGTTAACAGTTGTCGAGAATCGGTCATCCGTGGCGATCGATTAGTTAGGCCCGGGGTTAACGATTTCACTTTATTGTTAAACAAGACCGCCCACTGCTCACGGTTCTTGTTGTGGACATGGGTTTTGGTTATGGACTACCTGTATTTTGTTGTGGTTAGGTCATCGCCTGATGTCAACGCACTCGGTATTGATAGAGTGGAGGTAGACCGGAACTCCACTTGGTATACGATCCTTTTTTAGGGTTCCGTACCCAACGGGTAAAAACGGAACCCTATTACTAAGACTTCGCTGTCTGTCCGTCTGTCTGTCACCAGGCTGTATCTCATGAACCGTGACAGCTAGACAGTTGAAATTTTCACAGATGATGTATTTCTGTTGCCGCTATAACAACAAATACTTAAAATATATACCTAAAATCAGAATTTAATCAATATTTAAGGGGGGGTCCCATACAACACGTGATTTTTTTGCAGTTTTGTCTAATGTTTTTAAATAATGGTACGGAACCCTTCGTGCGCGAGTCCGGCTCGCACTTGGCCGGTTTTTTATTTTCGGATGCGATATCATCAAATGACCCCACCCTGGGCGGAGCAGGAGGGAATGTCAGACTTTTACTGACTAAAACCCATCCATGTTCCTTCATCGCCCTTTGTGTTTCGGGGCCACGGTATCTCTTTCGAACAGTCCAGCAAACCCGGCAGGCATCGGTCCTTGCGGACCCCTTCCTTTTACTGACTCTCTTTGAGGCGCGCGTGGACCACTCCTGCGCCGTCGACACGGCTTGTCGTCATGAGACGGACGGACGGCGAGCTAGCCCATAGCTCTCCGTCCACAGGCCCGCGCCTACGGTGGCCGTGCCCGGGGATCTCCCGCGGCGGCTGGGACGTGAGGTTCTCTCCCTCTCACGTTCCGCCTCCTCCTTCTCTAGCATGACTGCTTCGCAGAAGGAGGTGACGGCGTCTCATTCCGTCTCGCTCCGGACCATGGATTGAACCAGGACCGGTATACGATCCTTACACATATATCTTTGATCTGCTTTTCGAATTGACGTTGATAAACGGTAGACTTGAAGGATGAATTTAAACGGCTCCCCTTTACTTCAAAGCCTGATTGTCATAATATGGCATAGAAGCTCAGGACATAAAGCCGACATTTCCTATAGTATTACAGGTATTAGATTAACCCCACTTATCACTCTGTGTAAAGCTGCCCTGTACCGGCCATAATCGGCGTTTTAATTCAGTTTTTTCAGCAAGCTTTTGATTTGTACTGATTGAATACGCGTGCCACGATCACGTACGATTAATTTTACGAAACTTGGCGAGTCTTAATAGTAGATTGTATCATAAGGGAGCAAAATAATATTTTTACGGCGAGGGCGCTTTTTTGAATCCTGAACGTAGCGAGGGATTCAAAGTACGTCGCCCGAGCCAAAAATATATTTTGCGCCCGAGTGATACACTCTACTTTTCATCACCCACTATGAGAAAATAAAAGGCGCCTCATAATTTTAACCGACTTCAAAAAGGAGGAGGTAATTCGACTGTTTTTTTATGTATTTACACCGATTACGCTGATATTTATGAGCCGATTGACGTGATTATTCTTTAGTTTGATGCGGAATAGTTGCCATTTGGTCCTATAAAAATGTAACATAGTTTGGCCCAGTTTTCATTTTATGAACATTTTTACTTCAGTCGTGTGGTCTAATTTCAACATCTAAAATAAATACATATCTAATATTTGGATAGGATATTACAACTAAAAATGGAAAAATAAAAAAACTTTTTTGCAAAAAATAAAACCGACTTCACAAAACACAAAAACGTTAAAAATAACTTTAGCTTCAGAAGTTGGTGACAAAAAAAAACTAAATGAATCAAACAAAGGTCACCGACTTCTGAAGATCTAAAATTATTTTTCACTTTATTGTGTTTTTTATTCACTGTCACTTGAAGAACTAATTTTTCAAAACAAAACAATGAATTTCTAACAATTCATGAAAATTGACGAAAACGCGGTCTGTAGTTCGCGCGTTTTTAATTTGATTTCTTTTTTTATTCAGTCAGCGCGGCGGCCGGCCGGCGGTGCGACTGGGCCGTCGTACCAGCCAGTCTTTATTCAAACAATATTTGCGTTCGATTTATTTCGGCGCTGAACACTAAGATGTTCCAAATTCAAAAAGTGCGCCGCAATTATCTTTGCGGCGCACTTTTTGAATTTGGAACATCTATAAAGAGGATTAAATAGTAGATTGTATGACAAGGGAGCAAAATAGTATTTTTACGGCTTTTACGATTAATTTTACGAAACTTGGCGAGTCTTAAAAGTAGATTGTATCATAAGGGAGCAAAATAATATTTTTACGGCGAGGGCGCTATTTTGAATCCAGAGCGAAGCGAAGGATTCAAGAATAGAATCCCGAGCATAGCGAGGGATTCTAAAGTAGAATCCTGAGCGTAGCGAGGGATTCAAAGTACATCGCCTGAGGGAAAAATATGTTTGCTCTCGAGTCATATACTCTACTTTTCATCTCGTTCTGTGAGAAAATAAATAAGAGACATTTTTAAGTACACACATCAACACGGTCTAGGGATATTTTTAAAAAAGCGAATTAATATCAATGTGTTAATTTTTTATATGACATGTATATATTTAAAAGATACGTTATTTAATATTCTACCATTTTTTAATAATGGTTAAGGTATAGATTAAAATTTCAGGATTTTATGGAAAAAAAATGAAGCATAGACGGAAACCGTATATGAATGAACTTTTAATTTGTGAGTAAAAACTGAAAAAAATAGAAAAATCATTTAATTTGTGTTTATAAACTTGAATTTAGTAGTCTGAGAAAGCGCCCATGATGTTCATAACACATCGGCAACGATTCGGCATGCTCAGAACAAGGTTGTCAATGTCTTGCTGCGGAATATTGTCCCATGTCCTTCTGAGGTGCGCAAAAAGTTGATCATTTTCAGGAACTTCCTTCAGAGCTCTTCTTTGCAGCATATCCCACGCATGCTCAATGGGATTTAGATCTGGCGATTGAGCAGGCCAGTCTAAGGCCCTAACATTATGTGTATGTAACCAAGCTGCTACCGTTCTCGCCGTGTGTGCCCGGGCATTGTCGTGCATGAGCAGGAAATCTTGCCCCATTTGTGTTCTGTGGGGCAAGATTACGGGCCCCAGCACCTGTTGGACGTATCGTTCTGCCGTCATATTGCCCCGCACCCAAACGAGATCCGTCCGTCCTCCAAGACGAATTCCTGCCCAAACCATAATTGTTCCTCCTTGGTATGGGTGAACTTCCTGAGGGTTCTGGAGACGGCTCCATCGTCCAGGAACTCGCCAAACACGCGTCCTTCGTGAATGTGGATGGAAGCCGAACCTGGATTCATCCGTGAACAGCAAATTGGACCATTGGTCACGGCCCCAGTCCACGTGGTTCCGAACCCATTCTAATCGTCGTCCACGATTGCCTCTCCGTAAAGGTGGGACCCGGAGTGGTCTACGAGAGCGTAGATTGCTTTCATGCAGTCGCCTTCTTACAGTTTGGTCACTCATAAGCACTTGGTGTTCCACTCGCAGCCTTTGGACCAATTGAGTCGCCGTTGCATTTGGTTGTGCTCGCGCAGTAATTTGCAAAAATCGGTCTTGTCTGGGGGTAGTGATGCGACTTGGCCCCGGGTGCCTCTCCGCTACTTCACCTGTGGCACGATAGCGTGTCCACAATCTTGAAATTACATTTTGATGGGTCCCTATGGCCTCAGCAACATTACGCTGAACAGATCCAGCTTCCAGCATTCCCACAGCTCGTAACATCTCCGCCCTCGTCAAATGTCGGCGTTGCATGGCTACAATACCTCAATTTTAACTTTATCTTTCGTTTAAAAATGAAAAAAAACTGTAACTAAACGTAATTCGTATTGTTTTCTAAATTTCGCACAAATGAAAATTCCCTCTCCTATACATCAAGACATTTTTATGCCACCGAAACAAAAGAATTTTCAAAAATTTGAATTTGGAATTAGTCTGAGATAAATTACAAACAAATCGGTGTATAAAAGATTCCAATGCGGCCAGTACTTTTCGAGTTATTTAATTGAGTATGAAATATCCCTAGACCGTGTTGATGTGTGTAATTAATGAATAAGTTTAATTAAAAAAATGACATGAATGTAAAAAAATCAATTACAAATTTATATTTATATCTAATACACTGGCTAAATGTTGAAAATTTATTGTCACTGTGTGTGTGTTTTATTTGGGATTGCTAAAGTTGTGGATTTATTTATACAGGTTGACATTTTTATCACTTTCCAAAAAAAAATGGGTATGATTGGTGAACGGAGTAGAAGCAAATGGCATACTTAGGTTTCTTTTTTTTAAATCGAAATAATAAAAAAAAAATGTTTTCGTATGATTTGAAATTCGATATTTTACATTTTTTGTTTTTTAATTTATCTTTCTTTGGTTATGAAAAGTTTACATGAAATTTGTAGCGTTTTTTGATGATGGATCAATTCTTTTCTAAGCTGTGGAAAAAGAAAAACAAAAATAAGCATGCCATAAGTTTTTTTTGGAAAGTGATAAAAAAGGCAGCCGGTATTTTGAGTGTTTGTAATCTCAGTATCTTGCTGGTGCTCACTCAGGAAAAGGCATTGATTCCTTTGATGTAGAAGGGCGTGGCGATAATGGTGTGTACAATGCGGGTGCTGACCCCCGCACCGTACAGCAAATACTTAGCCAGTTTACTTTATTCAATTTTCGTTCGATTTCAATGAACGATCATGTTCCAAATTCAAATCTCATTAATGCCCGCTAAAAAGTCTAGTGGAGAAAAGAGCTACTTTGCTCCCGCTAAAAGGGGAACAAAACGACACTTTTCGAATAGAAGGGATGAAATAGTAGATTTTACAACAAGTGCACAAAACGAACCATTTTTATCCGAGATTTTTAGCAGCCCGAGCCGAAGGCGAGGGCTGATAGTAATGTCGAGGATAAAAATGGTTTTGTGGACGAGTTATAAACTCTGCTTTTCACTTCGATTGCGAGGAAATAAAACAGTAGTATAAATTGAAGAAATTAATAAACACGCAAAAACAAGAGCTGTTTCCCGCCGCTTTCTTTTTTTGAAATCTTGCGACATTGATATAAGACTTGGGCTGCAGACCTAAACAGCCTACTATGAAATATTTTTTTTTTAATAATAATTTTCTTAAATTAATTAAATAACCTACCGTAGGTACTTGAATCAAATTTTTGATGTCTTTTATGTCTTAAAAAACACATAAGGCAAATAAATTAAAGTAAATATTATAAAATAACAAATTCTATCTATGAACTTCTTATTGCGTTTGGCTGTATGGCTCATTTTCTTTGCCTTAATATAGATACATTTATGAGTAGATCCATTAATGCCCTTGTGCACAAAATTCGATTTTGTGCAGCCTATATCCTGCACAAACAAGCACTTTCAGAGCATGAGAAGTGAAAAACTCATTACTGCCCGCTAAAAGTTTCTTATAGAAAACACCACCTTTGGGTGCACATAAAGGCGAACCAAGTCGTCCTTTTCGAATAGATGGGATGAAAACTCATTTATAATATTAAAAAAGATGAAATTAAAAAAATGTAGCCTTACATAAAAACTACACGCTGGCCCAGTTGGTTTTAAGTACTAGTGAGGTAAGTACTTACACTTACCCTTTTAATTATTCAATATGACAGATATCAAAGAAGAAAAAGAAGTTCGTATACGAGTCCCGTTCGAGCGTGAAGCTAGAGGGCGCTGAGCTAGCGCTGTACGAAGAGGTTGCGCGTACGCCGCCCTTCCTGCGGCGCGTGCTGGCACTGGTGGGCACGAGGGGCGTGGGCAGGCGGACTATCAAGAACCGAATGATTGCTGAACACCCGGATAGATTTGGAGTTGTCGTGCCTCGTAAGTTCCTTTTAGCTTTTCTGTTTGTTTTTTTTTTATCTTGGCCTGTGCCAATCCCAACAAAAACATATTTCTTTATACAGTAATGTATATTTCTTTAAAATCAAAAGAGTTAGTTAATACACCTAGTGAAGTTTTCAAACCTGCCATTATTTTGACCATTCCTCAAGAGTATTCTTAATTATCGTATAAAGGCGTCACACGGAGCATTCGCCTGTAATGTAACAGTTCAGATTCGAGTATTACATCAGTGAGTGAGGCAAACCGAGCATTACAGTGTGCAACCTGTAACACTACACTTAGTAACTTATCAATCACTTGTTTCTGCACAAAATCGAATCTTAGATTGTTCTGTAACAGGCGAATGGCGGAGTGAGAGTAATTGAATCATTTTAGATTTTCAGGCCTAAATAAACCATTTTTGAACCATATTAAAACTTTGTCCATCTGGTGAAGTACATACTACTATTAATAGCTACTTACTTGCAACTTTTTTTTTTTTATATAGTTTAATGAGGTTTTTGTAGTTAATATAAATATGTATGCTAGTCTGTAACATATATTATGATATGGATCTTTTGTTACCTGAAAAGATAGATTCATGAATATAAAATCCATCTGCCACTGGTAACATCACTTTTCTAGACTCACTAATGTCTATATGTTACAGACACGTCCCGCCCCGCTCGACCAATGGAAGAGAACGGCCAATCGTACTGGTTCGTGTCTCGCGAAGAGATGGAGCGCGACGCACACGCCGGCCGCTTCCTCGAGTACGGAGACCATAACGGACATCTATATGGAACCCATCTTGATTCTATCAGGGCTGTTATGAAGGAAGGTGAGGGATAAATTGATCATTATTATAGAATCTATAGCGTCCTGGCCACACGCTGAAACTACACGCATCCTGTGACAGCAACTGCCGAAAAAACAAAGTAAAGTAGTTCACCTTTTGAACGCCATTGTCACTAGCGTTGCCAGATGTCCCGCTTTTTAACCCTCTCAGGACGCGTCCCGCCGGAATCCTAAGCGGGACGCCCAATATCCCGCTTTTTCGTGAAATTAGCCAATTTAGCGCAGTAGGTTTTTTGTTTTACGTCTGACGACTGGGCGAGTTGCACGGGAGTGGAAGGTGGCAGCTATTGAAGATAAAAATAAAAAACCGGAAAAAGGATTCCAACGATATTTTTTTGTTGTTTTTCTGCGTCTCGATTTTTTTTTATCCCAGTCCCGCTTTTTTTACGTTAAAGTCCCGGAAAATCTGATCTGGCAACGCTAATTGTCATACACAGAACAGATAAAAAAGGTTAGAATGGCCTTGTGGACGGGGCCGCTCATATGTCAATCGATTGCTCATTGGTCACCGTAACATTAGCATGTGTGAGTGCACATCAAGCACAGTTTTGCGTTAGTTTGACAATCAATAACAAACTCGCGATCTAAGTGTGATTTTAATGTTGATAATTCTGTAAATACATACATGTTACGATCGCGAATCAAGTTTTGTTCAAGATCCAGCCTGAAACTGAGCCGCAAATTGAAAAACACTTGAATCCAATTCACAGATCTGGCCCCTTATTCACAACGCTTCGATTCGATTTTCAATTCGGTAAGTCGTATGTCTATCTTTTTTTAACATTACGAAATCGAGCGAGATAGACATACGACTTTCCGAATCGAAAATCGAATCGAAGGGTTGTGAATAGCTATGCAGGTATACAGGATATCCATTAGGAATTTCTCAGTAACAGCCCCGGCAAGCAAGCTTGGTTTCGCGTCCGGTTAGTGACAATGGGTCAACACGATTTTATATTGTGTCCACGCAAGCATAACTATTTCTATATACAGATGACTTTTTTATCACTTTCCAAAAAAAATAGGTATAATAGGTGAACGGAGTAGAAGCAAATGTCATACTTAGTTCTTTGTTCTAATATGAAAAGTTACTTGAAATTTGTAGGGTTTTTTTTTTTGATGATGGATTAATTTTTTTTCTAAGCTGTGGAAAAAAGAAAAAAAAAACTAGGCATGCCATAAGCTTCTACTCCGTTCACCTAATATACCCATTTTTTTTAAAAAGTGATAATAAAGTTGGAATATTTTGTTATTCATGAAGATATCTTACCTAATTTTCCAGGTAAAATGTGCGTATTGGACTGCGCTCCGCAATCTCTAAAGCTGCTACACAACAGCGGCGAATTCCTCCCATTCGTCGTGATGATAGGAGCGCCAGGCATCGAACAGTTGAGGAACCTCACTTACGCCTCCAATCGTAACTTGACGGTGAGAAAACGAACAACTATAGTTGGTGCCAGTTAAGATGAGAATAGCGGTCATTGCCCTTTCCCTAATATGTCTTCGTATGAACCAAAACAAATAAACCATGTATCGTTTTTCATTACAAAAACTGTTGAAGATCACGATAGATGACGATTATAGACTTGAACAGGCTTGTTTTTGGTTTTCAAAGTTAAGAAGTGGGTCAATGACCGCTATTCTCATCTTAACTGGCACCAACTATAAACAGTCAAGTTGTTGCATTTCACCAGCGAGCATCAGTCATTGCAATTTAAACCTTATGTCAACGATATAAAAGTCACATGACGCTCGCTCGTGGTTTACAATGACTGTACTTGGACTTATAGCCCATCGAGTGTTAGAAAGAGATCACTCAGAGTGTGACAGATCATAAAGCGAAGCTTTTTCTAAAACTCGATGTGCAGTTTTTACGCCAAGTGTGTACTGTATTTATTTTTATTTATTTGATTCTATGAATGCCTCGTAGTATTAATATGTTTTTTTTTTTTAATAGTTTTAGAGTCTATGTGCCCATTAGAGATGATTTTTCAAACTTGTTTTTAGTTTAGAGACCCTGGCTTGCAAATGAGTCCCTAATTAGTTCAGCAGTTTTTTTTTATTCATAAATCCTCTTTGTTGTCATAGAGCATGTATTTCTCTGTTTTGTTTTTCGAATATATTATGTTGATATGCATTGACGTTTGTTGCGCATGGGTTCCGTAGTTCGACAGGCAGAGCTCCATTCGCTACAGTTCGCGGCGCGCGCGCACCCTCGAGTCTCTTGCGTCGCTTTACGAGGTAAGTTTGAATGTTTCTTTGGTTATTTTGAATTCAAAAGCAAAAATACATAACTTAATAACAAGATACCAACATCACCATACAGCGTTATACTTTTCTCATTTAATTGGGAGCGAACCCATTGCCAAAATGCTTAGTAAATTAGTAATAGTGCTATGCTTAGTATAATTTATGAATAGGATGACCATTGACATGCGGAGATGCGGCTAATAGATATGCATGCAAGAAGACATAACTGTGTTGATAATTTTGCCTCCTCATAGGGTAGATGACACAAAAATCATTAGTCCGTCAGATAGATTTCCAAAAAATACAGGACACATTTTTTTTTTCACGTGTACAAATTTTAATAATGAAGACGATACAGTGCGTCGAAAAATCGTGTGTCACATTTGAGTAATTTTTTTACTCAAATGTGACGTCACAAGCGGGGCACTCATGATCTTTGACACGTTTTATCTTGGTCAATTTTTATTAATTTGATAAAACAAAAAACACGTATCCGATATTTTTCGATAATATAACTGACGGACTAAACAGAATCAGATTTTTTTAGTCAGTCATCATCCCTATAGTAATGTAAACTTTGTGATGAAATTCCGGTGTTAGTTTCTCATTAAAAATACCCCATGATAACTTACAGGAAGAAGACATGAAACAAACTCTGGAAGACAGCGCCCGCATCCAGCGACAACACGAAAAGTACATAGATCTCGTCATCACCAACAATAATGCCGATACGACTTATTCTAAAATCATGGACGCCTTGCATTCGCTGTCGACTGACCACCAGTGGGTGCCGGTCAGTTGGATTTATTAGCATTGCTAACGTTCAGTGTCACCTATTTTAGCAGTATTACTTTAATGTCACTTGAGTCTGAGAGTGTGATGGCGCTATACAGGACCTCTAGCTCCATCTCTTTCGCACAGCAAAGTAACATTGAAACATTACTGCTTAAAGACGTCATGATAGGCTGCCAGTACTAAAGGCGCATTCTAGTTTGGGCTTGTGGCTTCGGATACGCTAGCGCCGCCATTGTACATGCGTCTTCCCGCATTGATTTCACGGAAGAAAATAAACGCGATCAGTACATCTAAACTGCGTTTAAGAGCTGTCCGTGTCATTATTGCTATGGCATACAGCTATTGACAATTGCAGTCCATTCATATTAAACCTGTGGCAAGACTGCAGTTTAGCTTATTTTTGACTATTCAAAACTACTTGTCACAGGTTCAGGTTTCTATTTGAAAAATACTTTGAGTTAAAGTTGAACGCCATTTAGTGCTGATCGCGATTCGTTTTTGGTGAAATCCGCCCTTAGAATTTAGCATGAAAACGTTTTAACATATCTAAGCTTTTCAACTAAAACATTTGAACTCCGATAATTGTGTCATAAAACGTGGACCTAATAAATAAATACTGGAATAATGTTTAATATCGAGTCGATAAGACAATAATAAAATGTATTAACAGTAGTCGGTGACGAAATCAGGCAAATTAATTGCCTGATTTCGTCGTAGCTTTATCAAATCACATTTACATCACTTTTCTCTAAATAAATATGCATTTGTAATGGCATTGCTGCAATTTTGAACTTGGAACCTTTTTAATAATAACAGTAAACAAACATCACATGGTTGTATTTGCTTATTAAATTAATATTTTGATCTAAAAATGTTAAGTAAATGAATTTAGCCTAAACATTAGTGCGAATGTATTAAAATGGAATATGTTGAAACAATGTGCCACATTATGAACTTTGCTAACAAAACAAGGTTTATATTTATTTAAACAAGGCATTCCAATTAATATAAAATACGCCATTTTGTTACCATTGGTGTACAGATAATGGCAAATAATAATGGAGGCCTACCACCAACTCATAGCAGTATATTGTAATTTTACTTCAGTGTGCGAAAGAGATGTAGCTAGACGTCCCGTATACTTCCATCTCTCTCACACATTCAAGTAAAATTAAAGTTATATGGTGCCGTAAGAGGTGTTGGTTACAGTCCTAGATAGTATTCAGATTCTGTGTTCGAATTCTTATACCAACATTATCGTTTCTTTAAATCTAGATTAAATATTGTAAAGAATTGTAAAACCTGCTCATCAGTCGAGGGACTAAAGACTTATGAACGCAATTAAGTATCATACATAATATGTAATAAAGAAATGATTCAATTATATTCCCACCTGAGGTATCGAGCATCGTATTAAGGTATTAATATAAGTTAAAGTAATTTGTGCAGCTGTATGGCCTAAATTATAAGTATTGAGTATATTTTGTAAGAATCGATGGACGAATGTAGTAGTTAACACTTCTCGCTTTTAGTTAGTGTAAGATAGATGCATTAAAATTTATCTTATACTGTATTACACTGCCGGTAGAATGATGTATGAAATTATTATCACATTATTTGATTCCATAATAAACTACGCTGGAAATTATTGCATCACATGAGAAACCATCACATTTCGAACTCAAGTATTATATTCTTAATGAAATAAAGGAACTTATACCACTTCTGTTTTGTCATTTTTGCAGGCAGACTTTATTCACTAGTGAAATTATGTAGTTTCGCATATTAAGAAACATGAAATCAATTTACGTTAACTATTGTAACAACTGATAGATAGTAATATTAGTTTTAAGATTTATTTTTTTAATGTCAAGTGTATGTATATTTCTGTGAAAGAAACGAGACAGCTGGTTCAGAAGTATAAACCATTATATATTATGGCGCCGAAACAAGGCAGCTTCAATATTTGCTTACATAGTATTGTATCACTTATTTAAGCTATATTTTACTGTGAACCTAGCTTGTACTTCATTAAGAATCTCACATTCCGTCCATTTTGTTTTGTTAATTAGCTGTAAATTTTATTGTGTCAAGAATTATTCAATATACATTATGTAACTACATTGCTTCATTTTATTTCAATGCTTTAATATTTCAATAAAAACTCTGCGCATGGATATTTGAATATTTTATTAGTTCTACAGTTTCTATTCATTAGCCGAGTGCAATAATTAGACAAAAAATACTCAAAAGGTAGAACGAAGTTTATAAAGGTGGGATTTTCATGGATTTTTTTGAGTTCCTAGAGCAGTAAGTTTAAAAAAAATGTGGTTGGGCCTTTTTTTTTAGTTTCGCCGCGGTCAATGCCAATGTAAAGTATATCTAAAGAGAAATATACCTAAAGCCCATAATTGAATTATATACTTTTTGCAGGGTGGGAGCGGAGACGTGTAGGGCTAAGACCATGATTTATTTTCAAATTGGTAACTGATGTGGTTTCACAGAAAACTGGATGTAAAAATATTCAAGAAAACCACTTTTTCGAGTAAAGCGACTATAAATTAATTCATAATGATCAGGAAATCGTCTATCTAAAAGGGCATTTTTCTCAAAATATATATGACGGTCAACGTAAATATTATCATGAAAATATCCTCATTATATCAGCTGCTATCAACCGATTAACACTAAAAAATATTTGGTTGTACTCGATTTATGTTGATTATTGCCAAAGAAGTTGGAATGGGGCCGCTGGTAAATTTACAAAAATCATCGTAATTTACTTACCATTTCTTTCTATCTCAGATTAGTTGTTGCAAGCTTGGGTCTCTGTGTGCAATTTAATATCAATACACTACTGATACCAATACCACTCCCAATGTTTTGCGATAGAGGCCTTCTGTCATGTTTTACTTTTTCAGCTTTATCTAATGTTTAACAAGTATCCTTAAATATTTTTCTAGTTATTAATACCTCATTAGATAGCTAATAAAATGAGAATTTAGACAATAATTTGCACATAGTTTCATATAAATATTTGGTAAGCAATTGCTTTCATTATCAAGGATTTTCTGACATTTACGAATGAATTTTTATGTTACTTCACTCATGAATGTGATCTTCATGAATATTTTCTGGTCCAGTTATCTGTGAAAAACATTAGTTACCAATTTCAAAAGAAATCTCAGTCTTAAAAATCGATATTTTAGAAATAGGTAGGTAGTTGAAGAAAATAGGATTTTTTCAAAAAGTAAGGAAATTTTAATATGCATTTCATGGACAACAATGAACGAAGAAACGTACTAAATTGTCGTTTATTGGATGCACACAGGTCACACTATTACGACATAATACGAATTTGTTG
Organism: Xestia xanthographa; assembly: GCA_905147715.2. NCBI lineage: Eukaryota > Metazoa > Arthropoda > Insecta > Lepidoptera > Noctuidae > Xestia > Xestia xanthographa. The sequence goes on along the minus strand of LR990655.1, from coordinate 20,500,343 downwards.
TATTGTTACTCACTAACGAAAAACCGGCCAAGAACGAGTCTGACTCGCGCACGAAGGGTTCCGTACCATTATTTTAAAACATTAGACAAAACTGCAAAAAAAACACGTTTGTTGTATGGGAGCCTCCTTAAATATTGATTTAATTCTGTTTTTAGTATTTGTCGTTATAGCGGCAACAGAAATACATCATCTGTGAAAATGTCAACTGTCTAGCTGTCACGGTTCATGAGATACAGCCTGGTGACAGACAGACGGACAGACAGCGAAGTCTTAGTAATAGGGTTCCGTTTTTACCCCTTGGGTACGGAACCCTAAAAATCCAAAGGAAATTCAACAAAACGAAAAGTCGCGCCCGGTGATTTTTTTTTTAACTTTCTTCTGTAATCTAGAACTCAATAAAAAAAAGTCTCATAAAAATCCGACCACTTTAGACTTCGTTCCACCTTAAGGTAAGCGTCTAGATGTCCGCATCGGACGCATCGCATCAAACGGATCGTAGTACTATTCAACAGATCCGAGCGATACGTGCGGTGCGGATCAGTGGACGCACTTGTGTGACTTTCTATACAAAGAATTAGTACTTCGTACTTCGATCCGTTTGATGCGATGCGTCCGATGCTTACGATGCGGACATGTTTATGCTTAATTGCTTACCTTTATTGTCTAATTGCACTCGAGTACATTTACTATAACGTTTTACGGGTTAGCTTGTCGCGTAGTATTTTTGTAATGGCGTACCGATGTCTTGAATATATTAGGATCAATATGATTTAATCCAGTTTCACTTTGTATCGTCGGCAAACCGGGCTGGATATCAGAGTTCTCTAATAAGTGTGGCGCAAGTAACAGGAACAATTGCTGCAATAAAAAAAATAGGTTTAACGTTTTCTTTTGTACAGACGTGGCTCACAACGCAACTCTAATCGGTCAAATTTATTTAATAGTTTTTCAACTTTATCGCTAAATCATTATGTTCAACGTTGATTGAGAAAATTTGACACTTTCGGGTAGCTTGATGTGCTGGCGTCTGTACATATGAGGCTCTAAAAAAAAAATCGGGGCAGTCTTTGGGGACTGCCGATAGAAGTGAAAAAAAAAAGTACACAGGCCCCGCCCCAGTCGTAGCACTGGTTGGGCCCCGCGCATGCCTATATGGTGCTACGCCGTAGCGGATCGCCTACGAGTGCACTGCTACGAAGCCTGACTGCACGTTACGTCAAGTGACGATGAGTTCAATGTTTTTCCTTCACCCAAAAGTGCTCAACGACGTGCCTAGAGAAGTTTTCACTTCAACAATTTTAATAAATTTCTTACTTCAGCCCAAGGTATTAGTGGTAGATTGGCAAAGGCTGCTTGCCACCCAGGAAGACCTAAATGCACGAGGGCCATTCTAAAATAGTGCGTAAAGGAATCCGCAAGCCAGCCCCAGGCACCTTCTCGAGTTGCCAGCCATACTGACCACAACCCTCCTGTGTACACCAGACATATCTGAAAAAAATAATTTCCTAATAAATTATATATTTGCAGTGACAGGGCGTCTACCACTCACACGTTGTGGACTAATTAAGCAATTACCTTGGTTCAAAATGTAAAAAAGCCAATCGTCAAATCAACCTGCCACTCTATTATGCCGTTTACTGCACCATTCCTGGCGACTAGGTAACACGGAGCTATCTATCCAGCGTTGCCAGACCTACGGATTTGTCTGTAGATCTACGGACTTTAGGTCTTGTCTACGGACATACGGATTTTAGTCTCAAATCTACGGATTTTTGTTCGATTGGATCCACCCGATCCAAACAATAGTATACCGTCCTATTCAAATTAAATAAAATTTTGCGAAAACGAAAAGTAGCTCCAAAAAAAGGTAGTCCTGCGACTCGGAACAACAGTATAGTTACAAATGTTACTGAGAATGAGGAGACCGACAATAATAATGATTGAATTGGTTATTAAAAACTACTATTTAAAAAATGTATTTTCCTTTGTCTTTTCGATTTTCCCGCAGATTTTTTCAATTTCTTTACCGGTCAAAAATTTGGTTTAGGTCAGTCCACCTATAAATAGTCAGGTTTAGCTTTAAAACAGATCCGTTTGTAGATCTACGGATTTTCAGAGGCAATTTACGGATTTTTGAGAGTAGCTCTACGGATTTTAAAAATTGAATCTTTCAACACTGTACAAGTCCCCGGCACGTAACTTGGCAAGAGTCGTTAGATGCGCAGAAGTCGTTTTTTAGGTCTCTTTGGTGGTCAAGCGGGACGCGGGGTATGACGTAGCGCCGATCCAAGCGCGCGATTGGTGCGTCAGTCGACCCCTGCCTCCCGCACCGCGTCTACATTCCGTTCGCTCCCGATTACACATGCGGCCACGAAAGTTGTACCATTTGTTTTTGTTGACTTTTAGTTACGAGTTCAGTTTTAGTTTTAAATTATGTTTTTGTTACGAGTTATTGTTATTGTTTTAAATTTAGTTTTTATTACGAGTTGTTGTTATTGTTTTAAATTTAGTTTTTGTTATGTTTATTACATAATATGCCAGCTCAAGTGGTAGTTCTAATTTGATGCCAGGGGTAACAGTATTATTAACCGATAGTGACGACGAGAACCTATAATTTTTAATAATAATACTTTTTTTTGCTTAATTAAAAAAAATGCATATTATATTTTATTTATAACACTTATTAAATGTCACGAATTCCTCTGCTTTGTTTAACTACATGATTAAAAATAAATGATGGCAATAACCGCATAATGACAATCAATAAAAGTGACAAGTTTTTTGTTCCACTAAGTGCACGATGCGCGAACTTGCCCCCACTACGCCAAAACCTTGCCAACTTACGTGCCGGGAATTGTATCTATCTCTAATGACAATGGGCAGTGTGTAGGAGCCTTTACAATAGCTTTACCTTTCCAATAGTCCTGCAGGAATCCAACTCAAATACTTTGCTCTTTGTATTTAGCATCGGACGGGATCCACTTTCTTGCCGAGTAAGTGAAAAATCTAACAAGTCTTTCAAAGCCGGGGTAAGACACAACTCGTTCAAAGAATTCACGCGTATTGATCCAACTGGTAAAATTTCATCGGCTGTAATTATAAAAAAAGCTCGTAAAAACACTTATTATTCATCCATTCAACCTTACCGACGTTTATGTATAGAACAATATTATCATTAACTAGCCCTACGTAAATGTTTGAAATTGCTCTTCAATGAGAAAATAAAAGCAGAAATTATCAATAACCTTAATAATAACTTTGAACTTTAACTTTTTCTTTAGATCCACTAACCTGAATATTTATAATGCCAGGTTAATTGAAATCCATCGGTCGAAGCATATAAATTGCGGAGATCCTCGGGAAGTACAGCAGAATGTCTCTGCTCCCATGTAGAGATAGCTACACGGTCACAGGGAGGTCTACGTTCGACACTAACATTGCATATTCTTGGATCCGATTCTGCAACATGAAAATAGGTCCAAAAATACCGTTCAATACGTACCTAGTAGGTATCAGACTACATCTTGAACGGGTGGTTTGAAAGCAATTTCACACGAGGTGTAATTACTGGTTCAAAATGGCTAATCATCATCAAGTTATCATGCTGTGTTTGGTATGTGTAGTCAGTGGTGCCGATTCTCTTGTCACCAATATCTCTAAACTAGACTAAAAATCACTAAAATTTAGTTTGTTCCTGTCAAACGACGTTTCCCATTCTGAAATTGATTAAGGTGGATGCTCAAGGGTAGCCCGCGAAATTCAAATTTTCTTACTTTTTTTGCAATTTGCAGGCCAGTGCTAGGTTGTATGTTGATTAAAATATTGTTTGCGACTGTAAGACGTATGTAGTAACACAATTATAATCATCAAAATCATCAATACAACCCTCCAAGTTCATAATGGTGCAAGAATGATTTTGACCTTGGAAAAGTAATTTTGACACCAATATGAACTTTGAGGGTTGTATTGATGAGTTTGATGAATATAATTCTGTAACTACATACGTCTTACAGTCGCAAACAAAATTTTAATCAACATACAACCTAGCACTGGCCTGCAAATTGCAAAAAACGTAAGAAAATTTGAATTTCGCGGGCTACGCTTGAGCATCCACCTTAAAGTGACATGACTTAAACAGATTATAGTTTGACAGCACTAAGTTATTCAATTTGGTGTAAATGGCTATTTTGCTATTCTGAAATTGACGTTTTTCACCTAAAATTAAGATTGTCAAACTAAATCAGACTATTTTTAATCGCGATTAAAAAGGTGTGGAATAAAATTAGTTGTCATGAACTAAAATTTTCAAAGTACATTTCTCTCGTATTTCTTGAGAGTTTGGATAATTTTGAGGTGAATAAGGAAGCACAACGTGATTGCAGTTGTTGTCGATTCGGTAGAAAGGTAAATGTAGTGTTATTTTATTATCTATGATACAAACAAAATTTATGAAAATTTACCAAGGGATTTTTGTACTGAACATGTATTGCACTTGTTATTAGTTGGAAAAGAAGTAGTAAATTCATTTCCCATACTCAAAGCCACTTCCAGGTTCTGTGTAATATGAAATAACTATTTTTTAGAAACTTTCAAGAAAGAATAAAAATATTTTAGGTTAGATTATTTTGTGTTCTTTGGCTAATTATCTTGTTTTAATTTATAGATTAGAAGCGTATGATCGAAACCAGAACTTTGGTGCCGACTGCATGGGCCAAGACGACATCGTATACCAGTGTCCACCCTGTGATACATTCAGTGATATAAATGCGAATTCTCCACTTCCCATCACCAGACAGGCAATCCAAGAATATGTTCATAGGTGAATGAATACATTTGTTGGTCAAATTTTTAGAAAGCTCTCCATACTAACAGTGATTATAAAGAAAATACTATTTCATCTGATCACAGTATAATAAATAAAGCTTCTGAATATAATTTTTTATTTGTTTTCAGCTGTAACACTCAGCGTAAAGGACAGCATTTATATGAATATCGCCATCTTTTGACCACCCGCTTTACCTCTGATGGCATTTACACTTATTTACGAGACCAGTGTAAAGCAATCAATCAAGGACAGCTATATTACTCCAGCTAACAATATTGTAATTTTGTCATTTACGCTTCTAAGGAAAGAACATATAGGAAAAATTACAAAAGGACATGAAGGCGAGATGATTCATATTTTAATGAAATGTTAACTCATTTAATTAACTTTTATGTACATCATTTAGAACCTGCAATTCTAAATAAATTTATGTATAAACACTATTTGAAAATAGTAAAAAAGCAGAATTAAAAGTACTCTTTTATTTAATATTTTTCATAATACACTCTCCACAATTTAGATTCTTCATTACACTTAGAGTTGAGTAAACTAACTGAATTTCTTTATAGGATTCGAAACCTGTGTAAAACTTTATGGATTTATCATCCTCTTTGTATCTAGTAATAGACCCGTAGACATACTCGTGGTCAATTTGAATACTTTTAGATAAACACTTAGGTGCACTGTATACATTCGTCTTCACTGTTGTTTAATGTGTTAACTTCTTCTTCAACACCTTTTCTAATGCTGTTGTATACATGGAAGTAAAACTACTGGTTGAAGGTTGCGGTTCTATTTCAAAACTTTCCTGAAATAGTTTTTTCTGCCTTCTTTTCTAATAACGATGCAGTCGGATTTTCTGGTTTAGCTTCAGTGAAACAGAATACTGATGGTACCGCTGTCTTTCTGAAATGATTAAGAAACCACTTAGGTTAACTTATTGTTACTTACCTACCAATAATGACACAAATTAGTAAGTAATGCAAAGTATGCTATGTTACTGTATTAACTCACCTGTATACTATGAAATACACTCCACACAAACGTGCGGTAAAAACTTTACTTGAATTTTTTTATTGCGTAAGGCAGACCCATTGTTTTTTGAGTTTGCTTTCCTTAGGAAACTAATGAACTCCCCTATTTTTACAATTTAACTCGCTACATTAAGGCATTATTACAATAATCGCGGCAATTAAAACGATAAACAAAAACGATTGAAGAAATCCATACGATTTGACAGCTCATAATTCAAAGTAACAAGGTATGGTCGTATTAAGTCCCCATGGCAAAGGAGTTTAATTTTTTATTATTTTTAAAAACCTATCGGTTGATTGATTATTATTTATAAATTTGGGTTGATTTTTTGTTTGTTTGAGATTTCAAGCAAACAAAAATTCAATCATAAGGACATGATGTCCAAAAATGGTTATTTATAATCAAACATTTTAACCAGGATAATATAATTATATGGATAGACAAAAACGAACTGTACTAATTATAAAATACATTTTTAAAGACCTCCAATTTTGAGAAAAGTCGTTTTTTATTTATGTGTGAATTTACACTTATTACTAGTTAAAACGAACAAACCTTTTCCAAACATCATGGTTATTATAGCGAACACACCGAAAAAAGTAACTTGACAATGTCACTGTCAGATATTGACTGAAAGTGTCAGTCATCATTAGTGTCATTACTCAGGTTTTTTTTTGCAATTCAGATCATTTTCGTTCACTTTCATTCATTTTCGTTTAACCTCTAGTGCAATCTTAGTCTATGGTTTACTCAACTTGGTGACTGTCAAACTCGAATTTAAGTGTGTCAAAACTTTATTTAAGTTTAGAGAATCTTGTTTTCAGAATAACTTAACAAAACCAACTAACTAAAAATAAGAAATTTTAGTTTTAGTTTAGGTTAGTTCGGTGTACAAGAGAATCGGCACCAGTGTAGTGTAGCATAAAAATTAAAAAAAAACGCGCGATAAAATTGCATCTCACAAGGAAGCCAGCGTAAATAGTAATGATGGAAGCTGCTGAAGTTGCTGCCACCAGTGGTGTAAAATTTTTATACTTTTTTACAATAAGGATGAATGATTCAGATCTGTGCCTAGCTAATCAATTTTGATGAAGGCAAGTGTCAGAAAAGATAATTAGATAACGTCATCTATACGTCAATGTCATGCTTCTGTCAATGCTGATTTCCGCCCCAATGTTGCCAACCGTACGATTTAAATCGTATTTATACGACCTTTTTGGCTCTTGTACGATGTACGATCGAGTAATCAAAATCGTACGCAAAATATACGATCTTTTCAAATTTTATACCCATCAACATCATCATAACGAAGTAAGAATAGATAAAAACTTAAATTATTTTTTCAAATTGTAGATACATAATCGCAAAAGTTACGATTTCAATCAACTGAAAGTTAGCATCAGAGCCAAATCAGAGCTAATAATTAATCAAGATAAAGGACAACTTTTATTCGTATGTAAAATTCTAGATTTTAAATCTGTTGTATGGTCCCTTGCTAGACCACACATTACTTTTGAATGATAGACGAATTGATTAAAAGAAAGTAAAGTACTGAAACTACTATATTGTTCCAAAGGTATTTAATGAACTGGTGTGGAAATGACGTGAGTGACGCGGCCCTTGTTGGCTGTAATGAGAACGCCTGGCTGACTTGATAGCTCAACGCGAACTGAACTGATTATTTATTATAAGTGAAATGAATGTGGCGTAAACTGCTGAATTGCAGTATGTGCGGTTGCACCGTACATCTGTATCCATAGAAATGACACTTAATCATGAGATGTAACTTTTCTCTTATCCAAAAATATAAAAATTCAGTTAACTATAAATCTTGATTTAGCATCAAGATTTTTAACTGAATATATTTTAATTCAAAATTATAATTACATTGCGTTTTAAATTATTTGCGTTGTTTATTGAAATTTCACTATGTACTAAGTTTTCCTTGAAATGTTGGCAAAATACGATCTTTTCTAGTCCATTGTACGATCTTCTAAAAAATAAAGTTAGCAACACTAATCCACCCATCTTTCAACTTCGCTTCAGCTCGTGGAAAAAATATAACCTCTCATGCACCCAAAATAATAATTACATTCAATAAAATACGGTTTCAACCACTCATGAGATTAAGTTTCGTATAGTATATTTCTGATTCTGATACAAACATGACGAAGTCAATGGCTGGTGTTTGTGCCATAAAAGAAGAATTTGTGGTTCAGCGACCGGTTTTAAGCAGCAGTGCTGAAGACGGCGTTGATTCCCCTAATAAACGTAAGTTAGATGATAACAACGAAGAAGAAAGTTCTGTGGATAATAAGAAATCTAGAACTAATGACGATGATGAAAAGAAATCCAAAAAGACTAGGAAAAGAGGTCAAAATAAAGCGCGACCAAAAACGTATCAAGATGAAAAAGAAAGTAAACCATGCCCTTCTATCATCAACGCAGAAGCACCTGAGTACGTAAATCCATGTCAATACAGTAACTGTAAATATATTCATAGCCCACTTGATTATATAAAATCAAAACCCAAGGATTTAGGTGAAACGTGCCACTTGTATGATACCCGTGGAAAATGTCCTAGAGGTATTGGGTGTCGCTTTGGATCAATTCATATCAGCGATGAAGGCTACAATAAAGTTGACTCAGATAAATGGAAGCAATGGAAAGATGATGTTAAAAACACACTTTCCCCAATGCTTCAAATATCACTTCAGAAAAAAAAGTATGATTTTAGTCTTTCTGAAAATCTTATAAAACATATGGACAAAAGGAAGAAACTAGTTAATAAGGAACCTACTGAAAGCACTGAAGGACCAATAGATGATGATGAAAAACAAAAAGAGACCACTAACAATGATGGAACAAAAGTTACCAATAGCGGTGCCATCACTGACGAAGACTTGATTAAGTTATTACCAAGAGAAAAGAAAACTATAGACTGGAGAGATAAACTATATCTTAGCCCTTTGACTACAGTTGGAAATCTACCATTCAGGAGAATCTGCAAGCAGTATGGGGCAGACATAACATGTGGAGAAATGGCCTTGTGTGAATCTTTACTCAAAGGAATGAAACAAGAATGGGCTTTAGTTAAAAGACATGAATCAGAAGACTTATTCGGAGCACAAATATGTGGAACTAATATTTACACAATCACAAAGGTAGCACAATTGCTAAAAGAGAACACTGACCTTGATTTTATTGATTTAAATCTAGGATGTCCTATTGATTTGATATACAAAAAGGGTGGAGGCTGTGGTATGATGCACAGATTGAATACACTGGAGTCATCAGTGAGATGTGCTTCCAAAATACTAGGCATACCTTTTACTATTAAAATGAGGACAGGTGTTTATCAAGATAAAAAAATTACTCATACAATAGTACCCAAAGTGTCTGAATGGGGTGCATCACTCATTACAGTGCATGGTAGGTCAAGAGAGGCAAGATACACTAGGTCTTCTGACTGGGAATATATTGAAACTTGTGCAAAAGCAGCTGCACCCTGTGCAGTATATGGAAATGGTGATATTTTGAGCTATCAGGACTATGCAGAGAAAAGAGCAGTTGCTCCCACGGTACAGGGGGTGATGATCGGAAGGGGGGCACTGATCAAACCCTGGATATTTACTGAGATTAAAGAGCAGCGAATTTGGGACATAAGAAGTAGCGAAAGATTTGAAATAATAAAGAAATACACAAACTATGGTTTGGAGCACTGGGGATCAGACATGCAAGGAGTGGAGAACACACGCCGATTTTTACTTGAATGGCTATCCTTTTTGTACAGATATGTACCTGTGGGGTTGCTGGAACAACCACCTCAAAAAATTAATGAGAGACCACCTGCATATTTTGGTCGAGATGACTTGGAAACATTGATGGCATCAGGAAACTGTTCTGACTGGATAAAAATTAGTGAAATGTTATTAGGTCCAGTACCTGATGGATTTAACTTTTTACCAAAACATAGAGCTAATTCTTATTAAGGAATATTTATTCATATTATTAATTTGTTGTAGGAATACTATGTTATGTAAATAAATAATTAGAAAAACATTACAAGCTGGTAATTCTTTTACTCCAGATACTCCATAGTACCAAAGAAATATCCCATAATGCTAGAATTGAAACAGTCACTTCACACATAATGGTGGCTATTGGAGATGTTGAAATAGGGTAACTGGGCTAGACACTTAAATGGATACTTTAACCTAGGATGTTGTAATTTTTACTGTAGGTTCCTACTAATATAAGAGAACGATTTGTGAAATTCAAGGCACCATCTCCAAAATAAACAGGTATGAGGTACCCTAAACTACCATACCTACTTACCTAATAGTTTTGTCACTCCCAAAGTAATATTTTCATAAAAAGAATCCTCAGATACAAGATCCACACAAAAACTCATTTTGAACGGCACCAATTTTTTTACACTTGGAACTAAAACTACCGCTTGTGTTTATTACAAATTGAAATGAACGAAATAATATTTTCTTTATTTTCACAACAAAAATAATTTGACATAAAATTCTGGCAAGAAATTGTTTACTTTTGTTACCATAACAACAAAATCTATCAATGCTTTGATTTGACTGAACGATATGGCATCTCGTACTCGTTGAACTACCGCAAGTACGGGTTTGCTTTCCGATTCGGGTAGTATATTCCGTATATATAAAAGTACTCTGTGGGTAGTATTAAGATAAGCGTCCACATGTCCGCATCGCATGAATCACGTTAAAAAATTAAAATTCTTAAAATGGACTTTATGACCATAACCATAAAGTCCATTTTAAGAATTTTAATTTTTTAACGTGATTCATGCTAAGATTCTGCGTGGATTCTGCTAAAGCGGCCATTTTAGACCCGCTGACTCGCAATAAAATATTGAAATGAAAGCTTCAAGAAATTGTACGGTAGATTAGTTATTGTTCCGAGGGTAGAATATTCAACATTTCCTTGACAGAAGAGTACGTGTGGTATGGAGACCATGCAATCATGCATACACAAGGCCATTTTGAAAATTTGAGATTTTTGATATTATTCCAATGAGGACAATGTCGATAATAGTTTGACAGTGAAAAATGCTTGCGCTACGCCTTGCCATATGTGCGCCGGCAAGGTTTAGTGTACGCCAATAGACCTGCAGCTCTGGGGTCCCAAGCCACTTGTCTGAGGAATGGGCAGTGTTGATAAAATAAACAAAAGTCAATTTATTAGTGAAAAACTTTAATTTCGTTCACATACAATGTAGATATTACAAGATACAATTCACTAGTCAAAGATTCATGGGAATAGAATACCTAAAGTAATTGCTTTGTTTTACATACTTAACATAATCTAATATCCTGCTAAGAACTTAAATTGATCACAACTGCACTTAAAACACAAAAACAAATCCAAGGGAGCTTAATAAGTACCTTATGTTTAAATAAGATAATTTAATAATTAGCACAGCTGTCATCTCTTGAACAAGTAAAGATATACTTGAATAACAGTACTGAGCCATTAGATTTCATTTTTCTTCACACTTGTAGGTACAAAAAGGCCCTATCAATACACAATATTATTACATACCTACGTTTATAATGTTGCTTTAGTTGAAGAGCTTAATATTGAAGATATTTAAACATTTGATGCTATATTCTTATAAAAGACAAAATAGTGATTATATATTCGATATTTAATTATGTACAAATTAGGTGACTGCCTCGAAGCTTGGCGTGTTGTAGTACATATTGCGTATCGAAAAATAGTCTTGTTCAAATGAATATACTGGCACTCTAGACGCAGTTAAATATCAGATGAGATATATTAAGTAATTATTTAATCTAAAACATCAATTTAATGAATGTTTATTTACAATGCATTATTATAATTAAAAGGAGTACGGTCTACAGTGAGAATTAGGAGAATACTAAAAACATGTGTTGTGTGACACTGCACTAATGGTCACACATTCAATACAAAATACAACATGGAATGGAAATCAAAAAGTCTGTGTCAAATCTTATGTAACTAAGTTGCTTACTCCTTATGTTCCACTTGCGTTTAACGTCTCCTGCGTCGACGAGAGTCCCCATTGTATCCGTTTTCTGGAAAAAAAGACAAAGATTTTTAAAACGCATTTTTCATATTATTTTCTTGTGACAAAGTTTTATAGAGCACAGATTTCAATAATATAACAACCATAATGCAGGTGTATATTACACAGTCGTATAATAAAAATCATCAATTGAGAGGCCACCAAAGCAGCTAGTCTCAGTGTAATGTATAGTGGAGTAATGGAGTGGTTAAAAAAGGTGAGTTGGCATTGGTTTGAATGTAACAAACCTCAGTCGTAATCATCGCCGGCGATTCCTCTGGCGGTCGTTATTGTACCCCACGGAGCCATTCGCCAGCGCACCGTTGCAACCCATCTGATTCATACCGAGACCGTATGGCCGGCCAGGTCCCATATTTTGCGGGCCATAAAATTCCATTCTACCAGCAGGGTCGTTGTAACCCTCACTACTTTCGTTTCCTTGCATATTACTATTCTGTTTAATACTCTTAGATCCATACGACCCGAACGCAGTAAAATTAGCGCCCTGAGGTGCAACACCGTCGCCGCCGCTTGCCGGAGGAAGCATGCGCGGCAAGAGGCTCCCGTGAGGTACGCCGAGACCGCCAGAACTGTAGCCGCCGGGCGGTTGACCCAGTCCGCCGCCATCGGGGCCTCCACCGAGCCCGGACGAGCCGAGTCCTCCTGAGCCCGAGCCGGCCGAGTCTAAGTCGTCGTGATCGCGTCCTCTGCCGCGGCGTCGTCGGTCGCGGCCTCGCGAGCGGTTGCCGGCCGGGCCATCAGAGCCTAGGCCGCCAGAGGAACCGAGCCCACCGGACGAGCCGAGCCCGCCGCCGGAGCCCAGCCCGCCGCCCGCTCCGAGCGCGGCGCTGGAGCCGAGCCCGCCGCTGCCGGCCCTGGGCCCGCCGCCGCCGGAGCCGAGCCCGCCCGCAGCGGGTGCATAGCCGCTCGACCCACCGAGCCCGCCAGAGCGAGCCCCGCGTTTTCTGGAATCTGACTCGAGGCCACTTTGTCCAGGGCCCCTTTGCTCGTGACTTCCATTAGACGGGGACTCGGAGGGCGGAGGAGGTGGCGGGGGAGGCGGCGGAGCTGCCCAGCCGCCCGGGGGGAGCATGGCCGCGTTGAAGGTCGGCATCATCATGCCGTACTGGTCGGCAGGGAAGTAGGGAGGCAGAGCGAAGCCTTGCCCGTTTATTGGGGGAGGGGGAGCGCACATATTCATTTGGGGATTAAGAGCCATCAGAGGCGGTATTTGATTAGGTTGCTGTAAATAATTTGCATTACCGTTATTTGGGGGATTATTTTGATTTTGAATAATAGTTCTATCAGGGAGAGTGACTTTTTTTTCTATAGGAGGAGTGGAGGGTCCTTTGCCGACGTGAGAGGGGAGTTGGGGGCCGATGGGAGTCGGCAGAAGGGTTTTCGGCGTAGGAAGAAGAGCTTGGGGCGCCTGTTGTTGGCCCGAATCCGTAGTATTCTTCTGGGGGCTGCACTTGCCTGAGCGAGATCGGCTTCGCGAACGGGAACGGGAGCGCGAATGACTTCTGGAAGACCTCGACGACCGGCTTCGCGATGATCTGGAGGAGCTGTGGCGTCTACGACGACGGTCACGGGAGCGAGAGCGCGTGCGTGAGCGGCGGCGGCGCGAGCGGGAGCGGGAGCGAGAGCGGCGACCGCGACGATATCTGCCGCCGCGGCCTCGGTGACCTGCTTGCAAAGTTGTAAAATCATTGTCTTGTTTATTATTTATCTGACTAAAGAATTAGTTGGTATGAATTTGTGAAACATGTTTTTATTTTTTATTATATTTGTACTTACGTCTTCCACCACCACCACCTCGTTCAGCTAGTTCTTGTAGTTTAGGATTGACTACTTGTTTGGCTTCTTTCAATACAGCTACAAGGTCAGAGGCCTTGGCTGCGTTAGAAGGCGTAAAGAATGTATACGCTGTTCCAGTTTTATTTGTTCGTCCAGTTCTTCCAATACGGTGGACATAATCTTCTGAATTGCTTGGGTAATCGAAATTGATGACGAATTTAACATCATCAACATCTGAAATGAGAAATTGTGAAGTTGAAGACTGTGCACATAAAGCTGAGTATATGGAATTTGTTTTTGTTTTACAAAATACATACCTAAACCTCTAGCAGCAACATCCGTAGCTACTAGAATGGGAGCTTTCCCACTACGAAAATCTGTAAGAAATTATATGTATAAGCACCTTCAATGCACATTATCATTCATTGTTTCATTCAACATTAAAAACAATGTTGCTTGTAGACACTTAAAATATTTCGAGTGTAATCTTACTCGAAATATTGAAAATCGTAGTTGTAAGTTTTGACTGTTGGTTATTTTGTATAAACTAGTTAACTAGAAAATCATTTTAATTATTATGTTCACATTGTATGACATTTTTGACTAAATCCTTACCCATGTCCAAACCATTGCGGTTTTTATATAAATTCAAATGCGATTTAGGAGACAATGAAGAAAACCTTAATCAACAAGCTTCAGAAGATATGTTGCACAAATATTTCAGAAGAGTTATGATTATTTCAATAAAGAAACATATTCCATTGACGGTATTTTCGCTTCCACAATAATGTCGGCAAAGCTTACAACAAATAAATATTCCCAGTGTGTCAATTCAAGCTTTTGAATGTATCTTGCTCAATTCAATACCACTCATCTCACATTGCACCCCTTCTAGGACACCAATTGTGTTTATGTAGTATAGTAATGATTGTGTTATGTTTGATAGTGAATAAATTAAATTAATATGAAAAACAGAAATGTATATGCATAGGCAATGTAATTAAATAGAATAATAGAAAGAAAATAATAATAAAATCAAAGGATAAGGTGTAGAATAGAAAAATGAGATGACAAATGTAACTAAATGCAAATATTGAGGGCAACCTTAGGAGGTTTAATGAGAGACGTAAATATAATTTTATTCCATTCACTATTGTATTAGTAAACTTACTAATAATATCGACTCCGTCTGTCATATATCGCACAAAAAATAAAAATTGAGAGCGAGAGGTGGGAGGTCGCCCATCAGCACGAGGGCGAGAACCGAGTGCCGACCACCGTGGTCGGGCGCGTGCGAGCGACACCCGCGGGCCGCGCCTACACGTGCGCCGCGAGATGCAGCCGCCGCGCCGGCGAGAAGCGGCTCAGACTAGCCGCGGGAGCGAGTCAGAGTGCATAGGGCTTAGCCCCGACAACGAGAGCGGGCGCGGAGCGGGCCAGTCGCCGCCGCGAGCGGCTTGGCGGCGACGCCCAGCGCTGCCGCCCCGCCGCGCGGCCGCAGCTCTCCACAGCCTGCACATGCAGACACGGGTTCAGAAAATGTTTACTGGCTGCGCTACACCCAACGCGCTCGCGTCTTATGTCCGACACCGCTTCTCGACAACCACTCGTGCTATTTTTTATGCATATTATTATACAGCACCAGTTCGATATGAAATCAGTTTTGCTATTATTGTGGAGCTAGTATAATATAAATTACTGTCAAAATCATAAATTAAATATCAAATCATCATAAGATATCAACAAAGTATGTTTTGTATCAACGTTACCTTGTAAGACCCAATCACGTTCATTTTGTGATTTGTCTCCATGAATACACACTGCAGGCCACCTATAAGAACAAACATTGTATCAAAACAAAAGTCTAATGTTTCATTCAGATGCAAAATTATTTAAATATCACATGGAAAAATAAAAGGTTTCCTTTAAATTAACATAAACATTAATTTGTTCCCCCAAAGTTAAAAATGTATAGATAAAATTAGAATGTTAATTATTGAATAACATGTAATGGCAAAGCATATCTAAACAATTGAGGTCGACATACCCATCTCGCTTCATTTTTCTGGTTATGTCATCAACTCGACGCTTAGTTTCAATAAAAATTATGGTTTTGTTTTCTTTTTCTGCCATGATTTCTTTCAGGAGTGTGCTCAGTTTAGTTTCTTTTTCATATTCCATACAGACATCAATAATTTGCAAGATGTTGTGGTTAGCAGCCAATTGCAAGGAACCAACATTAATTTGAAGGTAATCTTTCAAGAACTCTGCAGCCAAACTCTGAACTTCTCTAGGCCAAGTTGCAGACCACATAAGAGTTTGACGATCTGGTCTGATTTGTTCAATGATCTTTCTAATTTGCGGCTCGAATCCCATATCCAACATTCTGTCAGCTTCATCAAGTACTAAATATGTAGTTCTTTTTAAATTAGTTCTTGAACTTTCCAGAAAATCAAGAAGTCGTCCAGGAGTAGCAATAACAATTTCAACACCAGCATCTAAATCTCTAGCTTGAGGTCCCTTAGGAGCTCCACCAAACAAACAAGTATTGTGAATCTTGGATGTGTTAGCGAATTTGTCACAGACTTCTTGAATTTGTTGCGCTAATTCTCTAGTTGGTGCCAGCACAAGAGCTATTGGACCATCACCTCGACTAGACTTTGGCTGGTTGTTAATGTGCACAATAGCTGGTAAAATATAAGAAAGAGTTTTTCCTGAACCAGTAGAAGCAATGCCAACCATATCACATCCACTCAGAGCAATAGGCCAACCCTGAGCCTGGATTGGAGTTGGTTTAGAGAATCCCATTTTTTCAATCTCATCCATAACATAATCTGGGAAACTAGCTTCCTCAAATGTCATTGTCGGTTTAGGTATGTTGCGCCCTTTGAGAGTTATCTCATTGTCACTCCTCCAAGCTTCAACTTCAGAATCTGGTCTGTCTTCTACTTCATTATGTGGTACATAAAAGTCTTTTTTGAATGGTTTCAGCCTGCTTAGATCCCATTTCGGTTTCCGCAAGTTTGCACCTGGGTTACTCCTACGCCCGCCGCCGTAAGCGCCGCCGCCGCCGCCGCCTCCTCCGCCTCCGCCTCCGCCCCCGCCAGATCCGAGACCATAGCGAGGACTACGACTACGGCTCCTACTCCTGCTTCGACTGCGACTGCGACGTCTATTATCACGACTTCGATCTCTAAGAATGGAATAAAATGTGCGAATGAGAAAATGCCATTTTTTTATTTAACAATGTGCTGTGTAATTCAATTTATATTTACCTTCCGCGACCCATGATTGAACTTTAAACTGTTGGTAAGAAAGCTTTTTATATAATAGAAACTTTTAGTTCTAACAAGTCACTCACAATTTACCAAACACACAGTAACCACTTCAATTTTTACAATTCGAAGCACTACGCCATTCATCTGGAATAAAACAAGATGGCGTCCGCGGAAGTAAATGCGGCATTACCAAAAAGAAAGATTTTAGTTTTTTAAGTAAATTCCTGAATTTCAACCTCTTGTCTTTTAAGTTAGACGGTTTTTACTTTCAGTTTAAAAGCCGATAGAGATTTAGCAGTAATTAACGGTGTCTTTCTCATTCTTCTGTCCTCTCCCCCTCACCCTTGGGCCAAAGGCTGGCGATGCCCTGGTGAATTACACACCACAGGCTTTTCTTCTTCCAATCATTACAATCCGGTCCTGTGTCTTGCGGTGCGCTTTTCGGTCTTGTCTCAGAAAATAAAAACTTATTGCCCGATACGTTTCGGTTTATATTTAAAAAAATCGGTTCACGTCGGTGAACCGTGGTGGTTTCGGTGTTTTAATTTCAATTCATTTTTTATCTGTGTCGGAATCCATTTTCTGCGTTGTTGTGACATTTTGCGTTTTGCTCTTCAGCCAACTATTCTTGAGAAAAAAAGAGTTATATTGTATGAATATTGTCATGCTATTGAAAACTGCACTATCAACTAAGTGATGATATTTTTTTTGTATTGTTAATCATAAAATAAAGACACTTTTGCATCGCGAAGAAACGCACGATGGGTTGAAATAGTGATCACTATCGGCAACAGTTCATCATTCTCATTTCAGTTGGTATTATAACACACACTATAACATAACAATGGAACTAGACGTATCACCTGCGGATAAAATAGACAACGATATGGAATATTCAGATAATTCAACAGACAGTAAATACACGCCATGTAAAAATGACCAGTATTCGATCATACGCATTCCCGAAGATGGTGAAAAGTCAAGTAAGCACTCCTCAAGAAAACAGTCAAAGAGAAGAAAGAAGAATTCTAATCATTCACGGCCTCTTCCTAGGATCATAGTGAAGCCCTTGCCACCACCGCCTCCTCCTGAGATTAGAGAATGGACAGCAGCTACATCCTACACAGAAACTAATTCTAGCTCTAACAGACCATCTACCATGCGAGAGGTATTGGCAAGCATTCCAGGGTTTAGTTTGAAACCTCGAAAACGAAGTGGTAAAAAATTATCAACAGCAGCACAGTTACAACAAACTAGAGAAGGGTGCATTGACTTAGAGACACCAGATTCAATACTAGTAAATACAAATATTAGGGCATTACTAAATAAACATACATTTTCACTTCTTCCACCATTATATCAATATAAGCTTGGGCAGCTACTTCCAAGTGTGGATAGGTTAAGTCCTTCAGGTCGCTTAAATTCTTCTAGTCTGAATAATGAATTTTTTGCTCGTGCCTGCTTACAATGGCAAGACAGCCTCTCTGGTGGAGAATTAACCCCAGAAAACCAACAGAAAATGAAGACTGAAGCTGAAAAAGAAAAAAGTAAAATAGATCCATGGAAATTGAAACATTTTGAACCTATTTGGGGAGAGAAGTCAAGAAAGGAAAAATCTTCTATCAGTTTAAATTCAGATAGACCATCTCTGAAGACCACAATAAAGTTAAGACCAACAGCCTCAATAACAAGCAGTAGTACTGTTCCTAAAATAAAAAATAAAAAATCTAGTACTAGTAAAAGAATGCGATCAGTAGGTGCAGTGACAAGATCGTCAGCCAGAGCTGATGATGTAATAGAAGAACCAGTTGGTGTAAGCAGTAAACAGTCTGCACCAGTGCCAGACTTATTGCCTCTGAAACACACAAAAAGTCACAGTCATCCCAACTATGAGGAATATCCAGTGGACTTTAGTTTCTCTGATTCATCTTCAACTCAGAGGATGGATGAATCACTATCTACAACACCTGTTGATCCACTCCTGCTGCCTGATGGGGACTCTGAACGCAGTGATGTAAAGCAAGAACTAGATCTCACTGTTGTTACTATAGAAGAGACTTCAAAAGATGGTGAAGAAGATAAAGCAACAGATTCTGATAGTAATTTACTTGAATGTTCTAAGAGGGCAAGTAATGAAGTAAATGAAGAATATTCAATGGTTAAGCGAATTAAATTTGAAGATGATTACGGAATACGTGATTCAAGTTACTTGGTACATAATGCAGATACTGCTAATAATTATTCAGATGTTGAGGCTAATTACACTGGTGAGCATGAGCAGGTGTGTCCTAATGATGAGCTGCTGTATTCTGGACAAGATCATGGAGACACAAACAGTGAAGACAGTAAAGCAACTGCATCTGTGTATGAATATGATGCAAGAAGTGAATCCTCAGTATCCAGTCTGAAGATAGATATGAGTGTAAAAAACACGACTGAAAATGAGTCTACAGGTGCTACTGAGTCAGTTCCTTATGATACCACAGTCACAGAACTGGAGGAAAGTCCTGAAGTTGATAAAGACAGTGCTCCAAATGTAATAACACAGGAAACTCAAGAAGAATATGTATCAGAGCAATATCAGGAATGTGCTAAGTCTGACACTGATGTAGGATCACCTCAGCAAAGCAAAGAGGTTGTCATTGAACAGGATGTATGTCAGAACTATAACCAAGAGGTTGAGTGTCCAGTAACACAGCCTGACCAGACGCATCTAAAGAGTGATGATGTGACCAGTCCTGAGAAATGTGAGAAAGAAAGCCTGCCCCAAAACATGGCACAAAACTATTATGATGAGCACTTCAAGGATGCAGAGTCTTTTATATTGGAGACAAGCCTCTCGATACTTACTTCTCGTGAGTGTAAACTTGATTTTATTTTGCCTGTAAAGTTTTTGTAGTAAAACTACAGTAATATTTTGTGTCATCATTGTTGTAAAAACAATTCTAATACAAATGAAAGAGCTATACCAAATTTTGAAAACCAATTTATTTTTATTTCTTCGTTTTTCATAATAATAGATCACAATTCAATAGGTAGAGGACATATATTTGCCTAGACTTCAAGAAAGTAAGCAACAAATGGAAAATAGCTTCCTCTAATTTTAATATGGAACTTATATTCTGATTATATCAAAGGCCACATGTTACTTATTACTGGCAAGTTTATTCAAACATACTCTACCCATTCTGAGTTTCACATCAAATAATGACATTTCTATTTGCTTTCACAGAGAATGAAGATGTCAAATATACACCACATCCTAACTTGATGGAGCTGTCATCTTACATGAGTGAAACAAGTTAGTATGCTTGTTTAAATAATACAAATTGAGGGTAGAATCAAACTATAATTTTGACAATTATTATTAATGACTTACTAATATTTTACAAGCCTAACCAAACATACCAATGTAATTAATTTTTTATTTTGTAAACTGTTCCAGATGTTACTGCTGTTGTTACAATGCCTTTGACACACAATTCATCAATACCAATGATGGAAGTCACTAATACATCTGTAAGTTAATTTACTATGATGTACACAAATCCAATAATCGCTGGGAAAACTTGTTTATTCTAAAACTTTATAACTTACTAGCGGACGTCACGCGGTTTCACCCGCGTAGTTCCCGTTCTCGTGGGAGTACGCGTAGCTTTCTAATGGTGAAAGAACTTTTAAAATCGGTTCATTACTTCCGGAGATTACCCACTACATACAAACTTACAAACAAATGTTACCTCTTTATAATATTATTATTATAACTTATTCCAGATTGTTTCTTACCCGGATGACAACATGAAAGACGCAGCTAAACCCAGGGCATCTGCTGTATCATGGAAGACTGATAGTGACTGGGCAAACAGTGAGAATGTTATGACATTGCACCCATTTTCAAACTTAAGTACAGAAAGCGCTAAATATGTTAGTGAAGACTCCAAAACAAGCATGGAAGATATAAATATGAATGATGAAAACTGTATGTACAAAGAAGATAGGGATGCTAATTTTAATATGGAATCCTCTAACTCATCTGAAAGCTGTCAGTCAATAAAGGACTCGTCTGTGAAGCAAGAAATAGATGCAGCATCCAGTTTGATATCTAGCGCTGCTGTTACAAACCCACCTTTGAATACTACAACTATTGCACAGGGTATGTGGGCTCGAGGGAAAAAAACGAAGTTGGGAAAAGATTCTAACAGGTGTGTACTGATTCTGTATAGAATTAACTTTACAGCCCCTTATGTTATGCATTTTGCACCATGCTACTCCTTTTAAACTCATAAATTATGCGTGTTCCTCACATAGTTTTTAAAGTTTTAAAGAAGAATATTATCACTACGTATTATAAAACAAACATAGTATGCTTAGATGCATGCTTAGATCTTTAATAATTTGTCAAGTTTTTAAACATTAGCAAAACATAATAATATGTATGATAAGTCGTCTGGGAGCTTTCAATGATAATGCTACTTAAACTCTTTGAGATATAACAAAATGATGTATGGTGGAATTGTGTATCTTATATAGGTCTTCAGAAAAGTCTGGGATGGCATATGTACAGACATAGACATATGCCATCCCATGCCATACTATAGGTATCCATTTTAATATTTAAAAAAAGGGCAATTATTAAGCGGTAATTGGAAAGCTCTTTACACAAATACGGTATCAATCCTTATCATTTTAAATAAGTTAAAGGCTTTAAGCATTTCATGCACATAATTTTACTTTTTTTACACCATATAATTTAAAAGAATATCTTATAGTAGGGGAGCCCACGAGGCTAAATGGGGATTTACTCGAGCGTCGTAGAGACCTATTGGGATGCAAAGCTTAGATGATAAGAAGAAAAAAATGTTATATGATATATACCTTTACATCGGTGGGGGAAGCGGCTATAGATTTTTAAATATGTAAAAAAAAACTGTTGCATGGACATCCTCGAGCGCATCAGATATTGATAGCATCAATGCCCTACGTATTTTTAATAATGTACGTATGTTAATCTGATCGTTTGCATGATGCGGGTAGTTGTATTTAAGGGTTGAAAATAAAAAAAAAAAAAAATTAATCGAGCGCGTCAGATTTTCTAAGGGAGTGTTAAGTACACCAAAAAAAAGCTCTCATTCACTAATCTGACGATTTCGATGGGACGCAAACTCGCGGCCATTTTCATAATGTGCAAAAAAAAATCGCCATTTTGAAATACTCAAGCGCGTCAGATTAAGATATATATGGTTCATCTTTATGTTCTAAACGTACTGTCTCATAATCTGACGATTATCTAGAGGGATTCGCCTGATCGGACAAAAAAAATTAGAAAAACGGTTCACTTTAAAGGCCATCCCTGCAACTTCCCGCTAATTCCATTCCTGGGCGCTTGATTACGATGATGAACCTATGCCAAGTACCTCACATGGTACTCAAGGGGCCGACGACTTTATGTTAGGGATTTCCCCCCTCAGCGACAGTGATTAAATAATAATTAGTGTAAATGTAATAAAAGTATTAAGTGTAAATAATATTGTGTGTGTTTATAATAAAAATCTGCCGCTTTCAAAAGGTGAGGGACTGAAATTAAATTTTTAATTTATATAAAGTTATTTTTGTAGCTTTCTGTTTCCCAAGTGTTTTGATACTTATTTTTCTTCACGAGTGTACATGCGCTAAAGTTCGCAAAGCCTAGCTGTCAAAGATCAGCTGTGATGGCGTCATGGCAACAGAAACGAAAGTGGGGACGGAGTGAGAGAGTAATAGATAGAGAAAGAGTGAGAGAGGAATAGAAATCCGGAGAAGGAAATGTAGGCATCACCCAGCTGCACGCATTTAACTTTATCGACGAATTTTTGTTATTTCGGCTTGCGGAAATCGTCAGATTATATATTTTTCATTATTCTTGAATTATTTCCTTCAAAATAAAAAAAAATTTAGCTACGCTCGAGAATGTCGAGATGACGTTTTTTTTTTACAACTTAGTTGCCCTCCCCTTTTTTTACGTCACTCTCAAATTGTCAGATTAGTGGAATATACACTTTTTAGGATGTAATTAACTCACCCTACCTTAATCTGACGCGCTCGAGAATTTCTGATGGTCAATTTTTTTTTACTAATCTGATCCTGTATCCTTCACGGGCGGCCTTATATATGGGCCTCATGTTTTGTGGAGGTACTTAACCGGGTACAAGGTATCCCCCTGTATATTAATCTGCCGCGCTTTAGTAAATCCCGAAATCCCCGCTTGGGCTCCCCTACTATTAGGAGTAATCGCAAAGAAATTACGGAAGGGAGAATAAAATTCTAGCGCCTCACTTCTCTTGATCCAACCGCCGTCTTGCCTACTCTTTAGTTAATAGCTGAATGGATTTTAATGCAGTTTTCAGCAATAGATAGGGTGATTGAAGAGGAAGGTTTGTATGTATAAATAACCCACATTAATATCTACATTGCACCCGTGCGAAGCCGGGGAGGGTCGCTAGTTAATCATAAATATTTATTGCATTCCAGGAGTCGAAGTTCAAACAAAGTGCCGCCTGGCACGGTGAACCTAGAACGCAGTTACCAGATATGCCAGGCCGCGATCCAGAATAGTCCAAACCGCGACGCGTTGCGCGGGCAGCTGCGACCGCCGCCCGCCCTGCTGACACGGCCCGCGCGGTCTGTGAGACCTCCACCTCCCCCGCCTCCCGTACTCGTGAGGCAAATGCCGGTCTCTATGATGCCTCATAATGAAGTATGCATTCTTATTTAATTTCTTAATTTTTGTGACATACTACACTGGCCTGGAAAAAAAAGTTCTACACTTTTTTTTTTTTCTAAAATAGAGAAGTTAGAGATTTACAAAAAAACATTTTATAGCAATTTTTATCAGCTTCATTATTTTTTATGTACAAAATAAACTCTTTTTCGAGTCCTTTTTGTTTCGAAAGTATATCTTGTGTACCTACTTAAAAACTTATTGCAATTTTAAAAGTGTGATACTTATTTTTGCAGGCCTATGTAGATTACACGGATGATAATGAGTTCTACACAATTTTCGTTTTTTTTTTTATTACAATATGAGCCTGCTCTTGACCTCGATCACGCCTGATGGATAGTGATGGATGAGGTCTATGATGGAACAAGCGTGCCCAGAAGATGCCTGTTCACTCTTGTAGAGCGCCTTTTCAATATCTGTCTATTATTCTAGATTTACGGAAACTATACATATTTTTATTTATCGACGAATGTAGCGAAAGTCTGCGAATGTAGCGGACTATGCCACCAAAGAAAATGTGGATGAACTTACCTACGCACATCCATGGTTTCACGGTCCTGAGTTCTTGAGACTTGAGACAGCTCAATGGCCTGAAAATAAATTCACGAAGGCACACGATGACGATGTTGTTACGAGACAATGCACTAGGCAAGTATAGATGTACGCAATCAGAAGTAAAAAAAAAATACTACAAACAATTAAAATCTTTAGTTGAAAGTTCATTGTATCATGAAAAAATTGCATATTTCAAACACAACATAAATAATAAAATTAATAATCCTAAATTACTGTGGAAGAACATTAAATCCACGTTTGCACCCTCTAAGCAAAGATTAGACCTTCCCTCACATTTTAGAAACGCGGACCTTATTAATAACACTTTTTTGACTGTCCCTGGAAACCCAGTAGCTAGCATTTCGCTTATATCATTTTATGAGACCAACAGATATAGTGAAGCTACTTTCACACTTGGTCCGGTAGACCAAAATGATGTCTCCCGCATCATATCTGACTTAAAGTCTAATGCTGAAGGTTACGACAATATAACCTTGAGCATGCTTACCCTGACTATGCCATACACCTTAGAATCTATCACTGACATGATTAATTGCTCGATATGGACAGCTAAGTTTCCCTACCAATGGAAAATTGCAATAGTTAGACCTCTACCCAAGAATCCAAACCCTATTGAGGTTAAAGACTTGCGGCCTGTCAGTGTTCTGCCCTGTCTTTCAAAGGTAATGGAGAAGGTAGTATGCCGTCAATTAACTAAGTTTTTAGAACAGAACGAGATACTACCTGACCTACAATCTGGATTCAGGAAACAGCGCAGTACTTCTACGGCGTTGCTGGACGTCACCGATAATATTTTGTCAGCCCAAGATAAGGGTATGTGCACACTTATGGTGCTACTTGATTTTTCCCGTGCATTTGATTGCATAAATGTACCATTGTTACTATCTAAGTTAAAATACTACGGTTTTGACAACAATGCAATCCAGTGGTTCCACAGTTACCTCAGTGACAGAAAACAACTCGTAGAATTACGGTTGCCGGACGGTACTACCCTGTCTTCGGCCCTTACTTCTATAGAAAGAGGAGTTCCTCAGGGATCTATCCTGGGTCCGATTATTTTTATTCTGTATTGTGCAGACATAATAAAGTGTCTGCAGAAATGCAAATATCACATTTATGCTGACGATGTGCAAATATATTTATCCTTTAAGCCCGACGCTATTGACTCAGCTATTAAAGACCTAAATGATGACCTGGAAAGAATCGCCACTTGGTCAGATGAGAACTGTTTAGCTTTAAACCCATTAAAAACCAAGTATATGTTGTTTGGTACGAGGCAGCAGTTAAAGAAGCTACCTTTGAGCCTTAATTTGACTCTAATGGGCGAGCCTATTGACCGAGTTAATGAGGCGCGGAACCTAGGGTTGTGTATGGACAACAGCCTTAGGTTTGAGAAACACGTCGCTAACTCTGTGAGAAACTGTTTTTACCGCCTGAAACTGCTATATAAAATGAGGCCTTACCTGTCTGAAAAGCTTCGCGAACAGCTGATCGAAACCCTTGTACTATCTAAACTAAATTACGCTGATACGGTTTACGGCCCACGTTTGCTGGCTCGTACGGATAGGCTCATACAAAGAGTCCAAAATGCGTGTGCTCGATTCTGTTACTCGGTACCCCCTAGAAGTCATGTCACCCCTTATCTGAACAAAAACTGTATGCTCAAAATGAAGTCGAGGCGAAAATTACACCTAGCGTGTCTTCTTTTTGGTGTTATTAAGACTACGAAGCCGAAGTATTTGTACGATAAGTTAAGTTGGATGGCTAGTAGACGAGATTGTGCACCTAGGCTATGTGCGCAGCAATTATCGACACAGTCTCATAGGACAGCAGCTTTTAGAGGTAGTTTCCGATACGCTGCATCTAAAGTGTGGAATAATATTCCCCCACCATTACGAATACTGGGCACTATACACACATTCCGATCACGATTGCGGCAGTATTTGTTAGCAGCACAGCAGAAATTGGATATGGTCACAATTAATGTTTCAATCATATAAACGCTATAAACGCACTGGCCATATCTTCTTTCACGTACCGAACCTGACACACACTGAGTGCCACAGCAACATAATAAGTATAGTGAATAGTTGAATACCACAGCTACTCTGCTCGTTCCGCGGCCAATCCGCCCTAATGTCAATACCACAGCCGATGCAGGGGATATTTCAAGATGCCGCCACTCGCTGCTGGAATGATCTGCCATTATCCATAAGATCCCTAAAAACAAAAGAAAATTTTAAATTTAATTTTTGTAAGTACTTAAAAGTAATTTTCCAAAAAAAAAACCTTTAAACAGCATAATATATACGTATACATTAAGTATAAAGAAACACTTACATAAGGTTTATCATCTATCGGCAAAGCATATCTATCCAAGCGGCTCGAGACGGTATCACGATTCCCAAGAAAACGCGTTACTCGTTATTATGCGTCGACCAAGATACAAGTAGGTAGGAAACTACGTACGTAACGCGGGAGCGGGACGGGTCGCCTCGTGAGTCGTGAGGCGCCGAGCCACCACCGGCACCGCTCTGAATTTTTGACGCATAGTACGTCATCGCGTTATCAGGTGCACGGGAGAAATGTGGTGATGGTCGTATCGTATCGTAATTCATCGGCGCGCGCGCAGGCGAGGGCGCACGGTGGCGGGAGGGTGGGGTGGAAGCGAGACAGAAAGACGCCAGCCATGTCCTAATTTGTACCTACTTTAGGTTCATTTTGTTTTTGTTTAGCCTGCACTCATAGGTGCACGTATTTATTTTCTTTGTAGTTTACTTATATTATATTTCATGCAGGTTTTCTGTTAAAACTAAAATATGGGTTGCCTACATTTTTTTTTTTTTTTTTCTCTTGTTTTCTTTATAAAATATTTAAGCCAAAAGAACTTATCTCTGTTTTTATTTATTGTTACCAGTGTTACTTTATAACAAAATACGATACTTAATATACCTACTTACATTCTTCTATAACCGAACTCACAAATACTCTTTTAGCTAATTTACTCGTTATATATTTATTAGTAACCATTTATCTATACATTTTGTTTGAAACTGTTTTCCGTTACTTTCATACCCCTCAAGGTTCATTGGAAGACCAGCGTCAGACAGAATCACCATCACCTGTCTGGCACGCAATGCTGAAATGGACCTTTTTGGCGCAGCCGTGAGGCACACAGCTGTTTTTCCTCCTTATTTTGTATCTTTTTTTTTATATGTGTGTGTGCTTTTATCTGACGTCAAATAAACTTTTTTCTTTCTTTCTTTCTTTATGTTGAGCTAAAGAAAGCAACTTTGACCGTCATTACTCCGTTACAGGATCTTTCCATTCCTGATGCCAAAAGGTTTTCCTCATGGATGCGCTTACTTCGCACTACAGCCACGCTATTGGCTGCTTTAGAAAAATGGAAAGGGAGAGACGTAACAGTCAACGCTATACAAATGGATAAGGCGGAAATATTGATACTGAGGCAAGCGCAAAAGGAATCTTTTCCTGAAGAGCTGAGTTGCTTAAATGATCAAAAACCTTTACCAAAAAAGAGTAAGATTTTGTCACTCACACCGTACATGGACCATGATGGTATTTTACGTGTTCAAGGCCGGATTGACGCTGCAGAAAGTGTTACTTTAGAGTACAAGAGGCCTGCCATACTTGACGGACGCAATTATGTCTCCAAGCTTATAATAATGCACTATCATGTTCGAGCTGCGCATGCTAATAATGAGACAAAGACAATCACACTTTTTATATTCAACATCGACCCTTTCGATCTCTGCATTTAATAAAAACGTACCTATATGAGAAGATAATGCATAAAAATATTAACTTTTTAGAAGACTTAATTTTTCTTTGTCTACATAATTAAAATGTATAAGCATATGAACATTATGAACTAATTCACAAAAAGCTACGCCACTCGCATTTCGTTATGTCAGCTAAGCGTATCGCCGGGTTTAGTTCAACATACCGTGACGTAAAACATGCGTTCTTCTTGTGCACGTTCATGTGACGTATATGCTCAAAAACACAAAGAAAACATACAGCTGATGGTATACTGTTAGCCTGTGGACAAAGCATCCCGCTGCTGAACAAAGGCCTCTTCCCATACCTTTCTGTTCTTAAGGGCCTATACTACCTCAAATGGCATGATCCTCCGTTACGCCTAAAATACTGCAGCATTCATTTTGAAATAAATATATGATGGTAAAGTTGAGTATTAATGTTAGGTCCTATGTTTGGCGAAAACACGACTCCATAAAATTTTCTCGATAGAAAAAAATCCCAAAGTTACCTCTAAACTGAACAATAAACCGCTGGCAATCATAAAGTACTTCAAATCCAAAAAAAAAAAATCCAGTCTCCAAAAAAGTTCAGTTAGTTTAAAAAGTTTCATGATCTATCATGAAACTTTTTATACTAACTGAACTAACTATAAAGCAGGTCTTATGTTATTTCTTTTTTAGTCCAATCAATAGATTTTTTGCAAATCGCAAAAAAACACTCATTTCGCACTATTCGGCCCTTAGTGACTGCCGTAACAACCACTTTGTAGTGCAAGCTGATTATAACATTATTCTAACAGTATTTCAAATGAAGTTTAAACCACCATAAATAGAGTTGCTAATTTTAGGGTTAGACAGGGCCTTAAGATGTAAGGCTGTAATATAATAAATTAACAAAACAATGCTGTTTTTCAGATGAACGAGAATCGGTCTAATAACGTGGGCCAGTACATCCTAGTACAAAGGACTCCTAACGTTGCGCCGCGAGCGTCTAGTGCCCCGCCTGCTAACCAGAATACCAATGTGGTTAGTATTGATTGTTATCATATTTTGCTCTTAAAAACTCTTTTGTGATTACTGATCAGTCAATGTGTCCTCGCCTTACGGCAAGATTATCTAAGGGCCTGCTCAAACGACAGACTATCCGTGACGCACTTTTTAGTCTGTGAAAATATAACCTAAGCAATTATATGCAGTAACGCATACGACGCGCAAAAAGTCCGGCGGCCAAAAATTCTGTCATTCTGGCAGATCGCGCCGCGCCGCGCCGCACAAAAAGTGCGCAAAAAAATTGATCGTTTGCTCCAACACGTATTAACGCAGACGGCCAGTGCCGGTTTAAGCACTATCAGCGCCCTGGGCGAGATTTCTACGGCGCCCCCTAACTGCAATTTAAACCCATAGGCCATACGAAAAAAAGGCAAAGGATCTATGAAACAACCATTTACACCTTTTTTTTTTTTTCACTAATAAAAATTGACTTTTCTAGCCTTTCTATCGGCGAACCCTTTTTTAAGATATCAAAGTCGATGTTTCCAGCAATTTCATTTTGGATTGACAAAGTTGCCAAATTTGTCAATCTAGATTGAGATATTGTCGATCGCAGATAGGTTTTTATCGGCTTAGGCTTAGAAAAACTCCTCTCCCCACTAGCAACCGTTACAGGTATAGTCAATAATATTCGCAATGCTATCCATACAATAAGATACAGTTCTTGTACGTTGCGAGCTTAGATTTTTGACCTCGCCCGCGAGTCAACGTGAACGAGTACTAAGGGTCCAATGTTGCAAAACCGGGGAAAATTTATTCCTTTTGTGAGCTTCTCTCTCTCCTGTGTGACGCAGGCGAAGTTGGGTGGGTCAGCTAGTTTAGGATATTTACGAGTAAGTAGGCCTCGCAGTCGGCGCCCTGGGCGGTCGCACATCCTCGCCCCCCACCCCTAACGCCGCTACTGCAGACGGCGCACACTTTTAGTATGCAATCTGCACTCGTTAGTTGGGGACGTAATCTACTATGAAGATGTGCGTCGTGTGCGTAGTCTGCGTAAAATCCACAACGGACTTTTTGTATGCCAAGCAGACATTTTGTGCGCCACAGAGTCATCCGTACAAAAAGTCTGTCGTCTGCGCAGGCCCTTAGACATGTCTTATGACTTGATTGGTTTCAACAAAGCGTCGTAGAACATGCATTCTACCTATTTCTTACCCAAAACGAACTAGCAATGGCCCATTTTAATCAGTACGTATTATTTTTTAGAGTGTTGCGCGTTGCCGCAGCGTGGGCGCAGACGACGCGTGCGTGTGCAACCTGCGCGCTATGATACTGTGCAAGAAATGCGGTGCCTTCTGCCACGACGACTGCATCGGGTCAGCAGAGCTGTGTCTCACCTGTCTTATACGCTGACCCTGCCTCTACGGATTCTCTACGGCCCATTACACGCGGCCATTGCTATCTCGCTAGCATTAACCTTACAAGGAACTTTTATATAGATCGAATTTAGCTACAGCCCTAATCATATTTTGTACCTTTAGTTCAGTGTAGCTAATAGATTGAAATCAAGTAAATTCAGGATTGAGGTGTGTGTGAACAAAGTAAATGGTTGTTAGGAATGGTGGTGCTATCTGTTTGAATGTATCAATAAACAAAAATATTTAGTTTGTTATCTGTGTACGAATATTGACAATATTTTGTACTTCACCAACGAAGATACGTGGGGCGCTTTTGCAGATTTTAATGTGAAGCTTTGAGTTTGTTGGATGGAAGTCACACTAAGGCCAAAATTATCCAATCATTCATCATCGCTGAATTTAAGTTAGTCAACTTACTGATGTGATACTTCGCAATTTGTTTGCCTAAGAACGTTGTAAGTAAAAGAAATAGTTTCAGACTCGTACTTCAAATCCATTCCTGTCTAAAAGGCAGAATTATCCATTTCCTGTCCTAAAGTTGTAAAATGTTTATTTTGAATGGCGCCAGTGGCGATGCATGTTAGTGATTTTCTTGTTAAAATGTTAGTTATTCTTCAAACAGCAAATATATTTACAGATCATACGTTGAAAATAATACTTCATATTTTAAGAATGCAGATGAAATTAGTACACAGCACAATATTATCCATTCTATAGCTCGTTCTTTATTTAGATCTTACGAATAAATATTTTAAAACTTTTCGAAATATAGCAGATAACTTGGTAGCATTTGTTAACATTTATTTGATACAAATAATATAATAATGATGTTGTTAAGAATACACATAAGAACATAAGAATACAGTACATGAGAGAGTAGTCGCAGGGCGGAGGATTTCAATTTTGCCATTATATTTTAGTATTACGATATCATCACAATTTAATTTTATGCTACTGTTATATTAATTTTAGTGTTATTTTACCATTTCGTGACTTTATTTTGTATGTAGTTTGTCAGTAAAAGCTTAGTATTGCATAGTAATTAAATACTTGTGCACCATCTGATATCCCATCTATTTATAACATTTATAATTAAGAGTATGTACAGATATTTATTGATACGCGAAGGCGGGTGGGTAGAACATCGGATGGACTCTTATTGTAGGTATATTTAAGTTTTTCATTATGGCGACACTAAGTTATGCAATATATTTATAGTTGTCTATAATATTTTTATAAGAATCTTTTACAAATTGAGAAATAGCTTTTTGCTAATTTAAGACTTCCTAAGGTATCCAAACAAAATCCAAATTGTCCATATAATCTCCTTCTGATCTCTTGTTTTACTGTCCACTAATGTACTATGGACCTTTTTATTGCGTATTGGGTGTAGTGTACAATGGTTATAATAACGTAGATTTATTAAAACGTAAATAACTGATTATCAACAAATAACGTTTAGATAGTTGACGACGCTGCTCCAGCAATGCCTAGTTTATTCACATAGCAATGCCTTACATGACGTACAGATGCTATAAGTTACGAATATATTCATAGATAATTAATAATACAAGTGTTGCTCACTATGTTTGAATCACAAATGTATATCTGTATATTTTAGCTTATATAATATTATATCGATAAATGTTAAAAAAAATCTATGCATACATGTCACAAAAACTAGATACGCTCTAGGTTTTCGAGACATTTCATGGAAGATTTATAGAAAACTATTGGGACTTTTAGAAATGTATGAAAGAATTGTAATTCTTTATAGTGTACTTAGTTTAAGATTTGCATAATCTCGGTACGCAATAATTTAAGTGTTCGAATGAAATATTGAATATGAAAAGTTATATTGGTATATTTGCATATGTTTAGGAACTACCAACGACTTTTTATAGCTGACTCTGTTTTTCTTTTTTCATGATTATTGCGAATTTCTTTTTTGTCGTGGAATTGTCGCATTATTGTTATTTATTGGTAATTAGTTATTTTATGCTCATGAACATTTTTCTCTAATAAAATTATGTTCTTCTAAGGTATGATATTTTATTTCTTAGTTTAGAAATACAGTGGGAGCGGCGCGGGCGGCGGGTTAAGGCCCAGCGCACACCGCTGGAGGCGCAGCGGAGCGCATTTGAAGACATCAATTTAATATAAACCGTAACTACCTTGATATAATTAAGGTCAATATAAGAATAAATTCGCACGCGGTACTCGGAGCGCCCTCAAGTTACTACAAGAGCATGCGCGCGACCCTATATCAAGGAAGTTAAGGTTTACATCATATTGAAAAATACCGAATGTTAAAAGTAGCGATTGTGATATAGTACTGAATAAAGAGAAACTTGAATTCGTAGATAAAACGGTTTTCCTGGGGATTACGCTAGATTCAAGGCTACAATGGGGTTCTCGGGGCGGCTAAGTTCGGCAGCTTAGGCTATTAGAAAAATCCGTCAATTTACTGATGTAGATACTGCTAGATTGGTCTATTTTAGTTACTTTCATAGTATAATGTCTTAGGGCATTTTGTTATGGGGACGGGCTGCTGACATTGAGTCTATATTTATTCTGCAAAAAAGAGCCATCAGAGCCATATACAATCTTCGTAGGCGCGATTCTCTGAGGGAACTGTTTAAGGAAATAAACACCATGACTGTACATTGTCAATACATCTACGAAAACATAATGTACGTAAGAAAAAATCTACATCTTTTTGGTAAAAGAGGTGACAGACGCACTCTGCGTTTTCGCTTTTTTTGTAACCACCTAAACTTGGTCGGGTAACCACGGTCATTCACTTCCTAATGACTTCCTAAATCGTATTATCTAATTAATTATCCAATGTACTAAGCTGAAATTTTACTGATATACAACTGAACTAAAAAACTAATAATTGACATAACATTCAGTTCATAATTATATCCAATCCAGTGGCCAAATAACACCGCGCATCAAGACCATCAAGACCGTGCTCGTGAAGAACTGAATATCATCATAACTTGTTAAATACTTACAGGATACTAATGAAACTTCACATACATTTGAAGGCAGTTACAAGCTTTAAAATAACGTTTAAAGAAAGTCTTTAGACTTCTTATTGGGAGTGCTGGGACCAATTGAAGTGTTTTTCTATTTAATGAAATAACCTTTAAGCTATGCATTATTTTGGTTATTTTAATACACAACAAATTTAAACTAATTCCTAAAAAGTCATGTACAAAATATGATAAGAATCCGCTTAACCATTTCAAAGATCTAGCAAAACCAAAAACGTTACCCCAGCAAAATCTCGAATAACTTCGCAACCGATGAAACTGATGAAAGAACTAATACAAAATAAGGCACAACATTTACTTCAACTAGACAACTAATTTTATAGCTAGTATTTATTTAAATATTCGCATTAGAAAGAAAAAGGTCTGGCTGGGGTAACGTTACCCCAGCAGGAAATGTTTTTGTGAAATAATTAAAAAACTATAAGCGCAACAAATTTAAAAATGTGCGCAACAATTATAGAAGCCGTAAAACTAATTATCTATCAGATTCAAATGACCATTTTCGACAACATCTGGCTGGGGTAACGGACTCGGAGATATGTCATGCTCACTCAAATGTCTCGCTGATGGTGACGCGTGTGTCGGATCATTTAGTTCCCTTCAAAATGGTTGAGTTGAATGGTACATGCGTCATGTTCGTGAACGAGCGCTGTCAGTTGGGACTGGTCAGCTCTTGGCTGCCACGGCTTATTTGAATTTAATAATTTTATTTTTTAATTGTTTTTGTTTTGTTTTTACTATGGACACCTTTAACGTGCACATCTTGCTACATTGTTCTCTCATAATGTACCATCTCAACATGAATGATGTAACCAAGATTTTGTAAAAATATTCTGATTTAAAAGAGTGTCCATGGAGTTTCTTGCCCATTCTTCTCCATAGAGATCTACGCTAGGGAATGGGCAACTACAGTACTTTCACAGTTTTTATGTCTTGTGACTGGGACTGTAGCTACATTTAATTTTCATATTTGTTTCGACAATTCAAAAGTGCCTGTAATTTTGATTTTTGATTTTGATTGTTGTCTTCACATGCGCTCCGCTGCGCCTCCAGCGGTGTGCGCTGGGCCTTCCACTGCGGATACCGCGCACTCGCGCCGCCGTAACTATGTTCACACGCAGAAGAAGCTGTGTTAACGACTGCACCTGCTTGCAGATTCCGCCGCCCGCGCCGCTCCTACTATGTATGAACATTTTAGCCTTAATCTCGTACCCTATGTTCTATGCCGGTTACAGCGCCCTTTATAGCTCCAAAATGCCATTAAAAAACTGCACGAGGATTTATCCGCTTGGTGGAACCTGACCCTAAGCAGGGCCGCGCCGACCCCCCACAGCGCCTGTGTGCGGAACCTATGAAGCGCCTCTTTTTTTCACGAATTTTCATTACATAACGATACTCCACTACAACGAATATGTTAAGTGTAACAAAAATAATTTCGATGACGGCGCGGCGCGCGGCGCCCGTATTGTCTTGGCGCCTGTGTGCGCCGCACACTTCGCACCCAGGGGCGGCGCGGCCCAGTACCCTAATGCTGCGGTTCCACTGAGGCGGACCGGAGAGGAGACGAGCGGAAATCGACCAATCACATTGATTGGAATCTACGTCTAGAGATCTACTACTGTGATTGGTCGAATCTTGCACATCTCCGCTCCGCTCGTCTCCGCTTTAGTGGAGTCCGGGTCTAGAACCAACAATTTGAAAACATTAAGATTTCCGATAGATTACTTTACTATATGAAGACATCCTGATCCACCAACCCGCACGACCCACCCCCTCAGGGCATCTGCTTTAATTCAAAAAATATAAGCGGAGCTAAAAGTAGCGGGTAACCGCGGGCACATAATAATTATGTGCCCGCGGTTACCCGCTACTTTACTATGATTGTTTTCTTAGGTTAGGATATTTTGCCAGCGTGCACCTGTGCGAGTTTTACCGGACACTCACTGAGGGAGACCTTATTAGACCGACCGTAGTATTATAATTCTGTGGTCACCCTTATCATTCGTTACGATCTGGCGAGGTGCAAAGTGCTGCTTGCTTTTACGTGTGGCCGTAGTTTGAACTAACGTCGTCGCTAGTCCGCCCACAGGCCACAGAGTACATTTTACTGGTAGTCTTTTCAATAGAATTTCGACATACAATAAATTTCAAAAATGTTTATTATGAGCGTCTTCCTGGTATATTATTATACTCTTTGCTTCCTGGCAAACAAATTGCTGCATTATACCAAGGATAATTTTATGTATCACAAGAAAGTAGAAACTTTCTGTTTTAGACTCTGGACATTCTAGTCTATTCCCTAGGGGTAGTCGACTCTTAGGCTACGTTCCGAATTAGGCTATAATCGCTCACAGCGCTCACATCGATATTTTGCGTTCCGATTTAGATATCACGATTATGACAGCTAAGAGCCGTCATCAATTCGGAACGCTCGTGAACGCGTTGACAGTAAACATAACCCCAAACCAAAACATTTCACAAGACTTATTTTGAAAATGGAAGTTATGTTGGTTGACTCTATCTACTCTGATAACTCACATTTTTATATAGAGAACGACGATTCGTCCAGTGATGAAAAGGATGACGAAAGCGTTTATATTAGGGTATTTTGCTCCCGGCAAAGATTTACCCCTTAAAAAATCCTACGAATTACAAATTACGTAGATGCAACGGTAATTAAAAATAATGTTCATGAGTTTGAAACTCATTTCAATTTTTTTCAATCAAATTATACAACACAACCTGTGAAAAAAACTGTCATTTTTGACAGCGCTCACAGTGATATTTATTTGGGGCATGGTCAGTGTAATCGCAAAATGGCGCATGTCATGACGTCATCTATG
Source organism: Xestia xanthographa (assembly GCA_905147715.2). Taxonomy (NCBI): domain Eukaryota; kingdom Metazoa; phylum Arthropoda; class Insecta; order Lepidoptera; family Noctuidae; genus Xestia; species Xestia xanthographa. The sequence continues at coordinate 20,463,889 of LR990655.1, read as the reverse complement.
ACGATTCAAGGGACATCGATATCGCGCTCACGGTAATTCGGAACAGCTTTATGGACGCTCAAATCGATTACAGCCTAATTCGGAACGCAGCCTTACTGTCGAAACAGGAACATACCTACTGGGGCCAATTTTATGTTGCCAGAAATATATTAAATATTTTTTGATGTTTTGTGGCAACATCAAAAAAATCTGTACAACTCTAGTGTTGCTATAATTTTAAGGTTTACCTCAATCCTAGGTAAAACTATCGTTTAACCAGTGCTGCCAACTTAGCGCTTTCAGCGCCAGATCTAGCGCTTTTTTTGTTCAATAGCGCGTTCTAGCGCCTAGCGCTAAATCTAGCGCTTTTTGAAATTATATTATGATGTGCACATCTACTATTATTTATTCTGTGATGTGCGTAACATGAAACGAATCACTTAAATTTTTTGAACTTGCATCACATAAATGCTGATAATTATGTTTCAGTTGGTATCGTAGTCTGTCAAACCTATTTTGATTCAATAAAAAAATGCAATAAATAATTTGAATTACTTAATAATTACTTCAAAATATTTAATTTGTCTTAACTAGGTACCGAATCATTCCGACGAAATACGTTTAAACATCCCCAGTATCAAATTATTGGGCGTTTTGTTTGAATTTGGGCGCCGAATACAGCGATTTTTTGACAATGACCATTTAGCGCTTTCTAGCGCTTTTTTAAAGAGCTAACAGCGCGTTTTTGCTCAGACGGGTTGGCAGCACTGCGTTTAACTCCTTGGTAAAAACGTTGGTAACTATAGTTATAGGAGCACCTTTCAAGTATTTTTTTTTTAAATGACATTATAATTTAAGCAACTCATAACTCCCATTGTATAAGTATTAAAAATAAAAGACCTTTTGTTTCGTAATGATTTGAAGTAAAAAATATGGAAAGATTTTGAGGAAGGTTAAAACGTGACATAGCAACACAGCATAAAAAATTGAAAATGTTTTCGTTTGGGTCGTGCTTGTTTGTTTTGTTCAAAGAGTAAATTACGTTCGGCTGCAGGAGGATGTAAAAGGAAACCGATATAATTTGCTTAAAGCTATTTAATTAATAAAATATTACAATTAAGTCGGTAAAACTAGGACGCGTGACAATTGTTCGATGTGAGAATCAAGAGTGGTCCACGCAATCGAAAATGTTGAGATGGCGACGGTGCCGGCGACAACGGGTGCTTTGTATTAATCATGGTCTTCAGATTTCAACGTGCCTCAAGTACGACACAATAGGGCTCTTTGTATTAGCCATGCTCTTCAGAGTTTAAGGTGACGCAAGTGCTACATAACATCTCCCTCCACGAGATCGACAACTATTTGAAAACTCTAGTCGAAAATAGTGTCGATGGCGAAGCTGGATTAATCTCGGTGTTGCAGGCTTCCTTATCCTTAATATCGATTTCATCAGTGGCTTTCTGTAGTTGGTTCAATCTGCGACGACGAAGTATAACGATGATAATGAGTACACATGCACCGGATAGTAGAATGTATACCGATATGGTAGTGTGGTATATAGCTTCTGTGTTCGACGACTGTAGAGCTACAGATTCTTGTAAAGTGATTTCAGAGTTACTTGAATGCAAACTCCCAATATCAATGGTATCTGGTTTTATAGTTTTATTTGGTACATTATCCAAATTTTCCTATATAATTGGTAAAATGTTGGTCTTCTAGCTGCTCCATAGCTTCAGCAGACAGGTTGACTGATGTTAATTGACAGGATTCATTAATATCTGTTGAAATATAAGCTGCTGGATACAGTCCGATTGTTTGCCATGGTGGTGACTTAAATCATTTCGCAAAGGTGACCGTGACTATACTTCGGACATTCTGTCTCTATGTACAATAGATATTTTTCGTGAACCGCTAAGAAAGGATAAGCTGTAATTAGGACCTTATTGTCATGATTAGGAGCCAAGGACAATTTATACAGGATATAGTTAGTAGGATAAAGCATCGGAAATTTTATAACTATCACTATTTTATTCTCATTGTCATAATATCCTAGTCTAATTATGTCAAAATATATCTAGAAACTGATCCTTATTATATAACATACCTAACCTATTTATCATGTCCTTAAACATAGCATAGTTTAATATAGAATAATGAATGCTTCTAACCTTAATAAATACCAATAAATTTTGAAATTTGTCAAGTTCTTAGTAACTGTGGGAAATGAGCATATTAATTGGTATCTGTTTCATAATTATCTACTATTGTAAGCTAAAATGGAATTGATATATTTTTCGATTTTATATTGGTTTTCTACTGTAATGTTTGGACTACGTGAAACCCACTGCTTACTTAAACTCATTTGGTGATTCATTTCAGCAACTAAATTATTTTCATTCTGCAAGATTGCAATGGCATTATCGTATTTTAGTGCATCAGTAAAAATTATTATATAAATTACCTGAAATGCTCTTTATTATTGAACCAAGACCATCTATGAGACTTCTTTTAGCACGCTTTATCTCAAGTGTTTCTAACTGTCCCGATATTTCTTCTAACTTAGTATCCAGGATATTTAACGTGGTGTTCTTATAAAATTCGCGACATATTACTCAATTCTGTCGTAAGATTTTGCAATTGCTCGTTAACCATCTCTAAGCTATTACGCATATCATGGAGGTTTATAATTTGCAGAAAGGAAAGAATTGAGAGAAATGTGAAATAATTCTTGTGGATCCCAAGTTGAAGGGCAAAATACCTGGTCCATCGTTAAGACTGTCTAGCGTTATCTCGTCCGCTGGGGCCAGGGTCAGGACTAGTATTATTTTCAGTGTCTTGTAACAAACGAGCACTATTAGGCACCCGTTTTAGGCGTGATTTAGGCACGGTGCCTCTTTTCTTTTTGGTATAGATATGAATAGGCAAATCCGCTAATACCGTATCTTGAGTATATCGAGCTGCTAACTTTTGCCTATGGCATAAAGGATTCCTAATAAAAACTTGTTGCTCTGGTTCGTAATTTTCTTCGGGTTCACGATTTTTATTAACATTTTCAGTCATTTCAGTGCGGCGATGAAGTGAAGTGTCGTTGAGAATATCGTATACTTTTGACATTCGTCTTCGGTGTTCCTGGATATATTGTTGTAAAAGATGTTCTGATAGATTTATATCAAAAGGATCCCGAGGATCAAAATGACCTGTAATTATATCGATTGGCCTACATTTTGTAAAACTGTGTATTGAGCTGTTATATGCCAATATAGCATAAGTTATAAGATTAGCAATTGATTCTCTTCGCTGTTCTAATTTTAATATACGCAAATGTTCTAACAGTGTAGAATTAAATCGTTCTACCATTCCATTTTCATTGGGTGTATTAGGACAGGTTTTATGATGTTGAACTTTGTGCAATCTAGTAAATTCGGAAAATAATTGATTGTTGAATTCCGGACCATTGTCTGTTACAATAGTTAAAGGCACTCCGTGATGAGTAATAAACTTTAGTAAAGCTTGTACGACACTAATAGCTGTAGCATCTCTCAAGAAGTATGCTTGACCATACTTAGAGAACGCATCTATAATTATAAGATACTTATTCATTTCGATACTAAGTAGATCTAAATGTACAACCTCAAAGGGCTTTGTAGGTGGAGGTACAATTTGTAACCTAGGTCTAACTGGATTGCGATCATACTTAGCTTGCCCGCATATTTGACATTTATTGATATACTTCGTTACATGCTCTTTCATATTTGGCCAATAATATCTATGTGATAATGCTAGATAACACTCGTTGATGCCTCTATGATTGGTTTTGCCTTCATGATATTTCTTTATAATTTCCTGTTGCTTGAAATAATCTTTAACATTTTCTACCTCGGTTTTGGTGAGTACTAATTTCATTGCGGAATTTTTAAAATATTTTTGAATTACAGGTATTATAGAATACATTTCTAATGTAGGATTTATTAAAATACCTGTCTTTACCTTTGGATTAACGTATTCTTTAATTGCGCTAATTATGTCTTGTTCTAAACAAGATTTTGAAATTTGTATGACAGTTTTAGTATGTGTTTCAAATGGTTTAGAAACACTAGGCTTGCTTTTTATATCTCCTACAACATTTAGATAAATTTGTTGATTAAACTTATTAAGGGGGTCGTCGGAAATAGGGATTTCTAATATGGGACTTTCTAAATTACTATGGGCGCTCAAAGTTCTAGAATCCGCGCTTTCAGTTCTAGAATCTGAGTCTGAAGGTGCACCTTGTGACGTGTTAACTACTAACGAACTAGCCTCTTCATGATGAATTTCTATTCGTGATAAAGCATCTGCGTTAGTGTTATGCTTTCCTTGCTTATATACAACTGTGAAATCAAATTCGCTTAGCCGTAATCTCCAACGGGTTAAACGGGAATTCGGCTCTTTAATACTCATTACCCATTGTAAAGGACGGTGGTCAGTCACTATTTTAAATTTACGTCCAAATAAATATGGCCTGAAATACTTGGTTGCCCAGACTATAGCCAATAACTCCTTTTCAATAGTGCTATAATTTATTTCACTAGAGTTGAGCGTACGCGAGGCATAAGCTATGGGTTTTTCAGAGCCAATAGACCCTTGTGAAAGAACTGCTCCAATTGCCAAATTCGAAGCGTCCGTAGTGAGTATAAATTCTTTTTTAAAGTCAGGGTATTGAAGAATTGGATCATTGACCAGAAGGGTCTTACATTTTTCAAAGCATTCGACATAATTTTGATCAAGTGTAATTTTACAGCCTTTCTTTAAGCTTTGAGTCAAAGGTTTGGTTATTTTAGCAAAATCGGGAATAAATTTTCTATAATAACCAAGAAGTCCTAAAAATCTCTTAATTTCTGTAGGGGTTTTAGGTAAGGGATATTTTTGTATTGCTGAAATTTTATCTGGATTAGGCTTTATTCCATCTTTGCTTATAATATGTCCTAAATAAGCTGTTTCTAATTTAAGGAACTCAGATTTGTCCATTTGTATTTTAAAGTTAGATTCGCGTAATCTTTTAAAAACTTTTTCTAGGTTGACTATGTGCTCTTGCAATGATGTACTAAAAACTATTATATCATCTAGGTATACTAGACAAATGGTATTCTGGAGTTCTCGCAACACGTTATCCATTACTCTTTGAAATGTGGATGGACTATTTTTAAGTCCCATGGGCATTCTTAGAAATTCAAAATGCCCGTGTTCTACATTGAATGCTGTTTTTGTAATATCTTGGGGGTCCATTTCAACTTGATAAAATCCACTAGCTAGGTCTAGCGTAGTAAAATACTGGCAGTTACCTAATTTGTCTAAGACATCAGCTATATTGGGGATTGGGTATTTATCATCTATAGTTTTCTCATTAAGTTTCCTGAAATCTACTACAATACGCCACTTCACCTTTCCTGATGCGTCAGCTTTCTTAGCTACCACCCAAATAGGAGAACTCCAAGCAGAATTTGAAGGTCTTATTATACCTTGTTCTAACATTTTACCTATCTGTTCTTGTACTTCCTGTCTATGAATATATGGATATCTATAACTCTTTGTATAGACTGGAGCTTCATCTGTGGTTTTAATTGAATGTTTGATTTTATTTGTGAATGTTAATTGTTCACCTTCAATATAAAATACGTCTGCATATTGCGAGCACAATGATTCTAGGTTAATGCGTTCCTCTTCATTTAAATGGTCAGTACGAAGGCGCGATAGCACGTCTTTTTCACGTTGCTTTTGCTGTTTAGTGCGCGTGCACTCGACATTATGAACTTCTGCAGGCACTGCATGATCCATTGAAAAGATAATATCATTTTTACTTGGATTCTGTACTTCTAATATACCCCTACTCTGTTTAACCGTAGTAAGGCATTCACGTATGATACAATTTGAAATAGATTGTTCAGGAATATAAGCATCTCCATCGCGAACGTTAATCGGAATCTTTAGTAACTTAGATGAACCTGCTGGAATAATATTCTCATATAAATTAGTATTACGTGAATCATAGATTCTAATAGGGTTTGAAGCGAACTTAGTTGTGAATAATTTATTTTTATAATCTATTGTAGCTTCCCATTTTTCCAGTAGATCGGTACCAATTAGTCCATCAAAGTAATCGTGGAACTTATAAATATCAAATGAAACTGTACTCGAATCATTAAATTCATTAAAAATAGGTAAAGTAATTGAATAGTCGTTTCTAGTTTTAGCATGAACACTGTGCACTTCGAATGGAGAATAATTTAATGGAAAATCACTAAAATATTTTTCGACAGCATTAGGACATAGAAATGACTGGTTCGCACCTGTATCTATTAAAAGCTTAAGAGGGGGTGACGCTATTTGAACATATGGAAGGTACCGTTGAGTTTGGAGATTAATTTCTATTTTAATTTGTCGGATTTCAGAGTTTTCTGAAAATCCTGCTCCTTTGATTCTTTTGGCGTCCTCTTTTATGCTTTCGGACGGTTGGGGATATTCTACACGTTCTTGAGGAGATGGTTGATATTGATAGTACACGTTTTCTGGGAATTCATAGTAATTGTAATAAGTTCCATCATAATCGGCAAGGTAATCATTGAACGAAGGATCATTATAACAATCACTGAAATGCATCTCCCGACTCTTGAAATAATTATTGGGTGGAGGATTAATTCTGTTATCAGGTAAAAAACGGTCATTACGATTTTGCAGATATATGGTATTCGTTTCTTCATGAACAAACTCTAGTGCTTGTTCTATACTTTGAGGGCGCATACAACGCACACGTGATCCTACAGGATCTTTTAATCCGCGCACAAACGCCTGGAGCGTTAATTTCTTATATAAATCCCTTTTAGCGTCTATGGTAGTTTTTAAGGTGTCGTGTAAGGAAACATACGTCATTATTGTACTAAAAAGATTCTGACAACGCTCATAGAACTCTTGCGGAGTGTTAGAGCCCTGTGTTAAAAGAGATAAATCGCTATAAAGAGCGGTCTCGTCTCTATGGTCAGCAAAATTATTTATTAATGCTTTACGGATGCCATCCCAATCGCTTGCTATACCATTTGAGTTGATTAAGCGAGCAGCAGACCCTACAATTTTATTTAATATGCCATTGATAAGTGCAGAGTTAATTAATTCGGAACCACCTTGTACATTATAATATTCTTTAACTAAATGATCACACAAATTAATAAACCTAGTCAACACATTCGGGTTCCCGTCAAAGTCGGGTACCAACCGTAATGCTTTATAAATTATATCTAAATCTAAAGACATTTTTCCAGAAAACGATTCTGTATCCTCGTTTAATAATATATCTAAATTAAAATCTCTTCTAGAGTCTATCACTATTTTCCTACTACTACTTCTAACTATCCTAGTATTCCTGGATTTTCGTAGAAAGAAAATTTTGGAAAGTTATATTAGTACGGGCTAGGATAAGCGGTCACTAGAAATAATCTAATGTACTTACATGAACATTATATCAGCCCCTTTACGTAATCAATGTCTGGATTCCTCGATACAGCACGACGTGTAGATTCTGGATACTCTGGAACGACTGAATAGCCGTACGGGCGGCTTAACGATGATTGATAACGATGATGATTTGATTGCGTAAATCTTTGTTTTTTACGCGAAACCGACCGCGAGTATCCTACCGACTGCGCCAATTACGTTCGGCTGCAGGAGGATGTAAAAGGAAACCGATATAATTTGCTTAAAGCTATTTAATTAATAAAATATTACAATTAAGTCGGTAAAACTAGGACGCGTGACAATTGTTCGATGTGAGAATCAAGAGTGGTCCACGCAATCGAAAATGTTGAGATGGCGACGGTGCCGGCGACAACGGGTGCTTTGTATTAATCATGGTCTTCAGATTTCAACGTGCCTCAAGTACGACACAATAGGGCTCTTTGTATTAGCCATGCTCTTCAGAGTTTAAGGTGACGCAAGTGCTACATAACAAGTATAGTAATATGTTTTGTTACAATTAATTTAGTTTGTCTAATTTCATTGTGTATTGGTACTTATTGGTTACCACGATGAAAGACCACAAAAGGAAGTGCTTCATGTGTGGCAGTTCAAGTGAGAATCCAGCTATAACTCTACATCGGTTTCCTAAACCGGGAAGTAAGAACTATCTTCGGTACGTATCTTCATAAATTTGGCAGACTGTAGCCCTTACCTGTTTATTTATCTACAATTTTACACACAAAACTCAGATTTTTAATTTTCTACATCAAAATGCCAGCTGCGACCGACCTTTTTCATCAGTCAGTTTAGTTAATTTATTGATTTGCTGGTTCGACACCTCCACCTACCTCCTTTCAAAAAATACATTCAATGCTAAACCTTGTAAAAACCTTTGCCCCTAAGGCGACCCACCGACCTGCCAAAGCTAACCTAACCTCACACCGGGATAAGCATACATCGTCCTTGCACTCTTTACGTCCAGCGATCACGCCTGTCCGGTACAAAAACATAATTAATAGATGTATTATACATATAAACATTAATTGTTTCTTACAGCTGCGAACTATGGGCTAAATTCTGTTTTCCTCGTGGACAGTGGTCTTCGCCTGATTTCCAAATGAAGTTCTATAATGGGCATCGAATGCTGTGCCACACACATTTTAAAGAATCTTCTTATGTGGACTTCACTATCAAGAAACTACGAAGGCATGCTGGTCCTGAAGAAAACTTTGTACAGGTTAGAACTTGATTGTTAAGGTTCTGTAGCAAAATTGTAAAAATGTTAAATTAATTGAGTAGTAAATTGAAGTGTTCATTTTTGTTAGAATATCGTGTCCCACCAGCTAAAATTATAGGTATAAAGCATCATTTGTATGGAAGTAAAGGAAAATTTATTAAATTAAATAACAGTTTATACTTCCTAGGAAGTTACAGAAACCTCAGTGTACGAGTCAAAACTACAAAATTTTTATAATATGACAAGGTGTTAATAAATTGAAGAAGGATAAATTAATAATAGTTTATTTGATTCAGAGAATATTCCAATACATAATTCAATTTGTTACTGTTTTAACAAATCATTATTTTCAGATAACACAAACTCTTCCACAACATTCCAATGAACCTGTTGCGGGTCTCGCATGTCAATGGGCACTGTCAGATGTCACAAACCAGGCACCAGAAAGCCAGCACCAATCAACCAGAAAAAGTAATAAAGGAGACTATTATAAGGTAAATTAATATTTTAATAGGGTTCAATATTGAAAGGGTGTCAATGGAATTATTGCTAAGCCTATTATGTTGGATTATCTGTTACACACAAGGCTTTATCGCAGTAATGGTAAGAGATAGCCAGTTGAAATTTTTAATTTTGTTTTTTCAGATAACACAACCTTTTCTACAACATCCCATTGAACCTGTGGCAGGTCCCTCACATCAAAAATGAAGACATTTTATTGTTAATAATTGAGAAATGTTATTATAATTTACATGAATACCTATTTGAATAATCCCATTTTATAATAAATAAATATTTTTTTACATTTACAATCAACACATACTGTTTTTTTTTTGTTCCAGCTGGCTTCTGCACTTGCAAGAAAACTGAAAAGTTATCTTGCAGGTGCAAAAGCCAAATTTTATCAAAATAATTTATCTAATTTAAAAGAACTATGATTCGAAATTCCCGCTACATAAACGTTTATTTGGGTATAACAAGAGATGGCGTGTCTGTGCACCAGTTTTTGTCCTCAAATTTTTTGTATTGAGTTGACATTCTTCTCCTAGAGTATATGTGTTCTGTGATTCCCTATTTATAGAGTTTAGTTATCAATTAATTTTCACTATTTCACAGCTCTACTTATCCGGTTGTTTTTATTGGTTTTTACATCCACAGTGACATAAAATAAACCGATGCCGACATGGCGTAAACGTTTTAAGCCAATCATAGAATGACAGTTATATTTTTGACCAATGGTAATTTTCTCTGAATTGTGGTTCTTGAACTCGTGAGTCTTGAGATGTTGTCGATGTTGAATTGTTGATAGTGATTTTTTTTAGTCTGGTGTGGTTGTGCGGCGGGTGGACGTTTGTTATTTCCTCGCGCGTAACGAGGAATACGGTTTAGTCGTTATTATGTAAAATTCTCTTCCTATTATCTAACGCCACGATTTAATTCCGATTAAAATACATCAAAATGTCGACAGTTCTGCTAGCAGTTATCGCGGTCATCCTGTGTGTACTTTTCAGAATATTGAACGTTAACAGTCAGCCCCAAAAACCTGTGATCTATGGGAGAGATAGGAGTTTTATTGAGAACATCTTGTTTATATCACCATTCCTAAATGAACCGTAAGTATTTCTACTCCAGTTTGTATTGTTTTCATTTAAAGTTTCGTTTATTTACATCCCTGTGCCATGCATGAGGCTAGCTTGATGATGTCATTACCACGGGATTCGTCAATTTTGTGACACGGTTTCTTATCTCATATAAATCTTTGTAATAATATAGATTTTCGTTTCACTATAGTTTGAACTTATAGTCACTATTAAAAAGTGATATGATATCCCTTTTTATTGCTATTAGATATTGGTGGTGTTATTGTAAGCTTGATAAACTATTTGATGCCGGATACGCCACCAGCCAGAAATAACAATACCTAGGTTTTAGCCCAAATGAATCATGGTTTTGTTGCCTAACTCATACTTGTTTCTGTTTATCTTTTTTTTAACCATTGCTAAACTCTTTTGACCTTATTATTTTTATATGTTTATTTACCTCGAGAGTGTCGGCAAGAGAATAAGATTTTATTACCTCCTATTGCTGTACTGGTAAGTACAGCAATAGGAGTACTGTAGCTAAGACAACCCACTGACCCCTATTTTTGTTAATGTGGAAAGTTTCTTCAGAACATAACTAAAACATATAATACGCCAAAGAATGAATACCAACATTAAAAAGATTGAGACCCCCAATTTTATGGATGTAACCTAAAATAAATTAATTGGAAACCCTAAGACGACCCACTGACCGGAAACTCACTTATTAAAATCAATACAGTAGTTAACAACCTAGGGTATGTGACAAACATGCACTTAACTACTTTCAAATTCAAATATATATATTTTGGGACAACTAGATCCTAGTTAGTTATCCTAAGGGTTAGTTATACAAAAACTTAGAAACTATTGTTAGTACTTAAATAAAAAACGAAGGACAACACTCATCATAATAATATGACATCTAATTATAAACACAAAAATACCCCTGTGCTGAGACTGCCTGCCCCGTCAAGATAACCAATAGGGAGATAGGTACCTCCCTAATAATACTGCTAAAACTTTTTTTAGCTTAGCCATATTTGGTAACATAAAACTCGTTGTGTAGTGTGTACATTGTTACTTCAGAGTCCTAATTAGATTTTAATATCAACTCACATCTATACTTGTATCAATACAAGTTAAAGTAAGTTTTTTTTTTGTATTGGTGAGTCACAGATGACTGCATAACTTGTCTCACTGCCTCAATAGGTATGATGTCAGGACTACCTTTGTATTAATTGGTCAGGAAATACTCCCACACTTCACTACCTGCCCAATTAGGTATATGAAACGAAAAGCTAAAAAAGAAAATTCCCATTTTATTTCATCTTTTGTTTACAATCATTTTTTAAAGATTGTGTCAACAGTTCATTAACTTGAGTAGAATGAGTAGTTTAATATTCATGAACACCTGTCCATATTGATGGTAGATGTGTATTGTCTAATATTATAATGTATGTACAATACCTACACATACATAATAATGTTAACAGACAACACATGTCATGTACATTCAAATTGGTACATATTTAATGCTAAGAACAAGGTCATGTAGTAATAATTAGAGTGTCACACATACAATTATTTGTTTAATTTAAAAAATAATAAAAAAAAACTTAAAATGTTTATTTATTTCTGACAAAAACTTGCTCATATTTTGAGCAAAAGATAGTCACAGTTAGGTATTGATTACAAGTTTGCAATAACAACCAATCAAAACAATTTAAGACAATCAAGTAACATTGAAATGTCTCATGGAAAAATCTTTTACTATCATCTAGAACAGATTTAAGCAATATGAGATCTTGTTAAGGCTCTCTAAGGTTCAAATTCCTACACATACTGACTCATGCTAGACAAATAAAAAAAAAACTATGTTCATTAAACGAAATTTACATGATCTAATACAAATAAAAACATCTTCAAAGTCAAACATAAATACCATGTACAAAATTGTAGGTACCTACCCAAAACACATCAAGAAAAGTTTATGATCACTAGTATAAGCTGATATAATTTTTTAAATTGAACTTTATCAAGAAAAATTCTTTGTTGTGTGTTTTCTTTAAATAGAAATACCCTGTTTGAAATTAAAAAATAAAACTTTGAGAATCATAATGTAATTTTAACAGAAAGATTTTTCAAAGTGATTGCTAACTTTTTTGATGTATGTATGTATATTTTTAGTTTTTGTTAAAAATGCTACTGGCATCTATTAACAAATTAACCCTGATGTCAATGGGTATTTAAAAGAATCTTGACTCATTCACTAGCTCAACCTTGAATAACAGTATTGCTTCATTGAAATCGTAGCATTGTTTTAGTCAATTATTGATCCACATGCATCACATTATTGTTTGGTTACTTTAATTAAGCAGTAGATACAACCTACTTGTAGCAGTTAATTAGAAGGCAAGTAAATACAAATTATTTCCTAATTAATAAAAAAATAAAAAACACCTGTTATTTGTTTTGTATCAATTAATTAAGATAATGTTTGTCATTACTCATTATGTATGTTTTGTTCATAGGCTGTGCAATATTAGGTATTAATTTAATAATTTAAATAGAGTTGCTAGTAAATGTCCTATAGTTAGATCTCTCTAAACAAAGTGTAAAAAAAAACAATATGTTTTAACTAAAAAAGAGCTGACTCCGCATAGGTACCTACCTATATAAAATTAACTATATTAGACCTTTAACTATATTCTCGTAGGTACTTGTAGGTGAGGCCTCATTGGCGTCGTTGATTAATCTTACTATTTATCCTGATGTGAAACAATTGATGCAATATTTTATAAATAACAATATGTAAGTACCAACAATAATATAGGTACATGATACCAATGGCATTGAACTACACTCAATATGACTCACAGAATAATGAAGATGCTTGTCTACAAACATAACTATGACAAATTAGTCATATCACACTCTGCTCCTAACTAGAACTTGAAGGAAAAACAAATAAATATAGGGAGATAAATAAACTTCTAGAATCTAGGGTATGGAATCATGTGACATAACAACAGGTCGATCGATCCACGTTTAGCGCAGCATGAGGTTGCCGCACGTGGAATCAAAACTCCTTGCTTTGGCGAGTACCTACCTACGTAAAATAATGATTCATGCTAGACTCATACCTACCTAGCAAGAGTAAACCTAGGTACGGTGAGTCACTGATTTAAATAAGATAGGTACTTTCCGCGAAACCGCACCACTCTCGATAATTGCTCATCCTAATCGAATTCTCAGATAATCAGATGAATACGAAAAAACGGTCACTTTACGTGAACTACTGATAGATATTCGACCCCTACAAATTCCCATTCGAAAAGCAGAACAAGATTCCTATTACTTACTCCGAAAGGCAACATACCTAGCACGAGCACCTAAATCTTCTTCTTCTATACCTACATAGGTATAATAAATCTGTAGAAAAATCGTTTTTGTACATCGAAAATATTTCGAAAAAAATTGCCAGGGTGTGAAAGGATAACCAACAGAACTCATTTCCAGCATTTTTGGAATTTTTGTCTGTTTAAGTATCTGTTTGTCTGTTTCGATGATCAAGCATCACGTAAAATTTACGCAACCAATGTAAATAACTTTTATGCATGAAAATTGTGCATATATCTTGAGGTATTATTTAGTTTTTGTTTTTTCTATCAAAAGATATTATGAATTTAAAGTGTTCAAGAAGAACTATTATATTTTAGCAGTACCTACCTGTACGTAAGTACCCAGACCACAGAATAGATAATAGTACTCCCAGACGTACCCGATCGGGTACGGTGCATTGTTATTTTAATTGTGTAGGTATGTAATTGCGGGTATCGAAGAGCTACCATCTTGTTGTTCATTTTACTCCATTTTCTGAATCACGGTGATAAGACTTTCCGACCCCTCGCACGTGTCAGTTGTCTCAAGTTTAGTTTCAACAAGAGGAAGTTTATAATTATTATTCGACGCGCATTTTTTTTTGTTTGTCCGCGAGAGAGAGAAGTCCGATATAAGTACACTAATGTAGGAGCGGAGTATCAATGATAAAATATGTAGCAAAAACAGGGAAAATTAATTTCTTTTGAGAGCTCCGTTGCGAGCTCTGCATAAACGGTTAAAGTTACGCAACAATCATGTTTGAGGGAATATTGTTCCTCTTAAAAAATTAAAAAAAATCCGCGTCTATCTTTTAAGGTTCACACTCTCTGTAACCCTCTCTCTCTCATGTACGCAGACAAAGTTGCGCGGGTCAGCTAGTTAATAATAAAAACAGAAATACCTATTCTATAAATACTTCGCGCTATAAGGGCTCTAAAGAATTCGAGCGCCCGCGCCCCGCCCGTCACAACAAAACACCAAAAACTTTCCATAAAAATCGTTTAGAATTAGTCCAACAGGTTGTTTACCAAGCTTTTTAATTTCAGATACATACCGACTCGGCTGTGGGGTTTCAGCGGCCACGTTCAGACGATATTGCACAGTCTGATCGGGCGTGTCCGTTGCCCCTGGCCTATTGGCGGCCGGGTGTCGCTGGTGCTGCCTGATAAGTCCACCCTCACCTATGACCTGTACGAACCGGTTGGAAATGAGCATGAAGGTAAGGTTTTTTTTTCAGCTTTTCAAGACATGGAAATCCCCCTTGAAAGCTGAAAGCTTGAAAGAAAACACATGTCATGTCTCCCAATTTCCACCCTATTCAGGCAATTCTTGTCCTGCAGCATAGAGAGGTCGGATAGGCAGTCGCTTGCATGTAAAATAATGGTGCATTTTTGATGCTCGAAGCCGACACAACCGAACACCAACATAGCTGGGATAAGGTTAGGCGAATGACGCCATTTACAGTCCGGCACTTTGAGTGACGATGTTTATATTACATCTCACTCATCACAGGGTAGGGCTTAAGAACTATTTATACCCCTGGCTCAAGTAAATAAACTCCCCTTTTTTTTCTGATGGGAAATCATCAAATGACTTCTCCCGCTCTGAGCGGAGCAGGAGAGAGTGTCAGACTTTTACTGACTAAAACCAAGGTTAGGTTCTCCTGTTTATTTTTCCGAGAAATCATAAAATGGTTTGTTTTGTGTGAATCCTATCGCATTGGCAACTGTGTTAAGTGTAGATAACTGAATCGGAGTGTGCCTACGCACACTCCGATTAAACCCCCCCCCTCCACCTACGTGTTCGAAAGTAGGTGTGCACCTATCCACTGGGAATCGTAGGCGTGACGTCATCAAAATAACATTACCGTACCGGCTGATCTGTCTGCGTCACAACAATACAAATTATAAAGCCTGAGTGAATGAACACAGTGCAAGGTCACATAAGTAACTCGCGAGTCGACTGTCTTTCCACTCGATTAGTTCATCTCTTGCAACACGAAGTATTGTTGGGCTTAGTTTAACTTGTCAAACCAGTTTATTATAATATTATACTCTTGATTGTAGTGATGTGGTTCAGTTTTGGAACATACTGGTACGCACGCCTCTATTTCCCAATGTGTCCAGTCCAGGCATATGAGAAAATGTCTGACTCACATCTCGCCGATATTTTTTTATTTTTCATGGTCCAAGTGATAGGGCAGTGTTTTTCAACCTTTTTCATGACACGACCCCCATTGGTATGAAAAAATATTTGGCGACCCCCGACCTTTCGGTTTTTTTATTTACTTAAGTATTTATTTTATTATAATTATCGCAAAACAAAACTTTTATGCATTTTCATAATTAGGATTCGGATAAATATATGTAGCAAAAACGGATCCACGATGGGATAAATTGTTGAAAAGACTGTGATGGGGGGGGGGGGGGGAATAGGTAGGGGCGAGCCTTTTGCCATTATACTGCCCTTATATCAGTTTGATCTGATTTCTGATCACGATTTGGTATAAAATCCAGGATCTCAGCTTCATTAAAATTTGACAAACGAAACTGCCAAAAAGTTTTAGAACTCGTGCTAAAATGATACTTATTGCATCATATCATAACACGTCATGTTGTAATACATAGGTACCTAATTATTTATCAGTAGCATGGTTGTATCGGTTTTCAGTCACCGGAGCGAATTAATTCGCACACTATACGCTAATATGTGATGTTGATAAACCTGTCATGAAACATCAAGGCGACTTAGTCATATTTTCAAATTGTACCCATAGCGTTATCAGCGCTATCAACTCTTTATCACAGTAGGAAGTTTTAAATTGAGTCAGCAGTACAACTGAGAGAAATTTTCAGTTGATAATCCAACATTCAGAACAATATTGTTGCCTTCATGAATTTTAATACCAATATTATGTGACCTATATTATTATAAGGCATACAATTAACGAACCACCAGATTTAGCAATAAGTAACGGCAAAAAAAAACACTTTTGATTGCCAAAATTAGTAAATGATCACCAAAATGAATCCCCATTTTATCGTGAAATTAGAACCAAAAATTTTTAGTTAATGAACACCAGAAATTGAACTGTTTTATGCTCTTGCATCCGAGTCGAGGGAGACCCGGTCGACGGAGCCTCGCTCCGCGGGGCTCCTACTTCTGAATGGTTTATAAAAAAATAAGGTAACCACGAAGGGCCTACCTAATCTATCCGTGTCGGGGTGCCCCAAGTCGACCAAGGAAAAACTAGTTTGTCATCAACCACCTCATTAAAATTTGGTGCTCAGTTTACTAAATTTGGTGATCAATTGATATTTTAGGTGATAGATGTTAGTGGTCACAAAGTTATTTTTGGTGGTCATTATATTTTCCCCCTTATTATAAGTCACATTCAGATAACATAACTTGTTAGGCACCAAATTAAAGTCTTTATAGATGAGGCGCAATTGGGTATAATTAATATTAAATCACAATATTTAGAAAAGAAAACATCGATAAGCCGCCCCATTGCTAGCCAACTACCACACAACAAGACCTAGCAACGGGGTTGCCAGATCTGTCGCCAACATAACTGAATATGATGAGTTGAATGGCGTTTGAAGAGGATTTTGTCCAGCTAAGGACTAATGTAGACCAACAATCTTAACGATAATTATTATGGTTCTAACAAAAATAATACAAACAGAGTGCACTGTTTTACTTCAGAAACAAAGAGGAATATTTACTTAAAGTATAATAGAACAGTACCACCGCCAGTTTCCACAGAAATCATAAACCTTTTATTGTAATGTAATGCGAAATTAGCAGGTAATGGAAACACTTTTCTGGTCACGCGAGGTAAAATGTGCAACTTGGAAGATTGCCGTAACGGCTACACAATTTACCCATTAGTTACTATGGGCAGCCTATTCAACATTCAGACCATACGTAACTTCACGCCTGTAATCTAATGGTTCGGTAGAGGTGACATCCACATTTCGCTAGTACACACACTTAAACTCGAGGCTTTTTCCCATGGGGTAGGCATAAACCACAGAACCTGAGGCCCTATATATACTCTCTAACGTTCGTCCGTCTCTAACCGTCCCTGTCGCGCACGTCTGGAGATGATTGCCAGTGAGGAGACGGATGGACGGACAGACGTTAGAGAGTAGGGCCGTGCTACAATGCTTTTTTTTTCGGATGAGAAATCATCAAATGACTCCTCCCGCTCTAGGCGGAGCAGGAGGGAGTGTCAGACTTTTACTGACTAAAACCCATCCATGTTCATTCATCGCCCTTTGTGTTCCGGGGCCACTGTATCTATTTCGAACAGTCCCGCAACCCCGGCAGGCATCGGTCCTTGCGGACCCCTTCCTTTTGTTGACTCTCTTTGAGGCGCACGTGGAACACGAACGCGCCTACAATCCTTATACAGGGTGTAAAAGACCTCATCACGAAGCCGTCAACCAAGCATTCTGTACATCAAACCAAGTAACTTTACGCAAAAATTATTGCTGGGAAACGACTTTTTTTTTGGGTGAAAAATCATGTTTTGTGATAGAACTCAATGTAACGCACTCAAAACATTGTGCTGATGGATGGATTGAATAGTACGGGGGTTGTGTAAAAATCTTACATTTAAAACTTGTATTTAAAAAAAAAACTTGTCAAATAGTTGGAACTTTGACCCCCAATATCTCCGTAACTAGAAGGTTCCCAGATGGTGTAGAACAAAAAAATGATCGCAATAAAATAAATAAAATAAAATTCATTTATTTCAGGTAATCATCACCCATTGCCAAATAAAAAATAATAAAAGATAAAAACATCATTACAATAAAATAAAATAAAATCAGACTCAATCAACTAAAATTAAATTAAATAGAATCAAAACGTAACAAATTAAATCAAATTAAATCCAAAATCTATGTCAACCAATTACAATCAGAATAGATTAAATGATTAAATAAATCAAATTAAATGCAATGACCAGGAGAACAAGTGCCTTTCGGCTTCGTTAAGAGGTGTTTTACACCCTTTATACTCTTTTTGCCTCTTCCACGTTCAAACATGTGGTCATAAATGCACGCCGGTTGCGTGTACTAGCACCTGACCTTTCTAAAGAATCATCTGCCTATCCTTTTCCCAACTATGTTGGGATCGGCTTCCAGTCTAACCGGATGCAGCTGAATACCAGTATTTTACCGGAGCGACTGCCTATATGACCGCCACAACCCAGTTAGTACTGGGTAATACGATACCCCTTAGTAAGGATTCTCAGACTTTTTGGGTCACTGACTACCTGTAACGCTAGCGACTGTCAAAGATCTACAAATGACAGCCGGGACCAAAAGCTTAACGTGCTTACTGAGGTAAGAGGAAACTCTGTATGTAAGGGTGGTCACCCATCCACAGACCAACCTAGGCAAGCACGGCTTAACCTAAAGATCGAGCCGAGTGGCTGTTATTATTTAGCCACTAGCTCCTCCACCTTTCGAAGAACCTCAACCTCAATAAGGTCAGGATATGGTCTTCTAGGGCGCCCCTCCCGGCGTTGCCAGTCACATCTGCCTTGACCGTCCCATATAATAGGGAGCGCGCCTATTGACATCAAACCGGCCACAAATCTGCTCCGTGTTGCTAATGAAAAAAATCTGATGGGAAATCCAAAGCCGACTTGACAGTTGACACATTGTAAAATCAAAGTCTGATACCCAAATACTAAGTCAAAACCTCACTTTGGTGGTTTCATATTCATAGTTGCAATTTTACTCCTCATCTCAAACAATTACCTCAGTCAAGGTGAGTTTGAACAGGTGGTATCGTCCAATTTCACCGATGATGCACCCAGTAACCTACACAAGATAAATTTTGCACGTCAGAGTGACCAGATATGCGCACAAATATAATTTAAACTTCTATGTTGTCTTATACGTAATACATACACGACTGATAACTATGCATTGTTTAGTAATGTATTGTTTGCGAATGTTGTTTCTATGCAGTCGTAAAGGAAAAACAAAGCATGAATCAGTTGGTCGCCATCCTACGTAAGTTGAAACTTTGAAAGAACCAAGTGGCGGAAACCGGAAACAGTGGTTATGGTCACTCTAGCGGGGGATAGTGGCCAGGCCGGTAATTACCTTCGCACATCCAGTCGGCTATTGCCACATTTGGCTACCAGGAATGTGGCACTGATGTTCAATCAACATCATCAGGTCAATGATTGTTTGAATTAATGTTTTATTGTAGCTTACTAAAGGAATCGAAATTAAATTATCATAATATAGATAGATAGATAAACTATTTATTTGGTGCACACAAAAGATATAGCACAACACATAGAAGTACAATTTACATGATTATAAAAACAAGGTGCCAATAATACAAAAAGAAAAACATCGAAATAAATATGGTAACACCATGATATACTTTAAATAAAAATAAAATAACAAATATACAAGGTGCGGTGTGCGTCTCAAGGTTGCACCAAATGGGAGGCCAGCTCAGCATGTGTCATGCATGCACCTGACGCTGATATTTTTAGATTTTTGGTATAGGTTATTATATAATTATAGTATTACCTATATCCAATAGGTAATACTGATAAGATCCGTACGCAAAATACGCGCTTTGACGTGGATTTGAGAACACCAGCCCGCTATACAATACAATACTACTACAATAGCCCATAACGTCCACTGCTGGACATAAGCCTCTCCCATGATTGGAGGAATTTGCCGTAATCTCCACGCGTGGCAGGTGGATTGGAGATCGCAGTGATGACAGACTAACAGAAAACGCTGCGGCCCATTCTCTGGTCTACGAAGGCGCAAGGTGTTCTGCCTCAGACATTAGTCGCCTTATACGACACCCGTGAGTGTAAAGGGTTGGTTCTATTCTACTCTGCCGGATACCACACGGCTTACAGTACAGTACTTATAAGATAAAGTAATAAATCCTGATCTGCGTAGCCATTTCCCAATTACGTTGGGGTCGGCTTCCAGCAGCTGCATACCAGTATTTTACATGGAGCGACAACATATCTGACCCAGTTAGTACTGGGTCATACGATACCCCTAGGTAAGACTGGTTGTCAGACTTTCGGGCTACTGACTACAAGACTGTTTTTATTATTTACTAGCGGACGTCCCGCGGTTTCACCCGCGTAGTTCCCGTTCCCGTGGGAGTACGGGGATAAAATATAGCCTATGTTACTCGTGGATAATGTAGCTTTCGAATGGTGAAAGAATTTTTTAAATCCGTCCAGTAGTTTTTGAGCCTATTCATTACAAACAAACAAACAAAGTTTTCCTCTTTATAATATTAGTATAGAAAAATAAGAAACTAAGTTTTAAAATTGTAACTTGTTTATATCCTGAGTGCTGACTATAAGTTAACCAATGGCACGTATTGCCGATGAGCCTTGAGTTTGACACAACTTAGAATTCAAGTCACGTTAGTATTAGTAAGGAAGTTATTTGAAGAACATTATAGATTCATGTTGTGTGAAATTTACTTCTTCTCTAATTGGTTTATTTATTTATCAACTATTATTGCACAACACTCTAGAAGTAGGAAGGGATCGCCCTTTTAGAGGCCCTTCTAACTTGCTGACCTCGATTGGTCACCTAATTGCTAAACCTCATAACATATGATTTACTTAGAGAATGATCTCATGATCCTAGTTTCCTCAATACTTGCCAAGATTACAAGCCTGTTGTTCTGAGATACTCATCACCCCTCATGCATTGAGGAGTTTCAAGAACTGTGTAAAAAATCTTAAAGCAAAAGCACTCGAATTAATTAGCCACCAAGCAAAAGCAGCAATGGCGCAAAACCTAGGTCCTTTCATGTCCTTTTAGTTAGATAAAGCGTTAATGACGGTGATGACCCATGTCAACACGAGGTTGTCTTTGTCCTATCATTATGAACCAAATCTGAAATCGTAAAGAAACAACTGTTTAATAGGTACATCTGCTTTATTTGTTGTCCTACATTTTCCCTAACAATAATAACATATAATTTTTCCCCCCACAGATGACGTGACGGTCGCGATCTGTCCCGGCATCGGCAACACATCGGAGAGCGTGTACATCAGAACCTATGTGCACTACTCACAATGCCACGGGTACCGGTGCGCTGTCCTCAACCATATAGGGGCTCTCAATAGCGTCCCAGTTACTGGCAATCGGATATTTTCGTACGGTAAGATAATCTTTTATAATTATTTGATCATAGTGACAGCCAACAGACATCATCTTCGCTAAGAGGAATAAGTTATTTTTTGTTAGTTAGTTATTGTCTTTATGGAAGGCCCGACTGTCAAACACAAAAAAACCGGCCAAGTGCGAGTCGGACTCGCACACGAAGGGTTCCGTACCATTGACTATATTTAGTATTTGTTGTTATAGCGGCAACAGAAATAGATCATCTGTGAAAATTTCAACTGTCTAGCTGTCACGGTTCATGAGATACAGCCTGGTGACAGACAGACGGACAGACGGACGGACAGACGGACAGACAGCGAAGTCTTAGTAATAGGGTTCCGTTTTTACCCTTTGGGTACGGAACCCTAAAAATCGGGGCAGTCTTTGGGGACTGCCGATAGAAGTGAGAACAAAAGTACACAGGCCCCTCTCCAGTCGTAGCACTGGTTATGCCCCGCATGCCTATGTGGTGCTACGCCGTAGCAGATCGCCTACGAGTGCTACGAAGCGTGACCGTACGTTACGTCAAGTGACGATGAATTCAATGTTTTTCCTTCACCCAAAAAGTGCTCAACGCGCCTAAAGAAGTTTTCACTTCAATAAAAATGTGTCTATAAATGGGGAAACACTTTCTTTGCTGACTGACTAATATTCTACGGAGAAATTGAGTCCTTCCAGTTCGTACCGTTCTTTTTCTACTTCTAGAATCGATGACTCTTCCGACCAGTATGTGACAACCTGGCCTGGGTCTGTCATTCACCTAATTTAACACCTAGTGGATGCAAGTAGTTGTGTTGTTTGCGCCGTCAAAGAGAAGAACCAGGTGGAACCAAAAGCTGTCTACATGATTAGATCAATTTTTGATCGCAATTTACTCCTATAATAATGGCCCAATCTTCTACATTCATTGCAAGAACAACAACCTTGGCAGATTCAACCTTATAGGATAACATAATATTGCATATAATATGCATTAAATATAAACAAGAATGACTCAAAGTAAATGCAGCGTAAACAATTGCGTTTGTTTGCAATCCAATAGATAGCTTATTAGTTACTTTCTGCGAAATTGAATACGATTTATGGCCCTTGATTTTTTTGTAACAATATCATTGTGTTATGTAAGGTTTGTGCGGATGCCTAGTTACACTAATACTTCACCTAGTATTAGTGTAACTAGGCATCCGCACAAACCTAGACCTATACAATCTATAACTGAGTACAGAATATCTACGTGTAAAATAACAAACAAAAATACGAGTGTTTAGGAAGCCATTGTAAAAAAACCTGACATTCTGAGAATCGGAAAATTTGCAAATCGGTCATTCCGCGGAAACCTGACATTTTGCGAATTAAACATTCTAATTTCTACGTCAAGACCGTCGAGAGTTGGAATTAGTAAAGAAACAGCAATGTCGTTCCAGTAATAAAAACGGAAATTAATCATTTAATGAGCAAGGATAATACAAAAATGATTGAGGAGTTACGATGCGTCGTCGTCGGTTAAGCGCAAACGCATGGATATGCTTGAGGAGCACCGTTCTAAATTCTTCGTTAATTAGCAATTGTACAAGTAGGTATATGGATACATTACACATCGTTTGTGATGTATCTGAGTATGTTTAATTTAAAGTCCTTTTATGTGTTCCATGTTCCGAAGTAATGGACAAGACGCTAAACAAAGCTGTTCTATTGTTGAGCGGAAAAACCTCCTTGATTTGTAAACAGAAAAAAAAACTAATTATACTACTTACAATACTTAATTAAAATTAAATAATGAAATTATGTAGAAAGAAAAACGGCTTTGTTCGTGGATTCGTGCTTGTATTGCATTCCTTCAACTTTTTCACACGTTATGTAGACCATCTTGCAACTTCCGGCCATAGTAGGTGTAGAACATAGAAATATAAAAAACATTTTTCTTTAGTATAACAATGGTGTAGAAGGATAGTATTGCAGTCTAAACAGTGTACGTTACCCCAGCAGGAAAGTGTCTCCTAGAGTTATATGAGTGGAACGTTTAATTAGTGCCTTATCTGCTGTAAATGTGCCCTCTGTCGTTTTGAAAAAAAAAACGGAAAAAACGATTCCTGCTGGGTAACGTTTTTCCAGCAGGAAAATTCTAAACGAATGATCGGAGAGAGAAACATTGTGCATGGCTTTGTAGCTTATGTAAGTGCCACAATGCGCCCCCTAAAATAAAAGGTGTGCCCCTTCAGGTTTTCGAGATATTGCATTTCCTGCTGGAGTAACGTTTTGCAGAATTGTATATCTCTAAAACCGTTTTTGAATAATCTTGCTAAAAGTCAGAACGATGGTGTCATAGCTTTGACGGCAAAATACAAGGAATCCTCATTAATATCTCGAAAACCTGAAGGGGCACACATTTTATTTTTGGGGGCACATTGTGGCACTTACATAAGCTACAAGGCCATGCACAATGTTTCGCTCTTCAATCATTCGTTTAAAATGTTCCTGCTGGTAAAACTTTACCCCAGCAGGAATAGTTTTTTCCGTTTTTTTTTTCAAAAAGGGTGCACACATTTTTTATGAGGGGGCACATTTACAGCAGATAAGGCACTAATTATACGTTCCACTCATATAACTCGAGGAGACACTTTCCTGCTGGGGTAACGAACACGTCTAAACAATACGTATTCTCTTGTTATGATCTTATAGCACGAATGAGGTTATTAAAATTCGCTAAAATAAGTTCTTAAGGTGGATGCTCCAGGGCAGCCCGCGAAATTCATATTTTCTTACGTTTTTGCAATTTCCTTAATCTAGTGTTCCGTGTAATGCACGGGCTCCAGGCGTGGTACGGTCAAGGACCGAAAATGTTTACCACGTCTTTTCAAACAAAAAATGACATAATTATCATATTCAATCCTTGAAAGTAAGTTATTTTCCAGAAATGGAAGCGGGATTCGCTGGTTGTTACCAGGCAAACAGGATTCATAGTAATCATCATCTTCGGCCTAGGCTTTCCTTATCAACCACTATTTTACGTGGAACGACTGCGACTTGTGAATATTGATTGCAAAAAGTTGATTATTAGTTTGACGACTGCCATTACATTCAGTAGTCCAGGTCTACGGCACTACGTATATATATGTACCTACCATACTATCTGCACTATACATCCACCTAAGCATACATTATAAAGTTGCTACTTTCACGTTGAAGTCATTGCCATCCACTATTATATTACTTTGTACTCCGATACAACTAAGTTGCATTACTTACATCATTCATAAGTAGAAGAAACAATTATGAATTAATTAACGCTAGATTCTTTGAACTTTGCCACTACTATTACGTTTTAGCGGGAAACCCCTTTATAAAAATAGAATATAATATTATATTTACTCATAAGCAAAAAATAAGAATTAAGTAATTTACGTTACGTTTTTCCTTGCGACTTCTGAGGGAAGCCTCTTTCGCATTCGAATTAGTCATCAGCTCTCAGTTTCAGTAAGTATCAGTCTCATGACTCATAATTATGCCCACGTAAGGCAATGTAAGCTACAAGTAGAAGTACGGACGTCAAGAAACGGTATACTTACGACGAACTACGTCCCTGACTTTCCCGTAAAACAGGACCGGTACTTATACCTTTTTCCGTGTTATTTATAAGCACGGAAAAAGGCATTAGCGTCAAAACGAAATCGTCGGTTTCCTAGAAACTACCGTCGTCGTCAGTAAAACATAGGTTCTAGGTGCATTATTAGAATACGCCTTACGTCGTAGAAACACAACACACACTGCCATTTCCCACAATTTTCGCAGCCATACCCGTGAGAAATATTGCAAGGAGCAATTTGATTGAACTTTGATCAATACAGCATTTTTTCAAGGTGATATTATTGTATTTGAAAGTACATGATTATATACTGCTCGTGTAGATTAGGTAACTACGTAAAATAAATATGCAGCTATTTTAAAGAACAATTGGCTATAAACATTAATTTTCCATCATAAGCGGCGTGCAATTGCAATTTCACCTTAAATAAGTACTTTTTATTTATTTGAGACATAATTATAACAGTGACACATTACAATAAAAGTATGACAGAATAGGTTTAAAACTAAATAAACGTTAACCCACACCAATATCCGCAAAATTATGATAAGAAAATAGTTAAATGCGATTTTCTGAAAAAATAAAAACGAATGAAGACTTAATTATTTGCTTATCTTTACACGAGGCAAGCTCCAATGTTTTGATAGTGAAAAATACAGTAGGAAAAATTAAAAAGTTATATATGTAATAGTGTGTACGCTATTTTTTATCTAACAAAACGATTGCCCTGTATAAATATACATAAATCGCAATACTTAGATCAAGAAATGTGAAAAGAGGGAAGGGAGCCCTTTGCCCTGCATTTGGCTATCATAGGCTGGCTCATACAATAAGAATAAAACGATTCCTACTTAATTAGGTATATTTCCTGGTCCTAGGTCCTCTAGCATCTAATTCTTTCTTGGAAGATCTATAGGCAAAATCTCGTACCAAATTATATTCCTTTGCGTGCAATCTAACTCGTTCTGCATGCCAATTGGGACTTAAAAAAACATTGGCCATATTGGTGATGACCTTCAAAATGGTCAAGTTCATTTGATATGGGTACGATACGGTAAATGTTAAAGACGCTAATGGTTCGAGAATGTTCGAACTAGGAATAAATAAATGTTCAGGCATAATACAGCTGACCGGTTTTATTGACGCTTATGATTACATCTTGTTCTGAGAATAGTTTTATAGTTTTTATATCAAAATCAATGCTTATTATTAAAATAAATGGCTGTTTTGTTGGTCTAGTCTAGCTACTGCCGATGAGGTCTTGCATTTGATTCCTAGGTTGGGTGTTATTCAGCAGTCTGGTTTTAGGGTGGCCTCCTATTACAAATGACTTAAAAATAACTAGCGATATGCATGGGAGTGCCCTGCCAAGCCCTTCGGGTGATCCAGGCGTGAGGGAATGACAATAACACAGCGTGACCGCTGACTCATTGCCACAAGATACAAACAGTACTCGTTAACCCTAATTACCTTTATCTACGTCACTATTTAAAACTAGGACATCGATGCAATCATTCAAATATTGACTGACGAGCTGATAACATCTAATTGAGGCTTCTATTCTTTTAGTAATATAGTTCTTATTCCCAGGGCACACGGATGACTACAACTATATGGTGGAGAACCTCATGGAGCGGTATCCAAACACGAAACTAATTCTAGTCGGATTCAGTCTCGGTGGCAACCTAATTGCCAGGTACCTGGGAGAGGACAGGAAGAGACCCACCAATATAATTGGCGGGATTTCAATATGCCAGGGATATAACGCTATAGAGTAAGTACTGAATGAAGTCTTCAATTGTTTAATCAAGTTTTTTATAACAATTTGCTTGGCGAGAGGTCGAGGTTATCATCATTGTCGAACAGCGTATTAAATAACCTCTTTGTTGAACGTACACCGATTAAACAAAATAAAGTAGCCTCAACTATCGTGAGAAAAAAAATCTGCATATTTTCCAGTAGTTCTGTGGCACTGAGCTTAGACTACCTCAGATTAGCAACTCTATTTGTGGAGGTTCAAACTTCGTTTTTAAAACTGTTAAAATAAAGTTCTAATCAGCTTGCACTACAAAGCGGTTGTTACGTTAGTCACTGCGACCGAATAGTGCGAAATGAGTGGTTTTTATTCTATATAAAATCAAAATTTCGTCTTTTGGAAAAAATAAAAAAAACATAAGACCTGCTTTATAGTTAATTCAGTTAGTATGCAAAGTTTCATGATCTAATTTGAAGTAATTTTTGAATACCAGCGGTTTATTGTTCGATTTGGAGGTAACTTTGGGATTTTTTTCTATCGAGAAAATTTTATGAAATCGTGTTTTCGCCAAATATAAGACCTAACATTAATCCTCAACTTTACCATATATTTATTTTAAAATTAATGCTGCAGTATTTTAGGCGTAACGGAGGATCATGCTAAGCCGTTTGAGGTAGTTTACGTGAATGTAAAATGATCATGATTTTAGAATTTGGATACGTAGAGGAATAAGAATGATTAATTTTGGATATAACGAATGGGCCGTTTAGTCAAAAATATGTTTAAAATAACATAATTATTATACAAATTATGACGTCTTCAACCGAGTATGGACATAATTAAAATTGGACAGATTATAATACGAGGCTTTTGTAATATGCTAAATGTATACAGTGTATACTAGTAGAAACTGCTTGTCTAAATTCAATGTCTTTTCAATACACATATTAGGCTGGCTATTGCAAAAAATAACCTTCAGAAGAATTTTCTAGTAAAGACGGAACTTGGTTGCAAAGCTCGTAAAAGTATTTTTATTTATTATCTTGTTATTATTTCAATTTCGCAGAATAACATTTAACGAATGGTGGCTTTTATCTCACACGTGTCTTGACCTATAAATCAGTAGTTTATTATGACTGACACACCTCGTCTCTTCAGAGCAAATCGAGGTCGGAACAGTTGGACTACTTATTTACTATCTAATTTCATGCTGAATATCAGTACCTATTTTACTAGGCAATATCCGCCTGAGTCTAACCTCTGACTTAAAATTAAAATTATTATTCATAAGTTCTCGGGCTGCAGCTTAATGAGGATCTTGATAGAAATTCATAATGATACTGACAGCATAAATGTAGCTCCAAACACATCTTTTTGGAAGATACAAAATCATCATGTCTCGAAAAGGAAATTAAGCCATTGGTCCTGCGGTCCTATCTCTCTGCGGTCGAGTCGTATTGCCGTCTCATCGGACAGTGATAGAGGAGAGTGCACCAGTGTTCTCGGCCACACTAAGGTCACTATAATATTTCCTACGTCGATGTCTATTTATTTATTTATGTACACACAAAATACTTAACAGGACATTACATTAAGATAGAAGAGCACAAAGGTACTGCTTATTTCATAAGAAATCTCTTCCAGCAGACCTGCGAGAGGAAAGTTGGATTAGAAATGTAGACACAGTGTGTAGAAAAGACAAAACAGGAAATGTAAATTAAAACTTAAAACAAACATATATCTAGGTATATGAAATAAACACATACAAATACTTACACATATAAAAATAAATACTAGTAAGTATAGTAGATATTTACCTATAATATACATACATATACTTATGTAGAATATTACTGTAATGTCTATAGTTGGTGCCAGTTAAGATGAGAATAGCGGTCATTGACCCACCTTTTTTTTTTTTTTTTTTTTTCGGATGGGAAATCATCAAATAACCCCTCCCGCTCTGGGCGGAGCAGGAGGGAGTGTCAGACTTTTACTGACTAAAACCCATCCATGTTCCTTCATCGCCCTTTGTGTTCCGGGGCCACGGTATCTCTTTCGAATAGTCCCGCAACCCCGGCAGGCATCGGTCCTTACGGACCCCTTCCTTTTTGCTGACTCTCTTTGAGGCGCGCGTGGAACACGAACGCGCCGTCGACACGGCCTGTCGTCATGTCATGAGACGGACGGACGGCGAGCTAGCCCATAGCTCACCGTCCACAGGCCCGCGCCTACGGTGGCCGGGGGCTACGTGGTGGTGGCCCCCGACGCCCGGGGCGTCTCCCGCGGCGGCCGGGACGTTGAAAGGTTCTCTCCCTCTCACGTTCCGCCACCTCCTTCTCTAGCATTACTGCTTCGCAGAAGGAGGTGACGGCGTCCCATTCCGTCCCGCTCCGGACCATGGCTTGCACCAGGGCCGGACGCGAGAGGTCGCCGCCGCCGATGGCACACCTCCACCGTGTGTTCCACCGTGTCCTCCGGTCGATCCTCACAATGGAAGCTCCCGGGCGTTTCCTCCCGCCCGATTCGGTGCAGGAACCTCCCGAACACTCCGTGTCCGGTGAGGACCTGCGTCAGGCGGAAGGTGAGGACGCCGTGGCGTCTCTCAAGCCACTCCTCAAAGAGGGGACTTATTGCCACTATTGTGGCGTGCCCTGCACGGGGTTGCGACAGTCGCTCTCTCCATGTCGCCATGAGATCCCGCCGGAAGTCTGTCCGCTGAGCGACAATTTGTCGCTGCAGCGGAGTTTCCCCCCGGCGTAGCGCCTCCGCGCGCCATTCATGCAGGCGCGCGAGGACTATCGCCTCCAGATCCCATGGCGGCAATCCGGCAAGGAGGCTCGCCGCCTCGCGGGCATCGTGTGGTAGCCCCGGGCCAGCCTTACGGCTACTACCTTTTGGGGCGCGTTCAGGTAGTGGGCGGCACGCCGCCTCAAAGAACGCGCCCACACCGGGGCCCCGTAAAGGGCCATGGACCGCACGACTCCCGCGTAGAGCCTCCGGCAGGAGGCGTTCGGCCCCCCCAGGTTGGGCAGGAGCCGCCTGAAGGCAGCCCCAGTCCGTTCCAGTTTGGGGGCCAAACGTCGGAAGTGCTCCACGAAGTTCCACCGGCTGTCGAGGACGAGTCCTAGGTACTTCAAAGTCGACTCGACACCGATGGATACCCCTCCTACCGTGAGTAAGGATCCCGGAGGTGGCGCATTCCGAGGCCCATGAAAGCACATGGCCTCGGACTTGTGCAATGCCACCTCGAGACCCAGTTGCCGGATCCTCTCAACGACTGTCGCAACCCCGCGTGTCATCACTTCGGCCGCCGCCTCGTGCGACCTCCCCTGGGCCAGCACCAGCGTGTCGTCAGCGTAGCAAACTACGCTGACACCACTAGGGAGGTCGGCGCGCAGCACCCAGTCGTAACCGATGTTCCACAAGGACGGCCCTAGGACCGATCCCTGCGGAACACCGCACGACATCTCTCGCCGGTTCCATTCTCCGCTGCGACCGGGGTAGATGACGGCTCTGTCCGTCAGATAGTCCCCGACCACTCGAAGGAGGTAGGTTGGCACCCTACTCCCTAATGCAGCTCCAGGGCATGGAGTTGAAGGCGTTGGCGATGTCGAGAGACACCGCCAAGACAACCCCACCCCTGGAAACTGCATCCCCCGTCGTGAGGGCTCTCACGCGCATGATGGCGTCAACCGTATAGCGCCCCTTGCGGAAACCAAACTGGTGTTCCGCAAGGTCCGGCCCAGTCCCCGCAAGGTGCTCGGCGAGGCGGTTTGCAATGACTCTTTCAAAGAGCTTGCCCACCTCGTCGAGCAGCACCACGGGCCGGTATGCGGACGGAGAGTCCGCAGGGCGCCCCGGCTTCCGGATGAGGACCAGCTTCCCCGTCTTCCAACGAAGCGGGAACTGGCCTCTCTCCAAGCATGCGCTTAGGAGCCCCTCCAGTCGGGGCCCAAGAGCCTCTGAGGCCAGGACCCAGGCTTTGCCAGGCAAGCCGTCGGGTCCCGGGGCGGTATTTTTGGCACTGAGCCTGCGTACCGCCACTCTCAGGTCTACCCCAGTCACTTCTGGAGCGTTGTCGTCGTCGTCCTGTTGGTCCGCTTCCAGCATCGCAGGTGGCGGAGCCATAGGCGGGGGTGGATGATCCCCCCGCGAAGGGAATAGAGTGCTCACCACGTCCTCCACGAGCTCAGGCCGGAGACTCTGCGTCAGAGCTTGTGGAGGACGTCATTGACCCACCTACCTTAAGCTTCTTAACATTGAAAACCAAAAATAAGCCTGTTCAAGTCTGGAATCGTCATGTATCGTGATCTTCAACATTTTTTGTAATGATAATCGATATTTGTTTTGGTTCGAACCACAGATCATAGAAACAAAAGGAGATATGCCCTGTTGTTAAAATGTATCGGTACCTGTTGTCGCCAGTTTGTCCCCACCACTCGCCAACTACTACACATGCAGTTCAGAAAAAGCAATAGATACGCAGTCGCGCACACACCCGCATTTCATAAGTCAGAACGTACTGCACAACCAATTATAAACCTTATCCCATCAAACACAGCGTGCATTTACCATGCACTGTAAAACTTGCTCACACAAAAACATCTGTCGCTTTAATTGTGCTGTGCAAAAGCTAGTGATTGACTAAATCCGAAAGTTATCGATTCTTTTCTTTATTAAAGATTATGATATTGGACTAAAGATTTTTAGGGGTCCTGAAAGTAAAATAAATAAAAAACGAAATTCTATAAAATGTTTTAATAAAAATTAACTATGAGTAGGTATGTAGTTAAGGGCAGGTAGTCCCAATTTTCCCAATTTTACATAACTTTGATTCAATAGTAAACAAAGAAATAGTGATTTTTTAAAGCCAAAAAAAATAGATATTATAGTTGACTATATTTACTAAGATAATTTGTGGTTCAAAACATGATATCAAAAACTTCACTCGATGAAAAAAAAATCCGAACAGGAGCCTAATTCGAATATTTTTTTATGTTTTTCTTATTTTACTTGGAGAATATGAAAGTTTTACTTCCAAAAAAAATATCTAAGCAAAGTTAATAACATATAGAACGATTATTTGTGGTTAATTTTTTCAAAACAATTTAATCCTTTTAATAATAAATTATTATATAAGAAAACGGCTTGCGCACGTGGATTCAGTCGCCCGCCAGGCCTTGACGAGGTAGGACCTATGTCCCTTTTGCTGGCGCACGGCTGTCCCGTCGATTTATCGAACGATTTATTTAAAGAACGTAGTGTAATTATAACAGTACAGTCTTTTTTAACCGACTTAAAAAAAGGAGGAGGTTTCACAATTTGACCGTAGGATAACTTCGTCGTTTATGAACCGATTTAGATAATTCTTTTTTTGTTGGAAAGAAGATATTCCAAAAGTAGTACCATGACCATGAAACTGGGATCTGATGATGGCATCTCAGAAAAATCGAGGGGAACCTTTGAACATCGTAGTGCGACTAGTGCGTTTGTTTTTTTGTTCATTGAGTATTTTAGAGCACTACTACTTAAAGAAAGTCTGGACTCGATCTGATGATGGAACCCGAAGACAGTCGAGGGCACTCCTCAACGATTCACAATAATTACCTGGTGTTTGGGCTTGATTAATTTGTATTGATGAGAACTTTACACCTAAATGGGTTGTGGTCATCTTTAGGGGTCTGATGATAAAGACGAAAGACAGTCAAAGGAACTCCTCAACGTTTTACAGTAGCTACCTTGTGTTTGGATTTAATTCATTTCTATTGATGAGAACTTTGCACCCATATGGGTTGTAAGTGCCATTGGTCTGATGATGGAGACCATAGACAGTCGAGGGAATTCCTCAACGAACAAGTTTACAATCTCACGAGATAGATTATAATCTAACGGTATTTACAATTTTACGGTGACACATACAACAAATAAAGCATGTGTCTCTTCGTGATATAAAAACAATGTAAGAAACCTAGTCAAATTGTTCGCGATAAGTGTCTCAAACAGTGTTTTTATATAGTCTATAGAAAGAACGTTCGAGAAAGTACGCTATTGCCGTGTTTGTGATTCTTTGTCGAGTACTTTCTGTTATTATTAGTTTTAAAAGTAAGTAGGTACAAATTCCCTCGAGAATAGTCTCGTCACAGGTGCGCGTACGCAAACTACTTATAAAAAACATCGAGAAATGTTAATTTAATTTCGACCGTACGCCGAGAGCGTAAAGTACCTACTTCCTTCTTCCGTTCGAGTTATTTATTATCCTTTTGTTTATAGTTTCCTTTGTATTTTTTTGTTAATGTTTTTTGTTCATGCTTTTTGTATGAATTAAAAGATTGTCTAGCGAACAAATACTACACAACACACCGCTAGAGGATTCGCGAATATTTTTTGTGTGTCTGCTAATAGTATGAAAGCACAGCGCAGGCACCGCATAGTAAGTTTTGTTTTCGACATTGGAACAGTCAGTTTTGTTTACGATATTCAAGCAGTCAGTTTCGTTTCGATATCGGAATAGTTAACAGTTCTTTCCGATTATAGTTTCAGCTCAGTTTTTCCAGTATTGTCTGCTTGTAGTGTCTTACCATAGTCAAATAGTGTTTCCTTTCTTCTCCATCTACAATAATAGTGCAGTATTTTCCAAACCCACCTTTCCGTTCCACGAAGCTAACGTTTACACCCGGAACTTTCGGTACAGGGCGGTTAGTGGCTCAGATTTGGTTCCGTTATAGTTTTTGAATTTCCAAACACGAGTCCACCCGTCTGGTACACAAATAATTGAATAAATTACGACTTGCAGCAATTTGCATTTACAATATCTATTCAAATTAATTTATTACATTTAAATGTTAGCTTTTCGCAATTACTACCTATTATAATAAATCAAGCTGACAATTTAATAAAATAAGTTGACCTACTGCCTACACGACACGCTTACCTATACTGTGACACTTCGCTCAGCTTTGGGTTCAAGTCGGCGACGCGTGTGCACGACTCGTTTCGCGTAAAGGGTGGTAGCGTTAAATACCTACTTTGCTTGGCGTAGACGGCCTTAAAACAAAATATTATTAAGTAAATTATAATTTTAGTGGTTGAAAGCATTTTGACTCAATCTGAGACGAGCATATTGCGTTATTTTTTGTTGGAAACCAGTTTGGACCCCTTCCTGTCGCATTTATCCATTTTTCTTTAATTTTTGAATCTTTCAGATAGCTGAAATGCTATAATAAAAGCAAGATATGAATGATGACGATGATAAATAAATCATGTATGAGTACCACACGACTACACAAATTGTGTTTTACAATAATTAATTGTATCATGCATAATCATTCGTACTTAGCAGAATCGTATAAAATATCGACAACCACATCACATCTCTAACTAACAAAAGCCGGCAGTGACCGCTTCACGAAACTATCGTGTAAGTGAGAGTATCAGTAAAACACTTATCCATTGCGCTATTAGACCAACCGATTCACTGGTTGATTTGTACTAAGCGAGCAATGGTTTTTGTTCCTAATGAAAACATTTGATTTGGTTTTTCATCGTGTTTCTAATACCACGAAGTAATGTTTTAATGAATTTAATAAGAAAAACATTAATATTTTAGTACTTACATGTGAAATGAGATGCCATCTTTCATATAATTCACAATACAGCTGTTATTTTTGCAAACAATCACTGAACAACGCGGCATTTTGTCAAAAACCACGAGCATTGAATGTGTCACAAGTTGCCATTCGACTAATAACTGAAACGGGCATCAAGCCGCTTT
Source organism: Xestia xanthographa (assembly GCA_905147715.2). Lineage (NCBI taxonomy): Eukaryota > Metazoa > Arthropoda > Insecta > Lepidoptera > Noctuidae > Xestia > Xestia xanthographa. The sequence continues at coordinate 20,428,919 of LR990655.1, read as the reverse complement.
GCGGCCAGATGCGTTCGCAAGCGCCACGCCTCCTTACCATATCTCCTTTTGTTTCTATGATCTGTGGTTCGAACGAAGAGATAATAGGAAAAGGGCAATGACCGCTATTCTCATCTTAACTAGCACCAACTTTTGGATTGGTCGCCATGGCCGATAGTGATCAAGAGGACTATTTAATTAAAAAACCGGCCAAGTGCGAGTCGGACTCGCACACGCAGGGTTCCGTACCATTGACTATATTTAGTATTTGTTGTTATAGCGGCAACAGAAATACATCATCTGTGAAAATTTCAACTGTCTAGCTGTCACGGTTCATGAGATACAGCCTGGTGACAGACAGACGGACAGACCGACAGACGGACAGACAGACGGACAGACAGCGAAGTCTTAGTAATAGGGTTCCGTTTTTACCCTTTGGGTACGGAACCCTAAAAATCAAATCATTTACTATACCAACTTCACTCAACATTCAACCACACTCAATTACCTCTGAACATGCAATTACAATAGCCTTATTGTTATTACTTCTAGCACTATGGTGTACCTCCTGCAATGGCAGAACTTCCGGCGCTTCTACCTGTACATAATGACGGACAACTATCGCAATATCATAACGCGACACAAAAGAACGCTTCTGAGCCCCGAAATGAAGAAGAAATACAAGTTGGATGAGAAGCTGATAGTATCGGCTGGAACACTGCCTGATCTCGACGACGCTTACTCCAGGTAAGACGGAATATTTTAATGAACCCTTGAATTATTGATAACTGAAAACGTCGACGACGCAGCGACTAGCGTCACTCGAACATACATGTGTGCAGCACACAAATGTTTGGTTTGGCATGATCGCCAATACCAGGCGTCCAAAATAAATGAAAAACTATCACGTAAGTATAGGTTCACACGTTCAGGAAGAAGCTGCACGAGTTAGCTCGAATGGGGAGGCTAATTGTGGAACTAATGGCACTAGCTAAACATCGTCATTGGTTGAAAATGTGGTAATGTCATTTCATATTTCAAAATAGCTTAACCTCATTGGTCAGATTGAGACCAACTATGGTGGCGCCATCTGAGATTTACTTTGCCTTAGCCACCCCATTGTGCGGAGCCGTTCCGAATATAAAGCGTAGACCACACCACCCCGTCTAGCAAGCGAGCGAGCCTCTTTTTAACCGACTTAAAAAAAAAGAGGAGGTTTCTCATCATAATTCGTTTCGGCTCTTTTGGTAGTTCGCGGTGTGAACCTAAAAAGTGTGAAATTAGAAAGATTCGCCCGGCTCGCTCGCTCGCTAGCTGGCGGTGTGTTCAGTGAGTGGATGTCGAACAAAGTTTACCTATCAGCACAAGCTGAATGAAAGCTGAAGATGTGTCGAAATTAATTCAGACCGGCAGTGCAAGTACGTAGCACTCGATTCGATACGATTCGATAAATCTGACAGTTATTCTCGATAAAAATGAGTTTTTAACCAATCGTAAAGTCGGATATATCGAATCGTATCGATTCGATCGTTATCGATTGCTACGTACTTGCAGTGCAGCTTTGTTTATCAAGAAATAGTGTGGAATTGATACAGTTTGTATGTAACACGTGGCAGTAGCAGTTTCTAAAGGTCGTTTGTTAAAGATCACAGTGCTGACATATCTAGCTGTTGGTATCGTCATATTATCCAATTAATCATTCAGTTAAGTAAGCAAAATGCTCTTCCTCATTATTGTGTTTATATATCCTTAAACTTATCGACCTTTCGCTTTTCGCCTAGACCTACTACAAAACCTTATTGTTTGGTCAGGATGGACTTGGACAAACCGGAAATAATTGCAGATTTTTGAATAATACCTTTGCACTTCGGTCTATTTTTGTACAACTACAAAATCTTATTGAAGCATCCTACAACGCTGCAAAACACACCTGCCTTTAACTTCACAACTCATCTTGTTAGACTAAATGCAATATAAAAAAAACTACAGTAATTGCTACTTCTGGTTTAGCATCCATGAAAAATAATGGATTTATTAACAGTGAAAGTAAGTCTGGCCCACATTAGCTGTATGATACTTGAATCAAAATCAAAATCAAAATCAAAGCATTTATTTCAAGTAGGCCAGTTACAGGCACTTTTGAATTGTCGAAACAAATATGAAAATTAAATGTAGCTACAGTCCCAGTCACAAGACATAAAAACTGTGAAAGTACTGTAGTTGCCCATTCCCTAGCGTAGATCTCTATGGAGAAGAATGGGCAAGAAACTCCATGGACACTCTTTTAAATCAGAATATTTTTACAAAATCTTGGTTACATCATTCATGTTGAGATGGTACATTATGTGAGAACAATGTAGCAAGATGTGCACGTTAAAGGTGTCCATAGTAAAAACAAAACAAAAACAATTCAAAAATAAAATTATTAAATTCAAATAAGCTGTGGCAGCCAAGAGCCGACCAGTCCCAACTGACAGCGCTCGTTCACGAACATGACGCATGTATCAGCACCATTCAACTCAACCATTTTGAAGGGAACTAAATGATCCGACACACGCGTCACCATCAGCGAGACATTTGAGTGAGCATGACATATCTCCTAACCGCCACGGCACATTCAAGTCAAGGAAAAAACGTAGGTTTCCAGCGACTGATAGCATTCTAGTACATAGCACTCACACAATATGCGATATGCGGCTATATAATAATAAAGATATTGAATTTATACAATACAAAGATAGTTGTACAATCTTCAGCAGCTCCAACAATACAATTAGTGCTATCCATTAATGCGCCCCTGTCCTTGTGGAGCAGGACCGGTATTGAGCCAAGCATTTTTATCAGCGATATAATCGTCCAATTTGTAATATGCTCGCTTACAAAGTGTGCGTTTAATACATGTTTTAAATTTTGTTTCATTCAGTTCAAGAATGCTTTGTGGAATTTTATTATAGCATCTCAAACAGTACCCCATGAAAGATGAGTCTACTTTAGCGAGTCTGAAGCCTGGCTGAACTAATTGGTCCCTATTTCTAGTACTGTAATTGTGTCTGTCACCTCTTTTACCAAAAACATGTAGATTTTTTCTTACGTACATTATGTTTTCGTAGATGTATTGACAATGTACAGTCATGATGTTTATTTCCTTAAACAGTTCCCTCAGAGAATCGCGCCTACGAAGATTGTATATGGCTCTGATGGCTCTTTTTTGCAAAATAAATATAGACTCAATGTCAGCAGCCCGTCCCCATAACAAAATGCCATAAGACATTATACTATGAAAGTAACTAAAATAGACCAATCTAGCAGTATCTACATCAGTAAATTGACGGATTTTTCTAATAGCATATGCTGCCGAACTTAGCCGCCCCGCCAGAGATGTTAAATTAGAACCCCATTGTAGCCTTGAATCAAGCGTAATCCCCAGGAAAACCGTTTTATCTACGAATTCAAGTTTCTCTTTATTCAGTACTATATCACAATCGCTACTTTTAACATTCGGTAAAGCAAATCTTATGCATTTCGTTTTTTTTTCATTTAGTACTAAATTATTTGCTGTGACCCAATTATGGACTTGAAGTAGGGCATTATTCACGTCATCTAAATTTTGGGCCCGTCTATTGATCTTAAAAATTAGGGAAGTGTCATCGGCAAATAACACCATATTTTGAGGTTGGTTTTTCAGTAAATAGGGTAGATCATTTATATATACTAAAAAGAGGAAAGGACCCAATATTGAGCCTTGCGGAACCCCCATTTTTACTTTTAAACCCTGTGAATTAACACCATTTATTTAAACATATTGTTGTCTATCACTCAAATAAGATTTTAACAAACTAAGTGCAAGTTTACCTAGTCCGTAATGCTCAAGTTTCAAAAGCAATGTGTCGTGATTTACACAATCAAATGCTTTGGAGAGATCACAAAATATTCCTACAGCGTCTTGGGACTCTTCCCACGCCGCAAATATGTGCTTTATTAAGGTTACACCGGCCTCAGTTGTACAACGTCCCTTGGTGAAACCATACTGTTGATCGTGTAAGATTCTGTTGGTGTTAAAATGATTGAGCATTTGATTAAGCATTATCTTTTCGAACACCTTGCTAAAAACTGGCAACACGGATACAGGCCTATAATTATTTGTATCTTTACTATCACCGGATTTGAAAAGAGGTATGACTTTACTGTATTTCATTAAATCAGGGAAAACTCCTTGGTCTACGCACAAATTAAAAATTAAAGCTAAGTATGGAGCTATAGTCTCAAGTATGGATGTACAAACTTTGATAGACATTCCCCATAGATCTTCGGTCAGTTTGATTTTTATTTGCCGGAAAGCTTTAATAACTATCATCGGGTTTATGTGTTTAAATTTAAATTCAGCCTGGCATCCAGACACATTCGCCTTTAGTAAACCAATTGAGACTTCAGGAGAGGAACTTAGAGCCTCCGTAGTTTTTAACGGCATATCGGTAAAGAAATTTACAAATTCTTGAGCTACTTCCTGATTAGAGCTTTTAGGACCACATGCTGTATCTAATGTGTAGCTAGTATTACGTGTTTTCTTCCTGTTAGTCTCGCTATTTATGACTTTCCAAACTGTCTTTATTTTATTTTCTGCTGTTTTGATCTTGTTGCTAATGTGCAAGGCTTTGGCAACCTTGCATGTATCTCTAAAAATTTTTGAATACTTAGCAACATATCTGTTAAAAGTTTCAGTGTTCATATAAGGCTTAAGGCCATAAAGCTCAAATAGTGTTTCTCTACTTTTTCTGATACCTCTAGTTGCCCAATCACTAAATATAAATTTAGGGCAAATACTTTTTGTCTTCTTTTCAAAAGTTTTGTTGAATTCAGTGTGAACTATTGAAAAGAAATGATCATAAAATTGATTTATATTAATATCGTCATGGCTCATAACACTTAACTTGTTCTGTAGGGAAATATTATACCTATTTAATTTGTTAGAAGTTATGGGTCTAAATTTAATCTGAATTTTTTGCAATGGTGTATTACACCTAAAAGTTACAGTTTGTCCGCTATGGTCAGACGGCAGACAATTAACTATGGCTTTATCTAAGTAATCACAATCGCAGAAAACATTATCTATACAAGTAGCAGAAGATGGAGTGACTCTAGTAGGTTCTATAAAAGTGTTGGTCAAGTCAAATGACTTAAAAAGATTTAATAACCGACAGCTATTTGAATTTTCTTCTAAAATATTGATGTTAAAATCACCACAAATAATTATAGATTTATTACTGGCTGCAAGTTTTGCCAGGACATCTTCCATTATTGACTCAAATAAGGAAAAGTTTTGATAGTTTGGGGGTCTGTACACACACACAATAACATGCTTATCTAGCTCAACACAGGACAGTTCGACGCAATGTTCAGCCGAGAGACCTATTATGTCGTTACGTTGCTTATATCTTAAACATTTTTTTACAAAAATTAAGGAACCTCCACGAAGCATAGTTTTACGGTTATAGCAGCTACCCACCATATAGTTCTCATAATTAATAAGCATTTGGTAATCCTTAAGCCAATGTTCAGTAAAACAAATAATGTCAAACTTACTATTTTCTAAAAACAATTCTATTTCTAATAATTTTGAAGAAATTCCTTGGATATTTTGGTGGAATAATTTTAAAGTGTTCTGCTGAGGCCCTTTTTTACTAGCTAATTGAGTGCAAGAAGATACCTTGCTGTTGGTAGGTTTAACAATATTGTTAATGGCACCTTCTGTTGTCTGACTTTCTAGTTTAAATTAATATTAATATCTGGAGAGAGCCCCGAGACTCCCGTGCCATCGCCAGACAACAAGATCCTATCACTAATATACCCTAATTGAGAATTTTCCACGGTGACATATGGATCCTCCTCAGTATAATGTTTGTAAACATCAATAGCACTAATGCTATATTTATTTAAGGTCACCACCTGTTCATTAGTATTATTACTAATAGTCGCAGTATTTACAATATAACTAAACTTAGACATACTACTTATGTCTGTGTGAATATTATAAGCTAATAGACGAGCTATTTTGTGTCTACAACTATTAGGTAGATACACTTTACCCCGAGTCGAACTAAGTTTATCAACAAAAGTGTTGATATCAAGAAATATAAGTTTGTCACTGTAGTGACCTGCTAAAAAATGTAAATGTCTATTTAACAAGTGAATATAATTGTTTTTTCTGTTACATAAATTTTCAAAATATGGAAAACTGCACAATATTATTTTATTACAATTTAATTTCAACAACTCTGAGACATAATCAGTGATGTCTTCCTTTTTAATCTTTGAACTATTACCAACACATATAGTAATGGTGGTACTAGGATCACAAACAGTCTTAGTTACAGATGCCATAATCTGTTTGTAGGTTGACCCTGGCATACAATTGTTTTGGGTACAATAACTCAGGTTATTACTAATTAATTTACCTAGCCCCCTACCTATACTGTCAGAGAACATAACTGAATGATTACAGTCACGACAAATAGGAGAAACAAAGTTACCAATCACAGGCAGACTATCATGCAACTCTGGCTGTACTACGTGTGAATAATCTAATGTAATATTAGTTGTTTGTTGGTTTGATATGCTGTCCTGAGACAAATTCTCAACCTGGTATGGGTCCTCCATTACCTCAGGCTGGATAGTATCAGGCTGGATAGCATCATGGTTGGTAACTGTCTGGCAACTACATTGACCCATTACCAACTCATTTGCTGCATAAATATGTTCCCTAATTTGGTTCTGAGAAATCTTATACCTACTAGAAAGGGAACTTAGTGATTCCTGAAGTACCTGTATTTCAGACTGCAAATGCTGAGTATCAATTTCATAAATTTTTATACTGTCCTCTAATTTTATTTGGTAATTATTTAACTTATTAAGTAAATCAACACGCTCTTTCCTCAGTGGAATAAATTTGGAAAAGCGTTTATGTTGTTTCCTAAATTGATTACATTTTTTAATTATTCTGTTTAATTTTGCATATTTTTTAATCTTCCTATTGCTAACTATAAAGTTCTGTTTTAGTAAGGAATCTTCAGTTAGATCAATTGTTATTAAGGAAGGGGGGTTACAATTAGTTTTTAATAATTCATTATATAAGAGATTTGTTTCTATAACCTGAGTGCATTCTTTTTCTTTCTGTAACTTAACTATACAATTATTGGCATGAATTAACTCATCTTCTAGATCCCTAATTTTAAACAAAGCCTCCTCATACAAGTTACTACAATTATGAAAACCATCCGTCACCACCTTCAGTTGATCCCGTTCATCAACAACGTCCAAGTATTGCTGATGTAGGTCTACTAGCTCCCGTTTTAAGCTGGAGTTTTTGCTATTAACTTTATTGACTTCCACCTCACTCTCTTCTCTTTCCTGTAACAGTAGTTGAACTTGGAGGTTGGATTCTTTGAGTTCTTGGAGGGCCGTTCTTAATTTTAGCTCCATATCTAATATTCTAATATCTAAAATTCAAAAAATATTAGACATTTCTAGTATTACCTACATAATGCTGATTACTTTCGCGTTCATTTTACGTAATTAAAACGTATTAAATTGGTATATTAACCGCGTAGTTTCCGGAAAATAAAAGATAGAGGATTTCTTTACACGTGTATCGAATAGTATTACCGTAAAGGATTTTATCAAAAGCAGGAACCTCTTCTTTTGGCTAAGTAAGGTTTCTTGAAGTGTGATGAAGACTCAACTGGTGAACCATTAAGGTTCACCAAAACAACCAGTCATGTCAGTTGACCTGAGACTTGACTTCAGACTTCTCAAAAACCTGGACTTGACTTACCTAAAATCACACAGTAGCAATATTTTGATACCAGCCCAATATTCTAAAAAGAACTTAGAATACTTATTGTATAACTTCTATCCATTAGTAAACGTATGTTTGTCGTCCGTAGGTCGTGTACATACATATTGAAACAGTCAATTGGGGTAAATAGGTAATTGCGGTGCTCCTACGCCATTTTATCGTTCTGATGATCTTTGACCGATCACGCCATCTGCAATATTTGTTGTGGTTTTAAAGTTTTTTACTTAACACGTGTCAACGACTCAACGCACTTTTACGATTGACCTAAGACGGGTCAGTGCCGATAACCGCTTAGTAGATCAGCTACTAAAGTACTAGAGAAGTAAACGTTACTATATAGCCACTGCAAACAAGCTTGGTTTTTTAAATCGACGTCTAAAGACTTCAGCGAATTTCACCAACTAACAAAACCACGTTCAAGAGTTGTCATTGTCAATATTCCACAACAACGCAATGATGATACTGACAGCTTTTGCTGATTGCGTTCGCATGGTAGTACCAACCTTCAGTACAAGCGAGGGGACATCTCAAGGAATCTTGAAAGAAATCCCTCGAGAAATCTTGACCGCAATCCAGCTTACATTTATAAACAGCTGATGTTTGGAAAACCAGCGGAATTTTTATGAGCAAACAAGTGCTAATGAATGGCGACCATGACATTCGCAACTTGTCACCAAGCGCGAGACTTAATACAATTTTGTTATCTTTTCAGGAGGGTTTACGGCTTCGAATCCGTGGCAGATCTCTACAAATGGAGTTCCTCGGCGTTCTACCTCAAGAATATAAAAACCCCGATGATATTCATCAATGCGCGCGATGACCCCATAGTTCCTGAGCCCCTTTTACCAATCGTCAGGGAATTTGTCAGTAAGTAGTACCTACTTTCTACCCTTTAGAAATATTATCATAACACGGGTTTTTTTTTTGTCATTCATGACCTCCTGCTCTTATTTCAATTTGTTTATCTAAGGTCGGCGCAAAATTCCGTTCATAAATCTTCATCAGCCGTAATTTCAATACCACCCAATCACCCAAAGAACTTTTCATTGAAACTTTGATCTTCGACATTTCTAGGTAACACATCGAATGCTTTCAATCATGCAGTGAACTGTTTGGTTCACTATACAAATATTATGCGAGTCTAATTTATCAGTTTTTTTTGTCACAATGACTTTATAAAGCCAACAAGTTATGTAGTCTACTGTATACCGGTGTTGCAAGGTCAAACCTGTTGTTAGGTGTTTTCAGGCGACTTGTCTTTGTTAAAACAGTCTGTCCATTAGTGGTTCGACAGTTATTTATTTAAGAGGAATGTTCCACAGTGAGCAAACACCGTGGCAATATTTGGTAATGTTCGCGTCACCGGTATTTTGGTAATTCATTTACATTATTAATGAAGGTGTTCCCAACTGGTAAAAGGCTAGGCAGATGATGAATGACGGTGTTGTCTGTCGTCTGCTTGTGAAATATGACACGTCCATTAAATATTATGGATTGTTACATATTTTTATGTTTATTATGACTTGCCTATTACCAATCTTTCACTGGTTTATTGATCTCGTATTTAGTCAACAAGCAAACACGACTGCTGCCATTGGGGTCCGGACTTTCGGAGGTCAATCCCTATGGATTAGGAGTTATTTGGCTTTTCAGTTATGAATTTCTCAGTAGCAGCAGCCCAGACTAGGTTTGTGCCCAGACTTAAGGGCGTTACGCCTAAAATACTGCAGCATTAATTTTGAAATAAATATGTGGTAAAGTTGAGGATTAATGATAAGTCCTATGTGTGACGAAAACACGATTCCATAAACTTTTCTCGATAGAAAAAAAAACCAAAGTTACCTCCAAATCGAACAAGAAACCGCTGGTATTCAAAAAGTACTTCAAATTAGATCATGAAACTTTGCATACTAACTGAACTAACTATAAAGCAGGTCTTATGTGTTTTAATTTTTTAGTCCAATCATTAGATTTTTTGTAAATCGCAAAAAAACAGTCATTTCGCACTATTCGGCCGCAGTGACTGACGTAACAACCGCTTTGTAGCGCAAGCTGATTAGAACTTTATTCTAACAGTATTTCAAACGAAGTTTGAACCACCACAAACAGAGTTGCTAATTTTAGGGTTAGAGATTTTAGGGTTAGAAGGGCCTTAATAGCAATAGGTTTGCCCCCGAATGGCAGAGTACAGTCGAACAGGCTATTTGGTTTAGATTTTACAATGTAATTCGTGGGTTAAACTGTAAACCAAATAGCTTGTTCCGTACATACAAAGGTCTTGCATATAAGTAATACAGATATAAGTAGGCGTGGTTTTGTTGTTGTTTATCATTCATAGTGCGTGGGGTTTCTCCATTAAATTTCTGCTAATTTGTATGTTAACGATTGTCAATGAAAACATTGCGCAACAGAAATCAGGTCATTATCATTGTACCTACATGTGAACGAAACCAGTAGAACTTGATTGTAAATCTCCATATTTTTATACAATGTCTAAAGTTTACTAATTTCGGATTTCAAGGCTAACGTTTCATCAGAAATTTCCGTTTGAGTTTAGAAGCTGTTCGCAAGTTGAATTGTTGGACATAGACAATTTCTATCACTGTACTTGCTTTGACCAACCAGTAGTTAGAGAGGAATGGTTTCTGCGTGCGACAGCGCAGCGTACTAAATTAAAAAAGAGTACCTACCCTTGTAAAATATTTGCATGATCAAGTGGCGTGACAGATAGGCTGATAAAGAAAACTTGAAAAAAAAAAAATGTTTATGTAGGCTGAGGTTATCTCCTACAATGCGTCCTATTGAATTTGCCACAGTATCTATGTAATGTATTATAAATATTGTTTCAATACACTTACACACTAAACTGGTTCTTATCGCACTACAATTAGGTTCAATTGCATTTGACACTCGTGGATTTTTTTTCATTTATCAAAACAAGTGCGGCAATAAAATTTTCCATAGATAACTATACTTATACTAAATCCGACTTGGTTAATTCCTACAGTCGGCGGTGACTGTTTTTTTATTTAATCTCAGCAATGAGATATGCGCCTGGCGTAAATATTTTTTGAATATTTAAATTGTTTTTATTAGTAGAATATCATAAATAAAGATTATTAAAACAATATTTACTATGTACAAATTAACATTTTGTGTTCTAAATTCAAAATTATTTGAATATTTGCCATGGCGGCCGAAAGGTATTTTTCATATTATGCTGATAAGCGGATACCTTTGCTTCTCCTTCAACCTGGCAAAAGCAAAGCGCGTAATTGAATTCCGCCTCGCCTAAATAAAGCTTCCATACTGTGTTAATGTCCAGCGATATTTATATTTTTATTTACTTATATCAAAATGTACTATTGTGTTTGCAGGCTCGCACGACAAGGCGATGTTTCTCGAATTGGCACACGGTGGTCATTTGGGTTTCTACGAAGGAGGTCTGGTGTACGCCAACCCGGTGAACTGGCTGGACCGCGCACTGGTGGGGCTGGCCGGGGGCCTGCTCATGGCACACAACAAGTGCTCACACAAAGACGTCGACACCTCCGTCGAGTGCTTCTCCACCGAAGAAGAACCCGACCTCATCAAATCAGCCACCATCGTCTATCGCGATCCTTTAGAAAAATCATCCACGAAAGCATACTAGATATTTAATTAAACAATAACCCGTGGCTCGTAGAGCTCTTTGGTATACTTATATGTCTAATGTTTATTAGAAAAACTAATAAATTACTGCAGTTCATTTCATCAGCAGCAGTAACGTTTTTATAAAGTACTTAAATTGTGTTGTAAGTACATCTTTTGGAGGTAACGATTCTCCACCACGTTTTATAGGTACGTCCACATAAAAATAGTTGCTATATTGATATGTAGGCAAAACCGTATTTACCAAAACCTATTATGGGAACGCGTCGTTCCAGTGCCCTAAGTAAGATATTAGGCAGGACCTAAGAGGCAATTTATTATAGCACATGAGCTTTTTTTGTAAATATTTATTGTGAACTCGTTTTAAATGTTTTTCCAGGCTATATGTCAAAACGTATGTGAATTCATGTTTATTGTTTTATGTTGTGACTAGTTAGGCGATTAGGCGTGGCGTAAATAACTATTTAGTAGTTGAGAATCTGCACTAATATTATAAAGAGGAAAGATATTTTTGTGTGTGTTTGTAATGAATAAACTCAAAAACTGCTGCGACGATTTCTATAAATCTTTCACCATTAAAAAGCTACATTTACCCTGAGTAACATAGGCTATATTTTATCCCCGTATACCCACGGGAACGGGAATTACGCGGGTGAAACCGCGTGACGTCCGCTAGTATTGTATATAATTAATAGTGTCACCAAAACTTTTTTACCAGTATTTTGTAATCTAAATAAGTGTAACATGCATGTTGTAACCTGCACAAAACATTTTTGCATTTATAATATTGCCTTCCGCAGTTTTGAATCGTTCGTCGTACGGTCTATGCCACGCCTTATTTAGCTAATTTTATTCGAATGCACGCAGACGACACACGGGCTTTTAGTTATTTTTGACATTGTGATATATTATAGCCTATTATTTATATATTGTTACATTTTAACTGATGTGCACTTGTGTGAAAATGATGACGGCCGTGTAAACAGCTACTTCTGTTTAACGGCCCTGGGTTCTATTCCCGGTTAAGTCAAGTATGGTATGATTATGTAACGTTGTTGTTTGATACTATGAGTGAGAATCATTTACAAACTTACGAGTACATGAAGTTAATATAAAAATACTATTTTGCACAATTAACAGTTCACTGATAAATTAATAGTTTACTGGCGAAGTATTTGAATACATTTAATTCCCTTGCATTGGATTCCTTTAATGTTCCTATGTCGCAGATGGTATCCAATGCAAATTATACATAATTTTGTGTAAGATATATTATATGTATACCTATTTGATTCCTGTTAATATGTATTTGCAAATAATAGATGAGTAGGCGGTAGAAAATAAATTATTTCTCTTTTTAATTGAATACCACTTATCTGCAATATTATTACGGCATTAGTTAGTACGAATTTATATTGAGAAAGATATTGTTCAGTTGTTTTTGGAAGTGTATGACTGGAAATGGGTTTTTAACCTTATACATTGTAATAAAGTTTGTGCTGTTCGTAAGAAACTTTAAACGTTATGGAATTGGTCGCATAGCGATGTTTTGTGAGCTTTATTCAGGGCTAACTTAACTTCCGTCCAAACTAATGTTCATAAGTCGAGGAGGTCGAAATCCTGTTTAAATCAGGGTAGACGAGGTTTTGTACATGTACAGTAATATTAGAAACCCATTTCTATTGGTGTCGATACTGTTGTACACAAACTAAACTTAATTTAGGCTATTGCTATCTTTTTCTCTCAAATAAAACGAGAAAGAGACGGACGTAATTTAGAGCTGCCAATTTTATTGGAACTAATATTTCTATACAAATGAAGGGTGCACGTAAAAACACGTCGACTAAAAACACGGTGAAGCGCAAGGCATAAACTAGTTTGATTCATAGCTATAGCCGTCTTTTTCTCGCACTGCCTTTTAGTAGAAGATAGCAATAGCCTAAATTTAGTTTGTGCACAACAGAATCGACACCATTGTAAGAATTTTTGTACTGCGTGCAACTATGAGCCCGGCGTACGCTAAACTCGCGCGGGTCACACGCTCGCGTTTCTGTACCTACTGAATAAATAGTATAAGCAGCGTTAACAGGCGCGGGCTCATTTTCTAAGGATAATTTAACAGCACGTCTGGAGCGAGCAGTGCGTGAGTTTTAGCGTACGCCCTGAAATCACGGTGAAGCAGAAATATGCGATGATAACAATGTCTTTTATAATACTTACGTCCGATTGTATGGTTGCGTGCACACAGGTGTGTACTGTGTACTGCGAGCAACTTCGATGTGTAGCTATATGACTGCCGGGTATGTTGATGTTAAGTGTTTGTAAAGTCTTTGCATCTGTGTAAGAAGTCGCCTAAGTCTTCACGTAATGTTTTGACAGGATTTGGACCAATCGTGTTGAAGCGTATTTACGCATTACCACCCACTTGCACAAATGCAAAGCCTCGTGTGGGACCTTTTGTCGGAAATGAGTGTAACAGCAATCGTTCTAAGACGTTTGCGAATTAAAGGCCTGCACAATATAAGTGTAATGAAAATTTTATTTATAGGCTTTCGAAGCCCGTTTCTAAGGCCTAGTCAGACTTCAAAACATTGTAGGTTTATATTGAAAATGCTTGATAACATTCAATATATGTTGTTACGAGTTCTTGCACAGAATATTCCAATGGTGGTTTATGATCTCACCGAAATTCGTTGTATGAAGAATTGAAGAATAAATTTAATAAGGCTAATTGATTTGCCCCAATCAGATATTTTTCACTAAGCCCGCCAGACACATTTAAATACTGTGCAATTAAATCTAATTGCTACGGGTAAACGGTGCTAATTTTAGTATGTGGTTATGTCATGATGATTCGGCCGCTCCTTAGGGGATCGGCTTTACGTGTAGAAACATCAACGAGTAAAAACGAGCATTTATAGACTTAGAATGTAATACTTCCAAGTAATTCCACTGAACTTAACGTGTTTAATGAGTGTAAGTAGAGCGAGAGTTTGGAAAACGATTGTAGGAAAGTATCTTTTTAGATAATCGAGTTTGTATTCGATGGACAATGTATTTATATTCAAACCAGTCGAGATTCTGTAGGCATAACGTGACAATATGCAAGTATGCAATCATACTTGTCAAAATGTCATATATATTTTTATAAGTACCTATTCATTCTGCATTTTCAACTCTTCCATCAGGGAGACACTACTCTGGTTCATTATTTATATTTCTTTCTAAAATCTCAATTGAAAGAACTGCTTCTTTACTTTTTTTTTATCGCGAACAGGCTTTGTACGAAGGAATTAAACGGCAAATAGAATAATTATGACGTAAATGTTTAACAGCTTTCAATGTGATAGATTCAAATAATAGAATTGCTACATATGTAATTGTTGTCAATTTAGCTAATTATTAATATGTCGAGATTAAACAGTACAAAGTCCAAAAAAGTAGGATCACACCAATGCTGTTAGTAAAAAATGTATTGTTATTTTGCGGGTAGTACATTTTTTTATTTTTAATCAATAAGGATTATGTACCTACCTAATTTAAATGACTTTGTATATGTCTGAATTGCCTAAAAGTTCTATGTTTTATTTATGTACCTACATGTAATAAACGTTAAAATGAATAATACTCGTTTTTTTTTGTTTTATCCCATTCATATTGAAATTATTCATTACAAAAGGATTGATAAATAAGTATATTTCTAAGTCAATAATATAAAATTTCAAAGACGGGTGAATTTACGCTGTCTTAAATTCTAGCAAGTTATTATAACTAACTAATACTAATTTAAACATATTTTGTAAATGGAATATTATTACGAAATATTTTGATGACATTTTTTTTTACAATACATTTGAGATTCACATATATAAGATTAAACTGGGGTTTCTCTATACAAATTGACAATATATAAAAGATAGTTGAGCAAAAACATAATGAGATCATAAAATCATTAAGGTAGTGGTGCTTTGTTTCTTTACAGAAAAGTAACAAATAGCTCTTCTTAGCTGCGGGAAGACAATAAAATGCCTATAAATATTTATAAATCAATTTTGCTGCTGAACAAATTAGAGTATTTAACATGATAAATTAATACTATCAATATTCCAAATACAAATATCACAACATTTTCCTTAATTAATTCTTATTTCTCTTTACACATACATCTTAGCATAATACACATCAATAGTTAAGTAATTTAAATATAAATACAAATAAGAACATTTACATTAGAAAATAATTTCAGTGCCAGTTTTATAAAATATTTTCATCCTTATAAAATCATATTTGTCGTTCCTAAAAGAGAGCATTATTCGCTTTATATTAAAATTATAAAAAATAGCATGGCCACTGGGAGATTAAATGCATTACAAATATTCCGAGTTTAGTTTTAGGGACCATTTGAACTTCCAATTTAGGGGATCGTCACAAAAAAATAAAAAAAAATAATAAATTATATACATTTGAATAAATAATAATTGTTAAGGTGTACGACGGCAATGTTTTTTGTAACAAGTACTTTTAAAATTTTGTTCAATAGTTGCCCTAATAAGTTCAAATAGTCCCATATCGTAATGCTGAGTAAAAAATGCCAATCTAATTACGATAATTTAAATTAGTACTTACAAAAGATACTTTTACACTTATTACATAGGTATTTCGACAAAAAATAAGTCCATAGCTATTAAGTATTTCATTATGATCCATTGAAAAAAATATTTTTACTTTCTAGCTAGAGTTATGAAACTGATATTTTACAGTCTTTTTACATATCAGTTTTATTAGATCTGAGTATTTTCAGAATAAATTAAAGCTTCTTTTTACAAAGTAGGTATTATATAAATAAATTACGTAAATGCAATCAAATCGTGACTGGTGTCATATAGTCAGCATATAGATGTAGGATCCCCTTCCATAGTGCACGCTATATTATCTAATTTATGAGCTAAGTGCATTTTGTTTTCTAGTCCTAATATAATTTGTTCTCTATATTTACTGACATAGATATACAACTCTTTTAAGGCAGACAGCGTATCAAATTCATTCAACTGTTCCACCGAGAGTTGCTGCATAGAAGTACTTAGCTCTTGGTCTGTTACTTGAGGTAATTGAGATACAGATTGATAAAATCTTATAACCATATCTCTATACGTTGGCAAGTCTTTAGCAAAAAGTAATTTGTTAGAAGGAGAATCTTTACATAATCGGTGTTCTGTTAATGAACAAGCATCCATAAAAGTTTGAGCGATAACTGACAATGAAGAGTCAACCGTTGCTGTTTTATTTATATCAAATATAAAGTCTGGATTTTTTATGAGATTCACCCAAAACCTAAGAGGTAAACTATTGGACTTCCAAGCATGGACTACTTCAGGATTCATGATACCATGTGTCCGCGCCGCGTCATCAAACAGATCGAACAGCCACTTGACTGCTGGTGGCAAGACTTCGTTGACAGTGAGTATAGTGCTGAAGAAGTCGTCAACGAACTTGTGGACTGTGCCTTTCGTAGACAAGAGCCGGGTGAGGAATATCTCTGGAATAGCTTTGTGACTATGTTCCGACGACTTGTTAATAATATGCTGGTACTCTATAGGTTTCACCAAGTGATAGTAATGTACATTTTGGTCTGTGATGTCACTATTATACACTCTTATGTGGGAATTAGAACAGTATATTCCTGTGCAATTCTTACAGGGTATTTTATACGGAGTGTTAAAACTGTCGTTTTGACGGGATATCAAGGACATGACGGCGGATTCTTTGACGCCGTAATGAGCTAGCGTATTTAATTTCCGCCAGCCATTTATCGTCTTCGTGGTAACATCCTCATCTTGAAGCGTAACATGTCCTCCTCTTCCGTGTCGCCATTCTAAATCAACTTCATGGACGGATGGTCTCATAGAGAACGGGGTATTTTTAAACAGTGCGTCTAATATCTTAGCTTTTACTTGTGAAATACTATCACAATCTAAAACTTTACATTGAACTTTTTCATCGAAATCATCTTGGACTATATGCAGTGTTATGGTCTGGTGGTCAATCTGTTCCTTCAAAAGCTTCTCTTCCGACAAAGAGTACCGAGCTTCGTGAGTTATTGCATCAACAACTCCCTTTTCGATTTGATGCTTTATTGCTTTAAAAAGCAAAAACAGCGACGAACCTGCATAGTCTTTGAGATAATAATACATACATAAAGCCATCCAATTAGTTAACATTTTTTCAACCACGCTTTCAGTTCTTCTTAACATTAGTTGAGGATGCTTATTGCAAATAGATTTATCAATAAGTCGTAATAGCAGAGATTTTAAAATATCTGTTGCATATTCCATCTTCCCCATGAGTATTATCATCAGCAAAGAAGCCACATTTACTTTGTCTCGAATGTTAAACGACTTTTGTGATTCTAATGTGTCTATAAATGACAAAAGGAAACATTTGTTATTCAAAAGCTGTTCAAATTGAATCATAGCTGCATCGTAGTTGGTTCTGGGAGCATTAATAAATAATTGACGTTGTACATTCAATATAGGGTGGTCTGATACTCCTGGGAAGAACACCTTCATGACGTAGTTTACGTGATCTAACGTCGGTATACCTGAATGTTCCAAATCAGCTGCCAAATCAGACATATCAGTTTGCAACTCGGCAAAAGCCAGTTTACATTCTAATCTAACATTGCTCTCTAAAGTATCCATCTGAATTTGTATTCTTTTATATTCTCTTTCCGCTTTTGTGCTACGCCGTCTGTACATCACTAATACAATCATGAATATAAGCACTAGAAAGAAAGTGCCGCCAGCGATTCCTGCGATAACTTCCGGCGGAAAATTATAGTTTCTAAGTAATTCGTAATGTAGATAGCCAATAGGGAATCGTAAGTTTTTCCCAACTTTTACAACCACTAAAGGTAAATTTATTTCTGCTATCTGTACACCATTTTCATCAGTATTAGCAGGTTGTACTTCAGGAGGCGTACACAAAAGTTGTTGCATTGTTAGGCTCGTAACATTGCAAGGTTCTGTTCCAATTGTAACAATTACGTCAGTTTCATCACTTGCCCTTATTAAATTTTCACCTTCTATTACCAATGGATCTCCTTTGTAAGATTTTATACCGTTATTAGGGAATTGATACACATGAGGATCTTCAACAAAAACCATATGCGTTCGAGGGGGATTGAAGTGTTTTTCATGCATTGTTTCCACATTGTCCAAAACAAAACCAACTTTCATTGCTATTTGTGGAGTACTGGTCTGAGTTTTTGTTGCTTGCAAAATGTCGAAATATTTTTTATTGACTGCAGGACTGGGACACTCCATCTGATGTTCATTGAGCACAGTACAAGCTGTATGGTTCACAGGTAGCACTTCATTAGCAAAATACAATTTCATAAGTGGTTTCTGGATTGTGTGCAAGTTTGTACCATGAACTGTTATCATTCTGCCTCCAGATACAAAACTTTTCAATGGTTTTATCTCCATAATTGTTGGGTCTGCTGTATAATTAAACAAATCACCAAACAAAGTTCGATTTGCATTATCGATGCCCACAGTCAATGTGTGAATCACTCTGGGTCCATTTGCCTTTGGAGTTATGCATATTAATCTGCTGTTTGATGTCTGTGTAGTATTGACAGAACATGGCAGTTCATCCAGGAAAGCTGATATTGATGAACCAATGTTCAAATGCTGCCCCCCTATGGCTAACTGGGTGCCACCTGCAACTGGTCCTAGTGTTGGATA
The DNA here is from genome assembly GCA_905147715.2 of Xestia xanthographa. Lineage (NCBI taxonomy): Eukaryota > Metazoa > Arthropoda > Insecta > Lepidoptera > Noctuidae > Xestia > Xestia xanthographa. The sequence continues at coordinate 20,409,692 of LR990655.1, read as the reverse complement.
GAGACCCTGTAGTTTTATATTCTTGTAACTGAACAAAACAGATGATTCTGTGTGGCCAGAATCATTTTCCACAATAACAGGTGCTACAGCAGAGCCATTGGCGGGTCCTGTGCGACATGTGATGCTTACAGACACTTCGAAGTCTACTATTTCGCATGGAACTTCTCCAATGCGAACTTTACCAGATACTTCTTCAACTCTTAAGCCAAGGTTACTGCCTTCAATGGTTACTATGGTACCTCCTTCTATCGGTCCACTTAGTGGTTTGATCATATCAATTCTAGGCTTAGGACATTCAGTAACTGGATTTTCCAAGCATGTTTCACTGTAAGAACAAGAGTTGCCACACCATGTGCATTTATAGATAGAGTTTCGGGTTATACAAAGAGAACAATCAGCATGTTCTCTATGTGATCCTAGAATTTCACATTTGTACAAAGTGATGTTGATAGTGTCTATGTAATGTTTATGATTCCAGACAATTTTAACACTTACATTGTATTCTCCCACATCTTCTTCATATGAATAGGTTGTTTTGTCACACACAATGTAATGATTAGATTCAACTCTAGCAGGGAGTATCATGTTGGCTAGCTCAATACTCACTATACACTGAAATCCAGTGTGTCCTGGTTGTAAGTGAGGTAGATTTTCAACTTCAAGTTCTAATTCTTTAGGCACATTATTTGGTAGTAAAATAGGTTTCTTGTATTGTCTTATTCTAGGACAGTGTCCAATACCATGATTTAGCAGTTTTGTAGGATTATTTTCACCACTTATTATGGTCCTTTGACAAACAGACGTATCATGGGTGCACTTGTTGTCATATATGCACCAATTACAAGCCCATTCACTTAATATGCAAGAGTGACATGTTGTATGTCTTGAACAATCATAAAAAGCAAAGTTTCTGGAAACAAAGTCCTTATTTGTTTCTGATGAGTGAACAGAAAGTGAAACATACACATGATCTTGATTTTGTGGTATTTTAGGTCTGTGCTTCACATCCGGTGTTGGGCAAGCTAGGCCATTTGATGTAACAGCAGCATCTATAGCTGGGGCATTTCCAAACACACACTTGTATTTGGCTTCAAAGGGCAATTCTGGTAAAGTTCTAATGATAAGCTGCACTGTTGTTACTTCATTCATAGATATTCTGTCAGGTTGAATCTGTTCAAAATCAATGCACTGCTGCCCAATGTATTGAGACAGCCATCTTGGTGCACTTTGGGTCCCTTTTTGACACATATTTTGAACTGTGCAGCGTTTTTCTAACGAACACCATCCACAGTGGGGATCATTTGATTCTAGACAAGAGGAACAATTTCCATGTTCTGCACATCTTTCGGTCGGTATTTGCACTATAGAATTTCTTGCCAAAACATAAAGTGTTTTCTGATATGGTGATAGTGTTGTGTCAGGTAGAATTCTCTCACCAGGCAAAATAGCTTCACTTGAATATTCCAATGCCTTATCAGCATCAATCAGGACTTTCTTCAGAATGCCATGATTGGTGCCTAGAAATGCTACAGTATGCAAACCAGTTACAGACATAGTGACAGATGTAATCAAAGTATCATTCCAGTTAATAACAGACATTGTTTTTATAGGATAAAGTCCACTAATTTTAAGACCTACCTCACAAAAGTTAAGTATATTTCCAGTTGAACCAACACTGGGACATTTCCCATCAGATATCATGCCTGATATGTAGCCCATGTTGCGTGCCTTAGTGCTGCCATTGAAACACATGTGAACATTTTCATTAAACTTAATTTCTATTTCTTGTAAAGAAAATACACAAATAGCTGACTTAGTCATAGGTTCATTAGAAATACTTTTTGATGGACTAAAAATAGCAATAAGAACAGGATCTCCTGTCTCTATACCCAGCTGGGCAGCTAGGTTTGCACCAGCCTTTGCAATCTTAGCATCTTGAACTAAATTATAATTGACCACTTCACTCTTACCACTAGCAGTTTCTTCTCGAACATGGCACTCCAGGGTCACTTCTGTGTAGCTGTTATAGTTGTCATCATTAACACATGTGCGAGCTAGGCGGGACACATACCCCAGTTCCTCATTACCAGCAAGGTGGGAATGCTTCTGGATTATCAAAAAATATGCATAGTCACTAGCATTAAAGCCATACACATACTGCACTAAGAAGTTATCTCTGTATTTAACATCTATTTGTATTGAACTTTGTTTGTTAAAAGTTAATTGTGCGGTGTCGAGAGTCATCAGGTCGCGGCTGGAGATCGCGGGAACATCGTGCCTGTACTCTCCATTGTTTGTGAACGTAGTCCCCACATAAAGCACATTGGAGCGTTCCCATGAATTATACCTTTCAGGCCCGATAAAAGCGTAGGTAGAAGCTTCAGCGTCATTAGCTGCCACACTAACAGGAACGAACTCGGGCTTCGCAGAGAGGTCTCCGAGCTTGTACTTGGAACAGGAACCCTGCGCCACTGAACCGCACGCGATCACTCTCCCGGATTCTTGATCTATCACTAATATTTTGTTCACGTTATCAGTCCGCGTAGTCTGTATGTCAGCTGAAGGGCAGCCACTTGCATGACACATTGGGTTGTCTAATATCGGACCCGTGCCTATAACATGGATTGGTTTTAAGTCAGGGCTTAACTGGTGAATCCAGTTCAACGAACCAGCGTATACTTGGCCGCTGACTCTATCTACGGCGAGATGATAGAAGTGGTATGTTTCATTAGGCTGATTTGGATATTGTGATATGAATTCGTAACCATACACTATTGTGCACCGAAGCCAAAATGTTATAACTAACACTGTTGTAAAAGTAGCCATGATCACATTTTAAGTTGTATTTGAGTTGTTAATTTCACTTTTTCACAACCTGTACGTTGTTTTTATTTCATTTTCAACCCATTTTTATCCCATTACAAAAATGTAATGTAACTTGTAAAGCATCCATCGATGCCGATGACACGGAATAAACAATAGAGTTTTACACCATACTATTTAACCATAGAGAAACAAATTCTATCACCTCTTGAAAATCTCCTGCCGTGGGGCGGGTAATAAAGAACCGCAAAACTGTGGTAGTCTATAATAGCTTTGCAGCTTACTTATTTCTATGCAGCTTATTAGGGAACAAAAAACTAGTAATTGCAAAAAAAACTTCAGTTTACTTTACTCATTTGACTCAAGAGTCCAAGAAAATCTTTGACATGGTTGACCTTAAATAACCGGTTTTTCAAGTGTGTTTGTAAAATGTATGCTCTATTAAGAACTTTTATTCAGGTACAACCCCTATGATTTACTTGGATTGCAGTAATAGTGATGGAGAAGAACCAGGGGCCACATTGAACTGATACAACTGTGTTCTTCTAACCGAATCCTTTATGAAGTAGTCCATCTGTAACAGCCTTTATTTATGTTTTAAAACTGAACTCAAAAAAGGAGAATATTTGCTTTTTTTCGTTCATTCATTCTATGGTCTATGCGAAAAATCAATCAAATAATTAAATAGCCACAGATTAAAAATATTCAATGTCGTGTTGAGCTGTTGAGCTCTCTTGTTGCGTGCATTGCTTGTTTTGTCCGGTTGTTTGGGTTAATATTTTTATTTGTAGAAATTATTTGTGACTAATGTAAAGAATAATGATCTAACCTCTGTTATTAAATAATTGAAAGATGTAAATGTGTGAAGGACCATTTTCTTTGTATATTTTTTTGTTATAACAACATGTTGGGTAATTCACTTGCTGGTGAAAATACTTAACTCTGAGACTATTTGCTGTGCACAATGATGGCTTCGATGGCTGCAGGCGGTCCTGGGGACCCGCACACCCAGATGAATACCTACAGGAGCTATGTGACTATGTTGGCGGACCCCGGCGCTAAGGATGAGATCAAGCTCAAAGCGGCACAGGAACTTAGCGAAAACTTTGAGGTATGTACTTCATACGATTACGGTAATTAGTATTGATAAAAACTATGCCCTTTATGGTTGCTTAATGAACGTGCTGGCTGTGATAGGACAATCCATTGAATATCTCAATTAACAACTCTAACATGTCACAGAAATAATCTAATAGCAATTTTTAAGCTCTCAATCAGATTCCTCCTAGTCCTAGACCATGCCTGTGTTTTTTGCCTGCGCAAACTATGTTACATTATTTGTCTGACATTTTCTTCCAGGTAATACTCAGTTCCCCTCAATATCCCCAATTCCTAGAACACTCCCTAAAAATATTCCTCAAAATACTACAAGAAGGGGAACCACACTTTATTGCGGAGTACAATATCCAACAAGTGAGGAAACTGATACTTGAGATGATTCACCGTCTCCCAATCAGCGAGACTTTAAGAACACATGTGAGGAGTATCTTAATACTGATGCTGAAATTAATGGAAATAGAAAATGAAGAGAATGTTTTAGTGTGCCTTAAGATTTTTATGGAACTGCACAAGCAATACAGGCCAGCTTACAGTACTGAGGTGGATGTAAGTACTTAATTTTTCCATTAATTGTCAGGAATGAAACTCTTCAGAAATGATACATTTTATTATCATGTCTTTGTTTTTATCTATCTAGATTCACAAGTTCCTGCAGTGGGTGAAAGGGATATATTCTGACTTGCCAAATCATTTGCCAAAAATATTTGAGCCCAAACCCACCATAAGGGTGAAAGATCTATCAGAAGTAAACATTGATCAACTCCTACAAGAAACTTACACCACTACACCTATACACACTGAGAAGAAATTATTGGATGGCAGTGTCGTAACTGTAAGTACTACTCAGATCACACATTTACTAAAAACTACATAAAAAAACTTTATACATAGCTGAGGGAATTTAAATGTACTATGAGCAGAAGGTGCCTATCTTCCTATCTATTTATTTCAGTCAAGATAAAGCATGAATTATGAAAAAAGACAAGACTTACGTCAGATACTTCTTTAAAAAATGTTCTTATTTATATTGTTTTAACGCACTGCTGAGTTCTGCATTTGATTCCCAGGTCAGCCAAAGTGTTAGTGGTTTATCTATACTAATATTAGTAACATTGTTTGTAAGTTTGTATGTAGGGGGTAATCTCCGGAAGTAATGAACCAATTTTAAAAATTGTTTCACTGGTAGAAAGCTACATTATTCGTGAGTGCTATAGGCTATATTTTATTCCCGTACTCCCACGGGAACGGGAACTACGCGCGTGAAACCGCGAGACGTCAGCTAGTCCAATATCCATAAGGAATTTCACAGTAGTAGCCCAGAGTTTGGACTTGTTTTACCTGGTTGATGATAATAGGCAGTTCCCTATTCATGGGTCCTGTACTTAACTGGTGGATTGTGGGTGTACTATTAGGTACAACTTTGCCTAACCATTCGGGAATTTAAGGTGTGATGTTTGATATTATGTTTTAACTTGCAGTATAACCTGATCCCAAGATCAGTGCTCTCCTTGAAAGTGATCCAGGAGTTGCCCATCATTGTGGTCCTCATGTACCAATTGTACAAACAAAATGTTCATCAAGAGGTCAGCAACTTCATCCCTCTTATCATGGAGACAATTACATTGCAACCTGCGGTTACACATAGGTAAGATTAAATTTTAGATTTTATAGCCTAAATAAGCAGTTGGTAGCCCAATATTCTTTACAACAACAACAACAGCCCATAACGTCCACTGCTGGACATAAGCCTCTCCCATGAAGGGAGGAATATGCCGTAATCTCCACTCTTGGCAGGAGGATTGGATATCGCAGTAGTGATGAAAGACTAACAGAAAACGCTGCTGCCCATTCTCAGGTCTACGGAGGCGCAAGGTGTTCTGTCTCAGACATTAGTCGTCTTAATATTCTTTATACCTGCATCTATTCATTTTGACTTAAAACTAAATAAGCAATTTTATGTGTCAACTCGTCTATCTATCAGCAGATCTGCAAAATACTGGTGAATTATTTATCCATCGTTTATTTAAATATTTTAGAATCATTTATCAATTTTTTTAGCCAAATGTTAGGTCAAGACTATTAAGAGAGGTCCCTTTTTGACCAAGAACATCTATTTTTGAAATATGGGCTTTTGTATTTGGGGTTTCAAGTATCCATATTAACTTACAGACAATCAGCTTCATTCAACAAGGAGGTTTTTGTAGACTTTATGGGTGCCCAAATCAAGACTTTAGCCTTTTTGGCTTACATCATTAGAATATATCAAGATACAATTGCCAATCACGCCAATTTGATGGTGAAGGGCATTATAGGGCTGCTAACTTTATGTCCTCCGGAAGTGGCGCATCTGAGAAAGGAGCTAGTCATAGCGACACGACATATCCTGGCTACGGATTTGAGACTGAGTAAGTTGCTAAATAATAACTTGATAAGTCGTTAAACATGATTAAATATGACATAATAATAAAATAAAAGCTTTAGTTGTTAAAAACTTTATGTCAGACTAAAGATGGATTCAAATTAAACTCAAATAAACAACTTGAGTAGTTCATTAAAGTTCACTCTCGACATTCAATTTTAATCTTATCAATTTGATCCTAGTCTGAACTTTGAGTTCAAACATGAGCCAGTTTGATGCTAGGTATACAGTGTACCCCAGCTTATGTTGATACATCTAAGAAAACTCAATATGATTTTCTTCACAGAATTTGTTCCATACATGGAGCGTCTATTTGACGAAGATGTCCTCCTTGGAGGCGGGTGGACAGTTCACGAATCTCTGCGTCCACTGGCGTATTCAACGCTAGCAGACCTAGTCCATCATGTCAGACAACTCCTGCCACTGACTGACCTGGCAATAGCAGCGCATTTGTTCTCCAAGAATGTGCATGATGAATCTCTGCCAACAAGGTATTGTTTTGCTTATGTAGTCTTAAGTTAACGTCAAATCTTCAAGCTCTTCTCTTTTCGTGTATGCCTAACTTGGTGTCAGAGTTTTTATTCCGCCCATGGGCCTTTGACTTCGTTTTCATCATCATCATCATCAGCCTATAATGTTCCCACTGCTGGGACACGGCCTCCTCTCAATGAGAGGAAATGGGCTATAATCCACCACGCGGGCCCAGTGCGGATTGGTAGATGTCACATGTCTTCGAATTTTTGGTTCAAGGACATGCCGGTTTCCTCACGATGTTTTCCTTCACTGTTTTGAGAGCAGTGGTGATGAAATAAATTACACAAAGTAATGCGCCTGTCTGGGTTCGAACCTACGACTTACAGTCGGGGCCGCCACCACTTGGGCCACCGCTGCTCCACTTGGTTGGACACTTGGTTTGTGGACTTGGTTTTACATGCCGTAGAATATCTCTCAGGCATGTTTGTTTTCCTCGCGAATTTTTCCTTTACCAAAGCAAGTGATAATTATACCATACGCACATGAGTCCGAAAAATCTGAGGTGCGTGTTTTGGATTTCAACTCAACACCTATGACTTGTCAGTACGACAATCACACAATTCACTCATCACCAGGGACTGAATTACCCAAAAATTAAGGTACCATTAAATTTCGGTATGACGTCATACCGAAATTTAATGGTAACCGAAATATTTCGATACCGTTTTTTTTTTCGGTAACGGAATTTTGAGGATGGAAATGCATACCGGTATATTTCGGTAGAAGTACTATAACCTTTACAAATGTTTCGGTAGCAGTACCTTTACCTTTATAAATGTATCGGTAGCAGTACCTAAACCTTAATAATAAGGGTTTTCTTTGACGCACCGCCTAGCCACTGTGTCCTTCACTTTCAGAGGCCTTGAAGGCGCGGCCGACGGAGTCGATTCGGGGAAACGGACAAGCTCGTCGAAACACGTTAGATTTATAACCAATTTTTACCGACGACGGAACGGAGACGTTGTATGCGTTTGGGATGAGAGGATGTTTGTTTGTTTGTGTGTTTGTTTGTTTGTGCAAATACATGTTGCCATTTTTCTTCAAAACTACTAGTCCGATTTGTGCAAATATAAGATGCTATTTTTCTCCAAAACTGCTAGTCCGATTTTGTTACAGTTTTCAGTTATGGGTTTGGGTTTCATTGGTGCATGTTCTTAGATAGGTGTTACGGTGACAACTCACGAGTTGTCTTCTCACGAGGGAACTCCTTAACGGTACATAGCACGGATACAAAAATTTGTAGACGCGTTCTATTTGATAGATAAACATGATTTTTATCATAATCTGATCCTACAGCCAGGATTGTCTTCTCGCGAGGGAACTCCTCAACGGTAAATAGCACGAATACGAAGATTTGTAGACTCGTTCATATTTGATAGATAAACATGATTTCTATCATGACCTGATTCTACAGCCAGGATTGTCTTCTCGCAGGAGAGAACTCCTCTACGGTAAATAGCACGAATTGAATGATTACGAAAAAACTGAAAATTTATAAAATTATTAATTATTCAAGTTACTATAAAACTGCAAAAGGAGTTCATGGCAGCCCCCGACGGATATTCGTGGGTTTTTTATTAAGTTAGTTTTTTTTTTGTACAATTTGTTTGGTTTACTGTTTTTAGGGTTCCGTACCCAAAGGGTAAAAACGGAACCCTATTACTAAGACTTCGCTGTCTGTCCGTCTGTCTGTCACCAGGCTGTATCTCATGAACCGTGACAGCTAGACAGTTGAAATTTTCACAGATGATGTATTTCTGTTGCCGCTATAACAACAAATACTAAAAACAGTATAAAATTAATATTTAAGGGGGGCTCCCATACAACAAACGTGATTTTTTTGCCCTTTTTTTGATAATAATGGTACGGAACCCTTCGTGCGCGAGTCCAACTCGCACTTGGCCGGTTTTTTTTTACATAACTGTTAGTTTCTTGCAGACTGTGTGCCGGCCGGGTAATACGTTTTTATTTTGTCGACCGCAGATCGTTCAACGTAATAAATATTTTCAAAACACTTCCTCGAAAACTGGTCCATAACGCACTACGATGAGGTACAACATGCAATGTACTTCACTCGCGTGCGTTTTTTTTTCATTTTCCCGCACGTGTGCTGGAATGAAAATTGCCACAGATAACCATATCACCAACCACCTATATTTAGTCCAAATTGGTTCAATACCTATAGTGTGAGGTGAATGTTTTTTTTTTTTAATTTAGGCAAAGCACTACGCGTCTTTACGGCATAAATATTTTTTGAATATTCAAATTGTGTTTATAAATAGAATATCATAGATAAACCTGATTATTAAAAACTAATAGTTACTTTTATAAGTAAGTACTTACATAAATTAACATTTATTTGTGTTCTGAATTCAAAAATATTAATTAAATCTATTTTTTATATTAGGCTGTTTAAAGGTTTCATACCTTTGCCTCTCCTTCAACCTGGCGAAAGCAAAGCGCGAAAAAAAAGAAAATTAAAATCATAGTTTCTTAGTTCGTGACAAATATATTTTTCGTTATTTTATTTGATTTCTTCAAAAGTGTATTGAAAAACTTCGTTTGATACACGAGGCCATTTGTTATTACAGTTATCGGCTCTAAAACACCATAATTCCGCCTCGAATGCAGTAACAAACTTTTTCCACTTGTATCAAAATGTACTATTTATTTGTAGGTAAATATTAAAATGGGAAGAAAACGAAGAAACGCAGTTCACGCATTTTTTTTCATTTCCAAAGGAAATTAATGCCTCTACTTGCCTAGTGATCGGATGTTCAGCAGTTATAAAAGTAAGTATGTACCTACCAACTTTCTTCGTTAACCTATTTTAAAATTATTAGGTAGTATTATAGGTAGGCTGTATGGAAACTGGGTTAGTACCAGTCAACTGCACATGATCGGTGGTAACACTGGTAAGTAGGTACCCACCACTGACGTGCTGACTGTAGGAACTTACTTTGATATATTACCTTCTTTTTCTTTTGTTTGCTTATTGGCACATTCACTGTGCAGTGCATTATATTATTATATCGTACATGTCAGATAACTTCAGGTAAGTAGGTACCTACACAATGTAGGTACGGAAATTGTTTCTGTTCGTTTCGTGTGTTCGTGAGGGCTGCTCGGCCAATAGGTACCTACCTAGGCTACAAAACATATACCTACCTACTCTAATAACTGGGTACCTACTTCACTCGTAGAGTCAAGTTTCTGTACTTACTACTACATTAAATTTTCTGTTGTTACCATAAATGTACCTCTTTACCTACCAAACCACACACGCCAACGTTCGAAAATTGACAGTAGGTAGGTACAGACGCCAACACATCAAGCTACCCGAAACTGTCAAATTTTCCCAATTAACCTTGAACCTTCTATACTATAGAATATATAAACTTTATTACTTACTATAGAATCTATAGTAAGTAATAAAGTTTAAAATAAGTACTTATATTAAAGTTTACCAGATTTTAGTGGCTTTATGTGCTGGCGTTTGTACAAGCTTGCGTACCTATGGTTCCTCTAAGTTAGGTACCTACCTAACCTACGAGGTGATTAAAACATTAAATTATTATGTTTGCTGATTGTATTTATATATATAATGTGATTTAGCCTATAAAAATATTATTCTATGACCAGCATAAATCCAAGAGAAGCCCAATCATTAAATTCACATCCCATCAAAATGTTTGTGTCGCAGGCAGCAGAAACCAAAACATCTGTTGACAGGGCTACCCGATTAGATAGGTCATTTTTTGCAGTTAATGCCCAATACATACTGGACAGCAAAATTCATCGTTTTCGCGTTTCTACGTACGTCTTGCGATATTAGTTCTTAGAACATTTTGTATTGGTACGCAGAAACGCGAAAACACAAAAAACGCGCCTGTGTGGGTCTCGGCTTTACATTCGTCACTTAGTTGTTTGGAAAAGTCAAAGTTTGTAGGGTAGGTGGTAGGTACCTATCATTGATTTTGTTCGTTCGAAAATAAAAACAACATGCCATCTGAATTTACGATTTTATGATTTCAAGCTTGACAAAAAGCGAATTTGGTAGGTTAAGGTAGGTACCTAGGAAGATTAAATAAGCAACATTAGGTACTTACAATTCGAAAACATAATAATCTTCAATTTACTGGATAACCTACATGGTCTTTATTACAATAATTCTTATTGGAGAAATAAGAAAAAGCCACTGTTAGTTTTGTCTCACGATGTTCTAAAGCAGGAACATACCTATGTACTGCAACAATAAAGTTGGCATGTTTTCCATGGACACTTGGGTGAGCAATATGGGCTTATCAGGTATTGTAAAGCCTTGTTTAGATTCAGTAGATAAACCTAAGCATTGTTATAATGTATATAACCTTAGAACAATATGTTGTACATCTCTGAATGCACAATAATCTGGCTTTTACTTTATGTATACGGACGGTTCTAGACGCGAGAATTTCAAAATTGTATCTAAAGTTTCTATACTTAATGCATTTATAGCTAATTGCTATAGCTGAAGCTTTTGCTTATGTCGAAGCTTTGGACGGTGATCGATTTGTCATTTTCACTGACTCAAAAAGTGCTCTTCTCCATCTGATGAGATGCGCGAGTACTTCACCTTTTAGGGGCCTTCGTACAATATTTTAAAAAGCATTACTGATTTTGTTGCCAAGCGTAAAATAATTGTATTGCAGTGGGTTCCATCTCACGTTGGACTGGAGGGAAATGAGATGGTTGACCGTTTAGCAAACGAAGCAGGGTCTGATGGAGAAATGTATCCTTGTTTTCCTTGGCATACTGAGCTCTTACCCCTGGTCAGAGACAAATGTACTCAAGCATGGTCAGAATACTTTGATGAAAGGTCTTTGACTAAGGGTATTTGGTACAAAACGATTCAGCCATCTCTTCCACGAGTGCTCTGGTGCAGCGAGGGCAGGATGAGCAGGCAAGAAATCGTGACGGCTTTGAGACTCCGATCTGGTCACATACCGCTCAATAGCTTCGGATTCATGATGCGCAAAGTCGATTCACCAAATTGTGTTGTCTGTGGAGTCATAGAAGATGTGCATCATGTCCTGACGGAGTGTACTCGTGTGGGGGTCCAAAGGCGTCAAGCTTTTGTCAGTAGTTTTAATGTTGGCTTCTATAATAGCGTTCTGGCCTCACCATTGTCCGATGAGGCTAGAACACTTTATTCTATTATGATTACGGTTATATGGTTGCGGTTATAGTTTAGTATATAAGTTACATATATAAGTATATGTTATTTAATTGTATGTAATCATCGGGGTGACATATTCTTTACAGAAAAAACCCCGTAAATAAATAAAAATTAAAATAAATGTTTTAATCTCCTCGTAGGTTAGGTAGGTACCTAACTTAGAGGAACCATAGGTACGCAAGCTTGTACAAACGCCAGCACATAAAGCCACTAAAATCTGGTAAACTTTAATATAAGTACTTATTTTAAACTTTATTACTATAGATTCTATAGTAATAAGGTTTATATATTCTATAGTATAGAAGGTTCAAGGTTAATTGGGAAAATTTGACAGTTTTGGGTAGCTTGATGTGTTGGCGTCTATACCTACCGACTGACAATTTTCGAACGTTGGCGTGTGTGGTTTGGTAGGTAAAGAGGTACATTTATGGTAACAACATGAAATTTAATGTAGTAGTAAGTACAGAAACTTGACTCTACGAGTGAAGTAGGTACCCAGTCATTAGAGTAGGTAGGTATATGTTTTGTAGCCTAGGTAGGTACCTATTGGCCGAGCAGCCCTCACGAACACACGAAACGAACAGAAACAATTTCCGTACCTACATTGTGTAGGTACCTACTTACCTGAAGTTATCTGACATGTACGATATAATAATATAATGCACTGCACAGTGAATGTGCCAATAAGCAAACAAAAGAAAAAGAAGGTAATATATCAAAGTAAGTTCCTACAGTCAGCACGTCAGTGGTGGGTACCTACTTACCAGTGTTACCACCGATCATGTGCAGTTGACTGGTACTAACCCAGTTTCCATACAGCCTACCTATAGCCTACCTATAATACTACCTAATAATTTTAAAATAGGTTAACGAAGAAAGTTGGTAGGTACTTACTTTTATAACTGCTGAACATCCGATCACTAGGCAAGTAGAGGCATTATTTTCCTTTGAGAATGAAAAAAATGCGTAAACTGCGTTTTTTCGCTTTCTTCCCATTTTAATATTTAGGTACCTACAAGTAAATAGTACATTTTGATACAAGTGGAGAAAGTTTGTTTTTTGCGTTCGAGGCGGAATTATAACACCCGAGCCGAAGGCGAGGGTGTTTTTGAGCCGAGAACTGTAATAACAAATGTCTACGTGTATCAAACCACGTTTTCCAATACACTTTCGAAGAAATAAAATAAAATACTTAACGAAAAATATATTTGTCACGAACGAAGAAATTATGATTTTAATTTTCGTTTTTTTTAGCGCTTTGCTTTCGCCAGGTTGAAGGAGAGGCAAAGGTATGAAGCCGTTAAACCCTAATATAGCCTAATATAAAAAATTGATTAATTTTATATTTTTGAATTCAGAACACAAATAAATGTTAAGTTACGTATAAAACTATTCATTTTTAATAATCATGTTTATCTATGATATTCTATTTATAAACACAATTTGAATATTCAAAAAAAAATTATGCCATAAAGACGCGTAGTGCTTTGCTAAATTTTAAAAAAAAACATTCACCTCTGACCTCGGACTATAGGCATTGAACCAATTTGGACTAAGTATAGGTAGTTATCTGTGGCAATTTTCATTCCCGCACACGTGCGGGAAAATGGAACAAACGCACGAGTGTGAAATACATTGCATGTTGTGTTGTACCTAATCGTAATGCGTTATGGACCAGTTTTCGAGGAAGTGTTTTGAAAATATTTATTACGTTGAACGATCCGCGGTCGACAAAATAAAAACGTATTACCCGGCCGGCACACAGTCTGCAAGAAACTAACAGTTATGTAAAAAACAGTACACCAAACAAATTGTACAAAATAGGTTATAAATCTAACGTGTTTTGACGAGCTCCGTTTCCCCGAATCGACTCCGTCGGCGCCGCGCACCCACTGCGGCCTCTCGCATGTTTTTCGGTACCGAAATCGTGTATAGGTTAAATAACGATATAGCCCAACCTTTATTTACTTAAGATATCGGTATAGCTCAACCTTTATTTTAAATCGGTACCGATATATTTTTGCGGTATCTTAACCTCTAACCGTAACCGCTTTCAGTACCGAAATCGTGTATAGGTTAAATAACGATATAGCCCAACCTTTATTTATTATGGTATCGGTATAGCTCAACCTTTATTTTAAATCGGTACCGATATATTTTTGAGGTATCTTAACCTCTAACCGTAACCGCTTTCAGTCCCTGCTCATCACTGCATTATCTTGCAAACTGATTTTGGAGTAATCTTTATTGGTGTATGAAATTGAAACTTTGTAGATTTGTTCTGGTCTGCTGACAATACATTTCTATATTCTGCTATTGGCTTATCATCATTGAAATCTTGGTAACACTTTGCGCGTTGATGTCTCTAACAGCCTGTATAATCCACTCCACCATTCTAATACAACTGTTGCATTGAAGCCACCCACGTATCAATCAGTAAAAGATAGAGTTTTGATAGTTAGACAAGTTTTCACAAAATAAGTTTAAACTCCCACCCAGCATCCAAACGATGTCCTGCAAGTTGCTACTGAACCTGGTGGACTGCATCCGTCAGCGGTCGGAGAGCGAAGGCGCGGCCGCGGCCGGCACACAGCCGCAAGGTCGGCAGTTGCTCATGCGCATACTGGAGGTGTTTGTGCTGAAGTTTAAGACAATTTCCAAGTTGCAACTGCCTGCGTTGATGAATAAGTGGTAAGTGTTTACGTTTTTATATCACTTTTCGCGAAATGAACACCTGAACATCTGTTTGAAAAGTTTTACTTCACTAACACACCGATTCTGAAAACAAATGTGTAGCACCCCTTATTGACGACCAGAATGGCGCAGCGGTAGTGAGACTGCCTTACGTTCTTTGGGTCCCGGGTTCGAATCCCGGTAAGAGCAAATGTTTGTGTGATGAGCATGACATTTGTTTCTGAGTGGTTTTTTATATGTATAATAAGTATACTGTATACATACATTTAAAAACAAAAAGTATCTATGTAGTATATCAACTATCTGGTGTCTACGACACAAGCCTAGTTGCTTAGTGTGGCACTAGATGGCGCTGTGTGTAATGTCCAGCGATATTTATTAATTTATTTAAAACAGAAAATATTGATTGTTTGCTATTTTAGACATCCAATCAGACATGGTTTAGACCCTTCAGAAACCCAGTCTTCACATTAATCCAATAAGAAAATGGTCAGCCCGTCGAAATATTCGCGCAGGTTTACTATGTTCTGAGTAAAGTTATTCATTAATTGCAGTTATTTTTAGTGCAAAGTAATATTGGATATATGCTTAACAACTACTTTTTTTAAGTTTCAAAACGCGCTCTTGTTGGGTAAATCAGGCGTTGAAAAGAGGTCTCTCGCGATCAACGCAAATAGTGCAATAAGACAAAAAGGTGGAACAAAGTTTATAGTAGTCGGATTTTCATGGGTCTTTTTTATTGAGTTCCTAAAGGTAACTTAATTATTATTTATTACAAAGGAAGCAAGTTAAAAAAAATGTCTCCGCTCGCGACAATCGCATTCGTAAAATTAAATTACTAACCCAATTATTAAATCCAATATTATGAAACGTGGTTACAGCAAACCAACAACACCATCAGCCAATGGTGGTACCACGCCCGGTACACCGACGACCCCAGGCCCATCAACCACCACAGTCGACACTAACAAGGTGGAAGAGGAGAAACTGGCACCAGACTTCCTAGACAGTCTGTCTAAGGCTGAGGAGAAGTCCAAGATAGGGTTCCCGTCATCTCAGATGAATAATCTGAATGTAGGAGACTATAGGACGCTGGTGAAGACGCTGGTGTGTGGTGTTAAGACGATTACGTGGGGTTGTGCTTCTTGCAAGGTTAGTTGAAGATTATTTATTTATTAAGTTAGGTTTTAGTTGAATACATGCTAGCAGAAAGGATTTTAAGGAGATACTATTATTGAGAGCGTCTTACACTTGCCTTCAAAATACCCTTTTATGAAGTTACGGTGCAATACACATTCTCTGTTTTTTAATACCGCATAACTTTGTTTGAATTGGGCCTAAAAGGGATTGAAAAAAAAAGTCTTTGTCCTTTATAACTTTTTCTATCTTTAGTGTCCTATCGTTGGTTATCACTATTTGTTTAAAATTAGAACAGTAAAATGAAATTCAGTGTCTATTTTTTTCTTTTATTATATCATAGCAAACAACAACAAACACGGAAGGCACGTCAACTACCACCATAACTGGTCAAAAGCAGTTCAGTGCGCGCGAAACGTTAGTGTTTATACGTCTAGTGCGATGGGGGCTGCAGTCGCTTGACATATACACGTTGGCCGCACCGCGTGCGCCTGCGCAGCCGCCCGCGCAACCGCACGTGCGTTCGAAAGAGGAGAAGGAAGTGCTTGAGCATTTTAGTGGAGTGGTAAGCATATTAAATAAAAACTTCTGAATAACCATGATTTTAAATCTTTTAAAATTGGACGGTAAATATAGTGTTGTTTCTTATTTTTCAGTTTTCAATGATGAATCCACAAACTTTCCAAGAAATATTTACCGCGACAATTTCCCATATGGTTGAAAGAATCAACAAAAATACGACATTGCAAATAATTGCCAATACATTCTTATCAAATCCTGCCACGTCCCCGATATTCGCGACTGTCCTAGTTGAGTACCTCCTCCAAAGGATGGAAGAAATGGGAACCAATGTGGAGAGGTCAAACCTTTACTTGAGACTTTTTAAATTGGTCTTTGGTTCCGTCAGTCTGTTCCCCACTGAAAATGAACAAATGCTGAGGCCACACTTGCATAGCATCGTCAACAAGGCCATGGATTATGCTATGACTGCTAAGGAACCTTACAATTATTTCCTTCTTTTGAGAGCGCTATTCCGCTCTATCGGCGGCGGCAGTCACGACTTGTTATACCAAGAATTCTTACCACTTCTGCCAAACTTACTCGAAGGATTGAATCGCCTACAGAGCGGCCTTCACAAGCAACACATGAAAGATCTATTCGTCGAGTTATGCTTGACTGTACCCGTTAGACTAAGCAGTCTATTGCCTTATTTACCGATGCTCATGGATCCCTTGGTATCCGCACTGAACGGTTCTCATACGTTGATATCACAAGGCTTGAGGACTCTCGAGCTTTGCGTGGATAACTTGCAGCCCGACTTTTTGTACGAACACATCCAACCTGTCAGGGCTGACCTCATGCAAGCGCTTTGGAGGACATTGCAGAACAATGAAGTCGCAAGAATCGCGTTCAGAGTCCTCGGAAAATTCGGCGGTGGCAACCGTAAGATGATGATTGAACCTCAAAGGTTAGAGTACCGTGAGACAGACGCGCCACCGCCCGCCGTGCAAGCGTACTTCCAAGAACAATCGAAACCTATAGATTTTGAAGTAGATAAAGTAATAGAGACAGCCTTTTCTGCGCTAAAGTCCAGCATGACAGATCCGTTCTACAGACGACAATGTTGGGAAGTGCTTAGGTGTTATTTAGCTTCGTCCCTCAATTTGGATGACGATAGGGCGACGTTACAGAAGCTATTCAACCACCCAAGCTTCATCGACGGCAAGATTCAGATCCAAAATGGGCCTTATTACAAGTGCACTAACAGTATTGTTCGTAACACACACCGCACTGCTCTCACAGGAATGTTTGTGGCTGCAGCAATCAAAGAACTACGTCATCATGTATTGCCGACGATGGTGTCTTTAGTGAGACACTACACTATGGTAGCGATAGCTCAGCAAGCGGGACCGTTCGTCGAAAGCTCTTCGCCTAAAGAAGGTCTCGATGCTTTGGTCCTCGTAGACGCAATCGCCGTGATAATGGGTCATGAAGAGAAGGAGTTATGCAAACCTGGTCATCTTGCGTTAGTTCTTATGATAGAGACTGCAGCAACGGTTCTAGGAAGCAGAGAACGTGCATGTCGGCTGCCTTTAATGGAATACCTTGCTGAACGAATGTCCGCCTTATGTTACGAACGAGCTTGGTACGCCAAGCTTGGAGGCTGTATCGCAGTCAAGTTTATGGTGGAAAAGATGGCACCAGAATGGGTTTATAAACACGTGTTCACTTTCTTGAAGGCAGTTCTGTTCGTAATGATGGATTTGACTGGAGAAGTGTCTTCTGGGGCTATTGATATGGCTACTGTAAACTTGGAGCGGCTTGTTCGTGTTTGCGTGGTGGGTGCTTGTGGACAGTTGTTGGAGACGGAAGGTGACGTCGCTGCAGCGAAAGCAAGAGCACTACATGATGTGCTTCAAGAACTTGTCCTGCAAGTTACGAGTCCACATCTTCTTGTGCGGCAGCAGGTAAAAGATTCTTCTTCTATATTTATTAAACGTTCGTAAATTACGCGTAAAGTTTAAATAATAATAATAAACCATTTGGCTTTCTAGTCTGTCGTCCGGAATATCACTGTTACATACCTAAATGACAATCTTTTTTCAACATTCTGTGTGTACTCAACCGTTATATATTTTAAAACTCTGCAATCTCTTCTTTTTCACTTAATTTCTATGCGATTTTTAGGCAATGAAATCTCTAGAGCTTATAGCAGAGCTCCAAAAGAAGACTGTGACGGAAGTAATGGACCCACACAGGGAGGTGCTAGCGGACATAATCCCGCCCAAGAAACATTTACTGCGACACCAACCAGCCAATGCACAGATGGGTCTTATGGATGGAACCACCTTCTGTACTACGTTGAAACCTAGGCTGTTCACAATAGGTGAGGTTTTTAACTTTAAACCACTTTATATATTTTAAGGTACCACAGGAACAAGATTTAAATAATACAGTTGCCAGTTGATAGCTGTGGGTATTTTACAGTCCTTGCTGTTGTTTTATCTCTGACAGCTGCAAAACATTAGCAACCTTATCGCAACGGAAATAAGGATCAATTTTGACAATGATGACTGAAGTAAAATAACTGAAAGGACTGTACAATATGGGCAATGTGTTGCTTAGTTTTTTAGGGTTCCGTACCCAAAGGGTAAAAACGGAACCCTATTACTAAGACTTCGCTGTCTGTCCGTCTGTCCGTCTGTCTGTCACCAGGCTGTATCTCATGAACCGTGACAGCTAGACAGTTGAAATTTTCACAGATGATGTATTTCTGTTGCCGCTATAACAACAAATACTAAAAACAGAATTAAATAAATATTTAAGGGGGGCTCCCATACAACAAACGTGATTTTTTTGCAGTTTTGTCTAATGTTTTTAAATAATGGTACGGAACCCTTCGTGCGCGAGTCCGACTCGCACTTGGCCGGTTTTTATTTTTTTCCACCATAGCGTCATCTATGCTATCAAACTTTTTATATTGCGTTTTTTTCAAAACTTCACTACTATTCTTAACTTCTAGATCTAAACATAAACGAACACAAAGTGTTCTTCCGGGAGCTACTCTCCCTATGCGAGGCTGAAGACGCGATGTTAGGCAAGCTGCCATGTTATAAGGGCGTGAACCTGGTCCCGTTACGAGGGTCAGCGTTGAAGGCACTCGCCTCCTGTCATTACATACAGGAGAAACACTGCCGGGAGAAAATATTCCAAGTGCTTTACAAGTCTCTTGAGAAGAACGACCAGGAATTGCAACAAGTAAGTTTTTTATCAGTTTATCGAAACTCAACATCATCTGCCTAGCCTTTTCCCAACTATGTTGGGGTCGGCTTCCAGTTTTACCGGATGCAGCTGAATACCAGTATTTTACATGGAGCGACTGGCTATGTGACCTCCACAACCCAGTTAGTACCGGGTAAAACGATTCCCTTTGGTAAGACTGGTTGTTAGACTTTTTGGGCCTCTGATTGCCTAACGACTGTCAATGATCTACAAATGACAACCGGGACCAACGGCTTAACGTGCTTTCCGAGGCACGGAGGAACTCGGTATGTAATGGGTGGTCACCCATCCACAGACCAACCTAGGCAAGCACGGCTTAACCTAACGATCGACCCGAGCAGCTGTTATTATTTAGCCACGAGCTCCTACTTACGCAACTGTTGTCCTTAAATTCTGGAAAAGTTTAATGTGAATCTTGAATGTTTTTGAGCCTCATTAAAAATGAATACGTCAAACAACATTTCAATGAGAGGCTTTCTTTTTGAGGTATTAATAAAAAAACAAAGTTTCCAAGAACTCTGTAGATGGCGTTGAACTAACTACGTTACTAGGTGCCAAAGCCAAAACGCTTGGAAAAAAAAACATTGCGTCACGTCAAATACGCTCGTTGACTGACACTTTCGTTTGTTTAAGCTTCCAAATATAATCTAGTTTTGTCGCGCTCTGTTAAAATCAGTTTTTTTACGTTCCGTTCCTTGCAGTAACTTACCAAGTGCAGCGCCACCTATCCAGCGACTAGGGAAGAGTTAAAAAGAAAATCCCTCATTGTATTGTTAACTAGCTGACCCACGCAACTTCGTCTGCGTCACATAAGAGAGAAAAAGCTAACAAAAGGAATACATTTTCCCCGATTTTGCAACATCTTTCATTTATGCTCCGCTCCTTTTGGTCGTAGCGTGATGTTATATAGCATATAACCTTCCTCAATAAATGGGCTATCCAACACAAAAATATTTTTTCAATTCCAACCAGTAGTTTCTGAGATTAGCGCGTTCAAACAAACTCTTCAGCTTTATAATATTAGTATAGATGATAGTGTTAGTAACCATGTCAGATTAAAAACTTATATTTGAACTTTTCAGGTCGGCTTCGAGTGTATGCAGAAGTTCCTGTCTGGTTTCCAAATCGACATGGAGATGGTTCACCCAGTGATGCGACCTCTTCTGTTGACTCTCGGTGACCATAGACATTTGAGCGTGAACGGGGCCAAGAGACTCTCGTATTTGACACAGCTGTTCCCATCGACATTCAGTGAGAAATTATGCGAACAGTTGCTGCAACTCTTGAAGAAGTTGTTGGATTATTCTATACAGACTAACAGAGGTATGTGTTATTTTGATTCATGGTAATATTATTGGCTTAGTATAGCTGACTTCCAGTGATTTGGTGTCTTAGATATTTGTGTTTTGTGATTTTAGTACTTAAAAAAGTTCTGATTGTCAGCTTTAGTTTGCCATAACATTTGGAATAAGAATTAAAGGTCATTGCTCTTTATTTAATTTCCCTGCGTAGGTACCCCGACAATACATTATGAATCGTTTTTTATTACTAGAAAAATTGTTTATGTCATTATTTCTGTTTTCGGAATTATGTATTTGAATAAATGTATGCGGGTTAATGACCTTTAATTCTTACTTATCGGGCGGAGACTATAGTACGTTTTCTAATACAACAATACATCATTCTAGCCTTTTCTCAACTATGTTGGGGTTGGCTTCCAGTCTAACTGGATGCAGCTGAATACCAGTATTTTACATGGAGCGACTGCTTATCTGGCCTCCACAACCTAGTTAGTACCGGGTAAAACGAAACCCAAAAGCTTTGGGCGATAGTTAATGTAGTATGTTTTCTTACACAACAATGGGGAAGCCAACTGTGGAACTAATGACGCTAGCATTGCTTGTACCAAGCATCATCATTGGTTGAAAATCTATCTACAACAACAGCCCATAACGTCCACTGCTGGACATAAGCCTCTCCCATGATGGGAGGAATTTGCCGTAATCTCCACGCTTGGCAGGCGGATTGGAGATCGCAGTGATGAAAGACTAACAGAAAACGCTGCTGCCCATTCTCTGGTCTACGGAGGCGCAAGGTATTCTGCCTCAGACATTAGTCGCCTTATACGACACCCGTGACTGTAATGGGTTGGTTCTATTCTACTCTGCCGGATACCACACGGCAAATGTAAAAAAAAGTAAAATCTATCAATGTCATTTTAAATTTAAAAATAGCTTGTCCTCATTGGTCAGATTGGGACTAAGCTATGGACGCGCCATCTACAATCAATTGACCAGCGTTTCCCATTGATAGAGTTAATTTTTGACGAACACGACACTGTAGCGGTCGTTGTAACATTGGGAAGAATACGTCTATTTTCTCCAGCCTTTGGGCTACAACCATGATGATCATTTTTCAACAGGAGTAATGTGAAATGTAACTTCTGTATTCTGCTTACATAACTATTTTCCTTTTCTCACCAGGTGGAAACTTCCTCCAAAGCGTATCAAAGAACATGGAAAACGAGCAGAAGATCATAATCTTGATTGGTATCTTCCATCAAATTCCGGCCGCTTCACCGCGCTTCATCGATGTGTTGTGTCGACTTATATTCCACACTGAGAAGTCCCTCATGATCGAAGCTGGATCGCCGTTTAGAGAGCCGCTTGTTAAATTCCTCATGAGGTATGTGGATTTTAGATATTCTTAGTATTATTGACAAGACAATAGAGAATACACATTTTTTTTCGATACTGAATACTATATACTACTTATTAGACGAGTACTATAAAGATAATGACAAAAAGCGAAAACCAACAACAGAAAAGTTATTACCATTACTTTGTTTCTATCTCTTTCTAGATAAACTGAATTTAGTATGGATTTTGTACGTCGATGCAGCGAATGACGTCATTCGCTGAATCAGATCTCTGTCTAATCAGCAGTTTCAAATGCTTTTAACTTAGTATTTTTTATAAATATAAAAAAAAAAAAAAACAATTTTTCACTTTGCTGTTTCTGATGTTAATACGCTTTGTTTAGAGTGATAAAAAAAAAATCATGCATATACCCTATTACCTAAAAACATAATCCAGTTTATGGCCTGTACTCGCATTACTAACTAGATTCCAAATCTGAACTTTAAGGTGTTGAACATACAGTGATAAATCCTGGATACCGTGAAAGCCAAGTTAATGTTGAGTCGGTAAGGTGTGTCAGCCTTGTTGAGCTCTAAATCAATATGAGTATTTTATTTTCAGGTATCCAAAAGAAACATTAGACCTAGTCCTAAGTGACAACAATATTAAAGACCAACAATGGAGCCGATTCCTGGTCTTTTTAATCAAACACCCGAAAGCCGGTCCTCCATACCGAGAGGCATTACAAACGACCAAGAAGCCGCGCCTGATGCAATTGTTGGCGGCCAACACTGGCGGTACTGCGGCCAACCTGCCAACAGCTGATAGGGCGGAGATGCAGTTCCAAGCTATAAGAGTCATATCGTTGCTGATCAAGTTTGATGAAAAATGGCTGTCGGGCCAACCAGATTTGATTGAGTTGTTGAAGCGTATTTGGTGCAGTGACCAGTATCATGTAAGTATTGGTTTTGTTATTTTAACCAGACATTTCAGAAGGAAGCTAATGTGTTTAGGTTATTCAACAGTAAACAATTTTCGAAATCTTAATATCTTGAGACTTTATCGTGATTGAATTTGTAATCTCTGAGATATACAGGGTCAAATTCATCTACGAAGTTTCTATAGTTATTTTAATCCTGTAAGAGACCTTTATGTGGAACATTTTATGGTGCATTATCTGTAGCTGCCTTGCCTATTGACGAGACGACAAAAAAAAATCTAATTAGTCCGTCGGATAGATTTCCAAAAAATACTTGACACATATTTTTTCTTTTGTTACGTAAACCAAAATTGACGAAGATATGACGCTTTTAAAATTCTCAATACGTCACGCCTTGGTATAATTTTAAGCTAGTTCTGACGTCACGAGCCCCCACTCCCGAGTTTTGATGCGTTTTATCTTTGTCAGTATTCATTGATTTACAAAAACAAAAAATACGTGTCCATTATTTTTCAATACTCTAACTGACGGACTAAATAGATTTGCAATTTTTTGATACTGTCGTCATGCCTATTTCTCAGTTTCTTTTCACAGGGTTGTATTTTGATTCCAATGATATTATGTTCCAGGAAATCCATAAAAAAGTAGAGATAGTGGACTGCACACACTGGAAGGAACCTAAGCTGATAGTGAAGATATTGCTGCACTACTTCGTGCAGCACAAGTCCAACATTGACCTGTTGTTCCAGCTGCTGCGAGCCTTGTGCGACCGTTTCATACCTGACTTCCAGGTAATTCTTGTTCTTGGAATGCTTTAGTCTTAGTACAGTCAGTGCCCTGCATTATTTGACCCGTCTTATAATATACTAGCGGACGTCACGCGGTTTCACCCGCGTAGTTCCCGTTCCCGTGCGAGTACGGGGATAAAATATAGCCTATGTTACTCAGGGTGAATGTAGCTTTCTAATGGTAAAAGAATTTTTGAATTCGGCGCAGAAGTTTTTGAGTTTATTCATTACAAACATACACACTAAAATACAAATTTTTCCTCTTTATAATATTAGTGGAGTAGATACTATATACTAGCACTTCGCCCGTGACTTCGTCCGCGGAAATTGTGATATCTCGGCTAATTTGCACGATATCAATATAATTTATAGCCTATGTTACTCTGTAAAGATGTAGCTTTCTAATGGTGAAGGTGGTTTCTTGAGTTAAATCGTAACAAACAAACAAAAAATCAAATCTTTCCTATTTATAATATTAGTTTAGATAACGGAAAGAGTGTCTGGTAATGCTGCGCACTGACTGTACAGCTTATTTGATATTTAAATTTAGCTCAGCTCTTAGTTTGTATGAAATTGTTGTCGTATTATTCAAAACCTTTTGTTATTTTGTTTGGAATGTTCTAATTTTAGGTTTTTATTCAAGGTCTCGTAGAAGCTGAAAGCTTCAACATTTTATCTTTTCTTTCTATTTTTGAGCACTTTACATAAACACAACCAGAGTATCACAATGTTCATAGCGACTTAAAAATTATAAATAAGCCATCTTACGACTTGTAGCATTATTCTTTCCTTACCTTATCACTATCACTACATATTATAAAACAAAGTCCCCCGCCGCGTCTGTCTGTCCCTTATGTATGCTTAGATCTTTAAGATTACGCAACGGATTTTGATGCGCGTTGAGCACTTTTTGGGTGAAGGAAAAACATTGAACTCATCGTCACTTGACGTAACGTGCGGTCACGGTTCGTAGCACTCGTAGGCGATCCGCTACGGCGTAGCACCACAGGCATGCGCGGGGCACAACCAGTGCTACGGCAGTCCCCAAAGACTGCCCCGATTGATTTTTTTAATACATAGAGTGATTCAAGAGGAAGGTTTTAGTATAATTTGTGGGCGGGCGAAGCCGTGGGCATCAGCTAGTAAGAAAATAAAATTGTTTTTCCTTTTTCACAGTTCCTCCGAGATTTCCTGGAACACACAGTAGCGCAGACATACGACATAGAGTGGAAGCGCGCGGCATTCTTCCGCTTCGTGGAGCATTTCTCCAGTGACACCATGTCGCAAGACCTGAAGGCCAAAGTCCTGCAGATGATCCTGATCCCGTGCTTCGCCGTGAGCTTCGACAAGGGGCAGAAGATCGTGGGTGGCCCGCCGGCGCCCTATCAGGATAATCCAGACAATGTCGTCTCCGTGTTTATTAATAACGTAAGTTTTTATTCTGATGTAGAAAGTAGTGTTGAATGATTGTGTTGGGGTTTTCTCGTCGTTGACGGATACCCCGGTAGTTGTTGTAGGAAGATAGTTCACACCAAACCACTGTTGTGTTCAATAGTTTAATTACGTTTGTTTAGTTATCTGAGCCGCACTTGATGCAATGTTATTATTGATCGACCCGCTCGTGGCTGAGTTTTAGTGACGACTGAATTTATGTTAGAATATAATTAATAAAGTACGTTTAGCGTAATTGATTACGTGCGCAGAAACGTACTTTTGCTGTATGAGCAATATTGGCTCGTACATGCTCCCGAGGGAAAAATTATGTACGCACTCAGATTACCAAACTTAGTTACAAGTTTAAATAGTTACATGTTATTAAGCAATCAAAACAATAAGCAAGAAATAATTCTTAATTAATTAATCATAGTCTAAATCTTGTTCCAATTGCTGGCAGCGGTGGCCGGTAGTTCTCTGAATGTCCACCTCGTACTTTGGCGTAGGCAGGAATCTCCTTTAGTTCTATATCTTCTGTTCTTTCTTGAATCCTGTTCGCGTTGGCTGCAGTATGGCTCTTCTTACGAGCGTGAAGATATCTTCTTATTCGCCAAACTATTATAGCGGCGACGATTCCTCCCACCAGCAAAGAGCTCATAGCGTAGTTGCCGATGTCGTGGACACTAAGGTCGTTAGGTAGGCTCTCTCTTCCCTTTTGTGCGGTTATCTGGTCATCTAATAATTTGTGGTCATTAGATAAGTTTAATTTCGGTAGCACAATCTTTGTGTTTTTGAAGGTATTCCACATATCATTTGGTGAGTCAATAGTAGGTACCTCCAAGGTTATTCCAATGTTGGTACTACTACTAAAAACGTTATGTGAATAAATCGTTTTGTCTTTGTGCTGAAGTATGCAGTCCTGACCTAGGGCAAGGAGCCCTGCTTTTGTTATAGTGGTGGTTGTAATTTATTTTCGCAGACAACGCGAATCGTGCACTCATTGATGCAATTATACAGCCATATGTTTGGTCGCTGTAATTTTATCCATTGGTCAGCGCATTGTTGTGATATCCAATCACATGTAATGTTATTTACATTTTGATTAAGTATTTTGGCTTCGCAGGATGCTGTGGCTCCATGCAGGTTGTTGATAGTTGTAGAGGCGTGGCAGATATGATTGTCCGCCGTCATTGTGGTACACTGCTGAATATCAACCTCTTCCATCTGTATGTAGGTACTCTTTACGAAGTTGACTCCAATATATTGTGTTGCTGTCTGTATCACTTGACATTGTTCAGCCGTTTCCCATCTAGGAATAGCTATATTGCGATACAGTGTATACTCGTCATCGCTTAGTAACGGGATATGTAATTCGAAGAGTAAGTACTGTTCGGTGAGCCGGGCTTTAACATAAATAATGTTGTAAATATTTTTTATGTTCGACCCATTGCTGTGTTTGATAGGTAATGTTAATCTTTTCGGTATGATACCGGCAATGTAATTGAGTTGTTCAGATAGCTGCTCCGGTGTGAATAATTTCATGTCGAGATGGCCTCTGTAGATATCTGTCAATGCACTTAAGAGCATTTCTTGGTTTCTCCTCAGTACTGAGATAAGTAAACTAGCTGTTAATGCGCCAGCGTTGACATCATTCATTGTTTTCATTCGTTGAAATCTGTTTTCTATCACAGCCGTATTATATTTCGTTTCGTTCATGAATTGTTGAATTACTTCGAGTTGCGTCTTTACAAAGTCTTCATTTTTTTTTGATGACGTTGTTTTCTGCCTCGATAATCAGTGTCTGATTTCGAATCAGCTGTAGTAAGTATTGTTCGTTTGTTTTAATTTTTTCTATGTCCTGAGCGTATTTTTCTGCGAAATCGCTGTCAAGGACACCAAACAGGGCTCGTGCAAGATTTCCTACGCCGTTGACGTAGCCACGTCGCCTCCGCTGTTGATGTTGAGATCGCAACAATGTGTTATACTCGTTCAGCTGGTTCATTTCGAACTTGAGTTGTTGTGACGTAGAGTGACATGGTTCGTTAGGCATCGTGTCGCATAGTTGGCCTAAATGGTTAACGAACTCCTCTACCTTTGTCGTACTTTGCCAGAATGTTGTCAGGTTGTAGTATACCAGAAGTTTCCATTCATCGTGGATGAGTTGTATGTTTCCGACGGGGTCAAAGTACACTTGTTGGTTTTCAGTTAACCGAGTTATTTCAAAATGTTGCAGGGGTGCTGCTAGTCCACATGATAGCGTTGTAAATGCTACTATAGTTGGTGCCAGTTAAGATCGTAATAGCGGTCATTGCCCTTTTCCTAATATCTCTTCGTACGAACCGAAACAAATAAACCATGTACCGTTTTTCATTAGAAAAAATGTTAAAGATCATGATAGATGATGATTCCAGACTTGAACAGGCTTATTTTTGGATTTCAAAGTTAAGAACTTTTATAAATGTAGGTGGGTCAATGACCTCTTTTGTGATCTTAACTGGCACCAACTATAGTAACATCATAAGTAGGCTGTTTACCCCTTTTCGACTTTTATTAGTGCCTTTCTTTGGCTCGTTGTGGTCCGTTTCTGGACTCACTTCTTGTGTTTCTTCGCTTCCGCGTACCTCGTTTATAGGTAACGGGGCGAGCTTAGTTATGGGTCTTTTAAGTACCCCATTTTGTGTCTTAAGCGTGACTACTCGTACTAAGTTGTCGCTGCCTGGGTGCAGTTCTATTACTCGTCCCATAGCCCATCTGCTTGAAGGTAGATTACTTTCTTTGACGAGAACTAGCTGCCCCTTCTGTATGTTTTCTTTAGTTTGTTGCCATTTGTTTCGGTTTTGTAGAGAATGAAGGTATTCTTTCGACCAGCGACCCCAATAGTGTCGACGCATGAGTTTAATAAGTTTCCAGTTGTTTCGGATGTCTATCGTTTTGTTTTCTTCAGGTTCATTGAGTGGTAGTGTTAGTGTTGGACTTCCCGTGAGGAAGTGCCCAGGAGTGAGATATTCCAGATCTTCAATATCTTCTGATAATGGACACAGTGGCCGGCTGTTCATGCACGCTTCGATTTGTGTGAGAAGCGTTGCAAATTGTTCGTAGGTAAGCTTTTGTTGTCCGATCACCCTTTTCAGGTGTGCTTTCATGGAACGTACTGCGGCTTCCCATAAGCCTCCTGCTGATGGCCAGGATGGAGCGTTGAAGTGCCATTCGATTTGAAGATCGTTGATCTCCTTAAAGAACTCTGACGATTGCAGTGTTTTAAATAGTTGGAACTCTTCTTTTAAAACTCTTGCGGCTCCGACAAAGTTGGTTCCGTTATCCGAGTAAATATGTTTTGGGGTGCCTCTTCGGGCGCACATTCTTCTTAGTGCTGCGATGAAAGTTTCCGTTGATAGGTCCGAAACAAGTTCGATATGCACTGCTTTTGTACACATACATATGAATATGGCTATGTAGCCTTTGCAGGTTTTTATCCCGCGGCCTTTGTTTATCTTTACGTCCACATGGCCTGTAAAGTCGACACCGGTATTCGAAAACGGCCTCGATGGAGTAATCCTTTCTTTAGGAAGGTTGCCCATCAATTGTTCACTTCGAGATGTTGAATATCGACGGCATCGGATGCATTGTCGCAGTATTTTCTTGACGGTTCGATTGCCGCTGATTATCCAGTAAGCGTTTCTAGTGTGAGCTAGCGTTAATCTTGCTCCACCGTGTAAAGTTCGTTGATGCGCCTTTTCAACAATAAGTTGGGTTAATCTTCCCTCTCCTGGTAATAGAATGGGGTGTTTCGTTTCCACTGGCAAGTTTGAGTGGTTTAGGCGTCCTCCAACACGTAAAACTCCATTAGAGTCCAAATATGGATTAAGTTTCAAAATGGTGCTTCTGTTGGCAAGTTTTTCACCTTTGTTTAAGGAATTTATCTCATTTTCGAAATAAACCCGTTGCACTGATTTAATAATTATAAATAGCGTGTTGTTTTGTTCGTGCAAGTTCAGTTCATGGCACTCAGTTGACCTTCTTTTGTTTCGTAATGCATCAGCAAAACGTATCACCAAAGTAAGTATTCTTGTAATACGATTTATGTTGCTATGTCGTTCAAGTAATGAATTTATTAATTCATTTTTTATCGACGTGGGTTCCGTACTATTTGTCGTATAACAGTTTGTTAGGAAGCCCTCGTTTGTGCTATAAGTTTCTTTAGAGTCAAGGGCTTGTGTGTCTTGCTCCTTAAGCCATTTTGGGCCTTCCCACCACAGGGAATAGTTGACCAGTTTGGATGGTGGGAGTCCTCTTGTGGCACAGTCGGCAGGGTTTTCGTTTGTTTTTACGTAACCCCAGTTGATTGCAGGCACGATGTTTATTATTTGTGTTGCTCTGTTAGTTACATACTTTTCGTATTTAGTTTGATTTCCCTGAAGCCATGCTAGAACGACCTTAGAGTCGGTCCAGCAGGTAATCTTTAGATCGTAATCTTCCAGGATTTTTGTTATCCTTTGTAGGAGTTTCGCTAGCAAAACTGCGGCGCATAATTCCAATCTCGGTATTGTAGTTTTCTTCTTAATTGGTGCCACCTTAGTTTTTGCTGCGAGTAGTGTTGTTTCGTAAGCGCCACTGGATGACGTAGTTCGGCTGTAGATAACGCATGCGTAGGCTTTCTCGCTCGCGTCACAGAAGGCTTGCAATTCGATCGTACAATTGTTTTCATGTTTTATCCATCTTGGTAAACTTATGAATTTTATGTTCGGCAGGTCGGATTTTATTTGCCTCCATTCCTTTTCTATGGAATCCGGTACATTTTCATCCCAGCCAATGTCTCGGCAGCTATCATTCCATAGTTTTTGGAAAAGCAATTTTGCTTGTAGTGTTATTGGAGCCAACCAACCGAGTGGATCGTATCGAAATCGATCGTATAGAAATCTATCGTATAGAAAATGCTGCGTTTTGTATATGATGCATTTTTGTTGTTGTTAGGTGCTTCACTAATAAAATGGAATGTGTCGCTTGCGTCATTCCATGCGAGCCCCAGTGTTTTGCTGAACTCTTGTTGTTTGAAGTTAAATTCGTTATTGCTACTTTTCTCTTTGTTTTGTAGGTCTTTTAGAATAGATGGTTCGTTTGTGGACCATTTCCGTAAAACAGTGCATTTGCTTTGTTGATTCTATGGTATGATGGCCCGTGATGGCGTCATCCATATAAAATTCGTTAAGTAGCGCCTTTTGGGCCAGAGGGAAAGCGTTGCCTTCATCTTTGGCCAGCTGTTGGAGAGTCCGCATCGCTATGAATGGTGCGACTTTGGTCCCGTATGTTAGGGTACACAGTTGCATAGCTCTCAGTGGTTCTCTCTTGGATTCTCTCCAAATAATTCTTTGAAGACATTGTTGATCTTGATGAATAAGGATTTGACGGTACATTTTCTCAATGTCCGCCGTTAGAACATATTTATAGCTCCGCCATTTTATGATCAGGGATAGTATGTCCTTTTGTAGGTTTGGCCCTTTTTCCATCAAGTCGTTTAGGCTGTACCCGGAGTCTGTTTTCATTGATGCATTAAAAACAGCTCGTAGTTTCGTTGTTGATGAGCATTCCCTTACTACGCCGTGGTGTGGTAGGTAGGATTGTACTCGACTTTCCGATTCTGTCGCGGGTTTCATGTGACCCAAATCGATGTATTCTCGGATGAAGTCTTTGTATAGTTTAGCGAAGTGTTCTTGCCTCGCCATTTTCTTTTCTAAATGAAGAAATTGTGCTGTAGCTTGTGGTTTCGAGGTACCCAGGTTTTGTTCGTAGTTAGAGTGCATTGGCATTTTTACCACATAACGCCCATTGCTCAATCGTTTGGGTTGTTTCTGTGTAATATTTTTCACAGAATTCGTTTTCCGTAGTGTTTTCGGATTCCGAAGGGATGTCTTCTATTTCCCAAAATTTTGTTAGATTGTCTAGCTCTGTTAGCGTTACTAGACAGTTAAACTGCTTTGTTGCTCCGCACAATATCCAGCCCAACTTTGTCTGTTGTGCTACTGGTGAACCATTGTTATGCTTGATTATTCCTCCTAGGATCACGTCGGAGTAAACATTTGCTCCAAGCAGTAGATCGATGGGTCCAGAGATGTTGTAGTCTGGATCAGCTAACTCAATATTGTGAAGATGTGTCCAGTTCTCTGTGCTGATCGTTGAGTTTGGCAAGTTGTTGATGAGTTTACTCATCACTAACGCTTCTGTTAGGAATGTATAATCAGAGTGGATAGACTTGCACTCCAATTTTATCATACCTTTACTTTTGCCCATTATAGTGCCAACTCCAGTGACCGCAGCGTTCATTTTATTTCGGGGTAAGTTCAACCGTTGCGCAGCATTTTCTGTGACCAAGCTTACTTGAGAGCCTTGGTCCAGTAACGCCCGGAGGATGACGTAATCTCCTTCCTTGTTTTTGACCCGTAATTGAAGAGTCGTTAAGAGTATCTCTTGTTCACCGTTAATGTGATTAGATGTTCGCTCAGCCACCGTTGATGTGGTTGGCGTTGATTGTTGCCCTTTCAGATTATCATCATGGAGAAGGGAGTGATGTTTGTAGTTACACGTGCGGCATTTTTTCATTGAGTTGCATTTATTTCCGCCGTGACTAAACAAACAATTTTTGCACAAGTTAAGATTTCTTGTTGTTTTGTTTCGCGTTGCGACATTCATGTCCAAGAATGTAGGACACTGTATCAGCGTGTGTTCGTTTTTGCACAGTGGACATTTCCTCAGCGTTGCATGGAAGGTTTTTGTCCACTTTTCTGTGTCTTTAAAGTTCGTTGACTTTTTGTTGTCATAATTTTTATGTTGGTTATTTGATGAGTAGTTTTGTTTCCCGCCATTCTTTTTGTTACGGGATGTTTCTAGAGTTATGAACTGCATTTCCAGGAACTCCATAAACTCTTCTAAGTCTGGGAGCTCTCTTGAATGTTTCATGGTTTTTATGTAGTCCGCGTACGTGATGTCATCCAGTTTGGAGGATAGTAAATAGACGATAAGTGGACCCCATACTGGAATGTTAACGCCTATGTTTTCTAGGCCATTTAAACACTCTTTAGTTGTGTCATACAGCTTTTTCATGTTAGTAGAGTTTGGTTTTTCGATGGACGCTTGATTGAGAAGTGTTTCTATGTAGGAAGTGAAAAGTATTCGCTTGTTGTCGTAGCGGTGCTCAATAATGTTTAGGCACGAGTCATAATTCTCAGCACTCACAGGAAGGTGCTTGATTAACTTTTCCGCTTCGCCTTTCAATTTAGACTTTAGGAACTTCATTTTCTGCGTTTTGTTCAGCGTTGGATTGTTATGAATCATCTCAAAGAATAAATCTCTAAAGGAGATCCAGTTGTTGAAAGTTCCGTTGAACTCCGGTAATTCCATACGCGGTGTTGTTTTTTCATAATGGGATGTCTCAAAGATTTTTCTATTTAGCTCGTCCTTTAGGTTGTCGTAGACTTGCTCCCAATGGTCGAATTTTGCTTCATAGTCCTTGTCGTTCCCTTGCAGTAAGTAGCTTAGTTCCCAATGAATCTTGTCGATGGATTCCCATTTAGATCGTAATATGTTGACTTGATCTTGGAGTTGCCACTTCTCTTTCATGTCATCCAGATTAATTTTGGAGACCGCTCGCTTAAAAGCGTTGAAGTTACACATTTGATTACGTAACAGAGTTGATAGGTGCTTGTCCGTTTCATCCCCGATTTGTTGGTGTACTCCAGTTGTATCAAATTGCGGTGTTCCGGGAGTTTCTAGTATTTTCGGTTTTGGTATACCCGAAAATCCAGGTTCGCTTATCAACTTGTTTCGTAGTTGATTCATAGATTGCATTGTTTCGTCAAACATGCTTCTAGTGATAATAAATATGTCCTGCCTAAAGTAGTCATGGTCTCTTTGGGCAGATTCATACTTCTTCAAAATTTCATGATTCGATCGAAACTCGTCCCACAAGGATTGTAAAGCT
Source organism: Xestia xanthographa (assembly GCA_905147715.2). Classification (NCBI taxonomy): domain Eukaryota; kingdom Metazoa; phylum Arthropoda; class Insecta; order Lepidoptera; family Noctuidae; genus Xestia; species Xestia xanthographa. Next base: position 20,376,192 of record LR990655.1, on the reverse strand, counting down.
TCGATGCGCTTGTTCAGGTAGTCTGTGGTTTTTCTACTCACAGCATCCTTTTTATAGTTAGTTTGTAGAGTTTTGATTCTCTCGTAGCTGTTTTGCTGTTTCGTTATAAGTTCCACGAATTCAGGGTAGTCTTCTGTCGACATTGTTTCTGCCTTGTGGCTGCGCGTGGTTGGCGTGTAGTTAGTGAGTACTCACGAAGTTTTGGGAGCTGAAGTAACCGCAGGATGTGATCCCCGCTGATTCTTGCTTAGTTGAAGCAGTAGATGTAATCTCCGCCGATTGTTTAGTTGTAGTTGAAGCAGTAGATGTAATCTCCGCCGATTGTTTAGTCGTAGTTGTAGCAGTAGATGTAATCTCCGCCGATTGTTTAGTTGTAGTTGTAGCAGTAGACGTCTTCTCTGCTGGTTCGTTAGATACAGGTACTCAGTGTAGCTCACCCTCCTTTACGTTATGTGACGGTGTCTCAATGCTACTGGTGAGACCCGCTTGTGGGAGGCCAGTAACACCGATTTGCTAACGTAACTGGGATATACCACGCTGAGCACTCTGCTGATGAGGAGACACGACGACTTACGAGATGATATGCCGCGTGATCCGGCTCGAAGGACCAAAAGATGTTGGGGTTTTCTCGTCGTTGACGGATACCCCGGTAGTTGTTGTAGGAAGATAGTTCACACCAAACCACTGTTGTGTTCAATAGTTTAATTACGTTTGTTACGTTTGTTTAGTTATCTGAGCCGCACTTGATGCAATGTTATTATTGATCGACCCGCTCGTGGCTGAGTTTTAGTGACGACTGAATTTATGTTAGAATATAATTAATAAAGTACGTTTAGCGTAATTGATTACGTGCGCAGAAACGTACTTTTGCTGTTTGAGCAATATTGGCTCGTACAGATTGAGATATGCTTTGCTGGAATAAGGATCGGCTTTTATCACAGAATATTACTGGCTTCAAAAGCGGTTCAGTACTTCTAGAAAAAGCTTCAAGGTTTTTTAGTACAGGACCTATTGAACCTCAATGTGACCAAGGGGCCGCCTCCACGAGCGAGAGAATCGCGGCGATATTATCGTCCTTGTCTCGGTTTTCTATACACTCTCTTTTGGGCCGTCTCCACGAGCTAGAGAATCGCGGCGATATTTTCGTTTAGAAATACGTGAATCGCCGCGACTCTCTCGCTCGTGGAGGCGGCCCCTAAAAAACAATGACAGTAATTTTCTTCTTTAAAAGCCTATTCGAGACTTGTTTATTTGAAGGTTTTAACATAGCTTTACATTCTTGAGTCCTAAAGCTGCACCCACACTGAAGTTACTTTTTAAGGAACATCTTTTACAACATGATCTAGCAACTTTTGTGGGTTTTGCTATAATATTTGTTACTTGATGCTGCCTACTAATGATGCATCCACACCACAGTTACTTTTTGTTGACCAACGTTTCCAAGTGTTACTTAGCAACATCCGATAACAAAAAGTTATTTATTGTTATTACATGTTGCCATGTTAATGTTGCCTAACTTTTGAAAACTGTCAACATGTCACAATTGAAAACATTGTTAGAGAATGTCACTATAATTATCTCAGAAAGAAAACCACAGATCTCCACCGAAACTTATATTTTCTAAACTTATTAGCCGAATTCAAACTTATTAGATCAAAACTTATTAGGTCAAAATTTATTGCAGCACCAAAACTTATTTTAAACTCAATAACCGTTAAATAATCAATTTATCCAATTATAATATCATATAACCGATTATAAAACTCGACGAAATCCAAAAACAGCCGTTCAATTCAAAACGTCCAACAAGGAATGCCCCCACCTGCAAAGTCACTTTAGTTTTTTCCGGTAAAACTATTCGTGTTGCCAGTGTAAGAAAAAACCCCCCCTAAAATTACTGTGATCGCGCAGTAATGCGCAGGACTGCGCAGCGCTGCTCGATACAAAAAATTAGGAAACCTTACACTATAACATAGAACAAATGCTCTGCAACTCGCTTGATGCTGGAAGTTAGTCTTTGTTACTGTTTGTTAATTTATGTTACTCGCGGTATGGACGCGATGATAACATTCAACAAATAGTAACAAGTAAGCACAAAAGTTACAGATTGTTACCTAATGTTACCGTGTTGCACAGTGTTGCTCCACAAAAAGTAACTGCGGTATGGATACACCATTAGGCAACATTACTTAACATATAACAAGGCAACATATACTAACAATAAATAACACTTGGAAACATTGCTCTACAAAAAGTAACTGCGGTGTGGATTCAGAAACGTGTTCTACATAAAGTAACTTTAAGTAAGGTTAAGCTCGCCTTTGTACTATCGAGGACACTCCCGCCTGATCACTACTAAGCTAATTTTTGCTTGCACTTACAACATAGAAACGCTCTCTAGCCCCGCCCCGTTGACTTTGTATAGAAATAATGAATGAAAAGATACCGATCGGCCGAGCGCACTGACGATGCAGGCCAAAGAGAGTTATTGTTATTTTGCGCGCTAAAGTTGACGCTAATAGGCCAACGCTAATATACTAATAGGTTGACGTTTCCTAATAGGCCTAAATTTTAAGGAGGCGTGGCTCGGCGCCTCGGCATGATTTAAACGAAAAAAAAAAACTGATCAGGCGGAAAATACCACGACTGTACATAAGCTATAAGTTTAAATTTTGTGTGTATTTCTTTTAATTTTGTGTGCAATAAAGAATAACTTCACTGTTTAAACATTTTACTAACAAAGCTTTCTCGCTATCAAAACAAACCTTGCTTATTGCTATCATTACACTCCACAACAATCATACGATACTCGCGTTAATTAATACCAGTTTCTAACACAGGTGATTGACCCTGAGAATCCATTCGCGTGTTCGGACGCGGTTCGCATCTCCCTCCTACAGTTCGCGTGCCTCCTGTTGGAGCAGGCGTCTGCGCATATACACGATGCGAACAATAAGAAGCAAGGCAATAAACTTCGGAGACTCATGACATTTGCCTGGCCGTGTTTGCTGGGCAAGAATTATGTGGATCCTGCGACTAGGTAACATGTATAAAGTAGCCAGTGGTTGTGAGGTAGATTTCTACTTAAGGCTGATGCTCCAGGGTAGCCCGCGAAATTCAAATCTTCTTACGTTTTTTACAATTTACAGGCCAGTGCTAGGTCGTATGTTGTTTAAAATATTATTCGCGGCTGTAAGCCGTCATCAAAATCATCAATATAACACTCCAAGTTCATAAAGGTGTAGGAACCAAAAAAAAAAAAAGGAAAAAGTCATTTCTATCAATATCATCACCATCAATACAACCCTTATTGATGATTATAATTCTGTAACTACATACGTCTTACAACCGCGAATATTTTAATCAACATACACCCTAGCACTGACTAAGGAATACTATTAATATTAAGTTCTGCACACACTACCTTACCTCTTGATCACACAACATACACCAAGCGTACGGCGCTTGCATACTTACTCAGTTTGCCGTGCAAGTGGATGATATAACTCTTCCACTCGATAATCTGATCAATAATCCTATTTTTAACCGACTTCAAATAGGAGGAGGTTCTTAATTCGATTATGTACACTGATTACGCTGTGGTTTTAGGATTCTTCTTTAGTTTGATGCGGAATAGTTGCCATTTGGTCCCATAAAAAATTGACATAGTTTGGCTCAGTTGTTTTCATTTTATGAACATTTTAATCATTATTTCTATGTGTTCTGTGCTTATAACGCGTTGTCTTTATGTGCAGGTATCACGGACATCTACTTTTGAGTCATATCATAGCAAAATTCGCTATCCACAAGCGGATTGTGTTGCAAGGTAAGTCTGCTCTTCAATTAATTTGATTTTGAACTGTTTTTTCCTTCGTATTTTACACATCCAACGAGGAGCTCGTGGCTAAATAATAACAGCCGCTTGGGTCGATCTTTAGGGTAAGCCGTGCTTGCCTAGGTTGGTTTGTGGATGGGTAACCACCCTTACATACCGAGTTTCCTCCGTGCCTCGGAAAGCACGATAAGCTGTTGGTCCCGGCTGTCATTTGTAGATCTTTGACAGTCGTTACAGGTAGTTAGTGGCCCAAAAAGTCTGACAACCAGTCTTACCAAGGGGTATCGTATTACCCAGTACTAACTGGGTAGTGGAAGTCAGATAGGATAGGCTCCATGTAAAATACTGGTGTTCAGCTGCATCTGGTTAGACTGGAAGCCGACCCCAACATAGTTGGGAAAAGGCTAGGCAGATGATGATTTTACACATCCAGCATTTTTAAAGATTCTTCAGCGCCCCCATTTCGTAACACACTTATCACTTATCACAATCCCAAACATTTTGAAGGATATTTCTGATTCTTTGCTTGTTACATAAACTTTTATTTTATTTTAATTAGTTAGTAAAATTACAGCGAATCTTTTTCTTTGTATTGTGTTTCGTGACTTAGTAAACTCTTAACTCTTAAATGTATGGTCTACTATTGTATTTCATGTCTATAGCCACTCTTTTTTTTTCTCTTATGTTAACACTTATTTTTGTGAATGCTGGTTAACCTGTAATTGGCGACTGTGTAAATCCAAGACTGTAAAACCTATGTATACCTAAATGCTGTACACAGAAGCTGTTGGTGAACCTACATCAATAAATAAATAAACTTCGTCTGCTCAACAACATCAAAATGGCAGGCATTTCTATTTTTAATGTGTTACGCAAGTACCCTGCTGATCTGCAATTTAAGTGTATCTTTTCTCCACCAGTATTCCACAGTCTTCTAAAAGCGCATGCCGTGGAAGCCCGTTCAGTGGTCCGCCAGGCGCTAGAGATCCTGACGCCGGCCATGCCGCAACGTATGGAGGATGGGAACACCATGCTCACGCACTGGACCAAGAAGATCATAGTCGAGGACGGCCATTCTGTGCAACAGCTCTTCCATATACTACAGCTTGTTGTTCGGCATTATAAGGTGCGTTGATGTTACATAGGCCTAGATAAGCACTAATAAAACGTCGAAAAAGGTGCAAAAAAGGTGTTTTGATACAACTGAGCTATCTATCTATCTATACAAATTGTAAAGGGACTCTTCACGAAGCTGTCAACCAAGTGTTCTGTACAACAAACTGAGTAACAACGCAAAAATTATTGCTGGGAAACGACAATTTTTTTTGGGGTGAAAAATCACGTTTTACGGTATGACTTAATGTGACGCACACAAAACATTGTGCTGTCAATATCTCCCAAAGCCAGGTATGGTCTAGAATTTAAAAAATGATTGCAATGACTAGGAGAACACGTGCCTTTGGGTTTCGTTATGGGTTCTTTTACATCCGTTATTAATGATAGCATTAAAAAAAAGTTTCTGCAAATGAAAACTATGAAAAGAAATTGTCTTTGCTAATCTCACACTAAACATAATACTTGAACATGAAAAGACTGCTATGGACCGAGCAAAAAAAAAGAGGACAACCCCAGTTCAAGTTATTAAAACAGTATGTCATCATCAACCAAGTTATTAAAACTTACTTATCATCAACCAAGTTATTAAAACAGTATCTCATCATCGACCAAGTTATTAAAACAGTATCTCATCATCAACCAAGTTATTAAAACAGTATCTCATCATCAACCAAGTTATTAAAACAGTATCTCATCATCAGTCGCTAAGTTCTTTTTTATTCGCTCGTTTTATAATTCCTTCTATTACACCCATTATAAAATTCAACCGAAACTGTAGATTAGTATTCTTTTGGACTGCTTCGAGACTTTTGTACTTTCGACGAGTTTAAGAGTTTTGCAAATAAAATGAACGGAAAATATTATTTTATTCATACAGTCTGGCATGAGAAATCGAGAATAAGGTAGATGACAAAAAAAAATCTAATTAGTCCGTCAGATAGATTTCCAAATAATTGGATACATATTTTTTTCTTTTTCACGTAAACAAAAAATGAAGACGATACAGTGTGTCGAAAACTCGTGTCATGTTTGAGTACATTTTTTACCGGAAAGTGACGTAACAAGCCCCCACTCATGATTTTGACGCGTTTTATTTTGGTCAACTTTTATTAATTTGATAAAACAAAAAACACGAATCCAATATTTTTCGATAATCTAACTGACGGATTAAGTACGTATAGAATCATATTTTTTTTGTCAGGAATCATCCCTATTTGTTGCATACTATCTATCTATCATGGGGGTATAGGTTTCCGCACTTAGTCCTTGAAGTGGACCATTGTGCGTGAGCCGTGGTGGCCGATAACTCCAACCAGCCCACCTCCCTCCAGAAGCAGATCAAACTTCCCGGTCTCCTCAGAGCATCCGCAAAGGATCTTGTTTTTCCCAGGGTCTCCTCACAAATCTTGGTAACGCCAGTGCACTCAAGGAGCACATGCGCCACCGTTTCCTCCGCCTCCATGCACGCTCCGCAAAGGGGACTGTCAGTGATTCCTATGGGTGTGGAAGTGTGTTTGTTGCATAGAAATGTATGAGTATGGTGTCGGACATAAAGAATAGCACCATCCCATATGAAGATATGGGATGGTGCTATTCTTTACGTCCGACGTTCCGTGGGTGTCGTAAGAGGCGACTAAGGGACTTACCAGAGAATGGGCAGCAGCGTTCTTTGTGTCTTAAGTAACAACCGTACTGCGATCGCCAACCCGCCTGCCAAGCGTGGCGATTATGGCAAAAACCCCTTTTTGGGGGAGGCCTATGTCCAGCAGTGGACGTCTTTCGGCTGAAATGATGATGATGATGAATGTATCTCATGTATGTGTTCCTCCCAGGTGTACTTCCCGGTCCGCCACGCCCTGGTGGGGCACATGGTGGCGGCCATGCAGCGCCTGGGGCTGTCGGCCACGGCGTCGCTGGAGCACCGGCGCCTGGCTGTGGACCTGGCCGAGGTCGCGCTCAAGTGGGAGCTGCAGCGGATACGGGACCACTCCGGAGACGATCATGTGGTGAGCTATGAAGCAAAAAAGTTTTAACTAAGATGAAGCGAGTAATGATAGTAAACTAATAGGAAACCAATACAGTGCCTATATGGAGTACTGATTTGATTTCTTCTTCAGTAGCGCAACAGTTTGCATCTCAACTCATTTACATATACAAATAATTTATTTGCATAACAGAGGTTCAGAGGATGTTACAAAGGGATCATAAGGTACAGTTATGTACTGTACAGATATATTAGGAACACAATTATACTTATTCAGTTGTTTTCTTATTAAATTCCATTGCTATTGAAAATATAAATAGGCAATTGGCGGCTATTTTTCAACTGCCACCAGACACGATTCTATACTGAAAGTTAAAATTTCTCTCTTGAGATATCTGTTGTCGATTTTTATATTAGACCATCTTTTCATCTCACTGTCTTACTGTTGTAAGTAATGGCTTTTTTTCGTAATGCCTGAGATTTTACTGCACTGTAAGAAACAATTTGATGAAACCTTAATTTATATTTTTTAACTTGCCTATGTTTCATTCACAGGTTGCAACATCACCAAGCGGCGCAATGAAGCGCATATCTTCAGACGAGAGTAGCTCAGAGGGACGTAAAGCCCTCAACACGGGCTGGGCGAGCCCGCAGGCCAGTGCGTCCCGCATGGAGCCCGACGCAGCCAAGCCGCTGGACAGGCAACACGTCGATGTAGTCGTCAATCTGCTGCTGAAGCTCGCTTGTCAAGTAAATATCTATGTCATATTTATAGTTATTGGCAAATGTGTACTAATAAAATATTAGCTGGATTTAGAATGATAGCATCTCGAGGAAAAGGCGTCTGCAGGTGTGAGTGTCTATTTTATAGTTTTTCGGAACTTGATTCATTTGGAATCAATTTAACATTTTCTATGCATGGCATGCTGAGTTCTTAAATGGGAAGAAAAAAAAAATGTGAACTGCACAGAACTGAAGTAGGACGTGGACTTTTTCTAAAATAATAAGCATAATCACAAATTACAAAGATTACCTGGTCAAATATAGGAAGCACTATTATTATTCAGCCTTAAATCGTCTATGAAATATCTTAAAGGACATTAAGCCATTGGATTTTCAACGTTAGAATCAAAGCTGAAAGTTGAAAATCCGTATCAGCACAATGCCACAATGCCAAAGATACCACAGCATTCAAATGTTGTTACCACAGTTTGTCTCCACACGTAGAAATTAAAGAAAACTCCGGCGGGACCCCGGTTGTATTCACAGCTTTCAGATCAGCGTTTAAAGTTGAAATAGGGATGACGACTGACTAAAAAAAATATGATTCTGTTTAGTCTGTCAGTTAGATTATCGAAAAATATTGGATACGTGTTTTATGTTTTATCAAATTAATAAAAAAATACGAAGATAAAACGCGTCAAAGAGCGAAGAGTGGGGGCTTGTGACGGCACTTTTCGGTAAAAAATGTAGTCAAATTTGACGTCACACGAGTTTTCGACGCCCTGTATCGTCTTAATTTTTTGTCAACGTGAAAAAATAACTATTAAGCTATTTGACAAACTAAACAGAAACATATTTTTTAGTCAGTCGTCATCCCTATTGCAACTTTAAACGCCGAGCCAAAAGTTGTTAATACAACAGCGCGCTGCCGCTAAACTAATTACTCCAATTATAGTGTATTCACGGAGACGAGTTAGTATAGCGCCTTCTCTATCACACGAGTACGAGCACGTTTGCACATTACGGGAAGTACGAGTAGACTAAAAAGTACTCGTACTGTGTACACCGCCTTAGCGTTTATCACTGACCAATCGCAGTTAAAAAATTGTGTGAGTGAGATAGCGCTCTACTAACTCGTCTCCGTGAATACTCTATAGTTTTTTTTTGTCGTCTACCCTATTCAAGCAGCACGCTGATTGATCCATTCGGTATTTGATGACTGTCTATTGCCAAAGAAGCCTATAACCTAATCAAGTATTAATAACCCCTCACAATTATACCATAATCACAGACTGTACCCACCACATGTGCAGGTGAACGAAGGGTCCGTAGCAGGCGGGACGGCGGGCGCGTCGCCGGGCGAGCAGCTGTCGCGGCGATGTGTGCTGCTGCTCAAGACGGCGCTGAAGCCCGATGTCTGGCCGCATATGTGCGAGCCTAAGCTGCCGTGGTTGGATAAAGTAAGCCTAAAACAAAATCAGTTCAATCAATTTTGAGTTTTTTTTTATGGCAAATCGTGTTTTAGCTAAAATTCGGCTTTGCATAGTCTATGTCACTTATATCACTCTCGATGTGAACATATGAACAATCGAATATCTAAATGGGTAGATGACATCAATCAATTGAGATACTTTTTAAGAGCTGTCAAAACGCGGTTCTCTCATAGATTTTGTATGGCAATAGCCAACTGTGACGTCACTGTTTATTCAACTCAATGACTCAACTATTTATTGATTTCAAAGCAACTAAAAATCTAATTTGGCAATTAATTGAAAATAAATCGGGTTTTCAGGCCCAAATAAATTGTTTTTTTTAAAGATAGGTGTCTTGGAATTATTGTTTTATGGCGTCATCTACCCTATTCTGGTTTGATTAGGGTATCCTCTTAGTCTGGAAGGAAATTATTTATAAACGTTATAAACGGGAGAGAAAAGAAACGTGTAAAGGATAGAATAGAATAGAATATACTTTATTGTACACCAAAATCTTAAAAATACTGCTTACAATATTGCTTAATCTATGGTTACAACGGCGGTCTTATCGCTAACAGCAATTTCTTCCAGACAACCTTTGGATGGACTAAGATAAGAAGGGGAGGGGGTAGTCAGTGGTGTACTGTAAATACTCTTCAAACAAAATTTAACTAAATAAAAGATTATATATATGTATAAGGAAGGTAGGGGGGGTAGGGTAGGTGTGTGTGTATGTGTGTAGGATAATATGAGAAGAAAAGAGGTATCTGATGAGATGACGATTAAAGGAGAGTTATGGAAGAAGAACACATGCTGCGTCGACCCCAAATGAATTGGGATAAGGGCAAGAGTCATAATCATCAGCCTATTAATGTTCCCACTGCTGGGACACAGGACTCCTCTATGAGAGGGAATGGGCCCACCACCAGGCGAGCAAGAGTATGATGAAGTTTCTCCAAAATCATAGGTCTTTTTTGGTGTTTCGAGGACACATTAACTCGAATATTAGGACTCCATTTTTACGAGCAAGCCAAATCCAAGCCAAAATATTTCTACTCTCTTTACAGGTATTCTCAACAGCGGATGCCAACGCAGGAGGTTGTGCAAACGCATGCACGGCCCTAGAACTGCTAGTCTTCTTACTAGGAGTGCTACGCCGGGAACAGATCCTGGTGGCCTTGAAGCCGCTACAACGAGGACTGGCGGCCTGTGTGTCGTCCACCAACCCCAAGATAGTGAGACTGACGCATAACTTACTCGCTAAACTGACGGCGATATTCCCGACTGAACCCACTGGAGCTGCGCAGGCGTCGAAGGTATGTCAGATTTTTAAGCTGGACATAATCTTGTTTTTTTCTTTTAAGCCGGACATAATCTTGTTTTTTTTTTACCTGCTACAATTAGTTCTTTACTCAGTTTTCAATATTTTCTTAAAGCTTTAGGGTCTAATTTATTATGAATAATAAAATAAAGAAATAAATAAATATCGCCGGACATTTTAACACACAGTGCCATCTAGTGCCACACTAAGCAACGAGGCTTGTGTCGTGGACACCAGATAGTTGATATAATTACATAGATACTTTTCTTTTGTAAATACATACTTAATATAAAATAATATAAACATCCATGACTCGGAAACAAATGTCCATGCTCATCACACAAACATTTGCCACTACCGGAACTCGAAATCGGGAACTTAAGAACGTAAGGCAGCCTCACTACTGCTGCCCCGGATCCTGCCGTTTTGCCGAAAAGATTTTGACAAAATTTCATTACCCAAACAAATTTTGGCAACCTTTTTTTATACCATTGCAATATTTCGAATTATTTTAGTGCGCATATTTTTATTTGGTCAAATTTTTACTTGGCAAAATATTACCAAGTATAATGTCATTATGGCATTTGGTCTTTAATCAAATGATTTATTACAGCAAACAATCTTCAGACAATAAACGTTTGGTGAAATGATTTGTTAAGACAAAAAATATTAAGGGAAAAATAAGATCTTTTGGAAATTAATAAATAATTAATAAAATTTATTTTTTTTAAATGCAATTTTATTTTAATACAATCATTTGTTTAATGCAAAATATTTTTACATTACAGTTTTAATTTTTTTTCAATGGACATTAGCAATTATTTAGATTAGGTTAATTTCTTCTTTAAACAAAATGGGTAGGTTAGGTTAGGTTAAAACTGCGACCTCCTACGCACGAGCCGAGCGAGCGTAGCGAGCGGTGCCGCGGCAGCGGCTGGCGAGTGCCAGAAACGACTTACATTAATAGAAAAAAGAGATTGTTTTTAGTAGGTTACCCGGAACTCAACTATTTAGATTAGGTTAATTTCTTCTTTAAAGAAAATGGGTAGGTTAGGTTAGGTTAAAACTGTGACCTCCTACGCACGAGCCGAGCGAGCGTAGCGAGCGGTGCCGCGGAAGCGGCCGGCGAGTGCCAGAAACGACTTGCATTAATAGAAAAAAGATATTGTTTTTAGTAGATTACCCAGAACTGAACTATTTAGATTAGGATAATTACTTATTTTAAAAAAATGGTTAGGTTAGGTTAAAACTGTGACCTCCTACGCACTTAGCAGTTCACATTTTTCTCATTGAAGCATTTGACTGAATAGGAAAGGGTGAATTGAAAACTGACGATACTAAATATTTGGCTTATTTGATTTTGCGTAAAAACTGTTATTCCAACTGAAATATTTGACTAAATAATAAATGTTAAAAGTACTAGTTGGTAAACAAGTTATAGTTTAAACGTTAATTTCCCAAACATTAGGTTTGCGTTACAATTTTTTGTGAATAGATTTTTTGCTAAGTAATAATTTGGCAAATGAAATTATGCGAAAAATTTTTTGGGAAGTGAAAATTTGTCAAATTCCTTTCGGTCAAACAAGGGAGACCCGTAAAGCGTCTGTTTTCTCGTTTATTATGTTTGGTCGTTTTCTGCGTCTCCGCGTCGCACACTTAATCTTATAATTATTGTTCGAGTTTCATTTTAGTTACAACATTTTCTTCTAAAAATAAAATTTATGTGTATTCCCTATTTAAAGGGTACGCCTTTAAATAGGGAATACGCATAAACTTTGTTTTTTTTTTTTTTATTTCGATACGGAATGTTAAAGTACTATAAAAATAATGACAAAAAGCGAAAACAAGACATGAATCGGCCAAACAACACAAAAGTTATAACCATTTAAACTTTTGTTTCTATCTTTTTAGATAAACTGAATTTAGTATGGATTTTGTACGTCGATGCAGCGAATGACGTCATTCGCTGTATCGGATCTCTTTGTCTAATCAGCAGTTTCAAATGCTAATAACTTAGTATTTTTTTTATAGATATTGAAAAAATTATTACACTGCTATTTGTGATGTTAAGGGCGTGCTCGCATATTTTGGGCGTTTGACCAAAAATACGTACTTTTCCAAGTCCTCGATATTTGTTATATAAAGATAATGGCATAATATTTCAATGAAGAATCATAAATCTGGCTTTGTTTTAGTTCGTAGATTGATTAGAATTTTGTTATAATAGTTAATATTACGAGAAATAGCAATTTTCCGACAGGTAATTTCAAGCAAACGTTAAACATTAGGTTTTCTCCTGCCTGCTGTATCAAACTGGTAACACGAAAAAATCTAAAAAAAATATATATGTACTGGTCATATAGTCCTCAAAGTTGTAGATTGATTAGAATATTGAAATAAAAATTGAATCGACGCAAAAAAAAACGATATTCAAAAGCAATATTGATCTAAAATGTATGCATTTTCAGCGTCCATTATATTCCAAATAAACTCAATTTTATCAAATAAATTAATATGATATAAAACTTCGATCTACAACGAATACGTTTTATTAGTTTTCGTTTGTTAATATCATCATCATCATCATCTGCCTAGCCTTTTCCCAACTATGTTGGGGTCGGCTTCCAGTTTTACCGGATGCAGATGATGATGATTTTATTCGTTTGTCAATATAATAAGACAAAATTACAAGAAATAAAATTGGAGAACAAGGATTCTGCGTCAATTCAGCTCGCACCTCAGTCTCATGTCAGTCTCGTCTCTAATTTTCGTCAATAACAATCGACAATCGTCCGGAGATCAATATTACTATCGAGTCGTGTAGGCCGGTCGAAAAAATTTGATCCAGGAAGTACAAATACGCTTTAATACGCTTTGTGATAAAAAAAATCATGCATATACCCTATTGTCGCTTTTAATTACAACTTCTCTAATTTATTCCACAGTACGAAGAACTAGAAACCCTATACGCCTGTGTGAGCAAATACGCGTTTGAAGGCCTAGCGACATATGAGAAATCCGCTGGGGGTCAAGCTGCAAGTGGTACCACTGCTGCAGCCGCTGGAACCACAACCCCAAGCGGCGCGAGCGCTCTGCTAGGACCACTCATGATGCTTAAAGCATGTTGTGCGTCTAGCCCTTCGTATATCGATAGGCTGCTGCAGCCGCTGATGAGGGTGTTGCAGCGAATGGCAAGAGACCATGTCGCGCCCAGTCCGGATCATGCGTTGGCTGATTTACTTGTGAGTGTTTGTACCTTTTTACTTTTACAACTGTTACCGTGCGTTCGCACTGGCGAAACTTTCACATAAAACATAATAGGCTAGTTTCCACCATCAATACATTGCAAATCGATTTAGTCCATCAGTTAGAGTATTGGAAAACAATGGACACGTATTATTTGTTTTTGTAAATCAATGAATATTGACAGAGATAAAACGCATCAAACCTCGGGAGTGGGGCCTCGTGACGTCACAACGCACTAAAAATTAAGAATTTTAAAAGCGTCGTATCTTCATCAATTTTGGTTAACGTAACAAAAGAAAAAATAGGGGTCAAATAATTTTTGATAATCTAACTGACGGACTAATTAGATTTTTTCAGGATACAAGTCTATTCAGGGGTCTTTAATACTTGGACATGTGTCTGATGTGATACGTACTTGCGCCTGTTCGAAGAAGCCTTGTTGTTCGTACGCGATCGCGACGTTGGTCTCGCGATACCGCGCGTGTTTCTGCCACAGACCGGACCACATGTCCTCTTCTTGTAGCAACTCGAACATGTCGCTCAACGAGTCTAGTACCTCCTGAAAATGTTAACATTGATTACTATCTAGCATGGGAAAAACAACTTTATGAGAAAAGTTTTAAGGCTTATTCATTATTAGGTCAAATATTTTTTGATAATCTAACTGACGGACTAATTAGATTTTTTCAGGACACAAGCCTATTATGGAGAATCATTCTCTCTCTTCTCTTAGTTAAAACCAACTATCTCATCAGTCAACAAGTTTCTATATGAATATTCCGTTAGAGCGAACGCACTGTCGGAACGGGTTTAAACTGTCCCATGTTTATAATCCGGTCTATTAACGATTTAGATCAAATGAATCTATCGAGGCCTGGATATATGTCGAATAAACCATACATTATAAAGATTGAGCGTTCTCTTTCAGATTCTGGCACTAGATCTACTAAAAGCACGCGTGTCTGTGATGCCTGTGGATACAAGGAAGACTTTCATTGGCACCGTTTTAGTTGGACTTATCGAGAAAACTACGGACGCAAAGGTAAAAAAAAGTCCATTGTTAAATGTATGTACCTACAAACGCCAGCACAAGCTACCCCGAAACTACCAAAATTCTCCAACCTTGAACCTAATGCTTTAGCGATCATCATCATCATCATCTGCCTAGCTTTTACCCAACTATGTTGAGGTCGGCTTCCAGTCTAACCGGATGCAGCTGAATACCAGTATTTGACATGCAGCGACTGCCTATCTAACCTCCACAACCCAGTAATGATGTACTGGGTAATACGATACCCCTTGGTAAAACTGGTTGTCAGACTTTAGGCCACTGCCTACCTAACGACTGTCAAAGATCTACAAATGACAGCCGGGACCAACAGCTTAACGTGTTTTCCGAGGCACGGAGGAAACTCGATATGTAATGGGTGGTCACCCATCCATAGACCAACCTAGGCAAGCACGGCTTAACCTAAAGATCGACCCGAGCGGCTGTTATTATTTAGCCATGAAGCTCCTCGATGTGCTAGTCTGTACTATCGTGAAATGAAAATCGACGTTGTTTATCGTATCTCTTCTCCCATTATAGGTGATGAAAGCCATAATCCGTATGGTAGAGGAATGGGTGAAGTGGCGCGGGACAGTACCCGCGGCGGCCGGGAGCTCCGCGCCCACTGGGGCTGCGCCCTCGCTCAGAGAGAAGTCGATACTACTGGTCAAACTCATGCAGTATGTGGAGAAACGGTTCCCTGACGACCTGGAGCTTAATGCTCTGTTCTTGGAGCTTATTAACTATGTGTACAGGTATGTGGGGGATATCAGAGACCAGCTATAATGGCGCCATCTGAGATTATCTTTGCCTGTGTCTCCCCATTAAAAATAACTGGCAATAGGGATGATGACTGACTAAAAAAAATATGATTCTGTTTAGTCCGTCAGTTAGATTATCGAAAAATGTTGGATACGTGTTTTTTATTTTATCAAATTAATTTAAAATGACAAAGATAAAACGTGTCAAAGATCATGAGTGGGGGGGGGGGGCTTGTGACGTCACACGGGTTTTCGACGCACTGTATATTTTTTGTCATCTAGGTACAGTCCCCGGCACGTAACTTGGCAAGAGTCGTTAGATGCGCAGAAGTCGTTTTTTAGGTCTCTTTGGTGGTCAAGCGGGAGGCGGGGTATGACGTAGCGCCGATCCAAGCGCGCGATTGGTGCGTCAGTCGACCCTTGCCTCCCGCACCGCGTCTACATTCCGTTCGCTCCCGATTACACTTGCGTGCACGAAAGTTGTACCCTTTGTTTTTGTTGACTTTTAGTTACGAGTTCAGTTTTAGTTTTAAATTAAGTTTTTGTTACGAGTTATTGTTATTGTTTTAAATTTAGTTTTTATTACGAGTTGTTGTTATTGTTTTAAATTTAGTTTTTGTTATGTTTATTACATAATATGCCAGCTCAAGTGGTAGTTCATGCCAGGGGTAACAGTATTATTTACCGATAGTGACGACGAGAACCTATGTTTTTAATAATAATACTTTTTTTTTTACTTAATAAAAAAAAATGACACACCTAACAAATGTCACGAATTCCTCTGGTTTGTTTAACTACATGATTAAAAATAAATGATGGCAATAGCCATAATGACAATCAATAAAAGTGACCAGTTTTTTGTTCCACTAAGTGCACGATGCGCGAACTTGCCCCCACTACGCCAAAACCTTGCCAACATACGTGCCGGGAACTGTACCCTATTATTAAGATAAAGAAACAGATATCAATTAAAGTCAATTCTTTAACTTGTAAAGAACATCTACCACGAAACTTTCTTTTTAGATTCACCTACAAAATTAGGACAACAGGAAATTAATTAAGACTATAGCATGTTAAATGACTACTTTATTTCCCAACAGAGATGAACACCTAAAAATGACAGAACTATCGATGAAACTAGAACCAGCGTTCCTCGCCGGTCTTCGCTGCCCTCAACCTAAAATCCGCGCCAAGTTCTTCGAGGTGTACGACCAGAGTGTGCGCCGACGCATCTTCGACCGACTGCTGTACATCATATGCTCGCAGAACTGGGAACATATCGGGCAACACTTCTGGATTAATCAGTGCCTTGAGCTGCTGCTTGTAACTTGTGTGCCGAGTAAGTTATTTATGTGTAAAAAATTAAGGGTGTAAAACACCTCTTAACGAAGCCGAAAGGCACTTGTTCTACCCGTCATTGCGATAATTTTTTGTTCTACACCATACCTGGGAACCTTCTAGTTACAGAGATATTGGGGATCAAAGTTCCAACTTTTTGACAAGTTTTATTTTTAATACAAGTACTATTCTCCATCCATCAGCACAATGTTTTGAGTGCGTTACATAGAGTTCTACCACAAAACATGATTTTTCCCCCCAAAAAAAAAAGTTGTTTCCCAGCAATAATTTTTGCGTAAAGTTACTTAGTTTGATGTACAGAATGCTTGGTTGACAGCTTCGTGATGAGGTCTTTTACACCCTGTATGTGTTGTTGTGCTTAAGTGTCGAATTTTGTTCCTGTATCCGCCTTTCACCAAAATACATGGTC
Source organism: Xestia xanthographa (assembly GCA_905147715.2). Classification (NCBI taxonomy): domain Eukaryota; kingdom Metazoa; phylum Arthropoda; class Insecta; order Lepidoptera; family Noctuidae; genus Xestia; species Xestia xanthographa. Next base: position 20,358,918 of record LR990655.1, on the reverse strand, counting down.
ATTTCGAGCACAGATAATTATTCGAAAGGGCTTTGAATTATTTAGCGTGCCTAATGTTCGCCATTTTGTTTTATCAGAATAGCCGCCACGCATTAATCCGGTATTAATCAATAGCTGTCATCTATACAAACCAGTTCTGTATGAGACTAAATCTTCGCAAACGTCACGTTTCATGATTTTATACGTGGCCGCTAATTTTAACAGGGGGAAAATATAATGACCATACATCTATCACCTAAAATATCAGTTGATCACCATATTTAGTAAATTGAACACCAAATTTAATGAGGTGGTTGATGACAAACTAATTTTGCCTAGGCCGACTTGGGGCACCCCGACATGGACAGATTAGGTTAGAAGGGTCGCCATACCCTTCCAGCGTTACAAATAAACGTGGTATAAAGTTATACTCGAGAATAAACAAAGAATAAGCAGAATGTCTACCAATAAACAAAGCATAGCTTATAACAGGTATAACTTTGACATTTGTATTCATACAAACGCTATTCCGAAGTTATTCGCGCCTCCACCCTTGTATAAAGCTAGTATAACCTTAAAAATACCACCGTTTGTGTTTGTTTACGCGAATTTAATTATTTTACGTTCGTTTTGATTATGGAATTAGATGCAATAGAAGTAGAACCAGTAAATATCATTCTAAATCTATCTAATGCAGGTTCAAAGAAAACTTAAAATATTAAAAAAAGAGAAAATCCTTTTGATTTGAGCAGTTACGGTTAAAATACTAATTTTCTAAAGGTGGTGTAATGTATTTAGACCAATTAATTGGTAGATTTCTCAATATGGACACGTGCGGAGGTAGATTATCTTCTGTTTTGAGGTATTGGGGACGTAAATAAAGATTATTATATTCTAATCGTTCTCCCAGGTGATTGATCGGTCTCTCTTAGCCATTTTAATATTCAGTTTCTAAATTATATTTCTCTATCCACAAAAATAAACAAATTTAATTACAACTGTATTGACACAGTTCGTGCGCAAAGAAAAGACCAAAAAAAAGGTCGAGAATCGTCAAGTTGACAAAGGGTCCATGCAGTTTTTATAGACAAACTGCTTTTTTTCTGCTAGTTTCTCTTCGGTCGCGCTGTTGCCACATCGTGCATTTTGACATAACGGAAGCGTTGTTATAACAAAGGTATACCTGGTTTATTTGTAAAAAAATATTCTCGACTTATTATTAAGTTATATCTGTTAAAGCTATATTTGGTATAAGAATGGTATAAATGCGGTATAACACATTTGTATTTGTAAGGCTGTTCGTGGTTATTTTTTTATAAACCATTCAGGAGTAGTAGCCCCGCCAAGCGGGGCTCCGTTGACCGGGTCTCCCTCGACTCGGATGCAAGAGCATAACAGTTCAATTTCTGGTGGTCATAAATAAATTTTTGGTTCTAATATTACGATAAAATGGGAATTAATTTTGGTGATCATTTACTAATTTTGGCAATCAAAAGTGATTTTTTTGCCTTTACATTTTGCTAAATGTGGTGTTTCGTTAATTGTATGCCATTTTAAAATAAATTTAAATGGCGGTAGTTAGGCAGGCCACGCTTCATATTAAAATCTTCCAACCCCTATGGCTATCTTTGATGTTATTGGTCATGGTCAACGTAACTTGATTGGCAATGCTGATAGCCGAAATACAGGCTATGCCTAATTCGGCTACAGACGCTGATTTCTTTGTGTAAATTGAAATTGTTGTCACATTGCCATTGTAAAATAGTACAAAGTTGTTTGGAAATAAACTATTATTATTATTAATGTTATCCAGCTAGCTTCTAAGCTAAATATGTCGGAAATGTGGAGCGACTTCTATCTCCAGTTTGACAAATTCCGACGCAATCTGATCGCTGATATTAATTTTGTTTTTTATTTGGCCAAAGATCCTTTACACTGTATAAATAATTCCTCTCTTTTTTTAGGTACACAAATCCGCCTATCAAACCCAAAATACCTGCTGCCCAGCATTTCGTCAGTGATAAACTCAGCGGACAGTGAAGATCGCAAATCGTTCGTCATATTCAGCAGTGTGAAGGAAGAATCTTCGGATGGGTTCAGTGACTCATTAGATCCTGATAAGGAAGATGTGCTTGATATGGATCTCGATTCCAGTTCCACTCAGAAAGAGGATTGCACGAAGACTGTGACGAATAGGTAAGTGTTATTTTCCTGTTCATATTATAGCGATATCCAACTCGCAACTTACAGTTCGATTCAAACTTAATGGTGGCTCGGTCGGAAGTTAGCTGCGAGCGTCGGTCCGCGCAGGTACTATCGAGGACACTCCCGCCTGATCACCACTAAGCTAATTTTTGCTTGCACTCGCAACATAGAAACGCTCTCTAGCCCCGCCCCGATGACTTTGTTTAGAAACAATAGGCAAGACGACAGTATCAAAAAATTGCAAATCGATTTAGTCCGTCAGTTAGAGTACTGGAAAATAATGGACACGTATTTTTTGTTTTTGTAAATCAATGAATATTGACAAAGATAAAACGCATCAAAACTCAGGAGTGAGGGCTCGTGACGTCAGAACTAGCTAAAAATTATACCTAGGCGTGACGTATTGAGAATTTTAAAAGCGTCATATCTTCGTCAATTTTGGTTTACGTAACAAAAGAAAAATATATGTCCAGTATTTTTTGGAAATCTATCTGACGGACTAATTAGATTTTTTTTGTCGTCTCGCCTATTAAGGTTGAACTGCTCAACATATTTTCCATACAAATTTCGGGGGGCTATTACTCCACTGTTTGCCATGGTACATCGAAAGTTAAACATGATATCGTTTTGTCTCATTATTAATTGTGTCTGTGCGGAAACAGAATAGTAAAATAAAAAGCCATTCAAAAGTTACGAGCTACCAAAGATTCGTTTTTATTGCCAATTTTAACGTAACTTTGGGCGTAAATTAGTAATAAAAGAAGTGTCAAATTTCCAAAACAAAGTCGGTACCGACACAGCACAATTATCGAAGAATTCAATACATTTTATTTGATAATGATTTATGCAGTGGTTTTTTCATAAAATTCGATTTCCCAAAAGCCTTTTCATATTTTTTACGCGCGCCTTTTACTATGAATTTTCGTGCATCTCACTGAATAATGTTTCCCCCGGTGCGGTGCGGGAGGGGGAGACGCGATATTGACATGTCCTTTGTTTGATAGAAGAACAAGAACTATATTTCTGTCCTTTTCATTTCATGCATGACGTCAGTGACGTGTCATTTGTTTTACGCTGAAGTTGAAGGGACCGTGCGTGCATTTTTATTGCACTCCTATAATGTGTGCGTTTCGTTGGTGCGACTATGGCGCTTTTTTTAAAAAAAAACTATGTCAAGATTTTGTAAAAATTTGAATTTAAAATTTAATTAATTAATTTAAATTTTAAATTTCACATTCAGAACGTTTTGAAGGTTATAAGCGATACCGTACTACAGCTCCTGAAATATAAACCTAGGATTTTTCGGCGAGATATCGGCGATAACGTGTTTTTCACCGTTTCTATGTCGCGGCCATGGGGTTTTAGTCTTACAGCTCTTAAAATTATAAACCTAGGATTTTTTTTCATTTTTTTACAAATTCAATCTGTTATTTACCTAAATTTCAGGTATCTGCAACGCTTAGTTTTTAAGATTTTCGTGGCCGCGCGGTTCTCCGTGTTTCGATGGCGTGGTCACGTTCAAAGCCTTATAACTTTTTAACCATAACTTTGATAAATTCAAGGTTTTGGGAAATTTGAACCAAATTTTACATATTTTTACAAAATAATTGCATAGTTATTAAAAAAAAAAAACGCCGTGGTTGCGCCATCGAATAGCACACCCTGTATGCCCTATAATATGGTGTAGCGACCTACTTATTTAGAAACTTTATATACATAAAACCTTCACGATATTATAATTTTTACTTTTCTTGTGATCTGTCACTTCTCTGTCTTGTGTTAACTAAATTTATATTGAATGATAAAAAAAAAAATTGAATTTAATTAGTGTACAACATCTACTAAATTGTTGACCCGACGCGTTACGACGTTACCACGATGACAATATAAAGCAGTGGTCTGCCGACCAACGTCCAGACTCTGCTGGCTTCACAGCCATTTATTTCTCTCGAGGGATTAGCAGACCTGGCGGAAAGCGTCCAGGACATCGTGACCTCAGGCCAACAATAACAAACAATATAGTTATACAATATTATTGTTGCTACTAATCTCGCGAATTGTTTAATGACGTTATAAGTTGATAGTAAAAGTTTTAAAGGAAAGTTTTTTTTATTATTTTTTTAGCGCATTTAAATAAAAGGTCACACGAAAGTATTATAAGAAAAAGTTATTTGTAAAGCTAGACGTGCGTGAAGACTAGCGTCTAACTGCTCATCACTGATACTATCTCTGTCGGGCACGATGCCAGGTGAGACAGCGTGATTTTTGGTCACGCCCACCAATGAGTTCGTTGTGTCACCTTAATGAAAAGATACCGAATCGGCCGAGCGCACTGACGACGCACGCCAAACGAGAGTTATTGTAATAGTAGTAGTATAATAGGCCCAAATATTAAGGGGGCGTAGCTCGGCGCCTCCGCATAAAAACTATTATTATTTTTTAGGTATTACCACAGACTAAATTTGTAATTTGTTATTACAGTCCCCGGCACGTAACTTGGCAAGAGTCGTTAGATGCGCAGAAGTCGTTCTTTAGGTCTCTTTGGTGGTCAAGCAGGAGGCGGGGTATGACGTAGCGCCGATCAAAGCGCGCGATTGGTGCGTCAGTCGACCCTTGCCTCCCGCACCGCGTCTACATTCCGTTCGCTCCCGATTACGAAGATTACACTTGCGGGCACGAAAGTTGTACCCTTTGTTTTTGTTGACTTTTTGTTACGAGTTCAGTTTTACTGTTTTAGTTTTAAATTAAGTTTTTGTTACGAGTTATTGTTTTAAATTTAGTTTTTGTTAAGAGTTGTTGTTATTGTTTTTAATTTAGTCTTTGTTAAGTTTATTACAATGCCAGAACATTTACTTAATAAAAAAATGCATATTATATTTTATTTATACCACATATAAAATGTCACTAATTCCTCTGCTTTGTTTAACTACATGGTTAAAAATAAATGATGGCAATAACCATAGAGTAATGAAAATCAATAAAAGTGACCAGTTTTTTGTTCCACTAAGTGCACGATGCGCGAACTTGCCCCCACTACGCCAAAACCTTGCCATCTTACGTGCCGGGGACTGTACAGTGGTGTCGATTCTGTTGTGCATAAACTAAGCTTAATTTAGGCTATTGCTATCTTTTTCTCTCTAATAAAACGAGAAAGAGACGGACGTAATTTAGACTTGTTAAAATTAAATGCAATTAATCTACACTAACATTATAATAAAGAGGAAAGATTTGTATTTTTGTGTGTGTGTATGTTTGTAATATTTTTTTCACCATTAGAAAGCTACATTCACCCTAAGTAACACAGGCTATATTTTATCCCCGTACTCCCACGGTAACGGGAACTACGCGGGTGGCGAGTGAAGCCGCGTGATGTCCGCTAGTATTTCCATACAAATGAAGGGTGCACGTAAAAACATGTCGACTAAAAACACGGTGAAGCGCAAGGCATACACTAGTTTGATATCCCTAACTTAGTTCATAGTTATAGCCGTCCTTTTCTCGCACTGCCTTTTAGTAAAAAAATAGTAGATTGTATGACAAGGGAGCAAAATAGTATTTTTACGAGCATAGCGAGGGATTCTAAAATAGAATTCTGAGCGTAGCGAGGGATTCAAAGTACAACGCCTGAGGGAAAAATATGTTTGCTCTCGAGTCATATACTCTACTTTTCATCTCGTTCTATGAGAAAATAAATAAGAGACACTTTTAAGTAATTAATGAATAAGTTTAATTTAAAAAATGACATGAATGTAAAAAAGGTCAATTTGAAATTTATATAATACACTGGCGAAATTTAATTTTTTAATTAAATTTAAACGGGAGCAAAGTAGCTCTTTTCTCCACTAGACATTTTAGCGGGCAGTAATGAGATTTGAATTTGGAACATGAATCGTTCATTGAAATCGAATGCAAATTGTATAAATTAGTGTTAGAAAAGTAGAAATTCTTAAATTAAGAGCTGCATATAGTTCGCCCATACCGTTGTCACCATAGACTTAGTAAATATAGACCAACAAAGCGTGCGAGGGAGAAGAAAATCCCATATGGAAATATAGCAAGATGAAAAAGGATCGCGAATCTAATAACACTGTGACCGGTTTTGAATGACAGGTCTGCACAAGTCGGCACGCGAGGAATCAACTCCTCAGTATTTTGGATTTTTAGCGTACATCGTGGTTTATTTTCAGTAAATACAGTTGTATTAAACAATGGTTACTTGTTCTGTGCGTGAATGTGGTGTTAATCATAGAAATAAACCTGAAAATTGCACATTTCATAAGTAAATACTCAGGACGTAGTCACTGATAAGAAGCGTTTATTTTTGGTTAAAATTTGCCTTTTTACCTGTATAAAATATCAAATAATACCAATGTTTTTGTTTACTTTCATATTTTGTTTAGCTAAAAGTCCATTTGATGTTAATTTACATGATTTTGGTGAATAGATTTTTCATCAATCTATTTTACATGTACGCTAGGGATTGACTTAAATTTATCGATACTATCGATGTTTTATCTTGAATGTTAACTATGAAAATAAGCATAGCTTACGTTTACCTTCTGTTAACTGAACCATTTTATCAGGAAATAGTAGATTGTATCATAAGGGAGCAAAATAATATTTTTACGGCGAGGGCGCTTTTTTGAATCACTTCAGTGAGGGATTCTAGAGTAGAATCCCGAGCGTAGCGAGGGATTCTTTAATAGAATCCTGAACGTAGCGAGGGATTCAAAGTACGTCGCCCGAGCCAAAAATATATTTTGCGCCCGAGTGATACACTCTACTTTTTATCACCCACTATGAGAAAATAAAAGGCGCCTAATAATTTTAACCGACTGCAAATAAGAGGAGGTATTCGACTGTTTTTTTATGTATTTACACCGATTACGCTGATATTTATGAGCCGATTGACGTGATTATTCTTTAGTTTGATGCGGAATAGTTGCCATTTGGTCCTATAAAAATGTAACATAGTTTGGCCCAGTAGTTTTCATTTTATGAACATTTTTACTTCAGTCGTGTGGTCTAATTTCAACATCTAAAATAAATACATATCTAATATTTGGATAGGATATTACAACTAAAAATTGAAAAATAAAAAAACTTTTTTGCCAAAAATAAAACCGACTTCACAAAACACAAAAACGTTAAAAATAACTTTAGCTTCAGAAGTCGGTGACAAAAAAAAACTAAATGAATCAAACAAAGGTCACCGACTTCTGAAGATCTAAAGTTATTTTTCACTTTATTGTGTTTTTTATTCACTGTCACTTGAAGAACTCATTTTTCAAAACAAAACCATGAATTTCTAACAATTCATGAAAATTGACGAAAACGCGGTCTGTAGTTCGCGCGTTTTTAATTTGATTTCTTTTTTTTATTCAGTAAGCGCGGCGGCCGGCGGCGGCGGCGCGACTGGATGGACCGTGGGCTTGTGGAACGAGTTGATGAAAAATAGTACATTTTGATACAATTTTTCTAATACCCGTCTTTAGAGAAGTTTCACTTCAATAATAAATTCATGTAATTGTTGATCACAATATTATTTCAGCTTACTGTACTCTAACTTTTGTTTTCTTGTGGTCCCAAAATACCACTCAAAAATTTTTAAGGGGAATCCGGGACCGCGGTCCTGGTCCCGAAAGCCCCCCGACCCGGGCCGTCGTACCAGCCAGTCTTTATTCAAACAATATTTGCGTTCGATTTCTTTCGGCGCTGAACACTAAGATGTTCCAAATTCAAAAAGTGCGCCGCAAAGATAATTGCGGCGCACTTTTTGAATTTGGAACATCTATAAAGAGGATTAAAAACTCATTACTGCCCGCTAAAAGTTTCTTATAGAATACACCACCTTTGGGTGCACTTAAAGGCGAACCAAGTCGTCCTTTTCGAATAGATGGGATGAAAAAGTTAATTAACTTTTAACAAATAAACTAATTGTTTTGTAGAATTTGTACAACAGATTCCCTCTAGATACTATAATTCGAGGAAAATGAATGGGATTCATTGGGCGCGTTGGTTGGAATCCAAAGACGTGATACAATTTTGTTTACAGATTGAAAATATTATTCGTGAAAATAATAAAATCAGTCAAGGTATTGGGAAATCTACAATTTGCCAAGCTGTACTTCTTATAATATATTAGAAGATAATTTCGGCTTATTTTCGAGTTTCGAGATCCAAAATTTGGACCAAGATATTTTAAGTGGTCGTAGATATTTAATAATGGAACACATTATAGAAATTTACTTTGACATTCGACTTAAACATGAATGTAAACTTAATAATCTAGGAAAGGAAACTGTAAGGAACCAGTTACATAAGATTTTTCTGTTTAAAGGTCAGTATTGAGCGATTTTTAATAAAATGTTGGCTGTTTTATTTTTTTAATGTATTACACTTTTTTAACATAATGTAACAAATTATAATCTGGACAAAGGCAGTCTATGGAACATCTTCCTCCAAGGGTCGAACTTCAACCATTTATCGATAGTCCTCCAAAGTAAAAGGTACATCGCTAACTAACGCACACACTGACAAATCAAAATTGGTCACGCTTTATCGAGCTGTCAGTTCGTCTATACGGCAGTATATACTAAGTCTATGGTTGTCACCGCGCTCTTCTACATCAAAGGAATCAGTGCCTTTTCCTGAGCACCAGCCAGATACTGAGATTACAAACACACAAAATACTGGATGACTTTTTATCACTTTCCAAAAAAATGGGTATATTCGGTGAATGGAGTAGAAGCTTAAGGCATACCTAGTTTTGTTTTCCTTTTTTCCACAGTTTAGAAAATAATTGATCCATCATCAAAAAACGCTACAAATTTCAAGTAAACTTTTCATAATATTAGAACAAAGAAAGAGAAATTAAAAAACAAAAAATGTAAAATTTCGAATTTCTTTTATTTCGAATAAAAAAAAAAAAAACTAAGAATGCCATTTGCTTCTACTCCGTTCACCTATTATACCCATTTTTCTTTTTAAGTTTTAAAAATGTCATCCTGTATAAATAAATCCACAACTATATCAATCCCAAATAAAACACACACAGTGACAATAAATTTTCAAAATTTACCCAGTGTATTAGATATAAATATAAATTTGTAATTGACCTTTTTTACATTCATGTCATTTTTTTAATTTAATGTGTTCATTAATTACTTAAAAGAGTCTCTTATTTATCTATACTAATATTATATAGAGGTAACATTTAAAGTTGTAAGTTTGTATGTAGGGGGTAATCTCCGGAAGTAATGAACCAATTTTAAAAATTGTTTCACTGGTAGAAAGCTACATTATTCGTGAGTGCTATAGGCTATATTTTATTCCCGTCCCACGGGGAACGGGAACTACGCGAGTGAAACCGCGGGACGTCAGCTAGTTTTCTCATAGAACAAGATGAAAAGTAGAGTATATGACTCGAGAGCAAACATATTTTTCCCTCAGGCGATGTACTTTGAATCCCTCGCTACGCTCAGGATTCTATTTTAGAATCCCTTGCTATGTTTGGGATTCTATTCTAGAATCCTTCGCTTCGCTCTGGAATCAAAGTAGCGCCCTCGCCGTAAAAATATTATTTTGCTCCCTTGTCATACAATCTACTATTTCATTACTCATACTCGGAAAGTAGGTCTAAAGTTGCCTGAGGAGCGGGTTGAAAGTAATACTTTCAGCCCTAGGGAGAATCGTTTTCAACTGACAGCTGTCAAATTATTAAAAAAAAGTCCATTTTTCTATTGAACCATGTTCCAACTTTCTATACAGCCACGATGTAAAATTGAAATAACATACAATTAAGTATTAATTAGAGAATATATATTTTTTAAATAACTTTATTATAATTAAGTTTCAACTATTTCTTTAAAATAACATAGATTTGGGCAAAATATTTACCATTTTTTCGATGATGAAAATGAAAAATAGGTAATGGCTGAATAGCTGGCCGGCCACAGAAAAAAAAAGCAAAATAGGCGGGAAAGCGGTCTTCCGTGGTTCGATCTTCATTTGTTGATTGAATGTTTTTATTTTTACTTTCCTTGTATTCGTAATGTAAGCACAGTGTTTATCTCGGGTTAAAGACTTATTTAATCCCTCGAACTATTAGCGCCCTCGCTTCGCTCGGGCACCAAACCCCGTCTCGGAACTAAATAAGTTACTTTCACCCCTAGGGTAACAATGTACTATTGAATATTTGTATCAATGTTCCTAATTATATTGTTCTAAATACAATAATACGATAGGTGCCCAGTTTGTTTAGTAGCAGAGACAGTGTAATCCGAGGGTGTTACCCACATGTATTTTAGGCAATAAACAATAACAAAAGCTTGTCGGCTGTTTTCACAAACGCTTCGGTTTTGATCTGGTTCACAGACTACGCACGCTCAACCAGATAGTAGCGAAACAGTCGGAGTTCCTGGAGCTAGCGCGGCGCGTGCGCACGGAGCAGCTGGTGGTGGCGACGGCGCAGCTGTGCCACATGGACGACGCGCTCGCGCACCACACGTGGCTGCGCCTGTTCCCGCGCCTGTGGGCCGCGCTGGACGAGCGGCAGCTGGGGGTCAGTAGGACTACACTCTTGCCAATTATTATGATGTTAGAGCAGATATAAAAAAAACATGGAGCTCAGCCATGGCACCGCAAACCAAACAATAGGCATGACGACAGTATCAAAAAATTGCAAATTGATTTAGTCTGTCAGTTAGAGTACTGGAAAATAATGGACACGTATTTTTTGTTTTTGTAAATCAATGAATATTGACAAAGATAAAACGCATCAAATCTCGGGAGTGGGGGCTCGTGACGTCAGAACTAGCTAAAAATTATACCACGGCGTGACGTATTGAGAATTTTAAAAGCGTCGTATCTTCGTCAATTTTGGTTTGGCATGATGATAATATTTCTTATAGCTCTTAGAACCATGCAATTTCATTATAAAAATTATAAAATCATACTTCCTGCGTTTTTTTAACTATAATTTTGTATCGATCGAACGTCACGTCTTAAGAAGTTTCGTGAACGAATTCAAATGAGAGCCTATTGAAGAACACTATATTATGAGCAACATATATATTAGTTTTTTTTTTTTTATTTGGAATGTGGACTTTTTTTATTGGTTGTGTAGGTCAAATAGGCAGTTGCTCCATGTAAAATACTGGTACTCAGCTGCATCCAGTTGACTGGAAGCCGACCCCAAAATAGTTGGAAAAAGACTAGGCAAATGATGAAAATTTAATTTCCAGACTGTAATGAACGAGATAGTCCCGTTCATAATATCGGGCGTACACGTGATACAACGAGATCAGCCGCTCAGCGCTCTCAACACTTTCATAGAAGCTCTCGCACGGTGCAACCCGCCCGTCAGTATTAAGCCGTAAGTATTTGTTTTACATGATTCTTTCCATTTAGGGACCTAATAATTTGTAATACCTAACATGTTTTTAGGGTTCCGTACCCGTAAAAACCATGTTAGGTATTACAAAATATATCACCGACCGGAGCACACGGTGGAGGAGTGCACAAAGACAAAGGGCGATGAAGGGAACATACATCCGTAATAGGTATACAGTTAAAGTTTTCACAGAATGTGTATTGTATGTTTCCGTTATAACAACAAATAAAAATTAAAGGGGGCTCCCGTGATGGTAAGGAACTCTTCTCGCACTGACTCGCACTTGGCCGATTTTTAAGAGTGTCCATCATATTTCTTGCCCGTTCTTCTCCATTGAAATGTATGTTTTGGTATGGACAATTAGCTTCAACTTTCTGACTAATTGACCCTCTCCATGACAATTAAAGACTCGTTGAGTGTATGTCCCCTTTAGCGACTATAATTTATCAAACTATACTTGAGCGAGTATGTTGCGGCTAGTATAAAGAGCAGTGTAAGTGTCCCCAGTATTCAGTTCTATAAAAAACCCAGACCTCAGAGACAGCTAAGGTTGTTTTACGAAAATAAATAAAATCCTTGTAATTAGTATCTTAGAGTGCAAGTAAAGCCACGCGTAGGCTTCAAATATAATAGGCGAGACGACAAAAAATCTAATTAGTCCGTCAGTTAGATTATCAAAAAATATTTGACTCGTGTTTTTTCTTTTGTTACGTACACCAAAATTGACGAAGATAGGAAGCTTTTAAAATTCTCAATACGTCACGCCTATGTATAATTTTTAGCTAGTTCTGACGTCACGAGCCCCCACTCCCGAGTTTTGATGCATTTTATCATTAACAATATACATTGATTTACAAAAACAAAAAATACGTGTCCATTAATTTCCTATACTCTTTTCCAATAATAAACTGACAGACTAAATAGATATGCAATTTTTTGATACTGTCGTCATGCCTATTATCATCGCGTGGGTGATTGAGTTTATTGCTTGATATTATGTATTGTTAGTTTGTTATAAGAGTGAACCGCACTTTTGGGCTCGACTGGAGGTACCGCCACTGTAATAATTTAGCGGGACAAACGAACGTGTTTACCATACAATAGGGATGATGACTGACTAAAAAAATATGATTCTGTTTAGTCTGTCAGTTAGATTATCGAAAAATATTGGATACGTGTTTTTTGTTTTATCAAATTAATAAAAATTAACGAAGATAACGTGTCAATGATCATGTGTATGTATCGTCATCATTTTTTGTTTACGTGAAAAAAGAAAAAAAATGTCCAATATTTTTTGGAAATTTATCTGACGGACCAATTAGATTTTTTTTTTTCATCTTAGTACTCTATTATTTTTTCTAGTCCTATGATGAAATACCTGGGTAAGACACACAACCTATGGCACCGTATGACCCTCAACCTGGAGCAGATGGCCATAGACCAGGCCAGCGGACGGGCACAACGGGAGCCGCTAGAAATATACGACTATGAAGTTGAAACTACTACACCTACAGTAAGTATTGTTTACTTTTGTTCTCTTACTTCATCGTGGTTAATAAATGTTACTTGACACGTACAGTTAAACCAGAAAAGGAATGCGCTTCGATAATCTTCGTGTTTTCGAATGAGCACAATGTCGCACCTCAGAGTAACCTCCCACAGTGGCAATGCATCAAAATTGTGTGGTTCCATGCTTTGTAGTAGTGTACTATAATTGCGCATTGATGTTTGTACACACAGCGACACTACACGAAACTATACATTTCCAGTATAACATGGCCTCGCTTTGTATAAATTTCCCGTACAATGAGAGATCCGCATAAACTGGTTTTGTAGAGCTTGATCGGTCGTCGTGCGTATGAAGATTTCTCAGGTCAGGTTCTCCGATTGTAGATTGACGTCTGTCACTTAATTTTTTCATCATCATCATGGATGTTTATATGTATAATAAGTATGTATTTACAAACAAAAAGTATCTATGTAGTATATCAACTATCTGGTGTCCACGACACAAGCCTCGTTGCTTAGTGTGGCACTAGATGGCGCTGTGTGTAATGTCCAGCAATTTTTTTTTTTTGCGTAGTTCATCAATAATTTTGGATTATAGCAATACAGAAAAGGCGCATTTCTATGGTTAAAACAACTCTATATGAGATTATTTAAAAGTGAGTTCGAATTTAGAAGAGAATTCGCGAAGCGCATACTATTCCTAGGAGATCTGTACTTCGGCTGAGATATGTTCCTGTTTCTGTCTTGCACATGTAATTTGACAACTGTGCGACAGTGACAAGAATCATGCTTAGCCAAAGAACGTGGTAAGTAATGTTTATTAATCTCGAACGTGTCCCGACGAAAATTTTGACATGCGGTAAGTGTCAAAGATATCGGGACGAATGCACTGTCAGAAAAGATCAGGACAAAAGATAATAAAAATGTACAAAGAGAACAAAGCTGGAGAGTTTTGGAAGAGACAATGAAAACAGTCTTATCAAATACTAAAGGCAATGAACTTTCCCATGAATACAGGTAACAAATAACTTATTTAAATGTAGTTAGTGAAATGCTTTACGTGTTTTATTGTAGTCTCGTAGGCTTACGCGAATCTTAGTATAACATTCTACTGGCACAGATTTATACTAAAATCACTTCCACTTCTTAAGTTTTCTTTGCACCGCGTTCATGTAAATTGTAACTTGTGGTTAAATTGTCAAGCATAGTCAAAATTAGATTTTGATGTAAATCTGCACACCTCACTTTTGTAAAGGCTTATTTATATGGAGAGATTTTACAACGCCACTGACACATGATCATCAAAATATACATTAAGCCATGTTAACTAAACGTACGACACGTAGAATGCAGGAGTGCAAACCCTAGCAAAAAACTCTCAATGTAAAATAAGCCTTAAAACTTTTCTCATAAAGTTGTTTTTCCCATGCTAGATAGTAATCAATGTTAACATTTTCAGGAGGTACTAGACTCGTTGAGCGACATGTTCGAGCTGCTACAAGAAGAGGACATGTGGTCTGGTCTATGGCAGAAACACGCGCGGTATCGCGAGACCAACGTCGCGATCGCGTACGAACAACAAGGCTTCTTCGAACAGGCGCAAGTACGTATCACATCAGACACATGTCCAAGTATTAAAGACCCTTGAATAGGCTTGTGTCCTGAAAAAATCTAATTAGTCCGTCAGTTAGATTATCAAAAATTATTTGACCCGTATTTTTTCTTTTGTTACATAAACCAAAATTGACGAAGATACGACGCTTTTAAAATTCTCAATACGTCACGCCGTGGTATAATTTTTAGTGCGTTCTGACGTCACGAGCCCCCACTCCAGAGTTTTGATGCGTTTATCTGTCAATATTCATTGATTTACAAAAACAAAAAAATACGTGTCCATTATTTTCTAATATTCTAACTGACGGACTAAATAGATTTGCAATTTATTGATGGTGAAAACTAGCCTATTCAGCCCTGCTACGTAGCAATCGATAACGATCGAATCGATACGATTCGATAAATCCGACTTTTCGATTGGTTAAAAACTCATTTTATCGAGAATAACTGTCAGATTTATCGAATCGTATCGAATCGAGTGCTACGTACTTGCACTGCAGGTGATACACTATAGGTATAGCTGTAGGTAAGAACTACAAACCTGACCCGGTGGCAGAAAAAGGGGAGGCACCAACAGTGGGTGATTCCGGACTGATATGATAGCTGTAGGCATATGGTCTGTCTGGATGGTAATGTCTGACATGGATTTTGATACAGGGTGTAAACAACCTCATCACGAAGCCGTCAACCAAGCATTCTGTTCATCAAACTAAGTAACATTACATAAAAATTATTGCTGGGAAACGACATTTTTTTTGGGGTGAAAAATTATGTTTTGTGGTAGAACTCAATGTAACGTACTCGAAACGTGCTGATGGATGGATTGAATAGTACGGGGGCCGCGGAGGTGTTTAAAGTAAAATCTTACAATAAAAACTTGTATTTAAAAAAAATCCGAGCAGTCTTTGGCGACTGCCGATAGAAGTGAAAACAAAAAGTACACAGGCCCCGCCCCAGTCATAGCACTGATTATGACCCGCGCATGCCTATGTGGTGCTACGCCGTAGCGGATGCTACGAGTGCTACGAACGGCTACGAAGCGTGACCGCACGTTACGTTACGTGACGATGAGTTCAATGTTTTTCCTTCACCCAAAAAGTGCTCAACGCGCCTAAAGAAGTTTTCACTTCAAAAAACTTGTCAAAAAGTTGGAACTTTGACCCTCAATATCTCCGTAAATAGAAGGTTCCCAGGTATGGTGTAGAACAAAAAAATGATCGCAATGCCTTGGAAAACAAGTGCCTTTCAGCTTCCTTATGAGGTTTTTTTACACCCTTTATGGTATATTGAAGACCATAATATGATGTTAGTTCTGATATTAATCTAAGTGGGTGGTAAAACTAACTGAGACCCCCTTCAATCTCTATAAGTTTATTTGCATAGATAGATAGACAAGAACTATGAATAAACTGTTGCCATTGACCTAAAAGTGGTGTGTTCTGCTATCACTAACTTGCTAGCCGAGAAAAGTGCCCTTTGATGCAGAAACATTTGTAAATAAATTGAAGATCTATTCTTTTATCCTTTCTTCTTCAGGCTGCGTACGACGTCGCTATGGCTAAACTTAAACAGGAGTACACCGCCAACCCATCTTCCTACAACATGCACAAGGAGTGCACACTTTGGACCCAACATTGGCTCAAATGCGCTAAGGAACTGAACCAGTGGGATTCTCTACTAGAACTTGGCTTGACCAGGAGTGGGAGAGATCCCTTCTTAATATTGGAGAGTTCGTGGAGGAATCCTAACTGGACCACCATGAAAGAGGCGCTTGCAGAGGTGGAATATAACTGTCCTAAGGAACTGGGTACGTAATTATTCATCAAGTTTTCATTGTTTCCTTGAATCAAACTTAAAATTTAAATTTTAGTGAACATTTTTTTGTTTACTGATATCATATAAAACTTCTTGACCGCCGCGCCGAGAGGAAAATAAGTCCATGCGATGCTTGTACACCAGTGCAAAAGACTTTGAAAATGGTAAAAAGTCGAAAAAAACATAGTAGGATGAAACCCATTGGAAAAACTAGTAATCAGAGACCCACACACTTCGATCAACAAAATTGTTGATCGACACAGCACCGAAACCCGAAGTCTTATTATAATGGAGGAACCAGTATTCAACCGGTAGACGAAATTAAGTAGCTTTAAGCACGTATATTTTTTTTTTTTATAATATCATCGACAGTTAATAGAAACAACACAGTTAACGCCAGATGTAAACAAGCGATGCGTAACTCTAAGGCCTTAATATCCTTAATTAAAAACTCGAAAATGGAGTGGAAAATCGCGCGTCTTATCTATAAAATGGTCATAGAACCTGCAATGACTTACGGCCTTAAGGTGACACATCACACGGGCTCAAACTCATTGGTGGGCGTGGCCAAAAAGCACGCTGTCTCACCTGGCATCGTGCCCGACAGAGATAGTATCAGTGATGAGCAGTTAGACGCTAGTCTTCACGCGCGTCTAGTTCGTACGCACACACTCAGCGTTCCGAACAAAAACGAAGTTATATAATACTTTCGTCTGACCTTTTATTTAAATGCGCTAAAAAGAATAAAATAAACTTTTTCTTTAAAAAAATTACTATCAACTTATAACGTCATCGTCACTACACAATTCGCGAGATTAGTGGCAACAATAATATTGTATAACTATATTGTTTGTTATTATTCGCCAGGTCTGCTAATCCCTCGAGAGAAATAAATGGCTGTGAAGCCAGCAGAGTCTGGACGTTGGTCGGCAGACGACTGCTTTATATTTATTGTCATCGTGGTACTGTGGATATCTTGGCCTGATAAAGTTTAGGATTTCCTTTTCAGGGCGTATCACGTCGGAGTCACCAATTTAGTGGTTGTTGTACATAACTAAATTAAATTAAAAATGTTCATCATTCCATATAAATTTAGTCAACACAAGACAGAGAAGTGACAGATCAGAAGAAAAGTAAAAATTATATCGTGAAGGTTTTATGTGTATAAAGTTTCTAAATAAGTAGGTCGCTACGCCATATTATAGGGTGTGCGTTACGATGGCGCGACCACGGCGTTTTTTTTTTAAATAACTAAGCCATGATTTTGTAAAAATATGTATGTACAGTACTCCCAAATTAATAATGCGCATGCAAATCTTCGCCAATTGTCGTATTCCCGGAAACACCCGAATCATTGAATCGGAGAGAGCCCTAAACAATGTACTAGCATTTTGTACCTTGTTCGAAAGAAACAGGAGTCAATGTCATATGTCAAATCATGTGAAACAATTGAAAACAATTCGGGCGGTCGGCGGCTGTCGCCGGTCAGTCAAAGGTCCGTCAGTCGTCTTTATATATTGGTGGTGACTGCACGTGTTCTCTCTGTGGAATTATATAGAGCTGCTATTACACACCCTTCTTGGTTTTGTTTTCAAACGTGAATTTAATTTCAACTTTCATTATCTTACTCAAATTGAAATAGTTTATTTTGTAAAATAGGTAAATATACTAACATTTTTCACGTTTTTTAATATTAAAAATACCTACGTTAAATACATATTAAAAACTGAGATTTTAATGATTAGATTTGTAATGTAAACCTGTGTTTAAAAACCATTTTTTCTTCTTCTAGTACCTATAAACCTTGTGTTATTTAAACCTTCTTTTCTTCCATCATTACACCAGCTTCAGTATGAAGAAGTAAATCAATTCAACAAAGATTGTAGCATATTCGCAATCGTGTCGTTTTCCTCGCTATTTACTTACATCGGATTATCGAATCAATTTCGTTATTGATAAATCAATATTTATCTCTTTTAGCACAAAACACATAATTCTACTAAATTATGCATGAAGAAAATGCACTTATCCACTCTATATACATATCGTCTTCCGACGCTCGGGGAATACGACCGTTGCCGAACAGTGACGAAGATTTCTATGCGCATTATCACTTTGGGAGACCTGTACGTGGTTCAAATTTCCCAAAACCTTAAATTTGTCAAAGTTATGGTTAAAAAGTAAGGGTTTGAACGTCCGGGATCGCGGGACTATTCGAAAGAGATACCGTGGCCCCGGAACACAAAGGGCGATGAAGGAACATGGATGGGTTTTAGTCAGTAAAAGTCTGACACTCCCTCCTGCTCCGCCTAGAGCGGGAGGGGTTATTTGATGATTTCCCATCCGAAAAAAAAAAAAAAAAAAAAAAAAGGGTTTGAACGTGGCCACGCCATCGAAACGCGGCGAACCGCGCGGCCACGGAAATCTTAAAAACTAAGCGTTGCAGAGACCTGAAATTTAGGTAAATAATAGATTGAATTTGTAAAAAATATATAAAAAATCCTAGGTTTATATTTCAGGAGCATACGTACGGTATCGCTTATCACCTTCAAAATGTTCTGAATGTGAAATTTAAAATTTAAATTAATTAATTTAATTAATTAATTAATTTAATTTTAAATTATTTTTTTTACAAAATCTTGCCATAGTTTAAAAAAAAAAAAAATGCCGTGGTCGCGCCATCGAAACGCACACATTATAGTATAAGATCCCTTTAAGAACGACCTTCACCGAGCTGGTTATTGGATGAAAAGTGTTTTATTTCAAATTAAATATGTCAAAATAGTAGATTGTATCATTGTATCATAAGGGAGCAAAATAATATTTTTACGGCGAGGGCGCTTTTTTGAATCCAGAGAGAGAAAGTGAGGGATTCTAGAGTAGAATCCCGAGCGTAGCGAGGGATTCTTTAATAGAATCCTGAACGTAGCGAGGGATTCAAAGTACGTCGCCCGAGCCAAAAATATATTTTGCGCCCGAGTGATACACTCTACTTTTCATCACCCACTATGAGAAAATAAAAGGCGCCTCATAATTTTAACCGACTTCAAAAAGGAGGAGGTAATTCGACTGTTTTTTTTATGTATTTACACCGATTACGCTGATATTTATGAGCCGATTGACGTGATTATTCTTTAGTTTGATGCGGAATAGTTGCCATTTGGTCCTATAAAAATGTAACATAGTTTGGCCCAGTAGTTTTCATTTTATGATCATTTTTACTTCAGTCGTGTGGTCTAATTTCAACATGTAAAATAAATGCATATCTAATATTTGGATAGGATATTACAACTAAAAATGGCAAAATAAAAAAAACTTTTTTGCAAAAAATAAAACCGACTTCACAAAACACAAAAACGTTAAAAATAACTTTAGCTTCAGAAGTCCTTGACAAAAAAAACTAAATGAATCAAACAAAGGTCACTGACTTCTGAAGATCTAAAGTTATTTTTCACTTTATTGTGTTTTTTATTCACTGTCACTTGAAGAACTCATTTTTCAAAACAAAACCATGAATTTCTAGCAATTCATGAAAATTGACGAAAACGCGGTCTGTAGTTCGCGCGTTTTTAATTTGATTTCTTTTTTTTATTCAGTCAGCGCGGCGGCCGGCGCCGGCGGCGCGACTGGGCCGTCGTACCAGCCAGTCTTTATTCAAACAATATTTGCGTTCGATTTCTTTCGGCGCTGAACACTACTACTACACTACTACAACAGCCCATAACGTCCACTGCTGGACATAAGCCTCTCCCATGATGGGAGGAATTTGCCGTAATCTCCACGCTTGGCAGGCGGATTGGAGATCGCAGTGATGAAAGACTAACAGAAAACGCTGCTGCCACACGCGGATACCACACGGCTAAACACTAAGATGTTCCAAATTCAAAAAGTGCGCCGCAAAGATAATTGCGGCGCACTTTTTGAATTTGGAACATCTATAAAGAGGATTAAAAACTCATTACTGCCCGCTAAAAGTTTCTTATAGAAAACACCACCTTTGGGTGCACTTAAAGGCGAACCAAGTCGTCCTTTTCGAATAGATGGGATGAAAAATATATTGCAAACGGGTTGTCTAAAAAATTTCAGTCCAGAATACATTTTTTTTTTTTTTTTTTTAACATTTCACTGGTTTGGCTAATAGACGAATTCCATACCAATCGAAAGTATGAAACCTGTAAAATATGCAAACGTTAGGTTAACCTAACATTTGCACATTCTATAGGCTGCATAACTTTTGCATATTCTATAGCCTATAGAATATGCAAACGTTAGGTTAACCGGTCAACCTAACGTTTGTATATATTCTATAGGCTTCATACTTTGAATTGGTATGGAATTTGTCTATTAAGCAAACCAGAGAAAAGTTAAAAAATATATTTAAAAAATAAATTGATAATTAATCATATTCTGGACTGAAATTTTTTAGACAACCCATTTGCAATATATTTTTTGACATATTTAATTTGATATAAAACACTTTTCATCCAATAACCAGCTCGGTGAAGGTCGTTCTTCAAGGGATCTTAGACTATTGTAGGAGTGCAATAAAAATGCACAGGCCCTTCAACTTCAGCGAAAAACAAATGACACGTCACTGACGTCATGCATGAAATGAAAAGGACAGAAATATAGGTCTTGTTCTTCTATCAAACGAACGACATGTCAATATCGCGTGTCCCCCTCCCGCACCGCACCGGGGGAAACAATATTCAGTGAGATGCACGAAAATTCATAGTAAAAGGCGCGCGTAAAAAAATATGAAAAGGCTTTTGAGAAATCGAATTTCATGAAAAAACCACTGCATAAATCATTATCAAATAAAATTTATTAAATTCTTCGATAATTGTGCTGTGTCGGTACCGACTTTGTTTTGGAAATTTGACACTTCTTTTATTACTAATTTACGCCCAAAGTTACGTTAAAATTGGCAATAAAAATGAATCTTTGGTAGCTCGTAACTTTTGAATGGCTTTTTATTTTACTATTCTGTTTCCGCACAGACACAATTAATAATGAGACAAAACGATATCATGTTTAACTTTAGATGTACCATGTCAAACAGTGGAGTAATAGCCCCCGAAATTTGTATGGAAAATATGTTGCGCAGTTCAACCTTAAGGCAGCGGCACTCACAAAGGCAAACCGATCGAAACTCAGAAGATACGAAAGACCCATTCTTAAAGATATGATAAAGAGTACGCGAAACCCCCCGAACAAAAAAACACGCGAAATTCTTATGGAAAAACAATTAGCTACCAAAATAATTAAATGCCTACGGTTATGCTACTACGGGCACATCCCCCGACGACCAGCAGGCCTATTACGTATCTCTGTTGACAGCTCAAACATACGCGAACAATAATATTTTTAAATATAAGCCGTGTCAAAAACGAATGGAATCGCAACCACCTGAAACGAACATGATTCTCCAATGCTAGAAGAGACCAATCACACGAAGGTCAAAACACCAATGCTCATTCCTATGGATCGTACCTGTCTTTACCTTTATTACTATATTGGCTGGGCGCTCTGGGCTGCATAGTCGGCTGATTGTGTCGGCTGATTGTGTCGGCTGATTGTGATTGTGTTTGTGACTGGCTGCGGTTGGTCTTTTGCGAATTTAGTTTAATTCGCACACCAAATAAAAGTTTACAAGCATCCGCCCTTGCTACAGCTTGGCTCGTAAACCTGTACCGCGGCTACCTGTGCATCTGCGCGGGCGGCGAAGCGTCGCTGCCGGGAGTAGAGCGGCACGCGGAGGCGGCGGCGGCGCAGGCGCTGCGCGAGTGGCGCCGCCTGCCGCGCCTCGTGTCACACGCGCACCTGCCGCTCCTGCGCGCCGCTCAGCAGCTCATGGAGCTCAGCGAGGCCGCGCAGATACACCAGGTGAGCGTCCTGTACACGTGGAGCGGCACGCGGAGGTGGCGGCGGCGCAGGCGCTGCGCGAGTGGTGCCGCCTGCCGCGCCTCGTGTCACACGCGCACCTGCCGCTCCTGCGCGCCGCTCAGCAGCTCATGGAGCTCAGCGAGGCCGCGCAGATACACCAGGTGAGCGTCCTGTACACGTGGAGCGGCACGCGGAGGTGGCGGCGGCGCAGGCGCTGCGCGAGTGGTGCCGCCTGCCGCGCCTCGTGTCACACGCGCACCTGCCGCTCCTGCGCGCCGCTCAGCAGCTCATGGAGCTCAGCGAGGCCGCGCAGATACACCAGGTGAGCGTCCTGTACACGTGGAGCGGCACGCGGAGGTGGCGGCGGCGCAGGCGCTGCGCGAGTGGTGCCGCCTGCCGCGCCTCGTGTCACACGCGCACCTGCCGCTCCTGCGCGCCGCTCAGCAGCTCATGGAGCTCAGCGAGGCCGCGCAGATACACCAGGTGAGCGTCCTGTACACGTGGTGCGGCACGCGGAGGTGGCGGCGGCGCAGGCGCTGTGCGAGTGGTGCCGCCTGCCGCGCCTCGTGTCACACGCGCACCTGCCGCTCCTGCGCGCCGCTCAGCAGCTCATGGAGCTCAGCGAGGCCGCGCAGATACACCAGGTGAGCGTCCTGTACACGTGGAGCGGCACGCGGAGGCGCCGGCCGCGCAGGCGCTGCGCGAGTGGCGCCGCCTGCCGCGCCTCGTGTCACACGCGCACCTGCCGCTCCTGCGCGCCGCCCAGCAGCTCATGGAGCTCAGCGAGGCCGCGCAGATACACCAGGTGAGCGTCCTGTACACGTGGAGCGGCACGCGGAGGTGGCGGCGGCGCAGGCGCTGCGCGAGTGGTGCCGTCTGCCGCGCCTCGTGTCACACGCGCACCTGCCGCTCCTGCGCGCCGCTCAGCAGCTCATGGAGCTCAGCGAGGCCGCGCAGATACACCAGGTGAGCGTCCTGTACACGTGGAGCGGCACGCGGAGGTGGCGGCGGCGCAGGCGCTGCGCGAGTGGTGCCGCCTGCCGCGCCTCGTGTCACACGCGCACCTGCCGCTCCTGCGCGCCGCTCAGCAGCTCATGGAGCTCAGCGAGGCCGCGCAGATACACCAGGTGAGCGTCCTGTACACGTGGTGCGGCACGCGGAGGTGGCGGCGGCGCAGGCGCTGCGCGAGTGGTGCCGCCTGCCGCGCCTCGTGTCACACGCGCACCTGCCGCTCCTGCGCGCCGCTCAGCAGCTCATGGAGCTCAGCGAGGCCGCGCAGATACACCAGGTGAGCGTCCTGTACACGTGGAGCGGCACGCGGAGGCGCCGGCCGCGCAGGCGCTGCGCGAGTGGCGCCGCCTGCCGCGCCTCGTGTCACACGCGCACCTGCCGCTCCTGCGCGCCGCTCAGCAGCTCATGGAGCTCAGCGAGGCCGCGCAGATACACCAGGTGAGCGTCCTGTACACGTGGAGCGGCACGCGGAGGCGCCGGCCGCGCAGGCGCTGCGCGAGTGGCGCCGCCTGCCGCGCCTCGTGTCACACGCGCACCTGCCGCTCCTGCGCGCCGCTCAGCAGCTCATGGAGCTCACCGAGGCCGCGCAGATACACTAGGTGAACAACACGATGTGCATACTGCACGCACCGACTACTAAACTACAATTTAAATTACATTAACTAACTATTTTGAATGCTACCAGACGAAATAAATTGGTCTTATACTTGGTGGAAGTGGTATTTCTATGTTCAGAATGATTTACTGAAAATGTGGTAATTGTTTTAGCGTCGGTGTCCGTTCCACCTTGTATAAAACAACATAACGAACATTTTTTGTAGCATAAACAGTTTTTTTTACCTTAAAAAAAACATAATTGCAAATTCTATGATAAAGACTTCGATTAAACCGTATGCGATTTCATAGAACCAAAACAAAATCAATTAACTGTAACAGTAACACAGAGACAGGCGCGGTCACAGCCAAAGACTGGAGGGGGTCACACAGGGCCGTAGTCAGGAATTTTGTTGGGGGGGGAAAGACTTATATTAACCGTTTTTGGATTAACTAATACAAAATACGGCCCCTGTGAATCCCCTCCCCCGCCCTCCTTTGGGACCGCGCCTGCACAGAGAGTCACACTACCCCATTTACCTTAACTGCACTCTAGCACATTCACGCACTGTTTAAAAAAAAAATATAAGCGTCATTTTCTGCATGCTTTCTAAATGCTATTTTTACAATTTTTAAAATAACATCTATGACCGATTTCCCTTTTATAAATCTGCTTTGTTAAAATACAAGTGACAATTATATACGTCAGAAATGCGGCCACTATCGGCCATTGTGTACAAGAGTCGATAAATAAGGCTCTATATACATAACGTTGCTGCGACGCTTCGTTTCACTTGCGTATCTATCGCTGTTACACGCTACCACGCAGCATATGGAATCGACCGAGCCGTCACAGATTCAGGCCGTGAGTATAACATCAGTGTGGACCGAAAGTAACATTGTATCGATAATGAATGTATGAGAAGTTGCGAGCATGTTTGTGTTGTATAGAAAAACATTTCTGACGTGTCCTGTGTGTCTGTGCTATCTTGGGGGCAAACTATCGCCCGAATAGGCTAACTTGCACGCAGTTCGTCATTCTTTGCTAAATACCAATATCTATAAAAGTCTGTCTGTTTGTAATATCAAAATAATCAAATTTAAAGCTATCAAAATTAAATGATTTCTATTTATCTATTATTAATTAAACAGAATGAAATTAAAATCAATTTATACAATATAATTATTATCTTTATAATTATAAATTATAGTACATTACGATATTAGTGCGTTATGATGGTTATAACATGCGAGGCGGAATTTCAGCCCGAGCCGAAGGCGAGGGCGTAATTGAGCCGAGCATGTTATAACCAATACGCACGTATATCGTACGACGTTTTTTAACTCATTTTCGAGGAAACAGAAAAAAAAAACATTTCACAATACAAGTACAAAAAAAAGAAAATTTGAGAAAAATGGCGCGAGGATTATTTTCTGCCGTGGCTGCGTGAAAATGTTGGCAAAGACGCTAGAGCATGCAGCCAAGTTTTTAAATTACCGAATAAACTGTTTTATTTTTATTTTAAATAAACTCAATCTGTGAATGCACATTGTTGCTTTCCCGTCATTTTAACAGCGCGCTAGCGCTGCCCACTGACTGGCGCCGCGCGGCGATTAGTTCGAAATTTGAATAGCAACAGCGCGCTGCTCACTAGCTAGAGTCGTGCACCGCGTAGTTCCCGTTCCCGTGGGAGTACAGGGATAAAATATAGCCTATGTTACTCAGTAAATATGTGGATTTCTAATGGTGAAAGAATTTTTAAAATCGGTCCAGTAGTTTTTGAGTTTATTCATTACAAACACACACACACAAAAATAAAAATCTTTCCTCTTTATAATATTAGTGTAGATAATGTTGTAATTAGCGTTGAGACCCAATCCGCATTGGAACATTCCTGCTATGCCCGCTCTTTTCACAGGAAAGAGAGAACAGTGTCCGTTTTTGCTAAATTAACATGTCCACTCGAAACAGATACTGATCAAAGACTTTATGTCCTATTCATTATTGTTATAATAAAAAGAATAACGAACTGGGTGCCAGTCTCCTCTTCCTACGTAACTCGTCCCACCCTCGAAACAAACAACTATACTCGTATCATGACCACAGGGCCTGCTGCGCAGCCGGCCGACATCACTGCACGATATGAAGGCCATAGTGAAGACGTGGCGCAACCGCTTGCCCGTAGTGGCCGACCCGCTGTCACACTGGGGCGCCATCTTCACGTGGCGCCAGCACCACTACCAGTTCATCGCGTCGCACTACGACTCGCAGTCCGACCACGCCTCTAACCATAGCATGCTGGGTGTACATGCTAGCGCTCAGGTAAATTAAACTTACATAAAAGCGCGCAAGAGAGTGTGGAATTTGTATATTTGAGGAGTCTTGATGCAGTTGTGCAAAGCAGAGTGTATGCGGGAAATAAAATGAATGATGCTATACATGAGGTACGAGATATAGAGCATTATTCAGTAACTGCATTGTGGACGTCAGATAGGCAACCGCTCCATGTAAAATAATGATTTACAACTGTATCCGGTTAGACTGGAAACTAACCACAACAAAGTTGGGAAAAAACTAGGCAGATCACGATGATAATACTATACATGTGATTGTGATCCAGTCGATATCCAAAAAGCCTCGACTGTCTGTTCACAATGTGTGGTGCCTACACCTATAATAATAATAATACTATTTTTATAATGTTTTTTTTTTAAAGAAATATTTAAAAATGTAAATAATAAGATGTCAGACGAATAAAGGAGATAATAATAACGTTTATTGTGTCCAAAAGTTATATACAAACAATATGGGTTTGGAGTCTTCTTCTTTTGAGTACTTATGTATGGAAGTGAATGTTGGCTGTGGCAAAAGTAACATGAAAGTAGAATTAATGCTGTGGAAATGCGTTCCTTGCGAAGGAATGAAAGATTAAATGGTTTGATAGTTCTATGTTGCGGTGTAGCACTTCAATACCCGCAATTACAGACACAATTAAAATAACAATGCACCGTGCCTCTGGAGGCACGGCCGGGAGCATACGGGTTAAAAGATGTGGTGTTAAAAATTTAAAAGAGTATGTTTTGATGTCGTAACGCTTATGTGCGTAAGGTCGTGCGTGTATGTATGAACCAGATGTATGAACGTGGACGAAACAAAAGTAGTATGTAAGGATTTTAGCAGGTGTTCTGTAGTTTCTGCCAGCACATAAAAAGGCGTATGTATTTATGTTAAAGCCCGCAAACATTCACTGCTGAACACACAAACACATGGGTCTCTAACTAGGGTTTAAAGCACGTAGCTCGCAACTTTGTTAAAGCTGCCTTCTGTACGGAATAACAGCATACTGCAATCACCAGTCCGTTCGCCGGGCGTGGTGATTATGGCAATCCTATTTTCGCAACCGCTGCATTTAGGGGGAGGGGGATATCTAGAGACCCATGTTCAGCAGTGTTCATTTACAGGCTTAAATATTGCTGATTGACTTCATGTACTATGTTACTCTACCAATCATTCTTGAGGAATTGCCGTAATCACCATGCTTGGTAGAATAATTGGTAAATGCAGTGTGGTGTTTTTACGCAGGTCTCTGCCACAATACAGAGCTCTGATGTAAGTATTTTCTTAAGTTTTTTTCGCCTCACTTGATCGTACCGCTCCGCTACCACTGTCCGCGCTGGTGGCGCCATCTTCAGGTCGCTATCGTATCCCCCGTGCGGTCAAGTGGGGCTCTCGCCTCATCATCTCTTGTATACCATAGTGATGAGGACGCCTTTATTGTATCGAGAGTAGAGCACTGTAGTAGACAATGTTATTAGAGCACCAACTTCTGTGTCGTTGTAGATATTACGTCACTTCTCATCTTTTCAGGCAATAATACACTTCGCAAAGATTGCAAGGAAGCACAATTTGTCAGGCGTGTGCCTGGACTCGCTACACCGTATATACACAATACCTAGTGTTCCGATCGTGGACTGCTTCCAAAAGATCAGGCAGCAAGTCAAGTGTCACATTCAGATGTCGTGGACGGAGGGCAAGGAGGAGTTACAGGATGGCATTGACATGATAGAGTCGACGAACTTCAAGTATTTCACTAAAGAGATGACGGCTGAGTTCTACGCGTTCAAAGGTTTACTCCTAGCCCAGCTTGGAAGGTCAGAGGACGCGAATAAAGCGTTCGCGGCGGCAGTCCAGCTGCACGATACGCTTGTCAAGGCGTGGGCTCTCTGGGGAGACTATTTGGAGCAGATATTCATAAGGGACCCGAGACAGATCCAAGTGGGGGTGTCCGCTATGACTTGTTTCTTGCACGCTTGTCGTCATCAGAACGAATCTAAATCGAGGAAATACTGTGCTAAGGTAAGAGAACTTCTCGACTGTTCACCCTGGTTTAAAGACTATGTAAAAATCTTGAGTACATTGGTATTAATTTGCGCCATAAATCACTAGGATATGATTCATAATTTCAGGTTCTTTGGATGTTAAGTTTCGACGATGAAAAGAATAGCCTATCAGATGCTCTAGACAAGTATTCAGTGGGAGTACCACCTGTCCAATGGTTGCCATGGATACCACAACTACTCGCCTGCCTTGTTCAGTACGATGGGAATGTTATACTCAATCTTCTGAGCCATGTGAGTTACTCATTTATAACTAACTAGCGGGCGCTACGCGGTTTCACCCGCGTAGTTCCCGGTCCTGTAGGAGTACGGGGCTAAAATGAATGAATGCATGTTACTCGCTGATAATTTAGCTTTCCAATGCTGAAAGAATTTTTCAAATCGGTCTAATAGTTTTTTTTTAGGGTTCCGTAGTCAACTAGGAACCCTTATAGTTTCGCCATGTCTGTCCGTCCGTCCTCGCTTAATCTCTGTGACCGTTAGCACTAGAAAGCTGAAATTGGTATCAATATGTATGTCAATCACGCCGACAAAGTGGTAAAATAAAATTGGAAAAAAATGTTTTATTAGGGTAGCCCCCCTATATGTAAAGTGGGAAGTGATTTTTTTTTTAATTTCAACCCTAACGTGTGATATATTGTTGGAAAGGTATTTAAAAATGAATAGGGGTACCCTAAAATCATTTTTTGATAATGTCAATAATTTCGGAAATAATCGCTCCAAAAGTAAAAAACAATGTGTCCCCCCTCTAATTTTTGAACCATAAGTTTAGAAAATATGAAAAAAATCTGAAAAGTAGAACTTCATAAGGACTTTCTAGGAAAATCATTTTGAACTTGATGGAAACAACAGTTTTTGTACAAAAAAAACAAAAAGTTGTACAAAATAATTTCTGGACTAAGTTTGTAGTATATTCGTATATGCAAGCATTTATACATAATGGATACCCACCTTTAAACTCATAGGTGGGAACACTTATTGTGACGGACGGGAAACTACGGAACCCTATACTGATATCGTTAAATATAATTATATCTTGTCTTATTAAGCCATTGTGCCGACTTTTTCTTTCATATCGATGGTACGACTACCGACAAGAGATAGCGACGTTTTGAATATTTAAATCTAAATCAAAGCATTTATTTCAAGTAGGCCAGTTACAGGCACTTTTGAATTGTCGAAACAAAGATGAAAATTAAATGTAGCTACAGTCCCAGTCACAAGACATAAAAACTGTGAAAGTACTGTAGTTGCCCATTCCCTAGCGTAGATATCTATGGAGAAGAACGGGCAAGAAACTCCATGGAGACTATTTTAAATCAAAATATTGTTACAAAATTTTGGTTACATCATTCATATTGATATGGTATATTATGTGAGAACAATGTAGCAAGATGTGCTCGTCAAAGTAAGTGTCCACAGTAAAAACAAAACAAAAAAATACAATTAAAAAACCAAAATAATTCATTCAAATAAGCCATGGCAACTAAGAGATGATCAGTCACAACTGACAGCGCTCATTCACGGACATTCAACTCAACCATTTTGAAGGGAACTAAATGAGCCGAAACATGCGCCACCATCAGCGAGACATTGGAGTGAGCATGACATACTCTCAACCGCCAGGGCACATTCAAGTCAAGAAAAGACGTAGGTTTCCAGTGAATGATAGCTTTCTAGTACATAATACTCGCACAGTATGGGCTATGCGATTATATAATACTAGCGGACTTCCCGCGGTTTCACCCGCGTAGTTCCCGTTCCCGTAGGAGTACGGGAATAAAATATAGCCTATGTTACTCGTGGATAATGTAGCTTTCGAATGGTGAAAGAATTTTTTAAATCGGTCCAGTAGTTTTTGAGCCTATTCATTACAAACAAACAAACAAAGTTTTCCTCTTTATAATATTAGTATAGACTAAAGAGATTGAATCTATACAATGCAAAGATAGTTGTACAATCTTCAGCAGCTCCAACAATACCATCTAATGCTATCAATTTACGTACAATTAAATTAAATGTACAATTAGCTAATTGTAGAGCAATATTTCCACAGGTCGGTCGTCTGTTCCCACAAGCGGTATACTTCCCCATCCGCACACTGTACTTGACTCTGAAGATTGAACAACGTGAACGACACAAAACGGCTGAGATCGCCGCGCACCTACCACATCAGCCCACCACCTCTGCCGTAAGTTTACTATTATACGAATGCAGCTTTTTATTGTCCCATATACTGTGTGTGGTGAGCAGTGGTGGCCCCGTGGTGGCGGCCCCGACTTACGAATAGTAAGTCGTGGGTTCGAACCCAGACAGGCACATTACTTTGTGTAATTTATTTCGTCGCCACTGCTCTCAAAACGGTGAAGGAAAACATCGTGAGGAAACCGGCATGTACTAGAACCAAAATTTCGAAGATATGTGACATCTACCAATCCGCACTGGGCCCGCGTGGTGGATTATAGCCCATTCCCTCTCATCATGAGAGGAGACCGTGTCCCAGCAGTGGGAACATTAGGTATAGGTTGATGATCATGATACTGTGTGTAAAAAGACCCATAACGAAGCCAAAAGGCACTTGTTCACAAGTCAATGCGATCATACCTTGGAACCTTCTAGTTACGGAGATATTGGAGGTCAAAGTTCTAAATTATTCATAAGCTTTTTTTAATACGAGTTTTAGTTACCTTCATGACCCTAAGCTATGTCTATTCATTGTCTATTGTACTATTTAATGTGTCTACCAGCACAATGTTTGCGTTACTACATTGAGTCCTACCGTAAACCTTGATTTTTCACCCCAAAAAAAATCATTTCCCAGCAATAATTTATGCGCATTGTTACTTAGTTTGATGTACGGAATGGTTGGTATAGTTCGATTCAAACTTAATGGCGGCTCTGAAGTTAGCTGCGAGTGACGGTCTCCGTAGGAATAACGCTTTAAACTTTATGGCGATTTGGAACATCTAATGTAAAGCTGCGCAGACAACAATTTTAGGTATCAACGGGGCGCAGATGACACATCGTTTTGTCTGTATAATTCGCAGACCGTCACTTGCAGCTAACTTCCGAGCCGCCATTAAGTTGGAACCGAAGTGGTTAAATAAAGGATCCGTTCACACCTTATATTGTTAAGAATTTCAAAAAAGACACTACACTACTCTATACATACTCTTCATAGGCTGGCAGCAAGGTGAGTGAAAGTGTATCATCATCGAGCAGTGGCTCCACGGGCGAGGCGGGCCCCATCAAGGCTACCGTGCCCATGTGGCGCTGCTCCAAGATCATGCAGATGCAACGGGAGATACATCCCACCGTGCTCTCCTCGCTAGAGGGCATCGTCGATCAGGTCAGTTGTCGCACTACGCAGCTCGGCGAGAAATGCTGTCCGGCTTAATTACATTTGATAACGCCTTTGTACAGTTTTTTACTTGTGCATAAAATTTTAATAAATAAACAAATATCAAGATATCCTCATGGATAGATAACGGTGGCGCCGTAATTTAAAAATGTTCATTGCTTTTTCCCAACGCCGACGACGATGCGAGTTGGGTCGCGTATTTACCTGTTCTTCTTTTAATCTGTAGTTGCTATACTTCTAAGTATAATTAGTGAAAGTCCGGCTCCAATAAATAATAATCAAACATGAAAATCATAATCAGATTCCCCAAAGAAGTGACTCGTCCGTTTATATTGCTTTGTTGTAGAAACGTAGGAGCTCGTGGCTCAATAATAACAGCCGCTCGGGTCGATCTTTAGGTTAATCCATGCTTCTCTAGGTTGGTCTGCGGATGGGTGACCACTCATTACATACCTAGTTTCCTCCGTGCCTCGGAAAGCACGTTAAGCAGTTGGTCCCGGCTGCCATTTGTAGATCTTTGACAGTCGTTACAGGTAGTCAGTGGCCCAAAGGGTCTGACAACCAGTCTTACCAAGGGGTATCGTATCACCCAGTACTTTCTGGGTTGTGGAGGTCAGATGGCAGTCGCTCCATTTAAAATACTGGTATCCCGCTGCATCCGGTCGGAAACCGACACCAACATTGTTGGGAAAAGGCTAGGCAGATGATAATGATGTAGAAGGAAACGTAGCCAAGTTGCTAGACATGTATGTAATTGAGGTTCCAAGTTGTATCTCACCAGATGGTATGGTTCCGCGAAAACTGGTACGAGGAGGTGCTGCGTCAGCTGCGCGCGGGGCTGGCCAAGTGCCACGTGGTGGCCTTCCACCACCGCGCCGCCGTGGCCGACGCCACCGTCACGCCGCACACGCTCAACTTCATCAAGAAAGTCGTCTCCACCTTCGGCATCGGCATTGGTATAAGTGAGTACCCACCCGCGTGTCACGGTTAGGCGTTATACTTTTGTTTTTGACTTCCTCTGTCTATGGTTAACTAGGAGTTTTTAGGTACACCGTAGACACAACGATACAGTCTGGATACGCCGTTTGGGCATAAATCTTTAAATAAACATGACAAACAGTCCTATCCGCTAGTTTTCAAGATGGTGTATTGAAAAAAGTGACAAATAAGTTTTACAAAATTAGCAAAGTAAATGATCATGATGCGTATAATCAATGGGATCACGAGATAGCATTCTTCATCAGTTATAATTCACCCATAAAAACACAATAACATACAATTTATTTCAGAGATATAATAACATACAGTACAGTGTGTATTGCTGTGCGATTATAACTTTGACATGACATAACAGGTAACAAAACTCGTATTTATTGATTCTCCACAGTTCACTAGTAGTTTGTACTAACCTCGTTTTATTTTGGGTTTTCTCTGAATATATAACTGATGTTGTGCCTCCTGCGAGCGTCACTTTATACAGATACTCCATTTTGTATGTCTACAGAATGTATTTCAACAAGTTCTCTAAGTGGTGCATTCTCTTCAGCTGCATCAGAGAGTCTCGCTCGCCGCGCGCAGGCCACGGTGCAGGACCCAGTCTTCCAGAAGATGAAGACTCAGTTCACCGCAGACTTCGACTTTTCGCAGCCTAACGCTATGAAATTACAAAATCTTATACAAAAACTAAGAAAATGGGTCAAGATACTCGAGGCAAAGACAAAGATTTTGCCCAAGTAAGTAGTTCAGTCAGGCATTGACCACTCCCCGCTAAGGTAAATAAAGAGGAGTTTTTATCACGATTGTGCCGTCCATCTTATCTAGTCCTAGCAACACTCACGCTCGATCTAACATCATCGCGTAGTTCTAGAAAGGGTTTTGGTTGGCTTAGTGCTTTCTTCACTTCAGTGGCTTACGGGTTCATGATAACACTTCAAGCAATCATGTACTAACAAAGGTTGAGACGGAATCAAAGCTAAATACTTATCGTTCTTATTTACTCTTGCAGATCGTTCCTCATTGAAGAGAAGTGTAGGTTCTTGTCCAACTTTAGCTTGAAGACAGCAGAAGTGGAACTCCCTGGGGAGTTTTTGTTGCCGAAACATACTCACTACCATGTTCGAATTGCAAGATTCATGCCGCGCGTTGAAATTGTACAGAAGCACAACACTTCCGCGCGCAGACTGTACATTCGCGGTCACAACGGCAAGATATACCCGTACCTAGTCGTGAACGACTCGGGACTAGGAGACGCCAGGAGAGAAGAACGAGTCTTGCAGCTACTTCGAATGTTGAACCATTATTTAGGCAAACAAAAGGAGACTTCGAGAAGATTTTTGCACTTCACTGTACCGCGAGTTGTTTCCGTATCGCCGCAGATGCGACTTGTGGAGGACAACCCCAGTTCGATATCACTGCTGGAGATATACCGGACAGAATGCGTTAACAGGTAAAAGTTCTTTACGATAAACCTTATAGCACAAATACTAATGTAAACACAATATTTGTGAAATATTTCGCGCATCATAATCATCATATATAGGCATGACGACAGTATCAAAAAATTGCAAATCTATTTAGTCCGTCAGTTAGTATTGGAAATTAATGGACACGTATTTTTTGTTTTTGTAAATCAACGAATATTGACAAAGATAAAACGCATCAAAACTCGGAAGTGGGGGCTCGTGACGTCACAACTAGCTAAAAATTATACCAAGGCGACACGTATTGAGAATTTTAAAAGCGTCATATCTTCGTCAATTTTGGTTTACGTAATAAAAGAAAAAACACGGGTTAAATATTTTTTGATGATCTACTGACGGACTAATTAGATATTTTTTTTGTCGTCTACCCTATTGTCCCCACTGCTGGAACACAAGCCTCTTAGAATCTATGAGAGGGAGTGAGCTATAATCAACCAAGCGAGCTCAGTGCGGTTTGGTAGATGACACGTCTTCGATATTCCTGTTCGCATTCGATCATTCCAACTGTCGGAAGAGCTCGTGTGTGGCTAAATAATAACAGCCGCACGGGTCGACCTTTAGGTTAAGTCGCACTTGCCTAGGTTGGTCCGTGGATGGGTGAACACCCATTACAAACCGAGTTTCCTTAGTGCCTCGGAAATCACGTTAAGCTGTTGGTCCCGGCTGTCTTTTGTATATCTTTGACAGTCGTTACAGGTAATCAGTGGCCCGAAAGTCTAACAACCAGTCTTACCAAGGGGTATCGTATTACCCAGTACCAACTGGGTTGTGGAGGCTAGAGAGTCGCTCTATGTAAAATACTGGTATTCAGCTGCATTCGGTTAGACTGGAAGCCGACCCCAACATAGTTGGGAAAAGGCTAGGCAGATGATGAACACTGACATAAGCCACATGACGCGCGCTAATTGTATTATTATTATTATCTATATTATGTTATTGCTTTGATTATAGGGGAGTGGAATACGATGCTCCGGTCGCCCGCTACTATGAACGACTCGCGGCCGTCCAAGCGCGTGGCTCACAAGCTTCGCATCAAGTCCTAAGGGATATTTTACGTGAAGTAAGTTAGATGTTTTGTTTATTTATTTGCGGGTAACGCAGGTTGCGGGGGGGGGGGGGAGAGTCATTAATTTTAATGTACTCACATAGGTATACCATAGCAGTTGTTTAAAAAAATTATAAATTTTGCCGTCAAAAATCTAGAATGAATATACTATAATGCGTCCCTATTTCTTGCACACAGGCGCGTTATTATCGCGCGATCTCATATCGCAATATCGCAGGACGCAGAAACGCAAGCGTCCTACTTCTATAGGCTTGTGTACTGAAAAAATCTTATTAGTCCGTCAGTTAGATTATCAAAAAATATATGACCCGTATTTTTTCTTTTGTTACGTAAACCAAAATTGACGAAGATACAACGCTTTTAAAATTCTCGTATACGTCACGCCGTGCTTTAATTTTTAGTGCGTTCTGACGTCACGAGCCCCCACTCCCGAGTTTTGATGCGTTTTATCTTTGTCAATATTTATTGATTTACAAAAACCGGCCAAGTGCGAGTCGGACTCGCGCACGAAGGGTTCCGTACCATTATTATCAAAAAAAGGGCAAAAAAATCACGTTTGTTGTATGGGAGCCCCCCTTAAATATTATTTTTATTATGTTTTTAGTATTTGTTGTTATAGAAATACATCATCTGTGAAAATTTCAACTGTCTAGCTGTCACGGTTCATGAGATACAGCCTGGTGACAGACAGACGGACAGACAGACGGACAGACAGCGAAGTCTTAGTAATAGGGTTCCGTTTTTATCCTTTGGGTACGGAACCCTAAAAACAAAAAATACGTGTCCATTATTTTCCAATACTCTAACTGACGGCATTAATAGATTTGCAATTTATTGATGGTGGAAACTAGCCAATTGCGGGGTTATTATCGCGGCAGTTTGTAAATTTGTAGCCGTCCGAATTTTTAACGTACTTAAAACAGATATCGCAAAATTCGCAATAACGCGAAATTATCGCACGATAATAACGCGCCTGTGTGTGCGAGCCTTAAAACAACATGTATCCGCATAATGTAGACTATTCTAAACAGATAATAAAGCAATTAGATACGGCGCACCTGCACTCAATAATTTAATCAAACGTTTCACAATGTAGGTGCAAGCGACAATGGTGCCAAAGGGCATGTTGCGCGAATGGGCCGCGGCGACATTCTCCGCGCCCACAGACTACTGGACATTCCGCAAGATGCTGACTCTTCAACTATCCCTGGCCAGCTTCGCGGAGTATGTCCTGCATCTCACGAGGTTGAACCCTGACATGATGTATGTCCATCAGGATTCAGGACTGCTCAACGTCTCCTACTATAAATTCGACGTTGATGATGCCACAGGTATGAGGCTTTTTGCTTAGGGCCTTTGGTGTTGTTCGTGTTAGCTTTTTGGTTAATAAAGTTTCAGTTGAATTTCAGTTGTGAAAAATATCGGGTAAGAATTTGTATTTATATACTGTTTGTGTCGCTGTTTCAGTAACTGATAAGCCTCGTTGTATTTCTCTGAATGGGTTTCTTATATAGCTGGTGTACCTACAGGTGAACTGGACTGCAACCGGCCCGTGCCGTTCCGACTGACGCCGAATATCTCCGAGCTGCTGACTACTATAGGCATCACGGGACCTCTGACGGCTTCTGCTATATCCGTGGCGAGATGTCTTGTCACACCCAACTTTAAGGTAAACAAGCCAAGATCTCGACACGATCAAATTAACTGGCGGAACTTCACAGACAAGGACTTTTTAGCTTTCTTTTATCATCACACTTATGGTAGTTGTTAAGGTTTATATTAAATTGTTGTCTTCAAATGCGCTCCGCTGCGCCTCCAGCGGTGTGCGCTGGGCCTTGGGGGTCCACCTGGACCACTTTGGGAATGACTGGTTTAGGGCCTAAACCATACAGCCTAAACTTTGGGCAATGCGTTGTCTGTCAGTGAATCGTAACATTTAAAAGGTGGATATAAATAGTAAAGTACCTTACCTTACCTAAGGTCCGAAAGAAATATATTCTTACCAAGTTTTCCTTCCAGATCCAATCCATCCTACGCACAATTCTGCGCGACGAAATGGTCACCGGCTACAGAAAACGACTAGAAGACAAATCCGGACTACCAACACCAGGAGCTTCCACGGAACAGAACAAACCAGTTGAAATGGACAACGAAACCATTATCAACATGGTTAACAAAGCAGTCACAGTTATCATGAACCGCCTTAACTCTATGGCGAATTTCGATGGACCGGATAGTAAGGTGGCAACACTAGTGACCGCAGCTAATAGTCATGATAATCTTTGTCGAATGGACCCCGCGTGGCATCCATGGCTATAAGCTGCAAATTATATTATGTTAAAGATAAGTTATATTTTGGGGTGCTGCACATATTTTTGAGTCAACACAGCGTGCAAAATCTAATGTGATTTGTAGAATATACTTTCGGGAAAAAGTCGCTTGGCTTAACTCGCTTTTTGTCAAGCTGACCCGAATTTGATTCAGCTATATAAAGATTCTGAAGTTTGCTGATGTAATTGTGTGTTGTTGCCGAACGAATGTTTCCCCGAACAATTGTTTAGCACCCCTTCTTACGTTTAAACGTTTTTAAGTCGTTATTTTAAGTTTCATTTTCGTCAACATTTTAAGAAGATTTTAAAGCTTTTTGAATGTACTGATTAGACAAACAAATATACACACAGTTATGTAATGTCCGAAAGTGCGATTACCAATGAATTAAAACTGAATTTTGTCTTCAAGTTTTTTAAGCACATACTTACATGTGCAAATAGTATGTTATTATTATAATAAAATCCATAGAACATTTTAGCAGTGAACTTAGTTGGATTTATTAAGATTCTCTCGCATTTTTGTCTATTATTGGTGTTGTATGATTAGTTCTCAGTCAAAACACATACAATCCATACAATCATACTCATACTTGTTGTATTTATCCAGAAAAATATGTATAATAACTCTTGGATCTCTGTTCATGCCCAATCCATGTCAATCACTTACAAAATCATGTGCAGTGTACAGAGGCAGCCTTTATGAGTAAATAATAATTTTGTAATACTAGGTGTAAGTGACTCATGTTGTTGATATAAAGATAAGAAGTCCGTTCTGTGATCTCTAAAGATGAGAAGTATTAAAAAAGAACGATACATTCTGATTGGTCGTTTTATTTTTGCCGGCTCCATGAATCCTGTTTGATGACGGTGACATACATGAAAAGAAGTTCTGATTGCATGTGCATGAGTGACAGCTAAGTACCTGTATGGGTGAAAGTACTGGGACGGCATCAAGTGCGCGACTAATAAGCGTGGATACCCCCGCCCCGCTGCCCCCGCGCCTCGCCAATCTCACTCGATCGCTAGAGATAGTAAAACTGATTTCATCACGCTAACAATGGGAAAGAAAGTGCAGTAATTGTAGGATAGAACAGGAACTGTTTACGTAGCCTGCTACGCGAATGTCTCTGTTGTAACATTTGGTATTAGATAGTTTATTCGGTCCCCATTTAGGTACCATCAGGATCTTGGAGAACAACACATTCATGCTCCGCCTCTGGTTGCATGTTATGCAGTGTCATTTCAGCGCCATTTTCATGAGGTTGTAGGTACAGAGACTCGAAAGTACTATGACTTCGTAGAGAGAGAAGTTATATTCTAGTATCATGTCAACATCCCATGAAACTAGTCATCCCATTACAATGAGAGAATAAATTTTCTTGTATATTAGACGTCTGTGAAGTTTCTTTCCTAATTTACACTGGTGGCTTTCCACTACTGGTTATTGTTACCGTACATGATATATACCCTGCTATTCCAGGCACATAAATATGCAGAAGAAAGGATATTTAGCAGTGTGGGTCTAAAATGTTCGTGTGTGGGTAGTTGAAAGCATCTAGAGAGGATTTCGACGTCATCAGGCGTCGCCCGTCATCTCCAATATTCATCCCCTTCAATCAGTTTCACAGTCTCTATCTCCTTAATCGGCAAGGTTCTGTATTTTGTTTTCTTTCAACCTTTGGAGTGGATTTTCTTCGCAATACCAGCATAGCTAAGTGAGACAAGCGGGTGACAAGATGAATCGTTCAAGGAGGTATGTCATACATGAGGTCGCCGACGGGTGTCTCGGCAGCGGCACCGCGGCGTCGTCGCGCTGGCGTTGCTAAGCGCCGGGCGGGTACCGCGGTGCGGGCGGCCACGTCGCGGCCGGCGCGCGCCGCTCTCCTCGCGCCGCGCCTCCCTCCGCAGCTCTGTCAGTCCGCTGAGCGGCGTTGCGTTATGCGCCGGTGTATTTCATGTTCCCGAGCCCGAACGGCGAGTGTCCGACCTCTGTAACCGACCGTTTATGACATTCGACAACCCCGCCCTGTGCATTTTTCCGAGTTGCATTTCGATCAGTGCGAAGAGTACGTCGGCTGCGAGCGATTCGTGCCGGTGTCGTCGGCTCCTCCCGCGTTTATTTATGTTGTCGTTTTGGTGTGGTGAATATTTGTGTTGTACGGACGATAACCGTATTATCTGTGCGATCGAGTCGAGTGGATATTTTTAACGATCGACGGCTTTTTGCAAAGGTGAGTGAAATTTCTAAATCTGCAAATGTTGTTCAACTGACGACGGGACGTTTGTTTGATTCGCCGCTACGTGGCGATCGTCTCGTCAATACCTACGTTCCGGAACATCAGGGATTGTATACAATGTAGCTATGTGATCGGCCTCGAAGATTCGTTTCTTAAAAAGCCACGTCAAATTCTGCATAATTATTATCGAGCATGTACTTCCTAGTCACGTTACAAAACCTGTTGTTTCGACGCACTTAAATTCTGAGGATGTGACGCTTTGAACTCTACAAAACATGTCTACGTGAGTCAAATAAGAGCATAATCTGGTTTGTTTTTGGCTTTTCGAGGGTTTGAAACTTATTAGATTCTTGTTAGACTCGGTCCTATCCCACTACACCATATGGTAGACGGAAGCGAGTGGGTAAGAAATCATGGAGGTAAGCGGCGCGGGGCGGTGCGCGGCCGGTCGAGCGGTCGAGCGACCGCATTCCATATGGAATGCCGGATTATACGCAATGTCAGTGTGACTGGAAGCTTGCTACCTCTACTGTACTGACCATTGCACATTTGCAACTATGTCTACCACCAGAAGTCTACGTTTTATACTTGAAATTACGCTGGGACGGTGCTATAAATTACGCCGCTGATTGACATTACGGCGCAAGTCTCTTTATGCCCACACGTAAATATGTTTAACCAGCTTCGTTTAATGTATGAAGAATAATATGAGCGTGTGCGTTTCAAACGAGATGACACTTATTGCGTGCTAGAAAAACGATTTCTACAAAGGCTATTTGTAAGCAATATGCTACACTTTGAAGATGCTACACTTAGGTCCCTGTTGATACTTCGGACCCGTTTGACAACCAACCCATTTTTACCCATTAGCTTATTGATACGAATCTGTGATTTTATTTAAGCGGCAGACAATGAACAAACCTAGCGAAGTTTTTGTTTGTTTGGATACAAAATAGGTAGGTAAGCGTAATTTTTCAGTGGATACATAGGAAATAAATTAATTTTACAAAATAAAGGGAATGTCTATTGACTCAAAAAGGAGCATAAGTTTGGTTCTTCCCCGAGATAAATCAAAAAGGGTTGCCAGTAATTGACAATTTGACCAATAGTCAATTTAGATTGTGAGTAGTAAGTATTTTATTATCTGGAGAGTCTAGAATGTAATACATTGTAATTTACAAACGCCCAGTTTTATGTTGGAAAATACTAGCCGTTTGTTACATATTTAATAATCATATTTGAAACATAATTTACTTGTTACTCAGTAATCTGAACTCTGTACCTACCAATTGATAAGCAAAGTCCCACGTACAGCGTTTGGCAATAGTCCCTTGGCCCGCGCAAGGGGCCCTGTAAACCCTTGATAAATTATTATCTCAGTGACATTACTCGTGATCTCACATAATGAGTATAATGAGTTCGATAGTGCGTGCTATATTTCGAAACACGTCCGTCGTCGCTTCCGCTGTGTGACCCACAATCTACAACAAACTTTTTAGGTGTATCTATAAAGTAATACATTTAGACGAGAGGCCTGACATTTTTAATCCATGACGTGTTATATACCTGTTGCAATGCCTACCTTTTAAAGGTTCCTGCTGTCTGCTTGGAAATCTAACCCAACCGTACTTTACAGAATGATTCATCTGTCTCGAAGGAATGCAATAAAATATTTCAAACACAAGGAATATCAAAATTTTATTGTCTTTACACTTTTAAGCAAAAAGGTTAGGTTTCAAGTTTCAGGTACCTCGAGGTGAATGCTCCAGGGTAGCCCGCAAAATTCAAATTTTCTTACGTTTTTTTGCAATTTGCAGGCCAGTGCCAGGTCGGATGTTGATTAAAATATTATTTGCGGCTGTAAGACGTATGTACGGTCGAACAAGCTATTTGGTTTACAGTTTAACCCACAAATTATATTGTAAAATGTAAACCAAATAGCTTGTTCGATCGTACCTAGTTACAGAATTATAATCATCAAAATCATCAATACAACCCTGCAAGTTCATTTAACTCGATTGAATGACTACCTATTTCATGAAAAAGTCATTCAATCGAGTTACATGAACTTGTCACTGGCCTGCAAATTGCAAAAACGCTTTTTGCAAATTGCAGGCCAGTGCTAGGTTGTATGTCGATTAAAATATTGTTCGCGACTGTAAGACGTATGTAGTTACAGAATTATAATCATCAAATTCATCAATACAACCCTCCAAGTTCATAAAGGTGTAAAAATGACTTTTTCAAGAGCAAAGTCGTTCCTGCACCTTTATGAACTTGGAGGGTTGTATTGATTACTTTGATGATTATAATTCTTTTCGTTCTGTTCTGTTCTGTCATACGTCTAACAGTCGCAAATAATATGTTAATCGACATACAACCTAGCACTGGGGGTCTAAAATGGCCGCTTTAACAGAATCGTATATGAATCACGTTAAAAATTTAAAATTCTTAAAATGGGCTTTACGTTCATAATCATAGAGTCCATTTTAAGAATTATATTTTTTTTACGTGATTCATACTAAGATTCTGCGTGGATTCTGCTAAAGCGGCCGTTTTAGA
This sequence comes from Xestia xanthographa, assembly GCA_905147715.2. NCBI lineage: Eukaryota > Metazoa > Arthropoda > Insecta > Lepidoptera > Noctuidae > Xestia > Xestia xanthographa. Next base: position 20,316,477 of record LR990655.1, on the reverse strand, counting down.
CCCCCTGGCCTGCAAATTGCAAAAAACCTAAGATAATTTGAATTTCGCGGGCTACCTGTTTGAAAGGTGACTAGTGTAGACTACCCACGTTTCTTTGTAGTCAGTTTGACTACTTGTTTTGTCTAGCTGCAAGGGCTGTTTGTAGGAAACATGTTATTTATTGTTCAAAATCAAACACTTTCTTTAAATCACACACAAACTGATTCAAATGATATTAATTAAAAAGCCATATTGCTCGCAACAATACCTAAGCCACCAAATTCATTATCGCGTAGTGTCCGGTTCTTGGGTCAAATTCACACAATCATGGTGACCTTTAATCTCGTTTCAGATAGCTAAAACACGTTCCTTTGTCTAAATTCTCAGAATTGGTACCATGTCTTATTGTTTACATACAGCAGCGATAGATACTTGCGTGACCTTTTTATTATTGGTATACCAATAAATTACCGAAACTCTACAGATTATCTCGTTCTGACTAGGTAATAATTTTTAAAAAATTACATTAAATATATTTTGAATCAATACAAATGTTACAAGTAAGTAGTTCAGACTACGCAGACACCGAGTATTACGCCGACTTTTTTAACCTTTTTGAATCGATTTACAAACCAGTGCCGAGTCTAGGTAGTTATCCACGCGGGTCCTTGACATTATAGACAACTTTTAATTTCTGATTCAAAATGTCACATGAGTTGTCGTGAGTCTAGAAAATCACATTAAAATAGTAGTTTCGTTATTTTCTGCTTCCTCGTGCCAAAACTTTAGATTGCATTGGTGACGATTTCTTTGTCAAATTAAAAATAAGTAAGTAAACAGAATTATTACCTATGTGTTGGTTGGTATTACGTTATCTTGTTCTTAAGACTTATTTTATACTGTTTGCAATTTATGTTATACTAGCTGACGTCCCGCGGTTTCACCCGCGTAGTTCCCGTTCCCGTGGGAGTACGGGAATAAAATATAGCCTATAGCACTCACGAATAACGTAGCTTTCTACCCGTGAAACAATTTTTAAAATTGGTTCATTACTTCCGGAGATTACCCCCTGCATACAAACTTACAAACAAATGTTACTTCTTTATAATATTAGTATAGATTATACTGTTTGCAATTTATGTTATACTAGCTGACGTCCCGCGGTTTCACCCGCGTAGTTCCCGTTCCCGTGGGAGTACAGGAATAAAATATAGCCTAAATAGCACTCACGAATAATGTAGCTTTCTACCCGTGAAACAATTTTTAAAATTGGTTAATTACTTCCGGAGATTACCCCCTACATACAAACTTACAAACAAATGTTACCTCCTTAATATTAGTATAGATTATACTGTTTGCAATTTGTGTTATACTAGCTGACGTCCCGCGGTTTCACCCGCGTAGTTCCCGTTCCCGTGGGAGTACGGGAATAAAATATAGCCTATATAGCACTCACGAATAATGTAGCTTTCTACCCGTGAAACTATTTTTAAAATTGGTTCATTACTTCCGGAGATTACCCCCTACATACAAACTTACAAACAAATGTTACCTCTTTATAATATTAGTATAGATGATAAACTCCCAGACCTAGTCGAGTCATGAGTTAATCAACCGGTTATGACTATGTGCACTGCACCGAGATTAGATAGATAATAACACAAGCATGCGATCATTACGAAATATCTCGTCAACAGGATAATACAACTCCTTGTGTAGACGGATTGATTTCATCATTGTGATTTAAATAAGGAATAAGGAAGTAGGAATAACATTAGGTGTCAGCCTAAACTTGGTAATCTAGGCCGGTAGTCTTGTTATAGCACAGATTTTACAATCAAGTTTGGTTTATCTCGGGCAAAGTAACTATTGTAAAATGAAAGTAGATACCTACAAGGCTTTTTCATCTGATCAAACCTCTTCTGTTTTGTAACGAAAATGATATTCACTCGCAGTAGACGCCTTTCGTTTTACCGGACAACACTATTAGCCGCAATAAACACTCATTCTAAATTGAATTACTTTCAATTACGAGTAAATCGGTTAGGATGTCATCTTGCGATGCAAGATGCGGTCTTTCCTGTTGTACCAGATAGCCTCGAGTAGCATTAGAGTTTTAGTTCTTTCTATAGTAAAATTTTGCTCTGCAACTTTCATAATGCATTTCATCAACACCGCTGTTAATAGCGTTGCGCTAAATTTTGTAAGGTGAATGAAGATATGATCGTCAGTGTTAGTGATGAAATCTTGAAGAGATATAATCACATTCCGCGGCTAGCTCCCCTCTCTCTGGCGGAGCCGCGGTGTTGCATACCGACGTCGCCGCACTCTTATGTGGGTTGCATTGCACTTTACCGGCGATGTTGCTGTGGATCATCCACATGAAGTTACTTGTCATCCTTTTGTTTCATTCAGTAGCAACATTGTTGCCCTATACCACTGTAATGTAACATCTTCTTTGGTCCCTTTGATACGAAGTCAATTATTTTCGGGTGAATCGTCAATGACGTCAGGTGAGTGAGGACTGGTTAGACCATTGCTAGATGATTATTGTATAGGTAGAGGATAGCGGGTAACGGTTCTGTCATGTTTGCAGAGGCACGGGTGTGGGCCCGTGTGTGCGTCCGCGCCTCTCACTCAGTCACACAGGCGCAAAGCGCTCACGGCGTAGCGCGGCCGTTGAACCGAATACTCGAGGAATTTCTCCAACGCCGCAGTCGCTTTGCTTTGCAGAAGAAGAAAATTATCGCAGGTGGTAGGCTTGCACGACTAGAACTGATGACGACTATGTGTTTATTATCCTCGTCTTCTATTAGAGGCGTTATTTTGTTGGACGTTTCTTTGCTCTCCTGTGTCCTGGAGACTGAATGTTGTTGATTTTTTTTTTTGAATGTTGTTCATGTAGATTTGAATAATGTTTGGTGTTTCTTATTCTCATAATCAAAAAATGGACGCGCGTCAAAGGTTAACGTCGTCGTCGTCTGTGGGTAGTTCACAGTTCTCTATGATATGGAGTGACGCAGCTGTACCACTTATCACTACAGCCACAATTTAGGTGTTAGTAAGTACCAATTTGTCGTAGACACGTGTGCAGCTGATCTCGCAATAGCATACCGGGCCAGGGCGCGGTCTGCCAATGGGCTCTCGAAACACGAATAAATTTTATGTGACATATATTTATGTTACTCTACAAAACTTCTTGTAATAAACGAGCGGTGTGTTTTAAATATCAATATAAATTAGTCACTAATGAATTTTTATGAGTAAAACAGAACGAGGGGAACAGACAGATGTGACAATAGAACAGCAATTAGTGAAGCGATTGTGAACACTGAGATTATGTCTAGTTGTCTGAAACACGTTTGTTTTGCATTTATTGTTCAAACGTATACTTCATTTGAAAATCAAGCATCATTTCAGACTGGTTCACTGGTCGTATAGATAGAAAAAAATGCCACTTTTCCGTTTATTTTTCTTTCCATTGATTCTGGATGGCATCGACCATTGAATACATATAACTCTAAGTTGTTCTTTCTCTTTCATTATTTTTAGCGTGGCGAGCGCGTTGAAAACTTTTCCCGCCAAATTTTCTCGTGACAGCTGTCAACATGTTGCTATTGACATAATTAACAGTGTTGCATGCATAAGTAATGAAAAAAAAAACATAAAATGGTCATAAACTAATATTGAACAACGGTTTTATTTACAGTGGGAAGAAAATGCTTTTTCGTTAGGTATTTTAATAGCACACACACAAATTGCTTGGCTCCGTCAGCACATGCTTTTATTTCATAGCGTGACAACTGACAATAATCAAGACAAAAAGTAAAATCGATCTCTAGCACATCTTTGTGTTACGTAAACATAATACGATTTATATTTTACGTAAGTGACTAGTAAATATGTACAGACAGGTAGGTGTATAGTTTATTGAATAGGCAATCATGCTGTTTTCCTTATGTGGTTAACAAATCTCTTAAAATTAATTAATTCGTAGGTAGTACCTACGTTTCCAGCTCTCAAAAGGACTGGAAAACTAATAACTATAAAGGTAGGTAGTTAGGGTTTCATTCATGATAATGATGATACATCCATACACATAAGTACTTACATGAAGTGTAAGGATAATTATGAGGTGTATTCATTGTCATATTATTATAGTCTCCAATATAGTTATTACCTTTGTTAAAGTCCTGAAGTATCTAGCAGTCTTTGCCGAAGGAAGTTAGTAGGGTTCAGTATTTATCCAGGATCTTTTGATTGTCATTCGTAGCAGATTACAGATTTTTCAGCTTAGCTAGTATCGCCACTATATTGATCATTTACCTCCATTAGCTTCTAGAGCATGCGTGTGATGATAAACAACTGATAAGCTTTTTAATCTTATCGTCAGATAACGACAACACTAGTTTGTCTAGTTACCAATGTTACCATACTGAAATAATTTACGTGTTTAGCTACTAAATTAAAGTTTGAGTGACGTGACAACCGTGACATAGACCACTGAATACAATCAAAATTATACATTTAGTGTTCGCATTTCAAAGAAATATCTACCTACTTGAAAGTTAACGTCGTAAATAATCACATGATTATGTTCGATTTTCCAATCGCAAGAAACTTTCTCTGCTCAAACCGCTGCTGTTTGCTATCTATGTGAGATCTCTTATGTACCGCTCGTAGTAAATGTACCAATGTAATAGTAGTGATACAAGATACAAATGCTAATGAAAACCAGCCGAATAGACGGTTCAACTAAAACATTACGTAACTTTGTTGGATAACGCTATTTGCCATTATCATACCGAATTTTTAATTACCATTTGAGATTCTTGTACTTTTACGTGAATGCTTCGTCGGCAACTTACTAATAAAAGATTGCGTCACCAGCCTTCACTTTTAGTGTGTCGAAACTATCCATGAGTTGCACGTTGCACAAACATCCGGCTCAAAAGACCAACTGACTGACTTAGATGACAATCGATATAAATTCGATAGGTCAGCTAAAAACCGATAAACAAAATAGTTTACACGTGTAACAGGCTAACAGGTAACTGGGGCCATTAGCCCATTACATTATAATAATAATAATTGTAACCTGCCCGAAACCTGCTTCTGTCTGCGCGGATTTGGCAACACGGGTGGATCGTTTACAGTAAATCTATTAAATTGTTTGATTGTTATTAAGCACGAATTGTTTACTTGGCTTTTGCACGAATTGTTTGTATGATAAAAATAATAATCGTGTGCGGAATGTGGGCTGGCAATGCACGTTCAGGATTAAAGACAAGTAGCGCAGGGCAATCATACAAGGTTGTGGGCTAAAAATAATGCAAAATCTTGGATAAAATAAAACCCTTAGTTGGCAGCCGGTTGATGGTGGCGGAGTGGTGTGGCGGGCGCAGTGCTGCCAACCCGTCTGAGCAAAAACGCGCTGTTAGCTCTTTAAAAAAGCGCTAGAAAGCGCTAAATGGTCATTGTCAAAAAATCGCTGTATTCGGCGCCCAAATTCAAACAAAACGCCCAATAATTTGATACTGGGGATGTTTAAACGTATTTCGTCGGAATGATTCGGTACCTAGTTAAGACAAATTAAATATTTTGAAGTAATTATTAAGTAATTCAAATTATTTATTGCATTTTTTTATTGAATCAAAATAGGTTTGACAGACTACGATACCAACTGAAACATAATTATCAGCATTTATGTGATGCAAGTTCAAAAAATTTAAGTGATTCGTTTCATGTTACGCACATCACAGAATAAATAATAGTAGATGTGCACATCATAATATAATTTCAAAAAGCGCTAGATTTAGCGCTAGGCGCTAGAACGCGCTATTGAACAAAAAAAGCGCTAGATCTGGCGCTGAAAGCGCTAAGTTGGCAGCACTGGGCGGGCGAGTGAACGCGCCGACCTTGGGCCCGTGCCGGCCCGCGGACGTTCGTTGAACGCGCCGTGTCCCGCGCACCCCGCGCCCCTCAACCCGCGCGCCCCGCCTCAAGCCCTACAACACAACTCGTTTGCGACATGATTATTCGAAAATATTCAAAAATTAAAGTGAGAAGCTGCCAGTATTCTAATCATTTTTCTCTAAAAGACCACTGACCTTGATGCTCTACTTATAAGCTTCAAATTAATACCACGAAAAACAACTCGACACAGATGTCATCGATCTCTCTCTACGATTAGCATTGTCTCGTTCACTAGAGTTCACTAATCTCTTTATCATACTTATCGCGATCTGTATTTATTTATCTCATTTCACAATCTACCATAAACATAACAGATGTTTTCTCAGTCACGAGGTATCTGTTACGTTATGCCGACAATGTATAACGTGTAACTTACAATAAAGGCCGCCATAACTATCCAAAACAAAAGCGTTTCCACGTTTGGCTCACTAACACGCATGCGATGCGAACATAATAGACTATAAAAATATACCCAAAACAGTGCGTGACGTAGTATTCTGCATTATTTTCGCAATAGTGTGTGCGTGGGGCCCGGCCGGGCGCGATGCTGGCCACTGCGAACGTTGACCGCGCGTGTAGTTGTACGGTCAACAAAACCTCAGTACTGCTCAAATTGTAATTATTCCTGATTAAAAGCGCTTTTAGTGAATGATTATCGATTTTATACATAAACATACGACTATTTTGCTGTCGTGTACATGACAAATTGATTTGTTTGATTGCCACATTAATGACTTGTATTGTTTTATGAATGAGGATCTGCGTTACTTTATTAGAAACGATGTTGGAAATAGGTGTCGAGAACTAACCCTTTATGAAAAAAATGACATTCCGTATGCATAAACAACAGTCATGTGTTTAATGGGCTGTTCTGTAAGTTCTGTCACTATATAGATAAATGATTGTATGAACTAAACACAAATGATTCACATTTATTTGTAGTAAGTTACGCTGATAAAACCGTCATGTTCCGTCCTTGTTGCTCAGCGGCGAGAAAAACATAGTAAATTGAGTGAACCGCTTTTGATCTTCTGGTGAATATAAAAACGAACAATGAAATGGAGATATGGGTAGTCAATAATAGAAAAGAGCTTTACGAAATATGCAGACATAAATAATGAAGCTAGGGAGAGAGCTCAAATCCCTTAGAATTCCCACGTCTAGACGGAGATGGCGGGATGAACTGGACTGGACCTTAGCACCTCTCGATTGAAAAACGTGGAAAGGAAGCTAAAGCACAGTGATACAATAATACGCACAAACAAACAACAACACGCTGCTAAATATAGAATTCTTACAATTGTTGTATGTAAACCAAATCTAGGTTGTTGTCGTACACCAACTAATAAAATCACGTCAACGGTGAATTGCAGAAGAGCAAAATAATACATATTATTTCAAGCCAACCTCTTCAGACAATGTATTAAAATTCTTGAGGTATACGAACTCTATTGGATCTTGGAACAGAATGAAGTGGTTTAGAATTCTGTTCATGTAAGGAAATAAAATGTTGGCGCGGCTTCTTTATTGCAAACTTACTATGACGACTTCATCTCGGATTTATTGTCGACACTGTAATCTTGAGCCTTCCTTTAAGTTTAAACAGATAATGTGAACACATTCGTGCATACAAACAGGATGTGGAGGATTTTCCTCGTTCGCTCAGAGGCGAGATGTCGGACAGGTTCTTGTGCGTTATTACTGCAAGATACTTACCTGTCGATTGTAAATGATACGAGGTAGAACTTGTTGTTGTTTTGCTCTTGAATCTTTCAACTAATTTATTTAATTCGCCACATGAAGAATTAAATAGAGTAATTCCAAACAATCTTTAAAGTTAGAGACAGTGACTTCTGAGGTCCTGCAAATTTTTAAGTCTAGTTTATTGGCTTTCAACCGACTTCCAAAAAGAGGAGGTTCTCTTTGTTACCTCAGAACTTTCGACTGGGTGAACCGATTTTGACAATTTTTTAGTCAGTAAAATTCTGACATTCCCTTCCGCTCCGCCCAGAGCGGCAGGGGTAATTTGATGATTTCCCATCCGGAAAAAAAAGGTAGGTATGTTAAGTTCCATCCATATATTGGGGATACGCCTATTACCATGACATGACGTATTGCTAACAATGCCAAATAAATTCAAGGCAAATATTTGTTTGGGAACAACTAAAAATGGAAAAATAAAAAACTTTTTTGCAAAAAATAAAACCGACTTCAAAAACACAAAAAAGTGAAAAATAACTTTAGCTTCAGAAGTCGGTGACAAAAAAACTAAATCAATCAAACAAAAGTCACCGTTGTTTCTATGATCTGTGGTCACCGACTTCTGAAGCTAAAGTTATTTTTCACTTTTTTGTGATTTTGAAGTCGGTTTTATTTTTTGCAAAAAAGTTTTTTATGTGATAATAAAAACCTATTGTGCTAGGTCCAATAACTAGAAAATTGCAGACAGATTTGAAAATTATCCAACAAAGGCCAGTAGTGATTGAACAGATTGTTAACAACTCAAAGGTGCAATTGTCGCGAGTGCGTCAATGGCAACTGAATGCTGTGTGAATGTGCATTACAATTATTATATCCAAGGATGAAGATGATTCTGCTGACTGTACATTTTTATTTTACAAAGCAAAAGTGTTTCAATTACTTTATTCTTATTGCTTCAGTTGTGTAATTGTGTTGTTTGTTATATGTATTTATTACCAATATTAATCGATTTATCGATCGCACGCACCTGTAGTCTAAACCTGATTTTTATATTAAACAATGTGGTCTGCTCATCTCCATCTGCCGAGACGTTTGGCTATTTTTAAAACCCACATAATTATGACGTGTGTAATAATTCCGGTATATCGCCCGACAACCTACCATAATCTACTTTGCATGAGCTCTAAGAAACTTTTCTAGAAAACAATATTTTTATCCAATCTGGATTTTACGTGTGCAAATAAACAGATTTCTAGTGTGGCCAAATTTTTAAATTTTCCTTATATTATGTTGAATGAATCACAGCTTCTAGTTAAAAACAAGGCAAGGTTCCAAATCGGACTAATATCCGTTTACTAACCTGGGTTCTCTTTCACAATCACCGAGAATTCAGTCTCTTAGGTAAAAATGGCAAAAGTGAAATTGTTTTTGCAAAAATACATGAATACACCTGCGTTAGGTGTCGCTGTCGATGTCGTGCATGCTTACCGCTGCAAACGTCAACTGCGGAATGATGCACGATTTAACGTCAAAACAGGCAGATGTGTGCGATACGATCTCCCCGCATCGGGCGCATCACGAGGCGCATCGACCACATCCACATGACACTTTCCCCGCATGCACTACATGAAAGCCACTCAGCACGTTTTGTTATTAAGGCAATTATCTAAATCACCATCGAATCCTGTTCACACATGACGACTGACGTGCCTTTGTGACAACAACAATGATAAGTTATGGATATTGCACTTTCGTGTGTGTTATGCTGGCAGGACCACGATTTGATTTGTGAGTAATTACTCGAGCGTAAATAATGAATTTAATCTATTCATATTTATCATTAACACTGAAAACGGGATATTTACTATTTGTTTTGAGTTCCCGATATTTATTTGGTCCCGATTCTCGATTTTTTTCTTTGTTATTTACACTTTTACTAAAATATTTTTACTATTAGGTACCTACACTACGAGATTGTTTATGTTATTCTGGTTAGGTTTACTTTCTTTATATAAGTACCTAAGTTTTATTCTAAAATTGTACTTTCTGGAAAACTTAGCTATCGGATTTTTTTTTTATATTTTTTTTCACAGATTACTAATATCGCCAATAGTTTATTAAGTAATTTAGATTATAATAACTATGCCGTCTGACATTTGCTTGTAACAAACCCCGTCTCAGGTAAAGGGGAGTGAGCTGCCCCTTGCCCTGTCGAGAGGCGCGCACTCAACGTATTCTTTGAAACTTTTCTAGTTATGGTTTAGAAATGAAATACTTGGTATCTGCACTAACACTATATTAATTAACTTGTTGTACTTGTTTGTCAGACCTTTATTTTCAACATTTTATTATTGTTTTTACAGTATTTGTAATTTATTTATTTATTAAAAGGAGAACCAATAAGTAATTTGTTTGCTAATAAACAAAACACTGCTGCTACTGTTTAAATTGAAAATGGACGTTTTAAAAGTTTGTTAGTTCAAGAGATATTTGCCCGATACCGGAGTTTTCCCCGTGGCCTTGCTCATGTAGTCATGTAAACAATTCATATTACGCAATTTGTGAACGCATTTACGTTGCAATGTTCTTGAGATAGTCGAAAAGACGACAATTGACATGGATTACATGACTGTTATCACGTAGACCTATATTGGAACCACTTTCTTTATCAAAGTAAACAATCAGCTATTTTTAAACGGTTGGCCAAATGCCCAGCCGCGTATACTTTCTATACTATCTCTACTCCGAAAATACTTTAATTTTGAAGCCGTGGTTGCCAGGTTGCAATAAAAATTGATCGCAGATTCTCAACTTTGTAGCTTATACTGATTCCGCCTACAAATCGCGTAGCGATTTCAGTCTACGAAATATAATAATATGTAGGTAGTATCTGCTTTGCGAAAATTCATAGACCTACTTCTCAAGTGGCTTTTATTAAGTACATTCTTGTACTTTTTAATATGCATATTATCGCTTGTAGAAACAGTCCACGCAACTGAAAAAACACTATTCATTGCGAAAAACTGAATACCAAAAGAAATGTTCTGGTTTCGAAGTATGATTAGCGCTACGCGAGATGTAACAAGTGGTGCATCGGGGATGCGACGGGGGTCGGGGTGCGATCGATAGGGGTTCGTGGGCGTCGGGGGCGCTCGGCGGGGCGCCTCCCACGTCAGCTGGAGCCCGGCCAGCCTGCCTCCAGACCTGACGTAAATAGCATCGATAGGCACCACTGTTTACGTCGGAGCACGTTTTTCATAATATTATCGTTATTATAAATAAATTAATCCAAGGATATTTATAACAAAGCTGAAATCAGAGGTAAGACTTCTTCAGAGGTAAGACTTCTTCTTTTTGCATGGTATTCGTTATGATTTATTCGATGTTTCAATATTTTCCGTGGCGGGCGGTGTGGTACGGGCGGCGTCATTTTGGTTCTGAAAATGTCAAACCGGAACTGCAGGCTTTGCTTTTATGGAAATGTGCTCTTTTCAGTATTTTTTTATTGCTATGCTGAGCTGATGCCAAAGCCCCAAAGCTGTATGATTGTTGCTTACATGTATGAATGTAAGATAAAAGTAGTAGTAAGATAAAAGTAAATGGTGGTAAAATTATCTGACCTTTTATTGTTTTTAATCCCTGATGAATTAACCGAAAACATGTGATAAACAATTCACCGTTAAAACGTAAGATGATTAATGCGTGTACCTATTAATAAAATTCAGCTATAACAAACAATAGTTGAACCTGTGTCTAGCTAGGCAGATGTTAAGTCTCAGTTCTTGTAAAATAATCTCGGCTGGCAAAACATTTATTTTTGTACAAGTGTAAGTAGGTAGGTACATAATATCAATCAAAACGTGGCTCGCGCCGCACATATCCACAAAATATCCCACGTTTTACGAATTAGGTACGCTTTGGACACAGTATCATAATATTACCGTGCTTTGGATGAGTAGACGTGGCTTTTAAAGAATAATTTCTTGATTTTTGACGTGACAACGTCTTATAAATTGGTTTGCCGGGTGACACTTCAAGAAACTGGGTCACGTTATGCGGCTCACAATGAGAGCGAGTGAGAGGCACGCGTCCCGCCTAAGAGCGAGAGAGACAGACATAAAAAGTTTATTTTACCACTCAAAGTCGTTGTCACGTAAAACTTTCGCCCGTATACCGACTTTACAGGCAACCAATTTTTAACAAAGATTTTAGGAAAATTCCACGAATACTTTTCATCAAAAACAAAAGATATCAGCCAAACGTGAAATGTGATTGTAAAATTGTAGCATTATTTTGTAACTTTCTACCTACTTCCGCGAAACAGTTTCTGTCAATTTGTGTGAGCGACGCGGGAAAGTCTTTGTAATTTATCTGGATTTTCTATTCATTCGTAGATATGACGTAACTGCTGAGTGAGTAATGCTCGAGATTTGTGTCCCTGACGTAATTTACACGTACACAACACACGAGTGTGTAGTGTACATCTGTCTGATAGCTATTCTCTGAATTATTGTTATGCCAACACTGATTAAGAGGAACGGTTGTCGTGAATTGAACTTTACTGCATATTGTTATCTTTTACTCCAACCGGGCAGTCCAACTCCGGCAGTCTCGACAGAGTTAACGACAAAATCGCTAACTTTCGATCGCTAATTACTTACGAAAAAATTCGGTTGCAATAATGATGCTTGCGAGTAGGTACAGCAAGTCTCTACATCCAACATCCAAGATGCCTTTCTCGCGAGCATCATCATTGCAACCGAATTTATTCGTTAGTAATTAGCAATCGAAAGTTAGCGATTCCAGCACCACTAATCGATTCGTAGCTAAATCTTTTGATCAGACGGTATTTCTTGTGAACTGGGTTTTTTAAATGTTTTGAGTTCTGATTATACGTTAGTTTTTAAAAGCAATTTACTTGTTATTCTTATCTTGGAAGCGTATTCTCAGAAACCGTATCTCCTGGACTCTAAAACAATCTCAAACCTCGTGCCAAATGATGCTGTGGCTTTTCCAGACTTTTTAGATGTTTACGATCTGCTTCATCACTTACACAAAATGGATTGTGTTTATTTACTCCAATTGTTTATTTATCACACATGTTTGTTTATTGAGTAATTACTTACTTTATGGTTTGATTAGAATGTTCCTAATAAGCTCTTCTGTAAACATTATCTGCGTCTGCCCAATAAAGAATAAAGAAACTTAGCATACCTACCTACTTAATTAAATGCACTACCTATGTGGTTATTGGCATGACATAAAATATCAAACTTAGGTAAGTCTAACCTTGTTTTAACTTTTGCAGGTACGTACAAAAGACAAGATGGGCGGGTACTGGGATCCATCTCGTATTTATGCTAATGTAAGTAGGTACCCACGATTGAAATGTCTCTCAGTGTTTAAAAAAACTTCTCATTGTTACCGGCCGTGGGGCGCATCATACATCGCTCATGTTTTCCTGTGTCGCTCACAATGCTACAAACAACTATCGGACATTACTTCTATATGTGCGACACGATACAATCAACATTGCGTGCTTATCGAGCTCTCTACATTACAAATTACACACGTTCGCAATTATACTCGAAACCCGCAGTGATTGATATCTCTCATTGTGTCTAAGCTTACACCGTAATCTGCGGAATCTGTAATAACAACCTGCCTTCAAAACAACTTGAAGGAACGCCGCGACACGCAAAAATGTAACTGTGTTCTATTTATATTTAGGACATCTTTTTCAAGTACAAATCCGTTTTGTCCGTCTTTTTTGTAGTAGGTACAATATTATGAAACGGACTAAGTACGGTACTGTACTGCCATAATAGGTAATCCACAATCTTTTATTTATTCAAAAGTTAGAACAAAATATTACAAAATATTTAATTACAGAATAATATATAAAATTAATCAGCGTTTATTCAAAAACATTACAATAACTTTGGAAAATGGGGGAAATTTTTATGTGTATTGGTACATTTTGGCAGAACGTTTATGATCAAACGTTATAGCCTATATTATCATAGGTTCTATCGTTGCTAAATAGTTAAGCAGATCATAATCTGCCTAGCCTTTTCTCAACTTTGTTGGGGTCCGCTTCCAGAATTCAGCCCTAACACTCCTAACTTCTAACCATTATTTTACATGAAGCGACTGCAGATATTAATGTCATTGATGATTTTTCTATTTTGTGTGCACGGCGTCATTAGTAATACGCATTCGATCTCGAGAAATGCCAGTTTGCAAATAACAAAACAGTGTCAGCCGTTACATTAATGAGGATATACATACCTATAATTAAGTGATATCTTGATCTTGACTAAATATCAACGTGCAGGCCACTGGATGAATTGGGTCACAATTTAGCATACAGATCTTTATAATCCGCTAAGAGAGAATTTTATAAAATTTAACCCCTGGGCGGGTGACATCATGGTTGAAAGTTTGTATGAACATCCATCACCAGCGCATCCGTTTGACTAGAATCCAATTTTCTATGATATCTGTTGACTAACTATTTGCTAATGTTTACTATAAATTACTTTTAATTTCTTACTTTAGAACTAAGTACCAGACAAAATTATTTTTAAACGCTTACACACTGTATGTGTCATGCATGTTAACTAATTATACATATACGAAGTTCAATCACCGAAACTAAAAGTTCGTTGTGTCCCAAATTACCGTATCTCATGCGGCGATAGACAGATAGATCTTTGTTATGTCTAGTAAAATACAAAGCGCAAAGACTATCTATAAGCTTTGTTTTCTCGGCTGCCTAGTGCCTGTGCTCATAACATACACATTGTGGTCGACTGCCCACTTGCCCAGGCGCATGCATTGTTGAGAATTCAGCCCTTGGGTATGTGAAATGTGAATGAATGCGTGACTTGATGTCGATTTGTTTGTGGTCTGTACATCACTGCAAATTCCATTACGGCCTAGTCAGTACCAAGACCGACTGCGTTTTAGCACGTTTTAGTTTTTATTTGTCTTAGGGTATGAGCAATTTTATGAATTTTAGAGAACATACTTAGTTTTTTTTTTGTATTAACAATTGCTATTAAATTTATAATAAATCCCATGGGAGTATGATTCACTTACAATTATGCATAAAGTATTTAAATGAGACTTTGATGAGTCCGCGGCTTGTGGCCGACTGTCGGCGCCAGACTTCATTGTTACTTTTATTAGCCTTGTTGGGAGAGTGAACGAACGATCATTTATTAGTATCCATCCACTGATTGTAGCATTTGTAGCCAGTTGCCACCCCACGTGATTATTAACAAGTCATGCTTTCTAGCTCGTTCGGAGATCACGACTGCATCTGCATTCGAAAGATACTACCAAATTAGCACTTCTATAACGGTTGCTGTAATGGCTTCAGACAAACTAAATCTGTCTAGAGATAATTATGTAAGAGCAGAATGATTGCGATGGCAGCAGTGCTAGGATTTAGTGTGACTGTCAAAACACGGGCTGGCGCTGATGAGCGTAACAGCTGAGCATCAGCTGGCGGCGCGGCCTCGCTCTCGCAACGCTTAACTAAATATCGCCCTGTTGGCTGAGTTCATCGCCTAAACTATCCACGTTACGTAGGTATGTGTATTATAGACTAGGCTATTGAAGCTCCCGGCTACGGGCTGCCGAGCGCCGAGCAGACGTGCGTTCACGACAATTGAGGGGCCACGCCGATTGGAGATCGCCTCTGGAACGTATGAGGCGCACAATCTAATGAAATTCTACGAACGTTTCGTCTCAATAACTTGGCTGTTGCAATTACCAGTTGCTCATTTCAAATTTTCTTTTCATTCGTAATACATTAATGACAGCAGTCTTCTTACAAATCACATTGATTGCTTAATCGTATTTGCTTAATTTAATGTGTTTGTATTCATTCAGTTTGCCCTATCTGCCAACATGGAATTGATTAACATCTTCCAAGTTCAGACCGCAAGACGGTATCTCTCATCAGTCTAATCCTTTGTGATAAATGTGTTTTATCAATTTGCTATGAAATATTGGCGGCAAGTCGGAGTGAAACGGCGGAAAGAATGCATTCACCCAACTAAGATGGAAGTATACTAAACAGTGAGTAATTAAATAGTTGACAGCGAAGGCCGTCAGTTCCGCGTGGTGTCGTAACTGCGCCGCACCACACCGCGCAGCGCACCAGTGTGGCAGCGGCGGCGCGGGCGCAGGCAGGCCGCTCACCTCGCCGTCTGCGGGTCACGGCGTACCTTCGATTCCTTTCTAAAGTGCTTTCTATATCTTACACACTCGCGACGCTTCCGAGCTTCGTTTTACCTTCACGCTTTTCCGCCAGTCTCATCTTTCCACTCAACTTATCAGATTGCAATGCGAAGTTTTCTGTTTAGGAGTATGTCGTATTGTATGCGGATGCAGTCCCTCTCTCTGGTTGGCGTCGCACCGCGGTCCAGTTATCTAGCGTAGTGTGTGTGCTGCGCATGCGCATGCATTCTACATCAGCATTCCGATAGCAGCGCGTCATCCTCGATTGTGCTCCGATGCGTTAGGTATTTAGGATTCGAGCTGACTACACCGACCCCCTTTGTTCTGATGAAGTTTTGTAATACTTCGAAACGGTAATAACGATCCTAGGACTAGCATTGCATTTTGCAAGATGATAAATAGTTCGAACGAAAGAATACCTATCATTATTTAAACGAAATCGAAAGTGTACGATGTTGCACAATTTCATTGTCCTCACCTCACTGGAGTGTTATCATGTAATTCATTCGCAGTTCTCAACTCCCGTCAGAGGGGCACTTTAATTAAAGTCTATGGCGATATAAATCCTATGGCACGTCGTCGGCAGTTAGAAAGTGCGCGTGATGTAACAATGCAACGCTCCCCGACTCTCAGCCTCGGAACGTGAACGTGATCGATCTCTTCATTCTACCACTAGTTGCGTTGCAAGATGTCTTACTTACCTATCAATTTATGTTATGTCTCTTTAGCTTGGAGGTGCATTATTGTTATAATATTCCTCATCCTATCAATAGCCATTTTTCAATTCGTTCAAATATCCATATCTGAATCTGTCACCTGCTCAAATTGCCTATAAAAAGTAATGGTGTTTACCAATAGTGTAAATTGGTTCAATTTATAGCTCGGGGAAGGGCGTATAGAATGAACGGCGTTGTTTCGACCCACTGATCCGCATGATGCTCCGAGATTTCCGGGGTCATGGCGTAACAACAGCCACACGACAGGTGACACACGACTTGCACCCACGTAACACGCACCTCTCACTGACTAGACAAACACATGATATGATAATAAACAATAATATACATTCACCCCCTTGATTCAAAGCAGTGCAAGTGCAACTATTTAGGTTAAGGATAAACTGAGAGTAGTTCTGCCAAAATGTGCCAACCCACATTAAATTTTCTCCAATTTTCTCAAGTAATTGTAATGATTTTAGATAGATAACGCAGATTATTTTAAAATCTGTTCTACGCATAAGTTTTCACGTAAATTATAGGACCACTGAATGGTAATTTACCTCATTAATTATTTTGGATGAATTTGACGTCTAGTAATAAGAGTTTGTGGTTTGGCTCATTTTGGCAGAACTAAATGCAAAATAAGTTAAATTATAATGTCCTTCACAAAGAACATTTTACAAACAAAGCATTTAAAATGAATTAGGTAATAACGAACACGATAATGGTACCTGCATGCGAAATCGCTTATTTCGATGGGAGATAAGCTATACTAGGCAAACATGGCTATTTTACAGGCCACTTACGCAATATTTTACGTAAGAGGCACGTCATCCTGTGACGTGTTTACGTCACTACTTTTTTATGGTGGGTGTAGTAATTATGCGCTTAGTTAGTGGCAGCCTACGTAGGTATATCAAAAAATTGGCTAAGCTTTCCGTCTAAACCGTCATCGTAAGTTGAAAATAAAAAATATTTCAGGCGTTAAAAAACGCAAAAAATCTTGCTGTGATTACTAGATAAACAGACTCACTTGGTTTGCCTTTGTTTTTGCTTAACACTGACGTAAGGTACGTATTTTTAATGGTTCGGTATGGTATGGTACAGTGTCAATAAAAGTGGTGGCCCCGCCATTTTGATGTTCATCTAAGTTGATCTAAGCTAAGCGAATAGTCGATGAAAAATCCTATTGTTATTTTGATTATTTGTGCATCAGGTGCATCTTGACTTCTCAGTACTACTATATTTCTTAATACCTCTAATAAGCTCTGGTAGAAACACGATACTTACCCTATTTAGGTTCTTCAAATACTCATTATGGGCCGACAAAGAAAAGCATCAAAATAAATATTTAATCAGGTAAATAAATAACATTCCAATCGATTCAATTAATTTAATCAAATAGGTATTTCACTAGAATTATTATTTTATCTAACAAATCAAATACACAACAATAAAAGTAATCTTTTGAATAACCCGATTATCTTTTACAAACATTCCATACAGTTTGACACTTGACCGTGGGTTTAGTTTACTTTTTATAGTTTCTTTTTGAAAAGTTTCTATGGTGGGGTTCGGATTGCTGAATACGTTGTGGTATTCGTTCGTGCGTCGATTTCGGGATTCCACCTTGTGTGAAAACATGCTTGTGCTATATTTTTTTTTCTGCTGGAATCATAAATTAACATTAACAACGATAAAAAAACAGTAAAGGGGATCTAAAATGTTCGCTTTAGCAGAAACTTATTAGAATGATAATATGAATCACGTTAAAATTCTTAAAATGGTCACAGACGCGGTTAATACTATGGATTATTAATGTGTGACCATTTTACGAATTGTAGTTAAAATATACTTAAAATAGATGGTTTGTGGTCTTGTGGATAACCCTTGTGTAAGGACAAGCTAAAAGGAATGCATCAAGTCAATACAAATAAACGAATATGAAGTGGTCCATTACAAGTCGAGCCAGTCTAATCATACAACCGAAGTACCGTCAACCGATCTGCATCTATTTCTCTATGTAGGACGCTCCCATTACGACTGGGCTATACTGGCCCAGCTCTATGAGTTCCAAGAAGTTATTAACACATTTATTATCTTCATCAAGTTCTTTGTACATACCACGGACCGCGGGACACTGGTAAAAAAATTGACCCAGAACTGGCTTAGCAAAACGTATGTAACTAAAAGAGTGATGGCCACGAGGCCGGGGTTGCGGGACTGTTCGGGGTTGCGGGACTGTTCGGGGTTGCGGGACTGTTCGAAAGAGATACCGTGGCCCCGGAACACAAAGGGCGATGGAGGAACATGGATGGGTTTTAGTCAGTGAAAGTCTGACACTCCCTCCTGCTTCGCCCAGAGCGGGAGGAGTCATTTGATGATTTCCCATCCAAAAAAAAAAAGGGAGAGTAAGGCCAAAGAAAAGGGATGGATTGTGTGAGGGATGATATGAAAGAGAAAGGAGTAAATGATGCCGTGACGTCTGACAGGGGGGAATGGAATGGAAGAAGAAAACGTGTTGCGACGACACCTAATAGAATAGGACAAGGAAAGGAAGATGATAGTGGACTGGCCTATCAAAGTACGCAG
This sequence comes from Xestia xanthographa, assembly GCA_905147715.2. Lineage (NCBI taxonomy): Eukaryota > Metazoa > Arthropoda > Insecta > Lepidoptera > Noctuidae > Xestia > Xestia xanthographa. Next base: position 20,297,257 of record LR990655.1, on the reverse strand, counting down.
TTCCAAAAGAATAGGAGGCCAGCTTTGAGGCCAGCATAAAGTATATTGTTAGGATTGGAGCTCGTGGCTAAAGGTTAAGCCGTGCTTGCCTAGGTTGGTCTCTGGATGGGTGACCACCCATTAAATACCGAGTTTCTTCTGTGCCTCGGAAAGCACGTTATGCCGTTGGTGTCATTTGTAGATCTTTGACAGTCGTTAGGCAGTCAGTGGCCCAAAAGGTCTGACAACCAGTCTTACCAAGGGGTATCGCATTGTGGAGGTCAGATAGGCAGTCGCTGCATGTAAAACACTGGTATTCAGCTGCATCCGGTAAGACTAGAAGCTAACCCCAACATAGTTGGGAAAAGGCTAGGCAGATGATGATAAACTATATTGTTAGGTCAGCCTAGTATCGTACCAGGTAAATGGTAACAACTGCATGCAGCTATTATACACCGTTAATTTGAGGTCGTTCTGGAACCGAAAGCCATAATACTCGATCATCGAACTCGAAATGATTGGGACTGTTTTTTTTTTAAATAACAATAAAAAATATGATATTAAATTTAATTTATAATATATAATAATATAATATTTAATTTTTTCGTGATTTTTTTCAAAACACTTTTTACCAAATAATTTATAAAAAATACGTTTTTTTTTATTATTTTGTTTAAAGAATAAAATAAAAATAAATAGAATAGAAGAAGATATAGAATTTGAATAGGGTTTAATAACGATTGGGAAATCGTTCCGAGTTCGATGATCATGGCTTTCGGTTTGGGCTCAGTCTCGACAGAGTTAACGACAAAATCGCTAACTTAAGATTGCTAATTACTAACGAATAAATTCGGTTGCAATAATGATGCTTGCCAGTAACGCAAGTCTTTACATCCAAGATGCGATTTTCACAAGCATCATTATTGCAACCGATTTTATTCGTTAGTAATCAGCGATTGAAAGTTAGCGAATTTGTCGCTATCTATGTCGAGACTGCCTGCCCTGAACGACCTAAAAATAAGCGTGTAGTAGGTTATAGAATAGAAAGTTTTTATTTCAGACCGGAGTCCATAGGGTTATAACAATTTTTAAGTTACAGACACAGATGAAAATATACCAAGGATTGAATATACAATTAAAATTCAGTTAGCTTCAGTTCAAACCACTCCATTAGGAATATTAGGATTTATCTTTACATACAAATAACAAGATTACAAGCCACTGACGTAAGTTATACATTAAAAGTATTTGTAATAAGTTCATTTACTTTTATTGATTTTTTATGTAAATAACACATTTAGCAATAAGCGGGTTTATCTCGAGTAGATAATAATGTCGCAACTCGCAATAGGCCTGCATGCCACGGTTGCCAACACGCTCGCTCCACATGATTGTGGAAAATATTGTGAGTTGTGTTGTGACTACTTGTGACCTACCGAAACGTTCTCCTAATCCTTTGATTGAGTCATTTTTATCACTAAAATATAAATATGTCTAAACATAATGTAATGAAGTCGTAAAAATACCCTAAGAAAAACCCAATAGCTTTTTAATGACGCCAGAACCAACAGATTAAAATTTGATGATACCTGAAATACGTCATAACTCATATCATAGAACGAATTGATCAACACACAGAGTTGACGCGATTAATAAAACATAACACGTGCTTGCCCTACGTCATATTATGTGCAAGATTGGAGAGTTTTGTACAAATCATATCATCTACAACATTTCGTAACATTGCCGATGCTGTTTCTGACACTCTAAAAAGCTTTTAAATAGTCTCATCGATAAGGCATTGTTGGGTGCTATAGAAAAATGAGAGAAATTCACACATTATGTCAGGTTGCGGAGCGGTCTCGCAAGATGCCCGTGGCTAACGATGTTCGTGCTAAATATAATAACACTTGATGTTACACAACCTGAACTGCCTGAACCTTCATCGAGATTGCACACGGGCTGACCACTTTAAATATAACAGAAGGAATATTGCATACAGAATTACAGATTCAGACTTCAAACTTTTCCCTGTCTGTGTTGTTAACCCCAAGTATACAAGCTCATCCGCAATTACGTGTCGCGACGCTATTAAATGTAAATCATCGGGTGGATTACCACTTAAGCTATGATAAATTTTACCGTATCACGTTTGAAATTGACAATTTCAATGATTAAGCACTGTCTGCAAGCAATAAACTACTAGCGAACTAAACCGAAATTGTCTCGACTGGACTATTGAATGTAAATAAGTAATGATTGTTAAATACTTCCTGTCTTATTAACTACATAGTCACTCAAACGATAGTACGTTTTCGGTAGACATATATGTTATTAATTGTCATGATTGAATTCTAAATCAAACTGGACAGAGACTTGCGCGATCCATCCGCTACTCGTTTATTGACATTCAGTCCAGCTAACGCGCACAGAAATGAATCTTAATTTGCACTAATCGCATTGATTACATACGTCATACGTATACAATTTTCAGTAAATAGTAGTGCATCCGATTTAGCATATATTCAAAGTCGACGGATGAAACTTTTGGAGTTCCAAGAAAAGAAACAATGCGTGCATGATTTTCTCCGGCGTCGGTTGCTGGAGGTCCCGCTGGTGACATCATGTTCTTTGACCAGATGAATAAAACAGAAGGCGAGTTGGATATCTAACTATGTGTGAAATTTAAATCAGCTCGGCTACACGGCTGGCTCGGCGACGGCCGCGGCACGGCATGCATTAGCCACGACTCCACGAGTCGCAGTCTCTGCTACTCAACTCTTGTTACCAAGAAATTTTATCATCACGTTTTGTTGTACACAAATGGCCATAAAAGTTTCCAAGATTGACGTTGGTAATAAAGTTAAAATGCGCGAAACATTCAATTACTGCTTGTTTTTAATTTGCTAACAACATGAGCTATGGGAATTCTAAGCTGAGCTTTCTGGCTCACGTGTGCCCGTAGGAGTACAATAGTTGGCTTGTGGAAGGTCATTGCCGTCGGGGCGTGCTCCCGCAGCGGGCCCGACCCTCACTAGTGTGTGCCGTAATTACACCTCCCCGATTACCGCACCATTGACCACTGGATAACAAGAGCGTACGTGGTGATTACTTAGTAGAGCAACCTAGGCACGCACATTCTCAAGATGACAAACCGTAAATTCTTTGTAGTTTTCCTGAAATTGCAGTTTATTTAAAAGAAATGTAAGGAATTGTTTAACACGAAAGCTATTATTCTAGTGAGGACAGTGTATTGGTTTAATTATGCTGGCGCATTACCAGTGGTGAGTGAAGTGGCGGCGCCGGCGCAGGCGGGGGGAGCGTGTAATCCGCGGCTTTCGCGTGGGAGCTGCACCTGCCCTCGTCTCTATTTAGACGACGTACCTACAATTACGATAAATTAACATGCTTATGTATGTGTTTTTGCTTATTGCGCATTCTCAGCGCTATCACATCACGACTTGCGCCTATTGTGAGTGGAACACCGAAAGGTCTTCATTTGCGCAAGTGTTAATCTTGATTTAGAATGTTTGGGACCTTCATTGATTTCTAGTAATACTGCAAGGGCCTTCCCTTGCAAAAGCAGTCCTTTCATGTCGTCAGGTAGTTATGTAGTAGTGACAGTGGGTATCTAACAAATGATATTGATACAGGGGGAGCAGAATAGGTTGAATGCACGTCAACCGCACTTTATCTATGCGGTGCGGATCCATTCCCGGAGTAACCGCAGCGCGTGCGTCGGCCGGAGCTTTTACACACGGCCCGGAAATAGAACCAAATTAAACTATAATCGAGTGCCACCGTACGTTAGGCTGTCAGTCCACAGAATAACGGATCGTCGGCGGTCGAGCGCTAAAGTGGGGACGAATATTACGGATCGGCTGAGGTTTGTGCCCTGACCTGACTCGTAGGGTTTGTTCTGTAAGGAGTGTGGTAAGGAGAGTGTTACGCGCTGTAAAATTCAATTGAAGTTCGAGCAGGAGATGGATTATTTTTTCGCCAGCACCTACGGACTGTATGTGTTTTAGGGTTCCGTAGTCAACTAGGAACCCTTATAGTTTCGCCATGTCTGTCCGTCCGTCCTCGCTTAATCTCTGTGACCGTTAGCACTAGAAAGCTGAAATTTGGTACCAATATGTACCTATATCAAGCACGCCGACAAAGTGGTAAAATATAAATTGGAAAAAAATGTTTAATTAGGGTAGCCCCCCTGTATGTAAAGTGGGAAGTGATTATTTTTTTTAATTTCAACCCTAACGTGTGATATATTGTTGTAAAGGTATTTAAAAATGAATAGGGGTTTTCTAAAATCATTTTTTGATAATGTCAATAATTTCGGAAATAAGCGCCCCAAAAGTAAAAAACAATGTGTCCCCCCCCTCTAACTTTTGAACCATAAGTTTAGAAAATATGAAAAAAATCTGAAAAGTAGAACTTTATAAGGACTTTCTAGGAAAATTATTTTGAACTTGATGGAAACAACAGTTTTTGTACAAAAAAGACAAAAAGTTGTACAAAATAATTTCTGGACTAAGTTTGTAGTATATTCGTATTCATTTTTACATAATGGATACCCACCTTTAAACTCATAAGTGGGAACACTTATTGTGACGGACGGGAACTACGGAACCCTACACTGAGCGTGGCCCGACACGCTCTTGGCCGGTTTTTTTTTATGTATGTTCACCGATTTCTCCCCCATTTGTGGACCGATTTGCAAAATTCTTCGGAGCTATACAATGGAACTCTTCAAAAATAGACGGCAAACCTGTCGTGATTGCTGCAATCGCTTGGATTTATTGACGACGTAACATCACGCCTGTATGCTCTGAGGGGGTACGCAGATATGTACAATACACACACCCAGATTTCGACAGTTAGGTAGGTATGTTAAGTCCCGGTTATTGGGGATAAGCCAACAATGTAAAATAAATGCATACGTAGCAAATATTTGTATGGGATATTACAACTAAAAATGGAAAAATAAAAAACTTTTATGAAAAAAATAAAACCGACTTCAAAAACAAAAAAGTAATAAATAACTTAGCTTCAGAAGTCGGTGACAAAAATACTGAATCAAACTACTACTTTTTTGAATAAGTACGAGTTTTTTCATCGATTGGTTACGTCTATTGGTTGGTGCATCCGCGGACAAATTATCCATCATCTGATCAGCGCTTTTTAAATGTTATGCTTGGTGCACCAAGCATAAAGTACTTCCTACTTCAAAAAGGACATAATTCAGGTTGCATTTGAGGACACTCTTCAGTTGCATGGTAATACTTACTGGACACAATCAATGAGATATATCTTCATAAGTTATTATACGTAGGTAGTATTTTATGTATTTCACTATCAGTTCCAAAATGAATGAAGATAAATTGTTTACTATGGTGTTCATAGGTTACAGGTTATCGAGCAACGTAACTGATATATCAGTGCGTGGTTACAATGTTCATTCACGTTACTATGCCGCAGCTAAACAAATGTTATCCTTTTGCTTCTCCAACTTATTGCCTGTGATTTCGCGTGCACGTAGGTATTTGATCAAAAATATTTCAGAATTAAAAGTCGTAAAATATTTCAGAATTAAAAGTCGTCTATGTCCTTATTCAGATCCTAGGCTACCTCTGTGCCAAATATCATGAAGATCGGTGCAGTGGTTTAGCCGCGATGAGGTAACAAACAATGATGATATGACGCTGACCCTTTTCTTTTTTTTTTCGGGTGGGAAATCATCAAATGAATCCTCCCGCTCTGGGCTGAGCAGGAGGGAGTGTCGAGACTTTTACCGACATAAGACTGACTTTTACCCATCCATGTTCCTTCATAGCCCTTTGTGTTCCGGGGCCACGGTATCTCTTTCGAACAGTCCCGCAGCCCCGGCAGGCATCGGCCCTTGGTTCCTTTTGCTGACTCTCTTTGAAGCGCGCGTGGAACACGAACGCATCGTCGACCTGTCGTAATGAGACGGACGGACGGCGAGCTAGCCCATAGCTCTCCGTCCATAGGCCCGTGCCTACGGTGACCGGGGGCCACCACGTGGCCCCCGACGCCCGGGGCGTCTCCTGCGGCGGTCGGGACGTGAGGTTCTCTCCCTCTCACGTTCCGCCACCTCCTTCTCATGACGCTGCGCTGACCCTTTGAGGTGGCTTTGAGGCTTATAATGATTGTCGGAAAAAACAAGAAACCATACTATTATTTGTCCTGCAGTGGGAAAAGCTACATGTTAGACTTAACAAACACTAAATTGATTTTATTTTGTTTGTTTCCTTCTTCAACCCCAGATCACTGGAGAATCACAACGTTCCGGTTTTACCAACATCACAGAAAAATCTTACAATCCATTTATGGCATACAATTAACGAACCACCAGATTTAGCAAAATGTTGCCAAAATTAGTACCTAAACGATCACCAAAATTAATCCCCATTTTATCGTGAAATTAGAACCAAAAATATTTTTTTTTAGTTACTAACTAAAAAAATATTGGTGCCCCAAGTCGGCCTAGGCAAAACTAGTTTGCCATCAACCACCTCATTAAAGTTTGGTGCTCAATTTACTAAATTTAGTGATCAAATGGTACTTTAGGTGGTAGATGTTAGTGGTCACAAAGTTATTTTTGGTGGTCATTATATTTCCCCCTCCCTTTAATACCCGTCATCACAGATCAACAAAGGTCACTTTACAGCATTAATAGTTTTAGCAACTATACTTGTTTATCACAAACTAAATGGAGTAACCATCGCTTTCCGCTACCCACGCGCTGGGTCGATACCAGTCCATCAATGGTGGTTTACTTCTCCACTGCTACTATTAATAATTCCTCATGAAGGCGACTCCATTCACGTCCGTCGCGTGAATGGAGTCTATTAAGGGCTGCCCAGCTAATTGACCGGCACGGACGCAGTAAGTACCTACACGCGACCTACGTTACCTACGGCCATACATTGTAACCACACATTTACTGTAGATTACTGAATACGTCATTTGTTACGACGATTTCATTGCGTGAACACGGGTATCCATAAATTGCCTCAAACCACAAATGGTAAAAGATATGTTACGGAATTTTCCCTTGATTGCGTTATTAATTAACGCAATTTACACTTTCTTGAGAAAATCTATGATTGTGTGCATGTCCTGTTTGTAATCGCGGTTTTATTCATATCGAAAGTTAAGTCCGTGTACGTGATTTACTACCTTTATTATTCATATATAGAACCAACGTTATTTTATTTTCGTCTAAATTCACGCCTACGTCAAATAGAAGCCCGAACATTGAAGTAGAATTTTCAGTTCAGTTATTTCACACACAAAGGCTTTTTTAACTATTCGACAACAACTAGAATAGAACGTGTGAACTATATTCAAACGAAAGGTTCCAGGAAAATCCGTTTAACAATTCAGATAAATAAAGCATCGCGACGCGCGAGCTACTGCTTTAGATACTTGTATGTAAATAGATTACATACTATGTATGTATGTACTCTAGTTATCGCTATTGTTTTGTTTCAATTAAGCATTAGAAACTACTTTATTTTAGTTTTGAATATGTTCAAAACTAAAATAAAGTAGAAAAATATGTAAAAACACAAAAAAAATTAATATGATTAAATTTTATTGTGTTTTAAGGTAAAAAAAGAAAGATTTTGTCCATCCCAATTTAAGACTCAAAGGTAGAACTCAAATCAAACAGCAACCCAGGTATACATATTATGCATCACGCTCGTTAACGTTTTCAACAAGCAACTTGAGCAGAAAATCGAGGCTCGAGAATCGGGATGGAAATTACAAAAGCCGGAGTGTAGTATATGATCTGTATACCTAGTATTTTCGTGGTACTTATAACAATACGGTGAGGTGGCTCGGATCGGCAGGGGGATGGGTGGGCGGCGCTATTCTGGCGACGGAAAAGGCGCCGTATCCTGCGGAAGATAAGCGTGAGCCTCATCTACCATCGCAACGCCATGACTTGAGCCAAGCTTTGTTCTATAAAAACTGTTGTTGTTGTTGTAAGAGGCCCCGATGGATTGTACAGCCAGTACCTTTGATCAAATGAGGAGTTGCGTTTTCGTTTTACAGTTTTGTTTCGTTCGCGGCTGACGTCGACATCCCATTTTCAATTGTGGACACAGTCACACCGACCGTTGTGTACCACGGATTCATTCATTTGTTTTGGATTCAATCTATCTTGCACATGTTAATGTTACTCGAGCCATGGTGTCGATTCTATTGTGCACAAACTAAACTTTATTTAGGTTATTGCTATCTTTTTCTCTCTAATAAAAGATACTTAGAGAAAGAGACGGACGTAATTTAGAGCTGTCAAATTTAATTGGAACTAATATTTCCAATATTTCCATAAAAATGACGGGTGCACGTAAAAACATGTCGACTAAAAACACGGTGAAGCGCAAGGCATAAACTAGTTTGACATCTCTAACTTATTTCATAGCTATAGCCGTCCTTTTCTCGCACTGCCTTTTAGTAAAAGATAGCAATAGCCTAAATTAAGTTTGGTTTGTGCACAACAGAATCGACACCAATTTGGCACTGACAGCTTATCCGCAGTCCGTACCGGATATCCAAATTCGATAAACGACGTGTCCAATTTCAGCGTCGAAAATCAATTTGAAAATCCTAAACAAATTCAATTGTATTCTGATGTCAATCACCAAAACTGACAGTTAATGAATGAGGCCCCCGTAATCATTGAATGTAATTGTTTCCTAGCGATATGGAACTTGTTTGCTAATCGTACCTACTTCCACAAATGAGTGCACATTATCTCGTTATGTTTATTGTACTGAAAAAAATTATGTTTACTTTATTAATGCTTTGCAAATTATTTGTGTTTCCATGTCGATTGAGATTAAAGCTGTCGGTGTATCCGGTTGTAATCATTAGAAGAAAATACTGGAAGCTGGACTTAATTAAATACAGATACAGCAAAAAAAGCATGATTTGTGTAGCGATGTTTAGTATGAACTTTCAAGACTTTCAACTGATATAAAAAAACCCGGATAAATAATAGACAGACAAAAGGCCAACTCAAATAATACACATGAGATACAAAACCAGGGTCTGAAATCAGAAAATGATGAATAATAGATGGACTCAGATAGGTACCCTTAGGAACACCTTGATTTCACTATCTCGTAAAACTTTACAACGAATTGAATGACTCCACCAACCACAATATTATTTCCCTAAAAGTAATCGGTTTCATTCTCAAAACTCACAAGGAAAACAATAAATAAACGAAGACCAAATCATTTGGATTCTGAATGGAGATGATTGGCCTGCTAATTCTATTGTTTGTTGCTACTCGTATACCGCTCGTTACTCGGAATAGAAATCAATTTCAAAACTTCTGCGTCCGTTTTATTATCTTTACACATGTTTCTTTTTGTTTCTGTCCGTGATTTTCGTAACGAGGCTTATACCTCTGATGGTATCGGGTCCAATTAAGAAATGAAATTGCACTTTATCTACCAACGTTTCTGTTTGATATATTATGCCTATTCACGTTCCGAGTGTTTCCATAGCACGGGTTTTAGACTTATCTGTTTTTATTTTTCTGCATTCTGGTTAATTTGCTTCAGAGATTTTGCAATCTTTTGTTGTTTTCCACCATCAATCCATCAAAGGCATGGACTGCCTCACACACATGATTTGCTGTCTTTGCTGATTCTGTAGTTTTGACTACTATCAAAGTTAAAATCACAACTTCTAACGGAGCAGAATCGCGGGCAAGAGCTAGTAATAAATAAAACTAGGTACGTTCGATGCTAATGACATTTTTTCACATTGGCTCGTATGTGATTGCGTGTGCGCATACCATACTGCACATTGTAAATAATGTATGCGGCATAGTTCGTGCTCCATTTACGTTATCACGGCGGTAAATTAAAATTATGTTCGTTATTTACTTCATGTGTGAGATTGCCAATAGATACGTAGATGGCGTACGCGTTTAACAATTAGGTAACTTATTAGTTATTATTTTAATGCTTGACCCTTCACCAGCCTTTCTTGTTTTGCAAAGATAATGAGCAAATATTATATTGCCCACTCCCATTAAACGTTTCACTCTATCAGGCTTGAATGCGACTAATTATGAAATATGGAATTTCCAATTGATCTTGTTTATGTTTTCCTCATATTGCGTAGGAATCAGTTATAGCATTTATGTTGTAATTAACGATTACATAGTCTCTACAAAGTGGCGATAATATGGCTATCCCACGACGGCAATATGTGTCATCGATTGTTTCTAGCATTTTTATATGTGGAATGATTCTGTGCAAACGACCGTTATGCGTATATGTATTTATGGTGCGTCTGTCTGAGTCCACAATGTTAGTGTGAACAGCATTTGCTTGATTGTTATTCAGTTCAGCTGCGGAGTGAGACATGATGCCGGGCGTCGCTGCTCGACGATCGAATCGTGGCTTCTAGTGCACGAATGATTCGGAGGTCGACGTACGACCCCTCCCAACAAGGCGATACACAAGCTTTGTCCATATCTAGCGTCTAAAATTAAATTATTGTGATGAGTTTATCATCCGAAGCAGATCAAACAAAAAAATAACCCAAATTATGCGGTTGGAGAGTTATTGATTTTCGTTTGGAATTCCGATTGTCTAGTATAATCTGATATTAGCAGTTGTAGTTGCAGAAAATTATACCAACAACGATTGGAAAAGCAAAATGTACGATACTTTAACGTTTCCAGACACGTGAAAGACGCATTTTCCAGTAAGTAGTTGCCTCTCAATAGATGTCTTTCCAAAGTCAAAAGTTATCGACATTGTCTATTATGCATGTATCGGCTCTCGCTTCATTGATCGTTAGAAATTGTTCATTCATTCCTGTACTCACTATCAGACTGTTATCATTTACTATTATTAGACGGATCTTTACAGTTTTACGTATCAGAATACCTACACTTAATTACACAATAGTAATGATTAAATAGGTACTTACGTATGAATTAAATCGTTACGTGAATTCATTCATAATTTTAAGCTCTGTAGATTTGCTTGCCTACTTCATGATAACAAGATTCTGAATTAACTACGTCAACATTATAAAGTTCCTATAATTGGGTAGATCATTATAGTGGAATAGATTATAAACTACTTGAAAATTGTGTGAAGTTGTTGACATTTGGCACTTTACTATAGGAAGTACTATCGTCTTGCGCTGCATCGCCCACTCGTGCCGTCTCGCGTCTGCGCGAAAATTAAATAGGTATGGCAGTTACTTTAATCTAGCTTCTGTTTGCGTCAAACATAATTATATCAAAACAATTGTCACATCCATATCACTTGTAATAATATAGAGCGTTACGCTTTTGAATGATATTGAACTTTAATTTAACCTTAATGATGATTAGAGTTTCTTTAAATTATTATTTCGAAATCACACTCTGCTTGAATGATACTGGCCACGATCTTATGAACCCGAAATTAGAAAACAAAAATGATTTAGATATTCATGTACAAGTCGATAATTTGACTTTCTGAAATTAAAATACTTATTTTTTGGTGGTAACACCTGGTAACCTTGTTAGAAGATTCTGCTTAACTCCAGACAAGTTAAAATGCTGGCGGCTGGCGGCATCCTAAAGCGTTGAACTCAAAACAAAAAAGCTTGTCACCGTCTCACCAGGGCCCCTGACTTGGGCCTTCTAAATTACAGGCCCATGAGTCATCGACGTCTGCCTTCCTTGTTAGGCACCAAGCTACTTTCTGTATGTTCGTCATTATGACCATTTTGTTGTGCAAATTTAAATATTCACAGAATTCGTAGAAATACTTTGTATCTACGCGTTTCTGTTGCTAAACAACATACAACCTAGCACTGGCCTGCAAATTGCAAAAAACGTAAGAAAATTTTAATTTCGCGGGCGACCCTGTATTCTTATATTTTATTTTTTGTGGCTGAAATGTGTTCTGATAAATCATTCTAATGAATTTAAAGTTAATTAGTGATATGTACTTGAGGTATAAATATTTAAATGAAATTCCAAGTCTATAAAAAGATGGATGCGTTTCTAGAATTTGGATACGGTGTCCTAAAACGGGTGTCATAAATTAAAAGCTGTCATTTCGAGGACATCTTGTGACCGATCTTGTTTGTTTGTACTTATTTAATTCTTTGAATAAGTTATTACAAGTCTCAAAGTAGTACGGGATCTAGGTATGAACGTTTTTATCTTTTTTGAGCAGTTTGTATTTTTAATTGGTTTTCCTGTTGTCTTTTTAACTTTGTTGCAGTACCGTTTCAACTGTTAGAGGACAAAACGGTAAAACTAGTGAATAGTACAAAGTACATACAAAGTGCGTTCTGCACTTGTTTTTTATAACTTTTTTTGTCGTTCCTGTTAAGTATATTTTATTTTATTTATTTATTTATGTACACACAAAATACTTAACAGGACATTACATTAAGAAAGAAGAGCACAAAGGTACTGCTTATTTCATAAGAAATCTCTTCCAGCAGACCTGCGAGAGGAAAGTTGGATTAGAAATGTAGACACAGTGTGTAGAAAAGACAAAACAGGAAATGTAAAATAAAACTTAAAACAAAATCTAATCTAATTTATAAGAGTTCGACACAGAATTTCTTCAGTAGCATCTGTCCTGGTTATTTTTAGTTGACAATATTTCGACAGTTTACAATCCGACGGGTTTTACAATTTGACGCTGACTTACATACCTATACCTCATACATATACATCCCTCTGTCTTAACTTTTTTTTTGTCAGCCTGTACTGTATATTGTTAGCGTACTGTATGTTATTAATAATTGTCTTAACTTAGCCATTTAAAATTATAAAGCAACCGTTATCTAACATGTTGATTATTTTTGTTCGTCCGCGCGTAGCTCGTGAGGTGTGGCGTAGTATTTAGATACAATGAATTTACCCGACGTCGCCTACCATTGGCCTCGATCCAGGAATAGGCCATCTACAGTTCAAGTGTACTCCGTTTCCGGCATATAGTTTTACGCCCGGCCGTTTGTCGGCACTACTGTTCTTAATGCAGTTGTAGCACATATAAGTTCAATTTAAGCTAGTGCAACTACTCCGATATTGATTTCGATTTTAAGTGAAGTAGTGGGATGTAAGTACTTACATAGGTACCTAACTTATTTTATTATAACCAAATGTTCAGTAGAATTTTCTCATAATTCCAATCAATATTGGAAATTTCAGAAAGCGTAGTTCAGCTTTTCATAATTTCACAGAAATAGACGTTTTCCATGAATCATGTTCCTCCCACAAATACCTCTTCATATTACTCCTAAGAAGTTTACGAATAAGAGGAATTCACAACAAAGCCCCACTTTCACATAAAAAGCAGAAACAAAGTGCTGCTTGATTTAAATGCCGTTGTGTACAATTTTCAAATTCTCTGAAGATATTTTAGAAGCACATCGCTATTCTCAAAGGCTGTGAAGACATAATTGTAATTGTTTTGACACCCAATTTACATACATATTAATAAAAGTCACTCCTTAACTCGTAGGTGTAACTATTAGGTGGTTGTTGTGAGGTTTTATATTTCATGAAAAAGCTACTGAAGCTGGGCGGCGTGCGTCAATGCGTGGGCGCCAGCTGTGGGCGGGCGCCCCACCGCCGCGCACCGCAGCCTCCGATCACCCCCTCACTCATCTCCGAAGGCAAAGGCCAGTACGGCTACATTTCTAAAGGGGAAAAAGTGATTCAAAAGTGGGTAGAAAAAGAAATGATAGAAAGAGGTACTGTCGGCATAATTATTTCAAATGTGTTCTTCAAGGAAAAAGTTAATTAGTTAGAAACACTTGACAGTACTCTAATGGTCTTATAGGCTTAGTCACAAGTGGTGGTATGGTGGTCTGTCGACCATCGGGTTGAGTGATGACTAACGTTCAAATATGCATGATATTGATAATGTATCGGGACTGTGGACTGTTACAAAGGGTACCTAATGGTTTGTTTGTGAGTTGTGCTACAGACGGAATAATCTCTATCAAAGTGGGCGTATTATTGATTCAACCCGCGAGAGGCAAATGGTAGGTAGGTGATATTTTCATAATCCGACCACGGTCGATTTGTTTATTTTATTTTGGCTAGCAGTTGACGTTGGCCACAGGTACCTAACTCTGTAAGTTTTTTTTTCCAAATCATAATTATGTTACCTATACGTAGGTATCCACTGTTTCCAGGTATCAAAGTTGATTATAGCCTTTCTCAGACCGAGTTTTGTTATTGTTGCCAAGTTGATGTATGGATAATAGTTGTAAAAGCTTTGTGACGGCTAGACGATAGCCTAGCGCGTGGGAGGTGGGAGGTGACGCGTAGGCACTCACTTGTGCGAAAAATTACCCATAATAAGTGATCAAACAAGCTTACCTTGTGATGTTCGATCATTATTATACGAAGAACTTTATTCGAAGATATATTCAACATGCAGCTTCCTTTTGTGTAGCTGGCAACCAACGCACTTTAGATTCTCAGCCCTAAAAAAAAAAACTAAACGCACACATCAATACTCTATGATCTCTATCTGTCAGTGTCATTCTTTTTAGAGCCTCAAGAACCTACTTCTCAACTTTACCAACGGGTTGGGTGGGCAGGGTTCATATATCTTCGAATAAAGTTCTTCGTATAATAATGATCGAACATCACAAGGTAAGCTTGTTTGATCACTTATTATACTAGACTTTATTCTCGATATATTCAACATGCAGATGTTCAGAGTTAATATTGGTAAAGTTGAGGTACTTGTACTGATAGAGTAAAAACAAAACAAACATGTTTATAAAACAAATTAAACTTCTTTTATTAAAACAAACTCAAATCTTCTAATTTTTTAAAATTAAATTAGTAATACCTATGACTTTAGGTATACTTAAACATAATTAATATTATGTTTTGTACATGTTTATTATCAAATTTATAATATCCATATTTAAAATCTTAAATAAACAATAAAATTATATTAATTTCCATTGAGAACAGCCTGGGCAAATTGCCCCGGAGTGCTAACTATTGGCCTATTGTAATATTTAGCAAATGTTGATGAGTTCTCTGTCCAACCTGCAGTCCGCCTAATTACATCCAAAGATACCCCTTTCGATTTTGCAGTCGATGTGGAGGCATGTCGTGTACTATGCCCTGAAAAGATGGTTGTATCTATACCACACACTGAAAGGGTATCTTTAATCCATCTTCCAATTGTTGATGATGAAACTTGTTTATGTGGTTTGATTAGAGATAATAATAAGTGATCAGTATGATTTCTAATTTCTGCAGTAAAGGACATGTAATCAGACAATGTTCTTGCTGGGCAAATTTTAGATTTTTCAAAATATGGTAGGTATAAATTAGGTTGACTGCGGCCTGGAGCAGAAGTTTTAGTAATGCTATTTATTAAAATGTTTACACCATCATTATGAAATTTGATGTCAGATATTTTAACAAGAGATAGAGTCTGTGCTCTTTGTGCTGTACTCAATGCAAGTAATACCACTAATTTCTTTGTCAATTTTTCAAAGCTTAGGGTTAAATTAGGGTACCAGTTTTGTAACACATTAAGGACCAAATTAGGGTTCCAGGTAGCCTGGTATTTTGCTAGTGGTGGTCGTGACTTATAGAACCCCTTAAATAGCCTCCTTATGCGATCATCTTCCCCAATTTTAGAGCCAACAATAAGAGATAGTGCTGCTTTATGCGAGTTTAAAGAACCGTAAGCGGCACCTGAATTAAATAATTTTGTCAAAAAATACATCACTTTAGGCACTGAAGGTGCAAATGGATCAATACTTTGTTCTTGGCAAAAACCACACCAAATCTTAAATGAGCCACTATACTGTTTTATTGTATTATTAGAAAGAGAAGCCAACATTATATCCATGGATGTGGGAGGAATAGACCGCTTCAGCCATGCTTGCCTGATAAAATCCCGGCAATTAGTGTAAGCTGGTGATGTAAGGGATGGTTGTCCCTGAAACAAGAATATAAAAGGTCTTTTTGCGGTTTGAAAAAAAATAATTTTGAAACTAACATTGGCTGAAGGATTGGGTACCATGGCTGTGATGGCCAATATGGCATTACCATAATGCCTGTTGCTTTGTCATGTTTAATTTTTTGTAAACATTTCAATATTAAACTGAATGGAGGGAACGCATAAAAAAAATTGTTTGACCAGTCCACTGTAAACGCATCAATATTCCAGGCATCTGGATCTGGTTTCCAAGATATGTATAATGGACATTTAGCATTAACTCTTGATGCAAACAAATCAATATCAGGTTGGCCTAATATTGATACAATTTTCTGAAATGCGATGGCATTCAATTCCCACTCAATGTCTGGATTGATTCTTCGAGATTCCTCATCAGCCTCTTTATTATCACATGATTTGATATAAGAGGCAAAGAGCCAGATATGTCTTAATTCACACCATTGCCATATGGTTCTTGCTAGGCCGTTGAGATGAGGGAATTGAATACCACCCATTCGGTTAATGTATGATATTGCTGTTTTATTGTCTACTCGAAGCAAAATGTTAATATTCTGTTTATGTTTGACAAAAAATTTAAGACCTAAAAATATAGCCAGTAATTCCAAATAGTTTATATGGAATGCTTTTTCCTCTTCTTTCCAAATACCATTAGCTCTATTATTATTACAAAATGCTCCCCAACCTGTCCTGGAGGCATCTGTAAACAATTCCAAATCATGTTTTTGATATGCTATACTTCTATGAGTGGTATTTATATTATTCTCCCACCAATTTAAATCTAATTTAATTTCTGGATGTAATTTTACTTTTAAATCATAATTCCCATTACTGTCCACTAAATAACGATATTTATGGTGTTCTAAGAGTTTAGTATAAAGCCAACCATATGTGGTGGCAGGACATGCTGCCACTAATGTCCCTATTAACTTAGCAAGGTCACGAATGTGGCACCTATCAAGTGTAAGATATTTTTGAACAGACTTCTTAATAAAAATCCTTTTGTCTGAAGGTAACTGTAATGTCATATCTCTAGAGTCAAATACAAACCCCAGAAATTGGCAAACCTGAGAGGGATTTGTTATACTTTTTTCAAAATTTATTACAAATCCCAAGCACTGTAATAGTGCAACTGTTTTTTGAACATTTTCTAAGCAGGATTTATAGTCAGATCCTATGCATAACACATCATCCAAGTATTGAACTGATTTGTAGCCCTTTTCTCTCAGGTGACTTACAACGACTTTCATTATTTTTGTAAAAACATTCGGTGCCGAGCAGAGGCCATAGCAGAGTGCGTTAAATTCGTACAATTGATCAAATTGGAACCTTAAATATTTCCTGTATTGTGGATTTACATTTACTAATAAATATGACTCCTTTAAGTCTATTTTTGCCATCCAATCTCCAACTGAAATTAAAGACATTGCTGTTCTATGGTCTTCCATTTTAAAATGAGAGGTAGATACAAATCTATTTAATGGTTTTAAATTTAAAATAAATCTTTTACTGCCATTGGGTTTTGGTATAAGAAAGACTTTTGACACAAATTGATCTTTGCAAGGTGTACAAACAGTACAGTGTACCTGGGACAAACAGTCCAGTTAGGTAGGTCTAACTTCGAGAAAGAGGTCAATCGTCGAATCAGACTCGGTTGGGCAGCGTTCGGGAAATTGCGCGGTATCTTCTCGTCCAACCTACCGCAGTGTCTCAAGACGAAAGTCTATGACCAGTGTGTGTTGCCAGTGATTACATACGGGACCGAAACGTGGTCGCTCACAATGGGCCTCATCAGAAAGCTTAAAGTCACCCAAAGGGCAATGGAGAGGGCTATGCTCGGAGTTTCCTTGCGCGATCGAATCAGAAATGAAGACATCCGCAAGAGAACAAAGGTTACCGACGT
The DNA here is from genome assembly GCA_905147715.2 of Xestia xanthographa. Classification (NCBI taxonomy): domain Eukaryota; kingdom Metazoa; phylum Arthropoda; class Insecta; order Lepidoptera; family Noctuidae; genus Xestia; species Xestia xanthographa. Next base: position 20,279,356 of record LR990655.1, on the reverse strand, counting down.
AGCCCGAAGAATTGCCAAACTTAAGTGGCAGTGGGCAGGGCACATTGCACGCAGAACGGATGGCCGATGGGGCCGAAAAGTTCTGGAGTGGCGACCGCGAACCGGAAGACGTTGCGTTGGAAGGCCTCCCACTAGGTGGACCGATGACCTGGTGAAGGTTGCAGGAATCCGCTGGATGCGAGTCGCACGGGACCGGTCAATGTGGCGACACTTGGGGGAGGCCTATGTCCAGCAGTGGACGTCTTTCGGCTGAAATGATGATGATGATGATGATGAAGGTGTACATGGAGATATTGCTCCCAATGTTAATAAATTATCTATGGCTAAGAACATTTCTGCATCTTCAGTACCAGAATTACCATAAGATGTTTTTGGTACTAAATGTTGGTATGGTTCAGTGGTAAATGGAATTGAATATCCTCGGATGTATTCTAGTATAGAATCATCATGACAAATGTTTTCCCAACATTTTAAGAAATGTGATAATCTTCCTGCATGACTTACCTCTATGTCCGCGCAGGAGGTTTTGTTTGTGGTGGCAATTTCGGTTTCCTCGTTGAGGATTGGTACCTCTGATGTGGTGGTTTGCGAGCATATGTTGTGGATGAGGACTGCATCTTCTTGTTGTGTCCGTACCTCGGTGCTGGCCTCTGTTGGTTGTAACGAGGAGGACCATTCAAGTTTCCCTGACGATTATTATTACTGTTATTGAAGCTGTTAGTTGTAGCAGTCTTCTTAATAGATTGTCCACTTCGTTGGCAGGTTTTCAAGACTTTGATCTTCTCAATCAAGTTAGTACCATATAAGTAGTCATCCCTCTCGACATCTTTTATGGTGTCCACAAAAGATTTGTCTAATGCCGGTAATACAAGATTTTTCCTAGATCTTGTTTGTACCTGATGCAGGTCAGCTAGAACTCGACCTGCATCGCTCAATGTGCTAATTAACTTTAGTCTGTCGACTTGCTCGTTCTGAATTAAGGTGGATATGGCATTACCCAGCATCACTAATCCAATTCCAAGTTGGTTTTGTTCGGTTTCAATTTTCTTGTCCCGATTGACAATATTGTCAGTTACAGAGCTTGTTATCTCCTGATTTAGCTTTGGTGCCTGGAGCAGCGGGCAGTTTTCCGGTATCAACTGATCCATTAGTTTTAGTTTGTTCTCCTTTTGAAGACCAACTTTTAGAATTGTTGTCCATATACGTGCCACATCGTTGTTCATGGCAGGGCCAAATTTTGGTTTTTCTGGCATGAGGTCACCTAAGGCCAACAGGACGTCTGGGTCAGTAGCAGGCATTGCCTGATTGTTATCCACTGGTAACATGCTCCCTGTATCACCAGGTTCCTCCATCACCGGATTTACCGTTGAAAGACTTTTTGGTGTAGTCTCCAATTCAATAGCGGTGCAGTCATCGTCGTCAGACTTGTCAGAGTCTGAAAAAACGATAATATCCATATTGTACATAAAACTGCATAGTAAGGTCTCACGGACCGAACCAATGAGTAAAGATCTCGTCCACACATCACGTGTATGACCCGAGTCCAATGACCACGTCGGTGTATCTCGTACACCACCCGCGTCTATCGATATTGAGGTTATGAAAAAACTCACACAGCTTTTCCAATCAAAATGATCGGTGCTTTATCGATATTTTGTACAACATTTACCTGGAAAATGTGACACAATCGTGTCTTTTTCATCCGACGAACTCGCAGCCTCGCGTCGACGTTTGTGTCGCCTTTTTATACGGCTTTCGATTTTTTTAATTTTCTTCATATAATATTTCAACTTATCCGGTGTGTTGCTTCTAGACCGCTTAGGCATTGTTTTAGCGTTATGTGATAGCTGAAATATAAAATATTTAACTTTTCCTACTAGACCAATACGTTACGGTTGCCGCGCACAAAAAAGAATGACACTGACAGATAGAGATCATAGAGTATTGATGTGTGCGTTTAGTTTTTTTTTTTAGGGCTGAGAATCTAAAGTGCGTTGGTTGCCAGCTACACAAAAGGAAGCTGCATGTTGAATATATCGAGAATAAAGTCTAGTATAATACATGCTCGTACGGTAAGGCAAAAACCTTTTTGTTCCGAGTATAATACGCCTCTTCATTGGCGTTAGTGACAGACTGATGTGATAGTTCCTGTCTGACGAAAGAAAATAACAATATTACAATTGCAATGTCTAGTTCAGCGTTTTTTCGAAATTGTACGTTTTAAGGACTTGACGATTGACAGCGCACTTTGTTGTCAATGTGACTTGTCTAGCTTTCAGCTGTTATGACTGGTTATGACTTTGTTAAGATTTCAACAGTTGCTGACGTTGCTGACTATTAACATCTGATTAATTTATGAGGGAACGCGGTTGGAAAGTAGTCTGATCGAGGATCATAGAGCAAGTTTTACCGGACTGAAACAAGATGAGTGCAAGTCTTACTCAATGGTGTCGATTCTGTTGTGCACAGACTAAACTTAATTTAGGCTATTGCTATCTTTTACTAAAAGGCAGTGCGAGAAAAGGATGGCTGTAGCCGTAGAGATGTCAAACTAATTTTTTGCCTTGCGCTTCACCGTAGTCGACATGTTTTTACGTGCACCCTTCATTTGTATGGAAATATTAGTTCCAACCACAGATAATGGTGCCGATTCCCTTGTTCACAAACTAAACTAAATTTAAGTTGAATGCATCTTTTTCTTTCTATTTCATTATGAAAAGGACAGAAGATAAATATTAGTTTAATCCTGTCAAATTAGTCAGCACCTGACGTAATTTGATGTAATTTTAGTAGTCAACTTTTTAATCGCGTCTGAAACTTGTATGGCGCTGATTAATTTGACAGAACATAACTAAAATTTATCTTCTGTCCTTTTCTTAATGAAATAGAAAGAAAAAGATGCACTGAACTTAAATTTAGTTTAGTTTGTAAACAAGGGAATGGAATCGGCACCAATATAATACGTTCCAACTAAATTTGACAGCTCTAAATTACGTCCGTCTCTTTCTCGTTTCATTAGAGAGAAAAAGATAGATCCCGGATCTTCACACTGTAAGTACATTGGTGTCGATTCTGTTGTGCACAAACTAAACTTAATTTAAGCTATTGCTGTCTTTTACTGAAAGGCAGTGCAAGAAAAGGACGGATATAGCTATGAACTAAGTTAGAGATGTCAAACTGGTTTATACCTTGCGCTTCACCGTGTTTTTAGTCGACATGTTTTTACGTGCACCCTTCATTTGTATGGAAATATTAGTTACAACTAAATTTGACAGCTCTAAATTACGTCCGTTTCTTTCTCGTTTTATTAGAGAGAAAAAAAGATAGCAATAGCCTAAATTAAGTTTAGTTTGTTCAAAACAGAATAGACACCATTGTATTTGATCTGGCTAGCGTGTTGGGCCGGATCAATCATAACAGTGAGTTATTCTCGCTACCGGCCTCAGTATACATTTGCTATGTAAATTAATTCTTGGAATGTCTCCGCCGTTCGCAGTTCGAGACGCACTTGGCTCTTCCTTTTGTAATGCACGGTTTTTGGGATTCCCGCCTGGGAATGTTTAACGGACAACGGCTGCAACCTTCGCTGACTTCTTAGTTACCTATAAGGAAAAAAATTGGATTTACTTTAGATACGATGTAGTGCAGTAGGACAACAGACAAGCTATACAGAGTACAGAGTGTAACGTGCGCAAATACCTCTTAGGTGGTGGATCATCTAACTGAACTAAGGAAGGAAGTCGAACAAAAATGGACTTGTCATCCTAATTTCGTCAGTCGATGCGATGTTTTGTATGGAAAGTCCACATTTTTTTGTCGACCTCTTTTCCTTAGGGAAAGTGGTTCTATGTGATGGTTATACTTATCGTAGAATACAACCAACCCATTACACTCACGGGTGTCGTACAAGGCGACTAATGTCTGAGGCAGAACACCTTGCGCCTCCGTAGACCAGAGAATGGGCAGCAGCGTTTTCTGTTAGTCTGTCATCACTGCGATCTCCAATCCGCCTGCCAAGCGTGGAGATTACGGCAAATTCCTCCCATCATGGGAGAGGCTTATGTCCAGAAGTGGACGTTATGGGCTGTTATTGTTGTTGTATTGTTACTTAACACCACCTGAGAGAGGTATTGCGCTACATTACGATACACCTTGTGTAATGTTGGCACAAGAGACTAATTTGCAATATCTTCTTCTTTATCGTGTTTAGTGCCGAACCTGCACTGCAAGTACGTAGCAATCGATAACGATCGAATCGATACGATTCGATAAATCCGACTTTTCGATTGGTTAAAAACTCATTTTATCGAGAATAACTGTCAGATTTATCGAATCGTATCGAATCGAGTGCTACGTACTTGCACTGCTGGTGTCAGAGTTTTCATGCCGCCCATGAGCCTCTGACTTGGCTTTACATGCCGTCGAGAAATATCTCTCAGGCATGCTGGTTTCCTCACGATGTTTTTATAGCAATTTAATTTTAAACAATACTGTTAACTTACTGATTTGTCAATTCTTTTACATCACTTCCTTGATTTTCATTATTCAGATACGTACTAAAACTTTCTAGCTTCACATCTTTATCTGGACTCAAAATGAATTTTAGCTGTTTAATGGAAAGAAGATTATTTTAGCCCGCACACCAAAAAGCTTGTTCCACTGTTCGTTTCCTCGAACACAATTTTGAAATAGTCTTTAAGATAAACAATAGTGACTGTGACACATACGTGATTTGCGAGACAAAGAACGTGAATATGTCATAGTCATTCGTACACTGACCTAGGTTTGGTACCTACCTAGCTTATAGCCAATACGTGCCGACACCAAGTTAGATCATTAGTTCTACGTGGCTCTAGCAACTTGTGCTTGTTTTCACTCACAAATGGTGATACGTAAGTGAATGCCCTAGTGTTTTTGCATCCATTTTGGGTTTATCTTTTATTATCTTTACTTCAAGCTCATTCTGTTAGTTTTTAAAGGCATACAATTAACGAACCACCAGATTTAGCAAAATGTAACGGCAAAAAAATAACTTTTGGTTGCCAAAATTAGTAAATGATCACCAAAATTAATCCCCATTTTATCGTAAAATTAGAACCAACAATTTATTTATGACCACCAGTAATTGAACTGTTATGCTCTTGCATCCGAGTCGAGAGAGACCCGGTCGACGGATTTTCTATCATGGGTGTACCTCAAACGTAACCTAACACAATATCATTTAATTTTTTTTTTTCATAACAAACTCGTACGAATAAGGAACTCGATACTGCGTTCTAAAACTCAAATTGCCGATGTAGGTCACACGGCTGCCAAGCTCAAATGGAACTGGGCTGGTCACAATCTGTTGCATGCCGGAGGAGCTATGGGCTAAAGTAACCACATAATGGGTTCCAAACAACAGCAAATGGTAACGAGGCAGGCCCAGACAGAAGGAGATGGCGGGACGAACTGGACTCTTTTCACAAGGATTGGCGAATAACAGCACTGGATAGAGATAAATAAGGAGGGAAGTGAGGCCTTTTGTCCTGCCCGCTTAGCATGACTACCGAAGAAACGAAAGAGAATCGACAAATCTTTTGTTCATCTGTCATTTTGCTGTCATTGAATCGAAAAAATGACAGATGAACAAAAGATTTGTTTATTCTCTTTCTTTTCTTCGGTGGTCACTGGTCATGCTAAGCGGGCTGCAATGGAACACAACACAAGTGGCTGATAATAATAATAAATATTCTATGAATGACACTGAATGCTTGTCGCAAACATGTTAACAAAAATTCTATAGGAAAATTGCATATTCAAAACAAAAAAATCGACATAGTTACTTTAGCAACGTTTGAACCGCGCGTTCATGCTAGTTAGGGCCTCAACAATTCGTTTAGCGATCGCTTATAATGGTGTCGATTCTGTTGTGCACAAACTAAACTTAATTTAGGCTATTGCTGTCTTTTACTAAAAGGCAATGCGAGAAAAGAACTAAGTAAGAGATGTCAAACTAGTTTATGCCTTGCGCTTCATCGTATTTTTAGTCGACATGTTTTTACGTTCACCCTTCATTTGTATGGAAATATTAGTTCCAACTAAATTTGACAGCTCTAAATTACGTCCGTCTCTTTCTCATTTTATTAGAGAGAAAAAGATAGCAATAGCCTAAATTCAGTTTAGTTTGGGCACACAACAGAATCGACACCAATGTCACTAATATAAATGGGTATTAGATACCTAGTAATTCCTACTTCTCTAGAGGTTGTTGATCTTACTTGAATGTTTGATGAGCCACTGCCATTTTCTTTTAATTTGGTGTGAAATGTTATAATTATATTGTCAGTCTGCTAGTGTAATTTGACACAAAATGAAAACAATTCCTTTGTGAGTCATACGTGCGAATCGCACATACACTGAATATCAATAACTTTAAAGTAAGTAGTTCCGTTTTACCAATATTGGCGCAGGCGGTTCGAGCAGTGCCATTGTACCAACTTTGTTTAGTTTATTAAATTAATTCAGATTTTATTTAGTCAAGCTTTTTCATAAACCAATTTAGTTACTTATGTATTTTCAAAGACCATATGCATAAGTACTGTAAAAAAATCGGAGCAGTCATTGGGGACTGCCGAGTGCCGATAGAAGAGAAAACAAAAAAGTACACAGACCCCGCCCCAGTCGTAGCACTGGTTATGCCCCGCATGCCTATGTGGTGCTACGCCGTAGCAGATGCTACGAGTGCTACGAACGGCTACGAAGCGTGACCGCACGTTACGTTACGTGCACGCGTGACAATGAATTCAATGTTTTTCCTTCACCCAAAAAGTGCTCAACGCGCCTAAAAAAGTTTTCACTTCAATAATCTTCACCTCAGCACGTTACGTAAAGCTGTTCTACAGAATATGACAAATAACGTAATTTTAATTAAACAGGTAAGGATTTTTCAGTTAACTCGGAAAACCACAAACTAAATTAACAATGATTAATCATTTAGTTGCCACCGCAAGGCGCAAGATATCGAGTGTAGAGAGATACAGTCATGTACCTACATATTATTATGTACTGCTAAGAGGAAAAATCAAATTGTTGTTGTGTTGTTTCTTTGGCGGAGCTGGTTTTTATCGTAAATTATAATTGTTGTCGGATCGATGGCCGACGTGTATGCACGTGCGTCAGCGGCGAGATTACGCTTCGTTTCAATTACCCACACACCGATATGAAAATCATAAAAATATATTCGCCAAATTGGCTATGAGCTAACGTGAAATCGATAGAACTTGACGTCCGACTATTGACGGCAGAGACTAATAAAGGAACCTACATAATTTGTTATTTGCTTTCTAACTTCGCTTGACTCATTGATTGTTATTGTTAGACCTCATTAACATACGGTCAGCGTGTGCGCTATAAATAATCGGCTAAGCTGCTACTAATACGTAATTATAGCAAGTTATGACGTGGCATAATAAGCGAGGGCTGAGGGCATCGGGCGTGTGTTCGGCCGTGACCCTGGCATGGCGGCACCTCCACGGAGGCGAGCTCATCTGTCGGCACGACCCCATTTACATAACAACGCACGTAGGATCCGGCGTTAATAGCGATCGCCGCGGCACCATCACCTCCCTGCATTTATTCAATTGAACAAGATCGAGAGCAATAGATGAACGACTTGAGAATTCAGGGGGACGGGAAATTGCTGCGACTGCGACGATTTGTATTTGTTTGTTTACGAGTTGTGTACTGTACTGAGTCGTCTGCTGCGGTTTCTACTCTGAATGGCATTAGTTGTGAAGTGTGAATTCTTGGAAAAACCAGTTTAAAGAAAACAGAATTGCAGTAGGTACTTATACATATTGATCTAACCATGAAAAAGTCTCGAACTCTCGATGATAGAACGTTGGTGTTGGTTTGAATATTTCAAATTCCAACAGGTCAATATGTATAGGTACACATCAAAAACATTTTCATGTAAAATGTTGCCAAGACGAGACCATATGACTCGCACTGTCAAAAAGTTATCTGATCTCATGTAGAGCCAAGCTTCTAACTCTACACGCTCTAACTCTACAAGGTCTAACTTCACAAACTCTACATCTTAGTCAAAATAAGTGGCTTTTTTTAAGTTTTGTTGTTTATTTTATTAATTTTAATAAAACTTACAGCTAATACATTCGAGAAGTCAGGAGTAATATAAGTAGAAGAAAGCCAACCACAAGTTTCCACCTATATACTGAGGTTTGTGTAGGTACTAGTAATAGCTTACATACCAAATTTCAGCTTTCTAGGACATTAGGAAATACCCTAAGTATTTTCATGATCACTAGTCAGTGACGAAATCAGGGTTTTTTAGATATCAATAAAATCTAGAGTATAAGAGCTATGCAAGGAAAAGGAAGGAACCTACCTACAACTATAATAAAACTTTTATATCTATACTTCTATACTATAATATTATAAAGAGGTAACATTTGTTTGTAAGTTTGTATGTTTGTAAGTTTGTATGTAGGGGGTAATCTCCGGAAGTAATGAACCAATTTTAAAAATTGTTTCACTGGTAGAAAGCTACATTATTCGTGAGTGCTATAGGCAATATTTTATTCCCGTACTCCCACGGGAACGGGAACTACGCGGGTGAAACCGCGGGACGTCAGCTAGTGTTTAATAAGTCCGCTATTGGCAACATATCCCGAGAATATTGTTTATCTGGTACAATCCAAACCAAAGTTATAAGGGTTCAAAAAACAACGAAGCGCTTCGAGAAAAGGTAGGTAGGTAATGCCCTTGCGCTTCGCCTGGCTCATCTTGGCGGGGGCGCTCCCGTGCCCCCAGATTTTAGAGAATTATTTTCGAACATAAATTTGATTTTTTTATGGCGGACATGGTTTATGAGTCAGTTGTTTTTCCAATCGCCTGCGCAGCTGGCAACCCTGCCCTGAGGAAGTGTGCTTCTCAGAACAGTAGAGTAATAATATTCATATGTGCAACCTTCAAGGTTAGCTCTGCTAGCCGGGCAGCTAGCTCGCGTATTCGGCTGCGAATAAAATTGTAATCATATCGAATTAGTTAAGAATGCATGTGCGGTTCGGTCGCGTTCGAGTCAAGGCTGTCTCGATAACGCAAACGATCAATTAACGCTGCTTCCTAGCCATATTGGTTTAACCCGTATGCTCCCGGCCGTGCCTCCAGAGGCACAGTGCATTGTTATTTTAATTGTGTCTGTAATTGCGGGTATTGAAGTGTTAATAAATTATTTAAATAGATACTTTGGTCGCGTGGGTGAATAAGAGGGGAATAGTACCACGTAACAGTTTTTAACCGACTTCAAAAAGGAGGAGGTTCTCAAGTCGAATGGTACCTACAGGGTGTAAAAGACCTAATCACGAAGCCGTCAACCAAGCATTCTGTACATCAAACTAAGTAATACTACCACGTAACAGTTTTTAACCGACTTCAAAAAGGAGGAGGTTCTCAAGTCGAATGGTACCTACAGGGTGTAAAAGACCTAATCACGAAGCCGTCAACCAAGCATTCTGTACATCAAACTAAGTAACTTTACGCAAAAATTATTGCTGGGAAACGACTTTTTTTTGGGGTGAAAAATCATGTTTTGCGGTAGAACTCAATGTAACGCACTCAAAACATTGTGCTGATGGATGGATTGAATAGTACGGGGTCTTGGAGGTGTTTAAAGTAAAAATCTTACATTGAAAACTTTTATTAAAAAAAAACTTGTCATAACGTTGGAACTTTGACCCCAATATCTTCGTAACTAGAAGGTTCCCAGGTATAGTGTAGAACAAAAAATGATCGCAATGATGGGGAGAATTTAAAGTTAGTTAAGAGGTAGGTATTTTACACCTTTATGTTATAACCAAGAAAGGGACTTCAAAAAGACATCAACGCGGTATCATTTTTTGTGTCATTTTATTACTTCAGTCGTGTGGTCTAATTTTATCTATGTTCACCGATTTCTCACCCATTTGTGGAGCGATTCTTAAAATTCTTTTAATATTTGAAAGATTTTGACAGTTTAGATATGTTTTGTTGGGGATAAGCTTATTACCATGATATGTAAAAAATGAAAAATAAATGCATAAGTAGCAAATAATTGTACAACTAAAATTGGAAAAAAAAAACTTTTTTTCGAAAAATAAATAACAGAGAAGAACCGAACCGCAATAAGGAGTAGGACCTTCTTCATTCTCGTGAAGGTGGTACGGACACTCGGACAGGGTATTAAAATTTGTTGGCCCAAAACTTCGTAACTTCCACGGCACCGTTTGGTGGCAGTGCAAACGTCACTTAGATTGAATTTTTTGGGGCACAGAACAGCTGGAACATGGTTCCTGCTGTAGCTCCACATCCACCAACACGTATTCTGGATTTGTGCAATAGCTCGCCCCTATTACATGGGTACGAGTAAATAGCTGGCAAAATATGGGTGTTGTGGACCGACCAACCAATTTTTAGGGTTCCGTAGTCAACTAGGAACCCTTATAGTTTCGCCATGTCTGTCCGTCCTCGCTTAATCTCTGTGACCGTTAGCACTAGAAAGCTGAAATTTGGTACCGATATGTATATCAATCACGCCGACACAGTGGTAACATAAAAATTGGAAAAAAATGTTTTATTAGGGTAGCCCCCCTATATGTAAAGTGGGAAGTGATTTTTTTTTTAACTTCAACCCTAACGTGTGATATATTGTTGGAAAGGTATTTATAAATGAATAGGGGTTTCCTAATTTCATTTTTTGATAATGTCAATAATTTCGGAAATAATCGCTCCAAAAGTAAAAAACAATGTGTCCCCCCCCCCTCTGTTTTGAACCATAAGTTTAGAAAATATGAAAAAAAGCTGAAAAATAGAACTTTATAAGGACTTTCTAGGAAAATCATTTTGAACTTGATGGAAAAAACAGTTTTTGTACAAAAAAGACAAAAAGTTGTACAAAATAATTTCTGGACTAAGTTTGTAGTATATTCGTATATGCAAGCATTTTTACATAATGGATACCCCACCTTTAAACTCATAAGTGGGAACACTCATTGTGACGGACGGGAAACTACGGAACCCTACACTGAGCGTGGCCCGACACGCTCTTGGCCGGTTTTTTTTTTAGTTTGTTTTGTCAAAAAGAAAAAGATGGTGAATGATGTTGGAAAGGTTGAACGGTTGAACTATGTAAAAACATATAAAGTAAAGTTTATTCCCAAAAAAGCCCATTATTATTTAGAATCTAAAAATCTAGTGGCTTTCATCCTCCACAATGGGTGAAGGTGTACCTCTGTCTAAGCTTTCGGGAAAAACGCGTGTGATATTATGTTTATTGGGTACCTAGTTATACCTATTTATCTAGTAGGTAACAGTAACCATCGCACCGTGAACAAATACCTATATTTCATCATTGCGTTTTTGCTATCGCAGTGTCATATTGCCAGGGGATTTACCGATTCTACGTGTACGCAGCAAAAAGTACAGAAATCAAGTTGCGGTATCAATTTTCGCAAACCAGTAAAATTCTGATAGTTGGACATCAGCAATTTTGGGGAGATACAAATAATGCATGCTGGTGGTCTATTGTAGGCCTGAGGAGCTCGTGGCTAAATAATAACAGCCGCTCGGGTCGATCGTTAGGTTAAGCTGTGCTTGCCTAGGTTGGTCTGTGGATGGGTGACCATCCATTACATTCCGAGTTTCCTCCGTGCCTTGGAAAGCACGTTAAGGTGAATGCTTCAGGGTAGCCCGCGAAATTCAAAATTTCTTACGTTTTTTGCAATTTATACGTCAGTGCTAGGTTGTATGTTGATTAAAATATTATTCGCGGTTGTAATACGTACGTAGTTACAGATTTTTATTCATCAAAATCATCAATACAACCCTCAAAGTTCATAAAGGTGGAAAAATTACTTTTATCAATGGCAAAATCATTCCTGCACCTTTATGAACTTGGAGGGTTGTATTGATGATTTTGATCATTATAATTCTGTAACTACATACGTCTTACAGTCGCGAACAATATTTTAATCAACATACAACCTTGCACTGGTCTGCAAATAGCAAAAAACGTGAGATAATGTAAATTTCGCGGGCTACCCTTGAGCATCAGCCTTAAAAGCCTTTGGTCTCGCTGTTATTTGTAGATCTTTGACAGTCGTTAGGTAGTCAGAGGCCCAAAAGTCTGACAACCAGTCTTACCAAGGGGTATCGTATTACCCGGTACTAACTGGGTTTTGGAGGTCAGATAGGCAGTCGCTCCATGTAAAATACTGGTATTCAGCTGCATCCGGTAAAACTGGAAGCCGACCCCAACATAGTTGGGAAAAGGCTAGGCAGATGGTGATGGTCTATTGTAGGCTTTTTTTTTTTTTTTTTTTTTTTTTTCGGATGGGAAATCATCAAATAACCCCTCCCGCTCTGGGCGGAGCAGGAGGGAGTGTCAGACTTTTACTGACTAAAACCCATCCATGTTCCTTCATCGCCCTTTGTGTTCCGGGGCCACGGTATCTCTTTCGAATAGTCCCGCAACCCCGGCAGGCATCAGTCCTTACGGACCCCTTCCTTTTTGCTGACTCTCTTTGAGGCGCGCGTGGAACACCAACGCGCCGTCGACACGGCCTGTCGTCATGAGACGGACGGACGGCGAGCTAGCCCATAGCTCACCGTCCACAGGCCCGCGCCTACGGTGGCCGGGGGCTACGTGGTGGTGGCCCCCGACGCCCGGGGCGTCTCCCGCGGCGGCCGGGACGTTGAGAGGTTCTCTCCCTCTCACGTTCCGCCACCTCCTTCTCTAGCATTACTGCTTCGCAGAAGGAGGTGACGGCGTCCCATCCCGTCTCGCTCCGGACCATGGCTTGCACCAGGGCCGGACGCGAGAGGTCGCCGCCGCCGATCGCCGCTTCGAGGACACGGCGGTGCTCCGCCCACGCGGGGCACACCTCCACCGTGTGTTCCACCGTGTCCTCCGGTCGATCCTCACAATGGAAGCACCCGGGCGTTTCCTCCCGCCCGATTCGGTGCAGGAACCTCCCGAACACTCCGTGTCCGGTGAGGACCTGCGTCAGGCGGAAGGTGAGGACGCCGTGGCGTCTCTCAAGCCACTCCTCAAAGAGGGGACTTATCGCCACTATTGTGGCGTGCCCTGCACGGGGTTGCGACAGTCGCTCTCTCCATGTCGCCATGAGATCCCGCCGGAAGTCTGTCCGCTGAGCGACAATTTGTCGCTGCAGCGGAGTTTCCCCCCGGCGTAGCGCCTCCGCGCGCCATTCATGCAGGCGCGCGAGGACTATCGCCTCCAGATCCCATGGCGGCAATCCGGCAAGGAGGCTCGCCGCCTCGCGGGCAATCGTGCGATAGCCCCGGGCCAGCCTTACGGCTACTACCTTTTGGGGCGCGTTCAGGTAGTGGGCGGCACGCCGCCTCAAAGAACGCGCCCACACCGGGGCCCCGTAAAGGGCCATGGACCGCACGACTCCCGCGTAGAGCCTCCGGCAGGAGGCGTTCGGCCCCCCCAGGTTGGGCAGGAGCCGCCTGAAGGCAGCCCCAGTCCGTTCCAGTTTGGGGGCCAAACGTCGGAAGTGCTCCACGAAGTTCCACCGGCTGTCGAGGACGAGTCCTAGGTACTTCAAAGTCGACTCGACACCGATGGATACCCCTCCTACCGTGAGTAAGGATCCCGGAGGTGGCGCATTCCGAGGCCCATGAAAGCACATGGCCTCGGACTTGTGCAATGCCACCTCGAGACCCAGTTGCCGGATCCTCTCAACGACTGTCGCAACCCCGCGTGTCATCACTTCGGCCGCCGCCTCGTGCGACCTCCCCTGGGCCAGCACCAGCGTGTCGTCAGCGTAGCAAACTACGCTGACACCACTAGGGAGGTCGGCGCGCAGCACCCAGTCGTAACCGATGTTCCACAAGGACGGCCCTAGGACCGATCCCTGCGGAACACCGCACGACATCTCTCGCCGGTTCCATTCTCCGCTGCGACCGGGGTAGATGACGGCTCTGTCCGTCAGATAGTCCCCAACCACTCGACGGAGGTAGGTCGGCACCCGGTGATACCGGAGTGCCTCCCTAATGCAGCTCCAGAGCATGGAGTTGAAGGCGTTGGCGATGTCGAGAGACACCGCCAAGACAACCCCACCCCTGGAAACCGCATCCCCCGTCGTGAGGGCTCTCACGCGCATGATGGCGTCCACCGTAGAGCGCCCCTTGCGGAAACCAAACTGGTGTTCCGCAAGGTCCGGCCCAGTCCCCGCAAGGTGCTCGGCGAGGCGGTTCGCAATGACTCTTTCAAAGAGCTTGCCCACCTCGTCGAGCAGCACCACGGGCCGGTATGCGGACGGAGAGTCCGCAGGGCGCCCCGGCTTCCGGATGAGGACCAGCTTCCCCGTCTTCCAACGAAGCGGGAACTGGCCTCTCTCCAAGCATGCGCTTAGGAGCCCCTCCAGTCGGGGCCCGAGAGCCTCCGAGGCCAGGACCCAGGCTTTGCCAGGCAAGCCATCGGGTCCCGGGGCGGTATTTTTGGCACTGAGCCTGCGTACTGCCACTCTCAGGTCTACCCCAGTCACCTCCGGAGTGTCGTCGTCGTCGTCCTGATGATGCGCTTCCAGCACCGCAGGCGGCGGAGCCATAGGCGGGGGTGGGTGTTCCCCTCGCGAAGGGAACAGAGTGCTCACCACGTCCTCCACGAGCTCAGGCCGGAGACTCTGCGTCAGTGGGGGGGCCCAGGGGCGGAGTTTGTCCCGCACCAACTTGTAAGGGCGCCCCCACGGATCTCTGTCGAGAGTCCCCAGCATCTCCTCGCGGGCCAGATCCCTGGCCCGCAGGACAGCCTCGCGGAGAGCAGTCTTCGCCGCTCTGTACCCCTCATATAGCTCCGCCTCAATGGCTGCCGCATCCGGTGGGCGGATGCGGAGCCTGCGATGCCTGGCGTACAGGTGCCGTGCAGCGACGCACGCTTTGCGCAGAGACGTTAGCTCTCGCGACCACCAGTACACCTGACGCCGGGCGCTTCTTGGCCGAACGCGGGGCATTGCCACGTCGCAGATGTCGGACATGGCCTCCTGGAACCACCCTGCCTCATTGTTTACGTCGGCAGGCCTGTCCGGTGATGTCACCCAGGCCTGCACGATCGAGGCTTCCAGGAGGAGCTCCCGGTCCAGCTGCTTCAGCGCCCAACGCGGACCACTCGGGGCCTGTTGGACCGGCGCGCTTGAGGTCTGGGTGGAGACGTCGAACCGGATGTACCGGTGGTCGGAATAGGTCTCCACCCCCTCCATGACACGCCAGTCAACGACACGCGGCGACAGAGCGGGGCTAGCGAACGAAATGTCCACCACCGACTCGCCCCGCATCCGCACACACGTGGGGACAGAACCCCGATTTAGGACGACCAGGCCCTTCTCCAGGGCCCAGTCTTCCACCATCCTTCCCCGCACGTCTGTGCAACGAGAACCCCAAGCCAAGTTCTTGGCATTGAAGTCCCCGAGGACTAGCACTAGCGAGGACTAGTCTATTGTAGGCTGAGGCTGCCATTTTGAGCTACCAGGATCAAATTTGTACAATGTCTGAGGATCTCTGAAGTAGGTACACCAAGTTGTCTGATGACGCATCATGTTAGAGTGGCCCAATCAATTTATTTGTACCCTGTTTCATAAAACATTTCTGACATCCACAATCTACACGTTCAGAGTTCTAACAAATTTAACAAAAGTGTAATTTATCTTAGATACTTATTCATTTAAATAGGTAAGTAGGTACCTACTCACTTACGATCTTCCTGCAAAAATGTTAACGCAGAAATATTATGTAAGTATGCAATAGGTATAAAGTGCATGTTACTGAAAATTAAAGGATAATTAAAACACAGGCAAGTTTTCAAGCGAACGCACTCGTTGATTCAATAAAATATTGGTTGGTTATAATGAGCACATTTCAATGAATTAGGTAGGTAGTACATACTATTTCGGTAGCCATGTTTGGACACAGTTGACCTGTAAAAGTTAATTAACTAATTATTATTATCGTTAAAATTATTATGGAATTTCGCTTGACGCTTGACTCAGTTGACGTCATCCATCATCAACGGTTTTGTGTAAGGTTTGTCCAACTTAGGTAACCTACGCTCCGTTAAAAAAATGCAATTCAACAAGGCATTGTTCTTAAAATAGCTCTTCGTTTCTTCTTTTGTTTTCCATTATCATCGAAGATGTATAGGTACTTACGTATGTATGTTGCAGCCAATTCGTATAACACGCCATTTTACATAATGGCTAGCCGGATTGAAAAACGGCGCCGTTATGTATGTAATACGGCGTCCTCACGTTCAGCCGGATTACAATTCGGCTATAATTTTTCGAGATATAAGCAAATTTAGAACCTTCTACGACTCCATGACGCGTGCTCGCTTCAACTCGCATTTTACATTCACACACATCCACTTTCTGTCACAAATGTCGTCGTCGCTCTGCCGGCCTTCGGCCTACGCTCCTCATGCCAGCTAGCAAGACTTTTAGCCCAATTTTAGTAGGTTATTTGAAGTATCGTAATTGCTGACAATACGGCTAAACGTTGGACGCCGCTTCGAACGTATGGCCACCACAATCCGGCTGAACGTGAGGACGCCGTATTATTACATAACGGCGCCGTTTTTCAATCCGGCTAGCCATTATGTAAAACGGCGTGTTATACGAATTGGCTGCGACATGTATATCTGACACACACACGCACGTCCCAGCAAGCCTGTCATCCCCTAACATCAAAGATATGTTAGCATGCTTTATCATTTTAATCTGATCAACCTATAAAACCACAAAACCACAATTTCGCCATTGAAAAAGAAATAACAAAAGTATTGAACTTTACTTGACATTTCCTGTTTGAGACGTACACCTCATATCGCTTACAATAGTAGGTAATAAACGGTTATTGTAATGGTAAGCAATCAGCCATCAATCAGCCTCAATGTCTTAGTACTAAGCGATCATAAATATCGAACAGTATTTATTTACTCCATTATGTACCATTATAGAGTTATGTAGCGTGTAATTGTCCGGCGGAAATGCAAAGGTTTCTATTACTTACATCAAACAGACGCAAATAGCTGTTGAGTTGCATGTCGTGAACGAGCGATAAGGAATAAGATGTTTGTTATCATTTAATCATTGGTATCCGCTGCTAAAGCTGCAGGGAAGTCCTAATCTTTCCTCTGACAGCTGCTGCGAATCCGGAAAATGGCACTAAATGTAAGTCCCTAAAAAGTTTACTGGTGCTGAAGACTTTTACTTTCATTTTTAATTGGTTGGTTCTTATTGAATGTTTAATAGGATTAAAACTGAAATCAAGTTATCATTTCTCTTTTAATGTTCTACTTTGCCAAGCCTTATACTTCTGCTTTCAGGGGAAAAAAGGATGAAACGAACTTTGCAATCGAATTCTAAATTAGATTTAATTTCTGTTTGCATTTTAATTAATACTACTAGCTGATGCCCGTGGCTTCGCCCGCGTGGATGTCGGTTATCGCGAACAAAAGTAGAGCTCCCTGACGGTTTATTTTTTACCGACATCGACACCTCCAACAAATATCATTATACATATTTTAGCCAATGTATATAAAAACTTGACAAATTATATACTAAAACTTCTTCGAAAACCACTCTGTCCATTGGTGGAAATAGCATGAAAATCGGTGCAGGACTTTTTGAGTTTATCGCGAACAGACAGAGACAGACGTTTGTTTTGTAGTGACTACCTTAGTTAGCTTAGCTATGCATCGTCTGATCAATAAATCTGCAGGTATTATGCATAATATTTTCCTAGCCTATACTACCTCAGATTAGCAACTCTATTTGTGGTGGTTCAAACTTCGTTTGTAATACTGTTAGAATAACGTTCTAATCAGCTTGCACTACAAAGCGGTTGTTACGTCAGTCACTGCGGCCGAATAGTGCGAAATGACTGGTTTTTATTCTTTATAAAATAAAATTTTCGCCTTTTGGAAAAAATAAAAAAACATAAGACCTGCTTTATAGTTAATTCAGTTAGTAAGCAAAGTTGCATGATCTAATTTGAAGTACCTACTTTTTGAATACCAGCGGTTTATTGTTTGATTTGGAGGTAACTTGGGATTTTTTTCTATCGAGAAAATTTTATGAAATCGTGTTTTCGCTAAACATAAGACCTAACATTAATCCTCAACTTTACCATATATTTATTTCAAAATTAATGCTGCAGTATTTTAGGCGTAACGGAGGATCATGCTAAGCCAGAGGTAGTATAGGCCCTAAAGAGTCCTATTACACTTTTTACGCAAATTCATGATTTTTGACGCAGTAATTTTCGGCAGCAGTAACATATTTTAATTATTTGCTTATGAATAACGATAGTGCCATTCTCTTTCTTGTAAGTTGGAGTTACACATTTTCATTTTTCTTTTCGTGTAATTTACTATAAATATTTTACGTACTCAGTTTGCTTGCAAGAAAAACCGTCGGTGATGGATGGAACTTTGACGCTCAAATTCACATTGTTACATTCAATTCTTATAAAAAAAATAAAAAAAAAAATACTGAAAGATAAGTGAAGTTGAATGTTTTACTTGTTTATTGGAGTTTTAGAATTTCTTTAAATTACTTGAGTTTTCACGGAAAAAATATTAGAGAAAGCGTAATTTAAGCCATAAATGTCTTGATTCAGCGACCATTATATTCCAAATAAACTCAATATTATCAAATAAATGAATATGATGTAAAACTTCAATCTACAATGAATACGTTTCATTAGTTTTCGTTTGTCAATATAATAAGACAAAATTACAACAAATAAAATTAAAGTACTATAATTCTGCGTCAATTCAGCTCACTCCTCAGTCTCATGTCAGTCTCGTCTCTAATTTTCGTCTATAACAATCGACAATCGTCCGGAGATCGCTATTATTACCGACTCGTGCACGCCGATCGAAATAATTTGATCCAGGAAGTAAATATTAAAAATTTGCGAAAAAAATGTAATAGGACTCTTAAAGACTTTTGATTAACGGTAATCAATCATCTACTGATATGCATAGTGCATCAAAATGTTGATTATCCGCAACCGACAGATAAATAAAGGTAGTTAGGAATAAAATTACGTCCTCATGCACCAATTAACGTACGACTTGTATGAGCGTATGTTGTACATACACATATCTCAGTAATTTTCCGCATACAATTAGCTCATAAATTCCATACAACGCATGACATTCCGTCGCAAAAAAAAACTGCATAGCGGCCGGATTTGTGTTTTTGCGAAATACAGTTTGAACTTTGAAGGGACAAGGTTGATCACAAATAAGCAGTTAGTCACCTAATAAACAAGTACTTACAGTGACTGTGAATTGAGGATATCGTCATAATCACTAATGCCCAGTAAACAAATGACTGAAATTGCTGCTTTGCTGTACATAATAAGCGGATTTCAGGAAACTGCTGCCCATCCTCCTAACATCAATTTAAAATGAATGAATGACATCAATGTTCTTGTGACGTTTTCCGTTGGGATACCGAGTTATTAATAAAATTGTTGTTTTATGTAGGTATTAATAAACTTGATAGCAATGACACATGGTGAGCAATATAGGTGTTATCGCTTCACTTATTAATGAATTAAAATGTAGCAATTTTTAAATTGCTCACTAACCTAGTAGGCAACCGCAATGTGCTCTTCCATGCACATGAATGACTCCACGTATTGTTGATTCGGTGAGTCAGCCAACAGTCAACGGGCGGCGTACGCGGCACAGCGCAGCCGCACTCGACTCATTCATGCATTCACACAAAAACCTTAACAATTACTCAACAAATATTAAAAGGATCAAATTACTTGAAATTATTATGTGTGTGGGAATACACGTCGACTGTGTGTGAATGTGAATTTGCGCGCGATTGTCATGGGATTAATGTTAATGAGCCGGTGACGTAAATAAATATAAATAGTTCTTTATTGTTCTTTGATTTATATTCAGTAGTGTCATATTTTATAGTTAGTGTTTCAAAGTTGTGTATAATGTGCCCAACGCCGCTACCCAGGTAGGCCACCATTTACCACTATATTTTCTGCTCTAATCGTGCTTATTACGAAGAAAATGTTACTTTGAAATGTGATACTTAAATGGAAACACCAAAACAGTAATTTGTGTAACATGACATCAATTTACGTATTTTTTCAACGAAGCAAAAAACGTAAATGCCTTTTTGCTTTGATAAGCTAATTTCAGAGTTCTGTTAGCGTATCGTTAAAATAAGAACGCCAAAAGATAGGTAAGTAATGTAATTACTGACGAGCTTAATAAACTAGTAGAAAAAACTTCGTTTAATAGCAAAGACGACCTCAAGAAAAATTGAAAGGTTGAAGAGACTCACAATATTTTAGCCACGTAGTTTTAAAACCACTTTTTTGCAGCGAATTGGCACGAGTTTGTTTCAAGGAGCTCCGCTCATGCCACAATCACTGACACAGTTTGCGAGCTCATCCACGCAGAACTCGTGAGGTGCCATGACAGCACCCCATTTAAAAGGCAAATACGGTCACGACGTGCTCACACGGATGTGTCGATATCGTTACGATGTGCCTTGTGCAACTCGCAGCACTAATGCATCCTCTAGACAAAATCAACTTTAGAAATGTGATGCAACTTCTGGGCTATCTTCTTCTCACAATACTTGTTGTAGGAATAGGAAACCAATGAAATATAGGACTGGATTTTTTTATTCTGGATCTTATATACGTAGTGTTTTCACACGATCCTAGGGCAATAGCATAGCAGGGAGTCAAGTTCTACTCATAGAGTTCTATATATTTTTTAACAAGAACTATGAATTCAACATTCTGGTTATAGAATGATGAATTTTTGAAGTGTCGCTGCCGAATATGGTCATCGTGGAGGATACTAGAAATGTATGTGGGTAATGATAACATTGTGGTCGAAAACTTGATCATAGAATTGGATTCTGGTATCTTGGCTAAATTACGTCAACAAATGAATAAATGTGCCTTCAGTGACTCCTTTAAAAAGGAAGGAAAACTAAGTAAGTACTACTAACTACGACACACACACATCCACTAATACGGCTGTAGACATGACGTACAGCCTGCCTGATTAGCTGTATAATAACCCAGCTATTAAGTGGCTCTAAACAATATCGAAGCACCTTATTTGAGTACCGCTTACAGCACTGCTCACCCATTAAGGTAAAAAAGCGTGACGAAGACGATGACATCGGGTGAACGGACATATTGTAACGGTTTGTTCGACTACGGAACTTTAATAACACCATTGAACACAAAAACTTTGATAGACGTAACATAATTAGTAATTACGTAGACGTCACGCGTTTTATACTATAATTATCATCAAACAGATTTTGGGAATTAACGAATCCATTAAGAACTGCGATCTGTCAGCCACGTTATTATGATTTGGTTCTGATTGAAAAGAAGCCGGTTGGTCGGTGATACGGAGAAAGAAAAATGTCGTGTGAAACGGAAACTTTTGAGCCGGTACAATCAAGGTGAGCGCCGTACAAACATGGAAGGCGTGGGAAATTTGGATATATAATAATTTTGCGAAGGGTGATAACACCAGAAATGACGACTAGGCGTCAATTGTAAAGTCTAGACCCACAAACGGAAAGGAGGACTGTGCCCGAGCAATAGGAAACGGTTGAGGCTGATAATGCTATGGAAGAAGAAGATAATTATGCTACATATACCCCAAATAAATTAAGTTTAGAGTAGAATGATCTGAATGATGACGACTCGCTGAAATATGGCCATCCACACATCTGCCTAGCCTTTCCCGAAGTACGTTGAGGTCGGTTTTCAGTCCAACCAGACATCTATTTCACATGGAACGATGGCCTGTCTTACCTGCCTATGGCCACCCAAAATATGTCATTTAACAGTGCCTTCCTCTTGTTCTCAGATCGTTGTCGAGTGATTCGGATGCGGCGCGGGCATCAGCGTGCCATGCTGTGCTAGACTCCACCATGGTGGGCGTGGGCGTCGCGGAGGGAGGAGGGGGCGGCGGCGGCCCCGGCGACGGCTACTATGGAGAGTACTACCCTCCCGAGCAATACTACGTGCCGCAGGAGATGTGTCCCCACCCCCAGCAGCATCCGCAGCACGCGCATATGTGTACAGTGCTTCCTGAATATGGTGAGTTCATTTCCTCTGTTCAAAGACCGGCGGCGGCGCTGATGAAGGATTCATGTTTACGGAGGAAAACTCTCTGAAACATACCTGGTGAAATGTGGGAGTACTTATGGTGTAGTACTATGGTAAGTACACTTCTACCCATCACTTCAGGGAATACAAGCAGATGATGGAGTTGATGTGTATTAAATGATCATCTGCAAAAGCCATTCACAAAGCAACGAATCAGCACACACGCATCCTTGGCAAAGTCCCTCGTTTTCGCATGCCTTATACGATGTTTTGTAATACGTGAGCTGGTAAGAACAGAAGACTATTAAGAATTGAAGAGAAGAATAGAAGACAATTTATGAGGAACCTTGTGTGTGGAGATAGTGTCGTCTCATCGTCTGTATTACGCATAATAGTCGTGAAATGCTATAGTTCTTGTAATCTCGGCAACAACTCGAAAGAGCGGTTTGCCCTTTCCTTTGGGCATGCCTCAGCAGCAGTTTAGTTGGAGCAAATTGCGGTGGAGCTGGTGAAACAAAACAGTGGTTGAGGGAGGGCCTAGGCCATCGACATCGCTTTCAAAGACTTCAAAGCTTGGTTGTCGCTTGGTTTTTCTACAACGATTTTGAACAGGATTGACGTTAAGCTTTATAACTTATGTTATATGTCAATCTAATGTTTTTTTGACTTTACCATCATCGTTATCGCCGATAGAATATAATTTTGTCTAGGCGTAGTAGGTATACGCTAACTAAGCTAGGAGGTATTCTGTTTCTAAACGCAATGTTAAAAATAGTGTGTTTAAATAAAATACTCGTAATTTTACTAGAATGTCATTTCTCGTAATATTCTGGAGTGGAAATCTACTATTACCTTACTTTTTAAAGTTTGTTTGAAAAAGTGCCAAATCTAGATTAATCTAATTTATCTAGCTGAGTAGATTTCGCACTTTTTCAAACAAACTTTGTTCCCCAAACTCCTGAACTTTTGCGCTAAGTATTGCGAAATTCCTAAAACATTTGAGTTTCATAATGTTTTACCGAAACCTTTAGGTTTGAAATGTTTTTTTTTAAATAGTTTATTTTTTCATACTTAATCTTTTTCATGGATGAACATCTGGACGGTTTCATTTGATTAGTCTTAGGTAGACGATCATTTGGTTTCAGTAGCATTCGCATAGATCTGCGTTTTGTACTACTCTTATGGGCCTCGGTCACTGCGCGGCAACGAATATGTCTTATCGCATGACCAGACGCTATCTTGAACAAAACTGGTCGGAAGCCCGGTCGTGCGACCAGACTTTCTTCCTGGTCAAAGCTTCTACGACCAAAAGTCGCAGGTCGTGGCTGCGTGGTGCGCGAGGTCCCTTTTACCATATACTGCCTTGACTCTAGCAATTCTATTTTTATCAATTTATTTCTTGTATGTAAATTGTAAATGCAAGAGGTCGGTCACCTCGTCACTTAGTAACGCCTAATTAATCTTCATTTAGCGCAGGTATGTAATTAACACGGTAATAAAAAAAAAGAACTAGTATTTTCCTGTACCTATAGAAAAGCGAATTTTTCATACAATTGATAAATAGTCAAAATGCCATTGTTTTATTGTTTCTAATGAAGTTTTATTACAGTTCACTGAATAGTTTTACTCATGGAATGCGAATTTTATTTTCTACTTTATCTAGGTAAATACTGGTTGGCTTGATTAGCTCGCAACGACAAGCAACTACATGGCACGAAACTATGTACTTAGAAAATAATTTCCAGGAAAACTCACTAAAACTATTTCCCTATCGCTTTCGCTTGATAATTGGTCGCTCATTTGACTTATTGCAATACAATAAAATACTTTTTAATACACTTTTTCGAATACGGGTTCTTATCGCACTACGATTAGGTTTTCTACACGTGTGCGGGAATAGTACATTTTGATACAAGTGGAGAAAATTTATTATTGCAATCGAGGCGGAATTATAACACCCGAGCCGTAGGCAAGGGTGTTTTTGAGCCGAGAATTGCAATAACAAATGTCCACGTGTATCAAACGACGTTTTTCAATACACTTTTGAAGAAATAAAATAAAATAACGAATAATATCTTTGTCACGAACTATGATTTTAATTTTCTTTTTTTTTCCGCTTTCGCTAGGTTGAAGGAGAGGCAAAGGTATGAAGCCGTTAAACAGCCTAAAATAAAAAATAGAATTATTTTATATTTTTGAATTCAGAACACAAATAAATGTTAAATGTGTAAAAAAATAACTATTAATTTTTAAAATCATGTTTATCTATGATATTCTATTTATAAACACAATTTTAATATTCAAGAAATATTTATGCCGTAAAGACGCGTATTGCTTTGCCGAAATTAAAAAAAAAAACAGTCACCTCAGACTAATAGGCATTGAACCAATTTTGACTAAGTATATGCATAGTTATCTGTGGCAATTTTCATTCCCGCACACGTGCGAGAAAATGGAAAAAAACGCACGCGTGGGAAATACATAGCATGTTGTACCTAACCGTAGTGCGTTATGGACCAGTTTCTGAGGAAGTGTATTGAAAAAAATATTTATGCCGTAAAGACGCGTAGTGCTTTGCCGAAATTTAAAAAAAAAAAAAAAAAAAACATTCACCTCAGACTATAAGGCATTGAATCAATTTGGACTAAGTATAGGTATAGTTATCTGTGGCAATTTTCATTCCCGCACACGTGCGGGAAAATGAAAAAAAAAAACGCACGCGTGTGAAATACATTGCATGTTGTACGTTGTACCTAATCGTAGTGCGTTATGGACCAGTTTTCGAGGTAGTGTATTGAAAAGATATTTTTCGTTCTTTTTATTATTTATTCAAAAGTTTAAGTACTTATTGAAAAACTTCGTTTATACACTTGGCCATTTCATTTTGTTATTGCTGATCTCGACTCAATAATAACCATTACACCCTCGCCTACGGCTCGGGTGTTAATTCCACCTCGGATGCAATAACAAAATTTCTCCAGTTGTATCAAAATGTAAACAGTGCTAAAATAAAAATCCTACTGGACGGTTCGTATACTTATTACTAACTTATTAGGTAGTAGTAGGACTGTAAAATAACAAAATCACAAGACATTGGATAGGGTTGTCCGTAATAGAGACTTAGGAATTTATTTAATAATAGGTCCAACAATCTATTTCTAGAAACTCATCGTCATTACTTTCTAAATATGGAAACAAAGGTACTTATTTGGAATTTGTTGACTATCATAATTTGGTTTTCTAAAACAGTAATTAGGGTTGGCTAAAAATAGCAGCTCGCCAAACCACATTCAATTAGTGGTTGTGTCAGAAAGTTAAGTAACCGTAGCGAATTAAAACTAGGAAAAATCCCTTCTACAGTCAGTCGAAACAAAGAGCTTCAAGGCTCTCGTGGGATTCCTAGTGCACGGCATTGCTTAAGCCTGCGGTCGCGTTGCATCGCGGGTCGCGGCTGTGTGCGCCAGCCCCAGCTATGCGGCACGTTTCCGCCGCGGGCGGCTCGTACCGAAGCGGATCATCCCACAAAGAACGTTTTCTACGAACACCCAAAAGCAAAACACGTTCATTCATAACCGCAGAGTTACGGGCCGGAACGACGCGACGGCGCGGCGGCGCGCGGCGTCGATGTCAAAATAAAGCGAAATTAAGCCACCCGTGACGTGGCACCGGCTTCGAACCCAGCACGCGAGCTGGAAACATGCAAACATTATCAGCTGTGTTTATATTACACTGAATATATACATAAATTATATCTAGCTATTAACTTTATGATTATTATTTATCTTATCAAGCATGAATGTAAACATTAAACATAAATACGTGTAACACTTGCAATAAGTTGAAAGTTAGTTTTTAGGGTTCCATACCCAAAGGGTAAAAACGGGACCCTATTACTAAGACTCCACTGTCCGTCTGTCTGTCACCAGGCTGTATCTCATGAACCGTGGACCGTGATAACTAGACAGTTGAAATTTTCACAGATGCATGATGTATTTCGGTTGCCGCTATAACAACAAATACTTACTAAAAACAGAATAAAATAAATATTTAAGGGGAGCTCCCTTTAAATAAATATTTATTTTATTGTGTTTACCACCCAATACAATCCCATACAACAAACGTAATATTTTTGCTGTTTTTTTGCTCGATATTAATAACGGCAACAGGTAGAAGCTTGAAGTATTCACAGAATATTTAGTTGTAATTATAATCACTTTAAAAATAAATAGTTAAATTAAAATAAAATAAATATTTAAGGGGGCTTTGATACAACAAACGTGATTTTTTGCCGTTTTGTCTAATATTGTATAGATAATGTAAATGTAACCTACGGAAACCTTCGTGCGCGAGTCCGACTCACATATGGCCGGTTTTTTGGGATTGTTACGGATCACGAATAACTTCATTATTTAATTTTTATCTTATCTAGCTCTGTATTTACTATATTCTTGGAAACTTACTGATTTAACTTTGTAGATACGACATCTATTTTTTAATCTAATATGTACGAATACTATGAACCTCTCATTCAAATTATAATAAATTCAGCGCACATTACATAAAATTGATCCTTTATGGCCACCTCGACATTTTCATAACGGTTTAAAGGTCACGATGACATCAACACTGTCTCATTTTGAAAAGGTTAGGTACTCTACCTGGTTATAAAAGTATTATTAATTAGTCATCATGCACATAAAATTAACAAATTCTACTTCCACCTACAGATTTTTTAATGTGAAGCATATCAGAATGCCCTGAGCAAAGACAATATTTGGGACCTGACCTGACCTGAGAGACCTCTCTTTTGTGTTTTATTTTATACAAACAAATCTAATATTCCAAATTAAGCAGACACACGCTCTTGTTTCCTTTTGGCCATCGCATCAGTCAAAGTCAATTAACAGACCTTCATTTTAATTTTTCAGGTGGCATGCCAGTAGTGCCATCAGGCACAATGATGCCGCCCATGATGCCGCCCGTGCTCGACGAGAACATGCGGCACTACCTGGTGCATGCGCAGGCGCACCCGCATCACGCCCCGCACCACCAGCCGCCGCATCATCAGCCGCAGCACCACCAAGCACCGCCTCATCACCAACCTCCACACCATTACGTGAGTATTCAATTGCCATACTGATGGTGCTAGCCTGCATCGTCCCACGACTGAGCAAAAGCGTTTTCTTATGAGTTCCATTTTTTTCGATCCAAAATAATGTCCCGCCATCTTGGAACCGATGGACGCTACGCTACGTACTGAAGACGCTAAAACGTAGCCGGACCTGGGACTCAATTTAGATTGCCATCGACTCTCAGAAGATTTTCTGCCAAAAAAATTAATGTTGACTTAAATTCAGATGAGGATTTTTTTTAACGATCTACATCGTTGTTCAGCTTCCTCTAACGTTTCGTCTCTGAATCGCATGAAGTGTGTTGTTTGGTTTATCTTAAGAATTCACTGAAAAATTATGCTCGGCAGAGAGAATAAACATAAACAACGATTTATCATGAAGGCAATATAAGGTAGTATAAATTGTTCACATAGAATACAATGGTGTCGATTCTAATGTGCACAAACTAAACTTAATTTAGGCTATTGCTATCTTTTACTAAAAGGCAGTGCGAGTAAAAGGATGGCTATAGCTATGAACTAAGTTAGAGATGCCAAACTAGTTTACGCCTTGCGCTTCACCGTGTTTTTAGTCGACATGTTTTTACGTGCACCCTTCGTTTGTATGGAATTATTAGTTCCAACTAAATTTGACAGCTCTAAATTATGTCCGTCTCTTTCTCATTTTATTAGAGAGAAACAGATAGCCATAGCCTAAATTAACTTTAGATTGTGCACAACAGAATCGACACCATTATACAAGCTCTGTCCAGGGTCGTGTCGTGGCAGATAAAACAAATAACAGACCGTGGCTATAGGAAATCTAATTAGTGTTATCCCGGATAGGGCTAATACGATTTCCTTCATTTATTAGATCCTTGTTTTGCTAGACTATATTATTATAGTTACTTATAGTACCTAATATACTACTACCATAGTACCTAATATACTTCTAACGAATCCTGAGTCGTGTACCTACGCCATATGTGTAGCCAGGATACATGGCGGGCGGCGGCGGCACACTTTGGCACTCTATACTGCGAAATTAAATCAGTGTCCTAGAATGAATAAACTGTACGCTATGACTACTTATAGGATGGTTTAGAGTCCACATCAGGATAATCGAAAGAATTCTACTCGGTGCATTGTAGCTAGGATTTCAGAGGCGGATCCAGGGGGGGGTCATGGGGGTCATGACCCCCCCCTGGGCTGGGGCCAGGACCTAGGTGGACCACTAATTAAAATTGTTAAACATAATGTACCAGAATAGCGTCAAGACAAATACATAGGGCCAATAACCAACCTGCTTAATCTGCTGAAGAATATTTCCGCAGAGCCATAAACGTATACATATTCTTATTCTTATTCTTATTCTTTATTGCACACAAAATTAAAAAAGTATACACACAAATTAAAATATATAGCTTATGTACAACGGCGAGCTTAACCCAGAATTGGGTTTTCTTACAGCAAACCTTACTTTTGTTGTGAAATTTGCAGAAGAGGATAAACTTATGTGCACAAACAATACAGTTAAAAACTTAAATTAACTTATTTTATATACTAAACTAATACATGCAATATAATATACGCAATACATACAATATATATATATATATATATACACTGAAAAAAACAAAAAAACACTATTTACAAACTATAATCATGTAGACAGGAAATGTTCTTTTATCCTTTTCTTGAACACATCTAACGACGGGCTATCCCGCAAGGAGTGTGGAAGCGAATTCCAAAGGCGCACAGCACGAACAGTAAATGAATCATCATACCGACTTGAGGAGTGGGGAGGGAAACGAAGGAGGAGAGATGATGATGAGCGACAAGGTTTACCTCTAGGAACAAGATACTCGAAGCGTTCCCGAAGATACGAAGGAGCTTTAGGATTATGAAGAATAGAAAAGAGAAAAGAGAGAGTGTGTGAATCTCGACGCTGCCGAATCGGTAGCCACTTCAGCTTCTTCCGAAATTCCGACACATGGTCGTACTTACGAAGCCCGAAAATGAAGCGTATACACAAATTCTGCAGACGTTCGAGTTTATCAAGTAGTTCCTCAGTCGCATCAAGAAAACAGACATCCGCATAGTCTAGAAGAGGAAGAAGAAGAGACTGAGCGAGAGTAATTTTAGTCTGAAATGGCAGGAACTTCTGAAGACGCTTAAGTGACCGATACGAACAAAACACCCTCCTGCTTACTTCAGCAATGTGAACATGCCAAGACATGTTGCAGTCCAAGAATACACCTAAATTTCTAACTTTCTTGGAGTAGGCTATAGCGACACCATCGTACGTAACAGGCGGGAGGGACTGGTGATTCAATAAATTGACAAAGTATCTACCACCAATAATGAGAGCTTGTGATTTAGTTGGATTAACTAATAGTCCAAAGTTTTTAGCCCACAGACTGATGTTTTGAAGATCATTATTGATGGCGTCGATAGCTCCTGGAAGCTCTTCGAGTTTAAAATGGCGATAAAGTTGCAAGTCGTCTGCATAGAGATGATAATGGGCAGTTAATATCTTAGTGATAGCGTTAATAAAAACAGAGAAAAGAAGAGGAGAAAGGACGCCACCCTGAGGAACACCCGCAGAAAGATCGCACCAATCTGAGCAAGCCTCATTCAAGTGTACCGACTGCGAGCGACCCCGAAGATACGAATCAAACCAAGCAGTCACAGAAGGAGATACACACATCCCTCTTCTGGATTTAATAATAAGTGACCTACAGGACCGTCTCCTGAAATACTTATTTTGTTTTAGCTAAGCGTTTTTATGTCAAAAAGCGAATACAGTAATCAAGACATTGAAAACTTTGAAACAACTAGCAACCGATTATCTTAGGCAATGACGTAAAAAGTTGCGAGCTCGCTTCGCTCGCTCTTGTTGCCTAGTTTTTAGGGTTCCGTACCCAAAGGGTAAAAACGGAACCCTATTACTAAGACTTCGCTGTCTGTCCGTCTGTCTGTCACCAGGCAGTATCTCATGAACCGTGACAGCTAGACAGTTGAAATTTTCACAGATGATGTATTTCTGTTGCCGCTATAACAACAAATACTAAAAACAGAATAAAATTAATATTTAAGGGGGGCTCCCATACAACAAACGTGATTTTTTTGCCCTTTTTTTGATAATAATGGTACGGAACCCTTCGTGCGCGAGTCCGACTCGCACTTGGCCGGTTTTTTACACCCTTTATAGAAACGCTGTTTTATTTAAAATAGTCAGTTTCAGCGAATTATAAAAATCTAAAGTATCTAGGACATTTATTTTGAGTAAAAAGGCCGTGTCGACGGCGCGTTCGTGTTCCACGCGCGCCTCAAAGAGAGTTAGCAAAAAGGAAGGGGTCCGTAAGGACCGATGCCTGCCGGGGTTGCGGGACTATTCGAAAGAGATACCGTGGCCCCGGAACACAAAGGGCGATGAAGGAACATGGATGGGTTTTAGTCAGTAAAAGTCTGACACTCCCTCCTGCTCCGCCCAGAGCGGGAGGGGTTATTTGATGATTTCCCATCCGAAAAAAAAAAAAAAAAAAAAACAAAAAAAAAAGAGGGGCTCCCATACAACAAACGTGATTTTTTTGCCGTTTTGTCTAATGTATAGATAATGGTACGGAACCCTTCGTGCGTGAGTCCGACTCGCACTTGGCTGGTTTTTCTTGAGTCCTAACTTTATCTATAAGAGGCCCAAGTAACTCCAGTAGGTCGAAACAATTCTAACCTGTTCAAGATAGGTAATGTGTTAAAATTTTCGAGTTCGCTTCGCTCGCTCCACAGACTACTTTCTCTTGAATTTATATGAAAGTCGACCAAGTAACTCCTAGATGAAGGATCGAAACCATTCTAACCTGTCGAAGGCAAGGTGTCATAAAAATTTCGAGCTCGCTGCGCTTGCTCTTGCAGCCTCTTGAATGTTGTCATTGTTTGTCTGAGAGTCGATCTAGTAACTCCTGTATGAAGGGAACAATTGCAACCTGCCCAAGGTAGAATGTTAAAATGTTTGAGCTTGTTTCGCTCGTTCTTGGAGCCTTCAAAAAATCAAATCGTGGCTACGAAAAAGCTTCAATGGTTGAAGAACGTCTAACCAGACTGACACTTCTCCACGTCCATAAAAACGTACCAATTGAAGTAGATGAAGTAATAGCGCGTTTCGGGAGTAGGTGTAAAAGAAAATTTGATTTTGTTATTTAAATATAGGTAGGTATTTCTAAATACAGTACTTACTTATAAAATACCTAGGTACTTCTCAAAATTAAATTGTAACTTCTTGTGACTTGACCACGACAATGTGACCCCCCCCCCTGGCGCCAAAGCTGGATCCGCCCTTGTTTCCGACCTTCTCGTCGTGTGTATACAGGACAATATCTTGCAATTCTATCATGACTCCGCAATCTTGCAATTCTATTGTTATCTAATAAACTTCTTGTTATCCGTTTGATAGTTTCACCTCCAACAGCCAATCGCCAACAAATTGCAACCTATCTAAGAACTTCTCGTGCAGATTATGTAGGTATATTTATTAAGAATGCATTCCGAAGGCGTAGGTGCAGTGCAGCAGTAGTACTAAGTTGCAAACTGAGCGATTTCTAACAAAGGGAGTTTTTGGAAGCCCTTTGTAGGTACTGCTTTAGACTAATGTCTCAAAGACTACAAACTATACCTTTAATATTGTTGTACTTAAGTAGGTATCAATATGAAAACGTAATCTTACTTGTGTAAAGCTAGCTACGATGGTCTTGGATATCTAGGTAGGTATATGTATTAGAAAGAATTAAATACATTTTAAGATTATTAACGCGTAACTTAGCATGTATGAGGTAGGTAGTCATTATACGCCAACTCGTCGTAGGTAGGTACTGTCCACAGCATATATTCAGTGCATTGCCCCATCAAGGCCGCTGTAGGCTAATAATCAGTGCTGCCAATAAAAAAAATCTCGATTCCCCGACTCAGTGTTACCAATTCCCCGAAATTCCCCGGATCTTTTTGATTAATTTGCCACATAATCCACAAAATTATATTTTTGGAATAAAAATACTGTTTTATACATTTTTTTTTAATATACCACTCAATCTTTAATAAAATACTATACTTACTTTATAGTAATAACTTACAATAACTTTAACTCTTACATCTATAGACTTCATACATACTATTCAAAACAAAGTGCAATACTGGTACAAAAAATTTTTTTTTATTTAAATCCATAAAGGCTCATAATTTATTTGGAATAATGGTGTCGATTCGGTTGTGCACAAACTAAACTTAATGTAGGCTATTACTATCTTTTAATAAAAGGCAGTACGAGAAAAGGACGGCTATAGCTATGAACTAAGTTAGAGATGTCAAACTAGTTTATGCCTTGCGCTTCACCGTGTTTTTAGTCGACATGTTTTTACGTGCACCCTTCATTTGTATAGAAATATTAGTTCCAACTAAATTTGACAGCTCTAAATTACGTCCGTCTCTTTCTCGTTTTAATAGAGAGAAAAAGATAGCAATAGCATAAATTAAGTTTAGTTTGTGCACAACAGAATCGACACCAGTATTTTAAAATAATACAAAGTCGTGTTCGAATGACAGTTTTTTTAGTTGAAAGTTACCCGATATTAGATATAAAATAGTTTTAGCCCATGGATAAAATTGGCCTAGATTCCCCGAAATTACCCGATTTTTGACATTCCCCGCGCTCTCCCCGCGCTAACCCTCAATTCCCCGCAAATCGGGGATTTTCCCCGCGATTGGCAGCACTGCTAATAATATTTTTTTCTAATTGTGTACAATGAACTTACAACAAAAACTAGGAATATTGTAATTTTATTGACTTTATCGAGAACAGAGTGGTTGATTTAATTTATGTAGATATTCAAATTATAGTTACCTGGAATAGCCAAAAAAATAGAGAATTCAAAATCGCGTCTACAACCGCGAATAAAGTCTTGTACTTACCTGTAATTCTTCTCATAAAACACCAAGAAATTTTGTAAACCATAGGTAACTGAGCATTTCGATGTGTCGTATTGTTTCTTTATTCTACTCTTTGAGCGTGCTCCACCCTAGCAATCATCGAGTTGCGGCCAAACGAAAGCTTAGAAAACGTAACCGTACGTACACATTTTTGAACGGAATGCTACTGTCAGTGTCAAAATGAGTTGACTGACGTTGACGTTGCGTTGACGTGTCAGAGTGTAGGTACCTGTGCGTGTTTTGTTTGTGTAATTCCATTTGTGATGAAATGAAATTTAAATTAAAGTTCACATTTCGAAAAGTTTTGATCAACGGAAATGGAATGAAGTTATTTTTTTAGGAAATTTAGATCATCGGTAACAGTATTGCCTGCCCAGGCTCCATCATCAATGTATCAAACATTAAATTAAGAATTTGACGATCAAATTGGGTGACTGATGTTGTCAGAGTTGAAGAAAGGATAGTTTTATATATCAACAAAGTACTTAAAGCAAATTCCTTGATAAAGTTTACATTTACATGCGCACCTAATGAAGGACGCCATAGTTACAATACACGTGAAAATGTAAAGTTTCTTTGACGCAAACTGAACAAATGCATGAACCTTCTGTGTAAACATTTCCACTGATACTTACATCAATTGTTTTGCTTGCAAATGTAACCGCGTATATGTGGACATTTCGCTTTTAAAATTGTGCACAAGCGTGTCGAGTTATCCGACTATTTTCAGTGAGTAGGTGATTAAATAAAGTTGCGGGGTATGCAACGTTAATCTAATCGTGGCGAAGTTATACCTATAGTTGCGACTCGCGTGTGATTGTGTAGTGAAGTGTTATCACGAAAACAGTTGGCTGTAGTTAGTACGTGGCACTGACGTTTATTACACCGAAATAAAGCCTAATATTAATATTTGCATTATCATCTGAGAAAAATGAGTGAGTCTGATCAAAAGAAAGAAAATAGTACTCCAGAAGGAAAGTTTCAGGTTGGTTTAGCTGTACTCCCTTTTATTTGTATTTTAACATTTTATTATAGGAGTACTAGATTTAAAAAGTTTTCCATCAACATTTATGTAACAAGTCTAAGTTATAACTCCAAATATTTTAATGTATTGATTTTATTTTTTCCTTACCTTCTATTTTCATTGATAAGGTCTTATCTGTTATCTGTAACCTCATAGGATGCACTTTAAATTATTTTATAAACTAGTAATATACAAATAGGTACTCTTAATAAATTAAAAAATACTTGTTTGCAGTTTGTAATAAAAATAATACAGTAAAATGATAATTCCAGTATGTTTGCTTAATACACATAATTAAAAACTAAAAACAAATCTGTGATTTATACAGATTTGTTTTTTTTAGTTTTTAATTATTTACCATGTTTTTCTTTCATTTTGGTATTATGTATTTCCTTTTTATGTATCAATTGAAACACATAACAATAATTTAGGAAAACTATGCCTTTTGACATTGTGAGGACTGACTCTCCTGTATCCCAGCAGTGGGAACATTAAAAGCTGGTTATGCTTATTGATAAAATATTTGAAATATTGTATTGTAGACGAGGCTGGTCTTCACAACTCCAGAAATCGTATTTTTTTTAAACATGCAGTTAATGATTAAATATTCAATCAATATAATTTTATTGTTTCAGGCTCCTACTAATGGTACAGGGGGTCCACAACATTACTACAATGCTGGGTACCCACCGCATTTCCACCATGTTCCCCACCACATGCAGCATTCCCCACCACCACCGGCCGTCTATCAGAAGGATGAGAGGACTCAACGGCAGTACTCCAAATTAAAACAAAAGTTGGAACGAAAACAAACGAACAGAAACAATGGCATTGGTGAGTTCAGTCAAAGAGATTTACAAAAAATCTTTAAACATACCATTTGATGACCTGATTTGGTAATCTAATAAAATTTGTACTCCCATGTGGTAGAATGTGACGACACAATATATATAAACTCAAGACCATGTAATATACATACCGACCATGTTCTGACAAATAAATGATTTGATTTGATTTGATTGATGCTGGTGATCTTCATAAATAATGGGATGGCATATGACTACTTCTGAGATTCATATGTTTTCCCAGTATCATGTTATTTTACATATAAAAAAAACTACCAGTCAGCTTATAGAATTTGTTTCCATTTTATTGCAGATGCCAACTCGGGTGCCAGTACGCCGTCACTATCGCCACGCAAGGAACTGAATGGTCGCGCTGGCAGCAGTAGTGGCGCGAGCAGTGGAGGCAGTGGAGCCAGCAGTGGCAGCAGTCTGCCAAGCAGTGGGCCAAGCAGTGGTGCCAGCACCGCCGGCTGTGCTGGCAGTGGTGGCACCACATCGTCTGGCGCTTGGTCGGAAGAAGGAGAGGCCTCCTCAGCAGAAACCTCCGTGCAAGGCGACGGGTCAGCTGCAGCCTCAGTGCAAGGCGATGGTGAGCCTGAAGATGAAACCGACGCTCAAGCTATACTCGACATGTTTGCTGCTAGACGCACACCACAGGTAAATATGACAAACTGAAAAATAAGACAGTGAATATTTATTTTATTCCAAGTTCTGGTTATTGATTGATTAATGTTGCTATTTGATTTGTATAGATTACTGACGTATCGTCGACCAGTGCACTAGTGATTTGGAATCTGCCGGTGCCGGAAGACGTCATAGTTCCCAATGGCGAGTTAACATACGACCTGCTCTTAGCCGACCGCGGAGGCCGATACAAAGCTATTTATAGTGGACAAAGCCTTACTTGCCGGTGAGATATGAACCCGTGGTTCTGTTCTATTATTTTGACTCTTCAATTATTGTATGACCATATCTGAATGTTTTTTCTTGTTATTGGCAGGGTGAGGGATCTGAAGCCAGGTTACGAATATTCAGTATGCCTACAAATCCGCGCCGGCAAGCTAGACGCGACGAGCGCGTCGGCCACGTTCCGCGCGCCGGCCGCGCGCCCCGACCAGATGCCGCCGCCGCGCATCAACCAGCGCGCGCGCACGTCGCTCATGCTGCGCTGGAACGCCGCCGCCGACAACGGCGCGCGCCTGCTCAACTACGTGCTGGAGATGGACGACGGCGCCGGCTTCGTGGAGATCTCTCGTCCGCGCACTCGCCAGCACACCGTCAACAACCTGCGGCCCCAGACTCGCTACCGTTTCCGCATTGCCGCCGTCAACGACTGCGGCCGCGGCGAGTGGAGCGAGGAGACGGTGGCGTGGACGACGGGCTCCCCGCCGCCCGCGCCCGCGCCCCCCGCGCTCACGTCCTCTAGCAGCGACTCGCTCGTGCTGGGCTGGGAGCGCCGCGCAGACGAGGAGTTCACGTTGCAGATGGACGATGCTGCTCGAGGCCACGGGTTTCTGCCTGTGTACTCGGGCCCCGATCGCGCTTACGTGTGCGCCGGGCTGTACCGTGCTACCGACTACCGTTTCCGTCTCCGCAGCGAGACTGTCGACGGCCAAGGACCCTGGTCCGTAGAAGTCACGTACCGAACACAGCCCGAGCGTCCCGGCCCTCCCGGACGACCGACACCGCGCGGTCGTATTCATTCGCGTGCTTTCCGCCTTCGCTGGGAACCTCCCGTGGAAGACGGCGGCGCAGCCGTCGACTGTTACACCCTCGAGCTCGACGCCGGCGATGGATACCGACCGGCCTACCGCGGCCCCGAGCGCGAAGCACACTGCGATCGTCTGCTGCCGGGCACGCCGTACCGGGCGCGCGTGCGCTGCAGCAACGAGGCCGGGCTCAGCGAGTGGTCCGCCGGCGAGACCGTCACCACCGAGCCCGCAGTCCCCGCCGCGCCCCCCGCCCCCGAGCCCGGCGCCGAGCCGCGCAGTACGCTGGCGGCGCTGCGCTGGCGTGCGCCCGACTGCACCGGCGGCGCGCCGCTCACTGAGTACCGCGTGGAGGTCGCGGTCGCCGACACCGAGGGCGCGGCGCGTCTCGCCTTCCAGGGGCTCGAGTGCGAGTGCGTGCTGCGCGATCTCCTGCCTGGCCGCGAGTACCGCACCTGGGTCACGGCGCACAACAAGGTGGGCGCGAGCCCCGCCTCACCGGCTCTCACGTTCTCGACAGCTGCGGCGGCGCCGGACGCACCCGACACGCCCACCGCGCAGCTAGAGGGCGCCCGCGCCGCGCGCCTGGAGTGGACTGCGCCGCGGGACAACGGCACGCCCGTGATCGACTACCGTCTCGAAATGAGTGCCAACAACGTCGACGACGCCTACTCAGAGGTGTACAGGGGTGCGGAGACGAATTGCGTGGTCGGGCGCCTCGTACCGTTCTCGCCGTACTTCTTCAGGGTGTGCGCCACCAACGCGGCCGGGCGCGGCGCGTGGTCGGGCGTGCGCGACGTCCTGACGCCGCGCGCGCCGCCCGGCCCGCCCGCCGGCCTGCGCCACGACGCCACGGCCGACAGCCTGCGCCTGCACTGGCGCGCGCCCGCCGCGCACGGCGCCGACGTGCTGCGCTACCGCGTGCAGGTGGGCGACGCCGCCTTCGACACGGACGGGCCCGCGCCCGAGCGGCTCGTGCAGGGGCTCGCGCCCGACACCACGTACCGCGTGCGAGTGGCCGCGCTCAGCGAGCTGGGGCTGGGCGACTGGTCGGACGAGGCGCGCGCCACCACCCGGCCCCCGCCGCCCGCGCCCCCCGCGCTGCGCTGCGTGCAGGCGCAGCACAACTACCTGCGGCTCGAGTGGCCGGCCGCGGGCGGCGAGGGCGCGCAGTACTGCGTGGAGATGCGCTCGCTCGACGCCCGCGACTTCCGCCCCGTGTACCGTGGCTCGGCGCGCTCGTGCAAGGTGAAGAAGCTGCGCGAGGCGACCACGTACGCGTTCCGGATACGCGCGAGCGACGAGCGCGGCGGGCGCGGCGGCTGGTCGGAGCCGCTGGAGGCCGCCACGGTGCCGGCGCCGCCGCCTGCGCCGCGCGCGCCGGCCGTGCAGGCGCCCGTGCCGCGCGCCGCGCTCGTGTCGTGGGACGCGCTGGACGACGCCGAGTACGTGCTGCAGTGCGCGCGTACCAGGGACAACGTCTACAAGGAGGTGAGTTGAATATATTTTGTCAAAAAATACGACGAATAATGTTTTTCATTCCATCTATTCGAAAAGGACGACTTGGTTTGCCTTTAAGTGCACCCAAAGTGGTGTTTTCTATAAGAAACTTTTAGCGGGCAGTAATGAGTTTTTAATCCACTTTATAAGTGCGCCGCAATTATCTCTGCCGCGCACTTTTTTCATTTGGAACATCTTAGTGTTAAGCGCCAAAGAAATCGAACGCATATTTGCGTTCGATTTCTTTGGCGCTTTGGCGCTAAACAATATTTTGTTTGAATAAAGACTGGCTGGTACGACGACCCATAGTCGCTCCGCTGGTTGAATAAAAAGAAAACAAATTAAAAACGCGCGAACTACAGCCCGCGTTTTCGTCAATTTTCACGGATTTTTAGAAATTCATGGTTTTGTTTTGAAAAATGAGTTCTTCAAGTGACAGTGAATAAAATATGAGGCGCCTTTTATTTTTTCATAGTGGGTGATAAAATATGTTTTTAGCTCGGGCGACGTACTTTCAATCCCTCGCTATGCTCGG
The DNA here is from genome assembly GCA_905147715.2 of Xestia xanthographa. Classification (NCBI taxonomy): domain Eukaryota; kingdom Metazoa; phylum Arthropoda; class Insecta; order Lepidoptera; family Noctuidae; genus Xestia; species Xestia xanthographa. The sequence goes on along the minus strand of LR990655.1, from coordinate 20,240,469 downwards.
GATTCTACTCTACAATCCCTCACTTCGCTCTGGATTAAAAAAAGCGCCCTCGCCGTAAAAATATAACTGCTCCCTTATGATACAATCTACTATTTCATCCCTTCTATTCGAAAAGTGTCGATTTGTAGCAAAGTAGCTCTTTTCTCCACTAGACTTTTTAGCGGGCAGTAATGAGATTTGAATTTGGAACATGAATCGTTAATTGAAATCGAACGCAAATGGGGCGGGCAACTTGTGGAACTAATGGCGCTAGCACCGCATGAACCTAACATAGTCATTGGTTGAAAATCTGTCAATGTCATTTTATATTTCAAAATAGTTTGATCCCATTGGTCAGATTGGGTCTAAGTGATGGACACGCCATCTAGAATCAGCTTTGAGCAGCCTTCCCCATTGTACAAATTACTGGCTGAAAGTGTTAGCTGTACGGTGCGGGAGAGGAGGCGCGGTAACTAAAAAAAAAACAAAAGTGCGTGATTTACTTCCTTTTTCTTGTAATCAGTACGGACTTTATTGTATTTTGCAAAAAAAATAGTTCTACGTCGAGTTCTGAAAGTGATTGAAACAATAATAAAAATAGAAATTAATAACGTCACACTAAAGTTAATACCTACGAAATGCCGGGAGAAATATTTAAAGGCCTATGACAATTTCATACTATGGAAAAATAGAAAAGGAGCGAAGACATTTTCGGAAAGTGTATTTTTGGCGTATTTTCAAGAATACGCCTAAATACAACCTTCTACTCTTTGGAGTGTATACTCAATGCTTTGACCTTTTTACATTCATGTTATTTTTTTTTAAATTAAACTTATTCATTAATTACTTAAAAGTGTCTCTTATTTATTTTCTCATAGAAGGAGATGAAAAGCAGAGTATATAACTCGAGAGCAAAAATATTTTTCCCTCAGGCGATGAACTTTGAATCCCTCGCTACGCTCAGGACTCTATTTTAGAATCCCTCGCTATGCTCGGGATACTATTCTAGAATCTTTTGCTTCACTCTGGATGCAAAATAGCGCCCTCGCCGTAAAAATATTATTTTGCTCCCTTGTAATACAATCTACTATTTCATCCCATCTATTCGAAAAGTATAAGAAACTTTTAACGGGCAGTAATGAGTTTTTAATCCTCTTTCTAAGTGTGCGCACCTTTTGAATTTGGAACATCTTATCTTACTGTTCAGCGCTAAAGAAATCGAACGCAAATATTGTTTGAATAAAGACTGGCTGGTACGACGGCCCATAGTCGCTCCGGCGCCGCCGGCTGAATAAAAAAAAACAAAAAAAAAAAAAACACGCGAACTACAACCCGCGTTTTCGTCAATTTTCACGGATTGTTAAACGGACTCCTGAAAGTACTAGAACTGACGCAAGGAATGAGATTAGTCGAGTGCAATTAGACAATAAGGTGGAATACAGTTTATAGTGGTCGGATTCTCGTGGGACTTTTTTTATTGAGTTCGTAGAGGAGTGGAGAAGCAAGTTAAAAAGAAAAATTTCGACTCTCGCAACTTTTTTTTCTACTTTAACTTTCAATGAAATATTTTTTTTTTTCATTTATGAATAACTTCGAATTCGGCGAATTCATATTGTATCGTAATAGTGTGACCTACGTGCATCCATTAAACGCTAATTTGGTCATCTGTTTCTTTGTTCGTTGTTGTCGATTTAATGTATATTTCAAGTAATTTTGAAAATTGCCTATTTTCTGCAATTATTTCTAAAATATCGAATTTTAAGACTTTGATTTCTTTTGAAATTGGTAACTGATGCTTTTTCACAGATAACTGGATCAGAAAGTATTAATGAAGACCACTTTCATGAGTGTGGTGACTTAAATTCGTTCGGAAATGTTAGAAAATCGTGTATGTTAATGAAAGCATTATTTTTCCAAATACTGCTATGAAACTCAATGTGCAAATTATTGTCATAATCCTCATTTTATTAGCTATCTAACGAGTTAAAATAACTAGATATATTATACTTAAAAAAAATCAATAGTCACGGAAGATATCCCGTAAGTGACATTTTAAGTATAGTTATGAACCGTGAAAGCTTAAAACAGTGTTAGATAAATTATATTTAAGGATACTTGTTAAATATTGGTTGGTTGGTTGGTTTTTGTTGGTTGTTTGTTGGTTGTTTATTGGTGGTTGGCCCTTTGGCCTCTATCGCTAAGAAGTGGAAGTGGTATCGGTATCGGTATTGATATTAAATTGCGCGCAGAGACCCAAGCTTGCAACTTAACTCAGATAGAAATCTTAAGAAATGGTTACGTTATAGTTACGATATTTTTTGTAAATTTACCAGCGGCCACTTTACACCTTTGTCAGCAATAATAGTAGCACCAATTTTTTTTTAGTTTTTGTTATCTGTGGATAACAGACATAATAAGGATATTTTGAGGATAATATTTACGTTGACCGTCATAGAAATGTTTTGAGAAAAATGGCCTTCTTTACTTTTATAAAGACGATTTCCTGATAATTGTGAATACATTTTTAGTCACTTTACTCGTAAACATGGTTTTCTTGAATATTTTTACATCCAATTACTTGTGAAGAAGTATCAGTTACCAATTTCAAAAGAAATCTTGGTCTTAAAATTCAAAAATTTAAAAATAATTGCAGAAAATAGGACATTATCAAAAAAGACTTGAAATATTGCATTACATCGACTACTATGAACAAAGAAACAGACTAAATTTGCATTAAATGGGTGCACACAGGTCACACTATAGGGAACGTGCAGGAACTATAGGTGGCAGCACTAAATCGACAAAAGAGACACTATGCGGACAGTAAAGGAAACTTATCAGCTGTGTCACGCAAAATTATCTTTTGGGGGTATGAAGAACAGGGTGTAAAGCTCTTCATCCCCCGTGGAAAAGGGAGGATCCTCCGACCAGACGGGTGTTATGTCTGGTGGGCCACTGCCCGACAGTTGTTGTCGGGTTCTCGTATATATTCTTAAGTCGCGGACAAAGTTGCTTGCGCGATGTAGGATTCTGACGTGTTTCGCGGTTAGTTCATCATCTCTGTCATAGATGGCGCTGTAGTACTTTTTGTTCCATGTAGCGTTGTCTTTTTTGTAGTGCCGCTACAATCTCTTCAAATAAATTATTTTAAAATATGATTTATGGTATAAAATATGGGTTCCGGTCCATCAATAATGATCGTCAGCGTAACATGAATGTTTGTTAATATGAATTTCATTTGTTTCGTCTACTTTCTCTGATGTAAATTGTGGTGCATTATGAAATGGTGGCATGAACAGCTTTCTTATTTTCAACACATATTTTAATGGAAGGGAATCCATTATCAGCGAGAACAGTATCTCCAGGCTCTAACAAATCCACAATCATTTGTTATAAACATCGATCACTAATAAAAAACTAGATACACAATCAGCGGCAAAAAGTGTCCTCACCAAATGAGCGCCCACTCGAACATTTGGGTGCGCTTTTAACCTAGTAGCATTTGAACGCTCCGACGGTAAACATGCCTCAGTGCTCGTTTAAAAAGTGTAAAAATCACACATCCAGGACGCTAAAAAAGGATGAAATTTCATATTTTCGGTAAGTATTGATATTATCATTATTTAATTGTTATCACTGTATTGTAAATACTGATATTTTGTCAAGAAATCATCGTAAAATCATTTTTTAGATTAAGTCGTAATAAATAGCAGGAGTTATAAGGCATCTCAATAGTAAAGACCCTTACTAAACGCATTCAATCATACTATCGCATGCCCACTTAAATTGTTCGAGTTATGTGCGTTGACTCTGTTCCATTTGTTGGAGACGCTATTGTTTTTTTTTTTTTTTTTTTATTTATTATTAAAGTATGATTGTTTTTTTTGTCTAATGAGACTTCTTTACTGTTTGTCTAAATATTATAGTAACATTTTATAGATTTAATTTTTAATTTATAAAATTAAAGACGTGAGTTTTTTTTAGCTTTCCTCGAGATCCAGTCAGCAGGCCTATTACGTATCTCTGTTGACAGCTCGAAATGATAGTAACTGGGCTCAGTGTCCATCAAATAACTGTCAAAAGGTTAGTTTAGTATTATGTATGACCAGTTGCGATCAAATATGACGTCACGTGACTGATAGTCACCGTAACTCATTTTGACAGACGCTTTCGTATCGATTCTTCTAATATTGCAAATATGTAAGCATAGTGGACATCAAATTCAAGACAACTGAGTTTGAAGTGGCTTTCGTGAAAGACGTTACACCGTACCCGGGCTGTTAGTCACTGAAAAGTGATATCCACTCTGTGTAATACGTAATACCAATATTTTGATATTCACGGTTGTCATCAAAGTTCGGTGTACAACCGAAGCTTGATAATCACTGGATTTCAGAAAGATACGCAATAGGCCTGCAGAAGGCTACGCAAAACAGCTGTACCTCGATATTCTCGATATTGTTTCCGACTTTTCTGTACTTACTTTTTATATTTTGTAACTATTGAATTTAGATTTAAGTTGTTTGTCAAGCAATATCTTTAATTTTTTTACACAATATAAAGAATAAATAAATAATTAAGACTGTTTCAATTACTTTCATTACTAAATTAATGTGGTGCCCTATCCAAAAACATATTAACATTCGGGTAAATTATAACCATTACAGTTATACACCATAGAATAGGAAGAATTTTTTAAAACAAGTTTAACATTTTTTTAAAATTATAATTACAGTAACAAAAAATATTCAGTTCGACTCCATTCATTCCTTGTCCAACCGCCGAGCCTCGGTCGTAAAATTTTATTGCTTTTTATTGGCACTCTGTAATTCTGACTTTAAAACATGCGTGTAAGGATGAATTTGTTTTGAAATGGGTTGACCAGCGAGTATCGGTCGTAAAAGGTTGTTACTTTTTGTCCGTAGCTTTGTGAATACAACTTTAGGCAATGTGTATAAGGTTGAATTTACATTAATGTATATTTATTTCAACTACAAGTACGTCAAAACATTTGGCGACAGTTTTTAGAGAACTTTTGCATGGGATTGTGTATCTAGTTTTTTATTAGTGATCGATGGTTATAAAGCAATCACTAGACACCCGCTCCGTAGGTCCGTAGCATTAGACAAAACTTATGAAACCACAAGGAGTGCAGCCAACTAAAAACTTTATTGTTTAACCATGTATACAATCTGACTACATGTGGACTCTTTGTTTAACTGTTGAGGAATATTCGGTGTGAACTTCAGTGCAGTCTATTATAACATGTGTTCGCCTAACGAAGTTTAAATAGTACTGGCATGTTTGCTTGGACGGTTTATTTTGAAGGCCATTGAACTTTTTCAATGCAGTGTAATAAAAACAAGTTGTTTCCAAATATTTTTCTTTACTGCGTTTATCAATTTTTTGCATTTTTCACATAAACATGATAGGAGAGTACTATTCTTTGGAAAGTAATAGAATTTTATTATTTTACGCTATTTGATTCATTTTCATTTTTGTGGATGTATTAATACATCCAGAAATGCAACAATGCATTACGATTAGCTAGAATAATAATTTTCACTAATAAAATTAATTCTGTTTACTTGGTAAAAATGTCAATGTCAAGTACTAATAGAGTACAAGATTCGGATTGGCGACGCCAGTTGGCAGCACCGTCGTTGTGCACGTTCCCTATTACGCTACAATATAATTTCGTCGAATTTGAAGTTGGTCATAAACGAAAAAAATATTCCAAAGAAAATAAAAAAAATAAAAAAGTCGCGAGCGGCGAAATTTTTTTTTACTTTCTTCTCCATTCCTCTAGAAACTCAATAAAAAAAGTCCCATGAAAATCCGACCACTATAAACTTCGTTCCACCTTTTGAGTATTTTATGTCTAATTGCACTCGGCTAGATGGATTTGATGGAGTTTTTAGTTGTTTTATTATTAGATACTATTTAATTTCAATTTTGTTGTTACTCTATGTTTTATTAAAATAAAAATACCTGGCTGACTTGATAGCACAACGCGATCGTTTCGCGTTGTGCTAACTATTATTATAAGTTGAAATGAATGTGGCGTAAACTGTTAAATTGCAGAATGTGCGGTTGCACCGTACAGTGAGTGATGAAAAGTAGAGTGTATCATTCGGGCGCAAAATATATTTTTGGCTCGGGCGACGTACTTTGAATCCCTCGCTACGTTCAGGATTCTTCTAAAGAATCTGCTCTAGAATCCCTCACTTCGCTCTGGATTCAAAAAAGCGCCCTCGCCGTAAAAATATTATTAAAAAAAAAAAAAAGCATATGAGCAATAGTAGATTGTATCACAAGGGAGCAAAATAGTATTTTTACGGCGAGGGCGCTATTTTGATTCCAGAGCGAAGCGAAGGATTCTAAAATAGAATCCTGAGCGTAGCGAGGGATTCAAAGTACATCGCCTGAGGGAAAAATATGTTTGCTCTCGAGTCATTTACTCTACTTTTCATCTCGTTCTATGAGAAAATAAATAAGAGACACTTTTAAGTAATTATAAGTTTAATTTAAAAAATGACATGAATGTAAAAAAGGTCAATTACAAATTTATATTTATATCTAATACACTGGCGAAATTTTGAAAATTTATTGTCACTGTGTGTGTTTCGTTTGGGATTGTTATAGTTGTGCATTTATTTATACAGGATGAAATTTTTATCACTTTCAAAATAAAATGGGTATATTAAGTGAACGGAGTAGAAGCAAATGCCACACTTAGTTTATTTTTAGTAATTAGTAATTAAAAAAAAAATCTGTATATATTTTCGTTTGATTTGAAATTCGATATTTGAAATTTGTAGCGTTTTTTGATGATGGATCAATTCTTTTCTTAACTGTGGAAATAGAAAAACAAAACTAGGTATGCCTTAAGCTTCTACTCCATTTACCGAATATACCCATTTTTTTGGAAAGTGCTAAAAAAGTCATCCAGTATTTTGAGTGTTTGTAATCTCAGTATCTGGCTGGTGCTCATGAAAAGCCACTGATTCCTTTGATGTAGAAGAGCGCGGTGACAACGGTATGGACGAACTATCTGCAACTCTTAATTTAAGATTTTCTACAATGCGGGTGCTGACCCCTGCACCGCCAACACTTCCAGCCAGTAATTTATACAATTTTCGTTTGATTTCAATGAACGATTCATGTTCCAAATTCAAATCTCATTACTGCCCGCTAAAAAGTCTAGTGGAGAAAATAGCTACTTTGCTCCCGCTAAAAGGGGAACAAAACGACACTTTTCGAATAGAAGGGATGAAAAATAATAATAGTGATTATAATCACTTTCTAGACGCAATTTACACTATTATCGTCCAGCCTGCAAAATTGGACTCGAGCAAAAATGAAAGAAATCCGTGTTTTGTCCTGCAGGTGTACTCGGGGCGCGAGAGTCAGTTCCTGCTGGAGGAGCTGGAGGCGGGCGCGGAGTACGTGGTGCGCGTGTGCGCGGTGCGCGGCGGGCTGGCGGGCGCCTGGTCGCCGGGCGCGCGCCTGGCCGTGCCGCCGGCCGCGCCCGCGCCGCGCCCGCGCCGCTCGCGGCCCGCGCGCGCGCTGCAGCCCGGCCACGTGGCCATCCTGATGGCGAGCGCCTTCCTGCTGCTGGCGGTGTGCGTGGCCGTGCTGCTGCAGCGCCTGGTGGAGCCGCGCCCGTGACGCGAGCTGGCGCTGGCGACGCCTCGCGCGCTGGCCTGCCTGTAGCCTGTAGTGGACGGGACGAGACCGGGGCGTCCGCGAGCCGCGTCCGTGATCGATGTTTTAATTTAGGTTACAAAAATATTACCGGCTTTGCATTTTTTGCATCGATGTGAGGTTGCCATTCAGAGTGTATATTTTTACAGTCGAGCGAGAGAGCCTCGCGTTCTGTCGTGTCTCCTATGTGTTGTATCTAAACTTTCACAAATTTTTATAAATCTAGTCTATGCTTGTAACTTATTATTTTATTTACTGTATTAGCGAAATACCGTTGTGCTTGTTTATACTTTATTTGAATATCGAATCGTAATATTTGTTTTAACGGTGATACGACACGTACTTCCGATATTTAGTATTTCCTCTTTGTACTTTTTCCATACATTTGATATTTTTATAAAATTGAATTATCGAACGATCTGTTGCATGACTTTATCAGATTTAATTATAAGAAGATAGCAAACGAGGTGCTCTATATTATTATTAAAGTTTTGTTGAGAGGGACGTGGCCCCTCGCTCTGCAACGAGTTCCAGTGTGTATGCTGTGATCACTTCCTTATGCGAATGAGACTGATTTTACAAGTAAAAGCTTTGTTTATAGAATGAATCAAAATGCTGCTTTCCCTTTGATGACTAACTGTGTCTGCGCCATTCACATAATAAGTGTAGGTTCGTCTGTTACTTGCGACAACATAGTGGTTTTTTTTAATGGTGATGATATGGATAATGAAGTGTGTTTCATGTGTGAATGGAACAGAACCATGACACAGCAGACGTGGAACACAGAAATAATCCGATTTTATATGCTCCGAATGCTGCTTATTTGATAGTATCGATGTACCTAATTATATTGTATTATCGATAACTTCAAAATATTGTTGTTTTTTTTTTATTCTCAGAACATGACCTTTTATTGATGACATTATATAATATAGATTAATTTTGTTTTTAAATTTAGAGATTACGAATTATTGAGATTGTTACCACCCGGTATAAAAGGATCAGGAATTCAATTTTAGAAAATTATGTTTCAAATATGATATTTTTAAATGAAATTCCCTTACTGGTGTCTGTTACTTTAATAACATTATTAGGAAATTGTTAACTGATGTTCATATACCTATAAATATAATTTTAATAAACGAATTTCTTGTAGATAAGAAAAAGTGAATTTAAGTATCATTTATATTCAGAATAAGATTAAATAAAGCATTGTACGGGGTTTGAACTTGATGTTTCTTAGTATCATTATTCAGAATTAATGTTGTTTCGTGGAGGTAATGTCGTACATAATAAATAACATTGAATATTGTCATTGTTACGTAGGCTTGGTATTGTATTCGAGTTTACTTGGCGCGCTCGTCGCCGTCCTGTAGTATCGTCGGCGGCGGCCATGTATGTTGGTGTATTTATTTATTATTATTTATGTGAAATATAATTACGCACCAATAGGCATAAAATATATCGTAAATATGTAATATTTACTTCTACTGTGATTAGCTTATTCTATTCTTTCTATAGTATATTATATTATTGTCCGAAACATTCCTAGGGTACGTGTTACTTTTTGGATTTCAAAGAACTTTTGTTTAAATTTGTTATTTCTGTAGTAGAGAAGAAATTCACTTCGTGCCTATTTCCGTACGGCATAATTTAAAACGTAAGCGCAGCTTACTCTGTTATAAATTATATTATTTTCGAAAATTTTATAATAACGACGATGTGCAATTAATAATTATTTATTCTTTATCGCTTAAATAAATATTTATTTTTTAGAAATTATATCTGATTAGTATCGTTTATCAAGTGAAGGAATCGATGTTCCTAAGTAAGTTTTACACTGTTGTACAATACACCGATTGCAAGCTAAATTGTGTACTACGGTCAAGCATTCCAACTTTATATTCCACTTGTAAATAGGCCTAATGAATTCTATGACTTTTATAAATGTACATGCTTTAATAATGAAATGTAAATAAATCTGATGTTCATGAGCTTCGTGTAAGGAGCATGTTTAGATGCTGAACATGTATGCCAATTGAAATTACTGCATTGTGTTAAGAACTAAACGTTTTTAAATTAATGAGAATAACGGGGATAACATCTCATATTGTATTTGTGTTTGAATATGTAACGTATAACGAAAAATGTATATGTTTTAATATAATATTTGATGATGTTATGTATACAATTTATTAAACATGAATATATCAATAAAACTATATTTTGTGTACATTGAATGTTTAATTTGTTTTTCTACATACAAAACATACCACAAACCTTGATGTACAACAATATTCTACACCATACTACATCTAGACTTAATATAATGGAACAATTAATATCTAATGGGTCAAATTGCACTCAAATATTTAATTAGAAAATATTTAAAACACCTATGTTATAACACTGCGATAAATAAGACACAACTTTGGTCCTATGAGAAGACTAGAGTTTTTGTACTATGAGTATTTTCACACTTAGGTACCTAGGGTTTTCAAACATTACACAAGTGGTTAGGTTGGTGGAAACAGTTGGCACGACTTTACATTTTCACTGTACACTGCAGTGTAGTTAGTTAGATAAGATGTCTCTCTTGTAGAAATATGATCGATGCAGCCCTTGAAGTTTTGGGGAAATATTTTTTTCGCAGTTGCATCTTCTTGGTCAGATATACCACCTGTAACATAAATGTCAGTTGTAATATCCAAACCAACCAAAGTACATAAAGAAATAAAAACAAAATGCGATAAACAGGCCTTACCGATATAAACATCAACATCATCATAGTCTGCTTCATTCCGTAATCCAGGCTCTTCTGTGTACACTACTGTTCCATCTACAGTCAAAGTAATATTTGTCTTGTCCATTTGCAATACTAAAATATGCCATTCAGCATCAGTAAGAAACCCTGCATGAGGCATCAATCTAGTCAGAGTTCTGGCAGGGCCTGCCAATGGTACGTGGTTTGTACTGATAGCTCTTGCATTGTTATGATGGAAAGACCAGGCAAGTCTTAGGTACCCGTTCTCAAGTCCTAACCCAATGTAATCAATGCCCTGAAAATAATGGAGTTTTAATTAGGAAACATGGTTATTCAATCAATGAAAGAAATACACCGTTAATTTTAGGTCGTTCTGGAACCAAAAGCCGTAATCCCGATTATCGAACTCGGAACGATAGGGACTGTTTTTTTCAGAAACAATCAATAAAAAAACGATGTTTTTTTTTAAAATAACTATAAAAAATATTTAAAAAAAATCACGAATTTATTTTTATTTTTTATTGTTATATTTTGGAAAAAAACAGTCCCAATCGTTTCGATGATAGAGTTTATGGCTTTCGGCTCCAGAACGACCTAAAAATAATCGTGTATAATAATGTCGAAAGAGAAATGGTCCGAGGGTTGTGCCTTTAAGAACTCCTTTGCGAACACAATTATGTGATGACGTAATATGTTAACAGAAGCAAAGGTCCGATTAGAAATTGAATGCTAATGAAGAGAAACTCAAGCACTCTTAATATGTTTGACGTTGTAAGTATACTTTTTAGATAACTATAGTGCTAGACCTTGCTGAAGGCTTTTGGTAAATCGATCAGAAATAGTCTGCTGGAAATAATTGGTTAAGTTATTTTATGATTGAAGTTGTAGTCTACTCCTAATCAATTTGCACAATAAGAATACAAATAAGTAAACAGAGTTACTTACCATAACAATCCAAAGTAGTAGGCCATTAGATTCAGCCGTCGTAAAGTTGAGTGCGATGTAATTCGGCCGAGCGAGTGACGGTGCGACGCGTTGGTGGTTTGTATGACTTGCAGATGGTAGCCGCCCCAGGGACACTAATGATGTGCCATCGAATTGGGGAATTGTTATGTTGATCTCTGAAAGTTGATGATAAATTTAAAACTCCAATGATAGAAGAATTATGATTTATTAAAGTTAAGTTTTAATACGTCGCGCCTGATTACCCAGATGGGGTAAGCAGGGTTGTTATACAGGTACACAAGATTATACCCTCATTTCGCAAATTGATTGTGTAATATTGCCAATGAATGCGCCCAACTTTAGATTTCTAGCTTATTGGAAAAAAACTTAATAACACGACTTTGTCTATCTGATGAATTGAGCCAAGGCAAAAAGTAACACAAGAATCAATACTGACTGGTGTCACAGAAGGTGCCAGCATATCCTGCCGCACACACACATCGGTCAGCTCTACAGACGCCCCTGGGCGGGACACACACGCTAGCCTCGCAGGCTAGATGTCTCCTACACCTGACCACAGTAGACATATATTAGCATTAACATACAGTATTTCAACCAGGAATAAGTTTTCGGAATTGGCTTACGTACACATGCAAAGCGCTTATTTGAATTCTAAGGAAGCTTCAGGTAACATGTTACTAGTAAGTCGGGACTGTCGCATAAAGACCAGTGGTAACGTTTTATAGGTGTTGCGAATGCATTCATAAAATTCACAATTTATATACATTTTATGAGTGCATGTATGTGCATGTGTGTGAATGCATACTAAGTTTAGTTTATTAGTACCTGGGAGTGATTCCACAAGACTCAAAGCATTTACTTCAAATAGACCAGTTTTAGAATTGCTATAGACACTACAGTCCAACCACAAGGCATAAACTGAAAGGAATGTCGTTGCTCATTTCAAAAAAGATCTCTATGAAAGACTAAATACAAAAAAGGTCCTAGTTATTGAGTGTTTACCTGGCCCCGTTGGTGCCCACATAGCTGGAGGAGGCGCCACAGGCACACGTGGCGCGGCCTCGCTCCATCACACACACGCCACCGCCACACGCTTCCGAGCCACACGCCGTGCCGTCACAGTCGGCTAGGTTGCGGCCCTCTGACAATGAATACCAACAGATAGATACATACTCTCAACTTACTAAGGACTTGTTTAACAGTGACTCCTGGATAGTTAACATCCTCCAGAAAAATTAACTACCAGATAACATGACTCATGGTCGGTCATCTGGGGTTAAGGACTTCTCGTACTACTCGATCACGACCACGACTTTTGGCCGCAAAAGTGACCAAAAGTCACCACAAACCAGTAAGAAAGTTTGGTTGCACGACCGGGGGTCCGACCAGTTTTGTTCAATATGGCGGCTGGTTGTGGCCGCGTAGTGCACAAGGTCCCTTTCGATCTTATAGGGATTCTAATCCAAATTATAGAGGTATTTCTGGAATCACAGGATCTGCTCACTCTAATTATGATCAAAATCATAAGTAAAGATTTTTTGTTACTAGACAATACCGAATACCTTGTATGTTCTGTTGCTCCAAAGGCAGCAGTATATTATTGACGTGAAGGTTTTTGATACAGCCGGTGTAGGGCGCTGGTGCACCAGACATTGCATCGAAAGGAAGGGTAGACAAATCTTTTGCACCTCCTACAATCATAGGAAAAATAAGTTACACAAACTTCTAAAGAAGACCATAATGGGTTGATAAAGAACTATGGATTAGAACAGGTGGCCTACCATGACGTCCTAAAGCAGGATTGTTTTAATCTTATTCCAGAGTGAGAAAGAGATGGCGCTAGACGTCCTGCTATAGCTCCGTCTCTTTCCCACACCGGAATGACATTAAAACAATCCTGTTCTAAGACGTCATGGTAACCCCCTGAAAAGGAAAGAAATTACCGCCTTCATTCAGTCACATCGTAAAAGGCAAATATTTTCCAGGATCCTGAAAAAGACTTACCAAGAAGTATAGAAGCATTGCCGGCAGTGTGAGGGTATGCATGTGCCAGCATGGCCTCCGTGCTGAGAGCTCCGTCCACCCACACATACAGCCTACTGCCGTAGCGACCAGCCTTCACGCTGTGCCACTGTGACATCGAGACCACCACGCCACTGCGGACCAGGGAGGTCACACCGGATAGACGATCTAAAATGTACAAGGGTTTTTTGAGTCATCATCATTACTGCCTAGAATTTTCCCAACTATGTTTAGGTTGTTGCTGAATATCAGAATTTTTTCATGGCGCGACTGCATAACTGACCTCCACAACCCAGTTAGTACTGCGTAAGACCCCTTGGTAAAACTGGAAGTCAGACTTATGGGCTAGCTGTAATGACTGCCAAAGACCATCCATCACCCCATCAACGTTCCAACCTAGGCATGCGCGGCTTAAATTAAAGACCGATCCGTGGTACTGTTGTTGTTTAGCCACGAGCTCTTCCATGAATAATGAGCTTATAATGGGAGTCAATACCGCAATGTGTGATTGGGATTCGAAATCTTCAATGGTATTATGCACCATGCGTGGCGTGAGTTCGATCCTCCGCGGTAAATTTAATATGTAATCATTTGCACCGCTTGAATGAAATTTAATTACTATTGGTAGGCTATTGGCAGTTTTCATTTAATACTACATTTCAAGTTAAGCAGGTAATGTAATTTCTGATAACCAAAAATGGTGTCGATTCTGTTGCGCTCAAACTAAACTTAATTTAGGCTATTGCTATCTTTTTCTCTATAATAAATCGAGAAAGAAAGGACGCAATTTAGAGCTGTCAAATTTAGTTGGAACTAATATTTCTATACAAATGAAGGGTGCACGTAAAACATGTCGACTAAAAACACAGTGAAGCGCAAGACATAAACTAGTTTGACATCTCTAACTTAGTTCATAGCTATAGCCGCCCTTTTTTCGCACTGCCTTTTAGTAAAAGAAAGCAAGCCTAAATTAAATTTAGTTTGTGCACAACAGAATCGACACCATGTGGACAAAAAGTTAAAGCGAGAATTAGTAAGAAGTATGACACTAAAGCAATCGTTTTACAAACAAAAGTACTTTCAAAATTAGACACTTAAATACCTGTCCACCGATACTCCAACAGTCCTCCTTGCAAAGACAACGCAGTGTAGAAATGAGGCGTCTCCAGAAACATGACCAGTCCTCGTTCTTTGGCCGGCTTGATCTCCGACTCGAGGGATAGGCTCACGCTGGATATCGTGCTGGGGTGTAGCTTCAGGTATGACCTCGTGCCGGTGAAGAGGACATCCGTAGGAAGTAAGTCTAGCGAGTAAGAAAATAACGTAAATTGATTGATGATTGAAAAGTGTGATAGCAGTTGAATATCGAGAAGTGGCGGAACAAATTCCCCAACAAGCAACTTGGTATCTACCAAATTACTAAAAAATGTTTGATAGCTATCTAGCTATCGAAACAAACTATTCTATCGATGGATATTTTTAAGCAACACAAATACATGTCTAAACTGCTGGACCGTCTGTAACAGCATTAACTGAATCCCTATAATAGCCTAACAAAGTGGTGTCGATTCTGTTGTGCACAAACTAAACTTAATTTAGGCTATTGCTATCTTTTTCTCTCTAATAAAACGAAAAAGAGACGGACGTAATTAAGAGCTGTCAAATTTAGTTGGAACTAATATTTCCATACAAATGAAGGGTGCACGTAAAAACATGTCGACTAAAAACACGGTGATGCGCAAGGCATAAACTAGTTTGACATCTATAACTTAGTTCAAAGCTATATCCGTCCTTTTCTCGCACTGCCTTTTAGTAAAAGATAGCAATAGCCTAAATTAAGTTTAGTTTGTGCACAACAGAATCGACACCATTCTTTGCCATCTTCCTCTAACTTACCTTAAACTTTTCGAATACTAACCTTGATCACAATATACGCCAGTCTTCCCGTAAGGACAGTCGCACTGCGTATTCCCATCGGTCGTGATGACGCACTGTCCCTGACATTTGGAGAACGCTCGGTCGCAGGGGTTGCGGTTACTAGAGCATGTGGCTCCGAACCAGCCTTCATTGCAGATACAACTGTTTAATATTAAATTGGTTAGATACTGAGAAAGTTCACATTGTTTTGTATGGCGGTTTTACATTGTGCGTGCAAAGATTAATGCAGTAAGTATCTATCGTCGGTGATGGAGTTGTCCTAGCGTAGTATTGGAAAGGTCAATGGAATAAGATACCCGTTATTACTGGTTTTGGTATTACAAACGTGCCACCGAAGATTAGGTAAGAAGACTACTTTAATGAAGGATTTTCCGGTGAGTTGAAAAAATCCTTCATTGTGTGATAGCCATAGCAGTTGAATATCGAGAAGTGGCGAACAAATTCCCCAGCAAGGAATTTGATATCTACCAAATTCTAACAAACGTAAATGTATGATAGCTATCCTAGCTATCGAAATAAACTGTTCTATAGATGGATATAGTTCTAGCTCCAAGTTCATAAACGTGCAGGAATGATTTTGACCTTGAAAAAGTCATTTTTCCACCTTTATGAATTTAGAGGGTTGTATTGATGATTTTGATGAATATAATATGTAACTACATACATCTTACAGTCGCGAATAATATTTTAATCAACATACAACCTAGCACTGGCCTGCAAATTGCAAAAAACTTAGAAAATTTCAATTTCGCAGGCTACCCTCCAGGGTAGCCTGCGAAATTGCAATTTTCCAAATTTGAATGTTTCCATTTTTTTTTGAATGCTCCAGCATTCACCTTAAGCACAGATAATATAATATAAGGCCTTAAGCAACAAATCACCGGATTAGTTCAGGTTTCCACAAAACTGGAGGCTAGCGGAGCGGAGACGAGACTTGCGGGAATCGGCTAATCATATTGATTGTAATCTACATAGACAATAGCGTCTCTCTAATGATTGGTGAAATCTTGCACATCTCCGCATCGATACGATCGTGTCCGCTTTGGAGAACTGGATGTTTAGGTTGCGTTGCTGATGAGCCCTGTCGACGAAGAGTCCTGTCGGCGAAGAGTCCCGTCGAAGAAAGTCTTGTCGGTGTTCACTTGTTCAGTATGTCGGCGTTTAGTCGTACACTCCAAAATGTACTTACCCATAAGTAGCCGGTGAGTGTATACAAACGCCTCTCGGTGCGTTGCAGGACTTGGCAGTGCACTGCGCGACGCCGCACTGCCCCACGCCGCGCCCGCCTGCTGCACGTGCGCCTGCGCCGGCCGCCTGCCCGCCCAGCTCCCACACGCAGCCGCGCCAGCCGCTGTGCAGCGGCAGGTCGTGCGGGAGATCCGCGAAGTCGGGGGATGGGTGACCGCCTGTCTCATACAAATGGTGTTTGAAGGCAAGAGCATATCGTCTGCCTAGCCTTTTACCAACTATGAAGCGGTCGGTTTGCGGTCTAAGCGGATGCAGCAGAAAACCAGTCTGTCAGTGCTGCGTATCTGACCTCCACAATTCAGTTATTGGGTAATACTATTGGAAAAACTTCCAGGCCGTGTAAAGAAAAAAAATCTGTTTGAAATATTGTTAGACAAAAATATTTAAAAAAAAAAAAAAACCCGCCTGCGTTAAAAATAAGAAAGTAATAACTTTAAATAAAAACTGAAACGAAAAAAAGAAATTCAATAATAAATTCTAATACGGAACATATTGACTGCAACAGTCGGAACCCATATTGATGTAATGATTTCAGTCTAGATTTATTTAATGGGTCCCGACTGTTACAAGATAACACAAGGATTCTAACGATACCACGTACATCGAAATCGGTTTAAGCGTTTAGAAGTTATGTTGGAATAAAGAAACTCACAAACATACCTACATACATACATGAACCCTAAAAACATAACACTCCTTTTTTTTGGGCAATCGTGTAAAAATACTGAGCTAATAAACCGAATAAACGCATCTATGTTTTGTAGCTAGATTCTTCTTGATATAAGATAAAAAAGGCATCTTATCTTGTGTAAGCTGGAGACGACTGTGGAGAAAGGATAAACAGAAAAGCTACGATACCGACTGGGCTGAATGCACCAGAAGAGACACATAAGTAAAGTAGAGTAGCTATAACTTTTTCTATCTATACGTAATTTTTTGATCCCAGGGGATTGGTTCAATCTTATCTATAGCTGCATCGATCACTAAGTGATCGATGTATAGCTGTGACTGATCAACAAGGTCTATTTCTGAAAACGCCAATAAGAACACATAGGGTCAAAAAGCCTCACCAATAAAAATATACGGCAACAGCGTCATTTTGCTGCTATGCGCTGGCGCGTTGCCGGAGACATTGTGTCGTCCATCCACGTTGAGTCCTGCTGATCGGCCACGTCTCCATACTCGCACAGTATGGCCACCGCGACGAGGACTCAGGGCCCGGGACGTGAACACACGGCGAGGACCTTCAAAGGAAATTAACATTTCTGGACGCCGTTAAGCCCTTATAATAACGCAACCAAGGCTGAGTTTGCAGCAGCAGTGACTTGCTTTGTAAATCCGTATTAAACAATCCTTGCCAGAAACAACGATATTGTCATCACGTCACGGGTAGTAGACGCCGAAGACTTGTATCTTTCAATAAGATTTATATTGTTTTCTTTATCTAAAGGATTTTTACCTTCCCTCACAAAATGTTTAATTAAGACTGTATAGCTTGTTGTTTTAAGATGTATTTTTATTTTGTATTGTAATTATTTATAGATTTTAAAACATGTAGCTTTCCAAAGGAAATAAGTATTTAGTTCTGTACCTACTTATTAAGCGTGGTTTTTGAAGTGAAAACTTCTTTAGGCGCGTTGAGCACTTTTTGGGTGAAGGAAAAACATGGAACTCATCGTCACGTAACGTAACGTGCGGTCACGCTTCGTAGCTATTCGTAGCACTCGTAGCGTTGGCTACGGCGTAGCACCACATAGGCATGCGCGGGGCATAACCAGTGCTACGACTGGGGCGGGGCCTGCTTTTTGTTTTCACTTCTGTCGGCAGTCCCCAAAGCCTGCTCCGATTTTTTATCATCATTCTGTAGTCGTGTCATCTATAAACGGTTTAAACCATGATTTGAAAATTAGTTCAGAATGAGTAGGTACGAACCAACTATCTATAATGCTCAACTCCCGCAAAACCTAGAATGATTCAAGTGTTGTCGTTGCGAATACAACATCAATAAAAACATGCATTTTTGAGATATCGCATTCTGTTGATTACTTTGGCGAGTTGCCAACGCTTGGTACTTCGTCACTGAATCACTGTAGCATTATATATTACGCCTGTTTACGTCAAATGGGTAGGCAGAGTTGTAGATAAGTATACTACAAATGTTTTTTCAATTCCGATTGTGGGCGAGTCTATTGCTCATACTTAACTTACTTATGTAAAGATATCCAGGCTACGGGTTACCTAACGAGAAATTGCTACTAGCAAACTTGGCGCGATTTGACTACCTATCGACTCTCATCACAGCAGTTTCGTGCTTGCGACCACCAAGTGGTCAAACCATCATCATCTGCCTAGCCTTTTCCCAACTGTGTTGGGGTCGGCTTCCAGTTTTACCGGATGCAGCTGAATACCAGTATTTTACATGGAGCGACTGCCTATCTGATCTCCACAACCCAGTTAGTACCGGGTAATACGATACCCCTTGGTAAGACTGGTTGTCAGACTTTTTGGGCCTCTGACTACCTAACGACTGTCAAAGATCTACAAATGACAGCCGGGACCAACGGCTTAACTTGCTTTCCGAGGCACGGAGGAAACTCGGTATGTAATGGGTGGTCACCCATCCACAGACCAACCTAGGCAAGCACGGCTTAACCTAACGATTGACCCGAGCGGCTGTTACTATTTAGCCACGAGCTCCTCCAAGTGGTCAAACCAATATTCTATTTTAATTGAAGGCAGTCATCATCATAATGGGGTAGATGACACACCAATCATTTGAGATACTTTTTAAGAGCAGTCAAAACGCGGTTCTCTCATAGATTTTGTATGGCAATAGCGAACTGTGACGTCACTGTTTAGTCAACTCGATGACTCAACTATTTATTGATTTCAAAGCAACTAGAAATCGAATTTAGCAGGTAATTGAAAATAAATCGGGGTTTCAGGCCCAAAATAAAGTGTTTTTTTTAAGACATTGGTGTCTTAAATGCTTTTTCTTTCTTTCTTTTTCTTTCTTTCTTTTTCTTTCTTTCTTGGAATTATTGTTTTATGGTGTACCCTATTCTCTTGCCTTATCCCAATTCATTTGTGGTCGGCGCAGCATATATTCTTCATCCATACTTCTCTATTACTCGCATCTCATCAGACACCTCCTTTCTTACCATATCATCCTTCACACGGACTGTGTCCATCGTTTCTTTGGTCTTCCTCTACTCTTATACCCATCCACAGTCATACTCAAAACTTTGCTCACGAAATTTTTCCTCATTGAAGACATGTGTCAATGCAATAAAAGGCGTAAAACACCTCTTAACGAAGCCGAAAGGCACTTGTTCTCCTTGTCATTGCGATCATTTTTTTTGTTCTACACCATACCTTTTAGTTACGGAAATATTGGTGCCGATTCTATTGTGCACAAACTAAACTTAATTTAGGCTATTGCTATATTTTACTAAAAGGCGGTGCGAGAAAAGGACGGTTATAGCTATGAACTAAATTAGAGATATCAAACTAGTTTGTGCCTTGCGCGTCACCGTGTTTTTAGTCGACATGTTTTTACGTGCACCCTTCATTTGTGTAAATATTAGTTCCAACTAAAATTGACAGCTCTAAATTTTGTCCGTCTCTTTCTCGTTGTAATAGAGAGAAAAAGATAGCAATAGCCTAAATTAAGTTTAGTTTGAGCACAACAGAATCGACACCATTGGGGGTCAAAGTTCCTACTTTTTGACTAGTTTTTTTTTTAATACAAACTTTTTAATGTAAGTTTTTTACTTTAAACACCTCCACGACCCCCGTACTATTCAATCCATGTGGTTCTACCACAAAACATAATTTTTCACCCCAAAAATAAAAGTCGTTTCCCAGCAATACTTTTTGCGTAAAGTTAGCTTGATGTAAAGAATACTTGATTGATGGCTTCGTGATGAGGTATTTTACACCTTGTATGTCTAACAAAGAAATATTTGTCGCACACATTATAACGGTGATAAATAGTGTTTTAAACTTACCGCTCCCCATATTCCAAGTCAGCATGATATATCCCTTAACAAACGTCAACGCCAGATGTTGGCTCCTCGAGTTGTGTCTCCCACTTTGACCCACAAAAGCCAGCAGAGCTATTTGGTCCATGTCTGTCGTCTGGAAGCGCAGGCGCAGATCGAAGCGGTCCGAGTTCATTGCGGCAGGGGATAGTGCGTACATTATGTAGGAAGATACTCCAGTACTGATTGGGGCTAGCGATGGACGGGTGATCTCTACATCTGTGGAGGAAACAAAAGAACAGCTAATGAATCCATTAGTTACATACCTGATTGATCAGGGCGTGTCTCTAGTTGAGTTGAAATGTCCATCTCTGGATTGTTCAGATCATGTCTCCGGTTAAGGTCCTTCTAACCCTAAAATTAGCAACTCTATTTGTGGTGGTTCAAACTTCGTTTGAAATACTGTTAGAATAAAGTTCTAATCAGCTTGCATTACAAAACAGTTGTTACGTCAGTCACTCACTGCGGCCGAATAGTGCGAACTGAGTGGTTTTAAAATCTATTGATTGGACTAAAAAAATAAAACACATAAGACCTGCTTTATAGTTAGTTCAGTTGGTATGCAAAGTTTCATGATCTAATTTGAAGTACTTTTTGAATACCAGCGGTTTATTGTTCGATTTGGAGGTAACTTTGACATTTTTGTCTATCGAGAAAAGTTTATGTAATCGTGTTTTCGTCACACATAATACCTAGCATTAATCCTCAACTTTACTATATATTTATTTTATAATGAATGCTGCAGTATTTTAGGCGTAAGGGAGGATCATGCTAAGCCATTTGAGGCATGTTATATTAGGCCCTTAAGTTGAAAAGTGCAAGTTGCTATACAATACCTATGCGCATATTTCACATCCGAAATCCCCGAATCTTCGGGGAATGGACACTTAACTGGAGAATTATGTTCAGTTAGAACCTATTTCTATCGACCGGGCACACATCTAGGATCTGGAGTAAGGCGTAAATTGGGCGTGCCTAATAGTACACACATTCCGCCAGCTATGTTTTAGTAATAGGGGGCGAGCCTATTGCTATCAACCGGGCCAAATCCAGCCTCAGTGGCTGCTACTAAGAAATTCCTGATGGAATAACCGAATGTCACTTTGGCCGACCTCGCGCTTGCTACCACAAGACCAACGAAGCAGTCACTATTAGCTGACTCCACCATCACCTTGGAAAAAATAGTACCTATTTAATAAAAATCAAAACATCGATAAAGCTGTAAGAATCATAAACAACTCACAGAATCTTGTTCAGCTTATGGAATCACAACTTGATAAGGTATATTTATTACCTGTTACTTTTTACGATTATGAGGACTAAGGATAATAAAATCGATTATCTCTTTATCGGTTCTTAGTGACATTGTTTTATGTTATAATCATCGGTTGTGAATGTAATTTCGAACTCTATTAACGATCGATGCATAAATATAATTTACTTGAGTGCTATTACAAAACACCAATCCATCTAACCTTTGCTATGTTTGTAACCTTTAACGAATGGCATATTGAAATGAACAGTACAGTATCTACTATCTATACCTACTTAGTATTATAGTTATAAACGAATCGTTATAGTAATGAGAGCCTGTTTAAATTGAGTTTCGAAAGCATCTTTTAATTTTTAACAATGATTTTCTACTAGAAGACCGATTGAATGTGGAAGAGGACAACTAAGAAAGCTTGCTTCAAGCAGCGGACTTAGGTGTTTGCTTAACTAGAAATTAAAAATATCCCAGTTGAATAGTTAGAGAAGTCAAAGTAAAGAAGTTAAAGTAGGCGGATCAGTATGTGATCGGATGAATTTTTTTTAACGATCCTGACGCGCCGCTCCAACAACGGTGAGTGTTGGAGCGGTCAAGCCGTCAGACGAGTACGATCCGTGATCTACGCTCCCGGATCGCGGATCGCAAGACAAAAGCCCCATTTTTGCAAACTTTGTCCTTGAATTTTTTTTTGCAGGTGTGGGATATTATATTACATTAATTAAGAATGATGTTTTCAACATTCGTACCAATTATCAGCTCTATGCGAATGATTGTAACCTTGAATGTCTATTTTGACCAGACTATTAGTTTCCTTAAATGCATTATGTACATAGGTATTACAGATAGGAGGAGCTCGTGGCTAAATAATAACAGCCACTCGGGTCGACCTTTAGGTTAAGCCGTGCTTGCTTAGGTTGGTCTGTGGATGGGTGACCTGCACCCTTACATATCAAGTTTCCTCCGTGCCTCGGAAAGCATGTTAAGCTGTTGGTCCCGGCTGTCATTTGTCCATCTTTGACAGTCGTTACAGGTAGTCAGTGGCCCAAAAAGTCTGAGAACCAGTCTTACCAAAGTTTTATCGTTGGGAAAAGGTTAGGCAGATGATGACATAGGTATTACAGATGATAAAAGACAAACTCACTGTATTCGCACAAGATGCCGTGTTTCCCGTAAGGACAGAGGCAGAGAAACCCACTGCCGGGGTGACGGACGCAGCTGCCGCCAGACTGACATGGGTTGTTCTCGCAGACCGATTGGTTGCAGTGCTCTCCGAGGAAACTGAAATCCACAGAGTAACATTTACACTAACATCACGCCTAATAGTAATCACCGAAGTGTTAGGTAAAGGTGTATCTAATTGTAGACCTACATTTCAAAGTCACATGTAATATGGGGCGACCCTATAAGCCATCAAAGATCCAGACTGCTACTAAGAAATTTCTGATGGAAAAACCCAATAACACTTTGCCCGACCTGGAAATCGAACCCAGGACCCAAATCCCCCACGAACGAGGAAGCAGTAAACATTAAAATTGCTGGCTGTCATTTTTGGGAAAAACTTTTTACCTTTCACTTGAAAATCTTATATTGATAGCTATTAGGAGGTAGTACCTACTTGCA
This sequence comes from Xestia xanthographa, assembly GCA_905147715.2. Classification (NCBI taxonomy): domain Eukaryota; kingdom Metazoa; phylum Arthropoda; class Insecta; order Lepidoptera; family Noctuidae; genus Xestia; species Xestia xanthographa. The sequence goes on along the minus strand of LR990655.1, from coordinate 20,216,912 downwards.
TAAATAACATTTGAGATCGAAATAGACAAAACTCTCTAAGATTCCTTGAATTATTTCGCAAAGTTTAACGTGCTGCTAATATCTTACCCATTGGCACAGGAGCAGGTGTATCCCCCATCATGGTGGTCGCTGCAAGTTCCTCCATTCAGACAGGGCCCGGAGAGACAGGATAGTGAGAAGCATTCGGTGACTTCGCCGGCGTCGAGAGCATCTCCGAATACTTCGCGTTTTTCTCCGTTTACCTAGAAACAAAAAAATACGAGGCCGTGTGAGGCTTCGTCTAAATTAAAAATAATACTTTATTCCAATTTCCGAATAAACAGTTGTATGGTTCATTTTTAATACGAAATATTAAACCACAAATCTTTTCTATGAAACTCATTGGTAAACAATGCAAATTATTCCCCGGAGTCGAAAGAACTCTTTAAAATATCAAGGTAAGCGTAAAGGTGCATATTATCATTTTTACAAAAAAGTTCTTTTTGTAGGGGATGGAAATGATAGACGCTTCCATAAAAAAGTTAGGAGAACTCATTTCACGTAGTAATTAATAAGAAACCTTACAATCAAATCCCTAATGCATCCAATGAAAGGTTTGCTCTCATAATCTTTAACGTCTCTAGAATTTCCTAGGTACAACGTTGAGTTATGATCCAGAGTAGTAATATTGGCCACTTGACCACCACTCATAGCCACTGTATCATTCAAGCGTAGAGTCGCATTGCAGTGCTGATCTTCAGGATAGAGGTCCAACCTGCAAGATGTTAGTGACATTAGTATAAAAAGCATGTCATCGGGGTATACATTTGATTGGAATTGTGATGTTCTTGTATTGTTAGTGAAATAGGTATAGGGTTATGATAATACATATTATCCGTGACTAATATAGTAATGCATGTACTCGTACATACAAAATCGACACGGTGATCCCTTACCTTGTCTCAATTTTCATCGGATAACCTTTATTGACGAAAGTCTTCAGCTCGCTCAAAAGCATCGTTTGATAACCACATGAAAATTTGAATTTCAATAATCCAGAATTCATGTACAGTTGCATGTAAACCCCTTTTGCTATATCCGCATGCAATATTTGTCCGTCAGTTATCAGCGTTTTAGCATTAAATTCGATGTTGATAGATGTAGCGTTTTTCAGTTTGTGAGCTATAAATGAATTTCCTCCGAAAGCCGCGGATGTAATTGATATCGGTTCCTCGCAAAATCTTCCTCCGTAATTAAAGTTGCAATGGCACTAAAATCATAAAAAAGATATTAATCATCCACTTATAGTCGAGTGCAATTAGACAAAAAATACTCAAAAAGTGGAACGAAGTTTATAGTGGTCCGATTTTCATGGGACTTTTTTATTGAGGAGTGGAGAAGAAAGTTAAAAAAAAATTTTGCCACTCGCGACTTTTTTTTTTGAATTTTCATTGAAATATTTTTTTTTCTTTACGAGTTACTTCAAATTTGACGAATTCATATTGTAGCGTAATAGTGTGACCTACGTGAATCCATTAAATGCTAATTTAGTCTGTTTCTTTGTTCATTGTAGTCGATGTAATGCAATAATTCAAGTATTTTTGAAAATGTCTTATTTTCTGCAATTATTAAGACCAAGATTTGTTTGAAATTGGTACTGATACTTTTCACAGATAATTGGACTTAAAAATATTCAAGAAAACCATGTTTACGAGTGAAGTGACTAAAAATGTATTCACAATTATCAGGAAATCGTCTATATAAAAGTAAAGAAGGCTATTTTTCTCAAAATATTTCTATGACGGTCAACGTAAATATTATCCTGAAAATATTCTTATTATATCTGCTATCCGTAGATAACAAAAACTAAAAAAAAATGGGTGGTACTCGATAAAGGTTGATTATTGCTGACAAAGGTGGAATGGGGTCGCTGGTAAATTTATAATTTTATAATAAACAAAAAATATCGTAATTATAACGTAACCATTTCTCACGATTTCTATCTGAGATAAGTTGCAAACTTGGGTCTCTGCGCGCAATTTAATATCAATACCGATACCGATACCACTCCCACTTCTTAGCGATAGAGGCCCTTTTGTCATGATTTACTTTTTCAGCAGTAACCAATATTTAACAACTATCCTTAAATATTTTTCTAGCTATTATACATCGTTAGATAGCTAATAAAATGAGAATTCAGACAATAATTTGCACATTGAGTTTCTTAGCAGTATTTGGGAAAAAAATGCTTTTATTAACATAGACGATTTTCTAACATTTCCGAATGAATTTTAAGTCACTACACTCATGAAAGTAGTCTTCATTAATACTTTCTGGTCCAGTTATCTGTGAAAAAGCATCAGTTACAAATTTCAAAACAAATCTTAGTCTTAAAATTCGATATTGTAGAAATAATCGCAGAAAATATGAAATTTTCAAAAATACTTGAAATGAAACAGACCAAATTAGCTTTTAATGGATGCACGTAGGTCACACTATTACGCTACAATATGAATTCGTCGAATTTGAAGTTATTCATAAACGAAAAAAATATATTTCAACGAAAATTAAAAAAAAAAAAATGTAACGAGCGGCGAAATTTTTTTTTTTTACTTTCTTCTCCACTCCTCTAGGAACTCAATAAAAAAAGTCCCATGAAAATCCGACCACTATAAACTTTGTTCCACCTTATTGTCTAATTGCACTCGACTATTAATAACTATCGTAGGTACTTTATATTATTTTCTTACCCGAATTCCATGAGGAGTGTTAATGCAGCTTCCATGATCATTGCAAATTGAATCAGTGCATTCCGACTGCGCTGTAGTCAAAATCTCTGTATCAACAGCACTAGTGACTTCAATAGCTTCAGTAGTTGACGAATAGCCTAGCGGCAGATCAGTTGCTGGGTGACCGGTAGGAATATCTGTGAACATTTTGTCTGTGCTAACATCAACTTTAGGTGTTGTTGTTATTTCTCCTGTAGCTTCTTCTGTAGTTGTCAATGTGGTGGTAGGTGGTGTAGTCAAAGTAGTTTCCTCTGTTAATTCTTTCGTCGGCACTACCGTTGGTATATCATATTTAGTAGTTTCTGATGATCTAGTAGTAGAATCAGTCACAGTACTTATTGGTGGTTTAGTTACAGTATCGTTACAAACTCCTTGACATTCGGTTGTAGGTTCTGTTTTAGCATTTTCAGATTCCATAGTTGGTCTGGTCTCTTCATGATCTGGTGCCTCTGAAATTCCTGCTTTCGTGGTTGTTGATTCGCTGGTTATTGTTGTTTCTTCAGATGTAGTAGTGACACCAGTATCTATTACTGAGGTGATTTCTGTATCTTTGCCTGTAGTGTGACCAGTGACTTCTGTTGCGACTGTTATCACAGGATCCTTTTCAGTACTGCTCCCGACTCCATCAGTAGAAATTGTTTCACGTTCAGTTGTTAAAACAGGAGTTGTGTCATTAATCGAACTGTATGTGGGAGTCATGTCTGGGAAAGAAGGTTTGGCTGACGTAGTTTCTTCCATCAATGTTGTTAGGACCGACTGGGTGGAACTAGTTAAAGGTGTCGGACTAACATATTCACAATCGTAACTCTCGTCCTCAAGTATTAGGCATTCACACAGCGGCCCAGTCAGTCTGGGTGGACATGAACACGTGAAATTATCGACACCGTCGATACATGTGCCACCGTTCATGCACCTATAAATGAAAGTAGGTATAGTATAGTTGTAGCGTAATGGATAAAGTTTACAGAAATTTTAGACGGTTGAGAATAATACCTGGGTCCTAGTAAGCATTCATCGTATTGCAGCTCGCATCGCTCTCCATGATAGTCAGGCACGCAATAGCAGACTCTTGCACCATCTTCTACTACGCACAGCGCATTGTTACTACAAGAGTTATCGTCGCAAAACTCTATTTGGACTTCACAACTTTTTCCTGTAAATCCTGAAATTGCATCATGAATTCATCATTCGTCGCTTTTATAAAGTGTGTAGAGTTCTAGTTACCAGTTGCCTTTCATCGTTTTGAGCTAATGTGTGTATAACGTTATAATTGTACTAGAATAGGAATATTAGCGTAAAAAAATGTATTACCGAAAGCGCAAGCACACATGTAATCTGCGTGAACATCAATGCAAACACCGCCGTTCTGACACGGATTCGATTCACATTCGTCTATCTGATCTTCACATTTCTGTCCAGCCCAGCCTAAGGGAAAAAGGGTTAAGTCTTGTTATATTAAATTAACTATGAAGAAGTACTTATTGTAATCATTAAATATAAATATGAATGAAATCTGAAAGGCTGTAAAATAATACCAGCTTTACACGACGAGGAATGAGATAGTCGGAAACATAATGTCACTCCGTCTAAAGAGCATCTTTATTCAATAATCGCGTGACTGACACAATAAGGTCCAATGTTCTGCCATCAACGTCGAATTGAAAGCTTTACTTACCGGGTAAACATTTGCAATAAAATTTAAAGCCTGGCCCCTCGATGCATTGACCTCCGTTGTAGCAACGAACTTCTTCAGTGGAATTGCAGACGGCTACATCCATCTCACAATGTTCTCCGGAGAATCCAGGCACGCAAGAGCAGAGGTATCCGTTGTTCATGTCAATGCATGTGCCGTTGTTGACGCAAGGATTGGATTCGCATTCGTTGTAGTTCGTCTCGCAGTTGTCGCCTATAACATTCGTTTAAATGATAACTTGAAGTAGAAGAAGACGGAAGATGTTGCGTTGGAAGACCTCCCACTAGGTGGACCGATGACCTGGTGAAGGTTGCGGGAATCCGTTGGATGCGAGTCGCACGGGACCGGTCAATGTGGCGATACTTGGGCGAGGCCTATGTCCAGCAGTGGACGTCTTTCGGCTGAAATGATGATGATGATGATAACTTAACATCACGCTTGTAATACCTGGAGGGTTAGGCAGGATAACAGGATTACAGACCTATAGTACGACCATATTTCAGGTTTTGTGACTTGTGGTTTTGATTTTAATTAAATTAAAGTTTCAGAGACGAACTTTAAGTCAATAGAAAACAAAATCGAAAGGACTTACACTACTTTCAATACCAAGGTTTCAGTTTGGTTACGGAAATTCGTCTCATACCTTTGAAGCGTGAATTTACTTGAATCAAGGCAAGGCCAAGGCGCGTATCTAATTAGTAATTTACGGCTTGCTAGATTTTTTTACAGACCTTGATGTAGAAGTAGGTACCTACTTAGCTTAGCTTCCAACGGTTTCAAAATAATTAATTGAAAGTTTGGATTGTATTCATGGTGCGTTGCGTTGTGCGTTCTCATTGGATATACATATTTAATTTGACGTGGACTAATTTTGTTATGCCTTTATTGAATGCCGTGTTAGAGTTGGACATTTGGTATATTATGAGTCGGCACTTATGTTTATTATATTCTACATAATACATACATACAGTAGGTACGTGTAAGGAAGTAGAAGTTGGTCAATCAATACTTTTACGTTAATTTAGATTATAATCTACATGAAATATGTAACTCTAGGTGCGTATAACGTCGGCCAGGAAGCAACTAAATAAAACTTTCAGGCGCATGACCTACCAATGAATATTACAATACTACCTATTGTAAATATCAACCTACTATTGATAAGATAGAAGAATTTGTAAATAAAGAGCAATAAAATTACTGTTTTTTTACCAATATTTTGTTTAAGTGCAATAATTTTTGCATGCAGCTTCAAACGAAATCCGATAGAAAAAGATAGTACCTACTGCTACCTAATTTTAAAGTAGAATATTAGCGGCAGTAAAATTAGGTAGAATACTGGAGTTACATGTTGTATGGCTGGTAATGATTAGAGTAACAAAACTGACAGGGCCAGGGACAGTGACCAACCACAAGGCTGACGATGGCGGGTCACAGACAGACTAACAGCCCATCGAACGGAGCCATTTCGCGCTGAAACCATGCAAGCCTTAATACCTCTAGCTGGAACTGGATCCAACCAACCGCAAAACTGACGTTCGATAACGACGTAAATCCTGTAATTAGTTGGTCATCGGATTCGGAACAGCAGTGTTGCAATTTAAGTACAGAAATTTCATAGTCCTCTATCGAATAATTTTATGTTTTTGTTAGATTACACAAGAATAAAAAGAAAAGTGGTTATTATTTATTCTCAGCTTATGTTTTCCCACTGCAGGGCAAAGGTTTTCCTTCCTCCTTTCCAATCTTATCTGTTTAGATCAAGTATTAAACCAATCCTTTCAGTAAGCGTCAAGTTCGCCCCACCGCGGTGTCGCCAGACGTTATCCGGGACCCAAATGTTGGTCCATTTAGCCATTGCTTTAGCCCATGATCCGTCCAACACGCGGCAGACATGTCCGGCCGGCTGATAGTTTGGCATCTTTTATAGCAAAGCAATATCTGGTTTATTTAACGAATTGTTAACGAACCTATGAATCCGTCAGGGCATGAGCAGTTGTAGGAAGCAATGCCATCGATGCAGGTCCCTCCATTTTGACATGGACTGGACCAGCATTCATCCCAGTTCGTCTGACACTGCACGCCAGTGTATCCGTCCACACAATAACATGAGTATGTACTGGAAACATATAAATATGATTACCTAAATACATTATGTGCGTAGACCTACCTATAAGTATCTAAGAATAAGAATAATTTATTTAAAAAGTAGATAGGTACAAAAGTGTACATTTAGGTGCAGTAGTGTTAATTAGTGCATAAAAGTAAACTATAGCTATACCTAGATAAGTAGGTATTTATTATGAGAGATCTTCGATATTTTTAAGGTCGGTTCCGATTATATTTATACAAAACTAGCTGCCTGTCCCGGCTTCGCACGTGTGGACATTTTATTTTTTTCTATTTTATCCTATCTATCTATCCTATCTTTCAATTTCAAGTTGGATCAAACTGCACACGGTGTCCAAATTTGATTAAAATCGGTTAAGTAGTTTAGGAGTCCATCGCGGACAAACAACGTGACACGTAATTTATATATAGACGCAAGAAAGCAATCTTGTAGTATCTCGAAAAGTGGAACTTTACATCAGAGCCAAAAAACTATTTAAAAAATTCATAACTCGTAAACTAGCTGAAACCGAGAGGTAATTTTTGGAACACATATTTCTTATAATTAAATTTATTTGATGATACTAAAGATAGTATTCTAAAGTTGGTATAACATGAGTTTTAGCGAGTTACAGCAATTGGTATTTCAATTTGAATCATCAATATTGCTGTATCTTGGTAGTTGTTATGTAAGGCACAACCAAATAGCTTTACAATTTTAGACAACGATTATGATGTATGTAATATGAAGTAAATTTGTGAGTCCTCGTATTTCGTTGTACTTCACATTCTTTTTAGAAGTAGGGCTTGCATTTTGTGTTAAATACAATTAAAACAAATTATTATGTTTAATTAAATGCTGTATGTTTATCTAAACAATGTTATTTAGTAATTAATGTTTGCCCTAGTAATAATTATAAATAATTTAAATAAAAATATAATCAGTCTCAAAATTAAATACCAATGAATTTTACTGAGGGCGACATTTTCAACTAAATAAAATATCCTAAGCGATATTTTGGACGAAATATCTAACAAATATAACAAAATTAAAATAACATAATTATGAATTTCTTAGGCACAAGTTTCTTAGACCTACATGAAAAACAAAATAAAACAATCAATTCGAAAAAAAAATGATTAAAGTTAAGGCTGCAGTCTTGCAAAATTCACTCGCTGCGAATTATTTGCGCAACAAAGTATATTTTTTTAAACAAACGGATGAAATAACACATGAATAAAATACTAATAGAATTTTAAAGCAAGTAATTTCAGTTTGCTGCAGCCTTCACTGATTATTTTATTATTATTATTCGTAGACGACGAACTCGTGTTCTTGCTTGTGCGCTCGCACATCGACTGCAATACAATCGGGAAACGTCGTATCCAGGGGAAGACACGGGGACGGGGGTAGGTTTCTTTAGCGTAATTTAAATTGTACTCAAATTTCAACTCTATTAGAAATGATTTATGGATAATATTTATCATAAATGTGTAGAATGAAACGTAGTAAGTCTAAAGCACATTCAAAACCCGAGCGATAGAATTGTAGTATCTCTAGCTGGAATAAAATATTAAGGCGGCGAAATTGCTGTATCTCAATAAATTATTATTTGGGACGTACACATAATGCTGTAAATGTTTCGTAGTATATAAACAAGGACAGTGTATCTTGACATCGGAAAAAAATACTTATCAGTATTTTGTTGTATCTGTTTGTTGTTGTAAAATAGTTGATTTTATGGTACTTACAGCATTTTGAAGTACATGTTTTCTTAAAAAAGTTAAGAAAAAGTCCACGTCGTATCATAAAAAAAAAACCTCCTAGGAAAACATGGATCAGACTGTCCGACGCAGTATTTTTTTCTGAATTTAAAAATGCAATAAAAAGAAAATCCCATTTTTCGAGATACGACAAAATCGCTTTCCAGCGTCGAATATCTTAAGAGGGCTATTACAAATTTTCTTGTTTTTGAGTGTTTTAAGAGTCTAGCACTCAAATATAAGAAAAATTTTGATTTTTATTTTGAGCACTCCATAGAGAATTAATCAAACTTTCTCGGGCATATATCTTTTTTAATTTTGTGGCCATATCTAAACCATAATCACACTTCTAAACTGAGATTTTAGAAGTGTGATTATGGTTTAGATATGGCCACAAAATTAAAAAAGATATATGCCCGAGAAAGTTTGATTAATTCTCTATGGAGTGCTCAAAATAAAAATCAAAATTTTTCTTATATTTGAGTGCTAGACTCTTAAAACACTCAAAAACAAGAAAATTTGTAATAGCCCTCTTAAGATGGAACGTTCAATATATCAAATTCAGATAACTTTGACTGCTAAATTAATTAGTGAAACCTCAGGGTCAATTTTATTAAAAAAGCCAATTTAGAATGGTATTTTTATTTTTTAAAAAGTGATTGATTTATATTCATAAAAGTGATTGATTTTTAAACAAGAGTCACACATACAGTCACGAGCACCAATATGTGTACACTTTCCTTAATTTGAACGCAATTTTCGCAAGAAATAAAGATTGTAACTTGGAGATAGGATCTTTTCCATAAAAATTTGCGTCCCAGAATACTATGTTCGTAACAACATGAAATTTTAATCAGAACAGTAGGAGAAAAACACTTTTAAAAGTTGTTAAGTTTTTACATATTGGTGTTCGTGACGTAGTACATAGGTAGCAAGTTTTGTATCATGCATGAGCTGCAATTATAGTTTACCTATTCATTTCGAGGAAATATGGCATGTACAGTATCAATTAATACTTATGTCCGAAAGAGTGTAAATAATGACAACGTGCGGCCTGCATCGCATGTTTTGAATGAACAACATGACTATGTACTTACTTACGTTACTTAGGTTCTGTATGGTGTAGGACGTAAAAAATAGCACCATCCCATATCTTCACGTGGGTGTCGTAAGAGGCGACTAAGGGACTTACCAGAGAATGGGCAGCAGCGTTTTCTGTGCTTTTGTAACAACCGTACTGCGATCGCCAACCCGCCTGCCAAGCGTGGCGATTATGGTAAAAAACCCCCTTCGGGGGAGGCCCGTGTCGAGCAGTGGACGTCTTTCGGCTGAAATAGTAGTATAGTACTTACGTATTGACGTCATCTATACATATACCATGGAGGCAGGGGCTGCTGAGGCAGGACAGCCCCGCGGTCACCACCCGTGCTGCTGATAGCAACCACCAAACTGTTTGCAATAAACCCTTCGCCTTTTCCAAATACATCTTATGTATCTAAATTAACAGATTTGAAACATTCAGAACAACTTTCATGCTGCTTTCCAAAGTCAAAGGCATCCGATCAAAAAAACAAAGTTCAATGACACGATTATAACTTTGTAGTAAATATTTAATTTTAAAATCGTTTTTGTTATATTATTTCCTAAAATTATCTGAGAGCACACTGGTTTCCTATTCACACACACACATTATTCTAACTAAACTGTCTACTTAACTTTAATAGTACATTATTGGGAAGTATGTCCTAACAAAGGATCGCACGGTTTACAGCGCACTGTCGCCAGAACTGGGTCTCATGGGCGAGGTGTGGTTTACCGCCAGCGCTCGTTGCCATGGAAACTGGTAAAACATACAATACCACGCTTCATGACATACGATTATTGATAAAATTTCGACACCATGGACCAAACACCTATTGTAATGAATTAGGGCATTACAATAATAAAATTCACGAACTGATAGAGGACCAAATTTTAAATAGAACTTCTATGGTAGACAGGAAAAGATGAACCACATTTTTTTAAGATCCCTTTGATTATCATGAATGGTAAAAAAATACAAAATGACCAAGTCAAAAGAAGTAAACTAAAGAATACAAACGAGGACCTACCCACCCACTTTCTTTAATTACGTTATTCAACTTATTAGATTGAAAATATTAAACAAACGCAATTTAATATATTTCCTTGTAGGGGCATGATTCATGTTTGCTTGTTTTTTTCTTCAAAACTATAAAAATAAGTTTTACTTGTCTAACTTTAAATTTTGCCGCCGAACACATTAATAATATAGACCAATCCCAGTAAAGAGCTAATTGACAGCTAGCAATTAATCGACCAATAGAATTGCACCATTGTATCATCTGTTCACAGCTGTTGTTTTGCCCAATCACAGTTGAAGTCGTAGACGGCCGTTCAGAACCTAACAAAAAATAATAATATTCAATTATGACGATGTGGTTTTACACAGCAAAATAATAAAACTTGATTAAAGCGTTTGTTGCATTTTTACTAATAAAATGAAGCCACTATAATTATTCTATTCAAAATAACATATTGGTGGAAACTACTATTTGGGATGATAAGTTTTTTTTCATTTGGATTTGATTATCCAAACTAGTCACACTTTCGAACGTATCCTTACCCTGCTTTGTCGAAAGGTTTCCTTCCATCCAAGCGAGAGTCGAGTTGTGAAAGGTGGACAATGGCAGAGTGCCTATGAGGTTCTCATTAGGCTTTTGCTTGTTGATTAAGTTATTCTGCTTTCATTTTCGATTAGTTTTCTAAAATCAACTGCAATAGATAGGGACTGTGTTATAGTTAATAGAAGTGACAGTTTCATTGAAAATTCTCCGATAATCTTTGTGCAAAAATGGATCCGGGTATTCTTTGTTTCCACCATTGTGATCACAAAGTATTTTGCACCATAATACCTGAGAAATGCCCGGTTTGTGATCAAAAACTGGATAGATATGACTACAATCTACTGCCCTTCAGGTGACGATACGTTTATGTAATCGGATTTTCTACTAACATGAGTGAAGGTTGTTGCTAAGCGCCCTAATTTTGTTTTAGGGTTCCTTACCCCTTCGTCAAGGCATCTCAGCATCCTCGAGCTATTGTGATGAAGCCTACCCATGGCGATTTCCTCAAGTAAGTGGTCACATTGAGTGCTATGTGCCATATTTCTTGATTTGCTTCAAGTTATAGCTCATAAAATGATTCACGACCAAATCGTTTACGCTTACGTGATTTTTCATTATTTGCAGCGACTACTATAATTCCAAAGATTTGCACATAGGGGTGACTAACTCACAGGGTTGTGTTGTGGAATTCAGTGAGGAAGGGATTCGTGGAGTGGATCTAATGACCAAGAAGTGGAGTGGTTGTGACTCCAGCTCAGATTGGGACCAGTGCCTGCTGCTAGAGCAGTTTGATGAGATGTGGAATGAGATTTGGGATAGTGTTGTGCTCAAGGTATGTAGGCCAATATTATGCTTGTTGACAGTAAACAAAGTTGTTATCATTCCAATTACTGCTTAAATATTTTGTGTCGTGTTACAGGTGAGTCAAAGCCCGCTATGGGAGGCCGAGAGGTACAATGAAGAGAGGCACAACTGCTTCACATTTGTACTTGCATTCTTGCGAGCACTTGACTGTGGAGAGCTTTCTGAGAAGGCTCGCGATCCCAAGCTTTTCTGCAAACAATATGTGGTTCCAAGAACTTCAGCCGCAGGGAAGTACATCTCACTCTACAGACAGCTCAAAAGGCAAAACTATTTCATACAGAACCAATGATAGCCTACCTAAATTAACAACTTAATTCTATGTATTTATTTACTACTTATTCAGTATTAACTGTGATGTTTTATATTTAGGTATAAGACTTTTAAATTGAAGTGCATTTATTTTAGACCAATGACAATTTAGTTTCTGATTACAATTTAAAATATGTTATCTATGAAGTAGGTGTATTTATTTCATAAGTATTTATTATTGTTTCAGTACGTCATGAGATGGTAAATTTTCTTTCGTTTAAATATGCATCTGTGTAAATATGAATGCTGTTAAATGTATTCAACGGGCAGATACCTCTTCTGATAATAAATACTTAGGTTATCTAATCTGATAATATTTATGTTGTGACAGGAATAGAGATTGCTGGTTGAGTCGGTGGTTGTGGTGTGCGACAAAATGTCTGTATGTGTGTGTATTATGTTGTGATCACTCACCAATATTGCCTTTTACACATAACACACACAAATTTTATATGACGTTGTCTTGCCAGTTTGTAACTTGGTATGTTATAATGTTTGTATCACGACAGGATATTCACCATAGATATTATATAATAATGACCAGTGGCAGCACCTATCTGTGGTACTGTAATAAGATGTCATATATCCATTTAAATACGGGAATTGTCTGCAATTTAAATCTTCCAACATGTAGTTTACTAAAAATAACAATCTTATAATAATGACTTAACTTGGTGGCTGTAATAATGGAATTACATGTTTAGTGTAGTTGTCAATTACGGTTTTCTATACATTTACATAACACTCATTCAATATTAGTACTCATCAGATATCATCTTCCCTAGTTGCTAGAATATGTACCGATGTAGTTGTCAAGTATTTATGTAAAGTTGCAAGTCTCAGTGTCACGCAAACATCGAATCTATGTACTTTTACGACTGTGTCATGAATGTTACTTATCTACTTATTTGCGGTTTGATCTCATTTCATATTACTGCAGATGAATAGCAACAATTAGCAACTTATTTACTTAAGCTTTCTTCTTATGAATTTAACTTGTGCAGGCTTTAAAACTTATGCAATTATTTAAAACATGTGTATTTTTACCAAAATGTGCTTTTTAAAAATAGTAAATGTGTTCTATAATGGATTTTCCTTTGAATTGTAATTTCAAATAAATGCGTTTACACAACTGAGACTTGAGATGTTGTGAGAGTGAATGTAACAATAGTTGTTTATCAACGTGTGTAGCGGTTTGTCTCGGAATTGCTTCAATGTGAATAGAACTCGAGCTTTTCTCCTAACATAAGCTTGCTCAAAGACTTTAAAATTAAAGTCCCAAGATGTGGGCGTGAATAGTTGGGAGGCGAAGGGGTGAAAGGGGGGAAATTGTGCTTATTATCTGAGGTCACCTATAAGGCTCTAAGAAATAAAAAAAATCTGTGATAACTCATTGTATTCCAAAAGTCCGTCCCCCTTCTACTCCATATTTCGCACATAGTTGATACTTGAATATCGATGCATATCTTGTGAGACCACTTTCATAAAGCACCTCTCTACTAGTATGGATTAAATTTATAAGTCTTTGAAAGCTTCATGCATGTATCTACAGTGCGAGCATATTAAATAAAAATAAAAAAAGTATTAGTTATAAACTTTTTGTAGAAAAGCAGTTTAGAATTTAAGTACTGCCTATCTTAGCCTGTTATATAGATGATTAGATATCGATTTTTATGTAAATGATTAGATTTTAAAAATTATTTGCTTCTACACGCTCTGCCGATATCAAGTTTTGGCCTAAGACTAGCTGTAGCGAAATACCAAATGGTATCTGCCTACCTACTTGTAGGAAAAGTGCTCACTAATCGCGTGATAAAAGCACTAGCTCTTAATGAATGGTATTGCCTCGTCTTCCCAAGGGGCCAAGGAGGGTATGATTGAAAACCCTTTAACATGGCCGCGCCGTTATAAATGGGGTTGCTAAGGCAAAGTAAATCTCAGATGGCGCCACCATAGTTGGTCTCAATCTGACCAATGAGGCTAAGCTATTTTGAAATATAAAATGACATTACCACATTTTCAACCAATGACGATGTTTGGGTACCAACTATGCTAGCGCCATTAGTTCCACGTTAGCCTCCCCAAAAATGCCTAAATATTTAATTAGTAAGTAAAAAAATAGAAAATAAAATTTTCTTTAAACGAATTACCAGTGATAGTAAGAATCTTTTATGAGTTAATTAGTGCTGTACTGTAGATACAAGCTATTAGTTCCTACCCTACTCTATTTGTATTTATTGAGACTTGAATTTTGTAAATGGATCTCGAAGACAAAAATTCTAGGTGCTATGTTTGAAATAAAGTATTTGTTAAAATTATTAAATGATTTTTTTTTATTGTCTACATATCGTCACGCCTGTAATCCTCGTAGGGTTAGGCAGAGGTGTATCTAATAGTACACCCACATTTCAAGTTATGTTTCATGTAAATGAGGACGAGCTTATTGATATCCACCGGGCACAATAGGCTAGTTTCCACTATCAATAAATTGCAAATCTATTTAGTCCGTCAGTTAGAGCATTGGAAAATAATGGATCCATATTTTTTTCTTTTTGTAAATCAATGAATATTGACAAAGATAAAACGCATCAAAACTCGGGAGTGGGGGCTCGTGACGTCACAACGCACTAAAAATTATAGCACGGCGTGACTTATTGAGAATTTTAAAAGCGTGTAACAAAAAAAATACTGGTCAAATATTTTTTGATAATTATTTATCTGACGGACTAATTAGATTTTTCAGGAATAGGGTATATGCACGTAATTTTTTCTTCACTTAAATCAATAAAATACAGTTCTATCAACCCAAGAAAAGTATTAAAAGTTAAGTTCAACTACTGCTTGTCGCTTAAAAATAATATTAAACTCCTGCAATTTTCTACGACAGTTCAAATGTCCATACCTGTCGCGGCCATGATGTGACGTCATTTAACACAATCGGCCTTGTTTACATCTAATTTTTTGCCCTTAATAGAATCATTTTACTAATTGTATGTGCTCTAGTCAAGTAAAAATTGCAATAACAATATTATACTAAAATAATAGTGAAACTTTAAGCTCTTTTCGAATAAAAATGTTTTTTTTGACACATAGACTTTGACGTCACTACCGGCTTTATCGAGGATGACGCGTTTTGAGAGTGCGTTCTGTTTCACCAAAAACATGCTACATAAAACAGTAAATTGTAAAATAAGTGATGTATTAGCAACTTAAACAACTGTACCACAATGTTTTTATGTGCCAATACAAGGCATTATTAATAAATACAAAGAGTTTTATATTTCATGCATATTTCCTATTAGGTATGCCTATTCCAGACTCTATGACTGTTACTGAGAAATTCTTGATGGAAAAACCCCATGTCAATTTGCCCAACTTGGGAATCGAACCCAGGACCTCATGCTCAGCAGTCGCGATAGTGACCACTTCACTAACGAGGCAGGTTTTTTTTATTATCTTGCGTAACCTAGTTAAAAAAGTATTACAATGGGATAGATGACACACCAATCAATTGAGATACTTTTTAAGAGCTGTCAAACCGCGGTTCTCATAGATCACAGAGTACTTTTATATTGTCATAGATTTTGTATGGCAATAGCCAACTGTGACGTGACTGTTTATTCAACTCAATGACTCAACTATTTATTGATTTCAAAGCAACTAAAAATCGAATTTGGCAATTAATTGAAAATAAATCGAGTTTTCAGGCCCAAAATTAAGTGTTTTTTTTAGAGATAGGTTTCTGAGAATTATTGTTTATGATGTCATCTACCCTAGACTGGAAGCCGACACACCAGTCCCCAACATAGTTGGGAACAGGCTAGGCAGCTGATGGTGTAAAAAATAGAAACAAAGGTTTTATAAAATTGTGTATTTATGTTAAGAAATATCTAATACATCCACAGTCAAAAGAAGACAAACAAATACAGGAATGTAAGGAGACATAAATTATCAAATAATAATACTCTTTGTTCTTAATTTAATAAAATTAGCTGACGACCTTGACGGGGGCTGATTCAACGCCCACCCAGAAGACAGCGCCGTTCAGGGCGATGGTGGCTCTGGAAATAACACAACAATTGGTTACTAATTCACCAAAGAAAAGCGGGAATGTACATCTGTTATTTTGGGACCGCCCAAGTAAACGAAGTGTATTGCGAAAATTGGTGGTTTTATACTGGCTCATTTTTCGGTAAATTTCAGAGTATTTAAGCAGGCAGGTACTTCATTTTTACCCGACTGCGCGACAGAAAAGAGGGTTAGGTACGATTATTGACGAGTCTCGTTATTTCCAGTTACTTCGTCTCAGTTACAAACTTACAGTAACCTATCGACATTAATTGACCTACCTATCAAGGTAAATCGATTCGATTGCATTCGTTCATTTAAGAACAAAGGAGCGAAACTTCGCCACATGATTCACTTAAAACACCTACACGTGCAATTTCTAAAATTAAGCTTGTTAATTTCAATCGCTTTGTGTTCATTGCACTTTTGTACAAGTCTGACGTTTTGTATGACTCTCAAGAGGTTATGAACCCGAGAACTGACCTTTTCAACCCCTGGATGGACGTCCCTTGATACCTCCTCCTACATGTCTACTATTTTAAGGACCTAGGACTAGGTACAAGTAGGGACTATGATATTCATTATAAGCTGATGCATTTAGAACTTGAAAACTTGCGAAACCAAGGCAAGAATCAAGATAGACCTTGAGCTGCTGAGCACTTTGTTGTTTTGTTTTGATAATCTTTTAAGCTTTTCTTTTTAACCGATTGCGGCAGTCTATGGAGGGTTATGTTTATCATTGATTGGTATTAACAGCGCTGTTGAATGGTTTCGGTTAAAATAGTGATTGGTTCATCTGATTATCACCTTAAAGGAATGAGTCTTCCGGTGGGTAGATACAAATGTTTCATGTTCCACAAGAAGCCCGATAATGGACGAATGTAGGAAATTAATGTAGGATCATCATCATCATAAGCCTATTAATGTTCCCACTGCTGGGACACAGGCCTCCTCTCTATGAGAGGGAATGTGCTATAAAACCACCACGCGGGCCCAGTGCGGATTGGTAGATGTCACATGTCTTCGAATTTTTGGTTCTAGGACATGCCGGTTTCCTCACGATGTTGTGAGAGCGTGGTGATGAAATAAATTACACAAAGTAATGCGCCTGCCTGGGTAAGTCGGGGCCGCAACCACTGGGCCACCGCTGCTCTCTTATATTTACCTGAACTTAATATCGCCGCTGAAGCCAGCTGGGGGCGTCCATGTGAAGGCGAGGGTCTGGCTGTCGAATTTCTCGTCGTGTTTCTTGTGTGTGACGGCGTTCTGTAAATAAACGAAGTAAAGTTAGAATCATCTTTAAAAATATTCATAGTCTTGACAAGAAGCCGTCTGTCTAATCGTTCCCTTTCGGTAAGTACCTTCTTATTCAGCTTTTTTATTTTATCTCTAAGTAGACTTAAATAATTAAGCCCCAGGTAACCCGCGAAGTTCATTTTTTTTAGGAACGTTTAGACAGAAGGCTTCTTCCTTCTGTCTAATCGTTCCTTTTCGGTACCTTCTTCTTCAGCTTTTTTATTTTATCTCTAAGTAGACTTAAATAATTAAGCGCCTGGTAAACCATTTTTGCCTGTCATTGACTTGCAAATAGCAAAAAACCTTAGACAATTTGAATTTCGCGGGATACCCTGCTAAAAGTCTGTAAAAACGACTAGGTTAAGACAGAGTCTGGACTGGAAGCCAAAAACCTGAACATGTCCGAAGAAATCCAGATATCGGATAATCGGATGGTATAACGTATAACATATTAACCCTATATAAGTACAAATAATATATATAAGTACAAATAAAATAAAACCTCTTTTGTGAATAATTCAATATACGGTACGGTAGTTAATTGCGCGTTGCTTGGGGTGGAGAAAATTAAAGTTGGCGCCTTATCAGCATGTAGGTAGGTAATCACAACCAATTATTGTATAAGATGATCATTATTATAGTGTAATTTGATCAAATAATTACCAGCTACGGGCTATCAACAACACGTTCGTTATTATGGCGATCTGGGACAAATCGGCCGGCCCCCAGCCTAGCTAGACAGATTGCAATAATTCAGACAAGTGACCCGCCCAGCACCTTGCACGTTTACCTTCACTATTTAGTTCCTGGTTGTGCAGTACCTAGTATTTTTTAACTTTTGTTTTGATCATGAACTCACTAACAAGAACAACTAGTAAAATAGTGAGGTCACTTTTAGAGTTTTCTATCTGGAATTTTTTCAGTAGCACTCCTGCTGAGACTAAATGCGCGTTTCATATGACAGTTACGAAATGTCATTCAACACTTGAGTTATAAGTAAGTAGGTCTGTACTGTATGCCTCTGCGGCTCTGCCCATCCCTTCAGGATATAGGTGTGATGTTATGTGGCTGTTTTAGTCTCGTCTTGGTCTGAACGAGAACAAGGATATCTATCTAATGGTGTCGATTCTGTTGTGCACAAATTAAACTTAATTTAGGCTATTGCTATCTTTTTCTGTATAATAAACGAGAAAGAAATGGACGTAATTTAGAGCTGTCAAATTTAGTTCGAACTAATATTTCCATACAAATGAAGGGTGCACGTAAAAACATATCGACTAAAAACACGGTGAAGCACAAGGCATAAACTAGTTTGACATTAGCTTTAGCCGTGCTTTTCTCGCACTGCCTTTTAGTAAAAGATAGCAATAGCCTAAATTAAGTTTAGTTTGTGCACAACAGAATCGACACCATTGCCTCATTAGGACTAAATGCACTTGTGCGGCTCTGTCGCAGCTTATACTTATAAAGATTGAACACCCCGCTAAGTGTACCCGGTCAAGGCCTGATTCGAACTGTGTAATAGTTCTGTACGCAACGACACGAACGTCTTACTGTATCTAGTAATTGTAATGTGGTATAATCAATAGCAATGCCTTGTACATAAAAGGGATGATGACTGACTAAAAAAAATATGATTCTGTTTAGTCCGTCAGTTAGATTATCTAAAAATATTGGATACCTACATGTTTTTTGTTTTACTTATCAAATTTATTAATAAAAATTGACGGAGATAAAACGTGTCAAAGATCATGAGTGGGGCTTGTGACGTCACATTAATTGAGTAAAAATGTACTCAAATGTGACGTCACACGAGTTTTCGACACACTGTTTCGTCTTCATTTTTTGTTTACCAACCTGAAACATAAAATATGTGTCCAATATTTTTTGGAAATCTATCTGACGGATTAATTAGATTTTTTTTGTCAACCCTAATGTACGGTAAAAAACCGGCCAAGTGCGAGTCGGACTCGCGCACGAAGGGTACCATTATTCTGGTGAAGGGATCTTATGTCCTCGGAAGTTAACAATTTGTTTGTGATTAGACAAAACGGCAAAAAAATCACGTTTGTTGTATGGGAGCCCCCCTTAAATATTAATTTTATTCTGTTTTTAGTATTTGTTGTTATAGCGGCAACAGAAATACATCATCTGTGAAAATTTCAACTGTCTAGCTGTCACGGTTCATGAGATACAGCCTGGTGACAGACAGACGGACAGACAGCGAAGTCTTAGTAATGGGGTTCCGTTTTTACCCTTTGGGTACGGAACCCTAAAAAAGAGATAAATTGATACTCTGCTAGGTACTTCAAACCTACTTGAGAAGCCAAGAGCTTTTGATATCAATCTAGATTTGTAGCACTAGCTTCTGTTTCACACAAGACATCATAAGACACTCAGAAATAGCGTATCTATCTAAGTACCAGTAAAAGATTTTTTGAAATAGGAGTCGAGTAGCTTCGTAGTTTTTTCTTACATCCCGACTTACAAACTTTACCTCTTTGTAATATAGTACAGTACAGACAGGTAATCAAAGCTTAAAAAAAAAACATTATGCAGTTGATTTTGTTTAATACAAATTAAGAACATGAATAGGTAGGTAATTAAGTACTGGCAGTTTAGAGAACAAAAACACTCCTTTTGTTGGGCAGTCGTGTAAAAAATTGGTAGGTATTACATAAATTACATTGCCTTTTTTGTTGACTGTACTACTACAACAGCCCATAACGTCCATTGCTGGACATAAGCCTCTCCCATGATGGGAGGAATTTGCCGTAATCTCCACGCTTGGCAGGCGGATTGGAGATCGCAGTGACTAACAGAAAACGCTGCTGCCCATTCTCTGGTCTACGGAGGCACAAGGTGTTCTGCCTCAGACATTAGTCGCCTTATATAGGGTTACCAGATGAAAAAATCAAAAGTCCGGAGAAAAAGCCTGATTTCCATTAAAAATCCTGAGATTTTTTACAGTTTCAAAAATTCTCAAACTTTTTGAATTGTTAAGTTTATCAATTTTAAAAAGTCGTAATATTATCGTTTATATACCTACACTGTGGACCTCACTCACGCGTTGCACATCGCACTCGAAGCGCGGGGGGGCGGGGTATTCAATATAATTTAAAGAGCTTAACATGTGGGGCATTTTATAAATACCTACATAATTAAAGAAAAAACCTTACTTAAAAATGCATCATCACATATTAAGTATGATAAAACCTACGTACCTATTCATGTACCTAAGTACCTACTTGGATAAATAAGTACTTATTTTAATTGTGCAAATATTACCAAAGGAAGATTATTTTTAGTTTGTTTAACTTTTTATTAAAGAGATCTTTAAAATGTAAGCTGTATTTTATTGAAAATTCAAAAATCCTGAGATTTCATGAGATTTGGAAAATCCAGCCGCAATCCTGAGAAGAGTCCAACAATCCTGAAATCTCAGGACAAATCCTGAGATATGGTTACCCTAGCCTTATACGACACCCGTGAGTGAGGGTTGGTTCTATTCTACTCTGCCGGATACCACACGGCACGGTTGACTGTACGTCAAGGGCGGATCCAGGGGGGAGGTCATGGGGGTCATGACCCCCCCCTGGGCTGGGTCCAGCACCTAGGTGGACCATTGATAAATGATGTTTATTTTGCAAGTAGGTTTTTACAAACACTTTTAAACGTCATTTTTTTTAAACTAGAAGGGGCCGGTGTTTCGTACCTGACTACTCTGAGAAGAAACAGCCGAAACAAACTCAGAGGTCATAGTCTCTTTTGAAGTCCAGACATAATCTTGCTCAATTCACATGAGGACTTATTATTAAAATTGTTAAACATAATGTATCAGAATAGTGTCAAGACAAATACATTAGGGCCAATAACCAACCTGCTCAATCTGCTGAAGACTATTTTCGCAGAGCCATATACATCCCTCTTCTGGATTTAATAATAAGTGACCTATAGGACCGTCTCCTGAAATACTTATTATGTTTCAGCTAAGCGTCTTTATGCCAAAAAGCGAATACAGTAATCAAGACATTGAAAACTTTGAAACGACTAGCAACCGATTATCTTAGGCAATGATGTAAAAAATTGCGAGCTCGCTTCGCTCGCTCTTGTTGCCTAGTTTTTCTTGAGCTTTAACTTTGTCTATAAGAGGCCGTATCTCCAGTAGGTCGAAACAATTCTAACCTGTTCAAGGCAGTGTCATAAAAATTTCGAGCTCGCTGCGCTCGCTCTTGCAGCCTACTTCCTCTTGAATGTTGTCATTGTTTGTCTGAGGGGGTCGATCTAGTAACTCCTATAATTATGAAGGGTATAAACAATTGAAACTGGGCCTGCCCAAGGTAGTGTTAAAATTTTTGAGCGAAAGCTCGTTCTTGGAGCTTTCAAAAAATCAAATCGTGGCTACGAAAAAGCTTCAATGGTTGAAGAACGTCTAACCGGACTGACACTTCTCCACGTCCATAAAAACGTACCAATTTAAGAAGATGAAGTGATAGCGCGTTTCGGGAGAAGACGTAAAAGAAAATTTGATTTTGTTATTTTAATATAGGTAGGTATTTTTAAGTACAGTACTTACTTATAAAATACCTACTTTTAACTTGTATCTATTATTATCAAAATTAAATTGTAACTTCTTGTGACTTGACCACGACAAAGTGACCCCCCCCCCTGGCGCCAAAGCTGAATCCGCCCTTGCTGTACGTATTGTAAAAACTAATGTTGTTATGTTATGTTTTTATCTGTGACTCTACTAAGATTTACGACGAATATCTAAAGATCCAACACAATCCACACGTAATTAACGGACACGCACAGCCTTCCATTCATATACATACTTATTACCGGCGCATAGAATATGTTTTTGTTCATGGAAATGCCGACAAAACACTTTGTTGCTAACTGCGCTATGCCGTTGTTTGGCAATGACGATAATTGTATTTAAACCTGGTGAAGGGATCTTATGTCCTCGGAAGTTAACAATTTGTTTGTGATTTGACAATTTTGTTTGTAAAAAATGGAATCGGAAAAGCTCATTAGCAAAACGTGCAATTTGTTTAGATGCAATTTGAATTGCGTAGCGTGCCCGTGCAGGTGGGGAACAGAACCGTCTTTTTAAGGCCCTGTCTAACCCTAAAATTAGCAACTCTATTTGTGGTGGTTCAAACTTCGTTTGAAATACTGTTAAAATAAAGTTCTAATCAGCTTGCACTACAAAGTGGTTGTTACGTCAGTCACTGCGGGCCGAATAGTTCGAAATGTGTGTTTTTTTGAGATTTACAAAAAATCTTTTGATTGGACTAAAAAAAAACAACACAAGACCTGCTTTATAGTTCAATTAGTATAAAAAGTTTTATGATCTAATTTGAAGTATTTTATGATTGCCAGCGGTTTATTGTTCAGTTTAGAGGTAACTTTGGGATTTTTATCTATCGAGAAAATTTGATGGAATCGTGTTTTCGCCAAACATAGGCTTTCATCCATCAGGACATTAATCCTCAACTTAACCATATATTTATTTCAAAATTAATGCTGCAGTATTTTAGGCGTAACGGAGGATCATGCTAAGCCATTTGAGGTAGTATAGGCCCTTAATATTAAAATGAGTGTAAATAGTGTAGGTAATGAATTAAAGTAAATTAACACATAACATAACATCACGCCTGTAATCCCCGAAGAGAAGAGTTAGGCAGAGTTGTACCTAATAGTGGTACCAGATGTAATAGGGGGCGAGCCTTTTGCCATCAATTGGGCACAAATCCAGACTCCGTGGCTGGTACTGAGACATTCCTGATGGAAAAACTTAATAATAATTGTTCGACCCGGGAATCGAAGCCAGGACCTCTCGCTTAGAATGAAGCGATTGCGACCTCTAGACCAACGAGGTAGGTAAACAATGTTTTAAACTAAACTTTATTTTCCATCCACCCGCATTCTCGAGTCAACCCGCGATCATGGTGCTTGCAACAGCGTCCAAATAATTAACAATCACGGAAGATATCCCAGTAACAATATAAGTTTCTTAAAGTCGTACTCTTAAGAGCGGCCAACCCGCCATACTTTTCGCGAGAATTTTGACAATATAGCTCGTGCGTGATTATGCCGTTGTTAGACATATATCTTTGAATTTTTTGAACTAATAGGTATCTTGTGGACTATATCTGGGTTTCTATCGAATCAGAAAATAAAATTTTGTAGAAACAAATTCAGTGCCTCCAAAAATTGCTGTTTTGCACAACTTTTACCTCAACTTTGGCCGTTCATAATGTACTTATAAATTGTAAAAGTAAAGAAAGCATCCTGATAGAAGCCTTGCAAATGTAGTGGAGATTGTAAATAACAAATATTTATTTCACATACTTGTAAGACTAATTTAAAAACACGTATTTCCTGGAACAAGTTTTATAAATTTTCCTGGAACAATATTTTTCGTTCAATGTCCTCGCGTTAGGTGGTATGAGGTACGCGGGAGGCAAGTAGTGCAGGTTCGGGGCTAGGTAAGACAGGGGAGTTGAAAGAATACCACCGCTGTGGCTCTGGTTGAAACAACAAGCATTTCGACCACGCTCGCATTGACGAAAGGCGGGCCGGGAAGGGCCCTCTTAAGACGCTCAACGCCCTTCTGATTGCCAACCCTGAATGTGATGTGTTTGCGGATGAATGGAGTAAGGTTATGCGAATATGTCTGATGTTCTGTGAGAGAAAGTATGCAAGGGTGTCCACTGTGCCGCGTTAGTATTAGTAATTTAATTCAAACCATTGAATGGTGTCAACTGGATGTTTTTACTCTTGTTTTGTTAATTATTGTAATTGGTGTTTACCGTTTTAATTAACTATAAATAAATAAATAAAGTTTATCGAGGTAGGCAGTTGAATTGTAAATTATTAATTGCAATATTATTATTACATTCTTATAGAAATATCGGCACGTGAAAGTATTGATTTAATACCATCCTACCTCGAACGAACCAAATCTATACAACCTTTTAAATCGAACAATAGCCTTGAATGATGCAACACAGCTTTGAGAATTCTATCATATTTTATATCTGTTTATATTCAAGCGTAGGACCCCGAATTCTTTGACCGATAAGGCTACGTAATAAATAATAATGCATAATGACGATTAATATTCAACAAAAGGCATTTTAAAAACTATGCTTTACATAAATTCAAAGTCAAACGTTCGAGCGACCAAAGAAGATCCGTTGTTGGTCTGGTAGCTTGTCACATCTATAATGCTGCATTGAGAAAATGCAGCAGAGAAAAATAATTAATTCATCATCTGCCTAGCCTTTTCCCAACTATGTTGGCGTCGGCTTCCAGTCTTACCGGAGTATTTATTTTACATGGAGCTACTGATCTGACCTCCACAATCCAGTTAGTAGGTAATATACTATACCCCTTGGTAAGACTGGTTGTCAGACTTTTTGTGCCTCTGACTACCTAACGACTGTCAAAGATCTACAAATGACAGCTGGGACCAACTGCTTATAACGTGCTTTCCGAGGCACGGAGGAAACTCGGTATGTAATAAAAAAAAACCTTCCTCAATTAAAATTTAAATTAGGGCTGTATAAAACATCGCAACATTATAATAAGTAATATGATTACGCATTTGAAAACATATTATTTCATTAAAGGACTCGTTCTCACTATGTCGTGACGATTAATTTATCGTTGGCAAAAGTCGTGGACGACAGTAATTGCGTCGTCGTATATGTGAACACCTTCATTCAATACACAAGCCACGACACTTGGAACTACACGCTTATATGTCGTCACGACATAGTGGGAACGGGGCCTAACTCAGGTTCATTTATCGTAAATAGGTAAAGAATGCCTATAAAGGGTGTATCACCTCTTAACGAAGCCGAAAGGCATTTGTTCTCCCCGTCATTGCGATCATTGTTTTGTTCTACACCATACCTGGAACCTTCTAGTTACGTGGATATTGGGGGTCTTTGACAAGTTTTTTTTTAAATACAAGTTTTTAATGTAAGATTTTTACTTTAATTTAAACACCTTCACGACCCCCGTACTATTCAATCCATCCATCAGCACAATGTTTTGAGTGCGTTACATTGAGTTCTACCACAAAACTGATTTTTCACCCCAAAAAAAAGTCGTTTTCCAGCAATAATTTTTGAGTAAAGTTACTTAGTTTGATGTACAAAATGCTTGGTTGACGGCTTCGTGATGAGGTCTTTTACATCCTGTATACCGGATGACTTTTTTATCACTTTCTTTTTTTAACAGAGCTTATGGCATACCTAGTTTTTTTTTCTTTTTTCCACAGCTTAGAAAAAAATTGATCCATCATCAAAAAACGCTACAAATTTTCAAGTAAACTTTTTAATATTAGAACAAAGAAAGAGAAATTTTGAATGAAAAAAAATGAAATATATCGATTTTTAAATCACACGCAATACGCGTATGATTTGAATTTCGATTTTTTTTTATTTTTTTTTTTCGCAAAAAAAAAAAGAAAAAAAAAAGTACCTAAGTATGTCATTTGCTTCTACTGCGTTCACTTATTAAACCCATTTTTTTGGAAAGTGATAAAAAGTCACCTGTATACCTACACTTCTATACCTGGTCCCGAAGGTCAGGTCCTATACATGTATGTTCCTAAGCTGATACCTATTTTCAAGGGATACCTCATTAGGGGGTCATTACTGCAAGATTTATGTAACCTCGGAAGACTTTCAACAAAACAAGTAGATCTACGACAAAAACATCAATGTCTTATTATAAAACACATATAAACGGGTATTTTCGCGAATTTTTACCTTTAATATTTGCCCGACGTTTCGACCGGATTGCACAGATGTTGGCGACAGATCTGGCAACTCCGTTGCTAGGTCTTGTTGTGTGGTAGTTGGCTAGTAACGGGGCGGTTTACCGATATTTTCTTTTCTAAATATTGTGATTTAATATTAATTATACCCAATTGCGCCTATCTACAAAGACTAGAGTCTTTGGTGCCTAATATTGGTCGCAATCCGGTCGAAACGTCGGGCAAATATTAAAGGTAAAAATTCGCGAAAATACCCGTTTATATGTGTTTTATAATGTGTTTTGATCGTGAAAGTTTAAAAAAGACAACATCAATGTCTGTTGAAAACATAACATAACTAAATACCTACCCACATTTCGCCAGTTATGTTTAAGTCCCATGTAATAGGGGGCGAGCCTATTGCCATCAACAGGGCGCAAATCCAGACCCTGTGGCTGCTACTGAGAAGTTCCTCAAGGAAAAACTCAATAACACTTTGCCCGACCTGGGAATCGAACCGAGGACCATGCTCAGTAGTCGCGCTTACGACCACTATACCACCGAGGCAGTCGAGGGTGTTGAAAAACTAATTCAAATAACCGTTCAGTTACAATTCTTTCTTTCGGCTGTGGTTAAAAAAATACTTAATCATTGTGAACATGAAGGAGGCCTTCATGTTCACAATGATTAAGTATTTTTACTTTAGACTAAGAAACAACTTCGTAGTCATGCAAACAACACTTTTTAAGGAAGTTTGTTATCACGAGTTTCAAACCACGATTAAATGAATCACCTATTTACACCCGTAACTACTTAACAGGTATATAACATGACAAGTCGTAACAATCTTAAAATATATCGACCAATGTTCTTTTTTTGGCGAGTATGATTGAAATTTTTTGTGGTAACCTTTTTTTATTGTAAAAAAAAAGTAGAAAGGACCAATTTAATGAATACGTAACTTAACCGTAATGTAGGAGGATCATTAAACTTTTAATTTCCTGCTTTTGTAATAATGATACACAGATTTCAATAGAATGTTTATTATACAAGAAACAACTGTAGTGTAGCAATAAAAATAATTACGATTGTACTCATTGATTGTAGGTACAACTTAAGTTCCTACATAACAAATACACAGGCTTCTCGTACATGATAATGCGGCAGTTAAAATATAAAGGGGAAAATTTAATGACCACCAAAAATAACTTTGTGACCACTAACATCTATCACCTAAAATATCAATTGATCACCAAATTTAGTAAATTGAACACTAAATTTAATGAGGTGGTTGATGACAAACTAGTTTTGCCTAGGCCGACTTGGGGCACCCCGACACGGATAGATTAGGTTAGAAGGGTATAGGGCCCGCCATACCCTTCGTGGTTATTTTTTTATAAACCATTCAGTAGTAGGAGCCCCGCAAAGCGGGACTCCGTCGACCGGGTCTCTCTCGACTCGGATGCAAGAGGATAACAGTTCAATTTCTGGTGGTCATAAATACATTTTTGGTTCTAAATATACGATAAAATGGGGATTAATTTTGGTGATCATTTACTAATTTTGGCAATCAAAAGTGTTTTTTTTGCCGTTACATTTTGCTAAATCTGGTGGTTCGTTAATTGTATGCCAAATATAAAGAAGGGTCATTAAATCAGCTGCTAAATCACACAGTAACACAATAAAGTTAAGGGGACTAAACGCGAGTTTTATAATGCAAAAAAGCATATGATTCACTGCAATAAACAAAACTAGAAAAATATATGATATTCTTCAGGATATATACTAGTATGATAGTGTTTTGAAAACATAATACAACTAATTTTACTCGATAAAAAAAATCACGAACTTATCTCTAAAAATTTCTTTTAACGAGTAAAAACCATACTAAAACACATGCGATCATTCTAATTTTTGGCAAATAATTCTACAAGCAACATAATAGTATGATAGTGTTTTATTTTTTTAGTCCAGTCAATAGATTTTTTGTAAATCGCAAAAAGCCACTAATTTCGCACTATTCGGCCCGCAGTGACTGACGTAACAACCACTTTGTAGTGCATGCTGATTCTAGAACTTATTCTAACAGTATTTCAAAAGAATTTTAAACAACCACAAATAGAGTTGCTAATTTAGCTGTTGTAGTCGCCTTAAGGTTTCTTGTACATGATAATGCGGCAATTAAAATATAAAGAAGGGTCATTAATTGATTAAATCACACAGTAACACAATAAAGTTTACATATTCTAACAAAAACTAAATGTTAACCGAACCGTAAGGCTATGAAGCTGCTGAAGGACGCGTAACCTGATTCATGCAAATAGCACTTAATTTATGACGCACAGAAATATCTAGAAGTTATTAATATACCTACTGTAATTTATAAAGTCGCACAATCTGCTTTACAAAAAATGGCCTAATAAAGAAGCTAGATTAAATCAACAGACTTTATAAATGAATAATCTAAAGAGTGCAGGAAAGTTCCATCAAATAAAATCGTCTACAAAAAAGGCTTTATGGATTTCTATACGCAGACGCAAACTTTTCCGGACACGTACCCTTGTACTGTCCGCAAAAGAGTTTACACTCATCCTGACAGATGACAAAAAAATCTAATTAGTTCGTTAGTTAGATTTCCAACAAATATTGGACACATATTTTTTCTTTTTTCACGTAAACAAAAAATGAAGACTACAGTGCGTCGAAAACTCGTGTGACGTCACATTTGAGTAAAAAAATGTACTCAATAAGTCCCCACCCATGATCTTTAACGTTTAACTCCGTCAATTTTTATTAATTTGATAAGTAAAACAAAAAACACGTACCTATCCAATATTTTTCGATAATCTAACTGACGGACTAAACAGAATCATATTTTTTTAGTCAGTCATCATCCCTGTTATATTAGATAAGTAACATAATGCCTAATCCCTATAGGGTTAGGCAAAGGTGTACCTAATATGTCACCCATATTTCCCCAGTAATGTTAAAGTCCTAAGTAATAGGGGGTGACCCTATTGCCATCAATCGGGCACAGATCCAGACTCCGTAGGTGCTACCGAGGAATTCCTGATGGAAAAATCCAATAACACTTTGCCCGACCCGGGAATCGAACCCAGAGCCTTTTGCTCAGCAGTCGCGATTGCAACTACTATGCCAACGAGGCATTGCAGTATTTACATTTTTTTTGATGATTGGATGGATGACAAACTAGTTGATGATGGACGCTACTTGATGCTAGTGCATGTTATGCATGGTCTCTAGCTGACCAGACCGTTTTCAAAATCGTGACTTGCGACTTGCAACCCGCATTTATAGGGTGTAAAAGACCTCATCACGAAGCCGTCAACCAAGCATTCTGTACATCAAACTAAGTAACTTTACGCAAAAATTATTGCTGGGAAACGACTTTTTTTTGGGGAAAAATCATGTTCTGTGGTAGAATTCAAAGTTACGCACTCAAAACATTGTGCCGATGAATGGATTGAATAGTACGGGGGTCGGGGGTCGTAGAGGTGTTTAAAGTAAAAATCTTACATTAAAAAAGTGAAAAAAAAGTGTGTATGTTTGTGCGTGTGAGTGTGTGAGTGCGTAATAAAAGTGTATTTAAAAAAAAAACTTGTCATAGTTGGAACTTTGACCCCCAATATCTCCGTAACTAGAAGGTTCCCAGGTATGGTGTAGAACAAAAAAAATATCGCAATGACGGGGAAAACAAGTGCCTTTCGGCTTCATCAAGTGGTGTTTTACACCCTCTATCTTCATTCAAAGAACTTGACCACGTAATGGAAACTTCTGATCATTTATTGCCTGAACATAACACTTTTTTTGACTATACCAACCGCAAAAAAGTCTGTTCAAAATAAGTTTTTGTTGTTTTAAAGTTGTGGTTGAGGTACTTACGCCTGGTTGACCGCAGTTCAGGAGTTGTGCGAAGTTGTCGTTGGGCTTCAGAGTGAACGTGCCAACAGGCACGCTCTCAGAATTACGAGCCTGCAGCAGAAGACCACGGATGGTGTTCGCGGGACCCTTGCCGCTGATTACCACTTCCATGGGTTCACCGGATTTCACGTTCTAAAAAAAACAACTATTTAAAATACACCAACTCTGAAAATAATTTGGCATGTAATTTATTGCTAAGAAATTAATTTAAAATGATTGACAAAAATAACAAAACATATTTGGCAGTTAGTCTTAGGCCCGATTGCACCACAAATCGAACGGAAAAGACGTTTAGCGCTAATTAATTTAAAACATCATTCTGTCTCTATAATCTTCAAATGATTGACAAAAACTTATCTCCTATATTTAAAATGCAACCCAGCCTTCAACAAGAAATTCAGTTTCTATAATTTATCTTTCGGTTAGAACACTACACAAAAGTATCTTATTCCTAATTTAAAGCACAAACGCTACGCTTCGCTAAATAATCGCTTATACGTATATTTATTATCACTTCGTAAATTCACAGTGAATGATTCATTCATCTATGAAAGTTTTCACTGTGATTTTACTTTAGAAAATCTGCGAAACGCGCTTCGTGAGACACCTTCAGGCTACGCTCTTTCAGGCGCGTGTATTAATAAGTTAGCATTTCCACAGAAAGGTCAGTTGGGACGTCTCTGGTCTCTACCTATGAGTACGTATAAGTATTACCATATACCAGTATGTGTTTTAAAGTTATGCAAAGAAAATATAAATATTGAAGTAAAAAAGAACTAGTTTTTAACAAACCAATAACTGCAAAATTCCAAAAGGTGTGTTATCTTTTTAAATATTTACTTTTTCCCTGATATAATATTAACTACGTTTGCATAACTTAGTTATAACGTAACCGTGTTTCATAGCGATCATTGCCTACCATTTAATTTAAAAAGACATAAAATTAAAACTGCCATCTGTGAATACCCTTAGTGCAAAATTATTTTGAATTAAGAAAGCGGATAGTAGATTCAAATCTTGGTGCCATAGGAGGCATAGCCTATATAAAGTGTCAAAGTCATTTTATTGTTCCAATGTGAGACAAAGATGGCGTTGGACAAGATGATAGTGCCAGGACTGCCAGGGTTATAAAAGTAAATGGCTCTATCCCTTTTTAAAAATCGAACAAAAATGGCTTAATTATTCCCCTGCACGGACCACGAATTTGGACCATACAGGGCTCTGTCTTCGAAGAACAACGTACCTTGGTGCTGGTGGTGATGATGTAAGGAGGAGGGGAGGACTGCTTGGGCACGGGGTGCTTCGGTACCATGTCTCCGCACACGCTCTCCGGGGCGCCAGTGGAGTAGGCGTTGGCGCCTGCCACCAGGGCCACAGCAAGGACTACGTATGAAGCCAGCATCTTGATTATTTCTGAAAAATAAGGCTGAATGTGATACCGAAATCGTAAATAGTAGCTTCCTAAGTTATTACCTGTTTTTTTAGTTCCTACCTTTCAAAATTAAATGGAGAGATTAATTTATGCGAGTCATATAAAAAATTAATCGAACTTAATTCTTGGAAGAGTTGAGTAGGTAAGTAACTTTGCGGTTTCACTATTATGAACTTGAAATATCACTAGATAAGGTGACAAAAAAACGCTGTTGGAAAGACCCCAAGAGGTCCAAAACTATTAATAAAGTCTAATGATTACTAATGAGGCATTTTCTTGCATCACACAAGTTTTTCATTGACAATGTATCACTTTGATGACTTTAACATTTGATGAGTAAATATTAAGCTCGGGCCTCGAATATAATGATTGATGTGTATAATTTTAGATACAAAACATCGTAGAATCTCATCCGATGCTAAGTCGAAATAAATGCAAAGTAAACGAAAGCGGGTCATGGTCCTTTCGGTTCTTCAGAACTCAAGCTCTTGCAAAGCTACGACTCCGAGGACAGGTTCTCCACAAACATGGTGATGTAACGTTAACGATCGACAAACTCTGCCGTCGCATGCTTGCACACATCGTAAAACAAATAAAAACAACTGGTACCGTTTTTTACTATACTTTGGTAAACTTACAAAAGTATGTAAATTTTGTTGCAACTTAATTTAAACATGGAAGTGAGAGTGACGGAACTTTGAAGGCGGAAAGAACTGAAGCCGTCCCAAAGGACCAAAACTTTAAGTAGATACATTATTAGTTCCGGGTGTTTGGTACTCAAGGCTTTGTTACGGAAAAGATAACTAGCCTATATCCTTGCGGAAGTGAACAAAATAATGTAACTAAAAAAAAACTGTCATTTGAATTAGATATTTTTTTGTATTGCTTTTTAAAATGAGTAGGATGTATTCGCCATGTTTGGTTTAAAGGCTCAACAGTCAAAACATTTGAACTTATTCGTTTTTATTCAAAACCAGCGGACGTCACGCGGTTTCACCCGCGTAGTTCCCGTTCCCGTGGGAGTACGGAGATAAAATATAGCCTATGTTACTCAGGGTGACTGTAGCTTTCTAATGGTGAGAGATTTTTTGAAATCGGCGCAGTAGTTTTTGAGTTTATTCATTACAAACATACACACAAAAATACAAATCTTTCCTCTTTATAATATTAGTGTGGATTATCACATCGTCCGCGAAATCATTTTGTTATATCTCAAAGTGTTTAGGCAGCGTTTTCGATGAAAGCTCCCAGACAGCTTATTTTTTTCAGACACCTCCAACAAATATCATTATATTTTAGCCAATGTATACAAAAACTTAACAAATTATATACTAAAATCTTCCTCGAGAACCACTCTATCCATTAGTAAAAACGCCATGAAAATCGGTGCAGTAGTTTTTATGTTTATCGCGAAAACAGACAGACAGACGCGGCGGAGGACTTTGTTTTATAATATGTAGTGATATTTATAATTTCGCAAGCACGATTCTGTCTGTCTTTAAAAGTAAACAGGCGGAGACAGTTAACCTTTTGCGACAAACGCACAGTGCAACATCATCCAATTAGGACTGACCCCAATTGTGGCATTTAACTTAGCAAGAAGGCCTAGGTTAAACAATGACATACTAAGGACAACGTCCGGAGTTTCCATGTTGGTATAATATTTTGAAACTATTATGTCAATATACGACATAAGTATTTATAGAGCTAACCAACTATGAAATTGAAAACAAACTGTGGTACACGATTGCGCATCAAAGCGTTAAATATAAATATTGCTTGATAATTCGTATGTACTTGGCGGTGTGGCACTAGGTACAACACCTAATATGAGTGACGGTGAGCTCACACACAAACAAACAGTTTTTTAAGAGGTTTTTTTTATGGTCAAGATTTTTTATACTAGACCAATCTTTATGTAATAAAGCTGTCAAAAGCTCAGGCACTTTGTATAAAAACAATTGAAAATGTAAAAAAAATATAACAATTTAAAATCCTTTTAATGAGCATTATTTACCGTACTGTATAAGCGAGTTCAATCAATTATAGCTACATAATTATTTAGTTTATGTCAATGGTTTAATTTTACATTAAATTTTAGATGTCATTCATTAAACAGATTCCGAAATAACATTTCATCACTAACATGAATTTTTATCTAATATAAGACGTCAAAAACCACATAAATATTTATTTCTATCGTAAGTATCTAGTAAACAAACGCTTACCTTCACTTTAAAAAATATTGACCTCAGAAGTTTACAATATAATCACTTTATATATTTTAATTTTATAAAAAAAAAAAAAAAATACCGTATTTCAGTGTTATTGTTTCTTATAGAAATATTAATAAATAAATTGTAATTTACCTTTGATTTAGTTCAAAAGAGCGAGCGCCGCGTGTTTCGTCTAGTGTGTGAACGAACGGTTACAAACAGCAAACTTGTTCACTGGCAAGTTTTATAGGTAACGCAACCACTGTCGATATGGAAGGGCAGAAGGCCAAAGACTAAAGAGGCAGAAGGTGTTTTTGTTCTCTGTGTTCAAAGTTTCCTCTCGATTTGGACTGCAGTAATTTATCTTTAGCATATTGGCTTTAGCTATGCGAGATCTTCAATGAGGATATAATTATAGGTACTGTGGGTAGTGGGTATCCATCACATGTGTTATTATTTATTGTAAAAATGAAATACCTACCCTCATCCAAATAAAACAATGAACTATGCTTGCCATTTAAAAAATGTTAAGGTCTTCTATCTTCTAAGATTATGTATGGACTTCAAAAGAGACTATGACCTCTGAGTTTGTTTCGGCTGTTTCTTCTCAGAGTAGTCAGGTACGAAACACCGGCCCCATCTAGTTTTAAAAAATGATGTGTAAAAGTGTTTGTAAAAACCTACTTGCAAAAAAAACATCATTTATCATGTGGTTAGTGCCTAACCTGGTGTCAGAGATATATATTATATTAACTACATAGATATGACTTCTAGGTTACGTGCAGGAAAAATAGTAATAAAAGAATAGGCTAGTTTCCACCATCAATAAATTGCAAATCTATTTAGTCCGTCAGTTAGACTATTGGAAAATAATGGACACATATTTTTTGTTTTTGTAAATCAATGAATATTGACAAAGATTAAACGCATCAAAACTCGGGAGTGGGGGCTCGTGACGTCACAATCGCACTAAAATTATAGCACGGCGTGACGTATTGAGAATTTTAAAAGCGTCGTATCTTCGTCAATTTTGCTTTACGTCACAAAAGAAAAAATACGTGTCAAATATTTTTTGATATTCTAACTGACGGATTAATTAGATTTTTTCAGGACACAAGCCTATTGTGTTTATTTTACAAAGTGATGACGAACATTATTTTTATTGTTTACACCCTGTAGATTAAGGTTTAATAAGCAGATACAATGAAAACCTCGGTCTTCATTCTAAGATACTTATTATACCTAAGCAAAATCGAAAATGAAATGGATTAACATTATTTGGAAAACTCAAAACACTTCTGTTTTTCTTTGTTCTTTGGTAGATTTACATTCAACTATGATTATGAAGGTAAGCCCTGCATATAGGTGTGTCCTATTAAATTTATACTAATTTATAATAAAAGTATAATTTTTTGGTAGTATCTACTACATAATTTTAAAACGCTACCTACAAGTTTGTGAATTCTAAAATCTTTCCGTGTCGAGAAAAAGTCGTAAATTATATTGTTTTTCTTGTTATATTCCACAAATACGAAATAGTCAATAAATATTAAAATAGGTACCTATATATCAGATAAAACCCGCATCATGAGATTGGTGTTTATGTAATGTTTTCCTCATATAAGTAAAGTGCTATATTTTTTTTCCAAATATTCAAGTTGTATAAAAAATGCTGCTGCTGATGAAAACTGTTTACTCAAAATTGTGTGTATATCTACATTTTTAATACCTATATTTCCTTAATCAATTAGCTCCTCGCTCGTGGCTAAATAATAACTGCCGATCGGGTCGATCTTTAGGTTAAGCTGTGCTTGCCTAGGTTGGTCTGTGGATGGGTGACCACCCATTACATAACGAGTTTCCTCCATGCCTCGAGCACGTTAAGCTGTTGGTCCCGGCTGTCATTTGTAGAACTTTGACAGTCGTTACGGGTAGTCAGTGGCCCAAAAAGTCTGACAACCAGTCTTACCAAGGCATATCGTATTACCCAGTACTAACTGGGTTGTGGAGGTCAGATAGGCAGTCGCTCCATGTAAAATACAGATATTCAGCTGCATCCGGTTAGACTGGAAGCCGACCCCAACATAGTTGGAAAAAGGCTGGGCAGATGATTTCTTTAATCAATTATAATTTTAATCGAAGGATTTTAGTTTTGCAGTATTATAATCCTCTTAAAGAATATGATTCCCCAAAAGAATTAAATGAGTTTAAAACCCCATCTGCTGATTAGAATGGTACTCGAAATTTATACCAAAAATTCTACCAATTTTACAAAACGATTAAGGTAAATATTGTATAAAGAAAAACCTTTAATTTTTTCGTTAAAAAATCGTAGCAGCCCGTAAATGTCCATTATCGAACAGGGGCTTCCTCATACAGCATTATGCAAACTTGTGACGAAATTGCCATAATCAACTTAGTCCGCATAATACAGCTAACATGTAATGTTCTTTATTAATCTCTAGATAAGATCTACAGCTGAAAAAAATGGCTGTGTCCATAATTTTTCAGTAGCAGGTATAGTTCGGTTCAAACTTAATGGTGGCTCGGAAGTTAGCTGCGAGTGACGGTCTGCGCAGGAATAACGCTTTAAACTTTATGGCGATTCGGAACATCTAATGTAAAGCTGCGCAGACAACAATTTTAGGTATCAACGGGGCGCAGATGACGCATTGTTTTGTCTATATAATGCGCAGACCGTCACTTGCAGCTAAATTCCGAGCCGCTATTAAGTTTGAACCGAACTATAATCGATGTTCCGTACTATAACATCACGTCTTTAATACCAGAAGGGTTTGGCAGAGGTGTACGAGTACCAATAGTACACCCACATTTCGCCAGTTGAGTTAATGTCTCGTGTAATAGGGGGTGAGCCTATTGCCATCAATTGGACACAAATCCAGTCCCCGCGGCTGCTACTGAGAATTTCCTGACGGAAAATCCCTGTCATGATTTTCTCGACCTGGGAATCGAACCCAGGAGCTCATGCTCAGTAGTCGCGATCGATTGCGACCACTAGACCACCGAGGCATTACCATGATCCAGATTTTTTTTTAATAGCCTTGTTTGTCCCAGTGCTGGGCAAAGGTCTCCCCCATATCCTTCCATATACTCTTCTCCTGCGTCACCTCGGACCAGGGGCCTAAAATAAAAAACAATCGGGGCAGTCTTTGGGGAACTTTTCACTTCAAAAAAAAATTCAGACGAATTGATAACCTCCTCTTTTTGGAAGTCGGTTAAAAATGACTGCTATTATCAGAATCATAATATGAATAACGTTAAAAATTCAAAATTCTTAAAATGGACTTTATGTTCATAATCATAAAAACCATTTTAGGAATTTTAGATTTTTAAAGTGATGGCGTTGCGCGTTGGTACGAACGTTGGCTTCGTGATGCGCAACTCAGATTAAAGCAAAAAAAAGCAGTCTCATATAAAATCGCAATACCGATCAAAATGTATGAGGCAGTTGAATAAATACATACAGTTAACTTTGTGACAAATTATTTCAACATTTGCAAAGTTGACAAGTCATTCTTCTCACGTATCGCAACTAATTCTCAAACAAGACTACCTCATATACTAAACAAGGACACAGTGACATGACGTTAAATGAAGATCTCGTTGCGTAGGCCCAGGCAAGTGGAATCTTACCACCCTCGATGCTCTATACGCTAAGTTAATGAATCGGGAAAGCGTTCCGATTTCATCCCTGATTTTCGTTCATGCATATTACGTCAAATTCTGTTTAATATGGCGAGAAGCGCTTGTTACTAAATACAATGTAATACATAATACAAAATAAATAGCAATTTTTCACATTCAGACCTCATATTCAATGTAAAGCGTTTCTTTTTGTTATTAATAATATTATGCTGTAAATACAATAATTGAATATAATACAATTATTTATAATTATGCTTATTGTAAATATTTTAATTACACTTCGATATACCTAAATATTTACCCTGCCACTAAACAAATAGCAATTTCTCACATTTAGCCATCGATTTCGATGATGCCACCTATGTGGCATTTTATTACACACTTATACATTATATTATCTGTGCTTATACTAAAAATCTGAGAAACGTTCCATTTGCGCCAAGTCTGGGCTTTTTTCATACTTCGTGAGCATTCTCCTTTATCTAGTGAACAGCTGGCCTTAAAACAACCTTAGTAACTGTTAATACTATTAGTCCATTATAAGATGTGAATTGTATTATATTATCATGCATATTAGCCGAGCTATTATATTTTTGCGAACGAATCAGCGGGTGAAGTACTAGTGTACAATATAAGAGTTTTTCAGGCAGCCTTATCTGAAAAAAGCTGACCTATTATAAAGGGTGTAAAAAACCTCTTAAAGAGGCCGAAAGGCACTTGTTTTCCTCGTCATTGCGATCATTTTTTTGTTCTACACCATACCTGGGAACCTTCTAATTACGGAGATATTGGGGGTCAAAGTTCCAACTTTATAAGTGAAAGAAACGTCTAAGTTGCATAGACGAAGGTACGCTACGCTGGCTGCTACGTCTCCGCTACGCTCGCCGCTACGTCGCTGCTACGTCGCCACTACGCTTGCCGCTACGTCGCCGCTACGCTCGCTGCTACGTCGCCGCTACGCTCGCCGCTACGTCGCCGCTACGCTCGCTGCTACGTCGCCGCTACGCTCACTGCTACGTCGCCGCTACGCTCGCTGCTACGTGGCCGCTACGCTCGCTGCTACGTCGCCGCTACGCTCGCTGCTACGTCTCCGCTACGCTCACTGCTACGCTCTAATAATTTTATTCATGTCTCCTATATTTTTCGTTCATACTGTGAACTTATTTAACATTACTACAAGTCGTCACCAAGTATCGGCAGAACAATGAGACGCTACTGCTTATACGAGTAGTTAGTTAGATCATCTTCATTATTTACTTACAACAAATGTTTAAGGGATGCGCATGTTTCCAAAGCAGGAAAACTAATTTATTACGATGACTTCTCAATACCTACAGCAGTTTCTGCCTGATACATCAAAGTATTCTTGTTATTTAATTGCTCTTTGTTAATCACCATCCTCTGACTAACGTTTTTCTCTGAGAACATGAATGAGTAAAGACAACTACAAGTACTCCTTGCGCAATTGGTCAATTGGTGGACAGGTACCTAAGTGCAATTTCCTGTACCTACAGCAATCTGAAGTGTTCAGGAAAATAAGCGCAAAAAACAATGTCTTTTGTACTTGGGGTAAAGGCAGGCGCATAATTTATAACAATACCAGATGTGTCAGGGTTACGACTAATACTATACTAATAGGTAAATTCCCTTGCCCCATTATGAGGGTATAAAGGTTGCGGGATGATGAATCAGTAGCCAGTCAGTAACGGAGAGATGTCGGTAATAATCACGTCTAGGGAAATGATATTTATTTCCGAGTTTATTTAAAAAAAAAAAACACTTTTACATTAACACATAACATTACATCACGCCTGTAATCCATGCAGGGTTAGGCAGATGTATGTACCTAATCAGTACCTATAATAGTATCCACAATTTGCTAGTTATGTTTTCAAGTCCCATATGTAATAGGGGGTGAGCCTATTGCCATCTACCGGGCGCGAATTTAGAGTCCGTGGCTGCTACTGAGAAATTCCTGATGAAAAAACTCAATAACACTTTGCCCTTCCCGGGAATCGAACCTAGGACCTCGTGCTCAGCAGGCGCAGTCTAGGTAAATTATATTTATTTCTAAGTTTGTTTAAAAATACACATTTACACTTCACAAATAAATTATGTTATAAACTACGTATAGGTGTGGCTATGGTGGTCCTATCATAGTATTCTGTGAAAACACACAAACACAATTAAATTCAAAGGTGCATTCGTTCATTTCTTTTCAAATTCAGTGTAATCTTGGTCAGAACATAATGAAAACCATGCAGATTAGTGTCTGAGGTGGTCTTTTGAACAAGAACCTCACAGAGTGACCTTCATGTCCAGTCAGTGCACGCATTTGTCAGTAATTGGGAATATTAATATTTTTTTTTTTTTCGATACGTAATGTTAAAGTTCTATAAAAATAATGACAAAAAGCGAAAACAAGACATAAATCAGCCAAACAACACAAAAGTTATTATAACCATTTAAACTTTTGTTTTGTTTTTGTTTTGTTTCTATCTCTTTCTAGATAAACGGAATTTAGTATGGATTTTGTACGTCGATGCAGCGAATGACGTCATTCGCTATATCGGATCTCTCTGTCTAATCAGCAGTTTCAAATGCTTATAACTTAGTATTTTTTTATAGATATTAAAAAATAATTTCACTTTGCTATTTCTGATGGTAATACGCTTTGTTTAGAGTGATAAAAAAAGATAATGCATATCCTACCCTATTACCCTATTTATACCCTATTGTACCTCGAGGAGCTCGTGGCTAAATAATAACAGCCGCTCGGGTCGATCGTTAGGTTAAGCCGTGCTTGCCTAGGTTGGTCTGTGGATGGGTGACCGCCCATTACATACCGAGTTTCCTCCGTGCCTCGGAAAGCACGTTAAGCCGTTGGTCCCGGCTGAGTCAGAGGCCAAAAATGTCTGACAACCAGTCTGACCAAGGGGTATCGTATTACCCGGTATTAACTGGGTTGTGGAGGTCAGATAGGCAGTCGCTCCATGTAAAATACTGGTATTCAGCTGCATCCGGTTAGACTGGAAGCCGACCCCAACAAAGTTGGGAAAAGGCTAGGCAGATGATATACCCTATTGTACCTATAGCTCAACAACATAATCTGCCTAGCCTTTTCCCAACTATGGTGGGGTCGGCTTCCAGTTTAACCGGATGCAGCTGAATACAAATGCTTGTACTGACTGGACAGGTCCACTCAAATCTGTGTGGTTCTTTCTTCAAAAGACCATCTCAGACACTAATCTGCATAGTCCTCATGTGAATTGAGCAAGATTATGTCTGGACTTCAAAAGAGACTTCTGAGTTTGTTTCGGCTGTTTCTTATCAGAGTAGTCGGGTACGACACCGGCCCCATCTAGTTTTAAAAAATGATGAGTAAAAGTGTTTGTAAAAACCTATTTGCAAAATAAACATCATTTATCATTTACCAGCATTTTAAATGAAGCGACTGCCTATCTGACCTACACAACCCAGTTAGTACTGGGTAATACGATACCCCTTGGTAAGACTGATTGTCAGACATTTTGTGCCACACAAACAGAAAAAATACCAATTGAATTGAGAACCTCCTCCTTTTTGAAGTTGGTTAAAAAGATATGATATTTGGGTAAGCCGCGTAAAGTAACTATTCAAACTGCCTGACAATTGTTAAAACTAACTAAACTAAATCGTTAATAGGGTTCCGTACCTCAAAAGGAAAAAACGGAACCCTATAAGATCACTTTCTTGTCCGTCTGTCTGTCCATCTGTCACCACCGATTTTCTCAGGAACGGGTGGACCTAGCAAGTTGAAATTTATACCATATACTGAGGTCTATAGTCCCTCATCATCTGCCTAGCCTTTTCCCAACTTTGTTGGGGTCGGCTTCCAGTCTAACCGGATGCAGCTGAATACCAGTATTTTACATGGAGCGACTGCCTATCTGACCCCGACAACCCAGTTAGTACCGGGTAATACGATACCCCTTGGTCAGACTGGTTGTCAGACTTTTTGGGCCTCTGACTACCTTACGACTGTCAAAGATCTACAAATGACAGCCGGGACCAACGGCTTAACGTGCTTTCCGAGGCACGGAGGAAACTCGGTATGTAATGGGCGGTCACCCATCCACAGACCAACCTAGGCAAGCACGGCTTAACCTAACGATCGACCCGAGCGGCTGTTATTATTTAGCCACGAGCTCCTCTCGAGGTCTATAGTCCCTATTGGGTGTAAAATCAAGGTCCTGAGTCAATGGAGGCTCTACGCGGGAGTCTTGCGGTCAATGGCCCTTTACGGGGCCCCGGTGTGGGCGCGTTCTTTGACGCTGCGAGCGGCTCACTACTTGAACGCGCCCAAAAGGTGGTAGCCGTAAGGCTGGCCCGGGGGTACCGTACGATCTCCCGCGAGGCGGCGAGCCTTCTTGCCGGATTGTCGCCATGGGATCTGGAGGCAATAGTCCTCACGTGCCAACATAAATGGCGCGCGGAGGCGCTGCGCCGGGGGGAAACTCCGCTGCCACGACAAATTGTCGCTCAGCGGACAGACTTCCGGCGGGATCTCATGGCGACATGGAGAGAGCGACTGTCGCAACCCCGTGCAGGGCACGCCACGATAGTGGCGATAAGTCCCCTCTTTGAGGAGTGGCTTGAGAGACGCCACGGCGTCCTCACCTTCCGCCTGACGCAGGTCCTCACCGGGCACGGTTGTTTCGGGAGGTTCCTGCACCGAATCGGGCGGAAGGAAATGCCCGGGTGCATTGCGTGGATCGACCGGAGGACACGGTGGAGCACACTGTGGAGGTGTGCCCCGCGTGGGCGTAGCACCGCAAGCGGAGCGGTGATTGGCGGCGGCGACCTCTCGCGTCCGGCCTTGGTTCAAGCCATGGTCCGGAGCGAGACGGAATGGGACGCCGTCTCCTCCTTCTGCGAAGCAGTAATGCTAGAGAAGGAGGTGGCGGAACGTGAGAGGGAGAGAACCTCTCAGCGTCCCGGCCGCACGGGAGACGCCCCGGGCGTCTGGGAAAGGGAAATGTCTGAAAATCATAAATATGTATACGTAGTTTAATAGCAAAAAAAAAAGCGATTTTACTGTTACAAACTTATTATTTGCGGTTGGAGCAATAGCCGTTTCTAGGGATCGAACAACAAAGTTAAGTTTGTCCTTTAAAAAGTTTGAACGGAACCCTCGGTGCGCGAGTCCAACTCGCTCTTGGCCGGTTTTTTTTTTTAATATTCTGTAATTACAGGCTTGAGTTTGGTCTTGACCCGCCTGATGTGAATTCTTGACGCGGCCTAGGGTGGAGCACGCTTGCGGCTTGCCCACAAGAAACCGATTCACTCAAACTTTGAAGAAATCCAGATTATAATGATGTTCCATAACCATAGAGTCCTCACATTCGTACCCACCTAATTAATAGTACATTATGATATAAGTGCGGTAAGTTGAAAATTACAGCCGAGGCGATATTGCTAGCCCGAGCCGTAGGCGAGGGCTATAATCAAGCAGAGGCTGTAATTATCAAAGCGCACGTATGTCATACGACGTTTTATAACATATTTGCGAGGAAATAAATAAAACTCGGCACTTTTTTAAACGAATAAATCTTTTACTTGTTCACAAATTAAAGATGCCCGCGCATCATCGCATTTTTTTTAAGGCAAAGACACAAAACAGCCAGTATTACTAATAAAGTAAATTTATATTTTTGTGTTTTTGTTACAGATAAAGTTGGTTGTAATTTATTGTCAAAATTAATTAAATTAAAGAATTAAATGTTTATTTATTATATTTCATCTCCCACAGTTAATTTTATTCATAAAATATTGACCACTTTTCTGACATAAAAACTCTTTGCTAAGATTTAAAAAAGTACCGTTCGTTTTAGACGGAGCATTTACATTACTGCACAAGTGCGTAATGAGATACATTACGATATTGAAATGGGTGAAATAAGAGACCCTTTACGAGCAAATGTGTTATAAAATATTATTATCATATTATCGTACTGGTTATGCTGTACTACTATACTATCCTATAAAAATGTATTAACAACAATTTATGGATAAGAAAAGTGATGTTATTTAGTAAGTGATTTTTGGTTCATAGGTACTTACTAATACACCGGTACTCACATACTCAGCTCTCGTGCTTTAAGATTTTTTTTTTTACTTTTTTTACGCAACCTAAGCACCTCCTAGGGAGGTATACCTTACATATACATACCTTACAATACAATACACACGTATACTATTTGATGCGATGCCACACATTTTGTTAATCAGAAAATAAGTAGCGTTTGGCGG
The DNA here is from genome assembly GCA_905147715.2 of Xestia xanthographa. Lineage (NCBI taxonomy): Eukaryota > Metazoa > Arthropoda > Insecta > Lepidoptera > Noctuidae > Xestia > Xestia xanthographa. The sequence goes on along the minus strand of LR990655.1, from coordinate 20,173,073 downwards.
CCTTTGGTTCTCGGACCACCAGGGCTGTTGGGTATGTAGTTACTCCATCTTACGCGATGGTAGGAAAACATTGTGAGAAAACCGGTACGGTACCTATTTTCCAAAAAATAAAACGAAAAATAAAACGGCGATAATATGCATATTATATGAAATCTATTAACGAACTAAAATAGCGTGAAGCTGTGTTTATATAGACCATTATTTCCCACAGAGAGGATGCATATGAGTTGTATTTGAAAATAGTCTATGGGCAGCATATTTCCAGCAGAAAGGATTTAAATAAATGAAGAGTTCCGTACCATCGGTGTAGGAGAGCCCCCTCTAATTTATTTTTTGTTATACCGGCAACAAAAATATATCATCTGAGAAAATTTCAACTGTCTAGCTATCACGGTTCATGAGATACAGCCAGGTGATAGACAGACAGACGGGCAGTGGAGCCTTAGTAATAGGGTCCCGTTTTTACCCTATGGGTACGGAACCCTAAAAAAAAAAATATATTCGGAATTCGGACCCCCGGAGATGACAATATTGACAGACTCACCAAATAAATTCTAGTTTATTATGCTGAATTTATTTGGTGAGTCTCTTGTATTATATTATTATAGTGTATTATCTATGAGTCAGTCAGAGCTTAACCGACAGAGCATCCTATGCTTCAGCACGGCTTAGCAGAAGGAGCCACAAACCGAACTCGATTAACTCTCTTTACTTTTTACCATATATATCGAGGACGGACGGTAAGAAATTTCACTAAATTATTGATCGAGAATAAATCAGAGATATTTTTTTTGTTGGCGAACGTTAAATTGTGTCAGCTGGGCAAAGACCTTCCCTTTGTTCTTACTCCCACAGACTTTAACCTGCCTGATTTTATACATCAGCATTTTTTCAACTTGAGTTATGGAGTGTAGGGCGGTGTTTTATGTTAGGGTAGGACTGACAGCAATCACAGAACTAGTGAGAAAAGTCAAATTGGTGATGTTTCTAAAGACAGGTCCACACCAGCGCACGTAACAGCGAACGTTACAAGGTAATGTATATGTGAAAATAGTGTGTTTATGAATGCGTAACTTTCGACGCCAGGCGCGGTCCTAATGGAGGGTTAATTGAAGTTCGTTTTCAAAAGTTGTTCATATTAGTGAATGTAGTTAACACATTAATATCGCGAACATGTCCATCATACCGTTCTAATGTTAGAACTGAAACTGATAGCGTAATGTACATACCTATAACTAAATTTAAAAAATGTGACGATCAATGGTCCAAAATCCAAATTTGAATAATTCCGCCAAACAACATGGCGTCGAGAAAAAAAAAGTTGTCTATGATATTATAAAACAAATAAATTTATTTTTTCAATAAGTCGTGATCCTGCTTATTACTAAAATTCAATTTATGGCTTAATTATTTATAATTAACAAAAACCAAAATTATAATTTTTGGATTTTGATTTGACATTGCAATTACTTGCCAGTAACAAAAAAGAAAAGCGTGTTCCATGGCTACGGTGTTTAGATTGACATTGTCGGAAAAAAGTTTTTGGATAAAGTAACATGAAATGAAAAATAATAATTTTATTTGAAAAAGAATGAGAGGTTTTCTTTTTGAGGTATTAAAAAAAACTTAGTTTCTAAGAACTCTATAGATGGCGTTGAACTTACTATGATAGTTGCATGAACTTTGAGGGTTGTATTGATGATTTTGATGAATATAATTCTGTAACTACATACGTCTTACAGTCGCAAACAAAATTTTAATCAACATACAACTTATCACTGGCCTGCAAATTGCAAAAAACGTTAGAAAATTTGAATTTCGCGGGCTACCCTTGAGCATCCACCACATTCATACGTACAGGTCTCCCAAAGTGATAATGCACATAGAAATCTTCGTCACTGTTCGGCAACGGTCGTATTCCCCGAGCGTCGGAAGACGATATGTATATAGAGTGGTTAAGTGCATTTTCTTCATGCATAATTTAGTAGAATTATGTGTTTTGTGCTAAAAGAGATAAATATTGATTTATCAGTAACGAAATTGATTCGATAATTCGATGTAAGTAAATAGCGAGGAAAACGACACGATTGCGAATATGCTACAATCTTTGTTGAATTGATTTACTTCTTCATACTGAAGCTGGTGTAATGATGGAAGAAAAGAAGATTTGAATAACACAAGGTTTATACTAGAAGAAAAAATGGTTTTCAAACACAGGTTTACATTAAAATCTAATCATTAAAATCTCAGTTCATAAAAAATGTATATAACGTAGGTATTTTTAATATTAAAAAACGTGAAAAATGTTAGTGTATTTACCTATTTTACAAAATAAACTATTTCAATTTGAGTAAGATAATTAAAGTTGAAATTAAATTCAACTTTGAAAACAAAACCAAGAAGGGTGTGTAATAGCAGCTCTATATAATTCCACACAGAGAGAACACGTGCAGTCACCACCAATATATAAAGACGACTGACAGTGACTGACAGACCTTTGACTGACCGGCGACAGCCGCCGACCGCCCGAATTGTTTTCAATTGTTTCACATGATTTGACATATGACATTGACTCCTGTTTATTTCGAACAAGGTACAAAATGCAAGTGCATTGTTTAGGGCTCTCTCCGATTCAATGATTCGGGTGTTTCCGGGAACACGACAATTGGCGAAGATTTGCATGCGCATTATTAATTTGGGAGTACTGTAATAGTAGCATTTTTCCAAATTGAAACATTGATGCTATTGATTTGTTTTAGGGAACTGGAACGTTATGGCAGTTCTTATTTATTGTTACATGGCAATACCGCGTTGTATACTTCAATATGCGGCCTAATTAGTCTATGGCTTTAGTTACATTTTCGGTGTGGTGGTCGATTTATCAATATTTTTCATATAATTTGTTTTCGGAATATAGGCGGGAACCTGTTGTCTTCAATAAAACTCATTCACAATGAGCGTAGAAGAAGATATTATGAAAATACAAAAGAAGCTGACAAAAATGATTTCAGCGGACGGCACGGTGGGTCTAAAATTTTATGAACGAAAATAATCGAGCTCAGGACGTTTTCCGCCTAGAAATTATCTAGAAAGAACCGCAACCAATCTGCTAAAACATGATTGCTAATGAAATGCATGGTCTACGATTTAATACGACTTTCAATAATTTGCTTGAGGAAGAATATTGTTTTAATTTGTCGCACCAGACGCTAAGCTTACTTTACCGATCTAATTAGACATTATTGGCGGGGTTATATTTATTTTGTTTATTTGTTTTAGGGTCAAGAAGAAGCTTTGGACTTGCTGAAATCTCTACAGACCATGGCTATCAACTTGGATGTGTTGACTAAAACAAGAATAGGCATGACAGTGAATAATCTTCGTAAATCAAGCAAGGATGAAGAGGTAATATCTTTATGCAAAACTTTGATAAAAAACTGGAAAAAGTTCTTGTCAACTCCAGGTACACCGGGTAAAGATAATGGCAGCTCCTCAAAATCCAAAAAAGAAGGCAAGGATAAAGATAAAAAAGATGATAAGGAAAAAGACAAGAAGCAGAGAGAGACAACTTCATTCCCACCGACCAACACTACTGATGCTGTGAGGCTTAAGTGTAGGGAACTTCTTACACAAGCTCTTAAAGTTGATGGTGAGAACCCGACTAGTGCATGTGGTAGCCCTGAAGAGCTCGCTGAAGAATTAGAAGAATGCATTTATGTTGAGTTTAAGAATACTGACATGAGGTATAAGAACAGGGTACGGTCAAGAGTGGCCAATTTAAAAGATCCTAAAAATCCAACCCTGCGTTCAAACTTTCTCAATGGTTGTATCGCAGCTTCACGTCTTGCCAAGATGACCCCAGAGGAAATGGCGAGTGATGAGATGAAGAAAATTCGGGAGAAGTTTATAAAGGAAGCTATTGATGATGCTCAGTTGGCTACGGTACAGGGGACAAAGACTGAGATGCTCAAGTGCGGCAAATGCAAAAAGAGGAACTGTACCTACAACCAACTGCAGACCAGAAGTTCTGATGAACCTATGACTACCTTTGTACTTTGTAATGAATGTGGCAATCGCTGGAAATTCTGTTAAGACTGCTTTTAACCATCCTGAGATGACTAGTGTACTCCACACGGATGATACTGTTTGTATCAGTATAACATTACATTTTATTATGAATTATGGTTTCTGTTTTTGCTATTTTAATAACACCTTACTACGGTCATTGACTAAGAAATCATGTTTAGAAAATAAGGTGATCTTAGTTTAAAATTAAATAAATGAATCTGCGTAAGTGAGTTTAACGTTTTATTCAGAAGTAATATTTTTAAATGAACTGGTTTCCCCTTTTAATGAGTAATATTAACCAGTTATAATAAGTTTCGAGAAAATAAACTCATGAATAGAATGAGCTTTGATAGATTCACTTGTAAAATATTTTCTAGAGTTATTGCATTAGACAGGGAAGACCAAAGCCAAGCCTTTCATTGTAGTGGTAAATATAGGCTTATTAAAATAGGGTTGAATGCAAGAAGCTAATTAAACTGCTTTTTAAATTATTGAATAATCATATATTTTTAAAATATTTTGCACAACAGGAATGTGTCCTTTAGGACAAACCTAAAGTATATAAAACTGGCACTAATATAAACTATGATTACACTTATTAGAAATATGGTAGTTATAAATATTATTATTCTGTGTTTCAGTATTGTTAGTATCAGCAATTGATGCTTAAAAATATTGAGTCTCCACACTTACTTTACTTACACCAGAACAGATGATAATATTGTATGTATTACAAAGATAGTGACAGTAAAATACCTTATTGGCCTCGTTTTAAAATCTTTTTGAATTTGTTTCATCTTCTAGCAACAGTTGGCAATGAAATTTGTATGTCTAAAACACTTTAGTTTTTGGAACAAATAATAAAAGAAAAACTAAATGGGGATTCCATTTAGTTTTTTCTTTTATTATTTGTATCTCTAGGTTGGTAACATTTAAAAACATAATTTCTCTAATCAATTGTTATAATATGTACGATTTTCTATTTATTGATTGGCTTTTCCAGTGGTTGATGCGGTAGTCGGCACTTTACGGCACAACTAAGGAAGTAGTTGGCCAATGGAAAAATGCCCCAATCACGTACCGTAAATTACATATAGCAGCCCAATTGCTTATAATTTTGTCTTTCTGTTTATTTCCGTAATAATCCAAAAAAGGTCAGAATTGTTATAATCTAATATGGCAAGCTATGCTTTGGTGAACATCAACATTTTTCATTTGGCTTATGCTAAAACTATACTTGTTACAAACATCTTGTTATTAACAATATCTAATCTAATTAACCTTATATTTACTTATTTTGTATCATTCGAATATTTTATTCGACCAATAGCTCTCCCGTTTTAATTTTCACAAATATCTTTTCATCATTACATGCAAAACTCTTGTTCTGCAGGTCTAATTTGAGATCAACTGATTCACTATCTTCATCCAACTTGGTTATTGTAAAACTAACAGCTTCATTAGCCACGAAACATTCGGGAATAAGAATTTTGTGGTAATTGAAGTGTGTCTTCAGATGTTCCCGAAGGAAATGCGACTGAACAACCACTAGGTCGCAATGGGAACATTTATGACTTCCGGCGTTCATCACATCAGTGTCACCGTGTCTTCTGTAATGATTACTCAAAGAATCTTGACGTTGGTTGGTGTACGGACACAGTAGACACATGTGCATTTTACGTTCTTTGATCGGCGAAGTTTCTGAAGCGTTAGGGTCCTTTCCAGAATTATTCATAGACCGTCTCCTCTGTAGCAGTCTGAGGGTTTGCTGGTCGCTAATTGAGAATTGTTGGAAGTCGCTCTTGGCAGTTCCTTTTGGCATAGTTTTTATTGCGAGTTTTATATTATCACTACTGTCCTCTTGCTTAACGTCTTCTTGATGTTCAGATTCTGTAAAATCATTATTATCTTTCTTTCTTTCAGCTTGAGCTTCATCGTTCATTTGATGTTTTCGCATATGTTGAACGTAATTAGCGTAATATTTTACTGAATAATCACATAACTCACATTTATATCTTTGCTTGGAGCCGTGTAATGATAAATGAATTTTATATTGCTCTCTTTTCTCAAAGGCTGAGGGGCACTTGTGGCATTTGTATCGCTTTTCTTTTTGGCGTCCATTTTTCAGGTATGTGGGATATATGAATTCTGGATTCCCATGCATTAAATAACCGAATTGGGGATCGGCTTGTAAGACAGGCGGAAAATGGTCATTTGGTTTAACTAACTTATCTTTATCATTTAAAACTCTTTTCTGAGCTTCAGTCTTCCTCTGGAACAAATCTGTGCCCGACAGTGGGATATTTTTGTAATCCATATCTTCACCGGATTCATAGTCGCAATTTGTCTTGTTCTCATTGTCGTGAAGAAGTTCGTGTTTGCCTAGATTCCCAATGTTCTTCACGGCGTAGTTACACTTCTTGCACTTATGCTCGCCATCACCTCCGTGTAGACCCATGTGATATGTAAGCGCGGAACTTTTGAAAAATTTCGCTGGACATTGTTTGCAGCTATATTGTTTTGGCGCGTGTTTTGTATCATTTGTTTTTTTCATAGGACTTTCGATATATTCAACTTTACTTGGTCCAGTGGCTATCCACGTAATATCGGAAGTGTTGGGACAGTGAGTAAGCTCTAGCACGGGTTGTCTGTGCGAAGGATGTGAGTGGTGAACAAATTTAAGCATCTTCGTTTTTGTGTGATATTCATCCGTGTGCACGGTATCATGTGCCGCTAATTCACTTTCTTCGGTAACTGAAAAGTCACAACTTTTACATTTATGAGGCAAAGTTACATCATGGCATTTTTCATGAGTGTCAATTTCGCCCTCTTCAAAAAATCTTGCAGGGCATTTTTGACAAAAGTACAATATTTTTAGCTCTCTATTTTCGTGCGTAGTGCCTTCATCTCTGGAGAAACTTTCTGGATTTGCTGACTTTTCAATTTCTATAACTTTCCTCAATTTAGTGATTTGTTCTTCATCGGGTACATCGTATTCCACAGGACAATAAATGCGACCATATATTTCCCCGTGTGATTTGGAATGCTCTGCTAGCCGGCCGGCGTTATCACATGTGAATTTGCATTCCAAACACTTGTAAATGGTTGTATCATTGTTTTCGAATACGATGCAATGAATTTTTTCGTGATTTGGAATTTTGCACTTGATAGCGTTAACGTATGAACAATATCGGCACTTGTACATTTTATGGAACTCATTCTTTGCCGAAACCCAAACAAATGGTATTTCATCAAGATTCATTTGGAAGTCAAATTTGTTTTGTGCTGATGTTGATGCTTCTAATTCGGCCTCAGTTTCAGTTCTTTTGGTTGCTATTCCGTGTACTCGCAAATGCTGGTGCAGCAGGTGTCTCTTAGATACGCTGTAGTTGCATTCTGGACATTTGTAAGGCGTGTCGGCCGGAAGTCGATGGAACTGTTCGTGGTACATGAATTGTGACTTGCTATTTGTTTCGTATGGGCATTCTATGCATTTGTGACGCTTGGTGGAGTTTAGTGGCGTAGGAACAGGTGGTGGGGGTTCTGGTCCTGGGGATTTAGTTCCGCTTGCTTTAGCGATGTAATCTTCTGGGTCAGTGATGCCGTGCAGCAGTAGATGTTGGATCAATTCTGGCTCATCCTTTACAAAGAATTGGCAGAAGTAGCACTTGAATATAGAGTTCGCCGAGGGCTGATGCTGTTGTAAATGCGCGATGAGTAGTTTCTTGTCACTCGTTCTGTAGGGGCACTTGTTGCAAGTATCGATGTTAATCTCATTGATGTTCATGGGTGGGTCAGGTTTTGGTTTGACTGTAGTTATCACTTTGATTATTCCATCGTGTTTTAATCGGCAATGGCGCTGAAAAAAGTAAGTAATACTCGTAAGTCTTTTAACGTAACTAAGTTAAACACAAATAAACAAACATGTAGTCAGAAGCAAGTAAATTACTAAAACTCAATATTATAGTAACGGACCTGGATGACATGCTTCCAATTAGACAATTGATTACAATGCCCACAACGATACGCCAGATCTGCTGGATCGGGAGTATTATTTTCAGGTTTTTTAACAGGTGTTTTGTTGTGTTCGTCATGGAAGCCATCCGATCTGGAGTGTTCACGAACGTGCTCAAGAAGGGCTTCTTTTGAAGGATCTCTGAAAATATAATAAAATTCAATGTTACTTACATCTATTCTATCAAATGAAAACAATAATTTACTAACCTATATTGATTTTATTATATAATTATACCGTTTAATATGTATTTGGACTTACTTGTAATTACATTTTTTACATTTCCATAATGTTTTCTTGGGCTTCTTCATATCATTCAGACCTCTAATATCAATAAAGTTGTAATTATCTTCAATGTGTTGAGTCTGTAAGTTAAGCGGTTGCATTTCAAATTGTACGTCTGATATATCATTAAATGATTCATCCATTTCCATCGTGCTATCAACAGCAGTATTAGAATCCAGGTAAGTGAACTCATTTTCACCATATTCATTTAAAACCGGCATTGCTAAGAATTTGTTGTATTTGCTATAGTTTCTTCTCCCTGTTTCATCAGTCATAAGTACTTTTGCTTCGTTATGTTCGGGATCTCTCGCGGATTTCAATTTAATGTGTTTTGTTATATCCCATCTCCAATTAGATTTATATTTGCAGAGGGAACACTCAAATGGTTTTTTGTTTAAGTGACCCACGATATGAACGTGAAATCTGGACGCTGTTGTGGAGAAAAATGGACAATGTGGACATTTAAATACCTTCCTTCCAATAGCTTGACTCGGCGACAAATTTATGCTTTCATTGTCATCAACAATCTCTGCAGGATCAAAACTTCGATGTATTTCTGGTAGTGTGGAATCATCATTTATGTTTATGTCTAGAGGTATTTCAAACTTGTTAGGGTCATGATTAATATTGTTCCAAACAAAAACGACGTTTTCCATTGGGTGCGGTTCAGTCTCTTTTTCATGGATCGGAATGATTCCATCATTACTATTTTCATTTTTGATAGTGTGATCGTCGATGTTCTCGGTCTTTCCGCAAGTTTGCATGTGAATGTACAAGTCTGCGCTAGATTTACATCTGTGTCTGCAATTCTGACATCGAGTGGAACTTAAACTTTTGACCGACGTGTTTGCGTTGATCCGGTTCGTTTGTGGTGAACAATTTTTCTCGTGGACAGAATGTTCTGATAGGCATTTACTTTCAAATCCACAGATCTTGCATATGAGTGAACCTTCTTCGCCTGTTTCTGTTAGCAGTCTTTCTTTTAATCTGTCGAAAAATGATTCATTTTTCTTTCGACCTGCAGTTTCTTTTGATGAAGTATTTGTTGGGAAAAGAGTATTCTCAGCAGATATATCGTCAATGTCTATGGGTAAAGATTCCTTGAACTTTTTCTGTGGCGGTTCACCTGAGCCTGTTTGTTTTTGGTTGGGAGTTGAAGAGTTTAGCGGTATCAGTTGTGGTATTGGTCGTGGAATCTTTCTGCTTTGTTTTTGTAGCCTCTCATCTGTGCTGTTGGTCGGTGAAAGCTGGTTGTACCCATCTTGCGAGTTCTCCTTTCGGGTGATTGCATCTGACGCTGTACCGTCATTGGAATCACTTTTGCAACTGACTAGTTCTCTGTCTGCGTATTGGAGACCCATGTCCTGAAATTAGAGAAAAAAAAACTTTAATCGATTGTTCTTATAAGTTGTAAAAAATGGATAGTGTAAAAAGTTTAAGTAATTTTTAAAACGTGTTTTCGCGTTACATTTTCGTACGTTCATGCGTGTATTTAATAGTAATAAAGAAGAAAAATTTAAATTAGAGAAAAAAGACTTTAATCGATTGTTCTTATAAGTTGTAAAAAATGGATAGTGTAAAAAGTTACAGTAATTTTTAAAACGTGTTTTCCCGTTACATTTTCGTACGTTCATGCGTGCATTTAAAAGTAATCAAGAAAAAAATTCGTGCAGGAATCGAACCCGTGCACAGAAAAGAAAAAAACAGTAGAAACAGCATAGCGCTTTATTAGTATCGGAACCAGCGTACCCCAAACTAACACATAAACAGGTCAATTGTATTTCGTAACACTAAGAAAAGCGTGGTGTGATTGGTAACTAATATATCAGTCTTCGTTTATTTGAAAATAAACCATAATCACATGCATATAGAGTGGTTTATTATCTACTCTATTTACGTATTAGCTCTCAGAGAATAGTTTCACGAGCAAGTTCTGCTACTCGCCGCTAGATGTCACTACACTAAATGCATTCAATAAACCTTTATTACTTTTGCAATAAGATTGATATTTCCGTAACGAGCTCATTACTATTTTTGTGCTATTCGTCCTTTTCTAGGGTTGTACCACTGTCGTTGCCTTTTTATCGACATTGCGTTTTATTTTCAAATATAATACAAGAGTCGATAAATATTTTTAAATTTCAAAATGAATGTTACATAAGTATGTTTGAAATCAAGTGTTATAAATTTATAATAATGCTTATGATTTATAGAAAGAATAATTAAGAATGTATTGTTATGTTAATATACAACTGATTGATTTCGAAAATTATACTATTTGATGGAAAGGTAACAGATTAAACTACACGATATTTTGTTACTACGGGTACCTAGTACCTACGTTCTATTGACATGAAACCCTGCGATTTCGCCGGCAGCTACACTCGTTTTATGTATGTTTTAGCTCGACGAACTCCTTAGCAAACTTTGATGAAATTTCAGACATAGGCCACTTATTTATTACATAGGCCACTTATTAAACTAATACGGGCCACCTATCTAACGGCGACCCACCCATCATCGCTCGCCGTCCTACGGTGGCCGGAAATCGCCCTGCGACTCCCGACTTGACTTGACCAACTCGAGACTTTGCGAATGACCTAAGGTGAGATAAATCTTTTCTCGTTTGAATATTACGAATAGATTCCCCATATCCATATTTTAAACTTATTTCAAACCTGATATGGAAATATGTATTACCTATTATTAATTCAGAATCATAAAAAAAAAGCACACAGGGTTAATTTTTCGCCGATACACCATAGAACATTGAAGTTTAAAATATCGATAACTCATTATCGATAACGTCAATCTCTAATTGAGTAGCGGACTGTGACATGTGCGTAGTTGGAATCTGCGAGAATAATAAATGTTTGAGTTAAAAGAAAGTAGACCCTATGGTGTAAACAATAAAGTCTATTTTTACTTGTCTAATAAAATAATGTTTTTCAAATTTTAATCGAAATAAAGCAAATTAAGACTTACCGATGGTATGATATACCACCATTTGATACATTTTTGGTTCTGCTATCGTTTTTACATTCTAGAATAGCACAATAAGGCATTTTAGTATTTTTTTTAAAGCTAAGTAGGAGTTATTGTCACTGTGACGCTTCTATCTAGACTGATGTGCGTGGCGTGTGCGTGGGGGAAACACTTTGCGGAACAGCGCAAAGCTCGGGGTACGCGCGCCCCGCCCACATACGACTTCTACTGTTTTTTCTGTTCTGTGAACCCGTGTCTGTGCAAAAGCTTAGGTACTGTCCACTACTGCGCCGCAAACTTATTTTATGAACGCCATTTTATTAAAACAGCTTTAAATATGAAAATGTTGTAAAAGGGCCTGTCACGAGTTTATTATGAAACAATGACGTCACGCTTATTGCAGAAAAAGTACACGTACAACAAAAATAAAAACACACGAGTGGTCACAACAGTGGGGAATATTATGAGTGAATTTAATAGTAATCCCAAGAAATAAGCAAACACAGTGATAACACACAAGCACATAAAGTAAATTAATAAAAAATGGAAGAATATCCGTTTTCAATAGTATAACCCATACATATTATGAAATAAGTTTTTATTAAGAAATCTTTCCTAATAATTAAGTATCTAAGTAATTATAGGTTTAAAGACAGTGTAGGTGCACCTATTTACAGAACTACCTCCTTAACAGACATTAGGGTAATCTAATTTCCAAATGTTGCGTAAATGGGTAAGTAAAACAGAATTAGCCTCCCGTAAAAGCCGACTTAGCCTTAGTCGTGCGCTTACTGAAGAGCTTTTTAAGGACTTAATAACCGAATTAAAGGACCCAAAGACACTTTCAATATTGAGTCTTTTCGTGTTCACAATAGAATTGAACACTGATAGCTCTTTATTTGAGTAGGCAATGCAACACTGAGATTGACAATTCTTTTCATTTTGACCACTGAACAACATTTGCCTTGTGTTTGTGGTCAAACAGACGAACGTTTGAAGCTAATGAAGCAATGTACTATGCTGTTTACTCTGACTGAATTTTATTTCAGAATGGGTTACGCAACTGTGTATCTACTTACACCAAACGTGAAGGTTCGCTCAAAACGGTACCTAAATGAACTCTGACAGATAAAATAATTTTGCAATTAAAAGAAAAGAACATGTATGTTGAGACATAGATAGCGACAAAATCGCTAACTTTCGATCGCTAATTTAATAACTCACGAAAAAATTCGGCTGCAATAACGATGCTTACGGGAAATGCAAGTCTCTACATCCAAAATGCGATTCTCGAAAGCATCGTTATTGCTACCGAATTTTTTCGTGAGTAATTAGCGATCGAAAGTTAGCGATTTTGTCGTTATTTCTGTCGAGACAGCCAAGTCTCAGTCAGTGTCCAAAGTGAGTCTATAAACCGAAATTTTAGGTCTAGCCTCCTTTCTGAAACCTGTTACCAGTGTATACCTTATAGGTATCTAATAAGTAGGTATGTTGGCTGGAACATCAGTTTACCTTACCACAAACTGTCAAAGGGAAATGCCCATTTTATGAAGAGGGTTTTGGCCAAGTGACGCCCATGAAAGAAACCAACTACAGATATTAGGGTTGACATCACAGATGAAGAAACAAACACTATTTTGTACATAGAACTCGGTTGGACGTTTTTTAATCTTTTGTTTCTTTAGGATTAACAACGACCGGAAGTGTTAGATGGGGCAATAAACGATTGAGTTTCTTGATTAATTTGGCTTTTAATACCCGAGGTTTCATTGCAAATATATAATAGCAATATTTTAGTTAAAAAATGGGTATCTTTTTTGAACTTAACACATTGGTGAGCAAAACGTGGCCAAGAATGGGCGTTTCACTTTCTCCAAATGATTTTAAATCATAAAATGTTAATGGTTAAGTTCAAAGTCGAATGAGAAAATTTGTCAGTTTGTGGTAACTTGTTGCGGTGGCGACCGTACCATCATTATTGCGGACTTAGTAGGTACCGTACACACAGTTATTTAAAGTGCGTAATTTCAAGCAGTAAGCATCATTGCACACCCTCTATGACCGGCGTCTAGTTCTCTTCATATTACGGAATTTTGCGAAGAAACGGTTTAATTAATAGTTAAACTTTAACTGATTCAAGTAATGTAAGGGACAATCAAATCTCTGAATTAGGAATATTAATAATGATTTACGATCTGTTCTTCCTACACGAATCGTAAAAGAAATGGATAACCTACAAAATTATAATTACAAATGACTTTTTCGTACTGAAGCTAACATTGTAGCTACCTATTTTGAAGTTACATCGTAGCTCCTAAAAACTACGCTACCACTACTTTGAAAACTCGATTCACTTTCATGAATATATTTTCAGGTGAAGCACATAGATTCATCGGATCGCGAATTTAAGAAATTCCTGCAAAATGTAAAACTCGTCTGGTCATTTAAATTCAGGACGTTGAAGTATTTTTATCTAAACGTCGGCGGTAAATCGTAATATTTGATTTTATCAAGACAAGAGATATTTTCAAAGTGTTATGCATGGGTTCATTGGCAGCAAGTACACGTACCTAACCGGGTTCGATTCCCAAGTTTGTTTATGACAAACGGCTCGAGTACTTTTAGCCTAAATACGGAAACTATGTGCACGACTATACTATCAGCTGGTGGATTGTTATTTTTTTAAATGACATCTTGTTATCACAATCACAAATCAGGAAATTCCGAAAAGTAAATTGCATAAACTCAGTGTACAACTCTCTTATAAGAACTAATTACAGAATACTACCAACGATAACATCGTAGGTACTTAGTCAGAGAATGTTTACGGATTTGACGCGAGCATTATTAGTAAACAAGTTATTTATCTAAAATGTTTAGGTGTTCTAAATACTATCAGTTTTGCTAGTTAGTAAGTTTTAGTAATGAGCTCGTACGGTATTGGGAATGAGTGTTATGTGACAATGCATGCAACACAAATAGAAGCGTGAGAGAGACAAGCATAAATGTAAACATGATGCAAAAGGTTGCGAGAAGCGATATAACGTGGAGTGCAATCCATGTGCGGTGGCGCTTGTGATAACAGTGACAACGGCGTGACGTCACCGGTGGTACCGGCGGCCGGGCGCGGCCCCTCGCCACGCACACAACATACACGACGACTCACCGAGACCGAGTGTGAGGACCGTGAGTCGCCGCTCCCTTCTTCCTCCTTGGGGAGCAACGCGCTCGCTGCGTCGAACTCGGCGGACACCGTGTCGCTGGCGCCCACCCGGTTGCGGCGCCGACTCGACAACGATTGGCCCGCTGGCGGAATGTGATGATTCATTTCGTGCACCGTCAGACTCTGCTTGATGTCCGCCGTGAAGTTGCACATCGAACAATTGAAACTTCCACTTCCACCGTGGTTCTTCATGTGACGGTCCAAATTCCACTTGTACGGTGTTCGGAAATCGCACATTGTACACTTGATCATAGGCATGGAATGATACTTTACATGCTTTGTGAATCTAGCTCTTATGTGGGTGACATAGTTACACTTATCGCATGAGAAGAATTTGCCCTTAGCTTTAGACAGATGTGCCCTCCGATAAGACGGCGAAGTGTAGTCAACATTTCTATCGCAGTCGCCGTCGATATCATCAGGTTGGTCCATGGAGTCCTCATCTACTTCCATCATCATATCCTCGCAGTCTTCGACTTCCTCTAGCATGTCTTCAATGCGCTCTGCTGGCTCCATGTTGTCGTTGGGGGGAGATGATAGCTCTGCGGCCGGTAAAGTACCCACTTTACCGGCCGCAGCATTTGCCTTCGATCCTGAGTGAACCATTTTGACGTGTCTTATAAGTTTCTGATGATGTCTCGAAGCGTAAACACAGTGTGGACAATCGTAAATCTTGAGTCTAACGAAGTGTGCGTCGCGCGTGTGGACGAGATAAGCGCGCGGGTTCTGCGTATAGAATGTGCATTTGGTGCAATTATAATTCCTCTTTATCTTGCACTCTGGTAATTCAAAATCCTCGGCGGCATCGGAGGAGGCCTCCGAAGACACGTCGCCGCAGACTCGGCCTTCAAGGTGGCGCACGACAGTCGCGACCTCGCCGACTTGTGCGCTCGGCGGCGAGGACATCTGCTGTAGCATACTCCGCTGCAACAGAACAATGTTCGCTGTCGGTTAAACGTTCCGGGAGGGCGCGCGGCGCGGCGTGCGGGGGGTGCGGGGGGTCGCGGCGCGCTGCAGCGGTACGTGTGCGGTGCGCGAGAGCGTCGCCGGCTGAATGAAGCGCCGCGGCCGACGAGGCAGCAGCCGGCAAGCGCGGCGTGGCGCTGGAGGCCGGGCCGGAGGGCGCGTGGGCGCGGGCCGGGGCGCCGGGCGCGGAGGGTCGCCCGATGTCATGCTCCTATGTTTTTCATCCTCGACGGCAAGGGGAGCCGGCGGCGCGGCGGACGACCTCCACTCGGCAACTAATGAGAGTTTGTGCTCTTGGATGTTGTCGGCAACATTTTTTCATATTAGGTTACGGGCTTGCGGTGTACATAAGCGACATCATCATTATACCGAGTGCCGAGAGAATGTATCTACATTGTAATGGAGTAATAAGGGCAGCGTTTGAAAAGGGAAGACTAATGATGAAGCACAGGTAAGCAGATTTACAAACACCACCTCACTACCTGCCTATTTCAATGCGAGGTTGAGAATGAATACTACGACTTCGGCTATGTTATGATTCTACGAAGTAGTGTTAGTAAAGCTGTAAGTTCCCGCTAGAATAACTTAACAGAAATTGTAAACAACATGTTGTTGTCAAAAACAAAACTACTTATGTAATTGCGGAATAACAGATTTGAACAAATCAGAAGCGTTGATGTCTTTTATTTATAGATAAACACTTTTTGCGATTGAAATTAAAATGTTTTTTTTTTCAAGCGTCTTCTTTAAGTAAATAGGCATAGCTAATTATTGTTTTAAATGTGCTCGAATTAGTATCCCTAGTTAAATAAAATATGACTGAAACTATCTCTAGATAACCTGTGATAACAAGTAAAGTTTGGGCGAAATATATAGAGTTGCGAATTTTTAAGGAAATTGGATCGAGCTGAAAAGTTTTTTTTAAGAATTTCGGAAATCCCCTCATAGTGGGTATCGTTACTTTATTGGGATTTCGGAAACACCTGTTTATTTGCTATAAAAGAGCAAGTGTTACATATTTAGGTATGGCATGTCGTTGGCTGATATACATGTTGCCTAAACCCTGCTTGGTCTGCTTATTGCAGATAAAAGACCGGGACTGCTTTATCAGTCGTTTCAAACACCATACAAACAGACCATAACCCTTCTTTAGACTTACCGTGGTCTGCCATAGACGGATAAAAATGCGACACACTACATACTCTCAATTATCAACTTTATGACCGAGATATAAAGTCAGAAATAGATTGAACTGGTTCACTTGAATATATTCTACGATGCTGTACGTACGGCGGCATACCAACAGCTGTAGCATTTGATAGAGAGTCTTCAAGCAAGTTTAGTCTTAAAATCTAGAGCATAGAGTTGAGATTCAGGCTGAGTTTTTTTGTCAAAATTTATAACAGGCCGTCGGAGTCTATGAGTATCAGTTCAATGATGTATTTATAATATAGCGTATTTGTATGAGAAATGAGGCATGATCTCTCGTTGATTTATTATTTGTCTTTAGGGTTCCGCACAAGAAGAACCTTATTTGGTAAAAAAAACTTAAACTATTAATAAAAAATGTGAGTTTTGGCTCGTCGTAAAACCCATAATGCATAATGTCGATGCGAATTGTGTGACGTAAATTAAATTTGGCACGGTTTCGCGGTTCGTTTGCCGATGCTTTTATCATCGCTGATTTAACTAATCTATCGCCTAATTGAAATGCACTTATGCGCATGTAGAGGCTGATCTGATTTACTTTAAAGTTAACGAAATAGAAAGTAGAAACAAAATTATGTAGGTTTTCTGATAATTACCCAAGGAACTTATCTTATAAATCTTTTTTTTATTCTTGTTTACTTTATTTACACAAAAAAAATGTTGCTTCTACAGCAATTAAAGTCCATCAGACTATGTTACTATTCTTACAAACAATATTAATGGTACGGAACCCAGGGCTTACAATTAAATCTCGCTACGTTCTTTCAAAATAATTAATCAAACGAGACAAAAACGCTGCTAATTGCCGCTTGTCTTAACCGAAGCTATTAATGAAATTAACTAAATACTTTGTCGAAGCACCTATTAGAACATTTAGAACTGGAACTGAACACGTTTACCGAACGTTACGGTACCGCAGCGGCTAAATTGGACATGTATGGATATTCTCCTGCAGTCCATAATTATGCGAGTAAAACAAACAACCATGGGCAAACAGGATTACATTGTGTTGTGTTTTATTTATAACTAATGAACAGGGTACCGATGCTACTGCGCTGACTAACGCGTAGGTACGGCGAAACAGTGGTCAACGACACATCGTTGAACTTAACGATCATTAACGCAATCATCGCTAATAAGTGCGAGGTCGCGTTATCGCTGCGGCCGTGTGCCTGTGAAGCACTCATGTGTTAGACAGGTGACGTGTGCTGGTCGGCGGGCGAGGGGCGAGGGGCGCGGGGCAGGCTCGCAGACGACTGACAGGGCCGAGGCAGGAAACGGCCGGAGAAGGCATCCCAGGCCGAGCACAATGGAGGCGGCGCGCCGCAGGGGGAGCCCTCGCAATCGATATGCCGTCGCTACTCGCTAAGGTCCGATGGCCGCTGCGAGCGGTTTGGAGCGCTGCAGAGGCGGATGCCCCCGCCCCGCGCGCCGCTCGCCCCGCTCACCACACCTGCTGTGTATTTATAGAGCGGCACAGCCGGCGCAGGGATGCAGGGATGTCGACTTTACCACGGCCGTCGCCGTACCTACCTAGCGATGTAGGCACGCACGCAATGTTCGCACGCACGCCGCCGCGCCCGCTGCCGCCGCCCGGGTGACGCCCGACCGACTGTTTATTATTTGTCACAATGAACATAAAAATAGCACCCGTTCGTTAAGTACCATGAATACACTGTTTGCAACGCCAACGGTTCATACGGTCGCAACGCGTTCACTGATCGAGACTGTCGAAGTAGGTAGCTACAGCGAAGCAGCTATATAATTACCTTTCCACATTAATAAGTGGGTGCCGTTCGAAATTGTTGGGTCCTGAGCAAATGTATCGTATGTAACTTTTCAGTCGTTGAAAAGCATTCATATTACCTCATCAACAACTAAGTATTCGAAGCGACACATACTAAAAACTTGCTGCAGACGGCCCAAAGTTGATAAAGTCCGAAGCCACTGGTATTATGAATAATAAACCACGTGAATATGGGCCAGTCCCTATAAACATGTAATATAATAAACGTTATGTTAATACCTCCTCATTACTTTTACTTTCGTCCGAGTTCGATTCCCGAGACAAGTCATTTGGTGTTATTGAGGACGCTTTTGCTTTCATTGATTCATCTACCGTATTTTTTTGTCTATTACCTTCCTATTAAACGATTGAGTCATTGGGATTCCGTGGCGGAACCGTCATTCGACATCATTCCGTATCGACGAGAGATAGGAGGGTTTGACGTCAAAACAGCAACGTTTTTGTTATGATTCTGAGCTGTAGGTGCAATGGTAAGAAGAAAAATAGTCAACAATATCGTCTTATGCCAGAAAATGTCTACATAAACATCAATTCTAGATATGAAGCGTTTCATCGACACATCCAACCATTTCTCTTCGATATTGCAAAAACTGTTGTTGCTAAATAATGATGACTCAATGTAACTTGAGCTTTATAACCGTGTCGTTATTAAGGTTATTATCCTAACAAAGCAATTGACGTAAGTCATTGGCTTCGTCGCCTACCGCGCATTCAAAGTGCAACATGAGAGTAATTCTTTCTGTAAGTAAGTATTTTTATTTCAATTCTAACCAAACACACGGCTTACTTGTCTTGTTTCAAAATGAACACGATTCATACAAAATTATGACTTTCGAGTCGTTAAGATACCAGCAGCTAAAAGCACAAAGTTATTTGGTAAGGTGGTATATGCTTAATTCAGATAACTTAGGGCCGACTTCACCGTTGAAATTGAACACGATCAGTATCTTAACCGCGTTCAATAACTGTCAGTGGCATTATTCGTCAACATTGATGAAATTAACAGATTTTAAACACGGTTTTTAGACGTGCTTGTTTAGTTTCATTGGTTGCAAACAAACTACACTTCAGCTGTAACGAGCGAAAATACGAGAGTATAAGATTAACCAATACCGGTAGGATAGGACATCATTATAAGGTATCGAACAGTAAGCGTTTACTTTTTGTTGTTAAAGGAAGTGATTGTCGAAACTTTACAACATTGTTTACAGTACTACTAATTACTGCTTAAATACCCTACACAGTACAATAACTTTGCAGTAGTTCAATTAACTTAATTGTGTAGTTTTTTGTGAGGTCAAGTGGTACTTTGGTGCTTTCAATAAACATGCTGTCGGTCGATACAAATGTAGAGACTACGACTACCGAATCAAAAGACAGATAGAGCACAAAAAGCAACCACCTCTTTCAACGAACTTGTAGAGCTATCTAAACACTGAAATTCAGGAAAACCGAGATACGGCACACTGTATTATCTGTCTATCCCTGCAAGCAATATAAGCGCAACGAATCGTGAAAAATACCACACGCGGACTCGTTTTCAGCGGCGCACACTTTTCAGGCGTAGCCACGTAGCCATACTACTACGATCTACTTATACGTATAGCTAGACTACGCTCAACATGGTGACATGTTGCTATATTGTGTTATGTTTAAAGTGGCGTAAGCAGAGGTGTATAGTACTGGTGTACTGTACCTGTGTGCTTACCCCTCCAGGGCATACAAGCGCGATGTCATGTTATGCTACACTACACCGATAAATGATAGGAAAGAGCCATTTTCAGAGGCGTCTATGCTCTGAATTAGTCTGCTTAACCACAAGTACATGACTGATACGACTTACGTACTGTACATATGTACTATGTGCATATGTGTTGCGATGTCGCTATAGCTGTGTTCAGACTGTGTCGTCATTTGTTTGCAACGTCTTGTAGAAGTGAGCAGTCGTAAGCATTCCAAGCGTGAGTAAGCAGTGCCTTGATGGTGGAGCGCTCACCTCGAAACGGCCTCAGAGTGACCACTTCTTGAATTCAAACCCGTTTTTTATCCTTCGAGCTGTAGAAAGAATGCATAGCCGCTGTCCCTATGAGCCCTGCCTCACTGCCTGCCACCCCTGCGGCCCTGGGTCGGAACTCGATACCTGTTTTTGGGTTTCTATTGCCGTAACTCTATAGGGCGTGTGAGAGGTAGACAGCGGTGGGTGTAATGTTTTCGTAGCAAGTTTAATATTACAAAAACAAGTGATAGACAATATTCAAGTTATTGTTGTAATGTTAGCTCATTACGTCAATTCAATTAGCCTAGTAATCTCACCAACTTAATTAGCACTGTTTTTTTGAGTGATCGATACATTTTTAAAAGAGGAACGATCCTCCCTGCCTTCCTACATACCCACCTACAGTGAACTGCGCTATAATTACGAAGTTAAATCTGTCGGTAATTCTGCTGAGGATTGTCGACAGCTAGCAATCAATCGGCACGTGTATATACCGACAGTACCTACGTAGGCATATACATGGACCTACCTACCTAGCTACCTCGGCGTACAATACCTATTATGAGGTCCGATAAGAATGCGTGCCGCGTTCTAGCCTTAAAGAGTACGCGATGTTGGGCCAATGTTGAATCAGTGATCAGCCATCCATTATTAAACCGAGCCGAGACCATAATACGTGCAGCAAAGCAGGAGATGGACTTAAATCATGTTAGTTTATCGCGTCGCTGTCGGGATGGTGCAGCGACGCTGCGGATTTTGCGACGCAAATAATTTGCGCGCCGATTGACCTTTCGTCGGACGTCGTCGACAGAGTCGCGCGGTGGCGGCGGCGGCGGGCGCTGCGGCCCAACACGAGCTATATATAGTTGTGCGACAACACGCCACGCGGAGCGCACACCCGCCAGGGGCCGGCTACGTAGGCAGTTTTCCTTTATCACCCACCCGACAGCCTCAGCCTGGATTTTACCGAGGCTTTGGCAGAGCCGCGGCCTCTACGGAGACTCGGCGACGGGATGCCGACCCACACCACCCTCCCGAGATCAATACAGATGGTCGCCGCAAGAACACCCTAGTGTGGAAACGTATAACCGTAGACGCTCCTAAATAGGGTAAACTTTATAGGGTGCGACAATGTATAGGTGAATGCAGAGCGGGTGTCTACAGCGGCCGCGCGTGTTAGTAAAACGTGATGCGATCTAGATTCTGTGGTGTTTGTTAGCTAAGTCATCGGCAAACGCTCAAAGAGATCTACTTTGCAGGTAGCCTATCATTGAAAACGTTAAATGTCTTGTTCATGCGAAGATATATATTAATGCGATGAGTCTCGCTAACGAGCATGACTTGTCACCGGTCCGACTGGTAATTAACACGACCTTGAAGCAGGCTGCTAAACGATGCACGGCGCTCGCGTCGCATGTAATGAAAGGATCGCTGCGGTCGGCTGTCGACGGCCATCGTAGCAACAGTGTTCTCGAATGGAATTCGTACCGAGTGGCGGGTGGCGTGCACTGTGCTCGTTTAAAGATGGCTGCGATAAGGCGTAGTGACGCTCCTCGGGCGCGGGCGTCGTGTCGGCGCGCGGCTGTGTGCGTGCGGCGTGCCGGTGAGCCGACGCCGTCCCTGGTCTCCCGCCGCCGCCGCCGCGCCCCGCGCCCCCCGCGCCTGCACGTTCCGCAACATGTGCGGCTGCCCTGCCTGCCTGACCACACTCCACACACCCAACAGCCGCAGCCGCTCTCATGTCGCTCCTCCCGCGCCGAGGCCCGCGACACGCTCACCCGCTGATAAATGCGCCTTATCAAAGCACCAGATAGCAGAGGTGCTGCTCGCTCGTTTAGGTGTCACGGACGACGCGCACAGATCGACGCCGACCGACTCGTGCATGAACACAGTCACGGCGACTTGTTTGTGTTACTTAGCGATTTACTCATTATGAGTCAATAGGTACTGTTTCCAATAGCGCACACCCGATATAAAAGCATTTTGCACATTGCAGTGTATGTAGGCAGCTAATGTGCAATTATGTAGGTATCGAGTGTTGCTAGTTAGTTCCGACGCCGCCCGCCGCCCGCGCCGGCGACTACTCGCATGTTGTACTCGTTTCATGCATTGAAAGCTGGAGCGAATGTTATGCGCATCTTGTTGGAGCTCGCAGCTCGCCGACATTCTCGCGGTCCAGGCGACGCCACGTGTTGCACAAGACACCTGGTGACGCAAACGATTTCCGCTACACCCGACCACTGCGCCAGGTACACAGGTCCGCGTTTACATGCCTAATCCCAAACACATTTAAACTAAAAAACTCAAAGACATTAGTCAACAACTTGCTCTACATAACCATATAAGCGCTCTACCAACAATAACCATCACCTTATGTGATTATTACATAAAATAATGTTTAAAATCACGTGTTATACACGAAAAGGTAAACAATCGAGAAGATTTACATATATTTTTTGGGATTTGATTGTCCATTCGAATTCCTCCATAAAAGATGTCTTCAATGTCACGAGTTTCGTTCGATGACAAACGACATACCTAATCATATACCAACGCTGACTACGCTGAGTTACTGGGAGGATAACTTGAATATGTCTGCCATATGTAAATAGTGATGTTACATACATAAGTATTAAATACCACCATTAAAGTCTTCATGAGTAATTTGCAGTGTTTATGCGTAGCTAATGCGAATTACCCATAAACTCGACGACCGTCTGTTGAGAAGACATTGCGCTACTGTCGTACATAGCTCACCTACATTCGAGTGCATGGTGTAGGGAGTAGAAACCTAGGAAAGCGGCCACAACGTGTCGCAAGAAGCCGTTGAAGTAACATAAGCGCAGCAAATTATCAGGGTCGAGCGACGACGCCGCCGCGGGCCGCACGACCGCCTGCCTACGCGCCTACCTAGCTAAACGTATACCAGCTATACACCTATATTATAGTTGCTGCTCGTGTAAACAGCCACGCCGCTGTCTGCGCACAAGACGGAAAAATACGATCACGGACACGGCATGCGGCATAAGGACAGCCACTCCACAATGCGCAGCGACAACAAAGCCATCCAACAAAGTCGCGCGCCCACTTCCCAGAAACACTCGACCGACCATAACATAGCACTGAAGAATATCTTTATTATTGTTTTGCGTTCGCCTGCAAACGTCTGCGTAAATGTAGAGCGCTCCATTTGCGTAATACGTCAATTGCTGAAGAAGCGTAGGTTAGAATTAAAATCTGTTGGTAATCATAATACGACACGGGGGACGTTGGTGGCCATATTGAGGCGTCTGCTTCGAAACGAGTTTTGTTGTGTGCAAGCGCAGGCAGCCGGCTGCCAGCTGCTTGTGTCAGGTGGTGCGTGGCCTCGCTGCCTCGCCGCCTCGCGCCTCGCACATAACAACTAGCTAGTTAGGTGTATCTACTGCCACTTCGTCGAGATGCAATAACGTCGCGATCACAGCCGAGTACTAATTAAGGTATAGAGCGGAGTCAATTAGGTGACGGCACGATTGTTAACGATGGCGACAGCCGTTACCCACTAGTCCACTACCGAGTCACGAACGACTGGTATCTATACCTACGTTGATATCAATTTGCGCAATACGCTTGTTTTAATATGTCACCTATGCTGTTACTTAGGTGCTATGTAACACAATTTATTCCGTGCTAGGTAAAACAATGTTAAGGAAATAAATTGTGACCTAATTTGACATGAGGCAACTTTTTATTCATGGACATTTACAGCCTATTCTGATTCAAAATCAGAACTTTAAAAAATTGAAACGATTTAATTGAAACGAAACAAAAGAAACAATACAAACACTTAGGTCATATTTAGGTGGTATAGCCGCCTGCGCATGAGGTCAGTGGCGAGTGCGACGTCTCGCGTCCGTGGAGCGACAACACGACATGGGCAGCAGCGCGCACGCATACATTACGTGCCGCCTACATGCTATGCAGCACGCGCCTCTATCTACAACGTACGTACCTATGTATGTAGCACTCTGTGTTCGATATAGCACTGGCACAAACTTCGCTCCTCATTGTTGGCGGGATGCGCGATGGCTGCCCGCCGACGAACGAACGACCTCTTTTCGTTTCAGTGACATCGCCACCGCTCCAGAGGGGAGCACAGAATGAAAGCATCCTGTTAAAACCTGCTTTATGACATTTGTAGCGATTTCAGCTCAATCAGCCAGAATGTCGGTAAAGGTGAATATAATCGGCGAAATTATACTGAAATTCGTCTTTAGGAAATGCAATTCCGACATCGAAATTTTGTGGAAAAATCTCGTCCATGTCATGAATGACCAATCCCGACCTCAACCTCCTCAACGCGAGATCTAGAATTGTCAATGTTAATTCGAGATTGGCTATTCGTCATCTCACAAGTTATATCAACTTGATATCGCTTACGGAAACCATAATTTGACCGCATATAGGTACCTACTTATTGAGATAATAAACCAATTTATTGAAACGTTGTTCATTTAATATAACGAAGTAGGTAAACAGGTAGTTTGATGGTATCGACAACACCTGAGGCGCACTGACGAGTTGGGTAGAGGATACCTTGTAAATCAGGCTCATTTAGGTACAGCGGGTGAACATAATCGGACCAGTAAACTCTTATATGGAAATATCAAAGAAACAAGGAATGCTATTGGCGATCAAAACCAGAGATAACACTCAAATCTGTGTGGTTTCAAAAGACCAACACAGGCACTAATTTGCATTGGTCCTCATACTCCTCATGTTAGGTTACTTGACCAATAGGATTATGTCTGGACCTCTGAGTTAGTTTGGGCTGTTTCTACTCAAAATAGTCAAGTGTAAAAGTGTTTGTAAAAGCCAATTTACAAAATAAATGTCAATTAAGTAATGAGTTAACAGTACTTATTGTATTAACATATTTAGGATGTCGATCTCGGTTAGATTTGGGGGTAATTCGTCACTCACTTTCTACATAATTTTCGGTTGACAGACAGACATATTATTATTACACTTTGTTTATAATAATTCATTCAGAAAACGTGGGAGTCTGGTCACCGTAAAACAGGCATTTAGTACGAAACATTACTCAAAACAAACTTGATGAAGAATCAATAGCATAACCTATCCAAAAGATTTCGAAGACCTACGCCTACGCCCCACCAAAATTCTCATCTTATACGTTTCTGTAAAACAGCAGTCATATACGAAATTACATATTAGGACAGCTTCCTAATCTAGCACTTCACAGTCCCGTTGCCTAGCACGTAGGTACATACATGTTATGTATACGTCAGGCTATGTGGCTTCACAGAATCCTCTGCAAGGCTATCGCTGATAACGTTATCTCGGCTAAGTGCCGGCGACTGCGGTTACTACAGACCACCGTTTTTAGAAGGTCCACTATATTAGAGCGCTCAGAGTACCAATTTTATTTCGATCTAGGCCGAAACATGTGCCATCCGTTGGGCAGTGCTATTCTTTAAACATCACTTGAAAACTCGAATGTGGATACAATGTAAATTACAACTGAGCTTACTTTCGAGTTGTGCTCGAGTGAGATTCGAGTCGACCAGATTCGCTGCGATAAATAAAATATAAAACTTACTAGATAGTTAGATACTCCTAAAAACTGATGTTGAACTTATTATTCTGCTACTAACGTAAACTCTAGGGTTCTCTAAAACGTGCCGACATGTAAACAAAAAACCATCTGAAATTCATGATTGTAACGGGTATGCAAAGATATTGGCGGAAATCAAATTTCGATTTAGGGACGTCGAATTGGATCCCGTTACCATGTTGCTGCCAGTGGAAAGCCGAGAATTTGGTTGTATTCGCTAACTTGTATAGCTGTCTATAGAGACGCTGTCTATAGAGATACAGTCTAGGCTGTAAAGTGCCAAGGACGTCGGCGTCGGTCTCACAGACCTACGTAAGTATAGTACAAGGAAAATCTGCAAAGCAGCCCCCTGCCGCGCCCTAAGCCTGCGGAGAACGGCGATGGGAGGTCGCCCGACCTCTGCTCCTACGCTATCTGAACCTAGCGATGTTCGTATACGTACCCAACATAAGTACATACTCATCGTTAGCCCGAGCTTACTGAGCTGGTATTCCGATGCGTTGTGGGAGAACAAAGTAGTGATGTATAAACAAGTGAAGCCGTAATCAGTAAATAAGAATTCGGCGACTGACATTGTAATGAGATCTGAGAATGAGAGAAGAGTCTAGTAATGTATAAAGAACAATTTGCTTATTGGAAATACAGTAGAAACGAGTTTGTATTGCGCTCGCTATCTTAACAGGATTAGTAGCAGTTTCAATAAAGCCAATTGTTTCAGTATCGCATTCCGCTCAGACTATTGAAAATCATAATTTCGCAGGCCGAAGTCAATTTGAATTGGCCGCACGAGGCTCACGATGGCATAATTTAACGCCCATTGCTCCATTAATACACGACAGGTTTGTAGAAGTACGTTATAAATCATCAACGGATGTTGAAATGTGGACAACATCTGGGCTTGGTAAAGTCATGACCACTTGCGGATAATAAAAAGTACTTAACTGATACCAGACTGTAGTATCGTGGTACTGACCTACCTATTATGATATAACAGTCGTATATGTCTTTATCTTTAAAGTATAGTAACCAATGAAAGGACTTCTCTTTGATTCTTACATATATACGTCTGAGCGCGTACCTATGCTAGACAGAAGGCCAAGTTCATACCCAAATACATCCTCAATTTGCTTGCTGTATGACTGACATTGTCAAAGCTCTAGAAAGCCCATAGTCGACGCCCCAATCCCGGTGGAGGCCGACCCAAATTCCTATTACGTAATAAGCATGCAGCCACGACCATTACAATTCTATATGGACAGTCTCCAAATAGAATTACAGGCCCCGAAAAATCTGGCGAAATTAAATTGTAAGTATGGTAAAAGTATGACAGGTAAGCCCGCCCACTTTAATGAGATGCCTACAGTTAAAACGCGTAATATTTTGGTACGTTATCATTTCAAAACAAATTGGATAATTTTTGAGATAGCAAATTGTGTAACTTTGTTATCATTCCAGCTGATCTTAATGCTCGCGGCATCTGAAAGACTGAATGTAAATTATATGGAGCCTCCCAGTGTGAACGCTTCATGAATTAATTTTACGTGAAAATGTGTTAGAACCCTAAGTTTGGTGAGGGACAACCTAAGATAAAAATATTCTTCACTTTAGAAGGAAAAGAAAAGCATTGATTTAATGTTAAAAAGTTGTGAAGGTAAAACGTCTTTCAGTCGTCTGTAGTACTGGGGGAAAAAAATGTCCACACTTAATTCATTCAGATATAATTCAGTCAGCACACACCAAAACCACAAAACTTTTTCAGCGCATCTTCAAGGTCGGTTTTCAGTAACCAGATGCGCCTGAACATCAGTATTTATCCATGTTTTATGCGTTAAACCTGATATCAAACGCTTGGCCAGTAAACTCTGCTCAACATCAGAGATCAAAAGCGTCATGTGCATGCTGTGCTACGTTACTTGTGTAAAGTATGTAGTGTAGTGAACGCACACACCGGCCGAGCCACATGTACGTAGGTACATATCCAGTGCGAGCAGGATTCTGTGCAGTAAAACGAGCAAAAGCACACGCCAGCTGCAATGCAGCTGCCGCCATACCGCCGAGTCGCCGACGCCGGCTTGCGCAGCCGAGGCAGGCAGTGTTGGCACAGACTCGCCCCGGCGAGCGGCGACCTCACCACACCATCACAGCTTAGCGAATTATTCAACCGTCTAATGCAGGTGCGAAAGCTATCTACTTTGTATGCGAGATATTTGACTGAAAAAGCTGACGTTGTGGCATCAATACTGAGGTCTATAAATCTGTGGTTGGATATTATTCAGCAGTGCGTTCATGGTGCGTATTTTGTGAAAACGTGCATCGTTTTTTCAGATTATTTTTTAGGGTTTTATAGTACGAAAGCGTTGGCGTGTATTCAACAGCAGAAACATGAAACAAATAAATGCTTTAAAGAGTTGTACGAATAAAATTGAGTTTCATTTTCTAGGAAAACTGTCTCAGCAGTTGCGCCTTACCGTTCGCGTTCGGGGAAAAAGAGATTTTATGTTATGAAAAACAGTTTTAGCAGTCCCTAGGTTCTTGGGGGCGTTGCATAGGAAAATATTTATATGATAGCAGTAACCAAACGTTTAAAAAAACAAAGCTTTTGGTGTAGTATATATTACTTTTTATACAGTCCTTTCTTTTTGAAACGTTGCTTTTATCGCGTTTTTTTTCTTTCGGGTTGCACGCAATTGCTGAAACGGTTAAGAAATTAATGTTTCTAAGAAGCGCTTAGCGGTGACACGACATTTCAGTTGGCATTGTTTGATTTCAGCTAATTCTTTGATTATTATCGTCCAAGACACGTTCATCATTTACTGCGACTCTGATGTTATTGTAAATGTATCTATTGTGACTGTCGTTCAAAATCTAACACAGCGCCTTGATTTAGGCACTTATTTAGGACTTTCTTATTGTTAATGAAAATGGGCCCAAGACTAGTATTTTCTTTTCTTTCGTATCCAATCAGTCGGCTCTTGAGTACTTTAAGCAGATGTGGTAAGCGATATTTGTACAGACTTTTTTTAAACTGTTCTTTATGTACGATTGTACTTAACTATTCATTATAGTTACGTTGTTAAATAGCGATGGAAAACTCAAACTTAAAGCATTTATTTCAATTAGACCATTACGGCACTTTTGAATGTCAAAAATACAAAAAAAAACAAAGCTACAGTCCCAGTCACAAGGCATAATAACTTGAGAAAGTACTGTAGTTGCCCATTCTCTAGCGTAGATCTCTATGGAGAAGAACGGGCAAGACTAGTATAGGTACCGATTATGATATTAGTTACGCTCGATGGATGGGTCTGTAACATTGACCCAAGGGTTGAGCGAGCAAACCCTTTATACTATGTACGTCAGTAAGTATAGCAACACTTTTTTCATATCCCAGGCATGTAAACAGGAGCGACCTCTTTTGAGCCTCTGAGCCTCTGTTTGTACTTTTTCCTTTTTGCGATTTTGCAAGTTCATGAAAAAATATTCGTTTATCCCGAGACTTCGCCTGTGTGTAGGATGGGATTTATTTCATGAAAACGTACTATTGGGGTAAAAGTAATCCACGACCTAAGCTTCAGCAGGCCTATGTATTTTTCTAATATCCAGTGACTATCAAGCTTCGGTTGTACACCGAACTTTGATGAAAACCGTGAATGTCATATTATTGGTATTACGTATTACAGAGAGTGGATATCACTTTACGGTGACTAACAGCCCGGGTACGGTGTAACGTCCTTCACGAAAGCCACTTCAAACTCAGTTGTCATCAATTTGATGTCCACTATGCTTACATAATCGCACTATTAGAAGAATCGATACGAAAGCGTCTGTCAAAATGAGTTACGGTGACTATCAGCCACGATGGGCACCGATGACGTCATATTTGATCGCGACTGGTCATACATAATACAAAACTTATCTTTTGACAGTTACTTGATGGACACTGGCCCAGTTACTATCATTTCACGCTGTCAACAGAGAAACGTAATAGGCCTACTGGTCATGGTCAGCCGATAAGGCGTGAAAAGGTGACAGTCAAATACAGAGTTACATTACAGTTTCTGTTGTGGTTCTGTCTCCTGCTGATGTAGAGGAAAGTGGAAATCATGTTGATCCTACTCCTCCGCTTTTCTTTTCTGATTAATTTCGTTGCAGGATCCAAGACAGTTAAATTGTTTCTCTGTGACTTCGTCAAGCTTCATTGTGTTGCTGTTTTTCTGTGGTCGCCACTGTTGGTTCTAGCTTTCAGGAGTTGCCGTGATTTGGGAATAGTGTGGTGGGCTTTTCTTTAAGTATCTCATTATAATATGTATGTGGACATGAATCACGTACAGTCGGGGTCTTTTCCGCCTGAACATTTTAATTTTTTTTCGCTTAAAACATGCGAAGGCGCCGAGTCACGCTCCCTTACAGTTTCGGCCTATTAGGAAAGCCTCAACTTTGGCGGGCAAAATAACAATAACTCTCGTTTCGCGTGCGTGCGTCGTCAGTGCGCTCTAGTATCTTTTCATTCATTATTTCTATACAAAGTCAACGGGGCGGGGCTAGAGAGCGTTTCTATGTTGCGAGTGCAAGCAAAAATAAGCTTAATGGTGGTCAGGCGGGAGTGTCCTCGATAGTACATAACAACTCGCCTGTAAACGCCGAAGGGTTAGTCAGAGGTACCCCATTGGGACATTTGACCAGGTAAAAGGGAGCTTCTTTTTGTCAACTTAAAACCCCAATTACCAGCTACAAGTCATCCTAGAGACCCCATTTCCAACCGTCGTCGTCGCTAGGGCTTTGCCGATTCATTAGCAGTAACTCCGGGACGCTAACCAAGTTACACTGTAAATTAGGTCATCCCATGATACTATGACATAGTCTATGTTGTACTTCTGGACGCACGATGTTACGTGTGCGACGCTTGTATTAAAAAATAGAATGATTACATGACATTTTTTATCTCTATTTGGCACGTAAACGTATAGTTGGTGTCCACTGAAACGGCTTATGCAGCCGAAAAAATGTTCGTGTGTCCCATACTTGGAGTCGTGTAGGTATTGAACTTTTGTATAAGACTGTGGGGAGAGAAGAATATATTTACGCGGTTACGAAGTTTTTCCACACATAAAGTTGTTGAGCGTTGGTCTACTTCACACCCTTCTAATACATGTTGAATAAAGGGTGGAAGGCATTCATTACACCCACATAAAAGGTGTAAATAGACCCTTAACGAAGACGAAAGGCACTTGTTCTCCCCGTCATTGCGATATTTTTTTTGGTTTGGTCCATACCTGGGAACCTACTAGTTAAGAAGATATTGGAGGTCAAAGTTAGAACTTTTTCACAGGTTTTATTTTTCAAATAATAGTTTTTAATAAGGTCATGGCTAAATAATAACAGCCGCTCGGGTCGATCGTTAGGTTAAGCCGCGCTTGCCTAGGTTGGTCTGTGGATGGGTGACCACCCTTACATACCGAGTTTCCTCCGTGCCTCGGAAAGCACGTTAAGCCGTTGGTCCCGGCTGTCATTTGTAGATCTTTGACAGTCGTTACAGGTAGTCAGTGGCCCAAAAAGTCTGACAACCAGTCTTACCAAAGGGTATCGTATTACCCAGTACTAACTGGGTTGTGGAGGTCAGATAGGCAGTCGCTCCATGTAAAATACTGGTATTCAGCTGCATCCGGTTAGACTGGAAGCCGACCCCAACATAGTTGGGAAAAGCAGGCAGATGATGATGAGTTTTTAAGGTCATATCAACTTTACTTTAAATATATCCATAACCCGTTTACTATTAAATGCGTCCATCAGTACAAAGATTTGAGTTAGTGAGATACATTGAGTTTTACCGTAAAACGTGATAATTCACTCCAAAAAAAAAAACATTTCCCATCAATAATTTTTGCGTAGAGTTACTTATTTTGATGTAGGTACAAAATGCTTGGTTGACGGCTTCGTGAGTCTGTTTACAACCTGTATACACTTTTAATGGATGGAAAATTTATATCTAGGTATTTCAGAACCATGTACTGAAGTAGTAACCGTGTGTGCATCGGTGGATCCCATCCACAAATAAATATACATACTGCTATAGTGATACTGACCAGGCCCTGGACGGGCAAACGGAGGCGCGGTGGGGGGGGGGGGGGGGGCGTGGGTTAGATGCGGTGATACAATAAAGAAGAAAAAATAATCCTGGAAGTTGTTCTGTCAGAGTTCCAACAGTGTTAACATCATCACATTCATCACCTACTGCCATAGTCTACAGGTGATTTTTTTTATCACTTTCCAAATAAAATGGGTGTAATAGGTGAACGGAGTAGAAGCAAATGGCATAGGTACATCGTTTTTTTTAGCGAAAAAAAAGTTCAAAGAAAATCGAAATTCAAATCGAATGCGTGTTGCCTAGATGATTTGAAATTCGATATTTTTCTTTTTTTTTTCAAAATTTCTCTATCTTTGTTCTAATATGAAAAGTTTACTTGAAATTTGTAGCGTTTTTTTATGATGGATCAATTTTTTTCTAAGCTGTGGAAAATTAAAAAAAATAATAATAGGTATGCCATAAGGTTTCACTTAGTATACCCATTTTTTTTGGAAAGTGATAAAAAAGTCATCCGGTATAGCCCAAGAGCAAATTAGAAGGTAATTTTCAACCCGAAAGTGCAGCCAGACAATTATATCACGGAAACTTTAACATATCATGCACGTGTCGTGTTTCAACTGGGGATACATAATGCAGATTCGCGACTGAAGTTCCGCACCCTTAATAACTTAGTTACCAAATTGATTTGAAAGTCACGATGACACCGAGTAATAAATAAATAATGACTATCAAAAAGCCGTTGGTCCCGGCTGTCATTTCTAGATCTTTGACAGTCGTTACAGGTAGTCAGTGGCCCGACAGTCTGACAACCAGTCTTAGTAAGGGGTATCGTATTACCCAGCACTAACTGGGTTATGGAGGTCAGGTAGGCAGTCGCTCCATGTAAAATACTGATGTTTAGGTGCAACCGGTTTAACTGGAAGCCGACCCCAATAGTGGGGAAATGGTTAGGCAGATGATAATGATGATTACCGAAAATTTACTCCTGAAATATTTTTAGCGGCTGTTTTTTTTAGTGGTATTCTGTCTACCGTTTTTTTTTTCTTTTTCCCGTAGACGTAGGCTACGAGTGCTACGAAAATTTTGAAGGGCCTGATTTGAATGTCATTATCAACTGAAAAAATTGAAAATGGAATGGAATTTGAATAGTAGTTATCTGTCAGATTATCGGGACACTTACTTACTTAAGTGCTTATGTTAAGGTTGGATAAAACCAGTACGGACAATGTTACGGGCGCGGCCCCGAACAACAGACTTTAACAAAAAAAAACAATCGACTTCCAAAAAAAAAAAGTGGATAATAATTTTACTTCCGGAAGTCGGTGACTTTTGTTTGATTTAATTATATTTATAAATAAATCGGACCAGTAGGTAATCACGGAGTCATTACTCCGTAAACAAAGGTAAAGGTAGGTAAGGCAACCGTAAATTAGGTACCAATCATAAAAAAAAAAACTGCATTGAGAACCTCCTTTTTAGAAGTCGGTTAATAATCAGACTGAAGTATCTGTCAGTGATCAGTGTCCGCAATCAGTCCGCAATTTTGTCCTCACCCAGTAAGTACGGGAATGCTTTGATTTTAATGATGATTCACCAATACTGACTCAAATGCAAAAAAAACCGGCCAAGTGCGAGTCGGACTCGCGCACGAAGGGTTCCGTACCATTATTTAAAAACATTAGACAAAACTGCAAAAAAATCACGTTTGTTGTATGGGACCCCCCTTTTTTTTTTTTTTTTTCGTATGGGAAATCATCAAATAACCCCTCCCGCTCTGGGCGGAGCAGGAGGGAGTGTCAGACTTTTACTGACTAAAACCCATCCATGTTCCTTCATCGCCCTTTGTGTTCCGGGGCCACGGTATCTCTTTCGAACAGTCCCGCAATCCCGGCAGGGGATGGGAGCCCCCCTTAAAAATTGATTTAATTCTGTTTTTAGTATTTGTTGTTATAGCGGCAACAGAAATACATCATCTGTGAAAATTTCGACTGTCTAGCTGTCACGGTTCATGAGATACAGCCTGGTGACAGACAGACGGACAGACAGACAGACGGACAGACAGACGGACAGGCAGCGAAGTCTTAGTAATAGGGTTCCGTTTTTACCCTTTGGGTACGGAACCCTAAAAAATGGCAAAAATGACTTGAAATAAATGCTTTGATGATTTTGATTTCAAATACTAAACTTATGTGGCTTCTTATGAAAGTGATGATGGCCGCTTTTAAAGTTGTGTACTGATTACGTTTCAGAAGATATAAAGATTCTGATATAGATGCCGAACAAATTGGCATAGTTTACCAACACGAGTGGCGGTTGCTGATGTTGAAATTATCAATTAGTTGACAATGCACGCGTGTTTTAGTGGAATATTTTCCTTATTTTCGCAGTTTTTTGATTATTTCCTACATGATACTGAATTTGTGCCATTCCGATTTACAATAATGAACACTGTTGGTTGAGTGATAGCTGGAATGAGCAGATTGCCGACGCGCAGTTAGCAATCCTGCACCCCTAGCCAAGTTGACAATCTACAATCGTTAACGCTAGTAGAAAACTATTCAAATTAATGGGAATGACATCATCTCAACGTTAATTCACGTGATCAACACAAACGAATAGAAAATTCGTAGACAAGTTTATATCGTTCAAAATGATAGAATAGAATGTTATCGTTGTTTCTACAATGTTGATCGCTAAACTCTTTGGTACGAACGCTCACCATAGACTAAAGTGTAGGTTTTTCTACAGACATTAGAGAACGAGCGATCTACTCAGTCGTGTCCACTTGGCTACCAATTTAGCGCTTTTTACAATCGCTTACGCCGAAGCGTTTACGATTGTAGAAAGAGAATCGATACGAAACGTTTGTAACTTGGCTAGGCCTAGGCTAAATGCTCATTCCGTAAATCAAAGAAAAGATACCTTTGTGCAGGAGTGAATAGGAATAGGGTAAACGTTTTGAAATTTGAAATTTATTTCTTACGGAACGATTTTCATACAGGGAGCAGCGGTGGCCCAGTGGTGGCGACCCCGACTTACGAACAGTACCTAAGTCGTGGGTTCAAACTCGAACCCAGGCAGGCGCATTACTTTGTGTAATTTATTTCATCACCACGCTCACAACATCGTGAGGAAACCGGCATGTCCTAGAACCAAAAATTCGAAGACATGTGACATCTACCAATCCGCACTGGGCCCGCATGGTGGATTATAGCCCATTCCCTCTCATAGAGAGGAGGCCTGTGTCCCAGCAGTGGGAACATTAATAGGCTGATGATGATGATGATTTTCATACAGAGGAATCCTGTTTTTTGACAGTGAGGCGGTATAGACTCACTATGAGTGCTATTGGTTATGTAAACCTGTCAGGAATTTTTCAGTAGCAGTCATGGAATCTGGAATCGTGTCCGGTTGATAGCAAAAGGCTCGCCCCCTATTACATGGGAGGGACTTAAAGATAACTGGCGAAATGTAGGTATACTATTAGATGTATCTAATAGTATACCTCTGCTTAACGCTTCGGGGATTATAGGCGTGGTGTTATGTATGTAAACATGTTATTTATTCCGATTCTTAATAACGTTTTCATTACTGTCTAATATGGGAGTTGATAACCTTCATCTCTTGAAGAAGCATACAGGGTGTAAAAGACCTCATCACGAAGCCGTCAACCAATCATTCTGTACATCAAACTAAGTAACTTTACGCAAAAATTATTGCTGGGAAACGACTTCTTTTTTTGGGGCGAAATATCATGTTTTGTGGCACAACTCAATGTAACGCACTCAAAATGGTTTAAAGTAAAAATCTTACATTAAAAACTTGTATAAAAAAAAAAGTCGGTATACGGGCGAAAGTTTTACGTGACAACGACTTTGAGTGGTAAAATAAACTTTTTATGTCTGTCTCTCTCGCTCTTAGGCGGGACGCGTGCCTCTCACTCGCTCTCATTGTGAGCGCATAACGTGAGCGGAGCGTTACCCAGTTTCTTGAAGTGTCACCCGGCAAACCAATTTATAAGACGTTGTCACGTCAAAAATAACAAAAAGTTGGAACTTTGACCCCCAATATCTCCGTAACTAGAAGGTTCCCAGGTATGGTGTAGAACAAAAAAATAATCGCAATGACGGGGATAACAAATGCCTTTCGGCTTCGTTAAGAGGTGTTTTACACCCTGTATATGTTAACTAATCCCCGTAATTTCTCTTACAAAAGACTTTTGGCCCGGAAGTGTGGCAGATAGAGGTCATAGCAGTAAACGTGTAGTGCAGTTCAGAGATGTGGCCTTTGACAGACTCAATTTCAGGGTCACCGGTGCATGGAATAGCCGAGATGGAGTCGTGCGCAGTTTAAATTCGGCGAACATACGCACAGATCGAATGATACGAGCCTGCAACAGAGTCACGTGACCCTGTACTAGTGTCCTAATTGCCTGACACACTTGAGACTAAAATCTGTTCCCAATTTGAATGTGTAGATGTACAAGGATGTTGTGGCGCGTGGCGAAAGTCAAAACTAACGCCGCCATATTGTTTTTATTTTTTCACATAAATGTTCATCAATAGTGCTCCCTTGTCAACATAATCAATAGCACTTAAAGGTGGATGCTCAAGGGTAGCCCGTGAAATTCAAATTTTCTTACGTTTTTTGCAATTTGCAGGCCAGTGCTAGGTTGTATGTTGATTAAAATTTTGTTTGCGACTGTAAGACGTATGTAGTTACAGAATTATATTCATCAAAATCATCAATACAACCCTCAAAGTTCATAAAGGTGGAAAAATTACTTTTCCAAGGTCAAAATCATTCTTGCACCTAATGCATACAGAATGTTCTTTGAAAGTTTTCAGATATTGAACGTCATTTGGAACATTCTGTATACAGTCCAGTCACCCGAGTGACGTTGAAAACAAAAACAAAATGGCGTCGTTAGTTCCAAATATGGCCACGCGTCAAATCATCTTTGTACAGCTATAGGCAACAATCATCTTGTAGAGATATTTGACAATCAGCTGTATCTGACGTTAAGTTGAGAATATTAAGTTTGGTAGATGTAATGTAGTACCTAACAAGTAGATATCTATAGGTACCTATAGTTACTTTTACACGTGTTTTTCGTATACCGCTCGGTGTGCCAGGGGCGCACCGAGTATACCAAAACGAGTGCTTGTGTGCAGTGATATGAAACACTGCACGTTTTCACTGCCACCACTGATTTAAGGATTTTCAACTCTTTCCGCTAAGTCGAGAGTTGAAAATTCAAATGTGCTTTTGCTTAGGCATTCGTTTGGGTGACGCTTGGTGTTAGTGAAAATGGTCATGAATAAGTAAGTATAGTATACTATGTATCTAGATTGTTCGTAAACACTATTTCGTTGGGGGTTTTGGTGTTTAAAATGGCGATGACTTAACTACTGGGAATGAGTGACACCATGATTCAATGGGTAGGTATAGGTACTTACCTATACTACTATATTTACTTCACAGCACTTTTTCAGTCCCTACCCAGTTATTTACCTATCTACTTAAATTACGTGTTAGTTGCTTATGAAAATATATTTACTCGTGTTTGGAAGTACTTGAGACGAATCTGTGTGACCTCCAAACACCGTTAGTTAGTACCTAAGCCAGCTCTTCTCCTATCTCTAATTACGGCAATAAATGCCCAATTTAAAAACGGTCATTTGCTTTTTCGACATCCCCGGCGTAAAAGAAGCAGATTTAGCAAATCCTAGTTGGAAGTCCCGGGTCGACTACTCCTGCAGGGAGCCACCCCGGCTCTCACCCACCCTCCCAACTTTCACTCTCTTGTGCGTCGGGGATCTCGACCCTACAGCAACTTCAAAACGTTGTTCACGCCTGGACACGCGCACAACATTATAGCCTCTACAACCGAAAGCTTTAGAGCCGAACATCGCATGGAGGCGGATAGTGCGAGGTCGAGAACATTTGAGCGATGCGTCTAGGGCGTAATAAGTGTTTTCACATCGCCAGGGAATTCTCGTCCGTATGTTGGTGTCAGTAAGGGCGAAGTCTGCCTGCCGTTGTAAGTGTTACACGCATAGTGTAGTGCTGCTGAAGACAACACCGGCGAGTACCGGGTCCCTCGTCAGTGGGCAACCCGCGCACATTTCACGAATATTTCATATGCCGCGCCTGATTTAGCGATTAAAGAATACAACTCGCGCTTAATTTGTAACCGCTTGCGTTTGAGTGACACGTGTGCGGTGTGTGCGCCCGCGCGCTTCGTAAACAATAACAAATATCGAGAACTTATAAAAATACCCATAGAAACTTAATCTTGATAAGTATGCACCTACCACTTGTAATGAGTGACCCCTTTAAGATCTGAACTTATTTCAACAACATTGATTCAGTTAGGTAGGTGCGAGGTATATGAGCACATAGCTGCACCTATAGTCACCTACTCAACATCATCACATTACCACATGACGTCATTGTCCGTAGATCAACCTTTAGTTTCCGTTTGTTTCAATTCTTGTGGCTTCTCATCGGAGCAAAGAATTAGATCTCTACTGTGAGCTCTCGCTCGCTGTGAGCGTGAGTTTGCGCGAGAGGTCAGCAGAAACATCAGGACACGTAATTTATCAGTTAGCGTTGTGTACAAACAATTAACATCTGAGCGGTCATTAGGTACGGCTACAGATAAATATGTACTTAGTTGTAAATTGTTAGTCTTTACAAGTAATGAAGGGAAAAACAGTACCTAGCAGATCATTTGCAATATCGAGTTATCTACTTGAAAAGTTTCTCAACAACTGTTGAGTGTAGTCGATGGTAAACAATAACAAACAAACAGAAGTTAGTTCCCGGCTGTTAGAATCAACGCAGTTTGTGGTGAAGTTGGTTATTGTTTGTGCTTCAACTTGTGAGCACGTAGGTATGAGAAACGACGCAAGAGCAGAGCAAAGACAGAGCAGAAGCCGAGGTCGCGTCGCCGACCGCGGCGGGCGCGCTCGCTCCGACCCTACGGCCCACGCGATAAGGCGCACAACGCCGCGCGCGCTTGCTGACCTCACCGCACCGCCGGCAAATAATAAATATGTAACACTGATAAAAGCCGCAGAAGCGATGACCGGCAAGTATTTAGGGATTCTCGTTTGGCAAACACGACGGGTCATCGCGCCCCCGGCGCCGCTCCGAGGCCGCCAAGTTGTGGCCGGTGCCGGCGTCCCGACCACCGGCTATTTCTAGTCATCCGGCGACGGGTGACATTCGAAATAGCCGGGCGTGGGTCCTGCGGCGGCCTCCGCCACAGCGCTCGGAGGCAGCGAAAGAAGTTATGAAAGTCACGTGCGAGTACGTACCTGCGTGAAGCGGCGGCGTGTGGTGTCGCGCTCGAAGCACTCGTGTCGGAGGCGCGCGGCGGACTGGCGGCCAGCAGTCGCGCCGGCAGCACGCCCCCCGCGCCGCCCGCGCCCCGCGCCGCTGCACCGTGCGCCCGCCGCCGCGCCGCCGTCGGGAGCGCCGCCGCTCGTCGCTTCCACTGACATCAGCGGAGCCGCCTGCCGCCTCCCCATATCTCGCACGCACGCAACTCGCTGTCACCTCTGCGTGACCCTCGCGCCCGACTAGCCGCACCGCCGCACACCCGCACCGACAGACCTACGTTTTATCATATACATATATACCACTCAACACCGGCCATAGCGGTCGACGAATCTAATTACATTATGCCTGCTTATAATATTCTAATTGACACAAAAACAAAAGATATCTGAGTCGGAGTTGTCGTGTTATCGGCAACATTCCATTTTCACCTGGAGGTGTGTCGGTCCCCTAACGCTTCACGACCACTTTGATGG
This sequence comes from Xestia xanthographa, assembly GCA_905147715.2. NCBI lineage: Eukaryota > Metazoa > Arthropoda > Insecta > Lepidoptera > Noctuidae > Xestia > Xestia xanthographa. The sequence goes on along the minus strand of LR990655.1, from coordinate 20,132,994 downwards.
TGGACGGCTGTCTCGTACAAAAACACTTTAACAGGTGATGTTAGGCGTGTTGAATGATTTAATTATGATAGAATTCAACAAAGACAATGACGGGAGTGGTTGTTGTGTACATGTATGCATGTGTGTTTACATATGTACAGTTATCGGGTAGCTATAGGTAATAGGTATGTGTTGTAAGTACCTGCTTGTAACCTTGAACAAGGTGAATGTTCACAATGGTGTTATTGGAACAATCTCTTGATTCAGCAGTAATCAAGCGCTGGGTTTTCCTCGTTTTTGGTAAATGAAGAGTCAGATAGCGCCTTTCTTCCTTGTCGTTTAGTAAATAGGTATAATATACTTATCTATTGCTGATAGCGTGGTATCAGTACCGATTTGCAATAAGAGAAGTCGGTTACGTAACAGATTGATTCTAATAGGGTAGATAACAGATGGTAGAGCAAAACTAAAGCAGAGCCTGCAGAAGATTAACCTTCTTTTTTTTTTTTGGATGGGTTATCATCAAATGATCCGCTCTGGGCGGAGCAGGAGGGAGTGTCAGACTTTTACTGACTAAAACCCATCCATGTTCCTTCATCGCCCTTTGTGTTCCGGGGCCACGGTATCTCTTTCGAACAGTCCCGCAACCCCGGACAGAAGATTAACCTAATTAACAAGACCTCTTTTAATATCATAAGCATAACATAATCATAACATCACGCCTGTATTTCCCTGAAGGGTAGGGCAGGGGTGTGTCTGCAGTACACCCGCATAAGGCGCGAGCCTATTGCCAAGAACCGGTCTCAAGTCCATACTCCGGGGTGCTAGATCTGCTACTGACTCCATCGAATCATCATTCATTTTATTTAATCCTAAACCTGTTATACATATAAGTATCTTCCTTACATCTTTTTCATCAGTGTATTTGTGCCATCACTCATTCATAATTAACAGCTAAATTAACACCAATCAATATTGTGTTATTTTATTTCTGATAGGTTGCATGCACAGCACACTCCGTTGCACTTCTCTGTATGTCCCCTAAAATCTATCAGCAATTCAGCATAAAGTCATAAACACTCCCTCTTACCCCCCCCCCCCCTTCCTGTACCCCTCCCCCCGGTACCACTGATATCATGAAACAAAAACGAAACCGAATTAAATTATCTGCAAGTGAGCCGGGTCATTACCGGAAGTGTTGAAACAGACTTTAGAATTTAGTTACCAAAAGATTGTCGTCATCATCATCATCATCATCAGCCTTTTTAATGTTCCCACTGCTGGGACACAGGCCTCCTCTCTATGAGAGGGAATGGGCTGTAATCCACCACGCGGGCCCAGTGCGTATTGGTAGATGTCACATGTCTTCAAATTTTTGGTTCTAGGACATGCCGGTTTCCTCACGATGTTTTCCTTCACCGAAGATTGTCTTCAATAGTACTCAATAGGGTAGATGACACAATAAAACAATAATTCCAAAACACCAATCTCTAAAAAAAAAACGCTTTATTTTGGGCCTGAAACCCGATTTATTTTCAATGAATTGCCAAATTCGATTTTTAGTTGCTTTGAAATCAATAAATAGTTGAGTCATTGAGTTGACAGAACAGAACAGTGACGTCACAGTTTGCTATTGCCAAACAAAATCTATGAGAACCATAGACTTAAGTATATACTAAGTCTATGATGAGAACCGCGGTTTGACAGATCTCAATTGATTGGTGTGTCATTGGGGTAAATGACACACCAATCAATTGAGATCTGTATCTCTAATATTGACAAGACTGATGCACAGATGAATGATGTGAGTGGAAACGCCGGGAGAGGCGAGCGACGCCCGGACATACACTGACCTTATTGGTGACGTTCTACTGAAAGGTCAGGTCAGGTGCGTGGGTAGAACTTGCAACAAGCGTGCATGTATGACGATGCAAAAGTAGTATGTACATTGATCATAGCAGGTAGCGTCCATAGTTTCCTGCCTACCCCCATGCGAAAATGGTGTGAGTTTATGTACTATAGTTGCTGCCAGTTAAGATCGCAATAGCGGTCATTGACCCACCTACATTCATTAAAGTTCTTAACTTTAAAATCCAAAAATAAGCCTGTTCAAGTCTTGAATCGTCATAAAACGTGATTTTCAAAAATTTTTCTAATGAAAAACGATACATGGTTCATTAATTGTTTTGATTCGTAAGAAGAGATATTATGAGGGCAAGGGCAATGACCGCTATTGCGATCTTAACTGGCAGCAACTAAAACTATGTATGGTATAAGGTCAATTCATGTAATTCCTACAGATTACTTCAGTACTTACTGTAAGTAGTGATTGTGTAGGTTCATTTAGGACTTCCTGCTACCCACTATCTATCAGATTATCATCATCTTTCTGCCTTTATCCCATACTAGCGGGCGTCCTGCGGTTTCACCGGCGTAGTTCCCGTTCCCGTGGGAGTACGGGGATAAAATATAGCCTATCCTATAAGAAATCGGTTCATTACTTCCGGAGATTACACCCTACATACAAACTTACAAACAAATGTAACCTCTTTATAATATTAGTATAGATTAGTACCTAATCTATACTAATCTAATCTCAATAACTACTACTATACCCTCCCCCCCCTATTACTAGTCTAATCTAATCTTAACTGGGGTTGTCCTGACACGTTTTCCTCTTCCATTCTCCTCTCATCTCCTCTGTTAACCGTCACGCTATCATTTACTCATTTTCCTTTCATTTCATCTCCTATCTATCAGATATCCATAAAAAAAATAAACAAAATTAATATTAAAATATTAGCCAAATAAAGTACCTGGAACTTGTAATCTGGTAGCGTTGAATACTTGAAAGAGAACAAAACATTTTTGGAAAAAAAGTCTTAAAAAAAGAAGTTTTTTTGTCACCGACTTCTGATGCTAAAGTTATTTTTCACTTGTTTTTTTTAAAGTCTGTTTTATTTTTTGCAAAAAAGTTTTTTTTATTTTTCTATGTTTCGTTGTAATGTATCCTACACAAATATTTGAACTTCGATTTGAAGTAAGCCCAACAAAAGGTAACTGCTGTAAATCGTTAAGGAGTTCCCTCGCCTGTCTTTCGGCTCCATCATCAGATCGACTGAGACACGAGACCTGCATTAAATAGTAGTGCTTTAAAATACTTAATTAAAAAAATAACATACGCTGGTACTGGTGAAGAAAGAAGAAAGAAGGTTCCCCTCGATTTCTCTGGGATGCCATCATCACACCCTGGTTTCCTTATCATGGTACCACCCTTGGGATATCACCCTTACCAACAAAAAAATAATCATTTATATCGGTTCATAAACGACAAAGTTATCCGCGAACACTCATAAAAAATAAAAATATATACGGTCGAATTGAGAAGACTGGAAGACTGAAAGCCGACCCCAACATAGTTGGGAAAAGATGACCTCTCTCCTCTCTCCCTCTCTCTCTAGGCAGATGATGACGGTGGAATTGTGAAACTTCCTTTTTTAGAAGTCGGTTAAAAACTAAGTACCATAGAACTTTTAATGGACTAGCTTCTACCTGCAACTACGCCGCATCGAAGAAACATTCAGCAATAGTGTAGCTTTACCTAAATTAGTGAAATAATTTTTGAGATAGTTGATTAGAACCGTTGTTCCCAACCGATTCAGCTGAAATTTTGCATACACGTATAGTTTGGCTGACAATGCATGGCTGGTCATTCTAAATCCAAAATGGCCGACTCCCAAAGATGGCGAACTAGTTATTGTAACTTATGCACCACCATGATATGGGAATCAATTAAAGGGTTTCCTGAGAAGAATACGAAAAAAAAAACAAATGAACAATTAAAAATTTGAAATAGTACATTATTCACCGGGAGGAGAAAGTGACCGATTACCGTCGAGGGTGTCGTTGAAGCCCGAGCCGTAGGCGAGGGCTTTAAAACACCCGAGATCGGGAATCGCACTTTCTCTCGAGTGATAAATAGTGCTGTCATACTACACCTACGAGGAAAATAAATTCTACGAAAACTGAATCCTCAAACAACACACAAATTGGAAATGGCGCCAATAGCGTCTGCAATTTTCACATATTCTTTTTTCAAATTGTTTATCCTGCCGCGCCGCAGGGTCGCACTGCCAGCCCGACACCATCCAACACACAGCTAGTGGCCAGTGTCATTTTGCGAACTTGAAGATAAAAACTCACTGTAAAAACTTTTTGGCTTTTGATATTTAGGTTACCGGCGCATAGTCTTACCCAAAATTAAAAAAAGAAAAACCACGTAAGAAATGGATTTTCATACACTTTTCTCTCCCGCTCAGATGCGTTTTCTCCCCGCATATTTGTTCGATATGCAATGACGTACTTTCTACCGTAAATTTGATAAAGTATCAAGGTACTTTCCAAGCAGGTGTAGTATAATAGTATATTTCATTACAAGTGCGGAAAGGCTGTCATTGCAAAGAGTTCCGACCAATGTCTACCCGAGCCGAGGTGCAGCCGAAGGCGAGGGTTGACAGTCGGAACAAGTTGCAATGACGGTTCCGCAAGTGTACTGAACGACTATTTTTAATACAGTTGCGAAAAAATGAAGCAATTTAATAAAATAATAAAAACACAATAAACTCGCAAAGAAAATTTCTGGAAAATGGCGCCAACCGTAGAATATAAGCAGAGATTTTTTTTCTTCACCCATTTTGGTAGGCAAAGGGAACTATCCATAAAGCTTAGTCTTCAGTAGATTTTTTTATATTGATATGAAATGAAATTTAATGAGATGAAATAAAATGAAACCTAACCTAACTCATTCAATTAAATCATTAAATCTGATATAGAAATAAATTAGTAGCTTCTTTTTAGAAATATACGTATTTGTATGAATCACAAAAACTCTTTAGTAAAAACTTCATGGTTGGTTTTTCTTTTTAATAGACATTATTTTGACAGTTGGGAAAGAGAACGCACTAGTTCGGGAAAGGTAAAAAACAAGCACTATAGTATGTAATAGCCCACTTCCCGAACGCTATACGTCCCTGCAATACACCACTTTTTGAGCAACTGTATTAAAAAATGTTTTTTACTTTAAGCTTGAGAATGATAATATTAGTGTTGATAGTGTAGATGTGCTGGTGGTATTAGTACAGCTCTACCTTTCAATATGCAATCCTTTGGGTTCCTTAAGTAGTGATTAAGTCCTCTCAATGGTTGTTAAGAGGTCGTGTCGTGTGGTACCGTCGCCGTCGCCGGATAAGGGCAGGCCACGCCCTTCCATCCCGTGGGTGCGAGGCCGCTGCGATCTCGTAATGAGGTCAATTGCGAACCTCTACGTGTATATTTAAAGTATCATATAGCACTGATTTAAAACTGAATTGGATATGTCGGTTTCCAAAGCTGATGTCGGGTCGTTTTTGTATGATGTGGGGTTTGATAATGTGTCCGTTACTGTTCATCATCATTCATCTGCCTAGCCTTTTCCCAACTATGTTAGGGTCGGCTTCCTGTCTAACCGGATGCAGCTGAATACCTGTATTTTACATGGAGCGACTGCCTATCTGACCTCCACAACCCAGTTAGTACTGGGTAATACGATACCCCTTGGTAAGACTGGTTGTCAGACTTTTTGGGTCACTGACGTAACGACTGTCAAAGATCTGCAAATGACAGCCGGGACCAACAGCTTAACGTGCTTTCCGAGGCACGGAGGGAACCCGGTATGGGTGGTCACCGGTCACCCATCCACAGACCAACCTAGGCAAGCACGGCTTAACCTAAAGAGCGACCCGAGCGGCTGTTATTAATTAGCCACGGGCTCCTCCGATGCTGTTAACATCCTCAAAACTGTCCCATGAGTGAATTTAATATAGGTATACTCATATTGTCACTTACGGGATATCTTCCGTGATTTTCAATTATTTGAGCTCCCGATATTTCAACGTTGTGGCAAGTGCCATGATCGCGGAATTACTTGAGAATGCTGGTGGACAGTGCCGTTTTTACCTAATTTGACAGGGTGTGTGTTGCACACGGGCGCAGCGGTCCTGGGGGGCGCCTAGAGCCGCTCGCTACGGAGCCCCAATCGGTGTGCGCGTTGCTTGGCCGGTCGCGGCACTTTCAATGACCAATGTAAAAAGAGCTCCGCTTTGCATACATTTCGTATAGCATCTGGAGGTCTTCTTATATTTGTAAAATTACAGCAAAGCAAGGCATGTTAACATGGGTACGTTTTGGCTTGTTAGGGTAAACACCAGAACATCCTGTATAATTCTAAACACAGACAACAGCACATCATAGTATCCAAAACCGACAAATTTCTTCTTAAAATTTAATCTCCAAACAATAGAGTAAGCATTATTAGCAGTGATAGGAATAGGTAGTGCTCATTAGCCTAAACTTCGAAGAAGAACAGAGAAAAGAATCGGAGACTTCCTTAGACTATATTTTATTATGCGACCACGGCGAGTTTTTTTTTGTGATAAATCACTTGAACTTTAGAAATTTCAACAGACGTGGCCGAGAGCGAGCTAGAAAGTAGATATTTACTTCAAAACGTGTACGGCTCCTTGACAAAGATAGCGTTTCATAGTTTTAGATGAAGAAGTCATGTTATGTCTAGTCGTAAACTTCAGGTAAACATAGACCAATTACTTATTCCAAAATAACATTAATTTTTAATGTACTTACGTGATGTCCCGGAAAACAATATAGTCTAAGGAAGTCTCCGATTCTTGTCTCTGTTCTTCGAAGTTTAGGCTAATAAGCACTACCTATTCCTATCACTGATTATTAGGTATCCATTGGGAAAATTGTCAGTTTGTGGTAACTTGATGTGCTGTTCTTGTACTTTGTACCCATTCCATTTTGACTGCGTGCTTACTAGGAGGCACTAGTGTAATGTTTACACACGGGCGCTACATGGACTAGAGACGGCTCTGCTGGTGGATGGAAAATCGGGAGCTCAAGATATCCCGTTAGTGACAGTGTAGAGAGCAGCGGTGGCCCAGTGGTGGCGGCCCCGACTTACAAACAGTAAGTCGTGGGTTCGAACCCTGACAAGCGCATTACTTTGTGTAATTTATTTCATCACCACTGCTCTCAAAACGGTGAAGGAAAACATCGTGAGGAAACCGGCATGTCCTAGAACCAAAAATTCGAAGACATGTGACATCTACCAATCCGCACTGGGCCCGCGTGGTGGATTATAGCCCATTCCCTCTCATAGAGAGGAGGCCTGTGTCCCAGCAATGGGAACATTAATAGGCTGATGATGATGATGATGATGACAGTGTAAGTTTAGTTATAAACCGTGAAAGCTTAAACAGTGGTGCCGATTCCCTTGTTCACAAACTAAACCAAATTTAAGTTCAGTGCATCTTTTTCTTTCTATTTCATTAAGAAAAGGACAGAAGATAAATTTTAGTTATGTTCTGTCAAATTAATCGGCGCCATACAAGTTTTAGACGCGATTAAAAAGTTGACTACTAAAATTACATCAAATTACGTCAGGTGCTGCCTAATTTGACAGGATTAAACTAATATTTATCTTCTGTCCTTTTCATAATGAAATAAAAAGAAAAAGATGCATTCAACTTAAATTTAGTTTAGTTTGTGAACAAGGGAATCGGCACCAGTGCTTCAATAACCCTATCCTCTTTAAAAACATGAAAATAAAGATTCTGTCAAACCGATACGGAAATTGTATATTTTATTGTATATTGTAATCGTAAATTGCTTCAAAGCCAGCGTTTGGCTTTGATATTCTTATGCAAAGCGTATAGGACGGTTAGTACTGAAGCCTTACCGGTACTTGCAGGTGTACTTCCAGTCGATCTTGAAGTGCAGCGACGGGCTGCAATGTACTATAACGCGCGTGAGACCACGGACGCAGACTTTTTAACCCTACGTGACCGTGATAAGATTTCTAGATTATTCAAACCACAGACCGACGTCTGGGAGGAACTTTTGTCTGAATGGCAATGTAGGTGGGATAATTCCATCAAGGGCCGACACCTCCACCAGTTCTTTCCATCCGTTCGTGAACGGCTGGCCAGGACATGGCTGGAGGTTGATCACTGTGTTGCTCAATTTCTCACCGGTCATGGTAACTTTAAGAGTAAATTATTTTCCTTCAAGCTTGTTGACTCGCCTCTTTGTCAATGTTCCACATCTGACTGCGAATATGAACAATCAGCACATCATATTTTATGGGAGTGCAGTCTTTGGCAGAATGAACGCAATATTATGTTGGATAGTGTACAGGTTACATCCGGAGTTATTTACTACACAGACCTTGTAGAAACTAGAACAAATTTCCGTGCGTTCAAGCGTTTTTGCCATACCTATTATTGGAATCAAATATAACTGCTCACAACTTAGGACCCATTAATGTTAATATTTTATCCGTGGTGCTAGGCAACTGGGCCTATCCCAGTTGTGAACGTCCCTTTGTGCCTATTGGCCTTGTTTCTTTGTGTCTCCTGCTGATATGGAGGGAAGTGGAAATTACAGATTTTCCTACTCCTCCGCTATACTTTTCTGATTAATTTCGTTGCGGGATCCAAGACAGTTAAATTCATTCTCTGGGACTTCGTCGAGCTTCATTGTCTCGGCGCTTTTCTGGTGGTCGCCACTGTTGATTCTGGCTTTCAGGTGTTACATTGGTTGGGAACAGTGTGGCGGGCTTGTCCCTTAAAAAAAAAAAAAAAAAAAACCGATACGGACAAATTTTATTTTATTTTATTAACAAACCTTTTGCTCCGTCTGTCTGTCTCTATTACATTTTCAAACATGAAACGCTGAACTGATTTGGATGAAATTTGGCACACTGATAGACCATAACTTTGATTGGGACATAGGATACTTTTTTTTCCAGGTCCCGGGTCCGAACAGGCGAAGCCGTGGGCAAATGCTAGTTGTACATAAAAGACGCGACGTAATTAGTCTACACTTTTAACACAAGTTTCAATCGACCGGCAAGTTTCAAGAATACGTGACAGTGCTAGAAATAACTTATTCTCAACAATAATACCAGCCTTCATTTCCGTCAGGAATGGAAACAGTCTGTCTGGACTTCCACCCGGCTGAAGGTAGGTCGACCCCCTATTACATGGAAGAGGAACATATATTATAGTATATTACTGCAGCGGCCAGCAACAGAGGCATTGAGTTGTGGCCAAGGCTTGTCTACTACTTTTCTCAAATAATGCGAGGAAATTAAAACTCTCGCGTTGAAGAGTTCATTTTTGTAAGTTTTGTTCAATAAATCACTTTCTATTTGCAAGCCAATTCGAAATTTAAATAAAACTTTGATAAGTTACCTCCATGGTTGCCATGTTGCAGAGTAAAAGATCGTTCCATTTTTTAAATAACACAACGGGTCGGGGGGCTTTCGGGACGGACCGCGGTCCCGGATTCCCCTTAAAAAATTTTGAGTGGTATTTTGGGACCACAAGAAAACAAAAGTTAGAGTACAGTAAGCTGAAATAATATTGTGATCAACAATTACATGAATTTATTTTAAAGACGGGGTATTAGAAAAACAAAAAAAAAATCTCTACTTGTATCAAAATGTACTATTTTTTATCAACTCGTCCCACAAACAAGCCGACGGCCCATTTGGAACGAGTTCATGAAAATCAAAATAAATAATACTTTCGTTCTGCAATGTCCCACGTTTCTTTTTGCGTGTAACTTTAAACTTTATCAACGTTAGGTACAGTTAGGACGACAAGATTATAACAATATTTTTTTAAGAATTACTAATTCAAACAAATTGCGGCGGGCACCCAGAGTAATCCTGCTTGCGGCTATTGTAAGGCCACGGGACATGGCGTACCAACTTGCGCGGCCTTCTTGGAGTTGCACGTGAGTGCCCGCCGCCGAGTTGCCAATGCACGCCGTCTGTGCTTTTCTTGTTTGGGGAATCATTTTCATCGGGATTGCCCCAACCCCCGCCCTTGTTCAATTTGTAGGGGCTCACATCTTGAAGTTTTGTGCGCCAACGCGAACCGCAGCCTCTGATGGGGGTTCGCGCAGGGGGGGGTATGATGGAGATGAGCACCGGGCTTCTCGCTCGCCGGATCAGAATCGAGGAGGGGCCTGCAACTTTGACCGCCGTACTCCACCCCCCGCGCCAGTTGATCGGGAGCCGCGCGACCGCCGATTGACCTCCCCTCGTGAAGGCGAGTATGCAGCTGCTGGTAGGCGACGTTGGCCAGACCAGCACCGCCTTCCCTCCCCTCCGTTGGCGGAACGTCCCCGTTTGGAGACGCGCCCCCCGCCACTCAGGCGTCAAGTGGGATATGCCCCTCCAGCGATGGCGCGCGGCTCGGGACATCGCGCGGATGAGGAGTTTGACTACTATCCTCATCGGGATAGACCCCAGCCTGGATGCGGCGATCGGTCGCCGCCCAGGCATTGCTAGGAAATTGGCGCCTGTCCCGCTAACGTACCTCCCCAGATCGACACGGTTTTGTTGCCAACGGCATCGGTCAGGGTCTGGGGACCCACGGGGGACTCTGTTGTGGTCCGTGCCATTTTGGACACGGGAGCCCAGGGTTGCCTTTTGTCGTCTTGGTTAGCGGGTCGGGTGAGCCTGGATGTCCGTGCCTTTTCAGGCACGATTAATGGAATAGGCGAAACACCTATCCCGACTGTTGAGGGACAAACCTTATTTGGGCTCACTCCTGTGAGTTGTTTGGACCCTAAGTTTTTTCCTTCGGCTATTGTTCTGACGAGTATTTTGGGCTGTCACCCCCAACGTCAACTGTCGCCTGATATCGTCCGGTTGACGTCAGGCCTGGATTTGGCTGACCGCCGGTTTGATTCCCCTAATACAACTCATTTGATATCGGGTTCCGGTGTACTAGGGAGAATATTGTTGGGTAATATGAAAGTCTTGCAGCCGAACGGTTTGGTGGCTGTCTCGACCATCTTTGGCTTTGCGGTGATGGGCCCAGTGTTGAAGGCTGCCCCTCCACCTGAGCCTGATTTTGCGCTGGCGTGTGGCTCCGCTCTCTCTGACGCTGTTCAGAGGTTTTGGGAGGTTGAGAAGCCACCGCAAGTGGCCCGCTTGAACCCGGAACATGAGGAGTGCGAGTTGTTCTATCAGAACAACACAGGTCGACTCCGTTCCGGTCGGCTCGTAACACGGTTGCCTTTTGTTGCAGTTCGACCACCTCTCGGCGAGTCCAGACCTATGGCCGAGAAGAGATTGTTGGCGATGGAGCGCCGTATGGCCAGGGATCCGGTGCTGCGGCAGAAATATTTAGATTTCATGCGTGAGTACGCAGACTTGGGACACATGTCGGTGTCAAATTTGGATTGGCGCTCAGTTGAGCATTACTTTCTGCCGCATCACGCGGTCCTCAAGGCATCCACCGGTAAGCTGCGCACAGTGTTTGATGGGTCTGCGCGGACTTCCTCTGGTGTCTCTTTGAATGATTGCTTGCACTCCGGCCCCAAATTGTTGAGGGACCTTTGTGATGTCATCACGTCTTTTCGTCGTCATCAAGTAGTCTTTGTGGCTGACATCAAAATGATGTTCCGGCAAACGGTTATTCACCGGGATGACAGACGTTATCAGTTGATCCTGTGGCGAGAGAATCCCCGGGACCCCATGGTTGTTTATGAGCTCAACACGAATACGTACGGCCTTCGATCGAGCCCTTTTGTTGCTATTCGTTCGCTTTGGGAGCTCGCGGACCGAGAACGCTTGAGGTTCCCTCGGGCGTCCGCCATCTTGAAAACGGACTTGTATGTTGATGACGTCTGCACTGGGGCTTCCACGGTTGAGGAAGCTATCCTGTTGCGTGACGAGTTGGTTCAAATTTTGGATTCCGCTGGCTATGAGTTGCGTAAGTGGGTGTCCAACTCGCCAGCACTGTTGGAAGATGTGGAAGAGGATCATAAGCAGGATCCTCATTTGTTTGAAAATGCTGACAACCCTGCTATGTTGGCCGTTCTCGGCGTTCAGTACCGACCAGTCCAAGACACCTTTACGTATGATGTCGATTTGGAGTCACCACACACTTAGACTAATCGACTGGTATTGTCTACTGTCGCGAGAACCTTTGACCCGAATGGTTGGATATGCCCGGTATTGTTTTGGGCGAAATGTTTTCTCCAGCGCCTTTGGACCGCGGAACTTGGTTGGGATGAGCCACTTCAGGAAACCCTTTTGGAAGATTGGCTCCAATTTGTATCCGCACTTCCTGCGGTCAACGAGGTCGCGTTACCACGCGCTATCCTCCCCCCTGGGAACTATACTGCTACCCTTCATGGGTTTTGTGACGCATCTTCGCACGGTTATGCAGCTGTTGTTTATCTGCGCACCGTCAGCGCGACAGGCCAGGTGAAGTTGTCACTGATCATGGCCAAGAGCAAGGTGGCCCCCCTCCGGACGGCATTGACCATCCCTAAGCTAGAGTTGTCAGGGGCGGCGCTTCTTTTGCGTCTCTTGAATCACGTTGCTCAAACTTTAGGTGGATCTGTGAACATTCGGAATTCTTACGCCTGGACGGACAGTCAAATTGTTTTGTGCTGGTTGAAGACGTCCGTCCACTCCTTGGAGGTCTTTGAGGCGAACCGAGTGTCACAGATACAAAATTCCGAAACGCCTTTGATTTGGAGGCACGTGCCTGGAGACTTGAACCCCGGCGACGTAGCCTCACGTGGGTGCATGGCCCCCCGCCTGATTGTGCACCCCCTTTGGTGGGGACCGGATTGGCTGACTCGCCCCGAGGATGATTGGCCTCGAACGCCAATTTTGATGTCGGATCCTTTGCCCGGGCTTAAGGTGCTCGCTGTTGGGACGAAAGACCCTCCGTTTGATCCTGATATTTTGTTGAATCGATACAGCTCCCTCGACAAATTGTTGAACGTTACCTCGTGGATCAGGCGTTTTGGTCACAATGCTAGGAATCCAGGGGACAAGCGCCTGTCACCGGTTCTCTCTCCTCAAGAGCGACAGGAGTCACTCCTCCTGTGGGTTCGCTCTGTGCAGGCCGTACACTTTGAGAAGGAGATCGAGACCTTGAAGTCCGGTAGAGTTAAGTTGTCGGGTGCCGTTAGTAAGTTGAACCCCTTTTTGGATGAAACGGGTCTTTTGCGTGTTGGAGGACGGTTGAGGCACTCTAGCCTTCCTTATGGGGTCCGTCACCCCCTTTTGTTGCCCAAGGCGGGCCATTTGATTAAATTGTTGGTGACTGATCGTCACATTAAGAACTCGCACGCCGGTTGCAATGCGCTGTTGGCCATTCTGCAGCGAGAGTTTTGGATTTTGTCGGCTCGTCGTACCATTCGTAGCATCGTCTTCCGTTGCATACCGTGCTATCGGACTAAGGCCCCAACGATGCAGCCCCAGATGGGAGACTTGCCTGCTGATCGTGTCAATGAGGCGAGGCCCTTTGCAGGCGTAGGAACGGACTTTGCTGGTCCCTTTTCGATAAAGACGTCTACCCTTCGCAATAGTAAAATTGTCAAGGCTTATTTGTGCGTATTTGTCTGCCTGTCAACTAAGGCAGTGCACTTGGAGCTGGTATCCTCCCTCTCGACGGAGGCCTTTGTGGCAACTTTGGATAGATTTACGTCTCGCCGTGGGTTACCTTCTCTGATCAGGTCTGATTGCGGTACCAACTACAAGGGTACAAGTAACTATTTGAAGGAAGTGTATGACTTTCTTAATGAGAGCCAGGTTGACATTGGTAACAAATTGGCCCGTCGAGGGGTCACTTGGTTGTTTGACCCGCCAGCCTGCCCCCATTGGGGGGGTATTTTTGAGGCCGCGGTGAAAGCGGCAAAGGGACTCTGGCGGAGATTGTTGGGAGACACCGTTCTCACCTTTGAGGAATTAGCTACGGTATTTTGTCGCATTGAAGCGGTACTAAATTCGCGTCCATTGTGCCCGCTCTCTTCGGACCCGAACGATTTGGAGGCTCTAACCCCGGGCCATTTCTTGATTGGACAGCCACTTGTCGCTCTGCCTGAGTACCCTTTTGTTGATGTGAGCCAAAATCGGCTATCGCGGTTTCAGTTGGTGCAACAGCTCACTCAGAGCTTTTGGAAGCGTTGGAGCTTAGAGTATCTGCACATCCTCCAGCAGCGCGTCAAGTGGACTGATAAAACTCATCCGCCCAAGATAGGAGACCTCGTCCTTATTAAGGATGCCAACCTTAAGCCTCTGTATTGGCGCCGGGGGCGCATTCTCAATTTGGTGGCTGGCACCGACGGGGTACCTCGTTTTGCTGAGGTTTTAGTGGATGGATCGGTTATGAGGAGAGCGGTCGCAACCTTGTCAAGACTGTCAATTGATTAGCGGACGGGACGGCCCGTCCGGGGGGGGTAGATGTTTCATCCACCAAGTTTCTGAACGCACCTTTTCGACGTTTGACAGATGACGTTTCAGTTGTCTGTGCGATGACGTTTGCTTGTCAGTGCAATTTTGATTGGGAAGAAACTTGCGTTCGTTGTCTTGTTTTTTTGATGCACGCCTTGTCGTGTAATTATTGATTGAAACTTTGAGTTAATGTTAATCCGATACAATCTTGATCGGTGTTTGATATTTTGTTGATAATTGAGTGAAAATTGAGAGGGGCCACGGTATCTCTTTCGAACAGTCCCGCAACCCCGGCAGGCATCGGTCCTTACGGACCCCTTCCCTTTTGCTGACTCTCTTTGAGGCGCGCGTGGAACACGAACGCGCCGTCGACACGGACCCCCGATAACCCTTATGTGCTTCTTTTATCGCAAAGCTGCTTTCTCGATAATATGAAATAGCAACAACATGAACTGGGAGTACCTCATAGCGGTGAAGGTGGTAACAGTATAAGGCCCCTTTGCACCACGATATATCGTACAATGATTCATTTAACGGAGACTGAGATGTTTAAACACGTTTTGCACGAAATGTCATTTACAATGTGATGTGCAAATGTGCCTAAATCTGGCTGAAACTCCCAAAAAAAAATGGTTGTCTGTAAAGTCGGTTTACGGACAGGCGGGATTTCATGTGATAACGGCAACCGATCGAGCCCCAAAAAAACGAAAAACTATTATTATTATATCCTTTATTAATTTTACAACTTACTCAATATTTTTAAATATTTCTTGAAAAATAACCTTATTATTTATTCTTTATTTATTCTACGTACATAGTATTTTGTTATCAGCGACCCAAAAAACCATGGAATCGACACCCATGATGGAAAAACCGAAAATGTTTGTCGGTGACGTCTTGGATTTTCATTTTGCCTTCATTTTCATTATCAGCGATCCAAAAACCCATGGAAACGACAACCATGATGCAAAAACCGAACATCTTTGTCGGTGATATCTTGGATTTTCATTTTGCCTTCATTTTCATTATCAGCGACCCAAAAACCCATGGAAAACGACAACCATGATGCAAAAACCGAACATTTTTGTCGGTGACATCTTGGATTTTCATTTTGCCTTCATTTTCATTATCAGCGACCCAAACACCCATGGAAAACGACACCCATGACGGAATAACCAAAAAAAATTTCACCTTCAAGTAATAACAAGCGTGATGTTATCTATACTAATATTCTAAAGAGGTAACATTTTTTTGTAAGTTTGTATGTAGGGGGTAATCTCCGGAAGTAATGAACCGATTTCAAAAATTCTTCCACCATTAGAAAGCTACATTAACCTAATCATTATATTTTATCCCCGTACTCCCACGGGAACGGGAACTACGCGGGTGAAACCGCGGGACGTCCGCTAGTGTTTCTATAAAAAGTAAATCCCAGTGGCCATCAAAAGTCCAGTCGCGCAAGTGTCCATTCGCGCATATTATTATGTCTTTTAGCGCAAGTGCGTTCGCGCAAGTGTCCTGAGCTCAAATGTCTTTCGAACAAGTGTCCTGATACAGAGCTCAAGGTGGAATGCAATTAAATAATACTTTCTTGAATTCATGCTCGCCTAGTACTTTTCGTCAGGTTACTAACTAGGCCCATAACTAGCATGTAGACAATGTTGTGATGATTAAATATTTTATAGGCAATATTTTTTCCACACTAACACTTTTACTACTGATTATACTTTTTTCATACGTGGGACGAGTTGCAGAACGAAAAATTACTTATTTTGATTTTCATCAACTCGTCCCAAATGGGCCGTAGGCATGTATGTGGGACCAGTTGATGAACGACTCAATACGAAATAAATGTTTGGTTGACCGTACTTTCCCAAGACATACATTTGTTTTGTTTTCTTGTGGTCCTAAAATACCACAAAAAAATATTTAGGGGAATCCGGGACCGTGGTCCTGGTCCCGAAAGCCCCCCGACCCAACACAACAGATATGAGTTTATTATTTGGCCGATAGACACGACAGATATGGATTTTCATACAACTTTTGCCGGCCGCTGGTCGCATGTATCTGGCCAGTAGGTACAGCAATTTCGATTTATCTCGAAGAAGGTTGTCGAAATAATGCTCAAATTTCCAAGCATATTTGAGATAAATATAATAATAATAAAAAAAAAAATACATTTATTTTCATCAAGGTAGATACAAGAATTTCTTACTCTATTATCAATATAAATCTTACTTTAGTGGTTGTACGCTGTCACATAACACAACACAAGTCCTAAACTAAGTCAAGCTTGTATGTGAAACGACACCAACGCCAAAACAATTACCACGTAGGTATTCAGTACATCATTCTGACCTATACATTTTTCGTAGGTTATTAAAAAAAAACCTAGGTATAGAACTACAATTCCTACACGGTCAAAACGTATGGAACAGCAGATTTTTTGTGGTATCTGTTTTATCGTCGGTGTCCCATTCCACCTTATACAAGGTGTCGCTTTGCATCCTAGTCAAATTCAAGGAGGTAATGATTCTCGACCCGAAAAAATTGGTTTTATTAGTATTTTTTTCTTAATTACGGAAATCGGTAAGTGTAAACCATCCGTATTAAAATGCAGCCCGTCTGTTACTAGCCCTATAACCACGCCTTCACACAAACAAATAAACGCACACAGCGACATGTCGCGCGATGGTTGATTCTGTTTAGTAATTTCGTCATCATTCTCTTGCCCTTATCCCAATTCATTTGGGGTCGGCGAAGCATCTCTTCTTCCTCCATACTTCTCTATTTTTCGTCATCTCATCAGACGCTTCTTTACTTGCCATATCATTCTTCACAGTCCATCCATCGTTTATTTGGTCTTCCTCTACTCATACCCATCCACACTCATACTCAAAACTTTAATTAACTAAAGTAGCAGCTTTCTTGACCAGGTATCGTAATTTAAATTGATAATTTTTGTCTTTGTGACTAGCTCCTGAATTTTAACTAGGATGCAAAACTGCACCTTGTATATTATAACTGGTAAAATGTGGATTTACTTAACATACGAGTAGGAACCTCTGCCTACACCTTCAAGACAGGCGTGATATTATTCATTAAGTCACTAGTTTAAAATTTGATACTTGTACATTAGACTGCACGTGCATCGTAACATTTAGACAAAGAGCTGGCCTACCGTAATAAGTACGGTACTTCAATAGAATACGAGGCTATAGTAGTTTACACTGGATTTATTAATAAACACTGACTTTCTCCCACCTAGCGTACTGCTATCGCTTTATCTAGCCTAAAATACTAAAAAAGAATGCAAAAATGTTTTTGCAAAAAATAAAACCTACTTTAAATAAAAACACAAACAAAAGAAAACACAAAAAGAAAAACACAAAAAAGTCTAAAATAACTTTAGCTTCTGAAGCTGGTGACAAAAACACCAAATCAATCAAACAAAGGTCAAGCTTTCTTTTGCAGGCCAGCACTCTGCTCCGTACAAGATAGCTGGTCTCACTGCCATCTTGTAGACCTTCCCTTTTGTACGAATGGGCATGCTTTTATCACACAGCACTCCTGTTAACGAACGCCACTTTTGCCAGCTAACGTTTACTCTATGCGCCACGTCTTCCTCCACACTGCCGCTTTCCGTGATGACTGACCCAAGATATTTTAAAAACTGTTTCACTTTTGGGACCATTGTCATATCTGGGTAGTAAATATTGGATGTATGTGAAGTTTTGCCTAGTTTGCACTCAAGGTGTTCTGTTTTAGACCTGCTAACTTTGAGTCCTGCTTCTTCCAGGGCTTGAACCCACTGGTGTAATGTAGCTTGTAGTTCGTTAGCTGAATTTGCAATAAGAACGATATCATCTGCGTATAGAATATTCCAAGGAAGTGCGGCCTGGATATGTTCTGTTTTAAGGTTCATTACCAAGTTAAATAGAAGTGGACTGAGTGCCGAGCCCTGGTGGAGTCCAACTTTGACTTCGAAAGCTTTGCTTAGGCCTGCTGGGCTTTTTACTTTAGTAGTGACGTTTCGGTACATGTCTTGTATCAATTGCACATAGGTTTCAGGCAGGTGTTGTGCTCTTAGTGCTTGCCATACTAACCGTCGCGGTACTCTGTCGAATGATTTCTCAAGATCTATAAATATGAAGTGGAGATCTTCCTTGTTCAGTCGGTATTTGTCGGTCAGCACACGGATTGCTTGGATTGCGTCGGTGGTTGATTTTAACGGCCGGAACCCGAACTGATTTGGAGTTATCGTCGAGAGACTTTGAATGCGGCTACTTAGTATGCGCTCCCATATTTTGAGTGTGTGTGATGTCAGTTTAATGCCGCGATAGTTTCCGCACTCTGTAACATCGCCTTTATTTTTAAAGAAAGGGATGAGGTGGCTGAGGCGCCATGAGTTTGGCATGACTCCGGATGTTAGGATTAGGTTAAAAAGTCTTGTGACCCATTCTATGCCTATTGGCCCGAGCAGTTTCCAAATCTCTGCTGGAATTTCGTCCGGACCTGTAGCTTTGCGGTTTTTCATATTTTTGACGGCTACTTTTACCTCGTCTATACCAATCTCCAGTAAGGGCCCTTCAACGGATTTCAGGGTATCTTGTATTTGACTAGGGAATTCCTCATTTATAAGATCTTTATAATACTCATACCAGCGAGTTGTTATTTCTTCATCTAAAGTTAGTAATATTTTATCTTTGTTTCTGATAAATTTGCTAGTTTTAGTATCCTGTGTAGATTTGTGCCTAGATTTTGCTAGTTTGAAGATTTCTGCATCTGATTCCGCTTTATCAATCTTATCATACATGTCCTGCCGCGCGGTTGCCCTGGCCTGTGCCACAGTTCTCTTTGCTGCAGATTTTGCTGCCTTATATTGTTCACGATCTTCCTCCAGCTCTGAGGCTTGCCATGTTTTAAAAAGTTCTTTTTTGTATGCCACGCTTCTTTTGACCTCCTCCTTTCACCACGATGGGTCTTTCCCTGTACTGATTACAATTACAATCTAGCCTAATAAGCAATTTTAATCTAACTTAATTTGCTAAAAGTATAATTATATCTAAGAGCACGTCCATTGCGTTTACTTAGCGTACTTAGCTAAGGCGAAGACACTTTGTTCTTGTGTCCATATGAATAGCTAGGTACTATATTACACTCGCGGCAAAGTGTTTTTTTTTAAGTCGGTTTTATTTTTTGCAAAAAGTTTTTTATTTATTTTTCCATTTTTAGTTGTTCCCAAACAAGTCACCATGAATTTATCTTACATTATTAACAACTAGCTGATGCCCACGGCTTCGCCCGCCCGCAAACTATGTACTAAAACCTTCCTCTTGAATCACGCTATCTATTAAAAAAACCCGCATCAAAATCCGTTGCGTAATTTTAAAGATCTAAGTATGCATAGGGACAGACATACAGACGCGGCGGGACTTTGTTTTATAAATGGAACTTAATTTTTTTTATTTAATTACAACGGTTGTATTTAAACCAATTACTATAAAGGTAAACATAAAATTAAAATAACAAAGTAAAGGTCACACATGCATAAATTCCTCACACATCATATCTCATTCTTCACAATACTTCTGACATGCCAATAAATTGTTAATTTTCGAAATCTGGGTGTATTGTACACATCTGCGTACCCCCTCAGAGCATACAGGCGTGACGTTACGTCATAATGTTGTATAAACAATAAACATCCAAGCGATTGCAGCAATAACGACAGATTCGCCGTCTATTTTTGAAGAGTTCCATTGTATATCTCCGAAGATCTTCAGGAGTATACTTTTTCAAATAAAAAAATAATTTTGAGAATCGGTCCACAAATGGGGGAGAAATCAGGTAACATACATACAAAAAAATACATACCACGAACATATTATAACCTCCTCCTTTTTGAAGTCGGATAAAACTAACAACATAATAAAAATAAAAATAATTTTAAATTAATGAATAAATAAAATAGTTAAACGTGAGTACATTTTTTTGTATGGTGTGTCGCAGGTCAACCTATGTACCTGGCTTTTGTATGGCGTCTCGCAGGTCAACCTATGTACCTGGCTTTTGTATGGCATCTCGCAGGTCAACCTATGTACCTGGCTTTTGTATGGCGTCTCGCAGGTCAACCTATGTACCTGGCTTTTGTATGGCGTCTCGCAGGTCAACCTATGTACCTGGCTTTTGTATGGCGTCTCGCAGGTCAACCTATGTACCTGGCTTTTGTATGGCATCTCGCAGGTCAACCTATGTACCTGGCTTTTGTATGGCGTCTCGCAGGTCAACCTATGTACCTGGCTTTTGTATGGCGTCTCGCAGGTCAACCTATGTACCTGGCTTTTGTATGGCGTCTCGCAGGTCAACCTATGTACCTGGCTTTTGTATGGCGTCTCGCAGATCAACCTATGTACCTGGCTTTTGTATGGCGTCTCGCAGGTCAACCTATGTACCTGGCTTTTGTATGGCGTCTCGCAGGTCAACCTATGTACCTGGCTTTTGTATGGCGTCTCGCAGGTCAACCTATGTACCTGGCTTTTGTATGGCGTCTCGCAGATCAACCTATGTACCTGGCTTTTGTATGGCGTCTCGCAGGTCAACCTATGTACCTGGCTTTTGTATTTCGTCTCGCAGGTCATCCTATGTACCTGGCTTTTGTATGGCGTCTCGCAGATCAACCTATGTACCTGGCTTTTGTATGGCGTCTCGCAGATCAACCTATGTACCTGGCTTTTGTATAGCGTCTCGCAGGTCAACCTATGTACCTGGCTTTTGTATGGCGTCTCGCAGGTCAATCTATGTACCTGGCTTTTGCTTAACCGGACTGGGGTGCCTTGAGTGTAAGGCTTCCAGCCAAGCGCATAAAACTTATAAACTAAGCTGTGAGTTCATATTGATAGGGGTAAATACAGATACTACACTACTACAACAGCCTATAACGTCCACTGCTGGACATAAGCCTTTCCCATGATGGGAGGAATTTGCCGTAATCTCCACACTTGGCAGGCGTTCTCCCATTACTTCCTTTCTCTGGTCTACGGAGGCGCAAGGTGTTCCGCCCCAGACATTAGTCGCCTTATACGACACCCGTGAGTGTAATGGGTTGGTTCTATTCTACTCTGCCGGATAACACACGGCTAGTAAATACAGATACTTAAATAAAATAAATAAATATCGCTGGACATTACAAACAGCGCCATCTAGTGCCACACTAAGCAACGAGGCTTGTGTCGTGGACACCAGATAGTTGATATACTACATAGATACTTTTTTGTTTGTAATACATACTTATCTGTCCTAAAGCGAACAAGGAATATAAACATCCATGAATCGGAAACAAATGTATCCATGCTCATAACACAAACATTTGCTCCCACCGGGATTTGAACCCGGGACCCTATGAACGTAAGGCAGCCTCACTACCGCTGCGCAATTCCGGTCGTCAAAATGAACAAAAAAATACAGATAAACAAAATGAACTCCGAGAACGCTCTATCTCGGATGTCCACGGTTCGTGTTCGTTCAAAAGTTTCCCACGCCTGCCCCCCGCTTGATCCCCCGTTGGTTTAGTGCCAGTATCTAAGGGCACATCGCGGCATTTAGCGAGTTCGATTCCAACAGCTATTGATTACTTTAGTTTTGCTCGTTTTCACGAACACTAGGTAGCACCTAAATTAATGACCATCAGGCTACACTTAACTTCAAGACATTTATGAAAGATTAAAAATACATTTTTAAATTTCAAAAGGTTTAATAACTTAGTTTGAGATTTAACGGCCACTTTTTTAAATTAAACCGCATACTTGAAATTTCTCATGTATCGTGGATGCATTTACAAACATAGCTAGACCCAGAACAACTACCTATCTGTAAGCCATACAAATATTTGTTCCGTACGGGGATCGACGCACAGTGGATCGTCCCCATACAAGAGGTCGGACATAGAATGAAAAATTAAAAAAGTATTTAATTTAAAAAAAAAAAATATACAGTTGCATTCCTCTATTGAAGAACAACAAAAAATGTTACTACATTTTTTTTATTTGACCAGCACTTTAGGAGCTATTCGATGAAAACTGTTATTTTTGTATGGAAACGAACACAAAAATGTCTGTATCTCATGATTCCCTCCTTGTTTCGATTTGCGGTTTTCACTACTGTCTTTTACCTATTTTATGCCACGTTTTCTTCAAGGACACATGGTGCCCGCAGAGCGCCCCTTTCGAGATATTTTGCCTATAGTAACTATCTTTGTTATTGTATTACTGATGGAATGGAGGTATATTAAGTATACTTATTACTGAGAATTAGTCATCACTAAGTAGTTCCTTAAATAACAGGTGAATTTGTGAGTACTTTAATGACTTATTAACGCTTTTGTTGCAATATAACAAAAGCGTTAATGAGTCATTAAGTAACGACTACCAGTACTTGCTTAATCTAATTAGTTATTGTAATTACCATGTTAACAGCCCTTAAGCTCTGCATTGTGATTGGCTCATATGTCATCATTAGCTTATCAAATTCATTACTAGTTGCAACTTGCTGCCCTATATATTTTAGTGTGTTTTGCAAATATTATTCAGTTGTAATTTCAACCTCTACCAAGTGTTGTCATTATGGCTTTCCGTGGGTTTTCTACTTATCTTGATCTTTATGTTGCTCTTCGTAATCATAAAGATCTTCGTGACTATGAAAATTTATGTAATACATTGAAGTCGAATAGTAACGTCCAGTTAAGTGAAAATGATGTGTCGGATCTAAAGAACTGGTGTCGACGATTTTGCTATCGGGTTTACTCCAAATGGGTGCAATCAAGAAGGACAGTCGACAAGTTCATGGACAAGAACAGAGAGTGGTTAAGTTCCGATATCATTTGGCCAAATTGCTTTAAGGAAAATATTGTTCACACTGAAGAAGCTAAAGATGAGACAGAAGAGGTAATCAGTCCATCAAAATCAGATGCATCAACTTCAACATTTAAATCTCCTCGAAAACGCTTTGAAGATTTATCCAGTAGACAGAAAAGAAGACGTGTTGATGAAAATATGGCTAGTTGCAGTCGTCCAGATGAGCTTTTACATACTGTTGAAAGTGCACTTAAGTCTGCTGGAAAAAATTATGTGGCCAGAATCAAGAAGCATTTGCTGGGAAATCCTGAACATGTCTCAACCGTTCTGAATGTCCTGGAAACTAAACAGAATACTTTGCTTAGTGAAGTTCCTACTCACAAAGCACTTGCTCTTTACGTTCACATGCAGTTATCCAAGTGGCGTTACATCACACTTAGGGACTTTAGTTTAAAAGAAGGTCATGCGAAATACCCAAGCTATTACATGTTAGTGAAAGAAAAACTTAAGTGTTACCCGGCAAAAGAAGACGTAACTGTGACTGATACTTCAGCAAAGATACGACTCCAAGCCCTCCTTGATCTCACAGTTAGGAGGCTGATCGATTCACTTGAACCGAATTTTGATGCTGGTGAACAACTTGTGCTTCACAGTAAATGGGGTTTTGATGGAGCTTCAAGTCAAAGCATTTATCATCAAAGAACAACAACAAGTGAACAAGATTTATCCAGTGTATTTATGGCAAGTCTTGTACCTCTTAAGTTCGTGACTTCTAGTGGAAACACAATGTGGCAGAATGATCGGCCATCGTCAACCACATATTGTCGTCCGATTTCATTTACGTTTATGAAAGAAACGGAAGCAAATGTAAAGGCTGAAATGGATATATTTGAGACCGAGATTCGTGAACTGAACCCAACTGCTTGCGGCAATGCTACTGTTACGCACAATCTGTGGTTAACCATGATTGATGGTAAGGTACATTCAATCATATCGGGAACATCGGCAGCAGTATGTGATTTGTGCAAAGCTCGCCCAAGTGAGATGAATAATTTGGAAGAAGTGAGAACTAAACCTGTGAACGAAGATTTATACAAGCATGGATTTAGTTCGTTGCATGCTTGGATTCGGTCTATGGAGTGTTTATTACACATTGCCTACAGAATGGACATAAAATCATGGCAAGCAAAAGGTGACGATAATAAAAGAATTGTTAAAGATAAGAAAGAAGCTATTCAAGCTGCTTTCCGAAGAAACACAGGCTTACTTCTGGATGTTGTAAAGCAGGGTAGTGGCAATACAAACACTGGAAATACTGCTAGAAGGTTTTTTGCAAACCCTGAAACGACTGCGGAAATTACAAAATTAGACGTCAATTTAATTAGAAGACTCGCTGTAATTTTGCAATGCATTTCCTCAGGCGAAAAAATTGAAATCCAAAAATTCAAGTTATATTGTGATGAAACAGCAAATTTCTTCGTACAGTTATATCCATGGTATAACATGCCATCAAGTTTGCATAAATTGCTGATTCATGGATCGCAGATAGTGGAACACCTATCAGTAGTGCCTATAGGTTTTTTGTCTGAGGAAGCCTCTGAAGCAAGAAACAAGGATTTTCGTAAATTTAGAGAAACTCATACGCGAAAGCACAGTAGCATCGCCACTAATGAAGACATTCTTCATAATCTTCTTTTATCTTCCGATCCTCTTCTAACGAGCCTACGACCGAGGATGCCCAATAGAGTTAAAAAATCTTCATTTAGAGAACTGGACGATTTGCTCATACATGACCAGAGTGAATTGGAGCTTATTGACATTTCAACAGATACAATAGTTGGAGCAGTTTCGGAATGTAGTGACATTGAAGAAGATGACGACAATAATGATCATGATGTCGTTATTGATGAAGACGAAGAAAATATAGTTTAAGTCTTATAGTAATATAATTGTTAGTAACTTTAAGGTAGTATTAGTTTATTTATTTTTTATTATAATCAATATTTACAATTTAGTTATTAGTAATTGTTTTATTTTTTATTTATAAATTATTATAGGTTTAAGTGTAATTTATTTAAAGATTTAAATATATTTTACAGTGTTATATTATATAAATAAAAAAATTATAAATACGTATTTTCTTATTCATCAACATCATAAAACATTTCTTTTCTTTTTGATTTGTTATTGTTAATGCGATGTCACAACTCATTACCGATATTTTTTTTTCAATATACATATAGAACTCACTAATGCACCTTTTCTTCATTTAACTTCTTATGTGTAATTCTTAGTAATTATAATAAATAATTAGATTAAGCAAGTACTGGTAGTCGTTACTTAATGACTCATTAACGCTTTTGTTATATTGCAACAAAAGCGTTAATAAGTCATTAAAGTACTCACAAATGCACCTGTTATTTAAGGAACTACTTAGTGATGACTAATTCTCAGTAATAAGTATACTTAATGTACCTCCATTCCATCAGTAATACAATAACAAAGATAGTTACTATAGGCAAAATATCTCGAAAGGGGCGCTCTGCGGGCACCATGTGTCCTTGAAGAAAACGTGGCATAAAATAGGTAAAAGACAGTAGTGAAAACCGCAAATCGAAACAAGGAGGGAATCATGAGATACAGACATTTTTGTGTTCGTTTCCATACAAAAATAACAGTTTTCATCGAATAGCTCCTAAAGTGCTGGTCAAATAAAAAAAGCGTAGTAACATTTTTTGTTGTTCTTCAATAGAGGAATGCAACTGTATATTTTTTTTTTTTAAATTAAATACTTTTTTAATTTTTCATTCTATGTCCGACCTCTTGTATGGGGACGATCCACTGTGCGACGCCGCGACACGCAGCGCAGCAGTCAATTGCTCAGCCACTGCGTTAACCGTGCCCTCAATTGAGTTGCTTTTGACCAAGAGCGGCCGTGGAGCAGCGGTGGCCCAGTGGTGGCGGCCCCGACTTGCGAACAGTAAGTCGTGGGTTCGAACCCAGGCAGGCGCATTACTTTGTGTAATTTATTTCAACACCGCTGCTCTTTAAACGGTGAAGGAAAAGATCGTGAGGAAACCTAGTGAAGAGAGAGAGAGTGAAGAGTCCTAGAACCAAAAATTCGAAGACATGTGACATCTACCAACCCGCACTGGGCCCGCGTGGTGCGTAGCCCATTCCCTCTCATAGAGAGGAGGCCTGTGTCCCACCAGTGGGAACATTAATAGGCTGATGATGATGAAGCGGCCGTCAATATTACAGTTTGAAAACTTGCGTTTTTCACTCATTAAAGAATACTAACATATCTCTGGCTACCCCTTTGCTTAATTCAGTGGCGTAATGTTTGTAAGACGACATTAGCACCTAAAAGAATCTAAGATCCTACACGTGATACGCCTACTAAGATCAATGAAGCAAATAATCACTCAAGCGAAACTACTCTATTACTAATGTGTATACATACAAGGGGCCGCCTCCACGAGCGAGAGAATCGCGGCGATTTAACGTATTTCTATACGAAAATATCGCTGCGATTCTCTCGCTCGTGGAGACAACCCAAAAGAGACTGTATAGAAAAACGTGGCAAGGACGGTAATATCGACGCGATTCTCTCCCCGATTATCACCCTGGGGTGCTGCACGATGCTGTTATCAACCCGAGCAAGTGGGCAACACCCCTAACATCCCCCCACGGTTTATCGAGAAAAATAGTTAACAATTGCGACAGAAAATTGTAATTAATTTTTCTATTAGCGAGAAACATCCGTTTCCACGTTTCGAAGAACTAACTATTTTCAAATGTCTGGTAACTTTCGCATTGGTTTCAATGTTACCAGTTATAATTATTACTATTACAAAATACAGGTGACTTTTTTATTTATCACTTTCCAATAAAAATGGTATAATAGGTGAACGGAGATAAATGGCATACTTATTTTTTTTTTTTGTGAAAACAAAAATCAAAAATATTCGAAATTTTTCATTTTTCTTTTTTTTTCAAAATTTCTCTTTCTTTGTTATAATATAAAAAAGTTTACTTGACATTTGTAGCGGTTTTTGATGATAGATCAATTTTTTTTTCAATACACTTCCTCGAAAACTGGTCCATAACGCACTACGATTAGGTACAACATGCAATGTATTTCACACGCGTGCGATTTTTTCCACTTTCCCGCACCTGTGCGGGAATGAAAATTGCCACAGATAACTATACCTATACTTAGTCCAAATTGGTTCAATGCCTATAGTCTGAGGTGAATGTTTTTTTTTAATTACGGCAAAGCACTACGCGTCTTTACGGCATAAATATTTTTTGAATATTCGAATTGTGTTTATAAATAGAATATCATAGATAAACATGATTATTAAAAACTAATAGTTACTTTTATACACAAATTAACATTTATTTGTGTTCTGAATTCAAAAATATGAAATAAATCTATTTTTATATTAGGCTGTTTAACGGCTTCATACCTTTGCCTCTCCTTCAACCTGGCGAAACCAAAGCGCGGAAAAAAAAATGAAAATTAAAATCATAGTTTCATAGTTCCACCAACCAATGAGTTAGGTAAACACTTAAATAAAAGAAAGGTAATTAGGAATTACAAAAAAAAACTACTCAAACAAAATTACAGGGTTCCTTTGGATATTTAAGTATGGATTTTCGTTTGTTGAACCCCAAACTCCACCACCCCTGCCAACGGCCCTGCTCGCAACCGGCGCGTGTGATGCATGCACGTGGAGTAAGCTAAAATAGTGTATTCTAGGATCATGCTGGAGTTAACGTTGAACTGGAGATTCTGCTTACCCCCACGGCAAAAAGGCATGAGTTTATGTAAGTTCCGTACGCCTTATCCGTGGCTAGAGCTTTTTGCCTAACTTAAGTTGCCGACAAAATGTTTGGCTAACAACTTACATAGTAACTACGTTACACATTCACAATCTGTATTGTTTCATTAGCGATATTCACACGGTATGAACGCTGCAGCGCTTGCATCGACAAACAGTTCAGCGACAAAGCCGCTGAATATCTAAAGAGCCTTCATGGCCACGATCATTGCATGGGCGACTATACTTTGTAAACGGCCAACCCTGGCTATCATACAGGTTTAAAGAGAATAAAATACTTAATATGCAAAAAACACAAAACTCTTTTTATTTATTAAAATGCCTTGTTTTGGCGCATAAAAACATTGTGGTACACTTGTTTAAATTTCTAATACATCACTTATTTTACAATTTATTGTTTTATGTAGCATGTTTTTGGTGAAACGAAACGCACACTCAAAACGCGTCGTCCTCGATAACGCCGCTAGTGACGTCAAAGTCTGTGTCAAAAAAACACTTTTATTTGAAAAGTAGTTAAAGTTTCACTAAGATTTTATTACAATATCGTTATCGAAATTTTTGCTTAAATTAAGCACATATTAATTAGTAAAATTACTATAATAAGGCCAAAAATTAGATGAAAACAATGCAGATTGAGGTAAATGACGTCACATCATGGCCGCGACAGTCACGGCCGTTTGAACTGTCGTAGAAAATTGCAAAAGTTAAATATTATTTTTGTGCGACAAGCGGTAAGCGGTTGAACTTAACTTTTATTATTTTTCTTGGGTTGATAATACTGTATTTTATTGATTTAAGTGAAGAAAAAATCACATGCATATTCCCTATTTGGAGTCTCCCTCCTATAATCATGTTATAATGGCTAAACTCTAATCTGTGTACCAGACACAGATTAGAGTTTAAATATATATCTATCTCTCGTTTTGGTAAGACATTCTATGTGATATATATATTTTTGGAGCCTTAAACAGCCATTTTATAGTCTGTGACACTTAACGCGACGCAGAAAAAGTATGCACGTTGCGTTTTGTACTTAGTAATGTTGTTGAAGTATAGTGTGGGATTTTATGTTTGTATTTAGTAATTTCAGTTTATAAATCTCGTTGGATTAAAACTTTCCAATCTAAAATTAACATGGAGTTTCAAAAACAATAATTTACATTTTTTTACTAAAACATTCATGTAATGTAAAAATAGAACAATTTCCAAAACCAAACGCAAACTTTGTATTAAAAAAATTGGTTGCCTGTAAAGTCGGTATACGGGCGAAAGTTTTACGTGACAACGACTTTGAGTGGTAAAATAATTTTAATGTGAATATTCATTCGTATAGTAGGAAGAAGGATGAAATAATAGTAACAATTTAAAACATTTATTTATACAAAGAATTATATTTAAAACATTAATTTATACAAAGAATCTCGCACTGAATTTCATATTAACAAAATTTTATTTTTACCTTTACACATACATACGTATTTATATACAAATATACATACAATAACTTGCAATATTGTTTTACAATTAACTGGCAACGTGTAAACTTGTATGCAGGCGCCTAAGCGAAATAGAAGCGCAAGACATGAACCGGTGTGTATGCCTATCTCTCTCACTCTCTCTCTCTCGCTCTGTCTCTCTCGCTCTTAGGCGGGCTAACTGTGCTCGAGTGGAAGGGACGCGTGCCTTTCACTTTTTATGTCTGTCTCTCTCGCTCTTAGGCGGGCTAACCATGCCCGAGTGGAAGGGACGCGTGCCTCTCACTCGCTCTCATTGTGAGCGCATAACGTGAGCGGAGTGTAACGCAGTTTCTTGAAGTGTCACCCGGCAAACCAATTTATAAGACGTTGTCACGTCAAAAAACAACGACTGGTGTGGTTAAACGAATTTGTTGTTAAACTTTCTTGCATTTTTGAGAAAAGTATTATACAAACCTCAACCAGTAAGAAAGCCATCCTGGCCTCGTATATAACCGGACCTCACCTGCAGTTCGGTCCGGCCAGGAAGGCTTACTTACTGGTTTCTGCAGTAATGTACTAATAAAATATACTGTGTATTACTCTACTCCACATCAATAGCTTAAAAAAAAAAACATTGTTTCGTAACAAAAACTAACAGTTGAAAAAGTGACGTAGCACCTATTTTTCGTAGGGATAGGCGTAGGCCCGTGCTACGAAGGTCTACGAAATTTAAATGTTCGTATTGAGTCCTTGTAATCCTTCGTTTTTTATTTTCGATTGTAATATCATTAAACAAGTTAGATAACAATATTTTATATGAAAAAATACAAAAAAAGAACAAAAAGAAAAAAAAAAGAAACAATAAAATATGAAACTGAATGCGAAAATTTTCACGTGAGAACTACTGAACAGGTTTGGATGAAATTTCACACGGATTATTTTTACAGATACTTTTAACCCAGTGGTCCGCTCCAATGGCTGTCCCATTGGAGCGGACCACTGGGTTAAAAGTACCGAACTGTACGCTAGCGAAGGCGCGGGCATAAGCCAATATAAAAAAAAGAAAAAAAAGAAGATGATGGTGGTAATGTACGATTAAGGTTAATAAAATTATTATTTTTGTAAGCTAGTAAGTTTTTTTAAGAGTATCTAAATAATCGTCCTCTCCTTACTTGCTACGAATTATCTTCGCTTCTAAACGTATCGTGGGACAGAGAGTCACGAAATGCCGCTTATAACAACCATTCAGCAGGTAATATCATTAGTATCTGAGAAAACAATGTCAAGCATCTACTAGTTTACGCCTAATGAGAAGTAAGTAGGTAGAACTACATAGGTAGTAGGTACACGAGTCAACTATACTTAGCACTGAAGCTAAAGTGCAGCTTCACGATAATTTCTTGAATTATAAAACATAAACAATCGTATTTGGAGTTCGTGCTTTATTCTACGCTTGATTACTTCGGGGATTCAATTTAGCAATTAAAATCTGAAAAATGATCTCAGTAACACGAGTTACGACTGTTGCAAAATATACTGTTTATTTCAGCAGGTTTATTTACGTGTGGGTAGCGCCATCTGTGGTAAGCATTTTGAGTTAGACCCGACGTAGAGGTTCAGACAATGCTAGGTAGATGTCAGCACTGGTATATAAAATTATTATATTTTAGCTGAGCTAATGTACACAGCGTAGTGGTCCATGTTGGACATTGGACACTATCATTAGAAGACCATCGTTACACTCGCCGAAGTCCTTCACGGTAATTTGAGAATTACATACACCACTTTCAACTGTCGGATCATGCATCACGATTCAAATCCGTAAATTTCCCGAGTTATATAACGTGATCGGTGAAGACAAACCAGTTTAATTTACTTCTATTAGTTCATAAATCCTATATCCATTCCAAAATAAGTTTATCAGAAATCTACGTGTACTTATGTGTCAAATTTCCGCCATTCATTGAGTAAAAAATAGGAATATTATTTTCCGGAACAGCGTACAAATCTACCATCCACTCAATCTAGTCCTGAAGCTTACTACCTTTAGGGTCGCAAGCTACCTTTGCACCTACCTACTTAACTTACACAAATAAACTGTCGCTCGCAAATCTACAACAATCGTACGGTATGTACTCCTCTTGCGTAATCCGTCCGTAGCTAAAGAGCCGACAAGTTTTCGTGTCTTCTATATAGGCAGCAGTCAGCACCTACCTTTAAAGAACTACATATTTTTCTACAAGTCTGTAGCCTCGTTACCTCACAACATGCACGGAAGTGAAACGCTGTGTGAATACGAACAATCCGCACATCACATCCTATGGGAAGTCGAATGGAGTATTCTGCAAAATGGTACACGCAAGCAATATTGTTATGTTACTTTGTAAGCTACATGTTGATGGAGTTTAAATCGTATACTTAGAAATTGTAGTAATAGACCAATTCGAATGTGTAGGATATTCGAATTGGCCTATAATAAAATACTCAAGCCATGTTCTCATTAATAAGTTCCTATTGTTTCCCGGGGTTTGTGGCAATGAATCGCTACTTTAGGAGTAGATGGTAGTACCAAACCTACGACGCTACGAGGGTGCTACGAACTTCTACGGGGACGTTAGTAAAACTAGGTATGAAAAGATAGGTAGGTTAGGTAGGTGCCGTAAAGTTGTGTTTATTTATATCAGAATAGGGTATAAAACACAGTATTAACAACCCAAGAAAAGTATTAAAAGTTCATTTCAACTACTGTTTGTCGCACAAAAACAATACTAAACTCCTGCAATTTTCTACGACAGTTCAAACATCCGTAGCTGTCGCGGCCATGATGTGACGTCATTGTCCACAATTTGCCTTGTTTACATCTAATTTTTTTGGCCTTAATAAAATTTACTAATTGTATGTGCTTTATTCAAGTAAAAATTGCAATAACAATATTATAATCAATTTTTAGTGAAACTTTAAGCACGTTTCAAATAAAAGTGTTTTTTTGACACGATGAACTTTGACGTCAATACCTGCGTTATCGAGGACGATGCGTTTTGAGAGTGCGTTCCGTTTCACCAAATACATGCCACATAAAACAGTAAATTGTTAAATAATTGATGAACTTAAATAAGTGTACCACAATGTTTGAAGGCCTAGAAGGCATTTTTCATAAAAAAAAAAGTTCTTACTTTCTCATCCTATTAATGTTCCCACTCCTGGGACACAGGCCTCCTTTCTATGAGAGGGAATGGCGGGCTATTAATCCACCACGCGGGCCCAGTGCGGATTGGTAGATGTCACATGTCTTCGAATTTTTTGGTTCTAGGACATGCTGGTTTCTTCACGATGTTTTTCTTCACCGTTTTGAGAGCAGTGGTGATGAAATAAATTACACAAAGTAATGCGCCTGTCTGGGTTCGAACCCACGACTTACTGTTCGGAGTCAGGGCCGCCACCACTGGGCCACCGCTGCTCTCACCGGAGTTCTTACTTTATTCTAAACTAGCTGACGTCCCGCGGTTTCACCCGCGTAGTTCCCGTTCCCGTAGGAGTACGGGAATAAAATATAGCCTATGTTACTCGTGGATAATGTAGCTTTCGAATGGTGAAAGAATTTTTTAAATCGGTCCAGTAGTTTTTGAGCCTATTCATTACAAACAAACAAACAAACAAACAAAGTTTTCCTCTTTATAATATTAGTATAGATAAATAAATCTACATCCTCACCTTCTGTCCTATAACTTGCTGTATAATTGTATATCCTCAAGGTTTTACGAAACGGTTGTCTTCACAGGAATCTTACCTACTTTGTTGGACTCTTAGATGTAAAAATGGGGCTCGAACTTGGTCTTATGGGTGAAGGTCGTTTATAACTCTTAGTTTTGCTGAATGTAGTTCCTATCGAGGACACTCCCGCCTGATCACCACTAAGAACTTTGAATAGAAATAATTAATGAAAAGATAGATTGGCCGAACGCACTGACGACGCACGCCAAACGAGAGTTATTGTTATTTTACGCGCCAAAGTTGACGCTTTCCTAATATGCCTAAACTTTAAGGGGGTGTGTCTCGGCGCTTCCGCATGATTTAAGCGAAAAAAAAATTAACTAATCAGGCGGAAAAGACCACGACTGTTCCTAGCTAAATACTTATCAACAGTATTAACCCTTAGAGTCGTTAACCAAAGTGTTCATGCGGAAGGCTCATAATTACCAGCGTTTGTGGTTCAGAGAGCGTTGTCAAGAGCACATTGCATCTCCCATAAGTACCCTGTAAAATGTACATAACATCTGTAATCTTTGACGTTATGAATCCAGCGGAAAAAGTAGGTCAACAACTCCTTACAGCGGTGGCTTCAGCGTATTAAACGGACTTAAATACCTATATCTGGGGAAATTGATCTGCCTCATTGGCCTTTGGTCGAGTGGTTGCAAGCGCGATTGCTGAGCAAGGTCCTGGGTTTGAAGATATGCCGCGCCGACCACAAATAAATTTGGATAAGGGCAAGAGAATCCGACGTAAT
The DNA here is from genome assembly GCA_905147715.2 of Xestia xanthographa. Taxonomy (NCBI): domain Eukaryota; kingdom Metazoa; phylum Arthropoda; class Insecta; order Lepidoptera; family Noctuidae; genus Xestia; species Xestia xanthographa. The sequence continues at coordinate 20,099,023 of LR990655.1, read as the reverse complement.
ACTATGCCCTCTAAAGACTTCACAATAATTGCCCACTAATGCCAGAGCTCATCTGATACTTGTACTTGCCCTACACTGGACAGATGCGATAGTGTCAAATATCTAGACTTGCAAATTGATGAATGCCTTAGATGGGACAAACAGCTCGATATGATAACTTCCAGAATATTGCGGCTCATCTACGTTTTCAAATCGCTAAGAGATCCCGCTGATATGGGCACACTGAGAATGGTTTATATTGCATTACTGCGTGGGGTGGTGCATCAAAAACCAACTTGCTGAGAGCTGAGAGCGCTCAAAGAGCTGTACTAAAGGTTATGTGTTAAAAAACCATACCGATATAAACAACTCTACGAGGACTGCGAGGTCTTAACTGTTAGACAACTGTTCATTCTGCAGTCAGCCCTCAGGACTCATAGATCCATGCCCAAATCAAACCCTAATAAGCGCACAAATGTCCCTTCAGGCGTTAAACATAACCTCATTAACCACAACACCTCTTTTGCCCAACACCAATTTTACGTTTTAAGTAAGATTTATACAAAAATCTGCACAAAAAGCTAGAAGCTCTTTTGGGAAATAAATTCTTTATTATTATTAATGATGAGCTCCCGGGTTCAATTCCTGGTTTGGGTAATATGTGTTATTGGGTTTTTCCATCAGGAATTTCTCAGTAGCAGCCTGGATCTGGGCTCGGTTGATGGCAATAGACTCGCCCCTTATTACATAGGACTTAAAACATAACTGACGAAACGTGGACCTGACTATTTAGGCACACCTCTGCCTAACCCTTTAGGGATTACAAGCGTGATGTTATGTAATGTTATCTGCCCGCGTAGCATAACCACCGGAGAAACGAAAGAGAATCGACAAATCTTTTGTCTATCTGTCATACAAAATGACAGATAAACAAAGGATTTGTCGATTCTCTTTCGTCTCTACGGTGGTCATGCTACGCGGGCTGGTGAAATGTGAGTCAGATACTATCGAGGACACTCCTGCCTGATCACCACTAAGCTAATGTTTGCTTGCACTTACAACATAGAAACGCTCTCTAGCTCCGCCCCGTTGACTTTGTATTGAAATAATGAAAGAAAAGATACCTATCGGCCGAGCGCACTGACGACGACGCACCCCATGCGAGAGTTATTGTAATTTTGCGCGCCAAAGTTGAGGCTTTCCTAATAGGCCTAAACTTTAAGGGGGCGTGGCTCGGCGCCTCCGCATGATTTAAGCGAAAACAATTTTAACTGGTCAGGCGGAAAATACCACGACTGTACACCTCTTCTCCACCGTTCGGTCAATACAAGCGTGCAGTTACGTATACCTAAAATTCTCACCCAACTAGTTTTGTCTAAAAACTCGTGTAAACATAGCCATAACTTCATGTAGGTTTTGCTAGCCTGTGGTTACCCTAGATATTCCCTGAGGAAGCTAAACATGTCAGAGCTTCTGAAAATTATTCAGGGTTCCGCTTTACAGCTAAATATTGCACGCCTTTGGGGAATCATCATCATCTGCCTAGCCCAGGGGTTCCAAACCTTTTTTTGTCTACTGCCCACTTTAAGAATAAATTATTTTTTAACGCCCCCCTTTTTAAACATACTTAAAAACCGCTAAGTACTTATAACTGATTATTGAAACGCAAATTTATAGTATTCGGACAGAGTATCTTTTATTGAAAATAAAACAAACAATCAATTCTTATATAAAAACTAATGTGAAGGTTGAATCTGATGCTGTTCAATAAGTTTGTTGATATCAGGTTCCAATTTACTCAAAAACAGCCGCAAGTCGCCACGTTCGGTAACACGCAAACGATTTCTCTTTTTAGTAAGCAGCGTTGCCACAGCACTAAATCCACGTTCACACAAATATGACGATGGGAATGCTATCAAAAATCGTTGAACAATTGACCACAATCCAGGGTACAATTGCGGGATCGGTTTTTGTAGCCAAAATTCTTGTTATTTAACAAAAACTTGTTAAAACATGATTGCCCGCGGTCTTTTATATCGAACCGAGTTTGAACTATATCTTATTTAATATTAGTTGATGTTCACAAGATGTAGTCGAGAGTCGAGACCTCAGTCGGTGTCTAAGAGTCTTCCTAGCTAGGTAGATGAAATTATAAATCGACCCCAAAGCCCAACACAATGCCCCCTTTTTTTTCTGGGTCTCTTACCGCCCCCCCTTTAGGCCTGCAGCGCCCACAAGGGGGCGTTATCGCCCACGTTGGGAAAGACTGGCCTAGCCTTTTCCCAACTATGTTGGGGTCGGCTTCCAGTTTTACCGGATGCAGCTGAATACCAGTATTTTACATGGAGCGACTGCCTATCTGACCTCCACAACCCAGTTAGTACCGGGTAATACGATACCCCTTGGTAAGACTGGTTGTCAGACTTTTTGGGCCTCTGACTACCTAACGACTGTCAAACATCTACAAATGACAGCCGGGACCAACGGCTTAACGTACTTTCCGAGGCACGGAGGAAACTCGGTATGTAATGGGCGGTCACCCATCCACAGACCAACCTAGGCAAGCACGGCTTAACCTAACGATCGACCCGAGCGGCTGTTATTATTTAGCCACGAGCTCCTCGCACGCCTTTGGGGAATATTCTTAGTAAATATTGAATATATAAACTTATAAGATAGATCATAGACCATCAGTCATCAGTTCAGCCATCATCATCAGTTTCCATTTTGACACTGGCACGGGTGGCTCTCTTGTTTTCTCTTTGGTTTTATGCAAACGTTTTGTAGTTTGTGCGTTTATTGAAATATCATGATTCTAGAAATCTAACGTGAGTTTTATTGAAATACTGCCCAAACTTCAATAGTAAAGTTAGAATACAAGTACACCTCCTCATATATTGACATTGATTGATGTTGTTTGTATAATAGTATCTGTTTGTATGCTTAAAGCAATACACTAGAATTGAATGATGGATTAGCAGTGGACGATGAAGTGTTCTTAGCCTGCGTCCGAACCAAAGCGATTGGTTATTCAGTCAGTAATTTCGTCAAAAACCGGCAACAGTCGGTCATTAACACGATCGCTTAAGTTAGGACGCAGCCTTAATAAGTACTGATTTTTATTTCCCGTGATCTTGTTTCGCGTGGAGTTATTATAAAAAATATATTACTTCCCTTTTTAATAGAATTTTGTTACCAATTTCAAGGGTTTTAATTTGTTTGCACGGATCACTAATCTCAATCAATCTTAAAACAAAAAATGCCTATGTTAAACTTTATAACATAAGCTATCTTCCAATAAAAGTCCCGTCAAAATCGGTCCAGCCGTTTCGGAGATTAGCCGGGTCTAACAGACAGACAAAAAGAAGTTTTTTTTTTTATAAGTACCGTATGTACTTTTATATACTTTGAAATTACAAACAGACACTTCTGTTTTATTTATTTTTATAGATACCAGATTTTTCCACGCTCTTTTAAGCCCACAATATGTGTTGACGCGCTAGGATATACTGGACATTATGCAGTCAGCAACATCTGCCAGAAATACATTGTTGCTCTGTATTTGCTTTCCAGGAATACCGTGGCTTTGCAGCCAATAGCAAGGACTTCGTAGCTGGAATTAATGTAACTTCAGGCGGTGACACGTGTTGGGTACACGCAGGCGCGGATACATGATTTCCTTTAGGGGAGGGAAATTTTTGTTTGATTTTATCTACCTTACGGAAAATTCATAAAAAAAAAAAAAATGAATTTTACTTAATCGACCTAAGGCGTCAATTTTAACAACAAAATGAACTAAGGCTCCAAGAACGAGCGAAACAAGCTCGAAAATTTTAACACTACCTTGAGCAGGTTACAATTGTTTAGACCCTTCGTAAAGGAGTTACTAGATCGACTCTCAGACAAAGGAAACATTTAAGAGGAAGTTGGCTGCAAGAGCGAGCGTAGCGAGCTCGAAATTTTTATGACACCAATCCATGGATTGAGGTTAGAATAGTTTCGATCCTTCATTATAGGAGTTACTTGGTCGACTTTTAAATAAATTCAAGAGAAAGTAGTCTGTAGAGCAAGCAAAGCGAGCTCGAAAATTTTAACACTTTACCTACCTTGAACAGCCTAGGTTAGAATTGTTTCGACCTACTGGAGTTACATGGGCCTCTTTTAAACAAAGTTAAGACTCAAGGAAAACTAGGCAAGAGCGAGCGAAGCGAGCTCGCAATTTTTTTACATCATTGCCTAAGATAATTATACTATAATTGCATATAAGGCCTCGGCGCAAGGGGCTCCTAATTTATTTCAGGCTCTATTCATGCCGGTCAACCGGTATAAATAGAGCCTGATATAAATTAGGAGCCCCTTGCCCCAAGGCAAAAATAGAGCCTGAAATAATCTGAAATAAATTATGTAAAAATCCAATAGGAGTGCCAATCCAGAGGTAGAAAAAAGGAGCCTTTTTGGCAATTGTTTTTCCTCAGCGTTAAACAATATTTTAATTTGAGTGATTCCATTTTACGCTAAATTTATTACGTAAAATATCATATGGCATCAGGCAGGAAAAGCTATAACTTTAAAAATCCTGAGCCTCAGGGGCAGCTACCTCTTCCTGGCGACGCGACGCCCATGGCAAGATATACAACTAGAATATTTAGTTTCAATTCCGTCAAACTAGTTCAAGCTTGGCTAACGACGTTTTCGGTCCGGTTCAGGGGGGGGCAATTGCACCCATTGCCCCCCCCCCCCCCCCCATAAGCCTGGGTACACGTGTTCAGAATGTTTTCAGAGAAAGGTATCTCTGGTTTGAAAATAGCTGTAAAATGTGGCATTATAAACAGGTTTCGTAGAAACACTTAATTCCTCTGGATCTCAATCTTTTGGAAAAAAAATAAAAGGACCTATGATTTTTTTTCTTATTTTTATGTACAAATAGAAATTCCCTTAGGTAACATAAACTTACTTAAGTCTTAAATTATGATACTGTACAGAGTTTGTACGACGGAATGCGGGCAGTGTGGGGAGATCCCGAATGTAGGAGTTATGGCAAGTCCTTAAATGTGCTGGTGCTTAATAAATACGATGTAGTACGATGTGCGTCCTCTATGGAGTGTAGTTTGTTAGAACCGAACTATATCTACGTAAATCCTAAATTCGTTTGAAAGAATACTAGCATTTTTGTAGCTAGTGACATCGGGACATCGATCCTGATGTAAAATTTGAGTATGATCACTGCAATGTTTGGTAATATCTAAAGTTACGATCACAGACGGAGACCGGGGTTGGTGCTGGCGATGTAGTTGAGGAGCTCGTCGGAGTCCTCGCAGACGACGGGCTTCTCGTGGTAGCAGGCGACGTCGTGCCACGCGATGCCGTCGTTGTACACGTTGTTGAGGACGCTGAGGCAGGACTCGGAGGTGGCGTTGATGTCGAACTCGGCGTTGTCGGGTTGACGCAGCTTCTTGTGACCGGTCTGAGACCAGGGGTTGTAGCCCCAGCCGTTGGGGATCTGTAAAGGACATTTCATTTAATATTTTGATGTAAATCTAGTATATAATAAAACAGTAACAAAAGAAAAACGGTACATTGAGAATTTTCTAGAAAAAAATAAGTGGCTTTTGTTAGAAAAACGTAACTGGTGACAAGAAGTGACTTTTAAGAATTTTTTGTCTGTTTGTCTGTGTGTATGGTACGGCTTCACGCCAAAACTACTGGATAGACTGAATTGAAATTCAGCAAAAATGTTCTTTGTAAACCAAGGAAAGCTTTAGGCTTTATAATCACGCCGTATGTTATGGGAGGTAAGCAATATTGATTTTAAAAGGTTTTTGTTCGTAATGAGAGGTTTTCCTTTTGAGGTTTAAAAAAAAAACTTAGTTTCCAAGAACTCTATAGATGGCGTTGAACTTACTATGCCAAAGCCAAAACGCTTGAAAAAAAACACATTGTGTCACGTCACATACTCTCGTTGACTGATACTTTAATTTGCTTAACCTTCCGAATATAACCAATATTTCTCGCGCTTTGTTAAAATCAGTTTTTTTAGGTTCCGTTCCTTGCATTATCATACTTACTCCTAGCGCCATCTATCCAGCGACTAGGGAAGAGCTAAAAAGAAAATCCCTCGTTGAATGCACAAAATGACATGTTATAAGCTATATTATGTGACGGAGACGAAGTTGCGCGGGTCAGCTAGTATATAATATACGTTTGAGTTCTAATCAAATGTCTCTACCAGAACATTCAAGGAAAGAATTATGCATTTATTTTGAAGAGTTTCCGCCCAGAAGTTGTAAAATCATCGATAGCATTGCAAATGAGCTTATTCAGGTTAATACTATCATAAAACCCACCTCGAGCAAGTGCCGAAGTTAAACACTATGCACTTAAGTGATATAACGTAATAGAAATACTTTAGTGTTCGAAACAGCGTAATAATAACTCAACTTTCACACAACAAGGCACCAATTGTACGCACAGGTGTGTCGTCGAAAGTTTATGATTCAGTAAATAAGTACTTGACGGTAACTGGGAATTTCCCTTTAACGATGACATCCATATGTAACGCATTAGTTCCAACCACAACAAAGAACTTTACGAGTTCTTACAACACTGTAAACATATGTACATTTCGTAATTTTACTAGAAAAAGAACACTGCCCTACTTCTTTTTGAGGAAACGACACGGACTTCTTATACAAGGGTGATAATAGAGCCTCAACGAAGCCGAAGGGCACAGCGGGTCTAAAATGGCCGCTTTAGCAGAATCTACGCAGAATCTTAGTATGATTCACGTTAAAAAGAATAATTCTTAAAATGGACTTTATGCTCATAGCTGTAAAGTCCATTTTAAGAATTTTTAACGTCATTTATATTACGATTCTGATAAAGCGGCCATTTTAGACCCGCTGTGCCCTTCGGCCCGTAATTTTTTTGTTCTGGGCCATACCTGGGAACCTCCTAGTTACGGAGATATTGAAGTTCCAGCTTTTTCATAAGTTTTTTCTTAAATACTAGTTTTTAAGATTATAACTTTCCTTTAAATACCTTCATGGCCAGTTTACTATCCCTTGCATCCATCAGCACAATGTTTTGAGTGCGTTACATTGAGTTTTACAGTAAAACGTGATTTTTCACACAAGGATCATTCCCACTAGTTCTACTACACAGTTCTACGGTAGAACTAGTGGGACATTTTTTTTCCCACTAAAGTCGTTTTCTAGCAATAAGTTTTGCGTAGGGTTACATAGTTTGATGTACAGCATGCTTGGTTGACAGCTTCGTGAGGGTCCGTTCACGCCTTATATTAAAAGAAACGCCTTCCACAATCTACATAAGTGCCAATAATGCCATTTTATCCGATCGACATGAATCATAACCCAATTGCATCTCACCACAGGCACAACAACAACAACAACAGCCTATAACGTCCACTGCTGGACCTCTCCCATGATGGGAGGAATTTGCCGTAATCTCCACGCTTGGCAGGCGGATTGGAGATCGCAGTGATGAAAGACTAACAGAAAACGCTGCTGCCCATTCTCTGGTCTACGGAGGCGCAAGGTGTTCTGCCTCAGACATTAGTCGCCTTATACGACACCCGTCAGTGTAATGGGTTGGTTCTATTCTACTCTGCCGGATACCACACGGCTAACCACAGGCACAGTGCATTGCAACTACCTATGAGCGAGTATATTAATTTTCTGATAATATTAAAGGTAACAAATTTGCTACTAACCTGGTTGGTAGGGGACAGCTTTTCACGGTTCGCGGACCAGAACCAACCGAACACATTCTTGGGTTCTAGGTCCTTGCGGTTTTCGCAACCCTTGAAATCACAGAGACGACCCGACGTCCAGATGTAAGGTACATCATCTGCAATGAGAAAATTACTTGTATCAGTACAAGAGGTCAACGCAATAAAACGCCGCAGGGTCACACTTCAGATGTGCTAAGAGCCCGTCAATGCCCATTACAATATTTATAATATTATCTAACGACGCTAGTGAAATGTGAAGGCTCCCAATTACGTCTAGCCTTCACATGGTACTTCGGAGATGACATTAAAATTTCACAACACTTTTATACTCACTTTGCTGGATGAGCTTGAAGATTAGATTGTTTTCTTCTTGCGTCTCCATTGAGACGAGGTCCATGCAGTATTCGCGGCATATGTTGCGTCCGTCTAACCAGTCTACTTTCCTGTTGGCTAGGGCGGGAACATGCCCACTGTAGAAGTAGTTGTGGCCTCGGTAGAAGAACTCTTTTGGTCCTAGAAGCAAAAGAAAGAAGAATTTTGAATGACGTTTGAATAATGCGTATTTATCGGTTGCATTTACAAAACATTCGAGCCAAGGTTGAGTCGTGACAGTCAAACGTATAAATAATATTTAACAGTGTATTGCTTCTATTTAGTGAGGCGTTAATAGGTGACAATCGAAGACCCTCGGTGTGACAGGTCATGTACCTACACATCAAACTGTTGTATCACGGTCGTGACATTGAGGTGCCTGCGAGCAATTGTGTTAAATTATCACGAGCTATGTCAGTGTCGCAATACAAGACGCCATTACATAACGTAGGTAACGGCCACGCATCGCGACCTTTCCTCCTTATATAAAAACGCAAACGACATATTTCAAGCCGTATATGGATAATGTCAACAAAAACGAGAAAAAATGTTATCATTCCAACGAAACTTAGATCAGCTTTGATCTAAATGGCGTTAACATTAAATGTGGATCGATTTATTACACAGTCACGTCGCGTCGTCCTTGTTTTATTTATTTTATTCTAGCTCTTAAATATCATTAAGGTGATGCATTCTGAAATGTTCACTTTGGATAGGTATTATTATTGAGTGTTAATGTTACAAAAAGTCTATTAGGTAATAATCATTCTTTTACGAAATGTATAGAAAAGGGGTAATTACGTGACAGCTATAATGCATCTCAGCCTCGACGCTGTGCAAATTAATGGCTGGTCCCATGTGCCACAGTCCAATTGATATAGTTCACAAGTTCAATTGCTTAAATGCACAAAAGATGCAGCCAGTATATAACGCGGCACGTTTGTATACAAATCGTTTGTACATAGCTATGAAGTGTATCTAAAAGCATCCGCGACCTACATACCTAACCGGCTAACTCTAGTTCTATAGTAACTGGATCGTACGGTGTCATTCTTTCATCATTTAATAAAATAATGGGCAGAATTGTTGCGTGAAGTATGTAATATGTTTATTCTAAGTCTACATTAGGTATGTGCAGAATGATTTTGGCAGACGGTGTCGCAATGGCCGCGGGCGCGGTGGGGTCGCGGCTGCGGGCGGCGCAGCGCGGCGCACAGAGTCACAGATGCGTCGGTCACGCGCCGCGCCAACTGGGCCAAGGATCGCTACCGGATGCGATTTTTATATTTAACCAACCGGCCAGTTCACACCCATTGTCAAGCCGACAATCCTATTTATCTGCATTATTAGATACCTGATACGAAAATATGTAATCATTTAGCGTTTCGTTGCTAATTTTTAACGCTACATTTTTTATCAAGTGCGTTTTTGAAGGTTTCCGTTGTTTACCGACAAAGTATACGTCAAGTTTGAATCGTTAAAGCTCATCGACCATTAAAATTTTATGATTAAGAATGTTCTCGAGAGCTGGAACGCGCTATGACAACGATCACGTTAATCTCTACTAAGCTACGTGCAAATAAAGATAATTAGGTACCGCGGTGCCCAAGCTAATCGTGAAGGTCCTTTATTTTTTGTGCACGAGTCCTATTTAGATGGTAATTATAGTGAACAGCATCGTTATTAGTGATTTTAGTGATTACAATGCGAATGTGTTCGCACGACACGCCGACGAGCATACACAATGCTTGTGCTCAGACCTTGCTTAGTGACAGACTGACGGATGTGCGATTGTCTCTGAAATCCGGCTCGGAGACGCTGACATCAGAAGCACGAATGTCTGGCTGAGTTTATAGCCAAGACGTAGATATTCATAAAACTTTAGTACTATAAGCTTTAACTGTCAGGCAGGATACTTGGACGATAGAATCAAATTAAGTAATGGGACAAGTGTCTACCGATTAGCATTGCATCTAAGGGCAACAACCAATTTTTAAGTGTGTGTGTGATTCGTTTAAAATCGATCCTCGCCATTTTATAAGTGCTATGTCATTGTTGCAATACTGAAGCACTGCAGTAAACATTTTCGTACAGCTGCCATAAAAGCCACAAATTAAATCATAGAAAGGTACGGATCGTAACTCATCAAAACGTACCGTAATATTATATTATATTTGTTGATACATAAAATAATAAAGTTCGCGTTGATTCCATGAATTCACGAGGTAATGTAAAAGATGAATTATTATTAGAGTATTGGATTGTAATATCGAAAGGAACGTTGAGATGAAGGCTGTGTTGCAAAACCTAAATGTATATACCTATGACACCTAAATGATATGACAAGATGGGCAGATGACATTGTTGCCATTGCGGGAATGAGATGAGATCCTGGATGAAGCTGGCACATGAAGAGAGGCCTATATTATACCCAGCAGTGCGTGTAATTATGATGATGCTGATGACGGATCAGCGTATAGTATAGCATCGTGTGTCACGATGGATATCCGAAAAGACAGAAAGCTTTAGCAATACTAACGAATGCATCACGAATATTTCAACTAATATCACAATTTATATCAAGCATTAAAACATTATTTATCGTATTAATAAATTACCAGGATATTTTACAGTTTAAAGCGTAATTTAATGATCATTTCGATTTATAGTGAGCTACTACATCGAATCAAATGACAAGTTTTTTTTTAATACATGTGTTTAATGTAAGATTTTTTACTTTAAACACCTTCACGACCCCCGTACTATTCAATCCGTGAGTCCGTGACATTGAGTCCTTCCGAAAAGTCTGATTTTTCACCCCAAAAAAAAGTAATTTCCCAGCAAAAAAAATTGTGTAGGGTTTCTTAGTTAGATGTACAGAAAGCTTGGTTGAAGGCTTCGTGAAGAGTCTGTTTACACCCTGTATAAAACCTATTCTAACCTAAGTCATGGTTAAGCTGTGTGTCAAATGTCATCAAAATCCATTCAGCCATTTAGGCTCAAAAAAAAAGTAGCAGATAGAGTTATTTTTGCATTTATAATATTCATTTTGAAAGGAGTATGGATGACTAATTCATACCGTATATACTTGTTACTCATATTTTTTACAAAACGAAGTCTAATCTGGCTGCCAAGTTTAAATATAAGTTGCCATTTTTTGGGTCAAAAGCTCTTGTTATATTTCTGGGGTCGATCTCGTCGATCTGGGCTCTGTATTACAGATACAGAGATCGACCCAGAAATGGTTGGTTCGTATTCCAAGCCGATGAAAAATTTACTTATATCACCAGGGTTCATAAATGTACAGGTTTATGTTACTTCATCTACATACGAGTATTCGCACGGAGCCCGTTCGCAAACCAACCAGCTGAATTTCGCCATGCTGTACACTAAGTAAATTATTGTAAGTCATAATTTATCTTAATATGCCAAGTGTATTAACAGAATTTGAAAGTTTTAATAAAGAATAATTGCACTAAGTTACATATCATAATTTGTTTGTCTGATTTACATTACAAGTCTTTTCAACCGACGATACCCGTGACCTGTGCCCATGACCAGTCACTTAAAAACCCATGAACTTAAGTTTACAAAGCTTTTAGTGTGTGTAGGTAGATAGTATCATTCTCCATCCATGGTGATACCGTGTACGAATACGTTTGGGTAGGTAAACTTGAGAGCCTAAACAAGTAAAAATGAATCTCGACAAGACTGACAAAAGAGCTGTAGCTGTCAATTCATGACTTTTGCAAAATCGTTGTCGCTGTAAAATGTAGGTAGCTTCGTCTTGGCTTTCTTTCTATCTAAATATCATCAGACGCGGACGATTGCTACCACAGAAACAAGAAATATAGAGCTGTTGCAAACCGGAAAAAAATGTAGAGCTTAGTAACACGCTCGATTTTGGACGTGTACATATACGAACTAACACAAGAGATTGCAATCTTGTAAAAAGAATTGACCTGTTGTGAAGACAACGCATGAGACAAGGACGCCTTAAGATTGACAGATGATTACTTTTTAATATTATAAATGCGAAAGTTTGTGTGTAAGGATGTTTGTTACTCTTTCACGCAAAAACTACTGAACGGATTTGGATGAAATTTTGCACACAGATAGTTTATAACCTGGATTAACACATAGAATACTTTTTATCCCGGTAGTAAGATCCCATGGGACAATTATCAAACTTCAAGCGGGCGAAGCCGCTGGCAGAAGCTAGTAAAAATAAACTAGGGTTACGATGCCTTTGCATTTTAATGCGAGACAGTTCAATGAAGCTTATTCACTCCGTACTGCTAAGATGTGGACAGTTTTTTACATAATAATATCTCTACGTCTGATGTGGCCTTGTTGTGCCTCAAATGACACACATCACACAATCAGTCGACGCATACATCTGGCAGCTGCATTGCTGCTCAAGAGCTACTGCACCAGTCTAGCTCGGGGTGGAAAAGGGACCGACATCATGGTATCCATTTGCCAATTGATTTTAAACCTCAAACCCTCTGGAGTAAGTACTGATACAGGTTGTGGCGATTCACCCCTCAACCCGCTCGATACGTTTTCACCCATGTGTATAATGCGTCACATCGCTCATATCTGCTTGCGTGAATAACCAGTAAAATGGTGGACGCAAAGGGCTCTTTATTTTTATTAAAACGGTGCTTCGTAATAGTATTGTTTTGGGACTTCCAGTTGTCAGTATTATGAAACTACTAGTTGGTTGTTCTCGACTCTAGGAAAATATGACGATATACTGCAAATTGTTACATAGCGATTAGAAAAACAGAATCAGTTTAAAATAGTACATTGTTCACCGAGAGGAGAAAGTGACCGATTACCGTCGAGGGTATCGTTTGAAGCCCGAGCCGTAGGCGAGGGCTTTAAAACACCCGAGATCGGGAATCGCACTTTCTCTCGAGTGATACATAGTGCTTTATACTACACCTACGAGGAAAATAAAAAACTCAAACAACACACAAATTGGAAATGGCGCCAATGGCGTCTGCGATTTTCAGATGTTCTTTTTAGGGTTCCGTAGTCAAATAGGAACCCTTATAGTTTCGCCATGTCTGTCCGTCCGTCCGTCTGTCCGTCGTCGCTTAATCTCTGTGACCGTTAGCACTAGAAAGCTAAAATTTGGTACCAATATGTATATCAATCACGCCGTAAAATAAAAATTGGAAAAAAATGTTTTATTAGGGTCCCTATATGTAAAGTGGGAAGTGATTTTTTTTTTAATTTCAACCCTAACTTGTGATATATTGTTGGAAAGGTATTTAAAAATGAATAGGGGTTTCCTAAAATCATTTTTTGATAATGTCAATAATTTCCGAAATAATCGCTTTAAAAGTAAAAAACAATGTGTCCCCCCCCTCTAACTTTTGAACCATAAGTTTAGAAAATATGAAAAAATCTGAAAAGTAGAACTTTATAAGGACTTTCTAGGAAAATTATTTTGAACTTGATGGAAACAACAGTTTTTGTACAAAAAAGACAAAAAGTTGTACAAAATAATTTCTGGACTAAGTTTGTAGTATATTCGTATATGTAGGCATTTATACATAATGGACCTTTAAACTCATAAGTGGGAACACTTATTGTGACGGACGGGAAACTACGGAACCCTACACTGAGCGTTGCCCGACACGCTCTTGGCCGGTTTTATTTCAAATTGTTTATCCTGCCGCCGCAGGGTCGCACTGCCAGCCCGACACCATCCAACACACAGCTAGTGGCCAGTGTCATTTTGCGAACTTGGAGATAAAAACTCACTGTAAAAACTTTTTGGCTTTTGATATTTAGGTTACCGGCGCATAGTCTTACCCAAAATTAAAAAAGAAAAACCACGTAAGAAATGGATTTTCATACACTTTTCTCTCCCGCTCAGATGCGTTTTCTCCCCGCATATTTGTTCGATATGCAATGACGTACTTTCTACCGTAAATTTGATAAAGTATCAAGGTACTTTCCAAGCAGGTGTAGTATAAAGACTCTTCCTCAGATAACAGCCACGCCCAAAGTACTAAGTATCTTCTGCACATAGAGGTTAGTATGCATAACAAATTCAAGTAGTCTCCAAGTGTTGTTTTTTAAACGGGATAATGAAGTGTTTACACAAGACGCATTAAAAACATGCTTACAAAATTGAAGAAGAATAAAGATCCACTGCGGACGACCGTGAGCTCAAACCTCCACGTTTGTAAGCTTATAATAAAATAATTAATTCCAACTTAACGATGCCCCATTAAAAGTACAGAAGTTGTACATTAAAGATGTCATGCGTCGTCAAGGTACTATTGCAATGGTCGAAGATAAATAATGTACATCGGAATACATGTTTACTATTAAATATACTTATGTGCTTACTGTAGATAATGCGTGACTACTTACAATGTTTATAAATTATGCCCACACGCTGTTTATTACTTTATTAAGTCCTAAAGAATGCTATGAAGTGGTTAATTGCACACAAGATTTTCTTATGAGAATCATTTGTAAATTGTTGATTGTGAAATGTTTTATCGCGCTCTCTGTAGAGTGCTCTTTAATGTATTTTAACTTTAATTAAATGTTATTTCTGTTGCTATTCTAAAAGCAAATTAATTCCTAATGGCATCAACTTTATCATGCTCTTATTATTCGAACCGGTTAACACAAATTAAGTTGGTATGGCCTTTCGGCATTCTGAATTCAAATGACAATAAAATCTGTCACATACGTTTATAAAAACATTTTATTGCTCACTAAAACGATGCTTTTATGGAAAAATACATTGTATAAAAAGACATTAAAATCTGCAAAGAATAATAGTACAGCTACTAAAATTAATTCTCATTTCGCTTAGGAACAATGCGTCTCTTCTATAACAATAAAAGCGACAGCTGTTACGAAAAGAGAAAAGACCTAACACAGTGTTTATTTAGATGGCTCAATACTTTCACATTTTACAAAAAAAAACGATTATCACAATAAACTAGAGGTTATTGTTTGTATAAATATTCGGGAGGTCCTCCTCCACAAAGCTATGAAAAAGAAAATCATTGAGTAGACGTAAACACCTTCTAAATAACTAGAGAATGCTATAGAACAGTATTAATATTCGATAATACCTAAATTATGCAAATTATAATACAGTTTCTGTTTAAGTTGTTGACTCCCACGAAATAACAGTAATAAATACAGAAACTAATAATAGAATGTCTAGATTATTCTCTAATACAAATAAGCATTTCGTAGCGAAATCTTCCCATTTCCTATTTTCACTCTACGATTGTTTGTGGTAAATATACATTAGACCACAATGCCGACGAGTTTATTAAAAAAGTAAAAGCTGCGTACATAGATTTACTTAAACAAGTTTAAAGAACCGAGATGTTTTCTCCGACAATATGAGGTTGCGAAAGTGCCATAATTACACATATGAGAAAAATTATACCCCTTATAAAAGATATCTTCGGGTGCCCTAAGGGCTAAGTTACACTTACAGAGTTACGAGTGTTACGACATATGAACGAATAACCGAGTTCTGTTGCATAAATTGTTGGATAATACATAATATTAATAATACGTCAGACGAATTTAATTTATTGATATTATAAAATACCGCAGACCGTTCACTTTCCACGAAATGAGTAGGTTATCGAGGTACTTTAAGGAAAAATGTTTTAGTTTCTTTGGTCTTTCGTAAAGTTACCGTTTCTATTTTTAATATATGGCTGTTTTGCGGCTTTATATCTTTGCTTCTCCCCCAAATTAAATTATAGTTTCATATAATTTAATACGAAAATATTTTTTTCATTATTTCATTTCTTCGAAGTGTATTGAAAAACGCTGTTTGACTGCAGTTCTCGGCTCCATAACAGCCCTTTTTGATCTAGAACTTTGAAGAAGAAGTTCCTAAACCCTAATTCTTTATACTTATCTAGACGACTTATAAGTACTAATATCAGTGTTCGGTCACCGGCAAAAATATTATTATTATACAAGCAGAAATGTTTTCTTTGTCAGAAATAAGTAATCAATATTAATAGGTATGGAAGAATGATTAAGCTTGGGCCCACTTCAACCTTCATTGTTGACATTGGTGTATGTTAGAATTTGTGTAAACAAATCACATTCCTAACTCCTTAATATGTAAAGCCTATTTACACAAACGTGTTATTTATGAAGACGAATATTAAAGTTCAAGTTTAAAATAAATACTCCAAATATGTCACAACCGTATGATAATTAATAAAGACTATTTGAAATATACAGGTGACGGTTTTTTTTATACCTAATCCAGTAGTACCTGTGAATTTTTGAAATACGTATAATTATTCAGTTGACCTCACCTTTTGAAACAGTGAGTGCTTCGTTGCGTTTTTAATACGCAATTACTGCTATTTTTTGCTTCATTTGAATATTACTTATATTCAAATCTTGAGAGTTGAGACACCTTATAACTTATCGCTACAATTATTTCGTACTTATACCTATTATAAAAGACCATAAAGGGTGTAAATATACCTTTAACGAAGCCGAAAGGCACTTGTTCTCCCCGTCATCGCAATATTTTTTTGTTCTGGACCATGTCTGGGAACATACTTGTTACGGAGATATTCGGTCGAAGTTCCATTTTTTCTCAAGTTTTTTTTTCAAATTCTACAGTTTTTAAGGTCATAACTTTACTTTTTAAATACCTCTACAACCTTTTTACTATTACATGCGTCCATCAGCACAAAGATTTTAGTGCGTTACATTGAGTTATTCCGTAAAACGTGATTTTTCACCCCAAAATAAAGTCGTTTCCCAGCAATAATTTATGCGTAGAGTTACTTAGTTTGATGTACAGAACGCTTGGTTGACGGCGTCGTGAAGGGTGCATTTACATCCTGTAAGTATACCCCATAGTTTTCTAGAACAAACTACTATGAAATTACGAACTAAAGTTGATTTCACATTACATGTATCAAAAAATGTAAGAATATGATATTGCATCACCGGGATAATGAAAACTGTGGATGGAAAATCCTCATTCGATTTGCTCTCAGAAATAATTATTTTCGAGATTTTTATGTAATCATTATACCACGGAGGAAATCTACGCGAATTTTATATGGTTACCATCAATTTGGCAATGTTGGTACCGTCATAAACCTGAATTTTCTTCTAACACTACACAAGCCAAGCCGAGTTATACGCACTAAAAAACTGAGCTAGCAGGCTAAAAATATATCCACGGACATTAAACAACTTTAAAAAGAAAAAAGATCTCTTGACGAGGAAACGGAAAAGTGCTTTTCCCAATTACGAGACCGTACTTGAGTGCGGACGGACGGACGTCGGGGGGAGAGGGGGAAGGACGGGAGGGGCGCCCCGTCCTCGAACGAGTCCGCGACCTTGCGAGGTCAATGACCCACGGAAGCTTTTACTTTCCTACGTAATAATTACGCGCTGTATTTTCATAGCTTGATAGATTATGCGTAAACTGTGCACACCATGCCATGTTTATTTTGGAGCGTGTTTTCTTATGTACTGTTTGTACTCAAATAATATTGTTTGTCTAAGTAACAAGCTGTCGTTATTAGATATAATATATAGACAAAATACGAAATTAGAATCGATAGTGGATGAAAGTTTTAAAATAAGAATGACTTCATGGAATGGAAAATACCTATTTTAAAAACTAATACGGATTGTTTTTTATCTGCTAGCCGGTATTTCGTGTGTAATAAAATGAACATTATATAATATATAGTTTTAAATACCTAATAAAATCAAGCAAAACGACAAAGGTTTTTTTTCGTATCGCCTGATTACAAGATTTTTATGACTATACCAGGCATAATAGTTCACATAGTCATTTACAACCGTAAGATTATGATGTATCATAAATTAATATTATTAGAATCCAGTTTTCTCATCACGTTCTTATAAGGTTGATCTTAGCTAAATAAGTTCAAGGATCTACATGTTATTTCCTGGTTCATTAGACCACACATCAGTGGTAACGTTGTCATTGAGATGGCCTAGTGTTGCACTCAATTTAATTAGAATAATGAGACCAACTTATACAGGTTTTCTTATCACTGATGTACCGCTTACTGTACATCAAACGAAGTTTTATGAGGTCAACAAAATAAATTAAGTATTAGTAATCTGGTCTATTTTGTCATAAAAGTGTCTAATAAACGTGATTTAGTACAAGATTTGGACGGCATTCGTCAAACCTTAGAATAATAATATTACTTTATCGCGGAGAAGCATAATGAAGCCATTTAATTGATTGAATTACATAATAATACCTGTTTTATCGTTGTCCATCACGGGGAGCATTTGCCTGTAATGTAACATTTGAGGTTCGAGCATCACATCAGAAAGTGAGGAAAACTATTTCATTCCTGTAACGATGCAATGTGTAACGTTCACTTGTTTCTGCAAATAATTGAATCTTTGATTGCTACATTACAGACGAATGCTCCGGTGATGAGCGAGTTAAATAATAATAAAGAATTCTAAATTTGGAAAAAAGCATGACCATGATGGTGATTAACGAAGAAAAGTCCATGACGTTATAAAACCTGTCTTCTATTAGAAGCAGCATAGTTTCTGAATAAAATTAGAGAATAAAACAGACGTATATATTATTGAATTCCGTTAGGTCTAACAGACTTTTATTTAAAGACATCACTTCACGTGTTTTGATCATAGCCACATCCCGTTGAAGATAAATATCGTTAAATACCCATATTAAAATGAAAATAAATAATGATGTAATTAATATGCATGCATGGCAATTAGTAACTAAATTAACAGTTGTTTTGTCGCAACAAAAATGTGGTTCCCGGGTCGATACAGCGTCAAAACAACATTTATTAACATATCATCACGCCTGTAAGGATAAAGGGTTAAGCAGATGTGTGAAGTTAAGCTTCGTTACCTTGTAGCAACATTGACACAAATGAACCTGTTTCTGTACTTATTTATATCGATTCTAATTCATTCGTGATGAGTAATTATACTTGTTTGTTTGTTGTTACCATGTAGGTTGTTTAGTAGTCTTGAAATAAAATAAATAAACATTATCAAGAACAGCACTACCTAACATGGTCTACGTAAATATAATAATATGTAATTTATTCATCAAAAACATTGTAGTACATGTCACAATTTACAGAATCGATTAAATAGTGTACAAAGACTACAATAAAATATTCAGCCTAAACCGAACGTTGCCACACCTATGTACAGTTATGTTAGAAATACTTCGTGATTTTAAAAAAAAATTGGTACTGATACAAGTGGGGAAACTTAGTCATTGTAGCCGAGGCAGAATTTACAACCAACCCGTAGGCGTGGGTGTTATGGATACGAGAATTTCAAATGGCGTTCTTAAATGCACTTCAAAGAAATAAAATAATAAAACGAAAACTATTATTGCATTAATTCTATTATATAAATTGCTTATTTTAACGCGCTCTGCCTTAGCAAGTTGAAGGAGAAGCAAAGGTATAAAGCCGCAAAACAGCTTTTTATTATTAATAGAAAATTAATTTAGAATACAAATAATAGTTTATTAATGCATAATTTCTTAAATAATAATGTTTATTTATGATGTTCTATTTATAAACACAATTTAAATATTCATGAAATATTTAGGCTTTGCTTTGCTGAGGTAATAATAAAAACAATCACAGTCGACTATCTCTAACCCCACGAGTATGAAATACACTGCATTCTGAACCTAATAATGGTTAAATAAGAGCCAGTTTTCGAGAAATTTTGTTGAAAAAGTGTTTATCATTTGTGGGGTAGTATCATTGGTAAGGTCATTGTTTCAGATTCTGTTTTAAAGATTTCTTAGATATTGGTTGAATTTTCTTTATTATATTCGTGTTTGTACGATTTTAAGTACGATATCCAAAGAAAGCTTATATTTTTTTCGCACTAATAAGATTTTTTTTCGCTTGAAATATAAAATCTTAAATAAGTAGGGTTACAGGGCGTCGAAAAAATCGTCCACATCGCTGTCAACATCAGGAAAAGTGCCCAGAAGGCTGGCAGCATTGCCACGTTGGATAGCAATGCTGATTCTTTGGCTAAAAAATAGGCCCGCCCTCTGGTCACGTGAACAGTCGACCAACCGTTTGGCGATTTCTCGAAAAACTAGGTGGGCACTCGGACCCCATGGCCCTAGTGTTTCAACCCCAAACGGCTCAAACACATAATTACCAATTAAATTATTGTATTTGCGCCGTTTGAGGTTTTCAGCACCTGCAGCAGCCGCCCCAGCGCAGCACACTGTGCTAGGAAGATGGGATGGCGCAAGGGTGTCGACGCAAGTTGCGTCCCACACCAAAGGCCTACCCAACTTCCATGGCATTATGGTCATACCATCTGGTCTCTTGCCATCGACGCGTGCCAAGCCAGTGGGTTCTAATACAGCTGGCACCCCGGCGTAAGCTTATATTGTTTTCCACATAGCCCTCTATATTGTTTTCCATTTTAGTTCATTGAAATTATTATCAATTATAATACATTTCCTAGATATTTCAGATACTTAAAACTTTCAGAACAAATTGTCCTAGAAAAAAGTGAACCTACGTTTCAGTGACGATTAGAAACAAAAATAACATGAAAAATTGCCAAAAAGAAATACGTTACACTAGTTAGAGGAACGAGCAAAGGCCAATTTAGCTAATGGAAGCAGATTTCGATTCTGTTCGCACATTGTCCTGTCGGTCGTAAGGATATTTAAATGTTTTTGGTATTTGTACTTACTGCTAGCGCATTTCTGGGGGTTAGGTAGTGATAGGAAACGTCCTGGTTTCTGTGCTACTGCGAGCGTCGCAAGCGCAGCTACGCATGCCACCAACAACCACGCGTGCATCTGTAACAAGAGACATACTGTGTTAGTCAAAACCAAAACGCAAAAGGAAACATATAATATAAGTAACAAACTTATGTTTGTCCAAAGACATCTAAATATGTACAAGCGATAGACGGGGCAAGACGAAGTCATTTGTAATCCAACTCTTGTTACTACTTAGTAACAAGTTGGTCTGTCTAGCTCATAGACTTAGTATACCGTACTTATACTGATGTCGATTCTGTTGTGCACAAACTAAACTTAATTTAGGCTATTGCTATCTTTTTCACTCTAATAAAACGAGAAAGAGACGGACGTAATTTAGAGCTGTCAAATATAGTTGAAACTAATATTTTTATACAAATAAAGGGTGCACGTAAAAACATGTCGACTAAAAATACGGTGAAGCGCAAGGCATAAACTAGTTTGACATCTCTAACTTAGTTCATAGCTATAGCCGTCCTTTTCTCGCACTGCTTTTTAGTAAAAGATAGCAATAGCCTAAATTAAGTTTAGTTTGTGCACATCAGAATCGACACCACTGCCGTAGCACTTCAATACCCGCAATTACAGACACAATTAAAATAACAATGCACTGTGCCTCTGGAGGCACGGCCGGGAGCATACGGGTTAATCTAGCTAATGTCATACGGCCGCTTGTCAGGTAGCATTCGTGTGTCAAAATTGAAATTGTTCGGAACAATGATATTCTAACAAACAGATATGTTATACACCTACAAAACCACCGAAAAAAGTGTGCCGCGGGGGAGAGCCAGCTCACATACACGCAGTGACGCAGAATAAAGGAAAAACAGGCCAATTGACACGTTTTCGAGTCTTCACGATTGCGCGCTCATAACATATCTGTTTAATTAAATATCATTGGTTCGGAATCAAAATTTTTGCATATATCGTTATTACCAATGTCTAATTATTTTTGTGACATTCATGATTTGGGACCACGACTAAATCAACAACGCTTCCGCAGCAATAATACAAAAATATGAAAGTAAATCCGTTAACTTATATCCAGTCTAATCAGTAAAATATAATTGGCTCACGATTTATGAAAACACCATAAATAAAAAATAATTAATTAAAATGATTTGCGAAAATACGATTACCTTTTTCTAATCCGCGCCATTACACAACGTTCGATTTTTAATTAAAAATATTTTGGTTGGAATTCGTTACTGACCAGTATATTATGCCAGTATCGTAGTAGGTAGGTATCAGTAGGTATGCAAACTTTTTACGATTTATTTTTGGACTTCAAACAGTTTACTATGCAAATTAAAAAGAAAAAGAGAGACTAAATAGATGAACATCATTTAAAAAAAAGTTGTTGTCATTCTTTATTGGCAAGTTTATAATCGAAGTGCATGCTAACGTGTAGCACCCATTTTAAAAACATTACCGCTTGTATAACAAATTGTAGTTCTAAGTTCTACCAACAAAATCGTCAGAATTTTATAAAAAAAACAATGTGTAAGAAGAATGCAATCTTTAATCACAAAACACGTTCATATAATAAAGTTTCGTAAATATATCATAAAAAGGCATCATACAGCCGAACAATGGTCTATTCAAGTAATTAAGCTTGACGGGGCATAAATCTGATTGTGACGAAAAGCGTCAAGTTCTTAATCATACGCAACGAAATCGTACAGAAATGCTTGGGGCGTATACATGGGTGTCATACATACCGGTTCGTAAGGAATTTATTGCATAAATATCATTCGCGAGAATTAGCACACGTGTCCCCAATGGAGGACGATCTGAAGTATGCTTCGCGACCGTTTCTTAAATATTTAAGTATTTACGAGATTTTTTACTTATTTAGTAAAGGACGTGTATGCCTACTTGTTCCTGAGTGTTTTCTTTTTTTCCGGGCAAGGAATTCCGGTATTTAAAGCGGACTTTGAAGGGTCTACGACGCTACGTCGTAGCACTTCTTTGAAAGTTGAATATGAAAGTTCTCGTGTACAATTTGACAAAAACCATGACATTTTTATAATTTTAATGCAAGGCCTGATGATACATGTGTATTAGAAGAATGTTGGTCTATGCAAAATAATTTCATGGTTGTCTTGACTTTCTGCTTTGAACTTGACATGCCAAAGATCTGCTATTGAAAAATGTTGGATTGATTAATCTAATTTGATAAGACCTTCGAATCTTCGCGATGTCTTAATTATTTATTTTTAATCTAAACATTAATTAGGTATGTCGTCATTTGATATTATAGCACTCAAATATTTGTCATTCTAGATTCTTTCGACATAGTAGACCGCTAAAAATACCTAATGTGTACCTAATGGAAATATTGCATTATATGCTTTTGTTTTTCGTTTGTTTAGCTACGAGAAGATAATACAAATCTGGAATAACACCTAAATTATAATAAAAGACTGTTTAAATCATAACCCTTCCTTTTGGCTTCGCCGTAGTCGGGCAAAAAATAACATCTCATTTTATTTTTTTAACTTTTGCACCCGAATGTACTTGATGAAGTTTATTCATTTGTTTTTTTTGACACCGGTCCTTTCGGACGTAGACATTTTTTGTCTACGTCTGAACGGACCGCGGTCCATTCGATTTGGTCCGTTCAGACTAAACACCCATTTTATCCGGTTCAAAACCACCAAAACAAAATAAATCGTTCGACTATTTCACAGTTCTACTAACTTTAAAATAAAACGAAAAACCGGGTCGGGCAAATTGTTATGGGGTTTTCCCATCAGGAATTTTTCAGTACCAGCCACGGAGTTTGGATTTGTGCCCAGTTGATGGCAAAAGGCTTGCCCACTATTACATGGGAATTAAACATAACTGGCGAAATGAATACTTGACAACACATACATACATAATCTTCGATGTATACATCTAATTATACTTTGTCGTGAACATATTGCCAGTATTTAACTCCAAAACGAAAACACATATGATATTACATAAGATCTTGTCTCTCAAAAGCAGGCTTCAATTCAGGTCTGTGACAGTGAGTGACCGGGGCACTGGACCGCGTTGCGTGTCATATTGAGCAACCCAACCTTTCCGAAGCAACCACGACATATTAACATTATTAACCGTTCAGTAACCTGCGCGGTGTAAACAATATCATTGGAACTCTGTCACTTTGGTTCGCGACCATGTTTTTCTACGCGGAATCTGCTTGAGCAGGTCCTCGCAATAAGAAAGAGAAACTTCATTTGTTTCGCATCGGGCTTTTATTGTACGGAAAGTACTCTCTGATTGGCCCAAGTTGATTCCTTCCTTATGAGCTATCGGTTAGTGTGTCGAGTCAATACGTGGTTAGCCTACGATCGGGACTTGCAAACATTGACAGTATGATGTCACCTGCTAGTGCCACCGACATGCATTTATGTCTTGTCAAATTTGTCACGTTGTTCTTTTGTTACGTAAGCTGAACGAGTCTGAAGTTGACCGTGTCTCGATGACATCGGTTCGGGCGATGTATTACAATACTAGCCAAAGGACCACGTGAATCTCTTTTTTGCATGTTTTTGCCTCAAACATGATAAAATCGTCTTTGAGTAAACTCGAATGGGTAAATATCTGATAATTCTCGCTAAGCGTTATTAAAAGACACGTCATGGGTAATCAATGTCTATGCAAATGATGTTGAGAATAGATCGTGCTGTTTACCCGGAATCGTCTGTCGTCAGGCGGAGCACAATGATGTGATACAAGTGTACTTGACTACCCTTGACACTATTGCCTCCATGACCGTAAGCAGTAATTGCGATCGTCAACTCATCAATAAAATATAGGACGCGTCATCACGATCGTTAAAGGTAAGAATCTTCATGCACAGGAACTCTCAGGGTAACGCTTAATGAACTTCCTCAACCTAATATGGATATTATGGATCATAAGTGTTTTAACTCCGATCTGCAATTATGTTAAAAGTTATTTAGAAGCTTTCCGAATTAAATGAAACTATGTTATTTAGTTATGCTGGTATTCGTCCGTTACACGTATTTCGACTTCGATAATTGAGGCGAAACTTAAATGGATATACATACCTAATACATACCTATTTTTTTCTTGTGCATGCAGGTACCAATGTATTTAACAAGCAAAGTTACGACCTGAAGTCGTGGTACGGTACGGTCGTTTTATGTATTTTGAAAACCTAAGTACTCTAAGATAAAAAGGCAATTCAATCCTTATTTCGTATCGAAATAAACAGTACTTAATAGCGTATCATTACAGCTAAATAAACGTCTAAGTGATATTAGATAAATATCAGCGACCTGACCTCAGTGTTGAGCAACACACATTAATAGGCTCGTGTGTAATGCCATTATTACACACAATAATAGGATGAATGGGGAGTTCACAAAGCGCCGAAGGTGTTCGAGTACGGTACTTAAACAATACCTGTTCTATACAACAGCTGAATGGTATTCTTCGCGAATCTGTGTCCCAATCGCGAATTTAGTTCGAGACTTGAAGCCACAATGTTTCTACGAGAAGTTTCGCAACCGCCCGAGGCCGGTCGTCCGTCAGTTTCGGTCACGATCGTGCGGCTTCGTGCATCTCGCTGCGTCTAGCGCCTTGCCAAACACTGATGCCCTCCACTCACTAGCCGCGTTATTGTTTTGTACTTATTCACGTCGCCTTCATTTGGTTAATGACAGCAATACTCAATAACGTACGACGGAGACATATGACACGACTTTGTACCGGATTTTGACTGTAATGTTGCACACAATATTTGTTTAGATATAAATTCTGTATCTGTAGTTCTCGGGTTATGAGAACTCACTCGTAAACTAAAGGGTTTAGGTTAGATATTATTTCTATGGCAGTTGGTAATGCTGTTGGTACTTCAAATATTGCCATTTGTCGTTAATTTATGCGTTCTAAAATTAGTATTTACAAAATCTAGAACGTAAACTTTGGATGCAATGGACCATAGTTTGAAATAATTATGTTCAATAACAGAAACAGAGTCGACCATAGTGATTGCTTCGATTAAAGGCAGTGATGCGATAAAACGAAAGCCGCGTGTACGTAATTATCAGTCGTACGTAATCGTGTCGTGTCGAGTCGCCCTGTCGTTAATGCGTACTGCACTGAATTCATCATTGTGTCAAGTGAAATTTTGTATTAGTAGTGTCTACGTAACGTCTGGGCTCGGTTTGGTGATACAGCAAGTCTTTTACATAATATGAGTACACATGACAGACATTGTAATAATGTAATCGTAATCGAAATAATCTAGAAGGTGTGGCTTGTTTCAAACTTCCGAAACTTTCTTGTATGTACAGTTGTAACGGATTGCTCAAAACAAAATTCGAAGATCAGTCATTCGTTCGTCTAAATACAGTACTATTTTTGAAAATTTTGCTGACACAAAAATGCAGACAGTTAGCTCAGCTATTGGTGAATTTAATTCTTATTATTTTAGGGGACTACAAGCTTTAAAAGCTTTTCTTAGTCTTCAGGTTTAAATCGTGATATTCTAGATCATATCCCCCGTTGATAAATTACTTGACGTAAGATTTTAGTCTTGGGTATTCCGAATAACGCTGAGAGCGGAATACCCAAGACTAAAATCACGTGACAGTTGACACAAGTGACAGTTAACCTTAAAAAAAATGTAAATACGTAAAACAATGAGTCGCCACCATGATGAACATTTCTATGGCACCACAGTTCAGGTGCTTAGTAATATATATGGTAACATGTTCGAGTCAGTGTTTCTTATCCTGTTTTGTTATCGTATGAGTTACCAACTTTATTACAATGGGAACCAGACTAACTCGCTTTTGTTTAGAAACTAAATGTGTTCTAGTTCTAGTTTTTTTATCTTGGTAGGCCATTAGGTAGGCTCTACCTCTACCTAGATGCATAAAAAACTAGAGCACAGTTTTCACAAATGCTAAGTGCCATACTTAAATCAATACTTAAATATGAATGCTCTGTCGGAAAATGCTTTATACTGACCCGAGCATTGAAAATCCACCAGTGACAAAGTGACAATCCAATGCAATATTTCTCATTTTGATATTTGAACATCTTTTTATCTATACTAATATTATAAAGAGGTAACATTAATTTGTTTGTAAGGTAACATTTGTTTGTAAGTTTGTATATAGGGGGGAGTAATGGACCGATTTCAAAAATTCTTTCACCATTAGAAAGCTACATTCACTCTGAGTGACATAGGCTATATTTCATCCCTGTACTCCCACGGGAACGGGAACTACGCGGGTGAAACCGCGTGACGTCCGCTAGTTAAACATATATTTATAGTTTGTATATCCACCAGTGTCAGACAGCATCACCTGTCTGGCATGTATGCTGAAATGGACCTTTTTGGCGCAGCCGTGAGGCACACAGCACATACTATGTTTTCCTCTTTATATTGTATCTTTCTTTATTTATATATGTGTGTGTGCTGTAATAACTGACGTCAAATAAATATTTTTCTTTCTTTCTTTTTTAAATAATGTAGTGATGAATAATAAAGAACATTGCTCAATTATTTAGGAATTTATATAAGTCTCATCAGTAACTGGTAGACACTGTAGTCCCTATTTCGAGGCCTAAATAAGATTGAACATAGCTATAGAAAAGTAAGTGCATCGGAAATAGGTATACATAGATGATCTACTAAATCTAGAGAACGCGAGCTCAAATCTGGCCTTAGTTTTTTTCTTCATACTAAATAGTGATTTCAGAATCATCAGTATATTAGTATTCGTACATTACCAACTTGCACAATACATTACACAGTGCTATCAAAGAGTACTTACTAAATAACCATTTGCAGAGAATTAAAATCAGTATCGTGCTCGTCTGCATTAGGTGGTTAGTACAATTGCTAGCAATACTAATGTACCTACTGCTGTAATGTCGACACCGCCAGAATCCACGTTCCGAATGAAATATCTAGGTTTAAAGATTGCAGTACTTACAGTCTACGAGTAACAAATAAATGCCCTTTACTCAGAATTGGAAACTTTAGAACTAATCTTTTCGTTACTCAAGTTTCCCTTTACTTTTAAGTTGCTAATAGTTTTATTAGGTACTTGACTTTTAGAAAATAAGGATTGTGCTAAACTTATATTGTCATTCAAGGGATATCTTCCGTGATTGTTTATAGTTTTGAGCTCCCGATATTTCGACGCTGTTGCAAACGCCATGATCGCGGGTTGACTGGAGATTTGGAGAATGCGGGATAAATAAATTGT
The DNA here is from genome assembly GCA_905147715.2 of Xestia xanthographa. NCBI lineage: Eukaryota > Metazoa > Arthropoda > Insecta > Lepidoptera > Noctuidae > Xestia > Xestia xanthographa. The sequence goes on along the minus strand of LR990655.1, from coordinate 20,070,837 downwards.
TAGGAGCAGACAAATCTGTCTACTCCTTTCTTTGCCTTTTGCTACGCGCACTACTGGAACTCGACACTAAGTCACGACAAAACACACTCACAGTATCACCAGGTTTTGTGGAGTTCTTATTATGTTGCTGGCTGCTACTTTTGAGTATACTCAAAACTGGATTCCACGTACTAGACAATTTGAAGCCATCCTCTCGATTGATTTTTTTTATGTTTTCTTATTTCAATTGCTTCTCTTGTCAGCCTAGGTAAGTAAAGTTTGTCCTTAGACAAAATACGTGTGACTGCAGTAGATGCTCAGCTATGGCAGATTCTTGCTCATCCTTATATTTCACAGCCTTTATGTGTTCCTTGTATCCCGTAAGTGACAACAAAAGTTTAGTTTTAAAACGTGAAAGCTTAAAACAGTGAAGGATAATGCTATCTCTTTTATACACTTTGTGTTTTTCATTAATTTTGTTAATTTTCTGATAGTCAGCGTGATTGAAGATTCTCCCACAATAGTATTTCTCGGGTGCACCGCTTGCTTCTCCACAAATAAAGCACAAATAAAACCGAAATACAGAAATAATATCTAGGTACATAACTTTTACTGAAATTAATTGATAGACAACGCACAACCTAAACCGCTAAATCTAGAAGCATTTGTATTATTTATATGTTTAAAAAGTATATATTTACAAACAAAAAGTATCTATGTAGTAAGTATATCAACTATCTAAGGTCCACGACACAAGCCTCGTTGCTTAGTGTGGCACTAGATGGCGCTGTGTGTAACGTCCAGCGATATTTATTTATTATTAAAATCATTTTGCAAAAGATTTCTCGTCATTTTTGTGGAAAGAAAATCCAGGGCAAGTGAATTGGTAATCAATATACTAACCATACTGGCTTTATTTTCTGGCACAGGAATCAACCCAAGTCCCTGAACACTTAAGGCCCTCCGCCTCTACACAATGTAGGTCGACAATTGTTTTTAAATTAGCATGTAAATTAATTTGCCTAGGATGTAAGTTATGTATCCTTGCGCCTATGATTATGCCACTAATCATTTCCCGTGGGAGTCATAAAAACAAGTCATTGTAGGAGGATGGCCAGCATAAATTATTATGTTTGTTTTGCACTGTTCAAGGTGGGATTAATTCTGGGATGTAAGATCAATGTTTACGAAGGATGAACGTGGAATAGGCAAATATTTTGTGTTTAATTCTTTTTAGATACATAGTCTAGTTAGTCTTAAGTCAAACAGAACTAATACATAACAATATTGCAAATATGATGTGTCTCAAAACTGTTACTGAGCAGTTTATAATGAATATGACATTGTCCCAGGATTGTTTACCTACTAAACATTCTGGGAAGTTGCAATATTTGGTCTAAAACTACTCGTAAATTAATCATGACATAAGTATTTAATAAAATCAGGTGAACCTCATTGAGTTGTCAATATTACAATGAAATTCTAAAATCCAAATCGTTTAAATGGCGAATCCACAATTCAATTATATTCAAATAAGCTTTACTAATCGGTAATGCATTAATTACTTTAGGAATTTCGAGAACCTCGCCTATGTAAGTAACCAGATGAATATAAATTCCACCTATCTACAAAATATTTATTGCTACCAATAGATTTATTATGAAGCGTGTATCATCATCATCATCATCATTTCAGCCGAAAGACGTCCACTGCTGGACATAGGCCTCCCCCAAGTGTCGCCACATTGAACGGTCCCGTGCGACTCGCATCCAGCGGATTCCCGCAGCCTTCACCAGGTCATCGGTCCACCTAGTGGGAGGCCTTCCAACGCAACGTCTTCCGGTTCGCGGTCGCCACTCCAGAAGCGTGTATCTTGTTTTGAAATATCACTTCCAACTTCCAATGGTTGCGTAAAAGCGATCTGTTCGATTTTAACGACTGAATGGTTCATTTTATGAATGCATGTAACAACTGTTAAAAGGTAGAAGATACGTTTGCTAACTTCCCAGTTCTAAGCTTAAACTTGAACATATTCCAAGTTCAATGTCACGATATTTTGGCGCGAATCACGTGGTGTTGCCATATTTGGCGCTAATTTTGGCAGTTTGATTTGTTCTACCAGTCACGAGTTAGAATTATTTTTAATTGGTGCTGTTTGGGTATGGGTTTGTGAGTTAAAATAGGATTAATCATACTGGGCAGAAGAAGCTAACAGTCATATCAGTTTGTGAATTTAATATTTGTAATCTGACAAACAAAACCAAAAACGAGTAAAAACGAAATGTGTGGAAAACATAAGACGAGTAAAAAGCTTAAGGTAATGTGCCAAAATGTTTGATTTGAATGGGTAACGTATGTAAGTGTAAGTATTAAATCTCATTTTGTTTGCATTTTTAAGATTATTTTAGTAGCACTGTGAAACACAGCGGATATTGCTTCACGTTTCTGTTACACTGAACTTTAATACGCGAATAATTTTGACCTTGTAACCGAAAAACATTATATTAACAGTTAGACGGCGACCTTGTCACTACTGACACCTAACATAAACATGAACCCGCCAATAAACTGCATGTACAAACTCTGCTTGACCATTTAACATTTGACCCGTACGATATGTCCAACGGATGTAATATTAATTTCATTCAGCCAATGACATTCAGCTATATTTTAATTTTACAGTTTCAGTTTCAGATGCTCAATAAAAAAGGTATTTATTTTTCTTTGTTTTCGATATTTCATAGTAGATTTTATTGTAAAGTAATAAACTTACGAAACACGCAATAGGTAAAGTTAGACCTACAAAAGAATTGACCTCTCATAAAACTTGTATTTGTACATCTTATCTGTATCCAACATAATGTTGTTAAGTTTCAAAAGATTTATACACGAAGGTAATAACCAAAGACCATAATCATTTGTGTAAGTGTCTATGGTGACAAACTGGAGGCTTTTATCGATGAGGAAACCCTCTGCAATAGATAAGGTGATTGAATGATCCGCACTTGCGAAATACATCTTCATTAGTAACTTGCGGTCACTTATGGGCACACAAGAAATGAGCGCGGTTTAAAAGACATCAACGCGTTTACTCAAACAAAATTTTATCATAAACAAATATATTCATTACGTTGTTAATATTATCACAGCAAATAAGGAAACGATGACAACCATTGCCATTCCCGCAATCAGACGATATCTCGACTAACAAAGCTCGCGGTTCCTGCTCGCGGCCGTTAAGCTCAAAAGTAATGACAATCGTGAATATTCATAAGGCAGATTGTCGTTTCGCGTATAAAACATCGAAGTTGTAGCCTTGAACCGTTGCGCAACGCACTGGCATTTGTCCTAACGCGTCAACGTCAATTGTAAGCTGCTGAGGGTCCACAAACCACATGCCTTTCGAAATGATCTATATACGGGCATCCGATTCGAGATTACGAGGCGTAGTTGTCCGATTCGTCGCGATACTATCGGTTTGTCGAACTAATTTGTAGTGAGTGAGTTACTCAAGAAGTCCTTCGATTCACGTGATCGAGTGGCTGTGGAGTACGGAGCTTAATTGTGGGACATAGACCGCGAGCTATTGTTGTACAGTACATACCTCGTGGGATAACCTTTTTACTCGATTGCACATTAAGACTTATTGATTGTCTTAAAACTTGAATGTTTCACCGTCCTTCAAGCCTATTGGAAATGTTCGTGATTATTTTTAATTACTTATACTTTGGCTAACGTTTAATGACTTCTGAGCTATTAAGTCGTTGCGAAAACCGAGGAGGATATAAAAGTTAATTATGAGTGTGTTCATTAAAAGCTTGAACTCTGAGGTTTCGAACTTTATTTGTATTTGGTAACGATGTTGTATTCAAATGTCAAGTCCATGACCAATGTGAGATGGTCATGTTGAAATTATTCGTGGTATCTTATTTTACGATAGTCGTAGTCAAGATCGAAGTCATAAATACGTAATCAAGAAGAGCCCATCAGAAAAATATCAAATCTGATAAACTGAATGCAGTCATGCAGGTATAAACTGAACGAATGGTAGACAAAGTATTTGATAACAAACAGACTTTCTTATTTTAAGATCATCATTTCCACAGTTCCGCTGCAAAGAACTTTGGATGACAATTCTTTGGCAAGTTTAAAGCTACGTTTTTTGAGGAAAGCTTCTGGCACAATATTACTTCTAGTTGTATGATTGTAGATACAATATTCTTGTACTCGTAATACTCCAGGGATATAGTAATGATTTGAACACCACTCACGTACCTAATCATCTTTCTTGGCTTAAGAGATGATCTCGGAGAGCTTTCTGACTGAATTGCCACAATAAACTATTTTGTATGTGTATTTTGTATTGTATTTCTAAAGGTATATGCTTTCGAAAAGCGCTTATGGAAAAGGGAGAGAAAGAACTTAGTCCTGCAAAAGGAATCCTGAATTACGAGTTTGTTCAATTGATACTACTACTGTTACTATACTAATACGAAAGTTTTGATGGATTTATGTTTGTTACTCCATCACGCCAGAACGGCTGAACGGATCTGGATGAAATTTGGCACAGATATAGAATATAGTCTGGAATAGACCATAGGCTAAGCAATTTGTGAACCCCACGCAGGCGAAGCCGCGGGTATAAGCAAGCTATAGTCATTTATAATTAATTTTCAAGCAAAACTATAACCAGTAATAGTCTATTATAGCTCTATTATCCATTTATCACAAGTTCACAACTACAAAACTATCTTCTGCTGGAATCCGTGCATCTTCTGAATTGACAATTTAAAACATGCAGCACATTCTGAGTATTTGTCATTCCCAAACCGTACGTAAATCTACGTAATTGGTCATCTACCTAGGTATCATGCCACTGTAATGACATAGATAAATCAAAGGTTTTGTGTCTACTAACTACGTACACCTAAACATTACCTAACCGCAATGATCAGCGATCCTCATCTAAAACACGATTCCTAGCAGTTTTAGCTCTAAAGAGTTCTAGCAAAAAACCAGCCCTTAAGTCATTACCTCGCTTTAATAGTATACTAATTACTCGTAATGTAATAAACATCCGTCTGGTAAAAAAATACAAGATGTAAATCTTAATTCGCAAAAACATTTTATTAATTAGAGCAATTTAAGTGTCGACAGCGCAAACGAGATAAATCGATCATCTTAATTCGCAAATTAACGACTTGGTTTAAATTGGTGCTTAATGAATTAAAAAGGGACTACATCATTTACTTTGATTTTTAAGTTAAAGCATCAATATGAAGAACTTTATGCCTAAAATAATTTTATGTCTTAACATTGTAAATTGCAACCCATGGGAAGTTGCGAGGTAACCCCGACGCAAGTATCCTTATAACTTAAAGGGGCTGCCTCAATTTTGTGCTGTAGAACAATTGTATGAGAAACAATAAAAACTTTTTTTTATGCTTCAGTTTTTATCTCTGCGTCCCTTCCACCCTCTATAATAATAACTTCAATCTAAGTTTATCAAAATCTAAAATACATTCTAAATATAAAAGCGAGTTACCATCCTCACAACCCCATCAATTTTCCAATCTAACGAAGTTCGTGTAATAAAATAATCTACTTGATTACCTCTAATAACTACAAAAACGTTAACGAATTGCTCTTCATACTATTATACCAAAGTTATTTAAATAACAGCAAAAAAACAGGTCACGAAGTCTCCACAACTTAGTTTCAAAGTGTTCGCACTCACTCAATTGCGGTTAAGTATTACTTAAGTTCAAACCAACGTGTTTAAGTTCGCAAAGGAAATAAGTTTGAGAGATAACCTCGGGATAAGCTGACTACAGCATTGTTCTTTAACTGTTTCTCATTATGTCATCTAAGGTTAACATGGAAATAATCAAATAATTATAGTTTCGTTTGTTGGTTTGTATCTTTTTTTCCCATTGTCTTGTGTTTTTTAGTAATTTTCTGACAAATTATATAATTTGTTTAAATGCTTAAAAGATTTGTTGTTTTTCATCTAATTATAAATTAAATAAACATAAAGAGGTGCTTTATTATTACCTAGCAGAGAATTTAAAAAGCCGTAGTGTAAACGTAATATTGGAAATCATCACTGCCTAGCCTTTTCCCAAATATGTTTGGAGTCGGCTTCCAGTCTAACCGGATGCAGCTGAATACCAGAACGAAACGAACGTAATATTGGAAATATTACGTTTAAATTACGACTTTTTAAATACTTACGTCACTATTATTCTTATGTTTATTCTGAAATATCGTGCGTAGGTTTAAATTAAAGCATTTGAATTAGTTCTCATATTCAACAAGCCCAGATTCATACAAATAGCTTTTTTGTTATTCAACAAATGATACCATAAAAGTTTAGTTTATTTACATAATAAAAACATATTGATCTAAATTCTTGTCTAAAATGTCAGACACGATGCTCTTTTTGTTTTTTTAAAAACACTGCCAGATAGTTGATACAGCCACATTTAATATTCAAATAAGGTTACATTGATTTATGATGTTTCTAAAAATAAGTAAGTTGTTTTTTTTTATTAGGTTCTCAGGTACGTATGTTGAAGAAATTCGACATTGTAGTTTTTTTAATGTCAAATAAGTGGTTACCAGTCTTATCACATTTTTATTTTTAAACAAATGAATACTTGTTTAAAAAATTATATCCATAATCATTTACGCCGGCGAGTTGGACAACGCAAGTGTTGATCGTTTATCAGTAACGTTGATACTCAAATCAAGAACAGGTTCCGATACTTGACGCAGCCGAATCTTACTTAACTCACATATTTTCGTGTCACATGTAATAAATATTTGAAAGTCCACATCTTTCAGTCTTGCTAACCTTCATAATGTTTTATTTTGAAACGCTATTTTGATGCTTAACATGAATAAATTATCGTGTGCTTAGATATTTTTAAGGTTGTTTGACCGCAGTAACTAAGTTGTCGCTAAGTTGTGGTTAAGTTATTTGCACATGTGATTCGCTGAGCATCGCATTGTGTCCTCGAGTGTACGACAGTTAGGCACATTAACGGATAAGTCTCATCAGTTGAAAGTCTAACACGTGATGAAACCTCATAGAAAAGGGCTCTCAGACATGTTCTCAGCATCATTGCTCGGTGTTGCAACTGCGGCTTGACATACATACGATGTACATCGCCTGTAATCCGTAACTGACACTGCGTATTCTACTAAGGACACTGCCACTGACGGACCAAGCAATTTTCGTGTCAGCTTTGACGAGAGCAATCATCGCATGAATGAATTGATGCAACTTGAGCTCGTCAACGAATAACCGCGGGATACGACTTTAAATTAACTTAAAGCTCGCGCTTATGCAAGAACGTATTATCAAAATAAGATGCATTAAGTTGAATGTAGCATGAAGAAATAAATGCCTACTTACAAGCCGTCGTGTAAGTTGAATTTTTAATTATAAAAGCTTGTTTTCTTGAATAATAAAGAAAAGTTTATTATTATTATTTAGATTTCAGTAAAAAATATTTTTACTGAAACCTAAACTGTAAATCTATCCTTGAATTGTGTCCCAAATCATCCCTTAAACAAGTTCACTTACCTTTATTGTTGATTTAAATAAATACACGGCGGGAAAAATCACAGAGTCACTGTTGTAATAGCGCGCGGCAGGTTTGGGCTTGGTCTTTTATAGTCGCCGTAGCGGGGATGCGCGTGCGCCGCCGGGGGGCCGACACGTACGTCCACATGACTGCGAGCAGAGGTGACCTCACACCTCACACCTCACTTAGCTTATCTTCTCCTTTATCTGCTTTACAGGTCCTCGCTGAAAGTTTTTCTATATCAGCTTAATCTTCAGTTGCGTGTTCCCGGTCAAGCGTGTAAAATGATTATAATTGAGGTGTTATTGTTTTGTTTTTAACTAGCACTTCGACCGCTACTTCGTCTGCAATAATTGTGATAGCTCGGCTAATAAATATGTAAGATATTAATATAATTTATAGCCAATAGCACTAATGAATAATGTAGCTTTCAGCCAGTGATAGAATTTTTAGGATAGTATCATTCGTTCCGGAGATTACCACCTACAAATAAATTTACAAACAAATTTTTAAATTTTTGTTCTCTAAAGCGCTATTATTTATTGGGACTGAATCACGCTGTTCTATAAAATTTTAAGTTCCATCACAAATGAGCTACCTACTTAAATATTTACCTAATTGTTGCGTGACAAAACAGTTTGTAAATATACTTCCATATAAGCTTGAAGTTTATTACAATATTTGTTCAACAATCATTCCTTTAATCAAGTCGATCGCATCCTGATAAACCAATTTAAGTTTTCGAAAAAAAAATTGTCATTAGGAACAAAAATAATATTAGGCTCTAGATGAATTAAGTTCCTTAGTGTTATAGAAGATTAGGAAGTAATGTCACGAAATTATACATTATTATTAAATGATAAGTGCAGGGTCATAAAAACAACATCAATACTTAATTTTATGGCCTATTAAATAACAGTTGACGCAGCACGCACATCCTACGCAGAAACGTAACATCTTAAGATACTATTTGTGTTTTAAGATAGTCGATTTCAATTGACATTACGTCATTACATCAATCTTGTAATCTGCGAAGGGTTAGGCAGAGGTGTACCTACACACATCAAAAAAAGGTTGTGATCACTAGCCTAAGCTGATATAATTTTTTAAATTGAACTTTATCAAGAAAAAATCTTTGTTGTGAGTTTTCTTTAAATAGAAATACCCTGTTTGAAATTAAAAAATAAAACTATTTTTATCTACACTAATATTATAAAGAGGAAAGATTTGTATTTTTGTGTGTATGTTTGTAATGAATAAACTCAAAAACTCCTGCGTCGATTTCAAAAATTCTTTCACCATTAGAAAGCTACATTCACTCTGAGTAACGTAAGCTATATTTTATCCCCGTACTACCCCGAAAACGGGAATTACGCGGGTTCAACCGCGTGACGTCCGCTAGTTTTTTTTATGAAAACGTAACAAAAAAGATTTCGAGTTTTCAAAGTGATCACAAACTTTTTTTGATGTGTGTACATTACTCCCACATTTCGCCAATTACGTTCACGTTCCATGTTATAGGGGCGAGCCTATTGCCATCAACTGGGTACAAATCCAGTCTCCGTGGTTGCTACTGAGAAATTCCTGCGGGAAAAACATTCAATATTACCTTGTTCGAACTGGAAATCGAAACCAAGTTTGTAATACATTAAAACTTACTAAAAAATCCAGGGATAAAACCGAGGAAAATTTAATAATAATAATAAATTTATTCAAGAATAGAATTGGCACAATAAATACAATTTAAATCTTAGAAATAATACAAAAAGAACAATATACTGTAGCATTTTGGATAATCCCGCTAATAACTATGGCCTTCAGGCTAAATTATCATAAGGACTATGCTTGAAAAATACTATGAATGATTATTATTTGTCTTTGACGAGAATTTGTATGAACGTCTATGAGCAGTCTGAACTGGAAGTGCATGCCAGAATTACTCCAAATTGTAATAATTTAATGGCCCTCGATTTGATATTACTGCAGCATTCACTTTGTGATTAATATATAGCAAAGTTGAGAACTACATCTAAGTTGTATGTATCTGTTTTTAAAACTCGATTTCATTACATTTTCTCGATAGAAAAATGCCTTAAAGTTACCTCTAAAATGGGTATGATTCAATTAAAAATTTAATTTGGGTCATGAAACTTTGCAAGATAGTCAATCTTCTACACTATCTACACTAATATTATAAAGAGGAAAGATTTGTCTGTTTGTAATGAATAAACTCAAAAACTCCTGCGCCGATTTCAATAGTAGATTTTACAACAAGTGCACAAAACGAACCATTTTTATCCAAGATTTTTAGCAGCCCGAGCCGAAGGCGAGGGCTGATAGTAATGTCGAGGATAAAAATGGTTTTGTGGACGAGTTATAAACTCTGCTTTTCACTTCGATTGCGAGGAAATAAAACATTAGTATAAATTGAAGAAATTAATAAACACGCAAAAACAAGAGCTGTTTCCCGCCGCTTTCTTTTTTTGAAATCTTACGACATTGATATTAGACTTGGGCTGCAGACCTATACAGCCTACTATTTTTTTTCTTTTTATAATAATTTTCTTAAATTAATTAAATAACCTACCGTAGGTACTTGAATTTAATTTTTTATGTCTTAAAAAACACATAAGGGCAAATAAATTAAAGTAAATATTATAAAATAACAAATTCTATCTATGAACTTCTTATTGCGTTTGGCTGTATGGCTCATTTTCTTTGCCTTAATACATTTATGAGTAGATACATTAATGCCCTTGTGAAAATGTGAATTTTGTGCAGCCTATATCCTGCACAAACAAGCACTTTCAGAGCATGAGAAGTGAAATAGTAGATTTTACAACAAGTGCACAAAACGAACCATTTTTATCTGAGACTTTTAGCAGCCCGAGCCGAAAGCGAGGGCTGATAGTAATTTCGAGGATAAAATGGTTTTGTGGACGAGTTATAAACTCTGATTTTCACTTCGATTGCGAGGAAATAAAACATTAGTATAAATTGAAGAAATTAATAAACACGCAAAAACAAGAGCTGTTTCCCGCCGCTTTCTTTTTTTGAAATCTTACGACATTGATATTAGACTTGGGCTGCAGACCTATACAGCCTATTATTTTTTTTTTTTTATAATAATTTTCTTAAATTAATTAAATAACCTACCGTAGGTACTTGAATTTAATTTTTTATGTCTTTTATGTCTTAAAAAACACAAGGCAAATAAATTAAAGTAAATATTATAAAATAACAAATTCTATCTATGAACTTCTTATTGCGTTTGGCTGTATGGCTCATTTTCTTTGCCTTAATCTAGATACATTTATGAGTAGATACATTAATGCCCTTGTGAATTTTGTGCAGCCTATATCCTGCACAAACAAGCACTTTCAGAGCATGAGAAGTGAAATAGTAGATTTTACAACAAGTGCACAAAACGAACCATTTTTATCTGAGACTTTTAGAACCCCTAGCCGAAAGCGAGGGCTGATAGTAATTTCGAGGATAAAATGGTTTTGTGGACGAGTTATAAACTCTGATTTTCACTTCGATTGCGAGGAAATAAAACAGAAGTACACCAAAACCTCTAATGCCACGTCTCTCTAGCCGACCAGCAATCGCATTGCTCTCACATCCATCAAATGGATCTGCTATGTGCATCACCCACTGACTACACACTACGGTCTTTCCAGACCCCGACCTCTGCCAGAGCTAAACACGCATCGCGTCCCACGGACCACGACTACGTAATAACTACTGGTTCGGTCAAACACACTACTAGTATAACCGAAAGGGTACTAAAACAGTGGTACACAACGTATGCAACGCACACACTACGCATGTAACGCACACACTACGCAAGCTACGCACGGACTACGTATGCAACGCACACACTACGCAAGCTACGCATGGACTACGTATGTATCTCATACACTACGTATCCACTACGTACGCACTACGTATGCACTACGTCTACACTACGCATCCACTACGCACGCACTACGTATGCACTACGTTATAGCTCCCCGCCCTACAGGTGCCACACAGGCTTACAAGTGCCACATAGGCTCAGGTTGCCACACAGGCTGCTACCGCTTAAGCTTGCTCAAAATCATCAAATCCTTATCAACATCGACTGGTACGTGACCCACTGGCATCTTTCTTAGCATACCCTGTGCATATTTGTAGGCACCCTTTTTATTCAAAGCTTTCAGTTTTTAACGATCGTCGTTATCAAAATGAGTGGAAGCACTACCTTTGGGTATTTTCTTCAATTGACAATTGTGAGCATATTTATACTGGCAATTACAATTTAATGATTGCAAAGTGTATCTGTCCTTCCAATAATAAACTTGTCGGAAACAATTTTCCTCTCTCTCTCTCTCTACATTAGACTCTACATCAGACTCTACATTAGACTCTACATTAGACTCTACATTAGACTCTACATTAGACTCTACATTAGACTCTAGACTTCTAACACCTCTTCAACTTTAAATGGTCCTTTGAACTTTGGATCCAGTTTCAGTTGATTTCTCTCCTCATTTTCTATTAAAACATAATCACCTACTACACATTTCTGAATCTTAGCCTTTGTACTGTCAAACCGATTTTTGTCATAATTGGAACTCTCAACTATATTCCGCGATGCCTGCTTTCTCATTGCAAAAGGTCCGATCAACATTGGAAAAGGCCCGATCAAAAAGTTAACAATTCTGGTACTCTCTAGCATAATTCGTAAGCAATGCATACTCAACTCGTAAAACTTTCATAAGTGCTCTGTGCACCAACACAGACAGAAATCGCACCAACGATTCCCTACACACCCATCGCCACATGTTACTCATGAGGTGTGGTCCAACAGACCCATCTCCATGTGTTACTCATAAAGTGCGGTCTAACATTTTCGAGTATGAGTGTTAAAGCTATTCTTAATCAGATTCTCACTGCCAATATAATCAACTATGACATCTAATTCTAGAGGAACTTGGTGGTCGGGGATATTTCTCACACAGGCTAAAATCTTCGAATTACCATTTACTGAACCTTGACCAACACCAGTTATAGTAACGACAAGATAAATATGCTCACTCTTAAGTCTAGACGAAACAGAAAAGCACTCTGCTCCAGAGTAACAACATGAAAACGACTCACCAAAGTACTTTCATATCCCAGCTCGACGAAAGGTCCACTCCCTTCTCCACCAGCAGCACTGGACCTGCCTGCTGTGCAGCGACTGGCAATGTAGCCATACTTGAAGCACACCAGTGAGCTGCTGCTGCTGGCTTGTTGTCACTGCCCAACGCCTGTTGCAGCCGGCACAGGCAACAACTTCCTGACGGCGGTCGTCTTTGTCCGAAAATTCGCCTGTTCGTGTCCTTGTTTGCCGCATACGTGACGCTTGATTGGTGGCGGTGATGAAAACTTCTGACGCATCTCGTTGCCACCGTCAGTGCGTATATTTTTCTTTTGTTTGTGACTGCTCAGGTTAATGTAGTCGTAAATGTTTCGACGTACACAAATCTGGCCTTGAACAATTCTTTAAACTGGATTCCTTCCACTGCATTCACAACAAGAAACAAGGCAGCGATGACACACCACGAGCGCGCATTGTCTTTACACTTTTCCTGGTTAGCACTGTCACTTATACCATGTGGGGCGTTTGAGTTGCATCCCACTTCTGATGAAAGCTCAGAACGGCCTTCATCAGAATCCATCTTGCAACGGGGGTATGTGGGTAGTCCAATCAGATTAAAATAAACGATTTTCTTATAACATTAAAATAATTCTACATTTGCGTAAATGATAATCACTAATATTCTGATCAACAATAGTCACTATAAAATACACTATGATTAAGGCGATGGATAGCGATTCGTCGAAAACTTGGTGCGCTGGCGACCGCTCTCAAAGAACTGAATTCTAAGATGGCCGCCCCGCTACCACAGACTCGACGCTACGCTAGAGTGACGTTGACAACCTGTCACTCTTGACAATGACAAATGCTAATGTGCGCCGACATACATATAAACATCCATGACTCGGAAACAAATGTCCATGCTCATCACACAAACATTTGCTCCGACCGGGATTCGAACCCGGGACCTTAAGAACGTAAGGCAGCCTCACTACCGCTGCGCCAATCGGGTCGTCGTTTTGTGCAGCCTATGTCCTGCACAAACAAGCACTTTCAGAGCATGAGAAGTGAAAAAAATATTTCACCATTAGAAAGCTACATTCACCCTGAGTAACATAGGCTATATTTTATCCCCTTACTCCCAGGGAACGGGAACTACGCGGGTGAAACCGCGTGACGTCCGCTAGTAATGTATAAAATAGGAGGTTTCTGACAATTTGACTGTACTTTGCGAGCTTTATATCTCGTAATGTAAAATAGAAGGCGGGACGGGAGTTGTACCATCGTACTCATTAGACATTATGAGCCCAAACGGAAAAGCACTGGGTAAAGTTACCTAGACGCGCGTAGCCATGACCTAGCAGCGTCTAAAACTAGACACAAGAAATTCCCTTTTACATACGAATTCACGAAGCAGTAACGGCAGTGTTTGGGCGACAGTCTATTTTTTTGTTTATTATATCCTCTTGATTTCTTCATATGATGCTAAGGATTATACTATATTTATACTATATATAACATATATAATAGTATAAATATATGAAGGTTTGGGTAGAAAACGCGTGGTGCGGAGAATGTCGCATGTCTTCGGATTTTCAGTCTTAAGACGCGGCGGTTTCCTCACGATGATCACCGTTTCAGGTTTCAGTCATCAGGCACATGTGCTGTGCACTCTGTTACCGTGCTTTTCGAGGCAGTATGACCCCTGTGGTCATACCGCCATCTTCCAAACTCCGGGCTAAGCTAATGAAAAATTTCGGGTCTTGATGAAAAAACCCATAGCCCGTTTTGTACGACCTGGGAATCCAGGACCCCTTGCTCAGAGGTCCCGCTTGCGACCACGAGACCAACGGGATAGTTACAAGTAAAGATAAGTATTAGTTAATGTCTTGAATTTGAACATGCCCTCCAAATCTCATGTCACAGCTGTTTCCACTGGGCCACCACCACTTTCCTTTCATAAGGCTAACTCTAAACTTTCAAAGGCTAGAAAGGCCAGTAGCCTGCACTATCACCAGGTTTTCTAGTCCTATGGTTATTCTAATTATAGTCCTGCTTACCTGGCGTGAAATCTACTCTAATCGAAGGTTTACTAGGTAGCATATGACATATTATAAGAAGTTTTTAATGCTGATGTGATGATAATATTAGATCATTTTGTAGGCATTATAATGACACCAATTTCATGGATAATTTATTATGCTTTTAATTGCCGTAAAGCCTTTCAATCAAGGAGTGAAGCAATAGTAAACGTAACAATTACGAGACGGTTGCAATGCAATGACCCATATTTAACTTACCCACACGATTATGAATACGAAATATGAATTAATGTTCACTGGCAGAGAGTTAGTTAATATCGTGGAGTTCGTGGTTAAATATATCGATCTCCAGGTTAAACCGCGCTTGCCCGGGGTGGTCTGTAGATGGGTGTCCCATTACATACCGAGTTTCCTCAGTGCATCGAAAAGCACTTTAAGCCGTTGCGTTGGTACCGGTTGTCATTTGTGGATCTTTGACAGTCGTTACGTAGGTCAGTGGCCCAAGTCTGACAACCAGGGCGGTCGTAAATACCCAGTACTAATTGGGTTGTTGAGGTCAGATATGCAGTCGCACCATGTAAAATACTGGTATTCAGCTGCATCCGGTTAGACTGGAAGCGGACAACAAAATAGTTAGGAAAATCTGCCTGGCCGGCAGATAAGATGAGAGACTTAAGATCTTTAACCAATCTTAATGCGGGGCATCGTATTCCCCAGTTGCTGCAGTTGTTGTGGAGGTATCTGACCTCTACAACAACTGCAGCAACTGGGGAATAGCTACATGGAAATAAAATAAAATCAATTTAATTCAAGTATCACTGACTCATAATAGAAATACATAACACAATCACACAGTCACATAACATTAAATTCAATCCAATTAATAACAATTTCATTTACTTAATTCAATTACATTACATTATAATAAGTCAAACACAATATAAATAAATAAATCAATCAATTAACATTAAAAATTCACTTATCAAATTTTGTTCTTTGTTAGTCACATCAGCCTGCCACATGTCGCATGCAACAGTGGGAGATGATGGAACAGTCAAGCCTTCCCGCGAGCGTGGCCAGAATACTGTTAGCGCTCCCCTGCACTCGCCGCACCAGAGCGACGTGTCTCTCTTGCACATAGTGGCGTGGAAGCAATCCACGCGCGCTTCTGCAAACATAGTCAATGCGCTGCAGTAGCGGGGGAGCGCCAACATCATCCTGAACGCGTTGTTGAACTGGACACGAAGGGCGCTGTATGACTTTTGCGTATAGTCAGTCCATAAACTGCACGTGTACAGTGTAGTGCAGTAGGCTTTAAAATAGTACATTTTGATACAAGTGGAGAAAGTTTGTTATTGCAATCGAGGCGGAATTATAACACACGAGCCGTAGGCGAGGGTGTTTTTGAGCCGAGAATTGCAATAACAAATGTCCACGTGTATCAAACGACGTTTTTCAATACACTTTTGAAGAAATAAAATAAAATAACGAATAATATTTTTGTCACGAACTATGAAACTATGATATATATTTTTCAATACACTTCCTCGAAAACTGGTCCATAACGCACTACGATTAGGTACAACATGCACTGTATTTCACACGCGTGCGATTTTTTCCACTTTCCCGCACGTGTGCGGGAATGAAAATTGCCACAGATAACTATACCTATACTTAGTCCAAATTGGTTCAATGCCTCTAATTTGAGGTGAATGTTTTTTTTTTATTTCGGCAAAGCACTACGCGTCTTTACGGCATAAATATTTTTTGAATATTCAAATTGTGTTAATAAATAGAATATCATAGATAAACATGATTATTAAAAACCAATAGTTACTTTTATACACAATTTGTGTTCTGAATTCAAAAATATAAAATAAATCTATTTTTTATATTAGGCTGTTTAACAGCTTCATACCTTTGCCTCCCCTTCAACCTGGAGAAACCAAAGCGCGAGAAAAAAAAGAAAATTAAAATCATAGTTTCATAGTTCGTGACAAGAATAGTTTTCGTTATTTTTTTTTTTCTTCAAAAGTGTATTGAAAAACGTCGTTTGATACACGTGGACATTTGTTATTGCAATTCTCGGCTCAAAAATACCCTCGCCTACGGCTCGGGTGTTATAATTCCGCCTCGAATGCAATAACAAACTTTCTCCACTTGTATCAAAATGTACTATTCTTTTTTTTTCGCGCTTTGGTCTCGCCAGGTTGAAAGAGAGGCAATGGTATGAAGCCGTTAAACAGCCTAATATAAAAAATAGATTTATTTTATATTTTTGAATTCAGAACACAAATAAATGTTAATTTGTGTATAAAAGTAACTATTAGTTTTAAATAATCATGTTTATCTATGATATTCTATTTAAAAACACAATTTGAAAATTCAAAAAATATTTATGCCGTAAAGACGCGTAGTGCTTTGACAAAAAAAAAAAAAAAACATTCACCTCAGACTATAGACATTGAACCAATTTGGACTAAGTATAGGTATAGTTATCTGTGGCAATTTTCATTCCCGCACACGTGCAGGAAAGTGGAAAAAATCGCACACGTGTGAAATACATTGCATGTTGTACCTAATCGTAGTGCGTTATGGACCAGTTTTCGAGAAAGTGTATTGAAAAGAGTTATTTTAACATCTTTGGAGCAACGTGCAAACCTGCGGATAACCATGTTCGCTCTGACCGACAGCGCCCTCCGGTCCCGCTCAATGTCCGCATCATCTTTCAAGGTAGGAGTCACGAAATGTCCTAAGTACTTAAAAATGTCCACCCTTTCCAAGGGTAAGCCATGGGAAAGCTGACCCCAACATAGTTGGGAAAAGGTTAGGCAGATGATGATGATAGCTAGGCCTACAAAAACTACACAAAAGTTCATCATTATGATTCATTGGTATTTATGTAAATAATGTTACATAGTAACAAACAGCAGACACAATATACACACACAACAAATACACACTAATCAAATTAGTTCGTATGTATGTAACCGCACATAATACAGTCATCAATCAAATACATGCTGAAGTCTTTCTTATAATTAAATCATCATTATAATTAAGAGATCACTGCACGATTGCTCTTCAAAACTAGGCCACTTTTCAAGAGTGAGTTATGCATAGCAATTTTTAAATGAGTGCTTGTGCATTTATTGACTGACTGGTTACGTATTTAAACCCATACATTACAACTGCTTGACCAAAATGGTGTACAAAATGTGGTAAATTATTATCATATTTTATATGGATTATTCCGAAATCTTGGTTTTATACTTAGACAGTGTAAATACTTTCATAATACAGCAGTGAGGTTTTCATAATACGGTAGTGCAGGGGTGTCAAACTCAATTTTGCAGAGGGCCATATATTAGATTTAGAATGTGTAGGCGGGCCAGGTTCAAATTAAAAAAACTAAAACATACTGAATTATTTTAACATTTTTATTTATTTAGTTATTATAGTTGTTAGTGTTACAAATCATACCAAAAGTAAGAAAGAGGGTAATTATTTTGAGCTCGAGGATCCGGATACCTGACTTCTCTTGTTTTTGACAATCTCATTGATGTCAGGTATCATATTCGTGGTAGTTATTTTAAGAATTGATTGGAGATGTTCATTCGTAAGTCTTGTGCGATGTTTGTTCTTATTTATTTTCATGACGGAAAACATCTGCTCACTTAGATAGGTACTACCAAACATACACAGAATACGTGCTGCATGCTTTTTTATTTCTGGGTAGTTATTCAAACTCTTGAAATACTGTGTATAAAATGTAAGAGCGTTAACTTCTTTAATTTTTTCCTTCTTAATGCTCCATTTGCAAATGAACTGGTGTGTCTGTGAAACTTCAAAAGTGAATGGATTGTTGAAAATTGGAAATTCCATTTCATTTATTTTACCTGCGTAGAGGCATCGAGTGAAGTCTAAAATCTCTAAAAAACAAGACTAATTTATCTGTGATATATTGTGATCGCGGGCCGTATCTTTGACATGACTGCGGTAGTGGTTAGAATCACGTACAATGCGCTGGTAGGGAGCCGTCTTAAGACCAGTGCGATCGTGTGGAACCCCTATGAGGCCAAATATAGTGTCATGGTGGAAATAATCCAAAGAATTTCACTCGGTTTTTGTTTTTTAAGCAGAACGGCGTCTATCCCTACTTCCCGCTGTCCCGAGTCTCTTTGTAATAGGGATGGTAGGGTTCAGTAGGCTGGCGGTAGGGAGGGACGTCGCTCTGTGTAGTTTCGTGTTTCGGGTGTTGCGCGGCTGGCTGCACCACCCCGATCTGTTAGAGGAGCTGGGGCTACGCGCGCCACCCGGTTGCGGGGTGCGCGTCGCCCCACGCCTACGCTCTGGAGCCATCCTCTAGGACTAACCTGAACAAGTTTGCCCCCTTGTCACGCGCCATAAGACTGGTTATAGTACATTACTGCAGAATCCAGTAAGTAAGCCTTCCTGGCCAAGTATGAGTTAACCGGACCGAACCGCAGGTGAGGTCCGGTTATATACGAGGCCAGGATGGCTTTCTTGCTGGTTGAAGTTTGTATAATACTTTTCTCAAAAATGAAAGAAAGTTTAACAACAAATTCGTTTAAACACAATTGTCGCAATTGAATGTGAAATCCCACCAGTCGTTGTTTTTTTTAATACAAAGTTTGCGTTTAGTTTTGGAAATTGTTCTATTTTTACATTACATTAATGTTTTAGTAAAAAAATGTAAATTATTGTTTTTGAAACTCCATGTTAATTTTAGAATGGAAAGTTTTAATCCAACGTGATTTATAAACTGAAATTACTAAATACAAACATAAAATCCCACACTATACTTCTAACACATTACTAAGTACAAAACGCAACGCATACTTGTTCTGCGTCGCGTTAAGTGTCACAGACTATAAAATGGCTGTAATATATGTATTTCATAAAATGTCATACCAAAAAGAGAGATAGATATATATTGGGAGCCTTTTCTAAGCAGATCCAAAGAGGATGACCTACTGTCCAGTAAGTAAATTACATACTTACTTACTGGACAGTTGGAGATTCCAAATTTAAAATCTCGCTTCTTACTGGACAGTTGTGAATAAGTCTCCGGTAGAGATCACTTTCTGGATACTTTTTAGAGATGTTATGGCAACATTACATACCATTTTTGAGAAAAATATTATTTCAGATGAGGTAGATATATTTCGCTGCAGCCTCATGAAGTTCACGAGTAGCAGAAGTGCATTGAGAATGTTTACAGATGATTGTTAATTGTAGGTTTTTTTTAATGTTAGTTAATTGTTTTTTTTAATTGTATATTTCTAAGTGAGTTACAGGTATGTGAATCTTGGTACTAACATCGCATTGGCGTTATAGCTGATAAGGTGTTATTTACATAATTATAAAAAAATAAATAAAATAAAAATGTTGTCTAGCACTGTTTTCAGGTAAATTATGCCGAACTGTTTTAGTCCCTACCTATCTTTACACATTATTCAGGCCAAAATAAATCTGTAGAAGGCAGGTAAATCACACTACTAATAAAATTCCTTAGGTAGGTACCTGATGGTCTTTCAAAAATATTATGGAGTGAACTTATCAGGTTTTTTCTATGCAAAAGTTTTTCTTATTGGAGAAGATCACGTTAATCTTACGACCGCCGTTAAAAACGATATATACTAAGTAGGTTAATTAACAGGAACCGGACAAGTATAACTTACGAATTGTCGCCGCAACGGGTATGGTGTTCTGTATACGGAATTTAAGCCATGATTAGCAGTAAACAGTTTTGGGCTAAAAGGAATGTATGAATGGCACATTAAATACGGAATTTGAATAAAAACTAACGGATCATACGCAACATCCTATAAGGATAATAACATGTTCTGAGCCAATACTAGAGTTCCTTTTTGATCACTGCATTCATAACATTCAAAAATTTTAAAAAATAGAGGAGAAGAGGGGGAGGGGGGACAGGGGAGGAGAGATAAATAAGCATTTTATTTCTCTTCCACAAAGGCGCCTTAAAAATATGATTATTATTGATAATGAACCAGTAAAGTATATTAAAGTTTAGTGTGGTGTGGAGTGGTGTGGTGTGGTGTGGTGTGGTGTGGTGTGGAGTGGAATCGTGTGAGGTGTGGTGTGGTGGTGTGGTGTGGTGTGGTGGTGTAGTGTGGTAATAAGCTTTAAAGAGAACCATTAAACTTAGTGGCAATTTTCGTAGCTTCATAAAATTCGTAGCAAGTTGCTACAACACAATACACTCACTTCAGTTATTTTATTATAATTACTTGCAAATATAATTTGATTTGTAATTACTTTATCCGAATCGCTTCATGAAAAAGTTAAAAATAAACAAAAAGTACAGAACTTAGGTCTATAAATTACCTACAGTTTGTAAAATGTTACGGTAGTAAAAACCATTCTCGTCAACGACGAAAAGATACCATCACAACACGACTAAAATATTTTGACAGCGCATGATCGGTTATCAACTTCTAAATCTTAGAGAAAACCTACGTACTCAAGTTCAGTGGCGCTTTCAAAGCGGTTTTGTTACCTACATGTGTGAATTTCAATATCTATCTTGATTATCATAATCACGAAAGAGTTCGTTGTTCTCATCCAAAAATGCGGACTTACTACCTTTTGCCTACAAGGAAGAGATTGTAAGTTCATGGCAGTTCAACCTTATGCACTCTGCACCGTTACTTTTTTGTCACCATTTTCAGAACACGTAGGTTCTATAAATAGAGTGGTTGGTTCTTTGAGGAGCTTATGGCTGGTTACTAACAGCCCCTTTTTTTTTTTTTTTTTTTTTTTTTTTATTTTTTTTTTCGGATGGGAAATCATCAAATAACCCCTCCCGCTCTGGGCGGAGCAGGAGGGAGTGTCAGACTTTTACTGACTAAAACCCATCCATGTTCCTTCATCGCCCTTTGTGTTCCGGGGCCACGGTATCTCTTTCGAATAGTCCCGCAACCCCGGCAGGCATCGGTCCTTACGGACCCCTTCCTTTTTGCTGACTCTCTTTGAGGCGCGCGTGGAACACGAACGCGCCGTCGACACGGCCTGTCGTCATGAGACGGTCGGACGGCGAGCTAGCCCATAGCTCACCGTCCACAGGCCCGCGCCTACGGTGGCCGGGGGCTACGTGGTGGTGGCCCCCGACGCCCGGGGCGTCTCCCGCGGCGGCCGGGACGTTGAGAGGTTCTCTCCCTCTCACGTTCCGCCACCTCCTTCTCTAGCATTACTGCTTCGCAGAAGGAGGTGACGGCGTCCCATTCCGTCTCGCTCCGGACCATGGCTTGCACCAGGGCCGGACGCGAGAGGTCGCCGCCGCCGATCGCCGCTTCGAGGACACGGCGGTGCTCCGCCCACGCGGGGCACACCTCCACCGTGTGTTCCACCGTGTCCTCCGGTCGATCCTCACAATGGAAGCACCCGGGCGTTTCCTCCCGCCCGATTCGGTGCAGGAACCTCCCGAACACTCCGTGTCCGGTGAGGACCTGCGTCAGGCGGAAGGTGAGGACGCCGTGGCGTCTCTCAAGCCACTCCTCAAAGAGGGGACTTATCGCCACTATTGTGGCGTGCCCTGCACGGGGTTGCGACAGTCGCTCTCTCCATGTCGCCATTAGATCCCGCCGGAAGTCTGTCCGCTGAGCGACAATATGTCGCTGCAGCGGAGTTTCCCCCCGGCGTAGCGCCTCCGCGCGCCATTCATGCAGGCGCGCGAGGACTATCGCCTCCAGATCCCATGGCGGCAATCCGGCAAGGAGGCTCGCCGCCTCGCGGGCATCGTGCGGTAGCCCCGGGCCAGCCTTACGGCTACTACCTTTTGGGGCGCGTTCAGGTAGTGGGCGGCACGCCGCCTCAAAGACCGCGCCCACACCGGGGCCCCGTAAAGGGCCATGGACCGCACGACTCCCGCGTAGAGCCTCCGGCAGGAGGCGTTCGGCCCCCCCAGGTTGGGCAGGAGCCGCCTGAAGGCAGCCCCAGTCCGTTCCAGTTTGGGGGCCAAACGTCGGAAGTGCTCCACGAAGTTCCACCGGCTGTCGAGGACGAGTCCTAGGTACTTCAAAGTCGACTCGACACCGATGGATACCCCTCCTACCGTGAGTAAGGATCCCGGAGGTGGCGCATTCCGAGGCCCATGAAAGCACATGGCCTCGGACTTGTGCAATGCCACCTCGAGACCCAGTTGCCGGATCCTCTCAACGACTGTCGCAACCCCGCGTGTCATCACTTCGGCCGCCGCCTCGTGCGACCTCCCCTGGGCCAGCACCAGCGTGTCGTCAGCGTAGCAAACTACGCTGACACCACTAGGGAGGTCGGCGCGCAGCACCCAGTCGTAACCGATGTTCCACAAGGACGGCCCTAGGACCGATCCCTGCGGAACACCGCACGACATCTCTCGCCGGTTCCATTCTCCGCTGCGACCGGGGTAGATGACGGCTCTGTCCGTCAGATAGTCCCCGACCACTCGACGGAGGTAGGTCGGCACCCGGTGATACCGGAGTGCCTCCCTAATGCAGCTCCAGGGCATGGAGTTGAAGGCGTTGGCGATGTCGAGAGACACCGCCAAGACAACCCCCCCCCTAGACACCGCATCCCCCGTCGTGAGGGCTCTCACGCGCATGATGGCATCCACCGTAGAGCGCCCCTTGCGGAAACCATACTGGTGTTCCGCAAGGTCCGGCCCAGTCCCCGCAAGGTGCTCGGCGAGGCGGTTTGCAATGACTCTTTCAAAGAGCTTGCCCACCTCGTCGAGCAGCACCACGGGCCGGTATGCGGACGGAGAGTCCGCAGGGCGCCCCGGCTTCCGGATGAGGACCAGCTTCCCCGGCCCCTCAGGTCGATTTTTAGGTAAAGCCGCGCTTGCCTGGATTGGTCCACGGATGGGTCACCCACAACCCTATTACATACTAAGTTTCTTCCGTTCTTCAGAAAGTTACGCCGTTGATCCCGGCTGTCATTTGTAGATCTTTGACAGTCGTTACAGGTACCTAGTCAGTGGTGTCGATTCTGTTGTACACAAACTAAACCTAATTTAGGCTATTGCTATATTTTACTATAAAGCAGTGCGAGAAAAGGACGGCTATAGCTATGAACTAAGTTAGAGATGTCAAACTAGTTTATGCCTTGCGCTTCACCGTGTTTTTAGTCGACATGTTTTTACGTGCACCCTTCATTTGTATAGAAATATTAGTTACAACTAAATTTGACAGCTCTAAATTACGTCCGTCTCTTTCTCGTTTTATTTGAGAGAAAAAGATAGCAATAGCCTAAATTAAATTTAGTTTGTGCACAACAGAATCGACACCATTGGCCCGAAAGTCTGACATTCAGTCTTACCAAGAGGTATCGTATCACCCAGTACTAACTGGGTTGTGGAAGTCAGATAAGCAGTCGCTCTATGTAAAATACTGGTATTCAGCTGCATCCGGTTAGACTGGAAGCTGACCCCAACATAGTTGGGAAAAGGCTAGGCAGATAATGATGGTTGGTATTGTATTCTTTTTTTAAAGTGTATGTTCAATTTCAGTTGCTTTGTGATTCCTGTAACGATCTATAATGAAACTTGTCTCTTGTTCAAGCAAAGGAAGTGGGCACAAACATTCTGTTAATGGGAGACACACTATGGAACTAATAGTGCTAGCATAGCTGGTTCCCAACATCATCATTGGTTGAAAATGTGGTAATGTCATTTTATATTTCAAAATAGTTTAACCTCAATGGTCAGATTGAGACCAGCTATGGTGGCGCCATCTTAGATTATCTTTGCCTGTGTCTCCCCCATGTCATATGCTAGCAATGCGACGCAGGCCTCCTTCTCATTCCTCAAACAGTTAAGCCTTGTGTTTTATTAGAGTTTGATTATGCTATACGGTGATAAGATGATTGTGATTATGATTTTGGTTTGCGCACAAATACATCTTCCTAGCACGGTGGGCTATGCTGGGGCAGCTGCTACAGGTGCTGAAAACCTCAAACGGCGCAAATACAATGACTTAATTTGGTAGCTATGTGTTTGAGCTGTTTGTGGTTAAAACATTGCGGCCATGGGGTCCGAGTGACCTGCACCTAGTATTTCGAGACATCACCAAGCAACGGCTTGGTGAATATATCTGAGGCCAGCCCTCTGGTGGCAAGAAGAGTCAACTAACACACACAATCCACAATTTGACCCTCAAATCTGATGAAAACAATACTTTTTTTCTTCATTAGCATTAGGAATATTTTTTTATTATTTTTTAGTTTGCTGTGTAGACTCAAGTTTTTTTTTAAATGGTTTATTCTAAACCAAAAAAATGTTATTTTGTACGCCACTAATGGCAAAACATGCAGATCTACCTGTTATTTTAAGACCTTGCACATATTATTAATTTGATGTATACTCATGTTTTTACAATAAATTTATTCTATTCTAACGAGTTCACTCTTCTTGTCACCAGGCTGACCTATTTCTTGGTCAAATAATCAGGATTGCTATCCAACGTGGCAATGCTGCCAGACTTCTGGGCACATTTCCCGTTGACTTTTCTTCTGTGTTTTTAGGATTTTTAGGAGATGAAGATCAAGGATGGTACAGACTGGTGTCTACGCTAGGTTAGTATTTTCCACTATAAGGTTTTTCTCGAACTAGACGTGACGTTTCGGAAAATCTTCCAATCTTTTACATGTTAGTTTTAATCGGAATTATGATTTTATCCTTAAAAATACTCAGAAGTAACAATCAAATTCAATTACGCAACTTCTTCGAATAAGTAAACTTTTTATGTGTACAGTTACTTATTGAAGTTGTTTAATCGACCGTTTCATGCAAACACAGTCATTTGACAAACAGTTTTTATTGTTCGCTTACTATTAAACGAGGCTTGACTCGCAAGGTAGCTATTAACTTTTTTTGGTTCGTCCCTCAGTATGTCAATGATACATTGATACTACATGTTGTATAATTATCATATTTTTACACGTAAATGAGTGATAGTAACTTAGGCTTACCTAATCATGTGTGACAGGAATGATTGTTAATTAGTAGATAATAGGCATGACGACAGTGGTGTTCGTTTCTGATGTGCACAAACTTAACTTAATTTGGGCTATTGCTATATTTTTCTCTCTGATAAAACGAGAAAGAGACGGACGTAATTTAGAGCTGTCAAATTTAGTTGGACCTAATATTTCCATACAAATGAAGGGTGCACGTAAAAACATGTCGACTAAAAACACGGTTAAGCGGAAGGCATAAACTAGTTTGACATCTCTAACTTAGTTAGATATAGACGTCCTTTTCTCGCACTGCCTTTTAGTAAAAGATAGCAATAGCCTAAATTAAGTTTTGTTTGTGCACAACAGAATCGAAACCAATATCAACAAATTGCAAATCTATTTAGTCCGTCGGTTAGAGTATTGGAAAATAATGGACACATATTTTTTGTTTTTGTAAATCAATGAATATTTACAAAATAAAACGCATCAAAACTCGGGAGTGGGGGCTCGTGACGTCATCTCAGAACTAGCTAAAAATTACACCAAGGCGTGACGTATTGAGAATTTTAAAAGCGTCATATCTTCGTCAATTTTGGTTTACGTAAGAAAAGAAAAAATATGTGTCCAATTTTTTTTGTAAATCTATCTGACGGACTAATTAGATTTTATTTTTGTCTCGCCTGTTGTGTTTTTCTTATAACGTAACACTTGATCACGATTGCAATTCCCGTAGGTTTAGGCAGAACTTGTACACTATAGTGCCTGCACTTGAAACCTCCTTACTACAGGGAGGAATCTGATCATCATCAACATCTTCCTACCCTTCTCCCATATTGCTGAAGGTCGGCGAAACACGTTTTTATACTACACCTGCTTGGAAAGTACCTTGATACTTTATCAAATTTACGGTAGAAAGTACGTCATTGCATATCGAACAAATATGCGGGGAGAAAACGCATCTGAGCGGGAGAGAAAAGTGTATGAAAATCCATTTCTTACGTGGTTTTTCTTTTTTAATTTTGGGTAAGACTATGCGCCGGTAACCTAAATATCAGAAGCCAAAAAGTTTTTACGGTGAATTTTTATCTCTAAGTTCGCAAAATGACACTGGCCACTAGCTGTGTGTTGGATGGTGTCGGGCTGGCAGTGCGACCCTGCGGCGGCAGGATAAACAATTTGAAAAAAGAACATGCGAAAATTGCAGACGCCATTGGCGCCATTTCCAATTTGTGTGTTGTTTGAGTTTTTTATTTTCCTCGTAGGTGTAGTATAAAGCACTATGTATCAGTCGAGAGAAAGTGCGATTCCCGATCTCGGGTGTTTTAAAGCCCTCGCCTACGGCTCGGGCTTCAAACGACACCCTCGACGGTAATCGGTCACTTTCTCCTCTCGGTGAACAATGTACTATTTCCTTCTTCCATTCTCCCCTGTCAACCATCACGCCATATTTTATTTTTCTAGTTTTTTCTATTATTCAATTTAAAAAAAGAACACCTTGTGAATAGGTATCAACTTGACCATTTAATAGATATTATGTGAGTACGAGCTTTTTGCTTCAATTTAGAACGAAACATTGACGTCATCGTCATATCAATTTTGGTGTGATTACTAGAAAACATCTGGTGCCCTTGCCCCGGGCTACTAATTATATTATTATGGCAGGTCATTGAAACGATGACACATTCAAACCAATTATCTTTATGACTAGTATAATCTGAATCCTGTTCGAATGATTTTGAATTGATTTTTTCGTAAACTTTTCTGCGTAAATGCAGTCACGGTTGAATTGGTCACGGAAGTCGTCCGATTTAAAGTTACTAGGACCTGAACAATTCAGGCTCGCTGTTGCTAGAAGCTCGTAAATATATTATAGACACTATAGCTTATGCCCGCGGTTTCTTCCACGTGGAGTTAGAGATAATTGTCCTACGGGATTATACTACCGGAATAAAAAGTAACCTAAGTGTCCAAGTTATAAAATACTAGCGGACGTCTCGCGGTTTCACCCGCGTAGTTCCCTTTTACGTGGGAGTACGGGGATAAAATAAGCCATAGTCCAACTAGTTGGACAGAGCAGTTGGACCACTGCCCCGGACTGAATCTTTCTACTGAATAGATTTAGATTAAATTAGAAAAACCAGCCAAGTGCGAGTCGGACTCGCGCACAAAGGGTCTCCTTACTATTATCTATACATCAGACAAGACGGCAAAAAAAAAACAAGTTTGTTGTATGGGAGCCCCTCCCATACAACAAACTTGTTTTTTTTTGCCATAAATATTTATTTTATTTTAATTTATTTATTTATTTTTAGTGTGGATGTACAACTAAATGTTTTGTGAATATTTCAAGCATCTACCTGTTGTCGATATTAATATCGAGCTAAAAACAGCAAAAAATCACGTTTGTTGTATCGGAGCCTCCGTTAAATATTTATTTTATTCTGTTTTTAGTATTTTTTGTTTTATCGGCAACCAAAATACATCATCTGTGAAAATTTCAACTGCCTAGCTGTCACGATTCATGAGATACAGCCTGGTGACAGACAGACGGACAGTGGCGTCTTAGTAGATAATAGAGTCCCGTTTCCTTAAATATGGATTTTTTTAAACTTTTGCATGAAAGATTAACAACATCCTTACAAACTTTCGCATTCAAAATATGTATTTAGTCGAGGGATAATTATCTTCCAATATTCACTAATCCGCCTGGAGCTGGGAGCAATTACTACTTATGGCTTAGTTCATGTTTATTGTACGAAAAGACGATGCTTCTCGAGATGACGACCTTACGGAGAAGTATGATGAATACCATACTTCGACGTATCCTATCCTCATGAAGGGTATGCCTTTAATCGACCCACTCGCGACGCAAACTTAGTAAAGAAGCCAGGCTTCTTCACTATTGCCAGCCCTACTTATTGCATTTGACACAGTTATAGCAACTACATATATCAGAGTAATTATTTAATTAATCACGCAGGCAGCACTCTTATCAATTATCATCCTTTGCAAGAGCAATTAAAGTAATAACTAATGACTAAACAAATATTGAATATTGTAACACATTAGAAAAATATGTATTCATCACTATCATCACTACATATTATAAAACAAAGTCGGCCGCCGCGTCTGTCTGTCCCTATGTATGCTTAGATCTTTAAAACTTCGCAACCGATTTTGATGCGGGTTTTTTTAATAGATAGAGCGATTCAAGAGGAAGGTTTTAGAATACAATTTGCGGGCGGGCGAAGCCGCAGGTATCAGCTAGTTTATAATAAACTAGCAAACAGCACGGTAAATTATCCCACGAGATGGTACTTTAGGTTTAGGGATTAAAAGTAAAGAGGATATTAAAAGTATCCTTGTTCTAAACCAAAGTCATGGTCTATCTGTGAGCTAAATATCCAAATTTGTTCAGCCATGAAAGGGTAGATACCAGACAGACAGACCGACAGTCAGAGTTACTTTCCCATCTTCTATTACTAATAGATATTATAAATAATTCGTATGTATGAGGAGGGTACCTAATCTCCGAAACCGAGGCACCTATATAAAAAAATACACCATTTGAAAGGTACATTATTCCAGGCGGATATAGGCTACTTTTTAAGGTACCGCGTGGACGAAGCCACGCACAGCTAGTTTTTTTAAATTCGTATGAAATAAAGAAGGAAAGAAAAATATTTATTGAACTTACACAGGACATAACAGAAACAAAAAACTTTTTTGCCAAAAATAAAACCGACTTCAAAAAAAACAACAAACAAAAAAAACATAAAAAGAAAAGGACAAAAAAATACACTAAAAGAAAAATAATAAAAAAAACACTAAAACAAAACCACAAAAAAGTGAAAAATAAGTTTAGCTTCAGAAGCCGGTGAGAAAAACACCAAATCAATCAAAGGTCAAGCTTCAGAAGTCGGTGACCTTATTTAATTGATTTACTGTTTTTGTCACCGACTTCTGAAACTTGACCTTTGATTGATTTGGTGTTTTTCTCACCGGCTTCTGAAGCTAAACTTATTTTTCACTTTTTTGTGGTTTTGTTTTAGTGTTTTTTTTTTATTATTTTTCTTTTAGTGTATTTTTTTGTCCTTTTCTTTTTATGTTTTTTTTGTTTGTTGTTTTTTTGAAGTCGGTTTTATTTTTGGCAAAAAAGTTTTATTTTATTTTTCCATTTTTAGTTGTAATATCCTATACTTACAAATATTTGCTATGCATTCATTGTACATGGTTAACAATACATGTCATGGTAATAGGCTTATCCCCAATAAATGGAACATAACATGCCATAACTGTCGAAATCTGGGTGTACTGTACACATCTATGTACCCCTCAGAGCAAACAGGTGTAATGTTACGTCATGATGTTGTTTAAACAATGAACATCCAACCGATTGGAGCTATCACAACAGATTTGCCGTCTATTTTTGAAGAGTTCCATTGTATATCTCCGAAGATCAGCATCAGAACTTCACTAAATTAAAATGGGACCACCTCAGGAGTACACTCTTTCAAATAAAAAAAGAATTTTGAGAATCGGTCCACAAATGGGAGAGAAATCAGGTAAATTGTACACTTCTGCGTACCCCCTCAGAGCATACAGGCGTGATGTTCCGTCATGATATTGTATAAACAATGAACATCCAACCGATTGGAGCTATCACAACAGATTTGCCGTCTCTTTTTGAAGAGTTCCATTGTATATCTCCGAAGGTCAGCATCAGATCTTCACCAAATTAAAATGGGACCACCTCAGAAGTGTACTCTATCAAATGAAAAAATAATTTTGAAAATCGGTCCACAAATGGGAGAGAAATCAGGTAACATACATAAAAAAAAAAAAAAAAAATACATACACATGAACATATAACCTCCGCCTTTTTTGAAGTCGGTTAAAAAGATAGAATAGACATGACAAAATTATATAAAAAAACCGGCCAAGTGCGAGTCGGACTCGCGCACGAAGGGTTCCGTACCAATTATTATAAAAAAAACCGGCCAAGTGCGAGTCGGACTCGCGCACGAAGGGTTCCGTACCATTATCTATACATTAGACAAAACGGCAAAAAAATCACGTTTGTTGTATGGGAGCCCCCCTTAAATATTAATTTTATTCTGTTTTTAGTATTTGTTGTTATAGCGGCAACAGAAATACATCATCTGTGAAAATTTCAACTGTCTAGCTGTCACGGTTCATGAGATACAGCCTGGTGACAGACAGACGGACAGACGGACAGACGGACAGACAGCGAAGTCTTAGTAATAGGGTTCCGTTTTTACCCTTTGGGTACGGAACCCTAAAAATCACGTTTGTTGTATGGGAGCCCCCTTAAATATTAATTTTATTCTGTTTTTAGTATTTGTTGTTATAGCGGCAACAGAAATACATCATCTGTGAAAATTTCAACTGTCTAGCTGTCACGGTTCATGAGATACAGCCTGGTGACAGACAGACGGACAGACGGACAGACGGACAGACAGCGAAGTCTTAGTAATAGGGTTCCGTTTTTACCCTTTGGGTACGGAACCCTAAAAAGTAAACAAGAGACAAATAAAAAAACAATCAAAATGGTCCTGTGCAAGGTCAAAAGGCTCCTATCGCAGCAAGGATCAAGTAACCTTGATTAATTTATCCACATCAGTTGGGGCATAGCTCTGTAACAGGTGCAGAAGTAATAGCTTTACAGATCAGAGTTAACCCTTTTAACCGGTTGACCAAAGGAACATCCTTTCATAGGTAGGTAATCAATCTGTCAATCACTAATTCATCACGAATAACAAAATGGCTGAGATTGAATTCGACCGCAAGGTGACTTAGGTCACATGCGCTCGCCTGCATATCAGAAAAAGATGTATTTGTGATAATTCATCATCATCATCATGGTGGCCTTTTGGTTATCCAATCTCGGATGTAGGCCTCTTCCCTCTTCTTCCACTCCTGTCGATCTTGTGCCCGACTCATCCAGTCTCGACCTCCGTGTCGTCGGATGTCGTCCACCCAGCGCTGTGGTGGTCTTCCGCGCCCTCGCGTGTCCGCTCTGGGTCTCCATTCTAGGACTCGTCTTGTCCAGCGGCTCTTGTCCATTCTCGCAATGTGCCCCTCCCATGTCCACTTTCTATGCGCTATTACGGCCATAATGTCTCTAACTTTGGTCTTACTTCGAATCCAATCATTCCGTTTCCGGTCCCGTAGGGTGATCCCGAGCATAGCTCTCTCCATGTCCCTCTGCGTGACTCAGAACTTCTCGGCGGACTTCTGCGTAAGAGTTATGGTTTCCGTACCATAGGCTAGTACGGAATTGACACACTGTTCGAAGGCTTTGACTCTAAGACGTAGGGGTATTTTTCCACACAGTAGTTGTTTGTTGGCACCGAATGCAGCCCACGCCTGCGCTATTCGTCGTTCCACTTCCGCTGCTTGGTTTTCAAAACCGAGTGTTACCTTATGACCAAAATATATATACTCAGTCACTCTCTCCACTGGAAGCTGGCAGTTTGTGACTTCAGGAATGTTGGTCATTATTTTGGTTTTCCCAATGTTCATTTTGAGACCGGTCTTCTCGGACTCCACCTTTAAATCCTCCAGCATCGTCACCATGTCCTCGACGCTCTCCGAAACTAGGACCAGATCGTCAGCAAACCTCAGATTTGTCAGTCTCTCTCCATCGATCATCAGCCCTTTCCCAGTCCACTGCATCTGCTGAAA
Organism: Xestia xanthographa; assembly: GCA_905147715.2. Lineage (NCBI taxonomy): Eukaryota > Metazoa > Arthropoda > Insecta > Lepidoptera > Noctuidae > Xestia > Xestia xanthographa. The sequence continues at coordinate 20,038,408 of LR990655.1, read as the reverse complement.
TATGCATTCTAGTGCTAGGGTAAATAATTTTGGTGATATTGTGTCTCCTTGCCTAACACCCCTCTGTAGATGGAATTTCTCGGTTTTTTCGTGCAAGGAGACGCAGGCAGCAGCGTTTTGATGGAGGTGATTGAGGATTTGTATGTACCTTTCATCGATGCGGCATCTGGCTAGGGCTCGTTCTATGAACCACCATTCTATCGAGTCAAATGCTTTCTCGTAGTCGATGAAGGCGAGGATAAGTGGTTTCCTGTACTCGTTACATTTCTCTATGACTGTTTTAAGGGTTTGTAGGTGGTCGTTGGTACTGAAGCCTGAACGAAATCCTGCCTGTTCTCTTGGTTGGAAAAATTCTAGTTTCCTGTCGAGTCTGTTAACTAGAACTCTCGAGAAGATCTTATAGATATGTGACAGCAGGCTAATGGGTCTATAGTTTTCCAGCTTCTTGATGTCCCCTTTTTTGTGGATCAGGGTGATTATTGCGTTGTGCCATGATGCCGGTACTCTAGTTTCCATAATGCATTTTGTAAATAATACTGCGAGCACATTGCTAACGACCCTTCCGTTGATTTTAATCATCTCTGGTAACACGCCGTCTTCCCCTGGTGCTCTCCTATTTTTAAGTTGTTGTATAGCCAGCATTACTTCATCTGGGATGACATCGGGAATTTCTTCGGAGCCGACATTCTGGATTAGTAATCGGGGTTGCCCTAGAGTTGCTATTGTCTGGCTCGGTGCTGCTCGGCTCTTATATAGAGTTCCATAGTACTCTTTTGCTGTTACAAGTAGCTGCTCCTTATTTGTGACTTCTTCCCCACTTCCGTTGAGAAGCTTGAAGATTTGTTTCCTGCCCTCGTTCAGCTTCAATTTAAGAACCCTTCGGTTGTTGTTCTTCTCCAAAGCTTCCTGTATGAGGTTGGAGTTATAGTCAGACAAGTCGTTCCGAGTCTGCTTACGGATGCGCTTCTGTAGGTCTCTGTATTCCTGGCTATCCACGTTTCCCTCACTGCATAGCGACCTTCTTTGGTCCATCATCTTTATAGTACCTGGTGTTAATTTAATAGGCCTATTTGGTAGGACACTTGGGGTGATTTCGTCAAGGCTGTGAGTTAATGCTGTTGTTATTTGATCGTTAATCTCATCTATGGCCATGGTGCTTAATCGTTCGCAGTTGAGCTTTGCCTCGACAGCGTTCTTATATAGATCTTCGTTAGCTTGCAGTATCTTGAGTTTGGTATCGATTGGAAGATGTTTCCTCACAACAAGATTTCTTCGCGATGTTCGAAGCTTTACATATATGTCTGCTCTTACCAAGCGATGATCGCTGCCTGTAGAGAACCTATTTAGCACATTGACGTCTTCGACCATAGGTTTATAGTCTGTGATGATATAGTCATATTCACTCTTGTGTAAGCCACCAGGGTGTCTCCATGTCCACTTACGCTGCTCTTGTTTTTTGAAGAAGGTGTTCATAGCATATAGTGAGTTAGCTTGTAGAAAATTGAGGAACATTTGTCCTCGAGCATTTCTTGCTCCAAGCCCGTAGTTCCCTATGCTAGTTTCTCCGCTGTTCTCTTTTTTACCCAATCGCGCGTTGAAATCGCCCATTATTACGGTATATTTGGTCTTAATTTTATTTTTCAAGGTTCGTAAGTCTTCGTAGAACTCTTCTACAATTTCATCCTGGTGGCCTGATGTTGGGGCATATGCTTGGATAATTTTTATTTTATACATTTTGCTGAGTCTTAGTACTACATAAGCAAGGCGATCTGAAATACTGTTTACTTCAACCACATACTGTTTTATAGATTTGTTAATCATGAAGCCGATTCCTCCGATACCTGGTCTGGGGCCTTCGCAGTAGTAGAACATATGACCCGAGTGTAAGGTTAATAAATCCTCTCCGTCGCGCCGAATTTCACAAAGACCTAGAACGAACGTCCCATTTGATGTTGCCAAGTTCGGTCTCCAGTTCTACCAGCCTCTCATCCGCGCATTGTGATAATTATAGGACGAATAATAACAGCCGCTAGTGTCGATCTTTAGGTTAAACCGTGCTAGCCTAGGTTGGTTCGTGGATGGGTGACCACCTATTACATACCGAGTTTCCTCCGTGCCTCCGTTGGTCCCGGTTACCATTTCTAGATCTTTGACAGTCGTTACAGGTAGTCAGTGGCCCAAAAGGCTGACATCCAGTCTTACTAAAGGGTATCGTATTACCCAGTACTAACTGGGTGGTGGAGGTCAGATAGGCGTCGCTCCATGAAAAATACTGGTATTCAGCTGCACCCGGTTAGATTGGAAGCCGACCTCAACATAGCTGGGAAAAGGCTAGACAGATAGCTAGGCTACCTGCCTAGCTGCTGGCTAGGCTAGGCTTGGCTAGATAGACAGGCGGAGTGAACGCTTCGCGATCCAAACATATTTGATGAATATGACCGTGTGAAATATCACAATAAGCGTCAATAAATAGTACACGGATCTCCGGCTCAGTTAGTACTTCTCAGTAAGGATGTAGCTACAATACTCGTAGTCTCGTACATATTTTAATGTGTATTTCATCTTGACATTATAAAATTCATGGATAAAGGGTGACGTAAGGACAACGGTATAAATATGTCACGCGAGGTAGCAGTCGCATGGATTCTTTGTTATGTCACCTATATTGTAATGTGAGTTTACTATAGGACTTCATTCCTGAATTACTAATTAGAGGAATTGATAAAAACGTCTAAAAAGTGATAGAGCAAATAGAAAGCAGCGACAACAAGATCTAAAATAAACTGAAACGCCTGGGTTGGAAAACAAAACCGGGATCCATTTAAGCGCATGAAAAACATGAAATGTTTTTCAGATCATCAGATTCCCCTGTTAAATTAAGCTTACTTAGTTTTCCGAGTAATATATATTTACTTAAAAACTTTAGTTACGGTAAGTAGTGGGTTATCTAAAAGAAAACGTAAAAGAATCAATAATTTCAAGAATGTGCCAGTAATTACACTGACTGCCTTAACAACCAGTGTCACAATACAAGCAGTTGCATCAACTAAGAAGTTATTTATAAATTGACAACATATATCAGCACGAAATAACAAGGATTTCTTATTCAGAGATAATAACTGTGTGGAAATCCCCGTGCCTCTATTATGATAGAATGTAGGCCTGTATCTATGGTGTCTTTTATAGTGCGTGTTTCGAACTGTAATGGCAAAAAATCATACCAATTAAGAGTCATATGCAGCGATCATTTTCCCGTACGATTCGAATGCGCGCCGCAAGTTGCGAAGTATATGTACCAATCAGCAATCACAACTGACTGTAGCGCAAATTGGAATTTTCTCATACCGTCTTTAACGACCTACTGTATCCTAAGAACTGTGTTCTACTGACATCGATGCTTTTTCTCAAAACGTGGTTTCGAGATCTCTGATCTTTAACCTATCATTGCTACACACGAATTTGATGGGACTGAGACGAGTCATGTGACCTAGGTCACCTCGCGGTCGAACTCCTACTCAACCATTTTGTTACTTGTGATGAATAAGTGAATGAATTGACTACGCACCTATGAAAGGATGTTCCTTTGGTCAACCAATTAGGGGGATGGGTGAGCTGTAAAGTTTTCAAAGCCCGTTACAGAGATTTGTCCCAACTGATTTGGTTATATACGCACTTAAAATTATCGGCCATTGCGGTCTTCTCCTTCTGAATCTATAATAGACGGAAGAAGGCTAACCTGGATTAATCCATCTAGACTCTAAGTAATAACAGCCGCTCGGGTCAATCCTCAGGTTAAGCCACGCTTGCCTAGGTTGGTCCGTGGATAGGTGACCACCCTTTGCATACCGAGGTTTCTTCGTGCCTCTTAAAACATGAAGTCATTGGTCCCTGCTGTCTGTCAATTGTAGATCTTTGACAGTCGTTAAGTAGTCAGTGGCCCGAAAATCTGACATCCAGTCTTACCAAGGGGTATCGTATTACTCAGTACTAACTGGGTGGTGAAGGAATCGCTCCATGTAAAGTACTGGTATTCAGCTGCATCCGATTAGACTGGAAGTCAGCTCCAAAATAGTTGGGAAACGGCTAGGCAGATAATGACTAGATGGATTAATCAAGGACTGCCTTCAAGGGACTGTAGAAGTGCGGGAGACGCCCCCGGCCACCGCACGGGCCTGTGGACGGTGGGCTATGGGCTAGCTCACCGTCCGTCCGTCTCATGACGACAGGCCGTGTCGACGGCGCGTTCGTGTTCCACGCGCGCCTCAAAGAGAGTCAGCAAAAGTACGGGGTCCGCAAGGACCGATGCCTGCCGGGGTTGCGGGACTGTTCGAAAGAGATACCGTGGCCCCGGAACACAAAGGGCGATGAAGGTACAGGGATCGGTTTTAGTCAGTAAAACACCTCACACACCACAAACACTACACATACCTAGCTGAACTTGCTAAAATAATTTTGTAACATTCTTGAACCTAAAAATAGCCTTTATTAATTTTAATTATGTCTCAACATTGCAAACTGTAACCCATGGGAAGTAGCGAGGTAACCCCAACACAAGTATCCTTATAACTTAAAAGGGGCTGCCTCAATTTTGTGCTGTAGAACAATTGTAAGAGATGCAATAAAAACTTTTTTTTTATATTTGAACAAAAGGTACTTCTAAGCTATTAAAATTAATCTCATTAATTCCCTTTATAGATGCATTAACAATTTACTTGAAAGCAATCGAACGAACGAAACGTACCTACTAAATGTTTAGTACAGCACGCCGCACATCGATGGTAACATTTTGATCTTGAGCTGGTTTAACGTCGTACGGAGTTTCGACACAAGTCCACCTTATGCTGGTTTTGTCACCACTGATGTGTGGCCTTATGTAGATACTACAAACGTAGGTCAAACAATTGATGATGTCAGTAGCGATGTGAAATTTTATTTTATTAATAACCTTTGCACATAAAATTCCTAAGGACCGTATTCAACTGTTTTATATTGTTCTTCAAACCTTAGAATATATGCAACCATGTTGAATTCTGATTCGATTGTGTGTTAATAGGCTGTGCAGCGCGTACTGCAGTCTAAAAAGGATACAAGCTCGAAGGTTTCTTGAACATTGGGCAATCCGTCTTGAAGGGGAAGCTATCAAAGCGCGAAATATCACATGATTGATTCTGAAGTCGAATCATGTGATTTTTTTAGGTTAACAGCCCTGAAAGATGTTATCGTGCGGTGTTACAAAATACTGGCATTTTTAGCAATGTAGGTCGCATCACGACCTCTTTGGTCTAGTAGTCGTAAGGGGACTGCAGAGGTCCCAGGGTTTGATTCCCAGGTAGGGCAAAGTGTTACTGGTTTTTTCCATCAGGAATTTCTCAGTATAGTAGTCACGTATTCCGGAGTTGTGCCCGATCTAACTATAGGCACAACTGGCAAGAAATGTGTCTTTTATAGCTACACCGTGCCTAACTATTTGGGTATTACCTACAGGCGCGATGTTAGGTCGTTTCACGAGTGCACTAAAATAAGATGATGGTGAATTACAGAAGTCGTTTTACAGATAAAATGCGTTATTACTTTTAAACCGCTTAAGCAGCTGTTGGTAGCTATTTAAGGCTGATCATTGATGCTTTGTTTGATAGTTTGACATTGGTATTTATTCCTAAAACTAACCAGTTTGTATTCATCCTCAAAGCACAATACTTTAAGTTAGTTGGTAATTAAGGATTATAATCCTTAATTACCAATTAACTTTATTACAAATCATTATTGTATCAATTTGTTTGAATAGGTGATCGAAGAAATCTTTAAATCAGTCGTGTCATGGATTATCTACACTAATATTATAAAGAGGAAAGATTTGTATTTTTGTGTGTGTGTGTGTGTGTGTATGTTTGTAATGAATAAACTCAAAAACTACTGCGCCAATTTCAAAAATTCTTTTGCCATTAGAAAGCTACATTCACCTTGAGTAACATAGGCTATATTTTATCCCCGTACTCCCACGGGAACGGGAACTACGCGACGTCCACTAGTCTTTTATAATTTAAATATTTATAGTGTGGTTAGTGCCTAACCTAGTCTCAAAGTTTTTATGCCTCTATGGGCCTCTGACTTGGATTTACTGCTGTCAAGAAATATCTCTCAGATATGCTGGTTTCCTCACGATGTTTCCCTTCACCGAAGCAGTTGATAATTATACATTACGCACATGAATCCGAAAAATCAGAGTTGCGTGACTTGGTGCTATATAATTCAAATGGGTAGACCATTTAACTTACACAAACTACATTAAAACTATATTATAAATGTCACTTACGGGATATCTTCCGCGATTATTTATTATTTTGAGGTCCCGATATTTCGACGCTGTTGTGCGCCATGATCGCGGGTTAACTGGAGAATGCGGGTGGCTGGAAAAAATTGTTAGGAGCAGACAAAACCATCATTCGTAGCCAACAACCAACCAACCAACCATCATTTGTAGTATAGTTATGAACCGTGAAAGCTTAAAACAGTGTTACATTAAAACTAATTTGAAATTCTATGTCTTTACTACCTTCAGCTATCATAAAATCTACGAAAAGTTACAATGATTGAAACAAGATAAACGCTCACATTAATTGTAAACTTAAACTTGCCTACATGTTATGTACATAAATACCAACTTAACTAATTAAAGCGATCAACATCTTTGAGTGCGCAGTCATTCATTCGAAACAATTGCCAAACGCACCCATTGTGTTTAAATGTAAAAAAAATAGCGCCACGTGGGAAAACGCAATGTTTTACATCGCGAAAATGCAACAAGACTAGTTTAAACAATCAGTCTTGCTTACAACGGCGGAATATTGAATACTCCGACATTGTAAAGCTATTGTTTTAAAAGTTAATGCCTTGAAATAATATCACCATCCTACCACATCTAGGGGAGTTAGCTAGCTATGTCTACACGCAAATTTGATGACTGGGCCAGACATCATTAAATTTTATTAGCGAAAACAATGATGGAAATATCAAAAATGTTTCCGGTTGACAAAATATACATACACACGTCAAAAAAAGTTTGTGATCACTTTGAAAATTCGAAATCTTTTTTGTTACGTTTTTATCAAAAAACTAGCGGACGTCACGCGGTTGAACCCGCGTAATTCCCGTTTCCGTGGTAGTACGGAGATAAAATATAGCCTATGTTACTCAGAGTGAATGTAGCTTTCTAATGGTGAAAGATTTTTTGAAATCGACGCTGTAGTTTTTGAGTTTATGCATTACAAACATACACACAAAAATACAAAACTTTCCTCTTTATAATAAGTGTAGAAGTGTAGATAAAAAATTGTTTTATTTTTTAATTTCATACAGGGTATTTCTATTAAAAAAAAACACGTCAAAGTTTTTTTCTTGATAAAGTTCAATTTAAAAATTATATCAGCTTATGCTAGTGATCACAAACTTTTTTTGATGTGTGTATGTACGTAGTACCACCACCACTTTAAATTTGCATTTCGCGGAGCCGTTGCTTGTTTAGATAATTTGCATCGATATGTCAAACTTGGTACCATGTAGGTATTAATTTTACCATTGACTAGCTACAAACCCAAACTACGGTCTGTTTCTGAGAATCCCAGCATCTCAGCTCAGCAGAAGGACAGCATAGACTGAACAAAACAAAAGACTAGCCACTCTGGGAATCGGAGCCAACGCTCAACAGTCGTATCTGCCTAGCCATTTCCCAACTATGTTGGGGTCGGCTTCCAGTCTAACCAGATGCAGCTGAATACCAGTATTTTACACGGAGCGACTGCCTATCTGACCTTCACAACCCAGTGGGTAATACGATACCTCTTGGTAAGACTGGAAGCAGCCGCGCTTACGACCATCGAAAAACCTTAAGTTATAGGTAGGTACCTATCTGTTGATTGCATTTTACGTTACATTTAGTTCATCTTACGATGAAACCTTCACTAGCATCATGCCGAATTCACATTAAAATAACAAAATACATGTTTATTGACCAAACTAACAATTACATGTGCAATGGGACCGTGAAGTATGCATTTAAATTAATGATGAGTTCATAACGTATTGTTTATTGCCATCTGTAAGGACATAGAAGGCATGTGATCTCAGATATCAAGTTCGTTTTATAAATAATATGTATTGGAACAAATAATGTGTTGAATTACCGGAAGAAGAATCAATTTAAATTTATTTGAACATAAAATAAAACACAATAAAATCGTCGTCGACGTCGTCTTTGACAGTCGTAGTCAGTGGACTAAAAAGTCTGACAACCAATCTTACCAATGGGTATCGTATTACCCAATACTAACTGGGTTAATTGTGTAGGTCAGATAGGCAGTCGCTCCGTGTCAAATACTCGTATTCAGCTGCATCCGGTTAGACTGGAAGCCGATCCCAATAAAACTTGGGAAAAAGGCTAGGCAGATGATAATGAAAATCTGCCTACCCATAAAAGCTTATGCCTTGTAATCTCAAAGGGAAGACAGAGAAATGAATAGTAAGAACCTAAATCTCACATTATAAAGTTCATGTATCTAAAGTTGAAGTCCAATGTCTCCAATGTTATGGAGAGACTCTAGCCTATAAAATAATCTTTAACCCTACTGAGAACTGCCCCATGGTCTTCTTCTTCGTGTCGATAATTCCCATTGTTATTTATTTAAATTTGTTTCGAGCAGAACTCAGCCACGTCGACGGCGTTGGTGGTGGCTTCAGACAGGTCCCTTACAGTGCAGGTGGAGTTGCACAAAGAGCAGGTCAGGAGGTGGGTCATGGTTTGAGATACGGAATACCCCCACCGGACCAAGTTGAACCTGCAGCAGCCCGGCCCACCTGGCTTCTAAGTAGGTTTAGAGTCTTCCAGGTGGGCCATGGCAGTTGATGACCCGCTGGGAGCTTTTTTGGGGGGGATGTTAAAGGAGCCACAGCTTTTTGCGGGCTTTTTTATTCGACCTAAGGAAGCTGTTTCGAGTCTTCAGCCTGCCTCGCAACATATCCGCATTGTAAAGAGGATGGCGTTTGCCTGTCTCTTGTTTATATTTTTCGGAGGAGCAGGTAACCTCTCTTAGAACTTCAGGAGGAGCCACTCCTGCGAGCGGGTATAAGGCACCTAGTGGAGTTGGATTTAGGGAGCCGGTGACGATTCTACTTGTTTCATTAAGTGCTACATCTGCCTCTCGGGTATGAGCAGAGAGGTAGAACACGGTAAAACTAAATAACACCGGCCGACTCTAGTAATCGAACCCTGCTCAGCAGTCTCGCTTGTGATACGAGTTCAAATGCCGTTTAACAGTCTCCGCGTCAATTTGTGATGATTCAGCCGATCAAAGGCCTCTTCTAATATGAAGATTACAATCATTACACAAGAAACAAGCGCAGGCGCGGTAGTCACGACTAAACACCGAACCTATTTCCTTTCGATCATGTGGAATCATCAAGGATTATGAGATTTTTTAACTGGACTTTAAGCTCAAGCTACGAGTAAGTATAAGTACCTAATGTAAAAAGACAATTTATCAAGTGTAAGATGGGTTAGGTACTTTACTACTTTGTTTTTTACAGTATCTTTGAACCTAAGTTGCCTGAAAATAAATGTAGGTAAGTAAGTATTGCTATTATGAAGGAGTGACTTCGTCATGATTTCAGTCATTTATCATATTCAACAACTTGTACTAACACTGGTACCAATCCGCACTGGGCCCGCGTGGTGGATTATAGCCCATTCCCTCTCATAGAAGAGGCCTGTGTCCCAGCAGTCGTTAATAGGCTGATGATGATGATGATGAGATGATATCATTATTGATTTTTGATTCATTATTGATGATGGATATGATGCTATGGTAACTGTAATGTTTTGCTTGTCTAGTGGTCGCTGAAGTCCAAGAGCGACCTCTGAGTGTAGGGCCCTGCGGGTTCGATCCCGTGTCAGTCAGTGACAAATAAGTGTGTTTTTCCATTCGAAATTTCTCTATATATAATAAAGCTCTATGGATCCCTGGTCCAATTTAGAAGCTGTTATACACATGCAACAACAAAATCCTGCATTCCTGCATATCATTATAATATTAATCACAAACTCGAATCTTGCATTTTTATCGTTGAGCTGAGGTTGCACTACATACTTAAGTATCTATCTAAAACACGATAGCAAAGCGATTTCATAACTTTTCCGTCTAAGTATTTAATTATAAGATACACCAACGGTCAAGGTTAGCGTTTGAAAGGCCTGTCAATAAGAACTATAGAAATAATGTCTCTAAACTAAATCAGAACAGTAGATGCTTGTGATAAGTACCTAGGTAGGTACCAAAGGTCTGACAACCAGTCATATCAAGGGATATCGTGTTAACTTGATTGTAGGGATCAGATAGGCAGTCGCTCCTTACAACATACCTACTAGTAGGTATTCAGCTGTATCCGGTTAGACTGGAATCTGACCACAAAATAGTTGGGAAATGGATTTTAGACAGAAAATCATCAGAAAATTATACTGATCTATGCAACATTTCATTTCATTTGATGAGACCTGTCTTCCAGCACTTGAAATGTTTACCTATACGTGTCTTATTATCTCTGTTGGTTTGTTTACCACACCATATAAGTAAAAAACTAAAAGTTAATTAATACGATCAAAAGAAAATAGTTTATTAATAAAAAGACAAATCTATAAACAACAGTTGTCATTGTCACCATAAAGTACATCGAACTCAACAAAAAATAGCGAAAACTTCTCATTTAAAAGCAAATAATTATTACCAATTATGTAAATTCAAAATACTGGTTTAATATAAATTAACTTAGACTGACAAACTAAGTTAATTAAAATAAATTGTGACACACAAAACTGTTATCACTGGGCATTTAAAATTAAAGCCGTTAAAAATCATCAGCTAGGCAGGTACCAATTTGACAATGACTTCGTAATCTAAAGATGGTTATCTGTAAAGCCTTAGCACATTTAGCAGAACCTGCTAAGGCTACTATGGTTCTACTAGGTGCCTAGGTACTGGTACTACTAGGTTTTAAAAAGTTTTAAAAAGCACTTCGAGCCAAAAATATCGCTGTATTTAAAAGGAACCTCCTTTTAATCCAAGGGTTTTGTATGTATCTATATAAAGACTTATCTCAGAGTGACAGCTTACATTGTTGCATCTTAAAAGCTTAAGATCTCGAATCTCGAAGGGTCTAATTGTGTATCCACGCCGCAATTGTTTTGGGACGCGACCTGATGCTGTAATGACGCAGACGACCTTAGCCCCTTTGGTCTCGGCAGTCAACTGAATTCGAGTGCATTATTATTTTGTTAGTTGCCTGCGTTTAAACGTTAAACGGTTGCACGATGTCGGTCGCTTCAGGAGGTCAACTAAGCTATACCAAAGGTATTTAGTACTTATCTATTGCCCTCGTAAATGTGACAAACGGTAGAATCTTTGAATTACATTAAATTGGTATCTCCGTACCTGCTTAGGTAGGTAACTAGTTCAGAGGCTAAGCACCAAATTAGATTCTTGAATAACAAAAAAATAATTAAAAAAATAATAAAAAACCTGACTGCGTAAAAAATAACTAATAATTTTAAATAAAAACTGAACAGAATAAAACAAGTTCAGGAGACAGTCGGGACCCATATTGGATGTTATGATTTTAGTCTAGATTATTTAATGGGTCCCGACTGTCTCCTGAACTTGTTTTATTCTGTTCAGTTTTTATTTAAAATTATTAGTTATTTTTTTCGGAGTCGGGTTTTTTAATTTATTTATTTTTATTTTTTATTTTACACTTTTTAGTTACTTAGATATACCATTTTAAAATCCTCATGATGAGCCCTTTATCAAGCCGTTGAGGCTGCAGAGCGTGCCAAACATTTGAATTTGGCGCCAGAAATCCGCCATTTTTTTAATTTTGATAAGCCTAGTGTCACTCTCTTAGTAAATACAAATCTAACGACACCACTCAAGCTAAAATCCATCAAGCCGTTGAGGCTGCAGAGCGTGCCAAACATTTGAATTTGGCGCCAGAAATCCGCCATTTTTTTAATTTTGATAAGCCTAGTGTCACTCTCACAGTAAATACGAATCTAACGACACCTCTCAACCTAAAATCCATCAAGCCGTTCAGGCCACAGAGCGTGCCAAACAATTTTATTATACATACATACATACTCTCGAAAAACATGACCCTCCTTCTGGCGCAGTCAGGTAAAAAAATACAAACTTTTCAACTTTACGTTTTCATAACCTACTTACGAGAGATTTATAGTTAGCTTTCAATACTGCATTTAAAATTCAATCTTTAGTGATAATCACGAGCCTATTGTTCGGTCCGCGCCGGTGGCCTGTGTTGCTCTATGGTTGTCTACGAATTCTCCGATTGTAAGTACATACATAGGCTTTAATAGCCATAATCGAGAGCTATACTTAAACACTTATTGCTTTGCTCTACTAACAGATTTCAGCCAGGTAGGTACTGCTTCCTCATGACATAATCCCACATTGTTGTGTTGATTCCCACCTCAAGCTACGAAAGGGTCAGCTATTCGTCATCGCCAACAAAAGCTGTCCAGTTCCACCGGCATATTAGTTATGCCATTATTGTAACGGGTAATTACTGTCCTAACACTTAAATTGGACCTTGTTGAAGACCGTTCCGTTGCCGATACCCATTAAAAAATCGATAAACCATTCAAGATGAATCCAAAATTTGCTCATACATAAATTAATTTAATCTCTCAATAAAATACAGTGCAACTCATCTAAATTTTAATTAGCTCAACTATGAAGCTAAGGTCGTCTTTCGTGTACGATATACAAGTAATCTAAGGCAACTGGATGCGCGCAATTAATATACCTATCGGGTACATAACTTCTTAGCCTAATCACTGTGTTTAGATAGTAAGGCCACTGTTCTAATTTGTGGCACTTACTAATGTAAATGAGATGAGTCTCAATGGAATACATCGCATAGTAATAGCTGGGGTCTCGTGCCGGTGTTATGGATATTATGCGTTCGCGCATCATCGTAGAAGCGTCGTTCCTTTCCGCATCGACCTTCGAAAGACGTCACCATACTTTTTCTTCCGCATACGTGCCTAATATTTTTGTTCGATTGCTAAATAAAATTAAAAATATAAATTTCGACAAACAGAAGGCATAAAAAGATTATACCATACATACCTACCTACCACGTAAGCCACAAACTAAGCATTTGCTAGTAACTTGTGCCTCGGGAATATTGATCATGGAATGGAACTTGGTACATCATTTTACAAGAATGATTTCTGTAAGTATTGACTTTCAGTTTTTGTAACTTGACGAAGCTAATAAGGACCTTCGTGTCTAAAGCCCAATGATAAAGCGAGACCAAGTTTATGATCACCTAGGTTATTCATGGGTACTCATTTTGATAATCAAGCAGCTATTTTGTACCTCATTGAGAGTCGTGGGTTCGAATCCAGGCAGGCGCATTACTTTGTGTAATTTATTTCATCACCACTGCTCTCAAAACGGTGAAGGAAAACGTCGTGAGGAAACCGGCATGTCCTAGAACCAAAAAAATTGAAGACATGTGACATCTACCAATCCGCACTGGGCCCGCGTGGTGGATATGCATTCATTCCCATTCCCTCTCATAGAGAGAAGGCCTGTGTCCCAGTAGTGGCAACATTAAGAGGCTGATGATGAAGACTACCTCATTGGTAGAGTGGTCGCAAACACGACTGCTAAGCCTGAGGTCCTGGGTTCGATTCCCGGTTCGAGCAAATTGTTGTTGGGTTTTTTCCTCAGAAATTTCTCAGTAGCAGCCACCGGGTCTGAATTTGTGCCGGGTTGATGACGATAGTCTCGCTTGCCCCTTATTATATGGGACTTTTAAACATAACTGGCAAAACATGTGGGTGTAGGTACTATTACGCACACATCCAGTGGCGTAGCGTGGTTTTTCGCCGCTTGGAGCCGACCGAAATACGCCGCCCCTTGTTTTTTATTGACCCCGCCGATAACTTGGGGTCTAAACTGGGTGGTTTTTGAGAAATCGAACTTTAAAAGTTTTTTCAATGGCCCCTACCGCCCCCCCAAGCTACGCCACTGCACACATCTGCCCGACTAATTGAAAAAACTAATTAATGAATATAATTTTAATTTACAAACATTTCAGCAAAAACGTAAATCTAATAACTTGATCTAAGTTTGCTTTTATTACACTGTTTCGACTAAATAAATTGCTCTAATATAAGGTCAATACAGTCATGAATTCTGTATCAAATCGAAATAGAATCTTTGTGATAGGTATTTCCTCGTGACGGATACCAAATGTCATTGCCACTTTCCTAGTAATATACTTACATCCGGGAGCCATTTATAAAATTAGGCACTATTTAAAAGTCCAAGGAAAATGATACTTAAAGGTTTCGAAATTTACAAAAATCAAAATCCATGAGGAAACAGGTTTTTTGATTTCTGTAAAAGCCTGATGTTGTACCTATGTGAATATTTCAAGCATCTACCGTTGCCGTTATTAATATCGAGCAAAAAACGGCAATAAAATCACGTTTGTCGTATGGGGAGCCCGAGGTTAAATATTTATTTTATTCTGTTTTTAGTATTTATTTGTTGTTATAGCGGCAACAGAATTACATCATCTATGAAAATTTCAACTGTCTAGCTATCCACGGTTCATGAGATACAGCCTGGTGACAGACAGTCAGACAGTGGAGTCTTAGCAATGGGGTTCCGTTTTTACCCTTTGTGTACGGAACCCTAAAAACGGCCGACGAGTTTAGTCTTTAGAGCGCGAACAAACATACATACATAGGCTGATAAACACATTGGTGTCGATTCTAATGTGCACAAACTAAATTTAGGCTATTGCTATCTTTTACTAAAAGGCAGTGCGAGAAAAGGACGGCTATAGCTATGAACTAAGTTAGAGATGTCAAACTAGCAAACTAGTTTATGCCTTGCGCTTCACCGTGTTTTTAGTAGACATGTTTTTACGTGCACCCTTCATTTGTATCGAAATATTAGTTCCAACTAAATTTGACAGCTCTAAATTACGTTCGTCTCTTTCTCGTTTTATAAGAGAGAAAAAGATAGCAATAGTCAAATTTAAGTTTAGTTTGTGCAAAACAGAATCGACACCATTACCCTCCTTTGGCCTTTGCTTCGCGCAGTCGGGTAAAAACATGTAGAATGAGATAAAAGATTCCAATCCAACTAGAGAAGAAAGAAAGAGTGAGAAATGGGGTGGGGATGGGGTCATAAAGCATGTGAGTAAATAAAACAAGCACATTCCGAAAAAATATTTTATGTCAATAACTAAAAAGATAAAAAAAAAAAATCAAATAAAAATAACAACCTCTGTTATTAACTTATTAGTAACAATTACACTTAAAAATAATCAGGTTAACTTAACTTTAATTTGTTTTAGTGCCGCTAAAGCTTTTATTGTGCTCATACTGGTAAATTAATAAATGGCATACAACTAACGAACCACCAGACTTAGCAAAATGTAAAGGCAAAAAAATAACTTTTGATTGCCAAAATTAGTAAATGATCACCACATAATCCCCATTTTATCGTGAAACTAGAACAAAATATTTTTTTTTTTTTGGTAATGACCACCAGAAATAGAACTGTTATGTTCTTGCATACGAGTCGAGGGAGACTCGGTCGACGGAGGAAGAAGGAAGTTGGGGTACTTCTGAATGGTTTATAAAAAACCGGCCAAGTGCGAGTCGGACTCGCGCACGAAGGGTTCTATTATCTATACATTAGACAAAACGGCAAAAAAATCACGTTTGTTGTATGGGAGCCCCCCTTAAATATTAATTTTATTCTGTTTTAGTATTTGTTGTTATAGCGGCAACAGAAATACATCATCTGTGAAAATTTCAACTGTCTAGCTGGCACGGTTCATGAGATACAGCCTGGTGACAGACAGACGGACAGACAGACGGACAGACAGCGAAGTCTTAGTAATAGGGTTCCGTTTTTACTCTTTGGGTACGGAACCCTAAAAATAACCACGAAGGGTTGGCGGGGTCCATTCGCTTGCTTCGCTCGCTCATTCGACCCCGCCATACCCTACTGACCTAATCTATCCGTATCGTAGGGTGCCCCAAGTCGGCCTAGGCAAAACTAGTTTGTTATCAACCACCTCATCAAAATTTGGTGCTCAATTTACTAAATTTGGTGATCAATTGATAATTTAGGTGATTTAGGTGATAGATGTTAGTGGTCACAAAGTTATTTTTGGTGGTCATTATATTTTCATCCTTAATAAATTATTTACGATGTTTTATTATTTTTACGATTTATGTTCATCCTTATTTTCCTTATCCTTATTTTCTTTTTCTTTATTTTCTTTTTCCTTGTTTTCTTTATCCTTATTTTCTTTATCCTTGAGTAATCTAGAGTCGGGTCTGTTAACCGGATTAACTTTACAAGTAATCTTGTAAGATTCCACCATTTTGACAGAATCCCTAACTAGAATCGTAGATCTAATCGTGAAAGAATGTGAGAAACATACGGATGTGTCGCACAACGCCGTATGGAAACTTAGATACAAGCGATAAAGGAACTTATCTGTTCGCTGTTTAAGTTTCATTTCTACTCGACCGGGCAGCTTCGTGCCTTTGCGAGAAGAGGTGATGAACTCGAAATCATGGAGAGTCACATCCTTGTTATCCTCGTCGCGGATGCACACATGCCAGTTCTGAGGTGCTCCCGGAGTAAACTTGACGTTCTTCGTGTCGGAGTCCAAACTAACATTAAAATAGATGATTAAATTGCCACATTTCCGATTAACAAATAGATCATTTTTGTACAGTATCAAATTCTCTGGTTCTGTAAACTTAGGTTCTAGTAAACGGACTTTGAAGTCTTGGCACACGTTTTTGGTTATGTTCAGGATTTTGATGCAGTGGTTGTTTGTGTCGGCGATGTAGAGGTATTTCCCATCGGCTGTGATGGAGAGACCTGCAGGTTCGTTGAACAATGCTGGGTCGGTGGTCTCGATCATAGTTGGGTTTAATGTAGTGACTTTCTGAGATCCGATTTCGACTTTCTTTATCTTATGGTTGTATGTATCTGCTATGTACAGAGTCTTGGATGAGTCGCAGAACGCTACGCCAAGAGGGTGTTGTAGTTTCGCGTCGATACCAATGTCGTCTACGTCTCCAAATGCGAATAGGTTCTGAACAGAAAGAATACAACATAATTAATATATACATTAAATTGTAAAAAACGGACAGCGAGACAGACAATTTTGGCCCAGTAGTGCTTTAACTGATAAAGTAAATACAAAGAGTGAAAATTATTCTAGAAACTTATAATTATGGACGTAACCATATGTCACTAAGTAATGAGTGTCCATGGAGTTTCTTGCCCGTTCTTCTCCATAGAGATCTACGCTAGGGAATGGGCAACTACAGTACTTTCACAGTTTTTATGTCTTGTGACTGGGACTGTAGCTACATTTAATTTTCATATTTGTTTCGACAATTCAAAAGTGCCTGTAACTGGCCTACTTGAAATAAATGCTTTGATTTTGATTTTGAATGCATAAATCGCCATATTAATCTCTAACAGTCACGCCACATAGTTGCAAAATACGAGTAATATCAGATGGTGAACAGCACATTTTTCATATCACATATCAACATGGGCATAAATAATAAGATAATCATAATAATTACGATTATTAGCAATTACAATGCAGTGGTCGCAGGAACTCTATAAAACTAATAAGTAGTAAAGCTCATAGTAATGTTGTTATTAGTAATTATGCATACCAAAGGGTTACGGTCACCGCCGCACAGAGTGGAAACCTGTCCTGTAGCGAGAGCCAGTCTTCTGATTGACGAGCTTTCGGAGTCAGCGATAAAAATCTCGGGACTTGAACCTGTAATTAAATTATTTATTAAAATTTGATATCACTTACACGCCACCGTTTAATGTTAATGTGTTTATTATTGTGATATAGGTAATTATTTTTGACATTTGATTATAAGGAACTCGGTAAAGTTCATTTCACATCCGCTAAAACCGCATTTAGTTTTTTGTGAATCTGCTGGGCAAATAAAATCGTAAATATTTTTGTCATACAATGCATATAACATTTTGAATTAACTGCCGAAAGAATTGTGAAAAAAAAACTCATTTAAACATATTGGTGTCGATTCTGTTGTGCACAAACTAAACTTAATTTAGGCTATTGCTATCTTTTACTAAAAGGAAGTGCGAGAAAAGGACGGCTATAGCTATGAACTAAGTTAGAGATGTCAAATTATGCCTTGCGCTACACCGTGTTTTTAGTCGACATGTTTTTACGTGCACCCTTCATTTGTATGGAAATATTAGTTCCTACTCCTGAACTAAATTTGACAGCTCTAAATTACGTCCGTCTCTTTCTCGTTTTATTAGAGAGAAAAAGATAGCAATAACCTAAATTAAGTTTAGTTTGTGCACAACAGAATCGTCACCATTGTCTTATAAGTTATACTCTTACCTAATCTTAGTGTGACTCCGGAGGGTTGCGCAAACGCAGCTGAGTTAGGATACGTACTATTACGAGCTGCTTCAGCCCCCGAACCCGCGATACACACACATGTACCTAGGATAGAAAATATGTTAATTAATATACCGACGCACAGTGGATCGTCCCCATACAAGAGGTCGGACATAGAATGAAAATTTAAAAAAGTATTTAATTTAAAAAAAATATATATACAGTTGCATTCCTCTATTGAAGAACAACAAAAAATGTTACTACGCTTTTTTTATTTGACCAGCACTTTAGGAGCTATTCGATGAAAACTGTTATTTTTGTATGGAAACGAACACAAAAATGTCTGTATCTCATGATTCCCTCCTTGTTTCGATTTGCGGTTTTCACTACTGTCTTTTACCTATTTTATGCCACGTTTTCTTCAAGGACACATGGTGCCCGCAGAGCGCCCCTTTCGAGATATTTTGCCTATAGTAACTATCTTTGTTATTGTATTACTGATGGAATGGAGGTACATTAAGTATACTTATTACTGAGAATTAGTCATCACTAAGTAGTTCCTTAAATAACAGGTGCATTTGTGAGTACTTTAATGACTTATTAACGCTTTTGTTGCAATATAACAAAAGCGTTAATGAGTCATTAAGTAACGACTACCAGTACTTGCTTAATCTAATTATTTATTATAATTACTAAGAATTACACATAAGAAGTTAAATGAAGAAAAGGTGCATTAGTGAGTTCTATATGTATATTGAAAAAAAAAATATCGGTAATGAGTTGTGACATAGCATTAACAATAACAAATCAAAAAGAAAAGAAATGTTTTATGATGTTGATGAATAAGAAAATACGTATTTATATTTTTTTTATTTATATAATATAACACTGTAAAATATATTTAAATCTTTAAATAAATTACACTTAAACCTATAATAATTTATAAATAAAAAATAAAACAATTACTAATAACTAAATTGTAAATATTGATTATAATAAAAAATAAATAAACTAATACTACCTTAAAGTTACTAACAATTATATTACTATAAGACTTAAACTATATTTTCTTCGTCTTCATCAATAACGACATCATGATCATTATTGTCGCCATCTTCTTCAATGTCACTACATTCCGAAACTGCTCCAACTATTGTATCTGTTGAAATGTCAATAAGCTCCAATTCACTCTGGTCATGTATGAGCAAATCGTCCATTTCTCTAAATGAAGATTTTTTAACTCTATTGGGCATCCTCGGTCGTAGGCTCGTTAGAAGAGGATCGGAAAATAAAAGAAGATTATGAAGAATGTCTTCATTAGTGGCGATGCTACTGTGCTTTCGCGTATGAGTTTCTCTAAATTTACGAAAATCCTTGTTTCTTGCTTCAGATGCTTCCTCAGACAAAAAACCTATAGGCACTACTGATAGGTGTTCCACTATCTGCGATCCATGAATCAGCAATTTATGCAAACTTGATGGCATGTTATACCAAGGATATAACTGTACGAAGAAATTTGCTGTTTCATCACAATATAACTTGAATTTTTGGATTTCAATTTTTTCGCCTGAGGAAATGCATTGCAAAATTACAGCGAGTCTTCTAATTAAATTGACGTCTAATTTTGTAATTTCCGCAGTCGTTTCAGGGTTTGCAAAAAACCTTCTATCAGTATTTCCAGTGTTTGTATTGCCACTACCCTGCTTTACAACATCCAGAAGTAAGCCTGTGTTTCTTCGGAAAGCAGCTTGAATAGCTTCTTTCTTATCTTTAACAATTCTTTTATTATCGTCACCTTTTGCTTGCCATGATTTTATGTCCATTCTGTAGGCAATGTGTAATAAACACTCCATAGACCGAATCCAAGCATGCAACGAACTAAATCCATGCTTGTATAAATCTTCGTTCACAGGTTTAGCTCTCACTTCTTCCAAATTATTCATCTCACTTGGGCGAGCTTTGCACAAATCACATACTGCTGCCGATGTTCCCGATATGATTGAATGTACCTTACCATCAATCATGGTTAACCACAGGTTGTGCGTAACAGTAGCATTGCCGCAAGCAGTTGGGTTCAGTTCACGAATCTCGGTCTCAAATATATCCATTTCAGCCTTTACATTTGCTTCCGTTTCTTTCATAAACGTAAATTAAATCGGACGACAATATGTGGTTGACGATGGCCGATCATTCTGCCACATTGTGTTTCCACTAGAAGTCACTAACTTAAGAGGTACAAGACTTGCCATAAATACACTGGATAAATCTTGTTCACTTGTTGTTGTTCTTTGATGATAAATGCTTTGACTTGAAGCTCCATCAAAACCCCATTTACTGTGAAGCACAAGTTGTTCACCAGCATCAAAATTCGGTTCAAGTGAATCGATCAGCCTCCTAACTGTCAGTCACAGTTACGTCTTCTTTTGCCGGGTAACACTTAAGTTTTTCTTTCACTAACATGTAATAGCTTGGGTATTTCGCATGACCTTCTTTAAAACTAAAGTCCCTAAGTATGATGTAACGCCACTTGGATAACTGCATGTGAACGTAAAGAGCAAGTGCTTTGTGAGTAGGAACTTCACGAAGCAAAGTATTCTGTTTAGTTTCCAGGACATTCAGAACGGTTGAGACATGTTCAGGATTTCCCAGCAAATGCTTCATGATTCTGGCCACATCATTTTTTCCGGCAGACTTAAGTGCACTTTCAACAGTATGTAAAAGCTCATCTGGACGACTGCAACTAGCCATATTTTCATCAACACGTCTTCTTTTCTGTCTACTGGATAAATCTTCAAAGCGTTTTCGAGGAGATTTAAATGTTGAAGTTGATGCATCTGATTTTGATGGACTGATTACCTCTTCTGTCTCATCTTTAGCTTCTTCAGTGTGAACAATATTTTCCTTAAAGCAATTTGGCCAAATGATATCGGAACTTAACCACTCTCTGTTCTTGTCCATGAACTTATCGACTGTCCTTCTTGATTGCACCCATTTGGAGTAAACCCGATAGCAAAATCGTCGACACCAGTTCTTTAGATCCGACACATCATTTTCACTTAACTGGACGTTACTATTCGACTTCAATGTATTACATAAATTTTCATAGTCACGAAGATCTTTATGATTACGAAGAGCAACATAAAGATCAAGATAAGTAGAAAACCCACGGAAAGCCATAATGACAACACTTGGTAGAGGTTGAAATTACAACTGAATAATATTTGCAAAACACACTAAAATATATAGGGCAGCAAGTTGCAACTAGTAATGAATTTGATAAGCTAATGATGACATATGAGCCAATCACAATGCAGAGCTTAAGGGCTGTTAACATGGTAATTACAATAACTAATTAGATTAAGCAAGTACTGGTAGTCGTTACTTAATGACTCATTAACGCTTTTGTTATATTGCAACAAAAGCGTTAATAAGTCATTAAAGTACTCACAAATGCACCTGTTATTTAAGGAACTACTTAGTGATGACTAATTCTCAGTAATAAGTATACTTAATGTACCTCCATTCCATCAGTAATACAATAACAAAGATAGTTACTATAGGCAAAATATCTCGAAAGGGGCGCTCTGCGGGCACCATGTGTCCTTGAAGAAAACGTGGCATAAAATAGGTAAAAGACAGTAGTAAAAACCGCAAATTGAAACAAGGAGGGAATCATGAGATACAGACATTTTTGTGTTCGTTTCCATACAAAAATAACAGTTTTCATCGAATAGCTCCTAAAGTGCTGGTCAAATAAAAAAAGCGTAGTAACATTTTTTGTTGTTCTTCAATAGAGGAATGCAACTGTATATATATATTTTTTTAATTAAATACTTTTTTAATTTTTCATTCTATGTCCGACCTCTTGTATGGGGACGATCCACTGTGCGACGGTATGATTTTAGGGCTAACGAAAGTTTTACTTGTGAAGAGTCAATATTTCCACGGTAGATATTGTAATGTCATAAAGAACATAAGGGAGGTTGTTGGATTCCGAACGTTCGGCCCAAAACCGTAAAGTTCAAAATCAAACAGCAGTGCGATTTATGCACATTTCTTGTTAGGGTTAGCTACACATATTACGTTCCATTTAGAAATGTCTCTTACCTTCAGAAAAAGACTTGTATTTCCACCAAATCGTAGTATCGAGAAAGAGACCCCAAATCTGATGAGAGCCAGCGCAAGCTATTATTAATACCCGGCGTGGCTCATCCTTCTTGTCTTTTTCTAAAACAATAGAGATATATTAGGACGTACAGTTTGGCAAAATAGAGTACTATGGAAAAAATGAGGGCATTGTTAGCGACTTTCTGGCAACCCTGAGCAGTGACAAGCCAATGACATTGTCGAGTTTGACAGAAAACGCGGTATTGCCAGGTAGGAAATTTGTAGTTCCAACTGTCATCGCGTCACTTTTTTGCCAAGCTGTAAACCTATAATTATGTAAACGATATTTTTCAATATTGTGCGTATAACTCGCGTCAAATAAAAAGAGCGTTGAAGGGTGGCGCTGCTTGTCTCCACCGAACACATAAAACCAGGGACCGTCCGGATACTCGTTGAAAGGGTTTTTGAAGGGGTTTTTTTAAGCGCTTAAAAAATAAACCCTATGATACATGTTACACCCTCGAACGGGTGCAATGTTAGCCCTTCCGAACGGGTTACCCTTACAATACCCTGTAACACTGTAACAAGGTAAGTCATTCCAACCCAATACATTGTAATAAGCACTCTTTGTAATCGACATTAGTTTGAAAATTGCCTAACCACGACCGCACGTGACATCTCACCGCCCGGCGGCGGCGGCGCCTTTGTGGCGTGTACCGAGCGACTTGTAAACATGGAATAATGATTATTGTTTTTATGATTTTACAGTGCAATTTTGCTTGTCGCACGCGCTAAATATTGTAATAATATTTCTTTTTTCGTGTCCATACTTGTTTATTCCCTTAATTCGTCATTTGATTCTGAACTCAGACGGAACCACAGAATAGATAATAGTACTAGCGTACAGAAGTTGCACTCCTTTGATCTTGAAGAAAGCCGACATTATAAATACCTAAACTGAGCCCGCTCAATCAAAATTGTGCCTTGACGCCACGCGTTAGCGTATTTTATTCGGCGTCTCATTGTTTAATGGTCAGTCGGTAGGGTTGCCTCAAGTACTCAAAATAAAATACTACCAACATTTTTGTACTGTATTAGGTATGATTTAAATGTTAATTAAAACTTTTATAATTACAATTGTTTTACTCTATTATAATGTCTCTTAATATCTTGCCTTCTCTAAAATTACGATTAGGTACTTATTAAATTGAATAGCAGCATAAATGCGAAATCTAACAAAGGTAATTTAAAAATAAACTCTGATGAGAAGCATGGACATGGAGCAGTGACATTTATATAAAAAGACGATAGAGAGATTTTTTCTACATTTATTAATAGCAACAGTTTATCCGGCTTGTCATTTTCACTAGTAATGATTAATGATCAATAAATCAGTCAGTTAACAAACACGAAGTACGAGTAGGTAGGTACGCGACGCAAGGGCAAAAGAGCGCGAAAAATTAACGCGGCTTACGTACGCAGTTACGCACGGCCGGAGCACGACAGCCCTAGAGAGCTTGCATATTCAATATGCGCGAAGCAGTAGGTAATTATCTCATGCCTACACACGGAGTGCAATAGCTCTGACGGAACTACGGAAATCGGAAGTATAATTAAAAGAAGATATATGCAGTATTTTGTTTGCGTGTTCTAGTAATAGTGTGCGTTTCGACCGCGCGGCCACGGCGGCGGCGTTTTTTTTTTTTTTTAAATAGGTATGTCTAGATTGCGTTCATCAAACTTATGGTTAAAAAGTTATCAGGGCTTAAACCCTTATAACTTTTTAACCATAACTCCGACAAATTTATGCTTTTAGGAATAAACTTTTACAAATTTTTACAAAATCTAGGAACAGTATTTTTTTTTAAATAAAATGCCACAGCCGAGGCGAGATGCTGTACACCGATATAAAATTCAAGTTTGGTGGCTTATCATAATTCCATATTTTGATAAAATTGCGTTCACCAAAGTAACAATTTAAGGTACCTACAATAAAAAATAAACAATTTCCTTAGTTTATGCATACGACACAATCATTATCTAAAAACAATTAACCATATTAGAAAAACCAATTTAAGAGCACAGGACACTCGATCAAAGTTTGTCCATGCCAAACACAAAATTTTGGTGGCACTTTTTAACTTACTATAACATGAAGTTTCGTGCGTGTGCGACGTCGTGTTTATTTTTTATTTCGCACTTCTCGGTCGTGCGCTGGACTTGCCCGTAACAGGTGTGTGATTAGTGCTGCGATTACCCGATAAAAACGTAAGTATTCATCTTGGGTGGCACGGGGCACAAGAATTGTTTAATTTTGGTGGATTTGTTTTGCTGTTGATTATAACGTGTTTTAATAGTAAGCTACACGTTATAGCTAGTGATTTGGGTAACGCATAAATCATTTATATTAATCTAAATGTAACTTAAAACCCCTGTTTTTAAAGATTTTTTTTATGCGCGGTTCCAATTTTGGTGGCTTTGGTGGCGTTTTCACGTATTGTTTGTACATATATAGCCAGTTTTTACGTTACCAGGCAGTTTCATTAGCAAACAAATAAATGTTATGTAGGTACTTGGCAGTAAGTAAGACCTATTATTCGAAGGGTAGCATGCTAAAGATGAAGTTTCTTACTTTTATTTTGTTGCTTTTTAGAAAGCCAATACAGACTAATTAAAAGAGGCTGCTTAAAAAGAGAATGGATGAAAGAAGAAAAACAAGAATAATGTTTCATCATCAGCCTACACGGCACGCCACTCAACTCGATTCTCAGCAACTCTCATCCAGTTGCTACCAGACACCCTATGAAAATTGTCACTACAGTCACTCGAGTTAGAGGGCATCCCACCTTACGTTTGCCAATTCACGGCCTCTACTCTAGAACACGTCTACCCCAACGGTCATCGGTTCTACGGCTAAATGACCGATCCATTGTCACTTCAGCTTACTTATTCTGTGAGCTATGTTTACAACTCTGGTTCTCTGTCGGGTCACCTCGTTCGGGAGACCCACCCCACCTTTTTTTTTTCGAATG
This sequence comes from Xestia xanthographa, assembly GCA_905147715.2. Taxonomy (NCBI): domain Eukaryota; kingdom Metazoa; phylum Arthropoda; class Insecta; order Lepidoptera; family Noctuidae; genus Xestia; species Xestia xanthographa. Next base: position 20,012,747 of record LR990655.1, on the reverse strand, counting down.
GGAAATCATCAAATGACTCCTCCCGCTCTGGGCGGAGCAGGAGGGAGTGTCAGACTTTTACTGACTAAAACCCATCCATTTTCCTTCATCGCCCTTTGTGTTCCGGGGCCACGGTATCTCTTTCGAACAGTCCGGCAACCCCGGCAGGTATCGATCCTTGTGGACCCCTTCCTTTTGCTGACTCTCTTTGAGGCGCGCGTGGAACACGAACGCGCCGCGCCGTCGCGTCGACATGGCCTGTCGTCATAAGACGGCCTGTCGTCATAAGACTGCGAGCTAGCCCATAGCCCACCGTCCACAGGCCCGAGACCCACCCCACCTCAGAGAGACTTTAACACAGCCCGTTCCATAGCTTGCTGAGCGACCTTGAATTTATGGACCAGCCGTACCGTGAGTGTCCACGTTTCGACCCCGTAAGTCATGACAGGCAGGACGGGCTAGTAGAAGACTTTCCGTCTTTAGGCACTGTGGAAACGCGACGAGAACACCGGACGAAGTTTTCCAAATGCTGCCCAGCCCAGCTGAATTCTTCTGTGAGTCTCAAAGTTGTTCTTACCAAACTTCAGATTTTGCCCGAGATATAAATATTCTCGCACAACCTCGAGAGGACCGCCAGTGTCAAAAAAAGTTCTGGGAAGACTTCAGAACTGATCAGCCCGCTCAGCATGAACGCCGTAGACACGAAAGAGAATCGACAAATCTTTTGTTCATCTGTCATTTTGTCGATTCAATGACAGATCAACAAAAGATTTGTCGTTTCTCTTTCGTGTATAAGGCGTTCATGCTAAGCGGGCAGGTCTCGATAGTCAAACGAAGCCTTCTAATAGTCCACAAATGCAAGACAGCGGCTGATTATACTCTTTGGATTTGTGTACGTTCTGCCGCATAGTGTGGATGTGGTCTATGGTGCTGCACCTGCTCAAACCTGCCTGGTCTGCTCCGGTGGCTGGAAGTCATCGCTAGACGATTCGTGACGACTCTTGAAAACAGCTTATACACGTGGCTAAGGAGCGATATGGGTCTGTAATTCTTTAATAGGGTCTTGTTCCTCTTCTTAAAGAAATGAACGACCACGCCCCTTCTGCACGCTTCAGGACCGATTTGAAAAGCTCCTGAAGCTCTCTTAATGCAGCCCTTCCTCCCGCTTGCAAAAGCTCTGTCGTTATCCCATCCAGGGGCTTTTCCAATTTTAAGCTCTGTAAGAGTTGCCTCGATTTCATCTAGGCTGAATCTTCACACAGGTCTTCTGTGAAAGGACGGGTTAAGGTGGTTCTGGAATCCTCATTTTGGGGGTCCGGTCGAGATATACAGTACATGCGATGCATATTCAATTTTGGTGCCACTGATTTTCAATGTTGGTGGGCATTTTCGATTTTGGTGGGCGATTTTCTATTTTGGGTGCCACACTACACTTTAAACTAAAATATCTCAAAAATTTATCGAGATATTCTCCTGCCTGTCATGACTTACGGGGTCGAAACGTGGACACTCACGGTACGGCTGGTCCATAAATTCAAGGTCACTCAGCAAGCTATGGAACGGGCTGTGTAAGTCTCTCTGAGATGGGGCGGTCTCGGGCCTGTGGACGGTGGGCTATGGGCTAGCTCGCAGTCCGTCCGTCTCATGACGACAGGCCGTGTCGACGCGACGGCGCGGCGCGTTCGTGTTCCACGCGCGCCTCGAAGAGAGTCAGCAAAAGGAAGGGGTCCACAAGGACCGATACCTGCCGGGGTTGCGGGACTGTTCGAAAGAGATACCGTGGCCCCGGAACACAAAGGGCGATGAAGGAACATGGATGGGTTTTAATCAGTAAAAGTCTGACCCTCCCTCCTGCTCCGCCCAGAGCGGGAGGAGTCATTTGATGACTTCCCATTCGAAAAAAAAAAGGTGGGGTGGGTCTCTCGAACGAGGTGACCCGACAGAGAACCAGAGTTGTAAACATAGCTCACAGAATAAGTAAGCTGAAGTGACAAATTGACAATGGATCGGTCATTTAGCCGTAGAACCGATGACCGTTGGGGTAGACGTGTTCTAGAGTAGAGACCGTGAATTGGCAAACGTAAGGTGGGATGCCCTCTAACTCGAGTGACTGGAGTGACAATTTTCACAGGGTGTCTGGTAGCAACTGGATGAGAGTTGCTGAGAATCGAGTTGAGTGGCGTGCCGTGTAGGCTGATGATGAAACATTATTCTTGTTTTTCTTCTTTCATCCATTCTCTTTTTAAGCAGCCTCTTTTAATTATTCTGTATTGGCTTTCTAAAAAGCAACAAAATAAAAGTAAGAAACTTCATCTTTAGCATGCTACCCTTCGAATAATAGGTCTTACTTACTGCCAAGTACCTACATAACATTTATTTGTTTGCTAATGAAACTGCCTGGCAACGTAAAAACTGGCTATATATGTACAAACAATACGTGAAAACGCCACCAAAGCCACCAAAATTGGAACCGCGCATAAAAAAAATCTTTAAAAACAGGGGTTTTGAGTTACATTTAGATTAATATAAATGATTTATGCGTTACCCAAATCACTAGCTATAACGTGTAGCTTACTATTAAAACACGTTATAATCAACAGCAAAACAAATCCACCAAAATTAAACAATTCTTGTGCCCCGTGCCACCCAAGATGAATACTTACGTTTTTATCGGGTAATCGCAGCACTAATCACACACCTGTTACGGGCAAGTCCAGCGCACGACCGAGAAGTGCGAAATAAAAAATAAACACGACGTCGCACACGCACGAAACTTCATGTTATAGTAAGTTAAAAAGTGCCACCAAAATTTTGTGTTTGGCATGGACAAACTTTGATCGAGTGTCCTGTGCTCTTAAATTGGTTTTTCTAATATGGTTAATTGTTTTTAGATAATGATTGTGTCGTATGCATAAACTAAGGAAATGATTTATTTTTTATTGTAGGTACCTTAAATTGTTACTTTGGTGAACGCAATATTATTATAATATGGAACTAGAACTAGGACAAGCCACCAAACTTGAATTTTACGGCGATTTTTTTTTCTTGATTATTTATAAACACATATAACAATAAAAATTGTGGCCCTAGTTGCACCAAATAACGTTTACTAAAAAAATAATTTAGAAACATACTATCATTTTACACCGAGATTCTCAACGTAGACACGTAAAATTGACTGCTTTGATATTCACTCAAATGCAATTTATGTGGCAATGCCATGAAGGTAAGGGTTTATACTTGTTAAGTTGCCTATCGTAGGTAAGTACTAATACTACTACTTACTTATTCATCCTAAATATTAACAATTTAACCTCGCGCTTATCTTTATTTTGTCGTCACTTGTTGTCAAATTCGTAATAATATGAGGCCCCGCGCGCCGCGCCGCTCGGGTGCAAGTGGGGGATACTTACCTACATGCAGCTTAAGTTTATAGGGTAAGTCAGGGTAACACGAAAAAAAGCTTTTCGTGAAGGTAACCTCTTCACAGGCTTAAGTCATTGAAGGGGTTAACCCCTTCAAGTGGTTACCATAATGAAACTGTTAACCATTTCGCTGGGTTTCGAGCATGTAACTCGAACAATAGGTAACACTGCGATATGAGCTACCCCATGTACGAGTTACCCTGTCAAAAGGCTTAACCCTTAAGCGGGGTTGTACGGTCCCTGCATAAAACAGTACAGAAAATGTTAGTTCCTATTTTGGCCACCGCTCTTTTTACGTGACGCCAAGTATACAGTTAATCGGCATTATTGTATGTTTTCATATTTGCGTTATTTGTAGCCTGAAGTAAACAAAATAAGGGGTCTGCAACTGTCATGAAAACCGAACTACAGGGGTACTAATTAAGGGTTAAAACCAAACTAAACAGTCTGTTAAAGTTTCCTTACACCTTATTCATCAGTACTTTGCTGTAAATGCTCGAAAAATCCAATCTAACATGAACTAACATAGTATTTACTGGCGCATGTGTTCCTTGAGCGCTACCAAGATTCGCGAGGAGAGCCTGGGAACACCTAGATCCCTTGCGGATGCCCTGAGAAGACCGAGAAGTTTGATCTGCTTCTGGAGGGAGGTGGGCTGGTTGGCGTAACGGCCACCATGGCTCACGCACAATGGTCCACTTTAAGGACTAAGTGCGGAAACCTAAACCCCATGAAAGATAGAATATGTTGATGTGTGTGTGTTGTGTGTTTGTTGTTGTTGTATGTTGTGTTGTATGTTGTTGTGTTTGTTGTAATACTATGGTATTACCTTTTTCATCCTTAAGTTCCTTCTTGTCCTTATCAGGCGCAGGCTGGCTGCCGGGCGGCGGTGGCGGCGGCGGGAGGAGCGGGCGGACGGACATGTCCATGTCCGGCGTTCTGTACAACAGCACGTCCCATGGAGACGCGAGGGGCTGCACGCCGAGGCGCTTGCCTCCTGAGAGGGAGATAGATAGTGTTATTTATTGTACAATTTGTACAGTTACAGAACAAACGATGTTGTGGAAAAAAACTTAGAAAATACAACCAATGGGGTAGATGACACACCAATCAATTGAGATACTTTTTAAGAGCTGTCAAAACGCGGTTCTCTCATAGATTTTTTATGGCAATAGCAAACTGTGACGTCACTATTTATTCAACTCATGACTCAACTATTTATTGATTTTAAAGCAAATAAAATTCGAATTTGGCAATTAATTGAAAATAAATCGGGTTTTCAGGCCCAAAATAAAGTGTTTTTTTTTTAATTATTGTTTTATGGTGTCGTCTACCCTATCATACCCTACCCTATCGTATTACCCAGTACTAACTGGGTTGTGGAGGTCAGATAGGCAGTCGCTCCATGTAAAATACTGGTATTCAGCTGCATCCGGTAACACTGGAAGCCGACCCCAACACAGTTGGGAAAAGGCTAGGCAGATGATGATGATGGTGTCGTCTACCCTATTACAATAGTTAATACCGACAAGCTCAGTTATTTAAAAAAAACGGGAGATACTTTTGTTACACTTGAAGTAACAAATCTAGACTCCAGACGGCTGTTAAGAAAGTTCTGATCGAAAAACCTCAAAATTTTCTTTCTTTCGGGCATATGCCCGGAAATCGAGGCACACTTTTGAGTTTGCTTGACTGGGTCAGACATTGTGTTTGAATTACTTTGGAGATTATTTATCTCAATTTATTTCCAGTCTTAGAACTTATCCGTGCAGGCACATGGTACATGGTACACTTGGTACATTTCATTTAGTTCTGTGTGTAGGAACATGTAGGAAATGTACCAAGTTTGCCATAACAATGTATTTTTTCTTGAAAAGAAGACCCATCTTGAACTGCACACTTAAACTGGTCATACTGTATTATTTCATTTTATTTAAACTTAGGACCGTATAACATAATGTAAGAATCCTCATACCTTGATCCCCAAATACGGCTTGTTTTCCCGTCCCCACTAGAACCTCCACGGTTCCCTCATCGAGATGTATGGCGCGCACGGCATGGTTGTTAGTGTCGCACACTGCTAACACATTGCATGTTAACCAGCATAGGCCCTGGGGCGTGTTGAACTGCGCCTCGTTTAACTCTAGGGAGAAAATTTAAAAATTAAATAATAATACATAAAAAACTAATAATTAATTAACTACCACTACACTACTACCACTACTACTATTATTATTTTATTACTTTAATTATTAACTTTCTTTTTTTTAATAATTTGGACGTCACGCGGTTTCACCCGCGTAGTTCCCGTTCCCGTGGGAGTACAGGTATAAAATATAGCCTAGTTACTCAGGGTGAATGTAGCTTTCTAAAGGTGAAAGATTTTTTTTGAAATCGGCGCAGTAGTTTTTGAGTTTATTAATTACAGACATACACACAAAAATACAAATCTTTCCTCTTTACAATATTAGTGTAGATGGACTTTTTATTGTTTGGAAAGTGTGACTATGAACCTATTTCCTGAATCCTAAACGTCGCCCAACTTCTGCTTTGCCCTTGTTGTGTCACCTATGAAAATCAGTAATATCAGGCCCCTTATTCACAACACTTCCATTCGATTTTCGATTCGGAAAGTCGTATGTCTATCTTTGTTTGACGTTACGAAATCGAGCGAGATAGACATACCGACTTTCCGAATCGAAAATCGAATCGAAGGGTTGTGAATAGCTATGCAGGAGAATAGTACGTGTCTGGTACATTGCCATTCCTTTTTCATTTAATAAATGTAAATATAATTTCTATTCATTTTAAACATAGAATGTGCCTAATATAGTACACCAGTCAAAAGCTTTTGGTAGAAGCAAAGTGTAAGTAGTATTGAAGACAATTTAAAACCTACATGCTCGGATTTTCTGTGGTTGCAATAACCATAGTTTAAGAGGCAGAGTTTGACAATCTATCGGCCTGCACAAACGAGGGACAATTTATCCGCGAACAATTTGCAACAACCAATAGACGTCAACAAATACCTATAAGAAAAAACAATTAACAGGAACGGTCATTTCTGTCCGGCGGACAAAAGTCCCTCGTCTGCGCAGGCCCTTATTGTTCCCGACCTGTTCAAACATCAAATCTTGACTATAACTACTAATACTTACTGCCATCCGTAAACCCAGGTTCCGGTCCACCGACGATCCTTAACACTACTCCTGAGCAGTCAGTGAGTAGCACTCGATGATGGCCCGTATCTGCGATCGCGAGGAACGGCTCATCGTTACGCCCGCGGTAGAACGGGTTCAAGGACAACTGGGGTGACAGAGATTTTGCAATTACTGGTTACGAAGATAAACATGAGTCATGACGCTTTACAATGCTAAACTTTTACTATAACTTCTGGCGTGACTTGTGTTTTACAGTGGTGTCGATTCTGTTGTGCACAAACTAAACTTAATTTATGCTATTGCTATCTTTTACTAAAAGGCAGTGCGAGAAAAGGACGGCTATAGCTATAAACTAAGTTGATGTCAAACTAGTTTATGCCTTGCGCTTCACCGTGTTTTTAGTCGACATGTTTTTACGTGTACCCTTCACTTGTATAGAAATATTAGTTCCCAACTAAATTTGACAGCTTTAAATTACGTCCGTCTCTTTCTCGTTTTATTAGAGAGAAAAAGATAGCAATAGCCTAAATTAAGTTTAGTTTGTGCACAACAGAATCGACACCAGTGCTTTTAGCACCGAATGAGCTTACGTAGATCATTAAAGAGTTGTAGAAATTCATGTATTGGGGCGGACCATGCAAGCAAAGATGATATCAAGCTGGTCAAATTAGAGCAGGTCTCAAGTATCTGGTACGAAGACAGGTCTTTACTTTAATGACAGCAAACATAATTCAAATGTATGGATTAGACAGATTTAATTTTAAGTCACTCTTTTAAAAAACAAAAAATAAAACAACAATTTTCACTAATCTTACTACGGTAAATTTATACAAACCTTGCTTGGAAAATAAAGCACCTCACTCTCTTTAGATTTCAAGTGTTTGGCTGGTGCTATCGATATGGGTGCAGTAGATATGCGACTGCCGAAATGACGCATCGCATTGCCCACATACCAGACCAATTCATTTTTATGACCTTCACCAGTCAACACAAACATAGGCTTATTTCCTGGACCTGAGAAATAATGGAAATTGTTTTTTTTACTCTAAAATAATCATCATCTCTGGAGCCTTTTCCCAACTATGTTGAAGAATTGTTTCCAGTCTAAGGCAGCTGCAATCAAATATTTTACACAGAGCGACGACGATATCCAACCGCTACAGCCCATTTGCTGGGTATCTTCTTCATAGGGTGTCGATGATAATCTAAATATGGCATGGAGTTTGGTACTTTCAGTGGCTAAAAAAACTCCTGGGTTGTGCAAACAACAGGGCAGGTAGTACACGATATCAAGACTGTCAAGTGGTGTAATGATTACTATTAAAGTCTTTTTATTAAATACAATTATTTATTGTATTGGGTTACTCATGGTTTTCTCTCTCCTAAATACAGATTGCTCAGCAATCTAGCTAGGAGAGCAGTGGTTCACCCAGCAATAGGGAATATTCATAAATTTTCTTTTTTTTATTTCGATACAGAATGTTAAAGTACTATAAAAATGATGACAAAAAGCGAAAACAAGACATAAATCGGCCAAACAACACAAAAGTTATAACCATTTAAACTTTTGTTTCTATGTCTTTCTAGATAAACGGAATCTAATATGGATTTTGTAAGTCGATGCAGCGAATGACGTCATGCGCTGTATCAGATCTCTCTGTCTAATCAGCAGTTTCAAATGCTTATAACTTAGTTTTTTTTATAGATATTAAAAAAATATCAGTTTGCTATTTCTGATGTTAATACGCTTTGTTTAGAGTGATAAAAAAAATCATGCATAGTAAGTACAACCAATATGGTATCCTATTGGTTGTACTTACAACATGTAATTATTAATGCATACTTTGTAAATCTCTCATGTACTAAAAAGCTTTTATGAACCTCAATAAAATTATATTATTATTACTAACATTTATTAGATAATTACAAAAAAAAAAAAAACAGTTCTGAATTCATAAAGCAGAACAACAGCAATATAATTATGCCATTAACTTGTATTAACAATTAAAAGATACTTCTATTATGTTATAAAAATCCTGTTCCTCATTCCATTGAGTAATCAAATAACTATTAAATCTGAAGATGTTGTAGGACATACTTTAGATTGGCTTTTAATTAGCCAATCACAAACATCAAAGTTTAATGAATCAGAATTGCATTTTATTATAAATTGCTGCATCTTGTTGGCGACATGTCTGACAACCCCGTTGCTAGGGGCTTGTGTGGTTGGTTGGCTAGCGACGGGGTGGCTTACATTATCTTTATTTTCTAATTCTAAAATAATATTATAATGTGATCCAATTACCTATTATACCCAATTGCACCTTTTATTCTTTACTGTCTTTGATTTGGTGACTAACATTGTGTTTACCAAAAGAGTTCATAATAATATTAGTTCATCAAAGAGTCCTCTTAAGTTTTTACTGTACCACTGCTCGGACCCTGGCTATCCCTCTATTCTTTTCTTATTATATTATTTTAGTTGAAAATCATTATGACGTCATACCCAATATAAGCAGTGTAGGCCAGCATTTTATTCCTAATGCATCCCACATGCAGCTATCAAAGTCATTCACAACCGGATGATGTATGTCATATCTGAGCACAGCTGACAGCACATTTGTTGATTCCTTCTCATTTGAGAATTTGGCACAGTGCACACCTATCTGGAATGTCAAAAGAGAAAGATGTTAGTCACTTGCTAATATTTATAAGTTTAGCTCATAGTACAGACGGGCTCACATCAAGCTACAACAATCTGTCAAATTTCTTTGATAGATTTTCAACTTTAACGCGAAAGCATTAGGTTCAACGTTCATTGGTAAAATTTGACAGTTTCAGGCAGCTTGATGTGCTGGTGTCTGTACATCATAGGAGTTTTGTTTGTACATTTATGTTATGTTAATAACTGTGAAATGCATCTGCTTATTTTTTTATACATATTATAAACAATAGAAGAAATGTGGAGTTTCAAAAACAGGGCATAGATGATTAGACACAACGGATGACCTTATTAAGTCTTTGAGATGTTGTAACTCATCATCATCTACTTAGCCTTTTTCAGGGTCCAGGTTGGCTTCCAGTCTAAAGAAGATATAGCTGAATGTACCAGCAACTTAACATGAAAGCTATAGCCTACCTGATCTACTATCTTACTCCACAACCCAGTAACTACATAAATACATAACCTCATGCCCTTTTCGCATGGTAACCAGTCTACTTCTATAAGTTACGCTACGTCTTAAAGCTAAATAGTTGTCCTTGAACTTACCACAACAAGACCACTTTCAACTGAGTGCAGTGTCTCAATATGAGCCAGGTCAGGCAGCACATGGTAACAGTTGATGCAGCAGTACGTCCAGAAGTCCAAGATCACTATCTTGTCAGTACAGTGCTGTGCCAAAGATATCGGCTCAGCTACATTCACCCATTCTAAGTCTGAAATATTATGATATTAATTAGAGTACCAATCTAACTATGGAATGAGATCAGTTTTTGCATTTATGTCTCGTATAACTGAGTTTTTAAATTCATATTCATGTAGCATGTAATTATGATTTGTGAGTGGGTAATGTTGATATGCCCTGATAGGCTTTAAAAATTACCACTAGGCCAAGATTTGCGGTATATCCCTAAGATCTAATTATGGTAGTAATGCAGCTTATTGACGTAGTTTTACTATTTTAATTAAAGTCGGCAACTTACTTTTTTTAAAGTCTTCAATCGGAGTAACTGTAGACATAACTTTCTTGATATGGTTTGTAATAAGAGTATCGCGTTCAGATTCACTTTGAACTGCATTCATAGCCTCAGTTAAGTCCATGCAACATTGGGCAACGAAATCTAAAGAGGATGGTTCCATTTTAAATAGTTTTATTACAAAAACTTTAATTTTATTTTATTCAAACAGGTTCAAAAAGTCCACTTTCATTCGATTTCGTTATTATATTATTATTTTGAGGCTATTTTCCCGTTTGACAATTTTGACGTTGACAATGACATGGAATCGAATGAATGACTTTGCTGCATTGACATATAAACACTGACGTATAAATCATATGGACTTGAAATGTTTGACTATAGAAAATACAGTTATACAAATATGAGGCATATCGACACCGAAATCATAAAAATACTGTTATCTCTTTTTAACTTTTAGAATTTTGCATAAGTGAAAAAGGATAACAGTGTTTTTGACAGTTACTATAATAGCAAACCTTCATTCCTAGCGTCTTTGAAATACCTATTTGCGGCCAGGCCGCCATTTTATTTTCCAGCTGTTTGGCTATTGCTATCTTTTTCTCTCTAATAAAACGGGAAAGAGACGGACGTAAATTAGAGCTGTCACATTTAATTGAACTAATATTGTCGATGTCGACTAAAAACACGATGAAGCGCAAGGCATAAACACATACACTGCCCTTTTAGTAAAAAATGTCGATTCTCTAATTTTAGATTAGTTACTGAACCAGAGAATCGGCAGCAATATCATCCAAACTAAACATGCAAAATGTTAGCTTAATCAAAAACCGGGAAGTCGGTGAAAAATAACTTTTAAGATTTGCTTACATAGTTATTTTGTTAGTTCTAAACAAGTGAAGCTAAGAAAAGTGTGATAAAAATACTTACCCGTTGATATTGGACCGTGACAACGTGAAAACATTCTCACAATCTTTTATCTAACATCGATTGTAGAGAAATATCGATATGGGCTACCCTATTAGCCGCCATTTTATTTTCCCTCTTTAATGTAGGTATGTCCACGTTTTTCTTGTAGGTATGCCAAGTCCATAGGATTTATACGTCAGTGCATATAAAATCTTTGCTGTCATTTGACCATAGACTTTTCATTGATGGAGGAAAAACATTTTGCCAACCTAACAAGACAAACAATATTTTTTTGTGCACTAGCAAATTTGCAATCCGTAACTTTCCTTTAAAAAATCCAAATCGTCCCTCCCTCCAGCCCCAGCAAGGGCCACGATAATAAAGCTTTCAAAACTAATCTGGATTTATTTATTAGAAACGGGGCATCTAAAATCTTAGCTAATAATAAAAAATAAATTGTAGTTAGTGCGGTTGCCCGGCGTCCCGCCAGAATTCCTTCCTTTATTATTGTTTATCTTCCTGTTACCTTTTATATGTGATTATTGTGACTTCTCTGTGCTGTTACCATTAACCTTAAATAAAATAAGTTTCAACGAGTGTGCGGACAATTTCAGTTATAAAGAACCCTACCAAGTAAAAGATTTTTGCCTTCATGATTCTAATCTTGACTTTGACATTTTGGAAAAGATTGAATGAATTTCACTTTTCATTCATTCATCTTGTGTTTATTTGTCGGAAGGCGTATTCGTGCGTGTTTATTTTGTGATTTTTTCTCGTAGCTTTTTGTACTTCTAATAATTTCTTATTGGTTTTCTTATTGTTTGCCATCAAATTATGTTCGAACATGGATGCCGTATTTGATATATGTTACTTATCGTCTGACGGTAATAACGTTGAACCTGATGATATTCCTCAAACAAAGGAGAGTGTATGGATCCTAGGAAAAAAATACAGCGCTGTTCAGGGTACGTGAAAATTCATTTGATGTTTACACGTTTATTATAAAGGTCGAATGTCAATGAGCACTTAGACATTGGTAGCTATTGTTTCAAGGAAATACCTGGATCGAAATTATCAGCTTTAGAGCACATGACGTGTTGGACACTAACGACGAAGTATTATTTTCCAGATTTGGACCGCCTAAGAAGAGACATCACATCAATCATCTGGTGTACCTATAGGAAAGGCTTCATTCCTATAGGAGACGAGGGCCTTACTACTGACAAAGGATGGGGTTGTATGCTGAGATGTGGACAAATGGTCCTTGGCGTCGCGCTCGTACGAGTACATCTGTCAGCTGACTGGGTTTGGACACCTGAAACTAGGTAAACAAGTTTATGTACATATCTAGTTAAATATGTCAAGGGAATGCAAGCAACTCATGCTGGTTATACAAACTAGACTCGTTAAGTATACATTGAAAAATCCTTGCAATGCTATATTTTTTTGTAATATCTATCATTGTACAACAATAAAATATTGCTCATATTAATGCAATTATGTTTAATTGGCTATTATTCAAAGCTTTAATCAATTAATTTGAACTTAATGCATTATTGATTGAGTTATAAAATTATAATGACCCATGCATACATAGTGTGACTTCTTATCAGTACCTAATAGAAATAGAGCAGCTATAATCTGTCGTAAAAATAAAATTGTTTTTTTTATTTTCTAAACAGTCTAAAGAATTAATAGAAGGACCTAAGTAGTTGAATATAATGTATTTTTTTAATGTTGGTTAATGAAGGGCGCTCCGCATGAATTTCATGATTTTAAGCAAAAGATCTAAAAACAAAACCATAACAGATATCTCTAACCATCACTGATAACATAATATCGTTTTCAGAGATCCAACCTATCTGAAGATAATTCAAAGGTTTGAGGAGAGGAAGCAGGCTCCCTACTCCATCCACCAGGTGGCGTTGATGGGGGCTTCAGAAGGCAAAGAGGTGGGCCAATGGTTTGGGCCTAATACCGTTGCACAAGTGTTGAAGTAAGTACCAGTACTAAGTCTAGTGTATTTCCTTAGACTGTCAATGAGTCAAGTCATGAATATATTACTGAGTCAGAATAGACCAGTTTTTGAAGTGAAAACTTCTTTAGGCGCTTTGAACACTTTTTGGGTGAAGGAAAAACATTGAACTCATCGTCACTTGACATAACGTGCGGTCACGCTTCGTAGCACTCCTAGGTGATCCGCTACGGCATAGCACCACATAGGCTTGCACGGGGCATAGCCAGTGCTACGACTAGGGAGGGGCCTGTGTACTTTTTGTTTTCACTTCTATCGGCAGTCCACAAAGACAGCCCTGATCTAAAAAAAAAAAATATGCCTTCTCTTCACATATCCTGTTCTGAGGACAGAGATGAGGTTGATGATGGAACAATTAAATTCAGAACCTGTCCCATGCATTGCCAATTAATGACAAAACAAATTAGTTTCTTGTTTGGGTAGTCATTAAATTATATAGATATTGGAACTATTACCCTAATAAATGGATAAAAAACAGTATGAAATAAAAATATTATTCAGGGTTAATTCTCTTTAAACAGTGAATAATTTCACTATATTTGTCTATTATACATATTGTGGGAAAGTTTGTATATAAGAAAATTTATATACAAATTGTTATTGCTTGCCATAAGAAAACAATTGTGCAAATACACACAGTGCTGTTCACAATCTTTCTTTGTGACTCAGCAGGTTGCCTCTCCTTTTAAGTATATATTATGTTGGAATCCAGCCAGTCCTTGAATGTTGCTATGTTGCATTCAGAAAATATGCTATATGAATATTTCAAATAATTATCAGCATATTTTGCTCTTTTGTTTACAAGAGGAAATAATACTGATAACTATTTTTTTTGTGTGATTGATAAACCAACTTTTTGTTTTAGACATTTTGTATATTTTGTAGTATTACATGATTAAAGTTTTTCTCTTAATCATTTTGATTACTTATTTCAGAAAGCTAGCAGTCTATGACAAATGGAGTTCCCTGGTGATTCATGTCGCACTAGACAATACAGTTGTCAGAGAAGATATTTGTAAGTATTATAAATAAATCTAAAATAATTGTAATAGGCATGACGACAGTATCAAAAAATTGCAAATCTCTTTAGTCCGTCAGTTAGAGTATTGTAAAATAATGGACACATATTTTTTGTTTTTGTAAATCAATGAATATTGACAAAGATAAAACGCATCAATACTCGGGAGTAGGGGCTCGTGACGTCAGAACTAGCTAAAAATTATACCAAGGCGTGGCGTATTGAAAATTTTAAAAGCATTATATATCCATTCAGGGACTGGGTAGTCAACTTTATAAAATGTTCAACGGTTGGAATGCCCCAGTGTCAAAATGTTCATATAATCATAGTCACAATGTTTTATTGACAATTCGTCAATTTTGGTTTACATAACAAAAGAATGGTTTACATAACAAAAGAAAACACACGGGTAAATATTTTTTGATAATCTGACTGACGGACCAATTAGATTTTTTTGTCGTCTACCCTATTGACACAAAGCTAAACTATTCCATAGTCGGCGTGTCGTCGTGCTATATGTGGATAAAGACACCATAAATAATATTTTAGCTATCTAATAGCTTTTAAATGATACTAATAGCTAAAAACATTGGGCTGCAAGATGACTGTTGGGATAGACGCGTTCTTGAGTCGGGACAACGAATCGGCAAGCGTAGGGGGAACGCCCTCAGGCTGGGTGGAGCGACGATCTCCGCAGGACACGAAAGATCACATCTGTATTTATATTATAAATTATTTAAGTAATAATTATAAGAAAACACGTAATTCGTGACACGCAGTTGAAAGCGTTTCTAATAAATTAGCCGTTACAAGTGACCTTGTAGAAAATAGTATTCAAAATCACACTCATGCATGCCATTAATGTGATTAAGCGTGCTTTTAGCTTTTTACCATAATTATTAGTTTGCCAACCATTATTAATTTGACAGCATTGCCCAAGATGTAAAAGCTGCATTAGCAAATTACTTCATATCTAATTGACATGGCTTTCTAGTGTTATTTAAAATGCTGTGTGCTGTAATAGAATATTCCATTCAATCATCGTCGTAATTAAAATAACAAAGACTGATGGGATTTATAAAATGTTATATGCAATGATTTCATAAATATTGTGATTACTTATCATCCTTTGTCACACATCTAAAGAATATACCAAGTTTCATCATCATCATCATCAGCCTATTAATGTTCCCACTGCTGGGACACAGGCCTCCTCTCTATGAGAGGGAATAGGCTATAATCCACCACGCGGGCCCAGTGCGGGTTGGTCGATGTCACAAGTCTTCGATTTTTTGGTTCTAGGACATGCCGGTTTCCTCACGATGTTTTCCTTCACCGTTTTGAGAGCAGCGGTGATAAAATAAATTACCTTACCTACTTATAAATTACCATTAATTGCCTGGGTTCGAACCCACGACTTACTGTTCGTAAGTCCGTCCGGGCCGGGCCGCCACCACTGGGCCACCGCTGCTCTATATACCAAAATTAAAATGTTAAACTTTTCTTTAAATACCTCCATGACCCCTGTACTATTCAATGTACCCAAAAGTTTGAGTTCTTCACATTGATCAGCGCTACCGTAAACCGTGATTTTATACACAAAAAAAAAGTCGTTTCGTGGCAATCATTTTTGCCAACGGCACCTAGTTTTATGTACAGTCGTGGTGTTTTCCGCCTGCCCAGTTAAAAATGGTTTGCTTAAATCAAGCGAAAGCGCCGAGACACGCCCCCTTAAAGTCTAGGCCTATTAGGAAAGCGTCAACTTTGGCGCGCAAAATAACAATAACACTCGTTTGGCGTGCGTCGTCAGTGCGCTCGGCCGATCGGTATCTTTTCATTCATTATTTATATATAAGGTCAACGGGGCGGGGCTAGAGAGCGTTTCTATGTTGTAAGTGCTAGCAAAAATTTGCTTAGTGGTGATCAGGCGGGAGTGTCCTCGATAGTACATAATGCTTGGTTGATGACTTTGTAATGGGGCGTTTTACTTAACTCTTATGCTTCTTTTTTTGCCTATTTTCAGTACAACAATGCGTTGTGAACAACGATAGAGGCGACTCCTCGTCGGCGCCAGACTGCTTGGTTACCGACTGGATGCCTCTGTTGCTGATAGTACCGCTAAGGCTGGGCCTCAGCGAAATAAACCCTGTTTACATAGATGGACTGAAGGTAATAAGCATTGGTTCACTTTGTTTGAAGGGAGTATTTTTTGGCATCGTTTTTTATTTCAATTGATTCTTCCTAGTGGTGATGTTATCTATCAATCGATTGAGTGCTGTAAAAAACCGTTTTATTAGAAACTGGAATTGCATCGAAATTGTAATCAACCAGCCAAAAAAAAACAAGCGATAAAAATTCTTCAACTAAGCACATATTGATCTATACTCGTCAAAGCTGGGGACCTAATATGACTGCTTTATCAGAATCATAATATGAATCACGTAAAAAAATTAAAATTCTTAAAAAGGTCTTTATGGTCATTAACATAAATACCAGTATAAGAATTTTAAATTATTGAGAATAGATACAGATATTTTCACTGTCACTGTCAATCTGTTGAACTGTTGAGGAGAGCAGCGGTGGCCCAGTGCTGCAGTGGTGGCGGCCCCGACTTACGAGCAGTAAGTCGTGGGTTCGAACCCAGACAGGCGCATTACTTTGAGTAATTTATGTCATCACCACTGCTCTCAAAACGCTAAAGGAAAACATTGTGATGAAACCGGCATGTCTTAGAACCAAAAAATTCGAAGACTTGTGCAATCTTCCATTGGGCCCGCGTGGTGGATTATATACATTCTCTCTCATAGATATGAGACCTGTGTCCAAGTTGTGGGAACATCATTATGCTAATCTGTTGGCAAAGTAATACATATAATATCTATACTTATATTATAAAGCTGAAGAGTTTGTTTGTTTGAACGCGCTAATCTCAGGAACTACTGGTTGGAATTGAAAAAATATTTTTGTGTTGGATAGCCCATTTATTGAGGAAGGTTATAGGCTATATAACATCACGCTACGACCAAAAGGAGCGGAGCATAAATGAAAGATGTTGCAAAAACGGGGAAAATGTATTCCTTTTGTTAGCTTTTTCTCTCTTATGTGACGCAGACGAAGTTGCGTGGGTCAGCTAGTAAATAAAATAATATTGTGTTTTTCAGATATGTTTTCAAAGTCCGCAATCAATCGGCGTGATAGGCGGCAAGCCTAACCAAGCGCTGTACCTGGTCGGATGTGTCGAAGATGAGGTTATATACTTAGATCCTCACACCACTCAGAGATCTGGACTAGTTGAGGTAAATACGTAATGCATACTAATATGTTGTTACTATGACGATAGTGTCATTCTGTCAGTCAGTTTGTTGTTAAACTGTTGAACCAACAACAACAACCCATAACGTCCACTGCTGGACATAAGCCTCTCCCATGATGGGAGGAATTTGCCGTAATCTCCACGCTTGGCAGGCGGATTTGAGATCGCAGTGATGAAAGACTAACAGAAAACGCTGCTGCCCATTCTCTGGTCTACGGAGGCGCAAGGTGTTCTGCCTCAGACATAAGTCGCCTTATACGACACCCGTGAGTGTAATGGGTTGGTTCTATTCTATTCTGCTGGATACCACACGGCTAACCAACGGCTAAACTGTTGAACCAACTATGATGAAATTTTGTAAAGAGATTTTTTTTTTTTTAAAGAGAATTTCCATTTAAAAGAATATATCAATCCATAAGGGGATGCAAAAGAGTTTTTGTGTAGAAATCCGAAATCAACGTCGTCGAAGTCGCGCGTAAATCACTAGTATGGTGTATTTTGATTGTATCATCGATTAGGGATAATGATTTTGAAATATAAGTTAATTAAAATGTGTAAGACAAGGAAAACATGCAAAAATCGTTCTTGCATTTCATTTTCGTAAATAAATCATTTACCATTTCAATTTGAACCTTATTGTGATGGGAATAAAAGCCATCCGTTAATTGCGTTATTAAAGATGGTTGAATAGGTTAGTTTCGACCATCAATAAATTGTAAATCCATTTAGTCAGTTTGAAAATAATGAGTATTGGAAAATAATGAACACGTTTTTTTTTTTTTGTAAATCAATGAATATTGACGAGATAAAACGCATCAAAACTTGGGAGTGGGGGCTCGTGACGTCACAACGCACTAAAAATTATAGCACGACGTGACGTATTGAGAATTTTAAAAGCGTCGTATCTTTGTCAATTTTGGTTTACGTAACAAAGGAAAAAATACTTGTCAAATATTTTTTGTTAATACTGACGGACTAATTAGATTTTTTTAGGACACAAGCCTATTGTTTGAAAGAGGATATGGCTAGGAAAAAAGTGACTTTAATGATGATAAATAGCTAAGATGTGAAGAAAAAAGGCGCGCTGTCACTCGAAAATTGATCGGAAAAAAAGGCAGAAAGTTGATACTTATGAATCATATTTTTACAGACAAAATTGACTGATGAACAAAAAGAAATGGACTGCTCGTATCACTGTAAGTTTGCTTCCCGGATACCTATGCTAGCAATGGATCCCTCAGTTGCCGTGGTAAGTAATAAATTGACTAAAATTAAAGATTACGGCTCTGGCGAATGGTCTTAATTTTCTTCTAGAACTAGTCTCCTATATGCTTTAATAGGGTATAATATGCATTATTATTTTTGTATCACTCTAAACAAAGCGTATTAACATCAGAAATAGCAAACTGAAATTATTTTTTTAATATCTATAAAAAATACCAAGTTAGAAGCATTTGAAACTGCTGATTAGACAGAGAGATCCGATACAGCGGATGCGTCATTCTCTGCATCGACGTACAAAATTCATACTAAATTCCGTTTATCTAGAAAGAGATTGAAATAAATGTTTTAATGGTTATAACTTTTGTGTTGTTTAGCCAATTTATGTCTTGTTTTCGCTTTTTGTCATTATTTCTAAAGTACTTTAACATTCCGTATCGAAATTTAAAAAAAAAAAAATTATGCATAGATGAAGAAATATTGATTAAATTGAATAATAGGGATTATTCAATTTAATCAATATTTCTTCATCTCTGATGATATCTTAGGCCTACTTGCACCACAAATGACTGAACACATTTAATGGTCTAGTGGTGACAACATGATGTCCAATTTCAAAGGTTTTTGATTAAATCAAAATTAATCCACGTTTTTTTGTTTCAGTGTTTTTTGTGTCGAACAAAAACAGATTTTCAAGAATTGTGCGCCACAATAGAAACAAAGTTGATGTGCGAGGCACAGCCATTGTTCGAAATATGCGAGAAGAGACCGTCGCACTGGGGACCGATGATGTCTGATATAGATTTACAGAATACAACATTATTTGCAGGTAATGAGAGGTTTTGTTTTTGTGGTATTAAAAAAAAAAACTTAGACTTTCCAAAAACTGTAGATGGCGTTGAACTGACTACGTTACTAGACGCCAAAGCCAAAACGCTTGGAAAAAAAAAACATTACGTCACGTCACATACGCTCGTAGACATACGCATACGCGACACTTTGCTTCCGAATATAACCTAGTTTTCTCGCGCCGTGTTAAAATCAGTTTTTTTAGGTTCCGTTCCATGCAGTAACACCAAGTTCAGCGCCATCTATCCAGCGACTAGGGAAGAGCTAAAAAGAAAATCCCTCTTTCGATAAATTATCCATATTGAACTTACTCCACTTTCATTGTCTAAACATCATGAATCGGAGTCCTCACCTCATCATCAGCGTAAAATGTTCCCACAACTGGGAAACGGCCTCCTCTCTATGAGAGGGAACTACTCCTACCTACCTATTCCTTTATAAATATAGAATTTTTATGCTAGTAAAAAATTTCAAACTCGCATTACCAAATACCCTAGCGTATATATCAGATATTCGCTACGCCTCTACGACTCGCATTATCAAATCAATTAATCTTATTACCCAAAAGCCAAAAGCCTAGCCCAAAAAGAGGGTTATGTGTTTGACCTATATGTAAGTATGTATAATATGTCCGTTTCTTTGTTCCCTCGTAACCTCTCAACGGATGAAGGGATTTGGATCGATTATTTATGTCGTTAGATTCTTCTTGATGGCGCGAGTGTCACTGGCTACATTATAATCAAAAAACAAATAAAAATCGTGGATTTTGGATGCCATATTGTGGAGTTCGATTTCTTTTTCTTCTTATAATGAGTGGGGTATCAAAATGGAGGGTTTTAAAAGGGAATTACAAAAATGTATGCAACTTTTATGTTTGAATATAATTCGAAATGAGAAATCGTATAAAAGTAAATAAAAGTTGGAATTATTCTGAAATACATTGGATACTAATATGGGTATCAAATTAAAGGACTCATCATGAGGATTTTAAAATGTTATATCCAGGTAACTAAAAAGTAGGGCACGCCACAATTGTGGCGATAAGTCCCCTCTTTGAGGAGTGGCTTGAGAGACGCCACGGCGTCCTCACCTTCCGCCTGACGCAGGTCCTCACCGGACACGGAGTGTTCGGGAGGTTCCTGCACCGAATCGGGCGGGAGGAAACGCCCGGGTGCTTCCATTGTGAGGATCGACCGGAGGACACGGTGGAACACACGGTGGAGGTGTGCCCCGCGTGGGCGGAGCACCGCCGTGTCCTCGAAGCGGCGATCGGCGGCGGCGACCTCTCGCGTCCGGCCCTGGTGCAAGCCATGGTCCGGAGCGAGACGGAATGGGACGCCGTCACCTCCTGCGAAGCAGTAATGCTAGAGAAGGAGGTGGCGGTACGTGAGAGGGAGAGAACCTCTCAACGTCCCGGCCGCCGCGGGAGACGCCCCGGGCGTCGGGGGCCACCACGTGTTCTGATGAAAGTAGACCCCGCCACTGCATTTCTTGGTAAAAGCAATGGCCAAGCACATGGTTACCAAACTTGGCAGTCGATTTGCCATTCTTTGAACAGTACTCATGATTTATTTAATTACAAAATTTGTGTTTTTTGTTTTTTTCGGATGAGAAGAAAATCTCACACCTTATCGTTTTGTTACAGAATTTGAAGACGTAGACAGACAATTCGACGACTCGGATGACGAATTCGAAATTCTGTGAAAGTGTCGTACAACAGAATAACAATGCAATTTATCACACAAACATCTTAATGTAGATAGACTCTAATTTATAATACTTAATATAGAAGACGATACTCGTACTCGTGTACCAGTAACTGTAACTGCGTAATATTTTTGTTAAGTTACCTACATTGTAGACACGAAGAATATCTTGTTTCATGAACTTTCATGTATTAGTTATAGTGCCCACGACTGGATAGTGTAAGCCGCTACATTATATTTTGCAGTGCCTTTACAATTTTATTGTGCAATTTATGTAAATAAACGTTAAAAATAAAATTACGTACGCTGATTGACATTCCTGTGAAAAATTGTGATAATCAGTGCATCTTATAGGTTACTTGATTAATTAGAGTTCAGGTATCATCTAGTCATAACTTAGGTAGACTCGAAATATTGAAGCTTAAATAATAAACAATTAAAAAATGTACACTTGAATTAATAACTTGTAATACGAGAATAGGTTTTAGTTCATGTGCATGTATTTGTCCAAATAAATTTTACATTAATTGCATAATAGCTCTATGCTGAGAAGTTGGTTTTAGTTGTATTACGGAGCCAATTATATGCCATTAGCAGTAATTACGAAAGCTCTTAGACTAGCATTAATATCATGATAATGTATTTAAACATTGCGTTTATAAGTTTTTGTAACAACAAAAAATGTGTTAAAATAAGATTTGTGTTGTGTTTCAGGGTAAATGTTTTGTTACAAAATTATAGGCTGAATTGAGCAGCCTACCCAAATATTTTATATAAATAAAAGTTTTAAAATATTTTTGTTTATTTGTCTTTGAACCTTTCTTGTACTAAACTGAATGCATCGATAATCAGCTCCGGTACTAGACCAGATTACGAGGTATACTAAGGCCCAGCGCACACCGCTGGAGTACAATTTAATATAAACCTTAACTACCTTGATATACGGTCAATATAAGAATAAATTCGCACGCGGTACTCGGAGCGCCCTCAAGCTACTACAAGAGCATGCGCGCGACCGTATATCAAGGTAGTTAAGGTTTATATTAAATTGTTGTCTTCAAATGCGCTCCGCTGCGCCTCCAGCGATGTACGCTGGGCCTAATTGGAAGTTAGAATTAGTAAACCAGTTCAGTGCTGACTGGCTTTATATACGCGGCTCAGCGGCATGACTTGAAAACCGGTCTTGTGTCCGGAGCCCATCACTTCGGTGAGATCTGTTCCGCTTTTTATTCCGTGTGGTTAGTGCGTTACCTGGTGTCAGAGTATTTATGCCGCTCAAGGACTTGGCAGCCCGACGGTCACACCGCTAGAGTATCTCTGTTTTTGACTTCTGTTCCGCAGACTGCCACTTAAGTACGCGAAACCAATAAGGCCAGTGGTTTCGCGTACGTGGCAGTACCCAGAACCGGAACCCACAACATTAAGCGCTCGTCTCCGCTATGTGTTTCCAGAGAACTTCAACCAATGTGATTGGTTCATTTCGAGGATTCTGAAGAAACCGTGCCTACGCCCTTCGACAAAGGCACAAGGCAATCCTGCATCTATAGTGATGTGGTCGAAGTTTACAAGGCAAAAAAAAAATACCAGTCGAAATGAGAACCTCCTCCTTTTGGAAGTCGGTTAAAAACGATTTGGTATTCCGGTACCATAGAGCATCATATATATCCGGTACTGACGTACTGAATGCTTATTAAAAAGCTGATAAGCAAAGCGTGTTATACCTACAAGTTGCGTTGCCTTTATGCCATAATTATGTTGTAGTTACATTGCTGTAGTTTACCTACTTAAACAGATTAACTCATGCTTATTGCAACACAAAAATTGATTAGTTTTTGACGTAGGCGTTTTCCTTAGCAATTTCTGTAACAACTTACAACCTCAATTTCTCATAATCATAACCAATAATCCGGGATAGCAATCAATTTGTAAGCCATTGAAAGTTATAATATAGAGTAATCTGAGAAAACCGGTACGTCTAGCGCACAGCAGCAGATCACTCAGCCACCGCATTGCTATGTAATTATTCTGTAACTTCGCATTTTTTTTTGTTAATGCAGGAGAATCCATAATTATAACTATAAGATGAACTTGGCCACCGTTTATTGGGAAATACGTATTTAATTAATGAAAAAAGATAATTTTACGATACCATTTATTTAAGTATTACATACAATATTGTTACACTTTGGTAGGTTGATGTGAGGCAAGCAATAAGACATCTGGAGAACGTATCAATAAACCTTTAAAACCTTTGAGGCTTAGGTACATTTACACATACATATAACACTGATTATGTACAAGTCAAAATTACTAACTATGGGGGTCTTTTCCGCCTGACCATTTTATTTTTTTTTTCGCTTAAATCATGCGGAGGCGCCGAGCCACGCCCCCTTAAAGTTTGGGCCTATTAGGAAAGCGTCAACTTTGGCGCGTAAAATAGCAGTAACTCTCGTTTGGCGTGCGTCGTCAGTGCGCTCGGCCGATTCGGTATCTTTTCATTCATTTTTTCTACACCAAGTCAACGGGGCGGGGCTAGAGAGCGTTTTTATGTTGCGAGTGCAAGCAAAAATGAGCTTAGTGGTGGTCAGGCGGGAGTGTCCTCGATAGTACATAATTATAGGATTACGTAAAATACTACAAAATATAGGGTAACACAACAAAGGCTTACTAAACATTTATATCGGCAAAAGTGCTTGTAAACAATCACATTATTATGCAAATACTCAATTATGAAAACCAGATCAAGTATAGGTACTTAATATTATAAAGAGGAAAGATTAGATTTTTGTATGTTTGTTACGATTTACTCTAAAACTACTCGACCGATTTTAAAAATTCTTTCCGCAATGGATAGCTACATTATCAGCGAGTAACATAAGCTATATTTTATCCCCGTACTCCCACGGGAATGAGAACTACGCGGGTGAAACCGCGTGACGTCCGCTAGTATTATAATAAAAATCCAAGTAATTTTGGCACCTTACCTATTAAAATATAATGGTTTTCAGTATGTGACCAACAGCATAGTAGGCAACTATTAGTAGGTCAAATAAACATTAGATTCATTTGGCCCCAATATCGTGTAGTTTATAAGATAGTTTATACGCCATAGGCCGATACAATAAACAATTTCTTTGTACTTAAATCGAACCTCCACTGTATAGATAGAATTACAAAAATATTTTGAATACATAAATCTGTTGACCATGTTGAATTTAAAAATGATATTTACATACTACAAGTTTTATGATGAACAGTGCTTGTAATGGCTAATAAGCAAGTAATATTGTTATGAGTGGAGACAAAATATAAAACTATGAAAATATGACTAGCACCACAGGTAAATCCAAGCCTAACATTTAAATAAACTATCAAGCTCAAACCAAATCAAATGCAATAAGAAGTAAATACATAAGAACGGGGATCACATTAATATCATAATATTTAAACGCTTATCATAGAAAAATCGTTGGCAATTATTGTTTGTGGATAATCGATTACACCAGCATAACAACAAATCAAAAGATGTTTTATTGCACCAACAATAGTACATTTTGATACAAGTGGAGAATGTTTGTTATTGCATCCGAGGCGGAATTAACTCCCGAGCCTCAGGCGAGGGTGTTTTTGAGCCGAGAACTGCAATAACAAATGTCCACGTGTATGAAACGACGTTATTCAACACACTTTTGAAGAAATAAATTATAAAAACTACTACTATGAAACTATGATTTTAATTTTATTTTTTCCACCCTTTGCTTTCGCCAGGTTGAAAGAGAAGCAATCAATCGAAGCAAAGCAAGGTATGAAACCGCTAAACAGCCTAATATAAAAAATTGTTATAATAAAATTTTTATATTTTTGTATTTAGAACACAAATAAATGTTAGTTTGTGTATTGTTAGTTTGTTTATTATCTATGATATTCTATTTAGAAACACAATTTGAATATTCAAAAAATGTTTACGCCGTAAAGACGCTTCGTGCTTTGCCGAAATTTAAAAAAAACCATTCACCATATTCACTACAGGCATTGAACCAATTTGGACTCTAAGTATACTTAGGTATAGTTATCTGTGGCAATTTTCATTCCTGCACACGTGTTGTAAAATGAAAAAATTCGCACGCGTGTGAAAAACATTGCATGTTGTACCATAAAGTAGTGCGTTATGAACCAGTTTTCGAGGAAGTGTATTGAAATAGTACATTTTGATACAAGTGGAGAAAGTTTGTTATTGCTTTCGAGGCGGAATTATAACACACGAGCCGTAGGCGAGGGTGTTTTTGAGCCGAGAATAGCAATAAGAAATGTCCACGTGTATCAAACGACGTTTTTCAATACACTTTTGAAGAAATAAAATAAAATAACGAAAAATATTTTTGTCACGAACTATGAAACTATGATTTTAATTTTCTTTTTTTTTTCGCGCTTTAGTTTCGCCAGGTTGAAGGAGAGGCAATGGTATGAAGCCGTTAAACAGCCTAATATAAAAAATAGATTTATTTTATATTTTTGAATTCAGAACACAAAAATAAATGTTAATTTGTGTGTAAAAGTAACTATTAGTTTTAAATAATCATGTTTTTCTATGATATTCTATTTATAAACACAATTTGAATATTCAAAAAATGTTTATGCCGTAAAGACGCGTAGTGCTTTGCAAAAATTAAAAAAAAAACATTCACCTCAGACTCTTTCTTCTTTTCTTTTAATTTGCATTGAACCAATTTGTACTAAGTATAGGTATAGTTATCTGTGGTAATTTTCATTCCCGCACACGTGCGGGAAAGTGGAAAAAATCGCACGCGTGTGAAATACATTGCATGTTGTACCTAATCGTAGAGCGTTAAGGACCAGTTTTCGAGGAAGTGTATTGAAATAGTACATTTTGATACAAGTGGAGAAAGTTTGTTATTGCTTTCGAGGCGGAATTATAACACACGAGCCGTAGGCGAGGGTGTTTTTGAGCCGAGAATTGCAATAACAAATGTCCACGTGTATCAAACGACGTTTTTCAATACACTTTTGAAGAAATAAAATAAAATAACGAATAATATTTTTGTCACGAACTATGAAACTATGATTTAAATTTTCTTTTTTTTTCGCGCTTTGGTCTCGCCAGGTTGAAAGAGAGGCAATGGTATGAAGCCGTTAAACAGCCTAATATAATAAATAGATTTATTTTATATTTTTGAATTCAGAACACAAATAAATGCTAATTTGTGTATAAAAGTAACTATTAGTTTTAAATAATCATGTTTATCTATGATATTCTATTTAAAAACACAATTTGAAAATTCAAAAAATATTTATGCCGTAAAGACGCGTAGTGCTTTGACAAAAAAAAAAAAAAATATTCACCTCAGACTATAGACATTGAACCAATTTGGACTAAGTATAGGTATAGTTATTTGTGGCAATTTTCATTCCCGCACACGTGCAGGAAAGTGGAAAAAATCGCACGCGTGTGAAATACATTGCATGTTGTACCTAATCGTAGTGCGTTATGGACCAGTTTTCGAGAAAGTGTATTGAAAAAATATTTATAAACACTCCATACATAGCATGTGCAGATGAATGATAAGTTATGTTTTAATGTTCGTCTGTATTTAGTGAGGGATAATTACTCACTATAATATTATAAAATAGATAAAAGGGTTTGTCAACAGGACAATATAATGACAGGTAAACAATAAAAAAATACTTTTAAAGACCACCCAGTTTTAAAACTGTATCCACATCACAACCATCCATAAATTCAAAACTTTAGATTTTCAAAAATATTATGATCATATACACATTTACAATAAAAATATACTTAAACGACTCTCGTCTAGGTTATATATCATCTACTGGACGTAACTATATACTAAATTTTGTAATCTCACAATAACATCAATATCAGAAGAGTTAGATTCAATTTACATGTAAACTATGTAGGTACTGTACAGTCAAGTAGCCAAAACATTAAGCAAGTTTTACTCATATTCCTTTCCCACATGGCAAGCACATCTTACCTTATTATAACTCTTTCTTCATTAAAAATATTGACAATACGCAGTCAAAATATAATACGAAGTAAATTCAACCTTTACCGCCGTCTTCACGAGCAGACAATTGCGGCGATATTATCGTCGTCCTACGTATTTCTATACGATAATATTGCCGCGATTTCCTCGCTCGTGGAGACGGCCCCTAAGATGCTTGCTATTTTTATTCCTGAACTGTACATGAATACACTGCAAATGACACATGGATCATTATAGAACTTGACGAAAATTACTACAATACAACAATCAGATTTCAACTATGATATTGTAAATTAATATGTAGTTTAAAATGCAACTTTGACACGATTGTTACTATGCGGACACTTTACAATACAAACATATTTCAACTACCTCTTTTTTATTAAAGAGTACAATGGTATAATAACCATAGTTTTCAAAATAAAAATATAACAAAAAATACAATAGCTGTTAGTTATTCTAGTTATTCAGGGTCTTTTTCAAAATAGCTTGTTTTTAAAAGAATATATTTTTTTAGTTACTAATAAATGTATTATGCAAAGACAACAGTAAGTATTATATTAATTGTTACTTATAGGTACCACATAGGAAAATGCTCTGAAAATTATGCAACAATTTTCATGCATGTATATTCGATCTTGAGTTAGTAAAAAAACCCTTACAACTCTAGGAAAAAATTCAAGTAAACCTTTCTTAAATTGTAAGATTTTAGAAATTAACACGCAAGTGTATATATAATACCCCAAAATTTTACTGTGAAACTGCAGCAAACATTTTGTTAGTTAGAAAATTGATGACTAAAACTGTGATATTGTCTACAGAGCCTCTGTAATATGCTTGTAATGTTAAACTTTTAGCTCCATAGTCAGGTTCATCAAGCCTTTCTTTGATGAATTTCACAGCTTCCTCATTGGAAAAAGTATCCCACAATCCATCAGAGGCTAGAACTAAGAACATAGGCTTGTGGTCGTCCAAGTTAAAAGCCAAGATGTCGGGATCAGCAATTACAAATTTCTTATCTTTCAAAGGGTAGTCTCCCATGGCACGTGATGTTGCCAAGATACCTGCTACTCTCCATACGCCGTTAAATGCTATGTAGCCACCAGCAGCCTCAATCCTTTTCTGTTCACGAACCTAAAAACATGAAGGTTTATTTATTTGAAAAATGTGGAATATCTTCATTAGATGTTTTCTATAAACTTAATGAGACCAAAAGAGCTAGAATTACAACAATGCAAACATTTTAATGTGTTTTCGATAACACAAATTGTATGTTATTGGTAACATGACTAAGACGATGATGATGTTATAATAATTATCTGATTAATTACCTGTTGTGGTTTATGATCAAACGACACGGGAATCGCATTGCCACGTGAGTCGCACATCACTCCTCGTGAATCACCCACATTAGCCACAATCAGATGGTTGCCTTCCATCACTGCAAGTAAAGCAGTAGTTCCCGCAACATTTAAAGACCGCTTTGCAGCCTCCACTAGTAGCCGGTCTGCATCCAGAACCTCATCACTCAGCAACTTTCCATAGTTTATCTTTCCCTTATCCACGTAACTGGATAGTGGCTTAGGCACACTCTTGACTGGCTTAGCAGCTGGTCTGACCTCTCTAGTAATAGGCCTTGCTTTCGACAGCTGTGCCAAAATCTCAGGATCTGTTATTTCTTTCTTTGATGTATCATCAGCGGTACTTACAGACTTCTTAAAGCTGGATTTTCGATCAACAGAAACAGTGTTCTCTTGTTTTGGCTCGTCATAAATTTCTATTACCGGTGTGGAAACTATTTTGCCTTCCTTAAATGCACTTAGTTCCACTATTTTATTGTAAAGGTTTTGAATTAGGTGCTCTTTTGCGTAGTTGGCGGCAAAATCACCTCCGTGTCCATCGAATATAGCGAACAATGAGATCCCAGTATTGTTTATGTTTTCATTAATGATAAATCGGTCTTCCATATGAGCTCGTCTACCTTTGATTGCGTAAGCAGCACTGAGTGTACCATTTTTCTCCCAGCTTTGCTTATCGGCATCAGAGCCGTCCAACATCTTCATCCGTTGCACTGCACATAAAGGGCTCATTGCTTGCGACAATCTGCTCAGCATTGTACGACTCCATAGCTCGATAGTTTGCAAATACATAAAAAATATTATTAAGGCTAGCGTGAACACTACCACTTCGGATCGTAGTAAATAAAGGCGCACCATTTTCCATAAATAGCTCACGGGAGTATCAAGCGGAACACTACTAGTAAAACGTGACAAGATTTTCGTAAACGAGAGATATGTTTGGTATAGAACTCTGTCTTCTAGTTCGTCTTCCATGTCCTTGCAGTGATTTCAATGATAACACAATAAAGCTTTTTTAGCACGCAAAGTGCACTCAGATTTTAACTCTTTTTGTGTATACCTACATTAAAATAATATACATCTATGTAGGTACGTAAACTTCAGTTAAAGATTTCGACATGACATTTCTGATTTTCTGTCATTCTATTTGAGTGATTTACCAACACGGCAACACCTGCGATAGATTTTATTTGATTAGTAATAGGGTTTATTATGGGTTGGCCAAATGATAATATGTATGTTTATTACATCCGTTCCATAGACATTGGATTTGACTCCATAGAGAAGTCAGGTTTTTGTTTTAATATTGGTCTGAGGCAAATAAAATCGCATATTACACATACTTTACCGACTCACCGACCATTTATTTACTCAAGGTCATATTAATTTAATGTTCTATCTATCAATTTATAGATTTTCTATCATCATCTTAAATGACGTATAGTTTTTGACGTGACAACGTCTTATAAATTGGTTTGCCGGGTGATACTTCAAGAAACTGGGTCACGTTATGCGGCTCACAATGAGAGCGAGTGAGAGGAACGCGTCCCGCCTAAGAGCGAGAGAGACAGACATAAAAAGTTTATTTTACCACTCAAAGTCGTTGTCACGTAAAACTTTCGCCCGTATACCGACTTTACAGGCAACCAATTTTTTAATGAATCTCTAGCTTATAACTGAAATGATATAATATTTAAACAAATATTCAATCAAAGTATTTTATGTATGTAAGTATGCACAGCTAAGTTGGTGGCAATATAAATATATATGTTACGGATAATAGCCGAAGTGCGGCTACACCTAGTTTTAGCCGGCTAGAACTAGGTGCAGCCGGCCACATGCAGTTAAACCTAGATGTACATGTATCCTCTTATCTTCGGTTAGAACTAGGTTTAGCCTTCATCATAGTGGCTAGAACTAGGTGCAGCCACACACCGGTGGTTAAACTTAGGTGTATCCTATTTATCATCACCTGGAACTAGGTTTTCAGTTCAGTAATGAAGGGTTGATGACAAACTATATAGTTTTGCCTAGGCCGACTTGGGGCACCCCGACACAGATAGATTAGGTTAGAAGGGTATGGCGGGGTCGAATGAGCGAGCGAATAGACCCCGCCATACCCTTCGTGGTTATTTTTTTATAAACCATTCAGAAGCAGGAGCCCCGATCGCGGGGCCCGTTCGACCGGTTCTCCCTCGACTCGGGTGCATCTGCGGGGGTAAAACGAAATCGAATCAATCGGGAAACGCAAGATAAGAATCTCAAAACAAAACCAATAATTTTGCTTAACTGAACTAAAAACCTAGTTCTAGCCGATGATAAATAAGACACACCTAAGTTTAACCACCGGTGTGGCTAATAGCCGAAGTGCGGCTACACCTAGTTTTAGCCGGCTAGAACTAGGTGCCGCCGACCTAGTTCTAGCCGCTATGATGAAGTCTAAACCTAGTTCTAACCGAAGATAAGAGGATACATCTAGGTTTAACTGCATGTGGCCGGCTGCACCTAGTTCTAGCCGGCTAAAACTAGGTGTAGCCGCACTTCGGCTATTAGCCGCAAGCGCGGATCCAGGATTTCCTTTAGGGGGGGGGGCAATTTTTGGAAAATTCTTTAAAAAAAAATTGATAGGTAAACTTTTGATAATAAATGGTATCAGGCGTTACTTTACAGAAATCCATGTTATGCAAGATACAAGGGGGCCGCCAGCTTTTGGGCCGGGGGGACCCCGAGCGTAGCGAGAAATTCTTACGACACCTTGCCTTTTACAATGGTTTCGAACGTTCATACAGGAGTTACTTGGTCGAGCTTTAGTTATATTCAAGAGAAAGTAGTCTGTAGCGCGAGCGAAGCGAGCTCGAAAATTTGAACAGTTTCCTACCAACCTACTGGAGTTACCTGGGCCTCTTTAGACAAAGTGACTCATGAAAAACAACGCCTCAAGAGCGAGCGTAGCGAGCTCGAAATTTTTTACAACATTGCCTGCTGAGGCAATGTTGTAAAAAATTTCGAGCTACACTAAGGAAAATTCATTAAAAAAAAATATGAACTTTTGTTAATAAAATGGAATCAGGCGTTACTTTACAGAAATCCATGATATGAAAGATAGTTACTTGGTCGACTTTTAGATGAATTCAAGAGAAAGTAGTCTGTAGAGCGAGCGAAGCGAGATCGAAAATTTTAACACTATTCTCTTACCGACCTACTGGAGTTACCTGGGCCACCTATGGACAAAGTTAAGACTCTACCGTCCCTCTTTCGATACAAGCCTGCAAGAGCGAGCGAAGCGAGCTTGAAATTTTTTACATCATTGCCTCAGATAATTATAGTAGGTATACTTAGTTGCATAAAAGGCCTCGGGGCAATGGGCTCCTAATTTATTTCAGGCTCTGACTGTATGTATAGGTCGATCATGCAAAAATCCAATAGGAGTCCCAATTTATTCCAGAGGTAGAGAAAAAGGAGCGTTTTTGATATTTATTTTTTATTTCCTGTCTGGTGTAAACGGACTCCTAGCACAAATATATAGGTACCCAACAAGATAGATAAAACAAGTACACAATCGTTAAATAGAAGTAGTATTTTTAAAATGCAAATTAAATTTTTGCGACCGCCCCTACGATGACCCTCTGACTGACCGACTATTGCGCTGATATATATATATATATGTTACGGCTAAATCAGGCGCGGATACAGGGGGGGGGGGGGGGGGGGGGCAATGGGTGCCAGACCAAATACGTCATTAGCCAAGTTTGAACTAGTTTGACGGAATTGAAACTAAATATTCTAGTTGTATATTTTGTCATGGGCATCGCCAGGAGGAGGCAGCTGCCCATAGAGGCTCAAGATTTTTAAAAATTATAGCTTTTCCTGCCTGATGCCATAGCACGTAATAAATTGTAGCGTAAAATGGAATCACTCAAATTAAGATATTGTTACCCTGCCAAAAACATTTATCAAAAAGGCTCCTTTTTTATACCTCTGGATTGGCACTCCCATTGGATTTTTGCATGATCGATGTATACAATAGACAAAAATAAATTAGGAGCCCCCTTGCCCCGAGGCCCTAGATTTATGCATATATGCAATTATAGCATAATTACAGATAAATAAGCTATAATTGCATATATATGCATAAATAAGCGAGCTCGGATTTTTTTTTCGAAAGGCTCCAATTTTTTACAACATTGCCTCAGAAGGCAATGTTGTAAAAAATTGGAGCCTTTTTGATAAATGTTTTTTCGCAGGGTTAAACAATATCTTAATTTGAATGATTCCATTTTACGCTACAATTTATTACGTGCTATGGCATCAGGCAGGAAAAGCTATAAATTTTAAAAATCTTGAGCCTCTATGGGCAGCTGCCTCCTCCTGGCGATGCCCATGACAAAATATACAACTAGAATATTTAGTTTCAATTCCGTCAAACTAGTTCAAACTTGGCTAATGACGTATTTGGTCTGGTTCAGGGGGGGGGCAATTGCACCCATTGCCCCCCCCCCCTGTATCCGCGCCTGATTTAGCCGTAACATATATATATATATATCAGCGCAATAGTCGGTCAGTCAGAGGGTCGTCGTAGGGGCGGTCGCAAAAATTTAATTTGCATATTAAAAATACTACTTCTATTTAACGATTGTGTACTTGTTTTATCTAGCTTGTTGGGTACCTATATATTTGTGCTAGGAGACCGTTTACACCAGACAGGAAATAAAAAATAAATATCAAAAAGGCTCCTTTTTCTCTACCTCTGGAATAAATTGGGACTCCTATTGGATTTTTGCATGATCGACCTATACATACAGTCAGAGCCTGAAATAAATTAGGAGCCCATTGCCCCGAGGCCTTTTATGCAACTAAGTATACCTACTATAATTATCTGAGGCAATGATGTAAAAAATTTCAAGCTCGCTTCGCTCGCTCTTGCAGGCTAGTATCGAAAGAGAGACGGTAGAGTCTTAACTTTGTCCATAGGAGGCCCAGGTAACTCCCAGTAGGTCGGTAGGAGAATAGTGTTAAAATTTTCGATCTCGCTTCGCTCGCTCTACAGACTACTTTCTCTTGAATTCATCTAAAAGTCGACCAAGTAACTATCTTTCATATCATGGATTTCTGTAAAGTAACGCCTGATTCCATTTATTAACAAAAAATCATATATTTTTTTAATGAATTTTCCTTAGGGTAGGTAAAATCAAACAAAAATTGCCCCCCCCCCCCCTAAGGAAATCCTGTATCCGCGCCTAGCCTGAGGAAAAGGAATGGAGAAAAATGGGCCATTAGTCCATGTGGCTTTTTTAGGTAGGGGTTATTTTTCTAAATCTATTTTCTGCAGATACGCCTGTTTTGTCATAAGTCATTTATTCATTTGTATAACAGTCATTGTCAGAGTCAGGATGGTTGGGGTTGGACCCAGAGAGGTTTTGCTTACCCCTCGATCAATTTTGAGCACGACTAACTTAGGAACACCTTTTTTTTGTCGATGAGGAAAGGTAAAAATAAAAGAAGTTTATTTATTTTTATAAAATGTATTAAAACATGAAATTTAGATTACACTTCAGTAAGATTCAGGATAAGTCTTGCTTTAAATTTCGTGCTAGCTTATAACAACTTTTATTAAAAACTCATACTAAAGTACATACGGTATATTTTATATATACCATGGGCAATTGAAATAACTTTATCTACCCACAACAACACAGCCAGTTATAAAGATCAAATCAAATATAAATTAGTATTTTGTAACTATTGTCGACGATTACTATAAGAATAAATTAGATGTTATACAATTTATGAATATTAATCACACAAAATTGGTGTAAAATGTTTAAATAATCCAATTATAAACATTTTCATATTAAATTTACTAAGTATACTAATTAATTTAAAATATTGACCATTTTATTTAAGAAGTAAATTTTGACTATATGAAAATTTTCTTCTACATTTATATAATTTAGAAATGTGTACCATGATATTTAAGTACCCTTGAAAGTTATAAAAGTTTAAATAGATGTTGAATGTTAGGGCTGTTCCAATGCGTTGGATACTATAGTTTAAAATCAATTATTTAATATGACGAATAAAGCAAGGCATTGAGTATGAGATTAATATTTTTTACTATTCACATATATAATAAATAAGTAAGATGAATAATAAATATACCCTTCTCCCAATCTATAAAGGTTTACAATTTAAAGTAACTATGCAATGGAATGGAGAATTATTAAGAACGCTTTTAGACTTAATATTAGAATGTAGCCTGGTAAGAAAAATATTAATAAATAATTACGGATATCGTCAACTGAGAATTGAACCCGTCCTTCTGGGCAGTTCCAAATAATAGGCTATAAATAAGATTTTTTTACATTCAGAAAAATCTTACTATACCTTTTTGGACCTATGTAGATTAGCACAATTAAAATTTTTCTCATCAGGCATTTAGGTACAGTAAGAATAAATTGTTGTGTAGTTTTTAAGAATTAAAACTACCACGGTAGTTATTTCATGTCATGACATAGACAAATCACAGTTACCCTTTTTTTTCTTATCCATTTTATTACGAAGCTAAGTGCTTTTATTTATTTGAGTAGTACAGGTAAGCTACTGTGCGTGCAAATCGAATAGTTCTTTTGAGTAACGACTCTTTGTCTATATTATGACTATCTCATAGATTATTGTAAAGTTTAAGAGTATTTGAGTAGTTAAATTTTTATATTAGAACATTTCAAATAATACGCCATGGAAAGTTATGATTTGATAGTAACAGTTAGACTGAGCTAATTTTATAGATATCCGTGGTAGTAGATACATTATAACGTGCATTACGGTGTCAGCGCCATCTATAACTATAAAATTAAGTCTTAATACGACAAACAACAAAATAAATTAAACAGACGTACAACTTGCGTAATAATCTTTTTTTACACAAATTAATAAAACAGTAATTAACTGAATACTAAACTTCTGATATAAATATAAAAAAATGTTCATCTAAATCTAGCGTCGGGTTTGAGTTTGTGATTTAAAAATATAAAAATAGAGAAAAATACTTAATACTTTACAGAAAAGTAAACTTATTTAAAGGACCTCGGCTATATTTATTGTTTTGTGCAAATAAGCTTTAAGTTTGTACCCATGATTCATTCACATTACCAGCATCTTGCATAATGCTATACAAGCACTAATATTGCATGCTAGTGCTGCATTGAGTCAACGTTGGGTACACTTGCGTGATAATCGCATAATGGTGACGAAAGCGCCAGGATAACACGCGAAATTACTATTTCATGAAATCACTGGGATTAAATGAACTTACAGGGTTGTATTTATGATTTTAATGATCATAACTCAGTAAAACCATATTTGTTACAGTTGCGAATAGTAAGAAAATTTGAATTTCGCGGGCTTCTCTGGTGCTTCCTAAAGGTGGACGGTGTGCAAACAAGCATGACTTAGCGAGACCTTGAAAAGTACCAAAACAAAATTCAAGTACATATCATAAAAAAAAATAACAAATAGGGCGGTATTGTGAGATAGTCATTACAATAATAAATAATAGAAAAAAATCACACATAGTTTGTTCGGTGTTTTACAACTTACAACACATAAGATACTTTGAATACAACTAATGTTAGTAGGACATTTAATTATACAAAAATAATAAGGAACTGGAGACTTACGACCGTAAAACAAAAATAATTTAGGCAATAATGATTCAATATAATCTTTCGAAAAAAAATGGTGTATGACAGGAGAAAGATATTCAAAAAAAAAAATTGGTCATTAGAAATACATCAAACCGGGATAAAATCCTTAAAAACTAGTTTTATGTTAAGCATGGCAATAATAGCAAACAGTAGTTCACTAATGACTTGATACTCTTAGGTCGTTCTACTGAGGGTAAAAATCCTATATTAAACGCCAAGACTCCTGGCCGTCGCGGTCATAAATGTGCGAGCGAGACGGTGGATATTTGCTAAGATATTGCTAAAAACACTGTACTGATTCTCGTGTCATCTCGCTCCTACGTTTTGAGACCGCGTGTGCCACGAACGTTGGCGTATACTATAGCTACTTTAAATCGATATTTGTGCTCATAACAACAAGACTATTATTTAGTCTAGATTTAAGGTTCCTAGGTTAGGTAAGAGAGAAATATCAGTCATGGCACTTTAACAGTTTTTGTCAGATCTTAATTTATTTGAAAAGAAAGTGGTTGACTGTAGGAAGGAGTTGTAATAGGCTTGTGTCCCGAAAAAATCTAATTAGTATGTCAGTTAGATTATCAAAAAATATTTGACACGTATTTTTCTTTTGATACGTAAACCAAAATTGACGAAGATACGACGCTTTTAAAATTCTCAATATAATTTTTAGTGCGTTGTGACGTCACGAGCCCCCCACTCGAGTGATGCGTTTTAGCTTTGTCAATATTCATTGATTTACAAAAACAAAATATACGTGTCCATTATTTTCCAATACTTTGACGGACTAAATAGATTTGCAATTTATTGATGGTGGAAACTAGCCTATTAACTATAAGTACATAATGAATTATGTTTCTGACGAGTATATTTCCTCCTTTATTTTTTGTTATAGTTACTTGGTCTAGTGTATGGTGTTTAAAACTCGATATGATTTCACCAGTGAAACCAGCTAAAAACTTGTCTAGAAATATTAGTGCCATTTACAAAAAGACCCGAATACATAAATTAGATAGGAGAAAATTCGAACTGTAAAACTAATTCGCATGATAATCTTGAGCATGGTTTAAGGCGACATATTCTAAGATATTGTTTAACCTGTTTTATGTACTATGTCATTGTCATAGCACAAATTTTCTTCTATCGTTCACGATAACGCAACTACAGTACTTTCACAGTTTTTATGTCGTGACTGGGACTGGTAGCTACATTTAATTTTCATCTTTGTTTCGACAATTCAAAAGTGCCTGTAATGGGGAAGGCAACTGTATAACTAATGGCGCTAGCATCGCTTGTACCAAACATCGTCATTGGTTGAAAATCTGTCAATGTCATTTTATATTTCAAAATATCTTGTCCTCATTTGTCAGATTGGGAAAAAATTTAATTGAATTTGATGGATGCGCCATCTACAATCAGCTTTGACTAGCCTTCCCCATTGGCCTACTTGAAATAAATGCTTTATTTTAATTGTTGACAATTGTTTAATTTAAGAGGCGTTGGACAGAATTGGGTTACATTATCTTATTTTATTAGCTAATATAACATGTGTTTTCTCATGGCCTTTTTTAGTACAAATTTAAAACTTTTATTGGCAAGTTTATTATTTATTTTAATACAAAATTCTCCAAAATGAAACCTTTATAATGATCTTATATTCCACTTAAATTAATTATTGTTTCGATTGCAATCTTTTTGGGCAACTATGCGACGATTGAAAGTGCTATTTTGACCACAATTTATTTTATCTTCTCAGATCTGTCATTCAATCTACCTTAGTTAATAGGATAATTTAATAAGGATGTTTAACGATACTTTATCTTACAGAGGTTAATTGAAACCAATCTCCTTTAATTAAGGAAACTTCGCGGTTAATATGATAATACGATTGGACGTTTTGGAACGGAGGAAGGCGCTATCGTTAGTAAATAAAAATAGTATTTTTGTTACGTAGTCGATATGTTACTTTGGTACTGTTCAACCCCGATTTAAGGGTACATTTCAAGGGTATACATTGACATTTAAGCCAAATAAGAACTAAATATAAGTACCCGACAGGCATTGCTGTTTTAAAAGGTCCATTCCTATCTCCATCTTAACCGCTTATTAAAAAATGTTCTTATATTAAGGGTACAATATTTAAACAGTATTCAACTCTTAGTTCTAATATTTTGCGAGCTTACTTTAAGGTGCAAAATATATTGGACTACTGTGCTCAAATATGAAGAGCAGTCTTAAAGACGATTATTGAGACTTGAATTGGCATTTGTTTTTTTTTTGTTTTTTTTTCTAGTGTTAAAGGCATTTTTAGGACCAACACCCGACGACGGATGGCGCGGATGATATGATACTGGCTGAAGAGATTAAATCAGACCCCATTAGTTAAAATAGGTCAAAAAGTTTTCTAGGATTGTCTTATTGCATTCCACATCTGTGTATTATTTTTTCAATATTTTACTCCTTTCTCTTACTCTTTTTAGTGATCGTATGCAGATCATAGATTTGCAGCTACAAAGTCGAGGTGTGATACTCATTCTTAATTTTGAGACTCTAAACCCTTTGTCCTAGCAGGACAGAACATCGCAACTTTCGAAACCGTGACTCGCTGATTCAAAGACATATCCGGCGATTATTGATTACATATTTCCCGCACAGCCATTAAGTAATGAATCCTTGGCACAGTTTCAAGCATCCAGACTGATACAAGTTGTATTACTGAAGCAAAGGGTACATTTTTTTACGACGTAAACCGGAGAATACGGACTATGTCATTTTTGAAAGGGAATCCGGTAGGAATCGAGTTGTATGGTACCTTCGCCACTGGTATTATACCTTCAGTATGCCCAATCACATGTTATATGTCCACGTATCTGATTAGTCCAAACCAAAGATCGCCTGTTCAGTTTGGCCTCTCCAAGTAGGTTTTAAGCGAAGCACTGGCCAGCTAGGACATAACCTTATCCCTCTTTCAAGCATTACTAGACTCTAGTTCAACTCCAGGGACAGTAGTACTGAGGTTCCCATTAACTAATATGTCTTGTAGTGGCTGGCCTAACATGCCAGAGAGTGAGTGGCTCAGTTTGTAGTAGTTTGACTCCAGAGCGTCGTGGTACGACAGCTGGTCGGAGGAGATCAGCTTGGCGTTCAGTTGCAGCGCTGAGTGGCATACCGTTAGGAACTCTCTGGGAAAAAAAAAGAATTAATTTAAGTAATTTCTTAAGTATAAAAAATGCTGTTTTAAGGGTCCCTACAAGAAATTAAGTCATTTTGAACATTTTTGATCACTCCTTGTGAGAAAGGCAAGAAGAATTTGAACCTGCTTTATTTTTATTATAAGAGTCAGGTTCTTATTCTTGTCGACTGCGGGAACAATTGTTTTAAATAATGTATATATTAATGGCAATCACCCATATTCAAAACCCCTTTTCCGCAAAAGTAACGAGCGAGTGATGTTTGTGGTTCCCTGAACAAAGAACTACAAAATATTCTGAATATTAAAAAATATGAATAACATCAATATATGGTCTACTCGTAACATACGGGAAAACATTATTGATTTCTATACGAAATATAGCAGAAAAAAAATGTTGAAAAAACTTAATTTATGGAAAACGTCGGGCCAAAAGTGTTTTTTTTTCTATACCTTAGAAACACTTTAAAGAAAATTTAAAAATTACTCATTAATCTCAAGGTAGCCCTTTATTAGAATCTGAATTTTAATTTATAAATAAACAATAACTTCATTTCGTAAATTAAATGCAAAGTGAACTATATAATCGACCGCGCAAACCCGCTCCCGTCAGTAACGAAAGGGCTCTCCCAGCGTGAGGACGTATCACTTTGCTTCGCAAGCGCTCGCGAGTTATTTCGTGAATATATTTCCGAGATATACACAGACTACCACATTTCGATCCAACAACAACAACACAAATTGATTGTACATATTTAGATAAGATTTTTTTTTGACGTTGGTTGTTTATTATGATTGGTAATATATTTTTTGTTTTTTACGGATTCGTATAGAGGAGGCTCGGGGAAGTAAAAACCAGTTTTCAAAAGTTGACCCACTTGTCCCCCTTCTCCCCCTTTTAGGCGGATCTCGGAAATTGAGAGACTTGAAACATTTTTTTTTTCAGATTCATATAAAGGGACAACGCGTTAGTCAAAATCATTTTTCAAAACTCCCCACTCTCCCCCCCTTCACCCCTCCCCCCATCGTATCTCGGAAAGTAGGACACGTAGCGGCTTTTTGATTTTTACTATAAATTATTAATGAGGAGCAAACGCTCCTCATTAATAATTTATAGTAAATTTGTAAACGGAGGGTATCCTCCCCTCCCCAACATCCCCTAAAAATAAAAGGGCTATAACTTCGTAACGGTCAGAGATAGCCATTGGGTGTTTGAACAAATATTATAGTAGGCGTCGAACCTTGTCTGGTGGTAGGTAGGTTCTGAGTGGAGCGAACCTGCGAGACCGAGTTCACCGAGTGGTGCGAAGGGGGGAGGTGGCGAGCGAAGCGAGCCGGCGACCTCCGCAGCGTAACGAAGGTTGAGTGGGTGAAGCGTAACTCAGGGCGACGACAAGCAAACTTTAGGGTAGTGTTTTTTTAATGGGTCTGAGTTTTTAAATAAGGTTTTTTTTATAGGTAATATTTTTTTAAATTGGATTTTAGAATGTTTTAGGGGTTCTTAAGGGTTTTCATAGTGATAAAGGGGTAGTTGTAACGGATTTCTCAATTATTTTAAGGATTCCTATGGATTCTAAAAATTTTATGTTGGTAAGGAATACTTCTCAAGAATACGACAAAAAGCGAGCTGCGCGCAGCTCGCGCACCCACGCAAATACTAGTATTAATATAATGTAGAAGTAAGCAAGTTTTGGGGTCGCTGATTATGAATATGACATCAAAATGAAAATCCAAGATGACGTCGACGAAAATTTTCGGTTTTTTCTTCATAGGTGTTATTTTCGTGATTTTTGGGGTTGCTGGTTACGAAAATGAGGTCAAAATGAAAATCCAAGATGGCGCCGAGGAAATTTTTTGATTTTCCGTCATGGGTGTCGTTTTCATGGTTTTTGGGGTTGCTGGTTACGAAAATGAGGTCAAAATGAAAATCCAAGATGGCGCCGAGGAAATTTTTTGATTTTCCGTCATGGGTGTCGTTTTCATGGTTTTTGGGGTTGCTGGTTACGAAAATGAGGTCTAAATGAAAATCCAAGATGGCGCCGAGGATTTTTTTTTGATTTTCCGTCATGGGTGTCGTTTTCATGGTTTTTGGGGTTGCTGATTACGAAAATGGGGTCAAAATGAAAATCCAAGAAGGTGCCAGAATTTTTTTTCGGTTTTTCCGTCATGGGTGTCGTTTTCATGGTTTTCGGGGTTGCTGGTTACGAAAATGAGGTCTAAATGAAAATCCAAGATGTCGCCGAGAAAAACTTTTGTTTTTCCGTCATGGGTGTCGTTTTCATGGTTTTTGGGGTTGTTGGTTACAAAAATGAGGTCGAATGCATATCCAACATGGCGCCGAGAAAAAAATTCGGTTTTTCCAACGTAGGTGTCATTTTCATGGTTTTTGAGGTCGCTGATTATTTTAATTTTAATGCTTCCTCGGCGCCATCTTGGATTTGCATTTCGACTTCAGTTTCGTAACCACTAACCCCAAAATCCATGAAAACGACACCCATGACGGAAAATCAAAAATTATCCTGGGCGCCATCTTGGATTTTCATTTTGACCTCATTTTCATAATCAGCGACCCCGAAAACCATAAAAATGTCACCCATGATAGAAAAAACAGAAGTTTTCCTCGGCGCCATCTTGGATTTTCATTTTGACCTCATTTTCGTAACCAGCAACCCCACAAACCATGAAAATGACACCCATGACGGAAAATCAAAAATTTTCCTCGGCGCCATCTTGGATTTTCATTTTGACCTCATTTTCGTAACCAGCAACCCCAAAAACTATAAAAATGACACCCATGACGGAGAGTCAAAAATTTTCCTCGGCGCCATCTTGGATTTTCATTTTGACCTCATTTTCGTAACCAGCAACCCCACAAACCATGAAAACGACACCCATGACGGAAAATCAAAAATTTTCCTCGGCGCCATCTTGGATTTTCATTTTGACCTCATTTTCGTAACCAGCAACCCCAAAAACCATAAAAACGACACCCATGACGGAGAGTCAAAAATTTTCCTCGGTGCCTCTTGGATTTTTATTTTGACCTCATTTTTGTAATCAGCAACCCCAAAAACCATGAAAACGACACCCATGACGGAAAATCAAAAATTTTCCTCGGCGCCTCTTGGATTTTCATTTTGATCTCATTTCGTTATCAGCGTCTCCTTAACCATGAAAATGACATCCATGACAGAAAAACAAAAAGAAAAAACCACCTTCAAGTATAAATAACAGGGGTATGTTATGTTTACTCTACAGAGTGAACCTCAGTGGCCATTAAGTCGCGCAATAGTCCATTCGCGCAAGTGTCTTGGCGCGCAAATGTCCGTTCGCGCATAAGTCTAATCGCGCAAAAGTCCATTCGCGCAAGTGTCCAAGCGCACAAAAGTCCGTTCGCGCATAAGTTCAATCGCGCAAAAGTCCATGCGCACATTTGTCTTTTCGCGCAAATGGGTTCGCGCAAGTGTTCTTCGCGCAAATGTTTTTCGCGCAAAAGTCCCAGATCCAGAAAAATTAAGTTTGTCCTTTAAAAAGTTTGTACGGAACCCTCAGTGCGCGAGTCCAACTCGCACTTTTATTTATCATTTTGTAAAATGTTTATATGTATCTAAATTCTTCTAATACAAAATTAAACCA
The DNA here is from genome assembly GCA_905147715.2 of Xestia xanthographa. Classification (NCBI taxonomy): domain Eukaryota; kingdom Metazoa; phylum Arthropoda; class Insecta; order Lepidoptera; family Noctuidae; genus Xestia; species Xestia xanthographa. The sequence goes on along the minus strand of LR990655.1, from coordinate 19,969,519 downwards.
TTTTTATTTTGATTGTGATAAATATACAGTAGACACACATTCCAGACTTTTATTTCTAAACCGTACTGACTTTATAATTATGTATCATAAAATAATATCGTCTACAGGATCAAAATGGTTTAGGCGATCACTACGCTCGATCTGCACCCGTGTGTGCGTGTATCTGCATGAAAAATGCACACAAACATAGGATCGCAACGAATTTGCCTAAACTCTAGCGACTGAATTTTTGGAAGGGGCTCTTAAGCTTTCACGGTTCTTAACTATACTTAAAATGTCACGGGATATCTTCCGTGATTATTGATTATTTTTGTGCTTCCGTTATTGCGACGCTATTGCAAGCGTCGTGATCGCGGGTTAACTGGAGAATGCGGGTGGATGGAAAAAAATGTTAGGAGCAGACAAAACTCAATAATCAATAATCACGGAAGATATCCCGTAAGTGACATTTTAAGTATATTAAAAATGTACTCTCATAATACTGTGGTGGCCGAGTGGAATTCGAACTTGGCCGGCGTGGTGGATTATGGCCCTACAGTGGCGTGTCTAGGGGCCAACAATACGGCAAACCCATAAAGCAAGCAGACTGTTCAGAAACCCTAACACAATAAAGAGTTGTAGGTTATAAGCAGTGATAGGAATAGGTAGTGCTTATTAGCCTAAACTTCGAAGAACAGAGACAATAATCGCAGACTTCCTTAGACTATATTTTTTTCCGGGACATCACGTAAGTACATCAAAAATTAATGTTATTTGGAATAAGTAATTGGTCTATGTTTACCTAAAGTTTGCGACTAGACATAACATAACACAGTCGTTACAACCATCAAAATTTCTGAAAGTTTTCTTTTTATGAACATTTTGGAAACGACTTCTTCATCATAAAACTATGATACGCTCTCTTAGGTACGCACTCTTAGAATTTACAAAAAAAAACTCGCCGTGGTCGCATAATAAAATATAGTCTGTCTCCGATTCTTTTCTCTGTTCTTCTTCGAAGTTTAGGCTAATAAGCACTACCTATTCCTATCACTGGTTATAAGGGCACGCCAAGCTTTTATGCTTGTATCACCACCCCCTCACATTGTTACTGAGAAGAGGCCTGTGTCCCAGCAGTATCACCATTATAAGCTAATTAAATGATTATAATCCGTTATGATTTTGCTGCGATACGCTAATGCATGCTCTTATGATCGCTTCACCACTGCCGCGATCTATCCTTAGCGGATGATTGAATAGTATCCGCAAGGCAATTCAGACAGTTTTCAAGTTTGTCATCGTAGCATTTTAATGCAGTATAGCATATTTAATTCATAAAACCCACCTTACATATCTACCTACGTTACACAAACGATATCGCTCCATTCAGACTAACGAAACTCATCAATGTAATTCCACTATCAATGACTGAGGCGCGGCCAATATAATCATATACAAAATATATGTAGGCAGTATGTACGGCCAATTATATCATGAATGAATGAGTTTGGACGTTGGTCCAAATCTATACATCATAATACAGGGTGTAAACAACCTCATCACGAAGCCGTCAACCAAGCATTCTGTACATCAAACTAAGTAACTACGCAAAAATTATTGCTGGGAAACGACTTTTTTTTTGGGGTGAGAAATCATGTTTTGTGCTAGAACTATTAAATAACCCGCTTGATTAAACTTTAAAAAAAAAAAAAAAAAACTTGTCAAGAAGTTGGAACTTTGACCCCCAATATCTCCGTAACTAGAAGGTTCCCAGGTATGGTGTAGAACAAAAAAAATATCGCAATGACGGGGAGAACAAGTGCTTTTCGGCTTCGTTAAGAGGTTTTTTACACCCTTTATACCAGTATGAACTGGGTTGTGGAGGTCAGATAGGCAGTCGCTCCATGTAAAATACTGGTATTCAGCTGCATCCAGTTAGACTGGAAGCCGACCCCAACGTAGTTGGGAAAAGGCTAAGCAAATGATGATATCTGTGATGGAATTACTCTCTATCAACGGAAAATCAAAACAAAAACATGATAGAAAAATAAGATGTGCTACACACATTGGGTCATATAAAGATTCGATATCGTCATCCAGACTGTGCCGTATCAGGCCGATCCGGAAATGTGTTCGCATCACAATGCATGATGTGCTTGCCTGTAAGAGGTTGGTACACCAGTCTGTGACTCTATTGGATATTTATCTCATATCTTGTAGGCCTTGTAGCAGTGTATTCAATAGGGTAGATGACTAAAAAATCTAATTAGTCCGTTGGATACATGTCCAAAAAATATTGGACTCGTATTTTTTCTTTTGTTACGTAAACCAAAATAGCAGAAGATACGACGCTTTTAAAATTCTCAATACGTCACGCCGTGGTATAATTTTAGTGCGTTGTGACGTCAAGAGCCCCCACTCCCGAGTTTTGATGGGTTTTATCTTTGTCAATATTCATTGATTTACAAAAACAAAAAATACGTGTCCATTATTTTCCAATAGGTACTCTTAACTGACGGACTAAATAGATTTGCAATTTATTGATGGTGGAAACTAGTCTATTGTTGGTAAGCCAAATAAATAAAATAAATCACTAATGTTCCTTAGCCGTTGTTGAGGTGCATCAAGATATTATGATTTGTTGAAGCTTCTCCCCAGTGTCTCAAATGAAGAGTGGGTCAAAAAAGAAGCTTATAATAAAAGCAGCAAGCTTATAGTATAAGCGTATAATAGTATAATAAGATTTTTAATCTTATTATACTATTATACTTTGCCCAGCAGTGGGACATTCAGGGCTACTAAAAAAAAACTATCATTAATGCCAAAGTTTCACGCCAATCACGCCAGAACGGCTGAACTTTGGATCTAGATGAAATTTGGCACAGAAATAGATTATAGTCTGGAATATCATATAGGGTTCTCACACATATAAAGCAAGTTAAAGTCTTCTCTTCTATAAAGTAATATTCTTCATATATATGTATGTATATTATAGGTAAATATTTACAATAGTAGTTTTATTGTTATATATGTGTATGTATTTGTATGTATGTTTATTTTATATAGATATAGTGTTATTTTAAGTTTTAATTTATACTTTCTTGTTCGACTTTCTACACACTGTGTCTACATTTCTTATCCAACTTAGGCTTAGAAATAAGCAGTACCTTTTGTGCCCTTCTGTGTTAATATAATATCCTGTAAAGTATTTTGTGTGCACATAAATAAATAAATATACATCAAAATTTCCACGCGATCGAAATCGCGGGCAACAGTTAGTAAGAAATAATACTCACTTGTATATCGCCTTCAGTTTATCGACCATGTCGTCGGGATACATAGGCGCTAGTGTAGGATCTAGGAAGGCGTTGGCATACGCTAGAGGGCCGGCGTTCACTTGCACGCACACGCTGCCTTGCAATCTGTTACATAGAAAATATTAATACACAATTATTTCGTAATCATAGTACCAACCACTGGTGTCATTAATCTTTGTGTGATAGATACTGAAATGTATTTCATAATCATTGCAGTGCTCTAATACAAAAACGTGATTTATCAAAAATAATCATTTATTTTAGTCGATAACAGCTGAACAGTGGTTAATACAGGGTTAGTTTTCGAAAAATTAAGATCTAGATATCAAACAAAAAGTGCATTTTAAATATTATTGTCGAAAACTAAAATGACAGCCGCTCGGGTCGATCCTTAGATTAAGTCGCGCTTGCCTAGGTTGGTCCGTGGATGGGTGACCACCCATTATATCCCGATGTTCCTCAAAGCCTCGGAAAGCACTTTTAGCCGTTGGTCCCGGCTGTCATATGTTACAGGAAGGCAGTGGCCCAAATGTTTGACAACCAGCTTTACAAAGGGGTATCGTATTAGCCAGTACTAACTAGGTTGTGGAGGTCAGATAGGCAGTCGCTGCATGTCATCATCATCAGCCTATTAATGTTCCCACTGCTGGGACACCGGGTCACACTGGGGTTTGTGAGAGGTAGGTATCGTGCTATTATATAATCCACCACGCGGGCCCAGTGCGGATTGGTAGATGTCACATGTCTTCGAATTTTTTGGTTCTAGGACATGCCGGTTTCCTCACGATGTTTTCCTTCACCGTTTTGAGACCTGCATGTAAAATACTGATATTCAGCTGCATTCGGTTAGACTGGAAGCCGACCCCAACATAGGAAAAGGCTAGGCAGATGATGACATCAGTTTCATCAAATAGAAAGAAGAATAAACCTAAAGGACAGTTTACAATACCTGAGTTGTAACTTCTTAATATCAGGTGCCTTTGCGTTGACAATCTCCTGTAACTCAGTGACTTGCGCTTCCATTTCGGATACGGCGACCTCTATCGGGCTCTTCTCCTCAACTTGCGTATCGATGACGGGCACGCGACGTTTGACGTACGGGAACCATGAATCCGCTGCAATTATGACGTCAGAATTTTAGTTGCAGTCACGAGCATAAATACCTGACATCTACGTCATGTTTAGAAGTGATTTCTTCCTTAAGTATTGATAGATTGCTATTAAGTCTTTTGCAGAGTTGTAACAGCTCTTTCACAGGACAATTACTTTTGAATAATGCGTAAGTGGAAAGTATAAGTAAAATTGATAACAATACGCTCTTTAGTAATTTTTTTCAGGTTTATCTTTTGTCTGTCTAGGACAAATGTATGAAGTATTCAATAAAAAAAAAAAACTGTAATTTTAACTACCCAGTAAAATAATAGTTGAAAGAATAGAAGCTACATTCCCTGGCCAAATTATTAGACGCACTATAAGATTTTGTGTAAAATGTTAATTTCAGGTGATACTATAAAGCTTTATTGTTTTTACTAGATACAATGTTAATTTTTTATTATCTACTTAATTATCTATTTTTTGACACAAATAGAACATCATTATTATAGAAAATATTTGTATTTATAAACTTATGAAAAAAAAAAATGGTTTCACATCTTTAACGAAAATTGGTCTGCAAAATAAATTTGCTACGACAAAACTGATAAAGTCGCAACAGAATGATGCTAGTGTGAATGCCACAGAGAATCTATATATACGGGTGAATGCTACTGACTGAGTTCACTGTTCGAAGTAAATGAAAAGAATTCGATTTTTAGGCCTGCCCCCAACCTCTCAACGTCCCGGCCGCCGCGGGAGACGCCCCGGGCGTCGGGGGCCACCACCACGTGGCCCCCGGCCACCGTAGGCGCGGGCCTGTGGACGGTGAGCTATGGGCTAGCTCGCCGTCCGTCCGTCTCATGACGACAGGCCGTGTCGACGGCGCGTTCGTGTTCCACGCGCGCCTCAAAGAGAGTCAGCAAAAGGGAAGAGGTCCGTAGGGACCGATGCCTGCCGGGGTTGCGGGACTGTTCGAAAGAGATACCGTGGCCCCGGAACACAAAGGGCGATGAAGGAACATGGATGGGTTTTAGTCAGTAAAAGTCTGACACTCCCTCCTGCTCCGCCCAGAGCGGGAGGAGTTATTTGATGATTTCCCATCCGAAAAAAAAAAAAAAAAAAAAGGCCTGCCGTCCCACCAGGAAGCCCAACAGCTGCAATGTATGTAAAAGAGGCCTGCAGAGTGAAATATCCCATTTTAGGGCTTCTTTTAATACATACGGGCAGCTTTTTTAATGCCTGAAAAAAGGCACCAAAAATATTCACCATGGTGTCAATATCATATCACTTAACTTTCGATCTAATAAAAATGTGTTCCAGGATGTTTGATGTAATTACCGCGCAAAATGCAAAATAAACTGATTGACAAATAACTGATTTGGTTTAAAAAAAAAAACGTAAAATTATACGCTAGGAGAGAATGCAGAATTCATGGTAACAGATTGACCGTTACTATGACCCTTACACCGTCTTTACAGTTACTTACTAGTAAGATGCGTGAGCCTGATCCGTTGATGATGCACAGGTCCCCTGGCCGCTCCATCCCTCGTGAACGGAGTCTCGAACACAAAGCGCCGTACATTATGCGCTCGTTCGAAAGACCCCTCACCGCCTCCAGAAACCACTACACCTTCGGGCGCCGCGCGAACCCACGTTACTTGTATATAGGCTAGCTTACTATCCAACTCCTCACGATTCACCTAGATACAAACAAAATAAACATCCGTAAATAAATGAAGCGAAAAGACACTTTTTGCTAAAAACCTAATTATTATTATTTATTTAAATGAAGATCGTTTACACGTCCGAGCTGTCATATTTTTTACGATGTTCCAATTCCAAGGTGCGGAGACATTATGGTTAGCCCTTTAAATTCAGTTTCTGTTACATTAATTGACACATTGGTGCCATGGTGAATGTTATTAGAGAACTATTGTTCAGATAGAATAAATCTGCCGTGACTTATTTTATGGCAAGGAGGTATGTTTTAGAATCGCTCAACTCGGCTATTTAAAAAAAAACAGTTCAAAAAGGAAATCAAGTAAATTGTCCTATGTTACCCTCATCGTTGCATTTTGGGGTACGACCATACGATTATTTCAGAAGGTTCTCTAAATAACGTTTTTTTTTCACAACAGTGGTAGGGCCCGAACATAATATAGACCCGAAGTCAAATGGTATTATGAGAATTTAAATTATTAAAAATATTATGTTCATGACGCCTCTTAGTTAATAATAAATGCAATCACCGTTATAGCGCCAACAAATTAGGCTTATGGCTTGCACGTGCTACAGATAAATTAAAAAATTAATTACCCCTGTTTCCATTTCACAGAAAAATGTACCTATTAAGTACGTAACGGAGTAAATGTATTAGTTTTGAATGAAACCTCAAACTCTTTGCTAATGGCCTATTTACTATATCAGTATTACGCTACTTTCATTAATTGACCAATTATTTTACACTTTTGATTGGTTTGGCTACTACATTATATAATTATTATAAAATAAAATTAATAATAGTACTAACCGGAGCCGAATCCATAATCATTTTGACGTTTTCCGCGCCATACTTTTGTTCATAAAAGTTTTGTAATTTTTCTGAGATTTCACTTAGTGACGTCAGTTTGGGCTCCTTGTAGATGAATTCGATCTCTTCCTCATCTTCACCAAAATGTGCTTTCCCGAAGAAGGCAACGCGGTAGAATCTACCCAGTAAACGCTTCCCCGAGTTGGTCACTTCGATAACTTTGGCATAAGCTTTGGTGAGATGCTGGTAGCAGGCAAGAAGGGCCTGATAGTCCTTTCGTCGTTCATAAATGGGTATTATGAGACGGTAGAGAGGTCCTAGGAGTTCATATCTTTCGGCTTTGTCCGCAGCTTCCGTGCAGATCATCAGCTGGTCGAGGAAAGCTTGCTCGTTGTAGTGAACGTCTGTCATGCCTGAAATATAGAAAACACACTTAATTCAAATGTTTACTTCGCAATACGATTGCTGCTTATACGATTGCTTTTATTATAAGCGAACTTTGATTTTGGTTACTTCTTTAAATTCTTTAAATTTGTCTAGGATATGTCCTAGTGATCTTCTGATTGATCTAGGTTAACGAAATCTATGCAAGTCGAGATTATGTGATTATATCACTCTTTATTTTTTTGCACAACTAATGTAACATAAATAACAAAGAGGTTATATATGAAGCAAAACTAAATAACATGAATGTTGTATTAAGATTGAATTCGCTAAGGTCTAAATTGAAATGGAACATTACAAATGAAAACAATAATTTTGTACTATATTTTTCGCCTGATGCTTGTTATCTGAAAAGATCAATAGAAGTCGGAATCGTTGATTATAATTATGCCTTATATTTTCCTTCGAGGAAAATTAAGAATGAAGTAGTTCTATATCCGTCACGTGATGGAAAGAATGAAAGAGAAAGAAAGAAAAATATTTATTTGACGTCATTTATAAAGCACGCACACATACGTATATATATTAAAGAAAATACAAAATAAGGAGGAAAACATAGTATGTGCTGTGTGCCTCACGGCTGCGCCAAAAAGACATTCCAAAAAAGACCATCCATGTCTGGCATGAATGCTGAAATGGACCTATTTCAGCATTCATGCCAGACATGGATGGTGATGCTGTCTGACGCTGGTCTTCCAATGAACCTTGAATCCTTGATAGGACAAAGGCCTTGGACGAGGTTGTGGGTTCAAATCCGGTTAAATAATAATATGACTTTTCGTTTTCTGTTCATATATTCATACTTTTTAGGGTTCCGTAGTCAACTAGGAACCCTTATAGTTTCGCCATGTCTGTCCGTCCGTCCGTCTGTCCGTCCTCGCTTAATCTCTGTGACCGTTAGCACTAGAAAGCTGAAATTTGGTACCAATATGTATATCAATCACGCCGACAAAGTGGTAAAATTGGAAAAAAATGTTTTATTAGGGTAGCCCCCCTATATGTAAAGTGAGAAGTGATTTTTTTTTTAATTTCAACCCTAACGTGTGATATATTGTTGGAAAGGTATTTAAAAATGAATAGGGGTTTTCTAAAATCATTTTTTGATAATGTCAATAATTTCGGAAATAATCGCTCCAAAAGTAAAAAACAATGTGTCCCCCCCCTCTAACTTTTGAACCATAAGTTTAGAAAATATGAAAAAAATCTGAAAAGTAGAACTTTATAAGGACTTTCTAGGAAAATCATTTTGAACTTGACGGAAACAACAGTTTTTGTACAAAAAAGACAAAAAGTTGTACAAAATAATTTCTGGACTAAGTTTGTAGTATATTCGTATATGCAAGCATTTTTACATAATGGATACCCACCTTTAAACTCATAAGTGGGAACACTTATTGTGACGGACGGGAAACTACGGAACCCTACACTGAGCGTGGCCCGACACGCTCTTGGCCGGTTTTAAGGTTGTCTTAGGCACTGACATCGGTGAAGAAAACATCGTGAGGAAACCTGGACTTTTGATAAACCTCAAAACGCCAATTCACCTTGAGCAAGCGTAGAGATTAATCCTCGTCTCTGTATTAGAAGATTTTCCCCAGCAGTGGGACTGTATCAGACTGGTAATTTGCCAAGTTGTCTGTGGGATCATTTACAGAGAGAAAAAACGACCAGCAGAGACACAACAATTAAATATGTCTTAAGTTAAAGGAAGACCATGAAATCTTCAATGGAATGGGTATCAAGGTGAAATAATATAATCATTAAGGATAATTAAATAAGTACTCAAACGAGAATTAATTTACGCAAAACTGCAGTTAATAATGTCATCATGTCTATTGTTTTGTAGCCCTTTAGTAATATTTATTTTTATTGACACAACTTTATGAGGACGAGAGAGCAGTTCATGATATCACTAGATGTAGGTCAAATCATTGTTACTTTTTGCCGAGACTTACCAAGGGGTTTCGAATTGGACGGTGAGCTATGGGCTTAGCTCACCGTCCGTCCGTTTCATGACGACAGGCCGTGTCGACGGCGCGTTCGTGTTCCACGCGCGCTTAAAAGAGAGTCAGCAAAAGTAAGGGGTCCGCAAGGGCTGATGCTTGCCGCCGGGGCTGCGGGACTGTACGAAAGAGATACCGTAGCCCCGGAACACAAAGGGCGATGAAGGAACATGGATGAGTTTTAGTCAGTAAAAGTCTGACACTCCCTCCTACTCCGCCCAGAGCGGGAGGAGTCATTTGATGATTTCCCATGCGAAAAAAAAAGGATTTTGTATTACCCAGTAGTCCCAGTACTAGCTAGGTTTTGGAGGTCAGATGGCAGTCGCTCCATGTCAAATACTGGTATTCAGCTGAATCCGGTTGGCCTGGAAGCTGACCTCAGCAAAGTAAGGTAAAGGCAGATGATGATGGGTTTTGCCAAAAAAAAGAGGATAAAAACGTTTTTTTTTTATTATCCTTATATTTCTTATAAGCATTCAACACAAATACTCGTCATGTGTTCATTTTTCATTGTATCAAGATATTAGGAGGTCACCAACATAGCCGAAGCAGATAAAATACGTATTGTAGAAGCTAACTCATAAACTACCCAAGCAAAAGCTAATAAAATTTATGAGGGACCAACGCGCGTGTTTGCTCTACCAAATTAAAAATCACGTAAATCCGTCCATAGTCGACGGAAATATCCATGAATGTACATAAATAAAATATATTTAACCGGACATAGAACCTCCCCCTCTTTTGAAAATGTTAGTTAAAAATGTGATCTATGTCTCAGTGAGACCATAGTTATAGCAAAATCGCATAATTATTGCCAAGTCTAACTTGTTCCACTTTTTTCGGCAATAACCAGTTGGCTATTGCAAGTAGATTATGGATTTTATATATTTTTATTTAAATGTTTGTGATGCTGACGACTTTGAATAATGCATTTTTTTATATGAAAAAGGAGATGTTTCCTTCAAGTAACATTTGCTATCATCAATAGTAATACTAATACACTGTTTTCCTTTTCCGTGATAACTAATGATTTATAGTAATTGTTTAAGTATTTTATCTGCATTACGGACAGTGAACCTGTAAAGGTAGTTTCCCTCCACTAACCGTTTATTTTGTTCCACCCTTTATAGATGTCACTAATAAAATGTGTGCTTTAAATGAGATTGTTGACAACAGGCAGGTTCAGAGAGAGAGAGAGAGAGAGAGAGAGAGAGAGAGAGAGAGAGATTAGAGTAGAAAGTAAGTAAGAAGAAGTAGAACCTTTTCATCACCTTTTTACCCTTCCCTCTTACAAGGGATCAGCGCAACACATTTTATTCTTCCATTCTCCCCTGTCAAGCTTCCTGCTATAATTTATTCCCTTTCTCCTCACACAATTCATGAATCGTTTCTTTGGCCTTTTTATCTCTCTATCTATATCCATGAATTTGCTGTCAATGCATTCTTTATATTTACTTCGAATATAACAACAAAAAAAAAATGTGAAGGTAATAATCATATTTAGTTTACTATCTATTGTTTTATGAATGTACAACAAACGCATTTATCTTGATAAGGAAGAGACGCGAACGCTGTACAAAAACGAACACTGAAAATGATATGAAAACCTCTATGAATGAAAACTATGACCTTGTACCACCATCCTACGTACTGAATGTCAATAACTATGTTCCGTGATCATGTCTCCTTCCTATATTAGCCATATAATGCACGTACATTTTAATTTGTATTAATATTGAGATGTTTTAGAACCTCGCACGATAGACTCACAAAGGTGCAATTTTCGATATTAATAGACCTCTAACGACAGATTACGTTGTTAAAGATTCGCACAGCTATTGAAGCGGTGCTGTCCGCCGGCCCTCTTTGAAATACTATTCTATGTATCTCTATATAAATGGAGCAGAGGCTCTGCGTGTTGCAGTCGAAAACGGTTCGCGAACGCGCGTACGTACCGCCGATAAGAGACCGCTCTGTCGGTTCGGCGGGAAATTTGCATTCAAAAATGGAGTTGGTAATAGTGTTGGTAGTTGTACTTGTGGGGGCAGTGTATGGGCACGAGACCCCGGGCCGCGTGCTGGAGCCCCGCCGGATCGACTCCGCAGACAATGGCCTGGCGAACACAGAGCTGATCCTCGCATTTGTGGTACGTCTGATGACTTGTTATTCAACCGGCCACGACCGGCAAGCGTGCCAGCTTCCTACATGAATCGCAGGTTCATTTAATGACGAACAGTGGTCAATCATTTTAATCAAACGACTGGGTTACCGGTTTACCAGTTACGACGACACACTGCCGAAAATTTGCATTTTAGTTACTAATCAAATAATTAAGGAGAACGAAAAATAAACGATATTTTTCTATACATATAATAAAAGAACTTGATATAACTAATGTTACTTTATAAACATATCGTAAACAATAACAGACTTTAATTGCCATCAATGAATTGTTAACAGATGTTCCGCCATGGCGACCGCACTCCTGACCAAGAGGAGTTGGCTCTATATCCATCTGATCAACAACTAACGGACGACATTTTCTTCCCCTACGGAAAGAAAGCCCTGACAAATGTAAGTTTATGAAGCACGTTCATCTAAGAAAATAGTGTACCTAAATTATTTCAAAATAAAATGCCAAGGGCTCCAGAAATAATTCAATCAGAATAAATATGGTACCACCAAGGTGTGCTGAGAACCTCTAGAATGGATTGCAGGAGTGAGTGACATTGGTAACCATATAAATTTTCAGATGAGCTCTAGGTAAACAAACAACCCTGGTGGGCGCGATTGGGCCTTAGTATCGGTTTCTAGGACATAAATAATAACATTCAAATGTTAGAAAAAACATATATCGCATGTCACAAGCCTTTCGCCCAGGAATTACACATAAATCCTAAACTGATTTCTAATATCTCCACAAGTTGTGACTTTGATATACCGACTGTCTATAAAATGGATACCATTTTAATATTACCTCGAAATAGATCGAAATAAATTATGAAAATGTCAAAGACCGATAAAGTAGTGAACATTACATAATACAATATAGCAGCGAGTTTAGGCATTAGCATAGCATGATATCAAACCTGAAAACCTATAATGTATTTAGCTATGGTCTTGGATTAAGTAAACATTAGCATTGCGAGCTAGTACTACATATACAAGATTGTTCACGCATTTACAGAACAACGGGTATTAAAATTACTTTAATATTTGGTACAGACGCCTGCATATCTAGCTACTATAATCTGTCAGATTTCTTCAATAGATTTTCAACTTTATCGCATTAGGTTTAAGGTTGATTGGGAAAATTTGTCCGTTTTGGGTGGCTTCGCACCATTAGAATAAGGTTATAAACAAGGTCAAAGGATACTGAATCTCTTTTTGTCTTTCATGAAGGACTAAAGGAGGTTTGTTTGTGTTAATCACTAATTTAAATACTTTACCTACGTACACATGATTATGACCAAACTTGAACCTTACGAAGAATTAGTTGGTGGACTGACGACCTTATAAAGATCGTACCAATTTTCTAGATCGGTGCAGGAGTTGACGTGTTTCGGCTGGTTACAAAAAGAAAAAGCTACATGCTGTGTTGGTGTATATCCCCCCTAAATGTCCCCCTAAGGGGGAAAAGTGGAATCTAAAGAGAAAAGTCTAGAATTCCCCCCTGATAATATCCCCCTTAGGGGGGAAAACTGGAATCGAAAAAAATACTTATTCCACAAATCCCCTCTGAAAGTGCCCCCGAGGGGGAAAGCTGGAATGTGAAAAAAAAAAGTCTAGAATTCCCCTTGACGGCCATAAAGGCTGATTTACATTGGTCCAGCACGTTGGTAATACATTGTGTGCACCAGCGTAGAATTAGCACAAGTTCTGCCTTTTTTCATATTTTGATATCTAGATTTCAAGATAAGGTCTACTAGCCACCTTATCAGTTATCGTAAAAATACGCAAACACGTACCACGTGTAGCTCTTGCGTATTTTTTTGTTTTTCTAATATCCTTCATCTGTCTACAGAAAGGCAAACAGCGAAGTTACTTCGTAGGCAAGTATCTAAGGGAGCTCTATGATGGCTTTATCAGCAAGTTGTATTTGCCTGATGAGGTCACTATACGAACTACTGACTACGCCAGAACCCAGATGACAGCATTGACGGCCTTGTCAGCTCTGTATCCACCTCAGCCAGCCCAGAAGTGGAACCCTAATCTAGATTGGCAGCCTATTCCATACAATACACCGCCGTATGATGAAGATGATGTAAGTACCAATAGGCTAGAAAAGGAACTACCCAACACATTGTTAGATTTACCTAGTGAATACTGATTAGAGACTATAAAGCATGAATTTGCGAATACTTTAATTTTACCGAAACAATACAATTGACTGCCTCATATTAATCTAGCACAGTTCGTAATTTAAGAAACTAATTTAAAATATCAGACATTTAGCTAACGATATCTTAATTAGCTAACAACCGGTTAGTAAATAAATAATTTCCATCTTCATACATAACTCGTTTTCGCCATAAAGGCGAAAATACACTGGCAAAGAAAAAAAAACTTGATATTCCTACTTGTTATAATTCCCTAAATCAAGAAATAAAATAACAAGTTAAAACGTAAGATCATCAAATATCTTAATTGTTTTTTCTTCACAGTAATAAGTTTCATGAAAAAATACGTTGTCATCATCTGCCTAGCCTTTTCCTAAATGATGACAAAAAAAAATAAGTCAACAAGACTGTAGAACATTTTAAAAGTAATCAGATGAAATGCTATCTCATCATCATCAGCCTATAATGTTCCCACTGTTGGGACAGGCCTCCTCTCTATGAGAGGGAATGGGCTACAATCCACCACGCGGGCCCAGTGCGGATTGGTAGATGTCACATGTCTTCAAATTTTTTGGTTCTTTTACTGGTTTCCTCACGATGTTTTCCTTCAGTTTTGAGAGCAGTGGCGATGAAATAAAGTTACACATTGTAATGCGCCTGCCTGGGTTCGAACCCACGACTTATTGCTCGTAAGTCGGAGCCGCCACTGGGCCACCGCTGCTCTATGAAACGCTATCTAATCATACTATATTTTTTTTAGTACACAATAAGTGAAAACTAGCAAGTCTTTTTTTTTCAGTGTTACAAGTTTTTCATTAATTTTATTGTTTCAGCTTCTTTACTGGTATAACTGCCCAAGATACCTCTGGTTGAGAGACAAACAGTATGAGCTGCCTGAGATTAAAAAATGGATAGAACCCTACCAAGATCTATTTAATATGCTCAGCGAAAAAACTGGGACGAATATCACAAAAACTGAAGATGTATTTTATTTAGATAATTTGTTCCAGACACTGGTACGTTTCATAAACGAAATATAGTCCTTGGGAATTCATATTTAAACACGCTGTAAGGGGAACATCGATGCAAGCTATCATAAATAGCACTTGATTCTAACGTTGAAATTGTTCTGTTATTAAAAACAAAAAAACTGCTTTTCCATACATTTTCACCGTGTAGCAGTGGCGAAGGGTCAAAGTTGTAACAGAGGAAGCAGAAAAAAAGGAATTTTCTGAATTCTGACACCCGAGCACCGAATTTTTTGGTGCTACCTTTTGCTTTGTCGACATGATAAATGTTGGCATTTGCAATTATGCTGTGATGTGATACCCACAGATGGGTATGTGATATTGCTATTCCAGTTAAGTAGATACCTAGACACTACGTAGAGTGCTTTAAAGGAAAGCCGGCAGGAATCGGCTTGTTAGGTGCCTTCGCGCCTGCCGTGTAGTATATTGCATTTTTGTATGAAACAGCAATAAAAAAATACGACGAAATATTCTAAACGGGCGATCTAGAATCATGAGCTGAATTTATGATAACAACACTAGCAACTTGCGCGCTGACGCCCCATTTACTATGTTTTATGCAGCATATCTAAAATATAGTAATGTTTTCAGAATAACGTCGGTGTAGACCCGCCTGTCTGGGCGCAAGAAGTAATGCCGAAAATAAAAGACGTTACTAAAATGGAATTCGCTATAGAATTTTATAATGCCGAATTAATCAAATTGGCAGCAGGTAAAAACAATTTACAATGCTCATTTTTTTTTCCTGCACACTTTTTTGTTCATTTTTGATAAGGAGACAGACTCATGCTTATTTTAATTTCAGGTGTATTAATGCAATCGATAGTTAATATAACTCATTCAGCCATACACAACACAAGCGTTCCTTTAGAGCCGAGGTTGTACGTGTACTCGGCCCATGAAAACAATGTGGCCGCCTTCATGGCCGCGGCGAGGGTGTTTGAAGCCCACCAGCCTAACTACGGGTCTACCTTCTCGTTGGAACTTAGAAAGAATAACGTGACTCAAGAATATGGAATGACGGTGAGTGAAGCTTAGAAAAATAACATCACGTCTTGTAATCCCCGAAGGGTTTGGCAGAGGTGTGCCATAGACACACAATTCGCCAATTAATAGGGGGCGAGCTTATTGCCATCAAACCTGCGCAAATCTAGACTCCGTGACTGCTACTGAGAAATTCCCGTTGGAAAAATCTAATAACACCTTCCCCGACCCGGAATTTAAAAGTGTGACATTGTTGTCTTCAAATCTTTCGGTGCTTACTGGTTTTTGAGGAAGACATCGTAAATTGTAACCATAAAGATGTTTTGAGTGTTTGTTTGTAAGTCATTAAGTACTTCATGAGACAAGGTCTTTTGCAGGAAAACAAAAGCGAAAATTGTCAACAGCTATATAATCCCCAAGAAAAACAAACTGAAATAAAGATTCATTGTTATTTTAATATTTAAATACCGGTTTGCTACAGATGACGACAATACCTACGTACATTCATCACGAAAAAACAATAAACGAAAGACACAAAACTGCTAACGTTTATACATATTAGTAAAAACCTTAACTAGTATAGAATAACCCTGAAATTAGTTTTATATCTTTTGTATAGGCTCTTTGTATGAAAACATATTGGATTTTTGTAGGATAATTTACTTAATTACTGAAGCGGTTAATTAGACATATGACTGTGGTTTGATTATGGTACACCAACATTGTAATGATGATTTGCTATGGCAAATATTGTTTTAAGCAGTTCTTCTAAATGAAGCAAAGAAACTAGTACAAGGAAAAAAATATTGCCTACAATTTGAACAAACTTTTCAGTCTAATTGCTGCTGCCCTGCGTTTGCGCCAATAGTTTTCTTTCAAGAAGTTACTTTGTATCATACTCTGAGCCAGGAATATGTCAGTAATTTGCATGACAGCGTGACATATCATATGTTTTCACCAATCAATAGTCATTTTGGCACAATAATGCAACCTACTTGAATATTTTTGTACAAGTGTGTACAAGCATGAGTTTTCTTGGATTAATATGCCAATTATATGCGTCGGCGTCGCCTCATATCTAAGTCAATGTTTATCAATCGTTGCATAGTGCTAACAATATTTTAGAGATTTTAAAGATATCAGCCACGTAAAATAACAATGGCACGTACCTTACATTAGCTTGCCATTACAAGAAGCACATTTAGAAGTCGATAAAGTCGTTGCAATAATAACATTTATTTGTTAAACACTTATTTACTGCAGGATTTCATTATACTGTTTTTAAAACAGTATTTTTTGCTGTCTGCGCTTGGGTCTTTGACTGTTGTGTAAGAGGAAAGAGATAAATCGTGATATTTTTTTCTCTATATTTTGGCAACATTGAGGTGACAATTTTATGGCAGTATAGTAGATACTGATCGGGCATTGACCTAAGAGTCAGAAAATCCGTGAAATACTGTGTTCTGTTGGACTTTAATATTTTTGTTTTTTCCTTTGTTCAGGCTGTATACGCCCGTGATGCCGGTGGCCCAGGGGAAATCCTACCAATCAGCGGCTGCGGAGCCCAACTCGTCTGCCCGTATGAAAAGTTTTGCAGCCTCGTACAAGACGTAATATGGTCGAAAGAAGAAATGGATCAACAATGCAATATTCTAAAGCCATTATAGCACATATTAAATTATTAAATAGATACTAGTTGACACGAATAAAGTGGCTGTGATTTTTATTTAAATTGTTTGATTTCATCCCACTACTGGGCAAAGGCGTCCCCATGACCTCCAAATCTTTCGATTTTAATTTAGTAAGTATTTGATTAACATCAGACAAACTAGTAAAATAAAACATGCTGTAGGATAGCGAATGACCGTGGAAATAAGTATAAAAAGTTGTGCAGGCAGCACATCGAAACTAGTTTTTAACGTCTTAGCGATACGCTCTGGATTCGCTCATATGGTTTAGAATAATAATAAAAATCATTTACCAGAATGTGTCTCATGTAAAAACAATCACATAGGTACTTGTGGAAATTCGATTTGAATTTATGGTTTTGTGAAGTTTATTTTCTCAATACATGGCGGGGGGCCTAACAATTGTCTGCCATACCATAAGCTTAATAGGACGCTGTAAATCTACACTTATATTATAAAGAGGAAAGATTTGTATTTTTGTGAGTATGTTTGTAATGAATAAACTCAAAAACTTCTGCGCCGATTTCAAAAATTCTTTCTCCATTAGAAAGCTACATTCACCCTGAGTAACATAGGCTATATTTTATCCCCCCACTCCCTCGGAAACGGGAACTACGCGGGTGAAACCGCGTGACGTCCGCTAGTTACACATATAATAACTTCATATCAAAAGGACCTTTAGCAGCGAAACAAGATTTCAATCCAAATTGACTTATTTAGTAAACCTAGATACGTAGATTTCACGAAAGACATCATCATCATCGTCGTCATCTATCATGTGAAATCTATCCCGCTACACAACACTTCTGAGGAATTAAACGCCAATGATGCGGCAATTCGTGTTCTTGAGTGGAGACCGCGAATCGGTAAAAGTGAGGTGCGACGCCCTCAAGTTCGGTGGAGAGTCGGGTGGCTGGTTGCAACTGGATGAGAGTTGCTGAGAATCGAGTTGAGTAGCATGCCATTAAGGAGGCCTATGTCCAGCTGTGGACTGCTGTAGGATGATGATGATGCCGCAATTATTGTCGCCACCTACTGAACCTTACTCATTTAATAATGTTTCGAAAAGAAAAAACACCGTTATAAAACTAATAAGACGTTGTGACATTGTCTTTTGGATGACCTTAACAAATCGGTTATATTTCAGGCAGGTGATTACTACTACAAAGCCAAGGTCACGATTTATAGGGGACAGGAAGTTAGGAATCCCCGGTGATGATTTCCCAAATGGCAGAAGTCACAGCTCAATATGCGGGTGCATTGTCACGATGAGATGAATCAAACATTAGGCCTTGAAAGTCTAGGCCCAATAATGCTCTACCTAAAGTTCCTATTCTAATGTGCTCACAGCTCATTTTATCCATGATCTGAAAGTTTTTGCAGAGTGATTTCAACACGAAGGGGATTAATCCAACTTATCTTGGGAGCACAACTTTTTAAGAGGCACCTACCTGCTCGGACTCATCGACTTGATTATTAAAAACTCCACTCCAATTTGTCCTCTCCAGTTTCCAAACTGGTAACCCGTACGAAACATAACCAAGAACCAAGCATCTGATAGTTTTGCATAATGTTGTTTTTCAATTTCTGGAGAATTGACAATTTAACCGATATGACGAAACTAAATAATTTCTATCAATCGAAGAAGGACAAACACTCGAAGAAGAAAAGATGACAAGAAAATCATAAGACAACATAACGTTCTTTTCTATGTACAGTCACGGACTATAATTGATAAGCCACTTTCAAGATTTCCAATTTTGCAGTTGTATACATTCACGAGATTACACGATTAAAAACACGAACTCAAACCGAATGCTCGGAAACAAAATGACACATTACTAATAATCGGAAATAGTCTTATCCATAGAGGTTGAAAAATGACTTATAAGTTGTCAGTGATAAATCCATACAATGGTGCTGACGTGTATCCCATTCTATTTGATACTGACCTCCTTTGAAGAAATAGTCCTTATTAAATACTCTTTATTTCTGAAAACCTATCCGAAGCCAGAGTGACAGTTGAAATGTCGATGTTAGAAAAGATACAATTTCTCCGTACGCCAACGTTACTATGGCTACGCTAAAACAATATTGTCGCTAGGTTACGGTTGCTACACCTGCAATTCGTCGACTTTAGGTAGTCACTCTGTACTAAGTACGAATATAACCGACTAAACCCGATTTGCATTACACGGCTAAAATACGAATGGTGGCAAGTGGCTCATCATTTATAGTCCGTGACTGTACCTATAATCGATTGCAATTAGACAAAAAGATGGAACGAAGTTTATAGTGGTCGGATTTTTCGGTGATTCCCGACGATTTTGACGACCCGAATGGCGCAGCGGTAGTGAGGTTGCCTTACGTTCTTAGGGTCCCGGGTTCGAATCCAGGTTAAATGTTTGTGTGATGAGCATGGACATTTGTTTCCGAGTCATGGCTGTTTATATATATTCTTCTTCGTCGTCACACTCTTGGCAGAGTGGTCGTGGTCGTCACATCAGGGGCTGTGGCAAGCTTCACAATCCGTCGCCATTTCTCCCGTACTGTAGCTTTTCATGTGCATTCGTGGAATGGACCATTGAGTGCAGTTTTGACTTGGTCGGTCCAACGCATTGGTGACCTGCCGCGCGCTCTTGTGCCTTCAACTTTTCCCTGCACTACAAGTCGCTCCACAGATGTGTCTTCTTGACGTATGATATGTCCAAAGAAGGTGGACATATCACTCCTGGAGGATTGAGACGTTAGTTCGGAACTGTGTCCAGGTTATGCCAAGCATTCTCTTCCAGCATCACATTTTGAGGGCTCCTATCTTCTTTTTCTCGCTTTCTCTTAGTCAATTTCACAACACCGTAAAGAAATATGGGAAACACTAAAGCCCTGATAAGTATCACTTTAGTGGCCCTTGTGATGTTTCTGATTCTCCATATTTTTCCAAGTCGATCCATGGAGGACTTGGTGATAGCCATGCGCCGTTTGATCTCGTCCACGCATCCACCGCTGTTCGGTATTAGTGCCCCAAGGTAGATGTATGACAGAATGACGTCACAATTCGCAATTTTAGTTATTTCGGGCGAGTTGTTGTTAGCTCGATCAACAATAATGATCTTCGTCTTGCTGCGGTTTATTTTCAGACAAAAATCGAGGCAAACTTGTTCCATTTTACACAGCAGAGATTACAGATTGTCAAAACTAGTGGCAAATAAAGTGGTGTCGTCTGCATAACGCAAATTGGAAATTTTATGGCCTCCAATGGTGTTTCCGTCCGACCACATCTCGAGTGTTATTCTCATAACGAGTTCTGTCCGATTAGGTATTAAACAGCAGTGGCAACAAGATGCAGCCCTGACGGATCCCGGCACTTGGATGAAAGTGATTCGACAATACGTCGTCTGTTCTCGCGAAGCTGTTCCCTCTTCATAAAGTCTCCTACTGAGGTGAACAAGATGTTTGGGTGTTCCCATAGCCAGAAGAGTCTCCGAAAGTACTGGCCATCGTACTGAGTCAAATGCCTTTGAGAAATCCACTAAGCAAATATAAGTCGGCTTATTTAATTCCCTGGCCTTTTTTTTCCGGGTGGGCAATCATCAAATGACTCCTCCCGCTCTGGGCGGCGCAGGAACGAGTGTCAGACTTTTACTGGCTAAAACCCATCCATGTTTCTTCATCGCCCTTTGTGTTCCGGGGCCACGGTATCTCTTTCGAACAGTTCCGCAGCCCCGGCAGGCATCGGTCGTTACGGACCCATTCCTTTTTGCTGACTCTCTTTGAGGCGCGCGTGGAACACGAACGCGCCGTCGACACGGCCTGTCGTCATAAGGCGGACGGACGGCAAGCTAGCCCTTTGCTTACCGTTCACAGGCCCAACAGTGGCCGGGGGCCACGTAATTTCCTTAGACAAGTAAGACTTCAATCTCTCGTTTAAAGTTTGCAGTAGAATTTTACTTGCGTGGGACATTAAGGCAATTAATCGGTAGTTACTGCATATTTTAGTGGATCCCTTTTTATGTAGAGGGACAAAGACAGTATGAGTCCATTCTCAGGGCAAAGTTCTTATTTCCCAAACTTTGTTACACAGGGTATGAAAAATATCGATACCATACTCCCCTGATGCTTTGATGGTTTCAATCGGTATAGCATCCCTTCCTGTGGCTTTCCACTTTTTAGTCGTCTGATAGCGGCTCGCACTTCCGTCTTTCAATATTTATGGCTCTTTCTCTTCGTCTTTGGGTTCTGTCGGGAGATAGTTGTGTGCTTGACGATCTTCGAATAGTGACTGACAGTAGTCCTTCCGAGACTGAGATATTGCAACTATTTCAGTCTATAGCTCGCCCTGCAAATTTTCTATAAGCCCATGTTTTAAAAGAAAGGGTTTTGGTCATAAATCTTATTTTTTGGTGCAGATCACCTGTTTTATGCTTATCAGCGTGAACTTCAACCTCTGCACACAAATTCTGTAGATAGTTATTGCGATCTCGCCTATATGCTTCCTGTATACAAGCAGATATTGTTTTCAAGCTCCTAACATCTGCTCCCCAAGCTTTCATATTCCTTCTTTCTTCCACAAGGGCAAGAGTTCCACTAGTCATCCAGTGTTGACGCTTGCGAACTGGTGTATATGTATAATAAGTACTATCGAGGACACTCCCGCCTGACCACCACTAAGCTCATTTTTGCTTGCACTCGCAACATATAAACGCTCTCTAGCCCCGCCCCGTTGACTTTGTGTAGAAAAAATGAATGAAAAGATACCGAATCGGCCGAGCGCACTGACGACGCACGCCAAACGAGAGTTATTGTTATTTTGCGCGTCAAAGTTGACGCTTTCCTAATAGGCCCAAACTTTAAGGGGGCGTGGCTCGGCGCCTCCGCATGATTTAAGCGAAAAAAAATTAAAATGGTCAGGCGGAAAAGACCCCCATAGTACCTATGTATTTACAAACAAAAAGTATCTATGTAGTATATCAACTATCTGGTGTTCACGCACGATACAAGCCTCGTTGCTTAGTGTGGCACTAGATGGCGCTCAGGCGCTCTGTGTAATGTCAAGCGATATTTATTTATTTATGGACTCCATCAGTGGGGACAAGCAGGTAACGTGGTAGTCATCGGGAATCATCGGGATTTTTAAGGGTTTTTTTTTCGCAAGTTGTCTAACTGCACCCAGCTACTAAGAAAATGTATGGAAACAATGCCTCATATTCAATACGACACGATACACAGACATAATGCAAATAAGCAAGTATATTCACTGAAAACATAATATGTAACTACAGTACAATTGTAGTTACAATATGATTAGATATAATCACTCGCAGTATGACTGCCATAGAATTATAAGAACAACGTTTCCTCCAACATCTTATTAATGTCTTATCACTAAGCGAGATGTGTAGATTATACAAATAATTTATACCACGATAATTTGGTGTTTTAATTGGAAGTACTGAGTCTCTGTGATGAGAAGATGGTGCATCTGACGAGTGTTATTTGTATCAAGTAAGTGGAAACTAATTTTTTATTTTCCTTGTATGCTTTAGTTAGTGTTGTTCAAAAGTTTTTGTAGGGAGCTCTTCAATCGAATAATATTTTTGTATGTTGCGGTCTCTTTTTATTGTTTTAGTTACAATTTTAAGATGACGATGCTGATAAGACGTACGTAACAAGTTCGCCCTTTTATTTTAGAGCCAAGTGGTTTACGAGTCGTACTCACAAACTAGTGGCAACATTGAGGAAATCTTGTCAATACTTGTAACAAGTAGCAACCAAAGAATGCGAGGTCGTCATAGGAAAATAGTGTTTCAGTACCCAGCCCCCCCCCCCCCCCCCCCACCAGGATAGGGCAGGCGGAAGGCATTGTACGTTCGCACGGCAGCGCGAGCGCAATCTTTTAATTCACACTATCAGGCGAATCAAAGCACCCTAGTGCAAATAATACTCACATGTTACTGTGCTATTCATACGTACACTTTGTTTCTATTGCATATTCACAATGCATTTCCTACAGGAAATTAACGTTATCCATCTCTAATACGTATGAAAATCCACCATGTATGGTCCATTCAGAGAATGAATACTCATGAAGAGGCATACATGGGGCCACATTGTGTGACTACATCTGATTTTGCCATTGAAGCTGAGGTTAACAAGGGCGCCGGCTGTCTAAATATCAACATCGGACGATACGGGCACGCATGTGTAAATAGGCACCGTGGTACAATCGATTGGACAAAGTCAATCATCTGAGCGGACACAGGTCGCGGCGACCGTGAATCTGGCCGAGCGTCCCGTATGGGTATCAGTGGGACTCCGCCTCGCGCGCCGTGCGCTTCCTGCCTCGCACCGCTGACGTTCTAGCTTACTTATACCAGTGGATGCTACTGACAGTTTCCGTGGTTTATGTGTCAACATTAAACTATTAATTATGCGCTACCCCGAGTGACTAAAGCCCGATTAAGACCGGATTACAATGTAGAGCTGCCGACCCGGCGGAGGAAAATGTGAGTGTCATTTTTGAGACATCATTGTATAAAGCGGATGTTTTTGTCAATTGCAGTTTCTGTGCCGACACGTGCAACAATTAGCATGAGCATAATTCTCTCGTCGTAAAATTATAATACCGCACTTGTTCTGAATAATTAAAATAAGTAGGTAATCAAGTGTTCGAATATCATAGCTTGAATATAAACAATTACATTGGTACCAAAAAAATCCATCAAATAATTTGCACTGGTATAGAGAAACGGGAGAAGTTTAGCATTACTTCTTGTGATTAAGTGTGTGGTGCGTTTGCGCAGGAAAGAGGGCGGCCGCGAGGAGGAGCCGACCAACGCGGCGGAAGAGGCGCCGGCGCAAGGCATGCGCATAGAACACACTTGCTGCTGCCTCGGCGTGTTGGTGGGCATCTCGCTCATCGCCGGTATGTATGCTATTAGGGTGCAAGGCACTCAATACCTAAGTCCAATATTTTGGCACAAGGCATTAAGACAATGTTAGGCCGTTCTTCAGAATTGGGCCATAATTTTAGTATTCAATTATCAGAACAGCAGCCAGCAAGTTGATGAGCATTATTGCTTTATTAATCGCATTATGGCATGGCAAATACGGTAGCTGACAAGCCTTTAAGCAGAATTTTATAAATAACTTCGTTTTTTTTTGTGTTTGTAGCCTTTTTGACAACTCACTTTGTGTCAACTCTCCCATTTTGTTTGTTTGTTTGTTCATTATGCTATCAATAATCAATATCTTTCGATGAGAATGATCCATATGTTATTTAGCATATACCCAAAAAAGAGACATGATGAGACATTTAAAAACGTTGTTCATAAACGAATATTGTAATAACATTATATTTATTCTCCTTCAGCCCTCGTAGCAGTGATCCTGATGAAGGACTCAACGGTCGATGTGACTGTACTTCGACAAGTGCACGTGGTAAGGACATTCAAATAACTTAATTAGAGTGAAACTTGGTTAAGTGGGACCTAGATAAGTGAGAAACCTCCATAGCTGAAACTCATGCCGAGGTCCCGACTTTGGCACTGAATTACCCCTGACACTGGGTCAACGGAATACCTCTTTAAGTGAGACAAATTTGTAGGTCTCTTAATGTCTCAGTTATCCAGGTTTCACTGTATGAAGACACGTCAATTGCAGGTTTTAAAATTATAACCATTACCTGTTTGAAGTTATGCAGGGATGCACAGAAAGAGGGCTCACTGAATAAATTGGCATTTATTGAGAAATAAGAGTTGATCAAATGCTTGGTCAGTATCCGGATAGTATGACTACATAAAATACTAGCACTTCATAGATAGATACTAGATATTATAATAACTGTATGTGTACTGTATAATACTGTTATAGCTCGACTAATTTGCATGATATAGCCTATGCATAGTAATGTAGCTTCTACCAGTGAAAGAATTTTTAGAATTGAATCATTAGTAGGTACACTGAATATTTTTATGAAAATAAGTCATTTGAAAAAATACATAAATATTAACAAACGCAATCTTTTACTATGAAAGATACAGAAAAGCTACTATGAAAGTTGCAAATTAGAGCTAACTTAATTGAACCGCACGGTCTAAATTATAGCTGAAAAGAAGCCTAACTAGCATTTATGAAATAGTAAATTATATTGCTCTTTACAATACCATCATTACTGCTTATGATTTGATGACGATTTTGAGAAGGTTTTGTCTGATAAAAAATTGATGTACTTACCGAGTAAATTTCAGTTAATAGATAGTCAGTTATTTTGCCAACAATTTAAGAGAGGTTTTATTTGTACATATTATATTGTATATATATTATATTGTATATATAATATATTTCATATATATACACACATCAACACGGTCTAGGGATATTTCATACTCAATTAAATAACTCGAAAAGTACTGGCCGCATTGGAATCTTTTATACACCGATTTGTTTGTAATTTATCTCAGACTAATTCCAAATTCAAATTTTTGAAAATTCTTTTGTTTCGGTGGCATAAAAATGTCTTGATGTATAGGAGAGGGAATTTTCATTTGTGCGAAATTTAGAAAACAATACGAATTACGTTTAGTTACAGTTTTTTTTCATTTTTAAACGAAAGATAAAGTTAAAATTGAGGTATTGTAGCCATGCAACGCCGACATTTGACGAGGGCGGAGATGTTACGAGCTGTGGGAATGCTGGAAGCTGGATCTGTTCAGCGTAATGTTGCTGAGGCCATAGGGACCCATCGAAATGTAATTTCAAGATTGTGGACACGCTATCGTGCCACAGGTGAAGTAGCGGAGAGGCACCGGGGGCCAAGTCGCATCACTACCCCCAGACAAGACCGATTTTTGCAAATTACTGCGCGAGCACAACCAAATGCAACGGCGACTCAATTGGTCCAAAGGCTGCGAGTGGAACACCAAGTGCTTGTGAGTGACCAAACTGTAAGAAGGCGACTGCATGAAAGCAATCTACGCTCTCGTAGACCACTCCGGGTCCCACCTTTACGGAGAGGCAATCGTGGACGACGATTAGAATGGGTTCGGAACCACGTGGACTGGGGCCGTGACCAATGGTCCAATGTGCTGTTCACGGATGAATCCAGGTTCGGCTTCCATCCAGATTCACGAAGGACGCGTGTTTGGCGAGTTCCTGGACGATGGAGCCGTCTCCAGAACCCTCAGGAAGTTCACCCATACCAAGGAGGAACAATTATGGTTTGGGCAGGAATTCGTCTTGGAGGACGGACGGATCTCGTTTGGGTGCGGGGCAATATGACGGCAGAACGATACGTCCAACAGGTGCTGGGGCCCGTAATCTTGCCCCACAGAACACAAATGGGGCAAGATTTCCTGCTCATGCACGACAATGCCCGGGCACACACGGCGAGAACGGTAGCAGCTTGGTTACATACACATAATGTTAGGGCCTTAGATTGGCCTGCTCAATCGCCAGATCTAAATCCCATTGAGCATGCGTGGGATATGCTGCAAAGAAGAGCTCTGAAGGAAGTTCCTGAAAATCTGGCTACAGAAGATCAACTTTTTGCGCACCTCAGAAGGACATGGGACAATATTCCGCAGCAAGACATTGACAATCTTGTTCTGAGCATGCCGAATCGTTGCCGATGTGTTATGAACATCATGGGCGCTTTCTCAGACTACTAACTTCAAGTTTATAAACACAAATTAAATGATTTTTCTATTTTTTTAGTTTTTACTCACAAATTAAAAGTTCATTCATATACGGTTTCCGTCTATGCTTCATTTTTTTTCCATAAAATCCTGAAATTTTAATCTATACCTTAACCATTATTAAAAAATGGTAGAATATTAAATAACGTATCTTTTAAATATATACATGTCATATAAATAATTAACACATTGATAGTAATTCGCTTTTTTAAAAATATCCCTAGACCGTGTTGATGTGTGTATTATATTGGATATAGTATATTGTTTGTATATAATGGCTTTAATACTTTTGCAGCTAATGTCGCATGGGGAGCGTACTCCTAGCGAGGGTGAGCTAGCTATGCTTGGAGCCCCTCCATCTGACCACGTGTTTTCGCCCTACGGAGCCGGCGCTATGACTAATGTAAGTGCCCATACAGTTTCCTACAAACCTTGATAAGTTTAAATAGTCATCAAACATTTCCTACACATTATAAATTTATACAGGTCGAGATTCTTCAATTTGGTAAGTTTTTTTATCATGCTTCAATATCATGGGAACCGCAAGACCTGTCATTATTAACAATGGACCTTTTTGGCGTAGTTCCTCGATACATTAAATTAGGTGTCCGCCGGCCGTAACGAATGAGTCTGACGTACACAGACCATAACTGCGGCTGTAGCTGATCAATGGTGATGCTGCATATTAGATTACTCATATGCGCCGCCGCTCCTCCATCCCGTACCCACAATGCTGGCAATATAACAAAAGAGCACTTGTTGATCCGTCCTTGTAGGCCATCCACTCAGGTATATTAGCCATTCACAAGATTAGCTAAGCAACAAATACACGTTACAGTTCGATTTTGAATGTCAAACCACAAATCTCATTCATGTACAACGCATATGCAATCATTACTAGTAATACTTATATTACTAAATATAGTGCAATTCCATTTGATTGTAAATGGCTACAAATCATATTAGGCGACACGTAACAGATTGTCGGGGCCGTGACAATGAATCCCCGGAACAACAGTTAAGGGTCTGCGCAGAAGGACAAGTGAAGACGAATGATGTTATAACGAAGTGTCGCTTCCTAGTCCGAATGCGAGAGGGAGTCCCGATAGCCGAAGGCCGCGGGCTACTAAACGGGAACGAAGTGTCGGCAGACACGCAGATTGCCGTCCGCCACTAATAATGATTTATTGCTTGTCCCACGTCACACGACTCTAATAGAAAAGCATTCGTGCGTGGACTGGACTTTATTTATAAGGATGTTTGTCTATTGGCATATCTTATTGTTACAGGAGGGCAAGACGTTGACATTTGAAATGGGCGCATTACTTAGGAAGAGGTATACCGAGTTTTTGGGACCTTACTATGAAAGTGGTAATTATTGTGATATTCTACTAATCTATAGTCTCCGTCAGATAAGTAAGAACTAAAGGTCATTGCTCTTTCCTTAATTTCTCTGCATAGGTACCCCGACAATACATTACGAATCGTTTTTTATAACTAGAAAAAGTCAAGGATCACGATAAAGGTCGTTTCGGGACAAGTTTATGTCATTAATATATATTTCAGTTTTTGTATTTGAATAAATGTATGCGGGTTAATGACCTTTAATTCTTACTTATCTGGCGGAGACTATAGTTTATTATATACAAGTGTATATTTATATACAAGTGAGTTAATCATCGGCTTCCTAGCCTTTCCCAACTTTTTTGGGGTCGGCTTCCAGTCTTACTAGATGCATCTGAATACCAGTATTTTACGTGGAGCGACTGCCTATCTAACCTTCACAACCCTGTTAATACTGGGTAATACGATACCCCTGTAAGACTGGTTGTCAGACTTTCGGGCCGCTGACTATCTGTAACGACCGACAAAGTTCTATACATGCCGGGACGAACGGCTTAATGTGCTTTCTGCGGCACGGAAGAAACTCGGCACGTAATGATAGTCACCCATCCGCAGACCGACCTCGGCATGCGCGGCTTAACCTTGAAGATCGACCCGTGCGGCTGTTATTATTTAGCCACGAGCTTCACTTTTCAACCGACTTCCAAAAAGAGGTTCTCAATTCCCGATTTTGATGATTCTTTTTTTATTTGAAAGCTGGTGTAGTCCCATTTGAATTTGGTGAAGATCTGATGCTGATCTTCGGAGATATACAATGGAACTCTTCAAAAATAGACGGCAAATCTGCAGTGATTTCTGGAATCGCTTGGATGTTTATTGTTTATACAACATCATGACGTAAAATCACGCCTGTATGCTCTGAGGGGTACGCAGATGTATACAGTACAACCAGATTTTGACAGTTATGTTAGTTTCCATTTGATAGGGGATAAGCCTATTACCATGATATGTATTGTTAACAATGTAAAATAAATATATAGCAAATATTTGCATAGGATATTACAACTAAAAATGGAATAATAAAAAACTTTTTTCCCAAAAATAAAAACAGACTTCAAAAAACAAAAAAGTGAAAAATAACTTTAGCTTCAGAATTCAGTGGCAAAAAAAACTGAATCAAACAAACAAGTCACCGACTTCTGAAGCTAAAGTTATTTTTAACGTTTTTGTTTCTTGAAGTCGGTTTTTATTTTTTGGAAAAAAGTTTTTTATAATTTGTAAGTTATTAGTAAAATATTTTTGTTTCATATTAGAGAGTAGTATCGTGATATCGTCGGATACGGAACTGAGTAAGATGACGGCTCTGCTGATCGCGGCGGGGCTGTGGCCGCCCGCGCCTCCGCAAGAGTGGAACGACACGCTGCCCTGGCAACCTGTGCCTTACAAATATCCGCCAAGACGTCAAGACTTTGTAAGTGCTTTTGAGTTTTATTAGAATTAGGGATATAAATAAGTACACTTTGATTAGGGTGGTAGGTGAGTTGATATTTGCAACAATAAAATACAAATTTCGGCATTCACTAACGCAAGTTTTTCGCTAAAGCGAGAGACGGAAATCTGGCAGAATAGTTAAAATCATATTTTAGGGACCATTTCACGAGGAATTATTAATTTTAAAATAATAATCTATTGTAATACATAAAGCGAAGATGAGAAAGGTTCAAGCCCAGATCAACCTCTCGGTTCAAGAGATGTTGTGACTGGTATTTTAGAATGCTTAGCTTGTGTTATGGGTCCATTCTGCTTCATGTGTGTATTTTACTTTCAGCTACTCTACGAAGAGAACTGTCCTCGCTACCAACAAGAGAAGGAGAGGATACTTAAAGCGTTCACAGACGAAGGTCTGTTGTTGCCTTATCGCGATTTTTTCCACAAAATCGCGCAAATGACCAACACTAACTTCAGCACGCCGCAAGACGCTTATTACCTAAATAATTTATTCCTAATTCAGGTTCGTAGATACTCCACTTTTATTCCTATTTATTATTTATCTATTTATTTAAACTTCATGTACAAGAGTGGTACATAGGCGGACTTAATGCCACAAGGCATTCTCTACCAGTCAACCTTTGGGTTAAATAGGACAGCATTGTGATAGAGTACAAATAAATAAATAAGAAAAATACCATTTTGTTAAATTGAAAACAAAAAAAAAACTACTACTGCTGATGCTATTCTAGTAAATCTAAAGGTGCAACAGAAGTTGACAAGTCGACATTGATGCTTTAAAGCTCTGACAACAATTAACCGAACACCGAGCTATTTGCGGGAAGAAATTGCGGGCGGGGCGTATTGATTGCGTCAACTAATTTGTATAGAGGTGTTTGAACTGGCTAATAGTGGCGTGATCTCCTTATCATTCAAACAATCGACGCGGCTGCGCCTCAGTGTGGACAGAGCTTCATGTTATGTCTCAACATTATGTCACGATGTCATCAACCATTGGCGTTGATCGACCGCAATCTAGTTGTCCAAAATGACAGTGTGTTGTGTTACTATGGAGTTTGTTGCGCAACTTTTTCTACTCAATTCAAACACTAGGAAGTGGTAGGTGATTTGGGGGTCTTTTGTAACTTATGACTTATAAAAAGGACTGATCCAAAGTCTATACTTACTCAAATGTTACAGCATAAGGACTCACTGCGAGTTACGGACAGTCTGACAACTAGTCTTACCCACGAGAAGAGGCATGACGACAGTATCAAAAAATTGCAAATCTATTTAGTCCGTCGGTTAGAGTATTGGAAATTAATGGACACGTATTTTTTGTTTTTGTAAATCAATGAATATTGACAAAGATAAAACGCATCAAAACTCGGGATTGGGGGCTCGTGACGTCAGAAGCTAAAAATTATACCAAGGCGTGACGTATTCAGAATTTTAAAAGCGTCATATCTTCGTCAATTTTGGTTTACGTAACAAAAGAAAAAACGGACTAATTAGATTTTTTTTGTCGTCAACCCTATTGTGTTACCCATTTATTGGGTTGTGGAGAATATGCAAGTAAGATATGCAGCCAATCCATGTAAAATAATGGCGTTTAGCACCATACAGCGAAAGCAATATGGTTGGTAAAAGGATAGATAGATGATGATGATGATGATGAATAGGTCCTTACTCACTTTTTCGACTATATGACCCACCTAATGTTTTTTTTATATAAATTACAGGACGATATTAAAGTAGCGAATCCGAAATGGGCAAAACACGTGAAGAGAAAACTTATGGATATTGCTCGATTGGAGTACTCAATGATGTTCCACAATAATTTGCTAAGGAAACTCAGTGGCGGTAAGTTTTTATTATTTAACTAGCTGACGTCCCGCGGTTTCACCCGCGTACTTCCCGTTCCTGTGGGAGTACATGAATAAAATATAGCCTATAGCACTCACGAATAATGTAGCTTTCTACCAGTGAAACAATTTTTAAAATTGGTTCATTACTTCCGGAGATTACCCCCTACATACAAACTTACAAACAAATGTTACCTCTTTATAATATTAAGTATAGAAGACAAATAGACAATAATTATCAAATAATATATTTAAAGTCTCTAAATTTGTATTTTGATTGTAAAAAGTAATGGGTTTTTTATTAGTCATGTATTTTTTATTAATGTTTATTAAGCCGCACGTGTTCAAGATAGTTTAAATTTAAAAAAGGTTTATTTAATAACCGTACCTTTTAATAACCACTAGTGATGGGCCGTCTATGGCTTTGGCCGACTAGTCGGTTATTGCCTTCGGTGGAGTTCAGGGGGCATTAGCTATATCCAATTATCCATGGCGCACCTCTCACCGCTCGCATTCAATTTATTTTTCTGTTTTAAGTAGGAATTATAATTTTCTTGATTTAAGTTCATTTATTGCCTATTAAAGGAAGAGATGATGATGCTGCTAGATTATAAAACTCTAAAGATAAGGCTGATGACAGAATAAAAATATAAATGTTATAATTTACATTTCAATCACTCGAAACGAATAGTCGGCGCTTTTTGCCGACTATTCGCCGACTAAAAATATAACAACGATAACACCAACTACAACTAAAAATATGGCCGATACATCTCTAATAAATCCTTGACATTCAGACTTAAGATATTAATTTAAATTCAAAGGTCGTTAAAGTTAAACATCATGTCTAAACAGAATGATAGTTTACGTAAAAAGCGTTTGTTGGGAGATTTTAGGCAAAATAAACAGTATGCAGTCATGATATAAAAAAACCAAATGCATAAGATTTGCTTTACCGAATGTTAAAAGTAGTGATTGTGATATAATATTGAATAAAGAGAAACTTGAATTCGTAGATAAAACGGTTTTCCTGGGGATTACGCTTGATTCAAGGCTACAATGGGGTTCTCATTTGACATCTCTTGCGGGGCGGCTAAGTTCAGCAGCCTTTGCCATTAGAAAAATCCGTCAGTATACTGATGTAGATACCGCTAGACTGGTTTATTTTAGTTACTTTCATAGTATAATGTCTTATGGCATTTTGCTGTGGGGACGGGCTGCTGATATTGAGTCTATATTTATTCTGCAGAAAAGAGCCATCAGAGCCATATATAATCTTCGTAGGCGCGATTCTCTAAGGGAACTGTTTAAGGATATTGGCATCATGACGGTACATTGTCAATACATCTACGAAAACATAATGTACGTCAGAAAAAATCTGCACCTTTTTGGTAAAAGGGGTGACAGACATAATTACAGTACTAGAAATAGGGACCAACTAGTTCAGCCAGGTTTCAGACTCGCTAAAGTAGACTCATCTTTCATGGGGTACTGTTTGAGATGCTATAATAAAATTCCACAAAGTATTCTTGAACTGAATGAGACGAAATTTAAAACATGCATTAAACGCACACTATGTAAGCAAGCATATTACAAGTTGAGCGATTATATCGATGATAAAAATGCTTGGCTCAATGCTGGTCCTGCTCCACATGGACAGGGGCGCATAAATTGATAGCATTAAATTGTATTGTTGGAGCTGCTGAAGATTGTACAACTATCTTTGCATTGTATAGAATCAATCTCTTTAGTATTATATAAATGCATAGCCCATATTGTGTGAGTACTATGTACTAGAAAGCTATCATTCACTGGAAACCTACGTCTTTTTTTTTGACTTGAATGTGCCCTGGCGGTTTGGAGTATGTCATGCTCACTCTATTGTCTCGCTGATGGTGGCGCATGTGTCGGATCATTTAGTTCCCTTCAAAATGGTTGAGTTGAATGGTGCTGATCCATGCGTCATGTCCGTGAACGGGCGCTGTCAGTTGTGACTGGTCATCTCTTGGTTGCCATGGCTTATTTGAATGAATTATTTTGAATTGTATTTTTTTTTTGTTTGTGTTTTTTTGCTGTGGACACTTTTACCGTGCACATCTTGCTACATTGTTCTCACATAATATACCATCTCAACGTGAATGATGTAACCAAGATTTTGTAACAATATTCTGATTTAAAAGAGTGTCCATGGAGTTTCTTGCCCGTTCTTCTCCATAGAGATCTACGCTAGGGAATGGGCAACTACAGTACTTTCACAGTTTTTGTCTTGTGACTGGGACTGTAGCTACATTTAATTTTCATCTTTGTTTCGACAATTCAAAAGTGCCTGTAACTGGCTTACTTGAAATAAATGCTTTGATTTTGATTTTGATAGCATATTATGAAGTTTCAGGCATAGCCTGTCACTCTATGGCGTGTATCAGAGGCAGAGATGAAACACAACAGTTAGCAGAGGCAATTAGACTAAAAATACTCAAAAGGTGGAACGAAGTTATAATGGTCGGATTTTCATGGGATTTTTTGTTGTTGAGTTGAGTTCCTAGTGGCGGCGTGGAGAACAAAGTTAAAAAAAAATTCGCCACTCGCGATTTTTTTTAAATTTCTTTTGGAATATTTTTTTTTCGTTTATGAATAACTTCAAATTCGACGAATTCATATTGTAGCTTAATAATGTGACCTGCGTGCATCCATTAAACGCTAATTTTGTCTGTTTCTTTGTTCATTGTTATCGATTGTAATGAATATTTCAAGTATTTTTTGAAAATTTTCTATTTTCTGCATTTATTTGTAAAACAGCGAATTTTTTTTTTCTTTCTTCTCCACTCCTCTAGGAACTCTTCGTTCCACCTTATTGTCCAATGAAATTGCACTCGACTAAGTCTGTTTTACAGCTTTTTTACCTCCTGGTAACTGTAACCCAACAGCACACTCAATACAATGGCAATAAAGATCAATTTGATTTTGAAACCTCGTCGACTGCCTCGTTGATCTAGTGAACATAAGCGCGACTACGGAGCATATTAAGGTCCTGGGTTCGATTCCTGGATCGGGTAAAGTTTAATTCCATAAGGAATTTTTTAGTAGCAGTCACGAAGTCTGGACTTGTGCCCGGTTGCTGGCAATAGGCTCGCCCCCTATAAAATGGGACTTAAACATAACTGGCGAAATGTGGGTGTACTATTAGGTACACCTCTGCTTAACAATTCGGGGTTTACGCCGCGTGATGTTATATTCACGTGATTTAGAAAGTCCTGAAAATTCAGAGGTAAAATATCTGTGCAATGTAAACTTTAAACTTTTGCTAAAATTCTGAAGAGCCGGGTATTAACTTATTTTATTTTTAATTTTGACATTTTATTTTTAATTTGACAAAAAATTATTGCATTAATTTAAATTTTATTTTGACTAGTTATAATAGTATTGTGTAGTGTGTATTTTTTTCTGATTATTTGATTTCCAAGTAACATTATTTTGAGTGTGTTTATTAACTAAGTTGTGGATCGTTGCATCTGATGCAAATAAATTATTATTATACTGCTTTTAATATCATACTCCTAATGTTTGTCCGATCTCTTCTACCCTAGGAGCCCTACTCCAACAAATAATAAAAGAGGCCAGCAGTAACAGCGTGGGCGAGTCCCAGCTTCGCCTGGTCGTGCGCACTGGGACCCCGGTGTCCGTGGCCGCCTTGCTAGGGGCCTGTGTGGCCCCGCCACCACGCCTGCCCGACCCTGGGGCAGCTCTACTATTCGAGCTACATGAACGACGGCCCTCGCCGCAATCGAATAAGGAACAGAAGATACTGGCTGATGGACAGCGGTTTGGTCTTAAGGTAAACTCTTTGGTTTTGTTTGTGATCCGGATAATAGAGTGTAAAACACCTCTTAACGAAGCCGAAAGGCACTTGTTCTCCCCGTCATTGCGATTATTTTTTTGTTCTACACCATACCTCCCAGGTATGGTACCTTCTAGTTACGGAGATATTGGGGGTCAAAGTTCCAAATTTATGACAAGTTGTTTTTATTTTTTTATAAAAAAAAAATTGTATGATTTTTACTTTAAACACCACCACTACCCCCGTACTATTCAATTCATCCATCAGCACAATGCTTTGATTGCGTTACATTAGAGTTCTACCACAAAACAAAATTTTTCACCCTAAAAACTGAGTGCTTGGTTGACGGCTTTGTGATGAGGTTGTTTACACCCTGTATACCCCTATCTCAGGGGGCTATTGGCTAAATAATAACAGCTGTGCAAGTCGATTGAAAGTTAAGCTACACTTGCCGTGGTCGGATGGGTGACCAAATGACTTATCTAGATCTCCCCGTACCTCGGAGAAATATTGGTATTCGGCTGCATCCGGTTCCACTGGCCGATTCCTACATAGTTGGGAAAAGGCTAGGCAGGTGGCAGGTACACTCCTATCAGTCACAGTAAATGCTACATAAAGACGTCGGTTCTGCGCGTTATCTCTCACGACAGATTGCTGCTTTATCGGGCTAAGAAAATGACGGTAGAGGGAATCAGTGCACCTGTGTTTGCGCACACGTCGTGCACTATTATACAGAACTAGCTGATGCCCGCGGCTTCGCCCGCCCTCAAATTGTATACTAAAACCTTCCTCTTGAATCACTCCATCTATTAAAAAAACCCGCATCAAAATCCGTTGCGTAGTTTTAAAGATCTAAGCATACATAGGGACAGACACGGCGCGGCGGCCGACTTTGTTTTATAATATGTAGTGATGAACCCCCCACATGAAATGTTTCATCCCCGCATATAAAGGTTTCAGAATGATGTAGTGTATACGTGGTAACGATTGTGACCCATCCACCTTGTATATTTTGGTATTTGATGGCTAGTGCCCGCTTTGTGGTTGATCGCCGTGACTGATATCTGTTCAGACGAAATGGAAAAAACAGTGTGACTGACATTCGGTCAGACGAATTGGCAAAAACAGTGACGCGCAACATTTCTGTAAAACGTGAGTTCTTACTGTTTTTTGGGAAGCCCGGAATTTTGTGGACGCTTTCTGAGTAATGAATGTGACCTCCAGAATACTAAGTAGGCTGCAGGCATTCTCTTTCTTAGTAATTACAATAATTAATGGCTTATCTAAAGCAATCTGTAAGAAAGTCGACCGTGAACTTTGACTGTACGTGACCGTCACGCTTATTGAAAACGACTGGTTAACAAATTGAAGGACTTCCCCGAAAAGCTATTTTATTCATACCTTTTCTTTGACCAATTAGTAACGGTTCAGTTTGTTAGTATTTTCCTCATTATTTGAATGACATTTGAAGGTTTGAGGAATTCGACGCGTATGTACCTTTTTTTTGTGTTTCGTCTAAGAGCCCTCTTACATTTCGGCGTTACGCTTAGTTGTAAAAAGGCAAATAACGAAAAAGTATTCTATTATTATGAAAGTATAGAATATTTGTTAGATGAAAAAAAAATGTTGATGGTCTATATTAAATAGAATTTACAAATAAGAGGTCCCAAATCAGGTCTCCGTGAGTTTTTGCCTAAACATGCATCGGGAGAATGATTATTACTAAATAAATAAATAAGATATGTAAAATTCGCTTTATTATCATTAAAGAAGAGCAAAAGATCTATTTGTAACAAATAAAATATATTAAATAAATACATATTACAAAAAAAAAACGCGAAAATTTACTGTTAGAAAAAAGGTTGTTATACTTTTTGGAAATACTGCTGGCTGTTTAAACTTTTGTACTTATACAATAACTTTTTTTTCAGATATATTACTGGGATGACGATTCAGCGGAACCTCGCCTAATGGAAGTGCCAGGCTGCAACTCATTCTGTCCTCTCGAAACATTCAAAGAGCTAACCAAATACATAGTGTCACATAACTATAACGAAGACTGCAAACTAGTTCCTGAGACATAGTTAACGAAACTTTATTTAGTGCTTTCGACAATCGATGGATTAGGCTGTGGTATTTAAAATTGGACTTTATGACGCATGACGCAGGATATAAAATATATAATTTGTATTGTGTTATTGGTGTTTTACTTACCCTCGTCGATTTTGAGGCTGGTCTCGTCTCGGGGAATGTTGCGGGAGATCTCTTCGAATTTGTCCGCGCCCCATTGTTGAGTTCCTCTTAGTTTTAGGTATTCTGCTATGAGAGCTGCGATGTGTAGTTGGCAGCACATAGCCTGTTCATATATTTAAGTGGTAAGATTTATTTACTCAGAATATAAATGTTTGCATGACATTTAACTATAATGGGGAGACACAGGCAAAGATAATCTAAGATGGCGCCACCATAACTGGTCTCAATCTGACCAATGAGGTTAAGCTATTTTGAAATATAAAATGACATTACTTTTCAACAAATGATGATGTTGGGAACCAGCTATGCTAGCGCCATTAGTTCCACAGTTTCCTTCCCGATTAAACTAAAACGGATCAAACATTAATGTATTATTTTGAGAGTCAGTGGGCCTAACATCACCTATCTATAGCATAGCTCCAACTCTTTCCCACATTAGAAGCAAAATTAAAATACGGCTTTATGGACCCAGGCATTAAAACAAACATCAAAATAGCTGACGAAGAATTTGAGTATATAATGATGCTCGATACGAATATTTTATCTAGTAAAGGCATTAAAATACTTGATTATGTTTCGCATTAATAAAAATCAGGGCAGCCTTTGTGGACTGCCGATAGAAGTGAAAACAAAATTACACAGGCCCCGCCCCAGTCGTAGCACTGCTACGGTTTGTGCCCCGCGGACGTCTATGTGGTGCTACGCCGTAGCGGATCGGCTACGAGTGCTACGAAACGTGATGTGAGTGGAGGTGACGATCGTTCAATATTTTTCCTTCACCCTAATTGTGCTCAAAGCGCTTAAAGAAGTTTTCACTTTAAAAAAAACTCGCCGAATGCATAACTTCAATTTCGTCTTATGTCGGTTAATAAATAATAGTGTTTACCTCATCATAGTCTCCTTGTCGTGCATTATGTTCTGCTAGGTTAGACAGCCAGGCGTGCCGTAAGCGTGGCGTCGCGCGGCAGGACGCCGCCAGTGCGTGCTGCAACTCGGCTAAGTGGACGCTGCCTGCACCTGTATCATAGGTCAATCGTGTAGTTTACTGTGGTATTATAAGTTTTTAAACTGACATGGTCACTAAAATTATTATTAACACTGAAAACGGAATAATTACCATGTTTCAAAAATGATACTGTTTTATAAGTTATTATTGTAAACCAGTGCTAAGGTATGGAAGTATAAAATAAATAAATAAATATCGCTGGACATTACACACAGCGCCACTAGATGGCGCTGCTGCGGAGCTGCATTACGCAACGAGGCATGCGTCGTGTAAACCAGATAGTTGATATACTACTTAATATACTTTTTTTGTTTGTAAATACATACTTATTATACATATTAACAGCCATGACACGGAACCAAATGTCCATGCTCATCACACAAACATTTGCTCCTAACGGGATTTTAACCCGGGACCCTAAGGACGTAAGGCAATCTCACTACTGCTGCAGTATAGACTTAATTTATTTCTAAATCTTGAAGAAGTTTGTTAAAAATACAGATACTCCTACAGCACCTTAATGGTCAAAATTCAGTTGGTAGGTCGTGGTAGGCGACTTTGAAGCTGTGAAAATAAAAGTACAATAAGCTTGTGTCCTTAAAAAATCTAAATAGTCCGTCAGTTAGATTATCAAAAAAATATTTGACACGTATTTTTTCTTTTGTTACGTAAATCAAAATTGACGAAGATACGACGCTTTTAAAATTCTTAATACGTCACGCCGTGCTATAATTTTTAGTGCATTCTGACGTCACGAGCCCCCACTCTCTAGTTTTGATGCGTTATAACTTGGTCAATAGGTATTCATTGATTTACAAAAACAAAAAATATGTATCCATTATTTTCCAATACTCTAACTAAATAGATTTGCAATTTATTAATGGTGGAAACTAGCCTATTGCGAGCGGTGAAAGATACTAAATTAGTTGCTGGTTGCAACCAATTTGATATCTTATGAGCGAGAATTATTAGTAACTATTTCAAAGCAATTATTGTAAGAAATAATAATCTAGTTACCTGAAGCGCCAACTCCTCCCACTCCAGCGAGACGCGCCCGCGCTCCAACAACAGTGCGCACGCGACGCATCAGTTCCGCCACTTCGCTTGACAAACCTGGTACATACAAAACAAATCAATAAGTCAATAGATTTTAATTACAGCTGAAGTGATCGATGAAGCGCGGTTACTAGACGTACTGGGTATATTTGAAGAGCAGTAGAAGGAGAAACGATTAAATTCAGGTCGGTAACTGAGACGGTGCCTGAGGTATCTGAGTTAATGAACTGTTACGGAGGGTTCATTCACCCGCTGACGGGCGGCAACACCTTATCCCCCCCACCTCTCGTACCTGATGCTTCAGGCACCGTAATAGATCAGTTAATGGAAGTGAAATAGTACATTTTGATACAAGTGGAGAAAGTTTGTTATTGTATTCGAGGCGGAATTAACACCCGGGCCATAGGCGAGGATGTTATTGAGCCGAGAACTGCAATAACAAATGTCCACGTGTATCAAACGACGTTTTTCAATACACTTTAGAAGAAATAAAATAAAGGAACGAAAAATATTTTTGTCATGAAATAATAAGAACTATGATTTTAATTTTCTTTTTTTTCGCGCTTTGCTTTCGCCAGGTTGAAAGAGAGGCAAAGGTATGAAGCCGTTAAACAGCCTAATATAAAAAATAGATTTATTTTATATTTTTGAATTCAGAACACAAATAAATGTTAATTTGTGTATAAAAGTAACTATTAGTTTTTAATAATCATGTTTATCTATGATATTCCATATATAAAAACAATTTGAATATTCAAAAAATATTTATGACGTAAAGACGCGTAGTGCTTTGCTGAAATAAAAAAAAAAAAACATTCACCTCAGACTATAGGCATTGAACTAATTTGGACTAAGTATAGCTATAGTTATCTGTGGCAATTTTCATTCCCGCACACGTGCGGGAAAATGGACAAAAACGCACGCGTGTGAAATACATTGCATGTTGTACCTAACCGTAGTGCGTTATGGACCAGTTTTCGAGGAAGTGTATTGAAAAGATATTTTTCACTTCTCATGCTCTGAAAGTGCTTGTTTGTGCAGGATATAGGCTGCACAAAATCGAATTTTGTGCACAAGGGCATTAATGTATCTACTCATAAATGTATCTATAATAAGGCAAAGAAAATGAGCCATACAGCCAAACGCAATAAGAAGTTCATAGATAGAATTTGTTATTTTATAATATTTACTTTAATTTATTTGCCTTATGTGTTTTTTAGGACATAAAAGACATAAAAAATTAAATTCAAGTACCTACGGTAGGTTATTTAATTAATTTAAGAAAATTATTATTAAAAAAAATATATTTAATAGTAGGCTGTATAGGTCTGCAGCCCAAGTCTAATATCAATGTCGTAAGATTTTAAAAAAAGAAAGCGGCGGGAAACAAACAGCTCTTGTTTTTGCGTGTTTATTAATTTCTTCAATTTATACTACTGTTTTATTTCTTCGCAATCGAAGTGAAAAGCAGAGTTTATAACTCGTCCACAAAACCATTTTTATCCTCGACATTACTATCAGCCCTCGCCTTTGGCTCGGGCTGCTAAAAATCTCGGATAAAAATGGTTCGTTTTGTGCACTTGTTGTAAAATCTACTATTTCATCCCTTCTATTCGAAAAGTGTCGTTTTGTTCCCTTTTTAGCGGGAGCAAAGTAGCTCTTTTCTCCACTAGACTTTTTAGCGGGCAGTAATGAGATTTGAATTTGGAACATGAATCGTTCATTGTAATCGAACGAAAATTGAATAAATTACTGGCTGTAAGTGTTTTCTGTACGGTGCGGGGGTCAGCACGCGCATTGTAGAAAATATCAAATTAAGAGTTGCAGATAGTTCGTCCATACCGTTGTCACTGCGCTCTTCTACATCAAAGGAACCTTTTCCTGAGCACCAGCCAGATACTGAGATTACAAACATTCAAAATACTGGATGACATTTTTATCACTTTCCAAAAAAAATGGGTATATTCGGTGAATGGATTAGAAGCTTAAGGCATACCTAGTTTTGTTTTTCTTTTGTCCACAGTTTAGAAAAGAATTGATTTATCATCAAAAAACGCTACAAATTTCAAGTAAACTTTTCATATTAGAACAAAGAGAAAATAAAAAACAAAAAATGTAAAATATTGAATTTCACATCAAACGAAAAAAAAAATATTTTTTTTCGAATAAAAAAAAACTGAGTGTGGCATTTGCTTCTCCTTCGTTCACCTATTATACCCATTTTATTTTGAAAGTGATAAAAATGTCATTCTGTATAAATAAATCCACAACTATATCAATCCCAAACAAAACACACACAGTGACAATAAATTTTCAAAATTTCGCCAGTGTATTATATATAAATATAAATTTGTAATTGACCTTTTTTACATTCATGTCATTTTTTTAATTAAACTTATTCATTAATTACTTAAAAGTGTCTCTTATTTATTTTCTCATAGAATGAGATGAAAAGTATAGTATATAACTGGTGAGCAAACATATTTTTTCCTCAGGCGATGTACATTGAATCCCTCGCTACGCTCAGGATTCTATTTTAGAATCCCTCGCTATGCTCGGGATTCTATTCTAGAATCCTTCGCTTCGCTCTGGAATCAAAATAGCGCCCTCGCCGTAAAAATACTATTTTGCTCCCTTGTCATACAATCTACTATTATGCCTTTCTATTATTGTAGGTACACTCTACGGGGGTATTGCCGAGATTATTAACTTTTGCTACCCACCCAAAACAATAAGTTTAAATTCTATTTCATTCTAAAGTATCGCCAGTTAGAACTTTACTACAAGCATGTCTTACACCCGTATCTATGGTCAAGTTAAATATTTTTATCTACACCCATGCTATAAATCCTCTATAAAAGTATCTGAAACAGTTAACTTATGGCCAACATTAAAACAGCCAGTGTCATAATAACCATTATAACACCCAAACGGGTGTTATAATGTTGTACTGAATTTCATTATGCAACTCGTTTTTAAAAAAAGAACATTGTCTAGCACGTGCGATTCACTACCACAGCGACTATATTAAAAAAAAAACTTATAGGTTAATTCGAATTCACGTCGTATCCCGCCATTTTTGTTCGATATTTGGATATTAGTATTGCACTAAGTAGGTACTTTGTTGTTTACAAAAATGAGTGATACAAGCTTTGTGCATGTTAATAATTGTACAATCCAAAATGTTAATAATTATATCTATACATATAATAAAACAGTAGAAAAACTGTGTCTGTACATTGAATATATTAAAAAATAAATAATTGAGGGGGGTTTAGAAACAGTAATAGAGCACGAATCCAAAAAAAAAAGTCTGTCTGTTTGTCTGTTTGTTTGTACACGCTAATCTTCGGAACTGCTGGACGGATTTGAATGATTTTTTTGTTGTTGTATAGGTATTAAGTCTGGGCAAGATATAGGCTATAATTTATCTTGGAAACTTGAACACCTGATGCAGAACCACAACAGACCAGCTGAACTATAAGAGATACAAAAATGGTACCATAGCAAAAATTGTTCCACGTGATGGGCATTTTCTGCTGAGCGAATAAATTTGAAGATCTGGAACACCTGATGTGGAACTCCAAGAGCCCAGCTACACTAACATTTATATAGGAATGACGTTTTAGCAAAAGTTGTTCAATCTGATGAGCACTCTCTGTTGACTAATAAAAATCGAAGATCTGGAACACCTGATGTGGAACTCCAAGAGCCCAGCTACACCATAACACATAGGAGTGACGTCTTAGCAAAAGTTGTTCAATCTGATGAGCACTCCCAATTGTCTTATAAAAATTGAAGATCGGGAACTCCTATTGTGGAACTCCGAGAGCCCAGCCACACCATAACACATATAGGAATGACGTCTTAGCAAAAGTTGTTCAATCTGATGAGCACTCTCTGTTGACTTATAAAAATCGAAGATCTGGAACATCTGATGTGGAACTCCAAGAGCCCAGCTACACTAACATATATATAGGAATGACGTTTTGGCAAAAGTTGTTGAATCTGATGAGCACTCTCTGTTGACTAATAA
Source organism: Xestia xanthographa (assembly GCA_905147715.2). Taxonomy (NCBI): domain Eukaryota; kingdom Metazoa; phylum Arthropoda; class Insecta; order Lepidoptera; family Noctuidae; genus Xestia; species Xestia xanthographa. The sequence goes on along the minus strand of LR990655.1, from coordinate 19,925,536 downwards.
AAATCGAAGATCTCGAACACCTGATGTGGAACTCCAAGAGCCCAGCTACACCATAACACATAGGAATGACGTCTTAGCAAGTGTTGTTTGGTATGATGGGCATTTCCTGTTGACTTTTATCTTGGAAACAAACACCTGATGCAGAACCGCAACAGACCAGCTGAACTATAAGAGATACAAAAATGGTATCATAGCAAAAATTGTTCCACGTGATGAGCATTTTCTGTTGTAGATCTGGAACACCTGATGTGGAACTTCAAGAGCCCAGCTACACTAACATATATATAGGAATGACGTTTTAGCAAACGTTGTTGAATCTGATGAGCACTCCCAATTGTCTTATAAAAATTGAAGATCGGGAACTCCTATTGTGGAACTCCGAGAGCCCAGCTACACCATAACACATATAGGAATGACGTCTTAGCAAAAGTTGTTCAATCTGATGAGCACTCTCTGTTGACTTATAAAAATCGAAGATCTGGAACACCTGTTGTGGAACTCCAAGAGCCCAGCTACACCATAACACATAGGAATGACGTCTTAGCAAGTGTTGTTTGGTCTGATGGGCATTTCCTGTTGACTTTTATCTTGGAAACAAACACCTGATGCAGAACCGCAACAGACCGGCTGAACTATAAGAGATACAAAAATGGTACCATAGCAAAAATTGTTCTACGTGATGAGCATTTTCTGCTGTGAGAATAAATTTGAAGATCTGGAACACCTCGAAGATCTGGAACACCTGTTGTGGAACTCCAAGAGCCCAGCTACACCATAACACATAGGAATGACGTCTTATAAGTGTTGTTTGGTCTGATGGGCATTTCCTGTTGACTTATAAAAATGTTTAGTCTGATGGGCATTTCCTGTTGACTTACAAAAATGAAAGATCTGGAACGTCTCAAATCGTCTCGCGCATCCCGTTGTATTCCCGTCCCCGGGCTCTTAAAATTCGACATCAGACGTTTCAGATCTTCGATTTTGACGACCCCGTTGTCGCTGGCATAAGCAACAGGATCCGCGTACGAAGTCGCGGGCAGAAGCTAGTTATTACATATACATGGTTTGTTTGTATTAAATACTCAGCAATTAAACTTTCCATGAATTTACCTAGACTTCTTACAACACTGCAACATCCTATGGTTTCAGAACCTTTTATGAGGATTCATATCATGGATGTAGATAAAGTATTGTATGCAACTGTACATAATTAGGTATTAAAACACTCATGTGATACTATTATCATAATGATAAACCCACATTCGTGTTTTAATACCCCTCATTATACAACAGTTGCATAAATAACTATTATAACACATTTGCTCGTAAAGGGTCTCTTATTTCACTCATTTCAATATCGTAATGTATCTCATTACGTACTTGTGCAGTAATGTAAATGCTACGTCTAAAACGAACGGTACTTTTTTAAATCTTAGCAAAGAGTTTTTATGTCAGAAAAGTGGTCAATATTTTATGAATAAAATTAACTGTGGGAGATGAAATATAATAAATAAACATTTAATTCTTTAATTTAATTAATTTTGACAATAAATTACAACCATATAACTGTAACAAAAACACAAAAATATTAATTTACTTTATTAGTAATACTGGCTGTTTTGTGTCTTTGCCTTAAAAAAAATACGCTGATGCGCGGCATCTTTAATTCGTGAACAAGTAAAAGATTTATTCGTTTAAAAAGTCCCGAGTTTTATTTATTTCCTCGCAAATATGTTATAAAACGTCGTATGACATACGTGCGCTTTGATAATTACAGCCTCTGCTTTTTAATAGCCCTCGCCTACGGCTCGTGCTAGCAATATCGCCTCTGCTGTAATTACCCTCGACCCTTTTTCTTCCCATGAAGCCCAAGGTCGGTAAGTACTTTTTTTTTTAATTTGTAGCACTGCGCACAGGTCAAAGTTCAAGCAAGGAGTTTACATCAGATCGAAATTAAAAAACCGGCCAAGTGCGAGTCGGACTCGCACACGAAGGGTTCCGTACGTAATTTTATTCTGTTTTTAGTATTTGTTGTTATAGCGGCAACAGAAATACATCATCTGTGAAAATTTCAACTGTCTAGCTGTCACGGTTCATGAGATACAGCCTGGTGACAGACAGACGGACAGACGGACAGACAGCGAAGTCTTAGTAATAGGGTTCCGTTTTTACCCTTTGAGTACGGAACCCTAAAAATTGACTTAAAATGTTATCTAAACAGGAATTTTATTGCAATCTCGCTACATATTTCTTTTACACCGTCATGGGTGTATACGTATTTTTATATATTTCCCTTAATGTTTCTGAACGAAACTTTTGTATTATCTGTGGTGTGCCCGCCATCCGCTTAGACAAAAATTCACGAATTTCGTAATATTAGTTGTGCTGACTTGTGTAGTAAAGCTGTATTTCATAATTATTTTAATTTTTTATTTGAAGTAAAATATCACAATTTCTAATAAGGAAGAAAATATTACTAATAATTCGTCTCAAACAATGAGCATCCCCGAAAAAAACGTTTGCCTTAATTTTGCTAATTGTACAGTGACTATAAATTTGAATAAATAAGTTTTTCTGCCCTTTACTTGTATTTATTTACTCGCAAATGTGATGAAAAACATTGTATGTATAACGGGCGGTACGGGAATTACGAACCTCGACTCAAAAAACCCTCAGTCTTCGACTTCGGGCTTCTACTAGAGTCTCGATCGTAATTCCTTACTTACCGCCCTTCATACACAATGTACTATTACGCCATAGACAAGAATTTAAACACAGTAAGAATCGTCAAAGAAAGCAAAACTAAGAATTCTAACTTGTGACAGGCCTAACTACAAGCAATGGGGAATTTTCCACTGACGTTTGTCACAACGCTTAAGTATAATTATTAATAGACGGCGCTGGTCAGTTTTAGGGAATATTTTTTATGCGGTGTTCCAGTAAAATCCAATGAAAAAAGAATTTACTACGTATATAGGTCAATGGTAAAACCTTTTAGCAGGGCAAAAAAAAACTCTCCTAGACACAACATGTCAAACTCATTGTTTATTAACATTTCTTTATTTTTCATTCTTTTTTATTATTAATTATTGTATTTAGAGTGAGAACTTTACAGAACCTTTTTTCTGTCAAATATTTTTAACCTAAAAAGTCTACTGTTCTTTTGCATCACTGAACTGAACTACAAGTTTTTGCATGGTTTTTGCTATTGCTTTTCTGAGTGTTTTTGCGTTACGTCTTAAATCCTGGTGCGTCGAGTCTAGCTTAGGTTCCTCCGTACTTCAGTTAAGGCTTTGTGGACATAAAAACGAGCCATTTTATTATTTCCAAGATTGATCAGCGCCATCTAGTTCGTTCATAAAAAGCACTGGAAAATTCCCCATTACTAAAGTACAGAATAAAAATCGTATCTTAAATAATGATTTTTTCAACACATTTGCTCAAAAACTATACATTGTTCGAAAGTTAAGAATTACGCACCATACAACTCTCATCTAAGTACCTATTTTACCGCATACCCTGTTGTAAAGGCCCGTGCGTATTCTTTACGGTTTTTTTTTAATTAGGTCAAAATGAAAATCCACGATGGCGCCGACGAAAATTTTCGGTTTTTTCTTCATGGGTGTCGTTTTCGTGGTTTTTAGGGTAGCTGATAACGAAAATGAGGTCAAAATGAAATTCCAAGATGGCACCGACGAAAATTTTCGGTTTTTTCTTCATGGGTGTCATTTTCGTGGTTTTTGGGGTCGCTGTTTGTTTCATTACATATTGTACTGTTTTCTCGCAAATGTGTTGAAAAACATTGTATTTTACATTCGTCTACTCGTTTGTAAAAACCAACTTACCGCACTAGTATCATAAATAACTATTATTCAAGTAATCACTTTGACTTGATACGGGTGTTATAGCTAAAAGCAATTTCTTACATTTGCCGATTCAATGAACAAGATCATTTAGTCGTCGATTACGAGTGCAGTCATGCATAAAAAACTATTTTGTTTTTTTATGTTAATAGTGATGTTTTTTCCTTACCAGTTCCTTTCATAGCTTTATCGCCAGTCGCAAAACAATTGATGACAGAGAGAGATTCTTGAAAACGTTTGCAGTTGAGCGCCGTTGAGTTGTCGAGCAGCTTTGATACCGCCATTATAACCTGTGTGAAATAAGTTAGTTGACAATGGGATTGCTTGTACTGTTACATTGTAAGTTAGCTGTAATATTCAGTTGCATCTGTTGTGACTGGCGTGGGGTATAGAGGAGCTCGTGGATAAATAATAACAGCCGCTCGGGTCGATCTTCAGATTAAGCCACGCTTGCCTAGGTTGGTCCGTGGATAGGTGAGCCGGGACCAACGGCTTCCGTATGTAATGGATTACATACGGAAGCCGTTGGTCCCGGCTGTCTTTTATAGATCTTTGACAGTCGTTAAGTAGTCAGTGGCCCGAAAGTCTGACAACCAGTCTTACCGAGGGGTATCGTATTACCCAGTACTAACTGGGTTGTGGAGGTCAGATAGGCAGTCGCTTCATGTAAAAAAATGGTATTCGGCTGAATCCCGTAAGACTGGAAACCGACCCCAACCCCAACATAGTTGGGAAAAAGACTAGGCAGATGATGGTCTGGTGTAACTGGATGAAAGGCTGATAACTTTTTTCATTATTATTAATGCGAAAGTAACTCTGTCTGTCGGTCTGTCTCGGCTCGAAAGAACGGATTGCTCTTAAATGTAAGAGGGAAAAAGGGTGGACCATGATCTTAGTTAGGTTAGGACAAAGATTTTTTTAATGTGAAATAGACAAACTCCAAAGGGTAAAAACGGGACCCTATTACTAAGACTCCGCTGTCCATCTGTCTGTCTGTCCGTCTGTCTGTTCGTCTGTCTGTCCGTCTGTCTGTCCGTCTGTCTTTCTATCCGTCCATCTGTCTGTCTGTCCGTCTGTTTGTCCGTCTGACTAAATTGAGTATTTTTCTCGCACTGAAAGTGAAAAGTACAGTGTAACACACGGCACTAAAATCCTATTATAACTCGGTTCCTATTTATTACCTCGCTAAAGCTCCGTAGTAAAACTACCTCGTATATAATGGGTCATTTTAGCCCCTTGTATTACAATGTACTATTCTGCCTCACTAGTACATTCCTGTGGAATACTCTCTAACCTCCACGCGGAAAAAGGCGCAGATCAAAGCAAGTTATTAATTAAGATAGCAATCTTCCATAGTATTCACAATTGCTACCCGTTGAGTCCAACCCCGTTTTGGATAGTTTGTGATCGCAACCGACGTGCACGTCTGACAAGATGAATCACGAAAACAAAACAAAAGGATTATGTAAGAATCGTGGCAGATGGCTTAATATTTGAGACAAGCCCGCCACACTATTCCCAAACCACTGTAACTCCTGAAAGCCAGAATCAACAGTGGCGACCACCAGAAAAGCGCCGAGACAATGAAGCTCGACGAAGTTCCAGAGAATGAATTTAACTGTCTTGGATCCCGCAATGAAACTAATCAGAAAAGTATAGCGGAGCAGTAGGAAAAAACCGTAATTTCCACTTCCCTCCATATCAGCAGGAGACAGAACGAAACAAGGTCAATAGGCACAAAGGGACGTTTCCAACTGGGATAGACCCAGTTGCCCACGGATAAATATTAACATTAATGGGTCCTAAGTTGTGAGCTGTTATATTTACGTGGCAGATGGCTTATGTAGTTTCTGTCCACACCCAAGGAAAATAGCATGAGTTTATGTATGTGTGTACCTGTAGATGCACCCTAGTCAAGTCCCCACCAGTCCCGTGTTGGAAGTTGGCTCGCATCAGTAAGTATAGAGCGGCCGCAGCCTCGCGCCGCAGCCAGGCCGCGCGCGCCTCGCACAGACGGACCACAGCGGCTACTACGCCGGAACATACCGTACTGCCTCCTGTAGACAAGTAAATCGTAGATATTATGTTTTTATAGACACGTTCTTTGTTTGATAGAAAAGACATTCGAATGAGCAGGAGTGCTATCATACGCGGCATCATCAACGATGCGCTAAACAGCATGGTCTGAGTCTGCCTCTACTCGGTTTTAAGTGACGGAAAAGAATAGGAGGTTGGGAAAATATGGTTTCTTGCTGATAGATGAGGCTTAACCATAAGAGAATAGACTGACGAAGAGAGAGACTCCATATATCGACACGGACTCGGGTCGATTAGAAAAACCTTTATGTCCATGCAATAAGAGTTATTCGTCTCGTTTTGGTTCCGACGACGCGACTCGACACCGAATGGAACTACATAAATCTCGTATAGATCGGCCCATGCCGATTCCGCGTCTGTAAGTATGGTCACCTTCATTCACATGAACTTAAATTTCTCTTAGAACAAAATTTCTGCCACAAAACACCTTGAAAGATTGAACGCAATGTTGAAATCGTTCAGAGTTAGGGGGCCTATGTAGCATTTTACTACATTTTTTTTTCTATATAAGGGTAATTTTCTCCCTCAATATTATGAAGCGCATAAATCGTTTGCTCATAAAATACTGACCTTCAAACAAAGTCTCAGAGAACTGATTGATATACGCTCTTAAAGCCGAAAACAGATGTTTATACAAAGTTTCGCTCTGTGGGTACTGCAGTAACTTGAGGTAGGGCTTCGCCGCGACGCCGTCAGCTGCTCCCAGGTTCTTCATAAAGAGACACGCGCGGTCTATAATGGCGAGGCCCACTTCTGTAGCCAGGCCGCTTGCGGATAGCACTGTGTGTTCGGCTATGGCTTCCAGTTCTATGAAAAGAGAAAAAAAAATGGTTAGGTAGGAAGGTATTATGACAGTTTTTAAATAATAGCAGCCGCTCGGGTGGATGTTCAGGTTAAGCAGCCCTTGCTTAGGTTGGTCCGTGGATGGGTGACTACACGTCATTAGATATAGAGTTTCTTCAGTGTCTCGGAAAGAACGTTAAGCCGTTGGTCCCGGCTGTCATTTGTAGACCTTTAACAATCATTACAGATCTTCGCGTTCGGCCTAATATGGCCGCTTCAGCAGAATCCACGCAGAATCTTAGTATGAATTACGATAAAAATGTTAAATTCTTAAAATGGACTTTACGTTCATAAACATAAAGTCCATTTCAAGAATTTTAAATGTTTAACGTATTTCATATTACGATTCTGCTAAAGCGGCCATTTTAGACCCCCTGATAACCAGTCTTACCAAGAGGAATCGTATTACAACCCAGTGTATAAACTGGGTCGTGGCGGTCAGATAGGCAGGCAATCGCTCCCTGTGCATCCGGTTAGACTTGAAGCCGACCCCAACATAGTTAACATGACGCTGACATGTTGTTTTGACATAACTAGGTATTATTTTCGCTATTGAATTGTACTAATTTAAAATAAAATAAAAAGTTACGTAAATACTGAAATAACGAATAAAGAAAAAAAAGATTACGTAATAACAATGTTTAATGCATGCTAATTTAAAATGAGAAGGGCAGGCGAATATGAAATTGCAATGCTTGTAAAAGGCTGCTATGTCATAAGTACTAACATAACACCACACACACTTGGTTCGCAATAAATGTTTTCACTTTGACTTTTTAGTTGGGAAAAGGCTAGGCAAATGATGACGTATGTATACTATGTAGTCTACATACTATTTAGGCAAACTTATGAAATAATTATTAGCTTGTTTACTTACAGTACAGTTTGTTTAAAAAAAACTAGTTGAGTTTCTCTAGCTTATGCTAGTAGCAATCGCCCCCACTTCTCAAATCACTTGCTTGCTTGACAGCAGTTACTACTTAAGATTGCGCCATGGATAAGTGCAGATTACGTAAGCAACGTATTTCTCCAAGAAATCTGTCCTGCTGGGTGATAGGCTACCCTAAAACTTTCCCCTTAACAGCTATGTCCTATTTCGTTCTTCCCTTTTCACCATCTTTCTTGGTCAGAAAAGAGAAGATAACGACAAAATCGCTAACTTTTGATTGCTAATTACTAACCAATAAATTCGGTTGCAAAAACGATGCTTGTGGGAAATGCAAGTCTATCTATGCAGTCTGTCTTGCATCCAAGATGCGATTCTCGCAAGCCTCGTTAATTTAACCGAATTTATTGGCCAGTAATTAGTAATCGAAAGTTAGCGATTTTGTCGTTATCTCTGTCGAAGGAGAACTAAAATGGCCGCTTAAATATAATAGCGGCCATTTTAGCCCCCCAGATTGTTAGTACAAATTGCATATGTGTAACTTACCAGTAGTAACCGAGGGATTAACAAGGTTTTCCCTATTAACAGTGTTGTTTTTCTCTACAACAATAGGAGGTTCTTTCGAGAAGTCAGGCGGACTCATTCTGGCGGGCAGGGTCCTAGCTTTCACGGGCTTCGGTTTACCGTTGCAGTCTGGTGTAGTAGCTTTCATTTCTGATAGGATCTTCTTTCGTCCGACGTACTGGAATTGTTCGGCGCATATCCTGAAATAGATTATGGATAATTTAAGTATTGATCAACCCGCTCATTAAGTAGAGACAAAAAAAGACACACGCGTAATGATGACACAAAGGATTTGAAAGAGAACAACTTAAAGATATGAGTGGGAAGTATTAGTATCAATATAAGTATATAGGGTGTAAACAACCTCATAACGAAGCCGTCAACCAAGCATTCTCATGCATTGGAACTTTGACCCCCAATATCTCCGTACTAGAAGGTTCCCATTCCCAGGTATGGTGTAGAACAAAAAAATGATCGCAATGACGGGGAAAACAAGTGCCTTTCGGCTTCGTTAAGGTGACACATCACACGGGCTCGAACTCATTGGTGGGCGTGGCCAAAAAGCACGCTGTCTCACCTGGCATCGTGCCCGACAGAGATAGTATCAGTGAGGAGCAGTTAGACGCTAGTCTTCACGCGCGTCTAGTTCGTACGCACACACTCAGCGTTCCGAACCGTTCCGAACAAAATCGAAGTTATATAATACTTTCGTCTGACCTTTTATTTAAATGCGCTAAATAGAATAAAACAAACTTATTCTTTAAAAAAAATACTATAGTTGGTGCCAGTTAAGATGAGAATAGCGGTCATTGACCCACCTACATTTATTAAACTTCTTAACTTTGAAAACCAAAAACTTTTTTGCAAAAAATAAAACCGACTTCAAAAAACACAAAAAAGTGAAAAATAACTTTAGCTTCAGAAGTCGGTGACTCTTGTTTGATTGATTTCGTTTTTTTGTCACCGACTTCTGAAGCTAAAGTTATTTTTCACTTTTTTGTGTTTTTTGAAGTCGGTTTTATTTTTTGCAAAAAAGTTTTTTATTTTTCCATTTTTAGTTGTTCCCAAATATTTGCCATGAATTTATTTGGCATTGTTAACAATACATGTCATGGTAATAGGCGTATCCCCAATATATGGAACTTAACATACCTTTTTTTTTCGGATGGGAAATCATCAAATTATCGCTCTGGGCGGAGCGGAAGGGAGTGTCAAAAAAAAAAAAAACAGTTGAATTGAGAACCTCCTTTTTTTGGAAGTCGGTTGAAAATAAGCTTGTTCAAGTCTGGAATCGTCATCTATCGTGATCGTCAACATTTTTTCTAATGAATAACGAAACATGGTTTATTTGTTTTGGCTCGTAGGGCAATGACCGCTATTCTCATCTTAACTGGCACCAAATATATCAACTTATAACGTCATCGTCACTACACAATTAGCGAGATTAGTGGCAACAATAATATTGTATAACTATATTGTTTGTTATTGTTCGCCAGGTCTGCTAATCCCTCGAGAGAAATAAATGGCTGTGAAGCCAGCAGAGTCTGGACGTTGGTCGGCAGACGACTGCTTTATATTGGCATCGTGGTACTGTGGATTTCCTTGGCCTGATAAAGTTTAGGATTTCCTTTTCAGGGCGTATCACGTCGGAGTCACCAATTTACTGGTTGTTATACACTATCTAAATTAAATTAAAAATGTTCATAATTCTATATAAATTTAGTCAACACAAGACAGAGAAGTGACAGATCAGAAGAAAAGTAAAAATTATATCGTGAAGGTTTTATGTATATAAAGTTTCTAAATAAGTAGGTCGCTACAGCATATTATAGGGTGTGCGTTTCGATGGCGCGACCACGGCGTTTTTTTTTTAAATGACTATGCCATGATTTTGTAAAAATATGTATGTACGCGGTTCAAATTTCCAAAAACCTTAAATTTGTCAATGGTTAAAAAGTTATAAGGGTTTGAACGTGGCCACGCCATCGAAACGCGGAGAACCGCGCGGCCACGGAAATCTTAAAAACTAAGCGTTGCAGAGACCTGAAATTTAGGTAAATAACAGATTGAATTTCTAAAAAAAATATAAAAAATCCTAGGTTTACATTTCAGGAGCATACGTACGGTATCGCTTATCACCTTCAAAATGTTCTGAATGTGAAATTTAAAATTGAAATTCATTAATTTAATTAATTAATTAATTTAATTTTAAATTATTTTTTTTACAAAATCTTGCCAGTTTAAAAAAAAAAAATGCCGTGGTCGCGCCATCGAAACGCACACATGAACAGGCCCTTCAACTTCAGCGAAAAACAAATGACACGTCACTGACGTCATGCATGAAATGAAAAGGACAGAAATATAGGTCTTGTTCTTCTATCAAACGAAGGATATGTCAATATCGCGTGTCCCCCTCCCGCACCGCACCGGGGGAAACATTATTCAGTGAGATGCACGAAAATTCATAGTAAAAGGCGCGCGTAAAAAAATATGAAAAGGCTTTTGGGAAATCGAATTTTATGAAAAAACCACTGCATAAATCATTATCAAATAAAATTTATTGAATTCTTCGATAATTGTGCTGTGTAGGTACCGACTTTGTTTTGGAAATTTGACACTTCTTTTATTACTAATTTACGCCCAAAGTTACGTTAAAATTGGCAATAAAAATGAATCTTTGGTAGCTCTTAACTTTTGAATGGCCATTTATTTTACTATTCTGTTTCCGCACAGACACAATTAATAATGAGACAAAACGATATCATGTTTAACTTTAGATGTACCATGTCAAACAGTGGAGTAATAGCCCCCCGAAATTTGTATGGAAAATATGTTGCGCAGTTCAACCTTAAGAGGTTTTTTACACCCTTTATAAATTTTAGAAAACAAAGTTATCTTTTAGAAATTATTTTGTACCCTATCACAATGTTCCCCTGTTTAACCCAAAGGTTGACTTATAGAGAATGCCTTGTGGCATAAGTCCGCCTATGTACCACTATTGTACATGAAGTTTAAATAAATACATAGATAAAAGGTGCTCTACAGAGCTGAACTTTTTCTAAAATAGATTATTAATTCTTGTGGCAGAATATTGTAATACGTTTTTTATTGGAACTTGCTCAAAACAAATTACAAAAGTTACTTAGTAGTTTTCCAAACAAAGACTTACTCTAAAACATTAAAGAATGATTGCTGTTGAGCCTGAGATTGTGTCTTCCACCAGTCCACAAGCCTTTCATCATCCAAATACTTCAGAACGAACAGGAAACACAAAAGCACATCCCGCACCTCTTCTGCAGACATCACACCGAACCTATACACACGAAAATGACTATTAGTGACAATTAATACGGTTGAATATTCCATGATGATTTAATTATACATACCGAGCCGACGTACACCATAATAAACGCAAAACACATGTAAATAAGGTTCAAAATTATATGATGATGTAAGTACCTGTTGACTTGGTCCCCAATTTCGCTCAAATCGAGTCGTCCAACGTTTCTAGGTAGCGAGTCTCCACCAGACATAGTAGATACAGACTCTAAGGAGCTTTGTGACATGTTGTTGGCGTGATCTGAAGATATAAGAGACTTGCATGAGTTTCACAAAAGATTCTATAAAATAGTTCTAAATTTTCGAACTAAGATTGTTTTAGTGTGAGATAAAGAGTTTTAGATTTTTTTTTTAGATTTTTCGCAACGGAACTGTGGTGGTTATAACACATTGACACGATGGGTGTGACTCGTTGGGAACCCATCATATTATTTAAAAGGACGAATGGCACCGCTCGTAAATAACGTACTTAATATGCTGTTATTATGGATTTGTTTTTTTTTTCGATATAAGTCCAGAAAACAATCCCTAATGCCATGGAGCCACGGGTAATTAAAATTACCCATGGACCCGGTAATGGGTCGACCCACCGGGACCACGAGTAATGCGTGTATAATACGGCCCGATAATTCCAGAGACTAACTGACCGCTTCCTTGAACGGCATTACTGGTAAAATTATGTTAATGCATTCCATTTTTCGACTTCGGATTGGTCCGAAGAAGAAGACATATTTTACTGGCTGTAAAGTGGCGCGAAATGTGCTATTTTCTCAGTTTTTTTTCAACGCCTATAATGTTACTTACTCTAAAAACACCAAATGCGCAAACATTTTCTTGAAAATTATAATTACTCACCTTTTCCATACATATGATTGCTCGGTATAGTGGGTGGTTCCTTGAAATGCGCCGAGTTCCTAATAGGTGTGTGATCAAAGTGCAAAGTCAGTCTGTTTCTTCTAGGGGTGCTATTGGCCGATGCAGCAACATTCTGAGTAATGTTGAGTACTGGGTTCATTGTCGCGTCTCCATCGACTTTATCGTGACCATTCTCTACTGGACTTGCCAAGGTTTTTGTTATTAGACGGTGGGCATTTTCTGTTGTAAAGATCATAGATATTAAGATAAATAAAAAAAGGTTTAAACATATACAAAACAAAATATTAGAATTAAATGAGTTGATAGATATAAATGTCCGTGGTGTACTATTTGGTTGAGATAGCCAGCGCGTAAAAATTAACAGAAGTTCTCAAAAGAAGACTTTTTAATATCATTTTGAATTATTATCCTAGCATTCAATTAATTGTTTATTACATTCTACAGTTAATCTGTGAACAGCGTTGTGGGCTACAATAATGTTTAAATGTTTGTGTATATTTTTTTTAATACTTTATGGTGTAGCTGTTTGCTTTTCCTTTTGAATAAAATAAAAAAGACCGATCAATATACACACATCAAAAATAATTAGCGATCACTTTGAAAAATCGAAATCTTTTTTTGTTATCTACAGTAGATTATATTATGATTTCTTCTTTTATGATTCTTTTAAGTATTATTTTTTATTTCAAACAGGATATTTCTATATAAAGAAAACAAAGATTTTTTCTGATAAAGTTTAATTTATAAAAAAAATATCAGCTTATGCTAGTGATCACAATTTTTTTTTGATGTGTGTATACTCAAAATCTCTCTAGTAGGTTTGTTGTGTGGTTTTATTCGTGGATATAATGTTCTATATTTAAATTGTCATGTTTATTTTATCCAGAATTACTTACCGAGAACGATAGTAAGCCACGGCGAATATAAGTACGCAAGTCTAGCTCGGCACTGTCGAGTTCTATACCGGTCATCATGTTCATGCTTAGTCAATAAAGCCCGTAACACACTCAACGCAGACCTACGTTTCAAGGGCGCTTCTCGCAATGACTGTTCCACCTGAAGAATAAAGACAATTGAAATATTTGTATGAATTAGGAATAAATGAATGTATTCAAGCATGGGTCATGCTTTATAGTAATTAGCTAGCAATGTACATATTTGGAAAACAAGGGAATACTTGTTTTAGTAGGGTTCCAGCGAGAAAGTGTCTCATTATAAAATCTTCAGTGAGTCTCAGCCTGGCGGGATCTGCGTAAAAGTAATAGTTATTCACTGATGGTTAGAGACAAATACACTTTGTCTAATAGCACAGTCTATCTATATCTCTCTCTAAAAATGTTTCGGGGCACATGACCTCCCCGAGACACGGCGCGAAGTCTTTTCTCTACTAGACTCTTTCGTCTTCATTTCAGCAGTCGATTCTATAACAACATAACATCACGCCTGTAATCCTCGAAGGGTTAGGCAGAACTGTACCCTAATAGTACCTACCCCCCACATTTCGCCAGTTATGTTTAAGTCCCATGTAATAGGGGGCGAGCTTATTGCCATCAACCAGGCACAAGTCCAGAATTTGCGACAGCTACTGAGAAATTCCTGAAGGAAAAACTCAGTAACTCGAGCTTGCAACCACTGGACCAAAGTACCATAATATCGTTGCTTTCTCAATGGGGATGGTAACTGTGGAACTAATGGCGCTAGCAGAGCTTGTACCAAGCATCGTCATTGGTTGAAAAACTGTCAGTCATTTTAAATTTCAAAATAGCTTGTCCTCAATGGTCAGATTGGGACTAAGCTATGGACACGCCATCTACAATCAGCTTTGACCAGCCTTCCCCATTGACTTGTATCTGTCAAAACGCGACATTGCCGATCATGTTGTGGGAGGTCTGGGGACGTCACTCGGTGTCTAGTCTGGGAAATTTCTCCCCTCGAATGTTGCGTCCTGAGTTTTTTTTTTGTCAGCTCGGAACGGATTCTCATCACGAATAAAATAAAAAAAACTTAAATAATGTTCAAATAATGTACGTATGAGATACAGATACACTGTGCTTTTACATAAAATCTGTTATACTGAATTCTCACCTTCAGCGCCGTCTCTTGACAATTTGTTCGCGTGTAAAGGCAGATTGAACGGTACAAAGTGCTCATGAGAACAAATTGTTTGGAGGAACGTGAACTTGAAGTCAAACAACGCTTTCGGATCGCATACTTTAAACTTGTCTAGATATTTCTTTATTTGTCGGAACACGAAACCTCTGTCCATGAATGATAGGCAAGACTGCAAAACAAAGATTTACTTATGTAGAGTTACTACTAAAAACTGTGTAGTAATTAATACGTAAACGAAACATATTATGTACACTTTTTTTTTTCGGGTGCGAAATTATCCAATGACTCTGGGCGGAGCAGGAGGGAGTGTCAGACTTTTACTGACTAAAACCCATCCATGTTCCTTCATCGCCCTTTGTGTTCCGGGGCCACGGTATCTCTTTCGAACAGTCCCGCAACCCCGGCAGGCATCGGCCCTTGCGGACCCCTTCCTTTTGATGACTCTCATTGAGGCGCGCGTGGAACACTCCTGCGCCGTCGACACGGCTTGTCGTCATGAGACGGACGGACGGCGAGCTAGCCCATAGCCCACAGGCCTGATATTATGTACCCTAACATTCCAAGAATAATTAATTACCTTTAGGAACGTAGCGAGATTCTTGTTAAAAATATGAGTTTGCATCGGTTGCTGTAATATGTAAGACGGTTCCACAGTCGATACCAATTTGTCAATATTTTCCAAAAGATCAGCATGAAATCTTTCATTGCGTGACATCTAAAAAAGGGATTAGTATACAGTTAATAAATTACAAGAGGAAAATATCATTAAATTAATTAACATTAATACTATACAGGGTGTAAAAGACCTCATCACGAAGCCGTCAACCAAGCATTCTGTACATCAAACTAAGTAACTTTACGCAAAAATTATTGCTGGGAAACGACTTTTTTTTTGGGGTGAAAAGTCATGTTTTGTGGTAGAACTCAATGTAACGCACTCAAAATATTGTGCTGATGGATGGATTGAATAGTACGGGGGTCGTGGAGGTGTTTAAAGTAAAAATCTTACATTAAAAACTTGTATTAAAAAAAAAACTTGCCAAAAAGTTGTAACTTTGACCCCCAATATCTCCGTAACTAGAAGGTTCCCAGGTATGGTGTAGAACAAAAAAATGATCGCAATGACGAGGAGAACAAGTGCCTTTCGGCTTCGTTAAGAGGTGTTTCACACCCTTTATATAAAACACAATGTGGTTTTCCTTGTGCTATTTTAAAACGGAGTAGGTACTTACTTTAATTCTTCCTGTATTGATTAGATACTGTGCCATGCTTTTGGTAATGATGTCGAAGAAAAAGCCGGAATACTGCATGAATTTGTTTCCTAGCAGAAAGTCCGGTTGGTTGGGGTCCACGAACATGTGGAGGGGGGCCGTCAACATTGTGTGCAGTTTGAATTCAACGCAGTTGAACACGTACTGTAGATAAAAAAGAAATAAAATAAAAAATATTCGTGATATGTTTAGAACTATTTTTAGAAATAGCTAATGAGACGGAAAAAAATATGGAGCTAGGCCCTAATAATTACTAGGGAAAATGAAGTTGGTAATTAACATATATCATTCTTGTTACAATTAAATAATGCACAAATCATTCATGTAATAGTTATTTCTTCATTATTATCAGGATTAAACTGGTAATATTAATCATTATCGTAAAATAACGACCCGAATGGCGCAGCGGTAGTGAGGCTGCCTTACGTTCTTAGGGTCCCGGGTTCGAATCCCGGTAGGGGCAAATGTTTGTGTGATGAGCATGGACATTTGTTTCTGAGTCATGGATGTTTATGTTTATAACAAAAAAATATCTATGTAGTATATCAACTATCTGCTGTCTACGACACAAGCCTCGTTGCTTAAGTGTCGCACTAGATGCCGCCGGTGTGTGTAATGTTAAGCGATATTTGATTTTAAGTTAAGCTTACCTTAACGTAGCTATCCAATAAGTCCTTTCGACCGTAGTCATGTATCATGTGAACAAAATGAACGATCAATTTTACAATCTGGTACCCCATATCTTGAGTGTAGCTTTTTTCTACCGTCTGCAAACAGAAACAAAGATTTCAAAGCGAACATGCATAAAAGAAACATTGTATCATTTTATTTTTAAGTACTACTGAGTTCACTGACGGTCAGCCAATTTTCACCCTTATGCACTAAGTAATAAGGTTGTATAAGTGGTCAACCGTCAGTGAAATCCGTAGTACATAGTCTAGAAACAACTTGTGACCCTGCCTTTTATAGAATACAGGTGTAAGTAAGTTCATAGCATACTAGCTGACGTCCCGCGGTTTCACCCGCGTAGTAACCGTTCCCGTGGGAGTAAGGGAATAAAATATAGCCTATAGCACTCACGAATAATGTAGTTTTCTACCAGTGAAAGAATTTTTAAAATTGGTTCATTACTTCCGGAGATTACCCCCTACATACAAACTTACAAACATACAAACAAATGTTACCTCTCTAGAATATTAGTATAGAAAAATCACTGAAAAAAATAATTACCATCAATTCAAAAAGTTGATTCATAATAGTCGGCAAGAAAGCAACGAGCGAACTCAACTTAATCGCGTGCGCAGCTTTGAGCGCATTGCATACGTCATTCCACGGCGGCGGAGACGGAGAGGTGGGGGGGGAGCTCGACTTGATGAGTCTTTCAGCTTGGTTGAACAGATTGTGCAAGTGTGAGTCTCTGGTGGCTACTGTTGAGTCCAGGACTAGTTGACAGCGGAAGAGCTGCTTCTCAGCTTCCACCCATACAACTTCCGGGCCCGTGTTCTGTGTAAAATATAAATATTTTTAAAGGCGATGTAAAAACAAAAAGATGAGTTTGGAATGCATTTCTCACAATTGTCGTACTCTGAACGGTTTGTTGTGATTCACATTATTGTTATATCATCGTAACAATAATGTGAATCATAACAAAGTTGCATTACTTCCAGTGAAAATTAAGTACGTTAGAGTCTGTTTTCACCACGGCACAAATAAATATAAAGCAAACGGGGATTTTCAACTCTTTATGCTGAGCTGAGTGTAGACTATGCAACACCTCGTTTTTACAAGGCAATACATTTGAAGTGTCGCGTGTGTTGGTTCAATGGGGCATTGTATTGTGTAATGAGTTGGTTTCCGCAACTTCACGCACAAAACGATTTTTCTTACGGAATACTTAGCATAAATACAATAAATTATAAAAATATGCACGATAGCATTCCCAATGAGGGTTGATGCAATAGGGAACATGCATACGTTTTCTGTTTTTTATTTCGATACGGAATGTTAAAGTCTATAAAAATAATGTCAAAAAGCGAAAACAAGACATAAATCGGCCAAACAACACAAAAGTTACAAACCATTTAAACTTTTGTTTCTATCTCTTTCTAGATAAACGGAATTTAGTATGAATTTAGTACATCGATGCAGCGAATGACGTCATTCGCTGTATCGGATCTCTCTGTCTAATCAACAGTTTCAAATGTTTATAACTTAGTACCTATTCTTTATAGGTATTAAAAAAATAATTTCACCTTGCTATTTCTGATGTTAATACGCTTTGTTTAGAGTGATAAAAAAAATCATGCATAACCCTATTGATGGGTTGAGGCAGGTGGCCGGTGAATTTTTTGCCAAAACCCAATCAGTATGATACAATAGGCTATAAGCATGTTTTTTTTTTATCACTCTAAACAAAGCGTATTAACATCAGAAATAGCAAAGTGAAATTATTTTTTTAATATCTATAAAAATACTAAGTTATAAGCATTGAAACTGCTGATTAGACAGAGAGATCCGATACAGCGAATGACGTCATTCGCTGCATCGACGTACAAAATCCATACTAAATTCCGT
The DNA here is from genome assembly GCA_905147715.2 of Xestia xanthographa. Lineage (NCBI taxonomy): Eukaryota > Metazoa > Arthropoda > Insecta > Lepidoptera > Noctuidae > Xestia > Xestia xanthographa. The sequence continues at coordinate 19,907,111 of LR990655.1, read as the reverse complement.
TTATCTAGAAAGAGATGGAAACAAAAGTTTAAATGGTTATAAATGTTGTGTTGTTTGGCCGAATGTCTTGTTTTCGCTTTTTATCATTATTTTTATAGTACTCTAACATTCCGTATCGAAATAATAAAAGAAAATTTATGCATGTTCCTTATTATAAATGGGAAAAAATGGGACACAGACCAATCATAAATCATTCAGCATTCTAGTATACCTCAATGAGCAAAAGAGTGCAAGAATTAATTTTATAAATAAGACATACCCCTTTTCCAAGACCTAATGGCTGGATAGCCAAGTACCCAGATGGTAAGTGTGTTGCGATAGGTAAGTTTACAACTTCATCGACCAATTTATCGTTTTTCAACAACGGTATCCACGCGTATCTGAAAGGAAAGCGAACGCGGTGTAAAAACAATGGTATACCAATTGAGATCATTATTATATAAACTAGTCATCAATTAATATAATATAAGACCCCATATTGATATGGGCTAGATCTATGATGTATTGTTTGTTAGAAACAATAGGGGTGGATGTAATACTGGTTTTTATTGGCAATCAAATCGATGACGATAAGCCTCATACTATGGTAAGAAAGTGGGAATTGATAGGCATAACATAACATAACATCACGCCTGTAATTCCCGGAGGGTGGGCAGGGGCGTACTATCGAGGACACTATTGAAGGTTCCCAGGTATGGTGTAGAACAAAAAAAATATCGCAATGACGAGGAGAACAAGTGCCTTTCGGTTTCGTTAAGAGGTGTTTTACACCCTTTATAATTCTCGTTTTTCTTAAATCTTATAAATATTCGTATTAAGGTCGTTATGGCTTTTTAGAGGGTGTATTTTAACAACGGTATTCACGGTTTCTTGCAAAAATATACAGTCAAAATAATTACCCAATACAAGTTTCAACGTTAGCATCGTTTTTCTTCGTGAGGTCGCACGATATGTGGTGGAAAGTGAACAATAGATGATGCTGGGAAGTTAGTGTGGCCGGTAGTCGGATCTTAGCCTCGTCGCTCCATGTGGGGCTCGCATTGTGATGCAGCACTGAGCAGCGGTACTGTGACGTCATGCCGAATCTTCCGTAGACCACCTAAAAGAATAAATGAGAATGGGATATTGTAAATCGGGTGAATTAAAAATTACCTGGCGACTCATGATGAAATATTTGAAACAATAAATAAGCGAATGATTATTTGATGAGTATTTACTCATCAGTATCAGTTTAATATCAGTATCAATGTAATTTAATATCAATATCAGTTTTATATTTTGAATTTACATTCGCTTTCTAAATATTATCCAATGAGAATATTGTCATTATATGGAGAGGCTATAGCAAGATTGACATCGGCCGGAGCACATCGGACTGCATCGGAGCGCATTTTAAAATGTGTTAGAGGAAATTGAAGTAGAATGCCTTATTTGCACGGGATTTGCACCGATACACGGATCCAACCGGGTTCCAACCAGCCCGCTTAGCATGAACGCCGTAGACACGAAAGAGAAACGACAAATCTTTTGTTCATCTGTCATTGAATCGACAAAATGACAGATGAACAAAAGATTTGTCGATTAAGCGATAAGCGGGCTGGTGTATATTCCATGCAACCAGCAACTACTTCATAACCGCTTACATTTACTATGCGCTCCGATGAGTCCCGCGACACGGGCCGGCAAATGTAAATCAGTACGAGTACTTAAGTGCAATGGGCAGTCAAGAGGTGATACTCTTATATCTTGTGAAATTATGAGGTATATATGCTATCAAATATGCTGGCAGTTTTTATTGAAATCGGAAAGTACTTTTGTTATTTTTCATTATTTCTCACTGTATGTGAAATTTATTTAATAAATGCCAAAATAATGAAACAGGAAATGTTATTTAATCAGATATTAATTCACTATATTCCATAGAACTTTGAGGAAATATTTATGTCAAGGTCAATGTTTACGTCAAATTGGTTACATACATTTTTTACGTCTTTTTTTACTTTTGGCTATGTGCAATAATCAACCTAAAAGAAATTATTCTTACCTCAAGTGACTTAGGTTCTCCAGTATCATTATCCCTTAACTCAATAGAACAGGCAATATTCCTGGCTCGTGCAAACATTTTCTGAGATTCGAAATTCAAAGCCAACGGGCGGACGTACAAATGGTGTATGTATGCTGCATACGGCTGCTCCGGTTCCACGTTGAGTGTTGCCAGTTCTACTGTGAGTGGCGACGTAGGCGGAAGTGGAAAAGGTTTTAATGCAGCGTAGGAGTTTGACATACAATCTGTAAAGCATCCGGGTGACGTTTTAGAAAAGTATAATCGGAAATGGTTTACTTCAAAATACAAGTAATTCTTCAAGAGTTCTATGTGAAATCCCTGCAAAAAAATCCAAAAATTACAAGCAAAATCCAGTAGGGTTATTACGTATCTTTTTGATCTCCAGTGACGATCAAGCTTCGGTTGTACACCGAACTTTGATGACAACCGAGAATGTCAAAATATTGGTATTACGTATTAGGTACACAGAGTGGATATCACTTTACGGTGATTAACAGCCCGAGTACGGTGTAACGTCTTTCACAAAAGCCACTTCAAACTCAGTTGTCATCAATTTGATGTCCACTATGCTCACATAATCGCAATAATAGAAGAATGGATACGAAAGCGTCTGTCAAAATGAGTTACGGTGACTATCAGCCACGATGGGCACCGATGACGTACATGGGCACCGATATTTGATCGCGACTGGTAATACATAATACGAAACTAAGCTTTTGACAGTTATTTGATGGACACTGAGCCCAGTTATTATCATTTCGAGCTGTCAACAGAGATACGTAATAGGCCTGCAGATCTACATTAGAAAAAATATTCTTACTTGGTACTTGTTCGTTACTTTGATGTATATTAATACTGAGCCAGCCAGGTATCACAGTTAGTTTAGCCATTTTCTCAGACTTGCGGTAGTCAGACAATATTTTTAGCATATCATCATCTGACATTTTGTTGGGCTCCTGCCGGTATATGGCGGGGAATTCAGGCGATAAGTCCAGGTCATTGCTGTACATTCTGAAACAAACACTTCTGTATAAAACAATTTTTTTATGAAGACGCAAACATTCCATTTAAATTATAGTTGTGTGAAAGATTGTGAAGATTGCATGTCTGTTACTCAATCACGCGGAAACTTCTGAGCAGATTCAAATCTGTACAGCCTGATAAACCATGTCCACGATTACACGATGCGAGTGAAATCGTGTGAGGTACATTTTTTTTTATACTTACTTGTACAAAGGTTTCGCTGCCCAAGCAAAAGGCATCCTGTAGGTTCCCACACGGTTTGCATAAGCTTGGACATTTTTGTGGACTTTGAGCCCAAGTCTCGGGTCCTTAGTAGCTTTGAGATACGGCTCCATCACCTGACTCACATGACCTTGCAAGATCTTGTCAATTTTCACCACCAAAAACAAGTCGGGGTGGGGATTGTTTACCGACAGCATTACCTGAGAATTAACATAGAGATGTTATAGCTTTTTAACCCGCTATAAAATTACCATAAATGCATCTCAAGTTTCACAAGTTTTCTTATGTAAATTGATGTAAAAATACCTGTCTCTTCGATCGAAACCACTCTTCCGGTATCTGATTAACGTCTAACTTAACATCGTAACTAAAATTTTCAACTAATGACTTTGTGCACTCCGTGTCCTTGACTAGATCTCTGACGGCATCGTGGTTGAGGTCAAAGTGGAAGTTCTCCGAGAGTTTCTTCCCACTCCTCGCGTCGTACAACGCTAAGTACGTGTAATAGGGCTCTACTTGACATAATAATTCTTTATCGCCGTCTATGGGCGCTTGTAACCTAAACTTTAAGCTTTCGCATTTGAGCAAAATTCTTTGGCCAAAATGTTCTCTGAAACAATAAAATATACCGTTCAACCTAGACGGTGTAAACAAGAGTGTTCGTGACAGTTAGGTTAGCAAAAAGAAGGCTAGAAAATAAAACAGTTTATAGCTTGCGGAATGTCAGTCTGGCTGAAATTGTTTTATTGTTATGACCTTGTAAAGACGAAAAAAAGGCACAACAAACAGTTAAGGCCTGCGTAGGAAAAGTCGCTTTCACTGGCAACCAAGAAACTGATAAAAAAACAAACAATAGAGAGACTACGTACTTGAATGGTTCGAGCTGAGGTTCAGGCGAAGGCGCACGCTTATACGGCATACTGAAGATGTTATATCGGCACTCGTTGCGCGCGGCCGCTATGGACATGTCTGTCTCGCGGGAGTACCGCATTAGGAGCGGGTTCATGCTGTGCTCCAGACCCTTGAGGGTGCCGTACGTAGGGGGTGGAGGCTCCGCTGTTAGGGATACGTCGGCATCTAGATATTATGTGTGGGTTAATGTTGCATTTTTGTGAATAAACTAAAGTAATTAGTAGCTTTAAAAAAGCATCTTGCTAAATTAACAGATGAACGGATGAATGCACCACACTTAACCTCCACCAGTGAAGAAACTTGTGATGTTTCTATGGACAGTCCACTACCACGTTCCTGATTGACTACTTCTGCTCTCTTTATGTAAAGTAGATGATGATAAAAAGTATATGAGAGAATATTAGGTAGCTTGAAAATAGTATTTAATTGTCTCATTGAATGAAACAGTGTCGTTAATCCTACCTTTATCCAACGCCTCATCGCTTTGGTGAGTTTCTTGGCTATCCTGGTTCTTCTTCAGCGCTGCTTTAAAAGCATTGATCCAATCATTCACGTCTTCCTCATTCTCAGCTGCAAACGTATAACCTTTTCCTCCAGACATGCGCAATTCGAAGGAAAACCTTCCCTTTTTTGGATTCTGTAACCACGCGGAATATTATCTTACGTAGCAATATCTTTTAGGTCCCTACCTATACGTATACAGAGTGTAAACAACCTCATCACGAAGCTGTCGCGGACTTTCATGAGATATAATCCGCGAATGTAAATACAACAATAATCAGACATAGCAACATTACAACAATAATTTTATACAATGGCAACATCGATGCTACATTGCAGGAAGTACGTGCGAACCTGTCAAATCAATCCGACGCGGTAAGAACCAGTATTTTGTCTTGTCTTTGTTAAGCTAAAGTTTAGTCAGAAGCCGTGTTTACCAAACTGAGTTTGTATCGGGGTTGGAGCCCATCTCTGGATTGAAAGCTGAGTATCTAATGTTTTAAGATTAATTAAGTTATTCACTGAAACCAGTGTTCTTGAGAATACTGAAATACTGAATAATGATTATATGTAAACCAATGAGGTTGGCAAACTTTGTATGTTGTAGTTGTATAATATAACTGAAGCTTCTTGAGATCTCAATTAGTACTAGTATGGTTGAGGCGGTGAGAATACCACTCCGTCTTCCCATAAAGGTATGTGCTTGACCTTAAAGCCCTGATTGAGGCGGTGAGAATACCACGCCGTCTCAGGTATGTGCTTGACCTTAAAGCCCTTTGTTGATGATTATTGAGGCGGTGAGAATACCACGCCGTCTCAGGTATGTGCTTGACCTTAAAGCCCTTCGTTGATGATGATTGAGGCGGTGAGAATACCACGCCGTCTCTAGTAAAGGTATGTGCTTGACCTTAAAGCCCTTTGTTGATGATGATTGAGGCGGTGAGTATGGCCTTATGGAGGCCGCCGTCTTCTAAATGTATGCTTGACCTTAAAGCCTTTATGAGTGCCCTTGGAAGTGAGCTTCCAGGATTGGAAACCATACCGTTTTCCAGCTGTTGAGTAGTGTGATAACAAGATCTAATATTTGACATTTGGTTTCAGTAAATACCAATAATCTAAGATGCCCAAAATATCGAAGTATCATTGTCATCGATAATATCTATCTACAGATGGTCAAAGTAGCCCCTCTGCTCAGGTCTGGTTGCTCTGCGTTCTGTGCTCTGTCTCCACAAAGAATTAACAAGCGAAGCAGATAAAGTAAACCCAGGTACAAGTTACACATAATATTTTTTTTCTCATTCGCTACGTCTGCCTAAGGTTACACCCTCAGAAGAGATCAACATAATACTCTAGTATCTCATGATTCCTTTTAATACTAGAATCTTAACATATATGGGCAGACGTCGCGACATGGTGGAGATGCTGGGATTTAACTGGTTTCAAGAATATTATGAGTGCCAAGAGAACCTAATGCAGGCATGGCAGCAGCACCATAAGTAAGAGAGAAGTAAATTGTCACAACTCTTATCACCAACAGTGGAGAAGAGCAATAATTACACAGTGATTTAAAGCTATTTATACCACACTAGAAGTTGTGAATAAAGATTTAGTTGCAGGACGCACTAATGTGAGCGGGGGCTACCGACACCACGACGAATTATAGATCTATTTTGTTATTAAACTACTTTGTAAAAGTTTGATTTTAATAACACTTATTTGTAGCGAAAGTTTTAGGAATGAATCGCTAGATGGCGTTAGTTGCCTCAATGTGTAAATAATTATTTCGATCTATTGTCTTTAGGAGAATATTGTATTTGCAGTTGCGTGATTAAAAATTATATTATTATTTTATTCATTATCATTGAATCGTGACATGTCATTTAATCAATCCCTTAAAAAGAGGAAGGAGGATTGTTTTGATCCAGTCGGAAGTTCGTCCATTCCGTAAGCAAAGCAATATTGTCAAATGACTGACGAGAAATTTTTTGAATGGAATTTAATTTATGAAATTAACTGGATTAAATACAGCAATAAAGAATTAAATAATTCTTATTTAATTTCTTTGTTGTATAAACAAAGTTACCTTTCAGATAAGATTAAATAATATGAGTACTTCAGCCAACATAGTCCATAAGGATGTACGTGTATGTGAATCGAGTTTTTTGTTACTCTTATTACACTCGCAGAAATCGATTGTGGTTTCGATTAATTTATGTTTTGTTTGTTTTAACGCTCGATTATTGTGAACGTGATGTCTAATGTATCTGACATACAAGATTGAGATACTGTTTAATTTTAAGTCTGGAATATTTATTATTACAATACACTTTACAAACCACAAGGTTTGGACAAGGAATTGAAGAGTTTACCCTGATTACCTAATCACACGAAACGAGAAGATGATACGCTATAGGTATTAAGTTTGACGACACGATCTCCATGTTCGTTTAAGTGAATCAAGAATCAGATTCCACAGGATACTAATTGGTACTATCCTTACTACTTTTATTAATTGAAACGGCAACTTGTTTATGTCATTTCATAGGTTATTAATGTTCTGTGCATTTTATAGTGTATGACAATTGCGGTGTACGGCTCGATGCGATGGAGTCGATTAGTACTTCAGTACGTGAAGTATACCAATTAAACTAAGGGAAATCTTTAGCAAATTTATTGATTACCCTAAAGTTACGTTTGACATTCGTTTATTTCTAGTCAACGTTTACTGATACAATAAACTGTAGAGGATAATACTGGAATTTTAATATAATCGATAAATTGGAAATCGATTGTTGTTACGATTTATACGGTTAACTACCGCCTCACTATAGCCAGAAAAGTTTTACTTGTGAAGTTGTGACGTACGAAACGAAATAACGACGAGAAAAGTTTGAATACTTTGTTTTGCTAATAAATAATGTCATCTGCTCTAAAACACGAAAGTTGTTTAGAATATATTGGTAAGTTATCAATATAATTATTGATTTCAATTTGAACGATTGAACTTTCTGTTGATCCAGTCTAGGTGAATTGTGAATTTAATCTAAATGTGTAAAATTTAATCCTAAATAAAGCGATATGATCGTATCATATCATAATAGACACTGAAAGGCTCATGAGAATTGCCATGTTGCTCTTGTGAAAACCATAAGGATTGATGTGATAATCGGGGATTTACAGAAAACACATCGATCAACTAGGGCTAGTATTTTGCGGCCTATTACCTATCTGAAAGGACAGCTCCGAGTACGATTCGCTGTGTAGACGGAACTACTGATACCTACACAACACAACTGCGAGGTAATTATACTTTTATTAAGATTGGTAGATGAGATCATACCGGGTTGGTACCTACCTATGCCATGAGTGTGCATACAAATTGCAAAGAGATTGGTTCCTTACATACGAGCTTTAGTGGATGGCTCACACCGGCAGAGTTCTTGATGTGATTTGCCTATTAGAAGGTTCGGTGGGCACCGAGTACCTAACAAAGATTGCTAAATAATATGACTAACATGTATAAGTAATATTACACCTCACATAACATAGAGGAAGTAATATCAATACTATAAGTGAGACTTATCACAACATAATATTTAGTTAAAATGTAGAGTAAATAACTTGTGAGAGTAAATGTTTCTTACTTGAAAACAATAGGTAGCGAGTACTAGTATTTATTGAGTACCACACCTAACAACTTAACTATTTGTTTATTAATATTGTGTTATCTGGACACATTTGATTATAGTTACTTAGTGAAGAATAATCAACATACCGGTTGGAATGTGAGATCATTTTGTCACAAAGATACATTAATTGATCAACTATATCATTAACATTTATTTTAGTTTAACATTTATTTTAGTATGGAGTAATTACTTCTTCAAATATCAACTTTATTTGTTAAAATTAAATATGTTGCCCACTGTGGAAATGAACTTGTCTGTGTTTAATCTGTTATATTAAACAGGATTCTAAAGATCTCTGAAACCAAATACATTAAATTAATTAAGACAAATTTGATATTAAAATGTAGAACTTGTTAAGTTCTTACTACCTTATTTGCCCTAGAACACATTCTAAACATGTCAACTATATTTTCAGGATTCAAATTAAATTGGATCTAAACACATAAAATATTAACTAATATAAAAACAAAGAGTAGCCCTTACATTTGCTAACACACCTTGGATAATTAAGTTTCTTGTAAATGTAAACTTAAATGAAAATGATTACATTTACAAACTGATGTAATAATTATGATAAATTCACCGTTATGACCAGTTAACATTAAAAGGACATAAGTACTCAAATCTATAAAGAGTACTACCATCATTCTTGTAGTACTTACATTAAACAAGATTGAACATAATTCTATCATATCAATTAACTCTTTGAGTACTGTAGAATGATAACAGTTGATCTACTAGGGTTAATTATAAATTTATGTTTCTGTTTTCATTTTTGAAAACGATTATCAAGTGAGATTAATATGTACCTATTAAATCTTGCTAAATCAGATTTGACGAACATTTGACAAACTAAATGATGGTGACAAGTAGGTACACATACAGTATCTGATAGAATTTCACAAACATCTGAATAGAGACTATTCCGAATAAGATAATGACATCAAATCACAATGTTTGGATTAATTTATTATATAAACTCATACACTTCTGGAGTAAGTCTATGAGAAAAGGAGAATGATCTTATTATTGTCTGTCGTAATAAAACAATAATTACTAATGCTATGCATTTTAGTAAACACAGGGGCGTGATACAATTTTCGGTTACAGGACCTGTGCGAACATGGAAGAATTACTGTTGCACCGTTTGCAATTATTAACAAATCAAATCGAACATCAGTCTAGCTTATCCTCCCGCCTCTCTATACATAACGATGAGACAAGATATGACGCAGAAATTATAAAAGTTAAACTTGAATCGTTGTTAAAGAGATTTAACGAAGACCTCACTAACTACTTTCGTATGATTAATAATCCTTCCGCTGACGACATAGGAAAAATGAGCGAAGTTCAACTTGAAGCTGAACAGAACCTTGCCGAATTAAATGTGAAAATTAAAATGTTTTCTACGCGAAACAATACAGTCGAACAGGGGGCCACCCAAGCCAGCAGCACTTCTAGCCGCCTTCCAAAACTAAACTTACCTGAGTTCGACGGGGACGTATTGAATTGGCATCAATTTTGGGACCAGTTCAGTTCTAACATCGACGCAAGAAATATCACTGAAGTCGATAAGTTATTGTACCTAAAAGCATCTGTTAAAGGGGAAGCCAAGCAGGTTATTGACGGTTTCGACACTACTAACGCCAACTACCAGATTGCGTTGAGAACATTGAAAGAAAGATATGGGAAGACTTGCCATTTAGTCGACGCTCATTACTCTGCGTTGTCTAAAGTGAAAACTGCCGATAAAACAACAAATGAGTGCAGGAAAGTACTAAACAACGTGGAACGGCATTTAAGAGTCCTAGAGTCACTTGGTGAAGATATAAACCATAATCATTTGAGGCATCTAATTTTCGAGAAATTTCCTGAAGACCTAATTTATGAACTTAAGATAAAATCGACGGAGAATTCTATTCAAGAGTTGAGGAAACTTTTGGAAATCATAATTACTGCTCGTGAAGATGCGAGTCGAATAACACAAGAACGAAACCCTAAGGTAATTGAAAATTACACTGTAGAAACGCTGCATGTTACACAAGAGAACAGAAAACATCCCATTGAAGCAAAGGAAAATATAAGCAATAATAAAGAAACGAGGTCGTGGAAGGTCAAGTCATCAGGAGAACCTCAAAGGAAGAGAACGAAGTTAAGCTGTATATTCTGTAATGGTAGCCACTTCAACGACCAATGCGATAAATATAAAACTTCTACAGATAGAAAGACGATGATCAAAAACCGTTGTTATCAATGCTTTCGTCCTGGCCATGGCATCCAAAGTTGCAAATCACAGAGGCAATGTTTTCATTGTAAAGAACGCGGGAAACACAATAGAGCATTGTGTCCTAATCAATTTCCTTCTCCAGTAAAGTCATTACGCTGTCAGCAATAAACAACAAAAGAGACACTGTGCTGCAAACGGCAGTTGCTATAGCCTCAAAGGAAGGAGACACATTCCACCAGGTCAAATGTCGAATCTTGTTGGATTCTGGGTCGCAAAGATCCTACGTCACTCAGAAAATCGCACGTAAATTAGATCTCCCAATTCAGGATGAAGAAAACTTATCTGTTTTTACCTTTGGAGCAGAAGCTCCCCGAGAACTCAAAAGTACAGTAGTTAGACTCAATTTAGAAACCCGAGACATGTCTAAACGACCAATCTATGCAAATGTAATACCAATGATATGTAAAGGAATACCATTTGCACCACGTGAGCTTAGTAACTGGAAACAGAAAGAATTACTAGCTGACGATAGTTCATCTGACCAAGTTGATATTCTTATAGGTAACGATTACTACTACAGTTTTATGAAAACTGAAAAGATTCAAATCAGAGAAAACCTGTACCTAGTTGATTCCAAGTTCGGTTGGATATTATCCGGAATAATGAACCCGGAAACTGAAGAGGCTTTAACGGTAATTACATATTTCCAAACAGAGCTAGATGTAAAGTTAACTAAACCGGACCTGCCAATGGATCAAGTAAACATATCCCCTCTGTGGGATCTTGAGTCCATCGGGATAACCGATTCACCGAAGATAACAAAGGAAGAAGAAGCGATTCGAAGCTTTAATGAGACTACCGAACTTGTCGAAGGAAGGTATTACGTACACTGGCCTTGGAAAGAATTTCCACCTAATTTGACCACTAACTTCGGAATGGCATTCGGCCGCCTCAAGAGCCTAATCAAACGAATGAAGTCCGAATCAATACAGTCATATAATGAAACGCTGCAAGATCAGCGACAGAAAGGAATAATTGAAATAGTTCCCGAATTTAGTGAAACTACAGATGAGAATAGACCTGTACACTACTTACCACATCACGGTGTTCAACAGCCAGGAAAGCCAACTAGAATTGTATACGATGCTTCGGCTAAAGTTAATGGATTTAAAAGCTTAAACGAATGTTTATATTGCGGGCCGATGATGCTCGAAGACTTAACTAAACTGATAATCAGGTTTAGATCGCATCAAATAGGTTTATCAGCCGATGTAGAAAAGGCATTCCTACAAATAGGATTACACAAGGAAGACAGGGACGTTACACGGTTCCTATGGCTTAAGGATACTTCTAAACCGGTCACAGAGGATAACTTGTTATGTATGAGATTCACTCGCGTTCCATTTGGAGTAATATCAAGTCCATTTTTGCTTAACGCCACCATTAAACACCATCTCATGAAGTCAAAAGATTCCGTCATTAGGAGCGCGGCTAATGACATATACGTAGACAACCTAGTGACTGGTGCACAGACAGTGCAAGAAGCTTTGATTCTTTGTAAACGCTGTAAAGATACATTTCACGATATATCTATGAATCTTAGAGAATGGAGCTCGAACTCTGAAGAATTCATGCATGAGATTTCTGACGCACACCAAAGTCAGACCATAAAATTATTAGGTTTAGAATGGCATTTAAAAGAAGATACTTTAAGACTACGTTTTAATAATAACAAACCTAATGCAAATACTAAGAGAGACGTTCTAAGAGTAATAGCTTCAGTCTATGATCCTTGTGGCTTCGCCACGCCTACATTGTTAGCGGGAAAGCTATTGTTACAAGAATTATGGAAAGAAAAGATAAAATGGGATACACCCATACCTGAAAGTTTCGCATCAAAATGGAAAGAAATCAACAATGACCTTAGCGAGATCTCTGAAATCGCATTACCAAGACGTTATACCAGATTACCTAGAGAAAACTGTGACTTGCATTGCTTTACAGACTCATCCACGCAAGCATACGCTGCAGTAATTTATATAGTATCCAAAGGTGAAATATCATTTGTAATCGGCAAGTCTCGCCTAGTTCCAATAAAAGACCAGGAACACCTAAAGATACCTAGATTGGAATTACTGGGTGTACTAATTGGAAGCCGTTTAATGAGATATGTAGTCGATTCTCTAAAAGTAGAAGTAAGACGACAAATTTTGTGGACTGACAGTCAAATAGTTATCGACTGGGTTAATTCAGACAAATTATTGCCACCGTTTGTTGCACGGAGAATTGAAGAAATCAAGAGGAACAAAGAAATGACTATCAGATATGTTCCATCCGAACTTAATTCTGCAGATGTTGCTACAAGATCGGTGAGCACAAAAGAGGACAGAGATAAATGGCTAGAAGGGCCTCAGTTTCTGACACAAGGATCCGAAACTTGGCCTACAAGCGAGGTAAAGTCCATAAACCTGTTGTCCCGGGAGGGTCTCCCGAGGGAACCTCGAGTCGAAAGATATATTAATAAAGAGTGTCAAGATACACTGGAAAAGAATATTGACAAGTTGAGAGAACGAGAAAGAAATTTGCAAGCCCAAACGAGTGGATTGTCAAACAAGCTTGAAACGATTAAAAAGTTACAAGCCGAATATTTCCCACAAGAATACAATGATGAGGAAACTAACCTAAGTCGTAATTTGAGATTATTTAAAGACGTAGATGGCATCTTACGTTGTAAAGGTCGCTTGATGAATGCAGACTGGACCTTTGAAAAACGCTATCCTATTCTCATACCAAAGGAGAGTAAATTTACCAATAACATTATAATGAAAACACACAATGAAAATTATCATGTGGGTGTAAATCACACCTTGAGCATCATACGTCAATCCTACTGGATACCTCAAGGAAAAAGTCAAGTTCAGAAACTTCTGAGGCAATGTCCGAATTGCGTGAAACATAGTGGGGGACCTTTTAAGCTTCCACCTACACCAGCGCTACCGCCAGAAAGGGTGAACTATAGTGCACCGTTTACTTTCGTAGGAGTGGACTACATGGGACCACTTTTGGTGAAAGGAGAAAACGGAGAAACCAAAAGATGGATTTGCCTTTACACCTGTCTAGCAGTAAGAGCCATACACCTAGAAGTCGTTGAAGATCTAACGGCAGAAGAAGGCCTACTATCGTTGAGGAGAATGATAGCTACCAGAGGCATTCCAACACTCATAACATCAGACAATGCCACACATTTCAAACTTATTTCTGAAATTCTGTCAAAACAATATTGTATCAATAGAGAAATACAGTGGAAATTCATACCCCAACTTGCGCCGTGGTTCGGGGGTTTTTACGAGAGACTAATCGGTATAGTTAAAAATTGTTTGAAAAGGACATTGAGAAAACACATGCTGACACACAGTCAGTTAACTACAGTTGCAAAAGAGATTGAAGCATCTGTAAATATGAGACCACTCACTAGCGTAGACTCAGAGCTAGAACATGTTCTAAAACCAGCAGATTTTCTTACAATGGGAAAATGTATAACGGCAGAAAGCTCGCCTGAAAACTTTGTCAACGAAGGTACCGTAACCAAAACCGATCTTATTAAAGGTTGGAAGAAAGGATTAGTCATTTTACAAGAATTCAAAGAAATGTTTCTAAACAGATATTTACCAAGTCTTCGTGAGAGATATTGGCATTCACACAAAGAACCAAGAGTAACTGCGAAAGTTGCACCAGCAGTAGGCCAGATCGTCCAGTTGCGAGGTGATTCTAAAAATAGAGAAACCTGGAAAGTAGGAACAATAGTCTCACTTCAAAAGGGTATAGATGGATTATGTAGAGTAGCTATAGTAAAAATAGGTAACAAAGAATTCACAAGATCTTTAGCACATCTATATCCTCTTGAAATAGAAGACGGTGAAAGTGAATCTATTCGAGTAAATAACGAATCTATAAGTGGAAGTGAAGGATTAGACACACAGGACATTCAATCTGTAGACGTAGCTATGGAACCTATAGGCATAGGAAAAGCCAGTAAAACTATAAATGATCAAAGAGACGAAACCAAATGCGTCAGAGATACATCAGTACATAGTGAAGAATCACGAGAGGCCAACGGGAGGATACATGACGATAAGATAGTTGACGATAAGATTGATAAGGATAAGAATAACGAGTATGAGAAAAAAGACAAAGAAGTTCCAAAAGAAAGAAGAGGTGCGGCCACGAGAGCTCTGCAGAAGATCAGAGAGTGGACGCAAAATTTAATGACATTCATTTAATTTCCCGGCCGGGAGTGTCGCGGACTTTCATGAGATATAATCCGCGAATGTAAATACAACAATAATCAGACATAGCAACATTACAACAATAATTTTATACAATGGCAACATCGATGCTACATTGCAGGAAGTACGTGCGAACCTGTCAAATCAATCCGACGCGGTAAGAACCAGTATTTTGTCTTGTCTTTGTTAAGCTAAAGTTTAGTCAGAAGCCGTGTTTACCAAACTGAGTTTGTATCGGGGTTGGAGCCCATCTCTGGATTGAAAGCTGAGTATCTAATGTTTTAAGATTAATTAAGTTATTCACTGAAACCAGTGTTCTTGAGAATACTGAAATACTGAATAATGATTATATGTAAACCAATGAGGTTGGCAAACTTTGTATGTTGTAGTTGTATAATATAACTGAAGCTTCTTGAGATCTCAATTAGTACTAGTATGGTTGAGGCGGTGAGAATACCACTCCGTCTTCCCATAAAGGTATGTGCTTGACCTTAAAGCCCTGATTGAGGCGGTGAGAATACCACGCCGTCTCAGGTATGTGCTTGACCTTAAAGCCCTTTGTTGATGATTATTGAGGCGGTGAGAATACCACGCCGTCTCAGGTATGTGCTTGACCTTAAAGCCCTTCGTTGATGATGATTGAGGCGGTGAGAATACCACGCCGTCTCTAGTAAAGGTATGTGCTTGACCTTAAAGCCCTTTGTTGATGATGATTGAGGCGGTGAGTATGGCCTTATGGAGGCCGCCGTCTTCTAAATGTATGCTTGACCTTAAAGCCTTTATGAGTGCCCTTGGAAGTGAGCTTCCAGGATTGGAAACCATACCGTTTTCCAGCTGTTGAGTAGTGTGATAACAAGATCTAATATTTGACATTTGGTTTCAGTAAATACCAATAATCTAAGATGCCCAAAATATCGAAGTATCAGTGTCATCGATAATATCTATCTACAGATGGTCAAAGTAGCCCCTCTGCTCAGGTCTGGTTGCTCTGCGTTCTGTGCTCTGTCTCCACAAAGAATTAACAAGCGAAGCAGATAAAGTAAACCCAGGTACAAGTTACACATAATATTTTTTTTCTCATTCGCTACGTCTGCCTAAGGTTACACCCTCAGAAGAGATCAACATAATACTCTAGTATCTCATGATTCCTTTTAATACTAGAATCTTAACATATATGGGCAGACGTCGCGACAGAAGCCATCAACCAAGCATTCTGTACATCAAACGAAGTAACTTTACGCAAAAATTATTGCTGGGAAACGACTTTTTTTTTGGGGTGAAAAATCATGTTATGTGGTAGAACTCAATGTAACGCACTCAAAACATTGTGCTGATGGATCGATTGAATAGTAATAGTACGGGGGTCATGGAGGTGTTTAAAGTAAAAATCTTACATTAAAAACTTGTATTAAAAAAAAAAACTTGTCAAAAAGTTGGGAACTTTGACCCCCAATATCTCCGTAACTAGAAGGTTCCCAGGTATGGTGTAGAACAAAAAATCATCGCAATGACGGGGAGAATAAGTGCCTTTCGGCTTCGTTAAGAGGTTTTTTACACCATTTATTTATACGTGCGGCTTTATGAACGGGTAAATAAAATAATTTATTATTGATAAGCTTTTGCGAGATTCAGTGGGCCTTACCTAGCCAACTTTATTTATTCAAGATTCACTTTACGTTCAGAATTGCTCGATTAGTTTCGGACTCAACGGATCACATCGCAAGTGAAGTCTGAAACAGTCGAGCAGTTCCAAATCGTTAAAAACAAATAAGCGTAAGCCCATGTAAACAAGCAGATTATTCCATTTTTACAATTCCGGAAATATAAACTGGATAAGTATTATGTAAACGGTGATAAAGCCTTACCCTGACAACATCAGAACAAAAGTCCATAACGATAGTGAGCTTCGTATCCGTCTTTTTATCATCCTTATACACTTCGAGTATGTACGTGCCATCGGCTTCCCTAAGCATTGAGCAATAACGTTTCTTAAAAGACTTTGAAGCAAGGTTACTGAATATCCTTTCTGAGCCGATTTCGGGTCCCTTGAGCAAGTGCCCCTCTTTGGTACCAAGGTCTAACTTGGCCGCCTGCGTTTCGTTATCACTCTCAGTTTCGGCGTCAATATCATATACCTCTTCCGGAAATTTGTTCTCTATTGGCCTGTGTAAGAAAAGATAGTGATAATGGTATTGATAAGCGGTATCAATTACTAAGTAGTTAGGTGGTACCTATGTTTAAATTTACTCATGCACATTGTGGAAATGTTGGTTCTTTGAATTGCTGATTCAGGAAATCCCTGCCCATGATATCAGTTTGTAACACGAATTTTGATACGGTTATATTGTATTGAACTTGTCTATACTAATATTATAAAGAGGAAAGATTTGCTTTTTTGTTTGTTTGTTTGTGTGTTTGTTACGATATAACTCTAAAACTACTCGACCGATTTTAAAAATTCTTTCAGCAATGGATAGCTACATTATCAGCAAGTAACATAGGCTATATTTTGTCCCCGTACTCTCACGGGAACTACGCGGAAGAAACCGCATGACGTCCGGTCCGCTAGTCGTCAAATAAGACTGTGCATGTCAATAAAAATAAATTCAAGCAATTTGAACGTTAGATAAAAAGCGATGACACAAAAGAGCTTTCATAACTTAATGAGAAGTTTGGAAGGGGTCACGATCTTTTAGATTAGCTTATATTATAAGTGTGTTAATTTATGTTACGAAAATATTAAACTGGTCTAAGACATTAATTGCAAAACATAACATTTTAATGTTAGCAGTGAAAGTGTCTGTCGCGACTGTCTCATTACCATATTATGTGACTTATTAAATTACTATATTTGGTATTAAATCCTTTCATCCTATGTTGTGCAATAGGATATGAGTCATGCATCAGATATGAGAGCATAATGCCATGACCTTGAAAATACAGCACATTGCTTTTTGTTGGCCATACATTGTTCATTGCCATGTAAAGTATGTTAATTATAACCACTAATGAGAACCCCTCTGTTTGTTACAATTTTAGCACATTGTATGCAACCGCCTTTCATTAGTTTTAGATGGGAAGTCGATGATAATCAATGCATTTTCAACAATAATATTCAAATGTAACTTTTATGTCATGCATATTATTAACATTTTGTTTATACATATATGGCATTTTGGTGAATTGCTTTCTAATCTTGACTTTTAAGTATGTTTTCCTAATGGACAAGTTTATTGTTGTGTGAGCCATTATAGTATATTATTTGCATAATTTCTGCATCATAGAAAATAACCACATTACAAATCATGCAATACATGTTATATTAGGTGAGTGATGTGCATACACAATCAATAAAATAACAACATTGTATTTCCCTGTAATACCCTTTACTAGATTTGAAATCTTACCTTGGTAGATGGAGGTAGGTGCCGGAGTAGTTACTGAACTTGTAATGTATGAGGTTCCAACTGGACGCATAGCTTAGGAGGGCCTGTCTCGTGAGCAGGGGGCAGGAGGCCGCAGTCCTAACGTCGGGAACCGCCGTCGTGACCGTCCGCCAGCGCCGTGGTAGTACAACACTCTGTGAGGCAATACAATACATTTCAAGTTTTGTCACTAAGTCTTTGGGCTCAATTCCCTAGTCAGGCATAGTTCCTCCATCAGGGATTCCTTATTAGCAGCCCAGAGACAGTATTCGTGCCCGGTTGATGGCAATAAGCTCTACCCCCTATTAAATGGGACTTAAACTTAACTGTAGTTTTGAACTGAAACACATCTGCCTCACCCTTCAGCAATTACGGATGTGATGTAATCTTATCAAGTTTTTAGCTAGATTAAAGTTTAACAGGGAAAGAAGCAGTCTCAGCTTTCGATACCAACATTTTTTATAAGTACTTGTGGTGAAGGACTAAGTCAATGAATGGTGAGTGAATGGTGTATCATCAATTTATGTTTTGACTTAAGATTTCCTCCAAAATGCACATCCTCATGAATATTTTAAATGTATGCTTGCTTGGCCCTTCCACTTTAGTGTCTTAGGTAGTGACCTAAGACACTAAAGTGGAAGGTACAGTGGTACCTAAGACTAAAAGTCCCTTGAATTAAATTAAACACGGCTACAGTACCCAAGTATGCATTAGGGATTCCCATTTAGGTTTTCCTGTTCTTAACATAAAATATAATATTAGTAGTGTACTTCTGTAATAACATTTATATGTAATCTAGGTAAACAAGAACAAATTATATGTGTTGACACATAAACCTAGGGTTGCCACCCATACTATAATATATAGTATTGTACTATATTTCTGTCAATTGTACTATATATTATAGAAAAATTATATAGTACGAAAAATACTATATTTTTATCCCTAATTTAACTGTCCCGCTTTTTTATATTAACTGTAATTGAAAGTCTGAAATGTACCCGCAGCTCTCCACGGGGAATTTCAGAACGAAACGCATTCACGTTCAAACTGTCAACATTTTTATATGTTTATTTTCTGCTGTTAAAATAAAATAAAAAAAACATTGAAAGTGATGATGGTTTTTGCAAAAAAAAAGATAGTAGGTAGGCTTCAAAAATATAAGTGCGAATGGGAGTTCGACTACCAATGGTACAAAGAAGATGTTAATAACAAATAATACGTAAAATGGAAAGAAATAGAGCATCTATTAAATTAATTAAAAATGAATAGTTAATTTATTTTAATAAGAATCTAAATTGTTCAGATTCATATAATTATTTTAAATGCAATACATCATTGATGGCCAAAGCGAAGAGCCATAACAAATATATAAGGAAAAATAAACAATGTTTAAATGTGTACTTTTTTTTCCTGAATTTTCCCAAAAGTACTATATTTTTGCAGCTTTTTTGGGAAAGATACTATATTTGTTCAAAATAAGGGTGGCAACCCTACATACACCCTATGGCCCTATTAGCAGTGCAGCTGTACTAAAGTATATTATTGTTTCATGTTGGAAAATAAAGCCTTATCCAAGCAGACTTTTCCAATCCAAGGCACAACAAGATATTTTAGTCAAGTGGCAATAGGTCACTAGTGTAATTTTAGTTAGTTTGTTATTGGTGTCGATTCCGTTGTGCACAAACTAAACTTAATTTAGGCTATTGCTATCTTTTACTAAAAGGCAGTGCGAGAAAAGGACGACTATAGCTATGAACTAAGTTAGAGATGTCAAACCTGTCTAAGCCTGCGTTTCACCGTGTTTTTGGTTGACATGTTTTTACGTGCACCCTTCATTTCTATGGAAATATTAGTTCCAACAAAAATTTGACAGCTCTAAATTACGTCCGTCTCTTTCTTGTTTTATTATAGAGAAAAAGATAGCAACAGCCTAAATTAAGTTTAGTTTTTGTACAACAGAATCGACACCATTGTTTAATAATCTCAAGTCTATTTGTTTGTCTAACCGAAATACAGGCATTGCCTAGTTCGGTTGCAGTGGCTACATCCACTTATTAGAAATTAATACTGCCAAACTATTTTTCTGTAAAATATTACTAAGTTTCTTGAGAAATAAATTTATTATTATTATGTGTTTTTTTTTTAAAAGCTTTTATTTAAATTGCTTTCTGTTAGACAAATCTTTGAACAGAATTTCAGACCAGTTCCCCCTAACCGATTGAGCTGAAATTTTGCACACACCTTTGGTTCTGGTGACAATACATTATAGACACACGATATATATTACATGATAGACATGACTTAATTCAGCCAGGATCGTCTCCGCAAAGGAGAACTCCTTAACAGTTAACGGCACGGATACGAAAATTTGTAGACGCCTTCATATTTGATAGATAAACATGATTTCTATCATGACTTGATCCTACAGCCAGGATTGTCTTCTCACGAGGGAACTCCTTAACGGTAAATAGCACTGATACGAAAATTTTTATACGAGTTCAATGATTACGACAAAACTAAAAATTTAAAAATAAAGTTATTAATTAAAAAACCTTTTTAAAAATAAGCTTTCGCCTCGCTGTGTCACAGCACCAGTTTTCTGCTATTTTGACCCAAAGTTTGTACAGCATGCGGCAGACATGACCTAACCAGTCCCATTTGAATTGGGCAGCCTTTTGAGCCACATCAACTATATTATTTTGGAGTGCAATATTGTGTAGTAGATCTTTAAAATATTACATATCTGTACGAAATTTTATAAATCCCTATACTCCAACAACACTTAACCATGCTCAATACCCGACTAGTCCTGAGAGTAATAAGTCTAATTTAATTAATATTTTTACTATGAGGAATAAGTTAACTAAAAAGGAAACCCGAGTGTAATTCTTACCAAAGGAAAGTGTGTAAACAAATAAATAAGAAACTTACAGAGACATCATCTGTTGGGTACAGTAGAATGTCCCTAAGTGGATCATTCATTAGGAGAGTCTTGTTGTCTTGGATATACTGCTCAAAATCCAGTGCTGTACATTTCTTGGCAATGATGTTCTGTAACAAATGGAGACAGGGGATGTGATTATTATTATTTCTGTTATTTCAAACAATGTAAATTGTCTGTGAATAAATTGAATTGAATTGTAATAACAAGGATTTTAGCTTTTTACTACATCACTACATATTATAAAACAAAGTACCCCGCCGCGTCTGTCTGTCCCTGTGTATGCTTAGATCTTTAAAACTACGGAATGGATTGTGATGCAGGTTTTTTTTAAATAGATAGAGTGATTCAAGAGGAAGGTTTTAGTATATAATTTGTCGCCGCGGGCATCAGCTAGTACTACATAAATAGATGTGCTGAAGTAATATGTCCACTTGTTTTTCCTTTGCACACTAGACCGTGACCTAGGTAAGGACAGAGGATTTTTTTTTATCCCATTTGTATGATTGTGTGCAATTATTTTTGAAGTACAAAGGATCAATCTAAGAACTCTTCTTTGCCATTGTTGAGGATTATTATTAGGTATGGAATTTGCAGACATCCATTGCATAGAATTTTAAATGATATAGAATGTTAAGTAATAATATAAAATCTATGGCACATACAAGAAATAATTTCTATACTCTGTAAAACACAATCTGTGACTATGCAATTTCTTGGTCAATTGTTTTATTAGATAATTATTTCCATTTTATAAACATCAGAATAAATCAAAACTATTTTTTTACACTTAGCAAAACCAGCATATTACTACAGTAACATATTAGTATACTACTTCTGTAAAATTATGTTTATTTGTTTACTATTTTCTTTAATATTAATAAGTGATAGAGAATAAACTAATATACTTAAGGCTTTTTTTAAATTAGATGTTTCTAAATCAAGTTCTTCTTTTTTAATATTAAACAAGTCACTAAGGTGCTTTTAAGATTCCGCTATGTTTAGTTAGTGTGAACTCAATGTAGTTCTTACGATGTTTATCCGACAGCTAATGTTTTGTAAATATTGAATGGCAGACAGACAGACAGACAAGGTAAAAATATAATCTTACACCACAAGTAAGGTAATTAATTAAGCCTTTGATTGAAAATATTATGGTAGCTTAAATGGAACTTACACTATTTCTGGCACGGATTAAAGTGGTTTACAACATGCATGCAATTAGAAATTTCTAATGCAAATAGAAAGTTATAGGATTTTTTTCAAATAGGAACACTATTATTCTGTTTATAGCTATGAAACATTACAGGGTCTTAGTTAAATGAATAGATTAAGCCTAAGATAGATTATTAAATATATTCATGATTATTTTCGCTCTATATTTACGATTCGAATACATGCTAAACTTGATAAATTTACCTCATATTCTGCGCCGTTCTTTTTCACCTTAGAATTGACTGGAGGCATCGTGGAAAATCTTCTACCACTGAATATTTTAAGCCAATCACATCTATTTACTTTTATTAACACAAATGTTTACATTTTGGAAAAATCTACCATTTTTCATTCACAAAACGCCGAATACTGCAACACGAACGAAGATGCAAATACGAACGAAAATGACAAGCGAGCGACAGCAATCAAACAGCAGCGACGACATTATTGGTATTGGCAATCTTTTGCTTTTTAATTATATCACGGTGTTGCCACTACTTGCCAAAAAGCATAAACCAGATTTTTTTCTGTATTACCTACTCGAAGTACTCGTCTTTTAAGTACAATGGGGAAGTTCATTCGAAGCTCGTTGTAGATAGCGTGTCCATAGCTAAACTAGTAGGTTCAATTATTAGGAGCAATGAGACCAAGGTATTTTTTTACGAAATAAAATTTACAGATTTTCAAATAATGTCGACGTGAGGAAGTAACCATGCCAGCTCCCTAATTAATAAGTTCCAGTTATGTTCCAAAAAAATTGTGTAACTATCTTCATAAATTTTTTTCCTATCTCTATATATATCTATATATATATATATAGAAGTATTGGAACTTGCCGACTACTAAGGCATAAGCCGAGGATATGATGGGCTCACTCAGCATTGAGGCCACCACGCTGCCGTGAGTCCCGTGTATGTTTTTTATCATCATCATCATCATCATTTCAGCCGAAAGACGTCCACTGCTGGACATAGGCCTCCCCCAAGTGTCGCCACATTGAACGGTCCCGTGCGACTCGCATCCAGCGGATTCCCGCAGCCTTCACCAGGTCATCGGTCCACCTAGTGGGAGGCCTTCCAACGCAACGTCTTCCGGTTCGCGGTCGCCACTCCAGAACTTTTCGGCCCCATCGGCCATCCGTTCTGCGAGCAATGTGCCCTGCCCACTGCCACTTAAGTTTGGCAATTCTTCGGGCTACGTCGGTAACCTTGGTTCTCTTGCGGATGTCTTCATGTGTATGTTTTTTATGTGTATTATATATTTAAAAAAAAAGCCGTACAGACACAGATTGTATAGAACTGTATACGAAGAATTGGAATGGGGTTGACTGCGGTGTGGCTAAGTCTGCGCTCATCTAAACTCCACACTCACGACTTCTCACGAGGCTCGGCCTCACGGAGCCGCGCGTCCAGGTGCGCATACAGGGGGGGGCGGTGCAATGAGGGATTTTCTTTTTAGCTGTTCCCTAGTCGCTGGATAGATGGCGCTAGGAGTAAGTATTATAATGCAAGGAACGGAACCTAAAAAAACTGATTTTAACAAAGCGCGAGAAATGTAGGTTATATTCGGAAGGTTAAGCAAATGAAAGTGTCAGTCAACGAGAGTACGTGACGTGACACAATGTTTCTTTTTTCAAGCGTTTTGGCTTTGGCACCAACTATCATAGTAAGTTCAACGCCATCTATAGAGTTCTTGGAAACTAAGTTTTTTTTTAAAACCTCAAAAGGAAAACCTCTCATTGTCAAACTAGTTCAAGCTTGACGGAATTGAAACTAAATATTCTAGTCAATGATGTTATATATAATACTGAGGTAGATACGTTTTAGCGACGTCAGCGTGGCAATGCAAACACAAGCTGACCAGCTTGTGTGACTTCAGTCTGTCCTGCGCACGTCCTGCGTCTGGTCGCGACGCGAACTGACGTTTAACGGGAGTTTGCTATAGGAAATTAAACAAATCAGGCAGTTGTGTGTTCAGAAAGTGCAATACTTATACTGGGCCGGCTGTAAAAATCAAGAAGGATGTGTCTTTTCATTTGTAAGTACTGTTTATTCTATTTAAAATGGAAAATCATAAATTTAATTTTACTCAAAAATGACTGCCGCGCTGTTGCCGCTTTGTCACCTACACGAAAGAGACAAGTAGCGTGTTGCATTTATGAGTGATAGAGAAAACGAGATAATGGCACGCGGTGTTGTCAGTTCGAACGACGCTAAAGGATGTTGGGGTGTTATGGCCATATGGGGCCTGGCCTAATATATTATTCGAATATCACATATTATTTTTCACCACTGGTGTCCAATATTGTCCATAGTAGACAATGATATTCTAATAAATAGATATGTTATACACCTACAAAACCACCGAAAAAAGTGTTTCGCGCAGCAGCGGCACCACACCTTTTTATTCATTCTACATTTCACTACAAGTCAAAACGACACAAAAGGGATAGCTCGATAAAACCAATAAGAAAAAAAGAGACAGATAGTGTTGTTCTATGTCTGGACTCTAGAGTTCACGCGTCGTTGTCGTACTCACGACAAAAATGCATTTCCCATTTCTTTCTTATAAAGCCTCCAAATATCAGAATATTAAGAAAAAAAATTAAAAATATTAATAAATCGAAGTATATTGCGTAGTTACATGTGGTATGAGATCCCTTGTGTTTTATTTACTTTGGTATCATAATTGGTACACTTTCTGAACACGCACGATGGCATTTTTACAATTTTTATCTAAATTCGTAGCAGCGTATCGCTCGTCGCCATACGTGTTGCAGACTAAAGGCTATCATCCCAATTGGGCCGTTTTCGAGTCTTTACGATTGTGCGCTCACAACATAACTGTTTACTAGAATATCATTGTTATTAGATAAATATAACATTTGCCTTTCATCATTAACATCTATTTTGTTTTAGATTTCATAAAGACGGATTAATTAAAGAAAAATGGGTACAAGTAGTTAGAACCCAAAGACGAGAAGATGAATGGATGCCAAATGCCAACAACATACTCAACTATTTGTTCTCAACTTTAGGGATAGTGAAGTGATAGTGAAACAAAAAAAACATACATAATATTATTATTTGTAAATAAACATTTTTATATTGAAAATTTACTGTTTATTTTCTTCATGCTGCCTGATAGGTACCCATTTTTCCCCATTTCACTCTATCTAGCTGCTGTCATAGACTGACATTGGCCGTCACCCAGCTAGCCGCTCATGTAAAATATCGCCATGTTTTTATTTCTTTATAATCAGTATGACGTCTCTATTGGTAAAATCTCATTGATTCTAGTTGTATATCTTGTCATGGGCGTCGCCAGGAGGAGGCAAAGACTACAATATATATGGAGGAGGCAGCTGCCCCTAGAGGCTCAGGATTTTTAAAAGTTATAGCTTTTCCTGCCTGTTGCCATAGAATGGTATTACTTATACGTAATAAATTGTAGCGTAAAAATTAAAATAACCCTGCGAAAAAACATTTATCAAAAAGGCTCATTTTTTCGTCCTCTGGATTGGCACTCCTATTGGATTTTTGCATGATCGATCTACACAATATACAAAACCTGAAATGAATTAGGAGCCGTTTGCTCCGAGGAAGGCGTCGGGGCAAGGGGCTCCTCTCCTAATTCATTTCGGCTTCGTTAGGAAGTGTTTTACACCCTATATATATAAGGATATAATAGGGTGTAAAACACCTCTTAACGAAACCGAATTGCACTTGTTCTCCTCGTCATTACGATCATTTTTTTGTTCTACACCATACCTGGAATTTCCAACTTTTTGACAATTTTTTTTTAAATACGAGTTTTTAATGTAAGTAACATTTTTACTTTAAACACCTCCACGACCCCCGTACTATTCAATCCATCTATCAGCACAATGTTTTGAGTGCGTTGAGTTCTACCATAAAACATGATTTTTCACCCCAAAAAAAAAGTCGTTTCCCAGCAATAATTTTTGCGTAAAGACTTACAGAATGCTTGGTTGACGGCTTCGTGATGAGGTCTTTTACACCCTGTATATGCAATTATAGCATAATTATTGTGGCAATGTTGTAAAAAATTTCGAGCTCGCTACGCTCGCTCTTGAAGCCTACTTTTTCACGAGTCTTAACTTTGTCTTTAAGAGGCCCAGGTAACTCCAGTAGATCGGTAGGAAACGTGTTAAAATTTTCGAGCTCGCTTATTCGCTCGCTCTACTACTACTTTCTCTGTAATTTATCTCAAATTCGACCAAGTCACTCTTAAATGAATGTTCGAAACCATTCTAATCTGTCCAAGGCAAGGTGTCGTAAGAATTTCTCGCTACGCTCCCTCCCCCTGGGCCCAAAAGCTGGCGGTCCCTTGTATCTTGCATATCATGGATTGCTGTAAAGTAACGCCCATCTAATATCAAAAGTTAATAATTTTTTTTTAATGAATTTTCCAAAAATTGCCCCACCTTAAAGGAAATACTGTATCCGCACCTGCGCGCGTCCCTATTGGGGACGCTGTTTTCAGTCACACCACAGAACACTATTACTCCTAGCGAAAGTCACACACACGCACACGTTTTTTTTTGCGATTTCGATCTTTGTCCGTTGTTGTGATATGATATGAATCACACCCTAAAATATCGGAAGACGTGTACGCCTGCTCCTGCTTCCTTGATCTCTCCAAAACCTTCGATCTTGTCTCTTATGATGTGCTCTGGGAAAATGTGGTAAGCAGGGGTATACCCGCGGAAATATGTGGGCTATTGCAGTATTGGTACGGTATTATAGTGCCGGATCTAGGAAGCGCAGGGCCCGTAGCAAATTCTATAGATCTGCCAGAGAGGGTGCAAATACAAACATATTTTAGGGGTTCTGTTTCATTGAAAAATACCTACCAAAATAAATTAAAAAAGGTAGTACTTAGCATGATAAAGTTTATTTTAACAAGATATTAGTTTTGTAACATGCTTTTTATTAACTCAGTTAATCTTGATTTTAATATATTTTGCTTTGAGATGTTCAATTCTAAGCTCATGACTTCGCCCAATTCTGTGAAGAAATTTCTTATGTGAGCATCACTTACTTCATCATTTATATTTCCTGAAATGGTGCAGGCACCAGGAATAATAATTGGCATTTTTTCTAGATCAAGATTTTTCCAAGTTTTATTATTTAAATTCTTGTCTATTACTAAGTTTTCTTTTCTTACACCATCCTCATCTACCCTATCTAAATTAAAATCTTCATCATTCATTTGTATGTTATCAACATCATCTTCATCTTCCCTATTTGTATTAAAATCTTCATCATTTATTTCTATATAATCAACATCATTTTCAATCCTTTGTTCATCATTTTCCATCCTTTGTTCATCATCTTCTATCCTTTGTTCATCATTTTCCATCCTTTGTTCCTCATCTTCCACCAGTTGTTCATCATATTCTATCCTTTGTTCATAATCTTCCATAATTTGATCTTCTTCATGATCTATTCCTATATTATCTTTAATAATAAGTTCACTTTGTAATCCCAAATGCCTCTTTGTAATGCATTCAGATGTATTTTCTTCATCACTTGGAATCAAAATAACATCAGACGTACTTTGCACATTTACAGCATTTTCGTCATCATTGTTTACAATGTCATTAGATGAATTTGACGGATTTATTTGTAGAAGCTCTTCTAATTTAAATTTTACAGCAGTGTCAATTACAATCTGTAGAGATTTTGTATCCATAGTATCGGAATCATTTTTTTCTTTTAGTTCTCGTTTTTTTAGCAAAGCTTTAACTTGTGCATGTGTAATAATTTGTTTCTTTACCTGGTTGTCTGGTTGAATAATTGAAGTTTTTGGAGTTTGTTTGGTTTTTAAATGGAATATTTGATTTATCATCTTGTGCATGATAAAAGGTATTTTTTCATCACCTATTTTACATAAATGTGGGTCCATAAAACTAAGACGCCCATCAAAAAACCTGGCGGTTTCTGGATGGGACATTGCAGCCATCTTTGTTATTTTTCCAGTGTTAATTAGAGACATTATCTTGGCATATTTGAATATTATACTCTTCCATAGTTGTTTACATCCTAGAACTGAAAGCAATGAACAAGTACATCTCAAGTTTTGAAAACACTTTGAGTGAGCTAAGAACCATTGCTATCTTTAGGTTTAAAGGTAAGGTAATCTGTTGAAGTGTTGATAGCGGAGGGCTTAAAAGAGTAAAATAAAATATTTTTGTTTACATACTTAGATAAAAAATTAATTGGGTTATAGGCAAGAGAATGATGATGGTAAAATAAAGGAAAGGATAAAAAATAATGCGAACTTACTGGGCTGGTCTAATTTAGATGAAATTTCTGTCCATGCATCGTCCCATATAACCTTATCCGATTTTATACGCCGTTGTCTAGCAGGCAATGGGATGTAGATAACAGGATGTTTTGATATCATATAAATCAATTTAACTTGGTGTGGAAACCAGCTTTTCGTGCGTTTCTTCGAAAGTTTTTCATGGTTATTGTCATTACGAGACATGCTTTTGTTGTCAACGCGCGGAGTACATTGATTTATTGCTTATGAGTGAAGCACCGCGCGTTGGAAGATTTTATATAAGAATTATAATCCTGAGTATACATAAAATCTTGAAGCTAAGCCCAACAACCAAATCTTAACAATAACAAACAGATTACGAATCATAGTTAACTGTCACAGTGACATTGTCGGTGTCACTGTCAGTTGAGCCCATGGAATTATTAAGTACTAGTCCAGTCCTGTCCAGTCATATGTGATATGGATGTATTACGTACAGACACCAGCACATCAAACTACCCGAAACTGTCAAAGGGCTTGTAAGATTTTTGTATGAAGCCTGTATGCACCCTGTATGGCCGCAACTGAAAAAATAAATGACGAAAGTTAGGCCACTTTCGCCATTTTTTTTTCAGTTGCGGCCATCCATAGGTTTCAATGAGGTAAACACCTCAGGGCCAGCTTCCACTGAATAACTATAGATGGCGCTGTGCAAGAGTCAGTGTAAAAACTTTTTTTTGGCTCTAAGGACCTGGCGTTCAATGCCTTAGATACAATGGTGTAATATAAAATGGTGTTTATAATAAAATGGTGGATATAATATATACTCCATTTGCGTTTATTCTGATTACTGACAAGCAAGCAAGAAAAGAACAAATATAGCACTCGCAGACATTTACTAGCCCGCAATGATATTCTATTAAACAGATATGTTGTGAGTGCGCAATCGTGAAGACTCAAAAACCGGCCAATTGGCCTGTTTTTCCTTTATTCTGCGTCACTGCGTGTATGTGAGCTGGCTCTCCCCCGCGGCACACTTTTTTCGGTGGTTTTGTAGGTGTATAACATATCTGTTTGTTAGAATATCATTGCTAGCCCGTAATTTAAAAGGCAACGAATGTCTGCCAGCTCCATAAAGTTAAAAAAAGTTTTTACACTCAGTCTTGCACAGCGCCATCTATCTTTTTCAGTGGAAACTGGCCCTGAAAACACCCATTCACACCGAAATGGCAGCGGTCGGCAGCGCAGTTTCACTGTCAAACCATCATATATGCTCTCCATTAGGAAATACATAGTATCGTTTGAAAGACGCTGCAGGCCGCTGCTGATTGCTACCACTTTGGTGGAAATTGACGCTAACACCTAATCGATAGCTGGTATCAATGCAAACAAGTTTTGTATGAGACAAATAATGTTCTAAAGTGTCTGAGACATAAACCTATTAAATTTGTAATAAAGATGTCATCAGTGAATGGACTTTAATGTCGCACCTTGCAAATCTGCGGCCCAGCATGGCTTAGTCAAAATTGTTTCCATTAAATGGCGACGGTGCGCGGCGCGGTACTGAGGCCCTACTCTAACGTCCGTTCGTCCGTCCGTCTCTATCCGTCTCTCTCGTGCACGTCTGCAGATGAATGCGAGTAAGAGAGACGGATAGAGACGGACGGACGGACGACGTTAGAGAGGGCCCCAGTAATGTTATGATAATAGATGGCGCCACGTATCTTGTGTTATCTGTGCTAGTGTGTGTGTGTGTGTGTTTTTTTTTAATTTAAGGCGAGTGAAAGCTAGTAGCTAGTAATGAGAGGTTTTCCTTTTGAGGTTTTAAAAAAAAACTTAGTTTCCAAGAACTCTATAGATGGCGTTGAACTTACTATGCCAAAGCCAAAACGCTTGAAAAAAAAAACATTGTGTCCCGTCACATACTCTCGTTGACTGACACTTTCATTTGCTTAACCTTCCGAATATAACCAACATTTCTCGCGCTTTTTTAAAATCAGTTTTTTTAGGTTCCGTTCCTTGCATTATCATACTTACTCCTAGCGCCATCTATCCAGCGACTAGGGAAGAGCTAAAAAGAAAATCCCTCATTACTACAGAGAACTTGCCAAATAATCTATGATAGTCCACTACCACTTTTCGGCTGCGGTTCGATAGCTGCGACAAAGCGGTTTTTCAATAAAAAAATAGTATAGAGGATGCCCTCTACTTTTTTAGTGGGATAATTGAATGTTTCTGTTGTCCTGCTCAAAGTGATCCCAGGCTAAGCAGTAGGGAATATTTTGATACAGCTAATGGAAGGATTAATTTAGCGCATACCTACGTATGTGTTATTGCCTCGATGGTCTCGTGGTCGCAAGCACGACTGCTGAGCATGAGGTCCTGAGTTCGATTCCCGGGTCGGGGAAAGTGTTATTGGGTTTTTCCATCAGGTATTGCTTAGTAGCAGCCACGGAGTCTAGATTTGCGCCCGGTTAAGGGCAATAGGCTCACCCCTGGCGAAATATAAGTGTAAGGTCAATGTGGACAAATCCGTCATATTTTTTTTTAAATTGAAGTTAGATGACTATAACTGGTACACTTAACTACTTTAATATAAATTTGATGGTTGTAAGCGATAAATAATTTTGTTGTCTTTTATACGCATCCATTAGAAACAACAGAACATTCCTCCTTAATTAACTAAAAATGTTTTTATAAAAAACGGTCGTTAGACGGATTTTCCCGAGGATTGGGGCAAATCCGTCTAGTAGCAATATTTCCTAGAATTACGCCGTTAAATCAAAGAATGCAATTTATAAACAAGTAAATGCACATGTTGAAGAAAAATGTTTTGTAACATCATAAATATAAGGTTGAATTTACGTTTTATTTCCTAAAATCTTTTTTGGGGGCTAATCCGGCCTATTTCTATAACCAGGGATTTTAAACCTTTCCTAAAAGTTTAAAAACTAATTTATATAGTTTGTATTGACTTAATTAACAGGGTTACTTTTAACGAATCGATTAGGTTTAAAAGCATTACAATTTTGAACAATGCAGCACGTCACACATTGTATTAAAATCGAATCAAAATCGAAATTAGTACTTAGGTATTAAATAAAAATCAGTTTCGGAAAAAAATGGTTTTATTCATAATGACATAATATTTAATGACAATTATTACTAGTGTTAAAATGGAACATACTCAACGAAATGTTCTTGATTTTTATCCTTAGGTCAATGATATTCTAGTAAACAGATATGTTGTGAGCGCGCAATCTGGAAGACTCGAAAACGGCCCAATTGGGTCGTATTGCCTTTATTCTGCGCCACTGCGTGTCGAGCTGCCGCTGCCGCGCGGAATACTTTTCTCGGTTGATTTGTAGGTGCATAACATACCTATCTGTTTAATATAATATCATTGCCTTAGGTACCTACTACATATGACACTTAAATCTTTAATTTAATCTGTATTTGGTACAGTTGTGCCACCTGCATGGAACGTGGCCTTGTTAAAGGAACCCTTTGCTGTTTTTCTTATTCAGTTCTTATTTAGTAATCATGAGAAAACTGAAAACAAACAAAAAATAATAATAATAAATAAATAAATAATAAAATAATAAACATTATGCAAATCTTTTAAGTTCTAGAGAAAAAAAACAATAGTATAACACAAATATTTCTGGTCGGTAAGCAATGGAGGTTAAAAAGGGTAATTCCGGTATATGACGATTTACCCCCTTTGATATTAGACGGATTTTCCCACTTGACCGTTTTGTGGTTACATATTTTTTTAAATAATTATTTCTGTATCTACTAGTTTTTATTCAAAACAAATAGAAAAATCCGTTAAAACACTTATTTAACTACATGATATACATACTCAGAAATTCGTAATTATTAAAATTGAATATTTACCTTCATTCTTCGTCAGCACGCAACACTTGAGTTTCAAGTTCTGAGCACAACTAAACTTCAAACGTATTTTTTTACGCTTGTGGACAACTTTGCTCCACCTAAGAATCACAGTTTGAACTAAAAAGTGATCCTGTTTTATCGACCGAATCAGTAATAGCGTAACTATTCTGGAATAAGTAGTAAATGCATGTATACGGAATAGCCCCGTAGACGGATTTGCCCACATTGACCTTACTATTAGTTATACACCTCTGCCTAACCCTTCGTGGAGTATATAATAGGCGTGATGTTATGTTATGATAAGGCAAATTTGTGGTTACAATAAAGAGAAAATCGGTCTTTGTACATTTTATTTTCATTATTTTTAAAACATTTTAAAACATGACACGGTAGCTTTATCCTAAAGATTTTTTTGTTCTTTTGAATACCTACTTACCTACTTAATAAACAAGTATGTGCACGTTTATTTATCTTAATGTTTATTAAACTTTAAATTAGTAAGAAAAAAAAGGAAATTATTTTAACTGTTTCTATTATAGTCCTACCTACTCTTACATTGTGGACTTTTGAAGTCGAATTAATTCGGTAGTAGGTAGTTATAGGAAACTGTTCTTTGAAAAACATTAAAAATTTAATTTGGGGTACCTTAAACGCGTACTGGTCTACCTACGTCTTAGGTTGTTTGCGTTTATGGAACGAAATCTATTTCTCTATGTATATAAATATATGGACATAGGTATCACCTGCCTAGCCTTTTCCCAAAAAAATCCATAGATAATGGTACTTTGTTTAATCTAAGGGTACTAAATTGTGTACGATGATACAAGCGCAGCTTTACTTTAAAAGGTGAACGCAGGCTTAGCCGCACCGCAGTCGCCACGTTCCAATTCTTCGTTTATAGTTCTAGTCGAGTCCAATTAGACAATAAGGTGGAACACAGTTTATAGTGGTCGGATTTTCGTGGGACTTTTTTTATTGAGTTCCTAGAGGGGTGGAGAAGAAAGTTAAAAAAAAATTTCGACGCCCGCAACTTTTTTTTTTTTTTTTTTTTTTCATTGAATTTTTTTTTTCGTTTATGAATAACTTCGAATTCGGCGAATTCATATTGTAGCGTAATAGTGTGACCTACGTGCATCCATTAAACGCTAATTTAGTCTGTTTCTTTGTTCATAAATAAATAAATAAATAAATATTGCTGGACATTACACACAGCGCTATCTAGTGCCACACTAAGCAACATTGTTGTCGATTTAATGTATATTTCAAGTATTTTTGAAAATTTCCTATTTTCTGCAATTATTTCTAAAATATCGAACTTTAAGACTTAGATTTCTTTTGAAATTGGTAACTGATGCTTTTTCACAGATAACTGGATCAGAAAGTATTAATGAAGACCACTTTCATGAGTGTAGTGACTTAAAATTCATTCGGAAATGTTAGAAAATCATGTATGTTAATGAAAGCATTTTTTTTTCCAAATACTGCTAAGAAACTCATTGTGCAAATTATTGTCATAATCCTCATTTTATTAGCTATCTAATGAGGTATAATACCTAGATAAATATTTAAGGATACTTGTTAAATATTGGTTACTGCTGAAAAAGTAAATCATGACAAAAGGGCCTCTATCGCTAAGAAGTGGGAGTGGTATCGGTATCGGTATTGATATTAATTTGCGCGCAGAGACCCAAGCTTGCAACTTATCTCAGATAGAAATCGTGAGAAATGGTTACGTTATAATTACGATATTTTTTGTAAATTTACCAGCGGCCCCATTACACCTTTGTCAGCAATAATCAACCTTTATCGAGTACCACCAATTATTTTTTAAGTTTTTGTTGTCTATGGACAGCAGACATAATAAGGATATTTTGAGGATAATATTTACGTTGACCGTCATAGAAATATTTTGAGAAAAATGGCCTTCTTTACTTTTATATAGACACTTTTCTGATAATTGTGAATACATTTTTAGTCACTTTACTCGTAAATATGCTTTTCTTGAATATTTTTATATCCAATTATCTGTGAAAAAGTATCAGTTACCAATTTCAAAAGAAATCTTGGTCTTAAAATTCAAAAATTTAAAGATAATTGCAGAAAATAGAACATTTTCAAAAAGACTTGAAATTTTGCATTACATCGACTACTATGAACAAAGAAACAGACTAAATTAGCATTAAATGGGTGCACACAGGTCACACTATTACGCTACAATATGAGTTCGTCAAATTTGAAGTTGTTCATAAACGAAAAAAAAATATTCCAAAGAAAATTAAAAAAAAAAAAAAAAAGTCGCGAGCGGCGAAATTTTTTTTTTAACTTTCTTCTCCACTCCTCTAGAAACTCAATAAAAAAAGTCCCATGAAAATCCGACCACTATAAATTTCGTTCCACCTTTTGAGTATTTTATGTCTAATTGCACTCGGCTATTCTATGCAGTCTGTGTCTGTGTGCAATCTGTGTCTTTGTCTGTGTGCGAGATTGCATAGAAAAATTAGAATGCGGCTCTACTGCGGTGCGGCTAAGTGCGTTTACCTTTATAAAGCTCTGTTTACAAAAATAGATTGGTCGGTACCTAGGTCTATAATAAAGTTCAAGTTCAGAGTGTTCGACAAATTGAGAAATTGAATTGAAATCTTTTGTTAAAATTGATTTACAAAAATATTCATCCTAAAAAGTAAAAAAATGCGATTCGGCTTTTAACTCAGTTGACTGTTGCCCTAAACACAACCCAAAATGGGGCTCCATTACAGACAACTCTGTAGTTGGTGACAGATAGGATCGCAAAATCGGTCATTGACCCACCTACATAATATTAAAGTTCTTAACTTTGAAACCCAAAAATAAGCCTGTTCAAGTCTTGAATCGTCATTTATCGTGATCTTCAACTTTTTTTTTTCTAATGAAAAACGATACAAGGCCGGTTCATTTGTTTTGATTCGTAGGAAGAGAAATTAGGGAAAGGGCAATGACCGCTATTGCAGTCTTAACTGGCACCAACTATGAAAAAAATAGCCTACGACTAGGATAAATGTCTAACTGTATGTCATGTACTACATCCTTAATTGTACAATTTTATACAGTTTATTGTAATCATACATCTTACCAACAGATACAAGGTTCAGTCAATACTTACCTACATTTTACAAACAAGTGAAAATCATATAGGTTCGTTTTGTCACACATACATAGGTATTTATCTACTTATTTACTGTTTGGAACACATACATATTTACTTATTTATTCTTAAGTATTTAGGTATTTTATAAACAATATTATGGGATAAATAATTGTTCTATCGTCTTACATTTTAGGTACTTTTATTTTTGGCATATGGCACACAGAATAATTAATATATTTAAGAACTAAGATAATATATCATACACAACACTCTTTTAAATATCATAGAGATTTACACAGCTATAAAAGTAATGTTTTCGTATAGAATATTTTTATTTATTATGAAAAATATCACACTTAGGTAGGTAATTGAGTATTAACTCTAAATTTTCGCAATTACTTTACATTCCTGACCTCTTGGTAGACGTTGCAATCGATCGCCTGAACAACGTAGTTAACACTGAAATTGGGAGAAGACGCTACTCTGTGAACGGAATGTGCTGGTGAGAGCCATAGTGGCGGCGATAGCCGCGGGCGAGGAGCGCGGCACGTACTGCGAGGCCGCCGCCAGCGCCGGCTGTCAGGTGTAATCCTCGTCCTCGTCCTCATCCTCACTTGAGTCAAAAGAAGCCTCCATCTCAGCATGATCTTCGGGTGTAGGTAGTGACAGTTTCAAATAATCAACCGGCAACTGCTCCTTCGGGATCAAATACCCTGTCGAGTCTTGTGGCGGGGGCGGGGGTCGCGGTAGACGTATTTGCATGGCTTGCCCACCCGCAGCTGCATCATCTAATTTTCTACATATTTCATCAAAACCTATTCTATCGCGGGGATCGGCCTTCCAACATGCACGCATCAAATCGCCAGCAAAACGTGGGCAGTCTTCGGGAGGCACCAACACTATACCCCGTAAGATCAATTTTGTAGCACCATCGTTATTCTGACCATAGAAGGGCTGTTTGCCTCTGCTGTATATCTCCCACAATACGACACCGTACGACCACACGTCTGATTCGTGGGTGAACCGAGCGTACACGATACTCTCTGGTGACATCCACCGTACCGGCATGGGTCTTTCGCCACCCATTTTGTAATAGTCGCACGTGTAAATGTCTCTTGACATACCGAAGTCTGCAATTTTGACTGTAAGATTGGCACCGACTAGGCAATTCCTGGCTGCGAGATCTCGATGAACAAATCTTCTTGAAGCAAGGTATTGCATGCCTCTGGCTATTTGCAGGGCTACGTGTAATAAAGCAGGCTCGTCTAGCAGCGGTCCTGGTCGCCCGCCACCGCGGGATCCTCGCAGGACACCGGCTAGATCCCCCCACTCCATGTATTCAAACACCATCCAGGGACTCGCGTTGATATCGTCTGCAAGTTCCATTGTTTGTGAGTGAAATGTACGAAATAGAAAAACTTTAAAATGTTGACTACGTCTAATAATAAGTGGTTACCTCTGTATACGACTCCAACTAGTGCAAGTATATTGGGATGTCTAAACGCAGACATTATGGAGACTTCCCTCACGAAGTCTTCTTCCGCATTGCGACCTGCACTTTCTTTTAGTACTTTGATAGCTACAACTTGTTCCTCGGCGGCGGTTCTCAGAAGCCCTGTAACAATGATTTAGCTAAGTAACTACTTCATGCTAAGGTTGTTTGAAATAGTACTTGTAATTTGTGGAGCGTCTGATAAATGGTGTTTATTTTGTAAGTAGATTTTTACAAACACTTTTACACGTCATTTTTTTAAATAAGATGGGGCCGGTGTTTCGTAGACTAGACTCTGAGAAGAAACAGCCGAAACAAACTCAGAGGTCTTAGACTCTTTTGAAGTCCAGACATAATCTTGCTCAATTCACAAAAGGACTATACAGATTAGTGTCTGAGACGGTCTTTTGAAGAAGGAACCACACAGATTTGAGTGGACCTGTCCAGTCAGTGCAAGCATTTGTCAGTTATCGTGTAGCTCTACTTATAAGTCAAGGAGCTCAACGAAACGACGACCCAAATGACCTTTCTTTGGTATCTACCAAAGAAAGGTCATTTGGGTCTGGTATTTACCTTTGTGGACTTTACCAAAGCACCCTTCTCCGACCTCTTCAAGGAATGTAAGCGCGTTTCTGTCGAGCAGCTGAACTTGTGACTTGTTGGTGTCGTCGGTGTCCATGGCCCCCGGGGTCCCTGGCACGGGCACGTTGCCTGCGCCGTACACTCCGTACTGCGGGTTGGTTATATACCGTTCAGCAAGCAGCGGTTCCCCAGGTCGCACACGCTATAAAAAACCAAGCTGTTCAACCATATCTGCATTTTTTGGAGTGATTGTGTGAAAGGATAGTTAGGAGTAATCAAGCAATCAGAAAGCGGCTTAATCATCGTTAAAATATAGTGTTATTTCATTTGATTGTATAGCATGCAGAGGTTAAATAAGTTATTGTTTAGGGGATATAAATTTCTACATTGACTTGATTCTTGTTATATATATTTTTTAAATCTACTTACTGGCTGCGTTTTCCCGTCTACACGACACATACGCTTTTTGAGGTACAGCAGGATAATCGAGAGGATTAGTATTAAGGTTACGGCCCCTGAAACGGTGACGGCTATTAGGGTGCCCACGCTGGCGGTCATGCCGTTCTCTATTAATGAGCCATTCCCAGTCGTGGATTCCGCAAAGATCTCTCCACTCGTTAAGGATTTGGAAATCTAGAAAAAAAAACAGAGTTATGTACGTAAACTTTTAGATCCATACAGATATTATTTAATTTGTGAAAGTCCTGTCTCCTGTGTCCGTCTATCTGTTACCTTGAAACGCATAACAGATAGACGGGTTTCGATAAAATTGCCATACAGGTATACCATGATCTGGGTTCAAATCATAGGAAGCTTTTAAATCTCCCGTGGTTGCCGAGGGATAAATTTCCCTAAAAAAACAACCGTCACAGATACAAGGCATAAAGAAACAATATAAAAGTCTCTTCGTAAACTAAGTATCTACTCCCACAATTTGGGTGACATCATGTTATCACGGCTGACCCTATCATGAATATTTATCAGTAACTAACTATGGAAAAACACTGATTTCATTTTCTATCCCATATTATTTCAGAGTGTCTGATCAAAATCAATACTTTCAATGATAAAGTTCATCGTCTGTTATTTTCATTGTGTTCATTGTCCTTTAACAAATTACTTTGCGCGGGAAAACATAAGTACCTACGTAGGTGCTTCAGCTTTTTGGGTCATATTTTGAACTGTGTGACGCATGTCACGTAGGTGACATAGGCCGAAACGAGACGGATTCATTAGGATCGATCTAAATGTACGCGTCAAGTGAGTGAGGTTTTAGTCGGACTTTCCATAAACATTTATCTGTAACCTAATATTTTTTAATCAAGCTGGCAATCTGTGCAGTAGGAAGGACAGAATGATAAGGCGATAACAGGGGTTTTAATTAAGATGGATGGTCTTACTTGTGCGGTGGGCGGTGACGGCGCGTATCGGCTGTCTGAGGCGTTCGAAGTTCTCGGCGGGATCACGTTGTATATGGGTTTCAAAGTCACGGGAACTGGAATTGATTAATACAGTTTACTGTTAGACCTTCACTGACACAATTGTAGGATGGAAATGTAAGCTGTGGAGACGGTAGTGCTGTGTTAATGTGCGTGTGGACTGAGGGCCACTTTGTTAAAAAAATTGAAAATGTGCTAAGGATTTAGTGAACATTCCCAAAGAATTGTGAAAGTTGGAATCAGATTTTGTGAAAGACAAATAAGCGAGTTATGGACTGCAAAGTTGGGCCCTCAGTTCTCACATAGAGGATTGAGGGCCCGCCTGTACCTGATAAACTGTGAACACCTCAGAAAAAGTCTTTATGCTAAAGTCTAAGCTAACGCCAAACAAAATTAGCGAAAACAAGATTTTATCGCAAAATGCTGTCTTATTTTGTATATTTACGTTCAAAATGGGCCCTCAATTCTCATACACGTAAAAGTTTATTACGTAAATAAAACTAAACCATTAACTTACAGCTACTACTTGAAATCATCTAAGCTACTAAATAAATTGTGAAAATTTGTGAAAGCATGAACAGGTGATGAAAACAATCAAAAGAAAACATGAAAAAAATCGGGCCCTCAGTCCTCCATTTTTTTTGTTTTCCTTCTGTAACACTTAACGTATTAAATATAAGACAAACACAAACTTGTGTCTTTTTGTGAAATTAATTGTGCAACAAATTCGATACCAGAAAGAAAATGAAAGACCTTTTATTGTATAAGAAAATTGAGTTTTATTTTTATTATCTGAATTAGGAAATAGGGTGACCATAATTTCTTTTAGATTGCAGCAAATATTAGTAAATGTAGTGTCATAGGTTTTAGCGTTCCCGAGATTTGGGTTTTGACAGACAAACGGACTGACAGATGGACAACAAAGTGTTAAAAGGATTCCGTTTCTCTCTTTTGAGGTACGAAACCCTACAAATCTAAGAAAGTTTATTAAAACCTATGACACTACATTTACTAATATTTACTGCAATTTAATAGAAATTGTGGTCACCCTATTTCCTAATTCAGATAATAAAAACATAAAACTCGATTTTCTTATACAATAAAGGGTCTTTTATTTTCTTCCTGGTATCGAATTTGTTGCACAATTAATTTCACAAAAAGACACAATTTTGTGTTTGTCTTATCTTTAATACGTTAAGTGTAATAAAAGAAAAACAAAAGAAATGGAGGACTGAGGGCCCGATTTTTTTTCAAGGTCATAACTTTCAAACCACATGAAGTGGAGACCTGTTCATGCTTTCACAAATTTTCACAATTTATTTAGTAGCATAAATGATTTCAAGTAGTAGCTGTAAGTTAATGGTTTAATTTTATTTACGTAATAAACTTTTACGTGTATGAGAATTGAGGGCCCATTTTGAACGTAAATATACAAAATAAGACAGCATTTTGCGATAAAATCTTGTTTTCACTAATTTTGTTTGGCGTTAGCTTAGACTTTAGCATAAAGACTTTTTCTGTGGTGTTCACAGTTTATCAGGTACAGGCGGGCCCTCAATCCTCTATGTGAGAACTGAGGGCCCAACTTTGCAGTCCATAACTCGCTTATTTGTCTTTCACAAAATCTGATTCCAACTTTCACAATTCTTTGGGAATGTTCACTAAATCCTTAGCACATTTTCAATTTTTTTTAACAAAGTGGCCCTCAGTCCACACGCACATCTGTGTTACACCCAGTTTGCTGACGACTAAACGTCTGGCTGGAAGATGTCCAGTTATTTTAGAGTTTTGTGTACCAAATTCACAGAATTTATTTAGTACAAGTTTAGTATTTGTAGATAACTTATTAAGGGTTTCCAATATGATATCAAACTTTTTAAGTTAGACCTTTAGGCCTACTCTTAACTCGACCTCTAGTATTTAGTTAAAAAAGTCCACAACTAAACTGCATTTAGAAACGTGATTGTTTACAAGAAAATTATAACTGAACTTACTAAACTAACTATCAATAGAGTTGTCAGCAATAAAAACCACTATCAATGAAGAGACGATTACAAAACAGTAAATCGACGTAGCATCTTAACAACAAAAGTTCAATAAACTCAGTGTAACAAATTACGATCAATCAAGTACTGTCGGAGTTATAAATAGTCGTAAGGTTACCTGTGCTTCTGGGACATTTGAAGTCTTCGGTGACTGGCAGCCCGTTGGAGGTGCATCGGCAGTAGTGCATGGTGCTGTTGTATGGCATACATGCCGCCTCTTTGCCGCACGACTGTAGGCTGCAAGTTCCCGGCATGTATTTCGCTGGAAGAGAAAACAGAAAATTTTGTTGGTACCCTTGGTTTAATGGGGGTAAATAAATAAATAAATATAATTCAAGTGCTCAGTAGGACTAACCAATAACATAGCTTGATTAGCTCAAGCTGTGAAAAAGAAGCGATATTATTGGTTAGTTTCACACATATCCCTCGCTACGCATCCAAGCTCATCTCTGGTGGAAACGCAGCCTTAAACTCGATTCGACAAAGCAGTAGGTAATTTGGGTAGGTATTGGACAACATGTTAGCAGATAACAATTAACATTTCATTGTTATCGTCATTATTAAATAAAACACGTTTAACGAATTAAATGATATAAAAAGATGTAATAATCTAGTGCTGCTTGAATGTTTGTCTAAAATATTACCATTAAAGTCACCACTGATATAATTAGTGATTTATTACCAGTTGTAAGTTTTGTCATTATTACTGACATAAGTACTTATAAGTAGTGTAGTTTTGTTAATTTGGGGGTCTGTCTGTAAACGCACACTATAACACGTTTATTCAGCTCAACACAAGACAGCTCAATATTATGCTCAACCGATAGATCAACAATATCATTACGAGTATTAAATTTCATACAATTTTTAACTAAGATTAATGAACTCCCACGCATCTAAAATTCCAGTTAAAGCAACGCCACACTGTAATATCACGTAGTTAATAGATAATTAATTGAGTATTGTCACTAGGTATATTTTATTTGTAAACTAAACATCGAATACTTAAATTATTTATTCTAATCATTATCTTAAATGCTGTCAAGAAATACCTAATTAATATTTTTCCGATAACACACAAATTGAACGTCAAGTTGTAATGTAGTTGTGCGTTCCCACTTTTGCTACATTTACACAAAACATGTTGAAGCATATTATATTGGTCCCTCTTTCTCGTCTTTTACTTGAAATCTGCCTCGTCGGTCTAGCGATCACAAGTGCGCGAATCCTGAGGCACTGAATTTGATTTCCAGGTCGGGCAAAGTGTTGTATGAATTTCTAATTACTGACCACGAAGTTTGCATTTGTGCCCGGTTGATGGCAATAGGCTCGCCCCTATTACATGGGACCATTGTGGGTGTACTGTTAGGTGGACCTCGGCCTCACCCTATAACGCAATATTATGTTGGGTAGTGTACAGGTTACATCCGGAGTTATTTACTACACAGACCTTGTAGAAACTAGAACAAATTTCCGTGCGTTCAAGCGTTTTTGCCATACCTATGGAATTATACTCGTGCTTCGTCCTCAATATTAGTAAGATAGAATAATATTGAACACAAGTAGTAACGCTTAGGTGTTACCACTTCAGCACTATAGTTTAGAGGGTATTCGTTATACCCATTATGGCAACACAATTTATTACCCTAATACTTCCCTGCCTGCATGAACATCCAGTCGGTCGAGCTTCATTCGCTTTTTAGTGCTCAACCACTTCGCACATAATAATAAAAGTAAAAATGCCAAAACGCGCTAACGAAAATAATTTAAAGTTCATAAGGAAAAAATTAAGAAAATTAGAAAAAGAAATGGAACGTTCGCGCCGCGATAGACGTAATTGTTTTCGGTTAAGTTCGTCCTCATCTTCGAGCCAGTCTTCGAGTTCGTCCTCATGCTCATCGAGGAGTTCTACACCCGCGCCGGCGCCACCTGAGAACCCAGACAGTAAGTACCCACATTTGCAAATTATAAAGTGGATATTGGTAATATATAACAACGGTTATATTACACCAAACCAATTACCCTGATCACTAACGATCACGTCTAATGCAACAGACTAGTCTGCAGGACTATGTCGCCGCATATACTTAAACGTACCTAATTAAATGGAGTAAACTGTTGAAAGACTACCCACTTTTTATGCATCAGTTTAGTCTGAGGGACTATATCGCCGCTTAAAATAATAACCATGGAGTCTTTGTTCGTAATTGACCTACTATTATGCTTCAGATTAGTCTATGGGACTACATCGCCGCATAATGTGTAACTTAATTGTTTGTAGGTATCTTAGTTTTATGCATCAGATTAGTCTATGGGACTATATCGCCGCATTTGATAATCACTATACTGTGATTTTCCGAATGTTACATTCTGCCGATTTTGCATTTCTATGTAGGTATGCATATTCGTGTTTGTCAAATAGTCTGATTGCTATCCTCTCTTCACAGATCAGGAAGCAACGACAAACCCTGACGAACATGCAGACACCATCACTGTAGACCCACCAGTCACAGTGGCGGATGACGATGTATCACCAATGATAGCCGTGTCTACCCCAACAGAAGATGTAATCATTCCAAACGACCACGCAGACTGCAATACTGAAATCCTGGACATATTGGGAGCAGATTCGTCAATAACGGTTGATTACGGCCCGGATATAAACAAAGATGTTGCATCCAGATTTGCTCATATCGCAACGTCCGGTCTGGACAAGGATTTTCGTAAAGATCTTCTCAGTAAGTTTTTAGTACCAGGAAACTGCACTACGATAGCTGCACCACTCCTGAATGCAGAAATTAAAGCCGCCACAACCGATCAAGTACATAAAAGATACAAAGCCATAGAATCGAGACAGAAGCAATTGGCAGCAGGGATTTCATGCTTGGGCAGGATTATATCCGAGCAGCTTGACGCCAGGGAGAGAAACCATGCTCTACTAAAAGATCTCATGGACGTTGGTCGAATATTATGTGATATTCAACACTCAGAATCTCAAGCTAGGCGTAATTTTGCACTGTATTCACTCAAAAAAGAGTTGAAGGACCAGCTGGATACCACAAAGATCGACAAGTTCCTCTTTGGAAACGATCTCGCCGATACCCTCAAAACAGCGAAGGCCGTCTCAAAATCCAGCTCTGAAATGAAACCGGAAGCAACTAAACCAAAAGCTTCGACTTCGGCGAATAAAACTTACAACCACAGGCCTTTAAACGGGAA
The DNA here is from genome assembly GCA_905147715.2 of Xestia xanthographa. NCBI lineage: Eukaryota > Metazoa > Arthropoda > Insecta > Lepidoptera > Noctuidae > Xestia > Xestia xanthographa. Next base: position 19,862,510 of record LR990655.1, on the reverse strand, counting down.
GGCGAGGATCCCGGCTCGCAGGCAGGTGAGGGGTCCGCCGCCGCAGCAACTTCCACCTGCTACTCGGAACGCGCAGCCGCCCAGGAATTGGTCGCAAGCATTCTCGCAGCGACCCAAGCGCAACCGCCCCCAATAGATCCGGTACGTTATGCGGGCCGACTTGGCCACTTTTATAAACAATGGTCATTATTAACTAAAGACCGTACTGTATTGTCGTGGATAAACGGTTATAAAATTAAGTGTAACCATCCGGTACATCAACTTAGTGTTCCAACACCAAATACATTTTCTGACTCTGAAAAGGCTCAGTTGAAAATCATAATTGATAACTTGTTAACCATGGGCGCCATATCCGAAGCTAAACCATGTTCCGATCAATATGTGTCACGTGTGTTTTTAGTACCGAAACCGAATGGCAAGATGAGATTAATTCTTAACTTGAAAAACTTAAACATTTTCATTAATTCAGAACATTTTAAATTAGAGGACATACGTACTGCATTGAAACTTGTATCACGAGAGTGTTACATCGCAACTTTAGATTTAAAAGATGCATATTTTCTCATCAATATTCATCCCGATTCAAGGAGATACCTTCGGTTCAATATTGATGAAAAATTATATGAATTTAACGTCCTGCCCTTCGGTATCTGTACGGCTCCATTCATATTTACGAAATTGATGAAACCTGTCATTAAGTTATTACGATCGTGTGGTTATATATCATCAATTTATTTAGACGATCTATTTCTTGTTGGATATACCCACCATGAATGTTTGCAAAACATTGAGACCACTCAGACGTTATTACAAGCACTAGGTTTTGTTATTAACGAGGAAAAGAGTAATAAAATACCCTCAAGGTCATGCAAATATTTAGGTTACGTAATAGACACTCATAAATGGGAATTAAGCCTACCTTCTGAGAAAAGAATTAAAATCAAAACCGAGCTACAACATTTTAAAATATTAAAACGTTGTAAGATTAGGAAATTCGCTCAGCTAATAGGTTTGTTAGTGTCTGCCTGCCCTGCCATAGAGTACGGGTGGTTACATACAAAAGAACTTGAACGCTGCAAGTTTCTTAACTTACGAAATGACGATAATTATGAAAGACTCATGACAATACCGCAGTCATTGTTACCAGATATTAACTGGTGGTGTAAGGTCATAGATCATTCCGTACATAGGATTAGGAACGATAGTTACGTGTTAGAAATTTACTCTGACGCCTCAACAACGGGGTGGGGTGCCGCATGTAATGGACAAACGGCTAGTGGTAGTTGGTCTAACAATGAGGTTTAGCTGCATATAAATAACCTTGAGCTTTTAGCAGCATATTTTGCACTCAAAATATTTGCTAAGAATTATGAGAATTGCCAAATATTACTAAGAATTGACAACACCACTGCTGTGAGCTATATTAATCGCATGGGAGGTATCCAATATCCTCATCTTACCAAAATCACAAAAGATATATGGCATTGGTGTGAGGACCGTAAAATTATCATTTTTGCTTCTTATATTAAATCATCAGAAAATGTTATTGCTGATAGGGAATCCCGACGAACCCATCCAGACACAGAGTGGGTACTGTCTCACACCGGTTATCAAAAATTACTAGATCGTTTATTGGTAGTTCCACAAGTTGACTTATTTGCTACTCGCATTAACAAAAAATGTGAAACGTATGTCTCTCTCTTGGCACAAAGATCCAGAGGCATCTGCGATTGATGCTTTCACCTTAAATTGGTCCAACCATCTGTTTTATGCTTTCCCACCAGTAGCAATCATTCTTAAGGCGCTAAGGAAAGTTATAGCAGATAATGCTGAAGGTATCATGGTTGTTCCCGATTGGCCTACACAACCATGGTATCCATTATTTCAGCGATTACTTATTTCTAAAATGATTAAATTAGACTCTAATGACGTCATTATTCCCAATTCCAGCAACCGAAACATCCAAGCTCACGTTACCCTGGTTGCCGGAGTGTTGTCCGGACGGCCATGCAGCAGCGATGTATCCCAGCCTCAGCCTTAGACATCGTGCTCGCTTCTCTATCGGACAACACTTTCAAACAATACGACGTTTGCCTCAAACGTTGGTATAATTTTTGTTCTGCAAATGCAATTGATATGTACCAACCATCGATTCCAATGATTTTAGATTTTCTTACACAGATATTTAATGATGGTGCCCAGTATGGGACAATTAATAGCCATAAATCTGCACTTTCCTTAATTATTGGAGACATTTCTGACGATGATCGAATCATAAGATTTTGTAAAGGTGTATATAAATTAAGACCGCCCGCCGTTACCGCGGTATAACGTAACATGGGATGCAAATGTCGTTTTAAATTATATAACCACATTGTTCCCTAACGAAAGCCTAACACTACAGCGGCTTTCAAAGAAGTGTTCTACCCTTCTAGCTCTTGTTACAGCCCATCGGGCACAGACACTGTCTAAAATTAATATTGATCAAATAATTACCTTAGATGATAAAATTATAATAAAAATTAAAGATCTTATTAAAACATCAAAAGCAGGTACAACTCAACCGACGCTTTATTTGCCATTCTTTAGCGAGCGACCCGAAATATGTCCCGCAAGAACTCTCTTAGCTTATTTAGATAAGACTATAAATCTAAGAAATTCCAATCAACTGTTTATTAGCCATCGTAAACCTTTCAATCGTGTTACGAGTCAAACTCTTAGTCGATGGATTAAGTCTACCTTGAAAGATAGTGGAATTGACGTAACTGTGTTTTCCTCCCATAGCACACGACATGCTGCAACATCTATGGCATATAGACAAGGGGTAAGCCTTGACGCCATACGACAAACCGCAGGATGGAGCGGCAATTCCACTACCTTCGCAAAATTCTATAACAGACCAATCATTGGCAAAGAAGATAATGTGGCTGTAGCAAAGGCAGTATGCTCCTCTAAATGATTAATCAGTACATATAAATGGTACTTGCGTAAATTATTATAGAAGTTTCAGTTTTGTTATGTACCTATCTCATTGTTTGTTGTTATCTGTTTGGTTGTATAATGGGAATTGAAATAAATGTTTCAGAAGATAAGATTTATTTTAATTTCATATTTCCTCCACCTTCTTTATCTCAACATCTACATTGTGTTCAATATTATTCTATCTTACTAATCTTGAGGACGAAGCACGAGTATAATTAATGATTAAACGAACTTACCTGTACGTGAAGTTCGATCATAATTATACGAAGTGCTTCGTCCGAAGAGATTAGTAAGTCCCGCCCGCCCTGGATATCCCAGGAGTTCCGGAAATATGTTATGTCTCTAAACCAATGAAGCTCGACCGACTGGATGTTCATGCAGGCAGGGAAGTATTAGGGTAATAAATTGTGTTGCCATAATGGGTATAACGAATACCCTCTAAACTATAGTGCTGAAGTGGTAACACCTAAGCGTGCAACTTGTGTTCAATATTATTCTATCTTACTAATCTCTTCGGACGAAGCACTTCGTATAATTATGATCGAACTTCACGTACAGGTAAGTTCGTTTAATCATTAATCAAATATAACACTCACAACTTAGGACCCATTAATGTTATTTTTTATCCGTGATGCTAGGCGACTGGGCCTATCTCAGTTGTAAACGTCCCTTTGTGCCTATTGGCCTTGTTTCTTTCTGTGGAGGGAAGTGGAAATTACGGTTTTTTCCTACTCCGCCGCTATACAATACAATATATATCTCTGATTAATTTCGTTGCGGGATCCAAGACAGTTAAATTCATTCTCTGGGACTTCGTCGAGCTTCATTGTCTCGGCGCTTTTCTGGTGGTCGCCACTGTTGATTCTGGCTTTCAGAAGTTACAGTGGTTTGGGAATAGTGTGGCGGGCTTGACCCAAATAAAAAAACAAAAAAAAAGGTTGCCGGATTCCAGGATTATCGTGTCCTCCCTCTCTCTTCGGACCTCAGATAATCCCACAATACTCCATCGCAGCCTGCTCTATTCCTCTTTGAGTTCCGCTATCTTCTCGTCGGTCCGGAGTGTACGCGTGTTATATGTTGCCAGGTCCAGTCGTTGGTATAAGCAGCCGGATCCCATCCGGGGATTCTTCGCACCCCTTGCCACGTCGTAACCTCGACCGCTGCCGTAGTCGAGGGTAGACGGGCTGCAGGGCACTAGGGGACATTTTTGTAATGCGCGATTCATTGGGGGGTTTTGCCATAATCGCCACGCTTGGCAGGCGGGTTGGCGATCGGAGTGCAGGTCTTACTGAAGACACAGAGATCGCTGCTGCCCATTCTCTGGTAAGTCCCTTAGTCTCTTACGATACCCACGGAAAAATATGGGATGGTGCTATTCTTTAAGTCCGACACCATACGGACACCCTACCTACCTACCTTTATCTCATTACACACAGTAAATTGTAATCAATGTCCACTATCCATCAGTTTGAAGCAAACACGGCTAACAGAAATTCACGTCAAACATAGTCCCACGATACTTGCAATTTAAATCCAAACCGCTTTAATTGTAAAGTTAAATTAAATGTTTTCTCTTATTTGTGGAGCGTGGAACCGGGTAATTAAAACTATTAATAGCATGTAAATTGTGATCATTGAGAGTATTTTACATTCATAGTATTGAATAGATTAATTTATCATTAGTATGAGAAATTAATTACAAGCTATTTGTGTACTTAAAATAAATAAATAGACTGTGCCCGTGACATTTTACAAGGAATTTTAAACCACTGTATTTTCTTTTCAGAGTAAAAAGTTTGAAAACAAATCGTAAACCTAATTCCAGACTGTAGGGCTAGGTCTCCGTTGCCCGTGTACCTAATATCAACTGCGTATTATCTATGGTATTTAAACATTGCCAAAACAATAAATAACACAGTAAATACTACAAATTAAAATAAGACATCTCAATCACATTTGTGCCAATAAATGGCTAGCACAGAACCGAACAGAGGCCTTTCCATTAAAGGCGATTGCTTCGACGGACTAATTACCATAATCACTAGCTTGCCAATTGATTGATTAATCACAGCACACTGTTAAATAGTGGTCCTAAGTTTTCTGATTAACTTGAGTGATATAAGTATTTAAATAAATAAACTGTAAATTAAATAAATGACGGGTCCATTAGACCACTGGTAGAACTAAATGAAACAATTTATTATTTCTATGGCCTAACGTACAGGTGTTTTGCAAAGGTGATTTATGTCCGATAATACACCCGGTATAGACGACATCTACTTCAGACAGCGTTTTCCAACGGTTAAATCTCAAGCTCCAATATGTTTACTTTACACTTTGAAAAATTCAAAACCTTTGAAATAGAACCTTTTTCATAATTTATACTTTCGAATGAATTCGAATTTCGATTCAAATAAATTCGAATTTCGATTCGAATGTTAAGTTAGTAACAATTTAAAATAACAATCTACACTTTGTAGGAGAAAATCACTTGAAATTGCGAAGTGTGGAGGTAGGTAGAGGTACAGATTGGTGTATTAAAGAAAATTTATGTAATCTATTTACTTGGCGGTAGTTCCTGTGTTTGTTCTGGCCTCGCCTCCTCTCGTGCGACTCTCGCTAGCTTTTCCGCGTATTCCCGTAACCGCTGAAACAATGAAATTAGTTTGTTAAACCGAATACAATCAAAGAGGGAGCCTGTTGTACTTTTTTTGAGTAGAGTAGTACACTCTGAAATGCCTTCTGCATCGTTATAAGGTACCAATCTTCTATTGCAAATAAATGAAATGGAAGTGACTGTTTGTAATTTCAAAATAGCATCTTTTTACAGAATGCTTGTGTAAGTATGTACGTATACCTACGGTACTTATAACAAACATATATATTTCTTTGAATTTTTGCCTGTCTGTCTTTCCGTCCGTTCCTGCTTATATCTGAAACGGCTGGACAAATGTTGACGGGATTTTTACTGGCAGATAGCTGATGTGATGTTAGAAGGAGTAACTTAGGTTACTTTTATTTCTAGAAAAAGTACCTATTAGGGTTCCGTGCAAAAAAAACCCTTAAAGTTGAAATTGTTAACAAAATCCGATTCGCATTGAGAAGAATATTTTTGAATTGAATTTTTTATTATTTTTATAAGATAATGATGATGATGCTTGAATCGTAAATGATTTTGGTATAACGTCTTTTGGAACAATTCATGTGTCGCAGCCGTCGAAGACCTCTTAAGATGTTTATACTCCTGGGTACTCCTCATTACCGCTTAGAAAAATTCATATTAAATTCTGACTTTCTTATTTACTGTCTACATTTTGTGCAATGTATACGTATTCACGCCTTTTTCCTATGGGTAGGCTGAAAAAAAACCTGCTACTACTGTTACTCTTTTTAGGGTTCCGTACCCAAAGGGTAAAAACGGAACCCTATTACTAAGACTTCGCTGTCTGTCCGTCTGTCCGTCTGTCTGTCACCAGGCTGTATCTCATGAACCGTGACAGCTAGACAGTTGAAATTTTCACAGATGATGTATTTCTTTTGCCGCTATAACAACAAATACTAAAAACAGAATTAAATCAATATTTAAGGGGGGCTCCCATACAACAAACGTGATTTTTTTGCAGTTTTGTCTAATGTTTTTAACTAATGGTACGGAACCCTTCGTGCGCGAGTCCGACTCGCACTTGGCCGGTTTTTTTGTCCACGTTCTTATATCTGGTCAAATTTTACTGTGCAAATCAATATGTGCCAATATCCAATATCACGCAGGCCACGCAGCCTCGCCCAGAACATTTGATTACGAGTGCTTTACTAAATAAATCATGTTTAAACGCACCCTTCATGCACTATTGATTGGAATCAATCAAAACGCATTTTCATATTAATTGGATCCGATAGAAAGCCCAGATTCTGACAGTCTGGCGCCGACCAAAACCACTTGTTGAACGGGAATATCATAACATATGGGTGAATACAATCTATCCATCACATTCTTGTTACGTAAATTACATAACAGAGTAACAAACAATGTACAATAACAATGGAATTCTAAAAACAACAGTTACTAACATGGATTCTTGGATCTCTCGCAATACGTCCCTCATGTCAATCAGCTCATAATTAAAGAATTAACGTAAATTAGAATGCGTTTTCACGTTAATTGGCTACAGTGTGGCATACATAAGGTTGCTAATTACCATCGGGATGCATTCATACCCTAGTCATGGTAATAGAGGCACGATCTCGCAATATCTTGAGATCGCCGGACGAAACTGCATGTAAGTACTATCGTCCACGTTTAGTGGCACGATTGCCAAGATTTACGGGCGTTTTGCACTTTAAATTGGGCGTATTACCAGTTATAAGTATATAATAAAAATACAAGACGATCGGGGCTGCGTTATGTTATCTGTGGAACGTTTAAGATGCTCGGCGCGGAGTTATTTTGGCCACGTTATCGTGGAGAGTGGCTGCACTCCGGCTTGCCCTCGGGTTACGATAAATCAATAATATCGTGTACCTACGTGAATTATCGATATTTTACATTTTATGCCTATTTGTTATCGTTAATAGGAATGAAGTTAACGATCGCACTGCGCAATTACCTCTAGGCTAGGCTGTGTCTGTCCCGCGGCGTAATCATGCACTCCTTCAATGGCAGATACTTTAGGAATCAGTCATTTGACATTCTCTGCTCTATCGCATTGGAAATCAATCTTGAGGGGATTCTAAGTAGTGTAACTGTTGCTGGATACTTTCAATATTAATAAGATATTTACCTACATTATTCAGCCAGCTTGTTATGAAGCTTTCCTGTCATTGGTTTTGATTAACTTTTCATTAGTTAGGGAAGGATAGCGCCGATTATTTGTAATTTAAATGCTTCTGACGCTTGTTTATATATATTTTTTTTAATAATAATTATTATTAAATAATAATTTCTCACCAGACCAAGGGGACCAAGGGGTACCGTATTACCTAGTACTAACTGGGTTGTGGAGGTCAGATAAGCAGTCGCTCCATGTAAAATACAGATATTCAGCTGCATCCGGTTAGACTGGAAGCCGACCCCAATTTAGTTGGGAAAAGGCTAGGCAGATGATGAATAATTTCTCACCAGATAAGTTTGGGTAGACTAGACATTAGTCGAAAAAACTCGTAGCTTTTCTGGATACACATTTGTAGATTATTTCCCAAGTCTCTAAATGTTGATTTATTCATCTACGAAATTGGGGTTTCTCAAACTATTGTAGAAAAGTCACCTTAATGGTCTTGGAATAATTTTGTTTTTAAATTGATCGTTCAGAAGAAACTTAAGGGCCAGAATAACCTCAAATTGTGAAAAGTGAATGGCTCTCGTTTCAATGTTACCTACTGCAGCACAACTGACTAGTCCTGTTTGGGAATGTTCCCAGATATGAATCTGGGAACATTCCCAAACAGGACTAGTCACTTTTCACAATTTGAGGTTATTCTGGCCCTTAAGTTTCTTCTGAACGAACACACACGAGTACACGAACGAACGTTGTGACTTGTGTCACAACGGTCGTTCATCGAATTGCAACGTTCATCGAAATCGTTTCTCAGTCCTTAGCAGTCCGGAGTTTGTATTGGCAGAAAAAGGGGACCAACCAGCAAACAATCAGCAAACCCGCTCACCCGTTATGTTTAAGGTCCAAATTTAAACGTTAAACATAACAGGTGGGGTGGGTGTGGCGGGTGTACTTTAAGTACACCTCTGCATAACCTTTCGAGGATTACAGCTACAGGTGTGATGTTATGTTGTCTAAGAACACGTGTCGATAACGATCATGTCACAACACAACTCACAACGCATGTAGGAAGAGGAACACAAACAACATGAATTGGAAATCAAATGTTGTTTGCTTTGCCAATCTCATTAAAGTTTTCAAATTCTACCTTCAATGCTGCGGATGGCTCGATTATTTCGCTGCTATTCAATTTCTGCTTCCGTATTGAACTAATTATTGCCATTCAATTTTCTCCAATGCACGTGAATCGTGATCGTAACTACGTTATTGGTTTAAGCAGGAAACTTATACCTAGGTTTTCTATACTAATATTATAAAGAGGTAACATTTGTTTGTAAGTTTGTATGTAGGGGGTAATCTCCGGAAGTAATGAACCGATTTCAAACATTCTTTCACCATTAGAAAGCTACATTCACCCTAAGTAACATAAGCTATATTTTATCCCCGTACTCCCACGGGAACAGGAACTACGTGGGTGAAACCGCGTGACGTCCGCTAGTTAGAAATAAAGGCTGCATTTCTACCTGCAATTCGCGAGGATGTGTACCTAGTGAAAGACGTAAGTGAAATTAACAAACAAATATCACTTTTTTTGAACGAGCTAAACAAACTAGGTATCTGATTGGTTAGTATTACTGACATCCCTCGCTGCACGTCCTAAAGTAACCAGTGTACCTACTACATATTTTCTGGAGGGAATGCAGCCTTTGCTCTCCGGAGCGAAGATCATTTTCAATTTTAACTGATATTGGTGTCGATTCTGTTGTGCACAAACTAAACTTAATTTAGGCTATTGCTATCTTTTACTAAAAGGCAGTGCGAAAAAAGGACGGTTATAGCTATGAACTAGGTTAGAGATGTCAAACTAGTTTATGCCTTGCGCTTCACCGTGTTTTTAGTCGACATGTTTTTACGTGCACCCTTCATTTGTATGGAAATATTAGTTCCAATTAAATTTGACAGCTCTAAATTACGACCGTCTCTTTCTCGTTTTATTAGAGAGAAAAAGATAGCAATAGCCTAAATTAAGTTTAGTTTGTGCAAAACAGAATCGACACCATTGTACATTATTACAGCTTTACTCTTGTTATTAATAATCTTGTTATTCACTTAACAATATTATACAAGGTGCAAGGGACTGCATCGAAAAAATACCTACCACGTATTCATTAAAGAAAGAAAGAAAGAAAAATATTTATTTGGGACAAGCACAGGAAATACAAAAATAATATAAAAAAAAACTAATAAAGAATCTAAAACTTAACAATAAAAATAATCTAAAACTAAATCATATAAAATAAAACTTTTTTGCCAAAAATAAAACCGACTTCAAAAAAAACAACTACCTAACAAAAAAAACACAAAAAGAAAAGGACAAAAAAATACACTAAAAGAAAAACAAAAAAAATATCCAAATCAATCAAAGGTCAAGCTTCAGAAGTCGGTGACCTTGTTTAATTGATTTAGTGTTTTTGTCACCGACTTCTGAAACTTGATCTTTGATTGATTTGGTGTTTTTCTCACCGGCTTCTGAAGCTAAAGTTATTTTTCACTTTTTTGTGGTTTTGTTTTAGTGTTTTTTTTTTGTTTTTCTTTTAGTGTATTTTTTTGTCCTTTTCTTTTTGTGTTTTTTTTTTGTTTGTTGTTTTTTTTGAAGTCGGTTTTATTTTTGGCAAAAAAGTTTTATTTTATTTTTCCATTTTTAGTTGTAATATCCTATACTTACAAATATTTGCTATGCATTCATTGTACATGGTTAACAATACATGTCATGGTAATAGGCTTATCCCCAATAAATGGAACATAACATGCCATAACTGTCGAAATCTGGGTGTACTGTACACATCTATGTACCCCTCAGAGCAAACAGGTGTAATGTTACGTCATGATGTTGTTTAAACAATGAACATCCAACCGATTGGAGCTATCACAACAGATTTGCCGTCTATTTTTGAAGAGTTCCATTGTATATCTCCGAAGATCAGCATCAGATCTTCACCAAATTAAAATGGGACCACCTCAGGAGTACACTCTTTCAAGTAAAAAAAGAATTTTGAAAATCGGTCTACAAATGGGAGAGAAATCAGGTAAATTGTACACATCTGCGTACCCCCTCAGAGCATACAGGCGTGATGTTACGTCATGATATTGTATAAACAATGAACATCCAACTGATTGGAGCTATCACAACAGATTTGCCGTCCCTTTTTGAAGAGTTCTATTGTATATCTCCGAAGATCAGCATCAGATTTTCACCAAATTAAAATGGGACCACCTCAGAAGTATACTTTTTCAAATAAAAAAAGAATTTTGAGAATCGGTCCACAAATGGGAGAGAAATCAGGTAAATTGTACACTTCTGCGTACCCCCTCAGAGCATACAGGCGTGATGTTCCGTCATGATATTGTATAAACAATGAACATCCAACCGATTGGAGCTATCACAACAGATTTGCCGTCTCTTTTTGAAGAGTTCCATTGTATATCTCCGAAGGTCAGCATCAGATCTTCACCAAATTAAAATGGGACCACCTCAGGAGTGTACTCTATCAAATAAAAAAAGAATTTTGAAAATCGGTCCACAAATGGGAGAGGAATCAGGTAACAGACATAAAAAAAAAAAAATAAAAAAAAAAAAAATACATACACACGAACATATGGGTGTTTAGTCTGAACGGACCAAATTGGGTGATAACCTCCGCCTTTTTTGAAGTCGGTTAAAAAGGAAAACCTGTGCGAGGCCAAAAAGGCTCCTATCTCAGCATGATGCTGCGATAAATGAAAACAAATACCGCAGCGCTGGTTTTCTGATAGGGCCCACTGTGATGTCACGGTCACACACATTACTTACATCATTCTGAATCCCGGAGATGGAATTTTAAATCTTTTTTAAATTACCGATGAAAAATGTATACAAGGCCTGAATATGCAATAAAAAGTACGTTATCCGATCAACGCATTGTATTATCTCTTACAAGACTTTTATAAATGCCTAGCAAATCTAGACAGATAGGAGAATGTTTTTCAATCTGAGATAAGTATGGTAATATCTTATGCACATTCTCTGCGGTCACAGTTACATACAATGTAGTGACCAAGGCAGTTGTCTACGGTACTCGAAAACCTGACCGTAGGCGAATAGACAAAAATATACAAATATGGAAATGTCAAATCAAGTTAACAACAACATAAAAATGTTTATATATTTTTTTTACAAATTATTTTAAACGGTATCGTAGATAGTGTGTATACTGTTCAAACTTTATGGCAGCTCGGAAGTTAGCTACAAGTTTGTATATTTTTGAAGGGAAAACTTCTTTAGGCGCGTTGAGCACTTTTTGGGTGAAGGAAAAACATTGAACTCATCGTCACGTAACGTAACGTGCGGTCACGCTTCGTAGCCACTCGTAGCATCCGCTACGGCGTAGCACCACATAGGCATGCGCGGGGCATAACCAGTGCTACGACTGGGGCGGGGCCTGTGTACTTTTTGTTTTCACTTCTATCGGCAGTCCCCAAAGACTGCTCGTTTTTTAAAGTATATTGAAACGGTTTGTTCAGTATATCCATATCAGGTATTATGATATATACTGCTACAATTCTTTAAAATTCAAAACTTCATCATCATCAGCATATTAATGTGTCTCTATGAGAGGGAATGGGCTATAATCCACCACGCGGGCCCAGTGCGGATTGGTAGATGTCATATGTATTCGATTTTTTTGGTTCTAGGACATGCCGGTTTCCTCGCGATGTTTTCCTTCACCGTTAATTCAAAACTTAATACTGACCTATTTAAACCTACACAGTCATCTTTCATAACACCAGTAAGACCAGCAACTGGTAAAACAGATTTATTATTATCATCAATTTGTACTTATCATCCATTGTATTGTCCTTTGCACAATTAATGGACATTCGTTCATCTCGTCGTTCCATTGTATTTTGTAACATGACGTCTTACTACGGAAGTGTGAACTTAAGTTTCATAATCGTTTAACCATCGTTTCCATCACGTAGTTTCAATAGCTTTGGGATACATTCGCGAAGACATAGCGCAATGGACTCTAAATGACTGTGGGTGGCTGATGAAATTGAAAATGACTTAGAGAAGGTCCTTTGAAAATCGAATAAGATAGAAGGTGCTTAACAAGGTGCTTAATAGAAGGTGCTATGAAAGTCTAATAGCGTATTTTATTTAGCCCCATGTATTCATCGTGAAAACGGGTACCTACCTAATTAATAACGACGAAGTTTCCTATAAGCTTAGGTTTCGTACTTAGTTTGTTTAATCCAGGTTTGTAAGCACAGTCGTTGCGACAAGATAATAAATTAATTGATTGAGTACAAAGTGGTAATAATATAATTATCTTGGAGAAGTTATACAAGCACTAGACTCTAAGTTGTATGAATGTCGAATACTAGATTTTGCTTGCTGCTTCACCCGTGAATCTCGGCAACTATCCCGCGGGAACGAACTCCTACCGAGATAAAAAATATCGTATGTCCTCTAAACCACGTCATGATTTACCTGTGTGTATTTCATTAAAATCCGTTCAGCCGTTTAGGCGTGCAAAGATAACATACACACAGAGTTCCTTTCCTTGGATTATGTTCTTTTGTAATAAACTTCTACTTTGGAGTGCGAGTATTTTGGCATGTGACACAAAATTATTTACATAAATGAATTGCACGACCGGCCTAGGTTCGTGACAAGCAATGTGGGTTTAGTTTTAATTTAATGATGAAATTATGCAAATAATTAAGAATTACATCAAGTTTCTTAGAAACATCAATTAACTTCGTAAAATTACGACAAACGAAATCCCTAAGAGCCTATGCGGATAATATATTGGAACAAAATGCGAGTCGGACTCGCGCACGAAGGGTTCCGTACCATTAGCTATACAACATTAGACAAAACGGCAAAAAAAAAATCACGCCTGTTAAATATTTATTTTATTTTAATTTTTTGTTTTTAAAGTGAATATACAACTAAATATTCTGGGAATATTTCAAGCGTCTACCTGTTACCGTTATTAATTTCGACCGAAAAACGGCAAAAAAATCACGGTTTCAATTGTCTAGCTAGCACGGTTCATGGATACAGCCTGGTTACAGACAGACGGACTTAGTAATAGGGTCCCGTTTTTACTCTTTGATTACGGAACCCTAAAAAGGAATACTTATGGTAGAGTTAAGTAAGAAAATAAAAAATAAAATAATTAATGTTGGAAAATTCTTCGAATTTTATTCTTGGTTACATGATCAAAGGTGAGTATTATTTGTAACTACATAATAACGGACACGTTGTGCGACAGTGACAGGAATAACCCTTTGCGAAAGCATATGTGCTTTTAGTTTTATGCCGAGGCTAGTATTCCTAAGAGGAGGCTAGTTTTCCTAAGAGGACGCTAGTATTCCTAAAAGGAGGCTAGTACTCCTTATAAGAGGACAATAAATATACTGATAATACAATACAATTATCTAGTAGTCAGCATAGTCTGTACAGGATGTTCCATCGAAATCTATGGGACCCATCTCATCAGATCATTCTATAAAGGGTGTAAGACCCTTAGCGAAACCTAAAGGCACGTGTTCTTCCCGTCATTGCTATATTTTGGACTATACTTCCAAGTTACACATATTTTAAAAAGGCATACAATTAACGAACCACCAGATTTAGCAAAATGTAACGGCAAAAAAATCACTTTTGATTGCCTAAATTAGGAAATGATCACCAAAATTAATCCCCATTTTATTGTCAAATTAGAACCTAAAATTTATTTTTGACCACCAGAAATTGAAATGTAATGCTCTTGCATCCGAGTCGAGGCAGATGGTCAACGGAGCCCCGCATAAAAAATAACCACGAAGGTATGGCGAGGTCTATTCGCTCGCTTCCCTCGCTCATTCGACGCCGCCATGCACTTCTAGCCTAATCTATCAATGTCGGGGTGCCCCAAGTCGGCCTAGGCAAAACTAGTTTGTCATCAACCACCTCATTAAAATTTGGTGCTCAATTCATTCCGGGGCAGTGGTCCAACTGCTCTGTACAACTAGTTGGTCCATGGGTCTTTACTAGGGGCAGTTGTCCAACTTTCAATTACTAAATTTGGTGATCAATTAACAATAATTGACAACACCAAACAACACCTACAATCACCTAACATATTTTAGGTGATAGATGTTAGTGGTCACAAAGTTAATTTTGGGGGTCATTATATTTTCTCCCTTTTAAAAATACTAATCCAATTTGGCGCAGTGTCATCAAGTTTGATGTACAGAATACTTGGTTGACACCTTCATGAAGGGGCTATTTACACCTTGTATAGTTTATTTAAGGAATCTTCAAATGATTTGCTATTTGTACATATTAATCGTCCGATCACAACAATAAAATCACAATAGCCGTTGAACATTGCTGACCCAAATACTTGTGGCTTCAAATCCCGACGTTGAAAGTTATTGCTTGCAAGGATTCCCGTGTTCGTGAGAATATTCAAGCGTCCATTATTTCCGTCTTTAGAATGTTTTGACATGGCCGATTCACGAGGTGTTCCATACATTCATCTTGTTTAATTTGTAGCCGTAGAAGGCGTTATTGTAAACTGCGATGGTCAGGAATGAAGCTAAGAAATTATGGTATTCTAGTATTGTTCAAATTCTCATCTTTATTATACAACAACAACAGCCCATAACGTCCACTGCTGGACATAAGCCTCTCCCATGCTGGGAGGAATTTGCCGTATCTCCACGCTTGGCAGGCGGATTGGAGATCGCAGTGATGAAAGACTAACAGAAAACGCAGCTGCCCATTCTCTGGTCTACGCAGGCGCAAGGTGTTCTGCCTCAGACATTAGTCGCCTTTTACTACACCCGTGAGTGTAATGGGCTGGTTCTATTCTACTCTGCCGGATACCACACGGCTAATCTGTGCTAAACTTTATTATAATACAAGATTTTAAGAAGAAGGTAGCTAAGTAAGTGGAAACTATAATACTAATAAAAAGTTAACTTTATTTCCTGTTCATATCTTCTCAATTGCAATAATTTAGTGTCCATGGCACTGACTACCAGTCACACTTGCATCTTGGGTTCGTTTTGCGACCACTCCTAGCTCATTCGCTCACTTCTTGTGGTCGTTTAACGCCATAGACAATATTTTACATCAGTTAAATCGATGGCTCACGGCTATCATTATCTCGCGATCGTGTTGGTTTTCAATGTTTAAACGCGAATGAGAAATTCAGAAATGTCAAAACGATAAAATGTACTTTATTGAACTGTTGAGATAACGATAATCACGAAACCACGCGCTGGCGCAGTCAGTTTTACGTGTACCCTTAACAATAATATTCATTACCGTGCAATGTTAGCAGTATCGAGAAAACAGCAGTAATCTAGCTGCAACATTGAAGACCGTGTCGCTCTCGAACACATTAATAATCTAAAGTTCAATGCTTTTCTACGGGCAGTTGGGAATTGGAAATCTCAGATTAGTGTAGAGCTTTTTTTACACGTCTGTGGTTCATGTATGTGTGCATATCGCTATTGCGGAAAATTGACAATTTGACACTGACATTTCTTATTCACTCTATGTGTTTACCAGTCGTTTACCGTCTAAACCCGCAATGGAAAGCAAAAAAAAATGTTTGAACTTCTGTATTCTAAATTTCACATGCTCGTTCAGTTTGTTAGTGGACCAAGCACCCACGTGACAGTTTCGTTGATAGATTACGGTATAAATAACCGTCGGACAGGTCGTAGCTTAGAGCCACGCTGCCACGCTCGACTCGTCCCGCTGATGGCAAAACAATACAACAAATTACTAACACTATTGTTAACTTCTTACATCACCAACACCTACGTGTATTCTGTCTATGTAGGTAGGCGCTAGACGCGTTCGAATTTCGAATTCGAACTGTTGTTTCTGGATGTGATTTATTTAAAAAAATAAATTGTCTATGAAAAACTGGAGGTAAATGGTCAGCTTTATTTGATTATGGAAAAACCGAATAGACAAAACAATAGATGTAAATTGTACTTTATATCCATTGCAGCGAAAGTCTATTTTGAGTATCGAATCGAATTATTTTTATAACTGATGTTCTCTGTTTTACTAACAAACTTAATAACAGACCTACATGTAAATGGTTTCAAAGACACATGGGTTCGATTTCCGTCCATCCGGTCATCCCAATAAAACTCCGAGAGAAGCTGGTCATTCAAACAAATTGGCCCATCGTCAGAAAAACACGCAATCTTTTTGTAACCACACGTTTACGTTCTCAGAATCATTCGGTACAAGAATAGGGCACTTCATTCAGAACCTAATTTTATACTCTTGAGTATCCTCGCGAATTAAGCTTGGATTGGATAAGAGTGCCTATATACGTACACACATCAAAAAAAGTTTGCGATCACTAGCATAAGCTGATATAATTTTTTAAATTGAACTTTATCAAGAAAAAAACTTTGTTGTGTGTTTTCTTTAAATAGAAATACCCTGTTTGAAATTAAAAAATAAAACTATTTTTTATCTACACTTCTACACTAATTTTATAAAGAGGAAAGATTTATATTTTTGTGTGTATGTTTGTAATGAATAAACTCAAAAACTACTGCGCCGATTTAAAAAATTCTTTCACCATTAGAAAGCTACATTCACTCTGAGTAACATAGGCTATATTTTATCCCCGTACTACCACGGAAACGGGAATTACGCGGGTGAAACCGCGTGACGTCCGCTAGTTTTTTTTTATAAAAACGTAACAAAAAGATTTCGAATTTTCAAAGTGATTACAAACTTTTTTTGATGTGTGTACATAGGTACAGATGCCATCACTTCAAGCTACCTGAAACTGCCGAATTTTCCCAATCAACCTTGAACCTAAGCTATAAAGTTGAAAATTGATTTACAGATTGCAGTACCTTGTCTGTGCTCCCAATGCTCCCATCCAAATGTAGGTGCTTTACATAGTTTTAATAAATTCTAAGCCCTTATAAAATCCCCAATAAAGTGACAAAGGTCTATTTAATGTAATACAATATGTCTACTTTTAAAAACAGGAACTCAGCAGGAAGTGATCTACCGATCCTTATCTCTACTTTCTTCAATTATATGAAATTGGTATTCGAAAGTGTGTTCACTTAGAATAAAAGGCACAGCAAAAGTAGGAGAGCAGGGTAGAGCTGTAGAGCACCGTAGCGTAGGCTGTAGCAATAGCGCGTAGCTCATGGAGTTTATTTATTTACTAAGGTTCACCTACAGCACATACATACACTTACATACACTAAATCATACGGTAATATTCTAATATATATGCCAATTACAGGTAAACACAACATTGACAACAAAGACGCCAGATTACCGCTTACTTGCTAACTTAAGTCTAGGTGTACAATCGATTTGAAAAGAAAATGGGATATAAATGTTATAAAGAAAATGAAAACAGGGTAATTAATTCAACAGTACAGTACAATAACAGTAAAGAGTAATATTTCGTTTTGGTGTATGGGCAAAGAAGATGCTATGGTGTGTAAATGAAATATACGTATTTTATACCTACGAATCCACTAGGTTGGCGTGAGCAGAACGGTCCCATACTGGGCATGCATATTCGCCAGCGGAGAAGCAAAGCGCCATTCCAGTTGTTCGCAGAACTTGAGGAGACGCCCCCCATTTGGTAGATGTAAGACGGCGCAACAAGTTATTTCTAGCATGCACCTTCATTTTTATTGTGTGTTTTTATTTGTTTTTTATTTTTTCAACCTAGTGGATACAGCTCTAAATGAGACGTGCCGGATTATTAGCGGTTGCCTTAAACCGACCCCGGTACGAATGCTGTATCCACTAACTGGGATTGCGCCTCCAAAAGTTCGTAGGACCATAGCCAGCCGCAACGAGAGGTCGAAGCTACAAGTTGACCCACGCCACCCAATGCACAGTTACGTTCCCGTGCCCCAGAGGCTGAAAAGCCGTAAAAGCTTTTTTGGGTGCGTTGGCCCAGCTAGTCCAGCTAATAGTAATGCCTCCACAGCGAGATGTGATCTCTGGCGGGAGGTGCTTAAGCCCCCTGACGGCTTCATCGAGCCGTCTGAAAGCCTTCCACCTGGGAATACTTTGCCGTGGCCGACTTGGAAATCTCTGAATAGACTTCGAACCCAGGTCGGCCGTAGCAAAGACAATCTCCTCAAATGGGGGTTTATAGACGGCTCAAACCTCAAATGTGAATGCGGCGTGTCTCCACAGACAATGGCCCATCTTCCATCTTGCGCCGCATGCCCTGACACCTGCACACTTGACGACCTTATGACTGCATCAGCGAGTGGAGTTCGTATTGCTGAATTTTGGGCCAAACACATTTAATAAATATTTGCCATCGACACGCTAAGAAGAAGAAGATACCTACGAAGTCCTCGCCTACGCACCCACAGTTCCTGAATTCGGTGACACCAAAAAAAGGATGTCCGATCATTCTAGAAATAGTTTCTGTGTTGTTTGCCAGCTGTCGAGGGAGGAAGGATCCTCCTCTATAAATATTCGTAAGAAATAAAACAAACAAGTTTTGTACGCTTATATCACAATTCACAAAGCATTTCAACATGGAAATTAATAGAGGGTATATTTATTTAGTTCCGGATACGGTTCCTTTTCTATGTAAAAGCATTATTCAAATAAATAGGTTACTGTTTTTGGAACAAAAGAAGTATTACGATTTGGGGAGGAGACGCGGGGTCGCGGGCGCACCGTCTGCGTACACCTGGCAGCGCAGGCGCACGCGATCATTAAAAATGTTTATTTAAAAATCCGACCGCTTAACGCCGGCCGACACTCCACAAAAGTGAACCATTTCGGTAAGACCAACGTGTTTATTACGACGTTATATAATTAATGCTTTGCTCCGTAATTTGTAAACATACTGCCCATACTAACTTATTCATAAACAATAATTGTTGGAGTTACGCTTATCATTAATGCAATCAATTAGTAGCTAATTGTGCGTGATGTAATAATGGCATTGATATAAAATTCTATCTGTGCTACGTATATATATACTACGTAATTATTATAAGAATAACATAAGCCATATTGCATCAACAGACTTGACTAAATATAGAGCAGTGTTTGAACTTGTGTGCAACAAGAGGAACCTACGTAAAAGAATTTTGCATGTTGAAACATAAATCAGAGTTCGCGTAGGTGAATACACATAAGTACTGCATAACCACTTTCAATGTCTACAAACGGTCTGTCTATTTTCCTAATGTGTCGGCGCGGGCGCAGGCCCGGCCTCTTCACCAATTGGACGGTGCTTTTTAACAAAACAAGACTCTTCCTGAAACATCAACAACATATCAATGAACGCATTACCAGATATAAACGAAAACAAAGCTTTTTATTCTATTTATTTGTGTTATTATAACGTTCAACAGATTCTGATTACGCTCGAAAAATTCCAAGGATAATTTTTATTTAGAGTGCTAAGGGGCGTTGCGTAATAAAAATATTGCCTTGTCAAAATAATCTTTGTAAACTATGAGGCTCTTCGAGGAATAAATGAGCGCCATACGTTTGTGTTGTTTTAGATAGAGTAGCCTGAGGGATCTTTAACGCGTTCAATATCAGTGAGTTTACACAACGGACGGACGGCGACTGAAAATGTCGAAATAGGAAAGTTCATTAAGCTCGTGCTGCGGCTGCGACGTGTAATCCTGAAATGTTTACTCAGCAATAAAGGCGCCTAAAGCGCACTAAACTATGACATAAAAAGTTTAAAAAGCTCTCAGTAGATCAAACAAGACGAGTGGTGTCGCTCGACAGACGGCGCGGTGTTGGGTTACGGTCGGCGGGTCACATTTGTCCCGAATAATAAACTCCAGATTGGTGTCAAAAAGAACACTTTTTATGACACCATCAGCCCGTAAAACCCTCAATCCTGTGTTTATTTTTAATAAATCTTCCGCGAAGGTCGATGAGTCTTTGATCTGCCCGAAGCACACTCTGTTAATCTATCATACATACATTCTATCTAATTCAGAAGTGATTTGAGAATTTGACGAACAAAATAATTACGTAGTCCTACGACTTGTTTATCTTTAGTTCGGGTATACGAGTTACAGTTACAATAAAACAAAGTAATTAATACTTTAGTGGTGTTCTCAATTTTGTTCGGATTTGTTTATTCCACCGAGTGTTAGCGGTACACCTAATCAGAGCTAGGTCAGGCGTGTCTAAAATAGACGGACAGATCTATCAGTACTTCGAGAACCATTGCCATAATGGAAGTGCATATAATGTATAATCCCTGCAATGTGGGCAGTAATGAGCCTTCATAAATCAGCGAAAGGGTAATTCAATAGAAATGACTGCTCATATGAAGAGAAAATTGCACAAACCAACGCGTATAGTGCTTATAAGGGTTCTGCTTTCTCGCCATTTGAGTGAAAGCGATAAGACGAGAGGATGCACAGGAATGCAATCAACAACTGCATTGCTTTTAGGAGGGAATTCCCACAGCGTATTGATATTGATACGTCGTACCCATACCTACAATACAAGTAGCTTCTAATAGTAGGTACCCACAACTAAGTAGGTAGGTAGTAGTAGGTATGTATCGAATGATGTAGGTACAAATTCGCAAACTACCTATAAAATACATCAGGAAGTTGTCATTGTAATTTCGACCGTACGCCCAGGGCATAAAGTACCTATTTCTTTCCTTTGTACAAAAGTTGTGGAAGTTTCTCGTAGGACAATGACCTAGTATGAATTGTCTAGAAGATTCTGGATCTTTCTCAAACGTTCGGTCGTCATATAAATAGTCGACGTGTTTGCGGGAGCAGGCAGTATCATTTTGGCTACATTACGGGACGAATCAAAGTGAACTAGTGAGTGCGATATCTAAGCGAATAGTGATCAGTAGTGTACTTGTGATTGAGTTTGAAGTGTTTTGTGATTATTAAAGTTATTCAGTTGTTTCATCGGTAGTAATTAATTTATCCCATACCCAGCTCGTAACAATTTGGTGTCAGAAGTGAGAGATAAATTATGCCAGTTCTACCAAAGGACAACACGGACGGTATCCGTACCAGGAGTCAGCGACAGCAGGACATGGACCAAAGGCGGTTTGGAGACTCTCCGACGCAGACACCGGGTGGAGTCCAGCCTACGTCAGTGCCAGTCGCTGGTCCATCCGGAGTTTCTCCAGCATCAGTGGCGCCAGACTTGTCAGCTTTAATGGCGCTGCTGCAGGAGCAGGCTCGTCGCCAAGAGGAGCAGGCTCGCCGCCAAGAGGAGCAGGCTCGCCAGTTACAGGAGCAGTTGCAACGAGATAAGGAGGAGCAGGCTCGCCGTCAAGAGGACCAGGCTCGCCGTCAAGAGGATCAGGCTCGCCAGTTACAAGAGCAGTTACAACGAGATAAGGAGGAGCAGGCTCGCCGTCAAGAGGAGCAGGCTCGCCGGTTGGAAGAGCAGTTGCAACAAGAAAAGGAGGAGCAGGCTCGCCGTCAAGAGGAGCAGGCTCGCCGTCAAGAGGAGCAGGCTCGCCGGCTGGAAGAGCAGTTGCAACGAGATAAGGAGGAGCAGGCTCGTCGTCAAGAAGAACAGATGATCCTCATAAAGGATCTTCATTCAACTTTCGGCAAAGAGCTGAAGGTAATGAAGGATCAGGTTCACCAGCACGAGAATCGCATCTCAGAGGCCGAAGTGCAGATCGCTGGGATGAAGAAGGCTTTGGGAGAACTGAAGACTGGAGATGTGACTGTGGCTTCAGTAGTTCCTGCACCTTCAGCGCGGGGCTTTAAGGTGCCTCCATTCGATGGAACATCTTCGTGGTCGGCGTATAAAATTCAATTTGAGGCCGTTATGAAGGCGAATGGATGGACAAAATCTCAAGCCATGACCGCGCTCACTTTGGGCCTCCGAGACCAGGCCCTCAATATTCTTGAAGCGCTTGGCAAGGATGTGACCTACGAACAGCTGCTGGAGGCGTTAGAGTCCAGATACGGCGACGCGCACCTGGAGCACGTATTTCGTGCTAAGTTGAAGGATCGTGTCCAGCGTAGTGCCGAGAACCTACAGCAGTGGGCCCTGGAAGTTGAAAAGCTGGTTCGGAAAGCATACCAGTCTGCCCCTGCACTGATCGATGGGAATCTGGTACAAGCGTTCGTTGATGGAATACGTGACTTAGAAGTTAGAGCCGCCGTGAGACTTGGGCATCATGAAACATTGAAGGACGCCTTAGCCCATGCTTTAGAAGTAGAGGCAGTGAGGCAAGACCATCGAACACACTACGTCAGAGAGGTTGTGGTATCTCCTGTACGCGACCGTGCGCAAAGGTACAGCCCTAGGTGCTACAGTGGTAGAGAGAGGGATCATCTTCGGTCAAGCTCTCCAAAGCAAGTTTTGGTATCACCTGTACGCCAGCGTTCGCAAAGGCACAGCCCTAAGTGTTACAATTGTGGAGAAAGGGGTCATCTTCGGTCAAGCTGTCCTAAGCGCAGCACACCGAGAGAAGACCAATCCCTGCAAGGAAAAGTGACTGGAATGGCTGCCCCGCAACAGTGGAGAAACCACAACAAAACAGATGAATTGTCAAGAAGACCGTCGACTGAAGATCGGAAGCACAGTTCCAGACAGGAGTCTAAGGAAGTGGTGCCTGTGAGGATTCTAAGAACGGATCTCAGCGATGAATGGAAGGAAACCATACAGCAGGCTCAGCAAAATGACTCGGACATCAAACCGATCTTCGAGTGGATCAAAGCTGGTGCTCCTAAACCCAAGTGGAGTGATGTGGCTGCGATGAGTTCCATCACGAAGAGTTATTGGGCGCAATGGAACAGCTTGGTCATCCAGGATGGAGTCTTGTGCCGTAAATGGGAAAACGCTCGAGGGGACAGCTGTCATCTACAAATGGTTGTCCCTAAAGCTAAGGTACCGGATGTTTTACGGCTGTACCATGATGGATGTTCGGGAGGACATATGGGGGTAAAAAGGACTTTACTAAAAATTCGAGAACGCTTTTACTGGATCCACTGTCGAGATGATGTGGAGGACTGGTGTCGCAAATGTACCAGTTGTGCGGCCGTGAAAGGACCCCAAACACGCAGCAGAGGAGCATTAAAAGTGTACAACGTTGGAGCCCCTTGGGAACGGATAGCACTAGACGTTGCGGGACCATTTCCAGAAAGTGAGAGCGGGAACAAGTACTTCTTGGTGGTCATGGATTACTTCACAAAGTGGCCAGAAGTCTTCGGCCATTCCTAATCAAGAAGCTACAACTGTCGCAGATAAATTGGTTCAGGAAGTCTTCTGTCGTTTTGGAGTACCCTTAGAAATACACAGCGATCAAGGAAGGAATTTCGAATCGCAAGTATTTCAGGAGACTTGTCGATTAATGGGTACCCACAAAACCAGAACCACCTCTTACCACCCACAATCTGATGGAATGGTGGAACGATTCAACCAAACGTTGGAAAGATATCTGGCAAAAGTCGTGGAAAGCAGACAAAGGGATTGGGACAAGCACATACAGCCGTTTCTTCTGTCCTACCGCAGCGCAGTCCACGAAAGTACGACTGTGACGCCCGCCTTCGCGAACTTTGGAAGGGAATTACGGTTGCCTGCAGATTTAATCACTGGAACTCCCCCTGATGCTCCACGCAGTGTAACAGATTACGCAAATGACTTGCGTAACAAGTTGAATGATGTTTATGAGCATATTAGACAATCCGGCCAACAGATGTCTGAGAAGATGAAGACCCGTTATGACCGGAAGGCAAATAGTAGGGGTTTCGACGAGAGTTCACTGGTGTGGTTGCATAACCCAGTACGGAGCAAAGGGAAGTCTCCGAAATTACAAGCAAACTGGGATGGACCATACCGAGTCGTGACTAGGATCAACGATGTCACCTACCGAATACAGAAGGATCCACGAGGTGCGCCTAAGATTGTCCATGTAGACCGATTGGCGCGATACTACGGGCCTAATGATGCTCGGGACGAGCATGTCTAAGGAGGGGGCAGTGTTACGTCGTACCCATACCTACAATACAAGTAGCTTCTAATAGTAGGTACCCACAACTAAGTAGGTAGGTAGTAGTAGGTATGTATCGAATGATGTAGGTACAAATTCGCAAACTACCTATAAAATACATCAGGAAGTTGTCATTGTAATTTCGACCGTACGCCCAGGGCATAAAGTACCTATTTCTTTCCTTTGTACAAAAGTTGTGGAAGTTTCTCGTAGGACAATGACCTAGTATGAATTGTCTAGAAGATTCTGGATCTTTCTCAAACGTTCGGTCGTCATATAAATAGTCGACGTGTTTGCGGGAGCAGGCAGTATCATTTTGGCTACAGTACGGGACGAATCAAAGTGAACTAGTGAGTGCGATATCTAAGCGAATAGTGATCAGTAGTGTACTTGTGATTGAGTTTGAAGTGTTTTGTGATTATTAAAGTTATTCAGTTGTTTCATCGGTAGTAATTAATTTATCCCATCCATACCCAGCTCGTAACAATATGAAAAACAAGCTTATAGTAAAAAAAAAAGTTCTTAAAAACTATTAAATAAAGATTTGTTGTATTTTTACCCTATTTTTCTCAGGAAATCCTTTAATTGATGAAATCACTCCAAATTCCAAACTTATGTGCAAAATTTCAGCTAATAATCGGTTAGGGTGGAGATAACTGTTTTAAAATTCAATTGCAAGATATGATAAACAAACGTACAAACATTGCAAGTTAAAATAAAAGCTTGTAATCATCTCAAGAGTGCGTCTGGTACTCGTACGATACAACTACAAAATTACGTCACGCAGAGATTTGGATCAGTCGCGTCGGTCGTTGTCACCAGTCACATCGCTGCCGACAGTGTCACAGGGTCTTAATGCGGAAATGTGCATTTAGGGCACCCGGTACGCGAATTGTTGGGCACGGCGCGTTCGGAACTACGTCCCAGTTGCCTAGTTGCATGACCTGGCCCGACACACATTCCCCGAACAAAGATCCTTTAATTAGACGTTGCACCGGCTCTAATGTTGCATAGCTCGTTTACGCAATGCTCTGTTTCAGTTTGAGTTTATAGGAGCACCTGTTCAGCTCTCACAATGATCGTCTGTTTGAAACGATTGGACACAGAACATATCCAGAATTCCAGACACACTGAGCACTTAGTAATTTTGGTTTATTCTTGAGTGTTTCGAGGCGATGAAGTTTGTACTCTAGAATTTGTATAGGCCCGGGGCTGCGGGACTGTTCGAAAGAGATATCGTGGCCCCGGAACACAAAGGCGATGAAGGAACATGGATGGGTTTTAGTCAGTAAAAGTCTGACACTCCCTCCTGCTCCGCTCAGAGCGGGAGGAGTCATAATTATGATGATTTCCCATCCGAAAAAAAAAGGATTTGTATAGGAAATGCAATAGGAATATTGTCGAGTGTTTGCAAAAAGCAACTTTTTCGATAAAGTCTTTAATTGACTGCTTCGTTGGTTGCGTGGTCGCAAGCATAATTGCTGAGCATGAAGTCCTGGGATCGATTTCCAGGTCGGACAAAGTGTTATTGAGTTTTTTACATCATAGCAGCCACGACGAAGTTTGGATCTGTGCCCTGTTGATGGCAATAGGCTCGCCCACTATTACATGGGACTTAAACATAACTGGTGAAATGTGTTGGGGTACATCTCTGTCTAACCCTTCGTGGATTACAGGCATGACGTTAAGTTATAGGGTTTGTATAAGTAAGCCCACTTCCAAGTTAGTGTCTATAGACTTCCACAACGTTTGACCACCATTCAACGCGTTTCTTATTACTTCAAACAACAACATCATCATTTTGAGCACCAATGCATTGAGCACCTAAGGTAAGGGCGATAAAGGAACATGGATGGGTTTTAGTCAGTAAAAGTCTGACACTCCCTCCTGCTCCGCCCAGAGCGGGAGGAGACATTTGATGATTTCCCATCCCAAAAAAAAATATATAAAAAAAGGTATTCCCATTTGAGCACCAACCGTTTTAATAGCTTGGTGCTAATGGAGAACATTAAAAAATATTTAACTTTATTCCCTTTTGAGCACCTACGGTGCGGTAGCTTTTAGTTGTATAATAGTTTTAAAAGCTAAAATCACTCTCAAATGGGAATACCTTAGGTGCTCAATGCATTGGTGCCCAAAAAATAGGTGCTCAAACGGGAATACTTCCGTTAAAGTCACAACATTCGCACGATTCGCACGCAACTATAATTAAAACAGAGTAAAGTGAAACTTCGGTCTGTCTCTGTTGTGCGTGTAACCGCAGCTCGCAGGGGTTGCTCAAGTGTAAAGATTCGGTTCCCAACAATTCTATATTAAGTACTGATCGATTACTTATGAGTTAATAATACTTATAATGTTTATAAAACAATATTAGCCTGTTCAAAACAAGTTATTAAAATCAAGATCATGTTGCTATTTTGAAAACGTCTTAGGTGTTTTTATAGGAAAATCTAAATTGGTCATTAAGTTAGGTATTGTTATATGGGTAGAATTACTTTCCAGTAAGTCGGGTTTTTCTATGAAACGATTTATTTAAATCAGAAAGCGGGTTTCAATCTAAAGTAAAATCCTCGTGATTGATTACACAAACGTTGTAATATTTTACGTGGACTGAAAGCTGTTATTCAATTACACAGTAATACCAAGATAACCATATAAGAGTAACTTATTTCTTATACTCATCATTAAATATATGCTTCATTCATAATCTGAGAAAATCGGTACCCATTTTAGTTGATGCTGGTAAAAATATGAAGATGATTCAATCTTATAATGGATCTATGTAGCTCTTGCGTAATTCTTAATTTGAATTAACATGACTTGTGAAATGAGTTACGGATGCTTATTTACTAAGAGGTGCTTGCTACATGCATGTAGAGTCACAGACTTTAATGAGGGATTTTCTTTTTAGCTCTTCCCTAGTCGCTGGATAGATGGCGCTAGGAGTAAGTATGATAATGCAAGGAACGGAACCTAAAAAAACTGATTTTAACAAAGCGCGAGAAATGTTGGTTATATTTGGAAGGTTAAGCAAATGAAAGTGTCAGTCAACGAGATTATGTGACGTGACACAATGTTTTTTTTTCAAGCGTTTTGGCTTTGGCATAGTAAGTTCAACGCCATCTATAGAGTTCTTGGAAACTAAGTTTTTTTTTAAAACCTCAAAAGGAAAACCTCTCATTGATGAGCCACTTTCACTACTTTCCTATGTTGCAGTTTATGAGATTACACGATTAAAGGCAAACTCAAATCGCATGCTCTGAAATAAGATGACAAATGACTAATCGGAAATAGTCTTATCCATAAAAGTTGAATTATAGTCGTCAATGATAAATCCAAACAATGTTGCATCGTTAATCCGATCTATTTGATACTGACCTTCTTTGAATTAGAGCTCATCAAGTCATCATACTCTTTACTTTTGGAAACCTATCCAAAGACAGTGACAGCTGAAGTGTCGATGTCAGAGACGACAATTTCAAATTTTGGTCAATCGTAGCCGTACTCGTAGTTATTAACAATTACACGATAATATCAGCTGTATTTTTCGAAGAATTTCACCATAGAATTGTAACAATGCATCAGCTGGGTCTAAGCATTCATGCGCGGGCTTGGGGATGAGCTCCAAAGGTGTAGGAGAGCTGATTCAACTACCGATACAACTAACTCAAAATTCAACTCAACACAAAGCAAAAGGCATTTTTGACTGTATAAGAAAAACCTTGATGTTTTTCGCGATCTCTGTCCACAGGAGGAAGGGGGCGTGCGCGGGCGCAGGCGTGATCCGTGGTCGAGTAACCAGCGGACGCGTGGGATGCTGCACTCGCTACAAAAACGCGCGCCCTTGAGCACGCCGCTCTGTTTATTCGACTGTCGTCTAGCACTTAACGCCAACGTCGATATTTGCTATTTTTGCACGATACAACAGCAAAAGTCCGCTCTCTGGAAAATTATAGGCCATCTCCATGTCTAGTGAGATTTTTGTTAAAATTTTCTTGCTGTAATCTTTCAGTTTTAGTGTTTGAAATGAGATAGTTCACTTTACAAAGATAGTTTAGCTATTTGAGAGATACGTAGGCATAACCTAACAATAATCTAAATCTGTCTCACTTAGTTTTGTGCTTGTAGGTACCTATGAAAAGTTTTATATAGGAGCTTTTTCAATAAGAACTTAAGTAGGTAAACACTACAGGGAATTTTCAAGAACAATTTCTAATTACTTCTTAGAATCGGATTACGAGAGACGTTAAATTGAATGTTTATGATGCGTACGATAGTTTGCGCCCGTTCCAATGTCGGTATATACGAAGAAAAATAAAACAGAAAATGTTTTAAAGCTGAAAGCTGTTGCTGAAAAGTCGAAAAAAAAAAGTCAAATTATGAAACTTCTTGCCCGTTCTTCTCCATAGAGATCTACGCTAGGGAATGGGCAACTACAGTACTTTTACAGTTTTGTATGTCTTGTGACTTTCAAGAAATAAATGCTTTGATTTTGATTTTGAAAAGCCTTTTCCCAACAAAAGAGGTTTAGAATATAAGTTTTGAAATGATAAGATCTGCTCTTTATAGTCTTTTGTTCATAACCAAATTTGGTAAAAAGTAAAATTGAACCAGTCGTCCTTTCGACTGTCATACCTAGTACCTAAACCTCCAGTTTCTTGGAAATGGTAAAATTATTCAACACGCACATCAAGTGATTTTGGATTGCGAAGTTAACTTAATTAGGAAATTAATTGCTGTAGTCATTCAGTTGTCAAGCCTTTGTGAGTCAAAGATGTTTAGAATTCAATGGAGCAATAAACGTATTTGGGTACCTATCTATGTTATTTGTGCCTAAAGGGAATACTAGTTCTGCCCTGTTCTCCGAATTGGCTTAAAACTTTGGAGTTCGACCCGTTTTTGTATCAATTTAAGTAGTTTAAACAAACTTAAAGCAACTTAAACCAACTGGGCTATAACTTATGACGACTTAAATATAAAACGATGATGAAACGACGATTTTTTTTGGGGAAAATATCGCACCAAAAATAACTTTGTGACCACTAACATCTATCACCTAAAATATCAATTGATCACCAAATTTAGTAAATTGATCACCAAATTTTAATGAGGTGGTTGATGACAAACTATTTTTGCCTAGGCCGACTTGGGGCACCCCGACACGGCGATAGATTCGTATATTCCCAGTCGCCCCCGCGGGGATTGCCACCGGAGGCAAATGGGAATAAAAATTCCCAGTCGCCACCGGTGGTGACTGGGAACTCAAGAAGGGTATGGCGGGATCGAATGAGCGAGTATAATTATGAGCGAAACGAGCGAATAGACCCTGCCATACCCTTCGTGGTTATTTTTTTATAAACCATTCAGGAGTATAAGCCCCGCGAAGCCGTTTTGCTGTTACAGTTTGCTAAATCTGGTGGTTCGTTAATTGTATGCCATTTTTTTTTAATTGAACCTGCATATCGGTGTATCTAAGTAAACTTAGTGTAGAGTCAGTCTCTACATTTAGTTTAACTTGTTCAATGAGAGGTTTTCCTTTTGAGGTTTTAAAAAAAAACTTAGTTTCCAAGAACTCTATAGATGGCGTTGAACTTACTATGCCAAAGCCAATACGCTTGAAAAAACAAACATTGTGTCACGTCACATACTCTTGTTGACTGACACTTTCATTTGCGAATTTAACTAACATTTCTCGCGCTTTGTTAAAATCAGTTTTTTTAGGTTCCGTTCCTTGCATTATCATACTTACTCCTAGCGCCATCTATCCAGCGACTAGGAAAGAGCTAAAAAGAAAATCCCTCATTACAGAAAAAAGTCTTTGATACCGTTACACTATGCACACAACTTAATTACAATCACTTAAAAACCATTTGTCGGATTAAAAACGTGTGTTAGCTTACTGATTTACGGAAGCCAGCCGTCAGCCCAATTCCGTAGACATTGATGAATTAATATTAAACAGTCATGGAAGATAATACTATTAAGGAACAAGCAATTAACGATAGTTACTCACAATGGGGTAGATAACACGCCAATCAATTGAGATACTTTTTAAGAGCTGTCAAAGCGCGGTTCTCTCATAGATTTTGTATGGTAATAGCAAACTGTGATGTCATTGTTTAGTCATCTCAATGACTCAATTATTTATTTATTTCAAAGCAACTAAAAATTGAATTTGGCAGGCCCAAAATAAAGTGTTTTTTTTTAGAGATTGGTGTCTTGGTATTATTGTTTTATGGTATCATCTACCCTATTACCCATCGTCATATTACTGGGGTTATGTCAAAATATCTAACATTATAATATGGATTATGATAATTGAGTAGGTGAAACCACTTTTCTGTAACAGGCGCCACTTTCCAACTTCCTAATATACTCATTCCTTACTTTATCCATTCTTGTTACACCACACATCCACCTCAATATTCTCACATCCGTACAAGCAAGGTATTACTTATAATATTACATTAAATAATTGTAATTATGTGAATTGTATTTTACAAATCGTAAAGGAAGGACCTTCGTAAGGATACGATCTTTATGAACTGCTTTCGTGGTGGCGTTCTGTATTTTCTGCTTACCCCCATTAGGAAAAAGGCGTTAATTTATGCATGTAGGTATTCTATACAGGGTGTAAAAGACCTCATCACGAAGCCGTCAACCATGCATTCATCAAACTAAGTAACTTTAGGCAAAAATTATTGCTAGGAATTGTTACTCAATGTAACGCACTCAAAACATTGTGCTGATGGATGGATTCAATATTACGGGGGTTGTGGAGCTGTTTAAAGTAAAAATCCTACATTTAAAACTTGTTTTAAAAAAAAAACTTGTCAAAACGTTGGAACTTTGACCCCCAATATTTCCGTAACTAGAAGGTTCCCAGGTATGGTGTAGAACAAAAAAATAATTGCAATGACGAGGTGAATAAGTGCCTTTCGGCTTCGTTAAGAGGTGTTTTACACCTTCTATATAGAAGTTAGGAGGTACCTACCAGTTAAAAGGAAAGAAAAGGAAAAATAGCATTGTGTCCAGAAAAGACGGCAAATAAATCTAAAGTAACAAACAGAATACTTATAGAATATTTTTCCATGTTGTTCAAAAGAAACCTTTTCTTGTTTTTAAAAACAATTTAGTTCTCAATTGGAACTATTCCTGAGTGGAAATTATATAATTTGTCTTCACTCTATATTTTTATTGAATTTTACTATATTTGTATTTATTTCAATTTTATCTAAACAAACACAGTACTTAACAACACAGAACAAAATATGTGAGTTATGGTGAAACAGGGTAAATAATTTACGTTTTCCTCGAATTTTACAAGTCTCCGAATAGCTTTTCCAGTATTTTTTTTACCTAAAAACTTTATGCAAATAAAATAATATATTAAAAAAAGATATAGTTTATGCAAATAAAAAAAAACCGAATCTCTATGTCTAGCGCCGCGCCGCCGCGCGCCGCGCCGTTCTCAAGTGATGAACGTGATGATGCGCTTTATGGACAGATTTCTATCTAAAGATAGATTTCTACAATAATTTAATAATGCGCCTATAGCATTATTGATGTTATTTCCATAAAGTTTATGCAGGTAAACACATAAACAAATAATGTCCATAACTTTTCTCCGTATTTTCTTATCAAATTTTATTGACGATAAAAGGTGCTTTTCTAGTGAAACTTTTCCTTTCACTCTTGACAATTTAATATACAGAACGAAGCTACCTACTTAAAATTGACACCAACTTACTATACGTAATATGACGTTATATTATTTAAGGGGGTTGTATCAGCTAACGAGAGGTTTTTTCCTGCATGTAACTCCTCTTTGATGAGTGAATATAAATCTGCAAAAAATATATAATATTGCTTAGTGGACTTTAAACTTTAATTGGTACAATTGAAATCATTCTAACTTTATTATTACTATTATGAAAAAAGTGAAGCTTTTTTTTTTTTAAATTTCGTAACTACTCATAAAACGGCATTAAGTTTTAGTATTTTTTTTTCACACAAATGTTTGTCACTTTTTTTTTCACAAAGTGTACAATTGGCATTTTGATCTAATGATTTATTAGGCTACAATTAAATAAAAACCACTAATTTCGCACTATTCGGCCCGCAGTAACTGACGTAACAACCACTTTGTAGTGCAAGCTGATGAGAACTTTATTCTAACAGTATTTCAAACGAAGTTTGAACCACCACAAATAGAGTTGTTAATTTAGCAGATACCCCAGCTTTAAGCCTGGCTGGTCTAGAGGTCGCAAGCCCGACTGTAAGCATGAGGTCCTAAATTCCATCAGGAATTTCTCAGAAGCAGCCACGGAATCTGGATCTATGCCCGGTTGATGGCAATAGGCTCACCCCCTATTACATGGGACTTAAGCATAACTGGTGACATGTAGGGACCTTTGCCCATCCATGTCAGGCCGTACACTAAGACCACGCGCCCAAAGAACCATGCCGCACTGACACTTCAACCAACTTATCTGCACGCGAGAAAACAAAGAACTAAAATAAATGTACCAAGTTTGACATATCGATGCATTTTCTATTGACAGCAGCGGTGCCTTGACCTGCGGACTAAAAGTGGCCATACTGTAGTTTGTTTATTCAAATCACAAGTGTAATAGGCTTGTGTCCTGAAAAAATCCAATTAGTCCGTCGGTTAAATTACCAAAAAATATTTGACACGTATTTTTTCTTTTGTTGCGTAAACCAAAATTGACGAAGATACGGCGCTTTTAAAATTCTCAATACGTCACGCCGTGCTATAATTTTTAGTGCGTTGTGACGTCACGAACCCCCACTCTCGAGTTTTGATTTGATGCGTTTTATCTTTGTCAATATTCATTGATTTACAAAAACAAAAAATACGTGTTTATTATTTTCCAACCGTTTCCACTGACAGCCTAAATAAGTAGATTTGCAATTTATTGGTGGTGGAAACTAGCCTATTCTCTGAGTTTTATTAAATAAACTACAGTTTTCTTGACTGGCAAAATAAATTGATGTATCTATAGTTAAGTATATTTTCCCTGATTTGATTCTATTAGATATCTTCCTGCTCAAATAGACTTTCTTATAAACAGCCTGGCACAATGGACCGTTCAGTGAATAACGATTACATGCCAGTCCGATTTTATAAACGTGTGCAGTGTGTGTTTATCATCTCAATAATCCCTAGATACGGCCAACTCATGACATGCCCTTGGGATGTTTTCGGGTCTACTTAGATATGTGTTACCAACCTCGTATAAAAAATCATGTCCTACTTAGAGTCGGCCAAAAGCTTATAGGTAATGTGAATCTTCTGGCAGAGGATTGCTTCGGTGATTGCAAAAGTCTTTGTGGAAATACAAAAGCTATGGACCTTAAGTCCTATATGTAAAATACTAGGGTATCATCTGCTAGGCTAATGTATTTGCTGAGATTATTTATGAAATCCTAATATCCAGTTGCACTTACACTAGGCGATACCGCGATACGATTCCTTGTATATGATTAAGCAGATAAAAGCTCGCTATTGAATTTTGAATACTCTAGCTAGACTCTAGAACAAAATAATACTATTCGTAATGATTTTTCGTAAATCTGTGTCGACATTTAAAAATCCAACTACAGTTAAGTATTTAGTCATTTGTTTAAGTGTACAGGACACCTGTGATAGTGATGACATGCTTAGGGAAACTTAAGCATAGTATGACTTTATGTGCAGTTCAAAGTAGCATTGCTTTTCAAGAAAATTTGCATTGATATGCCAAACTTTGTACAATTATTTTATTTCTGTGTTTTCCCGCATGCACAGATAAGTTGGTTGAAGTGTGACGGTCGAAACGCCATAGAAATGGGTATCAGCTGGTCTGAGTCATGTCTGTTTCGATGTTGGCGCCACTTATAGAGCTTTTTATTCGTCTTGCATAACAAAGGCACACGATATTCGCAAATTGATGGGCACACTTAAACATAAATATAAGTTTCTTTTATGTGACAATTTATCGTTTTAAATAATTATAATTTTACAGTCTTTAAACGCCACTGATCGTGACAAGCATATAAATCAACAGAAACCTGTTCCATGATATGTGTATAAAGATTTATGTTCTTCCTGGTTTAGTTTTTTACCGCCATTTTTTGCCTGAATCCGCTTTCTGGTTGTCGACAAGTTCTCTTGGTTTTGCGAATTGATTAGTCGTAGATACCTATATGAGCTTTAATCTACGACTATTATGTCTTCTATCTAGATAATGGAGTACGATTTTTTTGAGGGATACGTCTGCATCTAATTCGAGCACTTAAAAAAAAGGATTATGAATTAGGATTAAACTGAAAGCCGACCCCAAATAGCTGACGATGAGTTGATGATTTACAAAACAAGACTTTGTTTAGTCTGTTTCTACAACTTATGTACCAAATTTTTGAGCATGTTTTTGTATAAAGGGTGTAAAACACCTCTTAACCCTAGATAGCTAACGTTCGTCAAAATGACGAGCATCTAATAAATATCTCCGTCTGCCTTTCTCATCGTTTTACCTACACACTCGCGGTTTCACGCCAACTTAGGGTCCGCTAGACTGGGTCGCGTGGTGGTTGCGTTTTGCTGGTAAATACTTTTGTTTTTGAGATACCTACTGCGTACTCGTCATTTTGACGAATGGTTAGCTTATGCGTAACTTTTAGCTTACGTGCTTTGACTTGATTTTTGCTGTTTTTTTTACTTATGTCGTTGATAGTGAAGAATGGCTGCGAGTTTGATCACAGATGAACAATGTCGTAGTTCGGGCGTTAGATGATGAAAATTATTCAACACAAATGGTGTTTCTTCTGATAGTGATGCGCAAGTAAGTCCACCTTTAGATATTGAAGAGATACAAAAAAGGTCACCTTCCAATGCTCGTCCTCTTAGTGAGGATTCATCATCTGCTTCCAACAGCATTATCCACTTGCCTCAACCTAATAGTCGTGGGAAAAATCGTCATGTGTGGGCAACTGACAAAGAACATAATTCTTCCCGAACTTCTGTGATGTATTGGTGTCTGGAAATCTGGAAACCTGGTGTCTTAGGTAAACCACTGGCACGAAGGAGCTATATAAAACAGCTGCATGGAAAACTCGCTGAACCATGGATAAAACATCGACTGGAAATGCCAACAATGCCCCGTAGAATGAAAGACAAGGTAAGAGACGTCTTGGGTTTAAACCATGAGGATCGCGCTGAAGGTCAAGGTCAAAACCTTGAGCAATCTGGTTCTGGAAGTAGTCCTCTGATACTTGAAAATGCCTCACCAAGGAAAAGGAAAAGCCGCAGCTTGTATTCCTATAAAAAAGGCGCATGATCAAGAATCACTGCAATAGTTGCAGAGTTCCTATTTGTGGCGAACATACGGTTGAATTTTGCCCTACTTGTGCCAAAAAAATCTGAGTCATTTGATGTTCACGGTTAATTTTAATCTTTTTGCTTTATTATACTTTATATAAAAATAGAAATTTATAAACAATACTTCTTAATTTAGTCATTCTAAGATTTAGTGCCTTAATGATCTCAATGAAACATGTGCCATTTAAAATTTGTGATTTAGTACTTAAAAGTTAAATAAATATTAATTTTTGTTATAATTATCTTTAATTTACATCCCATATTTGCTATAAATGTAATAAACCTGATTAAAATAACAATTTTATAAAATAAAAATCACGTTTAAAAAATGGTCGTCAAAAAGTCGAATGGTTAGCTTATCATAGAAGTTCAGGAACGTTAGCTATCTAGGGTTAACTAAGCTGAAAGGCACTTGTTCTCCTCGTCATTGCGATCATTTTTTGTTCTACACCATACCTGGGAACCTTCTAGTTACGGAGATATTGAGGGTCAAAGTTCCAACTTTTTGACAAGTTTTTTTTTTTAGTACAAGTTTTTAATGTAAGATTTTTACTTTAAACACCTCCACGACCCCTGTACTATTCAATCCATCCATTAGCACAATGTTTTGAGTGCGTTACATTGTAGTTCTACCACAAAACATGATTTTTCACCCCAAAAAAAAAAGTCGTTTCCCAGCAATTATTTTCGCGTAAAGTTACTTAGTTTGATGTACAGAATGCTTGGTTGACGGCTTCGTGATGAGGTCTTTTACACCCTGTATACATATATACTTCTATACTAAATTATAAAGAGCCGGGACCAACAGCTTAACGTGCTTTCTGAGGCACGGAAGAAACTCGGTATGTAAGGGTGGTAACCCATCCACAGACCAACCTAGGCAAGCACGGCTTAACCCAAAGATCGATCCGAGCGGCTATTATTATTTAGTCACGAGCTCCTACTTTTTTACTTTACTACTTTTTAGGGTTCCGTACCCAAAGGGTAAAAACGGAACCCTATTACTAAGACTTCGCTGTCTGTCCGTCTGTCTGTCCGTCTGTCCGTCTGTCTGTCACCAGGCTGTATCTCATGAACCGTGACAGCTAGACAGTTGAAATTTTCACAGATGATGTATTTCTGTTGCCGCTATAACAACAAATACTAAAAACAGAATAAAATTAATATTTAAGGGGGGCTCCCATACAACAAACGTGATTTTTTTGCCGTTTTGTCTAATGTATAGATAATGGTACGGAACCCTTCGTGCGCGAGTCCGACTCGCACTTGGCCGGTTTTTTTTGTTGCATTAATTTATGACTTTATCAACCGTAATACGAAAGCACTTTGGCATTATTGATTACCATTAATTCATCAGTGCTAATCAATTTCCTTTAAAATCCAGTTAAGTTGTAATAAAGTAGGTATAGTGCTATAAATTATCAAACTGTTTTAATGATCGCTAAAAATGGTCTGTGTTGACTATTAAAAATGTATCCAGTGGCTTAGAGCTTATTTGGCACCATTTTTAGGGTTCCGTACCCAAAGGGTAAAAACGGAACCCTATTACTAAGACTTCGCTGTCTGTCAGGCTGTCCGTCTGTCCATCTGTCTGTCACCAGGCTGTATCTCATGAACCGTGACAGCTAGACAGTTAAAATTTTCACAGATGATGTATTTCTGTTGCCGCTATAACAACAAATACTAAAAACAGAATAAAATTAATATTTAAAAAATCACGTTTGTTGTATGGGAGCCCCCATACAACAAACGTGATTTTTTTATAATAATTGGTACGGAACCCTTCGTGCGCGAGTCTGACTCGCACTTGGCCGGTTTTTCTACTACATGTTTGACAGTTAGTAGATTAGTGGGGTATCCAGTTGCCTTTGGGGGCAGAGCCCTGTCCGTATACGTTACTGGCTTTAGCCCTGAGACTCCACACAAATAAGTAAAGGCAAGTTTTTCTTACTGTTTCCTTCACTCGGTGATGGTCTACGTGCATTGGGTGTCAAGTAAGTATTTACTTGGAGGACTGTTTTGGATTTACCGGTTCAGAGGCTTTTCCATTATCAAGTCATTTTTTCAAGTGAAGTGATACTAACGTAGTTTTAAGGTCCTTTATACTAACACAGTTTGTATTTTATCACATGTATGTTAGTCTGTAAGGTATATTTATCTATGGGCCAAAGTTGCCTGAAAATAAAGGTTTTATTATTATTATTTATCACATGTATGTTAGTCTGTAAGGTATTTATCTATGGGCCAAAGTTGCCTGAAAATAAAGGTTTTATTATTATTATTTATCACATGTATGTTAGTCTGTAAGGTATTTATCTATGGGCCAAAGTTGCCTGAAAATAAAGGTTTTATTATTATTATTTATCACATGTATGTTAGTCTGTAAGGTATTTATCTATGGGCCAAAGTTGCCTGAAAATAAAGGTTTTATTATTATTATTCTGTAGAACAGTTTCTTGTTTACAAAAAAGCCGGGGAATGTAGGCTCAATATGGAACTTTTCGATAAGACACTTTATGTAAAACGTTTACATTTATGTATTTTGTTTATTTGTACGTATAAATATGTATTGTTTACACAGTGAAGAATATTATATTCTGTTGTTTTGCTGACAATTATTTGTCGCCTTTCTGAATTTTCATATCTTTTTTAAAATTAAGTATTTAGTTAGGCTTAACTTGTAATAAGTATTTATTTGGTTTAACTTGATAGGATCTTAGAAAGCTAGCTTCGGGCTAATCCCTCTAGGCTTATCATGTTGACACTTTGTAAGTTTGTGTAGCTAGCTATAGGCTTTTATGTGGAAACTAAGAGACATAATATAAATGAGACAGCCGCAGTGGCGTAGCGTGGGTTTTCGCCGCTTGGGGCCGACCGGAAATACACCGCCCCTTATTTTTTTGTTTGACCCCAATAACTTGGGGTCTAAACTGGGAGGTTTTTGAGAAATCGAACTATAAAAGTTTTTTTGAAATTATGTCACCTCTCCAACATAAAGTGCTGATTTTTATATATTATTATGCCGTTTAGGATGTTAAACAAGAGAAAGCAGGATGCAAGAGCGAGCGAAGCGACCTCAATTTTTTTTACATCTTGCCTCGAAATTCAGATATTAGTAAGTAATATGTAATTCGCTCGAATTGCCGCCCCCTGGATGTGCCGCCTGTGTGCGGTGCACGCTTTGCACGTCCGCTTACGGCGGCCCTGACCCTATAAATCAACATTTATATCGTTTTCTATGGCAAGAATGGCATGACATTGCGCGCGCGGTTTCGAATATTTTTTTTTATATTTCTTAAATTAATAAATTGGCGCTTCCTGCCGCCTTCTTCCGTATGGCCGCCTGGGGCCGTGGCCCCCACCGCCCCCCCGTAGCTACGCCACTGGACAGCCGTGAGTCCTAATTTTATGACCCAGGACTCATATTCGTTTTTATAATATTACATCATACCTGTAACCCGGAAGGGTTACGCAGAGGTGTAGATACCTAATTATAGTAGGATTTCACCACTTACATTTTAAACCCCATTTAATAGAGGGCGAGCCTATACAAATGACACTTTGTCCGACCTAGGAATCAAACCCAGGACCCCATCATCGACAACATCGCTTACGACCACAAGATTATAACGAGGCATTCATATTGGTTTTCATCCAGAAAAGTTTCCTCTATCAATGACAATTTGTAAGCGATTTAAAGATTACCCATATAACCATTTTTGCACACATAACGTAACCGTTTCGACACTTAGCGTCGACACTGACTTATCTCGAAACATAATCTCGTCGCCGTTCCGTATTAATGCCGTCGCTGCAACTAAAAATGGGTAAGATCCCGACACAGTATTATAGTAACATTTGGTTTCTAATTTACGTCGCCGTGACGTAACATTGTTACCACATTTTAACCAGAGTTCGCACAAATCATTCATTCATTCGTTCATTTTCGTTGGCTCATGCGTGACATCTTTAAAATAATAAAAATACAAAAACCCCATCTTATCTCCCATGTAAATAAAGATTTAGTTTTCATTAATTACTATGGTTTAAAATGCTCAAATCTTTATGGGAAAAGAAATTTACTGTGTAATTTCGTTGAATATGTTGATATTTACCAACGCGCCACCATAATTTATCATAATTTAATAATTCGGGCGAAAGGTAAACTTTGTTTTATAAAAAAAAAAAAAAAAAAAAAATACATAGAGTACTCAAAAGCGCCTATTTAAATACAATATCAAATTTAAATACTAATACCAAAATATTTTAGCAAGAATAAACCATAAAATTGATATACTATCAAAAAATACATTTTTGATAAAATGCTATTAAATGACAAATATTCTCGTCACAACTAGTCACAAAGTTACGATAATGTGTCGACACGTGTCGACATGTTACGCTAAGTTGTTACAAAATTACTGGATTTTTAAGATGGTTCCTCATATCTTTTTGGTTGCAGTGTTTCCCAAAGTTATGGAAGTACGTGGTACTTTATTGGTATCACAATATTAGGGGGGATTGCAACAGAGTCGAAAATTGAAACTTTGGCGCTAGGGACTATACTACTAAGCTCCTCGGTACCAAAATCCGCACTGTTTTCCTGTAAATAGACTAGAAAAAATTAAGTTAAAAATTCAATAAAATAAGTAACTGTCAATTCGCCCTAGCAACAATGCAACATCAAACAATTACAATAATAATAAAAAACGGCCAAGTGCGAGTTGGACTCGCGCACCGAGGGTTTCGAATAAACTTGTAGGTATTTATTTGGTTATTAAACCACATATTTACGGTTTTCAGATTTTATCCTTTACATGTGCTGTAAGACATTGCTTTTTGCCAAATTTCATCATTCTAGGTCAACGGGAAGTAACTACCTTATAAATTTGATTCCCTTGAGAGTTTCGA
Source organism: Xestia xanthographa (assembly GCA_905147715.2). NCBI lineage: Eukaryota > Metazoa > Arthropoda > Insecta > Lepidoptera > Noctuidae > Xestia > Xestia xanthographa. Next base: position 19,821,426 of record LR990655.1, on the reverse strand, counting down.
AAAATGCGTTTTTTTCGACATAAACGCCCGTATCTTTTTTACGTAAACTTAGAAGGTTATTTTTTTCACCGCTTCAAGTGACCGTAGATTTGAGTATATGGTTTTAATTTCAACGCGACACCTTTACGCGTTCTCGAGATAAACGGTCTTGACCGTTATACGGCGTACTTTAAATAAAGAATATATTTTTTTATGATTTAATTACAAATTTATACTTTTTTTTCAGATTGTTCCCTGTATTTGTAGTATAAGACGATATTACTTGCCAAATTTCATAGTTCTAGGCCAACGGGAAGTACCCTATGAATTTTGATTCCGTGGAGAGTTTCGAAATATACTCGTACGTTTTTTACGACATAAACACCCGTATCTTTTTTTTCGTTAACTTTGAAGGTTGATTTTTCACAGCATTATGTGACCGTAGACTTGAGTATATGGTTTTAATTTCAATTCGATACTTTCCGTTTTTCTTTACGAGGTACGGAACCCTAAAAATTAACTTACATGTACTTAAGTTATTTTGGGACGTTAATTCTTTAACTCTTCTGTAAAAAGTAATCGGAATTTACGTGAGGTTTTTGGTTGTTTACTCATTTTAATTTTAATGAAATGGTAGACAACGGCAGCAAAAATAAGACAGTTTGAGAATAGCTGGCTCTGGTGATGTTTTTATATTAGCAAGTTAGTGTTAAACTGTTCTGGAACAGCGACTACACAATGTTACTACCCAGTTCCAACACATTGTGTCAACTTTGCACACTAGTTACAAACCAAACACAAAGTGTCTAAAATGTGTGATTACAAATTAAGCTGTAAAATGTCGAAACAGCGACAACACAAAGTTACTGAATCTAGTTTCCGTCACATTTTTACTGAACCGTTACAACACATAAAAGCTAATCCCTACACAGTCGCATTGTGTCGTGTTAGTTACGAAACTGTAGCGACTTGTTACATCTTTATCAAATCTGCGACCAAAAATGGCTATATGGGTACGGATATATCATCTCAGAACAGACAAATATTTTAAGCTAACGTCTTGGTAATTCCCAGTTGGTAATATAATGAATCAGCGATAGGATGAATATCTTTGATTATAATGATGTCATCAATCTTAGAAGTAAATTCAAGTATATTGTCATGCTGATTGATAGTTACTGATTACAGACAAGTTACGAAATATAAACACGAATTGTTTAGCTACGAAATACTTAGATTGTTATGTGTGTTTATGTTTCTGAATTCTCAACTTAAAGTGCCCATGGTGGATTATTATTAATTAGCTAAGGTTTCAGCGGGTTACCTAGGTGATTTTCAGGAATTAATGTGGTATCTGAACTTATGATCTATTAAATATTTTGTGTAGCAACTAAACTATTTAATTAAATGGATCTTGTTTAGAGATTTTTATCTCTTAATGAAACTTATCTTCTGTTCTTTTGTTTTAGAAGCTTTTATTAAACTTGCAATGTTTGTTAAGGTCAAATCTTGCTAATCCCGCCGACAAACTGTTACGCAGTTTGGTGGGTGCATAAAATGTACAAAATGTTTGGTCCTAATTAAATCATTTATGTATTATTATTATTTCGACTGCATTTTAAAACATCCCCAACCGATTGAGTTGAAATTTTCCATTAGGTAATAGTTTGGATGACAATGCATGGTTAGCTAAGTGACGTCATTTTAAATCCAATATGGCGGACTCCCAAAGATGGCGGGCTTCTTATTTCTCATGCACCCCAGGGGTATTAGAAGAAACAATATCGCACATATATTTAAAAACTTGTTTTAAAAAATGTTTTTTTAGGTACTGCACTCCCAAACCCCCCAAACTGGAGCGGACTGGGGCTGCTGTCAGGCGGCTCCTGCCAATCTGGGGGGCCAAACGCCTCCTGCCGGAGGCTCTACGCGGAAGTCGTGCGGTCCATGGCCCTTTACGGGGCCCCGGTGTGGGCGCGTTCATTGAGCGATTGCCCGCGAGGCGGCGAGCCTCCTTGCCGGATTGCCGCCATGGGATCTGGAGGCGATAGTCCTCGCGCGCCTGCATGAATTGACTGGAGGACACGGTGGAGCACACGGTGGAGGTGTGCTCCGCGTGGGCGGAGCACCGCCGTATCCTCGAAGCGGCGATTGGCGGCGGCGACCTCTCGCATCCGGCCCTGGTGCAAGCCATGGTCCGGAGCGAGACGGAATGGGACGCCGTCACCTCCTTTTGCGAAGCAGTAATGCTAGAGAAGGAGGTGGCGTAACGTGAGAGGGAGAGAACCTCTCAACGTCACGGCCGCCGCGGGAGACGCCCCGGGCGTCGGGGGCCACCACGTGGCCCCCGGCCACCGTAGGCGCGGGCCTGTGTACGGTGGGCTATGGGCTAGCTCGCCGTCCGTCCGTCTCATGACGACAGGCCGTGTCGACAGCGCGTTCGTGTTCCACGCGCGCCTCAAAGAGAGTCAGCAAAAAGGAAGGGGTCCGTAAGGACCGATGCGTGCCGGGGTTGCGGGACTGTTCGAAAGAGATACCGTGGCCCCGGAACACAAAGGGCGATGAAGGAACATGGATGGATTTTAGTCATTAAAAGTCTGACACTCCCTCCTGCTCGGCCCAGAGCGGGAGGAGTTATTTAGTTATTTGATGATTTCCCATCCGAAAAAAAAAAAAAAAAAAAGGTAGGACTACATGTAAACTTGTTCATTTATAGGAGAAAGGTTCACTTTATCTTTTTAAACACTTAGAAGTAGAGCTAAAACTAAAGGCTGTGCTAAAATTTCCTGGAACCGACTCAAGTTAGCTTTCATGAAAATAAAAGTGTAAGTTAGAAATATTATACAAGCATGGCGGGACTCCTGACATTTTCCTGTTTCGTAGTAAACATCCTTATTGCAGTCATTTATTTAGATCAGTGGGTCAAGGACATCAAGCGTTTATTGCAAATCGATTTCAAAAAGATGTTAAGTATGTAGGTACAAGAAAATGTATGTTATTAAGAAAACAGGCCAACTGCGTGTCGGACTTCCGTAAAGCCATACTGGCGTACTATCATCGTCACCGCACAAACATAAAACGGCGTTTCTTTACGATAACGATCTATTTCTAAACATTCAATTTCAGCGTAGCGTACTTAGCTAAGTTTGACTTTAAACAGTAAAATAGGTCAAAAGGAGTTTAATAGTACATTGTTACCCTAGGGGTGAAAGTAACTTATTTAGTCCCGAGACGGGGTTTGGTGCCCGAGCGAAGCGAGGGCGCTAATAGCTCGAGGGACTAAATAAGTCTTTAACCCGAGGTAAACACTGTGCTTTTCATTACGAATACAAGGAAAGTAAAAAAAAACATACAACTCGAAAAAACTAATGAAGATCGGAATTCGAATGGGGTAGATGACACAGCAATCAATTGAGATACTTTTTAAGAGCTGTCAAAACGCGGTTCTCTAATAGACTTTGTATGGCAATAGCCTACTGTGACGTCACTGTTTATTCAACTCAATGACTCGACTATTTATTGATTTCAAAGCAACTAAAAATCGAATTTGGCAATTAATTGAAAATAAATCGGGTTTTCAGGCCCAAAATAAAGTGTTTTTTTAGAGAAAGGTGTCTTGGAATTATTGTTTTATGGTGTCATCTACCCTATTGCTGCTTTCCCACCTATTTTGTTTTTTTTTTCTGTGGCCGGCTAGCTATTCAGCCAATACCTATTTTTCATTTTCATCATCGAAAAATGGTAAATATTTTTCCCAAATCTATGTTATTTTAAAGAAATAGTTGAAACTTAATTATAATAAAGATATTTAAAATATATATATTCTTTAATTAATACTTAACTTTATGTTATTACAATTTTACATCGTGGCTGTATAGAAAGTTGGAACATGGTTCAATAGAAAAATGAACCATTTTTTTTTAATAATTTGACAGCTGTCAGTTGAAAACGATTCTCCCTAGGGCTGAAAAGTATTACTTTCAACCTGCTCCTCAGGCAACTTCAGACCTACTTTCAGAGTATGAGTAATGAAAAGGTTATTTTTTTAAGTTGATTAGGTACGTTTTCACTGGCGCGATCGTTAACAAATACCCCTGATTCCTAGAAGGTACTAAATGATTGATAAAAACGAGATCTAGGATAGAGATTAATTTCTCATTCCGTGGTCGCCAATAAAACGATTTCGTAGCACGATGCCTGTCCCCATATGCCATATACTTTGCACTATGACATTTTTTTAGTATTTCAAGTAATCGGCAGTACAATGCCAGATTTTGAAACCATTTTTTTTATTGGGAAAGCCTGCCCCACTATTCTCAAACCACTGCATCTCCTGAAAGTCAGAATCAACAGTGGCGACCACCAGAAAAGCGCCGACAATGAAGCTCGACGAAGTCCTAGACATTAGCTCTCATAATGCATAACTGTGTGCAAGTCACGCACGGTGCATTTTTTTTCAAAATTAACGAAATCAACCTTGAAATAATAAAACACTTTATACTAACTATACGGGAAAGTCATCAGGAAGACAATGTCCAGAAACAAAAGAATGCGAGCATTGCTAATTTAGATGGTGATTATTTAAAAAAAAACACAAATTATTATCATTACAGGGTGTAAACAACCTCATCACGAAGCCGTCAACCAAGCATTCTGTACATCAGACTAAGTAACATTAGGCAAAAATTATTGCTGGGAAACGACTTTTATTTTGGGGTGAAACATCATGTTTTGTGGTAGAACTCAATGTAACGCACTCAAAACATTGTGCTGGTGGATGGATGGGGGTCGTGGAGATGTTTAAAGGGTATCATTTAAGCTATCACCAATTTAATTAGTTTTGCATTCCTTAAATAACAGGGTTTGCCCTCAAAACAGTAGATTTGTCACCAAAATGTAGTCACCAAACAATATAAAATCAATTCCACAATAAATCACCTAAAATCATGAAGATTTAGGGTCTAGTACCAAATAAATGTTTTTGTATGTAATATAAAAGGTTTGTTCTAATAAGTATTTAAGCAAACTAATTTAAAGAGATCACCATTTATCGTGAAATTAAAACCAATTTTTTTTTTTTTACCACCAGAATTTGAACTGTTATGCTCTTGCATCCAAGTCGAGGAAGACCCAGTCGACGGAGCCGCGCTACGCGGGGCTCCTACTTCTGAATGGTTTATAAAAAAAATAACCACGAAGGGTATGGCGGGGTCTATTCGCTCGCTTCGCTCGCTCATTCGACCCCGCCATACCCTTCTAACCTAATCTATCCGTGTCGGGGTGCCCCAAGTCGGCCTAGGCAAAACTAGTTTGTCATCAACCACCTCATTAAAATTATAAATTGATGTATTACATTGGTAACGAATACTATTATTTTAATAACTGAACAAAATAAAATGTAATACTGTATTGGTGACAAAATAACAAATAAAAACGAGTCGCAGTCAGGGATCGATAATCGATTTATTTGGTGACAGATCTACCATTCTGAGCACAAAGCTATTATTTAAGTAATAAAACTATTATTATAAGAACGAAGTTTATATTCATGTAATGCACTACAATGTTATGGTAATCCATCTCTTATTTTACACATATATTAACATTAATTTGATAATTGGAACCTGGGAACACTTTTTGTTTATCTGAGAACGAACATATTTCGTGGCGATAGATCTATTTATTAGGTGGTACAACTTGATGACAAATATAAATTTTGGTGACAAGAAATATAGTCCCCATGTTTAAACAATCTTACATAAATATTGTATTAAAAAAAAACTTGCCAAAAAGTTGGAACTTTGACCCCCAATATCTCCGTAACTAGAAGGTTCCCAGGTATGGTGTAGAACATAAAAATAATCGCAATGACGGGGAGAACAAGTGCCTTTCGGCTTCGTTAAGAGGTTTTTTACACCCTTTATTTGGTAAACCCTCTCTCTGTACACAAAGAGTCGTTAATAACTTAGCTATTTAGCTAAGTACGGTAATTAAATAATAATTACCAAACGAACACCTCAACGTGTGGAATAACACCAAGAAACTGAAGGTAGTTAATGAAAATCATTATCCAACAAACATGTATGTCAGCGGTAGAATTTTAACGACAGGCACCAACGACAACACCTCGCGAAGATTTATTAAAGAGGGATCATTTACGTCATCGGTCCAATCTAACGACATGATTTATTACGATTCAACACCCTACATGGCCATAGACTATGCCTATTATAGCCCATTCCCTCTCATAAGAGGAGGCCTGTGTCTCAGCAGTGGGAGCATTAATAGGCTGATAATGATGCTGATGATGAATGTATCTGATTCATCATCATCCTCCTTCCCTTGTCCCATTCTATTTGAGGTCGGCGCAACACGTTTTCTTCCTCCATTCTTCCCTGTCAGACGTCACGGCATCATTTACTCCTTTCTCTTTCAAATCAGTCCTCAGTCCTCACACTATCCATCCATCTTTTCTTCGGCCTTCTTCTCCCTCTCCATCCATCAACATTCACGATTTTTTCGGATTCATTCAAATACACTCACTATAGCTGGTAGGCACCTACTTACACGATATTGTTTTCTTTACTTTTTTGTGTTTTTCTAAGTCAGTTTTATTAAAAAAAAAAAAAAATGTAATATCCTATAAAAATATTTACTATGCACTTATTTTACATTGTTAACAATACATTTCATGGTAGTACCTAAACTGTCAAAATTAGACCACATGGCTGAAGTAATAAAATGACACAAAAAATGATACCGCGTTGATGTCTTTTTGAAGTCTCTTTTTTGGTTATATATATTATTCTGCATGAGACTAAAGAAGAATCATAAATCTCAGCGTAATCGGTGTACACACACCAAAAAAAAAACTTCCTTCTTTTTGAAGTCAGTTAAAAAAAAATACTAATCGGATTGAGAACCTCTTCCTTTTTGAAGTCGGTTCAAAAAAATCACAACAACTGCTGCTGGCCTTGTCATGAGGGTAATGGACGATTTACTCATTACAGTTCCGAGCAGAATACAAATATATTGTGGCCTAAAAGATATTCCACTAACGCTCTGATAAAAAACAGGTTAGAGAAGAGACAAGTAATTATAATTAATTAGCATAAACACAAGCAAAACCACCGGCGAAGCTAATCTCGGTTTATTCAAAGATAACGATATGAAGATGCACTAATCATTAATCTCGGAAATATTGTTCTCTCAGATCAAAGGTCGTTTTGTCTACCTTCAATAAATAACATTGACCCCGGGGTCAAAATAATTCAATACATTCTCTTTGAAAAACGGGAATACAACGGGTATAGACACTTCGACAAATGCTTCTTATAAATTAATGTTTTTATTTGATAAATTAACGGATTATGCAATTTATCTCCTTGGAAGGAAAGAGCCTAAGATCGCTATGAAGATAAAGTTTACACGCTTTTTACGACGAAAATATAACTGAATACGTACGAGTATTAAACAGAAAGGTTACAAGTTATATAAAACAAGTGAATTATATAATATTGACCTTCAATTAGGGTTCTGTACCCGTAGGGCAGTGTTTTTCAACCTGTGGGTCGCGACCCCCTGGGGGATCGCAAGCGGTCGCGAAACCTACCTCAATAAACAAAACAATAAAGCCTAGAAAGATAGATTTAATAAGAAAATGTTAACTAAAGGATATAAACATTTGTATGTTCATACAAATTAACAACATAAAAATCTATTAGTACTCATCCATCTTATTAAGGTTTCGCTTGTTTGTCATTAACTAATTTCTCCCATCGTGGATCTGTTTTCGCTACATTGAGAATAAAATCGAATTCCAAAAAAAAAAAGTGTTACGTACCTACATATATTTATCCGAATCCTAATTATGCAAATGCATAAAAAAATTGTATGGAATTACAACAACAACACAACAAAAACAACAGCCCATAACGTCCACTGCTGGACATAAGCCTCTCCCGTGTTGGGAGGAATTTGCCGTAATCTCCACGCTTGGCAGGCGGATTGGAGATCGCAGTGATGACAGACTAACAGAAAACGCTGCTGCCCATTCTCTGGTCTACGGAGGCGCAAGGTGTTCTGCCTCAGACATTAGTCGCCTTATACGACACCCGTGACTGTAATGGGTTGGTTCTATTCTACTCTGCCGGATACCACACGGCTTATGTATCTGTATGGATTTAATATTACATGTATAATCATATAAATGAAAAAAAAATGCGAACGGTCGGGGGTCGCCAAGTATTTTTTCATACTAAGGGGGGGAAGTCGTGTGTGTTTTTTTCGTTCACCGGTCGTGTGATGAAAAAAGGTTGAAAAACACTGCCGTAGGGTAACCAACGGGACCCTATTACTAAGCCTCCACTGGTCGTCCGTCGTCTGTCAGCGGACTGTATGTCATGATCCGTAATAGGTAGACAGTTGAATTTTTCAAAGAATATGTATTTCTGTCGCCGCCATAACAACAATTAATAAATTAAAAATTAAAGGGCGCTTCTACTACGATGGTACGGAACCCCGATCATGCCCGAGTCCGACTCGCACTTGGCGGTTTTATTCTAGTTACTTTTGTCTTCAAAGGATGTAAAGAAAAACACTAATGAGATGATACATGAAAGCCGAAAAATCGCGAAGCTTAAAAGCTTCACAACCTACGCTACGAAAACGTTCTTAACAAAGTTCGCGTTTCTTTACACATTGTAACGTTCTTATTATAGCATATTACATACTAGTATCTGTTTGGATAACTCTTCCTCAGATTGTAGTAGACAGTAAAATTTATTCATCCCATAAAATAACAACGCTTCCAAAACCCATTATAATACGTAACGCCTTATAATTAAAATATCGTGAAAACATTTGTTTTAATTTGCAATTTCACGATACTTGAGACGTGCTTTGTTTATAACTACTATTAAAACAACAGCTCTCTTAATCCTACGCAGAGGGTCTCGTGTTTACTCTAGCGGTCATATGTTCCTCGATCCATGTTATTGCCGTATATCAGGATTGTAACGGGTGGTGTACCTAAGCCAACGTACTCAATAACGAAGAATACGTATACGTGTCGATACACGGCGCAAAGACAATCGTGTACAGAAGACGTTCGCGTTATCTGGGGTCTTATCTGGGGAACGTGACCCCGCTGCCCCGCTATCTGCGAGCACGCAGCCACCGCCCGCCCATCTCCCATCTCACCCCGACAGTTCTTCTCGAAGCCCATCGCAAATAAATATCAGCCGAGTATTTTACGAAAGCCATTAATTTAGAAATGCCGATCTGTCGTACGATTGTTTATGATCAACGAGTCGGACCACCTTGTACGTGTTATTAATTGATCGCACGATAAGCTTTGCAGTTAACGATTACACGGTTCGGTTTTCTTTCCTTAAAAATTACACGGTGCCGATTATTTTTGTTGGATATTGAAACAGGAACTTGGTCTAAAAATAAATTGAGAGGCAGTGAAGTGCGCGTGGTCACCGGACATGGTGGCACGAGGGGCCTGGCGCATCGCATGCTCCGCAGGGGCCCGCAATTTGGTTGCTCATTTCTCAGTTACGCACTTATGTCCCACACCTTACACTCTTCGCCGACGCGGCGACGTTCCTCCAGAACGATATTCAACAAGTCGTTGAAAACCTCGCACCACCTGTTGCGAGCTAAACAAACATCTCAACTAGGAAAATGTCGGAAGGATTACGTTAAGATGGCCATCATTTTTCTTTGGCTTACACAAACTCAGTCTTAGCAGACTTTGCAAACATCTTGTTTACTGGTTGAGAAATAAACTAGGAACTCAATATTGTTTACTTCAAATGGACCGCATTACAAGCACTAGACTAGAGAAACATCAATGCGTAAGTATTAGGTGCACGGTTGCAAATTAAATGTCTTTCAATCATAGAAGGAATTGTGAGGAAATCCTACCGAGAAGAACTCCACGGTTCAAAAGACATGATGGAAAGTTATTTTGTTTTATTTAATCCTTACATAAAGGTCTCCATTACGGAGTGTAACTGAGTCGACTCAGGGTAGCGCAGCTCATTGCTTCCGCCTGAGCAAGAGGGCACTGAGCGCGATTATAATAATAATATTAAATGTCTCTCTTGGCTCACAGCTCACTGGTCGCGCTTCGTGGAATTTAAGAAGAACTTGAGTGACACGTACAGACACATTATACAGCACTTACAAACATTACCTAGCCCTAACTCAGTTTGCAGTTTCGTTTTTATGTAAATACTACCTCAACCCACTTGTGAAACCACTTAAAACATGAATTTATGTCCAAATGAAAATTGTCTTTAATAACATTGTAAAGAACAGGAAATGAGCGGAAATAGTTCTTAGGTATTATTACGAGGGAGATGTAATTCATGTAGTGTCGGCGTTGTTTGAAGTCACTGAGTTACGTCATGTGACGATTGCAAACTACTCCTAACTCAGTTGAATTCGTTAAGTTTAGCCGATATCGAAACCAAAGGTCGGAGGTCGTTCATATTGTTAGTAAGTTTCAACTATACTTGAATGGCAATTGTTATTAATGTTAGTTTTAGTTTGAATGGTAGCATTATCATCGTTATACTTATGTACTGTGTACAATCATTAGGTATAATATGTGAGATTTTTGTTACATTATGTACCTAGTTTAAAATAATTGGGTAATGTGTTTGTTTGGGGTGAGACTGGCTGTTTGTCCTCATTATATTTCGGAGAATAAGCGATATCTTCTAAATGTTAATTAGTCAATGTACTTATATGTATTTCCTATAAGGAAAGTGGTAGGTAACTGACATTAGGTTCACTGTTCATTACAAATTTGCTGTACTTACCAATATACCCAGTCTAACAAAAATCTTATCTACGTGGATAACAACGATTTTCCCGAAAAACTTTTATTCTATTTCTGGAACTTTAATGCCCAAAAAGGTTGGTCAAAGCGGCAGACTTAGGTTCGTTATTCGTATTAGTAAGACTCGAACAGTTAGTTTTTATACTAAAGGCTGCGGTTCCACTGAAGCGGAGTGGAGCGCGATTCAACAATCACATGGCAGGAGTGGAGAAGAGATGTGGATTTCAAGCCATGTGATTGGTAAATCACGCTCCGCTTCAGTGGAACCGCAGCCTTAATCAGTCCTCCAAAATAGAGGATTTCACAGTAGACGTACCGACGTTCCGTACGATTGTAGGTAAGTGCCAAGTTGAGAGGACCTACATGCCATATTTCTAAAATATCGCTTAATAAAAGAAAAGTTCATTATTTACTTACATGCATCCTAGATTAGCTAGATATTATTAAAGAGAAAATAGGTTAGGTACCTAGGTATTGTTTTTGTACCTACCTATTTATTTTGTTACTTGCAAATCTTTACATACAAATAAATAATACCTATCTATTTATGTGCGTATGTTTGTAAATATTAAAATAACAGTTTAAAATTTACAAACAGGCGAATAAATTTACAGAATTTATTGAATGCATGTGAAAGTTCTTACCTATGTACGGTACTTTTAACAAAAAAAACATTGAGTATTTTATTTTTTGTCTGTCTGCCTGTATGTTTGTTCCGGATAATCTCCGCAACGGCTGGACCGATTTTGATGGGACTTTTACTAGCAGATAGCAGATGTTATAAGGAGTATTTTTGTTGTAACTGTAGCTTTATTTTGGAAAAAAATTAGGGTTCCGTGCAAAAAAATTAAAACCTTTGAAATTGTTAACAAAATTCGATTCAAATAGGAGTAACATTTTTATATTAATTTCACTCGATCGAAGATTGCGGGAAACAGCTTGTATTACTATAATATTTAAAGCTAAGTACAGCTTCTTACTATGATTATGAAAATATGAATCACGTTAAAAATTTTCAAATGTTCAGTATGGTTATGGTCACATCATCATCTGCCTAGCCTTTTCCCAACTATGTTCGGGTTGGCTTCCAGTCTAACCGGATGCAGCTGAATACCAGTATTTTACATGGAGCGACTGCCTATCTGACCTCCACAACCCAGTTAGTACTGGGTGAATTATTAATAATTATAATATGAGCTAACAATAACATAAATAATTAAAACGACTGCCATTGATAATTGATGGTGTAATTAAATTGTGTTCGAACCAGGTGCAAGGAGAAAGCGAATGTAAAATAACAATCACAGCATTATTGTAAGCTTTTGAGTGAATTCAATTACAGTTAATTCAATTTTATTGTCATGATTTTCAAATATGTATTAAATAATAAGATCTGCTGTGATCTATCTAAACTAATATTATGTAGGGTTTCAAAGATTTTATTAATTCGTTCTAAATTTGAGAAATGACAACACTGCCTAACCGTCAATGTTGTAGCGGGAAGGGGTAGTTTATAAAACATGACACTCGACCGAGAGAGCGCTGTTCATTGGGAGAAATTGTGGTGTTAAGACTAACAGTCGAATCTATGTCTGATAAGTGTTGTAATTATTGCATTTTGTATAAAACGTGAAGTAATGTAGAATTGTGTTGTACCAAATAATTTGAAAAAGAGTAACCATGGAGTTTCTTGCCGGTTCTTCTCCATGGAAGCCACCAACCGAACCGTGCACCCTTGTCGACGTTCGTAAGTGCCCATCCAGGCCTATGTGGAATGATTTGAATATACTGAAGAGTTGATTGGAGCTACAGCAGTTTTATTACATTATCGTAGGAACTTGTTCCTGGCATTATAACTAACATGACATATACCATTACGCCTGTAATCCTCGAACTGTAAGGCAGAGCTGAACTTACAGTACATCCACATTTTGCTAGTTCCCTGAATAGAATAGTGGACAGGCCTATTGCCATAACTATCTACAGGGTGTAAACAACCTCATCACGAAGCCGTTAACCAAGCATTCTGTACATCAAACTAAGTAACTTTACGCAAAAATAATTACTGGAAAATAACTTTTTTTTCTTGGTGTGAAGAAAAATCATGTTTTGTGGTAGAACTCTATGTAACGCAATCATAATTGTGCTGATGGATGGGTTGAATAGGTACGGGGGTCGTGGAGGTGTAAAAATCTTACATTCAAAACTTGTATTAAACAAAAGACTTGTTAAATAGTTGGAACTTTGACCCGCAATATATCCGTAACTAGAAGGTTCCCAGGTATGATGTAGAGTAGAAAAATGATCGCAATGACGGGGAGAACAAGTGCCTTTCGGCTTCGCTAAGAGGTTGTTTTACACCCTTTATAGAAATTTGATATCGGTAGGTAATTAAAAAAAACAGCTTGCCCATACATTTTGGTAGTTTTGGTTTTGGTGTTTGGTACTTTTGTAGGAAAAAGAAGATTAAAAAAAAATATATCTCTATTTGGGGTACGGATTCGGAATGATGTACTTAGCACGTATGCTAACCGTTTGTGTGTCCGTGTCGCTTCTATCCTGTATTATAATTATGTAGATCCTGTATGTCACTATTGGCACTATGCCATCGTAACAAATAAAGCTTTCGTTGATGTAAAACAATGTTACCAGAAATGTAGGAAATATAACAATTCCAAGCCTACTTAAATGTGTAAAATAATGTTTGAAAGATTCTTTAATACACATATCCTATGAAATGTATGTATTTCCTAGGAATTGTATGCAATTCCGAGATGATACTAGAAAATATGTAGGTATTTATTCGTACCACTATCCCTGCTCTACATAAGAACATCAAGAATGTAATAGACATTTCCGATTTAGGAAATGTATAGATTTCCTAGGAAAAGTGCATAATACAAAATATATCATAAATCTCCTGTCGTGTTTTCCTAGAAATTCTAAACAATGACGGATTACATGCTTTTCCGTTAACAATACATTTAATTTAATTTCCAATTGCAGATTTCACAGTGAAACTGTACGTTTTCAGCTCATCTAAATAATATAATATTTTATGATGACGCTTCATCTTCTTAATGGTCGCTAGCACAAAATTATCTTGTATTCGCCCAAAATTTCAGCACATCCTGCACGGCTTCATGACACTGACAGCTTAGATGAGCAGTTCCGTTGGCGAAATTCAAACTACAGTATGACCACATCAACAAGGCGTTGCTTGTCAAGAAAAAATACATCAATGTGTCGAATATTTGCATACATTTCAGAGGATGTTAAAAAAGTTTATATCAAACTGAGTACCTTTTAGTTTTGTATTTTCCAGCCTGCACAGATAAGTTGGCTGAAGTGTAATTCGTTTTATTTACTACCCAATAGACGTACAGCTTCAAGTAGGTAAGTAGTAAACGTGATTGTGAAATTGGAAAATTATCAAAAGAAAATGCAGTTTTACATAATAGCTAAAAATGTTGGAAAATTTTAAAAATAAGGTTTATAAAATTAAATAGACAAAGCTCATTGAATTGTTTTGTACAGTCAACACAAGATGTTTGTGGTAACTCTTTGGTTTTGAATAACAGGTCAACTTATTCTTGTTTTGTTGACCACTATCGTGCGGCTTACTGTACTAATGAAAGCTAGTACTAAACTGCGAAACTGTTTCCTTAGGTACATTATTTCATTTCATCAGGTTGGAAGCCCACGCAAAGTATAAATCCCGTGGATATTGTGTATTTATGTCTGATTCAACACAATAATTACGCGATAAACTACAATTATTGTGGACCTCATTTAGTCTTTGATGTATTTTACACTATTTGCTTTACCGGGAATAGAAATCTATCTTTTATTGATGTTGTTACGACATTTAACACCTCAATTTATTTATCCATATTTTATAAAGGTTGCAATACACCACACTATTTATGCTGTACCTCATTGGTGCATTGCAAAGAGGTCCCGAGTAGTCCCGACTTGACCCGATTGTGCCCGAGGGCTTTCAAAGAGTTTAACATATTTTCTACTACGACAAACTTTTCGGTAGCTTATGCTGTCAACCTCTTGCTTGACAGTTCCATCTTCGTTCTCGCTGATAGATTGTCACGTTGTAGGTCCCTCTGTGTTCGATTCCCAGACCGGGTAGATTTATTGGGTTTATTTGAAATATTTCTTAGTATCAGCCCGAAGTTGAGATTATGCCACGTACGTGGGACTTAAACATAACGAACTGTGGGTGTTTGGGTGTACTATTCATCTGCATACCCCTCCAGGGAATAGTAACATAATACACATAGTACATAATGTTAACAAAATACATATGTCTAACACACCACGCTATATTCCACCAACTGTTAATCAAACTACTGTGAAAACTATTTTAACAATAATTATCATTTAGGTACTTAGAAATTTATTAGGTTGCTAGATTTTTTTTGTGACCCTTTGAAAAACAGGACTAGGTAATTAGAACTGAGGCGTTCTTAAAACAACATATTTTTAATGCAGAAAACGCGTTTTATTTTGATAAGGATTTTGACTGAAACCAGTCAAAAGTGGTTTTGACCGATTAGCAGTTTTGACTGCAACATTATAGGTACATCATCCATAATTATGTATCTGTTTTTAATACAAGTTACAATACACAGTTTTCCCGTATGCAGTGTGTTTGATACAACATGACACGAACCTCGTGTAGTGTAAGTGAAGATACATGTTCTGTGTGTTTTAAAAATATGTTGTCGCATTAATAAATTATGTAAAACAGACATCGATGTATATTCAACTTGTGTGTTAACAAGCTCTGACTAGAGACATGTGTTATACAGTATAATAAAATGAAGAAAGCATATAAGCATACTGCTTATAAGCTGAGAGCATATTGAATTAATACACTTATTGAATTACTTTATCATGGAATATTGAATTTCGATACTTTTGCGGCTTTTGATTAAAGTTTTCCTGTATTTTCCATAGAGCTGAATTTATATTTGTAGGAGTTTGTAGGTCTCTTTGCTCTACCGTTGTTTCAGCTATTCCCATTTAATTTACCCTGCTTACTTACGTCGTTACAATGTAAACTCATAGAAATATATCTATGAGTTTACATTGTTACGACGATAGATAGAAAGAACTACAAACTAATAAAACTTTTCTCATACATACAAAGTTGTTTGGGGAGTTAAAACAATACAACAAACAAATCATAACAATAACAACAAGAAATATACTACTTTTTCAAGAAAATTGTGTAAGTAAGCAGGGTAAATTAAATGGGAAAAGCTGAAACAACGGTAGAGCAAAGAGACCTACATATATAAATTCGGCTCTATGGAAAATGCAGGAAAACTTAAATCAAAAGCCGCAAAAGCTTATTGAGGATATTGTTTATTCTTAAACGGCTTTTCTGAAAAGTGAAGTTTTCGTAGTCATCATCTGCCTAGCCTTTTCCCAACTATGTTGGGGTCGGCTTCCAGTTTTACCGGATGCAGCTGAATACCAGTATTTTACATGGAGCGACTGCCTATCTGACCTCCACAACCCAGTTAGTACCAGGTATTACGATACCCCTTGGTAAGACTGGTTGTCAGACTTTTTTGGCCTCTGACTACCTAACGACTGTCAAAGATCTACAAATGACAGCCGGGACCAACGGCTTAGCGTGCTTTCCGAGGCACGGAGGAAACTCGGTATGTAATGGGTGGTCACCCATCCACAGACCAACCTAGGTAAGCACGGCTTAACCTAACGATCGACCCGAGCGGCTGTTATTATTTAGCCACGAGCTCCTCCTGAAGTTTTCGTAGTAAGTAATCATATATTGTTGAGTTGAATTCGTATGTGTAGGTATACGTATAGTTTTACAAACGTTACAGTAACTTTATTCAAATTGTGGTTATCGAACCAAGTACTCTTTTATATCCGCCTGTCGTCCTTCGGAAGATGAAGTTATAATAATAAGTCAAACTTTTCAATAATAACCCATTAATAGTTCAAGTACCTGGGGCACCGGGTCACCGCTACCACTGGTGGTTGGGTTTTCCCGCTCAATACCAATAGATATTGAGCGGGAATGTTGGCAATGCGTTGCAACATAATTGCCTGTAGGTTTGCAAAGTTTACAAAGGAAGTTATGGTTACTTTATTCAAAGAGTACTGCCAAACTTTTTACACCTGTAGCCTGTGCGCGAAATTTACACGTAGATCGCTTGACGCCCTACGTATGCCAGCCGGGGCTGCGGGACTGTTCAAAAGAGATACCGCGGCCCTGGAACACAAAGGGCTAAGAAGGAACATGGATGGGTTTTAGTCAGTAAAAGTCTGACACTCCTTTCCGCTCCCCCCAGAGCGGGAGGGTTCATTTGATGATTTCCCATCCGAAAGAAAACGCACTTCGTGTTCAGTATAATAATGGTTTTAGGATGCTGTTGGGGCTGCCTCGCGCGTCAGGAATGTTTGCTGAGTCTAGAACTGATTGTTTTAAAACAATTGTACGCATTGCAAACGTATAGCCTCCCTGATGCTTCGAGTGTTCGACAGTGCCAGTATCTAAAACACCTTATAGAAAGGGTGGATTGACCTCTTGTGCGGTACTGGTACAGTGTGCACACGCGTTCCAGACCTTTTTAGGGTTCCGTAGTCAACTAGGAACCCTTATAGTTTCGCCATATCTGTTCGTCCGTCTGTCCGTCCTCGCTTAATCTCTGTGACCGTTAGCACTAGAAAGCTGAAAGTTGGTACCAATATGTATATCAATTACGCCGACAAAGTGGTAAAATAAAAATTGCAAAATAATGTTTTATTAAGGTCCCTATATGTAAAGTGGGAAGTGATTTTTTTTTTAATTTCAACCCTAACGTGTGATATATTGTTGGAAAGGTATTTAAAAATGAATAGGGGTTTCCTAAAATCATTTTTTGATAATGTCAATAATTTCGGAAATAATCGCTCCAAAAGTAAAAAAACAATGTGTAACTCTAACTTTTTAACTCCTCTAACTTTTGAACCATAAGTTTAGAAAATATGAAAAAAATCTGAAAAGTAGAACTTTATAAGGACTTTCTAGGAAAATTATTTTGAACTTGATGGAAACAACAGTTTTTGTACAAAAAGACAAAAAGTTGTATAAAATAATTTCTGGACTAAGTTTGTAGTATATTCGTATATGCAAGCATTTTTACATAATGGATACCCACCTTTAAAGTCATAAGTGGGAACGGTTGTGACGGACGGGAAACTACGGAACCCTACAATGAGCGTGGCCCGACACGCTCTTGGCCGGTTTTTAATTTTAATACTTAGATTTTAATTAATTATGTACTTAAATAAGATTTATCAAATAAATATTATTTTAAATAAGTTTCACTAACATAGTTTTAAGTCATGACTAACAATTTATGGATTGTCTATGGGTTTTCATATATAATGAATGCTTAATTAATTTAAAAAAATCAGTCTACCATTTTCCAAAGGTTTTTGGTCTACCTACAAAAACAATTCACGTTTCAGTGAAATCATAACTGCTTCCTGTATCATTATTTTCTTATAATTTCCCGTAAGATTTAACAAAACGACCACTTAAATTTTGGTTAGATCTTTGAATTTGTTTCGAGTTTTCCTTTACCGAAGCTCCGTCTAAAATATCACGTCACGTTACGTTACGTGTACGTTGTAACGTTAGTTTTTGCTCGCGGCTTCGCTCCCTTTATATACGGAAACTAACACACGTTAACGTTTTAAATGTAGTCTATGACACTCGGGGATAATGTAATTTCCTGCTATTGAAAGAATTTTCGAAATCGGATCAGTAGTTTCGAAGTTTACCCCCTACATACTTACAAACTTCCTCTTTATAATATTAGTATACAAGTATAGATTTGTTCATGTCATAATAATCTTTTAATACGCCTGCCGGTATGTTATTTAATAGATAAATTCGCTTCCTACATTAGGCTTTTATACAGATGCGTATTAAACTTGAATTAAGTATCATTAAATAGCTTTTAGATTTTATTATTGCCTCGAGACGAAGCGCATTCGTGTTCGGAATTGTACGTACGTACGACTACTTATTTCCTCGATTTACATTTACCAGGGCTATAAAGTCAATGTGAAGCTTTCATTGTTGTAACTACGGACAAATGGCGAGAGAATAAAACAGGAAGATTTAAACTTTTTATTGCGCGGCAAAAAGTTTGTTTGTTTTCTTTATTTATTACGGCTTAAAGTCGAAGGTTAAATAAAGATTTAATTGAGGGTTTTTATTTCGCTGTTCTTTAGTCAAACCTATAACTTTAAAGGTAAAATGGATTCGCAATCTTACACTAATACCTAATATCAACAAAGTTACAGCAGTGGTCGGCTGTACAAACTTACCCTTCGTTTTCCCTTCGGCTTTTCCGACGTCTGACTGTGGTTTCTCTTCTTCATATTGCCTTTTAATTCCCTCATGATTAAACTAGCATCTTATCCTACGATTGTGCAAATTACTTTCACTTATTAACACTATAGTGTCCCCAACACACATCCTTATCAAACGCTTCAATATGTTCGTCTGTTTATAGGAACGTCACAAACACTGAACATTGTCAAATCCAGAGAGAATTCAGGAATCCGGTGTTTTCACTGTTTGGGTGAGTTTTCAGAATGTTCTGAAAATGCGTGTGCGTAGTTTCCCGCGCTACGGCGCGCGTCGTGTGGAGCGGTGAGCGGTGAGGCGTCGCGCTACGCTTCCAACTTGACGTAGAGTGGGATCCTCCGCGGTCGCTCCCGCCTGCGGGCTCGCGACAGCGTCCCGCCGCGCGCCGCCCACTCGCCCCGCACACCCGCCTAACAGATAAGTAAACACAAAATTCTTTGAGAGATAACGCATAGTTAACCCCTTATAACTCACCCCTAATTAAAACTTAAGATAACGAACTTCAAGGACTTAGCAAGAACGAGTTCTTAATTACGAGATCATAGACAAATTACAGTCCACATAAATTAATTAACATACAGAACCGCAAACAGAAATCACTTTAATTCACTTATCTTATACATTTCGAGCCACGATCGAATCCATATATTCTATTATGTAAATAGAGTTATAATTTTATTTACCACTCGCGCATAATTTGCTGGAGTGTTACCCTATATACAACTGAATTAGAGGATTTAGATGTTAATTGTTAATAATGAAAGTAAGGCTGGATATAACCGCTTGAGTAAGTTGAGTGTCGCACGCGGCCTGTCGAGCTCGCAGACCGCTAATGATTCCGCCACAAGATTGCAATAAACGTCGACTCGCATCTACATCGCATACAAATTATCCAAGCTCTTAGCGCATAAAGTTGAAAAGTCATGTCATAGCTGTTTACTATTTACTTACCTACATTTTAACGCCATGAGCAACTAACGTGTTATCTCTGACACAAAGGTCACATGTCATCGACGAAACATACGGAAATACACAGAAATACACATTGAAATCATAACAAGAATTGGGATAATAGCAAAAGAATTATTCACATTTCTCATTTTAGCGCTGAAAGCCTATGGAAAAATGTGTGATGTCAGCTCTGACGCAAAGCTCGACAGATTGAGTGGTGTCTACGTCAAATGCTCGGTCAGTGTTAAAATACTTGTCGATCCCAGCATTGCGCTGATTTATTAACACATTATGTGAGGCGCAGAAGGATTATCCAGGGCTAGGTTCGATAATATTTATGTTTCAACGCGAATTCAGGAAACGAATTTGATGTTTTATTTAACTTTCTTTAACTCAACTGTGATTGATTTGAGATAATCTCTTTTTTAATTAATGATGTACTGTCGTCGTTAGTAGAGTAGGTCTCATTTGAAGAGTTCCTTATCCGTTCCTTAATTAAAAATGAGCATATTATATCCCACCAAAAACATTTTCATGTAAAATGTTGCCAAGACGAGACCATAATATGACTTGCACTGTCAAAAAGTTATCAGATCTCATGTAGAGCCGAACTAAAAGTTACTACAAGAACTATTGTAAGTATAACAGAAAAGTAGAACAGTTATATACATTTTTCACCTGTGAATGTACCGAATTGGCCAAGCCACATATTTTGACTATAAGGTGTAGAGTTTGTGAAGTTAGACCTTGTAGAGTTAGGGCGTGTAGAGTTAAAAGCTTAGCTCTAATGAGATCTGATAACTTTTTGACAGTGCGAGTCATATGGTCTCGTCTTGGTAACATTTTACATGAAAATGTTATTGGTGGGATTTCATTTCGTTTTGAAAGTTGCTTGTGAATTTATTTTTAAGTTACATGTTTTATATTTTTTTTGTTGTTTGTGTAGTAGTAACAGCTTACATACCAAATGTCAGCTTTCTAGGACATTGGGAAGTACCATATGTATTTTGGCGATCATCTGACGAAATCAGGGTTTTTAGATATCAATAAAATCTAAAGTATAAGAGCTATGTTTAAAAACTTAATATGCTTATTAAGCCCACTATTGGCAACATATCCCGAGAATTTTGTTTATCTGGGACAATACAAACTCAAGTTATAAGGGTTCAAAAAAACGACGAAGCGCTTTGAGAAAAGGTAGGTAGCGCTCTTGCGCTTCGCTTGACTCGTCTTGGCGGGGCCACTACCGTGCCTCCAGATTTATTTGTAATTACGTTCTCGAAAACGGCTCAAACGATTTCGATGATAGTTGCAATATTAGGGCTTTACGGGGGCGAAAAATCGATCTAGCTAAAAAAATAAAAACTATTTATTTCCACATGCATTCCTAAATTTAATACAAAAAAACAATAACGTTTAATCTTTCTAATGCAAGATTATGTGCGCTATCGATTAGAAGTTACTCGCTCACAGGTCTTTAGTCTGGTAGTGGGCCCACATGTCGTATGCCCCTCCCCCGTTTTATACATTTCAACGGTGAAGTAGAATTTCAGGATAGCTATAGTTCTCATTTCTAGGAAAATTAATTTTCTCCATTTTCACCCGAGTCGAGCTCGTCGCCCAGGTACTTCTTAATAATAAGTGTTAATGACAGCTGATCTCTGGAGAAAAAACCCTGCAATACAATGAAAAATAAAAAATGACCGGTCAATGTGGCGACACTTGGGGGAGGCCTATGTCCAGCAGTGGACGTCTTTCAGCTGAAATGATGATGATGATGATGATGATACAATGAAAATATTTTGAGTAACATTTTTAAGTTATGTTTTAGAGAAAATGTATTTTTGTGCAAGCTTTCTCAAGTATCTATCGATAGTGTGTTGTACGAGCAAATATCAGATTTTGATAACCGATAAAATCAAAAATACTTCATATCAATTTTTTAGCTTGCGATGAAAGCGCTACTAAATACTCAATACAGTCAATATGTAAAACTTTTTCCCGATTTGACTGGTTAACGCCTGACCTATTTTGTATCTGTTGGACTGTGCTGAATCTAGAATTTATTGATGCAAATTCTAAATAAAATCTCGCGCATCAATAGGTCTTGTACCTCACGCTGTAGTTACCAATGAAACTGATCACATAAGGTCGCTTGGTCAATCCTTGCGTTAAAAAGAGTGTGCGTGATTCAAAATATGGAATGTCATTACGTAACTGAAGCTCAGTAAAATCTTAAATTATTATGCGTAGGTAGGTACCTAGGTCCGGGGTTGCGGGACTGTTCGAAAGAGATACCGTGGCCCCGGAACACAAAGGGCGATGCAGGAACATGGATGGGTTTTAGTCAGTAAAAGTCTGACACTCCCTCCTGCTCCGCCCAGAGCGGGAGGAGTCATTTGATGATTTCCCATCCGAAAAAAAAGGTAGGTACCTAGGAACAGGTATGGTACTTGCACGGGTTTCAACATTTTCACATTATTTCTGTTGTTTCTTCAGGATGAGCTAAAATTACGTTACCTATTTAGTAGACACTACATAAAGTGCCTTGATCATTGAATCGCCTTCTTATGTGCCTTTGGGCCTGCTACTAACCTACCTACACCAATTTTAACAAGATCACTAATTTTCAAGTTTAGCCTGAATTACATTTCAATAAATGTTACATAACTGTAGGAGCTCGAGCTAAATAATAACAGCCACTCGGGTCGATCTTCAGGATAAGCCGCGCATGAATAAGTTGGACAGTCGTTAAATCACCCCCTCAGCCTCTACACAACGTCCCAATTTTTTTCTTGGTCTCTTACTGCCCCCTTTAGGCCTCCAGTGCCCACAAGGGGGCGTTATCACCCACTTTGGGAAAGGCTGGTTTAGACGAAGTCGACCCCAACAAAGCCCCCCGACCCGGGAGAAGGCTAGGCAGATGATGATGTTACATAATTCCATTTCCACGTAAGGTATAATAAGACTGGTTTTCGGTTAAAACGCCAATCTGACCAATGCGGCCAATCCTTTTAAGCAGATTTTTGAGAGAGTGTCGCCTGAAAGTCTGACAATCAGTCTTACCTTGATAAGACTGATTGTGGGTATCGTATTGTGGGCGTCTCAGATACGCAGTCGCTCCATATATACTTACCAGTATCATCAGTTCAGCTGCATCTGTTTAGACCAGGGGTTCCCAAACTTATTTTGTCTACTGCCCACTTTGAGAATAAATAATTTTTTAGCGCCCTCATTTTTTCACCTACCTACTTATAAACCACTATATCTTCAAAATAAATTAATTATTTATAGGCGGAGATTAAACATTCGTTCTAAACGAGACTTTTACTATAACCCGCAAGAGTGAACTTGAGACCTGAGCGCAGTAGGTAGTACACAACGGCGCTAAGGTCTCAAGTTAACTCTCACGGGCTACACCTACCAATGAGAATGATTATTGAAACGCAACTTTATAGTATTCAGACAGAGTATCTTTTATTCAAAATAAGACAAACAATCGATTCGTCTGTCGATCTCTTAATTAATATTACTTAGTTGAAGTTCCCAAGTTGTAGTCGAGAGCTCAGTCGGTGTCTAAGAGGCCTCCTAGATGAAGTTACAAATCGCCCCCTAAGCCTCTACACAACGCCCCCATTTTTTTCTGGGTCTCTTACTGCCCCCTTTAGGCCTCCAGCGCCCACGTTATCGCCCACTCGGGGCGTTATCGCCCACTTTGGGAAAGGCTGGTTTAGACGAAGTCGACCCCAACATAGTTGGGAAAAGGCTAGGCAGATGATGATGTTACATAATTCCATTTCCACGTAAGGTATGTAATAAGACTGGTTTTCGGTTAAAACGTCAATCTGACCAATGCGGCCAATCCTTTTAAGCAGATTTTCGAGAGAGTGTCGTACTTTTTGTCCTGAGAAATATTCTAAAGTGTTTTTATTGCGGATTTTTTGTTTTTTGTTTGACGTGGCCACTCGTAGTTCAACTCTATAAGTTTGCTATATAGCTCAACCGGACTATCCTGTGGTGACCTCAAATGAATTTAAAGCCAGGGCTTTTTATAAAAATAAACTAGGTGCTACCCTTCACAGAACCTATACGTTTAAGGGATAAAACAAACGCGATAATGGTGAATGGTAATTACTAAATTAACATAAAAGACTGTAAAAGCTTTCATACCACTTCAATAAAAAATACTATAGTAAAAGACCTTCTCTGAACTCAATTAATATTTCTTTTATATAGGGCCAAACTCCCACTCCCACACAGCACAGAGGTATACTATACTTACACATGTTCGGGTTGGTTCCATTCGGCGCAGCCGCGAGGACTACGCGAATACTCTATGTTCGAGGAAATTGTGCCGAGAAGACCCGAACATGATTTTCCCTGCACGAGCCGAATGAAAGCCGGAAATGTTCTTTTTAGAATAAATAAAGAATCTTTAAACCTAAATGTGTACCAATTGCTTCGGTCAGTTTTTCTGTTCAATTGACAATACTGACAACTCGAATTTGCTGCCCGAACATTCTGTAGCGATATGCGATCCCTAGTGAAGCGACGATCTTCACAAGGTGGCTGGTAGCAATTCGATGATAGTTGCCGAGAATCGAGTTGACTGGCGATGGCGTGCGATTAAAGAGGCCAATGTCCAGCAATATAGGTACTGTTGTAGGCTGATGATGATGTGCTGCCGTCGTCGACGTCGCGTAGCAACGGAAAATCGTCCAGCACTCCGTGAAATTACGTTTTGGTCGAAATGTCTAATTTCCGACCGAATAATGATTTTAAGATACAACAGCGTATGTGACGCGTACCCACCTTCGATTCGGTTGTTATGATATTTCATTTCGAAATTTCTTTTCTGGTGACGGGAACTTGAACACATTATGTAGGTTCATAAGCTACGCAGCTTTTTATAAAGTTTGTACTTACCTTTATCTTTCTTCTTTGCAGAATCAGAACAAAGAATTCTAGCGTTCCATACATTTGTATTGTAATGAAGGAACAACGAAAGTCGTATTGGAATATTGAAAACATTACGGAATATCAGAGATTTAATTTAAAATTTCCTGTCATTTGTAGATCAGATCTTTGATAGTCGTTACGATTTTAGTCAGAAACTCGAAAGTCTGCCAACCAGTCTTACCCCTTTGGTAAGTCTGTGTTAGCAAGCTGGGTTGTCGAAGTCAGCTAGGCGACTGTTTCCCATGTAAAATACTCTTGGAAACCGATGGTTGGGATAAAGCTAGGCAGATGATGATGAATGTTCATTTTGCTGATGAGAAATGTGGTAATTTTGTCAAAAGAATGTTGTACCAATTTGTCTCTTTCGATTCCAAACAGTAGTGTAGCAGGCTGAGTCCAGACTGAATACAACTTGATTTTAATTAGTGGTAAAATTTGTGTATTCATTCTACAGGCAATGTGGTAAGGGCGTGTTAATTTTGTAACTAGGCAAAATATAAATTCTCAAACCGCGTGAAGAAATAACGTAGTCGTCCCTAATTACTTTTAGGCCTTTGTTGAGGGAGACCCATCGAACTTTGAGAAATTCTTTCTCAGACCCTAATCTCAGGCACAGACTTCCAACTTCTAACCTGATCAACAGACTATGCTGTTATCACACAGCTTCTGCAATCAGATGTTATCAGAGCCGAGCTGTATACTGCGGAGTGGTCGAATCAATTTTGATTATATCCAGAACTCAAGAGCAAGCTCACAGATTTTAAATTGTATCAAGTAATACGTATATTTGCAGTTTAGTGCGTAGTATTTTGTCCTAATGAGAAGGAGGTGCGTTATTCTCGCATATCTGTTTCATTTCAACGGCTGGTTTACTTGTATAAACTTGGCGGCCGACTCTATTCCGCGTAGTGTTGGGCTACGGCTAAATGTTTACATTATGCAGTTCGCATGCATCCCTACATCCAGACCACGATAGCTAAATAAGCTAATTAGAGTCGTGAGCTGAATTTTAAAGATTACCTCCAGATTTAAATGCATTTGCATATTTTAACGACACATTACTAAGTGAAATTATCATTTGAATGCTTCACCGCACATAACTCGACTCATAAAAATATCGCAGTCATAGAATTACCTCAAAGACGCAACTGACATACCTACGAGGCAGAGAAGTTGCAATCAATCTCTGACTGCAGACTTTTATGGCCACAAGAATTACGAATAACAGCGTTTGAATATGCAGCCTACCTGTAGAGCTATTTTAATCAATTATGCAATGGTCAGTTAGCTGTCATTTGTTAGCATTACTTACTGTAAACGCCGCTTACAATACATTTTGATCATAAATCGGTTGAATAGTGACCACCGCGGCAAGCCGACCGCAAGCACCTATTAGCTAGTTACGACTGCCAATGACTGCGAACGAATCGATATTTAGTATTTATCATCATAATGACGAGTTATGCCAAGTATCTGTCAGACTCCGCTATTATTGTTTTGTCCTGGGTTCCTGAACAAACGGTATTCACACAGAAATTACGGTCAATGGGACTATCAAAAATGAAATGGACTTCCATTTACATAATAAGTGATATTGGTTGTATAATGTGAGATAATGATAAATTGGAACGTGCTTTAAATTCAGAATAGTGTCGCCTTATTATTTCGCATATCATCTGTTTGTAAGGTAAAACAAATTAATTTCAGGCCGCAAACACGTCGCTACTGAACTGTGATAGCGATCAATATAATATCAACAATATTTTATGATATTATCATGAAATATTGTTATATTGTTAAAATATTGTTACAATCGAAATTCAAGTCGTTTGTTTTTGTGTTTATGAAGGATATAAAAACAAACTTGACCTTTCCTAAACGTGTAGTTTTTTAAAATGGCTACTTATTGTGCTTTAAATTGCAGTAAAAGAAACAATGTTACGTTCGACACTATTTATTTGTCTAAACCTACCAAGGTTAGGTTAGGTTGAACTGAAGTAAAGCTAGAATTCTGCCTAGCTACTGCTGTACTAGGATAGGTAGGAATACTTATTTCTGAAAACGTTCCCACCTAATCAGTTCTAACATAAGATAGAGCTGTTATAGGAGCTCTCTGTCATTGAATTAATTCCATATAAAAGAGAAAATTTCAATATTATAATAGCTTACTGAAATTAGTACCTCAATCAGATCCCAAGCTATAAATGAAACAAGCAATTATTAATGAAACCTAGGCAAACTCAAGCGATTACATTTCATAGAAATTGTAAGTGATGAATTAATGTGCCACTTTAATTACACTCGTTCAGTATTACAAACCAATTTACATGGCTTGCCCATGCGTCGTGACACTGAGTTTAGCTAGTTTCCCACAGACCTTAACAACGTGTGTCGCTTCGTGTCACAAATTAAAATATTACGGTGCATCAGGCATCTGCTAAGTATGCAATGCACTAACTAGTAAAATACCAGCAACATAAGTTCAAGTACATACGTTTTACCAGCTTTCGGCGATTATTCAAACTGATTTATACGCCAGTGATTACACCAGTACGTACCAGGAAAGCAGATTACAAATGTAACAATGCGACTAAGGCCGTTTTATTACGTTTAAATTATACTTTCTACGTGCTGACGTTCAGATGTAGCGCTATTAGAATTCGAGTACATCGTGCCTTTGTTTTATTATGTGTTGGTATGTATAGCTCGTTTCTATACAATTTTATAAGGTATAGGAAGGCCGATGCAGTAAATTAAACAATTTTGGAAGTACGTCGTTAAACTTGCGAATAATAAATAGCGAAACTGAGGGCATAGCTTAGGGTTACACGGGGTTACGTGCTGCTCCGTCAAATGCGAAAGGTTAACTGTTCATTTCCCCTCTTCGAAATTGAGTGTGAAGATAAAACCTTTCTACATTGTAGAAAACATTCGATGGATAATGGAAAAAGGGATGTCAATGTATGTTATGTCAGCATTTTATCATTCCTGCAGGTGCTCTATATTCTAAACATTTATGTAATTGCAACACATGCGTTCAGCTTTTGTTTTAGTTTATACACAATATGTGTCATGTGGATATTTATATAAGTATGTATATTGAGCCTTGTGTGTCACATCGTTGCTCCAGAATAGATCAGTTGATCTGCAGAAAATCGATTAATTTTCTTGAGGTTTAGATCGTTTTGGATCAATTTGTAATGCTTTAGTTCTTTTTAGGGTTCCGTACTCAACTAGGAACCCTTATAGTTTCGCCATGTCTGTCCGTCCGTCCGTCTTCGCTTAATCTCTGTGACCGTTAGCACTAGAAAGCTGAAATTTGGTACCAATATGTATATCATTCACGCCGACAAAGTGGTAAAATAAAAATTGGAAAAAAAGGTTTTATTAGGGTAGCCCCCCTATATGTAAAGTGGGAAGTGATTTTTTTTTTAATTTCATCTCTAACGTGTGATATATTGTTGGAAAGGTATTTAAAAATGAATAGGGGTTTCCTAAAATCATTTTTTGATAATGTCAATAATTTCGGAAATAATCGCTCCAAAAGTAAAAAACAATGTGTCCCCCCCCCTCTAACTTTTGAACCATAAGTTTAGAAAATATGAAAAAAATCCGAAAAGTAGAACTTTATAAGGACTTTCTAGGAAAATCATTTTGAACTTGATAGAAACAACAGTTTTTGTCCAAAAAAGACAAAAAGTTGTACAAAATAATTTCTGGACTAAGTTTGTAGTATATTCGTATATGCAAGCATTTTTACATAATGGATACCCACCTTTAAACTCATAAGTGGGAACACTTATTGTGACGGACGGGAAACTACGGAACCCTACACTGAGCGTGGCCCGACACGCTCTTGGCCGGTTTTTTTTATCAACCTTATTAATTTGTTTGCTTGCATTTGGGTTCGGCTTATTGACTTTTTTCCTAGCATCATCGCCAACATCCTCTCGAGTAATATACCCACACATAAGAAGATGAGGATGTAGATCTTGGCAGAATTCTAGTTGCAGGTTTGCTAGCACTTCCCACGCTTAAACGGTCGGTTTACTAAACATTGGTGAAGTAACTCTATACATGTAGGTACTGGTAGGTACTAAGGATACTTAGGCAAGAACATTTGACTGTTTATCCCATTACCAATGGGAATGCCTTTATTCGCATAATTTAATAGTCAAACGAACTTACCTGTAAGTGAAGTTCGACGGTAATTATGCTTGTTGTTGTATTGTCCGAAGATGATTAGGAAAACTAGTGTAGTCTCGGCTTCTAGTCTGCGACGTCACATAAAGTTTAAAGATAAAAAACTTATTTCCGAACGCAACCTATGTGTGTTGCCAACTGCCTCTGTAAACATCTTCATTAAGTTCATAGCAATTTATTGGTTTTACAACATAGGGTCCATGCTCATATATTATATAGCATGGAAAGTTTGGGTCGGGTGGGACTAATCATCTTCGGACAATACAACAACAAGCATAATTACCGTCGAACTTCACTTACAGGTAAGTTCGTTTGACTATTAAATTATACTTGTTGTTGTATTGTCCTCGATGATTAGGAAAACTAGTGTAGATGTTTAAAGCTCAGTTGTAAAATCAATAAACATTTATATTTTATAAAACAAATAACCAATTATTTATTTTTAAAAGTTTTGTAGAGACCACTTTAGTTACTCTACTAAGGTAGCATTTTTACATTTTAATGTTTAATCATATTCAGTGTTATTTAAAATTGTTTCAGAGAAGCTTCTATTATTTACTTTAGTTCTATTATAAAAGGAGATGTATCATTTTTGTCTATGAGATGTACGATCAAACATATGAACATTCGTGAATTTAATCCTGATTTCTTGTGCACGCAAAATAATATTTTTTAAATGATTGCCATATTCTATTCAACATGGCGTCTCATAGTTTGCATTTCGATTTCGTTCTGAAAACATGTCACATCAAAGCATAAATAACGTAGACGTTAAATGTGGAAGATAAGCGTTCTTAGACTATTAATAATTTTTATTATTCTCTTATCTATATTTTTTGACTAATTTTATGCAACTGTGGAGCCCAGTGGAGCTATAATCGCTAAACAAAAAATACTTGTTTATTTTACTTTTCTGAAGTGTACTTCTAAACGAATAAATCAAATGACATCTTGTGTTTAACAATTTCTATGATGTAAACGTCATATCTACAACCTGTCATAATTAAACATTTTTATATTGTGTGCATAAAAACACTTTATGGAAAAAAAATT
Source organism: Xestia xanthographa (assembly GCA_905147715.2). Classification (NCBI taxonomy): domain Eukaryota; kingdom Metazoa; phylum Arthropoda; class Insecta; order Lepidoptera; family Noctuidae; genus Xestia; species Xestia xanthographa. The sequence continues at coordinate 19,791,010 of LR990655.1, read as the reverse complement.
ACTTTGTTCTATTAAGAGCTTAGTTTCCAAGCTTTCATAAGTGGTTATGGACGGAGTCCCATACAAAAAAAGAGTTCGTTTTCTTTAGCAGAAGTTGTTGACTCTCCAGACCAAACCAGCTGCTCGTCTAAAAATCCTCTACATTAACCCCCTTGCTGAAGACTGCTGATGTTTCATGGCGGGTACTGTGCGTTGAGAATGTACTAATGTCAATTCCACTCTCTTCCATAGCTTTTTGGACCCAACAGCTGATTGTACTAGAGCATCACAGCTTTATATGGCTTCTTTGTATATATGAATAAATTAGTACAGTCCCGTGGACCTTCTGCTAATTTTAAATAATTAACCACAGCTGTAGCTGGGCATACTTACTCCTATTCTAGTGTGAAAAGGTCAGTTAAAAAAGGTTGGCATCTGTTTGGCCCTGAAGTTTTAATCAACTTATCAATCATAGTAATAGTCTTGTTTAATCATTATATTATTAATTAGATGAATTGTTTGTGCCCTTTCACCTGTGGCTAACAGTAATAAAGTTACAGCTTTCTTGGTAACAATTTGTTTATGTAATCTAATAAAAACTGAAAACATCCCAAGTATTATTATATTTGGGTTTAGGTCTTAACTCAAATAAAAAACCACTGCAGTCTTTTGATCTTGTCATCTGTACCTATTTGTGGTCCTATAATTTAGAGATAGACCTGATCTAAAAGAATTCAATCTTCCATAGGAAAAAACCTTCATTAAACCTCAAAGTGAGGTACTGAATAACTTCAGTGTTGGCAGGCTGGGTCATGCTTATATTTGAATTACAGTATTCTGCCCCGGACGATACAATTGCAGGCGAATATTGATTCAATGTACTTTTTAGATATTGAATTCATCACAATATCAACAGCTACATTACTACTTCCAAATTCTATAAATATTTTCTCGATAATACTCCTGCCACCAATTCCAGTTTTTTGTGAAGTGGGTGTAACAACCTGGAATTATGCAAGGTGAGATCTCTAGAAGCTTGAAAAAATAACAGGTTCCTATATCAACAATCTATTAAATAATAGGAACCATGGTTGAGTAACCCAATGGGGAACTACTATAATACCAGTTGCTTTCATATGTGATGTGAACTCAATGGTTGAAATGTTTAATCAATACATTTTGGCACTATTTGATTTGCATGCACCCATCAAAAAAGTCTTAATTGGGGAAAAGTCACTTCCTTGGATAACCTTCACTGTAAAGGAAATGATGAAGCTGCGTGACAAGTAAGTCTAAAGCTAAAAAATCTGATTACCATAGAAACTCTTACACAGAGCTGAAATACTTAGTAAGAACAGCAATTGAGACTGAGAAGTGCGCATACTTTAAAACATATATCAATAATAATATTACACAGCCTAAGAAGTTATGGAGTCATATTAAGTCTACAATTACTAACACAAAAAAATCAGAGCACGGTCTGCCTCACTTCTGTAACAATCCAGAGATTATTAACCAGCACTTCCTGGATGTTCCTGGCACTGGTGAGGTTGCTGCTGCAGATTTAACTTATTTGGAACAACATCGGCACAGTGACAGTAAGTTCCAGCTTGAGCCTGTTCAGGAGGAAGATGTGCTGAAAATTCTGCGTGGTCTAAGATCCAACGCACAGGGCTCGGACCAGATCTCTCTGGAGATGCTGATGTTGACTCTCCCTCGTACTCTTAGAGTCATAACAGCAATCATTAACAGATCTATCGGAACGTCTTCTTTCCCTGATCTGTGGAAAATGGCAATTGTCAGACCTATCCCAAAAGTTCCCAGCCCCTCCAGTGTGAAGGATCTCCGCCCTTTCAGCCTGCTCCCTTGTTTATCCAAAATTTTGGAAAGGGTTGTCTCTAACCAGCTCAGGGCTATGCTTTCCCATCATTGAAAATGGTGGGAAAGTGCAGGCTATGCTTTCCCATCATTGAAAATGGTGGGAAAGCATAGGATAAATGATATTGAGACCAATGCAAAGTGAATGCATTTACCGCTACAGCCCCTGGATTTGGGTGCCATGATACATAACTATGACACTATGTGTTGGTCTGTGATACAGATAAATCAATTGAAGTTTCACCAAATAAGGATAATTATAATATTAGATAATTCCCATTCTGTACTAGTTCCTTTCTATATAGAGTTCTTTGGTATATATGGTAGCAAAACCCATAAATTTCTAGATTCACATCATTGTTAAATGATTTCTAGAATTTTTTTTTTTTGTAAGTGAAGATATTGAGCTTCTAATCTATTTATGTATGATACTGCAACCATAACAATTCTTATCGAAATTTCTCTCGAAACTCTTAAATTATTAATTTTTGGGATGTTTTCCACAGGCCGCTGCGCTGGCTATGTTTATATACCACCATTTGAGATCCCGTATACATTTAATATTCAATGTAGTGTTTTTATCATGATTATCAAGTACTTAGTGTATATAATCTAATACTTGATGGCTGGACAACCATATTTTAAAGTTATAGCAACCTGAGCTATACCTCTAACTTTAATTTGACTTTTATCAATTAACTCTTTTAATAACTTAGAACAATTATTTATTTTCTCTTCAGTGATGTTAAGCCATGTCAATAGTATTGAAAAATAAGCCTAGAAATGTACAGTGTTGTCTAGGTATGAAATCACAATTCTATAAGTAATTATAAATGCAATTTTTTCTAATAAATTGACCATTGATTGCATGTTTTCTAAACATATAGCTATTTCCTATTATGGAAAGAACATCTCAATATATAACTGATATAAGGCCTCTCTCTCATATGGAAGCCATATTTGTTAATATTTCAAATGTATTAGGTATCTTTATGATCCAATGTGACAAAAAAATCATTTGTCTGTAGAAAGTTTCCATATTGTTCGGTTTCAACTTGAAAAACTCAGTTTTAACAAAAGTGTTCAATTTGTTAAATTTAAGATAAAATGGAAAGTTCCATTTCTCTTTTTAACCAGGAAAATTAATTATATATAATGTTATATATAATAGCTTAGTATCCAATCACATAAATCTGCCCACCTGTCAGTTTATTTGCGATGGTGATGATTTCTCCTGGCCTCCCACGTTCTGTCTGCTGCTGGTGCCTTTGATGACAGCCCCCTCTCCTCTTTTCTTCTGCCCAAAGGGGGCCCCACCAGTTTGAAGTTTTATTATTAGTTTTATGAAGGGAACCCATGCACTCTGTCCAGGAGTGAATGTTTTTGCTTCAGTCATCTTTAATTTTTGACCGGATCTCTTGACTGGGAAGGTTTTCACCAAAAAAAAATGTGTTTCTGTCGCTGATTGCTACAGAAAATCTTTCAAGTCTTTGTTGATTACTGACAATAAGAGGGATCTACGTCCCCTAGTATCTAAATGTATTGAATCACATAAAACAGAATTGAAGCTTCATTTAACTTTTGATGTCTATCTTCCGTCCCTGAGTATTCTGTACACATTTGAAGGCATGAGCCTAAAAATGTCAGGGCTGTTGAAGCTTTTTTGTATCAATTGGTCTTGACTTTTGGATACATCATTCACTGCAGTGCTCACCTCCGGGTTTAATAAAGGTGGTAAATTTTGTTTTAGATTAGAGCTATCCTTTGAGCTATCTGTTTAAATATTTGGATCAACACCTAATATTTCAAGCACTTTATTATCTAATATTCTTCATGTGGCACCTCTTATTCAATCAATTCAAGCACTGTGTTTACAACCTTTGCATCTGGTTGAAGCTCTCTGAATTCTGGGTAATAATTCTCAACCGACAACGGGAGGATATTTACAAGTGACTGTGGAGGGACATTTTCACTGTCTTCACCCCTATTAGGAGACCTCCTTGTATGTGTTATTTCAACTTTTGGAAGAAAGACTTATTGAATGTTGTAAAAAACAACATTAAACTTAATAACCATGTAAGTTCCCGCAGAACTTCCCTTGAAGGTTATAATAAAACAGTCAACCGCGTGTGTACCTAAAGAACACCCCCCAGGTTGCTAAGTTCACGACATAGCCATTGTAGACCACGTACGCCCCCGCAGGACGTCCCACAGGCCAGGCAAGTCGTTCACAATATCCATTTTGGACCTCATGGTTCCGTTCATAGTTCCAACAGAAACGCCGATCATGCTAATAGCTTACCTACATTATGGGTAGCTGTTTTAGACTCACTGAGTCACTGCACACCGTTTTGGCGCCAACGTGGCAGGCACGCCGTTAGTTGCAAACACGTACAATTCGTGCAAAGCGCAAGGCACAAGCAACTCAAAAAACACATGTTTTCGATGTAGCAATAATTTACACATAGAAACAGAGCCCTGGGCCCTTAATTCCAATTCTTCTGCAGGAGGCAAAACGAATTAATGGAAACACAAATTAAAGCGGTGAAGCCATCTTTTTCCCTTAGGACGTTCATCACTCGAATCACAATTTATTTCATGCTTTTCACTCGAAACACTCTATAATTTTGATTTTGTCGACACAGACTTTCTTTTTCCCATTTTAGGGCACTTTTTAAACTACCTACTAGAGAACAAAATTAATCGGAAAAGGTGACGCCGTTACTAGACATAAAATCCGAATGAAGATGTTTACAGAGGCAGTTGGCAACACACATAGGTTGCGTTCGGAAATAAGTTTTTTATCTTTAAACTTTATGTGACGTCGCAGACTAGAAGCCGAGACTACACTAGTTTTCCTAATCATCGAGGACAATACAACAACAAGTATAATATTATATTCTCAAACTAACCGAAGTACAATCAAGCACTATAATAACAACAAAATCGCAGAGGACCCACTAGTAAGGTCTTGGAAGACACATCATGTAGTGGTAACTGAAATTACTAACACTCGTTAGTAATGGTCGCAAGCGCGACTTCTGAGCATGAAATCCTGGGTTCGATCCCCAGGTCGGGCAAAGTGTTATTGGGTTTTTCCATCACGAATTTCTCAGTAGCAGCCACGGAGTCTTGATTAGTGCCGAAGGATTGATTAGAATTAGTACCAAGGAGTAATATATTATCGCTTTAGCAGGATAGGTCGATCGAGACCGTTTTCCCATCAGAATCGTCTCAAAATTTTGCGTGACTAGATTGGAGTAGTGCCGTTTAGTACCTATGTTATTACATGGAACCTTGCCCATAAGATTATATCAGAGATTTTATGTGTTCTTAGTAAAACTCTTTTACCTGACCCTGCAGGGGTATTCTAAACAATTCGATAAGTTTCCGTGTCGGTAAGGAACCGTATTCGACAATCTCATTTCCGAGCCGAAGAACTGTCAAAACGCTATTCACAGATCCGAACGGATACGTTTTTTTCTATCCCATTGACCATTGTGTTTATGGGGAACGCTACAAAATGGTAGTAAATAGATGACCGTGGTAGAAAATTTAAAATAGTAAATAAAATAGGTTTATTTGAATATTTAGTTCCGTTTAAATAAGGAATATACAGCTAGTAACTTAATAGACAGCAAATGATATAAAATGATTTTATTAGTAACCAAAATAAACTTTATTTCATTTCGAATAAACCTGCTTTGTAAACAGCCGCCTGTCAAACTGGCAAAGCGGGAAAAGTTTTTTTTTTTTTAAATAAAACTAGTTTTCATAATATTCATAGATAACTTTTTATAGCTTTGTTTAAAAAAGGAAAAAATACTGCAAGTATTTAATATCAGTATTATACAATTCTTGCTATTTGCTCATTGTCAAACAATAATTAAATTTCTTTGGGGATTACGGCAGATGATTGCGTGTCAGGGAAATAGGGCCTTATTTCTTCAATGAGGCTAAGGGCCATGTCGGGTGTTAGTCTATAAACCAACTGAAACCGCGGGGCGGCAAAAGTATTCGTCATATCCTTTATGAAGAGATAACGTCTCCTGCCTCTGTTGTCCTGCACGCCGACGGTCTCTGGCTCGCACAATCACATACTCCATCTACCAAAGTATCAAATAATGTTAATGTTAACTAAAATCTAGAACGAATATCATGTTTCTGTAAATTTATGTAAATGCGGATATATCAATGAAATATTGTCAATACAATAATAAAACTTCATTTACTTACTCTAAGCAGTGTTTAAAAAGTTTAGTCTTTTTATTTCACTGAAATAAGCTGGAAATATGATTTATTTCTTCGTTTTAATTTTGTTCGATATGACTCCCGATAGCAAACAGCTGTCGGAAAGATTCGAGTCTTTAAATCGAATTTGAACTGTCAAAATTATTCGGTTTCGCATTTGTGAATTGCGTTTGGAGGACATCTTCGATATCTTAGACGTTCGATTCGGTACGGAATCGAGTCGAATGGTTATGAATAAGGCTGCAGAAGTTCAAATTCAAACACGCCGTGAATGCAACCGAATGCTATTCTCTCAAATACTATTACTATAGATAATAATTTTCTTATCAATCAGATATTATACAGATATAATCATTAAAGAGAACGTTACTTTAAGAAATAAATTACAAATTATACGTTTAAAATGCTATATTTTATCCTTCCGCCATTTGAAATGACTCAAATTATGAATTGATAATGCTCACTTTCGTGTTCAGGCGGGGTTATTCCCAGTTGTCCCCACTGTCAAAGCCACCACTGGTGACAAATGGGATTTCTTTCGATAAAATGTCCCATTTGCCACCAGTGGTGGCGTCACCAGTGGTGGCAATTGGGAATGGCCACTTTTTTGTTCCCAGTTGCCACCAGTGGTGACAAATGGAAAAAGTAAAACGATACGCCTCCATATTAGTACGGTACACAAAACGAGAGAAATAAAACATTGCACAATCAAGGTTTTATTCACAAAAATTTACATATTCTCTACTCTACTAAGGATGTCACAGATTTACACTTATTTATACCTACTATTACACAATCATTTACTTCGAATTTTCTAATTTACATCAAATAAATCAGACAAGTCCATTTTTTTTAAATACGTAATCCCGTAATTCCTAGGGTTTTATCACATAGTTACAAGTTTCAATGATCAACTGTCTTATTATTATTTATCACAGATCAGTAAATTATTCACAATAATTGACGTTTTATAATATTCTAACTTACCAGCTATTATTTTACTCAGTTGTTTTCCAAGATGGACAATTACGATAAATTACAAAAAAATATAGCTACTTACTTCCTTTTTATAATATCACACAATAATTGACTTCTCATATTTGTCTGATTTTGGTATAATACTTTAAAAAATTAGCGTAACTTTCACGCTCCTATCCTGTCGAACAACCCCCTCCACTTGCTGTTCTCAGTTCATAGACCAGTGACGTAACATTCATCAGTATATTTCTAACAATGTCAGGGTCAAGAGCGTCGTGCAGTTCTGGTGCAGTTTCGTTAGTTTACATAAAAAGACGTCACGGAACTATACTGCTTCGCGCAGGATTCCAATATCATACCAAAAGGAAACACAAAAGTGGGTTAACAGTATGGGAATGCACCAAACGAAAAACCAACTGTAAAGGAATTATTAAAATCAAAGTAAGTTTTCAGCTTTTGTTTGAAAATTATATTATTTGTTACATAGTTTTCAAGAGTATATTTATGTTGTCAAACGATGTATAAATTATGGCAAAACAATCAATACTTTTTAATACATGACAGACATGTACCGAGGTACAAATTACTATTAAAATTCCTTCCAATAATTTGTATTTTTAGCAGTATTTAAAATTCTTCAATACTAGGTAGAAAAAGAATATAATTTATTGTAAATACTGCATTGATTAATCTGTGATAGACCATCTTGGAAAACAACTGAGTAAAATAATAGCTGGTAAGTTAGAAAATTATAAAACGTCAATTATTGTGAATAATATACTGATCTGTGCTAAACAATAATAAGAAAGTTGATCATTGAAGCTTGTAACTCTGTGATAAAACCCTAGGAATTACAGGATTACGTATTAAAAATTTTGGACTTGTCTGATTTATTTGATGTAAATTAGAAAATTCGAAGTAAATGATTGTGTAATTGTATACATAAGTGTAAATCTGTGACATCCTTAGTAGAGAATATGTAAATTATTGTGAATAAAACCTTGATTAGTCTGTGCAATGTCTCTCGTTTTGTGTACCGTACTAATATGGAGGCGTATCATTTTATTTTTCCCATTTGTCACCACTGGTGGCAACTGGGAACAAAAAAGTGGCCATTCCCAATTGCCACCACTGGTGACAAATGGGATTTCTTTCGATAAAATGTCCCATTTGCCACCAGTGGTGGCGTCACCAGTGGTGGCAATTGGGAATGGCCACTTTTTTGTTCCCAGTTGCCACCAGTGGTGACAAATGGAAAAAGTAAAACGATACGCCTCCATATTAGTACGGTACACAAAACGAGAGAAATAAAACATTGCACAATCAAGGTTTTATTCACAAAAATTTACATATTCTCTACTCTACTAAGGATGTCACAGATTTACACTTATTTATACCTACTATTACACAATCATTTACTTCGAATTTTCTAATTTACATCAAATAAATCAGACAAGTCCATTTTTTTTAAATACGTAATCCCGTAATTCCTAGGGTTTTATCACATAGTTACAAGTTTCAATGATCAACTGTCTTATTATTATTTATCACAGATCAGTAAATTATTCACAATAATTGACGTTTTATAATATTCTAACTTACCAGCTATTATTTTACTCAGTTGTTTTCCAAGATGGACAATTACGATAAATTACAAAAAAATATAGCTACTTACTTCCTTTTTATAATATCACACAATAATTGACTTCTCATATTTGTCTGATTTTGGTATAATACTTTAAAAAATTAGCGTAACTTTCACGCTCCTATCCTGTCGAACAACCCCCTCCACTTGCTGTTCTCAGTTCATAGACCAGTGACGTAACATTCATCAGTATATTTCTAACAATGTCAGGGTCAAGAGCGTCGTGCAGTTCTGGTGCAGTTTCGTTAGTTTACATAAAAAGACGTCACGGAACTATACTGCTTCGCGCAGGATTCCAATATCATACCAAAAGGAAACACAAAAGTGGGTTAACAGTATGGGAATGCACCAAACGAAAAACCAACTGTAAAGGAATTATTAAAATCAAAGTAAGTTTTCAGCTTTTGTTTGAAAATTATATTATTTGTTACATAGTTTTCAAGAGTATATTTATGTTGTCAAACGATGTATAAATTATGGCAAAACAATCAATACTTTTTAATACATGACAGACATGTACCGAGGTACAAATTACTATTAAAATTCCTTCCAATAATTTGTATTTTTAGCAGTATTTAAAATTCTTCAATACTAGGTAGAAAAAGAATATAATTTATTGTAAATACTGCATTGATTAATCTGTGATAGACCATCTTGGAAAACAACTGAGTAAAATAATAGCTGGTAAGTTAGAAAATTATAAAACGTCAATTATTGTGAATAATATACTGATCTGTGATAAACAATAATAAGAAAGTTGATCATTGAAGCTTGTAACTCTGTGATAAAACCCTAGGAATTACAGGATTACGTATTAAAAATTTTGGACTTGTCTGATTTATTTGATGTAAATTAGAAAATTCGAAGTAAATGATTGTGTAATTGTATACATAAGTGTAAATCTGTGACATCCTTAGTAGAGAATATGTAAATTATTGTGAATAAAACCTTGATTAGTCTGTGCAATGTCTCTCGTTTTGTGTACCGTACTAATATGGAGGCGTATCATTTTATTTTTCCCATTTGTCACCACTGGTGGCAACTGGGAACAAAAAAGTGGCCATTCCCAATTGCCACCACTGGTGACGCCAACACTGGTGGCAAATGGGACATTTTATCGAAAGAAATCCCATTTGTCACCAGTGGTGGCGTTGACAGTGGGGACAACTGGGAATAACCCTTCAGGCGTTTGACTTTTCATTTTTTTTTTCGAATGAAATTTTCCATATTAAAAAATGTAACTGTTTGATCGGTTCTTTCATTTATTTATCCTGCTTATTTTATTTTTTTATTTTGGAAATATCCTTTTGACTTTTATTTGTATGGCTATCTATTCATTTTCATGCCAAGTGGTTTTGCCTTTAGACTAAATGGTAAAGCTTTTGATAAGTACTTTGTCGGCAATTTCCTCTTGTTTTCCAATTTCCTTTGTTTGTATTTGGTGTCGGTTATTACTAAGTTCAACAAACAGCAGTTACGTGGTTAGGGGGAAATGTAAAGCAGAACGGCGAACTGCACCGCGGACTCGAGAGACAGTGTGCCCTGATTACTCGACGTCTGTAAGTATTTCTCGGAATAATTGAAATGTTATACAGGGATAGTTATCAATGACCAGCCATAAATTAAAATTAAGATCTGGATATCAAACCAAAAGTGCATTTTAAATATTAGTGTCGAAAAACATAAAATAAAATAATAGCATTCATTTGAAAATGTCCTAAAATTTTCCTAAATCATACTTAAACCTAGTGGGAATTAATGCACTTGTGTGCGTGCATGCACCGCCAAATTTATGTGTGTGCTAACTGCTACCTATCTAGGTTGTTGAACTGAATTGTGCTGTTGCAATATCCACACGTTCGCTTTTTAGGGGTGGACGGGAATTAAATTTTATTAAAAAAAAAGGTTTTTTTTTATTATATCGAAAATATTATTATATCTCTGAATATTTGGCCGGTCATTGAAAACTAATCCTGTATAATAAAACAAGTGTAATGAGGTTTTAATCAGAAACCTCTTTCTCTGGCTGTAATCCTAATTGAGTTGTAAATCGGCGCAGCTATTTGTTATATTCTTCCTTTCATATATACATCTATATTAGCCGTCATCCCCGGACATTTCCTGCATAGCCCTCTCATCTATACTAATATTATAAAGAGGTAACATTTGTTTGTATGTTTGTAAGTTTGTAAGTTTGTTTGTAGGGGGTAATCTCCGGAAGTAATGAACCGATTTCAAAAATTCTTTCAACATTAGAAAGCTACATTTACTCTGAGTAACATAGGTTATATTTTATCCGCGTACTCCCACGGGAACGGGAACTACGCGGGTGAAACCGCGGGACGTCCGCTAGTAATTAATAACCATGCACTTTGTCTTTGGTCTGTTTCTCTTCGTATAGGTTTATTATACCTCTAATTTTGGCTAAACGATCGAAGTATGTGAGAGGTATATTATACGCCTCACTGAATGCATATGACGTGAGTAGTAGGTACGCGTTCAATTTCTCAACTAATTAAGCAAACGGTTAGAAATTTCTTTATTTATGTGCCTTCCACACTTATTTTTTAACCGACTTCCAAAAGGGATTCGTCTGATTTTATTCCATTCATGGCAATTATGACATGCCAATTACTGGTAGCCCAGCTTGGGTAATAAAGTTTCCGTCACAAGTCCGAGGAGGTATCCCGGTGCAGCATCAAGTAGGTAAATAATGGTAATTAGATTCCGAACTATCCGCGGTGTGAATACTCAAGTGGCGGCCGGCCGTTTGGCTCGCGATGTAGGTCGCCTCCGTCACGCACGCACGCCTGTAAATGCTTCCATATCTCCACTCTTCACTCCAAAGACACGGTCTGTTACTATTGTTCGGCGACCCTTTATTTACATCGTTCTAATAGACTCCTAGCCTTCGGGTCTCTTGAATGCCGGTGGGCTCGCTCTCTCGTGTAATTTGTTAAAGGTGAAACGATGCGCTCTTGTCATCTGCTCTCCTGGTACTCGATCTGTATGGATGCCAAAAAAAAAACATATTTTCTCTTTGTTTTCTTACATATTCTAGCTTTTTGACATGTAATAATAGAATTACAAGCAGAATTATTTTCCTCTAAAGCCTAATGAACCCATTAACTTTTGATATTTTGTTCGTAATATATTTCCCCCAGATATTATTGTATTAAACAGCGGGCTACAATGAAACTCGGAAGCCGACATTAAGGAAGCTATTAGTGTGAAGTAAATAAGTAAAAGGAATGTCGAACAAATATGCTATTAACTCAAGATACACTTACCAGTTACCAGGCAAGCAGTTTAGATAAGAGGTTCGGCAATTACCCCCGAGCTAATGTTCAGGCAAAAGTTTTAATATCATTCATTAACCTAATATGTTAGCGAAACCATGATTAACCTAGGACACAGTTTTGGGGTAGATAAGATAAACATACAAGGTCGTTGTTCTAATTTAGTTAGATACAAAATAGGTATACCTGTTCCATCAAAGGTATACCTATAAGGTATATCCGTGTATATTTACTTCTAGCTGTATGTTGCTCGCGATCTTAAAAAAAGAAAATAAAAAAGTAGTCTTTACTTGGAGTAAAAGAGGAAATTCTTCAAAAGTATTAGTAGATTGACTAAGTAATAATGTGCACCCTAGAGGCACAATTTTGTTGGACCTTTATTAAATAAACTACAACACTGCCTTTAATCAACAGCAATTCAGAATTGAATTATGTGTCCGGTCCCTAATTGATTATATTATTGGACAAGCAGGCCCAGTAGTTCGAACCTACATAGCTAAAAGCTATCTTGGATTTCAACTAAATGCTGCGTCATCTACCTGGCCTTTTCCCAACTAAGTATGTTGGGGTCGGCTTCCAGTCTAACTGGATACAGCTGAATACCAGTAACTACATATTTTATATGGAGCGACTGCCTATCTGACCTACACAACTTAATTAGTATTGGTTAATAAGAAACCCTTTGGTAAGACTGGTTGTCAGACTTTCGGGCCACTATAACGACTGTCCAAAATCTAGAAATGACGGCTAGTAAGTAAATTAAAAAAGAATTATAAAATTCTATCGATTTGTATTCTAAGAAATCTCAACCATTTACGCAAAGGTGGTTCAGCTAATTGCATGCTTTCCGAGGCACGAAGGAAACTCGGCTTGTAGTGAATGTACACCCACCCATGGACCAAGTTCGGCAGTTAATAATTAGCCATGAGGTCCTCCATTTCGACTACTATGCTCCAAATCACAATAAACATAACACTTGCGACCACAATAACAAAGAGGCAGTTCATTATATAAGAATAAAACTAACTAAATAGGCACAAAAACACTTCCATAGAGCAAAATCAGTAAAACATTAACAAAAACAAATCACTTACTGAAAAGGAATCCATAGACAAAATTATCCTCATTTTATTTTTAAAATAAAACAAGAATACTCTTTGGAGATGGAACAGATTACAGATAATCAAAACAGTCTGTTACAGATGCAGACAGCACCTCATTGTTAAATGTAGGTCACGCATTGAATTTGGCAATAGACAAAACGTGGGTTGGCAGTACTGATTCCCACTCCTAACCTGAATTTACAGTAGGAAAGACAGGATAATCGATAATAAATATACTTCAGATAGCTTTGGAGCAACAATTTCCACCAACAACCCATTTCTCATAGAGTTTAAAAGTTTATTTAACACTTGGATATCGAGTGTTGGTTATTTTCAAATATTTACCACCGAAACGTACCTAGTTCTCAACAAATATTTTTCTTTGGAAGTAAAAATATTTATGTGGCTCACTAGGACAATGTGTTTTTGTTAAGCTTTATAAATATTCTGCTCTAAACAAAAACCTACATAGTATACCTACTCATACACATAAAGACATAGAGCAGGGTTGATGACCGCTCTAAGCTCTTGAAAAGGGATGGCGCCCTTTCGGCTTTGTTTTGTTTCCCCCAGCTGACCATTAAACACACAACTTTATTAAGGTGCTTCGACCATCGTAGGAATGGTATTTTCAACGCATTAGGGTCATAGGTAGAGATGTACTTATTAGTACACCCACATTTCGCCAGTTACCGCAGTCTTAAACATTTAAGTCCCATGTAATAGAGGGCGTGCCATGCTTGTCTAGGTTGGTCTGTGGATGGGTGACCGCCCATTTCATACCGAGTTTCCTCCGTGCCTCGGAAAGCACGTTAAGCCGTTGGTCCCGGCTGTCATTAGTAGATCTTTGACAGTCGTTAGGTAGTCAGAGGCCCAAAAAGTCTGACCTAGTCCGTAGTCTGAACCAGTCTTACCAAGGGGTATCGTATTACCCGGTACTAACTGGGTTGTGGAGGTCAGATAGGCAGTCGCTCCATGTAAAATACTGGTATTCAGCTGCATCCGGTAAAACTGGAAGCCGACCCCAACAAAGTTGGGAAAAGGCTGGGCAGATGATGATGTAATAGAGGGCGAGCCTATTGCCATCAACCGGGCGCAAATCCAGACTCCGTGGCTGCTATTGAGAAATTCCTGATGGAAAAACCCAATAACACTTTTCCCGACCTGGGAATCTAATCCAGGACCTCATGAACTCATGCTGCATGTGGACCTAGAGTGACTACTTACAAAATTATACGAAAACTTAATTCTCATTTTTCATGGCCCATGTGACGGCAGAATATGGGGAATTAACTTCTATGACAACATCTGTGTACAAATTTGTATACCCATGTTTGCAAAGAAATAATTGATTTGATTTGCATATAGCATTTAGCCCCAAAATTTGCAATCATAAAGGGTGTAAAACACCTCTTAACTAAGCCGAAAGGCACTTGTTCTCCTCGCCATCGCGATATTTTTTTGTTTTACACCATACCTGGGAATCTTCTAGTTACGAAGATATTGGGGGTCAACTGTTTGACAAGATTTTTTTTTAAATACAATTTTTTAATGTAATATTTTTACTTTAAACAACTCCACGACCCGTACTATTCCATCCATCCATCAGCACAATGTTTTGAGTGCGTTACATTGAGTTCTACCACACAACATGATTTTTCACCCCCAAAAAAAAGTCGTTTCCCAGCAATAATTTTTGCGGAAAGTTACTTAGTTTGATGTACAGAATGCAAGGTTGACGGCTTCGTGATGAGGTCTTTTACACCCTGTATATTACATTCATTTCAAAATCTTTCATTTCTCGATGTTCTATGTTGTCTTAAACACACTGGAACAGCAAAAACGAATAAACATAGGCTCCTCAGAACTCGATCGTGAACCAAAGAAACGACAAATGTTATTACATGATTAAGATTATACATGCATCGCGGCCATTTGTACCCAGCCTCCTGCTATCTTAATCGTTGGTGAGGATGTGCTCTTCGTAGTACCACTCTAATCGGTAGAATCGTATTGCTAAAGTAAAGGTACTTAATCATAATGTGAGCTTTTGTAAAAGGTTGGTCAATTTTATTCTGCTCTAGGTTTTGCTTACGATTTCGCGTTTCGGATTTTTCCATTTAAACTGTTGCAGGTTCTACTGTAGGTACCTATACCTTCCCTTGATATTTTTAAGTACGCCTAGGTAAATAATGCTTCCTAATCATTGAATCCTTACAATATGGGTGACGGAAAATCACAGTAGCTGTGAAAACGTAACATACACACAGTAACTTTCAGATTTTAGTATTGGTACTTATTAGTTGGATTAGTTCATTTGATTTATTTATAGAAAAATATAATACAATGTCGTTGAGCTCATATTATATAAGTCGAGCTACACGATAACTGACAAATGCTTGCACTGACTGGACAAGTCCACTGAAATCTGTGTGGTTCTTTTCAAAATACCATCTCTAATACTTAACAGCTTTAGACCTCATGTGAGTTGAACATGATTATGTCAGGCCGAAACAATCCGTTTGATGCGAATGTGTCCGATGCGTACGATGCGGACGCAGGTGGAAGCTTTTAAGAGACCTTTAAAGAGACTATGACCTCTGAGTTTGTTTCGGCTGTTTCTCCTCAGAGTAATGAGGTACAAAACGCCGAACTCATCTAGTTTAAAAAAGACGACGAGTAAGTGTTTACACGTAAAGGAAAAAAAAAAACAAGGATAAAATCAAAAGAAAATCACGGATATTATCCCGTAAGTAGGTACTTTAAGTGTAGTGGAAAACCGTGAAAGTCTAAAACAGTAAGTAAGTGTTTGTAAAAACATAATTGCAAAATAAATATCATTTATCAAAATGGCCCTGTTTTCACACCCTGGGATCGTTAACTCCACCTCTGTTATCCATAATCCGATACTAACACCCGTACCTACAAAGTATCCGGAACTGACACTCATAATTAAGTAAAATATAATTAGCCGAACACTTTATCTGTTTTGGCACTATGACGCAAATGATGACAAAAATAAATCTGCTACCATTTTCGGTAAACATTATAATGATATTTTATCGGGCGAGCGGTTAATCAACGGTCGGCCACACACGACGAACTGACACTTACATTAGATGTACACTAAGCAAATGCGTCAGGAAAAAAGCCATTAGACACACGCAACTACAGGTGAAGGTTCAAGAAAAGAGTCAAAGGAATTGATTATCGAGCTGTTAGGTCATGCAGCACGCCCTAACATCCCGAGAAAAAAGGTTTTTTATTTGATTTTGCTTAAAATAAGGCTTCGAAGGTAGTCTAACTAAATGATGGTCTATCTTAAAAATAGGTATGTGTAGAAAGGTAAGCCTGTGTACTCTGCAAATGAATGTTCCATAGGTCCCTAAACATTATGTGAGTATGTATTTTATTGTATACAGCTAGTATACAATAAAATACATACTCACATAACGTCCCGCGGTTTCACCCGCGTAGTTTCCGTTCCCGTGGGAGTACGGGAATAAAATATAGCCTATAGCACTCACGAATAATGTAGCTTTCTACCAGTGAAATTCAATCTTTAAAATTGGTTCATTACTTCCGGAGATTACCCCCTACATACAAACTTACAAACATACAAACTTACAAACAAATATTCCCTCTTTATAATATTAGTATTGTATATATGTATTCATTATAAATTTATTTAATCTGTACCTACACAAAACATGCTACTGTATAGGTAATTAGCTAATTAATTAAGTTCATATTATGTGACAGGCTGACCCAAATGTTTGTCATTATTACGTTTAGACGCTGGATCAACAATAATTACGGGCTTATTATCAAGCGGTTTAGTCTTGCGATCATTTGGTGGGATCCTATCTGCATAATATATTGACACCAATATGTGACCTACAACTAATTGAATAAGTACATGTATCAATATGTATTCCGCAGTGAGTGTTGATAGCAGTCTGTCTTGCAAACGGCTCCGGAAAACGCGTGCCATTACAAAATTCACTCCGTGATAACATGTGACATAAATTCAGTATCGCCTTGCTTGCAGTTCATAGAACTTATGCTGGATGGCTAAGGCCACGGTCGTATGTAAGGCGACAGCGATACGGAAGCGGAAATGCGACGTGGCTGGCGGAAAGTTACTGGTGAAAACGCACATTAAAAACAGCTATGCTTTTAAAGGTTTGCCATTTAAATTAAAGCAGGCTTTTACATCTGATGAGTACCTGTTCTGAAGAGATAAATACTGTATTTAAAGGCAAATAGTTAAGCTTTATTATAGGTATACAAAACCAACAGCGAGAGAGAGTTCTATTTCAGCTATCTGCAGTACTATTATAGAAATAAGCCTTTTCCATTAGCGCTGTGGTACATGTGGCAACTTCGTTGTGTAAGTATTTAATCTCTTAAACTGTCTTAAAGTAAAATTAAAAGCTTAAACACCGTAACAAGTCGTATGCACCTCATATCAAAAGCATTGGAAATCTTTTACATATTATTGTACATAAGTGTTTAGGAAAGTCTTTTTTTTATGGGACAAGCTCCTGCCACACTATTCCCAAACCACTGTAACTCCTGAAAGCCAGAATCAACAGTGGCGACCACCAGAAAAGCGCCGAGACAATGAAGCTCGACGAAGTTCCAGACAATTAATTTAACTGTCTTGGATCCCGCAACGAAATTAATCAGAAAAGTATAGCGGAGCAGTAGGAAAAAAACTGTAATATCCATTTCCCTCCATATCAGCAGGAGACAGAACATAAGAAGGCCAATAGGCACAAAGGAACTGGGATAGGCCCAGTTGCCTAGCGCCACGGATAAAAATATTAACATTAAGGTCCTAAGTTGTGAGCTGTTGTATTTGATTCCAATAATAGGTATGGCAAAAACGCTTGAACGCACGGAAATTTGTTCTAGTTTCTACAAGGTCTGTGTAGTAAATAACTCCGGATGTAACCTGTACACTATCCAACATAATATTAAAGTAGGTAAGTAAGTATTGTTTAAGTTTTAGGAATTTCTGAAGATGGCTAATGGTTTTAGTGGAAATGGGCCCGCTAGGTATCCTTCGTAATTAAGCTGTCTGCATTGGGTTACCCAACTTAAATTACATTTCGAACCAAACCAGCTACGATGATCCATAGCTAGAACTAGAAGACACAATTTATGAATTTTAAATAAGTAACAACTGTCAATTTTATCTTTCTTTAGTAATTTAATTGTTAAGGAAAAATGGGAGACGCTTTGTTTCTAAAAAAAAACAATCGGGGCAGTCTTTGGGGACTGCCTATAGTACCCCAGTCGTAGCACTCGTAGCACTGGTTATGCCCCGCGCATGCCTATGTCATGGGGTCTCAACCCGAACAAATTATAATTAGTCTTGAAAAAAATCAATAGATGGCAGCATAGGTAACAGTAATGAAATTGACAATCCCTAAAATGCGTTAAACGGTAGATTTCGGCCGAAATAAGATTAGCAAAAATCAAATGTTCACTGTTTAATGCTAATTTATCTATTTACACTCATAAATCACGTTATTTTAACAAAAAAGATAAAGGAGGCCTTTTACTTCAAATCGAACCCTTAGATTGGTAAAGTTGTCAAAAGTCGGCCATCTGTAAATCATTCTGTTTAGACCTATTTGGTATAGATGGCGTTTTACTCAATTTACCTCACCCACGCAACGGAACAGTGTTGTTTGTGTTAGTGAGCTATCACTCACACAAATGAAACTGTTGTCAACTTGAGCACAGTAAAAACTCGAGCGAGATATTTTTTGTGGTTTTATGTACCCATTGTTATTACTTGTCCTTGAACGCAAGGTGCGATTAAGAGAATCTAAACAAATAAATAATATTAAAGTGTCTTTTTACTGAATGAATAATGAATAAATTTAATAATGAATGAAGAAATTTAATGAATGAAACCTACATTGTTTTTTAATTTTTGTCTTTGTCTTCCTGTGTTTCGGCGTTTGACGGGACAACTGGCAGATAGCTGTTCGGAGGCCGCCTTTTAATACATCAATGAAGACTACTTTTATATTAGAATAATAATTAGGTAAGTAGGTACTTAAGTCTTCGTGCAAAAAAAATTAAAACCTTTGTCATTTTTAACAAAATAGGTTCGATTTAAATAGTTCGCTGTTTAAATAGAGGTAGGTACTTACTATTTTTGTAATTATTTCACGAATGTCGAATCGCGGGCCGTTTTTCATTCAACGTTTAACATCACCAAACCCTAACATTAATTAAGTATCAAAGATCTGTTTATAACGTCATCTAAAACTAACCTAAATAAAACAAAAGTTATTTTTCATTCAACGTTTAACATCACCAAACCCCAATAAGTAAAAGAGAGAAAACAAAAGTAGACTAATATTTGTAGGTGTAACAATTGATAAAAATCTCCATTGAAAAGAATAAACAAAGCTTTTGAATACAAAAAAACAATTCCTTAGCTTGCTTACGCGCTCTACAAACTTGCATCCATTATACCTACCTACCTACTGAATGCGGTTTTATTGTCGGTTTAAGGATTGGCGTTATATTCTGAGGAAACTATCAATAAGCAAATGTTAATTACGTCCCAAAAAAGTGCATTAGGGCCATAGGGCCACGGTAATAGGGCTAAGTTTTGTCAAAGGTTATCGATAGCTCAAACAATATTATTTTGAGCATAATGTTTTAAGTTTGCCTTCTTTATTTAAATATGAAGTAGGTACTTAGCTAATTTTGTCCAAAGTAATCCTAAATTATAAAAAAAATGTAGAAGTTCGATAGTCGTCGTGTTAATAACGAGCTAGAAATAGACCGAGCAGTGCACTGCAAAATGCATAATAGAATAGGTAGGTACTATTATTCTATTTGGCGGAGAGAGGAGCTCGTGGCTAAATAATAACAGCCGCTCGGGTCGATCTTTAGGTTAAGCCGTGCTTGCCTAGGTTGGTCTGTGGATGGGTGACCACCCTTACATACCGAGTTTCCTCCGTGCCTTGGAAAGCACGTTAAGCTGTTGGTCCCGGCTGTCATTTGTCTATCTTTGACAGTCGTTACAGGTAGTCAGTGACCCAAAAAGTCTGACAACCAGTCTTACCAAAGTGGTATCGTATTACCCAGTATGAACTGGGTTGTGGAGGTCAGACAGGCAGTCAGCCCCGGATCTTGAAATTTTTCGAGGCGGGGCAAAAACTAAGAAATGCCGCCCCCGCCCGTCTATATTTTTATTTTTATCATTATCATTATTTCACCCATCAGACGCCTAATGATGGCCATAGGCCCAGGGGTGGACCGTGAGTTTGTTGGGCCCTGGGCTAATACTACTTGGGGCCTGGCCAAGGGCGTCGCCAGCTTTTGGGCCAGAAGGGGGGCCTATCGGAAGGGTGCGATTTGTAAGTTTACTATTTACGGATGTAGCTGAAGTGCATATAGCCACTTCAAAAACGTTAGCACCTCCGTGACCTCGGATTGGTTAGTTTAGGTTTTGAAGAGTTATTTGAAAAGGTTAGGCACTAAATGAAAATTAGATTCTTAAATAGATGCTACTAAATCAATTTAGGGAGACAATTTAATGAGAAAGAGGAACTAAGACTCTAAGAGCGAGCGAAGCGAGCTCGAAAATTTTAACATCCTACTTTGGACAGATTAGAATTATTTCGTCACTATACTACAAATGTCACTTACGGGATATCTTCCGTGATTTTAATATCGGGAGCTCAAAATAATAAATAATCACGGAAGATATCCCGTAAGTGACATTTGTAGTATAGTTATGAACCGTGAAAGCTTAAAACAGTATTTCGTCACTTCATACAGGAGTTACTTGGTGGACTTTCAAAGTTAAGATTTAAGAAGAACTTGACTGCATGAGCGAGCGAAGCGAGCTCGAAAATTATTTGACACCTTGCTTTGGACAGGTTTGAATTGTTTCGATCCTTCATACAGGAATTACTTGGACGACTTTTAGGCAAAGTCTAAAGAAAGTAGTCTAAAAAGCAAGCGAAGCCAGTTCGAAAACTTAACAGTTTACCTACCTTGGACAGGTTAGAATTGTTTCGAACTACCGGAGTTACTTAGGTGACTTATGGACAAAGTCAAAATTCAAGAGAAATTCGGCTGTAAGAGCGAGCGAAGCGAGCTCGAAAATTTTACGTCTTTCCTCAGAAGAGAGAGATCTAAATCGATGGGATAGTATGCATATGGGGTGTCTGCAGGGCGCTCCTTCTTCTTCAACAGGAACAGTTTTCCAGTCTTCAACAGAAATCAATGAGTTGTATCGTTACAACTCATCATTATCGCAACTTTGACCATATTATGTCTGCCAAGCTTGAATTTGCCGCCCCCTAAACTTGCCGCCCGGGGCATGGGCCCCGGCTTGCCCCCCTCTAGATCCGGCCCTGCAGGCAGTCGCTCTATGTAAAATACTGATACTCAGCTGCATCCGGTTAGACTGGAAGCCGACCCCAACATAGTTGGGAAAAGGCTAGGCAGATGATGATATGGCGCCAATAATAATTATTATAGCAAGTAAACAAAAACAATGATGTAGCTACCTAGTACTGTGCTAGTAGGTACCTATTTCCATCTTTCATCCTACTTCTAGTAGGTACCTACCTATTTCATTTTATTTCCTTGCTGCAGTAACTAAATTAAATTACAAGCGATTTGATTGATTTGAGTAGGTAATGAACTAATGATACCTATTTAAGTATTATGAGCTGCAAGCTAGTAAGTACTATTTTCTATTCTGTGCTGCAAGTGACGGTCTACTTTATAGCGGCTCGAACCATCTACCCGTAAAGCTGCGCAAATGGCACACTAGTAAATTTATCTTACGTTTTTTGCAGGTCAGTGTCACCTTGTTAATTAAAAAATATGATTCGCGGCCGTAACATGTAGGTATGTTACAGAATTGTAATCATTAAAATCATCAATACAACCCTCTAAATTAATTTAATCCCATTGAATGATCTTTTCATGAAATATTTACTCAATGGGAATGTTTAGACCACTTCAATTATTATAATAGAATTCTGTAAGCAGCGGTAGCCTAGTGGTGGCGGCCCCGACTTACGATCAGTAAGTCATGGGTTCGAACCCAGACAGGCGCATTACTTTGTGTAATTTATTTCATCACCACATTACATTTTTTAACGTGATCCTTACTTATTATTATGAAAAATTTAAATTCTTAAAATGGACTTTATTTTCATAACCATAAAGTTTATTTTAAGAATTTTAAATTTTTAACGAGATTCTTAGTACGATTCTGCTAAAGCGGCCATTTTAGACCCTCTGCTCCCAAAACGGTGAAGGAAAACATCGTGAGGAAACAGGCATGTCCTAGAACCAAAAAATTCGAAGACATGTGACATAGACTACCAATCCGCACTGGGCCCGCGTGATGGATTATAGCCCATTCCCTCTCGTGGAGAGGAGGCCTGTGTCCCAGCAGTGGGAACATTAATAGGCTGATGATGATGATGATGATGATAATTCTGTAAATACATGCGGTCGCGAATCATACCTACATATTTTGTTCAACATACAGGCTGACACTGACATGCGCATTGCATTGCAAAATAAAATTTCGCGGGCTACCCTGGCGTTTCCTCGTGTCGGTATTATCGTGGTGTGCGTCTTGCCGTATAGACGCTGCTTTTGTGTGCATCCTAGAACATCGTAAACTACGACTGCAGTTTTGATCGTTGAAAAACATGTTAATTGAAGCACCAAATAAAATAATTATTTATTTAAACACGTTAAAACCTGTTTACTTGTTAACCTGTGTACTATTTATTTATTTACGTAGGTGCACATAAAAGTTAGACAAAGATATTTGTCTGCTTATGGAGCAGAAATTTCTGAAGCTAAATTATCCTTTTACCTATTTAAAACCTGATTGCTTGGAAAACACGTTCGTTTTCAACGCGTTCGTTTCTAACCGCGTATTTAAAATGTAGCAGTAATTGAAACGTTAAAATAATACGAATATCGCGGACTTTATTCTCTTTTAAAATATATCACGTACTTTCATAGTATCGATAGTACCATAATTATTTCGACTACGAGTTCTGAAGCACGATTTCCAGACCACTATGTTACAGATGTTGGTTATCAACGCTCGGTTACTGCGTCACAATTAGAATATTTATGTATTAACACTTTAATAATTAGTGAAAAATATATTAAGTAATACGAATTATAATAATATTAAATAACATAAAAATATCACATCAAAAGATTTTCCGTTCACCGAAAACTTGTATTACAGTGGATCAAGATCGTTTCGTCGCCATATTCGCAATATCTTAGTGCGAGCGAGTGAATAGATATTATGAATGAATGTATCGCTTGAGTTGGTCACCGCCCACTCGATGCGTAAAATAGGTACCTAAATTTGCGTAACGTCGAAATGTAAAAGGGCTCCCGTATGCATTGAAATACTCAAAAACACATGAAGATTCATTCGCTGGAGCGTGTATATTGCTAGCTCACTCGCACAAATGAAACTGTTTCGCCCACTCAAGACATTTTTAGGGTTCCGTACCCAAAGGGTAAAAACGGGACCCTATTACTAAGACTCCACTGTTCGTCCGTCCGTCTGTTTATCACCAGGCTGTATTACATGAACCGTGATAGCTAGACAGTTGAAATTTTCACAAGTGATGTATTTCTGTTGTAACAACGGCAACAGATAGACCCTTCAAATATTCATACATTATTTAGTTGTGTATCAATTTAAAAATAAATAGTCAAATCAAAATAAAATAAATATTTATGGGAGGCTCTCACACAAAAAACGTATTTTTCTGCCGTTTTGTCTAATGTTGTATACATAATGGTACGGAACCCTTTGTCCGCGAGTCCGACTCGCACTTGGCCGGTTTTTTGTATTATTATTACCTACTCGTCCTTGAAGGCACGGATCATGGTGTGTTGGTGAGAATCTATATAAAAACAGCGCCATCTAGTAAAATCGATGCCACTTTGTATCTATTTATGTCATGTGATGGTAGATGGCGTTGTAAAACTCCAGTTTGTGGCAATTAGTGAGACGCTGGTGCTGCTATCTGTTGAAGCAATGGAAAACAAAAAATAACCAGTTCAATTACCTGACTTAGGGAGGTGTCATTTCTTTGTATGGGATTGGGTATCTGTACGAAGTATTATATTATCTGTGCCTATGTGGTGTTACGCCGTAGCGGATCGCCTACGAGTGCTACGAACCGGCTACGAAGCGTGACCGCACGTTACGTCAAGTGACGATGTGTTCAATGTTTTTCCTTCGCCCAAAAAGTGCTCCACGCGCCTAAAGAAGTTTTCACTTCAAAAACAATTAGGGAAGGGCTTAGTTTTTCAGAGCCATAAAAAAAAATCTAACGTATTATCCAATTTTTTCTGTGTCTTTCAAATAGCCATTGCCTTTGTCCTCGGTATTGTTTCAGTCGTAAAGACGTGAAAAGATTATAAACCGACAGAGTATGGTTAGCATTTACAGTTGTAGAATGGATGGATAGTAATGGATGAACGCTCCAAAATCCGCTCAGAATCCGCTTCCGCATGCACCACCACCGGTCTTCACGATACCTACGAGTTTATTTACTCCACAACACAATATGAACATGAGTCAATCTCGAAAGTCATTACGTTATCATTCGTAGATGCGTGTCGCGGAGAAATGGATGCGTTGTAGCATCGGGGACACGACTCCCCGCCCTTATCACCGACTGCCAAGCTCCGTCCGCATGCTGCAATCAATAAACAGTTTTGAACTTAGGCACGTAAACATATCTCTTTCATCCTCTTTGTCATCGTGGAAGGAAGTTGGGTTTCGATTATTTGCTTTTCTTCTGGTGTAAGTAAGAATGAGCTGCATATTAGTGTTTAACCAGAGCTTCCCAGTAAACTTTTGTTTCTGGTAGATCACTTTCAAATTTTTTTTCTGGTTTCGGTGGACCCCCTGATGCATGTTTTTCAAGCCCGTGGACTAAAAAAGAAAAGCAAGAAATTTGCAATAAGTATTATTTTTTCGTGTTATCTGCTAGAATTGCATGAGCTCCTAAGATTTTTTTTGCCAAAAAATCTGAAAATTAGAATCTTATAGCTTCGAAGTGCTTTTTTTAAGTCTCAATACGACTATTTTCTCCGAAATACAACCTGTCATCACCTGGAACCTTTTTTTTCACTTTTTCGACATTGATACATAAAGCCAAGCCAACATTTGTGTTCTTTAGTATCGAAACTAGATAAATTACTTACAACTTGTGAACCCCTATTTTTTTTACGCCAACGTAGACGCCCGATGGGTCCCCCGTGGACCCCTAGGGGTCCTCCTGGACCACTTTGGGAATCACTGGTCTAACTAAACCAGCTTTTCGTTGACTGCTTCTAGCCGCTCATCATCAGTAGTAACAACTGCGTTACGAAAACTGTTCTTACTGCTCAACATAAATAGGTAGTCCATGCCAAATTGTTACTGCTGATGAGATCAAATTCAATCTGTTTTCCAGTCTCATCTTGTTTTCCTACATTTAGAGATTTGCTCCGTATATTTTAACGTAAATTCACCATCGCAATAACTTGCTATAAGTGTAAGTCATAATAAGCTGCCATATCATGGCCTATTGAGAAGACGACCATTTTTGCGACATTTTCCGGGCCATCGACACCACCGCTGACAGCCATTGGCATCTTTGCCGCCTCACCGAAATACTTATGACTCTTTTGAAGTGATATCCTTCCAAGTTTAGGGTCCAAATACTTAAGTAACAATTCACAATAAAGTTGATGTCAATAAATAAATTTCAAGTTATTTTGCTCAATACGGAAATCGATAGCCTAACATACGAGCGTCCAATCGCTATGCGAATCAAGTGTGTAATTACAACTATTCCGGTATAACTTACCAACTAACAGCAGACGCGACTACAATAGAAACTGCATTGATAAGGCCTAACATATTACTCTCTATTTATATCGAGTTGAATTTATGGCGGCCTCGTCGGGGAGTTGGCAAGGCAGCAAGCCTTGCCTGGAGGTGAAATGTTGCAGCAAATTACCATAGGGTGGTGAGAAGCCGAGATTCTTTACTGAATATAATCGTAAGTTCAGTAATCGTGTGCTTCGATCTCTGCGGACACAGCGCTGTCGTCGCGGATTCGATTTATCGTCCCTTCGGCACAACGCCAGTCGTTGTGTGGTTCCGGCTCTTTAGCCGAGCCTCAGCCCGGCTGGCTGCCCTGCCAGGGCTATCTGCACGCGATATCGCAGCCTCCGCTAACGAACTCGTTCACTTGCCTATAAAATCTTATTGACACCTCTATTACTGCACATCTAGATTCAATTGTTGCGTTCCCACTACGCAGTATAGCAGTACTCGATGGCTCTGAGTGACAGTTATCAGTTTGTTGGCTACACACAAGTAATTAGGTCCTGTCGTTGTTTCGTGTTGTTGAACTATGATGCGACATGTTTCCTTTAGTTTTACTACTGATACCTACCTAAGTGTAATGTTTATTGTTTATGTGACCCCTGAGAACGGACAGTTAGTAAATCAAACTCAGACAATAATTAACAGTCCATAACCATTAAAGTAGTCTATCTAAGTATTTCTGGTTACAAGGTAAGTAAGGAGAATGATTAGCAAACAAGTTTGATAAGGAACCTAAGTTACTCCTAGATTGAGAACCAAAAGAATTTTCAAACGTTTTTATTCGTTGAAAATGTGTTTGTAGATAAAAGATGCCAAAGATTTTCATAATCCTTTCATTCGAAGCCTAAAATGAATGGAAAAGATTTTATTTATTTGATCCCCAAAAAAAGTTTCATCAATATCAGTAAGTGTCAACCCTGGTGTACGACTCGCAAATTAGTAGAGAAGATTGAATACATGAGGTGTCGGGTTGCAGCAGCCGAGGGCCTTGGCCCAGCCTCCGTCGGCTAGCCATAAGAAGCTTCATACTATCTCCTCGACAATGTAGCGTATTATTAACTATCCGACAGCGTTCATTTATCGATTAACTCTTACAATCTCTAAGATGTATCTCATTTCTAACTCGAGGTTGCTATTTATATCCTGTTTGACTTATTTAGGTTCCATGGTTTGATATGTCAGAAGTCATTAAGTCTGTATTCTGTAAGTATTAAGTAGTAGTTCTGTAACGACTTAATGACTTCTTCTTCTTCCTTATATATAAGGTCTAAACGGCGGACTTTTTTACTAACAACGATGGTTAAAAACCTACTCGATAAAATATACTTAACAACATTTTTATGACCAATTTTAGAAACATGAAAAACCTTGTGAAAAATATTTGGGCTCTTTCTCATTGGGCTCAAAAATAAAATTGTGGAAGGAAACAGTCTTTTTTTTATTTATAGTAAATAAATTAATAATAAATTAATTTGACCAACCCTGAATGTTACTAACAGTTATATATGTTAATTTATGCTTATTTAGTTTGACAGAGCAGCTAAATAAGTCATGGATTTCAAAACATGAATAAACTGAACGCTTGTCCAGTTTACAATAAATTGTTTTGCAATATTATTCATCAGTTTTCATTATTTCAACCAACACTTGAAATGTAGCGCCATTTGTGGAATTGGTTTTGTCTGATCATCCTAAATAGATAGCGTAGATTTAATAGGATAAAGATATAGTGGGCTGCCGCCATGCGCCGCTTACCTCCGACTATCTTCGGGACTCGATCTCCTGAGAATATTTGAGCAGATGAAAATAATTAGTTAGCAACCAGAACGCCTCCTTTTGATTATTATTGTTTTATTTAGGTACTTTTAGATAATGATAATCACGCCTGTAATCCCCAAAGGGATAAACAGAGGTGTATTCGTAGTCAACATTGTACTGTTGACTACGAATACACCTCTGTTTATTCCACATTCGCCAGTTATGTTAAAGTTCCATAAAATACAGGGCGAGCCTATTGACAACAAACGGGCACAGATCGAGACTCCGTGGCTACCGCTGAGATATTCGTGATGGAAAAACTCAATAACAGTTTGCCCGACCCGGGAATCGAACCCAGGACCTCTTGTTCATCAGTCGCGCTTGCAACCACTAGACCAATGAGGCAGTATAATATACTTTTCACACCACCTGCTCGAAAATGTCAAATTATATGTCAAGCAACCTTAACCTAAAGTGAGTCATTAGTGGCCCCGCACAGCCGGTCAATATGTTGTACTGGATTTCATTATGACCCGCTGGTCAATAATGTGATTTGAATTTGGAATCTCACATGCTCAGCTAAATTGGCAGTATAGTACTAACAAACACCCTTTGGTGCCAGAAAGAGGAAAGCTATTCTCGATACCCTTACTACGCGTGGATGATATTCTCGATTTCCTACAAAAACATAACGACTGCTTCTTCATGTCGTTGCCATGTTTTCGAAGACATAATATTGTAAGAATAATTAGATAACTACGAACCAATTTTTAAAAGGAATGGAATAACATAAAAACTGGCATTAATAATAACAAATACCGTACCGCCCGTAATACCGTAATAGTAATTGGCTGTATCATTAGTTAATTATTCTTACTGTTTGTTTATTTAATAAATACTTTGTTTTTCGTCCTATGGCTATTATTTTCTCACAGTAGGTGTAAAAAGTAGAGTATCCTCCTCTGGGCTAAAGGTGTCTTTGCCTTGGGCTAGCTTGAATCCCTCGCTGCATTCAGGATTCTTGTTAAACTCTTAACTCCCTCGCTGCGCTCGGGAGTTAAATCCCGAATCCTTCATTGCGCTCGAGATTCAATATAACGCCCGTGACATAAGACACAACTTTAGCCCCTCGGTGCATAATCTACTATTTCTTACTATACTTCTATACTTTTTATTAACTCATCTGATGGTACTTACGTATGGTATGGACCTACTGGTATTGTATTATAATAATATGAAAGATACGCCAGTTAAATCAATATTGTATATATTCAGCGAATAATATAACAATATAAACACATGGTCAGAATACTGATGTAGTTTACGATGCAAACGTAAGCCATTGAATCAAACCAATTTTATTCATCCTATCAAAATTGGATTGCGTTTTCTGGTAACAACTTTTAATCTTATTTTGATTATATGCAAATAATAATTGAAACGTTTATACCTTTTAATAAATAAGTGTGCCTAAGCTTATCTATCCCTAGTGCTAACTTATAATCTGAGAATTTAAACAGCACAGGTTAATTGAATTTACTATCGTTTGGGGCAAGGGTGTGGAGATCCTAAGCTACGAAGTAAGTTAATCTTGGCTTTGCTTCGATGATGTCAGCAGTTTCTGAGGCCAATTAGCTTTACTTGCCGGTGGGATGATAAACTCGAGTCTTTCTTTCTTTCTTTGGAATGAAAACACTGTCGAGACTGCTGGGGCTGGGCTGGTAGTCTCGATAGAGATAACGACAAAATTGCTAACTTGATTGCTAATTACTAACGAATAAATTCGGTTGCAATAATGATGCTTGCGGGAAAGGCAAGTCTCTACATCCAAGATGGGTTTCTCGCAAGCATCATTATTGCAACCATCATCATCATTATTAACTCTGTCGAGACTGTCGGCCCTGGTGTTGGTGTCAGAGTTTTCATGCCGCCCGAGGGCCTGACTGGCTTTACATCGTCATCATCATCATCATCATCAGCCTATTTATGTTCCCACTGCTGGGACACAGGCCGTCGAGAAATATATCTCCGGCATGCTGGTTTCCTCACGATTTTTTCCTTCACCGAAACAAGTGATAAAATATACAAAACGCATATGAATCCGAAAAATCAAAGGTGCGTGTCTTGGGTTCGAACCCGAGACCTATGACATAGACCTATGACCGATATAGAGTTCCTGGTACCCTGTAGTACCCTGGAAATTAAATCAGTTTTTGTGTCAAAATATGTCTTTCAGAAAACGATTGTTAGAGGCGGATTGCCTCGGCAAGAGCTTACGGCCACTCGGTATTCCTGGCACCCATACCTATATCGACACTATTTTCCATGGTTTATCCGAATATTTGGGGTCGGCGAAGCGTGTCTTCTTTTTCCATTCTTCTCTATTAGACTTAATCTAATGAGTCACTAGTCCTGTCCATATCTTGGAAGTATAATATTATGTGCTTTCATTATATTCTACTTCTACAATACATAAAGTTCAATCTTCCTTCGCAATTACCGTTCCCGATATTCCCATCTCCGCTCTCCATCGACATGTAAGCGTATGGTAAATTAGCGAAAAATAATCGCAATGCCGATGTCTGCGCGTGCGATCGCCAGTCGGCCCTTTTTCAACACCGCTCGGCTGCATTCCCCGTAAGCGGCCTCTCAGATGTACAGACTTGGATTATAATGGACTATGTATGCTGTATGTTGATGATGCGTAATTTATAAAGGAGCAATGTAGCTGTGTTTATTGCTGCGTCTAACTGCATGCAAACGGGAAAATAATGCAGTCTGGGAAGAGAATGTAGGAGGGTAGTGCAAACCTTCGAAGTATGGAACAACGCGGCAACGTTTAGAAAGTGTGATTTTGTACTGCCGAATACAAGAAGGCTGAACTTCGTCTGGCACCATGGAATCAGTATACATCATACTATTACAGTACGATCGGCAGTACGCTCTCTTTCTCACAAAAGAACAAGACGGTTCAGCACGCGTAGCATGACCAATTCCATCTCTATTCTACCAAGAATAGACAAAGCTCTTTCTATACAACTCGTCATGTCTTCTGCCCGAGCGTGGGGTGACCCGTAGACTCGAGCTATAAGCAGACAGACATAGAAATTATTATCATAGCAACGGGTAAGTAGCTAGTCATGTAGATATTATACGTATCTCGTCGTGTCACTTGGTGAAAACAGGACTTAGGCATTGAGTTAGGTGACACTTAGTGTTGGTGAAAACGGGCATTAGGCATTCAGTTAGGTATTCCTTAGTGTTGGTGAAATCAAGAACTAAGTAGGTATTCAGTTAGGTGACACTTAGTTTTGGTGACAACGGGATTTATTATTTAGGTATTGTCTGATAACATCTTTGCCGTACACAGCAGGAAGATAAGTGCCCCCGGTTAACGCTTTATTCTTGAACGCGGTTAGGAACTGATCGCGTTCAATTTCATTGTTGAATGGCCTTTAAGAAGCATTAGGTACTCAGTGGTTATGTTATTTATTATGACTTTGATTTTTAGCGGGTTAAAGGCTGTGGTCTAGCTATCTGTAGCGCCAGCGTCTCTGATAATCTTTAAACCTCTGTTGTAGGTACACGTGACGACACTGACACCCGTGCGGCCGTGTTGCTACCGCTTGTAATCTGTTACGATACCGACTGTTTACACTAGCGTGTGTAATTATGGTAAACAACAGACGCTTATAAAATGCTCTATCTATCAAAATATTTAACAGCGAAATGGCTGCTGTAGGCAAGTACGGTCAGCGACAGAAGGCAGGCGTTGTTCGTCGTGAGGTTTGAATGAAATAATTCGTTAAAATAACCAATTAGTTACCTTATATTGTGCGTATCTATTGTACTGACCTATCCGTCAATAATTTGTCAAAAAAAACCAACTAACGTCTAAAACATTGATGTAGTAATTTCTCGCTGCTACGAATGCCACAAGAAAACGTTGTTTTTTTTTTAAAGAAAAATATCGGTTTTAATGATTCGATACTGTGTCCGAGAATCAACAAAATCAATAAGGATAAAACTCCAAGAGATCGCATAACATTTTAATTTATTAGCTTCCTTGAACATTACTTTTTTTTAAGTGGCGGATGACTCTACATTCTCATTTATTTTCTTTAAAAGAGATACATTTTGCAGTCGATTTTGCAGTGTAGGTAGGTACCTACAGACTTACAGTACAATCTTTGCAGCAATTTATTTTCGTCCATATAGGTAAATTCTTGAATGTATTTTCCATCTAAGAAACACCAGTAGGTACCTATACCAGAATAAAAGTAATATCGTTAGGTTTAAAATATGTACATAAAGTGCAGTTCAGTACATTAGGTATATGTTAAAGTTCGGTGTCCAGAGTTATCTATTCTGTTTTCACGGAACTTTTCAAAACAAGTCTTTTAAAATATTTGCAATAATAAATTTGTTTTTCTGTGCCAGTCCACCAATAGTTGGCGCTAATTACATATCATCAGGTGTCATATCTCTGACCCCTCCAAAAAAAGTTCATAAGTCATCGCGACCGTTATCAATGGCGCACTGTGTAAATATCATAAGCGTTATGATACACTGTGCATCATGTGGCAGGGCTGCTGACCCAAGCCGGCCGCCTACAGCACATTAATTAAAACACGAGCAAGATCTTACTACGATCCAACCATGATGTGTGCAAAAAATACCTACGCAAATCACTACTTATTGCAAGCACAGAACACTCTGTATTGTAAGTATGTAATGTGTCGGGAGATGGACTAAATAAATAGAACGGCATTTATATTTTTTGTTCCACAAACATTACTTGTTGAACGCATTCCGCGGCTCGGCAAAGTTTATACATTTTTTCTTTAAAAAGATTTATATCTTAAATCGAATTACAAAGTGATTGAAAGCCAAATAAAGATTTAAAAGAGGTCATTAAAGCGTGTCAACACACGAGAAGTTAAATTAAATAACAGTTACAGAAACAAAACGTAAATCAGTAAATGAATCTGTTTTGATAAACATAAATAACTTACGTCTTGGGTGTTAAAAAATGGCCAGTTGTACACCAGAAGGGATACTTCAATCACAACTTGAAGCGCAGCATCGCTCTTTGAAGTGAGACAAAGCATTGTTTATTGGTATTGGTTGCGCCACCACCTCGGGATATCAGCTCAGCCGAAGAAGAATAGGTTAAAACCTAACGTATGTTCGTCATCGGCAAACTTCGCTGGAAATTCGTGGAAAACAGTAGTTTCTATTTTTCAATTCTGGAGCGCGAACATTTTTCGTAGACGGTTTATTGTTATCATGAAGCAGCCAGATGGTGTTAGCTAAGATTTCGAGTACAATAAATACACGATTCGCAGATTATATTCAAGCTCCCATTGACTTTTAGGATAGGCGAGTGCGCCTACAGGATCTTAGTTGAACACTACGTGTATAGGTATTTTTATTATGCGTCAAGCCCGCTACTCTATTCCCAAACCATACCAATGATAGACATTGATCAAAGCTTGCCCCTATCAATGACACTATTTTAAACTCATAATGGTCTCACATAAAGACACAAGACTTAAGGCATAGACTTCCTAATGAATGCACTTCCGCAATCCACAAGTATTATTTTTACTGATGAGTGTGGATTACCGTGCAAGCCGAACTATCGGGAGTATGCTCATGTTACACTGACCGTCTAGTCTTGTCTACGAATAGATCACCTTTGTTCCACTGCCGCAGATCGTGGGAGGCGACTGAGATATTAGCTTCCACCTGGTACTAATTATATCATACTACGATCACTAATCTGTCTAACAAGTGGTCTGGTTAGTACATTACCGTCCTAGGATCTGGATACTGTTGAAGCTGATAACAGAAAAACTTGATTATATTTAACGCTTTCGTCATCTCAATGTACCGTTATACAATTCCTCCTTAAATTTAAAAATAATTCAACTTTTATCAGCACTTATGTTGAAACGGTATCCTACATTTTGCAAAGTGCATCCAAAATTTCATACCAAGTAATGTAAGACTTTATGGAAAGAAGTGACGCAATGTGAATCATGTTTATTGAACGTGGACATTCCCAATTGCTAAAGATAAACTTGGTGTCAAGTGTCAACACCTAAAGAAAGACCTCTTATTTTGTAAAACATATCTAAGAGGTAAAGAGAGGATATACTAAATGACCTAAGAAGATGAATATTCGGATATGGAGAAAAAAAATGAAACAGATATTAATATTTGTCAATTTCAGAGTGATTCATTACAGTTTTCAGAAAAAAAGCGAAATGTTTTAAGTATAGGGGTTAACAACGAAATTAAAGTTATTAAAACAAGAGGCAATGATGATTATCATTTCTTAAAAATATTTGTTTATGTAAATGAAACGAACACGGATGTGACCGGCTGGCGCTTCAATACCGATCGTAAATCTTGTCTGTTGCATTGAAATGTTACAGGGGCAATCATTACTGGGATACAGACACTTATATTTAGATAGATTATTACCAGTAATTGAACACAATGCGAGTGCTATTTTTCACCATTCTTTTTATTATATTTTATATAAACAATCGTTTCTCGTGGCTGTAACAATACAAAATAAACAAGAAAACACATGTAGCTCAAACACAAACTACTCACAATCACCTTCACTATGAAATACCTCCACCACTCGTGCATATTATTGTCTATACCGGCCCACAGGCCAGTGAACACAACGGTCTCTATAGTACAAACTATAATCCAGAACACATGCCACACACGCACGTGCCGGAAACGTATCTTAAACTCCATCAGACAAAATAAGTATATGAATGCAAGGAACACGTAGAATCCCCTCTTCACGGTGCTGGCTTTAGGCACTATGAGGAACAACAGCATCGCCTGGTAGTGCGAAAACAGAATGATAATCGCGACGAACGGAAAAAAGTTTATAAAACATGCTATAGAGAGCAGGCGACATACAAAAAACATGTACCAGCCTAGAAAATGTACTAAAGCAGCTGTAGCGTCTTGAGGTTCTAGACCTCTCATGTAGGACCTGGGCACACGACGTGGAATATCCGGCTCATCTTGGACCACTTCATCGCAATACTTTCTTCTCGGCGGTGCTGACAGCCAGGTAGGAATAGACTCCGCATTTTCAACCATCTTCTCTGCCCATACAGCTAACGACATCGGCCTCGGTGCTAACATTACGGGTGGTGGGACTATTTCCACCTTTTCAACTGGAAACTCTGTGGTCCGTCTTAAAGGTGCCACTCTGTCGATTATGCTAATTGGTCTCACATATTCCTCATCACTGCTTAATTCTTCAGCTACTTCTTCTGTTTTTTCTCTTTTGGGAGGCAAGTAATCTGAACTGGTATCTGAATCACTTAACATTTCGTTATCGAAGAATCCTGAAGACATCATAGTATTCCTTGGAGAAAACTTTATTAAATCACTGTTCGCATCGCGATAATATTTCGTGCCGTCGTGATAATCTGAATGAATGGAGTCCTTTTTCGTAACCGTTTCGTAAATTGGTTCTTCGTTTGCTACATTTGTTTTATCACCATCCACGTCATCATCATCATCATTTTCGTCGTCATTTACCAGTAGAGGGTAAGTCTGTTTGGCCCACGGATATTTTCGTCCACTCAGCTTTTCTCTTTCAAATCTCCTATACATTGTGGCTGTACTAGCCATCCGAAGACAAGAAGCAATGATGCTCACAGCTTGAACTGAAACTAATGAAAACAATGGTTACAAGCATATTTACATTTATTTTATGAACTTCATCTACGATTTTACGAGAAGGGACAAAGGTCCGTTGAAAGTTTTTGACGTTCTTAAACTACGCAATACGACAAAGTAAAATAAAAACATAGCTAGCTACTTTACACGCTTGGATATCCTAAGATTTAGTTTTGCTTTCAATTTGGAATTGGTTTCTATTGCTTTTTGTTTTACATTTACATACAAATTATACATTATACCTTTGTCAAAAGTCATGTCGGAGTATCGCGCCATCAGATCGAGGATATTGACGATGGCATGTGGAGCCGCATGGATGAAGGACTGCAGAAACAGGTACAGTTCAATGGGTGAAGGTTGACGAGCTATCTCAATGGCCTCCTGCGTCCGTTCCTTGTCATCGCTTCGAGCTGCACAAACAGCTTCCACCCACCAGAATATCTGGTAACAGTATCTGTAGAGCAGTTATAACGATCCCCAAGTAAAGCACAGTGTCATTAGAATTTTGCTTATGGTCCTATGGTCCCCAACAGCAGACGTTGCATTGCATATGGATCTAGATGTGTCTGCACAGTAGGAAAAGGCTTGCCTCTATCACATGTTACTCAACGTAGTGAAATGTGGGTACCTATACTTAACACCACTGACTACCCGTTCCTCAGATATGTTATTAATTTGTCAGTGAGTCGACTGGTCAACCCATCCCGAGTTAACGACCTAGAATAAGTAAATATAATGTCCGGACGAAACTAATTTAATATCGGATCGTTGACTTCTGTTCCGGACTGCAAAGGGACCCGTGTGAATGCGGTTAAACAGTTCATTTCCATCTATTTTGGTCAAAGAATCTGTTACTTCCTAATCGTATTATCGAGTTGTGGGTTCTGACAACGTTATGTTATGACACGTCACTGGAGCTATATAACATACGTAACCGTGTAACAAAATTATACACATTTTGTACCTACCTACCTACAGATTAATGGATAATATGATACCTAAGTTCCTCTTATCTTCGTTCCATTACATCGAAGAGTCTTTCACAATGGAAATTTAGGACACATACTAACCTGCCAATCGCAGCAATAGGAAAGAAGATGGCGTTCCCAAACTGCATGGCCAGCCATCGCATGTCGTGCTTTTGTATTGTCACAGAAAAAGCTGATAAGTCGGTCCTTAATCCTGGTGGAGGCGACGCCAGCGTGAATACTAACGATATCAATGATGGTAATGCGATGAGGATTGTGCAAAATACTCCTATTCTGTAAACAAGAGAAAACGAATTATTCAAATTAGAGAAAGCATCTTAACAATTCTTATTGCAATTTGCATGTTGAATGTTTATGTGTGCGGTTGTGATAGGTACCTGAAAAGTGGGAATGAATGTACCTATATTAGACATGGTTCCTTTACTTTATGAAGTACATAACCTCCCGTCCGTTACTAAATCTCCAGGAGATTTATGTCAATTGTTTAACTATTGTGTCTACTAATTAGTCGCTAAGTATCTACCATTCTGATTAGGTAGTATGATCGGCGATCGCATAGATGAAGTTACGTTTTGTGTTCGCCATTCAAATAGTGGCACCTGAAATGCAAGTTGAAGTGGTGCAATAGTGTTGTTATTTATATACGTAGGTAGGTAAAGCAAATGAATCACACCATTAAGGTGACACATCACACGGGCTCGAACTCATTGGTGGGCGTGGCTAAAAAGCACGCTGTCTCACCTGGCATCGTGCCCGACAGAGATAGTATCAGTGATGAGCAGTTAGACGCTAGTCTTCACGCGCGTCTAGTTCGTACGCACACTCAGCGTTCCGAACCGTTCCGAACAAAAAACGAAGTTATATAATACTTTCGTCTGACCTTTTATTTAAATGCGCTAAAAAGAATAAAGAAAAAAGCGCGGGAATCATCGAATTTGGCGGGCGTGATTTTTCTTTCTTTTTCTTTAAATATTAAAAAACGTTTGAAATTGGAGATAAGTTGTGTAGATTTATGTAAATATTCATTAGATTAGTTAATTTAATTGTTTGTAGATAGAATTCTTCGTATAATAGGGTAAGTTTCTTTTATATTTTATTTTTTCTGGCCAGTGGCCACAATGGACAACGAACCGCCTGATCCGGGGGGCACAGTCCCCTCGGTCGGGCATAATATTACAATTTACGAATCCAGTATGGATACAGACTCATCCATAACCAGATCGGAGCGGAAAAGGGCTAGAGCTCCACGCAAAATATGTAAAAATTGCAATAAAAGAAGGCGAAGTGGTCATCACTCAACAGGAAATAATGAAACAAATTGTCATTGTGATAATGAACCAGTAGTCAGTCCAAAAATAACATCAGACATTCCGGTACATTCAGTTTTAGTTCACAAAGAAGCCACTCCACGTTCTGTGGATGGTCCCCAGACTGAAAACCTCTTAAAGTCAGATCTTCCCCAGAAGGCGCCACAGGTTGCTAGGGCTTTGTACGAAGCCACAGACCTGTCGCCATACGTTGTACACATCCAAAAAAATGTTGATACACAAAACTCGGCTCAGACATTACACCCAGTAACTTTAGGGCATTTCCTGAAAAATCGCAGATACAACAATATTATTAACGGTTCTCTAAAACGCATTGGTCGAAATAGAATATCTCTAAGCTTCTCCCGTTACGTAGATGCTAACTCTTTTATAAATGACCCAAGTTTGGCCAAAGAGAAATTGAAGGCATTTGTTCCATCAATAAATGTGTGTCGCATTGGCATTATTAAAGGCGTTCCTACCGAATGGTCTCCGGAGGAAATATTGGAAAATATATCTGTCCCAGCTGGATGCGGGAAAGTCATCAAAGCAAGGCGTCTCAATTATAAAATACACGAACCGACCCCTGTGTGGAAACCATCCCAAACAGTCGTGCTCACCTTCGACGGACAAATTCTACCAAAACGTGTGTTTTGTTGTTACAATTCCATGCCAGTGGAATTGTATACATTCCCTACAATTCAATGTTTTAATTGTTGTCGTTTTGGCCATACAAAGGTACAATGCAGGTCGAACCCTCAATGCTTCAAGTGTGGGGAGAAGCATTCTGCTGACACTTGCAGTATTGAAGACGAGAGTAATAGTAAATGCTGCCATTGCGGTGGCATTCATTACGCCATCAATAAAAAATGCCCAGAATTTGAAAGACAAAAATCAATTAAGCATTATATGGCCCATAGCTGCGTGTCATATGCTGAAGCGTCGCAGCTTCATCCACCAATCTCAAAATTGTATGCAGATGTGGTAACATCTGCCCCATCACATACCAATAAAAATTCTTTTTATTCACAACCTTTGCCCCAATCACGTAACACACCAATTGTCTCCTCACAAAGAAAAACGGTATTCCTTAAACCTCGAGATCCCCCAAAAACTGCCAAGGGATATGACCGGGCAGCTCATCAGGCAATAATCAGTAATGACGTTTCTATGTCAGGGAATGGTGTTGCATTCCAAAATAAAACAACAAATAATAATGAGAGTCAAATTTTAAATTTAATAATCATGTTAATTAATACCTTATCTCAAAATAATAATATTGAACCGTCCAACGTTGCTACTTTAATTGATACGCTGTCTAACTTATTTAACTTTAATCTTAATGGATCCAAGTCTACTCAAGATTGTTCAGTGGAACAGTCGCAGCATTGTGAATAAAAAATCTGATCTGTCCTACATATTGAACAAATACGATCCCTTTGCAGTCGCTCTCTGTGAGACATGGCTTAAACCAGGGTTCTCTTTTAGAATTCCTGGCTATGCGTGTCTAAGAACAGACAGAAGCGATGGGTATGGCGGTGTCGCCATACTTATTAAAAATAACTTGTCTTTTCAATCTTTTCCTCTTCCAAGTCTCAGTGACGATATATCTGCTGTCGCTGCTATTGTAAATAAAATCTGTTTAGTATGTATATATTATTCGCGTCCCACTGTAAATATTCTTTCTGAAATAAGTAATCTTCTTTCAGTTTTACCTAAACCATTTTTGGTAATGGGCGACTTTAATACACAACATCAGTCCTGGGGTAGTTCTAGTTCCAATCACTATGGGGAAAAGTTACTAGAAATTCTAGACTCTAATAATTTGTGTATTTTAAATACATGTCTCCCAACACGCCAAACGAATCCAGATGAGGGAGTAAGTGCCCCTGACCTTTCAATCTGCACACCTGATTTAGCATCGACATTATCCTGGTCCCCTTTACCGTCTTCTTATGGTAGTGATCATTACCCTTTAATAATTTCTTTTCTGCATAAAAAACCAGCTGCTTGTAATCCAACACCACGATTAAAGTATAGACTTCAAAATGCAGATTGGGATACATACAAAAACTGTGTAGAAGAAAGAATTCTTGCTATAACTAATTCCTTACAACTACATGATCCTCAGCTATTATCTAATCAAATAACAAGAATTTTAATAGAGGTGGCAGATAATTCTTTCCCTATTAAGAATGGTGCTACAGCTAAAATTCTTTCACCACCTTGGTGGGATGCTGAGTGCACTCAGGCCATAAAAAAAAGAAAAGAAGCAGAAAAAAATTATAGTCATACTATGACTCGTCATAATTTTGAGATATACCTAGAAGCTGCTCGTACAACTCGTAAGCTCCTTAAGAAAAAGAAATTTGAAGGTTGGCAAAGATTCTGTGCATCTATCTCCCCAGAAGTTAATGCATCTCTAGTATGGCAAAATATTAGGCGATTCAGGTCAGCATTCAGTGACACAACAGCCTCAAAACTACCATTAGAATTAGCCAATGAGTTTATGGATCATTTAGCTCCTCCTTCAGTCCCAGAACAGAGATCTTTAATGCATTTTCCCTATGTTCCTATTCCTAATTCTGAGTTGAATTCTCTCTTCACACTAAGTGAATTGAAAGGAGTCCTTTCACATGTTAAGGATTCAGCTCCTGGTGAAGATGGTATACCATATTCATTTATAGCTAATCTGTCTGACTCTGTTCTTTTAATATATTTAAATCTCATCAATACAGCTTTGATATCTGGCAACATTCCATCAAGTTGGAAGTCTCAAACAATTATTCCTATTCTGAAACCAAACAAAACTTCTTCTAATGTTTCTTCTTATCGACCAATTGCACTTTCTACAGTTCTTGCTAAAATTGCTGAACATCTCGTTAAGAATCGTTTGGAGTGGTTTTTGGAAAGCAAAAACTTGCTAGCTACATCACAGTTTGGTTTTAGGAAGGGTAAAAGTACGATGGATAGCCTTAGTGTGTTCACAACAGATATTCGCTTAGCCTTCACTTCTAATAACTCTGTAATTGCTGCTTTCCTGGATATTAGCTCAGCTTACGATAATGTCCTGGTATCAATCCTAGAACAAAAGTTGAATTCATTACAAGTTCCAACAATGCTGTCTAAGTTCATTATTAACATGCTTTCAGAAAGATCTTTACATCTTCATATTGAAGGGTATACATTTACCCGTTTAGTATGGAAAGGTCTCCCTCAAGGTTCTGTACTTAGTCCAATTCTCTACAATATTTACACTTATGATTTGGAATCCTCTCTAAATGAGTCAGTAAAAGTCCTTCAATATGCAGATGATTTACTTCTTTATTTATCTGGTCATTCTGTTGAAAATATTTGTACTTCCTTAACCTCTTCTCTAGTCTTACTGAAGACTTGGCTAGAAACTAATGGTCTAGACCTGTCAATTGATAAAAGCAACATTGTCTTGTTTACTAGAATGCGTAAGCCTCCTTTATTTACAGTAAGGTATAATAATATCCCTATGCCCATTAAAAACCAGGTAAAATTTTTAGGTCTTATTTTGGATACACATCTTACTGGTTTACCACACTGTGATTATATAGCTGCTAAATGCGAACGAAATATCAACATACTTAGATGTCTTGCTGGTGTTTGGTGGGGAGCACATCCCTTTTCATTAAAATTACTGTACAACACCTTGATAAGAAGCGTATTGGATTATGGAACTTTTTTGCTGGATCCTGCTAATGTTGCTGGTCTTAAGAAACTGGACAGTGTTCAGTCCAAGGCACTTAGAGTGGTTTCAGGTGCAATGAAAAGCAGTCCTATTAATTGTCTTCAGGTGGAATGTGGAGACCCTCCACTTCATTTACGACGTCAATTTTTAGCTGATAGATTTATGGCTCGGTGTTTGCAATTTACGTATCATCCTTTGCGAAATAAACTTTCCATTCTCTCTGAAGAAGTAATTTCATCCACTTACTGGAGGCACAAAGCTACTCCGTGTTTAGTTAAAAGCTTTAGAAAATACAATTTAATTGAAGCTCCTTGTCACCAATCTGAGTTTCTTCCTTTATTTCACTGTAATTACAGTTCATTATTATTGTCACCGAACATACATTATAACCTTAACATTTTTCGAAATGACGTATGTCATAACCTTAACTTCAACTTCACTATGGATAGAGACTGGAAGGGCTGCCATCTCTTGTTTACAGATGCTTCGAAGCATGGAAGAGACTCATGTGTGGGAGTAGGTGTATGCCACTCCCAATATAATATCGTCCAAAAAATAAAGCTCCCGCCCGAATCATCTGTATTTACGGGAGAATGTTACGGGCTATTCAAAGCTGTCGAATACATACTTATGATGGGCTTACGGAATTCACTCATTTTAACTGATGCAAGGAGTGCCTTACAATCTTTGGCCAGATTCCCTTTCTATTCTCATAATCCTTATATTATATTTGAAACACGTGAACTCCTCTATAGGTGTTTTAATAAGGGGTATTCAGTGCATTTTGCGTGGATACCCTCGCATTGTGGCATTCTAGGTAATGAGAGAGCTGACCAGTTAGCTAATGATGCCGTATTGTGTGGCGACGTTTTTCCGTACAAAAATAACACCCAAGATCTGGCAGCTCTGCCCAGGGTTTATCTACAGAAATCCTGGGGTCAGCTTTGGTCCGAGCAATCAGCGAAAGGGAAATTCTATCGTAATATTCAGCCATCCATTTTTGTTAAACCTTGGTTTAGTAAGTACAAGCTAAACAAAAAGATTACAACAATATTCATACGTATGCGATTGGGTCACGTATGCACTCCTGCTCATCTTGCCAGGCTTGGCATTGTGCAGAACCCTGCGTGTGAATGTGGCGCTGAAGTGGGAGATCTGAACCACCTTATTTTTTCTTGCCCCCTTTATGACCACTCCTTACTTTTCCAAAGTCTTGTTTCCCTCCGAGTCCCTTTACCCACTTCTATCTCATGTATTTTATTTAATTTTAATGTAGATATTTATAAAACCATAGCTCTTTTCTTTGTAAATAATGATATAGCTATTTAAACATTTTCTAGATTTTATGTACATAATATAATGTAGTTCCTAGTTTACGCACCGAGTCGGCCTTTTTGTTGGGCCACCTGGTTACGTTTTATGGTTAGTTTTCTGTTGTTTATATTTCCCGGACTATTAATTTATTATATTTATTTAACAACTAATCTCCTTTCCATTTCCAAATTTTTCGTTGTAAAATTTTATCATTTCGCGAGTACTTGATTCTTACGTTTTGTTATCAAATATAATATTGTCAGTGGCAATAAGCACGAATAGTGCAATGCCAAAAGGAGAAAAAAAAAAAAAAAAAAAAAAAAAAAGAATAAAATAAACTTTTTCTTTAAAACTTTTACTATCAACTTATAACGTCATCGTCACTACACAATTCACGAGATTAGTGGCAACAATAATATTGTATAACTATATTGTTTGTTATTGTT
Organism: Xestia xanthographa; assembly: GCA_905147715.2. NCBI lineage: Eukaryota > Metazoa > Arthropoda > Insecta > Lepidoptera > Noctuidae > Xestia > Xestia xanthographa. Next base: position 19,747,683 of record LR990655.1, on the reverse strand, counting down.
GGCCTGGGGTCACGATGTCCTGGACGCTTTCCGCCAGGTCTGCTAATCTCTCGAGAGAAATAAATGGCTGTGAAGCCAGCAGAGTCTGGACGTTGGTCGGCAGAGGACTGCTTTATATTATCATCGTGGTACTGTGGATTTCCTTGGCCTGATAAAGTTTAGGATTTCCTTTTCAGGGCGTATCACGTCGGAGTCACCAATTTAGTGGTTGTTGTACACTAACTAAATTAAATTAAAAATGTTCATAATTCTATATAAATTTAGTAGTATATTTACAAGACAGAGAAGTGAGAGATCAGAAGAAAAGTAAAAATTATATCGTGAAGGTTTTATGTACATAAAGTTTCTAAATAAGTAGGTCGCTACACCATATTATAGGGTGTGCGTTTCGATGGCGTAACCACGGCGTTTTTTTTTTTAAAACAACTATGCCATGATTTTGTAAAAATATGTATGTATGTACGTGGTTCAAATTTCCCAAAACCTTAAATTTGTCAAAGTTATGGTTAAAAAGTTATAAGGGTTTGAACGTGGCACGCCATCGAAACGCGGAGAACCGCGCGGCCACGGAAATCTTAAAAACTAAGCGTTGCAGAGACCTGAAATTTAGGTAAATAACAGATTTAATTTGTAATTGTTGTAATAAAAATATAAAAAATCCTAGGTTTATATTTCAGGAGCATACGTACGGTATCGCTTATCACCTTCAAAATGTTCTGAATGTGAAATTTAAAATTGAAATTAATTAATTTAATTAATTAATGAATTTAATTTTAAATTATTTTTTTTACAAAATCTTGCCGTAGTTTAAAAAAAAATAATGCCGTGGTCGCGCCAACGAAACGCACACATTACAGGAGTGCAATAAAAATGCACAGGCCCTTCAACTTCAGCGAAAAACAAATGACACGTCACTGACGTCATGCATGAAATGAAAAGGACAGAAATATAGGTCTTAATATTTAATAATATTTATTTATTTATTTAGTACAGTATTTAAAACCATTAACACTAAATTAAATACCTAATCCTTTTACTCGGTCTTCTCGCAGAACCACAAACATTCCAACAATATCGTCTTCCATTCATCAGCAAACAAGTCCAATCCAGGGTTGGTCTCCACGAGAGCGTTGAGGTTCGTAAGCATACGTGGTACAGGCGAAGTGGATCGAGCTACAGTGCGACTAAATGGAACATTAAACAATTTATGTTTCCTAGAGCGAATATAATTATTTGGAACAAATAATTGACACAGCTCAGCATGTAATTCCGAGGCGTTGGTATAACCATGTATAATTTTATACGCAATTGTAAGTTGGCCAACAGCACGCCTGACTTTAAGGGAATTAAAATTCAAACATCCTAAAAGAAATTTAGTAGGATACATATATGGATAATATCCAAATACATGTTTGTAGAGGTACCTGAGAAAAGCTTTTTGCACTTTTTCCAGCATAAGTGTATAGGTTACCTCGTGAGGATTCCATACACAAGCGCTAGTTTCGAGCTTGCACCGAACTAAGGCGTTGAACAAGAGCTTGATAACTGCCTGGTTATTAAAACCTTGACAGTTACGTAAAACAAAACCTAAGCGTCTGAATGATTCTTTAGCCAAGCTTATAATGTGTGTATGAAAGGTCAGTTTGCTATCAAACAGTACACCGAGGTGTTTCACTGTCGACACTCTGGTTATAAACTCGTTGTTCACACTGTAGTCGTACTGTATTGGGTTCCGCATACGGCCAAAGCTCATAAATTGACATTTAGAGGTGTTAAATTCCATTTTATTAGTGGCAGCCCATTCACTCAAGGCATCGATATCACGCTGGAGAGCTATACAGTCAGACACGGAGTTTACTGTTGCATATATTTTCAGGTCGTCGGCGTAAAGTAGACATTTCGAGTGTTTTATTATTTGTGGCTGATCGTTTACCATAATCAAAAAAAGCAAGGGACCTAAAATGGAACCCTGACTCACGCCTGATCGTGTATGATACGCATGTGAATTGTATGAGCCAAGACGAACAAATTGCTGACGGTCCCGGAGATAGTCAGAAAACAGAAGAAGAAGACTGGGTGTAAATCCTATGGCACTTAACTTGCGTAACAAGATGTCGTTATTAATTCTATCAAAGGCCTTACGAAAATCGAAATACAGCACATCTACTTGCTGTCCGCGGTCCATTTGAAAAGAAATAAAATCAACTAATGTTAGCAAATTGGTGTCAACTGACTTTTTGTTGCGAAAACTATGTTGTTCATTGCACAAATAAATATCGACTTGTCTTTGAATTTCCTTATATAAAATGTGTTCAAATACTTTAGCAGGGGCAGACAATATAGCAATAGGCCTGTAGTCTTCAACTGATGATTTCAACCTTGTCTTCGGTATAGGAGTAACCCTAGAGAGTTTCCATTGAGTTGGGTATTTTCCAGTGGTTAATGATAAGTTGAATATATGACATAGAGGGATGGCTATGGAAGTTTTAGACAGTTTAAGGATATTAGCTGGAATGTTATCCGGTCCAGCAGAACTACTGAGTTTTAATTTACTGATACCACGTTCTACATCGTTAGTTGAAAAATTAACTAAACTGACGCAGTTACTATTGCTATATGTTTCAAGAGCACATATTTGGGAGACATTCAAATCAGGTGTTTCAGGTAAGAAAACACTGGAAAAGAAATCAGCAAAAGCATTAGCGGCATGGATACCCTACAGTGATTGACCCTTATAGTTGATTGTAGGCTCAAAGCCTCCTTTGCATCGAAGGGTGGATATGTGCTGCCAAAACTGTCGTGGGTTGACTCTTATATTACGTTCAACATGATGTAAATGTGAATTATATGCTTTGATAATGCGGGGCTTAAGGTTTGCTCTTAAATCAGAAAATGCTTTGTATACCGTTAAACAAGTAGACTTTTTCCAAGTTTGATGTAGTCTGTGTTTATTTCAAAGATCTGTTATTATATCACGATTGTACCAAACTGGATAACGTTTGCGACTAGCTTTATTGCGTAGTTTTTTTGGCATACATTCGTTAAAGAAATTATAAATAATTTCATAAAAACTATTCATGCAAAAATTAATATCAGTTGATTCTATTACGGTACTCCAAGATTCCTCATTAAGTAGAGTATAAAGACGTTCATAATCGCACTTATTAAAATTCCAGTCCTTAGACCGATCACTATTACTAGCTGGCATAGGACGAACATGGGAAGCTGTGTCAAACTTTAAAGTAATATCCAGTGGCGGGTGGTAATTATCGAGTTGTACCATACCTTCTGACTCGCTTATAGATACCTCGACGCTCTCGTGAACCAACACTACATCTAGTATACCTCCATGCAGATTCTTCACAACATTCTTCTCAGTCATGCTACAAAATAACAGAAAATAACAGAAATAATTATTAATATTAACCGAAGCACTATTTAAATTTAAATCACCACATATGAAAACAGTGCCCTTTATGGTTTGTATGAAACTCTCAACTTTACAAAACCACGACATATAGTCGTTATCAGTTGCACTGGGCTTTATGTACACTACACATACAAATATCAAGCGACCATCTATGTCACATGATACCCACAGATCTTCACCGCTATCCGTTTCAAGATCCCGGCGTCGATTCATGAGTAGACCAGCCCGTGACAGGAGCATCACACCGCCGCACGGAGAACCACGATCTCGTCGTATAACGCTGTAGCCGTTACAGGTAACTTCAGAGTCTTCAACCGAGTGATCGAGAAATGATTCCGTTACAGCAATAATATCATATTCTAATAATAGTAAATTGGTTCTCCACATCATGAGTTTAGTCTTTAATCCGCGAACATTTTGATAAAAGATGTCGATTGTTGTAGTTTTGATAGGTTTACTGTGGGTGGCCTGAGCCACGAAAAGTATGCTGAGTTTGTGTTAATCCCGGCTTCTTATATTTATAACGACGTATATAGGGAAACCAGAGTTTAATTTGGGCATTTACTGGCCAGACATCGACCGAAAAAATCTTCTCAAAGAACGGAACAGGAATTCCAATTTTATAAGACTTGTAATGTCCTATAAGTGTGAGTTCGTCGACTGTACAGGTTGCTGTGGGACATAGCTGTCGCAAATAAACACGAACATCCTCGACATTTGATTCCATATTCCATACATGGATAAACTTTCATGTTTCTACAGCTTTCAGCGTCGTTTATATACATTTGTGCCCGCCGTGCCAGATAATGATTTCTGTCCATTGTAGGATTCTGAACTATAGAACTGTAGATATTCTTAGGCTGTAGGTCTTGTCTTTGAGGCGGTTCACAATTAATGCTGGAAGAACTTGGCTGACTGACTGAATTTAACTTTTTTTGCCGCTTGCGCTTTTTGGGCGCTGAGGGGCCAAAAGCTTGAAGAGGTTTATCGGCCAAAGATTTCTGCTGATCAACTACGTGCACCTGTACGTTACTCTGCAGACGCTCTTCTTCGAACTTTTTTAGTTTGGCATCCATAGCGGCCATTTGGTTAGAATATACCTCGAGTTTATCATGATAGCAGGAAACTAAGGACATTGCTTGGCATAATTGATCGCTGAGCGTCAGCACTTCATGACGAAGAAGACGTATTTCAGAGTTTAGCTCGCTCGAGTTTGCAGATTGGATCTCATCAATCTTAGGTATTGTTCTTCTATCGAACAAAGGACATGTCAATATCGCGTGTCCCCCTCCCGCACCGCACCGGGGGGGCACGAAAATTCATAGGAAAAGGCGCGCGTAAAAAAATATGAAAAGGCTTTTGGGAAATCGAATTTTATGAAAAAACAACTGCATAAATCATTATCAAATAAAATTTATTGAATTCTTCGATAATTGTGCTGTGTCGGTAGCGACTTTGTTTTGGAAATTTGATACTTCTTTTATTACTAATTTACGCCCAAAGATACGTTAAAATTGGCAATAAAAATGAATCTTTGGTAGCTCGTAACTTTTGAATGGCTTTTTATTTTACTATTCTGTTTCCACACAGACACAATTAATAATGAGACAAAACGATATCATGTTTAACTTTAGATGTACCATGTCAAACAGTGGAGTAATAGCCCCCCGAAATTTGTATGGAAAATATGTTGTGCAGTTCAACCTTAACGACGGCTATAAAAATCCAACTGGCAGCATCTCACTAACTAGCCTTTAAATAGCCCAATAACTTAAAAAAGCTTTACACAATAGCTTGTGCTAACAGTGGTTCTACTCCACTCACTCCTTTACCAGAAATATGTAGGTACCCTACCTCTACCTACTCTATCAAAAAAAAGTAGAGTGACACTAGACTTATCTCCAACTTAGGTAATCTGGTTCTGGTAGAATGTGAAAAGTACCTGCCTACCCCAAGCACTTGAAAAGTAGTACGTCTACTCAACTCATAGCACCAAAACGAGGTTAGAAACAAACACGTACCCTTCACTGCCGTTAATAAAGTGTTCGCAAATAAGTGCAAAATCATAGCACATAAGAACGATGTAGATTATGAGACCTCCACAGGAGGGCAGCACTCGATGCAGCAGGAGTGATTGCCATGCTGGTATCTTCCACCCAAGCACCTCTCCCGACACTTCTGGATCCAATTCACAAGTCACCATTTCGTATTATCTTTGTAACATTATATTTTCCGTTTTGTTCTAACTAAGGGTTTTATTTCACTTGGCACATCGTGACGTTACAGTCCCCGAAAACCATACTTTTCATAAAAACTAGGTATCTATCAAGTAAAAAATAAACTAGAACTGTTTTCGTTGAAACAATTGTACTTAAAGCAATAATGTGTTGTATTCGTATTCCCCACGCCCATTGATAAAGATAAGATAGCAGAGTTGAGTCAAATAGATAACTTGGCTGACATAGTTTCTAATCAGGTGTGCATTAATATTTTCGTTTTGACCGCAAACAGTAGCTGTATTTGTTTGTAGAACCTTTAATGAACACGAAGTATGTCTTGCAGCTGCTACTAACCTGTGCACCCTCTTTACTGAAGCAGAGTCATCATGATTCATCACCAAGTCTTAACAACACAGCAGATTGCAGACTGCTTGCAGATTATGAAATAACAATAATCGAGTAACATGTAGCTTTCCTATTTGGGCAACATTTTAAAAGACCTAGAATTTTAAATAACGCATTTGCATTTCCAAGAATGATTTTTGTATGGACAAACCGAGTCCCTATAATGCACGTCACAGCAATGCACACACCAGCAATGCACACACCAGCAATGCACGACACAACAATGTACGACCTATGTCTCCAATTGCTGGGGTGTACCTTGCTTGTCCGGACCAAGAATGTACAGCATGATAATTGGCGACATCACGTGACTCGAAATTTTGGGACATGGATACTAGGTAATTGAGCTAGGTAGTGCTGTTCCGAAAGACGTTAGACGATTGATTGCGTGATTGAAAAGTTGATAGGGACTCGATCAGCCATTAACTGATAAAACAAGTTCCATTTTAAGTTCACCAGCAATGTAAAAAGGCGAATAAAAATTCTGTGGAAATTGCATGTAAAAACACGACAGTCTCGGCAGTCTCGCGCCAGTGTCATTTTGGCTCCGTTATGTTGAGGTTGAATGATGGGTTTAAAAAGCGTAGTCGACGCTTTACAGATAGTCGAAATGGGCAAAAAAAAAGCTGCCACCCTATACCCCGTTAGCCATGTCGTCGGATTTCTGCCGGCCTTCGGCCTACGCTCATGTCCCAAAGTATGACCTTCGGGGACCAAATTTTAAATGAATGAAATAAAAAAACAAAAAAAAATTACTCGATTCACAAAAAGAGAATCCTGTAGCTGGGATCGAACTCAAGACTCATGATTGTAAAACAGCACTGTACCCTTATTGTTAATCGTAGTGAATATGTAGATCATGGTGCTTCCACAGGTCGGTAATGTTCGGGATGGCGAGAGCCAAAATGATACTGGCGCGAGTTGGTCCTGGAAAAACAACTACCTATTGGCGACGCAAAGATTCTAAAGGCTGCTTTACGCCGCCGCCGGGGCAACACTGTGCGACATTGCTGCATGCCACTAGGCCGCATGCTACAATAATTTAATGTGTTGCACATCGTGGCAAAAATCTTGCGGCATGGCAACATCTTGCGTCATTCTGCTAAAGTTACTTCGTCAGCCATATTCTACGGTGTCTTGTCCCCACCTCGATCAAAAGTTGGTAGACTAAAACACTCCATTAAAATGTACAGCACGATGCTTTAAAAATTATCTAGGCACGATGTTGCCTCGGTGTAAAATAGGCTGCCGCATAACGCAATGACAGGTTTTCTTTTTGAGGTATTAAAAAAAAACTTAGTTTCCAAGAACTTTATTGATGGCGTTGAACTTACTATGATAGTTGCACAAGATGACGCACGCCGCAAAATGTGGCATACAGCAATGCCGCACAGTGTTGCCCCGGTGTAAAGCAGCCTTAACTAGCGCCTCAAGTGTCAAAATTATTGTGAAGCTGTCTAAGAACGATACTTTGACAGTTTTCGATACAATTTACGTCACGAAAAATTTTATTTATTAAATATAAATCAGATTAATGTGGTTTCTTGCTGGACGAGACACTAATTATGTTGTCAATGGTCGATGTAATTAAAGCGTCTGCAGGATACACAAAACCAATGCGTTCTGGAGAAGAATTATTACGGAGTGGAGGTTTGTGAATTGATCAATTACTTTTATATTCATTTGTATCTTATCAATAAATATCGTTATTATGTTAAACTATAAAGATTTATTCGTTATAAATATTTATCGTTATAGTATTTAACTCGGGCTGTCTGTTAGTTAGTCTGTAACACTTTTATAGCTAGTTAAAATCAGTTTTTTAGGTTCCGTTCCTTGAATTATCATACTAACTCCTAGCGCCATCTATCCAGCGACTAGGGAAGAGCTAAAAAGAAAATCCCTCATTCCAGATGGATTACATGTTGCGCACCTCACCATAATCATACACAGCTTGTAACTTCTTTTAGGCAAACGCAAAATTGAAGGAAGTTGGATTGTTCCATTGATAGACAAATCCGTCCCACTGAGCAAATGTTCTCTCATCGGGAGCGTCTATTTGTATCATTGCTCAAAATCTGGATAGTTAAATTACAAGTCAATGCTGTGGTGAGGGTGCGCCATTATGGTGGAAACGCCAGGGACTTCAGAGGGAGCCACTCTTCCGAGTAGGTATAAAGCAGTAGGCAACCAGTGATGATTCTGCATGTTTCAATAAGTGCTACATCTACCGCACGGCCGCACGGGCATGATGCCATACTGGGCAAGTAAATTCGCCAGCTTAAGTTATGGATTTTCTCTTTGTGAATCGAGTCATTTTGTTTTTATTCTAATCTAGGTGTTTGTTTTTTCTTTTATTTCTTTTAGAAACCATTCAGATGTAGGAGCCTCGCGAATTGCCGCTCCGTCGACCGGGACTCCGTCAACTTGATGCAAGAGCGAGCGATTCAAATTATCACGCCCTTGCACGGTGTAAAGCACGAGTAGCTAAACTCATGTGGTGTAAAGTGCAAAAAATGACTGATCCAAAGACATTCAAATATTTTAACTATTTCTTTTAGATCTTTTTGGACTGATCTTAGGCTCCTTCAACAGGTCTGTGATGTTCATGATTGTTTGGGATGGCGGGAGCCAAAATGACACTAGTGCGAGACGGTCGTGTTTTCTTGACAAACAACGATTGGCGATGCAAAGATTATCCGCGCGCATCTAGTGGCGAAAGGAGACAGTTTTTTTTAGGCCCTCTTCGATGTTGCGTATATTCATATTACTTACACCAAAAAAAAGTAACCATTTTATTATAGTAATAAACGAAAGATTACATAGAAACGAAACCGGAATCTTAAAATCATAACAAATAAGTTGTATTATGATATTTTTTTGCGAGTCAAATCATTCCTGTTGTGGTCAATGCCATTTGACAGAAAATACTTACGTAAAAAGGAGCGTTTTTTCCGTGTATAAAAAAAAAGTATGGTATCCATTGGTAATAATATCTGCTTTAATTAAAATAGAATATAATATAAAAAGAAATAATATTAAACTGTGAGCTTTGTATTGCTATTTTAGAGATTTCCGCTAAAATATTTTAGATGGTAGGTACCAATAGAAAATCATCATGGCACGGAACGTTGTAAATCCGTCTTTTTGGTGGTTGACAAACAACTTCATTTAAGGTGGATGCTCAAAGGTAGCCCGCGAAATTCAAATTTTCTTACGTTTTTTGCAATTTGCAGGCCAGTGCTAGGTTGTATGTTGATTAAAATATTGTTTGCGACTGTAAGACGTATGTAGTAACACAATTATAATCATCAAAATCATCAATACAACCCTCCAAGTTCATAATGGTGCAAGAATGATTTTGACCTTGGAAAAGTAATTTTGACACCAATATGAACTTTGAGGGTTGTATTGATGAGTTTGATGAATATAATTCTGTAACTACATACGTCTTACAGTCGCAAACAAAATTTTAATCAACGTACAACCTAGCACTGGCCTGCAAATTGCAAAAAACGTAAGAAAATTTGAATTTCGCGGGCTACGCTTGAGCATCCACCTTAACATTTACTCTTTCCGTTTATTTCAGTTTATTTTGATTGTTGTAAAAGGGTTTCTGCGATTTTTTCGCATATAATAAAAACTATTTTATGAAAATAGCATCTGCTGGTCGTTGTGTCAATTGTGCAGTAAGATTTCAATGCAATGTGCGAATACAATTACTTTTAGAGACTGGTACAGACGTGTTATTATTATTGTTTATTGTTAGATTCACGTTTTCATTTTCGAATTTCTTATCATTCCGGTTAGACATGGCTTAGCTAATATTACCACTGTAATCTGGAGATTATAAGGAAGATATCTATATACGTTTCATTAATATCTGCTACAATTTATGTGGGTGGCCTATTCTCCAAACAAAAAAAATTGTCTCCTTTAGAAGTTGTCTAAGAACGACACTTTGCTTTAAAGTTGAGGTTGTTTGGAGAAAATCAGATGGATCACGATTAGATACATAAACCTGTTACTAATAAATGCAGAAATACGAAATATTGTTGCGTTCCTCAATGTAGTGCCTAGTTACGGAGATTCTGGAATAAGTTTTCATTTGTTTCCAAACAAAACCCTCCAAGTTCATAAAGGTCTAGCAATGACTTTGACCTTGAAAAAATCGTTTCTCGACCTTTATGAACTTGGAGGGTTGTATTGATGGTTTTGATGATTATAATGCTGTAACTACATACGTCTTTCAATCGCATCCAATATTTTAATCAATATACAACCTAGCACTGGCCTGCAATTTACCAAAAACGTAAGAAAATTTGAATTTCGCGGGTTACCTTGGAGCATCAGCCTTAAGTACCTCCACAGAGTGCAACTCGTTCATGGGTCAATTTACAAAAAAAATATACGCTTCTACAACAAACTTCCCATTGAAACTCGTAATATAAGTACCCATCACGAATATTAAAAATTGCATTAAAACTAAACTTTTAAAAAAAGGTTATTACAAAATATCAGATTACCTACTTAAGGTGGATGCTCAAGGGTAGCCCGCGAAATTCAAATTTTCTTACGTTTTTTGCAATTTGCAGGCCAGTGCTAGGTTGTATGTTGATTAAAATATTGTTTGCGACTGTAAGACGTATGTAGTAACACAATTATAATCATCAAAATCATCAATACAACCCTCCAAGTTCATAATGGTGCAAGAATGATTTTGACCTTGGAAAAGTAATTTTGACACCAATATGAACTTTGAGGGTTGTATTGATGAGTTTTATGAATATAATTCTGTAACTACATACGTCTTACAGTCGCAAACAAAATTTTAATCAACATACAACCTAGCACTGGCCTGCAAATTGCAAAAAACGTAAGAAAATTTGAATTTCGCGGGCTACGCTTGAGCATCCACCTTAAATGTTAAAACACGCTTGAGAATGAGGTGCTCGCTTAGCCTGTGAATCCTGTGATATCTTATTTTATGCCTCTGGATGTTATACTACATTTATTTTCATATTAATTTTATTTTTGACACTGAATTAATGCCTCAATATTGTAATAATATTAATTTTTCGTATTTTTTTTGGTTGGTTACCTATATTGACATGATGACTTAGCTCATTGACATGATAATAATATTAATTCAGTCAAATGTAACTTTGTTTGTGAATGTGAGTATCATCTATGCTAACGACTCAATAACTAATACGTGACACCAGACTGTCTGACGGGTTTGAGTATTTTGTAAGTGGCCTACTCAAATATTCTGCAGCTCTGGTAGTGTCGTGTGATAGGTCGTTGAGCTCCATAAAATGTGGTTGAGCTACACGATGACTGATGCATGCGTGCTGTCTCTCGGGACAGGTCAACTCAAACCTGCTATGGCTCTTTCCTCAAAAGACCATAACAGACAATGCCTACATGATCACACTCACATTGATATCGCTTCAAATAATAGTGTCTGGACTGTAAAAGAGACCACGATCCCTGAGTTTTTTTCGGTATTTCTTCTCTGGGGTAGTCAGTTAAGAAATGCCGGTGCCTTCGTTCTCTTACAACAAAATACTGACGTTTCTAAGTGATTTAATATCCTATTTGCAAATAAATAATTTCATTTCATTTCTTTTTGAACGATTCTAAATTTGAATTTGAAAAAAATAATTATAAATAAAAGATTTACGCGGCTTATTGGTAGCGAAGTCCGAAGGTTTCATTTACCTACAGAGGGAGTCGTTACCCGTGGTACCGGTGATTATTTTAATTACCCGTGGTTCCATGGCAATAGGGATTGTTTCCTGGACTTCTGAATATATCGATAGAAAATACAAATCCATAATAACAGCCTAAGTACGTTATTTACGAGTACAAGCGGTGTCCTTCGTCCTACTAAATAATATGATCGGTTCCCAGCGAGTCACACCCAATCGTGTCACATTGTGGCTCAGTGGGATTTTTTTCCAACATGTCACGGTTACACTGGGTGTGTGTGACACGTTGGGAACCCTCCTGGAAAAAGGTTGCAACGGGTCACACAGTGTGACTCGATGGGAACATACTTCTGAAAGTCTGAAGTTGTTTTGTTGATTATAAGATAATCTAGCAAAAGCACTACTTAGCATAAGTTCAAGGTGGTACCTATGTATTTTAATTCTGGGTAATAGCCACTCGTCTGTTATTCGAATGGCGCGACCCCACAACCAGACCCCACAGACGCGCGCTAGCGCGGGTCATGACCACAAATGAAGGGATATGTACGTGATACTAGAATACTACTAGTGCGTGATTCTATGATCGAATTTCCTTTTTTAAATTTTTGTTAGCTTAGTACTTTTTCCAGGCGAAAAAAAAAGCGGACTCTGGCTAATCTGGCTTAGACAAATATGACACTCCAGCTTTCTCTCTGTTCAACCGTTTTCATTAAAGATAGTTAGTTAGGCGGACAAGAGAAGTGTAACTATCGAAATTCTATTTGTGGGCTAAAACACCTTTTTTTTCGGATGGGAAATCTTCAAATGACGGGTCCCGCTCTAGGCGAAGTGTCAGACTTTTGCTGATTATAGGGTATCCATGTTCCTTCTTGGCCCTTTGTGTTGGCCATGGTATATCTTCGTCTTTGCGGACCCCTTTTTGCTGACATCTTTTTGAGGCGCGCGTGGAACACAAACGTGCGTGTGTAGCCCTCCTCCTAATTTTTGTGTTGTTATGCCCGACAGGCCCCACAATGCTCCAAAACGAATGTATGTCTTTATGTACCTACCACCTAAGTTCACATTGTGGAATGCAATAAACGTATTGAGTATTGCCGTCAACATTGCCTGTCGTCGTCGTAAGACGGACGGACGGCGAGCTAGCCCCTAGCTCACCGCCCACAAGGGGGGAAAGAAAATACGATATAGTTACAATTTTACAAAATCTCTAATATTTACAAGATATAACAACTGAATCCAAAATCTTATTTGATATAATGATCAATTAATATAATAAACGTATATGTAAATATAAAGTAACTATTTTTTTTGTGCTACATAGACATACATTGAATATTCGTCGTCATGTTTACCTTTGCCAAAAAAAAAGTTTGTTGTGGACACTTTGACAGTTGACAATGACATACTGTGATGCCAGATCTACTGATTTAGCAGGAGATCTACGATTTAAAAAAAATCTACTGATCTACTGCCTTGATTGGAAATCTACCTGCTTTTTTCAAATCAGATCGTATCATCTAGGTATTGACGACATGTCGTGTCATCTGGCTTATAGGCCTAGATAACATGACATTTGGTCAACAACCGTAGTAAGTATCGAAAAATATTGGATACGTGTTCTTTGTTTTATCAAATTAATAAAAAATGTCGAAGATAAAACGTGTCAAAGCTCATGAGTTTGGCTTGGGACGTCACATTTGAGTAAAAAATGTACTCAATTATGACGTTACACGAGTTTTCGACGCAATGTATCGTCTTCATTTTAAGTTTACGTGAAAAAAGAAAAAATACGTGTCCAATATTTTTTGAAAATCTATCTGACAGACTAATGGGGAGACACAGGCAAAGATAATCTAAGATGGCGCCACCATAGCTGGTGTCAATCTGACCAATGAGGTTAAGCTATTTTGAAATATATTATGACATTACCACATTTTCAACCAATGACGATGTTGGGAACCAGCTATGCTAGCGCCATTAGTTCCACAGTGTGTCTCCCCATTAGATTTTTTTGTCATGTACCCTATTCAAGCTCAATTCCTTTTTACCTCATGTGGGTATGACTTTTTTAATCTACAGATTTTTCCTTCGATCTACTGCTTAAGGTGAATGCTCCAGGGTAGCCCGCGAAATTCAAATTTTCTTACGTTTTTTGCAATTTACAGGCCAGTGCTAGGTTGTATGTTGATTAAAATATTGGACGCGATTGTAAGACGTATGTAGTTACAGAATTATAATCATCAAAACCATCAATACAACCCTCCAAGTTCATAAAGGTCTAGCAATGACTTTGACCTTGAAAAAATTGTTTCTCGAGCTTTATGAACTTGGAAGGTAGAATTGATGGTTTTGATGATTATAATTCTGTAACTACATACGTCTTACAATCGCGTCCAATATTTTAATCAACATACAACCTTGCACTGGCTTGCAATTTGCCAAAAACGTGAGAAAATTTGAATTTCGCGGGCTGGTCGAAGCATTCACCTTAAACTTTAATTTTTCTACTGATTTCTTCAGATTCCATCTGGCAACACTGATTACATTAGACAAAGACATTACTTTCTTGCTTTCTTGAGGTTTGAGAAAAAAACTTTGTTTTGTGTTTCACAAATTTAATTTATCAAATAAATAGTCACACTCACAGTCAATGTTTCGTCTTTGCAGTAACAGGAATGTTTCACTTTTCAACGTTCTCGGAGATGGCTGAATGAGCAAGGTACGTATTTTTATATTGAACAGTATAAAATAGTTCTAAAGCTTCATCCCTAAATAAGTTTCTTTAGAACATTCAAATCTTGGGTTCTTGGGACTACTCTCTAGTTCAGTAATAAACAGTCCTAAGTCAGTTATTTTGGCTGAAAAAGCAGCAAATAGCTGTAACGAGCAAACAAGGATTCAAGTGCTCTAATCAATTCAATACAACCAACTTTTACAATCTTTATCATCATCTTATAGCTTTTCACATCTCAGTGGCATGTTCACTACTGGAAATTGGTTTCTAACAACAGAGTGAATATACTATTAGCTTTTTCTCAATAAAAAGGCTGCTGGATGTCATTTTATATCATTTGTTTATAATTTTTTCAACTTTAGTTTCAAATATTTTTTTTTGTTTACTTAATCATAATAATGATCACAACACTATATTGTCACAACATGAATCCCTGAAGGGGTGTCAGAGGTGTTCCCATGTGTCACAGTCGACACCTGGTACACCTTCTTTTCACCGATGATTATTACATCCGAAGATTGGTGGAGGGAGAGTCCTATCACAATATTTACTATGGAGATTGAACCCACAACCTCTGAGTTAGCAGTCCACTACCCGAGTAGTAGACTGACTTATCACAGAAGTAGTCATAATAATTACTGTGATTAAGGTTATAATGCTGTTAATGCTTTACTTACAGACATGGAGGGATCTCAAATCAAGGGCCAAGAGTGCGAATGCAAAGTGGGATCGAGCTCGACCCTGGGAATTGTGCATTTACATTTAAAAGCCTGCAGTTAACATCGCACTCCTAAAACAATTTAGGAAAAATAATTAGCATACTTGTATAAGTAGCTATAAATTGATTGTGGACGTTGTTGGGTACCTAGATACTGGGATGGGATAAATATATCCTCTGAATGAGTTATTAAAATGTTCTGAAACACTACTGCACCTAAATGTACACTTTTGTAATACTTTTTAATAAATTATTCTAATTCTTATTTAACTTGAAAGAAATATTGGAAGATTTAATTATGGCTTTTCTGTGATTATAGATTGTTAAATAAATAAAAGTCAATACACTGTAAATTGGAAAATAAATAAGTACTAACAAACTGTGTGTTATTGCTGTAGTACCCTCTTTTTATACCCATATGAGGGCTCATCGGGATTGGTGTTGTAGGGTGTGACTATTGTAATATGGGTGCAATCGACACAACCAAGGCAATCCCGCTTTCCAGTGCTGGAATCCTTCCACGATGGCTCTCCTTTAGCTGCAGTTCCTGGGACCTTCATGTAGGTGTGGAAGAGGCGGCGAACTATTGCCCTCGAAACTTCTTGCACAACCTTGCTCACAGTTTTGTGGCCAAGGGCAAGATTGTACTCCGGCCCAATGCACCTTTGGTAGATCCAAAATGTCGTTTCGTACTTGCATTTTCGTTGGAAATCGTTAAAATTTTAGTTAAGTACCTACAGTTGAAATAGTACTTACGTACTTGCGACATCGATTCGATTCGATGTAGCTCTTTGATACCCGCAATTACAGACACAATTCTATCTATCTATCATGGGGTTTTGGTTTCCGCACTTAGTCCTTAAGTGGACGACAATTAAAATAACAATGCACCAAGCAATGCACCGTACCCGATCCGGCTGGGGACATACAGACATACCTACTCAATTTGTCGAGATTAGCTGTCAGATTTTATCGAATCGATTCCTATCCTACGTACTTTCACTGCAGGACCTACAGAAACGTGCCCTCCGAATCCGAAGCACGGAATCACCTTACTTTCTAATCAATCAGGTGATTTTAACCTGCAATGCCTTACCTAAACTTGGAACAGTCCCTTAAAGATATTTTTGTGAGACAGTGTCTCCACCGGTAATCCAACCCATCGGATCGCGAGCCAAATACTCTGATCACAGTGTAGGCTTTTAATTTGTTGATGATTTAATAAAAATAGCTAATGGTTCATCATCATAACTGCAGTCCACTGCTTGACATAGGCCTCCACCAAGGTGCACCACAAGGTCTAGTGGTTAAATTGGTCTTTCTTACTTATTTATTAAGTATACTTAGATTATTATATTTATGAGGCCCATGTTCAATAGTGGACTTTCTATGGCTGATGATGATGATAATATTTATACTGCATTTTTGTTTATTTAATTTTACTTATAAGGTATCATGGAAAGAAGCAAGCTACGAATAGAGATCAAGAGATGATTTATGTATGGTCGCGGGATCTGTGTGAAGAACAAGGGAAAGGACTATCCTGCAGGACGTACCTAATACGGACGAGGAAGAGTGAAAAAAAGACAATGAAATTCAATATATAATTAATTTAATTAAATGTTAAGTTTATATTAAAACAATGATCATCATATAAATTACCCATTTCTTAATTTTAATTACAAATAAAAATATGTAACAAACAATTAGTAGGTGGTACCTACTATTCTAAAGGCTATTTATTGTCATGGATCAAAAATAAAAGTATTACCTATTTTAGTTGGTGTTTAAGATTATTTTAGATAGAGAGATAAGCTTTAGCATTCATAGAGCAGTAACTATAATGCTATCCTGATAATAATTTAATTTGCCACTTTCATACTAACTGTCTCCACACTTAATCTTACCTCAGGTTGCGCCCATAATTTTGTTTATCCAATTACTATTTTGGTCCTGGTCGCTGATCTTATTCTTGAATTTATTTCATAGTAGGTATTTCTTTCGCCTTAGCAGCTAGGTATGTAATTCAGGGCAGCTTTGACTAGGTATAACCAATTAACTTTTTACTAAAGTGTTTTTTTCTTCTGCTATGAAACCATAATATATAATGTAATGGAATTCTATGCCAGGCTGGCGGTCCCCTTGAGCAGCAAGCAGCAACACAATAGTGATATGGACTATGTTTGGGGCAAATGTTTAATTGCTTTTATAATTATCTCCATCAAGTGTGAGTCACACACATCTTCGATCACAGTGAAAATCTAAAATAAATAAGATTAATTAGAAAGTTATTATGATGGCAGCTACAGGTACTTACCTTCTACAAAATTCCTAGTTTTAAAAATATAAACACTGATGAATTTTTTTCACAGCTAGACTTTGCTAGCATGGTATAGTGTTATAGTATGTGCCTACTTATGTATTACTATTTTTAATTCTGTATTAAAGCTACATGTTATGTTGAGATCTTGTCACTGTCTCCACAGCTGCCAGCTGGTGTTAGTAGGTAATATGTAGGAATGTTTTGTGGATAGGTATTTATTTATCAGTTATTATGGACCTACATACATAATATAGAGTACCTAAAAGGATTGACTAATAAATCACAAAGCCAAAGGGACCAAACTAACAGCCCCCAGCTACAGAGCTCATCATGGTATCACAAATTGAGACGATTTGTAAGAGCTCGTAGTAAGAGCCCTGGTTGCTCATGGAGAAATTGTTGTAATGCTGATACCTATTCAAACTTCCGTATTATGTAAGTACTTATGTACACCAATGATGTTGTAATTTGTAACAGTTTATGTTCTTACTTGCCAAACATGTTTCAACATCTCAAAGATCACCAATGAAATATCTGTTCTTGTTGAAAACGCTTGCACGTTGCTGATGTTATTAAAAACTACCTATTTCATTAGCTTTTGTTTTCTTCCAGGACCATTTTCGCTTCCTAATTTAGCTGTAGGAGGGTGCCTTACAACCAGTACTCAACAAGAAAACCCAAACTGCGTTTTTATAGTTCCAAACAAAACAAACCAAACATAACATCACGATTATTTCATTCACAGATTACTTCAATATAATTGATTGAACGTCAACCATACCACAGAATAATAACTAACCATACGTCAAATGAAACAAAATCAATCCATATTCAATCAAAATCAATAAAATCTGTGTATCACCCGTCCCTAGTGTCACATGGCTTTTTACTTTTTAAATGTGACGTCACTGTTTGTTTTGATTCCAATTGGCGTGCTGTACATTGTCATGCCGGGCATTCTTGGTCCGGGCCGAGAATGGCCGACATGATAATGTACGTCATTGGAATTCAAAACACGTACATTCCAATGTCGTGCATTCTCGTGTTGTGCATTGTCATGTTGTGCATTGTTGGTTCCCGACAAACCGGCCAACCGTAAAACAAGTTGTAAACATGCAAAAAAATACAAGCTGTATAATGTCATTCATGACATTGACAAGGACAACTTGACAAGTAATTTTTAGGTTATTATTATTTTGTAAGTGTAAAATTGCGAAATAAATATTATACTATAGCCTAGGGTCGTTTATTATTCCATAAATAGATTGTAATTAATATTGAATGGCAAAATGTTGAGGAAAATTATCTCAAGAACATTAAGTCATCGTCCAAGGAGTTCAATAGTGCGGTGTGCTGATAATGTTGATATCAATAGGCAAATACACTGTGGAGTTTGTTTATTTAATCCTAGGTATACACCCAAGACAAACAGAACCTCACCAGCTTTAGCCAGCAAGTATCAAGTAATTACGGATGTAAATCCCACGATTATAGAGAACACTGCAGAAGAAGTACCCGTTGAAAACAAATATACTTTACTTAGTGATGAATTTGATGGCATTAATTTAGAAAGTAAGTAATCTGCCGTACATGTTAATTCTATTTATTTCTTGAAGTACAATACACATTATTAATTCATTTCTATACGTTTTAGGAGGCCAGAGAGGTGTTTTTGATATCGAAGATCTTGTGGAATTACTACAAAGAGAAAACTCCAAAGATATATTCGTAGCTACTGTTCCTCCAGAAATCCGTTATGTAGATTACATTTGTGTTGTCAGTGGTCGGAACAAGAGACATATATTGGGATTATCAGAATTTGTCAGAAAGGTGTACAAGAAGAAGTGTGATAAATCAGACTCTATACCTAGAATTGAAGGCAAAGAGTCTGAAGAATGGATGGCCTTAGATTTGGGTAATAATCTCTAATCATTTTAAGTTTATCAGCTATCAGGACACTACCTATAAATAAAACTCTTATATTTTATTACCCACATTATTTGTTTTAAAGCCAAAGCGTTTGATTTCCTAGAACCAGTCTATTTCTCTTTTCCTGGTGCCTGGTTTTTATATTTTTGAATGATTAACTTCTTTCAACATTAATTCAACTTTGATATTTTTAGGTAACATAGCATTACATGTCTTCACAGAAAAAGCAAGAAAAGCATATGATTTGGAGACGCTGTGGTCTGTTGGCCCTGAATATGATGACCAGATAAACAAGAAGAGTGAAGTTGTAGACATGTTTGAGAACTATAGTGATTATTTGAAAGACCTCAAACCCTTGGGATAAAGCTATTAAATAATATTTTAGTTTGTACTTAGTTTTTTGTTAATATCCAATCCCATATATAAATAATAATCATTTAATTCAGATGTTACAAGATCCATATAAGTAGCTACATTCATATTTATCCACATTCACAAAATTAATTAATAAAATTATGACCCTATACACATATGACCTCTCATTATTAGTGGTATGAATTAAAAGCCCTTTAAAAGTCTCATATAAAATGTTTATTTCTGCTTAATTACATTAAAGATACATATGGATTGCATAATTCAATCACAATTCACAATCTAAATAATTATGAAACATTGAATTCAATTATTTCAAATCAATAAATTAAAAACAAATATTCATAATATTTCAATATTGTAATACGAAAATTTATTATCCATTATAATTGCTGTAATAATATGTCTGTCTATCAAGATCAATACTAATATAATTTGATATACAAAATAACAATTTGGCATAATTTATAACTAGCTCAGAATTTTAAATGCAGTAATATGACAATGTAAAATTATACAAAAAGAACAGCGGTTGACTATTACATTCATACCACATTCACAAGATCCTTATTTCAGTCAAAATGCAGATGCACATACTAGTAAATCTAAGTATACACTAAGTAGCATAGTTTTGAAAGCAACCTAATATTAGTGCTTTATGAGTTAAAACTAACTATGTTTAAGGATAAAATATAGTGGAAGCCAATCAGTAATACAGACTGTAACATATTTTGTGTAGGAAATTAGCAATTAAAATAATTAATAAAAAAAAATGTTTGGACCACCAACAAGTCTTTCATTTTAGTGACTACGTAATTAGTAAATTTATGAGCATACAAAATAATATTGCACTGCCAATATAAAGCATTTGTGCACATACAAAATTAAATATTTTTGTTCAATGTAATCTTTAAGACTTACATAGTTAATAATTAAAATGGTATGAAATACCATTCACTATTGATTTCACTACCTGCAGCCTAATGATGTATCATCAAAATAAGTGAAAACTTTCATTTGTCGCTTGATAAAATCAAAAATGTCAAAATAAAACCTATAATCCCAACTTGAAGATACATTATTAGACCTCTAGTATCAAGGCAATAGTTGGCAGTTGTCAAATATTAATACTTAAATATTGTAAATTATTGCCAAATAGTAAAATTAACATTCAATCGGGTGCAAAAATTCTAAATACACATTCTTATAAAATACACAAATATTATTTGTAGATTTGTGATTCATTTTGGATCTCAATTTTGGCTCATGACTAACCAGTTTATGACAATATGGCTACACTTCGCCTTACGCCAGCACCTGAATTGACATTGTCTAAGCTTGACCATTTCTTAATGCCATTTTTTACCACTTCAGCAGCTATTTTATCTTCCATAAATCGAGACATAGCTTCTAACTTTTGTGCTCTCTCTTTGCTTAATGGTTCACTGGGGAATGCCAAATCATTGGCTTCAGCTAGGGTACGCAGATCAAAATAGTATTTAGCATACACACTAGATGGTACATTGATATTAAATTGTAACATTTCTAAAAATTGCCTCTCAAGCTCATTCATATCTTCTACAGTGATATCTTTCAAGATCTGGCAGTAATCTACATTCCAAACAGCTTGATCATCCCACACTTTACTTGCCAGTAAGATTGCTCCCAAGACTATTCTTTTCCAGTTGGATGGAGCAATATCTAGTTCAGCACATATTAAGAGACGCTCCAAGTACACCAAAGTGATAATAGCACATTCTGCTGTTAATTGAGCAGCATTAAACAATGTTCTTACAAACTTGTAAATCTGTTTGTGCTCAGGATTATACCTATCATAATCATCAGTTACTCCTTCTTTACTAAGGGGATGGAGCTTCTCATCAAATATGTCTAACTTCCGCTCTGATGTTCTGTTTTTAATATGATAGTAAATAGCGAGGGCTACACACTTGACCGTGTTCTTCAGATTAGGCTGAGATACTGTGCTATCATCTAAATAAATAGTTGAACAGGAACTGCTTTTTTTGAGCTTATTATCAGCGATTTGGTGTTGACTGCGTTTCCTGGTCATTCCATTTTCTATGGAAGCTTTAGAGCGCTCCATAAAGATGGTTCCAGCGATGGGGTCTTGTGAAGGATCGATGTCGCCGTCATCTGGCTCTCTCTCGCTGATATGCTGTATATTATTAGAGCTTACTTCTCCTTCCGGAAGGTAGTCCTCTAGTTTGACGATGTCCTTTCTGATCGGCGACGGACTCCGGTAACAACAGCAACTGTTTTGGTTACCCATTTTGTATCACATGTAACTGTATTACAGATTAATTGTTATCATTCTACAAGCACTGCCTCACCTCTAGACATGCGTAAACACTGTGCCGATACATAGGAAAGACATAAAAGGCCCGTAGTATCTGAAACAAAAGGTGCTACATGAATATTCTATTAATGAATGCCAACATTAGCATTGAATAAAAATAGGTCTTTATGGACATTACATTGTAAAATATCATACCCTAACATCTTCGGTTCCTAGAATAATCACACATTTTACCAGAACATAGAGCAACCCCAAGAAGATTTCATATTACTTTTTTGACAGTAGAATGCACACAGACAGAATATCGAATTGAACTTGATAGTTGCAATAATACAAAACAACAGCATTCATCTCACTGACGTATAAATCCTATGGACTTGGCATACCTACAAGAAAAACGTGGACATACCTACAATAAAGAGGGAAAATAAAATGGCGGCTAATAGGGTAGCCCATATCGATATTTCTCTACAATCGATGTTAGATAAAAGATTGTGAGAATGTTTTCACGTCGTCACGGGTCCAATATCAACGGATAAGTATTTTAAATACACTTTTCTTAGCTTCAATTGTTTATAACTAACAATATATTATGTAAGCAAATCTTAAAAGTTATTTTTGACCCACTTCTCGGTTTTTGATTAAGCTAACATTTTGCATGTTTAGTTTGGATGATATTGCTGCCGATTCTCTGGTTCAGTAACTAATCTAAAATTAGAGAATCGCCATTTTTTACTAAAAGGGCAGTGTATGTGTTTATTCCTTGCGCTTCATCGTGTTTTTAGTCGACATCGACAATATTAGGTTCAATTAAATGTGACAGCTCTAATTTACGTCCGTCTCTTTCCCGTTTTATTAGAGAGAAAAAGATAGCAATAGCCAAACAGCGGGAAAATAAAATGGCGACCCGGCCGCAAATAGGTATTTCAATGACGCTAGGAATGAAGGTTTGCTATTACAGTAACTGTCAAAAACACTGTTAGCCTTTTTCACTTAGGCAAAATTCTAAAAGTTAAAAAGAGATAACAGTATTTTTATGATTTCGGTGTCGATATGCCTCATATTTGTATAACTGTATTTTCTATAGTCAAACATTTCAAGTCCATATGATTTATACGTCAGTGCACTGACGTATAAATCCTATGGACTTGGCATACCTACAAGAAAAACGTGGACATACCTACATTAAAGAGGGAAAATAAAATGGCGGCTAATAGGGTAGCCCATATCGATATTTCTCTACAATCGATGTTAGATAAAAGATTGTGAGAATGTTTTCACGTTGTCACGGTCCAATATCAACGGGTAAGTATTTTTATCACACTTTTCTTAGCTTCACTTGTTTAGAACTAACAAAATAACTATGTAAGCAAATCTTAAAAGTTATTTTTCACCGACTTCCCGGTTTTTGATTAAGCTAACATTTTGCATGTTTAGTTTGGATGATATTGCTGCCGATTCTCTGGTTCAGTAACTAATCTAAAATTAGAGAATCGTCATTTTTTACTAAAAGGGCAGTGTATGTGTTTATGCCTTGCGCTTCATCGTGTTTTTAGTCGACATCGACAATATTAGTTCAATTAAATGTGACAGCTCTAATTTACGTCCGTCTCTTTCCCGTTTTATTAGAGAGAAAAAGATAGCAATAGCCAAACAGCGGGAAAATAAAATGGCGGCCTGGCCGCAAATAGGTATTTCAAAGACGCTAGGAATGAAGGTTTGCTATTATAGTAACTGTCAAAAACACTGTTATCCTTTTTCACTTATGCAAAATTCTAAAAGTTAAAAAGAGATAACAGTATTTTTATGATTTCGGTGTCGATATGCCTCATATTTGTATAACTGTATTTTCTATAGTCAAACATTTCAAGTCCATATGATTTATACGTCAGTGATTCATCTAGCAGCAGATCAACCTTGATCAATCTTCCTCATAAGTAGTCACAGATTACATATGAATTAGAAGACTTGGATATTATTAAATGAAATTAAAATTATGGAGCCTAAATCCTGTTAAAATTTTAATTATATAGGTTTTATTTTGTTTCGAATTATCTACCTTCATCTCAATAATTCGGATAGTGGGTGTGCACTAAAGAGAAACCGAAATAAACATTGACAAAAATGGAACAAAATATTATTACACAAATAATAACAGAACATAGTCATATTTATAGAACATAGTACTTATCATAGTACATTACAGTGCAGAACATAGTAAAAAGTTTAAAGAATACCGTATTTGGGCCGCCATTGTAAGTTTTCACGGGGAAAATAAATACATTCTTTTTTTGTACATCTTTTACGCAGCAACAAAGTATTCTAAATTAATAATATATATTAAACAAATAATTTAAGGGCTTTTTCTTTGTGATGCTAATAAATGACGGTGACATGACACACACGGTAATTTATTATACCACTTGTGCTTTCGCCATTAAAATGGTGAAACTTGGCGCACCAGTTTGTATGTTTTTTTTTTAGCAATAGCAACACATTCAAATATGGCGCGCGGCCATTATTCGCTTCTGTTGTAGAGCACGCTGTTATTAATATTTGGAAGTTAATTTTAGCCAACAAATAAATAGTTACTGGTAATTTGCAGTTTGAAATTGTGTTTGTATGTAATTAATTAAGAAGTGATCTTATTTAATATTTGTTTCTGTGCGTATTTTAGGCTGCAATGCGTCGCAAAAGTGAGCGTACCGCAGGTAAAAAAGGGAAGGCTTCACCAGAAAAGAAGCTTGAAAAGGTTAAACGTACAAGAACTACTAGACGCAGAAAGCAGTCTTCATCTTCTGAGAATGAATCCGCCGATGAAGCGAGCCCTGTGCGAGCAGTTGAAACCGTCGTTGAACCTGAAAAAAACCCACCAACAACGCCCGCCAAAGAGGTCAGCCCTGAAGAAGCCCAGGATCTGGTGTGGCGCGTTAAAACTACGGAGACACCTGGAGATATTAAGAAACTAAAAATATGCTTGACTCGGCCGCCATCCACACCTGAAAGAGTAGATAGATCTCCACGTAGCAAAAGAAAGCATTCGCGTGCGACTAGTTCTAGCGATACGCCTAGTGTTGAGGGTGCGGACGAAAAGAAGAAAACCAAACATCGTTCCAAACGGGCACCTCGCGGGGATTCAAAAGATGAAGGTGAAAAAAATGATAGTCAGGAAGAAGAACCTGACCATGAATCGGGTTCGCAACATGATCCAGATAAATCTAGTGATGAAGTAACACAAAGTGAAACAGTTGAAAAAACTGAGACCCCCATGTCTACAACTAATGAGGATGTAAAAGTGACTGAAAGTGAAAACGTGACACAATCCACACAAGAAGTGCCGGAAAGTACAGAATCTAAGAAAACTGATTCACAGAACACAGACAAAGCTTCTGATGCTGATACAACTGTTCTTTCACCTAAAGATGAAACAAGAGTTGCATCACCACCAGTAGAAGCAAATGCTGAATCTGACAACCAGGAAGCACAACCTTCTAATATAATTGAGAATAAAAGTCCTGAACATTCTGAGACTAGTAAGAAGGAAAGCCCGCAGCGGAAGAGAAGCCAGTCTGTTGAGAAGTCTGAAGTTCTGGAACTACATGCAGAGGATAGTAAATGTGATTCCGACAATGAAACAGGCCAATCCAAAGAGGAAGCTAAAGAACTGAAGGAGGATTCAAAGGAGGAACCAACCGTGCCGCAAGAAGAAAAACCTGCATCAGAAGAACAAGAGGTAAGTAAAAATAATGAAGAAAGTATTAGTAAGGAAACTGACAAAGATGAATCTGAAGGAGGAATAGCTACTACTAATAAAACTGATGTTGTAGAAAGTTCTGAGAAAGTAGTTATAGAAAAAAATAAACGGAAAATGTCAACTGATCCTGGAAACCAACCTGAAAAGACTGCACAAGAGAAATCAGATCAAGAACAAAACCAGGCTAAAGAGAAATCAGATCAAGAACCAAACCAGGCTAAAAAGACACAGCGTTCGGATTCTGTGAAATCAATTACTGAAGAACCAGTTGCTAATGGTCAATCTGCTCCTGTTGTAGTGGGAAGGAAGCGGAGGTGGGGCTCGAGGAGCTCTAAGCTCACAACCCAGAAGTCAATAACAATTTCAACAGATGTTTTAAATGACATTATACCTGATGTGAAACCTGTTGAGTTTGATGAAGTTATAGAAGAGAAGAAACACAGAAGACCAGAGCATCAGGAAAGAATTGAAAGACCTGTGCTTCCAAAGATTATTATTGATAATACAGAAAATGTGGAATTGAAAAAGGAACTTGATGAAAATGATAAAGATCCTCATACTCCAAAACCAAGAGATTTAGCTTCCATTAGAAAAATATCTATAATTAAGGATAATGATAGTATAATAACTAGACCCCCAAGCCCACCCAGACATAAACAGTCTTGTATATTGTACATCACAAACTTGGTGAGACCATTCACACTGCCACAATTAAAGAATTTATTGCAAAGAACAGGAAGACTTGCGGAGAATGGGTTTTGGATAGACAGGATTAAATCTAAATGCTTTGTTAAATATGAGAATGAAGAGTGAGTACCTTTATTAATTACACACAATTACTAAACTAGTTTACTAAAGTTACAAGTACTACAAGTTTTGCTAAAAGGATAATATTTGCTGTCACATATCCTTGTAAAAAATAAATAATTTATTTTTCAGTCAAGCAGTAGAGACAAGGCATGCCTTGCATGGTGTCACATGGCCTGTCTCCAACCCAAAGACGTTACAAGTTGACTTTTCAACACAAGAAGCATTTGATAAGACAAAGTTAAATGAAGAGACAGACACTACACCGGTTTCAACTATTCCTGGAACTGTGGAGGACTGGCTTCGGGAGCAAGATATGAAGAGGGAACGCGGGGAATTGGTAAAATTTTCATGTTTCACTCTCAATACACAAACTTTAATCAATCTATTGTTGCCCGTACTAAGTGTTGTCACATTCTTGGTGTTAGTTAATGTTTGAATAATAAATGGTTAAAGTTTTGCAGCGTGCTGCCCCGATAGGGCTCCGGGGACCGGGGGGGGGGGAGGAGGGGAAGGGGGCCCCGCCCCCACATTTTGGGGGTTCAGGGGAGAGAAAGAGTAGGAGAAGGGAAGGGGGACCTCGCACCCCCCCCTTTCCGCTTGCCAGAAATGTATATTTTTGTGTTTTTGACCTAACCTAATCCGGTCAAGTTGGTCTGAGTCGGATTCCGGACGCGCTCCCGCCAGACACTCTCGCTCACCCCTGAGTGTCGCTAAGCCACTCAGGAGCTCCCTCGAGCATCTGGCTCCCGCAATTATAAAAAACACCCTAGGGGTAGGGACCACAAGACCACGTGGGGTCGGGGTGCCCTGTGTCGGTTCTGAGGCCAAGTCCTGTCTGTGTATTTAATTAAAAATAAAAATTGCGTTTAGTTTCACGTAATTGTGTAATTTCAACTGTCAAAGTGACAAAATTGCGTTTAGTTTGACGTAATTATGTTTATTTTTGGCCTAAATATGTTCGTTCCTAACCTAAAAATTAGGTTTTTTCTTTATTTATTTTTTGGTTAAAACTGCGTTTCCTATAAAAAAAAGTGTTGCAAGGGTATCAGTAAGACCCCTAGGAACCCCTAATATTATCACATTTCCTCCAGCGAGCAGCACGTTTTAAAACCCAACCCTAATAAATAATTAATTACTACTAAAACAGCAAATAATTTACAGGAAATCAGTTTATTGGTATATTTTATTGATGTAATTGTTTGATTAGGAGAAGCCATGGGAGCGGAAGGCGGTGACGCGGGAATGGGATCTAGGCAAGAATGATAAAGACAAGGATAACAACAAAGATAATACTAAGCTCAGACGTGATGAACGGCCCATGGACAAGAGAAGGCATCGATCTCCAGAGAAAAGTCCTGAGCCAGGTAACATTATCATCATCCTTAATTAATTCTTTAAAAAGCGTGAGTGCAGAATGCATACCTAGTGCGTTTTAAAACAGACTGTTGGATTTACAACATAGACAGTCAGCCGGTCAGCAGTGTTGAAAACCTTACGTGCAGTAAAATCATTGCAGAAATAAATTGCCAATGCGAAAGTGGACTTATTGTAATACACAATTTTAATATCACGTAATGTAATGTTCTGAATACCTACAGATTGGACTCGAAAACCATTTATTTTCACAGTTAGGCTATCAGACACGGCTTGAGTTTGACATGGTATGTTGGGTTGACTGTCGTAATCTTATTATCTAAAAGTTACAGCTATAACTAATACAATACAAAAATACCCGCCTGAGACTGCTGCAGTCAGGTGAAAACAATAATGTAATGGAATATTATGAATACTTCTTTTGTTTTATTGAATTGCAGTGAGTGCACCATGTCTATAGTTTGTATATCACCTGTAGCATGTGCTGATGTGTTATTTGGTGTACGAATCTATTTAGTTGTTATTTTAAAAACAAACTTTTTTCTTTACAGCGAGAAAATTCAAGAAGAAAGAGGAAGAAGCACCAGCGAAGCTGTTGGATGATTTGTTTAGAAAGACTAAGACAACTCCGTGCATATACTGGTTGCCGCTCTCAGCTGAAACGGTAAATTAAAGTAAAAACATTTTTTATAAACATTTTCAAGCTTTACTGCGGTTTTTTATTATTTTGATCATAACTATTAGAAGGAATCTTTAAACATTTACTCATTGACCGCCAGTGCTAATCACATCATCCCCACACCTATACCATATTTCTACTACTACTCACACACTACGCGCATGTTAAGCGAATGACGCATAAGGGCTTCGCACGTTAAACAGACTCGACGAAGAAAATTCTACAGTAAGGAACACGATATAAAGCTCACATATCAATGCTGAGATGAGTTGGAGTGGATACCGCATGGAGTCTGTGTGATTTGCAAAGATCTTTAAGGCTGATGCTCCAGGGTAGCCTGTAAAATTCAAATTTTCTTACGTTTTTTGCAATTACAACCCTCCAAGTTCGTGTAACTCGATTGAATGACTTTTTCATGAAATAGTCATTCAATCGAGTTACATGAATTTGGAGGGTTGTATTGAGGATGTTGACGACTAAAATTCTGTAACTACATACGTCTTACAGCCGCGAATCATATTTTAATCAACATACAACCTAGCACTGGCCTGCAAATTGCAAAAAACGTAAGAAAATATGAATTTCGCGGGCTACCCTGGAGCATCCCCCTTAAAGTTATCACAGATGGCCATAGGATTGAGATTGTATTGTATTCTCTTCCTATGACCGTCACCAATATATTACGATAGTCAAAAGAGTTTCAAAGGATACTAACGTTGGATATCATAACAGGGGCCATTTTGGGAATAGATGATTATTTTTTGTTCGGCCATGGCTGAAATGACAAATTAATTATTGTATTTTTATTGATTACTTATTTTCTGTTATTCAGATAGCAATAAAGGAGGAACAGCGGCGCCAGCACATGGCCGAGCACGAGCGACGACTGCAGGAGCTGCGCCGAACACATCGCCGTCACTAGCATGGTCCGTCTCACACTCACCATCGTCATTACATCACACACTTACACACCTCACTCTCACACTACATACACACACTCGTTCACATGCACTCACAGTCATCCACACAAACTCAAGCATTAACTCACACTCATATTAATATTTGTCGCTCAGTCGACATTCCTTTTCAGGCAGTGCTGTCTTCATTGACAGTAATTTTATTTTGTTTATTTGAGGAATAATTTTGTTACATGTTAGTCATATTACTATTTAGGTTTAAGGGCGACATATTCAAGAATATCTTGGCAGGATTTCTGAGACATGGACATTATGAATTGATTTTATACAAAATGTTATAGAAAGGCACGCTCGGAGGAAAGCCTATGATTTAATTCGTCGTCGGCGTAATGCAGATGATCAAAACGAGCAGGGGATGCCGCTGTGGGAAACAGATGCACTACGATTGACGTCGAATCCACTTGACTTTGCGTCGATGTGCGCCTTTCGGCCAGACGTATGCGCATGGCGCGTTTGGTGATACAGCCATGAAATTATCTGTATATTGACAACGGCTCTACAATCAACGGAACCAACAAAACAAATATTCAGAGTACAACAATAACACTGTATTCTGGTGAATGAAGATATTGAAGATTCATGTGATCAACTTAAAACAATCATGATTTCAACAGAGGAATTTATGAACGCGAATAATGAATTTGTAATAGCAGAGGAACAGCAGATTATGGTACCTAAATTGGTGAAAATGAACAAATTTTGGTTTGGGAATGTAGCCAGCATCGTCGTCTCAAATAGATAGACACGTATGTAGCGCAAAGATATTTTGCGAGTTAGTCAGGTTATCGTCGTAATGTTTCTATGTTTTTGTCTGAAGTATATTCGGTTCACTTGATGTTGAATAAATACTTACCTATCTGAAATGCTTTGTTTTTTTTTTATAGCTTTCCTGGGCGATTTCCTAGGGGCCCGCACGATCCCTTCTCGATATGGAATTCATTCAATTCAAATTGGTTTCTAGTCCTACTCTAACACCCAAAAGGGCAGTTTTATCGTGGATTGTTTTAGTATGCAAGACTGCAAGTTTAGTTTTTTTAATGCTATCATCACTACAGCATGGACTAAGTCACTAGGTTCATTAGCTTGTAAATATAGTGCTAATGACGTAGGCATTTCATCTTCATAAAAGCACGCATGACGCGGCTATTTACTTACCAATACAAAATATTGTAATACGTTCTAATCGACCTATTAAAAATCATATCTTAAAAATTTGGTCAATAATCTGCACCTATCAGCCGATATCTTTATCAAAGGGATAAGAATATTAATTTTGTATGATAATTTTGAGATAGTTGTGTTGGCCATTTCAAACGCCAACCACTAAATTCCAGTGGAAGTAGGATCCAGCATGGTAAGTGGAGTAATGTTTCTTACTTTTACCTGAAATTTTTGCCACAAAAATAGATAAGTAGTAAATACTTAGATAATGTTTGATGTGTTCAAACAGGCACTCGAAAAGATAATTCATTGCCTTGGTTGATATGGCTCTGGGCCAGTTTAGTGCATGTTAAATTCATGTTTGGTGGCGAAGTCCCCGAAACAAGTTAATAAAAAGAAATGGCAACCTATCATTTATATCGTCCTCATTCAAAAAGGCTCAAGCTTCGTGGTGGTGCATGTTGGCTGTGCTAGTGGTGTCTGCCAGTGCCCAGCAGAACTTCACTCTTGAAGAGTTTGTGAGTGGACAGTTCGGCCAGAGAGGATTTACAGGCAGATGGATTTCTGGTAAGTTCCTACGTTACTTGTATTAAGCAAGCAGTCATCAAATTAATCAGGAAAGAATAATAATAACATGATGCAAACATTCCTACCGTTGATCCGGTTGATCGTTAGTGCTAGAAGAGAGTGTCATAAAAATAATAAGTTTGCTTTTAATAATGTGGACTAACCCTGGATAGATACATAGGCATAGTCCACCTCCACAGATAACCTTCACCTCTCAATTGCTTTATCACCTTCGGTTGATTATTATTTTATCATTGGGCCGCCGTTGGGCCGTCATAAAACGACAACGTCTATTTGTCTGTGATCGATAGTTTCACTTTCAACTTTTATTATAGTCATTAAAAAGAGCTGTAGGTATCTTTACTCCTGATAGCTACAACCCAACAGCTACCTTATTGCAACTTATGTGAAGATCACATCACCTTGACAGACTTAATTGCCATACCATTACGAAGCACCCTACCATTACCTAGGTAGGACGCGTCTGTAAATGAACAAATCTATAAGAATAACGACATCATTTTTAAGCCTGTGGCTCAAGTCGACCTGCAAGGGTTAAGCAACGCTTACCTAACTCGGTCCGTGGATGGGTGACCATCCATTACAGACCGAGACACATTATCATCATTTCAGCCGAAAGACGTCCAGTCGTGTGACGTGACGTGTGTCCCGCATCCAGCGGATCACCGCAATCTTCAGTCAGGTCGGTCGAGACACATCAGATCTGTGCTTTTAAAAGCACGCTGATCCATTGTTTCCGGCTGTTACCTATTCGTAGGTAGGTCTTTAGTCAGAAGCCCAAAGCTCTGTTACCCAGTTAGTGGAGGTCAGATACGCAGTCGCTCCATGTATTAGGTATCCTGGTATGCAGCTGCATCCGATAAGGCTGGAAGCCGATCTCAATATAGTTGGGGGAAAAGCGGATGTCTAGCCTTTTCCCCTTAAAATTAAAGCTGTAGGTAGTTATGCATAGCTGCATGTATGAAGATCCGCGCAAATACGCGCGAGTTGGTATTGAAAATTAGAGCAGCAGACATTTTGACAGCGGGCACTCCGTGCAGTCGCGCCAGTAGGTATTAGCGGAATATAGTGACATAAGGAATGTTCAAATCGCCATATGACTATAGTCTTTCGCAACAGCTAGACAAGGCATAGCAGGTCCTGTGGTGTATTACCTACGGGACCTCAAGTAGGCAGTGAATTTTTTGTTTACTTTCTTTTAGTTATTATTATCTACAAATATTTCCCTTTCAGACACTCAGTTCACATTCACCAGAGCTGGCGAGCCTGGCATCTTCGTGTACGATGCTACAAATAGTACAGAAAGCGAACTCGTATCTGGGGATCTTATGGTATGTGTATTATATACATACTATCAAGGACACTCCCGCCTGATCACCACTAAGCTAATTTTTGCTTGCACTTACAACATAAAAACGCTCTCTAGCTCTATATAAAGTCAACGATGCGGGGCTCGTTGACTTTGTATAGAAATAAATGAATGAAAAGAAACCGATCGGCCGAGCGCACTTACGACGCACACCAAACGAGAGTTATTTTTATTTTGCGCGCGAAAGTTGACGCTTTCCTAATAGGCCTAAACTTTAAGGGGGCGTGACTCGGCGCCTCCGCATGATTTAAGCGAAAAAAAAAATACTGATCAGGCGGAAAAGACCACGACTGTACCTATACTAACCTTTTATTAGAACAGTCAATGAATTACCTGATTATGGGCATGGCAAGTACTATTATCTATTCTGTGATGGCAGTTCACTACTGGACATCTGTCCCACCGCTGTCACCATGATGTAATGATACACCGCAGTCTGAGTTACAACTGATATATTAGATCTGCCTTGCATATTAAGTTGAGTACAAATACACACAACAATCTGGAGCACCTAAGCAGCGCGTTGTCTCTTTTTACGGTTCCGTACCTCAGTCGGAAAAAACAGAACCCTTTTACTTAGGATCATTTAATTTTTGTTGTCCGTCTGTTTGTCTGTCTGTCGAGGCCCTTTTTCTCAGGAACGCGTGGAGGTATCAAGTTGAAATTAATATCAAATACTCTGGTCTGCTACCCCTTGGAGCAGTGCAAAAAACAAACTTGTAAGTCAACGCGATCGAAAGATATGACCGTTTATGTCGCATATCCTGCGATTTCAACAAGAGAATTAAAACTTCTAGCAGGGGTTCCGAAACTTTGCGCCGCAGCGCCCTGGTGCGCCGTAGAGAGAAGTGGGGCTCCGTGAGGCGCTTGGAAACTACTTACCTTATGAGTGCCCTACGTATACCTATCTTAATTTTTGTGCTTATACTTATAATCAGTGATTGGAATAGGTAGTGCTTATTAGCCTAAACTTCGAAGAACAGAGACAAGAATCGGAGACTTCCTTAGACTATATTTTTTTCCGGGAAATCACGTAAGTACATCAAAAATTAATGTTATTTGGAATAAGTAATTGGTCTATGTTTACCTAAAGTTTGCGACTAGACATAACATAACACAGTCGTTACAACCATCAAAATTTCTGAAAGTTTTCTTTTTAAGAACATTTTGGAAACGACTTCTTCATCATAAAACTATGATACGCTCTCTTAGGTACGCACTCTTAGAATTTACAAAAAAAAAATCGCCGTGGTCGCATAATAAAATATAGTCTAAGGAAGTCTCCGATTCTTTTCTCTGTTCTTCTTCGAAGTTTAGGCTAATAAGCACTACCTATTCCTATCACTGCTTATAATAAAATAATAAGTCACCTCCTCTTGCATTGGACATAAACATAGGTAACTGTGTAAGTACCTAATGTGAGTGTACTTCTGGCTAACCCATAAAAATTTACAGGCGCGATTTAATGCTAAGTGGAAATTAGTTTTACTCAATGAATTTCTGGGCTAATGGTCGTGACTTCATTTTGCAGGCGGTGCTGGAAACCAACAACCCCATACTGTCTCCAGATGAAAAATTCATTCTAGCTTCGAGAGAAGTACAGCCGGTATGTTACTCAAGACACGCGTACGCTCATAACAATATATTAGATTAGCCTATCTTTACAGTCTGAATAAAAAAATATTATGATAAACATATCTATAGATAACGGAATCGTTAATCCTTCAAATACCTTAATTATGTTGTATTGTAGTTTCAGAATATTTACCTATGTACTTGTGCATTATAATACCTTACCTAATATATTTTTCAGGTTTACAGATATTCGACAACTGCAGTATATAATCTCTATGATATTGAGAATGAGTAAGTTATTCATAATTAGTTTTAAGTAGTTTTATCAATGGTTTAGAGCCCCTCGAAAAAGTAAACTGGTCTAAAAACCCAATGTCCGTGGCGATTTTTTGTTTATTTTAATAGCGTTATTTGAGCTCTACTTTATAAAAGTAAATATCTAGTATCTAGCTACCTATTAGTTCTTCGATCAATATTGTATTAATAGAAATAAAAACATTTTCACTAAACTGAACATTATTCATTTTCAGACGGCTGATTCCTATCGCGAACGGACAGCGTCTGCAGCTTTGCATCTTCAGCGGGCCTGACAGTAACAACCACGCCGTGGCTTACGTCTTAAACAATAACGTGTTCTATCTCCCTTCAAGCAGTGCTCAACCTATACAGATCACCAACGACGGAGTAGTAGGCGTCTTCTACAATGGACACGCTGACTGGGTGTATGAAGGTACGATGAACGGAAAAGTGTATTCGTACCATATTATTACTAAAAAAAAAAAAAACATATAGCACCCGTGCGAATCCATCGTACCGCGAGTGGAGTCGTTCCCGCTGGTTCATTCCCCGTGGTTAACACTATTAACTAGGTACTAGGAATGATGCGTTCTACTTGTTAACAGTGTTGACGAACGCGACATTTTTTTCCCAATAGTTAATACTTACCCTCGTTTCGCGAATTGTTCAGGAGTCAGGTTTAATTATTGTAAATTTAATGATTATTTATTTCTAATACAAAAAAAAACTCAATTGATGTCAAACTTTTAATTAGGTAAGTATTGTAAATTAAGTTCATCTGTGATACAAATTACTCTAGTGTTCCCTCCTTATTATTGTAAAATTAGATGATCTGCGATAAAAACTATATTCTTTTTACTTTTCTTTAACCTTACTCCTGAACTATTCGCGAGACGAGGGTATTAACTATTGAGAAAAAAATGTCGCGTTCGTCAACAACCTCGTTCTGTTAACCAGTAGAACGCATCATTCCCAGTAGTTAATAGTGTTAATCACGTGGTATTAACCAGCGAGAACGACCGCGGGGTATTAACCAGCGGGAACGACCGTACCGGTGCAACATGTTATTTTTTTTATTTCGTACAAAAATAACATCCCTATTTCCGACTTTTCCGTTGATTTTCCGAAATATATCATACAAACCTTATCCTGGAAATTAAGAAACGACGAAAAAAAAAATGAGCCAAATCGGTCGAGCCGTCCTCACGTGTTGCTCCGTCATACATTTTGGCAATTTTTTTTTCTACAATCAAATCCGAACCCATAACTGAAAACTGCATCAAAATCGGACTAGTAGTTTTGGATAAAAATGACAACATGTATTTGCACAAACAAACAAACACACAAACAAAAAACATCCTTTCACCCTAAACGCATACACTGTCTCCGTTCCGTCGTGGGTAATAAAATATAGATATACAGGATGGAAGCATGAACACGGACGCACAAACATTTTACCACGTACTCGGTACATTTCTGAACCCTAAACCCCAAAACAGTCAGAGAGACTATTCCCCGCAACCAGGCCCCCAGACCGATGACACGAGTTCCTTCAGTCCGATGTCTTCATCGGTAATTTATATAGGTAAAGGGTGTAAAAAACCTCTTAACGAAGCCGAAAGGCACTTGTTCTCCCCGTCATTGCGATCATTTTTTTGTTCTACACCATACCTGGGAACCTTATAATTACGGAGATATTGGGAGTCAAAGTTCCAACTTTTTGACAAGTTTTTTGTAATACAAGTTTTTAATGTAAGATTTTTACTTTAAACACCTCCACGACCCCCGTACTATTCAATCCATCCATCAGCACAATGTTTTGAGTGCGTTATATTGAGTTCTACCACAAAACAACCATCTACTAAAAAAAAAGTCGTTTCCTAGCAATAATTTTTGCGTAAAGTTGCTTAGTTTGATGTAAGCCGTCAACCAAGCATTCTGTACAGTACAGAATGCTTGGTTGACGGCTTCGTTTACACCCTGTATAATGATCCAATCCGCACTTTGGATTCGAGTTGGGTTAATCAGCATAGTACCGGGTCATCCGCTTCTTATCAACCAGGATTCCACCCAATGGAAGCTCGTAACCGAATAGGCTCAACATCGCATCGCCCTGCTTTTGTTAAGCATTAGGCTTTACTGCCCCGGGGTTGCTGGACTGTTCGAAAGAGATACCGTGGCCCCGGAACACAAAGGGCGATGAAGGAACATGGATGGGTTTTAGTCAGTAAAAGTCTGACACTCCCTCCTGCTCCGCCCAGAGCGGGAGAAGTCATTTGATGATTTCCCATCCGAAAAAAAAGAACTTTACTATCCATTTTTGGAAATCTGAGTCGCAACGTTGTGGGTCATAGACATCTAAGCTGGTGTAAGGTGTTTAACAAAAATCTGAAGCTTTATTGAAAACATGTTGATAAGGCTAGCAGCTGATTGATTTTTGTCGCTTAAAAACGTTCAGGTAACTTGCGATAAAACTAAAGTATCAAACTTGAAACTTGTATTTCAGAGGATGTCATGTACACCGGCCAGGCGACATGGCTCTCTACGGCAGGTTCGTACCTCGCCTTTGCGACGTATAACGACACCAACGTCGAGAGCTATTCTTACTACTACTACGAGGACAAGACCGACAGAGATGATCCTTACCCTGAACTCGTTGACCTGAAGTATCCCAAGGTATGAAGTTTCACTTTTGTTATTATTTATGTAGCTCTTTTTTTGCGAGCAGTGGTGGCCCAGTGGTGGCGGCCCTGGCTTCCGAACAGTGAGTCGTGAGATCGAACCCAGACAGGCGCATTACTTTGTGTAATTTATTTTATCACCACTGCTATCTGCATCTATTTTTCTCCTGGATCAAACACAACGAGCACACAATTGTCCTACGAAGTAACCGCTACCGTGAAGTGAGTAATCCTTTCTTTAAAATACGTAGAGAAGTCCTATCATTCAGTAACTTTTGAACACTCTGTTATTATGTTGCCCACTCGGCGTACCCCACTTGAAAAACCAGCCCAAACATTGCTAAAACCGAGTATTTTAGCGCAGGAGTCAGACACAGCATCGGACTGTGTGGGCTCGGACCCGGATTGTTGTGGACAAGTAAACAGCGCGTCGTTTCAAACGTAAATTCGATGATTCTGCGTTGAGTGAAATTAAAGATATGCTAGTCGACTTACAGCTACAACAAAAAACTCTAACGTTGAAATTTGATCAGGAAATGGAAAAGATGGTACAGCAAAATAACGTTATTCAACTGTCTATTCAACATATGTCGGATAAATATGACGACATTCTGTGTCAACTTCAGCAAACTAAATCCGAAAACACTGCTTTCAAAAACCAAATTAATTTACTGGAACAAAAGGTTGAATTACTCGAACGGAACTCTAAAGCGTCTAGCTTGGAGCTGAGAAACGTGCCGGAGGCCGAGTCCGAAAATAAATCGACACTAATCAGAGTGATAAAGAATGTTGGTGATGTGCTGAAAGTTGAGGTGTTAGATACCGATATACGGAATATATTCAGGCTTAAAAAATCTCCAAATAAGTCTTCTCCTATAATAGTTGAATTTACTTCAACCTCACTTAAGGAAAGCATTATTAAATCATCGAAAACCTTCAATAAAAATAACAAAGAAAAACTTAGCACAACACATCTGAAACTAGATGCTGAACCAAAACCAATTTTCATTTCGGAGTCTCTCACTACTTTTGGAAGGCGTTTATATTACTTAGCGCGTGAATTCGTCAAAACAAATAAACAGGCAAGCTGCTGGACTTCGTACGGAAAGGTCTATATTCGCCAGAAGGAAGGCGACCCGGCAAAACTGATCTCGAGAGAAGAAGATCTGTCTAATCTCAAATCGCTATGACTAGTTTTATTATCACAACCGTCATGCACTATCTGTGGTCCTGCAACGAACTACTGTGCATGCATAGATTTCGTCTTTGTTTTTATCTTTTGTAACATTCTTTATAAACGTCTGATTCTACTAATGAAATCTGATATATTATGTATGATTATGCATGTTAGCTTATATTTTACTTGTTTTAGTTGTAACCAGTGGATCTATAGTTCCTCACACTCTAACGCGATATCTCCTATACAGACACACAACACACTTGAAGTTTCACCACTTACTCAGTACACATTACCTAAGCGAGCATTATTCCGGTATATCTGTGGTATCAGTAAACTAGCCCCATTATATTTTACATCTAGTCGCATGTCCAACATCTCTGCTATATACAAACAAGATCTGGGTTTATACTTCAATGACTTAGGAAATTATAGGTCACGTTGCGTGACTTATTATAGTCCAGTTACCTTGTAAATAATGCAAAGTATTGAGACCTTACACTCAGATCTTGACTCACTACAAATAGCAAAATCAATCACATGCGACATAGACGATGTTAAAAAATATATTTCAACTAATAATTGCACCCTCAATCTCTTGTCACAAAATATTCGTAGTGTTAACTGTAACATGCCTAATCTCACCACACTTCTGCAAAGATCCAAAATATCTTGGGACATCTTGGTCCTCTCAGAATGTTGGCTCCCTTCAACTGGAAACATACCAAATCTCGATAACTATAATTTTGCATCAACAACTACTCATAGAACGCAAAATGAAGGAGTGGTTATATACTTTAATAGAAACCTCAAAGTAACTATCGAAGAACCCCAGTTAAATGACGCCAACTGCCTACTGCTAAAATTAGACACGGAAACCTGCATTATCGGAATCTACCGCCCTCCGAGTCAGGCCAACACCAATAACTTTATTAGCTCATTAGACTCATTACTCTCAAAATTAAAAAGTTTTAGAAATATTATTCTTTGCGGCGATATAAACATCAATATAGCCCCTAGCAGCCCAGACAATCGCTCACAAGACTACCTAAACATGCTAGCAAGTCACTGTATGCTCCCGGGCCATACGGCACTTACTCATGGTCGCACGTGCCTGGATCATATTATGCTCAAAACAAAATTAGACGCTAATTGTTTCATAATCGAGTCATCAATTACAGACCACGAAACTGTTGCCATTAGTCTAAACTTAAATTCCCGCCTGAATTACTACAATAAAACGGCCAACAAGATTGACTATGAGTCGCTCGATGAAACTATTCAAAATACTTCCTTTCAGCCAATACTTGAGTGTAATGATGCTAACACTGCAACCGACTTGCTTGTGACGTACCTTTCGACTGCAATATTAGGTAACTGTAGTGTGGTAAAAGTTCCCAGAAGACAGCAGGTCAGTAAGCCATGGATAACTAAAGGGTTGCTTCGTTGTATGAAGAACAGGGATAATCTATATAAAAAATTTAAGCGAGATCCTGAAAATGAGATTACCAAGCTGACCTACAAACGCTATAGAAATTACTGTACCACTATTATTAAGAAAGCTAAACGAAACTACGACAAAAAGGAGATCGAAAATGCTAAAGGTAATAAAAAGCAGCTATGGGATGCAATTAAAATGATAAGCGGCTCGAGTAAGCCAGCAGACTTTTCTTCCTGTCTTATTACACCCCAAAACAGAGATGAGGATATTAATAACGTCAATAGTTTCTTTGCTAACGTGGGCAGAAGGCTGGCGGAGCAAACTATCGCGATAACGCACAACAGTCCAATGCCACATGACTCTTCTTCTAATACTGCCTTAAACTCATTTGTCATGCTCCCTCCTGATGAAGAAGAAGTATCTTCCATCATAATTGGATTAAAAGAGAATTGTGCCATAGGAATCGACCATATATCTGGCAAGATTATAAAGAGGTACATAAACTTTATTACCCCTCCTATTACTCACATCTGCAAACTTGCTATAACGACAGGTGTTTTCCCTAGAGCTTTTAAGATGGCGGTTATCAAACCTGTACACAAGGGGGGGGAGAAAGACTGTGTCGATAACTACCGGCCTATCTCTATCTTACCTACTCTGTCCAAGATTCTGGGATTACCAAGCTAGACCAAAGGGATAAATGCATAACACTGTTCCTAGATCTTGCAAAAGCCTTCGACACAGTCTCTATCCCCCACCTACTCAAAAAGCTAGAAAGGCTTGGTGTACGAGGTATTCCCTTAAAATTAATGAAGGACTACCTTACAGAAAGAAAGCAAAGAGTCCGGGTTGACCGCAGGCTGAGCAACGAGGCTTGTGTCGAATACGGTGTGCCTCAAGGCAGCATACTCGGCCCTACGTTGTTTTTAGTGTACATCAATGACCTCTGCCAACTTCAACTCCATGGTGGTAAGATTGTTACTTTCGCGGATGATACCGCCCTATTTTTCAGTGGACAGAGCTGGGAGGATGTTTTTCATACTGCTCAGAAGGGTTTTAACCATGTCTGCGAATGGTTACGATTAAACATATTGACTCTGAATGTTAATAAAACTAAATATGTCACGTTTGCCCACAGGTCAAATCAACTGCCTCCAACCTATCTGAGTATTGCCTGTCATGCTAGTGTTCCTGGCACCGCCTTGTGCTCCTGTCCCATTCTTCAAAGAGTCAGTGATATCAAATACCTTGGTATCATTATAGACCAACTCCTGACCTTCAAACCGCATATAAAAGCCCTGGTTTCCCGTCTGCGTAAACTAATTTACATCTTTAAAACTCTTAGACCCGCAGCAGATCGACGGGTTATTAAGATGGTTTATGATGCCTTATGTCAATCCCTCATTGACTATTGTATTATTTCCTGGGGAGGCGCCGCTAAGACTCACATAATTGATGTCGAGAGAGCACAGCGCGCTATTCTCAAAGTTGGCGCCGGACTTCCTTACTTATTCCCTACTGTAGACCTTTTTAAAGAGTGGGATGTGCTTACTGTAAGGCAGTCTTTTATACTACGTACAGTGCTAAAAGAACACTCCCTATTGCAATTCAACCCGAATCTCCAAAAGGATAGGCGCCGCAGGGGTTAGTATGCATGTGTTACTTGTGTGATGAATGTGTTCTTTTTAAGTTTTATTGATTTAATTTATCATTATTTTTTATTGTTGTTATTGCAAACACATTGTGAATTGTCTAAGATAAATTGAATTTACTATGCTAAAAATAATGACCATTTTTCAAGCGACTAACAATTAAACAATGTAAATACAATTAAATATATGTCATAAAAAAATGGATTGATAATAATGGATAGTATAATATAAAAGATTTAATTGGATATGAAACAATTTAAACTGAAAAGTAAAAAAGCGGTCTTCCTCTCTACAGACCTACTAAATTTGCTGTGCCCGACAGGGTCCATAATTGTTTCTATGTTTTATTTACCAACTGTAATTGTACATTATGGAGTAGCAATAAATGATTTTGACTTTGACTTTGACTTTGAGGGGCAGGGTATGCAAAACACAGGCTTGCAACTATTCTCACTCCCATAAATTCTTCAAATTTCTCGGACCCTACCTTTATAATAAACTAAACAACATTCTTACTGTATATCCTCTAACAAAATATAAATGTAAAACTTCAGTAACTGCATATTTGAAAACACTTGACTACCAGGAAACCGAAAAACTGTTGACCCCTCTCAGATAGACAATCTCTGCTAACTAACCATTCTCTCCGCTGTTTTTTTTTTACAAACTATTGTACTCGAACCACAGGCTTCCTTCAATCATGCTCGCACCAAATATACACCAAACCATTCTCACACCTCAGTCACTCATGTCACCTCCTACGCATACACACCGAATCACATTTTGTTCATGCACACTCTACAGCTACTCACATGCGTTCTAATATTTCCACAATAATTTTGTATTTTTTTATTTTACTTTTTTTCCATACTTTTTATTTGTATTTTAAAGTTCCTGCACTCGTCTTACTATGAATAAATAATCCATTGCAATAAAAGTAGGTCATAGCAGACGAATTGCTGCGGGAGGGTCCTGGTGACTTGTAATACAGGTTTCTATAGAGACCTACTTCAAGCACCAGTCTCTCACAAAGTTAATTCCACGCTCGTGTTCCACTGTAACCTTAGCATTAAGTAACTTGTGTAGAGAAAATAAATTGATATTTTATTATTATTATTATTATTACTGCTCTCAAAACGGTGAAGGAAAACATCATGAGGAAACCGGCATGTCCTAGAACCAAAAAAATCGAAGACATGTGAAATCTACCAATCCGCACTGGGCCCGCGTGGTAGATTATAGCCCTTTCCCTCTCATAGAGAGGAGGCCTGTGTCCCAGCAGTGGGAACATTAATAGGCTGATGATGATGATGTAGCTTTTTGTGAAGATGCTTTTTTGATTTGCAGTGTTTAACAGGTTCTTAGCTTACTGTCCGCTGGAGAAATATTCGAATAAAACATTGTCTGATGAGATAAAATAATTCAACTAACGGCCGTTTTCTAGAACTTACTTACGTATAACGGTTAGTTAATATGCCTATCTCTCGTAGCTATCGGTGTTTCTATGAACAAAATTTGCTTGAAATATCCTATTCGCGTCACCTACCTTTCACTCGGAGGACTGTGATTTATAGAAAAAACAAAGGAAGCTTTTCTGAGACGTTTTGTCTCTATCGGTCCGTAAGCTAAATGTCAAACAGTTACTTGTTAGTAAGTTATTGAAAATGTAAACATACCTTTTTTTTTTTTCGGATGGGAAATCATCAAATGACTCCTCCCGCTCTGGGCGGAGCAGGAGGGAGTGTCAGACTTTTACTGACTAAAACCCATCTATGTTCCTTCATCGCCCTTTGTGTTCCGGGGCCACGGTATCGCTTTCGCACAGTCCTGCAACCCCGGCAGGCATCGGTCCTTGCGGACCCCTTCCTTTTTACTGACTCTCTTATGTAAACATACCTATGTTAATATTTCTTCAGTGGGAACACGCAGTTCTGTCGTAATAAGCTGAGCATTTCCCTTTACACAATAAGTACAAACCACCAACATTTCAGGTCGGCCGCGAGAACCCAACGGTTCTACTTCGCGTGGTGAACCTTGCTGCTCTGGTAGCCACTGGCCAGGTTAATTTCATAACCTTGGAGGCGCCGGAAATTGTCACCGAAGACCACATCCTGGGAGGCGTGACATGGATCACAGATACTGAGATCGCGGCTCACTGGTTGAACAGAAGACAGAATTATACTGTCCTCAGGATTACCAATATTGTGACTGGACAAATTGAGGTAAGTGCTACATCATTTGTAATGCTCATTGGTGGAACTAAAGTTGTGTTTTGTAATGGTTGTCGATTGCATCACTTTTCCAACATAAGCAAGCGCGGCTTAACCTGAAGATTCATCCGAGCGTTATTATTTGGACTGTGGGTGGGTGCTACTTTCCCCTATGGGACCACCCATAGGGGAAAGTAGTACGAGTTGATCCCTTGGGGTAAGATGATCCTTTGCGATTGTGCTGAAACCACTAATGTCATCTAGTTGATTTCACTGGTAAAACATAGCTCCGGACATGATACATCGATTTTGACGAGAATAAATAAAAATTGTGTACGGCTGATCTAGGCAATGATATATCATTGAATCTAGGCATGACTTTGAGGTAACAATGTTCAATTTAATTACTGTTGTGTTTGAGGCTTTCTATTATGCTTAATTTTGGTATTTGGGCCACGTGAATATAGCCGCGTGCTTGTAGGTTTTGTTATAAAACATTGGATGAAAAAAGTGGGACTTGGGTCATGATGATTCCTTCCGGGGATCATCTCGTAAATATAGAAAGATACATATACATTAAATACATATAAATTATTAATTCGGAAAGCACGTTAAGCCGTTGGTCCCGG
This sequence comes from Xestia xanthographa, assembly GCA_905147715.2. NCBI lineage: Eukaryota > Metazoa > Arthropoda > Insecta > Lepidoptera > Noctuidae > Xestia > Xestia xanthographa. The sequence continues at coordinate 19,703,148 of LR990655.1, read as the reverse complement.
CTGTCATTTGTAAACCTTTGTTAGTCGTTACAGGAAGTCAGTGGCCCAAAAGTCTGACAACCAGTCTTACCAAGAGGTGTCGTATTACCCTGTACTAACTAGGTTGTGGAGGTTAGATAGGCAGTCGCTCCATGTAAAATACTGGTATTCAGCTGCATCCAGATAAACTGGAAGCCGACCCCAACATAGTTGGGAAAAGGCTGGGCAGATGATGATTACTTTACCACTGCGGCTGATCCCAAAATTAGTAATAATAGGGTAGATGACGAAAAAAATCGAATTAGTCCGTCAGATCGATTTCCAAAAAATATTGGACACATATTTTTCTTTTTTCACGTAAACAAAAAATGGAGAAGATACAGTGCGTCGAAAACTCGTGTGACGTCACATTTGAGCACATTTTTTACTGAAATGTGAAGTCACAAGCCCCCACTCATGATCTTTGACACGTTTTATTTACGTCAATTTTTATTAATTTGATAAAACAAAAAACACGTATCCAATATTTTTCGATAATCTAACTGACATACTAAATACTCATATTTTTTTAGTCAGTCATCATCCCTATTTTGTAAACAAAATAGGGATAATGACTGCTGCCGACAGCCGGCAGTTTCATAAGTTGTGCGAAAGGCTGGTCATCATCATCTGCCTAGCCTTTTCCCAACTATATTGAGGTCGGCTTCCAGTTTTACCGGATGCAGCTGAATACCAGTATTTTACATGGAGCGACTGCCTATCTGACCTCCACAACCCAGTTAGTACCGGGTAATACGATACCCTTTGGTAAGACTGGTTGTCAGACTTTTTGGGCCTCTGACTACCTAACGACTGTCAAAGATCTACAAATGACAGCCGGGACCAACTGCTTAACGTGCTTTCCGAGGCACGGAGGAAACTCGGTATGTAATGGGTGGTCACCCATCCACAGATCAACCTAGGCAAGCACGGCTTAACCTAACGATCGACCCGAGCGGCTGTTATTATTTAGCCACGAGCTCCTAAAGGCTGGTATAATATTAATATTCTGGTGTTAGGAAGAGCATCGTCAGCAGCCCAACGGCTGGGTGCCCATCGCGATGCCGCGCTTCAGCAGCAAGGGAGACTTCTTCGTGTCGCTGCGCTGGTCCCTGAAACAGGCTGACGATAGCATCTGGCAACACCTTTACGTGAGCATGCGCGTCGGAGGGGAGATCTTCTCCAGTTCCATCACTCCTGGTGCTTTCACTGTCAATAACTTTATCGGAATGGATGAAGACAACCTGGCATAGTGAGTACTATTGAAGAAGCGTTTTATTGAGGGAAAATATAATAACCACCAAAAATAACTTTGTGACCACTAACATCTATTACCTAAAATATCAATTGATCACCAAATTTAGTAAATTGAGCCCCAAAATTTAATGAGGTGATTGATGACAAACTAATTTTGCCTAGGTCGACTTGGGGCACCCCGATAAGATTTTTTATAAACCATTCAGAAGTAGGAGCCCCGCAAAACGGAGCTCCGTCGACCGGGTCTCCCTCGACTCGGATGCAAGAGCATAACAGTTAAATTTCTGGTGGTCAAACTAAAAAAATATTTTTTTGGTTCTAATTTCACGATAAAATGGGGATTCATTTTGGTGATCATTTACTAATTTTGGCGATCAAAAGTGATTTTTTTGCCGTTACATTCTGCTAAATCTGGTGGTTCGTTAATTGTATGCCCTTTTTATTTGTGACATGGTAAGTTTTACTTAAAATATCACTTACGGTATTATCTTCCAAGGTAGCGTCGAAATATCGGGAGCTCAAAAATAAACAATAATCACGGAAGATATCCCGTAAGTGATATTTTAAGTATAGTTTTGAACCGTAAAAGCTTAAAACAGTGTTTGAAGCTAAGTTTTGCCAACGGTTTTGCCCGGAGAAAACGTCAAAACGTTGACCAATTTCTGCTATTCAGATTTTCTGTTCCCATATAATGTAATGTTCCTTACAAGAAACAGAGAAAAAAATAATTTGGTCACTTTTTATGGACAACTTACACTTGACCAAAAAAATTAGTAGGCCAAAATTGTTTACATCAAAAAAGGTATCTCTTATGGATTCGGATTTGCCTCTATTGTCCATCCTAAAAGAATCACTCTGTACGTACAGTCGGGGTCTTTTCCGCCTGACCATTTAAATTTTTTTTGCGCTTAAAAGATGCGGAGGCGCCGAGCCACGCCCCCTTAAAGTTTGGGCCTATTAGGAAAGCCTCAACTTTGGCGCGCAGAATAACAATAACTCTCGTTTGGCTTGCGTCGTCAGTGCGCTCGGCCGATTCGGTATCTTTTCATTTATTATTTCTATACAAAGTCAACGGGGCGGGGCTAGAGAGCGTTTCTATGTTGCGAGTGCAAGCAAAAATAAGCTTAGTGGTGGTCAGGCGGGAGTGTCCTCGATAGTACAAGGTGGAACTGACATCGATACAGAAACGGTTACGTGTTCAGTACATCATACCCCTTGCCACACATATAAATTATTGAACTACAACCAAAAAACACGATTACAGAAAAATCACACTCTAATTAAATTGGGGGATTATTTTTTTCCTATTGTTGATGTTGGAAAGCCGGCCCATAATTACGAATCGATTGACACCTTATTCATCAAAATCGGATGAATAGTTAAGGCGCTACGGAGGAGCATACGTAAATACAAACATACTCTTATGTATACGTATATCGCAGCCAACTAGCTTAATTAGCCGTTCAGTCAACCGCCTGTACTTTAAAGAAACCTCGGGGTGCCCTGAACTCAAAACACTTTTCATCCCATCTATTCGAAAAGGACGACTTGGTTCGCCTTTAAATGCACCCAAAAGTGGTGTTTTCTATAAGAAACTTTTAGCGGGTAGTAGTGAGTTTTTAATCCTCTTGTTACATTTGAGATTTTGTCCCTCTAGTGGTAATGGAACAAAAGCCCAGATTCAAGTTGGGTTGGTAATAAAAGGCAAAGAAACAACATACTATCTCAAACAACAAAAGTTTATTTATAAAAACTATATAAACTTAAATATAAAAAAAAATAATGCCAGCCAGCGTTAAATTCAGTCGGTTTTGAACTATGGTTGTGGGGATTGGAGATAAACCCAGTACTGTTCCTTTTTCTATAGTTTATATTAAATTGGTTTTTACAAAAATATTAAGGTACAACCTTCCAGTTTTGTGGATGTGAATAGATATTAAATAGGCGCCACGGACTTGAAGAGTCCCGGATCCCGGAGCCGACGAAGATGTCCAATATACTTCCAGCTAAGCGTAGGTGTCGAACCCGGGGTCCTTTAATTAAATTTAGTTGAAGACCGGCTTCGAATGTTGAAGACCGGGCGGGTGGTACACTGGTTCGTATACGAACCACCTATACTGAACATGTGGTAACCTTTTCTGCGTTGATGTATAATTATGCGCGTGTGTTTTAGTCGTGCATTTAAGCAGTTTATTTTTGTTTCCTCGGCACAGCTACTTCACGCGCACGGTAGTAGGCAAGCCGTGGGAGACAGAGGTGCACGTGGCGGGCGCCGGCGCCGGCTGCCTCAGCTGCCGCCTGACGCTGCCCGACGGCGGCCCCTGCACCTGGGCCACGGCCACGGCCAGCGCGCGCGGCTCCTACATGACCATCACCTGCTCCTCGCCCGAGGAGCCCTCCGCTACCTACATCATCAACCCGAGGGTGAGTACTTGCTATACTTGGCGCCGCCTGCCTCAGCTGCCGCCTGACGCTGCCCGACGGCGGCCCCTGCACCTGGGCCACGGCCACGGCCAGCGCGCGCGGCTCCTACATGACCATCACCTGCTCCTCGCCCGAGGAGCCCTCCGCTACCTACATCATCAACCCGAGGGTGAGTACTTGCTATACTTGGCGCCGCCTGCCTCAGCTGCCGCCTGACGCTGCCCGACGGCGGCCCCTGCACCTGGGCCACGGCCACGGCCAGCGCGCGCGGCTCCTACATGACCATCACCTGCTCCTCGCCCGAGGAGCCCTCCGCTACCTACATCATCAACCCGAGGGTGAGTACTTGCTATACTTGGCGCCGCCTGCCTCAGCTGCCGCCTGACGCTGCCCGACGGCGGCCCCTGCACCTGGGCCACGGCCACGGCCAGCGCGCGCGGCTCCTACATGACCATCACCTGCTCCTCGCCCGAGGAGCCCTCCGCTACCTACATCATCAACCCGAGGGTGAGTACTTGCTATACTTGGCGCCGCCTGCCTCAGCTGCCGCCTGACGCTGCCCGACGGCGGCCCCTGCACCTGGGCCACGGCCACGGCCAGCGCGCGCGGCTCCTACATGACCATCACCTGCTCCTCACCCGAGGAGCCCTCCGCTACCTACATCATCAACCCGAGGGTGAGTACTTGCTATACTTGGCGCCGCCTGCCTCAGCTGCCGCCTGACGCTGCCCGACGGCGGCCCCTGCACCTGGGCCACGGCCACGGCCAGCGCGCGCGGCTCCTACATGACCATCACCTGCTCCTCGCCCGAGGAGCCCTCCGCTACCTACATCATCAACCCGAGGGTGAGTACTTGCTATACTTGGCGCCGCCTGCCTCAGCTGCCGCCTGACGCTGCCCGACGGCGGCCCCTGCACCTGGGCCACGGCCACGGCCAGCGCGCGCGGCTCCTACATGACCATCACCTGCTCCTCGCCCGAGGAGCCCTCCGCTACCTACATCATCAACCCGAGGGTGAGTACTTGCTATACTTGGCGCCGCCTGCCTCAGCTGCCGCCTGACGCTACCTGAAAAACACTGCAGAGTGGTTGTGGACGTCAAATAAGGCACTGTTTGTTGTCTGTTAACTGTCGTGACCGTTACGGTTCATGTAGTACGTAAGAGTATTTACGGCATTCCGTACGCATGTGCGTACGCAGCGTCTAAATTATGATAATATTGTGGATACATTTGCAACGCGTAACAGATGTCCGTGACCGAAGTTTGCGTAGCAACGGCCCCCTATGACCACTCTCTCTTGAGTTTTCTAGCTCTTTACAGTCTATTGCATTCATAGCTTCATTTCTTACCCACACTGAAAACAGCACTTCTTTGTCTACTGTCTCTTTCTACGAATCGCAAATATGCCTGTCTTCTCAAACCCTTCCTTTTCGTAACCAGACAAACGAGACCCTAGCCATCTGGGAAGAGAACAGGCTCGTCCGCGAGCGCCTGGTCGGCAAGGCTCGCTGGACCAGCATCATCACGACAGTTCCCCTGGAGAACGGTTCCCCTGCGCCTGTGAGGCTACTCCTGCCCCCAGGGTTGAACGTCAACGATACTACCGTCAAGTATCCGGTAGTGTTCTACGTGTATTCTGGACCTAATACACAAACGGTGTTGAATACTTTCACTGTTGGTGAGTTACTTTTTTGCTTTTTTTTGTGAGACACGTTTATGTTTAAATTTTTGTGAGGTCGTCTTTTGGGTTCTTAGTTCCTCGTTGTAGACTTCTGTGCATAGGTCGTAAAAATAAGTTTGAACTATTTAAGCGCTTCATAGTTCTTACCCGAGGGCCGAGGGGCTCGAAAGGTGGTGAAAACAAATTGAACTTACTTTACACAAGGATAACGTTGATATTGTATAAATGTATACCTTCACATCTTTTTTTGACGCCTGTAGCAAATAACACCCTTATAGCCATATTTTCGTTTAGGCGGCAAAACCGAACGAATTTGCCGCACGGCTGTGCCGGCTGGTATCGTGCTGAATCAGGCCGACCCGAACATAAATGTGTAGCACCCATTAGGCTCTCAAGTACACTTTGAAGACGATTTTAAAGTTCCATTTTCAACTTTAAATCTTTATAACTAATACTCAGTTTCCTTCACCAAGTTTCCTTTTTTTGTTTACGAACTCCACATCCATATGATCAAAGTATATTAGCCATTTTAGGAGAAATGCCGTATCTAACCAAGTTGTTCCTACCAGGCTACCACGCTTACCTGACGACGAGCCGTAACATCATCTACATGCTAGCCGACGGCCGCGGCTCCGGTCTCAAGGGACAAGACATCCTGTACTCGCTCAACAACAAGCTGGGCTCTGTGGAGGTGGAAGACCACTTCGTGATCCTTAGGTAAGCTACCTCGCGTAGGTTTAGGTACTATCGAGGACACTCCCGCCTGACCACCACTCAGCTTATTTTTGCTTGCACTCGCAACATAGGAACGCTCTCTAGCCCCACCCCGTAGACTTTGTATAGAAATAATGAATGAAAAGATACCGAATCGGCTGAGCGCACTGACGACGCACGCCAAACGAGAGTTATTGTTTTTTTGCGCGCCAAAGTTGAGGCTTTCCTAATAGGCCCAAACTTTAAGGGGGCGTGGCTCGGCGCCTCCGCATGTTTTAAGCGAAAAAAAATTAAAATGGTCAGGCGGAAAAGACCCCGACTGTACCTACAACTATTCTATAACTTACTGATGTTTTATTCTCTAACTAAATGCTCGTGCTCAGGCTAAATAATAATAATAATTTATTTGCACCAGACACAACGATCCATAACTTAGTTAATAAGCACACTTAAAATAAAGACAAAAAAAACAACAACAGCCGTTCGGGGCCGATCTTCAGGTTAAGCCGCGCTTGCCTAGGTTGGTCCATGGATGGGTGACCGCCCATTACATACCAAGTTTCCTCCGTGCCTCGGAAAGCACGTTAAGCAATTGGTCCCGGCTGTCATTTGTAGGTCTTTGGCAGTCGTTACAGGTATAGTCAGGGCCCCGAAAGTCTGACAACCAGTTTTACCAAGGGGTATCGTATTATCCAGTACTAACTGGGTTGTGGGGGTCAGATAGGCACTCGCTCCATGTAAAATGCTGGACTCCATGTGAAACGCCACGAAAAATAAAGTTTATATTTTTTTTTTTTTGTTATTTGATAGGCCTCGATAGGTCTTCGATGTTTTACGGCTGTTATCCGATTAAAGTTGCAACCAGTTTCAATTTGTGGAGAAAATCATTAAAAAACACGAAATACCAATGAAGAGGATCTTTCGAAATCTTATGTAATAATATTGGTATCATAGAAACCGGTTCGGTTAATCGTGAGTCCTCCATTGACCTAATTGAATAAATTAATATGATGAGTTTGATATTTATGTATTTTTTATAATTTCTTCCGGCATTAGCGGTTTTATGTAACAGATTTGCGTGTTTAAGAAGAAAGACATTTTCTCAAGCGTGCTTTGTTCGATAATACCGGAAATTCTCATATACCTACTTATTATATCGATTTTTCTATAATAGTGTAGTTCTTGATGACATCTCATGATTACATATTCGTTTTCTCCGAAGAATGAGGGAGGGGTGTCTAGTTCCTACGCTCTCATTTCACCAGTTTCGTGGAGATCAATCCACAGGTCGGGATAATAAAAGGAAATATAAAATATTATTTGTATAAAATATTTTTTATTTATAAAATACTAGCTGACGTCCCGCGGTTTCACCCGCGTAGTTCCCGTTCCCGTGGGAGTACGGGAATAAAATAAAATGAATATAATAGCTTATAGCACTCACGAATAATGTAGCTTTCTACCAGTGAAAGAATTTTTGAAATCTGTTCATTACTTCCGGAGATTACCCCCTACATACAAACTTACAAACAAATGTTACCTCTTTATAATATTAGTATAAAATATAATCCACCACGCGGGCCCAGTGCGGGTTGGTAGATGTCACATGTCTTTGATTTTTTTGGTTCAGGGACATGCCCGGCATTCCTCAACATGTTTTCCTTCACCATTTTGAGAGTAGTGGTGATGAAATAAATTACACAAAGTAATACGTCTGTCTGGGTTCGAACCCACGACTTACTGTTCGTAAGTCGGGGCCGCCACCACTGGGCCACCGCTGCTCACGCCTATTACCATGACATGTATTGGTAACAATGTCAAATAAATTCATGGCAAATATTTGTTTGGGAACAACTAAAAATGGAAAAATAAAAAACTTTTTTGCAAAAAATAAAAGCGACTTCAAAAAACACAAAAAAGTGAAAAATAACTTTAGCTTCAGAAGTCGGTGACAAAAAAAAACAATCAAACAAAAGTATCGCGAACAGACAAACAGACGCGGCGGAGGACTTTGTTTAATATTATTGAAGTACCTAATTATATTTATTAAGATATAATAAAGTCCCCGTTAAACTAATGTTGGTTTCGTGCATGTCTAGCATCAATGTGTAATCTCCGCTGATTGGCCGTCATAGCCGAATATCGGTTTGGAGGACTGTTGGATCTGCACGGTCTACATTATTTTTATTGTCTACAGACAAGTGCTAGACCGCTACCCGTTCATGGACCGCACCAGGGTCGGTATCTGGGGCCACAGCTACGGCGGGTACGCGACGTTGCTCACCATGTTGAGGGACGACGAGAAGATGTTCCAGTGTGGAGTGTCCGGAGCCCCTGTCACCTCCTGGCTTTATTACAGTAAGTTTAAACGTTTTGCCTGCCTGACTGCCTTATTGGTCTAGTGAGCATAAGGGACCGTTCTACACTAAACCACAACAGCCCATAACGTCCACTGCTGGACATAAGCTTCTCCCATGATGGGAGGAATTTGCCGTAATCTCCACGCTTGGCAGGCGGATTGGAGATCGCAGTGATGAAAGACTAACAGAAAACGCTGCTGCCCATTCTCTGGTCTACGGAGGCGCAAGGTGTTCTGCCTCAGACATTAGTCGCCTTATACGACACCCGTCAGTGTAATGGGTTGGTTCTATTCTACTCTGCCGGATACCACACGGCTACGACAGGCACGGCAGGCACCGTTCAAGTATTACGGAAGCACTATAGGGGGCCGGGGGGGGTATATGATTTGCTTATTTTTGATGACGGGGGGGGGGGGGGGGGGCTAGATGGTGATTACGTCAGCAGTAATTATTTACTTTTTTACACATAAATGGCAACCCACACTTTGTCTATGCTTGAAAACCAAACGCATATTCGGGGATTCCCACAAATAATGAATACGTTTAGGAACCGAGTAGCTAAGCTTATTTTCTTATTTCTTGAATTATAACTGCTGCTCATGAATCAATTAAAAAAAAAACAGAATACTTGCATTAAAACAAAAATGATACCAATGTTTACGTAAACATGGGAGGAGGGGGTTAGAGCTTTGCTTACCTACTTTTGCTGACAAGGGGGAGGAGGGGGTAAATAATTGTAATAATTATTATCTGCTTACGTAATACTTGAATGGCCCCTGAGGTGCTGGTTTCGATTCCCGGGTCGGGCGAAGTGTCATTGGGTTTTTCTTTCAGTAATCAGGAATTTCTCAGTAGCAGCCACAGAGTCTGGATTTGTGCCCGGTTGATGGTAATAGGCTCGCCCCCTATTACATGGGACTTAAACATAACTGGTGAAATGTAGGTGTACTATTAGGTACACCTCTGCCCAACCCTTCGAGGATTACAAGCGTTATGTTATGTTATGTTTCAACGTTTTTGGGGGCCTCGCGCACTAAAGGCTTGTCGGACTTGTCGCATGACCGGCCGCTATTTTGAACAATACTGGTCGTACCCCACTGCCCCGGTCGTGCGACCAAGCGTTCTTCCAGGTTTTGACCAAAAGTCGCTACTACGGCCTAAAGTCGTGGTCGTAGCCACGTAGAGTGCAAAGTCCCTGAGTGAAGAGTGTCCGTGACCCGAAGTGAAGAAGAGTATAGTACATTGTTCACCGAGAGGAGAAAGTGACCGATCACGGTCGAGGGTGTCGTTTGAAGCCCGAGCCGTAGGCGAGGGCTTTAAAACACCCGAGATCGGGAATCGCACTTTCTCTCGAGTGATACATAGTGCTTTTCATCCCACCTATTCGAAAAGGACGACTTGGTTCGCCTTTAAGTGCACCCAAAGGTGGTGTTTTCTATAATAAACTTTTAGCGGGCAGTAATGAGTTTTTATTCCTCTTTATAAGTGCGCCGCAATTATCTTTGCGGCGCACTTTTTGAATTTGGAACATCTTAGTGTTCAGCGCCGAAAGAAATCGAACGCAAATATTGTTTGAATAAAGACTGGCTGGTCGACGGCCCATAGTCGCGCCCGCCGCCGCGCTGGCTGATTAAAAAAAAAAACGCGTGAACTACAGACCGCGTTTTCGTCAATTTTCATGAATTGTTAGAAATTCATGGTTTTGTTTTAAAAATTAGTTCTTCAAGTGACAGTGAATAAAAAACACAATAAAGTGAAAAATTACTTTAGATCTTCAGAAGTCGGTGACCTTTGTTTGATTCATTTAGTTTTTTTTTGTCACCGACTTCTGAAGCTAAAGTTATTTTTAACGTTTTTGTGTTTTGTAAAGTCGGTTTTATATTTTGCAAAAAAGATTTTTTTATCCAAATATTAGATATGCATTTATTTTAGGGAAATTATAAGTCTAGCCACAAAATTATTGATTGGACACGTGATTAAACTTCTAATTTTATAACTAAGCAACGGGAAAGTGACATAGCCTCTAATAAACAAATTCGTCTTTTTTACAATGCCAACTAAATATTCTATAGAAAGCGTCAAGTAAAGATCATCAATTATTGTGACTTGTCCTTCTTATTTATACATTGCCACCTAATTTACTAACTCGGCCACGGATTTTACATCTCGTCACCATTTTACGTTTTACAGCTTCAACGCAACATCCTCAAAAAAATATAATTCAAGCTTTTACAGAAAGCATCATTTATTATAACTTAGCATGTAAAATGATAGATCATATTCTTTTATCGTGAAAATAGCCACTGTATGATTTGGCGCGAGTACGCGAGACGACAGCGACCGGCCATTTGCACCAACCAGAGAGCGCTATTCTCACATCTATCACCTAAAATATCAATTGATCACCAAATTTAGTAAATTGAACACCAAATTTTAATGAGGTGGTTGATGACAAACTAGTTTTGCCTAGGCCAACTTGGGGCACCCCGACACGGATAGATTAGGTTAGAAGGGTATGGCGGGGTCGAATGAGCGAGCGAAGCGAGCGAATAGACCCCGCCATACCCTTCGTGGTTATTTTTTTATAAACCATTCAGAAGTAGGAGCCCCGCGAAGCGGGGCTCCGTCGACCGGGTCTCCCTCGACTCGGATGCAAGAGCATAACAGTTCAATTTCTGGTGATCATTAACTAATTTTAACTCTAATTTTAACTATTTTTGGTTCTCATTTCACGCTAAAATGGGGATTAATTTTGGTGATCATTTGTGACATTTGACTAAATCTGGTGGTTCGTTAAACATAAGCCTTTTATTTTGTCTCTCCTTTTGGGGCTATATTAGTGGTCAATATACTATTTGATGTCATTTTTAGCAAAGTTTTGACGATCAATTAATATGGGATGAGTTACATTTTAAACGTACTGAGTTAAAAAATTTGAAGCTAAATAAATATATTTTTTGATGTCATTTAATAGTATTTTAGAAGTTTACTGTTAGAATGTATGTTACAAATATAGATGCTAAAAAATAACCATCATGCTGAGTTGTATTTAGAGTGGTATACATAGATGATAACTAGTGGCTAAGATAGTATTATTTAGATGCTCGTTAATTGTGGCTGACTTAGTGATTTAGAAGGCAACATACATTTAGGAGGCGAATAATGATATTAAAAAGAAGCTTGTTTAATTAGCACCCTTTATTTTACATGTTGAAATTAGACCACACGACTGAAGTAAAAATGTTCATAAAATGACAACTACTGGGCCAAACTATGTTAAATTTTTATAGGACCAAATGGCAACTATTCCGCATCAAACTAAATAATAATCACGTCAATCGGCTCATTAATATCAGCGTAATCGGTGTAAATACATTTAAAAAAAACAGTAGAATTGAGAACCTTCTCCTTTTTGAAGTCGGTTAAAATTATGAGGCGCCTTTTATTTTCTCATAGTGGGTGATGAAAAGTAGAGTGTATCACTCGGGCGCAAAATATATTTTTGGCTCGGGCGACGTACTTTGAATCCCTCACTACGTTCAGGATTCTATTAAAGAATCCCTCGCTACGCTCGGGATTCTACTCTAGAATCCCTCACTTCGCTCTGGATTCAAAAAAGCGCCCTCGCCGTAAAAATATTATTTTGCTCCCTTATGATACAATCTACTATTATACTACACCTACGAGGAAAATAAAAAACTCAAACAACACACAAATTGGAAATGGCGCCAATGGCGTCTGCAATTTTCACATGTTCTTTTTTCAAATTGTTTATCCTGCCGCCGCAGGGCACTGCCAGCCCGACACCATCCAACACACAGCTAGTGGCCAGTGTCATTTTGCGAACTTGGAGATAAAAACTCACTGTAAAAACTTTTTGGTTACCGGCGCATAGTCTTACCCAAAATTAAAAAAGAAAAACCACGTAAGAAATGGATTTTCATACATTTTTCTCTCCCGCTCAGATGCGTTTTCTCCCCGCATATTTGTTTGATATGCAATGACGTACTTTCTACCGTAAATTTGATATAGTATCAAGGTACTTTCCAAGCAGGTGTAGTATAAATAGTATTTGACCCACGGAGAAGAGCTCTCCTTGGTTTGACCGCTTTTATGGGTAGTCTTTTGGGTTTTAAATCTTATCCTGCATAAGAATTATTATGCTAATGGGGCAGTTTTAGGGTTGTTGGGGTCAAATAACAGTTGTTCCATAAAAAGAAATACTCAACCGTATTTGGTAAAGTTGCAGTCTAGTTGGTAAGGATGGGTGTGTTTGTAACATAAAGGGTGTAAAATCCCTCTTAACGAAGCCGAAGGGCACTTGTTCTCCCCGTCATTGCGATCATTTTTTTGTTCTACACCATACCTGGGAACTTTCAAGTTACGGAGATATTGGGGGTCAAAGATACAAGTTTTTTTTTTTTTTTAATACAAGATTTTAATGTAAGATTTTCTACTTTAAACACCTCCACGACCCCCGTACTATTCCATCCATCCATCAGCACAATGTTTTGAGTGCGTTACTTTGAGTTCTACCACAAAACATTTCTTACCCCAAAAAAAAAGTCGTTTCCCAGCAATAATTTTTGCGTAAAGTTACTTATTTAGATGTACAGAGTGCTTGGTTGACGGCTTCTTTCGACGAAAATAAATATAAATGATAAATAACTTATTTTGTATTTATTTATTAAAATATACTTTCATAATTCGCGTAATATTCGAGTGACACTTTCGCTTAATATTAGCATACATGTTTGAAAGTGTTTCATTGCTAATTTAGGAAACCAAAACTTGATCATTTTGCATAACGGTGCTCCTTTTAATTCTATTAGATAATCTGAGATAAATAATAGCTATTTATTCACCAAGGGGAGTGGCACAGATTACTACTCGAGTGTGCATTTGTTTTTTTTATTTTAGCGCGTCAAACAGTTTTCGCGCCAAAAAACGTTAGAGAAGGTAAAAACGCCCCGTTTCGCAGGTTGCAACTCACGCGAGTGAGAGAGCACGTAGCGAGAGAGTGTTATAAATGTCTCGCTCTACCGCATAGAGGTCTGAAGTTTGCCGGCCATATCAGAATGTACGCTATCTGCTTTAAAAGTGCTAGTGGCCAGTACTTTTTATGGTAAAATTAAATCGTTTGATTGCCAACGTCATCAAGACTTACAAAAAAAAAAACAAAACGCGTTGGTAATGGATTACTACCCTGATTTTCAGGGCAGTAATGAAATTCCATACAATATAACTGCCTAGATTTTTGAGAAGGTTTAATGAACAGCTTTCAAGCCTTTTTAAAGTATCATGTATAACACCATACCTTACTAAGCAGGTACGTTTTACAGATATTACAAATAAATTAAATAGAAGTGTCTATTTGTAATTTTAAAATAACATATTTTTATTGAATGTAAGAAAGTACCTATGTACGGTACTTAAAACAAAAAAAAACAGCAGTCTTTGGGGACTGCCGATAGAAGTGAAACCAAAAAAATATAATTTAAAAAATTAAAAATCCGACTGCGTAAAAAATTAAAAAATAACTTTAAATGAAAACAAGAACAAGCTCAGAAAATAGGACATATTGACTGCAACAGTCGGGTTTTTTAATTTTTAATTTTACACTTTTTAGTTACTTAGATATACCATTTTAAAATCCTCATGATGAGCCTTTTTCGAGCCGTTCGGGCTGCGGAGCGTGCCAAACATTTGAATTTGGTGCCAAAAATCCGCCATTTTGTTTTTTTTATTTATTTTGATATACCCAGTGTCACTCTCACAGTAAATACAAATCTAACGACACCTCTCAAGCTAAAATCCATCGAGCCGTTCAATCTGCAGAGCGTGCCAAACATTTGAATTTGGCGCGAAAAAGCCGCCATTTTGTTTTTTTATTTTGATATACCCAGTGTCACTCTCACAGTAAATACGAATCTAACGCCACCTCTCAAGCTAAAATCCATCGAGCCTTTCAGGCCACAGAGCGTGCCAAACAATTATACATAGGTACATACATACTCTTGAAAAACATAACCCTCCTTCTGGCGCAGTCGGGTAAAAAGTACACAGGCCCCGCCCGTCGTAGCACTCTTTATGCCCCGCGCATGCCTATGTGGTGCTACGCCGTAGCGGATGCTACGAGTGCTACGAACGGCTACGAAGCGTCACCGCACGTTACGTTACGTGACTTTTCCTTCACCCAAAAAGTGTTCAACGCGCCTAAAGAAGTTTTCACTTCGAAAATACTTTTTTTTTTATTGTCTGTCTGTCGGTTAGTACCGGCTGATATCCGAAAGGCTGAGCCGATTTTGACGGGAATTTTGCGGGCAGATAACTGATGTTATAAGGAGTAAGACGAACAAGGATAAGTGCAAATAATTGAAACCTTTGAAAATGTAAACAAAATCCGATTCAAATGTGGAAGAAATAATTTTATAATAATTTCACGCGGACGAAGTTACGCGTAACAGCTAGTCTTAAAATAAGCTTCCATTTCATTACCTACAAACAATCTTCTGGTTTCATTCATGTCGACCTATAAATAAATACAAACAACAACAACTTATAATACTTTTCCACTGATTTGTGAACCAATCCTATATCATATCCTAACCATATCCTTCCTCCGTCTATTTTACCCCGATATCTTCATGACCGATCCATGGTCACACCAAATTACCACACCTCCGTCTGTAGTTTCGGTTACCAGCCCATTATAAAATACAACTTCACCAATCTCTCTTCCCCCAGACACAATGTACACAGAGCGCTACATGGGTCTTCCTACCCCCGAAGATAACCTCAAAGGCTACCAAGATGGCGACGTCACCCTCCTGGCCGAGAAACTCCGTGGTCATGACTTCTTCCTCATGCACGGCAAC
Source organism: Xestia xanthographa (assembly GCA_905147715.2). NCBI lineage: Eukaryota > Metazoa > Arthropoda > Insecta > Lepidoptera > Noctuidae > Xestia > Xestia xanthographa. The sequence continues at coordinate 19,687,816 of LR990655.1, read as the reverse complement.
GCTGACGACAACGTGCACTTCCAGAACGCAGCCAAACTGATGACAGCGCTGCAGCAGCTTGATATTCCGTTTGAACAGATGGTGAGTATCAACAGTCCACCTTAAGTTGAGCAGAATGAGCCTATAAGGTTCGCACTACTGGGACACATGGGCAGAATGATGGAGTATAGGTGCCGCCAAAATAATGACTTGCCATGTCCTTGGAAAGAGACGAATTCTATAAAACTGACATGCGTCTTATTTATGGTTGTGTAAAACACTAAGATAGACCGTGGTGGCTGCAAATTATTTGAAGTCCTATAGCATAAAGCTTTTATAGTCAGTATTTTTTTTTATTATTTCTCCGAAAGTGTATTGAGAAACGTCGGTTGATACACGATTTCGGCTCCATAACACCTCGTCTGTGGCTCGGGTGTGAATTCCGTCTCGACTGAAATAACAAAGTTTCCCCACTTATATCAAAATCAAAATCAAAGCATTTATTTCAAGTAGGCCAGTTACAGGCACTTTTGAATTGTCGAAACAAATATGAAAATTAAATGTAGCTACAGTCCCAGTCACAAGACATAAAAACTGTGAAAGTACTGTAGTTGCCCATTCCCTAGCGTAGATCTCTATCAAAATGTACCTACTATTTTTTTACACAGCCACCAGACCTCCTTCCACCAAATCAAAATGTCTTTCTAGTACCAGGAATCAAGCATTCCTTCATAGGGATCTCCTTGACTTTCTTCCTTTTTTAATTCAAAAGACATGGTTTAAAACAATATGTTTTGTTTTCAGTCATACCCCGACGAGGCGCACAGTTTGTCCGGAGTTAACTTACACAGATACAACGCGATGAATCGCTACTGGACGCGTTGTCTCAGGCTGGAAGATTGGGACTAATAGAACTTAGCTACCTCTTTAATATGCACATATTGTATACGTTATAAATAATACTCGATTGTACCTACGCTTATTTAAGAATGTGGTAGACTCAAGAAGAAATAAAAATAGGTAGTATGGTCATGTGTAATTTTAATCCAATGGAACATTTGGATCGTTTGCATTGCCAATTTGATACGTATATCCGAAAACATGTTTGTTTTGTAAATAACATTCCAAAGTGCTGCTTTTTCTATGTATGCTGTTCTGTTTCATACATATTACCTAAGTTTAATTTAATAGATGTTTCCAATAAAATGTTATGTAAAGTTCTTTTATTTTTATTTTGAACATATTCAGGTATTTGGTAAGGTTTCACCGGAAACTTAAGGATTCGCGTTACCTATTGCCTAGTGATTTTGATAAGCTTCCTACATAACTGGTTTCTTAGCTCAACTTTCTCGAATCATGCAGTTGATGCATTCACTTTCATTCCAAGGTTCACATGGACCATGAGGTCAACGTAGTGTTTAATTTCCATCGTAATTTCGTAGTGTTTAAAAAACTGCCCAATGCCTGGCGGACCTGCAGGCCCATTACGTATCTCTTTTGACAGCTCGAACTGATAGTAACTGGGGTCTGTGTCTGTCAAATAACTGTCAAAAGGTTAGTTTCGTATTATGTATGATCAGTCGCGATCAAATATGACGTCATCGGTGCCCATCGTGGCTGATAGTCACCGTAACTCATTTTGACAGAAGCCTTCGTATCGATTCTTCTAAGTAATATGTTTTAAGCACAGTGACAGTACCCAGGCTGTTAGTCACCGTAAAATGATATCCACTCTGTGTCATACGTAATACCAATATTTTGACATTCACGGATGTCATCAAAATTTGGTGTACAACCGAAGTTATATAGTCACTGGAGTGTGGCTGACACTGGCAGAGCCACCATCAGGGATTTTAATTTTGATAACACAAAAATTTAATCGCTAATTAGTCAAAATTAGTCGCTAAATATCAGATTTGGTCGGTCACTGGTTCAAAAGATATAAGGGTTTATAGGTGGCCCTGCTGGAGAGAGCCTTCCCCAGCAGAGCCACATTAATATCTCAAAAACTAGGGCACCTAGCGAAGATCTGTTTTCTCCCGTATTTACTCGCTAATTAGTCGAAATTAGTCGCCAAATATCAGAATTGGTCGGTCACTGGTTCAAAAGATATAAGGGTTTATAGGTGGCCCTGCTGGAGACAGCCTACCCCAGCAGAGCCACATTAATATCTCAAAAACCAGGGCACCTAGCGAAGATCTGTTTTCTCCCATATTTACTCGCTAATTAGTCGAAATTAGTCGCCAAGTTACAGATTTAATCGGGTCCTAGTTCAGAAGATATAATGAGTTCAATTATTAAGGTATAGTCCAAGAGCTAGATCGAAGAGTTCACGAAAAACTGCCAAGAAAAAATATTTCTATTAATATGTGTAATATACTTCTAGTTTTATCGGTCTAAAGTCCTTAGAAATGACCGAGAGAGATAAATTCTCTATTAAATACATGTGTAATGTTTTTAATTATTAATTTAGAGTGGCTTAAACTTCTTTGAAACCATTAAACCTTGCTCTTGGTCTATTTAGTGTCAAGATGTACAGTCGCATGCAACTGTTTTACTAATTTACAATGTTGAGCTCTAATTTACGTTAGAATAATAAATACGTTAAAATTATCGTAGGTAAAATGTAATACTTAATCGTTGAAAACGTATTGTAAGTATGTAGGTAAGTATCAACCCATTGCTTGAAATACACTACAAAAAAATACATAAGACTACTACACCACTACTTACTATACATAATATGAGCATTAAGAGCCTGTATTTGCTGTTTTGGTGATATTGAGCGATCTAGATCTCGGTATCTATAAGACCTAAGAGTTCGCTATTTGGACACCATTAAACTTGGACTTATAATCATTAAATCTGTTGAAGCGAAAACACGATTGGATAAAAAAAATCACGATAGAAAAAAAAGACAAAAAAAACTCGTTTTGCACTTATTTTGTGTTGGATCTCTGAAACCCTACGGAAGTTAATGATGATTTTTAGCCTAATAGATAGGTAACAATATTATCTAACATCGTGTTGACTTAATTTTTTATTTAGACGAAAATTTGATTTTATAAAGAATAAAAACCACTCATTTCGCACTATTCGGCCGCAGTGACTGACGTAACAACCGCTTTGTAGTGCAAGCTGATTAGAACGTTATTTTAACAGTATTACAGACGAAGTTTGAACCACCACAAATAGAGTTGCTAATCTGAGGTAGTATAGGCTCTTAACGGCTCTAATTAAGGTTTAATAGGTAAGTTTATTTATTGTTCCTTAGAAATACAACTTGTTGAACTGTATCTAAATGCCGGAAATAATATATAAATCTAAATCAAATTATTTTTTAAAAATGAATTTCCAAAAAGTTGGTTTGATGTGTGTATTTTGAGGTGATTGTCAGTGTTGCGTTGTGGGTGTGTGTGTATTGTGTCGTGCTAAGTAGAGTTTGTATGGACGGGTTGAGTTTTTATTTTATCTTAATTTAGGTTAGCTATTAAAACTTAGGTTGTCGAAATATAATATTATTTATTAGTTACCTTAAAATTATTGTATTATCAGAATAATCCTAATCTCCGGTACTACTGATCCGATTTAAAAAAATCTTTATTCCTTTTGTGAGCTTTTTCACTCATAAGTGAAGCAAACGAAGTTTCGTGGGTCAGTTAGTTTCTCAATAAAAAAATTAAAGACCGATTACCTACGTTGTTTTATATCCGCAAAATTATCTACATGAAGTTACAGTCATTGTAATAGTATTGCAGTAATATATAGATAAATTTCTACAAGCAGTGATTATTTATTACTGTACACGCGCAATTATCTCTTTCTTACTTACCGTGTAAATGTAACGGAGCGCAGCGATCTATCTGCCAGCGACTAAATGCACACATTTTGTTCGATATCTAAATAATTACATATATTTATTGTAGATCTTGTTTTTGGGTAATGAATACTGCTTTCCTTTGATGGGTTGAAGTTATAGAATTCCTCCAGACGTCGTAGATACACCTGTCTAAAAACTACTTTAAGTATTTTGTACTTGGTTGTACGACTGTATGGAGAAATTGAATTCTTTAATATCTTTTTAATGACACACCGACTGAATCTGTAACTTGGCGACTAATTTTGACTAATTAGCGAGTAAATATGGGAGAAAACAGATCTTCGCTAGGTGCCCTAGTTTTTGAGATATAAATGTGGCCCTGCTGGGGTAAGCTCTCTCCAGCAGGGCCACCTATAAACACTTATATCTTTTGAACCAGTGACCGACCAATTCTGATATTTGGCGACTAATTTCGACTAATTAGCGAATAAATATGGGAGAAAACAGATCTTCGCTAGGTGCCCTAGTTTTTGAGATATTAATGTGGCACTGCTGGGGTAGGCTCTCTCCAGCAGGGCCACCTATAAACCCTTATATCTTTTGAACCAGTGACCGACCAAATCTGATATTTGGCGACTAATTTCGACTAATTAGCGACTAAATTATTGTGTTATCAAAATTAAAATCCCTGATGGTGGCTCTGCCAGTGTCAGCCACACGTCACTGGAGATCAAAAAGATACGCCTTACTGATATAAATGTTCTACTCTTTGGCCGGACCGCGCACACTGAGGGATTCGATGAATATTAAGGCTTTCATATTGTTGATTTTATCTCCCCAAAAATAAGTTACTTATTTCTCGAAAAAATCATGATATTAACATAATCCACAATTTTTTTTTCCAACTTCCGTGATCAATCTCTTACTCAACCTCTCATAACTCTTACAAACCAGCCGAGTACCTACTAGGCTAGCAGATCAACGAAGCGGTATAACCAAAATGTAGCACAACACATAAACTTCTATTGTGTCCGGCTATCACTTCCGAGGTCGCCGGTCATCTTCCTGATTATGGTAATGTATGCTATGTCTACATTATAGTGTCGGTAGCCAACACGATTTATTATTGATATTTTATGCTTCTTCCTTTGACTGGAGACGGGTGTAGCATGTTAAGAAGTTCTTTAACGGTCAACAAATGTATCTTAAATGGTTTAGTTAAAAAAATAATGAGGTGTGAGTATTTATCGTATTTTTTTTATTTGTCTGTATCTATCTAATTGATAAAGCCGTAATGCTATAGAATAGTACATTTTGATACAAGTGGAGAAAGTTTGTTATTGCAATCGAGGCGGAATTATAACACCCGAGCCGTAGGCGAGGGTGTTTTTGAGCCGAGAATTGCAATAACAAATGTCCACGTGTATCAAACGACGTTTTTCAATACACTTTTGAAGAAATAAAATAAAATAACGAATAATATTTTTGTCACCAACTATGAAACTATGATTTAAATTTTCTTTTTTTTGTTTCGCGCTTTGGTCTCGCCAGATTCAAAGAGGCAATGGTATGAAGCCGTTATATCAGCATAAAAAATAGATTTATTTTATATTTTTTAATTCAGAACACAAATAAATGCTAATTTGTGTATAAAAGTAACGATTAGTTTTAAATAATCATGTTTATCTATGATATTCTATTTATAAACACAATTTGAATATTCAAAAAATATTTATGCCTTACAGACGCGTAGTGCTTTGCAAAAATTAAAAAAAAACATTCACCTCAGAATATAGGCATTGAACCAATTTGGACTAAGTATAGGTATAGTTATCTGTGGCAATTTTCATTCCTGCACACGTGCGGGAAAGTGGAAAAAATCGCACGCGTGTGAAATACATTGCATGTTGTACCTAATCGTAGTGCGTTAAAGACCAGTTTTCGAGGAAGTGTATTGAAAAAACTTTGGCGTGTCATGTACAGGCAGCACATCAAGCCACTACAATCTGTCAAATTTCTTTAATAGATTTTTAACTTTATCGCTAAAGCGTTAGGTTCAAGGTTGATTGGATTTCGGGTAAGTAGCTTGATATGCTGCCGTATGAAGGTACTTATAGGTACAATGAGGCACCTATTGCAGTCCGATATTAAGAAACATGGTGCTTGGTAAAAAAACTGTACCCCAGTTGGACTGAAAGCCGACCAAAACATATTTCGGAAGACGTTAGGCTGACGTTATGATGGTGTCTTCTACATAGTTTAAGTTGATTTGAGTTGTGTTCCCGCTCAGATTTCACGGCACTGCTGCATCTTTTTCGATAAGAGTCATGCTCGGTCTCAGAAAGGAAAATTAGGACCGTTCACGTCCAATGTATCAAAGAATTCCCGTAACTACTGAGAAGTAAAATATTGTATCAAGATAGTGTGCTATACTATTCGTTAGACTAGACAGTACATATTGTCTAGGCTGCTGTTTATTACTAGGTAATTACTCTATCAACTACCGCTGAACACACTTTGCAGTTACATTGTTAATTCCTTGACACGTAGGTTTATCTATTGAGGTACCTATAGGTTACCTACATACACATTGAGGTCATCCATAACCGCTGTATCCCACACTATCCCGCATCATAATAACAAACTGGTAATTATCTCTGTATCGTGGCTTGTGTTACGTTATGGCACCGTATGCAAAGTATCTAGGTTTCTAGATAAAGTGTTCTAGTAAAATAGTTGAACCAGATGCGGGAGTCGAACTGCAACTCCGAGCGAGTGTAAAGCCGCCATTAGACTCGCTCGGAGTACTCCTGTACGAGACCTCTCTATGTCTCTCCCGAGATGTCTCGCGATGAACAGACACTTTACGGAGAACAAGCAAGGAACACTGAGGCAAGACGAGCGCTACTATACATATTAATAATAAACACTCGCACACACACGCCCTACCTCGGACTACCTCGGAGTGTCTCGGTGGGAGCCGTGAGTGTGTATAGCCACAATAAAAGGTTCTGCTCCAGTGGCAGAGGATTTGCAACAAAGGTGATAGACACTTCCCTTTTGTACAGATATGTTAATTTTCATATTTGCAACAATTTCAATCAACTTCAGCCCTCTAAAAATGTAGATTTTAAATGGTCTTTAATACACTTTGCCGTGTGGTATCCGGCAGAGTAGAATAGAACCAACCCATTACACTCACGGGTGTCGTATAAGGCGACTAATGTCTGAGGCAGAACACCTTGCGCCTCCGTAGACCAGAGAATGGGCAGCAGCGTTTTCTGTTAGTCTTTCATCACTGCGATCTCCAATCCGCCTGCCAAGCGTGGAGATTACGGCAAATTCCTCCCATCATGGGAGAGGCTTATGGCAGTGGACGTTATGGGCTGTTGTGGTTTAGTGTAAAACGGTCCCTTATGCTCACTAGACCAATAAGGCAGTCAGGCAGGCAAAACGTTTAAACTTACTGTAATAAAGCCAGGAGGTGACAGGGGGCCCCAGACACTCCACATGGAACATCTTCTCGTCGTCCCTCAACATCGTGAGCAACGTCGCGTACTTGTTATTTGGTCTTTACATAATGTTATTGGGTCTTTACGTAATGAATCTAGGATGCCGTGTGGTATCCGCGGTAGAGTAGAATAGAACCAACCCATTACAGTCACGGGTGTCGTATAAGGCGACTAATGTCTGAGGCAGAACACCTTGCGCCTCCGTAGACCAAACAATGGGCAGCAGCGTTTTCTGTTAGTCTTACATCACTGCGATCTCCAATCCGCCTGCCAAGCGTGGAGATTACAGCAAATTCCTCCCATCATGGGAGAGGCTTATGTCCAGCAGTGGACGTTATGGGCTATTGTAGTGTAGTAGTGTAATACACTTCCTCGGAAACTGCTTCATAATTATCGCACTACGATTAGGTGCAACACGCAATGTATTTCACACGAGTGCGTTTTTTTCATTTTCCAACACGTGTGCGGGAATAAAAATTGCCAAAGATATCTATACTTAGTCCAAATTGGTTCAATACCTCTATTCGGTGGTGAACGATTTTTTTTTATTTCGGCAAATGCGTCTCTATGGCGTAAATATTTTTTGAATATTCAAATTGTGTTCATAAATATCATAGATAAACATGATTATTTAAAACTAATATTTTTACTAATTTATTGGACTAAAAAAATAAATAACATAAGACCTGCTTTATAGTTAAGTAGTTCAGTTAGTATAAAAAGTTTCTTAATCTAATTTGAAGTATTTTATGATTGCTAGCAGTTTATTGTTCAGTTTAGAGGTAACTTTGGGATTTTTTTCTATCGAGAAAGTTTTATGGAATCGTGTTTTCGCCAAACAGGTCTTAACATTAATCCTCAACTTTACTTTACTATTTTAGGCGTAACGCAAATTCATGATTTTTTCGTAATTTTCAGCAACAGTAAGATATTTTAATTATTTGCATAAGAATAACGATAGTGCCATTCTCTTTCTTGATAGTTGGAGTTACACATTTTCATTTTTATTTTCGTGTAATTTACTATTAATATTTTACGAACTCAGTTTGCAAGAAAAACCGTCGGCGATGGAACTTTGACGCTCAAATTCACATTGTTAGATTCAATTCTTATATAGTAAGCTAAAATTACTGAAGATAAGTTGAATGTTTTACTTATTTATTGGAGTTCTAGAATTTCTTTAAATTCCTTAATTTTTCACGGAAAAAATCGTAAAGAAGGCGTAATTTAAGCGTTAAATGTCTTGATTCAGCGTCCATTATATTCCAAATAAACTCAATTTTATTAAATAAATGAATATAATATAAAACTTCGATCTACCATGAATACGTTTCATTAGTTTTCGTTTGTCAATATAATAAGATAAAACTACATTAAATAAAATTAAAGTACTATAATTCTGCGTCAATTCAGCTCGCTCCTCAGTCTCATGTCAGTCTCGTCTTTAATTTTCGTCAATAACAATCGACAATCGTCCGGAGATCGCTATTTTAATAGACACGTGTACGCCGATCGAAATTATTTGATCCAGGAAGTAAAAATCAAAATTTTGCGAAAAAAATGCTCTTAGAGGACTCATAAGTAAAACGGAATTAAAACTTCACAATTCATTTGCATCGTATATCAAGCATGTAGCAAGGGCGGATCCAGGGGGGGGGGGTCATGGGGGTCATGACCCCCCCCCTGGGCTGGGTCGAGGACCTAGGTGGACCACTAATTTAAATTGTTAAACATAATGTACCAGAATCAATGATATATAAACTATAGATACGTTGTCCGCACTCTAAAATGACAACATGAAATGAAGCCAATTGGCCACATCGCGCTTAGTTACGCACCAACCTGTCGCGCGACGCTACGTTTGTTTATAATTTAATAAATCCTGTGACGTGACTGAAGTTGTATATTTATCTCCCTCTCGCAACAGGCATCCCGCCGTTCGGTGTCATATTTTCTTTCTCTTTCTTCACGCTTAAAAGTAGTTCTAGTATTTTCGCCGTTTTTAAGCGCCGCGATGTTGGTTCATGACGTGTCTATATATAATACGTCATTGACCAGAATAGTGTCAAGACAAATACATAGGGCCAATAACCAACCTGCTCAATCTGCTTAAGAATATTTCCGCAGAGCCATATATATCCCTCTTCTGGAATTAATAATAAGTGACCTACAGGACTGTCTCCTGAAATACTTATTTTGTATCAGCTAAGCGTTTTTATGCCAAAAAGCGAATACAGGAATCAAGACATTTAACTTTGAAACGACTAGCAACCGATTATACATTGTTACTAGATAATACTGCAGTTTCTGTCGTTGTAAACGAATATCGGCTGTGGATGGTGAAGTGGCAGCGGAGTCTGGACATACCGCAGTCGATTTCGGACGATATTCTAAATTGCGATATCGCAGGGCCCCGAAAAAGGGGTTTCGAGGGTATCGGGGCCTTGCCCCGAAGCCTTATATGTAACTAGCTGTTGCCCGCGGCTTCGCCCGCGTAAAGTTCGGTAATTGTCCCACTGAATCATAATAAAGGGATAAATAGTATCCTACATGTTAATCCAGGTTATAAACTATGTATGTGCCAAATTTCATAATAATCACAATTTATTATTATCATCAAAATCTCCATCACTATCACAACCACCATCACTTTCACTATCACTATCACTATCACTATCACTATCACAATCACAATCACAATCACTATCACAATCACTATCACAATCACAATCACTATCACAATCACTATCACACAATATCACAATCACTATCACAATCACTATCACAATCACTGTCACAACCACCATCACTTTCACTATCACTATCACTATCACTATCACTATCACTATCACAATCACAATCACTGTCACAATCACTATCACAATCACAATCACAATCACTATCACAATCACTATCACACAATATCACAATCACTATCACTATCACTATTCCAACCACCATCACTATCACAACCACCATCACTATCACTATCACAATCACTGTCACAATCACTATCACAATCACTATCACAATCACCATCATAGTTATCACAATCATTATCATCGTAATCGCAATCATTATCATTGTAATCACAATCATCATGATTACAATCGCCATCACTATCACAATCACTATCACAATCACTATCACAATCACTATCACAATCACTATCACAATCACTATCACAATCACTATCACAATCACTATCACAATCACTATCACAATCACAATCACTATCACAATCACTATCACAATCACTATCACAATCACTATCACAATCACTATCACAATCACTATCACAATCACTATCACAATCACTATCACAATCACTATCACAATCACTATCACAATCACTATCACAATCACTATCACAATCACTATCACAATCACTATCACAATCACTATCACAATCACTATCACAATCACTATCACAATCACTATCACAATCACTATCACAATCACTATCACAATCACTATCACAATCACTATCACAATCACTATCACAATCACTATCACAATCACTGTCACAATCACTATCACAATCACAATCACAATCACTATCACAATCACTATCACACAATATCACAATCACTATCACTATCACTATCACTATTCCAACCACCATCACTATCACAACCACCATCACTATCACTATCACTATCACAATCACTGTCACAATCACTATCACAATCACTATCACAATCACCATCATAGTTATCACAATCATTATCATCGTAATCGCAATCATTATCATTGTAATCACAATCATCATGATTACAATCGCCATCACTATCACAATCACTATCACAATCACTATCACAATCACTATCACAATCACTATCACAATCACTATCACAATCACTATCACAATCACTATCACAATCACTATCACAATCACTATCACAATCACTATCACAATCACTATCACAATCACTATCACAATCACTATCACAATCACTATCACAATCACTATCACAATCACTATCACAATCACTATCACAATCACTATCACAATCACTATCACAATCACTATCACAATCACTATCACAATCACTATCACAATCACTATCACAATCACTATCACAATCACTATCACAATCACTATCACAATCACTATCACAATCACTATCACAATCACTATCACAATCACTATCACAATCACTATCACAATCACTATCACAATCACTATCACAATCACTATCACAATCACTATCACAATCACTATCACAATCACTATCACAATCACTATCACAATCACTATCACAATCACTATCACAATCACTATCACAATCACTATCACAATCACTATCACAATCACTATCACAATCACTATCACAATCACTATCACAATCACTATCACAATCACTATCACAATCACTATCACAATCACTATCACAATCACTATCACAATCACTATCACAATCACTATCACAATCACTATCACAATCACTATCACAATCACTATCACAATCACTATCACAATCACTATCACAATCACTATCACAATCACTATCACAATCACTATCACAATCACTATCACAATCACAACCACAAACATTATCACAATCACCATCACTATCACAATCACCATCTCTGTCACAATCACAATCACCATCACCATCACTATCACCATCACAATCACCGTCACTATCACAATCACCATCACAATCACCATCAAAATCACTATCACAATCACCATCATCGTTTTCACAATAATTATCGTCGTAATTACAATCATTATCATCGTAATAACAATCATTATCATCTCAATCACAATCATCATGATCACAATCGCCGTCACTATCACAAAATCAAGTTAAAACAATCACAATTACCATCACCATCGCTATCACTATCACAATCACCGTCACTATCACAATGACCATAACTAACACAATCACAATCACCATCACAATCACTCTCACAATCACTATCCTCGTTATCACAATCATTATCATCGTAATCACAATCATCTTCATCATTATCACCGTCACTGTCATAATCACAATCACCATCACCATCGCTATCACCATCACAATCACCATCAAAATCACTATCACAATCACCATCATCGTTACTACAATCATTGTCATCGTAATCACAATCATTATCATCTTAATCACAATCATCATTATCACAATCTTCATCGTAATCACAATCATCATCATCATAATCATCAGCATCATTATCACAATCATCGTCATCGTTATCACAATCATCACAATAAATCAACAATAACCCTGTATAGAAGTCGAATCCGCCATCTTCTGGATCTCAAAATAAATGCCATTTTCGTAATCAGCGCCCCTAATAATCTCGGTATCGACACCCATATTGATTTTTAGACATTTCAACCCTATCGCACCCCAACAGGGAATGATTGTATTTCAGGTCCGCCACACTAAATCTTAAAATCGTTGTTTTTGTATTACACCCGACCCAGTTTACCATAAAAACAATACCTATGTTGAATTTCAGGCTTTGTTACCCCATTTCCCCCTTTAGGGGTTGAATTCTGAAAAAACCTGAAACACAAATGTTAACTCATTTATTGATTGGAGTACTCCTGTTAAGTTTCGAATAAAGTAGTCTAACTAATCTTATTTCCCCATGTAATCTTTGGACTCCCGTTCCAAACCCTAAGGGTGTTAATTTTGAAAAATCCTTTCTTAATGCACCCCTAAATCTCATAAAGAACCTTTGTGCCAAATTTGGAATCTCTAGACTCAGCGGTTTGGGCTGTGCATTGATTTTTATACTTTGCCACCCCATTTCCCCCTCTTAGGGGTTGAATTCTGAAAAAACCTGAAACCCGTTTCTACTCATTTATCAATAGGAGCACTCCTGTGAAGTTTCGAATAAAATAGTCTAACTAATCTTGTTTCCCCATACAAACTTTGGAGCCCCGTTTAACCCCCTTAGGGGGTGAATTTTGAAAAATCCTTTCTTAGTGCACCCCTAGACCACCTAAGGAACCTACTTGCCAAATTTGGAATCTGTAGACCCAGCGGTTTGGGCTGTGCGTTGATAGATGAGTCAGTCAGTCAGTCAGTCAGTCAGTCAATCAGTCAGTCATTCAGTCTCAGTCAGTCAGTCAGTTTCTTCTTTTATATATTTAGATTTATAGAATAATTATTATCTTAGGCAATGATGTAAAAAATTGCGGGCTCGCTTCGCTCGCTCTTGTTGTCTAGTTTTTAGGGTTCCGTAGTCAACTAGGAACCCTTATAGTTTCGCCATGTCTGTCCGTCCGTCCGTCTGTCCGTCCTCGCTTAATCTCTGTGACCGTTAGTACTAGAAAGCTGAAATTTGGTACCAATATCTATATCAATCACGCCGACAAAGTGGTAAAATAAAAATAGGAAAAAAATGTTTTATTAGGGTAGCCCCTCTATATGTAAAGAGGGAAGTGATTTTTTTTTTATTTCAACCCTAACGTGTGATATATTGTTGAAAAGGTATTTAAAAATGAATAGGGGTTTTCTAAAACCATTTTTTGATAATGTCAATAATTTCGGAAATAATCGCTTCAAAAGTAAAAAACAATCCCCCCCCTCTAACTTTTGAACCACAAGTTTAGAAAATATGAAAAAAATCTGGAAAGTAGAACTTTATAAGGACTTTCTAGAAAAATCATTTTGAACTTGATGGAAACAACAGTTTTTGTATAAAAAAGACAAAAATTTGTACAAAATAATTTCTGGACTAAGTTTGTAGTATTTTCGTATATGCAAGCATTTTTACATAATGGATACCCACCTTTAAACTCATAAGTGGGAACACTTATTGTGACGGACGGGAAACTACGGAACCCTACACTGAGCGTGGCTCGACACGGTCTTGGCCGGTTTTTTTCTTGAGTACAAAAGGCCCAAGTAACTCCAGTAGGTCGAAACAATTCTAACCTGTTCAAGGTAGGTTACAATTTTCGAGCTCGCTTCGCTCGCTCTACAGACTACTTTCTCTTGAATTTATCTAAAAGTCGACCAAGTAACTCCTATATGAAGGATCGAAACCATTCGAACCTGTCCAAAGCAAGGTGTCATAAAAATTTCGAGCTCGCTACGCTCGCTCTTGCTCTTACTTCCTCTTGAATGTTGTCATTGTTTGTCTGAGGGTCGATCTAGTATCTCCTCTATGAAGGGTCTAAACAATTGCAACCTGCCCAAGGTAGAGTTCGTTCGTTCGTTCTTAGAGCCTTCAAAAAATCAAATCGTGGCTACGAAAAAGCTGTGGTTGAAGAACGTCTGACCGGACTGACACTTCTCCACGTCCATAAAAACGTACCAATTGAAGCAGATGAAGTGATAGCGCGTTTCGGGAAAAGACGTAAAAAAAAAATGATTTTATTTAAATTTAGGTAGGTATTTTTAAGTACAGTACTTACTTATAAAATACATACTCATAACTTGTCTAAATTATTATCAAAATTAAATTGTAACTTCTTCTGACTTGACCACGACAATGTGACCCCCCCCTGGCACCAAGGCTGGATCCGCCCTTGGATGTAGGTATGATGGACATTGCAATTAAAACCAGTGTGGCTATTATAAAATGTCGTCACAATCTAGATTTTTTACCATAAAACCTAACATGAAACAATGCGGATCAACCCGCATTGCTTCACGTTTTTTAAGCGAGACACTGGAGGCATTCATCATAACTTGACCCAAAAATGTCACTCGTAATCTACTAGATTTATTTCAATCGATTTAGTTCTAAGCTGGATTACTCAAGACAATAGGTATTGAATTTTGGTAACATTGTACCCTATGTACCTACGATGTCGTAAATCATAAAACATTAATAAACATAACTTTTTATATTAATATCATTTGGTAGGTACTTTTAAATGTCCGATTCTGAAATGTAGTTAATTACTGCCAGTTTGTAAAGTAATCGTTGTTGAAGATAATTTGGGAAATTATTGCCGATATGGAAACAACCTTCTTGGTACCAACAACGGATAACAGTTGTACCATAAATATACAGTGTACTCTGTGGTTGTACCTAAGTACCTTCTACCTAACGAGGTAAATAAAAACTGTGGATAGATAATCGAAATGGATTAAACACTTAGGTACTTACATATGTTAATGTAAATCGTGGGATCTTAATAAATAAAAAATAATAATAATAAAATCATTTATTTCAGGTCCGAGACCCATATTAAACAAAAATACAAAACACATATAATTAAAATTGCATAATTACATTCGAGACATTATTTAAAAACAAAAATAGAAAGACACAAATACAAATACATAAATAATTGAAATGTCAGAATTACAATAGAAACATTAATGAATTAAACTTGATTAAATTAAAAAAAGTCAGAAGTAAAAATACACAATCAATTCAGAATAAATAAATAAATGTCAAAATAAATTATCAAATACAAAATGTGGAATTACAAGAAATTTAAATGTCAAAATAAATGATCAAATACAATATGTGGAATTACAAGAAATATGTCAAAACAATCGTATATAATTTTATGTAAACATTAGGTCTTAGCAACATTTACAGCAGTGCCTCATATAAGGACAATCAAGTCTCCCCGCAATCATCGCCAGGACAGTGTTGGAGCTGGCTTGCACCCTGCGCACCAAGGACGCGCACCGCTTACGCATGGTGGCGTGAAAACAGTCGGTGCGCGCTTCCGCAAACATGCCCGAGGCACTGCAGAAACGAGGCAGCCCCAACACTGCCCTGAACGCAAGAAGAAACCTAGAAGTTTCAGAAATGTATTGAAGGATAAAGACAAATCTGACAGATAGAAGATGCCCCTGAACCTAAATGAATTCTTGAATCTCTTGGATTTTTTATTGCAAAGGAACGTTGCAGACTTGCAGTGTTTGAAATAATGAGGTTGATACTAGTCTTTGGTACCTACTTATTTGAACCTATTAGGTAATAATAAGTAGGTTTAGCTAACCATGAGTTACTTGTAAGAAAACAAGAAGTATTGCACAACGCTTCTAATACAGCCGATGACATGACATTCATTAAAAACATAATTACACCTTATTTCACATTCTTCAGTCCAAACTAAATCCAACATAGTTACCTACTCGTATATAAGTACAAATCATGCGGGTAGTAATTATCGGTTGAGTACATTTTAACAGCGATTGCGTCTGCGCCGCCCGGTGATTCTGCACTATTGTGCTCTGTTGCGTAACAGTGCTGGCCCTTCTCGTCTCCTTTCACTTAATCACTATTGACCACAGTATCTCTGAGGGACACTTTTCTTGCGTTGGTTGCGCATCTTTTAGTTGACCCAGCAGATCTTGTACTTGAATAGACAAGTATGATGGTTTAAGTTTTTAAAATGACATGGTCACTTACAGTATCATTGGCAAATAAAACGAGATATCCGTCCCTGATCATTGCGCTTGCCACAGTAGTGCCGAAATATCGGGACCCGAAACAAATAATAAACATGATAAATATTCCGTGCTTATGAAAGTGTCTAGGTTATTAAGTTTTTATCCCGATTTTCCGAGATGAACAGCTTCCCTATCTACGATTTGTTCTATGCCTACTCTACTATATTAGTTAAGTGTCATCTGCAAGGGAGTGTACTACACATGAAAATGAACAACTTTTACTATGGTATACAACGGTAGAGACTACATTTGGTCGATATATGTGCGATCATAAAATATATATGGGGAAGCCAATTTTTTTCCAGATTTAGTGGATACCTATGTGATTTACGTATGTCCCTCTATAAGCCAGTCATAGTGTTAGTGCAGTTGCTAATTATCTTTGTAAATAATGTATTACAGGTAGATATTATGTTAAGCGATACGCTCACTTGGCGGCTAGAAATCAAATATTTAGTTATTGTCACCGTCATACTTTCCATTGATATACCCGGTCAGCGGTCAGTATTGTTATTGAACCATTTACGAATTAAAAATAACAAGCTACGCATTTTATGTACGTAAGGTTTAGTTTCTGTGATATTATTGGTTACTGCACACATATACATCGCTACGCATCCTCGCATATAAGACTTCATTTCATGGAGCTACTGCTACAGTAATCTTGAGCTAAAACCTCAATGAAACAAGAGCGGGTTGTGGAGCTGTGTCGCCAAATGTGCTCCACCTATCCTGCCCTGTTGGCCCAAAAACATGCAGCCGAAGTCACCTCTACGCTGCCTCCGACGACGCGGTGGAAGTGGCGAAGTTCTGGGCTAACAAAATATAAAATTTGTCGTGCCAGCGACACGAAGAAGCTACATGGAGATGGACCGACGACGGCCTTACTTAAAAGGCGGCTGCATGCTTCTGGTTGCGGATAACTAAAACTGGAAGATACAGGAACTAAATCCAGCCCGTTGCTGGACATACAACAACGATACACCGAGTTTTATTTTCTCGATTTCCCGAAACCATTGAAGAGGCATTTGCTCCTAGCAACAGGTAGTTAGTCCGAATCTCGCTTAAGAACTGTAATATTCGTGAACTCATTATTTCTATGCTAGTAATAACTAAGAAGCAGAGCGGCTAACGAACACCACTGTGTATTGTGCAAACAAAATGACTAAATTGTGCTGTTATTCATGTTACAATACATGTTTTGATGTTCAAATTAACAGAAAGCTTAGCGTAAAACTCTCCCAGCTAGATGGTCTGAGGACGATCACGCAGATCGTGCGTGATTCACGCAGCCGCCTTTCAATGAGATCGCTGAAATGAATGAATGTATTGCTTTTGTACTATTGTACGCTAAACTTGCTGCATTTGAATGCGCTTCCACCAGACACGCGAGGATGCGTAGCGATCGAATGTGTACCAATAATATCACAGAAACGAAACCTTACGTAGGTACATAAAATGCGTTACTGTTATTTTTAATTCGTAAATGTTTCAATAACGCTATTGACCGCTGACCGGGTATTTCGATAGAAGGTATGAATAAGGTAACAGTAACTAAATATTTTATTTCTAGCCGCCAAGTGATGAGGTAATATCTACCTGCTACCAACACGCAGCCGCCTTTCAAATGAGATCGTCCTCAGACCATCTAGCTGAGAGAGTTTCCAGTCAGCCATGCCAGTTGGATCCAGTAGGATGGGGGAGGTGAAAACTGGTAGTTACTTCATGTAGACTATTGCTGGATATGGTCTACGATATGCCGAGGTGTTTGGTTGATTTTAAAATGCAGTGAAGCGGCAATAGTAGACTGGTTTTCAGAGTTACGGACGTAATAGCAAGAGACCATGAGTCCAACGCGCATAAACATAATCACCCCCTCTAAATAATCTTCCCACTTCTGAGGACACGTCATACACTGTATGAGAGTGAAAGGGCCGTGAGTCGTGATCTACCACTTGGGACCAGAGTATGTTGGTAGCTACATGTCTTCGAACTTTTTTTTCTAGACATGTGGTTTCCTCACGATGTTTCCTTCACCGTTTTCAATCTCGCATGCTGCGCTGAAGATGTTAACTTATTACCTATAACAAGCACTGTAATGACTATGTTTAGGTAACTGTATTTTCAACACATTTGCTCAAAAACTGCATTTACGGAGCCTGTATACATTGTTCGAAAGTTAAGAATTACGCACCATACAACGGAACGTGCGGTAAAATAGGTACTAGGTCACCTAAGTACCTATTTTACCGCATTCCCCCTTGTAAAGCAGCGTGCATATTCTATACGTTTTTTTTTTAATTAGGTCAAAATAAAAATCCAAGATGGCGCCGACGACAATTTTGGGTTTTTTCTCAAAAACCACGAAAACGACACCCATGATCGTTTTCGTGGTTTTTGGGGTCGCTGATAACGAAAATGAGGTCAAAATGAAAATCCAAGATGGCGCCGACGAAAATTTTGGGTTTTTTCTTCATGAGTCGTTTTCGTGGTTTTCGGGGTCGCTGATTACGAAAATGGGGTCAAAATGAAAATCCAAGAGGGCGCCGACGAAAATTTTCAGTTTTTTCTTCATGGGTGTCGTTTTCGTTTTTTTTGGGGTCGCTGATAACGAAAATGAGGTCAAAATGAAAATCCAAGATGGCGCCGACGAAAACTTTGGGTTTTTTCTTCATGGGTGTCGTTTTCGTAGTATTTGGAGTCACTGATAATGAAAATGAGGTCAAAATGAAAATTCAAGGTTGCGCCGATGAATATTTTCAGTTTTTTTCTTCATGGGTGTCGTTTTCGTGGTTTTTTGGGGTCGCTGTTTGTTTCATTACATATTGTACTGTTTTCTCAAAAAACATTGTATGACACACGTGCAGAAATTGTGTGCAGTTTGGCGTATAATAATAAATAATTTTATCTACACCCATGCTATAAATCCTCTATAAAAGTATCTGAAACAGTTAGCTTATGGCCAACATTAAAACAGCCAGTGTCATAATAACCATTATAACACCCAAACGGGTGTTATAATGTTGTACTGAATTTCATTATGCAACTCGATTTAAAAAAAGAACATTGTCTAGCACGTGCGATTCACTACCACAGCGCCGTAATTAAAAAAAAAAAACTTATAGGTTAATTCGAATTCACGTCGTATCCCGCCATTTTTGTTCGATATTAGTATTGGATTATGTACTTTGTTGTTTACAAAAATGAGTGATAGAAGCTTTGTGCATTTTAATAATTGTACAATCAAAATGTAAATAATTATATTATTACCTATACATGGTTTGTTTGTATTAATACTCAGCAATTAAACTTTCCATGAATTTACATAGACTTCTTACAACACTACAACACCCTATGGTTTCAGAACCTTTTATATGGAGGATTCATATCATGGATGTAGATAAAGTCTTGTATGCAACTGTACATAATTAGGTATTAAAACACTCATGTGATACTATTATCAGCCCATTATAAACCCACATTCGTGTTTTAATACCCCTCATTATACAACAGTTGCATAAATAACGAATAATCCATGCAAACTGTTTTGTAGTAAATATTAAACAACTAAAACATTACCATTTACTTCTAAGTTAATGTTATGTGTGGTTCCGTACGAAATTACACTACAAACTGTGCGTGTGGGTAATTGTTCCTGTTTGAAACGGGCACAATTTAATTTGTTAGCGATAATGAAATCTATACGATTGATGTAACAATTCTAGTAAGGTTAAATTAAATTAGGTAGTGAAACTATGCACACCTGATGCGGTATCGATGATTAAACATGATTAATGAAAAAAAATATTTTGCTTGTAACGTAATTTCATCCTGTACTTATGCTTTTTTAGGGTTCCGTACCCAAAGGGTAAAAACGGAACCCTATTACTAAGACTTCGCTGTCTGTCCGTCTGTCCGTCTGTCTGTCACCAGGCTGTATCTCATGAACCGTGACAGCTAGACAGTTGAAATTTTCACAGATGATGTATTTCTGTTGCCGCTATAACAACAAATACTAAATATAGTCAATGGTACGGAACCCTTCGTGTGCGAGTCCGACTCGCACTTGGCCGGTTTTTTTTAACACGCTTTTTTACTTCACCACTGGCGTACGGAGTTTTCAGTTCCAAATTTCCAATACGATATTATCAAACGTTGTTCCTTAAAACATAAAAATTTGAATGTAGCAAAACAGCTGTGCTTACTGTTCTAGTTTAATAAGGAAGCGAATAACTTATTGTTTTCTGATGCTTTATTTATAAGTGGAAACTATGCGGTGGAATCTCGGTCAAATAAACAATTTAAACATAATAAATGAGTAAATGAGAACCTATGCTTAGTTTCAGAGCAACAATTTGAAAACAGTCAAGCCGAAGAGTGGACGTATCGCGTGATTGCGTTTCTGCTAGCGTAGTGTGGGATGCTTACCAGCTAGGTGGACAGAAGTAGAAACCGACCGAATAGACCGGTATAGAAAGATATAGGTAGTTTAATTAGGTAGGTAACTACGACCATTCTTTGTAGATTACCCAGGATATAAAGGGTGTAAAACACCTCTTAACGAAGCCGAAAGGCACTTGTTCTCCCCGTCATTGCGATCATTTTTTGTTCTACACCATACCTGGGAACCTAGTTACAGATATATTGGGGGTCAAAGTTCCAACTTTTTGACAATTAAAAAAAAAATACAAGAGTTTAATGTAAGATTTTTACTTTAAACACTTCCGCGACCCCCGTTCTATTCAATCCATCCATCAGCACAATGTTTTGAGTGCGTTACATTGAGTTCTACCACAAAACATGATTTTTCACCCCAAAAAAAAAGTCGTTTCCCAGCAATAATTTTTGCGTAAAGTTACTTAGTTTGATGTACAGAATGCTTGGTTGACGGCTTCGTGATGAGATCTTTAATTTACACCCTGTATATTAGTGTAGGATACTTAAACACGTGATTGCACTCATGATAACTAACAACATTTACTATGGGACCAACAATCAAATCGTGAAAAAAGAATCTGCTGTTCAGTACCCACATTTTGGCGTGGCGAGGTCAAAATGTCCCAGACTGAACACCTGATTTTTTTTCGCGTTTTCAGATTTGGTCCCACAGTAAAAGTTGTTTGTAATCATGAGTACAATCACGTGATTGAGTATCTTACCAGTCACCCTATGATCTAGTCTTTGTGATGGGGCCCGCCGGGTAATACTGGAACCAGTCGGGGGTGCGTGCGAATGTACTTGTATCGTTTTATATTATAGTATTAGTCGGTTACAGTCCGACATAACCTTCCGCTTGCCCCAGGCGGAGGGTATAATGCATGAGTATTTTCCCACAACAAAAAGGATAGATGTAGTCAACTGATCATGAATACTAGGGGAGATGTAGGTAATGAGGATCATTTAAGCGAAAATTGAAATAAAACCATATCTATTAATCAACTATTTATTGTTTTGCTCTTATAATAAACTTTACTTATTTAACTGTCAATTGAGATCAACTTTAATCACTTTGGCTTAGCAATTCTGGAAATATAAAGATTAAAAAAAAAGTACGATCGATCACCATTGTCAGCATCGGTTGGCAATGGTAATCTGCATGTGGACAATGGTGATCAACACATTTTGCTCACATAATTGCGAGCAGAGTCCCACCCAGTGCAGTCGGCAGCTTTATCTTTCTTCCGAGGTTGTATTTTCGGCCTTCTACAAACAAAAATACATTGTTTCATCGAAATTGGGTAATGTGGGCAATGGGGTCACTAGGAGTTACCTGACTACGATTACCTACATGGGCGAAAAGGAGAACAATAAAATCCTCGCAAAAAAGTTGAAGATAAAACAAAAATCTGGGTTTTGAATTGCAATCTAAAATGTTACGATTTTTACATATCACACGTACAGAAAAAAAGATGTAGTAATTTAAGACTTACCTTCTAATGTATGTACTCGAAAAATTAGATCAAAATGGCGCGAAATCTTCATAGAACTGTTTCTCACAAGCGCGTCGCGCGAACTAACTGAGTCCCCCGCCCAGTGTTGCCGACAGGATTTTAAAAAATCCGCCAAGTTCGTTGTGTATTTCCGTCAAAAATCCGTTAAAAATATTTTTTTATCCGTCAATAGTAGCCGTTACATTTCTAAAGTTATATATTTTCACAGTTTAATAACAATTTAAATTATATGTACCAAGCGTACTTGAAAGAATACAATACCTAATTACTAATAATAAAATAATGATCAACTAGGTAATCCTACTCTACTTCTTCTCTATTAAAATGTAAACCTATTCATGAGCCTTGAATCATCGTCAAAATTAAAAATCATTTTCAGTACTACCATGCTCTGTTGCCATTGTAGAAGCTGCAGAAGTCGAACATTTGCGTCTTTGACCTAACCTATTGCCATCATACGAAATTATTCATATAAAAACATTTGGCTGAAGAGAGTTTTTGTCCCGTTAAATATGCCGTCAGCCGTTAGAAAGATTTTTTCCCGTTTTCAACATATCCAAATCCGCCAGATATGACGGGAAATCCGTTAAGTTGGCAACACTGCCCCCGCCTGCGCACGGGAATGGTGTAAAGCTAGCGCGTTGGTATGCTGGCATCACTTGCTCGCGTTCGGATTTTGTTATTTTGTGGTGACCACCATTGCCAACTGACTCCGATTACTTACATCTCCCCTACGCATGCTAGACCAATCAGGGAATAGCTATTTTGACAGATTCTAGAAGAGGGTTGCCAACCAAAACAGGCACAAAAGTTAGTTTAACAAACATAACAATGTTACCTAAGCTACGCATATTATCTCGTTTATAATATTTACACTACTTTCAATGCGTCCATAATTGAAATTAAATAAAACTAATTTATTTTATTTTCTGCAATTCACCCATGTGCAATTTTAATTGATATGTAACAAAGAATTATTATTTAAAGACTTGTAGATTTATATTCACATGTTAAAATTAAATGTATTGTTAGGTGTGTATATGTATGTAGGATAATATGACATTATCATGGGATTTGTGATAAACGAGCAAGTACAGTCGCCAGCACATCAAGTTTCCACAAACTGTCAAATGTCCATACTTATTAGAATTTGAAACCATAAAATGTTGATATATTATGTTCAATATCGAATGAGAAAATTTGACAGTTTGTAATTTTGATACTCAAAAGTTGACGTAGGTAATGAGACTCAAGCGTGGGCCAGACTGTTGTAAACAAGCCCTCCACACACCTTCACATCGGTCTCCGGCGGCGGTTTACAACAGCACGCACTGTTGACGCACTGTTGTAAACCGCATCGCGCCACCGCGCCGGGAGCCCGGGACCCATGTGGGTGGGGGTGTGTGGAGGGCTTGTTTACAACAGTCTGCCCCAACTAGCAATTTTCTCTTGTGGATGTGCTGATTTAAGAACTAAGGTGTTACAGCAGACTTACATGTGTCTAGACTATGACAGTACATCTTATAAAAGCATGATATAAGGCGTTTTGTACTAAAAGAATACTAACACTTAGGACGTGCTTTTATAGATGTGTATAAAGAATTGTTGTTAGACATTTATCAGCACAGTTGTCTTACAAGTGCATTTTCAAAGAGCAATTGCTCTTGAATATTATTTGCACTTAAAAAAGCATCTTAAAAGTACATTATTTCTTATTAGAGTCTGCATTTAGTGTTTTATAACACTTATGACCTTAATAAACTTTTGCATAAACTACTATAAAACCAACATTTTGTAAGTGTGAATTGTCTTCTCTGAGTCAAATTAAAGAGAAGACGAATAATAGTAGAGCTCTATCAGAATATTTTGACTTTTAAAAGACTTGTGAACACTTTATTAAGAATATGACGGCCGGGGGTCAATAACCACTATAAATAAAACCGGCTAAGTGCGAGTTGAACTCGCGTGGAGAGGGTTCCGTACAATGCCAAAGTCAAATGTTTTTATTTAATTGTGGCATGTTTTGATAGAATTCTTATAGATTTTCCTGTAATCTACAAGCAATGAACTATATTTTGTAATTTTTTTTCAAAATTTTAGGCTTGGCTTACGAAAGCCTAAAAAGAGTGAATTAAAATATTTTAAAACACACTCACATAATAGTACATATATACTTATGCATGTTTGGCTCACCTAACATTATACCTACCACAAAATGGAATTTGTATGTCATGGTTTTAAAAGGAACCCTAAATTTATTAAATGGCTGCAAGTAGTTACCTTATGTAAGTGCTCAATAAGACCAAAAGGTTTAAAATTAACTTAGGTAGTGTGAAATAAGACATTATAGTATTAAGCTTATCTTAGAGAAGAGTATTTGGTCTCATCAATCTCTAATGTCGTCAGTTTTTATTTTTACAATTAATTAATATTTTTTTACTAATTTTCTAATTAGATACCCAAGTGGGCCTGTGAAAATATTTCACTTTACTCCACAAAATATTCGAAGAAATGTACACCGCAAGTTATTTAAGTTCATAGACACACAACTATCGAGCAAATGAACTAGATGATTACAGGAAATAAAAATACTAATAATACATGAGTTGACAATATTTTTTGTTTTCATTTTTTTTTATTCCAGCAGAGCTCGCGCCACTCTTGCGGCCGTTGTGATAAATACTCCTTTATTGAGCTTCCACAGAACAATATAAGGCGAATTACACTTATAAGAGCAGTCGTAAGAGCGCTCTAAGTCCTATTTTCACTCAAACCATGCCATTATAAAAGCATTATAAGTTATTTTAGTATTACAACAGCAGTAACAAGATTATTGTAAGTGTAAAGTAATCTTCAATAAGAACGTTATAAGTTGACTCTAAGTGAGAATTCTCTTATAAATTGCGCCTAAATCGACACTTACAATTGTTTGTAAGTATGCTAAAAGAGTAATAAAATATAGGTCTTGGGATACTTGTAAGTAAAAATTTTGCTAGTTGGGTGGTACGGGCATCAATGTATGAAGATCAAAATAGTTACGAAATGGGACTTTGACTTGTGATGCTATTTTGTTTAGTTGTCGAAATGGGAAAGTCACGAGGTGGGACGTAGCCCCATTTCGCGGTTACCAATATTCAGTAATGTTTCAAAAGACTACCTTAAGGTGAATGCTTCGACCAGCCCGCGAAATTCAAATTTTCTTACGTTTTTGGCAAATTGCAAGCCAGTGCAAGGTTGTATGTTGATTAAAATATTGGACGCGATTGTAGTTACAGAATTATAATCATCAAAACCGTCAATACAACCCTCCAAGTTCATAAAGGTCTAGCAATGACTTTGACCTTGAAAAAATCGTTTCTCGACCTTTATGAACTTGGAGGGTTGTATTGATGGTTTTGATGATTATAATTCTGTAACTACATACGTCTTACAATCGCGTCCAATATTTTAATCAACATACAACCTAGCACTGGCCTGCAATTTGCCAAAAACGTAAGAAAATTTGAATTTCGCGGGCTACCCTGGAGCATCAGCCTTAATATGCCAACACATTCCATTAATAGAATTTAATAAAACAGGAAATAAGACTACAAATGCCACAATGGTTCATCATGGACAATGTCCACTTTGTTAATAACATTTTTCATAAAATTCATAATAACTAACATAACTAACAAAATAGACTAACGGCTCCTTGTATCTACCGTTAATTTCGTAAAAGGTTGAATGTGAATAAGTGAGCGGTTCAATACTCGACTTTTTTAAAAGTATCAAAGGAGGTTTTATTGAGGTCACACCGGTAAAGATCACTGCATAATATAATGCATAAATAATATACTTCAAACGAATTGAGTACCTCCTCCTTTTTTGAACTGTGCTAAAAATGTCTTAAAATCTGATGAAATACACTTTTTTTTACTTTTTTTTTCTTTATGTTTACAATTTAACAAGTATAGCCTAGTTAGCCTAATTATATTATCTTACTAAATCTGATCATCGTTATCGTAAAATACTGCATGACCACAAAACTTTAGAAGTACTTCGAACTTATCCCGGCCCTCGACATTGCAACCTGAAATAGAAATAAAATACAAAAATCTGCATATCCCAGGAACTCAATGAACTTTTAATCTCTTGAAGATGAAGGAGAAACCGGATTTACAAAGAAATGGAGACGTTTTGGTTTTAATAACACGAAGGTCGTTCGTAATGTTTTGGCGAAAATTAATGTTACGATACAAGAAAATAGTGAGAAGTATCGGTGACTATATTGGATCGTCTTCTTCTTGTCGCTGGCACTTCCACGGTGTAGTTACGATAACTTTGACTCCCTTATTCGGGACACAGAGAAAAGAATAGGAGGTAGTAGATATAATTAGATTAAGAATAAGAATAAATTTTATTAATTCTGGCAAAGGTGAGGTCATCCTGAAGGTTGATATTGAGAATGCCTTCAATTCAGTTGATAGGGACACCTTGGTAACAGAAATTAAAAAAGAGAACCTCAGATTTATAGTTTTCTTTGGCATTGCTACAGACACCCGTCTAAATTACTGTATCGTGACAAACTTTTGGAATCTGCTGTTGGCTGTCAACAAGGTGACCCCCTCGGGCCAGTGATATTTAGTTTAGCTGTTCACCCAATTGTTAGACAGCTAAATGCAGAATTTAACCATTGGCCTTGACCTAAACCTTGCAAAATGTGAACTATATTTAGCAGACTTTACCGACAGACAACTGACATTTAACATCAAAATTATTGAAAAATGTTGTCTTCGTCTCCTTGGGTCTCCAATCTTCGAAAATTCCTTTCCCGATTTCATCGAGGAAAAAATTCAAAATTTCATTTCGGAAAGGTTACTCCAAATTAACATGCATTCGGCCATCACCATTATCCGTTATTGCTGTTTCGGCCCTAAATTAACATATTTCCTACGTGCTTCTCCTTTATGGAAGCACACTCATCTTTTAGACAAAATGGATCAAATTATCAGAAATACTTTATCATCCATTTTAAATGTGGCCTTGGACGACCGAGCCTGGACCCAAGCTACTCTTCCCATTCGTATGGGAGGGCTCGGCGTCCGCAAAATTTCTAGTATTAGTTTACCGGCTTACATATCCCCAGTCCACGGCACTGAGAAATTAATCAGAAAAATCCTGGCTTCCACACTGATTGATTTGATGTGCCGTGTTTCTCCGAGGCTATCAACGCTTGGAAACTCGCATGCCCGAATTCTGAAGAACCAGACTACCCATTTACCCAGAGACGGTGGGACGAGCCGCTCTGCAGAGTAGTTCAGATCAATCTACTAAACACGTCTGTTACTACTGCTGAGCGTGCGCGCCTGCTGGCTGTGGGTGAGTGGGAGTTGGGTCTTTGGCTTCACGCACTATCGTCGTCAAGCACAGGCACGTTGCTCGACGACACCACTTTCCGCCCCGCTGTTGCTCTACGCCTGTTGCTTGCGCCTTCCCATCTTCTTAATTCGTCGTGCTGTGCAAGGGCTGCTGCTGCGGCAGCGGAGAACCTCAAGCGGCGAAAATATAGTAACCTTATTGGTAACTATTTTCGAGCCGTTTGGGGTTGAAACTCTAGGACCGTGGGGTCCTAGCACTCACAGCCTTTTCAAAGATATTTCAAAACGTTTAGTTGACACTTCCCGTAACCCTAGGGCTGGCTTTTACCTTGGCCAAAGGCTTAGCATTGCCATACAGCGTGGTAACGCCGCCAGTCTCTTGGGGACATTACTAGTTGACAGTGTTGAGGAGGAGTTTTTTGACGCCATTTTTTAAGTTTTTGTTTATGTTAGTTTAGTTTATTTTAATAAAATTGTAAATAATTTACATACTTACTGAATTAAAGTGATCCTTCTTCCCTATTCATTGTTACAAACATTTTATGTGCTTTATTTTTCTTATTTTTTGTAGTTTGTTGTCAATATTGTACCGCTAAGGAGTGCAAAAAACTCCTTGCTAGAAATAGTGTTTCCTCGTATAAGGTACCATACAACTTAGGCGATGCGCGACGTTAAGTATCGAGAGAATAGGTTTCTAAATAAGCGTGCTCCATAGTCAACCATTTCCAACAAGCAAGATAAAATGATGAAACGTGACATAACTTTGGATGATAAACGGCAAAGTAGTCGTCATAACACATGGTGACGTCACGGAGTGGACCCTACCAAGTTCGGCAACCGCGAATACCCAATTTGGTAGTAACAGATTGTGCTGACTAATTGGCAAGTTTAACTTACTGCGTCAGTTTGACGTAGGAGATACCACTGTTTTGTTATTATGTACCTATTCGAATGTTGTACAAAATTGGACTACCTTTCATCACCTGTATTGGCACACAACAAAGCGTCACTCTCGTTATTTGGGTCGGTCTTCTTGTTTTGTTTGGGTCCACTTCACTTCTGATATTGGAAAGGATCTTGTATAAGTGCTCACATAACTGCATGAGACGAGATCTCCGGTCGTTGCACGCTTGCGTCACCGCCACCGATACTAAGATTACCAAGCGCTAAGAGTGGCTTTGATGTTTCTAGAACTCAATTTTATTAAGAGGCAAAAGGTTTCGTAAATGATGATTCAAATGGAATCAATGTTAATGGTGTTAGTGAAAGTTATGACACCCACTTTTGTAGAATCATACAAATACGATTTGGAAACAGAAAAACAAAACAAAAACAGTTTGTGAAAATAAATGGGTGCCGAGATGGGGAGGGGTCGAAATGGGACCAAACTGTGAATCCACAGTTTTTCGAAAATTACGAAAATGGCAAGCTATGAAGTACGTAGGTATATAAATAATTTTTACTGATGACAGTGCCTACGTACATACCTACCTAATATTTATTTTTGTTATCCTCCGACACCTAATACGGACAAGAATACTTCGCGTACTTATATTAACTTACATTACTTAAATTCATCATGTTTATTTTAAACTAGTTTTTCGAATTTTAGGATAGATAAGCAGTAAGTAAGCACAGTAACTGGAGGAGATAGGAAGGCAGGTCAGCTAGCCAGCATCGTCGTAATCGCAGTCTCCGCAGTCGGTAACCGCGCGCCTCCGCGTCAACTCGTGCGCAGGCAACGAACAGTGCGGTGTGTTAGTGATGACCGCTGATTGGACCATTAGCATTCATTGAGGAGGTCTCGACCTCGCATCCTGCGGTACTTGCGTGTACGCGCACGCGTGTGAAATGGTGAGTATTTCCGTTTGTTTATTGATAGATACTATCACGGTCATTGATAAAGTATTTGAAGGATATTTTTGTTTATTTGTGCGATATTGAAAACAAATTTATCGGTACTTGAATAGTTAGAATCTAGAAAGGTATTAGTGACTTCATATTAAAGATTGATCTATTTAATGAATTGCTGGAATAGTGGTTTTACAAGGCAAAGTGAAAATGCTTGATTTCCTCTGTGGGCAGTTTTTATGAACCTTCGGTTTGTTAGGTCCAATCAGTTTATGTACTCAAAAGGCTCATAAAATACATTAATTTTATTGCCAGGGTCTGGGTTTCTCAGCAGTGAGCTAGGTTTATTGCGGCATACCTTCATAAAATGTTAAATTTTAAAGAACCAACAATACCAATACATGTTTTTGTGTTACATGAATGAATATTAATTTGATTTCCTTCAACCGTTACCAGGCGATTTAATTAACAAATGTACAATTATTGTACATAGCCTTTATTTTTGTTTAAAACATTTCGACAGTATTGCCTTTTGTGTAAAATATAAGTATTCAAGATAACAGAACAAAACCCACATGACATTGAAGTGAATATTTTAACAACATGCATTAGAGCGTGGAAAACCTCTACAAGTATAATAATAAGTAGGTAAGTACCTATACTTACGTACCTACATTATTTGTCAAATTAGTACCACAAAACATGCGCACACGAATACATAAGTAACATTTTCATAAAAGACATTGATGTAAACAATGTCATTCGTGATTATGTGAAACTGTGCCTGCAGCCGTTTCTTGTGCTGCCGTTTCTTTTTCTACCTGGCTCCTAAGGGTTGTAGCGTGATGTTCAATAGCTTATAACCTTCTTCAGAAATGGGCTTTAGAAAGGCAAAATAATTTTTGAAACCCGACTTGTAGTTCCAGAGATTATAGCGTTCAAACAAACAAACAAATTTTTACCTGTAATAGATTAATTAACTACCTAACCCGCGCAACTTCGCCTGCGTCACATAATATAGCTTATAACCTTCCTCGATAAATGGACTATCTAACACAAAAATAATTTTTCAATTCCAACCAGTATCTATTTCCTGAGATCAGCGCGTTCAACCAAACAAACAAACAAATTCTTTAGCTTTTTAATATTAGTATATATAGATATTAATATCTTGTCAGTCCTTTCAGAATTATTTTAAGTACCCGTGCCTTTGCATCACTGTGGTCTTTATTTTTATTTCTATAGGGTTGCTGTTGCGTTGCTCTCACTGACAACGACAAGCCTGTCAAAATTACCTGTGATCTATAAATACGTCGAGATACACATAGGGCTTGCAATCCGGATATCCGGATATCCGGATATCCGTATTATCCGGATATCCACCGATTTTCAAATCCGGATTTTACTTGCATCATTATCCGGATTTTACGGATAATACGGATAGTTGTATTTCTATTTTAAAAATTAAATAAATAGCTGTAATCTGCAAAGTACATAACTGTTATTACGTTATTTATTATTTTTCAACACACTTGCTCATAAAATGGCTCTAAATTTACTGCAATAGGTACGCATTGCCATCTATAATCAAACTGTGACTTTTTCATTACTATTATTCACAAGTGAGTTATAGGGTTTTTTTATAGGTTGAGGTGCTTGTTGCTTTGTTCGTATAACAAAAGTATCGATACAAAAAATCATGTTCAATAAATAGTACAAATAAATTAATGTACGTGCTTGCTCATTTTATGCAACTTCGTATTTAAATAGATAATTTAAACTTGTACGTTTTTAATAAATAAAACATTCACTCAAATATAACTTTTGTTTTCTAACTTTGAATTCCCCATTTTGTACGTGGCTGAAAAGCTATCCGCGAGAAGCAAAAAAAATACCTCATTATTTTAGTCTATGGCCGATCGCCATTGTTACATGCGCGCGCATAGGCAAACTGATTAATTTTTCCCGCCATTGCAAAAAAATTTTCACAACTCGTTTTCACTGTTGAAATTATAGTTATTTATTCATTAAAATGCCTATGTCCAGCAGTGGACGTTTTTCGGCTGAAATGAAGATGATGATGATTAATTAAAATGTCTACAAGTACTAGTTATGAAGAAAATGATTTATGTTGGACACTGGCCGATATAAGATGTGAAGCCCTTAACGTTATGGAAAGTTTACTACCTGAAAACTCCAAGGACAAATATCTATTATCTACTAAATAAAATAATATTTTAGTATTATTTTCTTCACAAGTGTGTTGAAAAACGTCGTATGATACACGTGTATATTGATGATTACCGTCCTCGGCTCTCTTAAGACCTTCGCCTGATGGCTCGGGTCTCAATAGCGCCTCAGCGGTAATCACCAACATTACACACTTGTACCATAATGTACTATTAATATAGAGCTAATCACTCTTGCAATTGTTTATTCACTTCACAAATCACAACACAATACCTAATTCAATTTAGTGACAGAGATCATAACAACATTGACCACTTGTTAAAGTTAAACTTACATCCATACTGCACGTATTTTCAAGATTGTATTGTATTGTATCGCACACACGGTCGTTTTTCACTTATAACCAGTTCTTGTTCTAAAGTGATATTTTTATTTAATTATTATGTTTTAAATAGGTTGATTTGATTAGGATTTTGTGATAAATGTAAGATCTCATTTTTAATTTTAATTGTTATTTGTATGAGAAGAATAGATACAAATTATTTTACGAATTGTTTATTTGAGTAAACTAGTTTTCTTAAGTGATTGTTACTTGAAATATTGGTATAGTTTATTATTTCTTTGTCATTTTGCTTGAGAGACTGATTAAAAAGTGTTACAAAAGTTTATTAGTTTTATTTAGAATAAAAACTAAAAAATATCCGTATTATCCGCATTATCCGGATAATCCGGATAGTAAGATATTGATATCCGTATTATCCGGATAGTAAAAATGAACGGATATTGCTATCCGTTCACATAATACATTGATTTGACGCTGTCAGAATAAAAACAAAAAACCGGCCAAGTGCGAGTCGGACTCGCACACGAAGGGTTCCCTACCATTGACTATATTTAGTATTTGTTGTTATAGCGGCAACAGAAATACATCATCTGTGAAAATTTCAACTGTCTAGCTGTCACGGTTCATGAGATACAGCCTGGTGACAGACAGACGGACATACGGACAGACGGACAAAGGGACAGACAGACGGACAGACAGCGAAGTCTTAGTAATAGGGTTCCGTTTTTACCCTTTGGGTAAGGAACCCTAAAAAATAAAGGACCGTAGTTTCTTTTCAGTACGAGGTATTCTATGCAGAGTAAACAGTAACGATATGTGTTGATGCTATTGTTTAGAGAGGCTAATACAAACAGTTTTCTGTCACCCTCATTCATTTGACGCAAGACTAGTGTTGTTTAGATGCGCACGATTGTCGTGCATTTGACAGATGTATACGGTACGGTAACTTTTTGTTTACAAGCACACTGTATGAATAATTTCTATGGGGTTTAGACTTATGTGCTGAATTCACGTGGTAAGCGTTTGTGCGCTGATGTCCTTTTCACCCTTTGTAGAAGTGTGTCTGTGTGTGTGTTCTAAATTGTATGTGGCTAGTCTAAGCTAGGCTAATTTCCACCATCATTACATTGCAAATCTATTTCTGTCGGTTAGAGTATTGGAAAATAATGGACACGTATATTTTTTGTTTTTGTAAATCAATGAATATTGCTGTGAAACAAAGTGAAACAGAGATAAAACGCATCAAAACTCGAGTGTGCCGGCTCGTGACGTCACAACGCACTAAAAATTATAGCGACGTATTGAGAATTAGAAAAGTGTCGTATCTTCGTCAATTTTGGTTTACTTACGTAACAAAAGAAAAAATACGTGACAAATATTTTTTGATAACCTAACTGACGGACTAATTATATTTGTTCAGTACACAAGCCTAATTTTCTATCTAAAGATACTGTAATAATTATTGTTGTCTATGTATTTCCTATAATTATATGAATTATCATCACAACCATAGTCGAGGAGGCGTTTCGTATTCCTGCAACACTTTTCAACAAGACTGACATTAAGTTTATCGACTCCTCAGTATGGTCCCGAGTTCGATTCCCGGGTCGGGCGAAGTGTTATTGGGTTTTTTCCATCAGGGACTTCTCAGTACCAGCCACGGAGTCTAGATTTGTGGCCGGTAGATGACAATAGGCGCGCCCCCTATTACATGGGACCTAAAACATAACTGGTTCTGGGTCGGTTCTGTATGGTGTCGGACGTAAAGAATAGCACCATCCCATATCTTCCCGTGGGTGTCGTAAGAGGCGACTAAGGGACTTACCAGAGAATGGGCAGCAGCGTTCTCTGTGCGTTTGTAACAACCGTACTGCGATCGCCAACCCGCCTGCCAAGCGTGGCGATTATGGCAAAAACCTCCCTTCGGGGGGAGGCCCATGTCCAGCAGTGGACGTCTTTCGGCTGAAATGATGATGATGAAAACATAACTGCGGCGAAATGTTGGTGTACCTACTACTATAACGTTCACCTCCGCCTAACCTTTCTGGAATTACAAGCGTGATGTTCTGGTATATTAGGTTTTCCAGTTTTCATCATCGTTACACTAAAAGAATGGTCTTTTGTCTAAACTGTAAGGATAACCATCATAAATCATTGTTTTCATCTACAATGTACACATCATACATTTGTGCTGTCCTTATACAGTTTATTTACATACCGAGATCTATCGAGCTGAATAACTTCAGGTTTGTGCATAAAAATGTCTTCTACAGATCGCGGCACGTAAGTTGAACCAAAATGGCGGTCGTTCGCATAGGTACAATTATTGCAAAAAATCCAGTAAGACCCGAAAATGTGGAACTGCGCATTCAAGGTCATAGCTAAACTTACAGGATGCAATCTGTAACACATTATTGGGTCTCAATCAACTTTTTTTCATAATTGTAGCTTCGCGAACGACCGCCATTTTGGTTCAACTTACGTGCCGCGATCTATACCATCTATCAGCATTGCCATCCAACGTGGCAATGCTGCCAGCCTTTTGGGCACTATTACTGTTGACAGCGATGAGGCCCATTCTAATTTACTAGCTAGATGTGGCCGAATATTTTTAGGCCCTTTGCTTTTCTTCTTTTCTATAAGAATATATTTTTATTATTATGTTATGTTTGGTTACAGATAATAGGCAAGTTTCCACCATCAATAAATTAATACGCGTATTATTTGTTTTTGTAAATCAAAGAATATTGACAAAGATAAGGGCTCTGGCCCATCTCGTAACTTTCCCATTTCGACAACTAAACAAAATAGCATCACAAAAGTCCCATTTCGTATTATAACTATTTTGATCTTCATACATTGAATCCCATTTCATAACTATTTAGATCTTCATATATTGAATCCCATTTGATAAACTTTTTGTTCAGAAAGTACAGTTAGCACTCAGGAGAACTACTAAGAAAAATCACAATTACTGTTCGGTATTATTTATTTCTTTCTAACTTATCGTAAATACTAAAGCAATGTATGTATGTCACCGGAAATGTATGAAATCCGTCATTGTATACAATTCCTAGGAAATGTATACAATTCTTAAAATAGGTAAGAAATGTATAATATATTTTATAATATGCATATTTCCTAGGATATCTATATATTTCCTAAAAAGCGATCGGAAATGTGTTACATTCTTGATGTTCATATGGGGGAATATATATACGCATTTTAAAAATAATGGTTCTCACTTTAAAATGTTTAGCTTTAATTTTTTTATACCGATTTGGTGCACCCCGACAGCTTATAGGTTAGGT
This sequence comes from Xestia xanthographa, assembly GCA_905147715.2. NCBI lineage: Eukaryota > Metazoa > Arthropoda > Insecta > Lepidoptera > Noctuidae > Xestia > Xestia xanthographa. The sequence goes on along the minus strand of LR990655.1, from coordinate 19,652,107 downwards.
TAGATGGTTCTTGGTTATTTTTTTAAACCATTCAGAAAACCTATCAATCAACCTCAAACAAAACCCAACCCAAATTCAAATATCAAAACAGTTATAGCGCAAACCATCGTAGTAGAAATTCTGATTTCAATTCTCAAACGTGTTTTATTTATTTAATTCACAGAGAGATGTTTTTTATACATTTCCTAGTATCATTTCGGAATTACATACAATTCCTAGGAAATGCATACATTTCCAAGGAAATGTGTGTATTAAAGAATCTTTGAAACATTATTTTACACATTTCATAAGTAGGCTCGGAATTGTATACATTTGTAACCAATACAATAATAATAAAGAAACTTTCCACATGCAAGTTGTACTCCAGATTACATTAAAAAAATAAATAAATCAGGCAATTGTTAAGAGCAAAAAAATAATCTGTGTAGAGTTGAAACCTGTATCAGTTTTGTACGCCGAAAAAACCTTAAGATTAAAAGATGCGGGGTTTGAATTTACCAAGGACTTGCCAAAATATGCGGCACTCAATACCAGCAACAGTTGAGATTCCCTTATTTCTTAATGATTACATATTGTTCGACGACACTGAGGACGAAAGGTGAAATATAGTGTTCAGATTTTGATCTGAACACTATAATTCGGCTTTCGTTCTCCAATCAATATTTGAAAAAGGTTCGTCACTTCTTTGGTGCTCTTGCTCATTTGCCTAGGGAGGATATTGGTGACGGTTGGCTTTACATTATGAGCCAAAGGTTCCTAATTTATCAGATGTTAAAAAGTAATGGAGAATGAAGACATTCATTGACATACGGTGCTGCCATGCACAAGGACACCGTACAAAAAAATCATTCTAATCATGGAATTCAAAAATAAATAACAAAACTGTATGTCAAAGTATATATATGTTGGTATATACTTGTAGTTTTGTAAACGGCGGGACTATCATCTTCTTCACAATTCTGTTCTCCTACTTCTCCTAGTACCTACTTATTGTTGGGTATTCATAAAAAGACGATTTCAGCGGTACCAACATCTCCCTAGTACTTTCTGTTCAAATTCAAAATTGAGTTCTCTGTTACGAGAGAACTCAATTTAACTCAATAACCTTAGTGTGCCAGAGAGAGACAAAAATAGCAACATTAACAAATGGTTTCTTTGTAACTTTGGGAGTTGACTGTACTGTACTAAAACAGTGGAAATTTATGGTTGACAAAATGGGATTCAATGTATGAAGATTAAATAGTTACGAGTTGGCACACTTTTTCACTGGTTCACTTTTCACTTTTTCTTTGTGGTTTCACTTTTTCTTTTGTTTAGTTGTCGAAATGGGAGAGTTACGAGATGGGCCGGAGCCGATAAAAGGATAAAACGCATCTAAACTCGGGAGTATGGGATCTTGACGTCAGTACACACAAAAAATTATAGCACGGCATGACGTATTGAGAATTTTAAAAGCGTCGTATCTTCGTTAATTTTAGTTTAAGTAACAAAAAAAAAATACGGGTTCAATATTTTCTGATAATCTAACTGACGGACTAATTAGATTTTTTCAGTAGGTACACAAACCTATTATGTGATTTTCCCTATTCTTGGAGTTTATCTGTGATTATGGTGCTTGCAACAGCGCCGAAATATCAGGAACTCAAAACAAACACTAAACATGGTAAATATCCAGATTTTAGTGTTAATGATAAATATCTTTTACATTGAAACCTCAGGTAAACCACCTTTCTAAGTAAATAAACTGTGAGAGGAGTAGATATTATTTATGGTTTGCTATTAGTTCCACAAATCTTTACAAATTATGCAAATAAGCAAGCCTGATTATCAGCATAATTCTAACGTCCACAAGCTATAGAAAATCGTCATAAATATAACAACGACTTATTCAATTTAAATGCAGTCGCATTACATAACCTCATTGGCTGTCGTCGTAAATCGTGTTAGGAGTATAGGTTATGCAGCGAACAATTTTAGGTGGAACGGAGAATTACTACCTATATGCGTTTTTAATGCATTTAAATAATGCAGCGACTTGCCTAATAATGAAAATGTTGGCACCTGTGTATTAAGTTTGATCTGTATTTTTTTGAAACTGACATAATTTATTTTAATTTTAATTAGTAGGGGCTTAATTTACTAACTTTAATGTGCATGATGTGGTCTCCTGTAAGTGATGGAGTACACCTACCTAATACTTTGTGTCTTCCATTATCTAATAATGCTTTGTATATTTCTTTTGTTGGAGATCCTTAAATAAATACATAAATAGTTCGGTATCTACAAAAAAACTTTTTGCAAAAAAAATAAAACTGACTTCAAAACACAAAACACAAAAAAGTGAAAAATAACTTTAGCTTCAGAAGTCGGTGACCTTTTTTGATTCATTTATTTTTTTTTGTTACCGACTTCTGAAGCTAAAGTTATTTTTCACTTTTTTGTGTTTTGTGTTTTGAAGTCGGTTTTATTTTTTTTGCAAAAAGTTTTTTATTTTTCCATTTTTAGTCGTAATATCCCATACAAATATATGCTATGCATTTATTTTATATTGTTAACAATACATGTCATGGTAATAGGCTTATCCCCAATAAATGGAACTTAACATATCTAAACTGTCGAAATTTACGTGTATTGTACACATCTGCGTACCCCTCAGAGCATACAGGCGTGATGTTACGTCATGATGTTGTATAAACAATAAACATCCAAGCGATTGCAAAAATCACGACCGATTTACCGTCTAGTTTTGAAGAGTTCCATTGTATATCTCCGAAGACCAGCATCAGATCTTCACCAAATTTAAATGCGTCCATCTCAGGAGTATACTCTTTCAAATAAAAAATAATTTTGAGCATCGCTCCACAAATGGAGGAAAAATCGGTGAACATACATGAAATTATACCACACGACTGAAGTAAAAATGTTCATAAAATGAAAACTACTGGGCCAAACTATGTAATTTTTTTATGGAACCAAATGGCAACTATCCGCATCAAACTAAAAAAGAATCACTTAAATCGGATCATAAATCTCAGCGTAATCGGTGTACATACATAAAAAAACCAAAAAAAAACCGATCGAATTGATAACCTCCTCCTTTTTGGAAGTCGGTTAAAAACAATCAACATTATTCTCCTGCTCTACTCATCTTATCTCAACATATTCGGGATCGGCGCAGCATGCTTCTTCCATACTTTAGTGGTTGGTCGTTGTCTAATTTTTGACGGACGAACCGCAACCGTTCTCCCGACGACGAAAACGGTTGCAGAGAACGATCGTCGTTCGTCGGAAGTCAGCGACGAAACATGGAATAGAATTGCGTTTTCGTCGCGACGACGACGAGTGACTTTATTAAGAAAGTGTAGTTGAATCATTGCGTTCTCGACTTTATTTAAAAAAAAAAATACCAATTAAGTCGAATATTAGTTTGTGCAACGAAGACTGTTTGAACCCATGACGTAAAGCGGTTTCATCGTCGCAGAACACAAAACGATCTTTGAAAACGGTTCGTCGTCGCAACGCAGACCACTACCATATCTACTTACCTATTCCTCTACATATTATCAGACACCAGCACCCCTAGCCAAGTTGACAATCTACAATCGTTAACGCTAGTAGAAAACTATTCAAATGATTGGGAATGACATCATCTCAACGTTAAATCACGTGATCAACACAAACGAATAGAAAATTCGTAGACAAGTTCACCTACATCGTTCAAAATGATAGAATAGAATGTTATAGTTTCTACAATGTTGATCGCTAAACTCTTTGGTAGGAACGCTCACCATAGACTAAAGTGTAGGTTTTTTCTACAGACATTAGAGAACGAGCGATCGACTCAGTCGTAGCAACTTGGCTACCAATTTAGCGCTTTCTACAATCTTTCTTATACGCCGAGGCGTTCACGATTGTAGAAAGAGAATCGATACGAAACGTTTGTAACTTGGCTAAGGGTGCAGATCCTTTCTAGCCATATCGTCATCCTTCATACAGGTCATAAATCGTTTATTTGGTCTTCCTCGACTCTTATCATGTATATATCATCCACATGCATACTAAAGACTTTCCTCATGACGTTTTCCTTATTCCTCCGTATCAGATGCCCATACCATGATAACCAGTTACCACAGAACCTATACACAACAATATTCAGCCAAATTCAGTTACACGTCTTCATACAAATTGTTGTCCTGTACAGACACCAGCACATAAGTGACAATATAAGTTTAAACGCGAGTTTTATAATGCAAAAAAGCATATGATTCACTGCAATAAATACAACCAGATAAATATATTATTTTCTTAAGGATATATGCTAGTACGGTAGTGTTTTGAATAATACAACAAATTTTACTAAATAAAAAAAAAACACCAACTTATCTCTAAAAATACACAACAATATTCAGCCAAATTCAGTTACACGTCTTCATACAAATTGTTGTCCTGTACAGACACCAGCACATAAGTGACAATATAAGTTTAAACGCGAGTTTTATAATGCAAAAAAGCATATGATTCACTGCAATAAATACAACCAGATAAATATATTATTTTCTTAAGGATATATGCTAGTACGGTAGTGTTTTGAATAATACAACAAATTTTACTAAATAAAAAAAAAACACCAACTTATCTCTAAAAATTTCTTTTAACGAGTAAAAACCATACTAAAATACATGAGATTATTCTCATTTTTTGGCAAATAATGCTACAAGCAAAATATTAGCATCATAGTGTTTTATTTTTTTAGTTCAATCAATCGATTTTAGTAAATCGCAACAACCCACTCATTTCGCACTGTTCGGTCTGCAGTGACTGACGTAACAACCACTTTGTAGTGCAAGCTGATTAGAACTTTATTCTAACAGTATTTCAAACGAAGTTTGAACCACCACAAGTAGAGTTTTTAATGTAGGTCCTGTAGTCGCCCTAACAATCTGTTTCTTTATTAGATTTTCAATTTTATTTCGAAGGAATTAGGTTTAAGGTTGATTGGGAACGTTTGACAGTTTCGGGTACTTTGATGTGCTGGCGTCTGTACCACGACTCCATAACCAAGGGTTCATTGTTTTTTAAATGAGAGGATGTATGAGCGTTATTGGCCATATCAATAATGTCCAAGTCAAATAAATCTTAATAAAAGCCCCAAAGGAAGTTCTTTGTGTAGAATGTCATCACAGTAACCTTTTTCGGGAAGATAAAGATCACAACACCTAAATACTAATAAGTACATACATGATGTTTCTGAAGACTGCTTCTTCTATGATGAGTTTTATAGTTGGTGCCAGTTAACATGAGAATAGCGGTCATTGACCCACTTACATTTATTACACTTCTTAACTTTGAAAACCAAAAATAAGCCTGTTCAAGTCTTGAATCGTCATCTACCGTGATCTTCAACATTTTTAGGGTTCCGTACCCAAAGGGTAAAAACGGAACCCTATTACTAAGACTTCGCTGTCTGTCCGTCTGTCCGTCTGTCCGTCTGTCCGTCTGTCCGTCTGTCCGTCTGTCCGTCTGTCTGTCACCAGGCTGTATCTCATGAACCGTGACAGCTAGACAGTTGAAATTTTCACAGATGATGTATTTCTGTTGCCGCTATAACAACAAATACTAAAAACAGAATAAAATTAATATTTAAGGGGGGCTCCCATACAACAAACGTGTTTTTTTATAATAATTGGTACGGAACCCTTCGTGCGCGAGTCCGACTCGCACTTGGCCGGTTTTTTGTAATTAAAATGATACGTGGTTTATTTGTTTTGGTTCGTACGAACAGATATTAGGGAAAGGGCAGTGACCGCTATTCTCAACTATAGTGACCGCAAGTTCTGCTGAGTATGGCGTATTGGGTTCGATTTCCAGGGCCAGCCAAAGTTTTATTGGGTATTTCTACTAGGAATTTCTCAGTAGTTATGATACTGGATCCTGGGGTCTGGATTTGAGCCCACTTTATGGCAACAGGCTTCCTAAAGCTAAGTAACTGACGAAATGTGGTTTTACTGTAAGGTAACTCTGCCTAAACCCATAAGGCTTAAATGTTATTAATGACGTTTGTATCATAAACATTTTGATATTTCAGTTACGTAGGTAATCAATCACATTAACGAAGGTAGATATTTATGTAGCCACCAATGCTTAAAAAACGCAGGTCGACAAGTGCATGACAAACATAGGGATTGGAGCTGACTAACTATAGCTAGGCTACATTCACCAAAGGCTGATTGCACTTACACAAGCTCTAGGTTAGGACGTCTAAGTAATTTCGGACGCTCAAACAGATTGAGTAATGGCGGCCTGCAAGAGCATTGGCCATGAACGATACAGAGTTGTTAAGATAAATGCGGTGACACATATACAGTTGTAACTAGGTACAAGGATCTTTCAATGCGTGGTCAAAATTAGAACTAAGGCCGCTATCTTGTATAATGAATACAATTTGACGAACCAATTCCTCAATGTAAAACAACAACAATTCTCAAATGTCATTCAAGCGCCACAATATTCTTGTACCGTTGTATTTTTCTTATTCAGGGGCCAGTAAAATATAAGGTTTTCATATTGTTGTACGTTGCATAATTTATATTTTGCGTAAATAAATGCGTAGCAAAAGGCAAAAAACGAAAATAAAAAAGGTTGCATTTTAATATTTGTTAATGCCTACTGACTGGTTGGCTTCCTCTGGATGTATTTCTTTTTGTCTATGGCTCTTCGAAATAGAAAAAACAAACACTTTTGGCGCGAAACAGTTTGATTTGTTCAAGATTTGTTGGATTATTTGAATACCAAAATGTTACCAAGCGCTTTTGAGAAGAATGGTTACTAAGCTGTTTTAACTATGAATACTAGTGATAAATCTAAGTATGTATAAACTGAGATAAATAAGTCATAGTAAATTTAAGCAGGACAAAAACAGCACACGTGCGAAAATTAAGGATAACGACCGTAACTTTGAAACAGTTTTCCTTATAGTTGTTTGCATATTTTTACCATTTTTTTTACCTACCTATTCATGTTTTTGCTATATTGTAACTCAGATCAAAGAAACAGGCAGATAGAGCGCTCAGAACACGCAAGTGGTTCCACCAAAGCAAATACAAAATCAAAAGCAAATACAAACTCGCGACAGTACCAAGCTACGCATCGTCTCGCTAACACGTCTCTAGTGATTTGTCATTTTAGGTCAAAACACGCCGTCTTGTGTGTTTAAACACTGCAAAAGTTGTGCACAAAAACTAAGAAAACAAGATGGAATATCTTTCCACAAGTAACTCTTGTTATTTTTATTGTTTTGGTATTTATTTTCCATCAAATATTTTCGGCTCACTTGAAACACAAAACCTTAACAGTAAGTCGTCTGTATTGCTAGTTTTTGACGGGAAAATTACCCTGAATTAGGGGAATGTGTATTGTGCATAAAAAATATCGATTAATTTATACATATGTAATTGCGTATAAGTAAATATTGTATCTAAAGGGTGCATTTAAATTCATGACGAATAATTTAACCTCCGGCATTACTAACGATACTAATTGTACTACGCAACTCAAAGACATTATTAAATTATTAATGCATATTAGTATGCAGTATTTAAAACCTCACAACAGCTGACTAACACATACTACATCACAGTAACAGTCCACTACCACTGCGATCCAAATTATCACTACGAGTGGCGCGAGCGCCGATGACGTCACGGGACAAATCGATCAAATGCGTCAATATACCTGCGCAGTCGTAATGACACGAGGTCACTAGTTAGTTCCGTCTGAGTCGTAAAGACTTCGGGTCCCGGAAGGTCACCCCCACGCGCGGGGCTGTATTCGTATTTTTGCGTGAGAAAGAGGGACGGAGAGCATGCCTTTAAACTATTTGGTACTTGTAAGGATATGCCGCGATCGCGCCGCTGGATTATTTTATTATTTGAGGTACGTTTACTTTTCGTACCGCGCGCGGAACGAACTGCGCTTTAAAATTTTAATATTTCAAGACTTATTGGGGTTTATGAAGTATTTTATTATTACTTTTAGTGTTTAATTGCAACAATTAGCCTTTGCCATGTGACATACTACAAGCAAAATCGCGTTTCCAATTTAAAATAATAGTAGTTCAATATTTGGGAACAATTTAACTGAACAAAAATATGGGAGTATTTCTCAATATCTGGCAACCGTAAACGCACACAGACGCGCGTGTCCCTACACGGCGCCTCTTGTCTGCCGCGCACACATAAATAAAAACCGGCGTCACCTTGTTTGTCGCGCATGTTCTATCTGCCTATTTTTTTGATCTGAGTATTGTAAGTAATTATTTTTTAAATAATTGGCATGCAAGACCATATTCAGTTTTTTACATGGCAATTTTTCTTATTTAGGTGTAGTGTTTCGCGATTTCTGCCTTCCCGATCTCGACTTTGACTATCGTTATGCTGTTATTTTTTACTGGATCGCCTGTGCGTTACATAAAAAAACATGCTACTTTCAAAAACTGCTATTTGACGTAGTTTTAGCCAAGCCCAAATACCATTTTTATCAAGACTTCAGTAGGTATATCTATAAGCCTAATCACAGTAAATCGATTTCTCGGGCAAACATGATTGAATTGAAATAAAAGTCACCATTTTTTTCTTTGAATGATGATATTTATGTCCCGTCCAATACAGTATTAAAATAAATGTTATTTGTATTAGGTTTGGCTGAGCAGGAACTATCCTTTTCTACGTAGTCTAGCCATGTTCAGTAATAATTTATTTATTTAATAACAACGGTTGTTAAGAACCAATTACAGTAACTAAAAGAGTTAGGTTCCCTATCCATTTGCATAAAATTTTAAGACCTAATATAACTTGGCATACTTTTGTTACTACTAATTATATTTTCGCATAACATTATTTACGCATAACAGCTTACGCATATTTTTTTTAGCATAATTTATCTAATCATAATAATGATTAAGCATAACATTGTTAGGCATAAATTGCTTTACGAATAATGATACTAAAACATAATTTTTATAGGCTTAACAAATAAGCATAATTCTAAAATGTTAGACATACCCTAATTGGATATACCAATTTATTTTGACGATTGGGAAAAAATCATCTCTCCGAAGCAGGTAATACATAACATATTTGTTTTGAACATAGTTGATAGTGAACATTATGTGAGTTTTTTCCCTGTAAGAAGCATGCAAACAAGCATACACCATGCATACAGCGAGCATGCAGCAAGCATAAAGCAAGCATGCATGCAGCAAGCATGCGTTCAGCAAGCATGCAGCATGCAAGCAAGCACGCAGCATGCAAACAAGCATGCAGCAAGCAAGCATGCGGCAAGCAAGCATGCAGCAAGCAAGCATGCAGCAAGCAAGCATGCAGCAAGCAAGCATGCAGCAAGCAAGCATGCAGTATGCAACATGCAGCTGGCAAGGTTTCTGTCACGGCTCCGGCGCTGCGGGGCTCCGGTGGTCCCACGCGAGCTTATCGTCGCAGATGTGTTTTACGCTCACCATCGCAGCTTCGGCCAGCCTCAGCTGCGGCGGCGAGCGTTAAAACCACCTGCTCCTCAACTCGCAGGCCGCCTCGCCCCTCCGCGCCTACGCGGGCTTAGATTACACTCTAGGGGTAGGGCAGACAAGACTACGTGGAGTCGGTTTTGCAGCTATTCGTTTCTGTCACTAACTTTTGTAGCACAACTTAATGAATTTTTAATTCAAAATAAATACGTAAAAATAACTCAAATTTGATTCCGGTATTTGTATTATTTGTATGCGTAAATACTATTATGGTAATAGTTATTATGCCTAGTAACATTATGCAAAATTCAATTTATGCCAAAACAAATTAGCCTTCAAGATGATTATGCCAACATAAACAGTATGCCAAAAAAAAATTGCCAGAGTATTATTATGCCAAAACAAATTATGCCAAAACAGTTATGCCAAAGTATATTAGGAAAAAGAAGATTATGAAAAAAAAAGGGATCCCAAAGGGTTAACATAAAATTTAAAAAATCCAAAATAATAATAGTCGATTAACACTTCCGCAAATAGAAATGGAGTAAGAAGACTTCCACAAACCCCGTAATGGGCAGTCTGCAGTCAGCCTGTAGGTAGGTACTGAATTATGCTCTTCTCCCTTTTCCAGGTCTGTGTGCATATTGCCTGTGGGAATATTGTAGGTGACTTTTACTTGTATCTACCAATTTACATGTATTATTTCTGAAGTTATGTTTGTTTGTTAACAGTCGCTGAAAACGATCATCAGTCTGGTCCTGGCGCTACTGAGCTGCCACACGGAGTCATCCCCGTACTTGAGAACGTTCTCACTCGAGGAAGTGGTGCCATTGACCATCGGCTTCTTTCCGGAACAACTGTCTATACAATGGATCTCAGGTTAGTCTTACAAATTAATAAGATTTCTTTTAGCTGGTGAACCCTTTTTTAGATGCGGAATTGGCTTGAGCCGATAACGTATCGATGCCGCGTCGTAAAACGTGGTCACTCTCTTATCAAACTCTGGGAAAATAAATTGGGCTTGAATGAAGTTGGTTGGTAAACTAGTTCTAAGTACTAGTATTAATGCCTGCTGCGATGGTTTTGTGGTTCGATCTTTGGATGGATTAATTAGAATAACTGAGTGCTCTCCTAAAAAACCTTATTAACAGCACAGAATCTGGATTTGTGATCAGTTCAATTGACTTAGAGAAAAAATAGCTGTCGTAATGTGGGTGTAAGTTATCATCAATTTCTGCCTACCCTCCGATGAATTCAGTCGTAATTAGATGTTACGTGATGATAAGGTCCTAAGATACTCTTACAACTATTGTTTTACTTTGCTCCCAAACAGCAATATCATGAGAGCGTATTTCTATTCACATCTCAATGAGCATCATTAAACAGACTATCCCACCCTACTTACTTATCATTTCGTAATTAAACAACGTGTGATAATTAACAGCACCTTAGGTCTAGCATGAGGTTCTGGGTTCGATTCCCAGATCTGTCAAAGTATTAGCTTTGTAATTAGAAATTCTCAGGATGAGCATGGAGTCTGGGTTTGCGATCGGTTGGTGGCAGTAGGCTGCTCCTCTGTAACATAGGACTTTGAGTCTTCGATACAGCTGGTGAAATATTGATGTACAGGCAGTGTTCCGCATTATTAGGCCCCTCTTATAAAGAAGAATAGAGTAGATGATACACCAATCAAATGAGATACATTTTAAGAGTTGTCAAAACGCGGTTCTCTCATAGATTTTGTATGGCAATAGCAAACTGTGACATCACTGTTTAGTCAACTCAATGACTCAACTATTTATTGATTTCAAAGCAAATAAAAATCGAATTTGGAAATTAATTGAAAATAAATCGTGTTTTCGGGCCCAAAATAAAGTGTGTTTTTTAGAGATTGGTGTCTTGGAATGATTGTTTTATGGTGTCATCTATACCCTATTGGGAAAGAGGGCTCAGCTAATATTGGGCACTGATTGTACTATGGTACAGTGGACTGCATCAATTGACTACCCCAGTATTCCAGGTCCGAACGTAGATGCTTTCAAGGGGGTATCCTCATCGGGAAGCTGACTGTACATCTCAGGCTAACCCATCGAAGGAAACAGGCGTGATGGTATATTATAATTTAATATTGCAGATACGGAATACATCTACAAAGAGCCGGGTCTCGGGGTCTGGAAGTTCGATGTGGCTCGAGAGACTTACTCCACAGTCCTAGATGAGAATGACTTGGTAAGAGGATCTCAACATTTTTATATTATACCATTTTTCACTTTGATTTTTTTTTTCAAACTTGTTTCTTGTTTTCTTTATTGAATTGCGATTAATCGATTGTTGAAGTGTTCTTTAACCGACTTCTAAAACAGGAGGAGGTTATGTATTCGGTCCTGATTCTTTTCAACCGAATTCCAGAAAGACAAAAAAGTGAAAAATAACAATAGCTTCAGAAGTTGGTGACAAAAAAACTAAATCAATCAAACAAAGGTCACCGACTTCTGAAGCTAAAGTTATTTTTCACATTTTTGAAGTCGGTTTTTTTATTACAAGAAATAATTTTATTTTAATTTGGTAGTGCAAGTCCGCGCGGTTGTGCCGTATATTTGTATTCACCTCGCTTGAGTAGTTTACGAAATAGTTCTTTCAATTCATCATTCAAAATTTGGTGCAAAAAAAGTCAATGTAACAAACAAAGTCACCGACTTCCAAAAGTAAACTAATTACGTATGTAAAAACACAAAAAAGCGGGGGCTGTGGTCATTATGAAAAAGTGGTCATTTTGTTAAAGAGATCATTTTGTGAAACGCAGTAGTCATTATGAAAAAGTGGTCATTTTGGTAAAGTGGTATTTTTGGTAAAGTAGACTTTATGTACCTAAAGGGATAAAATTGACTGTTGCCTGTTAATTAATAGCTTATTCAAAATCTGTCAAACATAGAATCTGTCGATTGTAGAATCGGTCAAACATAGAATCTGTCGGTTGTAGAATCTGTCAAACATAGAATCTGTCGATTGTAGAATCTGTCAAACATAGAATCTGTCGATTGTAGGATCTGTCAAATATAGAATCTGTCAAATGTAGAATATGATGTCATAAGTAGAATCTGTCAAATGTAGACTAAACGGCGTGAAATATATCAGAAGTTTTTGTGTTTTTCTTTGAAGTCATTGGCCGGTTATAGTACCTGATATTCTAAATAATTTTAGCGTGATATAATTTAAATGTAAGCATCGATCACTAATGGTGTAAGCAATAAGTATTCGCGTCATCTTGTTGTTGTATTGAATCACGTTTAATCTATTGTTGAAATTATTTTGTTGTTGCCCGTTGTAGCTACATAAAAGATCAAGCAATACTTTAACTAACTACTGCTTTAACTTTAGTGTAGGTTTTTTTTTAATTTCATTGGTAATTGTATTTATTACTTGTTTCACTATCTCCATATAACTTCTTTAGAAACTATCTGATAATTATCATACTTAATTATACTTTTTTTTTTACATTAGCCTATATTGTCCTACTGATAGGCAAAGGCCTCCCCCATAGCCTTCCACTCCTCTCTCCGTGCGGCTTTTTCAGGCCAATCTTAATTATTATTATTTAATTATACTTATTGTGTTGTAATTTTTAATTTATCGGGCGGGTAGTTACAAATGTCTTTATAGGACGGTTTACTCAAGTTTACTGTTGTTTTAATAGATAATTGTTATTTTTTACAGGCAAAAATAGCTAATTACACTGTGTCGACGTTTTCCGAGGACATGAAATATTTGCTGTTGATGACGAACAAAGAGAAAGTGAGTTTCTTGACTATTTTTTTTTTCATTTGAATACTCAAAAGTAATTGGTTTTAGCAAAAAAGTCTATAGTTATTTAGTTCGTACTAAAAGGATTAGTATTTTTCCTCTTCTAAAAATGTATTCAAAAATATTGTGGTAAAATCACCGGCTGCTTAAGGAAAACAAACCTAAGTGATGGGTAGGTACCTGTTCTAGTTTTATCATAAGGTAATTTTAACTGAGAGGTATGTATTCTCTTACCTAATTAAATTGGTATGTTGCATATTGAGGAAAACTAGATACCCAGTCGAATTTTCATAAATAAAAATTAAGTTTCGAATCAAACATGAAATACCTACCTAGTTGGTATCGAAAAACACAAAAACAAATACCTCAGTCCTACAGTTGTATAAATAAAAAACATGACAGAGTCGTAATGATTCGTCATCTTGACCAATCGATTTAGTAACATTACTACCTACTTATTACGTGATTTACTGTAACAATGCGTTAACTGACAAAAGAGGTTCGTGCCTTCTAAAACAGGATTGCTTCATCTCTTACTTTCTCGGTACAATGTCGCCGACACCTAGGATTCCTTGTGAGGATTCCTACACTATTATGTTGCCCTAGCATTCCTGCCGTTTTTACAATAAGAACAAGGAATGCTCGAGATGTGGTCACTGTGTTAGCTAGCGCATTTTGTATGTTTTGCTAACGAAAAATAAAATATGTAGATAGGTACGTATAAATGGTCAACTATAGTTGGTGCCAATTAAGATGAGAATAGCGGTCAAGGCCCTTTCCCTAATATCTCTTCGTACAAACAAAAACAAATAAACCATCGTTTTTTCATTACAAAAAATGTTGAAGATCACGATTGAATACGATTCAAGACTAGAATAGGCTTATTTTTGGCTTTTAAAGTTAAGAAGTTTAATAAGTAAATGTAGGTGGGTCAATGACCGCTATTCTCATCTTAACTGGCACCAACTATAGCTTGCCTGCGGCTTCGCCCGCGTGGAGTTTCATAAATTATACCACAGGCTCATAACGGGATAAAAAGTTATTCTATGTGTTAATCCGGGTTATAAACTTTGTGTGTGTATCCAAAACTGTTCAGAAGTTTGTGCGTAAAAGAGTAACAAACATCCATATATCCTCACAATCTTTCGCATTTATAACATCAGTAGGATGGTTTGGCAATAGGCTCGCTCCCTGTTACATGGGTCTTAAACATAACTGGCGAAATGTGGGGGTATTAATAGGGCACCTCTGCCTTACCCTTCGGGGATTACAGGCGTGATGTCATGAAATATTAAATTAAGGCGAATGCTCCAACCAGCCCGCGAAATTCAAATTTTCTTACGTTATTTGCAATTTGCAGGCCAGTGCTACGTTGTATGTTGATTAGAATATTACTCGCGGCTGTAGGACGTATGTAGTTACAGAATTATAATCATCAAAATAATCAATACAACCCTTTTTTTTTTTTTCGGATGGGAAATCATCAAATAACTCCTCCCGCTCTGGGCGGAGCAGGAGGGAGTGTCAGACTTTTACTGACTAAAACCCATCCATGTTCCTTCATCGCCCTTTGTGTTCCGGGGCCACGGTATCTCTTTCGAACAGTCCCGCAACCTCGGCAGGCATCGGTCCTTGCGGACCCCTTCCCTTTTGCTGACTCTCTTCTCTCTGATCATAAAGGTGCAGGAATGACTTTGACCTTGAAAAATTCATTTTTCCACCTTTATGAACTTGGAGGGTTGTATTGATTATTTTGATGATTTGAATTGAATTTGATAAATTGAATTTCGCGTGCTACCTTGGAGCATTCACCTTAATCCTAAACGTAATGTATGTACGTATGTAGTATAGCCAAAATTAATTATCGTTTTCCTTAACACTAAGCGACACCTAAATTAATGACTTAATATTGTTTTTAGTGTTGAAGCTGGCATTTATTTAATTTTATTTATCACCTTGGGTCAGTCGCTTTTTATGATCCAGTACTAACTTGTTACTTATACATTCTGACTGAATGTAGATATTTACGGTAGGTACTAGCACTTACATGGGCAGTTATCATACTAGGTTGGTTTCTTAACCTTATCATCTGCCTAGCCTTTTCCCAACTATGTTGGGGTCGGCTTCCAGTCTAACCGGATGCAGCTGAATACCAGTATTTTACATGGAGCGACTGCCTATCTGACCTCAGAATCCAGTTAGTACTGGGTAAAACGATACCCCTAGGTAGGTTTTTAATCTACTATGCAATAAATCAATTTTCACGCTAAAAGATTTTCATTCATTTTAGTTTACAATTTACTTTGCGAGCCAGCTGAAGCAGCGTTAAAACTACGATTAAAATTATGAAATTCGCTTCGATAATCCTAAACTATGATAATAATCGGCATTGACGATATATGTAACTGTAAATATATAGTACGCATCACGCAGTTTCGTACGTATTTGTTACGTATAGCTTGAAACGTAACAACGTATCATCAGAAGTACGAATTAATAACAAAAGTTAATCAACTTTTGGACACAGAGCACGGACTTTTGCATCTAATAATTTTTGGTCCCACTAGTTCTACGATAAAAGATTGTACTATGCACTATAAATCGAAGGACTAGTAGGAAAAATATTCCCATTAGTTCTACCGTAGAACTGTTTAGTAGAACTAGTGGGAACGAACCACAAACATTTGTGAAACGCTGCTTTTAAGTTATGGTTCTATACAGGTATTCAGGTGAACCTGATTAATATGGGGACCGACCCCAGCAGACTAGGAAAATGGCTAGGTAGACGATGATAATACTGTTTTTCAGCACGTCTCTTACAATCAAAAGTTTGGGTTACGTAATTGTTACGGTTTGTAATTATCACCAACAATCGGACGTCACGCGGTTTCGCCCGCGTAGTTCCCGTTCCCGTGGGAGTACGGGTATAAAATATAGCCTATGTTACTTAAGGTGAATGTAGCTTTCTAATGGTGCAAGAATTTTTGAAATCGGCGCAGAAGTTTTTGAGTTTATTCAATACAAACATACACACACACACAAAAATCCAAATCTTTCCTCTTTATAATATTGTTAGTGTAGATGTAGATGGCTTATGCGAAGCTATTACGTAAAAACAACTGTCTAACCGGGTACTGCTGAAAACTACTATTTTTCATGAAGTGACTGCCTATCTGACCTCCACAACCCAGTTGTTACTGGGTAATACGATACCCCTTGGTAAGAGTGGTTGTTAGACTTTCGGGCCACTGACTACCTGTAACGACTGTCAAAGATTTACAAATGACAGCCGGGGACCAGCAGCGGCTTAACGTGCTTTCCGAGACACCAAGGAAACTCGGTACCTATGTAAAAGGTAGACACGGCTTGTTTTGCTGACTGTACCATTTACTGTAATAATCGATGATCGTGTCCGAAAGTTAAAAAAGTATCGGGATACGCACTAAAGGTGTTGCAGAAAGACAAATGGAATATTTATGACTTCATTGGATGTTTCAGCTTCATCGACCAAGGTATACAAACAAATAGCGAAAAAAGCGCATATCAGTGAAACCCTAGTGGTGTGACCGTCATAGCGGTGATAGCCTAGTGGTGTGACCCAGACTGCCATAAAAGAAAAAAAAGATAAAGATTGGCCTCAAGTTCGAATCCAAGGCACTCACCTCTGATTTTTCTGATTCATGTGCGTATTGTATAATTATCACTTGCTTTGGTGTAGGAAAACATCGTGAGGAAACCAGCATGCTTGAGAGATATTTGCTGTCGGCATGTAAAGCCGAGTCAGAGGCCCCTGGGCGGTAACTACACGGTAAAGAAAAAAGAATTGCGAAAAAAGTTCGTTTTCTCTACTTACGTGCTTTTAATCTGCATTGCGGGAGGATACGATGTGGATGAGAACAATTTTAATTTTACAATTATTAGATTCGGTTTTGGTTAATAGAAAAAAAAAAAATTGGTAAATAATAATTTTGTTAAGTTATTACGCCTATTTGCCTGAAAAATGGCGGAAATGCGTACTTTAATACTATCTTTATAGTACCATATCTAAAGGGTGTAAAACACCTCTTAACAAAACCGAAAGACACTTGTTCTCCTCGTCTTTGCGAACATTTTTTTGTTCTACACCATACCTGGGAACCTTCTATAGTTACGGAGATATTTGGGGTCAAAGTTCCAACTTTTTGACAAGTTTTTTTTTAAATACAAGTTTTGAATGTAAGATTTTTACTTTAAACACCTCCACGACCCCCGTACTATTCAATCCATCCATCAGCACAATGTTTTGAGTGCGTTACATTGAGTTCTACCACAAAACATGATTTTTCACCCCCAAAAAAAAAGTCGTTTGCCAGCAATAATTTTTACCTAGGGTTACTTAGTTTGATGTACAGAATGCTTGGTTTAATAATAATAATAATATATTTATTTGCGTAAAACATGGTATAAAAAGGTCTTACAGTATAAAATAGGACAGACATGTTTTGCCAAGATTAAACATAGCATGCAAATATTTGTAATCACAATTTCCTTAACAAAATCAATATCATATTACAACAACGCTATTTTCGTTCCAGGAATTGTTTTAGATTAAAGAAGTTATTGTTTATTAACCATTCATTCAATTTATTTTTAAAAGTATATCTCAAGTGTAGCATTTTCAGATCACTAGGCAATTTGTTGTAAATTCGTACACACATAGTTAAGCAGCTTTTATTGTACTTAGCAAGCCTGGGAGCACTGTTAAGTACGAGTCTGTGAGGATCTCGTCGGCTTCGAGGATTTACATCGTTTGCTACTTTAAATAATTCCTTATGTTTCCATACAAACATGCATATTTCATTAATATATAGACAAGGTAGCGGTAACAAGCCAAGTTTCTTAAATACTGGCTGACATGATTCCTCAGGATGAAGTCCGTATAGAGCCCTAATGCATTTTTTTTGAGCAACAAATGTTCTATTTTGGTCGGTACTGTTACCCCATATTATAAGTCCATAACGTAAAATGGATTCCACATACGCACGGTAAGCTAATATAGCTGTTTTTAGATTAGTACTTTTTTTTACTTGTCTAAGAGCATACACAAACTTATTTATCTTGCTTGAAACATTGTCTACATGCACTTTCCAATGTAGATCTTCATCAATAGTAACTCCTAGGAACTTGGTATGTGTTACTGGTTTAATTTTGGGTATATTTAATTTAAGGTTAAATTTATGATTATTCGATTTGTCAAATTGTATATAAACGGATTTGTCAAGGTTTCTTTTCAAGCTAAGTAAATGAAGCCAGTTAATTAAAATGTCAATTGTATTGTTAATGTCAGTTTCATGGTCGTAAATTGTATTTGTTTTTTTATTAGATGTCACAATAATCGAGATGTCATCAGCAAACAATATGCACTTATGTTTCGTTATTTTAATGATGTCATTTATATATATCAATAATAAGATCGGCCCTAGTATGCTTTCCTGTGGGACACCAAACTTATTATATCTATAGTTTGATGAGAGCAGCGTTAATTCTTTATCTTCGTTAATGTTTGTTATGGTAACGCATTGTTGCCTGTTATCAAGGTATGATTTTATCCACTGTAAGGGTGGCCCTCTAATCCCGATTGCTTCTAGCTTTTGCAGTAGTAGATCGTGTGACACTAGGTCGAAGGCTTTCGATAAATCAAAGAATAATCCTGTGGTTATATTGTTGTCATTGATGTTAGTTAATATAATATTTATGAGGGCATAGATTGCTAATGTTGTAGACTTCCCTTTTTGAAAGCCATGCTGTTCTTTTTTTATAATATTAAAC
Organism: Xestia xanthographa; assembly: GCA_905147715.2. Lineage (NCBI taxonomy): Eukaryota > Metazoa > Arthropoda > Insecta > Lepidoptera > Noctuidae > Xestia > Xestia xanthographa. Next base: position 19,632,981 of record LR990655.1, on the reverse strand, counting down.
TTGGTTGACGGCTTCGTGATGAGGTCTTTTACACCCTGTATGTAGTTATACGAGGAAGGATAAAATGTTATAAATAATTGGTTGGAAACCTGTTGATCGAGCGCACATCGCAAATAGACTGTAGTGGCAAAACGTATGATTTAATTAGTAATATTTTTAGGGAGAAAATAACTTGACGTCATAAATTTCATTTGTCAAATTTTAATTAAAATTTACGTCGTTTTGTTACCATAATACTACACACTCGTACTACTAGGTACCTACATATAGTAAATAATATGACAGGAGTAGGTATTACTTACATGCTATACATTCACCGACTACTGCTCAGTCTCCCTTCTCTTAACACTTGCGACACGCGTTATCTAATAGTTCAGGTCAAGGCGTGCCTAATTCTTAGATTCAGTATTACGAAGCATACAAACAAAAACGTGAATGCATGAATCACGTTTTTGTTTATTGTTTAGACACATCGCGGCATTTTTACATCGCGGTTTAACGATGCATCCTTAAATCGTTTTTGTTTTACCATTTACTGTTACCCTGTATCATCCCACTGCTGGGCTAAGGTCTCCCCAATGACCTCCAAATCTTTCGATCCAAGGTCAATGTGGACCATTGGTCGTTGGTTCTGTCCAGCTCGTCCCGCTATCGCCATCTCCTGAGAGGTCCCCCTCATACCGGATTATTCCATATACGCATAATACAAATCTTTCCTCTTAATATTAGTGTAGAAGTGTAGATAAAAAATAGTTTTATTTTTTAATTTCATCAGGTGGTATTTCTATAGAAAACACAGAACAAAGTTTTTTCTTGAAAAAGTTCAATTTAAATAATTATATCAGCTTATGCTAGTGATCACAAACTTTTTTGATGTGTGTAGGTACATCTCAGCTTATCCCTTCGGGGATTACTGGCGTGAGTTTATGTTATGTCTACACGACGTAAATTGGGACCTAAAAAGGATATAAGGTATTTTAGAAAGGAAAGTTTATAAATAACAAGCTAGGAAAACTAGTTTATGTTGATCTTATAATATAAGGAAATAATAGTGGCAGACATTTAATAAATATTCAATTTGTTTATTGTGGTTGAATAAATAACACCAATCTAGATTTTATTCACAAATACTTATTAACATAATTAATAGACTCCACGTGTACCCATTATAATATTTGCATTTGATCCAATTCGTTTGTTTTTGATTAGCTTATTGGGAAAATTATATAATACCTGTTTCTGCGTATTTATGTAAACAGCCGGACACAGGCCGGTTAAGAGGATGTTATTTACATCTGTTTTGGGACTTAACACTTTTTTTTTAACGTTAAGCAAAAAGGACTAAATCCACAATAAGTCACTTTTGAGTTACGGGCGTTTGAAGTTTCAGCTGTAATTTCTATAACAAAAAGTTCTTTTTTTTTAATTTTGCCCGCTATTATTAAGAAGATAGTTTATTTTATTTGTCCTTTGGCCTAGCATATAGGTAACTATTACAGGCGTGATGTTATGTTATGTTTACACGACGTAAACTGGGATTTAAAAAGGATATAAGGTATTTTAGAAAGGAAAGTTTATAAATAACAAGCTAGGAAAACTAGTTCATGTTGACTTGTATAATAGGAAACATAATAGTGGCAGACATTTAAAACGTATTTAATTTGTTGCGGTTGATTAAATAACACCAATCTAGTTTTTATTTACAAATACCTATTAACATAAGAACTGCGTGTTTGATTAATAGACTCCACGTGTACCCATTTTAATAATATTTGCATTTTATTCAATTAGTTTGTTTTTGTTTGGCATAATAGGAAAATAATCAATACCTGTTTCTGCGTATTTATGTAAACAGCCGGAAACAGGCCGGCTATGAGGATGTTATTTACATCTGTTTTTTTTTTTATGTGTTTATAATTGGACGTAGTTAAGCAGAAAGGACTCAATCCGCAATAAGTCACTTTTGAGTTATGGGCGTTTGATGTTTCAGCTGTAATTTCTATAACAAAAAGTTATATTTTTTTATAATTTTTGCCCGTTATTTTTAAGAAGATAGTTTATATTTTATTTTTCCTTTGGCTTAGCATTTAGGTAACTATAATGTATACGGGAATTTACAATACATATTTCTATTTCAGAAATACAGACACTCGAGCACCGCCGAGTACTGGGTGTACGACCTCGAGACCAAGTAAGTTAACTAAGTAAATAAGTTTGAAAACTTATGTATAAAGTGCGAAGCCGAAACAAGCCGAACACAGCCGAAGCCGTAACATGCTTGTTAGCTCCCTGTCATTGCGATATTTTTTTTGTTCTGGTCCATACCCGGGAATCAATTAGTTACGGAGATTTTGGAAGTCAAATTCCAATCCAACATTTTCACATTTTTTTTTTCTAATAAGTATTACTTTTTAAAGGTCATAACTATTATTATCTCCATAACCTGTTTACTATTAAATACGTCCATCAGCACAATATTTCGAGTGCGGTTCATTGAGTTTTACTGTAAAACGTGATTTTTCACCCTAAAAAAGGCGTTTCCCAGCAATATTTTTTTGCGTGGAGTTACTTAGTTTTATGTACAGAATGCTTGGTTGACGGCTTCGTGAAGAGTCGATAGTCTATTTAATAATATAGTTTCCGCTACCGTTAATAACATACTTTGTTTAAAATATGTGCAAACAATTGTATCTCTTTGACCATTCTACAACATTAATATTTAAAATGTCAATCAGTATTGTTTTACAATTGTCCATAATAATTGTGTGTAGTTAATAATATTATAACAATCTTACGAATACCACATCCGCTGACAGACCACAGCCATTTTCATTGCGTTATGTTTATATTGACTGTAAATTGTTGGTTTCAAATATTAAGTTTATCGTGAGTATTGTACTATTGTTTTGACATTATACCTATACCATGTTTTTAGACTTATCCTTAGTAAACAGTCTGATTAGGAGTGGTGTTTTCAATGGCTATGACAGTTCGTCTGAGGTGCTCACAAACTATGGGGCTTAAAATGGCCGCTTTGGCAGAATCATAATAGAATCATTTTCTTAGCGTATCGATGGCAAATTTTTAATAAATATTAAGTATGTTTGGCCTAAAATTCAGCTATGCGAACTCCAATCGCTGATGCAGTCATTAGATAGTCGAGTGCGCAGGTGTCAGGGCATGCGGCGTACGATGAAAGATGGGCCATTGTCTGAGGAGATACGCCGCATACACATTTGAGATCTGAGCTGTCCATGAATCCCCATCTGAAGAGATTGTCTTTGCTACCTAGGTTCGGAGTCTATTCAGAGTTTCCAAGTCGGCCACGGCAAAGCATACCCAGGTGGAAGGCTTTCAGAAATGTAACAGGATAAACATATGAATTGTCTACGTTGCAATTCATAATTAACTGCATAAGTGACCATACTGACCATTTGAAGAATTTTAACGTGATTCATATTTATGAAACTGCCTAAGCGGCCATTTTAGGCAATACCAGGCATATACCTCCTGACAATACAAATAAATCGTAACATAAGTGTTAGAATTGAACAACTGCTTCGCAGTTTTCCATGGGAAATATACTTTTTTCCAATACGGAAACTGTATCGGCGAGGTTACTTGTTGCATGTTCAATGTTTTTGTTTCAAGTAAGGTGTAGACATATGAACTTTATCTATCGGTCTAAATATAGGTGGCGTGTTCTGTGTTCTTGTAATGCCTTTTAGAGATAGGTTTATCTGGATATTGTAATTGAAGTTTTTCTCTCTGCATTACACATTGCACCTTGCTCGTTTTTCTCTTTGCATTTTTTTACTTCGTACTGCTTGCTGTTCTCAAAATAAAATGTTTGAGGTATTAGTTATTAAAGTGTATGGATTTAATTATTAGTTGCAGAATAAATAAGTTTTTTTTTCCTCTATAAATATCTATCTCAACACAACTACTTACTTATGATGATCTAGATTCTAGCTGTACCTAATCATCATCATCATCTGCCTAGCCTTTTCCCAACTATGTTAGGGTCTGCTTCCAGTCTAACCGGATGCAGCTAAATACTATTTTACATGGAGCGACTGCCATACAACTAGCCGTGATCCGTGGCTAACGTGATCTGATACTGTGATTAGTGGAGACAAACCCTCCACAACCCAGTTAGTACTGGGTAATACGATACCCCGTGGTAAGAATGGTTGTCAGACTTTTTTGGGCCACTGACTACCTGTAACGACTGTCAAAGATCTACAAATGACAGCCGGGACCAACAGCTTAACGTGCTTTCCGAAGCACGGAGGAAACTCTAATCTCTACCTGTACATAATCAATGATTTTAATTAAAAAACCCTTTTCCTTTAATCTAGGTCCATCATAAGACTGGGCCGCAATTACCTGGACGTGGTAGTGTGGGGCAGTGGACGTTCCCTGGCATACGTGAGGGAGAACAACGTGTACTACGTCCAAGATGTGGAAACTGACAACGCTGTATCCCTCACTAAGGATGGGAAGCCAGGAGAGGTGTACCATGGTGTCACTGACTGGCTATATGAAGGTAAGTCTCAACAGATTGACGAGTGAATTCACACTGGCCGCATTTTGCAAAATTACTATTGGTTGTCAAAATAATTATTTCTAGTCTTTGTAAAATGTTAACTAACTAACTGTAACTTTAAATATAACTTCGCTATTGTATTATGTATGTACCTTAACCTGTGATAATAGCTGTATGTGTGGTTTAAATAAATAAATAAATTTGTTGGGTTTTTGTTATTTGTACGGTGAATAGGCAGTTTTAGGAAATGCCTAATTTAGCCTAATAGATGACGTTTATACAGTGTTGCCAAATAGGTATCTTGACTCAGAACGGCCAATACGTAAAGGTCCGATTTGCAGAATATCCGGCTCGCAAAAAGTTTAATTTCGCAGAATTTCCGATTCGTAAATTGTTCGGGTTTTTTCAGGGGGTTTTTCTAGTGTCATGGAATTGCATTTTCACTTAAACATAGAAATTGAAAAGAGTGTCAATGAAAGGATTAGTTTCAAGATTTGGTAGCAGTGTCTACCATTTCAAAAGTATGAGGAAGTAATAATTAATTTCCAAAGTAATGTTTATTTTCAGAGGAGATGTTCAACGCAGCAGAAGCCTTGTGGTTCTCTCCCAGAGGCAGCTACTTAGCGGTGGCATCGTTCAACGATACCGATGTGGAGACAGCTACGTACCCCTTCTACGGACAGCCCTTCGACGTAAACTATCAGTATCCTGAAATAATACACTTCAAGTATCCAAAGGTAAACACGAAAATAGCTATGACGGAATGCTTTGCAAAAATTCATTATACACAAACTGAAAATCTTTTCATAATACGGCTATTATTTTGCACCTAATATCATAATCAGCTCATTCAAACTTTTTGTCTAACATGGAATCACTAACAATATCAATTTTATTGTCAGGCAGGTCGAACAAATCCACTAGTAGGGTTACGTGTCTTCAAACTCGACGACCTTCACGGAGAACCGTGGAACATTCCAGCACCCGTAGACATAGTCGGACTAGACCACTACCTGGGAAGGGTCGACTGGGCATCCGAACAAAATCTCGTAGTACTATGGCTCAACAGACGACAAAACATCAGCGTACTAGTCAACTGCGACTTAGAAAAAGATAAGTGCAGTATCGTCAAAGAGCATTCCGAGCCAAACGGCTGGATCGATGTGAGGAAGCCATTCTTCGACAGTTCGGGGAACAAGATGTTGGAGATACAAAACTTGTACAACGGTGACCAAAGGTTCCCCCATGCGGGTCGATTCAACTTCTTATCTTTGGCGACTGAGGACTTAAGTCCTGGGAACTCGTCAGTGATGTCGATATTGGGGTGGAATCAGGCCACTGACACTGTTTACTACGTGGTGTCTCCGGGGAACGTGCCGTGGTTGCGTCAGATGTGGGCTACTTCTGGGGGAGTGGTGCGGTGTGTGTCGTGCAGGGAGCCGTCCTGTCACCACGTGTCGGCGTCCTTCTCGCCTGGTGCCAGCTATGGTATTGTCACGTGCAGCTCTTCCTTAAATCCGCCGAAGACTTTCTTATATAGTAGTAAGGTAAGTTTTGGTTGCTTGTTTATATGAATGGTAGGTATAGATAAAAAAATAGCCCATGGTAAAGCCATGGTATTGTCTTAGGCTTGTCAACTGAAAAAATCTAACTAGTCAGTCAGTTAGATTATCAAAAAATATTTACCTCGTATTTTTTTTTATGTTACGTAAACCAAAATTGACGAAGATACGAAGCTTTTAAAATTCTCAATACGTCACGCAGTGGTATAAGTTTTAGTGCGTTCTGACGTCACGAGCCACCCCCCTCCCGAGTTTTGATGTGTTTTATCTTTGTCAATATTCATTGATTTACGAAAACAAAAAATACCTGTCCATTATTTTTCAATACACTGACGGAGTAAATACATTTGCAAATTTATTGATGGTGGAAACTAGCCCAACCTTCCCTTATCAAAATCTCGTATTACGACATTTTTGGAAACACGTCATACCTCCTCGGTAAAATGTCACTTGGATACAAAGAACAATTTCTAATTAGGTAACTGTTATCCACCTGGTGATGTTATTTTCTTTTTTTCAGACCGACAGCTTCAAACTGATCAAAGACAATATAAGACTGAAAGAAAAGCTAAGTCAATACAAGTTGCCAATGATACTATTCAACGTGATGTCGGTGGGAGAGATTACGTTGGGACATGTTAAACTGCTACTACCGCCCAACATGAAGAGTGGGGTGAAGTACCCCATGGTAGTGAGGGTCTACGCAGGGCCTGGAACCAGCAGGGTTAAGGATGTTTTTGATTTAGGTAAGATAATTTTTTTAATTTTATTAAGTTTTTCCGGTTTTCTTGATTTTAGACTCGTGACTCGTTATAGAAAGATGAATATAGATTTTTTCAGATTGTTTTTAGACTTTAAGCTCAGCAATTGATTGCTCTAAAGTTGGGATGAATGCGAAGGTTTTTTAAACGGTTTTTTATACGAAACTACAATCATGTTTAGCCCATTGTGTTGTATTCAGAGATCTAATGATGAACGGACATCTGTTTAGAAGTCCATTGTGTAGAACACGTAGACAGTATTGTTGCCCAAAATCGTCGTCATCGTCGTCTTGGTCTTACAGTCTTGGTCTAATTGTTCTTGCATTTTTGCAAGACAAAGACTGGCTAAGGTCTCGTCTTGGTCTTGCATTTGGGCAACATTATTAGACAGCCTTTCTTCTTCTTTCTTCTCTTATCTCTCTGGTGATACAAGCATGAACCATTATGATATTTTATTTCACTAGCACTTCGCCCGCTACTTCGTCCGCAAAAATTGTAATAACTCGACTAATATGCATGTTATAAATATAAATTATAGCCTATAGCACCCACGAATAATGTAGAATTCTGCTAGTGAAAGACGTTTTAGAATTGGATAATAAGTTCCGGGGATTACCTCCTACAGACAAACTTACAAAAAAAACAAATAAATTTTACCTCTTAATAATATTAAGTTGTTATGTTACATGAAAAGTTTGATGTCTGCAAGTTAAATGTTGGTTCAAATGAGGACACATGCAGTTCGAGTTAATGACGAGGCCGCAACTTCAGAAGTTATTTCGAAACTTTCTGTGCGGCACACGGTCTCATCTGTCTTAGTGTGTTGTTTGTGTAGATAGGATATATACTTGCAAATTACATATTGCATTGCCTGTGTTGGATTAAGCTTGGTTTTTAGGGTTCCGTACCTCAAAAGGTAAAAAAGGAACCCTATAAGATCACTCTCTTGTCCGTCTGTCACCATAGATTTTCTCAGGAGCGGGTGGACTTATAATAGAAAGTTGAAATTTATACCAGATACTGACGTCTATAGTCCCTTTTAGATGTATAAAAATCAAGGTCCTGAGTCAACACGATAAAAGATATGGACAAATTAAGTTTTTCGCGAAAAAACCACCACAGGTAAAAGCAAAGCACCAAAACTTACCTTTATTTTCAACTTTTTTAATTTTTCGGAATTTTTCCTTTACTTGTGCTGTAGGGCCTTGCTTTTAACCGAAATTGACAATTCTAGGTCAACCGGAAGAACCCTATAGGTCGAAAATTTATAATAATAGTAGTTCCCGTTGACTTAGAATCACGAAATTTGGCGAGATGCAATGTCTTACAGCACATATAAAGGGAAAAATTTGAAAACCGTAAATATGTAGTTTAATAACAAAAAAAAAGTGATTTTACTATTACAAATTTATAATTCGCGGTTGGTGCAATAGCCGTTTTTGGGGATCGAACAGCAAAGTTAAGTTTGTCCTTTAAAAAGTTTGTACGGAACCCTCGGCTCGCGAGTCCAACTCGCACTTGGTTTTTAAGATTTAACAGGTATATACGTATATACAGAACTCGCTATTCAATTCCTAGGTATAATTCTAATGATTTGTTTATAGGGATAAAGTGGCAATTTAATTTGATTTTTTTGTGGCAAATGACAGTTTCGTCAGCCATTTCGATTTTTTTTTTATTAGCCTTGAATGTCCCACTGCTGGCGAGGCCTCCCCCATATCCTTCCAGGTACTCTTCTATTGAAAATTGTCATTTTGATTGAAAAATATAAAAAATATATATCTAGTTACTCCAGTTAGTGCGCTTGTTCTCGTGTCATGTGTGTCATTTATTATTAACTTCGTTAAACTGTAAACAAAAATACAATTTGTCCCATTACAGAATACTACAATACGTACTTAGCGACGAACAGGAGTTACATCGTCGCGGCCATCGATGTGCGCGGCTCACAGGCCATGGGTGTGGAAGCTATGCACGCCGTCAACAACGCGCTTGGAACTGTCGAAGTGGCTGACACTTTGGCCACCATCAGGTGAGAAAAGAATATAGTTAATTCAACCATTATCACGATTATCAACCTGCTAGTCTTCAAAGCTAGAATCATCAGTGGCAAAGACCAGAAATGAGCCGAGGCACCTCATCATCTGCCTAGCCTTTTTTTTTGGGACAAGCCTGCCACACTATTCCCATACCACTGTAACTCCTGAAAGCCAGAATCAACAGTGGCGACCATCAGAAAAGCGCCGAGACAATGAAGCTCGACGAAGTCCCAGAGAATGAATTTAACTGTCTTGGATTAATCAGAAAAGTATAGCGGAGGAGTGGGAAAAAACCGTAAATTCCACTTCCCTCCATATCAGCAGGAGACAGAATGAAACAATGCCAATATGCACAAAGGGACGTTTACAACTGGGATAGGCCCAGTTGCTTAGCACCACGGATAAATATTAATATTAATGGGTCCTAAGTTGTGAGCTGTTATATTTGATTCCAAAAATAGGGATGGCAAAAACGCTTGAACGCACGGAAATTTGTTCTAGCTTCTACAAGGTCCGTATAGTAAATAACTTCGGATGTAACCTGTACACTATCCAACATAATATTGCGGTGCCTAAGACTGCACTCCCATAAAATGTGATGTGCTGACTGCCTAGCCTTCTCCCAACTATGTTGGGATCGGCTTCCAGTCTAACCGGGTGCATGAATACCAGTATTTTACATGGAGCGAGTGCCTATCTGACCTCCACAGCCTAGCTTAATACTAGGTAATACGATACCCCTGGTAAGACTGGTTGTCAGACTTTTTGGGCCGCTGATTACCAGTAACGACTGTCAAAGATCTACAAATGACAGCCGGGACCAACTGCTTAACGTGCTTTTCGAGGCACGGAGGAAACTCGGTATGTAATGGGTGATCACCTATCCACAGACCAACCTAGGCAAGCACGGCTTAACCTAAAGATTGACCCGAGCGGCAGTTAATTAATAAATAACAATAAATAAATAAATATGACGATAATCACGAGCTCCTCCGAAGCCGAGGTACTATCGAGGACACTCCCGCCTGACCACCACTAAGCTCATTTTTGCTTGCACTCGCAACATAAAAACGCTCTCTAGTCCCGCCCCGTTGACTTTGTGTAGATAAAATGAATGAAAAGATACCGAATCGGCCGAGCGCATTGACGACGCACGCCAAACGAGAGTTATTGTTATTTTGCGCGCCAAAGTTGACGCTTTCCTAATAGGCACAAACTTTAAGGGGGCGTGGCTCGGCGCCTCGGCATGATTTAAGCGAAAAAAAATTAAAATGGTCAGGCGGAAAAGACCACGATAGTACACTACCGTCCAAAAATTTGGAAGCACCAAAGAAAAATTAAATAAAGTTAAAAAAATTGTGTCTTTATTTATTTGTATTCATGTAAAATTCAATATTAGACAAAAACGAATTTAAATAATAAAAAAATCAACATTAAATATGAAAATGTAATAAAATTTTAGCTTTATCGAAGTGTCCAACCTTTTTCATTTATTATCTTCTCGCATATTCTACGCATTATAAATTAATTACTTAAAATAATCTTTATCTAACTTGTTCGATTCACTCCCTATCAGTTACCAAAAATGTTTTCAGCTCCATTTTTCACCTTTCCATCGAGTTCATCCCAAGCAATTCAATTGAATAAAGGTCAGGTGACTGAAATTACCATTGCATGATTTTTTAAATCTTTTCATGTTTTATAAATTTCAAAAAGTTCTGGCACAGTTCAGACACAATATAAAAATGGACAGTAGGGAAACTGCCTACATTACGCTCGATACCGCACACTCACACAAACATGCGCATCGACGGGACCCCCGAGCGAACGTCGCGGTGCTGTCAGTAGCGCGTGCCGCGCCGAGACGACTGGTCATGTATAAGTTTTATTCCCAATCTTTTTAAAAATGTCACGAACGTATTGCGCGGTATACTACACGGCTGTTTGAATTTTTAACACAATAAATTCAATAATAATATAGAATTTCGAACGTGTCGTAGCAGAAGAAAGTATTTTTCTGTAAATAATTTGTAATAACGAAGATATTTTTTTAAGTAATAAAGTTATATTTTCATGTTATAGTTTTTTAATTCCTAGGTATTCCTACGCATTTTCGGGTTGAAACGCGGTACGGTTCGTATAAACTGTTTTCCGTATTTTAACTATCGTCTTTTGTTGATATTAACCGACGCCATAAGATAACTATGCCATAAATACTATTTAAATTGCATTTGTAAGCTAGTGACATATTTCAATTAGATCGATTGATCACAACAGAATAAAAGTCTTTTAATAAAAAAAAAAACAATATCACCAACATTAAAAGGGACAACCCTATGGCTTCAATGGAGCGTAGGTAAATAATGCATCAACTAGGCTTAGTTTCACTACTGTCCATTTTTATATTGTGGTTCAGACGAGTGATTCGGACCATTATCTGTTGAAAAATAAATCCACGACCAATGAGATTTCAGTCTACTGGGTGCGGCGGAATCCTGAAGAGTTTTCAAATAACCTTCCTTGTTTAGTTTTTCGGTCGGATCATCACAGGATTTCAAGGTTTATTGTTGTCAAAACACCTCCAAACCATGCCGTTACCACCGCCAAGTGTGACAGTAGGCACTTTACATGCTTCGGAAGCCCTGTCTTCTTTTGACCGGCGTACAAACACAAGTCTATAAGATCGCAAAATCTCAAACTTTGATTCATTACTCCAAAGGTCATTTTCCCATTAGTCTTTTGTCCAGTTTTTGTGCGCCTTTATCCGTTGTAGTCTATTTTTCTTATGTCGAATTGTTAGTTTTTGTTTTTAGCAGCAACACATCGTTTTAGCCCCGCAGACAGACGAAGTCTTTTAACAGTTGTTCTAGAAATGGGTGTTTAGATCGTTTCCTTGGAAGCTGCGGTAATTTGTGGTGCCGTTAAGCGTTGATTCCATATAGAGAGAACTCTGATGAAGTTATTCTCTAGATTTGTTGAGGACTTAGGCCAGCCAGATCTTTTTTTGACTATCTGTTCCCAGTTTCTTGTTATCTAGCATGGGTGTAGAGGGACACCTTTACAAGAGAATCCGAGCCTTTCTGCTGTTTAAAGTTCACTGTAACCTTCCTCTCTCTCTCTGAGAGCAGCGGTGGCCCAGTGGTGGCGACTCCGACTTACGAACCTGGGATCGATTCCCAGGTCGGGTAAAGTGTTATTGAGTTTTTTCATCAAGAATTTTTCATTATAGTAGCCATGACGGAGTCTGGATCTGTGCCTGGTTGATGGCAATAGGCTCGCTCCCTATTACATCGGACTTAAACAAATCTGACGACATGTGGGTGTACTAATAGGTACACGCAGGTGAAAGCAGTGGTGGCCACAGTAAGTCGTGGGTTCGAACCCAGACAGGCGCATTACTTTGTGTAATATATTTCATCACCGCTGCTCTCAAAATGGTGAAGGAAAACATCGTGAGGAAACCGGCATGTCCTAGAACCAAAATATTCGAAGACATTTGACATCTACCAATCCGCACTGGGCCCGCTTGGTGGATTATAGCCCATTCCCTCTCATAGAGAGGAGGCCTGTGTCCCAGCAGTGGGAACATTAATAGGCTGATGATGATGATGATGATGTAACCTTCCTCACGAAGAGTACAAACAGCACTTCACTGCTCAAGCGTGGCTTGCGTTTTGCCATTTTCAGAGTTAAAAATACGGTTAAAGCAGCAGTCGAAATCTTTCGCATAGTTGTTAATTTCTCAACCTTCGCGTGCCAATGATCAAAAGCGACAAAATAGGATCCAAAACATTTAAAACCACTAAATAATTTCAATAAAACAACGTCAATGCATAAAAGAAAATACTTGACGGATTAAGTCTTCAAACACGCGTTTCCTCAAAATCAAGAAATTGACTAATACCTGATGAATGTGGGATGATAATCAATTGTTTTTGTGTTAACAGTCGTAAAAGGTCGTAAAGCTTATTTTTATTGCTAATTTTTACCACACATAGTCAGCAATATTTTGTTTGGTTCAAAAACAAGTGTGCTTCCAAACTTTTGGACGGTAGTGTACCTAATGAAGTTCAATGAGTCTCGGAGAAATGATTTAGCCGTCTTGGATCTTGGAAAATCTTGACTTATAATTTTATTTTTACCATGTACATAATTGAAACAGCCAAGTTAATATTATATAAATTTGCCCATGCCCATCCCCGCCACATCCATAAGATGCAGACCTTGCAGAACCGTTTCCTCTGGAAAATCACCGGTGCGCCCCCATACGTCCGTAATGACAGTCTTCATTTAGACCTCCGTATCCCTACCATAGAGCAGTTCATGAAACGCCTTTCAAAGCGTTTCTTCGATTCAGCTATCAAGCATAGAAACCCCCTGATCGCATCGGCCGCCCGATACGACGCATCGCGAATCAGTTCAGTCCACCGTCCAAGGCATGCTCTTATCACCCCCGGTGCCCTTAGGCGTGGTCGCTTAGCTTATAGTTATGCCCCTGGCTGGAGACCTTACACTCAAGCCATCCACAGGACTAGCCCGGTTAAGCAGTAGCCAGTCTCCTAGACTGAACTGCGAGATGCCATACATAAAAGAAAAAAAAATATATTATAAAAGCGATTCAGTCGGATATCTCGTTTCGGTTATTTCGTTGCGGGATCCAAGAGCAGTTATATTGCTTCTCTGGGATTTCGTTGAGATTCACTGTCTCCGCGCTTTTCTGGTGGTCGGTCTTCTGGGTTGGGACATAATATATTTATCCCGAAGGAATTCTCCCGTGAGATAATTTTAGACCAATATGAGGGCTAAAGTTACACGACTCCGCTCCCACCCGGAAAAAAGACAATAATTCAAATATTTATGTATTTCTCTTTAGCTATATATACATACTTTACATTGGCGTTGGCGGCGGTAAGCTCGCTAACAGCTGTCTGCTAATTTATGTTGCCAATTTAAAGTATTTCTAAAGATCAATACATAAAGCCCATATTTGAATTGAGTCTTAAGTCAGACTTAAGTCCGCAGGCAAAAAGGGGTTATTTGAAAAAAAAAGGTTTTTTTTAATGTTTTACCAAAATTTAGTCATCTAAGTGAAATAATTTGGTTCCATCTTGGCCCAAATTTGTGTTAATGTTTGTACACGAGTACCGAGATGTACGTTTTATTGACTTGTTGGTTATGTATTTTGAATTATTTTATAATAAAAAGGTGTCGTAAAAGTGGCATAAAACCTGTACACATGCATATAAATAGAAGCCATTAAATATAAAAGCAATTGTTGGCACATGCATAACCGTAGATCGTATCTACATGTAACGTATTTTAGAGTTTTATTGTACCTATAATATTAGTATACAATATAGTATTTAATACTTCCATGCCCTACTGCCGGAAACTAATGCTATAACTTTCCAGAGCCATACTTTTAGTTGAAACACGATTTCGAAAGAATCCTTAGTACCTGCCGACATATTTTTAAGTGTGTAATTCGATATCTTCCAAGCCAATGACCTAAAAAGCCAATTAAGTGACCCCTTCATAACAGTTTACGTCACACTGCGTCTTAGAAATAAAGTGGGAAACCTTACTTTCAGACTGTTTAATCTTTCGACACCTTTAGTACTAGATCAAGTAGCTATTGGAGCTCTTTCTTATTCATTTACTCATCTGTCTTTTTTAAACTTTCACGATCAGAACACATTATAAAACTCAATGATATTATATAGTAAAAAGAGGTAGATATCGCACTAGCACGCACTTATTGTTGAGGACAAAGTGATACAATTGTTGCACTTTGATAGCTAGCTATCTCTTTCTATCTTATACGTTCCGTATTATCTATCGCTGTCGTAGTTTTAAATTACTCGCAACGATATCTGAACGCCATTCAGTATGAACATGGCGTATCTTCTTTATAATATCATTGATAAAACTTAACTAAACGGGTATTTTCGCGAATTTGACCTTCAATATAAGCCCGACGTTTCGACCGGATTGCACCAGCCGTGGTCGCGGGAAGACTGAAGTTTTGGAGAAAAAGGGTAAAATAAAAAGGTAGGTAAAGGTAAAATTCGCGAAAATAACCGTTTACATAAGTTTTATAATGCATTTACTCATCGTATAAGTCCTCGGAGGGTGCATGTAAAAAACCTCATAACGAAGCCGAAAGGCACTTGTTTTCCCCGTCATTGCGATAATTTTTTTGTTCTACACCATACCTGGTAACCTTCTGGTTACAGAGATATTGGGGGTGAAAGTTCCAAACTTTTGACAAGTTTTTTTTTAAATACAAGTTTTTAATGTCAAATTTTTTCTTTAAACACTTCCACGACTCCCGTACTATTCAATCCATCCATCAGCACAATATTTTGAGTGCGTTACATTGAGTTCTACCACAAAACATGATTTTACACCCCAAATAAAAAGTCGTTTCCCAGCAATATTTTTTGCGTAAAGTTACTTAGTTTGATGTACAGAATGCTTGGTTGACGGCTTCGTGATGAGGTTGTGTATTGAGGTTGCACAATTTGATAGACAGGCGTTGTTTCTTGCGTCAGTAATTTACCTTTTTTATTCAACAGTGCTTGTTTGAAATGCTTATTTACTTATAATGCATAAAACACTACAAACTGTTTTACAAATTTTCAAGTTTCGCAAAAGGCAACTGTGTGGCCTGCAAAACTAAGTAGGTACTACACTATAAAAATTTATTTTTTTTCAAAACTGTTGAAGATAGAGATTTTCTTTATCAGCCATTTTTTAAAAGAAGGTTACTGACTACGTATGAAGTTTTTATGTACGAAATTAAACTCTTTTTCGCGTACTTTTTATTTCGAAAGTATATCTTGTGTCACTTATAAAGTTATTACAATTTGCTTCAATGGGGAAGGCTGGTCAAAGGTGATTGTAGATGGCGCGTCCATAGCTTAGTCCCAATCTGACCAATGAGGTCAAACTATTTTGAAATATAAAATTACATTGACAGATTTACGATGTTTCGTACAAACGATGCTTGCGCCATTAGTTCCACAGTTGCCATCCCCATTGACTGCCTCGTTGGTCGCGTGGTCGCAAGCACGATTGCTGATCATCAGGTTCTGGGATCGATTCCCAGGTCGGGTAAAGTGTTATTGAGTTTTTTCATCAAGAATTTTTCATTATAGTAGCCATGACGGAGTCTAGATCTGTGCCTGGTTGATGGCAATAGGCTCGCTCCCTATTACATCGGACTTAAACATATCTGGCGACATGTGGGTGTACTAATAGGTACACGCAGGTGAAAGCAGTAAGTCGTGGGTTCGAACCCAGACAGGCGCATTACTATGTAAAATTTATTTCATCACCACTGCTCTCATAACGGTGAAGGAAAACATCGTGAGGAAACCGGCATGTCCTAGAATCAAAGTTCGAAGGCATGTGACATCTACCGATCCGCACTGGGCCGGCGTAGTCGATTATAGCCCATTCCCTCTCATTGAGAGGAGTCCGTGTCCCAGCAGTGGGAACATTGTAGGCTGATGATGATGATGAATAGGTACGTGATGGGCTTCTGCCTAACCCTTTCATCATAGGTGTGAAATCCTTTGCCGCCCAAAAAAATACCAGATTTCAATATTTTTTCAAACAGTACTGGCGTGTTTTCATGCAACTATTAGATCACTTTGTATAACTACGCTGCGACCGTGGCGTTAAATCAATTTGCTGAACTGCCGTGAATTTGAAACAAAGTGTGACAGTGCCAATTTAACTCAATTTCGTGTTTGAACGGTAAAATTTGCATTCCATTGCAGTTTAGGCTCTTATCTCTGAGGATTTTATTCAGAAACAGGTCTTCAGGATTCAGTATGTTAGATTTACCTTCGGCTGGACAATTTCTCAAACGGTATTTACCTTAATACTACCGAAACCTTTCCATTAGTTTCGAGTTTTGATGTCAAACACAAAGGTCAAACATCTATAGGCGCGGGTAATCCAAAAAAACAAATGAAAAATTCGTGGCGAGCGTGGCGACCGAACCCGGCCCGAACAATCCCGAACATTACCGACCTGTTGAAGCATCCGCATATTCGCCACGATTTACGATAAGCCATGCTGGTCTCGGGGCACAGAGCGCTGGGTTACAATCTCGTGATTTCGAGTTCGATTCCAGCATAAGGATTTTCTTTTTCTGAATCGAGTCATTTTGGTTTTATTTTATTTTATGTGCTTATTTTTTATATTGACTTTATCACATCTGCCAGGCGTCCCGCAACGGCTTACAATTTTTAAAGCACAGTGTATCACCTAGCAAATCTTATTGCCTAGCAACGATGTGCTAACTATCGCCATACAAGACCTAAGACTACCTAAGACTCTGTCAAGCCTTTCCTCAACAAAGTATGTCAACTTCCATTCTATGCAAATGCAACAGGGGGCCTAAAAAGACCGCCTTGGCAGGTTCATAATAGGGTAATCATATGAATCACGTTAAAATTCTTAAAATGGTCACAGACACAGTTAATATTATGAATGTCAATTTGAGACTTTTTTACGAATGACAATCTAAATTTAGTTAGCCCAAAATTTGGTGACGAGTTTGCCACTTTCAGTAAGGTCCACAACTCCACAAGCTCCTGTGATGTGCAAAAAATAGGAAAGGCAGGACAGGATATCAAGCGTCCCATCGTTTGAGGGACAAAAATACAGAATAGTTTATTGCTTCTTAAGTTTACAAAAAGTTTAGTGTTTGGAGCTTCCCTTTAAGTAAGTAGGTAATGCCTGTGTTGGTAAAACACCACATTTACATTCCAGGGTAGAGTAATCTATGAATCTCCACCTGAACAGGTTTTCCTTGCTTCGGCCAACCTGTGGTCAGACTCTATTTAAAGACTTCCAGGTCAGCCATGGTAACTCGCATCCAGGTGGGAGATTTTCAGCAAGTGGCACAAATGGGTTGGATTGGGAATAGTACATTTTGATACAAGTGGAGAAAGTTTGGTATTGCATCCGAGGCGGAAATAAGTCCTGAGCCGCAGGCGAGGGTGTTTTTGAGAACTGCAATAACAAATGTCCACGTGTATCAAACGACGTTTTTCAATACACTTTTAAAGAAATAAAATAAAAGAACGAAAAATATTTTTGTCATGAATTATTAACTCTTTTTTTCCGAGCTTTGAAGCCGCTAAACAGCCTAATATAAAAAAATCATTTTTTTTAATATTTTCGAATTTAGAACACAAATAAATGTTAATTTGTTTAAAAAAGTAAGTATTAATCTATAGGTACCTCTATACATATAATAAAACAGTAACAAAAGAAAAACTGTACATTGAGAATTTTCAAGAGAAAATAACTTTTGTTAAAAAAAACGCTTTTGTTAGAAAAACTTAGCTGATGACAAAAAGTATCTTTTTAGAATTTTTGTCTGTTTGTCTGTGTGTATGGTATGGCTTCACGCCAATACTACTGGATAGATTGAATTGAAATTCAGCAAAAATGTTCTTTGTAAACCAAGGAAGGCTTGAGGCTATTATCACGCCGTATGTTATGGGAGGTAAGCAATATTGATTGGTTAAAAAGGTTTTTATTCGTAATTGAATGCACAAAATGACATGTTATAAGCTATATTATGTGACGCAGACGAAGTTGCGCGGGTCAGCTAGTTTTAAATAATCATGTTTATCTTTTCTCTAATTTGAATATTCACAAAATATTTACGCCGTAAAGACGCATTTATACTTTGCCGAAATTTAAAAAAAAACATTCACCGCCGACTATACGCATTAAACCAAATTTAGACTAAGTATAAGTATAGTTATCGGTGGCAATTTTCATTCCCGCACACGTGTGGGAAAATGAATAAATCGCACGCGTGTGAAATACATTGCATGTTGAACCTAATCGTAGTGCGATAAGAACCCCTTTTCGAGGATCATTTATCATTTACTGTTTTACTAAGTTATTTTTTTCTATCTTTCGCAGGAGTCTAGCAAGCATATACTCATTCATAGACCCGGACCGCATCGGCGCGTGGGGCTGGAGCTACGGTGGGTTCGTGTCAACCATGATGCTCATACAAGATGACCAGAATACGCTCAGCTGTGCTGCTGCCGTCGCGCCGGTCACTTCGTGGCTTTATTATGGTAAGTTTTTATTCTTTTCGACCTGTTTCTGTAGGTATCAGGACACTTGCGCGGAAAGACGTGCGCGCATGGACTTTTGCGCTATTGGATACTTGCGCGACTGGACTTTAGCGCGACTTTTTATCATGGGTGTCGTTTTCATGGTTTTCAGGGTCACTGATAACGAAAATGAGGTCAAAATGAAATTCCAAGATGGCACCGTGGATTTTTTTTGGTTTTTCCAACATAAAAGTCAGGAAAACAATACCCATGAAGGAACAGCTAAAAATTTTCGTCGGCGCCATCTTGGATCTTCACAAAAGTCCGTACGCACAAAAGTCAATCGCGCAAAAGTCCAGTCGCGCAAGTGACCATATGCGCATATTTCCGTTCGCGCAAAAGTTAAATCGCGCAAAAGTCCATGCGCGTATATGTCTTTTCGCGCAAGTGGGTTCGCCTTGAGTCTGAAAAGGTTTGGGCAGAATCAATTTCGATAACCATCGACAGTTTAGGAAGAAGACCAGCACCGGCATTACAGCTAGTGGGAACCAATAAACGATGGTCTTGTTTACCTTGGGCCAAACTACCGGAAAGAGAGGTCTAGGTTTTTACCTAGCTCCAAAACCTCTGGTTTCAGTAACTACTGCTTATTGTTAAGGAGACTACAGGAGCTAAACGCGAGTTTTATAATGCATAAAGCATATGATTTACTGCAATAAACAATATCAGAAAAAATCATGATGTTCTTTAGGATATATGCTAGTTAGATATCGTATTGAAAACATAATACAAATTATTTACTCGATAAAAAAAAATCATGAACCTATCTCTAAAAAAACCATACTTAAAATACATGCGATCATTCTGATGTTTTGGTAATTAATTCTACAAGCAACATATTAACATAACAGTGTTTTTTTTAGTCCAATTAATAGATTTTTTATTCCAATATTTATTCATTATTATCTTCAAAAACTGGCCGCCCAGTAACTCTCTCACTCTCGTTTACTCTGTTACAAATAGACAGTGTGCGCGCATTGACTCCTAGTCCTATAAGTCATTTGACGTGCTTACGATTTCAGTAACGTCTACTGCAGTTTAGAGTCCGCATTATAAAAGATCTTAATTAAGGGATCGTTTTCCAATGACGGGGTTCTCGACAAACTTATTGGGGTTTTTTTTACAACATTGCCAGCCAATTTACAAACCACTGCAACTCCTGAAAGCCAGAATCAACAGAAGTGACCACCAAAAAAGCGCCGAGATAATGAAGATTTGGGTTTCAGAATGTGTCTACTATTATTCATTTTTATTACCTACTAGCTGAATCAACGTTCCTAACAAACCTCTGTGATTTTCTGGAACGTATATTTTGTCAATTGTAATGTTAATTATGTTTCTTGATAATATCAAAACGTCCTGAAGTATTTTCTTTACGGAGCTTCAACAAAAAGTCGTGCCCTAGTGAGTAGCTTCACGACACAAGCAAGATCCGTCAGGTCAAGATATTTTCCATCTTTTTCCTCTACCTCTAAACACCTACAATAAATAAAACCGGCCAAGTGCGAGTCGGGCTCGCGCACGAAGGGTTCCGAACCATTGTCTATACAACATTAGACAAAACGGCAACAAATCACTTTTGTTTTATGGGAGTGGGAGCCCACCTTAAATATTTTTCTTATTTTAATTTAATTATTCATTTTTAAAGTGAATATACAACTATAATATTCTGTGAATATATCAAACGTTTACCTGTTGCCGTTGTTCTCCTTCATAATTCATCCAATAAGATCGTTCATTAATCGAGCAAAAAACGGCAAAAAAATACGTTTGTTGTATGGGAGCCCCCCTTAAATATTTATTTTATTTGGTTTTTATTTGTTGTTATAGCGGCAACAGAATGCATCCTCTGTGAAAATTTCAATTGTCTAGCTATCACGGTTCATGAGATACCTCCTGATGACAGACAGACAGACGGACAGTGAAGTCTTAGTAATAGGGTCCCGTTTTTACCCGAAAACCCTAAAAATTTACAAATTAGGCCTTTATTATGAGGTTTTCTTTTTGAGGTAATAGTTTCCAAGAACTCTGTAGATGGCGTTGAACTGACTACGTTAATATATAGGTGCCAAAGCCAAAACGCTTGGAATAAAAAACGTTGCGTCACGTCACACTTCCGAATTAAACCTAGTTTTCTCGCGCTTTGTTAAAATAAGATTTTTTACGTTCCGTTCTTTGAAGTAACTTACCAAGTTCAGCGCCATCTCTCCAGCGACTAGGGAAGAGCTAAAAAGAAAATCCCTCATTATGCTCTTTCCATTAACAGACACAATGTACACCGAGCGCTACATGGACACGCCGCAAGCGAACCCGCTGGGCTACGAGCACTCTGACGTCATCCGCCAGGCGGCGCAGCTGCGCGGGCGCCGCTACCTGCTGGTGCACGGCACGGACGACGACAACGTGCACTACCAGCACAGCATGCTGCTGGCGAAGCAGCTGCAGCATAATGATATTGACTTTCAACAGATGGTGAGTGCACTATAACTATTATCATTTTTTTTCAGTCTGTGGTTACTCCCATTGATAAGCCGTGCTTGCCTAGGTTGGTCTGTGGATGGGTGGCCACCATTTCATACCGAGTTTCCTCCGTGTCTCTCTAAGCAGTTGGTCTCGGCTGTCATTTGTAGATCTTTGACAGTCGTTACAGGTAGTCGGTGGCCCAAAAAGACTGTACAACCGGTCTTACCAGGGGTTTCGTATTCCCCAAGTATTAACTGGGTTGTAGAGGTCAGATAGGCAGTCGCTCCATGTAAAATACTGGTATTCAGCTGCATCCGGTTAAACTGGAAGCCGACCCCAACATAGTTGGGAAAAGGCTAGGCAGATGGTTACTCCCATTGATACCATTTGGTTAGAGAAAGACTCTACATTCAATATCCGACACTACGGACTGAAATCCATTGAATACGGTTGTAGCTGACGGTATGCCAGCCTATCAGCGGCTTTCTTTGTCTACCGGTGGTGTCATGAACAATAATGTAGGCAGGAAAAACCGAGGAAAACCAAAATGTCCTGAAAATCAGAACTTTATTTTTGAAATGCTCTACTTTAAATCTTCGCAAATACTACCTTTCGTAGATAATTTAAAATATCTTTTAAGATTGGCACACAATGTATAAAAATAGCCTAAATTAGTAATATAAAAATAATAGAATACTAGGTATTACCCAACAAGAAGGTTCGCAAATTTTCAAGTCAACAGATAAAGCCACTAAAAAAGTTTGTGTCTTCTATTTTTGATCGTCCACAATTCAATTTTTTTTTTCGGTTGGGAAATCATCAAATGACTCCTCCCGCTCTGGGCGGAGCGGAAGGGAGTGTCAGGCTTTTACTGACTAAAACCCATCCATGTTCCTTCTTAGCCCTTTGGGTGGATTTTAGTCAGTAAAACCCTGACACTCCCTTCCGCTCTGCCCAGAGCGGGAGGAGTCATTTGATGATTTCCCACCCGAAAAAAAAAGCAACTAAAAACAGCTTGGATCTTCTATTTTTGATTGTCCACAACCTCATTTTATGATTTTATTTCCAGAGCTACGCGGACGAGAAGCACTCACTACTCGGCGTCAGTCGACATTTCTACCACATGTTGGATCACTTCTGGACTAAATGTTTCGAAAGCGAGTGAATGTGTCGCCCCCTGTCGGGCATGTCGCGCACTGTCGCTGTGTTGTGTTCAGCGAATAGATGTGCCTCGTGTTCAACGCTGTCATATTGTGATCTCGTTACCCTCGAAGAAAAGAAAACTTTAGATTTAAGACAAGCTCGATTAAGCATTAGTTATTTGTAGTGATATTTATAAAGATACTCTTAAAAACGACTGTTGTTTTATTTCCTTTTAACTGAAACAATACCGTCCGCAAAGCAAAACATTAATATTTATTTCAAGCTAACTTTTTACTTACTGCAGGTAGACGTACACTCTTCCTTGATTCTGCGAATAGCTAAGAAAAACTACGAGTCTTAAAGAAAATATACTTTATACAAATGGTGAAAGCTATTACTCAGTGTACAGTTAGCAAACTTGGGAGAAGTCTAGCAATTAGTGTGCCGCAAAAACAAAGTAGAAAAATCACAACGGCGCCAGAATGGTCCCGTTACCCTGCCAAATAAAACATTAACCGTTTCACTTGCTTTTCCACAAAGAACGCGTTACTGTACACATTACTTGTATATATTCTGTGGTCAAGTTTTGAACAAACGTTTTTATTGTTGTGGGTAACTGTACCGAAGTCTTGACTCGGGAAGACTATAGACTCAACGACGAAGGTAGGGTAGGTAGGTTTAAACTTGGATATCTCGACTAGAAAATGATCTTGCGGACAGAAAGATAAGATAGTCTCTTTCCTATATATGTAATAATTCATAGATATTTTACAAATGTTACTACAAAGGAACCTGCAAAACCAGTTTGTCGGCAGGATTTAGGCTAAGCTTTCAGTAAAAATTGCTACTTTAAAATCTACCAGCATTGTACCTGTATGAGATACAAGTACAAGTTCTAAGTCTAATCCGTTGCCCCCTTTACCATGTTGAATATTTCGG
Source organism: Xestia xanthographa (assembly GCA_905147715.2). Lineage (NCBI taxonomy): Eukaryota > Metazoa > Arthropoda > Insecta > Lepidoptera > Noctuidae > Xestia > Xestia xanthographa. The sequence goes on along the minus strand of LR990655.1, from coordinate 19,609,368 downwards.
ACTGCCGGCCGAGGGCATAAACTTCAAATGCTTCACCTGAAACTATTTTCAGATTTCAGAAAATAAACTTAACAATACTCTATGACAGAACGGGCTTGTCACATGTTTTGCTGTCATTTCAGTGCAATAATCCAAAAACTCCGTACCACATTATTTTTAGGCATGTAACGTGAATTTTGAACTTTGAAATTTCGCTTGTACATATGAAAATTTTCAGTAATTTACTTTTATTAAGAAAGCTATGGCTGAGGACTTCAATTCGCAGGTATGTGAAAACATAAGGCTGCATCTTTGCCCTGAATCGTCAGTTATAAGGATCGTCTATCTAGGTTTTCCCAACTGTGTTTGAGTCGACATCCAATCTCATCGGTTGCATCTGAATACTAATATTTCAGGTGGACTGACTGCCTATCTGACCTGCACGACCAAGTTACCGGGTAATACGATACCTACCCCTCGGCAAGATTGGTTGTTAGAATTTCAGGCTATCCTGTAACGACTGTTAAAGATCGACCAAAGACCATCGATTTAACGTGCTTTCCGAGGCAAGGAGAGTCACCGTATGTAATGGGTGCTGTTAGAGGGACACGTACAAAAGCGCTTTACAGAAAAGTGAACTTAGCGGCAGACTTTATCGTTACTCACTTGGGTACAGACTAAACCTACGTACTTATGTCTCATTAGCAAAATTCGATATAATATTAGATACATTCTCAAAAGACTGTAGCAATTAGGGATTTTCTTTTTAGCTCTTCCCTAGTCGCTGGATAGATGGCGCTAGGAGTTAGTATGATAATGCACGGAACGGAACCTAAAAAAACTTATTTTAACAAAGCGCGAGAAAACTAGGTTATATTCGGAAGGTTAAGCAAATGAAAGTGTCAGTCAACGAGAGTATGTGATGTGACACAATGTTTTTTTTTCCAAGCGTTTTGGCTTTGGCACCAACTATCATAGTAAGTTCAACGACATCTTTAGAGTTCTTGGAAACTAAGTTCTTTTTAATACCTCAAAAAGAAAACCTCTCATTGAGTTACGTGTTTTCTCACCTCCCAGACAATCTGCTAACTATTGTAGTCTACTGTACTTGATCTGCCTTTCCACGATATCCAGATCTCTATCTAATCAGACAAAAACTTATTAATTTACAAAGTTTTTAATGTTAATTTTAGGAAGTCGGCGTATTCGATCGATAGCCCCTTCGCTGCTAGTGACTCAATTTGTGACCCAAATTTAGAGGACCGAGCTATATGCGCGGTCACCCCATGCGACGTCGAGAAATGCTACCCGCAGCCCCGCGTCGTCATCATAGGCGCAGGCATGGCCGGCCTGTCCGCCGCGGCCCGGCTCTCACAGCGCGGCATCAACAACATAGTGGTGCTTGAAGCTTACGAGAGGTTAGCATATATAGTTGATAATTTTTAGTTGTTTAGAACTTCTAAGTATACAAATACCGACTCTTTCCAGACCCGGTGGCCGGATACACTCATGCTGGCTTGGAGACATCGTGGCTGAATTAGGATCACATTGGAAGCCAGATGAAGGCTTCACTCATCCTGTTTACACGATGTCTGCCACCGAAGATCCTCCCCGTCCCGGTGTACCCGGCTCTGAACATCCTCGCGGTCTTTTCAACCGAATAGTTACTGGGAAAATGGCGTTTCCCCCCACATTAGCTGCATACCATAAATTTCGTCAAATAGAACAGGAAGCTGCGCAAATATATTGCCTCGGCGGTAGTAAACAGGCAGGTTCTATGTTCAATTTTATGAGTCTGCGAATTCAACAAGAACTGCACGAGTATCCTGAGGAGCAGCAACATGACGCAGCGAGGATAATGTTCGGGCTGTGTCACATGCTGAGCGCGCGCTGCGGGGACGACACGGCCATGCTGTGCGCCGACCATGCCGGCTGCTTCATGAACATGCCCGGTGGCGAAGTACGCGTGCCTTTGGGCTTAGTCGGTATACTAGCTCCGTTATTACGTCAAATACCGGAAGGAGCTATTCGTTATTGTAAGCCGGTTAACTGTGTCTACTGGGGAACATCACAGAAAGAAGGTTATCGAGCTGTCGTATGTACGTGTGACGGTGATGAATTTTCTTGTGACTACGTCATAGTAACGGTCTCTCTCGGAGTGTTGTACAATAATGCTATCAAAATGTTCTGCCCAACGCTCCCGGCGACAAAAATAGACGCCATGCGAGCCCTTGGATTTGGATACTGTAATAAAATTTATTTGGAATATTGTCGCCCTTTTTGGTATTGGCATAAAGGAAACTTGAAATTCAGATTCTGTTGTAACGAACTTTGTGACCGCTCTGATTGGACTCGAGGAATAACTTCAATAGAACCAGTACCAAATAGTAAACATGTCATGTGTGCTTGGATAGTAGGCCAAGAAGCTTTGATGATGGAAGGGCTTTGCGACAGAGACGTAGCTGAAGGCTTGACCGAAATATTACGTATCGCGACGGGGAACTGCAGTATACCGTATCCAATTACATTGTTACGATCGCATTGGACTTCTGACCCCTTTTTCTGCGGGGCATATTCTTATGACAGCCACGGATCTGATGGGGATTTACAACGGGCGTTAGCGTGTCCGCTGCCAGGGCCTTGCGAGCCTATTCCTCCGATATTGTTGTTCGCTGGCGAGGCCACGGTGCCCGGCCACTACGCCACCGTGTCAGGTGCTCGCCTGAGCGGCGTGCGCGAGGCTGAACGAGTGCTGAGTTTAACTCTGCGATACAAAGGCCCACCTTTACCTGTAGCTGGTGCAAAACCAAAAGATGAAAAGGAGAGTAAAAAAGAAGGGAAGAAGAAAAAGAAGAAGTGAAACTCGTATTCCATACCGTTAATAATATGAAATGTTCTAAGTCTAATCCTTTTCCCCCTTTGTCAGAATGAGAGCAATATATTATGTAAAGTTTCACGTTACGCTTTTGTTTTACTCCTTTCATATTTTCACCCGGAACTCATGTCTACGTAACTGCTAACTTATCTCTGACAAGTTTGCGGGACTCGCTAGTGTCTGTTGTTAGTTTTGAAACTAGAATGATTCTCTGCTTGTTTGATGTCTCATCTTATCTCATTTTGTGTGGGGGACTGCACTGAATTTATGCACGATTAAATGTTCTTTTAAAGTATTTTGTAAAGTCTATATTACCAACACACACCGCTTCTTTTTACTTTGTACTGTATGAGCTGTGCTAATAAAAAAATTTGGCCACAAACTACAATCAAAAATAGACATACGGGATCTCCGAAAAATAAATTCAAAATTGTTCCACATAATCTCGAACAACATACTAAATCTGGTATTGGCAAAACGGTCTGTAGTCAAACAATTTGCATAGGTCTTGAATGTTATACATAATGGCGGAGAATTCGACTGATTGAGCTATTGTTCACCATGTTTGCACATCAAGATTGAATGCGGATGAAGGAGAAGCTTTACGATTTCCAGAGGCTGCAGCATGTACCATGAAATCTGTTGGTTATAGGCAGATTAAAGGCAGATAAAGGCTGATGTCCAGGGTTTTATTCCTACTAGGGTATTTTTTGTATTTAGAGAGAATTGAAATTTTATGCCACGAAATGGACAACTAGTCTAAACTTCTGAGAGAAGTGTTGACGTTTTGACGGCATGGCTGGCGCAGTGGCTAAGCGATTGATTGGCTGCTGCGCTGTGTGTCGCGGGTTCGATCCCCGCACGGAACACATAATTTGTATGACCCACAGATTGCAGTTGTGGTCTGGCTGATTGTGTACGTGAGTCTAAATGTTCGTAATTGCATGCACGATACAGGAAAAAATTCAAGTGTAGGGCAACGTTTTTTTTTCTCTAAAAGAAGATGGCAGATTTTCTAACAAACCTAAAGGTACCTAAATAAAGAAATTAGGTCAATGTAAAAAAACTCCTTTCAGGCGTGATGAGTTTTCTAGTTTCCCCATGTTATTGTTTCAAGAAAATGAATTGTTTGCCAGTAGAACCTACTGAGGACATATTATTACAAGTGGCTGCGGATTTTGCCCCGCCGTACAATACATTCCGTACATCCGGAAGAATAAATTCCGTTCTTTTGTCATCAGCGCGAATTTTGCCCTCCGCAAACTCGGATTTTTGTTTCAACATAGACATAGTTAGATCATAGATTTTTTATGTGTTTTTTCATCTATGGTTCAATCTGAATAGAAAAATGGTAAGTTAAACAATATTACTTTAGAGCGGAAAACAGTAAAAGCCCAAAGGTTAAGGCGAATGAACGATCGTAAGTTTGATTCCCACGAACCCACCTTCATAGTTGCGTCACGTTACGCTTTAGTTTTAGTTTAGCGTTTAGCAGACCTTACTACTAATTTCTTTTTGAGATACTGATTTTTAAGATACTACTGCCTATTTATTTAGTTTAACACTTCCACCACACATTTTATATAAAGGCGGGCTTAATGCTATAGGCATTTTCTACCAGTCGACCTATGGGTGATACAGAAACAAACAGTGATAGGTGTATATTTAAAAATATTTTTTTATTTTATACTAAGACTAGCTGTGCCCCGAGGTTTCACCCGCCGTTTCTGACTTGTTTTTAGGGTTCCGTACCCAAAGGGTAAAAACGGAACCCTATTACTAAGACTTCGCTGTCTGTCCGTCTGTCTGTCCGTCTGTCCGTCTGTCCGTCTGTCCGTCTGTCTGTCACCAGGCTGTATCTCATGAACCGTGACAGCTAGACAGTTGAAATTTTCACAGATGATGTATTTCTGTTGCCGCTATAACAACAAATACTAAAAACAATAAAATTAATATTTAAGGGGGGCTCCCATACAACAAACGTGATTTTTTTGCCGTTTTGTCTAAAGTTGTATAGAATGGTACGGAACCCTTCGTGCGCGAGTCCGACTCGCACTTGGCCGGTTTTCTTTTTGCTCGGCTCCTATTAGCCGTAGCGTGATGTTATGCCTTCCTCGATAACTGGAATAACAAACACTAAGAGATTTTTCAATTTGAACCAGTAGTTCAAGAAATTAGCGCGTTCAACCATACAAACTCTTCAACTTTATATTATTAGTAGGTAAGGGTTTAAAAAACCTCAAGGAACTTGTTCTCCTCGTCATTGCGATCATTTTTTTGTTCTACACCATACCTGGGAACCTTCCAGTTACGGAGATATTGGGGGTCAAAGTTCCAACTTTTTGACAAGTTTTTTTAAATACAAGTTTTAATGTAAGATTTTTGATCCATCAACACAATGTTTTGAGTGCGTTACATTGAGTTCTACCACAAAACATGATTTTTCACCCCAAAAAAGAAAGTTGTTTCCCAGCAATAATTTTTGTGTAAAGTTACTTAGTTTGATGTACAGAATGCTTGGTTAACGGCTTTATGATGAGGTCTTTTACACCCTGTAGATAATAGATATACGTCGAGGGAGTGTTTGATGAGATGGCAAGGAATAGAGAAGTATGGAAAAAGAAGAAATGTTGCATCAACCCCAAATAAATTGGGGCAGGAAAATAATAATGATGATGACTAACATAATTATATGCTACAAGGATATTTGAAATACGATAAATATACTTCAAAATATATATAAATAAACGTATCATCATCATCATTTCAGCCGAAAGACGTCCACTGCTGGACATAGGCCTCCCCCAAGTGTCACCACATTGACCGGTCCCGTGCCACTCGCATCCAGCGGATTCCCGCAACCTTCACCAGGTCATGTTCACCTAGTGGGAGGCCTTCCAACGCAACGTCTTCCGGTTCGCGGTCGTCACTCCAGAAATTTTCGGCCCCATCGGCCATCCGTTCTGCGAGCAATGTGTCCTGCCCACTGCCACTTAAGTTTGGCAATTCTTCGGGCTACGTCGGTAACCTTGGTTATTGCGGATGTCTTCATTTATGATTCGATCGCGCAAGGAAACTCCGAGCATAGCCCACTCCATTGCCCTTTGGGTGACGTTAAGCCTTCTGATGAGGCCCATTGTGAGCGACCACGACCATAAACATATAGGTACACGGAAATACTACAATAAAAAAACAAACCGTTGTAAGTTTTTATTTTCAGCTATTCTTATGTCCTTTTATAGAGTCTTAGATGATACCCACAGAGGTTATTATTATTCGTCAAAACTATACTGCCAACTAAAAATACCAATTCAATCTGATTTCAGCTTACAAACACGTGAGAAACAAACTTATCACAAAGTGGAATAGGTGACTTACACAGTTACCTCGCTAACTAGAATTCTTCGAGAATATAACTCAATTATCTTCCGATAGAGGGAGTTTTCTCATACGGTACGATCGCAGCATCGTACGTGCAATTTTATCTACAGACATTTTTCATCAGATCAGCCGCTGAATACCAGAGTGCAACATTAATTTCAATAACGTTTCCTGTGAAAGAATTTTCCTTTACTATATCTTTCCTTTTTCTATATTTTGTCTCGAGAGGAAGTGGCAACTGTAAGTGGGGCTTTCAATATGATTTGATCTGTTTGCTAAGCTACTGTCGTGATTATGGCTTCATCGTCTTATGGCCGTTCGTTAATGTTGTTAATTAGGAGTAGGTTCGGTAATAGACTATAATGGCTAATATTGTGATGATGTTATGTGACTACTGTCCCGCTTATATGTGTATATTGTTCTTGATTTTGGTTTGGTAATAAAATATACTTAGTTCCTTTAATTTTTAAAAGTTGTAAGCTGCGATAGTCCAACAGTTAACATGCGAACCGGCCAGCGACAGGGAAGTGAGTTCGAAGCCCTTCCTCGTTTGATCCACGTAGTAAGTATGTAATAAATAGCAATTATTATGAAATTATGGAAATCACCAACAAGACATTACTAACACATTCAGTCTACTTAATGATAATGCTCTATAAGATAAGATGAAGTGTATCACGAGCTCGTATATGCAATTATTTTATAATCCACAGTAGTGTATCCCAATCTCGAGGGAAACATCGCCTGAATAACAAATATATCTGCGATTCCTACGAATTGATTCCGCAGTGATTGATGTTCGCTGTTCTACTGGCTCGGCTACAACGCGCGCTTCAAGAGCCTTTTGATTCCACGTCACTTTACTCAACACAATCAATAGGGAGACGGAATTCGCTTTATCGAGTTCTCTTTCATTGGATTATTGGGTATTTGTTTCATTATTATTTGCTAATGTGGTAAGTATTTCATTCGAGCGGCAAATTATTAGCCTGGAGCAAGAAAACATCGAGCTTATGCACATAAACTTATGCTCTAGTTTCATAAATTGCGCGTTCAAAAATAAGCAAGAGGGTAGCGGGAAATTGCATCAAAGTTCTCAAGAAATATTAATTTATGTTGTAATTAAACGTAGTTTGTCTTCGGAACTCATAGTTGTTTATTAATTAATTAATATAACAGCAGCGGAAAACAACGGAGCACTGTCCGTGTTTCTCGGAAAACAGATCATTGACATTTTCTGCGAAAAGCGGGCAGTTTTCTGTATAAGTAAAAATATGACCTTGCCGGCGTCGAACGGCAAATATCTGATAATTCGGCTCTATTGAGCTTTACGGATGTAATGCGAAGAGTTTCGCGGAGGGCATTAACACCGTCGCAATGAGAGGGCGGCGCGCGCCCGAGCGCTCCGAGCGAGCCCGGCCAGCACGTCTCTGCAGATGGCGGGCTGCGGGAGCACGCAAGAAAGCGTCGAGACAGATGCGTGACGCAGCGCGCAGGACCGCCCCCCCTCCGCCCCCAGGACCGCGGGACCCCGCCAGCGGTGCGTGCCGCGCCCCGCGGTCCCTGCTCCGCGCGACACATCTCACAGAACACATCGATAATCGCGTGGTGCGTGAGCCCGCTGCGGGCTCGGACTCGGGTAGGTAGCTCAGCGCGTGGCGCGGCGGCGTGCGGTGTGTGCCGGTGCAGGCGGTGCGTGGCGCGCGCGTGGCGCGGGCGGGGCGCGCGCGGCGGCCCGGGCGGCAGTCGCTCGGAGGCAGGCGGCGGCTCGCGTCGCCCTGCGCTCTCTCGCTGCACGCTGCATCGCTGCGCTCGCGATCTCGCGACAAGGTACGCGCCGCGACACCGCACGCGCACCGCACGCTGCACATGTTACACATCACACTCGTGCATTTTTCATTCATCACTTCGCAGATTTTTGCTTTATTGTCGGTCGTATCGTAATCCGTAAAAGAACCTTCTCGGGCGCGCGCATTTTACCTTAAATTATATTCAAAATTCGGTTACATTTTGAAAATCACGTTTGATGATAATAAAAAAAATACTCGGGTAAGTAAGAATAACTAAATATTTTCTGCGTCTTCCATAAAGCTGTAATAAAATAGAAACAGGCATGCGTAAGCTCTCTAATGGCAGCCGAAATATAATACGAAGCTAAGAAAATAAGAAAACGTGGTGGACATTTAAATTTTCTTTGTTATTTGTAGGAAATAAGGGAATTATTAAGGGTGTCATTAATTTTATAATGGTTTTCGAGACGCAAAGACTGCTCTTCGTTTTATCCTATAGAAGATGTCATGAGGGAGAAAACAGCAAAAGCACTGGCCTGATGCCAAATGTCGACCGCGGCACACATCTTTCAGTAACAAAATATTTTAGAAATATCAGAGATATAATGTCTGGACATTTAAATGTCTGTAGTGGACTGAAAATGTGCGTTGTCGAGAAGATGAGCTCTGTCATCGTTTGTTCGTTTGATAAATGAACGTACCGGAGACCAACACGTAGCCTACCTTAGGTAACTAATTAGAACAGTTGCCTCTCCCACTGATCTGTGACTCTCAGTGTGAAAATGTTTTCCCACAGAAACTGGAAGATCTCATTAGTTATTTCTTAACTTGATAAAAATCTTATCTTGATATTTCACACATTTTAGCAAAACGATTGTAATAACGGAAGAATAAATCTCTAAAATGGCCACCTCAGCGCAATTTTAATATTTTCTCCGAACGTTCATTTTGGTTGATTTTCTTTCATGAATATTTTTCGGCGTGAGACGCTCGATCTTCACGCCCACAATTATGATAACGTGCTTGATGACAAACATGGAGATAACAGACCCGACATTCCGACAATCGTCTTTAGGATTTTGAATTTTATTTTCCGCCAACATTTTCAGCAATTCTGTAATTGTTTTACAGGCTGCGCTAACTGATCATATAATAATATGCTATTGAATAATTACAAATTGATATTTATATGTAGGAAGACAACATAAATTGTAAATTAACTACGACATGTAACATAACCTCACGCTTGTATTTCACAAAGGGTTGTGCAGAGATGTATAACACATCCATATTTCACCAGTAATGGTAATAGGCTCGCCCGCCTATACATGATTCTTAAATTGACTATAAATGATATCAAATACACGGAACCAACATACAAATCCAAGATATTCGAAGGCTTTGGTAGTAGGTAAAGATCGAGTGTCAGCTCTGTGACTGAATATTTGGCACGCGGCGTGCCATGTTGCGGAGAACTAGGTACCACTTTGTTTGAGTGCTCACTATTTCTTATTGAATAGACAAATATTATAATAACAGCTAGTATCTATATACAGATACTAGCTGCTGCCCGCGACCTACATCCGCGTGAAAATATTATAAAAATACTATTTTCCCCGTTTTGGCAACATTTTTCACTGATGCTCCGTTCCTATAATAAATAATAATAATAATAATAAATCCTTTATTGTCAGGCTACTTTGGCCCATAGATAAATACCTTACAGACTAACATATATATCATAATATGGATATGGATATGTATTTCCTATTGGTCGTAGCGCGATGTTATAATATAGCCTTCCTCGATAAATGTTTCAATTCGAATCAGTAGTTCCTGAGATTAGCGCGTTCAACCAAACAAACTCTTTACCTTTACAATATAAGTATAGTAGTTAGTAGAATATTAATGTGTATGAAGGCTTTTTGAATATTATTTATAATATCGATATTTATGCTAAGCTTTCGTAAAAATCTTCTTCATTTAAATCTTAATGAACAACACACAAGCAGGCAGTACTGCGTCTAGAAGCACGTTTTGCAGAAGAGTTACTTTTATAACGAAAGTGAGCATTTTGGAGGCAATTTTTAAAATTCAGCCCCTAGAGGGGTGAAATAGGGGATGAAATATTGCATGGAAGTTCGTCATTTTTGCCGAAGGGAAATCGGGCGCACGGCTTGTAAATAAATAAAATGTTGAATAGGTACAGGGATTCAGGGTTTTATAAAAACGCTTACATTGTTATATGTTGTTGTCTTGATTAAAGGGGAGAGTGGTGTGCTCGTTACGCGAACTCAATTAGCTCAGTCGAAATGAACTGCCGTTTGTTTTGGTTGATTTTATACCTGCAAGAGCGCAGTAAAAGTTAAAGGTAGAATTTGGTTTCAATTATTTGGTACATACAAGATGTTAACTGACCTTTCACGAAGCCGTTAACCAAGCATCATGTACTATCGAGGACACTCCCGCCTTATCACCACTAAGCTTATTTTTGCTTGCACACGCAACATAGAAACGCTCTCTAGCCCCGCCCCGTTGACTTTGTATAGAAATAATGAATGAAAAGATACCGAATCGGCCGAGCGCACTGACGACGCACGCCAAACGAGACTTATTGTTATTTTGCGCGCCAAAGTTGACGCTTTCCTAATAGGCGCAAACTTTAAGGGGGCGTGGCTCGGCGCCTCCGCATGATTTAAGCGAAAAAAAATTAAACTGGTCAGGCGGAAAAGACCACGATAGTACATCAAACTAAGTAACTTTACGCAGAAATTATGGCTGGAAAACGGGGTCTTTAGGTTCCCAGGTATGGTGTAGAATAAAAAAAAATCGCATTGGCGTCGAGAACAAGTAACGTGCCGAAGCTTCGTTATGGGGCTATTTACACCCTTTATAGTTTGGTCTCATCATCATCTGCTCAGCCTTTTCCCAACTATGTTGGGGTCGGCTTCCAGTCTAACCGGATGCAGCTGAATACCTGTACTTTACATGGAGCGACTGCCTATCTGACCTTCACAACCCAGTTAGTACTTACTGGGTAATACGGTTCCCCTTGGTAAGACTGGTTGTCAGACTTTTTGGGTCACTGACTACCTGTCAAAGATCTGCACATGACAGCCGGGGCCAACAGCTTAACGTGCTTTCAGAGGCACGGAGGAAACCTCATGGTATGTAATGGGTGGTCACCCATCCACAGACCAACCTAGGCAAGCACGGCTTAACCTAAAGATCGACCCGAGCGGCTGTTATTATTTAGACACGGGCTCCTCTTTATAGTTGGGTCTAATTTAATATAAACCTAATTTCATTCACATTATGCATGTAGTCTTATTCATAGCAATACAAAATGTGTTGACTGCTCCATAAATCATAAAACAGCAAACAATTATTAACTATTCCCTTATTGTACGTTTATTACGGAAACTAATTTGTAACACTGTTGGCATAATTCATTCGCAAATGCATAAGAGAGCCTTTGCTATCCCGCTGAGTTCCCCCGAAGTTACAAGTTGGTTGTATAAGTAAACATATAAGTTCCCGACTTCGGCCGTAAGCCCCCAAACACTCAGAAATGCCCACTTGCGAATGCCGGAAAACTAATAGTCAAAGGCAAATTGTCATTTCAGTCGAGTTGCTGACGTTTGGGGCAATTTGTGAGCTATCCCCAAGAGATGCAATTTCCCCCTTCCGCCTAATTGCTCCCGGGGCGTGTTGCTACAAAGCTAGTTAGGAAACTGCCTCTCGGACCACTTGTGTCGCCTCGACCCCAATCAATTATGTGCTCACCGTGCCCACGATGCCCACCGTACCCGATATGACGCGGCGCTGAGACAATGACACGGTGAGATTCATCTAACCGCACACCTACTATTTTGACATTGGCAATAATTACGCTTTGCGTAGTCGCCGACTTCAATAAATGTTAAGAGCCTACACTACCTCAAATTAGCAACTCTATTTGTGGTGGTTTAAACTTCGTTTTAAATACTGTTAGAATAGCGTTCTAATCAGCTTGCACTACAAAGTGGTTGTAACGTCAGTCACTGTAGGCCGAATAGTGCGAAATGAGTGGTTTTTATTCTTTACAAAATCAAATGTTCGTCTTTTGGAAAAAATAAAAAACACAAGACCTGCTTTATAGTTAGTTCAGTTAATATGCAAAGTTTCATGATCTAATTTGAACTACTTTTTGAATACCAGCGGTTTATTGTTCGATTTGGAGGTAACTTTGGTATTTTTTTCTATCAAGAAAATTTTATGGAATCGTGTTTTCGCCAAACATAGGACCTAACATTAATCCTCAACTTTACTATATATTTATTTCAAAATTAATGCTGCAGTATTTTAGGCGTAACGGAGGATCATGCTAAGCCATTTGAGGGATATTATTCATCATTCTTCTGCTCTTATCAGAATATATTTGTGGTCGGCGCAGCATATCTTCTTCTTCCATAAGCACTTCTCTATTACTGGTCATTACAGCAGTCACTTTTTTTTCTTGCTATATCATCCTTCACACTGTCCATCCATCGTTGCTTTGGTCTTCCTCTACTCTTATAGCCATCTACATTGATACTCTTTTCCTGCTTAAAGTTTTCTCATTCCTCCGCATTACATGTCCATACCACGATAACTGATTACCGCACAACTTTTCAGTCACCGTCTCCACTTTCAGACTTCAATCAACCTTAAAACCATTCTCTATTAATTACATTCACGTATATAAAGGGTGTAAAACACCTCTTAACGCAGCCGAAATGCACTTGTTCTCCCCGTCATTGCGATATTTTTTTTGTTCTACACCATACCTGGGAACCTTCTTGTTACGGAGATATTGGGGGTTAAAGTTCCAACTTTTTCACAAGTTTTTTTTTTAATACAAGTTTTTAATGTAAGATTTTTACTTTAAACACCTCTACTCCACGACCCAAGTACTATTTAATCCATCGATCAGCACAATGTTTTGAGTGCGTTACATTGAGTTCTACCACAAAACATGATTTTTCACCCCAAAAAAAGTCGTTTCCCAGCAATAATTTTTGCGTAAAGTTACTTAGTTTGATGTACAGAATGCTTGGTTGACGGCTTCGTGATGAGGTCTTTTACACGCGTATCACGTAAATAAGTGCGGTTTATGCATTTCTGCTGCTAATTGGGCGTGTAAACTGTAAAATATCGTTCTCTCATAGATAGCGAACACGTATTAGAGAATGCGACCTCACATTTTCAACCGATGAATCGCATACGGATTCTTTAGATGAATAATTTTCAGTAAACGACATTGTGACGATGACTGTGTGTCGTGCCAGACACAACAATGAATGGGCTACATGTGCTTCCTGAATTACATAACTTGTCATTAAATTAAATGCGTGATTGGAATTTCGACTAAAATAGTCGCACTGGTCACAAAAACATTGTTAATCGCCTGTGACCACACAAATAGCAATTAAGCTGTGTAAATAAATACATTATTGTTTCTGCGTAAAGCCCGATACAATTCACAATAGTTGTGCAAACCTATTGGTTTTTGATTATATGCGGAAATAAAACTATTAGTTAAATTGCGTTGGTCTAGTGGTTGCAAGCGTATAACTACTGAGCACGGGTTATGGCTTCAATAGGCTTGTGTCCAGAAAAAATCTAATTAGTTAGTTAGATTATCAAAAAATATTTGACACGTATTTTTTCTTTTGTTACGTAAACCAACATTAACGAAAATACGACGCTTTTAAATTTCTCAATACGTCACGCCGTGTTATAATTTTTAGTGCGTTGTGACGTCACGACCCCCCACCCTCGAGTTTTGATGCATTTTATCTTTGTCAATATTCATTGATTTACAACAACAAAAAATACATGTCCACTATTTTCAAATACTCTAACCGACGGGATAAATAGATTTGCAATTTATTAATGGTAGAAACTAGCTTATTCTCGGCAAAGTGTTGACGTTTTCCCATGAGGAATTTCTCAGTAAGCTCGTAGTCTGAATTAGAGCCCTGTTGACGGGAAGAGGCTTCTATCCTAGTAAATGGGACTTACGCATAACAGTAGTGGCTCCATAAGAATACCAGCGCTGCAGCATCTATTTTTTTAATGGCCTCGTACAGAACATATAATTAGTTTAGTTTATGTTTTACTAGCTGATGCCCGCGGCTTAGCCCGCCCGCAAATTATATACTAAAACCTTCCTCTTGAATCACTCTATCTATTAAAAAAACCCGCATCAAAATCCGTTGCGTAGTTTTAAAGATCTAAGCATACATAGGGACAGACGTGGCGGGCGACTTTGTTTTATAATATGTTGTGATTAATTTTATTTTTTACTAGCTGACCCGCTAACTTCGTCTGCGTCACGTAACATAGCTTATAACATGTCATTTTGTGCATTCAATTACGAACAAAAACCTTTTAAAATCAATATTGCTTACCTCCCATAACATACAGCGTGATAATATGTAGCCTAAAGCCTTCCTTGGTTTACAAAGAACATTCTCCTAAATTTCAATTTAATCTATCCAGTAGTTTTGGCGTGAAGCCGTACCATACACACAGACAACAGACAAAAATTCTAAAAAAGTCACTTTTTGTCATCAGTTACGTTTTTCTAACAAAAGCCACTTATTTTTTCTTGAAAATTCTCAATGTACAGTTTTTCTTTTGTTACTGTTTTATTATATGTATAGATTATTTGTCCTGTGTGAGTCCAATAAATACTTATTCTTTCTTTCTTTCTGAGTGTGGTGCACCTACACCTCTGCCTATCCCATTTGGTCACTACAGTCGTTACGTTCTGTTAAATTATGATTTGTAGAACTATTAGTTCCTTTCCATAGTAGAGTGCTTAAAGAATCAAGAGACGAGGAGTTACTGTGTCAATAAGTAATGTTAATAGTATAATCTTCTTAGTCGACACCTCCAGGTTTCATGAAACCTTATAGAGACCCGTTTAATTTCTTGGTATATTTGTGCTGGTTATATTTTAGCCTTGTCCTTAGCGTAATAAATGCCATTAGTTCATCACCTCACTAGTTCCATTATTTCCAGATTCTTTAAAAATGGCTTAGTGATTATAAAAAAAAACAACAGTAGTTCCATCATGGAACTGTTAATCTTACAAGTGGAACTAGTGATTAAAAAAAAGCAACACTAGTTCCATTCTTTTCAGATTCTTTCAAAATGGAACTAGTGATTATAAAAAACAACACTAGTTCCATCATGGAACTGTTAATAGTACTAGTGAAAATGAAGGACCTCAATTACACTCACTTTTTCAATCACAATTCGAAAGATTATGAAGCAAATTTCTAATCTATTGCTTCAAATGTTTGGAAAATTCGTCTGCTCTCCAACGTGAATAACGCAATGAATGTGGTCGAATTGTCAAAATGAAAGGCATTGTGATCGGAAGTGTGTTAGGAGACTAGGAGCCAGCATTCTTCATGTTCATTGGAAAGACTGTTGGGTTATCGGTATCATAGAATCATTTAAACGGCTCAGTAAATAGCTGTATCTTCAATGATGTTGATTGTAAGTCCTGCTCAAGGATCTACTTTTTTTTGCACGAAACCGTAGTCCATTTTTTTAATAAAAGCTACTCCTTAAAACATCAGATATCGAGTAAAAATCCCGTCAAAATTGGTCCAGCCGTTTCAGAGATTATGATTGAGTCGTGAGTCAGAACAAAGACAGGCAGACAGACAAAAATAAAGAAATAATATAAGTACCGTATATACTTTTATATGCATTCAGTAAAAAGTTGTTATTTTTTAATTAGAAGCAGACACTTTTATTTATTTGTATAGATGGAAAAAAGGTAGGTCGTATGTTACGAGCATAACTGATATGGTTAAGTCACAAGTTCAAGTTTAATTAAAATACGCCCATTGATCGTTGTAAAGGAAATCGACCACCATTTAGTACAATGTGTAACGGAGTCGATTCCTTTATTTTTTCATTTCTCTTTAGGCGAAGGTATTGAATTCCAGCTGGATTTAATTAAAATCTGTGAAAATTAAAGGAACTATGAGGCAGTGATGTAAGAGCGGCCGCTCCGCTGAAAGGATGGTCAAAAACGACTGAAATTATAGCGGTTACTGGTTTTCGGGCTCCTAAAATAGGTTTCTACGATAAATTCTGATTTTGCTCCGTGCAAATGTATTGATTACAAAGGGATGTTGAATTCAGTTGATTTTTAAACGCTTTTAAAACGTGATTGTTCGGTAATTACGGTGGATTGTACAGATGGGCCAATCTGTGGTAAAGAAAGAAAGAAAGAAAAAATCTTTATTTATCGCAGGGACATGACATGCATACAAAATTTAAAAACATAACAAACATTCATAGTATTACAAAACGGAACATAAACAAAAAGTAAATTTAAAAATATAGTTGACAGCTTGAACGTCGTGAGAACTCGTCGGTACAACTTAGTTCGACTAAAAATTGTATTAACGAAGATAATGGTTAGCAAGTTCATTCAGATACTTATTATGATAATCAAATCGATCCGATATTTTGACCAGAAAATAGTCAATAAATCATCTATCAATATCCCGTCAACACGATGTTACTGTATCATTTTCCCATTCGTCTCTATTACGGACGGCCCTGCATCTCCACTAGACACGTCGGCACCACTCGGCGCCGCTCGGCGCTGCTCGATCACAACGCTAATTTAAACACCGATCTGTTACCTAACACCTACATAGTTAACATACATTTTATCTCGTTAGTCACTGCGATCGCTATTTTTTACACGAAAAATCCCCCATCATTTTCCGAACCCAATTTATCACTAACTCATTCCACATACGTTTGTCGCTGTTGTGACCTGAATTTTTACTAATGGCCGCCAATAATAAAAACAATACATAACACGTTATGAAAATAGTTCGCGACTGGAATGCGTATCATCCGCGGACCCCAACGATAGCAAGCTAATATTCAAATAGATAAATCAAGTGTCTAGTCCTGCCGGCTTTTTGCACGGGGAAGATTGATGGCGAAATTTTTGCGAAAATTCCTCTAGATGTTGATCGTCGGCTATTACGTAGAGAGAGCTTTTGTACGAATGATAATACGGTCCAAGGGAGCGTCGGCCGATGTGATTGCAGAGTCGAGATATGTTCCAGTTGAAAACTGGCTTAGTCACGTTCGCAGAGCCAGGCTCGAGCGGTAAACAATGACATATACACCCCAATTCTATATCGATAGGTGTTTTGTATTGATCACTTTTTCAATATCATGACTTGCTGCGTAGTCGCATCATATTTATGGTAATCGAAGCCCCATACTATTCTCAGAACGTAAGAAATGTCAAACGAAATTGATCTGGATTTCTGTTGAAGTTACATGATTAGGTTGTACGAATAGCAAAAGTTGCGTGACTCAAATCTGCCCTTTATCATTTTTATTGTCTAAAAATAAATATATTAATGTTTCTGCGAATAGATGTGCGTTTGAAAAGTAATCGTAGATTTAGGTCTCAGATCGACACATTCATTTTTCTGACATACAACCATTTTAAATTCGGAATGGAATTGACGTACAGTCGCTAGTACCCATATCAAGCTGCCACAAATTGTCAAATTTCACCAAATGATTTGAAACCATAAAATGTTGACAGTTAAATTTAAAAATCGAATAAGAAAATTTGACAGTTTGTAGTAACTTGATGTGCTTGGCGTCTGTACCATTTATCATGGATTATTCATTTCAGAACATTCACACAAGACCATAATAACCACACATATTACTCACCTTCAAAGCCTCTACAAAATGACCCTTATTCAACTAAAAATTCGTTTTGTTTCAGGTGCGAAAGTCCCGTGACACCGGTGTAGGTGAGACGACCAGTAGTGTTAGTCAGTGCTTAGTCCGTCAGTCATATTTAAAGTGCCTAAGTTACATCTGTTAGTACATTAAAAGACAAATAGACGGTGTAGTGTAGTGAACTAAAACTTCTGTGTAGAATTTTCTCGTGAACTGTACTTGTATTGAAGAAGATAGTGTGTTTTATTTTCACCTTCAAAGCGCTTCTGTGTTCACCGATTATGATATAAAGGTAAGTTATTTTTTGCTTTAACAGTTTGCTTTATCCATTTCCACGAGAATGGAGAACTTTGTATTATGTCTTTGTTTAAACTGATTCTACAGGTTTTGGTTGCGATTATGCCCCTCCCATTTCGTCGAATTTGATTGTGTTTTCAGTTTTAAAATCCCGGTTTCACTTCAACTTTGCGATGTTCTACCATTTTCGAATATTCCAACCAATTTTCGAGGTATTCTAGCAAACGTTGCTTCCCGATTCTCTGCGGAAACTCCACCAGTTTTTATAGCCTGCAATGATTTCTGCGAAGCGCAGATTTTGATGAATGAGAGTCGAAGCGATTTATCATAACACCGTAACTGAACATTATTTATGCGCCGCAGGATCCTCGTCTGTAACTATAACCCATAAATTAAAACAAAAACTAGGTCACAACTCTGTTTACTATAAACAACGCTTATTGGCAACAATATTCATATTTACATACTTACGAAATATTCTCTGGCTGTTGCACAACTATTTTTTTTTGAGGCCTTATAGTAAAATTGCTTTTTTTGTTGTTAACTACATATTTACGGTTTTCAGATTTATGCCTTTACATGTGCTGTAAGACCTTACTTTTTGACAAATTTCATGATTCTAGGTCAACGGGAACTACCATATAGGTTTTCGACCCAAAACCTATAGGGTACTTCCGGTTGACCTAGAATTGACAATTTTGTTTAAAAGCAAGGCACAAGTAAAGGGAACATTCTCAACAAAAAAAAGTTTAAAATTAGGGTAAATTGGGTACTAAAGTTTTTGCGAAAATCTAAATTTCCCCATATCTTTTTATCGTGTGGGCTCAGGACCTTGATTTTTACACACCTGATAAGAACTACAGACTTCAGTATATGGTATAAATTTCATCTTGCTAGGTTCACTCGTTCCTGAGAAAATCAGTGGTGATAGACGAACAGACGGACAAGAAAGTGATCATATAAGGAGGGACCCCTTATAAGATCACTTTTTTACCTTTTGAGGTACGGAACCCTAAAAATGAAGCATTTCATCAACTTTCCGGTTTCCGATTGATCTGAAATTTTGCATACATGTTTTGTTTCGATGACAATGCATAGTTAACTAATTTTCTTTGCATTTCCATGGGAATGCATAAAAAGTAAAGTATCTAATGTTTTCTAAGAAAAATATGAGAAATAAATTGATGTCACTGAAGCGTGTATTTTTTAAACTATAACATTTTATTAGTATGCAATTTAGAGGCTAACTGGGCACTGACCATTGCATTGTGACGCCCACCAACCACTGACCCGCACCAGGCTCGCGAAGTGGAGCAATACTTGCCCAAAATTTTCCACAGAGACGAAGCCTGCTGCCCGACAGGGCCAACATCATGGGCCGACTGTACTTATGTTGTCCACTAAAAATAGACACAAAGTATAAAAAGCCCTTCACACAAGTGTCCTCCAGCCCTAAAAACATTTCAATAAAATATATTCTCTATAAAAAAAAAACATAATTAATTTCCTCGTTATCTATATAGAATCGGATCAGATAGTTACCACTATTATAAACATTGGCCATGGTCCAACTTCGCGACACCAACCGTGGCCTTACTAGAGGTTGCTAGTATTAATCTAAACATAGTGTAAGCTGTTGTAATTATGACTGTTTGTATCGTTCAATGTCCTTAGCGTAGCAGGAAATCGTCTTTGGCTCGCTCCAGGTGGTTTAATTTAATTAACACCCTGTATAAGTTCGATAATAGAACATCAAACTCATCTGAGATAAATCTGTCACCCACTGCATAGGCCACTGTCTATGGTGATGGTGATCTATGGTCACTGTCCACGTTTCAAAACAGAAAAGAATTTGTTCAATATTCTATCAAATAAGCCGTTGGTCCCGGCTGTCTAAATGTGCGTACAGACTACATAACATAACTATATAACATGTTTCAGATAATGTGGACACTGAATGTTATAAATGTCAATGTCATAATGTGGACGTGTTATAAAACACGAGTTATATAATATGTTACATAGTCTGTACGCACCTTTACAACCAGTCTTTACCAAGGGGTACAACAGTACCCAGTACTAACTGTGTTGTGGAGGTCAGATAGGCAGTCGTTCCATGTAAAATACTGGTATTCAGCTGCATCCGGTACGTCTGGAAGCCGGCCCCAATAAATTTGGGAAAAAGCTAAGCAGATGATTATTCTCTGCCATATGAGACTCTACTGCTGACTAACGGTCATGAAAAGAGCTACCGAGCTATTTGTCTCTTTTTCAACCGACTTCCAAAAAGAGGAGGTGACAAAAAAACTAAATCAATCAAACAAAGGTCACTGACTTCTGAAGCTAAAGTTATTTTTCATATTTTTGTGTTTTTTGAAGTCGGTTTTTTCACTTTTTTGTGTTTTATGAAGTCGGTTTTTTCACTTTTTTGTTTTACGAAGTCGGTTTAATTTTTTGCATTTTTTTTTTTTTAAACAATAGGCCTATATGGTGGAGGTGGCCAATAGGCATATATATAACGCGGCCTATAGGGTGGAGCAGATAGATAGCTAGATATAATCAATTCACTCAAACTTTGAAGTGGTCTAGATTATAATGATCGGGAAACAGAGAAGCCTACTGAAAATGTCTATAATCCTAGAGTATAAACTCAGGACCAAGCTTGGCATTTCTAGAGATTCCTACAACAAGCATATTTAGACGTTGCCCTAACAGCGTTTGTCAGTAATCTGATTTTGCTCGTTACGAGATAACGTCTAAGTACAGTTTTGTATCTACAGTCTTTGAGTACACAGGTATCGGAGGCTTTATACTTGATGATGTCTATTCTGTATAAGCTATCCAAAAAATAAACAGTACTTAATTAGTATTTTTTTTCTGAGCATGTCGATGGCAATTTACAGGGTGTAAACGGACCTTTCACGAAGCCGTCAACCAAGCATTCTGTACAACAGACTATAAAGTAAAACTGCGCAAATAAAATGTTGAAAAAATTCTTTTTTTGGTGTGCAAAATCGCGATTTACTGAAACATATTGTGACGATTGATACAAAGAATAATACAGAGGTATTTTGATAATAATATTACATATAAATGCTTAAACGACCTTATTCTACACTAATATTATAAAGAGGAAAAATTTGTATTTTTGTGTGTATGTTTGTAATGAATAAACTTTAAAACTCCTCGACCGATTTAAAAAATTCTTTCACTATTAGAAAGCCACGGCTTTACTGAGTAACATGGGCTATATTTTATCCCCGCACTCACACGGAAACGGGTACTACGCGGGTGAAACCGCGTGACGTCCGCTAGTATAGGATATATTGTCAACCTCCTGAAGTATTTACTGCAGGTAGGAAGCATGCTACAGCGCTATTAACTGCTTTAATCGGATTAAAGCGCTGTGTGCGGTATGTCGTACACCGCTGCGTGAATACTTTACTTAGGTACTTAATGTGCATGCCACCCATTATAATATGTATTATGCTCGTGAATTAGAAACTCCACTAAGTATTATGGAAGTTTTACTGATAGGTAAATGCAGTTTTCGTGATTTTGGGACCTAATTTCGCTAGTAGGTATATTTTCTTTGTGAAATAGCAACTATGTTGTAGTCTTATGGCTGGGGTTATATAACACATTCTATACTACTATTGTACTAATACAATAAATACAAGAGTATCTTACCTTTCCGTTACCTTATCACGTTCGACAGCAGCATATAAGCAGCGTTGGAGCAGCGGTGGCCCAGTGGTGGCGGCCCCGACTTACGAACAGTAAGTCGTGGGTTCGAACCCAGACAGGCGCATTACTTTGTGTAATTTATTTCATCACCGCTGCTCTCAAAACGGTGAAGGAAAACATCGTGAGGAAACCGGCATGTCCTAGAACCAAAAAATTCGAAGACATGTGACATCTACCAATCCGCACTGGGCCCGCGTGGTGGATTATATAGCCCACTCCCTCTCATAGAGAGGAGGCCTGTGTCCCAGCAGTGGGAACATTAAAAGGCTGATGATGATGATGATGATCACGTTCGACTATTTAACCGATAACCGAACTGGGAACTGGAAAAGGATATCTGTGCTACTTTTCGTCCTAGATAGTAGATGATGTTTCGGGATACTGTTTATTTTAGTCACTTTCTTTGTCCTTTTCGTTTTATCTATGGTCTGCAGCATGATATCATCCTTTGCCATTGCAAAATATCCTTTCCTTTTATCTAATACTTGCGGATGTCCCGCGGTTTCACCCGCGTAGTTCCTGTTACCGTGGGAGTACAGGGATAAAATATAGCCTATGTTACTCAGGGTGAATGTAGCTTTCTAGTGGTGAAATATTTTTTGAAATCGGCGCAGTAGTTCTTGAGTTTCGTTGTATTCGTTATAAAAACATACAAATCTTTCCTCTTTATAATATTAGTGTAAGTAGATGTAGAATTGTAGATACTTGTACTATCTGATTTTTTATCAGTTTTTTGCTAAGAAACCTTCACAAACATACAAAGGTACATTGCTATTGTGTCATTGCTTTCCACATAACCAACCGTGTTTCTAAACGTGATAGTTAAGGCACAAAGGTCCAAATATCGGTTTTATGACCCCAATACCGGCTGGCAGGTTGTCCGGGGACGGTCGAGTGGCTATCAGCTGTCGAAGTGCCACCTGCGACCTGCATCTAAACTAATCTTTGTGCTTTACTCTTAATACCCAGCTCTTAAGGTGATGTGTTTCGACTCCAGCCATACGAAATAAGGTAACGTTTGCATACGTAATTGTACGCATAAGCAAATGTAAGTATTTAGAGTAATTAATGATAGGTTAGTTTGAAGGGCTGGACAAATAAAGGTGAATTAAATAACTTAATTCTAATGCCTTTTTTTATCACTCTAAGCAAAGCGTATTAACATCAGAAATAGCCAAGTGAAATTATTTTTTAAATATCTATTAAAAATACTAAGTTATAAGCATTTGAAACTGCTGATTAGACAGAGAGATCCGATAACACGAATGACGTCATTCTCTGCATCGACGTACAAAATCCATACTAAATTCCGTTTATCTAGAAAGAGATAGAAACAAAAGTTTAAATGGTTAAAACTTTTGTGTTATTTGGCCGATTTATGTCTTGTTTCCGCTTTTTGTCATTATTTTATAGTACTTTAACATTCCGTATCGAAATAAACAAAAGAAAATTTATGCATCTTCCCTATTAGCTGCCGCCATAATAACTTCACTAGTTTTTTAATTCATGGTCTGAGAGGGTTAATCCAAAGCTTCACAATCGAGAGTATTCCCCTTAACTACCCATCTCTTAATGGATTCAGCTGGTCGAAGCGTTATTAGTGGTTATTACTACTGACCACATATTTTACGGCTTCGTCCGGTCCGGGTATTTAACACACGTTTACGACCAACTAACTCATGCGCCAGGAGTTTATCACCTGTGCACTTACGCGATAACGTTTTGCAATTTTGTTACTACTAGTAAGATGAACATGTGCATGACTTTTCATTTTACTTCAAAATAGTTGAAAATGGTGTAATTTATTAAAATAAACACAATTTCGTTGAGATCGAAATTTAAGTTTCAAATAAGAACACTGCAATCATTTTAACCCGTATGCTCCCGGCCGTGCCTCCAGAGGCACGGTGCATTGTTATTTTAATTGTGTCTGTAATTGCGGGTATTGAAGTGTTAAATATTGCAACAAAAAATATTATTCTCAAATTGAAATTCAATTGATTCAACCTTTTTGTTTGACTATTATGCGGCCTAGGGTGGAGCACGCTTGCCTGAAAGAAAGCGATTCAATCAAACTTTGTATAGACAAAAACACTAAATCAATTAAACAAGGTCACCGACTTCTGAAGCTTGACCTTTGATTGATTTGGTGTTTTTCTCACCGGCTTCTGAAGCTAAAGTTATTTTTCACTTTTTTGTGGTTTTGTTTTAGTGTTTTTTTTTTGTTTTTCTTTTAGTGTATTTTTTTGTCCTTTTCTTTTTGTGTTTTTTTTGTTTGTTGTTTTTTTTTAAGTCGGTTTTTTCAACTAGGACTACGTAGAAATAGTCGTTTTGATCACTGACTTTGAATCGAAAGTAACTCCATTGACACGTAATGAATATAAACTTTAAACTAAAGAGAGATTTTTTTTTGGTTTCTTACTGTGCAATCAATCCATTGACTAAAATCAGAAGTGTTGTCAGAATGAGTGCGATATAAAGAACTTTAAAAGTTGAGGTCTGGTCACTCTTTCAATATTACGACATCATTGCTCCAACAAAGAAGTTTCTAAGCCACCCACTGCACTACCCACAAATTATTCGTTCTCAGCTCACTAGGTAATCAGTTTCCCAATAACCTAGCCGGCAGTCACACTCCAGAAGCTTAATTAACCATGAAATGATACAAAGGTAACCATCTTCCTGTTTACACAATCACATAAGACCTTTAAATAGATTTGTTAGCACCGACACGTCAGCCATTTTGAAAACATTTACCTAAACTTTTAATGACGTTTTGTTTGGTGCTAAAAATAAGTAGAGTTAAGACCTTCGCACATTGCACAGACTCGAGGCTTACTCCTCTCCGGCTCGACTCACGTAAACTTAAAAATTCTATGGTAAGAAAACGATATGGAACCTCGATTTCGAAGAAAAATCGAAACTCGTGTGAGAGACGATAGAAATCAATTCCAGAACTGTTTATTTGGTTACGATATGGAGTATTAGAGGACCTAGTATACATTCATATTCACATCCAAATATCGTCGTTTAATATAATAATAATAATGCAATGCAATGCTGACACCCGCACGTTATGTACTCAGGCTACTTTGACAAACTCTGGTTTTTTATGAATTGGACTACGCTCATCCAAGTGGTCCGGAAACAAAAGTATAACAAAAGTATTTGACTTAGTTAATTTATTTAAATAACTAATTAATTATTTAATACCTGAGTGATATTTCTTGACGGCCATGTAAAAACAAGTCAGAGGCCCATCATGGGCGGCATAAAAACCTTGATACCAGGTTAGGTCCGAACTGCACTGGCGACTGAGTGTGGTTCGATCGAACAATAACATAATTGCGCCATTTGTGTCGAACAATCATTAATTTTACAAATTTTAATCAGTCAGGTCACTTCCATTGAACTGTATAGCGATTTAAACGAGACATGACTAAGTCTTTCTTCTTAGTCGTTCACTCTTGACAGAGTGGTCGTGGTCATGGGGGTCGCCCACAACAGCGGTCGCTGCCTTCGCGATCCTTACGATCCTTATCCGTGGTCAATGGGGCTATCGTTTTTGAGCTCACCAGATGGCGCACTGTCGAGTAAGGTCCTGTCAATAATTCTATTTTATATTTTAAAGCACCAATAACTTCATAGAAAAGTTCATTTTATTAAGTATAACGACACAGTGTAAGCTTTAGATATATATTTACAATATTCTTCCTAAAATTAGTAAGCATGAAACATTTAAAAATCATTCTACCTCCAAGTACTAACAATATTATGATCCTAAGTTGCTACTTAAAATCGTCAAGTCATAATTAATCAGGAATGGCTCAACCTAGAACACAATCATGAGTATTAGTATAAATACGTGATAAAAAATCACGCAACGCGCCAACACTGTATGACATCTGACATTTTGGAGGACCTTAGTCTACACAAGCGCCTCTAGCGGCAAATTCACACGCGATAGCCCCCATTGCTTTGACTAAAAATTTACTCTAAAGTGGTTTCGTACAAAACTTTTCATCTCACTAAAACTCCATAGTATAGATACTCCTCCACACTAGCTAACACTAACTCGGTGTAATGATTGCTAGTTAGTAACGGAACTGCACTGAGAGCAAATAAAACAGCTCGCCAGTAGTCGCGCGTGATTTGTCAGTGTTCGAGCAAACATTGTCAGTTTGCTCTAAGGGATATTTGTTTGGTACTGGCTCCTTAGCCAGATAAACATTCACACCTGTATTGTCTGCAAGGTCTGGCAGAGGTACATACTTCTTACATTTTGTACATTTTCATTACCAGTTATTTTTACATTTGGGTCATGATGATACTATTGCACTGAATAGGGCAAAACTTATATTCCGATAAATGAAAAACTTCTGTAGGAATCTCTGAATTATGGCCCATTTTCAGTAATGAAAATCTAAAGGAATGAATAATTAAATTAATTGTTAAATGTATTATATATTGTTATTATTATATATTATTGTTATTATTAAATTATTATTGTTATTATGTATTATATTGTATTGTTCTTGTTGTTGTATTTATGTTTCAGAAAATGATCCTGATTATACCTTTTCTGGTTCAATCTCACTAAATACGACCGATTTATTATCAGCATCATCTGCCCTTCTTTTTCCCAACTCTGTTGGATTCGGCTGCCAGTCTAACCGGATGCAGCTGATTACCAGTATTTTACATGGTGCGAGTGCCTATCTTATCTCCAAAACCCAGTTATAGTACTGGGTAATACGATACCCCTTGGTAAGACTGGTTGTCAGACTTTTTGGGCCGCTGACTACCTGTAACGACTGCCAAAGATCACAAATGACAGCCGGGACCAACTGCTTAACGTGCTTTCCGAGGCACCGAGGAAAATCGGTATGTAATGGGTGGTCACCCATCCACAAACCAACCTAGGCAAGCACGGCTTAACCTGAAGATCGACCCGAACGGCTGTTATTATTTAGTCACGAGCTCCTCAGACTTACTACAGGGTAACAGCAGGAAAATCCCGAAAAAAAAAGTTCGGTTTCCGCCAGAGCCGGGAAATATTAACTGTCCATTTTAAAAGGCGCGTATGTGAACTCCCTGACAACTCGACAGCCACTGAGCGAACTTTCACTTCGTCGTCCAATTTCATTACAAAAAGTTCGGCCACGATTTTAATCTACACCATCTACATTATTCTACATCCCTAGTAATTTATGAGCTGTGTTGATTATGAAGATTATGAATTCCTTTACCAAGTTCGCGTGCAGCACCTTTATTTGTTAAGTAATAGCATTTGGTAGAGCAAACGCTAAATTATACGACACTAGCTTTTGGCCGCTGCTTCGCTCGCGTTAAGGGCTATATATCCCTCAAATGGCTTAGCATGATCCTCCGTTACGCCTAAATTACTGCAGCATTAATTTTGAAATAAATATATGGTAAAGTTGAAGATTAATGTCTACTACTACTAACTAACTAAGTCCTATGTGAGACGAAAACACGATTCCATAAACTTTTCTCGATAGAAAAAAAATCCAAAGTTACCTCCAAATCGAACAATAAACCGCTGGTATTCAAAAAGTACTTCAAATTAGATCATGAAACTTTGCATACTAACTGAACTAACTGTAAAGCAGGTCTTATGTTTTTTATTTTTACCAAAAGACGAATATTTGATTTTATAAAGAATAAAAGCCACTAATTTCGCACTATTCGGCCGCAGTGACTGACGTAACAACCGCTTTGTAGTGCAAGCTGATTAGAACTTTATTCTAACAGTTTTTCAAACGAAGTTTGAACCACCACCCACCACAAATAGAGTTGCTAATTTTAGGGTTGGAAGGCCTTAACTTAGAATTTGACAATCAATTTGGGTTGTACTCTGCTTGTAATAATATAGGTAATTGAATCATGATTCGAAAGACACGTGGTGCCATCTATTATCTTAAAAACGTTATTGTTGTTTTCCTTCGGAAACAGTACATTTTTCTGTATGGTGTCGGACGTAAAGAACAGCACCATCCCATATCTTCCCGTGGGTGTCGTAAGAGGCGACTAAGGGACTTACCAGAGAATGGGCAGCAGCGTTCTCTGTGCTTTTGTAACAACCGCACTACGATCGCCAACCCGCCTGCCAAGCGTGGCGATTATGGCAAAAACCCCCCTTTGGGGAGGCCCATGTCCAGCAGTGAACTTTTTTCGGCTGAAATGATGATGATGTTGATGATGAGTACTTTTTTCGGGATGAAAGGTCCCTCCCGTTCCAGTACACCTGACAACGTTTGTGCAAAATTTCAGGATGATGGCTTCAGTGGTTTAGGCGTGAAATGGTAACAAACAAACTTACTTTCTCATTTATAATATTAGGTAGTAAGGAAAGGATGTAATCAATCACTATAGTTTCAATAGCAGTGTGGTTCAACACGTAATGTTCTGATTGTAAGTTAGAGGTCTGACACACCCCTAGATTTCAATCACAGGCGGGAAATGAGCAGTTATACCTATTACGGCACCTGAAATACCTCGTGTACGGTCAGTTTCAAAGTAAATGATCCCTGTGGTCTCGGGTTTGCGTGTCAATTCAATTGGTATCTATTGGAATGGAAACTTGTCATTACTACTTTGTCTAACTTGACGCTGGACGGTAGGTTGGAAACTATTAAGGATCCGCAAAGTGGTATGGACAAAAATGGCGGTTGATCTCCATCTACAGATACTCTACAATAAATATTTGTATGGAGGTGTCCGTGTCCAGAGTCGCGTCCACAATTTGACCCTATTAGTTTGAGAATTTCGAATTCCTTCGTATTTAAATTTATTTTGTTATTTTGTGTGTGATGCAGTGTGAATGCAGCTAAATACCAGTACCTTGCTTACTTGCAGTAAGCAAGGTACTGGTATTTAGCTGCATTCGGTTAGATTCGAAACAGAACCTAGTCATCGTTGGGAAAAGGCTGACGGATAACTATACCAGTCATTTTGTTGGTGGGGTCGTTGATGATGATGATATGCCCAAGTATAGGGGTATAATAATAGTAGAGTGGAAGTGACACCAACGTACTAACGGATACCACGTGATCAGTACATGTTCTATAAGCTTTGACCGTCTAGATATTGCACTTTTGTTGAAAACAGCAAATATTTTTTTTAAATTACCTACCGATGAAACATTTCTGTGTGGATCTCTTCCACACTGAATATTTCCATTTCATTTCTAAATCTGGATAAGAAGAAATTGTCTTATCAGAACAATCGAAAGTATGTGAAAGCAGAATGTAAGCTCTTTTCAGGGGAGTAAGTAGAAAAGTTGTAACAATCAGGAATGGATCACAATGGTCAGACTACTTTGCTTAGAACGAAGAATAGATTTCAAAGACAGCCGGTCGATTCCATTGATGTATCCAATATGTAGTACGAAGACGAAGAGAAGTATGTAACTACTGACTTAATTGTGTTTATTAAGAGTTCAATATTTTAACGATCCTTCAATTAGCTAACGTACGTAGAGTTAATATTTTATATAAAACGGGAATTACACTCTAGAAAGATATCAATCAATCATCAGCCTATTAATGTTTCGTAGTGAGTAGATCTTACCTTATCTCTTCATAGAGATGAAGAGATAAAAGATGAAGATCTAAGATATACACTGAACTTATTGGTAAAGTTCTTCAATAAGGTCAGATGCGGGGCAGTATATAAAGATTGTGGCAGGCGTTATATCGTTACAGCCTATCACCTCCCGGTGGGAAAAAGGCGAAATTTTATGTGCGTATGCGGGTATGTATCATTTAGAAAAAAAATGAATGTTGGAGGAAATGGTATCTGCAACTTAGATATTATTTCAAAAAAATAATTCTTCGTAAATCTAATTTCGATTGTTAGATCAAGGCAAGAAATAAATCATAGGCTCTCTTATAATAAAAACAGTTCTGCCAATTAATTGAAAAAATATGTAAATGTCGAAAATTACAAGAAAAGGCATGTTATTAATACTGAAAACCTTGAATTACAAACCTTCGCACACTTCAGCAACAAATTGGAGATGTCATGCGATGCGCAGTTAGTTTTGGCAACGCTAAATATTGAAGTGTTTCCTATGGGCTCGCAGACAGGCGAATTATCAGCGGCCACGTATCAAACCAAATCAATACACAACAAACGCAAGTCGCGACGATCGAGTCGCTTTTTGGAAGCTCGATGCAGTATCATTATCACCACAACCCAGGATAATTACCATGTTTACTATTTTTTTTTTATTCTGAGTTCCCGATATTTCGGGACTGTTGCAAGCACCGGACAGTTTAAAAACTTATATCTCGATGCAGTTGCTAGAGCCACGCGATTTCGATACAGCAATCTAACGCAGAAAAACGTCAAAACGCGATGCAACATTGACGCAGTAGCTAAAATGCGTGTTTATGATCTTCTTCTCGAGTCGATGGATCCAGCAATTAATCTCATAACAGAAAGTTGCCAAAGCGCGATGAAGAATCGAAGCAGTCGCAACATCGCGAATCGCTGATGTGAAAAGTAGCAAGTCTGCTTTGGCCCAAAATGACATCAACAGACGCGTCTTATTAAATCAAGATGGCAAACACAAGCTATAAATAGAAATGTATCACATGCCTAAAATATGCACTTTAAATATATTATTAGATGTATACAGTTGTGTAAATAAATCAATTAACACCTCGTTTTGATCTTGTAAGTTAATAAAAACACTGATCAATCTTCACGTTGAGTAAAAATCTAAAATTAATGGCACTCGTACTATTCGCGTATAACACGAATCAGAATCAGAATCAGAATCAGAATCAGAATCAGATCTTTATTTGCTTGGAATGTAGGTACAGTTATAGGATGTTGTACATAAATTAATGAGATCGGCTACAGTCTACCTTACGGCATGCAAATTATTACATAAATTAATAAAATTAAATAAAATCAAAACAATGTCCACAAAACAAAACAGAAATTTAAGTCAAGTAAATTAATAATCATAAATTAATAAAATTAAATAAAATCAAAACAATGTCAACAAAACAAAACAGAAATAAAAGTCAAGTCAATTAATAATATTATAGTCAGGTACGTAGTCAAATCTGCAATTAAAAACAATCATAATCTGGATAAATTCAAGTCATTTAAAAAGTCTTTCACAGAGTAGTAACATTTGTCTAAAAGTAGTGCAGTTATCTTAGATTTAAAAACGTTTACAGAACAGTCCTTAAAAGCATGAGGTATTTTATTATAAATGACAGGACCCATTGTCATAATACTTTTCCTTAACAGTGCTGTTGCACGACAGCGGATGAAGATTTATTGTATTTTGAATTCGTATAGATATCTAATAAAACTAAATTATGTGACTCATGTTAATCCAACTAGGCTAAATGCGAATAAAAATAAGATGCAATTCGAAGCCAAGTCATATTCTTTGCCGTTAGCCAAGTGACCACAGCTTTTATTAGTATCAACAGTGACTTTTACGAGTTTCAAACCATACGATATCTTTATGTATTATGTCTAAACTTTTAATTAAACTAAACAGCAATCGAAGCCAATTGTGGCTAGAACCAAGCTGCAATAGCCGCTAATTTTCATAGATCACTCCCATTCATTACACTTATCGCACCTTTGCGCGCAGCCGATACCACAACAGCACAGTTAAGCCTTATTTAAGCTCCGATTCGACGTTGCTTCAGGCCCCTAAAGCAACAAATCGAATATCAAACTGATTGTCCTAATTCGCTAATCTCCGGTTACTGTATCGGTTAAGTTAGTTGTAGTATCGGCTGTATTAATTGGGATAAACCGAGAAACAGATGTCATTATATTCTGCAGTAAATGCGGCTTTGATGAGTAATAATAGCGCCATGTGTTCTTGGCTTCGTATAACGTCACTTCCTTATTATCGTCTTAACGACAACACAAAGTTTTATGCAATCATCTTAGTGCTACTGCTCATCTTTTAATCACTATCATAATAGAAAGGCAATTATGAAAATTACGATGTAAATCCTCCTGTTTTTCTTCATCTCATGTGTATAATTCAAGAAATAAGTAGGTAGGTATAGTATGTAAGATTTCTAACTTTACTGTGGAGAAAATATTATACAGTTATTAAGAAGATCTGTAGGACTATGACTGCTTCTGGCTTTGCGGGTCTAACGTAGGGGAACACGGGGGAATCGGAGCCACGGGGTAATGAGAACAAGTTGTGAGCAAGTTAAGTTTGTGATTTTTGTGTGAGACAATAATTGTTTTTAATTACCTACATGTATAAAACTAACTGTGATAGAAGAGTATATAATATTTTGGGCTACCATTACCCCAGTGGATCTCATTACCTCATACCCTGGTTCTTATTACCCCGTACTCTTGGGCAATGGGAGCCAAAGTAACTTTTTTTTCAAATGGGTGTTATTATTTTTATTTGGATATTTTTTTTTTGTTAGGATAAACTTGATTAGTTATACTATAATAAAAACCAACGATTAAATTAAAAAGTCATTATTGTAAATAGTTATTGGAGTTTTAGCCTAAGTGGCGCCAATTCCCCCGTGTTCCCCTATGATTCATCAAATCATCACTCAAGAAAGCTTTCTTGAGTAATATGGTTAGTCTATACTACTTCATTTTATTGGAATTGAATAAAACGAGCTAAATAGTCAACCATATTATTACGGTACAAATCTAAATTGTGTCGGGGCTAATCTGAGCCACGAGCTTTGCGTCCTCGTTAGCGTCCATCAGTTTCTTTATTTACCAAACAAAAGGACACGCAGGACACGATATTAAGTGCCCTATCGAAAGTGGAACAGCACTACATTTACACTCCCAGAGCAGAGTCATCAATGAATCTCCACGAGAGCAGGTTTCTCTTGCTGCTAACCTGGGTCCGGAGTCTATTTAAAGACTTCCAGTGTCAGGTGGGAGATTTTTGCAGTTGGAATGAATGTATTTGGTAGGGATAAACTGATGTCTTCCATTTGTAAACTCACATTAATATTCGCAATGTTACAAAACAAAAACCCATTGGCATCTAAAAAGCCACCAAAAAAAGACAATTACAGAAAGTTAAGCGACGTCAATATGTCAATGGCACTCGGTATCGATGGGTAAAAAGCCGAAATATTCCCCGAAGTGTATTCTATTGAACAATGAGCGGTGTTCGCTAACGCATTGTTATCCTTTACGCAACTCCATAGAGTACTATTTGTTATATATCAGCGAACGCTCTTTTACACAAGGACTGTTTCTCGCTCGAGAATGTTTGCGAGTCTTGTAAGCCAGCCATGGAATTTTAACACTCAACGCAACGGCAAATGATAGCTTGCCTATAGCCAAGTATATCTAAGAAGACTCTTCAGGTGATTTTCTCAAACTATGGAAAGAAAACTTCTATCTAATAAGGCAAAGCTAATTTTCTTTTGCCTCGCAAGTACTGCATATTGTAGATTTAACCGCACGTTACTGGTGACACTTGTGCAATGAAGCCTGCCCTAACTGGACACTATCAATGTCAAATTGCTGCCGAAAGCATGCGGTGGACCACACATAGGTAATGTTTACGGAGTAGAATACGGAATCTCGACGCACAAAATATCGATAAATGCTTATACGATGCTACAATATTGCGACGCACGTTAACGCGAGTCATTCTTGCATAATCGCCAATTCGTGTGCGTCAGAATGGCTGGTTGTCTGTGGCGTTGGTCTATGAGAGTTGATTCGAAAATTGCTACATAATTGCTTATATTTGCTACATATAATAAATAATTGCTACATAGGATATATATTTAGAAATAAAATATTTTTTTTGACCAGCAATCCTGACGTTTGGTTGGCTGGTCGCCTCCTAGTTTAAAGTCAAGCGTGCAGAGTTTCCCGAAATGTATTGCGTCAATAATTGCTACATATGTACTTAATTTATCTCATTTAGTTGTAACTTCAAAAATATGTTAAATAAAGGATGTAGCAATTATTTAAATTATCCCAAGGAAAAGTGCCTGATAAAATAATAAAGGTAAATAGTTGCAGTGCAAATTGATCATTCTAAATGAGATCAATGAAGTAAATATGTAGCAATTATTGACGCAATTCATTTCGGGACACTCTGCACGCTTGACTTTAAACTAGGAGGTGACCAGCCAACCAAACGTCAGGATTGCTGGTCAAAAAAAATATTTTATTTCTAAATATATATCTTATGTAGCAATTATTTATTATATGTAGCAAATATAAGCAATTATGTAGCAATTTTCGAATCAACTCTCATAGACCAACGCCACAGACAACCAGCCATTCTGACGCACACGCCAATTCGAGGCGAGATACTCTCTTCGTGTAAAGGAGCCTTGAGTGTCGGAGTGTCGCAGTGTCAGTGTACATTTGCTACAACTCTCCTTTGGGTTGTTACCCCAATAAAACGGAGCACGTTGCCTCATCCCGACAAAAGGTCGAGCATTCGGTACGTTTCCAACTTTATCTCGCATTTAACTGGTTAATTTTAATGGCTGTGACCTTTGTATGGCTTTTGAATTGATAAAGGTTAATGGCGCATTTCGTCGTAAGTTAGTTAAGTTTAATAAAGGGGTTATCTCGTCTTCGTAGGTAAATTATGTTCCTAGATTTCAAGACGTTCTTTTTCTTATTTTTCAGCAGCGTAAATCAACTCATCCTTAGATTGATAAATCATTCTTTACATAGATTCATATCTTTTTTTCGTGTGGTAAGTCCTAACCTGGTGTTTAAAGGCCTCTGCCCAGAAATATTTGCAGGCGTGCTGGTTTGGTTTCCTTACGATGTTTCCTTCACCGAAGCAATAATTAAGTGATAATTATACATACCTACGCATATATGAATCCGAAAATCAGAGGTGCGTGTCTTAGGTTCGAACTCGAGGCCTATGACTTTGCTGTCCTACCATTAATTAGGTTACCACTGCTAGCATAGGGAATGCCTGTGTCCCAGCAGTTGGAGCATTATAGGCTGATTATGATGAACACTATCTTAGATGATTACTATCTTACTGTTCCCCCTCTTAATGCAAACCCTTGTTCTCCTACACTAGCAAGTCTAACAACTGACACAATATTAATTCCGGCCGAAAATCAACGTCGCAACTCACAATGCAAAACTAATCAAACTATAATTACACGGATTGAGTCGTCAAACTGTCCTAATCACAATATACCCACAAAAAATTCAAAACATAAGTACCTACAGAACAAGATATTTAACAAAAATAACTCCACAAGACGTCGATCCACAATATACTACTACATAAGTACACGTTATATACTTGTGAATATTAAGTATCTGAAGATATCAAATGGAACGCTGTGTATCTACCAGCGGCCGGAGAGTTGCCAAATATCGTTTTATTTCATCTCATGATTGTGATCAAATATATTGTTCGTGCTTTTTCCTTGTTCGAATATAAGCTTGATAAAATATACAGTGGTATACCAAGATACGAAGCCTGACCTTCACCGATAGAATTATTAGGGAAATAGCCATTTCTGTATCATGGTGGGTTATAATAAGTAGGTAGTTAAGCGTGTACTAGTTCCGGTATTTTGAATCTGAAAGTTGGCTCGGTTTCGACGTGTTTTTTCTTTTAAGTTTTAGGGAAATTAAAGCTTACACTTAATTAACTATACCGTAAGCTATGAATTAAATTACGCTACTATGTTTACTTCAATCGGTTGAAGTCTGAACCGATAGGAAGTTAAACCAAGTATTTTTGAAACAGCATTGACGTCGTACTGATTTAAAATCGTAATAAGAGTTTAATGTAAGCATCATTTTGGTCAATATTTATAGTAAAAAAAAACATATTCAGGAGTACTTTTGCTCCCATGAATTTAAAGTCAGTACTTTGATTATTATATTTACATATTCTACTACTTTTTCTATTAATCTCTGAGCAGAAGATTATCCGCGATCAAGTGGAGTCTCAAATATCTGAAATCTTTACCCAGCGGAACGCAACATAACCGTGTAAAGTGAGACCGTGATAAGATCGTGAGGGAGGGAGACTCGGCTTACAACGCAATGGAATACGACACTGCACTAATACTTGGACAGATATAAAAGGAATATGAATGTTAATACAAGTCTGGTACGAGGAGGATAAGTAGAGACGTAGATTAGTTTATTTTATATATTTAACCCATAGTTAAATAATGTGTGCGTCGTGGCAGAGACTGGGGGCAGTGAAGAGGACATCGCTTCACGGATCGCCAAAGCCCGAGCAACCTTCGCACGGCTGAGACCTGTTTGGCAGTCACGGAAACTGACCCGAAGGATTAAACTCAAGATATTCGGGCCCAATGTGAAATCCGTGCTGCTTTACGGGTGTGAAACGTGGAAGGTCACAAAGGACATCTCACGCCAAATCCAAGGTTTCGTCTGGAAACTGGTCGAATTTACTGGCCCGAGACCATCTCCAACGTAGAGCTGTTAGAGGAATGCCACGAGAGCCCGATCGACCGCCAGATCAAGCTTCGCAAGTGGAGATGGATTGGCCACACGCTCCGAATGGACCCTGACCACATACCCAAACAAGCTTTGGACTGGAATCCCCAAGGAAAAAGAAAGCGTGGCCGTCCCCGTCAAACCTGGCGTCGCACCGTGTTGGCAGAAGCGGCGAGCATCGGAATGACGTGGAGCGAGGTGAAGCGTGAAGCTCAAGACCGATCACGATGGAGGACATCTGTGGACGCCCTCTGCCCCATCTAGGGGACATAGGACATTAAGTCAATTAATAGGGCATGAAAGTACGTCCGTTTTTTGCCGATGGCAAATCTCGTCGGGGCTATGGCTTTTCTTGCCAGAAAAGTAAGATTTCAAATTAGGTAGGTATGCTAGAAGTTTTCTAATATCAATCATTCACGTTCCTACGTGACGAGAGCAGCGGTGGCCCAGTGGTGGCGGCCCCGACTTACGAACAGTAAGTCGTGGGTTCGAACCCAGACAGGCGCATTACTTTGTGTAATTTATTTCATCACCACTGCTCTCAAAACGGTGAAGGAAAACATCGTGAGAAAACCGGCATGTCCTAGGACCAAACATTCGAAGACATGTGACATCTACCAATCCGCACTGGGCCCGCGTGGTAGATTATAGCCCATTCCCTCTCATTGAGAGGAGGCCGTGTCCCAGCAGTGGGAACATTATAGGCTGATGATGATGATGACGTTTCTACGTTTGACAGCAGTGTTTTTGATTACTCTAAAGACCGTCGAAAGCAATGAAACATTCAGTAGCTATTACCCATTTGCAACGTGCCAATATTAAATATAGTCAGCTTAAGAGCGTAATATCAATAAAGAAAAATAAACAAGACATTACTCTCTAAGCTGTGCTTAAATAAGTGCATGCATACTAGACCCGTATGCATTATGTGCTCGACCGCTGAGCAAACATCGCTTTCAGCGCTGAAAAGCGCTGCGAGACTAGGCGTTTGATTTCACCTGCAGCCTGCCATTTAGCTGTACAGGCTGACTTAGATTCTATTGGTTATTTTTCAGTAGTTTGGTTTTATTGCTGATAAATTAGATCTACTGGTCCTGATTCATCTTAAAATCTGAGAAGACTTGGCACACGAAAATGCTCTTCTCAACCCACATCAATCTCTCCACCTATCTTGTCGATGACCCGAATGGCGCAGCGGTAGTGAGGCTGCCTTACGTTCTTAGGCTCCCGGGTTCGAATCCTGGTAGGAGCAAATTTTTGTGTGATGAGGGACATCCGAGTCATGAATATTTATATGTATAATAAGTATGTGTATTTACAAACAAAAAGTATATAAGTAGTGTATCAAATATCCGGTGTCCACGACACAATCCTTGTTGCTTAGTGTGGCACTAAATGGCGCTGTGTGTATTGTCCAGCAATATTTATTTATTTATCTTGCCCTCACCTATGTAGAAGTCAGCTTCCATCTAACCGGATGCACCTGAATACCAGTATTTTAAACGAAGCGAAAAAAAAATCATGAAACTTTAAGTTCAATTTTATAATATATCATTTATGATTGTCGCTATTTCCAGGTACGTCCCAAAGCTAAAATAAATTTACTATAATCATGATCCCTTTCAGATCCTAAAAAAAAGTATTTTTTCAGTAAATAATTTTGTAGTAAAACTTGTTAATAATCAACAGTACCTTTCAAGCCCAGAGAGATTGCCAATGAATTCAAAGTCAACTTGTAAAACTAAACATATGACCCACCCTGTATAATGCACTATGTCCACGTGACAATTCACTTGGAGGTGCCACCTCTGTAATCGAGTTGAAAGCTTTGAGAATTGAGACGTGGGTAGGTATGTAGGTACAGACAGCAACATGGCTCCCTGAACACAATGTAATTTAGCTGGCTACCATAGTAAATTGTGTAATATTCTTGATACTAGATCAGGTAGATATCATCAGCTGCCTAGCCTTTTCCCAAGTTTTATTGGGTTCGGCTTCCAGTCTAACCGGATGCAGCTGAATACCAGTATTTTACATGGAGCGACTGCCTATCTGACCTCCACAACCCAGTTAGTACTGGGGGGTAATACGATACTCCTTGATAGGACTGGTTGTCAGACTTTTTGGGCCACTGACTACCTGTAACGATTGTCAAAGATCAGAAATGACAGCCGGGACCAACTGCTTAACGTGCTTTCCGAGTCACGGAGGAAATCCAGTATGTAATGGGTGGTCACCCATCCACAAACCAACCTAGGCAAGCACGGCTTAACCTAAAGATCGACCCGAGCGGCTGTTATTATTATATACGGCGAGATCAAGATCGAGATCAGGTAGATAATCCAATCCTATACTAATAAATTAGCAATATTTGGAATTTTAAAACTTTACCTTGAGGGAAAGTATACTCTAAATACTGGAGAATTGGAGATAGTAGGTACATTTATTTTTTAAAAGAAACAAATCTGCATTCAAAGATTTTCGAAAATTTGCTTACCACAAGGGCCAATCATAATGGATCAAATCTCTCTAACAAACATGTTAAATGAACGGAAAACCATGAAATTGAAACTTTTAAATTCAATGGGATAAAGATAAAGCACTACCGTCTTATAAGGAAAATTCGTGTTCTCTATTCTCACTCGTCCTGCAGGTGCTGAATAGTTAAAGGACACAGTACTTTTCGGGCCGCTTCCACGAGCGAGAGAATCGCGGCGATTTGACGTATTTCTATACGAAAATATCGCTGTGATTCTCTCGCTCGTGGAGAGAGACGGCCCAAAAGAGAGTGTATAGAAAAACGTGGTAAGGACGATAATATCGCCGCGATTCTCTCGCTCGTGGAAGCGGCCCCTTGTGTTTGTTGACTTTTCTTGCACTCTGTATTTTACACACTGACCAGTGCTCAGTCGGTCACAGGCGCGACAGCTGAGTGTGTGAAGACCTCTGTTCGAATCTCAAGTCAAACTTTTTTTTTGACGATCCGAATGGCGCAGCAGTAGTGAGGCTGCCTTACGTTCTTAGGGTCCCGGTTTGGAATCCCGGTAG
This sequence comes from Xestia xanthographa, assembly GCA_905147715.2. NCBI lineage: Eukaryota > Metazoa > Arthropoda > Insecta > Lepidoptera > Noctuidae > Xestia > Xestia xanthographa. The sequence goes on along the minus strand of LR990655.1, from coordinate 19,569,990 downwards.
GAGCAAATGTTTGTGTGATGAGCATGGACATTTGTTTCCGAGTCATGGATGTGTACATATGTATTATAAGTACGTATTTACAAACAAAAAGTATCTATGTAGTATGGTGGCGGCCACGACACAAGCCTCGTTGCTTAATGTGGCACTAGATGGCGCTGTGTGTAATGTCCAGCGATATTTATTTATTATTATTTATTATTTTCCATTAGAAATGTCTCAGTGTCAGCCCACTCGGGGTGAACGACTCGGGGTTTGGAGTGTGATGGGGTATCACACGTACCTCGGAAAACACGTTCAACCGGTCTTCCTACACTTGATCTCTCTCTTTGGTCGTGACGGATTTCCATCCTCTGTGCAGCCAAACAAACTTGCGCACTATAATATCTTCTGCGTCGATGATTCTATCTATCATGGGATTTAGGTCTCCGCACTTAGTCCTTGAAGTGGGCCATTGTGCGTGAGCCATGGTGCCCGATTACTCCAACCAATCCACCTCCCTCCAGAAGCAGATCAAACTTCCCGGTCTCCTCAGGGCATCCGCATTGGATCTTGGTGTTCCCAGGGTCTCCTCGCGAATCTTGGTAACGTCTGTGCACTCAAGAAGCACATGCGCCACCGTTTCCTCCGCCTCCATGCATGCTCTGCACAGGGGACTGTCAGTGATTCCTAGGGTGTGGAAGTGTTTATTCAGTGAACAGTGTCCAGTGATGGTCCCCGCCACCAGACGCAGGCTATCTCTGTCCAGCCCGCTTAGCATGAACGCCGTAGACACGACAGAGAATCGACAAATCTTTTGTTCATCTGTCATTTTAATGACAACAAACTTGCGCACAAATCTTTTGTTCATCGACAAATATTTTGTTCATCTGTCATTTTAATGACAGATGAACAAAAGATTTGTCGATTCTCTTTCGTGTCTACGGCGTTCATGCTAAGCGGGCTGGCGTCGATGGTTAGTCTACAGTGAGAATGGCCTTCATGGCAGAAAATTGGCCTGGATGACTATTACTATCCCCACCATATACTTATGTAAACTATCTACAAGACACAACTACAAAATCTCACATACGAAAATGAATACTCAAATAAATTACACTTGGGAAGCAATCATTTAATCAGCAACATGAAATATCACATCGGCTTAACTCGGATACTTACTTTAATGCAAATTAAATTAATATTACGAATATTATGCAAATGTTGAACATAAAGACATCTGCCGCAATAACTCATACGATGTTATTTATGACGTAACATTCCTAAGTTACGTGATAACGATGACGTCAGAATAATAATAATAATATTTGCAATTCGAGTTTTACATACATATGATATTTTTCATAACACGAAAGTTAAGGTGCGATGCTGCGTTATACACGGTACGATATTTGCAATTCGAATGTACGAATATTATGAAATTATGTGATAACATGAATGTCTCCACGAAGCTGCGTTTAAAACACTATTAAAAGAGGCAAGACAATAAACTTTCTCGGTATTAACAGTACACCGTATACTGTTAATTCGATAATACTAGTACTCGTATCACCTTTACCATGCCTTTAAAACAACGGTATTCAAAAAGCGGCGTGAAAAAAAAAGTCGTTTCCCAGCAATATTTTTTTTCGTAGAGTTACTTAGTTTGATGTACAGAATGCTTGGTTGACGGCTTCGTAAAGGGTCTGTTTACACCCTGTATTTATTAGTATTGAAATTATGAGTCTGCTAAAGCAGCCATTTTAGACCCCCAGGACAGCATTAAACAAGAGAGGGAACACCCATATCTACATAGACATGGGTAGATAGAGGCTGCTTTAGCGCCAAAGATGATGATAATGAATCGTTGTAAAAAACGAGAGTAAAGCTAATCAATGACTTTTGAGCCCCTGTTTTAATCCCCCATCGACACTACGTACAAATATAATATGCACGTATATGCGTCCGTTCTAACGCACCTAAACTGGGCCGCTCGTTGCTGACGTTAAAACAATCTGTGATAATTTCCTGCGGGCTCAAAACAACTGGCTTTGACACCCGACTCTGTGTGGTGACGTAACACCATTATGTATTTACTTTTCAACGTTATAGTATGTAAGATAAATATAACAAAAGCTAGGTAGTGTTTAAGTCTACTAATTTATGTTCGTGGCTGTGGGTTTGAAATAATCCCATAGTTGGTTTTACCCATACCATTTTTCAATATAGGACAGGTAGACCATGCCCTGGGCCCGTCATGGTGCCAAATTCTAAAGAAAAGCTGTTAAGGTGGGAAAACATAATTATGATCGACAGCTAGACTTAATTTCGTATTTAAATTTACATTTAACGTGCAGATCTGCCCGAAACCGTGCCCGAAGAATTGCCAAACTTAAGTGGCAGTGGGCAGGGCTCATTTCTCGCAGAACGGATGGCCGATGGAGCCGAAAAGTTCTGGAGTGGCGACCGCGAACCGGAAGACGTTGCGTTGGAAGGCCTCCCACTAGGTGGACCGATGACCTGGTGAAGGTTGCGGGAATCCGCTGGATGCGAGTCGCACGGGACCGGTCAATGTGGCGACATTTGGGGGAGGCCTATGTCCAGCAGTGGACGTCTATCGGCTGAAATGATGATGATTGATGATGTGCACATCTTGCTTTAATGTTCCCACATAATATACCATCTCAACATGAATGATGTAACCAAGATTTGTTTCAATTTTTGACTAAAAAGAGTGTCCATAGAGTTTCTTGCCCATTCTTCTCCATAGAGATCTAGATCTCGCTAGGGAATGGGCAAGTACAGCACTTTCACAGTTTTTATGTCTTATGACTGGGATTGTAGCTACATTTAATTTTTAACTTTGTTTCGACAATTTAAAAGTGCATGTAACTGGCCTACTGGAAATAAGTGCTTTGATTTTTTAAACTATTACTGCATTGTGCATCGTTGAATCAAAACAAGATTATTTTTTTTGTAAAATCATTAATGTTTATATTCTGAAACACCTTTTGTTTCAGAATATAAACATTAATGATTTTGTGAACACAGGAAGTTAGTATGATTCACAAAATCTACATGATTAAAAACGAACAAAACATTCGTCTGTGGCTTTTATATATTAAACAGAAGTCTATTTAATTTTAAAACCACAGCCGTGCGAAAATAACTGCAGATTTTTTGTTAGGATAACGGTAACGGCGCCGCGGCGTTCTCAATTCTGGGAATATTGCATAGGGGTTACGTTTACAAACAAAACACAAACGGTCTACCGAAGCCCGTATACTGCAAACCGATACTTGTTCCCCGTTTGTTTGAGTACATTTTATACTATACAACTCACCATATTCGGGGAATGAAAGCCACTTCAAATCGCCATTTCTCGAGAATGCAGATGTTTCATTTTGCATAACAACTGCATATTCTATTGGTTATAAATACTCGATGCCGCAAGCAAAAGGGCCGCATCTGAAGAAATAAAATAAGCCTCAATAATTGCCTTTTTATCTTGTACGGCTTATTTTTCTTTATTTAGGTACTTTCCCCAGATGCACTCCTCTTGCTTACGGCGATAGCATACGCAACACAAAATTATCAGAGACAACAAAGACAAAGAGATTCTTAAATAAAATCCAACCAGAGATAAATTGGGTAAATGCTTCTTGTATTCACATCTTTAATCAAAATATCACAACAAAATCACAGATTACCCTTATTTCATCAACATTTAACGACGTATTTGACACTTGAGCCCAAAGAAATGGCTCACTCGCACTCCAAAACTGTAGTTTAACCCCATTCCATCAAAGTCCTAAAGGCCCGTTGTTATATTTATGTAAATGTTCGCGTTACACCGACTTGGAGACATTTGACTTGCCTTCCCAGCCCTAGACCCGCCATCGTACCCTAAAACGTTGTTCAAACACAAAATATTAAGTAAACAGTAAATACATGCCGTGAATGTCGTGCCTAATTAATATTACACCGTAAATCGTGTCGCCTGTTATAAATCGCCTGCATTGTAAGTCGGTTGAGCGAACACATGCACCGAACATTTATCCAGCTTCCGGTAGTTAATGGCGGCATTAAATCGCTGTTGATTTTCGCCAATGATTTGCGTGTCGAGAGGATGGAGGGGGGGGAGTGACGCACGCCCGGGCGGGGGTGCGGCCGTTACGTCACGCGTGTCGTCACAAATCCAGTGCTACGCGCTACGAAGGCTACGAGCCACGAAGGCTACGAAGCTACGGCGTAGCAATCAAATTTCCCCATATAAACGACCCTGTAGCCGATGCTAAAGCTATTTTTACTTTATCATAAGTTGACACGAGATTCTTTTAGATGAAGCAGCATATTTTCAGGCCATAAAACAGCACCCCCTTATATTTTGCACTGCTATGGAATACTAAACCTGGATCCAATCAAGTTAAGAGGTCGTTTCACAACGGTAGTCCTACCTTGCAGAATGCAAGCAATATCCATTACTCAACTAAATATCTATAGGTGAATATAATAGTGGGCACCGCAATCGTAGTCGTTGCGGTTTGTATCGGGCCGTATTACGATTTCAATAAAAGTTTAGTTAGTAGATGAAAAATCAGGTCAAAGAATTTTTTCATCGGTTACTTATGTAGCAGATATTCGGAACACGATCGAGCTGCCACCTATCACGCTGAATGATGAAATTGCCGAAAGATGTTCTGAATGCCAAACATCCTTTCGATACAGGTGGGGGAATCTGAACTTTTTAACATTCGCAATTAGACTCATTTTCCTAATTAAACAGAAAAAGTGATAATGAGAGGGGCTTTTTGTATTATAATTACAGTTAGGTATTTCAATTTCTTTGTTCTCTAACGAGAACTTTTTCTTTCAGATACCCCTAGTAATTGTCTCATTTAGAACAGAAAACTTATTGTATCCTCAAAATAAGACCTTGGCAAACGTATTTTCCAAACATGATCGCCAATTCATTTTTAGCCAAACAAACACCAAAAAAACCGGCCAAGTGCGAGTTGGACTCGCACACGAAGGGTTCCGTACCATTGACTATATTTAGTATTTGTTGTTATAGCGGCAACAGAAATACATCATCTGTGAAAATTTCAACTGTCTAGCTGTCACGTTTCATGAGATACAGCCTGGTGACAGACAGACGGACAGACGGACAGACAGCGAAGTCTTAGTAATATGGTTCCGTTTTTACCCTTTGGGTACGGAACCCTAAACACCGGCCAAGTGCGAGTCAGACTCGCGCATGAAGGGTTCCGTACCACCCTGGTAGGGAAACCCCATTAAAATGAAGACCGTACTGAGCTTCACGTGGTTAATCAGGCGGGGTGGATAATGAGGTGAACTTAGTTCCAATAAATTGGTTTAATGAAGAAAAAATTACAAATCAATCAGTACCTACGTGTGGCGGATACAACGATCTGTTAGCGAGTGACAGTATTTTAAATTAGTACTATGCGAGTGACACTACATCTTCGCTTCCGGCCAGTATTATAAGTCTGTTGAGAAGGTCTTATGTAATCGGCCTAGCATGTGTGCGTTCACCATTTTTAATTTATTTCTATTTTTATTCATATATCATTTGTTGTTACTGCGGTAAGACACACATTCTGTAAAAAATTCAACTGTCTACCTATTACGGATTGTGAGATACAGCACGCTGACAGACAGACGGACGGACAGCGGAGGCTTGGTCATAGGGTCCCGTTGGTTACCTATCGGACACGGAACCCTAAAAATATGAATAGTAAATTGTTACAATACGACAAAAAATCTGTTTATAGTATCAGGGGCTCATATACGTCGCATAAAATTAACAAAAGGCATGGCACACGATCACGCACATCAAAATGGCGTGACCCCTACGTAATATTTACACATTCCTAACGATTTGAGTAAATACCTATATGCCGTAAACACTGATTCGGTTTAGTGCTAAATTTAACTCCGCGTTAATATTTAGGATGTTTGTACTCCAGATTTTATTAATGTTTTGAGTATATTTACATTTTGTTTGTATGTTTATGCAAACAAATATACGTTTGTTTGTACGCGGCGTTTCATCTTTTATGACACAAATAGATGTCTTCATTATAAATTCTTGGGATGTAAATATATGTAAACAGTGCTGGAATTTGAGCAGGGCTGTCTTTTACTCATTCTTCTTCTTCTTTGCGTGTCGATAAACTCAAATAATACCTGACCAGTATGTTGCCACCTGCACAGCTCTGTCATTGGCCTCGTTTAAGTCCAGAAAGGAAAGGAAGGTGGAGGTGGCTGTGCAGGATAGGCAAGAAAGGAGGTGGGGCATATCCTGTAGAGGTGCTCCACACAGAAATTTTTACTTATTGAAGGTTCTGGACACTCTAGGATAATGGTGTCCCTACGGAGAATGCAAGAGCTCGAAATGTTCAACACTATAACTCGGATAGGTTTAAAACAAGGAGTCCCATGGATTGTGGGGTCTTGGGCACTTGCGCAGAGTAGTCAATGAAAGAGGTAGCACTGAATTTTACCTTTATTCCCATCTGCCACCACCGGTCCGCCACCGCTGGTGGCAGTTGCAACTATTTGTCGCATCTACCACCACTGGTGGTGGTTGCGTCGGTGGAGTCGCATTTGCCCCGAATTCTGCCACCACTGGTGGCAGATGACACTTAACTTAGTGGAATCCTCCACCATGTGGTCGATTAGATATTGGATAACCCTGGGTGCTGCAGATGCTAATTAATTTGTTTTTTGGAACCTTTAAGATAAAGACAAAAATATGTCACTACAATCTGCCCCTAAAATCACAGAGCACAAGTGCTTTATTTCACTAACTCATAAATCTCAATACTAAAACATTGACAATATTTCCAATGAACTGCTCTCAATATGAATCTATCAGGTCCATTTTAGCGAAACTCTTGCCTTGCTTCGCTGACAGTAAATTGTTTACCCAATTAAAAGTTTGTACAACAACACGACGAGCAGACCGGGCGAAGACAGTGTATTTTATATAATTATACGAGTATATATTGTGATCTTTCTTCTATATAAAATTAGTTTTTAACAGCCTCATTCGTAGATTGTTTTAATTAACTGTAGGCATAGAAAAAATATTGTAGGAAGTATTAAGGCTGGGGTATCCACTAAATGAGCAACTCTATTTGTGGTAATTCAAACTTCTTTTGAAATACTGTTAGAATAAAATTCTAATCAGCTTGCACTACAAAGTGGTTGTTACGTCAGTCACTGCGGGCCGGATAGTGTGAAATACGTGGTTTTTATTTAATTTTAGCCTCATAAATAATTAGATCAAAATGCCAATTGTACACTTTGTGAAGAAAAAAGTGTCAAAATTTGTGAAAAAGAAAAATTTTAAAACTTAATGCTGTTTAGGAGTAGTTACGAAATTTCAAAGAAAAAATGTTTCACTTCGAATATTTTTTCATATAGTAATAATAAAGTTAGAATTATTTCAATTGTACCAATTAAAGTTTAGAGTCTAATAAGCAAGATGTAATTTTTGCACATTAATATTCACTCATCAAAAAGGAGTTACATGGAGAAAACCTCTCGTTAGCAGATACCACCCCCTTAAAGATCTACGCTAGGGAATGGGCAACTACAGTACTTTCACAGTTTTTATGTCTAATGACTGGGACTGTAGCTACATTTAATTTTCATATTTGTTTCAACAATTCAAAAGTGCCTGTAACTGGCCTAGTTGAAATAAATGCTTTGATTTTAAAGAATCAAAACTTAGGTATAGGACTCGTACAAAATTCGAGGCGAAAACACGACATCCTGTATTGTTCCACAGCTGAGAAAAGAGTTCTTTTCTATGTGATGTCCATTTTCTGGCTACCTCCACGCGACGACTCTGGCACATCTGTTTGTTTTCCATAAATTCTGGTTTTTGATCTTTGCGACTCGTTTGGCACTGGGCTTCCGTAAGTATATTTTAGCCCCAAATGTGTCTATACAACCGCTCATCGTTCTCTGCCCAACCTTTTCGAGAATACCAGCGTGACATACATCGACAGCGAAAATTTGGAATGATAATAGGGACATTATGCGTGCCGTTGGATTTTCACCCTTTCGGTGCGTTATGTAACGTTGCCAATTCAACAGGACACTAAATGTCGCTTACGTCATTTCTTTACTACCTGGAGAAACCCGCTGCCGCACAGATGAAAAGATGCATGAATGTGGAAGAAACGAGAGGTATGTGCGGATCGTAGCACGTGGCGTAGAGTTTACATCATATAAATATAAGTAGGTGTACATGTGGGAAGTGGGGACCTCTTGTAATGCTGGTTGAATGTCAGTTATACGGATAAGAATTATTTTTAACTGAGTACAGAACTCAAATCTTTAAATACAGGGTGTAAAAGACCTCATCACGAAGCCGTCAACCAAGCATTCTGTACAACAAACTAAGTAACTTAACGCAAAAATTATTGCTGGGAAACGACTTTTTTTTTGGGATGAAAAATTATGTGTTGTGGTAAAAGTTCATGTAACGCACTCAAAACATTGTGCTGATGGATGGATTGAATAGTACGGGGGTCGTGGAGGTGTTTAAAGTAAAAATCTTACATTAAAAAATTTTATAAAAAAAAACTGTCAAAAAGTTGGAACTTTGACCCCCCATATCTCCGTAAGTAGAAGGTTTTCAGGTATGGTGTAGAACAAAACAATGATCGCAATGACAAGGAGAACAAGTGCCTTTCGGCTTCGTTAAGAGGTGTTTTACACCCTTTATAGAAAAGCATTCTGCGAAAATATGATTTTTGGAAAAAAATATTTAAACGTCAAGAGGTTGTCTATTCGTTTGTTTTCCATGTTATTTCATTTATAGTGGCTCCCTATACTGTTAATAGCTCTCATGTGTATTGATGGGATGTCGCATTATTTTCAAGAATCACTCGGTACATCATTGAATCTCCTGAAAATACTAGCAGCTAGCTGAAACTAGGTAGGTACCCAAGAAATCTTACTGACATGCGAAAAATAATAATGAAGATGAACGATGCGATATTTTCGCAACAGATTCCAAAGAAATGTGCTACTCTCTTTTTGTTTTCAAAAGAAACGCATATCATCGTCAGAACTGTCAGAGATATTTACGAGAAAAATGGCAACTTGCTTATTTTGTAAATGTGAACGTTGTTGTAGATTCGATGAAACAGATTATTCTTTTTTTTCTTGACATGTCGTCGTAGGTACGAATACATTTTTATTGTCCGTTTCCACTTACATACCTTAATGAATACCAATATTATTACACACTCGCCACAGAGTCACCGCTTTTACAATCAATCAATCATTTTTATTATTAGACATCTTATGGCCTATAGATAAAATACACAAAATTACATTCCTATATAAAAATATATACTAACTAGCGGACGTCCCGCGGTTTCACCCGCGTAGTTCCCGTTTCCGTGGGAGTACGGGGATAAAATATAGCCTATGCTACTCAGGGAGAATGTAGCTTTCAACCAGTAAAACAATTTTTAAAATTGGTTCATTACTTTCGGAGATTCCCCCTACATACAAACTTACAAACATACAAACTTACAAACAAATGTTCCCTCTTTATAATATTAGTATATAGACTAGCGGACGTCCCGCGGTTTTACCCGCGTAGTTCCCGTTCCCGTGGGAATACCGGGATAAAATATAGCCTATGTTACTCAGAGCTCAGAGTGAATGTAGCTTTCTAATGGTGAAAGAGTTTTTGAAATCGGTTCATTACTTCCGGAGATTAACCCCTACATACAAACTTACAAACATACAAACTTACAAACAAATGTTACCTCTTTATAATATTACTAGCTGACGTCCCGCGGTTTCACCCGCGTGGTTCCCGTTCCCGTAGGATTACGGGAATAAAATATAGGCTATAGCACTCACGAATAATGTAGCTTTCTACCAGTGAAAAAAACACCAAAACAACTATCCATCCAAAAAATCCATCCATCCGTTCCATTTTTAAAATAGGTTCATTACTTCCGGAGATTACCCCCTACATATAAACTTACAAACTTACAAACAAATGTTACCTCTTTATAATATTAGTATTTTTGTTATTTTATTTTATTATATTATAAGTAGAAGTATAGATATATACAAAATATAACTTATAAACTATGAACCAGTCAGTCCTATGCCTGGTCATCATCAGTCTCCTGCCGGTATCCCAATAATCATCGTCTTTCTCTTTCATAACTCTCTATTACTCGTCATCATTCTCAGCAGTCAACTTCTTCACACAGTCCATCCACCGTTTTTTTATCTTCTTTTATTCTTATAGCCATTCACATTTATACTCAAATACATAATTTTACTACGAATACAATACTTTTCACGCATTTTCCTCATTCCTCAGCATCAAATGCTATACCATGACAACCACCACCACCACCACCACCACCACCACCACCACCACCACTCAATTTTTGATTCGCGGACGATTATAAAAAATCAAAATTGTCATTCTCCTACGAGTGGCAACTGATAATTTTGGACACGCCTTTTTATTTCCTAAATCACCATATATTTAGGCCACATACAATAACTAATGTTCGTATAAAATTATCCTCTCAATAATCATCAAAATTGCAGTGCAAATTCGCGAAATCTATGTAGGTGTGTCGAGCTATAATTTCGTCGTGCAATTTAACTCGTCATTGCCCACTACCCGACCACAGAGGCGTGTTGCGAAACCGCTGATCTATCGATACATCCCTACCCTAGTAGCGTAGATAGCATCCATAGTTATTATTTGAGTGAAGGAGAGTTTTATGATGAAAAAAATGTTTTAATATGTTTTGTTATGATGCAGTAAAGAGAATTTTATACTGTATTTATCTTCGCATTTAAACCTCGCCATACAGTGTTACGCCAATGGAGCAAAAATAACTTTATCTGGTGTTTTCCAATCAGTCTTACCAACGGATATCGTATTACCCAGTACTGACTGGGTTGTGGAGGTCAGATAGGCAGTCGCTCCATGTATAATACTGGTATTCAGCTGATTCCGTTTGGACTGGAAGCTGACCCCAACAGAGTTGGCTAGGCAGATGAGGATGTGCCCGGTAGACATCTAGCTCCATGTAAAATACTGGTTTCCAGCTGTCGGTTGCTTGCCAGTTAGAGTGGAAGCCGATCAAAACATGGCTGGAAAGGGCAAAAATGAAGCAGACCAGACACTGGTACTGTGCCAAGTTGATGGCAATAGGCACTTATATTACATGAGATTCAAGTGTTTCATGTAAAATGCGGGTGTACCTACACCTATGTCTTATATTATAACCCTTTGAGACAAATAGGGGTGACAGTATGAGTAAACTCGAAACTGATTTAGCTGAAAATAACAGCGCAACCCATTACGGTTTACGTTCCTAATTAACGTAAATAACCCTACGTAAAAACATACGTTTATTAATTAAAGCAGGGAATTCCACGTTGTAGTGAAGGCTAATTGAATGAACCCCTGTATTAACGGGAGACACGCGAAATGGCGATTTTCAACTATTTCTAAAAACTGATTACTTTATTTTCTAGCAAATATTAAAAGGGACGCCCAGCGATTTCCGTTTTTAACCTCTCTTGAAGTGGCACGACATTATAATGGTTTTAAGAAGTGGTTTAACAACGTTTTCACAGTTTTATTGTTTTCATAATAAACAATATGAACACAATATTCAGCTGCATCCAGTTAGACCGGAAGTCAATACCAACATTGTTAGGAAAAAGGCTACGCAGAGGACGATGTTTCACAAAAACTTTAAACTTGAACTTTTTAAAATTGATTATCATCCTCATCAACATTCCTCATTTATTCGTTGATTATCATCCTCATCAACATTCCTCATTTATTCATCGATTTTGATCCTCATGAACATTCCTCATATAATCATTGATTATCATCCTCATCAACATTCTTCATTTATTCATTGATTATCATCCTCATCAACATTCCTCATTTATTCATTGATTATCATTATCATCAACATTCCTCATTAATTTATTCATTGATTATCATCCTCATCAACATTCCTCATTTATTCATTGATTATCATCCTGATCAACATCCCTTATTTATTCATTGATTATCATTCTCATGAACATTTCTCATTTATTCATTGATCATCTTTCTGCTGATTTTTTTTTTAATCATCATCATTTAAAAAGGAACTCTCAAGGACCCTCGAATCGGCGACCTACTGCATTTAATATAGACACAGAGTGGTATATCTGCAATTGCCCAAAAAAAACAGCCACATTATACGTCACTCTATTTCGTTTCATTCGGTACCAAAAATCAAAGCCTAAACAATGGAGGCTTTCATATTGTTCTGGTGCCAAAACAATTCAAATTCAGTTCCACAAAAAAAGAACACGATATGCGAGACCGAATAGCACTGAATCCTGTAAAATGTGAAAACATCGATCGTTTAATCATTGACTGAAAGTGAGCTTTATGCAGTCTACCGCAATTACGAGTGTATCTAGCATTGAATTTTAAAATAATAATAATTTGAAAAATCTGTATCTACACTGGACCGTTTGTTACAATCGCTCATCTTTAATTACAGCCTGACCTGACCTGACTACTGCTGAGGCTCAGATCGTGGATGCCATATGACCTCCAAATTTTCTGTTTTCCCGGATTTCCTTTGATTATGCCTGACTAAAGAAATTAAATAATATTCTTGATTGCTTAATTCCTATTTTACAGTGGAATTTTCCAATGTTTGACCAGGCATGCTGTAGAAGTGTGCTTATTATTAGCGCCACTACAAAAATCAACTTCAACTAAAAGTACTACAGCGCCATCTATGACACGAACGGTGAACTAAAACTAAGAATTCCTACATCGCGCAAGCAGAGTTATCCGCGACTTAAGACTATATACAAGAACCCGACAACAACTGTCGGGCAGTAGCCCACCAGACATAACACCCGTCTGGTCGGAGGATCCTCCCTTTTCTATGGGGGCTGAAGAGCTTTACACCCTGTTCTTCATACCCCCAAATATTCTTCCTCCGTGCCTAAGAAAGCACGTTATGCCATTGGTCCCGGCTTGAGATCTTTGACAGTCGTTACAGGTAGACAGTGGCCCGAGAGTATCGTATATTACAGAGTACTAATTGGGTTGTGGAGGTCAGATAGGCAGTTGATCTTTGTAAAATACTGGTTTTCAGCTACACTCGGTTACACTAGAAGCCGACCCCAACATAATTGGGAAAAGGCTAGGCAGATGATGAGGTTTAAAAATACGAAAGTAAAACAATGTTTTCGTACCACTTGCTCAAAAAAGTGGCATTCTATGCCACAAAAAGCGAACACAACAACAGTCATTTTTAATCTGTTAAAAACAGGGAAAGAAAATTGTACTCAATTTCATTCATCCTCTAGGGGGAGAATGTGATTTAAATTTGGAATACTTACCGAAATTTATACTGAACTATAAAGTTTTAGAGTTTGTATATAAAGCATTATACATCTTTTTGAAAAAGGAATACGCATTTATTATGCAGTTATGATTATTAAATAAAATTACGAAAACCGACGAGGCCGTATGAGCTTGATGCCTTTGCTTTTCCGACAAAAAAATATTAGTCTAGGAATTTGCCGCGTTTTTGTTTTCTTCAAATACATAAACGTTAAGTTTATTTTAATTTATTTTTAATTGTCATTATTTTTAATAAATGCTTATCTCATATTATTATTGTGTTATTTTTTTCGCAAATGGTACGAAAATTAGAGTATTTTCCTCGGTGATAAAGCTGTCTTAGTCTTGGGTGAACTTAAATCCCTCGCTACACTCAGGACTCGTCTTAAATCCCTCGCTTCGCTCGTGATTTAAGTTTTTAACACCCTCGCTACGCTCGGGAGTAAACTTCGAGTCCATCGTTACGCTCGCGATTTAAATCGTCACCCGTGACAGAAGACACTGCTTTATCCCCTTGGTTAATAATCTACTATTTCACGTGTATCTAACCGAACTTTACAATTTTTATTTATCCATAAATACAGACAACCCTATTTAATATTAAAGAGTCAACAGCCTTAAAAAACTGTCATACGAAAAATGATACAAGGGTACTGTGGCTTGTTAATCTCCTGTTCATATATCTACAGCCCGACACATGCGAACCATCGGTAATTAATTACGTTTCATTAATCACCAGTGAACGGTGATCTTTCATCGTAATCCCCGTTTTGTCATAAGCCTTTTTAATGTGTCTTGTGAATCGTAAATTTAGGTTTTTTTTTAATATAGCGAGGACTGGCCTGTCATGCTGGATTACGATTGAATGTGGATTGTTTGCGATGTTTTATTTATAAAGAATAATGTTTTAACAATATATGCATAACTCATGTGGTCATTACCTTTGCCATGCTTATGCCTGTGGTATTTTTTATATGTTGTGGCTCGATTGGATAACTTAAATTTTATTACGAATCTGGATTCAGTGGTTATATGTTTATTAATTGTTTATGTTTTCATTTTATTGGAGACCCGTACTAATTTGTGTACAAATTTTCATTAATAGATAGAGATTCTTTTTACATTTATATCTTTTATTCATTCTTGAACCTATTACAAAAAAGCTGCTAATTTAAAATAGTTATACTATAGGCGTTATCACATAACCAATACGACCAAAGCTAAAAAGGCTGAAGAATAAACAGCACCTCTTCTGCTACTACCCCTTTACCTTAACCGGCGATAGGAAATCGTAAATGCAGAGCATTGAAAAATTAAACTGAATTTTCAGAAAACTTTTGCAAACTTTTTATAATCGTAGTCGGCGTCTCAAATAATTTTGAACACTATTCTTATGTACATTTATATTCTTTTTTTCAGCACATTGTTCACACACTCTGCAAAAAAGAAATACAAATGCTTAGCTAGTTTTTTTTTCCTATTTGTTTTTAAAATTCTAGCCCAACATTTAATGTAAAAACTTTTTTGCACGTTGAATATGTTTTTCAAAAATTCAGGCTCAATGCCGCATTAAACACGATGAACTCATCTGAACTGTAGTTTTGCCTACAATGTACAGCTGTGCCAATACCAGCTGGACGATCCCTGCATTTCCTAGAATCAACACGGACGACCGGATAAACATCAGTCAGTCTTGCTAAATGGCATGAAATTGTACTACAAACATTTAAACGAAGTATTCCGGATAGTCAATAATTGTCTGGTTATTGATTTTACTTTTCGTTTGTGTAATTTAAAATTTATTTAAGACAGCATGATGCATTCAGCAGCAGCTGTATATGTATGTGAGCTTAAACGTTTGCAAAATACAACCACGATACTGGAAAAATTCCAAGTCTGAGACAAATAAAAAAATAAAAAATTAAAATGAAAGTTAATATTGCTTCCAGCACGCCCTCCTTCCTTTCTGCCTGGTTATTTTATATGAACGAAACATAAAGATAAGATAACTCGCAATTACAGAAAGTGTTTATAAAATACCAAACAAAACGATTAAAAACGATTTACTAATATAACAACAAACCAAAACTATAAAACCACAATATCTACTAGATATCCCATTAATCCCAAAGCGTTTTGAAGTTTCAATTAGCGGGATGCATGCAGCCTCTAGCACGTAAAAGCCATTACTCTCCTTTGAACTCGCGCAAGTAAAGCCAAAAGGAAACAGCACACAAGCGCAATAAAGTATGACACAATTTAAACGAAGCACGGGAAATTGTACACATTTTTTTGTGTTCTTATCGGATCTCCGTGTCGACCTGACGTGCGGTAGCACAAAATAAACGAAGAATTTGTGTCTCCGATACCTAACAGACATTTGTACGACAACGAAGCTGTTTGTAACTAAGTTTCGCTGTTTTATTGACTTGGCTAACTTGTATCAGTGTTCTTGCCATGTGAATATTATAGGAATATGAGCTTTAACTTGAGAAGTTCTAGTTACGTATCGGGAACTATGGGCGGGTCCCTAACCCGCCCATAGTTGAACTGAGGACCCTTGGCGTGTCAAGAGAGAGGTTATGTGACTGCGTAGGTCTCAAGTTCGACCAAAAACACGCACCTCTGATTTTTCGGATTTATGTGCGTATTGTATGATAATTATCATTTTCTTCGGTGAAGGAAAACATCGTGAGGAAACCAGCATGCCTGAGAGATATTTCTCGACGGCATGTCAAGCCAAGTCAGAGGCTCATGCCGGTATCAAAACTCTGACACTAGGTTAGGCACACGAAAAAAAAGAGTGTTGTTATATGACTGTAAGTAAATATAAAAAACAGCACAGCTTTTCTCGAACCTAATGAATAAAATTGATACCACACGTACCGTTTTGAAACTCATATCTAAAGTTAAATACAACTTCATAAAAGCGAGACGTGGTAACCTGTACCTCACACATAAAGTATACATATTACTTAAAATTTCACCTTAACTATTTGGAGCCGGCGAGTGCATGCGAAAGTTTTCCAGCGCTCGAGTGTTCTGACGAAATATAAGTTTGAAACGACTCCCCTAGACATGAGAACACTCTTTCTAAACGTTGAAGAGCCTCCAGTTACCAGTGTTTATACCAGAATATTAAAAGAGATAAAAAAGATAAGAGTAGTAGTCTGGCTCTGCAGAACGCCACAAACGAGACCAAAAGCTTTTAAAGCAATAACTTAAAATGCGCACATATATTTAGGTTTCGTGAATTTCTCCGAACTCGCCTGGGGATCGCGGCTGCATTGCTGCTGATATAGATACACAAACTTGTGTATACATACTTTATATTTTTCAGAAAAGTACTCATTGATCTCGCTCAATGAGTACTTTCGTACTTTCCCTCGAGTCAGATGCGAGTACCGTGCGACCTTTACTAAAGTTTTATCTCATAACGCGTCTTCATGTTCACGTGCGAATCCTCTTGGGTCGCGTGCGGTAATTTTAATTAAGTATATTTAGTGAGACGAGCGCCGAGCGCCCGGGCTTCGTAATAAATGTTAGCCGTAAAGGTAACAAATGTTGGCGGGGAGGGTCGGCGGCCCGAGTGAGGCGTGAGAGCGCGCGCTGCGGAACTGCCGCCTCCCGGCACGACAGGTGATATCCACCTGCGCGACTTCTTCCTTCCTGCCTCTCTATACCTTTAATATTTGAACGCTCTCCTCTTTACTCAAGCACTAAAATATTTTATCTGTAAATTCCGAAAATGACAATTTTGCTACCACATTTCGTAGTGCTTTCGGAAACCGATATATCATATCGGAAAATGATTTTCCCGAATACGCTTCGTATTTTACAAATTGAATGTTAAATAAAGAAGGATCGCTTTAAAAAGGGTCGTGTTCACGATAGCATTGCAAAAGTAAGCAATTGTCGAAAAAATACCGATTGCGATTCGGGTCAATCTCGACAAGTCAGCGAAGATTTAAATCCTTCAAATTCTAAGTTACGAAGGCGAGTTGGGAATTTAGAAATTTTCTTGCGCCCGTATTCGGGTCGGGTTTTGCTCGGCTGAATTCGGGGAGCTTCCGAAAGTCTGTGAAAATTGAACGCAAATCCGATTTGTTCGGATCTAGAACCGAAATCTTCGTAAAATGTACCTATGCACATTCTTAGTGCCCTCGTGGCAATAGATTCGCTTTGTCAACTGAGCTCGATACAGTGTGGTGCGAATATTTTAAAATAGAGTTATTCTAGGAGAAATAACTTACTTGGGTACCTACTCGACGTTAACTTAGAACACAGTTAAGTATCACAAGTACACAAATAACTTCATCGCAGCGGCATAATGAAACCGTTCCCACGTACGAGGAGCCTGCTAATTTTAATTCTACAATACATTAATTCTCCTCCCTGTAATTAAAGTTGGCGGGTAATATTAAGTCGGGAACGAGTATTAACGCCTGTACGTATAATGTAGGGCTACGTGGCTCGTGGCTCGTGGATGGTGGCTCATATCCTTTACTAAGTTTAGCCTCATAAATTCAGAACTTTGGCACGTAGAGAGAAACTATGAAATGCTACTAAATCTGTTACTCAAGTTGCGGTCTAAGGATATGGTTGAATGAGAAAATGGTAAGTAGCTGCCATGTGTATATAGAATAACGGCGTGGGTATATTATAATTTATACTGAATATAATTTGCAAACGTCGGTGTGTATTCCGCTCTCTCATTTTGATTTAGACTGGAGGAGAAGCTTTGTTAAACATGGCTTATTAACGAAACCTTAAATACACTACACACTGAAAATGACTAATCAAGATTTTAGACTACAGTTTGAAATATTGTTAGCAAAAACCGTACCGCCAAAATAACTATTAGGTGATTTTCAGACGACACCGCTCGTTCGCTTGGTCGAGCGGAGATGGCGAAGCAATGTATGTGCCGTGCAGAAATGCGTAAGCGCCGCCCACCCACGCGTCAGACGACGTGCGTGTTCTGGGCATTAACGGATATTAAACAAGCCAATGCGAGGAGCAGCGGTGGCCCTGTGGTGGCGGCCCCGATTTACGAGTAGTAAGTCGTGGGTTCAAACCCATCGCAGGCATCATTACTTTATGTAATTTTTTTTTCGTCACTCTGCTGCACCGCGCTCAAAACTGTGAAGAAAAACATCAAGAGAGAACCCGCCATGTCCTAGAACCAAAAATTCCAAGACATGTGACATCTACCAATCGGGTCTCCCTTGTTTGAACGAAAGGAATTTGACAAATTTTCACTTCCCAAAAAATGTTTCGCATAATTTCATTTGCCAAATGATTACTAAGCAAAAAATCTATTCACAAAAAATTGTAACGCAAACCTAATGTTTGGGAAATGAACGTTTAAACTATAGCTTGTTTACCAAATAGTACTTTTAACATTTTTAATTTAGTCAAATATTTCAGTTGGAATAACAGTTTTACGCAAAATCAAATAAGCCAAATATTTAGTATCGTCAGTTTTCAATTTTTCCTTTCCTATTCAGTCTATAAAGTGGCACCAAATATCTTGAGGTCACAGTTTTAACCTAACCTAACCTACCCCTTTTGTTTAAAGCAGAAATTAACCTAATCTAATTAGTTGAGTTCCGGGTAACCTACTAAAACAATATCTTTTTTTCTATTAATGCAATTCGTGTCTGGCACTCGCCCGTCTGGAATACTCTGGATGTGCCGGACGGGCGTTATCCGCTGATGGCGTGGATACGTGTACCTGGTGCTCTGCCTATACCCTATTACTACCGGGCGCACGCTTGTACTATACTTCGCCGCCAGACGGCGCTGACGTCCTACACCTAATTAACTATAGCTGTGGCTGATCATTCTTCGCTATCTCAGGGCGTTGACCTAACGAGGGAGGATAGGGGTTACTGGGAAAATAAGACACTTATTTAACTTTCATGACTGTACAGGAAGCGATTTCAGGATTAATTCGCGCACTACTTTTTCACTATTTACTTATACATATTTGCCGTACTGATGACTACGATTCTAAGAAAAGTCGAGTTTACTAAGGTACTCCAGAACTTTACTGTAACGAGAACCCTGATTTCGCTTTCTGATTTCGGAAAACTTTAATGAAAATTTGATTATGGAAATGTACAATCTTTCTGCAAATTACAATTTTGAGCTTATGTTTAAACACATTATATACATCGCCACAATTCCACATAACGTTATTTATGTACAGACATAAAAACAACGAAAATCTTTATTAAAACGTGGAAATTATTTCCAAAAAACCAGACAACTTTTCCAAAAGTGTTTGGATGAAGGGTCTTACAGGCTGAATTACACGAAAACTGTTGCTGTGACTGTAAGTATATAATTGCCATATACTAGACGAGTATATAGCCCATCTAAAGCTGTTACTTATTTTTTCGTGTCTGTATCTTTCAGCCTGTAGCGATCCTTCAACTGAAAATCTGTAAGACAATTTTTTCCAGTTTTTGTCTAATATGGCCGCGCTAGACCGTCATACTCTCGTCTAAGTGGTTCAACTATAAGCTAAGTTATAAAAAATTACTATATCCAGGCCTAGGTCGCAACCTAGGCTACCTGGACCTCGCCAAAGCGTTAAATTATACTATAAAACTCCACTTGCGAGCCCATATGTGTCTAGCGCGACTGACTCAAACTCAAAACTCAAACTCAAAGCATTTATTTCAATTAGACCATTACGGCACTTTTGAAAGTCAAAAATACAAAAAAGAAAATCAAAGCTACAGTCCCAGTCACAAGGCATAATAACTTGAGAAAGTACTGTAGTTGCCCATTCCCTAGCGTAGATCTCTATGGAGAAGAATGGGCAAGAAACTCCATGGACACTCTTTTAAAATCAAAATATTGTTACAAAATCTTGGTTACATCATTAATTTTGAGATTATACATAAATGTGAGAACGATGTAGAAAGACGTGCACACTAAGAGCATCCAGAGTGAAAGATTAGATTAAAAATGTATGAATAAAGTAATTAAAATGAACCTTGGCAGCTAAGAGATGACCAGTCCCAACTGACAGCGCCCGTTCACAGACATGACGCATGTACCGGCGCCATTCAACTCAACCATATTGAAGGGAACTAAATGACCCGACACACCCGCCACCATCAGCGAGACATTTAAGTGAGCATGACATTCTCTCAGTCACCAAGGCATATTCAAGTCAATGAAAGATAAATAAATGTAAATGGTGGCTGAACAGTACAAAGTACTCACACATGTGCTATGCAATTATATAATACTAAGAACTGGAATCTATACAATGCAAGTATATTTTTACAATCTTCTGCAGCTTCCACAATACATTAACATGGGAATCAATTCTTCATCTTCTTTACGTGTCGATGGACTCAAATAATGCCCGTCCAGTACAAACAATTAGTTTGCCCCCCTCCCCCCCACCTATGGTTGTGGAGCAGGACCAGCATTTAGCCAAGCATTTTTATCATCAATGTAATCCCCCAACTTATAATATGCTTGCCTACATAGTGTGCGTTTTATACAAGATTTAAATTTCGTCTCATTCAGTTGAAGAATGTGGGGAGGTATTTTATTGTAACATTTCAAACAGTACCCCATGAAAGATGAATCCACTTTAGCAAGCCTGAAACCTGGCTGAACTAGTTGGTCCCTATTTCTAGTGTTATAGTGGTGTCTGTCCCCTCTCTTACTGAATAAATGCCGATTTTTTCTAACGTACATGATGTTTTCATAGATGTATTGACAAGGTACTGTCATGATATTAATTTCCTTAAACAGTTCTCTTAGAGAATCGCGTCTACGTAATTCATAAATGGCTCTGATGGCTCTTTTCTGCAGAATAAATATAGACTCGATGTCTGCAGCCCGTCCCCATAGTAAAATACCGTATGACTAGTGTTGGGCAATGATAATAATCCGGCTAATAATCACTTGGCTAATAATCGATTAAAAGCAGTTAGTAGCCATTAATAGCAATTATGGATGATAACCCCGCTATTAATGTTATGTTATTGATTGAAAATTTCCGTTCATAGTTTTCAGGCTTAGGACTGTCAGATTAGACTTCATTTTCATCATCTTTCTTTGTAGTAAATAAATGTGCAATTTAAAACTTTTCAATCAGCTATTTACATTGATTTTTGAAAATTAGATTTTTTTTTGTACTTAGTTTTTTTTTAAATTCTTTTTCATCATCATCATTTCAGCCGAAAGACGTCCACTGCTGGACATAGGCCTCCCCCAAGTGTCGCCACATTGACCGGTCCCGTGCGACTCGCATCCAGCGGATTCCCGCAACCTTCACCAGGTCATCGGTCCACCTAGTGGGAGGCCTTCCAATGCAACGTCTTCCGGTTCGCGGTCGCCACTCCTGAACGTTTCGGCCCCATCGGCCATCCGTTCTGCGAGCAATGTGCCCTGCCCACTGCCACTTAAGTTGGGCAATTCTTCGGGCTACGTCGGTAACCTTGGTTCTCATGCGGATGTCTTTCATCTCTGATTCGATCAAGCAAGGAAACTCTGAGCACAGCCCTCTCCATTGCCCTTTGCGTGACTTTAAGCCATCTGATGAGGCCCATTGTGAGCGACCACGTTTCGGTCCCGTATGTAATCACTAGCAACACACACTGGTCATAGACTTTCGTCTTGAGACACTCCGGTAAGTTGGACGAGAAGATACCGCGCAACTTCCCGAACGCTGCCCAGCCGAGTCGGATTCGACGATTGACCTCTTTCTCGAAGTTAGACCTACCTAGCTGGACCGTTTGTCCCAGGTACACATAATCGTCTACAACTTCGAGTGTAGAGTCTCCGATCTTGATAGGAGTAGGTGTGACATGGGCATTCAACATGACCTGGGTTTTGTCCATGTTCATTTTAAGACCCACTCTTCCGGAGGCTCTACTGAGGTCATCGAGCATTATACTGAGGTCCTCCATGGTCTCAGCCATGACCACTATATCCTCGGCAAACCGAAGGTGAGTGATGTACTCGCCATTGACATTGATGCCTAGCCCTCTCCAGTCCTGAACCTTGAATACAACCTCCAGTGCAGCGGTAAACAGTTTCGGA
Organism: Xestia xanthographa; assembly: GCA_905147715.2. NCBI lineage: Eukaryota > Metazoa > Arthropoda > Insecta > Lepidoptera > Noctuidae > Xestia > Xestia xanthographa. Next base: position 19,547,471 of record LR990655.1, on the reverse strand, counting down.
GATATGACGTCTCCCTGTCTCACACCTCGCTGCAGAAGGATAGGTTCTGAGGCTTGGTCCTGAAGTCGGACTGACATGGCGGCGTTTTTGTACAAGCACTTCAACACCTCGATGTACCGATAGTCGATTTGGCACTGTGTTGGAGAGACTGCAGTACAACCCAGGTCTCGATCGAATCGAAGGCTTTCTCGTAGTCCACAAACGCTAAACAGAGGGGCAGGTTATACTCTTCGGTTGTCTGTATAGCTTGCCGCAGTGTATGTATGTGGTCCACGGCGTTAAAGCCTTTTCGGAAACCGGCTTGTTCGGGAGGCTGGTCTAACCATTATATGATTATACACACAAACCAGGAACACACGGAAAAGGCCTTCTTCACCGAATCATATCAGACGACGTACTGATTCCGGATTCGGTTGGCGTCGCTGCGCGCTGTAGGGCAGTTCATGCATCTCTTTCTGGCACGAATAAATATTAGCGCCAGAAAGCACGAGAAACGGGGGTGCGGGGATGCATGTTACTTACTAACCGTTCGGGTATTTTCCATTGTTTATAATTTACCTACGTCGTATTCACAGAAAGGAGCTAATAAGTAACTTACAATTTTATTATGTAAGTTACTTATTAGCTCTTTTCTGTTGTACCTTACATTTTTACGTATCGGTTAAAATTTATTTGTAGGTATACATACACCTACATATTTAGCTAGCTTTGATAAGTCAAGTAATTAATTAGGTAGATGGTTAAATTACAAAGCGATGTGTCAATAGTAATTATGGTTTTTATAGTATTGGATCTCTAAATTAACAAAAATGAATTTCCCGAAAGTAGTGTATTTATTTTATTATCAACACTTCTTCACATACAAAAAGTGAAAATATAGTTCGGAAAAGGCTAGGCAGATGATGATGAATTTCCCGAAAGTAGTGTATTTATTTTATTATCAACACTTCTTCACATACAAAAAGTGAAAATATAGTTCGGAAAAGGCTAGGCAGATGAAGATGAATTTCCCGAAAGTAGTGTATTTATTTTATTATCAACACTTCTTCACATACAAAAAGTGAAAATATAGTTGGGAAAAGGCTAGGCAGATGATGATGAATTTCCCGAAAGATGTGTATTTATTTTATTATCAACACTTTTTCACATACAAAAAGTGAAAATAAATAAAAAGAATAACAATACATTGAATCACACTGCGTACACGCACCCAATATATGTTAACACCCACAGATTTTACAATAAAACAAAAAAAAACATTTATTTTTTTAACAATACATTAATAGCAGGGTTATCATCCATTGCAAGGCTATTAATGGCTATTAATGGATTATAATCGATAATAACTCAAAGCATCCGGCTATTAACCCAACACTACGTATGACATAATACTATGAAAATAACTAAAATAGACCAGCCTCGCGGTATCAACATCAGTAAATTGACGGATTTTTCTAACAGCATATGCTGCTGAGCTTAGCCGTCCTGCAAGAGATGTTAGATGAGGACCCCATTGTAACCTTGAGTCGAGCGTGATTCCCAAGAAAACCGTTTTATCGACAAATTCTAATTTCTCTTGATTCAATATTATGTCACAATCACTACTTTTGACATTTGGTAGAGCAAATCTAATGCATTTAGTTTTTTTCCCATTTAGTACTAAATTATTAGCGGTAAACCAATCGTGGACCTGCAGTAGGGCGTTATTTACGTCATCAAGATTAGTGGCACGTCTGTTTATTTTAAATATTAAAGAAGTATCGTCAGCAAACAACACCATATGCGGATGGTTGTTAAATAGATGGGGTAGGTCATTAATATATACTAAAAAGAGGAAGGGACCCAATATCGAACCTTGTGGTACACCCATTTTTACTTTTAAACCCATTGAGTTTACTCCATTTATTTGTACCTGCTGCTGTCTATCATTCAAATACGATTTTATTAAACTGAGCGCAAGTTTACCTAAACCGTAATGCTGAAGTTTCAAGATCAGGGTTTCGTGATTTACGCAATCAAATGCCTTCGAAAGGTCACAAAAGATTCCTATGGCATCTTGTGCCTCTTCCCACGCAGTAAATATGTGTTTTAATAAAGTGACACCGGCGTCAGTTGTACAACGTCCTTTGGTGAAACCATACTGTTGCTCATGTAATATTTTATTAGTGTTAAAATGGTTAAGCATTTGATTGAGCATTATCTTTTCAAACACCTTGCTGAAAACCGGCAACACGGATACGGGCCTATAGTTATTGGTGTCTTTACTGTCCCCGGATTTAAAAAGCGGTATTACCTTACTGAATTTCATTAGATCCGGGAAGACCCCTTGATCCACGCACAAATTAAATATTGAGGCTAAATACGGCGCTACAGTCTCAATAATTGAGGTACAAGCTTTGATAGACATACCCCATAGATCTTCCGTTAATTTGATCTTGATTTGCTTAAAACCTTTTATGACTGTTATGGGGTTTATATGCTGAAATTTAAATTCATTCGGACAGGCTGAAACGTTCGCTTTCAATAAATCAATAGAGAGCAAGGGAGAGGAATTTAAGGTTTCTGTAGTTTTAAGTGGGATACTGGTAAAGAAATTTACAAATTCTTGAGCAACTTCATTGTTGGAGCTCACAAGGCCACGCGATGTCTCTAGTGTGAAGTCATTGCCTTGTTTTTTATTTCTATTTGTTTCACTGTTGATGATTTTCCAAACCGTTTTTATTTTGTTGTCGGCTGATTTAATCTTGTTGCTAATGAATAAGGATTTGGCTACCTTGCAAGTGTTTTTAAAAATTTTCGAGTAAGTAGCAACATATTTATTAAAAGCTTCAGTGTTGATGTAAGGCTTAAGGCCGTACAGCTCAAACAATCGTTCCCTACTTTTCCGAATACCCTGTGTTGCCCAGTCACTGAAAATAAACTTTGGGCCAATAGTTTTAGATTTCTTTTTTAAAGTATTATTAAATTCGGTGTGCACTACCGAAAAGAATTCTTCATAAAATACATTTGCATTGTTTCTAATATGACCCGGTATACCTAACTTGCTAATTAAATTATTATTAAATTTGTCTAGATTGCTGGGTGTTATTTGTCTAGTTTGTATCTGAATTCTTTGTAATTGTCTATTGTACGCGAAAGTAACCGTCTGACCACTATGATCTGAAGGCAGGTAATTTACGATGGATTTATTTATGTAATCGCAGCAACAAAAAACATTATCGATACATGTAGCAGTATTTGTCGTAATTCGAGTTGGTTCTGAAAACACATTTGACAAGTTAAATGATTTAAAGAGACTTAAGAATCTACTGCTATTCACATTATTCTCTATGATATTGACATTAAAGTCACCACAGATAATTATTGGTTTATTACCAGTTACAAGTTTTGCCAAAGCATCTTCCATTACTGACTCAAAGATAGAATAGTTCAGGTAATTAGGGGGTCTGTAAACGCACACTATTATATGCTTATCTAGCTCAACACAAGACAATTCAATGCTATGTTCAACCGATAGATCGACTATATCATTACGAGACTTAGATTTAATACAATTTTTTACTAGGATTAATGAACCCCCACGCATCTTAGATTTTCGGTTAAAGCAACTGCTCACATTGTAATTCTCATAATTTATTTGCATTACTTCATAATCTTTCATCCAATGTTCAGTAAAACAGATAATATCAAACTTAGTTTTTTCTAAAAATAGTTCTATTTCTAGTTCTTTGGAAGAAAGTCCCTGAATATTCTGGTGAAACAATTTTAAGGAATTCTGCTCAGCCCCTTTTTTACAGTTATTTGATTGAGAGCTAGAAGATACCTCGAAGTTGACGAGATTAACTAAATTGTCACTCGTACCTTCTATTGTCTTAGTGACTAGTTTAAATCTAAGCTAATACTATTTGTATAATTACAATTAGTATAATTACTAATTTCCGTAGACCTATTTACAAAAAAACTGCGACATACCACATATGTCTGAGTTTATATTAAAAGCTAATAGCCGAGCTATTTGACGTCTAAAACTAATAGGCAAGTACGCATGGTTTCTGGTTGACTTCAATTTCTGAACGAAACTGTTAGTGTCGAAAAATGTCAACCTGTCACTATAGTGACTAACTAGAAAATGCAAATGATTATTTAAGGCATGGATATTATGGTTTTGCTTGCTAGACAATTTCGTAAAGTACGGGAACGAGCACAGAATTACTCTCTTACAATTTAGTTTTAATAGTTGAGTGACATTGTCCGTGATATCATCAAGTTTAACGTTAGAACTGTTACCTACAAGTACAGTTATAATGGTATTAGGATCAAATTCCTTCCGAGTTATTGATGTTATTATCTGGTTGTAAGAAGCCTGAGGAGTACAATAATTTAGAGAAGAATGACTCAGATTGTTACTAATTAACTTGCCTAACCCTTTTCCTATACTATCTGAGAACAAAATGGAGCAACAACTGTGTGTATTACAAGAAGGGGGAGAACTACTATCTATTTGACCTACCTGTGATGAACCTTGTACAATATCTGGTGAATTTTGAATGGAGATACAGTCCGGAACACTGCTCAGCCGGGTCGGGTTCTCCGTTACCTCGGGTAGGAGAGTGTCCGGGCTGGATTCACTTTGTGATGTACATTGAGTGTTGTTGAAGGTCATCGTGTCTACACAGTATGCATTACTATTACCGCTATCAACTAATTCGTTTGCAGCAAGGATATGTTCCTTAATTTGTTTTTGAGAATTTACATACATAGAATAACATGACTTTAGTTGACGCTCTAAAACTTGAATTTCAGACTGTAAGTTTTGAGTGTCTATTTCATAAAACTTCTTACTATCCTCTAATTTAATTTGATAATTATTCAACTTTTTTATGAGGAAAACACGTTCTTTTATTAGTTGAATATTTTTGGAACTGTGTTTTTGTTGTTTTTTAAATTTCTTGCATTTTTTTATAATTCTATTTAGTTTTGCATATTTCTTTATTTTATTTTGGCTTACTTTATAACTACTACAATTATATTTCAGAATAGAATCTTCAGTAAGATCTATTGTTGTTAAGAAATGTGGGTTGCAATTTGAATTCAATAATTGATTATATAGGTGATCTGTTTCCCTAACCTGAGTACATTCTCTTTCTTTCTGAAACTCAATAATTTGTTTGTTGGCATGAAGCAGTTCAACTTCTAAGTCCCTAACCTTACATAAAGCCATTTCATAATGGTTACTGCAGTCGTTGAAACCATCTGTGACCACCCGCAGATTGTCCCGTTCCTGAACAACATCCATGTATTGTTGGTGCAGGTCCACTAGCTCCCGTTTCAGGCTTGTGTTTTTGTGAACGACCTTCTCGATTTCAACCTCATGTTCCTCTCTATCCAATAACAGCTGTTGACATTTGCTGTTTGCTTCCTTAAGTTCATCAAGGGCCGTTCTCAACTTAGCCTGTAACTCCTGGGTAGTTGCCTTACGGGTCATCACAGGCATGGTTTCAGGGAATAGAACTGAAAGTAGAAGTACAAAGAATGGTGAGAACTAATTGAATGGACAAAATTAGGAAAGCTAGAAATGAAAGAAGAAAATGAGAATAGACTGGAATATGTGATTAATAAATTGGTAACTGTGGTAGGCTTATGAGTCTTACACAAAATACTTTAATAAGATTATTAAATTAAATTAAACTTTAAATTGATTTCATGTCTATAACTTTTTTATGAAGTGGGTAGGACTCTTGGTTTAAAATTATTGGACTTATTTGAATAATAATGCCAAAAATTATTAAAGAATAACCAACGTACTTTTTTGTTGTGTATTTAGTTAATTAAATATATAGATAGCAAGTACATTTACTTATTACAAACTACACAACTAGATAACTAACAAGTGCTAACTGACATAGAACCTAACTTCAACTACAAAAGAGTGCCAGATTAGTCAGAATAATGAACTTAGTGCTACAGAGCTTTTAATTGGTTAATAAGAGCTACTTATTAGACATTAAAAGGAAACAATTATACTATCTCTATCTGAAAATTACTATCTAACTATTCTAGATTCACTGATGGCACTTTGTTATCTCACTATATTGCCCATACACTGACTCTACACTATTTTTTAACTATTAATCAACACTCTATGTGTTGGATTGGTGACGTTCGTCGCGAACATTTCTCCCGCCGTGTAGTGCAGTGACGACTCGCTGTCATGTCGGCGCGGCGCTACATCATGCCGGCGAGCGACGACCGTAGTCGTGACTCCCGCCGTCACGATGCTCACCGCCTGGACGCCCCGCTGTCTAGATTACTTCGGTAGTGGGACGAGTTTCTTCACCGGACGCTTCAAGGTGCCGCCGGAAGTGCGCACCTCAGCAGTCCGGACTTCGCCGTCGCCCCCGGGGAAGACAGCTACTATGCGGCCTCGCGGCCACGTGTTTCGTGGCAGCTGGCCGTCGGCTATGAGGACGGGGTCATTGACCTGTAGACCCGGCCCGCGGCTGTGCGGCTCCCGCCGGTACTGTAGCTCTGGCAGGTACTCTCGTACCCAGCGACGCCAGAACATGTCGGCGAGAATCTGTGAGCGCCGCCACATCTTTTTGCTGTCGATGTCTTGTTCGGTGAAGGTGCCAGGGGTTGGCAACCTTGCTGACCCGCCGAGAAGAAAATGGTTGGGCGTGATGGCTTCGTCGTCGTTGCTGTCCACTGATACGTGTGTGAGCGGTCGGCTGTTTACTGTATATTCCGCTTCACACAATAGGGTAGACAAAACCTCTTCGTGCGGGTGTCTCTCGTGGAGGACAGCATACAATGCGGTCTTCACGCAGCGGACGAGGCGCTCCCAGGCGCCCCCCATGAAGGGCGCTGAGGGCGTTATAAAGCGCCACACGATGCCACGGCGACTGGCCTCCCATCGGAAGGCGTCTCGGAGCTCCCTGTCGGCACCGTGCATGTTGGTGCCGTTGTCGGAGTGGATCTCGGCTGGGCAGCCTCGACGCGCAGCGAACCGGCGCAGTGCCAGTACTGCGGAGTCTGCGCTGAGGCTGGCGGCTATCTCGAGGTGGACGGCTCTGGTGGTCAGACATGTAAATAGGGCTACGTACCTTTTTTGGTGTTGTCGACCAACTGTAACTGACAATGGCCCGAAATAGTCAAGGCCTGTGTAGGTGAACGGCCTCTGATGATGTGCTAGGCGCGTTCTCGGATGGTCGCCGGTCGCAGGCACGGATGGTTGTGCCTTGCGAATACGACACTGTAGACATTGTGTCAGTATTTTCTTTGTCGTGGGTCGCATTCTGATGACCCAATAATGTTGTCGCACCTCGTTGATGGTGAGCTCTGTGCCGCTGTGCTGTAGGCTCCTGTGAGTCCAGTCTATATACAACTGGGTAATGCGGTGGTCACCGTCCAATATGGGTGGTCGCTTCGCATCATCGGCTATTTCTGTGACGGCGGCGATACGACTTTTCAGCCGTATAATTTTATCTGTAAGTTCTATTCGGAGTGGCTTCAGTCGACTGTCTTTTTCCACGGACTTCCCTTGCTGTAGATTCGCTATTTCCTTGGCGAACGACTGTTGTTGTGAGACCTGTATGAGTAATGTCTCTGCTCTTCGGAGAAGTTCCGCTTCTAGGGGATATCCCTCGACTTGAGTGCCGGTTGTTCTCGCCGTCTTTTTGGGAAGGGTGGTCGCCTTCTTCTGTTTCCTCCAATCCGGATCCTTTTCGGCGTTCTTCTGTGTTCGTTTGTAGAACGTTTTCTCTTTCCTTTTTTGGCAGAGATCTATAAAGCGTAGAACGCAAGCTGTAACACGAAGTAGTCTCTCCCACTTCGAGAATCGTGTCGGATCCGGAACCACTTCTGTTAGCGAAAGGCTATTGTTGCCCCTGCTTTCGGTGACTGTAACTGTTCTTTCCTCCCCTGTATCTGTATTGATTGGAGGTTTTTCTGTTTTCCCGATTTTGACTTCTTCAGTCCTGTTCTGTGTCGGGTCTGTATTTTCTAATACATCTGTTCTGTTTGACACCCATTCTTTGAGTTCAAACTTTTTCTGTTGGTGTATGTTCTTCACCGCTGTCACTGTAGGTGTCGATTCTTCGACGGTTCTGTAGCTGTCGAGGTAGTCATCTGTGTGACTCTGTATAACTGTTTCCACTGCTTCTGGCTGATCTGTACTGTTTTCTGTTTTCCAGAGCAGGGCTGTTTCTGTATGACCGTCTTCTGTCTGTCTGTTATGACGGTCCGATATGGCTTCCGTTTTCTGTTCCGGGTCGGAGTCTGGTCTGCGGGGGTTAATGACCAGCGATTCTTGCATCTGTCTGTCATCTTCTGCTGTGAGTCTGTAGACGTAGTTGACCTGTTGGTTCTGTGTTCTGTTTTGCGCGCCGTGTAGAGTCCAGCCCAGCGCCGTAAGTGAGGCGACTGGCTGGTTCTTGGGCCCTCTGCGGACCTCGGTGGCCAGCAAAAGGTGCCAATTATCTTGGCCTATCAGTATCTTTGGCGCGCCGCTGTTGTACGTCAACTGTTGCCTGAGGTCATCCAGATGTTTGCAGTGAGCGATGTCTTCCTCACTGACCGTCTGCGTTGCGAGGTTGAGCTTCGGTATGGTGCGCGCTCTGAAGGGCATCTTGTCCTTCACCTGGCTGGAGAGCGTAACTGTCACCCTTCTTGACATGGGTGTGTCGATCACGGTGTCTCCGATGGCGCCTATCTTCAGGGGTTCGATGCGGCCCCTTGCTCCAACTCGCTCCGCGATTTCCTCGTCGATGAGCGAAACTGTTGATCCATCGTCGAGGAAAGCGAACGTGGATGCTTCTCCCGCCGGTCCGACGACTCGTACTGGTACCATCTTGAGGTACGCTTGACTGGCTGTTGCTCGTGAACTGGCGACTATTTCATTTGAAGCTTCCTGTCTCGGCTCCTCTTCCGTTGTCTTCCTGACGAAGTGCAGCAGTCTATGATGCGTGGCTTTGCACCCCTGTATATCGCATTTCTTCGGCTTGCACTTGTGGTCGCTGCGACGACGTTGCAGACAGCGGAAGCAGAGGCCGTGTTTCTTCGCTAATTCCCATTTGCTGTTGTTGGATGCCTCTCTGAACTTTTTGCAATCAGACTCTTGATGACCTTCTTTTTCACAGATTCGACATTTTGAAGTCGGTTTGTCTGTGGTCGTATGTGCTCTTTGCACAACCCGCTTTCCCGGATTCTCTGTCGAGTGTATGTTCTCAGGTGGAGCGAAGGCACTGCAGTAGCGAGCTTGTTCTGTAATGAACTCGCTGAAAAGTGACAGATCTGGCACTGACTGGTACTTATCTGTGAATGTTCTGTACCACCGTACACGCAGGGAGTTCGGCAGCTTTTCTGTTAGGATTCTCATTAGCTCAGCGTTGACGAGGTAGTAATCCTTTTTTAGTGCTCGTAGAGTCACTATGCCGCTTCTCACCCGGCTGGCAAACGTGCAGATGTCTTTCGGTGCTTCGCTGCAGCGTGGCAATCCTTTCAGCCTCTCTGTTTCAGCCTGTGCTATCGAATCTGGACGGCCGAACTGCAGCTCAAGTTCCCTCATGATGTCATCTGGCCTTGCGTGTCCTATGAGCTCTGAACTCACTGTATCCAATGCTCTTCCATGTAAGCACCTCCTGAGTCTTGCTGTATTCTCGACATCGTTGAAATACGCCCGAGTCGTATCATATATGGCGCGGAATGAAAGCCATTCTGTATGTGACCCACTGAAATTCGGCAGGGTCATGATGATCTTCGACGCCGAGGGTTGATTCGATGTCCCTGTATCTGTTTTTTTGTCGGCTAGCGACGCTATGGCGGACGTAAGTTCCGTAATAAATGGACGTAAATCTCCCCCCCTGTTGTCTTTGATCTTCTGAGTTGGTTCTATATTGCTTTGCACGTTTCTATCTGTAGGAACTGTAGGATGTAACGATGGTGCCCGTCTCTGGTAATCTATATCTGTACTGTTGATGACCGCAGGGGGGGGGTTCTGTATTTCTGTAGGGTTCCCCTCGGCGACGTCATCTTGCGGAATCCGCGCTGCGTCGGGCGCTTCTTCCAACCAGGAACGCACGTATTCATCGTTAGAGTTTCTGTCATCCATGTATTCAGCTTCGGAGTCCTCTTCTTCGGCCCTCTGAAGTGCTATTTGTGCAAGCTCCAACTTAATCTTTAGTAAAGCCTCGCGGGCTCGTGAAATTTTTCTGTTTGGTCGCGTCGTCCTGTTTGACGGCGACCGAATCTGTTCGTTACGGGCGTCACCCCGGGTAGTCATCGGTACGGCTCTTGATGATTCCTCATCCTGTATTTTTCTTGCGCTATCTGAAGGCTTCACTGTTGTTTCCGAATTTTCCTTGGACCTGGTTCTCCTGGTAGCAGCTGATGAACCAGGTACGCTTTGAGCCCCCTGTGTAACAGTAGGGCGAATTGCCAGCTGTTCTATAGATGACGGTGATCGTGGCGGCAACTGATGATGAATAGCTGATGCCGACGGTGTCTCTTGGCGTGGCTCAGCGTACGATTTGCCTTGCGATCTTGTTACCGGCATCTTGGTTTCGGAATTAACTCTTAATGTTAACTATTCGCTTCAGTATATAAGTATAATATATGTATATAAGCCTCTCTGTAAACTCTCTGTAAACTCTATTGTATAACCTTCCTGTGTAAATAAACAATCTTTACTCTATATCTTCACTGTATAACTATCAACGTAATATAAGCTTCTCTGTAAATTTCTCTGTATAATCCTTCGGTGTAAATAAACAATCTTACCTCTGTTAGCTTCTTATGAGCTTAACTTATGTACTTGTGTTATATACTTTCTTATGTACTTAAGTTATGTACCTGCTTATATACTTTGCTTATATACTTGGCTTATATACTTGGTTATATACTCGCCTTATATACTTGGTTATATACTCGCCTTATATACTTGGCTTATATACTTGGTTATATACTCGCCTTATATACTTGGCTTATATACTTGGCTTATATACTTGTTATATACTTGCTGTTATACATATACTTGCTGTTATATACTTGCTGTTATATATGTACTTGCTGTTATGTACTTGCTGTTATACACTGGCTGTCAAATATATCTGCTTACCTCACTATTTTCTGTCCCTCGTATTATCGTCGTTATATACTTCCACTATTCACTGTCACATAAACTGTTCACTGTTCTTATATGCTGTTATAAACTTTACTGTTGACTGTCACATATGCACTGTTTACTATTACATACGTACTGTTCACTGTATACTGTCACATATGTACTGTTGTTAAACACTTCACTATTTACTATCACTTGTGTACTGTCGTTATATACTTCACTGTTTACTAAAACTTATGTGGTTATATCGTTATACACGTGACTATTTACTGTAACCTATGTACTTGACTGTGTACATAAGCCTTTTTGTGTATAACGTTGAGGCACTGTTCACATAAGCTTGGTATATAACGTTGACGCACTGTTGACACAAGCTTTGAGTATTTAACTTTGATACACTGTTCTCGTAAGTTTATAACTTCGTTGCACTGCTATTACTTAATTTTTGGAATGTATATAACTTCGATTCACTTTCACATAGGTATCGACACTTCGACGCACTGAGATTCGCGAGAATAATCCGGTTCTGAAGGACCAAAGAATATGCTTTGGAACTATCCGGCTCGCAAGGACCAAAAAATGTGCCGGACGGGCGTTATCCGCTGATGGCGTGGATACGTGTACCTGGTGCTCTGCCTATACCCTATTACTACCGGGCGCACGCTTGTACTATACTTCGCCGCCAGACGGCGCTGACGTCCTACACCTAATTAACTATAGCTGTGGCTGATCATTCTTCGCTATCTCAGGGCGTTGACCTACCGAGGGAGGATAGGGGTTACTGGGAAAATAAGACACTTATTTAACTTTCATGACTGTACAGGAAGCGATTTCAGGATTAATTCGCGCACTACTTTTTCACTATTTACTTATACATATTTGCCGTACTGATGACTACGATTCTAAGAAAAGTCGAGTTTACTAAGGTACTCCAGAACTTTACTGTAACGAGAACCCTGATTTCGCTTTCTGATTTCGGAAAACTTTAATGAAAATTTGATTATGGAAATGTACAATCTTTCTGCAAATTACAATTTTGAGCTTATGTTTAAACACATTATATACATCGCCACAATTCCACATAACGTTATTTATGTACAGACATAAAAACAACGAAAATCTTTATTAAAACGTGGAAATTATTTCCAAAAAACCAGACAACTTTTCCAAAAGTGTTTGGATGAAGGGTCTTACAGGCTGAATTACACGAAAACTGTTGCTGTGACTGTAAGTATATAATTGCCATATACTAGACGAGTATATAGCCCATCTAAAGCTGTTACTTATTTTTTCGTGTCTGTATCTTTCAGCCTGTAGCGATCCTTCAACTGAAAATCTGTAAGACAATTTTTTCCAGTTTTTGTCTAATATGGCCGCGCTAGACCGTCATACTCTCGTCTAAGTGGTTCAACTATAAGCTAAGTTATAAAAAATTACTATATCCAGGCCTAGGTCGCAACCTAGGCTACCTGGACCTCGCCAAAGCGTTAAATTATACTATAAAACTCCACTTGCGAGCCCATATGTGTCTAGCGCGACTGAAAATTACTATCTAACTATTCTAGATTCACTGATGGCACTTTGTTATCTCACTATATTGCCCATACACTGACTCTACACTATTTTTTAACTATTAATCAACACTATGTGTTGGATTGGTGACGTTCGTCGCGAACACTGGATACTCCGAAATAAAATTGCTAATGTCCATTGAAAAATAAAATAGTAATGTAAAAATATTTTGCATTAAACAAATGATTTTATTAAAATAAAATTGCATTTTTTAATTATATAATTCCCAAAAAATCTTATTTGTGCCTTAATATTTTTTGTCCTAACAAAATATCATTTCACTAAATGTTTATTGTCTGAAGATTGTTTGCTGTAATAAATCATTTGATTAAAAACCAAATGCCATACTGACATTATACTTGGTAATATTTTGTCAAGTAAAAAATTGACCAAATAAAAATATGCGTACTAAAATCATTCGAAATATTGCAATGGTATAAAAAAAGGTTGCTAAAATTTGTTTGGGTAATGAAATTTTGTCAAAATCTTTTCGGCAAAACGGCAGGATCCCCTACCAATCCGCACTGGGCCCGCGTGGTGGAAAGCCCATTCCCTCCCATAGAGAGGAGGCCTGTGTCCCAGCATTGGGAACATAATAGGCTGGTTATGCAGTGCGATTTGATATCCGATTCCATCCGCGTTGTGTGAGAATCGCCTTGTGGGACTTTAGTATCAACTTTGCCTTTTGCAAAAATACAGGACTTAAAAAAAAACTTATAATAACGGAGTGTAATGAGAAACTATTTTCCTTCCAGAGAAAATATTTCAGCGAACTCATTTTGCACCGATGTAATTAGCGCATGTTCGCTGCGAAAAACTTGTTCATATAACCGTATCAGTTAACACCGATCTAGAATCTACATTAAACTATTAAAACATCCATTAGCAATCTTACTGTGTGTTTAAAACATAAATAGGAGGCGTTGTGGTAATCATACAGTGTGCTTTATATTAAGTGTCTTTTTAGGGTTCCGTAGTCAACTACCCAACACACAGTCAACCCTTATAGTTTCGCCATGTCTGTCCGTCCGTCCGTCCGTCCGTCTGTCCGTCCTCGCTTAATCTCTGTGACCGTTAGCACTAGAAAGCTGAAATTTGGTACCAATATGTATATCAATCACGCCGACAAAGTGGTAAAATAAAAAAATTGGAAAACAATGTTTTATTAGGGTAGCCCCCCTATATGTAAAGTGGGAAGTGATTTTTTTTTTATTTCAACCCTAACGTGTGATATATTGTTGGAAAGGTATTTAAAAATGAATACGGGTTTCCTAAAATCATTTTTTGATAATGTCAATAATTTCGGAAATAATCACTCCAAAAGTTAAAAACAATGTGTCCCCCCCCCCCTCTAACTTTTGAAACATAAGTTTAGAAAATATGAAAAAAATCTGAAAAGTAGAACTTTATAAGGACTTTCTAGGAAAATCATTTTGAACTTGATGGAAACAACAGTTTTTGTACAAAAAAGACAAAAAGTTGTACAAAATAATTTCTGGACTAAGTTTGTAGTATATTCGTATATGCAAGCATTTTTACATAATGGATACCCACCTTTAAACTCATAATTGGGAACACTTATTGTGACGGACGGGAAACTACGGAACCCTACACTGAGCGTGGCCCGACACGCTCTTGGCCGGTTTTTTTTATTGATTGTCTCGTTGGACTTATGTGGTCTTGGGGTCAATTCACGGGTCGAAGTGTTTTTTTGTTTTTTCTATGAAAAAAAAAACTCAGTAGTAGCCACCGATTTTGGATTTGTTGTTGATGGCATCGCCCCCTTCATGAGACTTGAACTAACTGGCGAAATGTGGGTGTACTATAAAGGTTCACCTCTGCCTAACCCTTCGGGGATTACAGGCGTGATGTTTTAATGAAAACTACAATAAAATAAATAAATTATTTCTACTTAATGCCCTTCTAACCCTAACATTAGCTACTTACTCTATTTGTGGTGGTTGAAACTTCGTTTGAAATACTGTTAGAATAAAGTTCTTATCAGCTTGCACTACAAAGCGGTTGTTACGTCACTCACTGCGGCCGAATAGTGCGAAATGAGTGGTGTGTTGCGATTTACAAAAAGTATATTGATTGGACTAAAAAAATAAAACACTTAAGACCTGTTTTATAGTTAGTTCAGTTAGTATGCAGTTTCATGATCCAATTTGAAGTACTTTTTGAATACCAGCGGTTTATTGTTCGATTTGGAGGTAACTTTGTAATTTTTTTCTATCGAGAAAAGTTTATGGAATCGTGTTTTCGTCACACATAGTCTTAGCATTAATCCTCAACTTTACCATATATTTATTTCAAAATTAATGCTGTATTTTAGGCGTAACGGAGGATCATGCTAAGCAATTTGAGGGAGTATAGGCCCTTAAAATCGAAGTCCATCTTTTTCTCGTGTAGTCGACAGTAGGTATTTATATTTTGTTTACCAAATGAGTTAAGTAGAAAAGAATACACTTTACGAGTACAACCGCAATTAAAGAAGAAATCAACCATCTACAATTTTACGATGGGGAATAAATGTACTGTACTTAATTCATTTTATTTGCTGTTAGCCTCTTATAGACATCTAAGGAAAGTTGTAGTTTATTAGACAGTACTTAAAAATAGCAATAAAAGTAAAAATGGCTGACTTACCAAAGGAGTTTATGACCACTATAAGTCAACCGAAACGTTGTGACAAATTGATTTCCGACTTGTTCTATAAGACTTCGTCCGCGGTCTCGGGAGATGCGACTTGACCCAAGAAATACGCACGCGCGTTTCTTGTTTCCTTCGTCGTGGTAACTCTCGACATGCAACTAGGCAACTTTATTTTTTTCCCCACAGTCGTTGTCGAAAAACTTGTGTATTTCGTGGCCTTTCGTGGCAAGATATGGGCAAGTAAAAGGCATGTAAAGATAAATTAGTGTCGCCAAGTCATGGGTCTCAAGTTCGAACTCAAGACATGCACCTGTGACTTTTCGGATTCATGTGCGTATTTATCACTTGCTTCGGTGAAGGCCAATATCGTGAGGAAACCGGCCTAATAGATATTTCTCGACGGCATGTAAAGCCAAGTCAGAGGCCCTTTTTTTTTGCGAATGGCAAATCATCAAATGACTCCTCCCGCTCTGGGCGGAGCAGGAGGGAGTGTCAGACTTTTACTGACTAAACCTTATCCATGTTCCTTCCTTGCCCTTTGTGTTCCGGAGCCACGGTATCTCTTTCGAACAGTCCCGCAACCCCGGCAGGCATCGGTCCTTGCGGACCCCTTCCTTTTTGCTGACTCTCTTTGAGGCGCACGTGGAACACGAACGCGCCGTCGACACGGCCTGTCGTCATGAGACGGTGTCATAAAAACTGACACGGGTTGGCACTAACCACACGACGAAGAAGAGTGTTCCTCTAGGCTTTGAAAAACTTAATAGGGCAACAGTCTCACCTAAGTACCTATTTTACCGTATACCTCGTTATATAGCACCGTGCGTATTCTTTACGGGTCTTTTTTTTAATTAGGTCAAAATGAAAATCCAAGATGGCGCCTATGAAAATTTACGGTTTTTTCTTCATGGATGTCGTTTTCGTGGTTTTTGGGGTCGCTAATAATGAAGACAAGGTGAAAATAAAAAACCAAGTTAGTGCCGACGAAAATTTTCGGTTTTTTCTTCATCGGTGGCGATTTCGTGGTTTTGGGGTCGCTGTTTGTTTCATTACATATTGTACTGTTTTCTCGCAAATGTGTTGAAAAACATTGTATGACACACGTGCAGAAATTGGTATTTACAAACTCGTGACTATGGTAAGCCCTCGACTTCGTCTCGGGCTTACATTCGTCTACTCGTTTGTAAAAACCAACTTAGTATCATAAATAAGCTCCATCCAGCTCCACGAGGATCACCGCTGCCAGGGATTAAACCCCGCGGAACTACGGATCTTCACGGATGGCTCCAAAACAGGTACTGGCACAGGTGCTGGAGTCTTCTCCGAGGATCTCAACATCCAGATAGCCAAACCTCTGGGGGCCCACAACACGGTATTTCAGGCAGAATGCATGGGCATTTCCCTGGCGGCATCTGCCATCTTAGCCAGGAAGGATGTGGACCACTCAATCCGTATACCCTCAGACAGCATGGCTGTACTGCTGGCACTAAACAACCACACAGTCAACTCTGGGTTAATACACGAGTGTCACCAACGCCTGAACCAGGTTGGTAATCTCAATAATATAACCATCCAATGGATTAAGGGACACAGCGATTCCCGTGGCAATGATGCAGCGGACGAACTCGCTAGAAGGGGATCGAGCATGGCAGCGGTGGGACCCGAACCTATCGTGCCACTCCCTTTCAGATACCTACGCACACTGGTAAGGAACCGAACTAGTGAACAACACCACAAGCTATGGCTAGACCACGGCGAGTGCAGGCAGGCCAAGGAAGCACTTCCTACTATCGACGGCCGCCTCACCAAACGCGCGCTTCGGTTGACCAAACCGCAGCTGCGCACAGTTACAGCCGCCATTACTGGACACGGCTCTTTTAATAAACACCTCTTTGTCACAGTAGTCACGGACAGCCCCCTGTGCCGTGCCTGCATGGAGGAAGACGAGACAGCAGCCCACGTGCTTCTGCACTGCCCAGTGGTTGCAACATACAGGGCAAAGTACTTCGGTAACCCAGGTACTCTCCGCGAGATTGTCAGCAACACCAAGGCGCTGCTGGCCTTTCTCGGGGAGTTAGGGTGGATCGAATAAAATTCCCACCCGTACGCAAAATACGCGCTTTGACGTGGAGTTGCGGACACCAGCCCGCTATACAATACAATACAACTATAAGAGCACGGCTTTGCTCGTAAAGTCGTAATCTATCTTCAACAATCTAAATAAAAATCAATTGACACATGTATTTGTATGACAGAGCATCACTTGAGAAAGGCTTGACCGATTTGATTGTTGTTTCTTTGTGTTTGTAATTATCAGGACAGGTGCTATGAAAGAACATTTTGGTTTTATTTTTTGGTAAGGGCATTTTTACTTTTTTCATAAGTAAATTCATCGATGCGAAACCGAGGCGGATTGCTAGTTATAAATAGAACACAACAATATCTAACAAAGTACGTATACATAAGTTTTCCGACTATGAAAAGTCATTAACCGCTCTAATCACAGTGATTGCGTGGGTTAGCGAAGGGCCCCTCATATACGTGGAGGGTCTAATCCAGGGCACGCCGGGGCCCAAAGCTGTTTATCCGACCTACTTACACGGCTTACTCCTGCAGTTTTATCTTCATTAATCTGTAGGAGAACAGTGGAGCCCAGTGGAAAGGGCCGCGAATTAAGGCTGATGATCCAGGATAGCCCGCGTAATTCAAATTTTCTTACGTTTTTTGCAATTTGCAGGCCAGTGCTAGGTCGTATGTTGATTAAAATATTATTCGCGGCTGTAAGACATATTTAGGTACAGAATTATAATCATCAATATAATCAATACAACCCTCCAAGTTCATGTAAATCGATTAAATGACTTTTTTTTATGAAATAGTCATTCAATCGAGTTGCAAATTGCAAAACACGTAAGAAAATTTGAATTTCGCGGGCCGGTTGGAGTATTCACCTTCAGAATCGGTCGTGAGTACGAATCCAAGCAGACACTTTCATCATGATCATCATCATCATCCGTAGCCCTGAATTCACCCACTACTGGATCTATAACGCTCTTTTTTTTATCCCACACTCGAGACACTTTGTGTGCACTACCACACCACCGCAACTGCTCGCAAAACGTATTAAAATATAATAATATTATTATTATTTATTTATGTCGAATGCCGAAATTGGCTGTACGGCCAAAGTTGGTTGCCACCATACATTTGACTATTTACGGATATATACGTATATGGCATCAGAGAAAAAAAAAACAGCCTGGGTGCCAGTATACGTATACCTAATAAAAAGTTGGCTCTGCATAGATTTGATGTTTACGTGCAAAATGCGCACAGGCTTCTTCGTAAACAAGATCGAAATTCCAAGATGAGGCTGCTAAAATTTCGTGAAGAATTTGTTGTTGTGAAATTGAGGTTCTAAATTTAAAAAAAAAATGTTACTATTAGGTCTAAAAATGTCCAAAAAGCTTTTGAAATTTTGCGTTTTTTTTCTTACTTATAGCCAATAAAGTTACTCTTTTATTAAAGCTTGTTTTATTTGAGATGCCATCCAATATAAAAATACACTATTGGTGAGGCCAGCTACTGTAGATTCTATTGAAACTCGTACAGAAATCCTACGTATCTATCCGTAGTCGGCGTCCTGCATAGAAACCATATATGGATATATCCGTAGTCGGCATTCAATGTGTTAATTAGAACTCAAAATTCGAAGACATGAGACATCCACCAACCCGCACTGGACCTGCGTGGTGTATTAGGTCCATTCTCTCGCACAGAAACGAGCCAGTGTCCCAGCAGTGGAAACACTCGAATAAAGATGCTAATCCATATGAAAGAAACCTTTTAATTCTCATCTGTTTGGTCAAACTCTCGCCGATGACTTGGAAAATAAACTTGGTTGGAACTTTGGCATTTTAATAAGCGGGTAGGTTAAAATTTAAATAAGTTTGATGTTGGTAAATGGTAGTTAGTCTTGATGAAGTGCCACCGCATTCTGAAGGCGCAGATAATTGCCTGAAGTTCTTTTGAAGACTGCCAAACTTTATGTAATAATGGCGTCATAAGGAACACATTGTGTGTGGCTTACCCAAAAATCGATATGCACATACACAATCTTATAATCAATATATGTGAGGGTTTTATAAAACTACGTTTTCTTAGAAAAATAGCAGAAGATCAAATACAGAACTTCAAATAAAAACGTTGAAAGTTGTTCGAAAAAATATTTGCTTGATCAGACAAAGGAAGGGGAAGATATTGATTTAGACAGTGAAGAAATAAGAAAAGATTCTCATTGCAGCCACACTTCAATAGACGAGCGAGAGCGAGCATCTTCTGTGTGCGGAGCTTCCCAGTGAACAAACAAAGTAATGGAAACATTTCATTTTTCAGCTAAAAGCCCGCCGCTTCTGGCGAGAATTTTAGACTTAACCCAGACATGTTTAAAACAAATTGTAATATTATATTCCATATTGTTACTGTGCACGGTACGTATATATAAAGAAATGTCACGTCTTGCATTTGGTATGTGCTTTCATAAAACTCGACTGTCGTTGCTCTCAAGTGCGCTGATCCAAGGCAAATCATAAAAAAGATCATAAAAACCAGAGTTCACACGCTGCGCATACTTTGGGCAGGAATTCAAAAACAAAAGTTACCGTTTCGTGTAAACTATTAAAACAAAACGTAATGGATAATCGGGAAATTACTCGCGGCATGCAGCCATATATAAAGCAATCTTTTCCTGTATCAAACTACCTGTACACAAAGGAGAGGTGAAATCTTGATAATTTTAGAACTACAGCTACTTGCGTGCACCGGCTAACTAATAGAATGCTCGGAACAGAGATTGCATCGTAATAGCTTTAGGAGCTGGAAGATAAACAGCTCCTAACAGCAAGCGGCCTTGGAGGCAGCATAAAGTCATAAATATTGCATAGGGGACCACCCCTGTAATTTCTAGAAGCCTTGTTACTCTAATTAAGTTTAACCTTGTTTTTTATCGTGATCAAATTACACTGTGTTGCATATTAAAGCGTGCACTTAAAGGTCGTGGAAATTAGCTGCCTACTGTTTACATATTATTATATTTTACTCGCTGCCTTTGGTTACGTTCTCTACCGCAGTTATTAACTATGAAAATTCTGATAAAATTCAGAATTTAAATAACACTGTTAAACTCCGAATAATTTTTGTTCGGGATTACCGGGAGAGTGCATGCGTTGCATTAAATATGCAGATGACTATTGTATTAATTTTAATTTAGTTCCGTAACGTTAATGAAGATTTATTTCGATAGCTCTCAGTTTGAAACTGCGAGATTATTTAGGTAATTTCGGCTGATATATTGTGTAAACTATTGCATGAGTTGAATACGTAAATCAGCATGGCTGCACGAATCGCGTTAGTCTCAAATATGCATTTGAGGGGAATTATATTACAATTACGCCACATAATATAGCTTATATAACGTCATTTTGTGCATTCAATTACGAACAAAAACCTTTTAAAATCAATATTGATTACCTCCCATAACATACGGCGTGATAATATGTAGCCTAAAGCCTTCCTTGGTTTACAAAGAACATTTTTGCTAAATTTCAATTCAATATATCCAGTAGTTTTGGCATGAAGCCGTACCATACACACAGCCAAAAATTCTAAAAAGTCACTTTTTGTCATCAGTTACGTTTTTCTAACAAACAAAAGCCACTTATTTTTTCTCAAAAATTCTCAATGTACAGTTTTTCTTTCGTTACTGTTTTATTATATGTATAGATAACATCTTCTAGTTTGGTGGAGTTTGAAGTATAACTTGTTATCACAAAACGATCAATAATATTGTGCATAATACACTCAACATAAGCCAGTTGTTTTCCACAAAAGTGCTCACACGACCAAATCGTATACAACAACAGCCCATAACGTCCACTGCTGGACATATTATGCCTCTCCCATGATGGGAGGAATTTGCCGTAATCTCTACGCTTGGCAGGCGGATTGGAGATCGCAGTGATGACAGACTAACAGAAAACGCTGCTGCCCTTTCTCTGGTCTACGGAGGCGCAAGGTGTATTTAGCCGTGTGGTATCCGGCAGAGTAGAATAGAACCAACCCATTACACTCACGGGTGTCGTATAAGGCGACTAGTGTCTGAGGCAGAACACCTTGCGCCTCCGTAGACCAAATCGTATGTATGCTTATTTCTTGTTCATACCTGGCGAAAACATTCTAGCTCTTTACTAAATTCATGAGAAAGAAGGAGACGGACATTCATAGACCATTCTATGAATGTCCCTCTTCTTGTTTGTCGTGTTGTTAGCAGATGTCGTAGACATGTTTACATCCTTCAAAATGATAGAAAAGAATGTTATCGTTTCTACAATGTTGATCGTTAAACTGTAGTTTTTTTCTACAGACATTAGAGAACGAGCGATCGACTCAGTCGTGTCAACTTGGCTACCAATTTAGCGCTATCTACAATCGCTTACGCCGAGGCGTTTACGATTGTAGAAAGAGAATCGATACGAAACGTTTGTAACTTGGCTAGGGATGCTGGTGTCAGAGTTTTTAATACCGCCCATGGGCCTCTGACTTGGATTTAAATGTGGTCGAGAAATATCTCTCAGTCGTGCAGGTTTCCTCACGATGTTTTCCTTCACCGAAGCAAGTGATAATTATACGATACGCGCATGAATCCCAAATTCAGAGGTGCGTGTTTTGCGTTCGAACTCGTGACTTACGACGGTCACACGACTAGGCTACTGCTACTGCTGTTAATACGAGTATGTAATGTCGCTTACATCCTATAAATCGTTTCTCCATTCATTAGCAAACCTGTCATCAAGATCATCCCGTTTATCCTCTTACCTACTCTCTGCAGCTAATGACCGCCGTATCTAGTTAACATGAGTAAATATTCATCAGCGCGACGCAAGATAAATGAGGGCTGCCACCTGCCGCCACCGCGCCGCACCGCGCCGCAACCTGATACCCGCCGCACACTTACCGCTTTTTAATCCTTTATTACCGGTTTAAAGCGGTTTAAACCGGTATTTAGCTTCACGCCTATGTCGCGATGTGGCAAAATGGTTTAGTTATTAAATTCTCGAACGGTTAGTGAAGGACGAGTGCAGGATACTTGGCTTGACGTGGTGATGTTTGGTAGAGGAATACAATTAAGTAAATGGTTTCCAGGAGATGGTAGCAGAAGAGTTGGAAGACTTACAGACAAATAGGTGAATCTTCATTGTCTCGGCGCTTTTCTGGTGGTTGTCACTTTTTTTCGGTTTAGGAATAGAGCGGCGGGGCTGTCTCATTTAAAAAAAATAGGTGGATGACCTAAAGACCTGATGATGAATCTTGCACAAACCATGGAAACATACCACTAAAGGAAACAGGAGGCTTTCAGTATTCAACAATGGAATAAGAAACTGCCAATAAGAGAGAATAAATTAATTGACTCTCATAACTTTACTGTTCGTATGAGTATTAATTAGTTCACCATTTCACTTCATATTTTTTATATTTCGCATCGTTTTAGAGATCAACGCCCTGCCTCGTAAATATTATTTTCTCGTATGTGACTTATTTCCAAACGCATATCTTCCATCTTCTGAGTTATTATTATTGGCTAAGAAACAGGAATTGTTCATCTCTTCTCTCAAAATACGCCACATTTTAGTCATCATTGCTAATCCAGTAGATATTTGCTCTGTACACAACAGATGGTGACAAGGAACTTTTACACCATATATATAGAGTCGGTAATCGACACACAGCGATTATCTTGAGTTACTGAACAAATGTTAGTAATTATATATTTCTGGCTATTGACTCAATGGCAAACAAATATTGTAAATCTATTAATAGACACGGCTGAACTAACTATGGCCGGTTTATTCTTAACTGAAGATTATCTACTTAATTGATAAATAGCGTTTTTGGTTGGATATCTTGAGTTGGTATCTTATCTGATGATGCAAATAAATACATAAATATAAATGATTATTATTTATTTCTATAAATAGATAATTAACTTTGGCATAGAGCTAAAGTTTTATACAGTTTTAACAGGACTTCAAATACTGTTAATATTGCTCACTCACGTGGAGTGAGCAATATGTGAGAGCTAAGAAATTTTGTTACAAATGACACTTCGATGCATTGGAGAAAATGTTTAGTCTGGCAGCGTATCGGCTTATGATAATCTTGGCCTGGAAATGTCCCACTGCAGGACAAAGGCCTCTTCTCACACGCAAAAATATATAAAAAATATACCTTTACATGCATTGATCAACACGCTTGCATAATCAAAGTTCAGTATTTCAAACGAAACCAGCATCTCAGTTGCGTAACACAATTTTGAAAAAATATTATTATTCATTGCTTTATATGTTTGAAAAATTCGTCTGCTTCACAATGGAAATAAAACAATGAATATTATTGAATATCATGGCCATTGTGACTGCGTTAGGTAATCACTCCGGTGTGGTGGTTTTCTTCATCTGGTTTCTCCATCACAATTTCAGCAGGGTACTACTTAACTGACTAAAGATAATTTCACTGCATACCCCTCACACATATTCTGACATGATTGTATGTGTAGCGTAAAAATCATAAAATGCGACATGGAAAAAGCCAAATTCTTTACTAAATCTAACTTCGAATTTCTAAAGTAAATTGCATTTATTGCACTCCTTTAGTAAGATCCACTCCATCGGGCATGATATGGGAAGTTCTCCGAATTTCCCGCAACTAAAGAGAACCCTCGGACCCTTAGGGAAATCAGCCCTTCGCAGTATGGTGTAGCTGTTGTCAATTTAAGTAAGTAGGTAGACATTCAGGCAGATGTTGTTATCTATCTAACCCATTGAATTTCTTTCGTCTGCGATGAGAAGCGGTACTGTATACACTATTTATCTTTTCAGGTTGGTTTTCAGAATAAATTCAGAAACACATCATCATGCCTGTAATTCCCTATGGATTAGGCAGAAGTGTACCTAATAATCAGTGATAGGAATAGGTAGTGCTTATTAGCCTAAACTTCGAAGAACAGAGACAAGAATCGGAGACTTCCTTAGACTATATTTTTTTCCGGGACATCACGTAAGTACATCAAAAATTAATGTTATTTGGAATACGTAATTGGTCTATGTTTACCTAAAGTTTGCGACTAGACATAACATAACACAGTCGTTACAACCATCAAAATTTCTGAAAGTTTTCTTTTTAAGAACATTTTGGAAACGACTTCTTCATCATAAAACTATGATACGCTCTCTTAGGTACGCACTCTTAGAATTTACAAATAAAAACTCGCCGTGGTCGCATAATAAAATATAGTCTAAGGAAGTCTCCGATTCTTTTCTCTGTTCTTCTTCGAAGTTTAGGCTAATAAGCACTACCTATTCCTATCACTGCTAATTATACACCCACATTTTACGAGTTATATGGGGGGAGGGCGAGCCTACACATTCAGCACCCCTAGCCAAGTTGACAATCTACAATCGTTAACGCTAGTAGAAAACTATTCAAATGAATGGGAATGACATCATCTCAACGTTAAATCACGTGATCAACACAAATGAATAGAAAAATCGTAGACAAGTTTACATCGTTCAAAATTATAGAATAGAATGTTATCGTTTCTACAATTTTGATCGCTAAACTCTTTGGTAGGAACGGTCACCATATACTAAAGTAAAGTGTTTTTTACAGAGATTAGAGAACGAGCGATCGACTCAGTCGTGTCAACTTGGCTACTAATTTAACGCTTTCTACAATCGCTTACGCCGCCGCCGAGTCGTTTACGATTGTAGAAAGAGAATCGATACGAAACGTTTGTAACTTGGCTAGGGGTGCAGATCTGATATAAATCATTTCCATGGTAGCGAAAGTGAGTGTCTCTGGTTGTGTTGTACGTTTTCATGCCTACACTACTAAACCAATTTGTTTGTTGGCAGGAAAATAACTTGGCATCTTGGAAAGTACTTACGCGTGTCATAAAATCCATGTCTTGGAAAATCGAAACTTCAAACACGAGCCAAAAGTGTTGTCTTATTCATCATCATATGCCAAACCATTTCATAACTATGTTGGGGTTGGCTAAGTCGGCTTGTAGTTTAAACTGATGCAGTTGAGTACCAGTTCTTTACATGGATGAACTGTCTATCTGTATATCCAAAACCTGAATTGTCCTTTTTTAAGGTTCCGTACCCAAAGGGTAAAAACAGAACCCTATTACTAAGACTTCGGTGTCTGTCCGTCTGTCCGTCTGTCCGTTTGTCCATCTGTCCGTCTGTCCGTCTGTCTGTCAGCAGGCTGTATCTCATGAACCGTGACAGCTAGACAGTTGAAATTTTCACAGATGATGTATTTCTGTTGCCGCTATAACAACAAATACTAAAAACAGAATAAAATTAATATTTAAGGGGGGCTCCGATACAACAAACGTGATTTTTTTGCCGTTTTGTCTAATGTATAGATAATGGTACGGAACCCTTCGACGCGAGTCCGACTCGCACTTGGCCGGTTTTTTTTTTCATAGTCCGATCTGTCCCATTCCTGGGCAAAAGCCTGACCCATTCCTTCCACTTTTATCGATGTTCTTCTCGCTAATTTCCATACAGATCTCCAAATTCCAGCCAAGCCTACCCAAGTTTTGAAAACTCGATCATTTCAGTTCTTGTCTCTGTGAAAGAAAATTCGATAACAAACAGAATGTCCTAGAAATTTGAAGACATGACACACTGTGACACCCAACAAACAGCCCTGGACCCGCATAGTGGGTTACCCCTCTTACGAAGCCCAACAGTATGGCAACTTCGAGTGGACCACGTGGGCTCGACAAACGGATGTGCGATTAACAATTGTGTAACAAAACTGTACTGCGTCTCACCATAGTTTTAATGCAGGCTAGTGCGACGTATGCTTCTGCGACAAATAGTTCGAACTTACCCAAATGCGACACTATTTTTCTATACATGGTGTACTAGAATCCTTTACAAGCTGTCAACGAAGCATTCTGTACCTCAAACAAAGTAACATTGCGCAAGAACTATTATTCTAATTATGCGATTCCATGCACGATAATAGGAGGTTTAAATCCCTGTGGTTTTTGACGTCATAATGCAGCCAAAGTACTGGCAATATTCATCAACCAATATCAGCTAATATATAGCTACTTCTGTCACTCCATTACGAGTAGGTAGAAGGATTATTTATGTACAGACGACCGCAGTTAGCATGTCACACAATACAAATGCTGATTTTGCTGATTTGCGCGAACATTTTCAAGGTGCCATGTAGGTAATCTATATTTATAAAGGCATTTTCTCTTTACATATAAAACAGTTTCGTGACTGACTCAATGCATCTTTGAATACATAACACTTGGAATGTTATAAGCCGTGAAGTTTGATGTCATTTTACATGGTGAAATAGTGAAGTTCTAAATGATAAATGATGTTTATTTTGCAAGTAGCTTTTTACAAACACTTTTACACGTTCTTCTTCCTTCCAAACATATTTGAATCTCCTACTGAACCCCTATGATTGGGTGTGATAAGGGTGATTTTCCTTAGACCTTCACTATAATTTTTCTTTCTATAAATCCACTTCACTTCGTCATACAAGGAACTCTAATGCACATGTATTGTGTCTAGAACTTTAGACTCATTGCAGGTGTTTAATTTGTGCATTGTCAGCAGTCCATGAATTTAATATTATCACTATACGTACATATTACAAAACAAAGTCCCCCGCCGCGTCTATCTGTCCCTATGTATGCTTAGATCTTTAAAACTACGCAACGGATTTTGATGGGGTTTTTTTTTAATAAATAGAGTAATTCGGTTTTAGTATATTATTTGTCCAGCAGGCGAAGCCACGGGCATCAGTTAGTTATATTTATAAAGTAGATGTATTTTGGGCTCGATTCCCAGATCTGACAAATTGTTATTGGTAGCAGCCACGGCGTCTGGATGTGTGCTCGGTTGATGACAATAGGCACGTCCTCTATTAGATACGACTACTCTATTAAACATTACTAGGGAAATGTGGGCGTACTATTTCACCCCTGCCTAACCATTCCGGGATTACAAGCGTGATAATCATCATCATCTGCCTAGCCTTTTCCCAACTTTGTTGGGGTCGGCTTCCAGTCTAACCGGATGCAGCTGAATACCAGTATTTTACATAGAGCGACTGCCTATCTGACCTCCACAACCCAGTTAGTACCGGGTAATACGATACCCCTTGGTAAAACTGGTTGTCAGACTTTTTGGGCCCCTGACTACCTTACGACTGTCAAAGATCTACAAATGACAGCCGGGACCAACGCGGCTGTCCCAAATCAAAACACAGTAAGGGACATTTTTGTCAAAATCAAGATTTTTACACCACGCTTTAAACACAGTAAATGCCCACAATATGCAAAAACCCTATTTTCAATAAAGGCCTCCATTCCCAATATAGCGATACCATAAAACCTAGTAAGTGCACAAACTAAACCGCAAACCCCAAATCAAAAACCTAGTAAGAGCTGATAACCAGTTCAAAACACAGCAAGGCACACGTACTTACCTACTTTGTTTTGGATTGGGAATTTCCACTTGCTAGGTTTTTGATTTGGGAATTAACATGTCTAAAAGACCATCAAATCTAAAAATTACACAGTATAGCACACACCCGTCGGAGTTTTTATCTCCAAAATTAGGGTTTAAATTAGTGAGAAAATATCAAATTGCTGCCATTTTTTCGGGAGAGGGGCGGGGTGCCGTGTGACTTCATTTATAGCGTCGCGCCGATCGCCAGTACGTGGCCAGCACTAGATTAGACTAGACGTGATTTTGTTGTCTGACATACCCACATGAGCGCTGACTCAGTTCATGGAAACAGAGAAAAAGATGCACCGTAATCAAGCAGTGTTTGATTTTGAGGACTTGAAAAGTTTAATCCGTCAAGCTCGAATGAAAATAAGGATTGTAGAGCCCCAAAATTACCACGATTGGCCGAAAAGAAAAGAGAACCGCGATCTAATAGCAACCCTTTAAAGAATTTTCAGTTGAACTCAATCGTTCAGGTCACATTCGTTCGAGGTATGCGTTAGATGTTGTATAAAACCTCTTTCAATGAGCCATTCGTTCCTTTGGACTATATGATAAAAAAAATTGACCCTTCAGTGTGGCCCGCTTCCAGGAACGAACCTCGTGGCATTAAAACATCCAAAAAGGAGGAAATAATTAAAGAGCTGGTAAAAATTATGCCCGAGTCCAGAAAAAAATTTTGGCAAGACTTACCAGTTCATGACAGGTCTCCGGACTTAGTAAACGAATGATATATATATATATACATGCGTGTGTATACACACACACACACACACACACATTTTTGTTTCGTACTTTGAGTTTATCTGTTTTTGTTATTAATTCCTATCCTCCATTCCTATAAAACTATAATTTGAAACTTTTCACATTAAATAACTTTATCTTCTAAAACTTAGAAGAATAAACATGCTTAATTCTCGTTAATGTGTTTTACTGGAATAGTTTTTAGATACCAACTTAGAATATTTATTTACTCATTTTCTTTATATATAACTTCTGTCATAACTAAAAGTTTTCAATAAAAATCAAAACCTTATAATGTCTTATGTACATTACCTACTTACTGTGTTTTGGCTTGGTCTCCATAATCTATGATGAGTATTGGTTACAATTTCAAAAACCTAGTTACATCTCATACTGTGTTTTTGTTTTGTTTCCATGGGCAATAATTAGTGTTGGATCCCATTTCAAAGTTAGTAAGTGTTATAAAACGTGCATCAAATGATATTCTTAAAGTTTTAATATGCAAAATTGTAGACAATAACCTCATCTACCATCTCCAAGAATCATATTAAGCTGTAGATTCATACTTTGATAAGGCATAAGCCCTCCTGTAAAATTTGTCCGAAGTCCCTTGCTGTGTTTTGATTTGGGACAGCCGACGGCTTAACGTGCTTTCCGAGGCACGGAGGAAACTCGGTATGTAATGGGCGGTCACCCATCAACAGACCAAACTAGGCAAGCACGGCTTAACCTAACGATCGACCCGAGCGGCTGTTATTATTTAGCCACGAGCTCCTGCGCACAGGCGTGGTAATGTTATGTATAATTTTCTTACATCACCACACATGTTATCGTAAAACAAACTAATTGTAACTTAATCAACTTACATGTTCCTAAATTGAGCACTTCATAACATGCATGGGCCATCACTAGTCCTGATTGTTACTAATTAATTAACACTCCACAAGTCCATATCGATAGCACCTGGTTAATTGATATAATAACCTCGTTAGCCACCACTTAGTAACATGGTGTTAAACTACAAACATAGTACCTAAACAAATCTGTAATTTTGTATTTGGTTTACGTGGAAAACTAGAATTGGTGATCCGATGGACGCTTTACCTGCGACATAAGATCCAGATTCGCTTGATTGTAAAATGCAAAAGTGAGTAAAGCTAATTTTGAGTCATAACACAGAATGATTACGGTGTATACGAGTACGTATGCCAATTTTCTTACAAACAATCCAATTTCAAATTTCCAATCAAATTTCAATTGGGTTTAACAAGTTCAGTTTAAAAAGGTAACGGACAGACCGACCGACTGACAGAGTTACTTTCTTTTATGCTTTTATGCTCTTATTACATGGGACTTAAGACTATCACAATTTTTCTTGTATTTGAGTGTGTTAAGAGTCTAACACTCAAGTACAAGAAAAAAATTGATTTTTATTTTGAGCGCTCCCTAGAGAAACAATCAAACTTTCTGGGCATGGTTTTTTTTTTTTTAATTTTGTGGCCACATCTAAACCATAATCACACATCAATAATCTCTGTTTAGATGTGTTGCAATTACACTCAAAGTACTCGAGCTCATCAACAAAGAAAACCACGGATATTATCCCGTAAGTACTTTGAGTGTAGTGAAAAAAAACACTCAAAAACAAGAAAAATTGTAATAGCCCTCTTAAACATAACTGGCAAAATGTGGGTGTACTATAAGGTACCTACACTCTGCCTAACCCTTCGGCGATTACAGGCGTTATGTTATATTTTATCCTAATTTCAATTTCAACCTACATCAAAAGTTTCACATAAAACCTTAACGAGATGTTTACAAAACAGTTTAGAGAGCTCTTAATCAGCCATGCTCCGTTGCATTTTATTGTGTACCTCAAGTATCTCCTGCCCACGCTTTAAAGATTGATAAACAGCTAAAGTTACTTGTTGGAAACTCTTGAAATGATACCTTTGAAACGAAAACCGTTGAGAGAGTTTCGCAAAGTTGCCTCTTCCAGTCAAATAAAGACGTTTTGTGAGAGCTGGCCCTTCGTTTTGCCGTGTGATGTTCACATTTCGTAAGATTGAGCTTTGTCGTCTTTTTAAGTTGTTTATTTTGAGAACTTTAGAGAATAAATACTATTTTATGTTATCGTTTATTTTACTAATAAGAATAAAATGTAAAATGTTGCAAAACTTCGTTTTAACAAAAAACTAAAATGCACAACCCTTTTTTTAACACAATTATTGTTAATTAAAATTATTTTTTTAATGTTATAGTGTTTAACTCTTCGATACTCGCAATTACAGACACAATAAAAATAACAATGCACCGTTCTCCTTCGGGAACGGCTGGGGACATACGGGTATGTTATAATTTTTAATGTTTAGAAATAGCACAGAATCGTGATCGTTGGAAGGAATGGAGGGAGGCCTTTGCCCAGCAGTGGGACAATACAGGCTAGATATAATAATAACATATAATAATGTTATAGCTTTACTATAAATACTTTCATGGCCCCTGTTCGCCCTAACGCGTCCATCAGCACAATGTTTTGAGTGGTTATCACTAAGACCTACCGTAACGTTATATTTCACCCAAAAAAAAAGTTGTTTGCCAGCAATAATGTTTGCGTACAGTTACTTAATTTGAGGTACAGGATGCTTGGTTGACGGCTTCGTGAAGAGTCAGTTTACACCCTGTATGTAAATAGCTGCGGGGACCGAGTGCTCACAGCCTTTTCAAGGAAATTTCAAAACGCTTAGTTGACACTTTCCATGACCCAAGGGCTGGCTTTTACTTTGGCCAGAGGCTAAGCATTGCCATAAAACGTGGCAACGTGGCCAGTCTCTTGGGCACGTTACCAGTTGACAGAGTTGAGGGGTATTTTGACGCCAATTTCTAGTTTATTGTTACCGAGGTTAGTTACTATAGGGTTGTTTTAATTTATGTAGATAACTGGCAAATATTTTGGTATTTCATCGTTGCTGTTCATGTATAAAGTTATGTATAATCTTGTATTCTAATAACAAACAAGCATTTTATTTTTGCCGTCATGATTTTAACTTGACAAACTAGAGCTAGGCCGATGAGTAACAATTTATTTATTATTGATAACTTGTGGTAATGGTACATTTTATACAAAATTAACAATACAAAATATGCAATAATAATATTCAAATACGTAGTTTTGAAATCCAATAATTTACGTTGCGATCACTACCGGCTCGGCTGATATAATTAGCGGCACAAAGTGTATTGTGGTAATAATTACGAGCTTCCAGTCCCAGGCGACGGGAGATAGCAGCATCCATTAGCACCCCATAATTATATAGTACCTAATGATTAATGGGAACTTGGGTGCATCAGAGATGCATGTTTCATAGAAGGATTGTATTATACAGTAAATTTTCCAGATGAGATGTAAAAGCCAATAACGGTGTTTATTTATTTATTATATTTATTAAACACTTGAAGCACAAAGTACAGAGGTGGACTTAATGCCATGACATTTTCTACCCGTCAACCTCATAGGAAGATTCAACTGGATGAATTTTCGAAGCATGAAAGGAAATAATGAATTCGGTTTTTCTACACATACGTCTACGATTAAATTTTTCACTGCTAGCACGTTTTCTTCCGTAACAGCCGTCACAGGGCGACCACTTCTTTTTTCATCCCCGAAAGTTATTCGACCGCGCTTGAATTCGTTATACCAACGATACAAGGTTGCCTTAGAAGGGCCTTCATCCTTGAATGCCATTTGAAGTATATCGTACGATTCGTCCGGTTTCAGGCGACACTTGAAATCGTAAAAAATCATAGCTCAAAAATGTTCCCGGCGCAGATCAATTTTTAATGAGGCACGATAATTTAAATTAGCTCTCAAACAATGCGGAGCAAAATTTCGAAATTGCAACCATAGAGATAGAAAGAAAATTGCAACGTACCTATTTTTTTTTACTTAGAAATAATCATATTTTCAGAATAGCTATGACTGGCCAGTCTCTCATACATACAAACTTTTTTTCGCAATACTTTCTGAGTGGCCTGGTATTTCAGTTTTAGCTGAATTTCTTTTTAACGACTTCCCAAAGGAGGAGGTTCTCAAAATTAATTCTGGACGTTTCAACTGGGTAACTGATTTTTTTTTTGCATTTGTTACAGGTACTTATAAAATCCTGTGATCACTTTTTGGTTCAACAAAAATCGTTTTTATAACAAGGTATGTACCTAACCCTTCCCTTGCAATTTCAAAGGCTATGTGTATAATAGGGCACGCTTTGAAAAATCAAGTGGAAGATTGTAATAAAAAGAAAAAGTTGCAAGATGGGTTGACCTCTTCTAATCCGGGCCCGTTATTCCGGTGCCCGGTCCGTAATGGGTCGGTTCATTTCCGTCTCTTTCTATCGATGAGACCCGTTTTCTGTTAGCTTTCCTACTTTTCGTAGTTATGTTTTTGCTCAAGTGTAGGTATTATTGTAACTATGTTATTGATCAACTTTTCGAATATACTTGGGTACTTACTAGCCAAAGTGTCTGCCCAGGGCTGCCTGTTGTTGTGAGCTGTGGTTACCACCACGTTAAAAACCCAAGCTGGTAATTTGATTGTCCGAGTAGTTTTTTCATCAAAATGTACCAGTATGTCCAAGAACAATTCGAAGACCTGCGACATCTACAACCCCGTATTGGGCTCGCACGGTGGATTTAAGCTACCTGTCCACTGGAGCGGCGAAGAGAAAAGAGAAGGGAGCTGTGTAAATTATCTCTAATCTATACGTACACTAATACTAAAAAAAAAGAGGAAAGATTTGTATTTTTGTGTGTAACGAATAAACTTAAAAACTACTGGACCGATTTGAAAAATTCTTACAGCAATGGATAGCTACATTATCAGCAAGTAACATAGGCTATATTTTATCCCCGTACCCCCACGGGGACGGGAACTACGCGAGTGAAACCGCGCGACGTCCGCTAGTCCATACTAATATTATAAAGAGGTAACATTTGTTTGTAAGTTTGTATGTAGGGGGTAATCTCCGGAAGTAAAGAACCGATTTCAAAACTTCTTTCACCATTAGAAAGCTACATTCACTTTAAAGTCGGTGCCAGTTAACATCGGAATAGAGGTCATTGCTCCGACTTTCATCCCGATATCTAAATATTAGCGATACTGTCGCTCCATCCGTACAAACCTGTCGCAAAACTGATATCGCTTGAGTCTCATAATACATCCACAGTGTCCCACATACATAACACAGTGCACAACCCAAAAAAATAAGAAATCGAGCAAACGTACCCTACGAAATTAATTGATTTAAATAATTTATTTTCGTTTTTAACACTATTTTAACTTACTCGAGACAATTTTAATAAAGTAAATATATTATTATACATCTTAAAATTAGGATCTGAGACTTTTGCGCGAAAGACATTTGCGCAAAGAACACTTGTTGCGCGCTCCCACTTGCGCGAAAAGACATATGCGCACATGGACTTTTGCGTGAATGGACTTATGCGCGAAAGGAATCTTGCGCGAATGGACACTTGCACGATTGGACTCTTGCGCGACTTAATGGCCACTGAGGTTTACTCTGTAGAGTAAACATAACATCACGCCTATTATTACTTGAAGGTGTTTTTTTTTTGGCTTTTCCGTCATGAGTGTCGTTTTCATGGTTTTCGGGGTCGCTGATAATGAAAATGAAAATGATTTGATGAAATCAGATTTAACCAAAGGCAAGGTAAATCATTGAATCCATTTCACTATTCGTCATTCAAAAGTGCCTTTGAATGACCTAATTGAAATAAATAATTAATGACCTCATTTTCTTTATCCTTTAACCATGAAAACGACGGCTACGAGTATAACGGAAAAACCGATTTTTTTTCTCGGCGCCATCTTGGTTTTTCATTTTAACCTCATTTCGTTATCAACGATCCTGAAAATCATGAAAACGACACCCATGATTAAAAAACCAAAAATTTTCCTCGGCGTCATCTAGGATTTTCGTTTGGACCTCATTTTCATATTCAGGGACCCCTAAAACCATGAAAACGACACCCATGACGGAAACACCAAAAAAAATCCCGGACGCCATCTTGGATTTTCATTTTGAACTAATTTTCGTAATCAACGACCCGGAAAACCATGAAAACGACATCCATGACGAAAAAACCAAAAAAATCTTGGACGCCATCTTGGATTTTCATTTTGAGCTCATTTTCGTAATCAACGACCCCGAAAACCATGAAAACGACATCCATGACGGAAAAAACAAAAAAATCTTGGACGCCATCTTGGATTTTCATTTTGAGCTCATTTTCGTAATCAACGACCCCAAAAACCATAAAAACGACATCCATGACGGAAAAACCTAAAAAATCTTGGACGCCATCTTGGATTTTCATTTTGAGCTTATTTTCGTAATCAACGACCCCGAAAACCATGAATACGACATCCATGACGGAAAAACCAAAAAAATCTTGACGCCATCTTGGATTTTCATTTTGAGCTCATTTTCGTAATCAACGACCCCAAAAACCATAAAAACGACATCCATGACGGAAAAACCAAAAAAATCTTGGACGCCATCTTGGATTTTCATTTTGAGCTCATTTTCGTAATCAACGACCCCAAAAACCATAAAAACGACATCCATGACGGAAAAACCAAAAAAATCTTGGACGCCATCTTGGATTTTCATTTTGAGCTCATTTTCGTATTCGACGACCCCGAAAACCATGAAAATGACACCCATGACGGAAAAACCATAAGTATCTAAATATTAATTATGACATCACAAAAACTATCTCATCACAAAAAATTATAATTCTGATCTTATGCCGTTTTCATTTTACGAGGTCATCGCGTCAGGTGTGCAACACATTATGGTCACGGTGCGGGGGCGTTTACGTCACACATAAATGTATAAGCATAAAATTAGTTTTCTAGCAAAAAATAATAATAAATTCGAATTGGAACAACACAAGATTCTCAACCCCTGTATGTCTAGCCGACTGGTATTATGATACTCTAGCGATGTAGCAAAGTATCGCTTTTTGGTCGATTTAGGTAACTAGTAAGTGTCGTTATCGCTTTGTGATCAAAAACTTGGTAGGTAGGTGTTAATGACCTCTATTCCGATGTTAACTGGCACCAACTAATTTATTTGCATAAAATCTAAACCCCGCTCCGCTCTTCTCTTCAGGCAGAAACAATAAACATAACAAACATTCATTGCACGTCGTGAGTGCGATAAATGGGTTACCACTCAGCATGATGCTGTGCTATGGGGGCCCACAGCACAGCGCTGGTTTTCAGTGGTCACCCGTGAAAAGAAAAAAACGTACGGAAGACAACATAGGACACGTACAACTATGTTGTGGTCGGCTTCCAGTAAAACCGGACGCAGCTGAAAATGAAAATCATTTATACAAGCTCGAAATTTTCACAACGGCTAACTATTAAAAGATTCGCTACCTCCATTAAGAGGACAGCAAAAAGTAGATAGGTGAACGAAAGTGCACCTTTTCGAGGGTTACACACTAGCCTAGTTTCCATTTTAAAAACACATGTAGGGTAGCATTGCTCTGTGGTGTTGTGGAATATGCAAAATGTAGTGTATTTTCTCTTTGTTTTCTGAGTGTGAGGGTAGTTTTAGGCGGCTGCTCGGGGAATCGCGTTACGTTCGAGCTCGTAAATAAGAATACTTCGGCCACATGCGGGGGCACTTTTATTTTGGTGTTGTATCTACATATTTTGTAGTTTATTCATTATCCATTTTGTCTTGTGATTTTATTTTATGGTGTCCTGGTATTCAGCTTATTTTTGGGAATGCTGGTTAACCTGTAATTGGCGACTGTGTAACTTCTAAAACCTATGTATATTTAAGATATGTTGTTCACAGAAGCTGTTGGTGAACCTACATAACTGTTTTTTGGAAAATATAAATAAGTATGAGTCTATTATTTTGAAATTATTAATAAATATCATGGTTAAATTAAAATGGTTTTAATTTACACAAGCTGAGGTATATAAACTCGAGACAGTTTTTAACCACAAATTCATTTTGTGAGCTCATAGACCAAATATACCAAATGTCATCATCATCATCTACCTAGTCTTAGCTAATACCAGTATTTTACATGGAGTGACTGCCTATCTGACCCCCACAACCCAGTTATTACTGGGTAATACGATACCCCTTGGTAAGACTGGTTGTCATGGGCTACTGACTTCCTGCGTAACAAATGACAGCCGGGACCAACTGCTTAACGTGCTTTACGAGGCAATCCGAGGCACGGAGGAAACTCGACATGTAATAGGTGGTCACCCATCCACAGACCAACCTAGGCAAGCACGGCTTAACCTGAAGATCGACCCGAGTGGCTGTTATTACTAAGCCACGAGCTCCATCAAATAACCAAATGTACCAAATAATGTAACCGCGGTTAATAATTTCTATCAGGTTGTACTTAATAACCAAAATAATTAAAAATAAATGGCTTGTCCGTGTATAAAAAGAAAATGTTCAAGATACTGAACAGTGAAGGGTTAGACTAATCTATTAACACCTACACTGAATATCTGCCCACTCAATAATAATAAACGATGAAAAGTGATACAATATCGGATTGATCAGTGTATCCGATTTGATTTAGGATATAACTAAGGCGTTCCAAAGAGTCGAGTTCTCCCCTAAAACCATTACTTATTTTTGTAAATAGACTTCCGCAAAATAACGTCTTACTCGATATTAAGTTTTATGACCGACTATTAATATCGATATTATTTAGTTTTAAGATAACATCGTAACCAACAGTTTATGGTATTGTATTGACCATGTCTTTTACAAAGTTCTTGGAATGGAAAAACAAAACACAAACCGCCAAATTAAAATTTTCTTACGTTTTGCTAATTTGCATATCTAGACCAACGCGGCAGTCATTAGTGTCGTGGCAGTGTAATATTTAACCAAATAGTAGGACAAGCAAAATTACGCATAGTTAAGTTACCAATAATAATTAAACGAACGAAATTCAACCAGCTTACAACTAGCTTACATTACTACTTAAAAAAAAAAACATCGCGGCTTAAAAAGCTCTATTTTTCTCACTTTCCTACTCCTAATAACGTTGCCATCCTTGTTTGCAAACTTCTCAGCGCTTTCCACTTTACCTGAAAAAAGTGTACAAATCATAAATATTACGGGAGGAACGCGGATGGGGTGCAAAAAGCTGCCGTTACCTCGTATATTGAAGGAACAGGTTCGATTACCAGTGCAGCTGACAGTTATGAGCCAAGCCCGACTAAGATTACGCACGCAACACATGAAACCTTTTTAGATACAACCTTTTTATATTATGCAGCTGAAAAAACTGAAAAGCGAGCAAACATTTTTGTCATGTTGCTTAAACCAACGGCAAACTTAAGTTTGTAGCGCAAAAATGTGTGAATGCAAATAAACACACAAATAGCTAGCGTGTGTTATGTGTCATTCGCATGTGTATGCTCGTATGTGTTGGGCCATTATCTCCTAAATGAGAACGTCACCGTTAATTTGCGGTGGTCACGTTATATGTCGGTTTTAACGACTTCACGTAATGAGATCTAACTTTATGGTCTGCTTTTTAATGGTTTTCATCTTACGGACGGCGGGGAATTGTGCAATTACTATTGTAAACAGGTAATGTTTCCTTTGTTAAATTAGTTCTTTTGTAATAAATTCATCGAAGAGAAGAGATAATGGTGTCGATTTTGTTGTGCACAAACTAAACTTAATTTAGGCTATTGCTATGTTTTTCTCTCTAATAAAACGAGAAAGATACGGACGTAATTTAGAGCTGTCAAATGAAGGGTGCACGTAAAAACATGTCGACTGAAAACACGGTGGACCGCAAGGCATAAACTAGTTTGACATCTCTAACTTAGTTCATAGCTATAACCGTCCTTTTCTCGCACTGCCTTTTAGTAAAAGATAGCAATAGCCTAAATTAAGTTTAGTTTGTGCACAACAGAATCGACACCATTATTATTTATACTGTTTCTCAAAATTGATCTATAACTCTCTAAAACAGCCCATTTATAATCCAGCGTTTGTCTGTTTCATCATAATATTACGTAAATATTGCGCAGTATTTACACCACAAATAACATTCTGTTGATGTTCATTGTTCATATTTACTTGGCTGAACATTAATAACTTCATACTCGCGAAATATACGTATTACGTACAATATTTCATTTGGCTCACCTCGCGTGCTACTCACGCCAACGTTTTCCCTCCGAAAGTTCGCCCACCATTCAAAAGTTTTTAAATCTATTAAACAAGTTACCGACTTACCTACCTATCAGCGTCGGATGCTTATAAACACAAAATGAAATCTATACCACAGAGTGCGAACTGTTGTGTAACACGCACGCCACACGCAACGTCGACGCACCGCTAACGCCGTGACGTCACGAAACGCAGATAAAAGGAACCCTCAGGAAAAGATTCACCTTCAATATTTATGAACTCTATTTTCGGTGACACTTTCATTGAGAATTGCGCCGTTGAGGATAATACATAGTAACCTCGGCCTTTACAATGACGAGCAGGATACCTACTCTAGCTAAGTACGTACGCAAACCGTAACTTTGTTAGAAATGCTGACACAGCGGTCGACCGGAGTCATTGGTGGCGACGCACGCAACGAGAATATTCCTAAGTGACACT
Organism: Xestia xanthographa; assembly: GCA_905147715.2. Taxonomy (NCBI): domain Eukaryota; kingdom Metazoa; phylum Arthropoda; class Insecta; order Lepidoptera; family Noctuidae; genus Xestia; species Xestia xanthographa. Next base: position 19,508,067 of record LR990655.1, on the reverse strand, counting down.
CAAAAAGTAAAAGGTTCATCGCCCTGCAAGCTATATACTGCGTCTGTGTTGAGGAGCGCAGGGACAATAAAATGCGAGCTAGGGTCACCACAGCGATGTTTAGTATAATGCTCGTCTGGTCCCGTCGGATGGCCCGCTGCCATTTGAATTTCTGAAAACGTTTCCTAGGGGATCAGCCCTGGCTCTGAGTAGATAGCGTCTGAGTCCTCCCCGAGCTGTGTTTTGGCAACCCTGTTTGAGCCACTCGGGTCTTGGATATACTTTGAATAGAAATTACGTAATCGACAAAATTTTGACGCAGCCTGCGGCGTCCTCCCTCCCGTCTTCTTTATCGACGCTGTACATCGCCATTGCATTAGAGTTTTCCTTCAGAACACCGACGCGCTGATTTAATTTTCTTTTGACCTGCAAATTAGGCCCGTTATCGACAGAATGTAAATTAATTTTGCGCACGTAATTGAATGATGTTTCTCATTTAAGACGATCTGATACCTACTGAGTTTATAAATACTATAAGAAGATTTATTTTATAGATATACATGCAGCAGTGATATTTTGAGAAAGATAAAGTTTTTTTGCGAAAGACTGCCTCGTTGGTCTAGTGTTGGCTATGAGTTACTGGGTTCAATTCCCGGGTCGGGCAAAGTGATATTGGGTTTTTCCATCAGGAATTTCTCAACAGTACAGAGTCTGAATTTGTGCCCGGTTGATGGCAATTGGCTCGACCCCTATTACATAGGACAACATAACTGGCAAAATGTGGGTGTAGGTACTATTAGATACACATCTGCCTAATCCTTCGGGGATTATAGGCGTGATATTATGTTATGTGTTTTAGTTTCAATCTATTGCAAGTCATCATCATCATCATCATCAGCCTATAATGTTCCCACTGCTGGGACACGGCCTCCTCTCAATGAGAGGGAATGGGCTATAATCCACCACGCGGGCCCAGTGCGGATTGGTAGATGTCACATGTCTTCGAATTTTTGGTTCTAGGACATGCCGGTTTCCTCACGATGTTTTCCTTCACCGTTTTGATAGCAGTGGTGATGAAATAAATTACACAAAGTAATGCGCCTGTCTGGGTTCGAACTCACGGATTACTGTTCGTAAGTCAGGGCCGCCACCACTGGGCCACCACTGCTCTACCATCTATCTCAAGTGCGTCGCCTCAATTATTGAGCATTTCATTAAACCCACGTATGTTTATTAAATACATGCGGTAGCTTCGCAATCACTCTACAGTCATTTGTGCAAATCCAAGCAAGATTGCAATTTGCAGGACGGTCGGGAGAGGACGTCTCGTACTCTCCACCTCTCACTCTCACGCAAAATTACCTTACGCTAGACAGAGAAAGTCCATTAGGTTTTATGGCCTCCACTTCGCAGGACGAATGGTGCTCGAAACGTTGAAATTAATTAAATTCTCACCTAAACGCGACTCAAAAGCAAAAGCGAATTGTGCTCTTTCAGAAATAGGTTTAGGTACCTAGGTACATTTTCTTTTAGCTAGTTTTTTTTTTTTAGCGAAAGCAAAATGTTTTCTAGCTGACACTGTGATTTTTGATTCATGGTTATTTTCAGTCAGAGTTTTTGATGGGTATTTTTCATAACGATGATTGGCAGAGAATTATTTAACTTTTCAATATTATGAAACGTGTTGTATGTAAGTACGTCTCAATCGCTGATATCTTCTAAAGGTCACCGACTTCTGTAAGTAGTGTGTTTGGCAACTTTCCTAGCTTCGACAGTTTACTCATGGTAGAATTATCAAGATGGCTTTAAAGCTTCTAACGCACACTTACGGTTTAGTAGGTATACAGCCTGTCATTTTCAGAATTAATTTGTTTTTCATCATTTCTTGTTTTTTGTCATTTCAGTTGCTTGGCTTGGCCGTTTCGTTACTACAAGAACTATTGTTTCCCTGAAAATTAATGAATAGTGGATACATTTTTAACCTTACGCCCATGTGAATGTAGCAAAATGACCAAGCCACATATTTTGACTAGGGTGTAGAGTTTGTACAGTTAGACCTTGTAGAGTTAAGGCATGGGGCTCTACATGAGATCTGATAACTTTTTGACAGTGCGAGTCATATGATCTCGTCTTGGCAACATTTTTACCTGGAAAAGGTTTTGGTGGGATTATTATTTGCTCATAGTTCTATAAATAGAAGCTGTTTTTAAATTAAATGCGTTACAAAAATTTACACATGATAAACATCGACAGCAACCTCTTTTTAAATCAGGCGGATATCGTCATATCGAAAAGTCCTTTAGAAAAACAACGCGGCTATATTTAACGAGGCAAAATTTCACCTCGCCTTTTGTAGGCATCTTTGCTGCAACCCAGCAATCAGCCGACTATTCATTTAGGTCTATTCCGGCGAGACGTCATCAAATTGCAGCTAAGAAATTCTACCTTCATTTTAAGACACCTGAAGAGGTGCCTAAAGACCAGGACCCTTCTATTCAAAGTTATTTTACTGCAAATTACACTCGGTTTGCAATTAAAACTATGTACATCCATGAATAATTCATAAGGAAGCAATTTGCAATGTTCCGACCGACATGTGTCATGTGTGAGCACTACGCCCAATTACTCATACAATACGGCGGAGTGCGGTTTACAAGGAACATAACTCTCTCTTTAGTTATCGTGTCGCTCGAGACCGGGAGTCCGGGACGGCGAAACAGATCCGCTATTGTATCCCCGTCATTATGACACTCTCTATTGGGGCTCTCTTTCAACACACCGCCACCGCCGCAAAACGAAACTTATTCGATTTCAAAACCGCATTAATACGCGTGACGAAGGTACACACTTACATTTTATTTGAGTTGAAAACTTTGTTATTGTTTTCAAAGTACTTAATACCTATCTCTATCATTTACGAGCGGCTGTTTGTGCAAATGCAAATTTCATGTTTAATCACTTCTCCCCGAACGATCCCAGTTTTTGGGTATTATATCAGAAAAGTTTACTCGTAAAAATCTGGCATACTGAGGCTAAATCGTAAACCAGTAGAGTTTCAAAAGCGGCTACTTTTTAGCAGGAATGTCTCCGGCGGCCGCGTCGAACTTCCGAACTTACGACTCTCATTTTAATAAACGTGGGCGGCGGTTGCGCCACCCGACATTCATTTGTTTTACAGTGTAACTTGTTTAAATTATAGCAGACCAATACAACGTCGTCAGAGGAAAAAGTTTTGAAAGTTGTTTTAGGTAGCAAGTTTATAGCAGCGGCTGCTCCCGCGGACTCTGCGTTGTCGATAAATCTTGTTTACTCTGCAGATTTCGATTTTCTCCCTATTTCAGATACCTGAAATATCTTGTTCAGTTCGGTGTCATGTACCGAGGTGCATAGCAAAACTAATAGGGTAACAATTTATCCACAAAATTCCAGGTTCCTGCAAACTATTTCTTGTTACTTGGATATAACATAAATTGGCAGAGGTACTCACCACGGCCACATACTGCCGATATATAAATCGTAACCCAATCCCAAACAATATCTATAAATTATCACACAAGGGGAAATAACACGGATGTGAAAAAACAATAAAAGTATTGTCGGCAATCGGCGCGAGGACATTTAATTCAGTAATGGATTCTTCTATCTGAACGTGCATCTTTTAACGCAGATTTCATTTTCAACCGACTTCCAAAAAGAGGAGGTTCTCAATTCGACTGTATTATTTTTTTTTGTTTGTTACCTCAGAACTTTCGACTGGGTTAACTGATTTTGATGATTCTTTTTTTAATATTGAAAGCTGGTGCTTTCCGTGTGGTCCCATTTGGTAAAGATGCTGATCTTCGGAGATATACAATGGAACTCTTCAAAAATAGATGGCAAACCTGCAGTGATTGCTGGAATCGCTTGGATTTTTATTGTTTACACAACATCATGACGTAACATCACGCCTGTATGCTCTGAGGAAATAGGCAGACGTGTACAATACACCCAGATTTCAACAGTTAGTTATGTTAAGTTCCATTTATTGGGGATAAGCCTATTACCATGACATATATTGTTACCAATGTAAAATAAATTTATGGCAAATATTTTTTTGGGAACAACTAAAAAAAACTTTTTTGCAAAAAATAAAACCGACTTCAAAAAACACAAAAAAGTGATAAATAACTTTAGCTTCAGAAGTCGGTGGCAAAAAAAAAACTGAATCAAAGAAACAAGTCACCGGCAATTTAAAAATCAATGTAGACCAAAGACATTCCAATATTTACGAGCGATAGACGATAGACCCAAAAGAGTAGAATGCTATCTGTGGTTGGTTTATGGTAGGTAATGTAAGGTAGGTATGTATTCTCTTTTATCTGTGGTTCAGCTTTCAAATTGACGTGACGTATTTTTTTTCAAACTGATTTTTCACTTACTTTTTCTACCAAAGTAACCCTCGAAAACTTATAATTACAACTAATAAATAATGACAGAAAAAAAAACCGATAACGATTTTCATAAAACTGGGCTAGAATGCATTAAAAATATAATGTACCGAAAACATGATAGAAAATAAGACACCGATGCTGACCAGATGGCCGAGCCAAGGAAAATGACAGAACAGAACACCACCACCACGACGACGAGGAAGAGGACGGCTACCAGCGAGATTGGGACCTCGTTGTAAATAATCATAATCGATTTGATTCGATTCAACAGTTAGTAAACAGGCTCTGAATAGACCCGGTGAAAATATTTAGCCTAAGATTTAGCCGTATGCGATAAACTCAGTCCATGTCATGCGCGCATCATTTTAAAATAAAAATAAAATAAAAAAACACTAGTGTTTTATTTCAGACAAAATACCAGTATACAACAAAAATAATAATAAATTGAAACGAGCACACAGAATCAGCAAGAGTGACAGAAAAAAGGGGAGGCCTATAATTCCCAGCAGTGGGTGATTCCGGGCTGATATGAAGATTATGACGATGATGTGAAGGCTGTGTTTAGGACTCAATTTTTGCTCAGTAGCCCCCTATGGGGCTGATTTTTAATGATTTCTTTACTGTCTTTACTATTTTATCCCGCGATTTTGACGACGTCGTCGACCGAACGAGCTTTAGGACGGCCCTGGTTTCTATGGCCTAACCATGGCCACCACTCGTTCAAAGCCTTCTCATACGCAATCCATTATAAACCTAATCGGTCCATCTTCTATCCGCATACACAAATATTGAAACACATCGAACATTTCAATTGGAAGAGAGTATAAACGCTATACAGATGACATACTCAAACGCATATATTATGAACATCGCATTTTTCACTTCCGGGATAGTTAGCCATGTTAGCATCACGGTCAACAAAATAATTAGGAGTGCAATGTATTGAGTTCAGAACTTAGGGCGGTTTCACAATAGCGAGTTTTAGGCGCGTTTAACGTATATGCGCGCCTTTTGTCTCCCGCGCAACTCTACTAGCGTTGATGCGCTCGTACATGTATGACCGGGCTATGTGCGTCCGGGTTTTTTTTTTTCAAAATACGCTTGTGTCTAACCGCCCTGCACCTATTGACCTCATTTTTCTAGCTGATCCCGTTGCAAGATAACATGGAGTTTCTTAGAAATAATTCCAAACAGCCTAAGTTGAGCCGATGCTGAGGTGCAGTGCTCATAACTGCGCATTGCCCTTCAACTTTCAACGTGAACTCCGCAAATTAATAAATTCCTGAGTCGAAATTAATACACTGCCGATTCATACTTCATTTTCGATCGCGATACTTTTTATTGAAGTTATTTTTGAATGGAATTGTAGTTTGTTATACGGGATTTAAAACTGAATATCGGAAGTCACAGTCTGTTGGAAAAAACATAATCAATAATGTTCTGTTGAATCATCGAAAGGTCAATGTCAGCATTCATATTATATTTTCAATGAATGCTTTTAAATAAAGACTATTTTTGAATGGATGTGAATTATGCATTACGGGATTAAAATCGAATATCAGTTTTGGTGACAACTCATATGTATTATGCATTTAATATCATATGACGTGGTTCGCAGTGACTATTTGAGCTGCGTAGTAAAAATAAGTTGCCAGATGGTTTTTGGTAGACTATGAGACGGTGAAAACTCGTGTTCTTACTTCTTTTTAATAATTCATTTAACTATTAACCGGTTCGCACTGTTCCACTCAGAGTAGGTCGTGGCTTAATAATAACAGCTGCACGGGTCGAACTTGAAAGCTAAGCAGTTTTGCCAAGGTCCATCCGTGGATGGGGTGACCATCCATTTGATACCGAGTTTTCTCCATGCCTCGAAAAGCATGTTAAGCCGTTGATCCCCGCTGTCATTTGTAGATTTGTGCTAGTCGTTACGGGTAGTCAATGGCTCGAAAGTCTGACAACCAGTGTTACTGAAAGGCATCGTATTATTCAGCACTGCCCAGTACAACTAGGTTGTGGAGCTCAGGCAGTCGCTCCATGTAAAAAATTGTAATTCAGCAGTATCAGGTTAGACTGGAAGCCAACCCCAACTTAGTTGGGACAAGGCTAGGCAGATGATGACGTTCACTGTTCAATCTTCGTACCACCTCAGTACCATCGTTGTTAAAAGACATTTCTAGTATTTGTTAGACTTTCTTTTGAAAAGATGCGTAGGGAATTCATTTAAATCCAAAGAGATATACAGGGTGTTAAAGACCACATCACGAAGCCGTCAACCAAGTGTTGCTAAAATGCTTGGTTGACGGCTTGGAAAGTTACATAAAACTTTACGCAAAAATGATTGCTGAGAAACGGCTTTTTTTTTGGGGTGAAAAATCATGTTTTGTGGTAGAACTCAATGTAACGCACTCAAAACATTGTGCTGATGGATGGATTGAATAGTACGGGGGTCGTGGAGGTGTTTAAAATAAAACTCTCACATTAAAAACTTGTAATAAAAACAAAATCACGTCAAAAAGTTGGAACTTTGACCCTCAATATCTCCGTAACTAGAAAATTCCCAGGTATGGTGTAAAACAAAAAAATGATATCAATGACGTGATGAGGAGAACAAGTGCCTTTCGAGGTGTTTTACACCCTTTATAAAGATATTTGAATGTCTTTGTTTAAATTCTACTAATATTATAAATGCGAAAGTTTTTGAGGATGATGGATGGATATTTGTTATATGCTCTTTCACGCAAAAATTACTGACCGGATTTGAATGAAATTCTGCACACAGATAGTTTATAACCTGGATTAACACATAGGATACTTTTTATCTCGATAGTACGATTCCGTGGGACAATTACAGAGTACATTAGGGACAATCACGTGGCAACTCGTATAGTATTTAAATATGTATTCTATCTTTTGTCGTTACACAGTTTGAATACACGAAAATTCAATAGTGAACGTGGCTTATAGTGTTTGTAGTTGACAGGCGATCTCGTTAGGCTGCAGGCTAAAATCCTGTTACATCCAGCTTTTGCAATTGTAGAGCACCGAATCCTGTTTGAACTACACCACGATGTATTGACATTTTAACTGTTAACTGGAATAGATTGTGAATACATTGTGTTTAGTTAGTGTGTGGGCAGGGCACATTGCTCGCAGAACGGATAGCCGATGGGGCCGAAGAGTTCTGGAGTGGCGACCGCGAACCGGAAGACGTTGCGTTGGAAGACCTCCCACTAGGTGGACCTATGACCTGGTGAAGGTTGCGGAATTCCGCTGGATGCGAGTCGCACGGGACCGGTCAATGTGGCGACACTTGGGGGAGGCCTATGTCCAGCAGTGGACGTCTTTCGGCTGAAATGATGATGATGATGACATTGTATTTATTACGGGAAGTAAGTATTAAAGTACAAATAGGTGGTAAGCTATAGTGTATTGTAGTATTCTCTTATAAGTGTTGGCTTTCTTCGCTCAAAGAATCATATCGGAATGAACGACAGGATGCTTCCAGATTGTTTTTTTTTTATCTGATGCAATGATGAAAAAAAATATCAATTAGCAAGGTGGGATTCAAAACGGCTTGTTTGATAGTACGTATTATTAATGACGCAGTTTCAGCATTTTAGTAATATACGTTAGAAAAAAGTAATTACATCAGATATTCGAATTCGAACCTCGATGCATTTTCAAGATTAGGTGAACTTAACCATTTTCGACAGGAAATTCTTACCAGCGCAATGCATCAGAGGAACGGAGTAACTTACAGAAACTTAATCAAACGTGTCAACCGAGTAACCACCAGTCTGATTGAGTGTTTCTGCTGACCGAGCTACGATTACTTCTAACGAACTCGCAAAACTGAGGAAGGGGAATTGAAGCATTCCTAACTTTAAAATAAAAGAGGATTTTTCCTTTTCCCATACCAAACATGCCTCATGACAAAAAATTAAATCTCTCCGTATCTGCACAGTCACTTACTTACATGACAATGTGTACTTATATTTTATTTATAGGATCAAGGATCCGCAATATAAGGAAACATAAAAACGGCGTGGAAAGGGACAGGAAACAGTACAGCGGACCACGATGGAAGGGACGGGCCTCGCCTGGCGCCGCTATAAGTCACGCGCGATATTTACATAACACAATGCATTTAGGAAATGAGATAGCTCGCACAATACCATCTTAACTTCATCGGGAAATTAGTCGCCAGTTCGTGAGCGAAGTAAGTCGTGATCGCCGAAATTCGCACGTGAATCAGAGGCCGAGGCCGAGCGCGTGACGTTTTCCCCGCCCTAACACATTTTATTATTCAAAATAAGGAAGTGGTCATGCGATGTCGCGTTGACAAAGTTTTTATTAGACTTCTGTCATAAATCGGTGCTGAACAAACTTCCTTTTAATGAAAGCTTACTTTTATGTGCTGGTAATATGTTAGAATACGTGAAGGCTTATTTTTTGGTTTCGATTCGCGAGTGTAAAAAGCTGAGGAGGGTAATGAAATTCAGCACGCGAGACGGAGGTAGCTATCAGATTAGTTAGAGATAGCGGGGTTAGTTTTAGTACGGTTAATTACTGTTTGATAAGGGTGGTGTTGGACATGCGATGCTGCCGCTGCGTGCACGCAACTGAGCCGCTGTGTTCACGCTATCGGGACAATATCCGGGGCACACAACGTAGCCGGAAGCTGTTCATCTCCTGTATAGTTAGGTAACGCGATAACTGAACCTAATCCTGAGCGTGTTAAACTAGCTGAGAGGCTTATGGTTTGCGTGTTCTGTGTAAACAGTTAAGTGATTATCTATAACAACATGATTGCTTTCCCGTTTGTAACGAATCTGTTGCTGAATTGAAGGTAATGATAGTTTTGCAAATCTTTCTGCCTCTTCACCTTTTAATATTTCATTTTGTTTACAGATTTAATAATAACTTTAACACTTGTACTTCATGCTTCTGAAAATCTAAACTAGTACTAATTTATGGCATAATTCCAAGCATTTTTTAATAATGCTTTAGATTTTGAAGCAGCAAACATAGGCGGAGCTTTATTTGTTCGCACATGAAAGGTAGCCTTAAAATAGCTAGCCGTACACTTCCAAATTTACAGTTACTCCCGAAATAGAAAGAAATAAATTCAGCATGTTAGCTATCCAGCTGATTGGACTGATAAGCTAAGCACTGGCGAGCTATATCCATCCTTCAAGCTATTTCTATAAGCTATATCTGTACATCTGACCTTCACCCACGGCTTGACCTGCGAGCTGCGGTTCCAAGGGGTTCCAGGTAATAGAATAACGTTATCGGGCGAAGACGTTGATTGCTTAGCAAATGGAGTGTTATATACGCTTCACTGCTGAATTATTATCTATGGTATAAATCTTACTGGCTGTACAAATACTAGGCTGGTGAGGAGTTTAGGAGGAATTAAATGATATCACATTGTAAAACGCTGAACTCAGTAGGTATATTTTTCATAAATTGACGTAGAACAGAAAAACATCTTGGGAACCATAGCAACATTATTTTTACTACAGCACCATCTACTGATAAAAAACTAAACAAGTACATATTTTCAACATACCGCCCACCAAGGAGCTATTTTACATAGTCCTTTAAATACTAATCACATTTACATGGGCACCGCCCACCATGAAAGTACCTATCAACCAACTAAATTAAAATACATTATGATTACACAATACAAAAAATAACATACAATAAACTATTTGTATCCTATAACCATTATGTGATAGGTGGCCTGTTGATGGTGGAAGTTATAGCCTATACAGGTAAGTATTCCATTCACTTTTTTATACTTTTCTTTCACATTTGCATTTTCTTTTAAATTTGGTATGTAATGCATGCAATCTTTTTGTAGCTTTCTCTTCAAACCCACCTACTTGGCAAGTCAAAGTCTGTTCCTGGAACGGAAGTCTAACCACAACATTCGAAGAAACCTCAGCAGATGTGTCAACTATCCCGGACATTATCCATCCAAATTTGGAACATTGAGCTATTACTGACCTATCCACATTCTTTTTCAAACCTTCTTCAATGATCTGGGTATAAACATCAGTTCCCAATAAAAGATTTATTTTATTCGGAGTATAATATTGTGGGTCTGCCAGATTTTCCTCCTGAAGGTCTTCCCATTCTACCGTCGTTACCTTCCTAACTGGAAGAAGGGTTGTTATAGATTTTAAGACATACGCCTGGACTTGAATATTAACATGCGAATCTATTCGAGACCTTAGATTTATTGTGACTACCGACCTTGATGTTATTTCCTTGTCCCTTCCAACTCCCTTAATTATACGAGTTGAGGGAATTTTCTTCAATCCTAAAAACTGCACTGTAGCTTCAGTAACCAAAGAAACTTGCGAACCTTGGTCTATTAGTGCTCTAACCACCTGGTAAGTGCCTGCCTTCGACTCAGCTCTTATTAGAGCTGTGGGTAATAAAACTGTATTACGCAATTTTCCTGTCGAAAAACAAGTAACAGACTGACCTTCCCTATCTTTTGTAGAAATAGGGCTATGCATGTTTTCTTTAGTTAGTAAGTTTTCATTATTTGTCGACGTTTCTGTGATTGCTCGTGTCTTTATATTAGAACCAGTGGAAGAAAACCCGTTCGTAGGGTGTAGTAAAGAATGATGACGACGTTTACAAATTCGGCATTTGATGGTACTCTTACATACTTTAGCAGAGTGGTTGTTACCCAAGCAATTGAAGCAAATACCTTTCTCTAGAACAAAACTACGACGAGCGTCACAATCTAATTCTTTTACAAACTGTTTGCAAGAACTAAGCCTATGTGGCTCCGAACAAAAAGAACACTGAACATCTGTAACATGTAAACTATGTATCTTGTTTGAACCCGTATTACCTTTTTGATAACTTTGACTTCTAAATCCAGAATTAGATTTATTATCCAAAAATTCCAAAGCTCTGTACCGATTTGTTAAAAATTCGGTAAACTGAATGATTGTGGGAAGTTCGTCCGACGAGTTATGTTTAGTTATATTCAATTCCCACTCTTTTCGTGATTCAGGATCCAACTTCAAAGTTATTATATGGATTACTAAAATGTCCCATGACTCAACATTAATGCCAAGATTGGAAAGCGCCTTTAAACAATCGTTGGTATTATCAAGTAATTCTTTTAGCCCAACTGCTGATTCATTATTGAGGTTTTTCTGACTGAGTAGCCTTTTTATTATATAATGTACCAAATACCTTTTATTGTTATAACGCGAATTCAATAGTTCCCAACATCGGTCATAATTCGCATCGGAAATGGGTATTTGTCGAAGAAGTTGTTCTGCTTCCCCAGACAAATATCCCTTCAAATACTGCATTCGCTGCACATTATCTAAACTTGTATTAAAATGGATAAGCGATAAGAACAAATCTCTAAAAGTTACCCAGTCGATATACACACATCAAAAGTGTCTAGGGATCAAGCATTTTTATGCGGATTTCTTGAGATTGAGATGTGGCTTTGTAATAAATTTATGATTTTATAAATTTATATGGATCCTTTTTGGTGCATTTCATAATTTGAATCAGGAACTCTCAATCAAATTCGAGTAAAAGATGAAAATAAGCTGTCAATATTTTCCCTATAAAAACATACAACGCATTGAAGACATTATTAGTGCTACTGTTTCCCTACTACTGATTAAAACCAACGTTATTATGGAGCGGCGACGTCATTTAAGCAGGGAAGAAATGCTCAGAGCCGTGGGAATGATAGAAGCTGGTTCCCGGCAACGTACTGTAGCTTTAGCTCTGAATACAAGTCAGAGTGTTATCAGTCGACTTTGGACACGTTACCGAAGCACTGGTACCGTGGCTGAGCGCCATGGAGGGCGGTATCGCTGCACCACACGGAGACAAGACCGATACATTCAAATCTTAACTCGAAGAGCTCCAACAATAACCGCCATGATGTTAGCCGTGAGGCTTCATCACTCTTCAGGGAACTTAATTAGCGACCAAACAGTCAGAAACCGCTTGCATGAAGTGAACCTTCATTCCCGAAGACCGCTACGGGTACCACCTATAGCAATGCACAATCGTAGGATTCGATATCAATGGGCTCTTGAACACAGAAATTGGGCAGAAGAACAATGGCGTTTCGTGTGCTTTTCTGATGAGTCTCGTTTTGGTATGAGACCGGATACAAGACGTATACGACACTGGAGAACCCCTGGACGCCAACAGCGATTAAAATCCTGCCAGGAAGTCCATCCTTATAGTGGTGGAACCATCATGGTATGGGCGGGTATTTGGATCGGCGGAAGAACTGAGTTGATTTGGATCAGAGGCAACCTCAACGCTCAAATTTATGCTGAGACGATTGTATCAGACGTCATCGTTCCTCTACAAATGCAAATCGGTCCCTTATTTCAGTTAATGCATGATAATGCACGACCGCACACCGCAAGAGTTGTAAGACAGACTCTCGCCGCAGCTAACATCAATGTCCTGCCCTGGCCTGCTCAGTCGCCAGACTTGAACCCGATTACGCATGCATGGGATATGCTACAGAGAAGAGCTCTGCCGAATATGGAGGGTATCCAGTCGCAAGAAGACCTTTTTTTGTTGTTGCAACGAACATGGGCGGCCATTCCACAGCGTGATTTGGATGAACTCATTTTGAGTATGCCAAACCGATGTTCTTGTGTTGTTAGTGTTCGCGGTAGAAACACGGATTATTAATTGTTTAAGTTACCCAATAAAATTTTAAAGAAAACTGTGTTTTCAGTCATTTTTTCGAACTTTAATGTTAGTGGTTCAAATGTCAAAAATCCCTTTATTAGGAAAATGGCAAATTTCTTTATTAATGCAAAGGTGACTTGGTTTATCGTTACTGTGACAAACGAAACCACTTTATTTGATGAATCCTTAAAGAAAATTTTAATTAATATCAATCAGGAGAAAAGTTATTGCAAAAATATATGTTGATCCCTAGATACTTTTGATGTGTGTAGTTTCCTGAAAATACTGGAATAATTATTTTTGGTAATTTTACCTGACACTGCTTTGAACTACTAGCATTAAAATTTTCTTTTATATCCTGCACTTTAATATCAAATGATTCTAACACAGTTTCAAGTTCAGTTTTGTATTGAATATAGACTTCATCAGCTAAATCATAAACATTATTCTTCACATATCGACTCTGTTTTAACTTATCTGGCCCATACTCCTCATACAATTTACTATGGCCGTTTTCTAACTGATCCCACAGTTTTTCCAAACTTTCTAATCTTACTTTACAATAAGGACGTGTTATTCGTTCCTTAGATGATTTTTTGAAGTTCACATGAGCTTTATCTATTCTACTATAAATATCTTCTTGTTTGTTAATTAACGACTCCATTTCCTATCGAAAGACGTCACTCACAGTTTTAAATTCGTTTGATACCACCTAATGATGAGTCGTCCACTGGTAGATTGATACGCTCGTCCCACACCTCCTCCAGGTCGCGGAGGTCACCTGCTGCTGGTCCTGACGATGTCGGTCACCCGGCACCGTCTGCAGTAGCTCGCTTTTCGCGCTGCTACTGCTGTTCCCAGAGCTGCTGCTGCTCCTCACCGCCGCACTGGTGCTGCTGCCACTAGCATCGTTTGATGCTATGATCTTGATCAGCTATCGCAAGCATTCCACTTGCCCGACCAAGATTGATACACAAAAACTTCACCACACCTCCGGATGTGTCGTATCCGGCTCTCGAAGGACCAAAATGTACAAATACTAGGCTGGTGAGGAGTTTAGGAGGAATTAAATGATATCACATTGTAAAACGCTGAACTCAGTAGGTATATTTTTCATAAATTGACGTAGAACAGAAAAACATCTTGGGAACCATAGCAACATTATTTTTACTACAGCACCATCTACTGATAAAAAACTAAACAAGTACATATTTTCAACACTGGCTTAGTAGGCTACGTATTAGCTTTTCTTTTCTTTTTCTTTTTGAAAGAAACACTCCTTAGCATTATACTTAGATTTCTTTCCTTTGTATCAACAAATCAACTAAATTCAGGTAAATATTTGGTGTCACAAAGCACATGGCGCTTGTATGTTTTATGCAGTCACTGTTCTTTTTTAACCGACTTCCAAAAGGAGGAGGTTCTCAATTCGATTGGTATTTTAATGTATGTACACCGATTACGCTGACATTTATGATCCGATTTACGTGAATCTTTTTTTGTTTGATGCGAAATAGTTGCCATTTGGTTTTCATTTTATGAAGATTTTCACTTCAGTCGTGTGGTATAATTTCATGTATGTTCACCGATTTCTGCTCCATTTGTGGAGCGATTCTCAAAATTCTTTTTTATTCGAAAGAGTATACTCCTGAAATGGTCGCATTTAAATTTGGTGAAGATTTGATGCTGATCTTCGGAGATATAGAGTTCTATTGCATACAATAGAACTTCGTGAGTTCATATGAGTTCTATTGTATACAATAGAACTCTTCAAAACTAGATGGTAAATCGGTCGTGATTGCTGCAATCGCTTGGATGTTTATTTTTATACAACATCACGACGTAACATCACGCCTGTATGCTCTGAGGGGTACGCAGATGTGTACAATACACCCAAATTTCGATAGTTTAGGTATGTTAAGTTCCATATATTGGGGATAAGCCTATTACCATGACATGTATTGTTAACAATGTAAAATAAATGCATAGCAAATATTTGTATACGATATTACAACTAAAAATGGAAAAATAAAAAAACTTTTTTGCAAAAAAATAAAACCGACTTCAAAAAACACAAAACAAAAAAGTGAAAATTAACTTTAGCTTTAGAAGTCCTTCGAGGACCTTTAGCTTCAGAAGTCGGTGATAAAAAAAAACTAAATGAATCAAACAAAGGTCACCGACTTCTGAAGCTAAAGTTATTTTTCACTTTTTTGTTTTGTGTTTTTTGAAGTCGGTTTTATTTTTTTGCAAAAAAGTTTTTTACAACAAACTATTATAATGTTCTATTCAACTTATTTACAATACGCTTATAAACTGTTTTTACTTACTAAATTCGCATTATAATCATCCAAAATAAACAATGGTCGATTCTGTTGTGCATAAACTAAACTAAATGTAGGCTATTGCAATCATTTTATCTCTAATAAAACGAGAAAGAAACGGACGTAATTTAGAGCTGTCAAATTTAGTTGAAACTAATATTTCTACACAAATGAAGGGTGCACGTAAAAACATGTCGACTAAAAATACGGTGAAGCGCAAGGCATAAACATGTGACATCTCTAACTTAGTTCATAGCTATAGCCGTCCTTTTCTCGCACTGCCTTTTAGTAAAAGATAGCAACAGCCTAAATTAAGTTTAGTTTGTGCACAACAGAATCGACACAAATATGCAAATTAAAACGATCCATCACAAATCAACCCATTCACCCGAACATTGTCACTCCATTTCCTATCTACTCCATGGACGAGGGCTATCAAGATCCCCGTGGCGCGGCTCGCTATTCATCATCGAGCGTCCCAGCTGATCGATCGTAGCCACGATTACGAGACCCTGCCCTCTCGCCGTGCCCTGACACTCTGTAACAAACAATCTCCCGGTATTGGAAATTGTTTAGATTTTACTTTAAAATTAGTTTGAAAATTGATTTTGTACTTTGCGATTGGAATTGGGAATGTTTCTGGGAGAAATCATATTTACTTATATTATTATTTTTGTGTTTTTGTAATTTATTTTCTTTTCTCAACTTTACCAGCTGATAACAAAGTCACAGTATTCACTTGTCCCATCTATACTAATATTATAAAGAGGTAACATTTGTTTGTAAGTTTGTTTGTAGGGGGTAATCTCCGGAAGTAATGGACCAATTTTAAAAATTGTTTCACTGGTAGAAAGCTACATTATTCGTGAGTGCTATAGGCTATATTTTATTCCCGTACTCCTACGGGAACGGGAACTACGCGGGTGAAACCGCGGGACGTCAGCTAGTGCTAAGATAAAAACATATCTTTCTTCTTTCAAAGTAAAAGAAAAAGTTCTAAACAAAGCAAAAAGCCTTATCAGGGTATCCTGTTCTCGTAAAACTTTCGACTTCGTAAGCCAGATAGATAGTAGAGTATCTTTTAAAGCACCTATTTTGTAGCGTGCCTTGCTCCACATAAACCAGCTCGAAAGATGGAAGGGCAAGCTCGCACATTCAGATGTTTAGCAATTCTAATTCAGTTCCGAGTCCTATCAGTGTTGCCATTGTGAATAAACTTTAAAGGGCAACCCCGACACGCGAGCTTTTGGACAAATAAGCCGTTAATAATGGTAATGTGCCACAGATACAAGCAAGAGAATTTGAATTTGTAATTCGAATTTTTTTTCATGGGTTAATGGAACATTTTTAATGAGCTTGATTAAAATACGCGCTTTGGAATAGGAGTTGTGGACAGCAGCCCGATGTACAATACAATAACATATAATGAGCTTGAGTATATAACGACTGAATTTAAAGGCTTTTTTAATCCACTTTTTAAGGGATTTTGGTTCATAATTGCGACGATGTCAATCCCATCGTACTTTTACAAATATTAAATTACTTCCGAAACTAATTTAATTTAAAGAATGAAAGCAGAGTTTCACACTCCGAAAATGTGAGATTCGGTTATTTTTTTTTATAGAGAAGAAAAGTAAAATAACTTGATTATTTAAAAATAGAATCATATTCTTTCACAAGTTCTCTATATTAGGCTTGTGTCCTGAAAAAATCTAATTAGTCCGTCAGTTAGATTATCAAAAATTATAATAATCATAATCATTTATTCATTTGCGAATATGGGTACAAAATAAAAGGTCTTAAATAAACAATAGTGTCCATTAGCCATATCCTACCATAAGGCATGAAAATTTACATAAGTACATTAAACAAGTTTGTCCTGTAAATATTCAGCCCCCCTCTCGAGTTTTGATGCGTTTTATCTTTGTCAACATTCATTGACTTACAAAAACAATAAATACGTGTCCATTATTTTCCAATACTCTAACTGACGGACTAAATAGATTTGCCATTTATTGATGATGGAAACTAGCCTATTAACTCCTCTTTGAACAAAAGCGTTACTTGCAATTTTTTCCGTTTAAAAAACTGTTTATCATGGCGGAAAGAAATGAACTAACCATGATGCTAGTGAGCTACTTGCTAATGAGCGCAAGAAAAACGGCTAGACTCAGACATAACTAAATAGTTATGGGTGAGTTCGTTTAGTTAAATAATTGAGCCAGCCTGTAAATAATGTCCTGCAGCAGTTGTAGAATGCGGTTTTCTGTAATTTTTAGGTTTCGGTCAAGTCTTCGGAGAACAAATTGCGGATGGGTTTAGAAAGAAAGAAAGAAAGAAAAAGCATTTATTAGCCCGCACAGGACAAAACACAAATTAAAATTGTTAAATTAACAGTACAACTAATAAAAAAAAATTAAACAAAGAGAAAAAAAAAAAAAAAAACATGAAATGAAATGAGAGGTTTTCCTTTTGAGGTTTTAAAAAAAAACTTAGTTTCCAAGAACTCCATAGATGGCGTTGAACTTACTATGCCAAAGCCAAAACGCTTGAAAAAAAAACATTGTGTCACGTCACATACTCTTGTTGACTGACACTTTCATTTGCTTAACCTTCCGAATAAAACAAACATTTCTCGCGCTTTGTTAAAATCAGTTTTTTTGGGTTCCGTTCCTTGCATTATCATACTTACTCCTAGCGCCATCTATCCAGCGACTAGGGAAGACCTAAAAAGAAAATCCCTCATTGCTCCTGTACGAGGCCAAAAGGCCCCTATCTCAGCATGGACAGGACAGTTCTACAGTTACAGGTTAACTGTTTGCAAAGCAGAAGCAATAGGTATCTACTTATCACATAACATAACATCATGCCTGTAATCATGTAAGGGTTAGGCAGAGGTGAACTCCCACATTTCACCAGTTATCGGTTATGAATACTAAGTAAAGTATTTTATTTTATTTTAGTATTGTGACATTTACTGATTTGACATGGATACTTATATAATTTTGTTAAGTATTTTACTATATTTTATTTATAATTATGACATTTCATGATTTTTATTGACATTCATTTTGTAAAGTATTAATTATTGAAAACAAGTGGAAATTATTTTTTGTTCCTCCGCTGTTCGTTTTCTTATTAATTTTGTAGTGGTTTCCATTGCATCGTTTGTCCGTGCGTTTGAACGTGGACCTTCATTTTCTCGACGCTTTTTTGGTGATCGCTATTGATGATTCTGGCTGTTTCGAATTACAGCAGTAAGTAGAATGGCGGGCTTGACAGTAAAAAAAATATTGAAAAACTTACATAAGTAAGCCGAAATGTTGTTATTGTTTACAAAATAATTATTCTGACTCCTAAATTCGATGCTATTTCATAAAATAAATCTCACACAGTGTTACGGTCGTAAAATTATTTTAGGTACCATTTTAATGACCCAACAATTAGGCTTTACATTATTGCTAGTCTACATGCGATTAGATATAACCTAACGTAGTGCCTAAAAGCTAAACTAATTTAGGTTATTATACATGTGCTTTCACAAGTGAAAACAATTCGTAAGGCAATGAAACAACATGGGAATTTGCTGAAATTAATTTTAATTCAGAAAAAAATGGATATTAACTAAGTATTAGGTGTATAGTAAACTTACTTATTGTCATTTCCGTGATATCTTCCGTGATTGGTTATTGTTCCCATTGTTGTTGTGTTAATGAAGCAGTGATAGTCGAGTGGTGTGACCGTCTAACTACCAACTCATAGGTCTCGAGTTCGAACCCAAGACACGAACCTCTGATTTTTCGGATTCATATGCGTATTGTAAAATTATCGCTAGCTTCGGTGAAGGAAAACATCGTGAGGAAACCAGCATACCTGAGAGATTTTCTCGACGGCATTTAAAGCCAGGTCAGAGGCCCATGGGCGGCATAAAAACTCCGACACCAGCACCCCTAGCCAAGTTACAAACGTTTCGTATCGATTCTCTTTCTACTATCGTAAGCGCCTCGCGTTAGCGATCGTAGAAAGCGCTAAATTGGTAGCCAAGTTGACACGACTGAGTCGATCGCTCGTTCTCTAATGTCTGTACAAAAAACCTACACTTTAGTCTATGGTGAGCGTTCCTCCCAAAGAGTTTAGCGATGAACATTGTAGAAACGATAACATTCTATTCTATAATATTGAACGATGTAAACTTGTCTACGAATTTTCTATTCGTTTGTGTTGATCATGCACGTGATTTAACGTTGAGATGATGTCATTCCCATTCATTTGAATAGTTTTATACTATAGCGTTAACGATTGTAGATTGTCAACTTGGCTAGGGGTGCTGGTTAGACACTAACCACACGATAAGTAGTAGTAGTATTGTTCCCGCAAACTTGGAAGGGATGCTTGATAGTTACAAGGATCACAGAGACTAAACAGATCACAGAACCTGTAACACGTTTTATACCTATTAAACATGGTGGAAGGACACTGCCACACAACAGAATTCCCGTAAATATGTCAGCAAAACGCTTGCTAAACAACTTGTCTATAGCAGATAATATACCTAATAAAACATTTTTAAACTGCTGATACTTCCTAGTATGGATAAAACTGTCGCAACGCAAAAAAAGACTAGGAGATTGTGGATATAAAACACACAGAAATTCGCAATAAGAAACAGAGAAAATTCAACAATTCAGAAACAAGAGCGTGTCGGGCCACGCTCAGTGTAGGGTTCCGTAGTTTCCCGTCCGTCACAATAAGTGTTCCCACTTATGAGTTTAAAGGTGGGTATCCATTATGTAAAAATGCTTGCATATACGAATATACTACAAACAGTCATAAAGTTCTACTTTTCAGATTTTTTTCATATTTTCTAAACTTATGGTTCAAAAGTTAGAGGGGGGGGGGACACATTGTTTTTTACTTTTGGAGCGATTATTCCCGAAATTATTGACATTATCAAAAAATGATTATAAGAAACCCCCCTTCATTTTTAAATACCTCAAATAACCAGAAATCATCAAATAACTCCTCCCGCTCAGGGCGGAGCAGGAGGGAGTGTCAGACTTTTACTGACTAAAACCCATCTATGTTCCTTCATCGCCCTTTGTGTTCCGGGGCCGCGGTATCTCTTTCGAACTGTCCCGCAACCCCGGCAGGCATCGGTCCTTACGGACCCCTTCCTTTTCGCTGACTCTCTTTGAGGCGCGCGTGGAACACGAACGAGCCGTCGACACGGCCTGTCGTCATGAGACGGATGGACGGCGAGCTAGCCCATAGCCCACCGTCCACAGGCCCGCGCCTACGCGGCCGGGGGCCACGTGGTGGTGGGCCCCGACGCCCGGGGCGTCTCCCGCGGCGGCCGGGACGTTGAGAGGTTCGCTCCCTCTCACGTTCCGCCACCTCCTTCTCTAGCATTACTGCTTCGCAGAAGGAGGTGACGGCGTCCCATTCCGTCTCGCTCCGGACCATGGCTTGCACCAGGGCCGGACGCGAGAGGTCGCCGCCGCCGATCGCCGCTTCGAGGACACGGTGGTGCTCCGCCCACGCGGGGCACACCTCCACCGTGTGCTGCACCGTGTCCTCCGGTCGATCCTCACAGTGGAAGCACCCGGACGTTTCCTCCCGCCCGATTCGGTGCAGGAACCTCCCGAACACCCCGTGTCCGGTGAGGACCTGCGTCAGGTGGAAGGTGAGGACGCCGTGGCGTCGCTCAAGCCACTCCTCAAAGAGAGGACTTATCGCCACTATCGTGGCGTGCCCTGCACGGGGTTGCGACAGTCGCTCTCTCCATGTCGCCATGAGATCCCGCCGGAAGTCTGTCCGCTGAGCGACAATTTGCCGCGGCAGCGGAGTTTCCCCCCGGCGTAGCGCCTCCGCGCGCCATTCATGTAGGCGCGCGAGGACTATTGCCTCCAGATCCCATGGCGGCAATCCGGCAAGGAGGCTCGCCGCCTCGCGGGAGATCGTGCGGTAGCCCCGAACCATAGCCTTACGGCTACCACCTTTTGGGGCGCGTTCAGGTAGTGGGCGGCTCGCCGCCTCAATGAACGCGCCCACATCGGGGCCCCGTAAAGGGTAGGGGGGCTACCCTAATAAAACATTTTTTTTTCCAATTTTTATTTTACCATTTTGTCGGCGTGATTGATATACATATTGGTACCAAATTTCAGCTTTCTAGTGCTAACGGTCACAGAGATTAAGCGAGGACGGACAGACGGACGGACGGACGGCCAGACATGGCGAAACTATAACGGTTCCTAGTTGACTACGGAACCCTAAAAACAGAACAAAATATGTCTTAGTTAAATGCTTGCAGACAAAGCCTTTGGCATTAAGCCGCCTCTGTACATTTCTGTGCTTAAAGTAAAGCGCTAACGAAACAATGTACCGATAAACTAATTTTACAAAATATCCAGACTAATCATACGAGAGTCTGATGTACGCTACCGAAAGCGCCAAACTTGTAGGCAGCTCAATTCTGGGCCGACTCAATTTAGATTGCCATCGACACGCTAAGAAGAGCAATGCAAGAGAAACTCTGTCTGTCTGTCACCACTTGCCGTATTGGTTTCTGACCCATGGAACACCAAAGTGGTTCACCGTAGGTGTTCCACCGTAACCGCTGGATGGAGGTTAGGGCATTTTTTTTTTAGCCTTTTCTGTCCCACTCCTGGGCAAAAGCCCACTCCGCTCCTTCCATTTATCGCGAACCCACGCGTCATCCATTAAGTTCTGACGGAACCTGACCACTTCGTCCTGCGTCCTTCGTGGCCTGCCGCGACCTATAACTGTCTCAGGACACCAGTTTCCTGCTATTTTGGCCCACAGTTTGCCCAGCCCCATGCGCAGCCTTCGGAGCGCAGGATGGGCATCATAGGATATATTTTATATCTCAGTAAGGATAATACAGGCTAACATTACGGTCGGTCTCATGGGATAACTCCTGACCGCGGGTGAAGCCAAGACAAAGCTAATATAACATAAAATGTTTGCACACAAAGTGCTAAGGGAACACGTCTATAAACAAAATAATATATGTTACATTTATGTATAAAATATGGCGTCGTATATCCCAGTTTACATTATATTACATGGGCTGTATTACCAGCCGTATATCCGAGCGGTATTTCCAAGCTGCACGCTTCAGGAAGCTCACAACGTTAAACTACTAGTTCCGAAAGATTTTAAACTTTGATAGCGCCATGTTTTGCCTAAATTACGTACCTGTTGTACCTAATCAATGGTTGTAAGTTAGTAAAGTTATGTAGGTTAAAAGGAATGCTGCTCTAATGCACTATAGGATAAAGTGGAATAAAATATGAAGCTAGAATAAGTCTACACCGGATGTCTTATTTATTTAAATTGCAACACGTGACTTATTCCGGAGTTTATTTCGTGAATATCTAGCTAGCCCGTGACTCTGACTTTCGTCCGCGTGAAATTGTTATAAAAACACTCGTTTTAAAATATTACTTCCTTTTTTCCTTTTTTGTACGGAACCGTAACCCTTTTCTAAAATAAAAGTATCCTACTCCTATCTGCCAGTAAAAGTCCCGTCTAAATCGGTCCAGCCATTTCTGAGATTAGCTGAAGCAAACAGGCAGACCAAAATTAAAAAAAAAGTGTTTTAATTTTGTTTTAAACTTTCATATGCATTCAGTTAAAAGCTGTAATTTTGAAATTACAAACAGATACTTTTATTTTATTTATTTGTATGCATAGATGCTAACTTCGACAGTCGAATATGATTCAATCTCTTTCCAAATATTTCCGAAGTTTTCCGAAGCTTTCCAACTCCTTAGTTAAAAGTAGGTAAATATTTGGTTCGTTAAAACACCAGCTTTCCTTTGTGAGTGGCATTGTAATTAATGTTGCTACTACATAATTTCCCTAAAGGCCGAATACAAGAATGAACAAAAGGACCTAAATAAAAGAAAACAAATTACAGCCTCGGTGCGTCTAAATAGTGAAAAATATAGGGTTGATACTTAAATAGTGAGCAAGGTCCCACGGCCGGGGCGGCCCTGGTTCTTCAAAAACGCCATTTCCGGACACCGAATCAGAGTGAACACGCGAGCCGGCTTTACAAAGGGTGTTAATTTAGTTGCTGTGAAAAACCTCCGCGAGTTATTGCGCAGAAACGTGCGAAATTAGCATTTCCATTACTACATTAAATGCTATAAATCATTTTCACGTGCGGACTGTGCCCGTTGTTCTGAATCCCACTTTAATATTCCGTTGCATTTACATATTAGGAAGCGAAGGACGATTTTGCGACAGATTTAGTGGCCCTGTTTACCTTTAAATTTAAGGGCCTATACTACCTCACATGGCTTAGCATAATCCTCTGTTACGCCTAAAATACTGCAGCATTCATTTTGAAATTATTATATGGTAAAGTTGAGGATTAATGTTAAGTCCTGTATTTGGCGAAAACACGATTCCATAAAATTTCCTCGATAGAAAAAAAAATCCAAAGTTACCTCCAAATCGAACAATAAACCGCTGGTATTAAAAAAGTACTTCAAATTAGATCATGAAACTTCGCATACTAACTGAACCAACTATAAGTTTTTGTTTTTTTTCAAAAGACGAAAATTTGATTTTATAAAGAATAAAAACCACTCATTTCGCACTATTCGGCCGCAGTGATTGACGTAACAACCGCTTTGTAGTGCAAGCTGATAAGAACGTTATTCTAACAGTTTTTAAAACGAAATTTGAACCACCACAAATAGAGTTGCTAATTTGAGGTAGTATAGGCTCTTAATTGAATCCCCCAATCTTGTTGTTTGCCTTAGTTTTGCGTATAGAGGGGTCTCTAGGTAGGTGGGTACGTTCATGTGGGTAGCGTTTGTGGACACTAAATTAAATTCTAGTCCTTGGCTCCTGGCCGCTCGTTAGTAAATATTGAAATGTCCGTTTTATTTATTTTCCTACCTACACAGTGACGCAGGCTTTAAGCCTATAAACTACAAATATTCTATCTTAATATTTATATTGTACATCACATTTCTTCATACTCATTTTTATTGCGTTCCACAAGGTTAAAAAAGGTGTTACAAAAGGCATATAGCTAAGAACAATTAAGGACCCTATTAGGGCACACCTATGTACAATATTAAAATTAAATTTTATGTAGTTACTAGCTGATCCACGCAACTTCGTCTGCGTCACATGAGAGAGAAAAAGCTCACAAAAGGAATACATTTTCCCCGTTTTTGCGATACTTTTTATTTATGTTCCGCTTCTATTGATCGTAGCGTGATATTATATAGCCTATAATCTTCCTCGATAAACAGACTATCACAAAAAGATTTTTTCAATTCCAAACAGTAGTTCCAGAGATTACGCGTTGAACGAAACAAACAAACAAACTCTTCAGCTTTATAATATTAGTAGGTATAGACTAGCTGACCCACGCAACTTCGTCTGCGTCACATGAGAGAGAGAAAGGGTTAGAGTGTGAGTCAACCTTAAGAGTCCAATTATATGAGAAAATCTATACTAATATTATAAAGAGGAAAACTTTGTTTGTTTGTTTGTTTGTTTGTAATGAATAGGCTCAAAAACTACTGGACCGATTTGAAAAATTCTTTCACCATTCGAAAGCTACATTATTCACGAGTAACATAGGCTATATTTTATCACCGTACTCCCACGGGAACGGGAACTACGCGGGTGAAACCGCGGGACGTCCGCTAGTACAATATATAAATATAAGCACCTACTATAATTCACAATTCAGCTCGCTCCTCAGTCTCATGTCAGCCTCGTCTCTAATATTCGTCAATATCAATCGACAATCGTCCGAATATCGCTATTATTATCAACTCGTGTACGCCGACCGAAATAATTTGATCCAGGAAGTAAAAATCTAAAAATTGCTTAAAAAATGTAATAGGACTCTTAAAAGATAGACATATGCTATGTGATTCTTGATCATCGAAATCGAAACAGGTAAACAGACAAAAAATCCAAAAATGCTGGAAATTCTGCTGGTTATCCTTTCGATGTTCAAAAACGATTTTTCTACAGATTTATTATATGTATAGATATAAATTATGTAGTTGTAAATAATATCAATGACAACTATTTCTACTTACTCGCTTACTTGCTTTGTTTTCTACTCTCTTAGTCGTTGTACAACTGACGCCGGTGTCACTTTATTAAAACACATATTTACTGCGTGGGAAGAGGCACAAGATGCCATAGGAATCTTTTGTGACCTTTCGAAGGCATTTGATTGCGTAAATCACGAAACCCTGATCTTGAAACTTCAGCATTACGGTTTAGGTAAACTTGCGCTCAGTTTAATAAAATCGTATTTGAATGATAGACAGCAGCAGGTACAAATAAATGGAGTAAACTCAATGGGTTTAAAAGTAAAAATGGGTGTACCACAAGGTTCGATATTGGGTCCCTTCCTCTTTTTAGTATATATTAATGACCTACCCCATCTATTTAACAACCATCCGCATATGGTGTTGTTTGCTGACGATACTTCTTTAATATTTAAAATAAACAGACGTGCCACTAATCTTGATGACGTAAATAACGCCCTACTGCAGGTCCACGATTGGTTTACCGCTAATAATTTAGTACTAAATGGGAAAAAAACTAAATGCATTAGATTTGCTCTACCAAATGTCAAAAGTAGTGATTGTGACATAATATTGAATCAAGAGAAACTAGAATTTGTCGATAAAACGGTTTTCTTGGGAATCACGCTCGACTCAAGGTTACAATGGGGTCCTCATCTAACATCTCTTGCAGGACGGCTAAGCTCAGCAGCATATGCTGTTAGAAAAATCCGTCAATTTACTGATGTTGATACCGCGAGGCTGGTCTATTTTAGTTATTTTCATAGTATTATGTCATACGGTATTTTACTATGGGGACGGGCTGCAGACATCGAGTCTATATTTATTCTGCAGAAAAGAGCCATCAGAGCCATTTATGAATTACGTAGACGCGATTCTCTAAGAGAACTGTTTAAGGAAATTAATATCATGACAGTACCTTGTCAATACATCTATGAAAACATCATGTACGTTAGAAAAAATCGGCATTTATTCAGTAAGAGAGGGGACAGACACCACTATAACACTAGAAATAGGGACCAACTAGTTCAGCCAGGTTTCAGGCTTGCTAAAGTGGATTCATCTTTCATGGGGTACTGTTTGAAATGTTACAATAAAATACCTCCCCACATTCTTCAACTGAATGAGACGAAATTTAAATCTTGTATAAAACGCACACTATGTAGGCAAGCATATTATAAGTTGGGGGATTACATTGATGATAAAAATGCTTGGCTAAATGCTGGTCCTGCTCCACAACCATAGGTGGGGGGGAGGGGGGCAAACTAATTGTTTGTACTGGACGGGCATTATTTGAGTCCATCGACACGTAAAGAAGAAGATGAAGAATTGATTCCCATGTTAATGTATTGTGGAAGCTGCAGAAGATTGTAAAAATATACTTGCATTGTATAGATTCCAGTTCTTAGTATTATATAATTGCATAGCACATGTGTGAGTACTTTGTACTGTTCAGCCACCATTTACATTTATTTATCTTTCATTGACTTGAATATGCCTTGGTGACTGAAAGAATGTCATGCTCACTTAAATGTCTCGCTGATGGTGGCGGGTATGTCGGGTCATTTAGTTCCCTTCAATATGGTTGAGTTGAATGGCGCCGGTACATGCGTCATGTCTGTGAACGGGCGCTGTCAGTTGGGACTGGTCATCTCTTAGCTGCCAAGGTTCATTTTAATTACACACATCAAAAGTATCTAGGGATCAACATATATTTTTGCAATAACTTTTCTCCTGATTGATATTAATTAAAATTTTCTTTAAGGATTCATCAAATAAAGTGTTTTCGTTTGTCACAGTAACGATAAACCAAGTCACCTTTGCATTAATAAAGAAATTTGCCATTTTCCTAATAAAGGGATTTTTGACATTTGAACCACTAACATTAAAGTTCGAAAAAATGACTGAAAACACAGTTTTCTTTAAAATACAAGTATACAATCGTCTCAGCATAAATTTGAGCGTTGAGGTTGCCTCTGATCCAAATCAACTCAGTTCTTCCGCCGATCCAAATACCCGCCCATACCATGATGGTTCCACCACTATAAGGATGGACTTCCTGGCAGGATTTTAATCGCTGTTGGCGTCCAGGGGTTCTCCAGTGTCGTATACGTCTTGTATCCGGTCTCATACCAAAACGAGACTCATCAGAAAAGCACACGAAACGCCATTGTTCTTCTGCCCAATTTCTGTGTTCAAGAGCCCATTGATATCGAATCCTACGATTGTGCATTGCTATAGGTGGTACCCGTAGCGGTCTTCGGGAATGAAGGTTCACTTCATGCAAGCGGTTTCTGACTGTTTGGTCGCTAAATAAGTTCCCTGAAGAGTGATGAAGCCTCACGGCTAACATCATGGCGGTTATTGTTGGAGCTCTTCGAGTTAAGATTTGAATGTATCGGTCTTGTCTCCGTGTGGTGCAGCGATACCGTCCTCCATGGCGCTCAGCCACGGTACCAGTGCTTCGGTAACGTGTCCAAAGTCGACTGATAACACTCTGACTTGTATTCAGAGCTAAAGCTACAGTACGTTGCCGGGAACCAGCTTCTATCATTCCCACGGCTCTGAGCATTTCTTCCCTGCTTAAATGACGTCGCCGCTCCATAATAACGTTGGTTTTAATCAGTAGTAGGGAAACAGTAGCACTAATAATGTCTTCAATGCGTTGTATGTTTTTATAGGGAAAATATTGACAGCTTATTTTCATCTTTTACTCGAATTTGATTGAGAGTTCCTGATTCAAATTATGAAATGCACCAAAAAGGATCCATATAAATTTATAAAATCATAAATTTATTACAAAGCCACATCTCAATCTCAAGAAATCCGCATAAAAATGCTTGATCCCTAGACACTTTTGATGTGTGTACTTTATTCATACATTTTTAATCTAATCTTTCACTCTGGATGCTCTTAGTGTGCACGTCTTTCTACATCGTTCTCACATTTATGTATAATCTCAAAATTAATGATGTAACCAAGATTTTGTAACAATATTTTGATTTTAAAAGAGTGTCCATGGAGTTTCTTGCCCATTCTTCTCCATAGAGATCTACGCTAGGGAATGGGCAACTACAGTACTTTCTCAAGTTATTATGCCTTGTGACTGGGACTGTAGCTTTGATTTTCTTTTTTGTATTTTTGACTTTCAAAAGTGCCGTAATGGTCTAATTGAAATAAATGCTTTGAGTTTGAGTTTGAGTTTGAGTTTGAGTCATTTTCACTAGTCTTTAGTCACTAGTGTTCGCAAGCACGACTGCTAAGCATGAGGTCCTGGGTTCGATTCCCAGGTTGGGCAAAGTGTTATTAGATTTTTCCATCAGGAATTTCTCAGTAGCGGCCACGGAGTATAGATTAGCGCCCGGTTGATGGCAATAGGCTCGCCCCCTACTACGTGGGACTTAAACATAACCCGCGAAATGTAGGTGTACTAATATGTACACCTCTGGCTAACCCATTGGGGATTACAAGCGTGATGTTAGTTTAAACAGATGCTGTACAACCCAAACCCGTGTGGTATCCAGCAGAGTAGAATAGAACCAACCCATTACACTCACGGATGTCGTATAAAGCGACTAATGTCTGAGGCAGAACACCTTGCGCCTCCGTAAACCAGAGAATGGGCAGCAGCGGTTACTGTTAGTCTTTCATCACTGCGATCTCCAATCCGCCTGCCAAGCGTGGAGATTACGGCAAATTCCTCCCATCATGGGAGAGGCTTATGTCCAGCAGTGGACGTTATTGTTGTTGCTGTGTGGCTGTTGTTGTTGTTGTAAAACCCAACTGAGGAAATTAGCAGGAGCCACATTCGTCAGACGAATTGGCAAGGTCAGTGGCCACCTTAGGCATGAAATGAGATAGAGTTTTGGAGGTTTAATTAGTGTGAGCTTCCCCGGCACTCGTAACTTGTGGCTCCATTGGCACAAACTTTCTTAGTCTGTGGATACATACAGCTTGGAGTAAGCTTGTGTTGTAAAAAATGACATGTCGGTCGGTAGTATATTGCTCAACTTGTAGTACAGTTTCGGTGTTGAATACGAATTGGGCGCCAAGATTTTTATTGAGTCCTTTAAGACTTCAGAGTTGGTTATTAGTTTTCAGTGGCAACGGTATGATATCACTATTTTATCCTGCTTCAATAAAATAAAAAAGCGAAAAATTGTTAGGATATCTATGTCTATGTACTACGTATGTTTGTGACTCTTTCGTGCAAAAATTACTGAACGGATTTGGATTAAATTTTGCGCACAGATAGTTTATAACCTGGATTAACACATAGAATATTATTTTATCCCGATAGTATAATCCCGTGGGACAATTATCGAATTCCACGCGAGCGAAGCCGCGGGCATAAGCTAGTATACATAAAGCAACCTAAAATTTTTCGAACATAAAGTTCAAACTCACGTTTAGCTCCTGTAGTCCCCTTAAATAATTGTTTATTCAAATTTTCTTTACATTTTGGTAAAGAAAATTTGAATAAACAATTATTTAAGGGGACTACAGGAGCTAAACGTGAGTTTTATAATGCAAAAAAGCATATGATTCACTGCAATAAACAAAACCAAGAAAATATATGATATTCTTCAGGATATATGCTAGTATGATAGTGTTTTGAAAACTTAATACAACTAATTTTACTCGAAAAAAAAAATCACGAACTTATTTCTAAAAATTTATTTTAACGAGTAAAAACCAGACTAACATACATGCTATCATTCTGATTTTTTGGCAAATAATTCTACAAGCAACATATTAGCATGTGTGTTTTATTTTTTTAGTCCGATCACCAGATTTTTTGTAAATCGCAAAAAACACTCATTTCGCACTATTCGGTCCGCAGTGACCGACGTAACAACCACTTTGTAGTGCAAGCATTTCATACGAAGTTTGAACCACTACAAATAAAGTTGCTAATTTAGCTCCTGTAGTCGCCTTAAGTACAATTTTCTAATGTGTGTATCCAATTTTATGACGTCGCCTTTAAATACAGTACCGACCACAAAACGTAATTTTTTATTGCCCCAGGTCACAACATTACAAATTTCTAATTTCCTGAAGTCATAAAACGTTATTATTTTCCATCGTAATCACCGGTTGCCTCCCAAGATGCGTTTTTACGACTTTAATAAAACGTAGTACTGAGGCCGCACTTGGAGTCGTATTGTCGTTAAGTCGTGTCATATGACATATTACGACCTTTTATCTTAGCATTGTTAATCATTGTCAAAATATTTAACGTCAGTTTCGTTAAAGGTAAACAAAACTTATTGCACGTGCACATATTTTGTACAACTTCAGTAAAAATCTTACCTGCTTCCCATAATTTATCGTCGTATTGAAAAACTATACTTACTTAATACAATAATGTGTACCCCATCTCCTTCTCCAAGTTGTGTTTAAAGATTTCCCTGAAATTGATTGAAATGTTTACAGCGGTTTTGACGTAAAGGCGGAGTAGACAAACAGGCAAAATTGCTCAAAAGTTCATTTAAAGGCAGAAAAAGGGCTTTTGTCACATTGTTGTTTAATGGAAGAAAAAGGGCTTTCGTCACATTGTCGTTTAATGGTAGAAAAGGGGCTTTCGTCACATTGTTGTTTAATGGAAGAAAAAGGGTTTTCGTCACATTGTCGTTTAATGGTAGAAAAGGGGCTTTCGTCACATTGTTGTTTAATGGAAGAAAAAGGGCTTTCGTCACATTGTCGTTTAATGGTAGAAAAGGGGCTTTCGTCACATTGTTGTTTAATGCAAGAAAAAGGGTTTTCGTCACATTGTCGTTTCGTGTTATTTAAAAGGTCCTTTTGATATACAAGGTGAAAGTGAAACCGACGCACAAATGGTTTCCACCGGGTTTTATTCGGTACATCATTCTGAACCTACTAAAAAAAATACCGATGGAAATTTTTATATTTGGGGGAAGGGGGGACGGGCCATAGAAAATTTTCATGGATATTTTTCTTTAATCAGTTGTTCCTTACATTTTGCCCGTGTAGGTGCTGCACTTTTATATATAGAAAACAGCAGAGTTGTTTTTAAATACCGACGAAAAATTTCAGTGTTGTGTTCAGAATCATGTACCTACTGATTACACGTGGTACCTAACCGTTTTGATGTCCTTTCAACCCTGTATTATACAAATATTCGAAAAACGCGATAAACGAAGTATAACCATCTACAATCATCTCTTTGTAACAAACTGTCGATAGAGATAGTGTTACAGTTTGCTCTCTCGGATATAATCCCCTGCTCGTCCCTGAAGACACTCGCTGAAAGGAGGCTCTATTCTTAGACTTGTTTGAGCAATCTTAATCAAAGACTAATCTAACATTTAAAGGTCAAGATCAATCAAGTGAACTAACAAGTAACATGGATTATTTTGAAGTGAACCAACAGCTTCTATTTAAGGACAAGCACAGTGTAAAATGGTTTAAGGGTAGAGGAAGGTAGGGGGTTCTATTTACGGTTATTTAAG
Organism: Xestia xanthographa; assembly: GCA_905147715.2. Classification (NCBI taxonomy): domain Eukaryota; kingdom Metazoa; phylum Arthropoda; class Insecta; order Lepidoptera; family Noctuidae; genus Xestia; species Xestia xanthographa. Next base: position 19,476,043 of record LR990655.1, on the reverse strand, counting down.
GTGTGAAAGGACCCTTTACGAAACCGTCAACCATGCATTATGTACAGTCGGGGTCTTTTCCGCCTGACCATTTTAATTTTTTTTCGCTTAAAACATGCGGAAGCGCCGAGCCACGCCCCCTTAAAGTTTGGGCCTATTAGGAAAGCATCAACTTTGGCGCGCAAAATAACAATAACTCTCGTTTGGCGTGCGTCGTCAGAGCGCTCGGCCGATTCGTTCCTATGTTGCGAGTGCAAGCAAAAATAAGCTTAGTGGTGGTCAGGCGGGAGTGTCCTCGATAGTACATCAAACTAAGTAACTCTACCCAAAATTAATTCAAGGAATCACTTTTTACGATAAAACTTAATGTAACGTAAGTACCTACTAAAAACATTGTGCTGATAGATCTATTAAATAGTAAACAGGTCATGGAATTATATAAAGTAAATTTATAACCTTAAAAACTATTTTTAAAAGAAAACTTTGTTGGAACTATGACCTCCAATATCGCCGTGACTATTTATCGTGGTTCCGAGGTATGGTCCAGAACAAAACAAAAAGAAATCGCAATGAAGGGTGCCTTTTGGTTTCGTTAAAGGACATAAAGGGTACTTTGAAATCCATTAGATAATAAAGATAAACATAATTAGTCTGTTTTTCCACTACTGGGACACTGTTGTCCTCTCTTTGAAAAAAGCGTTATGGATAACGGCCCGCTTTTTTAATTCAAAAATATTATTTTCGTTCTAACCTTCCTCTTGACAAACAACCGAATGATATACTTAAAAAGATTTTCTAAATACTTCTACTTTCCTTTAGATTCTCTAACACTTCTTTAATATTGAACACCATTTTACCTTACCTCAATAAATCATCAACAACAGAATAATCATAGAAACTAATCAAGCAGCTGCCACAAATGTCTTGAAGCTCCTCAGCACAATATAGCGCGCATACATGTATCATATCCGCCATGACAGCTGTAGTGTCAGCGCCACAGAGCCGCACAGAGGCAGCTCATATCCATCACGCGGGATATCAATCATCTTGACAGTCTGTGCACTTTGCTCTGCTCTTTGACATTGCAACGTCAAATGTGTTATTGATATAAAGGGTGAAGCTTTTATGTTGAGAAGTTAGCTGGTGTTGTGAGAACGTTTTTATTTGAGTATGTTTTGCTTTGCATTTTTTATCAAATCTTTAAAAGTTTTTATGTGAGTATGAATGTAACTAACTACGTTACTGATCCTATTCCAAAAATTAAATCAAGAAGCAACATTATCTCCGAGTATCATCTTAAGAGCCTATACAACCTCAAATGGCTTAGCATGATCCTCCATTACGCCTAAAATACTGCAGCATTAATTTTGAAATAAATATATGGTAAAGTTGAGGATTAATTTTAGGTCTTATGTTTAGCGAAAACACGATTTCATAAAATTTTCTCGATAGAAAAAAATCCCAACGTTACCTCCAAATCGAACAATAAACCGCTGGTATTCAAAAAGTACTTCAAATTAGATCATAAAACTTTGCATACTAACTGAACTAACTATAAAGCAGGTCTTGTGTTTTTTATTTTTTCCAAAAGACGAAATTTGATTTTATTAAGAATAAAAACCACTAATTTCGCACTATTCGGCCACAATGACTGACGTAACAACCGCTTTGTAGTGCAAGCTGATTAGAACTTTATTCTAACAGCATTACAAACGAAGTTTGAACCACCACAAACAGAGTTGCTAATCTGAGGTAGTATAGACTCTTACTATATATACGTATAAATTACGTGTCACGTTGTTTGTCCGCGATGGACTCCTAAACTACTTAACCGATTTTAATCAAATTTGCACCCCGTGTGCAGTTTGATCCAACTTGAAAGATAGGAGAGATAGATAGGATAGAATAGAAAAAATAAAATGTCCACACGTGCAAAGCCGGGACGGGCAGCTAGTAGACTATATTTTCAAAGTTTTTTTGGGATAATTTTTGACCGAGCGAGCGAAGCCGGTGGCAAAAACTAGCGATTAAATATTTTTTTATTCAATTCAACATATCAACAGAGTAATTAATTCCTGAAAAGCGTCGAAATGAAACTATCAATAGGGTAAGTTTAGAACAAAGGGTGTCCCTTCCCGTGTCTATTGTTCATCCATGCAATGCTCTGATCGGTCCTTATTGTCTCTAATTGCAGTAATTACCCCGTTCAGCACAAAATTGGCAACAAAACGTCCCTAACACGGGCACGGATCGAAAATGAATGGAATGCCGCTCCAATAATCCAAAATTGATAACTGCCATTCTAAAATGTTCACGAAACGGGGCTATATCGCACGCCTCACCAATAGAGCGATTCGGGCAAATTATTGGCGTGTGTAAAATCAATACAAAACCGGGAATTGATTGTGAACATTTCCAATTAACAACTTTGACGGTGGAATAATGAAGAAACGCGAAAACAAAAGTTTAGCCACTTGTATTGTACGGGCGAGAATATACGAGTGTGAGGCACGAATCGGCAGTGAATCACGTATTCGTTTTGTAGAACGTAAAAACAACGTGAAAAGTTGAAACTACTTTTAATCAACTGTTGTGATCCAATCTTTTTTATTTGTCTGTTTGGAGCGCTATGCTGTTTAACAACTGCTGATATACTCGTACGAAGATAGATACATGCATGCAACATAGATTTTCCGAAAAATTCCAACACATATTTTTATTTTATTTATTAGGACTACTGTTAAAGTAAATTCAACATATATAATAAAATAAACATTTTTGTATCAGTTTAATTCGATATAGAAATAGTTAGTCGTTTTCGTAACATTTAATAATTAAATATTTGCAACACTATTAATATTTTTGATGGCTAGCAACTGTTCTAGATTATGTTCTCTCTGATTTTTGCTCTCAGACGGACCGGCAAGTCTTATTGTTCTCTAAAATACTGTGAATTGCAATAAATTCAGTATTCCATTTTTCCGCGCATGTTTTATTTATACAATTACCAACAATTGTTTAAACTAATTTACAAATAAAGATAATCATGCGTGCGTTTAAACTCTACACAGTGTAACAATTACTTAAAGGTAAACACCACATGAACAAAAAGAAAACAATAATAAGTAATATCGTAAGCTACATATTGTTGTCGATTCTGTTGTGCCCAAACTAAACTTAATTTAGGCTATTGCTATCTTTTACTAAAAGGCAGTGCGAGAAAAGGACTGCTATAGCTATGAACTAAGTTAGAGATGTCAAACTAGTTTATGCCTTGCGCTTCACCGTGTTTTTAGTCGACATGTTTTTACATGCACCCTTCATTTGTATAGAAATATATTTTGTTCGCACTGTCTTCTCTATACGTAGTGTGAACTGCAGCCGGCTGACTGCAGTTGAACGGAACATAGGTTTTGTTCGCGCTGTCTAGTACCAACTAAATTTGACAGCTGTAAATTACGTCCGTCTCTTTCTCGTTTTATTAGAGAGAAAAAGATAGCAATAGCCTAAATTAAGTTTAGTTTGTGCACAACAGAATAGACACCATTGTCACTTTATGCATCACCATCATTATCCCCTGCCCCGAACCCAATTTGTTTGAGGTCGGTCCAGCATGTGTTCTTCCATATTTCTCTATGATCTACTCGTAATTTCAGCAGCACACTCAAAAAAATGTAAAAAGTGCTTATTGACACTATTCTTAGTCATAACATTATACCTACAAAATAATATTTAGTTAGAGTTAAATTGCTTATTAATCAGTTTAGGCTAGATAATAATCCATTACTAGGAACTTTAGTGTTTATTAAAAAGAAAAAAAAACTCTTTTATCCCGTATGCCTGTCAACCGTCCAATTTGTGGAGTGTGCAATGCAATTAGGAAGTAAACAAATCCATCGACTTTATACAAACCAGTTATTTGTGACAGTACGAATCCGAGTTGGCTCCAAGTCTGCTCTGTCAACGGACTTATTCGTAAAGTTTGTAATGGGCACTGCCACTCTATCACAGTGCCACACTGTCCCATTGCGATATTGCCACAGTGCACTACTTTTATATCTGAAATAATGACTCGCTGCCACGATGCGCTCAGCGCGTGCATACCGCAATGCCGCGCCCGGCTGTAAAACACAATGTTGTTTATATTTGCCTATAATATTACTGAATATAGTTTACATTTTATACATCAAACCTAATAAACCTACTTTTTAAGCCAACTTTAATAGTTGTAGAAACAGGAAGACTCACCATCACCTTAAATACTGACTGATGGAAATTATATTTTCAGTAAGTACCTTAGCTAACATTCCACACCACTTTAAAGTATCACTAACTGTTAAACGTTACTTTAAAAGTAACAGAGCAAGCTGTTTCACATACTAAAAGTTAGTCTGCGATCTGAAAAAAAAACAAAGATACTCCATTTCATTCGTTAACTTTAGTTTTGTAGTTTAACAGTTTGTAATGCTACAAGAGAAAGTCAGTTACTAGTCAATTCAGATAGTTATAAATGTATTATGTAGGTAACTATGACTACTTATATCCTTTGTATACAAACTTACATTATATTTTGTTTATGAACTCACGATAGATGAATTTCTGTACATGAATTAGTAGCCGTCAATCACGATCACGTTTGAATGATTTTATCGTATCTATCTTCCTTATAAAGGTCAAGTATGTTTGCGGAACTTCGAATGTAAATATCATAGTCAGTATGAATATTTTATTTCCTCTCTCTTCTGCATAAAAAGTTGCAAAAATATTAAATGGACGACGAAATATCGTGATTGCTGTTCTCATTAGCAAAACTTGTCACTATTTGTTACTTTAAAATACGTTTTTGATTATTTCTAGAATGTCACAGAGTAATGTACCCTATTAATGTATACAAGTACTAACTTCTAACTTAGACGGAGCTCCACGAAGGCATTACTTCGTCAACAATGTTAGCAACTGTAGTACTGCGCCAGGCAGACATTGCAACAATCTTTGCGCGAGATTGCAAAAACTTCAACAACTATTTGCTTTCAAACGAACTTCGCCAATACTTTATAGGCGGCTGAAGTCTTTTATCTGTGCAACAATAGCACTTTTGTACACATACCACTCTCTGTGTGCACATATATTACGTATATAGGTATATTGTTCCTCAGACATGCCGCGTCTAGTCAATATACTATTCGATGTTTGCCCAACCGCCTCGACTTACACGCAATTTTCTTTTTGTTCTTCTCAAATAAATTCAACCAGTATCGAGATTTGTGAGATGAGACCGCGTCTTTTGAATGAATATTAGAACGTAAGCCATCGTCTAGCTACTACTTTTTATATTGCCAACGTGAGGTAAAACCCTGGCAAACGCGACTCGAATTGAAAATGGACTGAATCTCGAGACAAATCTTCTTACTAGACGCTATCTTTCATATAGCTTGCGGATTTCAATTCAGAGGTAATTGGATGTGCTCTACATAATGACTTAATCTAAAGTTGGGAGTCTTGATAACTGGCATTTAGCGAATTACCGTATTACGAGTGGAATTAGCGAACATCCTAACTAGTGTGAGATTCACACATGGTCGCTCATTGACTCCACAATCACGTTTTGTGATCACAATGAACTTTGCACGACGAAACTTTGCATCAGAAGTGGGATATTTATATTTATCCCAACACAATAAGTATCCCCCGCGGAATCTATTCCATATTTCTTTCTATAATAGAATATAATTTCCCTTTGTTACTCAATCAAGTCTCTGTGGATCGATATTTTTTTCTAAAGAAAATGTTATTACAAACTTTGAGAGTTTTCCGAAGACATATTTGTAGTGGCGGACCAAGTTTAATGCGGTGTTAGATTGAACGTTAGTTCTTCGTGGAAACTTGTTCTTGTAGATAGCTGATGAGGCTGCATTGTTTCGTGTTTTATGCCACAACAGAACACATGATCTGAGCCGGTGCTGGGCGAAGTTGGCTCGGCTTGAAACTCTCAGCTGGTCAATTAAACTTAGTCAATATTATGCGGCTGCGGACTGCGGCCGCTGTTACATTGCATCGGTATCAGATCGCAACTTAAATTGATTATAGTTTTACATTGAGTTTTAATGGAGATTGATGTGTTTTATCAGATACGATAGTAGTTCATTAAAAGCTTAGGTGGGTACTGTTTTTATTTCCAAGTAAAAAAAATTAATCACTTTTTCATTATTTTTAGATTACCACATACCTACACACATCAAAAAAAGTTTGCGATCACTTTGAAAAATCAAAACCTTTTCTGTTACGGTAGAATATTATTATTACTTCTTCTTTTTCTTCTTCTTCTTTCAAACAGGGTATTTCTATAAAAAAAAAACAAAGAATTTTTCTTGATAAAGTTCAATTTAAAAAATTTGGGAATATCTGCTTTTGCTAGTGATCACAAACTTTTTTTGATGTGTGTATCTATACTTAATATTATAAAGAGGTGTTTGTAATTTTGTATGTTACGTTTATCTTCAGAACTATTGATCCAATTCCTAAAATTGTTTCATTAACAGGAAGCTACATTATCCAGAAGTGTCATAGGTTACATGTAAAACGTCCCCGTGGGTTAATTTCCGTATATGACTCGAGCGAAACCGCGAGCAAAAGCTAGTATAGCAATTTCAAAGAAACACTTGTTTCTATTAACTTGAACAACAGGTAATTCAATCGACCTGTCCATAATACGAACGAGCACAAACTATCAACGTTACCTACTTTAATGTGACTATCGTTTCCCGAGACAACTCAATTTAGCGCTCTGCCTACTACGCAAGGGACGTGTCTTGATGATACTCATTTTCTACAATAATAGTGTTTACTTACAAAATAAAAACCGGTTTCAGTTGAAAACATTATCCTGTAAGGGGATCCCTTTTTTTGCATAATCTTCTTTTTCCTAATATATTTTGGCATAATTGTTTTGGCATAATTTGTTTTGCCATAATAATACTTTGCCAATTTTTTTTTTGGCATACTGTTTATGTTGGCATAATCATCTTGAAGGCTAATTTGTTTTGGCATAAATTGAATTTTGCATAATGTTACTAGGCATAATGGCTATTAGCATAATAGCATTTACGCATACAAATAATACAAATATCGGAATCAAATTTGAGTTATTTTTACGTATTTATTTTGAATTAAAAATTCATTAAGTTGTGCTACAAAAGTTAGTGACAGAAACGAATAGCTGCAAAACCGACTCCACGTAGTCTTGTCTGCCCTACCCCTAAAGTGTAATCTAAGCCCGCGTAAGCGAGGAGGGGCGAGGCGGCCTGCGAGTTGAGGAGCAGGTGGTTTTAACGCTCGCCGCCGGAGCTGAGGCTGGCGGAGCCTCGCCCCTCCTCGCTTACGCGGGCTTAGATTACACTTTAGGGGTAGGGCAGACAGACGAAGCTGCGGTGGTGACTGCGACGATAAGCTCGCGTGGGACCGCCGGAGCCCCGCAGCGCCGGAGCCGTGACAGAAACCTTGCCTGCTGCATGTTGCATACTGCATGCTTGCTTGCTGCATGCTTGCTTGCATGCTGCATGCTTGCTGAACGCATGCTTGCTGGATGCTTGCTGCACGCATGCTTGCTTTATGCTTGCTGCATGCTTGCTGCATGCTTGCTGCATGCATGGTGTATGCTTGTTTAAATGTTTGCAAGCTGCATGTTTGCTGCATGCATGGTGTATGCTTGTTTGCATGCTTCTTACAGGGAAAAAACTCACATACGTTCACAATCAACTATGTTCAAAACAAATATGTTATGTATTACCTGCTTCGCAGAGATGGTTTTTTTCCAATCGTCAAAATAAATTGGTATATCCAATTAGGGTATGTCTAACATTTTAGGATTATGCTTCTTTGTTATGCGTATAAAAATTATGTTTTAGTATAATTATGCGTAAATCAATTTATGCCTAACAATGTTATGCTTAATCATTATTATGATTAGATAAATTATGCTTAAAAAAATTATGCGTAAGCTGTTATGCGTAAATAATGTTATGCGAAAATATAATTAGTAGTAACAAAAGTATGCCAAGTTATATTAGGTCTTGAAATTTTATGCAAATGGATAGGGAACCTCTTGTAAGTTATCAAGTAGGTAGAAAATACGGGAACGTATCAATAAAAATAAATATGGGTAAACAAGGTGTGTGAGGAGCAGCGGTGGCCCAGTGATGGCGGCCCCAACTTACGAACAGTAAGTCGTGGGTTCGAACCCAGGCAGGCGCATTTGTGTTATTTATTTCATCACCACTGCTCTCAAAACGGTGAAGGAAAACATCGTGAGGAAACCGGCATGTCCTAGAACCAAAAATTCGAAGACATGTGACATCTACCAATCCGCACTGGGCCCGCGTGGTGGATGGAGGAGGAGGCCTGTGTCCCAGCAGTGGGAACATTAAAAGGCTGATGAAGTGATGATGATGATGAAACAAGGTGTAAACGAACCCTTCACGAAGCCGTCAACCAAGCTTTCTGTACATCAAACTAAGTAACTCCACGCAAAAATTATTGCTGGGAAACGACTTTTTTTTGGGCTGAAAAATCACGTTTTACGGTATAACTCAATGTAACTCACTAAAAACATTGTGCTGATGGATGCATTGACTAGTAAACGGGTCATGTAGTAATTTAAAGTAAAGCTACGACCTTAAAAACTAATATAAAAAACTTCTGAAAAAGTTGAAACTTTGACTTCAATATCTCCGTAACTAAAAGGTTCCCAGGTATGGTTTAGAACAAAACAAATATCGCTTGGGAGAACAAGTGCCTTTCGGCTTCGTTAGGGGTCTATTTACACCTTTTATACAGGATAGGGTAAAATTAACAAAGAAGGTGCTTCTGCCCCGGTGTGGGCGCGTTACTAGAAGCGGCGAGTCGCCCATTACCTGAACGCGCCCCAAAAGGTGGTTTCTGTAAAGCTAGTCCGTGGGTACCGCACGATCTCCGGTGAGGCGGTGAGCCTTCTTGCTGGATTGCCGCCTTGGGATCTGGAGGCGATAGTCCTCGTGCGCCTACACGAATGGCACGCGGAGGCTGTACGCCGGGGGAAACTCCGCCGCGGCAATTCGCCGCTCAGCGGACTGTCGTGATCGTGATCTCATGGTGACATGGAAAAAGCGACTGTCGCAACCCCGTGTAGGGCACGCCACAATAGCGTCCCCTCTTTAAGGAGTGACTTGAGAGGCGCCACGGTGCCCTCACGTTTCACCTGACGCCAGGTCCTCATTGGACACAGTTGTTTCGGGAGGTTTCTGCACCGAATCGGGCGAGAGGAAACGGGTGTTACCAATGCGAGGATCGACCGGAGGACACGGTGGAGCACACGGAAGAGGTTTACCCCGCATGGGTGAAGCACCGCCGTGTCCTCGTAGCGGCGATCGGCGGCGGCGACCTCACGCATCCGGCCCTGGTTCAATCCATGGTCCAGAGCAAGAGGGAATGGGAAGCCGTCGCCTCCTTCTGCGAAGCAGTCATGCAGCAGCAGTCAGCAGCGAAGGAGGTGGCGGAACGTGAGAGAGAGAGAACCTCACGTTCTATATAAGCCACCGCGGAAGATGCACCGGGCGTTGGGGGCCACGTGGTGGCCCCCGGCCACCGTAGGCACGGGCCTGTGGACGGTAAGCTATAAGCTAGCTCGCCGTCCATCCGTCTTATGCCGACAGGCCGTGTCGACGGTGCGTTCCTGTCCCACGCGCGCCTCAAAGAGATGTCAACAAAAAGGAAGAGATCCGCAAGAGCCGATGCCTGCCGGAGCTGCGGGACTGTTCGAAAGAGTTACCGCGGCCCTGGAACACATAGGGCAATGAAGGAACATGTATGGGTTTTAGTCAGTAAAAGTCTGACACTCCTTTCCACTCCGCCCAGAGCGGGGAAAGGGAAGTCATTTGATGATTTCACATCCAAAAAAAAAAGGTGCCTCTATTTTTTTTAAATATTAAATGGGTCTACTCTCTTGACCTCAATCTGGTCAAACGAGGACAGAGATGAGACGATGGAACGAGGTAGCTCAAATATATCTATATTTCTATAGCAAATATAACGAGGCAAGAGTTGAAAACATGGCGAGCGAAACATCTTAATTACACACGAAAACCTCTTCCGTTTCAACTTCGACCCTAAACCCAAATTAATATTTTATATTCCAAAGGAACTCGGGCTTAATAGGGAAATCTCGAATTGATTAACATCAAATCAAAGGAGAACGTAGAATAATACACAATAAAAGTGGCGAGGTATGTCATTTAACCGAATCCGCCGTCCTCATTTCGGAACGAGCTAAATAAGGAGCCCGGGTACCCCGGTACCCCGGGTACCTATATACCCGGGTCGGATTTTCCGATTCATATACTTTGGAATTTTTCCGGGCCGCGTATCCACCGTGCGGTACGAATTTTTATTTCATTTGCTTCCTACTAACAAAACGAATGCATGGTCCTGTGAGCACTAATGAACCTGCCTTCAGAGCATTCAACCGACTGAAATGCGCGCCTACACAGACACATTTGGGACTTAATGAGCACCTGTGCCATTCCAATCTCCACCTTATGTCGTTGTGCGTAGAACTTTTAGATTTTGTTCTTTGTGTTTTCCAGGTGTAATTGAATGTTTGTCGGGGTAAAAGGGGAGATTATCGGGGAAGCGCGGCCGTTTCCATAACAGCGCCCGAGTGAGTGCGGTATGTAGCCGCCTTCGAGTGAAAACCGTTAATTGTAATGAGACAGAAAAATTAAGGAAAGAGCTTGATTCAGAGGAGTTTTTAATTAGGTTCGGTTCGAGAACGAGAATACTAATTAACTTAGTGATATTGTGCTTTAACGTCCCATTAGCGAGGGTAAAGTCTGTCGTGAGGTTAAGGTCGTAGCTGCACATAATGAGTTTGTATGTTGTGGTAGGTATGGGTAGTGGGTATCTTGGTACAGGAAATAATGGGGGTTAAAAAGTTCCCATAACGAAGCCGAAGGTACTGGTTTTCTCCGTCATAGCAATATTTTTTGTTCTAGGCCCTGGGAACCTTCTAGTTACGGAGATATTGATATGATGGTACCTAGAAGAATGAATTTGAATTTTAATTGTGATTTTCTATTTAAAATTAATTGTTATTAAACATTGTGGTTATTTATTATTTTTTATGACATGTTTTCTTGGATTTCATGTATTCATTATGATTTAAATTTTTGACAATTGATTAAGTTTTAGTGACATTTTTGAATATTTTTATGGTTTTTTACTTTTTTATGTTGAAATTGTTTATAATTGTGATTTTTATCCATTTAATTTGGTTTAGTGATGGTATATTTTTCTATTTATTATTAGTTGAGTTGTGTTTTTTTTTTCTGTTTGTTTAACCTATTTATGTAACGCATTCAGACACAATTATTATTGTTGTTATTGAAATGAAATATTGGAGGTCAAATTTGTGACTTCCTCACGACTTTTTTTTTAATACTGGTAGTTTTTAATGTTATACAGGGTGTAAAAGACCCCATCACGAAGTCGTCAACCAAGCCTTCTGTACATCAAACTAAGTAACTTTACGTTAAAATTATTGCTGGGAAACGACTTTTTTTTTGGGGTAGAAAATCATGTTTTGTGGTAGAACTCAATGTAACGTACTCAAAACATTGTGCTAATGGATGGATTGAATATTACGGGGGTCGTGGAGGTGTTTAAAGTAAAAACCTTACATTAAAAACTTGTATTAAAAAAAAAAAAAAACTTGTCAAAAAGTTGGAACTTTGAACCCCAATATCTCCGTAACTAGAAGGTTCCCAGGTATGGTGTTTAACAAAAAAATTATAGCAATGACGAGGAAAACAAGTGCCATTCGGCTTCGTTAAGAGGTGTTTTACACCCTTTATAACATTACTTGAAATACCTTCATGACTCCTGTGCTATTCAATGCATTGATCAACACAATGTTTTGAATGCGTTACATTGAGATCTATCGTAAGACTTGATTTTGCTTCCTTAATATGTATAATCTAATATTGCTTTTATTTTTTTCAGGTACGTATCGCTTTTTCCATCAATCCAGTTCGGCTTTTCCAGCTCAAAACAACAGCTCCCAGCAATAAGTACCTACCTATTTTTTTTCCTTGATCACTGCGCATATTTTCTAATTATTTTCGCCTAATGAGTCTAAAACAGATGGAAATCTGTAACTATTTACTGCATTAAAATGCAGTGTGAAATTAAATCTTAATTACTTGAAATTGAGATTAAATTTTCAGCTAAGCGCTTTTGGAACACTCTCATTAGTGCAAACCGCTATTAATATAATTTTAATACATGCATGCAATTATGTTGTAGTTAAGGGTGCAACCATACAATTACTTAAAGCGGGAATAGTGAAATATATTACACTAGTAATATATTACTATGTGAATATTACCTATAGTGGATAAAGGGTGTAAAAAACCTCTTAACGAAGCCGAAAGGCACTTGTTCTCCCCGTCATTGTGATCATTTTTAGGGTTCCGTACCCAAAGCGTAAAAACGGAACCCTATTACTAAGACTTCGCTGTCTGTCCGTCTGTCCATCTGTCTGTCACCAGGCTGTATCTCATGAACCGTGACAGCTAGACAGTTGAAATTTTCACAGATGATGTATTTCTGTTGCCGCTATAACAACAAATACTAAAAACAGAATTAAATCAATATTTAAGGGGAGCTCCCATACAACAAACGTGATTTTTTTTCAGTTTTGTCTAATGTTTTTAAATAATGGTACGGAACCCTTCGTGCGCGAGTCCGACTCGCACTTGGCCGGTTTTTTTGTTCTACACCATACCTGGGAACCTTCTAGTTACGGAGATATTGGGAGTCAAAGTTACAAGTTTTTTTTAAATACAAGTTTTTAATGAAGATTTTTACTTTGAACACCTCCACGACCCCCGTACTATTCAATCCATCCATCAGCACAATGTTTTGAGTGCCTTACATTGAGTTCTACCAAAAAACATGATTTGTCACCCCAAAAACAAAAATCGTTTCCCAGCAATATTTTTTGCGTAAAGTTACTTAGTTTGATGTACAGAATGCTTGGTTGGCGGCTTCGTTATGAGTCTGTCACTAGTACACTACACTATGTGAAATATTACCTATAGTGAATATACTAGACTTGCCTGTCTTGCCTACACACTCTACACACCCGTGCCGAGCACAAATTAGAAATTCTATTCCCATTACGTGCGAAGCGTGTAGCCTGGACGAAATTAAACGCCGACAACATTCAGCTAAGGTTAATGCGCAAACAAATGTATCTAGCCAACGTTCTAGTAAGTTTTATAATACATAGTTATATAGCCTTGAATGAAGACATCCGCAAGAGAAACAAGGTTACCGACGTAGCTCGAAGAATTGCCAAATTTAAGTGGCAGTGGGCAGGGCACATTACTCGCAGAACGGATGGTCGATGGGGCTGAAAAGTTCTGGAGTGGCGACCGCGAACCGGATGACGTTGCGTTGAAAGGCCTCCCACTAGGTAGACCGAAGACCTGGTGAAGATTGCGGGAATCCGCTGGATGCGAGTCGCATGGGACCGGTCAATGTGGCGACACTTGGGGGAGGCCTATGTCCAGCAGTGGACGTCTTTCGGCTGAAATGATGATGATGATAGCCTTTATTAAAATCCAAACGCTCATTCGCGGCGCTGCACAAGTGCGTTTAGCCCTTTTGTCAAACAGGTCATTTTTCTTCTGTATCAAATTATGCACAACATAATATCATGCCTATAATATGGGTTAAGAAGAGGTAAGCACCCACATTTCGCCAGCTATGTTTAACTAGCTGACCCGCGCAACTTCGTCTGCGTCACATAGAGGGAGCTTCATAAAAATGCGCACGCGGTACTTGATCATTATTTTGCTGAGGAGTAACAGTGTTATCTCCTAAGATAAATATCAAATAAATAATTAAATCTCCTAGATTCGAATCAGCATTTCCTGTGACTAGCGCGTTCAACCAAACAAACAAACTTCTTTAGCGTTACAATATTAGTATAGGTAGACTCGTAGGTATACATGTCACGAAACAAACACATCACATTACCTGGGTCTTAAACGATACCGACAGATTCTATGATTGCTCCTGAAAAGTTCCTGATGGAAGACCCAAGAACACTGCTCAAGAATCAAACCAAAGATACAATATTACAACACCAACACAACATAAATCACGCAACGCTCACACCTTTATGCATGCAAACAACACACCGATTGATCGCCATCATTGTATGCTGCCGAGCAGTTAGCCTGGTTTACGAGCCTTCGCTTCGACGCTCCGACCAACAGATAAAGTTTACGAGGGCGTGTTAAATAACCTAATGAAACTCCACTAAACTAACCACAGCCGACGTTACTGCATCGATAAAACTATCTGCTAATATTTGATACTATGTTGTGTGGGGAATTTTGTTTTAGAGAGTTATTGCTTTCTTGGTTTAGTATGCAAATGTTGATGGATGGAGGGGGAGAGGAAGGCCAAAGAATAGATGGGTGGATTGTGTGAGGAGTGAGATGAAAGAGAAAGAAGTAAATGATGCCGTGACGTCTGACAGGGAAGAATTGGAGAAGAAACCGTGTTGCGCTGACCCCAAGTAACATGGGACAAGAAGGAAGATGATGATAATAATAGTTTAGTATGCAAATTATGAATTACTAGCGGACGTCACGTGGTTTCACCCGCGTAGTTCCCGTTCCTGTGGGAGTACGGGGATAAAATATAGCCTGTGTTACTCATGGTGAATGTAGCTTTCTAATGGTGAAAGAATTTTTGAAATCGGCGCAGTAGTTTTGGAGTTTATTCATTACCCCTTCCTTTAGTGTAGATAGATAGAAACAGGTAATGTAAAAGTGAAAAGGCAATCTGTCCACCCCTGGACAGATTGCCTTTTCACTTTTACATAAGAAGAGTTCGAATTGAACCAGTCGCCAGTTCGAATTGTTTTTTAGTGTTCGAATTCAACCACCCTAGGTCCCCCACCTAGGCTGGTTGAATTCGAACACTGAAGCGAATTTAAATTGGCAGAATTGGTGTTGAATGAAATCAGATTTGTTTTTAAACATATTGTCGCCTAACCTCTCGGGGATAATATGCGTGATGTTATGTTCTCGAAAATAAATAGATAAAATCCAGCAGCTTTTTACTAGCGTCTATTCTATGAACTTTCCGTTACCAGGGTAAAGGCGCCCATAGCCATAAGTCCTTAGAAGTTTGTTTCCCACTAAGTATTAAGATATGCAACTGAACATCATAATAAGGAACCTACAGAGCCTTTTCCCTCTGCCCTTAACAGCCAATCTTATGTTAATCTCAAAAACAAAGGATCCAATATGAAAGGAAAAATAACTCGCAAAATGGCTCATAATACTTGTAAATACATACTAACTGAAACGAGGGGAAATTATGCGCCCGTTTCGGTTTTAAAATATGCATCAAACAAAACATGCCACAATACATTTTTAGCATTCAGGTAAATTCTACAAAATGTAAAATATTCGCGTCATAATATTTACCTCGTACGGAATTCAAGCCTTAAAATATATATTTAAATCCGATATTAGCATAAGTCCCGGGGTGGCCACCGCCCTGTCGAATGCGCTATCCACTGCAACAGGGTTGCTACTGCAAAAATCTGAAAAAAAGGTAGCTTATGAATTCTGTCGAATATTTTTCTTTGATACTAGATGCCGTTGCCGTTTGGACTCGAAATGATATTTGAAAATATCGTGAATAACTGACGTGTTCACTATCTGGTTCTAGGAAATCGTGGCCGGGATATCAAAGGAAAAACTTCGCACTGTGCTCTGTTCGAAAAAAAATGCCTAAAAATCCAAGAGGATTAAGCAAATGGCAATCACGTTACATATTTCGAATTGAAATTAAGATAACTTTTTGGTAGCGTACGTCAGTCCAATTAACATTTTTGAACAACGCCAACACAGAACTTAGTAGTTTAGTAACAAATAAAGTAAGTAAAGCATAGCATAAGGATAATCAGCCTACAATATTTCTACTGCTGGAACACATGCCTCCTCTCTATGAGAGGGAATGAGCTCGAATCCACCAACCGGTCCAGTGTGGGTTGGTAGGTTGGTAGATGTCACATGTCTTCGAATTTTTGGTTCTAAGACATGCCGGTTTCCTCACGATGTTTCCTTCGCCGTTTTGAGAGCAGTGGTGATAAAATAAATTACATAAAGAATTGCGCCTGCCTTGGTTCAACAAACCCACGGATCATTCCCACTAGTTCTACTACACAGTTCTACGGTAGAACTGCGACTTACTGTTTGTAAGACGGGGCTGCCAACACTAGGCCACCGCTGCTCTCCAATAAAGCATTTATTCATATCCACTCCAATCTAGATAACAGAGGAGCTCGTGGCTAAATAATAACAGCCGCTCGGGTCGATCGTTAGGTTAAGCCGTGCTTGCCTAGGTTGGTCTGTGGATGGGTGACCACCCATTACATACCGAGTTTCCTCCGTGCCTCGGAAAGCACGTTAAGCCGTTGGTCCCGGCTGTCATTTGTAGATCTTTGACAGTCGTTAGGTAGTCAGAGGCCCAAAAAGTCTGACAACCAGTCTTACCAAGGGGTATCGTATTACCCGGTACTAACTGGGTTGTGGAGGTCAGATAGGCAGTCGCTCCATATAAAATACTGGTATTCAGCTGCATCCGGTAAAACTGGAAGCCGACCCCAACTAAGTTGGGAAAAGGCTAGGCAGATGATGACTCCAATCTAGATAACTCCATTCATGTGGCAACCCTGGCTGCGGCCCAGAGCGCTGATTGTTTCCTGAAGCCCAATGGCGGATTTAATTCAATATTACGCCAATTAGCATGCGTACGTGCTACTGTTTTATTTGAACGGTCCATTAACTGCCTGCAGATTGTAATGAAGAAACTTTAATGTATGCAGCTTACTAACTACATAATGTATGTTTAATTAACAAGCTTTAACTGTTTTTGCATGCAGAGGTCCTAGCTGGGTTCGATTCGCGGATAGGGCAAATTGTTATTGGGTCTTTACATAATGAATCTAGGATGCCGTGTGGTATCCGGTAGAGTAGAATAGAACCAACCCATTACAGTCACGGGTGTCGTATAAGGCGACTAATGTCTGAGGCTGAACACCTTGCGCCTCCGTAGACCAGAGAATGGGCAGCGTTTTCTGTTAGTCTCTCATCACTGCGATCTCCAATCCGCCTGCCAAGCGTGGAGATTACGGCAAATTCCTCCCATCATGGGAGAGGCTTATGTCCAGCAGTGGACGTTTTTGGGCTGTTGATGATGATGATAAGGAATCTGGATATGTGCCCAGTTGGTGGCATTAGGGTCGCCCCAACAAAAAATGCAAAAAAAACATGGTGAAATGTGGGTGTACTATAAGGTTCACCTAAACCTTTGGGTATTACAGGCGTGATGTTATGTTATGATTAAAATGCTTTATCTAGTTTATTTGTAACACTAAGTTCTCTAAAAAGCCCATCCCAATGTTTTGTGGCGTTATTCAGAGGGTCTAATAGACGAAGTGACTTTCTACCTCCGATTACGATGACGCTAAAAGTAAAAAATATATTGATTTTAATTGGAAATTAATTGAAAATAAATAAATTAATAAATTAATTGGTAATTCCATGTTCGACCTGATGATGTCCAGCCAGGGTCTTCACTGGGCTTCGGATGGAACCATGGAGACTTTAATAAAACAAAGTAACACACAACTTGTTCCAACGGTGTATTCGCAGAAAGAGAGTTAAATCTAAGTCATCCGGTCCTTATATACTAGTCGGCTGAGAATCTTAATAGCGCGATCTAGAAAAATGCACAACGCCATCTATCGACGTACCGAAAACTAATTAGCAAAACAGTGTGTCTATGGTATTTTAGTTAGAAGACACACGCGGTTAAACATTCTCCCCCCATTAAGGGCAAGCATAAATTGACCTTAATAATATAACAAGTTCATGCTACAATATTCATTAAATATTATTTACTAACCAATTAAATTAATGTAATGTTATCAATTGTATAAGTGTAAAACAAAATAATAACAACGAAAAGAAACTTTGATATTAGCCACCGCGCTAACATACACCGCACATGCGGACCTAACATTACATAATACTTATTAATGAATTCACTCCTAAGAATAAAATAAATTCATTACACAGATTAAATAACAAGCTATTCAGTAAGAGGAAGCAAACAACATTTAGACACAGGCCTTTTAATAATCGAGTTTTTAGTTTTAATAGTAACCACTCGTACGATCCCGTCATTACCTGGATGCTCTTCCTCTACTAAACCCCGGACTGACGTACGTTACTAAAACCCGTTGGTATACAGGCTGCCATCTGACGAATTGCCGATTTGACGAATATCAGACTTGACCAATGTCGTGCAACCTGATTGACCGATGTTATGGGTAGTCAGTGGCCAAAAATCTGACATCTAGTCTTACTAAGGCGTATCGTGCTTCCCAGAACTGGAAACTGGGTTACGGGCGACAGAAAGGCAGTCATTTCATATTACATAATATTGTCATAAGCTGCTTTCCGTTAGACTAAAAACAGTGATGATTTTTTGTTCATTCCTATATTTTCCAAAATCAACGTTCAACGTAAAATGTGAATAACACATTCATGACGAAAAAAGCGCTGAATTTTTATCCATGAAAACATAATTCAAACAATGAATGCAAATGAATCCGTAAAGTTTGTTTCACTTTCATGAATAAAGTTGTCGCATTAAAAATACATAATGTTGGATAAATTCTCTCCACCTTAGTTAGATTTTAATGAAGAAGCGTATTTTCTCTTACTTTCGTGAAAATAACATGGTTGTTCAACTATGTACTTTAGTTACTAGAATTAAACAACAAAATTACAGCAGGCAAGTATAGTGATGCAGAAAAATAACTAATTATTTTTGCTTTCATTAGTCAAGGTATCTATGCAAATAAGGCTTACCTACCTATTCCCTACTGCAGCTATTTAAAACTCAACAAACTCCCGAAGGGCGGCACGGCCATCTATCCTTGTACAACACTTTACATAACTAAAACAGTAGACAAAGCGTGTAATGAAAAACTACACTAACAAAGTCAAGCCAACGAGATAACACGAAGCTGAATGTTTCTACTTAAAGTTTTTAAAGTAAAATTCACTTCAAGTTCGAGCTTAACTGCGCTCCGAGGACAACACTAGATACTAAAGAAAATGTATCTGAATAAAGTCGCTCCCACACCACACCCGCGCCGCATGCATTTGTGTAATGAAAGCCGCTTAGACGCGCAACAGGTATCATAGCTAATATAGCTTTGAAACACGCTAAAGCGCTTAAGTTTTTTTCTTCTAAATCACATTTACACAGCAGCCACGCGCCGCGCCGTCTCCGCGAGCAACGCTCCAGGCGTCATCACTTTACGCCTCTTTGCGCTTACATCGTCTCATTTCATATTCACATAACCAACATTATACCACTCTTTATGCGATTCTGATCTTCATATCATATATCCGTTTTTTACATCAACGCGAAAACATATTCCATTTATGACACCATTCTGTTGTAGGCACAATACACAGCTGAAATGTGACTGTTTGAAATGGAGCGTGTTAACTTGGTTGACAATAAAAATGATTTACTGTTCGCTGCGTCACGTGTCGTGTCCGGATAAAATCATTCATGCTAACTCTTCCGTGTTGCAGAGGCTTTGGTATAAAACGCTTTTGGGCAATTAAAGCGCTCTAAAGCGTTCTAAACGCTGCATTGTGCTGGCATGAAGCAATACATGCGAGACACAGCCAAGTCTACCGTGAATTATGCTTTAGGCTCACATTCGCGTGCACAAACGGTCGAACGGATTCCGAATGATTCCGAAGCACAAGATAGATTGATCGTTCGACAGCAGCACTAGAAATAAATTGTATAACAGTGGAACATCTTTCAGAGATCACAAAAGGCTGCAAAATCAATTCGGCCCGCGACGCATGTAGTTGGCAATATTTCAAATTCTCTTTGATGCAATATTTCCCTTCCTCTCTTTTCTCCGCATTACATAACCGAGGAAATGTGCTATCCGCATTTTGTTAAGTTGACATCTCAAGAAATTTGATACTAAATGGTTTTGGAAATGTACACACTGAACACTGATATGTTTTCCGTTTTCGCGCGGTAAATATTTCTGCTTTAAAATGTCTTTGACATGGACTCTTTAGTACCTTGAATGCGATGTAAGACATTTACTTAAACACTGTACTAACGTTCAGTATAATTTTTCATAATTCGCACATAGTAACCTGAATGAACAACCATGATCCATACAGAATAACAGCACAAATACCTGGATGGAACTAATATCCGCAGCACAGAATAATCTCAAACTACATAGTACACATAATTATTTCCTAAATCCTTTGGCGTTGGCGTATGCCAAAGGCAAAACGATATGAATCTCCATTTATTGTTTTTAACGATAATAGCCAATAACCATAAGTTAGTGTTACCTGAAATATTAATTGAAATAATATTATCCGTGAAATTAAATTCAACAGATTATGTAAATGGCGCGGATGCGGTTAAAATTATTGCATTCCGAATTAAATTTGTGAATTTTAAATTACTAATTCGCTAGAGAAATAACAGAGAGGTAAGGATGATTAAAATGGGAGTATTATAAGGGTTTTTAGCGAAATGGTTGTTTCAGTTCTGCCGAAGAAACTTTTTGGTTATAGGATGACAATTTCTTACAGTTTGAGTTGGGCCTCGTTCATTAGGAAGCATTATAAAGGGGTAATTTCACTGTTATCTATCAATATATCGATATCTGTCAATTTAAAGCATTACGGCTTACTAATAACTACCTACCTACTAATAATTAAAAATAAATAATAATAGTAATGCCTACTAATAACTTTAGAATCGAACAGAAAACACACACACACGATATCCTAGTGCAGGATATCGGTTACAATAAGTTGTGACACTCCAGTGTCACAACTTATTGTAACACTTTATGTGAAACAATCTTTTTTTTTTTTAATCCAACCGAAGAAACCGAAGGCATTCACCCTAAACTTAAAGGTACTCAGTCTGAACGGCTCCTAATTATCTGGATTTGGATTGAATAATACGTCTTAGTATGTTTTTTTCTCAGAATTACCGGTAGTCAAAAATCTAGACAATATAACTTTGGTTACATTCATGTCGTAAATTCTTCAGTTTTAATCTATAACATTTTCGTAGCAACCGCGTAGCCAAGCGTGCTACCCGCGAAGTCAACGCGCGCAACATCGCTACGAAACGGTCTACAATATAAATCCCAGTTACAAACCTACATCGCTCCTCTCTTACGCAAGAGGTATGTTAAAGTTGTTAGTATTCCAGCAATGGACGTCGAAGTGAGTCCGTCGTTGCCTTTTGTGTACGGAAGCCATATGCTTAGTCGAACTTTTGACGAAAATTGCACTCTGGAGAGTATGCAATTTACGTCTACAATTTGGTTGAACTCTGTCTGTAATCATGACGTAAGGTCTTGGAATCTGGTATATTTGGAACAGTCTGAAGGCTTCATCAAATTGCTCTGTTATATTAGTAGCACGAACACTTGAATCGTTTGCGATTTTGATCGAGAAACTTGGCCAGACTTACTAAAACAAGACCAGCTTATCGAAAGGTCGCGAGTATCTTCCAAAACCTTGTTTACATTGCCTTAAGTGTCTTCTAGTAATATGTTTCATCGTGTTTAAAAAAAGTGTGGCATTTTACGTGATTTTACTGCCAGTTTTGACTAAGTTGACCATAAATTAATTCCTAAATATTAATGTATGGTGGAATTTCAACTCGATGCTGAGCCGAGGATTAAAATTAAGCAAAAGGAGTAAAAAAAAAAATAATAATAAAAAGAAAAAAAAAAAAAAAAGTTTTTTTTTTATAAATAATTAATAATACTTAATTATTGAATTAATTTAGGCTTTTATGATATACTTCTCTTCGTGTAAGTGCTGTTGACTTTCTGGTCAAGGATCACTTGGAGGTTGATGACATATTAGGTAGACCAAACTCTAATATTTATGTCATCAACCTCCAAGTGATCCTCTATTATTGGTGAAGAAAGACACTGAATGAAGTAGAAAGGTATTTGTTCTTTCTGTCATTGCGATATTTTTTTGTTCTGGACCGTACCTTGGAATCTTCTAGTTACACTCCGACTCCGACTTCCGACTTTTTCACAAGTTAAAAAAACATACGTTTTTTAGTTCAAACTTTACTTTCAATACCTTAATGACCGCGGTACTATTCCATACATCTATTAGCACATGTTCGGAGTACGTTACATTGAGTCCTAGTGGCCTACCATGACGTCTTAAAGCAGGATCGTTTTAATTTTATTCCAGTGAGGGAAAGAGATGGCGCTAGACGTCCTCTATAGCTCCGTCTCTTACCCACACTGGAACAAGAATAAAACGATATGTTAGGCCACCACTGTGATATTAGTCTCCAAAAAGAATCGTTTCCCAGCAATTATTATTGCATATAGTTACTAAGTATGATGCACTAGCTGCTCTGAGCTCCGTTAACACCTTGTATGACTGATGTAACAAAAATTTGACCTACTACCTATGTACTGTAGTACCTAAGGTCTTAAGCTGGTGTTTAGTAGGTCCCTAATGAGTCTATCGCTCCTAATTACCTGGTGTTTGATTGCTAAATAAAGCGCGCGCTAATGACCGCTCCTAGGAGGCAGTGCCCACTAACGAGATATCTATTTTTAAAGAGGAATTGTCCTGGTTATGATATTGTATTTCTTTGTCTACCCTACAATATTAAAAAGAAGTAACATAAAGTAAACTACTTTTCTTTTACTGAAAGTAAGTTATTCTTTTGTCGAGTGGCAAAGGAAATGTTTTGTTTAAAACAAAAGCTTAAAAAAACACAACAAAATAAAACTGTTGTTTAAAAATCGGGCAAGGGTGAGTTGGACTCGCGCACCTAAGGATCCGTAGGTATAAACTGTAGGTATTTTTTTATTAAACTACATGATGACGGTTTTTTCGTCTACATGTGCTGTAAGACATTGTTTCTTGCCAAATTTCATGATTCTGGGTCAACGGAAAGTAGGTACCCTATAAATTTTGATTCTCTTGAGAGTGTCGAAATATAAGTTTTTTGCGGCAAAAACGGCCGCATCTTTTTTTTTAAGTTAACTTGGTTTTTTTCACAGCTTCAAGGGACTGTAGAGTTGAAATTAAAACCATTAGTATATGGTTTTAATTTCAACTCGATATCTTTACGCGTTCCTGAGATAAAGGGTCTTGACAGACAGACGGACGGACGGACGGACAACAAAGTGATCCTATAAGGGTTCCGTTTTTTCGTTTTGAGGTACGGAACCCTAAAAACAACAAATTAGAAAATTTGCGCGACCGGGTTAGGATTTCGGGTCAGGTTCGGAATAAATCCATTTAACGCGTATACAAAGTTTCGAGTCCGTGCTATTACCCGTTGAGGAGTTCTCTTGTGAGGAGGCGATCCTGGCAGGAGGATCAAGTCATGTCTGTCCCAAAAATGTATTGTCACCAGAACGAAAAGTGTGTGCAAAATTTCAGATCAATCAGTTGGAGCGAATTGGTCTGAAATTCAGTTGCTAGATTTGACCATTACATACTAACAAACTAACTAAAGTTAAATAAAAGCTTTTAACAAGAAACTAAACGCAGACCAGTTACGGGCAGAAGCAAGGTATGGTTAAGTTATACATAAAGGGTGTAAAAAGACTCTTAACAAAGCCGAAAGACATTTGTTCTCCCCGTCATTGCGATAATTTTTTTGTTCAACACCATTATTTGGGAACCTGCTAGTTACTGGGATATTGATACTGAGATATTGGGGGTCAAAGTTTCAACTTATTGACAAGTTTTTTTTTTATGTGAGATTTTTATCTTTAAACACCTCCACGCCCCCCGTACTATTCAATCCATCCATCAGCAAAATGTTTTGAGTGCGTTACATTGAGTTCTACTACAAAACATGATTGATCAAGCCAAAAAAAAAATGACGTTTCCCAGCAATAATTTTTGCGTAAAGTTACCTAGTATGATGTACAGAATGCTTGTTTGACGGCTTCGTAGTGAGGTTGTTTACTCCCTGTATAAGGATTAAGTTGAAAGTCGATAAGTATAATCTGACAGGAAAGGATGGTGGATAGAGCTTCTCTTCTTTGGCTATTTTATTGTGAAATAATTAACATTGCTAGATTATTTAAAGCCTTTTAGTAAAGGACATTAATCCTTGCAGCCCGGTTGGTTCAGTGCAGTTGAGTATAATTTTACAGGTGAATTTCACTTTAATCTTACATGGAGGATCTTACTTTGATCTCACATCTTACACAATCAAAATTTATTTCACTTTATTAATTATTGTAGGTAATAATAATAAACCATTTATTTCAGGTAACAAAGACCCATAGATAAATACCTTAACCTAAAAATACATACTAATAACAATTTTTGTTAGTATAAGCAACTTATAACTATGTTATTAGCACTTCACTTGCACGATGTTTTGTGCATACTTGTGGAATTTGTCCGCGGAAGCGACGGAACACCACATCCTGCGGCCAAAAACTTTCTTCTAACACCAGATGAAGCATACACGTTGGGATGCGCACCACAAACGCCTTGAAATTGACGTTGCGGCGCGACTCCAGAAGCTGTACTCTTGGCGTGTACTTCAGTCTTTACCAAGATACTTACTTGTCTTTACTAACATAGTTTGTAAGTATATTGTTACTAACACTATGAGTCTTGTTGCACGAAATAAATGATCTAAAAACATAACACTCCTTTTTTTGGGCAGTCGTGTAATAATTAACCGACTTCTAAAAAAAGAGGAGGATATGTATTTCACCAGTATCATTTTTAAGAGACTTATTTTTTTTCAGGGATGTACACCGATTATTCCGTGATTACTGCCTGCCAATACCGATTTACGTTATTCTTTTTGCATTTGTAAGAAGAAGCCTACTCGGTGGTCCCATAGGAATTTGATTATTTTTGCTTGAGTAGTTTAGGAGTAAAGCCTTTCAATACGTATTACTTTTTTTCTTTGCCTATGTTGATGACATGATGGTTAAATTACCCCTAATAAATTCTAGTTAGTTACAATGTAAAATTAATTCATGACAAGAATTTGTATGCGATACTAGAACTAAACAGACGTATTTGCGAAAGTTTGTAAGGATTCTCTTTGAACTAAAAATATAAGAATCTCATACATTAATTCCCAAGTTACTCCAAGGAATTATTATTATTTAGAAATACTTGTCAATTTGTTCTCATTCTGCTCCATAGGTATCTGACATTATTCTCAAAGTACTCCACCGATTCAATTCTCATTTGTTTTTAGGGTTCCGTACCCAAAGGGTAAAAACGGAACCCTATTACTAAGACTTCGCTGTCTGTCCGTCTGTCCGTCTGTCCGTCTGTCTGTCACCAGGCTGTATCTCATGAACCGTGACAGCTAGACAGTTGAAATTTTCACAGATGATGTATTTCTGTTGCCGCTATAACAACAAATACTAAATATAGTCAATGGTACGGAACCCTTCGTGTGCGAGTCCGACGCGCACTTGGCCGGTTTTTTGTACAGTACAGTCAGCACCAAAAGTTACAAGGAATCCTCTTGTTGCATGTATGGATGTTGTAGCTCTTTCTCGCAAAAACGATTAAACGGATTTGGATTAAATTTAGCACATACTTTATAACTTGTATAAGTACTTTATAGGATACTTTTTATCTTGATAGTACAATCCCGTGCGACTCTTACCGAAGTCGACAAAATCTCGGTGAATCACAACACTTAGATACAGCAGACACAAATAGTTTTTCTGTAGTATACAACTTTACTATTATTTTATAACGTCAGCGTCGTGGTGAAACGTGTATTAATAGACAAAGCATTAAATTAACAGTACGTAGCTAGCACTAATTATAACCGCGGTATCGCGAATTCACCACTTTTAATCTGATAAGAAGGAGACAACTAAATGAATGAGGTGTTAATTACTTTTGTAATTACAGTGAGCTACATTGACCTTGCCGAGCCATGTTGGGCATCTTTCTCTGTGACCGGGTGAAAAATACAGAAATACGGAGACGAGTCACGGACATAGCGGAAGTGATAGCAAAAGAAAGTGGAATTGGGCGGGCCATATATGCCGTAGACTGGATGGAAGATGGGGGAATAAAATGCTGGAATGGAGACCACGGACGTGACGGAGGAATGTGGGAAGACAACCGACTAGGTGGACAGACAATCTCACTAAAGTGGCCGGAAGAAACTGGAGAGCCATGACACAAAACCACCAAAACTAGAGAAATTTGGAAGAGACCTACACTCAGCATTGGGTGGCCAAGGGTTGAAGAAGAAGAAGATATTGACCTTGTGAAGATCTAGAGAATTATTTGTATATGCGAGTAGCATAGGACCGTTCGATGAGGCACCGCTGGTGGGGCGACTATGCCCTGGGGATTTCAGGCGTGATAACATATAGAACGGTTATATAGACGAGTATTTATTTATTTATTTAACAATTTATGTACACACTAAATATTAAGAAAAGTAGAAAGGAACAGAAAATAGTACAAAGGTGATGCTTATTTCTAAAGAAATCTCTTCCAGCATACAAAAACACCATCATGATCATGTCATGATCTATGGTTCATCCATGTAACAGGGGGAAACCTATATAGTGCCATCAACCGGGAACAAATCCAGACGCCGTGCTGCCTCCGAGAAATTCTTGAAAACCTACATTTAACATTATTATTATTTATTTATCAAAACAAAGTTTATAAAAATCTTAGAACTATTCCACAAAACTGTTTTCACGGTTTGTCTGTGGGAACGGAGCAAACGGTATTTAACTACACTGGCCTGCAAAAACAAGTATCACACTTTTAAAATTGCAATAACTTTTTAAGCACACAAGATACTTTCGAAACAAAAAAGAGTTTAATTTTATACATAAAAACTACTAAAGGTGATAAAAATTGCTATAAAACGTTTTTTATTTTAAATCTCTAACCTCTATAGAGTTCAGAAAAAATTGAAATTTTAAAAGTGTGATACTTATATTTGCACGCCAGTGTATCTTATACACTACTTACTTATTGACATGTATAATATGCCAAGACAATGTTACCTTGTCCTCCTACCCCGGTAAAAAAGTCGGCTAAACGGATAACTTTAGTCCGCGCAACACTATCAAGACACAATTTCACCAAACTTTACTGCATTGGAAAACTCGCTCAAAGTCGAAACTTACAATAGGTAAGTTTTTCCACTACAGTAAACTTATCGACAGCCTTCGCCTCGACCGGCCTTATCTATCTGATTTATGAAGCTTATCAGTCGCGCTGCTCACTCATGATAGCGAACTTAACAAAGTGGAGCTTTAATCAATCACTTAGTCGCTGGCGTTTTCAATTTGTCCTTTTAAGCATTCCTCTTATCTGCTACAAGTTTCAAGAATACAAATTCGATTAAGGGCCCGCTTTTTAGCCTCTCGTGGCACGCTTTTGAATGAATTAGATATTTTTGGAACGGGGCGGGGGAAAAGAAAGTGGCTTTTTTGTATACGATTTGAAAAGTACCCCTGTTTGTGTAAGACGATTGTTGCATCTTGAGCTCTCTTACTTCGTGTGAACGTTCATTTTCTGTTGTTATTAAGAAGTATTATATCTTAAGTTCTGACCGTACATTTTCATTAGCAATGTTTTAGAACTGTAATGGCTAGCCACAGTTTATAAAATGTTTTGTAAGGGTACTTTATTATAGAGCATTGGCAAGAGATAAAATCGAAAATTCCTAATTTTGACTGACTGAAATTAAAACTTGCAAAAAGTGCTGATCAATATAGTGATTAGAAATTACACATCATCAATAAAAAGAGGTCTCTCATTCTGGTGTCTACTCAGATTGCGAGACGACCCGGCCACCTAAGAAACAACATTCGTGAATGGCCTTTTCTATGTAGAAAATCTACAAAGAACAACCATGACTTGCACTATGTTGTGTAGGAGTCTGTTTGAGACTTTGTTTAGAAACTTACAAGCGTTGCGAGAACTCTTATCCATTGTTAGTGTAGTGTTTGTATCTATTCAATAGATATAATACATTGTCTCATGTACACGAGGGAGGGGATCGCTGTCAATCGGTTAGTCTAACGACAGACGCCGTGAGAGTAGGACGTACGCTTGAGCCCTTGCCTGCGTGTAGTAGTGAGCCAGTGAAACTGATTAAGTAGTGATAGTGAACACTACAAGTGGCGACGAGGATAAAGGTCAGAAATTCAAATAATAATACTTCGTGGAAATTTTCAAAAAAAAAAAAAAAAAAATAGTGGGTAGTAAAGGTAAAGATACCGGACTCTATTTGATACATAATTCAGATTATTTGTTTTCTATCATGTGTAATGCAGTGTTAGTAAGACATGCACCCTCTAAGGGCAATGCAAAATTTAAATCAAATTAATAAGTTACAAAATATTGATTCTAATTACTTATTACAATCTGTTACATTAATTTTGTTAGTTTTATACTAAACATTATCATTAGGTATTACAAGCGTATTTTACAAATACCTACTTCTAAATGTTGAAGTAAATTAGTTTTCGAATCTCAGGCTGAGGCTACATTAGGCCGCGACGCGACCTGCGACACATGAGCGATTAAAACAAGTAAATGAATGCTCACGTATATGGCTACACCGTACATCAAATATTACTACCGATCTTTGATTTCTTTATGCGATAGGAACAACATTACTGAAATCACGGCATCGGCTACATCAACATATGAGCGAAATTGAAGCGAATTTATTAGAAAATTTCTCACTTGCACGACTAGTTCAATAGTGCTGCTAAATATGCGTGTGGCTACATTATGCGTATAGTAAACCGCGATCGATGATTTGATCGCATTCTAAGAAAACGACCGATTCAAATGAGTCATTGTTATGATAGCGGCTACATTACAACTGTACTTCAGAGCGTAAAAAACAAATGCTCGTCAGTTATATTAAATGGCTACATTATTTGAGCGAATTTAAATGAATGAGCGATTAATTTTGCGAGAAGTTCAAAGTTACTGTTTTAGTGGGTCCGCTGTCAAGTGGCTACATAATCACGCTACGGACATGACATGACTCGGCGCTCGCTCATGACAGTGCGACACGTTCAAACCAGTTTGTTTTGATCGCTCATCTAAAGAGGTTTGTCTATGAATCTACGATGGACGTTGAGTTGTTTGTATCCGAAATTCAAGCACGTCCTGCAATGGTGAAAATGATGAAATTCTCCATATTTACTGCGCTCTTTATTTATTTCGTGAATCCAACATAATCTCTTTTTCAAAAATAGTTCGTACTTGAGGTAAGAGCTTTCAAGCAAAAATACAAGGTTTGGTTTTGACAAAGCCATTGAAAATAATACACGTTACGTTTACACAAAGCTACAGCAAGCTTTCGACTGTGTGAATGCCGTGAACTAAACAACCTCCCCTCGCGTCCCGCGCGCGTCGCATGTGTCGCCTGTGTGTGCTCCCTCTATGTAGCCATCTTGACACGGAGTCGCCGCGAATGTTTTAAGATCATTAAAATGCGATGAACTAGCGAATTCTCAGCGAAATCGCTGTTTTTCTCTTTTTATAGTGTAGCCGCATGAATCGCTCTTGCTAATTCGTTGTTGAGCATGTGTACTGTAGCCATGTCATCGCCGAATATACGCCGGAATTTCGCTTGTAATGTAGCCATACCATGTTTTTCTCGTTTCGCTCTTCCAGTCGCATCGCAAATCGCTCCCTACTGTAGCCTCAGCCTCAGAGTTGCAGTATTTCGCTGTTGGTAGGACTTTTCGCGAATAGGACATGTTTTCACGATGACATTTTGCGAATGATCCGTCAGGTATAGTGCATTTTTTTCATGTAAAAAATATTACAATAGTTTTGCAACGGTCCATTCGGATTTTAAACATAACGTCAAAGTCGTCGAGAATCGCGCGGGAGACGCAAAATTATCGGTGCTAAAGTAAAGATATTTCCGGTTGTGGACGAGTGTTGCGAGTGAATTAGTGATTTTATTGGGATTAAAGTGTAAAACTAGTGTAGGTGTATGCACCCGGATTTCAACATGGGGTGAGTACAATTCTATTTCAATGTGGTTTTTAGTCTTAATGCTATCATAATTTACTAAATTGTGAGACCAGTTCTGTGTAAAGAGGGATAACTATCGCATTGAACATTTATACTCGATAATAGATTTCATCCAAGATATGTACAAAAGGTCACCACAATCTTATAGTTATTATTGGACTTAATTAATTAGCCCAACTTACCTAAAAACAACCAACCAAACGACCAAGAACCAACAACACCAAATAGCCAACTTAAAAGTATTACCATTTTAAAAGGTTTTGAGTTTTACTTCTCGGTCATAGCATACCGTTTTAACAAGACCGTTCAAAAAGTCATATTTACTTTTTAAAAAAATAAGTGCTAAAGTCCGTTAGTGACTTGTAATAACTTTAGCTATGTGAATTATTGATGACCTTCTGATTCTTTTTATTGGAATGATTATTATTTAATAATTTACCTCAAACAGTTTTATCCAATAATGAAATTACAGACATTTGCTGTAAAATAAGCTGAGTGATGTACCTAATTGAATTTATTTGGTGTAGTTGAAATACAAGTACAATCTAAATTTAATTTTAAAATGTACTTGATAATGGTTATTATGGTATTTTACTCTAAAAAAAAAAAATATTATTGAGATAACATAAACAAAAAGCAATCGGGAAACGTTAGTTTCAGTTCATAAAATAGCACTATAGAATCTAATTGAGACACTTTTCAAAAAATTGGTGTAATACGGTTACAAAAAAAAAAATAAAAAAAAAAAATAAAGAAAAATAACGGAAGTAGAATGATGAGACTAGGACAGAGGACTCGTTCATTGGTTACAATCATGGCTGGTGGAGTGGGGTCCTGGTTTTGATTCTTGGGAAGAGCCTTGTTGGGTGTTCATTGGGAGTTTCAAACTTCAAATTCAATTACTATTTAATATTATTTAACTAACTATGTTTTATCGAACGGAATGTACTAGTGTGGCTCAGTAAACAAAAGAAGGAATTATTTTGACATAGTTTTGTTATTGTAGTCCAAGTTACATTTCCATTAAATATCGGAAATACATACCTACGAAAATTTAGGGTCAATTCTAGATGTTTATTCAATTGAAAATAAACTTTTATTTTAGATTTCCATTAAATTGGAATATTTAGGTACCTACAAGGAACAAATTAATTGTGGATTGTCATTCAGTTGTAAATAAACTTTAATTTAGATTACTTACCATTAAATTGGAAGTATGTACATACATAACCTATGTGGTGTAAACAAGAAGTTCATCATCATCATCATCATCATCAGCCTATTAATGTTCCCACTGCTGGGACACAGGCTCCTCTCTTTATAGCCCAACAAGAAGGCCATTAAATTGAATTTGGAACATATTTGGCTTCTTTTAAATAAGAGGTATAGTACCTGTATGTAGGTACTTCTTGCACTGTACGTAGTGACTTTTATTAAATTAAAAGTGTTTTGACGCTTATTAAATTGAGTGTATTTTTAGGTTGACTTTTATTAAATTAAAAGTATTTTGACACCCATTCAATTGAGTGTATGTTCAAGTTGACTTTTATTAAATTAAAAGTATTTTGACGCCCATTAAATTGAGTGTATTTTTAGGTTGACTTTTATTAAATTAAAAGTATTTTGACACCCATTCAATTGAGTGTATGTTCAAGTTGACTTTTATTAAATTAAAAGTATTTTGACGCTCATTAAATTGAGTGTACTTTCATGTTGACTTTTATTAAATTAAAAGTATTTAGACGTCCATTCAATTGGGTGTATTTTCAAATCGACTTTCATTAAATTGAAAGTATTGTATTTTTCTGGCTGGTGTGGATGTGCTATTTACTATACGCACCACCGTCTACTCCTTGGGGCATTGCAGACTTGATGTACTTGAGTCATGCGACGTAGATACTATGCGAAAAAATAATATTAATGTGCGATAAATATGGAAAATGCAAAGTAAATCACACGCATTGGCTGAATTGGAGCTTTCAAGCAGTGTGTAAGGTACAGTTAAAATAATTGTTGTCTTATACAATGTGAAAATGAACATGCTAAATTAATTTTAAAAGATACCAGTTTGTAACATTTCACTATTGATTGGCATATGTTAAATCGATTAGATCGATGGTATGTTACAAATAAATTATGGGTACATAGGTAACAAAGTAACAAGTAAATACTATGTGACCTTAGTTATGTATTAAATATTTGGGTAGTAAAATTTAAGCTGTAAACAACTGATTTAATTTAGGCAAAATATATAAAACAAACATAACAATAGTACATGTAGTGACAACACTCAGTTAGTTGTACCTATTTTATTTAAGTATATTTGGCTAAATAATAACAGTCGCTCCGTCGATCTTTAGGTTGAGCCGTGCTTGACTAGGTTGGTCCGTGCCTCGGAGGGCGCGTTGAGCTGTTGGTCCCGGCTGTCATTTGTAGATCTTTGATAGTCGTTGCAGGTAATCAGTGGCCAAAAAGGTCCGACAACCAGCCTTAACAGGTGGAGTCGTGTTGCCCAGTGCAGGCTGAGTGGTGGAGGTCAGATGGGCGTTAGCCCCATGTGAAGAGCTGGTGGAAGAGGAAACCGTCCTAGAACCAATACTTCAAAAGACATGTAACACTTACCACACACTGTTTTCGCGTGGTAGGCTACGGGCATCCATTAAATTGGAAGCAATGGGCATCCATTAAATTGGAAGCATTGGGCATCCATTAAATTGGAAGCATTGGTCATTCATTAAATTGGACGAATTGGGCATCCATTCAATTGGACGTATTGGGCAACCATTGAATTGGAAGCATCGGGTATCCATTAAATTGGACGAATTGGACATCCATTAAATTTGACGAATTGGACATCCATTTAATTGGATGAATTGGGCATCCATTCAATTGGACGTATTGGGCAACCATTGAATTGGAAGCGTTGGGTATCCATTAGTGATTTAGTAAACTTAATAGTTGTGGGGCAGATGAGGCGGCGCGGCGGCGTGGCTGTGCGTAGAGCATCAGGCAGATCCAAAAATAAAAGCAGTGTTGTTTGCAAATGTATTGGCGTTATATTTGTCAAAATGAACGATTCTATCAGATTACAATAAAAAATATTAGACGACGGACAAAACATTAAAGTAGCAACGATGAACACAAAGACAAGACAAGGTCCATAGAGCAGGGAACCGGAGACGTCAAACTTGTCATCTGTCACCTGTCAACGTCAAGTGTTGAGTAAATGTAAAGCATACTAAAATATATTTTAACAATAGTGTCATACATTTTAGTGCGGTACTAACTATAATGATTGTCAGGTAGTACAAACCTACATGAAATTGTAAATCGTACGTGATAGTGTATAAGGCAGCAAATGCCTTCTGATATTAGCTGACGTATGTAGATATTGAGACGAATTAGTACCTACTCCGAAAATGGCTAACTTATTGCCAGCTCCTGAAAAGCTTGATCTCTCTCGAAGGAGACAACGCTTCAGTTGCTTTATGAAACCTACTTGGACAAGTATTTTATTGTAGAACGTATATACCTAAACAATAAGTAGGTACAGATGTCTAAATTAATAAAATGAATGCTATGTCTTGCCGACAACGACGTACAAAATATACTTAGTAAGACATTCTAAATTAATAAATAAAACGTAAAAATATTTAAAAAAATAACCTACTGGTGATTCCAGCCAGAGATTGGTACTTTCATACAAACTAGTTTTTCGGCTTTACGGTGTTGGTATAGATAGAAAACATCAGATTTTGTACGAAGATATAGCCAGATAGAGGAAGAAGAAGCTTTGCTCTTGTCGGGGCTATTAATCATTTAAACATCTTTCTTTCGAGAAGCAATTTGATTCGTTTACCGGCCACAAAATATCTGAGTTATAATACAAAATCGCTAAAACACAAAGATGCAAGAGACATTCTCTCAGTATATCTCATACTGGCGGACTTCACGCAGTTTCACCCGCGTGGTTCCCGTTCCCGTGGGGGTACGGGGATAAAATATAGCCTATGTTACTCAGGGTGAATGTAGCTTTCTAATGGTGAAAGAATTCTTTAAATCGGCGCAGGAGTTTTTGAGTTTATTCATTACAAAAAGACACACGAAAGTACAAATCTTTCCTCTTTATGATATTAGAGTAGATTGTATAAATTTAATCCCACCTTTGGTTACGGGGCAGAAACCATCGGGACTTTTCTTTGAGTAATTATGAAAGGAAACAGTAATGTTGTGGTAAAAAAAAAAAAAAAAAAAAACAAGAAAGGAAAGGAAAATGGGAATACGAAGACGAGATCATACTGACCCAGCGGTTACAGTAGACGATAAAGTTTATAGAAAAGAGATGAAAAGGTCTAATAAACTATTAAGCTACTCCACACTTAGTAGAGGCTATCGGAGGTAATGCTCAAATGGGGTAACTGGGTAAACCCTAAGAAAGTAAAGCATTTTCATTAAAACAATAATTTGACTGAATAAGTAAATTATTAAAAGTAATTCAGTATGATTATTTAACAACACTGATTACGTTTACAATAAATACAATTTGATAAAAAGGAAGGGATGTAGTGTTTGTATCTATTCAATAGATATAATACATTGTCTCATGTACACGAGGGAGGGGATCGCTGTCAATCGGTTAGTCTAACGACAGACGCCGTGAGAGTAGGACGTACGCTTGAGCCCTTGCCTGCGTGTAGTAGTGAGCCAGTGAAACTGATTAAGTAGTGATAGTGAACACTACAGTTAGTGTTACCGATAGTCCCTGAGTTCACACTCCAGGGAAGAATTTCAACATTTTGTTTTAAAACTCCAGTTTACATACGACGATTGTTGGTTCGATTTTTAAATATTCACCGAACGCTGTCAGTGTTGCCAGACTGCCAGTATTAGCGCTTGAGCGGTCTTCTCCGAGGTTCCGACACTGCATACAACAATTGAGTGTAATGAAATTTGTCGAACAACGCGGCATTCGGCGCACGTCCCCGCACCGGCGGCGGCGCCCGTTCAAATTGACGCCTAATTAAATTACAACCCGCTGCAGCCGCGCCGACACGGAATTCATTTCGACCTCTTAAACTCCTCTTTTACAGTTCAAAAGACGATCAATACGTTTGTACAGATGAATTTACAGTCAGTGAACAAATAACACAATATTCGAAGACGTTTTCCTCGAGGGATATAAGCTTTGAGCTTATCTTTTGATACTGTTTGGCCGATAGAGAAGTCTTTTTACTGCATGGAAATGCAATGTCCGCCCTCAGTACGGGGTCTCAATGGGCAGTAAGCTTTTATCACATTTCTATTCGCTCACATTTCGCAGCATAAGAGTGCATATGACAACAGATAGATAAAGCTCTTTTCTGTAATCTCGGTGAGCTCGAGAAAATCGGTCGCGGAGCGCGCCCTATTGTTTGGGAGACAACACAACCGCGCGCTCCCTGACGCGGCGTCCCAGTAGAGACTGCATTATTTCTGCGAAGTATTGCAAACTGTCCCAGACTTTCTCCTAAGAAACTAGTAACAATGAAGTATCGTTTATTACACCACCAACATAAATTTTCATTACAAGTAGGTAGGTACGTCTTTTAAAGGAAAATACGGAGAAACGGTGCTTCGAGATCGCCTCGAACGGGAAAGTTATTGCTTGTAAAATTGAACGTCATCAATTTTCAAACGATACAAAAACTATTTTCATTGCTTTTACATTGAATTGGAAAAGGATGATTTGTTTATACACAATAATAAAGTAGTTAAGTAGGTACGTGCTTTGATCATTCAAAAAACGAAAGACAAAAACATGCTTCAAATTAATGGCCTCCTAAGTTCCTATCAAAAACCTAATAAACATTTTATATCTCTCAAACCAGAGCATATACCTATATAACAGTCCTACAAGGAATACAAACAGAAAGTTTTATGTAAATGTCGCCTCCTTTGAGTCATAGTGGCGCTGATAACACAGCCTCCGGGGAGCGCGCCTGTCGTCTGATCCCAAGATGTATGCAAAATTGCCAATACGTGTTACAATATCGAACAGAATTACATTTTTAATACTTATACGTTTGTTAATTCGTGTTTATGTAACATTTTTTGATTTTAAAGTATTAATGTATAAAATAATGTCAATTTGCAATTTTATTTCAAACGTTGAAGAAAAAAGACTACAAAACCTTTTTTTATTCATCATCATCATCTGCTTAGCCTTTTCCCAACTATGTTGGAGAAAAACCTTTTTTTATTAAACCTATTTTATAAAATGTTGCCCGAACTGGCCGTTTGAGCTCGAAAAACAATCGGATGCCATTTAAGTGTTTTTTTTTACTTTATATTTTTTACTGGCAAATGCCAGCTATTTATTTTTTCTTCCAAAACAGCCATTGTTTTCTACGTTATTATAACCAAACCTCTTTTCTACAAAAATGAAAGGCAACGTAGTTACTCTGTCTTCAGCAACTGGTTATTTTAACTTTTTGCTTCCCAAGTTTTCCATCTTTCCCATTTCATGCATAATTTAAGACGGAATAAGGGTTTTGCATTTTTATTTAGGCATTTAATAAAAGGTGTGTGTGAGTGGATTCTTATACACTACTTTTACATTCAATGTGTTAATTTTCCTTCAATTTACAAGTTTTTATAGCAATTTCAAAAGTTCAATAAAAAGAGTTGTGTGCCAGACCTAAAAACCTTTTCTCTTAAACCTATTCTAAAAAGAGTGTCCAACACTGGCCGTTTGAGGTTCAAAAACATTCGGATGCTCTTACAGTTTTTAAAGGTATTTTTTTATTGTTAAATGGCCACCTATGTAATTTTTTCACCTAAAACAATCTTTGTTGTTTAAATTATTATAACAGAACCTTTTTCTAGAAAAACGAAAGGCAACTTTGATGCCTTGTCTTAGCAACTGGTTATTTTAAATTCTTAGCCTCCAAGTTTTTCCTTTTCATGCATAATTAAAGACTGAATACAATTTCACCTTTTTAAACCAGTATTTAATAAATGATGTGTCTGAATGAGAAAATACATTATCTATTTAACATAGCAGTAAAAAAAAACATTCCTTGAACAAGACTGAATATTTAGATTACGACTCGAGTTCCTTTTTTAAATCACATGGCCATTATATTGTGTTATTGTCAATGATATTTAATTAAACAGATATGTTATGAGCGCGCAATCGTGAAGACTCGAAAACGTGTCAATTGGCCTGTTTTTCCTTTATTCTGCGTCACTGCGTGTATGTGAGCTGGCTCTCCCCCGCGGCACATTTTTTTCGGTGGTTTTGTAGGTGTATAACATATCTGTTTGTTAGAATATCATTGGTTATTGTGCCAAAAAATACGGATGTGTACAATGATATATAAACTATAGATACGTTGTCCGCACTCTAAAATGACAACATGAAATGAAGCCAATTGGCCACATCGCGCTTAGTTACGCACCAACCTGTCGCGCGACGCTACGTTTGTTTATAATTTAATAAATCCTGTGACGTGACTGAAGATGTATATTTATCTCCCTCTCGCAATAGGCATCCCGCCGTTCGGTGTCATATTTTCTTTCTCTTTCTTCACGCTTATAAGTAGTTCTAGTATTTTCGCCGTTTTTAAGCGCCGCGATGTTGGTTCATGACGTGTCTATATATAATACGTCATTGGATGTGTATTTACGTTTAATATTAGATTTTTCTACGGTCTATGGTCTACGGTCTAAAAACAATGATCCACAAAGGAAAGTCGTCAAACGCTCCAACAAATAACTCAAGATAGCTAATGATAACATCTGACCACGTAGAGGCTCCGTCTAAGTTTAGACAAGAAGGAATGTTCCAATGTTCACGGAAACCGATTAATTTCAGATTAAGACAGTTACGCAGGAATTATGCTTTATTCAATGTAAATGGGAAGGGATGTTAAGGGTGCGGCTACACTGAGAGGGAAGATAGAAAACGCATTATTTTATGCAAATTGACTCAGATACAATAGTTTTCAGTACTTTTATATCCCTACTATATATATATATATATATTATATTATATATATTATATTATATATTATATTATATATTATATATATTAATTAAATTTATATATTATATTAAATATATATATTATTTATCTTTTTCGGTTTTCCGGTACTCGACCTTGCGTCGGTTTGATAAATATCCCGTCCTGCGTCCCGCAGGAAAAAGGATATTCATTGCCCCCTATCTCCTTCTTCTACATCTTCGTGTGCTAATTATGTTTTGCGTGGTTGACGGATGACTTTGTGTATTAGTTGTGTCTGAGGTAGATGAACGCTGTGTGACGGATAAATGCTGTGAGTCTACTGTGTGTGATGTTTGTTGTGTTTCTGGTGTGGTCTCTAGTGTGCTCGGTGGACGGTTAACAAACACAGTGTCTCCCAGTACCTTACTGAGTATGGTGGTTGTATGTATGGCTGCTTGTTTTTGTAGGATTGTAACATCTATTTTTACGTTCAGTTGGTCTATGTATCTATGTAAACTTTTACTTATTATACCCGTAGCTCCTACTACTATTGGAATCACTGTAGTTTGCGTATTCCATAGGCGCCGAATTTCTGTCTTTAAAAGGTGGTATTTGCTTAATTTTTCTATTTCTTTGGCTCCTATGTTATAGTCTGAAGGTACTGCTATGTCTATTAAAAATGTGTTATTGTTAGTTTTGTCTACATATATTAAATCAGGTCTATTATGCGTTACGGTAACGTCTGTCTGTATGGGTATTTCCCACATGATTTTAGCCTGTTCATTTTCTTTAACCTGCGGTTGTGTTAGTGACTCTTTCCACCAAAGACTCGACACCTCGATATTGTGCTTTTTTGCCAGACACCAGTGTACATACTGAACTAAGTTATTATGTCTCTTGACATAATACGTGCCGGCTAACTTTTCGCATCCCGAGATAATGTGTTGCACCGTTTCGTCTTTGCTGTCGCAAAGGCGACATTTACCGTCTATTTCTACCTTTAAAATGTCGCGCTGATGCTGACGAGTCATAACGGCCTGGTCCTGTATGGCGAATATTGCTGATTCTATGGAGGGTGATATTTGTTGTTTCTTTATCCATTTAAATGATTTTTCTTTATCTATATTAGCTTGGTCCAAAACTGCTTTAGGAAACTGTCCATGTAATTGTTTATTTCTCCACTTATCATTCTGTATCTTGATTATTGCGTGTTTGATTTCTTTGTCTGTGTGTATACTATTTTGTGGTAGTTGTAATTCTCTTTCTATTTCTTGTGCTTCTTTTATTATTGAATATTTATCCCTATTTTTATCATGTTGAACTATTACCTTTATTAAATCGTCATTCTCTCCTTCTAGATAATGTTTATATTTGAGTATCTGTGTTTTATACATATTTTCTACATTTATTAAACCCCTACCCCCCTCTATTATAGGTAAGTACAATCTTTCTACATCTGCTTTTTGCTTTTGTGCTTTTTTAATTGCTAACAATTTCCTGGTTTTTATATCTATTGCTTTTAAATTACTATTTTTATAATTAATAATTCCAAATGAGTACAATAGGACTGGTATGGCATAGGTATTAATCCCTTTTATGATATTTCGCGCGTTTAAATGTGTGTTAAGTAGCTTTTTAGTTCTCTTAAAATATTCTTTTGTAACCTGTTCCCTAATCTGATTATGTTCTATCTTCCCTGATTCGTGTACTCCTAAATATTTGTATGTCCTATCTATTCCTAGCTGTTCAAATGCATCTCCGCTTAGAAGTATATGTCCTTCACCTATAGTATTATTCCTGTGTCCTGATCTAATGTGTATT
Source organism: Xestia xanthographa (assembly GCA_905147715.2). Lineage (NCBI taxonomy): Eukaryota > Metazoa > Arthropoda > Insecta > Lepidoptera > Noctuidae > Xestia > Xestia xanthographa. Next base: position 19,436,020 of record LR990655.1, on the reverse strand, counting down.
GTATTACATTTATTTAAACCGAAAGTCATACCTATGTCATTTGTAAATATTTCAACACTGTCTAACAAAACTTTTAAATTATTTTTATTGTTGGCGTATATCTTTAAGTCATCTATGTACAGTAAGTGATTTACCCAGAAGCTGTCTTTAAGTTTGTACCCTTTCATTTCATATTTGTTTAGGATTGATGAGATCGGATTAATTGCTAAGCAGAATAACAAAGGTGACAGAGAGTCTCCCTGGAATATGCCACGTTTGATGTGGATGGGTTCAGTACATAAGGATTCGTTGGTTCCACGGGCTGTCATGATCACTTTCCATGTAGGCATAGTGATTTCAAGGAAAGCCTTGATCATGGGCGGACATTTGTAAATATCAAGGATTCTCAGAAGCCATTCGTGTGATACACTATCGAACGCCTTCTGATAATCTATCCATGCCATGCTCAAATTCTTTTGGGACTGATGTGCGTCCTCTAAAATTGCCTTGTTGACCATGAGGTGGTCTTTACAGCCCCGGGCTCCGCGGCGGCACCCTCTTTGCTCTATCGCCATGATGCTGTTCTCCTGACAATGATTGTACAATTGGTTGGCTAGTATGGATGTCAGTAATTTGTAACTACTAGGCAAACAAGCAATTGGTCTCCAGTTCTTAGGGTCTTCTGTGTTTTCATTCTTTGGAATTAAAATAACCTGTCCTGTAGTAAACCATTCTTCTAACTGATCCCTACCCCCTATAATATTAGTGAATACTGTAGCAAAATATTTATGTGTACTAGTAAGATATTTTAAATAATAGTTCTGTATTTTGTCAATTCCCGGAGTCTTCCAATTATGCAATTTCCCAATAGCTATTTTAACTTGTTCTTCTGTGATTTCTTGTGATTCTACTGTGCCTATTCTGTTTGATGAAATTTCTAGTTCGTCTATCCACCTTGCGTCTTTATTGTATTGTATGGGTTTAGACAATATTGATTTCCAAAACTCTTCTACGCACTCTTTACTGGGTAGTTTTATATCATTACTGTTACTATTGTTTCCTAAGCTGCTATATAACCTATGCTCATTTTCTTTAAATAGCCTGTTTTGTTCTTTTCTATTGCTGATTTCTTCATATCTTTTAATTCTGCCAGCTAGTGCTTTGACCTTTTGCTTCAGTATCTCTTCTGTATTATTCCGTTCATTTTCACATTGTATGTTGTATTTATTGTATAGCTTAGTTTTTATATTATTCATTCTGCGGGTATTTACGCCTCTGCCTATTTCTACAAGTTGTCCCAATTCTTTCCTATATTTTTCTATTTTATTTTGTATTCTTTTCTTCCAGGGTGGATCTGATCTTGCTTTAATTACATTTTTAGGTACAAATGGTATTTGTTTATTTTTTAAGATTAGTGTTTTGGCTGTAGCATATATGATGTTGTTTAATTCTCTTAGTGTGTCTGCAGTAATTAATAGATTCGATAAATAGCTATTGAGTGTATGCAGGTTTTGTAAAAAGAATCTATTTATTTTTGCTTTGGGTAATAGGTATCTGTCCTTTATAGGTGTTTCCTTAGTTTCAGCCAGTACTTGTAAAAAGTTTAATATCAACGGGTCTTGGTCTTCAGAAACGGTAACATTTCTAGTAAGTTGATCTATTAACTCCGTTTGTTCCAACGAAGGTTGTGTGTTAGTGTGTATGTCGTGTTGTGTGTTTATAGGCGAGTCATGTTGTGTGTTGGTTGTGTCTGTTGCTGAATTTGGTTCTGTCATGTTGGTTGTTATTTCAGTGTTTTCTGTTACTCTCCCCTCGGCTTCATCTCTTATGCGGTTTAGGAGTTCTTGTGAAAACACATTTTGTTTAATAATTCTACGCGCCTGGTTTGAGAGTGTATTGCCGTTAAATTTGTGGATTTTTGGATTAGTTGGATTTCTGTCTATAAATAATGTGAATAGTCTATTAATATAGCCAGGTCCCTGAGATTGTGCTTTAAAGAAACAATACATTAACTCCTTCAATTCCTCTGTCGACCATTTTTTCCTCCTATCTTCGTTTAACTCTTGAATGGTCTCCCTAGATGAGCCGGCGGAGTGGTAAATGGGCGTAGTAGCCCTACTCCGCAAAGCATCATCTGTATCTACCCCACCCCGTTGTTCGGCTGTAGTCCCTTCGGGTTCCCCGACTCTCGCCCGCCTGCTCAGCAGAGAGCCACTGACGGCCCGTATGCTGTCACGTCCAGCGTCAGCTCTAGACGTGCCCCGGCGCTCACCCCCGGGCAGCGGCCCTATACGTGTACTATTTCTTTGTCTCTCCATAATGAAGGTAGTGCTAGTGCTTCAGTTTGCCATCAGTGAGTAATTTTTGCTTAAAAGCGCTGATGTCCGCCCCCCACGTGGCCTAGGTGTTATAGCCGGACGTGAAGTTAGACTTGAGGGGGGCAATATATATATTATATTATTATATATTATATTATTATATTATATTATATTATATTATATTATATTATATATTATATTATTATATTATTATATTATATTATATATTATATATTATATATATATTATAAATGCGAAAGTAACTCTGTCTGTCTGTCTGTCTGTCTGTCTGTTACCTTTTCACGCCTAAACCGCTGAACCGATTTTGATGAATTTTGGTATAGAGATAGATGGAACCTTGGGAAAGGACATAGGGTACTTTTTATCCAGATCCCGATCCCGATCCCGGAATTATACGGGTGGAAACGCAGAGTGCAGTTGTGTATCGTATATCCCTACTAAATGAATTTTGGTATAGAGATAGATGGAACCTTGAAACGGTTGTGATCATTCAACATTGATGGTGATTGTGATGGTGATCGTGATGGTGATCGTGATGGTGATCGTGATGGTGATTGTGATGGTGATTGTGATGGTGATTGTGATGGTGATTGTGATGGTGATCGTGATGGTGATCGTGATGGTGATCGTGATGGTGATTGTGATGGTGATTGTGATTGTGATTGTGATTGTGATTGTGATTGTGATAGTGTGATTGTGATAGTGAATGATTGTGATGATGGTGATTGTGATGGTGATTGTGATGGTGATCGTGATGGTGATTGTGATGGTGATTGTGATGGTGATCGTGATGGTGATCGTGATGGTGATCGTGATGGTGATTGTGATGGTGATTGTGATGGTGATTGTGATGGTGATGGTGATTGTGATAGTGTGATTGTGATAGTGAATGATTGTGATGATGGTGATTGTGATAGTGTGATTGTGATAGTGAATGATTGTGATGATGGTGATTGTGATGGTGATTGTGATGGTGATCGTGATGGTGATTGTGATGGTGATTGTGATGGTGATTGTGATGGTGATGGTGATGGTGATCGTGATGGTGATCGTGATGGTGATTGTGATGGTGATTGTGATGGTGATTGTGATTGTGATGGTGATCGTGATGGTGATCGTGATGGTGATCGTGATGGTGATTGTGATGGTGATTGTGATGGTGATTGTGATGGTGATGGTGATTGTGATAGTGTGATTGTGATAGTGAATGATTGTGATGATGGTGATTGTGATGGTGATTGTGATGGCGATTGTGATGGCGATTGTGATAATGATTGAGATAACGATGATGGTGATTGTTATGGTGATTGTGATTGTGATGGTGATTTTGATAGTGATTGTGATGGTGATGGTGATTGTGATGGTGATTATGATGGTGATGGTGACTGAAATAGTGATGGTGATTGTGATAATGATTGTGATATTGATGTTGGTTTTGATAGTGATGGTGATTGTGATAATAATGGTGGTTGTGACAGTGATGGTGGTTGTGATGATTATGAAATTTGGCACATCGATAGTTTATAACCTGGATTCACATGTAGGACACTATTTATCCCTTTAGTATGATTCAGTGGGACAGTTACCGAAATTTACGCGGGCGAAGCCGCGGGCAACAGCTAGTTAGTTTTATATTTGACTTCATGGAAGTAAATTCAATTAGGCATAATGATGTTAGTAAGTTTTGGTTTAATGCAGGGAAGTATTTATTTGCCTTGTAATTTTCTAACGAGAGAAAATAATCGAAAATATATCCATATAAAATTATAAATATTACAAACGTTGAAATTTTAGTTTCTTTAAAAGCTAGTGTTGTATTTTTATTGCATTGAATAATTAAGAAATAAATTCAAATAAAAAATGTGTTATATATTGGCTACTGTTATGAACGAATGAATTATACAATTATTTGGTCCCGATATTTCAACGCTGTTGCAAGCGCGATGATCCCGTAAGCATCCCGTAAGTGACAATATTATATGTATGTAGTTTAGTTTTAAACCAGTTTTAAACCATTGTATGTATGTAGTTTAGTTTTAGTTTTAAACTTAATACAGTGTTTAATGAGTTGTTTATCTTTTTTTCTATATGTACATCTATAAAATATAAATAAAATAGATAGGTATATAAATCTGAACTATTCAAGGACCTATAGATTTGGAATAATAAATTGAAAATACTCAAAGTTTTGGTCATGTTACATTGAGTGTCGAACAACATTACCTTAAGGCATAGAAAAGTAACTCTATAAAACAAAATGAACGAAAAAGAACGAAAGCTTGCTCGAAACAGCAACAAAGCACCTGGGGCAAGTCGATTAGCGCTAAGCTAGAATAGCCCCGCGTCGCGTGCGGTGGGGCGAAGGCTAATAGCCCCGGATTTGAACAAATCACTTCATTGGAACATCGGGTAACTTATTGCCTAATTCGTTCGCCAGCCGATATCTTTCGCTTCTTCCTTATGGCTCTTGATTAATCGATTTTATTTTAATAATTACGAGGTAGCAGCTTGTTTTCTGGAAGATTTTTTCGTTGATTGATGATAGTTTTTATTACCAGACTACTTTTATAAATAAGATTATTCGTGATTATAAAAATGAACCTATTCTAACTAGAATTGGCTCCCTTGTGAACATAAGTTGACATTTTCCACGAGAATTGGTAATTCTTCTTCAACTTGGGATTACCAGTTGAATATCAGATTAACGGCAGTTATGAATTAACATAACCAATTCTCTTCGCACTAATCAGTAAATTAATTGCAATACTAGTCATGACCGGAATATAATGAGATCGTAGCAATGTAATCTGCATATTCAATTAGATATAACGGAAAACTATAACGTTTCTAATAAGTCACTTTGTAGATATGTCCTTTACATTATGAACAGTTTTCATTTATTAAATACTAGCTAATGCCCGCGGCTTTGCCCGCCCGCAAATTATATACTAAAACCTTCCTCTTGAATCACTCTATCTATTAAAAAAACCCGCATCAAAATCCGTTGCGTAGTTTTAAAGTTCTAAGCATACATAGGGACAGACAGACGCGGGTGACTTTGTTTTATAATATGTAGTGATAGTGATAATTAACACGCTGTGTGATTCCACTTTGTTTTAAACCGACTTAAAAAAAAGGAGGAGTTTATGTATACATAAAGAATGAAAAGAAACTTATTAAAACGATAATATCTTAAACTTGTCAAACTCAATACTCCGAAATTGCAGCAGTAACATCGGAAGCACTATGTAACCTACATCATTAGACCTTAGGGGACCGGACTGCTTCTCCTTAACACAGGTTTTCATAACCTAGCTAGGAGAGCAGTGCTCACCCACACGTTTGCATAATAGATATAGTACTTTTTGTAATACTGTATTTTTAACGTGTAGGTACTACTATGCCATGTTTTGAGTAAATAATATAATAAATTATTATTATTATTTATTATTGCTGATTAAGTGGATTAACAAATTATGCTACGATGAAGTGGAGAATATTCTATTAAATATAAGGTAAAACACTTTCCGTATAATACAACCACACACACACACACACACACACACACACAGACACATACATACACACGCGTGCATGCACACATATACACACACACCAACAGACTAAATAAAATAATAAATTCATAAACTTTTTTCTTTTTTTGTTACATAAACTTTTAACTTTTTTTTTTATACATGTTACACTGATAGTAAGATATTAAGAAGCGGCACAGGCATCTATATGCTTTAAAGGGGACGCCACCAACTGTATATTGTATGTATAACGTGTAATAATGAAATAAAACATTTTTGTATTTGTATTTGTATATATTTTCGCCCAGATTTGTCTCTAACACTGCTCAGTAAATACCTCCTTTTAGGAGAAACCGAATAGTCATGTAAACACGAGGAAAGAATAACGTATGCACTATAAAAAGGTATTTGGATTAATACTTCGAACGCGTAGGTATCTATCTAACCAACATAAAAATAGCATTGCAATCTTCATTCCCGTTTTGCAAAAAAACATGATGTTCGTGATAGACAAGCAAAGCAAACAATTTTGACACAGACGTTTTAACCAGATGATTCACATATCATTTTGTTTAAAACCTGCCATAACACGAAAACATTTTTAAAGAGCAGCGCGTACGCTAATTGAAATACATTACAAAGAATTTTTTAAAGTATTTTATTACCAACAATGAAACACTTTTGAGTAGGAATGGTAGTTGCCTAGGATAAAATAATTTCACAAACGCGTACTGTCGTAGTAACAATTGCGCATTTTTCTGAAGCACATAGTTCGCATTGCCTGGCTTCTAGTTTTCAAATAAAAACATCTATCAACAACTGCAATTACACATCAATTAAACTTTTATTCCTTCCACGTTTTGATTGTAAATCTAAAATTAACGTTTAACAGTTTCATTTGTATCAGAATCGCAATAAATTGGCGACATGCAATTACCGTCGGGCCGCGATGAAAGATTACTCGCGACGATTGCTATAAATTATTTACGATTGCATTTATTCAACTGTTTTATAGTTTCGTATACGAAAAGAGACAAAGAGAATGTGTCAAAGTGGGATTTTTGCTGATCGTAACACTGATTAAGTATAACTCTTCTCCTTTACGATGATTCATTGTTTCTTTTCATAGAAAAGTCTTGCAAAAACATAAAAATAGTCGGCGCCATTTCCTCATTACAAAGTTCACTTAGTAGCAACGTGATAATGGTGGGACTCGCCATAAATCAATGATAACGACATTACACTGACAACAGGGAAGCTTCTAGAAGCGATAGGAAAACCAAGTTATTTATAGCAACAAACTAAATATACTTAATTTAAACAGACACGTTTATAAATAGCTGCTGTTAACAGTTAATGATAGCTCAAACAAAGTGGCTGGCATTTAGTTCGCTAATGGGTATTTTTCGTACAACATTTACAATGTGGGTTGGGCCCTAAAGACCGCTTGGACACTGACAGTAGGTAACAGATGCTCAAATTTCGAGATACATTGACTTGCCATGATACAATTTAGTCGATTTAGGTATCTATCCAAAAAGGCAACACAGCCGGCTACAATCACGGCGTTCCACAAGGGTCACTTATCGGTTCATTGCAGTTATTTACTAGAGTCCCGTACGGTAAAAATATCTTGAAAACGGTTGACGTAGTAGGTCAAATAAGACGAAGATGAAAGGACGATGGTTATATTGTGAAACGCACAAAATGAAAATCTTGCATCTGCACCTGGTTTCATTGCAAAAATGGAATTTGAAAAATTCTACATAAATTAGTTAAGTTCAGGTGCCTCTCAAACATAGTCAAATTCTGTAAAAGTTTCACAAAAGTTCAATCTAAAAACTTCTACAATCTCCGCTGTATTCCGTGGTCAATCGCACACTTAGTAGCCACAAAGTGTGAGTCATCATTAGCTAAGTGGGATCTCACAGCACCGCACCCTGCATAATGTTACCACCAAGTTTACACCCTGCATAGCGAAACTGTCGAATCACCACTGCCTACTAATTTTTCATGGAGAAGTTTTGATGATGATATGATATGGACATGGAGGATGATAACACCATGAGAGGAAAATTCTCCTCTGAAAACTGATGAAATATAGTTACTACTAATAAAGTTGGTGCCAGTTAAAATGAGAATATCGGTCATTGCCCTTACCCTAATATCTCTTCGTACGAACCAAAACAAATAAACCATCGTTTTTTATTACAAAAAATGTTAAAGATCACGATAGATGACAATACCAGACTTGAACAGGCTTATTTTTGGTTTTCAAAGTTAAGAATTTTAATAAATGTAAGTGGGTCAATCACCGCTATTCTCATCTTAACTGGCACCAACTTTATTCTCTTCTATCTTACTCTTCGAGGAACACTGGGAAACGAGCAGGTTGACCAATAATTTATTTAATTTTATTGATAGGTCGTTTTTTTTTACGCTGTGGTTTCTTAGTCGAAACTATGTGTACAATACAATAGAATACAAAATAGTTTATTGTGTTAATAGATATCTCATTACATGTTAATGTGTTTGGAGCCCCCATTTTCTTTCAACATTGATATGTTAACGTGAATATCCTGTTATTTCAACAAATTCTTGTAAAACAACAGAAATTTAATTTGGCGTTTACAATTGTATGCTCTCTAGCATCAATATCGTTATTAATATGACATGAATGTCAAGCAGTTACGCGAATTGTTGGCACGTTTATTAGCAATAATTAACATTATCGATACACACAACATTGATCCGTATGCTCCTATAATTAATGTTCATTTTGAAACGGCTTTGCCAAGTCATTGAACGTTTATTGACGATAGTTAATGTTTGCACATAGTTATTAACAGATTATTGCTTTGTTCCAGGTGTGTGAGGACCGTAGTGTATGTAAACAGAGCATGACATAAACATCACAGGCGCCTGGTGAACGTGAGTTATTTTTAATATCAATCAAAACAAATTCCTTTGATTTTTTTATGAACATAGCAAAATAAATAACTGTGCAGGCAATCAACAAACATCTATGGACTATACAAGTACATTTTTGCATGAACAATGGACGCTGGGAATACTTTCTAAATATAGGTTACCCTACAGGCTACAGCCCACTAGAGCCGTTAAAATATGCAATTTCTGAGGAAAATTTCGACAACAGCTCTCTCCATTAGCACTGCAGTTAATTGCCTGCTCATATCTCTTTTGCCTACCGTAGTGCAGTGAGCTAGGCAGCTACCAAGAGTACCTAAAAACGTACCAAAAGAACTCATTTTAATTTCAAGCTGTCCCACTGCCGCAATAAATAATGGCGGCGTAAAAAAAAAGCTAAAAACTGTTGGACCGTTTCATTTAAATACAGAAGCTTTATTTCATGGACTAGTGGATATGGTCGAAAATGGTTCTGGATTTCTATTTCGAACTATATTTAAATGTACTTTGGGTAGCGGGATATTGAAGGGTTATTGATACGTTACTATTTTTGTATATGCTGGCAATTTGTTCAATTGTGTGGATGTTACAGTGTTGTGACTTTCAGACCCGTTTGCATGCAACAAAGATAGAATTATAGTAATTACCTATGTTAACACAAATGTAAGTAGTGATAATTTGTTGTAAGCGGACTTTAGCCGTTGAAGAGTTTTCCTTGGACAAACATTGTTTTATTTTAACTTTGCTTGCAACGGAGATACTTAGTTAGTGTCTGCTACAGATTAGCTACAATACATTGTTTGATATATAGGAGGATTTCAACTTGAAAGGCTTCTGATACTGAAGTAGTATTTATACTTTCATGTGCACTAAGGGATGAACAATTCGACTTAGTTTTATATGCGATTCTAATCTATGCACGAAAAATGCCAATTAGATAAACAAACCAAATTATACTTTCTTTACCCGATAAAAATCCAATATCAGCCTAAAAATATTTTCACAAAACCTACAAAATAAAATAAGTACGTAATCCGATACAAAATATACGTATATAGCGCCATTTAACCACATTGAAGTAGATGGGAGCGTCGTGAACGCAGTAAAATAACATTTTACTGAACACAAAGTTATGCGGGCAAAAGTTGCAACCATTGTGGACGCAGAATAATAAATTATTTATTCAGAATGAAAAGTAACCTGAACTGTGGAGTTAGAGTACCTGCAAGCTGGTTTTGTACAGTTATTTTATCCTGTAATGTAAACCTTATGACTAAGAGAACAAAGGTCCCTGTACTGAACATCAGAGGTGAAATTATAATACTAGGACAGAGCCGTCAAAACGTTTCGGTCTCAGTCTTTGTTTATGCGCATAATGTCCACAATTTATGCACGTATGCATAAATTCAGGAAATTTGCCTCTGCTATTGTTTTTGGTAATTAGGAAGTATTGCTGTTTTAGTTAAACTGAGACTCGTTATATTATGACTTTCCTAAAGAGCCTTTGTTTGGTATTAACAATTTTGTTAGAATCAAGAAGAAGTTATGCTTATGAAGTTATTTATACCTACTTTAAGAACATCTTGTGCATGACAATAAATGTTCTACTCAATTGTAAAGGAAAACTGCAAGCTTTACCTAACAAATAAATAAAAATACAATTCTGTTTTATAAAATGTCGCTCATTGTGCCATATTATGTATCACAATACGATACGCTTGCCGCTTTTAAAGGGATTTATGTCACACTAATAGTTTGTGTCGCAAGTGACAGGTGCTGCCTATCCCCTGTTCAGGATACTCTGGACTCGTGTTCTGAATATATTGTTATACCCGCTCGGGTCGAAAAGTAGTTATAAACAGGAAAAGAGAATTAACGTAGGCAGAGTGACTAAAGCAAGATGTTTCTGAATTTTGGCATCAACAACTCCAAAACTGATTAATTAATTATGCCAAATACCTACCTAAGATTAATACATTTAATTAAATGACATGAAATAAACGCAAACCGTAAATAAACATAAAATTAATGTGGTTTACATCCCAAGTGACAATCTTGACGCAAGAGTACAAAATACTTCCCTGCGTAAGTATTTATTTCCGTTCCACATTTATGACGCACGCATCCCAAAAGAAAACAACCCAAGGAAATCACGTAAGTACATAAAAGAGATATTACACATTAGCCGAGAAGATATCACGAAACTAGTTCAGGTACGAATCCGAATAAATTGCATCGAGTAACCGACGGACGCGTTCTTGTAAATTTTTTATGGGCTGGAACGTTCCGGGGCTCGGCGCGACTAATAAATTGGGATCGGACCCGCAGGAGGCTGTTTGTTCCCGCCTCGGTCCCCGAGAGCCCGAGATTCGTGTCCCGACCAGGCCATTAAGCACACCCGCTACACGGTCACAATCTTGTTTTCCAATACGATATCGGGAACACCTATAGATCTTTTATTGGGACTAATCTTCGAACAACCACGTTTCAGTGTTATGCCGAAAACATTACACGATTTTGTCGTATGCCTTTTATGTGTCGCTCGATACATGGAAACGCGACATTTTTAATTGAAATGTACATTTTCAACCTACAATGAACATGTCCAAACGGTCGGCTGAAAAAATTGGATTAGAATACCGTAAGTGCAGTGGTTAAAGTGAATATAAAGGGCGGTGGGTAATCCATTTTGCCAGTAATCCATTTTCCCGGCTTGACGGTCGCCACCGCCATTCTGATAAGCCGTGAACATACTTTTATGGGAATAGCCGCATATTGTACCACTCCGTTAGTCTGCCACACCTACAAATCTTTTTATAGAAGTTATGTTTATTTAGGGAAAATGGAGAACCTAATGCATGGAAAATTATGATTTACTGGAAAGAATGGTACGTGGAAGTAGTAAGTAATAAGCCATTCGTTTACAATTTAGATCTTCATTAATCTCATTTGTACACTGTAAGAATTGAAAAAACTTGCATTTCTCGTGCATATAGCGATATTTCATCTTCTGTCAGGCGCCATGAGTTTCTATATCATACAATAAATAGAAAAGTAGCTTTTTAAAGACTTGCTAAAGAAACACCATCTACAACATAACGTAAAAAGGGCTCTAGTTCGCCAGTAAATGAATTGGAGGTGAAATAAAGCTTATAAGATTCTTTGCTACAGCACAAACACTCTGTCGTCTTTAAAAAATAACAAAACTAAAAGTTAACCATCAAAACATATAATATTAACTTGTAACGGGCAATAAAAAGGTAAATCCAATAGAACAATCACAGCGCAACATGTTTTATGGTGCAGCCGTTTGCAACAAGTTGTTGATCCCGGCACACAAATATAGAATAGTCCTACTTGGTTATATGTCTATTATTACTTGAGCTACAGATGTAGATAGTAAACTGTGGGAATATTACACAGGCGATAGACCGTAGTACATAATGATCATTTGATAGTGAATTTAGATCATGAAAGCTAATTGATCTAGGTTTATTATTAGATTAGTTCGAATAACACTTACATAATTTAGAAAGTTTTACGATAAATGAATGATACAGATTTAGACTAAAATTACATGACGATTTTATCGAAACGGAGCTTACATTTGTATACGCATAATGTCTTACTTTCAAATAAACAAATACATTAATTTTACAGCCACAAAAAAAGACATAAAAGTACATATACATATAAAACTCAACATCATAATTTCGTTTTTTACGTCTCACTCTCCAGTTGCTATTTATACGTACATTATAGTAGGTATGTACTACGCAAAATGTGTTATAAAATTGTTCGCTATAGGTAGGTGCGTAAAACGTAATAGAATTTCAGTGAGTCCTCCGGTGTTATTATTGGTTTTCCCCGGGGATATTTCAAGATCTACCGCGGAGACATTTCTCTTCATTGAAAGTGTTGATCGTTCTTCAGATGAACATTTTGATACCCCTTTTTATAGGAATACTGAAATATCTGAAATTGGCAAGTCTGTGCTGCGATACGAACATTTTGGATTTTATATTTTAGACTTGGCGGCGGATATTTTATTATATTTGAATTCGTTTCAAATCCTGTTTTAACTTACATAAAATCATCAGTATGCTTAAGCTTAAATTGCAATGCTAATTAAAAATATAAAATTACCAAATTGTAATATTGTGTGCCTCTCATAGAGAACAGGCCTGTGTCCCAGCAGTGGGAACATTAATAGGCTGATGATGATGATGATAAATATTTTGTCCATCTCTAGATTCATTTTGTTTACAATCCCTCTGTGATTAGGTTGATAGTGATGTAGAGTAAATCTATATTATTACACGAACATAGTTTACTTAAAAATGTAGTCTAGAGGCTATCATTTTATGTGTTCATAAAGACCTGTAATTTGTTCGTGAAAGATACTTGACACATAAGATGTTGGCAACTTATGGTTCTCGTGGGAAATCAAATAAACGGTGGCACTCTTCGCGATCGATTAGTGTGCTGTTGGCTTTTATACTAACAGGGTGTCTTTGCTGCACCTAGGAAGTAATTACCTGCGTTATTTCATTATTAATATACAGCATTATTAAAATACAATCTTAATAGGATAATAATATGAATAACACATTACAATTCGCAAAATGGTCACATAATGACAGTTCGTAATATTAACTGCATCTGTGACAATTTTAAGAATTTTAATGTAATTCATATTATTATATTTAAATTATTCTGCTAAAGCGGCCATTTTGGTCCTCCATTTCTCTCTTTTGAGAAATCAGATTATGAATTGAATTTTAATATTTTTTTTTAATTCATTGATTATGATTTTTAATGAAATGCTGACGATAAACGCACACACTTATACTTGTGAGTGTTTATAGTTTGTAGGTTTAAGCTTGCATAATCCTTATTAGAGTGATAGTAGAGAGAGACATAGTTATCTTATAGTAATTAGTTATATCCCAGAAAACTTACTTTTTTCCGTAACCAGCAAAGTCAGTATTGTAAAGGTAGCGACCGAAAACATCTCAATATTTTATAACACTTTTCAATTTCCTCTTAACAGTCGAGCGAGCACTGTGCACTGCAATTGCACTTTAATTATCTCCAGAATCTTCCGCTATAGCGGTGCCGTGAAACGCTTTCAAACAAATTGATGAAATATTGCACTGTACAAGAATTTATTTCATTTTGAAAATTGTGCTAAGGAAACTGTTACTGGTACTGTAGAATTGTTATTAATATTTTAGTCGAGCTGTATTAATTAATGAAGATTTTAGTACTTTGAAGTGCTTGAAGTCAAATTCAGCACTAGCAGTAATTTGGAGATTTAAGTAAGTTATCTCGACTTGTACTTATGTGAAGAGCAGGGCCCCAAAGGACCTAATCATGATTGCACTCACAGTCGTTCAATACGATTACCTACTTAGGAATTGGTTTTTAGGGTTCCGTACCCAAAGGGTAAAAACGGAACCCTATTACTAAGACTTCGCTGTCTGTCCGTCTGTCCATCTGTCCGTCTGTCCGTCTGTCCGTCTGTCTGTCACCAGGCTGTATCTCATGAACCGTGACAGCTAGACAGTTGAAATTTTCACAGATGATGTATTTCTGTTGCCGCTATAACAACAAATACTAAAAACAGAATAAAATTAATATTTAAGGGGGGCTCCCATACAACAAACGTGATTTTTTTGCCCTTTTTTGATAATAATGGTACGGAACCCTCCGTGCGCGAGTCCGACTCGCACTTGGCCGGTTTTTTATTACATATTCGTGGCCGATAGGCATCTAAAGCGGTTTTAGATAATGAAACTGAACACGATTAGAACATCCAAACGGAGTTCAAGAGCTGTCATTATCAATATCCATAGCAATTATGTCATCGACAACTCTTAATCGCGGTTAAATTCGCCCTAAATCAGGTGACGAAACAAAATCACAGCGGGTGAGAAAAAAAACTATGATTATGTAGGTATTTCATAAGTGTGTAGATAAACAAGAATCAGAATAGTATAGATCAACAAGAATCAGAATAGTATATATATACAAAATATATTTTTGTTTAACTATAATATTCTGAAATACATAATCATAGTTTATTTTCGGATGATATCCGCTGTGATTACCTACTGGCGTTACTCAGACATTTGCACAAGCAATTAGGCTGCAGCGATGTCTATTTGATATAGGCTCACACTGATTGACTTAGACCTGGTCTAATTCGTATCTGTCGTGTGATTTAGCTGCCTGGAGGCAAAACACAGAACTAAATAGATAGATGATGGTATACCTATACTGGATGAGTTCTGATAATATTTCGAATTCTTTGAACGTTTCTTTCCCGTCTTAACAATTAATGCAGTTGCATTGCATTTGTAGATTAAGAGCCTATACTACCTCAAATTAGCAACTCTATTTGTGGTGGTTCAAACTTCGTTTGAAATACTGTTAGAATAACGTTCTACTCAGCTTGCACTACAAAGTGGTTGATACGTCAGTCACTGCAGGCCGAATAGTGCGAAATGAGTGGTTTTTATTATTTATAAAACCAAATTACCGTCTTTTGGAAAAAATAAAAAACATGAGACCTGCTTTATAGTTAGTTCAGTTATTATGCAAGTTTCATGATCTAATTTGAAGTACTTTTTGAATAACAGCGGTTTATTGTTCGATTTGGAGTAACTTTGGTTTAACTTTGGTGTAACTTTGGTTTTTTTTTCTATCGAGAAAATTTTATGGAATTGTGTTTTCGCCAAACATAGGACTTAAGTAATATTAACCCTCAACTTTACCATATATTTATTTCAAAATGAATGCTGCAGTATTTTAGGCGTAACGGAGGATCATGCTAAGCCATTTGAGGTAGTATAGGCCTTTAAATGTGTCCAATATGAGTCCAGTAGAAATAATTTAGTAAAGTCCCTTAATTTGAACAGAACTGCTGTAGGCATCATCATCTGCCTAGCCTTTTCCCAAATATGTTGGGGTCGGCTTCCAGTCTAACCGGATGCAGCTGAATACCAATATTTTACATGGAGCGACTGCCTATCTGACCTCCACAACCCGGTTAGTACTGGGTAATACGATACCCCTTGGTAAGACTGGTTGTCAGACTTTCTGGGCCACTGACTACCTGTAACGACTGTCAAAGATCTACAAATAACAGCCGGGACTAACAGCTTTCCGTGCATTCCGAGGCACGGAGGAAACTCGGTAGGTATGTACGGGTGGTCACCCATCCAAAGACCAACCTAGGCAAGTACGGCTTAACCTAAAGATCGACCCGAGCGGATGTTTTTATCTAGCCACGAGCTCTAACTGCTGTAGGCATGTTCCATAGAATTCTATCCCAAGCAAATGGTGACGATGCGATGGATTCATCATCAGTCATCAATCGCGGCAGTCTTCTAGTTTTCCAAACAAATGACGGCCGGTTGCTTTGGTTAGGTTAGGACGCGGGGTATTCCTATACGTACATATTTATAAACCCACTTGTTGAGTTACTTCAGCTTTCATTCGCTTGTCTCTTTAGAGCATTGAAATGAATAGAAGTGTGAAAAAGGGAGAAGAGAATGATTAACGTTAGTATTAAAAGTCTTTATATTGTCATTGTATGTAGGTAATTTTGGATTTATGTGCGGTATTGCCAGCTGTATATTGTTTATAGAGCCCCTGAAAAGGACATAACAATATTTTATTCTGGCCACTGTTGACAAAAACAGCAATGACACAAATCATTACCCTCGCTTGGATGCCAACTCCAGTAGTAAAAATACTGCACAAAATGTGAATCGTAAGTATGAATATTCGAGTCATATAGTGAATTAGGTATACCTGTGTAAATAGTTGCAATTTATTTGAAAAATAATGTTCAGGTTCATGAAAAAATCGAAATCATGCTAAATTCTTAAATAGAACAGAGTTGGAATGAAATTACCTGCGTAATAAGTTAACCAGAAAGCCTAACGAAAATGCAATTCTCTTACCTTTTCCTTTTCGTGTTACCTGTCTCTTTCACCCATAAGCAAATATATCAAAGTTAGATCAGTGTAGACCTCATTTAATTTAGATCGTAAGCAATGTAATAAATCTTCAACACAAGTATCTATTTCGCCTATTTTCTTTGCAACAACTCATAATATTCGTGCCTTTTCCTCAAGATACAAGTTTTCCTTGTTTGTCAATTTCCTATTACCCATGCAATATTGGCAGCGGAGAAAACCGCTCAACTCACTGCAAACTGAATTTGTTTCAAATTGTCATGTGGGTTCGGATGCTGTGTATCCAACGAGCAATTGAGATAACTAAAAGACTTTGAGGTGACATGAGACAACTAGAAAAACATTTGAAGTATCCCGGGATCTATTCTTGCTGCCTTTCATGTATTGAAGTAGGGATTTCAATAAAAATAACAATATCGTTACACCACTTTGCTTCACCTCTTGGAGCCCGATGGAGCAAAATGGATGGAGGTATCTTCTGAAAACTATTAGTGAACAGGTTGGTGATTTGAGAAAAGTCTGTTCCGTTTTCAAAATCGTTGGATAGATAATCTTATCCTAACTCTGAAACAGGCTCTTAAATTAAAGCCTAACTGTAAGTAAGTAACTACATTATCATTGTTAGTGCATTATCATTATCATGAAAATAAGGCCTTTATAACATAACACAACATAACATGCACCCACATTTCGGCAGTTATTTTTAAATCCCACATACAAGGCCTTAATAATCTCTGTAGAATCTCCAAAGCCTAGCTTAGGCTTCTTTTTGAACATTTTAACGACATAACAACATATTTCGGATACATATCGTGCAATGCAAGTTAGTAACGAGTCGGTCTAGTTTATCCGATGTTAGGCACTAGATCCGACCACTAGGCCGGCTCAAGTGCCCGCTGGAAAGTCACCCAGGCTAATGAGTTGTGGTTTAGATCAAGATTCTGCCTGCAAAATGTAGGCATGTGTCAATAGTGGCTGTGAATAGTAAGGGTACCCAGTTAGTTAGGTTCAAGAAATTGTCTACTATGTAAGGAACTACCTTATGTAGGGTAACGTTTAATTTATTGATTCGGAAATATTATTAAATCATTTATATCATTATCATGTAGCTTAAAAGTATGGCGCGACATAATTATTACCTACAGAGGGCCTGATTTGGCTCCGGTCATCATCATCTTCCTGCCCTTATCCCATGTTACTTGGGGTCGGCGCAACACGTTTTCTTCTTCCATTCTCCTCTGTCAACCGTCACGCAATCATTTACACCTTTTTCCCTCATATCATTCCTCACACAATCCATCCATCTTTTCCTTGGCCTTCCTCTCGCTCTCCATCCATCCACATTTATATTCATCACTCTTTTAGTCACATGCGATTCTTCCCTCCTCATCACATGCCCATACCAAGACAGTCGATTCCCTTTTAACTTTTCTGTAACTGGCGCAACTTTCAAACTTCCTCTAATATACTCATTCCTTATTTTATCCATTCTTGTCACACCACACATCCACCTCAACATTCTCATCTCCGCTACATGCAATCTTTTTTCATCCATCTTCTTCACAGCCCAACATTCCGATCCATTCAGTACGACAGGTCTAATCACGGACTTGTATATTTTCCCCTTTAACTTGAGAGGCATCCGTGGGTCGCAAGTTGTTCCAGTGACCTGTCGCCATTTCATCCATCCTGAGTTGATCCGGTGCGTTACGTCACGGTCTACTTCACCATCGCCTTGGACAAGCGACCCGAGGTACCGGAAATCGGAACAGATCGGTATGGGTGTTCCGGCAAGAGTTATGGGCGTAGGACTGGAGAGACCGCCGAAATCACAGAATAGGTATTCTGTTTTGGACCTACTTAATTTCAGGCCAACATTCTCCAATCTTTGCCACCACACCTCCAATCTGTTCTGGACCTCTAGGCCACTCTCGGCAACCAACACAATGTCGTCGGCAAACAGCATACGCCAGGGAGCCTCTTCCTGAATGTCCGACGTAAGTGCGTCCATTATCAGCAGGAAGAGGTAGGGGCTTAGAGCCGACCCTTGGTGCAAGCCGACAGCCACATTGAAGCTGCCGGTAGTGCCCGCTGTAGACCGGACTTGGGTACTACATCGACTGTACATCGCTCGGATCAACTGCACATACTTCCCAGGCATACCTTTCTCTTTCAGGGCCCACCACAAAACCTCACGAGGTACCCGGTCGTATGCCTTTTCGAGGTCGATGAACACCATGTGCAAGTTTTTGTGCGCACTTCTGTATTTCTCGCACAGCTGGCGGATGGCAAAAATGGCGTCCGTCGTTCCTCGACCAGGCATAAAACCGAATTGATTTTGTGAAATTTCGCTCTCTTCTCTCAGTCGTCTTTCAATAACTTTCTCCCAAACTTTCATAATATGTGCCATTAGCTTTATTCCTCTATAGTTATTGCACTCCAGCACATCACCTTTGTTTTTAAAGATGGGCACCAGCAAACTGTTGCACCATTCGTCAGGTATGGCTTCTTCCAGCAACAACTTATTGAAAAATAAAGCTAACCACGTCCATCCATCCACCCGTAATAACTTCCAAACTTCAACTGGTATACCGTCAGGTCCTAATGCTTTACTATTCTTCATTCCATTTACTGCTAATCTCACTTCATCCATACTAACCATTCTCACTAGCCCCTCATTCACTGGTTTATTGTCCAGCACACCATTCCAGTCATTTTCTTCATTCATCAGTCTTTCGAAGTACCCCTTCCATCTATCCTTTATTTTCTCATAATCCGACAGAACCATTCCACCTTCATCTTTTACGCATTTTATCTGACATACATCCCTCGACTTTCTTTCTCTAGCTCTCGCAAGCCGATATAGGTCTTTTTGGCCTGCTGGACTATCAAGTGCGTCATAAAGCTTATCCTGGGCTTTTGCTCTCGCTATGGCCACAGTTTTCTTTGCTTTTTTCTTAATAGCATCATACTCACTCTTCCTTTCAGCTTTCAGACTAACACTTGCAACTTCAACACTCTGCCATTCCTTGAATTTCCTCTTCTTTTCCTTCAACACATTCTGAATTTCTGTTGACCACCACCATGTATCCCTATCTATCGTACCCCTTCCTTTCGTCTCTCCTAAAATATGCTTTGCTACACTCCTAATATAACCAGCCATCTCATTCCAACATTCATTTACACTTCGCTTGTTCATGTCTCCCATCTCTATCATTTTATCCACCACTCGCTCTTTAAATTCTTTCGCACAATCATCCTTCTCTAACATATGCCATTTTATTTTTGGGGGGGGTCTCTCTTTGATGTTTTTGGGTTTAATTTGTATGTCTAATTCCAGAACCAGGAGTCTGTGCTGTGAGACCAAGTCTTCTCCTGGTAGGACTTTGCAGTCTTTGATGCATTTTAACTTACTTCGTCGGATTAAAAAGTAGTCTATTTGGGTTTTGTGATTACCACTCTTGTATGTAACTAGGTGTCCGTCGTTCTTCTGGAACCAAGTGTTGGCTACTGCTAGGTCAAATGCGGTAGCAGATTGTAGAAAGGTTTCTCCCTCGTTATTTTGACTCCCAAATCCCCATCCTCCATGCACTCTTTCATAATTCCCTCTCATTCTTCCCACATGTCCATTAAAATCACCTCCAACAATTAACTCATCATGTACCGGGATGTTCATCAGAACGCTGTCAAAATCCTCCCAAAACTTTTCTTTTACACTAACATCACATCCAACTTGCGGTGCATACACACTAATTACATTCAGCATTACATTTTCTATCATAACTTTTACAACTATCAATCGATCATTAATTCTTTTTACATCCATCACGCTTTTTTTCAACTTACTATCTAACACTATTCCCACGCCATTCCTTTTCCCGTCACTTCCACAGTAGAAAAACTTGTATCCCTCACCAATTTCCCTCGCTTTTGTTCCCTTCCATTTCGTTTCTTGCAAACACGCCACATTTATTCGTCTTCTTTTGAGTACATCCGCTAATTCTCTGGCTCTTCCAGTCATGGTCCCAACATTCCAACTACCATACCTCAATCTCACTTCCGGAGCTCGCTTCTTACGTTGCACCCGCCCGGGGTGGTGCAACAACCCTTGTCCACTTCCCGCAGGAGCCGGGTGCTGCCCCTGCGCGTCGCCTGTGGGGTACGCCCTAGTCCTATCGCGCATTCTATTTTCACTAGTCATGTTGCAAATGGATGTGGCTTTAGTTTTACAGTCGGCCGCCTGCCTGACACTAACCCTCTTTGGGAATGCTGTTGTTGGTGATTTACCCGTCACCATTCGGGAACCCAAGGTGCTTTATGGTATGCACTGGGTCTTATGCTCCCTTAGTCGCCTCTTACGACACCCACGGGATGAGATGGGGTGGCCACATTCTTAACCCGGGACCACACGGTTAAACCCGGGACCACACGGTTAACCCGGGACCACACGGTCCGGTCCTGGGTGGTTTAAAAAATAAATAAATCATTTAATTAGGACCAAACATTTAAACCAACCAACGACCGACCAACAGTCCTCTAATATTTCGACGAATGTCCCTACGTAGGTGTTCAACACAATTATTAGGGTTCTGTACCCAAAGGGTAAAAACGGAACCCTATTACTAAGACTTCGCTGTCTGTCCGTCTGTCCGTCTATCTGTCACCAGGCTGTATCTCATGAACCGTGACAGCTAGACAGTTGAAATTTTCACAAATGATGTATTTCTGTTGCCGCTATAACAACAAATACTAAAAACAGAATAAAATTAATATTTAAGGGGGGCTCCCATACAACAAACGTGATTTTTTTTGCCGTTTTTTGATAATAATGGTACGGAACCCTTCGTGCGCGAATCCGACTCGCACTTGGCCGGTTTTTTTGTATTTTATCACAGGATATAAAAATGTTTCATAGCTGACTTAGCTCAATTTAGGTAAAATTGAGCTTATATTGAACCGAGAAAATTGAAATTAAACAACTTTTTCGTAACATTTCGTGTTTATTCCATCTCATACATTTATCTACGTATTCAACGCTTTGCATCGTTCGTGATCTGAAGAACTTCTATTTTATGATTATCCTCGAATATGGGAATGTATCAGAAAACATTATCAATACATGGTTGATAGATAGATTCATATTATTTTATGGATTTGCACTAGCACAACTCCACTCAACCAATGTTCCACTCAACAAATTTTCTTTACGATTCATATAACTGAAAACTTATTTATCACAAAATTGAGGGTGATCTCTGGGTTAATATATAAACAACACATTCAAAGTTAAGTTAGTCAGTCCCCCAGGACGAGACATTCGCAAAGTTAAAATGGAAAATGGCGTCAAAATGTTTTTATGGGGACACAACACTGAAAATTGAATGCGGAGTACTCGTGGTGGATTTATTTAAAGCATTATTCACCGGGTGGAACACTCTGGGGTCTATTAACGTAGCTTGGGAGTTCAAACTAATGATCTGGAATCGAGATGTGGAATCGATTGCCCTCCTACTAACATCAGGATTATGTTATCGGAGGGTAATTCGACAATCTCGATTTGAAACGTTCAGTTGGATGCCATTTCAAATGTTATTACAATAGTGATTTGAGATAAGTTTGAGATGTAGACGCTGGGGATTGAGACAAGCTAACGATCTTGTTACAGAACGAGCCGGAGCTGCACCGCACGGCTCAGGGTAATGAACCACGATTGAGCGGCTCTTGTACTTGTCTCTCTCAATATTTACTACAGCATCCCACAAAACAATCTCTGTGAAAGCTGCTTAAACGGCGATTCAAAACAACACTTTAAAGAATTGTTTTCACTGCTCGAAAGTATATTTACGTCGGTATTATCAACACTCGTTACATTCTAACATCTGCTGGTATTCAATAAATATACAAACTAAAGTGGTAACTATTTTATTAACAATCTCGTTCTCAAATTAGCCGTTCTAAATCAACTTCGGGAACATTATAAATATTCAACGCAGATCTCTTTGGTGTAACGAGGAACAATTTCGCTCCAGTAAAGGTAGCTGTTTTAATAGTGGATTATCTTAAATTTTCATTTTATACGCGGGTTACTTTAAGTGGAAAACGAGCGGGGAACCCTAACAACTTTTAATTGACATATAAACTTATAACAATTTTCTGAGAACGTTATACAAAATGCACAGATAAACCAACACAGTGGGACGACCGCCCACAAACGGCATAAGAAACCCTTGAACCACAAAAAATAAAGTGTATTTTTATTGCTCTCTGAGATACAAACACAAGGTATTATTAAATTTTTATAGGCCTTTTTGCTCGATTGTTTGTTTTTATGTTCTTTTGTAAATATTACATTTCCCTTACACTAGGCACCGTCAGTCATGGCGGTCAACGTTTTGTTTTTAACGTATAAATAGGGATACGAAAATAAAACAGTACATTATTTTGTTCGTTTATTGACCAAATCGTACAATCGAGAGCTTATAACAGCTATACATGTAAGACCATCGTTCAGCAGTTACTGAAATTACCATCAGGCTCGACGTTTGAAGCAAACTTCGTCATGAGTAGATTAGCGTGATTCATATGTAAATGAGTAGGTACTGAAAGTTACTGTGAGACTATGCCCAAACACCAGCGTAGGCTCATCCATCGTATTCACGATTAACGTGGCAGTGACGGCACGTGACATGCCACGCGGCGTGAATGGCACGCCGACGTGACAGACGTGACAGCGACCCGGCCGATTGTGTGCGCCCTGCATCCGTATGTGACTGCACTCGACTAGCATTCACTACACGAATCAATACACTTGCAATGGAAATAACTAGCATTGTTAATTAAAAGCTTACCAGCCTAAACAAATATTTGCGAGCACAAAACGTAAAAAGCGGCAAATCGGATATAACGTCATGTTATTGGATTTACCTTCCAACCGAGGTGTACGAGCGAAACAACAAAAACGTTTCACTGCAAGTTTAATAACACGTGTGTTGCGAGATTTTCATAAAAACTTCAAAATAAAACAAGGGAAATTCAGGCGCATCGGTTTAACTCGACGCCTCTGCCACGTACATAGCTTGTTACGTGAATTTCAACAATATACAAAGGTATTCTCGTAAATAAGGACACACACAAAGCGTAAAATGAAAGCAAAGGGAAGCACCGACATGATTTAGAGAGAGGTAGCTAGATAATAATATTCAAGAAGCGGATTACCATAACTTAACGGAGAGATTGGCTCGGCCTACCGTGGATCATTATTTAAATCACTGGCTGCATGCAAATTACTCAGATATCGGATAAACATGAATTGAAAATTAAACAGCGGTAGGTATTCAATCGCATTCCGGTAATCCGTGAAACAATAAAGGAATATTTTCGTACGTTTCGCTTATTTTTTGGAATAAGTAACGAATGTGTGCTGTGCTGACTGTGCTGAGGGATAATTGATAACAGCATTCACGACTTGGGTCCCAATACAGTAAGTATTAACTATTTTAATCCTTGATTTACTTTCAACCTACTTTCCTGTGCAGCAGCTTTTTTTTTCTTAAGCCGAAGGTAGCGGTTAGGTGGTAAATTCGAATCGCTTTTTGACCCCTCGGGTATTTTGTGCTTCCCTTTGACCTACTGCTGCCACACACCCTTGTTTGAGGTCAATAAAGGCTTTTGTGGAACCTCTCGAATACAGCTCAACCCGCTCACATTTAACTCTTTTACTTTGTAACCCCAAATGGACTCCCAATAAATTAACCAAAGTTTTTGCCAATTGGCTTCATGAATTACGGACTTCAAAAGTTATTTAAAAGAGAGAGATCTGTATGTAAACATACAAAGGGCTTGTCATTCTACTTAACTACGGAGAAAATAATCCTGAGAACGTTGAAGATGAAGTTTTAAAGATTTCAATCAAGTCGCGCCCCGTTTTACTTTTTAAAGACTTTCTGGAGTCTTGTTATAAAGTATAAATAGAGCTCAGTCGTATTCATAGTAGGAAAATCCCAGCAAGCCCCTATACAGACGAGACACTCCCACAGAAAATGAATGTCGCCTACGCCTCACCTTCGAGATATTACATTTTTTAAACAAAACCTTTTATGATCAATATTACCTGCCGTATTCTAGGCTCATTTTTGCCGATATCAACTACATACTATTGGAAAAATGATACGAGAATCGCGACATTTTATGGCTTCTTTGCAAATTTTCGTCGACAAGAATACATGAATCATATTGGCACCGATCTCTCTCTATAGTTCGAACTGAATTATATTGATTTATCAAGGCTCTCAATCGTGGACACTGGCGTATATAACCGAGCACCTCATCAATTTTAAACTGAAACCAGAGGTGCGTGTAAGCTGTCATGTAGTAAGTGAACTATCCAGGCGATAGAGCGGCAATCAATCACTTAGTGAGTACCGTGTTGCGGTGTACAAGTTTGTAAGCGAGCCTGTTCACCCGAAGTCTTCTCCGAACAAGTCGACCGCACCAACTGAATCCCCAGGGAGACGAGATTTATAGAGCTGACACCGGACCAGCTGAGCACCGTATTGTACGCGCCAGGATATTAAACGTCACCATCTATCATTGTAACACTACGTTAATATCTAGCAACAGGTCAAAATATCGAATTATGTCATTCGACATTTAATTAACAATGCGTTTGTTAGCAACACGCTTTAAAACCAAAATAAACAAACGTCAAATAAATTTAGCAGAGTAGACACAATTAATACAGGCAACGAGCCAGACAAATTCATCAGACTGCTTAAATAATGTTGGTATTGAAAGAATGAACATCCCGTACATATTTGTTTACCTACAGTATCTGAATGAGATAACTAAAAGTGTTCTCCACTCATTCCCAAATTACAGCGATGTAGAGCATTTTTTCTTTGACATTGCAAGTATTTTGGTCATCCTGGGTCAATGTCGTTTCGGCTTTTCGATGATCTCGATCGCAATATTTCTTTTATTCATAGCTCGATTCTTTCCACACCTGGATAGACTATGAATAACGAAAGATTTCAAGCTTGGTGCAGGTGCTAGGATGGGCTGCTCGCCAAGTGAAATTAAATTATTGGCTGGAGGGCCGTCGAGATCTTGCACTGATATAATAGTGGCGATCATTTAGCCATTTAACCGCCGCAGCAACATCACTGATTGAATAAAAAAAATAAAAAAGAGAAGAAGTTTCTACTTCATCCCGTTTGTAAATCCAGTGCCTGAAAAGTTTGCTGAAAAAACGAAAAATGCGTTTCTATCAGAACGATGCGGTATCAGTTAACGATTCGGTTGTTTTATCCGAAAAACTGACCTGAATTCTGCTGGTCTGATTTTTGGTAACCCTTTGCTTTGTTACAGCGTTCTCTTGAAAACGTTAGTGATTGGCTTTACATAACGTGTCCAAAAATAAAAATAAAACCAAAGGGTTTTGAATTTCTACGAAACGCAGGGCCGCGTATTTGTCTAAAATTCACGGAACACTTTTCAGAACTCCCTGATAGCAAGTCAGAAAGGTAGCGAGCTGAATTAACGCTCTAATTGGTGCACCAAAAATTCCAAAAGTTGGAAAATTAAAAGTCTAGTTGCAGCCTTGCAGGCCATAATCAGCTTAAATTGCGGTCATAAACATCCTACTAATGAATTCGGTAATTTACATTAATAGCTACCACGTTTAAAGTTTTCACATTTTCATACATTAACAGTTTTTGGTAAAGCTTGTAATTTAAGTTCTCACTGCTGTGGCTATCATGGAAGTGGATTTTATGTTCATCAAATAAATAAGGGTGATAAGTTCAAATTTGATATAGGCCTAAATAAATAATAAATAAATATCGCTGGACATTACACACAGCGCCATCTAGTGCCACACTAAGCAACGAGGCTTGTGTCGTGGACATTAGATAGTTGATATACTACATAGACACTTTTTGTTTGTATAATATACATACTTATTATTTATATTCCATGAACCATCCATCAACCATCCATCCTAAAATTAAGATTGCCTTGGGTTCGTGGACACACCACAACCCAAAATTTTGCACTACTACTACTACTTACTACTTATGTTGTCTGGTCTACTGTGCATAATTTAGATCCATAATATTTTATGGATCTATACCGGATTACTTTTTTATCACTTTCCAAAAAAAATGGGTATATTAGGTGAACGGAGTGGAACGGTGGAATAGAAGCTTATGGCATTCATAGTTCTTTTTTCTTTTTCCCACAGCTTAGAAAAAAATGATCTATCATCAAAAAACGCTATAAAATTTAAGTAAACTTTTCAGATTAGAACAAAGAACGAGAAATTTAAAAAAATATATTTAAATTCGAATTTCAAATCATACGCAGCACGCGTATGATTTGAATTTCTAATTTTTTTTTTTTCGAAAAAAAAAACTAATGATGCCATTTGCTTCTACTCCGTTCACCTAATTATTATACACACTTTTTTTGGAAAGTGATAAAAAGTCATCCTTTATAGGTAGGACTCGGAATATTTAGACGCTTAGAAGTAAAATGGACTTTATAGTTGAATCTGCTTATTTACAATTTAAAAAAACCACAAGCTAAGCGGGAGCGTCCTCTTGCCACGATAAAAAGATTATGTTGCTCACGAGCTAATTGTCGACTACCGACTGAACAGCCTGAATCCCAGAGTATACATAAGATCAGCTTGCTATAAAGCACCATCTTGATTAGAATTAATATATACGCAAGCTACGCCTCGTATCAATTAGCTCACAAATTAATTGATGCACGGAAAGCATTTATGCTGAAAGCTCGAGTGCTGCTTTAGCGTATTATGTAAGTAGTGTAGTACTAAGAAAATTTATAAATTATTTTAAATCGATTGCAATTTACAATATCATAGACTATAAAACAATTGACGGGCCGTGTTTAAGATGATGTATTGAGATTGATTCGCCATTTATTCTCAATGTAGTCTGATAGTAAATATCGACTACAACAACAACAACAACAGCCCATAACGTCCACTGCTGGACATAAGCTTCTCCCATGATGGGAGGAATTTGCCGTAATCTCCACGCTTGGCAGGCGGATTGGAGATCGCAGTGATGAAAGACTAACAGAAAACGCTGCTGCCCATTCTCAGGTCTACGGAGACGAAAGGTGTTCTGCCTCAGACATTAGTCGCCTTATACGACACCCGTGAGTGTAATGGGTTGGTTCTATTCTACTCTGTCGGATACCACACGGCTTCACGGTTTTTCGACTACATCTATAGCTAATTTTAAAATATAACTTGAAATAGAGATTTCGATATACTGTTTAGAGAACAAGTAATTTAATTAAATTTTTATGACGACTATGGTGCGCAGACACAAAAGAATAAGGATAACAACAAGATAAAGAGAAAATAGTCTTCTCAATCACCCGTAATGTCTCTATATCCTACTATTACTATCAACAACAACAACAACAACAACAGCCCATAACGTCCACTGCTGGACATAAGCCTCTCCCATGATGGGAGGAATTTGCCGTAATCTCCACACTTGGCAGGCGGATTGGAGATCGCAGTGATGAAAGACGAACAGAAAACGCTGCTGCCCATTCTCTGGTCTACGGAGGCGTAAGGTGTTCTGCCTCAGACATTAGTCGCCTTATACGACACCCGTAAGTGTAATGGGTTGGTTCTATTCTATTCTGCCGGATACCACACGGCTAACGGCGCGGCCACGGCTATTACTATCATTCATACTCAAACCGTGTGCTGATTTCACACCGTGTTATTCTATCCTCTATTTTCAACGAGTTCTTGATAAAGAGATGTCGTTGTTTTCACTCACGGGGAAGCACGCAAGTTATGGGGGCTTAGGGGAGAATGTTTTGCTCGCTGTATTTTTTTTCTGCCGCTGCCTTCCTCGTACTGTTTTTTCTTGTTGTTTTCCTACTAAACGCGGCTTGGTTAGTTTTGAAGTTACTTTAAGATACGTTGATATACGTGTTTATGTACCCTATAGTAATAAACATTCTATGTTTTCTCATATATACGACTAGCTGTTGCCACCAACTTCGTCCGCGACAAATTATAAAAATATTTCTTCCCTATTTGGATCGGACTTTTTTTTAAAAATTCAAGAGTTTTTGCACGGAATCATAATCCTTTTTCTAAAATAAAAGCTTAAGTTACAAGGTCCTTACAACATCGGCTATCTGCCAGTAAAAATTCCGTCAAAATCGGTTTAGGCGTTTCAGAGATTAGCGGGAACACAGATAGAAAGACAAAAATCTAAAAAGTATTTTTTGTTAAAAGTACCGCAAATACTTTATATGCATTCATTAAAAACCTGTTATTTTGAAATTACAAACAGGCACTTTAATTTTATTTATTTGTGTGTATAGATGACATGAACACAAATAATCCAAGATTTAGTTAGTTGATTAGACCAGTTACCACATAATCGCCTACATTACATAGGTACCCCCTTGATGTTTTTCAGCCGACAAAAGCCATCGGCATTTCCGGTTGGATGAACTACACCACAAAATGGCTGCAAGGACCATTGAATTTGGGAACTTGAAACGTATCTAGTAAAGGGGGATGTAAATGTTAACGGTACAAATATAACGTTTTATGTATCTAAATAAACCTTCTATAATAAACTCATGAGTATTCATAAAAAGTAATCACACGCAATAAGCGTTATAGCTTCATTAGGTACTGTAACTAATGTCAAATCAGGTATATCAAGCCGAAACAAAAGACATTAAAAGCTCGTATATGAGCTAGTTAGTTCATTTTTTCACAATAAAATCAGGCGTTAAAACGGAACACATTAACGGAACAAGATTTAATAGCTTTTATGGCATCATAAAAATATCAGGCGAGTAACTGCGGCCCTAGGGTGTACAAATTGAATTAGATCCTGGCGAGCAGCCAGGATGTGACCAGCCTTGACACACTATTACTAATCTAGATTTAGAAGGACAATAACACAATTGGAGTGACGGCGCGGGTGGCAGCAATTTGCACTGGTCAGTAGGATCGGGAGTATCTCGCCGTTCCTGCCTGAAGCTGAATGAATGCAGCATCTACATAGCTATTTACACACACTTTGCGGCTGGACGGTAACTGAACGGAAACGAGCGTATGCCTTATTCTCTCCATTGAAAATTTCACAAATAAAAATATTTTTCTAATACTTATAATTGAACACCTATACTATCCACTCTGCACAGGAGGCGTGTTAGTAGCAACCAATTCATCAAGTGAAACAAAGTTGCAGTACACATCTACTTTCTAACATCTGTACAAACACCCCCAAAATTTATGTCCGTACAAAACAGCAAAGTTTAACAATAAAGGCACATAAATGTGTGTGGCCGTGAGGTCTTAAACGGAATCGTTTCGGACGAGAGGTCGCCGGGAACTGCTTACGGTGGCAACAAAGTTGTCGAATGGATCTGAAGTACATCGGAGTACTCCGAAGAGGAATCGTAATAAATCCTCACTTACTTAATTAATGCTATAAATCCGAGCCAGCATTCCAGGTGGAGCTTGTCGCAATCCCACTGCAGACCGCTGCACTGTACAAAGTGTTATCTACATATTTTATTTCCTTTGCGGCATTGTTAGCTTAAAAGCTTTGTTTTTTTTTTCTCTAGAGTATTTTGCTTAGCGAGTCTATTTCAATCTAAATTGAGTCTAACAGTTTGGGAACGTCAGAAGCGTCTGTATAACTAGCAAACAACATAATTCGATGAACTCCTCTTTAAGAACGTTATAAGGAAATACTAAGAAAACTAATCACAGCAACAGATAAGATAAGCACACCAGATAGATTTTCCTGTATTGTAATTTTTCCCTAATACTCTGTATTTTCTCCGTAAATTGTAAAAAAAAGATTTATTTTATTACCATTCCTGACCATCTGCAATGCAGCCGAGTCCATTTTAGAGCCTTCTTTCTAAGGCTATAAAGGCTCTAGTTAAACGTCTGCAAGGCTTATTACGAAACATGCTTAATGCTCAAAATTGGGGTTCCCAGGCCACATTTCGAGTCTTTAGTGTATTGCACGTCATTAATCTGAGCCGGCTGCAACAACTTTTCACTGGGAAAGTTTGCTTGCTTCTCGTCTTACCGGAAGACACTTGACTTAAGTAGTTTGACTACAGTTTAAAGTTTTGTTGGGTTGGAAAAAGTTATTGCCTCGATAACTTGGAATCGATGGTACAGTAGGCACGTCTGTGGTAACGAAACCAGTGTATCTACCATACTCAACCGTAACCTACGAACTACGTTTAGCATTTTATGCTCTAGTAAACTCTAGTTCATCTCAAACAGGAAGAAATATCAGCAGAATTCTTGCCAAATGCGCGCAAGGGGAGCTCGACGCCAGGCGGCCTACGGGCATGCTGCCCAAGCCGTAAGACAACGCTGGTAATTTACACAACAGTAATTCTTACAAACATTTATTTTAGATTTATTTACTATCTGGTAAGCGCATTCGCTTCGCTGTAATGATCGACTGATCTGAATATTCGGGTAATAAAAACAGCATCTATCTAAAAAATCGCTTCGAGAAAGCAGTTGAAATAATAGTTAAACGAAGTCGTAAAGTTGGCGTGGAGCGAATGTATAAAGTAGTTCGGGTGTGCGCGAGAGTTGGCAGCGGGCCAGCACCTCACACCATTATGTATTGACAGGCCGCGTCAGCGAAAACAATTAACAAATTATATCTATTACCCTGCCCTGCACTTGACTAAAAAACTCATTATTTTTAAACAAATACCCAATTTTTTGTTTAAAATCTACACTGCTACCTTTGGGTACAACATACCGTATTTCAGCAATTCACAAAAATCGTCGAATAAAACAAAAGTTGGCTTTATACAATAGATCGAAAAAACCGTAAAAAGAATCAAGAGGCGTATAGTGCTACAATGTGGGGGTTGGTCTCGTAGCAATTTTTCAAGCGGATGCACGTCGACTGCGGTCGGCTCGGCAGCTCGCCACTGTAGCGGTCCTATGAAGCGACCGGACTGCACGCATTGCGGTTCTGTTTTGTTCCTTTTTCACCACATAAAATTGAAAATTCAGCTTAAACAAGAGCAGTTACGCCAGTAAATGCCACTTTTATTTCGAGGTGCCGAGCGAAACCCGCAACATTCGGTCGGATTTTGCTATTGAAGATAATATGGGACCCATTTTAAGCTTCTGAATTTTAACACACCGAAGACCATATACAGGCTGGAATTTTTCAATGCCACCTGGAGGGAAAGTACTCTAAATACTGCGGAGATAGCAAATTTTACTCAAAAGAAACATTCCTTTATTTTTTAAAAGAAACCAAAAGAAATTCACTCGCCACACTCGGGAATCGAACCAACTAAAGTTCGAAAAAATAACACTCTCTACTTTTTTACCCGACTGCGCCAGAAAGAGAGTTATGTTTTTCAAGAGTATGTATGTATTTATAATTGTTTAGCACGCTCTGTGGCCTGAACGGCTCATGGATTTTAGCTTGAGAGGTGTCGTTGGATTCGTATTTACTGTGAGAGTGACACTGGGTATATCAAAATAGAAAAAAAACAAAATAGCGGATTTTTGGAGCCAAATTCAAATGTTTGGCACGCTTTGCAGCCTGAATGGCTCGATTGATTTTAGCTTGAGAGGTGTCGTTAGATTCGTATTTACTGTGAGAGTGACACTGGGTATATAAAAAAAAACAAAATGGCGGATTTCTGGCGCCAAATTCAGTGTTTGACACGCTCTGCAGCCTGAACGGCTTGATAAAGGGCTCATCATGAGGATTTTAAAATAGTATATCTAAGTAACTAAAAAGTGTAAAATAAAAAAAAATAAAAAAAAAAAATAAAAAACCCGACTGCGTAAAAAATAACTTATAAATTTAAATAATCTAGACTAAAAACATTACATCCAATATGGGTCCCGACTGTTGCCGTCAATATGTCCTGTTTCCTGAACTTGTTTTATTCTTTTCAGTTTTTATTTAAAATTATTAGTTATTTTTTACGCAGTCGGGTTTTTTTAATTTTTTTAATTATTATTTTTTATTTACATCAGTCGATAGGGTCAATCATATTGATCATTTTTTTCTAACAAACATGATAAATCAAATGAATGGAAAACTATGAAATTTAAACTTATAAATTCAACGCTCTAACATTTTTACTTTCAAAATAGCTTTACCTCGACGCGACAGAATTCTCTAGGTATTGCTCTCGAACAGTGATTAACCTAAAATTTTCGTCTGCAGTGATGGGGCGGATTCCGCGCACGCGGCGCAGCGGAGCGGCAGGCGGCGGCAGCGCGGCGGGCGCGGCAGCGTAGCGCGGCGCGGTGGCGGGTGCGCGCGCGTCGGCGCCGGCGCATGCACGCCACCGGCCACACGGACCGCTCGGGCGGCGGCGGCGGCGGTGGCTCCTGGCGCCTCCCGCCCGACGAGACCCTTCAAGTCGCCGACCCCAAGTCTGCCAAGGAGGAGGTGAGAAGTATACAAGTTTAAAAAATAGCGATATCTAAATAAAAACCATTTCATATTTTTTTGCCAGCTATAATTCAATTCGGCCCTCTATAGGTGCATATTTGTTATATTAGTCAACACTGTGGCGAAAGCCATAATTTCCTGAAATAACTTGAAATACGGTAGTCTTAACATTCGGTCTAGAAAATCACTCAAGAAAGTGAGATATGAAATGAGAGGCATTTTCAGCAGATGTAGGCGACATTACGTTGTAATAACTGACTTTACTAACCTAATAAATCTTTGCTGCAACGAGCTTTCCAATATTCTCCAAGGTATATGCAGGTCGATTTTTCAAGGAAATAAATCAAGTAGCTTTAAAACGCAAAATTCATAAAAACAATATTCAATGTTCCGGCGAAGAGCAATCGAAGTTACAGCCTTCGTCGGCGGAATCGTCGTAATAATATCACGTCATTGAACCCGCGGCACCTTCCGGGGCCATAAATCAAATCCCGGTTTCTTTGGCTATTTTTAGCGACGCTCGAGATTGTTGACGAATGTCATTTTACTTTGCCACACCTTTCCACACATTTCCTCCCCATTCTTTAAACGAATAAATATTTTTCCAGGACTTATACCAAGGAGATGGCCACAACTGGCGGAGCATCGTATTTTCATTGATGGTCATCAGTTTTGTCATAGCCGGTATTGTCACAGCTATTTATCTATTAGGGTGAGTGACCATATTCTATTGTTCCTGCTCTACTGCTCTACTTTATCTTGGATCTTGAAAAACACTTAGTTAACTCTTTTATAAATGACTTAAGTATATGCGAAAGTTGGCGAGGCAAACTTTGATAAGAGAAGTTTGTTGAGAAGAAAGTTAATTCTGCCATTGTCATTGTTTGAGAAGCTGGTAAAGTAGGAGTTAAATTGCGAATTTTAAAAAGCATATTTCTCAGGTATGTGGACGAGTTATTGTACTGGTCGGGTCGTCGCATGCGACTGGACGAGTTCCTACACGGAGACCTGACGGGCGAGCGGCTGCCAACCACGTGGGTGAGCTCGCACCAGCTCGTGTACCAGGCCGACGACGGCGGCCTGCTGGCGCTCGACACTTTCAACAACACGCTCTCTGTTCTCGTCACCAATCACACACTAGTAAGTCAGGCTTTATAAAACCTTGTAACTGTTAAGATGTCCAGAAGTCAATTTCTTCCGAGCCTAATTACTTTCTTAGCAAGGAAAAAGCGTGGCATGCATACAAATAGTACTCCCTTGTAAGGCCGCGGCCGTGCCCGATCGGGCACGGTGCATTGTTATTTTAATTGTGTCTGTAATTGCGGGTATCGAAGAGCTACAAGTATAAAAAACTCATTCCAAAATACCACCAGACGTTGATTTGAGTTATATCAGACCAATAGACTGCAATAAGTGACCTAAGTGTTCATTTATACCCACATCTAATATCCTATCTACCAAAAGCTCATGATTGTAACATTTTCCAACAAAAAACCAAACATAAAAGAAATGAAACTCTTTATCTTTTTCATACCTTTGCTCTCATGTTAGTACCCAAGTTCTGTAAGTGCGGACGGTATTACTTCGATCCTCTTTACTATAAAATTTATGGCGACATCCCCGATTCTCCATAATGGCGTTATTATGCTGCGGGTAGCGGGCTTCGGGAATGAAAATTTGAGTATGCCGCCGACTTTAAAGAGGATATTTCGCATTATGAAGGAATGAAGACATTTACGGATATAACTGAAGTAAAAAGCGTTTGTCAGTTGAGTTTTTCACTTGAGTGTGTTCCGGCGACCTTTACCGTGTTGGGTAGTTATGGAGTCAGTGCGCGTCCCGCACGCTCTATTATTACATCAACACTGGGTCCTGAAAGCTTCGCACGGACCGCACTACGGCCGCCTGACGCTGACCGCACCTCACCCCTCGTCCGCAAAATATATTTTACGCTAACCCTAAGAGGTTTTTCACAGAGTTGACTCGAACTTTTGCATTACTTTACTTTATTACGTTTTCATTGCTTTAAAGTTAATTAGTTACAAAAGAACTTTTATAATTTGATCACAGAGGCAGCTAAATGTGCGCGGCTACCAGTGCTCCCCGAACCTGCGCTTCGTGCTCTTTCAACACAATATCAAGGAGGTTTGTAGTACTGCACTGTTTAATTGTTTTTTCTTCTTCAAAATAAACAAGAAGGCTATTATCAAGTCGGCACCTCGCACGGGCATAGTTATTTAACTTTTATTATTTCGCAGGTTTACCGACGGACGTTTACTGCGCACTACACCGTTTATGACGTCACAAATGAGTGAGTAGCTCTTGATATTTGATGCTTGAACGTCGTAAAGGTCTCAGTTAAAGGCACGCCCAAAGTTTCTATAATTAAATTTCCGACTGAAAATTAAATTCGCGTTTCAAATTGGTTTTCAGTCACCGCACCATCTCCCAAGAGTTGCGTTTGTTTGGCATATCAGAAGATCCAATCCTTCATTCTGACGTGAACATTGAATTTCTGGTTGAAAATTGTTCGTAGAACCAGTTATTGCATAAATAGCGTCGGTGCTGTGTAAAGTATAACAAATGTGCAGGACGCGCGCACGGCATGCCTCGTCTCCCCTTCAAGAATATAAAATATCTGCACGATCTCAATTTGTTTCCTTTACACATTCATCTGTTTCCACTAGAATTTCAATGGCATCTGCAGTATTTCTTGCTTTTGCGGTTATTGAATATGGATGAATTTATATACAAACGATGAGAAAGGAAATTACTATATTGGGTTAAAGAAATAAGCTCGAGATATATTGAATGCGACTATAAGCTGCATTCGCTACAATAAATTATTTTCTGAATCCCGCGAGTGGCTCAACATTTTGCTCGCCGTTTCAGACCTAAACAAATTGATGATACAAGTTTTTGGTATAGACAAAAATACAGTAATGAAAATGTACTTTATTTTTCTTATTTAAAAGTCGCAAAACTATCATTTCATTTCCAAAGTAGATAAAAATACACACAGTCTGAAAAACTCGAGTGGATATAATGAAAGTGATTGTCGAAAACATTTTAAAACTCATAGACATTACCTCAAAAAAAAAGTTTTAAAAGCTTACCCGCAGGCGACTTGCTTTAAAAAGTCGATATTAAAAGAGAGTCGTTTCTCCCTAGTTTTTTTGTTTTTTTTTCCTTTTAAATCATATCTCTTTTGTGAATTTTCTTTCTCCGGTCGTCTCGCGGGTGAAGAAATCGATTTGACGATAGCTACGTGAATGCGATTTCCAATTTATTTCAAAATTTGCGAGTAGAATTTTAATGTGTTAGGGGAAGACAGTATTTGGGTTGAGGGGAGGTAATACTTTACGGCTTCGAATCACCGTCTCGGAAACTTACTGCACCGTCGAGAATTTAAGATACACTTAAAGTTAAAACTTTAAACTTGATACGAAATATGTTCGGATATTTTTTTGCCAAACAAGACACCTGTTGCGGCGGCTCCTCGCGTGGAACTCAATTCATATCATAACGACACTCGGCCCTGTTCTTACCTCGTTTACTTTTGTATGCATTCGATTTCGTGGGAAACCTTTATTGTGAATGGTATTGGTGTTTGGAACTTGTATGATATTGTAACCTTACTTAAATATATAGGGGCTTTTAGACATATCTCCGTTGCGGTAGGTTGTAGATAGGTACAGCTAACAAACTAGATACACCTATATCTATATACTAATATTATACAGCGGAAGAGTTGGTTTGTTTGAACGCGCTTATCTCTGGAACTAAGCAGTCGATTTAGTAAAATATCTTTTGCATTTGGTAGCCCATTTGTTGAGGAAGTTACATATCGCTACACCCCTTAGGAGCCGAGCAAATAGTGAAACGGCAGGTGACCCGGGGGGCACACCTAGTTGATGATATAGCATTAGGTATACACAAGGTCATATCAAATTATTTTGCGACTGTCACAGACCTGATAGATAGGTATCCATCTCATGATCATGACTGTCACGATGTTAACTTTGACTTTTGGAAGTTAAGTTCGCACGCTGTTCCCAACTTGAAATATTAGTACAAAATAATTAATTAAAAAAACGTGCTAATAATTTCACCGGCTGCCGACAAATTAATCCTCGAATACTCGAGAATTCCAACGTAAATCGTAAGTACCTATCGTAGGAAAGAGCCGGCATTCCGAACGAATTAATTAGTTTTGCAGAAAATGCGGTGGCAATCCGACTCATCTTACTTTATTAGGTACCTTTCTATTAAATAAAGTGATAGGGCTGTTAGCATTGAAAAACTTATTACTTTCAAAGTTGTGGAACTAACTTGGATAGTCGTCAATTAATAGTAGAGGTTTGAGAACGATTACTACAACAGCCCATAACGTCCACTGCTGGACATAAGCCTCTCCCATGATGGGAGGAATTTGCCGTAATCTCCACGCTTGGCAGGCGGATTGGAGATCGCAGTGATGAAAGACTAACAGAAAACGCTGCTGCCCATTCTCTGGTCTACAGAGGCGCAAGGTGTTCTGCCTCAGACATTAGTCGCCTTATACGACACCCGTAAGTGTAATGGGTTGGTTCTATTCTACTCTGCCGGATACCACACGGCTTACCGGATACCACACGGCTGAGAACGATTACAGTCCAGGTTTTCAAAGAAACTGCGTCTTCTTTACCATTGTCATCCTTCCAGCCACCACATCCCGCTGTTTGGCGAGGGTCAACGCAGTTGGGAGTGGCAACACGCGGCCTGGCTGGGCGGCGACGGGGCCCTGCTGCTGGCGGCCGACAACGAGGTGCTGGCGAGGCCGGGGCCCCCGGCACGCCGGGCCCCACTGCTGCGCCTTACTACCGACGCCACGCCCGGCAGCGTCTACAATGGCGTGTCCGATTTTCTCTATCAAGGTGGGTAAGGAACGAGGACTGAACTGACTAGAAGGTCCGTCGATGTTAGCATCGTTACCTCTAAATAAAGGAAGACTTTAGAGTCTTCCTTTATTTAGAGGTATGAGGAACAGGACGAAAAGTCTGTTGCTGTCTTTTCATTATAAAGAAAAGATCCCTTGTCCAGAGGAAATGATGAAACTGTATTGAAAAAACCGGCCAATAGCGTGTCGGGCCACGCTCAGTGTAGGGTTCCGTAGTTTCCCGTCCGTCACAATAAGTGTTCCCACTTATGAGTTTAAAGGTGGGTATCCATTATGTAAAAATGCTTGCATATACGAATATACTACAAACTTAGTTCAGAAATTATTTTGTACAACTTTTTGTCTTTTTTGTACAAAAACTGTTGTTTCCATCAAGTTCAAAATGTTTTTCCTAGAAAGTCCTTATAAAGTTCTACTTTTCAGCATATTTTCTAAACTTATGTTTCAATAGTTAGAGGGGGGGTCACATTGTTTTTTACTTTTGGAGCGATTATTTCCGAAATTATTGACATTATCAAAAACTGATTTGAGGAAACCCCTATTCATTTTTAAATACCTTTCCAACAATATATCACACGTTAGGGTTGAAATAAAAAAAAAATCACTTCCCACTTTACATATAGGGGGGCTACCCTAATAAAACATTTTCTTCCAATTTTTATTTTACCACTTTGTCGGCGTGATTGATATACATATTGGTACCAAATTTCAGCTTTCTAGTGCTAACGGTCACAGAGATTAAGCGAGGACGGACAGACGGGCGGACGGACGGACAGACATGGCGAAACTATAAGGGTTTCTAGTTGACTACAGAACCCTAAAAACAAGATAGCTTCGAGTTATTCTCTATTTTGAAGACGTGTTCAAATCTGAAGTCCCGGTACACGAGAAAACATTTGAATAAAACTTCAACATTTCCGCACAGAGGAGGTGA
Source organism: Xestia xanthographa (assembly GCA_905147715.2). Lineage (NCBI taxonomy): Eukaryota > Metazoa > Arthropoda > Insecta > Lepidoptera > Noctuidae > Xestia > Xestia xanthographa. Next base: position 19,396,890 of record LR990655.1, on the reverse strand, counting down.
CGAAAACGCCGTCAGCGACATGGGGCTCCGCGGACGGGACGCTGGTGCTGTACGTGCAGTACGACGACCGCGCGGTGTCGGAGCTGCGCCTGCCGCGCATCGCCGACAGTCTGGGCGGCACGGGTTCCGGCCGCGCCGGCTTCCTGCAGCTGCCCACCAGCAACGCCTCGGCGCACATTGTCTTCCCCGACCACGTCACTGTCAGATATCCCACGGTATGGACCTTTGTGTTACTCCATCTCTCAAGAGTTAGATCATTTTATTGTAGTAGGTCAGTGGTACTTACTAGTGGTACTTACTTAAGAGTTTATTCAAAATTCTTCTTTTGCACAGCACTTCAATCATTCATCCCTTGATCCAGCTTATCGAAAAAAACAATTATTCACCTTGATTTTTTTAACTTTCCAGCCTGGCAGTGCGATACCAAAGGTAAAGTTATGGATAGTAAGTGTTCAAAACGCAACCTCACCTCCGAGATGGGAAGTGAGACCTCCGAGTACGTTAGATGGAATGTACGTAATATATCACCACAAGTAGCTTGGCTTTGTTACCAAATGAAGAACGGTTTTAATATGGGTTTTCGTTTTCCAGGGAATATTATCTCATATCAGCCCAGTGGGTGGGCAAAGACAATTCTCATGTAGGTGTAGTGTGGATGAATCGAGCGCAAAATCTTACAGTTTATAGCAGTTGTTATGCTCCAGACTGGACTTGCACTGAGGTAAGACACCTTATTTCTTCAGTTAGTATAACATTCAGTAAAACAAGCATCAATCGCTCCGTGTATAATATTGATGTGCCGCAGCATTTGGTTAAACTGCTCGAAACCCTCCCCAATTTATTATTATTTGGGCTCGATACAGCATAGCTTCGCCTCGAAGCCAATCCTAATACAGTTGAGAAAAATCTAGGCAGATGATGATGACATTCTCCTTAAGTCTTGAAATGATTTGCCCTTCTTGCAGACACACTCAGAAAAAGCGACAGAGGAGCCCTGGTTAGAAGTTCACCAACAGCCGGTCTACTCAGAGGACGGGAGTGCGTTCCTCCTTCTAGCTGCAGTGCAGGAGGGAGGGGGGCAGTACTACACGCACATCAAGCACGTGGACGTACTGCGACAGCGCATGGCCGTCCTCTCGCACGGCAAGGTCGAGGTCGCAGAGATCCTGGCTTGGGACCAGGAGAACCATTTAGTTTATTATTTAGGTAATTGTACTAAACATGGAAAAGATTCTTGTTCTTCAATCTTTTTATTCTAATGCTGGTTATCCACTTCGTTCGCACACCCAACTTTGATCTGTGCATTTGAACTGTGTTTACTTATAACAACCGACCATGACGAATGAACAAAGTCAACGCACAGGAGCACAGTTGATGCGCGAACGTAGTGCATACAGTTTAACCAAATCTCTTCAAATATTCTTTTCTGATTTAAAGGTTTAGACAAAGAAACGTTACCAATACTTAGACTGCATCCAGATTTGGTGAAGGGAGCAAATCAAATTAAGTATTTAGATTGAGTGCAGTTGAGTGTTCTTTTTTTGATTAGGTTCAGTTTACTAACAAAGATCCTCTTCACTGCAGGTTATTAACTACACCTTTCATGACCTATCATTGGCATTTTGGATCAGGGCATGGTTTTGTTATTGAAGTGTCTCCTGGGGACCTTGCGCCATCTCATAAAGTAGTGTTATTTTAATCCTACATCAGTTCAGAATAAGATTAATGTAATCCTGCTATAAGATATGGTGGTGGTGGTACAGGTCGTGGTGTGTGTTTGATTGTGGGTTCTGTTGACAACAGGCAGTGCAGACAGGCCTGGTCAGAGGCAGGTGTACGTAGTTAGAGACCCCTCGTACGGCGGGGGCAGTAACTCGGTGAAGGCGCGCGCAGACCGGGAGGAGCCGCGCTGCCTGACGTGCGAGCTGGCGGTGTGGCCGGCGCGCCTGCACTACGCCAACTGCTCGTACTGGCGCGCCACCTTCTCCCCGGCGCGCGCGCGGCTCGGCATCACGCACTACGTGCTGGAGTGCGGGGGGCCCGGCCCGCCGCTCGCGGGCCTGCACGACGCTAGGACGCATAAGCTAGAGAGAATTTTGTATGATACGAGGCCTTATAGGTAAGTCAAACTAGTTTTCTTTGGCATGCTGCATTCTGGCCCGCGTGGTGGATTATGGCCCATTCCCTCTCATATAGAGGAGGCCTATGTCCCAGCAGTGGGAACGTTAATAGGCTGATGATGATGATGTGCTGCATACTTGTCTGTCAGCCATGTGTCAGCCTGATTCGGCACAACAGGACGATATGCTCCATTATGCCGAAGAAGCCAACCCTTATCTACCTCCTCCACTTTTATTTCCTGAACAATTTAATTGCAAATAAATACAGTTGAATCATTTCTCCGGGACTTGTCGAGCTTCACTGTCTCGGATCGGTCTTATAAGATGGTGGTCACTGTTAATTCTGACGTGTGAGTGGACGGGCAGTTCCTGTCACCATTAACCCACAAAAACTTTATTTTATTAGTTTATCTAAACATGATGGAATTTTCTCCTGATAGATTTTGCTACATAACTGTGTCTCTCAATCCAGCAATACAATTTAAACAAATCATGTGGTCTTCAGATCAGTACGACTACGCGAGTTGGCGCTGCCGTCGCGGCGCTCCTTCGAGGTGGCGCTGGGTAGCGGCTCCAAGGCGCGCGTGCAGCTGATGCTGCCGCCCTCCTGGAGAGAGGAGCTCAGGGACGCTGCCTTTCCCGTGCTTGTTCATGTGTAAGTACCAAACTGAATCTTACTTTGCCACGAAATTGCACTTTGGACATTTTGCTAATTAGACTTACTGCTCATTACACGTTTCGCGCTGTTGGACATTTTGCTAATTAGACTTTCTGATCAGGAGGGTTTCTGTTCTGTCGACGCGACTCTCATACCCTTATCCTTGAAAATGATGACGGAGTTTGAAAATGGTGTCAGTACGCGGGAATGGTGCGCCTGCACTGGATCCTCGGAATTATTTTGTTATTTCGTATTAGGTTTTTCTTCTACTTCTCATAATGTCCATGCTGGGTAGCGAAAGAATCAAAATTACACACTGCAGAGTTGGATGTTATACTTAAAAGAAACATTTGACTACTTAAATAAAACTGGCACGGTGGAGAACACCACAGGCCATTAATTTACAATATTCATTTAAGAAAGTTCCTCTCTAGGCGCAGTATTGTATATCCAAGTTAGTTACTTGCCAAATAAAATACACAGTTTTGGCACTAAGTTGCTATTCTGGGCGTGGTAATTAAAAGGAATTCTTGCCAATAATCCTTGCAATTTGGCCAGTTTTATGTCTTGCTGTAGTAGGTACTTTTGTCTTCAAAATTAATTGCAATTTTAAAATGCAGTTTTTCCTTTATAATTGCAAGTTGTTCGACTAGTTGTACATACAATTACGTGTTCGTGGAACTATAAATAATTCTGGAGGATAGCGACTGTTCCAGCAACCCCACCTACTTACGTATTTTATTTTTATTTCCGATGCAAAACTGCCCCAGTTAAAATTTATAGGGACTTACGCACTTATTCTTCGGCTTGGATTCAAGCTCACGACCTACAACACCAAAGTTTTTAATTGTTTATTTATTTCATCAAAGTTACATATGACCATTGACCACGTTACAGTGAGTATTTCACAAATCTTCTGCCAAACTGCAGAACAGTTTGTCGGCAGTTGGGCCCCACCGCTATCATGTTGCTCATTGAATATTGCAGAGACGGCAGGCCGGGCAGCCAGCAGGTGACGGAGGAGTTCATGGTGGACTGGGGCTCGTACATGTCGTCGCGCAACGACGTGGTGTACGTGAAGCTGGACGTGGCGGGCGCGCGCGGCCTGTCGCGGGCGCAGCTGCGCGGCCGGCTCGGCGGCGTCGAGGTCGCCGACCAGTTGGCTGTTATTAGGTATGTACTCGTATCAGCTGAAGCGATAAAAAAATCGCGTGGCCGCGTGGGGCTGTGTCGATGCACACGGCCTGGTTTTAACGTGAAACGTCTATTATCAGCGAGTCGCTTTTAGTGTAAAAGATTGAAAGAAAACCAATAAGTGTTAATTTTTAACACTTAAGTGCTGGTTATTTTTATTTAAATCGATTGGTCTAAACGAACTCTGTAAATACACGAAAGAATCACCGCGCTATCACGCGTGAGTCGTGAGTTATACTGAATAGAATCCAGCGAAAGCGCATTGCCTCTCCCCCGTCGCCCCGCCTAGCCACGATGCAAACTCAAGGTCTTAGCAGCGACCTGACTATATACGCAAAATAATTACTCTAAATTAATGTTTCTACGATGAATAGTTTTGTAGTTATTAATGTCAGACGATATAACCCAATTCGTTAAGGTCCATTTTTCTGACATGGTACCCCGTGTATGGTACTGATTTTAAAGACGTTTGACGTCAAAAATGGGCTGCCCATAGTAGCCTTAGTATAAATAGACATTCAAGTAGTCAGTGACTTCGGGTAAAAGTATTTTTGTTTGGGGACCGAGCATCGGCAAATGGATAAGGCCCGGGTTTCACCAAACCGAAGCAGAGTATTGATTAGAGCAGAGTGGAGAGGTACTGGAATCAACCTAATACATTGTTTAGAAATCCGTATCTCGGATCTCCTCTACTTTGTCGATTCTTAAGCTTTTCCGAACCGGTCATCTCTGTTTTGATGGAAACGCGGTCCAAGGTAGGGTGTTCTGAAGTTAGATGGGAATGGGATAAAAATCTGAGCAGAATAGCTGATAGCTGCTGAATAAGAGTAGCTGTATGAGGTTAGAGTTGAATGGTGTGAAATTGGGACACTTTGTACGTTTGAAGTGTCTACAAAGCAACATGTATAGTATCCTAATTCAATGTGTTTGATTTTGCAGATATTTATTAGACACGTTCAAATTCCTGGACGTGACGCGCGTGGCGGTGTGGGGCTGGGGCTACGGCGGCTACGTCACGGCCATGCTGCTCGGCTCGCAGCAGTCCACGCTCAAGTGCGGCATCGCCGTCTCGCCCATCACTGACTGGCTCTACTACAGTGAGTATCTAAAATCATCAGTCTGATGCTTAAGTTACAGTACAATAGCCAATATTCAGTTGAAAGCCCACTCAACTAGCCTCAAAAGTTGGTATGAGAAACGGGCATAGTGTGTTCCGCTGTGGACTAATGATTGATTTGATATAGCCAGGGGTTCAGCAATGACGTAATACAACAAGTAAAAAAAACCGGCCAAGTGCGAGTCGGACTCGCACACGGAGGGTTCCGTACTATTGACTATATTTAGTATTTGTTGTTATAGCGGCAACAGAAATACATCATCTGTGAAAATTTCAACTGTCTAGCTGTCACGGTTCATGAGATACAGCCTGGTGACAGACAGACGGACAGACGGACAGACGGACAGACGGACGGACAGACGGACAGACAGCGAAGTCTTAGTAATAGGGTTCCGTTTTTACCCTTTGGGTACGGAACCCTAAAAAGGAATTTAATTCGAAGGACTAAGTTGAATCCCCGAGAGCAGCGAAGGATTCTAGAGTAGAATCCCGAGCATCGCAAGGGATTCTAGAGTAGAATCCTGAGCGTAGTGAGGGATACAAGAACCGAGATGAACTTTTTTTCACGAGTTGTGTACTCTACTTTTTACCATTGACTGCGAGAAAATATATAGAAGTATGCCCTTTTTCGAATGGCAATGGTAAAAACTTTACATCATGATACTCATTCAGCCGAAAGACGGTTTCCCTACTGGAGACTGGATTACCTCATCCGAATATCGCCATACTGACCACCAGCTAGCTACACTAGAATTCTGAACTAGATTAGTCCGACTGAATGTGCACACAAAAATAAGTTTATATTTGCCTACTATGATATTTGAGAATGTTGTTCGATTTTGAGGCAGCGTAACAACTTAAAACGACACGGATTCTAATCTGATCAGACTGAGTGATCTGCAGGTAGAACTGACTTTGTAAATAAGTAGGCTTGGTGTAGCACATGAACAAAGGAACGTAGAGCTGACCGTAAGGGTAGCCTGCCTTGAGAGCAGGATCAAATAATAAGTTGGTCCATCCATCTCGTCAGACGCAGCGTTCACGGAGCGCATCCTGGGCCAGCCGTCAGTAAACTACAAGGGCTACGTGGAGGCGGACGCGTCGCAGCGCGCGCACCACGTGCCGCCGCACGCGCTGTACCTGCTGCACGGGCTGGCCGACCTCACCGCGCCCTACCCGCACGCGCTGCAGCTGGCGCGCGCGCTCACTGACGCCGGCGTGCTGTTCCGGTATCAGGTACATCTTCACAGACATAGTCCTGGCATCATGTACCTGCTGCACGGGCTGGCCGACCTCACCGCGCCCTACCCGCACGCGCTGCAGCTGCCGCGCGCGCTCACTGACGCCGGCGTGCTGTTCCGGTATCAGGTACATCTTCACAGACATAGTCCTGGCATCATGTACCTGCTGCACGGGCTGGCCGACCTCACCGCGCCCTACCCGCACGCGCTGCAGCTGGCGCGCGCGCTCACTGACGCCGGCGTGCTGTTCCGGTATCAGGTACATCTTCACAGACATAGTCCTGGCATCATGTACCTGCTGCACGGGCTGGCCGACCTCACCGCGCCCTACCCGCACGCGCTGCAGCTGGCGCGCGCGCTCACTGACGCCGGCGTGCTGTTCCGGTATCAGGTACATCTTCACAGACATAGTCCTGGCATCATGTACCTGCTGCACGGGCTGGCCGACCTCACCGCGCCCTACCCGCACGCACTGCAGCTGGCGCGCGCGCTCACTGACGCCGGCGTGCTGTTCCGGTATCAGGTACATCTTCACAGACATAGTCCTGGCATCATGTACCTGCTGCACGGGCTGGCCGACCTCACCGCGCCCTACCCGCACGCGCTGCAGCTGGCGCGCGCGCTCACTGACGCCGGCGTGCTGTTCCGGTATCAGGTACATCTTCACAGACATAGTCCTGGCATCATGTACCTGCTGCACGGGCTGGCCGACCTCACCGCGCCCTACCCGCACGCGCTGCAGCTGGCGCGCGCGCTCACTGACGCCGGCGTGCTGTTCCGGTATCAGGTACATCTTCACAGACATAGTCCTGGCATCATGTACCTGCTGCACGGGCTGGCCGACCTCACCGCGCCCTACCCGCACGCGCTGCAGCTGGCGCGCGCGCTCACTGACGCCGGCGTGCTGTTCCGGTATCAGGTACATCTTCACAGACATAGTCCTGGCATCATGTACCTGCTGCACGGGCTGGCCGACCTCACCGCGCCCTACCCGCACGCGCTGCAGCTGGCGCGCGCGCTCACTGACGCCGGCGTGCTGTTCCGGTATCAGGTACATCTTCACAGACATAGTCCTGGCATCATGTACCTGCTGCACGGGCTGGCCGACCTCACCGCGCCCTACCCGCACGCGCTTCAGCTGGCGCGCACGCTCACTGACGCCGGCGTGCTGTTCCGGTATCAGGTACATCTTCACAGACATAGTCCTGGCATCATGTACCTGCTGCACGGGCTGGCCGACCTCACCGCGCCCTACCCGCACGCGCTTCAGCTGGCGCGCACGCTCACTGACGCCGGCGTGCTGTTCCGGTATCAGGTACATCTTCACAGACAAAGACATAGTCCTGCCGACATCTATCACCCCATATCTTTATCTAAATGGGATAAGGATCACCAAAGCCACCCACCAAGATATGCGTGGTATTAGGATTAGCTGCCCGACAACAACCGCAACAAGTATAACACCGGTTTGTTTGAAAGGATCCTTTTCACTCTGTTGCTCAAATTTCTATCGTCCTTTCCAAAGCATAGCGGTCGCTTTATCAACTGGTTCACCAACAACCGTGTTTTTTTCGCATCCTGCAGATTCTCTCGACCTTCACCAGTCGTCGGTAACATGACACCCACCCAATACTCCTTATTGTTAACGACCAGTTAACTATGTCAAATTTAAGAAGTCGGTCAAGAAGTACTGGGAGTGATGTAGGTGTTTCTTCCCATTACGCTAGTTCAGTTAGAACGTTGACTGAGGTTCTAAACAGAACCTTAGTCAACGTCCTCAGAATTGGTGCTTGATTTCGCGGCGCTTTGATTAGTTCTCATCCAGACCTCGATTTCGTCGAAGACACACTAAATCACTAAATTCTTCGAAAGCGAAGCTCCTGGCATGACCCAGGAGCTTCGCTTTCGAAGAATTTGCAACATTGGATATTAAATATGAATAATAATTTGCAGGCGTACGCGGACGAGGGTCACGAGCTGAAGGGCGTGATCGAGCACGTGTACCGGTCCATGGAGGACTACCTCCGCGAGTGCCTCTCCCTCGACCCCGAGGACACCAAGCTGCCGCCGCCCGACAGATAAACCTCCTATTGTTATTAATGTAAATATGTACATGAGACATAGTGCTTTAATCAAATGTGTTCCCCACGGCTCGGCGACGCGAGACAGCGACGACTCCTCACGTGTGACTCGTGTGAGTGCGACCTCTTGTGATTAGAATTAGGTACTTATGAAATTTGTTATAAAGAATAAAGTTGCATGAATTGAATTACTAAAAAACACTAGTCTTAGTGAAATAATTAGGTTGATTTTATAATGGATAGAAAACAGACGGGCTACGAAAGTAAGATAAATTCTTCGAATTCAATATTTCCTCATAGAATCCATGATTCAGCTTCAGCACCATTCGGCTAAACTATCGTACTGTGTCTTTTGCTAGCTCCTAAGAGCCTAGATAGGGAATAAATTGTAGACACGAATGAAATCTCGTAAGAAATGAAACACAAATTTTGTAAGTTGGCGATGTATCGCGGAATGAGACGCCAGTCACAGATCGTCGTAACGACTACAACCCCGAGCTTGTTCTATTAGGCTTTTACTACTATTTTCTACTGCGCCTTTACTATCAAGCTTTTCTATTTTATCTATTCCTATAGAAGTGTCCACTTGTACTGTACATAATGTTATATTACACAGTTGTAATAAATTGTTCAATTTCATGTATTGAGAGCTGACTGACAGAAAAATACAAACTCAATTATTTTACTTGTCGTCGAACATATTAGTTTTGTAAAGATACTTTACTTCGATGATTGTTGTTAAACACTTAAACTACGAAATGAGGAGCTTATCATTTAGGGAAAATTTACTAGGCCTTTTGAAATTAATGTTTATGTTACAGATGTTTAAAATGTTATGTTTTGTAAAATTATAGCGCTGTTGAAAATACCTCATGCGACAATGTACATAGAATAATAATTCTAATCATATGTAATTTGATAGAATGAAACGCGTTTTATAGTGACTTATAATGTTTAGAAATGAAGTGACCTTGATCATCCCCTAACCTTAGCTGCTTTGGCTCCATCACATCATCATTTCCTAATCTTCCTAGTCGATAAGAGCGTCCGGCGCGAGGGTCAGCAGTCAGTGGTGACTGGTGCGCCCACGACCCACAGCTGGCAGCCCTGGGCCCCTGAGCCAACCAGTCCCGATACTTCGTAGTCAGTGGACATCACTTCACTGTAGGACTCAAAACAAAACATTTGAGTATTAAGCTTGTACAAAATAGTCTATAAATTGAGCTAGAAAATTTGCCTTTCTGATAGATATTTCAGTAATGCAATCTCTAAGTTTTTAAATCAAGATGTTTGAAGTTGTGATGTCTATGTATGTGCATAGAGGGCAGATGGAAGGTGGAGTGTCGCAGAGCGCGGTCAGCTGTCGTCGACGACACTGTCCGGTACACTGCGACACATTGTTGTTGATTTCCGTAACTGTGACATAACTAGATAATTCATTGTTGTTGTATAGATAATAAACGTTTGCCGATATTGTTAAGTGTTATCGGATACCTGCATAGACGCATATCGTACATTCCATGTTTGTGAAGACTGCCAATTTGGTCTAAATTTTACATCATTGTACTAATTAAATACCTACGATACGTCGATGAGATTAATTTCAATTGCCGTTATGGTCTTAAGGATGCTGTGATTCTTCTATTGCATAATTGTAACGATAATGGATTAAATTATATTAAATAATAATTATAATGTCTCCATCTGACATTGCGTAGGGCCTAGTGAAATCGAATTCGTTGTAATTATTAAAAATAATTATTATAAGGTTAATATTAATTTAGATATTTTGAAAAATTCTTCCATTATAAAAATAAACAATATTGCTTTGTTCTCCAATTATGAAACAAAACATAGACAATATAATACGGGCTACGTGTACATCACACACCGAGATTTTATAGTTAGATAAAATACGAGAGAGTTCGGAAACCGGGTGCTTTAAATTTTACATCATGTTGTACGTATTGATTTCATTAGCGAATGTTCTCTAGTTATACATGGCGGGGCGGTCCGCGGCCTGCTGAGGCGCGGTCCGGCCCTGCGCTAAGTAAGAATACTTTCCATTTCTCATAAGTTAAATTATGGAATATTCAGCGGATAACACCAATTAAATTCATATTATAGTATTTATATAAAGAAACGACAAACTTACCGGGTTGTTAATAAATCTTAGCACAATGATGGATCTAATCGTTTGCACGCCGCTTCACTCCTGACTTACTCCTTTCCAAGTCTCTAGTCCCTAGTCTTCCAGTACAGAAAGCTTCCGTACCTTGTCTTACTCTTGATGCAGGAACGTAGGAACTATGTGATGACTATGTCAATTATTTCACTTTTCCAACTCTGATCAGCTACGTAATTGTTAATTTCGTTTATCTAAATCCTTCGATAAAATCTCTTTAAAAATTTAGATTTTCGTCCTAGTTTATCCAGATTCAATGGATGTGGTATAAATGTGAATCAGTAATGCTGTGTTCTTAGGATCCCTGCATTATACGCTACACTGCACTCAACCTACACAATTAATAATATTCTTATTAGATAGGTATTAAATTATGATTTGGGCCACTACCGATTAACTTACTGAGCCATACAAAAACTAAAAGACCTAAAAGGGAGTTAGAATCAGTAGAAACATTTGTCAATTTAGCTAAGCAATATAACAAAGTAATGTAGAGTATCGATACAGAGGTGTGGGTGGAGTGCAGTTGGGATGCAGCGTAGTGTCCGCCTTGTATCTTTAGAGTGCCGCGGATTGCTCCCTTAGCGGTTAGATTGAAGACGAACGATAGTGAATACAACACTCTGGTATACTGATAGACATGTTGGCAAGTAAACTAACAGCGATAGAGATATAACAGATCACTAACTTATACAGAGACAAATAAGACAGTCCAGTTGCAGTGTTCGATCATATGAGATGTTGTATTCAGTACCGCGCCGTTCGATGGCCCTAGAAAATCATCTAAAAATCTACGTTATTGTTAATCAGTGTTATAAATCTTATCGTCTCGTTTAAGAGTTACAGTGTTGTATAGATTGGTACGTTTAATTTGTAAAAATTCTGAGATTATTCTGTTATTATTGTAAAGTTTCTTTGAATAAATAAAATTTTGAAATTTACATAATCGTTCATATGGCAGTTTTATTTGAAGCAGCTAAGAGAGTGGTATGTTACTGTCCCTGGTCCATTAGTTCGAAACGCAGAGTGCTGGGCGGATCGTCTCGGAATTTGCGCGACCACATCTCGACGCTGCGGAAGTAGCGCTCCAGGTGCTCGTCCTTCACGGCGGCGCTGAGCTGCGACTGCGCGCTGCACGTGTTGCCGCTGTACGCGTTGCCGCTGTGCGCGCCGTCCGAGAAGCAGTTGGAGCGAGATACGTTGCGGATTAGCTCGTAGTGCGAGAAGTTCATCGACATCAGCGACGCGTTCTGCGTGTCCGGCTGGTAGCTGGAGCTCGTGTCCATGAACAAGTCCGTACCGTCCTGTGCCTCAGGATCCATCTGTCTGCTTGTCATGTACTCCCCGTTCACTAGCTTGCTCTTTTTCAGCCTACCCAATGCCAAGTCTAAAGATTTTACGGCCTCATTCACGTTAAAGGACTTTCGTTTCGAAGGTTCGCTCTTGAATTTCAAGACTGCTGCACTATTATGGGATCGGGCCCTATTTGAAAACTTTCTGTCGTTGAGTAGGTCGCCATAATTTTCCATGGCTATGAATGCAGTAATTTAGGTTTGGCATTGCATGATATGGAGAGATTTATGATCACTACTAGGTCTTCAATGCCTCCTTTTAATTATCACATTTTTTGGAAACTGTGTAATAAACTGTCGAATAGCTTTGACACTGAATTTCATAACGTTGACTTCCAATGATAATAAATATCGAGAACCATGAAGGTCCGTTGGGTGTATTAGATAGACTTCCAAAAGAAGGAGGTATGTTCAGCGTTATGAACCAATTTTGATGATTTTTTTTTTTGTTTATTAGGTGTTCCCGTTCAAATTTGGTGAAGATTTGATGCTGATTTTCCGACATATACAATGAAACTCTTCAAAAAGCAATTGTATAGACCATCATAACCATTCCATAAACTTCCATTTTATTGGAGATAAGCCTATTACCATGACATGTATTGTTAACAATGTAAAATAAGTACAAAGCAAATATTTGAATAAGATATTACAACAAAAAAATTAAAAATATAAAAACTTTTTTTGCAAAAAATAAAACCGACTTCAAAAACACATAATGTCGGTGACAAAAAAAAACTGAATGAAACAAACAAAAGTCACCGACTCTAGAAGCTACAGTTATTTTCAGTTTTTTGTGTTTTTGAAGTCGGTTTAATTTTTTGCAAAAACGTTTTTTAATATGCAATTTTATTATTCGAACAGAGATGGCGCTACTAGGTGAGTAAACGCCATCTGTCAGTGGGACTTGACGTTACGTAAACTGGCTGTTGCGTCCCCCTCGGTTAGGATAAGTTACCCGAACACCGGTTGTAACTTTGGTACCGGACTACGCCTAATAGATGGCACTACCCTTCCAAATTCTAGACTGTAAGTCTTGCAGATGACGATGTGATGATGTGCGATTGAAATAAACAGTATGGGTATAGTTCAAAGTAAACAAAATTCATAAATGTATGCTTCAGTAGTTGAATAGTTAAAATCTGTTGGAAAAGGTCGATCAATAAATTTTACCGCAGCATTTTTACTAGTGTCATCTACATGACCATTTGCGTACTACGCAACGACGTAGCGGCGTAGCGTCTTGATAGGTGGTGCTACTAAGACTTGTCGTGGCATTCGTAGCACCGTCACGCGTCGTTGCGGTTTAGAAGGAGCGTTTCAGTCAAAAGAATGTAATTTGATGTTTAAGACGACTACAGGAGCTAAACGTGAGTTTTATAATGCAAAAAAAGCATATGATTCACTTCAATAAACAAAACCAGAAAAATATATGATATTCTTCAGGATATATTCTAGTACGGTAGTGTTTTGAAAACATAATACAACTAATTTTACTCGATAAAAAAAAATCACAAACTAAAAATTTATTTTAACGAGTAAAAACCATACTAAAATACATGCGATCATTCTGATTTTTTGGCAAATAATTCTACAAGCAACATATTTAGCATCATAGTGTTTTACTTTATTAGTCCAATCAATAGATTTTTTGGAAATCGCAAAAAAACAAATCAATTCATACTATTAGGCCGCAGTTACTGACGTAACAACCACTTTGTAGTACAAGCTGATTAGAACTTTATTCCAACAGTATTTCAAACGAAGTTTGAACCACCACAAATAAAGTTGCTAATTTAGCTTTCGTAGTAGCCTTAAGTTGTTTCTCGAACGGATTTTTAAGATTTCATTAGACCTAAGGCTTATGTGGCAAAATATTTTTAATATAAATAGAGTAAGATATTAAAGAAAGCTTTATTTATTATCCTAAGTAATCGTTCTGTATAATTTTAGCAGGGAGATATGCATCACAAAGGGCGGCAGCGGTTGGCGCTATTGCTTCTATTTCAGCCTTCGTACCGCTAGATAGCATTACTGTCAACTCTTCTTTTATGCGAGCACCTGAAAGTATTTGTAATGATGAATGGCCTTTTATACATGTCCAGGAAAAGATGAAAAAATTACCGATGACCGAACGACCGACCGATGTCTTTAAAGTTGTCTATGAAGACTTACCAACTGGAGTATCCAAATAGGGTCTTTTGAGAAGATTCTTCAGCTTCCGCTTATCTAACTCAGTGAGAGGTAGTCGTGCTTCATTGGGAGCTAAGGTCATGACGTCACTATGACGGGCTCCTACCATTACTAGAGAACTGCAAGCTAGGGATGATGAAAGGTGAGATTGGGCCTGAAAAATGCCATGAGTTGAATATAATACGAGTATGAATGGATTTTGGAGAAAGCCTAAGCCAATGTCCAGTAGGGAATACTAATGCATATTTTTTTATTTTTTTATTTCGATACGGAATGTTAAAGTACTATAAAAATAATGACAAAAAGCGAAAACAAGACATAAATCGGCCAAACAACACAAAACTTATAACCATTTAAACTTTTGTTTCTATCTCTTTCTAGTTAAACGGAATTTAGTATGGATTTTGTACGTCGATGCAGCGAATGACGTCATTCGCTATATCGGATCTCTCTGTCTAATCAGCAGTTTCAAATGCTTATAACTTAGTATTTTTTATAGATATTAAAAAAATAATTTTACTTTGCTATTTGCTTGCTGATGTTAGTACGCTTTGTTTAGAGTGATAAAAAAAATCATGCATATACCCTATTGTGTAGTGATAAGGTCCATGTAATATTTTTATCCCATTCACAACTTTCACATGCGTGCCATGTTTTTGATGCTTTGTGTAATATTAAAGCTTCAAAGGTAGGAGGTCATTATTTGGTGTTCGGTCCGTAGACGGGTGACCATCCATTATCTCCGTTCCTAGGAAAACCCGTTCAGCCATTGATCCCGCCCGGCTGTCTTTTGTAAATCTTTGACAGTCAGTACAGGGAGTCTGTGGTCCGAAAATCTGACAACCCTAGTCTTATCAAAAGGTATCGTATTACCCAGTACTAACTGGGTTGTGAGGCAGTCGCTCCTTGGAAAATACTGGTATTCAGCTGCATCCGGTTAGACTGGAAGCCGACCCCAACGATAGTTGAGTTCTAGGTAGATGAAGATGTCACCAGAAAAGTCAGTGCAATAGAATTAGTGACCTATCCCTGGTAAGGGAAGATAATGACGATAAACAGATACGTAGGTAACTTGCCAGTGATCCGTATTTGTAGGTGAGGAATATTTCATAGCCATGAGGATCTGCGTCCACTAGAGCTAGAGCCCGCAGTCTCAACTCCGAGCATAGTCGACATAACAGCTGACGGGTACAAACGTCTGGATAGCCTTTACCCTATAATTACAATAGTACATTTTGATACAAGTGGAGGAAGTTTGTTATTGTATCCGAGGCGGAATTAACTCCCAAGCCATAGGCGAGGGTGTTTTTGAGCCGAGAACTGCAATAACAAATGTCCACGAGTATCAAACGTTTTTCAATACACTTTTGATTAAATAAATTATAAGAACGAAAAATATTTTTGTCATGAATTAGGTAATAATTTATGAAATTATGATTTTAATTTTCCTTTTTTCCGCGCTTTGCTTTCACCAGGTTGAAGGAGAAGCAAAGGTATGAATGAAGCCGCTAAACAGCCTAATATAAAAATAGTTTATTTTTATATTTTGTCATTTAGAACACAAATAAATGTTCATTTGTCTATACAAGAAACTAATATTTTATAATAATGCTGTTTATCTATGATATTCTATTTATAAACACAATTTGAATATTCAAAAAATATTTACGCCATTTAGACGCTTAGTGCTTTGCTAAAATTAAAAAAAAAAAAACATTCACCTCAGAAAATAAGCATTGAATAAATTTGGACTAAGTATAGGTATAGTTATCTGTGGTAATTTTAATTCCCGCACACGTGTTGGAAAATGAAAAAAATCACACGCAGTACTTTACAATATTTACAGTACTTACGGTAGTGGGTATTTATCTGCTGCCCTAAAGTCATTAGGGGAAACTAATAATTATAATTGTGAAACGCACTGGACTGAAAATACGGTAATTGCTAGAAGTGAAGTAACCGTTTAATTAAAATAATCGGTACTTATGTGTGGTCAGTTGTAGATTTTATCTCGCAAGAGATGCAAATTCACCTTAAACTCAATATACGCAACGTCTAACGATTGGAAAAAAATACATTAGAATAATCAAAGTTTATAGTAATGTAGAAGCAACAATATGCAAAAATACTGCTTGTAGTAACAGCTGCTGTCGATATTATAAATCCTGTTTGGTGTCAACGAGAGTATAATCTTACGATTACAGCAAATCATAGGACTTGCCGCCCGGCGTCATATCTCGTTTGCTTGTTAGGCAAATACATGGGCAGCGGATGTTGAATATATTAGAGCTGAATAGTATGGTATTAGGCTGTAGTACATTGTGGTTGACGGATGGCCAATGGGGCCGAAAAGTTCTGGAGTGGCGACCGCGAACCGGAAGACGTTGCGTTGGAAGGCCTCCCACTAGGTGGACTGATGACCTGTGCCCTGTTTATCAAAACTCACAAGTCTACACGTTCACAAGTTACACTTTACAAGGAAGTTTTTACAAGTCCGTGTAAATTACGTTTATCAAAAAAAAATCTACAGGGCTTGTAAAAATTGAACACTTGTAGGTTCTACTTGTAAGTTCTAAAATCAAAAATGTATGCCGCATTCTTTTCCCGCCCTACTTAAACGCATGTCTCTGAATGGTATATTGTCTGTGCCTAATATTGATGAGACATTAAAAAAAAGTAGGAGCGACAAAGTATTCCCTCCCGCCTTTTATTTATATTTTGAAATTCGCGGCAAGGTTTTGCGATTTTTTCAAAAAATTCTATAAATAATAATAAAATTACGGTTTTACAACTGATTCACGACAAAAAATACATTTTATTTGGTGCATTTAGCGACAGACATCCTGTCGCTAACTAAACAAAGCTTGGCTAGCTGGCTCAGCTTAGCTTGGCTATAGCTTAGCTTTGCTTTGTCTTGGCTTAGCTTGTATTTTCTAGCAAATAAACATTTTTGATTTTTGATTTGATTTGAAAAAAAAAGAAGAGTGGAAGAATATTTTATTTATTTATTTAGTACTTGGAGGACTTAAAGCTAATAAAAACAAAAAAATAAGGAAACTATAGTCACCAGAAAGAACCACCTTACTCACCAATTTTAATTACATGTCAGTCGTTTGGTCTGGTTCCTGCTGGAAAAGATTACACCCATGTCCTACATACATTTTACTCTTTAAAAATGTATTGCGGTACTAAGCACGCCACTTGTAAGACGGAATGGAGAGTCGCCGGACACTCTCAGGATTTGCTATGATTTTCTACAAATTGTAACTTAACAAGGGATTTTTGATGAACAAAATGACGACTACAAGTGTAAAAATATACTTGTGAAATAAATAATGACCCCTGTAACTTGTAATTTACACGTGTAGTTTTAATAATTATTTGTAATAATTATTAACAAATATTAACATATTTGTAATAATTATTTTTTTTACAGGAAAATTGCTTGTAGGCAACAAGGCTACAAGGCTTGTAAGTTTTGATAAACAGGGCACAGGGTGAAGTTTGCAGGAATCCGCTGCATGCGAGTCGCACGGGACCGGTCAATGTGGCGACACTTGGGGGAGGCCTATGTCCAGCAGTGGACGTCTTTCGGCTGAAATGATGATGATGTTGATGACCTTGTGGCTTGTCCTACTAGTTAGACTTTTTTATTATTAGTCCTTTCCTGATTTTTTGGTTTTGTGAGGTTTTCCACATGAATACAACTGCAACATCTAGGTAATAAATGCAGGTAGGTAATAAGCAAAGCTTGTAGGCAATAAAAAGCAATCAAAACCACACTTTGTTTCAATGGGTAATTTTCCACTGATGTTTGTCACAACGCTTCAGTATATATCAATAGATGGCGCTGATCACTTTTAGGGAATGTTTTTTTAAGCGGCTTTTTTCTGTTAAACATTTTTAACCTAAAAAGTCTACTAGGGGTCTAAAATGGCCGCTTTATCGGAATCGTATTATGAATCACGTTAAAAATTTAAAATGCTTAAAATGGACTTTATGTTAAGGGCATAAAGTCCATTTTAAGAATTCAAATTTTTTAACGTGATTCATACAAAGATTCTGCGTGGATTCTGCTAAAGCGGCCATTTTAGACCCCCTGTTCTTTTGCATCACTGAACTGAACTACAAGTTTTTGCATGGTTTTATCTGACTGTTTTTGCGTTACGCCTGGTACGTCGAGTCGGGCTTAGGTACTCCGTACTTCAGTTAAGGCTTTGAGGACATAAAAACGAGCCATTTTATTATTTCCAAGATTGATCAACGCCACTAGTTTCGTTCATAAAAAGCACTGGAAAATTCTCTATTAAAGTACCTACTTATTTGTCAGGTTCTTATTTTTATTTATTTTAACCTGAAATATTCCACGTATGAGTAAAATACAGTTAATAATACCAAAGTGTTGCACCTACCGTTATTATAATTACGGGTCCCAGTCTAAGCAAAGCTCCTTCATCAAGCAGTTTCTGGAATATGGCGTCTTTTTCCACCACGAGAATATATTTAGCAGTAGATTGGAACTCTTTAATGCCGATAATGTCTTGCGGTATTAGTACTCCTTTATCGTAGAAATAAACATGAAAGAAAAAAAAGATCGTCAATTTGTTGTCATTATTACCATTGAAACTTGCCAATAAAAATCAATTCATGCATTATAGTCAGAAACGAAAAAAGATATCCAACACCTCAGGCTTAGGATTCCTGCCAGCACCTACCACAACTACCACAAGTAATAAGAAATATAATGTACTAACTTATGCCCGCGGCGTCGCCCGCGTCGAGTTTGATAATATTGTCCCACGAGATCGTACTTCCGGGATAAATAGTCTTATCCTACGTGTTAATAATCCACGTTATAAACTATATAAGTGATCCATCCATCCATTCTCACAAACTTTCGAATTTCAAATAATAGTAGGATAGGAAGTATTGCGTGTTTTGTACGAAATGTTTTAGGATCTGGAGGAGCTACGGCTCTGGAGTTAATTCCCCCTCGTATGCAATAACAAACTTTCTCCACTTGTATCAAAATGTACTTATGTTAATGTATGTATGTTCTTGTATGTAATGTAAGCTTATGCATATCAGCTGCTTGGATCAATATTCTGGTTAAAACAACTTATCGACTATTTCCTTGGAAAAGGAGCAATCCACTCTTTTAGTTTTACTCTCAGTATTGCATGAAATCAGTTAATTAGAAGAAATACAAAATAACATACCACCAGACGCCGTACAATCGACCACACTGCCATCCCGATGGTGCATGGTGAGTGGACCAGCTATTAGTCCTTTAGCCGTGGCCACAATACCCAGGCTCCAAGGTGGAGTCTCCAGCAAACAGCACACGTCTCTAACAGCTACGTCCAAGTTAGCCTGGTTACGAAGCCTCATCACGTTTTGATAGAACAGTTCTCTGGATTTATAGGAAGAAGTTAAAGATGGGTTAATGTGTTTGCTATTCATATAGAGCGTGGCTTAATTAATGTATAAAGGCTGCTTTACGCCGCGGCAAAACTATGCGGCATTGCGGCTTGACACAAGGCCGCATGCTACAATAATTTAAGATGTTGCACTTTGTGGCATGAATCGTGCGGCATGGCAAGAACATGCGTCATGCTGCTAAAGTTACTTAATTAGCCGTATTCTACGGTGTCTTGTCTCCTCGATCAATCAAGTTGGTAGACCAAAACAGTCCAATAAAATTTTACAGCACGATGCTTTGAAAATTATTTAGGCACGAGATGTTGCCTCGGCGTAATATAGGCTGCCGCATACCGCAATTGCCACCCATGTTATTTGTAGCATACCACAAGACGACGCGTGCCACAATATGTAGCATGCAGCAATCCCGCACAGTGTTACCCCGGCGCCGGCGTACAGCGGCCTTTACCCTTTCCCTGCGTATGGCATCATGACCACGACTGATAGAAGATGAAAATTTGTGTTCAGTAAAAGTCCAAAAAGTTTTCAGTATGTTTTGGAAAAGTATACTTCTGCTCATTGTTTTTGATTCTATGATCTTATTTCAAGGAATTTTCTGAATCTGCTTTTTAGGGTTCCGTAGTCAACTAGGAACCCTTATAGTTTCGCCATGCCTGTCCGTCCGTCCTCGCTTAATCTCTGTGACCGTTAGCACTAGAAAGCTGAAATTTGGTACCAATATGTATATCAATCACGCCGACAAAGTGGGAGAAAAAAAATTGGAAAAAAATGTTTTATTAGGGTAGCCCTCCTATATGTAAAGTGGGAAGTGATTTTTTTTTTAATTTCAACCCTAACGTGTGATATATTGTTGGAAAGGTATTTAAAAATGAATAGGAGTTTTCTAAAATCATTTTTTGATAATGTCAATAATTTCGGAAATAATCGCTCCAAAAGAAAAAAACAATGTGTGTCCCCCCCTCTAACTTTTGAACCATAAGTTTAGAAAATATGAAAAAAATCTGAAAAGTATAACTTTATAAGGACTTTCTAGGAAAATCATTTTGAACTTGATGGAAACAACAGTTTTTGTACAAGAAAGACAAAAAGTTGTACACAATAATTTCTGGACTAAGTTTGTAGTATATTCGTATATGCAAGCATTTTTACATAATGGATACCCACCTTTAAACTCATAAGTGGGAACACTTAGATATTGTGACGGACGGGAAACTACGGAACCCTACACTGAGCGTGGCCCGACACGCTCTTGGCCGGTTTTTGAATATTATTCTTTAATAGTTGTGCTATTATGCTAGCAGTGATATAAGTAGGAAGGTACTACCATTTTTGTACAATAGTGCAAGACTTTTTTATATGAGGTCCAACGTTTTTAAAACGATTTCATTTTTTTTTTTTTTAATATACATTATTATGTATGTTTAGTTCCAGTTTGAAAGATAGGATAGTTTGGAACCCGAGAGGTGGCGCCGTGCAAAGCGGGTTGTTATGTGCACCTATACTTACGTTTTTTAATCGTAAACCCTAGTAATTTCTTGTATCGTGTGTGCATTTATAAACATTTCACCAACAACATTTCAACTTACAAACAGCCAGAACCGAAACAACTACCTGTACATACAAATATTTATTCCATGCGGGAATCGAACCCGCGACACGCAGCACAGCATCCAGTTGCTCAGCTACTACTTACGCCAACCGTACCGTCATTTTCACAACGAGACAGATTTTTTCTATCAAAACCTTCGCTACCGTAATAAAATGCTACTGTTACTTACCGTCTAGTTACTGTTAAATTCTTAGAAAGTAATTCATGAACTTTTGTTAACACAAAAACAATAATATTAAATCTTGTTTTGTCTTCGCTACTGGAATAACAAAGCGTTGTTTTCTTTGCTTCATTAAACGATTTTAAAGTTACCCTGGAAATGGACATGAAAAAGTAATAAAGGTCACAGAAAAATCGCGTATTGTTTTACAATAATATAATAGACTAGTTTCTGCTCGTGACTTCGTCTGGTCGAAGAAATATCTGCACCCCTAGCCAAGTTACAAACGTTTCGTGTCGATTCTCTTTCTTCAATCGTAAACGCCTCGGCAAAGCAATTGTAGAAAGCGCTAAATAGATAGCCAAGTTGACACGACTGAGTCGATCGCTCGTTCTCTAATGTCTGTAGAAAAAAACCTACACTTTAGGTAGGTATGGTGAGCGTTCCTACCAAAGAGTTTAGCGATCAACATTGTAGAAACGATAACATTCTATTCTATCATTTTGAACGATGTAAACTTGTCTACGAATTTTCTATTCGTTTGTGTTGATCACGTGATTTAACGTTGAGATGATGTCATTCCCATTCATTTGAATAGTTTTCTACTAGCGTTAACGATTGTAGATTGTCAACTTGGCTAGGGGTGCTGATGACACTCGGTAATCGAAAGACCTAAGAATGTTTGAAATCGGATGCAGTCTCGCAGATTACTTCCTACAATCAAACTTCCCCCTTTATAATATATATTAGTATGGAAAGCTTTGCTATTTTAATGACCTTAATAATTACCTATCTAAATCATAAATGCAATTACTCCACAGTTTTTGGTTTCTTATAACAAGTTTTGGAGTGTCTCCGCTTTCAGCTCGTTTGTTGATGTCGTTGAGAATATCCTCCACTTTTTTAATGAGAGTCTTTCTTGCGTCATTTGTTTCCTTTAATAAAATGTAAGAAGGCTTGAGGGCAGCTGAAAAGTATGAACATTTTAGCATGAATGACTTGAAAGAAATTATGCGACAAGATAATTATCCTTTAATTTACCTTTTTCATGTACGGGCCCTTTTAAAAGCTGCTGAACCTCACTAAAGTCTAGTTTACGTTCAGGAAGCAACACTATTCCAGAAGCACCCAACAATGTCCTTTCACTACCACAAAGCTTATCAATAGCAGCCGCCAACTTCGGATCTTGTTTGAAAGCAGATTCTGTATTCAACGGCAAATCCCTGGTGAATGCCAACAACTCCGTATTCATTAAGTCCATCCTAAAAAATGACGTCCCAAACAACCATTGAGTACAACAATAATTGACAAACAAACCCGAAGGAGCTCTATTAATGTAAACCACCGGTAAAAGTGACGATGATCCCTACCTACCTAGTGGCGAGATGTTTATCAACCGCAAACAATAACAGCGTCACAAAACGGAGCTCGTAAAAGGACCACGAGACAATAGGGCAGCTCTTCGAATGTTTTTATAGCGAAGTCGAGCGAACAAGCGAACGGGACGAAATCATCGTCGGTGGCGCATCCGACTTGCGCTCACTGAAAAAATGACACAATAGATTTAATCGAGAGATAGTCGAGGCAGGCGTCTCGAGAAGCAGATGACACGCCGTGACGACCTCACAAAGGGCGTGAAATGACGTCATAATAGCCTCGAATTATCGCCCCCTCTTGTCTCAGGGCAAATATTTAACAGCAGTCTCGTTTTTGTCCTCCTTCTTCGGCAGGAGATCATAAATAACAGGGTTACGGCAGACAAATGATGCGGACCGTTACCGCAGCGCTTTGTTATACGGTGACATATTGCAACGAGGTGATGTTTATGTCTTATTATGGATTCCGAGGTGAGTTATAGTCGGCCACGGAATTCTTGGTAAGTGGCAACTTAGTTGTGGGTAACTTTCTATGGTGCACCTAACGGATTAGATCTAAACAAGATCAATATCAATTAGTTTGACTCGCAATGATAGTTTAAACTTTTTTTTTTTCTAGGAAATGGACAAACATTAAAGTAACAAAGTTGAGGTTTGTGAATACCACTAAATCTTGGTTCCCGTAACCATATTTAAGTGGTGTAAAAATACAGTAATTTCATTACAGTATATTCGGAAACTACTCAAGATCGCCCTAAGCCCTCCCTAGCCATTTTAATTAGGTACTTGAGGTGTGAGAAAGTAACTACTAAAAACATTTCCCATTGGCTCCCCGAGGCGTTCGATAGCATCAGCGGGTGACAGCCCGCACAAATACCATACAAATTGCTCGATAGCTCCTTCAAATTGATTGTTGCAATTATTCGGCGAACCCTTTCGCGACGCGCTGCGCCTGCGACCACGGGGAGGTGAGAACGCACTTATCTATCAGCTCGATCACTAGACGAGCGACCCAACTCTTTGACAACGGTGTGAAGTAACAAGCCACTAGATCCGCAGTTGGGAGCAGTCGGGAGGTCGCCGGTTGTTCGCCATTCTTTTAAAAGATCTTTCTGATTGATATAATGCTGATAAGGTGCCGTTTCTTATTATGATTTACAGTTTACACTCAAGTGTTTAACGATATTTTTTATCATCAGAATCTTTGCAGCTTTAGGGTTAAATTAATGGGCAAATAAATTATTGGCAGAATAGTGGTGTATTGAAATCACGTTGACGTTTATGAAATTAAGGTAAAACCAACCTATCATAAAATATGTATTTTGGGAACTTTCCAAGGCTTAACTTCAACTTAAGTAAGTGCAAAAAAATATGTTCCTATAATACAACTTCCCACAAAACACGACCTCTAGTGCGGTCATCGGAGCGGCAGTAAAAGCAACAGTTATAAAAATAGGAAACAGTGTCGTTGCATTGTATGGGCACGAGTGGCCAACGCTGGCAGCCACCACGGGGCGCCTACCCACAATGGACCACCATCGCGGTATCTCCATCCACGATACGTTGCCGCCTAATTGACTGCTCAAATGCTATTTTAATACTTTGTTATTGAATGCCGATTTGTGTATTAGGATCTCATGATCGGAAGCTGTTTTTCGGTATAATGGTCGAAGATCTTATCGGATTGAAAGAAATGACCTTATGTAGTTCAGCAGTATTGGCTTTAATAAATGACTGATCTTTAGTTGTGATTGTGGAATATTGTAGCGATTCATTAAATTTTCTCGTCATAGAAACTTGAGACTTAAGATGAAGCTTCTAAAGAAAACCAATGGATTAAAATTACTTTATCATCAGCCTATAATGTTCCCACTACTGGGACAGGCTTCCTCTCTGTGAGAGGGAAATGGGAAAATACTTCATCTAAATGAAAATATGTATCGAATGCCCGTTTAAGCTAACATCATCAGCCAGGTTTATAGGCCAGCTTTCGGGTCAGTACGGAGAATTAAAATTCCAAAAGTACAACAATCATTATAGGTATTAATTTAGATGCCGTTTAGTATTAGTGTAAAATTGCATTAGTGAAACAAACAAATTACAATAGCAATAACAAATACAAAGAAGATCTTTAAATAAGTAATCAGTAACAAGTAACCAACTACCCACATTTCCCACACGCGATCTGGCGGTAAAGCAACAGTTTCTCATACTAGAGTGGCTACTTACTCTTTGTGCTCGAAACAAAGCTCACAATGCTTACAATTGCTCACAAGTTATAGAAATACATCTGAACAGTAGTATTTGTTGCTGAAGAGGCTATAAAACTAGGGGCCTATTTAATTCATTGTTAATTATTTGGCCTGTAAGTGATCGGAGACTCGAAGTATGATTTCACTGCTCAGTAATGGTGGTAATATCCTATTATTGTAATTATATTATTACTTAAGGCGACTACAGGAGCTAAATTAGCAACTCTATATGTGGTGGTTCAAACTTCGTTTGAAATACTGTTAGAATGAAGTTCTAATCAAAGCGCACTACAAAGTAGTTGTTACGTCAGTCACTGCGGGCCGAATAGTGCAACATGAGTATTTTGCGATTTACAAAAAACCTATTGATTCGATTAAAAAAATAAAACACTATCATGCTAATATGTTGCTTGTAGAATTATTTGCCAAACAATCAGAATGATCGAATGTATTTTAGTACGGTTTTTACTCGTTAAAAGACATTTTTAGAGATAAGTTCGTGATTTTTCTTTATCCAGTAAAATTAGTTATAATTTTGTTTTCAAAACACTATCATACTAGCATGTATCCTGAAGAATATCATATATTTTTCTGGTTTCGTCTATATATTCTTTTTTGCATTATAAAACTCTGAATTAAGGAATTCTGCTCTGTTAGCGCCCAACTGGAGAATCGATTAAAAGGGCTGAAATTATCAAGTCGTTGAACAACGCCGAAGATCATAATTATTGAAGATTTTCCTAAATTTGATAATTTTACAAACTACACCTACGTAAGTCAACTTAACTACTGAACAAGAATCCCGAGATTTTCTAATCAAAACTGTCGAGTGTTTAAAACCATACATAATAACGGCATCGTCCCTAACCTCGGCAGTGAAGTGGCGTCCCGTCGCGCTCCAATATTGTCGGGGCTGTTCCGTTCCCACCCCACTCCACTCTTCCCCGGACATTTGCATACGACAAAGCGACTGTCACACATTAAACTGTATAATTACAATACATTAGATTTATAGACGAAAAACAATAGCCCTCAAGTACGTTCAACCCTTTTTTTCCTCAGCGACGAAACGTTAAGCTCATTTAGGGGGTAATTAATATAAAAGTTCTCATAATCCCCAGCAATTAAAAACGCTTTTATAATTCAATCTATGAGCAAAAAATTAACAATGTTGCTTTGACCTTTATTTATGTTTGTTTTTGTTTCTAGGTGATTTATTTTGAAATATTTTAATTTCCCAGCGTTTTTGATACGTGGTAACATGCTGTAATTTTTCTAAATTAAAGTAAGTATCTTTTACGCAGAACCTAAGGACCAATAATAATTATGACATTGTAAGACGTTACGTAAGCATGCTAGTATTGCTAGCAAAAACACGGGTCTTAATTAGATCAGTGTTTTTTGCAAGCTGACCACAATACTTTTTCTTTTTATCCAGGCATTATAAACACACGTCATCCATACATGCGCTCCACAGGCAGCATTAAAAGTCAATAATTATCAGGTTCTACATAATGTTGTCACTTGTATAAGGAAAACGTCGATATTTATGACTTTTAAATTCTAATGCGATTGAGATTCTGCGTGTGCGGCATTAGAAGTCGCAAGCAGGTGTCACCGCAGCTGCGTTCCCATGCTTCGACTAACTAAATCTAGACTTTTCTATTACATCCTAGTTCAATATACTGTATGTATAGTGTATACTAATAGGCAGTAGCCGCCTTTTACAACAAGGCTAGGAACTAGTTTCAACATAAGCTTGCTGTCAATAATTTAAAGCTTCGTGATAAACTTGTACTTACTTACTGCGCAACAAGTTATATAACGAACATAAAAAATACGCACCTTTAGATTTTAACAATACACACCTTAAAAAATTGATTTAATAAAATACCCAAAATATTAATGTTTCATCACAAAGTACTTTTCTTAGTAAAATCAAACCTAACACAGGCAAAAAACAAAGAGCTTTTTTTTGGCGCCAAAAGATTTGTTTTTTTTTTTTTTATCGAAATCAATACGACTTTTATAAATATCCGTATATTCTCGATCTAAACGCCAATCAAACCTAAAATCAAAAGGTCATCACACCATAAACAAATAAAAAAATAATTACAAAATTAGAACGCAGCAGAATTCTGTAGAAATTAATTTCATTCAAAATTCAAATAATCGACATGTAATTTTGTTAGCATGGCTTTGTTTTTGTTTATTTACATCGAACGAAATAGCAATACCAGGCATTGACAAGTTCAACCACCCACAATGCTAATGCATTTATCGGCGTATTGCGATGTCCCCAACAAGATGATATCTGCCCAGCTGTCGTTGACACGTGCATCCGCGCATCCCAGGTATTATTGACATAAAATGTTCTGGTGGCAATTTTACTGAGGTTACGGTAATAAAGGGTTTTTGTCTACATTCCAATTAATAACGACTCATGTTTTATTTATGGGGTTATAAATTATAGTGCGGAACTTTTAAAAGCACTTACTTTTATTTTATTACTAGCTGACCCACGCAACTTCGTCTGCGTCACATAAGCTACCTACTACCTACCTACTACCTACCTACTACCTACCTACTACCTACCTACTACCTACCTACTACCTACCTACTACCTACCTACTACCTACCTACTACCTACCTACTACCTACCTACTACCTACCTACTACCTACCTACTACCTACCTACTACCTACCTACTACCTACCTACTACCTACCTACTACCTACCTACTACCTACCTACTACCTACCTACTACCTACCTACTACCTACCTACTACCTACCTACTACCTACCTACCTTTCTTTTTTTTTCTTTTTCTCGCCGTAAAAACCATCCTTGAACTCCAACGAACATTTAAAAAAAAAATTGGTCACATTGGTCCAGGCGTTGTTGAGTTATGCGCTTACCAACACATTTTGTGATTCATTTTTATATTATAGAAGAAGATATTGGCGGGCTAAGATTATAACTATTTATTACATAATATCAAAACTTTGTTTGTGTTTTAGGTTTTTATCAAAATGAAGGATCGTCTGTTCTTTCAACGCTTTGAAGACTTCTGTAAGGCGAAAGTTTTGTAATGCAGAGATTATATTTAGAAACTAAAGTTAAGTAATTTTTTTTTTCTATAAACCACAGTTAACACAAGTACCTACATCAGACACTTATTAGGGTTCCGTACCCAAAGGGTAAAAACGGAACCCTATTACTAAGACTTCGCTGTCTGTCCGTCTGTTCGTCTGTCTGTCACCAGGCTGTATCTCATAAACCGTGACAGCTAGACAGTTGAAATTTTCACAGATGATGTATTTCTGTTGCCGCTATAACAACTAATACTAAAAACAGAATAAAATTAATATTTAAGGGGGGCTCCCATACAACAAACGTGATTTTTTTGCCTTTTTTTTGCCGTATAATGTTATATATAATGGTACGGAACCCTTCGTGCGCGAGTCCGACTCGCACTTGGCCGGTTTTTAGTCATGTAGTAACATCAATTTATTGTGTCGCTATCAGAGGGGAAGCTAAGCCGTTCATATTATCTGTTTGCTTAACATTCATGAGGTTCACCCTCCCTTGCCGCCACTACTAAAGTGCCTACTGGTAATACATTTGTTTTACTAAACTACTAATACAGGGAAATGTGGTTTAGAACATTTTATTTATTCATTCCAGATGTGCAGTTCAGTAGTTTTATTTATTTCCATAATTTTGATTAGATGAGTCAGTTAGTAAAACTCAGTTAATATTTTAATTATTTCATTTAATTTTTATCTTTTTATGAGATTAAGGGAGAGTTATGATTAGCGGAGTAGATAAAATTTAAAAAAATGTAGATTATACACCAAGGGGATAAAGTAGTGTCTTATGTAGCGGGCGCCGTATTTAATCCCGAGCAAAACGAAGGATTCTAGCGTTAACTCCCGAGCGGAGCGAGGGAGTTTAGAGTTAAAAAAGCAGAGGGAGTTAAGACAAGAATCCTGAGTGCAGCGTGGGAATTAAGGTCACCCAAGACGAAAGCACCTTTATCCCCGATGTGAATACTCTACTTTTCACAACATCTACGAGACAATAAAAGCAGTAGTACTAGAATCAAAGTATTTATTAAAATAACAATTACAGTCTGTTAGTAGACCTATCTAAAACAATTTGTTGTATAACAATGAACAAAGCAAAGCAATTTTCAGTACTCGCGCCTCTTTTTAATTTGTGTTCTATTTTTTTTTTATTATATTCCGTTTCGTGGTGGCCAGTTCGATTTTCGCACAATTTATTTTTTAGTGCAGATCATAATGGTGAATGAATTCCAATTCATAATAGACACGTAGGTAGCCTCTAACATCCACACAATAATTCCTTCTGTCCTAAAATGGTTATTATAAGTGGCCCTCCCACGTCCGTGCCATCAACATGCGTTTTTTTATTTGACCATCAATTGTGCATCCGTCGTCGAGTGTCGAGGGAGGGCTGCATTCCCTCACACCTCGCGTCAGCTGGCGATAGTAGCGATCCTCACCCTCCGAACATTCCTATTAACTTCAATTGAGCCCGACAAATTTACATCAAGTTGGAGGCCACTGAATACGCGATGTTGTGTAGGTAAGTCATGGATAATTTCCAAGGAGGTTATGTTACCTCCCATATTTTTTAGTTAATGAAGGAATAAGTTTTGCTTACTTAGGTCTACGTTGGCTTACATGCAGACTCCAATTGTTAACGTTACTTGTAGTGCTTGTTTTCGGGTCCTGTAACGCTTTTATAACTCGTTCGCAATACCTATAACCAAATACAAAAACATAGTTGGACCCAGTTAGTGCAAGCCAATTATCCACAATCGACAATACCCCTTTCTACAAACACTTTCTCTGTAACAGAAAAACCGCTACCTTCAGGGGCACACATTAGCCCGTGCGCTACGCCATATGGCCAGAGTACGCGACTCAAATCGCTATTATATTGCTTTTAATTGATAACAATTTAAATATATTTGGTGATTCACACTTACAGAGCTCATTATTATTCATCGAGTCATTATCTCCGTGTTCGCGTTTTACCGAACGATGGTATCTTCAGCACGAATGTGTTTTACCTTTATGGTTTTATCGTCACGCCACTAATTTAATGTTGCTGATGTCATTGTTTAATTGTTAGTAGTTTTTAATTGTTATAGAGGCCTATAATTTTACTCAACTCCCAATACGCACTTGTTCGTAAAAACTATCGACGAAAGAAACAAACCTAATGCTAAAATAGAAATACAAAAGATTATTTCTAAAACAGCAAAAATTTTCATAACAGCGATCGTTAAAAGGGAATTATGACCTATAAAGTTGTTTCATTTTGTGGAAATATTTTATTATTCAATAAAAGTGTGTGTGCAACAAAGGCACATTGAATCCCTGCGGTTTTCGGAGCCCGTAAATCAGGAGCAAAGACCCTTGAGGCTAGGTGGAGAGGCTTCTTGAACTGTCAAGGCCTCGTTGTGGTCATCCGCATTTCTCCAGCGAGTGCAAACAAAGCTTGTTCGCTGGTCAATGTTGTTGGCACAAATTGCAGATTGTTGTGAAGATGATTTCATGTGGATTGTATGTAGATGGACTGTTTTTAAGTTATTTACCATAAATATTGACAAATCACAATACAGGGTGTAAAAGACATCACGAAGCCGTCAACCAAGCATTCTGTACATCAAACTAAGTAACTTTACGCAAAAAATATTGCTGGGAAACGACTTTTTTTGGGGTGAAAAATCATGTTTTGTGGTAGAACTCAATGTAACGCACTCAAAACATTGTGCTGATGGATGGATTGAATAGTACGGGGTTCGTGGAGGTGTTTTTTAATGTAAAAATCTTACATTATAAACTTGTTTTAAAAAAAAAATCTTGACAAATGTTGGAACTTTGACCCCCATATCTCCGTAGAAGACTAGAAGTATGGTTTAGAACAAAAAATGATCGCAATAACGGGGAGAACAAGTACTTTTCGGCTTCGTTAAGAGGTGATTTACACACTTTATAATGCAGACTACTTCTCAGTAATTTCTAGTTACAATAAATAGGTAGCATTACATTTTACAGGATCAAATAAAGACTCCTTGTCGCTTTTTCTTTTCTTTGCCAAAATATTTTCGAATGACACCTTAATCACACTGTTCATGCTACTTATCAACCACAGTGTTGTTCTCAATTAAAAACAATATGAAATGATGAGCTATTACAAAAGCATAGAGCAATAACAGCAGCATACAATTAGTTGGAGTCGCGTGTCGATGGAAGCAGATAGCGAGGCAATTCACAGACCATATTGCATCCAGTCATTTACATAATTGTTCGATGTATGAGGATGAAAGCGTCGTATAAATCGTCACTGTATACAGCCATGTTGGTTTTGTTTATTTTATAATATGACATCACGCCTGGAATCCCCGAAGGGTTAGCAGAGGCGTACCCATAGTACACCCACATTTCACCAGGTATAGGTGTATCCAATAGAGGGTGAGCTTATTGCCATCAACCAGGCACAAATCCAGTCTCCATGGCGACCGTGGCAGATAGTTCATACTAAGAAATTCCTGATAGACCCACCCAACAAAGGAAGGGGTCCGTAAGGACCGATGCCTGCCGGGGTTGCGGGACTGTTCGAAAGAGATACCGTGGCCCCGGAACACAAAGGGCGATGAAGGAACATGGATTGGTTTTAGTCAGTAAAAGTCTGACACTCCTGCTCCGTCCAGAGCGGGAGGAGTTATATGATGATTTCCCATCCGAAAAAACAAAACCAACCCAACAACCAGATTTAGGCTTTACGATTATTAACTTAGGGCTCTAATCTAATAATGTATTCGTAATTTCCACCATCTTGTTGCTCATAGAATAGTCTCTATTCTATTACGTAGCACACTAAGTTCAAAACAACATAAAGCAAATCTTTCAGGGACACACATTACGCAAACAATCCATAGAAAAACTCAGTAGATATAACGGAATAGGTTTTACAAACTAATCAGGAAAAATACGTGCTAAAAATGTCAATCAACCTAGTACTATGTTAAAAACCAATGACTAAACGATAAGAGGGATTCACCAGAATTACCACATCTGTTATCATAGTACCTTCCTACCTACCTGTTTACTGTAACACGGCCTACCTACATAGAGCACGATCGATTTTCCGCCAACCACCAACCAATAGCAGGGCAGGGAACAAGGTATATTGGTACTAAAGACAATAGTTTCACGTGTAATGATATTACAATAATTAAGACAAAGTAACATTAATTGTTAGGTTCAAAACATACTCATTAATTACATTCTAGATAGTAATTAATGAGTATGTTTTTGGCAAACTAGTGCTTTTGACTTCCTGTCATTAAATACTAGAAAAAAAAGATAATGTGTACCTAGTGACTAGGTACGAATTTACAATCTTTTGTAAAGGTGCATGGAAAATCTTTTGTGTAGGTGTAGAGCCTTAAACCTATATCAAACCAGCATTCGCCTTTTCCCAATAATTATTCTGGGGACAACTTCGAGTCCAACCAGATGCAGCTGATACACCAATATTTTACAAATTTACATGGAACAACTTAACGGTAGGAATTACCAACACAAAATAAAACCTGAAAAATTTTCTTCATGAAAAATAGGTTTTAAAATAAATTAATGTTTTAATAAAGAGTATAGAAGACAAAGAGCTTTGACCGCGCACCTCGTAGTAATCCTTGTGCCACATTCAATGGGCTAATTGCACCACATGTGAGATAAACTCATTAACAAGGATAGACGCGAGATTCCGCTGCTACCACTGCCGTGCTTATCTGTGGATGTTGAGGACATTGTGAGAGACGCAAGCGAGCTTGTAGATTCTGTGTGGTCTACTGTTTACTTTATGAATAGCTGGCACAATTCATAAAGTAAACAAACATCATCATCATCATCTGCTTAACCTTTTCCCAACTATGTTGGGGTCGGCTTCCAGTCTAACCGGATGCAGCTGAATGCTGAATACCTGTATTTTACATGGAGCGACTGCCTATCTGACCTCCACAACCCAGTTAGTACTGGGTCTTACGATATCCCTTGGTAAGACTGGTTGTCAGCCTTTTTGGGTCACTGACTACCTGTAACGACTGTCAAAGATCTACAAATGACAGCCGGGACCAACGGCTTAACGTGCTTTCCGAGGCACGGAGGAAACCCGGTATGTAATGGGTGGTCACCCATCCACAGACCAACCTAGGCAAGCACGGCTTAACCTAAAGATCGACCCGAGCGGCTGTTATTATTTAGCCACGGGCTCCTCATAAAGTAAACAAACAAACCTCGATAAAGGAAATTAAGTATAATTTTTTTGTAGGAATTTTAACTATTTATTTATGCAAATAAACCGTCATACGAATTGTTTTATCCTAAATCAGGGCTGGCAGTCTCGACAGAGGTAACGACAAAATCGCTAACATTTGATTGCTAATTACGAACAAATAAATTCGGTTGCAATAATGATTCTTGTCAGTAACGCAAGTCTCTACATCCAAGAAGCGATTTTCGCAAGCATCATTATTGCAACCGAATTAATTCGTTAGTAATCGGCGATCGAAAGTTAGCGATTTTGTCGTTATCTCTGTCGAGACTGCCGGCCCTGGTATATTCTTTCTTTCGAGATAACGGCGAAACCTCAGTATTTAAAAGGAAAATAACAAATGATGATACAGAATTAATAATAGTGGTAAGCTTTACAGAAGATAGAGTGTCCGATTGCAAGCATGTGAGTTTCAGCGCATCTCGGAGCTTGAAGTCTGGTCTGTGACAGGCCTGCTAATGAATCAATATCATCGTTTTACAAGTTACCCGCTCCGCTCATCACTGTGTTTCAATTCAGCACACGTACAAAGGCCTTTGAGGCGCGCGGGGGCGGGTGGCGGGGGCGGGCGGGCTGCGAAGGGCGGGCAGCCCGCATGATCGCGCGATCGCACCCATTTGCGGCTCGTTACACGCCGATAGCACCAAACAAAACACACCCCAAGTAATTAGGAAAAGCCTTTTCCAGATACCGTAAGCACTGCTGTGACTTGTGGCTAACTACCTCCGCGTAGGTGTAGTGTTTTGGTAACAATACGTTTTTGATATGTTATGTTCATGTATTTTGTTATGAAAAATATGGGAAACACCGGAAAGGAGGATAAATCAATTAAAATATGTTCTACAACTAGCGCTAACAGTTCAGAGTTCAAAAACAGTAACAATTTTAACTCGACTACAACTCTTTATCATCTGAGCCTTGTCCCAACTATGTTGGGGTCGGCTTCCAGTCTTACCAGATGCAGCTTAATACCGGTATTTTACAAGGAGCGACTGCGTATCTGCCTCCACAAACCAGTTATTCCTGGGTGGGTAATAAGACCCCTTGGTAAGAATGGTTGTCAGACTATTTGAGCCACTGGTGCCGATTCTCTTGTACACCGAACTAACCTAAACTAAAACTAAAATTTCTTATTTTTAGTTAGTTGGTTTTGTTAAGTTATTCTGAAAACAAGATTCTCTAAACTTAAATAAAGTTTTGACACACTTAAATTCGAGTTTGACAGTCACCAAGTTGAGTAAACCATAGACTAAGATTGCACTAGAGCTTAAACGAAAATGAATGAAAGTGAACGAAAATGATCTGAATTGCAAAAAAAAACCTGAGTAATGACACTAATGACTGACACTTTCAGTCAATATCTGACAGTGACATTGTCAAGTTACTTTTTTCGGTGTGTTCGCTTTATTAACCATGATGTTTGGAAAAGGTTTGTTCGTTTTAACTAGTAATAAGTGTAAATTCACACATAAATAAAAACGACTTTTCTCAAAATTGGAGGTTTTTAAAAATGTATTTTATAATTAGTACAGTTCGTTTTTGTCTATCCACATAATTATATTATCCTGGTTAAAATGTTTGATTATAAATAACCATTTTTGGACATCATGTCCATATGATTGAATTTTTGTTTGCTTGAAATCTCAAACAAACAAAAAATCAACCCAAATTTATAAATAATAATCAATCAACCGATAGGTTTTTAAAAATAATAAAAAATTGAACTCCTTTGCCATGGGGACTTAATACGACCATACCTTGTTACTTTGAATTATGAGCTGTCAAATCGTATGGATTTCTTCAATCGTTTTTGTTTATCGTTTTAATTGCCGCAATTATTGTAATAATGCCTTAATGTAGCGAGTTAAATTGTAAAAATAGGGGAGTTCATTAGTTTCCTAAGGAAAGCAAACTCAAAAAACAATGGGAGTCTGCCTTACGCAATAAAAAAAATCAAGTAAAGTTTTTACCGCACGTTTGTGTGGAGTGTATTTCATAGTATACAGGTGAGTTAATACAGTAACATAGCATACTTTGCATTACTTACTAATTTGTGTCATTCTTGGTAGGTAAGTAACAATAAGTTAACCTAAGTGGTTTCTTAATCATTTCAGAAAGACAGCGGTACCATATCGGTATTCTGTTTCACTGAAGCTAAACCAGAAAATCCAGCCTCGAACGACAGCATCGTTATTAGAAAAGAAGGCAGAAAAAACTATTTCAGGAAAGTTTTGAAATAGAACCGCAACCTTCAACCAGTAGTTTTACTTCCATGTATACAACAGCATTAGAAAAGGTGTCGAAGAAGAAGTTAACGCATTAAACAACAGTGAAGACGAATGTATACAGTGCACCTAAGTGTTTATCTAAAAGTATTCAAATTGACCACGAGTATGTCTACGGGTCTATTACTAGATACAAAGAGGATGATAAATCCATAAAGTTTTACACAGGTTTCGAATCCTATAAAAAAATTCAGTTAGTTTACTCAACTCTAAGTGTAATGAAGAATCTAATTGTGGAGAGTGTATTATGAAAAATATTAAATAAAAGAGTACTTTTAATTCTGCTTTTTTACTATTTTCAAATAGTGTTTAAACATATTTATTTAGAATTGCAGGTTCTAAATGATGTACATAAAAGTTAATTAAATGAGTTAACATTTCATTAAAATATGAATCATCTCGCCTTCATGTCCTTTTGTAATTTTTCCTATATGTTCTTTCCTTAGAAGCGTAAATGACAAAATTACAGTATTGTTAGCGGGAGTAATATAGCTGTCCTTGATTGATTGCTTTACACTGGTCTCGTGAATAAGTGTAAATGCCATCAGAGGTAAAGCGGGTGGTCAAAAGATGGCGATATTCATATAAATGCTGTCCTTTGTTTGTGTTACAGCTGAAAACAAATAACAAAAAATTATATTCAGAAGCTTTATTTATTATACTGTGATCAGATGAAATAGTATTTTCTTTGTAATCACTGTTAGTATGGAGAGCTTTCTAAAAATTTGACCAACAAATGTATTCATTCACCTATGAACATATTCTTGGATTGCCTGTCTGGTGATGGGAAGTGGAGAATCCGCATTTATATCACTGAATGTATCACAGGGTGGACACTGGTATACGATATCGTCTTGGCCCATGCAGTCGGTACCAAAGTTCTGGTTTCGATCATACGCTTCTAATCTATAAATTAAAACAAGATAATTAGCCAAAGAACACAAAATAATCTAACCTAAAATATTTTTATTCTTTCTTGAAAGTTTCTAAAAAATAGTTATTTCATATTACACAGAACCTGGAAGTGGCTTTGAGTATGAGAAATGAATTTACTACTTCTTTTCCAACTATTAACAAGTGCAATACATGTTCAGTACAAAAATCCCTTGGTAAATTTTCATAAATTTTGTTTGTATCCTATTTAGTAGAATAACACTACATTTACCTTTCTACCGAATCGACAACAACTGCAATCACGTTGTGCTTCCTTATTGACCTCAAATCTCTTTATCCAAACTCTCAAGAAATACGAGAGAAATTGTACTTTGAAAATTTTAGTTCATGACAACTAATTTTATTCCACACCTTTTTAATCGCGATTAAAAATAGTCTGATTTAGTTTGACAATCTTAATTTTAGGTGAAAAACGTCAATTTCAGAATAGCAAAATAGCCATTTACACCAAATTGAATAACTTAGTGCTGTCAAACTATAATCTGTTTAGGTCATGTCACTTTAATCAATTTCAGAATGGGAAACGTCGTTTGACAGGAACAAACTAAATTTTAGTGATTTTTAGTCTAGTTTAGAGATATTTGTGACAAGAGAATCGGCACCACTGACTACCTATAGCGACTGCCAAATTAACAGCCGGGACCAATGGCTTAAAGTGCTTTCCGAAGCACAGAGGAAACTCGGTATGTAATTAGTGGTCTCCCATCCACAATCCAACCTAGGCAAGCACGGCTTAACCTAAAGATCAACTCGAGCTTCTGTTATTATTTAGCCACGAGCTCCTCCAACTCACAACTACAGCTCCTCACATAGAGTAACACTCACGAACATGTACTCATGCATGCATTTATACCCGTTTAGAAATAATAGACAAACACAGCAACATAATACCTATAGGTGAGTAACATAGACAATAAAAAGTAAAATTTCATATCCCATTATATAGACAAAGGAAAAGGAGTCATTTGAGAGCGTGTAAAGGTGCACAATGTTTATGGCCTGACCACAGAGTGACCATTATGTCTCTATGGTATTTTTATAGAAATGGTCGTCGGGTCGTCGGAACTCTGAATATTTAGCTAATACCCGAAGCTATTTAGTTTTGACCACAGATGCTCTTCTATTGCGTAGTTTCTTATAATTGGATATTTAAGGGCCTATGTAAATGTTCAGTACTAACTATTGTGTCGTAAATATTTGCTTAACCTTTAAATTGTTTGTTGTGCTTCGTTTAAAATGTAAAAAAGTATGACTGCCACGTCAACAGGACCGTGACAGAAAAGGAACGTGAATAATTTTTTACGAACTATCTTTTACCACTTAGGCAGTGCCTAATAGTACACCCACATTTCGCCGTAAGTACTTTAAGTGTTAAACATGGTGCCGATTCCCTTGTTTACAAACTAAACCAATTTTAAGTTCAGTGCATCTTTTTCTTTCTATTTCATTAAGAAAAGGACAGAAGATAAATTTTAGTTATGTTCTGTCAAATTAATCAGCGCCATACAAGTTTTAGACGCGATTAAAAAGTTGACTACTAAAATTACATCAAATTACGTCAGGTGTTGACTAATTTGACAGGATTAAACTATTTTTTTTTTGAACAAGCCCGCCACACTGTTCCCAAACCACTGTAACTCCTGAAAGCCAGAATCAACAGTGGCGACCACCAGAAAAGCGCCGAGACAATGAAGCTCGACGAAGTCCCAGAGAATGAATTTAACTGTCTTGGATCCCGCAACGAAATTAATCAGAAAAGTATAGCGGAGGAGTAGGAAAATCCGTAATTTCCACTTCCCTCCATATCAGCAGGAGACAGAAAGAAACAAGGCCAATAGGCGCAAAGGGACGTTTACAACTGGGATAGGCCCAGTTGCCTAGCACCACGTTGTGAGCAGTTATATTTGATTCCAATAATAGGTATGACAAAAACGCTTGAACGCACGGAAATTTGTTCTAGTTTCTACAAGATCAGTGTAGTAAATAACTCCGGATGTAACCTGTACACTATCCAACATAATATTACGTTCATTCTGCCAAAGACTGCACTCCCATAAAATATGATGTGCTGATTGTTCATATTCGCAGTCAGATGTGGATGTTGGTTGTTATGAAACTTTGGCCCGTCTGGCAGCAAACGTGGAACGATAAGGCGCTCCAGGAGTTTTCCCAAAGATGGCAGTAGAGTAGGCAATACATCGGTTGAAAACAGATAAAATGGCGTCACCCGCTGTTTTACACGCTTCTATTATCATCCGATTAGATATTTTATCTTCACCTGATGATTTGTTAAGAGGCAGTTTCCTGACAACATTAATGAATTCGTCAATGGATGGAAGGTCTGACGTTGGTGATTCAGGTGGCACAGATGCCCACGCTCTGATCTGTTGATGGTAGTCATTGTCATTTACTGGCGAATCATCAGGTATCAGACTATTTAATAGAACTTCGGTTGTTTCCTCAATACCGGTCGTGTGTCTATTATTTACTTTAATGTTTAACTTTTTGTATGTTGTTTTTGCCTACCCAAAACGATAATGGGGCTGCCGTGGCGTTGCAGCGCGTCTGGTATGTTTTCAAGCCATCATGTGCAAGAAAGCAAACTCCTTATTGCACCGTCTACGAAGCAGCAGCAACAGCATTCTAAATGTGAATTCTGCCCGATTTGACTGTCCTTTCCAGAATCAGTGGGTAAGGACAGCCATAGGCATAAGTTAGATATTATAGGTACTAAAAATACTAACATAATTTGTAGGTACATTTTTGTGTTACTAACACTAACATTCTATTTTTTTAATTTGTTTTATGTTTGTTATTTATAATAATGCAACTTATATGGAGAATTCTCTGAAATAAATTATTAATAATAATATATTAATAGATTCTGGTTCAAAGATCAGCCCGGATTGATGCGTCCATGTAGCGTGCAAGATGCGTCGTGTGCCGGGTGGCTCGCCTGCCCACCTGGGCAGTGTGACTACCCACCTTTTTGTCACAAATCAAACGAGCTCCATGTCCATGTATCATGTCATGTCGTCAAGATCCTCGAATAAGATTAGATTATAGTCTAGTTTACACTAGTCTAGTTTTTTCATAATTTACTTTGAATCGAAGCAATTACTTAACTCTTGGCACACCTTTAAGTAGATACAAAAAACCGGCCAAGTGCGAGTCGGACTCGCGCACGAAGGGTTCCGTACCATTATCTATACATTAGACAAAACGGCAAAAAAATCACGTTTGTTGTATAGGAGCCCCCCTTAAATATTAATTTTATTCTGTTTTTTTAGTATTTGTTGTTATAGCGGCAACAGAAATACATCATCTGTGAAAATTTCAAATGTCTAGCTGTCACGGTTCATGAGATACAGCCTGGTGACAGACAGACGGACAGACGGACAGACGGACAGACAGCGAAGTCTTAGTAATAGGGTTCCGTTTTTACCCTTTGGGTACGGAACCTTTGGGTACGGATCCCTAAAAACGGTACCTAATTTTAATTTCTTTATCTTTCACACTGAAAGTCAACAATTTTAATGAAAAACAAAACTTATAATCAATATTTTTTATTAATGACCTTGTTGAGATTGAAAACAATCAGAAATGAATTCATAAACTTAACATTTTGCAGAAAAAACCTGAAGGTTAGTATGTGCCTTTACTCCGACTTTTTCCTCAAAAACTTTTCCTGCCGACGCTGCTGCTGATGAATGACTCAACAATTGGCGGGTTAATACTCTTTAACAAGTATTGCATTAAGTTAGGGTGTCAGTGGAAAGTGTAACGGTATTGTGCCCGCCAAAGTCCTACGTCAATCAGTGGATGCGGGCTCACAATTAAGCGCACGCGCCGCTGGGAAAAACTCAATGCGAATACAAATAAATTCTCATATAAAACCATTTAAATATATCGCGTTACGTATCATAACGTAACGGTTTTTAAATAGCACTCTTTATTCTAAAAACAAACATGAAAATTAACTCTAAACTTAAAAGCTCATTACCTACTTTGTTGGGCTTCTAAACCATAAGTTTATATCAGAATTGCAAAATATTATCCTATTTTAATCAATTTGCTAATGTATATTCCAATAAAGTTGTAATTAAAACTTATCTAAATAAATTGTTGCCATAAAGTTAATGCAATTTATAGTTTGCTTTATTTTATTTTTTTAATTTCAATTTTATGGACGGTTTAATGTCGTAAATAGATTTTACTTTTACATTTAGATATAGTTACATAGACAAGTGACCCCACGCATAGTTTTTACAAGAAATAAGAAAGGTTTTTAGATTTGTATTAAGTCATTAGCTAACACTTAGCGAGAATAGCATTATTGCTATTTAAATAACAGGTTCCCTGCATTTTTGCTCACGATGTTCAGACCACCATAGTTTTTGCGATTACCTCGCACATCTGGCCCGTAATTTGTTTATTACGAGTGTTCACGTAAATTGCTAAATTGATGCTGTTCACGCGGTTAGGAACATTTATTTGACTTGCACACTGTTAACACGAAGTCTAATTATGGATAGTTTCCATTACAGATTACTAGTGAATTATTTCTACTATTTGTTAAACGATTTCTTTAGCTTATGACCCTATATTTATATTCTTCTTGAGAAAACTTAGGCACTTACTTACATACTACCTAAGTTTTCTTTCCGAAGGACCCTTAACTACGTCATACTCTTGAAGTTGATGCTGAATTACTGACACAAAAAACAACAACAGTTAAAGTCATATTGAAAATCCCTAAAACTCTTGATCTCAAAATACGAAATGCATTATTCATTTAGAAATAGTAAATTTTTAACCAACTGTTGTTCTTTCTTTTGGAGATGAGTACAACACAAATTAAAAGAACTGATAACCAATGACCTCACAGTACAATAAACCCTACGCCTAATCGTAACCAATTATTCCACCATCATCATCTGCCTAGCCTTTTCCCAACTACGTTGGGGTCGGCTTCCAGTATAACCGGATGCAGCTAAATACCAGTATTTTACATGGAGCGACTGCCTATCTGACCTCCACAACCCAGTTAGTACCGGATAATACGATACCCCTTGGTAAGACTGGTTGTCAGACTTTTTGGGCCTCTGACTACCTAACGACTGTCAAAGAATTACAAATGACAGCCGGGACCAACGGCTTAACGTGCTTTCCGAGGCACGGAGAAAACTCGGTATGTAATGGGTAGTCACCCATCCAAAGACCAACCTAGGCAAGCACGGCTTAACGTAACGATCGACCCGAGCGGCTGTTATTATTTAGCCACGAGCTCCTCAATCCAATTATTCCACCATATCACTGTATAATTTGCATGATAAGTCAATATAAAGAAACGTAGTCTCCGTATCAATATACTCATTTACCTGGTCAGTATCATCTTGTAAGTAGTTCATAAAATGTTCACAGGTTCATAGCTCCCTGGTACATCTGGACTGGTGTGCACATTTAAAGGCATAGAGTTATTGCGTAATAATCTAGGCAGGCAGATGCGCGAGCTGATTGCAACAGCTTAGATATATTTAGCTAACAGGTGCTGTCCTATCACCACGTGGTGAGCCAGGGCTGGCTTACAATATAAGTATGTTTGCAAAACATTGATTTGATTTTTATATAATGTATTTTGCGGTCATTGGAATTGTAAACATTGTAATGGATTGCCAATTTCATCATTTTATTGAAGTTAAGTAGGTACAGTCACGGACTATAAATGATGAGCCACTTGCCACCATTCGTATTTTAGCCGTGTAATGCAAATCGGGTTTATTCGGGTATATTCGTACATAGTACAGAAAGACTACATAAAGTCGACGAATTACAGGTGTAGCAACCGTAACCTAGCGACAATTGTTTTAGCGTAGCCATAGTAACGTTGGCGTACGGAGAAATTGTATCTTTTCTGACATCGACATTTCAACTGTCACTCTTGCTTCGGTTAGGTTTTCAGAAATAAATAAAGAGTATTTAATAAGGACTATTTCAAAGGAGGTCAGTATCAAATAGATTGGGATACACGTCAGCACATTTATCATTGACAACTTATAAGTCATTTTTCAACCTCTATGGATAAGACTATTTCCGATTATTAGTAATGTGTCATTTTGTTTCCGAGCATTCGGTTTGAGTTCGTGTATAATCGTGTAATCTCGTGAATGTATAAAACTGCAAAATTGGAAATCTTGAAAGTGGCTTATCAATTATAGTCCGTGACTGTACTTGTAAAATTATGTTACCTCTCCTACCGTTAACATACCTACTATCGACCTACACTATATATAACTATTTTTTAATAATTTCACGCGGACGAAGGTCGCGGTCAACAGCTAGTTTTAAATATAAGTGATAATTACACATTTACACACACACACACACACACACACATTTTTTACACATTTACACATTTGGTAGACTGGTAGAAAATGCCCAAGGCATTAAGTCCGCCTTTGTACAGTTTTTTTGCTTGTGCATAAAGTTTTTATAAATAAATAAATAATTCTTTAATTTTATCAGGGCAGTACGAAAGTCTCAGGAAATTTAAAACGGCAAATTATTTTCTTATGACAGCGGCTTCGCCCGCGTGAAGTTTTATAATTGTCCCATGGGATCTTACTACCGGGATAAAAATCATCATATGTGTTAATACAGGTTATAAACTATCTTTGTGCAAAATTCCATCTAAATGCGTTCAGTAGTTTTTGCGTGAAAGAGTAACAAACATCCATACATCCATACTCACAAACTTTCGCATTTATAATATTAGTAGGATTTCAATATGTCGGTTATGACCTTAAATTAAGCAAGGTCTGACCACACACAACAAAGTAATACAAAAGAAACATGCACTAGCAGCCCTAACCATGCTTGAACAGGACGAGCTTAACCAGTTGTCGCGATTTTATAGAGTGAACATTACATAATGGCTTCGAACGTGATAATTACCCTATCCATGTAAGGAGCGGTTATAAAAACGACTCGTTTCTCCCAGTGTTTATGTATACCGCATCCTATTATAGTAACAAGAGCGTCTTTAAACTCTGTTTATTTACAATAACAACACTTATGCTATTCATGTAGGTACATTGTCGTTTACGATAAACAGTTGAAATAATTAATGGTCACTACGAATAATCAAATTAGGATTGCGAAATTAGATATCTAACATCTCAGACAACAAATATCGTTATCTATCATTATCGCAAAAGCCTCTGATGGTCATTATAATAATCTAGTTTCATTAAAGCTCTGGTCAAAGTGATAAATCTATACATGGATACACGTTGTGTCGTGGACTCAAAGCAGGCGATGTGCGCGCGCCATGATTAGAAACGGATAATGTTGAATCACGCAGGTGGCTTTCCTCGCAGAAAAGTTTTTGCACAGATACATATAGTGGGAGGCAGCTGCCGTTGTGAAAATTGCGAGCCCCTATGTCCACTACCAGTCATAATCCAAGAATTAATAGCCGATTGCTAATGACAAAATGGAAATGCAAGCAAACGTTTGGTCAAACGCTACGCAATTACCTGCGGACGTTAGATTCGAACATCGGGTGCAAACGATACGGGCTTACACACGTGCTGGCTGTCATGTGGACCTCAACTAATTTATATATAGAAAACCTAATGGTAAATATATTAGAATTTGCATTGATAGTAAATAAAACACCTTGT
This sequence comes from Xestia xanthographa, assembly GCA_905147715.2. Taxonomy (NCBI): domain Eukaryota; kingdom Metazoa; phylum Arthropoda; class Insecta; order Lepidoptera; family Noctuidae; genus Xestia; species Xestia xanthographa. The sequence continues at coordinate 19,352,613 of LR990655.1, read as the reverse complement.
AATAAGTAATGATTTTGTAATAGCCATTAGCGCTAGTGTTGATACAGGCGCATTATAAGACGCATAATTTCAACATGCATCATAACTCTTACGTTTAATTAAATAAGGCTTCATCAAAACACTTGCCCTGGATGAATTAAACGAGATAAGGTGAAAAACAATGTATAAATAGGCACTTATTGTTTATTTTTTCAAGCCAAATCGCAGCAGACATCAATATTAAATAGAAGAGGTACGCAAAGCCTTGCGAAGCTTTTGTGCGCGGCGCACATGCGCGCTCTCAATATGGATGGAATACCGCACAAAACGCTTTTCATTTCGTTTGAATCGCTCGCGCACTTTGTGCGTATACGCAAGATGAGTCAGAAGCAGTGATCAGGTTCTAATCAGATGTGACATTTCGTTGAAATCTTTTGTACGTAGGAACGCGAAATTCATTATTTTAATTTATTTCTCAAGTAATGGAAAGCCCTTATAGAAGAAAAATTAAACCACTTAAAGTTAGTTAGTTAAAAGTTAAACGACGTTCACATTTTGCAACGTTGTCCAATTCCTCGTGTTTGTCTTCTTTTTTTATTCCAAAATTAAAAGTTGCGTTAATCATTTTAACCCCTCCACAAGACTTAAAAGCTCTATAATTTCCTGTTTCACGCTTTAGGCAAAATACTCTCGCCCTAAAGCTCTCCACTCTTTGGTCTCGCGTAATTAGTAGCGGGGTGAGTTGTCTGCGAGGAATTCTTTTGAAGGGAGACAAACGGAGGAGGCTTCGCCGAGCTGGCATACAATGGCGTATCGTATGTCGGCCACCTGCATGTAAGCGCTCCTTTCATAGCGCTGCGCGGGCGCAGAGACGTGCGCAGGAGTGATGCTGTACGTGAACGTGCTTGCAGAATTTGATTGAATATCGATTGCACCGTGAACTTTTAAAAAGGGAATGTTCTATAAAACAGCATAACTGGTTGATCTGTACAAACATGTATAAAATAGTTGTTGTGATGGTAAGGCTTTACATGTATCATATGAAACGGTTACTTTGTCTTACATCCGAAGGTTAATATCGACTTTATAGATTACGAGGATTTTGTTTCATTCGTGGTATAACTATGCACCGTAGGCGACTTTAGTATACACTGCAAGTAACAATAAACAAAACATCACCACGTCATTGTGGACAACCACAAAACATTTGACAAACCCAACAAATGTAACTGTATCGCCGTGAAACCTTTAATAATTGTTCCGATTTCTTTACTTTACAAACAACAAGTCAATAATACAATAACAATTACTAAGTAGCTACCTCATTCGGAGCCAAAAAGCCGTAAACAATAATCGTAATTTTACAGCGCGGTCGTTACAAGCATTGTGGACTGACTCGTAAAATCAGTAGATCTCACACGAAGATACGGTCGCCCCCGAACCTCCTGCTGCTCCTGAGAACGTCACTCATTACAAAACAGTAATTTTCTATCGATATAAAGTTATATTTCTCGATATAAATTGGCGTATCGATTTTATCGCACGCCCATTGCGGTTTGTGTGGGAAACGAGCGTTTTTGACGATTTACCTTAAGTATGTTAGCACGTGCTACTTTTTATTTCAGCTCTACAGCTGCCTATCTACATTTAAATAGACGAGTGTGGTCATTTGATTACTTTAGTTTATCGTAAATAACCGCATAGTGGTGAGAAGTAACTTTAAAAACGGACGCAGTAATTTTCAAAAGAATTCCTAACCGACTGATGCTCGACAACCCTCAGCCTACTCTTCATTTTACGCGTATTAGTAGGTACAAGTCCAGGTTTCACAGCACTGCCAATAGGATTTGTAGCAGCTGCAGCGATCGAATGCGGCGCCTTCTTACGCTTTAACTTTTTTCCGTAATTGCTGTCAATCGCCTTTTCTTTTGAAATAAGAATACTAAGTTAACAAATACCGAAAGTTAAAGGTTCTAAATCCTCTTAGGTGCTTTGGAAAGAGGGCGTTAAGTGGGAAGAAGTTCATATAATAGCAGTGGGCCACTGCTAATAAATACAATACAACGTTTTAAACCCAAAACTATCTTCATGAATTTGGCAACAGAGACTTCCCTACAGCATATCAATGCAAATACCAATCCATGTTGAGTCGGTGGAGAACTTAGACACGACTTCGATGCTATCACTAGCATTGAGTCGATAAAGTTGTTCAAAATAATGGGTGTGAAAAGAAACAAACGAAACTGCCATAACGAAGCCGAAACATTGCGATATTTTTTTTTTGTTTTGGACCTTCTACTTACGGAGATATTGGAGGTCGAAGTTCCTACTTTATCACACGTTTTTTAACAAGTTTTTAATGTTAATACTTTACTTTAAATACCTCCATGTCCCTCGTACTACTCAATGCATCTATCAGCACAATGTTTTGAGTGTGTCACCTTGAGAGTTACCGTTAAACGTTATTTTTTAGCCGTGTTGTACCCGGCAGAGTAGAATAGAACCAACCCATTAATTACACTTTCGGGCGTCGTATAAGGCGACTAATGTCTGAGGCAGAACACTTTGCGCCTCCGTAGACCAGAGAATGGGCAGCAGCGTTTTCTGTTAGTCTTTCATCACTGCGATCTCCAATCCGCCTGCGAAGCGTGGAGATTACGGCAAATTCCTCACATCATGGGAGAGGCTTATGTCCAGCAGTGGACGTTATGGGCTGTTGTTGTTGTTATTTTTTTAAAGAAAGTGGTTTTCCAGCAATCAGTTTTGCGTAGAGTTACTTAGTTTGATGTATAGAATGCTTGATTGACGGCTTCGTGGTGAGGTCTGTTTACACCTAGTGTACCTCAAATGCCACTGACATTATCACCTATCACAATAATTGGTAGAAACATAACCCTCGCCAAAACAACTCATTATCTGGAGTAGACCTATCAGTTTATCAGCGTTAACTCGGTAACGCACGGAACCACCCTAATCGACTGATTGTGGGAAAGGGCAAAGACAATGGCGATTATATCAGGGTTAATAGCAGCCATCTAGTATCTGACGGCAGCGGAGGGTTGACCGGTTATCTGTTAGGATTAGCCGACGGAAAGTTAGCTTGGATGATTGTGACGTAAGAAGATATATCGGTAGTTTGTCGGGGTTTGTTTGATGTGTTGTAGGTGGGAAATAAACAGATGGATAAGGAAAGAGTGTAGCCGAGTGCAATTAGACAAAAAATACTCAAAAGGTGGAACCCAGTTTGTAGTGGTCGGATTTTCATGGGACTTTTTTTATTGAGTTTCTAGAGGAGTGGAGAAGAAAGTTAAAAAAAAAAATTCGCAGCTCGCGACTTTTTTTCTTTTTAATTTCCCTTGATATATTTTTTTTCGTTTATGAATAACTTCAAATTCGACGAATTCTTATTTTAGCGTAGCGCGTTTTTTTTAACTTTCTTCTCCACTCCTCTAGGAACTCAATAAAAAAGTCCCATGAAAATCCGATTACTATAAACTTTGTTCCACCTTATTGTCTAATTGCACTCGACTAGTGATAAAAGTGTCCTTTTTTACACGACTGTATGCTAATTTGGAAACAGAGAAGTTCAGGGAGCATTCAATATCCATTGATTTAATTAAATTTTCCTAATTAGATAAAAAGGGTCCAGAAACAAAGAATAACAGGATCTAAAGTCAAGACACTCTATGATTTTAATTGTCATTTTCTAGTGCTGCCGTCGGCGGCCGCAATCCGCCTCCCGTCGCTAACCAACTTGTTTAAACAAAATCGATATAAGGTATTCCATTTTTAACTTGAAACAGTTACCTAAGTTAAAGCATATCATAAGGAAACCCACATGACAATGAACTGTAGTGTAATGCCCTGATTACGATGTGTGGTGTTGGTAGCAACGACAGCACCTGACCCGCGTGTAACGTCATCGATGATAAATTACCAATCACATAGTCAGGTGCTGACTTAATCACAATATAATAATTATCTAATGAAAATCATGTCTGGCTGTTAATATTCAAATATACATAACAAAACAATAGTTGAGAATTGAGAAGACAAATAAAACATAAATACTTAAAACCATTTCAAATCTTCTGTCACGGTTATAAGTAAAATAATCAAAATTGTAATACACATAGGTACCAACAATAAGATCCATTTAAGTGTACCAAAACGTAAAAAGCAATCAAATCACTTCCTATAGAAATATGAACCATAGTCCACACAACAAGAAAGATGACTATTGCTCATCATAACGATTGCACTTCATAGAGGGGAGCATTCATTGTGTTAATATCACAATATGGTGCTGTCAGTTAATTGGAATAGATTATGGGAATGAGGGAAGAAGTACGCCACAGAGTGGTCCCAGGGGATCCTTTGCGGATGGACTTTTTATATTTTTTTATCAAGTCATCGAGTGACAATAGAGTATGGACGGATTATCACAATATTTGGAGGCGGTCGTGTGGCAGCGCTGAAAATTGACACCGGCTGTGGTTGCTCAATAATAGAACGAGTAAATAAATACGCTTAATCATGATTAATAAACTATTTGAGTAGATAATTACTGTACTTAAAATGTCACTTACCTACGGGATATCTTCCGTGATTATTGGTTATTTTTGAGCTCCCGATATTTCGACGCCATGATCGCGGGTTAACCCGCGTAAGTGACATTTTAATCATAGTTATGAACCGTGAAAGCTTAAAACAGTATAATTACTGTAGTTTGATTCTTCATTGTGGTTTTGCCCAGCGTTATACAATCATGATTGCATATTCCGGGTATCCAAAACAAGAACCATCCTTCCAAATGCTACATGACGTGTGGACAACCAGTTAGGCACACCAGCTGTCCGACACATCTTCAACACTGACCTTCCCCAATCTTATATTCGATTAGTCCCAATTATAACCGAATTACGTGTCAAATGGGCGCTGTACCCACTACCTACCAGCCGTCGGTACCGCGGTCGTGACCCAGTGAGAGGCCCGCATGTCTGAGGCACCAGACGGCGGGGCTCCGATCTCAGATGACCACCAAGACCTTAAACGAGAACGTCTCGAGTGAGCTGTGATTCACCGTGGGATTTACAGACGGAAGTCTGAGCTACTATGATGTAACTTTTGGGGAAGTTGCGTTTCCGGCTGTGGAGAATTCTGCTAGAATGAAGTTTGATTCTGAAAAAAAAAAACAGATGCAAGTTGGACTCGCGCACCGATGGGTTCCGTAATAAACTTGTAAGTATTTTGTTATTAAACTACATATTTACGGTTTTCTGCGATATTGCTTCTTGCCAAATTCAAATTTCATGATTCTAGGTCAACGGGAAGTACCTATATATATATACCTATACAGCTTTGATTTCCTTGTGAAATCGAAAATATGCGACATAAACCGTCCTATCATTTGATCGCGTTGGCTTACAAGTTTGATTTTTTCATTGCTCCAAGGGGTAGCAAACTTGAGTATTTGATATTAATTTCAGCTTGATACCTCCACGTGCTTTTGAGAAAAAGAGTCTTGACAGATAGACAACAAAGCGATCCTATATAAGGGTTCCGTTTTTGCCGACTGAGGTACGGGACCCTAAAAACAGATTGTGCGGATTCCTAAAGTAGGTAGGTAGTACTGTCAGAACAAAGCCAGTAGGCCAGACCACCGTAGACCACCCCGTCATAACACCAACAAATGATATTTGAGAACTTTATTTGCTCTGCTAATCTGAAAAATTCTCAACAATTCCCCTAATAAAGGAATAACAGTGGCTGAATTATAGCGTGAAAACATACATCGTTGTCGGCCGACATTTTTATTGATAAAAAGCAAATAAAAGATGTAACAAAGCTAACAAAGCTTTGAAGATGCGCAATAAATGTGCAATAACGTGCGTTCTTGTGCGCTCTCCATTGGCACTGTGTGATGAGCGTGTCGGGCATGACAATGGACTCGGTGGCGCGTGCGCCCCGACAAGCACACCTTTGCGCGCGCGCAGCCCCGTCTGTAGAGGACGCTCGTAGAGTATTGATGTGAGCTTTTACTACCTGTTTATTTTTTAAGTATTATCATATATACCTATTACTTATGACCACCATTAAGTCTTTGGTGTATTTATTTATAGGCCAAAGTTGCCTGGAAAAAAGGTTTTTTTTTATTATTATTATTAAGTCATACCCAGTCCAAGGGATATCGTGCTAGCCATTAACCGGGTTTTAGAGGTCAGATGGGCAGTCGATCATTGTAAAATACTAGTACCTACTCAGCTTCATAATGTTAACCTCATCGAAGCCAATCAAGATAGTAGTTAGTTTGGTAATATGGTGGTGGTATTCTCTCTATTGTAACTAGAATAAGTTATTTAAGTTAAAGAATTTTTTTTTTTAGTTAATAAAGAATACATCGAATAAAAAAATTGTTTAGTTGTTTGTCGTTGTTAGTGGTGTTTGGTTTAGTTTTTTTTTTAAATAGTTTTACATAATTTTCTCCCTTACTTTTGACCTCGTCTTTATCGCAAAGTCCTATCGCGACCACAATAAAAAAATAAGCTCCCACATTCCATTGTTGTAATGTCCGAAAAAAAACAAGCTTATCGAACGAATAATAACAGCCAAAAATATTGAATGCAGATCTTGAACGGTCCATTGTACGCTGTTTCCTTTCATATTTGATTTGTTGCTACAAATAGCGGACATGAAAAGCGTTTAAGGTACTTAATGTCCAGTAATTGGCGATCAATGAGGATCAGTGGGCACATTGTACTAAAGTATCGAATGGCTCTACTTCCATTGTCCGAGCGGCGGATAAAAAATACTAATAAAAAATATTACTAAGCCAAATAAGCACCCGTCAAGGGTCAGCCTTCAATGGTGAACTGTCGAATTGTGACGGATTAAAATAATATCTAATGAAACTTAACACTTTTAAATCTTGTCCCTTTATTTCTTTTAGACGAGACATGAATGGGCGACTTCCAAAAATATTATTTACTAGCACTTCTCCCGCGACTTTGACCGCTAAAATTGTGATAGCTCGGCTAATATCCGCGATATAAATATAATTTATAGCCTATAAATAATAAAATAAAAATAGCCTTTATTCCCTATAATTTACAAATCTATGTTTAAAATAGCTTTACCTATTAAGGGGTCACCCATCTCTGGATGAAGGCCTCCTCCATCTGTTTCCATCTGTAGCCCTTAAATAGCACCCACGAATAATGTATCTTTCTATCAATAAAATAAAAAAAATACTAATTGGATTGGAGTTCCGAAGATTGCCAATTATGTACCATTGGGTATATATACAAACATACAAACATTTACCTCTTAATAATATTAGTATGATAAAAGATTTCCGTTTATAACATGAACATGTAAACTTTACCTTTTAAACCCGTTTTCGTATATCAACGAAAATCATTTAACATAACACCGAGAGCTTACAAACAGTTTGCTTTACATAAGATAATGTTTGTCTTTAAATTAAAACAACAAGGTGTTCCTAACATCCTAACGGTCCTCCCTAAACGTTTTAAATGCATACAGACAGACAGTGTAAGCGCAATCACCGGGCGCGGTCCCACGCACTCTGAATAAGAAATATGAGCTGAACGGATACTGCTATTATCAAAACATTATTACAACACTCGAAACGACCCCACGACTAAAAATTAAACAACAATTGCCTTTAATATTCGCTCGTCTGTACCGAACTACCCTCGACTGGTAATATAAAAAATCTGTCAATCTGCCGTAGATCAATCATCCTTGGTGAATAGTTCGGGGGGTGCGAGACACGCTTCTCGACCGCAATCAAACGTCGCAGATAATAAAAGGTAGTCTATATTTACGTAAACGCATCCATTTGATGTCCAATATTATGCGTGGGCGCATCCGACACTGATTTCTTTTTGTTCGTCCCCATTCACTCCTTTGTGGGAGTTTAACACTTGAATGACGTTTTGCAAATATCACACAAAAGTCAAATAGGCGTTTTGATGTGGACTTTCAGTAGATTCTTTTGAATAAAGCCTAGAAAGGACCATTTCGTTTGTTCTTAAAACAATCAGAAGTAGACAATTGCCAACCTTATTCTTTCTAGAAGTATCTTTTTTGTAAAGCTCTTCGTTTTGCCTACATACCAAAGCACCCCGTGTTTTTTTTTCTGCCAATAATTCTAGGTTTCTCAAAAGCTTTTTACTAATGTTCACTCAATTGTTGCATGACAGTGTGAAATGGACCTTCTAATGAACAAGACTCAGCACTCTGCTGACCATCACTACAGCGATGCACAGGCGGCGATGTGCGCGGGCGCATCCACGTGCGACCACGCTCCGCCGCGCCCACGTGCCCACGCGCATCGCACGCGCCAGGTACACCTAACGCACGACGCGTGCCCAAGATAACGTGAAGTAGTAAAGGTAGGAAAAGAACAGGTATGATAACAAAAGGTAAAATTATTCTTGAATATTTGAAAATTGTAGACTTTGGGAAACACTTTTAATTATCCTGTATAATTATGATTTGAAAAAAATATTTTGTAGTCAAATAAATACTTTTAGTTATAAAATCTATTACTTTACAACAAAGGAAACCCGGAAAATATAGATTCAGTTTTATTATAATCAATTTGAAAATTACCTCTAATAATTGACTACACACACCCATCGATGCAGCACAGGACTCGTCCGTAGCCATTCAAGCTGACTAATGAGTGATGGCTTAGTAAATACTTAAACCACTGCAAGCTTCTTATACAGCATAAATGGTTACATCTTTGGCATTGTAGACTCTACAAGAACTCGTAGCAATTCGTAGCACTTTCGTAGCAGCCTACGGAAAAATAAAATTTCACTAAACGAAGCGGGGGGTCCTATTTCTTGGTGTAAACTGTATAAATCGTACAGGATGACATACAATATATACGTACAAGGATTAGAAACTCTGTACTGCTAGAGTTTTCGCTTCCCCCATATTTTCGATGAGCTTATTTACACCCTTTGCTCATAAAAAAAACTCAAATTCCTCAAAATACAATCTAATGAGTGTTTACGATGCTCAACGTTGGTACCAGTAATCGTAGTGTCAGGCGTGCACTTTATCACCGCGGCTAATCGCGTCGATTCGCGACCCCTGACGAGCGCCGTCTTATTGATGATCTGTCAATAGAAATCAATGGCTTTTTGTGGGTAAAGGCTTAGGCAGGCATTGGTTGTAAATGTTTTTGGATGAAACACTACAAAACACATGAATGTTTGCTCGATTAAACGCGCCTTTTAATTCAGAATGTATAGACATCACAGCTTTGTTAATACAAGCTTAATAATAAGTAACGTTCGTTAAAACCACATTAAATTCCACTATTTTGTATATTGTAAACAAATAATCGGCTAAATACATCAATCGTTTGCAACAATAGATGATGGTCGGTCGCGTGCTCACCATCGGACAATCTATTGATACCACCAGCTAAATGGCCACCGATGGGATTACAATAGTCTCAGCTTGTTTCCGCATCCGACTGACCACAGGGGAGCCTGATTGATCATTGAATATGAAGAATATACCTTTAATTTTACTAATCCGGAAATACAATTTTCTATAGCACTTCCCTACTTACACATTATTTTTAATTCACACTTTTTACCGTAACGACAAAAGCGATTTATTACAGAATGGTGTTGTAATATCTGTCAATAAATATAGGAAGGTAATTTGCAGATGCGTTGAAAATTGTACGCCGGCAATAACCGTACATCTCGGATGTACAAATATTGTTCTAATAACAATAAACATAAAGTATTCGCGGCGGCGCACGCACAACCCTTTCCCACCGCTCTAATTTTACTAATGCGTTCGACTAACAGAGGGGCAGTAAGTATTAGGTTAAATAAATGCATTAAAACTGTGTTTAACCTTTGAATTTACAAATTACTTTTGGATTGAGTTACCAATTTGTTACACAGAAATGAATTGTTTCGACTGTGGTCACCTGGAAATTGTGTGCACGTTTTTTCAGCAGTAGGTTCGCCTACAGTGTATATTTTTAAAATTCATCTCAACTTGACAAGAATATCTTGCCAGTCAACCAGCAATGAAGCGAATATAAGTCCTGAGACCCATTTGATTAATGTCTAATTAACCCCGCACGCGCTGAGAATCTTTTTAAGACCATCGCAACTGACAATGGCAATGAAATCCGTTCACATGGTATCCGCTGTCACAATCGTCGCTAATTGCGCATAATGAGTGGAGCAACAAACGCAATATGTTTTTTGCTATTATTTATGTGTACGAGCCCTTACACTCTGGCCACCCTACGCAGTTCGCGAGTTGAAATAAAATTTAATGGTCCGCCGGTTACGTTTAGCTTTATACGTTCAATGCTATGTGAAATATCGGATTTCCGGAGTTTAAAGGAATATCAGATTATCATTTGATCTGTTTTAGGTTTGTATTTTCCTGTTGAGTCATAAGTAGAGCTCGGGCATATTCCAAACTTACCTATTTCTTTATTTTATTTTATAAAATATATTGCTTAAACTATGACCATTTCTAACGCAGGAAACTAATATTTGTGTACTAAGGAAATGAAAGTGGAAATTAGTATTCGTTACCTCTTACATCTTGCAATCACAAGATGTTTTCCTGATTTAACAACGTCGTAATTACGCCAATCTATTCTTTGTATTGATTTGCATTGAGTCTAAATTTCTTACTACCTACAGCCCTACTCATAAAATAATAGGTATGTTTCTCCTCGGACCTTCATATAAATTTTAATAATCATGAATCATTCGCACCAAAATCAATCCTATAAACAGCTTTCCCACGGTTAGCCGCAAATGAACATCAATTAATTAAACCCACCAATCAAGGTTCCCACGTTATGATATCTAGAAATCACGCAACATCTTTATTCGTTTATTAGATTATTCCCCCATCGCCTCCCCATTGAAAATCCATTGTTTTTGGGGTTGGCGTGAAATGGGCCGACCGGTGAGACCATAATTACTTTCGTAATATTGCTACTCATCAAAAATTAAACTTTCGAGGGGTGACCTACTCTGTAATTTATTTATTAAGTTAGCTAGATAGTGATGCATAGAATTGGAACTTATTACGTTAATTTGTATTCAAAACGTTGACACTCAGACATGCTTAATTTTTTTACATCTTCTTTCGACTTACAACAATCACTGCCTCTACGGAAACCTATTCAAGTGAGTTCAAAATTCAAGCACTACAATAAATATCAATTTTATGGTATAATCTCACAATACCAACAATGTATCTAACGTGCTGCAATTAGTATAATACCACCATATATCAATCTCTCCCATAGAAACGTTCGCATAATTATGCGGAAATGTCGCGACGAGCCCATGTTTATGCTAAATAAACTGTATTTGAAAATTCAAATGAATCTACAAATTGGTCGGGGTGAATACAATACAGGAAATATTTATACAGTTTTGCACAAGTAATTGAATGATCTTGTATTATTATCTAAAAAAAATGGCTGATTTTTTTTTTAAATCCTAACTTTATAACTGACGGACTTTCATACAAACTTTCATCCCCTATTTAACTCCCTTAGGAGTTGAATTTAGAAAAATCCTTCCTTATTCCTTGTCTACATTATAAAGGGAACCAGTGTGCAAAATTTCAGTTTTCTAGGTCCAAATGTTTGGGCTAGGCGTTGATCGAGGCGCGCGTAACGGTGTGACACTTTTTCGTGCGTGCAGCCGGTGTTCATCGACTTATAAGACGTTTTTAATACAGTTGCTCAAAAAGTGGTGTATTGCAGGGACGTATAGCGTTCGGGATGTGGGCTATTACATACTAGCGCTTTTTTTTACCTTTCCCGAACTCGTGCGTTCTCTTTCCCAACTGTCAAAATAACGTCTATTAAAAAGAAAAACCAACCATGAAGTTTTTACTAAAGAGTTTTTGTGATTCATACAAATACGTATATTTCTAAAGAGAAGCTACCAATTTATTTCAATATCAGGTTTAATGATTTAATTGAATGAGTTAGGTTAGGTTTCATTTCATTTCATATCATTAAAAAAAATCTACTGAAGACTAAGCTGTATGGCAGTTCCCTTTGCCTACCAAAATGGGTGAAGAAAAATTAAACTCTGCTTGTATTCTACGGTTGGCGCCATTTTCCAGAAATTTTCTTTGCGAGTTTAGTTGTTTGTTACACAAAATGAGTAATTTCGGCCCTATTCTTTTTTTATTAACACCACCGGAACTCGGTATAATTGCACAAAATGCTTCGGAGAACATTTTACTGGAAAAGTCAAAAAGTCGTTACATATCTACATACGACGAATTTATTGAGTGAGAGAAGAGAAAAAAGCAAATAGTTTTTTAGAAAATGTTATGTTGACATACTTCTCCGAACTCTCAGCAAAATTAAAACCGTCTACGTTATGGTCGAGGTTTTTATTATTTTATTAAAATAATTGCTTCATTTTTTCGCAACTGTATTAAAAATAGTCGTTCAGTACACCTGCGGAACCGTCATTGCAACTTGTTCCGACTGTCAACCCTCGCCTTCGGCTGCGCCTCGGCTCGGGTAGACATTTGTCGGAACTCTTTGCAATGACAGCCTTTCCGCACTTGTAATGAAATATACTATATCACGTCAAAAATAAGTTCTACCACCGGTTGCTAAGGTTCCCAATTCCCGTTAGTGTTACAAATTTAAGGCATCATAATGTCTCGAGAGGTTAAGCACAGTTTTCTGCATTAACTTATGAAACGATCAGGCAGCAGTTACCAAAGTTTTATAATTTACTTCATTCTGAAGCGCTTTTTCAATCCTTTTTGCATCTTGGTTTGTGACCCTCTCTTCCCTATCTGAATTTAAGCTAAATAATTTGATTCTGTTTCTACACATTTCTTATGTAGAAGAGTCGTCCCTATTTAGTATCCTCTACTAAAGCTTAATCGTCAAATGCACAGGCAGGCGGCAATTGTTTACATATTTTAAATAAAATAAAAGATGCAATCGTCCAGCTTACTAACATAAACCATAAAATAAAGAAACAGTTGTCATAGTCGCGTGCTGCATGTTAAAAAGCAGCAGCTATCGGCAGCGAGGCGGGGCGTCGCCATGACTGCTGACTGCCGACCGGCGCGCGCGCACCCGCATCCTACAGATAACGGGCGACAATAAATTAACTAACGCACACCTACTACCTTTCACAACTATGAGTTTTCACCTTGTGTCTTTATCGTTCACAATAAACGTTATAGCCTATGTTAATAAAATCATCAATTTATTTTTAGTGCGAAATTAATGTGCTAGGAAAAACCCTACACCTTACAGGTATTTTATCTATCTCCACCACGGGCCAAATGAGCAACATTATACATTCGTAACAGCAAAAAAAAATACAAAGTTAAACCAAACTAATTTCAAAATAAGATATTCTGGTTATTCAATGCTTGTACCTATAGGTATATACACACACCAAAAGGATGATACTCAAAATATGAAATAAATTGACATCCATATTCAATAACTCACACAAGACACAATCAATACAAACGCAGCCGGCCAAGCTGAAGCTTTGTAAAGTCAAAAGTATTGCGCATTTTCACCAACGCATTAGTTCCACTCCACACAAACGACACAGAGGTCAATCACCATGCATTTGTTGTATGACAGCTATCCGCGGGGGCGTGCTATTTGTACTAACTTCCAAATAGTTATTTGATTAACTCTCTTTCATGTACATTCGTCTGTGTTCGTCTGTATGCGCGATTGTCTGCGGATTTTGTTTAATTTGATCCTTTGTTTGAACACCGTTTGTGTGGAAAGGCTTATGGAGTGGGGAGTGTACGCCACAATGCAGATATGGAGATGTGTTATCAATGGCCGCAAAGGGTTATCTGTGACGTCACGAACAGATCGCTACGTGTAGTTGATTCGGTTTATCTGACTGGACTATATTCGTGATAGGGATGTAATAGGATGGATTCGTAATCTACCTGAAAGCATTGTAGTGGGATTCTATTAATTTTATCGGATAAATTACTTCGCTTGTGAAGTGAAAAGAAAGAAAAAGCTTGAAAAGTGGTGGATATATCAAAAGCGTGTTCACGGTCTGTAACTATATTTTTTGAATCGTGATTCACATATTATTATCTACAGTAGCTTCATAAGACGACCCGTTTGAGAGGACTCACAGCATAAAACTAAACCTCCATCTACTGCTGTAAACAACATATACCATAAACAATGAAACTCAACTATACGAGGAAAACTTTAAATCGAATGAAAACGCGTGTGAAAATGTATCGCGCCGACACATGTCGCGATGTCGCTTTGATCACTGTTGACAGTGCGCTGTGTTGCTAATTCCGTGTTTGTACACTCCCTGGCGGAGAGCTCTGATACCAGCCTCCACTGGCAAATATACTGCACATGTACAAATTACTTTTGTTTGAAAAATATACACCTTCAGACAAAACTGTGCGTTAGCATTGGCGAAACATCAACTTTCAACTAAGAGGAGAAAAATAAAGATTTCAACGTGTTTTCATGTGAATACTATGTCAGTGCAGACACACACTAAGTATTTAGGTATATTTTCTTGTGAGTGTGTCTCTCCTCTGCAGTGGGAAAGTAATATACTGATTCTGCATTATTAGGAGGTCTCATGAAAAGCAATGACATCTAAATATATCATATTCGACAAGTGTTAGGTGTTCACAACTCCAAGTTTCAGGAATATTTGCACATTTGAAACTTCATTGGAATCCATCCATCTTTCCTTCCCTAAGAATTCTTATTCAACATAAGTATCATTTATCATACATTTTATTTAATTTTTCTGTAACTAACATTTGTAAGTATCAAAATAATAAAATCAATCAGTCATCCGCACAGTTCTAAACTAATCGTGATTGTGAAGATGATCTGTGGTCTCTGTGGAAGTGTTTCACCTATTCCGTCCGTATACCCGTCTACTTACAGTGAGAGGTTACTAGGATAGAACCGTCTGAAACTTGTCAAAGATAAGCATCCCCCACAAAGTTAAGTCGCTAAATAGTCCAGTACAAGTTGCGGCGGTCGCAAGTCAAGAGGTTCCGATTCGACAACTAGTTCATTAGTTGTTCACTGCACGGGTTTCAGCAAACCTCTACTGAAGTAAAACATACCTACATTGACTTTGAAGCAAGCTGTGCAATCTGACTTGTCATGCTTGCTTGCCAAGTACCATGTTAATGCAAAAGGAGTTAGGTAAAATCTTTACACTGAAATCTAACAAAATATCTTCTAATTAGCTGAAATTTTAAAACGGTCTGTCCCAATGGACGCCTGTTAAATTTCAATGGATATAAATTGTAGCAGGTTTTGGGCACTGCCAATAATAAACTTCTTCTAGTTCTAGGCCGGAACTGTACCCAATTTTGCAAATTGGCTACTTCCTTAGGGCTGGGGACGCAAATTGTTCGCAGACTCGAGTCTACTTACTCATGGGCGTCAATTGGTGACCGAGGCGATAACTAGAGGGGACTCCCTCTGCACCAATCATAAACCGACACTTGTGTAGTTTATTTAATCTTGTTGTAGAACGAAAACATGGAGAATCAGCACTGAAAACGGCCCGAAACTTCACTTTCGCAATTATTCAAAAAAGCTTTGCCAAGTAAAACAAAAAGTACCGACCGACAGAGATTACAAAAAATCTGAGCTGCAGAAATTAACTGAACACGAATGTTTTTGTTTTTTATCAATTTAAACCGTTTAAGCCCAATCCACGGCAGGCACTAACGAAAGTCACAACGGCATCGATCTTAGTAACAAGATAAACGGATAAACCAGTCCCAACCTGTCCCAGTTTCCAGTCTTAAGTTTGCAAAATCACCCTGAAGTTTTGCCGGTTTAAATCCTAACATAGACTCCGAAAGATTTCAACGGCAAAGCAATCTTAAAATCCCCAGGATTTGGATTAAACGGATTCACTCCATTAAACGGACGGCTGTGAGAACAAAAGACAGATTAAAAGTAAACAATTGATCAGATTAACCCAAATTGTCCGTCGTTTATTGCCACCGTTACACTTAATACCGTAAATAATAAACAAAGGTTCGTGAAAATCATTAAAAAATGGTGGAATTAAATTAAGTAACTTTGCTTTGCAAGATGTTTGTTTTGTGTCGCGAGATATTTCTTGAAGTTGTCGATTTTTTTAATAATTAATAGTTCGTGGAAATCATAAAAAAATTGGTGGAATTAAAATAAGTAACCTTGCTTTGCATGATGCTTGTTTTCTGTCGCGAGATATTTCTCGAAGTTGTCCATTTTTTTAATAATAGGCAACTTTGATACATCTTAACCTTTATTTCATGCGCCTATACACACATAAAAGAGCACATTGATTACATTAACCTCGTGTAAATTTTTAAACTTTTAATTAATTTCCCTCCCTTACCCTTTTCACTAAGTTTTACACAGATTAGGCCAGAAAATTCCATCAAAATCCACACGGCAACAGTTACATAGAACAATAGATACCTATGACCCTGGAAAAATGCCTGTGTTCCTAGCTTTCGCTTATTAAACTAGTTTTTTGGCATGTGTCTTGGTTGAAAGTTGCGCTATATTCTGAAGTTTTTCAAACTCAATTATTATAAAGATGACAGTTACACAAAACAGAGGCCAAGAGATCCAACAAAAATTATGATACCATTTTGCAATACAACATTGATTGAAAACAATGTGTTTCAAATGTGTTTTTTTCTTTAATAAATTACCAAGAAATATTAAAGATAT
This sequence comes from Xestia xanthographa, assembly GCA_905147715.2. Lineage (NCBI taxonomy): Eukaryota > Metazoa > Arthropoda > Insecta > Lepidoptera > Noctuidae > Xestia > Xestia xanthographa. Next base: position 19,335,836 of record LR990655.1, on the reverse strand, counting down.
CCCTTTTAAATATTTTAGAAATAAATTGCGTAAATGGTTGACAGAAAATTGTTTTTACAGTTTACAAGAATTTCTGCACCACAAAATTTAATTTTAAGATATAGGTATTAGTTTCGTGTGCAATATGTGTTATTTTTATTTAATAATTATTTTACATTACATATTAGGTATATGTTAAATTTGCATGCCCTAAATAGGCAAAATATGGTTTGTGCCTAAACCACCAACTTTAACAACTGGTAACACCTGTAGGTACGTATTTTAAGCAAATAAATTATTCTTATTCTTATCATTTCATGATTAAAGTTTTTTATTAGTCTTCGTTACAAGCATTAAGTAAACACGGAGATTAAACTAATCCAAGCCCCAGAAAACGTATTAAGAAAAGATTATGTCACGTTGTAGCCGGACAGTTAGATGGCAAAAACAAAGGATTTAACTAAAACAACTAAGAACCCGCTCTACGAACTATCCGTTTATTTAATTCTTACAAAACGTAGCCGCAATTTTTTTGACCAACATTTAAAAAAACATTAGAGATGAAACAACTTTATAGATTACCGAAGTTCTCTAGGTAACTGGAAAATACTAGAAAATTTATGTCCAGCATTTTCCAGTATTTTTACATTTTGAAACACTATGGCGACTCTTTTACACATAAATAAATAATCTTTTTTTGCAACACAATAATAACAGCTAGAAAGCAGCTTTCCCATGCGCACGCGTCGATCGTAACGTGCGCCCGCATGGAGCGCTCTGCCTCATTTTATTGTAGGAACGCTCCACATCTTGGGCACTTGCCTTATATATCGTGTTCTGTAATTATTATGTTACTGCAGCTGCAATGGGAAATACGTTGAGGCTATTTTACATTTTGCCAAGTAAGTATTTTCTTTGTCAAACTTTGCGTCGAAAATCTTAGTATAGAAATTGTGACAACGGATTGGAACTAGGTACAATACGCTCCATCATCATCATCATCTGCCTAGCCTTTTCCCTACTATGTTGGGGTTGGCTTCCAGTCTAACCGGATGCAGCTGAATACCAGTATTTTACACGGAGCGACTGCCTATCTGACCTCCACAACCGAGTTAGTACTGGGTAATACGAAAACCCTTGGTAAGACTGGTTGTCAGCCTTTTTGGGCCACTGACTACCTGTAACGACTGTCAAAGATCACAAATGACAGCCGGGATCAACTGCTTAACGTGCTTTCCGAGGGGGAAACTCGGTACGTAATGGGTAGTCACCCATCCACAGACCAACCTAGGCAAGCACGGCTTAACCTAAAGATAGACCCGAGCGGCTGTTATTATTTTGCCACGAGCTCCTCAATCTAGCTATAATACGCTCCATGATGTATTTATACTTATTCCTAGTTATCTATTTCATGATATGCTAGAATAGATACAGGCTGTTAACTTCTTCTGATTAAATTCTTCATAAACCCAGCATAGGTAGTATGTATTAATACCTATCTATTACTTAGTACTTAGTTACTCGTATCTCTTAATTACTTTTCGTTGTAGTAGAGAAAGAGAATAATTGACCGAACGCTGAAAATATTAATGTTATGTATCTATTTCAGAATGAAAAGCTAGTCAGATCTTAAAGAAATTAAAGGAAATTGTACCTAAATCATGAAGGCTGTATCTTCAGTGACTCTACAAAACTCTTCATGTCGCAATAACGTGGCAAAAATTAGGGTAAGTATACAGATTACGACCCCATCACCTGAGAGACACACGACAGGAAATGATTTCTTGTGTGGAGACACAAGAAATCATTTCATGTCGTAGACTAGATCTATATCCGAACTCTTCAAAATCATCTGTTCTTCTTCTTAGCGTGTAGATGGCAAGCTAAATTGACTCAGCCCAGAACTGAGCTACTAGTTTGGCGCTTTCGGTAGCGTAGGTACCTACGCTACCCGGCCGCCGCGGGAGACGCCCCGGGCGTCGGGGGCCACCATCACGTGGCCCCCGGCCACCGTAGGCGCGGGCCTGTGGACGGTGGGCTATGGGCTAGCTCGCCGTCCGTCCGTCTCATGACGACAGGCCGTGTCGACGGCGCGTTCGTGTTCCACGCGCGCCTCAAAGAGAGTCAGCAAAAGGGAAGGGGTCCGTAGGGACCGATGCCTGCCGGGGTTGCGGGACTGTTCGAAAGAGATACCGTGGCCCCGGAACACAAAGGGCGATGAAGGAACATGGATGGGTTTTAGTCAGTAAAAGTCTGACACTCCCTCCTGCTCCGCCCAGAGCGGGAGGAGTTATTTGATGATTTCCCATCCGAAAAAAAAAAAAAAAAAAAGGTACCTACGCTACCGAAAGCGCCCAGTATCAGTTCCTGTAGTGAACAAACAACAGGACACGCAGGACACGATAAATCATCCGTTACGATTTTGTATCAGATCAAATCTTAATCTCGATTTTCAGCGTGCTTAACAAAAACTATGAAAAAAAGACTTATTTTATTTTGATATTTCAGAGAAAACTGGTAGTTTACCGTAACGAGGCCTTATTGTACTGGTGAATATATCCTTAGGTAAAAGTTGAATCACAAACAATTTTCCGAATTACCGAAAAAAATCCACTACACACTTGGACATTGTTACGCAATAATGCGCCATGTGGTTGTTTACGTAACCTTATATTTTCAGGACTGTAAACTATTGACGTAAGTATACCTACTTTACAAAATAACCACCTCGCATTAGTACTCAACATTTTACAAAATACATTACTTACATTAACAACTGATAACGATATTCTAAAAATGGCAGCGCACTGAAAATTCCCATTTTACCTGAAAAATAGAAAAGTAACATTTTGGAAAACCGTCATTGGTGTTCAAGCTTGCATCCTGATTGGTCGGGAGGCGGTGTCATGATATCGGGGCTTGTTGATTGGTTGGTTGCGGTCCCCACCTCGCGGATGGTGGGGCCCATCATCCCTATGTTTATTTTTGTTGTTCAACTTAGTGAGCTATAAGCTTTCATCGTGTGTAGATGTGTTGTTCAAATAGTATCGATATTCGCGATAAATCGTTGACGTGTGCAGTGGCTTAATGGACTGTGATTGTTGTTTAGACCTGGACAGAATACCTGCATTGTGATTGTGAAGCTTTTGCATCTTTTCGGAGATGGTTATCCTGTAAGTAGCTGTTTATTATTAAATATACTTAGATCTTTTGTATCGTGAAAGCGGTGTATCACGCTAGATATTGATGAACCAGTAAATATAGTAACTTAGCGTAGTTCTTTAAAGAAGTAGGTAGGCACCTGAAACTTAATATATCAGTATATTTTTATATGTAGACAAACTCATTTTTATTGAACTCAAGTTTATTGGATTGTTTTGTGATCATATCAGACGGCTAGTTCATTCGAAATACTTTCTAAATAGGGACTAAATGAGGTTACAAACAAGTTGAGGTACAAAGTAGATTTGGCATACGCGTTTTCAGTAATAGTTATAAATATTCATTGTTTTCAGAAATTAATAAGGTATATTATAAATCTAATGATGTATTTAATAATCTATAACGGAACCTGCATCAAAAACTTAGGCACCTAAAAAGCTCCCGAGTGCAATCGCAATCGCAAACCATGTAAAGTAGAGCAAAGTGATCAAAGAAGTCACGGAGTTCGATTAAGAAGAAAAGCTTAAAGATAAACCAACCTTTATGTTATGGAATCAGGCGGAAATCCATGACTTTAATGTTATGCAAAATATTTAATGCTAAAACAGCGGGGAAAAAATATTTTTCGCAGAAAAAATAAATATTTTGAATAACATATTTTAAACAATCAAACATGATTCCTTGACCTTCAATATGAGACAAAAATATATTTATATTCAGTGTTTTAAGTAAATGTAAGCGTAATATTTTCATTAAAAGCTCGGCTTTCATAAAACAAAAGGCGCTTACATACCTATTTTACAAAGGTGTATGGTAATCCTAAAATAGTATAAAATGAATTACAACAAACACAAAAACACAAATGAATTATTACAAAACTAGCTTGTGCCCGCGGCTTCGCCCGCCCGCAAATTATATACTAAAACCTTCCTCTTGAATCACTCTATGTATTAAAAAAACCTGCATCAAAATCCGTTGCATAGTTTTAAAGATCTAAGCATACATAGGGACAGAGGCGGCGGGGGACTTTTTTTTATAATATGTTGTGATGAGGATAATAATGAAGGCGGTTTTCTACCGCCTTTGTTAGGATTGAATAAAAATGTGACTTTAATTCCAGCATTTAAGGAAGATGCGCCAAGGAGGCCCATTGAAAAACTTTTTCATAAAATAGTCATTCAATAGCATTAAATGGACTAAGAGGGATGTATTGATAATTTGATGAGCATTTTTCGAGAAATTCACTATTTTATCGTTTTGAATTTAAAGGCGTATTCGCATGTTTTAGTGGAATCTCCTTAATATATTTTAGTTGCAACAGCATTCAATTAAAATTTGGAAATACCTTCAATCCAATTCCTTTAAAAAGCATACATTGTTATTATTCTAAATGAATGAATGCATTGCTACTTTTTAATTTATTAAGAAATTGAACGTTTTTTTTAGTTAGTGTAAATTTTTGACTTTGTCAGTCAGGTGTTATTGGCACTTCACCGTCGATACGTGTTATTATATGGTCGCGAATAACAGTTTGATCAACATAGGTAGGTACTACAACCTGACACCGACCGACAAAACACGTAAGAAAACTTGAATTTCGCGAGGTACCGTGGCATTTCCACCTTTTAAACACCGCAAAACGAGTCCCCACTGTCCGGTCCGTGACTAGTCTATAATCAAATAACCAATCCAAAAGAAACGCCCACACCAAACAACACAATCGTTTACATTCGTAAAATTCAACCTCTTAAGAAACGACGTGTAACATAAATTACACTGTACGATATAGAACGAATAACCAGTTAAAATAAATTAAATAAACCATTAATAGCATATTACTGCAACGGCCAGCAATAGAGGCATTGATGGACGAACCACATACGTAAGTCCATCAATGCCTAGTTGTGGCCAAGGCTTTTAAAGTACTTTTCTCAAATAATGCGAGTCTCGCGTTGAAGAGTTTATTTATTTTTTTCAATAAACCGCTTTCTATTTACAAGCTAATTCGAAATTTAAATAAAACCTTTGATAAGTTACCTCCTTGGTTGTCATGTTTCAGAGTAAAAGATCGTTCCATTTTTAAATAACACGCACGACAGATATGAGTTTTTAAATTATTTGGCCGCTAAACACGAGAGATAGATTTTCATACAACTTTTGCCGGCCGCTGGTCGCATGTATCTGGCCAGTACAGTCGATTCAACAGATTCTTGACAGATCAATTTCGATTTATCTCGAAGAAGATTGTCAAAATAATGCTCAAATTCCCAAGCATGTTTGAGAAAAATAAAAAAGCGAGTTTACGGAGATGAATGCAGAAGAACGACAATCATGCCGTACAGACTAAGGTAGCTTTCTTTCTAAATAATATTAGCCCTATGTGAAATACCAAAAAGCACATTATCGAGCTTTTGTTACTCATCGATAGGTACTAAGATAGCAAGGTCCTAGGTTCGTTTCCCGGGTTGGGCAAAGTGTTATTGGATTTTTCCATCAGGAATTTCTCAGTAGCAGCCACGGAGTCTGGATTTGTGCCCAGTTGATGTCAATAGGTTGGTCCCTATTACGTGGGGCTTAAAAAACGTAACTGGAGAAATGTGGGCGTACTATGGTGCTCCATGTAGGTAATCCTTCGAGGATTATCTGCAGGCGTGATATTATGTTATAATGGTATGTAACCCATCCGTACCTGCTCTATCTTTCATTGTTTCGTCGGAAAGAACAAGCAGTTACCGAACCTTCAGTAGTTTCGACCTATAGTCTGCGCCAGATAATTAGGAAATAAAGGTCATTAACCCGCATACTTCTTCAGCCGTGTGGTATCCGGCAGAGTAGAATAGAACCAACCCATTACACTCACGGGTGTCGTATAAGGCGACTAATGTCTGAGGCAGAACACCTTGCGCCTCCGTAGACCAGAGAATGGGCAGCAGCGTTTTCTGTTAGTCTGTCATCACTGCGATCTCCAATCCGCCTGCCAAGCGTGGAGATTACGGCAAATTCCTCCCATCATGGGAGAGGCTTATGTCCAACAGTGGACGTTTTGGGCTGTTGTTCTAACTCGCATACATTTATTTAAATACATAATTCCGAAATAAAAAACGAATTAGATAATAAAAAACCGGCCAAGTGCGAGTCGGACTCGCACACGAAGGGTTCCGTACCATTGACTATATTTAGTATTTTTTGTTGTAGCGGCAACAGAAATACATCATCTGTGAAAATTTCAACTGTCTAGCTGTCACGGTTCATGAGATACAGCCTGGTGACAGACAGACGGACAGACAGCGAAGTCTTAGTAATAGGGTTCCGTTTTTACCCTTTGGGTACGGAACCCTAAAAACGAATAAAGTAATAAAAAACGATTCATAATATAATTATTTTCGGGGTACCTACACAGAGAAATTAAGGAAAGAGCAATATTGGTGCCGATTCCCTTGTTCACAAACTAAACTAAATTTAAGTTGAATGCATCTTTTTCTTTCTATTTCATTATGAAAAGGACAGAAGATAAATATTAGTTTAATCCTGTCAAAGTAGTCAGCACCTGACGTAATTTGATGTAATTTTAGTAGTCAACTTTTTAATCGCATGTAAAACTTGTATGGCGCTGATTATTTTGACAGAACATAACTAAAATTTATCTTCTGTCCTTTTCTTAGTGAAATAGAAAGAAAAAGATGCACTGAACTTAAATTTGGTTTAGTTTGTAAACAAGGGAATCGGCACCAATGACTTTTAATTTCTACTTCTCTGGCGCAGACTATAGACTAAAGAGGACGTTGTCCAAAATTATCTATCAAGAACATTGATTTAAATAGTAAAGATACGGTCGTCCGAACGTTCGCCGAACGCGGTCGCCATACAGAAACACTAACGCCATCTATTAGAACTACTATGAACTACGATGTCAATCGGCGTGGTCTGCCCCTAGACGTAACCTTGTAAGAGCGGGTATTTTTCGCACCGAATCAGTAGGAAATCTGCAAATTAAATACGTATTTTCACTGTACTTATAGATTTTTACAAGTAAGTACATAAAAACACATTTTAATTTGCTTGTAATAAACAATATAAATTATTTAATACATTTAAAATTAATGTTATGATATGAATTATTAAATCTTTTCATTTCATCGGCTAAAACGCGCGCCGCTGCAAAGTTATGTCTAACTTTTACGCGGCTTCGCGTCGTCTTTACCAAACGTTGAGACAAATACGAAAGAAAATTGTTTTAAATAATGTTAGAAGTTGATATAATATTTTTTTTTAACTTACCGGTGATAAGAAATGTTATCATTTATTTTATTGTGCTTTTTGTCGTAGTTCACGCATCCCTTCACGACACAACTTGGCATTTTTGCTTGTAAAATTTACGACCGCTCCCGAAGACAGCCGAACGCGTTCTAGTTTAGTTCGCTATAGGGAAGACCATTTTGGGACCACGTTCGAGGCGTCATTGTAACATGCGGTCCACCCAGTCCTTACGCAGTAATATATATGTCAATGATCAAGAATCTTTTTAACATAAGCACTTATAATAATATTTTAAAATGAATGGCCTACCTAAATAAAATACCTATCAGTTACATAAAATAAAATTGACCATTATAAATAAACAGCACGTAACATAAAATAAACTCGAAGGCAAACTGGTCAGGGTTGGGGAAGGTGCTGGCCGTGCTGGAGGGAGTCAATTGAATCTAATTGAAACTCATTGAAACTCTGACGTTGCTTTGTTGACGCATTAGGCCGCTAGTTTATTTTGAATAGGCGAAAATACTGAGCGTGGTGTCATGACGTTGTGTTGTGTTAGTCATAAGTTGTTAAGGCCCTTCTAACCCTAAAATTAGTAACTCTATTTGTGGTGGTTCAAACTTCGTTTGAAATTCGGATATAATAAAGTTCTAATCAGCTTGCACTACAAAGCGGTTGTTACGTCAGTCACTGCGGCCGAATAGCGCGAAATGAGTGTATTTTTTGCGATTTACAAAAAATCTATTGATTGGACTAAAAAAATAAAACACATAAGACCTTGCTTTATAGTTAGTTCAGTTAGTATTTATAGTTTCATGATCTGATTTGAAGTACTTTTTGAATACCAGCGGTTTATTGTTCGATTTGGAGGTAACTTTGGATTTTTTTTCTACCGAGAAAAGTTTATGGAATCGTCTTTTCGTCACACATAGTACCTAGCATTAATCCTCATCTTTACTATATATTTATTTCAAAATTAATGCTGCAGTATTTTAGGCGTAACGGAGGATCATGCTAAGCCATTTGAGGGATATATAGCCCTTAGGGAAGAGTCTCCTTTCGGGCTATCCATAAGGCATAAGGGTTTTTTTTTAAAGAATTTTGCGAAGATAGAGACGAACTCTAGTTTTCTATTGTGGCAAGGTATTTAAATCGTTCTTCGTATCTTGGGACACAAACACAAAGGTCTTCTTCTTCTGGAATCGATAACTCAGATTCTGTCCGACATAGCAACCAGGTGAACCAAATCAAGGTGGTGGTGGAGATGGTTTGGTTTTTCTATGTAGGTACCTATTTCCTTTTCCGTTAGGGGGGTGCAAGTGCACCCCCTTGCACCCTGCTGCCGGCGCCCATGGAACGTACATTTACGTACTTCGCAGTGGTTATAATCCCGCTTATATTCAGTCAGATTTCAGGGGAACTATCCCCCCCCCCCCCCCTGTATACGTGCCTGATCCCAAACCATTGTATTTAAAACGAAGATCCCCATTCGTCTTCCATCTTGTAAAAACGCAGACAATTTAAAAATATGTTCAAAGACTCGTCTTTATTTACTTACTCCCTCGTGAGTGGATATCTACACAAAGTTATTTGCCCAATTAAGGCACGGCCGCCCCTTCAGACGATGTAATTCTGAAGCAATTGGCTCAACGAGGGCTTGTGAGGGGGAACCGAGCTTTCTCCGCGATTTGGATGTTTGCTTTTTATTTTGTAAGGAACTTGAACAAAAGATTATAAATATTTAGGTAGGTGGATAGGATCAATTGTGTATTGTAGGTGTTTGTACCTTTTTATTAGGTAGAGTTTTGACGGAAAAACTTATACGTATCGGACTAACGTATAATGTATTGCTACTATCGAAAACTTTACTTCATACCATAATTAGGTATTTAGTTCTGTGTGGGTATCTATTTACTTAAGATGTGCTCTGTAAAACTGTATCTACTGCACTGCTACCAAAATGTTTTACAACCTTCCATTCTTCCACCAGCACCAGCAACCGCGAAATGTCGGAGGGCCAAACACCGGATTGGGACATAAACGACGCCGTGGTCCCGCGCGTGGCCGCTTTCGACACATTCGGAGAGTGGTGTGATGGTCACGTACGCCGCGTATACCCTCCAGGCTGTGAGGAAGCGAGGAGACACGCCTCAGGATGGGCCATGAGAAACACTAACAACCACAACGTACACATACTCAAGAAGAGCTGTTTAGGAGTGCTTGTATGCTCCCAAAGATGCCGCCTGCCTGATGGGTCCCGAGTGCATCTGAGACCGGCGATTTGTGATAAGGCGCGGAAAAAGCAGCAAGGTAATGGAATTGGAGGTATATTTTTAACTCTAATCACTATTTACTCTAAACACTTGACTTTTTTTAATCGCTATTGACATCGAGTAAGAATGTCGTAATGGCCGAGAGGTTAACGCCTCGTCTCTCAAGCATGAGGGTTCAAATCCGGGCAAGTAGGTACCAATGCGATTTTTTCAATTCATATGTAGATACTTTCTATGTTTATCTTGGACATCAGAGACATCGGTGAAGGAAAACATCGTGAGAAAACCTGGACTTATAATTAAGTCTGAAATCACCAACCCGTCTTGAGCAAGCGTAGTGATCAATGCACGTGCCTTCTCTGTATGAGAAGAGACCTTTGCCCAGCAGTGGGACATTAATAGGCTGGTATTATTACATAGAATCAGGCCATTATGCTACTTGTTACTTAGGTCCACTGTTTAACATCCTAAAATGCCACCAAAAATAAATTTCTAGTCAATGTCGTAGTATGATGCTGTTCAAGTTTTCAATCGATTTGGTAATGTTTTTTGGTAAAGTTTTCATATTTGCAGTAGGCACCTTTATCAGACAAGGCCTCTGTTGACCATCATTTTTCTCGTGATTACCTAGCTTTCAAACGGATTAAATAGAACTTTCCCTAATGTTAATTTTCCATCAACAGGCAAACCATGTCCAAACCGACTCTGCAGCGGCGGTCGGCTAGAAGTCCTCCCATGTCGAGGACATTGCGGGTACCCCGTCACTCACTTCTGGCGACATACAGAACACGCCATCTTCTTCCAAGCGAAAGGCGCTCATGATCATCCAAAGCCTGAAGCTAAAGGAGCTAGCGAAGTACGAAGGTCGCTCGGAGCTGGAAGAAGAGTTCGAGGCTTGGCTTTACTGCTAGCGAGGGAAGCAGCCATAGCAGACAAGATATTGACGAAACCTGATAAGCAAATGCCGCAGAAGATGTGCAATCCACATCCACAACCCCCGCCTCTGATACCGGATAACCAAAGAGGTGAGTTGAATTTGTTCTATGATTTTAATTTTTATCAAATCGGTCCCTGAATGTTTGCCAATGTTTACGCACGGTTGGCATCAACAAAAGTACTTTTTATTTTTAAGCACCAATGCGAATCGTTCAACACCTATTCTGGACCAAAGTGTAATAAAAGGCACAGTCTCATTTATTGCGTCATTAATTTCTTACGGTATCATTAATTTATATTTTTGTCCCGACAGTTCAACTGACATGCACCTGTGGACCATTCGAGTGTTCATGCCGGTGGCGCCCGGACCAGACTGCAGAAAGCTACGCCACGGCAGCGTGGACCCCCCAGGAGCCTCAGTACCAGGCATACGCACCCCCTGCGCCACCAGGACCCTCCCTTCAGCAGCAACATCACTACGACCCGACCGCATTACCAGCCGACGACATCTTCCACCCTGAAGAAATCTTCCAACTCGACCAACCCATCAGACTGGACTTCCCATTAGAAGAACACACCTTAGAATCACCACCAACCTTCGCTGACCTCAATAGCGAAAACTCCAGGCCTGAGGAAGCGTACTGGTTGGACTGGCAACGAGCTGCCGGCGGCTCCGAGTCTAGTGAGACCCCGTCCCCGGAACTGTTCGGCGGATACCAGCAGACTGAACCTTACTGCGAACAGCAAGCATACATGCCCCAAGCATATTACCCTGAAGAAGCGCAACAATACTATCCCGCTGAGAGTAGAACCTCTCCTGTAATGGACATGCAGGAGCAAAGGTTCTATAGGTACGGGCAGGATTGTACGCAAACTAACTTGGATATGCAGAATTGGAACTATTCAGACTGCGCGTTCACCAACAACGACATGTCTGAATGTAAACAGTACTTCGATGTTCAGCACCAACAAGCTGTGAACGCTTTCAGTGGCCTCTTATAATAATGTCCCTGTACATAGTTTTGTAAATTGTAAATATTTTTACTGTAACCTAGTCTAAGTTGTTAATTTTGTCTCTAAGATACAAAGATAGATTTATTATAAGCATTATGTTCCTACACTGGTTTTAAGGAAACTTATCTCCTTCATTTGAAATGTGAGAAAATAAAAAACAGTTTGTATAAAATGGTCTATTTATTGTATATAAAAATTACATTAAAATTGTCAATTTTACATTTTTAATTTCTAACAATAAAATTGGTCACTACAAAATAGTCCATAAAGCGATCGCACGATTTTATTATGCATTTGCAGAACATTCCGAAAACCTTCATAAAGACACGTTACACGACACCATAATTTAGACGACACACGTCCGCGACCCAAGCCTAATTCATTGCAAATGAGCTTATTCGTGTCTAGCACAAATGAAACTACGCGACATACCACTGATCCACCACGACGACCACAAGCAGTTCTCATGTAACTTCATAAACCGATATACCTTCACTTTCCATTACGAATTTTGGCTGATACCGAAATATCATAACTTAATTAAATTCGACACAATTATGGGTACCTATAACGATATCTCAAACAAGTATTTACAAACGATTGCATTAATATTGCAGTGTATTGCAATATCCGGGCTGGTATTGCACTATAACGGACAAACAACGCACCCGGGGCGCTACCCCACACAATGTGCACCCCGCATATTGCAACAAGTCGACCACATCACTGTCTCGTCCAGTCTCAACACAAGTTACAGTAAATATTGAGAATCTATATATGAAAATGAATTTATTGATATGAATGTTTACACTAAACACTATATGAAAAGAAATGTTTAACGTGGTCATACATACATATTTTCAAATTCAGAATATTGCTAATGGAGCCGAATTTGTTCGAACGGTTTTACATGTACAAATATACGTACAGCTAAATTTTAGCATTAATTTTACACTTAATAATAGGCCCCTAACTCATTAATTACTCGACATTTTGTGATTCGCACATGTAAACCGTTCGGCGAGGGATCGAGGAGAGCACAGCACGCACTATCACAGCAGTCGGCATTCCGCCGCTAGGAGCCTCTAACCGTATTCCCATCAGGCGTAGCATGGAAGTAGGACTAGAGACTCCGGTAGCCCCACGTCGGGCGCCACATATAATAAGGCCACAAACAAATTTAACGTGAAGCATGTCATCTTATTTTTCAATAACACCGTAATTTGCGCTTCGAACGAATCTAGTTCAGTGTTAGAAAGGCTAAAACAACATTCGGACGCAAGTGTCTGTGCCTCACTTTACATAATTTATTTAATTCTTCTCTCGTACTCCCACCGGAGTGTAGGACAAACAAATCACTGTCAGCTCGAGTGATCACTCACTCTAGCGAAACTATAAATATCATAAGTATCTAAAAGCTACAATGTGGATCGGTAAGGGTTCAGAGCTCAAATAGGGGCGAGATCGAGTGTTTAAAGCATTAACATCGCTGAAGCCTATCGACAAAATGTAAGAAGAATTCCTAAGAGGAACGACTGTCCTACTAAATAATCACTATGACTTAGTTATCAAGATAGTACTTATAAAGGTAGGAGAATCTTAAGGAGAATGTGACTCTAACCATATTAGACACGTATCTAGCTATTAGACATAATATAATGCACTTCGTCGATTTGTGAACAAAGCGCTGAGTCTGAAATCAAGTACACAGCGATACCACATATATTCATTTTTGTGCTAGATTATAACTTGATAATCACCAATAACACTATACTACAATAAAATAGCTAACATGGTTTGGTATTCAATTAGAAAAATAAATGATTCTATTTGAAAAATAAGAGGGTATTAAAGGAACTAAAATATAACACAACACAACGTAGAGATAATAAGAAATATAAAAAAATACGAATACATTTGCAACATAAGATCACGTAAAGCTTGAACACGACTAAACGAATTTGTACTATTGAGAAGAAATCACTGCCTAATTGAGATACGAACTTCAATAGAGGGAAACGAAGACGGTAATTTCTACGTTATATTCTAAATAGACATAGAATATAGGAGAGAGAGGGAAACACGGAGAACTTGCGAGATGTGTACCGCGACAGATGTGACCGGGAGGGTGGAAACAGTACCGGGGAAGACTACAGACCGGCCGCTTCGGTACACGCATGATCTCCAAACGACGAGTACACCACGACCGCGTCGAATGAAGTTGCGCACGTTCATGAAAAGGCAAACTCGACGACCACGCACACGAAGTTGTAAATAAATGGAGTGCTACTTCTCTCCCCTGCTCGTTGATCTAGAGGTTTTAATCAGATCCGCCGTATCCCACGGTTCTTTATAGAAGCGTTGTTTGTGCACTTTAGCCGTAGCAATCTCCTTTCTAGCCATATCGGCGTCAATCCTGGCCAGATGAGGCTGTTCAGTGAGTATAAAACTCATTCTTTCATTGTCACTCCATTAGTTTAGTATGCGTGGCGAGATACTAGGTGGGTGTAGGTGCGGGCGGGTGGGTGTGTCAGGGCTCGGCCTCCTGTGCGAGCTCGGAGGGCCCCTGCACGTCTCCGCGGGACACCACGGCCACCGCGCTCACTGTCAGCTCCAAGGGCTCTGTTCCCACGCAGCGACCTACGCTGCACTCCATGTCAGTACTGTAACAATAATGTAGAATAATAGAGATGATGACTGACTGAAAAAAATATGATTCTGTTTAGTCCGCCAGTTAGATTATCGAAAAATATTGGTTAAGTGATTTTTGTTTTATCAAATTAATAAAAATTGACGAAGATAAAACGCATCAAAGATCATGAGTGGGGGCTCATTTCGTTAAAAAAATTACTAGATGTGACGTCACACGAAGTTTCGACGCATTTTTTGTTTACGTGAAAAAATATGTGGCCAATGTTTTTTTGGAAATGTATCTAACGGACTTATCAGATTTTTTTTGTCATCTACCCTATTATTTATAAACTAAGCTAAGTGTGGCATTCTAGCATTTTAATTCATGAACAAGCTTTTACTTTCACTACTTTTTGAAAGACTTTAGAGCACAACTTTGTAGTAGTTTTTTTTTTCTTAAAATTAGTTCTAACCAATTGGGAAATAATAGATGTGATACATTTATCAGTGTACAAAATGACTTACACAGCACTTATAGTAGATAGATGCATCCTAGCATTCTGCCACTGCTCGCTAGCTTCGATAGAATCCAGCTGATCTTCAGAGTGCGTGTGCGCAGATGCAGCGGAGACGGGATCGCTGCAGGATACAGGCGACTCCAGATTGATCAGCGTTCCCGTGACCACTTCAGCCGCTCGAGCGCTTTCCTCTGTCGCTGAACTGGTTGACTGACTTGTGTCCACTGATTTCTGTGGGTCTGATTAGAAAGGTGGACGGTCATATTTTATTGTAGCTGCTTTTTTTTACGGGCAGTGATTGCCGGTTACGGACAGGATTAATTGTTAATAATTTGGGAGTTATTAAAATACAGAGATACAGTTCCGAGTGTTGCGACATAGAATTGTTTTACTATGATTTATAATAATTAAACAAGTTTTCCGGTAATTAATAAATAACCCTAAAGTGTCTTATAGTAGAACTTATGACAATTTAGAAAAAAGTACGAAAAAAATCTATGTAGTACCTGTAAGCAAGTTCAATTTATTTTGGAAAATTAGTATGAATTAATTTTTAAACACAGTTTAAACATCTTGGGTAAAAAAATGTGTATGCATACCATGAATGACCAATAATTTTAAAATAATGTCGGTTTCAAGTGGATTTGATAATGGTATAATTCATAATTGTATCTGCCTTAAATAGTGAATTATTGCTATTAATATAGACAAGGAGAAAAAAAAATTATAAGATAGATTTTGTTTCGTATTTTTTTTCTGAATGTCCATAGGTTTTCCTATGGGCCATTTCAAGGTTATCCATTCGTTGCCGGACACCCTGTATAATAATATAATATTATATTATCTGTGATAATGGTATTATTGCACCATGCGGGTCGCCGCAGAAAAAAATTATTACAACACAGAAAAAATGAGTGAAAACTTAGAATAATTAACGTGTTTCCTTTTCACTATCTTGTAACCATTGACTACTGAGGCGACCCTTCAAATAGTCAACCTACCATTTATCCGCGGTTGATCTCCACCATATTAAAACTAAAATAAATGAACCCAAATGGCGATGAAGCAAAACAAATAAGCATGACGAGTGGCTCAGCAAGCTAATGAAAATCGTGAAAGATGAAGAGTAATAGGCAAAGACCTGGAGCATGCATGTAGGTCAACCATTTCTTGAGCGGGCGGGCGTCTGCGAACACCGGCAGCACGCCGCCCTTCATTGCATCTGCAACGCAACGCGCGTGCACGGTTACACAGCGAATACGTACTATGAAGTGCGGAAAAGAGATAGCGCTATTCGTCTATAGCCCATCTCTTTGTCACACTGAAACAGTGATGCCATAGTACGGACCACAAACAATGAAAAAACATAAATATACTAATTGAAATGTTCAAAACACGCTTGTAGTGCCAGATGAAGTCTCGCTTTAACAATGCATATTGTTGTTTTTTGCAGGTGTCAAATTAATTATTTTATCAACATTTAAACACTTCTTATGAAGAGCAATTTTTTTAATAAATTATCGCGTTTTGTTCCTATACGAGACAATGATCACTACACCACAATTTCAAGCATTTTGCATGTTTATTCGAATATTATGAAAGTCAGGTCACACTGCTTCTTTTTGTACAATAGTCTGGTAAATGAGTGCTCAAAAGGGGGGTGTGGTTGGAAAAGTCGAAAGCAGAAAATGTGACTTATGAACTTCGTTTGGACTAGTTAGAAGATAAACATATTAAAAGTCCTGACCCCTCCGAGGTGAGCCCGAGGGGGGGGGGGGGGGGGGGGGGCAAAGAAGGTCCCGTTTTTTGGTTTTTTGCTTATATCTCGAAAACGATGCGTCGTATAAAATTTTGTTGTACTACATAATAAAACCTCATAAAATTCTCTACAACTTTGTTTGTGTCACACTTTTTATCTATCTCCAATATTTAAAAAAAAAAGTAAAAAAAAAAAAATTGCCAAGTTGTAGAGAATTTTATCAGATTTCATTGTGTAGTACAACAAATATTCGTGCAACACACCGTTTTCGAGATATAAACCAAAAACAACGAACGGGACAGATTGTAGGAAAATTTTTAAAAAATTGATCGTTTTTCGGAGCTCATACCAATTCAACGATAAGAGATAGATAAAAATTTGAAAAGCAAAGTTGAAGAAAATTTTATGAGGTTTTATTATGTAGTACAACAAAATTTTGTACGACGCATCGTTTTCGAGATATAAGCAAAAAACCAAAAAACGGGACCTTCTTTGCCCCCCCCCCCTCGGGCTCACCTCGGAGGGGTCAGGACTTTTAATATGTTTATCTTCTAACTAGTCCAAACAAAGTTCATAAGTCACATTTTCTGCTTTCAACTTTTCCAACCACAATCATTCATTTACCAGACTACAAGCTGTTATGCAATATTAAAGCAAGTTTTTAAACATGAGGAGGGAGTTTCAGAGGCACTGTGCTAGATTAAACCAATGGCGTCTATTTGGTTTAACAAAATTGTAGTAAACTAAACAGCGTGGACAAGCGCAGGGGCAGAAGCGAACACTACACATTGAGGGTGCTAGCTTAAACACCAGTGAGACACCATAAAAGTGTTCCATATTTCCATAAAATGATAATTCAAATGATATTTCCATGAAATGTGCCAGATTGAAAGCATTTATACCCAATTGCAAATAAGGGTAATTTTAAGATCTACTTGTGCATGTACATAATATACAGAAATAAAAATTACCCTCCATTTTTTGACGTTTCTCAAGGCATCTCGCTGTAAAATTTTGATACAATCGGATAAGACACAATAAGTACACAGACAGACATACGAAGTATTCTTAAATGAAGTATATATTCCAAACATTTTATTATTGTGATCTTTTTTATTTAAAATATTTATTATGGTGTCTCACCGGCTTTTATCCGAGTTTTCAGGTTTTTATAGTAAATAAAAACGCTTCTTTTTTCCATCATAATACTCACATGTTTAATACAAAAAAATATCCTAAAAAAACATTAGATGAATAAAACACAATATGAGCCGAAAAATTCTAACCTTTTATGAATTTGAAAGACTGTACAAGTGAACGCAAACATATTTTATGGAACTTTGAGTGATGGAAAAAGTCAGAAATACCATGAACTTAATAATTTACAATTTAAAAGTGTATTTATTTATTAATAATTTTTCGAGAGCTATCTATATGCTATGGTTGAAGGGAGTTTTAGGTGTAAGTGAGTAGTAGGTGAGTGTGTACGTACCGCGTGTGTGTTTGTGTTCGCAGCAGGGCGGGTGCGGCGCGGGCGGCGCGCGGGGCGGCCGCACGCGCACGCGGTAGAAGCGCGAGCCGCGCGGCATGCCGTAACGGTTGCCGCTCTGTCACACATTCGGGGAAACTTTATTGTTAATTACCCAACTAGCAAAATACCCTTACAAACAAAAGCTTTAAGAGCGATGGTTTCATAGAAGGTTTATACGTGTTCTGATTAAGTCAGAAACTCTTGATACCCTTACAAACAAACGGTTATAAGAGCTATGGTTTCATATAAGATTTATATGTGTTCTGATTAAAGCGGGAACTCTAATAGTGCTCTTTTATAAGTCTATTTAAATTTTAAGAGCATTCATACTTGTAACATATTCTTATAGACGTATATAAGAAAACGTTATATAATATTCATAAGAGTAGTGGCATTATAAGCGCCTTTTACAAGTCTGATTCTTACTTAATACTCATAAATACATTTTATAAGTATAGTCAACCTTAGAAGTGACTATAGTAAGTGTTTCATTAGACTTCTGTAAAACTAGTATTTTAAAAGTGTGATTTATCTCACCTATGACATATTAAAGAGTAGTAGCACTTCAAAAGACCTACAAGTGTCTTAAACAATTCCCTATTAAGGGTTATTTATTTTATTTGTTGTGTTGACTCCAGAAATTGTTATAAAATCAGGAAATAGACCATTTTAATATTTAGTACATATTATCATTAAGTTTCTGTTAAATCCTTCGACTTCGTTGTATGGCTTGCTTTGCCTTATTAAGGAACCCTAAAATTATGAGCAACATGGCCGTGTAAACAGTGGTTTTAGGTTGAATTTGACTTTTTCGAGTGCGATATAAACCTTACACAAGAGTACTGGTCTTATATTACTCTAATAAAGCGCTTTTGAGTCGTGTTTAGTCGTAATGGCGACATTTTTATATTATTTTACAAATAATAATAAAAAAAATATAGTAAAAGACACATTTTTTAAAAGGCCCGTGAAAATATTGTGATTAAAATTTCAAAATAATCGAGAAATAGTACTTCGCAACCTAATAATCGCATATGGTATGTGAAAAATACATGAGTAAGAAATTAGAAAATATACACATTAGCGTTTTGTAGAAATGTGTAATAAAATATAAAATACTTATGTTTTTATTACTTCGCAACCTCAGGGCGGTTTGTGATAACACTCATAATAGGAAATCACAAAGAGGACTACAAGCGATATTACACTTCAAATAGTATTTTATTTTATTTGTAAGAGGACTTTAAGGTTATTTACCCTTACAGCGCTCCATTGTAAGTCACTTGTAAGTTTATTTGTCATTATAAAAGCATCAGCAAGAGTCTTGTAAGTTTGGAAATACACTTCGCGAGACCATTACAAGGCAATTGCAAGGGTGAATACACTGATAAAGTGCGCCCAAATCCATACTTATAAGTCTGCTTTAAGACTGAAAAAAATTTGGTCTTGGGATATTTGTAAGATTATTTTTTGCTAGCTGGGTAAGTACCTACTTACTTACTTATCGAATACTAAAAAAAATATGATTCTGTTTAGTCCGTCAGTTAGATTATCGAAAAATATTGGACACGTGTTTTTTGTTTTATCAAATTAATAAAAATTGACGAAGATAAAACATGTCAAAGATCATGAGTGGGGGCTTGTGACGTCACACGAGTTTTCAACGCACTGTATCGTCTTCATTTTTTGTTTACGTGAAAAAAGAAAAAATACGTGTCCAATATTTTTTGGAAATCTATCTGACAGACTAATTAGTTTTTCTTTTGTCATCTGCCTTATTGTATGCTGCATACTTTGTTCGAAATCGAAAGACACTAAGAAAAAGCCAATGGAATAATACTACAATCAGCACTGAGTAACGTTTGAGTTTCAGAATTGTTATTTATGCAACTGGTGTATAATAAAAAACACGAATGTGATTTCGCCTCGTGTGACAATAGTATCACATGAGTGTTTTATTACCTAATTATGTACAGTTGCATACAAGACTTTATCTACATCCATGATATGAATCCTCCATAAAAGTATCTAAAACAGTTAGCTTATAGCACATCTTCAGAAAATGATGTACTACTCTTAGTATTTTCCAATTCATAAAATCTTGGTACGCCTTTTCATATTGTTTCCTCGACTTTTCTGGTAATAATTGGTTAGATATTTTATTTGCGGCATTAGAAATATCTGGTGGTGTGTTATCAAAGCTTGTATCACTCATTTTTGTAAACAACAATAGTACATACATTGCGTATTAAGGGCGGTAAGTAAGGAATTACGACCGAGACTCTAGTAGAAGGCCGAAGTCGAAGACAGGGCTTTTTGAGTCGAGGTTTGTAATTCCCGTACCGCCCGTGACAGATAGTACAATGTTTTTCATCACATTTGCGAGTAAATAAATAAAAAAATATGGCAGAAAAACTTATCTATTAAAATTTATAATCACTGTGCAATTAGTAAAATTACGTTTTTTTGGGGAGTCTTATTGTTTGAGACAAATCATTAGTAATATTTTCTTCCTTATTAGAAATTGTGATATTTTACTTCTAACAAACATTTTAATAATTATGAAATACAGCTATTTAGAAGTCAGCACAATAAAATTATTATTACGAAATTGTTTTTTTTTTTTCTAATCGGATGCCAGGCTTTTAACCTTACTTTTAACCCACACCACAGATAATACAAATGTTTCGTTCAGAAAAATTAAGGGCAAATAGGTACGTATACATACAGCCATGACGGTGTAAAAGTAATACGTAGCGAGATTGCAATAAAATTCTTGTCATAATATTTGAAGACAATTTTTTATTTCGATCTAATGTAAACTCCTTGCTTGCGTAGCGAGATTGCAATAAAATGAGAGGTTTTCCTTTTGAGGTTTTAAAAAAAAACTTAGTTTCCAAGAACTCTATAGATAGCGTTGAACTTACTATGCCAACGCCAAAACGCTTGAAAAATAAAACATTGTGTCACGTCACATACTCTCGTTGCCTGACACTTTCATTTGCTTAACCTTCCGAATATAACCAGCATTTCTCGCGCTTTGTTAAAATCAGTTTTTTTAGGATCCGTTCCTTGCATTATCATACTTACTCCTAGCGCCATCTATCCAGCGACTAGGGAAGAGCTAAAAAGAAAATCCCTCATTCCTGCTTACATAACATTTTAAAGACAATTTTTTAATTTCGATCTGATGTAAACTCCTTGCTTGAACTTGAACCTGTATGACCTGTGTGCAGTGATACAAATTTAAAAAAAATACTTACCACCCTTGGGCTTCATGGGAAGAAAAAGGGTCGAGGGTTTTATACGGGGCTTTGCGGCCAAGTTAACCTGCATGTTATGTTACCGTTTACGTGCCACTGTGATGAAATAGTTATTTTCAACACATTTGCTCAAAAACTGCATTTACGGAGCCTGTATACATTGTTCGAAAGTTAAAAATTACGCACCATACAACGGAAAGTGCGGTAAAATAGGTACTCTCACCTAAGTGCCTATTTTACCGCATACCCCATTGTATAGCACCGTGCGTATTCTTTACGGTTTTTTTTTTAATTACGGCGCCGACGTAAATTTTGTTTTTTCTTCATGGGTGTCGTTTTTGTGGTTTTTGGGGTCGCTGATAACGAAAATGAAGTCAAAATGAAAATCCAAGATGGCGCCGACAAAAAAAATTCGGTGTTTTCTTCATGGGTGTCGTTGTCGTGGTTTTTGGGGTCGCTGATAACGAGAATGAGGTCAGATTGAAAATCCAAGTTGGCGCCGACGAAAATTTTCGTTTTTTCTTCATGGGTGTTGTTTTTGTGGTTTTTGGGTTTTGGGGTCGCTGATAACGAAAAAGAAAATCCAAGATGGCGCCGACGAAAATTTTCGGTTTTTTCTTCATGAGTGTCGTGTTCGTGGTTTTGGGGGTCACTGTTTGTTTCATTACATATTGTACTGTTTTCTCGCAAATGTGTTGAAAAATGTTGTATGACACACGTGCAGAAATTGGTATTTACAAACTAGTGACTATGGTAAGCCCTTGACTATATTCGTCTACTCGTTTGTAAAAACCAACTTAACGCACTAGTATCATAAATAACTATTAGTACAGCACTGGTGTCGATTCTGTTGTGCACAAACTAAGCTTAATTTAGGCTATTGCTGTCTTTTTCTCTGTTATAAAATTAGAAAGACGCGAACGTAATTTAAAGCTGTCAAATTTAATTGTAACTAATATTTCCATACAAATGAAGGGTGCACATAAAAACATGTCGACTAAAAACACGGTGAAAACTCAGTTCATAGCAGTAGCCGTCCTTTTCTCGCACTGCCTTTTAGTAAAAGATAGCAATAGCCTAAATTAGGTTTAGTTTGTGCACAACAGAATCGACACCATTACAACACCCGTTTGGATGGCATTATGGTTACTATGACACTGGTTGTTTTAATGTTGGCAATAAGCTAACTGTTTCAGACACTTTTATGGAGGACTAGCGGACGTCACGCGGTTTTACCCGCGTATTTCCCGTACCCGTGGGAGTACGGGGATAAAATATAGCCTATGTTATTTAGGGTGAATGTAGTATTCTAATGGTAAAATATTTTTTGAAATCGGCGCAGGAGTTTTGAGTTTATTCATTACAAACATACACACAAAACGCAGTTGGGTAAATACAAATCTTTCCTCTTTATAATATTAGTGTAGATTTAGTAGATTTATAGCATGGGTGTAGATAAAAATATTAATTAAATGTTATTACATCATCTACAACTAGAATCGTATTGCGAACGACCCTATATAGGTTGAATAGACAATAATAACTCACCTTCTTAGCATAACAGTACTCCTTGGACTCGACCGCGGCGACTGCGTACAGTCGTCTCTCACTTTCGTTCTTGACCTGTATGCTCAGTTCTAATGCTGGCAAGCAGTCGCTGTGCACGAAATACATTATTGACGCTTCCTGTAAAGAGAAACATTTTCTCGTTTTAAGATTGTTTGGCATGTCTATTTTCATCCTATCGGTAGGTAGGGCCGTCGTTTATAAAAAATAAATAAAATTCATTTATTTCAGGTTATTGACCAATATTACGTAGATACAAAACACAAACAAAATTTTTGTCAATTTTAGTCAGCTGATTGAATATTTAAAAAAAAAACTAGAAAGATAGATATTACAATAAAATAAAGATATAGATATTTTTATTTTGCATTTTGATAGGATCACATTGTACAATTTTAGTTATTATAAAAAAAAAAACTTCCTAAATCTCTCCTCTCTCTCTAATCTACCTATGAGTTTGTTGTGTTCTGAAACGAAACACCGGCCCCATCTAGATTTAAAACATAACATGATGTGACGTGTCAAATTATACTATATAAAGCTCGATTACCACTCACTCACTGACTCACTGACAGAATTGTTCTCCCAGATGGTGGATGGGGAGGTGGGTATATTTTGACAGATTCGTAAACAAGTAACTCCCGCGAGTATGGGAAAAGTGCCAAACCTCCCCTTTTCGTCCCCCTTCCTCCCCCTCCCTATCGTATCTCGGAAATCAAGAGACTTGGAACATTTTTTTTTTCAGATTCGTATAGAGGAGGCTCGGGAAAGTAAAAACCAGTTTTCAAAATTGACCCTTTTTCCCCCCTTCTCCCCCCTTTAGGCGGATCTCGGAAGTTGAGAGACTTGGAACATTTTTTTTTTCAGATTCGTAAGAAGGGGCCTAGAGTTAGTCAAAACCATTTTTCAAAACTTCCCATTTCCCCCCCCCCTTCACCCCTCCCCTCATCATATCTCGGAAACTAGGACACGTAGCGGCTTTTTGATTTTTGCTATAAATTATTATTGAGGGGCGTTTAAATTTGTAAACGGAGGGTATCCTCCCCTCCCCAACCTCCCCTAAAATTGAAAGGGCTGTAACTTCGTAACGGTTAGAGATAGCCATTGGGTGCTTGAACAAATATTATAGTAGGCGTCGAAACCTGTCCGGTGGTGGTAGGTTCTGAGTGGAGCGAACCTGCGAGACCAAGTGGAGCGGAGGGGGGAGGTGGCGAGCGAAGCGAGCCGGCGACCTCCATAGCGTAACGAAGGTTGAGTGGGTGAAGCGTAACTCAGCTTTTAACGATTCTAATGAATTCTTATTTTTATTTTTTTATTGATTTAGATTTTAGAATGTTTTAGGGGTTCTTAAGGGTTTTCATACTGATTTAGGGGTAGTTGTAACGGATTTTCCAATTCGTTTAAGGATTCTTACGGATTCTCAAAATTTTATAAGGGTAAGAAATACTCAAGAACACGACGACACGCGAGCTGCGCGCAGCTCGCGCACCCACGCAAATACTAGTTATACTATATAAAGCTCGATTACCACTCACTCACTGACTCACTGACATAATTGTTCTCCCAGATGGTGGATGGGGAGGTGGGTATATTTTGACAGATTCGTAAACAAGTGACTCTCGCGAGTATGGGAAAAGTGCCAAACCTCCCCTTTTCGCCCCCCTTCTCACCCCCCCCTATCGTATCTCGGAAACCAAGGGATTTGGAACGTTTTTTTTTTCAGATTCGTATAGAGGAGGCTCGGGAAAGTAAAAACCAGTTTTCAAAATGGCCCCCCTTGCCCCCCTTTTCACCCCCTTTAGGCGAATCTCGGAAATTGAAAGACTTGGAACATTTTTTTTTTCAGATTCGTAAGAAGGGGCCTAGAGTTGGTCAAAATCATTTTTCAAAACTCACCCCTCTCACCCCCTTCACCCCCACTTCACCCCTTTTTTACTATTGAAAAATCTTTTGATTCTTACCTAAAACTATTGAGGGGCGTTGAAATTTGTATACGGAGGGTATCCTCTCCTCCCCAACCTCCCCTAAAAATAAAAGGGCTATAACTTCGTAACGGTCAGAGATAGCCATTATGTGTTTGAACAAATATTATAGTAGGCGTCGAAACCTGTCTGGTGGCAGGTAGGTTCTGAGTGGAGCGAACCTGCGAGACCGAGTGGAGAGAAGGGGGGAGGTGGCGAGCGAAGCGAGCCGGCGACCTCCGCAGCGCAACGAAGGTCGAGTGGGTGAAGCGTAACTCAGCTTTTAACGTTTCTAATGAATTCTTTTTTTTTAACTTTTTTTTTATTGAGTTAGGTTTTAGAATGTTTTAGGGGTTCTTAAGGGTTTTCATACTGATATAGGGGTAGTTGTAACGGATTTTCCAATTATTTTAAGGATTTTTATGGATTCTCAAAATTTTATAAGGGTAAGAAATACTCAAGAACACGACGACACGCGAGCTGCGCGCAGCTCGCGCACCCACGCAAATACTAGTTATACTATATAAAGCTCGATTACCACTCACTCACTGACTCACTGACATAATTGTTCTCCCAGATGGTGGATGGGGAGGTGGGTATATTTTGACAGATTCGTAAACAAGTGACTCTCGCGAGTATGGGAAAAGTGCCAAACCTCCCTTTTTCGCCCCCCTTCTCACCCCCCCCTATCGTATCTCGGAAACCAAGAGATTTGGAACGTTTTTTTTTTCAGATTCGTATAGAGGAGGCTCGGGAAAGTAAAAACCAGTTTTCAAAATTGCCCCCCTTGCCCCCCTTTTCACCCCCTTTAGGCGGATCTCGGAAATTGAAAGACTTGGAACATTTTTTTTTTCAGATTCATATAAAGGGGCAACGCGTTAGTCAAAATCATTTTTCAAAACTCCCCACTCTCCCCTCTTTCACCCCTCCCCCCATCGTATCTCGGAAATTAGGACACGTAGCGGCTTTGTGATTTTTACTATAAATTATTATTGAGGAGCGTTTAAATTTGTATACGGAGGGTATCCTCTTCTCCCCAACCTCCCCTAAAAATAAAAGGGCTATAACTTCGTAACGGTCAGAGATAGCCATTGGGTGTTTGAACGAATATTATAGTAGGCGCCGAAACCTGTCTGGTGGTAGGTAGGTCCTGAGTGGAGCGAAGGGGGGAGGTGGCGAGCGAAGTGAGCCGGCGACCTCCTTAGCGTAACGAAGGTTGAGTGGGTGAAGCGTAACTCAGCTTTTAACGTTTCTAATGAATTCTTTCTTTTTACTTTTTTTTTTATTGAATTAGGTTTTAGAATGTTTTAGGGGTTCATAAGGGTTTTCTTACTGATTAAGGGGTAGTTGTAATGGATTTTCCAATTATTTTAAGGATTCCTATAGATTCTCAAAATTTTATAAGGGTAAGAAATACTCAAGAACACGACGACACGCGAGCTGCGCGCAGCTCGCGCACCGACGCAAATACTAGTTATACTATATAAAGCTCGATTACCACTCACTGACTGACTCACTGACAGAATTGTTCTCCCAGATGGTGGATGGGGAGGTGGGTATATTTTGACAGATTCGTAAACAAGTAACTCCCGCGAGTATGGGAAAAGTGCCAAACCTCCCCTTTTCGTCCCCCTTCCTCCCCCTCCCTATCGTATCTCGGAAATCAAGAGTCTTGGAACATTTTTTTTTTCAGATTCGTATAGAGGAGGCTCGGGAAAGTAAAAACCAGTTTTCGAAATTGACCCTTTTTCCCCCCTTCTCCCCCCTTTAGGCGGATCTCGGAAGTTGAGAGACTTGGAACATTTTTTTTTTCAGATTCGTAAGAAGGGGCCTAGAGTTAGTCAAAACCATTTTTCAAAACTCCCCATTTTCCCCCCCTTCACCCCTCCCCTCATCGTATCTCGGAAACTAGGACACGTAGCGGCTTTTTGATTTTTGCTATAAATTATTATTGAGGGGCGTTTAAATTTGTAAACGGAGGGTATCCTCCCCTCCCCAACCTCCCCTAAAATTGAAAGGGCTGTAACTTCGTAACGGTTAGAGATAGCCATTGGGTGCTTGAACAAATATTATAGTAGGCGTCGAAACCTGTCCGGTGGTGGTAGGTTCTGAGTGGAGCGAACCTGCGAGACCGAGTGGAGCGGAGGGGGGAGGTGGCGAGCGAAGCGAGCCGGCGACCTCCATAGCGTAACGAAGGTTGAGTGGGTGAAGCGTAACTCAGCTTTTAACGATTCTAATGAATTCTTATTTTTATTTTTTTATTGATTTAGATTTTAGAATGTTTTAGGGGTTCTTAAGGGTTTTCATACTGATTTAGGGGTAGTTGTAACGGATTTTCCAATTCGTTTAAGGATTCTTACGGATTCTCAAAATTTTATAAGGGTAAGAAATACTCAAGAACACGACGACACGCGAGCTGCGCGCAGCTCGCGCACCCACGCAAATACTAGTTATTTTCTAAAACCATATTATTTTTTAATTATTTATCTAACTCCGGTGCGAAGATGTTATTGAATTTCATGAGCGCGCGTCGATCATCACAACTTAATCCTCTGCACAAAATGTATTTCTATGTCTTGACTGCATTGTTGGCGCTTGTGGTTGTAAACATTACAACTGAGCATGAGGTCGTAAGTTCGATTCCTAGGTCGGGTTTGCGTATTGTTGAGGAGTGCCACTAGAAATTTGTCAGAAGCCGACTGGATTTGGGCCCGGTTGATGGCGAAATGTGGGTTTACCTAGTATAGGTTCGCTTCTACTGTTAGTAAAGGCTGTGTACCTGCAGCACGGTATAGTTGAGATGCTGCGGGTCCCACATGACGAGCACGGTGTGTCCGGGCAGGCACGACGACAGCGACAGCGTGCCGGCCGACAGACCGAACGGCGTGTGGCAGCGACCGCGCCACTTCTTACTGTCTTCCTTCTTCGGCGACGATCTGTAACGATTGCATATTTTTTTCATCCTGTGTTTTCATTACCCACATAAATTATATCCTGTTTTCTTTTACACCATATTTTGTTTATTGTTGAAACTTCCTGATTTAGTACAATATGCCATTGTTTGTTACGGAGAATCACTGTCTCCTAAGCCACAGGCACCTAAAGTTCGATTCAAACTTAATGGCGGCTCGGAAGTTAGCTGCGAGTGACGGTCTGCGCAGGAATAACGCATTAAACTTTATGGCGATTCGGAACATCTAATGTATAGCTGCGCAGACAATAATTTTAGGAATCAACGGGGCGCAGAAGACGCATCGTTTTGTCTGTATAGTGGGCAGACCGTCACTTGCAGCTAACTTCTGAGCCGCCATTAAGTTTGAACCGAACTATACACCTAGTTTAGTTAGAATATTAAAATTATTGTGACCTAGTTATAGTCGTATATAGTCTTTGGTTATTGAAACGTGCTGGCTTTTGGTGAAATTAAGAATTTATTTATTTTATTTTAAACATCTGCCTCATTATTTTGTTTTTCTTGTTAGCGTATCGTTGGCAAAAACGTTAAAAAATACGTCTGGCTCAAAATTTTGCTACGCGATCACCGGTGGTCGCACTCAAGCGTGACTGCCGCACTTGGGACTGAGTCTCAAGTCGGACACAGTAATATTGGGTTTTACCATCAGGAATGGGGTAGATGACATATCAATCAATTGAGATACTTTTTAAGAGCTGTCAAAACGCGGTTCTCTCATAGATTTCGTATGGCAATAGCAAACTGTGATGTCACTGTTTATTCAACTCAATGACTCAACTATTTATTGATTTCAAAGCAACTAAAAATCGAATTTGGCAATTCATTTAAAGAGTTTTCAGGCCCAAAATAAAGTGTCTTTTTAGAGATTGGTGTCTTGGAATTATTGTTTTATATATTATTGCTCCCAGAGACTGGATTTGTTCCCGGTAATAACGACTTACGGAAAGTAATAAGAAAGAAACCCACTTCAATTTTGTTGTATGGTTTGTTTGGTATTCTTTTTTTAAGATACTTATTAAATACCTATGACCGAAAGGACCCAAACTGAACGCTTGTTAAGAGGGTTGTGTATATCTTTTCTCAATGTATAGTGCTTGATGCTTACCTGCCCTCGCTATCGTCTTCTCTGCTTTTCTCTTCTTCTGTTTTCTTTTCCAAATCTTTTTTCAAATCTTTTACTTGCTGCTTCAAAACTGCGTTCTCATTTTCGAGGGAAGCCAACTAGAATAGGAAATAAATAATAATAATATCCCAGTCTACTTCGATCAGTTTTACCTGGTTAAAAAGAACATCGAAAGCTATACAAAATCTGAAATTTCAAAACTACTTGCAAATCAAATACAAATAATTTACGAGCAACTACTAATTTAAGCAAGGAATAACTACTACTCAACACAAACAAATTCTCAACTCAAACTCAACCATAAAAAAGAGGATTGTTCCAAACACTCAATAATAAACCTTATCCACATTGTTTTAAAGTGCAAAGACTTCGGTGACATCCGAGGTGCTGTTCGGTGTCAGCTTAAATGAGTTATACAACTTTGCACTTAAACGAACTAAGAATAAGGTGTAATATTCAATATCATGCTGGTTTAGGTTCTTTCCTAAATAAATACCTGTGTCTTAAGCAGTGCATCGAGGTCATTGGTCTCCGGATCAGTGAGCTGTTGTATAGTGTCGCGGTACTTGCCGCACTCCCGCACTAGTGCGGCCTCTCGCTCTCGCAGCGCGTCTATCTGTCTCTCTTTCTCCGACAGTAACCGACGGGTGACGTCGTTTGTCGACATTGACGATGAAAGCTATAAGCGAAATGTGGGGTGTGAGAAAATAAAAGAGGGTGGCTAATCTAGGTGTAGGGTGCGGGAAAAGAAGCGGAAATTACAAATATCTTTTTTTTATTATACTGTCAAAAGCACATTGAAACTACAACTTAAATATAAAGTAAGGCAATTTACAGTAATAAGTCGTATCGCACATCGAGTTTAAAAAAAGTGCGACTTTAATGCCGCCATCCCGACCACTCGTAAAGTAATTGTGTATCTCTTTATGACATATTAACGCCCATCATCTGCCTAGCCTTTTCCCAACTATGTTGGGGTCGGCTTCCAGTCTAACCGGATGCAACTGAATACCAGTATTTTACATGGAGCGACTGCCTATCTGACCTCCACAACCCAGTTAGTACTAGGTAATACGATATCCCTTGGTAAGACTGGTTGTCAGACTTTTTGGACTGACTTACAGCCGGGACAAACTGCTTAACGTGCTTTCCGAGGCACGGGAGGAAACTCGATATGTATTGGGTGGTCACCCATCCACAGACTAACCTAGGCAATCACGGCTATATTAACGCCCAATATTGTTTTTTAAATTCTTATTTTTTCTTACATTTACGACACTCTTCAGACTGTCATAATTCAATAGCTGGCATACAAAAAATTGTATAAACATTAAAGTTTGTGTATTTTGACTTGTTAATTTAATCTAAGTAGTTTAATTCAATAATATTTTAATGCAATTTAAATGTACCATGTATTAATTCTTATATTTCAATAATTTATGTGTTTGGTTTCTATTTTTGGTTTATATGGGTCTTGGACCTGAAATTAATGTTTTTTTTAATTTATTTTTTTATTAATTGCAAAGTATTTTTTTTATTTTTTTGCAAAATGTCACCTTGAAGACCTAAACAATGTGGCACTACTCACGACAGTAACTAATCAAACAACATGCTTCAACCACACACCTGTTTCCCCGAGTCATATTTCGTATTAATCGCCGCTATCTCAGCTTCCATCCTGACCTTCCATTCCACCTCAGCCTTCACAAGAGCCTCTCTTACAGCCTCTTCCTTCTCGACCTCGGCGTTCTCCTTAGTCTGCATGACGATGGCGTTGTGGCTCGATATCTCGATGACGTCAGTGCGCTCGATCTTCTCGAGACTCGACTCGGAAGGCGAACGGTCCATGTTTGTTAGAGCTACTAGGCGGAACCTGGACACAAATGGGTGAAAATATAGAATAATAATATGGGTATAAATAATATATCACTACATATCATAAAACAAAGTCCCCCGCCGCGTCTGTCCCTATGTATGCTTAGATCTTTAAAACTACGCAACGGATTTTGATGCAGGTTTTTTTATTAGATAGAGTGATCCAAGAGGAAGGTTTTAGTATATCATTTGTCAAGCGGGCGAAACCGCAGGCATCAGCTAGTGTTAAATATTTAGATCATTAGGGTCTGACTGTCTTTGGTCTCAAAAGCGATTCGCAAAATTTTATTGGGTTTTTGTCTAGCAGCATGAAATCTAGATTCTGCTTGTGTAATAGCAAATAGGCTTTATGAATAAGCATCCTTATTAATTGAAATATTGAATGACGATCTATAGACGAATTTTGCTGTATTACAACAGTACTATTAAAATAAACCATTGCTACAGCATTGAATAAACATCCTAATATTCAATGGAAAGAAATCTAGATGAAGTATGAACAAAATAATAAATTACAATAAACTAATCTTACCTCGATCGTAAGGACTCAATTTCAGCCTTATAATCCAGATGCATCTTCTCTTGCAAGTCTTTGATCTCCTTCTGTTTCTGCGCTTCAATATCTTCTAACTTCTTCTCAAATCCCTGTATTTCCTCCCTAGTCTTCTCCAGTAAATCTTTTGTCTCTTGGTGTTCTTTTTCTAATCTTTCTATCTCTTTCTGGTGTAAGTTTTTAATGTTTTCTGTGTCCGTTTTTAAAGTAGCAATAACATCGTCTTTTTCGTTGAGAGCTGCTTTCATATCACTTAGTTCTAATTCGTGGTCTACTGTGAGCCTTTGTGTCTCCTCACGGAACCTTATTGCACTCTCGACATTGCTCTTTTCCCACGTTTCTAATATCTCTAAATACGTACACGTCATAAATTTCTTCTGTTCATTTACCTCATCTTTCAATTTCGTCAGCTCCTCAACTAAGAATACAATATTTACTTTACAAACCGTAAATACTTTTATTAAAAACTCTTGCAGTCTTTCCATGTTTATTCTGTGGGTATCCATGTTGTCCTGAAAATTTTAAAAAATACCTTCAGAATATTGTGTAGGAGGAATTTGTATGAGCTCTACAGAACGCCACGACCATACAAATATGAAGAAAAACTAAAATAAAAGAATACGCAAAATAAAAATAATAAAAACAGCTCATACGGGGCCGGTGAAGACAGGAGCAAATAAAAGAATAACAAAACGGCTACCACTCCAGTAAGAGCTCCGAACGCGATGTACAGTTGAACAGAGTTAATTATACAGGTGATTAACATCAATTTATCCACTAGACAACCCTTTATCATAGAGTGTAGGTATGTGTTAACTTTTATAGCTTACGAGAGATTTTAAAGACTTTACTATATAACATTGTCGTATGGTGTCATGGACGTACAGGCTTCCTCAATTAAATACGCTCGGATCGGTCGTGGATTTTATCGCACCACGGGTTAAAAAAAATTGGACCCTGTATAGTAATCTCCCTGTTTGCGTGTAGTGTACGCGGAGCTCGTACGCTTGCGAGTGTCGCGGGATGTACACCTGTCGTTCGTCCCGGCCCCAGTCCAAGCTCGACGGTAGCGACTCCTCGATGTAATAATCAGAGTTTTCGAACTCGTTTGATTTCGGGCTCTCCGCGGTTTCCAATATAACCGGTAGTTTTCGCACCTCGGTTACCGTCGATACGGCCATCGTTTCGGGAACGCAAATAGTGGAGATGTCGATTTTCTGTTTTTGTGTCGCACTCTGTCCGCCAAGCTTTTCGAAGTCGCTGGTTTCTGTTACTGAGTCAAAATCTCTGTGGAGCGAGAAAACAACAAAGTTAATTAAAAAACCCATATAATAAAGGTTAGTTGAATATTAATGAACAAAAAAATACTCACTTATCCATATCCACTTGAATATCCATATCTTTGCATTCAAGTTCCGAAGCTCGTATTCTGAAATGCATACAAAATTAACATATTTTTAACACTACCATACTATATGATTATATTTTGGGAACACAAACTGTACAAAAACAGAATGTTCTTATTTTTGTTTGTCATTTCATATTTATGACCTTTTTAGGGTTCCGTAGTCAACTAGGAACCCTTATAGTTTCGCCATGTCTGTCCGTCCGTCCGTCCTCGCTTAATCTCTGTGACCGTTAGCACTAGAAAGCTGAAATTTGGTACCAATATGTATATCAATCACGCCGACAAAGTGG
The DNA here is from genome assembly GCA_905147715.2 of Xestia xanthographa. Classification (NCBI taxonomy): domain Eukaryota; kingdom Metazoa; phylum Arthropoda; class Insecta; order Lepidoptera; family Noctuidae; genus Xestia; species Xestia xanthographa. The sequence goes on along the minus strand of LR990655.1, from coordinate 19,302,763 downwards.
TAAAATAAAAATTTTGAAAAAAATGTTTTATTAGGGTTGTCCCCCTATATGTAAAGTGGGAAGTGATTTTTTTTTTAATTTCAACCCTAACGTGTGATATATTGTTGGAAAGGTATTTAAAAATGAATAGGGGTTTCCTAGAATAATTTTTTGATAATGTCAATAATTTCGGAAATAATCGCTCCAAAAGTAAAAAACAATGTGTCCCCCCCCCTCTAACTTTTGAACCATAAGTTTAGAAAATATGAAAAAAATCTGAAAAGTAGAACTTTATAAGGACTTTCTAGGAAAATCATTTTGAACTTGATGGAAACAACAGTTTTTGTACAAAAAAGAAGTACAAAATAATTTCTGGACTAAGTTTGTAGTATATTCGTATATGCAAGCATTTTTACATAATGGATACCCACCTTTAAACTCATAAGTGGGAACACTTATTGTGACGGACGGGAAACTACGGAACCCTACACTGAGCGTGGCCCGACACGCTCTTGGCCGGTTTTTTGTAAATGGTCAGTGAAATATCAACTTAGAATGCGAGTAAATGCGATAAACTAAATAGTTGAGTCAGAGGACAAACTGTAAATTATCTGAGTTTACGAAACAAGTAAAAAAAAATATCACACCTCTGTTGGAAAAACTGCACAGTAACATCCATATCATAATTAGGTATATCTTCACTAAGGCCTGGGAACGCGTTTGCGATATACGCCACATCTTCTACCGTGAGTTTGGGCAGGTTGGCGTCAAACGTTGGCGGGCCTTGTGTGGCAAACGTTGGTGGTAGCTCTGTCATACCCGGGAACAGACTGCGTAGGAAGTGACCTTCAAAAACTGTGTTGAACTCTTGACGCCTGCGTATTTCTTCATCGTGTATTTTGAGCAGTTTTTCAGCTAGGTCAGTGGCCCACTGGAATTTGAAAAATGTTATTTTAGTTTGGTATAATAATAGCGGACAGTTGAGTATGTTTTAGAGGCGGTTTTATAGTTGAAAACTTCATTATAGTCTGTCAGACCATCACAGGCGAGAATCTGGGGTCAATTTATTTATTTATCTACACCCATGCTATAAAACCTCTATAAAGGTATCTGAAACAGTTAGCTTATGGCCAACATTAAAACAGCCAGTGTCATAATAACCATTATAACACCCAAACGGGTGTTATAATGTTGTACTGAATTTCATTATGCAACTCGTTTTAAAAAAAGAACATCGAATGTGGTAGTGAATCGAACGTCTAGCACGTGCGATTCACTACCACAGCACCGTAATTAAAAAAAAAATTATAGGTTAATTCGAATTCACGTCGTATCCCGCCATTTTTGTTCGACATTTGGATATTAGTATTGCATTATGTACTTTGTTGTTTACAAAAATGAGTGACACAAGCTTTGTGAATATTGATAATTGAACAATCCAAAATGTAAATAATTATATTACTACTTTAACACGGTTTGTTTGTATTAAATACAAGCAATTAAACTTTCCATGAATTTACATAGACTTCTTAGAACACTGCAACACCCTATGGTTTCAGAACCTTTTATGGAGGTTTCATATCATGGATGTAGATAAAGTCTTGTATGCAACTGTACATAATTAGGTATTAAAACACTCATGTGATACTATTATCACACTCGGCTTCGCCTCGTGTGATAAACCCACATTCGTGTTTTAATACCCCTCATTATACAACAGTTGCATAAATAACTATTATCTACACCCATGCTATAAATCCTCTATAAAGGTATCTGAAACAGTTAGCTTATGGCCAACATTAAAACAGCCAGTGTCTTAATAACCATTATAACACCCAAACGGGTGTTATAATGCTGTACTGAATTTCATTATGCAACTCGTTTTAAAAAAAGAACATCGAATGTGGTAGTGAATCGAACGTCTAGCACGTGCGATTCACTACCACAGCGCCGTAATTAAAAAAAAAACTTATAGGTTAATTCGAATTCACGTCGTATCCCGCCATTTTTGTTCGGAATTTGGAAATTAGTATTGCATTATGTACTTTGTTGTTTACAAAAATGAGTGATACAAGCTTTGTGAATTTTGAACAATCCAAAATGTAAATAATTATATTACTTCTTATATACGGTTTGTTTGTATTAAATACAAGCAATTAAACTTTCCATGAATTTACATAGACTTCTTAGAACACTGCAACACCCTATGGTTTCAGAACCTTTTATGGAGGATTCATATCATGGATGTAGATAAAGTCTTGTATGCAACTGTACATAATTAGGTATTAAAACACTCATGTGATACTATTATCACACTCGGCTTCGCCTCGTGTGATAAACTCACATTCGTGTTTTAATACCCCTCATTATACAACAGTTGCATAAATAACTATTATTTATCACTTCATGCACAAAGTACAGAGGCGGACTTAATGCCATAGTCATTTTCTACCAGTCAATCATTCTAGTCTTTTCTATCATTTGGATTGCACCTATGTAGATTAATAAAAACTTCAGTTGCGACGAGGGCATGCGGAACCCGGTTTCATAGTAAAACCCGGGTTTTTCGGGGTTTTTACAATGGAACCGAAAAGGGGTTCCGCATGCCCCAGTTGCGACAACAATTCACTACTTCTTCATCTACTGCGACACATACCTGTATAGGGTAGGGGATAGACCTCGTACGAACGTTGTGTGCTTGTGTGATTTGGTGATACCTGGACCACGGAAAATTGTGACCCACCATCCCGAGGTAGCACCAGATTGTGGGAGCCCCACTGAAGGCGTTACGTTTGTATGTACAGCCAATTTGCATAATTCTGAATTATTTTTCCTGGCCTTCTATTTTGTGAACCTCCCTTCGCTCTCCGCAGAAATTTTGAGAATATATCAGGTCCGGTACCCGCATGGTGAAATTTTCAATTTAGTTGGATTTTGAATTTGACAGAATTATTTCCACCATATTAATGGTCCTTCGAGCCGGGTCTTCCAACTTACGTCTAAACACGTTATCTGCACTAGATTATCCCATTAACTAAACTTGACCGACCCTCTGAGTATCTGAACCCCAGGATACCTTAAGATGTGCCTGTGAGAAGGTCCGTCTCCGCGCCACTTCATGCACTGCGCGCACGAACACTTGCGGCGCGCGGTGCAGCTGCGCCACGATGCCGAAGTACCGCGACAGGCGGTTGAAGCACTGGAACGACAGCATCGCGTGCGCATCCTGCACTGACATCGAGTTCTCGATCATTAGGACCGCCCTGAAATGTGTAAGGGAAGATTAGCTGGTGTCTTATGTCTGATAGATGTTGCCAGACCGATCTATCTTTAAAAGTATCAAGGGTGCAGGCAACAAATCTGCAAAAGTGACTTTGTGAGTCATTTCATTATCAAAATTGACGACAGGAACGTACAGCTTCGGTTAGCCTTAGCACAGAAAACATTTACAGATGACTTTGAGTCTCTAAATCCAATGTTAGATAATCTGCAAACAATATAGCACCTAAAGAGGAATTATCAAGACACATATTGCGAGCCCTGATACATCTGTGGTTGCTATCCGAAATGATAAGAGTGATAGTTCTCAGTTCAGATTGCTACCAATTGCCTCAACAAAAAGAAACAGCCATTGTAGCTTCTTACATCAACTTATTAGTGAGGATTAGGGCCTGCGCAGACGACAGACTAACAGTGACGCACTTTTAGTCTGTGAAAATAGAACCTAAGCAATTATATGCAGTAAGGCATACGACGCCTAAAAAATCCGGCGGTCAAAAAATCCGTGTCATTCTGGCAGACCACGCCGCTCCGCGCCGCGCAAAAAGTGCGCGAAGAAATAGAACGTTTGCTACAACACGTGGTAACGCAGACGGCACACTTGTAGTATGCAATCTGCGCTCGTTAGTAGGAGATGTAATTATGACTATGAAGATGTGCGTCGTGTGCGTTGAGTCTGCGTAAAATTCGCGACTGACTTTTCGTATGTCATGCAGACATTTTGTGCGCCACAGACTCGATCGCACAAAAAGTCCGTCGTCTGCGCAGGCCCTTAATTCTACTTCTTCAAATTAACCTCACATCACGCCTGTAATCGCCGAAAGGGTAGGCAGAAGTGTACCCAATAGTACACCCACATTTTGCCAGTTATGTTTAAGTCCCATAATAATAATGGTCGAACCTACTGCCATCAAGCGAGCACAAATCAAGGCTCCGTGGGTGCTACTGAGACATTCCTGATGGAAAAACCCAATAACACCCCGACCCAGGAATCTATTTGTGTGTCCCACTACTGGGCAACGGCCTTTCAAACTCAAACATCATTTATTTCAATTAGACCATTACGGCACTTTTGAAAGTCAAAAATACAAAAAAGAAAATCATAGCTACAGTCCCAGTCACAAGGCATAATAACTTGAGAAAGTACTGTAGTTGCCCATTCCCTAGCGTAGATCTCTATGGAGAAGAACGGGCAAGAAACTCCATGGACACTCTTTTAAAATCAAAATATTGTTACAAAATCTTGGTTACATTATTAATTTTGAGATTATACATATATGTGAGAACGATGTAGAAAGACGTGCACACTAAGAGCATCCAGAGTAAAAGTATAGATCAAAAATTTATGAATATAGTAATTAAAATGAACCTTGGCAGCTAAGAGATGACCAGCCCCACCTTTCACCTTCCAAATCTCTCTTAGGCCATATTCGCCCCGCAAACGAGATCAGGCCCCTTCGATTCGATTTTCGATTCAGAAAGTCGTATGTCTATCTCGCTTGATTTCGTAATGTCAAAAAAAGATAGCCATTCAACTTTCTGAATCGAAAATCGAATCGAAGCGTTGTGAATAGCTATGCAGATCTACTTACTCCAATCTCGCCTTCAAAATATGTGAGAGTTCATCCTTCGACTTGGCGATGCGTCGTCTAATGTCGATGAGCATCTGATGTCCCTTCAGGAGCTTCTTCAGCTGACACCAGTGTGACTGGACTAGTGTGGGCAGGACGGATGGGTCGCAAGCTGTGTTTAGACGCTCGCGGCACTGGGGAATAAAGATTTATTGTTAGACAGGTTACATACAGAGTTTCCTACGTGCCTCGGAAAGCACGATATGCCGTTGGACCCGGCTGTCATTTGTAGATCTTTGACAGTGGTTACAAGTAGTCAGTGGCCCAAAAGTCTGACAACCAGTCGTACCAACGGGTATCGTATAACCTAGTGCTAACTGGGTTGTGGAGGTCAGATAGGCAGTCGCTCCATGTAAAATACTGATACTAGCTGCATCTTGTTAGACTGGAAGCCGACCCTAACATAGTCTGGCTAGGCAGATGATGATGTATTGTTAGACAGATTATTACAATTAAACTTATAACAACACCCTGTTTTCGTCGGCTTTTAACAAATAAACTTAACGGCTCTATTTTACGATTTTCGAGTGTAATGAAAAATGCAAGTGCAATTTGAGTTTTATTTCCGTGGTGTCATAAAAGTCGAAATCAGGGGTCACCGTGAAATTCAACACACAGCAGTTCATCAAGCATCTTATTTGAGTATTATTTCGCTGTCGTAAAATTAATTCTATACGTCATCTTGAAATGCATAATTTTGAATTCGACAGAGGAAAAAGTTTTAAAACAGTTAAGACGCCTATTGAACACTCCTCTTAAGATAGAATCGGCGTCCTAGGCTATAGTGAATGTCTTGTTAATGTTTTTTGTTCTGAAAAATCACCTATAAGTAAAACCGAAAATACTGGAAATCGATTAGTTATTTTTACAATGTTTTCATTCAACAACGTAAACACATCTCTTATGCCCATAACTATAACGAATAAGAATGTGCGTTTCAAAAAATTCAATTGAAAAATTTCATTGTTTATAATAATATTTTTCCACATCAAACTGCACAGTGTCACGTTTTGTTTATCAAACTAACGTTTATTTGACGGCGACGTTGTGTAACAATTTGCAAGCACTCCTAGATATCGACAACATGGATGTTTACCAATATTGTAGAATGAAATGGTTGCATCTATTGTTTCTTTGACCTAGTTAAGGATTTGTCCATGCCTTTGATTAGATAAACGTTCAAAGTCATAGGAGAGGGACTTCACCAGATTCATTATCATTTATAGAGCGTTTCCAATTGATAAGCAACTGATCAAGAGGTCAGGCCCGGGTGCTCTACAAGTTTTAGGACTTAAACTATGCCTCTAAGAGCTATATTCGAGACCATTTCCGACAGTTTTCTAGTTCGAAACTAGTCGGGTATGACCGAAAAACGCACCTCAACCAAACCGCAGACGACTCACAGTAATGGGGATCTTCACTGCCATTTTATCACGATAGGTGGCGCATTGTTGACATGGCCATTGAAAGCTGTCAGTTCAGTCCATTTTATAACCTATAATTCAGTAAATTTTAATTTTCTCGTAATATGCCTCTGTATGCTGTACCAAGATTCCGGATTCAGCACACAGAGGCATATTATTGCATTATATTTCAGGTTTTTTTTTCTTTCCACTTATCCTTCCTCCTCGTTTTTTTAGTTACTCTTTCAATTCTTTAACCTTCCAGGTACAATACATCTTGTCAAAAACGATAGTGGACTGGTCTAAACACAAATAATAGCAAGAACGAAAGCGTAAACAAAGCGAAAACGATTTGACAGCAGCCATCTCGCCAGTGGCGACATCTGCGCTGAGCTTTGCGTGTGGATACCCATTTGACCATACTTCTAGAATATTCTTAAGTTCGTTCTCACCTGAATAAGCGACGCAGCCTGGTCGCGTTGGTCTCTTTCCAGTTTCTTCACATCATTCAAGAGCTGATCAAGGCCGTACAGCCTTTCTTCAATACCCTTGATATGCTTCAGGCCATGCATGTTAGCGTACTCCAGAATGTGGTACAGTTCTGCTTCACGCTCTTTCAGGGGATCTGCGTCGAGCTGTAATATAGATTAGAGTACTGTAGGCTTCGTTCTAGGGAGAATATTTGTATACTAGTTCTTAGAAATAAAACTGTATTAAGTTTTATATTGATTCAAATTAAACGTTATTATTAAATAAATAAAATATAAAAATATTTATTGTTCTAAAAGTTAAATAATAATATTTAACTTTAAAAAAATATATAAATTAAATATTTTTTAAATATATATTTTATTAAATAATAATTAAATTAAAAAAAAATATTTTATTTATATTTTCTCTTGCTATAGTTATCAAAATAGAAATTCATTCATAGAAGCGTTGGCAGTATATACAAGGTGTAAGCGGACCCTTCACGAAGCCGGCAACCAAGCATTCTGTACATCAAATTATGTAACTCTATGCAAAAATGATAGCTGGGAAACGGTATTTTTTTGGTGAAAAAAAAAATCGCAATGACGGGGAGGACCTGACCTTTCGGCTTCGTTACGGGTATTTTGACGCCCATTATAAACATAATATGCTAAGTTGAGTTAGGTCAATGGAACAAACGAATTGTTCGCGACGAACGTCACCAATCCAGCACATAGAGTGTTGATTATAGTTAAAAAATAGTGTAGAGTCAGTGTATGGGCAATATAGTGAGAATAACAAAGTGCCATCAGTGAATCTAGAATAGTTAGATAGTAATTTTCAGACGCGCTAGACACATATGGGCTCGCAAGTGGAGTTTTTTAGTATAATTTAACGCTTTGGCAAGGTCCAGGGAGCCTAGGTTGCGACCTAGGCCTGGATATAGTAATTTTTTATAACTTAGCTTATAGTTGAACCACTTAGACGAGAGTATGACGGTCTAGCGCGGCCATATTAGACAAAAACAGAAAAAAATTGTCTTACAGATTTTCAGTTGAAGGATCGCTACAGGCTGAAAGATACAGACACGAAAAAATAAGTAACAGTTTTAGATGGACCATATACTCGTCTAGTATATGGCGATTATATACTTACAGTCACAGCAACAGTTTTCGTGTAATTCAGCCTGTAAGACCCTTCATCCAAACACTTTTGGAAAAGTTGTCTGGTTTTTTGGAAATAATTTCCACGTTTTAATAAAGATTTTCGTTGTTTTTATGTCTGTACATAAATAACGTTATGTGGAATTGTGGCGATGTATATAATGTGTTTAAACATAAGCTCAAAATTGTAATTTGCAGAAAGATTGTACATTTCCATAATCAAATTTTCATTAAAGTTTTCCGAAATCAGAAAGCGAAATCAGGGTTCTCGTTACAGTAAAGTTCTGGAGTACCTTAGTAAACTCGACTTTTCTTAGAATCGTAGTCATCAGTACGGCAATTAAATATGTATAAGTAAACAGTGAAAAAGTAGTGCGCGAATCAATCCTGAAATCGCTTCCTGTACAGTCATGAAAGTTAAATAAGTGTCTTATTTTCCCAGTAACCCCTATCCTCCCTCGTTAGGTCAACGCCCTGAGATAGCGAAGAATGATCAGCTACAGCTACAGTTAATTAGGTGTAGGACGTCAGCGCCGTCTGGCGGCGAAGTATAGTACAAGCGTGCGCCCGGTAGTAATAGGGTATAGGCAGAGCACCAGGTACACGTATCCACGCCATCAGCGGATAACGCCCGTCCGGCACATTCTTTGGTCCTTCAGAGCCGGATTATTCTCGCGAATCTCAGTGCGTCGAAGTGTCGATACCTATGTGAAAGTGAATCGAAGTTATATACATTCCAAAAACTTAAGTAATAGCAGTGCGACGAAGTTATAAACTTACAAGAACAGTGTATCAAAGTTAAATACTCAAAGCTTGTGTCAACAGTGCGTCAACGTTATATACCAAGCTTATGTGAACAGTACCTCAACGTTATACACAAAAAGGCTTATGTACACAGTCAAGTACATAGGTTACAGTTAATAGTCACGTGTATAACGATTTAACCACATAAGTTTTAGTAAACAGTGAAGTATATAACGACAGTACACAAGTGATAGTAAATAGTGAAGTGTTTAACAACAGTACATATGTGACAGTATACAGTGAACAGTACGTATGTAATAGTAAACAGTGCATATGTGACAGTCAACAGTAAAGTTTATAACAGCATATAAGAACAGTGAACAGTTTATGTGACAGTGAATAGTGGAAATATATAACGACGATAATACGAGGGACAGAAAATAGTGAGGTAAGCAGATATATTTGACAGCCAGTGTTTATACACTGGCTGTCAAATATATCTGCTTACCTCAAGCAAGCACATAACAGCAAGTACATATATAACAGCAAGTATATAACAGCAAGTATATGTATAACAGCAAGTACATAACAGCAAGTATATAACAAGTATATAAGTCAAGTATATAAGCCAAGTATATAACCAAGTATATATGGCGAGTATATAACCAAGTATATAAGCCAAGTATATAAGCCAAGTATATAAGGCGAGTATAGAACCAAGTATATAAGGCGAGTATATAACCAAGTATATAAGCCAAGTATATAAGCCAAGTATATAAGCAGGCACATAACTTAAGCACATAAGAAAGTATATAACACAAGTACATAAGTTAAGTTTATAAGAAGCTAACAGAGTTAAGATTGTTTATTTACACAGAAGGATTATACAGAGAAATTTACAGAGAAGCTTATATTACGTTGATAGTTATACAGTGAAGATATAGAGTTAAGATTGTTTATTTACACAGGAAGGTTATACAATAGAGTTTACAGAGAGTTTACAGAGAGGCTTATATACATATATTATACTTATATACTGAAGCGAATAGTTAACATCAAGAGTTAAATCCGAAACCAAGATGCCGGTAACAAGATCGCAAGGCAAATCGTACGCTGAGCCACGCCAAGAGACACCGTCGGCATCAGCTATTCATCATCAGTTGCCGCCACGATCACCGCCATCTATAGAACAGCTGGCAATTCGCCCTACTGTTACACAGGGGGCTCAAAGCGTACCTGGTTCATCAGCTGCTACCAGGAGAACCAGGTCCAAGGAAAATTCGGAAACAACAGTGAAGCCTTCAGATAGCGCAAGAAAAATACAGGATGAGGAATCATCACGAGCCGTACCGATGACTACCCGGGGTGACGCCCGTAACGAACAGATTCGGTCGCCGTCAAACAGGACGACGCGACCAAACAGAAAAATTTCACGAGCCCGCGAGGCTTTATTAAAGATTAAGTTGGAGCTTGCACAAATAGCACTTCAGAGGGCCGAAGAAGAGGACTCCGAAGCTGAATACATGGATGACAGAAACTCTAACGATGAATACGTGCGTTCCTGGTTGGAAGAAGCGCCCGACGCAGCGCGGATTCCGCAAGATGACGTCGCCGAGGGGAACCCTACAGAAATACAGAACCCCCCCCCTGCGGTCATCAACAGTACAGATATAGATAACCAGAGACAGGCACCATCGTTACATCCTACAGTTCCTACAGATAGAAACGTGCAAAGCAATATAGAACCAACTCAGAAGATCAAAGACAACAGGGGGGGAGATTTACGTCCATTTATTACGGAACTTACGTCCGCCATAGCGTCGAAGCCGACAAAAAAACAGATACAGGGACATCGAATCAACCCTCGGCGTCGAAGATCATCATGACCCTACCGAATTTCAGTGGGTCACATACAGAATGGCTTTCATTCCGCGCCATATATGATACGACTCGGGCGTATTTCAACGATGTCGAGAATACAGCAAGACTCAGGAGGTGCTTACATGGAAGAGCATTGGATACAGTGAGTTCAGAGCTCATAGGACACGCAAGGCCAGATGACATCATGAGGGAACTTGAGCTGCAGTTCGGCCGTCCAGATTCGATAGCACAGGCCGAAACAGAGAGGCTGAAAGGATTGCCACGCTGCAGCGAAGCACCGAAAGACATCTGCACGTTTGCCAGCCGGGTGAGAAGCGGCATAGTGACTCTGCGAGCACTAAAAAAGGATTACTACCTCGTCAACGCTGAGCTAATGAGAATCCTAACAGAAAAGCTGCCGAACTCCCTGCGTGTACGTTGGTACAGAACATTCACAGATAAGTACCAGTCAGTGCCAGATCTGTCACTTTTCAGCGAGTTCATTACAGAACAAGCTCGCTACTGCAGTGCCTTCGCTCCACCTGAGAACATACACTCGACAGAAAATCCGGGAAAGCGGGTTGTGCAAAGAGCACATACGACCACAGACAAACCGACTTCAAAATGTCGAATCTGTGAAAAGGAAGGTCATCAAGAGTCTGATTGCAAGAAGTTCAGAGAGGCATCCAACAACAGCAAGTGGGAACTAGCGAAGAAGCACGGCCTCTGCTTCCGCTGTCTGCAACGTCGTCGCAGCGACCACAAGTGCAAGCCGAAGAAATGCGATATACAGGGGTGCAAAGCCACGCATCATAGACTGCTGCACTTCGTCAGGAAGACAACGGAAGAGGAGCCGAAACAGGAAGCTTCAAATGAAATAGTCGCCAGTTCGCGAGCAACAGCCAGTCAAGCGTACCTCAAGATGGTACCAGTACGAGTCGTCGGACCGGCGGGAGAAGCATCCACGTTCGCTTTCCTCGACGATGGATCAACAGTTTCGCTCATCGACGAGGAAATCGCGGAGCGAGTTGGAGCAAGGGGCCGCATCGAACCCCTGAAGATAGGCGCCCTTCAGAACGCGCACCATACCGAAGCTCAACCTCGCAACGCAGACGGTCAGTGAGGAAGACATCGCTCACTGCAAACATCTGGATGACCTCAGGCAACAGTTGACGTACAACAGCGGCGCGCCAAAAATATTGATAGGCCAAGATAATTGGCACCTTTTGCTGGCCACCGAGGTCCGCAGAGGGCCCAAGAACCAGCCAGTCGCCTCACTTACGGCACTGGGCTGGACTCTACACGGCGCGCAAACCAGAACACTTGGTCACCAAGTGAATTTCGTCAACAGACTCACAGCAAAGGAAGAAGACCTCGACGAACAGTTGCGTGAATTTTTCGCGCTTGAATCGCTGGTCATTAACCCCCGCAGACCAGACTCCGACCCGGAACAGAAAGCGGAAGCCATATTGGACCGTCATACCAGACAGACAGAAGACGGCCATATAGAAACAGCGCTGCTCTGGAAAAACGAAAATATCGAAATGCCAGACAGCTACGGGACAGCACTCAACAGGCTCGTCTCAACAGAAAAGAAGCTCGATAGCAAGCCTGCTCTTCGAGATAGATATACAGAACAAATGAACTCGTACATCAGCAAGGGTTACGCCGAAAAGGCACCCGAAACAGGTACAGTTGGTAGGACTTGGTACCTACCCCATTTCGACGTGTTCAATCCGATGAAACCGGAGAAACTCCGCATAGTTCACGACGCCGCAGCCAAATCTAGAGGGATGTCATTGAACGACTTCCTACTCACGGGTCCAGACCTACTACAGTCGCTGCCCGGCGTCATGATGCGATTCCGCCAACATCCGATAGCAGTCGCCGGCGACATAGCAGAGATGTTCATGCAGGTGAAGGTGCGTAAACAGGACAGAGACGCCCTTCGTTATCTTTGGAGAGGCGACAGACGAGAAGGCGCCCCTGAAGAATACCGCATGACGTCAATAATTTTCGGCGCTGCAAGCTCACCGTGCACAGCTATATACGCGAAGAATTGGAACGCGAAAAAGCACAGTGAGACTCAACCAGAAGCGGTGGAAGCCATCATACAGAGTCACTATATGGATGACTACCTAGACAGTTACAGAACCGTCGAAGAAGCGACAAAAACAGCCATAGCGGTGAAGAACATTCACCTACAGGCAAAGTTTGAACTCAAAAAATGGGTTTCAAACAGCGCAGAATTAATAGAAAATATAGACCCGACACAGAACAGGACTGAAGAAGTCAACATCGGGAAGACAGACACAGAAAAAATACTCGGACTAATATGGAAACCGAGTGAAGACAGGCTAGGCTTCAACCTTACGCTCGCACGATTACCGAGCGGAATCCTGGATAAAGAGGCGCCAACGAAGAGAGAAGCACTCAAGATCGTCATGTCGTTGTACGACCCACTAGGCCTCGTCTCCCCAGTAACCATTCGAGCCAAACAGATACTTCAGGAGGCTTGGAGGCGAGGAACCAACTGGGACCAGGTGCTCGAACCCGACCTGTCCGCCCAGTGGAGGAACTGGGTGCAACATCTACGACAGCTGAAAAACGTCAGCCTACCGAGGTGCTATCCAGGATACAGCGAAGCTCTAGAAACAGAAGTCCACGTATTCACCGACGCGAGCGAAATGGCATATGCGACAGCGGTCTATTGGAGATCAACAACAGCAGATGGCAAACAGCACGTCACCCTCGTCATGGCAAAGGCGAAGGTGGCACCGATCAAGCTACAATCGATACCGCGCCTCGAACTACAGGCCGCGGTGTTAGGAACCCGCGTAGCAGCAGCCGTCATAAAAGAGCACAGCATTAAACCCGCATCAGTGACATACTGGACAGACAGCAAGACCGCCCTCACGTGGATACGAAGAGGATCGCGGGTATACAAACCGTTCGTAGCCCATCGCATAGCATCCATTGAAGAAAACAGTAAAGTCGAAGACTGGCGATGGGTGCCCACGAAAATGAACATAGCAGACAGCGCTACTCGCGACGTACCGCACCACTTTGACTCGAGTCACGAGTGGTTTAGTGGACCAGGTTTCCTGTATAACGAACCATCCACATGGCCAACTGAAAAACCTCCAATAAACACAGAAACAGGGGAGGAAAGAACACACACAGTCACCGAAAGCAAGGGCAACAATACCCCATCGCTAACAGAAGTGGTTCCGGATCCGACACGATTCTCGAAGTGGGAAAGACTACTCCGTGCTACAGCTTGCGTTCTACGCTTTATAGATCTCTGCCAAAAAAGGAAAGAGAAAACGTTCTACAAACGAACACAGAAGAACGCCGAAAAGGATCCGGATTGGAAGAAACAGAAGAAGGCGACCACCCTTCCCAAAAAGACGGCGAGAACAACCGGCACTCAAGTCGAGGGATATCCCCTAGAAGCGGAACTTCTCCGAAGAGCCGAGACATTACTCATACAGGTCTCACAACAAAAGTCGTTCGCTAAGGAAATAGCGAATCTACAGCAAGGGAAGTCCGTGGAAAAAGACAGTCGACTGAAGCCACTCCGCATAGAACTTACAGATAAAGTTATACGACTGAAAAGTCGTATCGCCGCCGTAACAGAAATAGCCGATGATGCGAAGCGACCACCCATATTGGACGGTGATCACCGCATCACCCAGTTATATATAGACTGGACTCACAGGAGCCTACAGCATAGCGGCACAGAGCTCACCATCAACGAGGTGCGACAACATTATTGGGTCATCAGAATGCGACCCACGACAAAGAAAATACTGACACAATGTCTACAGTGTCGTATTCGCAAGGCACAACCATCCGTGCCTGCGACCGGCGACCATCCGAGAACGCGCCTAGCACATCATCAGAGGCCGTTCACCTACACAGGGCTTGATTATTTCGGGCCATTGTCAGTCACAGTTGGTCGACAACACCAAAAAAGGTACGTAGCCCTATTTACATGTCTGACCACCAGAGCCGTCCACCTCGAGATAGCCGCCAGCCTCAGCGCAGACTCCGCAGTACTGGCATTACGCCGGTTCGCTGCGCGCCGAGGCTGCCCAGCCGAGATCCACTCCGACAACGGCACCAACATGCACGGTGCCGACAGGGAGCTCCGAGACGCCTTCCGATGGGAGGCCAGTCGCCGTGGCATCGTGTGGCGCTTTATAACGCCCTCAGCGCCCTTCATGGGGGGCGCCTGGGAGCGCCTCGTCCGCTGCGTGAAGACCGCACTGTATGCCGTCCTCCACGAGAGACACCCGCACGAAGAGGTGTTGTCTACCCTATTGTGTGAAGCGGAATATACAGTAAACAGCCGACCGCTCACACACGTATCAGTGGACAGCAACGACGACGAAGCCATCACGCCCAACCATTTTCTTCTCGGCGGGTCAGCAAGGTTGCCAACCCCTGGCACCTTCACCGAACAAGACATCGACAGCAAAAAGATGTGGCGGCGCTCACAGATTCTCGCCGACATGTTCTGGCGTCGCTGGGTACGCGAGTACCTGCCAGAGCTACAGTACCGGCGGGAGCCGCACAGCCGCGGGCCGGGTCTACAGGTCAATGACCCCGTCCTCATAGCCGACGGCCAGCTGCCACGAAACACGTGGCCGCGAGGCCGCATAGTAGCTGTCTTCCCCGGGGGCGACGGTGAAGTCCGGACAGCTGAGGTGCGCACTTCCGGCGGCACCTTGAAGCGTCCGGTGAAGAAACTCGTCCCACTACCGAAATGATCCAGACATCGGGGAACCAGGCGGTGAGCATCGTGACGGCGGGAGTCACGACTACGGTCGTCGCTCGCCGGCATGATGTAGCGCCGCGCCGACATGACAGCGAGTCGTCACTGCACTACACGGCGGGAGAAATGTTCGCGACGAACGTCACCAATCCAGCACATAGAGTGTTGATTATAGTTAAAAAATAGTGTAGAGTCAGTGTATGGGCAATATAGTGAGAATAACAAAGTGCCATCAGTGAATCTAGAATAGTTAGATAGTAATTTTCAGACGCGCTAGACACATATGGGCTCGCAAGTGGAGTTTTTTAGTATAATTTAACGCTTTGGCAAGGTCCAGGGAGCCTAGGTTGCGACCTAGGCCTGGATATAGTAATTTTTTATAACTTAGCTTATAGTTGAACCACTTAGACGAGAGTATGACGGTCTAGCGCGGCCATATTAGACAAAAACAGAAAAAAATTGTCTTACAGATTTTCAGTTGAAGGATCGCTACAGGCTGAAAGATACAGACACGAAAAAATAAGTAACAGTTTTAGATGGACCATATACTCGTCTAGTATATGGCGATTATATACTTACAGTCACAGCAACAGTTTTCGTGTAATTCAGCCTGTAAGACCCTTCATCCAAACACTTTTGGAAAAGTTGTCTGGTTTTTTGGAAATAATTTCCACGTTTTAATAAAGATTTTCGTTGTTTTTATGTCTGTACATAAATAACGTTATGTGGAATTGTGGCGATGTATATAATGTGTTTAAACATAAGCTCAAAATTGTAATTTGCAGAAAGATTGTACATTTCCATAATCAAATTTTCATTAAAGTTTTCCGAAATCAGAAAGCGAAATCAGGGTTCTCGTTACAGTAAAGTTCTGGAGTACCTTAGTAAACTCGACTTTTCTTAGAATCGTAGTCATCAGTACGGCAATTAAATATGTATAAGTAAACAGTGAAAAAGTAGTGCGCGAATCAATCCTGAAATCGCTTCCTGTACAGTCATGAAAGTTAAATAAGTGTCTTATTTTCCCAGTAACCCCTATCCTCCCTCGTTAGGTCAACGCCCTGAGATAGCGAAGAATGATCAGCTACAGCTACAGTTAATTAGGTGTAGGACGTCAGCGCCGTCTGGCGGCGAAGTATAGTACAAGCGTGCGCCCGGTAGTAATAGGGTATAGGCAGAGCACCAGGTACACGTATCCACGCCATCAGCGGATAACGCCCGTCCGGCACACGAATAATACATTCTATAAACGAGTCACGCGTAGTATATTGCTCAGATATTTCTAGAGTAAAA
This sequence comes from Xestia xanthographa, assembly GCA_905147715.2. Taxonomy (NCBI): domain Eukaryota; kingdom Metazoa; phylum Arthropoda; class Insecta; order Lepidoptera; family Noctuidae; genus Xestia; species Xestia xanthographa. The sequence continues at coordinate 19,286,160 of LR990655.1, read as the reverse complement.
AAGTTTTATAATTTCAAGAGTATGAGGGGGCACAAGTCGTGGTATGTTACATGACATGCTCCGGGGCTCGACCACTGTATAATGGTCGATGTTTCGGTTTCGGACACATTGATACAACATCCGTATCGTATTCGGTAAGTACAGGGAATTTGATAAAAAAAAACAGCGTATGATAGTAATCAGCTGTTTTTTTTTTTATCATACATTATTTTTATGTAGTAATATAGGTAGGTACAATTATGTGATAACATCCATCGGAAATATTACTACTGTGTAGCTTTTAAAAAAAATAATGGCTTTACGAACGTACAAAAGAAAATGTGTAACCTTAAAACATACTTTGATAAAGAATTTATGCGTTTTGATAAAAATTTAATACGCATTACTCATGGACATTATGAATGGAAATTTCATTTGTACAATTCCAAAGACTAAGCATGAAAACCGTACGGATCATAATACGCCAATATTATTTAGAACTTTATTTTATTTCTCACTTTCTGATGATTGCTATAAGTGCTATATTCGTCTGAATCTCACTATAAGAAATATTTGCGTAGATATAGTAGAATTTTAATATACTATAGGAAATACGGGTTCCTTCTATTTGGCATAACACACTTGCCATAATCTTCTTTAAACGAATATTTTTAAGGCACAAATTTATTTAATATAGTTATTGTTTTAGTATGGGATCCCTTTAAGAACGATCTTTACCGAGATGGTTAATGGATGAAAAGTATTTTATACTTACCAAATTAAATATGTCAAAAAATATATTGCAAATGGGTTGTCTAAAATATTTCAAGATGATTCCGACTTTAAAATTATGAGTTTTGAATAAATGAGTGTCTGCCAAACGATTTTATGCGAAATGAAGTTTATACTATCCGCTGTTATGCAAAGTAATATTATGACATAAAAAGTTCTGCTATAAAGGGTAGACCCAGGAAAAACCGCGGGTCTTTTCATCTCTCAATCACCCTCCTAGACCTAATTTAATTACTAATACTTACTAAAGCAAGTCCCTTCTGACAGTAGTCCAGAATATCCTGCAAGGAGGCCTTATTTCCCTGCGCGAGGATCCAATGCAGTAGGGAAGGTTCCTCTTTGCTCTCGTAGGACTGTGCCTTAAACGTGACCCCTTCATCAGACTCCTCAACGAGGGGTAATGGTTCCGAAGATGACGCTCCCTCGTTGCCTGATGATAGTTTCTGGTCGAACACTGTAAAGATTGAAATAAACATAATGAAGAACATTTTTATGAAAACGTAGCTCCCGGATTTCCGAAGGCCAATTCAATTTAATCTACAGGACAACCAGAAAAGATTTGCGCTTCGGTAATCTTCGTGTCCCTGAATGATAACAAACGGCGATCGTTAAAGAGTAATATGGAGTTACTCTTTAACGATTGCCGTTCGTAATCACTTTAATATTTCAGAACCAATCACAACAGTTAATTTATTATTCAACGGTAGGATTTACTGATCGATTTGATAGCCCCCACAAACATGGGAAGTCTATAAGTATCAATTCTTGAGACGGCGACCCAAGAATTATGAATAATATAGACCGTAATCACCAATCCGGCTATATGTATTGCCCTTCTCTATATTTTATGCAGGTTGGTATAAGTATCTATCTGACCTACATTTACGAGACCCTAGATGCTCATAAAGGCATAAATTACCGGGCTAATAAAACGTTAACTGTCAAAGATATAACCACATTTTCCTTAACGATTGAAATCTAGATGAAATACACAATCTATTACATCAATCCGCCTGGAGTGAGTCTTTGTGTTCGATTGATGGCAATGGTCTTTGCCATTTACATCGGACTGAAATGTAAATGTGGTGATTGCCCACAAACAATCGGACACTTGATATCGTGTCCTGCCTGTCCTGTTATTTGCACATCACAGGAGCTGATGGACGCTTCTAAAAGTGCCAATCCCTCGCCAGATTTTAGGCTGACTCAATTTGAATTGTCATCGAAACGCTAAGAAGAAGATTCGGTACCACTAGAGGCTGACCTCCACAACCCGGTTAAATACTGGTATTCAGCTGCATCCGGTTAGACTGGAAGCCGACCCCAACATAGTTGGGAAAAGGCTAGGCAGATGATGATGACGCTAAGAAGAAGATTGGACTTCAAACGTAACTGGCGAAATGGAGACTTTTGACGAACCCTTCGGGAATTACAGGCGTGATGTTGTGTTCCGAGCGTAATATTATCATTATGACTTTCCTACTTTCAAGAAGAAAATATTATCAGGTGATACTTAAGGCGCTGTACCTAGTCAAAATATTCTTCACAAAACAGTTTTTTAGCCAAATGTATACATTTTAGAGCAGCTAAAAAAATATATGTTAATCTTGATCATTATGTATGGACCATTATGTTCAAAACACGTTTTCGGTAAATTTTTTCGATAAAAAAAAAACAACATAACCATTTAAATTGAAATTGTAGCAATTGTAACTGTATTATTTATAAACAAATCTTGATAATATTAATAACAGTGATGTAATAAATATAGTAATAAAGGGAACTGTTGTTTTTATTTATTCTTTTTAGTTATCACTTTAGTTTATTTCAATATTTATTCATTATTTTCTTCTAAAACCTGGCCGCCCAGTAATAGTGACGTCTCATTTACTCCCATACAAATAGACAGTGTGCGCGATTTTGGTGTTGACAGAGCCTTAACGTGGTTCACGTGCGTAGCACATGCTATACTTAATGAATACTTAATAACAATAATTTATTGTTGCTAGATTGAGAGTAAATAAATAGAGATAATTAAAGCGATAACTGACACAATGTAAACAAAACAATGTATCAAATGCTATTTTTTTCTGTAGAACTCCACTGGGGAATTAGGAACCCCCACTTTATTTCTTTTTCGTAAAGTTAGACCATTTTGAAATGAGTTTCGTGTACTACCAACATTTTGCTGCAACGATTTCAGGTCTTTATTTTAATAATACTTTATTACATTGTTATTATCTATTTATGTGAAAGAATCGCCACATAAAATTAGTATTTTTTTACTTATATATTTTTGTTGTACGAAGACGAATGACCTTTAATTTTCACGTGGCCTGACATATATTTTGCATATTGAATAATCAATGATATTTACAACACTTCGATCACAGTTTTAGGCAGTGTCACATTCGTGGTCAACGAGGGCAATTTATTGCACAACTCACAACAAAGATAAGCCAAAGCAATGCCTCAGAGATGGGTTATAATTGGAATATGTTATCAGTCAGTGCCCTACCTATAAGCCTATAACATATAATCTCTTTATAATTATAGTAAAAAAAACCCTTCAAATCACATGGTTGACGTCATCGGTGCCCATAATCGTTTCCGCTCAAACCTGTTTGCGTTAAAAAGTCATTAGCTAAATATAGCTAGGTCGTCGTGCGACTCATTGACATTGGACGCTAAATTAAATCACCGACTAGCCTACTAAAATTATCAACTGTATCGTTCAATCAATTTCTTGTTGATAAACTTCTTCATAAGGAAAGACTTGCTCGGATGAATGAAGCAGAAACGACGAATAGTATTGTGACACGTGCTAAAATATGGATGAAAAACAATTTATTTTTTTAACGAGCTACTTAATATACCTGTTTGCATTTTAAATATGAACTCATTATAAATAGTGTGTTATTAAACTCAGTACTTAAATTAAACACAGACATGACTGTATTGTTTGAACCACTTACCATCTTCGTCGGACAGTTTAAACGCCTCAACGCCGAAATCTTGAACAGCCTTGTTTTCTGAACTATTGTCCAGAGGATGAGTGATCCTGTAGTGGGGACCCTCAAAGTCTGTGTCTTCAAATACATCAAAGGCCGAGAATCTGTGGGCCTCGGCATTTAATTGAAGTGGGGGCAGTATTGGGATCTTTCCTAGAGATTCTAAAACTTCGTTGAGCCTAGAACATAAAATATTTAAGCACTTGAGTTATCTATAGACCTCAGACTCGTGTTTTATTCGATGTGAGATTGGAGGTGTTCTTAGAAATAAATTATGTATCTGAAACGTTAGCTCAAACGGAAAATCCCTTGTACAGAACGCTACAACTATGTACATAATTATATGTATTATTACAAGGATGCTATCTGTTTGTTCTGTTCCCTTTGTTTCACAAACTAAACATCATTCCTTTTCATATGCTAAACTCGTTTACGTTACTAAATATTGAGACACATGTGTGGAGATTAGCAAAAGTATTCAGAATCATTGTTGTTTGTACTTTAAACACTTATCACGCGCAGATAACGAGGATCGTGCTTATCTTCAAAGTTTGGTCTAGACAGAATTATTTGCAAGAATAGGCAAAACAGAAGTGGGGCGCGCAGGTCAGGGTCACTGTAAATGCGACGATGCACGCCGAGGTCCGAATGTGCCCGAAAATACTTTAACATAACAACAAAATACTCGTTTATTTAAGGTTTTATTTGTGCATCGCAAAGACAGTACAGTGTGTTGAACTCGTAAAGACAAAGTAGCACATTCGTATGGGGTACGTGCGGTTGCACCGGACTAGACAAAGGCGTCTAGAATCAATACCAAAGTGCTGCACTGTCCTATTACAGCCATGGCGTGCACGACTGTACCCTACAATTTATTCATAAAATTACAGCGCAGCACGGACGCCGTAGGTCAACCAAACACACTCGGGCATGAAACATGCACAATGAGTAATTATTACGCACCTAGGCCATATACAGCTCTAATCTCCACGAGGAATTCATGTGTAGTTTGTACCGAGTCACATTTTTCTCCGCTTCGACTGAGACGAATTATTTTATACTTAAACAATGTACAAGAGATTTTTCCAATCTAACTCATTACGTTCATACCGGAAAAGACGCAATTTGTTCAAGGTCACGCCAGATATCAGAAAGAAAGGAAACTCTACCAACCTCACTCTACAAATCAAGCTTAAAATCCTACAAAAGAGAAGGCTCCGCAGGAATTGGCACCAGACTCGACTATCTTCAGACAAAACCCTTTTGAATAAGGCGATAGTAGAACTCAAAACCCTAATCTAAAAGACTAACGATGACACCCTCCAGCTTAAACTAGAGTCCCTAACGGCAACCAAAGAAAGTAACTATTCGTTATGGAAATTCACCAAAGCCTATGACAGGCCTCATGAACAAAAACCTCCAATAAATGATGATGATAAGTGGGCTAAAACAGGCCAGGAGAAGGCAGATATCTTTGCAAAACACTTGTCACAGGTTTTTAAACCAAATGATGAAACTGGTTACAGTGATGTAGAATGTCACGTTAATACTATCTTAAAAGAAGACTTTCAACTTTGTCTCCCACCAAAACCAGTTACACCCCAAGAGGTGCAAAAGACGATAAGATGCCTTGACAGTAGAAAGGCGCCAGGTTTTGATTTGATCACGAAGGAAGTACTGAGAGAACTGCCATGCAAGGGCATAGTTATGCTAACAATCTTGTTGAACTCCATGCTGAGATTGCAGTATTTTCCTGATCAATGGAAGATCTCAGAAATTGTAATGATCCACAAACATGGAAAACCTGCCCAAGAAAAAACGTCATATAGACCAATAAGCCTTTTGCCGACAATGTCTAAGATCTTTGAAAAAGTGCTGCTGCACAGGATGGCCCCAATACTTAAAGAGAGAAACGTACTACCTGACCATCAGTTCGGCTTCAGGAAACAACACGGGACAGTAGAACAAATACACCGGGTCTGTGAACACATAAGAAAAACGTTGGAACAAAAGAAATACTGCTCTTCTGTGTTCCTGGATATCCAGCAGGCTTTTGACAAGGTTTGGCATAAGGGCCTCTTAAGCAAGATTAAACAGCACCTGCCCCACCCGTTCTTTAGTATATTGAAATCTTACCTCACTGATCGACTTTTCTACGTAAAAGAATCGGGTAATACCTCAGCCCTTCACAAAATTGAAGCTGGTGTACCTCAGGGTTCTGTCCTGGGGCCAATTCTCTACATATTGTACACAGCTGACTTACCGACGGAACCCGGAGTTGTCATAGCAACATTCGCAGACGATACGGCAATATTGTCGAGCCACACAAACCCAGAAGTTGCATCAAATCTGCAGAGTGGACTTAACAAAATACACAGTTGGATGAAAAGGTGGAAACTAAAGGCCAGTGCTGCCAAGTCTGTCCAAGTCACTTACACACTCAGAAAGGAGGACTGCCCACCGGTTAAACTCGGAGATACCACCCTACCACATAAAAGTTGTGTTAAATACCTCGGAATGCGTTTGGACCGCCGATTGACCTGGCAACAACACATCAAAGCCAAAAAAGATGAGCTCTCATACAGACTAAAAAATCTTCACTGGTTACTGGGCCGCAACTCCAGACTATCACTAGACAACAAGCTTTTAATATACAAAGTAGTATTGAAGCCCGTTTGGATGTATGGGATACAGCTTTGGGGAAGCGCAAGCAACTCCAATATAGCTATCTTGCAGCGTCAACAAAACAAAATACTACGCACAATTGCCAATGTTTCATGGTTTACTACAAACGCTGAAATCCACCAACAACTAGCCATTCCCACTGTTAATGAGGAGATTCGGAATGTAGCAGGGAAATATAAAGAACGACTAGCCATTCACCCAAATGAGCTAGCTCGTCAGTTGATACGACGAGACTACGTGCTCCGCTTGAAGCGCCACAGTATCATGGCACTAGAAGACGCCGGCAGTAAAGCCGTAACACCTGCGAGTAGATGGCATCACTGGAAGCCACACTCTACACTCCAAGCAACACGGAACTCATCCGCTCATAGTCCGAGGACTGATTGCAGATAAAACCTAGAGAAAAAAAAAAATACAGCGCAGCACGGACGCCGTAGGTCAACCAAACACACTCGGGCATGAAACATGCACAATGAGTAATTATTACGCACCTAGGCCATTTACAGCTCTAATCTCCACGAGGAATTCATGTGTAGTTTGTACCTAGTCACATTTTTCTCCGCTTCGACTGAGACGAATTATTTTATACTTAAACAATGTTTTAACAAGAGATTTTTCCAATCTAACTCATTATTACGTTCATACCGGAAAAGACGCAATTTGTTCAAGGTAAATAATAAAACCGGCCAAGAGCGTGTCGGGCCACGCTCAGTGTAGGGTTCCGTAGTTTCCCGTCCGTCACAATAAGTGTTCCCACTTATGAGTTTAAGGTGGATGCTCAAGCGTAGCCCGCGAAATTCAAATTTTCTTACGTTTTTTGCAATTTGCAGGCCAGTGCTAGGTTGTATGTTGATTAAAATTTTGTTTGCGACTGTAAGACGTATGTAGTTACAGAATTATATTCATCAAACTCATCAATACAACCCTCAAAGTTCATATTGGTGTCAAAATTACTTTTCCAAGGTCAAAATCATTCTTGCACCATTATGAACTTGGAGGGTTGTATTGATGATTTTGATGATTATAATTGTGTTACTACATACGTCTTACAGTCGCAAACAATATTTTAATCAACATACAACCTAGCACTGGCCTGCAAATTGCAAAAAACGTAAGAAAATTTGAATTTCGCGGGCTACCCTTGAGCATCCACCTTAAAGGTGGGTATCCATTATGTAAAAATGCTTGCATATACGAATATACTACAAACTTAGTCCAGAAATTATTTTGTACAACTTTTTGTCTTTTTTGTACAAAAACTGTTATGTTTCCATCAAGTTCAAAATGATTTTCCTAGAAAGTCCTTATAAAGTTCTACTTTTCAGATTTTTTTCATATTTTCTAAGCTTATGGTTCAAAAGTTAGAGGGGGGGGGACACATTGTTTTTTACTTTTGGAGGGATTATTTCCGAAATTATTGACATTATCAAAAAATGTTTTTGGGAAACCCCTATTCATTTTTAAATACCTTTCCAACAATATATCACAGGTTAGGGTTGAAATTAAAAAAAAAAACACTTCCCACTTTACATATAGGGGGGCTACCCTAATAAAACATTTTTTTCCTATTTTTATTTTACCACTTTGTCGGCGTGATTGATATACATATTGGTACCAAACAGCTTTCTAGTGCTAACGTTCACAGAGATTAAGCGAGGACGGACAGACGGACGGACGGACAGACATGGCGAAACTATAAGGGTTCCTAGTTGACTACGGAACCCTAAAAAGGAATAAATTAGAAGTTTGAAGTGGTAGCCAATTTGTTCTATTTCTTTTGCCGGCGAAATATTTGTAATCGCCGTGTTTTTAAATAAATCAATATTGAACTTGCTGTGCTATGAACTTGAACGGGTTGCCGTTTAATGGTTTTTGACACGAACGTGAGGTACTGCACATTGATTGCAGTTACTATGTCTATATTCTGCTACCTAATGTTTATACAGGTTTATAATATTTAATGTTTTAAAAAACGGAGGAAAATATAATAACCACCAAAAATAACTTTGTGACCACCAACATCTATCACCTAAAATATCAATTGATCACCAAATGTAGTAAACTGAACACCAAATTTTAATGAGGTGGTTGATGACAAACTAGTTTTGCCTAGGCCGACTTGGGGCACCCCGCGACACGGATAGATTAGGTTAGAAGGGTATACCTTACCCGCCATACCTTTCGTGGTTATTTTTTTATAAACCATTCAGGAGAAGGAGCCCCGCGGAGCGGGGCTCCGTCGACCGGGTCTCCTTCGACTCGGAAGCAAGAGCATAACAGTTCAATTTCTGGTGGTCATACCTATATAAATTTTTGGTTCTAATTTTACGATAAAATGGGGATTAATTTTGGTGATCATTTACTAATTTTGGCAATCAAAAGTGTTTTTTTTTGCCGTTACATTTTGCTAAATCTGGTGGTTCGTTAATTGCATGCATAAACATTTGCTTAGCTGTTCTGAGTACACTGTCTGCATTATTATCTGCTGTATTTTGGAATGGGCTAAAGTTAAAATATGAATAGGCAATTTTCACTTCGGGTGAACTTATTTGTGAACTTAAGGATATGGAATTATGGAGTAGATACCGTCTACCCGGAAAGTGCGTAAATACAGTTTATTAATTACTTACCCAGATAGCTTTTCATGATACTCCTCCTTTTTTAGTCGATGTTTTTTAAACGAGTCTTTAAAATTTCGTGATCTCTCACAGAATTCGTTGAATATGTCTTCCAAGTTCGCGACCACGGCCGCCCAGCCCTGTTTCAAAAAAACGGAATCATCAAGTGAATCATATTAATTAGGTCGAGGTCGCACGCACCGATTGCTTGAACTAGTTTAATTAAATTAAAATAAATTAAGTCATTCAAACGTATACCTATTGACATACATATGCACTAGTTATCTAAGTTCTTGAAGCACGTAATTGGACCTCTTTAGCTTCTGGAAGTAATTTTATTTCGTTTTGATTTTTGTTTGAACAAATCCTGCCTCGACTGTGAGACTACTTCCGTATTGTACCTAAGTTAAATAGAGCATTATTATTCTTTGTAACAATTGTTTCAACATACCTAATGCAAAATAAAACAAATACCTACTCCGGCAATGTGTACATAGTCTGGTTTATCTACCAGATAGGTATAAAGCGAGACCTAAGAATGCAAAGTAGATAGTTCAATCTGATGGCCGAAAACTTCGGTTTAGATAATGGCATTCAGATAAGAACTCTATTATAATAGCACGAGAATTTATAATCAGCGTAATATCCGTATAGTTGGATTCGCTACTAAGATATGGTTATAGTCCCTGGCATCAGTCGCTTCGCGCGTGCTAATTACGGAAGCTAGTTTAAATGGATTGTACCGCTTCCAAACTATAATAGAGTTGTAACACTTTTCGGGTTCATTTAAATAGTTCAAGGTCCTGCAATATTATTAGCAGTCGAGTTTTTGTGGTAGAAAGATGATTTCTTTCTGAATTATTTACAATAATAAATATGTATAAAGAAGTGTTTTGCTGCGGCATGATTTGGCTTTGAAAATACTCTCAAGGTGTAAATATGTTTTATTGACCTACCACCTCTTAGAAAAGTCTATAGAATGCTCAAAAAAGGCCGACGGCGCCAAAACCGTCAAATTCTGGGCCCATTCGTTTTGATTGCCTTCGACACGCTAAGAAGTAGAACAGGCTGAAATAAAGCATATTTAGGCATGTAACACACTAAGATGGTCACTTACTTGGTGTTGCAGATGCTGCTCATGCACTAACTGATCACAACTGCCGGACACCTCAAGCGCGAGGTCACTGAACTGTTGCGCAAGAGTCGCGCAAGATATCACAGTGTATACATTCGGCTGCAGAGAACAACACTTCTCCACCGCAGCCTTTAACTCCGCTACCGATTTACCATCGAAAGCACTTCGGAACTCGCTTGAAAACTCACCAGTGCTTAACTCCACTATTGGACTTAGATCGCACACTAAAAATGACACATAGAATGATTAATAAAGATGGTATGATAACATCAGGTGTTTGTAAATAACTTAGAAGAGTATGTTGTGCAGATAAGATTGATAAATAAATAAACAATCTATGAGTGTATTATAAACCTTTAATGTATCATGCTTTTTGATACGAAGATTACCTCTTTTTAAACAGAAAATTCTAATCATAGTTAGTATTATTATAGTAAATAGAGAGGAAGTTTTAATTGCAAAATAATAAACCAATTAGAAGACTTACTGGACTGTTTCAAATGGCTCTCCTTCACAGACGGTTTGCTGAACATGTATATAGGATTAGTGTCTGTTCCAGCACTGTATGAGGACACCATGTGGTCAGACTGTAGAACTTCGCCCCCGCTCACAAGGAGCACCAAGGAGTTTGCTGACACTTTGGTTTTCCTCTCTATTGCTAGTTTCAGTGAGCATACGCTAAAAATAATGGTTTTATTAGACTACTTGGTCAATAGCAACAGCAAATATTCGGAGATTTATTATGCATCTCTACTCAGAACTAATTAGTTTTTCTGTTCACCTGTTGAATTTAATTAACTGAAATTCATTTTTAGCTTGTTGCGAGGAAAATCAACAACAGATACACTTCTGCTACGATATTCGACATTTTTTAAAAGCATCTAGCGATGCGGTAACCGCATGCGGGCGATATAGGACCCCACGGCGGCACTGCACCACTGATATTTACCCCTTATGGCTGACATATATGACATATCTCTAAGCTTAGTTAGTTCAAGTCTATTTAAAAAGATGACCAGTTTTATTGCTATGAGTAAGATAAATTATAAGTGGATGACTTGTAAAATAGTAAAGCATAAAGAGTAGAAAAACAAAACTCAATGAATTACTAATTTAAATTAAGATTTATGTTTAAACTTATTCAGATAGGATGTGTTTGTTGTTCAAATATGTAAGTGAAGACCATGAAGATCTCTATTGATGTAACATTAACTCAAGCCTGTCTCCATTTTGGGAACTAGTTCTTAGGAAGGTCATTGACATTGTGCAAGTGACTACATACTGGTCTAATACAATTTGAGTTTCATCGACATGTAAAAAAGAAGAAGGAAAGTTATTGTTTCTGTGTTACTCATCATCATTAGCCCAGCATCTTCCAAACTACATTGGGGTCAGCTAGCAGTCCAAACGGATGCAGCTTTAACAGTATTTAACATGGAGTGACTGCCTATTCCACCACACCCCCAACTAAACAACATTTTTCATACTTACTTCTGCAATGTGAGGCTCATGTCGTACGTGGTCATTTGACCAGCATCCACATGAAAAACATACAGCATGGTGGCAGTATATTATGTACCTTCACAGCTAAAATATATCACACCTTTGTGTAACTATCGCTTGCATCTGTCTCGTGTATCCATGGACACTACAAACTAAAATGATCAATACATTTAGTAGCAGATTAATTACAATTTTGAGGCCTGGTTTAGGTAAGTCTGTTATCTTTTTGGATTACATATATCAATAAATAGTTAAACCATGTGTGAAAACCAGCTAGAACAACAGAAACTAATAACAGATAGTGATATGTATAACGGGCTGGTGTCCACAACTCCATGTCAATGCGCATATTTTGCGTATGGGCTTATAATCCACCACGTGGGCCCAGTGCGGATTGGTAGATTTAACATGTCTTCGAATTTTTGGTTCTAGGACATGCTGGTTTCCTCACGATGTTTTCCTTCACCGTTTTGAAAGCAGTGGTGCTGAAATAAATTACAAAGTAATGCACCTGTCTGGGTTCGAACCCACGACTTACTGTTCGTAGTCGGGGCCGCCACCACTGGGCCACAACTGCTCTCTACAACATTTTTTATTTTTTTATTTATAGCCCTTTTTCAGACAAAAGAATACATTTTTTTTTTTTTTTTACAATTGTTTTTATATATAACTTTGCTTTTGTTCTGTGTGCCCTTTGGCAAAGGCCTCCTTTTTCCAATAATCCTCCTTTATCCATTTTTTTTAATAATTTCAGCCAGCCCAGGGGTACCTACTGAAATTATTAAAAAAAATGCAAACTGAAAATAGTTTTCAATAACTACCAAAATTTAATTACTTACAAAGAGCGTTTTATCAATGTAGGCCTTTGAAATTTATGTAACCAATGTTTTTACCGACTCGTATTTTTTGTAAACTTAATTTATAGACCACGCGTATTAAATACTTGTTACAATAGACAAGCCTAAAATAAACAACAACGTCACAGCACGGACTATCTGCACAATCGGTACATTTGTAAACTTTACATAATATTCAGCGTTCAAATAATTATAACGCCCGATGCAATATAAAAACCCAATAATGAAGCAACAGAGTAACAGACTGGAGTAACTAAGTAAACCAGTTCAGTTTTTGCGTTTGAAAAAAAATTTGAACAACAAAGATTTTTAGCACTTACGCAGTCCAGAAATCTGGTAAATACTCTTTAGAGCATTGCTAAGCATTCAAACACAATCCAATAACACGCATTTCTATTCACCACGGCAAATAATAAATGAACACTTAGAGCGAAATTACACGGGTAAGCTATGCTGTTTATAATTTTAGCTCTCGAAATTGTAAAAACACCACCATTGCTCAACTCAATAATCACTCAGCTGACATGACAGCGCACACTACATACTCACAACAAAAACATTGAACTATGTAACGTTAGCGCTGTCCTTATCATGCTTATTACAATTTTGCATACTTGTCTCTGTTTCATGCTATACAATCTAAATTCGTCTTCTTGGTCTTAATTCTAACATTTGAAATGTCAAGAACAAACGCAAGTTTCACAGTCAGTGTTACGAAAGCAAAATAAAATATTTAAGAATTTGAGCATGCATGGCTAAAAAGAGAGTCTGACACGGTGACAGTTGGAACTACAAATTTCCTACCAGGCAATACAGCGTCTTCTGTCAAACTCGGCAATGTCATGTCATTGGCTTATCCCCAGCCCGACATGCTCGATGAGCCAATTAATGATCCGACCCAGCCTGTTGTTGTCCCTTGCTGCCCTCCTATCAATGACCCACTAAGCCGAGGCCCGAACCCCACAGGGGGTGCCCTTAGTGACGGTTCATTTAATGTGTAATTCCTGTTAGTTTGTAAGCCCTGGCTGGGGGCCTTAAAGTTATTTTTGGCCACCACAGGATTGTCCGGTTAAGCAGTCAAGCAACCGTCTAGAGTTGCAACTGCGAGTGGTCCCTCCTAAAAAAAAAAAAAAAAAAAAAAAAACATTGGCTTATCACAGCGTGTGGCTGACACTGGCAGAGCCACCATCAGGGATTTTAATTTTGATAACACAAAAATTTAATCGCTTATTAGTCGAAATTAGTCGCCAAATATCAGATTTGGTCGGTCACTGGTTCAAAAGATATAAGGGTTTTTAGGTGGCCCTGCTGGAGAGAGCCTACCCCAGCACACAACACAACATTTATATCTCAAAAACTAGGGCACCTAGCGAAGATCTGTTTTCTCCCATATTTACTCGCTAATTAGTCGAAATTAGTCGCCAAGTTACAGATTTAATCGGGTCCTAGTTCAGAAGATATAATGAGTTCAATTATTAAGGTATAGTCCAAGAGCTAGGTCGAAGAGTTCACGGAAAATTGCCAAGAAAAAATATTTCTATTAATGTGTGTAATATACTTCTAGTTTTATCGGTCTAAAGTTCATAAAAATGTCCGAGAGAGATAAATTATCTATTAAATACATGTTTTTATGTTTTAAATTACTAGGTTAGAGTGGCTTAAACTTCTTTGAAACCATTAAACCTTGCTCTTGGTCTATTTAGTGTCAAGATGTACAGTCGCATGCAACTGTTTTACTAATTTACAATGTTGAGCTCTAATTTACGTTAGAAAAATAAGAACGTTAAAATTATCGTACCTTTAGTAAAATGTTTAGATACTTAAACGTTGAAAACGTATGGTAAATATGTAAGTGGTGCCGATTCCCTTGTTTACAAACAACCAAATTTAAGTTCAGTGCATCTTTTTCTTTCTATTTCATTAAGAAAAGGACAGAAGATAAATTTTAGTTATGTTCTGTCAAATTAATCAGCGCCATACAAGTTTTAGACGCGATTAAAAAGTTGACTACTAAAATTACATCAAATTACGTCAGGTGCTAACTAATTTGACAGGATTAAACTAATATTTATCTTCTGTCCTTTTCATAATTAAATAGAAAGAAAAAGATGCATTCAACTTAAATTTAGTTTAGTTTGTGAACAAGAGAATCGGCACCAGTATCAAACTCATTGTTTGAAATACACTACAAAAAAATACATACTTATTAATCTTAAACCAAAGATGTAAATACTTACTTATATACCTAACTAGCGGACTTCCCGCGGTTTAACCCGCGTAGTTCCCGTTTCCGTAGGAGTACGGGAATAAAATATATGTATATGTATTTTGAGGTGATTGTGAGTGTTGTGTTGTGGGTGTGTGTGTATTGTGTCGTGTATGTAGGGTTTGTATGGACGGGACGAGTTTTTATTTAATTTTAATTTTGGGATGGAATAATAAAACTTCTGTTGTGGAAATATAAATGATGTATTACTTACCATAAAATTATTGTACCAACAGAAAATGAAAATTTCATTAAAAAATTTCATTCATAAATTTAAAAGAAAATTTA
This sequence comes from Xestia xanthographa, assembly GCA_905147715.2. Classification (NCBI taxonomy): domain Eukaryota; kingdom Metazoa; phylum Arthropoda; class Insecta; order Lepidoptera; family Noctuidae; genus Xestia; species Xestia xanthographa. The sequence continues at coordinate 19,271,026 of LR990655.1, read as the reverse complement.
TCTCTTCACTCAGATTAAAGAAATAGGCAGATGGAACGCTTAGAACACGCGAGTGGTTCCACCAAAACAAATACAAAATCAAAAGCAAATACAAACTCGCGACAGTACCAAGCAACGCATCGTCTCGCTCACACGTCACTAGTGATTTGTCATTTTAGGTCAAAACATGCCGTCTTGTGTGTTTAAACACTGCAAAAGTTGTTCACAAAAACTAAGAAAACAAGATGGAATATCTTTCCACAGGTAACTCTTGTTATTTTTATTGTTTTGGTATTTATTTTCCATCAAATATTTTCGGCTCACTTGAAACACAAAACCTCAACAGTAAGTCGTCTGTGTTGCTAGTTTATGACGGGAAAATTACCCTGAATTAGAGGAAAAAAATAATCGATATTTTTTATGCACAATACACATTATTGTGCATAAAAAATATCGATTAATTTATACATACGTAATTGCGTATAAGGAAATATTGTATCTAAAGGGTGCATTTAATTTGGGGTGCGATGTCAGAAGTCCTCCACGTGTGTCTGGTGGCTGCTGGTCCCTCTCGATACGTCTGGAGGGAAGAGCAGCTGCTGGGCCGGTGCACCCTGGACGCGGCGGTATCCTTCTCCGGGGAATGAGAGGAAATGAGAGTTTCCTTTTATCCCCCGCGGAATGTGACCGCCGCGGCTAATGAATCTGACAAAGGTAGGGTCCTTTCAGGACCAACGGTGCGTTCCTCTGCGTGACCCTCTGTAAAGCAGAGGGCACAGCTGAGGAATGAGGGCGGGCTTGGTGTGCACTCACCCTGCCTCCGAGCAGACAGAGAAGGATCCGTCCTCCTCTGTCACCGTCAATCTCGTAATCTGGCTGTCGAAGCGCTGTGGATCACGTCTCGCGGTTTCGATAGGGGACCGAGGGTCTTGGCTTAACCGCCCGGACCGCGAGGTAGAAAACCTCTATAAAAAGTTACCCCGAATCCCAAGTGGCGACGCACCGCGAGGGGATGTATGGCTGACGGGTGTTCCATGGAACAAATCAGTCGCTAGTGCACTCCTCGCCAGGGTACCTGCAGAAACCCATGGCGAGTAATAAATACTAAAATCTGCCCTTCTAGGTACAGGGGTCTCTGCCTAGATTGAGCCTTAATTCCCCCATACTCGTGGGATCAGTTATGGAAGCTTTGAACAAAAAAACACAAAACAACACCGCCGGCAACGGCAAAGGAGAGGAGAGGAGGGATGCGGAGTCGGAGTCCGACGCTGCATCCAGTGACGTGAGCGCGGGAGGCTCAGAGAGCTCCCGGCGCGTGACGGTTGGGAAGGTCGCGGAGAACACCAAGTTCTTCCGCAAGCGGTCTAGAAAGGATGGCGACCAAGTCTCGTCATCCGAGGGAGAGATGGCCTCGGCCCGCAAGATCCCCACTAGCAAGCGCGGTGGGATCCGAGGCAAGAGGGGGGGGCCTGTTGCCTCCGAGAGGTTGGCGAGACCGGCCGAAGAAGGGCGCCATCCGGGCAATATTGCTCCCGGATCGGGCAACGAGGCGGGTGCACTTGGCAGCTCCGAGTTGGAGCGTAAGGCCAGGTTCACAAAGGCGGTGGAAGCCGCGATAAGGGGCGTGGCCTTGAAGGTGAAGACATCTTCAAAACTCAAGGCCATACCCGGGGCTTCCGCCTCCATCATGGCGGCAGCGGAGGCAAATTTTGCGGGGCCTACCCCTCCTCCTCCTCCGATAGGCGGAGAGGACGTGGCCAAACTGCGGGTGGAGCTGGCCCGCCTAACGGCCGCCATGGAGGTTCTCCAAAAGGAGAACGCCAAGCTCCATGCAGACCTGGCCAGTCTGCGTGAGGCTGGCAACCGCGTTGCCCCTGCAAATGGGGGCCACCAGTCGCAGCAGCAGCGACAAGCCGAGCCCGTGCTGGTGGAGAACCAGGTCCTGAACCTGGTTCGGCAGGAGCTGGCGTCCTTCCAGGCGCGGTTCTCCGTCCTGGAGGGAATCGTCCTGCGCCCTCCTCTGGGTGCAAACAAGGCAGCCGCGGGCACGAGCACGATGCCGAGTACGGCGTCATACGCGGCTGCTGCGGCTGCCACACCCGGGCCTGGGCCGTCGAGCCAGTCCTCCGGCAGAGCTGTGGCACCCCCTCCTGGAAAGTCGGCTCCGGCGAAACCGGCGCCGACTAAGAAGGCGCCCAGGAGGAGGAAGGGCAAGGCGGCCGCACAGGCGGTGACTGTGCCGGCGACAGCGCCAGCGGCGAATGGGCCAGCGACGAATGGGCCAGCACCAGCAGCACGCCAGCAACCACCGCCGCCACCGCCCCCCCAGGCCCCTACACCTCCTTCGGCTGAAGCCGATTGGCAGGTAGTCGGGGAGAAACAGAAGGGGCGGAAGGCGGCCAAAAAGGCCCGTAATGTGGAGCGGCAGCGCCAGCACAGGGCGCGGAAGATCGCGGCTAGGCTCCGCGCCCCGAAGACCGCAGCTGTAGTGATTACACTACAGCCGGACGCGGAAAAGAGGGGCGTGTCCTACCGCGACCTGCTGGCAAAGGCGAAGGAGACGGTGGATCTCGGAGAGCTCGGGATCACCGGGGGCCTCCGGCTTAAAGTAACCGCGACAGGGGCTCGTATGCTGGAGATCCCCGGCGAAACCAGCGGGTCGTCCGCTGACGCTCTGGCTGAAAAGCTCAGAGCGTCCCTGAACGCGGACGACGCCCGAGTGTCCAGACCCGTTAGATGCGCAGACCTGCGCATCCTGGGTCTGGACGACTCAGTGACCAAGGAGGAGGTGGTGGCCGCCGTCGCCAAGTCCGGTGGGTGCCCTGCTGAGCAGGTCAGGGCAGGCGCCCTACGTCCGGACGTCACGGGTATGCATACCGTTACGGTATGCTGCCCCGTGACGGCGGCCAAAACAATAGTGGAGGGCCGTAGGCTACTGGTGGGCTGGGTTTCAGCGCAGGTAAAGCTGCTGGAGCCCAGACCTCTGAGGTGCTATCGCTGCCACGTGGGACACCACGTGTCAGTACAGTGCGCCTCAGAGGTTGACCGCAGCGGACTCTGTTTCCGCTGCAGTCAGCCCGGTCATGTGTCCGCAGCTTGCTGCGCCACGCCGCACTGCGGGGCATGTGCGGCGGCCGGAAAGCCAGCCGACCACCGGGCTGGGAGCAAGACCTGCGCTCCGCCCACCAAGGCCACCAGAGGCAAGGGAAGGCCCTCCGCCGCCACCACCACCACCGTCGCCACCGCCGCAGCCGCAACTGCCGCCGCCGCTGCCACTGTCGCCGCCACAGAGGGGCCCTCGCAGGGGGCTAGGGAGGAAGCGGTAATGGAGTGCCAATAACGGCCCCATTACGCTTCCTCCAAGCGAACATCAACCACTGCGCCTGCGCTCAGGATCTGTTGCTCCAGAGCATGGCGCAGTGGTTGATCAACATTGCTGTGGTCGCTGAGCCGTATTTCGTCCTGCCCAGGGAAGACTGGGTGGCGGACCTTAGCGGCTCAGTGACCATAGTGTCGTCGGCCGCCGCCGGTACTCCGACCCTTGAAAATGTCAGGAGGGGTCGGGGGTGCGTAGCAGCCCGGTTCGGGGAGATCGTAGTGGTGGGTGTCTACTTCTCCCCTAGCCGAACTCTCGCCGAGTTCCACAACTCTCTCGCAGAGTTGAGTGTTGTCGTCGGAAACCATTCCCTCCCCGTGCTTGTCCTCGGGGACTTCAATGCCAAAAACTTGGCTTGGGGTTCTCGTTGCACAGACGTGCGGGGAAGGATGGTGGAAGACTGGGCCCTGGAGAAGGGCCTGGTCGTCCTAAATCGGGGTTCTGTCCCCACGTGTGTGCGGATGCGGGGCGAGTCGGTAGTGGACATTTCGTTCGCTAGCCCCGCTCTGTCACCGCGTGTCATTGACTGGCGTGTTATGGAGGGGGTGGAGACCTATTCCGACCACCGGTACATCCGGTTCGACGTCTCCACCCAGACCTCAAGCGCGCCGGTCCAACAGGCCCCGAGTGGTCCGCGCTGGGCGCTGAAGCAGCTGGACCGGGAGCTCCTCCTGGAAGCCTCGATCGTGCAGGCCTGGGTGACATCACCGGACAGGCCTGCCGACGTCAACAATGAAGCAGGATGGTTCCAGGAGGCCATGTCCGATATATGTGACGTGGCAATGCCCCGAGTCCGGCCAGGAAGCGCCCGGCGTCAAGTGTACTGGTGGTCGCGTGAGCTGACGTCTCTGCGCGAGGCGTGCGTGGCTGCGCGACACCTGTACGCCAGGCATCGCAGGCTCCGCATCCGCCCACCCGATGCGGCAAACATTGAGGCGGAGCTTTATGAGGGGTACAGAGCGGCGAAGACCGCCCTCCGCGAGGCTGTCCTGCGGGCCAGGGATCTGGCCCGCGAGGAGTTGCTGGGGACTCTCAACAGAGATCCGTGGGGGCGCCCTTACAAATTGGTGCGGGATAAACTCCGCCCCTGGGCCCCCCCACTGACGCAGAGTCTCCGGCCTGAGCTCGTGGAGGACGTGGTGAGCACTCTGTTCCCTTCGCGAGGGGATCATCCACCCCCGCCTATGGCTCCGCCACCTGCGATGCTGGAAGCGGACCAACAGGACGACGACGATAACGCTCCAGAAGTGACTGGGGTAGACCTAAGAGTGGCGGTACGCAGGCTCAGTGCCAAAAATACCGCCCCGGGACCCGACGGCTTGCCTGGCAAAGCCTGGGTCCTGGCCTCAGAGGCTCTTGGGCCCCGACTGGAGGGGCTCCTAAGCGCATGCTTGGAGAGAGGCCAGTTCCCGCTTCGTTGGAAGACGGGGAAGCTGGTCCTCATCCGGAAGCCGGGGCGCCCTGCGGACTCTCCGTCCGCATACCGGCCCGTGGTGCTGCTCGACGAGGTGGGCAAGCTCTTTGAAAGAGTCATTGCAAACGGCCTCGCCGAGCACCTTGCGGGGACTGGGCCGGACCTTGCGGAACACCAGTTTGGTTTCCGCAAGGGGCGCTCTACGGTGGACGCCATCATGCGCGTGAGAGCCCTCACGACGGGGGATGCAGTTTCCAGGGGTGGGGTTGTCTTGGCGGTGTCTCTCGACATCGCCAACGCCTTCAACTCCATGCCCTGGAGCTGCATTAGGGAGGCACTCCGGTATCACCGGGTGCCAACCTACCTCCGTCGAGTGGTCGGGGACTATCTGACGGACAGAGCCGTCATCTACCCCGGTCGCAGCGGAGAATGGAACCGGCGAGAGATGTCGTGCGGTGTTCCGCAGGGATCGGTCCTAGGGCCGCCCTTGTGGAACATCGGGTACGACTGGGTGCTGCGCGCCGACCTCCCTAGCGGTGTCAGCGTGGTTTGCTACGCAGACGACACGCTGGTGCTGGCACAGGGGGGGTCGCACGAGGCGGCGGCCGAAACGATGACACGCGGGGTTGCGATAGTCGTTGAGAGGATCCGGCAACTGGGTCTCGAGGTGGCACTGCACAAGTCCGAGGCCATGTGCTTTCATGGGCCTCGGAACGCGCCACCTCCGGGATCCTCACTGACGGTAGGAGGGGTATCCATCGGCGTCGAGTCGACGTTGAAGTACCTAGGACTCGTCCTCGACAGCCGGTGGAACTTCGTGGAGCACTTCCGACGTTTGGCCCCCAAACTGGAACGGACTGGGGCTGCCTTCAGGCGGCTCCTGCCCAACCTGGGGGGGCCGAACGCCTCCTGCCGGAGGCTCTACGCGGGAGTCGTGCGGTCCATGGCCCTTTACGGGGCCCCGGTGTGGGCGCGTTCTTTGAGGCGGCGTGCCGCCCACTACCTGAACGCGCCCCAAAAGGTAGTAGCCGTAAGGCTGGCCCGGGGCTACCGCACGATTGCCCGCGAGGCGGCGAGCCTCCTTGCCGGATTGCCGCCATGGGATCTGGAGGCGATAGTACTCGCGCGCCTACATGAATGGCGCGCGGAGGCGCTACGCCGGGGGGAAACTCCGCTGCAGCGACAAATTGTCGCTCAGCGGACAGACTTCCGGCGGGATCTCATGGCGACATGGAGAGAGCGACTGTCGCAACCCCGTGCAGGGCACGCCACAATAGTGGCGATAAGTCCCCTCTTTGAGGAGTGGCTTGAGAGACGCCACGGCGTCCTCACCTTCCGCCTGACGCAGGTCCTCACCGGACACGGAGTGTTCGGGAGGTTCCTGCACCGAATCGGGCGGGAGGAAACGCCCGGGTGCTTCCATTGTGAGGATCGACCGGAGGACACGGTGGAACACACGGTGGAGGTGTGCCCCGCGTGGGCGGAGCACCGCCGTGTCCTCGAAGCGGCGATCGGCGGCGGCGACCTCTCGCGTCCGGCCCTGGTGCAAGCCATGGTCCGGAGCGAGACGGAATGGGACGCCGTCACCTCCTTCTGCGAAGCAGTAATGCTAGAGAAGGAGGTGGCGGAACGTGAGAGGGAGAGAACCTCTCAACGTCCCGGCCGCCGCGGGAGACGCCCCGGGCGTCGGGGGCCACCACCACGTGGCCCCCGGCCACCGTAGGCGCGGGCCTGTGGACGGTGAGCTATGGGCTAGCTCGCCGTCCGTCCGTCTCATGACGACAGGCCGTGTCGACGGCGCGTTCGTGTTCCACGCGCGCCTCAAAGAGAGTCAGCAAAAAGGAAGGGGTCCGTAAGGACCGATGCCTGCCGGGGTTGCGGGACTATTCGAAAGAGATACCGTGGCCCCGGAACACAAAGGGCGATGAAGGAACATGGATGGGTTTTAGTCAGTAAAAGTCTGACACTCCCTCCTGCTCCGCCCAGAGCGGGAGGGGTTATTTGATGATTTCCCATCCGAAAAAAAAAAAAAAAAAAAAAAAAAAAGGGTGCATTTAATTTCATGACGAATATTTTAACCTTCGGCATTACTAACGATACTAATTGTACTACGGAACTCAAAAACATTATTAAATTATTAATGCATATTAGTATGTAGTATTTAAAATCTCACAACAGCTGACTTACACATACTACATCACAGTAACAGTCCACTAACACTGCGATCCAAATTATCACTACGAGTGGCGCGAGCGCCGATCACGTCACGGGACAAATCGATGAAATGCGTCAATACACCTGCGCAGTCGTAATGACACGAGGTCACTAGTTAGTTCCGTCCAGGTCGTAAAGACTTCGGGTCTCGGGAGGGCACCCCCGCGCGCGGGGCTGTATTCGTATTTTCCGGTCCGTAAAGTAAAATCACGTTTCCAATTTAAAAAATTAGTAGTACAATAATTGGTGCAGAACAAAGGCTGGTAGGGTTTAATGTGTGTAAAATAATTATTATTGTAATAAATATGTTGATTGTTATAACAAATTGTTTATCTTTTTTAATTAAAATACATTTGCATAAATAGTTTATTGAACAAAAAATTACCAAAAAGCGATATAAAGTGTTATGTTGTCTGATATAAATTAATTAAATAGTTAATAATTACGCATATTTAATTTTTATGCTCTTATTATTGTTCTGTTCAAATACTACACGCTTTTGCTATCTGGGTATAACCATAAAGCAAAATCGCGTTTCCAATTTAAAAAAATAGTAGTACAATATTTGGGAACAATTTAACTGAACCAAAATATGGGAGTATTTCTCAATATCTGGCAACCGTAAACGCACACAGACGCGCGTGTCCCTACACGGCGCCTCTTGTCTGCCGCGCACACATAAATAAAAACCGGAGCCACCTTGTTTGTCGCGCATGTTCTATCTGCCTATTTCTTTAATCTGAGTCTCTTCAGATTATTGTACAAATACCTACTTGGTAGGTATTTGTACAATAATCTGAAGAGATAAATTTTGTGAATTTGAATATAAGGTAAGTAGGTACCTACCTAATCTTCGGTACCACTGATCCGATTTAAAAAAATCTTTATTCCTTTTGTGAGCTTTTTCACTCGACGCAAAGTTGCGTGGGTCAGCTAGTTTCTCAATAAAAATTTCAATGGTTACACTTTAAACTGGCTGACTTTAACTTACGTCACGGGCAACTCGTTTTATGTAGCTCATCACGCGCATCTATCTCTTTCTAATCTTTCAAAGAGTAGAAAATAAATGAGGGCGCTGCGATCATGCAGGTGGCAACCCAGTTAGTACGACCTAGCTGATCTTGATACTTGAATAGTATTATTGGTCTAATAGCTATAAATAATGAGAAAATAATTATTTTAAATAAGTATGTTTATTAATTCATTGCTTTCAATAAGTTCCTCGTAGATAATAAATAGATTTGGTACGTAATGGTATTATGAGGGACGACCCTTTCTGTGTATAGCTGGAGTCGAGAATTTCCCGCCATTTTGCACAATTCTGCGCACTGTGCTTACAGAAACACCTAAAACAAACAAAGCATGTTATTAACATAAGCTTATAGATACAACTTTAAATTAGTGCTCTATCTTCATAAATAATATATTAAAACTGCTGTCAGTCCGACGAAAAAAGTCCCGCGCAAATATGTTCATAACGTGAAAATATTTTAAAATTGTTTCTTTCCAATAATAAAGAATATTTTAAATTAGTCGGTTACTTCAACAAATATGGTATAGCAAAAAACGTATTTGGTAATACGCAATTAATTACATTAAATGTTGTTGCCTTACTATCAATGTTGTTAAGTCGCGCTATAACCACAACGTTAGTTGTTTATCTTAGCATAACCTCAAAAATAGTAGACAATTAATTTGTAAATACTATTATGATCGAAAATTTTGTTCCCTGAATGTATTAATCGTTTTTAATTAACGTTTACTGCAACTTTCAATAGTTACCTAAAAGTAAAATCTACTGTACGATGGCAAACATCTTCGAAGTAGGATAGTAGCTTCGCAGCTTGTGTAATTCGGTCAAACACCGTATGAAAACTTGATAAATTATTTCACGGGCACCTCCACGAATTACCTTATTCATGATATGTCGCTGTTTTCCTGTTCACACTCAGAAATAACACACAAAAACCAAAATTCTATTAAAAAACGAAACCGATTGAGAAGAATTGACAGCTCAAGTACTCATTTTAGATGTTGCCAGAAAATGAAAAATTTTAGTTCCCAAATATTTAATTTCTACTCTTTTATGTCGCACTGTACCATGTAAATGAAACGGAGCGCAGCGACTAAATGCACACATATATATTTATTGTAGATCTTGTTTATAGGTAATGAATACAGCTTTCCTTTGGTGGGTTGAAGTTATAGAATTCCTCCAGACGTCGTAGATACAATTGTCTAAAAACTACTTTAAGTATTTTGTACTTGGTTGTACCACTGTATGGGGAAATTGAATTCTTTAATATCTTTTTAATGACACACCGACTGAATCTGTAACTTGGCGACTAATTTCGACTAATTAGCGAGTAAATATGGGAGAAAACAGATCTTCGCTAGGTGCCCTAGTTTTTGAGATATAAATGTGGCCCTGCTGGGGTAAGCTCTCTCCAGCAGGGCCACCTATAAACCCTTATATCTTTTGAACCAGTGACTGACCAATTCTGATATTTGGCGACTAATTTCGACTAATTAGCGAGTAAATATGAGAGAAAACAGATCTTCGCTAGGTGCCCTAGTTTTTGAGATATTAATGTGGCTCTGCTGGGGTAGGCTCTCTCCAGCAGGGCCACCTACAAACCCTTATATCTTTTGAACCAGTGACGGACCAAATCTGATATTTGGCGATTAATTTCGACTAATTAGCGACTAAATTTTTGTGTTATCAAAATTAAAATCCCTGATGGTGGCTCTGCCAGTGTCAGCCATACTATCACAGCTCAGGGTTGCCAGAAAGTCGCTAACAACGCCCTCATTTTTTCCATACACTATTTTTTTTGCCAAACTGTAAAGGTAGGGACAAACTGAACCCACGTACGCAACGTATGCAACGCGTTATTAAATCTAAACGGTTGAATTCGTATGCCTAGAAACACACTTATCATACGCAATACTGTCACACGCGTCCCACGCAACGTTATATCTGTCGATCCAGATCGGCTTGGGAAGGTGGAGGGGATATCATACGCCATTCCACACGTTCGCAACGCGTCAGTTAGGAATAGACGTTGAGTTTGGAAGTTCGTTTCGATTCGAAAATGGGAGACGAACAATTGAACGAATCTGACGCCATATACGTTGCGTACGCGTAGTGTGCACACCAACTCTTCCACGTTGGATAGTATACGTTGCGTACGTGGGCTCAGTTTGTCCCTACCTTAAATCTCAACAACAGATGCCACAATTATTTTTCCTAAATGTAACATCAGCATTAGTATTGGAAGGACACTTAAATGGATACTTTTAGGTAGGAGCTTGGGGTTTGGGGGGGGGGAGGGAACGAGGTCATAGGAACCCCCCGCGGGGGGAAAAAATCGTCGGAGATGTATAATTTTTATTTTATGTTTTTTTTTAAAGTGGCCAAATTTTTGGTAAAAATTTAGTATCGTGCCGCAGGCGGGGGTGAGGCTTGGAGGGAGGAGACAGGGGGGTCCCCCTTACCTCCTGGTACCACTCCCATGAAAAGGTAATACACCAAAACCGATTAATGTAACCTAACCAAAAAAAAATACTTTATAATCGCCTAAAAAGCGTAGTCGATGGAGCCCCGTCAATTCCGTCCCAGAAATTCCGTAACTATTATTTTACTTACAGAGTCGAATCCTGTACTTGTTCTTATTACTTATAATATTGTTTACACACAAATAGTTTTTAACTAGTTTTATCACTGAAATTCCAATATTTTAAGTGTTTACAAACACTTAACTTTTATGACCGCCATAAACACTACTAAGAAAAATTTCACAGATAACAATATTTTTCAAATCATAGACGAAATTGTGTCTAGGGTAGGTTGTATGTCAATGTAGTTAACTATTCTAAATGCATGGACTTGGTAAGTACGACTTCATAATGTAAATTGGATTGTATTTTTTTATTTACATGTTGAGAATTACGGGGTATATTAATATATCATGCTACGACTCCATGACGTGCGCTCGCTCCGCTCGCATATTAAATAACACTCTTTGACTTCTGACCCCGAAGTGCCGGGCCTCCTTCGTCGACCTACGGCCCGGTGCCCATGCCGCCCATAAATGATACTGCCGCAAGACCGTCGTCGTGAATTTTAAAAATTATCTAGGCACGATGTTGCCTCGGCGTAAAATAGGCTGCCGCATACCGCAATTGCCACTTATGTTGGTTATTTGTAGCATACCACAACGTGACGCACGCCACAATAAGTAGCATGCAGCAATGCCGCACAGTGTTGCCTCGGCGTAAAGCAGCCTTCCATATGAAGGGAAGAATTTGGTCCTACGGAAGAGCTCATATAGTAGACCGAGTAGAAATTAAAATTTTGTCAAGTTCTGCTATAAAATAACTTCAATGGCCTTTCTCTACGAATTTTCCACCCTGAAGTAAAAATCACTGTACTCTGTGGTAAAAATGTACTGTGTCCTGAAGCAGATGGTTAGTGCCACCTAGCTACCAGTTGTGGAACTATTTCATTTTTGTCCAGTTCTTACTAAATACGATAGATGGCGCTATTATGTAAATATCATCATCACGATAATGACTTCCCATTATTTTTTGCAAGCTCTCCGAATTTTTATACACGGAATTAGGCGTGACTCACACATAACATAAACAAGCATGATATAGCCAGAATGTCTGCAGGCAGGCATGACGAGCATGACAATTAAAATCATGACGATCGGCTACTTTTGTTGATTTTATCCGATAACCGGATAACCGGCACACACATGTCAAGTCATTTTGAGATACAAAACAAGGACTAGGTATTACGTGGGACTTAAATAATCCTACCTGGCGAAATGTGGGTGTACCAATGATATTCATACCTCAAATGGTTTAGCATGATCCTCCGATAGGCCTAAAATACTACAGCATTAATTTTGAAATAAATATTACATATGGTAAAGTTGAGGATTAATGCTAAGTCCTGCCATCCTATGTGTGACGAAAACACGATTCCAAAAACTTTTCTCGATGGAAAAAAAATCCAAAGTTACCTCCAAATCCTCAGATTAAGGAAATACTGAGTCCAAATCGAACAATAAACCGCTGGTATTCAAAAAGTACTTCAAATTAGATCATGAAACTTTGCATACTAACTGAACATGTTCTGTGAACTGAACTAACTCAGGTCTTATGTTTTAAGTATTTTTTTTTAATCCAATCAATAGTTTTTTTTTGTAAATTGCAAAAACCACTCATTTCGCACTATTCGGCCGCAGTGACGGACGTAGGTAACAAGATAACAATAACAACCACTTTGTAGTGCAAGCTGATTAGAACTTTATTCTAACAGTTTTTCAAACCGAGTTTGAAAACCACCACAAATAGAGTTGCTAATTTTAGGTTTAGAAGGGCCTTAAACTTATACCCAATGACGTATTATATTTATATAAGACACGTCATGAACTCATGAACCAACATCGCGGCGCTTAAAAACGGCGAAAATACTAGACCTACTTATAAGCGTGAAGAAAGAGAAAGAAAATATGACACCGAACGGCGGGATGCCTGTTGCGAGAGGGAGATAAATATACATCTTCAGTCACGTCACAGGATTTATTAAATTATAAACAAACGTAGCGTCGCGCGACAGGTTGGTGCGTAACTAAGCGCAATGTGGCCAATTGGCTTCATTTCATGTTGTCATTTTAGAGTGCGGACAACGTATCTATAGTTTATATATCATTGCTTATACCTATGTTGTGAGCGCGCAATCGTGAAGACTCGAAAACGGGCCAATTGGGTCGTTTTGCCTTTATTCTGCGTCACTGCGTGTATGAGAGAACACTTCTTTCGGTGGTTTTGTAGGTGTATAACAGTCATATCTGTTTATTAGAATATCATGATGTACTATTAGATACACCTCTGCCTAATCCTTGGGGGATTACAGGTTACAGCCGTGATGTTATGTCGTTTCGTAGAAATCAAAGAAAAATATATATTTCAGTACCATACTGTTTATTTCAGCATTAAAAGTATGATAACAATGATGAATGAAGCATGTTTTTAAATTGCTATATATATAAGCCCCAAGTATAATTATTATACAGATCTATAATGCAAGTCAATTCAAAGGGTGATCACCTTTACAAAAGGTCATCGTTTTATTATGCATTACATTGGCACAAAGTCCTTTTCAATAAATGCATAATTATGAATTAAAACCAATATTAGAAACAGATCAATAATAATACATTTGTGATAAAATTTTACATGTAAGTACTTAATTTTAACAATATAGCTGTACAAACATTTATGTTTAAGAGGGCACTTGAAAATTGAATTCAACACTTTTAGTGATAAAGCTATTGAAATCCAAATAAAAATTTGCGATAGTTTGATAGCAAGCTCTTACAATTTATTGCAGTATTCTTAGCAAAGCAACCTTGATTATTGTAGAACAATGAAACATAGAAAATAAATGTTGTCTTAAATGCTTTAAATTCCTAAAGGAATACTATCCAGAGGTCATACAAATGCACATACTTTAAATACAAATAAAAACAACTTTCAACACACTAATGAAGCTGAAAATATGTGAAATCCCATGATAAACCTTGTTATAAAAAAAAAACATTTGTTCCTAACTTATTGGTAAGATATATTGTAAACTTTTATAAAAATATAAATTGTTCATCACAAAAAATAATATTGTAGCTACCTTGTAACATTTACGGAGTATAGACATAGACACTCTTCTTACTAAAGTTAAACTTTAAGTAGGTAGTTGAAATTACAGAATCATATTCATTTATATTGGTATAAAAATATTTGTCAATAATTAATATCATTAGTCAAAACCATAATATACATAAATTATTATATTAACCATCTTTTTATTGCATTTTAAATAGTATATCAAATTAAATTTCCTATTTATCACAATTTTTTACATGAGTGATAGCCTGACCCCTGACTATCTTAAAATAATTTGTTTAAAGGTAACTCATGCATGAGTATCACGTGATTATCATAACTTACATTTACTTGTCACAAGTCAATATCAGGTAGTCACAGAAGCGGATAAGGCACTCACACAACCATTGTCATAAGGTTAAAATGGTCCCCTTAATTTATTATACTATAACGCAAAAACAAGAATAATTAATGTACAATGATGGCTTGGTTTAAAAAATACTTTCCAAAGATAACAATATAAATCTGTACAAGGTACAATAAAGGAATGCAAAATATAATTAAGTAACAATAGTAACTAATTGTGATTTAAACGGAATGTAAATTAACTGTATATCTTGAACTAATTGTTAAAACATTATTATGCAAAATAATAATTATCAAAAACCACAAAAGCAAACCACCACCATCAGCTCTAAATACCAGGCTTTAATTAGACTTCTGGTAGTGTGGGCTTCTGCCATTTATATGAGCCAGTGTACTTAAAGTTATATGAAGCAAGTTTGCTATCGGCTGCAGGAGGGCCTCGTGATCCGTAAACATACGGAACAGGCTTAATATCTTTCTTTTCCAGTTGTTTGAGAACAGGCGTGAAAATACGCCAAGCCTCCTTCAATTCATCACTACGTACAAAATGCATTTGTGTTCCAGTAAATACATCCAGAATAAGTCTCTCATACGCATCGGGAACATCAGTTTCCCTGTAGCGCATGCTATATGTTAGATCCAATTCAGTTTCCACAAGGTCAAATTTCATTCCAGGTGATTTGCTCATTAGTTTCAAATATAAAGCCTCACCGGGCTGAACACGTATCACCAGTTCATTTCTCTTTGCATGCCCATTGAAAATGTCACCAGGAACATCTTTGTACTGAATTCTCACTTCTGCTTTTCTTTCATTCAGAGCCTTTCCACAGCGAAGGATGAAAGGCACACCTTGCCACCTTGCATTATTAATCCGAAGAGCAGCAAGTGCATATGTTGGTGTCACAGAATCCTTTGGTACAGTTGGGTCCTCTAGATATCCCACTTTTTCTTCACCTTTACCCTCTGGATTACCAGAGTACTGTCCAACCAGAATATCATCCAGCTCAATTGGTTTAATATGGCGCAGAACCTTTACTTTTTCATCTCTTATATCATTTGGATTCAAGGTAACAGGTTTCTCCATAGCAACAAGTGACAAAATTTGAAGAAGGTGATTCTGCATGACATCACGAATAATACCAAAATCGTCAAAATAACCTCCTCGGCCTTCAGTACCAAATGGTTCCTTAAAAGAGATTAGTACAGATGCAATATTTTCCCTATTCCATGAAGGGCTGAATATTTGATTAGCAAATCTGATGGTCATGAGGTTTTGCACCATCTCTTTTCCGAGGTAGTGGTCAATTCTGTAAATCTGCTCTTCTTTAAACAAGCCAGCCAGGTGACTGCTCAACTTATCCGAACTTTCATCATCTCTACCAAAAGGTTTTTCAATGATAACTCTAGTGAATCCCTTAATGGATACACATGCATTTCGTATATTTACTGTTACGTCCTCAAAAACAGTTGGTGGTACAGCTAGGTAAAATATTCTGTTAGCAATTGGACCCTTTTCATACTTGCAAACTAGTTGGTTGAGCTTTTCATAGTCAATTCTTTTGTCGTAAGAGCCCGCAAAATAATCGTTAGCTTCCCAAAATTCCTTCAATTTGTCTTCTTCTCCAGGACGCACTTTTAAATATTTTTTGCATTTCTCTTTTACTTCTGCCATCGTTTGTTTCGTACGAGCATAGCCAACAAACTTGGTGTGAGGAGGTAAAAGATTGTCTCTATATAAATACCATATAGTTGGATAAATCTTCTTTCTTGCGAGATCCCCCGACGCTCCACACAATACGAAAGTGTGGGGGTATTGAAAATCATTTTTGTTTTCCATTTTCATGTAGGTTAATCACTTGAAAAAACTTAAGTTTCTTCTGTTGGAAGTGGAAGTATTTATGTAACGTATTAATTTATGAAGCACTTTATATCGAAGTCGTCGTCGTACTGATAAAAATGATTACAATGCAAAAACTACACTAAGCATTAATTTACGCCGGGAAACTCAACAAAGTAAACTTGTAATTTTGTCAGCAAACTATTTATACAAAACTTTTTCCAATTTCAAACTTACACAGGTGCAAGGTCACTTAGCATTTCACAATTTGATTGGTTTATAGGCATACAGCCTACTTTTTAAACCAATAGAATGCAAATCACAGGTATATTTTCGTATTGACAATGAGAACTGACCTTATTAAATGACATTAACTTGACATTGAAAAATAAAAAAGCGCGTTCCGATAAGATCATAGCTATACATTAAAAACTTTAAAAAACATTTAAAAATAATCAGCTTTATTTTGTAGTAAAAAAATATGAATCAAACTTGTTTCCCATAAATCATAATTTTTCTTTCTGTGAAACAAAAAATTTTTGAAAGTTTTCAAATTTGTACAATTTCATTTGATAATTTAATTTTAATCATTTAGTGATATCTAGCTGCAGTAGTGCTTTTTACAATAATACAAAAACTACAGAAATTCGTTCGGAAGTTTAAATTTATCACTAGATTTAAGATCTAGATCCATCAGTATCGTCAAAATTTCCGAACGAAATTCGACTGTGACGTGACGCGTTGTTTTATGTCACTGAGAATTAATTAAAATTGGGTTATTGGTGAATTCTTATAAATATTAGCTATTGTTGTCGCCTTTTTTGATCATAGTAAAGTTTTAATACTAGTGTGTCTCATAATATCTTTAGAGACATTGATGTGCAGCAAAGGGGTGTATTATTTCATCTTCGTATAGGTATATTTAGTTCAACGACCTTGTTACTGACAGGTTCATCGTTAGCCACTGAACTGTTCTATGAAAGTGGTATATCGTAAACGATAGAGACATTTAACCAGATGATGGAGCCCACGAGAGATTCAGGTAAGAAACTTTCAGTATAATAAGCTATTAAAAACTTTGGTTATGCCAAATCATAGACTATCACAGTACCCATGTCGTATCCACCGTCCACGATACTGTGGTCCTTGTTTTACATGATAAACAACTGTTGTAATAGGAATTACTAGTTTATTAGTTGTGCAGGGTACCAGTGAGTGTATTATTTGTTTCATGTAGTGTGTTTAGTTTATATTTGGCGCAAGTCGTTGATTATACCTACTTGAGATAAGTGTAGGGTGTTGTTGTGATTGAGGCACATGCAGTTTAATTAGGTAGCCATGTAGTATTAACGCTTGCAGCACTACACATAACTAATGTCCTCAGTGTGAAACTGAATGGGGAATAATAGAAGAGATTTAATGTGTTGATAAACATTGAATACTGTTCAACTAACAAACTGTTTCTACTAGATTTCTATTATAAATCTTAAGATAACCCTCTGACCCTAGTATGTCTAGATGAAAGTGACGCATACATAAATTGCTAGCATATCAAATGAATCCAAAGCAAGCTTAAACTGTTTGTTTTCAGCTTGTAAATAATTCACTTGGAATATAGCTCTAAACTTATATATATATGTAATCAAATATTTTCAACTTCTTGACATTCTAGATTGTAAACAATAACTTGAAACTAGAACAGCTAGCTTTAATTTGCTTTTACCTCCTCTGTCATACTGAATATATCAGCCAGATTCTTCTACAGAATCGAAGATAAGTTTCTCATAAATACTTCCATGAAGGAAAAGATTTACTGTCAATGGCAGTAAGAAGATAAAACCTGCAAACAATAGCTAACGTCAATCTGCAATCCTTATCCAAACATTTTCTAACTACAGACATTAAAAAAACAAAAAGCACTGGAAAGCCGAATAAACACTAATTAAGCAGTGTTCTAAATACAAACAGCAAAAAGGAATTTTCATTACCTATGAATTGTTTTGTAATAAATAAATAAAAAATATAAGTAACATCATCATCATGCCTGTAATCCCCAAAGGTTTAGGCAGGGCCACCCACATTCCTCCAGTTATGTTTAAGTCCCATACAATAGGGGGCGAGCCTATTGCCATCAACTGGGTGCAAATCCAGACACTGTGGCTGCTACTTAGAAATTCCAGATGGAAAAACTCAATAACACTTTAAAAAAAAATATTTGTAGGTATTTGGAATTTTGCAGTTTGGACATACCACACAACTTTTCCCACTTCACTACTACTATTTAAATAATGTCTCATTACAGACCATGAAACTTTGTTGTGTTATTATAAAATAAGGTACATAAATACTTATAATACAGTAGGGCCTCGGTAATCCGGACTCCCGCTTGTTCGGTGATCGCTGTAATCCAGCCGGGCAATAGGCTTCGTGGGTGTAGGTGTGGGCTGCCATGAGCCAATGCGTCGTCAGTCTTTTGTTTATTTATCGCCTTTCGTGTAGTACGTACAGTGCCAATTTAGCGCGCTCGCTAACATCTTGGCGCGGCCACGTAAACATTCAACATTAACATTAAAAGACAAATTGCGGATTATAGAAATGTTGGATAAAGGTGACAGATACCCTGTCATTGCTCGGAAGTTTGGTAATAGGCAGGTCAACTGTAGGCGACATAAAGAAAAACAAAGACAAAATCTTAAAGTTTGTTAGCCTAACAGAACGTGGTCCCGGTGTACGAAAAACACTGAAAAAGTCGGAAAATCCTGTTTTAGAAGAGGCTTTGTGTACGTATAATAAAAGAATATGGCATACTATAATCTGGACGCCTCGATAATCCAGAAAGGGTCTTGTTTTTGCCTCTCCGGATTACCGAGGTCCTACTGTATTTCGTTCCTCATCATCCACAGCCCAAACTCGCCCACTGCTGGGTATAGGCCTCTCTTTTCTTGTGCCAATCTCCACGGTCCCGTGCCAGCCTCTACACAACTATGTCGTCTGCCCATCTCGCTGCTGGACGACCCACGCTTATTTTGCCAGTTCTTGGACGCCATTCGGTGACAGCCTTAGTCCTCCTGTCATCACTGCGCGTAGCTACGTGTCCTGCCCAACTCCATTTGAGTTCTGTAACGCAATTTCCAATATTGTAAACCTTAGTGCGTTTTCGGATTTCTATGTTAGAAAGTCGGATCATTTTGTTCCTACACCATATTAAAAAACCTCTCAATACTAGAGCAAACCCAGCAGTTTTACCTTAGTTATCTTCATCATCATCATTATTTTATGGTAGAAAATTTGGTTCATCACAACATAATCACGAATACAGACTTAATTAGCCATTCAAAACTAATTTTACTCTGTACCTGAGAAGGATAATGATGTAGAAAACATTAAAAATATAATCAAGATGAATCAACTGTTTATAAATACTATCTAGGCTAACAATCAGTAAAAATATTAAATTTTTTACATTTATGGTAACTTCATCATCATCATGTGCGTCTAAAATTAATAAACCATTTTTTTTTTGGATTGGCCATTCTGTCCCACTGCTGGCATTCTCCCCCTTTCCTTTCCAAGTCTCACAGTGTTTTGCCTTCTCTGGCCAATCAGTCAGGAACGAATAAAACTAATCTAAAGAAAAAAAAAAATTGTCACAGTCATGCAAATGCTAATAATTATCACAGTCGTAATTTCGTAAACAGAATGTCAATTATCGCAGTGTTTTCAGCATAAATTATGATCATCATTGAACAAAGGATAATGCATGTCTCTGACTCTGTAGAATTTATTTTAAGTTAGTGTCATTTCAACGTCCCAGATGGCGCTTATAAATTAGTTTCCTGTGTTATTGCTAGATGGCGTTGCAAGCATGAACATGAAGTATTAATTTATTAAATTTCACTCCATAGAAATAATTTAAAGTCGGATTAAAGTAGAGATGTTATGATGCTTTATTAAAAATAGGTGCACCAATTTTTCAACTTTGGTAAAGCCAGCCTGTCAATTGCCAGTCTTTTGAACACCTGAAAAAATTGTAATTAAGGCTGATGCTCAAGGGTAATCCGCGAAATTCAAATTTTCTCACGTTTTTTGCAATTTGAAGGCCAGTGATAAGTTGTATGTTGATTAAAATATTATTCGCGACTGTAAGACGTAGGTATGTAGTTACAGAATTATAATGATCAAAATCATCAATACAACCCTGCAAGTTCATAAAGGTGCAGGAATGATTTTGACCTTGATAAAGTCATTGTTCCACCTTTATGAACTTTGAGGGTTGTATTGATAAAATTAAATAAAATTAATTAATTTAAATATATATATATTTTTTTTTTATGAATTATTATTATTTTTTTAACTGTATGTGATTACGTGCAATGCCTGAAATAAAATTATTTATTTATTGTATTGATAATTTTGATGAATATAAATCTGTAACTCCATACGTGTTACAACCGCAAATAATATTTTAATCAACATACAACCTAGCCTAATTTCGCGGGCTACCCTGGAGCATTCACCATAAGTAAGCTTCTTTTTTATTAAACGATTGTTTTTTTCGATATTCTTGTAAAAGATAGGTACAGGTAAGGTAGGGCTTAGGTACTGCTAAAAAAATCGTGAAAATACTTAATCGGTTTCGATGAAAATAATTGTCATCATCTTCCTGCCCTCAGCCCTTCTCCGTTGTTACTGGGGTCGGCGAATTATTTTCGATGAAAGTAATAAAAAAAAAACTGTCTTTTAATGTTTTTTTTTCAAGTCGGGTGTGTTTTTATTTCACACCTTTTTTGATGTGGTAGGTATCGCACAAAAAATCTCGTCAAATATGAATTTTGCATTGTAACTAGTTAGTTAAGTTATCATATACGTAGGTAATCGTAATCACGTAAGTCGGATTCCTTAATCCACTAGGCAGCCCAAGTGCGGTTTCCTTACCATGGTTTTGTTCATGAGCAGTGGTGATGTACTAACTCCTGGTGCAACGACAGACTCATACTCATTAGTTCGCATGCTGAGCCATGATATTCTAATGCATTCGCTCATGGCGGTTGGCTAATCAGTCCATAGATCTTGCGGATCGATCCGAGTCGCCTTTACGACTTTAAAGACAAATGAAACGAGTCAATTGCGAAGGTGATGCACATATATACAATACACAATACCTACTTCAACTTTAATCCCAGGATATGGGTCTTCAACTCCCTTTGTTCTTCATATATCCGGTGTATTATCAACAACACATACACAACATCAGATATACTTACATAAACAAGTACTTAAAGTTCAATTAAAAATTTAAAAAACCCCTGACACGAATGTACTAAAAGCTAAATAAAAAATAATTATTTAGGTTCTTGGTACCAGTCATCATTCCACTTTCCTCATCTCATTTCATTAGTTAGTATTCCTCATTCCCTTTCAATATAGTGTACATTATTATACTATTCAAGCTCTTTCATTTGATACCCATATTGAAGGAGTTGTAAAAAAAAAATGTAATTCGCCATTTTGTGGTGGCGGCCATGTTGGACCAATTTTCATCAAACATAGCTAAGAACACTCCCGACTAATTCACCTTTCAAAAAAAAAAAAAGAAAATCAAAATCGGTTCATCTGTTCGAGAGCTACGATGCCACAGACAGACACACACACACACACACACACACCCAGACACGTCAAACTTATAACACTCCGTCGTTTTTGCGTCTGGGGTTAAAAACATAATTTTAAAACGAATTGCTTTGCCTGCTCCCTCTAGGAGTACAAGCGTAATATTATACCCATTAGTATAAAACTCAATACTCTAAGTCTGCTGCGTTGTTCTCTTCATGAAATGTACGCACGGCAGTCAGCCTGAACTCTGGACAGTGAGCTCCGACGTTAACTTGCTGATGGATACTATTTCAACATAAGAAATCATCATTATCTATTAGTCCTCATATTAACTGTGTCTCAACTGTGCTCCATGTTCGCGTTTTTGGCCAACCCCAACTTTTATAGCTTTCCACGTTCATACGGTTCATTCAAAACTTTCTTTACGATATTTCCCGTAATTTCTTGTGCTTGCTTAATACTCTCTAACAATACATCCATCTATACTATCTAACTAAATAAAGAAGAAACTGACTGACTGACTGACTCATCTATCAACGCACAGCCCAAACCGCTGGGTCTACAGATTCCAAATTTGGCAAGTAGGTTCCTTATGTGGCCTAGGGGTGCACTAAGAAAGGATTTTTCAAAATTCACCCCCTAAGGGGGTTAAACGGGGCTCCTAAGTTTGTATGGGCAAACAAGATTAGTTATTCAAAACTTCACAGGAGTGCTCCTATTGATAAATGAGTAGAAACGGGTTTCAGGTTTTTTCAGAATTCAACCCCTAAGAGGGGGAAATGGGGTGACAAAGTCTAAAAATCAAAGCACAGCCCAAACCGCTGAGTCTAGAGATTCCAAATTTGACTCATAGGTTCTTTATGAGGTTTAGGGGTGCACTAAGAAAGGATTTTTCAAAATTCACCCCCTAAGGGGTTGAAACGGGGGTCCAAAGATTACATGAGGAAATAAGATTAGTTAGACTACTTTATTCGGAACTAGGGATTGCAGTACCGGAACTGAACTGGATTTTCGAATTCCCGGTACTGGAGCCTACCCAGTACCGGGAATTCCCGGGAAATTTCGAAACTTCGGTACTGGATAAAAATATTTTAATTTCGTTATTATTTTATGAGTATGACAAAATTAAACACCCAGACACTTTTCAAAATATTTAATCAACTTAGTAATTTACTAATTAGCTATAAATTTTGTAATTGAGATTACAAATCACAACCTACCACAGTACCACTTCACAATCAGTCTTTAAATTTACAATCAGTACAGTAACTATCTAATAATAATCAACAAAGTTTTTAAACGATTGAAATAATAATATAATTTTAACATTTCTGTCGTGCCATGCACAAGCACTCTCTATAATAAGGTTCCTTAATTCTACTATAACATAAATCATTTTTAACAATAACAAACAAAATATTTACTCTTCCAGAGATATCAATCATCGCATCAATGATGTTGAAAACAAAATAATTTTAAAAATAATCAGTCATGCATTTAGTGCCATACCTAGTGAGAATAACTTCAAATGTTTTTTTTAAAGGACCGTAACTGTTGGTAGTGAGTACGTAAAAATAAAATTGCGTCAAGGGTTTCGTCACTTAGTCTTGTTCGCAATCTGTTGCATATATATCCTGCTGAACTGAATATGCGTTCCGGTTCAACACTGGTTGGTGGAATGGTGCTTAAATGTTTGTGAGCTATGGTAAGATAATGTCCACGGTGTCCGCCATTCTCCCAGAGAGCCATTTCTACTTTTACCAAGGATGCAATGTGTGAATTGTCTGTATCAGATTCTGGCTGGTTTGATTTTGGATCGGGAGCTGCGATCGCTTTTTGGATTTCAAGGTTTAACTCCTCTTTATTGCTCATTTGCCTATCTTGGGTAAATATGCCAGAGGTTGATGCACTCGGTGGCTCAAGATGGTCTTGAAGTAAATCCGACTGTCCAATGTCTCTGTCTTTTTACAAAACACTCACTACGTCGCGTCGTCACAGTATCAAGTTAGGTGCGGCACTGTGGCAGGCGGACCGGGCGGCGGGGAAGATGCGAATCCGAAACGAAAACTACCGAATAGTACCGACTACCCTCGAGTACGAATCGTGCACGTACTTCTGTCGTGGTTGTGTTCGCGCGCCACACACGCAGTTTTAATAATCAAAATTTCGTACCAAGGATTTAGTGTTTGTGCAGTACCGGGAATTCCCGGGACATAGTTTTGATTTCCCGGTACTAAACATTTTCAAATTTCCCGGGAATTCCCGGTATTTTTAGTACCGAGAATTCCCGGGAGCAAACCCTATCGGAACGTAACAGGAGTACTCCTATCGATAAATGAGTTAACATTTGTGTTTCAGGTTTTTTCAGATTCAACCCCTAAAGGGGGAAATGGGGTAACAAAGCCTGAAATTCAACATGGGTATTGTTTGTATGGTGAATTGGGCCGGGTGTATTACAAAAACAACGATTTTAAAATTTAATGTGGTGGACTTGAAATACATCATTCCCTGTTGGGGTGCGATGTGATTTTGAAATGTCTAAAAATCAATATGGGTGTCGATACCGAGATTATCAGGGGTGCTGATTACGAAAATGGCATTTATTTTGAGATCCAGAAGATGGCGGATTCGACTTCTATACATGGTAATTGTTGATTTATTGTGATGATTGTGATAACTATGATGATGATTGGAATAATGATGATAATTGTGATTACGATGATAATGATTGTGGTTACGATGATGATGATTGTGACAATGATGATTTGTGAAAGTGACGATAATGATTGTGATTACGATGATAATGAGTGTGATAACGATGATGGTGATTGTGATAGTAATTGTGATGGTGATAGTGACGGTGATTATCATGGTGATTGTGATAGTGATTTTGAAGGTGATTGTGATGGTGTTGGTGATTGTGATAGTGACGGTGATTGCGATGGTGATTGTGACTGTGATGGTGATTGTGATAATGATGAAGATGATTGTGATTACGATGATAATGATTGTGATAACGAGGATAGTAATTGTGATTGTGATAGTGATAGTGATGGTAATTGTGATAGTGATGTGATTGTGATAGTGATGGCGATTGTGATTAAGATGATAATGATTGTGATTACGATGATAATGATTATGATGACGAGGATCGAGATTGTGATAATTATGATTGTGATTACGATCATAATGGTTGTAATTACGATGATAATGATAGTGATTGTGATAGTGAGTGATTGTGATCGTGATTTTAATGGTGATAGTGATGCTGATTGTGATTGTAATGGTAATTGTGATAGTGACGGTAATTGTGATGGTGATAGCAATGGTAATGGGGATTGTGATGGCGATTTTGATTGCGATGGTGTTGGTGATTGTAATAGTGATGGTGATTGTGATAAAGATGGTGACTGTGATAGTGATGGTGATTGTGATAATATTGTTATAATGATAGTGGTTGTGATAGTGATGGTGGTTGTGATGGTGATGGTATAAATTGTGATGATTATGAAATTTGGCACATAGATAGCTTTTAACCTGGATTAACATGTAGGACACTATTTATCCCTATAGTATGATCCAGTGGGACAGTTACCGAACTTAACGCGGGCGAAGCCGCGGGCAACAGCTGGTATAATATTATAAAGGTGAAAGATTTGTTTTTTTTGTGTATGTTTGTAATTAATAAACTCAAAAACTACTGGACCGATTTAAAAAATTCTATATTTTATCCCCGTACTCCTACGGGAACGGGAACTACGCGGGTGAAACCGCGTGGCGCACGCTAGTTTAATGTTATTTTATTGCTCACTATTTACCTGATTTGGCAATCAGTTATATTATCTGCGGAGGTCACATTGGCACTGATACATTTGTTATGTTTCAAAGATAACAATGATAAGAATTAATTTCGTCAGTTCTAAGAAAAAGTTGGATCCGACCCGTACATTTAACACTCCATTATCCCAAAATCTTTAATTTAAGTAACGGTTAGTTCTTAAACAAAAACCAAGAGGTTTTGGGTAGTAAAATAAAAAAATATCCTAATATAGTTACAGTAAGCTTTCATAAGTGCAGAGGCACACTAAGGATTGTATTGCTGTGAACGCACGGTCGAGCGACCGTGCGTCTGTATGTGTAAGTGGTCTCAATACAGTACTGAGTACGCACACCAGAATTCGCCCACTGTCGCAGGTCGTCGCGTCACTCCACATAACAAAAAAACATATTTCCGTCTCTTTTGTTATACACGCAGCAAACACTCTTATTTGTGTGGCGACCTGTTCTTACCATACAATAGCTAAAATTCACACGTAATTAATAAGTGTTGATAGCTGTTTGGGTAAAGCAGTGGCTTCACGATTAATGAGGTCCGAGTTCGAATCCCATCACCAATGTGTTAGGTATTTTGTTGTTTTTTTTTTAAGAAGTAAAATATTAATTAAAAACCCATCGTTTTATTATTGTGATTGTGTTTTCGGTGTTGAAAGGTGCAAATAAAAAAGTCGTGTTAAATGATAACAAAAATGTTTATTCGTTTTATTTATTTATAAAATTATAAAAAAAAATCTTTAATGAGAATTTTAACGTCACATTCCTATCTAGTTAAAAGAAGTTCTCTTGTAATCGTTCGATTTTTTATTGTA
Organism: Xestia xanthographa; assembly: GCA_905147715.2. Lineage (NCBI taxonomy): Eukaryota > Metazoa > Arthropoda > Insecta > Lepidoptera > Noctuidae > Xestia > Xestia xanthographa. The sequence continues at coordinate 19,244,906 of LR990655.1, read as the reverse complement.
TACCCACTTACTCTAAGTCAATTCACAATAACTTATCAAGGAAAGGATATTATAATCTCTTAGATAAAATTGTTGATACCCATTTATTAATAGGTATCGGTATTTAGCTGAGTTTATTGAAAACTAATGTAAGTATGATTTAGACTTTATGAACATATTTTTTTTATGTGACGTCACAATAAATGTAACACGCATTGAGGTTATAGTTTAAGTGTTCATTTTCTTGAAGAAAAGAAGATTGAAACTAAACCTCAATTTAAGATCATTAATAAGTAAACAACTAAACATTATCAACTAAATAATATTTTGTTACACGTCTAATTCAAATTAAAACACTAGGATTGATAATTATTTTGTATAACTCCCATTATTTTCGATGCAGTCAAGTAGACGTTTTCGCCTGGACCCCACAATATTTTGATATATTCCGGTTCCTTCCTCTTAAATTTTCCCACACCGCCATGCAATGTGTTGTTAACAATTCAAATAATTCCGCAGTGTCTCGTAGGCGTGAAACCATTTGTTTCATACTGGCCTACCATATTATTACACTTCGCTGTCGACTAGCAAGGCTCCCTTCTTCCTCATACTTTTTTATCCAACGACTTACAATAATCCTCTAGAACAAAAAAAAAAAAGTAATGTTAGGCACCTGTAGAACAAAATACTAAAGTGATCATTCACTCTGCATTTATAAATAAACACTAATTATTTATCTTCTAGGCCTCATGATGGATTTAAAAAACAATTAATTAATCCATAAGTCGGCAAAGAAATTAACAATAACATTAGGTTTGAATTTCTAATAAAAGTTTAAGTTACAATAAAAAACAATTAATTAGTCCTTATGTCACCAAATAAATTAACAAACAATAATACTTATTAGATTTTAATTTCTAATAAAAGTTTAAGTTACAATATTATTCATAAATAAAGTACTCACAAAGTCCGGTTTCTTCAGATATTTGTGTTCTATTAAGACCACTTATGCAGCGCGAAAACCTGCATTCCTTGCAACAACAATACAGCTATCTATTAAACCACACGTCACTAACCAACAACTTCAACCAAACGAAAACATTCATTCCGGTCAAGTTAAATATTCATAAATCTCATATCTACCTCACATAAATCTAAACTCCTTACTTATTTTTCTATGATCTACCTTTCAACTTCACCGAATGTGTGAACAAAGCGAACAAGATAAAGAATATAATATTTCTGTTCCATTACTTCCAATTGAGTATAAAAACTGGTAAAAACTTACAAAAAGTCTAAACGCAACAATGTGAGATTTGAACACACGGCTTACTGATTCGTTCATAGATCTGCACGCGCCTAACCGTTAGTCTATCTTGACTTATGTTTGCATGTTGAAATTTTGAACTACAATTACTTGTAGACGACAAACGACAATGTCTTTTTTCTTGAAAGTAGAAGGTCGTAAGTCAAACTAAACGTCAAGCTATTGCTTTGTGAGATTGCCACTGGACTTTTGGTCGACACTGTACCAACAGCGTCAATTTCATTTTCCATTCATTAGGGTTCCGCAGGGTAGCGCTCTATACCCAACAACAACAACAGTCCATAACGTCCACTACTGGACATAAGCCTCTCCCATGATGGGAGGAATTTGCCGTAATCTCCACGCTTGGCAGGCGGATTGGAGATCGCAGTGATGAAAGACTAACAGAAAACGCTGCTGCCCATTCTCAGGTCTACGGAGGCGCAAGGTGTTCTGCCTCAGACATTAGTCGCCTTATACGACACCCGTGAGTATCATGGGTTGGTTCTATTCTACTCTGCCGGATACCACACGGCTAACTATACCCAACAATTTAGAATTTTAAAAACACCCCATTTATCGGATTTTTATGCCCCTTTAGTTAGGCAACCAGTTATGGTCTAGGTCAGTGATTTCCTAAGTGGTCCAGGTGGACCCCCAGGGGTCCACGGGACACCCGACGGGAATCTATGTTGACGTGAAAAAAACGACGGTCCCTACGTACATAAAGACATGTCAAAAATGGCATTTTTTTTTTATTGCACAATTGGCTTTAGATTTTCCATATGCACATACTTGTATTTTTTTATATTTTTATATTACGTATTTAACGTCATTTACAAATCGTATAAGAGAACAAGTATTATATTTACAACGAATAAGTGTCGTAGATGCGGATATCTATACGTATCGTTTCGTACGGTTTCTTATTGCAGTAGAATATCAGTGTAAAAGCGGTCATATCAGACATGTGTGCTTATACTATGATAAAGTTATTAAAATACCATTATTTCACAAATAATTATAAGGTTACATGCTTGTTTAAAATATGATTTCCTAAATAATTATTACAAAGATAACAAAGTTTTTATTGGTTTCGAAGTATATGAAGTCATGTCCTACATGTTTGTATATACGTGTTACTTTTAAATTTATTTAAGGATTTATTTTCATTTACGTTTACTACAATGTTTTATTTTTTTGGTTTTTCTTTTTCGGGACACGTGTATGTACCGAAAAAGATTTTTCAATGGATCTTGATGATCGGCCTTTGGAAGTTTCTAACGACAAAAGACAAGTTGCCGAAGCACAATGTGATGGAGAACAAAATCATACATCAGCTATTTTACCATCGCACAGTGTTTTAAATTATTTAATTGATACGGTAGAGGAAATTTCGAGTGATGGAAGTGACCTTAGCATAACGTTGTGGTGTTTCATTGTCACAAATGAAACACCACAACCAATACCTGAAAATTATATTAATGAAGAATCTTTGGTTTCAACACCAATGCCAAGTCCTTGCATGACCTTTGGGGATACTGTAAATGAATGTAACTGTTTTAGCGAAAGTTCTGTTATCCTATCTGATGAAAACATAAGATCAAGCCCATTAGGATCCAGCAAAATGCCTGGTTCATCAACACTGCACGAACGAAAAAATACTACACTACTACATATTTAAAACTGGATAAAAGGTACAAATTCAAAGAAAATTTCTTGGAATAAGATAAGAGAATTAAAAGTGCAAAGGAATAATCCAAATATTATTGAATTAAAGTACGATTTCGTTTTGAGACAATTATAGAAAACTAAACTGTGGCAATAATTTGAGTTTTAAATTATTGCCACAGTTTAGTTTTCTATAATTTATAAGGCTTTACTTATAATTTATAAGGCTAGAGGGAGAAAAAAGAAGAAAAAAGAACTAATACTAGAACTACTAAATTATAAGTAAAGCCTTATAAATTATAGAAAACTAAACTGTGGCTATAATTTGAAACTCAAATTATCGCCACAGTTTAGTTTTCTATAATTTGTAAGGCTTTACTTATAATTTATAAGGCTAGAGGGAGAAAAAAGAAGAAAAAAGAACTAATACTAGAAAAGGTGTACAATAATTATATTCCTATCACTGAAGTGAAATATAGAGACATGATTACTTTAAACGATACGATTATTATCCCAAAAAAGTATCATACATTCTATAATAATATAATACATAAATAATATTCGACAACTTCTTTGTCGAATATTAAAAAAAAAACACTAAAACAAAACAACAACAAAAAAACGGAAAAACAACAATAAAACTTATAGAAAAAAAGACGGTATAAATAAATTTAACAAACTTCTTACTTCTTCTCTTTTCTTTCTCTCTTCTTCTTCTTTTCTTCTTTTTTTTAGTCTTTTTTTCTATAAGTTTTATTTTGTTATTTAACTATTGAGAAAACTTTAATAGTAATAAGATGATGATTCATCATAATACTATTAAAGTTTTTTGTTATTTAATAATTATCACAACTTTATTCAGACTGATGTCTGATTATAGCTGTGATCATTATTAAATATTACCAATTAGGTAGATAGATGAGTTACATACTTCAATAATGCTGTGGTGATTATTAAATATTACTAATTAGTTACTTAAATAATTAAGCTGAGGCTCATGCTTACCTAAAAAAATTAAAATCTTGGAAAACTGTGATTTTTAATGTTTCGTTCCTGCTTCAATGAGGAAACAAGTACCTATTGTTTAGATGCTAAGAAGATTGTTAATTAACAATAAATAATTTTCAATTAAAAACCTTTTTTAATTATTAAAACCCAGTCCCGATATTTTTTATATAAGGACATGTCTTTATTTACATTGCAAGAAATATAGTCCTACCCCGAATTAATGAAACCGCGTATAAAGCGATATGTCTTCATTGATGTATTTTTTATATCCATGGGTGGCGATTTTAGGATGTTTAACAAATCCGTTTGAAAACAATAACATAATTCTACGTTTTCATAAAACATTTTATATAAATTCTATATTATAAACTGTTTTCTTCTTTCCTGTGTATAAAAAGGTATCTTAGACATGTCTGACATGCTTTTATTTTAATATCAGCGTAAAAACAGTTATCTATCAGTTTTTCTAAGAAAATCTAAAAAAAGAAAATATATTTATATACCATTTTATAGTTCCTAAAGCTAATAAAACATTATAGAAAAAAAATATTTATAATTGTACATAGAATTATTTCTAGAGCGGTTTGAACACAAATAACGCTCTCCTGTAAACCTCGGTTTTTGACATGTCGTTATGTACGTAGGGACCGTCGATTAAAGGTTTATAAGGTTCACAAGTTGTAAGTCCACGAAAATGTATCTGGTTTCGATACCAAAGAACAAAAATGTTGGCTTGGCTTTATCTATCAATGTAGGCAGATAATAAGCTAGGTACCTACTCGAAAAAGTAAAAAAAAAAAAAGTGATGACAGCTACGTTGTATTTCGGTGAAAATGATCGTATTGGGAGTTTGAGACTTTAAAAAATGTATTTCGAAGCTATTAGATTAGCTATTAGCTATTAGATTCTAAATTCTAATTTTTAGATTTTTTGCCAAAGAGCTGCGGTCCTCATGCAATGGTAAACAGATAGCGCGAAAACATAATTGCTTTCTTGCTTTTCTTTTTTGGTCCAGAAAATTTTGGTAGTGGTCTACCAGAAAAAAAAGTTTGGTAACCTCTGGTCTAGATATATTTCCGAATAAGACGGAAAAATATCAACAATAAACATGCAGGAACCCCAACCCCGTTAAGTTCTAGAAAAAAATCCGGGCTCACGTACGCCAAATCTCCGGTAGTCGGTAAAGTCCGGTAAAGTTTTTTGTTAAATACCAACTAAAGTTCCAATAGAAGATTATTCCGGTAAATGAAGATAAAAATAATTAATTTTGTTAATTCTTTTGGATAATCAAGAACTGAGATCAGATGACTGTAATAAATTCTATAGTGATTTTATTTTACAATGGCATGCAATTAACGAACCACCAGATTTAGCCAAATGTACGGCAAAATAACTTTTGATTCCCAAAATTAGTAAATTATCACCAAAATTATATTATTGATCGAAGACCAAAATGAATCCGCTTTTTATAGGTAGTGAAAATTAGAACCAAAAATTTATTTTTTTAGTTAATGACCACTAGAAATTGAACCGTCCGAGTCGAGGGAGACCCGGTCGACGGAGCCCCGCACGGGGCTCCTACTTCTGAATGGTTTAAAAAAAATAACCTCGAAGGGTATGGCGGGGTCTATTCGCTCGCTTCGCTCGGTCATTCGACCCCGCCAAACCCTTCTAACCTAATCTATCCGTATCGGCGTGCCCCAAGTCGGCCTAGGCAAAACTAGTTTGTCATGAACCACCTCATTAAATTTTGGTGCTCAATTTACTAAGTTTGGTGATCAATTGATATTTTAGGTGATAGAATGTTAGTGGTCACAAAGCTATTTTTGGTGGTCATTATATTTTCCCCCTTTTACAATGCCGTAAATAGCCACACTAACTAGAAATAACTCAATAAAAACTTTTATTTAACTTCGGTCGAAACTAGCTTAGCTTGTATGCATTGGAAAAAGCTCAATCAATCATCAAAATATGTACCTAATAATCCATGAGACAACGCTTATAATAAAGTAACTCCAATAGAAGTTCAAGTTTCAAAATTAAATAAAGCTACATACGTAGTAACCCTGACAATAATTTTCCATGAACGAAATTTCCCGAAAAGAAACAAACCAAATATTTATTGAAGATACATAATTGTTCATATTTTTCAATAAATATATCTGACGATAATCATAAAGGAATAATCTCCTTAATCATACAATCAATGACGCTCATTAGAAAGCAAATGATATGTCGTGAAAATTATTTACGTAATTTCCTTTTGAAATAGAAAGTCCCAAGAAGAGTAGGTATACACGTAGTAGGTTGGGATTAATGTTATAAAGAGATCCGAATTAGGACCAACCCATGAGTAATTTGTGCTTATTAAGATAATTAAGGGACTTGGAGCGAAGGGAAAAATTGGTGCTACCTACTTTTAGCTGCAATAAAGGAAAATGCATAACTGCTGTTATTGCATAGAAAATACAATCTTTTGCAAAAAAATCTTCAAAGAATTAAAAATTTGATACGAGTAGACCAACTTGAATTTTAATGGTCCATCATCATTACCGAGGGTTTAGACAAAAACCAGTAACGACAAAATGGTTGAATGTAAAAAGTTTTAATGAGTTTGAAAACTTGAACAAACAGAGAAGAATACCAAAACAACAAATCCCACCAATGTCAATCAGACTGGTAAATTAAATTAAGCTAAGTTAATTAAAACGCATTTGATAGAATCCGTAAAACCCATTATAGGCACCAATATCGAATTCATCAAACATCAATTTATACCTATCCAAGTAACAACGTGCGATAGTCTGTAGTCCAATAGGTTAATAGACTAGTGAACAACACAGATCCAAGGAAAGGAAAGGTCGTGTAGTCACTAGTTTGTCTGGTCACATTGCATGGTGCAGTTCGAAGGACTAAAGCACGTGCGATGCGGCGCGACAGGCAGCGCGGGCGGGTGGCAGGGCGAGGGGTGCGCAGTCGTGTGCAGTGGACCACTCGACGTCGCACAAGGTCAAGGAGAATGATTAACAACGAAAATACAGCAAAACAAACGGTGGCGATGCGGGGTACGAGCGGGGACGCGACGCGCCAGTCAGAGCAGCGACGCCGCCCGCATCGGCTGCGAGAACGGCGCCGCTCGCGACACACACGAAAATCGATGCACGATCCGTACCCGGCATTTAACATTAATTAACTACCGTAATTTCAATATTAATCTTTGATGATAGTCGTCATGACGGGCTCCGCGCGCATTTGCCACCCATGTTTGTGATGTGTCACTCGTGTTGACGATTTAGGGTTGTCTCACGATTTTCAACTTTGGAAATAAGATCGCTCTTGGATCCCATGCAACTATACAGCCGTAATTCTCTTCGTCTGCTGGTGTTTCTATGATTATGTATGCGTTATTAGTTGCACATATATTTGCAAATCTTGTGTGAAGATAACCAGTTATTCAACTTTCAATATTGCCTTCTTAGCAGTTAACCAATTATTAAAATTCATTTTTTTTTATTTTTATTACCTACTAATTTAGTCTCTATCCTTATTATAATGTATGTTATTTCCGACAGAAAATTATGTTTACTCCTAGTCACAGTAATTTTATAATTTGTAATTTCATGTGGCAGGAGCAAATTCCCATCATGTTTTCGAAATATAATTATCTGCACTTGTCAAAATTTGCAATTTCAAAACCGAAAAGCACCGTTACTATTGCTTATTTGAATTTACTAAAACAGTTTTCCAATTAGATATGATTGAAGTTAAAATCAACAACGTTAACATACGCAATATAAACTTGTAATGTTTTAATGCCCTTATGTCTTTATCTGACACGACTCGTAAAGAGCACTGCAAGGTTGCAAGTGTATTGACTCTAGTGTTTTGAATAAATTTATCTCTGTGCTCTATTACTCTAGTCGCTGCATTTCCATTCGCGTATTCCCCATTTTCATATCGAGATAAGACAGAACTTTCCTCGTTTGATAGTTTGACGTCAGGATGATGTAACCGAGTACCGAAAGCGTGCCAAAGCAGACCGTGATGAGATCGGAACCTCGTCAGTTTCGTGATCGCTCTGGGCTTAGCAGAGACATCTTTTTGCCTTCCAGTTCCAACATCACAATGGTTAATTAATACTCTATAAGGCATTTAATGCGTATCGTATTATAAAGTATTTGAGATATTTCCGTCGTTATCCTCCCTAGATTGATATAAATCGATTTTTCATCTGGAATCATCTGGTCATAAAATTCTTATGCGTGCAAAATTGTCTCCTACTAGCTTTGTTTCAAACGAAAAGCAACTTGGTAACTGGTAATTGTTCAAGAACCATCATGAACAATTACCAGTGTGTTCCTTACTATTTCAGAAGATTAATCCAGTTTCTGGAACTCAGTAAAATTACCTGACTTTGGCTTTTTCTATTAGACAGTCTTGGACGAAACAACAATAAAACAAATTGAAAAAAAATCTATCGTTTCTGGAACTTAAATAAAATACTAGTAACAGGCCCTAAGTCTCTGCCGGGGCTGCGGGACTGTTGGAAAGAGATACCGTGGCCCCGGAACACAAAGAGGGATAAAGGAAAATGGATGGGTTTTACTCAGTAAAAGTCTGACACTCCCTCCTGCTCCGCCCAAAGCGGGAAGTGTCATTTGATGATTTCCCATCCGAAAAAAAATAAAAAATGGCCCTAAGTCTCCGATAACCTCAACTATCTATAAATATTGTACGACTAATTCTAGGAAACGTTGACGCAAACCGACATGACAATTGTAAAATGACTGGGTACCAGTAACTGAAGCAGAACGTCTGATGTTTGTCATCATTAACAATTTGCTCATAGCATTACCCATAGCTATAACGAATTAATTACCCATTTAACTGCTAACCCTGCACCTATCATTGTTTGCATAATAGGTTTCTCATTTACTGGATATTCCTTTCATTTCTTTTTTTATTTCAGTCTTCTTCTGTATAATTGTTCACTCCACAAGTTTGTGAGGTATCCACAGTAACTTAAGTTTGAACAGCATTTCAAGCAAGTCTGTTCAATATTTTGTCACCTGTGTATAGATCTATAATCTACCTCAAACAAACAATGCCAATCTGTAATCTACTGCTAAGCTGCAATTATAACAGTATGTTAATTGCAGCGTTTCTGAAATGTGGTTTCAGTGGGTAAGAACAGCACCCTAGCTAGAATATCATGAAAAAGTAACATAATACTGCATCAATGATGCATCTATAAATCAAGTCCAATTTATTTTATTTTCATTCAACGTAATATTTGGCATACCTATCGTAATATGCACTGATAACGACTAAAGAATCACGATTATTATTTTTATAGCTGTTATCCAAGACAAATACAAGACAAGTTGTATCATTGTCAAGGTCTTCCTCTCTATATGTGAAATACCACGAGGGCGGTAATGAATTCATCATTACCGCCCTCGTGGTATTTCACATATGGAATACTAATACGTTGTATTATGTTTTTGTTAACGCAGTTCCATCTTCTTTCCGTATTTTGTCCTATTCTCTCTACCTTTGGATTAAGAGTTTATAGAATACATTAAAATATAAGTCATGATGACATCATTTACAATGTTTTTGTTTTTGAGAGCTTGCATCTCAGATTGGTCGTAACTCGTACCCTGCTTGTTTATTTTGGGCATTTTTTCTATCTCCATTAATTTACTTTTCTTCATATTACTTTTAAATCAACTACTTTCGCTTATATAGAGATAACTCTTGTTTATCAATGTCTATTATTAGAATGTTTACAAACATAATTATCTACATCCGCGTCTTTTCGATAGGTTGACATTTGGAGTGATTCGATCTTCATTGCTTATCAGAATTACAAAACAAACGAATTGAGTTGATTCGTTAATAGCCTTTGTAGCCGCTTATTAAAATATTTTCGATTTATTACAGCTTGTTAAGGGCAGGTAGTCCCAATTTTCCCAATTTTACATAACTTTGATTCAATAGTAATCAAAGAAATAGTGATTTTTTAAAGCCAAAAAAAATAGATATTATAGTTGACTATATTTACTAAGATAATTTGTGGTTCAAAACATGATATCAAAAACTTCACTCGATGAAAAAAAAATCCGAACAGGAGCCTAATTCGAATATTTTTTTATGTTTTTCTTATTTTACTTGGAGAATATGAAAGTTTTACTTCCAAAAAAAAGATCTAAGCCAAGTTAATAACATATAGAACAATTATTTGTGGTTAAATTTTTCAAAACAATTTAATCCTTTTAATAATAAATTATTATATAAGAAAACGGCTTGCGCACGTGGATTCAGTCGCCCGCCAGGCCTTGACGAGGTAGGACCTATGTCCCTTTTGCTGGCGCACGGCTGTCCCGTTGATTTATCGAACGATTTATTTAAAGAACGTAGTGTAATTATAACAGTACAGTCTTTTTTAACCGACTTAAAAAAAGGAGGAGGTTTCACAATTTGACCATAGGATAACTTCGTCGTTTATGAACCGATTTAGATAATTCTTTATTTGTTGGAAAGAAGATATTCCAAGAGTAGTACCATGACCATGAAACTGGGATCTGATGATGGCATCTTAGAGAAATCGAGGGGAACCTTTGAACATCGTAGTGCGACTAGTGCGTTTGTTTTTTTGTTCATTGAGTATTTTAGAGCACTACTATTTAAAGAAAGTCTGGACTCGATCTGATGATGGAACCCGAAGACAGTCGAGGGCACTCCTCAACGATTCACAATAATTACCTGGTGTTTGGGCTTGATTAATTTGTATTGATAAGAACTTTACACCTAAATGGGTTGTGGTCATCTTTAGGGGTCTGATGATAAAGACGAAGGACAGTCAAAGGAACTCCTCAACGTTTTACAGTAGCTACCTTGTGTTTGGATTTAATTCATTTCTATTGATGAGAACTTTGCACCCATATGGGTTGTAAGTGCCATTGGTCTGATGATGGAGACCATAGACAGTCGAGGGAATTCCTCAACGAACGAGTTTACAATCTCACGAGATAGATTATAATCTAACGGTATTTACAATTTTACGGTGACACATACAACAAATAAAGCATGTCTCTTCGTGAGATAAAAACAATGTAAGAAACCTAGTCAAATTGTTCGCGACAAGTGTCTCAAACAGTGTTTTTATATAGTCTATAGAAAGAACGTTCGAGAAAGTACGCTATTGCCGTGTTTGTGATTCTTTGTCGAGTACTTTCTGTTATTATTAGTTTTAAAAGTAAGTAGGTACAAATTCCCTCGAGAAGTCTCGTCACAGGTGCGCGTACGCAAACTACTTATAAAAAACATCGAGAAATGTTAATTTAATTTCGACCGTACGCCGAGAGCGTAAAGTACCTACTTCCTTCTTCCGTTCAAGTTATTTATTATCCTTTTGCTTATAGTTTCCTTTGTATTTTTTTTGTTAATGTTTTTTGTTCATGCTTTTTGTATGAATTAAAAGATTGTCTAGCGAACAAATACTACACACCGCTAGAGGATTCGCGAATATTTTTTGTGTGTCTGCTAATAGTATGAAAGCACAGCGCAGGCAGGCACCGCATAGTAAGTTTTGTTTTCGACATTGGAACAGTCAGTTTTGTTTACGATATTCAAGCAGTCAGTTTCGTTTCGATATCCGAATAGTTAACAGTTCTTTCCGATTATAGTTTCAGCTCAGTTTTTCCAGTATTGTCTGCTTGTAGTGTCTTACCATAGTCAAATAGTGTTTCATTTCTTCTCCATCTACAATAATAGTGCAGTATTTTCCAAACCCACCTCTCCGTTCCACGAAGCTAACGTTTACACCCGGAACTTTCGGTACAGGGCGGTTAGTGGCTCAGATTTGGTTCCGTTATAGTTTTTGAATTTCCAAACACGAGTCCACCCGTCTGGTACACAAATAATTGAATAAATTACGACTTGCAGCAATTTGCATTTACAATATCTATTCAAATTAATTTATTACATTTAAATGTTAGGTTTTCGCAATTACTACCTATTATAATAAATCAAGCTGACAATTTAATAAAATAAGTTGACCTACTGCCTACACGACACGCTTACCTATACTGTGACACTTCGCTCAGCTTTGGGTTCAAGTCGGCGACGCGTGTGCACGACTCGTTTCGCGTAAAGGGTGGTAGCGTTAAATACCTACTTTGCTTGGCGTAGACGGCCTTAAGGAGTGTTTAGTTTATTGTTGTTGCGTTGCGTGTACCTAATCGCAGGCGCGAGTGGCGTCACGTCACGCCGCGGGAAGTGTTACTCTCTGGCTTGGTCACGGCCAAGGTCTCGGTCGACACAACGCTTGGCGTCATTATGTAACGCTCGGCTAAATGATGAAACGCTCTACTTCTCATTATTTTTAATACAAACATAAATATGATATGGATGTCATTTTATGTAGGCGATTGATCATTTCTAGATTTTTATGGCGCGAGTCTCTTACTTTCTTCTGCAGAGGTGCAAATTTCAATTTGACGATAAATGTTATTTGATAAATGTTTTGTATTGTATTGTTAGAAACACGTGAATAAAATTTAAGTGCGATCGAAGTACAAACAATAGGTCATAAAAAATACTTACCAACCATGATGTACTATGTTTGCACCACATGATGTTTACTGACCTTGTGGTCCCTGTCAGTCCCGGTCAAGAACAGCAATAACTAGATTTCACGTGGGTGACATAACAAAATATGCAAATGTGAATCATGTAAACCGTAAAGAAGGGCTCCTTGTAAAAGCCACATTTTCACCCTATTCAATATCTACAAGTATTTCATGGATAAGGTAAAACTGAAGCAATCCATGCGAACTCCAAGAGGCTATTTCCCGAAAAAGTCGCGCATCACAAAAAATACAACATGATAGATATTGCAAAGATGAATGGAATTCCCAGCATTAAATATTTTGGCGATAACTACTTAATCACTTTACGCTACTGTACCACCTGCATCTTTGATAGCTGTTTATCTACGATAAAATCCATTCGAAATCAAATCACGTGTCCATTAGTATATGCCCCTACAGGTTGGCAATAATCATTATAATTACCACGTAGTCTCACAATGAACGCATCTCTGTGCTGAAAATGAGCATTGTTTTGTAGTTGGAGTTCCGGTTGGTCTCCCCGCGCCGCGCGTCTACCGGCTCGCCCAGTGCAGACTGGCCAGCAGAGGCATCGCTCAGCGATCTTGTGCACGAACAAAAAACACCTGTAGTCGTCAGCGAATCGCCAAGGTCGCAGGCCCCCGCGGCGCGCTTCTCTCTGCGTTCCGTTTACCCATATCTCGCGGCGAATGCACGCGCCGCGCGCCGCCCCCGCGCATTGACTCACCGTACACCCGCACGTCGCACGTCTGCTACTCTACGGGTCAAATCTAGGACGCTATTTAACTTCGCTTTTGCATTACTGTCTCATAAAAACTACTAGGATCGTTTAATGGCCATTATTCGTCCGCCTATTTCATGATCAATATATTATTTTCTCAACGTAGTGCAACTGGCTGTATTTTGCTTAGGAATGCTACAAACCTTACTAGTTGAGGAGTTAAGTTAGAGAGTTCAATAAGGTGTTGCGCGTGCGTCGAAATTATCACAGACTCACAGTAAAGCTATTGTCAATGTTAATAAAATTGTGACTGGCGAGTGCGCGTCAAGTCAAGGTCGGTGCAGATCGATAACGCCGCCGGAGGGGGGCAGGCAGGCGGACTTCCATCTCCACATACTCCACATGCACGTATGCACGCACTTCATCGTCATGCGGACCAAAGAAAGTGTAGGAAAGTGGAAACATTCCTTGATAGCGCGACAATCTGCTCTACGCTCACTGAGCGCTGCGTAATTCCTAACTTATCGAGTGGTTGCATCTTTTTAATCTGGTGCAGAAAACAAAATTCTTGACTGTAATGAAATTGAAATCTTCATTCCCTTTCCACTTCCATAATATTATTTTATCGCTAAGTCTATAAATAATAATGTCGTTACAATATGTAATATTTCCTTTGTGAAGTTTATTACCGGTAGTGTTGGTGTCCGCTTAGTCATTGTCGGAGCGATTCCCTTTGTGTGGCCCATCAATCCCGACAATATCATAATGGCTCAATTCATCCATTTCGTGGCTGAAGGCGACGGTGTGGCGTTTTACTAAAGCCTTTGTCGCATTGTCGATGGCGTGTGTTCCTTCGGCTGGTTTCTGTATTGATTTGTTGCCTTGTTCAACACGCTCTATGTATATAAGCTCACTTACGTAGATTCATTTACGAAAGAGTCCTCTTTTCTCACGAGAGGCTATCAATTACATAGCCCCAGGGTCGTCAAGGATACGGCTTGATTGACAGGTTCGGGTAATGTAGTAGTTCTATGATATAGGTGCTTCCCTACACCCTAAACCGAGCGTAAATGGATATGGATGAATTCACGCCTGGCTGAGTTCTTTTGAATTGAAAGTGAATTTTATCAGACGCCTACGCGGTACGCCGTAAATAAGATAGATATTCTTTGCGCGCTTTCAATTCTGTTTTTCGGTTTCAAAGGATTTATTATAATACCTATCAATTTTGTATTATATTTGTATTTCATAATCAAATATTCTTCGGTAAAATTTTCTGACAGCCTGTACTGTGTTTACTTTCTTTATAACGAATGATTATAGGGTTTATTTGTTTATAGATCTATATTGATCACGATTATTCGTTTACTGAGTCGCAGTATGTGGTCCAGATGTAATCTAATATCTCGTTATTATCTTATTTATTTTTCTGAGCCAAACCCTTACGATGTACGACGTTACTCTAGCTTTTTTATCGCAACATGTATAGCGCACATTACAATTTTGGTACTTGATGTTTTTAAATGATTTCAAACTGCTGTTTAGAATATTTACCAATTATGTTGGTCCATCTCTTTTTGTCCACAAACTTATTTTTAGTTTATCCTTTCCTGTCCCACTGTTGGGTAAAGGCCGACAGACTTCTCTGCTCTCTGTTCCCTTTTCTGGCCCATCCGTGTAGAAAATCCATCAACTCCATTTCTGTATGTAGATCTACCCCGCCTCCCCACAATTCTAGCAAATTCTCTTCGTCTACATGATCACCATAGTTTGTTAAGCATCACCACAATAATGCTCTTTATTACTGGGTAACTAAACATATTATTAAAGAATATATATTGATCACTATTATTATAATTGTGCAATATTAAAGCGTCAAGGTGTTACCTACATATTGTTTAGTTTAGGACCGGAAAACTTTTTGCCGTCAATCTATGACGAACGCCCTCAACACGTGCAGCGGACGTCCCTATACGCACAGCCCCAAGGCCGCATATGCCGTACATACAAACATTTGGCCATGTTTTGAATATGGTCTTTGATGCCCAAAATTTTAAACGCGACGCTAACGTATGCTCGGTTATCAGTTAGGATGCTTTGAACACGTCAATATTTCTTTTAAAAGCTTTACAAGGGGAACCGCGTGCGTGACCGCGTCCCTGAAAAAACTTTAAAGAAATATTTGATTGTACGAACAATTGTTAAAATGAATAAGTACCATTTAATCGCGCTAGGTTTTACTTAGTGACATAGCGATTTTTATATGGTAGAGGCTATCGCAGGGAGTTCGGTCTATGAGTGACGTAAAACTTAATTACAGAAACGCGCCGCAGCCACGATCACGAAGGCCGACTGCTAACAACTACAATTATTTAGATGATTCCATTCTGACATAATATAACCATAAAATTTTAGATTATCTAGTTCAATTTGGAATCATTTGCAACTTTAAAGGCAAAAAATGTGATTATAGCAACTCGTTTTCAACATAAAATCAGATTTATTCACGTATGATTGTATGCGGACCTTGAGCACGTCGGGTGAGACCTTCACGCCGGTAACCGCGCGGAAGTTGACGGGTACATTTTTTGTCAAATTCGAGCTTGTTGAATTTTAGTGCGCATTAGTCACTAGCTAAGCATCAGCGCCGAAGCTCGTGGCGCAGTGTTGACGAGTTGCATTGCGATATCGTCGCGTCGGGTGCAATAACAGTCGCTATCACAATGTCACTACGACGTCTGCTTTGTCCCCGGTCGCGGCTCTGACGCTTTTATCCGTATCTCCGGCGTAGCGCGCTCGGTCACATTTGCACGTATTATTTAGAAGCCTAGCAGCGTCCTTACCATAATTCGTGGGTTTGATCTTTCACAGCGTAAATTGATCGTGACCATCGCACCTCGCGCTAAGTTGTCCGTCGTAACTTGTGAATCAGTGCAGTTTAATTCTGAACGTTGCTGAAGTGCAGTGGGTTGATAGTGATGTGAGGATGCTTGTGCGTGGCCATGTCCGTGGCGAAGAAAGACAAGCCGACTATGTCGGTAACAGCACTTATCAACTGGGCCAGGCCCTTGCCGCCAGGCCAGCCGCAGCAGCCGATGACGCCTACGTCGCCCGGAAGCATGCTTCAACCGATGATGGCTCCACCGTGTAACATACCGACTGTCGACTGCTCACTCGATATTCAATGTAAATATCAAATTATATAATTGGCAACGGAAAATTCTTTGGTTCAGAGAGCAGAAAGTTTTCCGTAGCATTCTTATTTTTGTGTCAACATGATATTTATGTGCAAAAATCTATTTTAAAATATACCATCATGGACATGTTCTATTTTTACGACGATTTTTAAAATATTAAGACTAGGTCAGTGTAGAAAAAAAAGTCTTATTTGAAGTTATATACGGCAATTAGTTATGAAATGTGTGCTAAATATGTAAATTACGACTAAACATACACCTTGGCTATTTTCAAGGTTTGCGGTGTAGATGCCTTTGTTCCTTATCTATCAATGGCTACAGTTGCTTGATATACTGTGATGTGAATAAGAAACTACTTTATACCTATCAACATGATAGCAGCGTCATATAAACGAGTTATTCATTACCACAAAGCAAGTCAAAAACAGACGACAGTTCTTAAAACGATTCAATACTCCTTGTTGTCAGTTTATTTATATTGATGACATTATAATTCATCATACGAAGGTTAAGAACGTTAGCGAATCGGAACTGCGATTACACCTACTAAGCAATTAAATAAGTACATTAAAATGGTACGAAATGAAATGATAATGAATATTATTCTTAATTTATAATGAGAATAATTGATGTTCCTCTGATGAACTTGTATTTGGACTCGCTTGGACTTGACGAAGGGATTTCTTCAGCTTCAGGTGGCAACATTTTTGTACAGTATAAAGTACACAGGTTGTAAAAAAGACCTGTGTTCATTTCAATGCCATGATACGACTAATACACTTCCGTTCTATTGTAATTTAGTTTCAAGTAGTATAGTAGATAGTGCGAATTCATACTTTACAAATGTATTATTTTTTTAGTTCTTCTATTCACACTTCACAGCCCATATTATAAAAGTTTGTCATTTGTCACAATTAACACGCACCGTTGATGAGCTTAAAGTATCAAGAACATATTTATAAGTTTTTCTTTGCGCTATAGTATAGTTCGTGATTTTTCGTTTGCAATGAAAACTAGCTGTCGATGCTTTTTTAGCAATTCATAGATATCATATTATAGATATCTTTTTGTAATTACTTGGCTAACTTAGTGCCCACTGAGCATGCTGTCGTAGCATGAGCAGAGATCGACAACGAATAGTTATTTTTTTAGGGTTCCGTACCAAAAGGGTAAAAACGGTACCCTATTACTAAGACTTCGCTGTCTGTCCGTCTGTCTGTCACCAGGCTACAGCCTGGTGACAGACAGGTCACTCAGGCTCAACACGGTTCATGAGATACATCTCATGAACCGTGACAGCTAGACAGTTGAAATTTTCACAGATGATGTATTTCTGTTGCCGCTATAACAACAAATACTAAAAACAGAATAAAATTAATATTTAAGGGGGGCTCCCATACAACAAACGTGATTTTTTTATAATAATTGGTACGGAACCCTTCGTGCGCGAGTCCGACTCGCACTTGGCCGGTTTTTTACATTTTTTCAAACTTTAATTTATCTTTGAATAACTTACAATCTCCTGTTTTAAAGTTACGACTCACGAGTAACGACAGCAATACACTCTTAGCATGATGGAAATTAAATCTGCACATTTGTTTTTCTTACATGTAAAACCGCGATTCACCGCTTGGTAGGCGCGCGTGCGACTCTAATCTTTCTTTTTCGCTGATTTTAGTTAATTACGAAGATTAACATGAAATTATACGATAGATCTCGTTTCGCGAGAGTGAAAATTGTTATTACGCGCCACAATTATATCTCTTTCAAATAAAACTCAATTATAAACCTAATTTGAGTTGTCGTCGACTTTTATATGAACTAACTAAATAACAGTTTGTGTATTAGATTACACAAAACTTGTTTAGACTTTGAAATAAGATTTTGCACTGAAATGGTTGCGTAGGTTTCAGTCTGGTTCTTCTGAGATGTAATCACTTTAAGTACCAAGAAATTAACTTTTATGACAGATTGAAATAATTAACTTAATTTTATTTAAATGCAGTCTTAGAAAGGTTATAGGTTTTGCCTGCGTCCCTGAATTTAATAGTTCTAACAAATTGCAGTCCACTATTGTCACTTACAACCGCCTTAGTCTAGAATTACAGCTAGTCTATAATTCTAGATTGGTATATATTTTATGGAACAGCTGCTGATAAAATGTTCTTACAAAATGGAATGTTGAGTACTTAATTGGAAATAACTTTCTAATACTTATTATTATTTTCACGATGAAAGAGCAATCACTTATAGGTTTTCCTCAAAGGGCTTGAACTGGTAGTTTTCAAAAGTCAAACTTCAAAGACTCTGATTGCTACTTATGAAAACCTCCAAGATTAGGGGACTAATTTTAGAAATGAATATTGAAATATTTGTGAACAAACTAGCCTCACAGCACTAACTTAATTTCCAGATGAAACTCGCATACAAACAAAATGAATGAAGTCTGAATTAGGAAATCTATTTTATTCAGGCATTGCAGTAGATGGTTTGGGCGAAGAACGTCAGTTTAAACGCAAAATGACAGATTAGCGAATTGTCAGAAACGCATAATGCCAGGTGTCGCAAAATGACAAGATCTGATAAATACTGATAATGACAGATTCGCAGAATGATTATTATGAGCTTAGCGATAACCATGGCATTAATTACGAAAAAGTTAAGAATACTTACACATTTGTCGTTAGTAGTCCTTATAACACTAAAAATAAAAATCAAATTCAGTCATAATATAGTATAAACTTCAGAGCTTTTTAATTGTTCCAAGCTTTTATTTAACTAGCGTTGTTCGTATTCGTATGTAAGTTATAACACTTCAAAATTTGCACACCAGTTTTCGACCAATTTTTCACACAAACTTTGTTTCGGGTGACAATACAGTTTTATGACAGACATGACATGATGCTGTAGCCAGGATGGTCTTCTCACGAGAGAACTCCTCAACGGTCAATAGCACGGATACGAAACTTTGTATACCTACGAGTTCAATGTTGATAGATAAACTTAATTTTCTTCTTTTAATTTTAATAAAAGCTCGTGTTTTTTCCTTAAAGTTGAATTTATTCCAACTTATTTTTAAATTAGGTCAGCTCCAGACACTGCCTTTTCGCAGCGTTTGTGCTGATGAAAAAACCAATTAATATCAATAGTCTTTACCAAACCATTTTCCAAATAAGGCATAGGACAATTCTATCGGAAAGGTTGAACCAAAAACATTAGCTCAGTAAATACATCGAGGCTTAACATCTCTTACGTCTTGTTTTCATATGGTCCAAGGACCCTATTCACATCACACGTAGAAATTGAAAGTGTTTGCTTGACACAGGTACACAACGTCTTCAGTCAGTGTTGGCGTGATACGTTTCAACTCAGAAGCTGTTCATAACGCCCATTGTTATGGAGCTTGGATGTTCCTTTACATTGTTAAAGTTACATCTATTGTGATTTAAATGTAAAACGCCATATTTTGGACTGTTTGTTTCACTATTTCGTATAGGTACTATCGTGGTCTTTTCCGCCTGACTAGTTTAATTTTTTTTCGCTTAAATCATGCGGAGGCGCCGAGCCACGCCCCCTTAAAGTTTGGGCTTATTAGGAAAGCGTCAACTTTGGCGCGCAAAATAACAATAAATCTCGTTTGGCGTGCGTCATCAGTGCGCTCGGCCGATTCGGTATCTTTTCATACATTATTTCTGTACAAAGTCAACGGGGCGGGGCTAGAGAGCGTTTCTATGTTGCGAGTGCAAGCAAAAATTAGCTTAGTGGTGGTCAGGCGGGAGTGTCCTCGATAGTACAATCAATTTGGGAACTACACAGTCTTCTGCCGTTTTCTTTTTAAATACGGTGTAGAGGCAGCATATCTGCTTCTCGAATACATCTTTTTCTATCATTTCTATCAGTACCTAGTCATGTTGGAGGCTGATCTTCATTCACACAATCCACCTTTCGTTTCTTTGGTCTTTTACTACTCTTCTAAACTATCCACAGTCCCAAACGTTATTATCTTTTCAAGTTTGAAATTCAAGTTCCATGAAAAAATTATCATCAAAACGTTGCCTTTCAATATTATTATTTGCATCTGTAAAATGTTTATTTCAACTTCAAGATTGTCAAGGATATTTTTTTCCTCGTAGGGGTCGTATGCTATTATAATTTGTAATGCTTGATGTCCATTAACATAAGTAGCTTGCTGATGATTTTGTTAGGTAAAAGAACAACATCATGCCAATACAAAATACCTTGATTTTTTAAGCCATGAAAACTCGATTTTGATGCCATTAGTAAAAATAACTAGGCATATTTAAATATGTAAACAAGATGAGGTGTAGTCTTAAATATGTGACAAACAAAATAGCAAAGATTTATTTTTACATTAAGTACCAAGATTACGCCATTTATGTCAAGGATCAAACCCAAGAAAATGCTACAAAAAAAAAAAAAAAACTTTGCCCAAACTCAGGCTGCCTTTGCAATAGGAATTTAATAGATCGGAAATGACGTATCAGGTGATTTTTTGTTTCTGAAGGTGACGTAAGCTCTGAACAGTCGCTGATACGATGGACAGACGATATTGCGTACCTACCTACACAAGAAACGGATGTATTACTAGTGAACCGACCGATGCAATCGGCTCACTCATAAAGATAACGTTTGTTTTTAACAATCTGCATTTAAGTCCGTCATCCATGTTGCATTCTTTACTTACTCGATGTTCAAAAACAAATATAGATTGAATTAGTACTTGCAGTAAAATGTTTTATAGCCTTGAAATTAGTTATTTGCTAGCCCTATTGTTCTACGTTCCGTTGTTACGAGTTTTTTCAATTACTATCGTCGAGTAGGTATTAAAACGTTCAGCTGTAGGTTGATATCTTCTGTATTATGTTCAAACACATGTATTTTCCACTGTGCAAGAAGATATGCAACGCATTACAAATAAAACGTTGCGTTTACATACTAATTACTTACGAATGATGTCACATTTAAAAATAAAACTATGATAGAGTTGTGGACTGATTGTTATTATAACAAAATTCAAGAAAAAACAAAGCCAGGTTTTTATGACCTACCTACAATGTAATGGGTTCGGTGCATACTTTATCAAATTATCAAGAATACATTAATCAATTTAAAAAAGCAAAGCATTCATAAATTAAAGTATATATTTCTCTATTATCTACCAGGCGTGAAGCACTTTGTATTATGCTTATTGATGATTAATCAACGCCGAATGAAATATCGGACAGTAGGAAACAATCATGGAGGTATACACTATTTAATAGAGATAGCTAGAACCAGGTTTTTCTGTGTCGTATCGAGCCAGCTGAAGCCAATATTTGACTCCGGCCCATCTCGTAATTTTCCCATTTAGACAACTAAACAAAATAGTATCACAAAAGTCGTAAATCTCAATTACATAATTATTTATTTTCATCATCATCATCAACATCAGCCTATTAACGTTCCCACTGTTGGGACACAGGCCTTCGCGGCCCAGTGCGGATTGGTAGATGTTAGTCATCATCATATTTCTTTTATTGCTTACAAATTATAGTTGAAACAAAAATCTTCTATGGTCAGTCAGACGCTGGAACAGTTATTTCTAAATTATTACTTGAAAGAAAGAAAGAAAGAAAACATGTTTATTCGGCACATGCCGTAAGTGCACACAACAAAAAAATAAAGTAAAAACAAAAGAGTAAACTTAAAACACCGCACTTGCACCGTACTTGCTTGCTGGAACAGTTATTGCTAAATTATTAGCAGCTCAAGACCAGCCCAGCCCAGCCCAGGAGAATATGGACCTGCCCGCTTAACATGAACGCCGCGGCGCCGTAGAAACGAAAGAGAATCGACAAATCTTTTTTATGATAAATGATGTTTATTTTGCAAGTAGGTTTTTAAAACTAGATGGGGCCGGTGTTTCGTACCTGACTACTCTGAGAAGAAACAGCCGAAACAAACTCAGAGGTCATAGTATCTTTTAAAGTCTAGACATGATCTTGCTCAATTCACATGAGGACTATGCAGATTAGTGCCTGAGATGGTCTTTTGAAGAAAAAACCATACAGATTTGAGTGGACCTGTCCAGTCAGTGCAATCATTTGTCAGTTACGTGTAGCTCGACTTATAACTCAAGGAGCTCAACGAAACGACGAACAATACCAAAGAAAGGACATTTGGGTAGGTCGCTTATAGTACTCAAACTGCCATACAGTTGTGGGAAAAAACAACCAAAAAATGAAAATGTGACGCACATTGGTCCCGTTCACCGTAATCAAATAAAATTAATAACAAGTTCTTTTCAAATGAATAAAGTAAAAAAATCTCAAAAATCATATGTCGCAATGATATTAAAAAAAAAAGTAAAATACTTAATAAAATAAGTATTCATGTCAAATCAGTAAATGTCACATAAAATAACAAAAAATAAAAAAAGTAAAAAATAATAATAAAATACATGTCAAAACATTCAATGTCAGAGTGTTTAAAAGAAAGGAACCAATAACAAACAAGCGAAGTCCGAAATTTCGATTGTATCCGTATAGTTCGACATTCACAGAGCAAATTTAATTGGAGCAGTTAATTCCCAAGCTTTTTTTTATCTTCAAGATAGTGATTAACATGATAGTAGGCTTTCAGGCACAGCTTCCGTTTTATAAACGACTAGCGGACGTCCCGCGGTTTTACCCGCGTAGTTCCCGTTCCCGTGGGAGTACGGGGATAAAATATAGCCTATGTTACTCGTGGATAATGTAGCTTTCGAATGGTGAAAGAATTTTTCAAATCGGTCCAGTAGTTCTTGAGCCTATTCATTACAAACAAACAAACAAACAAAGTTTTCCTCTTTATAATATTAGTATAGATTTGAATTGATTTAGGCTTAGTGCTTGAATTTGGCTCGGAAGTTTATTGTAAAAGCGTATACATTGGCATCTGAACGTACCCCCTATTTTTTGAGCCTCGTTGCAGGAACAACTTTGTGTTTGTTCCTTGTGTTTATGTTGTGGATATCACTGTATTTTTTAAATAAATTAATATTTTTGTGTGCGTACAAAAGGTTTTCATAAATAAACTGAGAGGGCACAGTAAGAATATTAGTCTCTTTAAATTTTTCTCTGAGGGTTTTGTTCATCTGTCATTGAATCGACAAAATGACAGATGAAGAAAAGATTTGTCGATTCTCTTTCGTTTCTACGGCGTTCATGCTAAGCGGGCAGGTCCATATTCTCTACATAAATCAGAAAAGTAAAGTAGGTACTTATTCCAAATTACTTAAACCTTCGAGATATAATTCAGTTTACTACAACAGCCCATAACGTCCACTGCTGGACATAAGCCTCTCCCATGATGAAAAGAATTTGCCGTAATCTCCACACTTGGCAGGCGGATTGGAGATCGCAGTGATGAAAGACTAACAGAAAACGCTGCTGCCCATTCTCTGGTCTACGGAGGCGCAAGGTGTTCTGCCTCAGACATTAGTCGCCTAATACAACACCCGTGAGTGTAATGGGTTGGTTCTATTCTACTCTGCCGGATACCACACGGCTAATACAGATTGCACGGATAATTCAGATTGCTAAGGCAGTATCGAATAAGAAACAAGCTACTCCAATACATGTGCAAAGATTTCTTATGTGATATCGATTTGGATGTTTTAAGACAATGGCGACTCGTTTACAAGACGCACGACCAATGAAGCTTGTTCAGTTCCAACGAAGCTTGTTCAGTTAATAGATCAGATATTGGTATTATGGCAGTTAGCCTGTATGCTTCACTTCGAACCACAGAAATCTTAATATTGCCTTATTATTAAGATTTCTATGCTTGGAACAAACAAAAATACAAAATTTACATTTTACGAACACGTTTGCTCACGAGAATTGCGTCACGTATGCTTTTAAACCAAACTTTCAATGCTTTTATCAATTGGAAACACCTGAACATTTTCAATCATCGCTTGCCAGAATCATTGGGTAAAATGTGCCCACTTCTTCGACGATACGATTCGTAAAATAGAAATCCAAAGCAAGCTTTAGGAAATCAAAAGATTTTCTATTGCGCAGTAGAATGAGGGTGGTGGCGTGTGATGTTTATTTTCTTTTTTGTCTGCTGCAGAAGCCCTCGGACTAATGAACCGGTTTTGTTGGTTTTTGGAACAACTGCCATCCGTACTTTTTTGTTTTCCGGAGAATTTGTTTATAACTGCATTATGTGTTCGATAATACTTCTAAGCATCTCGACTATAATGCTGAGTCTGTATTTAAGTTATCGTTTCCCGTCACATTATGCTCAAAGATTATCAGTTATTTTGTAAAATTGATGATGAATGATAACAAAACATTTCCTCGAAAACGGGTTCTTATCGCACTACGATTAGGTTCAACATGCAATGTATTTCACACGTGTGCGATTTTTTCATTTATCCGCATGTGGTGTGCGGATATAAAAAATCCACACTATAATACCTACTTATACGAAGTTCAAATCGGTTCAATGCTTATACTGGGTGGTGAAAGTTTTTTTTTTTAATTTCGGCAAAGAGATAAAAGTAATTATGCGTCTTTATGGCTTAAATATGTTTTAAATATTTGTAAATATTTAAATTATATTTTATAAATAGAATATCATAGATAAACATGATTATTTAAAACTAATATTTACTTTTATTAACAGATTAACTATTTTTGTTCTAAATTCAAAATATAAAAAATACAACATTTTTTATATGTATTAGGCTCTTTAGCGGCTTCATACCTTTGCTTCTCCTTCAACCTGGCCAAAACAAAGGCCGGAAAAAAGAGAAAATGAAAATAATAGCTTCCTAATAATTCATAACAATACTTTTCGTTCCAATATTTTATTTCTTCGAAAGGGTATTGAAAATGTCGTTTGATAAACGTGGGCATTTGTTATTGAATTCGAGGCGGAATTTACAACCGAGCCGAGAACGGCAATAACAAAGTTTCCCCACATATATCAAAATTTACACATAATAAATACACACTCAGTTGTAACAAATACCCAATAATCTAGTTGGTGATTCTAGAATCAGAATATAATTGATAGGGATTTAGTAGGGAACTAGGGACTTGTACTTATCCAATATTTTTACAAGTCAATCTTTTATAGATTTAATATTTAAATAATTTACCTAGCTCAAGTGTCCTAGTGTGTGTGTCCTAGTTAGTGGTACCTAGCTCAAAATAAAATGTATTTACGCCTTCGCTTGACGTCAGTAATTAAGATTTTCAATATCGAAGCTGTTCAAGTTCAAATGTTGATTACACTTTTTTATTGCAGGGCTGAACTTGGAGGGCGGTTTTATGTCGCCGATGTCACCGCCGGAGATGAAGCCAGACACGGCGATGCTAGACGGCCTGCGAGACGACTCCACCCCGCCACCCGCCTTCAAAAACTACCCCCCGAACCACCCCCTGAGTGGTTCCAAGCACCTCTGTTCTATATGTGGAGACCGAGCGTCGGGAAAACATTATGGAGTATACAGGTACTTACATTATAATTTAATATCTTTCAGAACTTTCGTATATTCTCATAATGAAGTTACATTATAATGTAGAGAGAGACGCTCTCTTGCCTCGCAAAAACATCCTAAAAGTAATTTGTGTGCCATACGTGATGTTATTATCGATATAAATTAAGTTACTTGGAAGGTGTTAACTTCGATCTCGATATTCTAACTTAACCCCCCTCGGGCCAGATGTTCGATAAACAAGAGTTTGGCTGTGAAGTTTTTGCTCAAGTTTTTTGCCACTCCCATATGCATACATTGGTCGGTCAAACGCGTTTGAAACTAAGAAGGGTCTGCACAGGGGCGGACCGGGAGTTTATTGGGCCCTGGGCTAATACTACTTGGGGGCCTACCCAAGGGCGTCGCGCGTCGCCAGAAATGTTAATACCACCTTTGAATTAGAATTGTTTCGCCTATTCATACAGAAGTTACTTGGTCGACTTACAAAGTTAAGATTCAAGAGGAACTGAATTTTTTTTTACACCTTGCTTTGGACAGGTTTGAATTCTTTCGATCATTTATACAGGAGTTACTTGGTCGACTTTTAGACAAAGAATAGAGAAAGTAGCGAAGCTAGCTCGAAAATTTTACATCTTTCCTCGAATAAATTAAGATAATTTTGTAATTTGAGATCAAAATATCCACATGCTCCATTTCTTGCAACATTTTGTATGTATGTCTATTAAGGCCTCGAGGTAAGGACTCCTAATTTATTGCAGCCTCTGTCTATACCAGTCGATCATGCGGCATGATCGCGTGAATCCAATAGGAGTGCCAATCCAGAGGTAGAAAAAAGGAGCTTTAATGATAAAAGTTTTTTCACAGGGTTCATTAAAAGTACGAACCGTGTAATCTTTCTGACTAATATTCTCAATACCTACGTAAACATTAAAAATCAAATCGTCCAGACTTAGAAATACCCTCCCAACTCACTTATGTTGTACTAGCTTCTGCCCGCGACTTCGTACGCGGCTCCTGTTGCTTATGCCAGCGACAACAGGGTCGTCAAAATCGAAGACCGCAAAACGTCTGATGTGGAATTTTAAGAGCCCGGGGACGGGAATTCAACGGGATGCGCGAGACGATTCGAGACGTTCCAGATCTTTCATTTTTGTGAGTCAACAGGAAATGCCCATCAGACTAAACATTTTTATAAGTCAACAGGAAATGCCCATCAGACCAAACAACACTTGCTGAGACGTCATTCCTATGTGTTATGGTGTAGCTGGGCTCTTGGAGTTCCACAACAGGTGTTCCAGATCTTCGATTTTTATAAGTCAACAGAGAGTGCTCATCAGATTGAACAACTTTTGCTAAAACTTCATTCCTATATATTATATGTTATAGTGTAGCTGGGCTCTTGGAGTTCCGCTTCAGGTGTTCCAGATCTTCAACAGAAAATGCCCATCACGTGGAACAATTTTTGCTATGGTACCATTTTTGTATCTCCTATAGTTCAGCTGGTCTGTTGCGGTTCTGCATCAGGTGTTTGTTTCCAAGATAAAAGTCAACAGGAAATGCCCATCAGACCGAACAACTTTTGCTAAGACGTCATTCCTATATGTGTTATGGCATAGCTGGGCTCTTGGCGTTCCACAACAGGTGTTCCAGATCTTCGATTTTTATAAGTTAACAGAGAGTGCTAATCAGATTGAACAACTTTTGCTAAAACGTCAATCCTATATATATGTTATAGTGTAGCTGGGCTCTTGGAGTTCCACATCAGGTGTTCCAGATCTTCAAATTTATTCTCTCAGCAGAAAATGCCCATTACGTGGAACAATTTTTGCTATGGTACGGTACCATTTTTGTATCTCTTATAGTTCAACTGGTCTGTTGCGGTGCTGCATCAGGTGTTTATTTCCTAGATAAAAGTCAACAGGAAATGCCCCTCAGACCGAACAACTTTTGCTAAGACGTCATTCCTATATGTGTTATGGCATAGCTGGGCTCTTGGAGTTCCACATCAGGTGTTCCAGATCTTCAAATTTATTCTCTCAGCAGAAAATGCCCATCACGTGGAACAATTTTTGCTATGGTACCATTTTTGTATCTCTTATAGTTCAGCTGGTCTGTTGTGGTTCTGCATCAGGTGTTCAAGTTTCCAAGATAAATTATAGCCTATATCTTGCCCAGACTTATACCTATACAACAACAAAAAAATCATTCAAATCCGTCCAGTAGTTCCGAAGATTAGCGTGTACAAACAAACAGACCCACAGACAAACAGACAGATTATTTTTTTTGGATTCGTGCTCTATTGCTGTTTCTTAACCGCCCTCAATTATTTCTTTTTTAATATATTCAATGTACAGACACAGTTTTTCTACTGTTTTATTATATGTATAGATATAGATAAGGTAGGCTTTTCGGGTATTTTGTCTTCAATGTTGACTGCGGGCCCTTTGTTCCACGGGGCCCTGGGCCGCAGCCTAAAAAGCCCTTATCCGCCCCTGTCTGCAGCAAGCAGGGTTACCAGATGACAGGAATTTTCCTGACATGTCCGGAATATTAGCTGTCTATCAGAGAAACAGGGATAATTGGAAATTGTCAGGAATTTATAAACTACTAATAATCAAAGAACGAAATCTAATAACTATCAGACAATTAATTGATTAATTATTCATCTGATCCTCGTACTTTCATTTCTGGATATAGCTTTCAGCAGGTGCTGGTCTTTCATAACAATTTAATATAATCACCCGCGATTTAAAAAAAATACGGTTTTTACCGAAATGTCAGAAATTTATGGCTGAGGCAGAGATTGTGCCAGGAAAACTTATTTTTGGATCTGGTAACCCTAGCAGCAAGGGATCTATCTATGTTTACTGTCATCCTTTCTTAAAAAAAAAGGCCAAGTGCGAGTCGGACTCGCGCACGAAGGGTTCCGTACCATTATTATCAAAAAAGGGCTTAAAAATCACGTTTGTTGTATGGGAGCCCCTCTTAAATATTAATTTTATTATGTTTTTAGTATTTGTTGTTATAGCGGCAACAGAAATACATCATCTGTGAAAATTTCAACTGTCTAGCTGTCACAGTTCATGAGATACAGCCTGGTGACAGACAGACGGACAGACGGACAGACGGACAAACGGACAGACGGACAGACAGCGAAGTCTTAGTAATAGGGTTCCGTTTTTACCCTTTGGGTACGGAACCCTAAAAATAAAGTCTTCGTGTAGGTACCTATTATGTATATCTAATTTGGGCAGTGTAGAGAGTGCGGATAAAGGTCCTCGTAAATAACTAGATTTTTTTTTGTGTGAAATAGTTCATTCATAATTTTCGTAAGCTGTCTTGTCTCTGACGGACTTAGTAGCGAGATGAGATGTTTCACAATAATAGACGCAAACCGTGTGTAAATAAAAAATAGCCCTGAATATGTTTTGGCAAAATACACGCTCACCTTTCATTATTGTTGTGTTTTTAAATGCGACTGAGTTATAAATACGAACCAAATTAATGGTAGGTAAATTATATCTGCTGAATCGCTAGTCGCTGGTGAAAAGTAAAATGGCAGATCGTTATCATTTAATTTTTTCTTCTCTTTCCAAGTCTGTCTGAGCAAGTATTAGATTACTCTTGGGAAACCTAGACTTAGAATCATTCGAATAAAATTAAATGTCAATCAATTCGTCTCGCATTCAGTTACGGTCCGCGATGGGCCATAGATCTTTATTATTTTAATTAAAAATGCAAAATGGCTGGCGATTGTGAATTTTTATTACAATTGGAAAAAACTTGATTTAACATCACGTGGCTGTATAGGGCATGTACGGAATATAGGTATGGTGAATGTTATGTAGTTATTAAAGAAGACGGCTTTATGAGACGTGTTGTAAGTAGTTTTAATAGGCAATTTAAGATTAGGAGGTATGCCGCTAATGAGGAGATTTAAGCATCAAAGAATATTTAACTACTTATATTTCCACATTGAATTAGCGAAGGTCTGTCCAAAGATCAGTTATGACATGATTAAAATACAAATACAGATATGATTTACAGCAAAAAATTGTAACCTACCCTGATTGATTAGGTATGATTTAGAATCTAGAGACGCGCTGTGGTCGCCATAAAACGCACTTTAATTAAAATTGTGCGAATGATTCAAAAGATAATACTTACCTAGGTGCTGTTGGTTCGTTAGTAAGTACCTATATAATATAGTTGCCTCGTTTATTTGTTATGTTGATATAATATATAAGTAGCTGGAGATGCCGCCGTCTAGACAGCCACGGTTATGTTGCGTCTGTGTTGGAAATATAACGTTGTTCGTGTGTATACACCCGTAGCTTAGATACAACATTTATTGGTTGCGTGTAAAATGAATATTACGTTACGGCTGCGCAAAATTAAAGATTTTACACCTTCTTATATTATTACCTAACATTTTAATTGAAGTTGGCTGGCGTGGGAGTGTTGGTTAGTTCGTTTATTCGATTCGTTTATATCAATATACATGTTTCAAGCAGTATTGGGGCTAACTTCGCAGATTAAATATATAATATACTCGCTCAGCTATACATTATTGAAACGATTTACAATTCTATCGATCGGTAGCCGCTCGTAATGCCATTCAGAAGACATTTTTTTCACCTTGGTATTTTTTTATGTTGATTTTAAAATCACGCATTGGAGGGCAGGTAGTCATGGCTTTTACATCACATATTGAGTCAATATAGGTAGAAATCGTTTGAGTTGTTTGTGGTGCCGCTCTAATATTGGAGTGATTTACACCGTGACATGGCTACTGAAACCATGCGCATTGAGGATATCAATTATCCCTGCAATGTTCATACTCGCTGAACATAGAACATCCCTCTTTGGACAGGGGACGATCAATCCTTTATTTTTTTTATCCTTTTTTTTTATGGTTCATAAAGTTTTGTAGTAGGTACATGAGGGATTTACAAAGTATGCATTTATAATTACATGTAGGTACAACAAATTGCTGGAATCACTGCTCTCCTAGCTAGATTGCTGAACAATCTGTATTAGGAGAGACAGTTTCGACTCCCTATTTGAGTATCACAATAATCATGTATTTACTTTCGGCGCTTAAAATATTAAACGAAACACAAAACCAAAAAACTAAATCTCAAAATTAAATTTTAAACAAATTGAAGGTGAGTGCTGGTGTGGTAGGTCGAGTGAGTGTGTATGTGTGTGTGTGTATGAATGCGTGTGTGTGGATTTGAATAATAAGGAATTGGGTTACTTTCATGTGAGTGTCACTAAGTACTTTTCAGTCTCGTCGTAGGTTTTATTCAGTAGGAATTTACGGAGGGCAAGTTTGAATTTGCTGTGTGGTAAATTATAGATGTATAACGACGCGTTAATTTTATTGTACAAGCAAGGGCCAAAATAGTAGAAAAATCTCTTTCAAGCTAAATATAAATACTTTCATTCTTCACCAGTACCAACTGTATTACGATAATTAGCTAATGGCTAGAGTTTCACTCTCATCCTAGGAATACTTAAACATGCACCGAGATCAAAAGTATCCTAACAAGTGTACAAACAACCAAGCATTCTGTGCATCATTCTGAGTAACTTTATGCAAAAAGTATTGGAAACGAGATTTTTGGAGTGAAAAATCACGTTTTACGGCAAGACTCATAGTAACGTACTTATTCAAAACATTGTTCGGACGGATGCATTGAATAGTACGAGGGCCACGAAGGCATTTAAAATAAAGTTATTGTGATACACTAATAAACATAGCGTGAGCTTTGAGGTTCCTTGTCGAGCAGTCCACACTTATCCCGGGCAGCGAGTGCACGTACCCTTGAAGTAGTTCATCTACTTACTGATAATTTGGTGGTTTTATTTCTAAACCTAATAAGTGTTTCTAGTAAACACCACAGTTATAACATTAAAAACTTACATATATTAAAAAAAAAAGCTTGTGAAAAAGTTGGACCTTTGACCCCCAATATCTCTGTAACTAGGAGGTTACCAGGTATGGTCCAGAACAAAAAAATGGTCGCAATGACGGGTTCATTGAGGGTATTTTTACATCTATAATGTTAATCCAGGTCATGGTATACTCCCGTGCCCAAACTTCATCGATATCCGAGTGTGATCGTCTAACACACAAACATCTAAACTTTGACATTTCACATTGTTATTTTATTATTAGGGGAGGATGTTTACGTAAATTTCTATCCACTAAATCTCCTGGTTGATCCGCCCTTATGACAAAAACAACCCCTAATCTTCTGACAGTCCTACGCAAAGGAAGGGCGTTATCAATGACGTATTATATATAGACACGTCATGAACCAACATCGCGGCGCTTAAAAACGGCGAAAATACTAGAACTACTTATAAGCGTGAAGAAAGAGAAAGAAAATATGACACCGAACGGCGGGATGCCTGTTGCGAGAGGGAGATAAATATACATCTTCAGTCACGTCACAGGATTTATTAAATTATAAACAAACGTAGCGTCGCGCGACAGGTTGGTGCGTAACTAAGCGCAATGTGGCCAATTGGCTTCATTTCATGTTGTCATTTTAGAGTGCGGACAACGTATCTATAGTTTATATATCATTGGGCGTTATCAACAAATTAATCTCGACAAATTCCTGATATCGAAAATTCTCACATTTGTTTATTTTCGCGTTGTATAAATAATTATACGGCTATGATAAGATGTATAGAGTGTAAATTCGTTCTTTGGCACGTGTTTAGAGGCATGTACACATAGACAGAACGCGTGTACCGCTATTTTTGTACCGAAGCTTTTTTGTGATATACATTATTAGGGGTACTACATAATAATGTTACTGAATCATCTGATTTGTTATGATTGTGTGGGAGCCGCTTGTCGTC
Source organism: Xestia xanthographa (assembly GCA_905147715.2). NCBI lineage: Eukaryota > Metazoa > Arthropoda > Insecta > Lepidoptera > Noctuidae > Xestia > Xestia xanthographa. Next base: position 19,212,016 of record LR990655.1, on the reverse strand, counting down.
TTAATGAATGATGTTATAATGTGGACGTGGGAGGAGGCTTTGAGCAATCCCTAGATTAGTCTATGATACAAGAGCATTGTTATTAAGGTGAATGCTCCAACCAGCCCGCGAAATTCAAATTTTCTTATATATAATACAACCCTCCAAGTTTATAAAGGTGTAGAAATGGTTTTTGAAAAAAAAAAATGAAAAAAAAAATATTGTTTTTGCCAAGTTTTTCTTACTAACTAGTGGTTGGAGTTTCCTTTTAGGCGTCTAAAGCCTGTGTCAGGAAACTCCACTCTTCCATAACTTAAATTAACATTAGCAAGCTTGTTTTTTTTTTAACAATAACTACAGAAAAAATAAATTAGAAAAATAGAAAATGAAAAATACAAAATTAAGATATAAAATAACTAAAAGTGAGAAAGTAAATGTGCTTGTCATGTCACTGTGGGGAATGCTTTTTCTGTTTTTTTTTGTTCCCACACCTTTACGAACTTGGAGGGTTGTATTGATGATTTTGATGATTATAATTCTGTAATTACATACGTTTTACAGCCGCGAATAATATTTTAATCAACATACACCCTAGCACTGACCTGAAAATTGCAAAAAACGTAATAAAAATTGAATTTCGCGGGCTGGTTGGAGCATTCACCTTAAAGCTTGTAACTTAGACAAGAGAGGATGAAAAATAACATAACATAGCATCACGGCTGTAATCCCCGATGGGTTAGGCAGAAGTGTACCTAATAGTACACCCACATTTCGCGGGTTATGTTTAAGTTCCATGTAATAGGGGGCGAGTCTATTGCCATCAACCGGGCGCAAATCCTAAAAAAAAAGAAAACTAGTCTCGTTCAAAACCAATCCACAAACCAATTGCTTGTAAAACTGTGTTCAATAAATCTACTTTCAGGCTAAGAACCAAAGCGAAACCAATTAAGGTTACCAAAGCTATAAAGACAATACAATACCTACTTACTTACTTAGAATTTTTTTACCGACGACGTCTAAAAAAGGAGGAGATTTCTCATATTGAATCACAATAAAGTTTAACAAGTCTGAAACACCAAATTCAATCACTTTATCTGAAGTGAATACTAAAACCTTAAAGTGTCTAGTTTATAATAATAATAATAATAAATATTGCTGGACATTACACACAGCGCCATCTAGTGCCACACTAAGCAACGCTTGTGTCGTGGACACCAGATAGTTGATATACTACATAGATACTTTTTGTTTTGTAAATACATACTTAATATACATACAAACATCCATGACTCGGAAACAAATGTCCGTGCTCATCACACAAACATTTGCTCCGACCGGGATTCGAACCCGGGACCCTAAGAACGTAAGGCAGCCTCACTACCGCTGCGCCAATCAGGTCGTTATATGATTAAAGATTTTTTTTTCACCAATAAAATTGCCAAAGTGAAATTTTTAAGAGCTTTTTGTTTAAAAGTGACCAGACAGCATCTTATGTTGCAAATAACTGGGGAATCCCCCATAAGATTTCACCGCATACCTATAAATGTCATCATCAGCTGCTTTATTTTTAGCTCTACGCTTGTGAAGAAATATTACTAGGTTATTGAAATGTTCACAGATGAAGAATCTTCTTATTTGTTAGTTACATAACGTATGGCATGGCATGTAGATATAAACGTTGTACATAGATACTTACTAATAAGTCAACTTGTTTTTAGAACTGGTTCTATTGAAAAAGTCATAAAAATGGTTTAATCGTAAACTGCCAAAAAAGAACAGGAAACAAAGCTAACGTAGGATAGGTAAGGGACCTGAATAATCCTACTGCCTATTTATTAAATCCACGAGATCCAGGCAAGTATAGCCTTCTTTGCTTTCTTCAATTCGTAAGGGCAGCTCGCTTAGCATGAACGCCGTAGACACGAAAGAGAATCGACAAATCTTTTGTTCATCTGTCATTTTGTCGATTCAATGACAGATGAACAAAAGATTTATCGTTTCTCTTTCGTGTCTACGGCGTTCATGCTATAGCTGGCTAGCTATAGCTGGCCAGCATGCTATGGCTGTAGAGTCTATATTGGCCTGACCAAATATCTACGCCATGAACTAGTTCCTAACATTCTGAAGAAACGTTACATAAGCAAAGTAGCTCACTTAATAAACACACCATGGATTCGCATTTACATAGGAAACATAAATTATGTTCTTCAAGGCAAAAGGAAGCCATAATAATACGATCGAATTAATTCTAACATGATAATGCCAGTTATTCTAAGCTGTCTAGAGTAGTTGGTGTTCTACGATGTGCAAGGGTTCTCAGTCCATTGCGAACTATCGACCGACGGTATGTAAATTATGTTAACCTAAAACGCAATGAAATGTGAAACTACTCTCACTTTGCTGGGTTTTCATTAAGGGCCCGTGCACAAAATCAAGACATTTTGAACATTTTTGATCACTACTTGTGGGAAAGGCAAGAAGAATTTGAACCTTATTTATTTTTATTATAAGAGACAGGTTCTTCATCTTGTCGACTGCTTGAACAATTTTTTAAAATAATGTATATATTAATGGCAATCACCCATATTCAAAATCCCTTTTCCGCAAATGTAACGAGCGAGTGATGTTTGTGGTTCGCTGAACAAAGAACTACAAAATATTCTGAACATTAAAAAATATGAATAACATCATTATATGGTCTACTCGTAACATAGCAAGAAACATTATTGATTTCAATACGAAATATAGCAGAAAAAAAATGTTTAAAAAACGTAATTTGTGGAAAACTTCGGGACAAATAAGTATTTTTTTCTATACCTTAGAAACACTTTAAAGAAAATTAAAAAAATAGTTCTTAATCTCAAGGTAGCTTTTTAATAGAATCTGAATTTTAATTTATAAATAAACAATAACTTCATTTCGTAAATAATTCGCAAAGTGAGCTATATTATCGACCGCGTAAACCCGCTCCCGTCAGTAACAACCGGGCCCTCCCAGCGTGAGCACGTATCACTTTGCTTCGCAAGCGCTCCCGAGTTATTACGTGAATATATTTCCGAGATATACGCAGACTACCACATTTCGATCCAGTATCTATATTAAAATTATTAAACTTTTTGATTGTATTAAGATAAGAGTTTTTTTTTTGACGTTGGTTGTTTATTAAGATTTGTTTCGTCTTCATATTATTTAAAGTCAAGTTTCTTTGTTTGTACTTAATATTATCTAAATATATAAAAGAAGAAACTGACTGACTGACTGACTGACTGACTGACTGACTCATCTATCAACGCACAGCCCAAACCACTGGGTCTACAGATTCCAAATTTGGCAAGTAGGTTCCTTATGTGGTCTAGGGGTGCACTAAGAAAGAATTTTTCAAAATTCACCCCCTGAGGGGGTTAAACGGGGCTCCAAAGTTTGTATGGGGAAACAAGATTAGTTAGACTATTTTATTCGAAACTTCACAGGAGTGCTCCTATTGATAAATGAGTAGAAACGGGTTTCAGGGTTTTTCAGAATTCAACCCCTAAGAGGGGGAAATGGGGTGGTAAAGTATAAAAATCAATGAACAGCCCAAACCGCTGAGTCTAGAAATTCCAAATTTGGCATATTGGTTCCTTATGTGGTCTAGAGGTGCACTAAGAAAGGATTTTTCAAAATTCACCCCCTAAGGGGGTTAAACGGGGCTCCAAAGTTTGTATGGGGAAACAAAATTAGTTAGACTATTTTATTCGAAACTTCACAGGAGTGCTCCTATTGATAAGTGAGTGGAAACGGGTTTCAGGTTTTTTCAGAATTCAACCCCTAAGAGGGGGAAATGGGGTGGCAAAGTATAAAAATCAATGCGCAGCCCAAACTGCTGGGTCTACAGATTCCAAATTTGGCAAGTAGGTTCCAAATGGTCTAGGGGTGCACTAAGACTGGATTTTTCAAAACTCACCCCCTAAGGGGTTGAAACGGGGCTCTAAAGTTTGAATGGGGAAACAAGATTAGTTAGACTATTTTATTCGAAACTTCACTGGGGTACTCCTATTAAGAAATGAGTTTCAGGTTTTTTCAGAATTCAACCCCTAAGAGGGGAAATGGGGTGACAAAGTCTAAAAATCAATACACATCCCAAACCGCTGAGTCTAGCTCTAGAGATTCCAAATTTGGCACATAGGTTCTTTATGAGGTTTAGGGGTGCATTGAGAAAGGATTTTTCAAAATTTACCCCCTAAGGGGTTGAAACGGGGGTCCAAAGATTACATGGGAAAATAAGATTGGTTAGACTATTCGAAACTTAACAGGAGTACTCCTATCGCTAAACGAGTTTACATTTGTGTTTCAGGGTTTTTCAGAATTCAACCCCTAAAGGGGGAAATGGGGTAACAAAGCCTGAAATTCAACATCATTGTTTGTATGGTAAATTGATTTGCATTTCGACTTCATTTTCGTAACCAGCAACTCCAAAAACCATGAAAACGACACCCATGACGGAAAATCAAAAATTTTCCTCGGCGCCATCTTGGATTTGCATTTAGACTTCATTTTCGTAACCAGCAACCCCAAAAACCACGAAAACGACACCCATGACGGAAAACAAAAAAAATTCCTCGGCGCCATCTTGGATTTGCATTTCGACTTCATTTTCGTAACCAGCAACCCCAAAACCCATGAAAACGACACCCATGATGGAAAATCAAAAATTTTCCTCGGCGCCATCTTGCATTTTCATTTTGACCTTATTTTCGTAACCAGCAACCCCAAAAACCATAAAAACGACACCCATGACGGAAAATTAAAAATTTTCCTCGGCGCCTATTGGATTTTTATTTTGACCTGATTGTTGTAATCAGCAACCCTAAAAACCATGAAAACGACACCCATGACGGAAAATCAAAATTTTTTCTCGGCGCCTCTTGGATTTTTATTTTGACCTCATTTTCGTAATTAGCGACCTCGAAAACCATGAAAACGACATCCATGACGGAAAAACCAAAAATTTTCCTCGGCACCATCTTGGATTTTCATTTTGACCTCATTTTCGTAACCAGCAACCCCAAAAACCATAAAAACGACACCCATGACGGAAAATCAAAAATTTTCCTCGGCGACTCCTGGATTTTTATTTTGACCTGATTTTTGTAATCAGCAACCCCAAAAACCATGAAAATTACATCCACGACAGAAAAACCAAAAGAAAAAACCACCTTTAAGTATAAATAACAGGGGTATGTTATGTTTACTCTACAGAGTGAACCTCATTGGCCATTAAGTCCAGTCGCGCAAGTGTCCTTTCGCGCAAGAATCCATTCGCGCAAGTGTCTTTGCGCGCAAATGTCCGTTCTCGCATAAGTCTAATCGAGCAAAAGTCCATTCGCGCAAGTGTCCAGGCGCGCAAAAGACCGTTCGCGCATAAGTCCAATCGCGCAAAAGTCCATGCGCGCATTTGTCTTTTCGCGCAAGTGTCTTTCGCGCAAAAGTCCCAGATCCAGAAAAATTAAGTTTGTCCTTTAAAAAGTTTGTACGGAACCCTCAGTGCGAGAGTCCAACTCGCACTTTTATTTATCATTTTGTAAAATGTTTATATGTATCTAAATTCTTCTAATACAAAGTAAACCATTTTTATTTTGATTATGATAAATATACAGTAGACACACATTCCAGACTTTTGTTTCTAAACCGTACTGACTTTATAATAAAATTATGTATCATAAAATAATATCGTCTACAGGATCAAAATGCTTTAAGCGATCACTACGCTCGATCTTCACCCGTGTGTGCGTGTATCTGCATGAACAACGCACACTAACATAGGATCGCAACGAATTTGCCTAAACTCTAGCGACTGAACTTTGTGCACGGACTCTTAAGTGTGAGTGCGGAGGTTTTTCTGGAGTTCACGCTGATTTGAATACTGAAAACAATGATATTATATTAAACAGATATGTTGTGAGCGCGTAATCGTGAAGACTCGACAACGGGCTAATTGGGTCGTTTTGCCTTTATTCTGCATCACTGCGTGTATGTGAGCTGGCTCTGCCCCGCGGAACACTTTTTTTCGGTGGTTTTGTAGGTGTATAACATATCTGTTAATTAGAATATCATTGACTGAAAAGAAGTCTGTCTAAGTTTTGAGTCACTGTGTAAATTGCGGTCGCGGCTCCGGACAACGGACATTGACACGCACAACATAATGGGTGTAAAGAGACCCTTGATGAAGGTGAAAGGTGCCTGTTGTCCCCGTCATTGCGATCTTTTGTTTTGTTCAAGCTAGACCATACTATCGAGGACACTCCCGCCTGACCACCTCTAAGCTCATTTTTGCTTGCACTCGCAACATAAAAACGCTCTCTAGCCCCGCCCCGTTGACTTTGTGTAGAAAAAATGAATGAAAAGATACCGAATCAGCCGAGCGCATTGACGACGCACGCCAAACGAGAGTTATTGTTATTTTGCGCGCCAAAGTTGACGCTTTCCTAATAGGCCCAAGCTTTAAGGGGGCGTAGCTCGGCGCCTTCGCATGATTTAAGCGAAATAATTTTAAAATGGTCAGGCGGAAAAGACCCCGATAGTACCTGAGAAACCCCCTAGTGACGGAGATATTGGCGCAAAGCTCCTGCTTTTTCACTAGATTTTTTTTTAAACACAAGTTTTGAATTATTATTTATTTAAGTGAAGAAGCCGGTGACAAAAACATCAAATCAATCAAACAAAGGTCACCGACTTCGAAGCTATAGTTATTTTTCACTTTTTTGTGTTTTTCTTTTTGTTGTGTTTTTTTTTAAATCCGGTTTTATTTTTTGCAAAAAAGATTTTTTTCTCCATTTTCTTGTTGTAATATCCTATACTTACAAATATTTGTTATGTATTTATTTTACATTGTTAACAATACATGACATGGTAATTGGCTTATCCCCAATAAATGGAACTTAACATAACTGTCGAAATCTGGGTGTATTGTACACATCTGCGTATACAGGGATACAGGCGTGATGTTACGTCATGATGTTGTATAAACAATAAACATCCAAGCGATTGCAGCAATCACAACCGATTTACCGTCTATTTTTGAAGAGTTCCATTATATATCTCCGAAGATCAGCATCAGATCTTCACCACATTTAAAAGACACCACCTCAGGACTATACTCTTTCAAATAAAATAAAAAAAGAATTTTAAGAATCGCTCCACAAATGGGGTAGAAATCGGTGAACATACATAAAATTATACTACACGACTGAAGTAATAAAATGGCATAAAAAATGATACCGCGTTGATGTCTTTTTGAAGTCCCTTTCTTGGTTATATACTTGTATGTTTAGGACCACACGACTGAAGTAAAAAAATGTTAATAAAATGAAAACTACTGGGCCAAACTATGTTACATTTTTATGGGACCAAATGGCAACTATTCCGCATCAGACTAAAGGTAGTACACGTAATCGGTGTAAGTACATACTTAAATAAAACTTTTTGAAGTCGGTTAAAAAAAGTCGTAACCTAGCAATATTTTTTGCGAAGCGACCGTAGTTAATTAAGTACTTAGTTTGATGTACACTACAGAATGCTTGGTTGTCGGCTTCGTGAAGGGTCCATTTACACCTTGTATTATACTGCAGTAAGTATCGGTTAGCGTCCGGAGCTAGTCCTCAATTTGTCCGTCCCAGTTTGAGCCTATACTACCTCAAATTAGCAACTCTATTTGTGGTGGTTCAAACTTCGATTGTAATACTATTAGAATAACGTTCTAATCAGCTTGCACTACAAAGTGGTTGTTACGACAGTCACTGCAGGCCGAATAGTGCGAAATGAGTGGTTTTTATTCTTTATAAAATCAAATTTTCGTCTTTTGGAAAAACATAAGACCTGCTTTATAGTTAGTTCAGTTAGTATGCAAAGTTTCATGATCTAATTTGAAATTCTTTTTGAATACCAGCGGTTTATTGTTCGATTTGGAGGTAACTTTGGATTTGTTTTGTATCGAGAAAATTTTATGGAATCGTGTTTTCGCCTAACATAAGACCTAACATTAATCCTCAACTTTACCATATATTTATTTCAAAATTAATGCTGCAGTATTTTAGGCGTAACGGAGGATCATGCTAAGCCTGAATTTAGTAAAACTTAGACTGAAGACTCCGTTAAGAGCCTATACTAAGGCTCTTAACGGAGTCTTCAGTCTAAGTTTTACTAAATTCACGTAGAGCTAGAGTGGTTCCCCTCTTAGAGCAGACTTACTTTGTATTCGAAGCAGCAGCATGAATCTGGCTAGTCTATTGAAGTTCACGTACGGTCGAACAAGCTATTTGGTTTACATTTTACAATGTAATTTGTGGGTTAAACTGTTAACCATTTAGCTTGTTCGATGGTACCTAAGTAGATCAAATAATCCCAGAGGTCTCTAGATCAACAAATACCCTGTATTTAAACAAGATGACTTCAGCTAGGTCAAATACTGTTTTAAGCTTTCATGGTTTAAAACTAAACTTATACCGTCACTTACGGGATATCTTCCGTGAATGTCACGGAAGATATCCAGTAAGTGACAATATATTAAGTTAAAGTAAAATTTAACTAGCTAGCATCAGCGGGTCTAAAATGGCCGCTTTAACAGATCCTACGCAGAATCTTAGCATGAATCACGTTAAAACATTTAAATTCTTAAAATGGACTTTATTTCAATTACAATAAAGTCCATTTTAACAATTTTAAATTTTTAACGTGATTCACAAAACGATTCTGCTAAAGCGGCCATTTTAGACCCCCAGTTCTCCGCAAAGATGTTGGGAGTTGGGATTGGGATGGGTCCCCAAAATAATCATGAAATATTTTTTTTACGTTTTATCGTGTTTCATCATCCACAGTCCCCACTGCAGGATACAGGCCTATCTCTGCTTCTCTCTTCGCCTTGCTAGGTGTCCTGTCCTTATCGTGTTTAGTTAATCAAAACTCAACGTTTCTGCAGAGTATCGCTAGCCAATTGCCTTATTTTGACCTTTTATAATAATATCTGTAAGTTCAATTAATTATCTAAGTATAATGTATTATGCATGTGATGGTTGTTATTCATCGAAAGCCCACTCGTTAAATGCCAACACACATTTTGTTGTCTATCGCTTGAGCTACACTCACAACACACGCACAAGCCTTTACCCTGTTGACATTTACTTAATTGCTGTTACTTCAATTAGTGAAAGCATTTCGCTTGTTTTATTTTCGTATCTAATAAACGACAGCACTGATAAAAACAATTATCGATTCGTAGTCCACTTTTAATACTAAACACGATTGTAAATTGAATTGAATAACCTTGAAAACTTTCAAGTTCGATTAAATCGTGCGCCATTTTGTTTAGTAGGTACCTATCGCTAATATATCGTTGCTTGAAACACACGTTACACCTACAAACAGCCAAATATAAAATATTCCTAATTATACAGCATTAATTAGTCCATAAAACTAAATTATAGCATAATAACATTGACATATTAATCGCCGATACATCACGAGGGTTTCATCGGTTTTAAACAATAATTTGAGCTATAAAGGGTGTTCTTTTCAAATTCTAAAGAGTAGTACACCTACCTGCCTAATTTATTGGCGTGCGTGCTCGCCACGAGTTGATTTAAAGCTCTAACATACAAGATTTAAAGCTATGTTTGTAAACTTTGAAGAAACAGGACAATGGCCACTCGGGCATGCCCTCGACCGCGACCACGCTCTCGGACCATTGATACAGCATATAGCTATCGTATCGTAGTACCTAGGTAAAACATAAACACATGGGCTTACAAATTCTCTTCACAACACTGACTCATAAATACAAAATGACGAACGCGCGAAAAATTTCATGTAACGGTTCGATTTTATATTAGCATCTAGAATTTCTAAATTCGAGGAACAATTTACGCGTGTGTATTTATATTCGTAAAATCAATATCCCATTAAGTGGTAAGGTAAAGTGAAAGTGGCGTTCGTCATGACTGGACGAAGTTGCGAAACACATGTCGATGTCGGAGGCTCAAAACGCAATCATGTCATTAACGCCGGGCTCAGAGAATTACATGCGTCACCGCTTGTTCCTTTTGACCCGACTCTTATTGATTTTACTCTTGCTTTTTATTTCGTTGCACAACTCACCGAGTAATGCGCAGTTCTACATAGAAAACATGAGTAATCTTTATGCAAGTTTCTGCATAAAGATTTGTAGGAAGATTAGTAACTAGTTCTTGCTGGCATTGTAGTAGCTATATAGCCAATGTTTAAGGAGGACCGTATTTTCCAAGATCTAGAATAGATAAAGGAAAACTTTATCTTCTCTTACCTTGATTTCTATTCAAATCACGTATGCGGATGCAGGTCCTACATAATAATATGATAACTAGTGATGTCATATTCAAATCGTATTTTGCTGATGGTTTTCCCTTTCAAAAGTGATGTAAGCTGCATCTATAAGAAGTTTCCAACTGTTTGTGCTGGACTTGCGTAGTTGTTTCTTACTTCTTCATTTTTAGGGTTCCGTACCCAAAGGGTAAAAACGGAACCCTATTACTAAGACTTCGCTGTCTGTCCGTCTGTCCGTCTGTCTGTCACCAGGCTGTATCTCATGAACCGTGACAGCTAGACAGTTGAAATTTTCACAGATGATGTATTTCTGTTGCCGCTATAACAACAAATACTAAAAGAGAATTAAATCAATATTTAAGGGGGGCTCCCATACAACAAACGTGATTTTTTTGCAGTTTTGTCTAATTTTTAGGGTTCCGTACCCAAAGGGTAAAAACTGAACCCTATTACTAAGACTTCGCTGTCTGTCCGTCTGTCCGTCTGTCTGTCACCAGGCTGTATCTCATGAACCGTGACAGCTAGACAGTTGAAATTTTCACAGATGATGAATTTCTGTTGCCGCTAAAACAACAAATACTAAAAACAGAATTAAATCAATATTTAAGGGGGGCTCCCATACAACAAACGTGATTTTTTTGCAGTTTTGTCTAATTTTTTTAAATAATGGTACGGAATACTTCGTGCGCGAGTCCGACTCGCACTTGGCCGGTTTTTTTATTGCTTCTTAAGCTGACTTTTATGGCTCCCGTGAGCCGATGCATCCTTCGTTTAATTTGATTATCAGTGTGTCAAACAGACCGTTCCAAAAATATAATTTATTAAAATAATGATCGTAAATTATTATTCGAGTTACTCATTTGGACTCACCCTGTCTCACATTGTCAGGGAGCAAGTTACACCAAATAATAATACCAATAAGTTTTCTCATTTTCATCAATAATCGATACAGCTCAACACCCAAGGATATCGAAATTATGTGGGATAATATGATCGAGTGGCCGCCGATGTCATCCGTTATTCCCAAAGGAGCTGTCGGAATAATACCCTCGCAGAAAATAACATATTTTTCTAGCACCGCTGCTGTTATTACGTAATATTCCTATAGGTTCATTTATTTATGTTATGCGACTAACACCAATTGAATGAAGTGAATTTGAAATAGACCACAATGTGCTAAATTGATTCGTGATGCATGCTCCGCGCCTCTGTGATAAAGACTCGAATATACTGGGAGCATTCTTATTCAGAGCGTGGTTTGAGAAAACGTTAGTTTGAACGAGTTTGAATCTTGATGGAATAAGGCTTTAAAGTGGCCTGTTTTCTAAGGAATTACAAAATTAAACGGGAATTTCTTATATCAGTAGTAGTCTGGTAAATGAATGATTGTGGTTGGAAAAGTTGAAAGCAGAAAATCTGACTTATGAACTTTGTTTGGACTATAAAATTCTCTACAACTTTGCATTTTTTTTTTTTTATATTGGAGATAGATAAAAAGTGTGACAAACAAAGTTGTAGAGAATTTTATATGTTTTATTATGTAGTACAACAAGTATTCGTGCGACACACCGTTTTCGAGATTCAAACCAAAAACAACGAACGGGACAGAGAATTGGACAAATTTTTAAAAATTGTTCGTTTTTCGGAGCTCATACCAATTCAACGATAAGAGATAGATAAAAAATTTGAAAAGCTAAGTTGAAGAGAATTTTATGAGGTTTTATTATGTAGTACAACAAAATTTTATACGACGCATCGTTTTCGAGATATAAGCAAAAAACCAAAAAACGGGACCTTCTTTGCCCCCCCCCCCCCTCGGGCTCACCTCGGAGGGGTCAGGACTTTTAATACGTTTATCTTCTAACTAGTCCAAACGAAGTGCATAAGTCAGATTTTCTGCTTTCGACTTTTCCAACCACATACCCCTTTTGAGCACTCATTGACCAGACTATAGCTGCTTGTGCTATATCAGTGTCAGTGGCTAAAGTTGCAGTTGCTCTTATCAATTGTCAGTATAGGACAATGGTCTAATTGATGCCTGGATTCAGTAAATGCTTTGGCAATTATAGAAACTAAATACTTTCCTCGAAGGTTTCTATTCTTAAACTTCTCATTCTTAATTCACTAGTATCCATATCGACAAACGATTATGCCGTTTCCAAGCTCTTTATTAATTCAAACGTTGATTTTCTAGGCTGTCTACGGCTCAATCTATTTATACCGATAGGTAATACAAGAAATGATATCGATCAATGTTTTAAACATGCAACGGCCAGTCTTAGTGTGTCTACACATAGCCAATTAGTAGTTATGTCCTGTTTATTGGTTGTATCTCTGCGAATGGTAATTAGTTCTTGTTTATGAGTAGACTGGTTCAGTAACTAGGTACTCCCGAATTTTATTTTATAGTTGGTGTTCGCATAACAGGTGATATATCATCATTAACTGATATCAGTCTCTGTTGAATAAAGTGCAACGTATAAATTCTACGTATAATTATTCTTATCATTCTCATCTACAAAATAGTTTTTTTTTTCAGTATCATACCAAAGCCAGCACTAACAAATTACATTACTTTTAGTTGTCTGTAGATATATCTACCATTGTTTTTCCAGTGTTATGGTAATTTCGACATGTTTTGTATACTTATGTATGCTCATTCAAATGTTTCTTGACTCGAATGAAACTTTGTTCTAAGTAGCCTTTGTTGGAGAGAAATCGATCACTTCCAAAGGTTGTTTAAATAAATAATAGAGGCTGGTGCCTGGCAATTAGGGCTTGGCGGTAGCTACGTTAGATTTTTAGTCTTTAGACTTGTCAATTATAGCGCTTTAGTACTTTTATTTCCAAGAATGACTTACAAATTTGAGATTAATTGAAATGGAATTTAAAATTGGTAAAAAGGGCTAACTGAACTGGACAAGTTCTGTCCAAACTAGAAGGAGGACGCGCGGGTTAGCGAGAAGTAGAAGGAGTAGAGGGAGGCCTTTGCCCAGGAGTGGGAATAGAAGGCCAGGAAAAAAAAAGGACCTAATAATATGGGATCACAGTAAACAACCAACCTTTTTGTTTCAGTTGTGAAGGCTGCAAAGGTTTCTTCAAAAGGACAGTAAGAAAAGACCTGACGTATGCGTGTCGTGAAGAACGCAACTGTATCATAGACAAACGACAGAGGAACAGGTGCCAGTACTGCAGGTATCAGAAATGTCTCGCGTGCGGGATGAAGCGGGAGGCGGTACAAGAGGAGAGGCAAAGGGCCGCCAGAGGTGCGGAGGATGCACATCCAAGCAGCTCAGTACAAGTACAGGTAACTAACTAATCTTGAGATGTGGTGTCACTTTATATTTTGTGGTTAAGTCAATCTTTGACAGTCGTTCCTGGTGGTCAGACCCTCGAAAGTCTGACAACCAGTCTTACTAACAGGTATCGTATAATGCAGTACTACCTGGGTTGCAGAGTTCAGATAGGTAAAATACTGCTCCATGTAAATTACTGGTAATCAGCTGACCAGCTGTATCTGGTTAGTCTGGAAGCCAACCTAACATAGATAGGAAAAAGCTAAGCTGATTGAACGAGAAGGTCGTTCGTTCCTGAATAGGCCCTGCCATACCGTGGGTGTCAAATGAAAGGCGATATTCAACTGTGCTAATAGAAATTTGCCTGTCATCAATTCGTCACCAAACCAATCAATGTGTCCGGTAAACAAGGGCGTTAAGCACTTTAAATGTACATTTTTATCATCATCATAATGTTTTAGCTGATATGAAAGTCTGGTAAATTAGGTAAGTATGTGGATTTCTTTGAGTCTCAAAGTCAAACGAAACTAACTCCGTAGTAGGTTCGGCTGGGCTAGGCCATCTAAATTATACGCTGAAATCAACTTCATTAAACAAATCAGAATGCGCAAATCAAAAATAAATAATTCGCTTATTGCTCAACAGACTGATGTTTGCAAGAAGCTGTGTCCTTAATTAGCCCCTCTGATACTATCCGTGCCCTTTACAAACATAATTAGAGTGAATATTTACAACAGAAATGATATTTGAATAAGAACTAACGATACCGAGACGTATAAACAATTTTGCACTCGATGACTCGACTCCGTTCTTGTTTAAGTTGAATTTAATGAAAAGTTACTACGTTCAACGTTTATACTCTTGCACATAAATGTCATTATAACTTTGGAACCAAACCAATTTTAATGGGACAAAGTATTGAAAAAGGCTTTATGCCTAGCTTCACTCCGATATTAATAATCGTTCAGACTCGTTATTTTTTCGATTTGAGGATAAATGTGGTCGTAAATGTTACCATGTTGTATGGACATAAAATTGGTAATAAATAATTTCTTTAAGATGAAGTTCGCGTTTTATTAGTATTGCAATTGGAACATGAAAATGAAAAGCAAGATAAACACAAGACAACATTTATACAAGATATTTTAAGCGCACCTTGCAGGATCACCCATGAAGATAATGCTATATGAACTTTTCCACAATTTAATAAATTTTCTTAGACTTACAAGTTAGTTTTCTACTAGGTATTACGAGTTGTTAGTCTTACTACTCAAGCTACGCGTAAAACAACAATAGTAATTTCAATTACTGCTCAGTCTTTACAACAGATATTAAAATTTCCCATGTCCCTCGCGACTCTAATTAGTGTAGGCACAGATAGGTAAGTCAGGAGCTGTTAGTACAGTAGCTACTTACCTAGCATCGAGCAATAAAGCAAAATAGGTAATGGTAGGTATTCATTAAAAAGAAAATGACCGGTGTGCAAACAACGCGACTAGTGATGCGCTCCGACTGATTTCTTTGTTTATGGCGAGTTTCGGGTTGCCAGTATTTTCCAATATCGATTCGTTGCGTTTCATAGAGTCCTGATGAACGTGATTGTTGGAACTGTTCGTAGATTATATTGGATGGATTAAATCCTGGAGTATGTGTAATGGAAGCTTTTACGCGAGATTATATCACAGACTCCAATGACCGTAAAGCCTTGTCATGGCTTTGAAAATGTAATTTCTGTAATGGTTTTCAATGGTCTGTTTTACTGTCGAAAATTGCGAAGTTTCTACCTACGACAATAATAAAACAGTCACCAAACCTGTTTGAAATAGAATTTTATCTTAATCTGCGTCATTTAAATTTTTCTAAGTAATTTTATACACAGTACCTATCTAATTAAATTTGATATTTGTACGAGTCCTTGAAATTCCATTTCCATTCTTTATGACAATCAAAATATAATGGTAGATTAGGAGTAGACACAAAGTAATATCAGTACAGCTTATGTTATTATTAAATATTCTCTTATAAATCGTTGTAGACGACCACAAATTACTAAGTAAACGGACCCTATTAAACGGATAGAAATAAATTAAATTGAAACCTAGTAATTTCTAGGTAGTCGGCCTGGCTCTTCTGATGACGCGTTCACTAATAGTCTATTTTCAGAATTCAGTAATCAACATTCAGACTAGTTAAATATTAATAAAATTTTCTTTGTGTTTGACTCCTAAGGGCGAAATTGGTCTACCAATGAAACTTTTAGGGATGTTGGTCTCATAATTTGTTATGGAACATTGCCACTGACAGCCTTTGAACACCGCCGTTTAGATCTGCTGATCACGATCAGCTTCATTGGTGAAGTGCTACTGAAGATAACTGTCAGAGCTACTTGCGTTTTCATCTCCAATCAACATCATCTGCCTAGCCTTTTCCCAACTATGTTGGGGTCGGCTGCCAGTCTTACCGGATGCAGCTGAATACCAGTATTTTACATAAAGCGACTGCCTATCTGACCACCACAACCCAGTTAGTACCGGGTCATACGATACCCTTTGGTAAGACTGGTTGTCAGACTTTTCGGGCCTCTGACTACCTAACGACTGTCAAAGATCTACAAATGACAGCCGGGACCAACTGCTTAACGTGCTTTCCGAGGCACGAAGGAAACTCGTTATGTACTGGGTGGTCATCCATCCACAGACCAACCTAGGCAAGCGCGGCTTAACCTAAAGATCGACCCGAGCGACTGTTATTACTTAGGCACGAGCTCTCGTTTTCATCTGTAATCTCTCTTTATGAATCCTCTCTTACCTTTTCCCCCAGGAGTTATCAATCGAGCGGTTGCTGGAGATGGAGTCACTGGTGGCTGACCCCAGTGAAGAGTTCCAGTTTCTTCGGGTCGGACCCGACAGCAACGTTCCGCCTAAGTTCCGCGCCCCTGTCTCCAGCCTTTGTCAGATAGGTAAGCATATAAATAGCTTTATATATCACCATAAGGTGGAATTCCTTGAGCAGTTTCTAACAGTCTACCTTAGGGTGAAGCAGACACAAAAGTTAGTAGGTGCAACAAAACTTTACTAGCGATACTGGTTATTGAACTGACATAGCTTGCAGAGTAAGCACACTTTAGGGGGCCATGCTTGTCTATGGACCGATGGAGCAAATGACTCCTGGAGTAGAGACCGCGGATCTGCAAGCGTAGTTGGGAGGCCCCGGCATCGGCACTAGATGGACCGACCCACAGCCTTAACAGGTGGCTGAAACTGCAGTGGTCTGTAAAGGCTAAGTTGATTGACACTCTAGTTTAGTCTCTGAAAAACCAATGTACTTATAATAAGATCAGTTCCGGGCCAGGTATTCCGTGGTCCGGATTCCGAAACATACGGGGTTGGAAGGGTCTAACTCGGCCAGAATGGATAGAGCTTTAATTCGTTTTATTATTACATCGATTAACGAAGAAAGTAGGGTCTTTTGAACCTCTACCAATTTTAATTGAAAACCGACTGGCCTTGAATCCTAAAATCTATCAAAGGAACTTCGTGTTATGGAAGCCCTAAACAAAAGGTGGAAGAAAACATAGAAATTGATAAACAATAATTGACGAATTTTCTTGAAGTTTCATTGTATGATTATTCCATTAACCCCGGTCAAACTTCGGTCAATATTCACTGTTTGGCACTATACAGGGTGTAAACAACGTCATCACGAAGCCGTCAACCAAGCATTCTGTACATCAAACTAAGTAACTTTACGCAAAAATTATTTCTGGGAAACGACTTTTTTTTGGGGTGAAATATCATGTTTTGTGGTAGAACTGAATGTAACGCACTCAAAACATTGTGCTGATGGATGGTTTGAATAGTACGGGGGTCGTGGAGGTGTTTAAAGTAAAAATTTTACATTAAAAACTTGTATTTAAAAAAAAGCTTGTCAAAAATTTGGAACTTTGACCCCCAATATCTCCGAAACTAGAAGGTTCCCAGGTATGGTGTAGAACAAAAAAAATATCGCAATGACGGGGAGAACAAGTACCTTTCGGCTTCGTTAAGAGGTGTTTTACACCCTTTATTTACCTACTTTACGATGTGTCATAAAATATTATGCAGTTTAAGTTTTTTGATGCAAGTACACGCTTTTGCACGCGGCTTCGGTCGCGTTAATTTGGAATTTGACAATCAATTCGGGTTCACAATCCGAACTAAAATAACATAATTCAATCATGATTGAATATGTTGTTTTCCTCGGGATCAGTATTTTTTTTGTGATGGAGGTACCCTATTCGTTCCGTTTCTAAACACCTGATAACGTATATGTACTATCGAGGACACTCCCGCCTGACCACCACTAAGCTCATTTTTGCTTGCACTCGCAACATAAAAACGCTCTCTAGCCCCGCTCGGCGCCTCCGCATGATTCAAGCGAAAAAAATTTAAAATGATCAGGCGGAAAAGACCCCGATAGTACCTAAGTATACTAAATTTCAGAATGATTGGTTCAGTAGTTTAGGCGTTAAAAGGTAACAAACTCACTTTCGCGTTTGTAATATTAGTAAGGATTATGATAAGTATACTGACTGACGATCTAGTGAATGACACCTGGCGTCTTTCATTAAGGTCATAATGATTGCAAATTAGATATTATTTACGTGAGTAAAGACAAAAAACATTCAAGATTTCATTTAGTTGTGCAATCTTTAGGATTGTGGAAAACTTCTATAAGTAATACTGAATTGTTAATGCGCATGGGTCGCAGCGCAGTCGCAGCCGAAGTAAGACCAGTATCAGCTGGCCTTTTATTCTATAGAATATCTATTCTACGCTAGGCCAGCACAAGTTCGTTGAGTTTCCACCGACCGTCGTGCAATCGCCTGAACCTTACTCCTGCAGCCTTTGGAAATTTGGGCTTTTGCCTCTTAAAACCAAGACAAATAGAATACAATCTCCCTTAGACTCGCTTCTATCCGAAATCAACGACGTATGATGCGAATAGAGATTAAAACGCAGAAATAAAAATTCCACACAATATGTATAAAAACTCAGCTATTTTGATATGTATTTATGTACATAAATACATTATTACAATGACATACATAATTCCAAACTGGTTTAAAAATGGCGTCACAATTTGTGTCTACAAAATATATTTATAAATGTTGCTTGAATTATTACAGTACGACATGTTTGTAGTTGTACCCAGCATTCTTTTTGTTTTGTTATCTAGGAAAATTAAGTTGAGGTCTATAATTGTATGTAGGTCGTTGTGTTAAATTAATGTTTATTAATAAAAAAGACAGAACCTAAATCCTTAAAACATAAGAAAATTCTTAGTAGAGAAATCTACATAGAGGTTTACACTTGAAATCCGTTTAAAGATCCTATCCTGATAATAAGGACCTTATGAAATCTCTCGTTTTACATTGATTAATGCGATTAAAATCGCTGTCTTCAACACCATACATTAATTCGTAATTATTTGCAACTGTTTATCCTTGTCAGTTTGAGCTGACAAAAAAACTGAGGACGAAGTTTTGTTAAAAAAAATAGTTTGATATTCAAGTTTCTTGGAATATTTAAAACGTTAACGTGCTCATGGATAAGTGATCCCACCAAAAACATGTAAAATGTAAAATGTTGCCAAGACGAGACCATATTATGACCGCACTGTCAAAAAGTTATCAGATCTCATGTAGAGCCAAGCTTTTAACTCTACAAGGTCTCACTTCACAAACTCTACATCTTAGTCAAAATATGTGGCTTGGCCATTTCGGTACATTCACATGGGCGTAAGGTGACAGATTTATTCACTTTTCTGTTATACAAGTTCTTAGTAACGAAACGGCCAAGCCACATAGGTGTAGAGTTTGTGAAGTTAGACCTTGTAGAGTTAGGGCGTGTAGAGTTAAAAGCTTGGCTCTACATGAGATCTGATAACTTTTTGAAAGTGCGAGTCATATGGTCTCGTCTTGGCAACATTTTATATGAAAATGTTTTTGGTGGGATTTCATTTATTTTTGTAAATTGCTTGTGTCAATTTTTTTCGTTACAAATTTATGATTTTTTTGTTCTTTGTGTACTAATAATAGCTTACATACCAAAGTTCAGCTTTCTACGTCATTGGGAAGTACCATATGTATTTTGATGATCATCAGTGACGAAATCAGGGTTTTTTTAGATATCAATAAAATCTAAAGTATAAGAGCTATGCAATTAAAACTTACTATGCTTAATAACTCCGCTATTGGCAACATATCCCGAGAATTTTGTTTATCTGGTACAATACAAACCCAAGTTATAAGGGTTAATAAAAAAAGACAAAGCGCTTCGAGAAAAGGTAGGTAGTGCCCTTGCGCTTCGCTTGACTCGTCTTGGCGGGGCAACTACCGTGCCCCCCAGATTTGCGTAGTTTTAAAGTCACATTTTCTTTGTGTATTGTATTCCGAAACGGGTGGGCGAAGTAGGTGGCGATGTTGAACTATAATCAGTAGGGCTATTACGTATCTCTGTTGACAGCTCGAAATGTTAGTAACTGGGCTGTGTCCATCCATTAACTGTCAAAAGGTTGGTTTCGTATTATGTATGACCAGTCGCGATGAAATATGACGTCATTGGTTGTCAACTTGTCATCGTGGCTGAATGTCACCGTAACTCATTTTGACAGACGCTTTCGTATCGATACTTATATTATTTCAATTATGTAAGCAAAGTGGACAACAAATTGATGACAACTGAGTTTGAAGTGGCCTTCGTAAAAGACGTTACACCGTACCCGCTGTTAGTCACCGACTCACCGTAAAGTGATATCCACTCAGTGTCATACGTAATACCAATATTATGACATTCTCGGTTGTCATCAAAGTTCGGTGTACTGACCGAAGCTTGATAGTCACTGAATATCAGAAAGATAAGTAATAGGCTTACAGGTACACATTACCCGTTGGCGTGGCCAATTAATGGATCCAGTTTCCAAGTCACTGGAAAAAAAAAATACATGGACGCGAAAAGAAGATCTGGATTATCAGTATTTAAACTGTCAAATTAAAGAAGATAGGGAAACTCGACGTCATGGGTATCGATATTTATTAAACAAAATAACACTTCGCCTGTAACACCAGGAGAGTTAGGCAGAGGTGTACCTAATAGCGCACCCACATTTCGCCAGTTATGTTTAAGTCCCATTTTATAGGGAGCGAGCCTATTGCCATCAACCGGGCACAAATCCAGACCCCTTGGCTGCTATTGAGAAATTCTTGATGGAAATACCCAATAACACTGCCCCCGAGTCCCCGACCTGGGAATCGAACCTAGGACCTTCATGCTCAGCAGTCACGCTTGCGTCCACTACACCAAAGAAGTAGTCCGGCAGTCATCTATACTAATATTATAAAGAGGAAAACTTTGTTTGTTTGTTTGTAATGAATAGGCTCAAAAACTACTGGACCAATTTAAAAAATTCTTTCGCCAATAGAAAGCTACATTCACCCTGAGTAACATAGGCTATATTTTATCCCCGTACTACCACGGGAACGGGAACTACGCGGGTGAAACCGCGGGACGTCCGCTAGTATTAAATAAAATACACAATCCATTTGTAAGAATTTGTTTTTTGTGTTGTTTGGGATTTTTAAGAGAACTCAATTTTCCAAGTTATTCGATAAACCATGAAAAATAAAATTGGAAATTCCCAATGAATGATGAATTGATATTTCTGTGAATTGCCACCCTGTATTTAAGAAAAATACGGAGCCCATAATAAATTCCTATAAAAAATAAGCAAGCAAGGAATATTTTCCTCATCGTGACGTAAATCGATACGTTGGATACAAGGCATTTCTTTTATCCTTATAATTTCTTTCAAAATGTATCGTATTCGTATGAAGCTTTATTGCTGGTAATTTTATTTACTAGGTATTAAAAATACTGTGTTACCGAATATGAAACAAAACGTGTTTTTAAAAAAAATACTTTTAATCGTTTGCTCAGTCATTCTGAAATTAACTTATATATTTCTTTATATTTCTTGTTTATATTTCTTTCGAATCCTAACCTATTTCATATCGTGGCATTATGGCACTTTCTCCTATCACTTTTTAAGCCAGCAAGTATTTAATCTTATCTCAAAATTTAATAAGGCAACGGTTGTTTTATTTTTATTTAACGATAACTTATCAAGTAAGTACTAAAGTGACGACACTAAATAATGCGAGAAATAGTCAGTCAAACTCCAACTAAGTACGGTCGAACAAGCTATTTGGTTTACAGTTTAACACACAAATTACATTGTAAAATGTAAACCAATAGCTTGTTCGAACAAAGGCATCTAACATTACATATAATAATTATTATAAAACAAAGTCGCCCGCGTCTGTCTGTCCCTATGTATGCTTAGATCTTTAAAACGCGACGGATTTTGATGCGGGTTTTTTTTAATAGATAGAGTGATTCAAGAGGAAGGTTTTAGTATATAATTAGCGGGCGGGCGAAGCCGCGGGCATTACAAATATATCAGCAACAGGCACTTGTGAATAGTCTAAAACAAAAGTTGAAGCTGCAGTTCATCCGGGGTTGCGGGGCTGTTCGAAGATTCCGTGGCCCCGGAACACAAAGGGCGATGAAGGAACATGGATGGGTTTTAGTCAGTAAAAGTCTGACACTCCCTCCTGCTCCGCCCAGGGCGGGAGGAGTCGTTTGATGATTTTCCATCCAAAAAAAAAAAAGCTGCAGTTCATCCAGCCAGCAGCATAATATCTGTGAAAGGACTAGTTGCCCATAATAAACTCCACATTCTACATAACTTTATTCTCTTGTGTTTTGTACGTACGTGTGTACGTTTTTTGTCAGCCTCCACATATTTACTGGAATCCCTTTTCCTTGTTGTTTGTCCTACCTATAATTTGCGTGGGTACCGATTCAATTAAGTCGTAATTCTCTTTTAATTTATTGCGAATTGATCCTAACTTTGTTTCCATACAATATTAATGGCGGACAGAATGAGCTTATTTCGTGCAATCAAGATTGTTTGTCTCGGGGGCCACAATATACAGGGTGAGTGGATCGGCACCCGCCATAGCAATTTCGCATATAGAGGTCATTTACTAATTATTGATTTAATACTTTCCCTAGCTAAAGTTTTATAGTTTGAGAGATATGTCAATTTTTAATTATTTAAAATTAAAATTTAATTATTTTTTCATTAAGATTTTTTTTTTGCATTATTTTAGTAAGTACTTACTTTTTTATTTATTTGTTGGTAAGTAGTCATAAAAATTGGTGATTAAAATACCTCGGAACTTCCCTCACACTAGGGTTAAAAAATACGATAGTAGGTAGGGTTTTAAAAAAAAAATGTTAAGTATAAATTTAAAGTAAGGTTTATTAATTAGCAAATGACTTCCTCTATATGCAAATTTGCTATGGCGAGTCCAGACCCAGTCACCCTGTATAGATATAATATTAATAACCGTTCCTGAAATAACTTTTCTTATTATTATTTGCTAACAAAACAGTTTTGTTTGCGTTTCCGATTACATTATAAGTACAAGGATGAGTTTCCTTATTTGTAAGTAGATCGGTCGATAGAATTGTGGTAGGTATCAATGATGTTAACCATCGATCAACGTCGACGGGAATGCGATAAAATCTACTTGTAGACGTTACTTGCGTATTGATCTGCGACTGAGGTGCGGTCTTGTAAGTTTGCAATACTTAGGGGGCGTCCATTTATTATGTGAGTCGATTTTGTCGATTTTTCGAGCCTAGTTCCTTGGTGAGATGTCGTGAGATTTGACTTGACCCCCTAATTTAACGTGGGATTTTTCAAAAGGCGTATTTTAGTATAAATACGTTAATCAGTGCTATGATTGCATTGGATTTATTTAAAAAACATAATTTGCATATTATTTTCATTGAATATTTATTATTAAATAATTGTATTATTGTTGTGTATGATTTAACCATATTTTAGTGGAGAAACATGTTAACTTAATTAAACCCAGTTTTCTCGCAATTTTAGACTGTTTCTGCGGGAAAAAAAAATTACGTGATATTTGCCGAGACCCGTAGATGACACCATAAAAGAATAATTACAAGACACCAATCTCTAAAAAAAACACTTTATTTTAGGTCTAAAAACCCGATTTATTTTCAATTAATTCCCAAATTCCATTTTTAGTTGCTTTGAAATCAATAAATAATTGAGTCAATGAGTTGAAAAAACCGTGACGTCACAGTTGGCTATTGCCATACATAATCTATGAGAGAACCGCGTTTTGACAGCTCTTAAAAAGTATCTCAATTGAATGGTGTGTCATCTACCCCATTGCAACACCCCTCGTGATTGAACGCCGCTTTAGGTCTTAGAACATGTTATGATTTTTAAACAAAACGAAGTTTGTAATTTGTGTTTATTGATGCTCTATGAAATATTAAACTGAGCTTGTACACTACTTTTACATAATCGAGTTTAATTTACATTTTAAGGTGCTCTTTATGAATTTATTCTCGAATTGTTAAAAACACTCACGCTGACGCCCATTATTGGGAACAATTTTTATCATTGGTAATAGAACCTTAGCTTTCTTTCTTATTAAGTCAGTCAGTCGTACTACCGACTTAAATTTTCATATTTTACGGTTTCTCCTGCTACTATAATTCCATTACCTGGAGATACTTGCCTCCCCGATGGAAGATTCTTATCTAAACAAATGTAAATGTGTGACAACATCCATTTCTTTATTCTAGGCAACAAACAGATAGCAGCTCTCGTGGTGTGGGCGCGCGACATTCCTCACTTTAGTCAGCTGGAGTTGGAGGACCAGATGCTACTCATCAAGGGCTCCTGGAATGAACTGTTACTGTTCGCCATCGGGTGGCGGTCTATGGAGGTTTGTACTGGTTCTTGTAAGGGGTAGAGTGTTAGGGTCTTGTGGACTGATGATGTAAAAGGAAGAGTCAGGAGGGTGGGGCCCGGGGTTGCGGGACTGTTCGAAAGAGATACCGTGGCCCCGGAACACAAAGGGCGATGAAGGAACATGGATGGGTTTTAGTCAGTAAAAGTCTGACACTCCCTCCTGCTCCGCCCAGAAGGAGTCATTTGATGATTTCCAATCCGAAAAAAAAAGGGTATAGCGGGGTCGAATGAACGAGCGAAGCGACGCCCGCCATACCCTTCGTGGTTATTTTTTTATAAACCATTGTGAAGTATGAGCTCCACGTAGCGGGGCTCCGTCGACCGGGTGTCCCTCGACTCAGTCGACTCGGACGCAAGAGCATAACAGTTCAATTTCTGGTGGTCATTAACTAAAAAAATACAGTTTTGGTTCTAATTTCACGATAAAATGGGGATTAATTTTGGTGATTTTTACTAATTTTGACAATGAAAAGTGATTTTTTTGCCGTTACATTTTCATAAATCGTGTGATTCGTTAATTGTATGCCATTTTAAAGTGTTTCCCTTCTAAATATTCCAGTACTTGACTGAGGAGCGTGACGGAGTAGACGGCACCGGCAATAGGACAACATCGCCGCCACAACTGATGTGCCTCATGCCCGGTACGTACACTCTTACTATTTCTAGCATAAGGTTTTTACTAGCATGCATACTGCAGAAGCAAACCAAAGAAAAGTTGGTGGAATTGTGTGAAAGTTTAGGTCTAGGATCCTTCTTTGGCCGTCCTAGTGTTACTTCCTAAATAATCTATACTAATATTATAAAGAGGTAATAACATTTTTGTTTGTAAGTTTGTATGTAGGGGGGTAATCTCCGGAAGTAATGAACCGATTTCAAAAATTCTTTCACCATTTGAAAGCTACATTCACCCTGAGTGACATAGGCTATATTTTATCCCCGTACTCCCACGGGAACGGGAACTTCGCGGGTGAAACCGCGGGACGTCAGCTAGTTTGGTATAAGGGCAGTGAGTCGATAATATTTTACTGACAATAAATATGCATGATTTTTTTTTTCACTCTAAACAAAGCGTATTAACGTAAGAAATAGCAAAATTAAATATTTATAAAAAATACTAAGCTAAAAGCATTTGAAACTGCTGATTATACAGAGAGATCCTGATGATAACTTTCATGACGACATTCGACATAATCGATGTACAAAATCCATACTAAATTCCGTTTATCTAGAACGAGATAGAAACAAAAGTTTTATTGGTTTACTTTTGTGTTCTTTGGCCGATTTTGGTCTTGTTTTTAATTTAAGTCATTATTTTTGGAGTCTTCTAATACAGGCATTGTTTGCTTAAAAGTTAAGGCTCCAATCACAAACTAAGTGTGTATCTTGTTAAAGAAATAAACTATTTTTGTAGTATTTTTACATTCCGTATCGAAATAAAAAAAGACATTTTTTGCATAGGTATACCCTATTATTTATTTGTTGGTCTAGTGTGGTCGCAAACGCGACTGCTGAGCGTGAGATCCTGGGTTCGATTCCCGGGTAAGGCATAGTGTTATTGGGGTTTTCCCATCAAGAATTTTCTCAGTAGCAGTCACGGAGTCTGAATTTATGCCCGATTGATGGCAATAGGCTCGCCCCCAATTACATGGGCCTTAAACATAACTGGCAAAACGTGGGTGTACTATTAGATACACTGCCTAACCCTTTCAGGATTACAAGCGTGATTTTATGTTTTATTTATTTAGTCATGTTGATGTCCTCAACGAACTTGCATAGTCTAAACATTGGCAGCAAGTCGGTACACTGCCAGACAGTCACCAAGTAAATAAAACGTGCATAAAAATTAGCAAGCTTTGACATTTCCTTGCCAAGTGGGGAAAAACATTTTACATACAAACATAACCTGAGTGACTGAATGTTCAAAATTCATATTTTTAGTGAAGTGAGCCCTAAAACACTCTCTTTAATGTTTGTCTTTGAGAGCAGCGGTGGCCCAGTGGTGGCGGCCCCGACTTACGAACAGTAAGTCGTGGGTACGAACCCAGACAGGCGCAATACTTTGTGTAATTTATTTCATCACCACTGCTCTCAAAACGGTGAAGGAAAACATCGTGAGGAAACCGGCATGTCCTAGAACCAAAAAATCGAAGACATGTGACATCTACCAATCCGCACTGGGCCCGCGTGGTGGATTATAGCCCATTCCCTCATAGAGAGGAGGCCAGTGTCCCAGCAGTGGGAACATTAATAGGCTGACGATGATGATGATGAATATTTGTCTTGAGATTTTCTTAGTTAAATTTTCCCTGAATTTAAGCAGGCAACTGGCCAATTGTTTTATAATAATGTACTTAACAATAGAACTTATGTAGCACCATTCAGTCACATGATGTATAATTTAGGCAACAATTAGTTTAATAATTAATTTAGTCGCCATTTTCTAAAGGTTAGTGACTTATAGAACACGATTCTATGCATAATCAAGCTTAAGAACATAAATACATATTTATTTTATTACATAACTGAATATTAATATTCAAATATCACTGGTACACGCTGACACGCCAGTTTTTTTTAGTTTAAACCTTGAATTTCTAGTTTTCTTTTAAGGTCATAATAACAATCGCAATATCCTGGATTTTGTATTATATTATTGATTATGTAATCTGTAAACATGTAAATTATTCATTTAAATCGCACGTGAACAAAAACTGCTATCCGTGTTTATTATTCCACGCTTATGTAGGTACAAAGAAGCAGGTGATTTTTAGGGTTCCGTACCCAAAGGGTAAAAACGGAACCCTATTACTAAGACTTCGCTGTCTGTCCGTCTGTCTGTCACCAGGCTGTATCTCATGAACCGTGACAGCTAGACAGTTGAAATTTTCACAGATAATGTATTTCTGTTGCCGCTATAACAACAAATACTAAAAACAGAATAAAATTAATATTTAAGGGGGGCTCCCATACAACAAACGTGATTTTTTTTGCCGTTTTGTCTAATCTATAGATAATGGTACGGAACCCTTCGTGCGCGAGTCCGACTCGCACTTGGCCGGTTTTTGTATACCAAGATTCCAAATCCAAACAGTTAGGTAATAATCAGCTTAGGTAAAACCTTTTTACCTAAGCTGTTTGGCGGAATATGATGAAGAAGTCATCATCATTTCTTAGCTGATGAAGGTCTAATAATTTAAAAAGTTTACAACTTTTGCTATTTTTATTGTTCTTAAGAGCGGCCAACCCGCCATACTTTTCGCGAAAATTTTGACTATAGCTCGTGCGTGATTATGCCGTTGTTAGACATATATCTTAGATTTTTTTTAACTAATAGGTATCTTGTGGACTATATCTAGGCTTCTATCGAAGCAGAAAATAAAATTTTTTAGAAACAAATTCAGTATAAGCCTCCAAAAATTGCTGTTTTTCACAACTTTTACCTCAACTTTGGCCGTTCATAATGTACTTATAAATTGTAAAAGTAAAGAAAGCATCCTGATAGAAGCCTTGCAAATTTAATGGAGATTCTATATAACAAATATTTATTTCACATACTTGTAAGACTAATTCAAAAACACGTATTTCCTGGAACAAGTTTTATAAATTTTCGAACAATATTTTTCGTTCAAAGTCCCCGCGTTAGGCGGTATGAGGTACGCGGGAGGCAAGTAGTGCGGGTTCGGGGCTAGGTAAGACAGGGGAGTTGAAAGAATACCAACGCTGTGACGCTGGATGAAACAACAAGCTTTTCGACCATGCTCGCGTTGACGAAAAGCGGGCCGGGAAGGGCCCTCTTAACAGGTTATTATACGTATTATGCATTGGATTTCAATTTTAAAACTCGTAAATTCTCGAATACTCCCATACACTCTTGCATCTCTCTTGCATAATATACAGGGTGTAAACAGCCTCATCACGAAGCCGTCAACCAAGCATTCTTGTACATCAAACTAAGTAACTTTACGCAAAAATTATTGCTGGGAGACGACTTTTTTTTTTGGGGTGAAAAATAATGTTTTGTGGTAGAACTCAATGTAACGCACTCAAAACATTGAGCTGATGGATGAATTGAATAGTATTGGGGTCCTGGAGGTGACTTAAGTAAAAATCTCACATTAAAAACTTGTATTAAAAAAAACTTGTCAATAAGTTGGAACTTTGACCCCCAATATCTCCGTAACTAGAAGGTTCCCAGGTATTGTGTAGAACAAAAAAATGATCGCAATGACGGGGAGAACAAGTGCCTTTTGGCTTCGTTAAGAGGTTTTTTATACCCTTTATCCTCACAAACTTTCGTATTTATAATTTAGTAAGGATTTTATTGCTTTTCTTAACAATTCTTGTTTTCCTATATTCCAGGCATGACCCTTCATCGCAACTCGGCGCTGCAAGCGGGCGTGGGACAGATCTTCGACCGCGTACTCTCAGAGCTCTCTCTGAAGATGCGCACTCTGCGCGTGGACCAGGCTGAGTACGTCGCGCTCAAGGCGATCATACTGCTCAACCCTGGTAAGTCATACCTTGATGATATACAATGTGTTGAGACGAAAATATCACGTGAGTAAGGTAGATGACACCATAAAACAATAATTCCAAGACACCAATCTCTAAAAAAAAACTTTATTTTGGGCCTGAAAACCCGATTTATTTTAAATTAATTCCCTAATTCGATTTTTAGTTGCTTTGAAATCAATAAATAGTTGAGTCATTGAGTTGATTAAACAGTGACGTCACAGTTTGCTATTGCCATACAAAATCTATGAGAGAACCGCGTTTTGACAGCTCTTAAAAAGTATATCAATTGATTGATGTGTCATCTACCCCATTCAGTATTATGCAATCATGGTAATGGACCAGATCTATAAACGTTACTTACTCATGAACGTGTTACCCGTAAAGGGTCTACTGATATTTTTATTTCACAGAGATATGACATTTTTTTGTTTTTATACATGAATAGATTATTCAGTTTGACTTTTTGTTTGTTTCATTTGTTAGATAAAACCACTTAAAAGAAATGTAACTATAACTTGAATGACATCAAAACATATTTTTGATATAACATGTTCTTACAATTTTATAAACCTCTGTGAAATAAAAATAACGATAGACCCTTTTACTGCTAACACATTCAATTGCTGTTCTTAGGATTGCGACAAAACTGTCTAAGTACAATAGCAAGATATAGATGAGAACACGTCTTTGCTGTTTATAGATATCGGATTCAGTCTAGAGTGATTTTGAAAATACCAGCGCATTGGAAGTGTATTTTGTACAGATAAATAACTATTCGCGCTGAAAATCTGTTGTGTGACAAGGTTACAATGACTAAAACTAATCCTGTTGTCATGCCAGAGACATTTCTTTCTTGTTTCTACTTAACTAGCAGACGTCACGCGGTTTCACCTGCGTAGTTCCCGTTCCTGTGGGAGTACGGGGATAAAATATAGCCTATGTTACTCAGGGTGAAAGTAGTTTTCTAATTGTGAAAGAATTTTTGAAATCGGCGCGGTAGTTTTTGATTTTATTCATTACAAACATACACACAAAAATACAAATATTTCCTTTTTATAATATTAGTGTAGATTAGTGTGGATGGACAGTTGGGCACTCTATTTTCATAATAAACCGCAAACGAAACACTTAACATTTTCATATTTGTTCACGTGTACTAAAACAACAAATACAACATGTTAAAATTACTCTCCGTTTATTTTTTCAGATGTGAAAGGATTAAAAAACAGACCAGAAGTCGAAGTGTTACGAGAAAAGGTAATTTGCATACATTGTGTTTGAAATAACACCTGACCGCAGATACATTTGAATATTTTGAATACAATTTAAATGTTCACTGCAGCGTTATTTTCGCGACGCTCAATGTCCGATGTAATTATTACAATGAATTCGCGTTTGTCATATCACATTTGACCTCTTTTGCATTTGAAAGCGACGGACATTGAATTCTAAATTAGCCTTTGTTGCAAACACGTGGAGGATTATTAATAGAAGTTACTGCAACATAAGTTATGGTGTTGTTATATGTATAAAATTTTGCAGTTAAGGTGAAAGCGTCAGGGTAGCCCGCGAAATTCAAATTTTCTTACGTTTTTTGCAATTTGCCGACCAGTGCTAGTTTGTATGTTGATTAAAATATTGTTCGCGATTGTAAGACGTATGTAGTTACAGAATTATAATCATCAAAATCATCAATACAACCCTCCAAGTTCATAAAGGTCTAGCAATGACTTTGACCTTGAAAACATCGTTCCTCGACTTATATGAACTTAGAGGGTTGTTTTGATGATTTTGATGATTATAATTCGGTAACTACATACGTCTTACAACCGCGAACAATATTTTAATTAACATACAACTTAACACTGGCCTGAAAATTGCAAAAAACGTAAGAAAATTTGAATTTCGCGGGTTACCCTGGAGCATTCACCTTAAGGTGAATGCTCCAACCAGTCCGCGAAATTCAAATTTTCTTACGTTTTTTGCAATTTTCCATTTCCATTTGCCAGCAGCTAGGTTGTATGTTGATTAAAATATTATTCGCGGTTGTAAGACGTTTGTAGTTACAGATTTATATTCATCAAAATCATCTATACAACCCTCAAAGTTCATAAAGGTGTAAAAATGACTTTATCAAAGTCAAAATCATTCCTGTGGTTATAAACTATCTATGTGCCAAATTTCATCCAAATCCATTTTGTAGTTTTCGCGGGAATGAGTCACAAACATTCATCCATCCCATCCATCCCCACAAACTTTCGCATTTATAATATTGTTATAGTCTCCGCTAGATAAGTAAGAATTAAAGGTCATTACTCTTTCCTTAATTTCTGTGCATTGGTACCCCGACAATACATTATGGACCGTTTTTTATTACTAGACAAAGTCAACGATAAAGGTCGTTTTGGGACAAGTTTATGTCATTCTTTCTGTTTTCGGAGTTGTTTTTGAATAAATGTATGCGGGTTAATGACCTTTAATTCTTACTTATCTGGTGGAGACTATAGTAGGATTTAAGAGACTCCTGCATGTTACTATAATATTTGCCAATAGTAGACACCACTCTAAGACATTTGTCAATGGCTGTAGAATTTCAGATGAGCTCCAAATATGCTCAGTATTTTACCTAGAAGCTTGAAGAAAGTTTTAGATGCGTGTGAGTGTGTGAGAGTTTGATAATTAAGGTTGGTGTGTGGTTCCCAGATGTTCACGAGCCTGGACGAGTACTGCCGCCGGTCGCGCGGCAGCGAGGAGGGGCGCTTCGCGGCGCTGCTGCTGCGCCTGCCCGCGCTGCGCTCCATCTCGCTGAAGAGCTTCGAGCACCTGTTCTTCTTCCACCTGGTGGCCGACACCAGCATAGGCGGCTACATCCGGGACGCGCTGCGCAACCACGCGCCGCCCATCGACACCAACATGATGTAACTGTAGCCCGCACACACCTTCACTCCCTACGAGGAACACAACTGGGTGGCAGCCCAGCATGAGGTAGCGACAGTGCTCGACACTGGAGATATGAGCAGCTAGATAACGACTATATTTCATTCAATTCTATCTTTAAACGAGAGCAACCATTTGCCGGTCAAAGGTTCGAGGTTAAAAGTTCTGGTTTCGGCCATTTAATTAAGGTTTGTTATATGGAAAGTTAGCTTTAGACGTCGAGTCGGCGTGTCGAAGTGGTTAGGAACATTTTTGAGGTTTTAGATTATAATCTTGATACCTCACGATAATGTACGTCCGTGTGACCACCGCACGACCTCTGGGCCGATGTAGGAGTTTATCAAATAAACGGTACCGTATAAAATTGTTGCTGTAATTATAGGAACTTTGTTAACGTGAGCAAGATATTCTTTTCGGCAGCAAAATATAATTAAAAATAGGAGAAAGGCCTTTATTTAAAAAGTCGGAGACGACTTCGTGTCTTAGAAAACATTCTAGCTAAGCTGCTATGCAATGTACAGTGTAGTTTGTATCATAGATCACAGTTGGTTACGTCCTCTGCTAATAAGTACCTGGGTTATAAATAGCCCTCATTCTAAAGGCCCTTTATGTTTCGTTCACCTATTGAATTCGTAACTTTGAATAACAACCGAAACAACGTTGTATGAGGTGCGGGTCACGCAACATCAGCGCGTCGTGTGTCGGTGTGTGTACACGATGTACGTGATGTACGTCGTACGATACATCGCGAACCACACATGTTAGGTAGTGTAAATGGGGCCGCCTCTTTTATTACGTAGAATATGATTAACGTAAATTAGTCATTCATTTATTAGGGAATTTTAATCGTCAGGTAGGTGTCCATAGCGAATTAATATAATGTTAGAATAATTAATGTGTAATTTTAACATTTACCAAATCTCTCTTCAAAGCACGTACATTTATTAATACGTATCTTTAACGGATTGATGATAGTGCCCACGCCAGTGATAAAAATTATGTTGATTCGTAAAAACGAAACTAAAAGAGAAATTTACAAAATTATGCTTCATATATTTCCCATATTATACACATGTTGGTGCTTTAACATGCATTATTTACATATTATGCATATCAAATATGCATAGTAAACCTTAAAATTAATGTTACTTGATAAATCCTTATTTTCATTACGATAAGCATAGAAAGTTATAAAAACTGTAAATATATCTTTGCATGTACAATGTAATTTTATTATGTTTAGACAAGTAATTTATATTGCATATTAATATATACCTCACCAATCGAGGGTGGTGGGACTATGCGGATAGAATGGCCTACACACTACATATGTAAACAGTAATATGTATTTATAGCAGGCCACTTTATTTTTGTACCTTGTGTATCGCGCATTTTTTAATTCACTAACAAAATTAACCAGTATTATAACATTCAAGAAATATTGAAGACTAAAATATCCAAGTTGTAGATAGGATAGCACGGAATCTGAACGATTCTTTCTGAAAAGCGGGTTTAGGCAGAATGGTGTTAAAATTAATGTTTCATAAGTGTTGAAAATATTATAGAAAACTTATATTGTGATTAATCGCTGGATGTAGTATACAGCTCAATTTACTAGAAACTTCTTCATCCGGTCTATTTGATCCACTATCGTAGAACCGTGTCTAGGTGACGGTTTTCACGTTCACTGTAGCTGTTGACGTTGAACAATCATTATTTCTGTTATAATGTTGAGCAATGATATTATTATATGGATGGGTTTGAATTATATGATGGAGATGTTGC
This sequence comes from Xestia xanthographa, assembly GCA_905147715.2. Lineage (NCBI taxonomy): Eukaryota > Metazoa > Arthropoda > Insecta > Lepidoptera > Noctuidae > Xestia > Xestia xanthographa. The sequence goes on along the minus strand of LR990655.1, from coordinate 19,178,270 downwards.
AGCGGTTGTGAGATGATTTATAATGATGTTCACTAATTATCTGACTAAATTTAAGTTATATTTTTTGTATAGACCTACATAGCTTTAAGATTCATAAATGGTGATTAAAATTATTATCACAATATCGATGTTTCTTTATTGAAATTCAGTCCTTACCCGTAGTTCAGGAGCTTCGAGCTAGCGCTTTATTTATTTGTTCGATGACTGGGAATCGAATACGACATTGTGTTGGTTGCCGAGGGTGGCCTAGAGGTCCAGAATAGATTGGAGGTGTAGTGGCAAAGACTGATAATGTTGACCTGAAATTAAGTAGAACGAAAACGGCATACCTACTTGTTTTGTGACGGCGGCGCGGCGGTCTCCAGTCCTGTGCATATAACCCTTGCTGGTGCGCCCATACTGATCCGCTTCGATTTTCAGTACCTCTGGTCACCTGTCCAAGGGGATGGCGAAGTAGACCGGGACGTAACCCAACGGATCAACTCAGGGTGGATGCAATGGCGACAGATCACTGGAACAACTTGCGACCCATGGCTGCCCCTCAAGTCAAAGAGGAAAATATACAAGTCCGTGATCCTGGTCCGTGATCCGTGACCTGTCGTACTGTATGAATGGGAATGCTGGGCTGTGAAGATGGGATGAAAAAAGATTGTGTGGCTGACTCTGGCAGAGCCACCATCAGAGATTTTAATTTTGATAACACAAAAATTTAGTCGCTAATTAGTCGCCAAATATCAGATTTGGTCGGTCACTGGTTCAAAAGATATAAGGGCTTATTGGTGGCCCTGCTGGAGAGAGCCTACCCCAGCAGAGCCACATTAATAACTCAAAAACTAGGGGACCTAGCGAAGATCTGTTTTCTCCCATATTTACTCGCTAATTAGTCGAAATTAGTCGCCAAATATCAGAATTGGTCGGTCACTGGTTCAAAAGATATAAGGGTTTATAGGTGGCCCTGCTGGAGAGAGCTTACCCCAGCAGGGCCACATTTATATCTCAAAAACTAGGGCACCTAGCGAAGATCTGTTTTCTCCCATATTTACTCGCTAATTAGTCGAAATTAGTCGCCAAGTTACAGATTTAATCGGGTCCTAGTTCAGAAGATATAATGAGTTCAATTATTAAGGTATTATAGTCCAAGAGCTAGATCGAAGAGTTCACGATAAATTGCGAGAGCACGAGAAAAAATATTTTCTATTAATATGTGTAATATACTTCTAGTTTTATCGGTCTAAAGTCCTTAGAAATGACCGAGAGAGATAAATTCCCTATTAAATACATGTTAAATGTTTTTAATTATTAAGTTAGAGTGGCTTAAACTTCTTTGAAACCATTAAACCTTGCTCTTGGTCTATTTAGTGTCAAGATGTACAGTCGCATGCAACTGTTTTACTAATTTACAATGTTGAGCTCTAATTTACGTTAGAATAATAAATACGTTAAAATTATCGTACCTATCTTTAGTAAAATGTAATACTTAAACGTTGAAAACGTATTGTAAGTATGTAGGTAAGTATCAACCCATTGCTTGAAATACATTACAAAAAAATACATACTTAAATCAAAGATGTAAATACTTACTAGGTATACCTAATATGAGCATTAATTTACTTACCTATTTTTTTTTTAATACTTTGAGCGGCGCGAACACCGGCGACGCGCCGGTGCTCGCTCTGGGCAGAAAATTCTTAAAATGGACTTTATGACTACGATAATAAAGTCCATTTTAAGAATTTTAAATTTTTAACATGATTCATATTACGATTCTGCTAAAGCGGCCATTTTAGACCCGCTGTTCCCCGTTTTTGTATTTGCGGAATAGGTACACCTAAAGATAACAACATTCGAGTTCCTAACTATTCTCTGAGTTCCACTTTAAACTGGCCGACTTTAACTTAGGTACGTCACGGGCAACTCGTTCTAAGTAGCTCGTCTGTACGCGCGCATCTATCTCTTTCTTACTTACCGTGTAAATGTAACGGAGCGCAGCGATCTCTCTGCCAGCGACTAAATGCAAACATTTTGTTCGATACCTAAATAATTACATATATTTATTGTAGATCTTGTTTTTAGGTAATGAATACTGCTTTCCTTTGGTGGGTTGAAGTTATAGAATTCCTCCAGACGTCGTATAGATACACCTGTCTAAAAACTACTTTAAGTATTTTGTACTTGGTTGTACCACTGTATGGGGAAATTAAATTCTTTAATATCTTTTTAATGACACACCGACTGAATCTGTAACTTGGCGACTAATTTCGACTAATTAGCGAGTAAATATGGGAGAAAACAGACCTTCGCTAGGTGCCCTAGTTTTTGAGATATAAATGTGGCCCTGCTGGGGTAAGCTCTCTCCAGCAGGGCCACCTATAAACCCTTATATCTTTTGAACCAGTGACCGACCAGTTCTGATATTTGGCGACTAATTTCGACTAATTAGCGAGTAAATATGGGAGAAAACAGATCTTCGCTAGGTCCCCTAGTTTTTGAGTTATTAATGTGGCTCTGCTGGGGTAGGCTCTTTCCAGCAGGGCCACCAATAAGCCCTTATATCTTTTGAACCAGTGACCGACCAAATCTGATATTTGGCGACTAATTTCGACTAACTAGCGACTAAATTTTTGTGTTATCACAATTAAAATCCCTGATGGTGGCTCTGCCAGAGTCAGCCACACAAAAAGATTGCATGTAGTGGAGATTAAAATGAAAATGAGATGGTTGTGTGGTGTCAGGTGTGACAAGAATGGATAAAGTGAGGAATGAGTAAATTACAGGAAGTTTGAAAGTTGCGGTAGTTGCAGAAAAGTTGAAAGGAAGACTGTCTTGGTCTGGACAAATCGCATGTGACTAATAGAGTGATGAATATAAATGTACTGATTACGATTTGCCTACTCACGAGGCGATAAAGGGAGTGATCTAGGGCGCTCCCCACCACTTCCCCGATATTGCTTCTGATTTTAAGGCCGTGTGTAGGCGCTTTTACGCGACCACTAGCCAGACATATGGGTAAAACCACACATGGAATCGGAAATGACGCGGAAACTTTTGATCCAAAGTTGGACAAAAATAAAAATAGAAAACAAAAATAGAAATAGACAACTAAATTATTTCTAGTCTAACCACATCGTTCCATTACTGTCATTCGCTTGATATAGTCTTTTGTAAAGGCTGCACTCCACTCTTTCGCGCTTCTGCTGTCTGATAAAATAAGTAATCATTCTCTTGCCCTTATCCCAATTCATTTGGGGTCGGCGCAGCATGTCTTCTTCTTCCATACTACACTACTACTACATCAGCCCATAACGTCCACTGCTGGACATAGGCCTCTCCCATGATGGGAGGAATTTGCCAGAAACTCCACGCTTGGCAGGCGGATTGGAGATCGCAGTGATGAAAGACTAAGAAAACGCTGCTGCCCATTCTCAGGTCTACGGAGGCGCAAGGTGTTCTGCCTCAGACATTAGTCGCCTTATACGACACCCGTGAGTGTAATGGGTTGGTTCTATTCTAGTCTGCCGGATACCACACGCACGGCTAACGGTCTTCTTCCATGCTTCTCTGTTACTCGTCATTCCATCAGACACCTCCTTTCTTGCCATAATTATCATTCCTTATTACAGCCCATCCAGTGTTTCTTTGCTCTTCCTCTACTCTAATACCCGTCCACATTCATACTCAGAACTTTCCCCACGATTTTTTATTTTTCCTTTGCATCGCATGTCCATACCACGACAACCGATTACCTACTACACAACTTTTCAGTCACCGGCGCCTCTTTCAGACTCATGAAATAAGTAAACACACATATTTCTGTATACGTATTTTATTTTATAAAGAACAATTGTTATAAAATGAATTTCTTATGAATATTATTCTTAGTATACAAGAGGCACAGCCAAGCAGTTCAAGAAACAGCAGTACATTTTTCTTTGCTGATAGCATGATATAATATTGAGATTAACATAGCTTAATATATATACATAGCTTAATTTATATTAACATAGTTTAATAATTGTACACTTAAAAGCACCTAGAGTTGTACTCAGTTGTTGAAATGCGAAGCTTCCATCGATTCGAACACGTCCAACTTCACGTTCATTCTGTGAACAAAAGAAACATTTTGTAGTACTTAAAAGTTACATGTTGCACTATGAACAGTGATTTTTTTAATATAAATACCTACGCGGAGACGAGGTTGACGCAAATTTAGGCGGGCTGCGCCGTATTGCAAAAATCCTTCATTACTTCCGTACATTTACCGATCGGAATTGCCTTTTTTTGTTTAGAAATGGGATGCGCTGTAGCCTAATGCGGCTGTAATATGACAGACCTGCATTTGAAGCGCTTACAAATAAATACTTATACACACACCGTTTACAGAAACCCTTTTTTTTCGGATGGGAAATCATCAAATGACTTCTCCCGCTCTGGGCGGAGCAAGAGAGAGTGTCAGACTTTTACTGACTAAAACCCATCCATGTTCCTTCATCGCCCTTTGTGTTCCGGGGCCACGGTATCTCTTTCGAACAGTCCCGCAACCTTTACAGAAACCCTTATAGCAGTCATAGCCTAGTATTGTGAGTGTGACCGTCGGACTGCCAAGTCTCAAGTTCAGACCCCTAGACAAGCGCTTCTGATTTTTCGGATTCATGTGCATATTGTATAATGATCACTTGCTTCGGTGAAGGAAAAGCATTGTGAGGAAACCAGCATGCCTGAGAGATAGATAGAAATATTTGTGAGTTTTGTGTTTGTGTGTGTGTATAGTTAGATTTGTTGTTTTTCTCTGTTTTTTTTTTATCTTTCTTCACTTTGTATTTTTTTTTGTATGTATGTATGTGTATATGTATTTATTGTTATATTTTATTCTGAAAAATTCTGTTAGTACTATTGCACCTACTGTTTTGTCTCTGCATCACCCTAAGGTAGACTGGTAGAAAATGCCCAAGGCATTAAGTCCACCTTTGTACATTATGTGCATAAAGTTTTAATAAATAAATATTTCTCGACGGCATGTAAAGAAGGCAAGACAGAGGCCCTTGGGCGGCATAAAAACTCTGACACCAGGTTAGGCACTAACCAAACGATACAGAAAAACAAGCGCGTATTTGAAAGAGAATCACTTACTTTTCAAAAGCAGTATTCATGTCGTTAACTTTGCTGGGATGGCAGACGAGCGCGAGCTTGCTCTGTTGTGTGTCGAACAGCGAGGGGAGCCACTTCGCCGCCGCCGCCTGCGCCTCCTCTGGCGTCACCGCGAATATCGCTTGCACTAGATCACTAAAAACAAACAAAATATTCAATCATTTCACATATTCATTTGGAAAATAAAAGTAGCTAGGTACTACTAAACTGCTGGTTGTCAACGATTTTATTGTCTCATTCTTAATGTATCGCTAATTGTGAGTTGAAACAGCCCCATATTTTGTATATACCACCCCAAACATATATCTATCATCTTGAATGAAAAGCGATCAAGTCTAAGTAGCGACCACCGGACAAAACACTTAGCGCCATCTCTCAAAAGTTTTCAGCAAGGAACTCCATTGGTAGCTGAATGTTCGTAACAATGACTTAGGGTCAGTTCACACCGAGACGCAACGCGACACGACGCTGCGCGCACTTTCTAATAGCGCGACTCAAAATATAACTTTATTTACAACACGAAAAGAAACACATTTCATTGTGAGAATTGGGAATACGTTGCACCATGCAGCGCTGCGCCTCGAGATGCCTCGCGGCGTAGAGCGATGCATTGCGATACAGCGGTGCATAGCCGGTACGCGCGGCGTGTAAGAACGGCGCTGAGCCTCGGCGACGCCCGCCGCGAGGCGCAGCCTGAGGACGCCGCCGCCGTGGCGACTTGCAAATGGTAAACTGCGAGTGGACGCGGAGGGGCGGATGCACGCGGCGAATGTAGACACGTTCCACTGCGGCGCGCGGCGTCTTGCTGCGCAGCGAGGCGTCGTGCTGCCAAAAATGTTACGATGCGCCTTGCGACGTTGCGATACGTATCGCGGCACAGCGCGAAATCACCGGCCTCTTCTAGTACAGTCGCGTCGCGTCTCGGTGTGAGCTGACCCTTACAGCCATCTACGCGGATTTTTTTTTTACTTTTTCCTTTCATATTTTTTCACGGCGCCATACGCGACGAATAGCGCCCTTTTCGCACTAGAAGGAGTATCCATTTCATACTTTGGTAAGTAAAGTCAACTTACCTATTGTATGTAGGACCAACTCTATACAGATAGTTCATGAGGGACCGCTTGACAACGTCTGCGGGACACTTCTCGTTCTCCACCACTTCAAATAGTCCCATACTCTTTGCAGACGCGAACAGATCCTCGTCGAACTTGGCGTCGGCCAAGTATTCTTCCTGTAGGGCATAACATAAAAATTTAAGCATTGAAATTAAGACTGACATGTTCAAGTAATATGGAGAGATCGGTCTGATCGGACACATTCACGAAACGATGTTTACTTTGCTTGTAATAGCAATCGGAGGCAAACGAACTTGGGGCCGTTTCAGGCACACACTGTATGGATTTAAGGCTGATGCTCCAGGGTAGTCCGCGAAATTCAAATTTTCTTACGTTTTTTGCAATTTTCAGGCCAGTGCTAGGTTGTATGTCGATTAAATATTGTGCGCGACTGTAATACGTATGTAGTTACACAATCATAATCATCAAAATCATCAATACAACTCTCCAAGTTCATAAAGGTGCAGGAATGATTTTGACCTTGAAAAAGTAATTTTTCCACTTTATGAAGTTTGAGGGTTGTATTGATGATTTTGATGAATATAATTCTGTAACTACATACGTCTTACAACCGCGAATAATATTTTAATCAACATACAACCTAGCACTGGCCTGCAAATTGCAAAAAAGGTAAGAAAATTTGAATTTCGCGGGCTACCCTGAAGCATTCACCTTAAGCAGGTTCAGACGGATATGAAGGTTGAACTGACCATACAGCTCTTTTCCTAGTAGTTCTGTGTAAGGAAACACAGATAATTAGGGCAAATTTTGCAATGTTACTTCGGTTAAAAAAAACCGGCGAAGTGCGAGTCGGACTCGCTCATCAAGGGTTCCGTACCATCGTAGTAGTAGCCCCCTTTAATTTTTATTATTTGTTGTTATACTCGTATCGGCAACAGAAATACACCATCTGTGAAAATTTCAACTGTATAGCTATCACGGTTCATGAGATACAGCCTGGTGACAGACAGACAGACGGACAGTGAAGTCTTAGTAATAGGGTCCCGGTTTTACCCTTTGGGTACGGAACCCAAATAAAAACTAGTTCACTTACCAAAATGCTCTTCGCTTTGGTGTATGCAGCGACCGCGTTGGTAGCTCTGTAGAGCGAGAACAGCAGTCTGCCCTCGTTGGGCGACATGTTTATCGCGTAGCCGTACGACAGGCCGCTACCACGGATAAGACGCCACATAGGACCCTTTGGAAAGATTGACACTTTTAGTTTTTGTCGCACAGTAACAAGCGCCGGGGTAGCCGCGAAATACAATTAAAATTTTGTTCAACATACAACATGTCAATGACCTGCAAATGGGGAGACACAGGCAAAGATAATCTAAGATGGCGCCACCATAGCTGGTCTCAATTTGACCAATGAGGTTAAGCTATTTTGAAATATAAATTGACATTACCACATTTTTAACCAATGACGATGTTGGGAACCAGCTATGCTAGCGCCATTAGTTCCAAAGTGTGTCTCCCCATTGCCAACAAAGGAAGAACAATTGAATTTCGCGGTTACCCTGGAACTTCTCCCTTAATATCGCAGTACTTGAAAGTCGCCAACGCTGTGTAGAAAATGTGTGCTATTCTCAGACATTCTCTAATGCTGGTGTTACATTCGCAGACGAATACACGTATTGTATTGTATAAGCTGATATTACTTGCACCCCGTAGCCACATCATAATATGAAAAATTCAATTTGTATGCCTAATATTATCATAAACGTATTGGGTACTTAAAAGCTTGTCTTATATGGTTGAAGCTCATACCTCCAGCTGCGTGAAGTAGTTGAGTGCGACCTTGAGCGGCGCGACGTCCGCGATGTGGTGTCCGAGCGGGCCGGGACTGAGCTGCGCCAGGCCGCACGACTCGTACCCGCCCACGCCCAGCACGAACCCGCCGCCCCACCCCGACAGCAGCTCCGCGTCCCAGTACAGACGAGGGCTATGAACATTCACAGAGGTTCTTTTGAGGGACTTTTTCAAGGTCAAAGTCGTTCGTCGACCTTTATGAACTTGGAGGGTTGTATTGATGATTATAGTTCTGTAACTACATACGTCTTACAGTCGCGAACAATATGTCAATCAACATACAACCTAGCACTGGCCTGGAAATTGCAAAAAATGTAAGAAAATTTGAATTTCGCGGGCTACCCTGGAGCATTAGCATTAAATAAATGCTGTCATTTGTAGATTTTTGACATTCGTTACTGGTAGTCCGAAAGTTTGACAACCAGTCTTACCAAGGGGTAACGTATTAACCAATACTAACAGGGTTGTGGAGGACATATATGGCTCAATGTAAAATACTGGTATTCAGCTGCATCCGGTTAGACTGGAAGCTGACCCCAACATAGCTGGGAAAAGGCTAGGTAGATGATGAAGTCAAACAGTAAATATTAATCATCATTTCAGCCGCAAGACGTCCACTGCTGGACATAGGCCTCCCCCAAGTGTCGCCACATTGACCGGTCCCGTGCGACTCGCATCTAGCGTATCGTAGTAGGAGATCTTCCAACGCAACGTCTTCCGGTTCGCGATCGCCACTCCAGAGCTTTTCAGCCCCATCGGCCATCCAAATATTAATACAAAAAGAATAAAGATATAAATGGATCAAAATTTTTTCTTGGGCAGTTTGTATGTGTCTGTAGCGAGCGGCAATGCTGTCAAATCGTTGCGCTAGCGTTACTGCCCGAAAGTCACTCGGTTAGGTTAGGTCAAGTTGTTAGTAATAGCAAAACATTTGGATGCCATGTAACCGCCTAAATATCTAAAGCCTCTCTGAAATAGGATTAAAATAAGGTGTAGCTGTAGAGACAAGAAGTTTTTAAAGTTGCCTCTCATAATTAACTATTTAGAAAGGACATTCTGTTAATAACTTACGCAACAGGTGTAATCTCATTCTCCCCTCCAAACCTCTTCCATGGTTCAGTCCTCAGCTTGTATCTATCAAAGTCAGACGCCAGATGGAGCCACATGTTCTGTATGATACTCTTGAAAGTCTTCCTAGCCTCTGCGAGGGCTGCTTCGGCGGAATCCCCTCCAGCATTCAGCTGTTCTATGAGTTCCTTGAGGAACTTCTGCTGCCGAAGGACCGTGCACCAGTGAAGATTGCTGTTTTTGCTGTAGATTGAGTCGCGGAGGGCGTCGTACATCATCATGTCGCCGGATCTTCTTACCTGGAATTGATTGGAATTTTCTGAATTTGTTTTTTTGCCCGACTACTGCTAAGTGTACTAACAAAGGGTTATGACAGTAGCAATTTCTATAACTTTGTCTAAAGAGGATAGAGGATCGACCCTGAGACAAACAGGACATCTTAATGCAAGACTGCAAAATATTCAAATGCGATTAGTCCAAAACTCAGCCACGCGAACCCCGCTCTCTGGTTTACATTTTTACAATGTAATTTGTAGTTTAAACTGTAAACCAAATAGCTTGTTCGACCGTACGTACGTCACGTATGTACGTCATCAGGTGCGCAGGTGCTAGACATGCGGTGCAAGGTGGAAGGTGACTGTTATTATTATCATTGGATATTTACCTGAGCGACATCATTGATGAGTCTCTGAGCGAATACGAGCAGTCTTTCTTTTGTGATCTCCGGCGCATATAAAATCTCGTACAGGTGATTCACTACCTCTTCATAATCTTGAGGTTCACACTAAAACGGAAATAAAATGGACATGGTAAATAGGTTAGATGTCAAAAAAAAATCTAATTAGTCCCTTCAGATAGATTTCCAAAAAATATTGGATACATATTTTTTATTTTTTCACGTTATTAAAAAATGAAGACGATACAGTGCGTCGAAAACTCGTATGACGTCACATTTGAGTACATTTTTTACTCAACTGTGATGTCACATGACGTCATGATCTTTGACAACTTTAACACCGGTGAACGAAAAAAACATGGAAGAGTAACTTCAAACAAAATATTTTTGATAGACGGCCCCACGACGTTTGTTTTCTTTGAACAGCTAGTTTGTTCTCTATTAACATCACGAAGTTATGATTGGGTAGGTTGTCAACGCTCGTCTCTGATTGGCTAAGCAACGCATAGTAACAATGGCATCATTGGCGCTGGAAGTGAACATATGACATTAGTTTAACGGGCTGCAAGAATTGTCAAAGTGGACGATTTATATAAAAAGTAGCAATGAAAAATTTGAATATTTTTTATTTCTTTTGCGTTTGATGTAGATCCATAACAACAAAAAGTTCACGTTTATATTTACATAAAATGGCTCAAACGACTATCATACAAAGAAAGAAAAAAATATTTGCAATATTTACAATTATTATACACACAGCAAAGTACTCAAAAAACACACACACAGATATATACAGGGTGTAAAAGACCTCATCACGAAGCCGTCAACCAAGCATTATGTACACCAAACTAAGTAACTTTACGCAAAAATTATTGCTGGGAAACGACTTTTTTTTTGGGGTGGAAAATCATGTTTTGTGGTAGAACTCAATGTAACGCACTCAAAACATTGTGCTGATGGATGGATTGATTAGTACGGGGGTCGTGGAGGTGTTTAAAGTAAAAATCTTACATTAAAAACTTGTATTTAAAAAAAAACTTGTCAAAAAGTTAGAACTTTGACCCTCAATATCTCCGTAACTAGAAGGTTCCCAGGTATGGCGTAGAACAAAAAAAATATCGCAATGACGAGGAAAACAAGAGCGCCTTTCGGCTTCGTTAAGAGGTGTTTTACACCCTTTATATTTATGTGTGTTTTTTGTGTGTATATCTAGTTGCTGTTAGAGCGAATTTACTCAAAAGCAGTACAGCGCTCTACGAATCCAATTCAACAATGCCTACAGGATGTTATTGGGGTTGCCTCGGTACTGCAGTGCGTCGGGGATGTTCGCTGAGTCACGCATTAACTGCTTCTAAGCGACGATGCGGAAACGGTGCACATCCTTGGTGCGCAGGGTCCGCGCCAGCTCCAACACCATCTTAAGAATCTTGGCTGAGAGGTTCGACTGTCACTACATTAACCATTGTTGTATGTGTCGGATCAGGTCATGAGTACGGACGGGCGAATGGACCGAAAGCGCGCCAGTGGTGACATCACGCGACCTACTTACTAGTCTACCCCACCATGGCAGCTGTCGCGACGTCTGCCCATATATGTTAAGATTCTAGTATTAAAAGGAATCATGAGATACTAGAGTATTATGTTGATCTCTTCTGAGGGTGTAACCTTAGGCAGACGTAGCGAATGAGAAAAAAAATATTATGTGTAACTTGTACCTGGGTTTACTTTATCTGCTTCGCTTGTTAATTCTTTGTGGAGACAGAGCACAGAACGCAGAGCAACCAGACCTGAGCAGAGGGGCTACTTTCACCATCTGTAGATAGATATTATCGATGACACTGATACTTCAATATTTTGGGCATCTTAGATTATTGGTATTTACTGAAACCAAATGTCAAATATTAGATCTTGTTATCACACTACTCAACAGCTGGAAAACGGTATGGTTTCCAATCCTGGAAGCTCACTTCCAAGGGCACTCATAAAGGCTTTAAGGTCAAGCATACATTTAGAAGACGGCGGCCTCGATAAGGCCATACTCACCGCCTCAATCATCATCAACAAAGGGCTTTAAGGTCAAGCACATACCTTTACTAGAGACGGCGTGGTATTCTCACCGCCTCAATCATCATCAACGAAGGGCTTTAAGGTCAAGCACATACCTGAGACGGCGTGGTATTCTCACCGCCTCAATCAGGGCTTTAAGGTCAAGCACATACCTTTAGGGGAAGACGGAGTGGTATTCTCACCGCCTCAACCATACTAGTACTAATTGAGATCTCAAGAAGCTTCAGTTATATTATACAACTACAACATACAAAGTTTGCCAACTTCATTGGTTTACATATAATCATTATTCAGTATTTCAGTATTCTCAAGAACACTGGTTTCAGTGAATAACTTAATTAATCTTAAAACATTAGATACTCAGCTTTCAATCCAGAGATGGGCTCCAACCCCGATACAAACTCAGTTTGGTAAACACGGCTTCTGACTAAACTTTAGCTCAACAAAAACAAGACAAAATACTGGTTCTTACCGCGTCGGATTGATTTGACAGGTTCGCACGTACTTCCTGCAATGTAGCATCGATGTTGCCATTGTATAAAATTATTGTTGTAATGTTGCTATGTCTGATTATTGTTGTATTTACATTCGCGGATTATACCTCATGAAAGTCCGCGACAGCAGCTTTTACAGAGTCCTGATGTTAACACCTCGTGGCGAGGCGGACATTCTATGTCTGATCGCAGCGGAGTTAAGAAGTCTTTAAACTGTACCCGAATCATTGTGCCCAGTGTTAATGTGTCAAAGTGTAATGTCAAGTAATTTGTTAGACTCAGTGTATCTGTTTGAAAAGAGTAACCATGGAGTTTCTTGCCGGTTCTTCTCCATGGAAACTACCATGCCGAACCGTGCAATGTGAAATAAAATAGTGTATCGCATCCAGTGTGTTACCATAGCACGAAACCCGTCTTCTGCCCACATAAGCTCGAGCCTACCGAAATAAATCCTGACAATCCCGACATATGCTTAATGTAGTGACAATGGCAAGAAAATGAAATAATCATAACACATTAGTGTTTATTACCTGCCCCTGTTTTCTATTTTACGACATTAAAATCTTGAATAAATGATAATTATTAAATATTTTTTATTTGAGTTATTATTTTTACATTTATGATTATTTCTAATTTTAATTTGTTGACCGCCAATTTAATTTTTAAGTAATAAGTAGTGAAGGTGTGTGTTGTGTTTTGTCTTATTTTTCTAATAATTTAATTTAATGTACCTAATGCATATATGATATACAGGGTGTTAAAGTAGTCGCGTGCCATAGCTCAGGGGTGAGTTCAGTATCGATAAAGGAACACGTAAAAAAAAAAATACCTAATAATATATATTTTTTTAAACTTAAAATTAGGGTGTTAGTGTGAACACCGTTATCCTTGAAACCAGTGGTTTGATTTCATTAGTAGAACCTAAAACCAATGGAAAAAGCAACCTTTTTTTTAGAAGAAAATCCACTATTTCCTCAAGATTATTTCACTCTAATGCGCTCGGAAACAGCTGACCGCGGAACGGGCGGGCACTCGGGGTCATCGACCGCGCCGCAGTCGGCTGTCGCTAGAGCGAGCGCGCGTCGGAGCGCGCGATGCGCCGAGCCGTTTGTTTCTCGCACGTAATTGAGTGAGAGCGGGTGATAACCACACGTTCGATAGTAGGTAAGTAACTAAAGCATTTAAACAATTTTAATTCTAAACGATTGCTATTTTAAGTTAGTAGACCGTACTAAATTAGGTTGATTTTGCAATATATTATTATGTTTAATTTTTTAATTTTATATTTTTTGATTTTTTTTTATTTTTCCTGGGTTCCTTTGACGATACTGAACCTACCCCTAAGCTATGGCACGCAACTACTTTAACACCCTGTATATGATATGTATACAGGGTGGAATGTTTGCATGCCACCTGGAGGGAAAGTACTCTAAATACCGGAGATAGCCAATTTTACTCAAAGGAAACATTCCTTTATTTTTAAAAAGAAATTAATCTGCATTCAAAGATTTTGAAAATTCGCTTGCCACACTCGGGAATCGAACCGGCTAAATTCCAAAAAAATAACAACCTGTACTTTTTTGGCATCAATCGATAGGATCAATCATAAGGATTAAATTCCTCTAACAAATATGATATGATAAAAATATTAAAATAAATATATAAATTAAATGAAAGGAAAAGCATGAAATCTTAACTTATAAATTCAATGGGACAAGATAAAGTACTTTTACTCAAAGGTCCATCCAATTACTTATGTTAGACACTAATTAAAAAATATATTTTGACGACATTTATTGATTAAAATGACGAAGAACTATTAACTACTATTAATTACTAATAGGAAGATTGCAATTTGCTCAAACAAACACGTGCAAATTGCCTTCTTTCTTCAATTGTAAAGGTCCATCCTTTGAATAAAAGTGCTTTAACATATTGAATTTATCCCATTGATTTTATAACTTTAGATTTCATGCTTTTCCTTTCATTTAATTTATCATGTTTGTTAGAGAGATTTGATCCTTACGATTGACCCTATCAATTGGTGCCATAAAAGTACAGGGCGTTATTTTTTTGGAATTTAGCCGGTTCGATTCCCAAGTGAGCCAAGCGAGAGTACTTTCCCTCCAGGTGGCATGTAAAAATTCCACCCTGTATATAATCCAACTGTTGATTGAAATAAAAGGAATTGAATTAATTTACTTAGTCCATCGGGCATAACACCATCCCCATAGAAAAGAAATGATCCATGTTTATAATTAATATAAAAATAATGTTGTAGTTTAGGGGCTGTTTACAGGTGATAACTAATTCCCGCATTTTTATTATGTAGATGAGATCGATCTATGCACCATTTCACTGCGCAAGAAGGCATAATTTGCAGTTTTAAACTGAACAAAAATACGAACAATGACATGTGCCACCACAGTATACTAAACTACTTCGAAACACAATTGGCAAGCCCCGCCTACCGTAACACAATCTGCGTTGGGTCATTATCGGGCGCTAGGAATGCTTCTATGTTTTTTTCGTTCACCGTTTAACACCCACGGTAAAGTTTAGAATGTTCACTCATTTTTATGACTTAGTTATGTACTTAGACATTGAGGAAACAACTAATGGGGATGTGCAACTGTGGAAATAATGGCGCTATCATCGCTTGTACCAAACATCGTCATTGGTTGAAAATCTGTCAATTTTATATTTCAAAATAGTTTGACCTCATTGGTCAGATTAGGTCTAGGCTATGGACGCGCCATCTACAATACAGCTTTGACCAGCCTTCCATTTTCGCTAAAACAGAGTTGATATTCAATATGTAAAAAAAAAATACTTATAGAGTCATTTAAAAGCCACTGACCTTCGTCTCAATATGCACAAAGTTCCCAAAATGCCCGACGGCGAAGTTGCTGCCGCGATCAAACCCGATAGTATTGCTGAACATGATAGTCAGCTGTTCCGTGGCGGAGATGACGTCTTCATGAGGCACCAGCGTGTCTCCGCGGTGTACCGCGCATTCGGCCAGACCGTTCATGTGTAGGGGGAGCCACTTGCGCGTCGACTCGTCTACTGAGCTTGTGTCGAAGATTAGATTTATCTGTATAGAAGAACAAAAATAAAGTTGTAACAAATACTAAGCATTCATACTGACTTTTAAATTATCATGTCTTCCCAGAAGGTCCTGACCCTGGTCCCTGGTCTGATCATTTATGATGAAGTGAGTGACATATAAAAGTTGGCCTATAATAACAGTACATTTTGATACAAGTGGACAAAAGTTTGTTATTGCAGTTCTCGGCTCAAAAACACCCACGCACGCCTACGGCTCGGATGTTATAATTCCGCCTCGAATGCAATAACAAACTTTCTCCAATTGTATCAAAATGTACTATTGTCGGAAACTATGATTTTAATTTTATTTTTTTCCGCGCTTTGCTTTCGCCAGGTTTTTGAGTTTAGAACACAAATTTTAATTTGTTTATAAACGTTTTTATTTTATTTTAATAATCATGGTTTTCGATGATATTACCATTTAAAAACATATCTTAAATATTCAAAAAATATTAACGCCCAACGACGCGCGACGCCTAGCTCTTTGCCGAGATTAAAAAAAAAAACAATCACCTATCACTCCTACCTACATAAAGGGTGTAAAACACCTAACGAAGCCGAAAGGCACTTGTTCTCCCCGTCATTGCGATCATTTTTTTGTTCTACACCATACCTGGGAAACTACTAGTTACGGAGATATTGGGGGTCAAAGTTCCAACTTGTTGACAAGTTTTATTTTTTAAATACAAGTTTTTAATGTAAGATTTTTACTTTAAACAACCCCATGACCCCCGTACTATTCAATCCATCCATCAGCACAATGTTTTGCGTGCGTTACATTGAGTTCTACCACAAAACATGATTTTTCACCCCAAAAAAAAGTCATTTCCCGGCAATATTTTTTGCGTAGTTACTTAGTTTGATGTACAGAATGCTTGGTTGGCTTCGTGGTGAGGTCTTTTATACCCTGTATACATCACCTATCACTATAGGCATTGAACCAATTTGGACTAAGTATAGGTACAGTTATCTGTGGCAATTTCTATTCCTGCACACGGTGAAATACATTTTATGTTGAACCTAATCGTAGTGCGAAATGAACCAGTTTTTGAGGAAGTGTATTGAAAAAATAATACTCACATAAACGAAGTTGGTCTTCAGACTATGCACTCTGGCGTAGAAAGGCAGTTCCTTGAGATCGAAGTGCGGGCAGGGCTCGCCGTCCGAGCTCCAGGTGCTGATGTTGTGGCACTTGAACTTGCACGGCGGTACTGGTACTGACGCTAACGAACCCGCGGGCGGGGGGCGCTGACAAACATTTACAGGGTGAATTTTTCAAGTAGGCGAGTATGGCCAATTCTGAAACTATGACGAACACCGAAAAATATTCAAAAGATGGGCCTAATTTAGATGAAAACTAAAACGGCATCGTTGGATTTTTGAAAAATCAATATAGCTATAGTTGGTGCCAGTTAAGATGAGAATACCCCTTTTTTTTTTTTTTTTTTTTCGGATGGGAAATCATCTAATAACCCCTCCCGCTCTGGGCGGAGCAGGAGGGAGTGTCAGACTTTTACTGACTAAAACCCATCCATGTTCCTTCATCGCCCTTTGTGTTCCGGGGCCACGGTATCTCTTTCGAATAGTCCCGCAACCCCGGCAGGCATCGGTCCTTACGGACCCCTTCCTTTTTGCTGACTCTCCTTGAGGCGCGCGTGGAACACGAACGCGCCGTCGACACGGCCTGTCGTCATGTCATGAGACGGACGGACGGCGAGCTAGCCCATAGCTCACCGTCCACAGGCCTGCGCCTACGGTGGCCGGGGGCTACGTGGTGGTGGCCCCCGACGCCCGGGGCGTCTCCCGCGGCGGCCGGGACGTTGAGAGGCTCTCTCCCTCTCCCGTTCCGCCACCTCCTTCTCTAGCATTACTGCTTCGCAGAAGGAGGTGACGGCGTCCCATTCCGTCTCGCTCCGGACCATGGCTTGCACCAGGGCCGGACGCGAGAGGTCGCCGCCGCCGATCGCCGCTTCGAGGACACGGCGGTGCTCCGCCCACGCGGGGCACACCTCCACCGTGTGTTCCACCGTGTCCTCCGGTCGATCCTCACAATGGAAGCACCCGGGCGTTTCCTCCCGCCCGATTCGGTGCAGGAACCTCCCGAACACTCCGTGTCCGGTGAGGACCTGCGTCAGGCGGAAGGTGAGGACGCCGTGGCGTCTCTCAAGCCACTCCTCAAAGAGGGGACTTATCGCCACTATTGTGGCGTGCCCTGCACGGGGTTGCGACAGTCGCTCTCTCCATGTCGCCATGAGATCCCGCCGGAAGTCTGTCCGCTGAGCGACAATTTGTCGCTGCAGCGGAGTTTCCCCCCGGCGTAGCGCCTCCGCGCGCCATTCATGCAGGCGCGCGAGGACTATCGCCTCCAGATCCCATGGCGGCAATCCGGCAAGGAGGCTCGCCGCCTCGCGGGCAATCGTGCGGTAGCCCCGGGCCAGCCTTACGGCTACTACCTTTTGGGGCGCGTTCAGGTAGTGGGCGGCACGCCGCCTCAAAGAACGCGCCCACACCGGGGCCCCGTAAAGGGCCATGGACCGCACGACTCCCGCGTAGAGCCTCCGGCAGGAGGCGTTCGGCCCCCCCAGGTTGGGCAGGAGCCGCCTGAAGGCAGCCCCAGTCCGTTCCAGTTTGGGGGCCAAACGTCGGAAGTGCTCCACGAAGTTCCACCGGCTGTCGAGGACGAGTCCTAGGTACTTCAAAGTCGACTCGACACCGATGGATACCCCTCCTACCGTGAGGTGGCGCATTCCGAGGCCCATGAAAGCACATGGCCTCGGACTTGTGCAATGCCACCTCGAGACCCAGTTGCCGGATCCTCTCAACGACTGTCGCAACCCCGCGTGTCATCACTTCGGCCGCCGCCTCGTGCGACCTCCCCTGGGCCAGCACCAGCGTGTCGTCAGCGTAGCAAACTACGCTGACACCACTAGGGAGGTCGGCGCGCAGCACCCAGTCGTAACCGATGTTCCACAAGGACGGCCCTAGGACCGATCCCTGCGGAACACCGCACGACATCTCTCGCCGGTTCCATTCTCCGCTGCGACCGGGGTAGATGACGGCTCTGTCCGTCAGATAGTCCCCGACCACTCGACGGAGGTAGGTCGGCACCCGGTGATACCGGAGTGCCTCCCTAATGCAGCTCCAGGGCATGGAGTTGAAGGCGTTGGCGATGTCGAGAGACACCGCCAAGACAACCCCACCCCTGGACACCGCATCCCCCGTCGTGAGGGCTCTCACGCGCATGATGGCGTCCACCGTAGAGCGCCCCTTGCGGAAACCAAACTGGTGTTCCGCAAGGTCCGGCCCAGTCCCCGCAAGGTGCTCGGCGAGGCGGTTTGCAATGACTCTTTCAAAGAGCTTGCCCACCTCGTCGAGCAGCACCACGGGCCGGTATGCGGACGGAGAGTCCGCAGGGCGCCCCGGCTTCTGGATGAGGACCAGCTTCCCCGTCTTCCAACGAAGCGGGAACTGGCCTCTCTCCAAGCATGCGCTTAGGAGCCCCTCCAGTCGGGGCCCGAGAGCCTCCAAGGCCAGGACCCAGGCTTTGCCAGGCAAGCCGTCGGGTCCCGGGGCGGTATTTTTCGCACTGAGCCTGCGTACCGCCACTCTCAGGTCTACCCCAGTCACCTCCGGAGTGTCGTCGTCGTCGTCCTGATGATCCGCTTCCAGCACTGCAGGCGGCGGAGCCATAGGCGGGGGTGGGTGTTCCCCTCGCGAAGGGAACAGAGTGCTCACCACGTCCTCCACGAGCTCAGGCCGGAGACTCTGCGTCAGTGGGGGCGCCCAGGGGCGGAGTTTGTCCCGCACCAACTTGTAAGGGCGCCCCCACGGATCTCTGTCGAGAGTCCCCAGCAACTCCTCGCGGGCCTGATCCCTGGCCCGCAGGACCGCTTCGCGGAGGGCGGTCTTCGCCGCTCTGTACCCCTCATAGAGCTCCGCCTCAATGGTTGCCGCATCCGGTGGGCGGATGCGGAGCCTGCGATGCCTGGCGTACAGGTGTCGTGCAGCCACGCACGCCTTGCGCAGAGATGTCAGCTCACGCGACCACCAGTACACCTGACGCCGGGCGCTTCTTGGCCGAACACGGGGCATTGCCACGTCACAGATGTCAGACATGGCCTCCTGGAACCACCCTGCCTCATTGTTAACGTCGGCAGGCCTGTCCGGTGATGTCACCCAGGCCTGCACGATCGAGGCTTCCAGGAGGAGCTCCCGGTCCAGCTGCTTCAGCGCCCAGCGCGGACCACTCGGGGCCTGTTGGACCGGCGCGCTTGAGTTCTGGGTGGAGACGTCGAACCGGATGTACCGGTGGTCGGAATAGGTCTCCACCCCCTCCATGACACGCCAGTCAACGACACGCGGCGACAGAGCGGGGCTAGCGAACGAAATGTCCACCACCGACTCGCCCCGCATCCGCACACACGTGGGGACAGAACCCCGATTTAGGACAACCAGGCCCTTCTCCAGGGCCCAGTCTTCCACCATCCTTCCCCGCACGTCTGTGCAACGAGAACCCCAAGCCAAGTTCTTGGCATTGAAGTCCCCGAGGACAACCACGGGGAGGGAATGGTTCCCAACGACGACACTCAACTCTGCGAGAGAGTTGTGGAACTCGGCGAGAGTTCGGCTCGGGGAGAAGTAGACTCCCACCACTACGATCTCCCCAAACCGGGCTGCTACGCACCCCCGACCCCTCCTGACACCTTCAAGGGTCGGGGTACCGGCGGCGGCCGACGACACTATGGTCACTGAGCCGCTAAGGTCCGCCACCCAGTCTTCCCTGGGCAGGACAAAATACGGCTCAGCGACCACAGCGATGTTAATCGACCACTGCGCCATGCTCTGGAGCAACAGATCCTGAGCGCAGGCGCAGTGGTTGATATTCGCTTGGAGGAAGCGTAATGGGGCCGTTATTGGCACTCCATTACCGCTTCCTCCTCCCTGGCCCCCTGTGAGGGCCCCTCTGTGGCGGCGACAGCGGCAGTGGCGGCAGCGGCGGCGACAGCGGCAGTGGCGGCAGCGGCGGCAGTTGCGGCTGCGGCGGTGGCGACGGTGGTGGTGGTGGCGGAGGGCCTTCCCCTGCCTCTGGTGGCCTTGGTGGGCGGAGCGGGCGGAGCGCAGGCCTTGCTCCCAGCCCGGTGGTCGGCCGGCTTGCCAGCCGCCGCACATGCACTGCAGTGCGGCGTGGCGCAGCAAGCTGCGGACACGTGCCCGGGCTGACTGCAGCGGAAACAAAGGCCGCTGCGGTCGACCTCCGAGGCGCACTGAACTGACACGTGGTGTCCCACGTGGCAGCGATAACACCTCAGAGGTCTGGGCTCCAGCAGTTTCACCTGCGCTGAAACCCAGCCCACCAGAAGCCTTCGGCCCTCCACTATATTTTTAGCCGCCGTCACTGGGCAGCATACCGTAACGGTATGCATACCCGTGGAGTCCGGGCGAAGGGCGCCTGCCCTGACCTGATCGGCAGGGCACCCTCCGGACCTGGCGACGGCGGCCACCACCTCCTCCTCGGTAACCGAGTCGTCCAGAGCCAGGATGCGCAGGTCTGCGCATCTGACGGGCCTGGACACTCGGGCCTCGTCCGCGTTTAGGGACGCTCTGAGCTTTTCAGCCAGAGCGCCGGCGGACGAGCCGCTGGTTTCGCCGGGGATCTCCAGCAATCGAGCCCCTGTCGCGGTGACTTTAAGCCGGAGGCCCCCGGTGATCCCAAGCTCACCGAGGTTCACCGCCTCTTTCGCTTTCGCCAGAAGGTCGCGGTAGGACACGCCCCTCTTTTTCGCGTCCGGCTGTAGCGTGATCACTACAGCTGCGGTCTTCGGGGCGCGGAGCGTAGCCGCGATCTTTCGCGCCCTGTGCTGGCGCTGCCGCTCCGCATTTCGGGCCTTTTTGGCCGCCTTCCTCCCCTTCTTCTTCTCCCCGACCACCTGCCATCCGGCTTCAGCCGCAGGTGTCAGGGGCTGGGGGGGCGGTGGTGGCAGCGGCAGCTGGCCTGCCGCAGGCACTGGTCCATTCGCCGCTGGTACTGGCGCCGGCACCGTCACCGCCTGTGCAGCTGCCTTGCCCTTCCTCCTCCTTGGCGCCTTCTTAGCTGGCGCCGGTTTTGCTGGAGCTGGCTTTCCAGGGGGAGGCGCCACGGCCCTGCTGGAGGGCTGACTCGCTGGCCCCGGTCCGGGTGCCACAGCCGCAGTGGCAGCCGCGTACGACACCGTGCTCGGGCCCGCGGCTGCCCTATTTGCACCCAGGGGGGGGCGCAGGACTCTTCCCTCCAGGACGGAGAACCGCTGCTCGAAGGCAACCAGCTCCTTCCGTACCAGATTGAGAATCTGGTTCTCCGCCGGTTCGGGCTGGGTAGGCCGCTGGGTCTGGCTCCCAGTTTGAGAGCCGCGCCCCCGCAGGCTGGCCAGGTCTGCCCGGAGCTTTACATTCTCCTGTTGGAGAAGCTCCGTGGTGGCCGTCAGGCGGGCCACCTCCTCCCGTAGCTTGGCCGCTTCATCTCCCTCTATTGAAGGAGGAGGAGGAGGAGGCCCCGCAAAATTGGCCTCCGCTGCCGCCAAGATGGAGGCGGAAGCCGCGGGTATGGCCTTAAGTTTGGACGACGTCTTCACTTTATTGGCCACGCCCCTTATCGCGGCTTCCACCGCCTTTGCGAACCTGGCCTTACGCTCCGCCTCGGAGCTGCCAAGTGCACTCGCCTCGTCGCCAGTCCCGGGAGCATTGGTGCCCGGGTGGCAACCCTCCTCGGCCGGTCTCGCCAGCCTCTCGGAAGCAACAGGCCCCCCCCTCTTGCCTCGGATCCCACCGCGCTTGCTAGTGGGGATCTTGCGGGCCGAGGCCATCTCTCCCTCGGATGACGAGGCTTGGTCGCCATCCTTTCTAGACCGCTTGCGGAAGAACTTGGTGTTCTCCGCGAGCGTCCCAGCCGTCACGCGCCGGGAGCTCTCTGAGCCTCCCGCGCTCATGTCGCTGGATGCAGCGTCGGACTCCGACTCCGCATCCCTCCTTTCCTCTCCTTTGCCGTTGCCGGCGGTTTTGGGTTTTTCAGAATTTTATGAGAATACCCCTTGCCCTTTCCCTAATATCTCTTCGTACGAACCAAAAGAAATGAACCATATTTCGTTTTTCATTACAAAAAAATGTTGAAGATCACGATAGATGACGATTCAAGACTTAATTTATCCATCAGGAATTTCTCAGGAGCAGCCAAGGAAGTCTGGATTTGCGCCCGGTTGATGGCAATAGGCGCGCACCCTATTACATGGGACTTAAAACATAACTGGCGAAATGTGGGTGTACTACACCTTTGCCTAACCCTTCGGGGATTACAGGCGTGATGTTCCGATGTTTATGTTATGTTTAAAGTAATATCGTTGATTCATTACCCGTACCCATATAAACTTCTCGGAAAGTGGATACGTACCCAATTAATGCAAGTGTCCATACACAATGTTTTAGTATTCATTTACATAAAGAATGGCATGGGCAATATTATTGTTTGTGACTACCTCACTGATAATTATTAATAATAATAGATCCTTATACCAACATCATGTTTGAGTCATGTTTAATTGTATGGTTGCATACCTTGCTTGCTGCACACAACACAACAGATCTGCGGCAGTTATTTTTGATGACTTCATTGCTTTTAAAAAGTGATAGTTGTTTTTTTATCTGTAGTTGGAAATGAAGGCTTTTTTGTAGGATACAACAAAGAGAATTTCGCGCTATTACACCTCAATGCAAACGCAACTAATTGCTACCTTCCTTCAAACCACATGGCCCTAACAATAAACACTTTTATATTAGCAAGTATTTCCAAATAGGAACACAGTCTGATACATTGGTGTCGATTCTGTTGGCAACTAACTAAATTTTTAGGCTATTTCTATCTTTTTCTCTCTAATAAAACGAGAAAAAGACGGACGTAATTTAGAGCTGTCAAATTGAATTGGAACTAATATTTCCATACAAATGAAGGGTGCACGTAAAAACATGTTGACTAAAAACACGGTGAAGCGCAAGGCATAAACTAGTTTGACATCTCTAACTTAGTTCATAGCTATAGCCGTCCTTTTCTCGCACTGCCTTTTAGTAAAAGATAGCAATAGCCTAAATTAAGTTTAGTTTTGCACAACAGAATCGACACCATTATCTAGTAAATCTGTGTGTTTACCTCATTGAAATCCATAGCCTCTTGTAACCGCTTTGCTTTCTCAGCTAGTCCGGCTTCACCGAGTTGTGCCCTTTGCTCTTCTAGCCGTTTCTTTTCTTCTTCCGCCATTCTGAGTTAAAAATTAAACGTTTGTTGAGTTCTTTAAAATATTGTTCCTCTCTTTTCATCTGTAGATGGACCTTTATTATTATTGTTGCCTGTTCTTTCATTTTCTTCTTTCGTAAGAGAGCACAAAAACCCTACCCACGGGCCGGAGCCATTATTATTATTATATCTAGCCTGTATTGTCCCACTGCTGGGCAAACGCCTCCCCTCCATTCCTTATCTGGACTTCAAAAAACAAAGTCGGTATTGGATACTGTCGTCTAAATCCGTGTCCGAGGCTGACATCTATCCGGGGTTGCAGGACAGTTCGAAAGAGATATCATGGCCCCGGACACAAAGGGCGATGAAGGAACATGGATGGGTTTTAGTCAGTAAAAGTCTGACACTCCCTCCTGCTCCGCCCAGAGCGGGAGGAGTCATTTGATGATTTCCCACCAGAAAAAAAAAAGTCTGACATCTATAGAGAATTTCGACTATAATCGAGCTAGGTATCTGTATCATACGAATACGCGACTGTGATCACGCGTTTCATAACAATATGATCATTAATTTTAACACACATAAGTTTAATTTTCATTAGAGACGCTACTGTACTTAGTTTGAGTAAAGTCACACAATGGATCTCCGCCAAAAACCTCCAAGTACCTGCCAAGTCTTCACAACCGTATACTATACGTACTTGTCTTGCAGCTCAATGCTAGGCGACCCCATGACGGTGACGAAGTCCTCAGTGAAGTATTTATTTAGCAGACCGAGCCAGTAGTCTGGGGATTCCTCGAGCAAGGCTAGCAGGTCGGTTTGAGGGTTCATGCGGGAGATGAACTGGAACCAAACGAGGATAAGTATGAACATCGAAAAGACAAAAATAAATTGGCAAACCATACGCAACATTGTTCCAGCAACATGTTTTTTGTGTTGCGGGCAACATTGTCGAGGAACAGAAATAGCGTTGACAACAGTGCAAATAATATTAATTCCGTCTACTTTCGGCTAAAATAGCTCTTAAAACTCACGTTTATCAAAGTAGCAAGATCAATAAAAACACGTGAAAAGGGTCGACGTAATTATTGCGCTAGTAAAGCTTTGAATGCGAAGGTCGATTGTTCCCCAAATAATACATTTGTGAAGCCTTATGAACAAACTTTAGGGTATGAATTCTTTTAAACGTGGCTTTTGGTTATTTAACGGCATAATTATTTATATCCTAGTAGCTTTTGATCGTGTCTCCGCACATGTGAAGGTTATTAGATTAATCCCACGGGAATTTACTACATCCCGATACAAGGGTTTCTTATGTGCTAAGCCCAGACATTGTCTACCTCATCATTCTCTTTATTACTCGTCTCCTCATCAGACACCTCATTTCGTGCCATTTCATCATTCACATCGTTTCAAAACTTTCCTCACGACATTTTCCTCATTCGACCGCATCACATGCCAAAACCACGACAGCCGATTACCACATAACTTTTCAGTCATCGCCACTTTCAGACTTCCTCATAGGTACTCATTTCTTATTTTATTCATTCGAGTAACACCATACCCCCTTAACATTTTCATCTCCGCGACATGCAAATGCCTTTCATTCATCCCTTTTGTGGCCCAACATTTTGATCCATGTGTGCCTTTAAATCAGTGTTTTCCAAACTGCCGGTCGCGACCCCCTGGGGGTTCGCGAAGTCTTTATATTTATAGGGGGTCGCAAGAGGTCGCGAAAACTACCTTAATAAACAAAACAATGAATCCTATAAATATAGATTTAATAAGAAAACGTTAAATAGGAATAAACATTTGTACGTATATGTTCACACAAATTAACAAAATAAAAACCTATTAGTACTCATCCATATTAATGAGGTTTCGCTTGTTTGTCATTAATTAATTTGTTCCATCGTGGATCCGTTTTTGCTACATTGAGAATTAAATCGAATTCCAAATTTAAAAAAATATATCCGAATCCTAACTATGCAAATGCATATAAAAAAATTGTATGGATTTAATATTTGTAACATAATAAAATAAATCCACTCTACTTTCCTCTCGCAGATCTGCTTTAAGAGATTTCTACCTGTACCTATGCTCTTCTATCTTAATGTAATGTCCTATTAAGTATTTTGTGTGTACATAAATAAATAAATAAATGAAAAAAAGCGAAGGGTCGTCGCCAATTATGTTTTCATACTATGGGGGGTCGCGTCATGAAAAAGGTTGAAAAACACTGCTTTAAAGAAAAGATAACTGACAGATGGGCACACAAAAAGACTTACTTTGATATTAAGTTCGAAAGTTACATTCACGTGTCCGTGAATCACAAGTTTCCGGTAGACCGTAACTAAGATTCAATCAGAAATAGTTATTGTTTGACATATCAGTACACATTGTTGTGCATTATTAAAACTCTGAATCTATAACAGAAAATACACTATTTTCTTTCTCATTTATTTTCTAATACAAAAACAAATTGTCAACATTTTTATGTGGTGTCACATGAATGTATTCAACATGGAAATTAATCTGCAATTGATTCCATTGTTTGAATAACAACTGTTTCTTCATGTTTATGGGGTAGTTTCAATCCACTGATTTAATAAAGAAGGAGATATGCTACGCAAGACGAAAATGTATCGGAACCCTGTGTCTTCACTTTGCCCCTACCACACGGCAACTACTACACACGCAGTTCAGTAAAAGTAATAGATACGCAGTCGCGCACACACCCGCATTTCTTAAAACTGAACGTACTACACAAGCAATTATAAACCTTATGACATCAAACACAGCGTGTATTTACCATGCACCGTACAACTTACCCACACAAAAACATCACTCGCTATCGCTGTGTTGTGTAAAAGCATAAGTACGCTAGTGATTGACTAAATCGGAAAGTTATCGAATCTTTCATTTATTATTGTGTAATTTTTTTTGTGGTCGTGAAAATAATTAAATAAAAATAATGTCCAGAATATAATATTATAATAAAAATAAACAATATGTTGCTAAAAAATATATTATGAAGTAAATTAAAACAATAAAATATCCGGGTACGTTGGTTTAGGCTGTCATGGCCTAGTGAAACAGTAGTTAGTAGCACGAGGATAAGGCTTAATATACGATAATTCAAAGTCAAAAACACTCCACCGATTAAACCTGAAATTTAATAAACTTATTTTATGAAAGTTGGTTACGCATTTCTCTACTATGCTGTAAAATAATCAAAATACATAAAAAACATTATTTGACATCGATCTTCCAACCGGGTTAAAACGGTTGACAAATTGAAAAATAAAACTAAAATAGTAATATTTAATTCGTCAATCGACATTGTCGATAGCCTACATTAGTGGATCTGCACAAGCCCATCATTAACTCGTCGCGAGAAGGAGCGGCCGTACTACGTGATTCATCCGCTTAGTGAAATATCGTTTTGTGATTTTTACATTGCTTGTTCAGTCACTTAGCGACAAACTTAGGTAGTGGTTAAGGAGTAATGTATTTATTGCAAAAATAGTACACTCGCTGTGATATTTGAAAACAAACATAACATAGTAAAAGCAACAAATATTTTAAGATTTGTTGTTTTTCTTGATTTTAAAGACAAATATAGTAAAATACTTGCACTTATATATGATAAGTAATTCCGTGATCAACAAAGTTTAGGTTTATGCTTCGGTTTTTACAAAAAACCCCTGAACAACACGGAATTGCTATAATTTGTCACGATCGCGGTCGAAAGTACACTAGTTCGCGGAGACGGCCATTTGCCTATGACATGGCCGACTGGACATGTCGCGCGGACACCGACACGCCCCCTTACCACTTCTCCTCTTTTTTAGATTTCTGTGTTTCAATCTGTTTCAAAATACTACAGAAAATAAACTTTTTTATTTTCTTTATTTATGTCATTATGGATGAAAAACGATTGCATGTAGTGGAGATAAGGATCTTGAGATGGATGTGTGTGACAAGAACGGATAGAGTAGGAATGAGTATATTAGAGGAAGTTTGAAAGTGACGCATGTTACAGAAAAATTGAAAGGAAATCGTTTGTCTTGGTATGGACATGAGAAGGGATGAAACGCATGTGACTAAATAAAAGGATGATGAACATGAATGTTGATGGATGGAGAGAAAGAGGAAAGCCAAAAAAAAAGATGGATGGATTGTGTGAGGAATGATATGAAAGAGAACTTAAAAGTGAACGAGAATAACGGTATGGATGGAACAGGATAATAATTATAAGGATATCAAAAAAGTATGGCCCAAAAAAAAAAATGCCATACATCTTATTCTTATGTAGAAAGAAAGGCACAAAAATACTTACATGATGTTCATTCTGCGAGTACAACGCGTCACCGATACATCTAAACGCCACAGCATGATGTGGGTCGGACTCCAGGTCGGCGATGGATTCCCTCAGCTGTTTGCGCAGCAGTCTGCTCAAGCGGTCCATGTCCAATTTGTCTTCACCCAGCCATACAGCCCGTAGGCATTTTAGTGCCTCGTCGCGAGCCAACTCTAGCTTGTCCATGGGCACATTATCGAGCTCGATTTTGATGAGGACTGCTATGTTTTCTGTGAGGACGTATGAGATCTGTGGGAAATATTTGAGCATACAATTACGAAAATGCAAATGCAAACGGCTCCAGGACCATAAGGTGAATAAAAACGCTACGTTTGAGCGTATAAAAAATTACTTGCGACTATTTTATACGGTCAATATAGAGTAAATTACGCCATAGAGTACGCATACAAATTTTAGGAGACGGATCCGGGATATACCGGGATACATCCTCAAAAATAAATCGAGGAAATCTTAAAAAAAAAAAACGTCTGCTTTGAGATGTATATGACCAAATATTTTCAAAATGGCTGAAAATGATAATCTAAATTGAGTCTGCCCAGAAATTGGCTACGACCTACGAGTTTAGCGTCTTCAGGAATTTGTTTGGAATAGTAAGTACTTTTCCTAAAGTTACATCAATGAAGCCTTACATCTCCAGCCAAGGCGTCTTCTCTTTCGACCAGGCCCCGTTGCAGCGGCGCCGCAGCGGTGTCGCACAGGTAACGCAGAAGAATCGCACACGCCGTAAGCTCCTTCATCACTGACTGTTCTGTCAGCAGCGGACCGCGCCATCCGAATATAACCTTTGGGAACATCACGAATCAGCATAAACATAATTAGCTTGTGTCCCCACTGCTGGGACACGGGTCGTTTCATTGCGAGGTGAAGTGGGCTCTGATCCATCACGGCCCGCGTTCGTGTTGGATTGGTGGGTGTCGTATGTCTTCGAATTTTTAGAGAAGGATTATTTTTTAATTGCTCTGTTTATACATTATGCAGGGTGGAATAGTACATCGACGCACAAACTGTCAAGTTTACCCGGCTCGGGATCGTTCAATCTCGAACATTACCGACCTGTTGAATTGAAGCAGCATAAGATCTACATATTCGCCACGGCCATCCATAGCCGTGTGGTATCCGGCAGAGTAGAATAGAACCAACCTATTACACTGACGGGTGTCGTATAAGGCGACTAATGTCTGAGGCAGAACACCTTGCGCCTCCGTAGACCAGAGAATGGGCAGCAGCGTTTTCTGGTAGTCTTTCATCACTGCGATCTCCAATCCGCCTGCCAAGCGTGGAGATTACGGCAAATTCCTCCCATCATGGGAGAGGCTTATGTCCAGCAGTGGACGTTATGCGCTGTTGTTGTGTTACAACAAGCCAGCTGGTCTCGGGGCACAGCGCTGGGTTACAATCTCGTGACTTCGAGTTCGATCCCAGCATAAGGAGAGCTTTTTGAGAATCGAGTCAATTTTGTTTTGTTTGTTTTTTATATTGACTTTTCACATCTGCCTGGCGTCTCGTGACGGCTCACCTTTTTTATTATTAAGTTACTGTGTTCGAAACGATGATGTGCTGATTACAGAGGGAAAAAAAATGGTTAAAATGCAATGAGGGATTTACTTTTTAGCGCTTCCCTAGTCGCTGGATAGATGGCGCTAAGAATTAGTATGATAATGCAAGGAACGGAACCTAAAAAAACTGATTTTAATAAAGCGCGAGAAAACTAGGTTATATTCGGAAGGTTAAGCAAATGAAAGTGTCAGTCAACGAGAGTATGTGACGTGAAACAATGTTTTTTTTTGCAAGCGTTTTGGCTTTGGCACCAACTATCATAGTAAGTTCAACGCCATCTATAGAGTTCTTGGAAACTATTTTTTTTTTGTTAATACCTCAAAAAGAAAACCTCTCATTGCGCTGGTGCACTATTATCCCTAATGGAAAAATGTATAGCATACCTAATATGACTATACCACCTACTCGTATAACACAAAGTAATTACCTGTTTTGTTCAATAATTAGATATGCATTTGCAATCAAAACATTGTTCTCAGGGCTGCGTTTAAGTCAATTATCCAGTTTAAAATTTAAACTGACTAAACGTCAAACACCCCGTTCAAGCACACCGCGAGGTGAAAAATTAAACTGACTAAAATTTAATCTGCCCCGTTCACGGTCGTCCGCTGGTATAAGTTTTCGCCTGACTAGGATAAAATTTAGCGACCTTTTTATCTCGCTAAATTTTAGTCTGCTGTCAGATTGACATTGACATTGAGCTGTTTGTTGTTTCATTTGCTCGATTCGAGCCCTAGAAAACGAATATTTTATCAAATTCAATTATTTTTGAAATTCATCGTCTCAGTGAATTTTATTTGTGGATTATGGACTTTTGAGTTGAATTGATAGTTGTTACTTGTTTGACAAGCTGAGCTGTCAATTGAATTTGATAGTTAACATTGATGTAGGCCATACTAGACCTATGACTCCGTTCAGCGAACCCTCGCCAGTTTAATTTTTATCTGGCGAAAATATCGCCGGCTTACTTAAACGTACCCCAGGGTCAAAGTAGTCAATGTCAAAATATGATGTAATTAGGCTTCTTCTAATTAAACACTTAAATATCCCAAAATATCAACTTAGTATTTTCGTAGTCTATAACATGATTAAACATAGTTTTATCCCAGTCTTCCTGCCTTTCTTGGACAGATCCCATTCCACAAAAGGTGTGGAATAGAATCTGTCCACTATCAAGTAATAATACCTTTTTGGTCCTGTACGTGACCAATTTAGTTAATACATACCTGACCACAGTCTTCGGTGTCTGCGGGCCACTGCACCTTCAACTCGCCGTAATTTGGACTAGGGGGGATGGTCTGCCAAGGTTTGACCCATTCGTTTTGGCAACTACACTCGTTCTGTGCACAAATAAAATATTATTCTGTATTATCTTTTTTTAAGAACTTTTATTAGGTTTAGAGATAGAACTTTAGTCCATTTAATTAATTTGGAAAGAAAAGGAATAACACTGTTTTAAGCTTCCACTTTATACGGTCACATAAGAGATATCTTCCGTGATTGTTCGTTATTTTGACCTCCTGATATTTCGACGTTGTTGTCAGCGCCATGATCGCGGGTGATTCAGTTGACTGTGCGAAACAATGTTGCAAAAAAAGTGTGTTCAAACTTTATTTTACCGGATGCAGCTGAATACTGGTATTAATTAACCAACATAGTTGGGAAAAGGCTAGCCCGACACATTATTCCCAAAACGACGAACGAATAACGACAGTCAAAGATGTACAAATGACAGCTGGGACAGCAAGCTGCTGGGAGATAGCTTAACGATCCTCGCTCCTCGTTTGCAATCTACTGATTGAGTTAAGAAATATTTTAAGGATGCTTCAGTAGAGACGTTATTGGAATTAGAAATTAGGGGTATAAATCTAAAAACATTAATTTCTAAACCAGTTCAACACCCAAATTACGAATTAGAAGAAATTGAGATTAAAGTTCTAAAAAAGAAAATAAAAATATCTTATTTGAATGAGGGATTTTCTTTTTAGCTCTTCGCTAGTCGCTGGATAGATGGCGCTGAACTTGGTAAGTTACTGCAAGGAACGGAACCTAACAAAACTGATTTTAACAAAGCGCGAGAAAATTCGTTTCTATTCGGAAGGTTAAGCAAACGAAAGTGTCAGTCAACGAACGTATGTGACGTGACGTAATATTTTTTTAAGCGTTTTAGCTTTGGCACCAAGTAACGTAGTCAGTTCAACATCATCTACAGAGTTCTTGGAAACTAAGTTTTTTTTTAATACCTCAAAAAGAAACCCTCTCATTAAATAAATAAAAAAATAATTTCTTTTGAGAATTAAAAAGGCTCTACCTCTCTTGGCTCTCTCTGGGCAGTCTCGACATAGATAGCGACAAAATCGCTAACTTTCGATTGATAATTACTAACGAAATCAAACGATTGCAATAATGATGCTTGCGAGTAACGCAAGTCCATACATCCAAGTTTCTCAAAACCATTAGAGTTATCATCTTCAGTCATCATAGCATCAGTTATCTCTGGCCCTGGGAATCGAACGCAGGACGCTTACGACTGTCTTACGTGCTTACAACTGACGAGGAAGTCGAAAATCGACATAATTATAAGAAAAATTAACTTAACAGACAGAGACATGACATAAGCATTGAATCATCTAATGCAGTCTGCGTGTCTAGGCATCAGACTCAAATAATACCTATGTGACCTAGTCTGTATCATTTCAATGAGAGCCACTCCATACTGATCTACCAATAAAGGCGTGAACACTTGAGACGTGGGTACTTTGGATGCAGCAATTGGCTAAATTGAATAAGGATTTGATTAAGCTCTTCCTGTGCAAATTAAGGAATGTATGCACCCGAGGCATGCAGCTAGCGTGGGAATCGGTTTTTTTGAAACACTAAACTCACGCACATATTACGTCTGGTTGGTTTGGCTCGTAAGTACTGTATTTTATATTGGGCTGGCCCGGCAGTCTCGACAGAGATAACGACAAAATCGCAAAGTTTTGATGCTTGCGAGAAACGATTCTCGGATGTAGATACTTGCGTTTCTCGCCAGCCCTTCTTGACAGCCCTGCACCCCTAGCCAAGTTACAAACGTTTCGTATCGATTCTCCTTCTACAATCGTAAACGCCTCGGCGTAAGCGATTGTAGAAAGCGCTAAATTGGTAGCCAAGTTGACACGACTGAGTCGATCGCTCGTTCTCTAATGTCTGTAGAAAAAACCTACACTTTAGTCTATATATGGTGAGCGTCCTACCAAAGAGTTTAGCGATCAACATTGTAGAAACGATAACATTCTATTCTATCATTTTGAACGATGTTAACTTGTCTACGAATTTTCTATTCGTTTGTGTTGATCACGTGATTTAACGTTGAGATGATGTCATTCCCATTCATTTGAATAGTTTTCTACTAGCGTTAACGATTGTATAGATTGTCAACTTAGCTAGGGGTGCTGGTGTCTGCAACTCCATGTCCAAGGCGCGTATTGTCTTGAGCGTTTGGGTGGGAAAAAAGGTCAGCGACGCCTCTATGTAACTGATAATGAACTTACGGAGTAATTAGGTTACTTAACTGGGACCTCCATGTAGGATGCAAAAGCAAGCGAAGCGAGATCGAACTGTTTAGCAATCCACCTCGGATAGGTAAGGTTTTTATGACCGTTCATTCAGAAAATCTGACGCAGAAGCGAGTTTGAAAATGTTAGTACCACTGGTATAAGCATGGTTTTATTTTGACAGTCCCTAGCTATGATGATTACAGGAACTTTGGGCCCCCTATGTTGTGGATCCGTGGGCTCTTGCTCAGAGTGGCCAATGGAAAGATGGCCCTGATGGACTGAAATACATGACTAGAAAGAGAAGAGAAGGTAAGAGTGGATGATTAATATGAGATCCGCCTTTTTTACTGCATTGGACGTCTTTCCCTTTTCTAAAAACGAGTCTTATTTAGAATTTGTGTAAAAGCCAAAGAAAGGCATTGTGAATTTGATTATTTTGTATAGTTTAGCAGTTGTTGCCAAGGTCAACCGTCCAGACAGCTTGTTTAAACAAAATTGGTATTATTGATCTGACCTGAGTACCTACACATTAAACTAGCTGTACATAGTAAATGGCGTCATTTAGATTCGTATCACTATGTTGGAATTGTAGTTAGCTCTGCGTTAGTCATGCAACATGTTGATATAGAACTACGTAGGTTACAAAAACTTTCAAGTTTCTTCCTTCTATTTCTATTTAGTTCAAAAAAATGTCCTAGTCCTAGTGTAAGTGTTTTCTCCCATACAAAAATCAAACAAATCTTTTTTTTCTCACGCGCGGAATACTAATACCATCCATCCACACGTTAGTATTACGTAAAGGGAGGTAGGTATACCAGAGACATTTTTTTTAAAGTTTCTAATGTACCTAGAGTATGGAGCTCGATTTTCGTACCACTGTGCATCGCGTTGACGCTCCGTTAGCGTCGCGATTGCGTACCGTTTACCGAACATTAACATTTTATTTACAAGCCTAAGCATTTTAATTTACAATTAAGGATATCTGGCATGTCCAAAAAGGGATGAGCAAAGTTGTTTCTTAGATGTATGAGGAAAATTATTATTATTCCACTCCATGAGTGCAATTATCCAATTGTCTATTTACACACCTGTTGAGCAAATGATGTGGTTTTTTACCTTAGCGATGATGTCATCTTCGACCGTAGCTAGCACTGCAAACACATCTTCCGCTTCTATCTGACCTGTCAGTATGATTGTCAGGTTCTCAGGACGGTAGAATTTCTTGTGGAAATCTCTCACCTGTTAAAAGTATTCTTGTTTACCATGGTTTTTAAGGGCAAAAATAAATGTCTGTGCTACATTGATTTTATTTCAAACTAGCTGTGCCCCGTAGCGTCGTCTGCGTGAAATTATTACAAAAATATATTTTCTCTATTTGGATCCGATTTTGTTAACAATTTAAGGGTTTTAATTTTTTTGCAAGGACACATGTTTTTTTTTTCTAAAATAAAAGTAGCTTATGACAATGTTACTCTACTATAACATCAGCTATCTGTTAGTAAAAGTTCCGTCAAAATCGGTCCAGCCGTTACGGAGATTAGCCGGAACAAACTGACAGACAGACAAAAACTTAAAATAATGTTTTTTTGATGTACCGTACCTAATATACTTTCGTAATTTTGTATGCATTCAGTAAAAATCTGTTATTATAAAATTACAACAAACAGACACTTAAATTTTATTTATTTGCTTAAAAGATTTTTTTGAGGGTCATAATTGAAAAAAAAAAATATATAACTTCTTGGGATGTACCGACTAGTTCCAATTAGTTGGGAAAGCAAACTATCAGGCCATATTTGCAGTCGGCGACTATTTCGCAAAAACGCAGGCTAAGCGGCAAGAGATTGAAATGATTTTTTTTTTTTTTTGTTAATTGTTTCTACATTTTAATCAGCCTTACGTTTGTTAAATGATCTAGGAATTGTAGCTCTTCCTTTGATAGACAAAATTGAACTTATATCAAGATAAATAAAATTGTAACATTTTACAGAAAATATAATTTGTAATTTCTATGAGCAATGGCAGCTGCAAACAACTGCATTTTATGATGCACTCAATGCGAGCAACTCGGCTGTACATGAAACACCAAGGACATGGCTGATACCCCTGGTACTCTATTGAGAGCAATGATCGGCTTGGCCCAACTACCAACTAGTCAGCCAAAGTTATAGTCGGCCCATCTCTATTATCTTCCCATTAGAATCTTTTAGGAATTGGAAATTATTTTAAATATTTTTGTCACTATATTTTTCTTTGGTGCTGTACGCAATTTGTAAGATTATCAACTTACTTTGGTATTATCAGTAGATGTCCTAAGGTTCTTCATAATGCCACCAGTTTCAGCTGAATAACCACTTTCAGGATACATTGCACGCAATAATTGTAGCTCACATCTATAACAAATATTTAGCTCATGTCAATTTCTTGAGTTCCTATAATTCTTACTTAATAAAATTAGCACCTACAGTTTGGCCGCTGAGAGAATGCGTTCCTGACAGGTCTATTAGTATTATTGGTGATGGTATATAACTTACAGCTTCGAAAACTTACCTATTATTCTATCTTTGCCCTTTTTACCCTATTAACATTTAATATAATTAAAAACTATATAATTAAATCAAGTAACAATAAATGTTATAATTTTGCTCTAAAGTTATGTACCAACTGACAGACGTCAGGAACGCATTCTCTTAGCGGCCAAACTGTAGTTTTCAGATTTTTTTCCTTACCTACTGTGGGCATTATTCTCCCTTCCCTGCATTTCACAATACACAACACCAGCATCCTCTCCATCACCATCAATATGGTGGACCTCCGTTATGAAACCTTCATCAGTGAGCGTTGGCCGCAGTATATGGTCCAGATATATGGGGATCAGTGTCAACATGCCAGCATCTCCAGCAGTATACACAGTATAACAAGTGTGGTCCGTATCGGTCCATGCATTCGTACCATGACCCATACAACGGTTGGCCAGTAAATCCAGGATACCTTTGTATGGGTACCGCTCAGAACCAAGGAAGATGAGATGCTCCAATGTGTGGGGCAGACCGTCATCATCGTGGGCTTCAGTTGCTATAGGACAATAATAAAAGCAAATGTGTTATAATACTAATAATATGTATAAAGCGGTAAAGTGTAAGTTTAGTTATAGAGAGTTATCTTCAACACTACAGACCTAATTCCAAAAATTATTTCACTAATAGGAAGCTACTTTATCCCCGAGTGTCGTAAGCCATATTTAAAACGTTCTCGAGGGGTAATTTCCCACCATAACTAGTTATGGTAGTAATAGTAGTATAGTTAAAGTTCTTATCTGTTTTCTGTTATCATTGTTTGCAAATGGGATTAGATTTTCGTATTTGTTCTGTGAAATATTGTGATCCAGCTGTGTATCGAATATTAAAGTCCACGTCGTGGGTAACTTCGTAGGTAGAACGAAAATAAAAACTTTTGTAATTTTAAAATATTTTTCTGTTTTCCTTTAAGAGAATGTATTTTTTAAGAAAATCTTACCCAGACAAAAGAAACCGTTGACCAGAGGTCCCTCAGCTCCTGCTATGATGACGGTGATACCGGTCTTCTCCGACACATATTTGTTCACAGGAATCACATCCGATGCTTTCGTTGACGATACCAATTTGAAGTGAGACATTCTGAATTTATGCCGCACTTGGTTTATGTACTAAATGTTGTTTGAGAAACACTAGTAAGTTAGGAGACTTATCCACAATATTCACCGGCACCCGCCTGAACCACAATAAATCAAAGCACGGTGTGACCAGATTAAATTTTACAAAAATACCGAGGCACCTCAAAAAAATACTAAAATGTACCGACTTACATAGGACAGATATACCAATAAAAATACTGATTTTCCTATTACGTTTTATTTATTCATACTCACAATAAATGTTAGAGTTATATTTTAACATCCTTTTCGAAGGATTAAAATTTACACAACCTCCTCCATCCTTAACACCTTGCTACTATCTGACACATTTTTGAAATCTGTTTCTTTGGTCCGTTTTTATTAAATTTATCTGTAAAAATATGCGCTCGCAAAATTCCCGAATTATCGAAAGAAAGTCCTCAAAGATTAAGTCGAATGCAGAAGAGACAATCATTTCACTTGAACCTTAGTAGACAATTTGATACTAATAATAAAATATCTTCCACTTCGCAGCTAAGCGCGCGGATTTGCAAATACCGTAACCGCTCACATGCAAAAATTTTTGCAAGTTTTCAAAACATTTTCTGCCCGATCCGATAAAAACACCTGTAGCTCAAAAACTACAAGTCCTAGAGCAATTTCAAAAATACTGTTGTCAAGCTGATTAGTTATGGAATCTACTTATCTAGAAATCAAAATGAAATACTTTAATTATATACTCCAAGTCATAATGTATAGCAAAAAATAGTTACAAAAACTGATATTTCGCTAGAAATATCAGTTTTCTCTTAGTTTTTTATCCATTTTAACATTAAAGAAATAAACTAGACTATATTTCCTTTCCAACAAGACCACAATCTCATTTATAGCTCAATAGCATCATATCTAAATATACTTATGAAACTAGATACTCACTGTTTGTTTACATCTGGAAACTAATTTTTGCCAGCCGGTGTTGGATGAAAAAACACACAAACCCACATGTTTTTTGGTGTAGATAGTTGAACAATCTAATCACCTCACTAATTAAGCACTGTTTTTCCCATTTCACACACGTTTTAGTCACTAAATCACGTATTTCTTCACACAACACAATCACTATAGGTACATATAATAACTACTTTTTCACGGGCGAAATATTGCAACTTCGAGATTCCAAAACGAATTTACGTTGACAAAATAATGAAGCACGGTTCACAAGGATAATTTTGATATATAATAGTATCAGCTACCATTAAAAATACCAGAGTTATCACGACATTTGCTGCGCAGGTAAATTCGAGTGTTCACCGTCTGTCAAATGACAGTTTTTTTTTTTTTTCTGCAAGTTGTCTATGGAGTAGTGTTGCGATGTTTGATTTTATTATTGAGGAATTTAGTAACGAATTGAACACAGAGGTATAAGCTCTAGAGGAGACAGTTTTAGACGGTTTTTAATGCAGTTTTTTTTTAGGCGGGTGCGCGCCATACAAATGTACTAGATAGCTATCAAGTGTAATGCAGCCATAACGCAAATGACCCAGATAGCTGCGGAGAGGTTAAGTTTAACCTTTTGAACGCCACGGTCGTGTATAGCCGACAAATGAAAACGTGCCCAACACGCCACCGTCGTCTATAGACGACAAGAAAACGACATTTTTTTAGTACAAAATAAATATACTAAATTAAGTTTTCTGTGTTCCTTTTTCCTATTATTTAAAACTACATTAATGAAATATTGTAAAATGGCCTAAAGATATATTCATTAGTTATATTTCACTTGAAAAAATAATAATCAAAAATTGCTAATCGAAATTCGTAAAAAAGTGTCCTTCCTCACGCCACAGTCGTCAAGACACGACAGCTAGTGATGTACCTATCACTAGCTGTCGGTAAGGTAACTTATATTTCAAATCTATGGAAATATTTTATTAAAAGTAGCCTATTACTTCGACAATTATTTTTTATAACAACTATTCGTATCTAAATATTCCTAATGCTTAATATTTATAAAATTGTGGAAAAAAAAACATAATTATCCTATTTTAGTTTAATTTCAGATGTCACGGAAATCTTAAGTAGATAGATGAAATTTATTGCATATTTCATTTGTTCATCATATTTTTCATTTTGGTTGGCAACACTAAAAACAGTGAATACTAGAAGTAATCTATCGGGTAGGTTTCTTATTTACAATTTTTGTTATATTATGTGATAATTATGTCTTCTCCTGATCCTGAGGATATAAGTAGCCGGACCTTCACCAAGTTTACTAAGTGATGTAAGTCGTAAATGGAAAGCATCGCCAAACGAACAACTTTTTGCAAAGAAAACAAAAGAAACGCAAGTTTCTTCGGAACATAATTATAACGAGTGCAATTATGTATCAAATTATCAACGGAGCATATGGGACGCAAATGAATTAAGGTGTGATGTCTCCAAGTTACCTCCGGTGGATTTTAACCAACCAGGGCCTAGCGACCCACGAAATGCGGCGTTCGGAAGGCTAATCGCTT
Source organism: Xestia xanthographa (assembly GCA_905147715.2). Taxonomy (NCBI): domain Eukaryota; kingdom Metazoa; phylum Arthropoda; class Insecta; order Lepidoptera; family Noctuidae; genus Xestia; species Xestia xanthographa. The sequence goes on along the minus strand of LR990655.1, from coordinate 19,138,874 downwards.
TTGAACTGGATCGAGTGCCAGAAGAAAAACGTTCAGTAACTTACGTCAATTTACTGAACGTTATTAGAAAAGTGCGACAGCAAAAGGACTGGGATGGATGACATAAGTTTGCCAAGTTACGTGGAATCTGATTAAGTTGTTTTAAATACTATTCATTTATTATGTCCATGTCACATCCCTACTCGCATGTGCGAGGAAGTTGCAAAAGTCGTGCCAGCCACGCCAGAGTCGGGTATTCCCGACAACGAATGACGTCACCAACGAGATTAGTGATGTACCTTATTCATATTTGATTTATTCGTTTGTAGTTCTAATGTCTACTTTTAGGTTGTTTAGTACTTTGTATCTGGTGTTTAATGATAGTATGATACTAAATAGGGTCAAATTAATTAAAAGAATATTACAACAAGTAATATTTTATTTAAAAAATATAGAACGAAAAGCAATGATTAATTATCGATAAGATAGTTATCGATAAGATGTTGGAATCCCTATTTTTTTTGTAGGTATTTGTGCTGATTTTGTGGCTTGGCGTGGAAGGGGCGCCGATGCGTTTACGCTCTGGCGTTCAAAAGGTACTACCTATTCATGCAAGTGAAAACTTAAAAACTAGACATTGTTTTGAAAATTATCGATAAACTAGCGGTCCGTCCCGAATTCGTCCGGGTAGACTGATATTTATGAAACACAACGAATTTGAATGTGTGCAATCTGGAAATTACGCTCTATCTAATAGTGCAAACCGCATTAAAATCGGTCCAGCAGTTGTAAAGTTTTGGCGAACACATTCTGCAAGTCTGATTAATATTAAGTATTGATTGATAATTGTTTAGGTAGTATTACAATACTACAACGCCGGCAACGGACGTCTCTCTTGTCATATGTAACTTACTCATCTTTGCTCATAGATAACATGTACCTATAAATAAAATAAATAAATAAATAAATATTGCTGGACATTACACACAGCGCCATCTAGTGCCACACTAAACAACGATAAAACAAAAGTAAAAACAAGTAAAACAAAGTACAAACTAAATCCGGGAAAGTCCCCAAAGTTCGCGTTCCGGGGAATTCCGCAAACATTGTCGCAAAGACGATCACTCACTACGGTGTTGCCATAACTTCAACCAAAATATACCCAAAAATACTGACTGCCAGCAATATACCTGAAAATATACTGATGTTCGGAAAAATCGATGAAATATACTGAAAAAGTATTAAAATACTGAATCTGGTCACACAAGCAAGTGATGAAATGTGATGATTCGGCGAATGAAATAATTTCATACAGGTTATGTCAAAACTGACAGTCTGTCAAATTCGAATAGGAATGTCACCGCTACCATACTTCTCAAGTCAATGCATTATAGATAGTGATGTGCAGCGTGTCGGTAACCGTTACTAGACATATTTACCGTAACAATTCCAATTTTGAAGTAGCAGCATGTCTTTCTATTTTTGCCTTTTCATTATTCATGTGACTTCATAGCAACAACGTAACGAGGAAATCGATTCGTGAATGAGTGTGGACTGAGGTATAGTGAAAGGACTGAGGTAATTGAATCCAAACAGATGTTTGGATTAAATGACCTACTATTCGATTTTTTTATGTCTACCGACACAGCTGTTTGACTGTTTGAGCCATAGATAATACACTATATAATACAAGAGTTTGAGCATTTAGGACCTTAAAACCATAACCGAAATACTTCGTGTTCTGTTAAAACTATAGGCGTTTGCAACGAGACGCAGTTGCGGTTTCGTGTCCGCGTTAAACTGATTAAAGCCTTTATGATGAAATCGGTAGACAGTATGTATGGTGCAGTCAGTATGTAGGAGTTCCAACTTACAACAACTATGTATTTGATAAAAGCAGAGATTCAATATTATTGATTTAGTTACAAAAAAACGGTTAATTAAAAGCGCTTAAATCAAAACCAGTATTTCAAAAATTCAGTGTGGATTCGTGATAAATCATCAGTGAAAACGCCTAGCCTTTTTACCTGACTGCGCCAGAAGGAGGGGTACATGTATGTGGGTATATTTCTTTGGCACGCTCTGCAGCCTAAACGGCTTGATGGATTTAAACTTGAGAGGTGTCGTTAGATTCGTCTTAAACGTGAAAGTGTCACTGGGTACATAAAACTGGCCAAGTGCGAGTCGAACTCGCGTGCAAAGGGTTCCGAACTAAAAATATTTTTTTTAAATATCTCACATTCTATCAAGTGGGGTATCAAAATAAAGGATTTTAAAAATGGTTTACCAACATATATATAACTTATATGTTTCAATTTAATTTGGACTGATAAATGCTAAAAACAACAAAATATTTTAAAACAAAAACCTAAGATAATAAATATACCAATATTGCCGAGCTTTTTGTTGTTGTCCCTGTGTGTGAGCAGACAACATTTATATACCCTGGGCAACTGACAACAAGCGTGCGGCGTGTGCGCAGCAATATTAATAACATAAGCTGGGAGTACCTCCACGCAGTGAAGGCGGTAACAATTTATCTGGCTAAAACACCCATTAAGACATATCCATTTCATAATTGTACTAATTAACAATGAAATTCCCCTAAGCGATAAATTCATTCTATGCAAAAACTAAACATTGTAAAATAAAAAAAATATATTAAAAAAAAACAAAAAACCCGACTGCGTGAAAAAATGTGAAATAACTGAAAAGATAAAAACAAGCTAAGAAATATTTTTTTTTGGTTTTTAAGCGATCGTGTTGGACAATTTTCACAAACGCAGTCGGAGGCATCAAATGTCCTATGTCTACACTATGGTGTAGAGTTAACCACTGCTGAGTCATCGTGTACACTGTGTCTGTGAATGAATAGAAGACTGAATGGGATATAATTAGGATAAGAAGAAGAAGCTTGTGCAGCTTCTTCTTCTTATCTCAATTAAATTGTGGTAAGAATACACAAATTATGATGATAATAGGGTATATGCATGTATTTATTTTATATTTTTAATTCATAGTTTACAACGTTTTAACATAGTAAAAAATATAAATACTGATTAAAAATGAAGTTAAATAGGTAAAAAAAAATAATTAAAATAGAGAATAATTTTGAACTGTTTAAACGCCGCCATTTTCGCGCGCTCTGTTGATGACGTCAGTCGTGCTGTGCTGTGACATGACTGCCCAGTCCATTCATCCATTGTTTACTAACAGGTGTTCTCGTTGTTAACTTAATTTCACCATGAAAAAAGCTCAAAAGCAACCTTCTATGTATTGCGTTGTGCCTGAAATAAAGACAATATCAAAAGTACACCTGATAATTAGTGTTTTTTCGAGTCCCGGTAGGTGCAAAAATACGTAAGAAATGGTCAAGGTTATGCGAAGAGAAGAATTTATATCAGCAACAATTTGTGGTGGCGCGGCAAGCGGTCTCAGGGCTTTGCCCCCTGACGGCGGAGGCAATACCTGGACCCGCTACTGCGGATCCCGTTTCTATGGAGGACACTTCCAAAGTCCTGTTGGGCGCATGAAAGTAACATGCGCCCCTGAGTGATTGTTGTGAACTTGTGAAGATTACTTTGATGTAAATATATGATGTAGGTATTTCGATAATATGATTTCAGTTAGGTCAGAAGTAAGTTTTGTATTGAAAGTCAATCACACAAGCATTAGATAACTGTATTTAAATCCAGTTTACAAAGTTGTGTGATTTCGTCTATTGTTTTCTATGTAAGTAAACAAAAAAAAAACAACTATTCAGCTCGGTTCCTAAATTATACCATAGCAGAACCGAGAGATCCCTTCAGACACTTTCATCCCTTGAAGTTATACCTACATACATGTTTTGTTTAATTTACAATTTAAACTATCTTTAATTACAGATACCTAAATGAGGATACACAAAATTATGTATAATACATACAACATGATGAAATAAGAAGGTGTAAATGTGATACTACTATTATTAAATAAAGGAGTTCTGCCAGTTCTGCCTCACATATTCCATTGCCAAACCTCCTGTTATAAGAATGGGTGCTATCATGAGAAAATGGTTCAGTTCTTCCCATATTGAAGAAATTAATTCATTGGAGAATGAAAATAAACTACTTATTGATGAAGCTGTGCATTAGCAAATACTGCAACATCACCAATAAAATCAGTTGCCAAAAAAATTGTTTGCCGACAGCCAAGATCGTATGTCAATGTCTGGAAGGGCTACAGATGTTATGATAGTTCAAGACTGGATATTTGGAGTGTTTAATATCTAACCAAGCAGTGATGGCAGACAGAAGATTCAAAGATTTGTCATGTTTACTTGAAGCTTAAAGATGTACACTTATACAACCACCTTCAGTTTCAAAGTTGTCCCCGAGCACTAAACATGTAGTAAGCTATCAAAACAGATTGTGGCGTTGAGGATACATGTGGAACGTGTAATAGGTTAAGGGAGTATGACATGATGCTACCTCATGCTTGTGTAGACCACATTAAATCCAATGATAGATAAAGTAATAATAATAGTTTGTGGTTTAATACTATAAATTAATTAATATAATGCAGGATGTTTTATTTAATAAAAAAGTAAATTCAAATTAAATTTTGTTTTATTTCAAATACACTTTATAACTCAAAGCTTATTTCAATTTATAAATTTAAGCCTTTATAAGTTTATGGCTTGTACCAACTGAAGACAGTTTGGATTTCTTCCAATAGCAGTCAACGCAAGTAGTTGATGGGTCTTCACTTATCCTGTGCAGTAACCCCAAAAAGGCAATAGCATGCTTACACCCTCCTTAAATAGAAAACAATTATAATTATTTAAATAGCATTGACTAATTAGTGCTAAATATGTATGTAAATCACAGCTGCTATCATTTGATATTTCCATTGTACTAAATTTAGATTATATTATTTAAACAGATAAAAGGAATGCAGGAATGATGGTACGGCCACATAATGAGAAGAGATGATCCACCTACCTCTGTGTGCTGAACAATCTTCACAGTTAACAGATAGGATATTTCCTTCAGTTTCATAGCAAACAGCTGTTACAGCATAACATTTCTGTCCCACGTTATGCTCAGGTGCTATTCGAGCTCTAACCACACAAATCCCATCTCTTCTTTTTTTACTTGTACATATCCTAATGCTGAATGTCCATAGGATTCACATTCAGATCTTGAACAAAAAGTATCAATTATAACTTAAACATATAATTTTCTGCCAAATAACATAGAAAATATCGTAATAAACTAGACAGACCGCTATTAACATCACATGTGATTAGTTTTAGCAATAACATAGTGTCTAGGTAGGCAGTTTCGTTTAACATTTGTTTGTTTTACAAAAATCAAAAATTATAGGTTATGTTTACTGCTTATCATAATAACATAATTAGAATAGCTAACATACTGTGGTATAAAATAATTACCTTGCAGCTTTTAATCCTTTTACTTCAGCGGACGTAGGATTTCATTGAATAAAAGCCGACTGCATGAATGCATCTATTCTCGGCAGATTATCCGATTGTACTTTTACAAAACCACTTTCAGTCATTGTCGTAATGATTTCTAATCTCAATAGGATGCTAAAATTTCACTTATACAATAAATTAATTCACAACACTCACGTTATTACTAAGTTTTAGAATCAAAGAGCTGCAATGCCATACAAATGTAAGCAGTACGAACTTGTTTATAGAGCGTTTGACGTCACGTTTCGTTTCAACCAATGGTGATGCGTTTTAAAAATTTGAATTTCGCTCGCAAATTTTGCACTTTTATTTTTAATTTTTAATAATTATAAAGACATTAATTACTAAAATAATGGTTTAGATTATATGTCCTGCCAATAAAGATTCGGAATAAAAATATTTAAACCAAATTTAAATTACATGCATATTCCCTATTGGGGAATAGTACATTGTTACCCTAGGGGTGAAAGTAACTTTTTAGTCCCGAGACGGGGTTTGGTGCCCGAGCGAAGCGAGGGCGCTAATAGTTCGAGGGACTAAATAAGTCTTTAACCAGAGGTAAACACTGTGCTTTTCATTACGAATACAAGGAAAGTAAAAAAAAAAACATACAACTCGAAAAAACTAATGAAGATCGGAATTCGAATGGGGTAGATGACACACCAATCAATTGAGATACTTTTTAAGAGCTGTCAAAACGCGGTTCTCTAATAGACTTTGTATGGCAATAGCCTACTGTGACGTCACTGTTTATTCAACTCAATGACTCGACTATTTATTGATTTCAAAGCAACTAAAAATCGAATTTGCCAATTAATTGAAAATAAATCGGGTTTTCAGGCCCAAAAAAAGTGTTTTTTTAGAGAAAGGTGTCTTGGAATTATTGTTTTATGCATGGTGTCATCTACCCTATTGCCGCTTTCCCACCTATTTTGCTTTTTTTTTCTGTGGCCGGCCAGCTATTCAGCCAATACCTATTTTTCATTTTCATCACCGAAAAATGGTAAATATTTTTCCCAAATCTATGTTATTTTATAGAAATAGTTGAAACTTAATTAAAATAAATATATTTAAAATATATATATTCTTTAATTAATCCTTAACTATAAGTTATTTCAATTTTACGTCGTGGCTGTATAGAAAGTTGGAACATGGTTTAATAGAAAAAAGAACCATTTTTTTTTTAATAATTTGACAGCTGTCAGTTGAAAACGATTCTCCCTAGGGCTGAAAAGTATTACTTTCAACCCGCTCCTCAGGCAACTTCAGACCTACTTTCAGAGTATGAGTAATGAAAAACATTTTACATACAAACATAACGTGAGTGACTGAATGTTCAAAATTCATATTTTTAGTGAAGTGAGCCCTAAAACACTCTCTTTAATGTTTGTCTTTGAGAGCAGCGGTGGCCCAGGGGTGGCGGCCCCGACTTACGAACAGTAAGTCGTGGGTACGAACCCAGACAGGCGCATTACTTTGTGTAATTTATTTCATCACCACTACTCTCAAAACAGTGAAGGAAAACATCGTGAGGAAACCGGCATGTCCTAGAACCAAAAAATTCGAAGACATGTGAGTTGTGACATCTACCAATCCGCACTGGGCCCGCGTGGTGGATTATAGCCCATTCCCTCATAGAGAGGAGGCCAGTGTCCCAGCAGTGGGAACATTAATAGGCTGATGATGATGATGATGATGAATTTGACTGAAGAATTTGTCTTGAGATTTTCTTAGTTAAATTTTCCCTGAATTTAAGCAGGCAACTGGCCAATTGTTTTATAATAATGTACTTAACAATAGAACTTATGTAGCACCATTCAGTCACAATGATGTTTATTTTAGGCAACAATTAGTTTAATAATTAATTTAGTCGCCATTTTCTAAAGGTTAGTGACCTATCCTCTCCGCAGCCAAGCGCGCGGATTTGCAAATACCGTAACCGCTAACTTGCAAAATTTTTTGCAAGTTTTCAAAACATTTTCTGCCCGATCCGATAAAAACACCTGTAGCTCAAAAACTACAAGTCCTAGAGCAATTTCAAAAATACTGTTGTCAAGCTGATTAGATAAGGAATCTACTTATCTAGAAATCAAAATGAAATACTTTAATTATATACTCCAAGTCATAATGTATAGCAAAAAATAGTTACAAAAACTGATATTTCGCTAGAAATATCAGTTTTCTCTTAGTTTTTTATCCATTTTAACATTAAAGAAATAAACTAGACTATATTTCCTTTCCAACAAGACCACAATCTCATTTATAGCTCAATAGCATCATATCTAAATATACTTATGAAACTAGATACTCACTGTTTGTTTACATCTGGGAACTAATTTTTGGCAGCCGGTGTTGGATGAAAAAACACACAAACCCACATGTTTTTTGGTGTAGATAGTTGAACAATCTAATCACCTCACTGATTAAGCACTGTTTTTCCCATTTCACACACGTTTTAGTCACTAAATCACGTATTTCTTCACACAACACAATCACTATAGGTACATATAATAACTACTTTTTCACGGGCGAAATATTGCAACTTCGAGATTCCAAAACGAATTTACGTTGACAAAATAATGAAGCACGGTTCACAAGGATAATTTTGATATATAATAGTATCAGCTACCATTAAAAATACCAGAGTTATCACGACATTTGCTGCGAAGGGAAATTCGAGTGTTCACCGTCTGTCAAATGAAAGTTTTTTTTTTTTTTTCGGCAAATTGTCTATGGAGTAGTGTTGCGATGTTCGGTTTTATTATTGAGGAATTTAGTAACGAATTGAACACAGAGGTATAAGCTCTAGAGGAGACAGTTTTAGACGGTTTTTAATGCAGTTTTTTGGGAGGCGGGTGCGCGTAGTACAAGCGTGACAGATAGCGCTTATGTGTAGGACAGTGATATACAATGTGTGACAGATAGCTGCGGAGAGAACACGATTCTATGCATAATCAAGCTTAAGGCTGATGCTCCAGGGTAGTCCGCGAAATTCAAATTTTCTTACGTTTTTGGCAAATTGCAGGCCAGTGCTAGGTTGTATGTTGATTAAAATATTGGACGCGATTGTAAGACGTATATAGTTACAGAATTATAATCATCAAATTCATCAATACAACTCTCCAAGTTCATAAAGGTCGAGAAACGATTTTTTCAAGGTCAAAGTCATTGCTAGACCTTTATGAACTTGGAGGGTTGTATTGAAGGTTTTGATGATTATAATTCTGTCACTACATACGTCTTACAATCGCGTCCAATATTTTAATCAACATACAACCTTGCACTGTCTTGCAATTTGCCAAAAACGTAAGAAATTTGAATTTCGCGGGCTGGTCGAAGCATTCACCTTAAGAACATAAATACATATTTATTTTATTACTTATCTGAATATTAATATTCAAATATAACTGGTACACGCTGACACGCCAGTTTTTTTTAGTTTAAACCTTGAATTTCTAGTTTTCTTTTAAGGTCATAATAACAATCGCAATATCCTGGATTTTGTATTATATTATTGATTATGTAATCTGTAAACATGTAAATTATTAATTTAAATCGCACGTGAATAAAAAATGCTATTCGCGTTTATTATTCCACGCTTATGTAGGTACAAAGAAGCAGGTGATTTTTAGGGTTCCGTACCCAAAGGGTAAAAACGGAACCCTATTACTAAGACTTCGCTGTCTGTCCGTCTGTCTGTCACCAGGCTGTATCTCATGAACCGTGACAGCTAGACAGTTGAAATCTTCACAGATGATGTATTTCTGTTGCCGCTATAACAACAAATACTAAAAACAGAATAAAATTAATATTTAAGGGGGGCTCCCATACAACAAACGTGATTTTTTTGCCGTTTTGTCTAATGTATAGATAATGGTACGGAACCCTTCGTGCGCGAGTCCGACTCGCACTTGGCCGGTTTTTGTATACCAAGATTCCAAATCCAAACAGTTAGGTAATAATCAGCTTAGGTACCTTTTTACCTAAGATGTTTGGCGGAATATGATGAAGAAGTCATCATCATTTCTTAGCTGATGAAGGTCTAATAATTTTAAAAGTTTACAACTTTTGCTATTTTTATTGCTCACGTATTATGCATTGGATATCAATTTTAAAACTCGCAAATTCTTTCTTCTATTACTTTTGCATAATATACAGGGCGTAAGCAGACTCATCACAAAGCCATCAACGATGATGGATGAATTGAATAGTATGGGGGTCGTGGAGGTGACTAAAGTAAAAATCTTACATTGAAAACTTGTATTAAAAAAAAATGACAAAAAGTTGGAACTTTGACCCCCAATATCTTCGTAACTAGAAGGTTCCCAGGTATTGTGTAGAACAAAAAAATGATCGCAATGACGGGGAGAACAAGTGCCTTTCGGCTTCATTAAGAGGTTTTTTATACTTCTTATACTCACAAACTTTCGTATTTATAATTTAGTAAGGATTTTATTGCTTTTCTTAACAATTCTTGTTTTCCTATATTCCAGGCATGACCCTTCACCGCAACTCGGCACTGCAAGCGGGCGTGGGACAGATCTTCGACCGCGTACTCTCAGAGCTCTCTCTGAAGATGCGCACTCTGCGCGTGGACCAGGCTGAGTACGTCGCGCTCAAGGCGATCATACTGCTCAACCCTGGTAAGTCATACCTTGATGATATACAATGTGTTGAGACGAAAATATCACGTGAATAAGGTAGATGACACCATAAAACAATAATTCCAAGACACCAATCTCTAAAAAAAAAACTTTATTTTGGGCCTGAAAACCCGATTTATTTTAAATTAATTCCCTAATTCGATTTTTAGTTGCTTTGAAATCAATAAATAGTTGAGTCATTGAGTTGATTAAACAGTGACGTCACAGTTTGCTATTGCCATACAAAATCTATGAGAGAACCGCGTTTTGACAGCTCTTAAAAAGTATATCAATTGATTGATGTGTCATCTACCCCATTCAGTATTATGCAATCATGGTAATGGACCAGATCTATAAACGTTACTTACTCATGAACGTGTTACCCGTAAAGGGTCTACTGATATTTTTATTTCACAGAGATATGACATTTTTTTGTTTTTATACATGAATAGATTATTCAGTTTGACTTTTTGTTTGTTTCATTTGTTAGATAAAACCACTTAAAAGAAATGTAACTATAACTTGAATGACATCAAAACATATTTTTGATATAACATGTTCTTACAATTTTATAAACCTCTGTAAAATAAAAATAACGATAGACCCTTTTACTGCTAACACATTCAATTGCTGTTCTTAGGATTGCGACAAAACTGTCTAAGTACAATAGCAAGATATAGATGAGAACACGTCTTTGCTGTTTATAGATATCGGATTCAGTCTAGAGTGATTTTGAAAATACCAGCGCATTGGAAGTGTATTTTGTACAGATAAATAACTATTCGCGCTGAAAATCTGTTGTGTGACAAGGTTACAATGACTAAAACTAATCCTGTTGTCATGCCAGAGACATTTCTTTCTTGTTTCTACTTAACTAGCAGACGTCACGCGGTTTCACCTGCGTAGTTCCCGTTCCTGTGGGAGTACGGGGATAAAATATAGCCTATGTTACTCAGGGTGAAAGTAGTTTTCTAATTGTGAAAGAATTTTTGAAATCGGCGCGGTAGTTTTTGAGTTTATTCATTACAAACATACACACAAAAATACAAATATTTCCTTTTTATAATATTAGTGTAGATTAGTGTGGATGGACAGTTGGCCACTCTATTTTCATAACAAACCTCAAACGAAACACTTAACATTCACATATTTTTTCACGTGTAATAGAACAACAAATACAACATGTTAAAATTACTCTCCGTTTATTTTTTCAGATGTGAAAGGATTGAAAAACAGACCAGAAGTCGAAGTGTTACGAGAAAAGGTAATTTGCATACATTGTGTTTGAAATAACACCTGACCGCAGATACATTTGAATATTTTGAATACAATTTAAATGTTCACTGCAGGCTGCAGCGTTGTTTTCGCGACGCTCAATGTCCGATGTAATTATTACAATGAATTCGCGTTTGTCATATCACATTTGACCTCTTTTGCATTTGAAAGCGACGGACATTGAATTCTAAATTAGCCTTTGTTGCAAACACGTGGAGGATTATTAATAGAAGTTACTGCAACATAAGTTATGGTGTTGTTATATGTATAAAATTTTGCAGTTAAGGTGAAAGCGTCAGGGTAGCCCGCGAAATTCAAATTTTCTTACGTTTTTTGCAATTTGCCGACCAGTGCTAGTTTGTATGTTGATTAAAATATTGTTCGCGATTGTAAGACGTATGTAGTTACAGAATTATAATCATCAAAATCATCTATACAACCCTCAAAGTTCATAAAGGTGTAAAAATGACTATCAAAGTCAAAATCATTCCTGCACAGGTTATAAACTATCTATGTGCCAAATTTCATCCAAATCCATTTTGTAGTTTTCGCGGGAAAGAGTCACAAACATTCATCCATCCATCCATCCCCACAAACTTTCGCATTTATAATATTGTTATAGTCTCCGCTAGATAAGTAAGAATTAAAGGTCATTACTCTTTCCTTAATTTCTGTGCATTGGTACCCCGACAATACATTGTGGACCGTTTTTTATTACTAGAAAAAGTCAAGGATAAAGGTCGTTTTGGGACAAGTTTATGTCATTCTTTCTGTTTTCGGAGTTGTTTTTGAATAAATGTATGCGGGTTAATGACCTTTAATTCTTACTTATCTGGTGGAGACTATAGTAGGATTTAAGAGACTCGTGCAGTGTTACTATAATATTTGCCAATAGTATACACCACTCTAAGACATTTGTCAATGGCTGTAGAATTTCAGATGAGCTCCAAATATGCTCAGTATTTTACCGAGAAGCTTGAAGAAAGTTTTAGATGCGTGTGAGTGTGTGAGAGTTTGATAATTAAGGTTGGTGTGTGGTTCCCAGATGTTCACGAGCCTGGACGAGTACTGCCGCCGGTCGCGCGGCAGCGAGGAGGGGCGCTTCGCGGCGCTGCTGCTGCGCCTGCCCGCGCTGCGCTCCATCTCGCTGAAGAGCTTCGAGCACCTGTTCTTCTTCCACCTGGTGGCCGACACCAGCATAGGCGGCTACATCCGGGACGCGCTGCGCAACCACGCGCCGCCCATCGACACCAACATGATGTAACTGTAGCCCGCACACACCTTCACTCCCTACGAGGAACACAACTGGGTGGCAGCCCAGCATGAGGTAGCGACAGTGCTCGACACTGGAGATATGAGCAGCTAGATAACGACTATATTTCATTCTATTCTATCTTTAAACGAGAGCAACCATTTGCCGGTCAAAGGTTCGAGGTTAAAAGTTCTGGTTTCGGCCATTTAATTAAGGTTTGTTATATGGAAAGTTAGCTTTAGACGTCGAGTAGGCGTGTCGAAGTGGTTAGGAACATTTTTGAGGTTTTAGATTATAATCTTGATACCTCACGATAATGTACGTGCGTGTGACCGCCGCACGACCTCTGGGCCGATGTAGGAGTTTATCAAATAAACGGTACCGTATAAAATTGTTGCTGTAATTATAGGAACTTTGTTAACGTGAGCAAGATATTCTTTTCGGCAGCAAAATATAATTAAAAATAGGAGAAAGGCCTTTATTTAAAAAGTCGGAGACGACTTCGTGTCTTAGAAAACATTCTAGCTAAGCTGCTATGCAATGTACAGTGTAGTTTGTATCATAGATCACAGTTGGTTACGTCCTCTGCTAATAAGTACCTGGGTTATAAATAGCCCTCATTCTAAAGGCCCTTTATGTTTCGTTCACCTATTGAATTCGTAACTTTGAATAACAACCGAAACAACGTTGTATGAGGTGCGGGTCACGCAACATCAGCGCGTCGTGTGTCGGTGTGTGTACACGATGTACCTACGTGATGTACGTCGTACGATACATCGCGAACCACACATGTTAGGTAGTGTAAATGGGGCCGCCTCTTTTATTACGTAGAATATGATTAACGTAAATTAGTCATTCATTTATTAGGGAATTTTAATCGTCAGGTAGGTGTCCATAGCGAATTAATATAATCTTAGAATAATTAATGTGTAATTTTAACATTTACCAAATCTATCTTCAAAGCACGTAGGGTGGGGTGGTAGCCATTGAACCACCAAAAGTTTGAAGAGCTCTAGCACGGTAGTTATTAAAGTCTACGAAAATATTTTTATATCAGAAGATAGGTACCTAATTTAATAAGATACCAAACTGCGTTAAAAAAAAAACTAAATATTTGCTATAGCCTAATTAATACAGGTTTTTTTAAAACAAGTGAAATGGTTCATAGTGTACACCTAAGGGTACACGATGAACCGGGGGGGTGGTACTAAATGATCCAGGTGGTACACAATGAATCACAGTAATATAAAAACCGAAGATTGTTTGTTTTATGTGGAAAATAAATAAAACATATGTAAGTTTCATTATTTAATAGGTTTCGGCATAAATAAAAACTATGCAATCAGTCTTAAAACTTAATTTTTAACTGTAATTATAAACTTTTAAAAAGTTTTGAGAAGATAAACTATACATAAACTACTTAACTATACTTACTGCAAATTAAAAAAGAAAAAACAGTTTGTACTAACTAATTAACATTACTTTGAGGATTTATAACATCACCTATGTATTTATCACAATCAGTCTTAATTATTTTTGTATGCCTAAATCACAAATTGTACTTAACAATAGGTAAAAAATAGGAATAATCAGTTGGCTGCTTTTCTGACAGTCCCGACAAGTGCTTATCTATTCATCTTTGGATATCTTCTCCGGTGTGATACCCTTTTTTACGGGCTTCCCTTCCTACCGTGTTTCGTCCCATGCTGAAATAAACAAATAGTAATTATATTCACATCACATTTAACATTTAGAGGTTGACTGGAATAATACTCCCCACCTGTATAGATAGTTTAGGGACTGTACTTTGAGAATCAGAAGGTATATAATAATAACTCCGTAGAATGTGTAAAACTGAATGATTTATTTGGCAAAAGGCACGTCTTATATACAATTCTAAACTTACTTGCTAACTTAAAACTAACCAATAAAAATGCGTACATTAACAAAGATCACAATACAAAAACCAATAAGAAGTGAGATATTTCTACCAATCTAAATTAACTTATGCTAACCAATGAAAACATGTACATTATAAAAAATCAACATTAGCAAAAATAATAAACCAATAAAATTATAAGAATTTTAACCAATCGCGTCACAGCACTATTGTAGCAATAATTCCGCGGAGGGCGCTAGTGTGCTGCGGCATCGCTAGCGGCTTGCGGCGCCCGGGCCGCGCCAGCAGAGTCCGAGTTCGCGAGTTTATAAATATGAGCGACCTCGACGCGCGCGCTCAGAGGACATCATAAAAGGTCTCAAACCTAGGAAAGCCCCTGGCTCTGACAGAATCACCAACAAGGTGTTCAAACTTTTCTCCCCCGCCCTCATAGTATTACTAACCGCTATCTTCAATAGCGCCATGTCCAATAATATTTTCCCTCAGTCGTGGAAACAGGCTACCGTTATTGGTATTCCCAAACCGGGCAAGCCTAAATCTTCCCCGAGTAGCTACCGCCCCATTAGTCTTCTCAATGTCATAGGCAAAATCTACGAGAGGCTTATTTATAAGCGTCTCAAGGACTACGCCGAAGCAAAGAGCTTAATTCCGAAAGAGCAGTTTGGATTTAGATCCCAACACTCTTGTGTCCAACAAGTGCACCGCATTGTAGAACACATCAGCGACCGCTTCCAGCGAAGCATGATGACCGGTGCCTTGTTCTTCGATATTGCTAAAGCATTCGACAAGGTTTGGCACAACGGGCTCATATACAAGCTGTATCGGCTCGGTGTGCCAGATCGTCTAGTTCTCATCCTCCGAGACTTTTTGTCGAATCGCACCTTCCAGTACCGCATCGAGGGTGCACTTTCCGCCCCTCATCCGATTCGCGCCGGTGTCCCTCAGGGCTCGGTGCTATCCCCGTTAATCTTCACGCTGTTCACTAGCGACATCCCAAAGAGCAATACAGCCCAGTTAGCCCTTTTTGCTGACGACACGGCCATTTATTGCTCTGGAAGGAATCCCTCAAAAATCGCCAGCACCCTCCAAACCTCCGCAAACGCCTTAGGCGATTGGTTCCGGAGATGGAGAATAGAAGTCAATCCCGACAAGAGCCAGGCGGTACTTTTCACCAGGCCCCACCGCTCTGTTCCCCCGAACCCTAGTCCGATCACCATGTTTGACAAGCCGATCCCTTGGGAGACGCAAGCCAAATACTTGGGGGTCATCTTAGACCAACGCCTAAACTTTCGAGAGCACATAAGGACGGTACGCTCGCGTGCCGCCTTCGCTCTTGGTAGGCTCCACTATGTGCTGAATGCACGCAGCAAATTGTCACTTAAGTGCAAATTGCGTATCTACACCGCGTGCATTCGGCCTATCATGACATACGCGTGCCCCGTGTTCGCGCACTCAAAACCCTACCTAATCCACAGGATGCAGACCCTACAAAACCGTTTTCTCCGAAGGGCTACGGGCTCACCGTGGTACCTTAGGAACGAGCAACTTCACGTAGATCTTAAAATCCCAACCATTCAACAGTTCATGAAACGTCTTTCTAAGAGTTTCTTTGATAAGGCCGAGAAGCATACCAACCCCTTGATCTATTTAGCCGCCCATTATACCCCATCTAAAATCTCCAAGATTCGCCGCCCCAGGCATACATTACTCATTCCCGATGACCCCACCACCCTCATTCAAGAAAGCTGTAGGGAAAGTAGCACTCTACGTAAAAACAAACACAGATACAAACCGCGAACTCGAAACCGACCCCGCCACCGTGACGTACCGCGAGCGCAACCCCCCTGTAACATCACCGACCGACCCTTGCTCGACGAGCCAGCCCGCGCCGCTGAGCATGTAGCTTCAAATTCCCAAAATAATAATCCGACCCAGCCACCTTTGCTGCCCTCCCTCAATGACTCACTAAGCCGAGGCCCGAACTCCACAGGGAGTGCCCTTAGTGTTGTTCATTTAATTAAAAATCCTAGCTTGTAAGCCCTGGCTGGGGGCCTTAAAGTAATTTTTGGCCACCACAGGATAGTCCGGTTAAGCAGTTTGACAACCTTAACGTGTTGTGTCTGCGAGTGGTCCCATCAAAAAAAAAATAAAAAAAAAAAACGCGCGCGCTCACTGTCGGGAGGGCCGCCGCCGCGTGAAGACGTCTTGTAGAATGAGTTGCCGGGAAACTGAAGACACGTAAATGAAGATTGAAGACACGCGAAGAGAAGATTGAAGTCACACGAAGTGAAGACTTGAAGAGTGGCCTCATCAGCTCCCGACACTCTTATTTCTTTATTCAGGATTCGTCAAACGTATGAACAACAGCTCTTGTCAGAGCTATTGAAAACAGGAGCGTCAAAACGTGCGTCCTTATCAGGGCGGTTTGCTTCACTGTTTCTTTATCAGAGTGCGTCAAAACGTGGTATCTTGCTGTGATTGGTGGTGGCTACAGTACTCCCCCTCAAGCGAAGCGTACCGGCAGCTTGACGACACGGCCAGAGCGCGTTGACTTGATGGTGGCGGGCTGTGACGTCACGTTGGCTGTAGGTACTTCTGCTTGTTCTTGTTGCTTGGTAACGGTTTTCTTGGTACTGGTACTGGTTTGATTATTGGTAATGGTTGGTGTGGTAATAGCTTGGTTTTGCTTGGTGATGGTAATCTTGGTTGGAGGTAAGGTAATAGTTTGCTCTGAGATGACATATGCTGGCTTGAGTCGATCGATTGATATGTTGGCTTGCCGATTTGGTAGCTGTATTGTGTACATCTTATCTGTTCGGCTTATCACTCGATATGGGCCTTCATATGGAGCTTGGAGTGGTTTCTTGACTGCATCGGTTCTAACAAACACGTGACTGCAATTGAGTAAATCTTGATGCACGAATACGCGTTTGTTGTTGCTGTGATGCTCGGTGACGAGTTGCGGCTTGTTCGCTTGAATGACGTCACGAAGTTTTTCGACGTAGGTATAATCCATTGTAGGTGTGTAGGTATTTGATGCGAAGAAATCTCCTGGTAGACGTAAGTTGTAACCGTAGGTAAGTTCGGCTGCGCTCACACCGGTGTCAGTGCGTAGCGCGGCACGTAGTCCAAGTAGCACAGTAGGTAACTCGTCGATCCATGTACTTGCGTCGGATAGTTTGGCGCGTAATGCTGTTTTGAGCGAGCGATGCCATCTTTCGACCATCCCGTTGCTTTGAGGATGATACGGTGTTGTGCGATTTTTCTTGATACCCATTTGTTTCATTCGATTCTGGAACAGCTGACTCTCGAACTGGCGACCTTGGTCGCTCGTGAGAGTGGTCGGGCATCCAAATCTTGAGATCCAATGCTGGTACACGATATCGGCTATTCGATCAGCTGTTATTTCGTCGGTAGGTATTGCTTCAGGCCATTTCGTGAGTCGGTCGATCATTGTAACTAAGTAGCGATGACCTTGAGCTGTTGTAGGTAGTGGTCCTACGATGTCGACGTGTAGATGTTGAAATCGGTCACTTGGCGGGAAAGATGAGATGTTCGAAAATGTGTGACGTTGTATCTTGCTTTTCTGACAATGTAAACAAGTCCGAGTCCAACGGCTGATGTCTGCGTTCATTGATGATGGCCAGAAGTATTTTTGAGTTATGAGCTTGCGAGTCGTGCGCGTACCAGGATGACTGATGTTGTGCACGCTGTTGAAAACTTCTTGTCTATGTACTTCTGGTATGTACGGGCGTACATAAGGTGTTGATGTTTCGCAGAATAACTCGACGTCACTGTTAGGTATTGTTATTTTCTTGAGAGTGATGTTTGTTTCTTGGAATAGTTGTGCAATGTTGCTGTCCTTTTCTTGCGCGCTGGCTATTTCTTCGAAGTTTATTGTAGATGGGCAGGAGATAGTTTCGATGCGGCTGAGTGTGTCGGCGACTATGTTTTGTTTACCGCTCACGTGACGTATGTCGGTGGTAAATTCGCTGATAAACAAAAGTTGTCTCGTTCGTCTTGGTGTTTCAGTATTCGATTGAGTTTTTGACATGACGTATGTTAGCGGCTTCGTAGGGTTACCAACCATACTGTTAAAAACAGTATTATACTGTTTTTCACTACATTATACTTTTTACTGTTGAACAAAAATAAAGTATACAAAATACTGTTTTCAACGCATACATTATTAACATAAATTATTGTGTTCAAAAAGTTAACAAAAATAGTATGCGTCATTTCATTATAGTGTAGCTGGCCTAAGCCCAGCCCTCAGCCTTCGTTTTTGAGATTGTATCCTATCCTGCTATCTGTTTCTGCCAAAAATTTGATAAAAAATGAGCTTCTCATTTATTTTAATTATAATAATTGTAATGAGGCCTATGGAGCCTTAAAAAATGATAGTACATTGATTAGTTATGCAAGAAGCTCTAAAAAATATGTATTTAAAACTTTACAAAATATAAATATACCTACTGTTCATTTTTCTAGAATACTGTTTATTTTCCTTCTCAGACATAAATATACTTTATTTCTTGAAAAAAAAGTTGGCAACCCTAGGCTTGTGGTCGGTAAATATGATGAGATGGCGTCCTTCGAATGTCTTGCGGAAATGTTTGACTGCCATGTAGATTGCAAGTAGCTCTCGATCGTAGGTAGAATACTTCTTTTGTGCGTCGTTGAATTTCTTGGAATAATATCCAGCGGTTGCCATGTTTCGTTTATGTATTGTTGTAGAACGGCACCAGCTGAGTTGTCGGATGCGTCGCAGAATAAGGCAAGTGTTGCATGATGCGATGGGTGGGCGAGTAAAGCTGCGTTTATGATGCTAGCTTTACATTGCTGGAACGCTTGAGATGCTTCGTCGGACAATGTGATCGGAGTTTTGTCTCGCTTCTTTACGTTATGTAGGTATGAATTCAGTGGAGCTTGCAGAGCTGCGGCGTTAGGTATATGGTCGCGATAAAAGTTGATCATTCCGAGAAATCTTCGTAATTCTTCTATTGTAGTCGGTTGTGGGAAATCGGTGATTGCTTGAATTTTATATTGCGGGGGTTTGATGCCTTCTTTTGATACGGTGTAACCCAAGAACTGAACTTCTGACTTGCCGAGGTTACATTTGGCGGGGTTGATAGTGATGCCATTATCTTCCAATCTCTTGAGTACGATTTGGAGGTGTTCTCTGTGTTGGTCTTCGTGTTCTGATGCCAATAACAAATCGTCTATGAATGGGAAGACGAAATCTAATCCTCGTAGTAGGTACTTCATGAATGTAGCGTTGAAACGTTTGTCCCGCGTTCTTCAAACCGGGGCACATACGTGGGAATTCAAATAAACCCATTGGTGTGATGATGGCTGTTTTCTCGATATCTTCTTCTCTCACGCTCAGTTGTTGATAAGCGCGGTTGAGATCGATTGTTGAAAATATGGTTTTTTCCGGATAGGTGATGTGTGAAGTCTTTGATGCGTGGAACAGGATAGCGATCTGGTATGGTGATGGAGTTGAGTCGGCGATAGTCACCACAAACTCTAATGTCGCCATTTTTTTTTCGGCACGATGTGTAGAGGTGATGACCATGGACTTTTACTAGGTCGGCATAGTCCTTGTTCAATCATGTTTTCGAATTCTTTCTTCACTATTTCGAAGCGATGTGGTGGAATTGGTCGAGCTCGGCTGTGTATCGGTGGTCCTTTTGTTTCGATGAAATGTTGCACGTGGATATCGGAGTTTAGTTTCATCGATGTTAATCTCGTTATGCCGGGATATTGGGCCAAAATGTCGTGGTATGATTGCGACATATCGATGCTGCGTACAGTAGGTACGTTGGATACTCGTATCGGGGCATTGACCTTTAAGTTCGTAACACCGTCGATCAATCTTCGGTTTTTCAGGTCGACGATGAGTTGATGGTGCTTGAGGAAATCGGCTCCGAGTATAGGTTTTGACACGTCAGCTACGATGAACTTCCACAGGTAGGGTCGGCGTAGATTGAGATCGAGAGATAGAGTTTTCTCACCATACGTAGCTATTGTGGTGTTGTTCGCTGCGTATAGCTTGAATGGTAACGGCGTTGGTACTTGTCCTTTGCTTCTTGGTAGCACGGATATGTTGGCTCCAGTGTCGACTAAGAAGGATAAGTTGGAGTTTCTGTCGGTGATGTATAGGCGGTGGGATTTTTCCTGAACGCCGGTGTCCGCCGTTTCCAACGTTCTGTCTAGTTTTCCGGGTTTTGTTTCTTGAATGAGCAAGGCGATGTACAGCGTCTAGCTTCCTCTTTGAAGCGTCGGTGATAGTAGCAGAATGGAGATGGAGAAACATCGCGGCTACGTTGTCTTGATGCGCTTCGGTTACGAGATGAGTGACGACTGCGGCGATAGTTGTTGTTGTTGTATCGGCTTGATTTTAACTCCGCTATTTCTAGCGATAGTTTTCTGATCTCGCTGATGAGGTACTGCGTATCTGCTTGCGGTGCGGATACTGTAATTGGTGCAGGTGTGTTGACGACTGCGACTTCTGGTGCTGCTGTTTGCTCCA
This sequence comes from Xestia xanthographa, assembly GCA_905147715.2. Classification (NCBI taxonomy): domain Eukaryota; kingdom Metazoa; phylum Arthropoda; class Insecta; order Lepidoptera; family Noctuidae; genus Xestia; species Xestia xanthographa. Next base: position 19,117,814 of record LR990655.1, on the reverse strand, counting down.
TGATTTTGTCGGCGAGTAGCGCGAGTTCATCGAGTGCCGTCTTGGTGCTGAATGTTTCGCTGACTGCGAGGACTGAGCGAACGTGTGATGGAAGATGATTCGTCCACATAAGTCGTAGGGTGGAGTCAGGAACCTTGTCTCTGGCGAGGTTTCGCATGCGGCGGAGTAGCTGCGTCGGCTTTTGGTCTCCGAGTTCCATATCGGACAGTAGTTTCTGGAACTGGCGGCTATCGGATTCTTCGTAGGCAGATATGAGCCTTTGTTTGATGGCATTGTACTGCTCCGTCTCTGGTGGGTTGTAAAGTAGGTCCATGATCTGCTCGATGTCTTGTCGCTCTAGCTGTGCGATGACCATCTGGGCGAGTTGGGCTTGGCCTTTCTTGAGGTCGTTTGTTGCTGCTTCAAAGCTGATAAACCAGAGCCTTGGTCGATCGCGCCAGAATGGTGGAATACGCATAGTGAGCGATATTCCAGCTGCTTCAGCCTTTGGAACTGGATGTGCTGTTGAACTCGATTGTTCCTCTGTTTCGCTAGGATTCGGCATGATCTTGATTTGTGTGGAGACTGGAGAGTGGAGAGTGATTCAGATGGGCAGACCGGCAGAGCTTCGGCGATAATAATTCTTGATTCTTCAGGCAGGGATTCTTCCTAGTATTCAGGCAGGGATTCCTTGTGTTCAGGCAGGAGGTCACCACTTTAGGGACTGTACTTTGAGAATCAGAAGGTATATAATAATAACTCCGTAGAATGTGTAAAACTGAATGATTTATTTGGCAAAAGGCACGTCTTATATACAATTCTAAACTTACTTGCTAACTTAAAACTAACCAATAAAAATGCGTACATTAACAAAGATCACAATACAAAAACCAATAAGAAGTGAGATATTTCTACCAATCTAAATTAACTTATGCTAACCAATGAAAACATGTACATTATAAAAAATCAACATTAGCAAAAAGAATAAACCAATAAAATTATAAGAATTTTAACCAATCGCGTCACAGCACTATTGTAGCAATAATTCCGCGGAGGGCGCTAGTGTGCTGCGGCATCGCTAGCGGCTTGCGGCGCCCGGGCCGCGCCAGCAGAGTCCGAGTTCGCGAGTTTATAAATATGAGCGACCTCGACGCGCGCGCTCACTGTCGGGAGGGCCGCCGCCGCGCCGCCGCGTGAAGACGTCTTGTAGAATGAGTTGCCGGGAAACTGAAGACACGTAAATGAAGATTGAAGACACGCGAAGAGAAGATTGAAGTCACACGAAGTGAAGACTTGAAGAGTGGCCTCATCAGCTCCCGACACTCTTATTTCTTTATTCAGGATTCGTCAAACGTATGAACAACAGCTCTTGTCAGAGCTATTGAAAACAGGAGCGTCAAAACGTGCGTCCTTATCAGGGCGGTTTGCTTCACTGTTTCTTTATCAGAGTGCGTCAAAACGTGGTATCTTGCTGTGATTGGTGGTGGCTACAATAGCATAAAACAAAGCAATTAGATGTGGTACACAATTAACCATGGTTCATTGCTTACCCAGGATAAATGGCTCACTGCTTACTAGGGCATGTAATATCGGAAGGTTTTCAATTCCGATACTGATTTCCGATATTGGATCTCAATATCGGAATTCCGATATTACTATCGGAATTTAGTTTTTTCTTAAGAAATTGCACAAATTTGGTATGAGGTTGGATTGAGTGCAATAAAAAACATTTTTAAATCGTATTCTTTAATTTGGTTCAAACATTGGTTGTTTTTAAGTATTTATTAAATCACATATTTCTCATTATTTTCCTGAACTTATTACTAATTAAACTACCTGACTCAAAATCAACAAAACTTCTTATAAGTAATTTAAAATGTGCAAGCTAAATCAACAATTAGGAATAATAATTAGGTATTAGAAATATTTGTTTACAATATTTCTCACTATTATACTTATTACTAATTAAACTACCAAACTCCGAGTCAACAAAACTTCTTATAATTTAAAATGTGCAAGCAAAATCAACAATTAGAGGAACAATTTTTCGAAATATTTGTTTATCTTATTTCTCATTATTATCTATACTTACTTATTATTACTAATTAAACTACCGAACTCAGAATCAACAAAACTGTTATAATTTAAAGTGTGCAAGCAAAATCAACAATTAGGAACAACAATTATTGGAAATATATGTTTATCAAAATATTTCTCACTATTATCTATACTTATTACTAATTAAACTACCGTACTCAGAATCAGAATGAACAAAACTTTAAGAAGTTTTATTGATTCTGAGTTCGGTAGTTTAAATTACAATATAAGTAACTTGTACTAATTTAAATCAACAGAAATAAACGACTAGGTATGTTTATATTTTAAAATCTCGTTTTTCTTGGTAATATGTTCTCAAGAACAACAAAGCATCAAGCATTTTGTCGGATAGTGAGCTTCGTATTTTATTGCAAAAATATCCGGCCGACGAAAAAACACGCTCACTTTCAACACTGGTAGGCAAAATTGATGTGAGAAAAGTGTATGCCTGTGTCAAATAAACTCCTCTTTTACCCCTATTGTCGTATATTGCTTTTTCAGTCATTACAAATCCCAAAAGATCAAATTCGTCGGACGAAAGCACTGCCTTCTTCTTTTCTTTGCACATTTCTATTTCCTTTTTAAATTCTTGTTGCAGGGTCAGCTCACTCGTAGTCTAGCTGCAGCTAGTTGGTTCATTATCTTCATCGGAAGATAATAAAACAGCTGTCGTTGCTTCAGTCTCTCTTTCTGTGACGCTGAGACTGCTAGTTAACTTACACAGTTCTTGAGCGCAACTGATAGACAGGATATTTTGTTCGCTTGTGCGAATAAGCAAGACGTACCGCGCAGATAAAGAGTGAGCGAGACAGACAACACTATTATTGTTCTTGTATCGCATGCTTAGCGAGCTGGCAACAGAAAAATGGTAGCGCGTCACACAAGGATCTAAAATATAGGATTAGTTTAAAACTCAAAATTTAGAAAAAATTGTCCGATTTCGATATTGGATCACTCAATATCGGAATTGTAATATCGGAACTTGCGGTCCGAGATTCCGATATTGCGATATTCCGAGATTCCGAGATTCATGCCCTACTGCTTACCCATCTCCCCTTAGGAAATGTTAGGTTATGTTTTACACAATAACCGTTGAAAAGTAATACAAAAAATAGTCTTAAACAAGCGCAAGGACCTACATTACACATACAATTCACACATAGTTAAGTAAGAGTTAAATTATTAAAGTAATTACAAAAAGAAACTCACGTTTTTTTCGTCGTTTTTGCTTGAGTAAACACAAGGACGCGGCGCACGCGTTCGTTTGTGGCGGCAAGCGCCCGGCGACTAGACCAAACTGCACGACGTGCCAAGCGAGTCTTGATACGTTTTTTGCGCGAGCGGGCAACGTCGCGTGTGGACGGTAGGTACTATGGTTCATACGGTACACGCGGTTCATTGGCTACCACTCTACCCTACATTTATTAATACGTATCTTTAACGGATTGATGATAGTGCCCATGGGTGGATTTACTCAACAAAAATTTCTCCGAACAAAAAATTCAAAAATATTAAAACACATTGGAATGCTAGTAAAACCAGATAAAATCATTGTAGGATAACTATAATGTTCCTACATTGTATTTAGACCAACATTTAAAGTATAGATCAGAAGACATCAGCATTCCAATATACAGAGGTGAGATGGTGATGACGACGGTGGTATGGCACTGATTTATCTATGGATAGTGATGATTTCGTGTGTATGGTGATGACGCTTTATACATGAGTGTCAGACCTGCCTGGAGTATGACTGTCATCGAAGGTCTGACGATGGAGACGGAAGGCAGTTGCGAGAGGTCCGTAACAGTTTACAGCAGCTCTATCATTTTTCCGTTCATTTCATGCACCTTGACGAGAACTAGCTGGAATATGACTGTCATCGAGTGTCTAAGGATGATGACGTATTGAATCCATATTAATAAAGCTGAAGAGTTTGTTTGTTTGGTTGGTTGAACGCGCTAATTTCAAGAACTTCTGGATCGAGTTAAGAACATCTATTAGTGTTGGATAGCCCATTTATCGAGGAAGGCTACCTCCTTGTATAACATCACGCTGCAACCAAACCAATAGGAGTGCAGCATCAATGAAAAGATGTTGCAAAAACCGAAAAAAAATATTACTTTTGAGAGCTTCCGTTGTGTGATGATTAAAGTTACGCAACAATCATGTATGACGGAATTGTTTCTCTTACAAAGTTATAAAAAAAAGTCCGGGATAGCATATGTCTCTCTTTTAAGGTTGTCTCACAATCTCTCTAACCCCCTCTCTCTCTTATGTGACGCAGGCGAAGTTGCGCGGGTCAGCTAGTATTATGATAACATGGAGCTGATCTGATGATGGAGCTGGAAGGTTGCCATAGGAACTCTGTAATGAAACGACGCAACCCCATTGAATTTGGACTCGGTTGATTTGTCTTGATAAGTACCTACTATAAAGGGTGGACCAGTAAAAAGAGTACTCAGGCTTAATTACGTGCAAGCGGGGTGAAGGAGGCGCGTACGTGCTCTCGTTTGATAGCTTTCTAGCCGACTGAATGCGCCGCGCGCGCGGCGGCCTCGCCCGTGACGCGAGCGATGCGAACCCCGAGTGCCCCCGCGCCCCTCTAATCGTGTACGCCCCCTTTACCGCGCTCCACTGTTTATTAAAATCAAAATCACAATAACATGTAGGTACATTATAGATATAAGAGTAACATTTGCGTTCCGCGTAAATAAATCAATTCACAAATTAATATTAGGTACTCGCGTCGCCTACATTCCCCTCCCCAGTGCTGACGCAGCACTCATCACCCATCGCGATTCGTGCGACGCGTGCCGCGGTCCTCCGCAGCACCCCCGTTCTCGTTTTAATATCAACGACTCTGATGCGGCCGTCTTTTCCTGGCAGTAGGTACATCTTGGATGACGCCTCTCGGCCACGTATTTCTAGGGGAATTGGGGTCAACAACCAGTGCGAGATCTCCCACTTTTAATGGTCTCTGCTCTTCGTTCCACTTCTGCCTGGGTCGCATGTCCGGAAGAACTTCACGAACCCAGCGTCTCCAGTACATATCAGCCAGCCTCTGCGATATGCGCCACTGCTTTCTCAGGTATAAATCGGAGTCATCGTAGGTACCAAGGATCGGTAAGTTTGAAGCCGCGCCCAGTAAGAAATGGTTGGGTGTCAATGACTCATCAGTGTTGGGTTCCACCGACACATGTGTAAGTGGACGGCTATTCACAATATGCTCCACCTCGGCCATCAATGTGTGCAGTGTCTCGTAACGTGGTGCTCGTTCCTTTAAAATCACTTTCAGTGAACACTTGATGTTCCTGATTAATCTTTCCCACGCCCCTCCCCAGTGAGGACTAGCAGGGGGGATGAAGGTCCACGTTGTGCTCAAACTATAGTTGAGAGCTTCTTTCTTTAATTTTTCCTCGTCCAATTCTAGGATACATTTTCTAAGTTCTGTGTCAGCGCCTTTCAGATTAGTGCCGTTATCTGAATATAGATGTCGCGGCCAGCCTCGCCTCGCCGCCATACGTCGGAGAGCCATGATGAGGGCGTCTGTTGTCAGGCTAAAAACAAGCTCAATATGTACCGCCCTTATGGTTAGGCAGGTAAAAATCACGCCGTATACCTTCTCCCTGCGGCGGCCAGTAGTCATCTCCATGGGGCCAAACAGATCAACCCCCGTGAAAGTGAAAGGACGCTGATGATGGGCCATTCGTGCTTCCGGTAAGTCACCCATTCTAGGTGGATGAGGTTGTGCTTTTTTGATCCTACAGAACATGCATTTTGAAGTAATGTATTTTACCGTTGGTCTCATCCTAATAACCCAATATTTTTGTTTCAGTTCGTTTACAACCATTTCCTGATTCCCGTGGTTAGCCTTCTTGTGATAGTGTTTAACTATGAGGTGAGCAATATGACTTCGTCCATCCAATATTACAGGTTGTTTTATATCTTTCGTTATTGCAGGAGCGGCGTTTATACGACCGCCCACACGGAGAACGCCATCATCATCAACGAACGGTGATAAGGTAAGCAATTTACTTTTCTTATCTAATACCCTTTTCTTTTTCAGGTTTTCTATGTCTTCAGGGAAGGATTTCATCTGTGAGTATTTCAGTAGCAACGCTTCTGCTCGTCCCATCATCGCGCCGTCGACGTCACCGGTAAGTTTTTTACATTTTTCTATGAAAGATAAGACGACACACGTAGACCTCAAGATGCGGAGCCAGGAGGAGAATCTGCTAGGTTCTGGTACAGCTGGTAAACATATGGGCGTAACACGAAGAGTATTTATGCATTCTAGGTCCATGTTACTAACTTCAGCTAGCTGTAAATCCGCTTCCAAAGGCCATAAACTTTCGTCCTCGTATAAAAATGCTGGTCCGTATAACCACTCATTTTCCAATGTTTGTATTTCGCAAAACTCTCGCGTGGCGGCATCGGCGACATTCATCTTTGTAGGTATGTATCTCCAATCCTTCATCTGTGTGTGCTCATCAATCTCGCCGAGTCGATGAGCAATATAGGCTTTATAGGTACGCTTATCGTTGCGAATCCAATGTAATACAGTAGCTGAGTCGCACCACATATATTTCTTTACTGTTTTTATTCTGTGTTCATTAATCAATGTTTCAGCCAAACGTGAACCAATCAATGCCGCTTGTAGTTCTAGGCGCGGCACAGACACGTACTTCACAGGTGCCACACGACATTTACTAGAGATGAACGCAACTCGAACTTGTTTATCATTATCAAGCCACCGCCAGTAAGCGACGGCACACATCGCTTTAGTCGACGCGTCACAAAATACATGTAGCTGTAGGTTTCTATAGCCAGAGCGCTCGTGGGTCCCGCTATTCAGTGCACATGCACTCGGGCCGTCAGCTGTCTCACTCGCCCTGGGGTCATCGTCCATAGTTGCTGTCTCCGCGCTACGTGTAGCACTTGCCGTAGGCCGCGTAGCAGTCGTAGCGGTGATTCTCGTAGCCGATTCGTAATGTCTAGGTAGGCGTATGTTATTTATGTATTTTAATACATCTAGCCATTCTGACCATTTTGTGTATATTTCATTTGGTATCTCATCATCCCAGCTGATACCGGACCTCCATGTGTCTTGTAACATAATTTTTCCTTTTATAGTGAACGGTGATAAAAACCCGAAGACGTCGAATATTGACATTATCACTTTTAACATTTCACGTTTCGTAGGTTTCTTTTGTCCAGCGACTATGTTAGCTGGTATTCGTTTGAATGAGACGTCGAATCCCAACGTGTCGTCTTTTGGATTCCACATTAGGCCTAGTGTACGTTCGCCGTCGTATTGCTGGCCGACTTTGAACTTCACTTCTGTAGCTCGCAGACTTTCTTGTGGTAAGTTATTCAATATGACTTGATTGTTACATGTCCAATTTCTGATGTCAAATCCACCTTGACTATGTATGTAACTAACTTCGTTCACTGTTTTAGTAGCGGTTTTTTTGTCTTCAAAACTATCTATGTAGTCATCCATGTAATGTTGTTTTTGTATGGCTTGTACAGCGCTCGGCATAGACGACTTATAAAGTTCAGCATTTTTGTTTTTTATATATTGCGCAATAAAGGGTGAGCAATTTGCGCCGAATATTAATGAGCTCATAGCGTAAGTGTTGACCTCATGCTCAGGTGACTTTCGCCATAAGAAGCGAAGCGCATCTCTGTCTTCTTTAATAATTTTTATTCTTAAAAACATGTCACGGATGTCGCCCGTCACAGCGATTTTGTGTTCTCTGAATCTCAGCATGGTACCATATAACGAAACCAGCAAGTCGGGTCCTTTCAATATGTAATCATTTAGACACACACCGTTTGATGTTGCGGCAGCGTCAAATACCAATCTCAGTTTCTGTTTGTTGGGGTTATCGACCCCGAAATGCGGTAAGTACCAGGTTCTTTTTGCGTCTTCTTTGGTTTCAATTTGCGAAGCGTAATCATTAGTGAGTAGGTGAACAATTCTTTCTTGGTATCGAGTAGCATAGCCATCACTAGACTTCATCTTCTTCTCCACTCCACAGAGTCTTCTCATAGCATTGGTGCGCGAGTCGGGCATCGTGGACTTTGAGTTTTTCCATGGTAGTCCAACATGCCACCTCCCGTTTATTAATTGAGAGGAGCGTTCCAGGTGTTCCCGGGCTCGGGCGTCGTCTGCGTTTTCTCTAGGTTTATTAGAGACGCCTAGTGACTCAAGTGAATAGGACCGGCGTATTTCTTCATGTATGTCTCTTAGGATACGCTCAGTTTCTGATGGCTCATTGTCTTCTTCATTTATGAAAAGTGTAGATTGCAGAGTCGGCGTCGCTTTCATGTCGAGCGACGACGCGCGCACGCAGCCATGTATGCACCACCCTAACGGAGTACGCGTGATGTATGGCTCGATCAGTTTGCCTTTTATTATTTCCAACGGTAAAAGCAAATGATAGTTATCTTGCCCTATCAATATTTCTGGTTTACATTGTCCGTCACATAACACACTTTTTATTTCAGGTCTCAGTTCGTAATCGTTTAAGTTCACTGGAGATTGGTTTTGCACAGGTAAGTTTAGATTTTTAACACTACGCGCTTTTATAGTAAAACTGTTGTTGTTCTCAATGTTAGATAAGTTTAAGTTTATGATCTCACTGTCGCACACTAGTTCGGTATTGTCCCACGCGCGACGCTAGCTCGTCGCTTATCAATGTCACTGTCGAGCCATCGTCCAGAAGTGCAACACTGCGCGACGTTCCTTTTGGCCCGTGAATTAAAATAGGCACGGTTTTTAACAACACTTTGTTGCATTTGTTTATGTATGTTACGGTTTCCACAGATGTATCAGTCTCTGGCGGTTTACTTTCACTTTCACTAGTTGACGGCACGTCCACATTGTTTTTATTCACTTTATAGTGTAACAGACGATGATGTAATTGTCCACAGTTGTCGATATCACACGCGGTAGCGGGACAAGATTCTTTGTTATGTCGTGACGTCAAACACTTAAAACAGACACCATGACGTTTCACATAGGTCCATCGGTCTTTACGTAATGCCTTTTTAAACTTCTTACAGTCTGGTAATGCATGGTTTTTTAATGGACAAAACCCGCACTTGGTACTTCTGTTTTCATTTTCACTGTGTTTGTTTTCGTTTAACAAAACTGTTTGCGACTTATGTTTATCGTTGTAACTGTTCGAGTTCTTAGAGTTTTGCACATACGATATATTCACTGAGCACTGTGTTATCTTCTGGGCTTCTTCACTTAGGAACTCGGATAATATGACGAGCTTAGGTTTTGTGTTTTCATTGAGAAGCGGATAACAGTAATCAGTCCATTTAGAAATCAATAATGTCGGTAATTTCGACAGCACTGTAGACACTATGTTCATTCCTTTTAGATAATCTTCGCAGCCGATGGCAGTCACCGCTGCGACACAGTTTTTCACTTTGATCGAGAAGGAAACAATTTCTTTATGATATTCCTGTGACATTGGGCGTAACTTGCTGATGTCTTGCATTATTTTTGATATTATTAAATCATTATTTCCGAATTGAAGTCGAAGTGTAGACATCACGACGTCAGGAGAGGTGGCGCCGATCAGCAGCGCTGTGACTGCCTCTTTAGCACGTCCGTGGAGACTTTTTCTCAGCCTCCATAAGTTTTCTTGGTCGGTGAAGTGGCAGACTTGAGAGGATTCCTCATATGCTAGCTTAAACTGCAGCCACTCGAGCGGGTCTCCATCGTATTTAGGTAAGTCCTTTGGCGTACACAATCGGTTAAGCATTTTCACGTTAGTTTCTGGCTGGTTGGCGTTGGTAGTTGCGGCAGCGGCTAGGTCCTTGAGTGCACACGCCAGCATGTGCATGGTATCTTCAGTGCCACCCCGCATTGTAGTCATCGTTGGCAGCGGTCTGTGTTGTTGGGATGTGTTTTCTGTTACAGGTGGTAGTGGGCCGGCGTCCCCCATTTGCTGCAAGATAGCGTCTTGCTGATGTGCCGGGCACAGCGCGTCGTCGTTACCAATAGTGACGCACTGAGTTTTCACCTCCTGACTCGTTTGTAACCACTTTTCCACTCGGGAACCAACTTCACTTTCAGCAGGCTCAATATCTGCCAATGACTGTGAGCTGTTGCTGTCCAGCTCCGCCAAGTCGACGGCCAGTTTTTTGTCTATCAAATCCATTTGTAGCTGCGTTTTTTCTTGTGCAGCTTCGAAAAGCAGCTGCGCCTAGGGTTACCATATCTCAGGATTTGTCCTGAGATCTCAGGATTTTTGGACTCTTCTCAGGATTGCGGCTGGATTTTGAAAATCTCATGAAATCTCAGGATTTTTTGAATTTTCAATAAAATACAGCTTATATTTTAAATATCTCTTTAATAAAAAGTTAAACTAAAAATAATCTTCCTTTGGTAATAATTGCACAATTAAAATCAGTACTTATTTATCCAAGTAGGTACTTAATCAGTTTTATCATACTTAATATGTGATGATACATTTTTAAGTAAGGCTTTTTCTTTAATAATGGATTTATAAAATGCCCCACATGTTAAGCTCTTCAAATTATATTGAATACCCCGCCCCCCCGCGCTTCGAGTGCGATGTGCAACGCGTGACTGAGGTCCACAGTGTAGGTATATAAACGATAATATTACGACTTTTTAAAATTGTTAAACTTGACAATTTAAAAAAGTTTGAAAATTTTTGAAACTGTAAAAAATCTCAGGATTTTTCAATGGAAATCAGGCTTTTTCTCCGGACTTTTGATTTTTTCATCTGGTAACCCTAGCTGCGCCCTCCTCGCCTTCACTGATGTGCCCGCAGAAGGAGATTTTACCATGATGTTTCTGCTGCCAGGTTTTTTACTTGAACTAGACGAAGGATGAGCTAGTTGTTCTTCAGGTTTCACACCACTTGCGATCGCCAATTGCTGTTCGTGCTCCCGTCGCACCGTGCTCCGCGTGCCCACCATCTTGTTTTTCGCGGGCGGCGTGCGATACATGCGTTGTGCGTGAATTAGTTGAAGCGAAGCAAATAAACGGATGAAGCTTGACTAGTGTTTCTGATTGCCGATCCGGCTAGAAGGACCATTGATGTAAAGGGTGGACCAGTAAAAAGAGTACTCAGGCTTAATTTCGTGCAAGCGGGGTGAAGGAGGCGCGTACGTGCTCTCGTTTGATAGCTTTCTAGCCGACTCAGTGTTGTTCCTGAAAAATTTAGGGTTGCCGTATTTTAATTCTAAAATTGCCGGATTTTTAGGGAAAAGTTAAAAAAATGCCGTATTGTAAAAAAAAGTTTATTTGAACGGTTTAAATAATACAAAAATACAAATGATGTATGTACTACTTTAAAACTTAATTATTTTATTCTTCACCATATCTAGATATGTTTTGAATAGTTTCTAGTACTTCTGATTCTGTCGCATGTGGATCATACTGTTTTTTATTATTAGGTATATTAATACACACGTGTTTATACATACTTACTATTATTTTTATTGTTATTTTCCGGGAATCCGATTCCTACACATCCTAGAACCTACCATAATGGGGAACTAAAGATTTTAGACATTAAATTCTCGGAGATAAGGTTGCATTTGGTTGTTGGTTGAATTCTGTTGCCGTTTCTTTTCGTGGCGCTACTTTATCTATGGTTTACAAGTTGGTGCGATCCATTCTACGAAATATTTGTTTTTTATTTACTTTAGTCAATTACCGTATATTTTAATACGGTAATCAAAGAGCTGCCGTATACCGTATTTATGATGCCTAAGATGCCTGAATGCCGTATATTACGGCAATTGCCGTATCAAGAACAACGCTGAGCCGACTGAATGCGCCGCGCGCGCGGCGGCCTCGCCCGTGACGCGAGCGATGCGAACCCCGAGTGCCCCCGCGCCCCTCTAATCGTGTACGGCCCCCTTTACCGCGCTCCACTGTTTATTAAAATCAAAATCACAATAACATGTAGGTACATTATAGATATAAGAGTAACATTTGCGTTCCGCGTAAATAAATCAATTCACAAATTAATATTAGGTACTCGCGTCGCCTACACCTACTTTGTCTCTAGATGGTATCCAGGGTCTGATGATGGAGCTAGAAGGTGGTTATAGGAACTCCGTTATAAAACAACATAACACCATTGAATTTGGACTCGTTTGAGTCGTCTTAATGAGTACTTTGTCTTTAAATGGTATCTAGACTGATGACAGAGCTGGAAGGTGGCCATAGGAACTCCGATAAAAAACGACATAACCGCACCGAGTTTGGGCTCGCATGATTCGTCTTGACGAGTACTTTGTCTCTAGATAGTATCCAGGGTTTGATGATGGAGCTGGCTATAGGATGTTCTCCGAAATATAACGACATAATCCCATCTAGTTTGGGCTTGTTTGATTCGCCATGAAAAGTACTTCGGTCCTAAATGGTAACCAGAGTTTGATGATGAACCTGGAAGGTGGACATAGGATCTCCGTAATAAAACGACTTTACCACATTGAGTTTGGGCTCATTCATACTATAGTGATAGGTACTCGTTAATGATTATTTTGATTTATAGTTGGTTAAAAACGGCTTTTTTTCGTCAAAATCGTCATCACCATACACATGAGGTCATCACCGATCATTATTTGTAAACGGTGATGATGCGTATGGTCATGACGATTGGGACGCTACGTCGATTTTTCTAGAAAACTAATAACAATAGTAAGATGCCCCTTTTTTCTTTAGCATCTTCACTTATAACTAAGTTCTTTTTTAAATTAATCTTGATGTTATTTTATGTACTTACCGTGAACCACAGCATGATGGGAATGACGACAACTTAGTTTAAACAACTTTTTTGGTCAGTTCACAACAATTTTTGCTCTCGGAGCGCGTGTTAGGCTGACTTGCTGCTCGCTTCACGGTTTGCTATGAACAGAGGAAGCTGGGCTGGCTATTTCGGGCCGCGTAAATGCTACGCATACAGAACTACCTTCACTTTGATATTGCCGTGACGGTGTTGACGAATTTCGATGCTAAAATTTTATTTATTAATTGAATATTTATTTTACGAAGAAATTATTATTTATTTACTTTTTAAAAAGTTTTATACAATATGTATAAACATAACTCATAAATTACAATCTACTTCATACGTCGGGTATTTGACTTATTTGCCGGCAAAAGTGAAGAGTAGCATTTTTTTCACAGACGGTGATGATTTTTATAGCAGTATTAATTTTATTATTAATAATCCATTGGGTTTGAGTATATTTGGGTTAAAGCACATTATAAAACAAGGCTATATACACCCTGTAAATGTAAAAAAGTTACGATACTCGAGCAATATTTATGTTTTTACGCCCTCAACGTGATTTTTCGACAGTTTTGTAAATCCACCCCCACGCCAGTGATAAAAATTATGTTGATTCGTAAAAACGAAACTAAAAGAGAAATTTACAAAATTATGCTTCATATATTTCCCATATTATACACATGTTGGTGCTTTAACATGCATTATTTACATATTATGCATATCAAATATGCATAGTAAACCTTAAAATTAATGTTACTTACTTGATAAATCCTTATTTTCATTACGATAAGCATAGAAAGTTATAAAAACTGTAAATATATCTTTGCATGTACAATGTAATTTTATTATGTTTAGACAAGTAATTTATATTGCATATTAATATATACCTCACCAATCGAGGGTGGTGGGACTATGCGGATAGAATGGCCTACACACTACATATGTAAACAGTAATATGTATTTATAGCAGGCCACTTTATTTTTTACCCGACTGCGCGACGCAAAGGAGGGTAATGTGTTTATCAGTCTATGTATGTATGTATGTATGTATGTTTGTTTCTATGTGGCGTTCTAGAGACCAAATGCGTAGGCCGATTTTGATAATTCTTACGTCAATCGATTCGTCTTAACCTTGCGAGTGTCACTAAAGACATAACAGTAATCAAAATTTACCACAGTGACAACCAGACGCCATATTGTCAAAATGAAAAAAAAAAAAAAGTTGATGAACTATGTCAAGTGGGGTGTCGTTGAATAGGTATTTTAAAATCATCTTTAGGTTCCTTTCATCATTTTTCATTTTAAATAATGGTTTAGGATATATAACGATTTAAAGTTGTATAACAAAGCAATCATTCTCGCTAATTCTGTTTAGGATCACAAGTTACGTTACGAAGAAATTTGAATGTTACCCATGGTCTTGTTAACGGAGCAATGGGTGTTATAAGGACAATTGAGTGGCCAGCTCTTCGGAGGGACCAATTGGAACCCGGAGAATTGCCACAGGCTGTTTATATAGAATTTGACGACAAAGCAATTAAAAACAATGTTCCTGGAGTAGGAGTCAGAATCGAACCATCGACGACAGAATTCGATGCACTTCGCGGACAGGGTAAAATAGAGCGAAGAATGTTGCCATTGATATTGTGCTGGGGTGTAACTGTACACAAGCTCCAAGGAACTACTTTGGACCGAGCTGTGGTTGACTTAAGTTCACGCATTTTTGCTAAAGGTCAAGCATTATGTAGCTTTGAGCCGAGTTAGGTCTCTAGAGGGACTAATCATCAGTAGTTTAGACCACCGCAAGTTACTTAATAATCCCCACGATATTAACTCCCTCAATGAAATGACTAGATTGCGAAATTTACCATCGTAAAACGAAGTCAATGAATCGTAACTAAAAAGTATAAAATAAAAAATAATAATTTAAAGAAAAACAAAAAACCCGACTGCGTAAAAACTAATTTTAAAAAATACGTGAAAGAATTAACTTAAATAAAAACTAAAAAGAAAGAAACAAGCCCAGTATAGAATTCTGTTAAGTAATACTAAATAACTACACAATTGAAATAGTTTTATAATCGATACACACATAAAACAAATCATAAATTCTAATGCAGAACAGAACGACTCACAGTCGGGGCCCCTTGGGAAGATTTGATTGGTAAAATTTAAATGGGCCCCGACTGAGAGTCGTTCTGTTCTGCATTAGAATTTATGATTTGTTTTATGTGTGTATCGATTATAAAACTATTTCAATTGTGTAGTTATTTAGTATTACTTAACAGAATTCTATACTGGGCTTGTTTCTTTCTTTTTAGTTTTTATTTATGTACCTTGTGTATCGCGCATTTTTTAATTCACTAACAAAATTAACCAGTATTATAACATTCAAGAAATATTGAAGACTAAAATATCCAAGTTGTAGATAGGATAGCACGGAATCTGAACGATTCTTTCTGAAAAGCGGGTTTAGGCAGAATGGTGTTAAAATTAATGTTTCATAAGTGTTGAAAATATTATAGAAAACTTATATTGTGATTAATCGCTGGATGTAGTATACAGCTCAATTTACTAGAAACTTCTTCATCCGGTCTATTTGATCCACTATCGTAGAACCGTGTCTAGGTGACGGTTTTCACGTTCACTGTAGCTGTTGACGTTGAACAATCATTATTTCTGTTATAATGTTGAGCAATGATATTATTATATGGATGGGTTTGAATTATATGATGGAGATGTTGCAGCGGTTGTGAGATGATTTATAATGATGTTCACTAATTATCTGACTAAATTTAAGTTATATTTTTTGTATAGACCTACATAGCTTTAAGATTCATAAATGGTGATTAAAATTATTATCACAATATCGATGTTTCTTTATTGAAATTCAGTCCTTACCCGTAGTTCAGGAGCTTCGAGCTAGCGCTTTATTTATTTGTTCGATGACTGGGAATCGAATACGACATTGTGTTGGTTGCCGAGGGTGGCCTAGAGGTCCAGAATAGATTGGAGGTGTAGTGGCAAAGACTGATAATGTTGACCTGAAATTAAGTAGAACGAAAGCGGCATACCTACTTGTTTTGTGACGGTGGCGCGATGGCGCGGCGGTCTCCAGTCCTGTGCATGTAACCCTTGCTGGTGCGCCCATACTGATCCGCTCCGATTTTCAGTACCTCTGGTCACCTGTCCAAGGGGATAGCGAAGTAGACCGGGACGTAACGCAACGGATCAACTCAGGGTGGGTGCAATGGCGACAGATCACTGGAACAACTTGCGACCCATGGCTGCCCCTCAAGTCAAAGAGGAAAATATACAAGTCCGTGATCCTGGTCCGTGGTCCGTGATCTGTCGTACTGTATGAATGGGAATGCTGGGCTGTGAAGATGGGATAAAAAAAGATTGTGTGGCTGACTCTGGCAGAGCCACCATCAGAGATTTTAATTTTGATAACACAAAAATGTAGTCGCCAAATATCAGATTTGGTCGGTCACTGCTTCAAAAGATATAAGGGCTTATTGGTGGCCCTGCTGGAGAGAGCCTACCCCAGCAGAGCCACATTAATAACTCAAAAACTAGGGGACCTAGCGAAGATCTGTTTTCTCCCATATTTACTCGCTAATTAGTCGAAATTAGTCGCCAAATATCAGAATTGGTCGGTCACTGGTTCAAAAGATATAAGGGTTTATAGGTGGCCCTGCTGGAGAGAGCTTACCCCAGCAGGGCCACATTTATATCTCAAAAACTAGGGCACCTAGCGAAGATCTGTTTTCTCCCATATTTACTCGCTAATTAGTCGAAATTAGTCGCCAAGTTACAGATTTAATCGGGTCCTAGTTCAGAAGATATAATGAGTTCAATTATTAAGGTATAGTCCAAGAGCTAGAAGGAAGAGTTCACGATAAATTGCGAGAGCACGAGAAAAAATATTTCTATTAATATGTGTAATATACTTCTAGTTTTATCGGTCTAAAGTCCTTAGAAATGACCGAGAGAGATAAATTCCCTATTAAATACATGTTAAATGTTTTTAATTATTAAGTTAGAGTGGCTTAAACTTCTTTGAAACCATTAAACCTTGCTCTTGGTCTATTTAGTGTCAAGATGTACAGTCTCAGCTCTAATTTACGTTAGAATAATAAATACGTTAAAATTATCGTACCTATCTTTAGTAAAATGTAATACTTAAACGTTGAAAACGTATTGTAAGTATGTAGGTAAGTATCAACCCATTGCTTGAAATACATTACAAAAAAATACATACTTAAATCAAAGATGTAAATACTTACTAGGTATACCTAATATGAGCATTAATTTACTTACCTATTCTTTTTTTAATACTTTGAGCGGCGCGAACACCGGCGACGCGCCGGTGCTCGCTCTGGGCAGAAAATTCTTAAAATGGACTTTATGACTACGATTATAAAGTCCATTTTAAGAATTTTAAATTTTTAACATGATTCATATTACGATTCTGCTAAAGCGGCCATTTTAGACCCGCTGTTCCCCGTTTTTGTATTTGCGGAATAGGTACCTAAAGATAACAACATTCGAGTTCCTAACTATTCTCTAAGTTCCACTTTAAACTGGCCGACTTTAACTTAGGTACGTCACGGGCAACTCGTTCTAAGTAGCTCGTCTGTACACGCGCATCTATCTCTTTCTTACTTACCGTGTAAATGTAACGGAGCGCAGCGATCTCTCTGCCAGCGACTAAATGCAAACATTTTGTTCGATACCTAAATAATTACATATATTTATTGTAGATCTTGTTTTTAGGTAATGAATACTGCTTTCCTTTGGTGGGTTGAAGTTATAGAATTCCTCCAGACGTCGTATAGATACACCTGTCTAAAAACTACTTTAAGTATTTTGTACTTGGTTGTACCACTGTATGGGGAAATTAAATTGTTTAAAATATCTTTTTAATGACACACCGACTGAATCTGTAACTTGGCGACTAATTTCGACTAATTAGCGAGTAAATATGGGAGAAAACAGACCTTCGCTAGGTGCCCTAGTTTTTGAGATATAAATGTGGCCCTGCTGGGGTAAGCTCTCTCCAGCAGGGCCACCTATAAACCCTTATATCTTTTGAACCAGTGACCGACCAGTTCTGATATTTGGCGACTAATTTCGACTAATTAGCGAGTAAATATGGGAGAAAACAGATCTTCGCTAGGTGCCCTAGTTTTTGAGTTATTAATGTGGCTCTGCTGGGGTAGGCTCTTTCCAGCAGGGCCACCAATAAGCCCTTATATCTTTTGAACCAGTGACCGACCAAATCTGATATTTGGCGACTAATTTCGACTAATTAGCGACTAAATTTTTGTGTTATCACAATTAAAATCCCTGATGGTGGCTCTGCCAGAGTCAGCCACACAAAAAGATTGCATGTAGTGGAGATGAAAATGAAAATGAGATGGTTGTGTGGTGTCAGGTGTGACAAGAATGGATAAAGTGAGGAATGAGTAAATTACAGGAAGTTTGAAAGTTGCGGTAGTTGCAGAAAAGTTGAAAGGAAGACTGTCTTGGTCTGGACAAATCGCATGTGACTAATAGAGTGATGAATATAAATGTACTGATTACGATTTGCCTACTCACGAGGCGATAAAGGGAGTGATCTAGGGCGCTCCCCACCACTTCCCCGATATTGCTTCTGATTTTAAGGCCGTGTGTAGGCGCTTTTACGCGACCACTAGCCAGACATATGGGTAAAACCACACATGGAATCGGAAATGACGCGGAAACTTTTGATCCAAAGTTGGACAAAAATAAAAATAGAAAACAAAAATAGAAATAGACAACTAAATTATTTCTAGTCTAACCACATCGTTCCATTACTGTCATTCGCTTGATATAGTCTTTTGTAAAGGCTGCACTCCACTCTTTCGCGCTTCTGCTGTCTGATAAAATAAGTAATCATTCTCTTGCCCTTATCCCAATTCATTTGGGGTCGGCGCAGCATGTCTTCTTCTTCCATACTACACTACTACTACATCAGCCCATAACGTCCACTGCTGGACATAGGCCTCTCCCATGATGGAGGAATTTGCCATAAACTCCACGCTTGGCAGGCGGATTGGAGATCGCAGTGATGAAAGACTAACAGAAAACGCTGTTGCCCTTTCTCTGGTCTACGGAAGCGCAAGGTGTTCTGCCTCAGACATTAGTCGCCTTATACGACACCCGTGAGTGTAATGGGTTGGTTCTATTCTAGTCTGCCGGATACCACACGCACGGCTAACGGTCTTCTTCCATGCTTCTCTGTTACTCGTCATTCCATCAGACACCTCCTTTCTTGCCATATCATTCCCTAAACAGTCCATCCATTGTTTCTTTGGTCTTCCTGTACTCTTATACCCATTCACATTCATACTCAGAACTTTCCCCACAATATTTTTTTTTCCTTTAAATCACATGTCCATACCACGACAACCGATTACCACACAACTTTTCAGTCACCGGCGCCACTTTCAGACTCATGAAATAAGTAAACACACATATTTCTGTATACGTATTTTATTTTATAAAGAACAATTGTTATAAAATGAATTTCTTATGAATATTATTCTTAGTATACAAGAGGCACAGCCAAGCAGTTCAAGAAACAGCAGTACATTTTTCATTGCTGATAGCATGATATACTATTGAGATTAACATAGCTTCCTATTAATACATCGATCACTAATAAAAAACTAGATACACAATCAGCGGCAAAAAGTGTCCTCACCAAATGAGCGCCCACTCGAACATTTGGGTGCGCTTTTAATCTAGTAGCATTTGAACGCTCCGACGCACAGTGGTCCGGATTTTGAATATGGAGGACTTAGGACCCAAGGTCAACATTTCAGGCTGAAAAAAATCATATGGACAGATAAGTAAACGCTCAACAACGTTTGTTCTAGCGGTTTTCATGGAATTGTTTAATTTCGCGAAAAAAAAATATTGAAAAAAAAAATGTATGGAGAAAAAGTGAAATATTTTTTTTTCTCGACTTGTTTAAAAGTGTTAGCAATGAAACCTTTTGTATGCTATTATATTACCTTTATTGATTAATTTCACAAATATTTTTTTCGCATATACTTGCAGCCTTGGCTAAAATAAGCATCGGAACTTTCAATATTTTTATTTCAACTATTTGTGACAATTAAAGGTTTTTATTTATAGTCACATCATTTTCGTATATTTTCAATATTATAAATATTAATAGTCATTATTTGCCGACGATTTTTGACTTTCAATTATTTTGAAAAATAGATACAATTTAATTTCATAATAATATTTTACTTCTTTGTTGTTAGCGCTGTTACTCAAAGCGTAGTTAGTGACAGAATGACGCATTGCCTGCTCACCTCCCCCCACCCTTTTTCTCTAAGGGTCTTACACCCTTGCTAGTTGCGCGCTAATGAATCATATAAAAGATACGAGAGCTCCTGCTAGGGCGTCATTAGACATTCAACCCTTGAAGAGTCAACATACCTGAAAAATTTAACGTGAAGAAAACTACCTACTTAATCATGTCTGGATTTGGTACTTACCTGGACATTTATATGTTTCTACGAGAAGGAGACCTCAAGGACTACAAAAGACTACATCAAGCAATTATGGACTGTATTTCGCTTGAAATTTCGCAAGAAGATAGTGAAAAAATATTGAATTTTGCAAGATCTCTCACTGTGAACTTAAATCGTCGATGGACCGAAGCACATAGAGTACAAAAAACATTCATGAAAAAGCATATGAACTGGTTAATGCCGCCCTAGCAGGAGCTCTCGTATCTTTTATATGATTCATTAGCGCGCAACTAGCAAGGGTGTAAGACCCTTAGAGAAAAAGGGTGGGGGGAGGTGAGCAGGCAATGCGTCATTCTGTCACTAACTACGCTTTGAGTAACAGCGCTAACAACAAAGAAGTAAAATATTATTATGAAATTAAATTGTATCTATTTTTCAAAATAATTGAAAGTCAAAAATCGTCGGCAAATAATGACTATTAATATTTATAATATTGAAAATATACGAAAATGATGTGACTATAAATAAAAACCTTTAATTGTCACAAATAGTTGAAATAAAAATATTGAAAGTTCCGATGCTTATTTTAGCCAAGGCTGCAAGTATATGCGAAAAAAATATTTGTGAAATTAATCAATAAAGGTAATATAATAGCATACAAAAGGTTTCATTGCTAACACTTTTAAACAAGTCGAGAAAAAAAATTATTTCACTTTTTCTCCATACATTTTTTTTTTCAATATTTTTTTTTCGCGAAATTAAACAATTCCATGAAAACCGCTAGAACAAACGTTGATGAGCGTTTACTTATCTGTCCATATGATTTTTTTCAGCCTGAAATGTTGACCTTGGGTCCTAAGTCCTCCATATTCAAAATCCGGACCACTGTGCGACGGTAAACATGCCTCAGTGCTCGTTTAAAAAGTGTAAAAATCACACATCCAGGACGCTAAAAAAGGATGAAATTTAATATTTTCGGTAAGTATTAATATTATCATTATTTAATTGTTATCACTGTATTGTAAATACTGATATTTTGTCAAGAAATCATCGTAAAATCATTTTTTAGATTAAGTCGTAATAAATATAGCAGAAGTTATAAGGCATCTCAATAGTAAAGACCCTTACTAAACGCATTTAATCATACTATCGCATGCCCACTTAAATTGTTCGAGTTATGTGCGTTGATTCTGTTCCATTTGTTGGAGACGCTATTGTTCTTTTTTATTTTTATTATTATAGTATCATTGTTTTTTTTTTGGTCTAATGAGACTTCTTTACTGTTTCTCTAAATATTATAGTAACATTTTATAGATTTAATTTTGAATATGTGCATGTAATAAAATTAAAGACGTGAGTTTTTTTTTAGCTTTCCTCGAGATCCAGTCAGGTGTGAAGAATGGATATCAGTTATAGTTAGCCGACCCAAGGAAGCGTTTTATGTTCGAAGCATTTTTTAAAAAGTGAAAAATATGTGACTACGAAAGGAATCACCAGCAGGGACTGTAATACCGATATGATTCCTGTATCGATATCGAAATATCGATATAGGAACTGATATTTTGGTACCTCTTTATCGATACTGGTACCGATATTTTATTTCAGTTCATCAATATATATACCTATGTGTGTCTTTATCGGTACCGGTACTGATCCTAAAATAACGATATATTACCAATAAAATGATGTGGCACCTTCCTTCCTTTACACTTCCAAAAATTCAGTCGCTAGAGTTTAGGCAAATTCGTTGCGATCCTATGTTAGTGTGCATTGTTCATGCAGATACACGCACACACGGGTGCAGATCGAGCGTAGTGATCGCCTAAACCATTTTGATCCTGTAGACGATATTATTTTATGATACATAATTATAAAGTCAGTACGGTTTAGAAATAAAAGTCTGGAATGTGTGTCTACTGTATATTTATCACAATCAAAATAAAAATGGTTTAATTTTGTATTAGAAGAATTTAGATACATATAAACATTTTACAAAATAATAAATAAAAGTGCGAGTTGGACGGACTCGCGCACTGAGGGTTCCGTACAAACTTTTTAAAGGACAAACTTAATTTTTCTGGATCTGGGACTTTTGCGCGAAAAACATTTGCGCGAAGGACACTTGCGCGAACCCATTTGCGCGAAAAGACAAATGCGCGCATGGACTTTTGCGCGATTGGACTTATGCGCGAACGGACTTTTGCGCGCCTGGAAACTTGTGCGACTGGACTTTAGCGCGACTTAATGGCCACTGAGGTTCACTCTGTAGAGTAAACATAACATACCCCTGTTATTTATACTTGAAGGTGGTTTTTTCTTTTGGTTTTTGTCATGGATGTCATTTTCATGGTTAAGGAGACGCTGATAACGAAATGAGATCAAAATGAAAATCCAAGATGGCGCCGAGGAAAACTTCTGTTTTTTCTATCATGGGTGTCATTTATATGGTTTTCGGGGTCGCTGATAATGAAAATGAGATCAATATGAAAATCCAAGATGGCGCCCAGGATAATTTTTGATTTTCCGTCATGGGTGTCGTTTTCATGGATTTTGGGGTTGCTGGTTACGAAACTGAAGTCGAAATGCAAATCCAAGATGGCGCCGAGGAAGCATTAGAATTAAAATAATCAGCGACCTCAAAAACCATGAAAATGACACCTACGTTGGAAAAACCGAA
The DNA here is from genome assembly GCA_905147715.2 of Xestia xanthographa. Classification (NCBI taxonomy): domain Eukaryota; kingdom Metazoa; phylum Arthropoda; class Insecta; order Lepidoptera; family Noctuidae; genus Xestia; species Xestia xanthographa. The sequence goes on along the minus strand of LR990655.1, from coordinate 19,094,742 downwards.
CTTTTTTCACGGCGCCATGTTGGATTTGCATTTGACCTCATTTTTGTAACCAGCAACCCCCAAAACCATGAAAACGACACCCATGACGGAAAATCTAAAAAAATTCCTCGGCGCCATCTTGGATTTTCATTTTGAACTCATTTTCGTTATCAGCTATCCCAAAAACAACGAAAATGACACCCATGAAGAAAAAACCGAAAATTTTCATCGGCGCCATCTTGGATTTCATTTTGATCTCATTTTCATTATCAGCGACCCCAAAAATCACGAAAACAACACCCATGAAGAAAAAACCGAAAATTTTCTTCGACGTCATCTTGGATTTTCATTTTGATGTCATTTTCATAATCAGCGACCCCAAAACTTACTTACTTCTACATTATATTAATACTAGTATTTGCGTGGGTGCGCGAGTTGCGTGCAGCTCGCTTTTTGTCGTGTTCTTGAGAAGTATTCTTTACCATCATAAAATTTTGAGAAGCCATAGGAATCCTTAAGATAATTGGAAAATCCGTTAAAACTACCCCTATATCCACTGTCCACTGAGAGTGCAATACTAGGCTTAAAGCATGCTGTCAAGTATTACACGGACCGCAATACCGCTGTATACGCGAGCTTCCTTGATTTGTCCAGGGCTTTTGACCTGGTTTCCTACGATGTGCTGTGGCAAAAGTTACGCGACCATAAAATTGCACCAGAAATAGTTAACATCTTCCAGCACTGGTACGGCAACCAGGTCAACTACGTGAAATGGGCGGGAGCTCTATCGGACTCGTACAAGTTGGAGTGCGGGGTGAGGCAGGGTGGCCTGAGCTCACCTACGCTCTTCAATCTGTACATGAATGAGCTTATTGTCGCGCTTAGCAGCCGTCATGTTGGATGCCATATCGATGATGTTTGTTTTAATAACATCAGCTATGCGGACGACATGGTGCTGCTGAGTGCGTCGGTGGGTGGTCTCAGGGAGCTCATGAGCATATGCGAGGCGTACGCACATTCACATGGCCTCAAATATAACGTCGCGAAGAGTGTGCTTATGATCTTCCAAGCTGGGACCAAAGGTCTGACGGAGGTTCCTCCAGTCAGGTTATGCGGCGTGCCCTTGGAGCGCGTGCTATCTTTGAAGTACTTAGGCCATATTGTGACGTCTGACTTGAAGGATGACGCCGATATTGAACGGGAACGGAGGGCGCTGTCGGTGAGGGCGAACATGATAGCTCGCAGGTTTGCTCGTAGCTCCAATGAAATCAAAGTCACCTTGTTTCGAGCCTACTGCACTGCATTTTATACGAGCAGCCTGTGGGTGTCATGCTCGCAGAAAGCCTACGGAGCCCTCAGAGTTCAATATAATAATGCGCTGAGGGCATTGCTGCGGCTGCCTCGCTTCTGCAGCGCGTCGGGGATGTTCGCCAATGTGCGCGTAGACTGTTTTTATGCCACTATGCGCAAGAGGGCAGCCTCGATAGCGGGCAGGGTGAGGGCCAGCGGCAACAGTCTCCTCGCCGTCGTCGCCGACAGGTTAGACGGGCCATTTATGCGGCATTGGTTGGCCTTACATGCGCCCTTTTTTAGGGCTTGGGGGAAATAAGTAGTGTTTCTCTATAAAGGTTATTTATATTATTTATTATGTTATTGGCAATTACATATTAATCTACTAAATCTTATTGACTTTAAATTCTATTATTATAAATTATTATTTTAAATCCAATTAATTATTTTGATTATTTGTATTAATTATGCTATTATTTTACAAGTTATCAGTTTTATGCACTTTATTTACAAACTACAACTCTTTAATTATGCATTAATTAAATTCCTGATTTTGTTATTTTGAAATATTATTGTAGATTGCTGATTTTGAATATGTTATTTAATTATTATTATTTTATATTTGGCGAATTTGTGCACTACTATGGATATTTTTGTCTGAATAAATAAATGAATTGAATTGAATACACGCTTTTTGGCTTATATCAGTATGAAAACCCTTAAGAACCCCTAAAACATTCTAAAAACCAATTTTAAAAAATATCACCTATAAAAAAACCTTATTTAAAAACTCAGACCCATTAAAAAAAACACTACCCTAAAGTTTGCTCGTCGTCCTCGTCGCCCTGAGTTACGCTTCACCCACTCAACTTTCGTTACGAACCTACCTACCACCAGACAGGTTTCGACGCCTACTATAATATTTGTTCAAGCACCCAATGGCTATCTCTGACCGTTACGAAGTTATAGCCCTTTTATTTTTAGGGGAGGTTGGGGAGGGGAGGATACCCTCCGTTTACAAATTTAAACGCTCCTCATTAATAATTTATAGTAAAAATCAAAAAGCCGCTACGTGTCCTAGTTTCCGAGATACGATGGGGGGAGGGGTGAAGGGGGGGAGAGTGGGGAGTTTTGAAAAATGATTTTGACTAACGCGTTGCCCCTTTATATGAATCTGAAAAAAAAAATGTTTCAAGTCTCTCAACTTCCGAGATCCGCCTAAAGGGGGGAGAAGGGGGACAAGTGGGTCAACTATTGAAAACTGGTTTTTACTTTTCCGAGCCTTCTCTATACGAATCAAAAACAAAAAATATATTACCAATCATAATAAACAACCAACGTCAAAAAAAAATCTTATCTAAATATGTACAATCAAAAAGTTTAATAATTTTAATATAAATACTGGATCGAAATGTGGTAGTCTGCGTATATCTCGGAAATATATTCACGTAATAACTCGGGAGCGCTTGCGAAGCAAAGTGATACGTGCTCACGCTGGGAGAGCCCTTTCGTTACTGACGGGATCGGGTTTGCGCGGTCGATTATATAGTTCACTTTGCATTTAATTTACGAAATGAAGTTATTGTTTATTTATAAATTAAAATTCAGATTCTAATAAAGGGCTACCTTGAGATTAATGAGTAATTTTTAAATTTTCTTTAAAGTGTTTCTAAGGTATAGAAAAAATACCCTTTTGTCCCGACGTTTTCCATAAATCAAGTTTTTTCAACATTTTTTTTCTGCTATATTTCGTATAGAAATCAATAATGTTTTCCCGTATGTTACGAGTAGACCATATATTGATGTTATTCATATTTTTTAATATTCAGAATATTTTGTAGTTCTTTGTTCAGAGAACCACAAACATCACTCGCTCGTTACTTTTGCGGAAAAGGGGTTTTGAATATGGGTGATTGCCATTAATATATACATTATTTAAAACAATTGTTCCCGCAGTCGACAAGAATAAGAACCTGACTCTTATAATAAAAATAAAGCAGGTTCAAATTCTTCTTGCCTTTCTCACAAGGAGTGATCAAAAATGTTCAAAATGACTTAATTTCTTGTAGGGACCCTTAAGGAATATTGTCAGACACCAAAAACTGTGCATCTCTGATGATAAGAGACATGTCGAGTACGCATGATCGCATCGCTTCAAAATAGGACACACGATGTCATCGAAGAATGCAATCGAATCGCACCATACCATCGTACGAGCGATCTCAATAGGACAGCGCCCTATAGGTACTATTGTCATCAAATGGGATACTACCTACATTTATAAATATCCGTAGTAGGTAATTACCTACCTAATAAATAGTGATCGTTCAAACTTATTTCTGAGTAGGTAAGTAAGTGCTTTTTATACTTACCAAACTATTTCTACTAAATCTAAAAAATCACACTTACTACCAAATAGGTACCTAAATAACTAAGAAGTAGGAAGGTAAGAAGTAGGCAGCTAAACCACCACTACCATCACCACTATGGTTAGTGCGTAATAATAAGTCGAAAATGATATCAGTATCGTCCTAGTAAAACCAAGAAAATAGGTAGGTAATAAATTACCTACTTACATTTAAATCCTTATTGCACACCAGACATTTCGATTTTAATGAGGTCTTATTAACATTAAAGTATTTGTATACATGATTTTGCTTTTTACGCCCCATTATTTATCACGATTACGTAAATCAAATTTGTCAAAACAACAGCAATAACAACAGGTAGACACGCGCGCATTCGACAACAAGACGCAACTCGTCGCATGTTACTTTCCACAGGGTCTGGTACTCTGGTCTATCCGTTACAATGTTGCCGCTCGGCGTTGCGGCTGTGCGAGTGCGAGCAACTAAGGTCGCGTCATCGTCTCCCTCTCGCGACGGGTATCGATATAGAATAACGATATAGTTATGGATAATTTAATAGCAGTATTTAATAATTTCGTTATGGATATCGATATTAACATAAAATATCAGTTGCAATTATGATATCTTCTTGAAAATATCGGTATTTTTCATTTATCGATATCGGTCCCTGATCACCAGGCCTATTACGTATCTCTGTTGACAGCTCGATATGATAGTAACTGGGCTCAGTGTCCATTAAATGACTGTCAAAAGGTTAGTTTCGTATTATGTATAACCAGTCGCTATCAAATATGACGTCATAGGTGCAAATATGACGTCATAGGTGCCTATCGTGGCTGATAGTCACCGTAACTCATTTTGACAGACGCTTTCGTATCGATTCTTCTAATATTGCAAATATGTAAGCATAGTGGACATCAAATTCAAGACAACTGAGTTTGAAGTGGCTTTCGTGAAAGACGTTACACCGTACCCGGGCTGTTAGTCACCGTAAAGTGATATCCACTCTGTGTAATACGTAATACCAATATTTTGACATTCACGGTCAATCACGGTTGTCATCAAAGTTCGGTGTAGAACCGAAGCTTGATAGTCACTGGATATCAGAAAGATACGTAAAAGGCCTGCAGAAGGCTACGCAAAACAGCTATACCTCGATATTCTCGATATTCTTTCCGAACTTTCTGTACTTACTTTTTATATTTTGAATTTAGATTTAAGTTGTTTGTCAAGCAATATCTTTAAATTTTTGACACAAAATAAAGATTAAATAAATAATTAAGACTGTTTCAATTACTTTCATTACTAAATGAATGTGGTGCCCTATCCAAAAACATATTTACATTCGGTTAAATTATAACCTTTACACTTACCATTACAGTAATACACCTAAAATAGAATAGAATTTGCTTCATTCATTACACCAATTTTTTAAAACAAGTGTAGCATTTAAAAAAAAATATAATACAGTAAGAAAAAATATTCAGTTCGACTCCATTCATTCCTTGTCCAACCGCCGAGCCTCGGTCGTAAAATTTTATTGCTTTTTATTGGCACTTTGTAATTCTGACTTTAAAACATGCGTGTAAGGATGATTTTGTTTTGAAATGGGTTGACCAGCGAGTATCGGTTGTAAAAGGTTATTACTTTTTGTCCGTACCTTTGTGAATACAACTTTAGGTAATGTATCTAAGGTTGAATTTACATTAATGTAAGTATATTTATTTCAACTACAAGTAGGTAGGTACGTCAAAACATTTGGCGACAGTTTTTAGGGAACTTTTGCATGGGATTGTGTATCTAGTTTTTTATTAGTGATCGATGTATTAATATTATAATAATTGTACACTTAAAAGCACCTAGAGTTGTACTCAGTTGTTGAAATGTGAAGCTTCCATCGATTCGAACACGTCCAACTTCACGTTCATTCTGTGAACAAAAGGAACATTTTGTAGTACTTAAAAGTTACATGTTGCACTATGAAAACAGTGATTTTTTTAATATAAATACCTACGCGGAGACGAGGTTGACGTAGATTTAGGTGGGCTGCACCGTATTGCAAAAATCCTTCATTACTTCCATACATTTACCGATCGGAATTGCCTTTTTTTGTTTAGAAATGGGATGCGCTGTAGCCTAATGCGGCTGTAATATGACAGACCTGCATTTGAAGCGCTTACAAATAAATACTTTTACACCGTTTACAGAAACCCTTTTTTTTCGGATGGGAAATCATCAAATGACTTCTCCCGCTTTGGGCGGAGCAAGAGAGAGTGTCAGACTTTTACTGACTAAAACCCATCCATGTTCCTTCATCGCCCTTTGTGTTCCGGGGCCACGGTATCTCTTTCGAACAGTCCCGCAACCTTTACAGAAACCCTTATAGCAGTCATAGCCTAGTATTGTGAGTGTGACCGTCGGACTGCCAAGTCTCAAGTTCAGACCCCTAGACAAGCGCTTCTGATTTTTCGGATTCATGTGCATATTGTATAATGATCACTTGCTTCGGTGAAGGAAAAACATTGTGAGGAAAACAGCATGCCTTTTTTTTTTTTTTTTTTTTTCGGATGGGAAATCATCAAATGACTTCTCCCGCTTTGGGCGGAGCAAGAGAGAGTGTCAGACTTTTACTGACTAAAACCCATCCATGTTCCTTCATCGCCCTTTGTGTTCCGGGGCCACGGTATCTCTTTCGAACAGTCCCGCAACCTTTACAGAAACCCTTATAGCAGTCATAGCCTAGTATTGTGAGTGTGACCGTCGGACTGCCAAGTCTCAAGTTCAGACCCCTAGACAAGCGCTTCTGATTTTTCGGATTCATGTGCATATTGTATAATGATCACTTGCTTCGGTGAAGGAAAAACATTGTGAGGAAAACAGCATGCCTTTTTTTTTTTTTTTTTTCTTTTTCGGATGGGAATTCATCAAATAACCCCTCCCGCTCTGGGTGGAGCAGGAGGGAGTGTCAGACTCTTACTGACTAAAACCCATCCATGTTCCTTCATCGTCCTTTGTGTTCCGGGGCCACGGTATCTCTTTCGAATAGTCCCGCAACCCCGGCAGGCATCGGTCCTTGCGGACCCCTTCCTTTTTGCTGACTCTCTTTGAGGCGCGCGTGGAACACGAACGCGCCGTCGACACGGCCTGTCGTCATGAGACGGACGGACGGCGAGCTAGCCCATAGCCCACCGTCCACAGGCCCGCGCCTACGGTGGCCGGGGGCCACGTGGTGGTGGCCCCCGACGCCCGGGGCGTCTCCCGCGGCGGCCGGGACGTTGAGAGGTTCTCTCCCTCTCACGTTCCGCCACCTCCTTCTCTAGCATTACTGCTTCGCAGAAGGAGGTGACGGCGTCCCATTCCGTCTCGCTCCGGACCATGGCTTGCACCAGGGCCGGACGCGAGAGGTCGCCGCCGCCGATCGCCGCTTCGAGGACACGGCGGTGCTCCGCCCACGCGGGGCACACCTCCACCGTGTGTTCCACCGTGTCCTCCGGTCGATCCTCACAATGGAAGCACCCGGGCGTTTCCTCCCGCCCGATTCGGTGCAGGAACCTCCCGAACACTCCGTGTCCGGTGAGGACCTGCGTCAGGCGGAAGGTGAGGACGCCGTGGCGTCTCTCAAGCCACTCCTCAAAGAGGGGACTTATCGCCACTATTGTGGCGTGCCCTGCACGGGGTTGCGACAGTCGCTCTCTCCATGTCGCCATGAGATAAAAAAAAAAAAAAACAGCATGCCTGAGAGATAGATAGAAATATTTGTGAGTTTTGTGTTTGTGTGTGTGTATAGTTAGATTTGTTGTTTTTCTCTATTTTTTTTGTATTTTTTATCTTTCTTCACTTTGTATATTTTGTTGTATGTATATATGTATTTATTATTATATTTTATTCTGAAAAATTCTGTTAGTACTATTGCCTACTGTTTTGTCTCTGCATCACCCTAAGGTAGACTGGTAGAAAATGCCCAAGGCATTAAGTCCACCTTTGTACATTATGTGCATAAAGTTTTAATAAATAAATATTTCTCGACGGCATGTAAAGAAGGCAAGACACCCCTCCCCTCCCTTGTCCCTTGGGCGGCATAAAAACTCTGACACCAGGTTAGGCACTAACCAAACGATACAGAAAAACAAGCAATTTGAAAGAGAATCACTTACTTTTCAAAAGCAGTATTCATGTCGTTAACTTTGCTGGGATGGCAGACGAGCGCGAGCTTGCTCTGTTGTGTGTCGAACAGCGAGGGGAGCCACTTCGCCGCCGCCGCCTGCGCCTCCTCTGGCGTCACCGCGAATATCGCTTGCACTAGCTCGCTGAAAAGAAACGAACAATTCAAAATTCAATCACATCACATAGACATATATACACCCGCTTTCGGGGAGGCCTATCTCCAGCAGTGGACGTCTTTCAGCTGAAATTTATTTATTTATTTAGGTTAACCAACAATTGTTTACACTGTACATTTATGACTTAATGACTAGAGTAACATTTACAAGTGCAACAATTAATAACAGGTTAACACCACATGCACAAAAAACGGTTTAACATAACAAACTATAAAATATTATCATTAGAAAACTTATACATTCAAAGAATAATTAAAACAATAATAAAGAAAACTATCAAATCAATCATTAAATGTTGTACAAAAACTAAAAGAGAAAGACATTGGGATGTAAAATTACTGATTAAAATTATAATTGATTTAATTGTGATTAGTTGATTGGATTATGAATAAATATAACGACCATAATTGATAAGAAAATAAAATTATGAGAATACTATAAAAAAATACAAAGAAAAACTAAGAAATTAAAAACATGTTTAAAATTAAATTAAATCGCCATTGAATTATTTGCAAAAGCTCGTAGGAATTTATTTATAACATCGTGGTGTACATCTACTAAGTCACTGTGGCCATTAAGGATCTTGCACAATCTAGGTATCGGAGAATTCGCAACAAGCACTGACTTTCGAAATGGCGGACACAGGGGTGTTATCTTATTCCTAGGATATCTAGAAGGCGCACGGAATCTAATAAACTTCAGTAAACCGGGGCAGTCGATCTTATTGCGCAGTAGTTTGTAAAGAAACAAAGCATCGGTTATATACGCATAGACAACGACTGCATCTTGAAATGGCACAGACGGACTTTATAAGAGGGCAGACGCTTAGATTTCCCGTCACTGAAGGCTAAATGCCATACAAAACGTTTCTGGACCCTTTCCAGACGCAACATGTGAGTGGCATAGTGAGGTCTCCACACAACACTACAATATTCCATAACACTGCGTACGAAACTGTTATATAACATTATCTTGGTGCTACTTTTACGAAAGCCTTTGGTGTTACGAAGTAGGAACCCAAGCATTTTTGATGACTTTTTAATAATGTTATCAATATGAGGCACAAAAGTGACCTTCCTGTCAAAGTGTACTCCTAGATATCTTATTGTTTCGACTTCTTGGACTCGCTCTTGGTCTATGAAGTACTCTGTGTCAATACAACTAATTTTTCTCGTATATTTAACATGGTAACATTTCTTTGGTGCAGTTGCATTTCGTTATTGCGGCACCATTTTATAACTTGGTTAAGATCGTGTTGCAGAAGTTCGCAGTCTCTTTTAGACTCTATTACTCGTGCGAATTTTTAGTCATCATGATGAATGATGATGATGACATATTCATTTGAAAAATAAAAGGGGGGAAAATATAATGACCACCAAAATTAACTTTGTGACCACTAACATCTATCACCTAAAATATCAATTGATCACCAAATTTAGTAAATTGAGCACCAAATTTTAATGAGGTGGTTGATGACAAACTAGTTTTGCCGACTTGGGGCACTCCGACACGGATTTTTTTATAAACCATTCAGAAACAGGAGCCCCGTGAAGCGGGGCTCCGTCAACCGTGTCTCCCTCGACTCGGATCCAAGAGCATAACAGTTCAATTTCTGGTGTTCAAAAATAAATTTTTGGTTCTAATTTCACGATCATTCTCAGAAGATCCATTGGCCAGATCCATGATGGATCTAGTGAGAATTGTTTTTCTCATTAGATCCTGATTTCAAAAAATGGATCTACTGAGAAGGATCATTCTCAGAAGATCCATTGGCCAGATCCATGATGGATCTAGTGAGAATTGTTTTTCTCATTGGATCCTGATTCCAAGATATGGATCTACTGAGAAGGATCATTCTCAGAAGATCCATTGGCCAGATCCATGGTGGATCTAGTGAGGTTTTTTTTTTCTCAAAAGACCCATTAGCCATAACCATGATGGATCTTATTCGACCTTACTGATGAGTCTTTTTAAAATAAGCAAATAGGAGTAATAAATTAATATATCTGTCATATTATTGACATTGGAGTTGAAGTTAAGTCAACAACCGAGGCATATATTGTTACGAGCTGGGTATGGTATAAATTAATTACTACCGATCAAACAACAAATAACTTAAACACAAAACACCTCAAACTCAATCACAAAGACACTACTGATCACTATTCACTTAGATATCGCATTTCTAGTTCGCTCCGTTATGTAGCGAAAATCAGACTGTCTCTCCCGCAAACATGTCGGCTATTTATATGGCAACCGATCCTTCGAGAAAGATCCACGACTTACTTGAATTGTTCTAGATAATTCCATAGTGGGTCATTGTCCTTCCACAACTTGTACAAAATAAAGAAGTAGGTACGTTATGCCCTCGGTGTACGGTCGAAATTACAATGCCAACCTGATGTCTTTCTGACCTACCTACTTGTAGATACCTACAACTGTAATTGTAGGTACTGGTACAGTACGATTCAAACTTAATGGCGGCTCGGAAGTTAGCTGCAGCTGCAGGTACGCGCATGTACAGTCAAGTCGAAAATCATTATGCTCGTTTAATTATTCTAAAACTTGTGTGAATGTTTAGTGCTGTGTAGTAAGTATTAATTTGTTAGTTTGTCAAGTACAGGGAGGGTTCAAGGAAAAATAAAATAGGTTTAATGAAAAATATGAGAAATAATGGTGTCGATTCCGTTGTGCACAAACTTTAGGCTATTGCTATCTTTTACTAAAAGGCAGAGCGAGAAAAGGACTGCTATAGCTATGAACTAAGTTAGAGATGTCAAACTAGTTTATGCCTTGCGCTTCACCGTGTTTTTAGTCGACATGTTTTTACGTACACCCATTTTGATTTGTATGGAAATATTAGTTCCAATTAAATTTGACAGCTCTAAATTACGTCAGTCTCTTTCTCGTTATAATAGAGAGAAAAAAATAGCAATAGCCTAAATTAAGTTTAATTTGTGCACAACAGAATCGACACCATTGTATTTTAAATTTATTTTGTGACAACAGACAACGAACGGAACAATAACAAAAAAAAACCAAAACAGTTAACAAACAACAACAAATTATTATGAGCTCGACTTTACGTAAGCAGAAATTCGCGCGTGTGTGCAGCATACGGACATAACTCACACACTCAAGCGAAGATGCGTAGGGCGAGTGCGGGTGAGCGAGAGTGCGCGGGGATGTGCCCCGCCGGCGCGTCCCTCTACGTCCCGCTGATACCTAAAAATTGCGATCTGCGCAGCGGAACGTACGATGTTCCGAACCGCCATTAAGTTTGAATCGTAGTATACGACGTAACAATACCATAATATTGAACTTGGCTGTCATTTCACATTTATGTTTTTGATGGGATATCATTACTTTTTGTACATAAATTATTAGTAGATACTTATTTATAATAAAATTAATATCAAATGGTTTTTCGTTAATTTACTGTATATTCTTACGTTTACGGGGTAAAATTGTCTTTTTTTTGTGTTATTTTCTACTTCAAGAATGATGGATTTTCATACAAAGTTTCATCTCCTATTTTACCTCCTTAAATAAAGTTTTTTTAATGGTGATACATAAAACATTTGTTTTGAACTATGAGCTCATATACATATATTTTTTCACATTTATAACTTCCACTTTGTAATTTAATTTAATAAAAAAAACCTATTTTGCTTGTGATTAAATGTTTTCGATTTTTCCTTACTGCCCTTCCCTCGTCTCCTCATTCATTGCCTCATCTTCCCTTTTGGTTCTCAAAGTCTCTTTTCCACCATTACAGGAGTCAGGATAGTAATTTGTTGAAATTAGTGACATTCACTTGTTTTATTGATATTCATTTGTTTTTGTAACATTTTTTTTTATTGTAAATTCTCATTAGATCCATTTTACTTACTTTTTTATATAAATAGAGCTAATGAGAAAAGCAATTCTCACTAGATCCATCATGGATCTGGCCAACAGATCTTCTGAGAATGATCCTTCCCAGTAGATCCATATCTTTAAAATCAGGATCCAATGAGAAAAACAATTCTCACTAGATCCATCATGGATCTGGCCAATGGATCTTCTGAGAATGATCGTAATTTCACGACAAAATGGGGATTAATTTTGATGATCATTTACTAATTTTGCCAATCAAAAGTGATTTTTTTTGCCAAATCTGGTGGTTAGTTAATTGTATGCCAAATAAAAGTAGCTAAGTACTACTACTACTAAACTTCTGGTTTTAGAGGTTTAAAAGGTACAACTCTTCTTGTCATCGATTCTGCTGTCTCATTTTTAATATTTCGCTAATTATAAATTGAAACAGCGACATATGTTGTATCTGATCACCCAAAATGTGCTAGTTTAGGTAACATCTCATGGAACCATGTTCAAATCATAATGCGACTGTTTACTGGAAATTTCGACGCGAGAGAGCGCAGACTGTTACGGCTTGACCACAGCCAAAAGCGGCGAGGATTGCGGCGGTGAGCGGTGAGCGGCGAAAACAAATGGTAGACTATATAAGAATTATGCCACAGTGCGCGTCTCCGGTAGCTGTGGCATACTTCTTTTGTTGTCTACCATTTGTTTTCGCCGCTCACCGCTTGCCGCGCCGCAATCCGCGCCGCTCTTGGTTGTGGCCAGGCCGTTATACGTTACCATCTTGAAAGAAAAGCGATCAAGTCCAAGTAGCGACCAGAAAAAACACTTACAGCAAGGAACTCTATTGGTAGCTGAATGTTTTTTTAACCGACTTAAAAAAGGAGGAGGTTCTCAATTCGAGTTTTCCTTTCATATTCTTTCACAGACCCATACGGGGCGAGTAGCACCCTTTTCGCACTAGAAGGAGTATCCATTTCATACTTTGGTAAGTAAAGTCAACTTACCTATTGTATGTAGGACCAACTCTATACAGATAGTTCATGAGGGACCGCTTGACAACGTCTGCGGGACACTTCTCGTTCTCCACCACTTCAAATAGCACCGTACTCTTTGCAGACGCGAACAGATCCTCGTCGAACTTGGCGTCGGCCAAGTATTCTTCCTGTAGGGCATAACATAAAAATTTAAGCATTGAAATTAAGACTGACACGTTCAAGTAATATGGAGAGATCGGTCTGATCGGACACATTCACGAAACGATGTTTACTTTGCTTGTAATAGCAATCGGAGGCAAACGAACTTGGGGCCGTTTCAGGCACACACTGTATGGATTTAAGGCTGATGCTCCAGGGTAGTCCGCGAAATTCAAATTTTCTTACGTTTTTTGCAATTTTCAGGCCAGTGCTAGGTTGTATGTCGATTAAATATTGTGCGCGACTGTAATACGTATGTAGTTACACAATCATAATCATCAAAATCATCAATACAACTCTCCAAGTTCATAAAGGTGCAGGAATGATTTTGACCTTGAAAAAGTAATTTTTCCACTTTATGAAGTTTGAGGGTTGTATTGATGATTTTGATGAATATAATTCTGTAACTACATACGTCTTACAACCGCGAATAATATTTTAATCAACATACAACCTAGCACTGGCCTGCAAATTGCAAAAAAGGTAAGAAAATTTGAATTTCGCGGGCTACCCTGAAGCATTCACCTTAAGCAGGTTCAGACGGATATGAAGGTTGAACTGACCATACAGCTCTTTTCCTAGTAGTTCTGTGTAAGGAAACACAGATAATTAGGGCAAATTTTGCAATGTTACTTCGGTTAAAAAAAACCGGCGAAGTGCGAGTCGGACTCGCTCATCAAGGGTTCCGTACCATCGTAGTAGTAGCCCCCTTTAATTTTTATTATTTGTTGTTATACTCGTATCGGCAACAGAAATACACCATCTGTGAAAATTTCAACTGTATAGCTATCACGGTTCATGAGATACAGCCTGGTGACAGACAGACAGACGGACAGTGAAGTCTTAGTAATAGGGTCCCGGTTTTACCCTTTGGGTACGGAACCCAAATAAAAACTAGTTCACTTACCAAAATGCTCTTCGCTTTGGTGTATGCAGCGACCGCGTTGGTAGCTCTGTAGAGCGAGAACAGCAGTCTGCCCTCGTTGGGCGACATGTTTATCGCGTAGCCGTACGACAGGCCGCTACCACGGATAAGACGCCACATAGGACCCTTTGGAAAGATTGACACTTTTAGTTTTTGTCGCACAGTAACAAGCGCCGGGGTAGCCGCGAAATACAATTAAAATTTTGTTCAACATACAACATGTCAATGACCTGCAAATGGGGAGACACAGGCAAAGATAATCTAAGATGGCGCCACCATAGCTGGTCTCAATTTGACCAATGAGGTTAAGCTATTTTGAAATATAAATTGACATTACCACATTTTTAACCAATGACGATGTTGGGAACCAGCTATGCTAGCGCCATTAGTTCCAAAGTGTGTCTCCCCATTGCCAACAAAGGAAGAACAATTGAATTTCGCGGTTACCCTGGAACTTCTCCCTTAATATCGCAGTACTTGAAAGTCGCCAACGCTGTGTAGAAAATGTGTGCTATTCTCAGACATTCTCTAATGCTGGTGTTACATTCGCAGACGAATACACGTATTGTATTGTATAAGCTGATATTACTTGCACCCCGTAGCCACATCATAATATGAAAAATTCAATTTGTATGCCTAATATTATCATAAACGTATTGGGTACTTAAAAGCTTGTCTTATATGGTTGAAGCTCATACCTCCAGCTGCGTGAAGTAGTTGAGTGCGACCTTGAGCGGCGCGACGTCCGCGATGTGGTGTCCGAGCGGGCCGGGACTGAGCTGCGCCAGGCCGCACGACTCGTACCCGCCCACGCCCAGCACGAACCCGCCGCCCCACCCCGACAGCAGCTCCGCGTCCCAGTACAGACGAGGGCTATGAACATTCACAGAGGTTCTTTTGAGGGACTTTTTCAAGGTCAAAGTCGTTCGTCGACCTTTATGAACTTGGAGGGTTGTATTGATGATTATAGTTCTGTAACTACATACGTCTTACAGTCGCGAACAATATGTCAATCAACATACAACCTAGCACTGGCCTGCAAATTGCAAAAAATGTAAGAAAATTTGAATTTCGCGGGCTACCCTGGAGCATTAGCATTAAATAAATGCTGTCATTTGTAGATTTTTGACATTCGTTACTGGTAGTCCGAAAGTTTGACAACCAGTCTTACCAAGGGGTAACGTATTAACCAATACTAACAGGGTTGTGGAGGACATATATGGCTCAATGTAAAATACTGGTATTCAGCTGCATCCGGTTAGACTGGAAGCTGACCCCAACATAGCTGGGAAAAGGCTAGGTAGATGATGAAGTCAAACAGTAAATATTAATCATCATTTCAGCCGCAAGACGTCCACTGCTGGACATAGGCCTCCCCCAAGTGTCGCCACATTGACCGGTCCCGTGCGACTCGCATCTAGCGTATCGTAGTAGGAGATCTTCCAACGCAACGTCTTCCGGTTCGCGATCGCCACTCCAGAGCTTTTCAGCCCTATCGGCCATCCAAATATTAATACAAAAAGAATAAAGATATAAATGGATCAAAATTTTTTCTTGGGCAGTTTGTATGTGTCTGTAGCGAGCGGCAATGCTGTCAAATCGTTGCGCTAGCGTTACTGCCCGAAAGTCACTCGGTTAGGTTAGGTCAAGTTGTTAGTAATAGCAAAACATTTGGATGCCATGTAACCGCCTAAATATCTAAAGCCTCTCTGAAATAGGATTAAAATAAGGTGTAGCTGTAGAGACAAGAAGTTTTTAAAGTTGCCTCTCATAATTAACTATTTAGAAAGGACATTCTGTTATTAATAACTTACGCAACAGGTGTAATCTCATTCTCCCCTCCAAACCTCTTCCATGGTTCAGTCCTCAGCTTGTATCTATCAAAGTCAGACGCCAGATGGAGCCACATATTCTGTATGATACTCTTGAAAGTCTTCCTAGCCTCTGCGAGGGCTGCTTCGGCGGAATCCCCTCCAGCATTCAGCTGTTCTATGAGTTCCTTGAGGAACTTCTGCTGCCGAAGGACCGTGCACCAGTGAAGATTGCTGTTTTTGCTGTAGATTGAGTCGCGGAGGGCGTCGTACATCATCTTGTCGCCGGATCTTCTTACCTGGAATTGATTGGAATTTTCTGAATTTGTTTTTTTGCCCGACTACTGCTAAGTGTACTAACAAAGGGTTATGACAGTAGCAATTTCTATAACTTTGCCTAAAGAGGATAGAGGATCGACCCTGAGACAAACAGGACATCTTAATGCAAGACTGCAAAATATTCAAATGCGATTAGTCCAAAACTCAGCCACGCGAACCCCGCTCTCTGGTTTACATTTTTACAATGTAATTTGTAGTTTAAACTGTAAACCAAATAGCTTGTTCAACCGTACGTACGTCACGTATGTACGTCATCAGGTGCGCAGGTGATAGACATGCGGTGCAAGGTGGAAGGTGACTGTTATTATTATCATTGGATATTTACCTGAGCGACATCATTGATGAGTCTCTGAGCGAATACGAGCAGTCTTTCTTTTGTGATCTCCGGCGCATATAAAATCTCGTACAGGTGATTCACTACCTCTTCATAATCTTGAGGTTCACACTAAAACGGAAATAAAATGGACATGGTAAATAGGTTAGATGTCAAAAAAAAATCTAATTAGTCCCGTCAGATAGATTTCCAAAAAATATTGGATACA
The DNA here is from genome assembly GCA_905147715.2 of Xestia xanthographa. Taxonomy (NCBI): domain Eukaryota; kingdom Metazoa; phylum Arthropoda; class Insecta; order Lepidoptera; family Noctuidae; genus Xestia; species Xestia xanthographa. The sequence goes on along the minus strand of LR990655.1, from coordinate 19,078,087 downwards.
TATTTTTTATTTTTTCACGTTATTAAAAAATGAAGACGATACAGTGCGTCGAAAACTCGTGTGACGTCACATTTGAGTAAATTTTTTACTCAACTGTGACGTCACAAGACGTCATGATCTTTGACAACTTTAACACCCACGGTAAAGTTTAGAATGTTTACTCATTTTTATGACTTAGTTATGTACTTAGACATTGAGGAAACAACTAATGGGGATGGCAACTGTGGAACTAATGGCGCTATCATCGCTTGTTCCAAACATCGTCATTGGTTGAAAATCTGTCAATGTCATTTTATATTTCAAAATAGTTTGACCTCATTGAACAGATTGGGTCTAAGCTATGGATACGCCATCTACAATCAGCTTTTACCAGCCTTCCCCATTTCGCTAACACAGAGTTGATATTCCATATGTAAAAAAAATACTTATAGAGTTAAATAAAAGCCATTTTACCTTCGTCTCAATATGCACAAAGTTCCCAAAATGCCCGACGGCGAAGTTGCCGCCGCGATCAAACCCGATAGTATTGCTGAACATGATAGTCAGCTGTTCCGTGGCGGAGATGACGTCTTCATGAGGCACCAGCGTGTCTCCGCGGTGTACCGCGCATTCGGCCAGACCGTTCATGTGTAGGGGGAGCCACTTGCGCGTCGACTCGTCTACTGAGCTTGTGTCGAAGATTAGATTTATCTGTATAGAAGAACAAAAATAAAATTGTAACAAATACTAAGCATTCATACTGACTTTTAAATTATCATGTCTTCCCAGAAGGTCCTGACCCTGGTCCCTGGTCTGATCATTTATGATGAAGTGAGTGACATATAAAAGCTGGCCTATAATAACAGTACATTTTGATACAAGTGGACAAAAGTTTGTTATTGTATTCGAGGCGGAATTGAAAGTTATTGAGCCGAGAACTGCAATAACAAATGTCCACGTGTATCAATCTACGTTTTTCAATACAATTTGGAAGAAATGAAATAAAAGAACGAAAAATATTTTTTCAATACACTTCCTCGAAAACTGGTCCATAACGCACTAAGATTAGGTACAGCATGCAATGTATTTCACACGCGTGCGATTTTTTCCACTTTCCCGCACGTGTGCGGGAATGAAAATTGCCACAGATAACTATACCTATACTTAGTCCAAATTGGTTCAATGCCTATAGTCTGAGGTGAATGTTTTTTTTTTATTTCGGCAAAGCACTACGCGTCTTTACATGCTGCAACATGATTATTAAAAAATTATAGTTACTTTTATACACAAATTAACATTTATTTGTGTTCCGAATTCAAAAACATTAAATTTAATCTATTTTTTATATTAGGCTGTTTAACGGCTTCATACCTTTGCCTCTACTTCAACCTGGCGAAAGCAAAGCGCGAAAAATAAGAAAATTCAAATCATAGTTTCTTAGTTCGTGACAAAAATATTTTTCGTTATTTTATTTCTTCAAAAGTGTATTGAAAAACGTCGTTTGATACACGTGGACATTTGTTATTGCAGTTCTCGGCTCAAAAACACCCACGCACGCCTACGGCTCGGATGTTATAATTCCGCCTTGAATGCAATAACAAACTTTCTCCACTTGTATCAAAATGTACTATTGTCGGAAACTATGATTTTAATTTTATTTTCTTCCGCGCTTTGCTTTCGCCAGGTTTTTGAGTTTAGAACACAAATTTTAATTTGTTCATAAACGTTTTTATTTTATTTTAATAATCATGGTTTTCGATGATATTACCATTTAAAAACATATCTTAAATATTCAAAAAATATTAACGCCCAACGACGCGCGACGCCTAGCTCTTTGCCGAGATTAAAAAAAAAAACAATCACCTATCACTCCTACCTACATAAAGGGTGTAAAACACCTAACGAAGCCGAAAGGCATTTGTTCTCCCCGTCATTGCGATCATTTTTTTGTTCTACACCATACCTGGGAAACTACTAGTTACGGAGATATTGGGGGTCAAAGTTCCAACTTGTTGACAAGTTTTATTTTTTAAATACAAGTTTTTAATGTAAGATTTTTACTTTAAACAACCCCATGACCCCCGTACTATTCAATCCATCCATCAGCACAATGTGTTGCGTGCGTTACATTGAGTTCTACCACAAAACATGATTTTTCACCCCAAATAAAAGTCATTTCCCGGCAATATTTTTTGCGTAGTTACTTAGTTTGATGTACAGAATGCTTGGTTGGCTTCGTGGTGAGGTCTTTTATACCCTGTATACATCACCTATCACTATAGGCATTGAACCAATTTGGACTAAGTATAGGTACAGTTATCTGTGGCAATTTCTATTCCTGCACACGGTGAAATACATTTTATGTTGAACCTAATCGTAGTGCGAAATGAACCAGTTTTCGAGGAAGTGTATTGAAAAAATAATACTCACATAAACGAAGTTGGTCTTCAGACTATGCACTCTGGCGTAGAAAGGCAGTTCCTTGAGATCGAAGTGCGGGCAGGGCTCGCCGTCCGAGCTCCAGGTGCTGATGTTGTGGCACTTGAACTTGCACGGCGGTACTGGTACTGACGCTAACGAACCCGCGGGCGGGGGGCGCTGACAAACATTTACAGGGTGAATTTATCAAGTAGGCGAGTATGGCCAATTCTGAAACTATGACGAACACCGAAAAATATTCAAAAGATGGGCCTAATTTAGATGAAAACTAAAACGGCATCGTTGGATTTTTGAAAAATCAATATAGCTATAGTTGGTGCCAGTTAAGATGAGAATACCCCTTGCCCTTTCCCTAATATCTCTTCGTACGAACCAAAAGAAATGAACCATATTTTGTTTTTCATTACAAAAAAATGTTGAAGATCACGATAGATGACGATTCAAGACTTAAACAGGCTTATTTTTGGTTTTCAAACTTAAGAAGTTTAATAAGTGTAGGTGGGTCAATGACCGCTATTCTCATCTTAACTGGAACCAACTATAGCCAGGAATCGACCCCGTTAATTTTGAAAAAAAAAAAACACTGTATTATTACACAATACGATAGTGTCGCTAAAGGATCAAATTCTGGGAAAGTAATAACAAACGGTAAATTAAAGGAAAACTTTGAATTTTAATTTAATATTAATTTTATTTCAAAGTAATACAATAACTGCTTCGTTGGTCTAGTGGTTAAGTGTTATTGGGTATTAATATTATCTTGAACATATTTATTTATATATTATTTTTTCATATTAACATTTTAATTTGACATTTTCGATATTAATTAATGTATAATGAGGGATTTTCTTTTTAGCTCTTCCCTAGTCGCTGGATAGATGGCGCTAGGAGTAAGTATGATAATGCAAGGAACGGAACCTAAAAAAACTGATTTTAACAAAGCGCGAGAAATGTAGGTTATATTCGGAAGGTTAAGCAAATGAAAGTGTCAGTCAACGAGAGTATGTGACGTGACACAATGTTTTTTTTTTTCAAGCGTTTTTGCTTTGGCACCAACTATCATAGTAAGTTCAACGCCATCTATAGAGTTCTTGGAAACTAAGTTTTTTTTTAAAACCTCAAAAGGAAAACCTCTCATTGCAATAATACTAACTGTGACATCTTAATTAGTAACTATTTTTTCACACCACCTGCTCGAAAATGTCAAATTATATGTCAAGCAACCTTAACCTAAACTGAGTCATTAGTGGCCGGGGGCACAGCCGGTCAATAATGTTGTACTGGATTTCATTATGACCCGCTGGTCAATAATGTGATTTGAATTTGGATTCTCACATGCTCAGCTAAATTGGCAGTATAGTACTAACAAACACCCTTTGGTGCCAGAAAGAGGAAAGCTATTCTCGATACCCTTACTACGCGTGGATGATATTCTCGATTTCCTACAAAATCATAACGACTGCTTCTTCATATCGTTGCCATGTTTTCGAAAACATAATATTGTAAGAATAATTAGATAACTACGAACCATTTTTTAAAAGGAATGGAATAACATTAAAACTGGCATTAATAATAACAAATACCGTACCGCGCCGTAATACCGTAATATTAATTGGCTGTAACATTAGTTAATTATTCTTACTGTTTGTTTATTTAATAAATACTTTGTTTTTCGTACTATGGCTATTATTTTCTCACAGTAGGTGTAAAAAGTAGAGTATCCTCCTCTGGGCTAAAGGTGTCTTTGCCTTGGGCTAGCTTGAATCCCTCGCTGCATTCAGGATTCTTGTATTAACTCCCTCGCTTCGCTCGTGAGTTAAATCCCGAATCCTTCATTGCGCTCGAGATTCAATATAACGCCCGTGACATAAGACACAACTTTAGCCCCTCGGTGCATAATCTACTATTAGATGCTTAATTATTTTAATTTTTTTTTATAATTTTTGCGTGCCTATTTTCAAGCAGAATGTACAAGGCTCACTCCTTTCTACTCCACCTGTAGTTGGACCACTGCCCCGGAATGGTATTTTAATGTAACCTACATTCATTGCAAATAAATGATTTGATTTGGGTTTTTCATCAGGAATTTCTCAGGAGCAGCCAAGGAAGTCTGGATTTGCGCCCGGTTGATGGCAATAGGCGCGCACCCTATTACATGGGACTTAAAACATAACTGGCGAAATGTGGGTGTACTACACCTTTGCCTAACCCTTCGGGGATTACAGGCGTGATGTTATGATATTTATGTCATGTTTAAAGTAACAACAACAACATCAGCCCATAACGTCCACTGCTGGACATAAGCCTCTCCATGATAGGAGGAATTTGCCGTAATCTCCACGCTTGGGAGGCGTATTGGAGATCGCAGTAATGAAAGACTACCAGAAAACGCTGCTGCCCATTCTCTGGTCTACGGAGGCGCAAGGTGTTCTGCCTCAGACATTAGTCGCCTTATACGACACCCGTGAGTGTAATGGGTTGGTTCTATTCTACTCTGCCGGATACCACACGGCTAACACAATTATTACCTATACGACACCCGTGAGTGTAATGGGTTGGTTCTATTCTACTCTGCCGGATACCACACGGCTAACACAATTATTACCTATACGACACCCGTGAGTGTAATGGGTTGGTTCTATTCTACTCTGCCGGATACCACACGGCTAACACAATTATTACCTATACGACACCCGTGAGTGTAATGGGTTGGTTCTATTCTACTCTGCCGGATACCACACGGCTAACACAATTATTACCTATACGACACCCGTGAGTGTAATGGGTTGGTTCTATTCTACTCTGCCGGATACCACACGGCTAACACAATTATTACCTATACGACACCCGTGAGTGTAATGGGTTGGTTCTATTCTACTCTGCCGGATACCACACGGCTAACACAATTATTACCTATACGACACCCGTGAGTGTAATGGGTTGGTTCTATTCTACTCTGCCGGATACCACACGGCTAACACAATTATTACCTATACGACACCCGTGAGTGTAATGGGTTGGTTCTATTCTACTCTGCCGGATACCACACGGCTAACACAATTATTACCTATACGACACCCGTGAGTGTAATGGGTTGGTTCTATTCTACTCTGCCGGATACCACACGGCTAACACAATTATTACCTATACGACACCCGTGAGTGTAATGGGTTGGTTCTATTCTACTCTGCCGGATACCACACGGCTAACACAATTATTACCTATACGACACCCGTGAGTGTAATGGGTTGGTTCTATTCTACTCTGCCGGATACCACACGGCCAACGGCCACGGCCTATTACATGGGACTTAAAACATAACTGGCGAAATGTGGGTGTACTACACCTTTGCCTAACCCTTCGGGGATTACAGGCGTGATGTTCCGATGTTTATGTTATGTTTAAAGTAATATCGTTGATTCATTACCCGTACCCATATAAACTTCTCGGAAAGTGGATACGTACCCAATTAATGCAAGTGTCCATACACAATGTTTTAGTATTCATTTACATAAAGTAATGGCACAGGTAATAATTGTTTATGACTACCTCACTGATAATTATTCATAATACTAGATCCTTATACCCACATCATGTTTGAGTCATGTTTAATTGTATGGTTGCATACCTTGCTTGCTGCACACAACACAACAGATCTGCGTAATTGCTACCTTCCTTCAAAACACATGGCCCTAACAATAAACACTTTTATATTAGCAAGTATTTCCAAATAGGAACACAGTCTGATACATTGGTGTCGATTCTGTTGGCAACTAACTAAATTTTTAGGCTATTTCTATCTTTTTCTCTCTAATAAAACGAGAAAGAGACGGACGTAATTTAGAGCTGTCAAATTGAATTGGAACTAATATTTCCATACAAATGAAGAGTGCGCGTAAAAACATGCCGACTAAAAGCACGGTGAAGCGCAAGGCATAAACTAGTTTGACATCTCTAACTTAGTTCATAGCTATAGCCGTCCTTTTCTCGCACTGCCTTTTAGTAAAAGATAGCAATAGCCTAAATTAAGTTTAGCTTTGCACAACAGAATCGACACCATTATCTAGTAAATCTGTGTGTTTACCTCATTGAAATCCATAGCCTCTTGTAACCGCTTTGCTTTCTCAGCTAGTCCGGCTTCACCGAGTTGTGCTCTTTGCTCTTCTAGCCGTTTCTTTTCTTCTTCCGCCATTCTGAGTTAAAAATTAAACGTTTGTTGAGTTCTTTAAAATATTGTTCCTCTCTTTTCATCTGTAGATGGACCTTTATTATTATTGTTGCCTGTTCTTTCATTTTCTTCTTTCGTAAGAGAGCACAAAAACCCTACCCACGGGCCGGAGCCATTATTATTATTTTATCTAGCCTGTATTGTCCCACTGCTGGGCAAACGCCTCCCCTCCATTCCTTATCTGGACTTCAAAAAACAAAGTCGGTATTGGATACTGTCGTCTAAATCCGTGTCCGAGGCTGACATCTATCCGGGGTTGCGGGACAGTTCGAAAGAGATATCATGGCCCCGGACACAAAGGGCGATGAAGGAACATGGATGGGTTTTAGTCAGTAAAAGTCTGACACTCCCTCCTGCTCCGCCCAGAGCGGGAGGAGTCATTTGATGATTTCCCACCAGAAAAAAAAAAAGTCTGACATCTATAGAGAATTTCGACTATAATCGAGCTAGGTATCTGTATCATACGAATACGCGACTGTGATCACGCGTTTCATAACAATATGAACATTAATTTTAACACACATAAGTTTCATTTTCATTAGAGACGCTACTGTACTTAGTTTGAGTAAAGTCACACAATGGATCTCCGCCAAAAACCTCCAAGTACCTGCCAAGTTTTCACAACCGTATACTATACGTACTTGTCTTGCAGCTCAATGCTAGGCGACCCCATGACGGTGACTAAGTCCTCAGTGAAGTACTTATTCAGCAGACCGAGCCAGTAGTCTGGAGATTCCTCGAGCAAGGCTAGCAGGTCGGTTTGAGGGTTCATGCGGGAGATGAACTGGAACCAAACGAGGCTAGGTATATGAACATCGAAAAGTCAAAAATAAAGAAAGTCAAATAGTTGGCAAACCATACGCAACATTGTTCCAGCAACATATTTTTGTGTTGCGGGCAACATTGTCGAGGAACAGAAATAGCGTTGACAACAGTGCAAATAATATTAATTCCGTCTACTTTCGGCTAAAATAGCTCACGTTTATCAAAGTAGCAAGATCAATAAAAACACGTGAAAAGGGTCGACGTAATTATTGAGCTAGTAAAGCTTTGAATGCGAAGGTCGATTGCTCCCCAAATAATACATTTGTGAAGCCTTATAACAAACTTTAGGGTATGAATTCTTTTAAACGTGGCTTTTGGTTATTTAACGGCATAATTATTTATATCCTAGTAGCTTTTGATCGTGTCTCCGCACATGTGAAGGTTATTAGATTAATCCCACGGGAATTTACTACATCCCGATACAAGGGTTTCTTATGTGCTAAGCCCAGACATTGTCTACCTCATCATTCTCTTTATTACTCGTCTCCTCATCAGACACCTCATTTCGTGCCATTTCATCATTCACATCGTTTCAAAACTTTCCTCACGACATTTTCCTCATTCGACCGCATCACATGCCAAAACCACGACAGCCGATTACCACATAACTTTTCAGTCATCGCCACTTTCAGACTTCCTCATAGGTACTCATTTCTTATTTTATTCATTCGAGTAACACCATACGGGGGTATGGTGTTACTCGAATGAATAACATTAACATTTTCATCTCCGCGACATGCAAATGCCTTTCATTCATCCCTTTTGTGGCCCAACATTTTGATCCATGTGTGCCTTTAAAGCAGTGTTTTCCAAACTGCCGGTCACGACCCCCTGGGGGTTCGCGAAGTCTTTATATTTATAGGGGGTCGCAAGAGGTCGCGAAAACTACCTTAATAAACAAAACAATGAATCCTATAAATATAGATTTGAAACGAAGAAGAAAGCGAAGAAGAAGACGAAGAAAACGTTAAATAGGAATAAACATTTGTACGTATATGTTCACACAAATTAACAAAATAAAAACCTATTAGTACTCATCCATCTTAATGAGGTTTCGCTTGTTTGTCATTAATTAATTTGTTCCATCGTGGATCCGTTTTTGCTACATTGAGAATTAAATCGAATTCCAAATTAAAAAAAAATATATCCGAATCCTAACTATGCAAATGCATATAAAAAAATTTTATGGATTTAATATTTGTAACATAATAAAATAAATCCACTCTACTTTCCTCTCGCAGATCTGCTTTAAGAGATTTCTACCTGTACCTATGCTCTTCTATCTTAATGTAATGTCCTATTAAGTATTTTGTGTGTACATAAATAAATAAATAAATGAAAAAAAGCGAAGGGTCGTCGCCAATTATGTTTTCATACTATGGGGGGTCGCGTCATGAAAAAGGTTGAAAAACACTGCTTTAAAGAAAAGATAACTGACAGATGGGCACACAAAAAGACTTACTTTGATATTAAGTTCGAAAGTTACATTCACGTGTCCGTGAATCACAAGTTTCCGGTAGACCGTAACTAAGATTCAATCAGAAATAGTTATTGTTTGACATATCAGTACACATTGTTGTGCATTATTAAAACTCTGAATCTATAACAGAAAATACACTATTTTCTTTCTCATTTATTTTCTAATACAAAAACAAATTGTCAACATTTTTATGTGGTGTCACATGAATGTATTCAACATGGAAATTAATCTGCAATTGATTCCATTGTTTGAATAACAACTGTTTCTTCATGTTTATGGGGTAGTTTCAATCTGTTTCAAAATACTACAGAAAATAAACTTTTTTATTTTCTTTATTTATGTCATTATGGATGAAAAACGATTGCATGTAGTGGAGATAAGCATCTTGAGATGGATGTGTGTGACAAGAATGGATAGAGTAGGAATGAGTATATTAGAGGAAGTTTGAAAGTGACGCATGTTACAGAAAAATTGAAAGGAAATCGTTTGTCTTGGTATGGACATGAGAAGGGATGAAACGCATGTGACTAAATAAAAGGATGATGAACATGAATGTTGATGGATGGAGAGAAAGAGGAAAGCCAAAAAAAAGATGGATGGATTGTGTGAGGAATGATATGAAAGAGAACTTAAAAGTGAACGAGAATAACGGTATGGATGGAACAGGATAATAATTATAAGGATATCAAAAAAGTATGGCCCAAAAAAAAAAATGCCATACATCTTATTCTTATGTAGAAAGAAAGGCACAAAAATACTTACATGATGTTCATTCTGCGAGTACAACGCGTCACCGATACATCTAAACGCCACAGCATGATGTGGGTCGGACTCCAGGTCGGCGATGGATTCCCTCAGCTGTTTGCGCAGCAGTCTGCTCAAGCGGTCCATGTCCAATTTGTCTTCACCCAGCCATACAGCCCGTAGGCATTTTAGTGCCTCGTCGCGAGCCAACTCTAGCTTGTCCATGGGCACATTATCGAGCTCGATTTTGATGAGGACTGCTATGTTTTCTGTGAGGACGTATGAGATCTGTGGGAAATATTTGAGCTTCAATATAGAGTAAATTACGCCATAGAGTACGCATACAAATTTTTGGAGACGGATCCGGGATATACCGGGATACATCCTCAAAAATAAATCGAGGAAATCTTAAAAAAAAAAAGTCTGCTTTGAGATGTATATGACCAAACATTTTCAAAATCAGAATTTACGTTCTTCCAAGGCTGAAAATGATAATCTAAATTGAGTCTGCCCAGAAATTGGCTACGACCTACGAGTTTGGCGTCTTCAGGAATTTGTTTGGAATAGTAAGTACTTTTCCTAAAGTTACATCAATGAAGCCTTACATCTCCAGCCAAGGCGTCTTCTCTTTCGACCAGGCCCCGTTGCAGCGGCGCCGCAGCGGTGTCGCACAGGTAACGCAGAAGAATCGCACACGCCGTAAGCTCCTTCATCGCTGACTGTTCTGTCAGCAGCGGACCGCGCCATCCGAATATAACCTTTGGGAACATCACGAATCAGCATAAACATAATTAGCTTGTGTCCCCACTGCTGGGACACGGGTCGTTTCATTGCGAGATGAAGTGGGCTCTGATCCATCACGGCCCGCGTGGTGGACTTGGTGGCGTGTTGGCCAGTGTTGGGTTGGTGGATGTCACATGTCTTCGAATTTTAAGAGAAGGATTCTTTTTAATGGCTCTTTTATACATTATGCAAGATGGAATAGTACATCGACGCACAAACGGTTAATGCCACGTATTTACTAAATTTTTTCCGATTATTCCCGATGTCCACCACTTGTCTGGCCACCACTGGGGGACAGCGAGACAACTTTAAAACATTATTCTCGTTGTCCACCACTGGGGGACAGCGTCACAACTTTGTAAATTATTTCCATTCGCCACCACTGGTGGACATCGACACGGATTTTTTAACATTCCCTATGGCCGCCGTTGGGGGACAATGGCACAACTCTTTTGATCCGATTCCCACTGGCCATCAATTTAAATTATTTTATCTAGAGACCATTTGGTTTTATGCTGAAATTACTTTTATCCAATTCTAATGCTTACGTAATAATAATGACATAATATTTCTTTCCTTGTATAATATAGTTAATTTAATTAATTATAGGTAATTCATTAAAATTAAATTTTATTTTCTTGCTAATGCTTATTATTATTATCTATTGATACTATTCACTTCATCAAGATATTTACAAAAAGTATTGCTATGAGGGAAAGTACAGACGCCAGCACATCAAGTTACTACAAACTGTAAAATTTTCTTATTTGATTTTGAACGAGTTACTTTCAACGTTTTAAGGTTTAAAATCATTTGGATAAATTTGACACTTTGGTATAACTTGATGTGCTGGCGTCTGTGCAAAACGTTAAAAAGAGACAAAAAATATATCTATTCTACTCTGCTCCTTCTACTTGCGCAAACGCAGCATGCGTCATTATAACTACGTCATTAGTGCACTCGTCGCTCCCATAACCAGCCATGTCCGATTTAAATACTAGTGGTTCCAGTTCATCAGGAAAAGTGCATTTAACATATATAAATAGAAAAGGCGGGACAATTTTATTACACGGAGGATATGAATATATAATAAAACGAAAACATAAAAGTGGTTTAATAATCTGGGAGTGTACTAACAGGAAGAAGAACAAATGTAAAGGACTTATCAAAATCAAGGTAAGTCCATAATAATAATACAATAGTAGGTATATCACACCTTATTTAGTATTCATTTTGGAATTGTTTATTGTTATGAGAAACTAATAAGTACTTATTGTATTTTGTTTAACTATGTGGTGTTTAAGACTTTTGAGTAGTACCTACATTATGTTTAATTCAAGAAACCCAAATGGGTCTTGTAAAGGCCAATTTGATATTGTGAGAAATTATTATTGTTTATTGTTTAACTACATATGTGATTTTTAAAACTGTTGATTAGTACATATCTGTAGGCCAATTTTTAGATATTGTGATAAATGATTATTGCCTTTTTGTTTAACTACATATGTGATTTTTAAAACTGTTGATTAGTACATATCTGTAGGCCCAATTTCTAGATATTGTGATAAATTATTATTGTCTTTTTGTTTAACTACATATGTGATTTTTAAAACTATTGATTAATTTATAATATTTAATTTTTATTCCTCCGTCGAGGAATAGGATAATAAAACTGTGATTATGATTGTAATGTTCTAGTCGATTTTAAAAATTGTAGCCTGTCAACCAGCTGTGGAAATTAAGTCGGTTAATTACCCACTTCAATAAAAAATAAGCAATCAAACCTATATTATATAATACTAAGTAGTAGGATCATTTTTTAATACTTGAGTGAAACATTTAATAAAAGTTGATTCAAGAATATGACTATTATTTACCTACCATATAATTTATAAATATTTAAATTAGTCTTACCCTTAGCCCTGCTAAAAATCGAATCCGTAAGTATATTAAGCTATCCTTTAACGGTCTCTAGATTAAACAATTTAAATTGATGGCCAGTGGGAATCGGATCAAAAGAGTTGTGCCATTGTCCCCCAACGGCGGCCATAGGGAATGTTAAAAAATCCGTTTCGCTGTCCACCAGTGGTGGCGAATGGAAATAATTTACATAGTTGTGACGCTGTCCCCCAGTGGTGGACAACGAGAATAATGTTTTAAAGTTGTCTCGCTGTCCCCCAGTGGTGGCCAGACAAGTGGTGGACATCGGGAATAATCGATTTTTTCGAACCCCTCCACATAGATATTTTAAATCGGTAATATAAAAAAAAACACTTGTTTCCTACAAAAGTACAATAACTCCACGTCAAAATGTATGGAAAAGCTGTGTTTTTTTCGGGTAAAACCAAAAAATGGTGTGGCGACGCGTCGCCAACTGTCAAGTTGGCAACCCGGCTCGGGATCCTTCAATCCCGAACATTACCGACCTGTTGAAGCAGCATAAGATCTACATATTCGCCACGGCCATAGCCGTGTGGTATCCGGCAGAGTAAAATAGAACCAACCCATTACACTCACGGGTGTCGTATAAGGCGACTAATGTCTGAGGCAGAACACCTTGCGCCTCCGTAGACCAGAGAATGGGAAGCAGCGTTTTCTGTTAGTCTTTTATCACTGCGATCTCCAATCCGCCTGCCAAGCGTGGAGATTACGACAAATTCCTCCCATCATGGGAGAGGCTTATGTCCAGCAGTGGAGGTTATGCGCTGTTGTTGTTACAACAAGCCAGCTGGTCTCGGGGCACAGCGCTGGGTTACAATCTCGTTACTTCGAGTTCGATCCCAGCATAAGGAGAGCTTTTTGAGAATCGAGTCAATTTTGTTTTGTTTGTTTTTTATATTGACTTTTCACATCTGCCTGGCGTCTCGTGACGGCTCACCTTTTTTATTATTAAGTTACTGTGTTCGAAACGATGATGTGCTGAATACAGAGGGGAAAAAAATGGTTAAAATGCAATGAGGGATTTACTTTTTAGCGCTTCCCTAGTCGCTGGATAGATGGCGCTAAGACTTAGTATGATAATGCAAGGAACGGAACCTAAAAAAACTGATTTTAATAAAGCGCGAGAAAACTAGGTTATATTCGGAAGGTTAAGCAAATGAAAGTGTCAGTCAACGAGAGTATGTGACGTGAAACAATGTTTTTTTTTTTGCAAGCGTTTTGGCTTTGGCACCAACTATCATAGTAAGTTCAACGCCATCTATAGAGTTCTTGGAAACGAATTTTTTTTTTTAATACCTCAAAAAGAAAACCTCTCATTGCGCTGGTGCACTATTATCCCTAATGGAAAAATGTATAGCATACCTAATATGACTATACCACCTACTCGTATAACACAAAGTAATTACCTGTTTTGTTCAATAATTAGATATGCATTTGCAATCAAAACATTGTTCTCAGGGTCAAAGTAGTCAATGTCAAAATATGATGTAATTAGGCTTCTTCTAATTAAACACTTAAATATCCCAAAATATCAACTTAGTATTTTCGTAGTCTATAACATGATTAAACATAGTTTTATCCCAGTCTTCCGGACAGATCCCATTCCACAAAAGGTGTGGAATAGAATCTGTCCACTATCAAGTAATAATACCTTTTTGGTCCTGTACGTGACCAATTTAGTTAATACATACCTGACCACAGTCTTCGGTGTCTGCGGGCCACTGCACCTTCAACTCGCCGTAATTTGGCCCAGGGGGGATGGTCTGCCAAGGTTTGACCCATTCGTTTTGGCAACTACACTCGTTCTGTGCACAAATAAAATATTATTCTGTATTATCTTTTTTTAATGAGACCTTTGATTAGGTTTAGAGATAGAACTTTAGTCTATTTAATTAATTTGGAAAGAAAAGGAATAACACTGTTTTAAGCTTCCACTTTATACGGTCACATAAGAGATATCTTCCGGGATTGTTCGTTATTTTGACCTCCTGATATTTCGACGCTGTTGTCAGCGCCATGATCGCGGGTGCTTCAGTTGACTGTGTCCAAGATCCAATGCGAAACAATGTTGCAAAATAAAGTGTGTTCAAACTTTATTTTACCGGATGCAGCTGAATACTGGTATTAATTAACCAACATAGTTGGGAAAAGGCTAGCCCGACACATTATTCCCAAAACGATGAACGAATAACGACAGTCAAAGATGTACAAATGACAGCTGGGACAGCAAGCTGCTGGGAGATAGCTTAACGATCCTCGCTCCTCGTTTGCAATCTACTGATTGAGTTAAGAAATATTTTAAGGATGCTTCAGTAGAGACGTTATAGGAATTAGAAATTAGGGGTATCAATCTAAAAACATTAATTTCTAAACCAGTTCAACACCCAAATTACGAATTAGAAGAAATTGAGATTAAAGTTCTAAAAAAGAAAATAAAAATATCTTATTAGAATGAGGGATTTTCTTTTTAGATCTTCCCTAGTCACTGGATAGATGGCGCTGTACTTGGTAAGTTACTGCAAGGAACGGAACCTAACAAAACTGATTTTAACAAAGCGCGAGAAAATTCGTTTCTATTCGGAAGGTTAAGCAAACGAAAGTGTCAGTCAACGAACGTATGTGACGTGACGTATTATTTTTTTAAGCGTTTTAGCTTTGGCACCAAGTAACGTAGTCAGTTCAACGTCATCTACAGAGTTCTTGGAAACTAAGTTTTTTTTTTAATACCTCAAAAAGAAAACCTCTCATTAAATAAATAAAAAAATAATTTCTTTTGAGAATTAAAAAGGCTCTACCTCTCTTGGCTCTCTCTGGGCAGTCTCGACATAGATAGCGACAAAATCGCTAACTTTCGATTGATAATTACTAACGAAATCAAACGATTGCAATAATGATGCTTGCGAGTAACGCAAGTCCATACATCCAAGTTTCTCAAAACCATTAGAGTTATCATCTTCAGTCATCATAGCATCAGTTATCTCTGGCCCTGGGAATCGAACGCAGGACGCTTACGATTGTCTTACGTGCTTACAACTGACGAGGAAGTCGAAAATCGACATAATTATAAGAAAAATTAACTTAACAGACAGAGACATGACATAAGCATTGAATCATCTAATGCAGTCTGCGTGTCTAGGCATCAGACTCAAATAATACCTATGTGACCTAGTCTGTATCATTTCAATGAGAGCCACTCCATACTGATCTACCAATAAAGGCGTGAACACTTGAGACGTGGGTACTTTGGATGCAGCAATTGGCTAAATTGAATAAGGATTTGATTAAGCTCTTCCTGTGCAAATTAAGGAATGTATGCACCCGAGGCATGCAGCTAGCGTGGGAATCGGTTTTTTTGAAACACTAAACTCACGCACATATTACGTCTGGTTGGTTTGGCTCGTAAGTACTGTATTTTATATTGGGCTGGCCCGGCAGTCTCGACAGAGATAACGACAAAATCGCAAAGTTTTGATGCTTGCGAGAAACGATTCTCGGATGTAGATACTTGCGTTTCTCGCCAGCCCTTCTTGACAGCCCTGCACCCCTAGCCAAGTTACAAACGTTTCGTATCGATTCTCCTTCTACAATCGTAAACGCCTCGGCGTAAGCGATTGTAGAAAGCGCTAAATTGGTAGCCAAGTTGACACGACTGAGTCGATCGCTCGTTCTCTAATGTCTGTAGAAAAAACCTACACTTTAGTCTATATATGGTGAGCGTCCTACCAAAGAGTTTAGCGATCAACATTGTAGAAACGATAACATTCTATTCTATCATTTTGAACGATGTTAACTTGTCTACGAATTTTCTATTCGTTTGTGTTGATCACGTGATTTAACGTTGAGATGATGTCATTCCCATTCATTTGAATAGTTTTCTACTAGCGTTAACGATTGTATAGATTGTCAACTTAGCTAGGGGTGCTGGTGTCTGCAACTCCATGTCCAAGGCGCGTATTGTCTTGAGCGTTTGGGTGGGAAAAAAGGTCAGCGACGCCTCTATGTAACTGATAATGAACTTACGGAGTAATTAGGTTACTTAACTGGGACCTCCATGTAGGATGCAAAAGCAAGCGAAGCGAGATCGAACTGCTTAGCAATCCACCTCGGATAGGTAAGGTTTTTATGACCGTTCATTCAGAAAATCTGACGCAGAAGCGAGTTTGAAAATGTTAGTACCACTGGTATAAGCATGGTTTTATTTTGACAGTCCCTAGCTATGATGATTACAGGAACTTTGGGCCCCCTATGTTGTGGATCCGTGGGCTCTTGCTCAGAGTGGCCAATGGAAAGATGGCCCTGATGGACTGAAATACATGACTAGAAAGAGAAGAGAAGGTAAGAGTGGATGATTAATATGAGATCCGCCTTTTTTACTGCATTGGACGTCTTTCCCTTTTCTAAAAACGAGTCTTATTTAGAATTTGTGTAAAAGCCAAAGAAAGGCATTGTGAATTTGATTATTTTGTATAGTTTAGCAGTTGTTGCCAAGGTCAACCGTCCAGACGGCTTGTTTAAACAAAATTGGTATTATTGATCTGACCTGAGTACCTACACATTAAACTAGCTGTACATAGTAAATGGCGTTATTTAGATTCGTATCACTATGTTGGAATTGTAGTTAGCTCTGCGTTAGTCATGCAACATGTTGATATAGAACTTGGTTACTAAAACATTCAAGTTTCTTCCTTCTATTTCTATTCAGTTTAAAAAAAAAATGTCCTAGTCCTAGTGTAAGTGTTTTCTCCAATAAAAAAAAACAAACAAATCTTTTTTTTCTCACGCGCGGAATACTAATACCATCCATCCACACGTTAGTATTACGTAAAGCGAGGTAGGTATACCAGAGACATTTTTTTTAAAGTTTCTAATGTACCTAGAGTATGGAGCTCGATTTTCGTACCACTGTGCATCGCGTTGACGCTCCGTTAGCGTCGCGATTGCGTACCGTTTACCGAACATTAACATTTTATTTACAAGCCTAAGCATTTTAATTTACAATTAAGGATATCTGGCATGTCCAAAAAGGGATGAGCAAAGTTGTTTCTTAGATGTATGAGGAAAATTATTATTATTCCACTCCATGAGTGCAATTATCCAATGGGGGCTATCGCGTGTGAATTTGCCGCTAGAGGCGCTTGTGTAGACTAAGGTCCTCCAAAATGTCAGATGTCATAGAGTGTTCGCGCGTTGTGTGCTTTTTTATCACGTATTTATACTAATACACACGATTGTGTTCTAGATTGAGCCATTCCTGATTAATTATGACTTGCAGATTTTAGGTAGCAACTTAGGATCATAATATTGTTAGTACTTGGAGGTAGAATGATTTTAAATGTTTCATGGTTGCTAATTTTAGGAAGAATATTGTAAATATATATCTAAAGCTTACACTATGTTGTTATACGTAATAAAATAAACATTTTTATGAAGTTATTGGTGCTATAGAGTATTGAATAGAATTACTGACAGGACCTTACTCGACAGTGCGCCATCTGGTGAGCTCAAAAACGATAGCCCCCATTGTCTACTTACACACCTGTTGAGCAAATGATGTGGTTTTTTACCTTAGCGATGATGTCATCTTCGACCGTAGCTAGCACTGCAAACACATCTTCCGCTTCTATCTGACCTGTCAGTATGATTGTCAGGTTCTCAGGACGGTAGAATTTCTTGTGGAAATCTCTCACCTGTTAAAAGTATTCTTGTTTACCATGGTTTTTAAGGGCAAAAATAAATGTCTGTGCTACATTGATTTTATTTCAAACTAGCTGTGCCCCGTAGCGTCGTCTGCGTGAAATTATTACAAAAATATATTTTCTCTGGATCCGATTTTGTTAACAATTTAAGGGTTTTAATTTTTTTGCAAGGACACATGTTTTTTTTTTCTAAAATAAAAGTAGCTTATGACAATGTTACTCTACTATAACATCAGCTATCTGTTAGTAAAAGTTCCGTCAAAATCGGTCCAGCCGTTACGGAGATTAGCCGGAACAAACTGACAGACAGACAAAAACTTAAAATAATGTTTTTTTGATGTACCGTACCTAATATACTTTCGTAATTTTGTATGCATTCAGTAAAAATCTGTTATTATAAAATTACAACAAACAGACACTTAAATTTTATTTATTTGCTTAAGAGCCTATACTACCTCAGATTAGCAACTCTATTTGTGGTGGTTCAAACTTCGTTTTTAATACTGTTAGAATAAAGTTCTAATCAGCTTGCAGTACAAAGCGGTTGTTACGTCAGTCACTGCGGCCGAATAGTGCGAAATGAGTGGTTTTTATTCTTTATAAAATCAAATTTTCGTCTTTTGGAAAAAATAACAAAACATAAGACCTGCTTTATAGTTAATTCAGTTAGTATGCAAAGTTTCATGATCTAATTTGAAGTAATTTTTGAATACCAGCGGTTTATTGTTCGATTTGGAGGTAACTTTGGGATTTTTTTCTATCGAGAAAATTTTATGAAATCGTGTTTTCGCCAAATATAAGACCTAACATTAATCCTCAACTTTACCATATATTTATTTCAAAATTAATGCTGCAGTATTTTAGGCGTAACGGAGGATCATGCTAAGCCATTTGAGGTAGTATAGGCCCTTAAAAGATTTTTTTGAGGGTCACAATTGAAAAAAAAAAAAAAATAACTTCTTGGGATGTACCGACTAGTTCCAATTAGTTGGGAAAGAAAACTATCAGGCCATATTTGCAGTCGGCGACTATTTCGCAAAAACGCAGGCTAAGCGGCAAGAGATTGAAATGAAATTATATTTTTTTTTTGTTAATTGTTTCTACATTTTAATCAGCCTTACTGTTTGTTAAATGATCTAGGAATTGTAGCTCTTCCTTTGATAGACAAAATTGAACTTATATCAAGATAAATAAAATTGTAACATTTTACAGAAAATATAATTTGTAATTTCTATGAGCAATGGCAGCTGCAAACAACTGCATTTTATGATGCACTCAATGCGAGCAACTCAGCTGTACATGAAACACCAAGGACATGGCTGATACCCCTGGTACTCCATTGAGAGCAATGATCGGCTTGGCCCAACTACCAACTAGTCGGCCAAAGTTATAGTTGGCCCATCTCTATTATCTTCCCATTAGAATCTTTTAAGAATTATTTTAAATATTTTTGTCACTATATTTTTCTTTGGTGCTGTACGCAATTTGTAAGATTATCAACTTACTTTGGTATTATCAGTAGATGTCCTAAGGTTCTTCATAATGCCACCAGTTTCAGCTGAATAACCACTTTCAGGATACATTGCACGCAATAATTGTAGCTCACATCTATAACAAATATTTAGCTCATGTCAATTTCTTGGAGATCCTTTAATTCTTACTTAATAAAATTAGCACCTACAGTTTGGCCGCTGAGAGAATGCGTTCCTGACAGGTCTATTAGTATTATTGGTGATGTTATATAACTTACAGCTTCGAAAACTTACCTATTATTCTATCTTTGCCCTTTTTACCCTATTAACATTTAATATAATTAAAAACTATATAATTAAATCAAGTAACAATAAATGTTATAATTTTGCTCTAAAGTTATGTACCAACTGACAGACGTCAGGAACGCATTCTCTTAGCGGCCAAACTGTAGTTTTCAGATTTTTTTCCTTACCTACTGTGGGCATTATTCTCCCTTCCCTGCATTTCACAATACACAACACCAGCATCCTCTCCATCGCCATCAATATGGTGGACCTCCGTGATGAAACCTTCATCACTGAGTGTTGGCCGCAGTATATGGTCCAGATATATGGGGATCAGTGTCAACATGCCAGCATCTCCAGCAGTATACACAGTATAACAAGTGTGGTCCGTATCAGTCCATGCATTCGTACCATGAGCCATACAACGGTTGGCCAGTAAATCCAGGATACCTTTGTATGGGTACCGCTCAGACCCAAGGAAGATAAGATGCTCCAATGTGTGGGGCAGACCGTCATCATCGTGGGCCTCAGTGGCTATTGGACAATAATAAAAGCAAATGTGTTATAATACTAATAATATGTATAAAGCGGTAAAGTTGGTAAGTTTACATGTAGAGATTGTAGAGAGTTATCTTCAACACTACAGACCAAATTCCAAAAATTCTTTCACTAATGGGAAGCTACTTTATCCCCGAGTGTCGTAAGCTATATTTAAAAAGTTTCGCGAGGGGTAATTTCCCACCATAGGTAACTAGTTATGTAGTAATACTAATGTAGTTTAAAGTTCTTATCTATCTTCTGTTATCATTGTTTGCAAATGGGATTAGATTTTCGTATTTGTTCTGTGAAATATTGTGATCCAGCTGTGTATCGAATATTAAAGTCCACGTCGTGGGTAACTTCGTAGGTAGAACGAAAATAAAAACTTTTGTAATTTTAAAATATTTTTCTGTTTTCCTGTAAGAGAATGTATTTTTTAAGAAAATCTTACCCAGACAAAAGAAACCGTTGACCAGAGGTCCCTCAACTCCTGCTATGATGACGGTGATACCGGTCTTCTCCGACACATATTTGTTCACAGGAATCACATCCGATGCTTTCGTTGACGATACCAATTTGAAGTGAGACATTCTGAATTTATGCCGCACTTGGTTTATGTACTAAATGTTGTTTGAGAAACACTATTAAGATATGAAACTTATCCACAATATTCACCGGCACCCGCCTGAACCACATTAAATCATCAAAGCAAGTGATGAAATGTGATGATTCGGTGAATGAAATAATTTCATACAGGTTATGTCAAAACTGACAGTCTGTCAAATTCGAATAGGAATGTCACCGCTACCATTATAGTGATGTGCAGCGTGTCGGTAACCGTTACTAGACATATTTACCGTAACAATTCCAATTTTGAAGTAGCAGCATGTCTTTCTATTTTTGCCTTTCATTATTCATGTGACTTCATAGCAACAACGTAACGAGGAAATCGATTCGTGAATGAGTGTGGACTGAGGTATAGTGAAAGTAGGTAATTGAATCCAAACAGATGTTTGGATTGAATGACCTACTATTCGATTTTTTTATGTCTACCGACACAGCTGTTTGACTGTTTGAGCATTTAGGACCTTAAAAGTAAAACCATAACCGACATACTTCGTGTTCTGTTAAAACTATAGGCGTTTGCAACGAGACGCAGTTACTTTGTGGTTTCGTGTCCGCGTTAAACTGATTAAAGCCTTTATGATGAAATCGGTAGACAGTATGTATGGTGCAGTCAGTATGTAGGAGTTACAATTTACAACAACTATGTATTTGATAAAAGCAGAGATTCAATATTATTGATTTAGTTACAAAAAAACGGTTAATTAAAAGCGCTTATATCATAACCAGTATTTCAAAAATTCAGTGTGGATTCGTGATAAATCATCAGCGAAAACGCCTAGCCTTTTTTCCATCTATGTTGGGGCCGGTTTCCAGCCTAAATGGATGCAGAATAACATCGCAGGTAATAAAAAACATTTACGTTTTATTACAACCACCCTATTCCATCAACATCACTAGACAACAAGTTCTCATTCATTTCATTCGTTCCTAATGACTCACCTACCACAGATTAAAAAAAATGTTTACGACGGTAGTGCCATCTACTTGCCAGGTTGCGGATGCCTTATTTCAAAATCCATTGCTTCTTTTGTATGTAAAACGAGATAAAATGGGTCGAAACGTTCAAAAAAATTGAAAGACAGATTTTTTTAAACGTATACGTACGTATACGTATAATTTGTATTGTAAACTAAATCGACACAAAATATACTTCTTGACACGATTCCTTCTGTACATTTTTCAGCGACCATTGGAGTCGTATCCTAACAATATATTTATTCTGTGTTGTAATATGACATTTAAACGACAAATTAATAATCTACAGTAGTACATTTTGATACAAGTGGAGAAAGTTTGTTATTGTATTCGAGGCGGAATTATAACTCCCGAGCCGTAGGCGAGGGTGTTTTTGAGCCGAGAATTGCAATAACAAATGTCCACGTGTATCAAACGACGTTTTTCAATACACTTTTGAAGAAATAAAATAAAATATAACGAAAACTATTTTTGTCACGAACTAAGAAACTATGATTTTAATTTTCTTTTTTTCGCGCTCTGCTTTCGCCAGGTTGAAGGAGAGGCAAAGGTATCAAGCCGATAAACAGCCTAATATAAAAAATAGATTTATTTTATATTTTGAATTCAGAACACAAATAAATGTTAAATTGTGTATAAAAATAACTATTAGTTTTTAATAATCATGTTTATCTATGATGTTCTATTTATAAACACAATTTTAATATTCAAAAAATATTTATGCCGTGAAGACGCGTAGTGCTTTGCCGAAATTAAAAAAAAAAACATACACCTCAGACTATAGGCATTGAACCAATTTGGACTAAGTATAGGTATAGTTATCTGTGGCAATTTTCATTCCTGCACACGTGCGGGAAAGTGGAAAAAATCGCACGCGTGTGAAATACCATGCATGTTGTACCTAATCGTAGTGCGTTAAGGACCAGTTTTCGAGGAAGTGTATTGAAAAATAAATTATTGAATTAAGCCGTGGACATACCTACAATAATTAGAGATTAAACGAACTTACCTGTGAGTGAAGTTCGATCCTAATTATATGAAGGGTTCGTCCGAAGAGATTAGCATTTGATACACTTGTAGTAACGCGTAGTACACACCATTCCACACTATTTTGAGAATATTTGATTTCTTCTATCTCCATTTTTTATTTTTTTTTGATATTTATTTTACTGAGGGTAGATTAGTCCACTTGATTCCTGCGCTCGCAATCCGTCTTATTTAGTTTAGAGTCTAGCCTTACGATTGGTAGGGGTAGACACCGAAAGAGTGGGTGGGAGGGTTGCTAATCTCTTCGGACGAAGCCTTCATATAATTAGGATCGAACTTCACTCACAGGTAAGTTCGTTTAATCTCTAATTATATTTCAGGCTTCGTCCTCGAGATTAGCATTTGATACACTTGTAGACTTATAAAGATATGAATCGTAAAATATAATTGAATGAAATCCAGAATTTATAAGCTGCAAAGTATTTAATATTGTTGTAAACAAAACAAAAAATATTAGGTAATATTAATTAATGATTACTAAATTTTACAATTTGTTCTAATTACTTGAGTAACTAAGCGGTTTGCTTAGTAATTGAATCATTTATAATAGCCATACCAAAACAATCATTAGATACATTATTATTAACAGGTCTACTATAAAATTTTGCAAATGCCTGGGAGTTATGGCTCCAACCAGCAGCTCTCCTAATTTGGTCAATATTAACACCTAACCTCTGCGCAGCTGATGTGGCAGCATGCCGAGTACTATGCGCAGTGAACGTGGAAGTATCAATTCCGCTTAAACTTAGGGTATGCTTTATCCATCTAGATAAAGTTTGTGCACCTACCGATTTATGAGGTTTTATAAAACTGATAAATAATGTGTCAGTATTGATTCTACGTTCCTCCGTCATTTCGAGGTAAGTGAGTATAGCTTGTGTTGGGCAAATCTCTGGCTTTTTATCAAAAAACGGAATAACTAGCATGGGTTGAGATGCCCCAATTCTAGAAGTCTTTATGAGGTCGGGAATTTTAATTTTAATTTCTTTATGAGACCTTTCAATATTACAGATTTTAATTTTTGATAAAGTTTGCACCCTATGTGCAGTGACAAGAGCTAGCAGAGTAACTAATTTCTTTGTAATTCTTTCAAGGCTTAGTTCTTGGTTAGGGTACCATTTTTCAAGTTTATTTAATACCAGAGACGTGTCCCAGGTCTCGTTATACTTAGGCAGAGGGGGTCTAGAACGAAATACCCCTTTAAAGAATCTTTTTATATCCTCATTCCCAGAAATGTTTTCTTTAGTAATTAAACTTAAAGCCGACCGGTATGAATTTATTTGGAATTGATACCTCGTACATGTTCAATTTATTCTCATTACAATAAATGAACCACTTTTTATAGCACCCTTCATATTGTTTATAAGAGTTCTCCGAGAGTGAATTAAGCAATATATACATAGATGAAGGTGGGATACCTCTTCTTATCATCGCCTCGCGGATAAGATCCCTGCCACCAGGGTAATGGTGCTGCGCATGTGGCGCCGACTGAAATTGGTAGATAAAATTAAATTTTCATTAGCCTTGAATATGACCATTTCAGACACTAAAAGTCTTTTAAATAATGGGTACCACGGCTGTGTAGGCCAGTGTGGGACAACCACTATTCCCTTGGCATTGTCAGACTGAATTTTCCGTAATCATTTTAATATCATAGTAAACGGTGGAAACGCATAAAAATAAAATTCTGACCAAGAAATTGTAAAAGCATTTACAGCGTACGCATCCGGATCTCTATGCCAGGAGACGTATCTTGGGCATTTATTATTTAATCGACTGGCGAATAAATCTATATTTGGGGAACCAAATATTGTTACAATTTTACTGTAGGCATAGTTTGCAAGTTCCCACTCAATATCAGGATGCGTACGTCTTGACTCTTGATCTGCTTCAAAGTTCTCAGAAGAGCGAATATATGAAGCGAAAACATATAGATTTCTCTGTTCGCACCATTGCCAAAGTTGCCTTGTAACATCTGTCAAATGGGGAACTGGATGCCTCCCATCCTGTTGACGTAGGAAATCGCGGTGGTATTGTCAATCCGAAGAAGAATCTGAGAGTTAGAAAAATCCTTGGCAAATATTTTAAGGCCAATATAAGCAGCCATAATTTCTAGATAATTGATGTGTTGGCTGAGTTCAGCGTCTCCCCACAGGCCACTAGCTCTCTGATTACCACACGCAATTCCCCACCGCGTTGTTGAGGCATCCGAGAAAATGTCAAGGTCATATTTATCTACTTTAATTTTACAAACAGAATGGTCGATAGCATGATTCCACCATTCAAAGTCTATTTTTAATGAATTTGGTATATTCATAACCGATTCATAATTATTGTTTGTATATTTTAAATAAAGGTATTTACATCTTTCAAAAAGTTTTGTATACAGCCAGCCATCTCCACAGCTGGGCAGGCAGACACCAAGAGACCAACAAAACTTGCAAAGGCTCTGACTTTGCATTGTTTTAGATTTTTCATTTTTGTGATTTCAAATTTAATTCTATCTATTTTATCTTTTGGTAATGTGACCTGAAACTTTCTCGTATCTAAAACATATCCTAAATATCTGCAAATGTGGGAAGGATTGAAATTACTTTTTTCCATATTTATGATAAAACCAAGGCTCGTGAGGAGTTTTTTGGTTTCTTGCAGGTTTTTGTAACAAGTTTGAAAATCATGACCATTAAGGCAAATATCATCTAAATATATTGTAGATAAGTATCCACGTATTCTTAATAGTTTCATGACTGGTTTCATAACCTTTGTAAATACAAACGGAGCAGTATTTAAGCCGAAAGGTAAAATATTAAATTCATAAATAGAATGCTCAAACTGGAACCGGAGATATTTTCGATCATCTTTATCAATCTTAATTAAATAATATGCGTCCTTTATGTCGATAGTACATAAATAACAATTTCTTGATATCAGTTTTAGTACTGTTCTCAAGTCTTCCAATTTAAAGTGATCAGTATCGATAAATTTATTCAAAGATTTTAAATTTAAAATAAAACGCATCTTTCCATTGGACTTGGGAATTAAAAAGATGTTTGACAAATATTGGTCGGACTCAGCTTCACATTCTGAAATAGCTCCTAACGATAATAAATTATCGATGGATTCAATGAAATGTGCTCTTTCTGACTCGGAATATTTCCGAATACTAGGAGGTACTGCCTGAATTGGTGACCGAGAAAAAGGAATTTTATAACCCTTTATATATGAAAGGATCATTGGTTCATGAGTGATCATTGACCATTCTTTATAAAATAAGGACAATCGACCAGCAGGTTTTACCTTGTTTAGCGACGTCTGTAGTTCTGTCGCTGCTGCGGATGCTGAGACTGCTTGGACGAGCTGGCTGGCTGATTGGTCGATGTCGTCGCAGGCTCCTTCATCCTTGGTGGACCCTTCGGCCTGCGCGTCGGGCCCGGATTCCTCCAGTTTAAATTCCTTGAAGGATTAAATGTGCTCTGCGTAAACTTCTTATTGGGGGGTTTAGGTGCCGGGGGTTTAAGATCTGTACCAGATTTAGTGATGGCTTTCGCAGATTTAATGGTTTCGGCTAAGTTCTCGCCGAAAAGAAGCTTATCAATCTTTGTATTTTGCAGCTGCTCTCGAACTTCTTTCTTTACAGCATTCAACAGGAAGTTTCTCCGTGTCACAGAGTCAGCGTGTTGACAGTCGCAGATGAAACGCGTAGAATCCATCAGAAGTTTGAGTAGAGCTGTATTTTTCTCCTTCGCAGATAATATAAGCGTGATCGCTTCTCCTAGGGAAGTAATGGCTAAGGTAAGTTGTTTTTGCTTACTTTCAATAGCTTTATCGCGTTTAGCAATAATATCTGAGACAGCTGCTTTTATTTCTGCATTCAATTCAGGAGGATCAATCAACTTGGCATTTTCAGGAGTAAAATAATTTTCTTTAAGTTCTCTACGCAGCTCTTTCGTTATTCCCGTCGTAGTCCAATGTTGAAACCTTATCGTCAAATCTTTTTGTCATGTCTTTTCCGTATTTTTTCTCTGTTGTAGGATCAGTGCCTAATATATCCAACAGCTCATTATCAAGTCCCGAGTCTTCTGTTGCAGGTATCATAGGGTCTGCAACTGGAACAGGCTCTGGGACTACGAGTGGTGAAGGGTCCTTAGGATCTGGTGAAACTATTACAACAGATTGAATCTGGACAGAGTTTTCATCTCGTGATGTACTCGGGATTGGATCTGGTTCCGGCTCCACCTCGGGCTGCGTTAGGTCTACATCTGTTTGTAGCTCAGGAGAAGGCTGATATAGGTCTGACATGACCGCTTCATTGTTTAAAAACTCCATATATTCTCCGTCTGATAAGACGGATTGCGAGCGCAGGAATCAAGTGGACTAATCTACCCTCAGTAAAATAAATATAAAAAAAAAATAAAAAATGGAGATAGAAGAAATCAAATATTCTCAAAATAGTGTGGAATGGTACTACGCGTTACTACAAGTGTATCAAATGCTAATCTCGAGGACGAAGCCTGAAATATAATTAATTATGTTAGTTTGTCCTGTCCAAGGTTAGCTTCACAGACTGGTTAGGTTCACAGAGTACACTGTATATATTATACTGTTAGGTTCCTCTCTCTCTCTGCCGACCGTCTGCTTGTCGGACTTTCATCGATCCTAAAGCAGCAGCAGAGCAGCTACATTGATAGGTTACGCTACGTACGTATTTTCAGTATATACAGTGTACCTACTCTGTGGTACGTATCATCACCCCTTTGTATTTATCGAAGGGGTAAGTAGGTACCTACTTATATTTATTTGCATAAAATATACAGGTGTTTTAAGGCTACTACTTAAGGTTCAGAATGATGAATACCTACGTGGTAAACTTTGTCGTCGGTGTTCCTTCCACCATAAATACTTCTACGTTCCTAGATATGTAGGTCGGTACTTCAGTAGTTAGTTACAGCCACCCTATAGTGTATTATCTATGGTTACAGTTGTCCGCGGTGAAATCTTGGAATGAAAATAATAATTCAGGATTTAATTTAAAGATAAGATTATTTTGATTGTGTTGGTTGTCAGGGATTAAAACTACGTAACTATTACTTACTGACGTATGCAAATTAAATTAAACCATGGAAGGTAGTTACCTGCCTATGTGCCTACCCACTTAGTTTTTTTTTTAATTGTTTAGGTACAGCAAAATTATCCTCCTATCTAATTATTTACTTATTAATCACTGTTAAAATTAATTTTGCTATGCTTTATGTAAGTACAGAAAAAGAAATACTTAACAGCCGAGGGTCCTACACTTGTCAAGGTCGATCCGTGGATGGGTGATCATCTTTACAAACCAAGACCCCTATTTGCATATATATATAATTGGGTTGGTAGGCAGTCGCTCAGACTCCCCAGAAACTATAACATCTTGAAGAGTAGGCTAAAAGGGCAACCCAAGTTTTTTTGCTTGTATGAAAGTACAAAATACATACCTACAGGGCGTAAACAACTTCATCACGAACCCGTCAACCAAGCATTATGTACATCAAACTTTACGCAAAAATTATTGCTGCGAAATGATTTTATTGGGGTAAAAAATTATATTTTGTGGTAGGTAGTACTCAATGTAAAGCACTCAAGACATTGTGCTGATGGATGTATTGAGTATGAGTAGTACGGAGGTCGTGGAGGTGTTTAAAGTAAAAATCTTACAATAACTATACATATGTATACAATATTAGTATATATATATTTCATATATATATAAGTACCAATAAACTTGTATAAAAAAAACTTGTTAAAAAAGTTGGTAATTTGACCCCCAATATCTCCGTAACTAGAAGGTTCCCAGGTATGGTGTAGAACAAAAAAATGATCGCAATGACGAGGAGAACAAGTGCCTTTCGGCTTCGTTAAGAGGTGTTTTACACCCTCTAAACAACCAAGTTAAGGACCATTTCTTAAAAAAATCGCGGGCTACCTTAAGTAGCGCATCTTTCTTAATTACCCTTTAGTACGTGTAAAGCAAAGCCTCTTGATAAAAAAAATTTAGGTGTATAATTTCAGGGCCACCAGGATTCCGTGTTGAAAGGAGATTTTATGACTGGTTACGTTTTTAGCTTATTGGGGGTAGTAGTCCAAGGTTAGAAGGTATTTGAAGGTAACCCATACATACAGAGCATCACGCCACTAATCTACGAAGGGTTAGGCAGAGGTGTAAGTACCTAATAGTACACCCACATTTCGCCAGTCCCATGTAATAGGGGGCAAGCCTATTGCCATCAACGGGCACAAATCAGACTCCGTGACTGCTACTGAAAAATTCCTGATGGTAAAAACTATTAACAATTTACCCGACCTGGGAACCGAACCCGGGACTTCATGCTCAGCAGTCGCGTTAGAAGAAAGAAAGGGGGTTAGAAAGTAATATTCTGGGAATAGCGAATTTAGCATTTATAGGGGAGGTCTACGAGACCTCGTAGCCATTCGTAGACCTCGTAGCCATTCGTAGACCTCGTAGCACCCTCTACGCCCGCTACGCTAATTTATAAAGGAAATGGAAATTCTGAAACTAGATTAAAATTTCTTTAAAAAATCCATGTAAACAGTCAAATCGGTAATACCTTAACATTCAATCGTATGCAGATCAGATGGGTCAAATGTTTTAACAATACTCATCAGCTACGTACAGTTATACCTACAGTTAGAATTTATTACTATAACGTGAAATAAATAATACATGTGGGAATTGCTTTATTAGTAATGATTGTGAAGTCCAAGTGTGTGTGATAAATGAGAATTAATGCCAGTGCTTGACAGATGAGAAGAGAACGTAGACGCGACTTATGATGAATTTTCTTTTATCCAAAATTAAATAAACTTAACTTAATTTTATAATTGAGGTACACCATGAAGGTGTTAAAGAAATAACAATATCATGAATAATGACATCAGCATTTGATATTTTGATTGAATTTGAATCAAAATAAATTATTATAAATAAATTATTTGTATTTATTTTCGGGTCGTCGGTCGCGACGACTCTAAAATAAGAGCAAATTATTGTGTGATGAGCATGGACATTTGTTTCCGAGTCATGGATGTTTAATATGTATAATAAGAACCAGTGGTGGTAGATGCGACAAATAGTTGCAACTGCCACCAGTGGTGGCGGACCAATAGTGGCAGACGGGAATAAAGGGATAGCGCTGGGCTGTGTGTAATGTCCAGGGATATTTATTTATTTATTTTATTTATATTACGTAAGTACCTACATCCTATTCTACTATAATAAATGCGTGTGAGGACGTTTGGATGTTTGTTCCTCTTTCACGTAAAAACTACTGACCGAATTTGGATAGTTTATAACCTGGATTAACACAGGATACTTTTTATTCCGGTAGTACCTATTATCCCGTGGGACAATTACCGAACTCCACGCGAGTGAATTCGCGGGCATGAGCTAGTTTCAAATATTGATGCATGTTAGAAAAATACAGTAGGGCCAATTTAATAGATCACATTTGACATCTGTCAGTTTAGTCTAGTACTGTCAGCAAAGTTACTTTCTTTTGTCATTAATAAAATAAATAATTATGTAATCGTAATTGAAAAAAGTTAAGCAATTGTGCAACTTCGAAAAAATAAATAATATTTTATGCCAGCCGTTACAAGGATATGTATTGTTGTGTTTTGATGAAGTGTGAATCAACAACAGCCCATAACGTCCACTGCTGGACATAAGCCTCTCTCATGATGGGAGGAATTTGCCGTAATCTCCACGCTTGGCAGGCGGATTGGAGATCGCAGTGATGAAAGACTAACAGAAAACGCTGCTGCCCATTCTCAGGTCTACGGAGGCGCAAGGTGTTCTGCCTCAGACATTAGTCGCCTTATACGACACCCGTGAGTAATGGGTTGGTTCTATTCTACTCTGCCGGATACCACACGGCGTAAGTAAGTGTGAATGTGATCTAATAAATTGGCACTACTGTAGTCCGTTCGTAGATCAATAAGACATTGACATTGACATAATAACAAATGAAGGTAGGCAAAGGATATGATAAATCCTTACTGACAGACAATTTGAGCCAGCTCAGATTTCCACAATAGTCATGGACATTCTAGCAAGCAAAAGGTGTACCTTGCACTACTTACATTGTTAAGTAGGTTAACGATCAAACTAATAATAAACAAATTCGTCCACCCTAAGCCCTTGACCATTTCTCCAGGAGGGGTTGTTTAGATTTAGGCCAGATAAATGTTCATGATGCTATCGTGTGTAAAATACAGTTTTTGCACGATAAGACTGGTTTAAGAAGAAAGGGCAATAAAGGATTAGGGTCAATAACGTAGGTCTTGTAAACATGATACTTAATTGATTTATAAACACTGTCCAAAGATGTGGACTGATAATAAGTCTGTTTGTTGTTGTTTAGGTATACTTAGGTACCACCATTGTACATTGTACTAAGTATGAATAAATTAATTATGTCTAAGTCTAAGGTGAAGGATTTTGGTATGTGTAATTTTTATTATTATCCTAAGACGTTTCGTGGTGTGACGATCTGATCCAATTCGTGGGGCAAACGTGGCCAAAAATTGCACAAAACTGAGCGGTTTGGAAGGAGAAAGGGGTGGCCTTTGCCCAGCAGTGGAAAACAGGATAAGCTATGCAAAAAAGACGTATCGTATATAGGTAATTATACTTTCAGGTACAAGGATAAAAGAAGGGAGATGTGGTCGTTGATGCGTATAGTTGGTGCCAGTTATGATGAAAATAGCGGTCATTGCCCTTTCTCTAATATCTCTTCGTACGAACCAAAACAAATAAACCATGCATGTATCGTTTTTCATTACAAAAAATGTTGAAGATCACGTTAGATGACGATTCCAGACTTGATCAGGCTTATTTTTGGTTTTTAATAATATGTAGGTGGGTCAATGACCGCTATTCTCATCTTAACTGGCACCTACTATGCTGTCGTAGGTCATATCCCGTAGCTCGTAGTGATCTATTTTATCTCGGGGTGTAATGAGTATCTTCACTACTTAAGAGCCTACCTCAGATTAGCAACTCTATTTGTGGTGGTTCAAACTTCGTTTGTAATTCTGTTAGAATAACGTTCTAATCAGCTTGCACTACAAAGCGGTTGTTACGTCAGTCACTGCGGCCGAATAGTGCGAAATGAGTGGTTTTTATTCGTTATAAAACCAAATTTTCGTCTTTTGGAAAAAATAAAAAACATAAGACCTACTTTATAGTTAGTTCAGTTAGTATGCAAAGTTTCATGATCTAATTTGAAGTACTTTTTAGGGTTCCGTACCCAAAGGGTAAAAACGGAACCCTATTACTAAGACTTCGCTGTCTGTCCGTCTGTCCGTCTGTCTGTCACCAGGCTGTATCTCATGAACCGTGACAGCTAGACAGTTGAAATTCTCACAGATGATGTATTTCTGTTGCCGCTATAACAACAAATACTAAAAACAGAATAAAATTAACATTTAAGGGTCCCATACAACAAACGTGATTTTTTTGCAGTTTTGTCTAATGTTTTTAAATAATGGTACGGAACCCTTCGTGCGCGAGTCCGACTCGCACTTGGCCGGTTTTTGAATACCAGCGGTTTATTGTTCGATTTGGAGGTAACTTTGGGATTTTTTTCAATCGAAATTTTTTACGAAATCGTGTTTTCGCCAAACATAAGACCTAAGATTAATCCTCAACTTTACCATATATATTTATTTCAAAATTAATCCTGCAGTATTTTAGGCGTAACGGAGAATCATGCTAAGCCATTTGAGGTAGTATAGGCCCTTAAAGTTACTAACTTAACTGCCTTGTCGTGTCGTCTAGTGGTCACAAGCGTGACTGCTGAGCATGGGGTATCTGGTTTGATTCCCAGGTCGGGCAAAGTGTTATGGGGTTTCCCATTAGGAATTTCTCAGGAGCAGTCAAGGAGTCCCCGGTTGATGGCAATAGACTCGCTCCCTATAAAAATAAAAATAAAATATTATTGGCGAAATGTGTGTACTAACTCTTAAGTACACCTCTGCGTCTGCCTAGCCCTTCGGGAATTACAGGCGTTATGTTATGTTTATGTTAGCTAAGTTAATGAAGTTAGCAACCTATTGGGAACTCTATATCAAATGTAAAGTCGGGAGTTTTCCAAGGACTACAGTGAATGAGTAAGGTCTAGGTAATAGGGCCAAGGATAAGGAATTCAGTAGGTATACCGGATGATTTTTTTATCACTTTCCGAAAAAATAGTATAGTAACGGAGTAGAAGCTTATGGTATACCTAGTTTTTTTTTTTATTTATTCCACAGCTTAGAAAAAAATTGATCCATCATCAAAAAACGCTACAAATTTAGAAAGAAGAAAGAAAGAAAAAGCATTTATTAGCCCGCACAGGACAAAACACAAATGGTTAAATTAACAGTACTTACAAATAGTAAAAATAAACAAAGAGAAAAATAAAATAAAACATGAAATGAAATTGGTCCTGTACGAGGCCAAAAGGCCCCTATCTCAGCATGATGCTGTAACATTTAAAAAAAAAAAACGTCACAGCGCTGGTATTCTGATAGGGCCCAGAGTGATGCCACGGTCAGACACGGATAAATAATAAATACATAAGTGTAAACGAAAAAATAATACAAATATGGGTAGAATAAATAGAGAAAATAAAATTACATCTTCACTCCACGTAACCACTAGTTTGTGTTGACTTTCACAGGCAACACTGACGAACAGAGACGCGGGCGCGTAATATATAATCTGTGATTTGTTAGAGACAGTAATCTCATCTGTGGTTAGAGAGTATATATATTCTGTGCCCGTTAGCCAATATCATGTACTCTGTGGCCAATATGTTATCGAAGTGAAATCAAAACAATAATACAATACTATTAAATAATTTAAAAAATACCAATCAATTCATAACAGATAGTGTTTTGATAATTTCAAGTAAACTTTTCATATCAGAACAAAGAAAGACAAAATTTTGAAAAAAAAGGAAAAAAAATCCAATTTCAAATCATAAGCAATCAAAGACATTAAATTATATAGTAGGTATATTTAATCTCTTTGTAAGCAATACGCTTATGATTTGAATTTCGTTTTTTTTTCGAAAAAAAAACTAAGTACATATGCCATATTTTGCTTCTACTCCGTTCACCTATTATACCCATCTTTTTTTTTTAAGTACTCTTCTACATTTTCCAGATTTTAATCATCGGGGAACAGAGAAGCAGCGAGTTCCACTGACCGACGGCCATTCTATATTTGGTTTCATTCATTTATTATGCCATAAAACTTCGGTTAAGGTAATTAAAAGTTACATAAAACGCAGCAGAAATCAAAAACCTGCCAATGTCATAAGTCGATGAATGTAACTTCGAGTTACGCACATCTTGGAATAGGCTGCAGTGCTGCACATTACAATGTTTCAAAATTAGACATTATTCAATGTTTGTAGTGTTCTCTGCTCTACTTACTCTGTAAGGCAATGCGTCGAATTATTTAATAGACGTTACTTTTGTTGTGTAAATAAGATAGACATACACACATAGACATATTGAAATTATATGTAATTTATTCGTTATTTTTGTGTACCTAAGTACTCGTAACATAGGGTAAAGTGCCCTAATTCCGGCCCCGTCCGAATATCGGCCGTGTCGAAGAAATCGTGGCGTAAATTAAAAAACGTGACATAATGTTAGAATAATATTGCACCAAAATAGACCTTATATTATTCACAATAGACAATACCAACATGGCGGCGCTCTGTGCGCTACGCTATTCAGTCGGTCGTAGAACGCGGAGGCGTACGAGAATCCTCTTATCGCCGGCTTTTTGATCTCGGACCGACTGTGGACGACATTTTGGGAAAAGCGATTTTAGCGTTTTATATTCATTAAAATTAATGAGAATTGATTGTTTTCGATACATAATAAAATAAAGAATCGCCTTACATACTTATTTTAATAAAAAAATCATGCTTTATGGTAATTTTAAGAGGCCGGAGTTAGGTTTCTGTTTATTAGTACAAATACAAATATCGGCCGGGGCGGCCGATATAAGACAATCATTTTTTAACAACGAATTCTAAAACCGGCAGAGGCGGCTCCGTTTGTCATTATCAAAGACATTCAAATATATTATTTAGTCTTTTTAAATCTTTTTGGTCATTATACAATTTTTTTTTTTAAGTGATAAAAAACTTCTTATGGGAGGGTGACTCGATTCGGAACGGTAACGAAAGAGTTCGGGAACGAAGTAGTTCCTGAATGACTGACTGACGGATCAACGCACAGCCTAAACCGCAGATTGTAGAGACCTGAGACTTGGAGGGTGTGTTCTTTGTATGACGTAGGCATCTGATAAGAAAGGATTTTCCGAAATTCTACCCCTAAGGGGGTGAAAAAGGGGGGCAAAGTTTGTATGGGACAACGTGATTCCTTGGTCCAATCTACTACAAATTTTGCATAAACCTTTTTCAGCAGAATTGATGGAAAACGTGTTTCGTATTTTATTGAAATTCATTCTTTAACGGGATTAAAAAGGGGTAGAAAGTTATTTTGGCAGTGATTTGCTTCGAAGTTGATCTAAATACTCCATAATGCTTTTTATTTAAATTACTTTTTATTTTGACACAAAACTCAATCCAATTTTATTCAAAAAACGTTGAATTCACATAAACACTGTTAATTGTAAAAATATGTATGTAAAATATAAGTGTAATATGGATCGGACTTTGGGTACAAGAATCTTTTTTTGTTGACTACTAACTACATTATGTCCACATTGCATATTTTTAGATAAGTACCTATTATCACCTATTAGGTGTGTTCCTAATTTTTCTATATTGTGACGTTGATTTTATTGTGTTCAGTTTACGTGTTTTTGATTATTTGATCTCAATTTTACCTACCTAATCAATAATAATTTGAAGACTGGCTGGACTGGAACTTAATTATACAAAGTTGACAAATCGATGTTTGATGTTTTTTTTTTCAAATAAACTGATTTGTCCACTGCTGCTCACTGTTAGAACAAGTGTTTAACCATACATTTTGCATATGCCGATATAAGGAAAAAATCTGGTCGGCTTTAGGCAAAAGGGGCCGATATTGGGGAAAATCGGAATGTATTGATAAAAAAAATCATAATAATTAAACAACTAGGTTATTTTCCAAATTTTACGTAAGAATAAGAAACCAATTAAATTTCACAATAGGAAAACAACAATGTTAACACTTTACTTATCAGGTTGAGATATTATGAGTAGTTTAAAACTGAAAAAGGCTTAGGGGGCCGATATTAGGGTGGTTTACTACAAGGTGAATCTCAGTCATGAAATGCATTGCGTTTTAAAATACATTGTTGTGTATATTTTAAATTATTAAATAAAGTAGGTA
This sequence comes from Xestia xanthographa, assembly GCA_905147715.2. Taxonomy (NCBI): domain Eukaryota; kingdom Metazoa; phylum Arthropoda; class Insecta; order Lepidoptera; family Noctuidae; genus Xestia; species Xestia xanthographa. Next base: position 19,041,622 of record LR990655.1, on the reverse strand, counting down.
CCTAGCTAGGTATCTTTATTTTCAACCGACTTCCAAAAAAAGGAGGTTCTCAATACCTCAGAACTTTCGACTGGGTGAACCGATTTTGATGATTCTTTTTTTATTTGAAAGCTGGCGCTTTCCGTGTGGTCCCATTTAAATTTTGTAAACATCTGATGCTGATCTTCGGAGATATACAAGGGAACTCTTCAAAACCAGACAGCAAATCTGCCGTGAATGTTGCAATCGCTTGAATGTTTATTGTTTATACAATATCATGACTTAACATCACGCCTGTATGCTCTGAGGGGGTACACAGATGTGTACAATACACCCAGATCGGTCGGGGTCGGCTTGAATTTATGCTTTTGCGGTTGCACAACGACATGCTTTGCTTGCGCTTTGCTTGGTAGTATAGATGCAGGCCTACCTTACTGCCTCCTTCAGATGCGGTAAGGTGGCGGGGTCTTGAGGGAGAGCGCTACAGTCGCGTAGATCCTCAAGGCAAGTCTGGTGTGTTCTCCTTCACGTGGTTGCCACCCTGTTCTTGGTCTAATTCCTTAAGAAATAGACGTAACAAAAACCACCAGGCGCTTTTCAACCTAACCATGACCCTCCGTGACCGAGTGGGCGTGGGCTCGGCCGCCACTAAACCCAGCTGGCGCTGAGTAGGTAAATAGGTCACCTGCGCTAGGACCTGCGCAGTTGAGCGCCGTAAGCGGGGATGAAGGAGTCCTGGAGGGTTGAGCCGAGCGGCGCTGGCGGTAATGCGTCCGTGAAGCAACACGCCCTCTTTGGTCTGGATTTCAAGCGAAACGGTGGCCCTACCCAATAGCCAAGGGTAGGGAAATGGTCATAGTGTCCCGTCAGAGGGTCACGGCGAGGGGTGGGAGGTCCGCGGAGGTCGTCCTCGGATGGCCAAAGCGGTTGGTGAAGGTCATGCTGAAGGTGCAAGTGAAGGATTGATTAGTCGTCAACCAGATCAAGCACCCGATGTCGCACTGTAAGCCAGCCTCACGCCCCTATATCTCGAAGGTAGTCCTAACGGTTGAGCTAGTTTGTAGCGAGACGTTCCCAGGTGCGGGCTCCAAGGAGGGTGGGAAGCCGGAGAGATGAAATATTTACACAAAACTATGGATACCCAAAAACCAAAAGACACCACACACACACCACACACACACACAACAACCACACAAACACACACACCTAAAACACACTCACACGCACACACTGCACACATACACACCGGAGAGGAGGCGAAAGCCAATGATTCTCCCAAGAGGGGTGCTTGCAGCACCTCTCTAGCCCCCGGACGCTCCGCTGCTACCGCAGCGAGCTCCAGTGCGGGTACAGGTCCGGCAGTGGCGGGAACCGCTGCCAGGTCCAAATCTAAGTCCCGTAATAAACGGAGGAAGAAGGCGCTGCTCGGGACCAGTACCGCTCCTCCCTCTTTTTCAGGTGTGGAGCCCGCCACGAAGGTTAATTCCTCTGGCCGGGCTCCCCTCATACATCCTCCCCCGCCTACTGCTCCCCCCCCGGGCGACGCGTTCGCGCTCACCTGGCAGGTGCAGAGGAGCAGGCACAAAGGCAGGAAGGAGGATACGAAACGCCACTGCGCTGCACCTTCAGTGCAGAATGCCCCGGCCCCCTCGACGGACAACCCGAAGAGGAAGAACAGGCCGTCCCAGAGGCAGCGGCAGACACTGTGGAAGGGTAAGACTCCACAATCTAAACAGGCTAACGCCGCTGGTCGGGTAGAACCGTCTAGCGGCAATGTCAACTTCTCCGCAGGCAAGCGGTCGCAAGCCGAGGCCGGCACCAGCCGACCGGGACCTAGCCAACCAGCAGCCGGCGGAGCGAGTGGACCAGCCACGTCACAGCGACCTGTTCAGAGGGATCAGGCCGCGGCCAAGCGAGCTCTCAACGAGACCTTAACACCTCGAGGAGAGCGCAAGCGGCCGCGTCTTGATAAATCTAAACGGGACGCTAACAGAAGCTACGCCCAAGCTGCAAGCTCCGACCTGGATGTCGCAGTCACCTGCGAACGGACGGGTCACATCAGCAAGGAGGTGGCGAATCAGGTACTCGCGGCTATCCAATTGAAGATAGTCGCCGAGGCCTCTTCCCCTACACAGGACTCACCTGCACCGACCTTCAGAGCGAGGCCGGTGTTCAGCAGCGGGGCCCTTAGACTGTGGTGCGACAACGACCACACCTTATCCTGGATAAGGAAATTAATCTCCGAGTTGCCTCCCCCTACCAGCACCACGCTAGTGATCAGGAGGCAGGCGGACATCAGGCGCCGGGTGAGATGCGGAATCTCCATCCCCGACGAACAGGGGATCTTCACGGAGCCGTCCATCATTGGGCGTACTCTGTGTTACCAGAACCCTTGGGTTGGAGTTAGGGAGTGGGTGATGCAGGGCGCCTATAAACAGGCCGACGCATGGTACGTGGTGGTTGGGGTCCCTGAGGACCAAATTCCGACCCTGATGAAGGCCGAGCGCCGTCTCAAATTTGGTGTTGGGACGGTGTACGTGAAATTCCAGGGTCCGAACGGCAGATTTGTCGACGTCCCTCAGGGTTATCCGACCGCTGAAGCCAGCGCCGACACACAGGCGGTGGAGGCAACTCCACCCCCAACAAACACCGCGGAAACACCCGCGGTTGAGCCTGCAGTAGCAGTGCCAGCCGCCCCTACAGCCGCTAGCGTGGGCGCCGTCCTCTCGGGGGAGGAGCTCGAGGACAACATCCTGTCCTCGGCCTCTGACCTGGAGGGGGACGGCTTCGACGCGGGCGACCTGTTTGCCGGGCTGCGGCTAGCAGGAGACGAGGAAGGAACGTCCAGCGATGGCGTCCCCTTCGTCGACCTGTAAGGTCCTGCAGGCCAACCTCCACCACAGCCAGACCGCGACGGCTCAGCTGCGGAAGTGGCTGGAGGTTCAGCACACGGCCATTGCCTTGATCCAGGAGCCGTGGATCAGGGCGGGCCAAATACAAGGACTCTCCAACCTCGGTGGTAAGCTCCTAGTAAGTACAGATCATGACAAGCCCAGATCGTGCATCTATGTGACACGTAACATTAAAACACAGCCACTAACAGATTTCTGTTGCAGGGATGTCTCTGCAGCTAGGCTACTGATACAGCGGGGGGACACAGTAGCATCTGTGGTCTTCGCCTCCGCTTACATGCCCGAGGAAGAGGACCCGCCGCCGCATGAACTCGCCCGCCTCGTGACTTATTGCGAGAGCACAGGGCTTGAAGTTGTCATAGGCGCTGACGCGAACGCTCATCATCCTCTGTGGGGCATGGACACGCTAAATGCTCGGGGTAAGGCTTTAGTAGATTACTTATTTACAACAAACCTAACCCTACTGAACATAGGCTCTGAACCAACCTTCGTAAACAGACGTAGCCAAACTATCATAGACCTCACTCTGGCATCGGAGGGTGCAGCGGCCATCACCACTGGCTGGCAGGTCTCCAAGGAGGCTTCCTGCTCGGACCACAGGTGGATCCGCTTTGACATTCAGGTCTGTGTAACACCAATACTGCCACGGAGAAACCCGCGTAATACTGACTGCGCTGCATACACACGCTTCCTCGAAACCAAACTTGCGTCAACAAACTACGGGATGACCTACGAGGACACGCCGCAGATCGACGAGCGTGTAAGTCATCTCACGAAATCAATGCTAGACAGCTACCACTTATCCTGCCCCGAGACCACTCCGCCCACAACACCAGGGAAACAACCATGGTGGGGAGCGGATCTGGAACGCAAGCGCGGGAAGGTAAGGTCAGCCCTAAACAGAGCCATGAACACCTGTGCTGATGAGGATTGGGACGCGTACTACGCGGCCAAAAAATGCTACAAAAAATGCATCAGGTTCAGGAGCACCACTGGATGGCGAAAATACTGTGGCAGCATCGAATCCTGCCAACAAGCAAACAGGGTAAGGAAGATCCTGGCCCAGCAGAACACGACTGGGCCCGCTGTTCTCCGCAAACCTGACAACACACTTACCACCTCGCCAGAAGAGGCGATGCGCGTCCTTATTGAAACTCACTTCCCAGGCTGCGCTTTTACACAGGCCATCGACTGGACAGAGGTAACCCAAACACCGTCAGAAAACGACTGGCGCTATGCACACAAAGTCATCACGCTGGAAAAACTCCAGTGGGCGATCCGGTGCTTCCATCCTTTTAAGGCAGCTGGTCCGGACGGAATCTTTCCTGCCTTACTGCAGTGGGGCGGGACCTCCGTCGCGAACAGACTGGTACCCATAATGAGAGCGTGTTTGGCATTCAGATACGTTCCAAAAGGATGGAGGGAAGTGAAAGTCATATTCATTCCTAAGCCAGGTAAGAGTGACTATACCAACGCCAAACACCACCGAGCAATCAGCCTAACCTCCTTTCTCCTTAAAACCATGGAGAAAATGTGCGAAAGAGAGCTGAGGGACGGCGTATTAAAAACTATCCCACTACATACTAACCAACACGCATACAGCTCGGGTAAGTCCACGGAATCCGCCCTCCATTTAGTGGTCGGCCGGATAGAAGAGGCGATTCATCAGAAGGGCACTTGCCTGGGCACCTTCATAGACATCGAGGGAGCATTCGATAAAACAAACTTTTCCAGCATAAACACCGCGCTCTCTCGTCACGGAGCAGAACAGGTACTTATAGACTGGATTACTAACATGCTAAGTAAACGAGTGGTTCGACTTGAAGGGGAGCAGCAGATGGCCATGATAGCCAGAGGCTGCCCCCAAGGTGGCGTACTATCCCCGCTCCTTTGGAATCTGGTTATAAATGACCTCATTACGAAACTCAACGCGAACCATTTCTACACGATAGGGTATGCCGACGACCTCGCTATCCTCATTTCGGGGAAAGTGACGGGGACAATCTGCGACCTCACTCAACAGGCACTACGCACCGTTGAACGATGGTGCAGAGAGTTCGATCTCTCAGTGAACCCCACGAAAACTGAACTAGTCATGTTTACCCAAAAACGAACACTAGGCCCTTATCGCCTACCCAAACTCTTTGATACAGAACTCCAGTTAGCTAATGAGGTCAAGTATCTGGGAGTCATCCTAGACAGCAAGTTAAACTGGAGCAGCCACTTAGACAATAAAATAAACAGGGCCTGCATTACCTTCTGGCAATGCAGGAGGATGATAGGTAAGAAGTGGGGCTTATCTCCTAAAATTATACTTTGGTTATACAGCGCGGTGATCCGACCTATGATCACGTATGGGGCAGTGGTCTGGTGGCCCCGCACCAAACTAACTACAGCCTCCATCAAACTGCAACGCTTGCAAAGGCATGCCTGCATGGCGATCACAGGCTGCATGAGGACTACTCCGACTGCGGCTCTTGAAGCCATGTTGGGGCTGCCACCGCTACATCTGTTCATACAGCAGGAAGCGACAATGACGGCGGTACGCCTCAAAACACTTCAAATCTGGGGTAAGAGAGAAACACAGCACACCGCGGTACTGGAGGGATTCTACAACGACTTCCCCCTGGCGAAAGCAACAAACGATCGGATACCAAAACAATTCGTATTCGATAAAAAATATAAAATCCAGCTCCATGAGGATCACCGCTGCGAGGGATTAAATCCTGCGGAACTGCGGATCTTCACGGATGGATCTAAAACAGGTACTGGCACTGGCGCTGGAGTCTTCTCGGAGGATCTCAACATCCACATAGCCAAACCTCTGGGGGCCCACAACACGGTATTTCAGGCAGAATGCATGGGCATTTCCCTGGCGGCATCTGCCATCTTAGCCAGGGAGGTTGTGGACCACTCAATTCGTATACTCTCAGACAGCATGGCTGTACTGCTAGCACTGAATAACCACACAGTGAACTCTGGGTTAATACACGAGTGTCACCAACGCCTGAACCAGGTTGGTAATCTCAATAATATAACTATCCAATGGATCAAAGGACACAGCGATTCCCGTGGCAATGATGCGGCGGACGAACTCGCTAGAAGGGGATCGAGCACGGCAGCGGTGGGACCCGAACCTATCGTACCACTCCCTTTCGGATACCTACGTACACTGGTAAGGAAACGAACTAGCGAACAACACCACAAGCTGTGGCTGGACCACGGCGAGTGTAGGCAGGCCAAGGAAGCACTTCCTGCTATCAATGGCCGCTTCACCAAACGCGCGCTGCGGTTGACCAAACTACAGCTGCGCACAGTTACAGCCGCCGTTACCGGACACGGCTCTTTTAATAAACACCTCTTTGTCTTAGGAGTCACAGACAGCCCCCTGTGCCGTGCCTGCATGGAGGAGGACGAGACAGCAGCCCACGTGCTTCTGCACTGCCCAGTGGTTGCAACATACAGGGCAAAGTACTTTGGTAACCCAGGTACTCTCCGCGAGATAGTCAGCAACATTGGGGCGTTGCTGGCGTTTCTCGGGGAATTGGGATGGATAGAATAGTTTCCCACCCGCACGCAAAATACGCGCTTCGACGTGGAGTTGCGGACACCAGCCCGTTATACAATACAATAATACACCCAGATTTCGACAGTAAGGTATGTTAAGTTGCAGCGATCGTGTTCCGTGCGCGCCCGAAAGGACGTAATATCACGCCTGTATGCTCTGAAGGGGTATGCAGATGTGTACAAAACACCCAGATTTCGACAGTTAGCTATGATAAGTTAGCGCGTTCGTGTTCCGCTCGCGCCTCAAAGAGATGCCAGCAAAAGGGACTGTTCTAAAGAGATACTGCGGCCCTGGAACACAAAGGGCTACCTTTGTGTTCCAGGAGAAGGAACATGGATGGGTTTTAGTCAGTAAAAGTCTGACACTCCCTTCCACTCCGCCCAGAGCGGGAGGGGTAATTTGATGATTTTCCATCCGAAAAAAATCAACAAGGTATGTTTAGCTCCATATATTGGGGATGACCTATTACCATGACATGTATTGTTAACAATGTCAAAAAAAATCATGGCAAATATTTGTTTAGGAACAACTAAAATGGAAAAATAAAAAACTTTTTTGCAAAAAATAAAACCGACTTAAAAAAACACAAAAAAGTGAAAAATAACTTTAGCTTCAGAAGTCGGTGACAAAATAACTAAATCAATCAAGCAAAGGTCACCGACTTCTGAAGCTAAAGTTATTTTTCACTTTTTTGTGTTTTTTGAAGTCGGTTTTATTTTTTTCAAAAAAGTTTATTATTTTTTTAACAACATGTTTAAGTGCCTTTAGATAATTTCAAATTTCAACTTAGTCTCCGGAATTGCAACTCAAGGTCTAGTGATTACTAGCGCGGCTAATGAGTAATGAGGTCCTGTTTTCGATTCAGACAGGTTAGATTTGGCTACGTCAACTACGCCTTATTACAAAATATTGATATAAACCTTGAACTTTTGGTGAATTTGTACAAACACCAATAAGGATCGAAACTACCCTAAAAAATTATACTACAAAATCACGCCGTCAAAAAATTTACAGTGCTGCCCCTGCCCCGACATATAATCAACTGGTAGAGCGCCATTTTGCACTTTGGTATTGTAACTATAGATATTTTGAACGATTAAGTAAGTCATTAGACTAGAGTTTTTCTATTTAGGCTAAGTATGCCTCACTTATTTTCCAGCCCTCACTGACTATGCTTCAAAAACTGCAGACAAAGCTCCCTCCACGCTCTGCCACCGACGGCGACGATGCCGGGAAGTGACGAAGTATTGGGCTAATATTTGTTATGGTACGGTAAGGTATGGTATTATCGACACGACGATCTCAACAATAATAGTATAATTATAATAACTTTAGTTTTTAAAGTTAGTCGTAAAAGCAATAACATTGCCCCAACAAAAACCACAAACATAAAGCTAACTCATGTCATTACAGAAATGGGCCACCGCAATCAAACATCCATCATGTTTTGTCCATAATTATTAATGCTAGATCAGACGAGGCACTTTTTACACGACTGCCAAAACAAGGAGTGTTTTGGTCATTCGCATTTTGCAGATCAAATTACGCCTGTACAGGGAGTAGGTCCAGACGGATTGGCCCAGACTCCACCAAAGCGGAAATGAGAGAAGAGAGATGTGTTGTAAACCACTTATAAAACTTCGTTAGTTACATTTCTCGTCATAGAGGAAATAAGATGTGTCATATTTGTTAAGGTTAGTTTCTACACTCGGCGCCCAAGCAGGCACAGTGGAGATGAGAAGAGACGTGAGTGGCGTCTGCCTTTCGTGTTAGATCACGCTAAACTGGGCGTGAGCAGCCTTTCACAGATCTCTGCTTCGGTCTAGCCATCTCCGTACAGCATCGGTAGACACACCCTACCTCCCAAAACATGTACTCTCTGCTTCTAACAACTCCGCACATTTCCGCTCTAAGCCCGCTGGACCGTCTGCACAGGTCTTAATGATGTAGTGACTTTCTAGCCGGCAGTGATGCAGTGTTTGTCTGTGTTTTTTCCCGTCTCTTCAATGGAGAAACGCAAACCTGTGTCTGTGTCTCACGGTGACAGCATCTAAATATCATACTGTAAACTACAAAAGGTTTAGAGCCAGAAATAATTGATTGGAACGGTGTCCAACTAGCTAAAATACGTTCCAGGTCGTTCCACCTAAAGAATGAAAAGCGGTCGTGACCCGTGGGTTTCAACCCAGGAAGGCTTTTCGTTGTGTTAATTATTTCATCACCGAAAATATCGTGAGGAAACCTTCATGTCATGTCTATGTGACGTCGGTACACTGCTGGGCCCGCGTGTTTGTTCAGGTTGTTCAGGGCCCTCTCGCTCTTTTGCAGAGAGGAGGAGGCTTCTGTTCCGGTGGTGGAAAGGCTGAATATGCACCTTATAATAATAATAAAGCAAAGGTTGGTGGTTGGTGTTGTTGTTGTTGTTACTATTTGATTAGTATACGAACGGAGTCCCTGCACAACTAGGTATTCGTTTGGTAAGGAACGAGTTCGTACTGTTACTTTTACGACCAAATCGACCCGTGCACCTTCTCAATCTTCTGCGATGACGGCTCATAAATGCTTAGGTAGTTGTATGGGAAATAAAATATTTAGTATTTTAATTATTAGATTCATTTGCTTGCACTATATTACTTAATTTAATACTTTGTCACAATCACCGGTACCTCGGTAACTCACTGTTGGAGCACTCGCAGCAGTTGTTAGATTTCCGCTCGCGCGATAGTGCCGGTCGCTCAGCCCGCGAGTGCCCGCATCTGTCCGCGTTCACAAAGTCGCTAGCCCGCGTTGCGATCGCTTGCGTAGCATTGTCGAGCTCTTGAACTATCGTAACCTCGGAACGAGACGGTAAAAGTTGTAAATAAAAAAAGTTTTCGTAACTAATATTTTTGCGTAAGATTTGTGTGGACTATTCTATACATCGTTCCGGATAAGTGCTGAGATTTTTTTTATTGGATTGGAATGGTAAGTGAAATTATTAAAATTTTATTTTCGTTTCATGTAGTAGGTAGGTACTTACTATTATTTTTTCATTTACCCATATCAAATTGGCTTTAATGTATGCCAAGGTTGAATAAATATATATGAAAATTGGATACCTTTTTTACATATCGATTGATAATTTATTTTAGGGAAACAGTAAATGACGTGAGTCCTTGTAAAAAATTGCTAACTTTGTTTCGTTTCCAAATTATAATGTTTCAAAATCAATAATGGGCTCTTAGAATATTATTATTACCTATTCATCCCACCTAATGCATGCATACATCTTTAACTGTTTAATACAGATGAAATCTAATCTAGGTAGGCATAGTAATAACTATTTAATTGAACTTCAGTTCAACTGTAGGTAATTAAAAGAAGCAATAAAAACCTACCTGTTGCATTTACAAAGGTACATAAATGCAAGCATGAAAATTTGCATACAGTTTGGAGAATTTCTTATTCATTAAGGTGATGGAGTAAGTATAAAATAGATATGGTCCGTGGACTATTATTTTATTTCATGTAAAAATTATAGGCAAATTAAATAGTACTTATTTAAGAAAGAAACGAAAATAGACTTTACAAGAGTAACTGTTGAATCGAATAATTAAAACACGCTAAAAAAATATTTGAATATAATTTTAGCACTGTGTATAGTTTGCAGCTTTACCTTAGTTGTAATAGAAACTTCCGTAAAGTTTCAGCGAGGGCCGAGGATACCGAATTTTTAAATCTGCTTAGTTCTTGAAGTGTCCTCTAAAAATAAATAATTGGTAAGTTTATAATAGGAATGGAAAGAATATTTTTTATTAAGCCATAATACGCAAGTAATCTATCGCAAAAAAATGTTATCACGTCTCTGATTACTTATCATGTTAATTACGCAAGTAGGTGCTCTATCAACAGATAATTGGATAATTATCTAAATAATTATTTGCAAAAATGTATTGTTGAGAACGTTTTACCCCCAGTATCTACAGATTAACTAAAACATTTTACTTCAAATCTATGGATTACCACATAATTAGCTAATATTTTTTTATCTTAAATACTTTATGCAAATCTTTTTACGTAATGATGTTTTGTTTTTTCTAAATAGTATAATGAATAAATAAAATATTGCAATAATTAATCAATTCCGTCTGAGTAGGTACCGAATATTTATTTTTTGTCATTTGATATAAAAACTACAACATCGTTAGTTCAACTGTCGACTGAAAACACGATTATTATCATGTATTAAAAATGACATAATTATGCATTTAATTAATAACGGCGGAGGAGTATTTTCATTTGAAGCTCAAAATACCTAATTCACCAGGTACCTAGTATCATATGTATCTGCCTTAATAGTTTTATGTAAAACGAACTCCTGAGGTGGTCCCGTTTAAATTTGGTGAAAATCTGATGCTGATCTGAGGAGATATAAAATGGCACTCTTCAATAATAGACGGCAAATCTGTCGTGATTGCTGCAATCGCGTTATTTTTCACGTTTTGGTGTTTTTCAAAGTTTAATTTTTGCAAAAAAGTTTTTTTCTTTTATTATTTTTGTTTAAATATTGATTGCACTAGTGGCATGCGCCAAATAAATGTAATTTATTTCATTCTTTTTGGAAAATATGTTCCCTGAAAAAGTTGGCAACGTCGCTGTTAAATCTTTGCCTATTTTAATTAATTTGGAAATATTACTGTATGGAAATAACTGAAATAAGAAATATGGCTAACTAGTGAACTAGAATATTAATAGTGAATTGCAATTAAAACACTGAATTTAATGTTGTAACCGTTTTAGGTGTACTATTCGGCATTTGGAAAGTTTCGAAATACATTTTTTTAGATCTAAAACTGATTATTCGGTGTTACGGTATTATTTTTTGCATTTCATAATCAATATTTTAGTTTTTTATTTAGCCATATTTCTTATTTCCATACAGTAATATTGCCAAATTTATCAAAACAGCATAATATTTGACAGCTATTTGCAACGTTGCCTATTTCTTTTTTTGATTTAGCAAATAAAGCGGTTTTTTTTTCTGTATAAACGGTCATAGTGGGTATGAAAGTTTGTTTGAAATTTGGTCAATTTTAATCGATGGTAAATCTCATCGGACAGGCGGCTTGTCATTTCAGAAATATCGCATGTGTACTTTCTCGTCAGCATAAAATTGCAACTTTAGAAAGGAGTCGAGAGCTTCAAAAGCATTCTCTGACTCAAGTGACTCAATGAACTTAAACAAAGAAACTTTAACTATAGCGTTGCATTTTTGACGTCACAGTGGGTTTCGCTCAAAATCTTCCACAGACTTGATGAGCTCTTAATTTGCACAACAAATTACCTCACAAGTACCTCTCACCTCCCATCTTTATATTTAACCTGTTATTGTGGTTTGTGGGGTTATTCCGTGGATATAACTGACGGAGGATAAGAGTGGCAGTGTATTAAAGTACGTTCCCCTCAGATATTTATAGAAGGGACGTTTTCAACTCATGCAGTCTTAGGTATAAGCTCGGAATACATGTGCATGCAAAAACAAAACGAAAGATGTAACCAATGTAACCGAAGTTAAATATAGAACACGTGCGCACGGTGTTAACGTAACGTAGGTAAATACCTACCTACGTTGATTTTTTTAACCGAAAAAGCATTTTAGGTACTTTTATTATTTGCAACAACCACAACCAGTATTATCCTTAGAGAGGATGTAAAAAAACCCTGAAACAAGCCTAAGACACTTGTTCTCCCCGTCATTGCGATAATTTTTTTGTTCTACATCATACCCCCAATATCTCCGTAACTAGAAGGTTCCCAGTTACGGAGATATTGTGGGTTAGTTTCAACTTTTTACAAGTTTTTTTTTTAAATTGGTAGCTACCTATGTTTTGAATGTTAGATTTTTAATTTTTTTAAACACTTTCACGGCCCCCATTATATACTATTCAATCCATCCAGCACAATGTTTTATGTTCGATATATTGAATCTTACCGAAAAACGTGATTTTTTAGCCCAAAACAGTCATTTCCTAGCAAAAAAAATTGTTTGATGTACAGAAAGCTTGGTTGACGGTGTTCGATATATTGAATCTTACCGAAAAACGTGATTTTTTACCCCAAAACAGTCATTTCCTAGCAAAAAAAATTGTTTGATGTACAGAAAGCTTGGTTGACGGCTTCGTGAGTGAAAGGTCTGTTTATAGTTATACCCCACTAGCGGACGTCCCGCGGTTTCACCCGCGTAGTTCCCGTTCCCGTGGGAGTACGGGGATAAAATATAGCCTATACGGATTCGGAAGAATCCCTCTAAGTAATGGTAAAATAAATTTTGAAATCGGTCCAGTAGTTTTTGAGCCTATTCAATACAAACATACAAAAATACAAAGGTTTCCTCTTTATAATATTAGTATAGATAGATATAAATAAATTCTTAAAATTATGACAATATTATATATGCGAAACGAGTCTTTTTAATTGAAAAATCGACTTAGTTAAGGTACGATTACAACGCGCTTCTTTGATTACATTTTTATAAACGTAAATCAAATTTACCCTTTTGTAGTCCTAGTGCCATGGTGACCCACAAAAATGTATAGGGTCATTGTTTAGCTAGAGTGCTGTCTGCTTCCTGGCGGTCAATGAACCTTTTGATATTAACAAAAGACATCAACAATAGGCATGACGACAGTTTAAAAAATTGCAAATGTATGTAGTCCGTCAGTTATATTTTTTGTTTTTGTAAATCAATGAATATTGACAAAGTCCCCACTCTCGAGTTTTGATGCGTTTTATCTTTGTCAATATTATTTATAGGCTTGTCGATTTTTAGTGCGTCACGAGACCCTCTCGCCGTGACGTCAGAACACATTAAAAACCGACAAGCCTGAACAGGCTTGTCGATTTTTAATGCGATCTTCTAGACTGTTGAATAACAGTATAGAATCTAGATCGTGTAACTATTTAATAAGGTAGTTATTAATAACAGCGTCGTTGGTCTAGCGCAGTGTTTCTCAACCTTTTTCATGACACGACCCCCTTAGTATAAAAAAATATTTGACGACCCCCTTCGCTTTTTTTTTCTTGTATTAATAAGTTACAAATATATCTATACATTTTTTTTTTAAATTTGGAATTCGATTTAATTCTCAAATTCTCAATGTAGCAAAAACGGATCCACGATGGGAGAAATTAGTTAATGACAAACAAGCTAAACCTCAATAAGATGGATAAACACTAATAGTTTTTTATTTTGTTAATTTGTATGAACATACAAATGTTTATATCCTCTATTTAACAATTTCTTATTAAGCTAGCCTATACTACCTCAGATTAGCAACTCTATTTGTGGTGGTTCAAACTTCGTTTGTAATACTGTTAGAATAACGTTCTAATCAGCTTGCACTACAAAGCGGTTGTTACGTCAGTCACTGCGGCCAAATAGTGCGAAATGAGTGGTTTTTATTCTTTATAAAATCAAATTTAAGTCTTTTGGACAATCGTTACTAACATTAATCCTCAACTTTATCATATATTTATTTCAAAATTAATGCTGCAGTATTTTAGGCGTAACGGAAGATCATGCTAAGCCATTTGAGGTAGTATAGGCCCTTAAATCTATTTTTCTAGGCTTTATTGTTTTGTTTATTGAGGTAGTTTTCGCGACCTCTTGCGACCCCCAGGTTGAGAAACACTGGTCTAGCGGTTGCAAGCGTAACTGCTGACCAAGAGGTCCTAGGTTCGATTCCTGGGTCGGGCAAAGTGTTGTTGGGTTTTTCCATCAAGAATTACTCAGTAGCAGCCACGGAGGCTGGATTTGTGCCCGGTGGATGGCAATAGGCTCGCCCCCTATTACATGGGACTTAAAGCATAACTGCATGGAGGAATGTGGGTGTACTATTAGGTCCACCTCTGCCTAATCCTTAGGGGATTACAGGCGTGATGTTATGTTAATTATATTACCACCACCACCACAACAGCCCATAACGTCCACTGCTGGACATAAGCCTCTCCCATAAGGGGAGGAATTTGCCGTAATCTCCACGCTTGGCAGGCGGATTGGAGATCGCAGTGATGAAAGACTAACAGAAAACGCTGCTGCCCATTCTCTGGTCTACGGAGGCGCAAGGTGTTCTGCCTCAGACATTAGTCGCCTTATACGACACCCGTGAGTGTAATGGGTTGGTTCTATTCTACTCTGCCGGATACCACACGGCTAACACAATTATTACCTATGTTAATATATTAATTACTTTCTCATGTAATTGGCATATATAAGTTTTATGAGATAGGTACTGAACTGAAAGAATGAATGTACGTGGGATAAACTTTTATGAAAGTTATGATTATGACTCTGGAAAATAGCTATTGTATTGTGCCAATAATTTATGTTCATGCCGTGATTTCAGCGCAGTTAACCTTGAATAGTGGTGTGAATGCGCCAGTTCATTCATTGTTTTGTTTTAGTCTTCACACGGCAAAGCTTATTTTTGCGTCTACATCTTACTTAGGTACTAAGTTTTGAAAACAATTGAGCATTTAATACATAATTATTTTTGTAATTTTACTGAGTGGCTGGCATTTGGTTTTTCATAGGTTTCACTTACTTATATTTAGTAACATTTGAACGAGATCTTCTCTTACTGGATTGCAACCGCTACGACTTACGAAACTGAAAAAAACCGGCCAATTGCGAGTCGGACTCGCACACGAAGGGTTCCGTACCATTGACTATATTTAGTATTTGTTGTTATAGCGGCAACAGAAATACATCATCTGTGAAAATTTCAACTGTCTAGCTGTCACGGTTCATGAGATACAGCCTGGTGACAGACAGACGGACAGACGGACAGACAGCGAAGTCTTAGTAATAGGGTTCCGTTTTTACCCTTTGGGTACGGAACCCTAAAAATCGAATTAGTCCGTCAGTTAGATTACCAAAAAAATTTACCCGTTTTATTTTGTCACTTAAAACAAAATTGACGAAGAAACGACGCTTTTAAAATTCTCAATACGTTACGCACTCACGCCATGGTATAATTTTTAATGCGTTCTGACCTGACGTCTCGAGCCCCCCACTCCCAAGTTTTGATGCGTTTTATCTTTGTCATTGATTTACAAAAACAAAAAATATGTTTTCATTATTTTCCAATACTCTGAAGTTATGTAGTTTTTAGAAAATTATGTAGTTTTGCAATTTATTGATGGTGGAAACTAGCCAATTAACCCTCCCCCGCTTTTTTACCTACATGACACGTAGGTACTATGGGGGTCTTTTCCGCCTGACCATTTTAATTTTTTTTCGCTTAAGGCTAGGTAGTTTTGCAAAAGTAGGCATTTAGCGCTGTAGGCTACGCGCGAAATACTTCGCGTGGACACAGCGCGTCAGAGAACTCGCATGACTCCGCGCGGCGACACAGTATAGAAATATGCAGTAGGTTATTTATGTAATATTACTTGACTTTTATGAAATATTTTTTTATGATCAAAATTTGTTACTCGTAGTAGCGATAAATTAGAACTTCGATATAAAATAATTGTCTATAAAATATTAGAATATAAAATAGGTAGTCATAATTGGGCAGTTGGAATAATTAATTGAAAATAAACAGCCAGTTCGCAGGTTTGAGAACTGTAAAGATAAAATTTTGATTTGTTTATGTTTTTGTATTATTGTTTTTTTTTTTCAAAATAATCGTATTTGAGGAAAGTATTTCAATTTAAACTACGGTTATTTACTTCAAAGATAGATTTGCATAAAAAGAACCTAGGGTGTCAAATAAAACAAATTTATAAAATAAATCTATATAATAATATAAAAATTAAAATTAATTGCTGTTCGTTAGTCTCGCTAAAACTCAACAATAGGTCAAGGTTTGTTATAAAAGATAAAAAATAGGGGGTAGGCAGTAGGTAGGTGGATGGTAGGTAGTAGGTAGTGGGCAGGTAGGTACTGTAGGTAGGTAGTAGGTAGATGGAAGGTAGTAGGCAGATGGTAGGTAGTACGTAGGTAGGTAGATGGTAGGTAGTACGTAGGTAGGTAGGTAGGTAGGCGGTCGGTAGTAGGAAAGGTAGGTAGTAGGAAAAGGCGCATTACAACGCATGCCGGCCGGCACAGCTAGTTTTAAATTATTTTCATGTACTATCGTGGTCTTTTCCGCCAGACCATTTTTTTTTTCGCTTAAAACATGCAGAGGCGCCGAGCCACACCCCCTTAAAGTTTGGGCCTAATAGGAAAACGTCAACTTTGCCGCGCAAAATAACAATAACTCTCGTTTGGCGTGCGTCATCCGTGCGCTTGGCCGATTCAGTATCTTTTCATTCATTATTTCTATACAAAGTCAACGGGTCGGGGCTAGAGAGCGTTTCTATGTTGCGAGTGCAAGCAAAAATTAGCTTAGTGGTGGTCACGCGGGAGTGTCCTCGATAGTACTTTAGTCATCTTAAAATTGCCGGTTGCAATTCTTGAGGCTGCCCCACTGACCTATAACAAAAAGTAAATGGAGTACCTATTTCACAGATGAAAATGATAGGTAGATATAGTATTAGTATTTACTTTTCGTTTGCAAACGCCAGGCTGAGGTATCAATACACAAACTATGATTTAATTTTTATCAAAAATCTTAGCGTTCTGTAGTAGTACTGATATTTTTGTACTGTGGATATGTTTTTATTTGTTTATTTTATTGCTTTACACGACTTTTCACCTGCTTTGTTTATTGCCCATTATAACTAACAAAAAAACTCTCAAAAACAGATGATAAGGTGCGCGATGTTGTCGCGGAAAAAACTGACACAGGTCCGTCGTCCATAAGCGCCAGCACGCGACTGAACGGGCCTGTCGGAGCCGCCGCGGGCGCTTTTAATTCATATTTAATCGTAGTAATTAAGAAAATAATTTTATCAAGTCAAAATATGCGAATTTGTCTATAACTAATTAGTTTCTTTAATATAGTACAAAAATTAAATGTAAAAAATCAGTAATATAGTCATAATATTAAAAAAAACGTTATAAAAAGGGGCAACTTTGCGATTTTTTTCTATCGAGTGAAGTTCATCAGGTCTTGCAACTGAATGCGATTTTGACTAGACAAGATCCCTAACTAATACATATTTTTTTTTTTTAAATTTAAAACACTACATTCTTTGTCTCAGATTGTTTTAAAAAACTTAAATTAGGGGCCACCTAGCCTTAAATCATGCGGAGGCGCCGAGCCACGCCCCCCTTAAAGTTTGGGCCTATTAGGAAAGCGTCAACTTTGGCGCGCAAAATAACAATAACTCTCGTTTGGCGTGCGTCGTCAATGCGCTCGGCCGATTCGGTATCTTTTCATTCATTTTTCTACACAAAGTCAACGGGGCGGGGCTAGAGAGCGTTTTTATGTTGAGAGTGCAAGCAAAAATGAGTTTAGTGGTGGTCAGGCGGGAGTGTCCTCGATAGTACCTAATTATATTTGGCGAATTGTGGTTGTACTATTAGATACCCCTCTACTACCTAATCTTTAGAGATTACAGGCGTGATATTAAATTTTTTCAAATTATTCCACGAGACAATCACTTTTTAATTACGCTAAGTGTACCGATAGAAATTTTTGCGATGGTAACATGTAACAAATAATATTAAATACCTTACTAATGTTAAAGTGGATGCTCAAGGGTAGCCCGCGAAATTCAAATTTTCTTACGTTTTTTGCAATTTGCAGGCCAGTGCTAGGTTGTATGTTGATTAAAATTTTGTTTGCGACTGTAAGACGTATGTAGTTACAGAATTATATTGAATTAAATTTGAATTGGAAGTGACGAAGTATTGGGCTAATATATCAATACAACCCTCAAAGTTCATAAAGGTGGAAAAATTACTTTTCCAAGGTCAAAATCATTCTTGCACCTTTATGAACTTGGAGGGTTGTATTGATGATTTTGATGATTATAATTGTGTTACTACATACGTCTTACAGTCGCAAACAATATTTTAATCATCATACAACCTAACACTGGCCTGCAAATTGCAAAAAACGTAAGAAAATTTGAATTTCGCGGGCTACCCTTGAGCATCCACCTGAAAAAATAAAAGTTAACCGCGTATGTATGTATCGACTACTGAACAAGCTTAATGATAATGTTCATTAGAGGACTAGGGGTTTATTACGTCACATTTAAATGATGTTGACGTCTGCGAGTTTTTTTTAAGCTTTTGGATTTTTATTAGGTGTGCTCCTCACGTTAGGCCAAATCTGTTGCGAATTAGAACCTGTATATTATACTAATGTATTACGATTTGCGTATGAAACTAGGGTATATATAACTCACATTGGTGTCGATTCTGTTGTGCACAAACTAAACTTAATTTAGGCTATTGCTATCTTTTACTAAAAGGCAGTGCGAGAAAAGGACGGCTATAGCTATGAACTAAGTTACAGATGTCAAACTAGTTTATGCCTTGCGGTCCACCGTGTTTTTAGTCGACTCGTTTTTACGTGAACCCTTCGTTTGTATGGAAATATTAGTTCCAAATAAATTTGACAGCTCTAAATTACGTCCGTCTCTTTCTCGTTTTATTAGAGAGAAAAAGATAGCAATAGCCTAAATTAAGTTTAGTTTGTGCACATCAGAATCAACACCATTGTCTAGATCGTCGCGCGTGCTTTTCTTGGGCCTGCCTTGGTCTTGAGGCATATAATCATTATTCACGTTACCAATTAAACATTCATTAACTTTCCACTATCTTAGATAAAAAATTCAATCAATCAAAGTAAGGATTTTAATAATGAATATTATCTGTTGTCATACGTGGTATCTATGATATCGTTGCCTACTATTAACTGCATAAACTGGCGATAACATTTATGAACTAGACCCAAACATTAAACCTTAATGGAGATGTCCTACTTCTTCTCGAAATCGCTCATGGACGTAGACCCTGCATAACAAGAGCTACTCCGGAAGCCGAGTAGCGTTAATCGGAATCGAACCACGATACCAAACATCCGCTACACCCTTAACAACTAGAATTCGGTAACGCAGAATCTAGCTGACTAAGGCCCAGCGCACACCGCTGGAGGCGCAGCAGAGCGCATTTGAAGACAACAATTTAATATAAACCTTAACTACCTTGATATACGGTCAATATAAGAATAAATTCGCACGCGGTACTCGGAGCGCCCTCAAGCTACTACAAGAGCATGCGCGCGAACGTATATCAAGGTAGTTAAAGCTTATATTAAATTGTTTTCTTCAAATGCGCTCCGCTGCGCCTCCAGCACATCCAAAGAACATTCAAAAGATCTCCTGGGCCCTGGCATACTATTCATCAAGGAAGAGCCTATAGTAAAGTGTTTCTGAGAATAAGTTCGAAATCTAAGCGGAAAAATGCTGCAAATTATCATATAGATATGATATATACTTTCCTGTTTTGCTCATCTGACAAAAAGTAATCTTTTTCGCTGCCTATTTTTGATTTTAATTTAATATATGCGGAGTATGTAAAGTGACTCTAACACGTTATTACATAAAAATATCATAAAAATCACGTTTCCCTATGTCTATTTATACTAGCATTTCGGCCGCGATTTCGTCCGCAAAAATTGTGATAGCTTGGCTAATATGTATGATTAAAAAAAACATAGAGCCTAGAGCACCCACGAATAATGTAGCTTTCTGCCAGTGAAATAAGTTTTAGATTTGGATCATCAGTTTCCGAGATTGCCTACATACAAACTCACAAACAAATTTTACCTCTTTATAATATTATAATTACTAAACATGATCCTGTAACTTGATCGATAGGAAACTGGTTTGTACAGGAACCAAAAACATGTTTCAAAAATGCCTATTTAGAAACACATTAGAATTTTGAATGCGAAATATATTTGAATGCGAAATATGTTTTGTTATTTGGTATATCTTTAGATAGCTAATCTGCGTAATTAATGTAACGTATTATATCCTGCTTGATTA
This sequence comes from Xestia xanthographa, assembly GCA_905147715.2. Classification (NCBI taxonomy): domain Eukaryota; kingdom Metazoa; phylum Arthropoda; class Insecta; order Lepidoptera; family Noctuidae; genus Xestia; species Xestia xanthographa. The sequence goes on along the minus strand of LR990655.1, from coordinate 19,021,231 downwards.
TAATAATGTATTGTATATAATAATTAGGCATCTCCATTAGGTAACTAAAACATTGGTATTGCTAAGAACCCTTAAGGTACTATCGAAGACACTCCCGCCTGACCACCACTAAGCTCATTTTTGCTTGCACTCGCAACATAAAAACGCTCTCTAGCCCCGCCCCGTTGACTTTGTGTAGAAAAAATGAATGAAAAGATACCGAATCGGCCGAACGCACTGACGACGCATGCCAAACGAGAGTTATTGTTATTTTGCGCGCCAAAGTTGACGCTTTCCTAATAGGCCCAAAACTTTAAGGGGGCGTGTCTCGGCGCCTCCGCATGATTTAAGCGAATAAATTTTAAAATGGTCAGGCGGAAAAGACCCCGATAGTACCTAGCATTCGAGAAGTCGTTTATGTGTTTAAATTCTGTAAAATTGCATTTTCTAATTTTCAGACTGCGCAAGAGCAGTTGATATTTCATCGTGAATGTGATAAATGCACTTCCAACGACTCTACTATCTATAATAAATTTCCCAATAAAAATTATATCGAAACATTTTATGCCGTTATTTCAACATTTTCCCATTTTAAAACTAATAGAAATGACTGATTTCACATCAATTTACGAGATTTCCGTGACAGAAGATTTAGAGATAAAATATTGCATCGATATGGTTTCGAAACTTTCGAATGCAGTTCCAGTCTTGCTATCTTTTTTTACAAGCTTATAATTAGTTTTACCTGTCCCGATGTTTGTCTGTAATCAAATCTTGCAAGTTAAATTTGATCTACTTCCCGGTTACCGATTGAGCTAAAATTTTGCACGCATATGTATATCGCATGACAATGCAATATTATGATAACACGGAGCTGATCTGGTGATGGAGCTGGAAGGTGGCCATAGGAACTGCAATGAAATGACGCAACCCTATCGATTTTGGACTCGTTTCACTCGTCTTGAGTACTTTGCCTTGAGATGGTATCCAGGTTCTGATGATGGAGCTGGAAGGTGGCCATAGGAACTCTCGAGTTCTCGACTACGACTGCTTCACTGGTCTAGTGGTCGCAAGAACTGCCTGTCAGGTTAAGAAAGGTGGTCAGGAAAAGTATTCTTGGGTTTTTCCATCAGAAATTTCTAAGTAGCACCCCGGAGCCTGGTTCTAGACTAGACCTGCCCCCTATTACAAGGGACTCAATCATAACTGGCGATTTGTGGGTGTAGCATAGCAGTACAGTGATGTTAGAGAAATTAAAGATCTCAAAATAATGATAATGTTATATAGTGGTAGAATATAATTATGGCCATAATGGATAGACTTGTATGTAAATAAAAAACCTGCAAAAACATTATGACGTTATATACAAATGGTCGTTCAGTCATTAGGTTTCATGAAAAATGGTTATGCAAGAAGTTATACGTATTTTATTTTTGCGTACTGTATATTTTGTTAATTTATTTCTTGTTTTGGCCGCTGGTTGGCAATATTATCTTCATAGGAACTTGTTGCTGGACTGAGAGCTAAACTACGGTCAGAGAATAAAACTTGCTTCGAGTAAATTGTATCATAAAATAATAATAATAATATCGCTGGACATTACACACAGCGCCATCTAGTGCCACACTAAGCGACGAGGCTGGTATTGTGGACACCAGATAGTTGATATACTACATAGATACTTTTTTTTTGTTTGTAAATACATACTTATTATACATATAAACATCCATGACTCTGAAAGAAATGTCCACGCTCATCACACAAACATTTGCTCTTACCAGGATTCGAACCCAGGACCCTAAGAACGTAAGGCAGCCTCACTACCGCTGCGCCATTCGGGTCATCTACTAGAATTGATGGACATGCTCGGAGATAAATATATATTTATCATCTTATCTTTATTGCTCTAGCATCATCTCCATAAATATCTTCGTCATATTTTCACACAACGGATTTTGTATTTCTAACTCGTCAAAATCACTAATAAGTATTATAAAACAAAATCCCCCGCCGCATCTGTCTGTCTGTCCCTACGTATGTTTAGATCTTTAAAACTACGCAACGGATTTTGATGCGGGTTTTTTTAGTAGATAGAGTTATTCAAGAGGAAGGTTTTAGTATATAATTTGCGGGCGGCCGAAGCCGCGGGCATCAGCTAGTAACTTCATAAAGTTTAACGAGATGGAAAAAATTGACGCAATGCCAGGTGTACCTGGCTCGGGGTTGCGGGACTGTTCGAAAGAGATACCGTGGCCCCGGAACACAAAGGGCGATGAAGGAACATGGTGGGTTTTAGTCAGTAAAAGTCTGACACTCCCTCCTGCTCCGCCTAGAGTGGGAGGAGTCATTTGATGATTTCCCATTCGAAAAAAAAAAAAAAAGGTGTACCTGGCTCTGTTCAGGATGCGGAAAATGCCTGAAGATTGAAGAAACGCTAAGCGTACGCGCATTAACTTAGTACGTGCATGCATTGTTAGTGGTGCTTGTGAAAATAATTAGTAATGTTAATGATGTCACGGATTTATTCATTAAAATACACTGGCCTGCAAAAATAAGTATCACACTTTTAAAATTTCAATTTTTTCCAAACTCTATAGAAGTTAGAGTTTTAAAATAAAAAACGTTTTATATAGCAATTTTTATCACCTTTAGTAGTTTTTATGTACAAAATTAAACTCTTTTTAGAGTCCTTTTTGTTTCGAAAGTATCTCGTGTACTTAGAAAGTTATTGCAATTTTAAAAGTGTGATACCTCCTACTTATTTTTGTAGGCCAGTGTATTTTTGTTATGTGACAATCGTATAGCTGACTACAACCAAGTATTTCGCACTTGTAAGCTAATTGTTGGTGTCCTTGATGGCTCGACTATTAGACAAAGAGTATGCAAATATTAGACAGGTTGTTGGTAACTAGCTTTTGACTGCGGTTACGCCCATTTTTTGGTCAGAAATTAGTTCACGGGAATCTAGTGCTGGGATAAAAAATATCCTGTGCCCAGTACTGGGATAAAAAATATCCTGTGCCCTAATCCAGTTAAAATATCTACACAAATAAATAAAATTGAAGTGTCTGTTTGTTATGTCAAAATAACAACTTTTTATTGAATGCTTATGAAATTATGTACGGTACATATAAAACAACAATTTAAATATTTGTTTCTCTGACTGTCTTTGTTCCGGTTAGTCTCCGCAACGGATTTTTAGTTGTAGTAACTTAGGCTACTTTTATTTTGGAAAAAGGATTAGGGTTCCGTGCAAAATAATTAAAACCCTTTTAATGGGGTAGATGACACATCAATCAATTGAGATACTTTTTAAGAGCTGTCAAAACGCGGTTCTCTCATGGATTTTGTACGGCAATAGCAAACTGTGACGTCACTGTTTAGTCAACTTAATGACTCAACTATTTATTGATTTCAAAACAACTAAAAATCGAATTAGGCAATTCATTGAAAATAAATCGGGTTTTCAGGCCCAAAATATTTTTTTTAGAGATTGCGTGTCTTGTAATTATTGTTTTATGATGTCATCTACCCTTTTTTTTTTTTTTTTTTTTTTTTTTTTTCGGATGGGAAATCATCAAATAACCCCTCCCGCTCTGGGCGGAGCAGGAGGGAGTGTCAGACTTTTACTGACTAAAACCCATCCATGTTCCTTCATCGCCCTTTGTGTTCCGGGGCCACGGTATCTCTTTCGAATAGTCCCGCAACCCCGGCAGGCATCGGTCCTTACGGACCCCTTCCTTTTTGCTGACTCTCTTTGAGGCGCGCGTGGAACACGAACGCGCCGTCGACACGGCCTGTCGTCATGAGACGGACGGACGGCGAGCTAGCCCATAGCTCACCGTCCACAGGCCCGCGCCTACGGTGGCCGGGGGCCACGTGGTTGTGGCCCCCGACGCCCGGGGCGTCTCCCGCGGCGGCCGGGACGTTGAGAGGTTCTCTCCCTCTCACGTTCCGCCACCTCCTTCTCTAGCATTACTGCTTCGCAGAAGGAGGTGACGGCGTCCCATTCCGTCTCGCTCCGGACCATGGCTTGCACCAGGGCCGGACGCGAGAGGTCGCCGCCGCCGATCGCCGCTTCGAGGACACGGCGGTGCTCCGCCCACGCGGGGCACACCTCCACCGTGTGTTCCACCGTGTCCTCCGGTCGATCTTCACAATGGAAGCACCCGGGCGTTTCCTCCCGCCCGATTCGGTGCAGGAACCTCCCGAACACTCCGTGTCCGGTGAGGACCTGCGTCAGGCGGAAGGTGAGGACGCCGTGGCGTCTCTCAAGCCACTCCTCAAAGAGGGGACTTATCGCCACAATTGTGGCGTGCCCTATGTCATCTACCCTATTGTTACAAAATCGGCAAATAGGGAAGTACCTAGGCGAAGGTCGCGAGGTACAGTACAGCTATCTCATATAAAGGAAAACAAGTGCTTCGTTAAGAGGTGTGTACAACACCTCTTAACGAAGACGAAGGGCACTTGTTTTCCCCGTCATTGCGATCTTTTTTTTTGTTCTACACCGCCCTGCAGTTTCGACATAGATAGCGACAAATTCGCTAACTTTCAATTGCTAATTACTAACGAATAAATTTGGTTGCAACAATTATGTTTGCGAGAAACGCATCTTGGACGCTGAGATTAGCGTTATTCGCAAGCATCATCAATGCAACCAAATTTATTTGTTAGTAATTAGCAATCAAAAGTTAGCGAATTTGTCGCTATCTATGTCGAGACTGCCTGCCCTGGGCCTGCAGTCTCGACATGGATAACGATACGGTAACGATTCTTGTAGCTAACATAACGATTTTCGCAACACGAATATTTCTAGTTCTAGCGACCATTTTTGACAGCCCGCTAGATGACTGTAGCATTGTAAGCTAATTTAATGGTGGTTTTTACGGGATTATTGACAAAAATTGTGCCGGATGGGCTTATTACTCGAAGGTCTATTGTCTGTAGCGAAGTACCTATGCTGTGCTTACGGCCTTTGATGGCCGTAAGCCAAACCTAACCTATAAATAGGTTCCGGACGTACCCTATATTATGTGAATAGGCATCGCTGATATTCATTTCATATGTAGGAAGAGAATTCATTTAAATAAACAAAAATAAAACACAACTGTAATCAATTCCTATTTTCAACTTTATTATCAAAGACATTCAAATATTCTATTAACAAGTTCGCTCACACATTTTTATAAAAGTAAATGTATAAAACATTATGTAATGAAGGTCGTATACATGTAGGTACCTATGTATCTTTATTTGCTTAAAATGTGAAGAGACAGGACATTACAGTTATTTCAGTGCAGAACACATTCCGTGTTAAGTACTCATGATTATTACAATGGCATGAAAATTACAAATCACAGTACATCATAGACTTATCCTATGTCAAAATTTTAAACAAGACACAATCAACTAATCATCATCTTTATAGTACAAAATAATACATTTGACTAAATGATAAGTACCTACATACAATCATTATCACCAAAACATTTTACACCTCCCCAGCCGTACCCGATCGGGTACGGTGCATTGTTATTTTAATTGTGTCTGTAATAGCGGGTATCGAAGAGCTACTTCATCTGAACATGGCTTAGGTGCAAACATTTACATTAATAAAAACAATAATATACACAAATACTTTCTTCAAACAATACAAAATTAACAATTTTTGAAATACTAAATGAAAATATTAACACTTAAATTAAATTTCACAATGCATTTTTTATATGGGAAGAATGAGATGAATATTTTTGTACAAAAATAATTATATAGGATAGGTCAACTACTTTCTTAGATAGAACATTACAAATTAATGGTACCACTTTTAAATATTTAGATTCTATGTACGGGTAATTCTACGAGTGACTTCACACACATTTGAGTAATTTCTATTTTAAAGAGTTTCATTTTACACTTAACAGGTTTGGATAATTCATAAATATAACAGGGAACCTCTTTTATTCATTTTAGTTAAATGGTTCTTTGATTTGAAGATAGCTTGACAAGATTCAAACCTTTGTAAATTGAATATTTTGGAATTGTCTTGCACACAAGCATTTCTTTTGTGTTATTTAAACTCGTGATAGCTCGGCTGTCCTTACAACTATAATTTATGGTAATATCTATTAATGGAACACTGCGATTACACTCATATAGTTTTGGAAAAATCGGATCAATATTACACACACAACACTATTTCACTCGGTTTGATTTTCTGCATGTTCTTGTACATTCCTTGACCGTAGTCCCCAGTCCCTCGGAGGCCTTCTGTAGTGTGACAAAACAGCTCAACAGCTCGTTATGTACATCCTGCTTCCGATAGCTTTGGCTTGTTTCGACACATCACACGAAATCAGCGTGAAAATGAAAAATCCCTTATATCTGCTTATTTCTGTATCCTGCCGGAATAGCAAGAGAATTAGAGAATTGTTCACGGAGCTCAGCCATCTCTTCAAACACAACGACCTTACGGGCGTTGTCGAATTCCAATATCATTTCGTAGCTACTTATAAGTGAATGTGTATGTCCAGTGGGGTGGCAGCTTTAGCCAGAGTTTAGCTGAGGTACTGTTCTCTTGGGTATCAATCAAAAATGCTTTAGAAAACACAATTGAAAACAGAAACAAAATAGGTAATAATGGTATCAATAAATAAAGGCAATTGACTTTTGAGTTTTGACAAGTTTGACACTACGCCAATGTTGCAAGGAGGCAAATTTTAATTTCCTTATATATTTAATAATTTATTTAAATAATTAATCATTTATTTTAATTTATAAAACGTTTTTAGCTCTACTTAGGAGTTTTTGTGAAAAGTAGTGCCCCCAAAATAAGGTTTTTAAATTCTCAGTTTAAGATACAAGAAAACCAATTATTTTTATTGAACCATGTTTTCCATTTTTTCCCATATTCAAGGAGATGGGCTTGCAGCCTTGACATTAGTAACGACGCTTACGATCGCTATATAATAACGAAAAAATTCGGTTGCAATAACGACGCTTGCGAGAAACGCAAGTCCCTACATCCAATCTAACGAGCAAAGTCGTAATTATCTTGACATATCGATGTCGGTACGCTAGCGAAAAAACGTATTCGGCTTTTTCGAAGACAATTGTATGCCTTTACAAAATCACCTTGATAAGGGGACAAATAGAGAACACGGTTCAATAAAAATAATTGGTTTTCTTGTATCTTAAACTGAGACTTTATAAGCCTTATTTTGAAGGCATTATTTTTCATGAAAACTCGTAGGTACAGCTAAAAACGTTTTATAAATTAAAATAAATGATTAATTATTTAAGGAAATTAGAATTTGCCTCCTTGCAACATTGGCTTAGTGTCAAACTTGGCAATTGGTTTTCGTTTTGCGTTGTTGTCATTGGAAGGAAACAATTTATTTGTTGTGTTTATGTTTTCAATGGTATTTTCTTAAGCATTTTTCATTGATAGCCAAGAGTACAGTACCTCCGCCAACTTTTTTCTGGCTAAAGCTGCGACCCCATCGGATATACTTCTACATTCACGTTTAAGTAGCTGTGAAATGATACAGAAATTCGACAAAGCCTGTAAGGTCGTTGTGTGTGAAGAGATGACTGAAATTTATAAAGGAGCTCCGTGAACAATTCTCTTGCTATTCCGGCAAGATACAGAAATAAGCAGATTCAAGGGATTTTTCATTTTCACGCTGATTTCGTGTGATGTGTCGAAACATGCCAAAGTTAACGGAAGCAGCGTGTACTTATCAAGCTGTTGAGCTGTTTTGTCACACTACAAAAGGCCTCCAAGGTAATGGGGACTACGGTCAAGGAATGTCCAAGAACAAGCAGAAAATCAAACTGAGTGAACGTAGTGTGTGTAATATTGATCAGATTTTTCCAAAACTATATGAGTGTAGTGTTCCAATATTCGATATTACCATAAATTATAGTTGTAAGGATACACAGCCGAGCTATCACGAGGTTAAATGACACTAGAGAAATGCTTGTGTGCAAGACAATTCCAAAATATTCAATTTCCAAAGGTTTGAATCTTGTCAACCCATCTTCAAATCACAGAACCATTTAACTAAAAGTAATAAAAGGGTGTTCCCTGTTTCATTTATGAATTATCCAAACCTGTTAAGTGTAAAATGAAACTCATTTGAAATAGAAATTACTCAAACGTGTGAAGTCACTCGTAGAATTACCCGTACATAGAATCTAAATAATTAGAAGTTATACCATTAATTTATAATGCTTTACCTTAGAAAGTAGTTGACCTATCCTATATATTTTTGTACAAAAATGTTCATCTCATGCTTCTTATATAAAAAATGCATTGTGAAATTTAATTTTAGAGTTAATTTTCATGTTAGTATTTCAAAAATTGATAATTTTGTATTGTTTGAAGAGAGTATTTGTGTATATTATTGTTTTTATTAATGCAGTCTATGTTTGTACCTATGCCATGTTCAGATGAATTAAAGTTGGACAATGTTTTGGTGATAATGATTGTATGTAGGCTATCTTTTAGTCGACAGTATTATTTTGTAATAATAAGATGATGAGTGTGTATTAGCTATTGTGTCTTGTTTAAAATTTTGTCATAGGATAAGTATAGCTATGATGTACTGTACTGTGATTTGTAATTTTCATGCCATTGTAATGATTATGAATACACGGAATGTGTTCTGCACTGAAATAACTGTAATGTCCTGTTTCTTCACATTTTCTGCTAATAAAGATACTTCTGTACCTACATGACCTTCATTTTGCCTGCGTTACCTACATAATGTTTTAAAATTTAAACATTAAAATGTGCTACACAACTTGCAAAAAGAATAATTGAATGTCTTTGTTATTAGAGTTGATTATAGGAATTGATTACAGTTGTGTTTATTTTATTAAAATGAATCCTCTTCCTACTGAAATGAATATCAGCGACGCCTATTCACTTCACACATACGTCCGGAACCTATTTATATGTTAGTTTCGACTTGTAAGCACAGCATACTTCGGTACAGACTAATTATAAGCCCATCCGGCAAAATTTTCGTCATTAATTCCGTAAAAACCACCATTAAATTAGCTAACGATGCTACCGAATCACTTATCGGGCTGTCAAAAATGGTAGTTAGAAATATTCGTTACTCTTGCGAAAATTGATAAATTAGCTACAAAAATCGGTATCATTCCGAGGATAATCGCTATCTTTGAGCGTAGAGACTACCAAATATCGTTTTTGTTAGCGTACCGACATAGATACGTCAAGAACTCAAGAAAATGTACGACTTTTGCTCGATAACTTGGATGTAGAGACTTGCGTTTCACGCAATCGTCGTTATTGCAACCGAATTTTTTCGTTATTTTATAACGATCGTAACTTTGCGACAGCGTCGTTACTAATGTCGAGACTGCAGGCCCTGGGAACCTTCTAGTTACGGAGATATTGGGGGTCAAAGTACCAACTTTTTGACAAGTTCTTTTTTTTAATACAAGTTTTTAAACTATTTTTTTTTTACTTTGAACACCTCCACGACCCCCGCCCTATTCAATCCATCCATCAGCACAATGTTTTGCGTGCGTTACATTGAGTTCTACCACAAAACATGATTTTTCACCCCAAAAAGAAAGTCGTTTTCCAGCAATGTTTTTTGCTTAAAGTTACCTAGTTTGATGTTTTTTTTTTTGCTGAATGGCATCTCGCAGTTCAACCTAGAGAGGTTGTCGTCTGCTTAACCGGACAATCCTGTGGGTACCTTAAGCGTAAGGCCTCCAGCCAGGGCGCCTAGTTTGATGTACAGAATGCTTGGTTGACGGCTTCGTGATGAGGTCTTTCACACCCCTGTATACCTAACAGTAACAGACAGAGATTGCTTGTGCAATTATTATAATCGTCACCGTTCTACAAAAATATAACTGTTTACCAAATCATAGCTAATTATTAGCTACACAAACTTCCGTCATTATATCAAAAATACAAATGAATTCGACGATGGGAAATTGATTAATTAACACAAAAGTGTGCGTCGTGTCATTGGGTAGTTAATTACTACTGTAGGTACCGTTGATTACGCGATATAAAACCTCCAAGGCTAGGATATTATGTGCTTGGCACAATGATTGAATGGTCTAGCTAGGGTTCCCAGACCCTTTGATACTTTTACAAGAAAAAAATATCGGACATTTGAAAAAAAAACCTGAACTTTTCTTTCCTTTGCATTATTTTTTTGTTTTTTTAAATTCTTAATTTAATTTTAAAGAAAAAAAGATTACTAAGTATCGATTTAGAATTAATTTTCGCATTTGGAGAAATTGCGAACGTTTTAGAGTTCGGCCCCAGATTTCGGACACTCAAAATCGCGCACACTGTCTATTTGTATGGGAGAAAACGAGACGTCACTATTACTGGGTGGCCAGGTTTTAGAAGAAAATAATGAATAAATATTGATATAAAAAAAAGTATGGATTATTTGTGAAATATGACTCGTTAGCGGTTTAGGTATGAATATGTTGACTTCATGTTTTTAATTGCAGACCCATAGGGTCATTTCGCCAGTTCGCGTCCATTTAGTGCAGTTGGCAAGTTTGAAGGAGAAGATAAAAATGTTCCAGCACTAGTTTCAATTAAAAAGTTATGTAATGTGTTCATTATATAGTCTACTATAGGGTTAGCTTTCAGTTTTGTTCGAAACTACTTGTGTTTTTTTTATAAATAGAAAAACTTCAAAAATACGCTTTTTACCCACTTTGCGTCCAAAAAATCTAAATTGCGTCCACCCATAGACCATTTTGCGTCCACCAGCTAAGAAAAGGAATGTAGGGCTGATATTTTTAAGATAATGTAAAGAAAAATTGTATTTTAACAGATTCTTTATTTAAGAATATAGTTATTTGAAAATCAACATTAATATCATAAATAAATCACTATAAAGAAAATAAGAATACCTATTTATTATTCTCAACATTGATAGAACTTAAAACAAAACTACTTATAAAAAAACGAAACATTCTGAAACAGGTAATTAATAATTTTCAACCTTTTAAAGGTTGCAGGTCAACAACAATCAGTTCTGTTAATTTTACTCTAAAATCACGATATTACAATATCACTGAAGATCAGCCTTGATTGATAAGTTGTTGGCTATATTATAGCAACAAAACAACACAATAGTTTTGTCTAATCCTACTTCTAAATGAAATGTTGAATCATAATCATAATATTATGATTATGAGACAATGTATGATTACTATTGCCTTCGAATTTTAATTAATCACACAAGTCACATTCAAAAGAATTATCTTTGACTTCTGAATAACTTAATCCTAGAAATCGCGTGCATTTCAGATGATACCATCTAATACACTTGTCACAGCCAATGTTTTTCTCATCGTCATCTTCTACATCAGAAATTAATACATCGTCACATTCAGCACATTTCATTAGCTCCACGGCTGGTACATTTTCTTTCTCAGATTCCACATCTATCGACTCTATCGTTTCCTGTGTGACTTTTATCTTCTTTTTTCGTTTCGGAACAGTTTTTTGAACCTTTCGAGCTCTCTCCTGTTCTTTTTTCTGTATTCGTTCTAACTTTCTTTTTCGTATTGCTTCCTGTTTTTCGTTCTTGATCTGCTCTTTATCTTCGTAATACTTTCTCCATGCAGCCGAAGATATGGCTGCTGGAGTCCTTTGCTTATTAGGTTTTCTTGCTTCTTTTGAAATTTCAGGCAGCATCAGGTGGTTTTTAAATGGATCACAGGTTTTTTTTTGGCTTGATTCGCCAAGAGCTGCTGAAGATGGTTGTACTAGAGGAGAGTTTTCTGTAGGTAAAACGAAGGATGGCGATACAATTGATACTGTATGAATCAAAGAGGTCAGAGGCGGTTCTGGCGTTTGTTCCTTAGTAGGAGTTTCTTTTTCAACACTTGACGTAGTGGGAGTGGGAGTTGATAATATAATATCTTCTAATGGTAGAATTAGAACGTCGTCTAAGGACAAGATAGAGTCAACATCAAGGCCAGAAAGGTGTAACGTCGAAAGAGACAAATCAGGGAACGAATTGTTTTTGTTGGTATCAAGAGTTTTAGAATTATCCGGATATAGTGTGATTTCATCATAGTCAATTTTAGAAGAAGCTAGATTTCTATTGCTGGTGATTTTTGATGTGCAAGGCTCCGGCATTGGTGTATGGTTTTGGTGCAGAATGTATTTCGGCTGTTACTGTTTGAACCTGCACAGTCGAATCGGAGTTAGCTTCATCATTCATGTTTTCGTCTTCTACGTGTAATGAAAAGATGGTGATTTCTTTAGTTGCATCCAATTCTAAAATAGTAATATTTTGTTCTTTTGATAGTTCCATAAGAGACCTCTCAGATTCAGTTTCGATAGAAATCTCTGCAAAGCCAACTTCTGCAGGGAGAGTATTTTACAAACTATTGACTGTAAAAAATTGAATGTTATACTCTTAGTTTTAATAAAAAAAATTATACACATTAAATTATTTTTACAAATAAGTTAAAAAATATATTTATGCTATTATTTGTATTTAATGAAAAAATGGACGCAATTTGGTACAATACTATTTCCCTATAGGTATAGTTTGCGTCCACATGTGATGAACGATATTTGTATCTTTTTCTACAATCATAATAATGTGGACGCAAATTGCTCATTACGATTGCATGATATTAGTACATAAATAAAAAATAAAAACAAATTCCCTTTCATAATTTAATCACATAAAAATAAACACTAACTAAATCATAAATAGACGAGTTCGCGTCCATTGTGGTCGCAAAGTGCTATTTTTATAAATTCGGTGTAGTAATTCGCGTCCACCTTATTTTAACTGTTAACTTAAAAAAAAACAAGCAAATACATAATTAATATTACTCCTTTTTTCATGCTTTATGTCTAGAAACAGCTGTGTATTCTAAAATACGCATAAAACAATAAAATACTTACCTTCGAACGCGCCCCTGCACACTATTTTTTTGCCGAGATTCCGCGCGTCTGCGCTTCTTTGTTGAAGAACGGAGACTAACTATTTTTTCTACACATGATTGACTGGGCACACAGAACTTTTGTCTATGTGTGTGTGCCTCTTATATGATGAGGTATTGGCGTTAACGACTTTTCGGTGATTTAGTGTGTTAATATACCTATTTTCGTCATTTTTTTAAGGGAGGTCCGAAAAATGGACGCGAATAGGGTGATGGACGCGAACAGGCGAAATGACCCTACGTCAAAAAAATAAATGATTTTAAGACCAATCTTTGCAATTATTTTCTATCGAGCCGATTTCGTCGAAATATCGTCTCTATTGTCTCTCGTCGTATTGTCGATCTTTGAAATAAGTATGATCAATATTAACATATTTTTTTTTTGCCGTGCTAGAACAAATAGTTTTTCTTAAAAAACTACTTAAATAACATCAATTTCAACAAATTAGGTGTAATTCGGCCGTATGGCAGCCCTATGTACTAATAATGGATAGTCCACATGAGACCCCCATTACGTTTGCCATAATCGTACTGCAATGCCAATGTTTATTAAACAATGGATGTGTAGTTACCGTACGATTGTGACCGATTGTAAATGTTTGTGTAGAAAATAGTCATAATAACGGTTTCTCTTGTTATGTTAGGTTGCCGTTATTGACAATATTGAGTGCACAGTGAAGCTGAGCGTAAACTTCCGCTTCTATTGATCAAAATCACGCCAATGTTTATTTTCCCGGTTTCACAAACATAAAGAGACACCTAATAAATCATTGCCTAATTTTTTTTGTTAAATTTTGGTACATTTCTCATAAAGGCCCTCACCTTAAGACCTCCATTTTTATGGGGTAAGGTTCTTTAGATTTTTAGCAAGGTTGAAATTATGATGCTACCTGGCTGAAAATGAGTATCATCTACAGGGTGTAAAAGACCTCATCACGAAGCCGTCAACCAAGCATTCTGTACATCAAACTAAGTAACTTTACGCAAAAAATATTGCTGGGGAACGACTTTTTTTTTGGGGCGGAAAATTATGTTTTGTGGTGGAACTCAATGTAACGCACTCAAAACATTGTGCTGATGGGTGAATAGAATAGTAGGTACGGGGTCGCGGAGGTGTTTAAAGTAAAAATCTTACATTAAAAACTTGTAACTATTTAAAAAAAAACTTGTCAATAACTTAGAACTTTGACCCCCAATATCTCCGTAACTAGAAGGTTCCCAGATATGGTGTAGAACAAAAAAAATATCGCAATGACGAGGAGAACAAGTGCCTTTCGGCTTCGTTAAGAGGTGTTTTAAACCCTTTAAACTGCCTAGTAAATGAAAATACAGGGTGTCTCATAAGTTATGATGAGACACCCTGAGTCATAATCATAACGACCCAACTACTTCAGTTGAAAAAAAAAATACATAAAACTTGTTTTTATAGGCATTTATTGGTATGAATTAAAAGATAAGGAACAAAATTTTTACTTTTTGAACACGACGTTATTTAAATGACGGCCATCACGTTGACGGCACTCCTCAAACCGTTTGCGTACACTTTCAAAAATTTTTTGATAAGTGGTCGAGGAATACTCCTGATTTTTTCTTCAATATTGTTTCTTATTTTTTGTTGTTCTTTGCTTATGTGACAAAGCAGGAAGTTTACAAACATCAAGAGCATACTATATTAAGACAAAATAAAAAATAATAATCCTCACGAGACCGATTTCTTATTGTTTTTATGCCTTTTGTTATGCCTGCTAATTCATTATTTCTTATATGGACTTGTTTATGAGTTTTGCATTTAAACCTACATGTACACGACGTGCTTATTGTTCTAAAGTTTATTTTAATTAGAATAAGTAATACTAAAACCCATGAACATAGTGCACTTAACGAAGTATTCAAAAATCGAAGCAGCATGTCTTCTTCTTTTATCATCATCATCATCATCATTTCAGCCGAAAGACGTCCACTGCTGGACACAGGCCTCCCCCAAGTGTCACCACATTGACCGGTCCCGTGCGACTCGCATCCAGCGGATTCCCGAAACTTTCACCAGGTCATCGGTCTACCTAGTGGGAGGCCTTCCAACGCAACGTCTTCCGGTTCGCGGTCGCCACTCCAGAACTTTTCGGCCCCATCGGCCATCTGTTCTGCGAGCAATGTGCCCTGCCCACTGCCACTTAAGCTTGGCAATTCTTCGGGCTACGTCGGTAACCTTGGTTCTCTTGCAGATGTCTTCATTTCTGATTCGATCGCGCAAGGTAACTCCGAGCATAGCCCTGTCCATTGCCCTTTGGGTGACTTTAAGCCTTCTGATGAGGCCCATTGTGAGCGACCACTTCTTTTATACTTGTCTATTATTCGTCATCTCAAGATACCATCCACAATCATACTCAAAACTTTCCTCAAGACATTTTCCTCATTTAAACTTAATAAAAAATAAGTAATCAAAAAAATATACAGCGTTAGAGAAAACATTACCTAAGTTTGCGTATGAATCCCAAGCATTTTCACGGTATGTTAATTTCATTGTGTTGTGGTAACGCAAAATCACCGAGTTTGTAACGCCATGAATAATTGCTTTGTCTTTGCGAAATTTCTTGGCTCACTAGAAATAATTTCGCATTTATCCGCATCGTTGTTTCTTCAAGACAATGTAAGATGTGTTTTGACATAGGTAGGTGCCCATCCACGCAATAATTTTAATTACTTTCCACACGCAAGCATATGTAGGTACGAGTACTTTTAATAACAATAATAAATTATGTTATCCACAAGAAAATTATTATGTCATGTGAAGATCTTTGAAATGGCAAGCCATAGGGTAATTTTATTACCCAGTACTATCTGGGTTGTAGAAGACAAATAGGCAGTCGCCACATGTAAAATACTAGTGAGCTGCAAACAGTTAGACTGGAAACCGACCCAATATAGTCGGGAAAAGGCTAGACAGATGATATCGAAATGAAAATACAAATAAAATCTACGTGCGTTAGGAGAAGAAGAGGACCCTAACAGACTAACGATTACAGACAACACGTGTCATGGACTCATAGCCAACAGACGTTCGTCTGCATTGAGAAATGGTTGTCGTCAGTCGTCTCCTGTCACAAATTGACCGCTCTCGGTGTTATTAATGTGGTGTACCTTCTAAGGTACTTGGTAGGTGCTGGTCCTGGTCATAACTCCGATACAAGCGGAATTCAGTAATATTTACGTAGAAAGAACCATCAAGAGGACATCAGTTTTCAGCGAGTAGATACGTCTACAATTGTTACATTTTCATAGAATCCGATGAGATGACGAGTTAAAGAGAAGTTTGGAAAAAGAAGACATGCTGTGCCGACTCCAAATAAATTGGAATAGGTTAGGGCAGAAGACTGATGATGGTTACGAGTGGAAGCTTTTTCCGGAATTGTTGGTAAAACACAAGCTCTGAGAAAAGTAGGTAGGTACCTACTTAAGGGGGTGGTACCTGCTAATGAGAGGTTTTCTCCATGTAACTCCTCTTTGATGAGTGAATATAAATGTCCAAAAAAAATATATGTTGCTTGTTAGACTCTAAACTTTAATTGGTACAATTGAAATCATCATCATCAGCCTATTAATGTTCCCACTGCTGGGACACAGGCCTCCTCTCTGTGAGAGGGAATGGGCTATAATCCACCACGCGGGCCCAGTGCGGATTGGTAGATGTCATATGTCTTCGAATTTTTGGTTCTAGGACATGCCGGTTTCCTCACGATGTTTTCCTTCACCGTTTTGAGAGCAGCGGTGATGAAATAAATTACACAAAGTAATGCGCCTGCCTGGGTTCGAACTCACGACTTACTGTTCGTAAGTCGGGGCCGCCACCACTGGGCCACCGCTGCTCCTGGCCACCGCTGCTCCTGGCCACCGCTGCTCCTGGCCACCGCTGCTCCTACAATTGAAATAATTCTAACTTTATTATTACTATATAAAAAAAATCTTCAAAGTGAAGCATATTTTCTTTGAAATTTCGTAACTACTCCTAAACGGCATTAAGTTTTAATATTTTTTTTTCACACAAATATTTGTCACGTTTTTCTTCACAAAGCGTACAATTGGAATTTTGATCTAATGATTTATTAGGCTACAATTAAATAAAAACCACTCATTTCGCACTAATAGGCCCGCAGTGACGGACGTAACAACCGCTTTGTAGTGCAACCTGATTAGAACTTTATTCTAACAGTATTTCAAACGAAGTTTGAACCACCGCAAACAGAGTTGCTAATTTAGCAGATACCCCAGCCTTAATAGGGAATGTGCATATTTTTTTATTTCGGTACGGAATGTTAAAGTAGGTGGTACTATAAAAATAATGACAAAAACAAGACATATATCGGCCAAACAACACAAAAGTTTTAACCATTTAAACTTTTGTTTCGAACTCTTTCTACATAAACGGAATTTAGTATGGATTTTTTACGTCGATGCAGCGAATGACGTCATTCGCTGTATCGGATCTCTCTATCTAATCAGCAGTTTTAAATGCTTATAACTTAGTATTTTTATAGATACTTATTTAAAAAAATATTTCACTTTGCTATTTCAGATAAAAAAAACATGCATATTATACTTACCCTATTACGCTGCTTTTGTCTGTTGTGCCATAAACTACTACTACCCGTGCCAATTTTGCACATGAAGTATACGTACCTAAGTACTCCATGATCCATGGAGTAAGTACACATTTTACGTTTAGTTCTACGGACCAAAGATTAATTTTCCGGGTTTAACATAGGTAGATCTAAGATCTGACGATTATCTTTTTGTATCATCATATGATTATATCTCATTATAGCAATACGTGCGCTTGCATAGTCCCTCGTTATCATAATTGTACAAATGTACATACGTCTACGAGCTATGTATTTACGTTCATGAACAATTGAACACCGAGCAGGTAATTGTTAACGTAGGTTCAACAAGCTGTAAATTCACAACAGAATTGCATAAAAAAACGTATATTATCGCCGTAACGACGTGTCACGTGATTAATTTATTTATCTGTTTATTGTTTACACAATGCTGATAAAATATACCTAATTACATTTATATTTCAATAAGTTCAGCGACTACAAAAATAATCAAAAAAAAAATTAAGAATATTACACAATCAAACGACGACGGTTGTTAGTGAGTTGATTATTAGCCCATAACAAACATAAATACAGGATGTAAAAGACATCATCGCAAAGCCGTCATCCAAGCATTCTGTACATCAAACTAAGTCATCATCATCATCAGCCTATCAATGTTCCCACTGCTGGGACACAGGCCTCCTTCACGACGCTGGCCCAGTGCGGGTTGATAGATGTCACATGTCTTCGATTTTTTTTGGTTCTATGACATGCCGGTTTCCTCACGATGTTTTCCTTCACCGTTTTGAGAGCAGTGGCGATGAAATAAATTACACAAAGTAATGCGCCTGTCTGGGTTCGAACCCACGACTTACTGTTCGTAAGTCGGGGCCTCCACCACTGGGCCACCGCTGCTCACGGCTCAAAAGGTAACTTTACGCAAAAAATATTGCTGGGAAACGAATTTTCTTTTTGGGGTGAAAAATCATGTTTTCATGTGGTAGAACTCAACGTAACGTACTCAAAACATTGTGCTGATGGATGGATTGAATGGTACAGGGGTCGTGGAGGTGTTTAAAGTAAAAATATCACATTGAAAACTTGTATTACAAAAAAAACTGGTAAAAACGTTCAAACTTTGACCCCTAATATCTCCGTAACTAGAATGTTCCCAGGTATGGGGTTCAACAAAAAACCGGCCAAGTGCGAGTCGGACTCGCGCCCGAAGGGTTCCGTACCAATTATTATAAAAAAATCACGTTTGTTGTATGGGAGCCCCCTTAAATATTAATTTTATTCTGTTTTTAGTATTTGTTGTTATAGCGGCAACAGAAATACATCATCTGTGAAAATTTCAACTGTCTCGCTGTCACGGTTCATGAGATACAGCCTGGTGACAGACAGACGGACAGACAGACGGACAGACAGCGAAGTCTTAGTAATAGGGTTCCGTTTTTACCCTTTGGGTACGGAACCCTAAAAATGATCGTAATGACGGAGAGAACATGGTGTCTTTCGGTTTCGACAAACTAGAAACATGCCAACATAATAGGGAGCGACGCGTACCCACTGTCTGGTAATGTACAAATGTTTAATAACGTAACATCCCGCCTGGAACCCCCGAAGGGTTAGGCAGAGGTGTATCTAATGGTACATTTCGCCAGTTTTGTTTAAATCCCATGTTATAGCTAGGGGGTAAGCCTATTGCCATCCACCGGACACAAATTCAGACTCGGTGGCTGCTACCGAGTGAAAAGGCTTAAAAACCACGTAACTTAAAAATCAATGGGGCGCCGTTCACGGTCTATTTTATATTAATTATATGTATAGATATAGTAAAGAGTTTATCAGAGTTTTATGTACAAAATATGGAGTTACTAGATGATGGGAATTAAAAGTTACGAATGATTTTAATTTATATAAAAATAAGTCACCGTGCAGTTTCGGAATGCAACGTTTGACATTTACCTTTTACAACTGAGAAAAGTGGCAAATTCATCTGTGGACATAGTCTGTGGATCAACGGCTACGTGAAATACGGATAAAAGCTATTTTATGCCATTCTACGTCTAAATAACAACCAATAAGTCCGTGCCTTAAGTTAGGTTATAATCTTCTACCTTTCTTATCTTTTTTCCCCCAACTTGTTTGTGTTCAACGGCTACGTGAAATACGGATAAAAGCTATTTTATGCCATTCTACTTCTAAATAACAACCAATAAGTCCGTGCCTTAAGTTAGGTGATAATCTTCTACCTTTCATATCTTTTTTCCCCCAACTTCTATAACCTACTTTCCTTTGCTTTTTTGTTAATCTTAAGTCGTCCTTTAACTAATCATAAGTTTCCACAATGTACGCTACCCATATCACTGGGTCACGAATTAAATGCAATCTCGCCATTCTCCTATAATAGGATAAAAATATTACTCTCCTACGTAAATAAGCAAAAACACGATTGTGTGCATCATGCGCAGTAGGTGAGGTACTATGGAGCAAAAAGAATGGGGTTTTAGTTTAGCACATTATATTCTGCATGATTTACCTAGTCATTCTTGCATAAAAACTTTTAAATCATAATAACTTTTTGATTTATGTAAGATATAAGTATAGTTACCTACCTATAGTTAAATGATTAATAGTGGTAGGTAGGTAAATAGCTAATTAGTTTTAAGTAAAAACAAGTACCTGAACTTCTGAGGACTTTAAAAATGTTCTTAGGTATCCAAGATATTATTGAAGTCTTTGGAAGTATGTAAATAGAAATATTCAATGATTCTATTCAAGGACAAGTTAAAATAAATGCCCTCTTGCAACTCGACAAACACTCCAACATCGTAATGCGATATTTACCTAATATACTATAATTTTCGGTGTTGCTACACCACACAACGTTGCAACACCACGGAGTCTGTTGGCTGAACACGATAAGCCCCTTCGCCTACCATGACGTAATGACGGTAACGAAATACTACGGTCTACAATACATAATTATGTCATTACGAAAAACGCATCTATGTTTTAAAATCTACCGAAATCTTTGGTTCACAAAAATCAACTCTTAAAATAGGGAAATACTGTTTTAAACGAAAAAAAAAACAGTTTAATAAACAGTTCAGTTGATTGAAGTCCATAAACTCACGCTATTGGTGCACAAACTAAACTTAATTTAGACTATTGCTATCTTTTTCTCTCTAAGAAAACGAGAAAGAGACGAACGTAATTTAGAGCTGTCAAATTTAATTGGAACTAATATTTCCATACAAATGAAGGGTGCACGTAAAACATGTCGACTAAAAACACGGTGAAACGCAAGGCATAAACGAGTCTGACATCTCTAACTTAGTTCATAGCTATACCCATCATTTTCTCGCACTGCCTTTTAGTAAAAGATACCAATAGCCTAAATTAAAATTTAGTTGGTGCACAACAGAATCGACACCATTGTATCCTTTGAAGAGCATACATGATTAGGGAAGCTGGGTTTATCAAACTTCAGGATAAGGATTTGTTAGTCGCACTTGCGAAGAACATACTTTGCTTAGGTACATAAATAAGGAAAAGACCTACGTCACCCTACGTCTTTTATAGCCCTTGCACATACCTACAAAAAATCCTCAATCAACACGTTTAAACCTTTAAACAGAGAGGTACATATCCGCTTCTGTCAATCTGTGTCTTCATTTTTATGCCAGGTAGGTACTTACTTGACCTTCCCAAAGAACAAAAAAAATCTCTGTGATTATATCTCCAGAGCAGTTCTTTGAGTATACAGACGAATATAAATTAGGTTTCAAATTAACACCCATGTCAGATAGAGGGGCAAACTGATTAATTTGTTTCATTTTGATTTATTTACACGAATCTTGTTTAGTTCCTATGTGGTCCTGGCTACCTGGCATTGCAGTCAGTTGAGAGTCTACGTTTATGGTACTTTCAAATTTTCTTATTTTATTTATTCATGTGTTCAAAATACGTAAAACAATGTACTTGGTATTGTATTAAAAGAGATAAGTGGCAAAGCTTGGCTTCGTCAGCGAAGAGAAAATGTTAACTTACTTATCTTTTAATTTTACAGCCAATTAAAAGACACACATATAACAATAATTAACACATGTAAGTAATTGATTTACATTAAAAGTAAAATACTAGAGAAAGTGTCAGTATAAACTTAGCACATAAAGTAACAAAAAGATAGTGACATAAGGTTTCCATCAAGTTCAAAGGCCTTAACCATGACACATAAATTGCCATCAGCTGTCAACAAAGGCATGTAGCAACAGTTGGGACCTGTCCCGCATGTCAACTAACTTGAGGTTAACGAATGTGACTAATCTGAGTTTTGCAACTGTCCTTAGTGAAGGTGTACTGATGGTCAATATCACAGACAAAGCCAGAACCGTCGAGAATCTAAAATCATGTATCTTTAATTATACAGAGACAAAGATGTCGATTCTGTTGTGCACAAACTAAACTTAATTTAGACTATTGATATATTTTACTAAAAGACAGTGCGAGAAAAGGACGGCATATAGCTATGAACTAAGTTAGAGATGTCAAACTAGTTTATGCCTTGCGCTTCACCGTGTTTTTAGTCGACATATAAGTTCGAATTAAATTTGACAGCTCTAAATTACGTCCCGTTCTCGTTTTATTAGAGAGAAAAAGATAGCAATAGCCTAAATTAAGTTTAGTTTGTGCACAACAGAATCGACACCATTATGTCGAATCCGAAGAGCATTTCAAGACGTACTAGATTAACTGACCGGCTCAAAATTAGAGCAAATTATTAATCTATTTTTATCTACTTAATGTATATTTTCACTAAAACTATAGGGCCCCCAAATAAAAGCACTCCGTTGGGTTTTCCCGTTTGGGCACGAAAGTAAAAAATCAGCACTTTTTTAAGACATGTATTGAATGGTACATTTAGGTATTACTAATGAAAACGTGCATTAGTGTATCATTAAAACCGCGGTCATCTTTTATTCTGTACAAAAAATGCTAATGATAGGTAGTCGTTAATCCACGGTTCATTAAACTTAACAAATTGATATCAATGAATACAAAATCCGTACATCGAAATGAACTGAGTGCAAGCATTAAATCAATATTATGATTTCATGAATGACTGCAAGCTTTCTCTTGTAAGCTCGCGAAATTGTACTTTCACATTTCTCGTAATACAATTTTGACAGCGTCTGCTACTTTGAGACCAAATATAATATAATAATCCGTCTTGTCACGTTTTTATACATATTTATTAAAAAGCTTTTTAAATTATTACATTTGCTTTGTAAACTTTTACGTGTTCACCAAACAGAAAATATCGCTAATAAACTAGTGTTAGTTATATATCTATTAGATGCAAATAAAACAAAATTGAAGTGTCTGTTTGTATTTTTAAAATAACAGCTTTTTATATACTTACATATATTATGAAAATATATACCTACGATACTAAAAAAAAACATTTTTTAAATGTTTGTCTGTCTGTCTGTTCCGGCTAATATCCGAAACAGCTGGACCGATTTTGACGGGACTTTTACTGGCAGATAGCTGATGTTATAAGGAGTAAATTAGGCTACTTTTATTTTAGAAAAAGGATTAGGGTTCCGTGCAAAAAAACCTTTGAAATTATCAACAAAATCCAAATTCAAATAGGGAGTAATATTTTTATAACAATTTTACGCGAACAAAAGTCGAGGGCAACAGCTTCTATTCAATATTTAGTTAACGTATCATCTTTAGAAATGTATGAAAAGTTAAAACAGCCTTTATTTATTTTAACACTTTTGAGTAACAATTTTTGTACCTGTTCAAGTTAATATTTACAAAGTATCTTCAATAAGCTCACAGTATCCGCATATTTGTGAGATAAATACATAGAGTGGGCACTTATAACTGTTGAAGATTGATGGAAGTAAATATTTTACATATAAACAAAGTACATACCTGGGTACATAAATTAGCATTTTAACCACAAGGGACTAATTAATTACTTGCCAAACGATGTTTAATATTACTAAGTGTGAAATGACATGACAAAGACATACCTACACTGACAAATTAGGGTCATTGATCATTGATGTTGACATAAAACTACTAGGTACTATGAAGGTTAAGGTTCATCGCTGATAGTGGTAGAAAGTGGCACCATAAAGTACCCACAAACGAATTTATACGGATGTTGACTTTGTTTGTTCAAAGTTGAGATGATTGATTTAAGGGGGAAGCGCAATTTGCGCGTCAGGTCAGGCTTTATGTTGAACAAAATATTATGATTCGTGACCGCAACACATTAAAGGTACTCGTAATTCTGTAAAGCCATACTTTTTACCGTCAAGAATTAAGTACTTTGCACATTGATCGTATGGGTATCATGCAAGGATCACGGAATCAGCGTAGCAGCTGCAGTGCATTCTACTAATTAAATTCAGATGAGGAAACTCTATTTTTGGTAAAATAAGAAAAGAAGCCAGGATTTCAATTTTTTAGCACGAACAGTTAGTTTAAAAACATCTTATTAGTATGGCAATTTCTTAATTGGGGTATTATTAGAAGTATGTGATTACAAATATCACAGCGTGGCGAATATTAAATAATTCTTAGAATCTGTTTCTATGTAAAAGCGAGGATTACATAAGAATACATTTTTACATAATTTTAAATTTCAAAACGATAGTTTTACCTACTGGTGTGGGTAGAAACACTCGACAAGCGACTTTTGCAAAAGTTCAAGGTTATAAATATATAGTTCGAAATGGTATATTTAATGTTTCTTTTGAAATTCCAATGTGATTTTTTAAGAGCCTTTAAAACTGGTCGTAGCGACTCGCCAGCGCAAACTGTCCATTTAATTTTTGTTTGGATGTTTCTAGAAGTTCGCCGATTTAAAAAAAAAATTACGCTTCGCGCCATAATATGATAAATGATAATACTCAAATTAAAAGATTCCCCTTCACATAAGCTAAGTAAAGGCAAAATTTCTTCGAGACCTACCGTTTTATGTTGTGCGATTGTGCGCTTTTTTATACTAATACTAATATTATAAAGAGGTAACATTTGTTTGTAAGTTTGTATGTAGGGGGTAATCTCCGGAAGTAATGAACCAATTTTAAAAATTGTTCACTGGTAGAAAGCTACATTATTCGTGAGTGCTATAGGCTATATTTTATTCCCGTACTCCCACGGGAACGGGGACTACGCGGGTGAAACCGCGGTACGTCAGCTAGTATTAAATAACAAGCGTACGTCACGCGGTTTTGACACGCGTAGTTCCCGTTCCCGTGGGAGTACGGGGATAGAATATAGCCTATGTTACTCAGGGTGAATGTAGCTTTCTAATGGTGAAAAAATTTTTGAAATCGGCGCAGTGGTTTTTGAGTTTATTCATTACAAACATACACACAAAAATACAAATCTCTCTTTATAATATTAGTGTAGATATAGAGTTTGTAATGCAGCAGTACGAGTTGTAAAATAATAGCTACTATTAGAATAGGACTATTTTTTTGGTTCTACTTCCTGGAAAACCCAAAAAACCTACTTAGTTTTCTTTCTCTTTTTTTTAGGTTTGACTCATCTATATCACCCACACCATTAGGACGAATGAGAAAACTTTAATGTACACCCAACAAAGTTCGTGTTCGACGAGTTTTCGCCTATATCCTTTTAGTTTAGTGAAAAGTGTTCAACCCCGAACTTTGCCGGCTGTACCTAAGTAAGTATACACCACGGGCTTGCTTAGTGCCAAGCCCGTGGTGTACTTACTCACCTAGTCTCCTAAACCGTTACCTACTGTGTTAGTGTGACATTCTTTAGCCAGAACTGATAGATACCTGTGTGCAAAAAATACATATTTACAGTTAGGTACTCATCCATAGATCCACTGTTTACAAATCATGTTTACCTAATACGGACCTTATGTTAATAATAGAAAGAAGACATAATACGAGTATGTACATCCATACGTATACATACATATACTCACTCACACCTTTTTCCCACGGGGTACTCACTTAATGTAGGTACTTAAAAAAAAAAAAGAATTTGGGAATCGCTCCACAAATGGGGGAGAAATCGGTGAACATACATAAAATTAGACCACACAACTGAAGTAAATATGTCCATAAAAATGCTCATAACAAAAAATTTGCTGGGCCAAGCTATGTTAAATTTTCATGGGACCAAATGGCAACTGTTCTGCATCAAACTAAAGAAGAATCACGTAAATCGGGTCATAAATCTCAGCGTAATCGGTATAGATTGATACATACTTAAAAAAAACGCAATCGAATTGAGAACCTCCTCATTTTTGAAGTCGATTAATAATGTTATAAGTGACCATGTCAGTTTAACTTATGTTACACATTGTATAATCGTCATGTGAAATCTTTAACTGTACATCAGTAATACACAATCAATGGATACGTGATTTCCAGTACGAATCTATAAGTATATATTACATTAGGTAGATTACAAAAGATAACATTGAATTTGATTCGGTTTCGCTTTCTTCGAGCTAACCTACTCATTATGTGTTTATCAAAGGTCGTCGGCACTTACTTTCATTTGTAAGTGACGTTCCCATTGACTGCGCGTACGCAACCGTACGTGCGATCTTCTTTGAAAGGAATTTGCCAACAGTTCGAGAGGAGACAGGGGGTCAAGAGACTATTGCTTTCAAAGCATTTCGTATTTTTTTATAACGATTTTTAATAGATATTAACTTTTCATAAGACCCGATACGCTTTGACTTAGGTATCCATTATTTTTATTGCTGAAAGGAGGGGTTTTTTGCTGTTTCTTCAGCTCCAATAACTCCTATGGCCCCCATTTTTTTAAATATTTAGCTTTAACACAAAAAAAACATACAGTCGAATTGAGATACTTCTCTTTTTGAAAGTCGGTTGAAAATCGCAAAATTCAACATTCCATATTCCATCTATCTCTGCCAAACATTATATTTGAATCATAACGTGACAACCCAGCCAATAGGAACTTATCCAAATTAAGCTTGTAAAAATCTTACGACACAAGCTGAAGCTAAACAAAAAAGCTTCTAAAAACGTAGGATCTAATAACGTCGTAGATCCTAGGAGTCTTATTGCCTAAATTATGGTTAGTCATCTTCAAGGTCTGTGAGATAATTAGTATGCTTCTTAGAACACTAATTATACCTTACACCCGTGTCTAGCTAGGTACTCAACAAATATCTATTTAATCTGACAACAGCCGGTACAACGCAAATGTGGTCTAGGAACATTCCACGAGTGCAATAAATTTTTGAATTTTATTTTGAACGTAAACGTTACTGCTTTTGGAGTTACTTTTGTAAGTTAGGCAATTAGACTGCTTCAACTTTCTGTATGCTTTTCAGTAGTTTTTGAAGGTCAATATTACTGGATGTTGCCCACATTTTGGCATTGTTTATATAATCAGGTATAAGTGCGCTTTAAAAAACATTAAAGAAATACGAGGTAAGCTTAGGCCATTGGGCCCGCAGCTATAACGCACGTGCAAAGATTGTATATTTCTCACGAATTCAACTACAATCGTGGGGGAATTAATATCAAGACAATTTATTACATAACTTGACTGGCAGGGATAAGCAAGACCGAGAGAATTGTTTGAAATAATAAAAAAACCCATGTTGAATACAAAGTTAGAGAAACAAGTAACTAAAATAATAGTAATAGTAGTAATAGTTTAGGTTAAGATTGTAAAGAGCTGTGGATTTTGTGTTAATAAATAAATAAATAAACTTTGACATTCGTATTAGTTTTCATAGTAAAACTGAAGTTATATTTTTTATGAACATTTTCAAGTTCTAATCCCACGTGATTTTTAATCTCAGCAACGAAATAACTTTGGTAAAAAAAGCTGTTTGATGGCAGGAAACCGCCATTATTATCACCTAGGTAATTGAAGGTTTTTGATGAAAACACGACAAGTGCATTAATAGTTGATTACAAAAAGTTGTAACTAACATTATGTGCAGCATCTTTCAATTTTTCAACCTATTCCAGATTTCCCCTTCGGAGGCACTTTCAGGGGGGATTTGTGGAATAAGTATTTTTTCGTACCACTTGCTCAAAAAAGTGACATTCTATGCCACAAAAAGCGAACATAACAATAGTCATTTTTAATCTGTTAAAAACAGGGAAAGAAAATTGTACTGAATTTCATTCATCCTCTAGCTAGGGGGAGAATGTGATTTAAATTTGGAATACTTACCGAAATGTATACTGAACTACATCTGTGTTTACACCATTGAGTTTGTATATAAAGCATTATACATCTTTTTGAAAAATGAATACTCATTTATTAAGCAGTTATGATTATTAAATAAAATTACGAAAACCGACGAGGCCGTATGAGCTTGATGCCTTTGCTTTTCCGACAAAAAAATATTAGTCTAGGAATTTGCCGCGTTTTTGTTTTGTTCAAATACATAAATAAACGTTAAGTTTATTTTAATTTATTTTTAATTGTCATTATTTTTAATAAATGCTTACCTCATATTATTATTGTGTTAATTTTTTCGCAAATGGTACGAAAAGTAGAGTATTTTCCTCGGTGATAAAGCTGTCTTAGTCTTGGGTGAACTTAAATCCCTCGCTACACTCAGGACTCGTCTTAAATCCCTCGCTTCGCTCGTGATTTAAGTTTTTAACACCCTCGCTACGCTTGGGAGTAAACCTCGAGTCCTTCGTTACGCTCGCGATTTAAATCGTCACCCGCGACAGAAGACACTGCTTTATCCCTTTGGTTAATAATCTACTATTTCGATTCCAGTTTTCTCCTCTAAGGGGGAATATCAGGGGGAATTATAGACTTTTCTATTTAGATTCCACTTTTCCTCCTTAGTGGGACTTTTAGGGGGATTCTAGGAATAAACCTTTGATCGAACCCTTAGCCCAAACTCTATCTGCTGGTCAGTTTGTCAAAAATATCCGCTATTACACAAAGTCTGTGCAATCATCTCATGATTCATGAATGGAACAACGACGACAATTCTATTGTAGTTGAAGGTAGGGATACAATGGGATTTGGAGGATAGCCAGAGATTTATTGTGGACCTTTTCCACTTAATAAAATAGGCCTATTAATATAAGTACGAGAAAAGATTTCGGTTGTCATGATATGAGTATATGATGCGGAGTGATAAGGAAAATACCGTGAGGAAAGTTTTGAGCATGAATGTGCAAAGCTTAGCTGTAAGAGTAGAGGAATCCCAAAGAAACGCTGGATGAGCTTTCTTTTGTTGGGACAAGTCCGCCACACTATTCCCAAACCACTGCATCTCCTGAAGGCCAGGATCAACAGGGGTGACAGAAAGGGCCGAGAGAATGAAGTTCGACGAAGTCCCAGAGAAACAATTCAACTGTCTTGGATACCGCAACTAAATGAATCAGAAAATAATAGTGAAGGAGCAGGAACATA
The DNA here is from genome assembly GCA_905147715.2 of Xestia xanthographa. NCBI lineage: Eukaryota > Metazoa > Arthropoda > Insecta > Lepidoptera > Noctuidae > Xestia > Xestia xanthographa. Next base: position 18,992,225 of record LR990655.1, on the reverse strand, counting down.
ATTTCCAATTCCCTCTTTAACAGCAGGAGACAATGAAACAAGGCCAATTGGCACAAAGGGACGTATCCCAATGAGGGATTTTCTTTTTAGCTCTTCCCTAGTCGCTGAATAGATGGCGCTAGGAGTTAGTGTGATAATGCAAGGAACGGAACGTAAAAAAACTGATTTTAACAAAGCGCGAGAAAACTAGGATAAATTCGGAAGGTTAAGCAAATGAAAGTGTCAGTAAACGAGAGTATGTGACGTGACAAAATGTTTTTTTTTTCAAGCGTTTTGGCTTTGGCACCAACTTGCTGTGGACCAACTATTTTGAAAGTTGGACAACTGCCCCTAGTAAAGACCCATGGTCCAACTAGTTGGACAGAGCAGTTGGACCACTGCCCCGGACTGCAACTACTCATAGTAAGTTCAACGCCATCTATAGAGTTCTTGGAAACTATGTTTATTTTTTAATACCTCAAAAAGAAAACCTCTCATTGTAAACGTCCCTTTGTACTGGATGAGCTGTGTCCATTATAAACCTGGAAAGGAGGTTTGTGTGAGGCAAGAAGAAGTAGAAGAATGGCTGAACAGGGCATGCTGCGACCCTAGATAAATTGGTATGAAGGCAGGACGTCGGAAGTCAAGATTTCTTAGATATTACACTGGTAGTTAATCTTCTGTTCTCCTATTAGCACTAAACTGTATGCAAAAAGTAAGCCAGTCCAGGTGGTAGCGGAAATATACCGGATGACTTTTTTTATCACTTTCCAAAAAAAATTGATATACCTATTAGGTGAACGGAGTAGAAACTTATGGCATACCTAGTTTTTTTTTTCTTTTTTTCCACAGCTTAGAAAAAAAAAGATCTATTATCAAAAAACGTTACAAATTTCAAGTAAACTTTTCATATTAGAACAAAAAGAGAGAAATTTTGAAAAAAAAAAATGGAAAAATATCGAATTTCAAAGCATACGCAATACACGTATGATTTTAATTTCGATCTTGTTTGAATTTTTTTCTCGCAAAAAAAAAAAAAAACTAAGTATGCCATTTGCTTTTACTGCGTTCACAAAAAGTTGAGCCCCAACGGGTCCCAGGTTGAGATAATACCAATTTTTTTTGGTAAGTGATAAAATAGTTTCCCTGTATAATGACCAAATCTACACAATATAATAATATTTGAAAACGTAGTTATCTTGTCCTTCAGTCTTATTCACATATTCTAGCTATATTTGCGTATTAGCTAAATCTTGGGTAAATATAATTGACAATGAATTACCTGATTCACGTCTCTGTGATAATTGCTTAGTTCTGTATGCATTTCTGTTTTTTTTTGTTATAAATATTATGGGATTAACCGTCGGAATACCAATGCGATTCGTATATTGTGTAAACTACAATTTACGCCTATATTATAATTTTCTAGTTAATATTTGAATTTAGTATGCCTTAGTTTCTGGAAAAGCCTGGGGAAATAACCTGGGAATGTGTGTTTTACATTTTAGTTGGTTAAAAGGTTGCTCGGCTCATCGATGAATAGACCCAATAAAACCTACAGATCTACTTGACATCGATGCCTATAATAGCCAAATATAAATCAAAAAGTACCGAAGAAGAAACAATTAGGAAATATTTAAACGCCTGTGAAATGCGACAGCAACCCCTTTGTTGCATCCGTTGACGGGTCATCGCTACTCAAATGTATGTATATCTTCGTAAAACATCTTGGAGCTGCAATCGCTGACCGTCGGAATAGGTCCTTTAGTTAAGTGATGGGTTGGCTAAGATCAAGAATAGAATTAAAATCAATCATCTCAATAATCCGTGCCATTCCGCCGGATTATTGAGATGATTGACACAAGTCATAAATTTAAGCCAATAGCCAAGTTATTCGGCTTCGATGATGGAGCTGCAGCTCTACCGAACCAAGACTGATGTGGATGCGGCCAACGAACTGAGAACATACCGATTGCAATAAATCGCGATGGATAAATGAGCCTGTTTTATAAGTCAATTAATCGATTATTTGACAGTACTGTAGTTATAGATTATTTTGTTTTAAAAGTTTGTGATAAAAACTGGCAGAATTTAAATATAAACCAAATAATATCATTATATACCGGTATTAATCTGAACGTAAGTGCTACGGCGTAGCATGAGCTACGAAAACAGAATACGCAAATTTGCAAAAAAATAAATGGGTGGCCTAATGGCCTTTCATATCCAATGCAAAATAGAAAGAATTACAAAGTATGATGGTCAGTGGCTCTACAATAAACGTGTGCAAGAGTTTATCTCCAAAACAATGGCACAATCGTGATGGCAGGCACAGGAAACACTGATAACATAAAATTATGCTCGGATTTTCAACACATAAGTATAGCCGGATTGGTATGAAGCAACCTTTGTTATTGTTTTATTTTCGACTGCGGATTACTAAAATGTCGGTCAGCAATTAATTTCAAAAAGACCTACCTGTAGCAATTTTTGATACTTTCATTCAATGTTTATCTTTAGGGCTAGATAAATTTGCATACGCTTGGATTACACGCTTGGAGCGACTAGTTATTTAAATTATTTTGGATTTTTTTGATAATTTTAATGTATTGCATCCGTAAATAGTTGTCAGTCGTATATGCTTAGTGGTCAGCAGTGATTGGCCCAGTAGTTTCGGAGTAGTAGTCCTGATTTCGAACCTATTTTGACAGATGTCAGCAGTCATGTAACGTAATACCCGCTGCCCGCCGCACCTGAAACTGTGTGATGTAATAAGACCAACTTCCTGGTTCCCAGATGTGGGAACATTAAAGTCTTATTGTGCTATGTTTGTGCTGAAAATCTCTGTTTCTTGTCTCTTCAGAGATGAGGGCAGTAATAAGAACATACCTCGATAACTACCTGATTTGTTCACTATCCATATCTATTTGATTGTTCCGATAATAATTACGATAAAATATTTCATAAATATCAGATAAAGATCATTAGGTAAAACTATTCGGTGCAAGTTACGTGTTAATTAGCTAAATAGATACTGATAATAAATTATCAGCGATGGCAATAGTTGTAATAGAACACTTTACCTCATATTATAATTGTAATGAAGTTGCGAGAATTGATTATATTATCGGCTTTAATAAGAAAATAGCGCAATAAGTGTGCATAATTATGCATGAATGATTAGAAATACATACTATACATATACATTCAAATGTAAATTATTAAAATATGTTCTGCCTCCTTGATCTAGTGTTCGCAAGTGCGACTGCTGAGCATGAGTTCCTAGGTTCGATACCCGGATCGGGCAAATAGTTATTGGGTACCACGAAGTCATGGATTTGTGCCCGGTTGGTGGCAATAGAGTCACCTCCCATTATATACAAGAAATGTTCGGAGACCTGTGCGAAACCGTTCGGGGAATACAGGCGTGACTTGTTATTTATATTTAAGTCAGTTGCCTATTTCGTTGACCTAGTCCCAAGCGTGACAAGGGATTGAAAATATGTAAATAAAATTTCCAGTCGTAACGGCCTGGCCACACAGCACACAGCTACCGACCGGCAACGCGCACTGTGGCGTGCTTTATAGGCTCGGCGCAAACGGGCCACCAACCACAGCCACCGGTAGCTAGCGACAAGCAGTTCACACGCTTTTTTATACATTTTGTTGAAACTCACCGCACACGTGTGGCTGGTGGCGGCCAGTTGCTACAGCAGTGTCGGCGACTCACGGTAGCGCGCGACAGCCAATGCGAATAAAGGCACGCACCGGTGGCTGTGGTTAGTGACCCGTTTGCGCCGAGCCTTGTGTCTATTTGTCTACCATTTGTTTTCGCCGCTCATCGCTTGCCGCGCAATCCGCACCGCTCTTGGCTGTGGCTGGGCCGTACATCCGTAAATAAAAGCGGTTGTCCTCTCTGACATTTCAATAATATTAAGCAAAATTATTAATCACTCAACAAGATAGGATTAATATACTTACTTGAAATTAATGTGGTAAATTATATTAAGTACTCATTAATATAAAATGTCAGGAGTTAATTTGTGCACTGTAAATATACGTACATGAACGCAAATAACTTGTGCGTGTTTGATTGAAAAGGCGCTTTGATTTCCGCGTTTTAGACTTTACTATGAATGTATGACGAAAACAGCGAAACCTATGATCTATCTATAGGGTGTAAACCACCTCTTAACGAAGCCTAAAGGCACTTGTTCTCCTCGTCGTCATTGCGATCATTTTTTTGTTCTACACCATACCTGGGAACCTTCTAGTTATAACGGAGATATTGGGGGTCAAAGTTCCAACTTTTTGACAAGTTTAAAAAAAAAAACAAGTTTTTAATTTTAATGTAAGATTTTTACTTTAAACACCTCCACGACCCCCGTACTATTCAATCCATCCATCAGCACAATGTTTTGAGTGTGATACATTGAGTTCTATCACAAAACATGATTTTTCACTTCATGAAAAAAAGTCGTTTCCCAGCAATAATTTTTGCGAAAAGTTACTTAGTTTGATGTACAGAATGCTTGGTTGACGGCTTAGTGATGAGGTCTTTTACACCGTGTATATATCTATCTTCTACAATATACCAGAAGCGTGCCCTTAGCTTTTTTGACACGTTTTTATTAGCTTCGCTTGTAAGTAGCTATGTTAAAAAATCTTAGAAGTTAAATTTGGCCCACTTCCCAGTTTCCGATTGAACTGAAATTTCGCATACATGTTTAGTTTCACTGACAATCCATTGTGAGCTAAATTACGTAATTCTAAATCCAATATGGCGGACTAGTTTTTTTATACATTCCCATCAACATCATCATTCTCATACCCTTACCTATCCCAATTTAATTGGGGTTTGCGCAGCATGTCTTTTTCTTCCATATAATGCATTCCCATGATATAATGGGTATCAAAGAGAAGAATACGAGAAAGCGAGTTTTTTTTATTAACTACCTACTATAAATACCTACTATTAGGATTTCAATGCCTTGTTGTCTGGAAAGACCTAAGTATGATACTGGCCCTGGGTAGAAGGAAAACGCGATTTATATGACTTTTGGAAGCAGCTTTCACCGAGCGTTCATCTCGCGTTCGTCTCATGGAAGACTGCATAACTTACGTCGTAGCACAGAATAGATAATAGTACTAGCGGTCGTAGGTATGTGGTCGCGATTCTCAGCATTGAGGAAATTACCAAGTCGTAAAGTTCATGAAATCAGATAAACATAGATCGTAAGACTACTACGTAGTGATAAAGAAAGGTGTTGCATATATCTGTTGCGTCACTTCTATGATACAATTATTCTCGTAATTGTAGATTCATATGACGTATAACTATTTGTGCACCGGCATTTAAATAGCGACAAATCAAAGACTTCTATCGTTACATTCACTCTACCGCGATTGCTGTTTCACTGTCTCGCTCACTCATTCAGAAAATTTAATGTAGATCTTCTCAACTTTTATATTTGCGTAACCATAATTCCGTAAGAGTACATCAGACAATTTAAATCTTTACAACACCATTATAGTGCACGTCTTTTATTATTTGCAAGGTCCTGTAGGGGGCGATGAACCTGTGAGTTATTCAGTTAATTATTGAGTAAAAACATTCCTCATCTTTACTCGTATCCGACACCCGGCTACTATTGTCGTTGTGATGTAGAAACCCATAGCTTCGTATCGCTTGTCCACTACTGTGGAGAAACACCCTTACCTAACCAATCTTTGATCAAATTAATTTATACTTTCGAATAATTGCAATAGAAAGTACTAAACAGTTTTCATCTCCTGAAAACAGTATATGTTTTAATAACAACAATTTGTATGTTATAATTTTTAACTTTTTTAATGTTCTTTTTATTGTAATTTTTACCTTATAAATACATTTAAATTTAAAAATTAAAAAGATTATTTCATTTTTAAATTTAAATGTATTTTTTATTTTATTTTGATTTACAAAAGTTCTTTTTAAATGGTGTAATTAGACAAGTTATTAATATTTAAATTTTCTTTGTTTCAGGTGCTATAATCTACAAGATCAGCGAAGAAAAATGGCCTTAGTAATTTTATAAAAAAAAAATATTTAAACAATTAGACCGTAGTGAATCTTAGAAAAGTTAAAAATGTCGAATACCGAGATGATTGTCGACAGCAATATGAACAAAACAGACATTGGGAATCACAAGTTTGAGGTAAGAATGCAAATGATTACTTATATACTTTATTTTGAAAAAACTCCAATAGAACCACGAATAACCGATAAACTGATGATCAGTTCGTGATCATGGCGCTTGCAACAGTGCCGAAATATTGGGAACTCAGTTTATCCATGATCATGGCGCTTGCAACAGTGCCGAAATATTGGGAACTCAGTTTATCCATGATCATGGCTCTTGCAACAGTGCCGAAATATTGGGAACTCAGTTTATCCATAATCATGGCGCTTGCAACAGTGCCGAAATATTGGGAACTCAGTTTATCCGTGATCATGGCGCTTGCAACAGTGCCGAAATATTGGGAACTCAGTTTATCCGTGATCATGGCGCTTGCAACAGTGCCGAAATATTGGGAACTCAGTTTATCCGTGATCATGGCGCTTGCAACAGTGCCGAAATATTGGGAACTCAGTTTATCCATGATCATGGCGCTTGCAACAGTGCCGAAATATTGGGAACTCAGTTTATCCGTGATCATGGCGCTTGCAACAGTGCCGAAATATTGGGAACTCAGTTTATCCATGATCATGGCGCTTGCAACAGTGCCGAAATATTGGGAACTCAGTTTATCCGTGATCATGGCGCTTGCAACAGTGCCGAAATATTGGGAACTCAGTTTATCCGTGATCATGGCGCTTGTAACAGTGCCGAAATATTGGGAACTCGGTTTATTCGTGATCATGGCGCTTGCAACAGTGCCCAAAATATCGGGAACTCAGTCCGTGATCATAGCGCTTGCTAAAGTGCCGAAATATCGGGAACTTATAACAAACATGGTTATTCCGCTTTTAGTGTTAGGTAATGGTAGTGATGATGATGATGACGGTAGTGACGATACAATTAAAGGCTTTTTTTTTACGCCAATATCACACGTGCCACATAATTATCAATATAAGAATGGAATAGAATTTGTATCCAAAACAAATTCCGTCTCAAAAAACCATGGTTAAAGAAAATTGTCCCGTTACAGCTATCACAATTATTTCGATTAATTTGCATAAAATTAATCTGTAGATTTGTTATCCAAATTAAATAAAAACAAAACCTGTTATGAGCAGCTTGAAAAAAAACTAAGTAATGAAAAATACCCAAATGTCAGAATCCATCTTTATCGAATAGTTTTGTTAGTTAGTCGTGTGTTGGCTAAACATCGGATCGGACAAAATTAACTTATTTTCTGTGATTTTCTTTCAACAAAACAAACAAGGTACGTTATTCTAGACTTTTAACAACGGTACTCAACTATTTTGTAACTTCGTATCTGTATTATATGTGTAAAACACCTCTTCACGTAGCCGAAAGACACTTTTGTTGTCCCCGTCACTGCGATATTTTTTTTGTTCTATACCATACCTGGGAACCTTCTAGTTACGGAGATATTGGGGGTTAAAGTTCCAACTTTTTGACAAGTTTTTTTTAAATACAAGTTTTTAATGTAAGTTTTTTGCTCTATACACTTCCACGACCCCTGTACCATTCAATCCATCCATCAGCACAATGTTTTGAGTGCGTTACATTGAGTTCTACCACAACATGATTTTTCACCCCAAAAAAAGTCGTTTCCCAGCAATATTTTTTGCCTAAAGTTACTTAGTTTGATGTACAGAATGCTTGGTTGATGGCTTCGTGATGAGGTCTTTTACACCCTGTATATTTATTGTGGAAAAGTTAAAGATTTTTTTGTGAAAAAGCAAAACCTTCCTTATTGTTTTGTTTCATTAATAAGTGTTATATAATTCACACTATTATCAATATTGCCCTCCTTTTAGGCTCAGCCTTAACCAGGTAAAAAAAACCTCTAGGCTCCATTCAGTGATTTTCATATTTCTGATGTACCTAAGTTCTCTACCATTGAGTACATAAATTGTTAAAAAAAACATAATACAAATGGCGAATCATTGCACAATACATAGTAACATAGTTAGGTAACTAGAGGTACCTATTCAATAATCCATTAAGTACATTACATTTTAGTAGTAGGGAGGTACATAGAGGTGAAACAGGAAAACCATTTAAAATATCACATGGAACATTCGTATTCTTTTCTCATCACAAATAGTGGCGAGTTTCTTAGTAAAAACAGTCTTATGACGTCCATGATTGTACCTATTGTTATACTCGATAGCAAAAACCAGCTTATATTTTGTGTGCAAAATAAAATAGTGTGTTGAATTTTGACTGTTTTAAATGTTCATTCATGGAGGGAGAGCGGGAGGAAAACCAAAGTACCGTGACCAAAGAACAGAATAGGGTATTACACCCATTTTTGAAAAGTGTCTCAAATAGATTCTATAGGACTATAGTGCTAATGTACCACTAAAAAAAACACAATTTTTTTATGAAATCGTTAAGTGCCTCTCTCTCTCTGTGGTCAATGACGTCAGTTGGCTGTGTAAGCAAATGCAGTGATACTTTAAGTTGACAGCTGACACTTCTATGTTTACATAGCAGTATGACGTAATAACATGGCGACTACTTTAATGGTGTTATGAAACAGATTAAAAAAGCTGAAACCTTTGAATTGAATTTTAAAATTTAGTTTGCTATTTTATGAACTAAAACTAACGTTTTCCCACTGCTTTTTGCCTAAGCTATCTCAATAATATATTTTTAGATTTTTTCTCTTATACAGTAAAATACCCTATTGGATGGATTGTGTGAAGAATTATATAATGGTGTCGATTATGTTGTGCACAAAAAAAATTTGATTTAGGCTATTGCTATCTTTTACTAAAAGGCAGTGCGAGAAAAGGACGGCTATAGATGTTAGAGATGTCAAACTACATAGTTTATGCCTTGCGCTTCACTGTGTTTTTAGTCGACATGTTTTTACGTGCACCCTTAATTTGTATGGAAAAATCAGTTCGATTAATTTTGACAGCTCTAAATTACGTCCGTCTCTTTCTCGTTTTATTATAGAGAAAAAGATAGCAATGGCCTAAAATTAGTTTAGTTTGTGCACAACAGAATCGACACCAATATGAAGGAAAAATAAGTTATTGATAGCGTGACGGGCCGTACTATTCAATCCATCCATCAGCACAATGTTTTAAGTTACCTTGAGTCCTACCGAAAAACATGTTTTTCACTTCAAAATAGTAATTTCCCAGCAAAAACTTTTGTGTAAAGTTACTTAGTTTGATGTACAGAATGCTTCGTTGACGGCTTCGCGAAGAGTCTGTTTACACCCTCTACATAAAGCGAGGTACAATTTACAGGAAATGTACAGCTTGATTTGTCGCCGTGTGTACTATACACCTCAACTATATTATACACATAATTCTTGATACTTTAATAGACTTTTTAAAAACACATTTTCTCCTGTACTCTCTCCATTCTGGCTGTAAAAATAATGATCTAACCAAGGCTGTAAACCTATTATTTAATTAAAAAATATGTTTTCTTATTTCACCACACTTACCACATTGTCTTGGTAACAAATGTGGGAGCTAATTCTTTCATTATGTTTATGAGTGTATACTTGGCATAGTTCATTAGTTTTATCTTACTTTCATCAGTGATATGACTTGTTTTGCATACAATATCACTACATACACTGTTTTAAGCTTTCACGGTTTAAAACTAAACTTATATTGTCAGTTACGGGATATCTTCCGTCTGCCAGTTAACCCGCGATCATGGCGCTTGCAATAGCGTCGAAAATATATCGGGAGCTGAAAACAATGACCAATCACGGAAGATATGCGATTATTCTGATTTTTTTGCAAATACACAAACAACATATTAGCATGATAGTGTTTTATTTTTTTAGTCCAATCAATAGATTTTTTGTAAATCGCAAAAATCCACTCATTTCGCACTATTCGGCCCGACTGACGTAACAACCACTTTGTAATGCACGCTGATTAGAACTTTATTCTAACAGTATTTCAAACGAAGTTTGAAGTTGCACCACCACCAATAGAGTTGCTAATTTAGCTCCTGTAGTCGCCTTAAGTAACTGGTACATGTACACGAATATATACAGGGTGTTAACGGACTGTTCACAAGCATTCTGTACATCAAATCAAGTAACCCTACGCAAAAATTATTGCTAGGAAATGACTTTTTGTTCTGGGGTGTAAAATCACGTTTTACAGTAAAACTCGAATCAATGTAACGCACTCAAAGATTATGCTGACGGATGGTTTGAAATAGTTTGAATAGTGTTAGTACCACAGTTATTACATTAAAAACATGTTAAAAAAAAACTTTTAAAAAAGTTGGAAGTTTGACCCACAATATCTCCGTAACTGAAGGTTCCCAGGTATGGTCTGGAACAAAAAAAATATCGCAATGATGGGGAGAACAAGTTTACCTTTCGGCTTCGTTAAGAGTCTTTATACACCCTTTATGTACCTACATCTATATCAGTCTATCTTCTATTCTATACATATAATAAATCTGTAGAAAAATCGTGTTTGTACATAATAAATATTTCGAAAATAAATTGCCAGGGTGTGAAAGGATAACCAACAGAACTCATTTCCAGCATTTTTGGAATTTTTGTCTGTTTGTCTGTTTCGATGATCTGCTTGATCATCGAAACAGACAGACACGTAAAATTTACGAAACCAATGTAGATAACTTTTATACATAAAAATTGTGCGTATCTTTAGGTATTATTTAGTTTTTGTTTCATCGTAATCGGTTCATGGTATCAAAAGATATATGAATTTAAAATGTTCAAGAAGAACTAATCATCAAATGTAAGATGCAGCGACATCTATTGTATTAAAATGGTACTAATGACTGAAAATGTGCTCACCAGAAAACTTTTAAATCAACTGATCGGCTTTAAAAAAGTTATTACAGCTGGTAGTCTAGATTAGTCTACATGATGCTTCTTTGAAAATTTTCATAGCATGATTTCCGTGCATTATATTATAGCAAGTTTAACATCTTATATCGATAGATGGCGATGTCCATTTCACTGCATTTTCTAAATCGAATGACCCTCGCCCGTGTCAGTTGCCTCAAGATTGTTTTTTTTAACCGACATAGCAAAAAGAAGGAAGTTCTCAATTTGACGCGTATATTTTTTTTATGTATGACCACGCATAACTTCTTACAGGGAAGTCCGATATAAAGAAAGGAAAAGAAAGAAAAATGTTTATTTGACGTCAGCTAATAAAGCACATACACAATACTTAATATAAAAAGATACAAAATAAGGAGGAAAACATAATATGTGCTGTGTGCCTCACGGCTGCGCCAAAAAGGTCCATTTCAGCATTCATGCCAGACAGGTGATAACCGTGGAACACCTAGGTGAACTAGAGGCACAGAAAGTTAACCGTGGAACACCTAGGTGAACCAGGGGTACAAAAAGTTAACGGTGGAACACCTAGGTGAACCACTTTGGTGTTCCATGGGTCAGAAACCATACTGTCTGACGCTGGTCTTCCAATGAACCTACGTAAATACGTATACAGCACGTATACGTGTACATGGACGATCACGTTTACGTGTATATACGTATACATGGTCCTTTTTTTGTGAAAAGCTAAGGTATATCTCAAAGTTGGTGCCATTTATAATTGAAAAACCGGCCAAGTGCGAGTCGGACTCGCGCACGAAGGTTTTTCCGTACCATTATTTAAAAACATTAGACAAAACTGAAAAAAAAAAACACGTTTGATTTAATTCTGTTTTTAGTATTTTTTGTTATAGCGGCAACAGAAATACATCATCTGTGAAAATTTCAACTGTCTTGCTGTCAGGGTCATGAGATACAGCCTGGTGACAGACAGACGGACAGACAGCGAAGTCTTAGTAATAGGGTTCCGTTTTTACCCTTTGGGTACGGAACCCTAAAAATCGTGTTTGGGTTAATTTCCTGCACCTTTGAAGAGAACTTTCGACCTAGCTGGAGTATGACTGTCATCGAGTGTCTAAGGATGAAGACGTAGGTAAGGCTATAGAGGCAAGCCCTTATTTGGAAAAGCATAAGAGCATCGATGATAAATGTTGCAAAAATAGGAAAAGTTTATTTCTTTTATAGATCTTCCGTTGCGAGCGCTGCATAAACGATTAAAGTTACGCTACAATCATGTATAAGGGAATTCTTCCTCTTAAAACGTTCCAAGAAAATCCGCGATAGCATGTCTATCTTTTAGGGTTGACTCACATTCTTTCTAACCCTCTCTCTCTCATGTGACGCAGACGAAGTTGCGCGGGTCAGCTAGTACATATTATGAATGGTACGTATTTTATTTTTTAATACAGTTGCTCAAAAAGTGGTGTATGGCAGGGACGTATAGCGTTCGGGATGTGGGCTATTACATACTAGTGTTTTTTTTTACGTTTCCCGAACTCGTGCGTTCTCTTTCCCAACTGTCAAAATAATGTCTATTAAAAAGAAAAACCAACCATGAAGTTTTTAATAAAGAGTTTTTGTGATTCATACAAATACGTATATTTCTAAAAAGAAGCTACTAATTTATTTCAATATCAGATTTAATGATTTAATTGAATGAGTTAGGTTAGGTTTCATTTCATTTAATCTCATTAAATTTCATTTTCATTTCATATCAATAAAAAAAATCTACTGAAGACTAAGATGTATGGATAGTTCCCTTTGCCTACCAAAATGGGTGAAGAAAAAAAAAACCCTGCCTATATTCTTCTACGGTTGGCGCCATTTTCCAGAAATTTTCTTTGCGAGTTTAGTTGTTTGTTGCACAAAATGAGTAATTTCGACCCTACTTTTTAGGGTTCCGTACCCAAAGGGTAAAAACGGAACCCTATTACTAAGACTTCGCTGTCTGTCCGTCTGTCCGTCTGTCCGTCTGTCCGTCTGTCTGTCACCAGGCTGTATCTCATGAACCGTGACAGCTAGAAAGTTGTTTTTCACAGATGATGTATTTCTGTTGCCGCTATAACAACAAATACTAAAAACCGAATAAAATTAATATTTAAGGGGGGCTCCCATACAACAAACGTGATTTTTTTATAATAATTGGTACGGAACCCTTCGTGCGCGAGTCTGACTCGCACTTGGCCGGTTTTTTGAATTAACACCACCGGAACTCAGTATAATTGCACAAAATGCTTCGGAGAACATTTAACCGGAAAAGTCAAAAAGTCGTTACACATTTACATACGACGAATTTATTGCGTGGAGAGAAAAGCAAATAGTTTTTCAGAAAATATTATGTTGGCATACTTCTCCGAACTCTCAGCAAAATTAAAACCGTCTACGTTATGGTCGAGGTTTTTATTAATTTATTAAATTGCTTCATTTTTTCGCAACTGTATTAAAAATAGTCGTTCAGTACACCTGCGGAACCGTCATTGCAACTTGTTCCGACTGTCAACCCTCGCCTTCGGCTGCGCCTCGGCTCGGGTAGACATTGGTCGGAACTCTTTGCAATGACAGCCTTTCCGCACTTGTAATGAAATATACTATTATTATTTAGTCACGAGAGGAGCTCGTGGCTAAATAATAACAGCCGCTCGGGGCCGTGCTTCCCTAGGTTGGTCTGTGGATGGGTGACCACCCATTACATACTGAGTTTCCTCCGTGCCTCGGAAAGCACGTTAAGCAATTGTTCCCGGCTGTCATTTGTCATCTTTGACAGTCGTTACAGGTAGTCAGTGGCCCAAAAAGTCTGACAACCAGTCTTACCAAGAGGCATCGTAACACCCAGTACTTACTGGGTTGTGGAGGTCACATAGGCAGTCGCTCCATGTAAAATACTGGTATTCAGCTGCATTTGGTTAGACTGGAAGCCGACCCCAATAAATCTTGGGAAAAGGTTAGGCAGATGATGATACACGTATTTTTCCAGTGTAAAGGTTTCTATGTACTATGTATTTAATATTTATTTATATTGCAACAAAGTTTTCCGGATTAAAATGGCAGTACAAGTACCCGGCACGTAACTTGGCAAGAGTCGTTAGATGCGCAGAAGTCGTTTTTTAGGTCTCTTTGGCGGTCAAGCGGGACGCGGGGTATGAAGTAGCGCCGATCCGAGCGCGCGATTGGCGCGTCAGTCGACCCCTGCCTCCCGCACCGCGTCTACATTCCGTTCGCTCCCGATTACACTTGCGGTGCTAGTGCACGAGTACTACTCTACCCTTTGTTTTTGTTACGAGTTCAGTTTTAGTTTTAAATTAAGTTTTTGTTACGAGTTATTGTTATTGTTGTTGTTTTAAATTTAGTTTTTGTTACCAGTTGTTGTTATCGTTTTAAATTTAGTTTTTGTTACGTTTTTTACAATGCCAGGACCAAATACCGACGAGAGTTTTGTCGAGGATGAGGAGCCAACTCCTTCCACCAGCTCTGGTGGTAGTTTTATTTTGATGCCAGGTGTAACGGTATTAGTAACCGATAGTGACGACGAGAACCTATAATTTTTAATAATAATACTTTTTTTTACATAATAAAAAAAAATGCATCAGTATTATGTTTTATTTATAACACCTAATAAAAGTCACGAATTCCTCTGCTTTGTTTAACTACATGATTAAAAATAAATGATGGCAATAATCAAAAATGACAATCAATAAAATTTAAGTGACCAGTGGTTTGTTCCACTAAGTGTACGATGCGCGAACTTGCCCCCACTCCGCCAAAACCTTGCCAACTTACGTGCCGGGTACTGTACACAACAGACTTGTATTGTTAGAGGTGCGAGAACTTGTTGTTAAGATCAACCTATAAATAAGTAGTAGTTTGTACCTTCTTAGTAAGAAAAACGTGATACAATCTTGAAAGTAGTTGTTGTTTTCAACTGACTCCTTGGGTATGTATCTTGATTATATTTAAAGCACAATGTAATATCCTACCTACTAAGGTACGTACAGATACAGTACGTACAACGCTGGGTTTTTCAGCGGCAGTTAACTTTTTTTTAGAGATTTCAAGGCTTATGATGACGTCGTAAGCAAATTGTGTCTTGCTTGGCAAAAACAATTCCATTATTTTTTATATCGGTTTTTGCAAAATTTCTCTGAGTAGGTACCTAATTCAAGGGGGTCGTTTTGCGGTAACAAGCTACCACTGTCGCTAAATCAACGAATGAATAGTGCATTGATCACTTAATCGGTTTTCGTTGAGATAGGTAACTTTCAAGTTGTACCTAAGGTGAAGATCAGAACACGTCTTTAGTTTCTTTGTTTTTTTTTTTAACTTACTGTCGTGCCATGGTTCCGCTCACGTGTTGTGTGTTTTATAAGTACCTACTCTTTGATGAAAATATCCTGTCATCCGCCAGACACCATTTTTTTCTAACAGGATCCTAAAGCAAGCAGAGTACCGCTAATAAAACAAAAAATAGGTAGATACTTAAAAGTAATGATAAAAATAATCCTGTAAATCGGTAACTGTTCAATAGTATAGATAGCCAATAAGTGAATTGTCACACAGGTAAATATAAACAAGCATTGTTGATGTTTGATTTGCGTCAACATTATACATTCCCGACTGATGATGACGATCAGTCTGGAATCCACCTTTCTGCGATACTGCACGCTTCCGTGTGTTTCCCTCTCGTTTTAATTTAGGTGGTAGAGGCTCTCGGCTAGACGGCTAGTAGAGTCAAAAAAGTTTAATTAGATTAAACTTTTTTGACTCTACCAGCCGAGAAGTTATTTAAATTCATCTCAATCATAATTAGCACCAAAATCATTGCAAAGTCCACTTCAATAATCCGCAGATAACTTGACAATCTTATCGTTGTACGAGCTAATCAATGGCACAGTCAACTCTGAGTCTGTCTCTATCGGTTGAGTAGGCACGTCGTTTAAACGTATTTTACTTTTCAGTTGAAAAACGGTGACGCAGACTTGGAAAAAGGGAAGAGCAGAAGCGAGAAGGTAACCTCCAGTGTACCTTGGACTAAGCTGGCTATGGGGACCTTTGCGTTGGGCGTGCTGGTCGGCGCGTGTGCCATCACCTGGATATTCCAGGACTGGAAGGCTAGTCTCCTGGTGCTGGCTATCCTGTGTGTGGTGTACCTCTTAGCGTTCTACTGGAGATGGATCTATGTCGCCATTATGACTGCTTATAGAGATTTTTCGTAAGTGCTTTGTGTTTGTTAATTTGTTTTTTTTTCTCAACTTATTGTATGTTTAAATTGTTATGACAGTTGTTATTGACATTGACATTGACACACAGGTTAAGGTTTTAGTCACAAGAAGTTGAGTGGTTTATGAGTTTTAAAAAGTTGAGTGGTTTTCAAGTGTTTGAAGAATTCAGAATTACGACTTTTTCATTTTTTTTAAGGTAAAATTTGATAGATATATATATTTATATATTTGATATACATGTAAAGTTAGTGAAATCGATTACTCGAGTGTTAAGTATAAGGAATTGACTGCCAACATAGTACGTCTATTCAAATCTCAACTGTTCAAAGTCACTGTCACTCTCTACGGTGTATCTCAACTGTAGAAAGGAACAACGAAAATTGACATTGAATTCAAATGTAACGTGTATTTGTTGTATGAAGTTTTAATTTAACGTATCAATATTTCCATTTTGAACACATCTTCATTTTATTTTGCAGTGCCCTATACTGCTACATCAAAATCCTGAGGCTAACGAAGAACTTCACGAAGAAGAGCTGGTCCATGCCTGACATCTTCCATCAGCAGGTGATGAAACATCCGAACAAGGCTTGTTTCCTGTTCGAAGATGAAACGTGGACATTCCAACAGGTAAATATAAATTTGTGCAATATTAAATGCATGCCATGCAACTCTATAGAAGTTTCCTGTAACGATAAGAAAGTCCTATTCCGTATTACTATATTGTTAATGGTGTCGGTCGATTCTGTTGTGCACAAACTAAACTTAATTTAGTCATTGCTATCTTTTTCTCTCTAATAAAAACGAAAGAGACGGACGTAATTTAGAGCTGTCAAATTTAGTTGGAACTAATATTTCCATACAAATGAAGGGTGCACGTAAAAACATGTCGACTAAAAACACGGTGAAGCGCAAGGCATAAACTAGTTTGACATCTCTAACTTAGTTCATAGCTATAGCCGTGCTTTTCTCGCACTGCCTTATAATAAAAGATAGCAATAGCCTAAATTAAGTTTAGTTTGTGCTCAACAGAATCGACACCAATGTCTATAAATGAACCATTAATTATTACTAGCTTAAGGTGGATGCTCAAGGGTAGCCCGCGAAATTCAAATTTTCTTACGTTTTTTGCAATTTGCAGGCCAGTGCTAGGTTGTATGTTGATTAAAATATTGTTTGCGACTGTAAGACGTATGTAGTAACACAATTATAATCATCAAAATCATCAATACAACCCTCCAAGTTCATAATGGTGCAAGAATGATTTTGACCTTGGAAAAGTAATTTTGACACCAATATGAACTTTGAGGGTTGTATTGATGAGTTTGATGAATATAATTCTGTAACTAGTCAAGTTTTTGGAAGCGTTTTTTATATTAAATAAAAGAGTAGAGTTACGTGTGAGTAGAAGCGCATGCTCCAATGTAATTCTCAATACTGACTCTAGTCGCTACATGTGTGTCTTAAAGCTACTTATCTGCTAAGTTGACAAAATGCATGGAAGGTTCCAGATGGACCACCCTAAACAGCAACGGTGCACATTACGCTCTCACGGTGATCACGCGTTGTGGTTCAGGATGCATAACTCCTCCCTCCTCAAGAACGAAATTATCAGAATTGTTGAGGTTCTGATCATTTCGCTGACAGTTTAACAATTTGATTCTATATCTAAAAACAAGAATGGTTATAAATCCTAAAGGTAGAATTACATATAGAATTACAGTACCTAAGCTAATGGTTTTCGTGTTAACCGCACTATAATTTTCACTTTGTTTCACTTTGCTCATTTTTACCACTTGAGCTAATTCTTTCAGCTCATCTAGATTTATACCTTTCATATTCACTGCACTGACACTATTGATGCGTTTTTCAGCCTTCAATTCTGGTAGCATAACGATTGGAATTGTTGGGTAATTCAGATGTGTAGGAGAAAATTGGTGTTTTCGTAGATGTATGTGCCCGACGTTAAACGTACAAGCATCGTCCAGAGTAACTATGTATGTTCCTTGTAGAGACTCGTGGCTCACGACGCCATCATAGCATTTTCTGCTTGTTATAATGTTATATTTTGAATATAAAATCCAACTTTCGCGGCCAATTCGTTGAACTTTCAAATCTTCAATGTCAACTGCGTGTTGCTCGCATGCAGTAGTATTAGAATGGAACTTCATCAGCTGTTCTTCACAAAATGGTTCTTTATGGGTCAACACATCATCATCGGTACATAAGAATTTTTCATCTATTGCAATCTGTGCACAGGCTTTCACGACTGGTATGTAATCTGAGTCTTTCACCAAAAGGTAGGGATATTTAGGAACGACTATTACAGTTTCTTTTAAATCTGTGTTAATCACAGGTAAGGAGTAAAGTTTAAGATAACTATAAGTGCTGTTTTCTATAAGTGGAATCTCTAATATGAACGTGATCTGGTTTTGCTTAATATAAGCTTTAACAATAATACAATCTTCAAACTTAACTATATTATTTTCATTAACAGTATATAACAGGTTTTCTGTCTTGGCTATAGATTGTAACATGTGCAATAATTCAGTAGAATTAATAATCGCTCGATGCAGTACAGACACCTTACTAAAGGCTAAGGCTGTTTCATTCTCACTTAAAATCATGTTAATGGTTCTAAAACTAGCTAAAAACATATTAAACATTCCTAAAATATAAGTAGCGTAAATATAATTTTCTTCTTTAGTAATTAAGTTCTTAACTAATCTCTCAATCCGTTTTAAACGTTCATCCAAAATTAATGTATTGTTGTGTAAGATTTCTGTACTGTTAACAAAACCATCTAACATTTTGGAGACCAACGTAATTTTTCTATCTATTATTAATTGATTGTTTTTTAAGTGAGAAATAAGGGAATCATATCGGATCGCGTCACTGTGATCTAAATTACCTGTCACGATTTTAATTATAGACCCAAGTGGATCAATTAGTCCTCGCTTGAATCTTGTAGATGGTACCAGTTGCTGGTATTTTTCTATAGTCCTATCCCTTAGGTAATCTGTTTGAGTCCGAATGCCTAAAAACTCATGGCTGTATGGTTTGTTAACATCTACTAATCTACTGAATTCATCATACTTAATTAGACTTAATTCTAGATTATTACCTAAATTATTTAAATCTAAAAGTTTTATAATTAACTACTTATCTACTTGTTTAAATGCCTGTCCTTTTCTCACGGGAAGGACACCGGGGTTTTTCTCAACCTTTTGAAGTTGAAGGGCCCATGTGATTTGCGCTACTGCCAATAGCGTGAGGGTCCACCTGCGGAGGACGTTTAATATTTTTAATTGGGACTTTTGTGTTTCTAGGTCCAATTGTAACAGGGATTATATTATGTTCTACATTACCGCTAACAGTTGCTTTTCTATAACGTGGCTTGTCTTTACTTAATCTTTTATTAACCTCTTTAGCATAAATTACGTCACCTATTTCAAACTTTTTACTTGTCTCACCACCCTTGCTATCTCTAATCTTTAGCTTTGCTGATGTCATCTGATCTGATATGTAACTATAGAGACGTTTAGTACGCTTCGCATGATCTTTTAGTAATTGTTGTGTATAGTTTTTCTCGAATGTTGCACTTAATATAGAATTTGAATCAGTATGACCGAAAACAACTTCGAATGGTGTCAAACCTGTCGTTGTGTGTATGGTATGATTATAAGCCATTATTGAGTAGGTCATAACGGAGGCTGCATCTGTGCATTTTCGATCGTATTTAGCTAAACGGTATATTTCTATGATAGTTGAATGGAAACGCTCTACTATGCCTGTTGAATTTGGGTTATTAGGTGTACTGATATGTAATTGTATGTTGTACATTATCATTAGTTCCTTCAATAATTCGTTATTAAATTCACTGCCAGGATCGCAACTAATTTTCTTGGGGGTTCCGTAAATAGAAAAATATTTAATAAGTGCGCGTATTACTTCGGGTGTCGATCTGTTCGATATTTCTATTGCTTGTCCTAATTTACTGAACGCGTCAACTAATGTAAGATAATAAACAGATTCTATAGCAAAAATGTCTATGAATATCTCCTGAAATGGTGCATTTTGTGTTTGAGTTAACTGTAGAAAAGGCTTTATGGGTTTTCTGTCATACTTTGTTTTGCGGCATGCTTCACAATTATTTATTACGGCTGAAATCGTCTCTTGCATGTTATTCCAAAAGTAATTTCTTCTTATCCTAGACATGGTCTCTTTTATACCTCTATGACAAGTTTTTCCTTCATGATGTTGTAAGATGATTTCTTTTTGTTCATTTTCATCTTCAACAAAAACTACACGCTCTGTACATTCCATGAATTCTACCATCCCCTTTTTAAATAACTGTATTATAATTTTGTTAAATTGTTTCCTATGCTCTATGCTTTCAAAATATATGAAGTATTTAATTTTACATTTAACATATTCTTTTAAAAACTGTTTAATTAATTCATCATTATTTATTGGTAAAAATACTACAAGAATTTTTTGTCACGGGAAAGATCTTTAACTTGTATATCATTTTTATGCCAGGTAAAGACTAATATCTGGTTGGGTTTAGTGTCTATTGCTTCTTGTAATATTGGAATACCAATTGATTCCATGTCTTCAGCTGAATGCACCGTGAATGTTTTATCTTCCGCAGGATTAAATGGAATGGGTTCATTTGTATCATATTCGGAACTAGCTGTTACAGTAGCAGACAAATCCGAGATAGAAATGGTTCTAGAGTCGTCACTATCGTTGTCAATTAAATTTTCCATGTTATGAGTAGCTTGGATTTTTTTCTGATCTCTGTTCTTTTTCATCTATATTAACTTTCATAGATAACTCGTCTTCATCAGAACCTAATGCATTTAATTTAATACGTGATAGGGCATCAGCATTTGTGTTTTGCTTGCCATTTTTATATTTAATTTCAAAATCATATTCTTGAAGACGAAGTCGCCAACGGGTGAGCTTGCTATTCGGCTCTTTAAGGGAGTAGAGCCAGGCTAAGGGTCTATGATCTGTATAAATGATGAATTTATTACCATAAAGGTATGGCCGGAAGTGTTTTACAGCCCAAATGATCGCTAATAGTTCCCGTTCTATTGTACTGTATCTAGTCTCTGTATCACTTAAGGTTCTGCTGGCGTAAGCCACTGGTTTATCGGTACCTATGGTGCCTTGCGATAGTACTGCGCCTAAGGCGTGTGACGAAGCGTCTGTAGTCAAGATATAAGGCTTATCTGGATCGGGATATTGGAGTAAAGGAGCATTAGTAAGAAGCTCTTTACACTTTTGGAACGCATTTATGTACGCTTGATTTATAATAATTTTATTCCGTTTCTTTAAGCAATTAGTTAATGGTTGTGTTACCTTAGCGAAATCCCTAATAAATCTCCTATAATAACCTATCAAGCCTAGAAAACTTTTAATTTCTGTCACGGTTTTTGGTAGTGGGTAGTTAAGGACTGCTTTAATTTTGTCATTATTAGGCTTAAGACCGTCTTTAGTTATAACATGACCTAAGTATAGAACTTCTTTCCGTAGAAATTCGGATTTATCAAGTTGAATTTTGAGGTTATTTGTCTTCAAACGATCAAAAACTGCTCTTAATTTCTGGATGTGTTCGGCAAGTGAATTTGAGAATATTATAATGTCATCCAAATAAACCAGACAATGGATTCCATGTAAGCCTCGTAAGATATTGTCCATTGCTCGCTGGAATGTTGCTGGAGCGGTTTTAAGACCAAACGGCATTCTTAAAAATTCAAAGTGTCCATTTTCTGTGCTGAATGCTGTTTTCTGTCTGTCATTTTCGTTAATTTCTATTTGATGATAACCGCTTGCTAAATCTAATGTAGTGAAGTATGTACTTTTACCTAATTTATCAAATAGATCAGTGATATTAGGAAGTGGATATTTGTCGTCAACTGTAATTTCATTTAGCCGTCTATAGTCAACTACCATTCTATATTTCATTTCTCCAGATGCATCTGTCTTTTTTGGAACTAAATGAACTGGGGCTGACCAAGGTGAATAAGATTCCTGAATTACATTTTCTTTGAGTAACTTCTCGATTTGATTTTTTATTTCTTGCGACTGACTAGGGGGCTGTCTGTATGGCTTGACGTAAATTGGATCTTCATTTTTCGTCCTAATACTGTGTTGGACTTGGTTCGTGAAACTTAATGGAATGCCGTCACAATAGAATATATCTTTATATTCTAAACATAATTTGCTAATGGCTTCACTTTCTTCAGCTGACATGTGATTCAAGCGAAGCTTCTGTAAGTTATCCGTTAATAAGTTCTCTATTTCAATATTTTCGGTTTCTTTTAAGTTATTAACATTGCAATCATTTCTACAATTATCGTACGGTTCTACTTTAAATGGTTTAGTAATGGCTAATGTAATAGGTTTGTCAAGGGTATTTTGAATTACGGTAGTAAAATAACCATCTTTACATTTAATTAAAGCGCTGGGCATACGCACGCCTTCAATAAATTCTCTAAAATCTACTAAAGCATCACCGGAATGATAATTTGCAGGGATTGTAACTCTTTGTTCTGATCGGGGTGCTAATTCTAATATATGTTTATTCTTATCGCGCATAATTGGTATTACCGTAGTTTTGGTTTTCAAGATCTCATTTTTTAAATCTATTACTGCTTCCACACTATGTAAAATATCGTTACCTAATAAACCATCGAAACTTGGGTCGACTTCATAGATATGAAATTTGTGAACTTCATTAACATTCAAGGTCGGAAATGCTGAAATCAAAAGTACTTGTTCGTGTTGGCTTGTACCATGAGTACTTCTTACTTCAAAT
This sequence comes from Xestia xanthographa, assembly GCA_905147715.2. Lineage (NCBI taxonomy): Eukaryota > Metazoa > Arthropoda > Insecta > Lepidoptera > Noctuidae > Xestia > Xestia xanthographa. The sequence continues at coordinate 18,969,161 of LR990655.1, read as the reverse complement.
GGGTCGTGATAAATATAATCATGAAAATAATAATTGGCTTTTCCCGGATTTATAAATGATTTTGTACTACCCGTATCTATCATAAATTTGGCATCTATTTCTGGTATATATATGTACGGCAATTTAAGACATGTATTGCAATTTAGATGTATTATTTGTCCATTTTTTTCCGAGGCCACTAATTGAAAATCCTCATTATTTTCCGCTAAATTTTCCTGGTTAATTTCTTCCGAATAATTCTCATCTTGATTTTCATTAAGAGGGCTAAAATCGTGATAATATTCATTGTTAAATTGGTAATCGCATGGAAGTTGACTATCATCGTAATGATCAAGGTCAAGCTCATTTAAATTATATCCTTTTATGTAGGCTTTGGCTGGAGGCGCTGTACGCATTGTGACGTCACTAGATTCAATTTTAGGTTGCTGAATACCGGGTACACGTAATGGTCTATTGAACGATTGGTTCTGGTTGCTAAATGGTTGTAGAGGTTTATTAAATGGTTGTTGGTTTCCAAATTGCTGAGGGCGCATCCCAAAATGTTGGGGGCGCATCCCAAAATGTTGCGGACGTATCCCAAATGGTTGACCTTGGAAGTTTCCAAAATATGATTTGGGTTGTGTATTTGGTTGCGCAAAAATAGGTTTATTATTAACAGGTGTATTATAATAATTTGTGCCGAATTTAAACGTTGGTGTGGTATTTTTACTGGAGGACGGTTGCAGTGTTTTATTTCGGGCATTATATTGGTCATGGAAGTTGACCTCTTCTAATACGAACGCTAAAGCCTGTTCCAAAGTGGACGGCGCTTTTAATCTCACAATACGCACCATATTTTCCGGTAGATTATAAAAGAACACGTTTAAAGAAGTATTATTATAAATGATTATTTTACTTTCACGCATACTACTGGATAATCTATTAACTTTTGATATTAAAATACTACGCACTGATTGTATACGATTGCAGAATTCCAAAAATGATTCACCATTTCTTATACGCATGGTTTCCAATTCAATAGCTAAACATTCTTCACTTCTAGGGTCTCCAAAATGCTGTATTAATAACTCCTTAAATTCTTCCCATGTAACAACATCCTCGCGCTCACTGATAAGCGCGGCTGCATTCCCCGCTAATCTACTCGTTATAGAATGCATTACATACAAGTTTTGCTCGGCACTTCCCTTGTATTTATTTATGATATATTCGCTCTTACGTATAAAAAGATTTAAATGGCGCTTATCGCCGTCAAAAATAGGAATAATTTTAATCATTTCATTCGGAATTATCGTGATTTTTACGTGATCTTCCATTTTAAACACTATTAATAGCTTACAGTTATAATATAATCAAAAGTACAAAAGTATAGTGTTCCCTAAAACACTTCTTAATACAAAGTAATAAGTATAATTAACTAGTACAAACTTTAAACAATTTATCTGAATAAAATATTTTTTTAAATTCATTAACAATATTTCAATAAGTCTTTTTTTTATATATTAACACATTCAATAACTTTTTATCACTAAACTAGCCTTACAGATTTTATGCAAAACCAGATAACGTTATACGTAACGTTAATTTCGCGGGCTACGCTTGAGCATCCACCTTAAGGTGGATGCTCAAGGGTAGCCCGCGAAATTCAAATTTTCTTACGTTTTTTGCAATTTGCAGGCCAGTGCTAGGTTGTATGTTGATTAAAATATTGTTTGCGACTGTAAGACGTATGTAGTAACACAATTATAATCATCAAAATCATCAATACAACCCTCCAAGTTCATAATGGTGCAAGAATGATTTTGACCTTGGAAAAGTAATTTTGACACCAATATGAACTTTGAGGGTTGTATTGATGAGTTTGATGAATATAATTCTGTAACTACATACGTCTTACAGTCGCAAACAAAATTTTAATCAACATACAACCTAGCACTGGCCTGCAAATTGCAAAAAACGTAAGAAAATTTGAATTTCGCGGGCTACGCTTGAGCATCCACCTTAAAGTTATTCTTTTGCTCCACTGGTTTAGTGTAATAAATAAATTATATTGTGTAGTAGCAACATTTTTGTCGGGTTTAATTATCGGTTCGGGAAAACTGTTTTAGGGTATTTCCATCAGGAAATTGACGAAGTTTTCGAAGCAGCCGGAGTCTAGATTTACTATTGTAGGAACTCATTTGCCTTTGGAGAAAAAGCGTGAGGTTATAATATTATTATGTTATGTAAATATCGTTGATCTTTTTAAACTTATCGATCGACTTTCATAATCGGCTGTACATACAGGAAGAGTTGTCAACATAATAGTCGTGAAACCACATAACATTCTGCAGGAAGTTTACTTATGTGTGTAGTGTTGTAACACTCGTTAGCGACTTGCTATGACAAACTGTTACGTGAAAAACTATGTAATACAGGTATTGTTAGTAATACAATGTAGAATATTTTGTATTTGAGGATTAAGTAATAATAATTCCTTCCACGTGTAGTTATACGTACTTAGATAGATAGAATACTCTTTGTATACATCATACAAATTGTATAGGGAACGTGCACAACGACGGTGCTGCCGACTGGCGTCACCAATCCGAATCTTGTGCTCTATTAATACTTGACATTGACATGGAAAACAAGTAAACAGAATTAATTTTATTATTGAAAATGATTATTATAGCTAATCATAATGCATTGTTGCACTTCTGAATGTACCAATACATCCACAAAAATGAAAATTAATCAAATAGCGTAAATTTAATAAAATTCTATTACTTTCCAAAGAATAGTACTCTCCTAACATGTTAAAGTAAAAACGCAAAAAATGGATAAATGCAGTAAGAAAAATATTTGATCACAATTTGTTTTTGTTACACTCTGCATTGAAAAAGTTCAATAGCCTTCAAAATCAACCGTCCAAGCAAACATTAAATGGTACTGGCGTACCATTTAAACTTCAGCGAACACACATATTAGACTGCACTGAAGTTCACACCGAATATTCCTCAACAGTTAAACAAAGAGTCCACATGTAATCAGATTATAAACATGGACAATAAAGTTTTTAGTTGGCTGCACTCCTTGTGGTTTCATAAGTTTTGTATCTAAATGCTACGGAGGGCGTTCTAGTGATTGCTTATAACAAATGATTATGGATTAGACTGCACTGAAGTTCACACCGAATATTCCTCAACAGTTGAACAAAGAATCCACATGTGCTCAGATTATAAACATTGGTATACAATAAAGTTTTTTTCACTTCTCATGCTCTGAAAGTGCTTGTTTGTGCAGGATATAGGCTGCACAAAATCGAATTCAGGGATGTTAGAAGCCAGCTCAAAAATTATGACACCGGCCTGTCAAAATTCAGGTACTTACATTAGAAAAATCCATGGTACGTCAAAAAAAAAAATTACCGTCAAGTTGAACAGAACAGCATATTTTAGTGTCACTACTAAAAAAAATCCACTACTTCAAGAGCTTTCTTGACTTGACAGAGAAGTTTTGATTAAATCCAATTAATGAATACAACCCAATTCACAAACGATTCACAAGTTTCCTTAAAAATGCCCAGTTTCTGTCCTATCTAACCCTGTCTATCCTATCCTATCACAACAAAACAAATATCTTTTTTTCATAATAGATTTTATAGCCTGGAACCAAGTCCTTTAAGCCATAAAGCAAAAGGGACAGAGGAATATTGGCTATCCTCCCTCTCGCACCAACAGTCAACGTCAACAATAAACAAAGAGGCGGTTTCATTTTACGCATCAATACATCGATTGTTTGTAGATATCGCAATTATGATTTAATCTGAGGTTTTAATGCTAGATGTGAAAATTATGGTACTTTTGCGTACCATAATGAAAGCACCATGGTACATGGTACGAAGACCTGAATAATGGTACGTATACCATAATTATGGTACGTATAACATCCCTGATCGAATTTTGTGCACAAGGGCATTAATGTATCTACTCATAAATGTATCTATATTAAGGCAAAGAAACTGAGCCATACAGCCAAACGCAATAAGAAGTTCATAGATAGAATTTGTTATTTTATAATATTTACTTTAATTTATTTGCCTTATGTGTTTTTTAAGACATAAAAGACATAAAAAATTAAATTCAAGTACCTACGGTAGGTTATTTAATTAATTTAAGAAAATTATTATAAAAAAAAATATTTAATAGTAGGCTGTATAGGTCTGCAGCCCAAGTCTAATATCAATGTCGTAAGATTTCAAAAAAAGAAAGCGGCGGGAAACAGCTCTTGTTTTTGCGTGTTTATTAATTTCTCCAATTTATACTACTGTTTTATTTCCTCGCAATCGAAGTGAAAAGCAGAGTTTATAACTCGTCCACAAAACCATTTTTATCTTCGACATTACTATCAGCCCTCGCCTTCGGCTCGGGCTGCTAAAAATCTCGGATAAAAATGGCTCGTTTTGTGCACTTGTTGTAAAATCTACTATAGTTGGCCGCACTCCTTGTGGTTTCATAAGTTTTGTATCTAAATGCTACGGAGGGCGTTATAGTGATTGCTTATAAAAAATGATTGTGGATTGATTTGTTATAGCCTGGAGATACTGTTCTCGCTGATAAAGGATTCCCGTCCATTAAAACATGTGTTGAAAATAAGAAAGTTGTTTAGGCCACCGTTTCTTCATGCACCACAATTTTCATCAGAGAAAGTAAACGAAACATACAAAATTCATATTGGTCAACATTCATGTTACGCTGACGAACATTATTGATAGACCGGAACCCATGTTTTATACCTTTTGCCTTTTATCATAATCAAAAATAATACTTTTGAAGAGATTTGCGTGACAGCATAAGTTTCCTTTACTGTCCGCATAGTGTCTCTTTTGTCGTTTAGTGCTGCCACGTATAGTTCCTGCACGTTCCCTATAACAGTACAATTTAGAACTTATTTAGTAGGGTGACCTAATGGTGTCGATTCTGTTGCGCACAAACTAAACTTAATTTAGGCTATTGTTATCTTTTACTAAAAGGCAGTGCGAGAAAAGGACGGCTATAGCTATGAACTAAGTTATAGATGTCAAACTAGTTTGTGCCTTATGCTTCACCGTGTTAGTCGACATGATTTTACGTGCACCCTTCATTTGTATAGAAATATTAGTTCCAACTAAATTTGACAGCTCTAAATTACGTCCGTCTCTTTCTCGTTTTATTAGAGAGAAAAAGATAGCAATAGCCTAAATTAAGTTTAGTTTGTGCACAACAGAATCGACACCATTGTGTGGTCTTATCGCTAAAAGCGATCTCTTTTCAAGACAACGTTTGAATGGATTTATGGGAAGAGGAGGGACAATACTGTAGATCTGTAATCTGTGCTGTTAAATGTGGGTCAGGTTTTTTTTCCTTTGCCCCATCCTAAGACTTTCTCCTGGTATCGTGGGTGCGTTTACAAACATTTAAACTCACATACACAAACATCCAGACCCGGTATAACTACCTGCAGGTCATACAAATATTTGTTCCGTGCGGGGATCGAACCCGCGACACACGGGAAAGCAGCCAATGGCTTAATAGCCACTGCGACAAATATGTCGTCAAATCTTTAAAAGTAAATAAAGCAATAAAATAAATCAATCAGATCTGGCATCTTTGACCCTCTTGGTTTTGCACCTTCGGAAAAGTGACTCCAGAACCGCACAACGTAGACCTTATCGGTCATTATATCGGACTTAGCAAGAGGAGGAGCTCGTGGCTAAATACTAACAGCCGCTCGGGTCGATCGTTAAGTTAAGCCGTGCTTGCCTAGGTTGGTCTGTGGATGGGTGCCCGCCCATTACATACCGAGTTTTCTCCGTGCCTCGGAAAGCACGTTAAACCGTTGGTCCCGGCTGTCATTTGTAGATCTTTGACAGTCGTTAGGTAGTCAGAGGCCCAAAAAGTCTGACAACCAGTCTTACCAAGGGGTATCGTATTACCTGGTACTAACTGGGTTGTGGAGGTCAGATAGGCAGTCGCTCCATGTAAAATACTGGTATTTAGCTGCGTCTGGTAAACTGAAAGCCGACCCCAACATAGTTGGGAAAAGGCTAGGCAGATGATGATATCGGACTTAGCAATACGTTTGAGACTTCAAAGGGTCTTGGCAATTTATTAAAGCGTTTCCTAATTAAAAACGTTTTTATTTTTTATTTTTCAGCACCCTTATCGCTAATACATATAATTTAATATTACTTTAATCTCACAAAGAGACTTGTTTGCGTGTGGAAATTCGTATTTAAATATTAAAAAAAAATACTTAGTATTTCAAACAAGTTATTTTGTTTTTGTCGCAGATGATATTATTGTAAGAGCCTCTCTTATTTATTTTTGAAACTGGTGTCTTCTAGTTATGCAAATAGACTAGAATTCTAGATCTGATTAGAACCATTTCCGACTCAACAGCTAGGTATAACGAACTTTCAGAAATGCAGGATTTATGTAGAATTGTAGACCAACAGCGTTTGTTTGATCGTATAAAAAAGAAATAAAAACAAAAAAAATCATTTTAATGCTATCCAAAAACACTGCTGCTTGCGTGTCGTGATTGAGAACACACTGCCATATTATTTTGACATCAATTTCCGTTATTTGACATTTTAATAGCTTCCGGCGGAAAGGAATAAGTGCCCTGAACGCAATTATCACTTTCATTAGTTTGATCTCAATCAGAATGGGAGCAATCGGGTTACTTACCTAAGTTTCACACGCCATTTCTTTCAGGACGGTTCTGGTGAAAATAGGTCATCCCCTTTTTAGTTTGTTATATTGTACCTATAAAGTAGCATATTTCTAAGTGCAAGAGTCTTACCAGTTAGTAGAGAGTCAACACTGTACGATTCCATGTTACGTTACAATCCAGCTAAATTCTTTATCTAGTGCCTAACCAGCATAGCTATTCACAACCTTTCGATTCGATTTTCGATTCGAAAGTCGTATGTCTATCTCACTCGATTTCGTACAGTCAAAAAAAGATAGACATACGACTTTCCGAATCGAATCGTAGCGTTGTAAATAAGGGGGCAGGTGTCAGAGTTTTTATGTAGCTCATGCCTCTGACTTGGCTTTACATGCCGTCTAAAAATATCTATCAGACATGCTGGTTTCCCCACGATGTTTTACTTCATCGAACCAAGTGATAATTATACAATACACACAATCATGAATCCAAAAAATCAGAGGTGCGTGTCTTCGGTTCGAACTCGAGACCAGTCATGAATTATGTTTCCAGCCTAATTTAGCTCATTGACTTATTACTAATCCAGGACATACATATTCGTATAGACTCAAAAACAATAAAACCATCTCCTATCATTTCCAGGTTGAAGAATACAGCTTACGAACCTCAGCAGTCCTAAAAGCGAAAGGCATCAAGCGGGGAGATGTAGTGGCTGTGATGATCGGCAACTATCCTGAGATGCCGTCCATCTGGCTGGGAGCTACCAGGATCGGAGCCGTGTGCCCGCTCATCAACACCAACCAGACTGGCAACACCCTGTTGCATTCTATCAACATCGCCAAGTGTGATGTTGTTATTTACAGCGATGAGTTCCAAACAGGTTCGTTTACATCTATATTGTCTGTAGTAGTCAGTCCGTTGTTGGACATAGGCCTCCTAAAGCCTCCCCCCACAGTCCCACACAGGCGCGTTTAATCGAAGTCATGAAGCAGTTCGGTCGAACTCGGTGGAGTACTTATTAAGGCTCCCCACATACAGGCGCGTTTTTGCGCTTCTGCGTTTCTGCGTCCAAATACAAAATGCGATAATGCGATATGAGTTCTTAGAACATTTGGGACGCGAAAAGCCTTAATAAGTACTCCACCGAGTTCGACCGTACTGCTTCATGACTTCGATTCTCAACCTCTGTTGTTCAATAATTACCAGTATTATTGTAAAGGTCGCTGCTTTGCTTACCCTGAGGCCTGAAGAGCACCCTAACCTGCTTTTCTCGATTCTCAGTCTCCACCCTAAACACGTCTAACTTAAAGTATATTTAGATTTTATTTTTTTTGTATGATGTTACATTAAATTATTTGTGAAACTGGCAAAACCAGTTTTATTATTTTTCAAATTACGATAATGAGGTCATCCATAATTCATAGGTAGACTCTGCCTAGTATCAAAGTTAATTATGCAGCTAGGAAAAATGTGGACATAATTTAGATTAACATTAAAAAGCTGTCGTCATCGTCACTTATGCCTAGAGGAAAATTCACTCAATATTATTGTTAAACCCACCTCAAATATACTCAGAAGTTACTCTAAGCATTCTAAAACAAAAATCCTCCGTTACAGCATTCCAGGACATATCAAAAGAACTGAATCCATCCATCAAGCTTTTCAAGTTTGTCCGCCGCCCCCTCAACACTTCACCCAATGCCGTGAAGCCTGTGACCTCTGAAGATGACTTCACGTCAATGTTGGAGAGTACCAACCCATTACCCTGGCAACCGTCCGACGGTGAAGGTTTCAATGGAAAGCTGCTGTACATCTACACTTCTGGAACTACTGGATTACCGAAGGCAGCTGTTATTTCTTCTTCACGGTAAGTTTGCTCTATCATATCGAGACCTCTCCGGGTTTCATAAAGCACGTTTAGCTATTTTTTCGTCTACATTGGTAGATCTCTGATAGCTGTTACGTCTGGTCAGTAGCCGGAGTCAGTCAAAAAATCTTTCCATGCTGTGGAGGACAAATAGGTAGTATATCCATATAACAAAAAAAATAGACTGGAACCCGACCCCAGCATAGTTGATGTGATGTTGAAGGTAAGTAAGGGTATTTCACCTTGGGATCTTTAAAACCTATAATTGGTTATGTAAATCAAATCGTGCCAATATTATATTTTATTGAGATTACTAACGAAATAAACGGCAGACGATAGGCCTACCAATCGTCGAAATGTATTTATTTAAATTAAATGTTATTAATTTTAACTTTATAAAACCATGAATATTTAAATGCAGTTAACATCGACCTTCTAATCAATAACTACCCATAGCTAAGCTATGTCAATAAATACTTACAAATATTTTTAATTATTTACAGAATGGTGTTCATGGCATCAGGCGTTCACTACCTCGGCGGTTTGCGAACTAACGACATCATCTACTGCCCCATGCCCTTATACCACTCCGCTGGTGGCTGCATCACGATGGGCCAGTCCTTCATCTTCGGATGCACCGTGGCTCTTAGAACAAAGTTCTCAGCATCCAACTACTTCCCCGACTGCATAAAGTACAATGCCACGGTGAGTGAAAGCTCGGAGAAAGTACAGTGCATTAATGTGCTACATTGTAGCTGGGATGCAGAGAAATCAAAACTTATGCGCTTGCGGCGGCCGATCGTTAAAAATTATTTGCTTTGTAGTTGAAGTGAAAGCGTGGAAGATGGTGTTTGATTTAAGCTTAAGCCTAACGGTATATGTGTTCTTAACAGTCTCGTTAGACCGGTATTTCGATCGATTTAAAGAAATGTTGCCTCATTGCTTGCTAGTTATCACGGTCAATGATTGTTATGACATTCGTATTCGTAATACTAACGCAACTTCCGAAAAATCCCCAACTTTTATATTATACCGAAGGATTGCTCAATCAAAACATTATAGTACCTTGAATTGCGGAACTGTCTAATTTATGCTTATTTGGTGCAATGGTACTGGGGCTCCAAATGCACTTTTATCCTATAATTTAATAACTCGAAATAATCAATAACTAATCCTCAAGCTCGTCAGATGGATGTTACCATTGTTGTCCATTACTCCATATTCCATGCATATCATTGACGCTACCTCCAAGTTTTGCAGTTGGTCTACCTGGGGTGTCATTTTTGTCTGAATCTGTAAATTAAGTTGATCATTTCTTATTTCCATTGACTTATTTGTTTATTTTATTTTCCAGGCTGCCCACTACATCGGTGAAATGTGTCGGTATGTGCTGACGACACCACCAGCAGCAACGGATAGGCAACACAAAGTTAGAACAGTTTACGGCAACGGAATGAGGCCAGCGGTAAGACTTTTTTTTATTAAGTAACCAGTAATTCTCCTACATAGATGAAACAAGTATGAATCGCTCGGCTTTTTCAGAACGAGTTATCAATTTAAATATTTTAGAGTCTAGATTTTTCACGTTGTTTTCATAATATTATCTTGAGTTCCTATGAATCTGCGTTTGGTTTCAGATTTGGCCCGAATTCGTCAAACGTTTCAACATAAAGAAAGTGGTCGAATTCTACGGAGCTACGGAAGGAAATGCAAATATAGGTGGGACATGACATACGATTTGAACAATAATTTGCGAAATATTTTCCTTGACAAGTATCTAATAAAGTATTGTCTTCGTTTCAGTCAACATCAACAACAAAGAGGGAGCTATCGGTTTCGTGTCCAGAATAATACCAGCAGTTTATCCTATTGCCATTCTCAAAGTAGACCCTGAAAGTGGAGAGCCTATCAGAAACAGGAAAGGATTATGTCAGGTAAGGCGAATTTTAGAACTACTACTCACCATTTTAGCAATAGGTGCTTCCACTGTTATCTTTAAACCGAGTACCTACCGATGGTTCCTCCCTATGGTTTTCGCATCCCGTGGGTTACTGCGACTATCAACAGGTCATGTCGCCCTTGTGGAAGGTCTAGGTACCACATCAGTGTTTTCCGAATGCAGTTGCAACTTCAGAGCCTTTCGACCACATTGGCCATCCATTCTGCAAACAAAGTGCCTTCTGAGATTAAATAATTGAATTTAATTAGTCTTAGCAAAATGTTGTGAGAAAAGATTAATGAATGTTTCTCCACTTGCAGTTGGCGCAACCCAATGAGCCGGGAGTGTTCATAGGGAAAATTAAACCGGACAACCCTTCAAGAGCGTTCCTGGGTTATGTAGACAAGGCTGCATCTGACAAGAAGATTGTAAGAGATGTATTCACTTTCGGAGACTCGGCGTTTATTTCGGGTCAGTAATATTTGCCTTTTTACCTATAATTTTTGGTAGGGTGGTATTTAAAGTACAGCCTGCTTACTTAGTCTTTTGTCATTCTGATAAACAAGCTTGAACAATATATATAGGTACAATATTGAGGAAACGTATTACAGCATATGTATCACATAATTTATTTGTGTCCAAACAAACCCAGACCTGTTGAAGGTCCTATATTTGTTGACCGTCCAGTGGCATCAGCTTGGTGGATATCGAAGAATATAGACTAGCTAAAGACAACTTTAGGTCTTAATTACTAACTTTGTCGAAGAAGCCACCACAATTTTGCCAACAGATTCAGAACCTCTCAAATACTAATATCAATCTTGTTGCAGGCGACATTCTGACGGCAGACGAGTTCGGCTACCTATACTTTATGGACAGAACAGGTGACACGTTCAGGTGGCGCGGGGAGAACGTCTCCACCACTGAGGTCGAGTCTTCAATTTCCAAAGTCACGGACCAGAGGGATGCGGTAGTTTACGGCGTTGAGGTCAGTTCAATTTTATTTTCTGAATTGATACTTCTTCACAAATAGGCAAAGGCCATCCGAATTCCGTGTGTCCGTAAATTACCTTGCCCAGTCTTCCCTAATTCACACAATATTAGAATAATCATCAGAATCAGTACATCATCATATCAGCCGAAAAACTTCCAAACTATAAAATCAAAATATTTTATTTCACTTAACCTTTACTTATAAAACGTCGAAAAAAGTGCACGGTTCGGTTTGGTCGATTTCTATGGAGAAGAACCGGCAAGAAACTCCATGGGTACCTACTCTTTTCAAGTCATTTGGTGTTACAATATTATCATGTTAAATCATTAAGGATAGTGTAGGCACAGGTAGCCTAGGTAGGACAGGTCTTGTGCTTCTTGCATCCAGCAGATTCCCGCAACTGGCATCAGTTATCAGCCTAATCTGACTCTATTTGCCTACAGATACCTAACACTGATGGGCGAGCGGGCATGTGCGGCATCGTAGACCCACAAGGGACTTTGGACTTGGACAAACTGGCGAACGACATTGCCAAAGACTTGCCCAAGTACGCAAGGCCTGTATTCATGAGGATCATGACTAGCGTGGACATGACTGGTAAGTTTTGCATTTTGTATTGAATGTATAGATATTACTCAATATCCATTATCTAAGTGGTTAGTTGACTTGCTATTTGATCCCTCCTATCTAAAAACTCATTTGTTATCACTATGTTCTTCATATTACCAAAAGGCTGGAGAGCCGTGGCCCCACAGTCCTTTCACAGTTATTCACTCTCTAAGTTTGCATCATTGTCGGAATCACAGTACAATTCAAATTGCATTAAGGGTGCTATTTCTTTACTGCTGTCACAGGTAAAGTCCTCCAAATTTAGATTTTGGAGACAATTAATTCATTTATGTTTCTTGTTTACAGGAACATTCAAAATGAGGAAAGTTGACTTACAGAAGGAAGGCTACAATCCGTCACAATTGAAAGATAAACTATATTACGCAGATCCAAAAACAGGCAAATATTTGCCTTTGGGTAACGAAGAGTACGATAAAATTCAATCAGGACAAATAAGATTGTGATTTTATTTACTCAAAATATTACTTTTACTGCCTCGTTGGGTCTCGTGGTCACAAGAGCTACTACTGTTGAACATGAGGTTTTAGGTTCAATTCACAAGGTCAGGCAAATGTTATTGGGCTTCTCTTTGAGAAATTTCTCAGTAGCAGCCCGGTACTTGAATTTGTCCCCCCCGGTTGATGCCATAAAGGCTAGCCCCGTATTACGTGGGACTTAACGTGTTAAACATAATCGACGAATTATGAGTGTGTAGGTACATCTCTGCCTAACCCTTTGGGTATCACAGGCGTGGTTTTATGTAAACCTTTACACGAAGATACTATTGTGCCTTTATTGTGTAATGAACATTTTGTGATACTGCTTGCAAGTACTTGTGACGTTGAAACAAGTAATTAATACTTAATTACTATTACTACTGACGCGACGTAAGTAGAATAATTTTAGTATAATGAAAATTATGAATGGTTTTTTTCCCTTTGAAGATTGTGGTTATGTTTGTGCCTGTTAATACTATCATTATAAATAGTTATGATTATTTAATTGTAAAATGTGTGGGTAGTTATATACTCAATTACTCACCTACCTGCCTTGTAGGTATACATACTTATAATATAGCTGTTGTTTTATCAAAGCAATCAGAACATATCATTATTATAATAAGTACCTAAGCATTTTGTCTTCTAAATTACATTTCTATAAAATATCAGGGAATGTCCATTTGTATCACAACGCTAATCAAGCGAAAAATGAGTCCTCACATCAGCTCAATTAGATGTAAATGACGACTTAGTGTTTCAATCGTAGTAAATTATTTAATTCTAAGTTTATTTATTAAGTTACTGTATTTTAGGCTACTTTTATATTTCCTGTGAAACTAGTAGATCTTAGAAATATGTTTTTTATTAAATTTAAATATGTACCTACACATGTTTTTGTACTTAGTCTAAGTACCTATATTTTATGGACAAACGGTGTAACTAATAAATGTTTTCAAATCACGTTTCTCTTTTATTTATACATACTTTGCTTATAGGTGCTCAATAAGAATCAACTAAGCTTACACTAATAAAAAAAGTTTCCAAAAATATTGATAGGACACTAATTGAGCAGTGTTCTTTGACATGAGCAAACCGAATGACTTTATTAACCATGAAAAACCATTATGCATATTATATAGCATACAATAAATGGTTACAAAGTTATCTCACAAATCGGCATCACGAAGTAGAAAATCTCGATAAGAATATAGAACTCGCTTACCAATCTAAATTACAATATAATAGAGTCAGAGTCCCACAGGGTAACATATTAGGCCCGCCACTATTTTTACTCTACATCAACGATTCTCTGTACCATTTTTTCAGATGATAATTATATCCCTAGACATTCCACAGAAACTAAATACTATATTTGAAAACCATAACAAAGAAGATAACGAAGCGGTCCAAAAGAACACGTCTAGTACCCCAACGGTCATCTATTCTACGGCTAATGTGACCGGCCCATTACCAGCACTTTCAGCTTGCATTTTCAGCTTCTTATTCTGAGTTTATTTATATATTTATTTATTAATTGGCCTATCTACAATTGTTACACTGTTTATTCTAATAATACAAGCAATATAATACAAACATAGTGTACAATATGATGCGATAGACACAGTATGCAAAAAACAAAATAATATCAAAAATGAAATTACAATAGTAGTGCAGAAATATCACTTTAGAAACACAGTAAAGAACAAATATGACAAAGGAAAAAGAAAAAAGTCATTAAGGTGAGTAGTTTTGATCGTTGTGTCGACAACTCTGGTTCTCTGTCGGATCACCTCGTTCCGGATGTGATCCCTCAGAGAGACTCTAAGCATAGCCCGTTTGTTAGCTCGCTGAGCGACTTTGAATTTATTGACCAGCCGAACCGTGAGTGTCCACGTTTCGGTCCCGTAGGTAAGTCATAACAGGCAGGACTCACTGGTTGAAGACCTTAGTCTTCAGGCTCTGTGGAATACGCGACGAGAAGACTAGACGAAGTTTCCCAAATGCTGCCCAGCCCAGCTGAATTCTTCTGTCAGTCTGCTTTCAAAGTTGTTCTACCAAACTGCTGAGTTTGTCTGAGGTAAACAGATTCTCGAACAACCTCGAGAGGACCGCGATTGACAACAATAGGTCCTGGGGTGACGTGTTCGTCCAAGGGTTTTGTCCAAGTTCACCCTGCCTGTGTACCAATGCGTTTTGAAGAATCAACTAGGCTATCCAGCAATCGCTAATCGCTGCACGACTTGCATCTGCTGCAAGTCGTGCAGCGAATAATATTAGATTAGTATATCATGTAGGTAATGTAACATTCATCTACCATTTGATTTTTATACCGAGTTAAAATCATTAAGGATGAATAACCTATTCGAAAAGTGCCAATGCTGCCTATCCAGTCTTCAGAAAAAAGCGTGTCATACATGTGCGTTAACTAAACGTAAGATAGTCAAATCGTTTCTTCAATTATTATAGCTGATGTACGCCTTACTAAGATTCTAAATACAATAAATTATTGCTTCATATTAGTTATAATAAGAACAAAACTTATATTAAAATAATTATTTTGATGATTCTCGTGACACTGATTAACAAAACGCAACTGTCACTTTTATTCTCATTTTTCTTGGCAATGATTGGTAGAAATAAAAATCAGGTTTTTTGTAAATTTTACATGAATTTATTTCTGTAAGAAAAATTAATAGCGACTGGACTTATGGAAACTCGTTTGCAACTGTAAAGTGCGTTAAATTATGGATAAGTTCAACGATTACAATTTATTATTGTCAAGTAGTTTTCTCGCGGCAATAAATTAAAGAGCAAACATAGTACTCCTGTAACTTGTTTACGCCTCGAGAGGTTCTCGCAAATAGTTCGAGTGAATGAATTAAAGCCGGTCAACGAGCGCACAGCGCGCTACAGCCACAGTGGGTCGCCGAACAGCAGTTAGACGCGTTTCGTTGCGAAAGGCGGTCGTGATGGTGCTCGTGTTAGCCGCTGCTGCGGCTGCCTGTGCCGCCGTTTGGCTCTCCCAAGGATTCCTCTGTATGTTTGTGGCTGTTATAACTCTCTGTGCAGTTTACCTCCTTGCATTCCAAACACATTGGTGTTGCATCGCGCTTAGGACTGCTCCAAGAGATCTCAGGTGAGGGTTCTAAACTGGCACGTCATCGCAACGCATTTATTATAATTATTATAGATTATATTATATCAATTACCTTCTAATAAGTTAACATTCCATTCAGTTCTATGTAGTTTGTGTAAATTATCCAAGACAGAATTTGGTCAAAAAGTTTCAATGTCAACATCATGACATCTAAGCTTGAGTATTAACATAAATTTATTTTATCATTTTAGAGCCTTATTATCATATGTAAAGATCCTATGGATAACAAGGAAGTTCAGCAGCAAAAACTTGACTTTACCTGATGTTTTCCATGATGTTGTGAACAGGCATCCTGATAAACCATGTTTCTTGTTCCAAGATGAAGTCTGGTCCTTCAAAGAGGTTTGTAACACTTTTGATCCATAATTTGTAGTCAAATAGTCACCGCAACAACTATCACAAGAGCAGCAAAAAGGTTGTAACCCACAAGCAACAAGTCTTACTTTGTTGTCTATCATTACAAATTCACAAGTTGTACACACACAGGACATATTACAACATAGTAGAAATCAAACCTTAGTAATCTATCAGTGTTATACATGCATAGAATGAGCCCGTATAACATAGAAAATTATGTTTAAATTGAGAAGAAAGTAAAGGAAAGGCTTTTGAAATTGCTGATGCATTATAAAAGAGAAAGTCGTCTACTGTATACATGTGTTTTTGCCTTTTTGTAATAACTTTTAATACAATCTACATATTAAGCTGTGTATGGGGTCAAATTTTCAATATTCAACAGTATATTGTCTTTCATTATGTAATTCATTACTTACAGAATAATAAATTCAAATAGTTTTATGTTGGTGTGGAATCTTTGTTTCAACTAATGTCCATTTATAAAGTGAAGTACAGTTGCATCAAAAAAACACATACAGTTTACCTGACTCATTTGCCAAACAATTAAATAAGCATAAAAGCAATAAGTGTAATAAATAAAATACATTCAGGTGACACTATGTCCTTCAGGAAACTGTAATTAATTCAGAAATTGTACTAATTAACCATTGTTTCAAATTCAGGTTAATTTATTACTTTTGGAAAGATGTTAAGGGGATAATGTAATCACGTGTAACTACTCTTTTGGCTTTGTTTTTACAGTCATTGATCTAATTACAAATGAAAGTCAAAACCGCATAAATTAAATTGATTAAGTTACTGTGTTAACCGAATTCGTTTTTCATATTGTGTACTATCACTAGGTACATGATATAAGAAAGTGTACCATAATATATTAGAGACATCTACAGCTTCATGAGATCAAACACTATCAGAGATTGCAGGCCTGAGATAGATAACATTGATGATAACAGACAATTCATAATTCTCATGAAAACAGCTATTTCTCTTATCAATTGTAATGCATCAGCTAAATCAGTTTTGTACTCAGTTTCAACTATATATAATTATTATTCTAATTTATTAATCTTATTCAAAGACACAGTTAGGAAGATACATGGTCCATACAGATTTCAGAAAGCATTAAAAAAAATATAAACTAAATTTCTGAGCAATTATTAAGACGACTACAAGAGCTAAACGCGAGTTTTATAATGCAAAAAAGCACATGATTCACTGCAATAAACAACACTAGAAAAATATATGATATTCTTCAGGATATATGCTAGTATGATAATGTTTTGAAAACATAATACAACTAAATTTACTTGATAAAAAAAATCACGAATGTATCTCTAAAAATTTCTTATAACGAGTAAAAACCATACTAAAATACGTGCAATCATTCTGATTTTTTGGCAAATAATTCTACAAGCAACATATTAGCATCATAGTGTTTTACTTTTTTAGTCCAATCAATAGATTTTTTTTAAATTGCAAAAAACCACTCATTTCGCACTATTTGGCCCGCAGTGACTGACGTAACAACCACTTTGTAGTGCAAGCTGATTAGAACTATACGAAATTTGAACCACCACAAATAGAGTTGTTAATTTAGCTCCTGTAATCGCCTTAACAGAGGATCAAGTTTTGGCAAATGCAACCATTACATGTTTTATAAGCTCTGTACTATATCAAACTACTTGATTAGTGGATACCAATATTTATCTGCATTACCAACACTATCCTGCCCGTATCCTTATTTATTTGGGGGGGCATCTGCATTTTATCTGATGGGTCCTTGGTGGTATGGTCAATTGAGGCCCCACTCCTGAGGAAGGAGGCCTGAGTCCCAGCTGTGGGAACAATATAGGCTGATATAAAGTATTAATTAACGAGATTCCAAACTTCTTATTTATTCTTGGAAAGTACTGTATGTGATTATTAGTACAAAGGTGTAAAGTTCAAATCACACAGAACAAATAAACAAAATAAATTTAAAAAAGAACAAAGTGTTTTGCTGTAGTTATGTACTAAAAATAGGTTTTATGCCGAAACGGCTGAAATGAAACTTACGAACTGTAAATCGTAGGTTCGAACCCATTTTGACTTTGCAACTTTTTTAACCGAAAACTCGAAGACATGATTTGGCACTAGGTCTGCGCCGTGAACTACGCGGCCCACTATCTCTTACATATAGGTGGCCTGTGTCCCAGCAGTGAGAATATTATAGGCTGATTATGGCTCGTTGGTCTAGTGGTCACACACGCGACTGATGAGCTAGAGGTCCTGGATTTGATTCCCGGGTCGGGAAAAATGTAATTGGGACTCCTTAGGAATTTCTCAGTAGCAGCCACGGGGTCGGAATTTGTGCCCGGTTGATGGCAATAGGCTCGCCCCTATCACTTGGGACTTAAACATAACTGGCCAAAAATGTGGGTGTATACAACTCTGCCCAACTCTTCGAGGATTACAGGCGTGATGTTATGTTTATGATAAAGATCTTGTTTTGTTTTAGGTGGAAGATTACAGCTTGCGAGTATCAGCTGTGTTAAAAGCCCAGGGTATAAAGAAGGGGAACATAGTTGGGTTGTTGGTGAACAACTGCCCTCAGCAGCCGGCTCTATGGATGGGGATAGCCCGCCTTGGGGCTATCACCCCGCTGATAAACACGAACCAGCGAGGCAACGCTCTCATACATTCCATAAACGTCGCTAAATGCGACGCCTTGATTTTCTCTGAGGAATATTTATCAGGTAAGACACTCAAACAGGTTTTTTGTTTAAGAGTCCGCCGTATAAAATCCACTCGCTAGAGTTTAGGCAAATTCGTTGCGATCCTATGTTTGTGTGCATTGTTCATGCAGATACACGCACACACGGGTTAAGATCGAGTGTAGTGATCGCTTAAACCATTTTGATCTTTTAGTTATTTTTAAGTACCTAACATATTAAGTAGTAAGTACGGTTTAGAAATAAAAGTCATGAATTTGTGTGCTTATCACAATCAATATGTCGTCTTATTGGATTTTCCATCAGGAATTTCTCAGTAGCAGCCATGGAGTCAGGATTTGTGCCCGGTTGATGGCAATAGGCTCGGCCCCTGTTACATGGGATTTCCACAGAACTGGCGAAATGTGGGTGTACTGTACTGTTAGGTGCATCGCTGCCTATACCTTCGGGGATTAAAGGCGTGATGTTATGATGGTTAAGTCATAATTATTAGATCCACGCAGATTAATATCTAAGATGATTTTGAGGAAAGAACCGTACACATTTGACGGGACCTGGGGGTCTTAAATGGCCGCTTTAGCAGAATCGTAATATGAATCACGTTAAAAATTTAAAATTCTTGGACTTTATAGTTATGGTCATAAAGTCCATTTTAAGAATTTTATTTTTTTAACGTGATTCATGCTAAGATTCTGCGTGGATTCTGCTAAAGCGGCCATTTTAGATTGCAAACATTTGACAGTTATCGTGTACGTCGACTCATCAACAATACAATAGGGTAGATGACAAACAAAAAATTAACGTCAGAAAGATTTGCAAAAAATATTGGACACAGATTTTTTTTATTCACACAGCAACGTTAGCTTCGTTTTCGAATATATATTATATAGCGTTGTGATCGCTACCAGTAAAACTTTGATAGCTTAAATCTCGGAAACGTGACGCTTCTATCTATCCCACGGGAACGTCCTGCAAATAGCCTTTGACACTCGGCGATAATATAATTAAAAAATATATATAAATTGTTTTTGTAATCGGATCAGTAGTTCCGAATTACCCTCTACATCTAAACTTGCAAACACGCAAACCAAACATAGAATACAAACTTTACGCCGTCATCATAACATTAGTATTGAATCTGAACAAAATTTGAACAATCTCAGTAAACAAGCAAAGTTCTTTGTTTATAAAATGAAAAATTAAAAATAAACTTTTCAGATCAAAATATGGTAGTCGGCGTACAATCTCCGGAATCTAGACACGCGGGAGCGTGTCAAGCCAAGTTCTGGCGCGCAGCTCACAGTGTGTAATATTACACGAACCATTTGGAGACACTTTTGAGCCCCTCATAACTCAAAAACTATTTGACCTAAACTTGTCAAATTTGGCTCATATATTGAGACTGGCGAGATACATATGTGTTCCAAATTTTATAAACATATCTCAAACGGTTATTTAGATATTAACGTCCAAAAACCTTCATTTTTATGACTGACCTATAGATCAAAACTGTAACCCAGTTCCAGATGACCTAGAAAGTTCAAATTTGGCATGCAGGTAGGTAATTAGGTGAATACAAAGGAAAAAATCCGAAACTAGTAGATTTTTATCATTTTATTATTATTTTCACTTAACTTATAATTAGTGCCTGTAAATCTCTATATGTAGATTTTAAGATCTTTACGTGAATATATAACGAGTTGAAAAATACCCTTAATTTTTTTACCCAAATATTTCCGTTTTTGTACTTATAAATAAGAATATAGTAGATTTTCATATTTATTACGCTTAACTAACCATATTCTACAACCACTAGCGCCACCTATTATCATTCTCAGAAACTCACTCACTACAGCATGCCGCCTCCATTGATTTATTTAATTTAAAAGTAACACTAAATGGCGTATGTACAAAAAGTAATGATATCCCATCAAAACATAAATGTGAAATGAGAGCCAAGTTCAATATTATGATATATGCCTTGGTTGTTGACTTCAACGACAAAAGAGGTGAAATCTAAATGGGTGCCAAGTGCAATGGTCAGTACTGAAATTTATTTATAACCACATAAAATATCATTTTTTTCTTATAACTTAGAAAAATATAATTATTGTAGCCTAAGGTCTGACTTGGCTAGTTTTCATATACGAATTATATTATAGCCTTCGCAAATTCAACCTGTTACTTGTCGTTTCTTATTTTATTATTCCGAAAATTTGGCTTGCTGATAGAAACTAACCATCGAATATAATGATTCGTATATGAGAACTAGCCAAGTCAGACCTTAGGGTACAATATATTTTTCTAAGTTATAAGAAAAAATGATATTTTATGTGGTTATAATTAAATTTCAGTACTGACCATTGCACTTGGCACCCATTTAGATTTCACCTCTTTTGTCGGTGAAGTCAACAACCAAGGCATATATCATAATATTGATCTTGGCTCTCATTTCACATTTATGTTTTGATGGGATATAATTTACGTAGAACACGTGACCGCGCGCAGCAAAGTCATACGTCCTCACTCTGGGATGGCCCGTTCGTTACTGAAGGGAACGGTTGAAAAGGATACTACCGCGTGCAAAACAAGGGACAGAAAGAGTGCGTGCTCGCTTAGAATAAAATAACGTAAGCGCCAAATCACATATTGCTAATTACGAGAAAACCAAGTAGAAAAATAAAAAATTAAGTCAACACGATGTTAGATAATATTGTTACCTATCTATTAGGCTAAAAATCATCATCAAATTCCTTAGGGTTTCAGAGATCCAACACAAAATAAGTGCAAAACGAGTTTTTTTTGTATTTTTTTTCTATCATGATTTTTTTATCCAATCGTGTTTTCGCTTCAACAGATTTAATGATTATAAGTCCAAGTTTAATGGTGTCCAAATAGCGAACTCTTAGGTCTTATAGATACCGAGATCTAGACCGCCCAATATCACCAAAACAGCAAATATAGGCTCTTAAGATGCCAAAAGACAACGACACCTTTCAACGCTAGTCTTTCTCTCGTTTCGTTAAAATAAAGATTTAGTAAGAGTTTGTGGCAGCCGCTCGGGTCGGTCTTTAGGTTAAACCGTGCTTGCCTAGGTTGGTCTGTGGACGGGTGACCACCCTTACATACCGAGTTTCCTCCGTGCCTCGAAAAGCACGTTAAGCTGTTGGTCCCGGCTGTCATTTGTAGATCTCTGACAGTCTTTACAGGTAGTCAGTGGCCCAAAAGTCTGACAACCAGTCTTATCAAGGGTGTATCGTATTACCCAGTACTAACTGGGTTGTGGAGGTAGTCGCTCCATGTAAAATACTGGTATTCAGCTGCATCCGGTTAGACTGGAAGCCAACCCCAACATAGTTGGGAAAAGGCTAGGCAGATGATGAGTTTTTAGGTACAAGGAGTTTTTACATAGGTAGTACTACGCGGTACTCTGCATTGTAAATTGTTATTCCTATACAAATTGATGATTGGCTCAAATGATACCTATAAATTACAGTACAAAGGTTTCACGTGTAACTTGTACCATCGAACATCGTAAACAGGGCACTAAATCTCGCGTCTCATGAGTCATGATACTAAAAATGCCATAGGTAAGTACCAAAAAAACTGGTTTCCCAAGTTTTACTTAATACCATTTCCAACTGACCTGTAAAATAAAATAAAACAGGCCGATACCGAATTTGGCTTCGGCCATCATTTCTGATCTATTTACGTATTTAATGAGAGGCCTTCTTTTTGAGGTATTAAAAAAAAACTTAGTTTCCAAGAACTCTATTGATGGTGTTGAACTGACTACGATAGTTGGTGCCAAAGCCAAAACGCTTAGAAAAAAAACATTGCGTCACGTCACCTACGCTCGTTGACTGACACTTTCGTTTGCTTAACGTTCCAAATATAACCTAGTTTTCTCGCGCTTTGTTAAAATCAGTTTTTTTAGGTTCCGTTCCTTGCATTAACGTACTAAGTTCAGCGCTATTTAACCAGCGACTAGGGAAGAGCTAAAAAGAAAATCCCTCATTTTTTAAAAATTTTGTTAGTTTAGTTTTCGTTTCTTTTCGATGTATCCCTTTTACATAACATGGGACTTAAACATAACTGGTACAATTTGGGGTACACCTCTGCTTAGGCCTTACCGGAGAAACAGATATGATTCAGTACTATTTCCAATAATATTTTATCTGCTACTTATTAACAAATGAACCTTGAACCTGATTCTAACCGAGAATGGCTAGCCGAGAAAACGATTGTTTGATTCAATATAAAAGTACTTGTATCCTCTTATCATATTCACGGGTTTACCGTACCCGACTCATACCTACTAAACTATTGACCCGGCAAAGTCTACACGGCATGCGTAGTTAAAATTAAAGTAAACTAAATTAGGCAGCCGTCTGTCTGTCACCATAACACGCTAATGCCAAGTGTAATTTTGGTAACAGCTTGCCACAAAGTAAATGATAATTTTACTGCAGTGTCCAGATTGATTTAACATTTTTGTGGTATTGGTAGATGTCAACAAACCTAATAGAAGTGTACTAACAGATAGGAAGCCTCGGAGCTGGAGGTCTACTCTCTAAGCACGAAATCCGTAGTTTCGGCCGAAGTTACGGTCGTTTCCTACTCCGTATCACTTACGGACATAAGATGACGTTAGGGGCCCGAACTAAAAATGAATGACAACACGATTGGTCCATCTGTCCTTATCGCCGATCGCGATGTGTTTTTAAAACTCATGAATTCGACAATATTGGGAAATTTCAAAAGGGAGTAGGGTTAATTTCAAAGTACTTATAAGCTACTTTCGGACGGGCCCCGTGTCTTCGTTGACGGACTTGGAGAGTAGACACCCTGGATAAGACAGCGCGTCGTTGAAGTTCTAATACCACGTAACTGAAAGGAAAAAAATATAACAACAACAAAAATAGCTAAAAATTACTTTACAGGAGATTGAAAAAACTGCATAATTGTACCATGTAATATGTTCACTTAGAATTAGATAGAAATGTTGCTTGTTTCTATGATTGGCTGAAACAACGCGTCTTCCGATTCTCTAGCAAACCGCATCAAAATTCAAAATGTCAAAACCGCCTAAAATGACTTACGTGGTGTTAGAACTTCAACGGCGAATAGGCTACGTTTAACCGTCGCGTCGAGTCGATCGAAGATAAATACCAGATAACAGCTAGTATATTACCAATTGGGGTAACTGTTAATGACTCTTCAATCACTCCCCCTATCCCAATAATATTAATTTTCGGCCAGGAACTCGGAAATCATGTCTTAATCTTCCAAACATCTCTATTCTCTGTCAGTTAACATCTTAAGCACTAAGAAGCACTAAGTTCCCTCTTCCAGTGAACTCAGGATATTGCCAGTAGCTAAGATGATTACGCCTTATAGGAAGTAGGAACCACACATTGAAGAACAGTTTACCTTAACAAGACCAAAGTATGATTGATAACCAGAACATTCTGAATCATCATCGTTGACCTAATAATACACATTAAAGAGGCAAGTAATGTTAACGGCCTTGGACTTCGGACTAATACGGAATAGCAAATGAGGAACAAAAAGTGACATTTACGTATTTTGCTCCATTTGGTTTTTTTTTTAATCGGCTCAAAATGTTAAATTCTATCTGTTAACTGCCAAGATTTTATTCAAAAAGTGACTAGTTTCATAGAAAAATCGATCTGAACTGCTGCTTCCGGAATAAAGTTACATTTTTATTCAATCACAGTGATTATTAAGATTTGAATTCAAAAAGTGACATATTCTTAGGAAATACGTTGGAAGAGTCTTTAGTCGGTTCAAACCGGGTACATTTTCCCTAAAAAATAAATTAATCGATTTTAAGTTTCAAAAGGTATTTTACAAAATTATTGAATCAAATAGTGACATTTACAAGCTATTTGATATGTATATTTTTTTTCCAAATTTCATAACCAGCAAGATAACCCTATAATACATAACATTTTATACAATGATTGACACAAAAGGTTAATAAAAAATAATAAAAATTGCATAAATCAACTTGAATATTTATTTTCTCAATTTACTCAAAAAGTTAAGAACTGTAAATGACACTTTTTGTTCCTAACCTCCTCAAATGTTAGATTGTGATTTTGAATCCTCAACTTTTCGCTAATGATTTAAACCCGATACGTGTATGAAGTATGAACATTGACGAAACAAAAGGAGTATGTAACGTACGCTCTGTAGTTTCTACCTACGCTACGCTATAGGGAAAAAGCGTGAGCTTATGAATGTTAAACGCTGGCCTGACAATTTGATTGAACTCATTCTTGACTGATTCGCCGGAGCAGGCAAAGCAGTAGAAGGAAGTGGAGGAGGGCTTTGTCCAGCATTGTGATAGTATATGCTAATTTAAAAAAAAAAGTCTCAGCCGTATTCTATTATACCACGAACATATTAACGTAAAATAAATATTAAGCTAAATGTGATGGGTCAAACCTTATTGCTATGCTAGTAGTCATAAAAAAAATATCACTCAAACATTTCTTGTAAAATAATGTACCTAAAATGCTAAAGGCCACCGTAGTAACGTAAACATGTTCATTAGTAAATAATTTTCAAAGTTAGGAATAATAACTTTGTAAACCATTGAAGTAATACTTAGTAAAATTCCACTAAGTAATATTTTTATGCTAACGATACAATGTTACTTAGTATATTTGTTGACACACTTTTTTGCCTCATAAATATTGGTAAGGTTCTAGTGAGATGATTTGTTCAAGGTCGCTTTTTTCTATCTTTGATGCCCATATACAGATGAAAAACAATGTTTAATTTATTTGTGGATTAAGTTTAATCATTTAAATAAGAAGAAACAAAAATATATTTAAAAAAAAAACATCGAAATATCTATAGAAATAAAAGAGTTCTTTAAAGTTACGCTTACAATGAGTTAAGTGGCCTCATTACGTTATTTATTTTTGATGTGTGGCGTACGACACAAACCCAAGAGTAGGTAGATAAGGTACTTACTTGTAAAGTTAAACATGTCCATAACTATGTATATGTCTATTTTTTATTTTATTTATTAAGTTCCACTTTAATAATCTATTTCTCAGCAATTTATTGTTGATTTTTATTTATTTTTCACCGATTTTCATTTAGTTTATTAAATATAATGTTACTCGTATCAACATAATGAAACTCCTCCATTACAGTAACTTCATGACCTCTTCTTTGACCCGTTCTTTTTAACTTGTTTAGATATCGATACCAATAACGACTATAAAGTTTGGCTCGCTAGTTAATTTTCAGTTTGACAGTTATATACCGGATGACTTTTTTATCACTTTCCAAAAACAATGGATATATTCGGCGTAGAAGCTTATGGCTTACGTAGTATTTTTTTTTCTTTTTTCCACATCTTAGAAAAAAAATGATCCATCATCAAAAAACGCTACAAATTTCAAGTAAACTTTTCATATTAAAACATATAAAGAGAAATTTTGAAAAAAAAAAGAAATTTTCGTTTTTTTTTGAGAATTTTGTTTTTATTTTTTTTTCGCATAAAAAAAAACTAAGTATGCCATTTGCTTCTACTCCGTTCACCTATTTACCCATTTTTTTGGAATGTGATGAAAAAGTCATCCTGTATTTATAGACGGTTTTCTCATATTATCTTACTATTATTTTTCAGCTATACAGGATGTAGGCAAAGAGCTGAGTGTTACTTTGAAGCTGTTCAAATTCTCCCAGCGGCCTCTGAACTCTTCAATCCCGAAGGTTGACAGCAGTGGTGAGGGCATCTCCGATTTTACCAATTTGGTGGAGTCCACACCCCCTGCACCTTGGGCTCTGGCAGACGCTGAAGGCTTCCAAGGGAAACTGTTGTATATCTACACATCTGGAACTACAGGACTACCTAAAGCTGCTGTTATTTCTAATGCAAGGTAAGAACTTTAGGAGGAGGTTGGAATCTGCATCCTGCTGTCCTGTATTGTCTGATGCAGTAATAAATGTTAATACATTGCATGCAGTTTCCATCGAACCAGATTGTTACCTTCTTATTTTTGCCACGCTGTCAATGTATCCCGTAAAAGGGAAATGCCCATTCTTGGCCACGTTTTGCCCACCAATGTGATAAGTACAAAAAATATACCCATTTTTTAACTAAAATATTGCTATTACTTATTTGCAATGAAACCTCCGTAATTAAAAGCCGAATTAATCACGAAACTCAATCGTTTATTGCCCCATCTAACACTTCCGGTCGTTGTAAATCCTAAAGAAAACAAATAAAAAACATAAAGTCCAACCGAGTTCTATGTACAAAATAGTGTTTGTTTCTTCATCTGTGATGTCAACACTAACATCTATAGTTGGTTTCTTTCATGGGCGTCACTTGGCCAAAACCTCTTCATCAAATGGGCATTTCCCTTTTGTTATTTTATTCGTATTTTTGATTATGCTTAGCTATCTTAACTTTTATCTCAATTAAAATTGAATTCGCAGCAATTACAATAAAACAGTTTTATAATAATAATAATATAATTTAAAACATCAATAAAGCTCTCGAAATTATATTTGCTGAAATATTATCCTTACAAGTTCAAATAACGTTGTTTACCGCAAGACCATATCTTTTATTTTAAATTTTCAGATTCGTCTTCATGGCAACTGGTCTCCACTACATGGGTTTGGAAGGCGAAGACGTGTACTATTGCCCCCTACCACTGTACCACACCGCGGGGGGAGTGATAAGCGTCGGCCAATCACTGATAATGGGCTGCACTGTGGCGCTAAAACCAAAATTCTCCGCTTCGCAATACTTCCCGGATTGCGTCAAATATCAGGCCACGGTAAAGTGAACACAATTTACTTTTGGGTTGGTAAATAAAATAACGCAAGAACCTACCATTTTAGCAGTGTTTTTTATATGCCAGCCAGACTTATTTTGCTACGCTTAGTAAAGCATGCAAATTGCTGTTCATTGCTCCTTTGTTAGCAAAAGAATGAATGGAAATGTGTTCATTGAAGAATGATCGTTCACACTTTTTAACATAGCTTACGATGTTGAAGCGAATCGATAACAATAATAACTACTTAAGAATGAAAAATCGAGTCGTGAAATTCGATTTATGTTATGGCACAGCTCTAACAGCTGGATCGTGTAATATTTTGTACGGTTAGAGGAGCCTATAAAGGGTGGAAAAGACACCGTCGCGAATACGCTAAGAGTTTGATGAGTAAGTGCTAGCACTTACTCATTAAAACTCGGCGCAAACGGGCCACTAACCACAGCCACCGGTGGCTGTCGCGCGCTACATACCGTGAGACGCCGAAACAGCTGTAGCGAGTGACCGCCACCGGCCACACGTGTGTGGCGAGTTTCAACAAAATGTATGAAAAAACGTGTGAACTGCTTGTCGTTGGCTACCGGTGGCTGTGGTTGGTGGCCCGTTTGCCCCTAGCCTACATAATTCTGAACAAAATAAATGGAATATTATAGATCAGATGAACATGATTATTTTAAACTAATATTTATTTTTATAAACAAATAAACATTTATTTGTGTTCTAAATTAAAAAATATATTTAAAAAAAAAAACTTTTTTTTAGGCTGTATTATTGAACTTTTGCTTCTCGTCCAACATGGCGAAAGAAAAGCGCGGAAAAATTAAATTAAGTTTCCTAGTACTTAATTCATGACAAAAATATTTTTCGTTCTTTTATTTTATTGTTTATCTAAGTGTATTGAAAAACGTCGTTTGATACACGTGGACATTTGTTATTGCAGTCCTCGGCTCAATAAAATATCTCCACTTGTATCAAAATGTACTATTCTATGACAATTCTGACAAATGAAGGAATTGGTTGTGAAATTCGTCTACTCGACAACCGTTAACAGCGCAATGAAAATATTCTCTGCGCTGCCGAATTGTCATTAGGATTGTGAGTGGTTTTAGGTATAATTATGTATAGGCAATATCATCAAACGTTTCTATTAACTATACAACAAGTTTACAAGGTCACTAGGCTTATCTACATAATTGACATTACTATTGTACCTATGGCGCATAATTATTTGTGCCATCGCATGGCTGCCGTTGTGCAAGCAATTTATTGTGAATATTTTAATGTCAGAGTCAGTGAAGCATTTATATTGTAGTAATTAAATGTTTATTCTACAGTACAAAAAAAATTAAACAGTACATGGTTCAGCGCATGTTTACCGCCGAAGTATAGGCAATCAATGATCAGTGTTGATTCCACCAGTAGCTATTAGCTATTGTGAAACATTTTGACTACATGTTTAAAGCAATCCTTTCTACATCTTTATAGTCTCCGCCAGATAACTGAAAATTTAAGATCATTAACCCGCATACATTTATTCAAATACATAATTCCGAAAACAGAAATAATGACATTAACTTGTCCCGAAACGACCTTTATCGTGATCCTTGACTTTTTCTAGTAATTAAAAACGATCCATAATGTATTGTCGGGGTACCTACGCACAGAAATTAAGGAAAGAGCAATGACCTTTAATTCTTACTTATCTGGCGGAGAGTACGTAGTTAATATGACTTTTTTTGATAATTATTCATTTCTAGGGTTCCGTACTCGCGTTTCCCGAAGGGTAACCAACGGGACCCTATTACTAAGCCTCCGCTGTCCGTCCGTCTGAAATTTTCACAGTATGTGTATTTCTGTTGCCGTTGCCGCTATAACAAAAAATAATAAAAATTAAAAGTGGCTCCTCTACTACGATGGTACGGAACCCTCTATGTGCGAGTCCGACTCGCACTTTGCCGGTTTTTAAACAATAATGAATAAATAAATTGTATCTATTCTTGATTATTTTACAATGTATGGGTAAACGTTTTGTATGGTGTCGGACGTAACGAATAGCACCATCCCATATCTTCCCGTGGGTGTCGTAAGAGGCGACTAAGGACTTACCAGAGAATGGGTAGCAGCGTTCTCTGTGCTTTTGTAACAACCGTACTGCGATCGCCAACCCGGATGCCAAGCGTGGCAATTATGGTAAAACCTCCCCTTTGGGGGAGGCTCATGTCCAGCAGTGGACGACTTTCGGCTGAAATGATGAGTGATGATGATGTATGGGTAAACAGGGATTCTCTATTCAAAATATGTTTCCTCTTTAAAACAAGTTTTACCCATAGCATTAGCATATATTGCCTTCACATTTTTTCCCAGTATTTTTTTTTTTACAATAATGTTCACGTTCCATTCAACAATGTCTATTCAACCCGCAGGCTGCCCACTACATCGGTGAGATGTGTCGCTACATCCTAGCCACGCCTCCCTCTCCAGCTGATACACAACACAAAGTTCGGGTCATTTACGGCAACGGGCTGAGACCACAGGCAAGTAAACCTAACTTATAAAACAGGTCCGTGACTAATTGATAGACAAAAAGCAGCCTTAAGCATAAGTAAATACAGACGTTATTTCAAATAGATAATGATAGGTGAGGTTAAGAGATGCTGAATATAGAATATTTCTAAAAGTATCCATGCCATAAATATGTTGTTAAAGAAAAGCGCAGGCCAAAGGTAGTTTAAAAAAAACCGTTGCTTATGCCCGGTAATAGGATATATTATGCATGATTTTTGGAGTGAAAACTTCTTTAGGCGCGTTGAGCACTTTTTGGGTGAAGGAAAAACATTGAACTCATCGTCACGTAACGTAACGTGCGGTCACGCTTCGTAGCACTCGTAGCATCCGCTACGGCGTAGCACCACATAGGCATGCGCGGGGCATAACCAGTACTACGACTGGGGCGGGGCCTGTGTACTTTTTGTTTCCACTTCTATCGGCAGTCCCCAAAGACTGCCCCGAATTTTTGATCACTCTAAACAAAGCGTATTAACATCAGAAATAGCAAAGTTAAATTATTTTTTTAATATCTATAAAAAATGCTAAGTTATAAGCATTTGAAACTGCTGATTAGAGAGAGAGATCCGATACAGCGAATGACGTCATTCGCTCCATCGACTTACAAAATCCGTACTAAATTCCGTTTATCTAGAAAGAGATAAATCAAAATTTAAATGGTTATAACTTTTGTATTGTTTGGCCGATTTATGTTTTGTTTTCGCTTTTTGTCATTATTTTTATAGTACTTTAACATTTCGTATCGAAATAAAAAAAAGAAAATTTATGCATATTTCCCTATTGGTTAATTGGGGCAATTTACGGCAGCTATCAGATGACTAAATCAAGATACATAAAATTTAATCAAAGTATCATGTTTATATGCTCAATAAGGCAAAGATCTAAGCCGTGCTGAATTCAGCTGCCATATACATGCAAGATACATGGTAGGTAACTCACATACATACAAATCAATATCTGCAATATCCAGTTTTTGTGATAAACCAAATATTCCCAAGACTCATGAAGATAATTGGCAATTGGTTAACTAATAAATTGTCTTGTTAACCAACAAGTTCAATAAAAGACGAAAACATTGAGTAGATTTAGGAAGTTTCTACATAATTTATGAACCTACAAAAATATAATGATGCCTCATTTAGATCGGGGCGAATTAGTATCTTTATAATACCTTTGTAATTTGAAAGTATACCTGTATCGATTTTTTTCTGTTTTACCGCTAATTATCAATTTTATGCATAAAATATGATACAAAATGGCTTGTAACGGTAATTAATGAATATTTAATTAAAACATTTAAAGTTTCTACCAAACAAAAGGTGTAATGCGTACTGAAGTGAATTTGTAAGAAGGTTGAATGGTACACAATTAACTTACACCTGTATGTAACCTGTTAAAAATATGCAAATTACGGTCAGTCAGTGCCCTCCTATCATTATGATAATTCAAGGAGAACTAATGCACAGTTAGCGGTCAAACGGGCCTAAGGTATGCACATATTTGGATGGACCTGATTCAGCACTGGTTGGCAATAGCCGGGTGTCAAAATAATGGGTGTAAAAGAACATTTAACGAAGCCGTATAGCACTTGTTCTCACCGTCATTGCGTTTTCATTTGTGTTCGAGACTATACCTGGGAATCTTCTAGTTAAGGAGATATTGGGAATCAAAGTTGCAACATTTTCACAAGTTTTTTTTTAATACAAGTTTTATAGTACATTACTGCAGCGGCCAGCAACAAAGGCATTGATGGACGAATGTGTAATGGTAGGCCAAGGCGAAGCCAAGGCACACATACGTAAGTCCATCAATGCCTAGTTGTGGCCAAGACTTGTATAGCACTTTTCTCAAATAATGTGAGGAAATTAAGATAAACTCTCGCGTTGAAGAGATCATTAGTTTTTTTTTTCAATAAACCGCTATCTATTTGCAAGCCAATTCGAAATGCAAATAAAACCTTTGATAAGTTACCTCCTTGGTTACCATGTTTCGGAGTAAAGATCGTTCCATTTTTAAATAACACGACAGATATGAGTTTACTACCTATGTAATTTATTTGGCCGATAAACACGACAGATGTGGATTTTCATACAACTTTTGCCGGCCGCTGATCGCATGTATCTGGCCAGTAGGTACAGCAATTTCGATTTATCTCGAAGAAGGTTGTCAAAATAATGCTCAAATTTCTAAGCATGTTTGCTTCAATTGTTGATCGAAGCATGTTTGAGAAAAATGTTACAACTTGAACTTTAAACACCTCTTCGACCCCCGGTACTATTCAATGCATTCATCAGCACAATGTTTTGAGTGCGTTACATTGAGTCCTACAGTAAAACGTGTATTTTCACCCCAAAACAAAAGTTGTTTCCCAGAAATCATTTTTTCGTAGTTACTTAGATGTACAGAAGTCCATTAACACCCTGCATACATTCGACCCGAACAAGTATGGAGCACCTCTTGTTGGCAAATTAGCATAAAATATCGAATTATAATTTAGTACATTGAACTTTGACCAAGGTTAAGACAAACGTTATTTACGTTTATCAATACACAAATGACGCAGGAATTTGTGTTGGTTCATTAATCATTAACCGATGTAATTATGCGTGTAGGTAGAAACTTTTTTCTTTGTACTTTTATAGACTGATAAAAGAATAATAATAATAAACAATGAATTCTTTCTTTGACAATGAGTTTACAATTTTATTTATGTACACACAAAATACTTAACAGGACATTACATTAAGATAGAAGAGCACAAAGTTTTATGTTGTTCGTTATACTAGAAATGATTCATTCCTTGCCCGTGGTACAGTTGGCTAGGTCCGGTTGACTGGACCATGGTAAAAAAAAATAACAGTGTTACAGTTGACTGGACCATTTTTTTTTCTGTGAACCGTGGTACAGTTGACCGGACCAGGGTTAATTTTTTTTTAACAATAGTACTTTAATAAAATTGTGGATGGAATGTACAGTTAAAATGAAAAGTTTTAAAGACTACATACAAAGAATACAAGCCTTTTATAATTTCAATAAGTCTATGCGGCGGGTGAACCGATACACCCAGAATCGCACATTCCACAAGATGAGAGGTGGGTTTATAGGGCTTGGGAGCGACCGGACCAAGGTGTGGCTGACACGCACCTGCCGGATGATGATGCAATGTGTTCGTTCTGGCGCAGCATCTGGTCGGTGCCTGTCAGCCATGCCGAGGGTGAATGGACTTGGGTGATTGAGCGGGCGTGCGATCCAGTATCAGAAATAGGGGCCATTACTATAAGCCCCAAAGACGTAGCTCGTGCAGTCCGTCCGTTGCCTAACTGGAAATCTCCAGGGCCGGATGGGCTGCACAACTTCTGGATAAAGCAAGCAAGCGGGCGGGCGGGCGAACTTCGTTTCACCTCTTTACATACTTCGGTTCACACCGCGAGCTACCGAAAAAGCCGAACGAAGTATGAAAAGGGCCTCGTTCGCTTCGCTCGCCCGCCCGCTAGCTGGCGGTGTGGCCTGCGCTTAAAATGGTTCACAAGGTCGCACGCTCGCCTGGCGACCCTGTTCCAGTCAGCCTTAGAGTATGGGTCGCTGCCAGAGTTCCTGACAACAGGTATGACCCACCTGTCTCCCGACAGTCTATGAAGTTCTTACATCCATTTTGAGAACTAAAATTAGCAAACATATAGATGACAATTCTGTCATGTCCGCTTCTCAGAATGGAAGTAGAAACGGGTCCCATGGTACTAAGGAGCTACTCCTCACTGATATGGCCATTAGTCACCAGGTTCGCCGTTCCCGAAAGGATCTGTCGACATGTTGGATAGACTATAAGAAGGCCTATGACTCGGTGCCACATACATGGCTCATAAGGGTGCTAGAGTTGTATAAAGGTGATGCAACTCTGCGCATCTTCCTGATGTCGTGTATGGGGCAATGGAGGACAGTCCTTCGCTATCCAGGATGTCGGCAAATTCAGAGGAATAGCGACCCGATAAGGATAGAGTGAGGTATATTTCAGGGCGATAGTTTGAATCCACTTTGGTTCTGCTTAGTCTTGAATCCTCTTAGGATTCAGGTCTAGGCTATCGGTTGTAGAAAGATGGTCAGGTTATATCTCACCTCTTTTACATGGATGACCTAAAACTCTTTGCCCCAACGATTTGCGACTGATGGAGTTACTGAAGGTAACTGAAACTTTCTGTACCTAGCGCCATCAGGATGGAATTTGGTGTGGACAAATGTGCGGTCATGCATGTAAAACGAGGGGAGATTGTGGAATCTGTGGGAACTCAGCTCTCGGATTCCATAATTCTTCGATCCCTCTCAGCAACCGATACCTATAAGTATTCGGGTATGTCGGAAGCGCTGGGCGTCAATGTTGCTGACATGAAGCAATCGTTGAAGGAGCACTTCTTTGCCCGTCTAAAAAAAGTAGGTATTTAATAGTCTTTTATCAGATGGCAATAAGGTGCGTGCCTTCAACGGTTGGGTCATGCCGGTTTTGATGTACTCTTTCGGCATACTCAAATGGACTCAAACAGAACTAGACGCCTTGGATACGAAGGTCGTAAATTGTTGACGGCATATCGAATGCATCACCCACATTCTTCGGTTATGAGACTGTATACCCTCGGAAGTGTGGGGGTCGAGGGTCACCCCGCTCTCCATAATAATAATAGCACCTATAGTTATATCTGGATATAATTTAGTAATTAATTAATTAGTTATTAATTATTCTTCTATTAATTATGACTGTACCAGCGAAAAAATACTTTTCGATAGTTCGGATAATTGTACCAGAGAAAATTTTTTTCTTCCATAGTCCAGTCAACCGTACCAAGGAACAATAAAAATCTTCCGTAGTCCGGTCAACTGTACCAAGGAAAATATGTTTTTTTGTAGTCCAGTCAACAGTACCAAGGAAAAAAAAATTTACCCGCTGTCCGGTCAACTGTACTAGCCAACTGTACCACGGGCAAGGAATGAAATGATTATTGTAGGAATTAGCTGATTTTGCACAGTATGATGAGAATAGAGATGGTAAATCTATACCTATATTAAAAAGAGATAAAATTTGCTTGTAAATTTGTATGTAGGAGGTAATCTTCGGAACTGCTGATCCGATTCATAAAAATCTTCCACTAACAGGAAGCTACATTATCATATGCTACATTTAAAACGTTCTCGTGGGTTAGTTCTCGTACACAAAGGAAGCGAAGCCGCGAGCACAAGCTAGTTGATTACTAAAGACATTATTTTTGGACAGTTTCCAGATGGACTTAAGTTTTTTGTTACCACACCGGTTCTTAAGAATCTTTTTCATCACTGTGGTCGATATGTTTTTTCATTGACTCATTGACAATATTTATTATAAGTTTTATTCATACTTTGTTCAAATGATTGCAGATCTGGAAAGACTTCGTTAAAAGGTTCAACATTAAATCGGTGACAGAGTTCTACGGAGCGACAGAAGGGAATGCCAATATTGGTAAGCAAACTTAATATTATAATAACTTAGGCTAGGCTTTGATTTGTCGTATTATTATTCGGTCATCATGATCTCAACCATTTTACGACTGATAAAAGCTTACAGCATCAATAGGGAATACCTATGCATAATTTTTTTTTTTGATTTCGATACGGAATGTTAAAGTACTTTCAAAATAATGTCAAAAAGCGAAAACAAGACAAATCGGACAAACAACACAAAAGTTATAACCATTTAAACTTTTCTTTCTAGATAAACGGAATTTAGTATGGAGTTCGTACGTCGATGCAGAGAATGACGTCATTCGCTTTATCGGATCTCTCTGTCCAATCAGCAGTTTCAAATGCTTATAACTTAGTATTTTTTATGGGTCTCCCTTGTTTGACCGAAAGGAATTTGACAAATTTTCACTTCCCAAAAAATGTTTCGCATAATTTCATTTGCCAAATCTATTCACAAAAAATTGTAACGCAAACCTAATGTTTGGGAAATTAACGTTTAAACTATAACTTGTTTACCAACTAGTACTTTTAACATTTTTTATTTAGTCAAATATTTCAGTTGGAATAACAGTTTTTACGCAAAATCAAATAAGCCAAATATTTAGTATCTTCCTTTCCTATTCAGTCTTTAAAGTGGCACCAAATATCTCGAGGTTACAGTTTTAACCTAACCTAACCATTTTTATTAAATAAGTAATTATCCTATTCTAAATAGTTCAGTTCCGGGTAACCTACTAAAAACAATATCTTTTTTCTATTAATGCAAGTCGTTTCTGCCACTCGCCGGCCGCTGCCGCGGCACCGCTCGCTTCGCTCGCTCGGCTCGTGCGTAGGAGGTCACAGTTTTAACCTAACCTAACCTACCCATTTTGTTTAAAGAAGAAATTAACCTAATCTAAATAGTTGAGTTCCGGGTAACCTACTAAAAACAATATCTTTTTTTCTATTAATGCAAGTCGTGTCTGGCACTCGCCCGTTTGGATACTCCGAAATAAAATTGCTAATGTCCATTGCAAAAAAAATAAAATTGTACTTAATGTAAAAATATTTTGCATTAAACAAATGATTATATTAAAATAAAATTGCATTTTTTAATTAAATAATTCCCAAAAAATCTTATTTTTGCCTATATTTTTTTTGTCTTAACAAATCATTTCACCAAACGTTTATTGTCTAAAGATTGTTTGCTGTAATAAATGATTTGATTAAAGACCAAATGCCATAATGACTTTATACTTGGTAATATTTTGCCAAGTAAAAATTTGACCAAATAAAAATATGCGTACTAAAATCATTCGAAAGATTGCAATGGTATAAAAAAAAGGTGCTAAAATTTGTTTGGGTAATGAAATTTTGTCAAAATCTTTTCGGAAAAACGGCAGGATCCCATTTTTTATAGCTATTAAAAAAATAATTTCACTTTGCTATTTCTGATGGTAATACGCTTTGTTTAGAGTGATAAAAAAAATCATGCATATTTTCTATTAGTGTCTGCATTTTTCCGAAGCTATGCTAGTCTTTCACTAACAGTAGGTCTACTTTATATAAAAAAAAACAAAAGTCTATATCTACTCATGATGATGAACGGGAAACGGGATCGGAACGTGGTGGGAACGTTAATAGGCTGATGATGATGATGATCATCATCAGCCTATTAACGTTCCCACTGCTGGGACACAGGCCTCATCTCTATGAGAGTGAATGGGCTGTAATCTACCACGCGGGCCCAGTGCGGATTGGTAGATGTCACATGTCTTCGAATTTTTTGCTTCTAGGACATGCCGGTTTCGTCACGATGTTTTCCTTCACCGTTTTGAGAGCAGTGGTGATGAAATAAATTATACAAAGTAATGCGCCTGTCTGGGTTTCGAACCCACGACTTACTGTACGTAAGTCGGGGCCGCCACCACTGCTCTCTATCTACTAGATATCAGTTAAATAAAGATTCAAAATATTTATTACAGCTAACGTTGACGGAACGCCGGGTGCCATCGGTTTCGTGTCACGGATCTTCCCGAAAGTCTACCCTATCGCCATCATCAAAGTGAACCAGGAGACCGGGGAGCCCATCCGGAACGCACGGGGACTTTGTCAGGTAACACTTTTTGTATTAAGTACACACATCAAAAAAAGTTTGTGATCACTAGCATAAGCTGATATAATTTTTTAAATTGAACTTTATCAAGAAAAATTCTTTGTTGTGTGTTTTCTTTAAATAGAAATACCCTGTTTAAAATAAAAAATAAGCACAATAATAAATAATAACAAGAAGAAAAAATCATAATATAAGCTACCGTAACAAAAAAGATTTCGATTTTTCAAAGCGGTCGCAAACTTTTTTGATGTGTGTACTTATGTAGATCGAATGATTATTGACGACAAGTAAGCGAATTTCTTACCTTGGTTTTCTAAGATAGCAGTGGTCAAATTTATGGCACGCGGAAAGTAGCCTTAATAAAAAATTACAATATAATAAATTGTTCATAACTCTTAGACATTCATCACAAACCATGACTACCAGTAAAAAAAAATGGTGCCAGGTTCTTGGAGTTTAACAAAAATGAAATGGTGTGACAAAATTGTGTTACTCTGCCTGTACTTGAACGTCATCTCCAAGTACGAAAGGTTGCTGCAAGATTTTCGTCTGTGAGTGACAGCTTGTCGATGTGCCTCCTTACAAACTTCATGCAATTTTTTTCCGCGAATCTCTATTTATTCAACCTTTTTTTTTAACTCAAATGTTATCTAATCCTATCAACAGCTAGCAGATCCCAACGAGCCAGGCGTGTTTATCGGCAAGATCC
The DNA here is from genome assembly GCA_905147715.2 of Xestia xanthographa. Lineage (NCBI taxonomy): Eukaryota > Metazoa > Arthropoda > Insecta > Lepidoptera > Noctuidae > Xestia > Xestia xanthographa. The sequence continues at coordinate 18,930,650 of LR990655.1, read as the reverse complement.
AAGCAAGCAACCCAGCGCGCCAGTACCTCGGATACGTAGACAAGGCCGCCTCGGACAAGAAAGTGGTCAAGAACGTGTTCCAATTCGGTGACGCCGCCTTTATATCGGGTAAGTTTGTTCTAAGCTCAGTGTTTATTGGTTCGTAACCCGTAATGAATCGACCAAAAATGAGTTCAGTCTACTTCTAGCCGACCAGATTCAGCTGACTAAGCCGATCTTTTTAAGTTCATCTGAACATTTATTTTAAGGTGGAAGCGCCAGGGTAGCCCCCGAAATTCAAATTTGGTTATGTTTTTTGCAATTTATGTACTATCGAGGACACTCCCGCCTGATCACCACTAAGCTAATTTTTGCTTGCACTCGCAACATAGAAACGCTCTCTAGCCCCGCCCCGTTGACTTAGTATAGAAATAATGAATGAAAGACAATACCGATCGGCCGAGCGCACTGACGACGCACGCCAAACGAGAGTTTTTATTGTTATTTTGCGCGCCAAAGTTAACGCTTTCCTAATAGATCCAAACTTTAAGGGGGCGTGGCTCGGCCTACGCATGATTTAAGGTTGAACTGCGCAACATATTTTCCATACAAATTTCGGGGGGCTATTACTCCACTGTTTGACATGGTACATCTAAAGTTAAACATGATATCGTTTTGTCTCATTATTAATTGTGTCTGTACGGAAACAGAATAGTAAAATAAAAAGCCATTAAAAAGTTACGAGCTACCAAAGATTCATTTTTATTGCCAATTTTAACGTAACTTTGGGCGTAAATTAGAAATAAAAGAAGTGTCAAATTTCCAAAACAAAGTCGGTACCGACACAGCACAATTATCGAAGAATTCAATAAATTTTATTTGATAATGATTTATGCAGTGGTTTTTTCATAAAATTCGATTTCCCAAAAGCCTTTTCATATTTTTTTACGCGCGCCTTTTACTATGAATTTTCGTGCATCTCACTGAATAATGTTTCCCCCGGTGCGGTGCGGGAGGGTGACACGCGATATTGACATGTCCTTCGTTTGATAGAAGAATAAGACCTATATTTCTGTCCTTTTCATTTCATGCATGACGTCAGTGACGTGTCATTTGTTTTTCGCTGAAGTTGAAGGGCCTGTGCATTTTTATTGCACTCCTATAATGTGTGCGTTTCGATGGCGCGACCACGGCATTATTTTTTTTTAAACTATATGGCAAGATTTTGTAAAAAAAATAATTTAAAATTTAATATTAATTAATTAATTAATTTTAAATTTCACATTCAGAACATTTTGAAGGTGATAAGCGATACCGTACGTATGCTCCTGAAATATAAACCTAGGATTTTTATATTTTTTTTACAAATTCAATCTGTTATTTACCTAAATTTCAGGTCTCTGCAACGCTTAGTTTTTAAGATTTCCGTGGCCGCGCGGTTCTCCGCCTTTCGATGGCGTGGCCACGTTCAAACCCTTATTATAACTTTTTAACCATAACTTTGACAAATTTAAGGTTTTGGGAAATTTGAACCACGTACATACATATTTTTACAAAATCATGGCATAGTTATTAAAAAAAAAAACGCCGTGGTCGCGCCATCGAAACGCACACCCTATAATATGGTGTACCTACTTATTTAGAAACTTTATATAGGTACATAAAACCTTCACGATATAATTTTTACTTTTCTTCTGATCTGTCACTTCTCTGTCTTGTGTTCACTAAATTTATATAGAATGAGAGGTTTTCCTTTTGAGGTTTTAAAAAAAAAACTTAGTTTCCAAGAACTCTATAGATGGCGTTGAACTTACTATGATAGTTGGTGCCAAAGCCAAAACGCTTGAAAATAAAAACATTGTGTCACGTCACATACTCTCGTTGACTGACACTTTCATTTGCTTAACCTTCCGAATATAACCAACATTTCTCGCGCTTTGTTAAAATCAGTTTTTTTAGGTTCCGTTCCTTGCATTATCATACTTACTCATAGCGCCATCTATCCAGCGACTAGGGAAGAGCTAAAAAGAAAATCCCTCATTATGAACATTTTTAATTTAATTTAGTTAGTGTACAACAACAACTAATTTGGTGACTCCGACGTGATACGCCCTGAAAAGGAAATCCTAAACTTTATCAGGCCAAGGAAATCCACAGTACCACGATGACAATATAAAGCAGTCGTCTGCCGTCTGTCTCCGTGGCAGGAATAATCGTAATGCCCCATGGTGACCCAGTTCGGATCAATCCTTGATTGTTTGCAAAACAGTTTTTTTTTTAATTCAACATTCTTCCTTCTAGGTGATATCCTAGTAGCAGACGAGCTAGGGTACCTGTACTTCCGCGACCGAACAGGCGACACGTTCAGGTGGCGCGGAGAGAATGTCTCCACGACGGAGGTGGAAGCTGCCATCTCTAGGGTCGCCGACCACAGGGACGCTGTCGTTTATGGCGTACTGGTGAGGACTTATTACTTGTTTTGTTACTCAGGATGGGGTACATAATATCGTGCCCTGTCCTTAGGCCCTACTCCCTAACACTTCGTCCTTATATTCGGATCTATCAGTCTCTCTCACTCGCACTCATCTGCAGACGTGCGCGAGAGGGAAGGATAGATCCGAATATACGGAGGAAGTGTAGGGTAGGTATATGCATGTTTTTTTATCACTCTAAACAAAGCGTATTAACGTCAGAAATAGCAAAGTGAAAATAAGTTTTAAATATTTATAAAAAATACTAAGTTATAAGCATTTGAAACTGCTGATTAGACAGAGAGATCCGATACCTTTTATGACGTCATTCGACATATTACTATCGACGTACAAAATCCATACTAAATTCCGTTTATCTAGAAAGAGATGGAAACAAAAATTTTACTGGCTATTTTACTTTTGTGTTGTTTGGCCGATTTTGGTCCTGTTTTCACTTTTTGTCATTATTTTATAGTAAGTATTTTATTTTTACATTCCGTATCGAAATAAAAAAAGAATATTTATGCATATTCCCATTGATGAACGCTATCGAGGGGCCGAACTACTTCTGACTAATAGAACTTTTATATAAATGTATACGTAGTTTATTACTTGAACAATGACTTGCTTGCATCATACGGTATTATGCATACAAATGCAACAGAACCTATTACATAATTACTGACCGCTGGGTAGGTAATGGTTTACTACAAATGCCACTTACGGGATATCTTCCGTGATGATTGTTTATTTTTGAGCTCCCGATATTTCGACGCTAAAATAAACAATAATCACGGAAGATATCCCGTAAGTGACATTTGTAGTATAGTTATGAACCGTGAAAGCTTAGAACAGTGTTTGAGGTACAGTACCCGGCACGTAACTTGGCAAGAGTCGTTAGATGCGCAGAAGTCGTTTTTTAGGTCTCTTTGGCGGTCAAGCGGGACGCGGGGTATGAAGTAGCGCCGATCCGAGCGCGCGATTGGCGCGTCAGTCGACCCCTGCCTCCCGCACCGCGTCTACATTCCGTTCGCTCCCGATTACACTTGCGGTGCTAGTGCACGAGTACTACTCTACCCTTTGTTTTTGTTACGAGTTCAGTTTTAGTTTTAAATTAAGTTTTTGTTACGAGTTATTGTTATTGTTGTTGTTTTAAATTTAGTTTTTGTTACCAGTTGTTGTTATCGTTTTAAATTTAGTTTTTGTTACGTTTTTTACAATGCCAGGACCAAATACCCTTTTACGCAGACATGCCAGATACGATGTGTACTAAACAGCATGGAGAAAGAAGCTCAAATTGAAAAAGAGACGGTAAAACGGACTGCAGAAGCAACTAAAACGTCAGAAAGAACAGTAAGACGTATAGTTAAAGAAGTTAGAAATTCCGAATTCCTCACTGTCATTAGGACACCGGGAAAAAAAGGAATAGAACAAATATAAAAAAATACATACATAAAAAAATGCATCAGTATTATGTTTTATTTATAACACCTAATAAAAGTCACGAATTCCTCTGCTTTGTTTAACTACATGATTAAAAATAAATGATGGCAATAACCAAAAATGACAATCAATAAAATTTAAGTGACTAGTTATTTGTTCCACTAAGTGTACGATGCGCGAACTTGCCCCCACTCCGCCAAAACCTTGCCAACTTACGTGCCGGGTACTGTAATGGTTTGGCTTACAATTCTGAGCCGAGATAAAATGCAAACATCATATATACAGGGTGTAAAACACCTCTTCACGAAGCCGCAAGGCACTGTCTTGTTCTCCCCGTCATTGCGATCATTTTTTTGTTCTACATCATACCTGGGAACCTTCTAGTTACGGAGATATTGGGGGTCAAAGTTCCAACTTTTTGATAAGTTTTTTTTTTTTTTAAATACAAGTTTTTAATGTAAGTTTTTTACTCTAAACACCTCCACGACCCCCGTACTATTCAATCCATCCATCAGCACAATGTTTTGAGTGCGATACATTAAGTTCTACCACAAAACATGATTTTTCACCCCAAAAAAAAAGTCGTTGCCCAACAATAATTTTTGCGTCAAGTTACTTAGTTTGGTGTACTGAATGCTTGGTTGACGGCTTCGTGATGAGGTCTTTTGCACCTTGTATACATAAATATAAATAGTAATACATATAATACATAGTGTCGCATAAAATAAAGTAGCTTATCCAATCGTAACTGTCTGTGTGATAACATTGTTTTTCTCAACTCCGCAAGACACGGTTTCCATTTATTAAAGGATTTATTTTTATTCCTAAAGTTTGATGTGTATTAAACATAAATATTAACTTTATGTATATGAAGAAACCTCAACATTTTTCAACTCGTTAAACCAACCGAAGAAGGGGCGGGTCATTAGTGAACAATATTGACCATCCAAGATTTCATCACGCCACATTCGTTATGTGAATGAAAAACTATTAGCTGCCAAGAATTACATAACTAGGCCTTCATTGACTCATTGTGTATCAACATTGTAGTATTTACTCCTATGTTTACTACTAATAGGACTGGCTCGTTGGCCTTGTAGTAAACAGAGGCCCTACTCTCTAAAGTTTTGTCTTTATATTCGGATCTATCTGTCTCTCACACTCGCACTCATCTGCACACGTGCGCGAGAGAGACGAATAGATCTGAATATACGGACGAAACGTTAGAGAGTAGGGCTTCGGGCCTTTTTGGTTCGTTCCGAGTGTCTGTCATGGCGTAAAGCCTGATTTACATTGGTCAAAGACAGTGGCGAGTGACCAGCACCTAGACAGTGGTGTCGATTTTGTTGTGCACAAACTAAACTTAATTTAGGCTATTGCTATCTTTTACTCTCTAATACAACGAGAAAGAGACGGACGTCATTTAGAGCTGTCAAAGGACCATGGGCAAAAATGTATGAAGCCTGGGCTCACCCACCAACAGAGATGAGAACACTTTGGACATACTTGTACAACACTAAATATAAAGATATAAACTCATTTTTGTGAAGAATCCATGGGGTTTTTTGCTATAAATATTTTTCTCGTACCATAAATAAGCTATAATCCTGTAAAGTAATGCTGTTTTGACATTGTAATTTTTGTTGTTTTACATCTAATACTAGTTTTAATTCTTTGAGGAGCTCGTGGCAAAATAATAACAGCCACTCGCGTCGATCTTAAGATTAAGCCGTGCTTGCCAAGGTTGGTCTGTCGATGGGTGACCACTCCACTACAGTGAGTTCCGAGTTTCCTCCGTGCCTCGGAAAACACGTTATGCAGTTGGTCAAGTCTTATTTGAAGATCTTTGACAGTCGTTACAGGTAGTCAGTGGCCCAAAAAGCCAATACCAATTGTCTTTTTCTACAAAACCTATTTAGGTGCATATCTTTTTTCTGCAATGGAATTGAAGGTAATGCCGATAGTAACAATTTAAGTACGAACAAAATCCTTTACAATGGCATATGCCATAACTCTGTTGGAAACTGAGCCCAATTTGACTCATGGTCCTTTAGTTGGAACTAATATTTTCATACAAATGAAGGGTGCACGTAAAAACATGTCGACTAAAAACGCGGTGAAGCGCAAGGCATAAACTAGTTTGACATCTATAACTTAGTTCATAGCTATAGCCGTCCTTTTGTCGCACTGCCTTTTAGTAAAAGATAGCAATGGCCTAAATTAAGTTTAGTTTGTGCACAACAGAATCGACACCAGTGACTTGTTTACTCGCCACTGTCCTATCGGTGGTCCTGTCCTTACTCACTGTACTTATCTACTTCGCTAAATACTTGACCAATGTAAATCGGGCTTTAGGCGTGCTACATACCCGATTGGCGCAACGGTAGTGAGGCTGCCTTACGTTCTTGGGGTCCCGGGTTAAAATCCCGGTAGGAGCAAATGTTTGTGTGGTAAGCATGGACATTTATTTCCGAGTCATGGATGTTTATACACACATCAAAAAAAGTTTGTGATCACTAGCATAAGCTGATATATTTTTTTAAATTGAACTTTATCAAGAAAATAACTTTGTTGTGTGTGTGTTTTTTTTAATAGAAATACCCTGTTTGAAATTAAAAAATAAAAATATATTTTTTATCTACACTTTACACTAATATTATAAAGAGAAAAGATTTGTGTTTTTGTGTGTACGTTTGTAATAATTAAACTCAAAAACTACTGCGTCGATTTCAAAAATTCTTTTACCATTAGAAAGCTACATTCACTCTGAGTAACATATTTATAGGCTATATTTTATCCCCTTACTACCACGGAAACGGGAATTAAGCGGGTTCAACCGCTTGACGTCCGCTAGTTTTTTTATGAAAACGTAACAAAAAAGCTTTCGAATTTTCAAAGTGATCACAAACTTTTTTTGATGTGTGTATGTATGTATAAAAGTATGTATTTACAAACAAAAAGTATTTAAGTAGTATATCAACTATTCGGTGTCCACGACACAAGCCTCGTTGCTTAGTGTGGCACAAGATGGCGCTGTGTGTAATGTCCAGCGATATTTATTTATTTACTTGTTCAGGTCAGCATAATTCAGCTCCTGAAAATGTGTATAACACCCTTTCATTGTAAACTCTTTTGCTGCGCGGACTTTTGCCGGTTAAACTAAACCGGATAAAATAGAACTAACCAAAACATAAATGTGGGTTTTACCGTTTTCCGGATTTTTAGTGTTACTATGTACGTTTGATTCAATGACCTCTCCTGCACCAAAGATAGCCAACAGCAGTGTATCTTTGGGGAGAAAAGGCGCTAAATTTATTGTTATTTTTGCGTACAGGTGCCAAATACGGAGGGGAGAGCGGGCATGTGCGGTATAGTGGACGTGGATGGGACACTGGACCTAGACAAGCTGGCGCGGGACCTCGGCACGGACCTGCCGGTGTACGCGAGACCTGTGTTCCTCAGGGTCATGGATAGCTTAGATATGACTGGTGAGTTACAAGTTTTTGAAGCCTTTTGTGTTGGTAATAGTTAAATGATTATGTATACTATGAGGATTTGAAGGCTTATAAAACTAGACTCATTTAAAGATAATCGATAATCAGCACTTTTTGAATGTCAAAGTTTACAAGAAACAGTCCCCCAAAACGCCCACTTTTCGTCACTTCCTAGTGTTTAGCTGCGAAGAAGAAGAGGCGAAATAAACTCCCCAGCAACAACAAACTCCCCAGCAACAACAAATTCCCCAGAGACAACAAACTCCCCAGAAACAACAAACTCCCCAGCAATAAAAAACTCCCCAGCAACAACAAACTCCCCAGCAACAACAAACTCCCCAGCAACATCAAACTCCCCAGCGACACAAACTCCCCAGCAACAACAAACTCTCCAGCAACAACAAATTCCCCAGAAACAACAAACTCCCCAGAAACAACAAACTCCCCAGCAACAACAAACTCCCCAGAAACAACAAACTCCCCAGAACCAACAAACTCCCCAGAAACAACAAACTCCCCAGCAACAACAAACTCCCCAGCAACAACAAACTCTCCAGCAACAACAAATTTCCCAGAAACAACAAACTCCCCAGAAACAACAAACTCCCCAGCAACAACAAATTCCCCAGAAACAACAAACTCCCCAGAAACAACAAACTCCCCAGAAACAACAAACTCCCCAGAAACAACAAACTCCCCAGCAACAACAGAAAGAATTTCATAAAACATTAATTAATTATTAGAGACACAAAGAATTTCATAAAACATTAATTTTTGCCCCTAAACCCACAAAAAAAAATGCAAACATTATTCTGCCTTAAGAGGGCTATTACAAATTTTCTTGTTTTTGAGTGTTTTAAGAGTCTAGCACTCAAATATAAGAAAAATTTTGATTTTTATTTTGAGCACTCCATAGAGAATTAATCAAACTTTCTCGGGCATATATCTTTTTTAATTTTGTGGCCATATCTAAACCATAATCACACTTCTAAAATCTCAGTTTAGAAGTGTGATTATGGTTTAGATATGGCCACAAAATTAAAAAAGATATATGCCCGAGAAAGTTTGATTAATTCTCTATGGAGTGCTCAAAATAAAAATCAAAATTTTTCTTATATTTGAGTGCTAGACTCTTAAAACACTCAAAAACAAGAAAATTTGTAATAGCCCTCAGTTTGAAAAGACAGTTTATTAATTATTCCAAACAAACCATTCGTAATGATCGTATAACACTGCTATAGGTATTTTTTCAAATTATCTTAAGTCTCATTACGTCGCAGTTAATTCATTACAGCTAAAGAATAACTCTTTCATGTATTGTTTATGTATTCTTTGCTTTTAATTGGATAAAAGTTTACACTTGAAAAATAAAATAAAATACTATTTTACTTTCACAGGTACATTTAAAATGAAGAAGACTGATCTGCAAAAGGATGGTTTTGACCCAAAACTGGCCAAAAAAGATAAACTATACTACTTAGATCTAAAACAAGGCCGGTACCTACCCCTGGGGGTCGAGGAGTACGATAAAATTAATAGTGGAAAAATTAGACTGTGATCTGTTTTAAAATCTGTTGTCTCAGTGTTGTTAACGTTATTACTAGTAGTTCAAATGACACGTTATGTCTTGAAAACTAGGCTGATTTAGCTGTTGAAACCTACGTCTGCATATAATGTTCGTAAATAAGGTCTAAGACAAACTTTTAGAGTAAATTGACGCTCAGCGCAGACCAAACCATAAATCATTTGGCTCAAACATGCTTAACTTGTTGGCTATGGTCGAGGATTCCCAAGAACTAAGACATCTGTATCAATGTTCATACAACTTTGCACTCTATGCCACTGTTAATAAAATTCATTATAAGATGTCGGCAGGAAATACCTCTAGGCCTGCGCTGAGCATAAGCCGTTCTTCCTTTATAGGTAAACATTCACCTTTATTTTGCATTTACGCTAAAACTAAAATGGAATTGTGAACCTAGTAGTTATAACAGAATTTTAGTAAAGCAATCATCTGCATTTTCTCTTGCTAACATCATTTATCAATACTTTTTATGTACACATTTAAAAGTATATACCTACCTATATATACATCCCGCCCGCTTTAATTAACGTTCAAAAGTTACGTGCACACGTCGTGCCGTGATCCTTTTCAACACACTTATGTTAATTTTCTCATTTCGTCCTAATCGTGCGCAGGGTAATGTCATAAGAAGTTTAACTTCATATTCTAGCTGTATGTGTAAAGCCTGTGACTGTTATTTTCAGCTGAATTCTGAACCCTGCTTTATACAATAAAATAGTTATCACTGCTTGTGGTTGGATGCCTATATGTAAGGCACCATAAAATTTAGCGTAGGCGTTCATCGAACATAATTATATGCTGCACAAATATGACGCAAATATCTGCGTCAGCGCGATACACCAATATTAGCGACGCTAGTACTGCGTCTACGCAGCGTCATTGCGACGCTAGTGTTGCGTCTACGCAGCGTCATTGTGACGCTAGTGTTGCGTATACGCAGCGTCATTGTGACGCTAGTGTTGCGTCTATGCAGCGTCATTGCGACGCTAGTGTTGCGTCTACGGAGTGTCATTGCGACGCAAGGAACGCCTGATACGAAGGCACTAAACTGTCGTGTCGTTCCCTTGAGCAGTTTTGTCAGTAGGATGTTGTGCAATGAAACCCGGCTTGCTCTTTCTGTGCTTGTGCAATATAACAATCATGTGTATCTAATATCTATCTATTTTTGTAATTACCTATATATGTAATCGGAAATTTTAGAGACCTTACATTCCTAGCGGTATTTAAAAGTGCTTTTACAAAAAATAATCTTTGATGTTTATAAGTTTGGCAATTTGATATTATTCAATGTTATAGCAGTAATCCGTAGGGTGGTGCTGATCTAGAATACGTCAACATGTGTAACGGCTGTAGTCCTAATGAATGAGCGAGATGCATATTCTCTATCCTACTCGCACAGTTTATGACAACCACAACTCTGCGTTTTTATTGTATTTCGTGATCTAAGAAGGTGGAAATCTATGAATTTATTAAAAGTAACATTTTTAAAGGACTGATCTGGTAGGGTGGGAGTTTACGTTCAGATACTTATTATTAGAAGTTGAAATATCTATGTTTTCCATAATTTATTTGTAAAAAAATCGAATGTAATACGAACAGTATTGCTTATAAAAAAGAAACTTTTTTATTGTGATGTCCCTAATTTCTGCATTCTCTCTATTTTAATTCAGGTATAACAAGGCAAGACAAGGTCTATTGATTGTAATTAATATTATCAAAAATCGAAAAGGTAGTTAGCTCAAAATCAACGCTTTGTAATAAGTATTGTACTTAATAAAAGACGTTATTTCTGGTGTGGGAATTTTTCTTATTTAATCTGTTATCCGTTAAATCAAATTAAAGTTAAGTTAGTCTAAGAGCCGACGCATTGTAAATGAAAACCAAGAATTCTCATTTTTATTATTATTGTATTAATCTGTTTTATAAAAAAATATGTAACTTAAACGTACAGTACTTGCCTCGTTAATAGTGTTTTTTTTTTAAATTATAATTACACATTTTCAAGTTATTCCAGTCTTGTATTAAGACAGGTTAAAATTATGTTTCTTCCTTGTTAATTTTCGATACATAAAATTAGATTGTAAGAATATTTAACGGTATGGGATATGTTGAAAAAACTACATTAAATGTATATTTTCATATATGGTGTTTTTAATTAATATAATGTTTTAGTAACCCTGTATACCCTGTGTGTGTGTGTGTGTGTGTTTTTGTAGCCAAGCGGTCTTTTACAAAGTAATTCGACTACGCTTTTTAGGCGAATATAGTGTTTTGAGGTTAGGATAGGTCAGGAATGGTGCATTATCTTTTCATGGGAGTGGTACCGGGGGGCAAGGAGGACCACCCCACCACAGCTCGCGAGGTGAGCTCCGTCGCATGCATTTGACAATTTGACGGTTTCACTTCGACAGTTTACAATCTGACTAGGCAGATTACAAAATGACGGGTTTTACAATGGAACCTCGCGCACTACTCGGCTGCTACCACGACTTTTGGCCGCAGAAGCTTCGACCAGGAAGAACGTTTGTTCGCACGAACAGCGTCTAACAGGCTCCCGACCAGCGGCCCTACTAGAGAGTAGGGTCACATCGTTTATCAACCAAAGCACGTTGTGAACTAACATCAGGGCCCTACTCTCTTAACGCTTCGTCCGTATATTCGGATCTATTTGTCTCTCTTGCGCACGTCTGTAGATTACTACGAGTGAGAGAGACGGATAGATCCGAATATACGGACGAAGCGTTGAGGAGTAGGGCCTCGGTTTTGTTCAAGATGGCGGCCGGTCATGCGACAAGTAGTCGTAACCGCGCAGTCCGCGACGGCCCTGAGCTAGTTATGATTGTAAAACGGGTCTACCCTTTATAGCAGAACCTTTTAGGTACAGCCTGGCCCAACTAAGATTTTTTAGAATTTAAGTGACATTAACATGGGTGCGTTGTTGGTAAACATTTGTGAATTTGGTCTGGCTAAAGCCATGTTCTAACCGAAGTGATCGTCCTAAGAACACGCGACCGTCTTGTTTAGTTCGGCGAATCCGAACGGGTGGTCATACGGACAGAGGGCGCCTTCCAGTTTTACGAGTAAATGTGAAAAAGTGTCATGAAAGCGACGATTGCGTTACATCCGCGCGACCGATCGCTTGGAATAGGACACATGGTAAAACTTCTCGAATGCCTCGTTGGTCTAATAGTGGTCACAATTTCGCAAGCATGAGTGCTGAGCATGAGGGTTCGAATCCCGGGGCAAAGCGTCATCGGGTTTTGCATGAAGAATTTCGAAGGAGCAGCCACGGACTCTGAACAGGTTTTCGATATTCGGATTTTAGGATTTTCGCCCGGTTGATGGCATTAGGCTCGCCCCCTATTCCATAGGACTTAAACATAACTGGCGAAATGTACACTGTTAGGGTTTACACCAATTTTACACACGATACGATTATTAGGGGAAAATATCACGTGTTCGACTCGTGGATTGAGAATTGGTCACGAAATAACTACATTACTAGGGTAGGCAGAAATTATACAGTTTGTGGTAACTTAGTGTGCTGGCGACTACATGGGGCCTCATGCTGAAGAAACCACACATCAGCATAAGAAACCATGTAGCCGCTCAACCTATCTACACGTTATTTGCTGAACTATCAATCACTAATAATTTTGAAAATAATGAAGTTACGACAATCCTAAATTTTCCACATAATACCTATAAAGTCGGTATATTTTCTAATCGGTTTCCGATACCTAATAAGAATTTCCTTCCTCCTATCGTGGTTGTCGTGGCCATGACCGTAGTCATAAAATGAATAATAATAAATTCCGATCGTGTGCATTGTCCTGTGAACCATTACACCGTGGAGCACCTGTCACGTGCTGACTTCGGCTAACGGCGCAACGTGGAACCACTCAGCCGTGTGAACCAACCGAGCTTGCTTGGTACTCCGCCGTGATTGACAATGATAAAATACGGAGATAATATTTGAGCGATAATCAAAACAGTTGGGTATTTTAACTGAGGATATTATATTGTTACCTCTTTTGTTAAGATTGCCTACTGCCTGTCTTTTTTTATTTGTCTATGACGTCAGAAAAAATATTCAAATTCGGAATGTGAACGATCAAATAATGTAAAACGTCACCACGTCGCTCCTAAATATCATCCGCGAAAAATTTTGTAACTGTCGTATCTATATCGTTATTATTTTATTTTATACACAAGTTCAGATGAGTTAAACCGGGGTGGGTGACATAGCGCGCCTACCGTTCAGGGATCAGCTGTTGTCGGCGCATGTGCAGCTGGCGCGAGGGGGCTGGGGGCCGGCGCTTCGCCATTGACGCGGTCGCTCGCTCGGAACTCGCACCGCTCCGCGACTCCGCGTCCTTCCCGCATTTATACGAAACTGTTCGGTGTCGATGGACGCGCGCGTCCCCGGTGCGTAGTGCTCGCGCATCGTACTCGCACGTACTGTTTATCTGTTACCGGTGTATAGTTAGCCGCTGTGTGCCCTACTGGGCCGATCGCCAGCATGGACGCTATACTGGCAGCGCTCGTCGCTCTCATGGCACTGGCCGCCGCGATGGCCGCCGTGCTCAGTACACTCTCTAAGGCGGCGATATTCGTCATCCTCGCCATAGCGCCCTGCGTCTACCGATATAGGAGGCACATTTACGTGTTTATCAAGACTCTCCCTAGGGACTCCAAGTAAGTGCCCTTGTATTTATTATTGTCTATCCGTAGCTCTAAACGAAAGCATGTATGGAAACACCTGCATTAACAACCACTGCGTCAAAAACTAATCGGTTTTCGTGCTCAAGGAAACCTACGTTAGACGTATTTTTAATTCATGTGAAGATTAATTGAATGTTAATGCATCGAAGTCATTATTTCCCTCTTTATGATCGGTAAAACTACTGCGCCAGTGGGCAATGAATAATAACAACAATAGAGTGGTCAGACGATAGCCCACATTTATATTTCATAAATATAATCTAAACTGGGATCCATAATCAACTAAAGGTTTACCTCGTGTTCTGGGGTAATGCGGCAAATATAAAGATGAAGGTAGCTGGCAATTTTGCGCCTGAATTTTCTACGTTTTAAATTTTCTCGTGTTGAAAATGTAATGTTGTTTTATAATATCCTCGGTAGAAGAAATGGCAACATATTATAATTATTACGAGTATAACTTGACTAAACAGTAGGATGTATCATGTAAGTCCTTCGCACCACGAAGGACTGCTGACGTCCTTTGAATAAATAAAGAATTATTTGTTCGTCTCAACGTAGCTCAAACCAATAAGTCTGTTGTCAATTTATCATACGTTTAAGGCGCTGCCATAACGTTACACGTATACTATAATCAAGCAAGTATTTAAATATCATAGTAAATCTACCATGGACTGGATCTAGTTTCTCTACGCGCTGATACAATTTATTTGTCCTATGGCGTGATAAGATTAGATATTGATAGTGATAAAAATGAGACCAGTACCATCGGTGCATTGTCAGATCGACAGATTTCCAGACGATTTAATTATATTTATTTTAAGATCCGTTTTAAGTAGTCATCCGCCTGCAGTCGCTTTGTTACTAAAATATATTTATAAAATGAATCATTGTCCTTATTGTGAGTCCTGATACACTTTAGTTTACATTCCTGTATCGCACGCGTTCGTAAATTGCTTTCATACGCTACATGACGGTACAGGCGATATGTTACTATGCTATGACCTAGCTCTGTTTTACATAATTAGGTACTTATCGACCCTCACATTTTCATTAGGCTTAGCGTGTTATGTTAATGCTATAATAAATAACATTACACACAATAGGATATCATTTATTGACTATTGATAATGAATATCGTTGATTTGTTTCCTCATTTGTTTTTTTTGGCGTTAAAGACCGTACCGTATGTATAATAAATAATAATATTTAAGCACGAGCACGACTAATATCCATAAGTTCCACTTACTAGGTACTAACGTTAGGTTCTTTACAAAACGTGTTAAGGGCCTATACTCCCTCAAATGGCTTAGCATGATCCTCCGTTACGCCTAAAATACTGCAGCATTAATTTTGAAATAAATATATGGTAAAGTTGAGGATTAATGCTAAGTACTATGACGAAAACACGATTCCATAAACTTTTCTCGATAGAAAAAAAATCCAAAGTTACCCCCAAATCGAACAATAAACAGCTGGTATTCAAAAAGTACTTCAAATTAGATCATGAAGCTTTGCATACTAACTGAACTAACTATAAAGCAGGTCTTGTGTTTTATTTTTTTAGTCCAATCAATATAAGATTTTTTGTAAATCGCAAAAAAACACTCATTTCCCACTATTCGTGACTGACGTAACAATCGCTTTGTAGTGCAAGCTGATTAGAACTTTATTCTTACGGTTTTTCAAACGAAGTTTGAACCACCACAAATAGAGTTGCTTGATTTTAGGGTTAGAATAGAATATTTTTATTGTAAAAACAGTATACCTACATCAAATAATATGTGCAAGGTCTTAAAATAACAGGTAGATCTGCATGTTTTGCCATTAATGGCGTACAAAATAACATTTTTTGGTTTAGAAGGGCCTTAAGGCCATTTTCAATAACCTACCAACAGGTATCGGTAGGTTGCACTCTGTCTGTTTGACATTTTGTTTACCGACCGATAGAAACAAAACGTCACAGAAAAGCTTTCTTTGATTTTACTATGAATAAAGTGACAGGTAGGTGACGCGGATAGGACTAACTTTGTTTATAGAAACACCGATAGCTACGAGAGTAGGCATATTAACTGACAGTTACACGTAAGTAAGTTATAGAAAATGGCCTTTAGACAAAAAAGCCAAAAAACGCTGTCAATATCAGGCATGTCAAAGACGTCAATCCGTTTTCTGACATTTCGATTACCACGTGTGTACAATGTGCTTTGTCGTCGTCAATTCGGTTAACAGAAACTTGAAAATTGTTTCGATTTCACCTGAAATACTGGTCCTCTGAGCCTGAAAGCCCGGAATATTGGTTTCTTTTGGATTGTAATTGCTTTGTCAGTCAAGTCTATTTTTATCAAAATCGGCACTGCAGTTACATACCGCCGTATCCTGCACATAGGTTTTCCCTAGTACATTTTGGAATAAATAAGTTTTGCATATTTTCCGCAAATCAGCATTTTAGCCAGCTGAGCTGACTTTCGACTTCGCGATTTCTTGAGACCCTCAAATAATTTTCCATTTTCCCTCATATGATTGAAACTGAAGGCTATAACCGTCTAACCTTGCCACCACTAGGTAAGACAATAAAGCTATCTGCTAAGTGTAGTATCGATTGTGTCGGTACTAACTTATTTATTTATTTGTATACGTACATGGAAGTATGTCTGGTATTTATCATTCAGGTTTATTTCCTTTGCGAGTAGTGTTTGATACTGATACCACGTGGTGTTTTACACTATATATACCTACCATCGCAAATATAACTCTAGTATAGATTGTTTAATGTATAATGTGTATAGCAAAAATTTACAATACTATATAAACAAGTTATGTAAAACAAAGAATAACATACTTACGCGATAAGATGAGCAGTAATAACGATTTTATTTTCATCTAACTGCCATGGCTTCGATCCAAAAAATGGGAGATATATTTTTCTTGAGTAAATAAAAACCTATAAATAACAATAATGTCAATTTACGACAGAATTCGTGACTCCAGAATTCCAAACTCAGTTTAATAAAGGGTTTTTCATCAAAACATAGCCCGAGGCTTTACACCCGCGTATAACGAAACTTTTTGCTTGAACCTGAAAAAATAGGTACCTATATGTTTGCAGAAAAGAATCTACATTAATTAGGTATTCGCATATTTTCGTTTCTGGAGCTTTCTGTAGCTTTGCCTTGCTAACAAACTAGACTCGATAACAAAAACATGAATGTTAAAACTTACATGGAAAATGCAGGCTGGCTCTGAATAATTTATAAGCAGTTAGGTCATCTTTCACGTTTGACATTAAAATGAAGATAGTCTTAACAAGACTTGAGGTGTTAGTTTTAGTCACGATTATGTCGCCTTACTTTTTTTTAGAAGCCTTTACTAAAACCAGTTTAAATAGGCACATGGTAAGATAGGGGGGGCCTTTTGGCCTCGTAAAGGACCGGTTTTGTTTAAGTAGGTCTTATTGTTTATTTTTTTTTTGGTTTTTATTATTTAATTTTGTATTACCTATTATTTTGTCATGTGCGACTCCAATAAATAGTTTTCTTTCTTTTTTTTCCTAAATATTATTTTTATGCCTTTATTACATTTACCAATATAGAATCCTCTTTGTGTAGTGTTCTCTAACAAAAACGAACATTGTTCGCAGTATTCAATCTACCTACTAATTTGTTTTTCAAGACTGTTATTGTCATCAAGGTCTCATTAAACCTGTCGTTATACTATTTCTTTCCCTGATTATACGTTCTTGTACTAACAATTTAACTACTTACTGAGGAGAGTCCGTGGATACAAGACACGTGAATGGTTTTGTCACGTTTTCGCTAGAATACAGGCATGACCAGTTGTTTTTTTTTGCAAAGTACACCTATTAATAATGTTAGTGATATCCGATGGACTAATGAGACTTGTTTGACATTTAGCTTTCGTGTTTTACATATTTAATAATGAGACGTTTTGCATTGAAGCCGCCGTAGTGCGAGGGAGACATCAACAGCTCGGTATCGATCCATTTTCAAACGATAGATGACTAGAATTAATTATGTTAAATGTTGGAAACTTTTGTTTTTCTTTTCGATTGATAACATCAGACTTTGAACTCGGAACGCGGTTACACGAGGCTCAAACAATGTTCATACAATTGCCTACAAGTGCGCAAATCTTCTTCTATTATCACTTCATATTGATTATGAAATAATCCTGAGAATTTCATAACAATTCTTTTCTTCAGAATTTCTGATCCTTTGACATCAACAATTCAACACAATAACGTTTCTTTATTCAAAAGCTTTCAAGTAGAACCTGCATTATTTATGGAAACAAAGATGTGCGGTTCTTTTGCGGAATATTATGAAAATACTTTTCCATTTTATGTTGACAATACCTACTTACTTTTAGGACAGAATAAATGTGATTTGTGCTACTTTTACCTTATCACTATAAATGTAGACTCTATTAGTAGCGGACCATAAGTGTCAGATTTGGGAACTCACAAATTAACTTTGAAACTAATTATGAATAATGAGTGTCTTCGAGCTCGATGTTCGTAGCAGCCGTGTAGACATATTGTGCTACGCGACTGCTACGGATCTGCTACGGCTACGTTCACAACAAGCCCCGTAGACGTTGGCGTAGCAGTAAAGCGTAGACGTCGCGCATACGCTACATAAAAGATTTACAAATGGATTCCGATGAGGAAATAATACTTGACCGAAAATAAATTTTAAAAACAAAACATGAAAAAATCTATTGAGTTTCGGTCCCCTGACCGATTTTTTTTTTAAGCGGCGTTACCTACTAGACCAAATCGACGGGTAAAATTCTACTAATGTTATTTAAATATTCTACTAATGTTGTACGATAGTAGATTATGGTTCAAAATCCATTTTTAATAGCAGTTCAATGTTTAATTGTTTATGCCTAGACCGTGTTGGTTTCAGTGTAATTTAGGTAAATTGTACCTAATGCTAATGTATAATTATGTACTTATAGTAATATTATCTACACTAATATTATAAAGAGGAAAGATTTGTATTTTTGTGTGTGTGTTTGTAATTAATAAACTCAAAAACTACTGCGCCGATTTCAAAAATTCTTTCACCATTAGAAAGCTACATTCACCTTGAGTAACATAGGCTATATTTTATCGCCGTACTCCCACGTAAACTGGAACTATGCGGCTGAAACCGCGTGACGTCCGCTAGTACTTAAATCGGTTCCGTACAACCAGAATTTATTATTTTGTACTGAGTTACGAATTGGGTATCTATTATTTTAGCTTCATAGAAAATAACTATTTGTTTGGCAAAATACAGATCATTATGATGAAATGTAGCTTAACTGGTCACATTGGTGGTGGCGGTCAAGTGTTTATGTTCTCATCTTCTGATCTATCGTTATTCTATTCAAAGTAGAATCATAGAAATAGAGATAGGTAGGTACTGATATTTACTGTTGTAGATTACAAAAACACAACCATAAAATATAATCTCTTATCATGACTTGATAGGTAGGTATATGAACTGTTTCTGTTTTTAATGTTAAAATGTGCATAATCTTTTTAAACCTATGACAGGTTTGTGGAGATAATAGGTATATGGCATGAGTACCTAACTCATGTACTTTTAATTCCTATCCAATCTGTATTTTCCCACTGCTGAGCAAAGCCCTCATTTTTCCACATTCTTCGTTATACTTTTCTTTTCTACCTTCTGCCCGCTGCTTCGGCCGCAGAAAGAAGTTATCCCTAGGAAACTAAGAACTAACTAATCTAGTTTAAAAAAATCTAATATCCTAACCTAGATCATGGTCTACATGTATGTGTGCCAAATTTCAGCAAAATTCGTTCAACTATTAAGGCTAGAAAAGGTAACAGTTACTTTCGCCTTTATTATGTTAGTATGCATGAGTGGGTTCAGCAGTCAAGCTCGTCCCTCCGTCCTTTTGATTTATTCCTCTTATATCTGTACCCGACCTGGTTTTCCCATCCGCTGTATTCGCCCCTGTTCAAGGCCACGTTATCGCTCCAACAGGGCTGACGCTGACTGAAACGAGTTGCGTAAAATGTTTGAAGTCACCACATACTCGTACTTAAGTTTACACAAGTCGGTTATTCTTCCATACAAAAATCTTATTCTATGGTGATTACTCGTCTGTTTGACGGTGTAGGTTCGAAACTAAAAACTGTATCAACTGGTCTTGTTATTATCTAGGAAGTATGGAAGTAGAATTGAAAAAAAAACAATTGGTTTGGAAGAGCGTCGAAACTTTCATATTTCAACATTGATTTTAACTCATCTTTGGGCGTAAATAAATAAGTTATGTAGTATGAAAATGGAAATAGTGAAACCATACAGGGATAGATACAATTTATTCAAAAGTTCAAATAATTTATTTCGAGTAGATACATCCAATAGTTTGCCATAATATCTATACGCCCAAAGGTCAATTTATGAAATTTTACGCGCTCATTTTCGTTATAAATCGTCGAATATTTCAATATATAAATATTTCAAATAAATATATAAATAAAATAAAAACTAGATAAATGAATACTAAATAATTAAACTAAATAAATTAAAAACTTTACTAAATAGCACATACTAGCCACACCCGCCAACGAGTTCGAGCCGTCGACTTGTGCACCCTTTTTTTTTTCGGATGGGAAATCATCAATTGACTCCTCCCGCTCTGGGCGGAGTAGGATGGGAGTGTCAGACTTTTACTGACTAAAACCCATCCATGTTCCTTCATCGCCCTTTGTGTTCCGGGGTCACGGTATCTCTTTCGAACAGTCCCGCAACCCCGGCAGGCATCGGTCCTTACGGACCTCTTCGTTTTTGCTGACTCTCTTTGAGGCGCGCGTGGAACACGAATGCGGCGTCGACACGGCCTGTCGTCATGATACGGACGGACGGCGAGCTAGCCCATAGCCCACCGTCCACAGGCCAGCGCCTACGGTGGCCCGGGGCGTCTCCCGCGGCGGCCGGGACGCTGAGAGGTTCTCTCCCTCTCCCGTTCCGCCACCTCCTTCTCTAGCATTACTGCTTCGCAGAAGGAGGTGACGGCGTCCCATTCCGTCTCGCTCCGGACCATGGCTTGCACCAGGGTCGGACGCGAGAGGTCACCGCCGCCAATCGCCGCTTCGAGGACACGGCAGTGCTCCGCCCACGTGGGGCACACCTCCACCGTGTGCTCCACCGTGTCCTCCGGTCGATCCTCGCAGTGGAGACTTGTGCACCCTTAAGTTTTCTTTTCAATTTCCCAATGCATACTCAATACACTTGTGTTTAACTTTTCTGTCTGTGTTACGGATAGTTGAAAATCATAATACACTGGTCCTATAGCTTTTCGACCACCATCATCTTCCCGCCCTTGACCCGTGTTACTTGGGGCCGGTGTACAAATTCTTCCTGCATGCTCCCCTATCAACCGTCACGCTATCATTCACATTGATCGAAGCATTCACTGCCTTTTTTCTTATTATTATATCTTTTTCTTATTATTCTTCACACAGTCCATCCATCTTTTCTTTGGGCTTCCTCTCTCGCCATCCACATTTATATATCCACATGCACCAATGTGCACCTTGATGGACATTACTGTAATAGGTATGGAAGTTCATACTTCTTCGTGTCGCTGCAGCTCTGGTACGACAATTTTTATAATATTTTGTTAGCCCAAGGTCATACTGAAAAATAAAATTGTCGTTGGGTATTAGGTGTATGTACTTAAAAAAGAAACAAATACCAACCCTGGCGATGTGACCTACATTATTGTTTGGGAGGATCGATGGCACAAAACGCCACGCAGTCTGCGATATGATGGCATTGATGGCTACTGGCTCTTGCCGAACTATTGCAAATGGGATACAATTACGTCACACCATTGCCTATAGCCTAATAGGCTATAGGGCTTGTTTGTTCTTTGCGAAAATCTCGGGAACTTCGCACTGTTTTTGGTCTTACAGTGAAGGACGTTTGCAGACCACTGAATAATAGATCGAGACGGTGTTACGTCGCTGACGGCGATGTTCCGAGAACCAGACGTAATTAAAAACGACCTTTTCTTTCTTATTAAAGTTTTATCCTGGCTTCTTTTTGCTGTGAAAAATTAAGTTATTCGTGAAAGAATAGATAATTAATTTGAAACGCAGCCTTTTGCTAGGACGCCCTTACGTCTATGTAGATACCTGCACTACACCTCGTATTTACAATCCGTTTTCATGAAACCGTAATTTAGCAGCATGCGTGCCAAACCCTTATTAATTCCTACCTAAATATTATCTGCGTGCCTGTGTAAACTGTAATTAAGGTAGGGTTTCACGATTTCACTTGTGAAAGCAAAGGCACATTGTCATAATGCCACACAGTCTCACTCCAGGTACCAAAATGAGCAACTATTTAGATCTTGGCCACCGTCCACTGCATGACATTTAGGTACCAAAAAAAGCAATACAATGTAGGAAGACTTACCTATTTAAGATTACCTATATAGGGACAAAATCAAGCCAACAATTTGACCGTGAAAGATTGTCAACACAGTTGAAAAAGCGTCGTCGGAAACCTGACCTATAAACCTAGCTATCTACAGGTTCACAGGTCAGTTTTCCACCTTACGCTTTGTAGGGTCAGTCAGAAGGGTTCCGTACTCGAACCAACGGGACCCTATTACTAAGCCTCCACTGTCCGTCCGTCTGTCTATCAGAGGGCTGTATCTCAAGATCCATATTCCGTAACAGTTGAAATTTTCACAATGTGTATTTTTTCTGTTGCCGCCATAACAAATAATAAAAGTAAATTCAAAGTTAAGGCCCTTCTAACCCCTTAAATTAGCAACTCTATTTGTGGTTGTTCAAACTTCGTTTAAAGTTCTAATCAGCTTGCACCACAAAGCGGTTGTTACGTCAGTCACTGCGCCCGAATAGTGCGAATGAGTGGTTTTTTGCGATTTACAAAAAATCTATTGATTGAACTAAAAAACTAAAACACAGAAGACCTGCTTTAGTTAGTATGCAAAGTTTCATGATCTGATTTGAAGACCTTTTTGAATACCAGCGGTTTATTTTTCGATTTGGAGGTAACTGGATTTTTTTTCTATCGAGAAAAGTTTATGGAATCGTGTTTTCGCTACACATAGTACCTAGCATTAATCCTCAACTTTACCATATATTTATTTCAAAATTAATGCAGCAGTATTTTTGGCGTAACGGAGGATCATGCTAAGCCATTTGAGGCATCTTAGGCCCTTAAACGGGTCTCCCCTAACTACAATGGTACGGAACGAAACCCTTCATGTTCGAGTCCGACTCGCACTTGGCCGGTTTTTTTTCCACGTGGGCAAGCTAGGTAGTAGGTAGACATATTTTTCTTCATAAGTTAATAATACCAGTCTATATTTAACTAGATACATTTTATTCTTAGTATGCGTGTTTGCAGTTACGCAAATCTCTTCCTGCTGGCATGAGCCTTGTACCTACCACATCTATTTATAATTGAATATCGTTTCGGATGCTTGCTAAGGACTAACAAAGACCGTTATACGACGCATTGTGTTAGGTTAGGAAGTCTAACCTATGCATGGACAAATGAGATAAGTAAATTTCCTAGCCTTTATTTGAACAAAGACAAGGAATCTAGGTACTGCTTGAAGTATTTTTCCAATAAACGCGTCAACACATTCGTTAGGTCATATTGTAATTTAATTTAATTAATAACCCCACTTACTTACATACATTATCGGACAAATGAGATAAGTAAATTTCCGAGCCTTTATTTGAACAAAGACAAGGAATCTAGGTACTGCTTGAAGTATTAAAACGCCAATAAACGCGTTAACACATTCGTTAGGTCATATTGTAATTTAATTTAATTAATAACCCCACTTACTTACATACATTATCGGACAAATGAGATAAGTAAATTTCCGAGCCTTTATTTGAATTGAACAAAGACAAGGAATCTAGGTACTGCTTGAAGTATTTTTCCAATAAACGCGTCAACACATTCGTTAGGTCATATTGTACTTTAATTTAATTAATAACCCCACTTACTTACATACATTATCGGACAAATGCGATAAGTAAATTTCCGAGCCTTTATTTGAACAAAGACAAGGAATCTAGGTACTGCTTGGAGTATTAAAATCGCCAATAAACGCGTCAACACATTCGTTAGGTCATATTGTAATTTAATTTAATTAATAACCCCACTTACTTACATACATTATCATAAATCAGCAGTTTACCTGAACTTCCTGAAATTATGTTTCCGCTGAATGAAGTACTTAAATTCAATGTATTTTCAGCGATACTGGTTTCAACAAAAATACTTCGGTAAATAACTGGTATCTTGGTGGTATCTTATTTACCTTTGCCTCATTTTGATGCCTGAAATCACGCGACCTTTCAGCAGCTATCGGTTTCTCGTATCATCTCATACATTGTTTACCCACGCATTCGTCCGCGCGGCTATTTTCGAACTGAACTTTAGACGAAGTACGTGTATACAGTGTGATTAGGCGAAACAAATCGTACACACACGCGTTTACATGTGTAACTGAATTACGCATTCTTAATTGACTGTTTATACTAATTGCTTTAACAGGCATGTTTTTATAGCAGAAAATTTCCCATTGTTCGTATCGTAAAATCACCGCTGTGAATCGTCGTGAGAGATTTTAGAGCACATGACTTGTCTTTTCTAATAATAAGGTGTAGTATTATATAAATAATAAGTTAGGTATCTAAGGTACTTCCACAGTTATTTACCTGTGTCATCAAGAACCCTACAGCAAACATAGAGACACCGATTTTGATAGACTCAGTGGGACCAACCCAATAGCAACATTCTTGTTATGGCAATAAAGATCACTCTGAAAGTGGCGCCGGTGACTGAAAAGTTGTGTGGTAATCGGTTATCGTGGACATGTGATGCGGAGGAATGAGGAAACTGTAGTGAGTATAATTTTGAGCATGAATGTGGATGGGTATATATAAGTAGAGGAAGACCAAAAAATCTATGGATGGACTGTGTTAAGGATGATATGCCATTCAAGGAGGTCACTGCTGAGATGGCGAGTAATACCGGATGACTTTTTTATCACTTTCCAAAAAAAATGGGTATAAGTGTTAGGTGAGTAAGTATTAGGTTATAAGCATAAGTATTAGGTTCGTAGGTTAGTAGGTAGTATTAGGTATAAGTATTAGGTTCTAGTAAGTACTAGTTTTTTTTTCTTTTATCCACAGCTTAGAAAAAAATTGGTTGGCAAATTTCAAGTTAACTTTTCATATTAGAACAAAGAAAGAGAATTTTTGAAAAAAAATTAGAAAAATATCGAATTTTAAATCATACCTACTTACCCAATATGCGTATGATTTGAGTTTCTATTTTTTTTTTTCACAAAAAAAACTAAGTATAAGACGTGCTGAGCCGACCTCAAATAAATTGGGATAAGGGCAAGAGAATTATGATAGATCACTCTGATTTTAACAATAATCGTAAAATCAGAAGTGAAATAAACTGTGAAAGGACGGAAGTTGTATCGGTAACAGTGTAAAGTAAAATAGAACCGGTTCAATTAACTGTAGCCGCGAGCGCTGAAACACAGGAGTTTCAGCCTTTGCTGTCGAAACAAAGCAATTTTTGTTCAACCGAAATGAAAACGTAGAGTGGAGTATTTAAAACGAATAAAACAAACCGGATCCCCGTTCCGATATTTTAAGATAAAAAGTTTTCATTTCAACATAAAGAATATTGCGTTTAAATTTTGTGCTGATAAAAACATCAGTGAGCAAATATTGCTATCAGTTTTGTTAATTATGTAGGTAGTTACATAGTGTTATCTTTACACAGATCGTCAGCTATTGCAGACATCTTAATTACGACCTGATTTTTCATAATCGTTTCCGAAAGCAATTACCTGATATCCTTTAATGCCGCGTTTTCAATTTGCATTGACTACTTGCTCGTTATCATTAATATCAATTCATTTAACAACTATAATTTTAGATTAGCACTACAGAAGCAGGTAGGTACGTGAACATTTGTAAAGGAACTTAATCAGTTATCAGCAACAATGTAACCTTTACAGGGCACTATTTACAAACACTGTTGACATTCGCCTTACAAACTGTCGGTTGTTAGAGCGTATCACTAGTTATTTGATACGCAAAACAAACAGGTTAATATCGCGTTAACTTGTCAACAACTGCTAGCACGCGACTATACTAGAACATTAATAATTAATTATTACTGGTTAGTCTTAGTACCTAATATGTGCGGAAATTAGGTTTTGTTGGCGAAATAGGCAATTTATTGCTATTAGTAATGTCAGATTAAAAGAATTTTGGAAACTAGTGGCAAGACAGATGTGTACCGAATTTAATGAAAAATTCCGCAAAATCCGAGCCAATCTTGTGAGCCTTGTCCAAGGAAAGCGGATTAGGTCAGTTAGAACTTCGGTCAAATGTGACTTAAAATGCCTGGCATTCATATTAAAAGATTCAAGATTGGGCAATACCAATACTTAACCAAGAAAGTCAATTCACATTTCTTGTTATTGAGATAGCTCTTTATGTGATATCAGCATCCTTTGTACCCTTTGTTTTATTGTCTTGTACAAATATGTGCGCATCGCACTCAAGTACAAAGGTATGTCTGTTAATGCTTTCAGATAATAAAATATCTGTTGTTATTTATTTAACTTTTATAATGATGTAAACAAGGTCTTAAGTACCTAATTGGATGTTTTTTGTTCGTCATTTTTAATAATGTAGGCAGCTATCACGACTACACGAGTATCGTTAAGGGATCAAAGGTAGCAAAATGGTGAAATGTTTTCGTCATATTTCATACTAAAGAAGCATACTTAATCAATCAGATTTTCGTGTATCCGGTTTGAGTTAAGCTCTTTTACAGCAAAATACCTATTATCATGTTTTAACCTAAGTGAGGTAAAGGCTTTATTTAGCCAGTCTGGTAAAATAAATTGACGTGTCAGTAAAAATCTCGCACCGAATTTCAGTTTGCCTTAGCGGTTGCGCGAATATTAAAAGAAAATTTGGCATTCTCCATTGGCCAAGCTCTGTATACGCAATGCTGTAGTTTCCCCGTTACATAATTTACCATGCAGGTTATCCTGTGATACTGTGCCTTTTTGGCGATATGTTCTCGGAAACGGAAAATGGTGGAAACTTTGTTATCACGAGATTGTGAGAATTACATTCAGTTGTTAGCAGATTTGTAGGGTTGATTCCTGGAAATCTATTATATTTATAGGTTATCCCCAACTCTCCCTTTTGTTTCATTAGTTTCCCAAACATTGCCTAATCAATAACCACAGCGCGTTGGGAGTAGATATGGATTATTGTATCTGAATCACATTTACCTATGTAAGTATTATTTGCTTTCGTCAAAAAAAAACACTTCAGAAAAATGTCATTGCTCTAGAAATGACGAATTAATGTTATTCGATGACGGATCCCATAATAGAGAAAACGAAGCTTGCTCTACTTGTTCAATCACGATGACTTTGTAGACACTAGATATACCTCCGTGCTTGATAAAAGATGATAAAATGATATGATTTTGTTGGTGGTTTGTGTCTTTGGTTAGATACAGTTTCCAAATTTCCAGTCATATCTTTTGTTAGTCGTAACTATATTTGTTTATACAGAATTAATTTTGAAAACATCCTTAGTAGAATGTTGTCTTTGGTTAGATACAGTTTCAAAATTTCCAGTCATATCTTTTGTTAGTCGTAACTATTTGTATAAACAGAATTAATTTTGAAAACATCCCTATTAGAATAATCTTCGGCTTAGCCTTAGAACCAACATTTTTAAAACCTTCTTCAAAGAAGAAAATTGGTTTAAAATTTAAAAATCTCAACGGGTTAGTCATGAACTCATGACAGCGATTCTAAAGTCATCGAACCTGCAATTCTGATACCTCATTCGGAACTTCCATACCGTTATAGGGAATGAGCGTGACCGTACGTAATAAGTAGATAAACGGTTTGAAAAATATAAGTAGGTATACATATAATAGAAAATTAACTAGCAAAACGAATGCCCCCGGATTCAAGACACAAGGTGAATGTCTCACAAATCTTATATTTACATAAAATATCGATACAAAATCATACTTCACGATGCGAACAGCACGTTTCAAAGTCGTAAATTTTTAGGACCTAATATTCACTTAGGTAGGTACCGGTTTTAGGTGGGTACTTACCTGCTGTTATTAATTAAATAGTTTCTTATTTAATAAAGTAGGTACGTGACTTTTTCGAGCAAGTACTCGACTGAAAGCTCGTGAATATTTCCTATTAACTTCTTTATGGCTTCTGTGTAGGCCCAGCCTTTTCTAAGGTTTTTGATTTTGCCTCACGGGCTACCACGACCAAGAACTCTTCCATAAAACCGATGTTCATTGTTTTTATTCTCTCCGTTTTCCATAACTGTGTATATTAATTAATTCCTACATTACCCACCTATGGTTGTAGAATGAATAATTTAAATAACCAATCCCTGCTCAGATCTGCTTGCTTCCCAAGATTTTATTTAACAAACACGATCTTATAAATATTGGTATATTTCCTTCCTAAATACATTAAAGATCTGTCACGTTGTTTTAATATATTTAAAAAGATTTCTAAGGTTGTTTTGTTGAAGGTCGCGTTGTAGTCATTTAATAATAGGATTACGAACACGTCAAGCTGGTCGCGTGACTGTGGGGCAACCTCCGCAGCCGCAGTGATGTTTATGGCTTCCTCGATATTAGCGTTTCTAGCTCGCCCTACCGTGGATTGTACGCTACCATGCACAATGTTTTCGTAGCCAAGCTCTGTGTGCTTACCGAGCACTGAGCAGTACTAATTAACTGTTCCGGTACGGTACAAACCAACGGTGTCGATTCTGTTGTGCACAAACTAAACTTAATTTAGGCTATTGCTATCTTTTTCGCTCTAATAAAACGAGAAAGAGACGGACGTAATTTAGAGCTGTCAAATTTAGTTGGAACTAATATTTCCATACAAATGAACGGTACGTAAAAACGTGTCGACTAAAAACACGGTGAAGCGCAAGGCATAAACTAGTTTGACATCTCTAACTTAGTTCATGGCTATAGCCGTCCTTTTCTCGCACTGCCTTTTAGAAAAAGATAGCAATAGCCTAAAATAAGTTTAGTTTGTGCACAACAGAATCGACACCATTAGCTACTTGTTATTATGGATCAAACGTAGCTATAATATTCTCGTGTTGTTTAATTTGACTAGAAATGTTTATAAAAATCAATAGTAAACACGCCTATTGTATCGTACGTCAATATCGAATTTAAAACATACCGTGGAAACTGTCTGACAGCCTACTAACACATGTTATTGTTTTATTTTATGACCCATCGTTTCATGGCAAAACTGCACATTGTTCTGCAATATTTAATTGTTTAAACATGTCACGTGCAAGCAAACCGCTGTCTTTCACCTAGCCGTTCGATTCTCACTCATGATCACTCGTATGAAAATTTAATGATGGGAACAGTGCCCATGAGTGGAACTGAAAACTATGGACGACATTGAAACAATCGATTTAAACCATTAACTGTCTGAAATCCAACATCTGGAGCTATTAAAGTTATGGTTAAAAAGTTATAAGGGTTTGAACGTGGCCGCGCCATCGAAACGCGGAGAACCGCGCGGCCACGGAGATCTTTAAAACTAAGCGTTGCAGACACCTGAAATTTAGGTAAATAACAGATTGAATTTGTAAAAAAATTGTAAAAATATACAAAAAAATCCTAGGTTTATATTTTAGGAGCTGTAATACTAAAACCTCATGGCCGCGCCATTGAAACGGTGAATAACACGTTATCGCCGATATCTCGCTGAAAAAGCATCGTAGAGGTCTGAAGTTTTTTGTAAAACACAGATTTGAATTTGTCAAAACTGGTAAAAATACTTCAAAAAGTCCTAGGGTTATATTTTAGGAGCTGTAAGACTACAAACCCATGGCCGCGCCATTGAAACGGTGAAAAATACGTTATCGCCGATATCTCGCTGAAGAAGCATCGCAGAGGTCTGAAGTTTTTTGTAAAACCTAGATTTGAATTTGTCAAAACTCGTAAAAATACACAAAAATATCCTAGGTTTATATTTCAGGAACTGTAGTACGGTATCGCTTATAACCTTCAAAACGTTCTGAATGTTTGGTTAGGGTGACCATGACTTATTGCTTACAAAAAACTTCCACCTATTTATTACATTAAAAAATATTTTTCAAGGATTACAAATTAAATTAAAATGATAAGATACAAAAACATGTTTATTTCTTAAAAAATCACATAAATCACAGATTGTTAACTTACATATTTCTGACAAAAAAACTTCCACCTATTTATTACATTAAAAAATATTTTTCAAGGATTACAAATTAAATTAAAATGATAAGATACAAAAACATGTTTATTTCTTAAAAAATCACATAAATCACAGATTGTTAACTTACATATTTCTGACAAAACCACAAATCACAGATTATTTACTTACACTAAGAATAGTTTTTTTTTTTATTATATTTTTTTAATACGACTGTGAAATATGGTGTGTTTAAAGTTACTGTTTTTTTTTTAAATATCTTAATCATCTATGTATACCATGACCATAATTATGTTAGATTATGTATTGTCATAGGTTGTTCGGAACTTGTGTGCATTTCGGTTTTACCATCGTCATAACAAATCATTCTGGAAATACTATGCAATGACACTTATTTCTGTAATAAAAAAATAAACTAAAATGTAACGATAAGATCATCATCATCATCAGCCTATTAATGTTCCCACTGCTGGGACACAGCCTCCTCTGAGAGGGAATGGGCGTATAATCCACCACGCTGGCCCAGTGCGGATTGGTAGATGTTACTCGATGTCAATCAATATTTTACAAAAACATAATTATGTTTATAGGAAATAAACATACGACTCTTTATTTTTATTTAATTTAGGATCCTTGAGAAATAATTTCTAATACAATAGGTGGAAAGTTTTCTGTGAACAATAAGTCATGGTCACCCTATCGAAACATTGAAAACGTTATTACAGGGTTTATATTATAAAAAAAATACTTTTTTGCCTACTATCGTAAGTTCTACTTAATTAGGTTTTGTTTACAAAAAAAATCAAGCTAATACTTACTTTCTTCGATAAATAATCACGACTTGTATTTCTAAGCAATACCGTACTACAGCTCCTGAAATATAAACCTAGGATGTTTTTGTGTATTTTTACAAGTTTTGACAAATTCAAATCTAGGTTTTACAAAAAACTTCAGACCTCTGCGATGCTTTTTCAGCGAGATATCGGCGATAACGTATTTTTCACCGTTTCGATGGCGCGGCCATGGGTTTGTAGTCTTACAGCTCCTAAAATATAACCCTAGGACTTTTTGAAGTATTTTTACCAGTTTTGACAAATTCAAATCTGTGTTTTACAAAAAGCTTCAGTCCTCTACGATGCTTTTTCAGCGAGATATCGGCGATAACGTGTTATTGACCGTTTCGATGGCGCGGCCATGGGGTTTTAAGTCTTACAGCTCCTAAGATATAAACCTAGGAATTTTTTGTATATTTTTACAAATTTTTTACAAATTTAATCTGTTATTTACCTAAATTTCAGGTCTCTACAACGCTTAGTTTTAAAGATCTCCGTGGCCGCGCGGTTCTCCGCGTTTCGATGGCGCGGCCACGTTCAAACCCTTATAACTTTTTAACCATAACTTTGACAAATTTATGGTTTTGGGAATCAACTTTTACAAACTTTTACAAAATCTTGGCATAGTTTTTTTTTAAAAAAAACGCCGTGGCCGCGCGGTCGAAACGAACATCTTCGTTCGCGTGGAAATTTTGATGTGTTTTCAGAGATAAAAAGTAGCATAATAATATGTCCTTCGCTTGGATATAACCTATCTCCTTGCCAAATTTCATTACGAACCGATCACCCGTTTTGTCGTGAAAAGGTACCAAACAGAGTTACTTTACATAGAGAGCAACTTTCGCATAAATCATATTAGTACATAGACATACGGATATTTTTGCCTTTTGAAACCGGAAGATTTTTAAATACTATTCAATGTGTAAACAATGATAATAACTACGATAAGATATTTATTAGATAGTTGTATATTTTGTTAGTGTATTAATACAATCAAAGTCCAGTAAGCGAATGCTACTTGGACTTCGATCTTCATTATTGTGATTTGCAGATGTAGGTAGATTTTCTACCTTCAAGGACCTAGAAGGTATCTATAGAATCTAGGTACTTAATTAATTTTTGAGAAACTGATGAGTCTGACTAGAACTTCTACCACCAGCATATTTTTGGATTGATTTTTTAATAACAATAGTCCGTTTTCAAAATATAGCTATGCTTGAGAATCGCGAGAATATCGGTCTTCAACGCCTCATAGGAACTATGCACCCATCACCCTCCTAACTGAACTTGAAGTACACTCGTTCTCATTTGTCTATACTTAAAGATATTAATACATTGTTGTTTGTCCCACAGATTCCTATGGCGTTACGCCAATGGCATGATCCGGTCGAAACGGTGGGGACGCCAGGACGCCACCGTGGCGCAGCTGTTCACCCAGCGCGCCCTCAAGAACCCCGACGCACCGTGCTTCTATGTAGTCGGTGACCGTGACTGGACCTTCGGCGAGGTTAGCTATACTAAAATTGACTGGTTATCATCTGACTAGCCTTTTCACAACTATTTTGGGGTTAGCTTACAGTGTACCAGTATAAGAGCAGCGGTGGCCCAGTGATGGCGGCCCCGACTTCGAACAGTAAGTCGTGGGTTCGAACCCAGGCAGGCGCGTTACCTTGTGTAATTTATTTCATCACCGCTGCTCTCAATACGGTGAAGGAAAACATCGTGAGGAAACCACCCAACTAGCAAAATACCCTTACAAACAAAAGCTTTAAGAGCGATGGTTTCATAGAAGGTTTATACGTGTTCTGATTAAGTCAGAAACTCTTGATACCCTTACAAACAAACGCTTTTATGAGCTATGGTTTCATATAAGATTTATATGTGTTCTGATTAAGGCGGGAACTCTAATAGTGCTCTTTTATAAGTCTATTTAAATTTTAAGAGCATTCATACTTGTAACATATTCTTATAGACGTATATAAGAAAACGTTATATAATATTCATAAGAGTAGTGGCATTATAAGCGCCTTTTACAAGTCTGATTCTTACTTAATACTCATAAATACATTTTATAAGTATAGTCAACCTTAGAAGTGACTATAGTAAGTGTTTCATTAGACTTCTGTAAAACTAGTATTTTAAAAGTGTGATTTATCTCACCTAAGACATATTAAAGAGTAGTAGCACTTCAAAAGTCCTACAAGTGTCTTAAACAATTCCCTATTAAGGGTTATTTATTTTCTTTGTTGTGTTGACTCCAGAAATTGTTATAAAATCAGGAAATAGACCATTTTAATATTTAGTACATAATTATCATTAAGTTTCTGTTAAATACTTCGACTTCGTCGTATGGCTTGCTTTGCCTTATTAAGGAACCCTAAAATTATGAGCAACATGGCCGTGTAAACAGTGGTTTTAGGTTTAATTTGACTTTTTCGAGTGCGATATAAACCTTACACAAGAGTACTGGTCTTATATTACTCTAATAAAGCACTTTTGAGTCGTGTTTAGTCGTAATGGCGACATTTTTATATTATTTTATAAATAATAAAAAAAAAATATATAGTAAAAGACACATTTTTGAAAAGGCCCGTGATAATATTGTGATTAAAATTTCAAAATAATCGAGAAATAGTACTTCGCAACCTAATAATCGCATATGGTGTGTGAAAAATACATGAGTAAGAAATAAGAAAATATACACATTAGCGTTTTGTAGAAATATGTAATAAAATATAAAATACTTATGTTTTTATCACTTCGCAACCTCAGGGCGGTTTGTGATAACACTCATAATAGGAAATCACAAAGAGGACTACAAGCGATATTACACTTCAAATAGTATTTTATTTTATTTGTAAGAGGACTTTATAGTACATTGTTACCCTAGGGGTGAAAGTAACTTATTTAGTCCCGAGACGGGGTTTGGTGCCCGAGCGAAGCGAGGGCGCTAATAGTTCGAGGGACTAAATAAGTCTTTAACCCGAGGTAAACACTGTGCTTTTCATTACGAATACAAGGAAAATAAAAATAAAAACATTCAATCAACAAATGAAGATCGGACCACGGAAGACCGCTTTCCCGCCTATTTTGCTTTTTTTTTCTGTGACCGGCCAGCTATTCAGCCATTACCTATTTTTCATTTTCATCATCAAAAAAATGGTAAATATTTTGCCCAAATCTATGTTATTTTAAATAAATAGTTGAAACTTAATTATAATAAAGTTATTTAAAAAATATATATTCTCTAATTAATACTTAATTGTATGATAATTGTATTTTACATCGTGGCTGTATAGAAAGTTGGAACATGGTTCAATAGAAAAATGGACTATTTTTTTTTAATAATTTGACAGCTGTCAGTTGAAAACGATTCTCCCTAGGGCTGGAAAGTGTTACTTTCAACCCGCTCCTCAGGCAACTTTAGACCTACTTTCCGAGTATGAGTAATGAAAAGGTTATTTACCCTTACAGCGCGCCATTGTAAGTCACTTGTAAGTTTATTTGTCATTATAAAAGCATCAGCACGAGTCTTGTAAGTTTGGAAATACACTTCGCGAGACCATTACAAGGCAATTGCAAGGGTGAATACACTTATAAAGTGCGCCCAAATCCATACTTATAAGTGTCTATAAGTCTGATTTAAGACTGAAAAAAATATGGTCTTGGGATATTTGTAAGATTATTTTTTGCTAGCTGGGCGGCATGTCCTAGAACCAAAAAATTCGAAGACATGTGACATCTACCAATCCGCACTGGGCCCGCGTGGTAGATTACAGCCCATTCCCTCTCATAGAGAGGAGGCCTGTGTCCTAGCAGTGGGAACATGAATAGGCTGGTGATGTTGATGATGATGATGTACCAGTATATTCCATGGAGCGACTTCCTATTTGACCTCTACAACACAGTACGATATCACGATACCCCTTGGTGAATGAAACAGTCTTGGATTTTGTGAAGATCATGAAACTGAGTCTGGGTCATATAGGACTCATAGGGTAGGAAGGTTCCACCCAATGATGGGTGACGCTGACCTTTTGGTGGTGGCCTTGCAGTATTCCTTGCCGTGTTCCGGTTGGTGGTGTGGTGTATGGCAACTATACACCACCAACCAGAGTAGTTTTGTGTTCTGGATGGCGCTGAACTTACAATACCTCTAAGCAGAAATGAGCACAACTCCACAAGTCATTAAATGGGCTACCGGTTTTTATAATATCAGATTAAAACCTAAAAGGCTCTATAGAGGTAGTTTGTGCTCAAAGCTGACGTTTTGTACGTAGGTATGATGTTACTGTCCTAACTGAAGTAATCTGCTAGTTCAGAACACGATGTAAAGCGTTCAAAGGGAGTCAGTCTCCGTGAAATTAGTCTGACGTGAAGAGGCGGTTAGCCTTAATCTATCCTCAAAATATTTACATAATTTGATGTTTACTTAATCCAAAGTTAAAGAACCATATTCTGAATTATAATTTCAAATTTCCATAATGCAGAACTTGTCGTGACCTTCACCTTTGATTCGACGTTATTACGCCGTTGTTAGATAGATTCTTGTATGTTTTTTTTTAAGTCAACACTACTTGTTTACCTTTAATTTTATCAGCAAAGTTATCATACCTAAACTTAGTTGGTGTTAGATAAATTTTCAACTACTATTCAAAATGTACAATTTGTGAATACTTACCTACGCTTTGCTTCTCCGATCTCCTAGAGTTATAGGTAGTCTTCACCGTAGGTGTACCTGCCTGCGTGTAATTTACTTAAATTTACATTTAACATAATTAATGAATTAAATAAATAATTAATTAATTATGTAGTTTACATCAAGGTTGGTCTGCTACTACTTTTTAGCCTGATCATCATAGATAGTAATTAATAGATACTCAATTCAGCTTTAATCATAATAAAACACTACTTTTTTTTCTTCTAAATTTTATTGTGATACGTACATTTATACATGGGATCATTCCGATCATTCCAATAGAATAATCAAAATAATTAAATTGTATCCCAGGGGAATCGGCGTTGAGGGCATATACAGGCTCTGCCTAGTTCGGCCCCAAATGCCAATACTTTTGTTTATAATACGTGCCTAAGTTTGTAAAAAATGTACATTGTTTGTGAAATAAATATTACTTATTATATTATTAACTTTCAGGCTAAACTTACCATTTACTTACATAATACGAAGTTTGTGAGGATGGATGGATGGATATTTGGGTAATCTTTCAAGCAAAAACTACTGAACGAATTTGGATGAGATTTGGATACTTTTTGTCCCGATATTACAAATTACGTGGGACAATAGGCTAGTTTCCACCATTAATAAATTGTAAATCTATTTAGTCCGTCAGTTAGAAGTATTGGAAAATAATGGACACGTATTTTTTGTTTTTGTAAATCAATGAATATTGACAAAGATAAAACGCATCAAAACTCGAGAGTGGGGGGTGTGACGTCACAACGCACTAAAAATTATAGCACGGCGCGGCGTGACGTATTGAGAATTTTAAAAGCGTCGTATCTTCGGGTGTTTAGTCTGAACGGACCAAATCTTCGTCAATTTTGGTCTACGTAACAAAAGAAAAAATACGTGTCAAATATTTTTTGATAATCTAACTGACGGACTTATTAGATTTTTTCAGGACCCAAGCCTATTACTGAACTCCACGCTGGCAAAGCCGCAGGCATATTCTAGTAACGAAATAATATTTTCACCCACAGATGGCCGCAAACTCCAACAAAGTGGCTCGGGTAATGCAAGAGCATCTGGGCCTGAAGCGTGGCGATGTGGTCTGCGTGTTCATGCCCAACTGTGGGGAGTACGTGTGGACGTGGCTGGGCATGGCCAAGGTCGGCGCCGTGTCCGCGCTCATCAACAGCAACCTGCGTCACAAGCCGCTGCTGCACTGCATCCAAGTCGCCAAGGCTAAGGCTGTGGTGTTCTCTAATCATCTTGCTGATGGTGAGCAATTACGATACATACTTACATACAGGGTGTAAAAGACCTCATCACGAAGCCGTTAAGCAAGCATTCTGTACATCAATGATGACTAAGTAACTTTACGCAAAAATAATTGCTGGGAAACGAGTTTTTTTGGGGTGAAAAATCATGTTTTGTGGTAGAACTCAATGTAACGCACTCAAAACATTGTGCTGATTGATGGATTGAATAGTACGGGGGTCGTGGAGGTGTTTAAAGAAAAAATCTTATATAAAAAATTGTATTTAAAAAAATACTTGTCAAAAAGTTGGATTTTTAACCCCCTAATAACATCTCCGTAACTAGAAGGTTCCCAGGTATGGTGTAGAACAAAACAATGATCGCAATGACGAGGAGAACCTTTCGGCTTCGTTAAGAGGTGTTTTACACCCTTTAGTTAAGGCACTCGCTCTTTTTCCCATAAGGGTTAGCAGAAACCCAACATATCACCTACTACGATCCTTACATTACATAATATAACCCTTTTGCTTCGTGGACGTTCATACATCTGCTGGCTCAATTTTGTCAACAATTTATCATTCCGACGTCTATGCATTTTTCGACTTCTTTCGGAGTAGTGTTAATTGCTTCCGCAAACACTGCTGTAACAAGCAGTCCTCAGCTTACCGATTCCGACGCATTCCCATGACCTTCACATGCTCATCGGTCCACCTTGTAGATAGTTATTGATCTATGATCCTCTCATATTGTTTGTTCGGAGAAGTCGGAAACTTTCTCATATCTGCTCCTGCAGACTGTTTTCGATGTATCTACAGGGTGAAAAGACCTCATCACGACGCCGTCAACCTTGCATTCTGTACATCAAACTAAGTAACTTTACGTAAAAAATACTGCTGGGAAACGACTTTTTTTGGGGGTGAAAAATCTTGTTTTGTGGTAGAACTCAATGTAACACACTCAAAACATTGTGCTGATGGATGGATTGAATAGTACGGGGGTCGTGGAGGTGTTTAAAGTAAAAATCTTACATTAAATACTTGTCAAAAAGTTGGAACTTTGACCCCCAATATCTCCGTAACTAGAAGGTTCCCAGGTATGGTGTAGAACAAAAAAATGATCGCAATGACAAGGAGAACAAGTGTCTTTCGGCTTCGTTAAGAGGTGTTTTACACCTTTTATAGTCTGCGCCAGATAAGTAGGAATTAAAGGTCATCAGGGAAGAAGAAGCTCTTTCCTTAATTTCTCCGCGTAGGTACCCCGACAATACATTATGAATCGTTTTTAGGGTTCCGTACCCAAAGGGTAAAAACGGAACCCTATTACTAAGACTTCGCTGTCTGTCCGTCTGTCTGTCACCAGGCTGTATCTCAAGAACCGTGACAGCTAGACAGTTGAAATTTTCCCAGATGATGTATTTCTGTTGCCGCTATAACAACAAATACTAAAAACAGAATTAAATCAATATTTAAGGGGGGCTCCCACCCATACAACAAACGTGATTTTTTTGCAGTTTTGTCTAATGTTTTTAAATAATGGTACGGAACCCTTCGTGCGCGAGTCCGATTCGCACTTGGCCGGTTTTTTATTACTAGAAAAAGTCAAGGATCACGATAAAGGTAGTTTCGGGACAAGTTTATGTCATTATTTCTGTTTTCGGAATTATGTACCTATTTGAATAAATGTATGCGGGTTACTGACCTTTATTTCCTTCTTAAGGTCATTACAGGAGCTAAACGCGAGTTTTATAATGCAAAAAAGCATATGATTCACTGCAATAAACAAAACCAGAAAAATATATGATATTCTTCAGGATGTATGCTAGTTCCATAGTGTTTTGAAAACATGATACAGCAAACTTTATTTGATAGAAAAAAATCACGAACTTATCTCTAAATTTCTTTTAAAGAGGAAAAACCATACTAAAATACATGCGATCATTCTGATTTTTTGGCAAATAATTCTACAAGTAACATACCTACCATAGTGTTTTACTTTTTTAGTCCAATCAATAGATTTGTTGTAAATCGCAAAAATCCACTGATTTCGCACTATTTTGCCGCAGTGACTGACGTAACAACCACTTTGTAGTGCAAGCTGATTAGGACTTTATTCTAACAGTATTTCAAACGAAGTTTGAACCACCACAACTAGAGTTGCTAATTTAGCTCATGTAATCGCCCTACCTGTGCCTAACCTGTTTGTTATGTTTTTGAATTTTTTATGCATGTCATGGCCGTGCGATAAATAAAGATTTTTTCTTTCTTTCTTTCTTTCTTTTACCTGGCGCATACTATAATAATGTTTTACTTTCCGTCCCTCAGTGCCTAAGCAAATTGTATCAGGTGACGTTGATCTCTTTGCTATAAGTAATAGACAGCTGCTCACCCCCTTTCAGTAACGTTTGAATAATATCGGGTTCTTTGAGTGATTGAGAAGACACTAAGTATGTTTTGTTAAAAGCAAACTTAAAACTCGCTCAATGGGGCAGAATCGAGTTATGATTAACAGAAATATCTTTTGTCTGTCTAAAATTCTAAATGTATTGTAAAATACCTGTCTGTACGGCTTATTATACAAGCATTACGTAACTTACAACTAGAAGATAATAATAATACATTGTGCTTCATGTGGACTTTGGATATAAGATTGAGTAGGTAGGAATATTAGGTAACTAATTACAGGATTTTTAGAGGCAGGCCATTTATATTACCAAAGTACATAAGGCATGAATCTTTGTCTGCACCTATTTGTTGGGAACATACTAAGTGTCACAGGAAAACCATAATCGTGTCAGTTGGTCAATAAATAATGCGTCAGTAATGAAGACTTATTAAAATTATAAACAACATGTATTACTAGCTGTTGCCCGCGAATTGGATCGCGTGGAAATTTTGATGTGTATGAAAAAAATAGCCTACGACCTATTCTCAGACCTACCAAATATACACAAAAAAATATATAAAAATCGGTCAAGCCGTTTCGGAAGAGTTCGACAACAAACACGACCCAGCTAGCAAAAAATAATCTTACAAATATCCCAAGACCATATTTTTTTCAGTCTTAAATCAGACTTATAGACACTTATAAGTATGGATTTGGGCGCACTTTATAAGTGTATTCACCCTTGCAATTGCCTTGTAATGGTCTCGCGAAGTGTATTTCCAAACTTACAAGACTCTTGCTGATGCTTTTATAATGACAAATAATCTTACAAGTGACCTACAATGGCGTGCTGTAAGGGTAAATAACCTTAAAGTCCTCTTACAAATAAAATAAAATACTATTTGAAGTGTAATATCGCTTGTGGTTGCTTGAGGTTGCGAAGTAATAAAACCATAAGTATTTTATATTTTATTACACATTTCTACAAAACGCTAATGTGTATATTTTCTAATTTCTTACTCATGTATTTTTCACACACCATATGCGATTATTAGGTTGCGAAGTACTATTTCTCGATTATTTTGAAATTTTAATCACAATATTTTCACGGGCCTTTTCAAAAATGTGTCTTTTACTATATTTTTTTTTTATTATTTGTAAAATAATATAAAATTGTCGCCATTACGACTAAACACGACTCAAAAGTGCTTTATTAGAGTAATATAAGACCAGTACTCTTGTGTAAGGTTTATATCGCACTCGAAAAAGTCAAATTAAACCTAAAACCACTGTTTACACGGCCATGTTGCTCATAATTTTAGGGTTCCTTAATAAGGCAAAGCAAGCCACACGACGAAGTCGAAGGATTTAACAGAAACTTATTGATAATTATGTACTAAATATTAAAATGGTCTATTTCCTGATTTTATAACAATTTCTGGAGTCAACACAACAAAAAAAATAAATAACCCTTAATAGGGAATTGTTTAAGACACTTGTAGGACTTTTGAAGTGCTACTACTCTTTAATATGTCTTAGGTGAGATAAATCACACTTTTAAAATACTAGTTTTACAGAAGTCTAATGAAACACTTACTATAG
The DNA here is from genome assembly GCA_905147715.2 of Xestia xanthographa. Lineage (NCBI taxonomy): Eukaryota > Metazoa > Arthropoda > Insecta > Lepidoptera > Noctuidae > Xestia > Xestia xanthographa. The sequence continues at coordinate 18,889,830 of LR990655.1, read as the reverse complement.
TCACTTCTAAGGTTGACTATACTTATAAAATGTATTTATGAGTATTAAGTAAGAATCAGACTTGTAAAAGGCGCTTATAATGCCACTACTCTTATGAATATTATATAACGTTTTCTTATATACGTCTATAAGAATATGTTACAAGTATTAATGCTCTTAAAATTTAAATAGAGCACTATTAGAGTTCCCGCCTTAATCAGAACACATATAAATCTTATATGAAACCATAGCTCTTATAAGCGTTTGTTTGTAAGGGTATCAAGAGTTTCTGACTTAATCAGAACACGTATAAACCTTCTATGAAACCATCGCTCTTGAAGCTTTTGTTTGTAAGGGTATTTTGCTAGTTGGGGAGATTTTTAAATATTAGATATGACGTCCCGCGGTTTCACCCGCGTAGTTCCCGTTCCTGTGGGAGTACGGGAATAAAATATAGCCTATAGCACTCACGAATAATGTAGCTTTCTACCAGTGAAACAATTTTTAAAATTGGTTCATTACTTCCGGAGATTACCCCCTTCATACAAACTTACAAACAAATGTTACCTCTTTATAATATTAGTATGGATAATATAATACATAATATTCTATAATTCTAGTAAACTAAGCTGCTTTCAAGAGCTATCAGTCATCATTGCTATAGAATTTTAACATTGAACGCGGTTGAAACGTGCTGATCGCGTCGAACCAGATCCAACCATAAACTCGTTACTGTTCAACAAAATCTCGTTACGTTATTACGTACCACGACCCCCCTCCGTCTATTTGTGACAGAAATCCGATAATAATGCAGTTACAGACCCAATGCCACCACCCTCACAAATTGTCGCATGAATCGGCTGCCTATTGTACTTTCTGCCAATTAGATCTTTGTGTTGGAATCTGCAGATGACACCGCAATTAAATTCCGTTTGGTCGAAAGTGCTACTGCTCAGCGTGAGATCTTGGGTTCGATTCCCAGGTCGGGCAGTCATAAAAATATAAAACATATCTATGGGCAAAGTGTTATTGGGTTTTTACACGACTTCGCCAGAAGGACAGTTAAGTTTTTCGAGAGTATGTATGTATTTCATTAGGAATTTCTCAGTAGTAGCCAGGAATCGATACATTTGTGCCCGATTAATAATCTCGCTCCTATTGCATTGGGCTAAAACAGAGGATGATCAGTGGATAGTCACACACATACATACTCCAAACCTATTCGGGAAGTTGATTCAGCCAGAAAGCAAAGTGAAAATACATCCATTGAAACTGTTTTTATTCACAAAAACAAACCTCTGCTTAATCCGTTGGTGATTACAGACGTGATGTTGTATTTTCAAAGTCCAATCTTGTTTGTCATGTTCTACAGCTACACGAACTAAAAAACTGTTTCTGGTTCCAAACATTGCGTTTAATCGACGAAGCAGAACCCTCTTGGGATTTTTTGTACATCGTTAAAATTTCGAGAGGCTGACTATATTTTTTGTCTGATTTTTAACAACGTAATGGTAGTTAATAATCGACAGACATCAACCGTCACACGCATGTACTATCCTAATTTCATGCAAGGACAGGTAGTCTAATCGTCGATGCATACCGAAGTTGCTTTTTGAAGAACATCATTTTGCAACTTGAACGTATCAAGTTTTATTACTTTATATTATATAAGTTTTTTTAATTTTATTACTTTACTACTTAGCTGCGACGTCCCGCGGTTTCACCCGCGTAGTTCCTGTTCCCGTGGGAGTACGGGAATAAAATATAGCCTATAGCACTCACGAATAATGTAGCTTTCTACCAGTGAAACAATTTTTTTAAATTGGTTCATTACTTCCGGACATTACCCCCTACATACAAACTTACAAACAAATGTTACCTCTTTATAATATTATAGTATAGTATAGATATAACTTTTGCGGCTTTAGCTTATACCGTTTTAATTGTTATCTGTGGTTGCCCAATAATACTTGCAAACCTTGCTCCACAAAACACAAGCACAAAAAACTAGTGTGGATACAACTTTATGCACGTTAGGCTTTGTATAAGAAACTTAACAAGCTAATTTAGGATGTCGTAGTCGAAGTAGGACTGGTTAGGATGTGTTGTCGAAGTCTAAAGTTATTTATTTCGATTCAAAACACAAGGATAATGTAACTCAATCAATATTTTCCTGTTTTCTAAACAGGAAATCTTTCGAGCCAGTAATTCTCGTTATTCCCACCGACTTCCTCATCACGTTTTAAAAAACCTGTACCTTTCCTCCACCAGCGATATCCGAGATCCGCGAGCATCTGCCGGAGGACCTGAAGCTGTTCCAGCTGTACGGCACGTGCTCCCCCGGGGTACTGGACCTGGGCGCGGAGATGGACAAGCACCCGCCGGAGTACCCCGTGGTGACGGATAAGCCGCGCTACAAGGACACGCTACTCTACATCTACACGTCTGGCACCACTGGCATGCCCAAGGCTGCTGTACTGCCAAATTCGAAGTAAGATAACGATTGCATCTTCTTTGCTGTATTCTTCTGCATGGTGTAAGGCATATTAACGTGTAAACATGGCTTTCAGCATGTGCTTAATTCATAATCTCTTACCATGAATGGTTCTGGACCTTTATTGGAAGATTTATAGTAACTAGAAGCAGTGGTGTGACCGTCGAACAAGTCACAGGTCTCAAGTTCGAACCACAGAAACGCACCTCTGATTATTTGGATTCATAAGCGAATTTTATAGTTATATCACTTGCTTCGGTGAAGGAAAACATCGCGAGGAAATCAGGTTGCCTGAGAGATATTTCATGTAAAGCCAAGTCAGAGGCCCATTGGGCGGCATAAACACCCGTGACACCGGGTTATCTACTAACCACACGATAATAAAGAAGACTACTTATAAAGTTCATAATTTGATTAAAGAGGTCTGCTGTCGAACTCCAATAAATCCAGATTTTTACGATCTTATAAGATTAGTATGGATGAAAGTGACAATGGGAGTCTAGATTGTCTTGCCGTGACAAATCAATAAGCGTGTTTTATATGCGAGTTCATTACCATCTGGTGTTCCCCTCAGGTACCTCCTGGTGGTGGTGGCGACGGTGCACATGCTGGGCCTGCGACGCTCGGACCGCATGTACAACCCGCTGCCGCTGTACCACACGGCGGGCGGGCTGGTGGGCACGGGCGCCGCGCTCGTGGACGGCATCCCCTCCGTGCTGCGCGCCAAGTTCTCCGCCTCCAACTACTGGACCGACTGCATCAAGTACGACTGCACGGTGAGTGGGTTTACCACCATCACTTATAGCGGGAACGAATGAATGGTAGGCTCCCTCGACTTAGCGGGGTGTCAAATATCAAGCTGCATATTTAGCCTATAGGTAATTCTTGCACTGTTCTGTTGGGACACAGAACTTCTCTCTGTAAGGGGCCGCCTCCACGAGCGAGAGAATCGCGGCGATATTATGGTCCTTGCCACGTTTTTCTATACACTCTCTTTTAGGCCGTCTCCACGACCGAGAGAATCGTGGTGATATTTTCGTATAGAAATACGTTGAATCGTCGCGATTCTCTCGCTCGTGGAGGCGGCCCCAAAGATGCAGTGGGTAGTATTCTACCATTAACGCCAAGTGTAGGTTTCTCATTAAGGGTCTCGTCAAGAGAAGATAGTTTCTACTACCGAGCCATTTAGTTGAAATAAATTAGTAAGTAGACAGCAAGTAGACAGTCTAGGCTAGACAGTCTACTTGCTGACTACTTATCTAGCCCGTTGCTAAAAACCGGTACCCACAACAGTTATTCCAAATTATCACGAAGAGTCGAGACTCCTTCATAACATTTTGCATTTGCACTCCGCAAATGAAAGCTTGCTGTTTCTCTATGGCTAAAACCATAGGACTTTGTCTGTGAGTGTTATTCATCTAGCCTTTATTCATCTAGCCTTCGAATTATATAATATATGTTTTTATTGTCCTGTTCTTTTTGTGGGCAGTGCTGTCAGTGCTGTGTTGTCCACGCACTCTTTACCATTACGTTTTTATAAGTGAAGACTTTTAATTGGCTAACAGTTCAATTATACTATTTACTAATTTTAACTGTCGGTACTATTTTGAGGAGCCCATGGCTCAATAATAACAGCCGCTCGGGTCGATCTTTAGGTTAAGCCGTGCTTGCCTAGGTTGGTCTGTGGATGGGTGACCACCCATTACATACCGGGTTTCCTCCGTGCCTAGAAAAGCACGTTAAGCCGTAGGTCCCGGCTGTCATTTGTAGATCTTTGACAGTCGTTACAGGTAGTCAGTGACAGAAAAGTCTGACAACCAGTCTTACCAAGGGGTATTACCCAGTACTAACTGGGTTGTGGAGGTCAGATAGGCAGTCGCTCCATGTAAAATACTGGTATTCAGCTGCATCTGGTTAGACTGGAAGCCGACCCCAACATAGTTGGGAAAAGGCTAGGCAGATAATGGAACGGTCGGTACTATTTTTATTCTGCTTTGTGAAACTGTAAGTCGTCCATAGATCATAAATAAAATGTTGGTGATACAACAAAATTTCCCGTTGCAGGTGGCGCAGTACATCGGCGAGATGTGCCGCTACCTGCTGGCGCAGCCGGCGCGGCTCACGGACGCGCAGCACCGCGTGCGCATCATGGTGGGCAACGGGATGCGCTCCGCCATCTGGCAGGACATCGTCGACAGGTACACAGCTATACGGTCCTAGTCAGGAGCAGCTACGTGTTCACTGGTCAATTGCATTCTTTGCTCTTGACTCAGACCAAATAAAAAAGTTAACACGGAACTCTGCAAACAGAGGCCCTACTTTCTAACGTTTCGTCCGTATATTCGGATCTTTCCGTCTCTCTCGCGCACGTCTGTAGATGAGTGCGAGTGAAAGTAACGGATAGATCCTAATATACGGACGAAACGTTAGAAAGTAGGGCCTCAAAGAAGGAAGGCCGGTTTCGTAAACATGTGTGCATTTATTGAGGCGTAGTTTAATTGTAGTTTGATATAAATGTGTGCGTGTGAGTGTGTATGCACAGAGCGAAGCGTAGTTTTGCGCATGCCTCACTTTATTGTTCGCAGCGCTATGTCTTGGTTTTTTATTTGGTCTGAGGCTTTTGACATGACATGTGAAATCTGTCAAAAACAAAAACGGAAGGCCAGGCCACTCAAACGAAAATGTTACTGGTATCAAGATTCAATTAATAAGAAGAATAAGAATAATTTATTTGCTTAAAATACAAGTGTTACCCAAAACATATTTTGCCTTTTTAGAGCATGCTAATGCCCATCTACCAATCTAGTGAAGAGCGTCCAACAACTCGCTTCAAAATATTTACGCTCAACTTATGCTAAGATTATATCCTCCAATATTGAGATAACCTTAACTTGGACATCAATGCCCGGTGTCTTATCACTAACATTATAAATAAGGGTCACAGGCAAAACTGTTAATCAGTCAAAACTACTTTTAATCGGTGAAAACTAGTCAAAACTACTTTTGACTACTTTTGACCGGTGAAAACTAGTCAAAACTACTTTTGACTACTTTTGACCGGTGAAAACTATTCAAAACTACTTTTGACTACTTTTGACCAGTAAAAACTAGTCACAACTACTTTTGATCGGTGAAAACTAGTCAAAACTACTTTTGATTACTTTTGACCGGTGAAAACTAGTCAACATTACTTTTGACAACTTTTGGCCGGTGAAAACTAGTCAAACAAAACTACTTTTGATCGGTGAGACTACTTTTGATCGGTGAAAACTAGTGAAAACTACTTTTGACTACTTCTGACCGGTGAAAACTAGTCAAAACTACTTTTGACCGGCGAAAACTATTTAACAATAACTAACATTTACTTAGAAACGTATTTAGGTTGTTAGGTTTTCTTTTTGGGACCCTTTGAAAAACATCATGACGTAATTCTAGGACTTTATTGATGACTTGATTTTTAATGCAGAAAACGCATTTTAACTTTAGAAGGATTTTGAACTGTAACATTTATATAAAAGCACAATTTTGGATTATCATTAATCGCTATCAGTCTGCTTCCTGCTTCTTAACTGATGCCAATTAATGAAACAGATGGGTGTCAATAACATTCGCTCACTATAACATCGTAACCTTTAAACAAACTGCTAATTTAATCGCAATTAATATACAAACTAATTAATTATTGTCCTATCTAGGTTCAAAGTGCCCCAGATAAACGAGATATACGGAGCTACGGAAGGCAACGCTAACATCAGTGAGTGAAAGTTTATTCATACTTGTAACATATTTACACACAATGTGCAGTGTGGTGGCGACACATTTAACTTTGTAATTGTGGATATGTGTCGCCCGGGGTCATGTGTCGTTTCGATAATATTGTAATTTGTTGCTTAATGCTTCCTTTAACACGATTAATGAATGAGCTCGTTTGGAAATTGGATTATATTTACGCAAAGTTTTTTCGGTATGAAAACATTTTTAAATGGAATTTGTCTTGTTCATACATACTTACCTATTGATACTCATTTTCATCATGGTGGGACTCTCTTTTTCTATCGAAAATTCTACCTTTTTTTTTAAATGACTTCTCGTAGGTCAACCTATGTCTGGCTTCTGCTTTATAATATCTGTGCCATAAATAAGTAATGAATGCGTTATACCGGATGACTTTTTTATCACTTTCCAAAAAAAAGGGTATAATATGTGAACGGAGTAGAAATAAATGACATACCCACTTAGTTTTTTTTTTTTATCGAAAAAGAAGTCGGAATAATTCCAAATTAAAATCATACGCGAATTACGGAGGGTAGTCAAGTACGTCGCCGAGACATAGTCCTTCGCGTGCGAAGTGCTAGTTACTCAAAAATTCATGTGTATTGTCTTCACATTGGATATGGTCTCGTCACGAGCGACTATGTCGAATCTTGGTTTCTACTCGTATTCAAATTCTGTAACCATGAGCACTAGTTCAAAATAATTCACGGTTAATTTTTAGGTCATTTTGGAACTCTCTCTCTCCGGGTTTTGGACTCTATCATGGAACTCAAAACGATTGGCAATTTATTTTTTCAGAAAATAACATTAAAAAAAATCGTGATTATTCTTATCATAACTTTTTTTAAAAACCCTGAAAAATTAAATTTGTAATATTTTTTTATTATTTTATTGTTATTTTTTTGGAAAAAAAAATACAGTCCCCCAATAGTTCCGAGTTCAATGATCGAGTTTATGGCGTTCAATTCCAGAATGACCTAAAAATAATGGTGTATATTGAGTACCTACCTACCTCCCTAATAAACATGAATTATTAATGTAATCCATCTTAACTAGGTACGCATAATAATAGTTTAGTATTTCCTATCGTAGTAATGGTAATAATACTGCTCATGTTACGTAGGTAATTAATTCTATGTAATTTATTTATGCTTCATAGTCATAATTAAATATGCTTGTGTCTAGACTTTGATCGTAGTAAAAAAAAAGTGGCTAAATACCTATGTTTCAAGCTCGTTAAAATATAGAAGATAAGTAGTTTGTTTTGAATCAAACGGGTGAGTGATTAACGTAGGTTACATAGGTTTTTACTCATGTGTTGCGCTATTATAGTTTAACCAGGAAATTGACAGGCAAGTTTCGCTTGAGTCTAGTTTTGTAATTTTTATTACCTCAATGACACACCAATCAACGCGGTTCTCTCATAGATTTTGTATGGCAATAGCCAACTGTGACGTCACTGTTTATTGAACTCAATGACTCAACTATTTATTGATTTAAAAGCAACTAAAAATGGAATTTGGCAAATAATTGAAAAAAATCGGGTTTTCATGCTCAAAATAAAGTGTTTTTTTAGAGATCTACCCTATTGAATATTAAGGCGCATGTGCTTTTTTTGAAGCATTAAAATAGAAGTGGAATATAGTTTACATTATTGTAATTGTAGGCCTTGGGGCTCGTGGCTAAAATCTGATGACAGTCCGTGATCCGGATGGGCCATATACATCGAGAAGCTTCGGGAAGCACGTAAAACCGTTGGCTCCGGCTGTGATTCCTAGACTGGTGGTCTGGGAATGACAGCCGGAACCAATAGGTATTCTATTATCTAGTTACCTAATGGGGTTGGGAAGAAAGGTGACGCTCCATGTGAAATACTGGTATCTAGACTGAAAGCCGATCCTAATTCCTAACATGGTTGGGAAAAGAGCGACGACATGGACAGGAAATCTGAAATTTCTCAGTATTAGTCCAGAATCTGAATTTGTATGTCGGTTGCCGGTTGGCTATCGGGTCGCTCCTCTTTCACATATCTGGACCAAACATAACCCGCGAAAAGCGGGTACTATCGTGGACACTCCCGCCTGATCACCACTAAGTTAATTTTTGCTTGCACTCGCAACATAGAAACGCTCTCTAGCCCCGCCCCGTTGACTTTGTATAGAAATAATGAATGAAAGAATACCGATCGGCCGAGCGCACTGACGACGCACGCCAAACGAGAGTTATTGTTATTTTGCACGCCAAAGTTGACGCTTTCCTAATAGGCCTAAACTTTAAGGGAGCGTGGTCTGGCGCCTCCGCATGATTTAAGCGAAAACATGTTTAACTGATCAGGTGGAAAAGACCACGACTGTATACTTAAACTATAGAGACACCTCTGCGTAACTCTCACAGGTGATAACAGTTGTGATGATAAAACAATAAAATAAAAATTTGCAGTAAACGTGGACAACACGGTGGGCGCGGTGGGGTTCCTGCCGACGCTGGTGCCGCGCTGCCTGCACCCCATAGCGCTGGTGCGCGCGGACGAGGCCGGCGCGCTGCTGCGCGGGCCCGACGGGTACTGCATACGCTGCAAGCCTAGTCAGTATACCACGACTACTATAGTTAGTGCCAGTTAAGATGATAATAGCGGTCATTGACCCACCCACATTTATTAAACTTCTTAACTTTGAAAACCAAAAATAAGCCTGTTCAAGTCTGGAATCGTCGTCTATCATTATCTTCAACATTTTTTGTAATGAAAAACGAAACATGGTTTATTTGTTTTGGTTCGTACGAAAATATATTAGGGAAAGGGCAATGACCGCTATTCTCATCTTAACTGGCACCAACTACAGCTCAGAGGTTCCCAAACTTTTTTTCCAATGCTGCATTTTTTCCAAGCTCATGGACCAAAAAAGAAAAGCAAGAAATTTGCAATATTCTTTTTCGCGCTATCAGCCCGCGTAGTATGGCGACGTAGAAACGGGGAAAGACTCGACAAATCTTTTGTTCATCTGTCATTTTGTCGATATTTAATATCGACAAAATGACAGATGAACAAAAGATTTGTCGAGTCTTTCCCCGTTTCTACGTCGCCATGCTACGCGGGCAGTAGGATTGCATGTGGACCGATTTTTTTGGCAAAATAACCGAATCTTAAAGCTTCGAAATGCTCTTTTTAAAGTGTCAATACGAACATTTTCACCGAAATACAACCTGTCTTCACCGGAACATTAGTTTTTTTTTTTTTTTTCTTTTTCGAGTAGCTTATTTGATAGATATTTCCATGCCAAAATTTTTGTTCTTTATTATCGAAACCAGATAAATTTTCGTGGACCCCACTTACAACAAATGAACCCCCATTGTTTTTCCACGCTAACTTAAACCCCCGACAGGTCTCCCGTGGACCCCTGGGGGTCAACCTGGAACCCCTGACAATAAATATGGGTTTTTTCCATTAGGAATTTCTCAGTATCAGCTCGGAGTCTTGATGTGAGCCAGTTAATGGGAATAGGCTCTCTCCATAAAGCATGGTTCTTAAAGTTAGATGGTAAATTTGTTGTTCGAGACTGTTTTTACGAATCATTGCAGTCTGACGGGTCGTCCCTGACCTACTTATAAACACGCCACTATTTAGGTCATATTGTATTGTGGACGGAAGTTCCTCATAAAATGTTTGCGGGACTTTCCGCTTTGAATGCATCTGTTTGATGATCACTCAGCTGATTTGATGAGTGTCGTGTTATAGCGATATTGTTTGTGTTCCAGATGAGCCGGGCATGTTCATCGGGCTGATCGCTCAGGGCAACGCCTCCAGAGAGTACTACGGATACGTCGATAAGGTATGCTACTTAACAATACCTACGCCATTTTGTTCCATCGTTAATTGCATAAACTTAAATCGTCAGTCGCGATTAATAAAACTGGTGTCGATTCTGTTGTGCACAAACTAAACTTAAATTAGGCTATTGCTATCTTTTTCTCTCTAATAAACCTAAATAAAAATTTATTAGAGAGAAAAAGATAGCAATAGCCTAATTCAAGTTTAGTTTGTGCACAACAGAATCTACATCACTGTCTTTTTTGTACCAGAGGACTGAATCAAGTGGTTAATCGGTCTCTAGATTTTGTTTTTCCAGTTCAGCCTCAGAAATAGGTCAACAGTTCCGAACCGTTTGCTAATGAGTGGAGTTGTTGGTTACTGTCCTCTGTCCTCATTCGTCCTCTTCAATGTCCCTCTGCACGAGCACGAGATTTTGCACGGCTGGTTCTGGAACCAGAAGTGCGAAATCTCGTGCGTGTATTGCGAATAAAGCTGAACGCAGACCGGGACGGCATGGCAAGGGATTTAAATTTTTGCCAATGGACATTCAAACGTTTTGATATAGAAATACGACCGTGGCGCGTCTTTCAATACAAATCCCTTTCGATGCCACGGGATAATTTTAAAGCATAGCAATTTATGCAGCGGTGGCCCAGTGGTGGCGGCCCCGACTTACGAACGAGTAAGTCGTAGGTTCGAACCCAGACAGGCACATAACTTAAATTATTTAATCACCACTGCTCTCAAAACGGTGAAGGAAAACATTGTGACGAAACCGGCATGTGACATCTACCAATCCGCACTGGGCCCGCGTGGTGGATTATAGCCTATTCTCTTTGGTAAAAAAAATAAATCCCTTGCCATGCCGGCCCGGCCTGCGTTCAGGTTTAGAAAGACCCTACCCTACATTGATGATTGTTAACTTTTTCTCGCGAAATTCATTCTAAGACTTTCCGTCTATTTCCAGGACGACAGCAACAAGAAACTAGTCCGCGACGTGTTCTGCAAGGGCGACGCGGCCTTCATGTCGGGCGACATCCTGGTGTCGGACGAGCTGGGCTACCTGTACTTCCGCGACCGCACGGGCGACACCTACAAGTGGAAGGGCGAGAACGTCGCCACGGCCGAGGTCGAGAACGCCATGTCGCCCGCTCTGCAGCAGAAGGCTTGTGTTGTCTATGGAGTCTCTGTAAGTAACAAACGATCAGTCCACCAAACACGCTTTGTATAATTAAGTGAATGGCGTCTGATTTTTTTTGGCCGGATTAACTTCCGGCAGTTTGTTTTTTTTTTTTTTTTCAAAGTAGCGGCCACGCACAGGCCCGGATCTAGGGGGGGGCAAGCCGGGGCCCATGCCCCGGGCGGCAAGTTTAGGGGGCGGCAAATTCAAGCTTGGCAGACATATGGTCAAAGTTGCGATAATGATGAGTTGTAACGATACAACTCATTGATTTCTGTTGAAGTCTAGAAAACTGTTCCTGTTGAAGAAGAAGGAGCGCCCTGCAGACACCCCATATGCATACTAGCCCATCGATTTAGATCTCTCTCTTCTGAGGAAAGACGTAAAATTTATGAGCTCGCTTCGCTCGCTCTTACAGCCTAATTTCTCTTGAATTTTAACTTTGTCCATAAGTCACCTAAGTAACTCCGGTAGTTCGAAACAATTCTAACCTGTCCAAGGTAGGTAAACTGTTAAGTTTTCGAACTGGCTTCGCTTGCTTTCTAGACTACTTTCTTTAGACTTTGTCTAAAAGTCGTCCAAGTAATTCCTGTATGAAGGATCGAAACAATTCAAACCTGTCCAAAGCAAGGTGTCAAAAATTTTTCGAGCTCGCTTCGCTCGCTCATGCAGTCAAGTTCTTCTTAAATCTTAACTTTGAAAGTCAACCAAGTAACTCCTGTATGAAGTGACGACATAATTCTAATCTGTCCAAAGTAGGATGTTAAAAATTTTCGAGCTCGCTTCGCTCGCTCTTGGAGTCATAGTTCCTCTTTCTCATTAAATTGTCTCCCTAAATTGATTTAGTAGCATCTATTTAAGAATCAAATTTTCATTTAGTGCCTAACCTTTTCAAATAACTCTTCAAAACCTAAACTAACCAATCCGAGGTCACGGAGGTGCTAACGTTTTTGAAGTGGCTATATGCACTTCAGCTACATCCGTAAATAGTAAACTTACAAATCGCACCCTTCTGATAGGCCCCCCTTCTGGCCCAAAAGCTGGCGACGCCCTTGGCCAGGCCCCAAGTAGTATTAGCCCAGGGCCCAACAAACTCGCGGTCCACCCCTGGGCCTATGGCCATCATTAGGCGTCTGATGGGTGAAATAATGATGATGATAAAAATAAAAATATAGACGGGCGGGGGCGGCATTTTTTAGTTTTTGCCCCGCCTCAAAAAATTTCAAGATCCGGGGGCGGCCACGCATAAGACTTGCATTAATCGATAGCTGGTATCAAATCAATACAAACAAGTTTTATCTGAGACAAAATCTTCTAAAGCGTCACGTTACCGAATTAAAGGTCGTAGCACACATATCAACTCGGAAAGGGATCGTCACCGTATCAACTCGAGCCGTTCAGTATTATTTGTACGAAACTCCCTACTGCAACGCACACTAATCAGAATCGTAACGTGATCGCCTCGCCTCGGGACAAGCTCACGAACCGCGGTGCGGTGCGTGGTCGACTTGCATTTCCCGCGCTTACGGTTCTCCGTAGCCTAGCTTACGGCTCTCCGTACACTATCTTACGGCTCTCCGTACCATAGCTTACGTCTCTTCGTTCTACACTTAACGTTCGGATTCAAAATGATTGAACTATTGCCGCCTAGCCGTCAACCAGCGGTCGGCGAACCCACAGCGCGGCGTCGCCTAGCCGTAACCGAAATGACGTGCCGGAGCTTCTGATCCGCTTACGTTACGTGGTTACGTTACGTGCACGCCTGTTTGGGGAGGGGAAAAGCGAGGCGGTGACGATCCCTTCCGAGTTGATAACGTGTGCTACGACCTTTAGCTATCAAAGCTGTGCTGGTAGCGATCACAACGCCATATATTTCAGAAACTTGACACTTCAGCAGTTTTGTTCTTTACAAAAGCTGCCAAGGGATTGTTAGACCATAGGTACTTCTTCTACACACAGGAGTTTGTTTATCTTTAATAATACTTCCAGATCCCGATGACAGAAGGTCGGGTGGGCATGGCGTGTATCGCAGACCCGTCCCGCTCGCTGGCGCTGTCCCGGCTGGCGCGTGACCTGGACGACTCGCTGCCGAGCTACGCGCGGCCGCTGTTCCTCAGGCTTATCAACGATATTGAGATTACTGGTCAGTTCACTACTAGGGAAAAACTGAGCTGACCGTTGAATAAAATAATTGAAAATAAAAACAAATTTACTCTATTCACAAAAAGAAAATCCTTATGCTGGGATCCAACTCGACGAGATTGTAACCCAGCGCTGTGCCCCGAGACCAGCTGGCTTGTTGTAAACCGTGGCGAATATGTAGATCTTATGCTGCTTCAACAGGTCGGTAATGTTTGGGATTCTTCGGGCCGGGTGGACAACTTGACAGTTGGCGACGCGTCGCCACGGCATGCATCGCCACACCATTTTTTGGTTTTACCCGCGCCTATAGATGTTTCACATCAATAACTCAATGCCGTTTACGAGGTCAAAAAGGCCCAGAGAATCACTAGTCAATCAAGACAATTGGGCGAAATTCGACCGACCCACTTACTCTGCGCCCGTCATCATCGTTGATCTGGGCTGCTCTCAAAATTGTGAATGAAAATATAATTAGGAATCCGGAATGGGTGCATTACGGCCGACTCTTCTCACAGAGAGAAGCCCTGTGTCCCAGCAACATAGAAATGATTGAATAGCTAATGATTCTGCTCATGCTAAATTCTTAGGCTTTCTTCTAATAGCCTTCTCTTGTGACTAGGACTGTAGCTGCATTTAATTTTCACCTTTGTTTCGACAATTCAAAAGTGCCTGTAACTGACCTACTTGAATTATATGCTTTGATTTTGATTTTGAGGCAATTCAACATATAGTACAGGTCGCGGCACGTAACTCTAGCGCTGAACGAAACGTGGAGGGGATATCTGCGCATGTTCTACGACTGGAGAGCCAATCGGCGCAACGCACGTCCCAAGACATTCTTATTTTTACTTCTGCGCAATAACGATCAACGCTGGAGTTACGTGCCGCGACCTGTATCTGATGCTCGGGGTGCAAAAACTTCAAAGAAAAAAAAACTTATTTTAAATATACTACACTTGAAATATTACTTTTGTTTGGGCTTCTAATCTTGCGAAGTTGGCCTACATTTACCAAAGTGCATTTCTATGTTGACATTAATTAGGTTGATGTTTGTTGATAGTAATTATCTCGGCCCCCACGTAATGTTCTATTTACATTGTGAATAGATAACAAATAGCAGAGGTCGGTCAACTCATTATGCAGATCGGATGTTAGTAAATAACACGACGCCCTTGTTTAATTTGTAGGTACACGATCGTTGAACGAGCTTTTGATTAATTAACGTACATTCATTCATGAATTCGTTTCGTGTTGGGATTTCACGTACTTACCTACTCACCAAACTGTTCGCCAGTTCGTTAATAGCAGGCTCGCAACAGATTCTTCGTTTAGCAAATGACACGGCCAACACATAACAAATTCAAACACCTAGGCGTGGCCGCTGTGAGTTATAGTCCTTTAAATAGCAATCTACTTAGTGGATGGCGTAAGTTTACTGTTTGGGACACTCTGTTGAACTACAGGTTGATGGCGCTGTCAAACTACGATTGGCTAGATTGGATTCCACTGTCACGCTACACACCATACACCCATGGTATTGCGGTGCTACCAGGTACTGAGTTTAGAAAGGAACGCGAAAATAAAAAAAAGTGAGCCATCGCGTGATGCCTAGCAGATGTCATATAATTTCGATGAAACATCGAAATTATTTTGTAAAAGTAATAAGCTTAAAAAAAGTCAAAATAAAAAATAAAAAAAATAAAAACAAAAAATTCACAAAAAGAAAATCCTGGATCTCGATTGATTGAGAACTTGATTGTAACCCAGCGCTCTGTGCCCCGAGACCAGCTGACTTGTAAATCGTGGCGAATATGTAGATCTTAATGCTGCTTCAACAGGTCGGTAATGTTCGGAATTGTTTGGGCCGGGTTTGATCGCCACGCTCGCCACGAATTTTTCATTTGCTTTTTGGTTAGATATTTCACATCAAAATCCCGTAGCCCTAATATCTGTGTTAAAATTAAAACTAAAAACTAAACTCGTTTTTTTTCCATTTTCAGGCACGTTCAAGCTGAAGAAGCTGCAGTACCAGAAGGAGGGCTTCGACCCCGACGTGATCAAGGACCCGCTGTACTTCCGCCAGGGACAGGACTTCGTGCCCATCACCCCGCAGCTCTACACCGACATCTGCACCGGCAAGCTCAAGCTGTAGGCCGCGCCCTCACCACCAGGGCACAGTACAGGCCAGGACGGGAGACGGGACCATGTGCCTAGTCTTCTACTCGTTTGGGGTCGGCAGACGTAGTAACCAGAAATCATCTGCCTAGCCTTTTTCCTGGGGTTGGCTTCCAGTCTAACCAGAAGCAGATACCAGTATTTTGGTGTACAATAAAGTATAATCTCTGTATATATACCTACAAGGAGCGACTGTCCATCTGACCTCCGCAAGAAATAATTGGGTAACGCGATAGATACTCCTTGGTAAGACTGGTCTTGGGCCGAGGTCTACAAACATTTGTTGAGCACTTTGGCTGAGCGTCTCCGTCATAATAAAAGTTCAAGATAATAGCCAAAGGAAATGCTGGTCAATCTTGTTCCCAAAAATAAAAAGTATCTGATTAGTCAGCTTCAGTCCTAAAAGTAAGGTGCTCGATGTATTCATAGCTTTCTCTAGTGCCTCTTCAGGTGCTTTGTCCTCGTTCAATATTGCTGAAAACATAATTGTTAACGAATCTTCCGTCCTGCCTGTACTACGTCGGTCAATCAAACTAAATCGTAATGTGAAGATACAAATATTCGGTACCGCTCAAGCCAACTCGTTGGTACATGTGATACACGAACTGTAGAAATTTTCTGTAATATTAATCACCCTTGATGGGCCGATGAGAGAATGGCTGCAAAGGCAGCATAGTTTTAGCTAGACCAAAATCACAGATTTTAGCGCACTATAACGCCGGCAGTATTTCGTTCTATCCAGCTAATTATTTAGCAATTTTAGGTAAAATTTACATTAATAAACTTCGTAAATTGTTGTTTAAAACATTTTGTAGTTAAGGCAATGGTGGGCGGGGAGTGTGAAGACACTAGTTAAATTTTCATGTGTAACCTTGAAAGGAATGTGAGAATACAAATATAGGCTTATTTTTTTAATTTTATTGTAACTATCTGTCAGGTCTTGTTGTAAACAGGTGTGACGTGTAGTGTGTCGGTGTCGTCACGTGTCGTGTCATCGTGTGGCGTCTTGTTACGGCAGAGTAGGTATGGACACCTCGACGGCATTTACTAGAGGCGGCAATTACTGGCACTAGGAAAGTGACTGCTTTGAAGGCGGTCTGTTACAGTAGCCACTACCGCCTCTAGAAGCTGCTGGGGCCCTATCTCTCTAACGCTTCGTCCGTATATTCGGATCTATCCGTCTCTCTCGCGCACGTCTGCAGATGAGTGCGTGTGAGAGAGATGGATAGATTCGAATATACGGACGAAGCGTTAGGGAGTGGGGCCTCTGGTGCGTTGGTTCCGTGCTCTGTGCTTGTAACACTTCAACAAGTCGATAATAATAAATTGTTTAGGCGTGGAGGGGGGTAGACGACACTAGCTGTTGTTTCAAGTTTTCACAGTTAGAAACTCAATAATAATAGTTTTATGATTACAGTCTCGAAATCGAATCCTATCCTCCAGCTTTTTCCTTTAAAGCAATATCATTATACACAAAATCATTCTAGCATTAATTATTGATACAGATTTAAGTCAGAAAGTAAAAAAAAAACTGTAAGAAAAAAAAAACATTTAAATATGTATGTAGCGTATTAGATGACATTCCACCATCTAGTCACATAAGGTGTTCTATTCATTTATCTTTAAAAAAAAATGTATGAGTTCCTAAGTATTGTTTTTGGGCACTTTAAAGTCTTATTATTAGCGAAACAGATACCAAATAACTTAACTACATGGCAATTAATCGCGATACGGACTTTGTATTTAGATTATTGTGCCTTGAAACGAAAATCGCTGCACAGTAGTGTAGACTAGGAAAACTTTGCAGTTTCCTCCTAAACAAAATTATTACGTAAGTTGTAAATAATATAATAAATGATTAAACGTCCTTACTGGTTTTATTTTACTCCTCTAGGAGTTAGAACACCTTCCTCCTGGACTAAAGCCGCGTTGACACCATCAGAGTATGCTTGGACCGAGTGGACTCGGCTATCCGAGTCCAGTCCACTCGGTCAGAGCACACTAATCGAAGGGTTTTTTGTTAATAAAAAATAATTCATTGTTTTATCGTTTTATATATATATATAAATTATACATTTTTGTTATACATATTAAAATTTTTATTAATGATTTTTTAAATATAAAAAATATACACAAACAAAAAAAATGCAAACAAAAATATATATATAAAATAAAACAAGCAATTCTCGTTTTATTGGAAGTTTACGTAGGTGACTGTACATCTGAAGTATTTTACGTAGGTGGCGCGAGTTGACGACAGCAAAGTAAATAAAAACTGGAAGGTGCCATCTAGCGACCGCGACCAGTCGCGAGATTTACAGTCGCTAGATGACGAATGACTCACGAATTTTGGTATAGGTACAGTCACGGACCACGCGGATTGATAAGCCACTTTCAAGATTTCCAATTTTACAGTTGTATACATTCACGAGATTACATGATTAAACCACGTTTTCCACTCGGATCAACTAAACCGATCAACTGAAACGGATCAACTATTTTTTGTTCCCAACGAATCAACCATTTATTTGATCCGATAGGAACATTTGTTATTCTCCTTGTTTGTTCCTATCTAAACAACTTAATCGAGTGATATAAAACCTTTTCTATGAGTATTATTCTTAAGAACTATCCACTTGTGAAAGATACATAAAATGTTCTTTTGACTAAGCACAAGCAGTCATAGAAAATATTATAAGTAAATAATAAGATATTTTTTTGGGATTCTGTCGTGGTCCACTTGCTTATTTCACCTGGGTGGACCGCGGGCACTTTTTCTTGCCCGTGGATCACCTAAACGATGAGGAATATGCAAATAAAAAATGTCTATTGGCCACGGTCCACCTAAAATTAATTTCATGGAAATAAAATCGTCTTCCTGATCCTGATTCTGTCATTTTACTACAGTTTAAAAATGATTGCCGAAAGAACAAATGAAAATCGAAAAAACAAATTAATACGAAAAAAAACTTTAATTCATAAAATAACGATTTACCATTGAGACAATCAACGTAACTTCTCCAAAGCGAGTCCCACAGAAATTTCTTTGTTTACCAATTCTAATTGTATTTCTATTATATCGTCATCATCAGTTATACAGGGTGTCCGGTAAATAATGGATAACTTTGAAATGGCTTATGCCTTCTGATTTTATGTAGTTTTAAACCTTCATAATATTTTCGGCCGGCATAAGCGGCAAAAATGCAGTCAGTCCTACCAGCCTTCTTTTCTTTTCTATTAATAAAACATATTTCAGGATCTACTATGGGTTTCTCCACCAAAATCTTTATCACAATTTTGAGACATTTTTGTTTTAATGTTAAATCCATTACATGAATGAAAAATTGACGGTAAAGTCACAGCTCAATCAAAGTAATGTGATCTTACCAAGGAGGATAATTATTCCTATCATCAGCATCATAATTTCAGCCGAAAGACGTCCACTGCTGGACATAGGCCACCCCAAGTGTCGCCACATTGACCAGTCCCGTGCGACTCACATCCAGCAGATTCCCGCAACCTTCACCAGGTCATCGGTCCACCTAGTGGGAGCCCTTCAAAGCAACGTCTTCCGGGTGGTCGCAACTCCAGAACGTTTCGGCCCCATCGGTCATCCGTTCTGCGAGCAATGTGCTCTGCCCACTGCCACTTAAGTTTGGCAATTTTTCGGGCTAAGTCGATAACCTTGGTTCTCTTGCGATGTCTTCATTTCTGATTCGATCGCGCAAAGAAACTCCGAGCATAGCCCTCTCCTTTGTGTGACTTTAAGCCTTCTGATGAGGCCCATTGTGAGCGACCACGTTTCGGTCCCGTATGTAATCACTGGCAACACACACTGACTTTCGTCTTGAGACACTGCGGTAAGTTGGACGAGAAGATACCGCGCAACTTTCCGAATGCTGCCCAGCCGAGTCGGATTCGACGATTAAAGGAAAGTGATTACAATAATATTATAAAGGTGGACCACCGGCAAGAAAAAGTGCCTGTAGTCCACCCAGGTGAACCAAGCAGGTGGACCACGACCGAATCCCGAAAATTTTCTATTCTAATCAACCGAACAATGATATTGTCGGCTGAATTCATCATTCTTAAACGTTTAATTATTACGTATTGCCATGGAGGTCATTGAAAAAAATAGTGGCCAAGTCTTTCTGTACGAAAATTATCAATATACGAAATAGTCTAAGATCCCTTGAAGAACGACCTTCACCGAGCTGGTTAATGGATGAAAACTGTTTTATATCAAATTAAATATGTCAAAAAATATATTGCAAATGGGTTGTCTAAAAATTTCAGTCCATAGTTTTTTTTTTTTTTCAACATTTCACTGGTTTGGCTAATAAACAAATTCCATACCAATCGAAAGTATGAAACCTGTAAAATATGCAAACGTTAGGTTAAGCTAACTACTAACTACTAACTACTACTGCTATTCAAGGCTTCATAATTTTTGCATATTCTATAGCCTATAGAATATGCAAACCATAAATTAGGTTAACCGGTCAACCTAACATTTGTATATATTCTATAGGCTTCATACTTTCAATTGGTATGGAATTTGTCTATTAAGCAAACTAGAAAAATGTTTAAAAAAAATAAAAATTATTAAATTGCTAATTAATCATATTTTGGACTGAAATTTTTTAGACAAACCCATTTGCAATATATATTTTGACATATTTAATTTGATCTAAAACACTTTTCATCCATTAACCAGCTCTGTGAAGGTCGTTTTTCAAGGGATCCTATACTAAAATATACTTTTGGTTTGATATCTTTTAAATTTTTGCGAAAACTAACCCTGTATACTGTAAATAAACAAGAGGCTTATTTCTTCAATGTGCCTTTTTCTTTTTGACATTTGACAGTTAAAAAATAAAATGGGTGAGACGAATTCAGCCAAAAAGTTTATCTTGGTTTTAATAGTTTAAAATAAAAATTGATTCGATAGGAACAAAAAGGAAAGAAACTATATTAAAAAATGTATCGCGTCAACTAGTTGATTCGATAGGAACATATGCCTGAATCGACTTCCACTTTGATCAACTAGTTGATTCGTTCAGTTGATCGGAGTGGAAAACGCGGATTAAACACGAACTCAAACCGAATGCTCGGAAACAAAATGACACATTACTAATAATCGGAAATAGTCTTATCCATATACCTAGGTTGAAAAATGACTTATAAGATGTCAATGATAAAACCATACAATGGTGCTGACGTGTATCCTAATCTATTTGATACTGACCTCCTTTGAAATAGTTCTTATTAAATACTAATGTTTTATTTCTGAAAACCTATCCGAAGCCAGAGTGACAGTTGCAATTTCGATGTCAGAAAAGATAAAATGTCTCCGTACGCCAACGTTACTATGGGCTACGCTAAAACAATTGTCGCTAGGTTACGGTTGCTACACCTGCAATTGGTCGACTTTAGGTAGTCACTCATATACTAAGTCTATGCTCTGTACTATGTACGAATAATATAACCGACTAAACCCGATTTGCATTACACGGCTAAAATACGAATGGTGGCAAGTGGCTCATCATTTATAGTCCGTGACTGTAAGTGTACATATATTTTATGCATGTGACGAAAACACTTTCAATGTATGGAGTTCACAAAAATGTGACGAATTAAGTTTCTGGCGAATGTACAATAACCCGACTGGACCAAGAGAGATTTTGGAAGCTTGAGCAATACCAAGTTTTAGGTGTCAGGCAAGTGATTTGGGTTTTTTCATCAGGAATTTCTCAGTAGCAGCCACGGAGCCTAGATTTGTGTTCAGTTGATGGTAATAGGCTTGCGCCTCCTATAACATGGGACTTAACTGGCGAAATGTGGGTGTATACCTACCTACACCTCTACCTAACACTCCGGGGATTACAGGTGTTATGTAACGAGACAAATGTAAATCGGCCAATAGGTACACGCTAAGCACGTGTGACGGTGTGACTGGCACAGGCTTAGCCACCATCAGGGATTTTAATTTTGATAACACAACAATATAGCCGAAATTTGTCGCCCAAGATCAGAATTTGTCGGTCATTGGTTCAAAAGATATAAGGGTTTGTAGGTGGCCGACAGGCTGGGACCCGAAATCGGCCCGGGCATTTTAGAGACGGTCGGCCCTCCACTGTCAAGAGAAAAGAAAACTAATGTTAATTTTGAATCAACCGAATAAAACATCTAAGCTGAAATACTAGGACAAAAATTAAAATCTGATGGTGGCCAAGCCAGTGTCACTGACACGGCTGTGACTTTGATAACGAAACTAAAGGAATAGAGACGCTGTCGAAGATGGGCGTCCCCAACTTTGAGCCGGGGGGGGGGGGGGGGACAAATTCGTTTTTACTAAGACATAGTGCTCGGCCAGAGTGGAAACGCGGGTGCGGTGCGGGCGCGGTGCGACGAGCTCAAACATATGAACTTCATTGGAGTGTCCATAGTGGGCACGCGGGTGCGGGCTGCGGCGCGAGCTAGTTGGCGCGGGCCGCACGCGAATCGCGTGCGGGCAGCTCAAACCATAGCTCGTTCATACAAGTGGCCGCAGTGAGGGCGCGGGTGGCAAGTGCGGGCGCCAGGGTTACCAACTCCCAAAAATATTTACCCCTCAAACTAAGTCAAAATTCCCACAATTACTTGAAAATCCTTTTTTTTATATATTTTAATTCACCACAATAATATATTTAGCCATAGCAATATTTTTTTTTTAAAGATAGCGCTGTTTTCAATTAAAAACGTGAATTTTTGTTTTACTCCTAGTTGCCATAGCACGGCTCGAACTATGTAGTTTGAGAACCCCGGTGGTCACGCGCGGTTGTCGCTTGCCACCCACGTACTCACTGCGGCCGTCAGAGTCAGGATGGCTGGACCAAGAGAGATTTTGGAAGTTTGACCAATACCAAGTGTTAGTACCTGTTTTGTACTATTTGGTACCAGACATCAAATAATGTGTACCTCGCTAAAGAGGGAAAAGTATTACAAGGAAAGTGGCCAGCCATTCTGACGTCAGAATGGCTGGACCAAGCCGGTTTCACCTAGTTGTAGGCGTTATAACTAGTTCATCTTTTCGTTAAAATGTAGTACCTCATTTGTACCTCAACATAATTATGTTCTTCTTAGATTTTTTCGATAAGCCAAAAAAAAGTTACACCTAGAAGAAATTTTGCATGTAATCTGGAGGGCTCAGGCGCAAAATGTCGCTTTTGCAAAACGTCTACTGGTAGTAAAATGTCTCTTTCTCATAATGTCGCTTTTTAAAAGCTTTTATTTAGTTTCACCTGTCCTTTTCTTTTGATGTTTTTTTTTTCATGTTTGTTTGTCTGTCTGTAATCAAATCTTGCAAGCTAAATTTGATCCACTTCTCGGTTACCGATTGAGCTGAAATTTGGAAATTAATTAATAAATAATAATTATATAATTTTGTATTAATTTGGGGTTTCTGAAGAGAAAAAGTTTTCTAAATAAAACCAAATGAAGTTTAATTATGGGTTCAGATTTTTATTACGCTAGTAACCATAATTCATAGTCAATGTCAATTAGATTGACTTATATGGGTTAAACTTTACATTGCAGGCCAACGATTTAAAGGCCAAGGAAGGGGTGGGGTAGGGGTTGGAGGAGGGACTACCCCTCTGTGTCACCCTCACCCCGCGGAGCCCCATGGTTATGGAGATATCCATGGTTAAAGTTTTGAGGCTAGAATAGCGCTATTTAGTTATTAGAATGAAAAGAAGTAAATATTTAGTACCGTTTGGCAGAACGGAGGGGGCAGGTGCCTTGGCACCACTTCCATGTGAAGGCAATTTATTTTAAAACGTTTAAATGAAATTGCTCCATTACGTAATATTTCCATTACCAAAGGTTTTACGGAATCGCAGAAAAATGATGAACGTCAAGATGACTAGACCACGCCAGGTTTTGCGAATATCATGTGAATAGGATATAATGACTTGGTCTTTGACAAATAATCAAAAGTCCAAACTCAAGGTCTGCCAGCGTGCAATGGAGCGCAGCATTCTAGGCGTCAAACTAACCGACCGTGTACGCAACACCACACTGCGCTCCAAAACACAAATTACTGACGTTGCTCAAAAAGCCGCTAAGCTGAAGTGGGACTGGACTGGCCACGTCTGCCGCATGCCCAATGAGCTGTGGGCCAAAATAGCCACTTTCTGGAGCCCTGACACAGCCAGAAGGCGTCGCGGCAGACCTCGTAGAAGATGGCGGGACGAGCTGGATAAAACCAACGACCAGTGGTCTACATTAGCCCTGGATAGAGAAAACTGGAAGTCATGGGGAGAGGCCTTTGCCCAGCAGTGGGATGACGCAGGCTAACAGTATCAGTATCAGTATCAGGATATAATAATAATAAAACAAACAACACATTGCCAACAACCTGGATTGTCCTTTCATCTGGTATTTAAGTCAGCTTCATGCTCCCGTAAATATTGTTAATGTCTACTAGTCCAAGAGCTAGATCGAAAGAAATTAGATAGCCCAAGAGCCGGCGACGGCCAGACCTTCGTTATTTTATAAAAGCAGAAAATTTTTCGGTGCATGTCCCCTATACAGGTAAGAACGACCAGCGACTATAGAGTTTGGGCTGTGGTTACTTCGGCAGATAACAGGTATTAAAGGTGTATAAAATACCTTACTTTCGTTAAAGTATAAAGCTCAATTTTTATATATTTTCTTCGGGATAACTTTATAAATCTCGTCATTCATTGCCGGACACTTATGACAGATGCTACACCCTGCCAGACACCCCTAAATTTGAATAAATTATACTTTCGTCATAGTATAAAAGCTAAATTTTATATATGTTACTTGGGAGTCTATAAAAAATGTTACCTCAATAGCCGGACAGTTTTCATGGTTTTTACACCTTGCCAGACACATCGAAAGTCCGACGTACTTAGGTGCGAGCGCGAGTGCTTAGTCGATTGCGATTTTTTAAGATTTTCAATAAAGAAATAATTTTATTACGTACATAGCCATGTTATACAAAGTAAAAATGTTATTTTATTATTATAAAATACAAAAGTATTATTACAGAAAAAAAATCGTTTTTATAAATTTCATCACTGTCGTCGATATTTTCATTTTCATTGTCACTACTTCTCCAGTCGATGGCATCATCGTCGTCAATATCTTTTTTTCTCGTCAATGCCTTCTTTGTCTTTTTTTTTTCTTCTTTACATATTTTTTATAGGCCTCAAGTAACATATAAAGGGTGTAAAACACCTCTTAATGAAGCCGAAAGGCACTTGTTCTCCTCGTCATTGCGATTATTTTTTTGTTCTACACCATACCTGGGAACCTTCTAGTACGGAGATATTGGGGGTCAAAGTTCCAACTTTTTGACAAGTTTTTTTTTTAATACAAGTTTTTATTGTAAGATTTTTACTTTAAACCTCCACGACCTTCGTACTATTCAATCCATCCATCAGCACAATGTTTTGAGTGCGTTACATTGAGTTCTACCACAAAACATGATTTTTCACCCCAAAACAAAAAGTCGTTTCCCAGCAATAATGTTTGCGTAAAGTTACATAATTTGATGTACAGAATGCTTGGTTGATGGCTTAGTGATGAGGTTTTTTACACCCTGTTTAAAATTTTGCTTTTATACTATGACGAAAGTATAATTTATTCAAGTTTAGGGGTGTCTGGCAGGGGGTTGTTGCAACTGTCATAAGTGTCCGGCAATGGATGACGAGATTTATAAAGTTATTCTGAAGAAAATATAATATAAAAATTGAGCTTTATACTTTAACGAAAGTAAGGTACTATTTTATACACCTTTAATACCTGTTACCTGCCGAAGTAACCACAGCCCAAACTCTATAGTCGCTGGTCGTTCTTACCTGTATGGACATGCACAGAAAAAAATTCAGCTTTTATAAAATAACGAAGGTCTGGCCGTCGCGGGCTCTTGCTCTAAGAGTGTTCATTCGATCTAGCTCTTGGACTATACCTTACTAATTGAACTCATTATATCTTCTGAACTAAAACCTGATTAAATCTGTGACTTGGTGACAAATTGCGAGTAATTAGCGACAAAATATGATAGAAAACAGATCATCGCTAGGTGCCCTAGTTTTTCAGATATACATGTGGCCAAGCTGGGGAGACTCTCTCCAGATCGGCCACCTATAAACCCTTATATTTTTTGAACCAGTGACCGACAAATTCTGATATTTGGCGACAAATTTCGACTAATTAGCGACAATTTTTTTGTGTTATCAAAATTAAAATCCCTGATGGTGGCCAAGCCAGTGTCAGTCACACGCTCCGGCGCTGCGGGGCTCCGGCGGTCCCATGCGAGCTTATCGTCGCAGATGTGGTTCACGCTCACCAGTGGCGAGTGTTAGAACCACCTGCTCCTCAGCTCGCGGGCCACCTCACCCCTCCGCGCCTACACGATATTAAATAACACTCTAGGTGTACGGGCAGCAGCTCCGCACACTGAGAGGTTGTATGTAGATGGACGAATCACACGGGATGTGTACAGGGAATAAAATCACTGTTTTGTGTCCGTAAATGATTGACACAAATATACAAACAGATATAATACAAAAAGTAGGTGACTTGTGGCGGGCGTAATAGGGCCTAGTCAACGAATGTAAATAAATCGGTGAATTTAGCAACTGCTAGTTCAGGTAAAAACTAAAACAATAAATATCATGTTGCGATACTCGTACACTAGGAGTAGGGCAGACAAGACTACGTCGAGTCGGTTTTGCACCGATTCTACGACATCAAAATCTGAAGATATTGAAGAGATCGCCAAAAGTGAGATAAACAGTTCTTCAGCGTCTTCGTCAAAATCGAAGAAAAAAAAACAAACCTTTTTTTAAAACTGGCTATTTTTTTTTTCTAAGTTACTATCGCGACTGTTTTGCGAAAGAGATACCTATTCTGCGAAAGCGACATTATGAGAAAGAGACATTTTACTACTAGTAGACATTTTGCAAAAGCGACATTTTGCGCCTGGGCCCTCCAGATTACATGCAAAATTTCTTCTAGATGTAACTTTTTTTTGGCTTATCGAAAAAATCTAAGAAAAACATATGTTGAGGTACAAATGAGGTACTACATATTAACGAAAAGATGAACTAGTTATAACGCCTGCAACTAGGTGAAACCGGCTTGGTCCAGCCATTCTGACGTCAGAATAGCTGGCCACTTTCCACGTAATAGTTTTCCCTCTTTAGCGAAGTACACATTATTTGATGTCTGGTACCAAATAGTACAAAACAGGTACTAACACTTGGTATTGCTCAAACTTCCAAAATCTCTCTTGGTCCAGCCATCTTGACTCTCACACTGCGGCCACTTGTATGAACGAGCTATGCAGCTATGGCGTCTTTGCGTGTTCAAGTTCATATGTTTGAGTATGCCGCTCCGCGCCCGCTCCGCGCCCGCGTTTTCAGTCTAGCCCAGCACTAAAAGTACCCCTAAAAAAATCACATCCCTCTTATTTACCCCTAAATTTGGGGGAAAACCCTTATGTTGGTAACTCTGGCGGGAGCGGGGAACTCCGAACCCGCGCCGCTCGCCGCACCGCGCTGCCAGTCTGGCCAGGCAAAACGCGCGCGTTGCCGCACCCGCACCGCACCACGCACCGCGCTCCCACTCTGGCCGAGCACTAACAAATTTGTAAGGGTTAAGTTTACTAGAGTTACAGATGCAGCTGGAGTTTTTCTAAAAATGTAATATGTTAAATAGAAGTAGAAGAACTAAAGAAAATTTTCAGCTCTCCACTCCAAACAAGTTAGCTTTTCTTTAGTTTTGATTCAGAAATAGATTACTTATCGACTTATGGAGACAATTTTAACAATTTTGAAAAACGTTCCAAGAGCAAGCGAAGCGAGCTCGGAATTTTTATTTTTAACTTTGGACAGATCAGAATTGTTTCGACCCGACGACTTACAGACAAAGCCAAGATTCAAGAGGAAGTAGCCTGCAAGAGCGAGCGTAGCGAGCTCGAAATATTTTATGACACCTTCCCTCGGACAGATTAGAGTTACTTGGTCGAGTTATAATAGACAATCTTGCCTCCAAAATGGCTCCTAATTTATTTCAGCCCCAGTCTATATACCGATCGATCATCCGAAAATCCAATAGGAGTGCCAATCTAGAAGCAGAAAAAAGGAACCTTTGTGTTATAAGTTCCTTAGCTTAGCTAGCTAGCCTTAGCTGCCTAGCCGTTTTGGAACTACTTACCTACATATTGTCGGAATCATCTTCCTATCAAAACTGAAGCAACTGAATACCAGTACCTATATTACACGAGCGTTTGCCTATCTGACCTTGGTAAGACTGGTTGTCACACTTATTTTAAATAAATAATGGATGATCACCCATCCACACACCAACCTTGGCAAACGCGGCTTAACCTGAAGATCGACCAGTGCGGCCGTTATTAATGAGTCACGAGTAACAAATATTTGATGGTTTGACTCACTTCTGCAGTCCATTCTGTTTTATGTGCTTCTCACACTCGATCAAAAAATAAAGTAGGTACGCCAAAATTGATTAAAAAAAAACAGCTGAGGATTCTTATCAAAGTTTTTCGGTATCTCTTATGGATACGGATTTCCCCATATTGTTCCACTTAAAAGTATCACTGTTTACATGGGCGCCGGCAGCGGGGTGCACGGGGGTGCACTGACACCCCCTGACGGAAAAGAAAATACATAGAAAAATCAATGCATCGGAGCCAGAAAGCAAAAGTTTTCGAGCTCGCTTCGCTCGCTCGTACTCCTATTTTGCTTTCAGAGTATATTAACAAAATTAACAGTTTATCCGAACATAGTACGAACGAGCTAAGATTCGAGGTGTATGCAAAAATCGAATAGCTCGCTTTTCGAATCCTACTTTTTAGGGTTCCGTACCCAAAGGGTAAAAACGGAACCATATTACTAAGACTTCGCTGTCTGTCACCTGGCTGTATCTCATGAACCGTGACAGCTAGACAGTTGAAATTTTCAGATGATGTATTTCTGTTGCCGCTATAACAACAAATACTAAATATAGTCAATGGTACGGAACCCTTCGTGTGCGAGTCCGACTCGCACTTGGCCGGTTTTTTCTGTTGATGTGCTTTTCTTACGCCTTGAATCTAACATACATAAACGAGTCGGATTGCAAAATAATTCGAGCTGTTTTTGTGGAGGATGGAAGCCACTAGATCTTTAAATCTGTACATATAAAAAACAGTAACGAAAGAAAAACTGTACATTGAGAATTTTCAAGAAAAAATAAGTGGCTTTTGTTAGAAAAACGTAACTGATGACAAAAAGTGACTTTTTAGATTTTTTGTCTGTTTGTCTGTGTGTATGGTACGGCTTCACGCCAAAACTACTGGATAGATTGAATTGAAATTCAGCAAAAATGTTCTTTGTAAACCAAGAAAGGCTTTAGGCTACATATTATCACGCCATAATTATGTTATGGGAGGTAAGCAATATTCTTATTCTTATTCTTTATTGCACACAAAATTAAAAAAGTATACACACAAATTAAAATATATAGCTTATGTACAACGGCGAGCTTAACCCAGAATTGATTTTCTTACAAATAAAAATAATAATAATAATATATATATATATAATAAATATAATAATAATATATATATATATAATATATATATATATATTATCTTAATATTGATTTTAAAAGGTTTTTGTTCGTAATTGAATGCACAAAATGACATTTTATAAGCTATATTATGTGACGCAGACGAAGTTGCGCGGGTCAGCTAGTACTAAATAACATAAGGACTTTTATGATAATAAACTTTTACTTTTTACGTTTACCATAGTCCTACCTTTCAAACATCATTCAGCCTCCTCTTTTTCTTCTTGACAAAACAAAGTAAAAAAAAAGGTAAAAAATTAAGAAATACATGCCAATATTATAAAAAGGTTGGTCGGTCCACAACAGTTTTCATGGAATTGAAGATGCACCTCCCTGGAAAAAATCTGCTATACTAATCGCAAAATAAGCGATATTGTGTTAAATAATAATTATTGCAATTATAACAAAATTACGTGTATAAGTTTCGATCTCTACTTTTATAAATAACTTCGAATTGTGAGGTCAAATGTAACGAAAACAAAAGTGTCATGCGTTATCAATGAGTTTTATAAAGTTTACATAATCTTATTTTCAAAGTACTGAATATTTTATTTTGTTTCGGGGTATACCCAAATGATCTTTATTTAAAATAATAAAGTTACTTTAAATAATAGTAGTAAGTCGTCTACTCAGCTGCGGGCCCTAGAAGAACGAGTATGATTAAAACAAAGCATATTACTTATTGTAACTTTATTCAAATTTACATTATCAACACAAATACATGTTTGAAATTAAACAAAAAATAACAAATAAAAATATATTAATCGTTCTGTCACGCAACATAATATTATGTTTATTTACTAAAAATTACGTGATCTCTTAAAATAAATACTGTGAAAATAAACGAAAAATAAAGTTTTTTATAACATCAAAATGAATAAACTCTCTACTATAGTAAAATTCAAACAAGCTAATACTAGACAATGTACATTATATCGACAATTCGACAGATCCTGCGAACACCACATATCTACATACATACATTATACAAGTGCCTTCAATTGACAGTGCTGCTGCTCACTAATTAATAGGAATGCTTTAATTTACAAACAGTGAACGGCTTGTTCGCTTTAGGACAGATTCGCTTAACGACAGATTTGCTTTACGGCAGATTCGCATTACGGCAGAAGTACAGTGTCCACTATCTAGTTCACTGTAGGTACTTATTAATAAATAACAAACAAAATTGCTATTTATTATTTATCTTACGATACATACTTATTTCTTTTCTGTTCAAAAAAAAAAAATCAGCAACAAATCAATCGTAGTACCTACTTAGGACAACGTCATATAATAAAAATATACCATGACATATTTATGAGTGGCCGTTAACATGATATTGAGATTTTGTTTTACAAAAAGAGTTTTATATGCTTGACCATTTTAACACGACTGTACAATTTCTGCCGTAATGCGAATCTGCCGTAAAGCAAATCTGTCGTTAAGCGAATCTGTCCTAAGGCGAATCTGTCCTGAAGCGAACAAGCGCAGTGAACTATCATGCCTTTAAATAAACTTACTAACCATTTGTCTAAACTTTCATGTCTTATTTAGCAACAAAAACCATTTTTCTATATCCCCAAACTGCCATTCATATAACATGTTTCCATAGTTTATTAAGCAACACACTTTCGCTTTTCTTTAATATACATAAACTCTTACAAAAGTGAAAAACGGGTAGACCCGAGTGATCTACCTAGTATTATATGCTGCCTCGGTGCTTTGCAATTCTTTCATCCTTGAAATTACTATATTTTACACAAAATTACTGAGCGTTTGCTAATATTGCTAGGACTCTTGTTCAGCAGCGTAGTCTAAGGGAAAACGCTGAAGATACAAAAAGCGTTCTAAATGAGACCTATAAAGACCAAGGGGCCGCCTCCACGAGCGAGAGAATCGCGGCGATATAATCGTCCTTCTAACGTTTTTCTATACACTTTCTTTTGGGCTGTCTCCACGGGCGAGAGAATCGAGGCGATATTTTTGTATAGAATTTCGTTGAATCGCCGTGATTCGCTCGCTCGTGGAGGCGGCCCCTAATATTCACCTGTCCTATTTAGAATTTCAATAGCTATTCGACCGAAATGTATTGGACAGCCGATTTTTGTTTTCGCGATTACAGTGTTAGTCCCATGAAGAAAATTGTTCAGATTGATGTTCACATCCTTAAATATGACTGACTTTCATAAACATGCTGTATTTTCGGAATCTTATGTCATAAAGATCTTTTTAAAAACATAAACTCGTACTTTTATAATTTGTATCTTCAACGTATCCCTATTTATTCGACAAAAGCTAGTTACAAAAGGGCAGTGTGTTGTAATTAATTTATCACTTGAATATATTCCTTTACATATATTTGAAATACATAAATATTGTACATATTGTTACGAGCTGGGTATGGGATAAATTAATTACTACCGATGAAACAACTGAATAACTTTAATAATCACAAAACACTTCAAACTCAATCACAAGTACACCACTGATCACTATTCACTTAGTTATCGCACTTACTAGATCACCTCGATTCGCTCCGTACTGTAGCCAAAATAATACTGCCTGCTCCCGCAAACACGTCGACTATTTATATGACGACCGAACGTTTGAGAAAGATCCAGAATCTTCTAGTCAATTCATACTAGGTCATTGTCCTA
Organism: Xestia xanthographa; assembly: GCA_905147715.2. Lineage (NCBI taxonomy): Eukaryota > Metazoa > Arthropoda > Insecta > Lepidoptera > Noctuidae > Xestia > Xestia xanthographa. The sequence continues at coordinate 18,857,971 of LR990655.1, read as the reverse complement.
CGAGAAACTTCCACAACTTTTGTACGAAGGAAAGAAATAGGTACTTTATGCCCTGGGCGTACGGTCGAAATTACAATGACAACTTCCTGATGTATTTTATAGGTAGTTTGCGAATTTGTACCTACATCATTCGATACATACCTACTACTACCTACCTACTTAGTTGTAGGTACCTACTATTAGAAGCTACTTGTATTGTAGGTATGGGTACGACGTAACACTGCCCCCTCCTTAGACATGCTCGTCCCGAGCATCATTAGGCCCGTAGTATCGCGCCAATCGGTCTACATGGACAATCTTAGGCGCACCTCGTGGACCCTTCTGTATTCGGTAGGTGACATCGTTGATCCTAGTCACGACTCGGTATGGTCCATCCCAGTTTGCTTGCAATTTCGGAGACTTCCCTTTGCTCCGTACTGGGTTATGCAACCACACCAGTGAACTCTCGTCGAAACCCCTACTATTTGCTTTCCGGTCATAACGGGTCTTCATCTTCTCAGACATCTGTTGGCCGGATTGTCTAATATGCTCATAAACATCATTCAACTTGTTACGCAAGTCATTTGCGTAATCTGTTACACTGCGTGGAGCATCAGGGGGAGTTCCAGTGATTAAATCTGCAGGCAACCGTAATTCCCTTCCAAAGTTCGCGAAGGCGGGTGTCACAGTCGTACTTTCGTGGACTGCGCTGCGGTAGGACAGAAGAAACGGCTGTATGTGCTTGTCCCAATCCCTTTGTCTGCTTTCCACGACTTTTGCCAGATATCTTTCCAACGTTTGGTTGAATCGTTCCACCATTCCATCAGATTGTGGGTGGTAAGAGGTGGTTCTGGTTTTGTGGGTACCCATTAATCGACAAGTCTCCTGAAATACTTGCGATTCGAAATTCCTTCCTTGATCGCTGTGTATTTCTAAGGGTACTCCAAAACGACAGAAGACTTCCTGAACTAATTTATCTGCGACAGTTGTAGCTTCTTGATTAGGAATGGCGAAGACTTCTGGCCACTTTGTGAAGTAATCCATGACCACCAAGAAGTACTTGTTTCCGCTCTCACTTTCTGGAAATGGTCCCGCAACGTCTAGTGCTATCCGTTCCCAAGGGGCTCCAACGTTGTACACTTTTAATGCACCTCTACTGCGTGTTTGGGGTCCTTTCACGGCCGCACAACTGGTACATTTGCGACACCAGTCTTCCACATCATCTCGACAGTGGATCCAGTAAAAGCGTTCTCGAATTTTTAGTAAAGTCCTTTTTACCCCCATATGTCCTCCCGAACATCCATCATGGTACAACCGTAAAACATCCGGTACCTTAGCTTTAGGGACAACCATTTGTAGATGACAGCTGTCCCCTCGAGCGTTTTCCCATTTACGGCACAAGACTCCATCCTGGATCACCAAGCTGTTCCATTGCGCCCAATAACTCTTCGTGATGGAACTCATCGCAGCCACATCACTCCACTTGGGTTTAGGAGCACCAGCTTTGATCCACTCGAAGATCGGTTTGATGTCCGAGTCATTTTGCTGAGCCTGCTGTAGGGTTTCCTTCCATTCATCGCTGAGATCCGTTCTTAGAATCCTCACAGGCACCACTTCCTTAGACTCCTGTCTGGTACTGTGCTTCCAATCTTCAGACAAAGGTCTTCTTGACAGTTCATCTGTTTTGCTTTGGTTTCTCCACTGTTGCTGGGCAGTCATTCCAGCCGCTTTTCTCTGCAGAGATTGGTCTTCTCTAAGGGTGCTGCGCTTAGGACAGCTTGACCGAAGGTGACCCCTTTCTCCACAATTGTAACACTTAGGGCTGTATCCTTGCGAACGCTGGCGTACAGGTGATGTCACAACTTGCTTTGGGTAGCTTGACGGAAGATGATCCCTTTCTTTACCAGTATAGCACCTAGGGCTGTACCCTTGCGCACGGTCACGTACAGGTGATGCCACAACCTCCCTGACGTAGTGTGTTCCATGGTCTTGCCTCGCTGCCTCTACTTCCAAGGCATGTGCCAACGCCCCTTTCAGTGTCTCATGATGCCCAAGTCGTACAGCGGCTCTAACTTCCAAGTCACGTATCCCGTCGACAAACGCCTGTACCATATTTCCAGTGATGAGTGCAGGGGCAGACCGGTATGCTTTTCGCACCAGCTTCTCAATTTCCAGGGCCCACTGCTGTAGATTCTCGGCACTACGTTGAACACGATCCTTCAACTTAGCACGAAATACGTGCTCCAGGTGCGCGTCGCCGTATCTGGACTCTAACGCCTCCAGCAGCTGTTCGTAGGTCACATCCTTGCCAAGCGCTTCAAGAATGTTGAGGGCCTGGTCTCGGAGGCCCAAAGTGAGCGCGGTCATGGCTTGAGATTTTGTCCATCCATTCGCCTTCATAACGGCCTCAAATTGAATTTTATACGCCGACCACGAAGATGTTCCATCGAATGGAGGCACCTTAAAGCCCCGCGCTGAAGGTGCAGCAACCACTGAAGCCACAGTCACGTCTCCAGTCTTCAGTTCCCCCAAAGCCTTCTTCACCCCAGCGATCTGAACTTCGGCTTCTGAGATGCGATTCTCATGCTGGTGAACTTGATCCTTCATTACCTTCAGCTCTTTGCCGAAAGTTGAATGAAGATCCTTTATGAGGATCATCTGTTCTTCTTGACGGCGAGCCTGCTCCTCCTTATCTCGTTGCAACTGCTCCTGTAACTGGCGAGCCTGGTCCCCTTGACGGCGAGCCTGCTCCTCTTTATCTCGTTGCAACTGCTCTTGTAACTGGCGAGCCTGGTCCTCTTGACGGCGGGCCTGCTCCTCTTGACGGCGAGCCTGCTCCTCTTGACGGCGAGCCTGCTCCTCTTGACGGCGACCCTGCTCCTGCAGCAGCGCCATTAAAGCTGACAAGTCTGGCGCTACTGATGCTGGAGAAACTCCGGATGGACCAGCGACTGGCACTGACGTAGGCTGGACACCACCCGGTGTCTGTGTCGGAGAATCTCCAAACCGCCTTTGGTCCATTTCCTGCTGTCGCTGACTCCTGGTACGGATACCGTCCGTGTCGTCCTTTGGTAGAATTGGCATAATTTATCCCTCACTTCTGGCACCAATTTGTTACGAGCTGGGTATGGGATAAATTAATTACTACCGATGAAACAACTGAATAACTTTAATAATCACAAAACACTTCAAACTCAATCACAAGTACACCACTGATCACTATTCACTTAGTTATCGCACTTACTAGATCACCTCGATTCGCTCCGTACTGTAGCCAAAATAATACTGCCTGCTCCCGCAAACACGTCGACTATTTATATGACGACCGAACGTTTGAGAAAGATCCAGAATCTTCTAGTCAATTCATACTAGGTCATTGTCCTACGAGAAACTTCCACAACTTTTGTACGAAGGAAAGAAATAGGTACTTTATGCCCTGGGCGTACGGTCGAAATTACAATGACAACTTCCTGATGTATTTTATAGGTAGTTTGCGAATTTGTACCTACATCATTCGATACATACCTACTACTACCTACCTACTTAGTTGTAGGTACCTACTATTAGAAGCTACTTGTATTGTAGGTATGGGTACGACGTAACAATATATATTTTTCTAAATTATTCAGACCATAATATTTCTAATACAATTTGATGAAGCAATGTTACATTGATGCATCAACAACATATTAATGTATAGTTTTGCATGATTATTTTGGTGTGTCAGACAAACTTACGCCGCCATCTTGGGCATCGCTGACATCGGTGAAAGAAAACGTCGTGAGAAAACCTGGACCTGAATTATACTAAGTCTGAAATCGCCAACCCGTCTTGAGCAAGCGTGGTGATCAATACTAGTACCTTCTCTGTGATGTATGAGAAGAGGCACTTGTCCAGCAATGAGACAGTAATTGGCTGGTAGGTATATATATAGTACGTATATATATATACACTCAGGGTTATTTGTAAAACACCGACAACCTCTCAGGACTATGTTACTAACATCATAATCCATAACTTTTGTTCTATGACTTTTAAAAATTCATATTTTATTTCATCAGATTTTCATACAAAAATAAAAATATTTAAATTAAACGCTCTTACGGGGCCCCCGCCGCCCTAACCCCGCTCCCCTCGCTATTGTACTATCGCTTTCTTTTGCTTCGCATAGACTTCGTTCTTAACATTTAGAGCGTTCAATTTAAATATTGTTGGATGTATTTTTGTATGAAAATGTGACGAACTAAAATATGTTTTTTTTCTTAAATTCATATAACAAAAGTTGTTGATTATGATGTTAGTTTAGTAACATAGTCCTGAGAGGTTGTCGGTGTTTATCAAATAACCCTGTATACATTAGCCAACAGCTCCTTTTAACGTCATTCGAGCGCCAAAATTACCATGCAACATAAATTCTCCTGACACAATTATTGCAAAATAATTGACAACATAATACGCATACAAAAACAATAACCATTTACATTATAAATATAATACAATGAACTCTCTAAATAATGACTAGCAACTATTAAGGCAACTTTAATAAAATTTTCACAATGTATATTACAATAATGTTGTTCAAAAATACCATAAGATTACATACAATACTTACAATTACGTGTAATACGACATTTGCTTATTCGGGTACCAACTAATACCAAGAAGTAGATTTAATAACCTAATTTATCATGATCTATGGCCCGTTTTCGCAGACACTAGCAACACCTAAATTAATACATACGGTAAGCGCCTGGATACCCCGCGAAATTATTATTTTTTGCAATTTGCAGGTCAGTGGTTTCGATTCTGTTCGTGTTTTTAGTCGACATGTTTTTACGTGCACCCTTCATTTGTATGTAAATATTAGTTCCAATTAAATTTGACAGCTCTAAATTACGTCCGTCTCTTTCTCGTTTTATTAGAGAGAAAAAGATAGCAATAGCCTAAATTAAGTTTAGTTTGTACACAACAGAATCGACACCATTGTCAGGTTGTATGTTGATTAAGATATGATTTGCGACCGTAACAAATAGGGCTTTACTAAGTTATAAGCATTGAAATCATCAATACAACCCTATAGGTTCATTTAATCCCATTAAATCCAAGTGAAAAAGTAATTCTATCGGCTTAGAAATTAGACATTCCAAGAGTGTAGAAATATTTATGCATTTAGGTGTGACTGTAGTGAAACCGGGCTTTATGAGATATATGTATCATAATCTGTCGAGCAACTTATATATTCACCATTTAATGGGATATTAAGCTGTGATAACCATTGTCATATATTTAGCAATTAAAATGAGAACATTATTAAAAATAATAGCAACAACTTTTCATAATAAATCCTTGTGATTCTGATTTCATAAAAGAATTTGGTTTAGTTTCTCCATTTCATGAAGTTCTGACAGTTATTGCAATTTGGACCTTATGTTTAACGTCTTTTAGGCAACATCATAGAGCTTTCTGAAATAGTTTTACTATACCAAATGCTTGACTTAAACTTTTCCTCGCATCTGTAGCAAGCTTCAAGCAATAATTATAATAAATATGTAAATAAAGGAAAAACTACCCCTAAGAAATATAATCATAAAACCTAAGGTACTTTGTTTAAATTCGTTGATCGCCAACTATCATAAAATAAAGGAATAACAAAATAAATAATCGAGAACTGTGGTAGGTACTAAGATTTAAATAAACTATTTTACATTATAAATACTCGAGAATTTGTTACATTCATAAAATAAATTAAGACACCATTTGTATAGTACAGAAATTCTAAAATAACACACGACAGGTATTTTTATTATCGTCTCCGTTTAGTGGGGAGACCCGTCTTAACGCCGACGAGTTCTCAAATATTTTTTCGATTCCTATCCTTCTATATTATTATTCTTCTTCAATAGTGATTTTCAAGAACTCACTTGACCAATGGGGATGGCATCTGTGGAACTAATGGCGCTAGCATCGCTTGTACCAAACATCGTCATTGGTTGAAATCTGTCAATGTCATTTTATATTTCAAAATAGTTTGACCTCATTGGTCAGATCAGCTGATTGTAGATGGCGCGTCCATAGCTTAGTCCCATAAGCTATGGACGCGCCATCTATAATCAGCTTTGACCACCCTTCCCCATTTAAGGACCATGTGCTATTTGTTTTTATCTCTCACACATACCTATTGTTATAATATAATGAACAGGCCCTTTAAGAGTCCTATTAATTTTTTTTCGCAGTTTTTTGATTTTTACTCCCTGGATCAAATTTTTTCGATCGGCGTACACGAGTCGATAATAATAGCGATCTCCGGATGATTGTCGATTGTTATTGACAAAAACTGAGGAGCGACCTGAATTGACGCAGAATTATAGTACTTCAATTTTATTTATTGTAATTTTGTCTTATTATATTGACAAACGAAAACTAATGAAACTTCATTGTAGATTGAAGTTTTATATCATATTAATTTATTTGATAAAATTTAGTTTATTTGGAATATAATGGACGCTGAATCAAGACATTTATGGCTTAAATTACGCTTTCTTTACGAGTTTTTCCGTGAAAATTCAAGGAATTTAAAGAAATTCTAAAACTCCAATAAACAAGTAAAACATTCAGCTTATTTTTCAGTAACTTTACCGTTTATAAGAATTGCATGTAACAATGTGAATTTGAGCGTCAAAGTTCCATCGCCGACGGTTTTTCTTGCAAACTGAGTTCGTAAAATATTTATAGTAAATTACACGAAAAGAAAAATGAAAATGTGTAACTCCAACTTACAAGAAAGAGAATGGCACTATTGTTATTCATAAGCAAATAATTAAAATATCTAACTGATGCTGAAAATTACTGCGTCAAAAATCATGAATTTGCGTAAAAAATGTAATAGGACTCTTAACAGTTAGACTTGGGAATCGAATGACCTCTTGAAAGTAAACAACATTACTAGATGTTCCGAGTTCCGACGCCAGCACATCAAGCTACTAAAATCTGTCAATTTTTTTTAGTAGTAGATTTTCAACTTTATAACTAAAGCGTTAGGTTCAAGATTGATTAGGAAAATTTGACAGTTTCGGGTCCCTTGATGTGCTGGCGTCTGTACGCAAGTCTTAGTTAAGTTTTTATAATTATGTTATATGAATTCGGATGAGTGTACGGCTTCGCTCGCTAAATAACTTGATCAATAGGGTATATGCATGATCTTTTTTTATCACTCTAAACAAAGCGTAATAACATCATAAATAGCAAAGTGAAACTATTTTTTAATATCTATAAAAAATACTGAGTTATAAGGATTTGAAACTGCTGATTAGACAGAGAGATCCGATAAAGCGAATGACGTCATTCGCTGCATTGACGTACAAAATCCATACTAAATTCCGTTTATCTAAAAAGAGATAGAAACAAAAGTTTATGCATTTTCCCTATTAACGATAATTTGCGAGCCCTGCTTTAACAAAAACAAAAGAATTCGAGCACTAGTTATTAAAAAATAAATATACCTACATAATGACAACGACATGTTGTGTATCAATTTGCGTCCTCAACTCTCGCGTTAGGTATATAAAACCCTTTGTCTTGTCACAACGATGTTATAATAACCTCCCGACTAACCCACACAATATATATTTCATTTACAAAACACTCGTCGTTTTTATAATAATACAACAGAACTAAACGCACCTGTAGAGTTTAATCGTTAAAGTTTGAGAGTCAACGTATGAAATCCAGTGAAGATCCAGTTTCATTGATTTATGCCTGCTAACTAAACGCTAACGGAATAGGCTAATAGTAGTAAGGGGTACAAAAGGTTAGAGCGAGACGACACGAGTTTCAGAAATCCTGTCTACTTGCACTATATTTAGTTCAGACATTATTTTATTGGCAATCTACTGTTATCGTCTGAAAAATTTTGCTGTGTGGAGTGCCGTAAATTCTGATTGGCGGACAATTCATTTGCCAATGGGGAAGGCAACTGTATAACTAATGGCGCTAGCATCGCTTGTTCCAAACATCGTCATTGGTTGAAAATCTGTCAATGTCATTTTTTATTTCAAAATAGTTTGCCTTCACTGGTCAGATTGGGACTAAGCTATGGACGCGCCATCTACAATCAGCTTTGACCAGCCTTCCCCATTGAAATTGTGTCGCCTGCATCTCGGTGCGCATAGATCATACCTTGCTGAATCGACGTCTATCTACAGCTTATTCGGACAATAGCTGCTTTCATCTGGTTAAAACTTACAAACTTTGACAATTTCCACGAGAAACAACATTAACAAAGAAATAAAATAGTAGCTTTGCTTGCAAAGGACTGACAGATACAATTCACACAAATACATACAAAATAATACTGAATTTGGCTACACTGCGTGTTACTTGCTCTTTGTCATAGACAAAGCAAGCCTCTCGTTTCCACACGTTCGTATGATCTGTTCACACGTACCCATGGCCTGTTTAGATCGATCAGGTGTTGAGTGAGGGGAACCAAGCGGCTAGGCCAGTGCGCGGCGGGAGGGCAGCCCGCAGGAGTGCCTCTTCGTGAGCGGAGAGGCGCAGGAGAGCGGCAAGTGCGCGGGTCAGTTGTCTTGCTTCTAGCTCGCGCGCAGTTAGAAAACGAAGCACCACGTGTTTTAAGTATCTGGAATAGATATATGCAGGCTGTTATAAATTATTTGGAGATACGATTTTAATCGTAAATATCACTAATCACGACCAGTACAATGATTGCAGAGTCCACGTCCCACATGTTACCAGAAAGTGACGTCACAAGGCCACACTCATGATCTTTGCCGCGTTTTATCTTCGTCAATTTTTATTAATTTGATAAAACAAAAACACGTCTCCAATATTTTTCGATAATCTAACTAACGGACTAAACAGAATCATACTATTTAGTGATGATTCAATTGAGTCTTATTGGTGAAATGTAGGTGTACCATAGATATTATATTTTAAATGCATTTAAAGAATACAGACTCACCTTCTACTAATATCTTGTTCTTCGGCGGATGTGAGATCAGACTTACTGCTCTGTAGTTCTCGCTGTAACGTCTTCTTCATGTCTGATATTCTGTTGTCTAACGTTTTTATTTTCTGAAAATATATTGGAAAAAATGTGTTTTATTTTGAGACTATTAAAACTTTCCGGCAAATAAAAATCAAACTAACCGAAGATCTATGGGGAATGTCTGTCAAAGTTTGTACATCCATACTTGAGACTATAGCCCCTTACTTAGCTTTAATTTTTAATTTATGTGTAGACCAAGGAGTTTTCCCTGATTTAATGAAATAAAGTAAAGTCATACCTCTTTTCAAATCCGGGGACAGTAAAGATACTAATAATTATAGACCTGTATCCGTGTTACCAGTTTTTAGCAAGGTTTTTGAAAAAGTAATGCTTAATCAAATGCTCTATCATTTTAACACCAACAGAATCTTACATGATCAACAGTATGGCTTCACCAAGGGACGTTGTACAACTGACGCCGGTGTAACCTTATTAAAGCACATATTTACTGCGTGGGAAGAGTCACAAGACGCCATAGGAATTTTTTGTGACCTCTCCAAAGCGTTTGATTGTGTAAATCACGACACATTACTTTTGAAACTTGAGCATTACGGACTGGGTAAACTTGCACTTAGTTTGGTAAAATCTTATTTGAATGATAGACAACAACATGTTCAAATAAATGGTGTTAATTCACAGGGGTTAAAAGTAAAAATGGGGGTTCCACAAGGCTCAATATTGGGTCCTTTCCTTTTTCTAGTATATATAAATGATCTACCCTATTTACTGAAAAACCAACCTCAAAATATGGTGTTATTTGCTGATGACACTTCCATAATTTTTAAGATAAATAGGCGGGCCCAAAATCTAGATGACGTGAATAATAAATAAATAAATAAATAAATTAACCTTTATTTTCAGACTACAGTCCATAACTTTGTTAGTATTTTAGTGTTAGTAACAATGGTGCTTATGTAATTAGGTTAGTATTGTTAGTGTTTACAACTTAAATATTTATTTAGTTAGACCTAAGACAGTCCCCACCCAGTGTCTCTGGAAGGGGCAGTCCGGTCTAGCAGCAATCATCTTCAAAATGCTGTTGTCACTACCATGCAGGCGCTGCAGTAAGGAAGCCGCTTTCTTTCGCATGATAGCGTGAAAGCCATCTGTGCGAGCCTCTGCGAACATTCCCGATGCACTACAACGCCACGGCAGTCCCAACAGCATCCTGAAGGCGTTATTAAATTGGACGCGCAGGACATTATAGGCTCGACGCGTGTATGACACCCACAGGCCGCTCGTGTAGAACGATTGATAGAACGCCTTAAAGAGGGTTACTTTTACGTTCTTGGTACAACGAGCGAACCTGCGGGCAAGCATATTGCTCCTCACAGACAACGCCCTGCGCTCCCTCTCAATATCTCCGTCGTCCCTTAGGTCGCTCGTAATAATGTGACCGAGATACCTAAAACTATTGACAATTTTAAGTGCTACGCCGTTGAGACCTATGGACGGAACACAGCGTGACTGCTGCTTAGGGGCTTTAAAAACAAGAAGCTCACTTTTTTTAGAGTTGTATATCAAGCCATGCTCCCCCGCATAGGCCTCACAGATCGAAAGCAGCTTCTTCAACCCACCTATCGATGGACTGAGCAGCACCATATCGTCTGCATAGCTTATGTTATTTACACATATTCCATCAATGTGGCAACCGACATGTGTACTGCTGAGCCGCTCGATAAGCAGGTTGATGTACAAATTAAATAGCAAAGGTGAGCTTAACCCCCCCTGCCTAACTCCGCTTTCCAGTCTGTACTCGTCCGACAGAGTACCCACCCACCTCACCCGGTTTTTTTGATTAGCGTACCAGTATCTGAGGAGGGATGTGTACTCCGCCGATACACCCGCGTCCCCCAACTTGTCCCACAGTATATCATACGATACTAGATCAAAAGCTTTTGACAAGTCGAGGAAACACGCGTATACCGGCGTCCTCCTCGCTGTGTAGTACTTGACAGTTCGCTTTAGACTTAGAATAGCGCTGTCTGTTGAGACTCCTGCTTTGAACCCGAACTGTGCATCGTGCAACTCAACCTGTGCAGTGAGGCGACTATTCAGCAGACTGTCAAGCACTTTGGCTGATGTGGTAGCGAGTGAGATGGGCCGATAATTATTTATATCAGACGTATCACCCGTCTTATTTTTAACTATCGGCACGACTACTGTCCGCATTAGCGGCTCCGGCAAGTACGAGTGACCTAAACACAGACTGAAAAACATAGATAGTACTCTCGGCAAGTGAACCCCCGCATATTTAAAATGCTCGATACTGAGCCCATCGTGACCAGGAGATTTTCCACGCTGCATTTTATTTATTATTTCAGCCACACTCTTGGCAGGTATCTTTAAATTCTTCCCCGTCACAACTAGCTCACCATCGCTCACCTCACCAGATGAGGGACCTAAGGGCGATCTCACAGTGAAGTGTTCCCTAAAACCCTCAGCAATGCTCTTGTGGTCAGCAGAACCGCCAACACTCATCGGGAAGCTAGGCTTAACATTCATTTTGTTAGTGTTTTTCCAAAAGTTCTTAAAATCTTTAGAGGAGTGGTCGGACGCAATGATGTCCATTTTAAATTGCTCCTGACTGGCTTGGCACCATCTTAATTTAGCTTTAAAACGTTTCCTTGCCTCCGACATCTCCTCAAAGATTTGACCATTAGCTGGTCGCCCAGCTAAATTCCACAACTGAAATTTAAGCCGCGCCTCCCGATGTGAACCCGCTACATGCTTATTCCACCCAAAGACATAACCTCCCTTCCTGCGACACTTCCTCCTGTAGGTTTGAATGGCTGCTCGTGATAGCGTGTCAGTAATTTGTCCATACAACTCATCAAGAATTGAGTGATGTTCCTTGTTATTGCAAAAGCTATCACAGCACTCACTCAACTCCTGCGGAAAATCTATTAGCCGCAGTTTGGAGTTACAAATTCCATGGTATTTATTAATTTGTTCTACCTGCCTGTCGCCCCATATGACACAATTTACAGGTTTCTCCGCTACCAAATGAACTTTAGGCTTGAGCTTATAGAGGTTACATTTTACTACAAGTGGATAGTGGTCCGACCAATACACGTCGTAGCGCACAGTCACACTAACGACTGAATCCCGTGCCGACTCTGTGACGATGCAGTGGTCCAACCATCTAGTACAGCCGTGAGCATCACTATAAAAAGTATATGTAGTTTTAGGGCACATATTTAAATCTATACAAAGCTAACCAAGATCTGTACAAAAGTCTAACATTTCATTGCAAAACAACTCATTAGGGTGGGCATTAAAGTCTCCCAGTATATAATAAGCCTCAACTCCATTGTTCTCCTCCACTTCAATTACCGATCGAAACGCACCAAAACATGCGGTAAACTCAGGTAAATTGTCGTTCGAGTTAGTAGGCATATACACACTAAATAGTACTGCTGACCTACCACACACAGTTATCTTTATCGCACAAACCCGCACGTTATCACATTCTATCACGGACACAGACTCGAACGCACTCTTACGCCATAACAACGCCACGCCGCCATAGGGCCTCCCGCTGAGTATTCCCGCCGCAGTGTCGACTGCAGACGTGCCGGTGCACCCGAACTTGTCGTCGATCGTGTTCAGCAGCGGTAAGTCATGGGGCAGCAGCCAGGTCTCCTGGAGGGCTACCACATCGGCTGTTTGGCATAACGTTCTGATGCCTTCTAAAGATCTCTTCAATGACTTACAATTAAAACTTATTATTTCGCTGTAGTTATCCATTAAATATTATTAATTGGCCTTTCTCTACTGGGTTCAGGGCCCTTGCTCTTTTCCCTGTTCTCATAAAAGTTCACGAAACGCCTGAACGATATGCCTGACGGCCACAATTTGTCATCCAGGAACGTGGCGATTTTATATTTTGTCACAAAGAGCTTGTAGGCGTTATAGTTCCTTTCATGCTTCATTTTGATTTTTACCAACGAAACTGTTTCTCGCGTTTTCTCAAATATATAACTAACAATATCCTGTTCAGTTACATCTCTATGTACGTTAGATATAAATAGTGGCACTATCGTGTCCGCCGCTTTGAACCTGGAGCTATTCTCATAGCAATCAGTAACCGCACTACCTCTCTGACTAATCAAACGATTTTTAAATCTTCGTCTCTGTACCAAATGCCATGCCTCACCCTTCTCTGGCACCTTCCAATCACCCTCTTTCTGAAGTACCTCAGCAAAGGAGACGTGTTTCGGTGGCGACAATGCATTACTAGTAGCAATATTAGTCAGCTTATCGTTAACAGCAGCATCAGTACGCACCAAACTGCCAGTGCGCTCCACAGCTGTTTCATTCACCGTACCTTTAACCGGTCGCGCAGCGCCTTCACCAATATCAGTGCTACAGCGCAACACGCACTCACTTGCGTTCTCGCTCTCCGCGCTGCCACATGTCACCGGCAGTTGTAGCTCCTCCACAATTCCTGTCTCATTAATGGGTGATGAGTGGCAGGAACTCATAGGTTTGTTCCTTGATTTACTCGCACGAGATGAACACTCACCGGGCTCGCTGACCTCGTCAATGAAAGATATATTGTTGCATGACGTTGATAGTGCCATCGGTCCGCTATCAATGGTACTATTTAATGCCCCTCCCCTTTTTCTATTTACATTCTGTTCCTGAACTTGAAATGAATTGTCTTTATAATGGCCTATCATTTTATGATTTCTTAGTTCTGTTTTGGATACATAGTTATGTGGAATGTCATGTACGAATTTCTCTAAAAGGACAATTCTCTTAAGTAAGGGCGTCACATCTACATGGTCGAATGTGACGGGTGGGAGTTTTTCTAGATTTTTTGCCACAAATATAGGTAATAGTTCGGGGTCCATTTCTTTAAATAGGCAGATGATGTCCTCAATATTCCGCAAAGTCTTCCCTTGACGTTTTCTGGTCTTCACCCGCTTGTTCACAGATTCAAATAGTAACGATTTCGCTACTTCAATCTCATCTGAACTAAAAGCACTTTCGCATATTTGTACGAGGCTCTCTTCCGTCATAACATCTATTTTGTTTTGAACAAAAGCTAAAACTTCACAAATGACAATGTTACAACTAGAACATTTTAGTTTTTTCGACGCGTTATCCATCTTCGTAGCAGAGGAAACCGGTATTTAAATTTAGAAATAACTAAAAGTGTGGCGGGCGAGTGGGAATCGAACTCGGCACCACTTGATTGTAGCGCCCGTGTACCGCACTACGCCATTAGGCCATCTGTACATAGTTCACCAAGTTGAAAATTGTAACTGGTTTACTGAGCGACACTTTAAAGATCAGCAGCGTACTCAGTGACTGCTTTGTTTGGCTAATGAGGTCCAAAGTCCAAAATATGGTCACTTAAAATTTTTGTGGTTCGTTTTTGTTTTATCATCGTACACACACTGGAATAACGTTGTCATTTCACTATTGTTTTGTACACAAATGTCACTTTTATAATGCCCTACTTCAGGTCCAAAATTGGTTCACAGCAAACAATTTGGTATTAAATGAAAAAAAAACCAAATGCATAAGATTTGCTTTACCGAATGTTAAAAGTAGTGATTGTGATATAATATTGAATAAAGAGAAACTTGAATTCGTAGATAAAACGGTTTTCCTGGGGATTACGCTTGATTCAAGGCTACAATGGGGTTCTCATTTGACATCTCTTGCGGGGCGGCTAAGTTCAGCAGCCTATGCCATTAGAAAAATCCGTCAGTATACTGATGTAGATACCGCTAGACTGGTTTATTTTAGTTACTTTCATAGTATAATGTCTTATGGCATTTTGCTGTGGGGACGGGCTGCAGATATTGAGTCTATATTTATTCTGCAGAAAAGAGCCATCAGAGCCGTATATAATCTTCGTAGGCGCGATTCTCTAAGGGAACTGTTTAAGGATATTGGCATCATGACGGTACATTGTCAATACATCTACGAAAACATAATGTACGTCAGAAAAAATCTGCACCTTTTTGGTAAAAGGGGTGACAGACATAATTACAGTACTAGAAATAGGGACCAACTAGTTCAGCCAGGTTTCAGACTCGCTAAAGTAGACTCATCTTTCATGGGGTACTGTTTGAGATGCTATAATAAAATTCCACAAAGTATTCTTGAACTGAATGAGACGAAATTTAAAACATGCATTAAATGCACACTATGTAAGCAAGCATATTACAAGTTGAGCGATTATATCGCTGATAAAAATGCTTGGCTCAATGCTGGTCCTGCTCCACATGGACAGGGGCGCATAAATTGATAGCATTAAATTGTATTGTTGGAGCTGCTGAAGATTGTACAACTATCTTTGCATTGTATAGAATCAATCTCTTTAGTATTATATAAATGCATAGCCCATATTGTGTGAGTACTATGTACTAGAAAGCTATCATTCACTGGAAACCTACGTCTTTTCTTGACTTGAATGTGCCCTGGCGGTTTGGAGTATGTCATGCTCTCTCAATTGTCTCGCTGATGGTGGCGCATGTGTCGGATCATTTACTTCCCTTCAAAATGGTTGAATTGAATGGTGCTGATCCATGCGTCATGTCCGTGAACGGGCGCTGTCAGTTGTGACTGGTCATCTCTTGGTTGCCATGGCTTATTTGAATGAATTATTTTGAATTGTATTTTTTTAGTTTTTTTTTATTTGTGTGTTTTTGCTGTGGACACTTTTACCGTGCACATCTTGCTACATTGTTCTCACATAATATACCATCTCAACGTGAATGATGTAACCAAGATTTTGTAACAATATTCTGATTTAAAAGAGTGTCCATGGAGTTTCTTGCCCGTTCTTCTCCATAGAGATCTACGCTAGGGAATGGGCAACTACAGTACTTTCACAGTTTTTATGTCTTGTGACTGGGACTGTAGCTACATTTAATTTTCATCTTTGTTTCGACAATTCAAAAGTGCCTGTAACTGGCTTACTTGAAATAAATGCTTTGATTTTGATTTTTTGATTTTGACTATAATACTACTGTTATTTAGGGACTTTAACACTGTAGGTTACGGGCTCAAGTTAGCGACTGCAGATCTAAATTGGTTGGGTATAATCGACCCATCTCGAACACAAAGCGAATGTGGAGCCCAATACAAGATATAAATAAATATCGCTGGACATTACACACAGCGCCATCTAGTGCCACACTAAGCAATGAGGCTTGTGTCGTGGACACCAGATAGTTGATATACTACATAGTGCACAAAGACTTGAATGAGGCAAAATACAGCTGTCCAGGGCAGGACAAAATCTGAGTTATCGATTTGAAAAAAAGAAAGGACTTTCGACCCGATAATTATAATGGAAGATTTTTGTATAAGTTGCATTTATAGTCCAGTCAAATTAGCTCAAAAAATAGGGGTAAGGTTACAATAACTCGCATAGAGCTAAAAATTGGTACGAATGTTGGGAACTTCATTACAAATGAAATGTCAAAAGTTCCCATCGATCCGACCTTTGCAAAAAAAAAATATTCAAAGGGCAAATGTCGCGTAAATGGGTTTTTTGCACTTTTCAGCCAAACAAACGGTAAGTTTTATCATAAAAATATGTACGACAAAATTGTAGATCGCGCAATTATCTATAAAACAGATTTTATACGTTTTCCTAAGAATCACCATTTCTGAGATATAGCTGTTGAAAAAGTTGTGTTCTTCATAATAATGGTGTACCTGGCATGTTTTTTTAATTTGGTTACCCCGGTGAGCCTATTCCATGATCTATTGTGGTCATGTTTAATAAAAAAAAAACAAATTGTACCTACTCTACTAATGGAAATTGCGGTGAAAATTATGAGTAAAAAAATTATGCCCGCGGCTTCGCCCGCGTGTAGTTCGATAATTGTCCCACGGGATCATACGACGAGGACAAAAAGTATCCTATGTGGTAATCCAGGCCATAAACTATTTGTGTGCTAAATTTTATCCAAATCCGTTAAGTAGTTTTTGCATGAAAGAGTAACAAACATACACATATACAAACTTTCGCCTTTATAATATTAGTGTGAAGTGTGATTGTGTGTTGTGTTTGTGTGTGTTTAGGAGCTCGTGGCTAAATATAACAACCGCTCGGGTCGATTTTTAGGTTAAGCCGTGCTTGCCTAGGTTGCTCTGTGGATGGGTGACCACCCTTACATACCGAGTTTCCTCCATGCCTAGGAAAGCACGTTAAGATGTTGGTCCCGGCTGTCATTTGTAAATTGGGAAAAGGTTAGGCAGATGATGATGAAGTGTGATTGTAGAAAATTATTCGTCTGATAAATAATTATCTAATGGAACTAAAACGAGTGCAATCAGCTTGTCTTCCAACAACCTCTGCTTCTGCTTGAAAATTAATTGACAATACATTGGAACCAATACAAACATTACCCCAAAACTCTATAATATTTTTTTTGCAATTTCATTAAGGGGGGTCGCGCTACATGCGGCTGCAACAAAGTTGGGTTGTTTATATTGTTACGTCGTACCCATACCTACAATACAAGTAGCTTCTAATAGTAGGTACCTACAACTAAGTAGGTAGGTAGTAGTAGGTATGTATCGAATGATGTAGGTACAAATTCGCAAACTACCTATAAAATACATCAGGAAGTTGTCATTGTAATTTCGACCGTACGCCCAGGGCATAAAGTACCTATTTCTTTCCTTTGTACAAAAGTTGTGGAAGTTTCTCGAAGGACAATGACCTAGTATGAATTGCCTAGAAGATTCTGGGAACTTATGGATCTTTCTCAAACGTTCGGTCGTCGTATAAATAGTCGACGTGTTTGTGGGAGCGGGCAGTATCATTTTGGCTACAGTACGGGACGAATCAAAGTGAACTTGTGAGTGCGATATCTAAGCGAATAGTGATCAGTAGTGTACTTGTGATTGAGTTTGAAGTGTTTTGTGATTATTAAAGTTATTCAGTTGTTTCATCGGTAGTAATTAATTTATCCCATACCCAGCTCGTAACAATTTGGTGTCAGAAGTGAGGGATAAATTATGCCAGTTCTACCTAAGGACAACACGGAAGGTATCCGTACCAGGAGTCAGCGACAGCAGGACATGGACCAAAGGCGGTTTGGAGATTCTCCGACACAGACACCGGGTGGTGTCCAGCCTACGTCAGTGCCAGTCGCTGGTCCATCTGGAGTTTCTCCAGCATCAGTAGCGCCAGACTTGTCAGCTTTAATGGCGCTGCTGCAGGAGCAGGCTCGCCGTCAAGAGGATCAGGCTCGCCAGTTACAAGAGCAGTTACAACGAGATAAGGAGGAGCAGGCTCGCCGTCAAGAGGAGCAGGCTCGCCGTCAAGAGGAGCAGGCTCGCCGGTTGGAAGAGCAGTTGCAACAAGAAAAGGAGGAGCAGGCTCGCCGTCAAGAGGAGCAGGCTCGCCGTCAAGAGGAGCAGGCTCGCCGGCTGGAAGAGCAGTTGCAACGAGATAAGGAGGAGCAGGCTTGCCGTCAAGAGGAGCAGGCTCGCCGGTTGGAAGAGCAGTTGCAACGAGATAAGGAGGAGCAGGCTCGTCGTCAAGAAGAACAGATGATCCTCATAAAGGATCTTCATTCAACTTTCGGCAAAGAGC
Organism: Xestia xanthographa; assembly: GCA_905147715.2. Lineage (NCBI taxonomy): Eukaryota > Metazoa > Arthropoda > Insecta > Lepidoptera > Noctuidae > Xestia > Xestia xanthographa. The sequence continues at coordinate 18,839,348 of LR990655.1, read as the reverse complement.
TGAAGGTAATGAAGGATCAGGTGCACCAGCACGAGAATCGCATCTCAGAGGCTGAAGTGCAGATCACTGGAATGAAGAAGGCTTTGGGAGAACTGAAGACTGGAGATGTGACTGTGGCTTCAGTAGTTCCTGCACCTTCAGCGCGGGGCTTTAAGGTGCCTCCATTCGATGGAACATCTTCGTGGTCGGCGTATAAAATTCAATTTGAGGCCGTTATGAAGGCGAATGGATGGACAAAATCTCAAGCCATGACTGCGCTCACTTTGGGCCTCCGAGACCAGGCCCTCAACATTCTTGAAGCGCTTGGCAAGGATGTGACCTATGAACAGCTGCTGGAGGCGTTAGAGTCCAGATACGGCGACGCGCACCTGGAGCACGTATTTCGTGCTAAGTTGAAGGATCGTGTCTAGCGTAGTGCCGAGAACCTACAGCAGTGGGCCCTGGAAGTTGAAAAGCTGGTTCGGAAAGCATACCAGTCTGCCCCTGCACTGATCGATGGGATTCTGGTACAAGCGTTCGTTGATGGAATACGTGACTTAGAAGTTAGAGCCGCTGTGAGACTTGGGCATCATGAAACATTGAAGGACGCCTTAGCCCATGCTTTAGAAGTAGAGGCAGTGAGGCAAGACCACCGAACGCACCGCGTTAGGGAGGTTGTAGCATCACCTGTACGCGAGCGCCCGCAAGGGTACAGTCCTAGGTGCTACACTTGTGGAGAAAGGGGTCACCTTCGGTCAAGCTGTCCAAAGCGCAACACCCCGCGAGAAGATCAGCAAGGAAGGGTGGCTGAAGTGACTGCCCAGCCACAGCAGGGAAACGAGTAAATGCCAGGACTGGGGGGCGGGTGCTGGCTGGTATTGAAAGAGCCCCGAGAATCTTGATCTCGCAAGCACATGACGGGAACAGCCTGACCATCGACAGAGGCGAAGTCAACGGAAGACCATGCAAACTGACGTTGGATACTGGAACTTCTTACACGGTCGTTAACTTTCACCTAGCAAGTCGGTTTCTTGGGGACTACTTTGATAACCACGACCGTATACGATTACTAACAGCTACCGGTCAGCACATAACCGTCCGAGGCAAGAAGGAGGTGGAGTTAAAATTGGGTGACAGATTTTACAAGCACAATGTCATCGTGGCCGACATAGTGGACGATTGCATCTTAGGCTTGGATTTTATGCGGAAATATCGTTGTGAGATCGACGTTGATCAAGGAGTATTGAAATGTGGTTCAGAGGAAGTCTTCATGGAAGGTGCACCATCAGGGAAAGTGTACTGCTTGAAGGAGATTGTTCTTCCTCGCAGATCGGAAACGATTGTGCCAATTAGTTTACCACGGAATTCTGGACAAAAAGATCGAAGTGTTCTGATAGAAAGGGTGAACAATGACTTTCCATGGAAGATGGCACGTACTCTGGTCAAGGCCAAAAACATCTCGGCAGTACGCATACTGTATCCAAGTGACAAGGAGCAAGTGATTAAGAAGGGCACCTTAATCAGCACTTGCGAGGAAGTAGCTTGGATGCGTCAATTGCAAAATCTGCCTACTAGTCTGGTAAATGAGTGCTCAAAAGGGGGGTGTGGTTGGAAAAGTCGAAAGCAGAAAATGTGACTTATGAACTTCGTTTGGACTAGTTAGAAGATAAACATATTAAAAGTCCTGACCCCTCCGAGGTGAGCCCGAGGGGGGGGGGGGGGGGGCAAAGAAGGTCCCGTTTTTTGGTTTTTTGCTTATATCTCGAAAACGATGCGTCGTATAAAATTTTGTTGTACTACATAATAAAACCTCATAAAATTCTCTACAACTTTGTTTGTCACACTTTTTATCAGATCAGAGCATTTCTGGGTTTGTGTTCCTACTATCGAAGGTTTGTCAAGAATTTTGCCGACATTGCAAAACCTCTGCACAAACTCACTGAGGAAAAGCGGGAATTCTGTTGGGACGAGAACTGCGACGTTGCATTTCAGGAATTAAAGAAACGTCTGTGCAATACGCCTATCTTGGGATATCCTGACACAGAAAATGACTTCATAGTTGACACAGATGCAAGTAATACTGGAATTGGGGGCGTGCTGTCTCAACGGAAAGGAAACCAAGAGGTTGTGATAGCTTACTTCAGCAAGTCTTTATCCAAACCAGAAAGAAATTACTGCGTTACAAGACGGGAACTACTCGCCGTAGTAGAGACATTGCAGCACTTTAGTAAATATTTGTTGGGACGTAAATTCCAATTAAGAACTGACCATGCTGCATTGAAGTGGCTATTACAGTTCAAGAATCCAGAAGGGCAAGTGGCGAGATGGATTGAGCTATTGCAAGAGTTTGACTTCGTAACTGAACATCGCAGTGGAAGAACTCACGGTAACGCAGACGCCCTGTCGAGAAGACCTTGTCCTGAAGACTGTAAGCACTGTGCCCGGCAAGAGACTAAGGAAGTAGTGCCCGTGAGGATGCTTAGAATGGATCTCAGCGATGAATGGAAAGAAACCCTACAGCAGGCTCAGCAAAATGACTCGGACATCAAACCGATCTTCGAGTGGATCAAAGCTGGTGCTCCTAAATCCAAGTGGAGTGATGTGGCTGCAATGAGTTCCATCACGAAGAGTTATTGGGCGCGGTGGAACAGCTTGGTGATCCATGATGGAGTCTTGTGCCGTAAATGGGAAAACGCTCGAGGGGACAGCTGTCATCTACAAATGGTTGTCGCTAAAGCTAAGGTACCGGATGTTTTACGGCTGTACCATGATGGATGTTCGGGAGGACATATGGGGGTAAAAAGGACTTTACTAAAAATTCGAGAACGCTTTTACTGGATCCACTGTCGAGATGATGTGGAGGACTGGTGTCGCAAATGTACCAGTTGTGCGGCCGTGAAAGGACCCCAAACACGCAGCAGAGGAGCATTAAAAGTGTACATCGTTGGAGCCCCTTGGGAACGGATAGCACTAGACGTTGCGGGACCATTTCCAGAAAGTGAGAGCGGAAACAAGTACTTCTTGGTGGTCATGGATTACTTCACAAAGTGGCCAGAAGTCTTCGCCATTCCTAATCAAGAAGCTACAACTGTCGCAGATAAATTGGTTCAGGAAGTCTTCTGTCGTTTTGGAGTACCCTTAGAAATACACAGCGATCAAGGAAGGAATTTCGAATCGCAAGTATTTCAGGAGACTTGTCGATTAATGGGTACCCACAAAACCAGAACCACTTCTTACCACCCACAATCTGATGGAATGGTGGAACGATTCAACCAAACGTTGGAAAGATATCTGGCAAAAGTCGTGGAAAGCAGACAAAGGGATTGGGACAAGCACATACAGCCGTTTCTTCTGTCCTACCGCAGCGCAGTCCACGAAAGTACGACTGTGACGCCCGCCTTCGCGAACTTTGGAAGGGAATTACGGTTGCCTGCAGATTTAATCACTAGAACTCCCCCTGATGCTCCACGCAGTGTAACAGATTACGCAAATGACTTGCGTAACAAGTTGAATGATTTTTATGAGCATATTAGACAATCCGGCCAACAGATGTCTGAGAAGATGAAGACCCGTTATGACCGGAAGGCAAATAGTAAGGGTTTCGACGAGAGTTCACTGGTGTGGTTGCATAACCCAGTACGGAGCAAAGGGAAGTCTCCGAAATTACAAGCAAACTGGGATGGACCATACCGAGTCGTGACTAGGATCAACGATGTCACCTACCGAATACAGAAGGGTCCACGAGGTGCGCCTAAGATTGTCCATGTAGACCGATTGGCGCGATACTACGGGCCTAATGATGCTCGGGACGAGCATGTCTAAGGAAGGGGCAGTGTTACGTCGTACCCATACCTACAATACAAGTAGCTTCTAATAGTAGGTACCTACAACTAAGTAGGTAGGTAGTAGTAGGTATGTATCGAATGATGTAGGTACAAATTCGCAAACTACCTATAAAATACATCAGGAAGTTGTCATTGTAATTTCGACCGTACGCCCAGGGCATAAAGTACCTATTTCTTTCCTTTGTACAAAAGTTGTGGAAGTTTCTCGAAGGACAATGACCTAGTATGAATTGCCTAGAAGATTCTGGGAACTTATGGATCTTTCTCAAACGTTCGGTCGTCGTATAAATAGTCGACGTGTTTGTGGGAGCGGGCAGTATCATTTTGGCTACAGTACGGGACGAATCAAAGTGAACTTGTGAGTGCGATATCTAAGCGAATAGTGATCAGTAGTGTACTTGTGATTGAGTTTGAAGTGTTTTGTGATTATTAAAGTTATTCAGTTGTTTCATCGGTAGTAATTAATTTATCCCATACCCAGCTCGTAACAATATTATTTAGCATGTGCCGGTTTTTACGGCCAGTCGTGCATCAATGTTGAATCGCCTTTAGAAGAGTATTCTTACGATATCAGCGAGGAGATATCTGATGTATCGGTCATAGAACAATTTACTTGTACTCAGCAGGAAGAAGATGAAGAAAAGAAGAAGACATTACATTTGAAGTGCCATTAGATAATTTCAGACGAAAGATTATTTTGTATTTTTTCGTTTTTTTTACTTTATTTTATTTGACATTTTATCTAAATTTTACATGATTTATAATTATTGTGATTTTACTTTTAATGGCTGAAATGTGTCTATTTAAAAAAGGACCTTTGATATTTTGTATGCCTTTTGGCGGGACACAGCTCGGATCTAATCTATTTTATCATAACATCTTCTGTATGTATGTACCCTGTGTTCACGAAATAAATTAATTTGAATTAAAAAAAAAAAAAAAGATTTTCTCCTCTTAGATACCTACTCATAATTTACACCGTCTCATTATTTCCAATTGTACCATAATTTACTAAGTCTCCGCTTTCTGTCAACGGGCTGTATCACATGATCGTGCTCTATCAACATCATCTGCCTAACCTTTTCCCAACTCGTTGGCTTCCAACAAGTTCCAACCTAGCCGAATGCAGCTGAATACCAGTATTTTACATGGAGCGACTGCCTATCTGACCTCCACAACCCAGTTAGTAAGGAATAATGATACCCGTTGGTAAGACTCGTTGTCAGACTTTTTGGGCCACCGACTACCTGTAATGACTGTCAAAGATCTATAAAAACCATCCGGGACTAACTGCTTAACGTGCTTTCCGAAGGACGGAGGAAAGTCGGTATGTAATGGGTGGTCACCCATTCCCTGACCAACCTAGGCAAGCCGCTCGGGTCGATCTTTAAGTTACTAAAGATCGACCCGAGTGGCTGTTATTATTTAGCCACGAGCTCGTCGTCTTATAACAACAAATAATCATTAAAAAATTAAAGGCTCGCCTACTGCGATGGAACGGAACCCTTCATGCGCGAGTCCGACTCTCACTTGGCTGGTTTTTTTAACTAAACAGGCCACAATAGATCGTGGAATAGACTCACCGGGGTAACCACGTTAAAAAAAACACGCCAGGCACACCATTATTATGAAGAACACAACTTTTTCAACAGCTATATCTCAGAAATGGTGATTCTTAGGAAAACGTATAAAATCTGTTTTTATAGATAATTGCGCGATCTACAATTTTGTCGTACATATTTTTATGGTAAAACTTACCGTTTGGCTGAAAAGTGCAAAACACCCATTTACGCGACCTTTGTCCTTGAAAATTTTTTTTTGCAAAGGTCGGATCGATGGGGACTTTTGACATTTCATTTGTAATGGTGTTCCCAACATTCGTACCAATTTTTAGCTCTATGCGATATATATATAACCTTGGATGTCTAATTTGACTGGGCTATTAGTAATGTGGAACTTTTCCGGAAGCAATCGTAAAAGACATTATTAGTCAATTAAGTAGCAATTAACTTGTTCGTTACATTACGACATTCAAAATTGTGCCTTGTTTTAAATTGCGAGCTTGTTGTACTAATAAATTATTCCAAAACGTGATTATTTTCCTTGATGTGTTTATTTTGTTTAGTTAGATACTTTTTCGTGACGTTCGAGCGTGTGTTTATGGCTTGTAATCTATTACACTATCTATCAATATTATTACATCATAATACACCTATCGCATAACTTAGACCCATATAAAATTAACAGTAATGCCCGTTTTCAACCACACTAGGCGAAAACCATATTCATCATCATCATCATCATTTCAGCCGAAAGACGTCCACTGCTGGACATAGGCCTCCCCCAAGTGTCGCCACATTGACCGGTCCCGTGCGACTCGCATCCAGCGGATTCCTGCAACCTTCACCAGAAAACCATATTAATGCCAAGTAAAAGTGCTGACCGTCGGCCTGCCCAGTCATAGGTCTCAAGTTCAAACCCAAGACGCACCTCTGATTTTTCGGATTAATTTTGTATAACTATCATTTGCTTCGGTGAAGGAAAACATCGTGAAGAAACCAGCATGCTTGAGAGGTATTTCTAGACGGCATGTAAAGCCATGTCAGAGGCACTTATAACCACACGATAAAGAAAGTGCGGACCCAAGTGTGTTAAATTCCAACAGAGCAGAAGATGAAGAATGATACTTAGGCATTAATTCATGGGTCTATTATTGTTTGTGAAATCGGGCATTCCTTGTCTTATAATGGGGTGGATGACACATCAATCAATTGAGATACTTTTTAAGCTGTCAAAACGCGGTTCTCTCCTAGATTTTGTATGGCAATAGCAAACTGTGACGTCACTGTTTAATCAACTCAATGACTTATCATTGAGTTTACTAAACAGTGACGTCACAGTTTGCTATTACCATTGTTTACTATTTATTGATTTCAAAGCAACTAAAAATCGAATTTGGCAATTAATTGAAAATAAATCGGGTTCTCAGGCCCAAAATAAAGTGTTTTTTTAGATACTGGTGTCTTGGAATTATTGTTTTATGGTATCATCTAACCTATTATGTGGCTATTTACACGGATTTATGCTAAAATTCCTGAACCATTGCTTACCTTATTTTTATCACAGATTTCAGTTTCTAAGTCTTGTATAGTCTTTTTGAGTGCAGTCTCGTTTTCTATTAATTCGTCAATCTTCTTCTTTAGTTGTTCTATTTCTTGTTTGCGCGCCTCCTCGGTTTCTTTTATTAACATACACGCGGCTTGGTTCTGAAATTAATGAAGGTCAAGGTCAAATCATTTGTTTCACTGTAGGTACTTTTATGAACATTTTCATAAAATTTTCACATTTTTATGAATAATTTCATATTTCAATATGGTAGAATCACGAACGGCAAATAATTTTGTGATTTCACTTCAAAAGACAAATAAAGAAACATTTTAATAGAAGCCTGGATGTAATACATTGACTGATTGAGAAACATAAAGCTATCCTCTATCATAGAAATAAACATAAAAAGTTTAAAAGTTATTCTGAAGTATAAAAGGTAAAAAGTTACTTGTTCTCCGAGTGTGTTCACAAAAATCACAATGTACAGAATATGTTATGATAAATAATAAAACTGTAATTATGGCCACACTATTGAATTAGAACATTCTTGTTATGGTAATGATGATGAGCTAATAAATACATAAATAAAAGGTTGAGAATAATTAGGGTGTAGGCGCGGTGTTAGTAATGTTTAGTTGGAATAGCTATTTATCGCCACTTATTGATGAGGTATTTCCTTTAATACCAGTCATTAGCAAGAAACTTGTTTTCGTTTAAAAATGTAAAACGATGCTGAGCCACCCATCTCCAAAACAGCATACAAAATTAATAAGTGAAACAAGTATTTCACAAAACCACAAGAGATTCCTGCATTTAATTATTTCCGTTTAGGCTTTCATAACTGCATTCTTTAAGAGGGGCGTATTCCCCTTTTTATAAATATATATAAATATAGCTGGACATTAACACACAGCGCCATCTAGTGCCACACTAAGCAACGAGGCTTGTGTCGTGGACACCAGATAGTTGATATACTACATAGATACTTTTTGTTTGTAAATATATACTTAATATACATATAAACATCCATGACTCGGAAACAAATGTCCATGCTCATCACACAGACGTTTGCCCCAACCGCGATTCGAAACCGGGACCCTAAGAACGTAAGGCAGCCTAACTACCGCTGCGCCATTCGGGTCGTAAATGCGGAAACCTATTTGTTAAGTTTTCATGCCTTAACAGCTGAACGGAACACAAGCAGACCATGACTTAGGTCATGGAAGACTTTTAGAACGTTCCCGTGGAATATCATTACTGTCCACCACGCGGCGGAAGCGGCAACTAGTACGTAATAAATATGAATGTACAGTACTCCCAAATTAATAATGCGCATGCAAATCTTCGCCAATTGTCGTATTCCCGGAAACACCCGAATCATTAAATCGGAGAGAGCCCTAAACAATGCACTTGCATTTTGTACCTTGTCCGAAAGAAACAGGAGTCAATGTCATATGTCATATCATGTGAAACAATTGAAAACAATTCGGGCGGTTGGCGGCTGTCGCCGGTCAATCAAAGGTCCGTCAGTCGTCTTTATATATTGGTGGTGACTGCACGTGTTCTCTCTGTGTGGAATTATATAGAGCTGCTATTACACACCCTTCTTGGTTTTGTTTTCAAAGCTGAATTTAATTTAAACTTTAATTATCTTACTCAAATTGAAATAGCTTATTTTGTAAAATAGGTAAATATACTAACATTTTTCACGTTTTTTAATATTTTTGTAATTGTAATATTATTCTGGAATGATCAGTGCTGTAAATACTTTTGAACTGAGATTTTAATGATTAGATTTTAATGTAAACCTGTGTTTGAAAACCATTTTTTCTTCTTCTAGTAAAACCTTGTGTTATTTAAACCTTCTTTTCTTCCATCATTACACCAGCTTCAGTATGAAGAAGTAAATCAATTCAACAAAGATTGTAGCATATTCGCAATCCTGTCGTTTTCCTCGCTATTTACTTACATCGAATTATCGAATCAATTTCGTTACTGATAAATCAATATTTATCTCTTTTAGCACAAAACACATAATTCTACTTAATTATGCATGAAGAAAATGCACTTAACCACTCTATATACATATCGTCTTCCGACGCTCGGGGAATACGACCGTTGCCGAACAGTGACGAAGATTTCTATGCGCATTATCACTTTGGGAGACCTGTACTACCTGTTTCCTGAGACTTCGTTCACGTGAAATTCTGATATGTACTTCAGTGTGAGAAAAAAAGTATTCTTTGTGCTCTTACAGACTATAATCAATCTTTGTGCCAAATTACATCCAATGGTAATGGTCTGATTGAAATAAATGCTTTGATCCGTTAAGCTGATCTGGCATGATTGAGTAACAAGCATCCATCCATCAGAACTTCCGCATTCATCTATATCTATCTGCACTAATATTATAAAGAGGAAAGATTTGTATTTTTGTATGTAACGAATAAACTTAAAAACAACTGGACCGATTTGAATAATTCTTTCAGCAATGGATAGCTTCATTATCAGCGAGTAACATAGGCTATATTCTATCCCCGTACTCCCACGGGAACGGGAACCACGCGGGTGAAACCGCGTGACGTCCGCTAATCATCATCATCATTTCAGCCGAAAGACGTCCACTGCTGGACATAGGCCTCCCCCAAGTGTCACCACATTGACCGGTCCCGTGCGACTCGCATCCAGCAGATTCCCGCAACCTTCAGCAGGTCATCGGTCTACCTAGTGGGAGGCCTTCCAACGCAACGTCTTCCGGTTCGCGGTCGCCACTCCAGAACTTTTCGGCCCCATCGGCCACCCGTTATGCGAGCAATGTGCCCTGCCCATTGCCACTTAAGTTTGGCAATTCTTCGGGCTACGTCGGTAACCTTGGTTCTCTTGCGGATGTCTGTCAAGGAAACTCCGAGCATAGCCCTCTCCAATGCCCTTTGGGTGACTTTAAGCCTTCTGATGAGGCCCATTGTGAGCGACCACGTTTCGGTCCCGTATGTAATCACTGGCAACACACACTGGTCATAGACTTTCGTCTTGAGACACTGCGGTAGGTTGGTACGCTAGTAATCTATAAATATATAAAAAAAGAATCCCTATTTCCCTTAGTCATGGCATCACGCGTGAATGGCTGGACCGATTTCGCTAATTCTTTTTTGTTGTGTTTGTTATTGTCAGGAGAAGGTTCTAATACTAGCTGACCCGACAGACGTTGTCTTGTCATAACTTGTTACTACTCTACCTACCCTACCTTAGGTAGGTAGGGTAGGTAGAGTAGTAACAAGTTAAGACAAGACAACGTCTGTCGGGTCAGCTAGTATTAGTATAGGTTACCTCTTTATGTTGAGCGATGAGTCCCTCCAGCTCCGTGATCTTGCTCTTCAACTCCACTATCTCGCCCTCCTGGTAGCGCACGTTACATTGACTCATCTCTATCGTCTGAGACATGTGCGCGTTCCTCAGTAACGCCTCATCTTTCTCTCGTTTTTCTCTGAAACAGATCACATCGTTTATCAACTGAAGTACGTTGTAAACTAAAATGGCAGTTAAACATCAGGGGCCCTATTCTCTAACGCTTCGACCGTATATTCGGATCTATACGTCTCTCTTGCGTACGTCTGCAGATGAGTGCGAGTGACAGAGACTCTGAGGACCTACTCCCTAGGGCCTCAGATTCTACGACAGCAGTGTCCAATGCTTTCGATAATGGAAATCGTGTTATAGATTCAAAATGCAGTTGGGCAGGAGATCAAGCAAGGTGCGGTGATGACAACGAAGTGCTAACCGTCCGACAGAAAGATGGGCCAACGACACTGTTGCCATCGCGAGAATGATGAGGCTGACACAGGAACGTTTAGAGATCGGCACAAGCAACGAGAAGAGTATACCCGAACGACGACTCGAATGGCGCAGCGGTAGTGAGGCTGCCTTACGTTCTTAGGGTCTCGGGTTCGAATCCCGGTCGGAGCAAATGTTTGTGTGATGAGCATGGACATTTGTTTCCGAGTCATGGATGTTTATATGTATAATAAGTATGTATTTACAAACAAAAAGTATCTATGTAGTATATCAACCATCTGGTGTCCACGACAAAAGCCTCGTTGCTTAGTGTGGCACTAGATGGCGCTGTGTGTAATGTCCAGCGATATTTATTTATATATTATACCCAACAGAAGAAGTGGGTTCAGTAGGGCTCTGGGTGGTGTTTGATAATGAGTTTTTTTTGTTTAATTTTATTAACAAACAACAACCAACAATAAATAAATAAAAAGTAATAATAAATAGATTATTATTGTTAATCAATAGATTATTATTGTTAATCAATAGATTATTATTGTTAATCAATAGATTGTTATTGTTAATCAATAGATTTTTATTGTTAGGGCCAAGTTCACCGAAAGGATAACGGTCAGATTGTCTAGGAACGGCTGTTTAAAACACATTTTTGAACATGAAAATGTGTTTTAAACAGCTTTTTTTGGATGATCGGACTGTTATCTTTTCGGTGAACTTGGCCCTTAATCAATAGATTGTTATTATTAATCAATAGATTGTTATTGTTAATCAATAGATTGTTATTGTTAATCAATATATTGTTATTGTTAATCAATAGATTGTTATTGTTAATCAATAGATTGTTATTGTTAATCAATAGATTGTTATTGTTAATCAATAGATTGTTATTGTTAATCAATAGATTGTTATTGTTAATTAATAGATTATTATTGTTAATCAATAGATTATTATTGTTCAGCTGTCCTCTCTGTGAATAACCACTACTCTCGACGTAATATCTGAGCATATGTAGATAACTTTTAGCAGTTAACAGCAGCATACTGTGTTCACAAATCAATCTGTTAAGCTAGGTAATAAAAACAAGGCGCGCTCAATTGACGCTGTTCACCTACTTTGTAATAGGAATTGAATGACGTGAACCAAATTTTAAATTGAAAAAAGTATATTGTTTGTTATAAAAGATATGCTTTTTTCTGAAATCATGGCATTGTCGACAGCTACCTAGTCAACAAATAAAGCAAATAGCCTTCAATTTAAAATTGGTTACGCTATAACGAGACAAACATGTGCCACTACCAATCTACCATTCAAGGTAGATAATTAAAGAAATTGTTCCAGTTTACATGATGAGAACAGCTGCACCGTGACACACTAAAGAATTGTCATAATTCATTTGATCTAGTTGTAACGATTCAATTGAGAAGTCTGTTAGTACCAACGACTGCTGTGGCAATCTTTTCGCAGTCTCTAAATGATATTTATAGGTTTTGGAAAGCAATGCTGTTGATTGATTAAGAAAATTGATCAGGACATGATTTCTTATGCATAAAAAACTCAGTGTCTATAACTCACCTTTTTTGTACCGAATTTACCGCCCTTACGGGTTAGGTGCTTCTGAATGACCGTCAATTTCATAGAACAGATAAAAAAAGGTTAGAAGGGCCTTGTGGGCGGGGCAAACGCACCGCTCATATAAGTGAACGCTAATATTTTATGTCAATCGATTGCTCATTGGTCACCGTATTGGCGTGTGTGAGTGCATGTCAAGCACAGTTTTTGCGTTTGTGTGCGTAATGCACGTACTATCGAGGACACTCCCGCCTGACCACCACTAAGCTTATTTTTGCTTGCACTCGCAACATAGAAACGCTCTCTAGCCCCACCCCGTTGACTTTGTATAGAAATAATGAATGAAAAAGATACCGAATCGGCCGAGCGCACTGACGACGCACGCCAAACGAGAGTTATTGTTATTTTGCGCGCCAAAGTTGAGGCTTTCCTAATAGGCCCAAACTTTAAGGGGGCGTGGCTCGGCGCCTCCGCATGTTTTTAGCGAAAAAAAATTAAAATGGTCAGGCGGAAAAGACCCCGACTGTACGTATGGGTCTCGTTTAAAGAGACAAGCGGCGACACGATCCTTTCACCTTTTTTATCTGTTCTGTGGTCAATTTAGACCAGCCTGGTGTTTACCTACTGGCTCCCCTCGAGGCGACTGACCCCTACATTCGTAACATACATATATACCGTTATGTGTTTTGGGCAAAATTGCCAGTTTCCAATAAATATGAGCTCTGCTTTTGTGAACGTCAGAGATATTTTACAGTCTGGCCATGTGAAGGCAAACAAATTCGGCCGAAATAAAATATAAGTTTATTTACAGAATTATAATCATCAAAATCATCAATACAATCCTCAAAATGCATGTAACTCGATTGAATGATTATTTATTTTAAACATCCCTGAGATTAGATAGGACCTAAGATATGTCCTGTAACTCTGGAAGGTTATATGTGGATACTTTCTACTATATTTATGCAGGTATTAACAGCGCACTTACTTGTCAAACTTCCTCTGTATATCCAAGAAGTCGTGTTGCATATCCGTGACCATTGAGTTGAGGTGATTGACCTCCGCCTTGCTCTCGTCACACAGCAGGTTTGATTTGTCCACCTTTTCCCTGAGGATCTTCACAAGAGTCCTCTCATTCTCCAGTGCCTCCGTCAGCTCTCTGTTCTCTTGCGTCAGAGTTTCTATACGGTTTTCGAAATCCATCGTGTTATCCTGTAATATGTACCTATGTTTATACTAATAGAATATCAAGCTAAACTAAATAGCCCTTGTTTTTAAAACTCATGAAATTCCCATTAGATCTGCTTAAAGCTGAAACTTATTGTTGATAAAATAAGACTCTAAATATCTTGATAACAATAATTATCTACGCCTGTATTAACTACTGTTTAACAGTCGTTATTATAACTAAGGCGACATAAACTACCAAATGATTTTCTTCGTGTACACAAGTTTTTCAGCCTCATGTAGTTAACCACAGTGTTATAAATCGTGTTGTTAACTATCTGGCGTGTGATTACCCATATATGATAATTTTGCACGAGATAACTTCGTAAACATATGTTTTATATTCTAAACTATGCTCTACTACCTCATTCTTTGAAAGTAGAGCAGTATTTGAACAGTATAAATCCTGTTTATGATTTCTCGTACTCACCGATTAGTTGTAAAAACATTTGTTTAGTTTATTGCATGTGTAATAATGATGACTGTTTTGATGAGTCATCAGCTAATTTCTTATGAAAACTACGTACCAAACGAAGTGTAAACACGATAAGTATTTATATCCGCACTCTTTTCGTTCCAGTCTTTATATAAACACAGTTAACTGCACTGAATCAGACACTAGGCACTATTTTATCTAACGTCTGGTCTGTAAGCAACAGAGTGATTTCTAAACACTCATTCTTTACTATTTTTAGCTCGGTTCAATCATATTATCATGTACTTTCTAAAAACCGTGCACACAAGCGCTCGCCTTGACAGACAACAAGGCACTAAGGTAAGGACCTGAGTGTAAACATTCGCCAGCCAATAATACCGGTTCTGTTGCAACACAGCATACTGTATTTTTTTTTACCTGCGTCCGATAGTTACACCACTGAACCGTTGGAAATTGTCGTAGTCACAATGTCAGATATACTATTATACTTTAATAGGTGTAATATAATATCATCGGCTAACGGAATTGATATGAAAGTTAAGTGTTAAGTTATTTCGAAAGAAACTTATCATGCGCGAAACGCGAATATTTTTTGGCTCTAACGTGTGTGTAGCAGATTAGATATTGATACATTATGTATCAAACCACTCAATGAATATTGTTAGTTTTATCTCCACTCATCTCATATCAAGCAGGAAGGTTAAGACCCCGATCCAAGATTAGATTAGTATTAAGTAACATGCACACACCAAACTAACTGTTAGCCAAGCAACACCCATGCAAAATTAGGGAAAAAAATCAAAAGAAACATTAAAATTTGACCAAAAATAATTTATTTATACAAATCCGTGCATCACATCAAAACAAAATTTTAACAATGTGTAAATATAATTTTATAATTTTTGTACTTTTTATGATATAAAGTTTTTTTTAAACTACTTATTTACTTGGAATGGATTATGTATCACTTACATGTAACTATGCTATGTTCGAAGTTTGTGGACCCTTTCAGTTAACAATGGTAGTACCGTCACCTGTGCAAAGTGTATGACTAACCATCGGGACACTTTGGTCGTGACAAAAGATCACGTGTGGTGTACATAATCAATTTATCAACGCGACAGGCTCGATAACAAAACAAAGAGATATTGATACTAACCCGCATTGTGATGCAAGCGATGTGCTAAATACCTTTGTGAGATGGACAATTGCGATTCAATATAATAGACACATTTATAAACATTATCTCTATCAGACGCGAATTCACAAATAAAACTTTGACCTCGGTTTCTGAAACCCTATTCAATTGAATCGGTCATCAAGTCTCATGTCTAGGGCTTGCAATATCCGTTCATTTTTACTATCCGGATAATACGGATATCAATATTTTACTATCCGTATTATCCGGATAATGCGGATATCCGGATATCCGGATTGCAAGCCCTACTCATGTCGCTGGTTGCCATTTTAGTTAAGTAATCATAATAGTAGGGGGCCCAGTTGGATTGGAGAATTAACTGTCGTAAATCGTGGCGTCAATCCCTTCATTAAGAGGAAAGACTAGTGTCGATTAGCCCATACAAACGTATTCCCCTATTGCTCCCTCGAAAAAAAAGTGATCTTGTAAGGGTTCCTTTTTTAACTTTTGAGGTACGGAACCCTAAAAACTAGAGCATATTTTTTACTGTATAATCTATATCCATTCCTCTATGTTTCGATATTTTACATAAAATTATTAAAAAAAAATCTAATATGGAAAGAATCGTTAAAAATATAGAAAGAATCATTAAAAATATGGAAAGAATCGTTAAAAATATGGAAAGAATCGTTAAAAATATGGAAAGAATCGTTAAAAATATGGAAAGAATCGTTAAAAATATGGGAAGAATCGTTAAAAATATGGAAGGAATACGCTTGTATGGGCTAAGCGACGCTAGCCTTTCCTCTTAACATTGCTCTTAAACGATGAAGGAAAACATCTAGTACTAGAACGTTCAAGAACTAAAAAAACGAAGAGATTGTGACATGCACCAACCCGCACAGGGTCTGCGTGGCCAAATGGTATACACCCTCTCACAGAGGACAGACACCTAAGTCCTTGAAATGGGAACGTTATATAGTCTGATTGATTATGCTAATCACTAACCATGGTTAAAATGAGATTTGACAGCAGATTCACTAATGTCTTGAATAGGATTCCTTAAACCGGGCGTCACCGATAATCGCAAATTGCCAATGATTCAGCTGCATAGTAAAGTGGGCCAAACAACCAACTCACCCCCTTAATCACAGAATAATAAGATCTGAAAGCTACAATTCACAATTCAAATATTGCTTTATCATTGGTCAAATAAGTTTTGCACCAATTTTAGCTCTAACTTCACGTTCCCAAGTAAGGGCTTTTTGAGGTGTACTGTACACTTGGACAGTGTACATACACGAAGCTTGACATTCGACCAATTATTAACTTTTTTTTCTAAGGGTAAAAAGCGGTCGATCGCACATGATCACGATTCTTCGTGAGAGCAAAGCTCAGCAAATTACAATGTCTTCATAATTTTCCTCTTTTAAAACAAGAAAATAAAATATTATACTAAAATGCCTTCTAACAATTGGTGCAACACTTTTTTACCAGCGAGCGTAGCTAAGCTGCCCAAAAACAAAAAAGTAAACTCAAAATAACTAACACATTTAAGTCACAATATATGAAAAGTTCGTAAATAAACACTATGTTTGTAAATAATAAAAAAATACTAATAACTAATTTTAGAATAATTCGATATAGGAACATAATAATTAAGGCCCAGGCTCACGATACAGGATTTGCAGTGATACAATATAACAATAGTTACAGTCTTCAACAATAGCTTTTATTGGATCTCGTAGATCCCATTTATACTAATACTAGCTGACGTCCCGCGGTTTCACCCGCGTAGTTCCCGTTCCCGTGGGAGTACGGGAATAAAATATAGCCTATAGCACTCACGAATAATGTAGCTATCTACCAGTGAACCATTTTTAAAATTGGTTCATTACTTCCGAAGATTACCCCCTACATACAAACTTACAAACATACAAACAAATGTTACCTCTTTATAATATTAGTATAGATTATGAAGCTGAAGAGTGTGTTTGAGTGAACGCGCTAATCTCAGGAACTACGTGTCCTAATTAAAAAAATATTTTAATGTTCGATAGCCCATTTATCGCGGACGGCTTTATGCTATACAACATCACGCTACGACCAAAAGGAGCGGAGCATCAATGAAAAATAGTAACTAATAAATTCATCACTGCAAAAACTGAAAAGTAGCCATTTCATTTTATTACTTTGTTTTACTGTTTTTTTTATTTTTTTATTAATGATATTAGAGTCAAATAAACTATAGACGCTCATAACAGCAAAACAAGTAATTGAAAAAAATCTTTATAATTTATTTTATACACACAAAGCTAGCAAGCTTGGCCAATGGTGAAATTTTTATAATTATATTATTACATAAAGCCTTGTACTGACTGTTGGATTAGTACATTTTCATAACAGTGAGCACAAGGCTTTACCCGAAAAATATAAAAAATACGAGACAAAGTTTTCGACTCGAAGTCTTAAAAAATATAATAAAATATCTAAATGCAAACGATATAATCTATATACGACAACATATATTCTAACTGTACATGTAATGACGCAATACTATATTACTGTAAACATGAACAAACGATGGAATAGTTTGTAATATTAATAATATTACTGGATGTTTGACTAAACATTCTAAAAAAAATAGAATATTCTGGACACTAAAAAACATGATTTCAAATACGTAATAATAGTAGATTTTACAACAAGTGCACAAAACGAACCATTTTTATCCGAGATTTTTAGCAGCCCGAGCCGAAGGCGAGAGCTGATAGTAATGTCGAGGATAAAAATGGTTTTGTGGACGAGTTATAAACTCTGCTTTTCACTTCGATTGCGAGGAAATAAAACAGTAGTATAAATTGAAGAAATTAATAAACACGCAAAAACAAGAGCTGTTTCCCGCCGCTTTCTTTTTTTGAAATCTTACGACATTGATATTAGACTTGGGCTGCAGACCTATACAGCCTACTATGAAATATTTTTTTTTTTATAATAATATTCTTAAATTAATTAAATAACCTACCGTAGGTACTTGAATTTAATTTTTTATGTCTTTTATGTCTTAAAAAACACATAAGGCAAATAAATTAAAGTAAATATTATAAAATAACAAATTCTATCTATGAACTTCTTATTGCGTTTGGCTGTATGGCTCATTTTCTTTGCCTTAATATAGAGACATTTATGAGTAGATACATTAATGCCCTTGTGCACAAAATTCGATTTTGTGCAGCCTATATCCTGCACAAACAAGCACTTTCAGAGCATGAGAAGTGAAAACTAATTTACGCAATAACGCGGGAGCGTAGCTTTAAACATCTATTTATTTATAATATCTACATATTTCGGTTTGCCATTTCTTGAATGTGAATAAAAAACGAAACATTTAAAAAACTGCAGATTAAAGTTCAATATCAAGAAAAGACTAGTCGGCTGTATCGTGCAAATACAATGAATCAAAAATAGCCTCAATCTTATCTTCCAAATGAGAAATCGTATTTACACGCACAGTTTAGCATTTTCTTACATCTTTTTCCCTCTCTCTCACATATAATTGCTACTCAATAAAGTGAGGGGTCCAATCGCACGTTAAAGAGGTTCCGATCGGTCTTCTCGCTCCACCAAATGGCGCCTTTACTTGTCAGAATGAGATAGAGATACCCGAAAACGCTGAACCGTACGTGTCAATGTGATTTCAACCTAATATGCAACGTGTTCGCTACCTCCCCTGCTATTATGTACTACTAAGGGAAGCTAGAAGCTCATGTGTACAGCACTAGTAATACGTCATAACACGCAGTGTAGGCGTAAGTACAGTATATTCACCTTCCAGGTCATAATTGGTAAACAAACGAAAATCACATCGGTTTTAGCACTTAATAATGTGTCAACCGTCTTGATATTTATGAAAATTAAATATACCAGTGTACAACTTAAGCGACACCTGAGTAAATGCCTCAATAATGCCACGCTGTCGGATTTTCGCAAATTCCTGCCTCGCTGACGTCGCACGCGCACGGTCGGTCGCGTATGTCGGAGAGAAAAACAGTAGCAAATACGCGCCGCTAACGTCAGCGTCGCAGTATGGTGTTATAAAAACACAATGTATACTCGTACGCGCAACCGACGCACGCGACCGACGTCAGCACAGGAGAAATTCAAGCCTTAGGCATTCATTGCCTCAGTTGCTTAGCGTTTATCAAAACGGGATTTACCGAACAGGAACAAATTTAAAAATCTAAATTTTCTCAACAGTTCCATCTTAGTTCGCAACATAACAAGGTGGACGGATGAAGACTAAAATCAAGTTCTGGGTATGGCATGGATTTGTTTACCAAATACGACAAGTACAGGGAACCTGACTACATATGATATGCTGGACTAGAGTGACTATATGGTGTAGAGGCTGGGACTCACGGCCGCGAGGTCTGCGGCGCTGCGGAGCGCCTTCACCTGCAGCGCCAGCGAGTGCACCTCGCCGTTGAGCCGCGACACCTGCTCGACAGATTAGCACTAGCTGGCTGACTAAGACCACGGTACACCAAGAAAGACGACACAGTGATACAACACATGAAAAACTAGGGTATTTTTTGACTAGGATAAAAAAAACTTAGAATTTTGACCCGTAACAAAATATTACACTTGGTAATACTGTTTTTGATATTATCAAATTCAGAATAATGTTATATTTTTTGCATCAGACAACATCAATGAGAACTCTGAATTTTCTCTTTATTATTTTTTTATTTTTTATTATGCGTTCATGATCTTATGCACTTGCAGTAAATGCATGCAGTAAAAATCAAGTAAATCAAGAGACTTGGATATTATTATTGTTAGTTATTTTAGTATATTAAATATGGCATGCAAATAAGTCACTTAGGACTCCAAATATTTCCTGTAAATACAAGACCAAAGATAAGTTCTTCATGCAAGAAATTGTAGGTAGACATCACATGACTAATCAAGACTCTAGAACTAGAAGACCATTTTAGACAACTACGGAATTAGTAGACACAGGACACCTATAACCAAGTACTTCTGGCGACATACTAACAAAACAAGAATAATACACGAACTGGTATACCTTAGCCTCGCTGTTGACAAGATTCTGTTTGGTTTTCTCCAGTTCGACTGCTGCACTTTGAAGTTTTTCTTGCATCTCTCTCTTTTCAATCTCTACTCGTCTCCTCTCTGAGCCTTCCTCTCCCGCCTGTCGCGACAGTCGCGCCACCTATGTGGTATACTTATAACTTAGTATGATAGACACATTTAAATTTTTTATAATATGTTAAATATGTTACTTATTAAATATAATGTATTTTTCATCCCATCTATTCGAAAAGGACGACTTGGTTCGCCTTTAAGTGCACCCAAAGGTGGTGTTTTCTATAAGAAACTTTTAGCGGGCAGTAATGAGTTTTTAATCCTCTTTATAGATGTTCCAAATTCAAAAAGTGCGCCGCAAAGATAATTGCGGCGCACTTTTTGAATTTGGAACATCTTAGTGTTCAGCGCCGAAAGAAATCGAACGCAAATATTGTTTGAATAAAGACTGGCTGGTACGACGGCCCAGTCGCGCCGCCGCGCCGCCACGCCGGCCGCCGCGCTGACTGAATAAAAAACAGAAATCAAATTAAAAACGCGCGAACTACAGACCGCGTTTTCGTCAATTTTCATGAATTGTTAGAAATTAATAATTTTGTTTTGAAAAATGAGTTCTTCAAGTGACAGTGAATAAAAAACACAATAAAGTGAAAAATAACTTTAGGTCTTCAGAAGTCGGTGACCTTTGTTTGATTCATTTAGTTTTTTTTGTCACCGACTTCTGAAGCTTAAGTTATTTTTAACGTTTTTGTGTTTTGTGAAGTCGGTTTTATTTTTTGCAAAAAAGTTTTTTATTTTTCCAGTTTTAGTTGTAATATCCTATCCAAATATTAGAAATGCATTTATTTTACATGTTGAAATTAGACCACACGACTGAAGTAAAAATGTTCATAAAATGAAAACTACTGGGCCAAACTATGTTACATTTTTATAGGACCAAATGGCAACTATTCCGCATCAAACTAAAGAATAATCACGTCAATCGGCTCATAAATATCAGCGTAATCGGTGTAAATACATAAAAAAACAGTCGAATTACCTCCTCCTTCTTGAAGTCGGTTAAAATTATGAGGCGCCTTTTATTTTCTCATAGTGGGTGATGAAAAGTAGAGTGTTTCACTCGGGCGCAAAATATATTTTTGGCTCGGGCGACTTACTTTGAATCCCTCGCTACGTTCAGGATTCTATTAAAGAATCCCTCGCTACGCTCGGGATTCTACTCTAGAATCCCTCACTTCGCTCTGGATCCAAAAAAGCGCCCTCGCCGTAAAAATATTATTTTGCTCCCTTATGATACAATCTACTATTCTGGTGATGTTTAACAATCAAAATGTCTACCTACCTTTGAGTTCATAGATTTTGATGTGGCTAGATTTGAAATGAACAAGGTATTTAAAATTTTAGTTAATATACAGAATTCCGTACCTACCTAAATATTTTTTAATATTAGAGGCTATAAAAAATATAATGATTAGTACACACATCAAAAAAAGTTAGCGATCACTTTGAAAAACCGAAATCTTTTTTGTTACGTTATATTATGATTAATTACTCAATTTTTTTTATATAAAAAATAAAAATTAGTCTTATTTTTTAATTTCAAACAGGATATTTAAAGAAAACACACAACAAAGATTTTTTCTTGATAAAGTTTAATTAAAAAAATTATATCAGCTTATGCTAGTGATCACAAACTTTTTTTGATGTGTATATGTAGCAATTAAACTTAGTAAATATAAGAATAAGAATTTATTATTAAAATTTAATAATAAATTCTTATTATTATATTTACTAAGTCTAGTAGTAAATATAAGAATAAGAATTTATTATTAAAATTTAATAATACATTTTTATTATTATACTTACTAAGTCTAAATCCGGTAACAAGAATTCGATCCTGAAATAAAGTCGCAAAAAATAAGTAAGCGTGTCTTAATTTTATGTATTTACATAGAAATTATATGTACAAAATATAAGATAACTGTAAGATGCAATTATTAGCTTCAGACAAAAATAATTAAAACAGCGGTCATTAGATGGTGTGTAAGTAATGTTTCATGCTTCATGCACACGCCTTTCACATGCACATATACAGGCATTATATACAAGTTATATACGCGATTGATGGCTTATGCAGTATGTACAAAAAACATCCGCTTGGAAATAAATAAAATGAATCGTTACTTTGCTCAAATGTGGCACAATACCGTCAATATAAAGGCCTAGTAGATTTTTCCTAGTTAATATTTTCGACACTAGGATAGGTAAACTATCGCTTTTATATTACTCATAAATATGTATATTGTATAGAACCTGAATACAGAATTTCAAAGCTATCTGTAAATAGTGACACTAATGGTGAAAGAAATGCAAAACGCCAGAAAATATAAACCTTGTCTTATAATAAGTAAACTGTAAGTATATCAAACCATTCCGAATGGCCCAAACTGTGGTTTAGTCGGTCTAATTATAAAAACGTTAATCATACTTCATTATGATATAATCATGGTGCAAATCACGACGTCAAAAATGACAGAAAACTACAAAATAATACAATTTCAAGCGTTTAAAAAACTAAAGTGTCGTAGTTCATTCATACCCAAAGGTAACGAGTCTATCGTGACAATTCCATAAGAGAGTTTTCAATTTTCTTAGCATGACGATTGTACCTGAGTCTCCAGCGAAGCTATCTGCCCGCTCCACGATGTCTTGACGTCAGCGAGCGCCATCTTGGCTTCCTGCAGCTGTCGCGTGAGCACGACGCGCTCGCGGCACACGCGGTCGTAGTCCGCGCAACCAGTCGGAGTTACTTCGCGTTTGTCTGGGAAAAAGAAAGGTTATCAGTAAGTTACAGGTGTAATGGTTGGGCCAGTAGGGTAGATGACCAGTCTCTAAAAAAAAAAACACTTTATTTTGGGCCTAAAAACCCGATTTGTTTTCAATTAATTGCCAAATTCGATTTTTAGTTGCGTTGAAATCAATAAAAAGTTGAGTCATTGAGTTGAAAAAACAGTGACGTCACAGTTTGCTATTGCCATACAAAATCTATGAGAGAACCGCGTTTAGACAGCTCTTAAAAAGTATCTCAATTGATTGGTGTGTCATCTACCTTGTTGGGGTTGAAAGCACCTATTAAAAAAAAAAACCAGCCAAGGGCAAGTCGGACTCGCGCATGAAGGGTCCCGTACCATCGCAGTATTTGTTGTTATAGCGGCAACAGGAATACAAATTCTGTTTTTTTTTTTGTAAGCGGGCTTGTATCTCATGAGATATACGCTTACAGACAGAAGGACGGACAGCGGAGGCTTAGGTCCCGTGCATAGGAACCCTAAAAAAAGTCAGTTAACTGAAAACTGAAGTTACTGTGTTTCCAGGTCTGAGGATAGTGGTAGAAGTCGTCAGAGTCATTTGAGTATTCTGAATACATTGGCTACTGATAACAAACATTAGTGCATGGTCGGATTACATTGCCTCATTAGTCTATTTATCGCAAGCATGAGTAGATACTGAAAAATATTATCGAGTTTTTCATTAGGAACGTCACTAACAGGCTGAAGCCTGGCAGTTACTGACAATAGGCACGCCTTCTATAACTTGGAAAGTATAATGTAATCTGGCGAAATGTATTATTGACGCGGCATCGCCATAAACCGGTTAGAAATCAATTTAATTGCAAGTGAAAAAGACCATGACCACCACCAAGACCGTCATTTGAATTGAAAATAGGCAAAGAAGAGGAAGTGGAATGAATGTTTGAGTAGTTACCATCGTCAGCCATATGATGGTGCGGGTTGTCAGGCGGTAGCGCAGCGCTCACGACAGCCAGCCGGTCCGCTAGCTCAGCGGCGCGAGCCTCCGCCGCACTGAGCGCACCGCTCAGCTCAGCTCGCTCGCGCGCCCACTCGCGACGACATTGTTCTAGCTCCTCCTGCCAGAGAATGTAAGAAGGGTTAGCTTAAGCCTTAACTGCAGGGCTATTACGTATCTCTGTAGACAGCTCGAAATGATAGTAACTGGGCTCAGTGTCCATCAAATAACTGTCAAAAGGTTAGTTTCGTATTCAGTCGCGATCAAATATGACGTCATCTGTGCCCATCGTGGCTGATAGTCACCGTAACTCATTTTGACAGACGCTTTCGTATCGATTCTTCTAATATTGCGATTATGTAAGCATAATGGACATCAAATTGATGAAAACTGAGTTTGAAGTGGCTTTCTTGAAAGACGTTACACCGTACCCGGGCTGTTAGTTACCGTAAAGTGATATCCACTCAGTCCGATACGTAATACCAATATTATGACATTCTCGGTTGTCTACAAAGTTCGGTGTACAACCGAAGCTTGATAGTCACTGGATATCAGAAAGATACGTAATAGGCCTACTGAACTGATTTGAGGTTCAAATTCGTATTAAAATAATATATGTTTAATTTATGTGTAAAAGTGCCCATTACATTCGTGCATGACACAAGACACTAATTGTAGTGTCTTGTGCCATGCGCAAATTGTTGCATGAAATCATTTGTACATATACTAGTCAAAACAGTGGTATAATAAAAGCAAATCTTTGCCAGTACAAGGATAATTTGCATTTCTTTAATGAATATAATTATGTAAATCCTTATCTATTTTCATCATAACAAAACAATGTAGGTTATCAATGATTTTAATGTTTAATTCACTGCAGTATGCCTTAGGGATTTCCTAAGTTTAAAAATGACTTTATCCATTCAAACTTTTCACATTTTGTGCTCAACTTTACACTTTCGAGCTCTCAAGCCCCAGGTTGTCTGTTATCTACCAGTAAATTACTGAATTAATTTAAGATTTTAGTTAATTGAGTTGCAAGTTCCTACTTAATAAACAATAAACTTAAATTAAAAAATGGCGTCAAAAAACTCCTCCTCAACGCTGTTAACTAGATATTAGATTTAAGTTAAGTAGATATTTTACAAAGATATAAATATTAGCTAGAACCGTTTTCCACAAGAAATTTGTTAGCCATAAAAATATTTCTGCCATAGTACTCACTTATGTATTCGTAAAGTTAAACAGCTCTCCACAGGATGTTACACTTAGTTCGATAGATAAGCCTTGTAATGCATGCTTACATCAGTGGAACTGCAGGAAGTTTCTGTATCTAACGCATCCAGTATCATTAGCTTCGTAACTTGCAAATTATCATTTGTTGTGATTGCACTTCTACAATTCTATTTGTGCTTTCAAGTTAAGGTATGCATCAGTCAAATTAATGACGAAAGTGATTAGCCCAAAAAAATACTGGCTCACTATACAACTATTAATGAGTATAGCAAGAATATAAAAAAATACTAATAACAGTAATAGATAAATTGAAAGTAACTGCAGAATGTAAGGGATATCAACATGCAAACATGCAATCTGTTGAAAATTCTTACCCTGCCAAAAAAAATGTTTAGTTAGTTAATTAAAAAAATCATACAAAAGAGTCATATTTAATCTTACAATTTGTCTGGCCCTTTCGTTCTTCTAAAAAGAGAGTCAAATCCACTCACATTCAAAGCATCAAGCCTGTCCTGAGCGCGCTCAGCAGCTGCTAGCTGTGTCTTCAGTTCAGTCACCAGTCTCTTGGCCGTGTCTCTCTCTGTAGTTGCCTTTGCTGCCTCTGCATGTGCTGTGCGAGCTACTGCTTGTGCAGCGGCCGCCTCTTCGCCTGTAAATAAACATCATTTTAATTTTCAAAAAAGACCAAGGAAAGCATAATTTCAAATATTCTAAAAATACATTGTTTTAATAAACTTGATTTTCCTCCGAAACAGTGATCAGATAGTTTTAAAGGATTTTTAAATTCAATAGCCGTATTTGCTGTTAAACACAACACTAAATTGAATTAAACACACCACTCACTATTGTAAAACAAATTATATTTATCTACAAACTTGCATAAAAACTATTGATTAACATCTAACCTTGCACAGTGGCAAGTGAAAGCTTTAGTTCTTCAATCTTGTGTTCCCAGAAGGCATCTCTCTCTCGGATCTTTGCTTCTAACTGTGCGGAGTACTGTTGTTGTAGTACAGCTTGGTCTACCCGCCCGCCGGTGCGCTCGGCAAGGTACGACTCCATTTGTGGAGATATCGACTAGAATGAAAAAAGGTGAATTGTATTCGTCTTTTCCTACACCTACCTTCAGTAAACAATAACATAAAATACTAATTTTGAATTACTAAATTCAAACAACTGATTTGCTTCAATTGTAGTTTTCATCCTTTTATAATTGCACTGTTTTTAATACAATTATAATAATTATTGTTATTAACTAGAAAAGAGGTAAATGATGAGATTTCGAGTATTAAAGAAGCATGAAAGAAGACATGCAGATAATGACGACACTAATCTCATTACATTCTTAAAATTAAGGGTGTTAATTACCTTATTGTGAAACAATATCCATACAAAATAAAATGAACTTTTTATAACATGTAACTTACATCTGATGTAGAGTCTCCATGTCCACCAGAGCTGGAAGGACTAGCTGTTGACTGAAAGTGAAATACATTAAATTGGATTTTGTAGGACCTTTCCAGTTTATGAGTACTTGCTAATTGTGAAAGATGATGGTATGGCACGAAAGGAGGTGGCTGTACAGTAACAGTAAAGTATGGGAGAAGACATGCTGCACCGGCCGACCCCAATTAAATTGAGACAAGGGCACCAGATACATTTTAAGAAATTATTTTAGTTAAAAAGTAGTGTTTACATTAATCAGTGATGTAAAAGCAAAAAATATTACATTCTAAGGTGCAATATATTTCTTGACATTGAAATAATTCATTAGTTCGGTGATTAGTAGTAAATATACTTACAGAGTCGTCCCTTAGCGTTATTCTTCCTAAGAAGGCACCGTTTCGCCAGCTACTCGTTATTTTACTTAGGTCACTACCGGTTTCTTCCTTAATCTTACTTTTCAAGCTCGCGAACATTGTAGCTTGTAAGTGATGCTACAAAGAAAAACAATCAAAATAAAATGTTACTCGTTTTCCAATGTAAATGACCATGATAACGCTCGGTATTGTAACTTACCTGTTTCGATTTTAATTTATTGCAATACTATTCTAGGACAAGTTGAAGTTACATTGATGTAGTCACAAAACAATATGTATCGTATTAATACGTTTAATGTTTGAACAGAACATAATGGCTTCGCAAGATTATACAGCAGAACAACTTAAATACAGTAAGAAATCGTTGTCGTTCGCACAAAAAGATTACTGTCAGTGTCAAACTGAATCTGAAAATCTGAAAATACAATAACCGTGTGACGTCTTGGTTTGACACTTTGACAGTGGACTGACAACTGACTAATCGCTAGTGATAGCATAAAATCTACTATCCCGTTGAAGTTAAAACATAATTAGTCGATTTTTAAAGTGAATCATTGAACCTTTTAGATCAATAAATTAATGAACTCTGGCTATTTTATTAGTTAAATAATTGTCTTTTACAAGCAGTAGCAGCAGCTGGCGTCGCTAGATTTGAATTTTAATAAATTTGTCGAGTAACAAAGTAGTTTGAAAAAGTGTCAATTCACTAATCGACTAATAAAGTTGCACAATTATTGATTTTACGACATTTAACAATGGGTTACCAGAATGAAAGAGATTAAAATGTTGCTACAACAAGAGGGATTTTCTTTTTAGCTCTTCCCTAGTCGCTGGATAGATGGCGCTGAACTTAGTGTGATAATGCAAGGAACGGAACTTAAAATACCTAACTGATTTTAACAAAGCGCGAGATAACTAGGTTATATTCGGAAGGTTAAGCAAACGAAAGTGTCAGTCAACGAGCGTATTTGACGTGACGCAATGTTTTTTTTTTTCAAGCGTTTTGGCTTTGCCACCAACTATCATTGTCAGTTCAACGCCATCTTTAGAGTTCTTGGAAACTAAGTTTTTAGGGTTCCGTACCCAAAGGGTAAAAACGGAACCCTATTACTAAGACTTCGCTGTCTGTCCGTCCGTCTGTCCGTCTGTCTGTCACCAGGCTGTATCTCATGAACCGTGACAGCTAGACAGTTGAAATATTCACAGATGATGTATTTCTGTTGCCGCTATAACAACAAATACTAAATATAGTCAATGGTACGGAACCCTTCGTGTGCGAGTCCGACTCGCACTTGGCCAGTTTTTTTAATACCTCAAAAGAGAAAAACTCTCATTACCTCTTTCTTGGTAAATCTAAGGTGAACGCAAACCTAGCCGCACCGCCGCAGTCGCCGCATTCGATTGTTTCTATGCAATCTCGCACACAGACAGACACAGATTGCACACAGACACAGTTTGCATAGAACCCAGCACGTAAGGGCAGCTAAGCAGTCAATCCATGTAAAATACTAGTAATCGATTGCTGCACCAGGTTAGACTGGTTGGTAGCTTATAGCCTTAGTTGGTAGCCGACATTGGTGTCGATTCTGTTGTGCACAAACTCAACATATTTTAGGCTATTGCTATTTTTTTTAATATAAAGGCAGTGTAAGAAAAGGACGGCTATAGCTATGAACTACGTTAAAGATGTCAAACTAGTATGCCATCATGCCATGCGCTTCACCGTGTATATGTCGACATGTTTTTACGTGCAGCCTTCATTTGTATGGAAATACTAGTTCCAACTAAATTTGACAGCTCTAAATTACGTCCGTCTCTTTCCTTGTTTTCTTAGAGAGATAAAGATAGCCATAGCTTAAATTAAGTTTAGTTTGTGCACAACAGAAACGACACCATTGTTTGGGAAAGGCTAACCAGATACGTAGTGATAACAGATTCAGAGCGCATTTTTAACATTGCAGTTCCCTTTTGTTTAAGCTACTTTTAAGTTATGGGCTCGAAAATAACGATAGACAGGAATTTTAGCAAGTTTACCGCATTCAAGTCCAAGGCAGCATCTCTATCTCTAGGTATTGTTTGTGAAAATGAAGAGGCAGGCAAGGGGTCTAAAAGCTTGCGAGCTTATCATTTCCTGAATTCTCAGCATTTCGCTAGAGTAGTTCTTTTTAACTTAGTTTTAATGACAGCTGCCAGGATGCTTAGCCCGATAGTAATTGTAGTAAGACTGTTTCTATTATTTGACTTTAAGATGGTGTCGACTGCCAGTCAACGTCAAAGCCGGGAAGATAAATAATAAATAAATAAATATTGCTGGACATTACACACAGCGCCATCGAGTGCCACACTAAGCAACGAGGCTTGTGTCGTGGACACCAGATAGTTGATATACTACATAGATAATTTTTGTTTGTAAATACATACTTATTATACATATAAACATCCATGAATCGGAAACAAATGTCCATGCTCATCACACAAACATTTACTCCGACCGGGATTCGAACCCGGGACCCTAAGAACGTAAGGCAGTCTCACTGCCGCTGCGCCATTCGGGACGTCAAGATGGTGCGGGACCAATGATGTACCAAACCTGTGTTTATTTGAAACTACTAATATAATGACCTTAGCATCATCAAGATGATACCTAATGTTTGTAGTCTCTTTTGCTGCCATTTCAAGTTAGATTTTCTAAGGAATCTGCATGTATTTTTTTCTTTTAAATAAATAAAATACAGTAGGTACTATCCCCCAAGAAAATAATTAAAAGTCAAGTTCAACTCAATGGTTCAACTAATGCTTGTCGCTCAAAAAAAACAAAAAGAAATGTGTGCTGGGACACATAGGTAATATAGTAGAAGTGAAACTTCAACGGACAAACTAAACTTAAACTAAACTAAACTTAGTGGAAAAACAAATCGCAACAAAATTTTAACTTGAAGTTTTACAGGCAGATTGTTAATGTGCCTTCTTGTCTGAAAACCTCAAAGTCAAAGTTTAACAATTTAAAATAGCAACTTTACGCGGACACCGACACGCCTTGCCACTTCTCCTGTTTTTTATATTTTTATGCTTCTATGTTACATAAATGACCAGGTATCGTAATTTAGATTGACTAATAAGTCTTTTGTGACAAGCTCCTGAATTTTGACTAGGATGCAAAACTACACCTTGTATAGAGATTTACGGGAGCGAAAAATCGATCTAGCTAGTCTCTTATCTGCGAAAATTCGTCTAAGTACTATGGGGGTCTTTTCCGCCTGACCATTTTAAATTTTTTTCGCGAGGCGCCGAGACACGCCCCCTTAAAGTTTGGGCCTATTAGGAAAGCGTCAACTTTGGCGCGCAAAATAACAATAAGTGTACGAACACAGTGGCCGCTCGACGCTATAGCGTCGGGCGGTGCGTTCTGCGGGGCGTCGAGCTGCCGACCAACGCAGCGGGCGTCTACTGAGGCCACTCACGTATAAATGCATGTGTTTGACATGAACGCTGCACGCGCCGCCCCGCCGCACGCTCGATTCGAGCGGCCACAGTGTTCGTACACTAACTCTCGTTTGGCGTGCGTCGTCAGTGCCCTCAGCCGATTCGGCATTCTTTCTACACAAAGTCAACGGGGCGGGGCTAGAGAGCGTTTTTATGTTGCGAGTGCAAGCAAAAATGAGCTTAGTGGTGGTCAGGCGGGAGTGTCCTCGATAGTACCTACCTACTCATTAATCAAATGTGTTCTCCTCCTGCTATCGTTATATCTTCCACAGCCGTGACTTAGCAACCTTATTGGAACCTGCACAAAGTTCACTTTTCTACGTCGTGTCGATAATTCCCCTAATCAGATTAAATAAGCTTCAACTCAACCAGAACTCTGCCACCTCTATCGATAGCGTTAGTAGGTACAAATAATAATGCAAACGTTAGGATAACCCAACGTTTGCACATTCTATAGGCTTCATAACTTTTCCTTAGTCTATAGCCTATAGAATATGCAAATGTTAGGTTAACTGGTCAACCTAACGTTTGCATATATTCTTCATACTTTCAATTGGTACCTATTTTGTCTATTAAACAAACCAGAGAAATGGTAAAAAAAATAAAAAATAAAAATTGCTAATTAATCGTATTCTGGACTGAAATTTTATAAACAACCCATTTGCAATATTAATTTGATATAATAGTACATTTTGATACAAGTGGAGAAAGTTTGTTATTGCATTCGAGGCGGAATTGTAACACCCGAGCCGTAGGCGAGGGTGTTTTTGAGCCGAGAATTGCAATAACAAATGTCCACGTGTATCAAACGACGTTTTTCAATACACTTTTGAAGAAATAAAATAAAATAACGAAAAATATTTTTGTCACGAACTATGATTTTAATTTTTTTTTTCGCGCTTGTGTTTCGCCAGGTTGAAGGAGAGGCAAAGGAATATAAAAAATAGATTTATTTTATATTTTTGAATTCAGAACACAAATAAATGTTAATTTGTGTATAAAAGTAACTATTAGTTTTTAATAATCATGTTTATCTATGATATTCTATTTATAAATACAGTGCGTAGTGCTTTGCCGAAATTTAAAAAAAACATTCACCTCAGACTATAGGCATTGAACCAATTTAGACTAAGTATAGGTATAGTTTATCTGTGGCAATTTTCATTCCCGCACACGTGCGGGAAAGTGGAAAAAATCGCACCCGTGTGAAATACATTGCATATTGTACCTAATCGTAGTGCGTTATGGACCAGTTTTCGAGGAAGTGTATTGAAAAATACTTTTCATCCATTAACCAGCTCGGTGAAGGTCGTTCTTCATCAAGGAATCTTAGACTAATAGAATAACTTAATGATCACAAACAGCGTAGATAAAATAAATGCGAGTTTTCTTTCATTGATCCCCTCAGTTGGCTCTCGGTTCAAGTGGCGCGACCTCAAATTCTTTTTAGGTCGCCGCCGTAATGAAACGCGTAGGTATGGGGTCAAGGTTGGTTTGAAGGATGCCCTCCACTCTGATATAAGTTATTAGATTGTTTGATTCAGGTAGGTAATAAAAATACACAGAAGATATTGCGATGTTTTCTGTTGATAATAGAAATTGATTTGATATTTGGTTGTGTGGGAAGCTTTGTTGATCACGAGAGCGATTGCCGACCATGAGAGGGGGATTTGTTGGTTGATGCCTAACCTTCGGGATGTCCGTTTCGACCGCGCGGCCACGGCGTTTTTTTTTAAAAAAAACTATGCCAAGATTTTGTAAAAGTTTGTAAAAGTTGATTCCCAAAACCATAAATTTGTCAAAGTTATGGTTAAAAAGTTATAAGGGTTTGAACGTGGCCGCGCCATCGAAACGCGGAGAACCGCGCGGCCACGGAGATCTTTAAAACTAAGCGTTGTAGAGACCTGAAATTTAGGTAAATAACAGATTGAATTTGTAAAAAATTTGTAAAAATATACAAAAAATTCCTAGGTTTATATCTTAGGAGCTGTAAGACTTAAAACCCCATGGCCGCGCCATCGAAACGGTGAATAACACGTTATCGCCGATATCTCGCTGAAAAAGCATCGTAGAGGTCTGAAGTTTTTTGTAAAACACAGATTTGAATTTGTCAAAACTGGTAAAAATACTTCAAAAAGTCCTAGGGTTATATTTTAGGAGCTGTAAGACTACAAACCCATGGCCGCGCCATCGAAACGGTGAAAAATACGTTATCGCCGATATCTCGCTGAAAAAGCATCGCAGAGGTCTGAAGTTTTTTGTAAAACACAGATTTGAATTTGTCACAACTTGTAAAAATACACAAAAAAATCCTAGGTTTATATTTCAGGAGCTGTAGTACGGTATTGCTTACAAATAAATCGTGATTATTTATCGAAGAAAGTAAGTATTAGCTTGATTTTTTTTTTGTAAACAAAACCTAACTATGTAAAACTAACGATAGTAGGCAAAAAAGTATTTTTTTTTATAATATAAACCCTGTAATAACGTTTTAAATGTTTCGATAGGGTGACCATGACTTATTGTTTACAGAAAATTTTCCACTTATTGTATTAGAAATTATTTCTCAAGGATCCTAAATTAAATAAAAATGAAGAGTCGTATGTTTATTTCCTATAAACATAATTATGTTTGATTGACATCGAGTAACATCTACCAATCCGCACTGGGCCAGCGTGGTGGATTATACGCCCATTCCCTCTCAGAGGAGGCCTGTGTCCCAGCAGTGGGAACATTAATAGGCTGATGATGATGATCTTATCGTTACATTTTAGTTTATTTTTTTTTTTTATAAAAAAAATACTTAAATCACAGATTATTCAGTTAGGTTGGACCCATTCATTGCTTATTATAAAAAAAAGCAATTGTTTTGAATTTGTCTAAAGTATTTGAAATATACAGGGTGTTAAAGTAGTCGCATGCCATAGCTTAGGGGTAGGTTCAGTATCGTTAAAGGAACCCAGGAAAAATAAAAAATAAAATCCAAAAAGAATAAATAAAAATAAACATTTAAAATTATAGCAAGATCACCCTAATTTAGTACGGTCTACTGACTTAAAATAGCAATCGTTGAGAATTATTTTATTTGTTTAAATGCTTTAATTACTTAATGTGTTCATTTGTTTAAGTACACTCAATTTACGCGCGAGAAACAAACGGCTCGGCGCACAGCGCGCTCGCCCTAGCGACAACTGACTGCGGCGCGGTCGATGACCCCGAGTGCCCGCCCGTTCGGTGGTCAGCTGTTTCCGAGCGCATTAGGGTGAAATGATCTTGAGGAAAATAGTGGATTTTCTTCAAAAAAAAGGGTTGCTTTTTTCAGTGGTTTTAGGTTCTACTAATGAAATCAAACCACTGGTTTCAAGGATAACGGTGTTCACACTAACACCCTATTTTTAGGTTTTAAAAATAAAAATAAAGGTATTTTATTTTTTACGGGTTCCTTTATCGATACTGAACTCACCCCTAAGCTATGGCACGCGATTACTTTAACACCCTGTTTGTATTATTACAGAAGTAAGTGTCATTGCATAGTATTTCCAGAATGATTTGCTATGACGATGGTAAAACCGAAATGCACGCAAGTTCCGAACAACCTATGACAATACATAATCTAACATAATTATGGTCTATACATAGATGATTAAGATATTTAAAAAAAAACAGCAATTATAAACACACACTACTTCACAGTCGTATTAAAAAAATATAATACAAAAAAAAATCTTAGTGTAAGTAAATAATCTGTGATTTGTGGTTTTGTCAGAAATATGTAAGTTAACAATCTGTGATTTATGTGTTTTTTAAGAAATAAACATGTTTTTGTATCTTATCATTTTAATTTCATTTATAATCCTTGAAAAATAATTTTAATGTAATAGGTGGAAGTTTTTTGTAAGCAATAAGTCATGGTCACCCTAACCAAACATTCAGAACGTTTTGAAGGTTATAAGCGATACCGTACTACAGCTCCTGAAATATAAACTTAGGATTTTTTTGTGTATTTTTACGAGTTTTGACAAATTCAAATCTAGGTTTTACAAAAAACTTCAGACCTCTGCGATGCTTCTTCAGCGAGATATTGGCGATAACGTATTTTTCACCGTTTCAATGGCGCGGCCATGGGTTTGTAGTCTTACAGCTCCTAAAATA
Source organism: Xestia xanthographa (assembly GCA_905147715.2). NCBI lineage: Eukaryota > Metazoa > Arthropoda > Insecta > Lepidoptera > Noctuidae > Xestia > Xestia xanthographa. Next base: position 18,804,650 of record LR990655.1, on the reverse strand, counting down.
TAACCCTAGGACTTTTTGAAGTATTTTTACCAGTTTTGACAAATTCAAATCTGTGTTTTACAAAAAACTTCAGACCTCTACGATGCTTTTTCAGCGAGATATCGGCGATAACGTGTTATTCACCGTTTCGATGGCGCGGCCATGAGGTTTTAGTCTTACAGCTCCTAAAATATAAACCTAGGATTTTTTTGTATATTTTTACAAATTTTTTTACAAATTCAATCTGTTATTTACCTAAATTTCAGGTGTCTGCAACGCTTAGTTTTAAAGATCTCCGTGGCCGCGCGGTTCTCCGCGTTTCGATGGCGCGGCCACGTTCAAACCCTTATAACTTTTTAACCATAACTTTGACAAATTTATGGTTTTGGGAATCAACTTTTACAAACTTTTACAAAAACTTGGCATAGTTTTTTTTAAAAAAAAACGCTGTGGCCGCGCGGTCGAAACGGACACACCTTCGGGTACTACAAACGTGATGTTATTGTTATGTCCAATGGCGTCGATTCTGTTGTGCACAAACTAAACTTAATTTAAGCTATTGCTAACTTTTTCTCTAATAAAACGAGAAAGAGAGGGACGTAATTTAAGCTGTCACAAATTTAGTTGGGAACTAATATTTCTATACAAATGAAGGGTGCATGTAAAAACATGTCGACTATAAACACGGTGAAGCGCAAGGCATAAACTAGTTTGACATCTCTAACTTAGTTCATAGCTATAGCCGTCCTTTTCTCGCACTGCCCTATAATAAAATATAGCAATAGCCTAAATTTAAGTTTAATTTGTGCACAACAGAATCGACACCAATATGGTTAGATTAGTTCTGTATCAACTTCAGCCTATCGCTTCTGGGTATAGGCCCCTCCACAGTTGTTTGTTCTTTCAAGTGGCAAAATTTTTAGATACCATCGACAAAAGGTCATTGTGGTTGTATTTACTCTGGACATTGTCGATTGACCAGTTTTCACCCTTATGTCTCTAGTAATAAGGTTGAAAACTTTATTCAACATCTATTGGTTGTAGAATCTTTGTAATTTCTGAGAAATGTTTGATATGTTTATGTGTTAATAGCATTAAGTACGTAATTTTTTTACCATTTCAAGAAAGAGGTGCCAGTTTGTGTATATTATGTATCTTATATTCATAAGGTAGTTCATGTGTAATGTATTCACTTGTATAAACTCATTTTTGTTAACCTCTATGTCAATGACATAAGGTTCAATTTGTAATGTTTCTATTTTCTTCGACTTCTTTGATGTTGTAGGGTATTAAAGGATTTCAGGTAATAATGTAGATTAAATGAAAGACACAGATCACATATTCAGTTGTTTATTATCTATACTGTACTCAAAATTGATCCGAAGATCACATCACATAGTAATTTCATAAATAATATTACAATGTCATGTACTTTCTGTGAATGTTCGTGAATAAAAAAATGTTCACAATATTATCAATAATTTGTTCACTGGACCGGTTACCTTTAAGTAGACTGTAGGTACATACTACATAATAAGATACCATAATTTTAGGTACTCAAACAACTTACAGTGTATTTGATGAGAGATATAATAATCAATTATTGTGTTGCAGTTCATTTTTTTGTTTGTCAATATATTTACAGTTTTACATTTTTTTTTGTGATTTACAAATAAATTCTTGAATATTTAATTAGGTCATCATTATTCCATTTGGATTTATAATAACAGTACTTTATAGTTAAAAATATCACAAAAATGAAATATATTATGTGTAAGACACACGCAACATTAAAAATACAACAAAAAGAAAAATATAAAATCCACTAGAAACCTTGGGCCAGAAGAGTCCCTTCTAAACAGGAAGGATACTTTCGATGTTCTATATTTCATAACGGCAATTTGATACCATAATTATTATTATCACACTAATTAATTATAAAAGTAATCGATTGTCTTACAATAAATGCGTCAGATCATAAAATTTTGATTATAAAAATTATAGGCAACAAATAATTCATGAAACGATAAATTCCAACAAAAAATAAATGACAACTTATATATTTAAGACTCATAGTGCCGTATTGATAAAAGTGAACTGTTCACTTAGCCACTAGCACGGGACTGATAATAACAATCAACATAAACACACGCAACGAGTTACTAATGAGTTTGACTCCGCATCCGATATTCACCTTTTATCGATATGGCATTCCACTTACGTTACGACAATAAATATAACACGCTTACACATTAATCACTTCTTTAATTCCGACGCTAGGAATTATTTCATAATATATACCTAAAAATATAATCACGGCACAAGTATCCCTCCGACTAAATTACTAACGTAGTGTCACTTTATCAGGATTTAGAATCAAATATGTATTATGTATCTTAAATATTTCATTATTAATATATCATTATCAAAATATCCACTAAATGGGAGGAATAAATCAAATTATTAATATTTATACTAACATTAATCGCATGACTGATCAACAAAAAGGATATGGACTAGGAATAATATTAGGCATTAGGCTTCCATGCCTTCGGGCCGCGCGCGCCGGCCGCGGACGCGTCGCACTCGCACGTGCGCACACGCGGCGAGTGCCACACGCGCACGTGCGCACACGCGGCGAGTTCCACACACGCACGTGCGCACACGCGGCGAGTGCCACACGCGCACGTGCGCACACGAGCGACTCGCGCAAGTGTTAGAAACGCGCGACTCGGCGCGCGCGCACCCGCCTCTCTCTCTATCCGCATATCACCTCTACATACATACGACGAGATAAATTTGATCAAAACGTTAATACTGTTTGTGTTGAAAACAATATAGGTAGCTATTTCTTTATGCTGTACTCACCGAGAGGTAATCGGACTCGATCGTCGGTAATATTTTGTGCATCGATAGACGGGGATCGACCGGTAAAAGAATGATAATCTAGCAAAATCTATCTGGAATAAAAGCCGACGTTCTATCCTAGAATTTAGGTAAATAGGTTGGAAGTATGCCTTCTTCGTTTTAATATTGTCCGATAACGTTCATTGTATTATGAATTTCTGTCCTATCACTCTACGAGTGTCGCGATCTATGCTAATGTGTGAACTGGGGACGCCTCGGCGTCGTGGGACGTGGGATGTGGTGCGAACGGGATGACTCCTTAAGGGAAGAACGACGTACCGACTAGTCGCACGAGCGAGCGCAGACCGCCGCTCGACACACGCGAATTGTGCTCCGGCGTCAAGTTTCAGTGCCGAGGGAGAGAAGCGGCTACTCTATTGGTGTTTCATTACTGACTCACTTAATCTAATCTAGTGTAAAACTTGTCATCTAGAAAAAAATAATTTTATAACATACGTAAAAAAGTAACATAATTCTCACAAAAATGCTCACGTTAGGAGTGGGGTGATGCAATTTTTGACACCGGCATAGTCACCGGCTCGAGGGCCGGAGACTCAGTGCGCTCCGCACCACCCGTCAACATTACATCGCTTGCTTATATACAACAAAGTTTTCGTGCGACGCCCACTGGCGACCGCACTGATCTTTACAGGAACTCATATCGTATCTTAAAAAAAATATACAATAGTAATAAAACATTTGAAACCTCACTAACTACTATTCGACGATCTCGGTACGATCTCGATAAAATTACTCAAACGGCTCCGGCGTCTCGAAATCTATTCATATCACAATCGCATGACCGTGCCTGAGAATCATATCCCGCTACTTATGTACACACTCTTTCCCGAAGACTAACGCACTCCAGGCGGAGGCGGGGCGCGGCGCGAGTGCGCTCGCGGCCCGCCCCGGCCGCTAACTCTAACCGATACTCTAAGATATCACCACCTCAGCCGCGGGAGCGACAGTAGGATACTTGCCGAACCTGCCTTTCCCGAGTGTGCCAGAGGCGCGATCGATATGGATAACGCGGGGCGCGGGCGATGCGGGGATGGGGGGGTCTCGTGGTGGGGAGGGGGGGTGGAGAGGGTGCGGTGGTGGACGGGTGGCGGGGCAGGTTAGGGGGGGCGCAGCGCGGGCGGCAGCTGCACGGGGATGTGGTAGTAGCGGCAGGCGGCGCGGCGGCACGTGCCGGCGGCGGCGTCGCGGCACACCACCACGCGACACCCCACCACCTGCAGCCCGCACCCTGCAACACACGCAGCGTACGTTAGCATGCTCGCACAACAGAGCGTCACCGCGACGCATCCGCACACACGACCGAGTTCAAGATACACATGAAATGGGGGGCAAGGTGATACATGGTCAGGTAAAGGTTACAACTCTAAAGTCAACTAATTATGGCCACCTTAACCATCTACATGACAATCTGTCGCTACATAGGGTCCATGTACAAAGTCTACATAGTATATGAAAAGAAAAGCAAATACTATAACTAGTGAAAACTACATCACTGAACTGGTGTCTCAAAATGGTACAGGAGTAATAATATATGTACCCAAAACTCAAAATATCTAAACTAAGTTGGTTATTATGTAGTTCAGTCTACGGATAGTTTTCTACTTTCAAGAAAATCTACGCTATTGATGAAATAGAATAAAATGTGGTGATCATGCAGAAATACAAGGACAGGGGGAAAGGGGACATTTCTATCCATGATCTGAAAACTTGTCTCATTGTTGTCAATTAACATTAGTTACACAGTTAACAGTTATTCTGACTATTGATTGTCTATGAAGTAGAAGAGAGTGAATCAAAAATTGAAGCTGGATGCTCACCTTCACGAATATGAACAAATCTGCAGGTAGGTCTTGTACATCCTTGTCGATTAAAATCTTGGCACACCGGGAGGGTGTCCAGTAACTGAAAATATAACAATGTTCACATTAGTATTTATTGTCCGTTACTCAATTTCATATTCATACAAAACGATGGTCCCACAATGCTCGTGCTCTTTGACACAACATTGTTTATTTCTTGATTACTTTTTAGGCTTGCAATTTCTTGCATATTGTGACTGAACTGTACTAAAATTATTTCGTTGGCTTTTTCGTTGTCTTCTTGTGGAAATTATTTCCATTTTCAAATATCAGTAGAAAGTGATCTCTTTTGCCTTTAGTCTAGACGTGTTTGTTTATCATTTAACACATTTGCCCAACGACTTTCACATGTCAAACTATTGTATAAAAAACTTGTGTATGTATACCAGAAGTGTCACTTAAATATTTGCATTGTGGAACAACTGTATGTATGTTTCTTATGACTATAATCTACTTCATAAACAGTCGATAATTATTTAAAGATATAAAAAATAATTACAAACTACTCTTATTTATGATTTGTGTAAATATGTAAGAGTGTGTAGTCGCCAGGGACTGACTGTCACAAAGAACCGACGGTTTATGAATTCGTTATGTTAATAGTGTTAATTCTAAAATCTAGTTCATCACTGATTGGACATTCATACATCTGACACTGATCATTATCCTCATTGCACAGCCGTCTGAAAAATAACGCTGAAATAGTTTTTGTAATATCAAAGAGCAAAGTATCACAAATGGTCCATCACAGTAACCTAGCACATTGTATTGAATTAAGGTTCCCTAGTCGTGTTAGCTTGTCTCTAGTGATCAATATATAATATGGAAATGTTTATGCGTGTGTAGTTTCTCAGTCGCTACATAAAATTAACACAAAACGGGACACACGGAAGGCGAAAATTGCTCGAAATCAAATCTTGTTGCTGCTTCAATATTACAAGAACTTTACAAGATTCGTTGCACAATATGATTGGAGCTTCCAAGCATTCTTTTATTAACGTGCGCGATGATATAATATCATGTGTGTCACCTTTATATTGTAGTACTGTCGAGATAAGTATGCAACATTAAACAGAATAGTAAATTACGAGCCCACTGCTGGAGTTATTCTCGTGGACGAGCTTCCATAACCGTCAGAGAGTAGTGTTAAAGTACGCTGCACTATGCACATAGGTATGAATATATAATATCTAAATGGCATGCAGAACGCTTGAAGTATAATCATTATTGCGCAGCCAATCTTATTTAAGCGTGACTATATTTTACAAAAAAGCTAAAGCATGATGCTAGACAACTTTTACCAGGGCGAGGGCGTACTAGAGGTTTGTAGCGTCCAAAGTGTACCCATAAATACCAACTGTTGCTATAGTAAAGCTAAAAGAGGCTGTGTGGGGAGAGTTACGACATGTGTCTGCTCGGCTGTGATGAATTTAGATGTCCCGATGTTCTCAGTAGAGGAACAGAGGACGTCATGCTTATCGGTACCGGTAGGTCGGCATGGTTATAATGTAAATAGACAAATTAAATTTATACCTTTAGCTTACATGACAGTTCTGGACGTGACATGTTAGTGGTAGTACAAACTGCAACATAATGACCATTAGAGAGTGCGGTTACTGTACGACAAACAAAAGAAAACCAAGTATATTATTACATCTACGTGAACACTTTAACAAGCGTCAGAGAGGCCTCAACAAGTCGAAAGCGAGGAATTGAAGCCGCAACGGCGAAGCATTTTAAGCATTATGAGAAAATTCGAAGTGAGTGCTTAAGATTACATTAGGAACACTAACTCGGGCACATTGTGCGCTTCTCTACATAAAAACACATATTCAAATCACTTCGAGTTTTCTTCTTTCACCATCGTCACTTCAACTACCAACTACGCATAAAAAATAATTGTTTACAAAAAGCATTTAAAAAATGAGTGTAAAAAAACCCCCTTATTAGCAGTTGATAGTTGATATTGGCCAAAAGTGAATTCCACAGGGAAACTAAACAGTTGTCTAGGCATTAAAATAACTATTTATATTATAATATTTACATGTTATTTAGTCAATTAGGCAAGTTTAAAGTTTTATTATTAAAATGGCCAACTGTTTAGTAGTTCGTAAAATGGCTTCGTTAAATTTCAATCATTAAAGTGACCCTGTACTGAAACTGCCGAGTTCATTAGATATTAGAAGCATATTTAGAAAAGAAGACTTTAGCATTTGAAGTTAATATTGCAATTGCAATTCCATGCGAGTGACAAAGCGGCGTGTTTCAGTATAGGCTCCAAACAGGAAATAACTTATACTGAGGATATTATAGTAAGCTGATTGTATCTTACCGGGTGTAAGCAAGGCAATACTGTCGAGTGACTTCTTCCACATTTGAAAGCAAGTATGTCTCACTATACAAAAACTAAAAATCATCAACAAGTAAGTTGTAGCATCAACTGTTCATACAATATATAATCGATACAGTTACAGCACAATGACTGATGGAGTGATGATGACATAGATATCATGGGTCGGCTGACAAGCGAGGCCGCCCGCGGCGACCGCCAGGCCGTCCTCGTACCTCCACTGTACTGTCGTGCCGGTATATCAAATAGTTCACCGAATAGATAGTGTCCTGCCTGCCACCTGTATCAGCAGGAAAGGAACTTCTGTCAGTGGAGACGATGCATAGTATGATGTGAACAATTAGTCGGATTCCATTACTTCTTCCTTCGATGCGTGTACTCAGGTTTATTAAGGAAGCTCAATTCACCAAGCGCACCTTGACCCGCTGTTGTGAATGGCCCGCTTTAGTGATCGTGTTTGTCTGTTCGTTGCTCGTTGTTAACAAGCGTCTGGTTGCCTACTAAGCCCGCGAGAAGCGTAACAAACTAAAACTAAATAGGTACGTCTACGGAAGCCGAGTGAAGAAGCAAGCTCTGAAGTTCTATGCGGAGTCCAAAGTTGGTAGATTTACTTCTTTACTTTTTGATAACTCAATCAGAGATGATGGGTATAGGCGTGTGTAACAAGGATATCAAACATTCATATCTGTATGAAATAAATGTATATTTTCGTTTATTCATTACTAAATTATGTTAGGCCAATACATATTACTATAACACACAATTACAACAACAATAGATTTTAGCAGGATATCATTCAAAACAGTAGGTAATGATCAATTTAACGACTTCGAGCTTCTGAACAGAACATAATAAGCGGTAGACGCAGAGGTGTAGGAGGTGATATGCGTTCGATAGCGTACTGGTTAGAGCGAGGCGACTGGTCGTGAGTCGGGCGAGCCCGGGGCGCGGGACAGCGCGGGATGCGCGGGAAGCGCGGGATGCGCGGGATACTGTGCCGTGAATAAAGAGGACTGCTCTTTGCGATTGATCTAATAATTAATGTGTTAACGTTAAGCCCACATCACACGGCACTTGCTTCGCTGTTTACTGAACATGGAGACGACACAGAATAGTAAATACAATTTATTATATAATAACTACGTTCATCGCTAATAAACAGCCAACGAACATTTAGCGCAGTTGATTTACTGATCAAACCTGCTTGTCACTGGATTATGTGCCTTAAGGCATCAAATAATATAACTGGGTAGTAGTCAATTTGGTAGTGGTATAATTTGATTATTTTGGTTCCACTTAATTGTCATTTATACTTTTACTCGACTGTGGTGTCTCAGCAAGTGCATTTACATCAACAAATCATGTGTCGCGGAGCAGGCGGGCTGGTCTCTACGACTGGCATAGACTGGCGTTAACGCAAGCAGCATGCGGTGTGGGCTGCGGTGTGCGGTGCGGCAGTGCGGCAGTGCGGCGTGCGGCACGCGGCACACGTTACCTGTCCGCGCTCGTCGGTGTACACCACGTAAGGCGCGTTTGGGGGCGCACAACCTTTCCGTCCCGACACAAAAAGCGACAAAAGATTGCAATGCGGACGCAGCCGAAGCGTCATTCGGAAGGCATGTAACAGAAAGCGTTTAAAATAAATAGAAGGAGGTGCGACCGAAAGAAAAGTGCGGGAGTGACGCTCGTCACCCCGCGCCACTACTGATGAACACGCCACACTTAGCGCACACTGGAGCCACTAGAATAATGAGAATAATACCTGATGAGCCAAACGTATAGGGTGGTGGATTCTATTCCATGCGAAAATTAGAAGGCGGCTGTGTTAGGTGCGGGCCTGCTGCTGCAAGCCGGTAACCACTAGTAGGTACGGGATCGACACATCGGCCAAAGCGCACCCGTGCGGAGCTCCTTCGAGAACAAGCGTGTACGTAGCGGGATCGACGGACCAAGCGCTCAACTCTCAGTACGACGATAGGTACTCACGATAAACGACGATCGACAAGAGGTAATAAAAAAACGTACAGTCATGCATCTCAAGCGTTATTATTACCGGGATCGTAGGTACGAGAAATATACACGCATAGGTAATAACGGTAAGTGAGTAGAGATACAGTAGTATATATATATAGCGTAAAACTACCGAGACATCCGCGAGGGCGACGCCGCTCGCTTCGTCCTTACAATAATACAATACAAATGTGACAACACGCCTAGCGCTAACGCCCCGACAGGCCGGGGCAACACTCGGCCACACATACGAGTCTCTACGCGGAGACCCCGCTCCCGCGCCCCGCCGGCCGCGTCTAGCGCGTCTATGTCGTCTTCATCTTTTTGTAGGGGTTCACTGCCGCCGCGGCCGCAGCCGCCGCCGCCGCCGCGGCCGTGGGCGGCGTGGGCGGCGGCATCGCGTACATGAAGGGCTGCTGGTAGTACGGCACGGGCATGGGCGGCGCCGGCCAGCCGCGCGGCATCATCATGTGCGGCGCGCGCATGAGGCCCGCGTGGTGCTGCATGCCGGCGCGCGCCTTCAGCGCCTGCTGCGTGTAGGCCGCCGCCGCCTGCGCCATGGCCGAGTGCTGCGCCGCGAATGCGAGCGCCGCGACATAGTTCTTCTGTGCCACTTCCTTAGCCATAGCGGCCGGGTCGGGCGTGCCCGCGTCCCCCGCGGGAGGCGAGGGGGGAGGGGCGGGCGCGGGCGCAGGCGGCGGCTGCGGCGCGGACGAGATAGGAGCGGGCGCGGACGCGGTGGGCATCGGCGCGGACGCACTGGACTGTACGCTCGCGGTCGGCGGGGCGGACGTGGCGGGTGCGGGGTACTCACATGATACGGGCACGAACGGCTGCTGAAGCTGCATCAGCTGCTGGTAGGTCGTCGCCGGCTGGTACACGGGCACGCCCGCTTTGTCGGCGGCGGGTCGCTTGTACGGCATCACGCCAGGGAAGGCCTGTGTAAAGTAAAGTAGAGCATGAGTGTCATGTCGAGCGGTAGCGGACGCAACAGACGCGTCACAATTATAAATAAGATACTTACGAAGTTATCGTAGTAGAAGGATCCCACGCTTTTCATGTCCATCTGAAACGAGAAACAGACGGTTGAACGGAGGGCTCCGGACGGAGGGCTCGGTGCGGGCGGCGGCGGCGCGGCGCGAGGGGCGGGGGGGGGCCCTGGCGCCGCGCCGCTGGGCCCGCGCGGGAGGGAGAGGCGCGCGGAGGGATCGTGCGGGCGGGAGGGGGAGCGGAGGAGAAGCGTGCAAAGCTGGCGTTGTACCGGTGGCGGCTCGAGCTCGGCGGGCGCCGGACGTTTCTTGCCCGGCTCCGACGTCGCGCTCGCCGTGGGCTGCTGGGCTGCGGCGGCCGTCTACGTGAAGCGAAGCGTCGCAGGACGGGACAGAAACAATAACGATGTAGTAGATGCACAGAATACACCTAAAGCTCGGCGTAAGGTGATATTATGCGATAGATAAAAATAAAATAAAAGTGAAGCGTGAGTGCGACGGAAGCGTGGCGCGAGCCGGCGCGAACTGAACAGAACAAAGCTCTGCGAACGTAAGCGGCGTCGCGGCGAGCGAGACCAAGCGGAAGAACAGAAGCGAGCGCGAGCGAGCGAGGCGAGAGCGTGCAGCCTGGTGGCGTACCGCGCCGCGCGCCTGCGCCTTAAGGTGCGCCTGCAGGTGCAGGGGAGGGTGGAAATAGCGGCAGGGGTCGCGGACGCAGCGGCCCTTGACGGCGTCCATGCACACCGTGACACAGCCGTCGTCGTGCGCGGCCACGGGCGGCGGCGGGTGCGCGAAGCGACACTCGGACTCGGCGCGCTTGCACGCGCCGCGCTGGAACTCCCGGCACACCTGCACCACCACACACCAGCCATGTCCGCCGCTCGCGCCCCGCGCTCTTCTACCCTCTGCCTACTCTCACGTCTCTCCTACTGCGCGCCGCACACACACCACAAGATGCAAGGGCACGTTGCAATGCGTCACGTGTGCTTGCCATTCAGTTATATTTATTAAGACGCGGTCGCGACTTTTAGATAGAGATAGCGCGTGAACAAAGGTCTATAGGTCCATGTGTGACATAATGTATTTAGTTTTGTCACATTATACAATTTAATTGTATCATTGACCTCGACCGGACGCCGCTTTGTGATTTGTTAACTAATCTGGAGTCTATCTAATACTTTTCTAATCTAACGATTTACGCATCCGTCGCATCTTCAAACTAATTTAGTTGGGAAATATTTCCAATTGCCTATTTCTTGCCTAAAGTATTTGATTAACGAATGTGAAGCGTTCGGTACGTCTACACTGTAAGCGCAAATCGACACTTATTAGCCGGTGGTAAACGATAGCTCGTCTTATTCACCTATTTGGCAGATATGAGCGTGCGCAACATAGCCGAGTTTGTGCCGACAGTGTAGGTCCTTCACCAGAGGGAGAAAGCGAGTGCTGCTCGCGAAGCAAACGGGCGCACCGGGCCAGTGCGCCCGCGCGCCACAGACACACGGGGACGGGCTACGGCATATCGGCCCAAAATTTGCTGCGGGGACCGACATACTTTTAATCTGATGCACTCAATAATCATTCGACAGTTTACTCCTAATTTCAGTTTGAAAACAATTGGACCACAGATACAGATACCAAAACCAGGTACCAGATATTAACTGCAAACGATTAAATATGGGTCGGTCCCGGCATAATTAAGTGGCAACATGGGGAAGCACTACTCGAGTGTAGACGTTAAGGGGATTAACAGAGTATAACGATGTATGCTTACCTCTAAGCGGTCGGTGCGCGGCAGCTTCTGCTGCAGCACGGGCTGCTGCATGACGCCGAGCGGCGAGGCGGCGGCGCCGGAGGGGTCGTGGCCCAGCACGGCCGGCACGAGCTGCGGCGCGTAGTACTGCGCGTACGTCGAGCCCACGCCCGGCACGCCCGACAGGTACGGCGACGTCGCCTGCACACCACACCAACACTAACACTCAGTATACTTGTACATTTACTCATCCGGTAGCAACAATGTTAGTTTCTTATTATCAAAATACGCAATATCTTATAACTTGTAGAACGCGTCTTAAAGCCCACTTTATGCTTGCTTCGAATACAACACTTATTATTTACAAAAGCGGAACACCTACAAACATCAAGAATAAATAGAAAGAAAAGTTAATATCCAGAAAACTGTTAGCCAAACAAGCAATCGCATGCAATCATAAAGTCAAGTAGAAATATTAAATAAGCATACGGTTTATCCAGTCTAGCTACCCACCGGCCACCAGAGACAGAAGGATCGGATATACCGGGGTCCGGGAGGGGGTGAATTAGGGGTCAAATCCTTGGTTAAGAGTGCATTACGGTGCTGAAGGTGTGCCTATCATGTGTGTGGAAGAGAAGAGGCGCAGGATGCAAGGGGCCGGTGGTGTCGTCGCGCTCGGCGGCGGCGGCTATTACCTGCGGGGCGAGCAGCGCCAGACTGATCGGGTCCAGCGCGGCGAGGTGGCTGGCAGCCGCGCCCGCGCCGCCCACGCCGCCCACCTCGACACAAAACCACACAAACACGCTACTCATCGTGCGAGGCCAGGTCTGCGCCCGCGACGCCGCCAAACCGCCTCCACCTCACTCCTCGCACCGACTCACGGCTGCGTCGTATTGGCTGGACACGGTTTATGATCTCCGACAACGAGATGCGAGAGCTACAGAGTAAGATGCGGTAAGCGACGGGCGCCGAGGCGGTGCGAAGAGGAAGGTCGAGGAGTGTGTCGGGTCGCGTAGTTAGCGACAGTGTAAACAGTGAGGAGGACGATGTCCGGTGATTAAATTTGCATTACCGCGTATACCCAGATCATACACATGTGAGTAAGTTTGGAGAATAGTCATGCCACTTAAGGAACGATTCGTACAAACATGCTCAAGCAGTGGGGAGCGATCGGCCTCTGCGGCAAAGTTTAAGTTGTGCCTGAAAATTAGTAGACAGTCTATATTCTAAAATAAATACACAGATTACTCGTGACTTTGTTTAACAAGTTCACGCACTCGAAGCGAAACTTTATAATTAAAGCGCGGAACTAGTTGCAGCAACGGCTTTGCCGCCTTCAAGAAGTACATTACCATTACCATTAACTTTCAACATGCACATGGTTAAGTTTCCCAGAAAACTTCACGAGGGAATCAAGTTACTTTACTTACGGATGAAAATATTGTCAATGCTCAGAACCTACGTGTAACATACTATTTGTTATGTATCTAACAAGTTAAGGACACATTTACGAGGCACAACTTAAACTCGATACGTTATAAAGTCTACGTGTTTCAATAATAAGAACGCTTATAATAATAATAATAAAAAAGTAGCGAGTAACACCGAAAGCTGCGTGTTGCGTGCATACTGAATACCTACATTAGTGTGGAGGTCCGATCGCTCGAAGCTTCGGTAGTAGGAGGGAGCGTAGCTTGGGTGACTCACCACAGCTGGGACTTGGCCAGGCAGCACCTGGCCTGGCGTCAGGCCCATCTGCTGCATTAGTGCGTTCTTGAGTGCTAGGTGATTTCTCCCGTTGATTAGCAACTGATCCTTCAGATGTTGCGGTGGATGGAAGTACTTGCAAGGTGGTTTCTCGCGGTTACACCGACCCTGGAATTGACAAATATTTACTTTTAACATGCGGATAACTTTCCCAACACATTCATGTATGTACGGTTAACTTATAAGTAACGGTATCTATAAAGGTGCCTCGTCCTATAGATATGTATCTGTATCGTAATGTTTGGTTACGTTCACATTTGAGGGCGACGATGACGCCATTATGGCACGTAAATGGAAAATGCAATAGATATGAGAGCTATACGGCGCAGGTAACCGACATTTCTGGGCTTTGTGAATAGACGAAAATGGCGGACCTCATTCGATATCATTCCGATAAGCAATATGTGTAGCAGGGCGGCGGGCGACCGCGGTTTCGGCTCAATATCGGCCGAATGTGCGGAAATCCCTCCATGCATCACAATTGCCGTGAGCCGGGCACGTAGCCACCAGAAATCCTCCACTCGATTTTTCCTTATAACCGCGTCTTAGGCGGTGTCAAATATTTCTGAGGCGTGTCGGGGGCGGCCGCGCTCCTCGCTCCGCTCATTTTCGACGTCAATGAGGCGCGAGATAATTGCCTTTCGGAATCGAAGCCCTCCGCCGCACCCGTCTATGATGATTTATTTACATCCGTGTAATTAACTGTCGCACTACGTGACGGGAAGAGCTTCGCGGACGTTTTATCGTCGCACGCCGAGCCTCCTGCGCCATATTTTATTCAATGAAAAAACGGAAAAGCGCTTATCGCAGTTCCAAAGAAATACGTATACAAACAAACGCCATCTGAATATTCAGTACTCCACTAGGGGACTCCCTTGCTGATAATGTCCGCGAAACAGCTTTGGAGTGATTTACTGAGTAACTTTTCTAAAGCATGCCCGATGATATCACTTTGCCTTTGCCGACGAGGCTATACAGTTTTAGGTAAGGTATCTATATAAGCAAACATCGCGAAGTGTGAATCTTTAGCTGCAGCCGAATCAGATGCAGAGATGTTCCGAATTTTCTCAGTTATTAAACTTCGGCGATGCGTGCTCGGTGCTACAACTAGCTAGTGGAAGCAGTCGGCTGCATTTAGATTAACTTGTTACTGGCAGGCATAATGTTAGTTGGACGGTCCTCTCACAGTTTAAGCTCGGGATAAAGTTATTATTTCCTGTTACTCCGTGCCGTCTACTTTAGCCGAGTTTCGATTCGAACCAACCCGTTTGTGAAACTTGAATGGGTGATCACGTTTCATCATTACTATGATAACTCTGTTGGGTTTATCAAACTTCTATTAATTAGCTGCTACAGTTTGGGAAGCGTAGATAAGTTTATTGTTGAAAGCATTCAGTTGCGTTTGTATTGGATGAATTCAGTCTGAATGTTCATTGTGAATAAAATATGATTAATGTTTTCGACCAACGTGTGATGGTTTGTAGTGTGTGAGCCTAAATTGGCAGGCCTATCTATGTGTATTAGGGTATTATTTATGTGAGTATCGGCGAGTGCAAGCCGCTGCAGGTGTATCGGCGCGGCGATTAGCGTGACGGATGCCCGCGCGGATACAAATGGCCGGCCGCCTCAGACGGATGGCCGCGCCACGCTCGCCCGCCAAACGCATTACGACACATTAATTGCTCTTCGATCACTACGCTTCTACATTTGTTCGTTTAACATCACTTTTATTCATTCACGAGCTTTTAATTTGCGCTTTAGCCATGTTTGTGAAGTGGCCATAAATAGCAGGTTTTTTTTACAAAAAAAAAAATCTAGAAAATCTTTCGTCCAATGTTAAGAAAAACAGAAAAAATAAGCCAATATGAGACGTAACAACGTACGAAAGACATGTTTATATGAAGCCCCGAAAATTAAACAAAAACTTTCAATATGGCCTATTTGTTCGGGAAGGGCAACGGGAGGGTCGAACGAGCGCAGGGTGGGCAATAACCGCCCAAAACTAATAACATTTTTGTGTGATAGTGGAGGAGCAAACCGAGCGCGCTACCCTCGCCGTGTCCTTTATAACACAACAATGCGCACTTGCAATACAATAAGGGGTTAGCCGAGAGTCAGTTTCATCACTGCCTTCCTTCCTGGAGATAAAGAAACAACGTTCCAGGAGAAAGGAATATACCGAGTGTGCCGAGTACCGAACCCAATCGACACGAATCCAGAGTTGAATATACCTCATTGTGACTTGGCACTGGTGCCCGATTAAAGCGAAAACGACATCAATGAAGCGAGACGCTCGTGTCTCGTTAAGGTGAGAGCAGTAAGGCGGCGGAGTGCTCTCGGGAACTATGACGTGAATAACGAACAACCCTCGAAAGTAACGGCGTCCGCCGGCAGTCGGCACGCGCCACACCTTGTTACTCCATCGGGCCAGCCGCTGCCAAAAGCCATCTCTTCCATTTTCAAGCCCGGAAACTATATCAAGGGTTTATTAATGGATAATCTGAATCTCAGTTTGCGTACTTCGCTCATTAGGGAAGTTATGAATGACCTCATTGGCTTGGACTATGATGTGTGTTTGCCAACTGACTATTCCGAGGACTGGAATCTGAACAGGTAGCTTTGAATTCAAAGAAGAACATTGCACAGTACCCTTTTCAGCTGAAATACAATTATTGACAAAATGTCAGGCACGTCACTACAATAAAGCAAAAACCCAGTCAGTCGTTTCATTGTACGTATTAGTGTGCAGTTCAATGCAAATGTCTTAATCAAAACAGCAATCAGCCAACAGGACATGAAGAATGCGCCCGTCAGACGAGGCGTGCGGTCGTTAATCGATTAGAACGTTCGATCACGATTGATGTATCGGTGACACGGCGTCGACGCGCGGCGATGCGTGCTCAGGCGTACGCACAAGCCGATCTCGACTCGTCTATTTTACTATTGGGCGAGCGGACACGCGTCGGGATAAATCGACACACGAGGAAAACAATGAGGTAACGAGCCGATGAATGACACGCTCCCGTCGCGAAACGGCTCGGACTCCACTTGTACGCACGTAAGTGGGTGCCAGAAATATTTGGGGACAGACGGGAATAGAACCGGCCGATGAGACGTGCCAACTCCTGCATCGAGTAGGCAGCAAGCGCACGCGACACGTGGCCCACACATATTGCTGGAGGTTTCACATTCACGAGTTGTTTTAACTTCTACGTTGACACTTTTAACTTTATTGCGGACAGATTGTATTGAAATCAGAACGATGCGATGACAGATATTACTTCTATAGGGGTGGTTGCCTAGCGGAATGTTAAGTCGAGATTTTGTAAAATTGACTATTTTTCGTTTTATACTTTGTATTTCTTTTATAGAGCTGCACTATTTTCTAAGACTTGTACCAAACTATTTATCTATGGTACTTTCATTTCGATGAAATAGGAGTTCATGAGAAAATTCGCTATACTTTTCTCTGATCTAGTCGCTATACTTCAAAGGATTATAACGAACTAGCTGACGTCCCGCGGTTTCACCCGCGTAGTTCCCGTTCCCGTGGGAGTACGGGAATAAAATATAGCCTATAGCACTCACGAATAATGTAGCTTTCTACCAGTGAAACAATTTTTAAAATTGGTTCATTACTTCCGGAGATTACCCCCTACATACAAACTTACAAACATACAAACTTACAAACAAATGTTACCTCTTTATAATATTAGTATAGATGTACTTCCTTAGACTTGTGCGTTATCAAGTATTTAATAAGTAAGTCCAATATGTTATAATATGGCAACAGAAGACAAGCCAGATTTAGAATCGAGGTCGGATGTCCCGACGGGAAGAGGCTATTAAAAGGTCCAGAGGCTTGAATCGAGTGATAGAGGTAGGGAACACGATCACGAGCAGACTAAGATCCGGCGCCGGATGCCGCAAATATTTTTTTTCGACAAGCCAGGGCGAGGGAAAGGTGAAATCTAATTTGCAAAATTTTGTGGTCGGGAAGGGAATTAGGTAAGCAAAGTCAATTCTGAAAGTAAGTAGAATTTGAATTTAAAATGATTTATAGAGGCACAGGGGAGTGGCTAATGAGGCGTCATGCGAGAGGGGCGCGTGTTTACGCTTGGCGCTGAGCGCGTATTTTTTATCGCGGCCTCTGGGCGGCGCCGCCCGCGTATAGCTGACGTAACAGCGAACACGCCTACCAGACGAAATAATTAGCCAACACTATCTAATTGACTTCGAATAATCATACATTAATGTTGATTAGAATTTAAATCTATTTTACTCATTTGAATATCAAATAAGGAATTACCACACAATGGTGATTACTGCTGATAGTCTCGCCTGGTCAGCAGTGTAGCTTGTAATGTTATTCTATCTTACTTCTGATTAACAGCTAGATAAGTAAGTACCTCGTAAACTAAACATTGTATTTAGTTTAATTTTTAAGAAACACTAACTCATCCTTAACGGCTCAAGAATTAGTACCTCCCTGAAAAGTTATTTCTTCTGGGAAGATAATTTAGCAGGAAACTTTTTTTATTTAAGTGTTCACAGGATCTTAAGAACTGATTTACTTTTGGGCGGATTGTACACAACTCACTTCTTAATTTTATTTTATCCAAGTTTTTCTTACTTTCATCCTTTCTGAGCTGGCCGTTAGTAATGTAATTAGCACTCATGCTTATTTAATTATTACGGTATATATGTAGGTAGACGTCGAGTAGCCCTCCCTGGACGAAAAAAAAAACTTGGTAGGAGCCTTAAAGTAAGAATTATTCAGTCCGGTGAAGTTCCCAACAAGTTTGCATGGCGGTGCCGTAGCTTAACGATAAAATATGCATTCGTGCACGGAGTTATCTCGGCCACTTTTGCCGTTGCCGGCGGCGAGCGTCCGCCGCACGGTCACTCCTTGTTTATCCCGGCTTTAATATTAGTTGGCCACTTTTAAACGGTAATGTCGAAGCTTAGGGTTCCAAATTGCCATAAAAGTTAGGTGTGCAAAGGCAAACAAAATTCTACAGTCAAATATTAGCAAATAAATGTTGAGTAAGGGGTAGTGTCGTAGGTGTTCCGGCGCCGGCCGCGGGGACCTCGGGTGCGAGATTAATGCAACGGAAGCAGGCGCGACCTCTCCAGGTGTTTCATTAAATTGCGCGCGGCGCCTCGGCCGGCTCGTACAGCCATTATGAACGCTGCAAGCTCGAGGGCCATTCGCTTTAAGAACGCCCGCGCCACTTTGTAACAGCCTTAATGAATCTTGTTACTTATAGGCTCGCGTAAATTGCCTGTTTTACTAACGTGGCGTGGGGTGAAAAAACATTAGGTCAGTGAACGCTTTCGTGAGGAATGCCTTTAGCTCGCTGAGAGGTTTTGTGTTTCACGGCGCTGCCAAGCTTTTGAGATGTTATTAGCTGACGGAAAGTCGTAATACCTGCATTAGAAACAGTTTCAAAGAACCACAACAATGGTTTATCTAACTATGTAGGTGCCAAAACTAATAAAATACGGAAGATTACATAATTAAACACGCCTGTTTTTGGAACTGAAACTAATGAACAAAGCATATTATTCAAGCAACATAATATTCTACAAAGACTGACAGAAAAGAAGTCAAGTAAGAGACACATATCAACAGACAGACAATGTGTTGACTCTATCGTTCTATTAATAACTGTGCTAATTTCTAAAGACGAACCGTTTACCACCTACGCGAATCTTTAATGTCTGCCATAATTAACTTATTTATGCTAATGCTAATTTTCCGTGCCCATTTCTATTTCTGCGACAAAGAAAACAACTTTTTTCATGAATGTATGTTAACATTGCAGGTATATTATGACGTAGTGAACATTTGTAACGAATGACTCAGAGTTTCAGTGTGAGGTAGGTAAACAGGCGGACCGTGTGCACGTGTTTCACGTGCAATCTAGTGAACTAAGCGACGGCGACGCGGCAATACGGAGCCACCCGGCCCGCCGCCTCGCACCAACTAACCAGTTTAACCCTGCTGCTGCAGTAATTAGTCTAAGCAGCTAGACGGAGCGCGTGATTCCAAGTACCGGTACTCTCTTTGACTTTCTTGCTTATTCAGGGGGTTAACACTCGCCCGGGATACCGGATTTCACCGGTGCAATCCGCACAGCACGGCTAAATTAAGCCACCTTCGTCACCGCCTTAAACAGGCTTAGTCTAAATTTGGTCGCAGTCTAATCTCTCAATGACAATTACGTCATTAGATGCTTCTAGATCTAGAATTCTAGACGTTCTGAAGATACAGAGATCGTTTTAAAACTAATTACAAAATATCAAGAGACACAATAGAACTAGTTTTAAACAAGAAGATTTTGACTTTCAACATCGGTTATCTGTTATAGCTACAGACAACAATAGTTGTATCACAACAAAGGTTTCTAGGACGTTTCCGTAACGGTATTTTCTCTGCTTTTGTACTGAAGTTAATAGAAAACGTTGAACGATATCGGGTTCTTTTCACAAGACCTTGGCGTCGGCGAATAGGATAGTTAGTGTCTATCTTGTATCTACCGCTATGAAGCTTATTTTGAGAGTTCAGCTTGCCTTGAGACATTAATTTCTATTTTGTTTTTAATACAAGACTTCATTTAAAATGTTTTCTATACTTTGTTGCCGAAATTCTTCAGCAATAAGATATAATCTTTTAATGATTGATTTAAAGTACTTAATTTGCTTCTAAACATTTCAAAACAATTATCTCGCAATTTAAGTTTAATTGCCGGAAATGTAATTAGTTACAAAATAATTAATATTAACTCACATAGCGTTAATTATTTCGGCAGATTCAACAGATTGTTATCGCTTAGTGAATTATTAGAATTCATCGTCCGTCTTTGTTTCTTTGATAAAAAGTAGACCTTAATAATCCAGAGCTTTTAATTAATTGAAACATTACTGTCGCGGAAAGTAACAAAAATACATTATTTAAACTCTATAAAACTCTAAATATCGTTCATATCGGGTTCTTTTCACAAGACCTTGGCGTCGGCGAATAGGATAGTTAGTGTCTATCTTGTATCTACCGCTATGAAGCTTATTTTGAGAGTTCAGCTTGCCTTGAGACATTAATTTCTATTTTGTTTTTAATACAAGACTTCATTTAAAATGTTTTCTATACTTTGTTGCCGAAATTCTTCAGCAATAAGATATAATCTTTTAATGATTGATTTAAAGTACTTAATTTGCTTCTAAACATTTCAAAACAATTATCTCGCAATTTACGTTTAATTGCCGGAAATGTAATTAGTTACAAAATAATTAATATTAACTCACATAGCGTTAATTATTTCGGCAGATTCAACAGATTGTTATCGCTTAGTGAATTATTAGAATTCATCGTCCGTCTTTGTTTCTTTGATAAAAAGTAGACCTTAATAATCCAGAGCTTTTAATTAATTGAAACATTACTGTCGCGGAAAGTAACAAAAATACATTATTTAAACTTGACTAGCTGATGCCCGCGGCTTCGCCCGCCCGCAAATTATATACTTACTAAAACCGTTCTCTTGAATCACTCTATCTATTAATGAAAACCGCATCAAAATCCGTTGCGTAGTTTTAAAAATCTAAGCATACATAGGGACAGACGCGGCGGAGGAGTTTGTTTTATAATATGTAGTGATGTATCTCTGCGCAGGAGATGGCGGGACGAAGTGGACAAAACTAACGACGAGTGGTCCACATTAGCCCTGGATCGAAGAATTTGGAAGTCATGGGGAAGAGGCCTTTGCCCAGCAGTGGGATGCCACAGGCTAACAGTAAACAGTATTATATGGATAATGTTATGGTACTTATATAAAAATCAATTATTCATTGAACGGAAAAACTAGCACATACGGTAATCAGGTTACCTAGAAAATACGCCGATGATTATGTGATCGAAGTTGACAAGTTGCCATGTCAACCAATGTCATGCCTCGTTTACATTAGCGTCAGCGACTCGGATGAGTTACTGTCTTCTTCGCATTTGAACTCTCACGCGGCTACTGTTTATACTACTCGTTCTCTCATTTGCTACATCCGGTACAGAATGTAAATCCTAACAATTTTATGTTTCTGAATGATTGAAAAGCAATTTTGAATGAAGATACATACTGAACTATGAAAGTGTGTATTTGAAACTATTTTTGGGAGTATGGAGAACAGGGTGTAAAGCTCTTCATCCCCCATAGAAAAGGGAGGATCCTCCGACCAGACGGGTGTTATGTCTGGTGGGCTACTGCCCGACAGTTGTTGTCGGGTTCTTGTATAAAGTCTTAAGTCGCGGATAACTCTGCTTGCGCGATGTAGGAATTCTCAGTTTATTTCATCGTTCATGTCATAGATGGCGCTGTAGTACTTTTTGTTCTATGTTGTTTTTGTAGTGCCGCTACATATTCATCATGTGGTCTATGTATATTAGTGTCTTTTCTATCAATATTCTGTAGGTGTGGCTCGAATTACTGGATAATGTATGTAAATTAGTTATTACAATAAGCAGCTGCGAGCTTACTCCTAGACACGTCAGAGCTTATCACTAAAGCGAGACAATCAGATAAAACTAATAATAGGACCAATCGTTAAACCATGTCACGTGTAGAAAATGGACGGTTATTTTCATTCAATCACATCCTGTCAAGTTTTATGAATAGAAATGCTCCAGCAAAGAAAATCACAACCGAAGAAGAGATAAAAGGCGATAAACGCGAAGCGAACTAACTACAAAATAAAGAGCCTTTACTACGTACGATAAGGGAAGTTTAAGAGGAGTTTTCGGGCTCGGGTCGCACCGATAAATTGGGCGGCACTTAATTATGATCTGGAGCGGCATCTTGCAGGCGGCTAATGTCCCGGACTCGTTTAATGCGAGAACTTGTAGTCTCGGCTCCGGCGGGCGTGATAAATCTCCATCTGTGCTCTGTGCCCGACCCCTACCTTCAACGTGCCGCGACTCGACACACACCCGTCTAGAGACCGTCCAAGCACCACGAAATATAACTTGCTACTTTCTTTTAAATATTTGTGTAGCTTTGTTCTGTTCGGTTTGCGCCAATGTGAAAGAGCCTAATAATAAGAAATTATTTTCTTACCAAAAACGAACAAAATATAAAGATAATTTCAAATGAACAAAACTTTTCCTTATGCTAGAAGTCTCCGGCAATGAAACGACCAACACAGTCTCTTTCCGTGAAAAGCGTAGCAAGTGCTACGCGAGTGCTACGAGCGCGTAGAACAAAGGGAAGCTACAATAATGTCACGCGGAAGCAACAATCTGACCGTAGTTAGTGTGAAAAATATTTTGTATGTTGTCTTTTGACGAGAATAGCTAGTTTGCGTAAAACTTCAGGACTGAACTTAATAGAGCGTCTGGTAAAATAAACATATGTTCATAACTTGAAATAACAGGAACCCGATAAGGAAAAACATGAGGATAAATGTTCTATCTAACTACACAAGTGTTAACTCGATGTCTAACAGTAGCTAACACTTTAAGGACTTAATATCCAGGTGTATCTGGTCTAACGCGAGTGTTTCCCAAGTAGGTATCTCATTCGTAAACAATGTTCGCGGAGACCGTGCGTATTTCATCTACTAAAGCCTTAAAAGCCAGTAAATATACAATGTAGGCATAAATGCCTGCAATCGATAGCCGCCCGGGCAGACAGCCCGCTAGTGTGGGCGCTAACTAATCGCACCCGATCTGTTTTAGTTATTAAGTACTAACATAGGCTAAGTTATATTGTTACTAACACAGTGGACCTCTTTGTAGTCTGGTAAATAAATAATAATAATAATAATAATAATAAATCAATTTTCTAAACAGAGTGAAATTATTAACCGCAATGATTTACGATGTTAAACGAAACTTTGTTCAGTTTACATTGCCCTTTTATGTTGCGTATGTGGGTAATATAGGGAATTATTGTGTATGGCGGGTACATTAGGAAGAGTGGCACTGTGTTATTGCATCGTGTAGCGTTAATGTCGCGAGGCTGGCTCGGCGCGGCACGACACGATATGGGGCGGCAGGGCACAGTCGGCGCCACATTATCTTGGTATAATTAAAGCGGGCAAGACGACGGCGAGACGTTACGCCCGTCCTAACGACTTTTATGGCGTATGTAACATTGCCGGCACATAAAATAAATGTGCCGCCTCCAGCACCCCGATATAGCACAGTATTCCCAGATTAATCGCCAAAATGTTTGCTCACACGCTATACGACTGCCGTTATTTAGACTATACCTCTACATAATGAGGTAAATATTGGAAAATGTTTTCCTTTTCCCTCACTGACACTAACGTAGAGTCATGATGGCTCTCCAAGTGTCGGAATGAAAGTATTTCCTGAAGTTTATTTGTTAAAGTTTTTGCAATATAAGTTTCTATTTGGAAAGGGTTCAAGAGCTTTTTTATAGATCGGAGGGCACAAAATACAGAGTATAAAAAGGTTGTTTACTGAAAACGTCGAAGGTCATTCATGTCGACTGCTCGTGTATTTGTACACGGGTGCGAGAGTGGATTTGTTTTTTTCTCTCTCAAGTGTGTATTTAACGCACACCCTTATAATTTGTGTATTGTAATATCGTCGTCTTGGGATGTTTGTACGTCAGTGGATATGAGGGTATACGAGGTGACCACACAGTCGGTTTTCGTAGCGCCCGCGTCCAAAGGCGTCATTTAAATCTTTATATGTCCACATTAGCTTTATAGGCGACGGGGAGCTTTCTCCAACGCTAGCGGCGCCTGAGTGCACTTTTATTGAGGATGAAATACCGTAATTGCCACTCGGCGCCAAGCCGTGACTGACGAGTTTTGTACGTGCTAATTGTGCCAACTCATCTATAAGGTCGCATGACCGCCGCCGAAAGGTCAAAACATACTTTACTTACTTCCTAATGGGGTCTACGATAAATTAACTCTTGAGCGGGGAATTGATGTTTGTTTTGATTAAGTTGTAATATTGGAAGTACGTTTAATATTTCAGTGGTCGTTCACACCAGTAACGATATTCTTATATCAGCGGGCATCCAAGTCTACGCGATATTGGATAAAACATAAAAGGAAAATATTCAAAACAATAACCGCTTTTCATATCTCAATCCCCGAACAGCTATAATCTTGACAAATGACGGTCTTTCGAGTGTAGTCGGCACCACAGGCCGCATTGACAAACCTCCAAATAAACTGACACCGACACATAAATAAGCATATTCGATGTTTTATTGAGTGGAGGAAATACGAAGGAAATAGTTTCCTGGGTCATTACGCGGGTCATCAATCAAGTGTGGCCCTACAGCGCTTAGATTTGGAAATTGTAGGACGTGGATCGATTTGTGTGACGGTCGATTTCCGACGGTTGTGTCGTGGGCGCAGGCTAGGCTGCTACGTGTCGGGCGAGCTTCGCGTGGTCGTAAACGGCAATAAAGGGTGAAGGCGTGAGGATGGTTGTCGGGCGTCGGTATGCAATGGAGTCGAATGCACGATATCTGCATTGTGGGGCGGCGTCGCGGCGCCGGCGGGTCTGGGCGTCGCGGCGGCGGCGCATACATCAGGCACGCGACCGCCGCCCCCCTCACACCGCCGCTTCACCCCTCGCCAATTATCATAGTTTTGTTCCTATTTTTTGCCGCATTAATGGTTGTTTTCAGACAAACGTCCTGATTGTTCGTGCTGCATTGCGATTGCAGAATACATTAGGTGTCCACTTTTTCCCAAATTTTTAGGAGTTATCGAGGTGCACCCACATATTTTAAATATGTTTTCTTTTTTAATTTATCTGTTAAAGCACAATATTGCGTTTCTTACGAAAGATTCCTGATACGTTAGACCTCAAGAGTTTTCCACTACACTGGGCTGTAGGTACCAACATGTCACATATCGTCTTTTCGGCATCAAGAGCCTTCAACAATAAAGCTTACTTCAAAGAATTTTCCAAGGATAAGGTTTAGACGTGACATTACTCGTTAGCAACCGATTTAGATAAATAGGCCGGTCGATAACAAACAAAATAAATGAGATATTAAGATGGCAATAATGAAATACGCTACCATTTTCTTTTATTTTGAAACTTGCAAGGCATTGCACAATATGGCGCAAACTCATTCTTGGCGGAGTTAGTGTAAAGTCCACGCGGGGCAGGCGTGTCGTTACGTATGCAGCGAGTCAACCGGCAGTGGCAGGTAGAGTGCAAGGCGGCGCACATTGCGCTGCACCGGCACTCCCCATTATCCTATGCAAATCCGGATTTCCCAAATATCGTGCTCTGCCGCGGGCCACCTCGCTATCGCGCGTGGCTATTAATAACCCGCCGTGTTACAAATACGAGCCTCGGAGCTGAGCCGTTTAGTCCGTCGACGAAATACACTAGCCGTATGTTAGTTCATACGCTCGTCTTGGTTCGCTCACGACCTCGCGCTAATATTAAGTAGCGCTGCACCGTATTTTCCAATTTTGATTAAATCCTTTTTCCAATTACGGAGCTTCGGGTAGGCGTTTGTTTTTATGATCGCTTTAGGATAGGAATTTATGAGAACAGCTTATACCGTACTTGCATTATGGTTAGAGAAATAATTAACTTTTAGAAAACAGCCAACAATCTTTTATAACGATATTGTTGTTAAAAAGTGGCGTAATATAAACTCGCGTTAATGATACTTCCCCTTATATAAAATACAGTTGGATACGTAATACTTACGAGTTAATTTCTAAATGAGGAAACTGTTTTGCTACGTCGGCAATACGTGTTCTCGCGCTGTTCTACCTTTTACTTTGTTACGAGGCGTTACTGTAATAATTTCACAAAATAACTTTGTATACTTCAGGGGAAGTTCGTTTAATATTCCACTAGGTTAAGTGTTTATCGCGCTAATCTCGTAAAACAGGTTAGTCGAATGAAGGGTGCAGATCATCGCGCCGAGGTCAGAGCATGGGGTCAGGTCGGCGCGGGTCAGCCGTTGAAAATAATCCCTTACCGTTGGGGCGAATTAAGTATAATTCGTTCGATATAAGTAAGTAGGTTGGTATCGAGTTAAGGTGGGTTGTTATAATTGAATCGTTAAAAACAATTATCTACTTTGTGGGCGAGAAAATGAGGAGAAAAAGAATGGAGCAAGCAAACAGCTTGCACTCGCTCCTTGCAAGTTTTTTGAAGAGCGGGCTGGATAATTAGATTAGATGCCGTTGCGGCCCGGCCGACGTGCACACCGACGCAAGGCTTTTCTTATTAACTCCGCGTACGTTAACGTCGGAGTTTATATCGAGAGTGCCCAATTAGTGAAAAATTTCTGATTTTCAACTGAATTTCGAGACAAAAATATTTCCCCGGATAAGGTTTAAACGACGAATTGAAATGCACTTGATGATTAATATATGGGGACGTGGTTTATATTTTCAGTAGCCCTTCTTTTAAAACAATTCTAATGTAACTTAGTACTGTTAAGCAATTGCTTACACTTTCGTGAAGTAACACGTAACACGGTAAATAAAAGCAACAATGAAAGATATAGAACCGAATGTATGCTCACCTAATTAATTTCCTAATATTGCAGAAACGTTGGGTATGCGCGAGTACACAAGTCGTCTGCACTGTAAAGCTGTAGTCTACGGAATGGACAGCGGCGACGTCCACCTGCCTCACAATTTAATTAAATATGGCTTCAGATTAACTCGGTGAGGCTTCATACAAACTATTCTGTTTCATATTTTCCACCCCCCGATAACGGTATCCCCCACGCTTTATCTACCCTGTCGACGATATCACGCTAATATATACATACGTACTTTTTACCGGATACAGACATTTTCCTCCATAAAATTATATCACAGCATTCTAATAAGATTACCTGAAACAAAAAGATTACACAATTAGTCGGATCACGCGATTTGTTTACGCCAAAGTCAATTAGGGCAAACAATGTCGCTAATAATAACAATGGGAGCAGGAGTGACGAACCAAAGTTACTTGGGTGTACAGTCTTGACTTTGATAATAATGGGTTTGGTTGAGAGCCGCGGGTAGGGGGTGCGGGGGAGCGGGGCCGAGTGCGGGGCGCGATTGTATCCGATGATAAACATCGGCCGCCCGCCGCGCCATCCAAGAGTCGGCGCGCTAATTAAACAACAACGGAGAAAATTAATTTGATTGTTTCGGAACTACGCCTCTTTGTTACGGCCTACCGACGGTTTACCTAGGAAAAGTGCTCGGCTGATGCCTCTCGACGTCGCGATGGAGACGATTTTTCACTGTAACACCATTTATATTGTGTACGGAGTATGGCAGGCGAGCGCGCGACAGACCCCGGTGACAAACAAGAACAGACTGAAGTTGACTGTTTGACACCTAATGGAAGGCTTCCAAGTGCAGCTAGATCGATGATACTTTGTTAAAAAGGTTATAGACGATGACGCCACGTTCTAGTTTAATTTGGCTACAAAATAGTTAACTTTGGCTGTGATTAATTGGTGTTTTGATATTATGGTAAAGTTTATGGGCTTTTCCCGAAAGTTAAACTTTTAGGAAATAGAACCAAATTGCTCCACCATATTTAATTCGCGAATCCGCAGCTACAAGGTTAATTGACATAAAAGTCACCGTTGTGGTAGACATGTGTGACAAATGAGGGGTGCGTGATGTGACGTCGGCGGCGCGACATGCGTGGCGTCGTCGGCGCCGCTTGTTCCGGCCGCGGATCAGGTACCGCCGCGGAGTCGCGGTGTCGTCTTACATTACGCACACCCCAGCTAACATTACACCACGCCGCCTTCCTCGTCCTTATTAATGACACGCGGTAATTAATTAAACCTACGCGCTCAGATATTCTAGTCACTGACATATGTTAACAAGATCCGATACCCCCACTGAGCGTAACAAGATCATTATATTATACCAGAGACGAAATAATACAGTTATTGTCATCTACACTACTGTAAATGAATAATTTATAGGGTTAACGCAGAGTTCGGAGCTTCGGGTGTCAATTAAGTAAAGTATTTACGAAACGCCCTCTCAATAAATAAGTTAGGGAATAGAATTCGGAAAATTAATCGTGAATAGGCACGGGGGGTCGGACAAAAACTTTAATGCGTGCTTGAAACCTTTCGGCGTGAAAATGTGGAATTACATGCGGTATCCGAGTCGGCCAACTCGTTCCTGAGCGTGTGAATTATTTACGCGCCGCCGAATGCGGGCAGAGCGGCGCCGCCCCGCACATAGATTGGCGACGAATAACTTTTAGTTGATCCACAAATAAGTTGATTCGATTTAATTTGACCAAAGGGTAATGTTGCTGAACAAATTAGCGAACTTTATAATGTCAAAATATACATGGGAACAACAGTTTAATGTTTATTAAACAAACATTCTAACAATTAGAAGCCCTAGCATTTCATTAATGTTTTCGCTCCTCTACTAGTAAGTATGAGAATTGGGTATGATGCAACATGATTAATTAAATAATGAAATCATCTTATATGAATCACTTTCCTCAACTTTTTGAGGTATATTCTACAACTCTGTGGACTAAGACTTTATTTCGTCATCAAATAATATGTATTTAAGCAATAAGGAGAAAAGTTTGATTATTATTATTTTGGAAGCTTCGACAGATTAATAAGTTGTTCTTTTATCTTAACCATCTTATTTTTCATGACAAACTTGACATTAACAAAGCAGATCTTGAACTAAATATTAAGTAAACTAAGTAAGAAGTATTTACTTCCGAATTAAAATTCAAATGTGAAAATTCAGAGTGAAAAGTTTAAGAGTGCATGAAATGTAGATGTCCGAACTCCGAAGGGTAGGGGCCGTATTTGGGCCTGGGGACCGACTCATTAAAGGATGCGCGGTTCATCTCATTCGGCCCGGACAAAAACGGGCCGCTGTCCGTTACGGTGTGGCTCGCAATTAAACACGAGGACCGTTCATTGGAAAAGCGCTGAACAAGCGAACAATACAACAGCTATCTAATTACTTTGTGCCTCCTAGCCGCCTGTTGTCTCTACAATGTAACGTCACTGTAAAGTTGTTTGTGGTTTTTGCCAAACGTACACGCCCCATGTGAACTTTCTGATAGCTCGGCGATCCTAACGCCTCCCTGACAAAATTAATTAGTAAACTAAACTTATTGACAAAAAATACTTTATTTATATACGAATAAATGCTACATTATTGTTGACGAATTATGACGCTCCTTGATTTCTAAATGTGACAGTAAAGTCTTTGAAACGTCATTATTATTAAGAGCCCTTTCGGGTCATTAATTGGAGCCGAAGTGGGGTTTAACCGTTTAATACAATCGAAATCAAATTAAGTACATTCAGTTGCGGTAGACTCGGGTTCAGTTGATTCAGCGGTATGACCAACACGTGCGGCGAGGCGCGCCGCGCGCCGGCTCCTGACGCCGCAATAAGAATAAGAAGTAACTTACTATCTTGTCGTGCATCGTTTTATAAAGCTTTTATGTAGATAGTGAACATGTGGGCATTGTTTCTTTATCTTTGTCCGTACAAAATATTAAAACAGATAGTATTTAAAATTAAAATCAAAAATGTTGTTGTTGTTGTGAATATCACGGCAACACAATTGCGACACAATGAAGTCGAGACTGGCGATTATTCCGCTCCATGTGCACCCGACGAAACTTAATGCCGGCCGCCGACGCGGCTCCACTGGAACGACCCATTAATATGCAAAACAAAACTTGCAATTAATTGGGCTTTAAAAGTTAAATCGTCACTACAGGCGAAAATTGTTCTTGTGAATCAAGATTTATCGCTGAAAACGTGACGGAGTTTGTCGGTGATTCAGTGGGATCGTAAGTGGGACTCGACGACGACTGGCTGACTACACGAATCTAGTCGCGAACAGTGCAGCGCGACATCAAGTAGTCGCTCCCGTGACGTATTAGACTAGAAGGGACGTCCTGGCGGGGGTTATGAGGTAAAGCGGCGCGGAGTAGTTGCACGTCGGGAATGGATGGCCGAATTAATTGAAATATAGCGTCGCGCCGGTGCGCGGTCGTGCGGTGGCGGATTGGGGGATTAAAGTTGCAGCAGTTCAGCGCTGGAGCAGGTGCGGCACGCGCGGGACAGGCGGAAGGGGGGGAGGGCACTGCGGCGAGGGCCATCGGCTTGCCGAACACGAAATCGAAGCGTTGAAAAATTGCGCTGAACGTCTTGAAGCGCCCCCACACAGCGGCGGCGCGCTACATACAAATAAGTCAGGGCTGTTCGTGTCGCCGCTCCGCAGCCGACGTCGACGCCGCTATCTCTACTTCGCATCGCTCTGCCGCGTAATCGACGAAAACTTCATAATTTATCACGAACGAAGCCAAACTTCCAAGTATTGATGTTGCCTTTTTATGATAATATTACAATTGAAAAAAAAATACCTCGGCAGAAGCGATGGTCCTAAAGTATTTTGACCTTTATAAAAAAGCTTTCACGCGAGGAATTAATAGCTAAATCGAGACTGATATCAAGTTCCTCAAGTAAAAGAAAGAAACATACATCAAGTACATTAGCTACATTAAAAAGTATGAAACAATAATTCGTCTACACCGCAAATGCTATCTGAAAGTCTCCGACCCGACTACGGAAAGGTCGAAGTAGAAAATATTGCTGCAAAGCTAAGCGCAAGTTTTGCAATGACTCAGCGATCTCGCGACGTCGTAAGGCACCCGGTATCTACTCGAAATATCAAAATAAGATTATTTTATTTTGTGTCTGCTCTTATCGAGCAGCAAAGAGGATATCGTTTATCTGAAGTGATCGGTGATCGACTGAAACTTTAGGATTTTCTAGTGAGAAATAAATACTTACAAGTAAAATAACAATCCGAATAATCGGGCCTAAATCCGTAAGTAAGGGTATAAGCGAAAGCTAAACTTTATTAAAGGTCCGACAGCGTCAAGGGCCGGGGCGGCCGACCTTCATAAAACAAACTTTATGACAAACAATAACATTTATTACATAGTTGAGTATTAATGCGCACTCCATTTACAGCTGGGCGGGCGCCGTCGCGGCGCCCCTGCATTGTTGGTCGCGCCGCAAACATCTTTTTAGGTTTAATAACTCACCCCACGATACGGGACTCCTTGCTTATGAAACGTGAATAATCCTAATCTAGTACGCTATTACAGCGCCCGCCTTTATAGGCGGTCTCTGCACTCATATCGTGTAAGAAGTACACAACAACCTAACCTCTATTTAGAATGCCTTTACAACCCTTTTGCAATCATACTTCAACGTTATAACACGTTGATAAGCTCATGTCTACTTATAGACGCAATGAAGGAAAGCGACATTTAATAAAAATACAAAATGTCCTGAAGCAAGGAGTGGACAGCGAAGCGCGGCGGGTTGTTCTTGTTCTAGACTGAAATAAAATTTTATATAGGACATTATACGTGACAAACGACGTGAACGACACGAATATCCTTTTTCCAGTAACGTTTTGGGTAGCTATTCTTATTTTACGCAATCGTAGCCGACATTTCGTCGACAGCTAAACAGCTAAACCACTATAAGCAATTAAATAGTTACATTTCACGAACTAATATCACAAGCAATAACCATTGCTCCTTGAAGCTACTAGCAATAAATGTCAAGAACTCTTTGTTCATTAAAATGAACGTGTTTACCCGCTGTTCGAGTGAGTCTGAGTGCAAAATACTGATTGTACATGTACAATACAGTCAATTATAACAGGATAAATGTTCGTACATTACAGTATGTATAGCGGTAGATAAGAATTTAATGTGTCATGGATTCGGTGGCCACTAGACACGGGGTTTGTATAAAGCCAGTGGAGGACATGTGTCAACCGAGAGCTCTGCACAGGGAACGTTTTTATGCCAACGAGCTGCCGAGAATATCGTGCGGGTGAACGACACGATTTAGGGAAATCTCAATTTTCCGACCATCTAAATGTACAGGCTTTTGGACTTCAGTTTTTGTTTGATAGTTAGGCTCAGGCCTGACGTTCAAACAATACCGATATAAAAAGTAAGTAAAATATCATTTCTTTAATATAAAACAGAATAGTAAGTACATATATTTGAGTGTATTCAGATTTCCCTATTGTCATTCCTTCTGAATCATTCATGACGATCAACCAGACGAGTATCTGATATTTATGACTGAGTTTTATTTATTTTAGTAGTTCTAATATTATTCCGAGGACGATCACAGCTTTCGCGTGTAGCACGTCATTAAACCGTTATATGATGTAGAGTCGCTGTTTTGTAAACTATTTGGGAATTTTTTTGAAAAAGAAAGAAAAAATCTACATTGTTTATGGTTAGTGTGCAAGGCAACATGAAACGCACGTGTTAGGTACGTTGCAGCATCAGTCGGATGTATAATGTGTACGCGTAATCGCGATGGCTGGCTGGCGGTACTTGTCGATGCTCATTTGCGTATCTAAGTGGGCCCGCGGAGGCCATTAGCCCACGATCGAAGGCGTCATTACTCGCGTAGTGGCGCGCGATAAGGACAGACCGCCACTACACCCTTAACGACACCGCCTGCGGTGGAAGTGGACAGCTACGTACCTTCCACCCTTCAGATTGCTATTAGAAAAAGAATTTAAGCAAATGTTACGGAAAATTGGGTCAAATTTTATGCTAAAAGCTTCTGGTTAATTGAAGTTTTATAAGAATTTACGATTTAGTATATTATTGAATTTTTTCTTTTTTCCGAGTTCACAAAATGTACTCAAAATATATTCAACAAAAATGAAAGTTTAAGAGGTGGTCCTTAAAAATGCATAAGTTTCTATTACTCACTTTTGTAACCATGTCTAACGAGTCGTGCAAGACATTTGGCAGGCTCCATTTTGTCAGACATATTGTAAGACAATCTCGGTGGACGTGAAGGTGTCTGAATGCTAAACCGTCTGTTTATCACAACAATAGAAGTTCAGAACATGACAACATCGTTCCGGTGTTATCACTATTAGCGAGAGTTAGGTACAGCTTATGGTACAAGTGTAACTACTTACATACTATTAGGCGAGGCATGTGATTTCATAAATGGTCGTGAAACGCCACTGCGGAGTTTCCTCGTAGATTTTAACGAGATTGCCGGTAGTCGCCGGTGCCTGTAGCATCGAACTTGCGGCGAGAACCCTCCAACACAAGTTTACAACTTATTAAAGAAGATCTCTCCGAATTGATATTAAAATCCGGGGAAATACTTTCCGTTTCTTACTTTTTACGAAGAATCCCAAACTTCTTACATTAAATATGTATTTTTATTGCAGGTAAAGATATTCTTCAGTAGAACAGCAAATCATATTTAAGATTTAATTTCTTCGTAACTTTATCAGCATTCAACTTTTTTAGTATTCAAAGCGTTACTGGTTAGCGGTCTTCCTGAAGCTGCTAACAGAATTTAGAACTTAGATGACTAAATAAATTAAATTACAACACCTTCAAAAGTTCCGTAATGCTCGTCCACTGACCGCTTTGAAGAATCTGATTATACAAATTTATCCCTTCCTCATAATTGTCTCAAGACTAGGCAAGTCACGTTTCGCTAAGAGGAAGGCGGGAAGGCCCTCGTTTATAATCAATGTCAAGATAGTATTATCAGAAGATTGGTTGAAAATTGTGTACACGGAGGCCTTAACGATAGAGGCTTGGTGTTTATGATAGGCTTTATCTGTGTGTGAGGTCGCGCGGGTGACTAATGTGTGAATAAAATATAATCCAGAGTGGCGGGCGATAGTGATCGATTCGGCGGCGGCTGGACGCGGAGGTGAGCTGCGAGGGCTGACTGCCGCTGATCCGATACATGTATTATTCAAGCGGCGAGGAGAGGAGCCGCGGCCCGCGGCCGGCTCATTACAATACGACTATACGAGCGAGCCGAGCCGGACAACTTCTGCGATGGCAGACAACGCGACCGATTAAAATTTCATCTCTCTTTGTTCCGGAACAGAGATAACGGATCGATGTGCGCCACTAATGCCCCTTGCATGCTCCGCGCCAATCTAAATTCAATTCATTCGATTCATTGTCTGTACGCATCTAGCTAACTTTGATAAAGATCCCAAAAGGTCAAATTGTTCTAGTGCTTAATTTGTCTGTAGTAAATAATACTCGGTTTAATTAATATTAAGCAAACAAACGTTGATGATGATGAAACAAACGTTGCATTATGACAGGATATTACGATTGGTACCTACTGTGATAACATGTGCCTATGTTTGGGAGTGCAGCAGATAGCATAGAGATTAGAGAGTATACTAGTTAAACAAAGCATGGTGTATGCTCACGGGTTTATCAAATCCAACGACGAAATTGAAACGCGCGACACGAATATCGGCTTGTTTGACTAAGGTTAATGTTTTGTTACACCGTACGCTGGCAGACTAGAACATTTATTTATAGCACAACATTCTTGAATGGCATAATCGAATGCACAAACTCGATAAACATGCAACTACATCGCTGTAAATTATAATGCAATTGAGAGCTTTTGTCTGCAACGCGTGCAATAAAGAGGTTAATGTGTACAGTTATATACAATAAGGAATCCCTAGGTAATTGCCCGACAGATGTTCTGTCAAAGAGTGTGAGTGCAGCTACGACTCGTAGCCGTAGCTAGATTTCGTAGGCAAGTGGCGTAGCAACTGAATCTGCTCGAAGCGCTACGTAATTTGTCAATAAAAGGGACGATTTATTTTGTAAACAAGATTACGTAACTAAGCTGATTCAGTCGTACATCTGCAATTTCAAGAGAAAAATTTTAGTGCACTAACATTGATAGGGCAGTTCCCATTGAAGGATATTTGCAGAGAACTCGATTCTTACCAATTATCGAGCGGCGATTGAAAGCGATGCTGGCCTGTGCCGGCCGAGACTGCAAAATAAAGCCGAAGTGCAACGTCCCGGAAGCTTTTTATTTTTTCCCGACCACTTGGTTCCGTTAAAACGGGTAATAAATAAATTTACAGACAGGACATTCTCGCTACAACCTTCAGCCATCTGAATAACGCACGGACGTCTTTGCAACATAACTCACGTATCTAAAATAAAAAGGCGACAAAGAAGGCCATTTGTTTTGGTATTACGCTATCGGGTCGCGCACGGTGTGGGCTACAAGTATAGCCAGTGAGCGCGGACGCTTCTTTGCGCGTTCCATTTTGCAAACAGACGCCTCACGACGTGAACAGTCGAAACTGTGAAAAATAGCTGCAATTCGTGTCGGATATTTAGGTGCAGACAAGGGCCGTTAGTCTTTTCAATCGCATGTTTACAGGGTGCATTTTCAGAACTACGAAATTGACCCAAGTTACTTCAAAGATTAATTTGAGAAAATAAATCAGCGTTGCTTTGTATTCCCGTCACAGCCGACAGCGGAGCCTTAGAAGCTATTACAGTGGCCGTAATGAGATTTAGAGCGCTCATATAAAGTTATTTATGTGCAGAGTGCGGCTACCGTGAACCATAGCAGGGAGTGGAGACAGTGTGGCTCAAAAGCTCTATAAAGAGCAGCTTCATTAAAGTACAATCACATGGTACGAGTTCATTATGCGAGAATTAAGTCTCATTGATGTATCATAAAGTAGAATGAGTGTCGTTGGATGTATGTATGTCAAAGAGGTGAGCTATGCTATAGTGCGTTGATGTGAGGCACGCAGGGTGTGGCGGCCCTACTGTGATCATCCATCAAACTTGTCCTGTATAGTAAGCTAAAATGATTGAGCTTATTATGTGGCGGTGAAACACACAGACATTCCCTTTTGAGGAAAAAAGAAAATATCACTCATTTGAGAAAATCATGCAACATGTTTCATAACCACCTAATCTGTAACTAGTTCGTGAACATGAGGTAAATCTTGCGTTTACTGATATTTCAATATCTTAACGACTCGATGAACAATAAAAACATGAGAATGTCTGATCATTGAAAGTACAGCGACCTTGGGTCACACGACAATTAAAACTAAAGAAATGGGTGTATGGCGTAGGCGTAGGGAGTCTTGGTGTCCCAGCACAATAATGTGAAGTCAGTCAACATTACATCAAATAGCTGAAAGTATCGCTGACACGCACGCCGCGTTTGGACAATGGCCGGCGCCATTGCCCTATTATTTATTATTATTTTTATTCGAGGAGGTGAATGATCGATAGTGCGTAGAGGGTTCGCGGAAACGGACTTCTTTGTTCGGCGAGATTAATCACACGCACTAGCTATGATGGAAACGACTGGAGATATTAATTAAAACGGCCGATCAGGAAAGCTGCACCAAGTTAGAGAGTCTATTAGCCTTTGTATATTGTCTGAAAGTACAACAAAAGCTGCCTACGTATTTTGAATGAATGATTATTCAAAAACCGGCCAAGTGCGAGTTGAACTCGCGTGGAGAGGGTTCCGTACAATGCCAGTCTTATATTGAGTTTACCACTTTATTTTCAGTTGATAGAATTCTTATAGGTTTACCTGTAATCTACACGAAATGACTATATATTTTACAATAATAACAAAAATATATTTGAGATCCTCATAGTGAGCCCTTTCATTTGATATAAAATGACACAGTAAGGTTTGCAAAACTTTTTTTTATTTCCTAATTTGTCCCCCAAAAATGATTTTGAAAAAATATTTATTCACTTTGCACATCTGTGAGTGGGTCATAGGATTACACCATCCTGCCAAATTATACCTGATTTGGTTGAGTAGATTCGGAGCAAATTGGCTGTGACAGACGGAAGGACAGAGATACAGACGCACGAGTGATCCTATAAGGGTTCCGTTTTTTTATTTTTTTGTACGGAACCCTAAAAAACATGCGTCGTTCGTGAAAAATATAGCTTTATGCGCCCTATACTTATTGGACTGTCAGATAAGAAGGAACTATTCAAAATTGTGGAACTGCGCACTATAAAGGATCATTAAAGCTCAGTTCACGTACGGACTACAATTTATTCCCCGGGCAATTTAAGGAAAATTTCGTGGCAGTTTTACCTTTTCGCATGGGAAGAGGAAGAGCAAAATCGGAATGTATTTTAGACGCCGTATGACGCCATGCTGACTTGGCATTTGGGTGGCTCCGCACGCGCCTGCTCGATACCGACGCCAACGTGGCGTTTTTACAAATACAGATTATATATTATTATTTATGTATTTCGGTTCAGAAAGGGTTTAGAAGAAGGTTATGTGGTGCACCCTACTACGCAATGGAAGCGATTATTCAAATAGTTTCAAATGTGTAGTTGTGATTTATTTAACCCTTTCGGCAGTGCGACTGCGACATCGGTTACGGCGTCGGCGGGGCGGACGGCGCGCCGGCGGGTACGGTAACGCGATATCGCAAACAAACGCTTGGACACCGCGCCTCGCGATGTCAATTAAGCTAATTAAACACACAGCGGGGGAGAGAGGACGCTCGCCCGTTACCCGCACCCTCCCACAATGTCCTCAACTAACGCATCATTTTAACAACAAAAGCCATTCCTCACAGAAGCGGAAAACAATGGTCTAACTATACAGATGAACGAGTCGGCGCTTGTTAGAATACAAACATTGCGTTTGTTATTAAGAACCAGAGAAAGGCGATAGTCGCGGCAATCTACGACAAGTACTCTATAATTAGTAACGATCTGCAAATGGTCTCCATCAACCGAGTTTAACTTTATTTAGGTGAAGTTTACAATGCAAACGACGACAAAATATGCAAACACAATGAGAAATGCTCCGCGTTAGTGGTAAGTAATTACTCGCCGATGAAATTATGGAAATGAGCGGTGAAAAGACAAATAATAGAATGAGTGCTAACAAGAGATAAGACACGGCTTAATTAATAAAGTTGGCGCGCTTGTCTTGGGGAGGCGCGCCGGAGACGCCCGCGATTCTGGATCCGAATCGGATAATCGCATTCGGCTAATTGAGCGTTAGATTGACGCTATCGGGCCAGAGAGTCAACCAGCGGCGTCCCGTGCACCCCGCGCCGGCTCTTTGATCCACCCGCTAATACGACCAAATCATAGGATCAGGCTACAAAAGAAACTTCGTGGTGAGAAAACGACGAGAAATAAAAACTGCGATACGATAACAGATAAAAGTGGAATGAGATCGAGTCGAAGACAGTGGTCGTCTAAGTAATGGGGGCCGAGGAAAATGACACAAAGGGTTGCAAGCGTGCGTCATATTTGGGAAAGTTTTAACGAGAGGGGCCGCTGAAGGGGGTTGCTTGCGTGTCACGCGAGCTTCCATCAGAGTACTTTGAACTGTCATCGTTTGTCGACAGAACGTATAACAATTAAAATATTTTATGCTCCAGACTAAATACCTTGAAAGGTCTTTCCTTATTCAGTATATTTTACGGAAAAGATGTTCATATTTCAGAATAAGACGAATGGTAATCGCCGCATTTTCCCCGCGACTGGCTTTGTTGTATGTAAATATTGCAAGACTTCAAGGAAAATGTATGAAACTGAGCGTGGAAGACAATGCACGTGTTATTGAATGGGCTCCAGTCAAGGTCAGTAACTTTCGTTGCTTACACAGGTGCGAGGCGAGCGCGCCAGACGTGCGAACGTACGTGCGTGTCAGATATGAAACGGTCATATCGAGCTCGACCTACGACGACGCCGACGACGATGCCAGTGCATGCGACTGTTTGTAATAGCTTGCAATTTGCGCTTACTACTGTTTACACGCTAAAATTAACACTGAAACAAAATGTAGTTCTCTCATTCGGTTTAGGATAAAGTTCACAAGCGGCAGCCCTATTCCATTCCAGGCGGAAATGCGAGCGAAATTTAATCAGAAATTAAACAAGTTATGTTTCAACATGTAACTGATACACTGTGGTAAACGATGTCTAATTAATTCATGTTTGACTTTATTATGTTTCATCATCAGTTTCAATTTACACATGATGGTTTTTGGCGTACCTACAGCACAATTTTGGGTTGTTAATTTAAAAAATATTGAAGTCACCGTAAAGGTCCTTATTAAACGGGAGTCTTTTTTGAGGGGCGACAGAGTGACTAAGTACATTATAAAAAGTGTATTTACACTCGACCTCACGCGGCGGACGGAGAAACTTTCGTTTCGGGCGCTTTATGGGCGGAAAAATTGAGAAAAGTTGGAGCGTAACGGCCGGTGGCGAAGAGGAATAGGGACTTCGGGCGACGGCGAGTTTAATATAATATGTAAATCGAACGGCAACACCGCGACCTCACGGTCGGAAGATACACGCCGAACTCATATCGGCTGGACGTATTACATGGGGAGTCGTAAATTATCGTGCAAAAGGCAAAGCAGCAGTTTTACGCTGAAGCGCTGCGGATGAGGCTGCATAAGCGGTAGAAGAGCGAGGAAGGGTTACGAGCCTATGAATGCAAATGAGCGTCGCCGCGCGGGTGGAGGTCGGTTTATCGG
Organism: Xestia xanthographa; assembly: GCA_905147715.2. Lineage (NCBI taxonomy): Eukaryota > Metazoa > Arthropoda > Insecta > Lepidoptera > Noctuidae > Xestia > Xestia xanthographa. The sequence goes on along the minus strand of LR990655.1, from coordinate 18,764,607 downwards.
CAGACATTTACATAAAACCGTAGAAGCCGACTGGTGAGCACACTTACCCGCCTATTGCTATGATCATATGCTGATTATAAGTACCCGACACGACGAGTAATACCTTTATAATTTTCCCAAATTTCACACTACCCTACGGACCTAAATCTTTGCCAGAACCAAACGTATGTGGCAAACCAAGTTACTAATGAGACGTTAAATATTTAATTAAGAGTTTAACGCACAATGAAAGCGAACAAATAATAGTTTATTAGTAATTAAAGTCAACTTCTTAGTCATCCATTACGAATCCATTGTAACTATTTATGTAGACGTGACTTATTTACATTTGTTACTACATAAGCACATACGCACGTGTCTTTTTAATGCCTACGATACCCAATTCTAATGCAGATGTCTCTATTCGAGCCATTCATGTACCTAACGAGGTCATGCTAGTCTGGTAGAAAACATTTTAGCCAGCTACCTATTCCTGCATAGATGTAGAAAACGTTAGTGAGTTTAAACACAGATGACTTTACGCGCTGTTTATTCCCTGCCGTCACTATCTACGCTCGAGATCAGCTCGTAAAACCGTCGGGTTCGAGCATTGTTTTATTATCGGTCCCCGCTGGTGTAATACTGCACAATGACGCCGCTCTACAATCTGCCGCCATTCATTAAGTACTACTGACCGAATGTAATCTGAATCTGTGACCAATTTCGAACTAGCTACGTATTGTATGAATATGCATAAAATCTAAGCGACGGCTATCCAACCGGTTCAAGCAAATTTTGAAGGGAAGTCTTTTAATCTTGCCAACATATCTGAAATGGTGGACAGGCGACCCAAAAGTTTCCTGTTGCGATGTTTACAAGGCTTCCAACTCTACAAAAACAACGATACATCAAAAGTGAGTTACAAGTTAACTGGCGCTATCCGCCGCGGCCCACGGCGAAATTTCGATTTAAGCTGACACGGGTACAGACCGACCGCGCCTGGGTTCTTCTTGTTGACTTACCTACGGCACTTTCAAGTTGCTCACTCAATAGAAGTGACCTCCTCAAACTATACCTCCCTGTCCTTTATAAAATAACGCGACAACATGACGCTTTACAAAACTTTTCTATTATTTAGTTACTATAAAGGTGAGCAGCGAATCATGCGAGTCGTAAATTCATAAGCATTTCAACGTGTCTGTTCAACAAGTAGGGCAGCGAAAGACACGGAGGGAGGAGCATTATGAGAGGACAGACGAAGGGCGGAGCTTTCTGAAAAACCAGTAGCGTGTCCACAACACATAAGAGACTTAACGGTCTTTCTGTTGTTGCTAGGAGATTACTACCAGATGTTTGTTTGTTCGTTACGTGCCATCGGGAAACCATTCGTGAAGTCCTTAACGTCCGTTGAGCTTTTATGATGTGGAAACTTCAAAGCGTTGAAGTTTACACACTGCGATTTGTTGAGAAAAGTAGATGTTTAAATTTTACGCAGATAGACGAGCCCCGCGAAGACAATAAAGAACATAAAGTGTACAGTTTAAAACTTTTGGCGAGGCGAAACACTCCGGCGCGACGCTTTGAAAGTTGCAAGACGAAGCCGGCGGCGCGCGGCTGGGCGGAGGCGCGCGGCTGGGCGGAGGCGCGCAACACCTCACCACCGCGATCCCGCTGTCAAACTAAGAAATATTGCCGTTCCGAAGTAGCTCTCACAGTTTTGTCCATCCAACTCGCAAAAAGCGTTTAAACTAGCCAAGCCGATGATAGCCACGCTAGCCTAGGGATACCTTTGTTTTTGTTGTTCCAGATGTTGTTCCATACAACAACAATGTTACTTAAATGTTGGAATTAGAATCAGTGTGGATTTTTGAAGTCGTGTGCAAATTGTGCATGTAGCTCAGTCTGTTTACAAAGTAGTTACAACGTTGTTAGAACCAGACAATTACCTATCAAAATACAAGAGGCGGTAATTTTAAGAGCGTCGGTACTTCAGATCAGCACAGTAAGCCTGTGATCGCATCACGGCCCCCGCGCCGCTCACCCCTCCGGCGCCCGCTAATCCTATTCCCGCGACAAATTAATATGCTCATCGGCAGCCGCGTCACTAGATTACAGCGCGTTCATAGCGCGATTGTATTTTAAGTGTATTATCCAATTTGGTGGATATTGTGCGTGTGGTAATCCGCGGTCGTGCAACACACGCGAACGTTTAGTCGCGACTCGCGGGGAACCCTACAAGGCTACAACGCTTGCATTATCGCACGCCAGGCTGCCAGCGAGCTAGCGCACTTAATAGATTTTGTTGGTGCTGCATCCGACGCGGTCAGCCTATTGCAAACTAACGGGATTATCGCCTAAATATGAGTTTAGTGCGATAACGGAACGAGTATACTTGAGTGTGTGAATACGGCTGTAACATTCTGTGTAACGTTTCAGCCGTGTAAATCCAAGTGTTGATGGTTACGGTAAAGTCCGACGAATCCTTTGAACGTCTTCGTTACGAGATCAGAGCTAGGTCCTGCCAGTCCTCTTGTGTTGAAGAGCGCTCGAGAGAGATTCCGACTGAGTATCTCATTATGTTGGATAGGATAACTTTAGTATAAGCAACAGTTCAGGCTATACAGATACAAAAATGTTTATAGACAGAGACACTACTTACTGTAGGTGCATCCGCAGTTTACAGCAGACTAAAAATAACAAACCTCGCTGTTACAAAAACTTCTCTTACACGTGTACTATATTTTAGCACTTTCCAGATGCGAACGGAGTGAGCCAAAAATGGCGAAAATAATTAAAATCGGCGCAAACCATTAAAAGCGCAGTTTATAATAGGAGAGTGCACCGTGAAGTGTCCTTCATGTAGGTAGTTAAAGAGTTGGAGGAGCGCACTTGAGCACGAGGACGCACTGTAGCGGCGTCACCTCGCGACTAACGAACCTGCCGACAAAAACTCGGCTCTACTCTACTTTGCTGCGATAATTCCGACGGTGAAACACTCGCTTTGTACTTAAAAAAATCTCATCGAGTTAATTGTGTGCAAACTTGGGGTGCTGAATAATTGATAAATTACTCCGACCTGTGGAATTATTTTTAATTACGATGTTTGGGGTAGGTGCACGTCGGAATTTAATTCCGGAGTAAGTATTTAAGTAATAGGAGTTGATCAGATATTAACAAGTTTGTTTTCTCCAATAAATAGGAATACCTTATTAAAGAAGAGCGCTTTTTATACGAAAATAATATGGAGAATAAAATAACTAATGAAAAACATTCACAACAAAAATGATCAGAAGGCAGACAGGGCAATGAACCAATTAGTCTACACTTATCGGCAGTACTTAATGACTTTCGCCAAATACTACTTAACAGAAAAAGGTAGAGCAATCGAAAGAGCTATTTATTTTACGTTGTTCCACAAGAACCGTAAAAGACAATAATGATCCATAGCACGCGATCCGGCCAGGGTCCAGATTTTAATATCGAGATTGCGAAACGATCGCGATGTCATTAAACTGGTTTCATTTATAATTAGAATTCTAAACGTTCAATACAAAAAGTTGCCTGAGGCTAAGAATTTGTATCACTGGATCAGGTGCCTCTCAGAGGAGATGCTCAAAAAAAATTAAAAGCATGATGCTCAAATCTCAATAACACTCAAGAAAGCTTCCGTGACCCGGCCAGCGTTCGGAAACAGAACTTCAGTTCATAAAAAGTGAAGAAAAAAGGCTACGAAAACTGTAGTAGAAGTGTTGCTAAATAATGAATGCTCACCACTTAACAAGAATGGTGGAGCGGGCGCGACTGTCAGCCGGCACTCATCCTCGCTCGCGCTAATTGAGTGGGGCATCTCACGACGTTACACGACAACGCCACGGAATGTAAACACCATCGTAAAAACGACACTGTCACATTATTTCGGGTGCTTCATCAACGACTTCCTCGTGTAGCACGATTTAATCAAACGATTCAAAGTAAATTTTCAAACCTCGTTTCACGTACAGCAGTTTATCTAGTTTATGTTTTCCGGAAACACGATGTTGGAACGAATGATCAATGGACGATAGCAGATATTTTGCAGGAAATTGTAAATACGATATGGCGGGTATGTGGTTGTGTTAAAAAAGCCAACCACAACGATCAGTTTCTTTTAAACCTTTTTTACTGCCGTTCTGCGTCAGCACGTGACGTTTATTATAGATAACGTGGGGTATTATGTGTCGTGGCTAGTTAGTTTGTAGTGAGGTGTGATCGGCGGCAATACATCACGCGCCGTCGGGAGATATATGGGCGTTGTCGTCTATCGGTCGCCAGTCGCCATGAACGGTAACACATTGTCCGATGCTCTACGTCCCGCTTTTTGCAACATAAATAATGGCACAGCTCTTGTACCATGAAAAAGCTGCAGAACAAGCGTTAAGGACTTATATTTTTCAGTGATCTGATGCTTATTATTTGGAAGTACAGAAGAAAACAGTTTGCGTCCACCACGTCATGTAACATGGGACAGTCGCAGATAGAAGATGATTATCTTATTTTAAAGATAAAACTTTTGGAAATGACTCAGTACAAAGTTCAACAACGTCAAATAAAACGCAATAAATGGTTCTGCGACCTTCGAAGGGCGAAGGCGGTGCATCGATTTTCAGTGTCTAACAATAGTTCGGTCGATGGAATTGGAATGGATGGCGTAGATTTTATGTAGTCAAAAGTTCATGTGCTATGAAATAAAATGACTGTTTCAATCTGCGACCAGAAACTTGTAATTTCGAAATGGAATACATAAACGAGGAACATCAAGATCTAAAACTCGCCATCGTAACTAATTAAAATGAAAATAGAGCAAATGTAGGGCGCGTTTCAATAGCAAAACCGACAGTTCGCCGCGTTCAACTGTGTATATACTGTGATAAGTTGGTACAGGCACTAATCCGACTTATCTCACACGACTGGTCAATGCATCGATTCTGGATGTACATAACATAAACTTCTTTGTGAATACACAAGTTGTTAAATATGGGATTAGAGAAAAGACTGCGTCTGGCTTGGAGTAGGCAAAGCGCACGATGCGAAACGAAACCGGTTATACTTGTTTATTTTGCACGCATTCCAGGCGGCCAGGCGGGAGCGAGCGAGAGGCATCCCGGACGGATCAGGAACTCGATTCCTACGGCGCGCTGGCCTTGAATCCCAACTCTTCGCAGTGGCTGGTAAAAATATTGTGAAGTTGTGTAACGTGTGTGCCAAGAGATGTAAACTAACTACCATTAGAATCTGCGTCATTCGCAAAGAACTGCTGGTGATTTATGTTCCGTTAATGGGGTATTCCTTTCTTGGTTCGGCTGGTCTAAACAATCACCATGTGTTTCTTAAATTACTTGAAGCTATGTGTAGCAATAACGTGTTCAATTTGCATACTTGTATAACTATCGACTTGTTCGTTATTGACTTAGAATTGAATAATCGCTACTTGTTAGATTCCGTTTATACGTCTCGCGGTTGTTTCCAGAGTCCCAATTAGTTCTAAATCATAAAGTTGCTTTAGATTTTACCAGGATATATTAATCCTTACATAAGTTTGTAACGGAATTATCCAATCTTGCGTCCCTAGCAACCACATTGCAATCAAGTATGGCGGTTTGGCGTGCAGATGTGCGCGCTCTACATCTTTATATCTCATAACTTGTAAAGCAGGTTTCGAATCTCTCGACCAATAATGTCACTGCACTTCGTAGAAAGTTTTTTTTTTACTTCTTTTATGTATAAACCGGGAACATATTCTACATGGCGAGTTTATGAGTCATTTGGATGTGTCATTTATTTATAGACGGCGTGTCATTAGCGTAGGCTTTGTTTATGTTGCGGCGACTGAATCTATTTACGAGAAGCACGTCACCAGATACACGATCAGACCGGACATGAATTGGCAATGAATGCATTCATTATAATTAATAACTAGGAATTGTGGGAGGACTTATTTGCGTACAATAAATTAAGGGGGAGTTCCTAAGCCGACAATCCTCTTTCCTGTGAAATCCATACAGGTTTCGTGTCACGTACGCGATGAGAATTCACTTTAATTGGCAAATAATACGTAGGCCAATTAAGGATGCTAAGTTGGATGGAGGCGCGCGTGACGCGACTAGTGAACGTATTCAATTATGCAAACGTAGTCGTGAAAGAACAGCCCGAACTCTCCGTCTTCTCCTCTTTTATTGACCGTTGGGAACGGGCTGACAAAGTGCACTTCGACTCAGTTCCCCGAATTATGTAACATTTATAGTCACGTGTAATTCTCGTGCTCCCAACTCGACTTTCACACCTTTCACTGACTCGAGCAAAAAATTTATATTATATTCGAACACACTTTCTCTTCATATAACGACTACGCCGACGAGGGTTTACATGTACACACGTACAGGGTTCGTTTTTAATAAAACATTCGATATTGCACAAGGTAGTGAAACGGCGAGATAGCGACGCCACTGGAGCATCTGAGAGTCGCGACGACGACGCTCGCCCCGGGGACATCGCAATTGTCATGTAAAGCGTCGTCGGGGCTAAAGCGTGGCACATCGAGCCCGCGCCTCGCCTCCGGCTGAAAATGCACTTTTGCGAAGCGATTGCCTGTCGATCTAAGTTATTCAGCGAAACGGTGAGTAGCGACCTAAGTATGGATAACGATCTACTCTGACAGTGTTAAGCCCCAAGACACTCAGATTTATCGTCGACTGTATCGAGAGATGGATTGTGGAATAGTCTAAAAATCCATACGAGTAGCCTAAAATACCGTAAGCTACGTTAACATAAAGTAAGCAATCGCAATTACCAACTCGTCACGACGTCGTCGTGACGATTAATTGAAAGGTTTGTTGACTCTGTTGTACTTGAACGGATAGTAGCCGATACAATCGCGGTAAAAGCAAGTATTGAGGAAAGATGCCTGATGCGATTCATTGTTCTGGTCGCGGCTATGTATCAAATGGTTTCGCCGATTCGTGACCAATCACTTAGTACGGTGAGCCAATCTTATAGGGACATACTTTCATATTTTGCTGTAATTGTCCAATTTGGTTGTTCAATCGAAACGCTTATAAAGATTAAAGAGTCCATACTTTCGCATTTATCACTTTCAAGTGCCTGAGATGAAAGAGACATGTTTTCCTCAAAAATTTGGAAACAGAAAAATATATCATGCAAAAGTTTCAACATCTATCAATCTCTAAGCACCAGAAGTAATCAAAATCAACAGCGGAAAGCTGTTTACTGTCATGCGAGTATGATTTAGGATGGCAACTTGTCGAATGCGATACAGAAACCTCGAGCGGTGGCATAATTTATTGGTCCACGTAACTTAACACTATATGGCTATACCAACTTAGCAAATAGTGTCCTTATACGGCGACTAGGGCCGCTTGATCGTACTGATTGTCCGATACTGTAAACTGGAGTCGCTCAATATTGCCGTAAAGGGCCAGAGTCCAGACTAGACTTTCGCTATCGCGTAATAGTCTCGCACTGGTGGCGCGGGTGGCGGGTGACGTAACCGTGCGTCCGGCGCGCCGCGGCGTCGAATTCGGCACGTTGTGTACGTGAATCGTGATGCAAGCGAGGTGCCAAGGTCGAGGCTGATACTCGGCATGCAAATGAGCGCAGATAAGTCGCGCTCATTACACCCTACACCCGACGCCGGGGCCTCGAGCATCATTACGAGCCCTGTCGGAGCCGCCTTTATTTTATTAGGCGGATGTGTCGAGAAAGGAGGTTAATGTCGTCGAATTACACGCATTGTTTCACCTAGCCATTGCCATGGAAACAACGGATGTTGCGAGCCTATTTTGCTTACGATTACACCCGGGCGAAAAATTACTGCTGAGCCATGTTTACATGCTATGCTATTTTCTTTTACTGAGAAAAAGCATTTTGAAGCTTACTGGGTCTGTATAACCTATATGCTCAAAGTTTAGCTGCCAGAAATCAGAGTGGCTACTGACATAAGGAAGAACATAAAGTTTTTTAACAATAAAATGGACTGAACTTAAGAAAATAACTTTGGAGCTATTTACGTGATTTTCCACGTTGGTGGTGGAGACGTGTCTCTCGGGCCTCACCGTTTAATTAAAGGGCGGCGGGGTGAGGGAGCCGAGGAGCAGGGCATAATGGCGGCGCAATATCGGATGGAAATGCGCGGCATGTAGGAATGCGCCGCGCGCCGCCCCTCCTCATTCGCGAACGATTCGTGGTATTTTTTATTGACGACTCTGGAAATGCTATAGTGGGAATAGTCCATTCGATCTCCATTCTACTAAAATCATGCCCGGAAAAGACCTCCACTAATGAATATTAAGGGGTAATTTCTCCTATTGTGTTGATAAAATTTAAGAGAATTATAGAATGATATTAACTGAAAGTGGGATGAAGGTTTATGTCGGCGAGAATACCATTTAAAAATATACTTTACCTAATGGACACGGCACGACAATATTTTTCATCCGCACTCTGCGCTCGGCGGAAAGATTAAATTTAGAGTGACGTTTTTAGAAAGCACAAATTTAGCGGACATCGCTGAAAAATGATTTTCAGCGTTTGTAACTGGTCAAATGTAACTGAAGCATTTGGAGGGGAAAAATGCATACTTAGATTGCAAAATAAATGGAAGTTATTAGTCTTATTTTAAATTAATGTTGTAATATCGTGTTGTTGGCTAAGTGCATGAAGTGCGCACGAAGCCAGCCCGAGTGCAATTTGAACGGCGAGTGGCGAAATCTGAGAGCGAACGGAACGTGACACCCCACTTATCACGCAACGAGAAAGTTGGACATCTTATTAAAATCTGTTATTTATAACTGCGTAACGACTCTAGATTCCGGTCTTCATAAAAGAATCATACAATCGCAAGTCTTAACACAACACAACGTTCCGCATGGTTGGAGATTTTTGATTGCTCCATTTGCTGCGAGCATTTGAATTCTTTTCTTTAAGTTTTTCGCTACACTTCAAGATTCAGAAGACATGAAAAAATACTGCATGCATAAACATATGCCCATTAATAAATCAACGCGAAGAAGAGAGCCACCAAAAACCCGGTACAATTAAAACGAGAACGACAATTTATGCAGCAATTACTTGAAGCATGCTGGCGTTCAATCCAGGTCAGATTAAGTGATTTTTAAAAACTAATGCAAACGATAGCACGCGACGAGTGCGCCCACAACGCTCACTGCTGCACAAACTTAATGAACGCTCGCTCGCAAAACGCAACCCTGCCCGATGGATCGTACATTCAGTCAGAGGTCCTAAATTGAGCTCCATAAATACTCGTAATGAAATGTCTTCATTAGTGTTCATTATCTCCTTTGCTCTTTAAGGATTTATTACGTTAACATATTAAGATTTTCCGTCTGACTAGTCAAGTCGCCGCCCTGTCTAATGAATAAACATTTGATAGATAATAGCATTTCAAATGCATCGAGATCTGGATGATGTCCAATTAGGCGTTAAACATCGTTCAGACGATGAATGACTTTATCAGAACCAGTTTGATCGTTTCTGTAAATATAAATCCTTTTCCAATTACAGATTCTAAGTGAACCACGTAGGCAGTAAACATTCCATAGTTAATTTCTCGTCATTGCAGTCTCAGAGGCAGGACGGACGGAGCGGACAGACATACGTATATCTACAATAATGAATCACGTAACGGTGCCTGCTATTCTAACAGAGCCCGCCGTCTCGGCCACGTCTACTTACCTATCTACAATGCGTGAAGGTTCACGAACAATCTCCAGTCTGAGATTGGTGACCTTGTTTATAAATCAGTGTACAAAATAGACTTCTAGGTTAATTATGAGACTATTTTATTTCGCTTTATAATTACATATAACGTGATACCATCTCTGAGTGTGATTTATCTTATAATTACACGTTGTACATACTCGTCATGATTGGCATAGCAGATACTAATTATTATGTGCTGGATGAGATATACGGCTTTGTAAGAAATATTGAGGAGTTCGTTGAAGCTATATTCTCTCTTGCTTGCTTATTTAGTGCAGTTCGGTGTTTAGCAGTCCATAAAGTTATCCGACGTTATGAAACAAGTCCAGCTTGGCGCACAACGCTAGCCAGTTGAGATTACTGGCGGGTGGCTTTTAAATGCCCCCAATGCCCTGAATGTTCAGCAGCGAAACACTTGGCGGGCGAGTTTTGAAAACCTCTCCAGAAGTGCCCAAAGCAATAGCTTTTGCTCCAGATTAGTTAGCAGTAGTTATGCTCATTTGCGAAACGGCCGAGTTGAGGTGATCGGAGTTTATCAAAGGATTCTTGCATCCATTTTCGGAAATGTTTATAAAAGGCAATGAATTCCCTTTGGTTATCGGTAAATTCGCTGAAAGATCAATTCAAATGAGTTCCAAAAATAAAAAAATATAGGTCAGCGGGAAAATTTCACAATATCGTGCGTTTACAGAGTACTGATTGTTGGAAGCGATTTATACTTTCCAAGAACTGAGTATAGGGATTTCAGCACGGTACTTCGCTAATTTCGTACTATGCGCGTTGTGTAATAATATCTTGTTTAAACTAGACGGCCAGAGTGATAATCATCGGCGGGTTACATAAATTCGTTTACACCGGGATATAAAGTTGCGTGATTTCATTTGAGTTTTCTAAGTGGAAGTATTTCGTCTTCAGCAGCGAGTTTGCTTACAATTCAGTTGTGCGATGAAAGCGAGCGCGTGGGTGGACGAGTTGGTTGTGTACTTCTATTTCGAGTGTTGAGCGCGGAGTGGCGGCGTGGCGGCGACGGCCGATGCATCTATCACTCCCACGTATGGCAACTATACTGCAAGCTGTGCGAACAGACCACCTGAACCCACGCACACTTTCACTGATGCCCTTTACATAGCACATTATTATGCGTTGTAACAAATCTACTTGATCCTATTAAAATAAAAGGATAAGCAGACTTGTTCAAATACAATTTTAATTTAGGAAAGATAAAAAATACAGCTAGTTATAAAAAAACTACCTAGCACGCACTCAGTTTTAAAGTTTATGCACTTAGATGGACAATAATGAGTTTACCACACTGTAAGAACGGGAACAGGCGTCAGGGTAGCAGGTCGATACCGGAGTAACCTTGAAGTTGTGCTCTGAAGCAGTAGAAACGGCGGCAGCGCAGATCTCAGAGTTCACTAGGACAGCTCAGCAGCAAGACAGTGCAGAACTCAGGGCCAGACGTAGGACAGCCCTGCGAGACCAGTAGACGGACAGGCACGTAGTGGGAGTGGGGTACGTGGGAGTAGAAGTCCCAGGAGAAACTTTCGTTGGATCCCCTGGACAGTTTAAGAATCTCACCGCCAAAACCAAGCTGCTCCCTGATACCCTCAAATCAGATTTTTCGAGTCGTCTTTTTCAGCCGTCCGTCAGCTCGTTTCTCCCAAAGTAGTCTTCCTCTTTTCAAATCTTAGTTTTCTTAGTGTGGCCATCATCTCAACTGACAAGTGTAGTCGGCCAGGACATATACATGAGTGCGTAAAGAATTTTATAATTTAATTTAATATTAAGTTATTTAATAAACAATCATAATAATCTACAAAATATAATGGCTAAACACATATTGATAAAAATAATTTAAATTATACAAACCAAAAAGGGAAATCATAGAGCTAGACCATAGACTGAGCAGAAAGAGAATTAAAAAAAAAACTGACAGTTTGACAATTTGACGCTTGACGTAAATATCACAACATGAAAATTATAATAATATTTTATTTCAGCTATTTCCAAGTTAAAGAATCGTATTTAAATCGATTTGCTGAATGTAGATATATAAACAAATAAAAAGCATGATAAATAGTATTATGAATGATGAATATGAAGCGTAAGTATAGCATAATACTATAGCGTGCAGGTATTTCACAGCGTGCGTAGGTTTTCTGATTATGGATATTTAAACAAAGACTGCTATAAATAGTGTTAATCCGTTAAGTTAGGTTTTTTTTTCAAAAAGAGTTTAATAATTTCGTAGCTCCGAAAATGGTGGCTAGCTCGGTAAGTAATTAAGCTATATATGCAGCATAATCGTTAAATAAATTGTAATTAAAACTAATCCCAATGTTACAGGTTACAACACGCCAACTTGGATATCACGCTATTTTATGAGTCAAAAGTTGTAATGTAATTATTTTATAAAAAATGGTAAGAGAATGACTTAGTCAACCGTAACAGAGTTGTTCACTAAGATGAAGTCACTGTCTAGTTGATTTCGCAAGACGACAGCGACAACGTATCTTTGCATGACATAACCACTGCCAGTTCTATTAAATAAATTGATGCAAGCACGCTATATATTTACCTACCTAACACTAAAAATACCGAAATGAATATTAAAAGTAGTATGTCTCTGCTAACGCCTACGTCATGAGTCGCGGTCAGTGTTTCATGGTCGTTTTAATGTCAGTAAATTGAGAGTCGGAGGTGATGCGATGAGACGTTCGCGAATCCGGTTTGACAATACGACGCATCGGTCGCCAGGTAGATATCAGCGGCGCCGCGTGGGTGATGTTAAGTGAATAAGGCAATAAGCTCGGTTTAATCAACACAACACGTAGCCTAATCAAATATGACCCCCTCGTCATATCGCGTAATTGAAGGCTTAATCACGGGAGACGTTTCGCGAAAGGCGCGGCGGCGCGGGACGGGGATGAACCGCGGGTTTGTTTGATCAGCCCACGATTACGAACGTACTGACGCGGTGACAACTTTTGTGGGATAACATTCGGTTTGTTTATTGAAATACTTACACATCCTACACTTAATAAGTTGATTGGGACGGAATTTATCATTAATAATTAATCAATGTGAACAGTAAACGTTACAGAATGCTACCCTGTGGTATTCCAGGAAAAGCAAATAGTTTATATTTGATATTAAGTTCAACTTCGGTATTTCCTCCTTTCTGAGTCCAATAAAATATACGTAGAAAATATCATTTGCGTTCCTACTCTGTAATAACTGAAAACTAACATCTGTAATGCCTGCCAAAAGGCAATGTGTGCATCGAGATAATTAAAACCAAAATTGCATTAGCTCACCTAGCAATCGATCGCTTTATTAGCTTTCTCACAACAGACACAACACTTTTATTACATCAAGGGAAAATCGAATAACAACACCGTTTCAGGTTTCAGTGATGAAAGAACGAAGTTTTCGCTTTACCCGATTAGGCGAGCGGCGGTCCAGTGGACGGCGGGGCGGTTGCTCAAAGAGCCAGCACTAGTGCGCCTCACAAAGCCGTTGTTTACTTTTTCGTTCCCCCAGTTAAATATCTGGACGCTCCATCGCCGGTCAACAGTATAAGCGGCGTTCTCCGTCGTCGAGATGCTTTTTATCGTGCAGATTAGCGCTGGAGCGACGTACGATGCACTATTTCGCATTCTACGGGGGATTATTTAAAGTTTCCTTGAGCTACAGCTCCGTCCAAGTGCGGTTTAATCTCTAAGCGCGGATAGAAACTGTTTAGGGTTGAAATGCGTGCACATGTGTACTCTTTCGAGCGTTATTTTTTAATATTTCAAAATGAAATGTTATGAAATTTTGGACTGCCAAATGTCAAATGGGTTATTGTCGAAATGTTGATGTTGATCAAAATATTATTTATACCTCTTTTTAGGAGACCTTCACCTAACTTCTGAGTTTGTGAATTTTGAGCAAAATTACAAACAGCGAAGCATGTTTTCTAGTTCTGATAGATAAGTTACTCAACTTTATCATCATCTACATAGAAAAGCCCGAGATTACCGATTAATAAGGTAATGGCATCGAAGCGAGAGCATTGTGGAGTGCAGACAGTGTGGAGGCGACGGCGCGATACCACGATACCACCAGGGCGGACAAAGCCCGCACAATGTACGACGGCTCATTGTTTAGAGTCTCGGACTAAACATCATGGCCGGCTTTAAGCGAATTACCTACTGCAGCCTCACACATGTAACTTGATGTATACTACATGACGTAGATACTAGATAGCTAGCCGTGATATATGGACGGTAAGACTGCAATCCCGGATTTCTTTTAAGATTAAACACAGCCACACAGGCTTTGTATATTGATGATGTAATTTATTATATTTGGGACTAATTAGCCTGATTACTGTGGTACCTAAAGGCAAAATCTTTTCCAATTCGAATTATTGGGGAAAAAGTATGGATTAAAGTGTCAAAATAAGAATTAAGAAGCAAGAGACGTATTTATTGGCATCAACTATCAGACTAGACGGCCGATTCCGAAGATAATGTTACTTGCAAAAATAGAAAAAGATCTAAATCAAATTCAGCTACAGCCGACTGTCTGAATTTCTCCGTGGCAATAAAATGTACGATATAAAAACACTAGTGCTGGTAGCAAAAACAGGCTCATCGCTTTACCGCCCACATTGTGCATTGACGTATTGCATAGAGCTAGCCGGCATCGGCGATGTATCCTAGCCGTAACGTTAGAAACATGACCATATTGAATAGCGCACGCGGGATGGCAGACGTGGAAATCTTTACCAGGCGCACTGGCTCGCTCTCGATCCCAGTGCGTTTTATCTCTTGATCGCGTTATTCAACCAAGCATCAAAGGAAAATACGAAGGGAAATAGGTATTAAGAAACGAGAAAACGCCTTCTATTTATCTGTTTTGATTTGTTAAGCAAACGGTTTGTTGAATACAAAATAATGAATAACATTTTAGGAGAGCTAATGAAATTTTTGTTCGCGAGGAAAATACTGAGAGTGATAACGAGCTAGGTACTTATATTTAGCCAAATAAACGGACGGTGTTATTTGGAGAGTCGAACCAGTGGACATAATCGCGATAAGGCCCTCCGGCCCGAGGCGATGCAGCGACGCGCGGCGGAGGTGCGTGTTTACATGTCAGTTTTAATTTTTATCGCCCTCCATTCGCCCGAAATACCAACCTACCTACCCGTTATCACGTCATTCTACCGTGTTGATAACGCTATAGCACGTAATAGCCGAGCAAACTTACCGATAAACCGTTTTATTTGGTGCAAATCGATGTAAAATATTCATGTTTTCACTGACATTAAATTTGCTAACGAACACAATTTAATTCTAACCTGCTGTTCATTTGAATACGCGGAATATTACAAAACTGGCGAACATAACGCAGCATTAGGTATTTAGTTGTACAGTTAATGCGTCGTTATCGTTATGCTTGCCTCTTTAAAACAGCCCGTATGTACATAATGTAATTTGTGTATGTGGGGAACAAGTTAAGGCTGCGAGTCATCGTCCTGCTCATTATGTTAGCACTATGCCAATTCCCATACAATAGTAGACGAACGACGGCGACGGCGGCGGGGATGACGTCACTTCAGGCTAGCCTTGGGATTGAGGTCGGCGAGCGGAATAGAGGCGGCAAAATGTCGCCTTGAGGGGTTGTTTCTTGTTCGACCGGAAAATCGCAGCTGCATAAGTTTTTGGAAGTATTTAGATACTGTAAGCCCTGTCCGATTCCTTCCCATTAATAAGAAAAATTGTATGAAAACTCACCTTGATACTGTCGTAGCAGGCGGTGACTCTTCCATTTTGCACCTCCACGGTAGCCGGAGGATGCGCAAACTTGCATTCGGTGTCGGGTCGCGAGCACTTATTCCGTTGGAATTCGCGGCACACTTCAAGCTGCAGCCAACGTGAGTCCTTGCCGTTTAAGAGGTTATTCATGTTCACCATGGTGGCCATTGCTGCCATAAAATTCAGGGGCGGTAGATGCGCGCGCAGTTACGCAGAGCGAGTGCGGCGCATAGGCGGCGGGGAGCGAGCGCGCCCGCGCGCTCTTAGCAGGCACTGGTCACACGGAGGGAGAGACTGCTGCTGCTGCACTGGCTTGCGATCGCGCACCCTCACTACACTACGACACACACGCACGGGACGCGGTTCCGCGGCGATTCACGCGCGGCTACCACGCTAGGTACCTACTTACTAGTTGATTAATCTTACAATTAAGTTAGAATTAAAGACACCGACGTTGCAAGCTTATTTAGGCGAGTATTAAAATATTATTATCACACGCGTTCTTATCGATGTTGACGGTTGAGTTTAGTAGAGGGCGAGCGGTGCTTGGTGCGCGAGCATGGCGGCGGCCGGTGCGGGTCTGGGCAGGCGACGGTGGGGCGCGTAAAAAGCTAGATTAGCGGCTCGGCGGTCAGCGAGCAAGCCGGTGCGGTGCGGGGCTCAACTCTGCGAACAACAAAACACACTGGTTACTCTCCGGGCGTTTCGCCCCGGAGCCAAGCACAAGCGGCTACCGGGTTAGCAAGCTCGCGCGCGCGGCGGCCGCTCTTAGGCCCGCGCAGGCGACGGCCCCGCGCTGCCGAGGCGCACGCGCACACCTCGGCGCAGCGCGGCGCCCTCACCGGCAGCAGATCTTAGGCAAACATTATTTCAGGTCTCGTTCTGTCGCTTGTTATTTGCCAGCCACATGATGCATTGTGAACACTATCAGAGGTGCGCAAGAGAAATTAGCAGTTATCAATATTTTAATTTGGATGCTGGCTATTTAGGCACTAGGCAGAAAGGTACCTTCATACCGTAGAACGTCGCCTCCAACCTGCTACCCCCATCATCATCCTACTTACTAGTTAAAACTTCAATGACATGAAGGGACAATTTAGGTATGATGATGATATCATAATGAGGTTTTTTATATGCAAATGATACCCATTTAAGTAGTTAATGAGGTCATACCTATCATTTTTTGTTTGGCATTGATTATATTACAGAAAATACATACTTATTAAAATAAACAAACATGTACCGCAATGACAATCGTTCTTAATTTTTGCTCATAAGCCCATCTGCCTCATTAACTTTAAAACGAACATACCGCATAATAAATAGAGATAAATCATTCAAGGTGCCTTTACGTTTTCCCAATCATAAATATTTTTGAATTTCATAATCAAACTCACCACTACAAAGATTGCAACAAACAAAACATCCGTTATCCGCTTCAGCATTTATTGGCAACAAAATCCAAAACCTTTGAACAGCGGAAGAGCAGGTTTTTGACGTCAATCTTATCAGAATAAAACTATGAAAAGATGTAAGTGTTTTCACGGCGGCAACGGCAATAAGTGTCAGGGGAATCATCGCACAGAAAAATTCTTTGTGTGGGCGAAGCCACTAGACACGTGGAAACGTATAACGGGCTGAGGCCGGGAACAGGGAAAAACTCGTGAAACCAAATCCTATCGTAATGCGCTATTTAAAGCATAACCTGGTTGAAAATAGCTCGGTGTGCGGCAACGCAACGTCGCGCTCTTCACCGTGCATAAATCTTCAAATTTTATTTTCAACGTAGATGCATCGGGACCGTTTTCACGTGGTGTGAATGCGCTTCGCACGAGCCAACACAATATATCCCTAACAATTCACGTTTGTTTTGAATTCTTTCTTAAACTTAGACGCTTCTTATTAGCGGGCGTTTGAAATAGTGGTTTTATACGTATTTATTACAGCAAATTGTTAAAATGGTACCCAATTACTCTGTAAATTAGCCGGCGTGAAATTAGATTGTACTGTGTAACAAGGAAACAGGTAACAATGATTACGAAGTGCTGTGGTTGACCAAATCTAGTTACGTCGAGGCTCACGATGGTAATGGTCATTTTCGTCCGTTGTGGCTTACATTAATCAATATTATTTGGTCATTTTAATTGGCAATGTGTCCTTGGAAGATATACTTTAAGTAAAACTGAAGAATTTCAAAGATATGCGAAACTACAATTGTATAATAAATAAATTTGGTACGCTAGTAGAACCTTGATGTTTTTGTTTTTCTAATCAAACACGAGAACATAATGTTCGGTTACTGTTTACAAATAAAAATATCGTTAGTAATACACCTACATAACTACATCATAAATAAACGCAAACCTTTGAAGTTGTATAGTTTTCCGCCGTCATGATTGCAACCTATCAAGTCCAACCCCTTGGAAACGTACACAAAGCAAATGGACGTCCTTTTATTTTCTACATTTAAACCAGAAATTGAGAATGGTGGTTTCAAATGATATCGGCGACCGATTCTTTTCACGTCGGCGCCGATCTCTGGGAGATTCCTTCGGTGCTCGACACGCACGGGGAAGACATTCAATAACCCAGTGAAAAGATTACCAAGAGCAATCAGACGGAAGCGAATCTAAATAAGAATCTCGTGAGAGCGGTCGGGGACAGGGAGGGCGCAGGGGGGGGAAAAACAGTCGAGCGGGCCTTTGTGAGATCGCCGATTCGATCAAGTTACCATCGATAGTATCATGTAGATTTAATAGTTAGGTAGCTGAAAAGCGCGGCAGGGTACTTAACATTTTAATTTCACATTTTCTCATAAATGGCAACCAGACCATTTGCCCGCATCCACGGTCTCGACCGGGACTCGAACCTGGGTCTCCCACCGCTAGGGAGGGCGCTCTGACCATTGAGCTATCAAGACAATAAGAATGCGAACACTTCGCCTGGAAACCTTAACGAAAATTTTACCAGAGGTATAACGTTCCTTAACAGGAAATATTTCATGAAGAATAATGTAACTTCGAACTGTAATAAATCAATTTAACGTCGTTGAGCAAGAAATTCTTCTGCTTTTCATTTAAATGGTGGATACTTTGGTATTTATTCATTATTATGAATATTTTTGGAATTTACGGATAATGTTACCCAACCGCACTTTTCATTTTATTTCAACAATAGACACCACTTTCAGTAACGAGCACAACGAAATTTTGCAAGCAGAAAAGTGAACGCTTAAATATCAATTCTTGAAGGCTTTATAATTTGCGATTGAATTGGGTTCAACAGAAATCGGGGTAAGGTCGACCATACGCGTGGTGCAGCTGTTGAAAGGTACCGCTTAATTCTTTACCTTCACCGATAAATGGTTCTGGTACTTTATTTTTTGTGCTTTATGTGACGCGATTGTGTGAAGCAAGATTGGTAGCAATTATTTTGTAATTGCCGCATACTTTCAGGTACGTAACATTTAAGTGTGAAGTTCTAATAAGCGTGTAATTAGTTTTCCAGACTGAAAAGGCTATAGAATCGATAATAATGCTTTCAAGCTCGTAATTTTAGTTTTAATTATTTTTTTATAATATCCGAATTTTACACAAACTTGACATTAATGCCAACGCGTTCATGCAACTGCAAACAATATGCCAGTAACTTCAAATCTAGGAGGAAAAGAGAAATTCCAGGGAAAGAAAAAGTAACAGGAAACAGCGAACTACCCGTCTGTTTTTCAAAAACATTTAAAAGCCATTCTATTTTAGTAAGGTCGAAGAGTTTTTCAAACGTAGGTACCCGAGGAAGCACCAGGAAGCAAGGACTCGAAATCTACTGCTATAAGGCAATTTTCATTCGTACTTCTTGGAACACAACATGAAATTCCAAGGAAGGATTGCTTCTCTCCTGGAATATCTGGAAATTCATTTCTGAGAAAAAAACACGGTCGAACGAATAAACCCGTCCGATGAAAGCTGGTCAAACGAACTAACAAAACAGAGGGAAAACTTGGGTATATTCAAAATAAGAAATAATATAATAATAATTCGCGTTATTTTGTTCTGTATTATTAAAACAACGGTGGTGAAGCGTGTCCTCCTTCCTTATCGTTGGCGGCTAGACTTATCGCTGCCGGAGATGGCAGTGATCAACTAGAGCGTTCAGTTGAACGATAAAAAGTTGCCGAGACAGCAAGGCCGACGAACAATGGTAATACAGCCGTAGAACAGGGCAGCCATGATCGCTAAGTGACCTTGGATTGTGGTGTCGCGGTTCGCCGCAGACGCAGTCGCAAAAACCACCACCGTGTTTACCTTCGATATGCTTGATCGGAGTTCAGTCTCGCTTAGTGCACTCTCAGATTTATCATTATCTGCATCTAGATTTACATACAATCGATTTGAAGCATTTCACTGTGTGCTGCGTGTGACCAAATTGGATTAATCGCTTGATTCTGGGCTTTTCCAAATGTTTTATTTCCTCCTTCCTTGACAGCGGAGTATAATAATAATAATGTTCGTAAGTAGGGATATGGTGTGACCAAAATTGATTTCAAACAATGTTTTAATTTGCAAGGCGTTATTTCATCCAGGTTTTAATTTTTCACATGCGACATTTCCATCAATCTAAACCGCGATTGCGAATTGTAATAACGTTCAAGGGCAAATTTTCTGCCTCATATAAATGCAATTTTAAGTCATAAATCTTGTGACGATGGTTGAAAATTGAACGGTTTTGCTTAGTTTCGCATGTGTTCGGTTGCGTCGAAGTGATGTCACCGTTTGTTATTCCTCGCATGGCTCCATATTCGTTGGTCAGCGAGCGCAGTTGTTGACTCACATCGTTAAGGAAAAAAGTGTTATCAATTACTTAGAAGGATGTTTACAGAAGTTAATTTTATGACTGAAATGCAAACTGGAACATTATTAGTTGAACCACTATATTGGGCGTTGGCAACTGTTAGTTCATTTAAGCTTAAGATATATTGTTGATTGGTTTTAATTTGAGATATTCTCAACAAAACCCATGGGTTCAGAGAAAAAATGTGTTATTAGGAACCGGAATCCAAAGCTACTTTTTTTGGATGCACTCAAACTTATCAGTCAACAAAATCAAGTTAATTTACATAGGAAATAAGATTGTCATCACAATTTAATACAAATTCTATGCAGCTCTAACTAAATGGTTTGTTGAACACGTAGGTGAACCATGGTAGCCAAAACAAAGGCTATTGTTTACCGTGTGCGAGGCAAAGCAGATCGCAACTAGCGCTACTTTCGCATTCGGGACGTGCACGAGGCACATTTAGCAGTCTCAGGGGACGTCGGCGGACTGGTAATTAGCGAGAGAGGCGAAAAATTTGCGACGGCTTAAATTTACGAGGCGCAAATTACACGATTCCGACGCTATCGCTGCTGCACGCCCGTTAATGTGCACGCCTTATCGAACGTGGAGCGAGGGCCTGCCGACCTGCCACGGCTCTCACACTCTACAGATCGAATCGACCCCACAATACACCAATTCTAATCACACCATGATTATTCATTACATGGAATTACACCCAGAAAAAAATGATTTCGAACCAGGATTTGGACGCTTAACGTTTGGGAGCAGCTTATGCGGTCTGCCAGATAGTAGAAGATTTTATTGGTATGAGAATATAATATTTTGATTTAATAATTTTATTATAATATAAGAATTTTGAGCCCAAAGGCCTTAAATTACAAATTACTCGTTTAATAATTGACCCGCGTCCGATATGACTTTGCAAATGCAATGATGCGGACTTTGGTGAATGAGGATAAAAGGATAAACAAATTATGCACACAGACACAGGTCTAAAGCGTTGTACGGAGACAGCAGCAGAAGATTACAGATTGTGACACACTTAGATAATGGGATAGCGAAATAAAAGAACCAACATAGACCAGACCAGAGTAGAGCAGACAAGAATGAAAATTTCTGCACTGACAACAGCCAACTCTTAAATTAAGTATGATGCAATGCTACAATGAAAAGGCGTTTCTTATAGATCCATGAAACACAGATGAATGTTATCAAGGAATTATTGGCAATAAAATGATTGATCCAGCCTGTTTATTTCTTGGTAAGTTGGATATCTTCTAGTAAAATTAAATATAAAATCCATGTTTTAAAAGCTGCCCCTACAAACATGAAACTTACAGGAATAAAAAATGAGTTTGGGAAGATATTTTTTGCTTAGAGACGACATTTTTGCCGTCAGAATTTTTCCAAAAACGGACTTCAGACTTTCAAAAACCAGAAATGGTTTAAAAACTTCCATAACAACGGCGCAAACAAAATACGATTATCAATGGATATATTTGGTCATATACCTACCTAATTAAGTTAGACTGGTTTAATTTTACCCAGATAAGATAATTATACTGATAAGTGGAAGCTTATCGTTGACGTTTTAGGTTTTGTTCAATCCTTCTTTACCCGAGTTAGCCATTGTATCCTTGAAATCGTAATTAAATGTCAGAGTTTCCTTGTTTGGCCAATTTGCAAAATAAAAATCCCATTCAGTTTTGAAACGAGTTTTGTGTCGGTCTGTAATAAATTCATTTCGGTTTCATTTCTTGTAAAGGACAAAATGTAGATGACGGCTTCTAGGTATGTCACAATTGGTATTTAATTTGTGTTACTACGATTCTTTGTCACTTTTGGGACAGTTTGTCTGCGACTTAGAGATTTTTTCTTTGTCGCCGTATCAGTTAAAGCATACCGTCTTCAGTCGGTTAAACCATAATCAGATATTAAAATAATTCTGTTTATTTTAAGCACATTTTAGTGCTCAAATCTGGTGTGATAATTTTCATTTTAAGCTCTGTATTAAGAGCTAAAATGGGGCAATAATAATAATGCAGAGCGAGCCCTCTATTGACACACGTTTTTATTGTTGAGCAGGTAGCAGGGCCAGCTGTTACCCTCGTAGTAAAGCGTTGCAAACAAACCATTCCACGTTTAAATGGATGAAGCCCTGCCATTTTTAAAATTAACATGCTTATATCTCATTTTTCAGTTTTTAAATCACAATTTAGACTTCTTATGTAACCCAATTAACAACTTTATTTGCATATTTGGTTACTTCGTCTCATATTATGACTTATTTATCATCGTTTCTGCTAACAGTTACGACTGTAACGGATAAGTTTTGATTGTCTTTATCGTCTTTATCACAGTAAATGACATCACCAGCTTAATTTGCAGTTTTAAAAGAATAAACATCGACGCATGCACTTATCATTTCGTGAAAAATCACTTTTATAATACAAGTTTGTTGTCGGGATACAGTGGAACATTTTAATACTTATTATCTTCGAATCAACGCTGTGTTGTGTTGTTTCAGAGATAAGATAAAACCCACGTAATTTCTCGCAGAGATAATGATAAAAAGAACTTGCCAGTTTTGGCTTATCTAACAATTCAGAAAATTGAGGATTTGTCTTGGATGATTTCACTGATTTACCAGATTTCAAGTGAATGAAAATGAAGTTTATTGAAGAAAAAAAAATCTTTTTCACATCGAAAATTTAAAATTATTTGTAAATATTAATTCTAAGATTAAATAATTTTAATATGAAGACAACATTTATTACAAGTAATACAAAAGTAGAAGTTCAGCATGAACTTAACATCGACTTACACAAGAAATACTTACATGTAAGTATTACAGAAAAGCAACATCTATAGAGAAATTTGAATTAAGAAAAATTAGTTACATCTTAAGCTACGAAAGAAAAATAGCCAAATGCACTATTAGAAGAAATTGAATGATGAAGGAGTTAAGCTCCATCAGGGATTAAGGGAGACTACTTAGCGTAACTTTTACATTATGGGCAATATCGATGAAAGCTTTAACTTGGGTTTATCGTGCGTGTAGCGCAGGCCGCTCTGCACCTAGCAGGTTTGAACCAAGGCGAAAGCTCTCATGCGGCGGAGCGAGCGGACCCAGCAGCATTGCCCACTAGTAACATACCGCTCGCTCCTACTCTTGAAAACTTTTCCGTCGAATTTCGGAAATCGCCGGCGGTTTAACTCCAACCACTCCAAACAAAGACAAACACAAACGAGACAGATGGGTACGAAACACGATTGCCAAAAACACACTAGCCTTAGATAGATTCACAAACTTTCACGATTTATACACTTTGTCGCGAGTTCCGAATTTCGACGAGATTATGCCGCATTTAATAGAATGAGCGTAACACTTACATGATGAGGGATAAAACAAGCCGGGTAAGGGGGTGTAAAATGTCCGTAAGTTAAAACATAGCAAGTTGCACGTAAGTTAGGAGAAACGTTTCGCCGGTAGCGTAGAGGTCGCGGTTCGCGGCCACAGCGGGGCGGCACGCGTCGTGTTCGGAGCACGAGTGCGGTGCACGGAGCAGCGCGAGTCACACAAGCACAAGCGGAGTCGGCGGGCGACTGACGGGAGGCGAGTGGTGCGGCGCGGGGTCTGCCGTGCGCGCGCACCCCGCGCCGCCGACCCCGCCGCGCTCCCCGCGCCCCGCGACCGACGCCAGCCGGCCGCCTTATCACACCGCGCGGCGCGCCGCTTCCTTTCTCCTCATGCAGTTGCGAGCTTTTCGCCACTGCCACACTTCCGCCCGCCCCCGTCGATTGTGTAGAGTTTTAGCCGGTCAATGTGTTCCACCGATTATTTCCACTTCTTGAGCACAAGACATTCTTTCTAACGACGTTCATGTGTGAAAACATTTTTGTTTCGCTTAAAACAGAAAATTGTAAACCGACGCGCGACGTGGTAAGTTATGGGCCAACATTTGCCAGTAGCGTGAATCACCACAATTTGGGGTCGAACTAAGTTCGACAATACATTGAAACCGCATGGACAAATGTGCTGATTTACCTTTTCGAAAACCAAATTCGCCGAGATTGCCAAAATACAAGATGGAGAACAAAGGATTTGATTGCAAGTTTGCAACATGTCCGGTAAGTTTAAGTTGTCCATGGCGGGTATTTCGAGGGGGAAGGGTACCACGTGTGCAAGCGAGCTAGCAACAGACTCCGGCGCAGGCAAAGAGCGGCGAAAGTGCGCCGCGGAACGAGTTTGCGTGGCGCGTGACCTGCCCGAGGACACGCTTGCCTCCCCTCGCCCTCGCAAACTAACGTGCACTCTAATACAACACATCTCATGCCATTGTTGTTTAGTTGTCATAACTCGGATCGAAAATATTCCCCAAAGCGGGCGGAATTAGTTCTATATAATCCAGATGATATACAAATACACAATAAATATACCTTCCAAAAATTTTTTGGTGTGGTGTAGTGTAAGTGGCAATATTTTAGAAACTAATTCTAAACTTTCACGTACATTCTCGGTTTGTATATCTACTGAAGGATTAAGAATGCCTAACAGATTGTGCTCAAGTTCCTCACTGCGCTTTTTACTCAGTAGTTCCATGAGCTAGGAGCTCACCCCGTTGTGATCATATTCGCTATCTACGACTGTTGCTAGTCTATCTTCACAGTCCAAACTAAGTTTATTTATTGATGTGGAACATCTATAGGCGCGGGTAGATCTACATAATATTCGCCACGGTTTACAACAAGCCAGCTGGTCTCGGGGCACAGCGTTGGGTTACAATCCCGTGACGTGACTTCGAGTTCGATGCCAGCATAAGGATTTTCTTTTTTTGAATCGAATCATTTTGTTTTTATTTACTTTTATTTTATGTTTGTATTTTATATTGACTTTTTTTAAACATACTACTTGTACAAAATAATTTCGATGTTTCACATCTGCCAGGTGTCCCATAACGGCTCACTTTTTTATGACTAATGATATAACTTGTGGACTCTATCATCACCTAGCTACCTTGCCTTTTCCCTACAAGATAAGGTCGGCTTCTAGCTTTTCTTACCAGACAATTCAACGAACTGTGTTACCAATTTACCATTCTGATATAAGTACTTAGAATAAAGTTAGCATACTCTATCTATAAAGACTTGAATGAATAAGATTTGATTAAATGTTTCTCATTAGTCCAGCTACTGCGATATGTGTCAATAGCTCGGCTCGGTGCTGGCTGGCTGGTTGGATGTCTGGGCGAGGCGGCGGGCACGAGCGTGCAGCGGAGCGGGCGCAGGCGGCGGCAGTCACGAATGCGACGTGTGCTAGTTTTTGTGGCGCGCACGCCACCAAGCGTGACGTCTAAAAGCTCGTTTATACGCTTCTTATAGTCGTTTGACTCGAAATATCCAGCCATTTTTTACTGGCTATCATCTTAATAATGCAGAGCTGCAAATCATTTGTTGTAAGACCGTGGTCAATGGCCGAGACAAGGCCAGCTTATTGTTACCTTCAATTCTACTTTTAATTCGTTGTGTTTTGAAATAAATTCTTCTGAATAAAGCCAAGTGCCTAACTTCGGTCTGAACTGAACTTACCGAGCCGTTTGAATCGCCGACCCATCCACTGTGTTTGTTTTGTAACTTTGAATGTGTCTGAGCCACAAATACTTCAATGTTGGATTAATCAAAGAGTTCATTAGTTTAATTAGAAAATATTTTGCTAATATAACACTCTGGCCTCACTGTGAAAACTATAAATGTTTTGTAGTCATAAGTTGAAAGTGGTGCAGATGAATCATAAACTCCCATTTTATCATGCAATTAGTTGGTAGTAATGATATTAAAACTATATCAGTACCCTATATCGCGTTCGTGGAAGAGCACGTTCTGAATTTTTATTGCACATTATCTTGGTTGGTGGCGGTTGGTTTCTTTATACTTCACCTAGTCGCGAGCTTATTGCGCTTCATAAAGTAAGAAAGCACGCGTCGGTCATACATTCTTCTCGGATGAAAGACGAGAAATAAGCACGGGCAGTGCGGTGCTAATTAGTTGTTTTTGAACAATTTTTTCACCGTCTAATGAGTGAGCAATGATACCGACAGCTGTTCCGTCTTGCCGCCCGCCTGCTCACAATGCGTGCCCGCAAGCCGTCGTCCAATGCTGACACGCGACCAAAGTGTTACCAACGGCTACAGTTCTTTTAACATTATTAGCATTTTTTTTTAAATTTTGCTTTATATTTTTTTACCAATAACAGCTAATACACTCACTGAAATGTTTACTCTAAGATATAATACAAATATTAGAGACGCTGCAAAATCCCGAGCAATTTTATAAACAGATGCGACTGTAGTTCAATAAAATTGCAGCTAAGTGAAGAGGCTGGAAGATGCGCTCCGTTGGCAAAATTCGGTACCGAGACAAGCGACGGAGTTCAACGACCTGCCGTTCATCTCGCGTTCGCAAAAAATGCACTGTCCCGTCCCACGCCGAACGCAGTTCTCACACACATAAAAATATAAGTACATTGTATATGAACACATACCAAGAACGCGGTTACCAATCAGCGCACGTGTAATCGTACACCGCACCTCTCTCCTTGTTCGGATACTCGAGAACATTTCGAGAACAATGTTCATTGCTTGCATGATTCTAGCTGGTCATGGCGGATACCCTCTCCGTATGTAGCTAACTAAGTGCAGCAGTTAAGATGATTGAACATGACTTAACACCATAACAACGGTAACCAAAGCAAGCAAAAAGTAGAGAGGCTACTTAAAATCCGAACATTATAATCCCGTTACTTCAAAAATGTATGTCGTTGAGTGTTACTTAGATGCCGAGAGGCCAATTGTTGGACAATAATGAATTAGTGGGGGTGCGCCCACACTGCTCATCTCCACATCAGTTTACCGCGCACGCGCTGAGTTTCCTGCACCATTCACATCATCACCATTTGAGCACCCACAAACACGATTGTCCTTTCCTTTTGTAACTTCATAAAGACAATATTTATCATATTTAAACATACGGTGGACATGACATCATTCTAAGAATAATCCATTCATATAGGTAACGTTGAATCACGCAACAAATTAGAATAGAATTAAAACGTATTTATAGGCAGGTACGAATTCACTAATTCCAAGGGAAACAACCACATCGATAGCTTTCATGTAATGAGTAAAAGGTAGGTTACCTTTTTACGAATCATGAATTCGACTCCCACGCCCGATACAAACTAGTGCAATTTGTTTAGAGAGGCGTCCTTCGGCTTCTCGACATCGGCGTCGAGCCAACGACCGTCCCAAAAACTAAATTCAGGCTTCCGATTAAATTGACCTTGAAACAACGTCGGAAAAACATGGAACATCTATACGAGCAGAACAATACCACTTAAGTGATAAGAGAAGAGAGTGCGCACGATGTGTAATTCGCGGGGGTACCGTTTCAAACGCGATTTCGCCAACAAAGAGGCTCCAATTCTCGGTCGACTGCCTGCCGCCGTGTATCCACACACCAATTAAGCTAAATTAAATATACGAAGAATTTAGAAACTGGTTAGCTTCCTTGAAGCGCGACGTAGTAATTGGCTAACCCCCGCTAGGAGCACGGACGCATCACTTGTGATTTATTGATTGTTTTTTTCATCTCACACACTTGCAGCCAGATGAACAATTACACTTCGATAGAAATTATTATCTAGATATTGTATAGTCGCGTTTTTCAGGGGCTTTTATACTGAACTAATTGGGAAGTGATTCTATTAGCAATTAAAGTAAATTGGCTTTGGCGCTGTACATTTATTGGAAGAAATAGGGAGTTCGAGTTTTAAAAGCGATTTTGGGTAAATAACGTCTGAACCATCATGCTACCCCATTTCCAAATTCCGGTGAACGGTGAAAAGATTTAAAAAATACTATTTTATGCACAATTCATTCAATAAACAAAACCACTGGTGCTCTTATTCGGTATAGATGCACAAGATACCCATGTAATATTCGCGCAAATGAGGTCTTGGGGGTTGCTAATGATCTAATCTATGTCAATCAACCGATTTAACTTGACAAAATGATATATCAAAATGATGCAATTCTAGGAGCTGTGAATACAGTAAAGATTCATAATGAAATATCCCTCGGTGCATACAAGGCAGCGAATCCTCTTTGTACAATTGACATATTTTTGATTAAACGTATATATAGAAAAGGGTTGGTGTGCTGGTAAGTGGATTGTAGATGACTTCTTAGCGCCGCGGTACCATCGTTTAATTAAAAGCGGCGGAGCGAAGTCGCGCTCCTGAGCTTGTCTCGAAGGCTCCGCGCTCACGCCTGTTTGATGACTCCGCATAAACGTTAATTAACTCGCTCCATCCGACTTAACATTGCTACTCTGTTGCCTGCCTACTGCCTCCACTGATCCATTCACCAAATTCAACTGC
Source organism: Xestia xanthographa (assembly GCA_905147715.2). Lineage (NCBI taxonomy): Eukaryota > Metazoa > Arthropoda > Insecta > Lepidoptera > Noctuidae > Xestia > Xestia xanthographa. The sequence goes on along the minus strand of LR990655.1, from coordinate 18,735,777 downwards.
ACACAAATTGTGACTATACTCCAGGAAATACGTTCATGTCTTAAAATCACACCAGCTTCCAAATTGTTGCCTCTATCCTTGTATGTCGTGTTGTTCATGCATCGTTTTGTGTAGCTGAAACAGAAAATGGACAGCTCCTTTGGTAACAGAAGCTGTGATTTCCTCGTTTTCGTATTTCGATGTACATTTACCCATTTTTAGATGATTCGCGTACTGAAATGGGTTCCGGATCAGTGACGTAGGCACGGAAATGAAAAACTTCTATTGGCTGATATTTGATGCTGTTATAGTGGCCGAGGCGGACGTGAAAATGCCTCAGGTGTTTTGCTGTTACTCAATATCTCTATAATTTCCGTTCAGCCTTTTCCAGATAAAATGTATCCATGAAATGACGAAAGCTGTTTTATTCGTCTGATATTAATATTCATTAAACCTAGAAGAAAATTAAAATTAGCAGCCACTTAAGATTGCTGTTCATTTTATAACTGGTTAGTTTATTTTTGATATTAAAATGCGTATTTCTGAATGCACGTTTTATTTGCCTGTGGCAGGTGTACAGAAAATAATTAGTTTGAAGTATTTTATAAGATTCATTTTGCGGAATCGCAAACGAGTTAGTGTGTTGTGATTCCTGGATGCACTGCACTAAAGCAGTGTAATGCACAGAAACAGCGTCGATGTTAAAAAGGACAGTACATATTATGTACATAGTGTGAGTGGAGCATAAGAGCGGTCTCTGAGTAGCTAGTTATTACCCGAATTATTCGCTAAGTAATAAGAAACGCAGTGAGCGGCGCCGGCGCGGAGAGCGCACTGTGCTAAGTGGCTTTTAAGGTCGCTTACCTCATCACACCGCCTCTAGTGAGACTATCTGACTGTACATGCACGAATTTAGTCCGATAGCTCTTTGTTTATTTGATCATATAACACCTTGTTGAGTTTACGAAACCGTACTTATTTATGTTTTTCGTCTTCCGACGGGCCTGCAAGTGCACCGCGCTAAAAGAAAGATCTCGTCGAGAATGTTGTTTTGCATAACAGCGAACAAAATTACCAGTAGTCACTATGTTTTTATAAAACGTTTTGCTGTTTAACAAAAAAGCCGTTGAGTCATAACATTAAAAATATATAAGCACAAAAGATCCTTTGTGTTGCAAAACGCCAATCATCGCGTCTCTTTAGAACCTATCATAGACGCAAAATTGAGATTTGTGAATCATGAAATTGACACAGAGATGAATTCTTTGATACAGACGATTATTAGAGAATATCGTACAAATAACGTTTTTGAAAACAGTAATGGTCAGAATACAAGTGTTAAAAACAATTCTGAGTTTAGTTTCTCAGTTAAGTATAGTTGAATTAAGACTGACATCATAACACAAGGTTTGAGTTTTTATAAGGCAGGGATTAACAAAAACAAATAAAAAACGAATCTTCTTAGTGCGTATTAGTCGACGCAAGCCGGGCGGCGGCGGCAGACACGACATCATCGAATGACTCAAAAATATAATGTAGTTACTGCTGACACTGTAAATATGGGCATGCCTGCCAAATCTGAACTCGGGTTTGCCGTATATGCAAGACTAGACGCGAATGTAATCAAGCATGTTAGACGTCCAATTGTTAAAATTTAAGCCCATTGAATATCGATCAAATGAGGTAGGATACAACAAAAACTTACCGGAGCGATTACTCTGAATTTATGTACATGGTAAGTAAGTATTAGGTTTTGCTGTAGTTTTTGCTGTCAAATATAATTCCACGGAGACTTTGCTTTAGTTACTTGGTTGTTTCCGGATAGGGACTAGCTAGAAGCACTGCGCTGTGTGCGATGTGTTTCAACTCGGCTACCGCAACTCGTAAATAATGGCGTCTCATTGTGGGCCATTATTAATGAATCTGCCACCCCGCGCTCCCGACACCGCACCCGCCCGAAAGCTAAATAACAGGTGCGTCTAACCCCATTCGCACAATCTATTTTCGATGTCTTATAGCCGTGCAGAGAAACGCTCGATGCGTTCTCTTGCTCTAAATATTCATACCATATGCCAGATATTGAGATTTGTTTGGGCGTCATCTGCTCGACATCGTCGTCTCTAAATAAGCGCGGTCTCGTGTTGGCTTTGCGAAGTTTCATTAGCCGTCTGGGAATACTTACTTATGGTATCATGTTGCTTGAATTGTGTGCGGAATTTCCACCTACCATGAAAGGAGTTCTAGCAAAATAACGCTCATTATACGGTGGTCTTGACTCTTGTGAATAACAAGAACTTAAGACGGAGACGGATGTATAGATCTAACTAAATTCCAATACACAAATTATAATGTTTTAACTGCGTAGTTATGCAAAGCTAATAAAACTGAATTGTCATACATTGCAGTTCTTTCGTAAATAAGTACTGAAAAGATTATCTTTAAAAACTCAATGCGCCATGTAAGCGGATGGGACAAAGTTCCCAGTTCTGGGACACGTTACTTGTCACGGGGTTGGATGTACGAGGCCTTCTCACAGTCGCTCTATTATTTACTCCACAGAAAACTGCTTTTCATATCACAAGCAGCGGCCCGCAGCGGAGTCACACAAAGATGGCTCCCTCGCTCCCTACATAAATGCACTTACTTTATGAATGACGTAATCGTAATATTGTTCCGAGCTTGGATTTGTGTTCATGTTTCTCTGCAATCAGCTTTGTGTAATGGTTGTGGAACTTGACTATTTCCATTAAATAGTCGAGCGGTTATTTACTTAGAAGCAGACGAAAACCCGCTTGAAAGATTAGCGTGACGAATGAACAGACGATAAGGTTAGACAAACTTAAAACGTAGCTTTATTTATCATAGACATCTATTCGTAAATCGCGACTGGGTTTTGTTGTTCGTGTGTCAGATATAGATTTAGCAAGGACACGCAGCGAGCTGCGAGGCTAGCCGGCAGACAAGTGCGAGGTCGTAGTTGAATACTTTAACACTTTAACCAAAACTGTGTTTACATCTTATGGAGCAAATTGCGTGATTCACAAGAGTGACGTAATGGAGGAAGTTACCACTTGGCTGGATCCAACCTACGCGCTCCCGCCAGGTCGACCGTACCGTCATAATGTTTCAAAAATATTGCTTTGATCCGGCACCATTATTACTTAAACTGGTTAGATCTTCGCAATGGAGATTGAAGATTAACTTAATAATTCTGGTCAGTAAATTTTTGCAATTTGCTCCAAAAGGAATAAAGGAGGCTTATTTAAAAAAATAAAATGAGTGTATTGTTTGGTTTATGGCGTTCTGAACCCCGATGTTGTTGTATTTAAATTTGAAAAAAAGTGTTACATTTTTCTCCAAGTATCAGCCGCACACACCACGTGTTCGCGCTGTGTGTGTTCGCTACATAAACGAAACGTATTGCATTAAAGAGATAAGTAAATGTTATTTGCATCTGTCAAAGTCCAGGTAATTTCGGCGGAGCATCCATCGTCGGTCGATGTTTAGATCACCGCTCGTGTTAATTAGCATAATGGTGCTGGAGGCGATGACGTCACGTATCTAATTTGATTACACCGGGGCAAGGCCGGTGTGGTTAGCAGTTTGCACCGAGTGCGCAACTTTAACGTACTACACAAGTTTTCAGAAACGGTAATGTACTAACCTTTAGTGCAGTACCGCTAACTAAATAATAAACGTTTTTGCGTCATAACACGATCACGTCCAAACTGCACTTCAAAGCGTTTAGAACTTGAAACTTTAACAAAGGATGCCTTTCAAAATCCAGTCACGGTGAGTGTTGCGCCGGCGATGAACCAGGCTCTCATTTAACAATCATAACAATTCTTTTGTCTGTAACTCCCGCGATAAGGCAAAGTTTTCCCTATTTTGTTAGTATTCAGACAACTGATGGTTTTATCCAAAACATTTTGGATTTTGATAAACGAGTTTTGCCCGAGGTTATATAAGTTACATAAATGAATGTTAAATCGACGTTTCTCTTAAACAGATTTTTATTAAAACATTTATTTTTTAAGTTAATCGCTAAAGCATCGCGGGATGAATTGCCGACGTTAAATAAGAACAAAGAAAAACTCTCACTTTAAATAGCTGCTAAAATTCCGTTACAAATTCTCACATTTCCTCGAATTCAGCCGGCGCTCGTGTGGATCATTTGAATTATAAAGTGAGAAGCGAGTGCATGCACAGTGCATAAGATACCTTGGCTATGTAAATGAGGGGAAGCTGCAGCCTAAGTAAGGGCGAGTTTACACCTGCGGATCGCGACCGCTGCGCTGCTGTCTAGGGGCCCAGATCAGCCGATAAAGCCGATCAGAGTTCAATCACAGCGGAATACGGTCAACTACTTTTTTAACTCGTTTAAGACGCATAATATTATTGAAATTAAATAATCGTTCTAACCCTTCCTTACAACGGTCTGTGAAGCAAGTTCATGGATGTAATTTTTTTTTTTACAATGAAGACTGCATGGTCGGTTAGACGGTCATCAATTATTTCACAAGTAAGTTGCAAGTTTGTGCAGAAGCTAAAAATACGTAAACCCAGTTTGGGAGTAATTTCGCAAAGATTTTCTCAGATTTCAGTAGTGATAAATTCGGTTGTTTCGTCTGAGAAGTAAATGAAACAGCATTTAATTGTAAGTTACCCAAACAAAACAACAAGACGGATCCCAATAAAGCACTCTAAACCAACAGATAGAGGAATAAGTTTAACTCTTACAACGATCCTGTGACCGTTACTCAAAACTTTGGGCCGGCTTTGTTCAAAACACGAAACTAATTTATTCGTATCTCGGCGTACCATTCCACCGTACTAAATAATCGAAGAGCAAATTATAAATGCGTATTAACGGTCAAGTCGTAGTTCAAAGATTAGGGCAGAGGGCAACCCTTTAGTTTACTAGTATCGCCGGTAAGGTTAAGATTCAAATTATATCGGATCACTGGAGTGGCTCCATGCATGCTCAGACAATATTTGATATTTTAATAAAAGCCGTAGTGCCCTTTGTATTTGATTGTTATTATGTTTGCGTACAAGTACCGGTCGTGCTCTTTTTGTGAACTTAGTGAGATTACTTCAGTTTTGTAACGGATTTAATCTGTGTAGTGCATGTAAAATTTGTTCTTGAAGATGTGAAATGAACAAAAATCTTTTAAGTATTTGAGGGATTAGCCGTTAACGACTATTTCGTTTAAATTGCCAAACATTTAAAGATATGTTGAAATCGAAACTTAAAGTCAGATTTCTTCCTTTTGGTTACGCCAAAGTCTAGCAAACATTAAGAGCTCTTGTAAAATCTCATTATTGTATTGTATTATTATGGGAATAATACAAAAGGCAATGTAACTAATGCATAGTCAATATTCTTGGCTTCCTTTCTCGATATGTGCATAATATTACGTGTTTGTATTGTGTTGGTGGTGACGTCACGCGCCGTGAAGTCTCCTCTATTTGGGTTGAACCCCGCGGTCAGTCACGGAAGTGCAAACCCTTATCGCGGATCGACACACAAGTGGTATCGGCAGTCGTCAAGGGCGGCGACGACGGCGGCGGCGCGGCGCGGCGCGAGTCGCCGCCGAGCGTCGCGTGCGGCGCCCGTAATGGATATTGATGGCTATGGCGCGACTAATTAGCCCCCACCACCACCTTCCCGCCATGCCTGCTTAAGCTCTTTTTTTCATGGTGACAACGAGCGATACAACACGATTTAACCGCCGCTCATCAATCTCCCCGGAACCTATCTCGTTCGACCACACGAAATGAATCGAGCGATCGCTGTCTCGGGATGACATCATCCGCGTGCGTACAGATTAGATTTTGGCTCGTGGGAGTGACGCCGATGCGCGTCCAAACAATATCACAATCGAATTAGAAGCCGGCTTGGTCTGGGCGGTATCAATCACCGTGGGCGGGCCGCGCGACATTGGACTTCAATTAGGCGGGCGGCGCGTGTGATTGCTCTCACTCCTCTACACGCTAAAGGGTTACTTGACCCACTTATTAGCCTCGATGTACGGTCCTCGCAAACCGGAAGCACGGAAATGAAGAAGTGATTCAATATTTATTCGCGCTTATAGTCCTTTCTATGTTGAGGAGCTCGTGGCTAAATAATAACAGCCGCTCGGGTCGATCGTTAGGTTAAGCCGTGCTTGCCTAGGTTGGTCTGTGGATGGGTGACCACCCATTACATACCGAGTTTCCTCCGTGCCTCGGAAAGCACGTTAAGCAGTTGGTCCCGGCTGTCATTTGTAGATCTTTGACAGTCGTTAGGTAGTCAGAGGCCCAAAAAGTCTGACAACCAGTCTTACCAAAGGGTATCGTATTACCCGGTACTAACTGGGTTGTGGAGATCAGATAGGCAGTCGCTCCATGTAAAATACTGGTATTCAGCTGCATCCGGTAAAACTGGAAGCCGACCCCAACATAGTTGGGAAAAGGCTAGGCAGATGATGAGTCCTTTCTATGTTCTTAGCGAATTAAAAAGAACTACATACTAAGATATAAATTTGATTAATATTAACCGTTCGTTTTAACAATTAGCATTTAAGAGTTAACGACTCTTATAAAAAGAAGCTTATGAATACGAAAATTAAATATTATCGTATTCAGCTATCATGCTAACAGAATGTGGGTACATTATGAAACTATGTACAAATTAAAGCGGCAACCGTGACGGGAGAGCAGATTAAAATAATGATCGCTTATTAAAATTGTTAATTAACTTAGAGGAGTTAGAATATGCACTTGTAGAATCTTATAGGTACTATCGAGGACACTCCCGCCTGACCACCACTAAGCTCATTTTTGCACTCGCAACATAAAAACGCTCTCTAGCCCCGCCCCGTTGACTTTGTGTAGAAAAATGAATGAAAAGATACCGAATCGGCTGAGCGCATTAACGACGCACGACAAACGAGAGTTATTGTTATTTTGCGCGCCAAAGTTGACGCTTTCCTAATAGGCCCAAACTTTAAGGGGGCGTGGCTCGGCGCCTCCGCATGATTTAAGTGAAAAAAAAAAAAAATGGTCAGGCGGAAAAGACCCCGATAGTACCTACCTATCAGTTATTTTGTGAAGTTAACACGCATGTAAAGTGTAACGATGTGACATACAAGTGCAAAATAAGTAAAATAACAGGTTTGCTAGAACTGAACACTGAGACCGTCTCGTCTCGTACTGCGATTGACCACAAATAGGTCGCAGATTGAATAACACTGCACCGACCTGTGCAGGTTTCTAAATATGTACAAAGCGATATTATTATAACCGCAGTGTATTTCGCAATCATGATATCAACTCCGGTGGGTAAGGTAAGCGACACGGTGGGTGCAAGCGCCCAAACTTTGTGCCAGCCGCACTGTTTTGATATTACGCAAGATCCAGTTCATGCAATTTTGACATATTCTAATTTGCATTTATGCATGTCATTCATGCTGCGAATAGTTGTAAGTATATGTTACAGTCATAACTGTTAATCGGTCAAAACTATTTTTGACTGGTGTCAGTCAAAATCCTTATGAAGTTAAAATGAGTTTTCTACATTAAAAATAGGGGGAAAATACAGGATGTAAAAGACCTCATCACGAAGCCGCCAACCAAGCATTCTGTACATCAAACTAAGCAACTTTACGCAAAAACTATTGCTGGGAAACGACTTTTTTTTTGGGGTGAAAAATCATGTTTTGTGATAGAACTCAATGTAACGCTCTCAAAACATTGTGCTGATGGATGGACTGAAAGGTACGGGGGTCAAGGTGTTTAAACTAAAAATCTTTCATTAAAAACTTGTATAAAAATAAAAAAACTCGACAAAAAGTTGGAACTTTGACCCGCAATATCTCCGTAACTAGAAGGTTCCCAGGTATGGTGTAGAACAAAAAATGATCGCAATGACGAGGAGAACAAGTGCCTTTCGGCTTCGTTAAGAGGTGTTTTACACCCTTTATAATGACCACCAAAAATAACTTAGTGACCACTAACATCTATCTCCTAAAATATCAATTGATCACCAAATTTTAATGAGTTGCTTGATGACAAACTAGTTTTGCCTAGGCCGACTTGGGGCACCCCGACTTTTTATAAACCATTGAGAAGTAGTCGACCGGGTCTCCCTCGACTCGGATGCAAGAGCATAACAGTTCAATTTCTTGTGGTCTTTAACTACTAAAATAAATTTTTGGTTCTAATTTCACGATAAAATGGGTAATAATTTTGGTGATCATTTACTAAATTTGGCAATCAAAAGTGATTTTTTTGCCGTTACATTTTGCTAAATTTGGTGGTTCGTTAATTGTATGCCTTAAAGTTTTAAAACGCCTCAGTTACCTAGTCCTAGATTTACATGATGTTTTTCAAAGGGTCACAAAACAAATACCTAACAACCTAATAAGTTTCTAAATAAATGTTAGTTATTGTTAAAAATAGTTTTCACCGGTCAAAAGTAGTTTTGACTGATTAACAGTTTTGACTGTGACATATACATACATTGAAATAATTATATAGAAAATGTTTTGCTGCTTTATGTCCGAACTTCCGAAGCTATCTCTGAAAATAATACTTCAAATGGCTTTGATGCAATTATTGTGTTAAACCTGCAGCAGCAATAATTGCGTGTAAGGTATTGTCACATAGGGAAGGGGTCCGTAAGGACCGAAGCCTGCCGGGGTTGCGGGACTATTCGAAAGAGATACCGTGGCCCCGGAACACAAAGGGCGATGAAGGAACATGGATGGGTTTTAGTCAGTAAAAGTCTGACACTCCCTCCTGCTCCGCCCAGAGCGGGAGGGGTTATTTGATGATTTCCCATCCGAAAAAAAAAAAAAAAAAAAAAGGTATTGTCACATTCCGAGGCCATGTGCTTTCATGGGCCTCGGAATGCGCCACCTCCGGGATCCTCACTGACGGTAGGAGGGGTATCCATCGGCGTCGAGTCCTGGGACTTGTCCTTGACAGCCGGTAGAACTTCGTGGAGCACTTCCGACGTTTGGCCCCCAAACTGGAGCGGACCGGGGCTGCCTTCAGGCGGCTCCTGCCCAACCTGGGGGGGCCGAACGCCTCCTGCCGGAGGCTCTACGCGGAAGTCGTGCGGTCTATGGCCCTTTACGGGGCCCCGGTGTGGGCGCGTTCATTGAGGCGGCGAGCCGCCCACTACCTGAACGCGCCCCAAAAGGTGGTAGCCGTAAGGCTGGCCGGGGCTACCGCACGATCTCCCGCGAGGCGGCGAGCCTCCTTGCCGGATTACCGCCATGGGATCTGGAGGCGATAGTCCTCGCGCGCCTACATGAATGGCGCGCGGAGGGGCTACGCCGGGGGGAAACTCCGCTGCCGCGGCAAATTGTCGCTCAGCGGACAGACTTCCGGCGGGATCTCATGGCGACATGGAGAGAGCGACTGTCGCAACCCCGTGCAGGGCACGCCACGATAGTGGCGATAAGTCCCCTCTTTGAGGAGTGGCTTGAGCGACGCCACGGCGTCCTCACCTTCCGCCTGACGCAGGTCCTCACCGGACACGGCGTGTTCGGGAGGTTCCTGCACCGAATCGGGTGGGAGGAAACGCCCGGGTGTTTCCATTGCGAGGATCGAACGGAGGACACGGTGGAGCACACGGTGGAGGTGTGCCCCGCGTGGGCGGAGCACCGCCGTGTCCTCGAAGCGGCGATTGGCGGCGGCGACCTCTCGCGTCCGGCCCTGGTGCAAGCCATGGTCCGGAGCGAGACGGAATGGGACGCCGTCACCTCCTTCTGCGAAGCAGTAATGCTAGAGAAGGAGGTGGCGGAACGTGAGAGGGAGAGAACCTCTCAACGTCCCGGCCACCGCGGGAGACGCCCCGGGCGTCGGGGGCCACGTGGTGGCCCCCGGCCACCGTAGGCGCGGGCCTGTGGACGGTGGGCTATGGGCTAGCTCGCCGTCCATCCGTCTCATGACGACAGGCCGTGTCGACGGCGCGTTCGTGTTCCACGAGCGCCTCAAAGAGAGTCAGCAAAAAGGAAGGGGTCCGTAAGGACCGATGCCTGCCGGGGTTGTGGGACAGTTCGAAAGAGATACCGCGGCCCCGGAACACAAAGGGCGATGAAGGAACATGGATGGGTTTTAGTCAGTAAAAGTCTGACACTCCCTCCTGCTCCGCCCAGAGCGGGAGGAGTTATTTGATGAATTCCCATCCGAAAAAAAAAAAGAAGGTATTGTCACATGATTCTAGTCTGTTACCGCCAGTTTTATTTATAGCTATTGGTGCAATTTAAAATTGTCTTGCTAAATGAAAATAAGTTATTGTCTAATTCAGTTGTCTGCAGCAATTCGGTGTTAATTATTGGTGGAGTATCGTTGGCATGGGAACCTCAATAGTCAATTGATTTGATTCTGATCGTGTTGTAACTTTCACACACTGGTGGCGCATGACTATCCAATATTTAGTGCACTATCGACTAATGGCTTGTTTCGCCACCTCAGTTTTGGAAATGTGGCAAAAAATTTCATCAGCCAATAATGTTCCCACTGTTGGGAAGTTAGCTACACATACAGGGTTAGTATTCAATGACCTGCCAAATTCTCAGAGATGGTTTAGAATCGATAATACTGTCGATATATAGAAAAAAAAAAAACATTTTTTTAAATAAAATTAAATTCCTGTCCACCACTAAAAAGCGAACGTGTGGATATTGCACAGCACAATTCAGTTCAACAACCTAGATAGGTAGCAGTTAGCACACACATACATTTGGCGGTGGATGCACGCACACAAGTGCATTGATTCCCACTAGGTTTATGATTTAGGAAATGTTTAGGACATTTTCAAATGAATGCTATTATTTTATTTTATACTAGCTGACCCGCGCAACTTCGTCTGCGTCAATATAGCTTATAACATGTCATTTTGTGCATTCAATTACGAACAAAAACCTTTTAAAATGAATATTGCTTACCTCCCATAACATACGGCGTGATAATGTAATATGTAGCCTAACTAAAGCCTTCCTTGGTTTACAAAGAACATTTTTGCTGAATTTCAATTCAATCTATCCAGTAGTCTTGGCGTGAAGCCGTACCATACACACAGACAAATAGACAAAAATTCTAAAAAGTCACTTTTTGTCTTCAGTAACGTTTTTCTAACAAAAGCCACTTATTTTTTCTTGAAAATTCTCAATGTAAAGTTTTTCTTTCGTTACTGTTATATTATTATGTACCTATATGTCGCAGATTTTTCATAAAATTAGGTTTTTGATCAAAAACCGGAAGATGACAAATTTTAAACTTAATCTCATCATAAACCTGTAACAATCGAGATTTTTTATCAAAAATCTGAACTAGTTTGGGTTTATGATCAATCTGATATACATTTCCGTTGACAGGGACTTAGGGACTTCATAATGGCATACATTAACGAACCACCAGATTTAGCTAAATGTAACGGCAAAAAAATCACTTTTATCATCATCATCTGCCTAGCCTTTTCCCAACTTAGTTGGGGTCGGCTTACAGTTTTACCGGATGCAGCTGAATACCAGTATTTTATATGAAGCGACTGCCTATCTGACCTCCACAACCCAGTTAGTACCGGGTAATACGATACCCCTTGGTAAGACTGGTTGTCAGACTTTTTGGGCATCTGACTACCTAACGACTGTCAAAGATCTACAAATGACAGCCGGGACCAACGGCTTAACGTGCTTTCCGAGGCACGGAGGAAACTCGGTATGTAATGGGTGGTCACCCATCCACAGACCAACCTAGGCAAGCACGGCTTAACCTAACGATCGACCCGAGCGGCTGTTATTATTTAGCCACGAGCTCCTCAAAAAAAAATTACTTTTAATTGCCAAAATTAGTAAATGATCACCAAAATGAATCCACATTTTATCGTAAAATTAGAACCAAAAATGTATTTATGACCACCAGAAATTTGGTACCTAGGTTTTTGATCAAAAACCGAATTTTATGAAAAACCTGCGACATATAGATATAGATTTTTCGACAATAATATTTAAAATACACTTTTGGTTTGATATCTAGATCTTAATTTTAAATTTTGTTTGGTCATTGAAAACTAAACCAGGTTTTCTTAATTTTCCTTCCGCTGTGAATGATCAAACATTATCATTAAAAGGTTAACGTCTTATTGACATCAATGATCAAGAAGAGCCGTGAATCATTTACACGTGTTATTGTGATAACAAACAACCTTACAGAAACTCGAGTAAAGTCTTCAAAGTTCTGGTTCTTTACTCAAGTAGGTTATCCTTATAACATTTCTTTCAAGTTTGCTGTTTCATGAATATTAATATTGCGAACACATTATTGGATATAAATAGGTCAATAAATAACAGGGTAGCACGGTTGATTTATTAACTGTTTGATAACAAGCAGTAAGAGTCACTCGCCATCAATCAATCAAGTTGTCGGTACCACTATGTAAATGACTCGATGTGCAATATCCATCAATATTGGATGGATGTATGATATTGTTACTATATGATGAACTTTCTAGAGCATCATGCACTTATCTATATATAAAAAAACTTTTTAGCAAAAAAAATAAAACCGACTTCTCAAAAACACAAAAACCGGCCAAGTGCGAGTCGGACTCGCACACGAAGGGTTCCGTACCATTGACTATATTTAGTATTTGTTGTTATAGCGGCAACAGAAATACATCATCTGTGAAAATTTCAACTGTCTAGCTGTCACGGTTCATGAGATACAGCCTGGTGACAGACAGACGGACAGACGGACAGACAGCGAAGTCTTAGTAATAGGGTTCCGTTTTTACCCTTTGGGTACGGAACCCTAAAAAAAAGAGAAAAATAACTTTAGCTTCAGAAGTCGGTGACTTATTTGTTTTATTCAGTTTTTTTTGCCACCGACTTCTGAAGCTAAAGTCATTTTTAGGGTTCCATACCCAAAGGGTAAAAACGGAACCCTATTACTAAGACTTCACTGTCTGTCCGTCTGTCTGTCACCAGGCTGTATCTCATGAACCGTGACAGCTAGACAGTTGAAATTTTCACAGATGATGTATTTCTGTTGCCGCTATAACAACAAATACTAAAAACAGAATAAAATTAATATTTAAGGGGGGCTCCCATACAACAAACGTGATTTTTTTGCCCTTTTTTAGGGTTCCGTACCCAAAGGGTAAAAACGGAACCCTATTACTAAGACTTCGCTGTCTGTCCGTCTGTCCGTCTGTCTGTCACCAGGCTGTATCTCATGAACCGTGACAGCTAGACAGTTGAAATTTTCACAGATGATGTATTTCTGTTGCCGCTATAACAACAAATACTAAAAACAGAATAAAATTAATATTTAAGGGGGCTCCCATACAACAAATGTGATTTTTTTATAATAATTGGTACGGAACCCTTCGTGCGCGAGTCCGACTCGCACTTGGCCGGTTTTTTTTTGATAATAATGGTACGGAACCCTTCGTGCGCGAGTCCGACTCGCACTTGGCCGGTTTTTTCTCTTTTTTAGGGTTCCGTAGTCAACTAGGAACCCTTATAGTTTCGCCATGTCTGTCCGTCCGTCCGTCTGTCCGTCCGTCCGTCTGTCCGTCCTCGCTTAATCTCTGTGACCGTTAGCACTAGAAAGCTGAAATTTGGTACCAATATGTATATCAATCACGCCGACATAGTGGTAAAATAAAAATTGGAAAAAATTTTTTTATTAGGGTAGCCCCCCCTATATGTAAAGTGGGAAGTGATTTTTTTTTAATTTCAACCCTAACATGTGATATATTGTTGGAAAGGTATTTAAAAATGAAGGGGTTAGGGGTTTTCTAAAATCATTTTTTGATAATGTCAATAATTTCGGAAATAATCGCTCCAAAAGTAAAAAACAATGTGTCCCCCCCCCTCTAACTTTTGAACCATAAGTTTAGAAAATATGAAAAAAATCTGTAAAGTAGGACTTTATAAGGACTTTCTAGGAAAATCATTTTGAACTTGATGGAAACAACAGTTTTTGTACAAAAAAGACAAAAAGTTGTACAAAATAATTTCTGGTCTAAGTTTGTAGTATATTCGTATAAGCAAGCATTTTTACATAATGGATACCCACCTTTAAACTCATAAGTGGGAACACTTATTGTGACGGACGGGAAACTACGGAACCCTACACTGAGCGTGGCCCGACGTGTTTTAGAAGTCGGTTTTATTTTTTGCAAAAAAGTTTTTTTATTTTTCCATTTTTAGTTGGAATATCCTAAACAAATATTAGCTAGGTATTTAACATAACATAACATCACGCCTGTAATCCCCGAAGAGTTGGGCTGAGGTGTACCCAATAGTACCCACACCCACATTTCGCCAGTTATGTAGTGTTCCAATAGGGGGCGAGCGCCGGCACAAATCCAAACTCCGTGGCTGCTACTGAGAAATTCCTGATGGAAAAACCCAATAACACTTTGCCCGACCTAGGAATCGAACCCAAAACCTCATGCTGAGTAGTCGCCACCACTAGACCAACGAGGCAGTCATTTATTTTACTTATATTGTTAACAATACATGTCATGGTATAAATGGTAATAGGCTTATCCCCAATAAAATGGGACCTAACTGACGAAATGTGGGTGTGTACAGTACACCCACATTTCGTCAGTTAGGTTCCATTTCCCCTCAGAGCATACAGGCGTGATGTTATGTTATGATGTTGTGAAAACAATAAACATCCAAGCGATTGCAGCAATCACGACCGATTGCTGCCTATAATTGAAGAGTTCCATTGTATATCTCCAAAGATCACCATCAGATCTTCACCAAATTTAAACGGGACCACAGCGAAGTAATTTTGTTCCAAACAAAAAAAAGAATCATCGACATCGGTTCACAATTGGCGAAAAAAAGGCTGAACATACACACAAAAGTTTAAGTTTAAGTTGGTGTACATACAAACTTACAAACATTTGTTTGTAAGTTTGTATGTAGGGGGTAATCTCCGGAAGTAATGAACCAATTTTAAAAATTGTTTCACTGGTAGAAAGCTACATTATTCGTGAGTGCTATAGGCTATATTTTATTCCCGTACTCCCACGGGAACGGGAACTACGCGAGTGAAATCGCGGGACGTCAGCTAGTTCATCATATATACAAATACGTACATAATTACAACACAACAAAACTGTTTTTTGTCCGTCACATCACCATCTCAGGTCCAGTTGAAAACCAGCGTCGGGCACTAGCTGCTCGGCAGTTTGCCGAACTGGGCCTATTTGGCGCAGCCGTGAGGCACACAATATTATTTCTCTTATTTTTTCTGTTTAGTTTTAAGTTTCTTATTTTTTATTGTATGCTTATTTTGCTGTGTGTACTTGCGGCTAAAGCCAAATAAATACGTTTTCTTTTTTTCTTTCAAAAAAAAATATTCAGACCAATTCGGTTAAAACTACTACTTCCCACGCGCCTTCGTCCGCAAAAAATGACCCTTCCTGAAAATTTAGGTTTCTATTGGTGAAAAATGGTTAAAATCGGTATAGTAGTTTCGGAGCTCATTGGTTACAAACATACAAATCTTTCCTCTTTATAATTTTAGTTTAGAAAATCAATTGCCACATGTATTGAACATATTGACGGAGCATCACTTGAGAACGGCTCGACCGATTTGGCTGTTTTTTTTTGTAATTGTCGGAAAAAAATTGTATGAATGAAATTTGACATTTTATTCATTAGTAAGTTGCACCCGTGCGAAGCCGGGGCGGGTGGCTAGTTAATTTAATATAATGACGTAATGTATAGTATTGTTGAGTCCTGTCGACGTTCGAAAAACAAACCAGGTGGTAGCAGACGATTTTACAGAAAAATAAACAACATTAAAGTAACAGCCGTAGTTCCTATCGCAAGTAATTTAGTCCGACATGTACTTCAATAACTCGAGAACAATAGTAAGATAATCTCGTACATCCGAGTTTTATTCCACATTTGGCCTTCTGGCTGTGTTGTTTCTACATAAATTCATCATTTTATCATGTTTACAGCTCTTAAAACGGTGTCGATTATAATTATGCAGCCTACAAGAAATATTAAAATGTTAATTTTATAGACGCTGGGACAAAGTACTTGTTGCTATGCTAGCTAATCTTACTATCTATCAGTTCACAGTATACTCTCTGCGGACAACGCTCTTCTCAAACCCTGACATTAATTGACATTCACCTGAAAGCCGATGGAGTTTGCGTGTTAATTGATAGATCTCGCCAGTGAATACCGAGGCAGGAATAATCTGTGAAACTTCGATCCTATCTTATGTGTTGCAAAATCGCGGCAACTATTCTGAATAGTTCACGATACCTGCAATGCTGCAGATTATTTTTGGCCACATTTTTACACATGCCAATTATCTCTTTGAGGTGCCATTCTGGGTCAAAGATAAGAAGACACTGAGGTCGTTCGCGATAAACGAATTTGATTAAGAATTTAACGTGCACAAGATTAGAGCAGACTTTTTAATCAGTTGAGAACACGACTTCATTTTTACGAGCTTCGTCTTAGCAGTTCGTTTTTAATTGCCTCTCGACGCGCCCGGGCCGTGTATAATGCGCTATTTAATGATGCTTCAAAATGTAAAATGCATTGCTGCACCATCTTTGTTTTACTGCTTCTTACTAAAAAGATCACGCTAAGTGCTCGTGATCTTTTGAACTTTATTAAGTTTGAATTAAAAATGCTAATAATTCTCTACAGCTTGGTTACATTAACAACCGAAATTCGGTTTTACGGACCAATCGAAAATTAAATTACACGTACAAAACAAGGTAGACATTACTGTGCCTAATGAAAACGAAGTGTCGAACATAGTCGGTAATGGTCATTGTAATCAGTTACAACAAATCAAAATCGAGACGCATTTGAATTACTTTATCTGACGCAACGCGGTGTTTTGTTCCGGTTCAGAATCGACATTGAACAAATTCGATACGCGGACAGTCGAGAACCTAGTAAAAACATGACCAATCTAAATTTTATAGTCAAATGACAATTTATATAAAAAAGGAAATTGCTTTTTAATATAACAATACACTAACAGTCAATGCCGCTGAGCTAGGCAAACAAATTACTTACTGGAAAATGTTTGCCGATTGGATATCATAACTAGGCATCGATTACTGCCAACAAAAAAAACGAAAACTAGTCTAATAAATCCATCACGGCAAAAAACAACGTACAGCGGAGGGAGTAATCCATCACCTGCGTGTATTAAAAAAAAATAACAGGTGGGCAATTCAAAAATTGTTCGCGGTATAACAAGGGTTTTGTCGCCTACGCACATCCGTTTATTTCAATGAAATAATGTCATAATATTACATGCAAAGAAAAACGTATTTCGAATTACGCATGCACCCTTACGAGCGGTTGTAGCTGGCATGGCACCTAATTAGAATATAAATAATTTCTACCGGCGCGACGGTGTTTACCAACTGACCCTGCCTTTGTAATCTTAATAAGCCGACACTCAGCAATAAAAGTGGCACAATGTAATTCGCATTACAATTTTGTTCTCACTCCAATACTAGCTGTCAATAACGCAAGACTCAATTATTGGCTGCGTTATTAATTGCGTAAGTGGCGCATATTTCTATGTGACAGATTTCTGCTCTAAAAACCAACGCGTTAAGAGTCTAGTATTAAAATTGGAGTGGATAAACTGGTTTTGAATGTTGTTTTTAGCACTAGATCATAAAGATACACTGCGCATAAAAGTGGCTGGCTTCCTGAGTGTTGCTTGCAAGTTCGGCGCCGGCGCAGGACGACCGCGACCACGGTGACCATGTGGGCACTTGCAACAATGAGCTCACACAACCGGTTGCAGGACCGTTACAGATGAGCCACCGGCGACTTCGCCGTCGCCTGTGAATATGCATGAGCCAAGATTTGACCTCGGGTTATTAGACCGCGCTCTCGGAGCGTGGGACCGCTCAGGTATAACAATCGACATTTGACATTTGCGTGACACCCGTCGACTAACTTCCCGAAGTTCACGTCAAATATATTTTGAATTGACGTTACTGCAGAATTATTGTTATTATTTGTGAAAGGGGGATATTAATTAACATTTCGATGTCGTTAATATGGTCTAGTTGTATTCTAATTCTAATGGTTATTTTAATGTTTATAGGTGATTTATTTCCTCAATATACTTGGACGATTTCCGTAATAAATTAGTCATAGATGCCATTACAAACGAAACGTAATTATTTATAACAAAGGCTGACGGAAGACAAATACAAAAGCTGATGGAATTATTGAGGAAATGATTTCCGGAGTTCTTATTTGACAGCTTTACCTCCTAAATAAATAAAATATCCACAGAGCATTTCGGGTCAGGCGAAGTGCAAATCAAATGTAAGATGGGTAGTCAGAGCGTGAACGGGACGTGGCCATCAATCAGGCGAGAGGCCGCGGGTCAGGCCCCGCACCCCGACCACCTGTCGCGCCCGCGCCCGCCAGCTCACACCAATTGCTAATCAGTCACTAAGTTACGCCAAATCTCAGCCTGACAGGGGAACCTCGCACCGCCGCCGCGCGGGTAATGCTATTTTGACGAACAAGGGTATTAGCCGCCGCGACATCGCATTTTGTCACCAACAGTTTTCATTCAGATCGACCCCTTCAGCAGATTTTATTCATGCATTTAACTTTAATGATCGACTTGGGTCACAATTGTTTTTTTTCTGGACCAACTACTAAATTATATAAAAAAAAAATAGATAATTGGACCGTTATAGCCTTTTGAACGTCCTTCTATCGCAGAACTTCCTTCTAATACCGCGTAATAAAAGTAATCTCATGGACCTTTCACCCGTTGAACAAAAGAATTATTGCTCATCGAAAGAGCGGGAATTCTCGCGTAAAATAGCAGACATTTTTGAAATAGCGGTAGCTTGTCATTTGAAGCGTCGGTATCGGAGTCCGGCGAGCGGCGAGCCGCGGCGATCGCTGTAAATTTCATCGCAATAGTGAATGTACACGCGAGACTAAAAATAAACATGGCGGCCACAACGGGCGTAGTCAGGCGATACTGAGATAACTGCTCCAGCGTGTATCGCCTACAACAGATCCGGCGCCACTGTGTTGTGACATGCGAATACGCTTCACACAACATTTATTGTTTAATTAGTTGAGATAAATTTAGTACACTTGCGTCTTTTGAGTGGGCGCCAAAGTTTTATTTAAAAGACAATTTCGAGTTTGCTATTTCTTCAGGTTTACAGAGTATTTACCTACAACTTTAATTCAATGAAAAGTGCCCGATTGAAAGATGTCTGGAAATAAACGCTGGATAACTTAATATTGGAAATGAATCGAATCTGAGATTTATATCTATGGAACAGAGTTATAATGGCTTTAAAAGTTTTTCACAGAAATAATTTATGGGATGGCAGAGCGTCTTGAAATCAGGCACGCAGAAAAAACAAATCTGAATCCTGAAAAAGTTTTCAATCTCTTTCATACGAGGCCAATGTGTGTTCAAAGAGTTCTCTAAAGATAGTTTTTTTTTTACTAACAAAAGATACAGAAGCTTGCTGAAAAACTCAAGAAAACTTATGAAAAAACATCATGTTTCAGTCCTATTTATTGATCTGATATTTGGCTGCAAACCGTTTGTCATCTTGTATTGGAAACTAAATCTTAAGCGAACCATGACATAGTAGTGTGGCAAATGCTACAAAAATGTTATGCTTTTACGTCGTTTACGTCGCAGAAACAAATGGACAAGGAAATTCTCGCATCTGTAAAGGAAATTTGTATGCAGAGTTCCAAGAAAATTGTTTTATCTGTGGTAGTACGCAAAGCAGCAAAAGTGTGACAGGCAGAAACAAATTCGATTGAAGAGAGGAACGGAGCTATACCGTCCGTGGGATTCATCTCGGCCAGATCACGTTCGTGGAACAAAAGGAGCGCGCGGCGAGCCGACACAGGCAAAACGAGCAAAAAAAAGCTTGCGTTCAAATGGAGCTTTTCATACTTAACCAACTCTGTGCACTTATAGAGTGCCCCAAATGACGCAAGCGTCTCACACTCAACATCTTGAGTATTTGTGTGTACGCATTCGATATGCGAACATATTTCAGTACTAAGAACATCCGAAAAGTTTTAAGGAAGCTAACCGAGAATACCTTCGGCAGAACGGAACGAACAAACGCCAGCTCAAAATGTGCAATGTGACAACTCCATGCAGCATTAAGAAGACATTAGGGGTGGGGTTAGAGCGACGACAGAGGGCGCATTATTTAGCAATTTATCACGTATCCGATAGCAAAGGAATATGAACTTTCTGTAACTGTTGCCTGTTTATTATTTCAATAGTTGCCTATCTAAACTTACTTTGCAACGTGTATACTCAGAATGTACATGTTATGTTTCCTGAAACGTAACGAATAGTCAAATAGAATGTTTGTGATATACATTAGAAAGCAAACATTATAGCTGTCACTTTCGCTTGTCGGGCTACATACAATGACTCGCTTGAAATCACCGCGTGAACCTTTCATCGCGCGTCACTACGAGCTTTCAAAAAGCTTTCAGTGGTCGATCGCGTTCACTATGATTATGAGCGTTGCCAATATACGTTCTGCGATTGGAGTTATGGCAAATATATAAATAAATGCGGAATGTTGGAAATTGCAGCTGTTGTATAAGTTGACGCAATGTCTACCACGTTAAGGACGCGTTTGCAAAATTGATAGGTACAGAATCGAACTACTACATTGACACGGGTCATACACACAAGTGTACGCACGACTAACTGCGAGAATAGTAGTCAAGTGAACACATTTCGATACTTTGAAATTTTGAATGATTCATTTTTTTTTTACGTATTTCTTTGTAATAAAATTATGTTAGGTACCTACAAAAAAAATATTTTTGCTCTTTATATTTTTACGAATTACCTCCGGACTTGATGGAGTGACCTGAAGGTGTGCTTCAGTGACTGCTACTGGAACTTCTCGACGTGTTGTACTAGGTGAGGAGAGTTTGGGCTCGTATTGTTAGTTATGATGAGACCTTACCTTTCGACCTGATGGAGTAACCTGCAGGTGTACTTTGGTGACTACTACTGGAACTTCTTGACGTGTTGTACTAGGTGAGCCGAGTTTGGACTCGTTTTGTTAGTTATGATGAGACCTTACCACCGGACTTGATGAAGTGACCTGCAGGTGTACTTCGGTGACTGCTACTGGAACTCCTCGACGTGTTATACTAGGTGAGCCGAGTTTGGGCTCGTTTTGTTAGTTATGATGAGACCTTACCTCCAGACCTGATGAAGTGACCTGCAGGTGTACTTCGGTGACTGCTACTGGAACTCCTCGACGTGTTGTACTAGGTGAGCCGAGTTTGGGCTCATTTTGTTAGTTATGATGAGCCCTTACCTTTGGACCTGATGGAGTGACCTGAATGTGTACTTCGGTGAGGTACTGGAACTCCTTGACGTGTTGGACTAGGTAAGCCAAGTTTCGGCTCGTTTTGTTAGTTATGATGTGACATTACCTCCGGACTTGATGGAATGACCTCAAGGTGTACTTCGGTGAGCTACTGGAACTCCTTGACGTGTTGTACTAGGTAAGCCGAGTTTGGGCTCGTTTTGTTAGTTATGATGAGACCTTACCTCCGGACCTGATGGAGTGACCTGAGAATGTGTACTTCGGTGAGGTACTGGAACTCCTTGACGTGTTGTACTAGATGAGCCGAGTTTGGGCTTGTTTTGTTAGTTATGATGAGACCTTACCTCCGGACCTGATGGAGTGACCTGAATGTGTACTTCGGTGAGGTACTGGAACTCCTTGACGTGTTGTACTAGGTGAACCGAGTTTGGGGTCGTATTGTTAGTTATGATGAAACCTTACCTCCGGACCTGATGGAGTGACCTGAATGTGTACTTCGGTGAGGTACTTGAACTCCTTGACGTTTTGTACTAGGTGAGCCGAGTTTGGGCTCATTTTGTTAGTTATGATGAGCCCTTACCTCCGGACCTGATGGAGTGACCTGCAGGTGTACTTTGGTGACTGCTACTGGAACTCCTTGACGTCTTGTACTAGCTGAGCCGAGTTTTAGTTAGTTTTGTTAGTTACGATGAGACCTTGGCTCCGGACTTGATGGAGTGACCTAAAGGTGTAGGTACTTTCATAATTTTCTTTCATTATGAAAAAACGTTATCAATTTTTTATTATGAGCTCCATATTTTTTGCCTATCTGGAGTCAATCAAACTCGGCTCACCTATCACAACACGTCAAGGAGTTCCAGTAGCTCACCAAAGTGCACCTTCAGGTCATTCCATCAAGTCCGGAGGTAATGTCACATCATAACTAACAAAACGAGCCCAAACTTGGCTTACCTAGTGCAACACGTCAAGGAGTTCCAGTACCTCACCGAAGTACACATTCAGGTAACTCCATCAGATCCGGAGGTAAGGTCTCATCATAACTAACAATACGAGCCCAAACTCGGTTCACCTAGTACAACACGTCAAGGAGTTCCAGTACCTCACCGAAGTACACATTCAGGTCACTCCATCAGGTCCGGAGGCAAGGTCTCATCATAACTAACAAAACGAGCCCAAACTCGGCTCACCTAGTACAACACGTCAAGGAGTTCCAGTACCTCACCGAAGTACACATTCAGGTCACTCCATCAGGTCCGGAGGCAAGGTCTCATCATAACTAACAAAACGAGCCCAAACTCGGCTCACCAAGTACAACACGTCAAGGAGTTCCAGTACCTCACCGAAGTACACATTCAGGTCACTCCATCAGATCCGGAGGTAAGGTCTCATCATAACTAACAAAACGAGCCCAAACTCGGCTCACCTAGTACAACACGTCAAGGAGTTCCAGTACCTCACCGAAGTACACATTCAGGTCACTCCATCAGGTCCGGAGGTAAGGTCTCATCATAACTAACAAAACGAGCCCAAACTTGGCTCACCTAGTACAACACGTCAAGGAGTTCCAGTAGCTCACCGAAGTACACCTTCAGGTCATTCCATCAAGACCGGAGGTAATGTCACATCATAACTAACAAAACGAGCCCAAACTCGGCTCACCTAGTGCAACACGTCAAGGAGTTCCAGTACCTCACCGAAGTACACATTCAGGTCACTCCATCAGGTCCGGAGGTAAGGTCTCATCATAACTAACAATACGACCCCAAACTCGGCTCACCTAGTACAACACGTCAAGGAGTTCCAGTAGCAGTCACCGAAGTACACCTGCAGGTCACTTCATCAAGTCCAGAGGTAAGGTCTCATCATAACTAACAAAACCAAACTCGGCTCACCTAGTACAACACATCAAGGAGTTCCAGTAGCAGTCACCGAAGTACACCTTCAGGTCACTCCAAGTTCAGGACGAATAGGCTTTTAGAAACCCTATTTACATACTTTTTATAGCGAAATAAAATAGAATAAAACTCTACCTTGTGAAGTATCAAATTTGGTTTATCGAATATTTTGTGTTTGTACAGCGATCTTTTTCAACTCGAGGCGCTCCAAACAGGCGATACGTGTCCACTCTCGACGGGGGTCGCGCGCGGACTAGTTTCATTCGAAATACTTTGCAATAAATCAAGACGGGTATCAAAAATAAAATAACCCCTAACTCAATCGATTAAGATTCATCCAGAAGAGAAAAATTGTGAAAAAATAAGTTTCGGTTTTAATTTTTTCTGCGACTATATAAAGCATTTAGATTAAAAAAATCCTAGCATTAAGAATTGAATATGTTTGCCAACAAATAGTATTTTTAGAAATAGTAAAATATGTTAATAATAGCACAAAAAATGTACCTAAACTCAACCCGGTATCGTTAATTTTGTGAAAAATGGCAACGACAGATCGATTTTACATTATAAAAAACTAAAATTTTCGATGATCTAGTACCTAGTATTTGAAGATGAAGAACCAATCTATACGAGGTAGTCATTAGTTATATTGGATTTTGTTTGGTTATGCCATAAAATGTACCGAAAAACAGCATAATTTTGCCTGAAATGCAAACGCGCCCTTAACCTCTCAATTTGTATGGGTAACTGTGGCTCGCCACAAAGTGCGGTTGCTATTGTTGCCAAGCGCCCGCACCGGAAAATTTGGCGGAAACCGATCGACATCGCGGCTTAAAACTATGCATTTTAAGTCAAATCAATCGATACGCGGTCGGACGCACACGTGTGCTAGTTGTTTATGTGCCACAAAAACCACAAAGTTTGCGAGACTGCCAAATGTGGAAGTACATACTTCGCATGAAGTGGCTTTTAGGGCTTCCCATGAGAGGAGTTAGCTTACGTTAGTGGACGAATGGGGCACAACTCACGCGGCGTCATTATCGTTACAGTTCAGTGGTCGGCGCCAATTTGAGCGGGTGTGTAACGAGCACTGCGCCCGCACCGGTCCCAGGACTTGCTTAATTGAGCTCTCCACACACTCAATTTCTTTATGAAACTTCAAATGTTATTCAAATATTATGCCATTCAAACTGGGCTACTGACGTCGATACCGAATTCGCGACGAGGTTGTTAAATTAGGGGGGCCAAAAAGAGCCAGAAGATAAGTAAAAATAAACCTTTTATTCGTGTTTAAACCCTACTAAACCTAAATTTGCATTGAACAACAAAATTACTGAGTGTAGTAACGTATACAGAACTATCGTCGAGGTTGATGGAGGTAGATGGCCCGTGGTGGAGCCGGGTACCGGAGCGTGCCTGCTCCCGCACCCATAAATATTTTACGGTGCACTCCTTTATGGTATTGTGATTAGATTGTCGCGCTGCTTGTGCCACGCGAATCTATGGTATATCGAATTTGGAATAAAGCAAACGCGTGTCTCGAGTATTTCGCGTATGTAATGGAATTTTGCCAAGAACTACATGTGTTGCGGGATCCACAAGCTTTGCTAGTTTTATTTTGTTGTTTCATTAAATTATTACAGGTGTCACTTTTATGACCAGACGTAGCCAAATAGGAAGGCTTATGATATCAGCTGCATCAGTTTGTATGTATGATTCATGCCTAAAAGTACCAGTCTTCTCACCTTAGTGAACCCTTAATGTACGTAGGTCCCTGTAACATTTTTTTAAATAATTTTAGAATGCAGAGGAGTATCTCGAGTATCATAAATTCCATTTATTGAATCATAAATCTGTTACGCGACTTCAGCAACTACCGATTAAACTCAATGCAATATTCACAATGCTCCACCAAACAGATACCTATAAATATTTTGACAAGGCCCGGGTGTTATATTTTCGTTTCAATATCGGAATAATAAATATGAAATAGCGCAAGGTGGGTTAGATAGAATGGTGTAAGTGTTCGATGTTCGATCTAGGAAAACCGGGGCGCAGGCGAACATCATGTCTACACGGTGGCGGAGAAGGGGAAGTGGTAAGGTCGCGTTACGCCGTTTGAAAGTGAGATGCGAGGCGCCAGGAGAGCAACAAATTAAGTCCCCGCGGGGAGCGGCGCCGCCCACGCCCGCGTTGAGAGCCGCCCGCGATAACGTCTCGCCGAAGGGAAAACTTGAATATTTCCAACGAATTACGTAACCAAATTCGCTGAATAAAAGTTCGCGTACGTGCCCCGACAACCGGCAAAGTATTATTGAAGTTCTCTTTACATTCTAATTAGGAGTTTAGCAGCGTTTAATCGTAGAATATGTCGCCTTCGAGAATCCATTACAAGTGGAAGTTTATATCGAATACAGTAATTGTACAAGTATCTGCTATCAATTTTGTTTGTAAGTGACTTCAGTGCTCCAGTAAAGTTATAAATACGTTAGCACTCCCGAACTTTCACGAATATAACACACAATATAGCTTGTCATCGCTACGTTTTAACTGACTGAAACAATTTTTATCCATGCACATTTTATCGAACTTTCTGTTGACAGCTTAGACAACAAATACCAAACAAGTATTAAATAAAAGTAATAATTTTAAATCATGCAGAGAAAAGGGACTTATCCAATTCTCTTGGAAAATAACATGGGAAAGGCAAGGAAATATGGTGGTCATCAAATGGAGCCATGTTCATGTAAAATATTTTACAATACCTATAGTTAAACCAGAAAAGGTTTGCGCTTCGTTAATCTTCCTGTTTCCGAATTAACACGAACGTTGTGTGGCACAGAGTTACGAATACAAGGTGTTAGTGTTAGAAATAAATAAATTAAACTGTATTTCAGACTGGTCCATACTTTTGTTAATATATTGGCAATGGCTATATATTTTTGCTCATGATGACTGTACATACGAGTACATATATTTATTACTCCTAATGTCAAGAGTACAGAACATATGATGAAAATATTTTATTTTATTGGCCAATATTCCCTTATTTTATATTACGTTATTCGAAAAAGTTATAGTCGTTTCACGAGAGAAATAAAACTCTTACCGCAACATAAACTTTATCACATAAAGTCATAAATATTTTGTACCAATATCACTTCCCCCGTTTGAGGTGTGGCATTGGCGTTCGCTTCTAAATGTTGAACTTTAAAGTTTATTGGTATCAAACTTTTTTTTTTTTTTTTTTATTCAGCGTATATTATTTCAGTAGCATCTAACACGATCGATATTACAAACGATACACAGGTGCGAATTCTGTATTTGATTACGAAATCGTTGTTAACGTGCAAAATAGCAAGCCGTTATAAATTCACTGCGAGTGCCTGCATTTGAAACGACACTGCTGGATTAACGAGCAGATTAAACAAGCGAGAAATAATAGACGCACGATACAGTTAATGACGGACCCATAAAAAAGAAGGAAGAAATCTGCCAATAGCAAAGCTTAAGCGAGGGTATAAAATTAAATGGGTAGAAGGCGTTTTTACAAGTTTATCGAGCGTTCC
The DNA here is from genome assembly GCA_905147715.2 of Xestia xanthographa. NCBI lineage: Eukaryota > Metazoa > Arthropoda > Insecta > Lepidoptera > Noctuidae > Xestia > Xestia xanthographa. Next base: position 18,708,937 of record LR990655.1, on the reverse strand, counting down.
ACATCGGGCAGACGTCTAATGGGCTCGCAGGCGCCGCGCACGCTGCCTGTCTGTCTCGGCGGCCAGTGACGTGCGCCCGCCCGCCAGACCGTATGAAACCGACATTTAGACCTTACCAATTTCCGATCGATAGCCGCCTAGGAAAACGTTTCACTTATGATATGTCACGCTATGTTACACTCATGATGCTGGAGCGGTAATAGATTAAACAGTTCCTTATGAACAAGTGACTGTAGCGAGAACAAAAAGGTCCGAATGGGGGCTACTTACACAGAACGGCGCGGTTGGCTGCCCCCTCGCTCCGCTTTTAATGCGGATTTATCGACTCAAATTAATCGTGTAAGTAGAGAGCCGGCCGAGGAAAGTTGCGTGAAACGCGATAAAGGACCTCTATTCGTTCGAAAAGCCGTTCATTGCGTTTTAACTAAATTGACCTTCGTTTGCTATACTTAAACCTGGTTGATCTTATTGAAGAGTATCTATTATAACAACGGAAGAAGTGTTGAATGATTGCATTGAACATTTTCAGCCAGAGTTACGGAGGAAGCTTACAGAGTCAGCTAGCTCAAGTGGCAGTGAGTGCGCTTGTCATATCTATCGAAATACCGATGCCCGCCGGAGTGGACAAGACTTTGCTGGGGGATTGTGAATCGGCAAACACAGCGTCAGACAAACACCCTTCAGCCAGATTTTTCCATAGCATGAAAAGGTAGATGTTGCCAGTGGAAGGTGGAAGATCAGAAATCAGTATTTGTAGCAAATACCTGGAAAGACCAGGATATTTGGAGACAGGATTGGATGCGGCATTGATGAACGACTCTGAGATTAATTTGAAAATATTTATTTTATGAAATACAAATATTACTAATAGATTATATTCAGCTATAGTTGGTGCCAGTTAAGATCGCAATAGCGGTCATTGACCCACCTACATTTATTAAAAGTTCTTAACTTTGAAATCCAAAAATATGCCTGTTCAAGTTTGAATCGTCATCTATCGTGATCTTAACTGGCACCAACTATACAAATGGTAACAAACTTCAAAACGCTTATCAGAAACCATACTGACTAACGTGACTACATGAATCTCCCCAACAATATGATAGAAGCATGTTTTGTAAACAGCGAGTAGCATGGCGATGCGGTTGCGATGTCGAACGCGACTGGGTCTCCGGAACGACACGTCAGCCCACAATCTCATTTGTGCTTCCCACTACAACGAGCGACACGTAGGAAATGAGATGCGATTAGCTTACCCAGCCGGCGAACATTTGCTCTGTACATCGGCACAACATTCACATAAATTTAAAATAGCTGTGACAACAAACCCGTAAGGAAATATTGCCTGTTTATCAGCACAGGTACACCCTACTTTACATTTAACATGTTTGAAGCGAGATTTTAACTTTATAAGGCACACAATCGCCCTAATCGAGCCGTTTCACTTACACATTCAACTGCAGTAAGTTACCATTGTGCGCTCTCTTGACTTTTGATAAATGATCCGATTAAAATGAGATTGCTGATAGTCTCTTTTTAGTTATATTACGGTTTTATATACCTGATCGTGAGAAATGGAAGACTGTGAATGCTGACGATGGGATTCGAAACGATAGATATTACAAATGGTTATTATTCAAAGTGCTTCCATTCGAGTACTAGGTAGTATTTGCAAGATCTCCCAGTAACTTTGACTTAGTAAGCTGAAACTGAAACTTAAAGTACCATAAATAGAATGCTTAAGAAGTCGTGTTTGTTGCCAAAAGAAAACACTGCAATAAGTTACAATCATCAGATCCGTCGCAAGTAATTCACAAAAGATATTTGAAGCGAAATGGTTTCCACCAACTTTTGGAATAGAAAATTCTCAAGGAATAGCTGTGTGTTCTTCGACGGGGAGTGGGAGTGATTCCGAGCCGCTTACACTGGCACCCGCTCCGGGACTGCATAATACATTGCGGAGAATGCACCGCAGTTTGATCCCTTTCTAGACAAGGTAAGTACGACTGTACCCCGAGTGGAAAGTTCTCTTGATGTTACCTCCACTTTTCTACCAAGTAAGGACATGAGCTAGTAAGGGGCTTTACGGTTTCAGCGTAAATTGACAAAGTTTTGAGTATGACATCTCTTTGTCTTCTTACAAAGGAATATCGACCATGTTCAATTATTTATGACTAATTGTTCTTACAACTTTGGAAGTGCAAAGTTCGAGCGAAGGTATTAAAGGGATACGTACAAACTTGTGTGGGAATAATGAAGGCATTTAAGGTACACTGTCGAGACATTGTCAATAAGGCACCTTCAGGAGCTAGTGAAATACTGTGTTATTAGTACATATCGAGTAAAGTTCGTAGCAGCAAAACAATCTTTGGCTTCGGTCGTTAAAGAGGAATGTTCAAGAATTTAGTTCCCGGCCACGTCCACGCTGGCTCTAGGGCTCGTAAAAGTTTGGTGTGTGGATAATAAATATGCTGTTTTTACCCGAAGAGACTCCTAAAACGAGCTGTTGTTTGTTCACGTAAGCGCTGCATTTATTAATAAAAACATTTTTACGACGATGCTTTTAAAAACTTTAGATAAATTACATGTTTAATAAAGTTTAACTTGATTTTATTAGATTCAAATTTTATGTATTTACCTAAATGCCAATTTGTGCTGAACAATACTGAGAGAGACAAGGACTTCGAATTATAGCTGTCAAGCAACAAACAGTTAATTTGGTTTCTGTTCCATTATAAATTACAAAGTTGCTTCAGAGTATTTAATTAAAACATGAGATAAAATATCGCAATGACATAATTAATCTTGAAATTAGTTTGTTTTATATCAAATCTCTATAGTTATTTATTTTTACACCAAATATTGAACCACTTTGTAATCTAACAGAGCTTTTTTAACTTGACCTGATTTATTTCATGAAAGATTTTTTAGAAAAAGAAAAACAACCTGAATTTTACAGAATCTAGAGAAAAGAGGTTTAAAACATGTTATTCAGTAAGCACAGTTCTTTCGCTACAGTTGTGTAGGCTTCACGGAGGCAATCTGGCATTTATTAATGTGGATCGGCCTGGCAGACCCAGACAATAGCGCACATGTTTCTCCGAAATTGTGAACCGGAGTAGTGGACCTGGCCTTCGTTGCACGTACAAAAACCTTAGGTAAACGACGGCCTACATTAGTAATTCAGAAGGTACGAATAAACAAAACAACTAAGTAGTCTTCTTTCATGCATATCTGAGTACCTTTGTACCTACATTTATCTATTTAAAAGTTAGTTAAATGTAACGACACGCGTCGTTTTCCAATCAATTTAACAAAGGACGGTCTTTTTAAGCAGTGTCGTGCAAGGTTAACTGGTGTTTCCTCGTTTGACAAAAACATTATGTTCAGAATCAGTCTCAATCAAGGCAATACTTTTATTGAATTGCCGTCTGGTTACCTTGACAGATTAATTTATTGATCCTAGTTTCCGCTGACATTTTGATAGCATCAAGACAGAAACATACGTTAGTCTGACATTTTTTTTGTAATTAATAGGAAATGATTTATTGAACAGATTACTGGTGTCAGATAGAGAAGGTGCGGTTTGTTTGTTTTTACGCATTTAAGAAGAATATAACAATTAGGAAGAAGATTAATTTCTCAGCTGCTGCGAAGCAGTAATGCTAGAGAAGGAGGTGGCGGAACGGGAGAGGGAGAGAACCTCTCAGCGTCCCGGCCGCCGCGGGAGACACCCCGGGCGTCGGGGGCCACCACGTGGCTCCCGGCCACCGTAGGCGCGGGCCTGTGGACGGTGGGCTATGGGCTAGCTGGCCGTCCGTCCGTCTCATGACGACAGGCCGTGTCGACGGCGCGTTCGTGTTCCACGCGCGCCTCAAAGAGAGTCAGCAAAAAGGAAGGGGTTCGTAAGGACCGATGCCTGCTGGGGTTGCGGGACAGTTCGAAAGAGATACCGTGGCCCCGGAACACAAAGGGCGATAAAGGAACATGGATGGGTTTTAGTCAGTAAAAGTCTGACACTTCCTCCTGTTCCACCCAGAGCGGGAGGAGCCATTTGATGATTTCCCATGCGGAAAAAAAAAAACAAAAGCTGCTTGTAAGAGATAAGTATAAGACAGAAGAATCCAGAAGATATACTAATGACGAAAGGCGATCGTCAAATGAAAGTTTCATTTTAAAAAACTCTGTGAAAATATTGAGAAAACTTGAACCATTTTGCTGAGCAAAAGTTACGAAAGATAAGCGAGTAAGATCTTGGTATTTTGCCAAGAGAGTAATCATGAAAAATATGACAGAGAAACAGTACGATATTAAAATACGAAATAAATTTCCAGCTAGACAAAATATTACAAAAGGATAGCGTAGTAGGGCTGATTTATTACGAGCAAGGTATACGATTGATTTGTCATTGCGGTAGATACGTTCTAGAGGACTGAGGTATGAATGTAGATAGGTGGATATTGTTTGACTTACTTTGAAAACAGCTCCTTTACAATGATATATGACTCCGGGCAAAAATCTGAAACAAAAAACACTCATATTATTATGCTGAAAAGACTTATCTTTACAGTTTTAGTAGAAAAACAGATAAAGTATACCTAACTTTAAGGTGAGCTTAAGATAAATCGCTTAACTGATATCATTCTTAGAACAAATCGGCGGTTGAATATAAAACTAAACCAATTACAAGTTTTCCAATATGCCCGGCAAATTATACCAATGTTGAACTCGCAATAGCCGCTCCACACGGCTTCTTGCAGACTTCTCCTCAAATTGAAGTTTGGAGCGTTCGCGACGCACTCGGCCTGATTTATACACACACACAAACATACCGAAGATACAACCATATTATATTTTATATGTGCAGCGGAAAGCATTTTAAGGCAACTGTGTTGCGGCGCGTGACTTTAAACTCGTTCTTTCTTTTGACCGTCTGGCTGGCTGGATGATACGATGTATGGTTTAAAGATTCGTATTTCTTTAATGTTACCTTTATTTTTTTATGAAAACTGCCTGTCCTTCCGGTACATAACAGAAACGGTGCATAGATATTATGTGCTTTTACGTTTATATTGCAAATTAAGTCGAGAGTTAAAACAATTAATCTGTAGGGGCCCCTGTAGTGTTTGCTCTGCAATCACGTCGCTATTCTGGTTACATAATTCCCTTTTGCAGCGCACAACGAAAAAGCTGCGCTTAAAAACTCCATTACTGGGCGGCATTCGTTTCGCCATGACACAATACGCGTTAACCGACAAAATGAGAGCGTCGTAGCTAGTTACGGAAATAAAAGCTGTTATTATGAATTGCAGCGTTGGCGATGGTTGGTGGCGGCGCGGGCGCGGGCGGCGCCAGGTAAACACTGTTATTTGCATTACACGCCGGGGCCCTTGGCTAGGATTTGTGACATCCGCCGGTAAGCTCAGCGAGCGCTCTCCCGCGGCAACTCTAATTATTGTTGAATTCATTACGGAAACGGCGACATGTACAAGATTGGATTTTGTGCAAATATCTTTACAAGGTACATTACCTTTCCTCAGTATGCGATTGCTATCTTATTGCTGAGTGTAATAGTTAGCTAGCGAAGCGAACACTACGACCGCGACGGTGAGATACTGTACCGTAACAGGAAAAGCATCACATTCACATTTATTAACTAATTAACGCGATGAAACGGTGGCTGCGTCTTAGAACGATAGTTTAATTTAATTTACACGACTGAAGAGGCAAGACACATACTTAAATAAAAGTTAAAATAATGGGTGAAAGGAAACAAAACGGGTCCTAATAAGTAAAAGTCTGTATTAGGTCTGGAGAGATAGGACTAATAAGAGGCAGTGGGGTGCGGGGGAGTTGAGCAAGCTTGTTGAGCGTGGAGGCGGCCGCAAGTGTGCAAGTTTCACGCTTGCGGCGGCAACGTGTAACGCGTCTTTTTACAGAACGTCTGAAATGGCGAGCAGGCGGAATTCAAAAGCTTGAGCTAGTTCCGTGACGGCGCGACAGCTCGGAGACAAAGGTCCTACACATCTACAAAAGTGTACTAGCAATTGAATATTCTGATTTTTCAGACATTTCATATATGCGAGATTTTTACGAAGCTTGCAAGAAAATCTTTGAAAGTTTATTGTTTAAATCAACACGTGAACAGTAGATAGCAGCAGTTAATGTCCCTCGTTGTAGCTCAGAATTATAGTTTGAGCTTGTTGGTATGTATCTCTTGTGACCTATGGCTCGAGATAGGGGAATCACCGCTGAGCTAGCGTCGCCCAGACAACAATAGAGAAACTTTACACGACACACTGAACATGAGGAATTGGCTTTTGCTACGGTTAGCATTTATGCTTGTAATGAGGAAGCTATATTTTAGAGTTGCTAACTGTTTGTAAAGCAACTGTTAAAGTCAACTACGACTATCAAAACGATCCGAGAAGATTTTTTAATGGACCATGTTAATGTTTCAAACTAATTGGCAGGTCGTGCTCAAGATGAAGTAACATCCATTAACTGGTTCCTGTTACAACGATATTTGCTAACTTGAATGTGTAGATGAATAAACGATATGTTAGACGAATTAGAAAAGTTCTTCGGATTACTGATGTAGTTGAATGATAAAGCAGTTCTTTGACTGGTTGCATTTACTAAAGTTATCTCTCGTTCCACTAAGTTAAGCTCCGGATGGAAGAACTTACTACTTAGTGATGTTTTTAACTGTTATGAACTTATGAAGCTTCAAGCTTAATTTTAAGACAAACAAGATAAATATTAATAATGCTAACGAAGTTACGGCTGAAAAGTTTTAGTAGTGTTATTAAAACAATATTTTCGAAGAACATGTTGCAAAATACCTACTTAATATGCGAGTTAGTCGGTTTATTAGCATAGATGGGAGTAGCAAACTTTTGTATTTTCAGAAAAAAACTTTAAAACAAGAATTTTATTAGTAAAGTTATATAACGCGCTTTCAAAACTCAATAGAAGTGCGCGGCACGTCGTACGTAAAACTCGACGAAAGTATGACTATGACAAAAGCACGTGCGCACCCGAACCTTCCAAACTTCCCGAAGGACACCGCGACGTTATTTAGGGGCGTTTCTGAAAGGCAAGGTGTGTCGCCTCGGGCCCAAGGGAATTCACTACGCTTTAAAGCTGGTAATTTGATGTGAGTCTTTCGAGATTTTTCCATCTTTCCGGGCCGTTCGGGGAGCAGGCGGATTAGGCCACGCACGGCATGGGCGAGGGCGGCGACGCGCCAGATTAATGTCGCGAGCTTTGCGCCAAATTTAAAATGTCACGTTCCATTTTTCCAGCCAACAGAGCCCGTCAACGACCCGAACAGTTCATACTTCCGATTGCACGCATTCCTTACGCAATAATAAATGGACACGCGGACGGAATAAAAAGTACCATACTCCGACGCTCCATTACTTACAATATATTATGTACAGACATTTATTTATAAGTAAATATTAGTTACAAAGTACAGCTCAATAAAGTTATTTCAGCGTAACTTAACAAAATAAGCAATCTTGTAGATGACGACGTGATAAGACTAGAGACTGAATAGTCGTCCTTGAGACAAATAAAGAAGAAAAAACTGTCAGAGGTCAATGATTCTTATGTGTGTCTGCAGCACACATACGCACACGTATTATCTAAAGTGTAGTCAACATGGAAACAGGGCGTAGGAAAAAAGGCAAGTCGTAAAACTGGCGCCCACCAATCGCCAAATAAGGCCGCCTAGGCACCGGCGAGCCGCGCGGCGTCGTCCTTGACTCCCGGCCAAATGACATAAGTTGGCCCATGGGCGCGGATTCTTGACTAATCGATAAACAAGACGGAATGGATGAAGAACCCAAACGTTGAATTGCCGCACCCACGCTAAGCTATTAACTTGCCGACTAATTTGGTCATGATTCCATAAAACTGTTGAATCAAACGCAAACAGCGTAGACAAAGCAACAAAGTCAATTAAACATATGCTGTCCAAAAATTTGCAGCACTTCGTTGTCATCATCTGCCTAGCCTTTTCCCAACTATGTTGGGGTCGGCTTCCAGTCTAACCGGGTGCAGCTGAATACCAGTATTTTTACATGGAGCGACTGCCTATTTGACCTCCACAACCCAGTTAGTACTGGGCATTACGATCCCCTTGGTAAGACTGGTTGTCAGACTTTTTGGGCCACTGACTACCTGTAACGACTGTCACAGATCTAAAAATGAGAGCCGGGACCAACAGCTTAACGTGCTTTCCGAGACACGGAGGGAACTCGGTATTTATGGGCGGTCACCCATCCACAGACCAACCTAGGCAAGCACGGTTTAACCTGTCTTCGACCCGAGCGGCTGTTATTATTTAGCCACGAGCTTCGTTGTCCTTTTCGAAATACAAGGCGTCTTGTAAACATGATCTCACTTAGGTTCAAGTGCGGAATTATGGTAAGACGCTGTCTTACATCTATCACGAGAGGAGAGTTCATCGCCGTTATGTTTTATAATATCTTCCATAATATAGGCTGGCGGCACATAAGTCGGAAACTTTTCCAATTTTCATATTCCGCCAGAAGTCAACATTCATAAAGAGCCTTAATTTTAATAATTTCACATTTATAGTATATGGAGTGCGTGTCCGTAGCAGCCATAAAATGTGCGTGCGGGTGAAAATTGATGCGTAGGGATATGGTGTAAATTTTGAGCTTATTATCGTAGCCTTGAATTTTGATAGGTCTAATGGGGTATAGCTTGATACACTTTTCACACGATCACAGCTAAGTTTGTTTTACCGTCTGAAGCATTCATAAAAAGCGTAGCTAAATGAGTTAAAGAATAAGAAATCTTGAACATTGCCCGTTTGAACGCGACGATGCGACGCGACGCCACGGATAAGTTCGTTACTGTCGTGTTGAGCTTGATCGCCACAATAAAAAAAAAACAAAAATACCAAGTTGGCCCATCTATTTGTCTACAAAGTTTTTAATGGTCGATTATTTAGTTAACTGCTATGACGCTGCCACAATGTTGCTAAACAAGGTCGTACCGTGGAAGCTACGTTACGAAACCGATGCCTAATGAAAAATAGCGTGATCCTACATAATTGCAGGTTTAATGAAATTCCTGGGGTGTAATGTTGGGGGCGCAACAAAGTAAGATAACTTGTAACAGACAAAGCCAATGGCAGGATTAGCATGCAGAGCGGCTGGCGCAGGCGGCAGGCGACTGGCCTGGTGTCAAGTTCATTGGCGAGCCCACGTAGCCACGTGCTCGCCCCCGTCAGCAAGGTGACTGACTTCACCATACTACATTTATACGACAAGTATGGTGAGTAATTACATGTCTATGTCTCTGTAAAGTCATGTCGGCCAATGACTTTTATAATCTCCAATCTTGTTACACTGATACATAAGGCTTTGTCAATCATTGAGATTTGCATTTTCTGCAAAAAGAAAATTAGTCTGGTTCATTAGCGTTGTTTAAGAATCCTAATCGTTTCTGCCATATATTTTGTCTGAATGATTTACTACTGCAAATGACGTCAACTATCACAAATGTAAATTTTCTTTGTTTTTATCTAAGTAAATGATATCTCAACATCATTCAGTTTTTTTTTTAAATTACCCTTACGTATGACGCAAATACATCCTATTTACACAGAAAGAACAAATAGCCCAGCTAGCAAAAAATAATCTTACAAATATCCCAAGACCATATTTTTTTCAGTCTTAAATCAGACTTATAGACAATTATAAGTATGGATTTGGGCGCACTTTTTAAGTGTATTCACCCTTGCAATTGCCTTGTAATGGTCTCGCGAAGTGTATTTCCAAACTTACAAGGCTCTTGCTTTTATAATGACAAATAAACTTACAAGTGACTTACAATGGCGCGCTGTAAGGGTAAATAACCTTAAAGTCCTCTTACAAATAAAATAAAATGCTATTTGAAGTGTAATATCGCTTGTAGTCTCTTTGTGATTTCCTATTATGAGTGTTATCACAAACCGCCCTAAGGTTGCGAAGTAATAAAAACATAAGTATTTTATATTTTATTACACATTTCTACAAAACGCTAACGTGTATATTTTCTAATTTCTTACTCATGTATATTTCACACACCATATGCGATTATTAGGTTGCGAAGTACTATTTCTCGATTATTTTGAAATTTTAATCACAATATTTTCACGGGCCTTTTCAAAAATGTGTCTTTTACTATATTTTTTTTTTTATTATTTGTAAAATAATATAAAAATGTCGCCATTACGACTAAACACGACTCAAAAGTGCTTTATTAGAGTAATATAAGACCAGTACTCTTGTGTAAGGTTTATATCGCACTCGAAAAAGTCAAATTAAACCTAAAACCACTGTTTACACGGCCATGTTGCTCATAATTTTAGGGTTCCTTAATAAGGCAAAGCAAGCCATACGACGAAGTCGAAGGATTTAACAGAACCCTAATGATAATATGTACTAAATATTAAAATGGTCTATTTCCTGATTTTATAACAATTTCTGGAGTCAACACAACAAAGAAAATAAATAACCCTTAATAGGGAATTGTTTAAGACACTTGTAGGACTTTTGAAGTGCTACTGCTCTTTAATATGTCTTAGGTGAGATAAATCACACCTTAAAAATACTAGTTTCACAGAAGTCTAATGAAACACTTAGTATAGTCACTTCTAAGGTTGACTATACTTATAAAATGTATTTATAAGTATTAAGTAAGAATCAGACTTGTAAAAAGCGCTTATAATGCCACTACTCTTATGAATATTATATAACGTTTTCTTATATACGTCTATAAGAATATGTTACAAGTATGAATGCTCTTAAAATTTAAATAGACTTATAAAAGAGCACTATTAGAGTTCCCGCCTTAATCAGAACACATATAAATCTTATATGAAACCATAGCTCTTATAAGCGTTTGTTTGTAAGGGTATCAAGAGTTTCTGACTTAATCAGAACACGTATAAACCTTCTATGAAACCATCGCTCTTAAAGCTTTTGTTTGTAAGGGTATTTTGCTAGTTGGGAGAGGTGGTCATATATTAACTACCGTGGCTCTCAATAAAAAGCCATTCAGTAAACAACTTGAACAGCATCATAAACATGAAGCTTATACATATATTTTTTTTTCCGTTCATCTCCAGTGCATTGGCTGAACCATAATTCGCGTAATTCATTCCGATCATTCCACATTATCAGATATTCACTGAAGAGCGACTCAATTTAGTAAAGTGACGATGCAAGCTAGTCAGAGTATGAGAGCTTTCCCCGGCACCAAATCAATGATTCATCGATCAATAATTGAACAAAGCGCATTAGTGAGGCGATCGCTAAACGTCCACTTCGCCGGTGAGTAAACACCGCGCGGTGAGCACGAAGGCGTAATCCGTAGGGCGGCACTTAGAGCGCGCCACAAGCTCCGCACTCTAATTGCACACCAACTAATCTGTTTGCGTTTCCAACGCATCGAATTACCTATTCCATTCTACAGATTTTGACAGACAATTTCTGAAAGCAAATTCTCGCATCTTCTTTACTTGAGTAACCACTGGAAATCTACACTGTGCTGTGACTTGTGACCCCTAATAATCCTCCCTCAGCAGCATCATGCTGATGAGTGGTCACCTTATAAATGTCAAAATCACGATTTACAGCTACCAAGTACCGACTATTTATGTTCCGTGTTAAGTTATTACAATTCATTGCGTTTTTTTGCACGTATCTCTGGCAATATTTTTTTTCCTTTAAAATTAGACACAAATTGCAACATAAAAACCATAACGCCAGACGTGCGTGCTGTTACCCGTCAGAATTCACGGCGTATAAAATGCGAATAAAATGAAAAGTTCAGAATTACCATTATCATTTGATGCGCTTGATAACGTCATGTTCAAGCGCATTGCGCCCGCGCATCTGCAATCTTCACGGTGCGGACATTGCACCTATGGCATCATCGGTGGATAAAATGGATTTAAAAATCTGGATTGATATATTTTCAAAAGATATTCATATAAAGGACGATGAAGAAATGAGTACGACTTCAAAATCATACGATGTGAATTCTATTCTTGATAAGTTAACAACAGGTAGACTATTTAAAAACTTCAACCCACAAAGCAAAAAAAACAAAAATCTACAAAGCCAAAAATAAAACCTAAACTAGAATAGAACAAACACATCGACTCATCGATACCAAAAATGTAACGAATGATGTTAACGCTCCAATATCTAATGAAACGAATAAAAATACAAAACATAATACACCGTAGTCTGAAGGAGAAAAACTCAATAACTTGGAATTATCATTGACAACATATACAATACACTTCCTCCAATACAAGGAAAAAGTAAGGGGTACTTGAGCAAAGTACAATACGTGCCCTACTCGAGCGAAGGTTCCAAGAGTGTTCACATTGTTGGTGATTTCTTCGAGCCGAGTTTGGAGGGCTCGCTCCTTAAAAGGTACACTCGATTTTAAATATCACCAATATTTAATTTAGAATGACGCCTGTATCCGTCTCAGCCTCTATATACCTATGAAAAGGTTTCCGACTGATTTTATTTTTTTAAAGATCTGTGTACTGTAATGCGATAGTTTTTTGGGACTGCTGAAAATTAACTTTTAGAATTTATAGCACAAGTTTGTAACTAAATCGAATATTTTTTATTTTGGTACATTATTGGACATTTGTCACGGCACTCATTGTGTTCTGCATCATTACATTTACCTATTTATTGGAATTGAAGTTTGGCAAGAATTTAGTTTAAAATTAATCTATCGAAACTATAGAATTATATTAGATAGATGTCGTCAGAAAAAATCTACCTATTGGTCTTGCACCTGAAGTGGAGTTTTCCGAAATTTTCAATATAGGGGGTCTAGTTATGATCCCTAGAGCCCAAATACACGCCGGTTAAAAGGTTTTTGGCCATAACTTTTTTCCTACGGAATGTTTTTGGGCCATTTAACATTTTTATCATTCCGAGTAAGAATACGGACAACTTTTGAATTTAAACTTTTTTGATGCAACCCCTAACTTGGGGAGGGATTGAAATTTCCAATTTTTTTAGAAAAAAAAAATCATATCTCCGATACGGTAAACATTTTTACCGTAAAAAATATATTTTTGAAAAAAAATATTTACTCTACAATTTTTAATTTAAGTTTTTTTTTTGCATGCTAAACTCAAGGGGTTGAAAAAAATATGGGTCATCCTTCTTCAAAATCTACCTCCTCCTGCGGCTTGCCGAAGGGATTTTTTTTGTCATTTATGTTATGTTTTTTGGGTTGCCGTGCACTGTTAGGTGCTAGTAACAGTCTTTTTTATAATTTCTGAGAAATGTATTATTAATCACTTTTAAATATCTGTTAAAAGTCAAAAGATCCTAATCTCAGAATAACTGTTACATGCCTACATATATCCGTCAGTATTGTAGGCCCTATCTAAACTGAGCATCGCGTTTGGAGTATCTAAATATTTAGCAAGCGCTTTAAAGCAAAATACTAACAACAGTTCGTTAAAATAATGTAAATATTTCCGTAAGACAGTCTCGAGAAACAAGAGGGTAGTATAACTAGTGTTGATTCACAAACGATTGAATTTGTAGTGCTTCATACTGCCTCGACATCGGCGTCTTACTCACCAGGCTTTTGTTGAATCACACAGAAAATAATGGAAGATTTATCTAAACGTTTATTTGGAAAAAACAAAGAATTTTATCGTGTAAATGTCCACTTTAACATTTATGTGTTTATAATGGCTTTATTTTTACGGATACGAGCAACAAGTCCACTCATAATGAAGTGCCAAAAATTAGCACCTACTATAAAATTATACGTGATTTCAGAATAAATGTGTCGTGTGTTTACTACCAAATATTTGTTTGGAGGTTCAATTTCGAGTTCAAGGAGGAACTTCTAGCTGTTTGATGAAGATATATTATGGGCAATCGTTATGCCAATGAATTCTGTCTGCAACATTTTAAAATGGCATTGTGTGTAATGTTGCGTATCGCCTGACAATGTATCTGTAAATATTTATTGATAGATTTATTCCTCAAGTTGCTAAGCCCCGTGTACATAGCGTTGATACTGAACGCGAGGAAGAAATTACCCGCTGAGTAATCGGGTGAGTCTGCTGTTCGTCTCGCTTGATGATTTCGTTTTATAGGCGCTGTTTTTTGTTTGTGTTTAAGTGACTGATTCTCTATTTAAGTACCTCAGTAATTTATATTTGTCTCAATGCAATGCATTCGTACGGACAGTACTGATTACACAGCATGAGCAATGCCCTATTATATGCTAAGTTGGGTTTATTGTGCTACAGTTTGCGTTGAATCCGTTTAAAAATAAGCTTTATATAAATCAAGTAGAATATTCCAATGAATCGCCTACACAGGATTTGTTTAATGGAGCAGAGTTATTGCAATGGAAAATGTTCGAGCTGACGAATTGCATCGCGCTTCGTTTGGCCTTCGGCTCCGTAATAGCCAAAAGTATGACTCAGTGTTTGCTGCAACGTAGATCCCGCTTTAGTCGGACGGTACTCTTTCCTCAGAACAAACTTTTCCACTATTTCCAGACTAGGGTTTTGGTTATAACTGCATGGAGCACTAATTAGCTAACATATTTTATAATGAGAAAAATGCAATTGCCGAGAATACGTAAAACTTTCTCCTGGCATTATAGCATACGCAAGTGTTCTGAGCGGGAATGACTTTTACATTAGATAAATTAGAGGCAGCTAACAATGGCGGCCGCTAACAGCTAGAAAGTGAATCGAGCTGGTGCCGAGAATGGTCTTTCCGATCGTATCGATCTTGGGTTCGTTACCCCGTTCATTATTCTTTCAATCACAATAAGACCATTTTACTTTAAGCAAAGATATATCTTACGGTATTAAAGTCTGTTCATCCACATTAGTCCAAAAATATAAATCTGAACGTCACCAATGATGAAAATTATAATGTATTCAAAAGGTACATCAGAAATAAATCTGCTCCGACCTTTCACATTTCCTAAAATAAGAGAGGTCAACGTTCACATTCCGGACACTGTCTTTTAATTCAAAGACTTCTTCTTTTATGGCTTTTGCCGCAACATGCAATAAATTAGCCCTTTACGGAAAAATGGACATCTGCTCCTCTGGAAAAAAATCCCTCCTTGGAAGTAAAAGGACGAAATTTACGATCCGTGTAACCGTGGGTAGTCGGACCTCGCCCACGAGTCGCATGCAAATGGCTCCATTGGAGCGGAGTAGCGTCGCTGCTAGGCACCAAGGAAGATTAAAATCGAAACACCTCGCGACCCCCGGTCGGCCGACTTGCCGGCTTGCTTCGCGCTCCTTTCGCGACACCAGCTTACCCGTGCCATTTTTCTTCCTGAGATACGCTCAGGATCAATCAATTAAAGCCATGCAATTTTGCTTATTGAATGCGTTTACACTCGATTAAGTAGTAATAGTGTGCATGTGTCAAATCAGTTATTAATACGCAGCTCTAATTTAAATCTAAAACGGTGTTTCTGATTCAACAATACGAATTATATCCAAAAATAGAATTATTCAGCGTACCCCAGTGTCTCTGCATCGTTGAATATCGAAGCTATAGGCTCGTTATTCGCTGCCAATTTTACATTAAACTCAACAAGTATTGATATATTATGATTATGACACTAAGCTAAGGCCTACTTGCATCACAAATCACTAAATACCTACGTTCAGCGCTAAACGAATTCAAAACTTCGCTATATTTCTTTCAGTGGTTTGAAGATGATCGAGACAGAATGATGAATTTGTTCAGTGTCAAACTGAAACGAACGAAACGTTTTTTAGTCATTTGCGGTGCAAGTGGGCCTTAGATAAATTAAATGTTTCATTTGAGAACAAAGTATAATTTAGCAAATCAATAGCAGGAAAAACATAAAAACATTTCATACGTTTTTCCTTCTTTTTGTCCGAGTTGTCACACATTTAGTTGTCGGTATCAAATTATCCTATACTACCTATTGGGTAAAACTGTGTTATTAATCGTGATATTATTATAATAAACTTCAGTGTATAAAGGAATTGCATGAAAGTAATAAAGGCAACAAATTCAGTCGTGTCGCCCACGCGCCAGACTTTAGGCGCCACCACACATGACATAGTTACCCGCATGTACGTAGTCATACAACTTGGATGTTGCGGATATACTCATCTTGATGTAAATTAGTATTATTCACAGGAAACGCGTTGCCATGCATGCTTCATGAAATTGCTCTACGTAGGTTCTAAATTACCGCACGCGTTGCATAGGTAATCTTTATCATCTTGTTACAATCGATATGCTACCTTGACGAGCATTGCACAAAGTTTATTAGACCAGAACCGAGGAATTCAACTTCACCTTGCTATATAAGCCGAGCTGAAAATATCAAGTTTCTTAACATGAATCTTTTTAGTGCAAAGCAAAATTATTACTTTGCAACACATTCTTTGCATTAAATTTACGTGTTTAACTGAACTGAAACGTGGTTGAAAAGAACAGTTTTACGTGAATAAGGTGTATGCAAATTATTACAATGTTTGACAAAAAATTTAATACATGAAAACTAAGAACGTGACAGATCCACTTCCGAATTCCACGTGATCAATAGTTTTAAGCTGCCAACAGTCAAGACTTTTTTTAATCTTAATTTTTATTGATATATTCAAGAACAACATATGATTAAGATAAGTTAAAAGAAGAACGAATTGGTTTGATTCGAGACACAAATAGAATCTAACTTATAATAATAGAGGTGGGTGTACTATACGTATATTGAACATTTATAATATAACCTATGTATAAAGAGTTAGTGACGCAATTTGTTATTTTTAAAACTATGCAAAACAATTTAAAACAATGACTGAAATCAACCATTTAGGGTTCGGGAATTCCCGGGACTTCGAGACTTAAAAAAATGTTTTTTTTTTGTTTTTTTTTTTGAGGTTAAGCCTTTTTTGAAGAATTCTAATTAAGTTAATTTCTGGTGAAACGTATTATGAAAAGGCTTTTTATTTTTGTAAAAATCAATATTTATTAAACAGAAAATTAAATGTTAATAACTTTAACGTTTATTTCAGTCTTAATAATTGCTTTGTTTATTTCTAATCACACACAGATTCAGTTTTAAGCAGTTAAATCTTATATGTATGTAGTTAGAAAACGAACTTAGTAAATAATCATACTAATTCTTAACTTGACTATTATCTAGTAATTCGTCATTGGTCATAATCACAACATTGTTAATTCTCATAATCACAGTTTTGTTTTATAATTAAATAATATTAATATTAAAACAGACTTTTATATTAGTCTTATAAATAATCAACTAACACATTAATTTGACTTCTTTGCTGATTTAATAACATAGGCTTTTAAAAAAATCAGAGCGTCAACAGCTTTGTCCGAAAATCTGTTTCTGATTTTTGTAATAATGCCACTGGACAAGGAAAACACTCTCGTTTTCAACAGATGTCGGTTTAATTGTGTTTAAGGCTATAAAGCTAGGCTAGGTTTCTTCAATTATTTGAAAAAAAAAAATGATTACATAACTATTTCGACAATCTTGTCTCGTCTCGAGTCTCGACCCGAAATTCCCGGGACTCGAGACACGAGACGTCCCGGGACCCAAACCCTACAACCAATGCATTGATTCATGTGCTAAACAGGCAAGCCGAAGTCTTAACATAAGTAACCTAGCTAGGTAGAATAGTTGTATTAAAACTTGTTTTAATGTGCCTCCTAAAACTGAATATCATCCAGTGGGGCATTTCCTTTTCGTTTATTTTCCTCCTATATTATCCCTAATGCTATTTCAAACCGCTGCTGCTGTTTTAAAGCGGTCAGATAAACTCAAAACGTGTATGCTTCGTGGCTTACTTTACGACAGATATAACAATTGTATACTTGTTTTATAGCATAGTGTGTATTAGTCTGAAGTGGAAAGTGGAGCAACGTTGCACTTTCTCTTGCCAGAAAGCCAAGTGCGCATAAGCCGTGCAAATCACATTGTACTAACACTAACAAACACAACAATGAGCGACCATCTGACTGGTCTTCATCTTTTAAAGCTGTCATATTATCTAATCAGCAGAACACGACGAAAATTCAAAATTAGTCATGCAGCATGCGACAGACACATTACAAATGGTGCTGAAATAATGAACACATCACCGAGACAGTTAAGTTTGAAGGCAAAAGATGAAAAACAAAGTATAGAATGAGCAGTATTGTGTGTTTTGAGTTTACTGACAAGCAATCAAACGCGGAGAAGTTAAACGTAGTTGCAAAACTGTTTTACTCGTTATGTCAGTCCTACCTAAATGTTGTCTGCGTGCACTGTACATGCATAAATGAAGTAATACTGTGACTACATGTTTGGTTACGTCACCGGTATAAATATAAGTGCACAGTGCAAGTTTTAACAAAATGATATTGTACTACAGTCAACACACGTGACTGCTGAACTACCCTGAACCAACATGTAAACGCAATCGTCTGTGACAGTAACAAAAATGAATTTAGTGTTTTTTTTCCACATAATAACAAGATCCAATTATTGAAAACATGCTTAATAGTAGATGGCAGAAAGGCACAAGAAACTAACAAAGGTGCTAAATTAGCAACACGATACTAAGAATTACGAAATGTTCATAAAAGGAAATTAAAAGAACATTATGTAAGATTGGCTAACTTTGTTAAATGACAAAAATGTTATGTAAGAGTTTTATAACAGTGCGGATTAAACAGACGGAGTTTATGAAACGTGCAGAGTTGGCGGGCGAATGTGGCCATGCGGCGGGGGCGGTGAAACCGGCGCTCAAACCAGTTTGCGAAAGAGCCCTTCTGTCGAAGTCGGTCGCCATGCCGCCGCACGCCGAGGGCCGGTGCATTAGTCGGGTCATCTGCTTATGCACCGCATTAAAACCACGATTTCATAAGTTTAAACGCAGTGGGTAGGTAGCTACCTTTTATAGAGTCATTTATGTGGTACTCCGCCTTTCTTTTTGAATAATTTGTTACTTGGACTGCAGCTTTTAGTATTCAAAAGTTACTTTGAAGGCCACTTTTAGTATCCACAGACTTGATAGCAGTACAATCTTTTGTTTGTGAAACCCGAGACTAATCCGCAACGACGACGTTCCAAAATAAGATATGTACACTGTCTGCATGTGGAATCCGGGACCGTGGTCCTGGTCCCGAAAGCCCCACGACCCGTTTTACAATACAAGAATACACATCCGCAAGCTTTTATTATTTACAGAGCTTTATCTGAAATTGCAAACAATGACTTCTGCAGGTCAATGCATAATACAGTCCCAGCTCTAGCGACTCAATGGTTTCCGAGACAAACTTGGACACATTTCCATAGAAAGAAACATACTAAACCGGACCGAAAGTTTTTCGAAGGATGGAACAGGCGGGGAATTTAAGCAATTAACATTTTCTCAAATGTTAGTGCATTATCATTAGTGTACAAGTATAGTTGTGTACACAGCAGTATTGCGAGTCCAAATGTGGCAGGCAGGCGGGCTCATGGCATTATTTCACAGCGCAACCAGTTTTGTGCATGCGATGTGGCGCACCGCGCACAGCAAAACAGTATTATTGCTCTATTTGTTATGATGCTGGTGTTTTATGTTGCAGGAAATGAGCTCATACTGTCGGTGAGATGTTTTTCCAGTTTTAATCCGGTATGGTAATAGACAAATTCAACCATTCTTTACCACATTGAAAGCGAAATTAAAATTTATAGCGCTAAAGCTCACCAAAGCTTTTAATTAATTCACATTATTAAAAACAGTTCTTTTGTGGCAGACATAAAGGAAATGAGAGAGACACGTTTAATGCCTAAAAACACAAAATGTGCATCATTGTATTCCGTGGAATGAAACGCCAGTAAAACTGTTATTAGTCGTTTACTGTTCAGTGTCCATTCGAATTAGGTTTTACTTGGATCGTGTTAATGATTTTGTCTTTTCAGATATTTTTATACGTGTTTTCACAATTACCGTAAAAACAATAATTATTTGGATTCTTAACGTTGTATTATTTCGTATTGTGTTTCAACGTCGTGGCCTTTTCTTGCATTTTTAACCGACTTCAAAAAAGGCGGAGGTTATATATTCGTGTGTATGTGTTTTTTTTTTTTTTTTTTTATGTATGTTACCTGATTTCTCTCCCATTTGTGGACCGATTCTCAAAATTCTTTTTTCATTTGATAGAGTACACTCCTGAGGTGGTCCCATTTTAATTTGGTGAAGATCTGATGCTGACCTTCGGAGATATACAATGGAACTCTTCAAAAAGAGACGGCAAATCTGTTGTGATAGCTCCAATCGGTTGGATGTTCATTGTTTATACAATATCATGACGGAACATCACGCCTGTATGCTCTGAGGGGGTACGCAGAAGTGTACAATTTACCTGATTTCTCTCCCATTTGTGGACCGATTCTCAAAATTCTATTTTTATTTGAAAAAGTATACTCCTGAGGTGGTCCCATTTTAATTTGGTGAAGATCTGATGCTGATCTTCGGAGATATACAATAGAACTCTTCAAAAAGGGACGGCAAATCTGTTGTGATAGCTCCAATCGGTTGGATGTTCATTGTTTATACAATATCATGACGTAACATCACGCCTGTATGCTCTGAGGGGGTACGCAGATGTGTACAATACACCCAGATTTCGACAGTTAGGTATGTTAAGTTAGCGCGTTCGTGTTCCGCGCGCGCCTCAAAGAGATGTCAGCAAAAGGGACTGTTGTAAAGAGATACTGCGGCTCTGGAACACAAAGGGCTAAGAAGGAACATGGTTAGTCAGTAAAAGTCTGACACTCCCTTCCGCTCCGCCCAGAGCGGGACCCGTAATTTGATTTCCCATCCGAAAGAAAAAACACTGTATGTTGTTCCATATATTGGGGATACGCCTATTATATACGCTTATACCATGACATGTATTTTTAACAATGTCAATATGTAATAATGTAATGTCAATATTCATGGCAAAAATTTGATTGGGAACAACTAAAAATGGAAAAATAAAAAACTTTTTTGCAAAAAATAATTTAAAATCCATTTGCATTTTTAATATGATATAACTATAAGTATCAACAAGCCAATAATTTGCAATTTACAACACAAAACACACATAACCGTGAAATCGAAACGTTTTAAAGGTGGATAACTTAATTTGAATACAATAAAATGCCATGATCGTAAAAACGCAAGAGTTTATCAAGAGCAAACTGTTCCAGTATGACTGTCTGAATAACGTCTAGGTACTTTCGAAGTGGTCATTGGCGGATACGGCGTTATAATATCACTGAATCACCTTGCGTGGGTCAAGGTGTCTGGCGAAGTGAATGTAAAATTGTGATTGTTATCTACACTTATCCAATGTGTAGCTGTAGGCCTGCAGGGGACAGGGGAGCGACGGACACTTTCAAATTTACAGTATATTTGTATTCAATAATTCAAATGCGTGTTTATCTGTCTCACTGCCATTTATCACTTGCTCCCGCGACCTATTAAAAGTAGACCGGTATGCAACGGTATATAATGTGGCAGTCTAAAACTAGATTCCATTTTAAATATCACCATATAAAATGTTAGTGGGTGTTTGGCATTGAATATTAAATTAACCTGATTCTAAATAGCGACAAAATTTTAACACAAAGCCAGCATAGTGCAACGTAAGACGTTTCATGTTAAACCTAAAATTACTTGAGAGCGTCCATGCAAATGTATGACGAGTAACGTAGGACTCCTGATGAATGCAGATGTCTATTAAAGCTCTTTGAACAGTCTAGTGTTACGGTAGCTAGAAAATCTCATTACTTGTGTACATAGGTATACGCTTTCGAGTAAATCTAGATAAGCAAGTCTCAGATTCACGAGCAAACGAGCGCATCTCTGTTCGAATAAAGTGACGTAAAGACTGACGCGATCAACTTAAGCACAAAGCAAGCCACAATCGGAACTGGAGCAATCAAGATACACAAACGCGTACACAGTACACAAACAGTGCTTAATTTAACAAACTTCATGAAAGGATACAATGAGTCAGGCAAATATTTACTTTTACTTGTAATTGAGCTCGATGGTTAACAGTCATTATAGTTATAATGTCAAACATAGGTCACTTAATAAGTTAAACAAACAGATAAACGAACTGAAGTAATCAATCAAAGTTACAATGCAATTTTTAAAACGCTATTACTAAATGAAAAGGGTTGCACTGTTTGACACAATCAGTTCCTGAATTCCTAGAAAGAACCATTAGTATAGTTATTGTGTTTCTCACATCATTTAAGGCTAGTGCATTAATTTTTTCATCAGATTTGCGGTCGGTCAGTGCTCTCTACCCCACTTTATTTTGCTGCAAAGAAGTAATAGGTAGAGTGCTTTCCTCAACAACCCCTTGATAGGAAATTGACGATTTTACGTTGCGATATCGTGTTAAAATTAACCCTTCGACGGATATGACTCATTATGCGACTACCAGGAAATGTCATTAAATTTTCACGATGGCGTTTTATGTTACCCACGCCGCTGTTTCGCCACTTCATGCATATTTATCAAAATAATGTTGCCGATTGAAAAGCTGCATATAAACACGCACTGAATTGCAGAACGCCTGAGTCTATCGAATTGAAGTTTACTGTTGTGGTTTCGAGGGTGTACATTCGCACGGACGTCCAGGTTGCATTTCGGAGGGCGGTCGTTGTCCGGTAGTCATTAGCGAACGCACCCTCCGCGAAGGGTTGCAGCGAGTTCCGCGAATCGTGCGCCGTGCGGCGGTGAGTCAGGCCGCGATGGCGACGGGAAAATACCGACCGCCCACTCGATAACCACTTTCGATACAGCACGATTGCGTTACTTGCACAATATCGACCTGGCCAAATTACTTATTACAATGTTCGTGCGGATAAAATCACTGGCCCAATAAAGCTGCTATTGCAATTTTAGTACGTAAAAGGAAGGTTGTTGCAATGTTATTTTTAACAGGTTTTTTTACATTGCATCATAGCTAAATTAAAAATAACGTTCTTTTATAAAGGCACGGTATAAATTCATCAAGTATGAATTTCACGTAGATGAATGAATTGTCGTAAACCTGAAACTAAGTAAGTAAAGGTACAGACCTACAGACTTATAAACGTGTTTGTGAATTTATTTTAACTTGAGTAAAGCTTGGTCTAATTACTGAATAATTGAAGTTATTTTCATAAGCATGGAGCGACCCTTGTCTTCATAAATGTCTATTCTCTACCTCAGTTGAAACTCGACAAACCGTCTAGACACGTGATGAAAATAATACAGTCTATTTGTGAGGCTGTATACAAACTAAGAGTTATGTGGCTCTGTCACACTAAAAGTGAAATTAGAACTTTCTCTAGCTCGCGAAGCAGGAACAAACTAGCGTTGGTGGTGGCCAGGCCTCGGGAGAATAGCTAGTGGCATACGTCCACGCCAGGTGGCGCACGATGCCGGCGAATTTACATAATTGGCGAAAAAATAAAACGTCACCATATACAACAATTTTTTCATTGTGTCAGAGCTCCCAAGGGTCTGAATAAAACAGAGGCTCGGGACGGCCGAGTTGGCGCTAATTTCGTCCGACAACGAATCGCCAGTCGAGCGATGACACAGTTGCTATACACATTATGTATGCATATATGGCAGCGGTTTGCACGTACTGCTAAATTATATTCTTCGATTATGCGTTTTTCAATGACAAAAACATACTCAACTTATAATAATATAATGGCACTTGTGTATGTGGGTGAATGTTAGGTCAAGCGAATAGATGCCAGACTAAAGAGCACATGTGCTAGGCAGATGTCGAAGTCAGGGTGACTATGAGACCATTGAGGCGTTCCAAGTGCGCCAATTTGGCTCCAGTTAAATCCAATAGCACGATAAATGATCATCAAGTTATGAATTTCGTAATTCATTAACTAATTGGAAAATCTGGAACATGTACACGTTTTTTGTCAACTGTTCTTGTCTAGTTGACATTCCCGATTTTCACAGCGAGTAACATTTGCAATTTAAATAAACACTTGGTTCTCTTCTCCAACTTACATATTAAGCGATTAGTTTTCTCGTTTAATAAAACTGCAGGAAAATGTTTCCTTCTTGCTTTGATTCAAAAACTCCTTGTTGGTAACGAAGCAAATAGGCGCTCAAGGACTGAATAAACTTTTCTCATCCAATTTGTCGCACCTCATACTTTTATTCTCGGGAATGTGCCTTTCAGCCTTATTACCCTGCAATATAGACCGAAAAGTAAGAAAATTGCTTGATCCGTAGCATTGTAAAAGTCGCCCGCTCTCGTAAAACTCCCACATATTTCACGACAAATAAACTTCTCATCCTATGAAATTTTCTTCTCGGGAGCAGTTCACTGCAGGTAATATTTCAAAACATGTGTCATTCATAACTTTCGCCTTCGCAATGTCTGTCAATGGAGCTCGGGCGAAAAGGTCTCAATAATAAATTTTTCGTGAGCCCGCTCCGTTATCCCCGCGAGCGAACCCAGGTACGTTTTACGGCCGCGCAAGGGAAAATAAACGAAAAATAAAATAAAAGTCAAAATGGTCGACATAAAACTATTTGCCCGAATATACTACGCACAAAAAGTTTTGAAAACGTAAAAGGACTGATATTGCCCATGTTGTCGGAATAAATTAAATTACAGCTTGTTCGGAACGTTGGGATTCCAGATTCAATTAAAGCTAATAAATAATTAATTTATCGATTTCTTTCTACGTTTATACGTTTCTCGATTTCGTAAAAATATATGAGTTCCATACTGTCTGTGATTTGCGAGGATTCAATATTTAATTATGATTTTCTTAGTACATCTATAAATATCTTCTATCTACCTAGTTCTAAAATAACAACCAAAACGCAAATCTTAATTTGATAGCTTATCTCAAAGTTGTAACGGCGTGGTTAGAACTAAGTTAGTGATTTATTGTATCGTTAAAGCATTAGAGAGTTTTATGGTACATACGGACATTACTGCGACAACAATGAGGACTGCTACCTCATAAAATACTAAACAACTTTTGTAACTACCCCGTTGTCGTCGGTCGTATGAAATTTCAATCACGTCACAATACAACCAGTGTGTTATTACGTACTCTGTTACGGATATAATGTAGCTATTCAAAGATTATTCTATCCATTGTTACATTGGCAATAAGTTAGTATTACTACGTTCGGGACTTTATCAGGCTCTATACAAAGGAGATGGAATTGAATATCAACACGCTTTACTATTCTTGTATGAATTTCTCATCTGCTGTCATGAAATAGGTAGGCAGTACACTTGAGCTTTGAAGGCTGCAAACTGATTGTACGTATGTTACGGCTAATAGCCGAAGTGCGGCTACACCTAGATTTAGCCGGCTAGAACTAGGTGTATCCTCTTATCTTCGGTTATAACTAGGTTTAGCCTTCATTATAGCGTCTAGAACTAGGTGCAGCCGCACACCGGTGGCTTAACTTAGGTGTGTCTTATTTATCATCGGCTAGAACTAGGTTTTTAGTTCGAGAGGGAGAACCGGTCGAACAGGCCCCGCGATCGGAGCTCCTACTTTTGAATGGTTTATAAAAAAATAACCACGAAGGCAAATCTGTGTCGGGGTGCCCCAAGTCGGCCTAGGCAAAACTAGTTAGTCATCAACCACCTCATTACTGAAAACCTAGTTCCAGGCGATGATAAATAGGATACAAGCAAGTTTAACCACCGGTGTGTGGCTGCACCTAGTTCAAGACGCTATAATGAAGGCTAAACCTAGTTCTAACCGAACATAAGAGGATACACCTAGGTTTAACCGCATATGGCCGGCTGCACATAGTTCTAGCCTGCTAAAACTAGGTGTAGCCGCACTTCGGCTATTAGCCGTAACATATACACGAGACGAACGTTGAAAGGATAGAACACCTGAGTAAAATTTATTAATAGAACACAATTCATTTGTTTAAAGAAAACTTCCTGCATTTGTAATAATGCAAATTGTACGAGTATAACAAGATCATGTAATGAGGAAAGCGTTTACGTAATACATTTATGTATGTATAAATAACTAATGGATAACGGCGTCTAGCAATTATTGTTTTATGCAAATGTGCATCGGTATAATAGAACATTGTATTGAGCAACAATATCATTATTATAATTGTGTTCTAATGTTGCATATTAATCTGTCTGGCTGTCTATCCAAAGAAGCTTTACTTGTCAATACTGCATACCTGTTTTAATTAACTTTTTATGGAAATAAACTAGATGGAGTAAACACAGCCAGGGATAAAATCTCTGTTAGTGAAAGACATCAATGGGGGCAGAGAACGATTGTAAAAAATATAATAAGGTACGTTAAGAAAACAAGGTTTCTCAAATGCGTAGAGTGTAGAAGGGATTTGAAAGACTGAAGAGAAGTATCCTGATTTAGTACATTGAGTAAATCCTGATAAGAAAGGACGAAATTGCGGTCAAATGTACTATAAAGAACCTAGATCTGATGAGAATGGGGACAGGGAGGAAGGGGATGGAGGGGGTTAAGTAGATGCTGTAAACAAACATTTAGTTACAAATAAATTTCACCAATGGCGTGTAGTGTCGCGTGATGAAGAGCATTATGGTGTCGGGCACGTCACGGCAAGCTCCGTCGACCGACCCGCTTCGCACTTGATAAACTACCTCATATTGCCACCCGTTTTCCACTTACAAGCACTGTGTCAACGCATTAACAGACATAAATCCATACTCCATGCGTGTAATATAAATACGAAAGCAAATCTGTTTGTCTGTAACCTTTTTACGCCTGAACGGAGTACATCTAGACTAGACTATAACCAGGGTTATGCCCAGTTAGATGGACCGACGAACTTGAAGAGGTGGCAGGATAGACAGGGAGCTGTGGCGTGGGAGAAGTCTTTGTCCAGCAGTGGCCTGCAATAGGCCGAGTTGATAATTTGGGTTCGGGCAAAGGATACTTCTTATCCTGGTAGTACGCTTTCATAGGATAACTTCTGACCTCTGCGAGGGCGAAGCCGTGGGTAACAGTTATAGAAATACACATTCAATATTAAATCTGCTCGTCAATCGAACTCACAGCGAAAGTACGGCTCAAACTACAGTATGATGCTATTTAAGCTCGGTATTAATCTGTCAGTCCCATGTCCAAATATAAACTCGAGTATTGTCACTGACGTTTATCTTTTTTTTTTCGTTAACTGTTTCGTTGGTTCTGTTTTGTTTCGATGAAATATAATTTTTACCCAAGTTTTAATGAATTGATTTTAATTTTAAATCTTTTGAGCTTTGGTAGTTTATAGTATTATCAATCGTGAATCTATGTCTCAGCAGAGTACCAATACTCGTTTGTGTTATAAATCACGTGTGAACTTATTTACAAGTAGCACATGTTTTTCATTCCATCGGGCTTTATTTACTGACCGTAAAACATTGATCTACTATAGTTATCTATCCTGGAGTTTATATAAATTGATATTGTAAAAATCAGTAATAAAACATCATAGTTTAGTTTTGATACTGAAATTTTTAGCTTCGTTGAAAATATTTAAACACACAGTCAACAACCCTTTGCTATAAAATATTTATAACAAAGACATCTTAATAAAATGTAAGTATCAAAGTTCATAACGGCATAGCTGTTGAACTTGTATACCAGTACATTGTAAAACATCTTATTTTAAACCGACTGTAGAAGAGATTTTTTAATGAAATAATTAAACACTATATATACACACAGTATACACTGTATCTATTACATACATATCAACATAAAATGTATTTTGCTGCGTTAATTCGAATAATATGCGATACGGTCCAAGGCCCTTCTCAGGGACAAGTATTTGCCTCCATGTCTCGCGGTTTTTCACTTTTCTATGTTACGCTCACGCACATACACCAGATTTCACTTTTTCTATTGTGTTAAGAGAATCTTTTTGTATTAAATTATAGTTGCTATTGACATAGGTTGGATGGGTTACATAGATGTACTTGAATGACACCAGTAAATCTGTTATGTAACTCGATAATTAAAAATAATATCACATGTTTGTGAGAAAACAAAAAGCTCAAAGCAAAAGCACACCCTTTAATAATTAATTCTAATTTTAGTAAATATTTTCTAACGGTTATGAGTAAGAAGGGTTGATATAATTTGATTTCGAATGGGATTTGGTATTTGCGGACTCTACCTCAAACGGCATCCTCGGAATGAACGTCTGTCTGTTTATCCCATGTCACAACATTTTACGTAATGATTACTGGGACCCGAGTCCCTTCAGAGACAGTACCATTGTTCTCATTTCACAATTTATTGTAATTTGTACGCGGTTCAGGCTTTTACACGCGCGTTGTGTCCCGTATAATTATTTGTTTTACTTTTAATTTAACAGGTGCCTGCTAATTGTGTTAATTTCGTCTGATTTTACAGTAATTAGTGTGTTTTGTGAGAATTTTAGGAGCTTCACACAGTATCGAATTATCAATGCTAGTCTATTTGGATTGTATAGGTACGGCAGTGCAATTGTGGACTATATGTGACGTTGAATAGTGTCGGTGTCGGAGGGCAGGTCGGAAGCTCGCTGGCGCTCCACTGAAAGCAGGCAGACGTCAGCGCACCGTGAGTGACACGTCCTTCCGCCACAGAGCTCTCTATACGTAGCTACCGGCCTACCGCCATGCGCCACTATCCAGTTACGCCATGTTTGCGCTCCAGCCTGTCAAACAGCTGTAAAAATCTGCTCGAATCCCGTGCAAACAAAATGGAAAACTCGATGGAATAATGCTTATTAACATTGCCTTTTTATTATTGTATAACTCCTTATCCTCATAAAACGAAAGCACAATATTATAGCTATATTAGACATGTATCCGTATAAAATGAAAGTCGTGTCGCGAGTCCTACGCTCTAATAAATATGGAGCTCGAATGCGACCCTAATCGGGAAGGCAAAATGGCAACAATGCAAACAGGCGTGGTATCAAATTGTCGAGCATGCAAACACATTAAAGGGCGCCGAGTAAACGACGCTTAATGATTATCTATACATTGGTTGCGTACAGTAAAAAAGAAACGTGGTGAAGGTAAATAAATGAGATATATTTCATTGTTCTTTGTTTTAGGAGGGCCGAGCGGCAGCTGGACGCCGGGAAATGTCGCTTATCTGACGCCGCACCTTTTGTCGGTAGGCGTTGACCCAATTCGAGTGGCACTCTGCCGCGGCGGCGGTGTCAACAGCGTCTTCATTCATATCATTTGGAACCGAATTGAACTGACTGATTCAATCAAAATATTCGTAATCCTGATCATTTAATCCCGTACCATCATGTTCTTCTATTCCATATGCAGTGCCGTCAAAAGAGGTTGCAATGTTATTGTGATTTGTGGGTGCTGCTGACTCAGTCTTTGACCCGGTATCACAATGAAGGTATGCTTTCTTAAGAATTAAACAGCCTTAAATTGTAGCTTTCCCTACTTAATTGCACCTTGAGAGTAAAAACGCGATAATTTGCGGCTTCCATTAGACGAAAGGTTAGCCTATTCTGCGCATTTGCAAACAGTGCGGCACATTCACGCGATTAAAACGGCAAGTTTCTGCCGAGGCCGATCGCCGGAGCGATAGGTCGCGGGGTCAAAAATAGCGAGGGCCGTACCTGGTGCCACCCCGCGCCGTTCAATGTCAACTTTCAATCACGGCGGGCGGAAGGAAGAGGCCGAACCGAGCTCGTGCGCCGATGCCACGCCGCGCGGGGCCCGCACTCCACCGCAATTATTGCTTTGCCCTTTTTTACGACGACACCGCGCCTCCCTTGTCTCCTCAACGTTTACATTCTGTCAAGTTAAGCCTCTTGTCGCCGAGTACCGACTGTCAAAGTCCTGACACCCTGCCACTATTATCCGCGGTCGACCCCACCTCACTAACTCCATTGAACGAGCTGTGGTCAATAATTACCACAAATTGATGTCCAAATTACTGTTCAGTGTTGACCACAATATTCCTCAGTCACAGACTGATAAAGAAAATGTGTTGGACAAGACAAATATCGTCCAATTAAGGTTTCAATTTGGTGAGACAGTACATTTTAAAACAATAAAAACTAGTTTGCTCTTATTGAAGTTGTAATTTTGCAGTTTAGAGTATTAAACTGGAAAATAAATAAAACTTTTATTACTTTTTGCTCCAACCTTTTTGCCCTCTTTGTTTACATAGCTGCGAGCAAAGCCTCTCCGTGCCAACAGTCGCTTTGTCAAGCGTCGAGTGACATTAGCTCGACCCACTGTCAGATAATTTGGAAACCAAATAAAATAATTCCCGCCTCTATTTGTTTCCGTACAACACTGATGAAATTGAAAATCTTTATAAAGATAATAATTAGAATAGGTTTGATAAGTGACTAAAGTACGGAGTTAAAATCGATCCTTCATTTTATTCATCAGTCCTATTTTACGTAGCACAAAGATTATGATCAGCTAAGGTGCCAAATAATCTCGTCCGCAAACAAAGGTATCTTAATGGCCTGTGGGTGGGTGGGTTGAATCTGTTATGCGAACTTCTACCTCTTAGAAACATCTTCATCAATATATCAATTAGTGTTCACAATGACTGACCCAACACAGGTGTCTTATGCCCGAGCCTTTTGCCAGCCCATTAAGCAAATAACGAGTCCGCAGGATAAACTTGGAGGCAGTAAAGTTTATTAATGGCTCGATTACAAGCTCGACCCGAGGTGGAAAGAAGTGCTATCAATCAGTCAGGTGCGCGACGGTAGAGGCACCTACCCCCTCAGTAACGCTAATAACAAAATTCCGACGCCCCTGTTTGTTGCTCCAGAAAGGGGTGAAGATGAATATCCTAAGCGCTAGATCGGTTGGTTTCCATTGCGATAACAACGAATTCTAATGAATTTGTAATAATGTAGAGGTGGGCGACAACGCTAGGGTGTGTGTGTTGGGAAGAATGTAGTTGAAAAACACAGTCATATTGAAATGTAACACAGTAACACGAACAAGAAATACGGAAATTAAAAAATCTGTGCAACCGGCAAGTTAGCAGAAGAAGATAATGTTGATATTGTTTGTAATAGATACAACGACACACGTAAAGTGGTGGCTGAGCGGCCAAACTACAGAGGCAGTAGAGCGCGGCTCGCCGCTGTCCGAATGGCTCAATTACAGTTAATTCGCAGCGCACACACATTCAGAGCGAGGTGCATGCATGTGCAGCGTCCGCATTAATGTATGTAAATGCATGCGACCGGCCGCGGCCGCCCGCCGACGCTCACAATATTGCGACATTAAACGGAATATGGCCGACGAGACGGACATTTTCGACAAAAGTCGACATTTGCAAACGTTATTCAGCTACTCATCTGTATTTAACAGCATTTTCGAATACCTACGTCGCCATTAGCTACAGTGTTATAGGGATCAGGATTTGCACGGAATATTTCAATTCAAAGTATCGATAATTTATGGAGGATTGATTATGCTGCTGGTGTTGGTTTGGCAAGCTTAATTATTAAAGTTAAGGACATAAACAAGTCAAGTCCTGGGTTCAGGCTTCCGAGTTTCAATGAAAAAAAAAACGAATTGTGAATCAGAGAAACATAAGTGGAGCCGAAATTCACTGTTCCTATGTTGAACTTATAACAACAAACCAAGCCACTTTGGTAACTAGCTATTGTGGTACGACACTGAACATTTTTCTTTAATTGGAGTCAATTACAACTGTACAAGAAAGAACGGGATGTTATTCGTAATCACTCAAGGTTTACGGTTCTGTCGGCTAATGTGAATGTATCCAGGTTTTAGTAATAAGTAACTTCTGAATGAAGTCTTTGATTTTAGGATGACAAGAGTTCGTGGCTAAATAATAACAGCCGCTCGGGTCGATCTTTAGGTTAAGCCGTGCTTGCCTAGGTTGGTCTGTGGATGGGTGACCAGCCACCGAGTCCTCCGTGCCTCGAAAAGCACGTTAAGCTGTTGGTCCCGGCTGTCATTTGTAGATCTTTGACAGTCGTTTCAGGTAATTAAGACAGTGGCCCAAAAAGTCTGACAACCAGTCTTACCAAGGGGCATCGTATTACCCAGTGCTAACTGGGTTGTGGAGGTCAGATAGGCAGTTGCTCCATGTAAAATACTGGTATTCAGCTGCATCCGGTTAGACTGGAAGCCGACCCCAACATAGTTGGGAAAAGGCTAGGCAGATGGTGAGTTAAAAGCAATCACCACGGGACTTAGGAAACTAATATTTAAGGCATAACAAAAACAAGATTATTTTAAAACAGTGGATAGTGGTGACGCCAAATGTTATCTAATTTAAAAGCTATTATTTTTTTGTAATATTAGCAAGGTTTACCTCCGAAATCTAGTTTTACATTTTATGTTATTTCCACATTAAATTCTGAATCATTGCCAAAAATCTGTTCCAAAGTTTATAGTGACCATCTACCTGTCTTCGTGAATCCTATGGATCGGAAACATTAATAAGCTCAGACAAGCAAGTTTATTTTTTCAGGGGTCCACTGACATGGCAATTAGTTCCGGGTTCCGTATTTGTTATTGTCTGAGTAAACTTTAATAGCGGTCTTCTGAATGATGAAGCTTTTAATTAGATTAACAATAAAAGTGATTTTAATTGTTTACTTATCATATCGTATAAATTGAAACAATTTAACGTAGATCGACAGCTGCTTTGGCAACAATTTGCAAAAGTAAAGTGTATTTCTGATATTTTAGTTGTATTAAATTAGGGTTGCGCCACAACTAGCAGCACGGAATAGCACTTTTCCATGCTCCTCTTTTCTAACAGCGTGCTGTCAAAATCAAAATATTTTATTTCACATAGGTCTACAAGGGCACTTAGAAAACGTTAAAAAAAGATGCATGGTTCGAGTACGTCGTTTCCTATGGATAAGAACCGGTAAGAAACTCCATATCGACCGATGTTATCGCGTGCTATAGAATGCTGTTATTCGCTCTAGCAAATAACCGTTCTGAGCGACAGAAAAGGATAGAAGCTTGGAAAAGTACGAATCCGTGCTGATAGATGAGGCTTCACACAGCAGCAAAATTCTACTACATATAATAAACACCAGGCTTCAAGCTCACTTAGGTAGGTCTAGGTAAATAAGTCCGGAACAGGCGGGTTTTGTCAAAGGTCGCGGCACTCGTGAACAAATACTTATCCTCAGACAAATCATTGAGAAAGCCAGAGAGTTCAATAGTGCGCTGTATATCTGTTTTATTGACTTCAGCAAAGCATTTGACATTGTCATCTGGTCCAAATTGTGGGAAATACTTCTGAAGATGGGTGTGCCTCACCATGTGGTACATCTTATCAGAAAACTTTATGAGGGCAGAACAGCAAGTGTGCGCTTGGATGTGTCGATTCAGAATCCTTCAAAACATAAGCTGGTGTCAGACAAGGATGT
This sequence comes from Xestia xanthographa, assembly GCA_905147715.2. Classification (NCBI taxonomy): domain Eukaryota; kingdom Metazoa; phylum Arthropoda; class Insecta; order Lepidoptera; family Noctuidae; genus Xestia; species Xestia xanthographa. The sequence continues at coordinate 18,675,420 of LR990655.1, read as the reverse complement.
ATACTATTACCCTTACTGTTCAACATATACAGATACACCGAATACATAATGCGGATTGTTTTAGATAACTTGGATAAGGGTGTGTCGGTCAGAGGCAGGATGATATCCAACCTGAGGTATGCTGATGATACAACCCTCCTGGCGTTGTCTAAGGAGGATATTAGTAATTTGTTGGGTATTCTCGAAACCAGTAGTCTAAAGTTTAGACTCGCCCTGAACCGCGAAAAAACCAAGATGATGATAGTGGATAGAGCTCACGAGAGCAACCCAGATATCGCACCAGTTGCCAACTGTCGTCAACAGCTACTAGCTAGGTTTGGGCTCTACTATCACCAATACCATATGCATGATTTGTTTTTATCACTCTAAACAAAGCTTATTAACATCAGAAATAGCAAAGTGATTTTTTTTTTAATAGGTATCTATAAAAAATACTAAGTTATAAGCATTTGAAACTGCTGATTAGACAGAGAGATCCGATAAAGCGCATGACGTCGTTCTTTGCATCGACGTACAAACTCCATACTAAATTCCGTGTATCTAGAAAGAGATAGAAACAAAAGTTTAAATGGTTATAACTTTTGTGTTGTTTGGCCGATTTGTCTTGTTTTCGCTTTTTGACATTATTTTTATAGTACTATGACATTCCGTATCGAAATAAAAAAATAAAAAAATTATGCATATTCCCTATTGGGGGGGTGTGACACCGAAATTAGACGACGTTGCGCCATAACTTGATCGGCTGCACAAAAGTTGGACAAAATCTGGAGACCGCCAAATAAATAAAATTTTAAAAATTCGTCTTATGAACGCCTTTTTTTCCCGATCTTTCTCTATTGAGCGGAAACATGAACGTTCACAAAGAGCACTTAAATGAAAAATCCAATTACCTACTTCCTGAAAAGACACAAGTAGGTATCAGAAAGATGCCTATCATCATGCAATACACAAGCCTACAGCAGTCTACAGCTGGACATAACGTAGCAAACATTTAAAATAGGTATCTATTAAGTTAGTAACCAGTCCAGTGGTAACACTTGGACAGCATCTTTATGTCGTTGCAATAAGGTCGGTTTTCGTAATGCAAGTGACTAACTACTAACCAACATTGTTTTTTATCCATACAAATAAATAAAATTAAAGTATCTGTTTGTAATTTCAAAATAACAAAATTTTACGGCACTTAATCTAATACATTTTATCTGCCTGTCTGTTTGTTCCGGCAAATCTAAGGAACGGCTGGACCGATTTTGACATGACTTTTACTGGCAGATAGCTTATGTTATCAGGATATCAGGAGTAACATTCTGTGCAACTTTGTTTAGAAAAAAAGGATTATTTCCGCGCAAAAAAAACCCTTAAAAAAGATAAATAGGTAACAAAATCCGATTCATGCAAATAGGGAAGTAAGTACCTAATATTTTTAGAATAAATTCACGCGGGTGAAAGCCGCAGGCTACAGCTAGTGTTTTTCTAAAGCAGAGGTTCCCAAACTTTTTTACTGGTCTCTTTCAAAATTTTCTGGTTTCGGTGGACGACCCCCCCTGCTGCAATTTTTTCAAGCCCGTCAAGCAAAATGGAAAAGAAAAAATAAATTGCAATACTATTTGTTTGCGCTATCTGTTAGGATTGCATGAGGACCGTAGCCGTAGCTCCTAAGATTTGGGTTGGGTTTAGAAACGAGTCGCCCGAATTCGAAGATTCTGTCACTGTGGGGGGGAGGGGGGGTCAAGGGGGTTGATTTGCAGCGCCCATGTGATTTTAGCTGCCGGAGGAAAAAAAAATTACGTACATAGCGGGGCACTGAGAAAAAAACCAAATTTTTGCCAAAAAAGTGTTATTTTCACAAATCGTTTATTTTCTCAATTCTATCGCCTAAAACACCTAAATATAAGGCTAAAAGTGTCTTGGTGTTTTTTGTCTCCGAATAATCGTTTGTCGTTAAAACTATGTCGAAGGGATTCCGTTCACTCCGACCGTATAGGTTAGGTTAGGTTAGAACCAACTATCTCGACATTGGTGGCAGTAAAAAATTTGTGCCCCGTTTCGTATCAAAACTGAAATCTTTAAAAATTAATTAAAAAAAAAAAACTACACAGCCGGCAGGGGGTGAAAGTGGGGGGTGACAATTCAGGCGACTCCTTTCTAAACCTTACCCTAAGATTTTTTTGGCAAAAAATCAGTTAATATTAAAAATCAATTAGTATTAAAGCTTCGATGATGGTTTTTTTAGTCTCACTCTCAATACGACCATTTTCACCGAAATACAATACAACCTGTCATAAATCACCGAAACATTTGTTTTTTTTTTACTTTGTTGAATAGCATACCTATCTGCCTACATTGATAGATAGTCAAGCCAACATTTTTGTTCTATAGTATCGAAACCAGATAAATTTTCGTGGTGCTCTACACAACTTGTGAACCCCCATTTTTTTTCACCCCAACGTAGACCCCCGTCGGGTCGCCCGTGGACCCCTGGGGTCCACCTGGACCACTTTGGGAATCACTGCTCTAAACTAAGGTAACCAAAAAAAAAAAACTAATTAACAATCAATTTATTTATCCAGAACAAATTCATCAAGAGCATTTTATTATTCGGAATCGTGCGCGTGAGTCGGACGAAAAAGGTTAGCAGACGGCAACGTCATTACTTTGAGACATCCATTGTTATCATAACCCTACTTTTTGGTACCTACGGTAGTTGTTTATGTTTCTTTGGACAAGATTTTAGACATTTTTGGGGCCCTTTTAGGTCAACCCTACTACCTTTAAGTAGGTAAGCACTTTAGGTATTGTTTACAAATAATGGTAAATACTGAATCTACCATTTATAATATAGAAACAATGTTTGCAAAGCACATGGACGTGTGTAAGTAGGCATAGAACAAGTTATTTACAATAAGCAGTTGGTAACAAAGGAAACATTTTAAAAAAACAATAATAAACAGGCAAGTAGGTCCGTAGTAGGTATATAAAACCAATTTTGTGGATGTTTCAATTGATGTGCAATGGCAAACAACATTGAAAACGGTAGTCTACATAATCTACTTAAAGCAATTTTATTTTGTTCGCAATTTTCACCAAGCAACGCCCCCTGTGGGAACTCGATGGCATTGTTTTATCAAGCAAGCATTGTCATGGTGATTCAATAAAGAGTCAACATTTCACCGGATTTATTCAATAAACTTCCTAAAATACAGAATTTCTAGATAATGCATATCCGTTTAGTAACATTTCAGAACAAAATCACTTCAAACAGGTAGTATTGAAAACAACATTAGCTCATATTGAAAGAACTGCTGGAGTCTTGTACGAAATCATCAATACGGAACATAAACATTAAGTTGAACGATTACACTGAATGGAAACTTTATACCCACATCCGATTCTTTTATAAAGACCCTTATCCAGCTCTACAATTCACATAAAAAGCTAAACGACTGAAATTGAGCATCGTACGTGATCTCAGAGAGGTTATGTTCGCGACAAACAAAAATATTAAGGCGTTTACCTCTTCCTTTCCGTTGTCCGGGGCCTGATACCACTGTATAATTGCACAGTTTCATTCACAATAACGTAATAATATAAATATTACTTAAAAAATCGGTTTGCATCACAGAAATAACAAAATAAAACGGAAAACATTGAAAGCGGACAAGAAGCGCGACACGAAACGGCAAGCTAAGCAGCAGCTGACTACGAGCGACGGCCCGACGTGACTTTGCATCGGCGTTCAAGGTTTGTTGATTTTGTTCGGTATGAATTGATCTCTTTGGAGCACGATTATAATTTTGTACGGTTTGTACCTTTTGATATAATAAATCAATAAGACTGTGTTTTTATTTGTCTAACTTCAGTCTCTATTTTAAATAAATAAATGTTTACGTGCATTTTTTTTCTACAACTATTACGAAATAATCCGACCTTTTCAGTTTTCTTTTTTTTTCAATACTGGAACGTATTCAAAATATAAAACTTTACAAAATTAACCAAACGAATTATTTTAAGTCGCCTGCACGTCATTACAAGGTTTTTCGTACGGATGCGCAACGTGGAGGAGTGGAGTGGGCGCGCAAGGCGCGTCGCCGGCGTTGCCCTCTAGCGGGCATATTGTGAATTATCGATTCTCCGCGTGCCGCCATCCGCCATTGGCTCTGCTCGGTAATTGGTTTATGTAGCCCGTTCGTAACATGAATTCAAATTTAGCGCGCGCTGGGGCTCTCGAATGAACAGAGGCGAGTGTTTGTACAGGGGAAATTACCCGTTTCAGATAATAAAATCTAGTAAAATACTATTCAAACTTTGTTTTACTCTGATGTTTCCAGCAAATAAAATATGCATGTATCCCCACGGATTATAAATTTTGAAGCCAGTTTTTGCCACAGAATGAAAGTGTCGTGAAAGTTTACTTTTTATATGCTTCTAATATTATTAACCAACTTAAAAATGCTTTAGTATTTTAGTAGATAATTGGTACTTAGATAATTAAACATGGAATACCTATTATTTTTCCGTAAACTTTCGGCCAATGTTTTACTAGTTTCTTTGTTGTTGGAAACTTGGAAACATTTATTTAAGAAACTATCTAAACGTTTCCATAATTTTAAAGACATTTTTTTTTGTTAGCCTGTACTGTACTGAAGAAGACAAGACATTTTAACAACGAAAAAACTTTTTGCTAAGTTGTGTTTGCTCGGACTACTGTGGTGTCCATGAAGAATACGCCCTCTACCTGTTCCATAGAAGTTGCCAGGTACAATAAAAAAGAATAAAAATGCTGAATGAATTACTTAGATCAGGTTGATTTGCTAGGAGCGCCGCGTACTGGCGCTAAATTGGGGCGAGGTGGCACGGAACAGATATTTATGCACGTTAATAAGACCAGACAAAGCCTACTGCGGGCCCGTAAGGAAGCGGTGTATTAAAGTTATTACTTATTATGTAAGTAAGTACCTACGTGTAGTAACGGATCATTGTTTTGTTACTTTCGTGATAGTGGAGGAAGTGTAGGAGTTTGTTGAATAGTTGTTTGAGTAACTAGGTAGGTACAAGTATAAAACTAGGCAGGTACCATATAGTAGAAAAAAAAATGATTTGGGTACAGTCAGCAATAAAAGTAAATTTAAATGGGTATCATTTAAGCTATCACCAATTTAATTAGTTTTGCGTTCCTTAAATAATAGGGTTTGTCCGCAAAATAGTAGATTTGTCACCAAAATGTAGTCACCAAACAATATATAAAATCAATTCCACAATAAATCACCTAAAATCATGAAGGTCTAGTACCAAGTAAATGTTTTTGTATGTAATATAAAAGGTTTGTCCTAACAAGTATTTAAGCAAAGTAATTTAAAGAGATCACCAATAAATCATATTATGTCACTAGAAAATTTCATAAAGTTCCAAAAAAAATGTAGGGTTGTCGTCATCATCGTTTCAACCAAAAGAGTCTACTACTTAACTGGACATATGCCTCCCCCAAGGATCTTAATTTCCACAAGTAGTATAAATATATTTAATAAAATTTCGGCATACAATTAACGAACCACCAGATTTAGCAAAATGTAACGGCAAAAAAATTACTTTTGATTGCCAAAATTAGTAAATGATCACCAAAATTAATCCCCATTTTATCGTGAAATTAAAACCAATTTTTTTTTATGCTCTTCTATGTTACGCTCTTGCATCCTAGTCGAGGGAGACCCGGTCGTCGGAGCCCCGCATCGCGGGGCTCCTACTTCTGAATGGTTTATACAAAAATAACCACGAAGGGGATGGCGGGGTCTATTCGCTCGCTTTGTTCGCTCATTCGACCCCGCCATACCCTTCTAACCTAATTTATCCGTGTCGGGGTGTCGCAAGTCGGTCTAGGCAAAACTAGTTTGTCATCAACCACCTCATTAAAATTATAAATTGATGTATTAAATTGGTAACGAATACTAGTATTTTAATAACTGAACAAAATAAAATGTAATACTGTATTGGTGACAAAATAACAAATAAAAAGGAGTCGCAGTCAGGGATTAAATCGATTTATTTGGTGACAGATCTACCATTCTGAGCACAAAGCTATTATATACCTGAGTAATAAAACTATTATTTTAAGAACGAAGTTCATCTAATGCACTACAATGTTATTGGTAATCCATCTCTTATTTTACGCATATTATATTAACATTAATTTGATAATTCATACCTGGGAACACTTTTTGTTTATCTGAGAACGAACATATTTCGTGGCGATAGATCTATTTATTAGTTAGGTGATACAACTTGATGACAAATATAAATTTTGGTGACAAGAAATATAGTCCCCAATTAAAATTAGGTTAAAAGTGATTTACAAACCGTACCCAAAGGGTAAAAACAGCACCATATTACTTAGACTCCACTGTCCGTCCATCTCTCTGTCTGTCACCAGGCTGCATCTCATGAACCGTGATAGCTAATCTTTTCAAATTTTCACGGAAGATGTATTTCTGTTGCCGCTTTAAAAACAAATAATAATAATTAATTAATAGTTATTTATGCAACTGTTGTATAATGAGGGGTATTAAAACACGAATGTGGGTTTATCACACGAGGCGAAGCCGAGTGTGATAATAGTATCACATGAGTGTTTTAATACCTAATTATGTACAGTTGCATACAAGACTTTATCTACATCCATGATATGAATCCTCCATAAAAGGTTCTGAAACCATAGGGTGTTGCAGTGTTCTAAGAAGTCTATGTAAATTCATGGAAAGTTTAATTGCTTGTATTTACTACAAACAAACCGTGTATAGGTAGTAATATAATTATTTACATTTTGTATTGTTCAATTATCAAAATTCACAAAGCTTGTATCACTCATTTTTGTAAACAACAAAGTACATAATGCAATACTAATATCCAAATGTCGAACAAAAATGGCGGGATACGACGTGAATTCGAATTAACCTATAAGTTTTTTTTTTAAATTACGGCGCTGTGGTAGAGAATCGCACGTGCTAGACGTTCGATTCACTACCACATTCGATGTTCTTTTTTTAAAACGAGTTGCATAATGAAATTCAGTACAACATTATAACACCCGTTTGGGTGTTATAATGGTTATTAAGACACTGGCTGTTTTAATGTTGGCCATAAGCTAACTGTTTCAGATACCTTTATAGAGGATTTATAGCATGGGTGTAGATAAAAAATTAAAGGGGTCTCCTCTATTACGATGGTACCTTCATGCTCGAGTCCGACTCGCACTTAGGCGATTTTTAAAACTTAATGTTTTGTAATAAATCAAGAAAAAAATGTGATTGTTTTTAGTAAAAAAACCTCTTTATTATGAAGACAGTAGATAGATAGGTAGGAACTTGAATTATGATTCTAAACAGGAAACCCGGCTAGAATTTTTAATTGTGGCGGTTAAGTGATACACATCAGTAGTAACGCTTGTACGTACATAATACGAAAATAGACCTTACTGCTACGACATAAAGAATCAATGTCAACGTAGGTAGGTATTACCGCTGATGTGCGATTGATTGTACAGCTATTTACTTACTCTGTTGAAACCATAGATATAAAGAAGGTTGAAACACTTGAAACGGGCGTACAAGCGTACCAGACAGTCATTTAATATTTATAATTAGTTTATACTTAAGTTTGTGTTTTATTTTTTATTACCATTATTAATAACAGTTTCCTTATAGCTTTCAAAGATTGTTTTTTTATAAAATACCTACCTTGTACCTACAAGGATAACACCTTTTCCCAAATAAACGGAGTAAATAAAAGGGGAATAAAATTTGGTAGCCGGAAAAATAATTTCAAATTGTTTATGCAAACAGTCTTGTAAAGATTACGCGAAAAAATAAAACAAAGGGTCTGACATTTAAAGTCTTAGAGAATAAAGGAAGGAGTGCTTGTACGGAACCTTCGGCGTGATATCGACCCGTGGGTTCAGTAAGTTACTGATTAATTGTTCAAAGTTATAAGTGTTTTATGTTTAAAACAAAATTGGTTTTACGAAAAATAAAGATGAAGAGATAGATATTAGGCAAGGGGTTAGTCCTAATCCGTTACCATTATGATTTATGGACTTAAAAATAAAACAGAATATTTGTCTACTATTTTTGCTGCTGACCGTACCTACCTACACTGACATCTTTTAAAACTCATAGTTACTAATATTTTTATTTGTTTGTCGTAGTTTTGCGTTTTCAATCATCATCATCATCATTTCAGCCGAAAGACTTCCACTGCTGGACATAGCTAGGCCTCCCCCAATTGTCGCTTTCAATTGGCAAAAGGAAAATTATTATCAAAAATACTGTACTTACTTATTATAGAAGTTCGCAGAAGCCTGCGCAGCTGCTATCGAATGGTTTTTACCGTGGACAGTTTCAACCATAGACTTAATATACTAAGTCTATGGTTTCAACAATTATGACAAACTGTCAATGATCTAATAAATACAGATTGACATGACCAATGATGTTATATATAATCTCATTGGACATGACACGGTTTTCAGAACAATATTTTTTTTAAACTTTATTGCTTCTAAATAATTTGTAAATAGGTAAGTACAGTACTGTCAAATTATTGATTAATTATTAATGATTGCTTTTAATATGACTCAAATAGTCACAACTTCACAAGTGTAGGTATAAGTAGAACTAAAACTAAAAACGGAATCCTTAGGGACGGAATAATTAATGTGGATAAACTTAAGATTACAACAGCGGGCTTCTGAACAAAGTAAAGAGCAATTACAGGTATTAAATCGTGATCTAAGTACCTATTTGAATTCACTGGTATCTAGTAGGTATCTAGTAGGTAGGTAGGTACCTATAATAAGAGGCGAAACGACAAAAAAAATCGAATTAGTCCGTCAGATAGATTTCCAAAAAATATTGGACACATTTTTTCTTTTGTTACGTAAACCAAAATTGACGAAGATAATGACGCTTTTAAAATTCTCAATAGGTAGTACGTCACGCCTTGTTATAATTTTTAGCTAGTTCTAACGTCACGAGCCGGGGCTCCCGAGTTTTGATGCGTTTTTATCTTTGTCAATATTCATTGATTTACAAAAAAACTTTTTTGTAAAAAAATAAAACCGACTTCAAAAAACACAAAAAAGTGAAAAATAACTTTAGCTTCAGAAGTCGGTGACCTTTGTTTGATTCATTTAGTTTTTTTTTGTCACCGACTTCTGAAGCTAAAGTTATTTTTCACTTTTTTGTGTTTTTTGAAGTCGTTTTTATTTTTTTTGCAAAAAAGTTTTTTTGCAAAAAAATGTTTTCTATGCATTGATTTTACATTGTTAAAAATACATGTCATGGTAATAGGCTTATCCCCAATAAATGGAACTTAACATACCTAAACTGTCGAAATTTGGGTGTATTGTACACATCTGCGTACCCCTCAGCGCATACAGGCGTGATGTTACGTCATGATGTTGTGTAAACAATAAACATCCAAGCGAATGCAGCAATCACGACCGATTTACCATCTAATGTTGAAGAGTTCCATTGTATATCTCCGAAGATCAGCATCAGATCTTCACCAAATTTAAATGCGACCATTTTATGAGTATATTCTTTCAAATAAAAAAAGAATTTTGAGAATCGCTACACAAATCGAGGAGAAATCTGTGAACATACATGAAAAATTATACCACACAACTGACGTAAAAATGTTCATAAAATGAAAACTACTGGGCCAAACCATGTTAAATTTTTATGGGACCAAATGGCAACTATTCCGCATCAAACTAAAAAAGAATCACGTAAATCGGATCATAAATGGCAGCGTAATCGGTGTACATACATAAAAAAAAAAAACAATCGAATTGAGAACCTCCTCCTTTTTGGAAGTCGGTTAAAAACAAAAAATATGTGTCCATTATTTTCCAATACCCTAATTGACGGACTAAATAGTTTTGCAATTTTTTGATACTGTCGTCATGCATATTAATAGTAAGTAGGTACTTACATATATACCTGCGAAATCCATACCTTGAAATCAATGACGTATTATATATCATTGCTTGAAATAGAATTTTTTTTTAAAGGTAAATTGAGGAAAAAGGGTAACACTATGGGTATGTCTTCCCCATACCTTGAAATAGAATATCATTGTTGAAATAGCTATGTCTTTCTGTCAGTCTGTTTGTCTGTCTGCATATTTGTGTGTCACCTTTTCACGCCGGTGAAATGCAATAAAAACGGTAGACTATGACCTGAGTTAGTGTTTCCGGTTGTTGGATCGATATCGATAATATTCGATCTCAAGGCCTGGCGCGAAAAGTAGAGAAAAAACATCAATTTTTTTCAATAGTGGAACCAAATAAATGTAACCTCACGTATTTAATTGCATCGACATTTTCATTGCAACATGTGTTTTCGTACAAAAATGTCTGCATTTTCCAAACTAGCGATTTTATGTGACACCCAACACACGTGCGGATAGCGAAACATCCTCGAAAACGTAAAATTTTCCATGACGTCAACATTATGCTCGTCGTCCAGGAAGGGGGGACATACAACAAAAGGTTTTGACTTTATTTAAATCTAATAACCGAAGCAATGTTTTAATACGAGGTTAAGGGGAACTCGGCGCCAGGCCGTGGCTTGCAGACCATGCATTTCTTTAATGCCGGCTGTACACTCTCGCCGAGACAGTCCGAGGCAGGGCGAGCGCGAGAGTGTAGATGGTAGCGCTCGCCCGCCTCGGCCTGTCTCGGTGTTCCACGCTAGCTCTCCGTCCCGACTCCGAGTCGGTTTTTGCGCGCGAGTGAAAGGGTCTCGCGCCGCCGCGCGCCGACGCGCGAAGTGCGAGCGCGACGCTGTACATTCTCGCGACGCTGTACATTCTCGTTTCTCCCAGTTGCGATGCCGATACATCAATTAAAAAGTAAAATTTAATTAAAATCTACGTATCATGTTCTATTACGATGAATTGTGACCAAGCACCACACCTTCGTTTACGCCACTTTTTTGTATATATACGGAAGTAACGGTATAAGTGATGGCACATAGTGCAACAGCAGCAGCAACTTCTGTCTCGTCCATTCCCTCGGCGTCCACAATTGAAAATGACGAGTGACCTCGCTCTGTGAGCGTGTACATGGTCAATCGTTTCGACCGAGGTTCTCGGGCGAGGCACAGCGAGTGCTCTCGGGCGAGAGTGTACAGCCGGTATAAGATACACGCTTTGTTTCGGAGAATCTCACGAAAATATTGAAAGGAACAATGGAGGCCAGGTATTCGCCACGTCCGACCTGTGACCTGCACCAACTTTTTTAATAAATAGTGGAACTTAAGCGGACAATAAATGGAAAGAAGCTCACTACTATTCAAGGAATTGCTTTATGCCTTGCTAACAATCTTTGAATAATTTATTTCCTGCGACTTTAAATTCTCTTCGGTTTTATAGAATCAGGTAGGTAGGTATTCCTATTAAATACTTACTTACTCTACCGCATTGACCTCGCCACTATGAAACTAGAATATGTAAAGTTTGCTATACTTATAAGGTATAAACCAGATTATCACCTTACTTGCAAAATGCGTTTAGTTGAGGAAACATTATTTAAATGAAGAAATCCGGAGTGAAAAAGTTGGGGGAAGTCTCCGCGTTCGCATGCATCGCGTGCCCCGATACACCAGCGCGTACAGAACTTTTGCACTTTGCAAAATGCAAAAGAACTTCATAACATTCACTATAGAACCGCAGACATCTATTTATGCAGTCTCTCTTTATTTTATACACAAATTAATAGTCCAAACGAAACATTCGCTTCTCATCACTAATTCTGCAAACGGTGTCGTACGATCATTACAGCTAGACCGGAGTTTCGAGTTGCAGTTTTCGCGAATTAGAGCAAATAAGATAGAGGTAGTAAATTTATTTTGCCGGAGGGTACGTAGTTGTGAATTTTGCACGGGACGGTGCATTATGCGGCGCACGTAGCCCGCTGTCTGCACGCGGGCGCGGGTGCGGGCGCGGGTGCGGCTGCGGCGGCACAATATTCAGTCGGCAGTCGTGCCGCCCACGCTCTCGTTCTCTTCTATCACCGAGTCTCATTTATTATTTAAAAGCTCGCTACACTGAAACAGTCGTAAGTGAACCTGACTTCTCAGAGCGTTCCCTTTATGACAAATCGATACTAGACACACGCGATACGAGAAACTTTGAGATAACAATTTGCAGACTATGATCAAAGTCAGCTAAAAACTCCGACTGAAAATGTTTAATCCGAAAAGCAATCTCCAAAGAGGCAATAGGAAGAGGATTCCGTGCATATTTATTGCCGGTCTCTAAACCGTTTCTCGGGTAATTCGGTACAAGCAAAGCGACATTATTTTTGTAGTAATTTCGGCGAATGTCCTTTAAAATATTCAGAGTGCTGTAGCTGAGCCCATTAACGTGCCCGGGCGCAATTCAGAGCGGGGACTCGTCCGCAAATGGCGGCGATATCATTAACTTGACCCCGCAACTATCCGTCGCCCCGCAAGTTTTTCCCAATATTACACAGGAGAGGTATTCGCGACGAGGCAACACGACGTATATACGGTACCCCACAACATTTGTTTAGGCTTTTATACGTAGCATACGTCTCAAACATAGGTTACTTAATTCAGAGAGTCAACTGACACCGGTAATGCTGGAAATCGTTTCTTCGATTTAAAAAGGGTTCGCATTACTGCCGTCTTAATTGCTTTTAATTATGAAAGCTATTTTCTACCAACGGGACTCATTTGTGTGTGTAATATAACAATGGTTTAAACGAAGACCTGCATTCTAAACGTGAACTACCTTTGACATCTAGAGACAGCTGCCCACAGCTTCAGTGTAGTGTGAATGTCAAACGTGAGGTTGGTGTTCAAATATTCTAGGAAGTGCTTTGGTAAATGTCATTTCCTCTTTAAAATGATCGAATACTGTTGATTATTGATGGGCAAACCTTAGTACATCTATAATATAATAAAACAGTAACAAAAGAAAAACTGTACATTGAGAATTTTCAAGAAAAAATAAGTGGCTTTTGTTAGAAAATCGTTACTGATGACAAAAAGTGACTTTTTAGAATTTTTGTCTGTTTGTTTGTTTTTCTGTTTGTCTGTGTGTATGGTACGGCTTCACGCTAAAACTACTGGATAGATTGAATTGAAATTCAGCAAAAATGTTCTTTGTAAACCAAGGAAGGCTTTCGGCTACATATTATTACGCCGTATGTTATGGGATGTAAGCAATATTGATTTTAAAAGGTAATCAAGGTAGGTAGGTTTTTAAAGGTAAGGTAAGGTGGTAGGTTCATAATTGAATGCACAAAATGACATGTTATAAGCTATATTATGTGACGCAGACGAAGTTGCGCGGGTCAGCTAGTAATACATATTTGTCATAATTTAACAACAATAAATCATTCTCAGAACAATTTCATCAATATTTTTGCAGCGTTTCGAATCAAACATTAATAATGGCTTATCAAAGCCTGCCCTTATAGAATATACTTTCATGTCTGGGAAGATTTTCACAAGGAAACGGAAACTTCCCCTGCCTCCCGTCTACACAAAATATGTGGTGCGATACGAAGATAGGTGTACGGAATTCCTAACTAAACTTGTGCGAGGGGATTTCTCAGCTAAAGAAATAACGGTGAAAACTCACCAGCTCGCGACCTACGAGACGGCGATCAAAGAGTAAATGCGAAGATACGATGCGATATGTATTTTTTTACTTTTTATTTTGTTAGAGATGTGCAACTATGCGTTCTAAGCGATTGATTTTGAGGAATAATTGTTTTAGGTTTTTGTTCACCTATATGGCCTGTTGAGTTTGTATTAAGAGTCCTATTACATTTTTTACGCAAATTCATGATTTTTGACGCAGTAATTTTCAGCAGCAGTAAGATATTTTAATTATTTGCTTATGGATAACGATAGTGCCATTCTCTTTCTTGTAAGTTGGAGGTACACATTTTCATTTTTCTTTTCGTGTAATTTACTATAAATATTTTACGAACTCAATTTGCAAGAAAAACCGTCGGTGATGGAACTTTGACGCTCAAATTCACATAGTTACATTCAATTCTTATAAAAGCTAAAATTACTAAAAGATAAGTTGAATGTTATATTGGAGTTTTAGAATTTCTTTAAATTCCTTGAGTTTTCATGGAAAAAATCGTAAAGAAATAGGAATTTAAGCCATAAATGTCTTATTTCAGCGTCCATTATATTCCAAATAAACTCAATTTTATCAAACAAATTAATTTGATATAGAACTTCGATCTACAATGAATAAGTTTCATTAGTTTTCGTTTGTCAATATAATAAGACAAAATTACAATAAATCAAATAATACTATAATTCTGCGTCAATTGAGCTCGCACCTCAGTCTCATGTCAGTCTGGTCTCTAATTTTCGTCGATAACAATCGAAAATCGTCCGGAGATCGCTATTATTATCGACTCGTGTACGCCGATCGAAATAATTTGATCCAGGAAGTAAAAATCAAAAAATTGCGAAAAAAATGTAATAGGACTCTTAAGGTTGATGCAAGTGCAACTGATCAAAATAATATTTATCTGAGTCCTATAAGAAGTTGTCTGAAAAAGTTTACGATATATACGTAAGTCCTTTGAAACCACAGGTTGATTGGTTGAGAATACTTTTTGGGCACCTTTTTTCCGTTGCAATACCTATACGTGAAGTTTTAATAAATATAGGTAAAAACCGATTACAAGTCTAAACACTATTGTACAATGACTGAAGAACTTTAATCATCTTATGTTAACCCTAAATGTTCAGCCAAAAGAAAGGCCAGTCTTTCTCGCAGAACAAATTATAAGTCTCCCACTGAGTTACCGTGTAAATTTAAATTTTCAAACTTTTACTTTAAAATGAGCTCTATTAGAAATGTGGAATGGCTGCATAAAATTGCACCCGTGACCAGTTATAACACTGGACTATGTTCACAAAAAATACGAGCTGACAACTTATATAATGTTCATTTTTAAAATGAAATGCAAAGCCGACAAGAAAGTATTTCGTATGGAAAAATAAAGAAATTAAATTAGCATAATATCTTTCTACATATTGTTTTATATATGCTCTTCGTTACATTGTATTTCCTCGGTCGATTAATTTTACGGTACTTGAACAGAAATCGCTGAACCTTTTCTAATGACTTTGAAACGTTTCGAGGAACTTATATTATGGAACCAGTGTTGAAAGTTCTTCATGTTGTTTGTGGAGGAAACTCTCTTTTGTCTCGAATCTTGTGCCACTTGTGCCAGCAAAAGCTTTTGGATCAGTCAATAAAATGTCTGGGACAGCCATGATGATTTGTGGGTACTGTGGTGTGGGTGACTGCAACGCCGGGAGATGCTAACATCTAACGCCTCCGCCATCATCCCTCACCCCTCCTTAAGGCGACTACAGGAGCTAAATTAGCAACTCTATTTGTGGTGGTTCAAACTTCGTTTGAAATACTGTTAGAATAAAGTTCTAATCGGCTTGCACTACAAAGCGGTTGTTACGTCAGTCACTGCGGCCGAATAGTGCGAAATGAGTGTTTTTTTGCGATTTACAAAAAATCTATTGATTGGACTAAAAAAATAAAACACTTTGATGCTAATATGTTGCTTGTAGAATTATTTGCCAAAAAATCAGAATGATCGCATATTTTTTAGTATGGCTTTTAATCGTTAATATAAATTATTATAGATAAGTTCGTGATTTTTTTTTATCGAGTAAAATTTGTTGTATTATGTTTTCAAAACACTATCGTACTAGCATATATCCTGAAGAATATAATTTATTTTTCTGGTCTCGTTTATTGCAGTGAATCATATGCTTTTTTGTATTATAAAACTCGCATTTAGCTCCTGTAGTCCCCTTAACCTTCATTGTAAAAAGAAATTATTTTTACCAGCAGGGGCTCGCGTTCTTAATATGAAAATATGTTCACTACAAAGAATCTTCCATTTAATTTGCATTAGTCTGTTTAACATTTATAAAATAACTTCTACGCATTCTGTTTTTGCGTGACTCGGTAAGACATCCACTGTAGACTTGCTGAAGATTAATGTAATGAAGTTGTAATAAAGTCACTCTTCTAGAATCTGTTACTTCCAGTCAGTTTGAGTCCCGTATTGTAGCTCTAGTTCTGAAATATTCGATTTATTCCAACCAGTATAAAGTCATTCCTCGGAGCTCGTGGCCAAATAATAACAGCCGTTCGGGTCGATCGTTAGGTTAAGCCATGCTTGCCTAGGTTGGTCTATGGATGGGTGACCACCCATTACATACCGAGTTTCCTCCGTGCCTCAAAAAGCACGTTAAGCCGTTGGTCCTGGCTGTCATTTGTAGATCTTTGACAGTCGTTAGGTAGTCAGAGGCTCAAAAAGTCTGACAACCAGTCTTACCAAGGGGTATCGTATTACTCAGTAATAACTGGGTTGTGGAGGTTAAATAGGCAGTCGCTCCATGTAAAATACTGGTATTCAGCTGCGTCCGGTCAAACTGGAAGCCGACCCCAACATAGTTGGGAAAAGGCAGATGATAAAGTCATTCTGTATTCAAATTATAATTGCCTTCAGATTAGTGGACAGTGGTACTTCCTGAAATACTCCTCATTTATTGGGTCGTCCTATTATTAAGGGCTAAAATTAAAGTTGTATTTCAAACTCCCAATCCGCACGGATGGGTTAATCACATCCTACCACGCGTAATAACAAGTTTAACAGCTTGCCTGAAAATACAATCTCGAGTTTTCAAGGATCCAGGTGAATCGACGTAACGGATCGTGAGCTTAGAACTCTAAAGCACGTTATATATTAGTCTGAACAGTTTAAAGTTACTTGTGGGCTCGCAAATAAGCGAGGGGTCCCGTTCGCAAGTTGGTCCGCCCGCGCTAAATTAGAGATTGTCAACTCGACTCAAGTAACCTGTTGACAGTACGTTAAGTCACGATTTGAGAGGCCTGTTTGTTGTGGACACAACTTGTATCGGCGCCTTCATAACGGGGTATCCTTACTCATTATTGGAACAGCTTTTAACGACGTCCCAAACCTTGATAGAATGTCTACTGCTCCATTGGACTGCAATATCAAATTGGGTTTCGAATCCGAGCAAAATTTTATATTATCTTAAAATTCTTGTATTCCAGAACTCTGCACATGTTTATATTGCTTTAAAAAAAACACAGTCCTATAACAGAAGAGTATCGTGATACACGCAAATAATTTCGAAAAAGTCTGCATCCTGATGTCGTTTCGTCGGCTGGGACTAACCCTGGCGCGCCGGTGCGATGCCAGTTTAGTTCGAAATTTCATTCTTCTCGAACACATATCTCGACTTCGTCCGGGAATCTACTTTACATTTCTCATCCTAATGGCCATTGAGAGAAAATTGGAAAAGAAGTTTTCGCGTTTCTATTCTAAGAATCAGGTTCAATAGAAGCATTTCAGGAAAGTATCAATGCGATTTCAGATAAATAGACAACAGACAAGAGAACAATGCGTATGGAAGAGGCGGAACACGGCGGCGTATCGAGACAAGATCAAATTGATGTACGATATTTATTTTTATTCAAACGTCCTTTGGTTCCACATTGAACATTAATGCGGCAATTTATTTAAATGCTGCGGAACATTAAACTGCAATACAAATGACAGGGCCGCCTACAAATCCTACAACATCTTTCATCTTTGTGATTCTTTCAGTTGCGTGAAATTCAATTTCCATTACCAGACCTGATTTAGAATATGAGTCAGTGCTACAAATAATTACGGACCTGCAGGTAAAATAAAGAATAGTAGGATTTGCAATGTTTTCCTGGAATGCGTCGTGGGGGGCGAGGGTGGAGGGCAGTAATGTGTGGCAAACACCCTCCTGAGGGTTCAACCTCATGGCTGGTGCCTATGGTGCCGATGACCCCTATCGATTCGCCCATTTCTACGAACACCTAATTGCAAATTGTGGACAAGTGCTTGAACAAGCTCCCCAGTATATACGGCAATTTCTTGGAAGTTATGAACCCCTATGAAATTTATAATTCAGCGTGATTTTAATGTCTGGGATATTGGGACCTACAGTTAAGGGAATAAAATAGATAGTTGGTTTAAACGTTTACTTTGAATTACGTCGGCACTCCTTTCCATTTGCTCAAATGCACACATACATAATTATCTATGATTGTTGAGAATTAGGTAAGGTATCTGACTCTTGTAATCTGTATATGAAAGCCGGCGATTCGATGAATAAAAGAACGGATTATCAGATAGTTATTTTTAATATTATCTAATAAATAAAATAGTCTTTTTCGTCTGATTACCATAAAATTCCATATTTCTTCTGAGCTTAGAGTATAGCTTCATTTTCAGTTAGATACTCTTAAGTACTTTTAACATTTTTTCCAATGCTCTAGTTTCTCAAGTAATCGAAGGTATTCGTAGAACGATCCGCTGGGGAGTTCTCACCGCCTCCTCGCGAGGTTCACGGCAGTGGTTTCCAATTCGCGGTCCGCACACTCCCGCCTTTAATTTACTGCGGTGCTAACCACGCGGCCCGCAGTTTGTATTCATTACCCACCTTAGTACCACCTCGCTGCAAGATTTAATGCTTCCAACAATCACTGCACTCATTTGCCACAATTCAAACATTTATTTAATTTATTCTCGCCGCGTGGTCTTTGCTGAGCTCGCATAATGCCCCAGTTATCTCTCGTATTCTTGAAATTAATAGGCGATTATAACAGCATAGTGTTACTAAGTTTTCCATGTGTAAATATTTCTTAAGCCATTGTGAAACTCCCAGAGAAGACAGCTAAGTTTTTCTAAGACTATAAATCTAAGTAAATTGGAATTATGATGTTGTTATAAACAACTACTATCTTAACTTTCCAGAGATAAATAAGCAACAAAAGTTCTAATAACAGCGTTGAACTCCATGTAAAGATGCTATAAATTATACTGACAAGCTGACTGGTGTTCGTAGTCGGCAAGCAAATTAGGTGGTCTAGAGTAAACGAGTTATGGCGAAGTTGTGGGCACGCGGCTCCGCTCTGGGACCGGCCAGTAACTAGGACCAAAATGTTCGCGATGCCAGCCTAGCAGAGTAGCGGCAACTGGAGTAAAGTAGCATTAACTACTGACGCGGCAATCAAGTGCGTTTAGCTTGCCAGTTGCCACTTGATTAATAACTGTATCTGTTGCTAGTTTGTAAGTAAGACTAGTAGCTTTATTAAGAGTTTGTGCCGTGATTTACGTTAGTTTAACTAAAGGATACTGGCAAGAATTGCTTGCTATTCACAAGTAAACAGTCTGATATTGTGTACCGAAATGTTTTATGTAAAGCACAATAAGCTTTCCGGGTAAACTCTGTCTAATGATATAACTCAGATGTTCGGCAATTCAATGACCGAGTTTTCCTCATGCATTATCTGATGTAGGAAAAAACAGTGTGTGAAGTCGCGAGGCAGGAGAAACATTTCAAGATCCGCCCTGTGGCGTGCCGCTAACGCTCCTTATAAATACTGCTAAGCCCCTGGCTTTTGTGGCTAATCTTTCGCGTGAAGATCGCCATTATACCGCTATTTATTATTTTTACCCGTATTTTTCTTTTTCTAAAGTCAAGTCGAAACGTGCTTGATATTCTTGAAGGATTTTTACGCTACTCATTCCTCGCAGTGCTGGTGAAAGAATTAAATATGCCCCTTTCAGTGGCGTGCTCTCCGCAATGAAGTATTTCATACGGTTTTGAATTTTAAATTATGTTAATTTAGACGCGGAATTTTAACCGACCGACGCGTTTACCAAATTTTATTTGCGTTTAATAATATTTACAACATTTTAATTTTAATACTGTCTGGTTCGGGGTATGAGATGGGGCGGTACAAATGTGAATGAAACGTAGACGAGTTTTCATTACTTTTGTTGAAAATAAAAACTAGTTTCCATTTGTTCACCATAGATATTTAAATAGATTATCCTGGAACAAAAACAAGACCACGTATAAGATAAATGGGGAAGGTATCTCCGATCAATTAGTGGTGAAAATCACCACTAAGACAGTGTGTGATTACAGGGTCGCCCTTCCTCAACAGAAACAAATTAACTACGACAAATTGTAACAACTTAATCTGAATAAACATGCTCGAGAGCAGAACACTTATTGCTCGAAAACAATAATGCGAAGTGGTGACACTTTCATTACGGTGGAGAAGACCCCATATGCACGTACATTTTGATTAGCTTCCGTGAGTAAGAACAAAAGCTGCGTTAAATGAAGCAGTATGTGTCTGTGAGGCAGGCTCGGTGTCGTAACCGACTAAGTTATGACAAAGTGTGGCGTGGTGGAGGCGCCGAGCGGCCCGCCGCCGCGCCGCGCCGCGCCGAGCCCGCTCGCTGCCTGCTAGAGCGCACAACTCTTAAATTAGCGCGAACTTAGACCACTTAGCTTCTTCAAGTTTTGTTTGTAGACGCCATAAATATTGTATGTAACGAACGCGATACAATACCAGCCGTCGACTGCTCGCTGCATTGTTCGCGAATCAAAGCGGCCTTTGTTGCCTAACAGTTGACTCGAATTTTCTCGTTGTTCGCTTTGCTTTATCGGGGGGAAGCGATGAAAAACTACCACAAATCTCAACGAAATGCTTTTCTATTTGATTCTGTTTGATCACGAATTCACGAAGTTCCGTCGTTAAAATGGAGTTAGTTAAACCGTTTTTTAAACCATGGAAAATTTAGGAATTTTAATGGTGTTTTTGTACATCCGCCACAAAGTAAATTCGCCACGAAAAAAGTATGTGTACACTCGCCACAGTGATTCTACCTCCTTGCAGTCAAAATATTCATGAAAGCTATTTAAGTATTCAATTATCATGATTGATTCAGTATCCCCGAAACTGTATTTAGTCACCGTACGGGAATAGCCATAGGAGTGCGTAGTCGTATTGAATGGTCGCGGATGGCCAATAATTCGATTTCGCGGTTATTTTAGCTCATGTAGGCTGCGTGGGACGCAGGTGGCCGTTCCAACTATAATGATCAAACTGAGCAATTCAATGTACACGAGTTCGACGCACCAAACAAGTTGTATGGTGTATTGTCTAGTTAACCTGAAATATATGTTGTTTAAATCACTAGCTGGCCGATTTTCCTCAGAATTCCCTCTAGACTATTTCTAAAAATACCTATTGAGGTGAAATAAAAATTTAGAAGCAGGGGCCCAAATTGTCATGCAAATGTCTGCTTATGTATTCGTCTTTTTAAATTGGTTTTACTTCGGAAATGGAAATTATTGTCTAACTTTCAAGTAAAGACAAGACAAATCTTTGTTAGTCGAATGAGGTCTTATTTAATTTGAATAGGTTAGCTATTGACGACGGCTTTTTTCAAGAACGAGAGAGAACTTTTCTTTTTTTTCTTCTTTTGTTTGTAGATCGAGTAACGAAAGGAGAGTGGACCCATGTCCTCGAAGGTTGCACGAGTCACTTTTATAGAATTGACTCCATGTCGTGACGTTTGTATTTTATCATAATATGTATCTATGTATGTCTGTAAGGTATACTACTACCGGGAAAAGATCAACAATACACAAAATGTTAGTAATTCATCCAAATTTATTTTATCACCTACAAAGTATGCTCCTTCAGAAACGATACACTTACGCCAACAAATAATCCAATCATCAAAACATTTTTTTCAATACACTTCCTCGAAAACTGGTCCATAACGCACTACGATTAGGTACAACATGCAATGTATTTCACAGGCGCGCGTTTTTTTTTCATTTTCTCAATGAAAATTGCCACAGATTACCGGATACCTATATTTAGTCCAAATTGGTTCAATGCCTATAGTCTGAGGTGAATGTTTTTTATTTAATTTCGGCAAAGAACTACGCGTCTTTACGGCATAAATATTTTTTGAATATTCAAATTGTGTTTATAAATAGAATATCATCGATAAACATGATTATTAAAAACTAAGTTACTTCTATACACAAATTAACATTTATTTTGTTCTGAATTGAAAAATATAAAATAAATCTATTTTTTATATTATACTGTTTAACGGCTTCATACCTTTGCCTCTCCTTCAACCTGGCGAAAGCAAAACGCGAAAAAAAAAAGAAAATTCAAAGTTTCTTAGTTCGTGACAAAAATATTTTTCGTTATTTTATTTTATTTCTTCAAAAGTGTATTGAAAAACGTCGTTTGATACACGTGGACATTTGTTATTGCAGTTCTCGGCACGAATTATAACACCCGAGCCGTAGGCGAGGGTGTTATAATTCCGCCTCGAATGCAATAACAAACTTTCTCCACTTATATCAAAATGTACTATTGAACGCTTTTTCCGAAATTGAGATCAATCAGTTCTCGCCGCGAATTTTATTCTCCTTTATGTCTTCTACCGAATGAAAACGGGTGCTACGAAGTGGCAATTTGAGTTTACGAAATTCGCAATACACACTAGATATGATATAACTAAATACAGCACTGTATTTAATATAACTATCAGATGTAACTCAAACTCCGCGCCAAAATAAAAACAGTTGTACCAGTGTAACAACATAAAAATCAAAAAATTGAATTTGGAACCATAACAAATAATCCATTCCCGATACTTTTTTGACAGAATGAATATCTACGGGCCAAAGTTGCCTGAAAATAAATGAATGTAAGGTTATGTTATTATATCACCCGGTGTTGTTCATCTTTTTGCCAGAATATACGGACAAAGATGCTTGCTTCAGTTAATCACTTTTTAAACCCTGATGGTACCTATATTAAGTTGCAGGTAAAGCAGGTGGTGCATAATAATGTTTAGAATCTCATTCAATAGCCTGCAGTAGGTACCTAAATATATTGTCTTTTAATCCATATAAATGAACACGAGTGAAATTCAGGTTAAGACTTTTAAGTACCTAATAGACACGTGCCATTGTAGATGTTATTAATAATACCAGCGTTATTAAGTCAGTTACACACAACACGAGTTCGACCTTTCACTGACACGTTACTCGATCATCTTGCAACACCTATTGTTCCCGTGCAGCTGACGAATAACCGTTGTAAGCCGATGTAAATTGCACATTGTCGCTCCGATCCAAGATTTCCAGATTTAACAGTGTTGCAGCAAAGCATATTTCAGTTAGACGGTGCAGGTGTGCCGTTGGCTGCAACTTCGATTAATTCCCATAACGAGGCAGGTCCATCACGCGCGCGCTCATTTGTCTCCGGCCCAGCTATAAATACATCAGCGTACTTGCAATTTAATCCGTTCTGTTCCGCTCCCGTGATGTGCTGCTTTCTCCCTCGCACACTTCCACCGTACTGCATGTTTCGGTCAGCGAAAGTTGTTGCAATTAATCTCTTACGTAGGTGGAAGCCCCGCTAACAATTGTCCAAATTAGAACATGTATCTTGTTTAAAACTAAACTCCCACTATGTTTGCTGCCAGAAATAATACTTACCTACTTTGTCGATGTTTTGTCTAATAATGCCTCTATTTTACACATCAATTCATTGGTAGCTACAATAAGGCCGAGTCCATGTTCAAAGTAGTAGCAGTTCGTGGAAAATTTAACAAATTTGCGTACAAAGCGCAAAGCACTGGCGGGATCGTCTTTGTATGCAAATATTATTACAGGAGTCTATTGAAGGACCACACTGAACTCACGTATTGAGCCGAAGTGGGTCCGCGCTACACGGCTACTGGGACTGTAATAAGAGACCCGTCCAAGAGCCTGATATTACGCAGGAATTCACAGGAATGTGAGTGTATCACTCCCCGAAGAACGCACGGGACAGCCGCCATCCTGAACAACACGCGCTAATAACCGAACTGAGCCAATTAGGAATACTATTACCGGTGATGGTCCGTCGAGCAATAGCTCAATCGAATTGCAGAGTTGAACAATTCATAGGCAAATCTGCCCTAAGCGTGTTAACATGGCTCCGGGGTTATTGCGGTGTGCCGATCCATGTGTCTATGCAGCGCACACCATACTGTACTTATACTTATCTACTGTCTACCTATAATCTACATCAATACAGCTAACATAGTGTTAGTATCGCAATTCTGACTGCCTATGTATTATTTACACATAATCACCGCATGATTAAACTACTTGAAAGGATCAATTAGCGCACTGCCTGACCGTTTAGCTATTCAATAGAGAGCCAATTATTGCAATACCTCTATGAGTATGTATCGGTATTGTAATAAATCTATCTAATTTAGCGTTTCGATTAGTCGGATGCCAGGGTGGGCGTTGGGTTGTTCTATTTTTCGGTTGGTCGTGCATCGTGCATCGCATAGTGATACATTGTTGAGTTACGCATGTAATTAGAGGTGACGATGTTTGGCGTGCGATCCGCGGCATAGGTCGGCGCGCGCCCGCTGCAACTGGCGGCTCTCAATCACTCGCGTCACGTGTGTCACCGGCCCACCCCGCACTCGAAACTCTACTCTAACAGTACCCGATATAACACATTATAAAAATTCGCAACTGAAAGTAGAGCGGCCCGCACTACGCTTGCAGTCTCTTCTTTGTATTCGAGTCGTTCCATTCATAGAGATAACGGCTTGCTCCGAGGCGACAACGGGAAACAATTACGCTATTACAAAAGGCCTTAAGGATTCTAATTACGAGTGGATCCTTTCATCCGTAAACCCGGATCGGATACGAAGCCTTCCCATTATCGCGTGCCATAAACATTTCTGGATTTCATATCCGCGGCACGGCTGGGACCGCCTCGCTTATTACCTCCGCGCGGAAAAGAATAACATCGTTTTGGCACTTTTGACGCGAATTCCGGATACCTACGTTCATATTGTGCGCCGTTAATATTCTGCGCGACGCGTCCGACCTTTTTTATTTGTATCTAAAATTGAACATTTTGTCGCGACAATGAGCGCATGCGACTCTCCCCTCCGCCGAAGGAGCGATAAAAATACAGAGTCGGAGCGTTTGAGGCAATCGGCAGCACTAACGACCGCCAGCGAGCGGTTAATTCATGTACACCTGTACGGAATTAGCCGCATGGCGCCTACACTTGCCTTGACAGCTGACTGCGGAGCAACTGATAGCGACGGAGTTTTAAAGGTCCTGAAACTTCGGGACCAATTCTAGAATTACTCAGCGTCTCTCGGTCTTCCGTAAAATATTTTAAAATTAAATAAAACGCTTTTGCTATAAAGGTCTTAAAAGTACCTACAACTAGGTATCATCAGCCGCTATTAATTCCCCATTTTATCATAAAGCACTGAAAGCACCAATTCGTTAATAAAAGCTGTAAAATAAAAAATAGTTGGTTCTTTCTTTATAGCTGATTGAAAGAAGTTGCTCCTTTAGTTTGAATGGAATCTGGGGAGAGAAGGATTATAAAAAAAATCTTCGTTGAGTGAAATGGCCCTATCAAAACAAGAACCGTCGGCCGAGCGATGAAAAAGTGAAGTTAGCAAAACAACAAACAACGAGCTCGCCTGTCTGCGGCGTTTCGTGGCCACCTCTGCAATTTACGGCACTGTCATTATTCAAAGTTTTGAAAAAATTCAGCCGCGAAAATTAGAAAAAAGAGGATTTCTCCTCAATATGATCTTGCGAATCTGCTGAAGTCGGTTGCCTTTATGCTGAAGTAGCAAACTCCCTAAGATAAGGGGAGGAGCGGACAAATTGTAATAATTGCGAGACGAGATAAGAAGTGACACCAGAAAACAAATGAAGGCGGGCGGCAGCGACGGCGTCTGCGAAGGGCGCGGGGGGCGAGGCGGGGTGAGGGGATGCGTGACGTCACCACGCGCTGAGCTGCTAACTGCCGAGTCGGAGCCACCCCATGCCAGCCAAACACTAACGGCCATGTGTGACTTTACATTCACTACATTTACATAAGTTGCCGCTTCACTGGTTCATAGTGAATCACTTGTTTTTCAGGCGATTACATAAATTACAGAGTGATTTGGTTAAAATTTCACAAAACATAAGAAAATTATCACAGTAATTATAATGGGAATTTATTTGTTAATTTTATTTTATGTACCCACAAAATAATTATTTAATACAACGGATTTGAATTTAAACCGAGGGCCGGGGCGAATCCCGCGGGATCCCGAGGGCACACCTCGGCCCGTCGTCACCGCTCGCCAAATTAAAATGATAAATCAAAATCCGTCAGGCGGCCGCGCGCACAAGCTGCAAAACGAACTAAGCCATTTGCGAAACTTGTTTAAACTTCTATCCTTGAAACGAATTAAATATTTCCTTGTTTATGTTTAACCTTTTCAGCTCCGCTTCATGTATGTAAAAATTTAAACAAAATAATAATAATAAAATTATTTATTTCAATACATTGACAACATTGTTACAGACATCTTATAGATATAACACAGATTATGTCCCACAGATAGGTCCCTTGCTAACCCTTGCTTCCCTTCCAAACTAGGTTTTCACCTGTGTTTTGGGAGACAGTGTTTCTCCACTAAAAAGTCTTTATGTATGTCATAGCCTCTTAAGTAACCAAAAATATAGCGAAAAAAGAAGAAAAGAAAATTAACAAAAAGCAGTTTCCAAAATCGAAAAACATAAACCAAAAATCATCGTAAAACATGAAGTGCATGGTAGTGTGTTGTCAGACGGTGTGTGTGTCTGTGTGGGTGCGTGTGTCTGTGTGTGTGTATACGTATATGTGTTGATGGGATGTAAAGTGCTCCAAGTAAAAAAATTGTATGAATACATGTTAGAAGTAAGCTGAGTTTCAAACTGCACTGAAGGGGTTTGTTGAGAATGTTCAGCGTGTCACCAAGCACCAATAACGCGTTTGTTTAAAAATATGTGATGCTCACTACTACGCTACAAGCATTCTCCAGGGACAGACTACAATAAGTAAGTTTTCTCTTGTGATACGTAAAATGAAACAACTACAATCAGTACTTTATGCCTGACTACGGCGAAGCCAAAAGGAAGGGTAATGATTTTGGCAGCCTATGTATGTATGTATGTTCCACCGTAGCGCCTAAACTACTGATTCGCTTTTTTGTTTAAGTTTTCTTTCACTGAAAACAACACAACCCTAAATATGAAGATTCAAGATAACTAATCTTCAAACGTATATTTCAACTCTCAAAGTTTTATCATATTTTCCACACGTTTCTATATTATACGAAACAAGCAAAACTCTTTAAAATTTTATTTAAATGCACGCCAGCGCTTTCTCTCCATTTTATTTTCGGCGTTCTTATTAAAAGAAAGGACTAAAAATTGGTGCGATTTAATCATTTCATTCAGAAACCTGCCGAGAAAGATAATGCTGAAATTATTCTGTAACAACTGTAATGAATAACAATGAATATTTCATTTGCACTGAACACTGGGTTGTTAATAAGAATTAAACCTACCGACTCGTAACCAAAACATAGTCAGGAAAAGGCCAGGTATAGATTGCTATATCTCTGCCTAGAATTTTTCTACGTATGTTTAACGTTGGAGTAATATAGGCTACCAATAACGGCTAAAATACTTATTTGGTATGGAGCGACTGCCTACCTGACCTTCACCATCCAGATGGATAACACGCTAACCTAAGGTAAGACTGGTTGACAGGGCTTCTGACTACACATAAGGCATGTGAAATACCCACAAATGTCCCGGAACCAACATCATAACATGCTTTCCAAGGCACCGAGTTGTCTAGAAATGTATCTAATTGCCAAACTTAAGTGGCAGTGGCAGGGCACATTGCTCGCAGAACGGATGGCCGATTTGGCTGAAAAGTTCTGGAGTGGCGACCGCGAACCGGACGACGTTCCGTTGGAAGGCCTCCCACTAGGTGGACCAATGACCTGGTGAAGGTTGCGGGAATCCGCTGGATGCGATTCGCACGTGACCGGTCAATGTGGCGACACTTGGGCGAGGCCTATGTCCAGCAGTGGACGTCTTTCGGCTGAAATTGTGATGATGATGTATCTAATGGTAGATTAGAATGATGAGAAGGTATACAAATACGGCTGTTTAATGCCTCAACAAAAGTAATGCGAGAAAACATTATCAAGACAGCAATAGTGTGAATAAACTCGGCGAACTTATTCATGTACAAATCTCCTATTCTGAAATGTAAACGTACTTATTCGTTGTGTACGTTCTGGTATAAAGTGGAAGGTTCTGTTTTGTGAAATTCGGCCCGCATTCGAATGAAAAGTTAGATGAAAGTTTCCGCGATACAAGGAAATGTGCATATTCTTGAACTAGTTCATACACATGGTTTATATTGAAGTGGCAGGGAGTAACGAATGCAAACAGTTTGTAATAGGATACTAGAACTTGCAAATATTTTCATAAGTTCTTGAAAACTTTCTTGTTGTTAATTGGGTTGCTGCCTAATGAATAACTGAGAGTTAGTGGTTGTATTAATCTTACTAAATTAATGATTTTGCAAGCTCCACTTTTGACCAGCAAGGTTGCTGCATCCATATTAATATTCTAGACGCGAAAGTAACTGTCTGTCTGTCTGTTATCTTCTAACGCCTCAACGACTGAATGGATTTGGATGAAAGGAGATTGGCAAACACCTATAGTAAGACAGGCCCGGTAGGGAAAGGTCGTAATTTAATTAAATCACTGCTAAAAACACACAACTAACGATGAATATCTATACATATAATAAAACAGTAACAAAAGAAAAACTGTACATTGAGAATTTTCAAGAAAAAATAAGTGGCTTTTGTTAGAAAAACGTAACTGATGACAAAAAGTGACTTTTTAGGGTTCCGTACCCAAATGGTAAAAACGGAACCCTATTACTAAGACTTCGCTGTCTGTCCGTCTGCCTGTCACCAGGCTGTATCTCATGAACCGTGACAGCTAGACAGTTGAACAGATGATGTATTTCTGTTGCCGCTATAACAACAAATACTAAAAACAGAATAAAATTAATATTTAAGGGGCGCTCCCACACAACAAACGTGATTTTTTGATAATAATGGTACGGAACCCTTTGTGCGCGAGTCCGACTCGCACTTGGCCGGTTTTTAGAATTTTTGTCTGTTTGTCTGTGTGTATGGTACGGCTTCACGCCAAAACTACTAGATAGATTTAATTGAAATTCAGAAAAAATGTTCTTCGTAAACCAAGGAAGGCTTTAGGCTACGTATTATCACGCCGTATGTTATGGGAGGTAAGCAATATTGATTTTAAAAGGTTTTTGTTCGTAATTGAATGCACATAAAAATGACATTTTATAAGCTATACTATGTGACGCAGACGAAGTTGCGCGGGTCAGCTAGTAGTATATAATCTGAATATTTATCATGTAAATAAAAAGATAATCAAATGTAAAGAATAACAATTTGAATAATGTTTGATTTTGTTTTTTTTTTGGAAATTATAGCCAAGTCTGCAATGTTTATAGATAGTTTATTTAATTGTTAAAGTCACAAGAAATCGGGGAAATCCGTATCTATAGCGCACAAGTACAATTAAGCAAATACAATCATTTTTGACATTTCATTTTATTTGGCATACAGTCTTGAGTCTTTTGGTCTGACACATAAAAAAGACTCATGAAAATTTTTAAATAAAATAAAAACGATAAAAACACGCACTACCCCTTGGCTTTCAGACTTTTTACAAGCAATGATAGATAGATACAAATGTGTGCGTTTTTTAGGGTTCCGTACCCAAAGGGTAAAAACGGAACCCTATTACTAAGACTTCGCTGTCTGTCCGTCTGTCTGTCACCAGGCTGTATCTCATGAACCGTGACAGCTAGACAGTTGAAATTTTCACAGATGATGTACACACATCAACAGAATCTAGGGATATTTTATATTTCATCAAATATCTAAAAATCTATGAAGAATTTTCTGATATAGTAAATGGAAGAATGATAGGTTATTTTAAGGTCTATAGTAAAAAATAAAAAACATTTCGTGATTTTTTTGTTTTAAATAAAAATGATTATTTTTTTAATCGCCGTAGCAAATTAATATGGTAAAAAACTTCATTTCTTCTTATAAAGCTATTAACTTTAATGAAAATTGAAAAAATCTTATAAAATCTAATTATTAATAATCAGTGTTGCCACCTCTTACATTAATTACACATCGACATCGATTGTTCATGCTTAAAATTAGATTGTCAATGTCTTGCTGCGGTATGAGATCCCATGTTCTTTGCAAGTGTTCGTAAAGTTGTTGTTCTGTCGTCAAATTTGGCGGGAAATCTCTAAAAGCTCTTCGTTGTAACATGTCCCAGGCATGCTCGATAGGATTTAAGTCGGGCGACTGTGCAGGCCAATCCAAAACTTGAATATCGTGGTCTCGGAGAGCGGCCGACACCAGCCGCGCCGTATGGGAATGAGCATTATCGTGCATGAGTAGAAATTCCTGGCCCATTTGGATTCTGTGTGGGACAAAAACAGGCTCTACTACCTCCTCGTGGTATTTTTGTGCAGTCATGCTACCTTGGATCCAAATGAGCTGGGTTCGTCCGCCAAGACGAATTCCTGCCCACACCATGATTGTCCCGCCTTGGTATGAGTGGACCTCCTGAGGGTGCCGTAGACGGCTAACTCTCCCTGGAGTTCTCCAAACGCGTGTTCTTCGTGAATCCGGATGAAACCTAAACCGGGACTCGTCGGTGAATAGCACCAAAGACCATTATTCGTCACTCCATGGTAAATGCTCCCGAGCCCATGAAAGCCGCCGACCGCGATTGCCACGTCGCAATGCTGGAACACGTAGCGGTCTTCGAGCATGAAGACCAACTTCATGCAACCTCCTTCGCACGGTTTGGTCGCTTACCAGCAGCTGGTGGTCCTCCTGGAGCCTTTGTACTAGTTGCATCGCTGTGATATTGGGTTGTCTTCTAGCCGTCATTTGGAGAAATCGATCCTGTCTCTGCGTAGTAACGCGATATCTACCCGTGTGCCGTTCAGCTACATCCCCAATACTGCGATAACGTGACCACAACCTTGATATCACGTTTTGGCTGGTGTGTAGGGCCTCAGCAACGACGCGTTGAATAGCACCATTTTCTAGCATGCCCACGGCTCGTAACATTTCATCTCGACTCAAATGACGACGTGACATGACTCCTAAAGCTAACACGGCACGTTAAATTAAAAAAGAATAACAATCTAATCCCTTTTCATTAATTAATATTAATAAAACAATTTTAATTTTCCTTAACGTAACGAATTACTAACAATTTTGCCGCCGTATTTTGTTTTTTCTTTTTTTTTTATATTTATTTTTTAAATTTTGAAAATAGAATAAATGAGGTTTCAATCTGTATACAAACTTTTTATGAAAACTAAAACGATTTTAAACTAAAAATTCGTAAATAATTTAGAATTAAAGTATCCCTAGATTCTGTTGATGTGTGTATTTCTGTTACCGCTATAACAACAAATACTAAAAACAGAATAAAATTATTTCAAATAATGGTACGTAACCCTTCGTGTGCGAGTCCGACTCGCACTTGGCCGGTTTTTTTTTAGTAATACCTTTTCAATACACTTCCTCGAAAACTGGTTCATAACGCACTACGATTAGGTACAACATGCAATGTATTTCACACGCGTGCGATTTTTCCATTTTGCGTGCGATTTTTTTTCAATGAAAATTGCCACAGACTATACCTATACTTAGTCCAAATTGATTCAATGCCTTATAGTCTGAGGTGAATGTTTTTTTTTTATTTCGGCAAAGCACTACTCGTCTTTACGGCATAAATACTTTTTGAATATTCAAATTGTGTTAATAAATAGAATATCATAGATAAACATGATTATTAAAAACCAATAGTTACTTTTATACACAAATTGACATTTATTTGTGTTCTGAATTCAAAAATATAAAATAAATCAATTTTTTATATTAGGCTGTGTAACGGCTTCATACCTTTGCCTCTCCTTCAACCTGGCGAAACCAAAGCGCGAGAAAAAAAAGAAAATTAAAATCATAGTTTCATAGTTCGTGCCAAAAATGTTTTCGTTATTTTATTTTATTTCTTCAAAAGTGTATTGAAAAATGTCGTTTGATACACGTGGACATTTGTTATTGCAATTCTCGGCACAAAAACACCCTCGCCTACGGCTCGGGTGTTATAATTCCGCCTCGAATGCAATAACAAACTTTCTACACTTGTATCAAAATGTACTATTTTCATTTCAGTCCGCTAATGGGCCGATTTTCGCCAATGTCCTTTGCCACACGGACAGACCATGACGTAAGTTAGGACGTACTTGTTACTTTCTTAGTAAGATTCCTGGGATAATTTCCATCCACCGCTTGGGATAAACGCGATGATATTAAGTATACAACGGGTATGCGGAGTATCTACATCAGTCTGAACCCACCACAAAGAAATTATTAATCTGCAATTTAAAAAGTCCGAGAGCGGTTTGTGCGTCGGTGACCATTCCACCCAGTAAGTGTATTTTAGTTTTCAGTAGATATTCACATTCACTTCTAAACTTATTGCCGTCTATACGATAATTGATAACTTTCACCCACTAATAATAAAATAACAGACGCACTGTATCACTTTTAGTTCATTTAAATATTTGTTGGGCACAAATGCGGTAACGGTGACATGCTAAAACTAATTGTGTGGTAAATCGGAATGATGCTGCAATTTGTCAATGACTAGAGTCGAGGATATGTGTACCTATGTATGGTGTGTGTACTGATTAAATTGAGGAAAAATATTATACGGAATACACCTGTAACTGTGCTACTGATTGCCCGATATACACTTACAGCTTTTCAGTTATCGTGAAAAGGTTTTGGTGTGATTTGGTGGCGCCTATAGACCAAAAGGTCGGAAGGCCACCCACATTGTTGACCGCTGACCTGGAGAAGGCCGCGGGAATCTGAGGGATTCTGGATTTGAGAAGCACATGACTGGGAAACATGGCGACGTCTCAGGGGGGTTTTCCGATCATATCGTATCATGCTAACTCAGATGTTACACTTCCACTGCTCTACTTAGATTATAATAATATTGATGGCAAGCTAATCGTCTTGATTTTACCATTTTGAATTTGGAAGGTTTCTCTACTTTTATTTTATGGTTTTCAAATTGTTAGGATTAATCGTTAGTATTAGAAATGAGTTTGTCGTATTACTTTAAAACCTGGTTCATTTTGTCTACCAACAACCACAACTTTGTGCGTGCTTCCGGCAACCGTCGAAATTAACCACAAGTAGATATCACAAGCTACTATTGTTCTGCGGATGTGGTGTGCCTTTCATGTGGTCCGTAGAGTTCCATGTAAAAGCTTCATTATTTTTGTATTAAAAATATTTGAATGCATTATGGGTGTGTTTGTAGCAAAGGTAGGTGCGGTTATTTACCATCAATGATATAGTTAGTTAGAAAGATAATTAATTTTGAGAATTAATTACCAGAGCAAATATGTACTCTAAATTCAGGCAGGAACTACACACATTTGTGGGCTAACATTGATTAATTAATAGCAGGTGAATGCAAACAACATTATTTGTTCCTTACATATCTGTGATGAAATATGCCTCGATGTGTAAGTGCCCGTATTTGAATATTTATTACTTATTTCAAGCCTAACTGGGTTCACAAAAAATGTCTCCATACAAGTTTCTCTTTTCAGATAAACGCGTCATGTGTAGTGTACACGGTTATCGAAAACCGTTTGTGAGATACCCATAATGTTTTATTAAATGTCATCCGCAATATAATGAGGTGCGAGGGATCCAACATCTGCGAGAGAGGCTACAGAAATATGTGCGAAGTGTTATAGAGTGCCGTTGTAAGTCAATGAAGCGGCAAATGGGGTGCTCTTGCCGCTCCGGTGGCGGGGGCACACTCTAATAAATAAAATTATGCCTCAGAAATTACAAGAATACGCGTGCCGCCAGCGATCCCGCGAGATTGGATGCTGGAGATTTTCATCGATATCCTCCAATAATGAATCTAATATGTAGTAAGCTGAGGACGCTATGACTGTGTCGTGTCGTCGCGAAAAAATGAGATTGCCTCCGCTGCGATATCGGTCGCTGCAAATGGCCACAATTTACCGCTGCTTGGCATTTACTAAATGTCAGATATAGCTTGTGTAAGAGAATATTATAATAAATTAGCGGTAAAATATACTAATTTGTGTAAGACCTTGGGTTTCATCCAAGATTTCGTCTCTTCGGCTATCAAGATGAGTCTGAAAGATTTGTTACACTTGGTTATATAAGACATAAAGTGTAAATAATGCGTGGCACACCGTGGCGGATTAGCTATGTAAATATAAAAGTTTAGTTGACTGAAGCTCTGTATTGAAACTCAGTCACATTCAGTGGAATTCTTTCGGCAGTCAGTGCACGTGCAACGTTAGACGTCCGCGTCGAATGGAATCGAATTTCAGAAGAGTCGAGTTTTAAAATGTTCTCACTCTGGAATCATTTCATATGCGTGTTGTAAGGGGCTTAAATTTTATGTATAAGATACTTATGGTTATGCCAGAGGCTAAATAATAACAGCCACACGAGTTGATCTTTAAGGTTAAGCTGCCCTAGCCGAGGATATATGTCACATCCTATGATTTCATTTGTTGAAACCCCTCCGCGCCTAGAGCACGATAATCAATCGGTCTCGGTTGTCGTTCGTAGATCTTTGACAGTCGTTACGAATAGTCAGAAGCCTGAAAGTCTGACTACCAGTCATGCCATGAGGTAGTGTATTACCCAGAAGGTAAGTTGTGTTAGTCAGATAGGCAGACACTCAATTCCGTTCGAATAGAAAAAGAAACCAAACATAGTTGGTAAAACACTAAGCAGATGATGATGATTCAGTGGCTGCTTGACAATAAAGCAATTATACAGTTAAGTACACAACACCTTAGCATAGCATGTAGCACATTCATGAGCACCTATTGTGCATCGATGACGCGGAACATTTCCCGCCTCTACACTAATGACGCGTCTTATATCGTAGCTGTAAATCAAATTGCCCTTACTACATACATTAACAGGGAACTGCGAATTGCCTTTTAAAGGCTCATATTGATTGAGTAACTTGAAGCGGTTAAGTTAACCAACTTGCTATTTATAGTAATGTTCGGATTCAGTGATTAATACAAAGGAACTAATCCGCAGCTTCAGCAATAATATAAATTCAACCGTTCGAATTTCAGGAATATATTTTTTGTCTTTTTACGTTTTTTTTGAAACCCCAGTGGTATATTCTTCTTATTCTTAGAAGTTCAGGATGATCTATCAATTAAATTCTTAAAGTAAATTATAGAAGCAACAAATAAAAGGAACCATCCTTATAAATCACCTCCTCAGATCAGTAGAATCATTGGCGGAATCTAAACTAAGACCAAGAAACATAGCAGTGCTACTGTATCAGAGGGGATTGTCTCCAAGGCTATAATAAATAATATTATATCGGAGAATTATGTGGAAGCAACCCTTACGGCGACGGTGTGTCCCCGTGTGTCCCGGCCACCCCTCCCCCGCACTGTATTAAAGTGATATTGCTTACACGCTTACCATTAAGGCTATACGTTTCGACTAAATTAAGACCAATTTGCACAGGTTTTGCACGAATATGGGAATTTAATTTATGAGCAGTATGACGAATGTAATTTGAGTGAGCACGTAATCAACGACTTTAATTCGATTCCACACGAAGTGAGGATCCTCTGTGTTTTCACGGATCGCGAGGGTTGCCTTGAGTGTAATTGCTGTCGATAACTCATCAACGATTCTTTTCTCAATTTTCTCAATCTATTCCGATGTTGACAGACACAAATCAGTTTTTGGTAATCGATGTATTTAATGTTTCTCGTTAACATTTAGAGTAGACAAATGCTGGTGACATAATTTATTCATTTATTCCGTCCTTACTTCAGTTAGCGGCGGATGATATTAAAAAAAAGATTTTGAATAAAAGCCGTTTGATGTGGTGGTTGAGCTGAGTACCGTCGCGGAGTCAGGAGAGCTCAGCGAGCAGCAATAGCTCACCAATCGTGGTGCGATGATCTCAAGCCCGCACCTAACCCCGCATCATTCACGATAATGGCGGGGCCTATGTCTCGACCGTAAATGTAAATCGCTCTAATTTATACGCGCGATAACGTCGCCGCACTGCTGTTAACTGTAATTATATTACCAAGCGAGGACGTGTTGATCAAAACCCCTGATTAAATGCCCGTGATGCGAACCGGGAAAAATTCTGCCGGGCCGTCGCCCTCGTGGAAATGAACTCGCGAAAATATTATATTTTATTCGAATATTTATTAGGAATTAATCTTGAATGTATTCACGACTATGAATTAAAGGGATTCCGGTGATTGGCGTTCATTTGATTGGATTACGAAATCCCTTTTTTGTTTTTCGAAATTATATTTGTCCTGTTATTTTATGAATTCGAATAAAAATAGGAAGTAGAGAAAGAGAAGAGAAGAATGTGGCAAGGCTCTTTACTTTTTCGTGTCAAATAATGTCTTTACTCGTCTATATTTCAGCTAGATTGTACCTAGTAGTTCTATTATCCTGTTATTGATATGCCAGCCAGAAACATTCCTAATATAATGCTGGCACACAGAGACAATGCCCCAATGGGCAATCTATTTGAGTAATTATCCGCTAAGGGCCATTGTCGGCCATCTTGTCCGCGTGGAATGAGGCTTGTTCGCTGAATGCCTGCTGTTATGTACCTAGTCCTACATGCTTTTGGCGATCACAGCGACAGTGCCCCCGAGTGTCTTCAATGACAATACAAACACTTTATTGTACTCAGTTTGCGTAATTCATGACCCCGATGCACTCAACTCAAATGTAACTATATTTTACGTTAGAGAAATATGTAAATGCAAAATGGTTGTATTCGGACTTTAATAGTTTTAAA
This sequence comes from Xestia xanthographa, assembly GCA_905147715.2. Lineage (NCBI taxonomy): Eukaryota > Metazoa > Arthropoda > Insecta > Lepidoptera > Noctuidae > Xestia > Xestia xanthographa. Next base: position 18,638,527 of record LR990655.1, on the reverse strand, counting down.
TTCAAACGAAAGCGTTTCCGCCGTACGCTTTTCAGTTTTGTTGAAAGACTAACATCGTTGAGGATTTTTATAAGACCCAAAGACGAAATCAAAATATACATCGATATTTTTTTCATTTTTGATGTAGATGTAAGGATTAAAGATGAACGTAGGGGTGTGTAAGTTATTGTCTACCCGGCTATGTAACCATAGTGAATGAACTACGTCACTTCTAATCGTGTAAGCTAACAACATGACACTTATTTATTATATTCAGTTTCCCTAGCGCATGGTAACGATGTTGGAGGTTAAATGTTTACGCTGTAGATTATTAAACACGCATGGTTGAACATAACAATGCAGTTGGGTGATTTTCTTGGCAATAATGATGTTGTTGCAAAAAAAGAGGCAAAGAATTACGTGTTATAAACCTCCAATATGAAGGTAAGCTTTGATATAGGCGACAATCCTATTACCACCCATAGGTACTTCACCGAGTAGATATAACAAATGCGCGAGTAACATCATGCAGCTTAACCAAATATTCACAGCAAACGGTGCCGTATACTAAGCGTGAAATAACTTCTAATTACACTTGAAAAGCAAACGAAAGAATGAGGCGAGAAATGAAACTTTCAATTATAACACTAGATAAGTTAACAATCTCGGAACCAAAGTCTGACTGCGGCTTATCTGACGCCAAATGTTTCAAAAGGAACTTTTAACGAGTTTAAAGTTGGGCCAAGTGTAGTGCACCCGCAGCGCTTCCGTAGCTTAAGATTAATTAAACAATTGCACGATGGCTCCTTGAAAACACTCCGACATGTCTCGGCCTGTCGTCGCCAACCTTGCCAAATTAAACTCATAAATCAAAATCCGACGACCGGAAACAGAAATGTAATAATGAAGAACTAACTTCGGTTACCAGTCGCACTCGCACGACACGACATTTTTGCGAAATTAATTATTTTCGCTCCTGCAACTAGAAATAAAAGTAACATGTGATTTATGTACCCGACCTAATGGAAGATTTTACAACATATTCTTCGTTTACATCAACATTACAATATTTATTAGAAGGTAAAATCAAGTGCAACTGTAACGCAATCATCTTGCGCATAACTGATGCAAATTGCAAGTGTCAGCATGCTACTATCGTAATCATTTTCAGTTTGTAATAAAAGTAATAAACCGGAATATTCAATTGGATGACGCATACAATTCGATTATTTGTTCAGAACAATTCTCGTAGTGAAGCTGAAATTTACAGCGGGGAGAAGGTGAGTACTTATGTACTACCGTGGCATCGGTATCGTTCGGGGGAGCTCGTAATTCACCCACAATTTATGTGCGTGCGCCGGTGACGCGGTAAAAGATTAGTCGCTCGCCACCAACGCCGAGTATCTTTGTTACTCATGTTTACATAACATAACACTGTTTTGAAACTTTGTCACTTACACACTTCTTTCATAAACAACTTGTCTACTGTGTCTAGTCGAATTTTTGTGAGTTGTTTTGAAAACCGTGCGAACTCGTTATCGTATTAATCTTTTTGGCAATGCTCACTAAAACGTGCAGCAGGTCTTTGCTAATACAGACGCTTTTCCGACCTCTCTACCAACGCTAAACTTTATCCTGAAAGAAAGTACGTACATATTTTAAGAAGTGTCGTGTACGCCGAGTCAAAAAGCGGCAAGTGCATTTGACTCACTGGAAAGCAAAACAGTGAAACTTTATAGTATCTAAATCACTTGTTTAAAAATGAACGCCCGGAACAACGGACGTGGGAAGTCGGGCCAAAGTTTACGACTATGAAGCAATCGTACGTACCAGCATTGAATTTGTTTCCGTCTGATTCCGCCCCGGCTATTGCATAGTTCACTAGTGGCGGAATACAGAATCAACTCCCGCCACATTGAAACCGTAACGAATGATTTGCGATGTTACAGCGATAATCATGTTTACTATTCGCATACTAGAGTGGCCTTTGTGCTCGTGAAATTGCTTGTGGCGAATTAGTAGCTTAATGGGAAAACTAGGTTTTACCTACTTTGAAAATGAAAACGTCGGTGAAATTTCTTTTACTGACGTTTTCCTCTTCAAAGTAGGCAAGCGGTGTAGACGACAAAGACACAGAGCTACAATCTTCCATAAAACTACATGGTCTGGAAATGGAATCGATATCTCTAAATAAAACAAATCCCATGTTCACTCCATTCTTCTTTATACTAAATACAGAAAACACAAGGCTATAAAAGCGGTTGTGATGTATCGGACACAATATTCTGGTGCCCAAGTGCCCGTAGATCGGCGATAAAAGCTGCAATTGTTTTCATTTGACAACATGTTTGTGTTCCGTTTGACAAATGGCTTGTAAGATCGTAGCGACGTAAGAGTTTTACTGAGCTCTGCTGTGCTTGCCACGAATATATTGAGTGTCACTCATTTGGCGGGAAGAACGACATATTTCGGTACGACTTTTTTTTTAAACCAAAGACCACACAACAACGTAGCGTAGACCTAGTTTATATTTAAATATGTTTTGACAGTTACGCGTGTATCTACTTAATTTATTTAGAAGTGTGATTATAACGATTTATCTCCATGATTATAACGCGAGATTTCGTAAGTGTTATGAAGAACATAATTCTGCTCTCGGTGATTTTAATCACTTTGCGTGTAAGATAAAAACACCTGAATGTTATTAATTTCCAAGAAAACCCTACACTGTGCACTTAAAATGTATTATTATTTGAAACAAACGAGTCTATCGTAACTTTGGTATGATTTAAATATCGAAACCCAGGGTTGCAGAGCGCGTAATGAAACAAGCCAGATGTACAAAACATAGAATGTTCTTTATAGGACACGCTTTCGCTATTACAGCGTATCCAATTTGAGTAGACCTGTCATATTGTACCATGTTTTTGCTGTTTGGATGTTCTGGCGAAGAAAAGGGGGGAGCGGTAGGTCAGGGTACAGTGGTGGAACGGGTCGGTTTGTTCGTAGGCGCCAGCGGGTTTAGGCTCACCCCGCGCCTATTGTATGCGATTGTGTCACAACAAGCTTCCATATTATATTCACAGAACAGAATATCCTCGGCACATTTCAGTATGAAAAATAAAAAGCAAATCCGGAAAATCATAGATAAAAAATGTTCAAAACAAATTCTAAGCTCTTTGAAAGGCTTTGTAGTAGTATGATAAAACTACAGATAGGTGCGAATAAACGGCTTTTTGGTTTCATTTCAGCATGAAACTAAAATAGGTTTAAGAACCTATCCATACACAGGGTGTTAACGGACCCTTCACACGCCATTAACCAAGCATTCTGTAGATCAAACTATGAAGGTAACAGTTATACGCAAAAATGATTGCTGAGAGTTTTTTTTTATTATATGGTGAAAAAACATGGGGTAGAAATCAAAACATTGTGCTGTTGAATGCATTGAATCAGGGGTCATGGAGGTTTTTAAAGTAAAGTTATAACATTAAAAACTTGCATTTTTTTTAAACTTTAAAGAAAAAGTTGAAAGGTATAATGGTCCAGAATAAAAAAATGATTGCAATGACTTGAATCACTAATTAGAAAGCCGTGTGCTTAAGATAAGACTCACGGCTAATAATGTCAGTTGATGTTGTTCTGACGCATATTATAAGAATTATCATCATCATTTGCCTAGCCTTTTCCCAACTGTGAAGCCGACCCCAAGTGGGCTTCTAGTCTAACCAGATGCAGCTTAATACCAGTATTTTACATGGAGCGACTGCCTATCTGACCTACCTTTGAATTAAAAGAATAAAGTTTTCATCATCATCATCAGCCTATTAATGTTCCCACTGTTGGGACACAGGCCTCCTCTCTATGAGAAAGAGTGGACTATAATCCACCACGCGGGCCCAGTGCGAATTGGTAGATGTCACATGTCTTCGAATTTTTGGTTGTAGGACATGCCGGTTTCCTCACGATGTTTCTGACCTACCTTTGAATTAAAAGAATAAAGTAATTAATTTCAAACTCAATTATTTGAAGTTAAAACATTAGGTCACACATAACTGATAATACCTATAAATAACGACCAACGGTTGTTCTATTTGAAGCAATTCAGCGCCAATTATTCCGTCGTCGGCTAATATGTAAGTAGGCGACTAACAAACAAACTTCTATTAGCTATGGATTAATTAATATTTAAACAAGTCGTTCCCTAACATAGAGAGGAGGCCTGTGTCCCAGCAGTGGGAACATTAATAGCCTGATGATGAAGTCGTTTAATTAATATTTAAATGTAACTTATCAATTCGGTCGTTTACTACATCTCTTAGTTAACAGCCGACCATAATAGGCTTAAGTTTACAATTGGAAAACAATCAAATACCTATATTTGATTGTTTTTGTGTGATGGTAATCCATTAGGCGATGTACACAACACGAGATTTGCTCACACTGAATAACAATTGATGAGGGAGTCACAGAATTCCAACATGAAGTGATTAAGTAATAATTGCGTCCTAAATTTTTATAGGTCATATCGATAGAATGGCTGTGGTCGAATTCATTACCCTATGGGGTTCGGTGGGGTGAGTGAGGGGGTCGACGGGACTTCATGGCGTCGGGCAGGGGGGGGCGACGGGAATGTAATATCAGTAGAGTAGTGATATTGCGGTTTCTAGTTCGCGTGATACTACTGTGGAGTCGCTTGGCTGCTGATATAATTGCGCTGATAGATAGAAATTATATAAATACGTTGTAAATATTTGAGTGACCTCTGGTAGTTTTAAAGGGCAAATTGTGGGCGTTATAGTTTTTGATGATGGATTTAATCTTCTTGGTTACAACTGTCTTTCAGGTCTGAAACTTTTCTAATTAAATTTTTCTCCATGAAATGACAATCTCCATGGTAACTGAGTTCTCGTACAGGAAGAAACAATGGCGGTACTTTACATAGTTGAACTTATTAACCGATTCGCCTAAATTCAATTGAGGTCAAAATTGAAAAAGTTGCTAAAAAATTCACATCGACTATTGACTCTAAAACATAACGGTTTATTATAAAACTAGCTTCATAAATATTCACGTAATCCCGCAATTCCAAACCATACGAATTCACATAATATACTCCGTTTAAATAATCTCCTGTATAACTAACTAATAACGCAGTTTTAAATTAATAATTCCGAATGACGCTCGTACAAATGAAAAAAACAAAAAACAGAAATTTAAATATGTTTTGGTTTTCACTAGTCCAGTCTGTTGCGTTAGTTTTTATAAATAAACTCAAGGTGTTGACGCAATGTATCCACATTTTTATAATAAAACGAATTCCTCATCGAATTTAAGAATTCCGGGGCTTCCGAAAGCATCTAGTTCAAATCTGGGGACACGGTAGTTGCTCCGCCAAGACGAGTCAAGCGAAGCGCAAGGGCACAAGGGTTCAAAAAAACGACGAAGCGCTTCGAGGAAAGGTAGGTTCTCGAAGCGCTTCGTCGTTTTTTTGAACCCTTATAACTTGGGTTTGGATTTTACCAGATGAACAAAATTCTCGGGATATGTTGCCAATAGCGGACTTATTAAGCATATTAGGTTTTAATTGCATAGCTCTCATACTTTAGATTATTTTGATATCTAAAAAACCCTGATTTCGTCACTGATGATCATCAAAATACATATGGTACTTCCCAATGTCCTAGAAAGCTGAAATTTGGTATGTAAGTTATTATTAGTACACAAACAACAACAAAAATTGTAAAACTAGTAACTTAAAAAAAAAGAAGTCTCAAGCAACTTACAAAAAGAAATGTATATTTTAACTATAAGGTGTAGAGTTTGTGAAGTTAGGCCTTGTAGAGTTAGGGCGTGTATGTTAAAAGCTTGGCTTTACATGAGGTCTGATAACTGCTTGACAGTGCGAGTCATATGGTCTCCTCTTGGCAACATTTTACATAAAAATGTTTTTGGTAGGATTACATTATTGATGGTCTAGAAGTTAAACTGTGCCAAGTGTCTTGCATTTGGATGCAGCGTCATTTGCTCTCATTATAGCGTCTTTAGTTGTCTCATAACATGCATCCTAACCGAAGCAACGGACGTGCGAACATTGTAGCGTTCATATTCCACATTTTTGTTCGGAAAACCGAAGAGCACCTCTGGTGGCAAGACTAAGCGTTCAGGTTCGCCGAAAAAAAAAAAAACGCGACGTAAGACGGTCGCGTGTTCGCATGGCGATTGTTTTAGTTAGAACGTGGTCGTAATTTTAAAGTAATGATAAATATCATGGACCTACCTATTTATCATATTAACAACGTATTTATATAATTTCATCCTGAAAAGTTTTCTAAATAATCTACTGGTGTAGTAAGTGAAAAAGAAGATTTTCTTGTAACCTGATTAGCCGTTTCTACTAAGTACGTTTAAATTTAACCGTTGTATCTTTTTTAACCTTTTGTGTGACTGAACTTCTTCGCAAGTTAGTTAGGTAATTGGTTACTAGGGATGTTACTTCTCTGAGTTGGATTAAAGGAAGTATTTGTCAGGAACTGAAATCTGGCTGTGAATTCAGCGGCGACCGGAGCAACTTAATGATTTAATAAAGGAAAGATAGATAGAAAGAACATTGTGTTTTAAACAAAAACATCTTAAATAAACAAACAAAAATAATAACGGTAAAAGGCCCTCAGCTCAGCATTATGACAGAAAACTTACAGAAGGAACTCCATATCAAACTTATTCAAAACTTAAATTACAGTTAAGTTGAAATACTAAAAAATTCGTAGAAAATACTACAAAAATAATCACAGGATAGGAATATTCCCAAAAAAACGTTGTTCTTTTGAACTGTTCAGTTGTTTTAAATGGGAATTGAATCCTACTAATGGTGGTAACGTAAATGACGAATTCTTTCTTCTTTCTTACTTATTTATCAATAATTTTATAAGTAAAGCGGCTGCACGGATTTCCCTGTCCTCACGCAAAACTAATGCCAAGTGGGTCGGGTTGCAGTGCGGCACACGCTTCGCGGGACCACTGCAAGGTCCATCACAGTAATTATTTGTCTGTTATAAGTATACTACTTACTCTATTCTTTAATTATCTAAGTAAAGCTAGGGTTAGGTCTTAAACGTAGGGTTCAAAAGATCCTAAGTATATTGGTTTAAAAAACTGGTATGAATTTATTGTTGAGAGGAGAATTAACATTTCTTGTTAACTGTAAAATGCAAATGAAGTAACGGTGACGCACAAGTTATGCTAGGGGAATTTCTAACAATAGACACATAATGCATACATCAACAAATAACTGTCAACAGAATAGCAAGTTATTTGATAACTACATAATTATGTAATTTCATCTGCCGGTCAGAAATCAGTAGTCCCGCCGCGGTTACACAGAGTTATCGAGTATGCGGGTGCAGGAACCTAATTACTGATAAACAAGTCGATGGTCGCCTCCCTATTGACAGTTTGACTTATGAGCCTAATCGACATTCGGACGTCGTAACCAGTCACGTTCGGCCCTCCTCTCGTTCCAAATAACACCGAAGCTGTGTTCATTTTAACTAAAAATAACCTTGTTATTAGAGAGCCAATTTGCGTAGGTGTCCCTTTAAACAAACATTACGACTATTTATTGTTTTCACAACAAACTAACTGAGGCTGAGGGTGATAATCACTTGTCATTGTATTTATACGCGACCATTTTGAGGACTTGAAATAACAACAAAAGATTATTATTTTCATATTCATAAACGTCAGTTACGCAACGAATGGATTCCGCAACTGTATATATTTCCCAGTTGCTCTGATAAAAGCTACGTACAATTGGCCCGATTTTGTTCTCTTTTATTCTAAGTTTTATTATTTTAAAGTATTTTAATTAAAACTGACATTGTTTTGAGGGAGAAGATTATGACAAGCCAGCTTGACGCAGACTAAAAGATTTTGTGGAATCCGCTTCGCCCGGCGCAGGGCTGGAAAGGGTCAGAATTATTCAAGTTTCGTTGGATGATTTTAAAAATTTAACGATGCCAAATTGTCGTAAAGTTGCAGGAGTATTAGAATTAAAACGTTTTGTGCTAACAATAAATCTTTAAGAGCCTGTCGTCTAGGCGGAATGTCGAGTTTTGTGAACAACGATAAACGTAATCGATGTCATTAATATTAATGACGTTTTATGTTTGACTTTTTGTAGTCACTTGTAATTCATATTATTCTACACTGGCCAGCAAATAAACCGTGCCACCCGCTTCCATAGAACGCTGATTCGATTTTCTCAAAAAGTATGAAACTTTCAACTATTAATTTTATACCTACAGAGAGTGCGTTTCATGCTGATAAAAATGATTATACATTTATTCTAAAGACTATATACATTTATGCTTGATTACAACGTGAGTTGATGGTAGTCAACTCACGTTGTAATCAAGCAACAAATACAATGCTGACGATTTCTCCGTTTTGACTAGAGTTTGACAATTTTGCGTTATTTTTTTTTAACCGACTTCCAAAAAGGAGGAGGTTCTCAATTCGATGGGTATTTTTTTTTTTTTTTTTTTTTTTTTTTTTATGTATGTACACCGATTACGCTGAGATTTATGATCCGATTTACGTGATTCTTTTTTAGTTTGATGCAGAATAGTTGCCATTTGGTCCCATAAAAATTTAACATAGTTTGGCCGGGTAGTTTTCATTTTATGAACATTTTTGCTTCAGTCGTGTGGTATAATTTCATGTATGTTCACCGATTTCTCCTCCATTTGTGGAGCGATTCTCAAAATTATTTTTTTATTTGAAAGAATATACTTCTGCAATGGTCGCACTTAAATTTGGTGAAGATCTGATGCTGATCTTCGGAGATATATACGTACAATGGAACTCTTCAAAACTAGACGGTAAATCGGTCGTGATTGCTGCCATCGCTTGGATATTTATTGTTTATACAACATCATGACATAACTTCACGCCTGTATGCTCTGAGGGGTACGCAGATGTGTACAATACACCCAAATTTCGACAGTTTAGATATGTTAAGTTCCATTTATTGGGGAAGCCTATTACCATGACATTTATTGTTAACAATGTAAAATAAATGCATATAATATATTTGTAGAGGATATTACTTACAACTAAAAATGGAGAAATAAAAAAACTTTTTAACAAAAAAAATAAAACCGACTTCAAAAACACAAAAAAAGTGAAAAATAACTTTAGCTTCAGAAGTCGGTGACAAAAAAAACTAAATGAATCAAACAAAGGTCACCGACTTCTGAAGCTAAAGTTATTTTTCACTTTTTTTGTGTTTTTGAAGTCGGTTTTATTTTTTTTGTTAAAAAGTTTTTTCTACAGTGAAGATAGTCGGATATTTATTATCATTTCTTTAGTTTTTGTCCATCGTTTGCTCTGACGCGTGTATTTCTGCTACTTTATTCGGCCAATAATGGATACGATATCTCAGGAAGCAGCTCAACCTGTAGCACTACTTCAAGCAGGCGTTGCGTAACGTGAGGTTGTGCTAAGACTTCGAATCAGCAGGTCTTCGGCAACGAGTTTACAGACGATATATAGAGACTGGAGCATTGGATCGCCGTCCTGGTACGGGCAGTACTAGGGCTACATCAGCAGCAGATGATCGTTATATCCAACTCACTGTTACTGTTCTGGGAAATCGCCGGCTAAACGCAGTTCAAGTCCAACAAAGTCTGCGTGATGAACGCCAAGTGGTTACAAGTTCAGATACTGTCTGAAGGAGACTTGCTGAACGGAACCTGACTCCAAAGACAGCTGCAACAGGCCCAGCATTAACGGTAGCCTGCACCGTCGAGCACGACTTGAATTTGCTCGAGAGCATAGGGGATTCGACGTAGGTATGGCTTTAATAGTTGTAAGTTTTATACTTTTTGAGAAAATCGAATCAGCGTTCTAAGGAAGCGGGTGGCCCGGTTTATTTGCTGGCCAGTGTATATTAGCTATGGGTTTTTTTAACTTAGATCAGTACTGTCATCTGTATGTCTGAACTACATAACCGCATTTAGATACTATTGTACATGAAAGTAAAATAGAAAATTTTGTTAAAAAACTAATTCAGTACTAATTTTAAATAAAAAAACATATTTTCTTAAGCTCATAAGTGTTTATTTGTTTATGTGTTTTTTCCACTGGACATATAAGGTTTAGATGTTTTTAATATAATTGCACACGGCTAAGTTTACAGCAATTACTTTTAATTATTTTCATGTTTCAGAATTTGTCTAATTCACTAATTGCACAACACTGGAGCCTGTACAAAATGTAATTAAACATTTTAAAACAAATTAAAAACAGTTAATCATTAATTATCCACGCTGAAAAGCAATGTTAATTTAAATTTAATTGTTTAAATGCGACTAAAATGAAAGATACACGAACTGTCAACCCTGTAACATCCGACACTTCCGCAACTGACAAGCGGTGGGTATTGTTTCGTACAGCAGAGCATTGGATCTATCCATTTCATTGTAGGGTTAAGTTTCCTACCCGCCATTTGTTCAGAATACTTGACTTATTTTCTACACGTATTTTCTTGTTTACTCGTAACGTAGACCTTGTTTGATCAGGGGTAATCTTTGATAAATGTTTCTAGACTAATACGTAGGTAGGAGTAATATGGCTTGGAGGTATTACGCTTGTGATTTATTTTTATTAGAGGGTATTAAATGATTTGTAAGCTAGTCTAATAAAAAGGGATAAGTGTAAGTAGTGTGACATGCCGGTTCGCGCTCGCCTCGCTCCGCTCAGTTTCGGCTCGCTCCGCTCAGTTTCGCCTCGCTCCGCTCAGTTTCGCCTCGCTCCGCAAGATCATTGTTATTTATCTCGGTGCCTCCCCGCTTTTATTTCGTCCCTGTCCGCCTCGGTTTATTTGTCTTCGGGATCTGAGGGTACATTAACGTATTTTTCTTCTCTATTAGGGAGACGGTCGTCGGCTCACCTTCAAACTTTGTACCGAGATCCACGAAATCCGAAACCCAACGTTTGTTTACTTGTTTTTTATTTCCAAGATAAGTCAAATAAAAGTTGACGATTGATTGTATTGTAGGAGCGCTCGTAATCACAAGAACAGAGGAAGTTTTGATGCGTTAAACCGAGAGTTAAGGCTAGTTTACTACGGGGGAGGGAGGGGGGGCTATCATTGCGACGAACAAAACTACCCAAGTTTGATATTTAAGTTACGATCGCGTGATTAATATTTTTATACGTCCGTGTTGAGTTGTAAATGTGTGGCCATTAGGTTTATTTATATGTACACACCGCATAACAGTTTCTTTGGAACACATACTGATTCATGTTGTAATAAATAGGTACACTATTTTAAGACGTCCTTCGCACGATTTCTGAGCGCCCGTTAACATGACTGGAAATTACCCGTGCTGATATTAACCCAGAATCCGCTCCATTTACATAATACACTTTTTTCACGAACGGCTTTTATTTAATGACTCACTATCTGCACATTTGCGTATCTCAACAGACCGTAACAAAGGAGCCAACTCAGTGATAAAGTCTAGAATAGGTGAATTAAGCACAAAAGCTCCATTAGCCGCCTAGCTGTTTCAAAATTAAATTATCTCGAGCAATAGCAGGCTAGGGAGTTACGAGCAAATTGCCAGAAAGAATAAATCCATTCTCGCGAATCGGTTGCATGAAAATTGCAACAGCAGGCAATAGCGGCGCGCCAGCGAAGCGCACAATTATAACGAGACGGTATAAATCAGAATGAGTTGTGGCATGTTATTAGGGCTATTCCACCACGAAATAGGAAGACGAAAGCGAGCTCGATGAAACTCGTAAACTGAACCGAGATGTTGCTTGCTCATTTTCAACAGATTTTTTGTCGAATGGAAATCTGTGTACTTTGTATTTTTATTTCCGACGCCACCGTCAAGTAACTCGGTGCCCAAACATGGGAACAAGCTTTTTGTATATTCAAATGAATCGAGAACATAACACTTAAATTTTATTGTTTCCTCGAACAAAGCATTAGAATCGCATTAGGAACAGAGCTCGAAGATGTCTTGAAAAACGTATCTTTGAATTTACCTCTCATATCGATTGTCAGCGTTTTATTTTGTTTGCTTATTATGTAACAGTAGGACGAGGGTTTTACAATATTTTTCTGTTAGATTCTCATTTGATATTCTCCGTTAAAAAGGATCAAAAGCTTCGAGAGGTAACGGCTCCCGCCGAGAAATAGTTCCCATGCTCGTGAATACAAATAGATGCTTATGAGGACTTACCTTTCGCAAATTATCTCCTGGCTACAAGGCGGCAACGTAACCTGAAAACAAAATTTTATAGACAGCTTATTTAGTTTTCGTAGAACGGGGGAGTCTTCACATCGGGGGATTGGAGACAATGTCGTAGAATATGATAATCATCATCGATATGTAGGGTGGGAAAGACTTTCATAAAAATATTTTTTCAATACACTTCCTCGAAAACTGGTCCTTAACGCACTACGATTAGGTACAACATGCAATGTATTTCACACGCGTGCGTTTTTTTCCACTTTCCCGCACGTGTGCGGGAATGAAAATTGCCACAGATAACTATACCTATACTTAGTCCAAATTGGTTCAATGCCTAGTCTGAGGTGAATGTTTTTTTTTTTAATTTTTGCAAAGCACTACGCGTCATTACGGCATAAATATTTTTGAATATTCAAATTGTGTTTATAAATAGAATATCATAGATAAACATGATTATTTAAAAGTAATCGTTACTTTTATACACAAATTAACATTTATTTGTGTTCTGAATTCAAAAATAATAAATTAAATTAATTTTTTATATTAGGCTGTTTAACGGCTTCATACCATTGCCTCTCGTTCAACCTGGCGAGACCAAAGCGCGAAAAAAAAAGAAAATTTAAATCATAGTTTCATAGCTCGGGACAAAAATATTACTTATTCGTTATTTTATTGTATTTCTTCAAAAGTGTATTGAAAAACGTCGTTTGATACACGTGGACATTTGTTATTGCAATTCTCGGCTCAAAAACACCCTCGCCTACGGCTCGTGTGTTATAATTCCGCCTCGATTGCAATAACAAACTTTCTCCACTTGTATCAAAATGTACTATTTTTATCTTAGTAATTGGGGTCAGATAGAGGTCAAATAGGCAATTGACAAGAAAGCTCTGTTTATTTTAAGTCTAGGATTATTAAGGGTGCACAAGTCGACGGCTCGATCTCGTTGGCGGCCGTGGCTATAATATGCAAACTATTTAGTAAAGTTTTTAATTGATTTAGTTTAATTTATTGAGTACTAGCTGATGCCCGCAGCTTCGCCTACCCGCAAATTATATACTAAAACCTTCCTCTTGAATCACTCTATCTATTGAAAAAACTCGCATCAAAATCCGTTGCGTAGTTTTAAAGATCTAAGCATACATAGGGACAGACGCGGCGGATGACTTTGTTTTGTAATATGTAGTGATGATTCATTTATCTAGTTTTCATTTATTTAGAGAATTATACGACGATTTATAACAAAAATGAGCGCGTAAAATTTGAAAAATTGACCTTTGGGCGTATAGATATTATGAAAAAACTACTGGATGTAACTACTCAAAATAAATTATTTGAACTTTTGAATAAATTATCTATCCCTGTACGGTTTCACTCTTTCCATTTTCATACTACATAAGTTATTTATTTATGCCTAAAGATGAGTTAAAATTAGTGATGAAATATGAAAGTTTCGACGCTCATAACTTCCAAACCAATATATTTTTTTTCAATACACTTCCTAGAAAACTGGTCCTTAACGCACTACGATTAGGTACAACATGCAATGTATTTCACACGTGTGCGATTTTTTCCACTTTCCCGCACGTGTGCGGGAATGAAAATTGCCACAGATAACTATACCTATACTTAGTCCAAATTGGTTCAATGCCTATAGTCTGAGGTGAATGTTTTTTTTTTAATTTGTGCAAAGCACTACGTGTCTTTACGGCTATATATTTTGAATATCCAAATTATGTTTATAAATAGAATATCATGGATAAACATGATTATTTAACACTAATAGTTACTTTCGAGAGCAGCGGTGGCCCAGTGGTGGCGGCCCCGACTTACGAACAGTAAGTCATGGGTTCGAACCCAGACAGGCGCATTACTTTGTGTAATTTATTTCATCACCACTGCTCTCAAAACGGTGAAGAAAAACATCGTGAGGAAACCGGCATGACCTAGAACCAAAAAATTCGAAGACATGCGACATCTACCAATCCGCACTGGGCCCGCGTGGTGGATTATAGCCCATTCCCTCTCATTGAGAGGAGGCCTGTGTCCCTGCAGTGGGAACATTAATAGGCTGATGATGATGATGATGATGAATAGTTACTTTTATACACAAATTAACATTTATTTGTGTTCTGAATTCAAAAATATAAAATAAATCTATTTTTTATATTAGGCTGTTTAACGGCTTCATACCATTGCCTCTCTTTCAACCTGGCGAGACCAAAGCGCGAAAAAAAAAGAAAATTTAAATCATAGTTCGTGACAAAAATATTATTCGTTATGTTATTTTATTTCTTCAAAAGTGTATTGAAAAACGTCGTTTGATACACGTGGACATGTTGTTATTGCTATTCTCGGCTCAAAAACACCCTCGCCTACGGCTCGGGTGTTATAATTCCGCCTCGATTGCAATAACAAACTTTCTCCACTTGTATCAAAATGTACTATTAATTCTGCTTCCACACAGGGCTAGATAATGACAAGACCAGTTGATACAAGTTTTAGTTTTGAACCTACACCGTTAAACAGACGAAATCACCATACTACGTTTGTATGAAAGAATGACCGACTTGTGTAACTTGATAAAAATAGCTTATGATATCTGTGAAAATACCTAAGTATTCTATTGTATTTTCTAACAAATCTGAAAGATTTTCAAACAAAACAAGTCCTATAAATAACTGATTGCTTACGCCATCAGAAATTCTTCAAACAAAAATATAAATAGGACCAGCGGGATAGCACTATTGTTGTTATTGAACCAATAAGTAACATGCCTTGAGACTTATTTGTCATACAAGTTAATAAGTCCCGAGTCTTAGCGGAGAAAAACCAAAGTAAATGATGAGATAGTTTGATATATTAGCCTTCCCCACAGGGAGAATGTAAATGGAACAGTGAAATGGAAATTGACATATTTGGAATCCCACTGTGGATGGAAATTTTAAATTGAGTTGGGATCCTCTTGTTGAAAACACGGTCATCATAATAATTATAACTATAATAATATAATATTCTCGGCTGGCAATACCGGCTTGCCGGATTTTTACCCGATGTTGTGCAACAACGAAAAACTGTTGTAATGTAATGATCATGTTTTTAATTTAAATTTAAAGTTACATAACAAATCAAATGAATAAGCCCAATTAACATTAGTAAACTGTATGTTGACCCCGCACGTAACAACAATATACATTACTAACAAACAAATGAAACAATAAGTTCTTATTGCAACATTTGTACGCTAGTTTACGAAACCATAAAATATGATAAGCATCGGGCAATGAGATTCAGACGGTATCCTATTTATTTGTATTTACGAGCAAATCGAGCCTTGACCCGCCGCCCGAGACCTGGGCCTACTCAGGAAAACACTTTTGCCAGATAAACACACAGCCGAAATCTTTTGTTGTGTCACCGCCGTGATTTACTGCTCAATATGAACTGAGGAAGACGAGAGTCGATTATGAGCGAGCGATTCTAGCGCGTAATCACGGATAGTCGTGTTTAATAAGAGCGGTTTGTCGGTGCGACGGTGCATCGGAGTTGGATGCGGGCGCATTGCCGGTCGCCGGCGGTAAACAACGCTCGCTCGGGCGGCATCGCAGGGCGGCGGCAGCTGCTAGACCGAGTCGCCTGCATGCGACGCGCAATATCCCTCTTACAAAATAAAGGAATTCCCCGCGACAATCGTTCGCCTTCTTTACCCTCACCCGAGAAATACAAACGCACGCCTCCGAATGACTTTACAAAAATTTGCATGGCACAGCAAGCTTTTTTTTCTCTATATTTTCACGTTCAGAAAAGCAATTTTTGTACGTCGCCCGCGATACGGAACGCGGGAAATTGCACTCGTTCCTCGGTGAACGGAGAGAACAGTGGGAATGGAGTGGCACAGAGTATTGTGCCGAATAGAAGCGACCGATTGCTTTTGGCTAGCTTTATTGGCCGGTACACTTCTGGAACTTTGATTATGTCTATACACAACTGTTTTCTACTTTTAACTATGAGTTAGCTTCCGTTATTGCGCCGTCGTCGTTTGCTTTCAAGTATTGGGAAAATTAAGAGAGTTTTAGTAGAAAGTTTAACTTAGAGTGTCTTGCGCGTTTTTTCTCGTCGTAGTTTTCGTTATTGGACAATACTAAAATACATAAATAACAAAAATACATCCGTATGTTTTATTCTTGAATTAATATTCAACTCAAATGCTCAACGTCACGTATCACTAGCAAGTGGAACTAGATTAAGCTGAGCTTTGCTATAATGTTGATTCACGAAAGAGTTTCACTGCAGTGGGAGTTATCCACGATGTTGTTTGATTCAATTAGACCGACGGCCGCGTCTCACTGCGTCACATTTCTAAATTATCTTAATTACCAGCCTTAGCACAACAAAGTAACTGCTAGTTACTGTAAACTACAAAATACCAAACAAAATTATTATTTGGTCGAGCAAGAACATGAGATTTTCCATTTATTTATTACGATTGCGAACAGTGAGCCTTTTATTTGGGCTGTGTTAACAAGCTCCGAGAGTTAATAAGTATTGTTAAGGACTTAAATTGTTGTGATGAAAAAGGAAAACAATGAGTTTTAACATGCGATGCGAGGGAATCCTTTATTTACTTAGTGACGTAATCAAAGTAGAGACATTGTACAAAAGAGGCTGGTGTAATGAAATGACGTCATTGGTTTTTCTGCTTTTCAGTGTTGCTGGCCATTCATAAGCCATTAAGCCATTTACATAAGATTTTTTCACAAGTTTTTATTTTATTTTATGTTGTTCCCTTTTTTATAAATACTTTTCTTTTATTCACAGAAGGCCTCGAGAAAGTTTTATACCCATTTGATCGTGTTCACGTAAACTTCAATTCGTACTGAAACTGAACTAGCGCGTTCTGCCCGCGTAGCATGGCGACGTAGAAACGGGGAAAGACTCGACAAATCTTTTGTTCACCTGTCATTTTGTCTATTTAGTATCGACAAAATGACAGATGAACAAAAGATTTGTCGAGTCTTTCCCCGTTTCTACGTCGCCATACTACGCGGGCAGGGATTCGAGGCAAAGATCCCCGAACACAATTATGCCATACTAATTGAAGTAGGTATACAAAGCAATCGAGATGGTTTTGTCAGTGATAAAAACTCGAACTAGGCTCACTGGGAATGATGTAGTACACATTACCGAAAAGACCAATTGATCAATTGTCTTTTTTAAACTGTCACGATCAAAACACATTATAATACACATGTAAACGGGTATTTTCGCGAATTTTACCTTTAATATAAGCCCGACGTTTCGACCGGATTACACCAGCCTTGGTCGCGGGTTGTATGTACCTACTACATAATATAACCGTATAGCCGAAAACTTAAACCGAAATAAATAAATAATGAATCTTTTTTAATGTTTACCGTAACAAATGACACATTAAGAATGATTCATCTGAATACTAAGTGTGTTGTTTTTCATTATACCAACGTTTTACCGTTACATGACGACTTTCAAATGGTACACTGGCCACTTTAATGAAACTACAACAAAAAGCTTCGTACGATTATTACATTATTATTATATTGGTATTCCGCGAGGGCCTAATAAAATAAAATAATAATTCTCAACAGAAATAATTTTGATGTAAACAATTTATTTTCGTTACAACATTACAGCATCGAGTAGTTTATATATTTTTGTATCATTCCCAATGCCAAACGTTCTGGGTTGATTTCAGTAACCAGGTGTTATATAAATGTGTAGTTTCAAGAAATATCATGGATGTACGTACTTAAGATGGCCGTGTCGTTAATTCAGAGCGACAGTGTTAAATGGTTCGTAATATTTTGTTTATTTAACGTAATTATAACAGATAGGCCGCCGCGCCGTGCGAATCTCCCGTGGAATCGTGACGAGGTCGATTCGCGGTTCAGGGTGACTGATGACAAATTAGTAATTTGTAATGAGTATTTCTGAGTTAATTTGTATGTAGCGTCACGCTCCCCAGCTTTCAAGCGAAATTGAATTTGTTTTTTTTTTTTTTTTTTTTTTTTTTTTTTTAATAAATAAATAAATAAATATCGCTGGACATTACACACAGCGCCATCTAGTGTCACACTAAGCAACGAGGCTTGTGTCGTGGACACCAGATAGTTGATATACTACATACATACTTTTTGTTTGTAAATATATACTTATTATACATATAAACATCCATGACTAGGAAACAAATGTCCATGCTCATCACACAAACATTTGCTCCTACCGGGATTCGAACCCGGGACCCTAAGAACGTAAGTTAGCCTCGCTACCGCTGCGCCAATCGGGTCGTCAAAATTTCGAACGGTTGATGCAATTAGTTTATTGCTGCTGTTTTTAAAACCGTTTTTTTCCCTGAGTCTGTCTATTATTTACCTAACCAACAAAATGTGGGTGTATAAATTAAATAGTCTAAGCTACACCCTATTATAAGCGTGTGTCGAATATTTAACAGTGTTTCATCAAATATTTTATACGGCTTTATCAAATAGTAAATAGTGACAGCGAAAAAGTATTCCTAGTTTCCCAATAGTATTTTCAAACTTAAAACAATCAGTCTTTATACCTCGAAATAAGTCATCAATATCAATTCCACCTGGAACGTTCCCTCCAACTCGAAAATCCCTGTACTCTTCATATTTTTCAGTTGTCACTCAAAAGTTTTGACTGACAACTGAAAAATATGAATCAAAACTGAAGTTTAGTCGACGGGCGTATCCGTCAGTTAGTAAATCTATGGCAGAGGTATTATTAGTAATGATTTACGAGCATGTCGCTGGGTTTCGACAGACACCCGTTAATGACGCCGGTCGACGAAGTGCACTCAATTTTATTTATTGGCTTTCTTGAGAGTCATTTTGTACTGGCAACACACGGGGCGCGATGCGAAAACTGTTTGCTGCGGTTTGTTTGGGTATTCTAGAACGTTTTTGAATTTAAGTATGTTCTTTTATTGAAGTTTCGTGGTTTCAATTTGGGTTATTTTTTGTAATGGTTGCTATTTTTCAAGTCTTTAGGTTTGTAGAGCAACGCTCGCAATCGGTTCTACTTAGGTACAGTGAAATTGAAGATTGTGTTTGGCATAAGAACTTCCCTAATTAACTTGATATTGTTAGAAACTGTTCAAGATCTATTAAAGACCGATAGATGAATTGTTTTAAGCTCGTGGCTAAATAATAACAGCCACTCGGGGTTGATCTTTAGGTTAAGCCACGCTTGCCTAGGTTGGTCCGTAGATGGGTGACCCATTACAAACCTAGTTCCCTCCGTGTCTCGGAAAGCACGTTAAGTCCCGGCTGTCATGTAATTTTTTTTTAGATCTTTGACAGTTGCCGTTATTACCCAGTACTGGGTTGTGGAGGTCAGATAGGCAGTCGCTCCATGTAAAATAGTGGTATTCATCTTCATCCGGTAAGACTGGAAGCCGACCACAGCATAGTTGGGAAAAGGCTAGGCAGATGATGAGACGAATTAGTTTTTCCACATTTGACAAAACTTTTGCCCGATAAACTAACATTTCGTGGCGCTTAGTGTTCTTGTAAGCGGGCATTTTACATGTTGCTTAAGTTAATCTATAGCGTAAGTTACTGTAGTGTATTAAGAGCCCATACAGTTAAACATTACATCCGTAATTCACAATAATGCAATGTCATCTCTTCACATAAAATCTATTTTGTACTGTGAGACGTTTATAACGATTTTTATAATGATTTCTCGATATCGGAAATTAGTTTTCATTATGGTCTCATTCAATAATGATTAAGTGTGTAATAGGATTTTAACAGAACTTTTGAATTTGAAAAAAATATCTAACGGGTTTAATACTTAACTTATTTTTTTAACTTAATTTATTTTTATAAAATTAATGGATACAATAATGTAAATTTACTACATTCATATTTAATTTGTTTTTCTCGATTTTTTTACGTTTGAAAATTTCGTCTTGCCTGAATTAAATGATTTTTATTTTTTTAAGGTATGTTGTATGTACGGTAAAGTTAAATTTCTTTCTTTAAGTTATGGATTTTGTTGTCTTATCATGGGCCAGAGATATTTTTCAGGGTTACGAAACTACGACAGACTTTTTCTGCCATGGAACTTACCTACGATATTTTTTGCTTTAATTGCAAGTTGTAGAAGGTTGAAAGATTGTCAAATAATACTGCTGTCTAATTTATAAAAATAAACAAATAAAATTGAAATCATAATCATTATCTTGCCCTTACCAATACCCAATGGGTAAAAACGGGACCCTATTACTAAGACTCCACTGTCCGTCTGTCCGTCACCGGGCTGTATCTCATGAACCGTGATAGCTAGGCAGTTGAAATTTTCACAGATAATGTATTTCTGTTGCCGTCGCTATAGCAACAAATACTAAAAACAGAATAAAATAAATATTTAAGGGGGGCTCCTATACAACAAACGCGTTTTTTTGCCGTTTTGTCTATTGTTGTATAGAAAAATGGTACGAAACCTTGGTATGTATAATGGTACGAGACCCTTTATTTTATTCTGTTTTTAGTATTTGTTGGGTCTACCCTTTATAGCAGAATGTTTTATGTCTTAATATTACTTTGCATAACAGCGGATAGCATTTAAACTTCATTTCGCAGAAAATCGTTTGGCAGACACTCATTTATCAAACATCAAACCTCATAATTTTGTAAGTCAGCATCATCTTTAGGCATAAATGTCATATGCATAAAAATTAAAACTAGAACCATCTTATGGTAGAAAGTTCACAGTCAGAATCATCTTTTGGCATACATTTCAAAGCGATTGTCATTAAAAGGCAGAACTATCATATTTCAGAAAGTTTACAGTTAGAATCATCTTTTGGCATACATTTCATATGCCTAATAATGGAAATAATAAATTACGCTCTAGGGGTAGTGCAGACGGGATCCCTTTTTTTTGCATAATCTTCTTTTTCCTAATATACTTTGGCATAACTGTTTTGGCATAATTTGTTTTGCCATAATAATACTTTGGCAAATTTTTTTTTGGCATACTGTTTATGTTGGCATAATCATCTTGAAGGCTAATTTGTTTTGGCATACATTGAATTTTGCATAATGTTACTAGGCATAATGACTATTAGCATAATAGTATTTAGGCATACAAATAATATAAATACCAGAATAAAATTTGAGTTATTTTTACGTATTTATTTTGAATTAAAAATTCATTAAGTTGTACTACAAAAGTTAGTGACAGAAACGAATCGCTGCAAAACCGACTCCACGTAGTCTTGTCTGCCCTACCCCTAGAGTGTAATTTAAAATCGCGTAGGCACGGAGGGGCGAGGCAGCCTGCGAGTTGAGGAGCAGGTGGTTGTAACACTCGCCGCCGCTGCTGCCGAAGCTGTGGTGGTGAGCGTTAAACACATCTGCGACGATAAGCTCGCGTGGGACCGCCGGTGCCCCGCAGCGCCGGAGCCGTGACAGAAACCTTGCCTGCTGCATGTTGCATACTGCATGCTTGCTTGCTGCATGCTTGCTTGCATGCTGCATGATTGCTGAATGCATGCTTGCTGCATGCTTGCTGCATGCTTGCTGCATGCTTGCTGCATGATTGCTGCATGATTGCTGCATGCTTGCTGCACGCATGCTTGCTTTATGCTTGCTGCATGCATGGTGTATGCTTGTTTGCATGCTTCTTACAGGGAAAAAACTCACATATGTTCACAATCAACTATGTTCAAAATATGTTATGTGTTACCTGCTTCGGAGAGATGGTTTTATTCCAATCGTCAAAATAAATTGGTATATCCAATTAGGGTATGTCTAACATTTTAGGATTATCATCATCATCATCATCATCATTTCAGCCGAAAGACGTCCACTGCTGGACATAGGCCTCCCCCAAGTGTTGCCACATTGAACGGTCCCGTGCGACTCGCATCCAGCGGATTCCCGCAGCCTTCACCAGGTCATCGGTCCACCTAGTGGGAGGCCTTCCAACGCAACGTCTTCCGGTTCGCGGTCGCCACTCCAGAACTTTTCGGCCCCATCGGCCATCCGTTCTGCGACCAATGTGCCCTGCCCACTGCCACTTAAGTTTGGCAATTCTTCGGGCTACGTCGGTAACCTTGGTTCTCTTGCGGATGTCTTCATTTCTGATTCGATCGCGCAAGGAAACTCCGATCATAGCCCTCTCCATTGCCCTTTGGGTGACTTTAAGCTTTCTGATGAGGCCCATTGTAAGCGACCACGTTTCGGTCCCGTATGTAATCACTGGCAACACACACTGGTCATAGACTTTCGTCTTGAGACACTGCGGTAGGTTGGACGAAGAGAAGATACCGCGCAACTTCCCGAACGCTGCCCAGCCGAGTCGGATTCGACGATTGACCTCTTTCTCGAAGTTAGACCTACCTAACTGGACCGTTTGTCCCAGGTACACATAATCGTCTACAACTTCGAGTGTAGAGTCTCCGATCTTGATAGGAGTGGGTGTGACATGGGCATTCAACATGACCTTGGTTTTGTCCATGTTCATTTTAAGACCCACTCTTCCGGAAGCTCTACTGAGGTCTTCGAGCATTGTACTGAGGTCCTCCATGGTCTCAGCCATGACCACTATGTCGTCGGCAAACCGAAGGTGAGTGATGTACTCGCCATTGACATAGGATTATGCTTCTTTGTTATGCCTATAAAAAATATGGGTTCCTTCTATCTGGCAGAATCTTGATGCTCCGAAATTTATTTGGCATAACACACTTGGCATAATCTTCTTTAAACGAATATTTTTAAGGCATAAAAAATATTTAACATAGTTATTGTTTGGCCGAATGTTTGTATGTCCGAATTTACAATGGCATACTTATAAGATGGCAGAATATTATTTGGCATAATTACCTTTGGCAATGTTCAAATTCCGCATAATTTCGTTTAGAATAATGATTATTTAGAGCGACTATTATTTGGTACAATTTCACTTGGCATACTATGAAGATGGCAGAATTCCATTTGGAATTATTGCCATTTCTATAAAATAGCAATTTTAACCTTAAATTAGAATAAAAATATTGTCCTACAAAGACAATATGTTACGCTAAAAAAGTTAGTGACAGAAACGAATCGCTCCAAAACCGACTCCACGTAGTCTTGTCTGCCCTACCCTAGAGTGTAATTTAAATCCGCGAAGGCGCGGAAGGGTGAGGCGGCCCGTGAGCTGAGGAGCAGGTGGTTTTAACGCTCGCCGCCGTAGCTAAGGCTGGCCGGCGAAGCCGGCCAGCAAGCCGAAGCTGCGGTGGTGAGCGTAAAACACATCTGCGACGATTAGCTCGCGTGGGACCGCCGGAACCCTGCAGCGCCGGAGCCGTGACAGAAACCATGCCTGCTGCATGTTGCATGCTTGCTTGCATGCTGCATGCTGGCTGCACGCATGGTGTATGCTTGTTTGCACGTTTGCATACTGCATGCTTGCTGCATGCATGATGTATGCTTGCCTGATCAGAAATATGCAGCAATTAATATTATCATCGTATGTTTGTGGAGAAAAAAAATAATGTACTATTAATTTTATTATTATGGTAAGAAATACAAAATTATTAAAACTATGATTTTTTTGTTATGTGATAGATCAGATGAGGTTTTTCATTATTTTTCATAATGAAATGTATGCCAAAAGATGATTCTGACTGTAAACTTTCTGTAATATGATAGTTCTGCCTTTTAATGACTATCGATATGAAATTTATGCCAAAAGATGATTCTGACTGTGAACTTTCTGCCATAAGATGGTTCTAGTTTTAATTCTTAGGCATATGAAATTTATGCCTAAAGATGATTCTGACTTACAAAATTATGAGTTTTGAATGTATGATAAATGAGTGTCTGCCACACGATTTTCTGCGAAATGAAGTTTATGCCGTCTACTGTTATGCAAAGTAATATTATGACATAAAAAGTTCTGCTATAAAGGGTAGACCCAAAATATGTTTTAGTATCATTATGCGTAAATCAATTTATGCCTAACAATGTTATGCTTAATCATTATTATGATTAGATAAATTATGCTTAAAAAAAATATGCGTAAGCTGTTATGCGTAAAAATGTTATGCAAAAATATAATTAGTAGTAACAAAAGTATGCCAAGTTATATTAGGTCTTAAAATTTTATGCAAATGGATAGGGAACCAGTGCAGACAAAGTCTTGTCTGCCCTAGAGTGTAATTTGAATCACTTTTTTAACAGAAACAAATCGCTCCAAAACTCCACGTTATCACGTGGAGTTTTGGAGCGATTTGTTTCTGTCACTTACTTTGGAGAACAACATATTGACTTTTTAAGACACTATTTTAATTCTATTTTAAGGTTAAAAATGCTATTTTATAGAAATGGCAATAATGCCAAATAAAATTATTCCAAATGAAATTCTGCCATCTTCATAGTATGCCAAGTAAAATTGCACCAAATAATCGTCGCTCTAAATAAACGTTATTCCAAACGAAATTATGCGGAATTATTATTATGCGAGGAGATGCTGGGGACTCTGGACAGAGATCCGTGGGGGCGCCCTTACAAGATGGTGCGAGATAAGCTCCGCACTTGGGCCCCCCCACTGACGCAGAGTCTCCGGCCTGAACTCGTGGAGGACGTGGTGAGCGCTCTGTTCCCTTCGCGAGGGGAACATCCCCCCCCGCCTATGGCTCCGCCCTGGAAGCGGACCAACAGGACGACGACGACGACACTCCGGAAGTGACTGGGGTAGACCTGAGGTACGCAGACTCAGTACCAAAAATAACGCCCCGGGACCCGACGGCTTGCCTGGCAAAGCCTGGGTCCTGGCCTCGGAGGCTCTCGGGCCCCGACTGGAGGGGCTTCTAAGCGCATGCTTGGAGAGAGGCCAGTTCCCGCTTTGTTGGAAGTCGGGGAAGCTGGTCCTCATTCGGAAGCAGGGGCGCCCGGTATGCGGACTCTCCGTCCGCATACCGGCCCGTGGTGCTGCTCGACGAGGTGGGTAAGCTCTTTGAAAGAGTCATTGCAATCCGCCTCGCCGAGCACCTTGCGGGGACGGGGCCGGATCTTGCGGAACACCACTTCGGTTTCCGCAAGAGGCGCTCGACGGTGGACGTCATCATGCACGAGAGAGCCCTCACGACGGGGGATGCGGTTTCCAGGGGTGGGTTTGTCTTGGCGGTGTCTCTCGACATCGCCAACGCCTTCAACTCCATGCCCTCGAGCTGCATTAGGGAGGCACTCCGGTATCACCGGGTGCCGACCTACCTTCGTCGTGTGGTTGGGGACTACCTGACAGATAGGGCCGTCATCTACCCCGGTCGCAGTGGAGACTGGAATCGGCGGTGTCGGTGTTCCACAGGGATCAGTTCTAGGGCCGTCCTTGTGGACCATCGGGTACGACTGTGTGCTGCGCGCCGACCTCCCTAGCGGCGTCAGCGTGGTCTGCTATGCAGACGACACGCTGGTGCTAGCACAGGGGGGGGTCGCACGAGGCGGCAGCCGAAGTCATGACACGTGGGGTTGCGATAGTCGTTGAGAGGATCCGGCAACTAGGTCTCGAGGTGGCATTGCACAACTCCGAGACCATGTGCTTTCATGGGCCTCGGAATGCGCTACCGCCGGGATCCTCACTGACGGTTGGAGGGATACCCCTCCATCCATCGGCGTCGAGTCGATGTTGAAGTACCTGGGACTTGTCCTCGACAGCCGGTGGAACTTCGTGGAACATTTCCGACGTTTGGCCCTTAAACTGGAACGGACCGGGGCTGCCTTTAGGCGGCTCCTGCCCAACCTGAGAGGGCCGAACGCCTCCTGCCGGAGGCTCTACGCGGGAGTCGTGTGGTCCATGGCCCTTTACGGGGCCCCGGTGTGGTCGCGTTCATTGAGGCAGCGAGCCGCCCACTACCTGAACGCGCCCCAAAAGGTGGTAGCCGTAAGGCTAGCCCGGGGCTACCGCACGATTGCCCGCGAGGCGGCTAGCCTCCTTGTCGGATTGCCGCCATGGGATCTGGAGGTCCTCGCGCGCCTGCATGAATTGCGCGCGGAGGCGCTACGCCGGCGGGAAACTCCGCTGCCGCGACAAATTGTCGCTCAGCGGACAGACTTCCGGCGGGATCTCATGGCGACATGGAGAGAGCGGCTGTCGCAACCCCACGGGGGTCCCGTCGGGACCCGTCGGGGCCACCACGTGGCCCCCGGCCACCGTAGGCGCGGGCCTGTGGACGGCGGGCTATGGGCTAGCTCGCCGTCCGTCCGTCTCATGATGACAGGCCGTGTCGACGGCATGTTCGTGTTCCAAGGGTCGATGTCTGCCGGGGTTGCGGGACTGTTCGAAAGAGATACCGTGGCCCCGGAATACAAAGGGCGATAAAGGAACATGGATGGGTTTTAGTCAGTAAAAGTCTGACACTCCCTCCTGCTCCGCCCAGAGCGGGAGGAGTCATTTGATGATTTCCCATCCGAAAAAAAAACAGGTTAAAAATGCTTTTTTATAGAAATGGCAATAATGACAAATAAAATTATTCCAAATGAAATTCTGCCATCTTCATAGTATGCCAAGTGAAATTGTACCAAATAATCGTCGCTCTAAATAAACGTTATTCTAAACCAAATTATGCGGAATTTGAACATTGCCAAAGGTAATTATGCCAAATAAAATTCTGCCATCTTAAAAGCACGCCATTGTAAATTCGGATATACAAACATTCGGCCAAACAATAAGTATATTAAATATTTTTTATGCCTTAAAAATATTCGTTAAAAGAAGATTATGCCAAGTGTGTTATGCCAAATGAATTTCTGAGCATCAAGATTCTGCCAGATAGAAGGAACCCCATACATACGCTGCGGCAGATTATACAGTAGAAGAGTATAACCTGCCCCTCTGTTTAGCGTTTGTGGACTACGAGAAAGCCTTCGATTCGATCGAGATGATTCCCTTATTCACAACGCTTCGATTTGATTTTCGATTCGGAAAGTCCTATGTCTATCTTTTTTTGACATTACGAAATCGAGCGAGATAGACATACGACTTTCCGAATCGAAAATCGAATCGAAGGGTTGTGATTGTTGTGAATAACTATGCTGGGCTGTACTGCAATCTCTTCAACGGTGCCAAATCGACTATCGGTACATCGACGTGTTGAAGTGTTTGTACAAAAACGCGACCATGTCAGTCCGACTTCAGGACCAAGCCTCGGAACCTATCCTCCTGCAGCGAGGTGTGAGACAGGGAGACGTCATATCTCCGAAACTGTTCACCGCTGCACTGGAGGATGTCTTCAAGGTTCTGGACTGGAGAGGGCTAGGCATCAACGTCAATGGCGAGTACATCACTCACCTTCGATTTGCCGACGATATAGTGGTCATGGCTGAAACCATGGAGGACGTCAGTACAATGCTCGATGACCTCAGTAGAGCTTCTGGAAGAGTGTGTCTTAAAATGAACATGGACAAAACCAAGGTCATGTCGAATGCCCATGTCACACCCATTCCTATCAAGATCGGAGACTCTACACTCGAAGTTGTAGACGATTATGTGTTACCTGGGACAAACGGTCCAGTTAGGTAGGTCTAACTTCGAGAAAGAGGTCAATCGTCGAATCCGACTCGGCTGGGCAGCGTTCGGAAAGTTGCGCCGTATCTTCTCGTCGAACTTACCACAGTGTCTCAAGACGAAAGTCTATGACCAGTGTGTGTTGCCAGTGATTACATACGGGATCGAAACGTGGTCGCTCACAATGGGCCTCATCAGAAGACTTAAAGTCACCCAAAGGGCAATGGAGAGGGCTATACTTGGAGTTTCATTGCGCGATCGAATCAGAAATGAAGACATCAGCAAGAGAACCAAGGTTACCGACGTAGCCCGGAGAATTGCCAAACTTAAGTGGCAGTGGGCAGGGCACATTGCTCGCAAAACGGAAGGCCGATGGGGCCTAAAAGTTCTTGAGTGGCGACCGCGAACCGGAAGACGTTGCGTTGGAAGACCTCCCACTAGGTGGACCGATGACCTGGTGAATGTTGCGGGAATCCGCTGGATGCGAGTCGTATGGGACCGGCCAATGTGGTGAGACTCGGGGGAGGCCTATGTCCAGCAGTGAACGTCTTTCGGCTGAAATGATGAAATGATGATGAATCTCCGTGAAGCGAAGAAGCTGAAGCTGCCATTTTGACAGGACTTTTACTGGCAGATAGTTGATGTTATATGAAGAAACCTTTTAATTAAAAAAAAGGGGGTAGATTAGAGTTCCGTGCAAAAAATAAAACCCATGAAATTGTTAAAAAAAATCAGATTCAAATAATTAAATATTTTAATAATAATTTCTATTCTGAAACTCCCGGGCAACAGCCAGTGATACGGATAAATATAGATCATATAAATATGAACGGAGCAAAGGGTAAATAATATAAAGGAGCGAGGAAGCACGCGCGATGAGTGGTAATCATGTAGGTGCTTATTGTTCAATCAATATTAATTGATGAAGTAAGGTCAAAATGATAATTCATCAGTAGTGAATGCTTTCACCGTACAAATTATTGACTAGAGCAATTATAGGAGAAAATTATAAATCAGTAAAACACTTAGCTACACATTATTATTTTACAGTAAATTATGAACAACATCAATTTTTCAAATGTCTACGGATCCGTCCGTGGAAGTCGATCGACTTCCATTAATTTGGATGATGGATGTCAAGTGTGCCACAAGTTTATGTTGTAAATCAATCAGAAATAAATCACGCTCGTGATGGCTACTTATTTTTATTAATACTTCTGGTTCATGAATGCCCGAAGAGTCCGAGTGTTTAGAAAAATAGTAACAATTAGCGTTTTGGGCTGAATGTATGGTCTAGAAGAAAATGAGAACAAATGGGTCGGAAAACGAACCTGTTCTTAGATTTGATAATTTGAATGACCATAGAGGTGTGTTTCTAACCAAAGAAACGATGGATGGACTGTGTGAGGGAAATCACTTGTCTTACTAACTGTACCTAACGTTGATAAAGTTTAAAGTTCCACACAAAAAGAAACGTGGGACGAGTTGCGGAATGAAAATATTACTTATTTTGATTTTCATCAACTCGTCCCAAATGGACCGTGAGCATGTGGGACGAGTTGATGAATTACTCGAAGGACGATAATGGCAAGAAAAGAGATGGCTAATGAGATGACGAATAAGGGTATGTAAGGTCGCGGGCCTGTGGACGGTGGGCTATGGGCTAGCTCGCCGTCCGTCCGTCTCATGACGACAGGCCGTGTCGACGGCGCAGGAGTGTTCCACGCGCGCCTTAAAGAGAGTCAGCAAAAAGGAGGGGTCCGCAAGGACCGATGCCTGCCGGGGTTGCAGGACTGTTCGAAAGAGATACCGTGGCCCCGGAACACAAAGGGTGATGAAGGAACATGGATGGGTTTTAGTCAGTAAAAGTCTAACCCTCCTGTTGCGCCCAGAGCGGGAATAGTCATTTGATGATTTGGAATCCGAAAAAAATAAAAATAGGGTATGTAAGGTGAAGACATGCTGCGCCGACCCCAAGTAAATTTGGATAAGGGCAGGAGATTATTTATTAATATTTATTCAGGTTAGTTTTATAACCTCAATTTCCATTGTCAATTTTTTTGTGGCAATTTAAAAAAAATTCAAAAATGTGAGATGTGAAGACAAAACACTTTTATCGTAATTTATGGAACAGCCAAACAACAACATTCGTTTGTTTGCTTCGATAATGTAATCTGCTTTTATTTACTTAAAACTCAATTTCACATAGAAATTCGTTTTCTTTGAGAAATAATTCAAGAGAATTTGCTTGTCCTTTTATACACAGGTTCTGAAAAGGTCCACGTACTTATACTTTTGGCTCACAAACATAAAGTTGCTGAATCTCCACATTCAAGAAGAACATAAAACATTCTTTAAGTTCGTGCGGTAATTTCGAGGACTAGAAAACGTAAGGGCGCGTCCTTTTTTAAGACGGCTGTAAAAGATCAAATTGGCGGTTCCATATTGTTCGCAGTAAGACACTATACGACTATGGTATGTTAAAAGACTCGTAATAAGACGAGGGGCCTACAAATCATAATAAATTCGGGGAACTTATTAAGTCAGCCGCCAACAAACAATGGAGCGAGTTATTGGCGATATACCCTCGTTTTATCTAACGCCCCCCCTCTCCCCTCTTACCACCTCACAAATGTCCCCCTCCGGGGCCAACAAGTGGAGCAATCTACGTTTTATCGGAAAAAGCTCAGGGAATCAAGAATATACCAATTAACAGAGGCAAAGAGTTAACAACAACAGATGTTTAATAGCTCGAGGTAGCTCTCAATAATGGCTGCCGAGAACGGATTTGCCTTTAGCTCTCACTTATTTACTGATACTGTAGAAACGATACACTTTCGACGGTATTTTAAATTGAAAATAGTGGTGCTTGTGGCTAATTGACATAGTGCCACGATATTATATTCCAACCATGTTTTTCTTAAAAAATAATAGACGTTATAAATACGCCCACCGGGTAGATACAAGTACGTACAATGGCTCCTATGAAAGCTTCTATTTTCTGAATGTATTTAATGCAAATTCTGGAATTGTCGGTGATATTTCTAAAATTATTACACTACAGGTGTATTTTTGTGGCATGGAGTGTCATCTTGGCTCAGTGTTGGCAGATGTGAGTCATAATGACGTAGTACTACACCACCTGGCCAAATGAAGGGAACACAAGACACAAGTGTAAATCATTACTCATCAATAACGTCTACACATGAATAGTGAGGGATGACTACAGGAATTCAAACGTCCATTAAAGTTCCGCTCTACTTAAGATGTTTCTGTTCAGCGAGAAGTAAATTACTAATACCATCAAACAAATTAATTGTAAAATGATCATAGTTTTAAGCAGACATTAATGTCACATTAAAATAACAACTTTCCGGCCGTTAATGTGACCGGTGTTCACCGGTGCCATTACATTTACTACCAGTGATGTTTTAATTTATATCATCATATGTTACTATTATGCTGTCCACCGACTGAGCTCTTTGCCAGCGCAATTATGTATTGGTTGCTAAATTAGTAGAGCATTAAATTATTAATAAAGGTGACATAGTTGACTGTTGATTTGGTAAACATTAGTTCGTAGGCCGCCGCAAAGTGGCACAGTAATTGACTCTATTTTCAATCTACAAACAGAACCATCCCTACGATGTGATACACGCAACAATCTGCTATAAATAACCAGTATGCAGTAATATCTGCTAGACTGCAAGTACCAATAAACACGGAAACGATAATTAATCTTAGTGCAACAAGAATTCAAGCGAATGCAAGGAATTACGATTAAACGCTCTAGTTAATTAATGCGCCGACCAAAACCCCTCAAGCGAGTCAGTGCGAGCCGGTAATGCGCCTAACATCTCGCAATTCCAAAACAAGAACAAACCATTAAAACTAAGCGAACGAAATCGGATTCAATCTAACAAAATAGCAGCAATTACAATCCCAAACTATATGCCGTAGGATGTAATGGCCGCCCTTCGATAACATATAAATAGAAGGCTCCGTACGACTCCGCCAATAATAGTCCAAATATCGTTCAATAATGGGACACGAGCGGACGAAAGTGTTGGGCAAACAATAATGGGCCAAGACAGACCGGGCACGTACACCGAGTCGCAGAATTAATCAGTTAGTCACACTTGCGTCGAACTCAGGAAGAGTCGATTAGGAGGGTACCTTGAGGATTATTGAGACATTGCGGCGCATGCCAGCTGCGGCCGCCCAACCGCCCAACTTGCCGATATTGCCGCCGCGGCCAGGGCTGCCCCAACTTGTTTTCAACTGCCCAAGAATTCCCAGCTCCGACGAGAAACTCCGACGTTCGATCATACTTATTGGAAAAAGGGTTCTCGTTTTCTCATAATGTTGCCATCGTTGTAGGTACCAGTATTAGGATATTTCACTTGTTATATTTTGGAATGATGCCATGTTCCACTTTATGGGTTGGAGTTATTTATACGTGCAAAAGTTGTAGGATTTCATAATACTATATCGTTCGTTTGTTTCTATTTTCCTCTACGATAATTTGGGTTATCGCGGGTATGTGGAGGGTTGTGTTAGGCGAGGCATTTTAATTAACAAAGCTGTGTTCCCCTGCGGTTCGGATAGTGCTGATGGAAAAAATTATATTACTTTCATATTCGGCATACATACGCGAGTTTAATTGATAGTTCGTTATCTTCTCGGTGACGAGGTTATTTAGTTATAAGCTGAACCGGGATACGGCTCGAATCTAGTTCGTATTCACGGATTCACGTATCGAGTAAATTTTATTTGATTTCGTCAGCGCCGGGACCCTCGCTACTACTATTATAACTCGCGTTTTATAGTCTTGTTTATGGAAACAATACAATAGCCTCTACTAGCACACAACAACCATTTTGCTTTCAGTTATAGACTGAATAAAAGAACAGCATAATAAATAATTTTCATTTATCTGTGCTTTTTACTCTATCAGGAATGTTTTAAAATCTATACTAATATTATAAAGCTGAAGAGTTTGTTTGTTTGTTTGAACGCGCTAATCTCAGGAACTACTGGTTGGAATTGAAAAAATATTTTTGTGTTGGATAGCCCATTTATTGAGGTAGGTTATAGGCTATATATCATCACGCTACGACCAAAAGGAGCGGAGCATAAATGAAAGATGTTGCAAAAACGGGGAAAATGTATTCCTTTTGTTAGCTTTTTCTCTCTTATGTGACGCAGACGAAGTTGCGTGGGTCAGCTAGTTTTAAATGATTGTCGTTTGTTTTCTCATACTTTCAAACTCAAGTGATACTTTACCACGTGAAAATGAATTATCTCAGAGTCATACCTACTCGACTGACATTGGTGTCGATTCAGTTATGCACAAACTAAACTTAATTTAAGCTATTGCTATCTTTTTCTCTTTAATAAAACAAGAAAGAGATGGACGTAATTTAGAGTCGTCAAATTTAGTTGGAACTAATATTTCCTTACAAATGAAGGGTGCACGTAAAAACATGTCGACTAAAAACACGGTGAAGCGCAAGGCATGAACTAGTTTGACATCTCTAACTTAGTTCATAGCTATAGCCGTCCTTTTCTCGCACTGCTTTTTAGTAAAAGATAGCAATTTAGCCTAAATTAAGTTTGGTTTGTGCACAACAGAATCGACACCATCAACAAATTCAAAATAACTATATTAATGTGTACGTGTTGCACCTATAGATGTTATGAAGTTAATGAACAGTGTACCCTGATTGACAATCTGATGACTCGATTATTATATTCAGACCGAGAGTGTTGTTGAGCCGAAACTCATCAACTAGGTCCAACACTTGAATATAAAGCCTTAAGTGGTCGGGGGTGGTTGGACGACCGACTAATGCACAAAGCGGGTTCCTCTGCTATGGTGATTGTACAAAACAGATTGTGGATGCACCGCTCCTAGTCGGCGTTGCACCAGAATAACAATTGTGGCTGAGGCTTCATCGATACTCCGTTACGATTGATAATGAGATTTCGTTGAATGAGTGTCTTTTTTTAAATGAGTTAGTAATTTTTTATAAAATAACAAACACCTTCTGAAAGTGTATTAAATAAATGAGTACCTTTTATAGGATCTATTTAGTCAAAACCAAATTACACGTTTATTTTTATATTTTCATATAATCTGTACCTACCAATGAGAGAGAGTGAGATTATTTAAACCGCAGTTCATCGTGCTTTTTAAAATGAGAGCGAGATGAGACCATAAATAAATGAAGAAGTCATTGCCTTTCGTTAATAGCACTCACTGTACTTCTTCACAATGGATATAATAATTCTATTTAGTACCAATATTTATTTCCCATAACATTGCTCTACAAGACTCTTAAGTTAACAATAAAGTCACTGCGCTCGTAAAACGACCAGTTAGACGAAGACGTTGAGTCCCGTCAGAGACTATTTTTCTACGTTTTATGTGTTCCGTGTCATACGACACATGACACGGATACGGCAGATTCATCGGCCGGGCCAGGTTAGCTGTCAATCACAGCAAGTTGATTGGATTTCGATATTGGCACCCATAGTTCTCCCCGGCACGTGAACCAGGTGAAACGGTCAAATAAAACATTTGGAACGGGACTAATTTTTTTGTTTGTCACAGATTTTAAGTTTGTGAAAATTATTTTTATTGGAACATGACAATAACAGCAACAATAATAATACAATAATAGCATTATGTTGGACAGATTTCACACAAAGTTTTGGTTGGATTTATTTTTGATTCGACTACAAAATGCAACTACAATTTTGTTATTTTGGTTTTGTGTAATAATTGTTGTTTAGAGTAAAATAAAGTCCTATTCCCAGAATATACTTGCGGTCAAAAGCACAAATAGTCGCTTAAACACTTAAAACTAATTGCTTTGAACCAAAGAATACGTTTAAAATAAACGCCGACTTTATCCAACACGATTCCAGTTCTAAATTAAGACCTAGATTGGTTGCAAAATCTGCGCCGGATCGAAAGTCTAGGGTCTATTTTGTGGTCGGCGAATACAGCTTAATGCCAAGTGCCCAGCTATAATTAACTAATTAATGACGTCACTCAAAGTTTCAGTGAGTGCTACCCAAAACAACTTTACGATTATTTTGGGAGCGAATCATAAATGTAGCGGAGTCGTTATTGCTTCATATAATTTTGTGATGGAGACATAATGGTCTGATTGGAGAAGCGTTCGTTTTAGAAAGGGATTGTGAGACAGTGATTTAATGTCGCAACTTAAATAAGGTACTAGATGTGCACTTAAAAAGCTAGGTAATGTTGGTGAGGGGTCCGTAAGGACCGATGCCTGCCGGGGTTGCGGGACTGTTCGAAAGAGATACCGTGGCCCCGGAACACAAAGGGCGATGAAGGAACATGGATGGGTTTTAGTCAGTAAAAGTCTGACACTCCCTCCTGCTCCGCCCAGAGCGGGAGGAGTTATTTGATGATTTCCCATCCGAAAAAAAAAAAAAGGTAATGTTGGTGATGTCTTAAGAATTCAACTCGTCTCGATTCGAGGTGAAGAATTTTGTAAGTAGTTCGCGATTGTATTTCAGGTTAGCTTAAATCTAAATTAAATAGTAACATTCAATAAGCCTTTGTGTAGCCCTTGCACTTAAGTAACTGATACATCGCCCTTTCATTCGCAAATCAGAACATGACCAACCGAATCTACACTTTAAGCTGCGTTTAATAGCTTTCATTTTTGACATCGACAGTACGAAACGCATTGCCGGACCGGACTAGAATATAATCGATGCAGTGTTGTGTGAAATAGTATCATGGAAAGCTATCAATAACGAGGGCTCGTACTAAGTGCTCGAGACATTACCAGCTTAACGCGCTAATATATTGAACAGCTCGTTTGCAAGCTAATGCGCAAACGCCTCCAGTTTGTATCAGCTGGCAAGTTGTTAAGAGCTGATGCACGTCTCGTGGTTCAGGCGAATTTGCCTTTAGCATAAAGGCGCACACTGTGAATCTTTTATATCAAGCTACTTTGAATTTTGGCCAAACACTTTCATTGGAAGGAAGTGTATTGGACGTTAGTATGTTCACAGAAATTCAGCATGTTGCAACATTCAAATAAATATTCCAAATAATAAACTGGAAAATAT
This sequence comes from Xestia xanthographa, assembly GCA_905147715.2. Classification (NCBI taxonomy): domain Eukaryota; kingdom Metazoa; phylum Arthropoda; class Insecta; order Lepidoptera; family Noctuidae; genus Xestia; species Xestia xanthographa. The sequence continues at coordinate 18,602,603 of LR990655.1, read as the reverse complement.
TTCGGTGTTCATTATAAGTTGGCGCTCCCTAGGGAAATCTAAGAGTAAGAGTTTGGAATCCAGGGTCGTAAGTTCTGTTTAGAATTTAATGTCTTAGGGACTGTTGAACTTTTTCGAACTTTAAAAAGTGCCCTTGGATCAGTAAAGTCCTGACTGTGGTGATTTGGTGACCTTTTCTTCAGAATCAGAATCAGAATGTTTATTTGTACTTTAAAGCCACAAAGGCTTGATTACAGAACTGTTACGTAAAGCCGGGAACTTGTCCTAACATGAAGAAACTGATTCTACACTCGCTAATAAGCGTACAACTAGTTCCTGCCAAGTGGAAGTTCCAGAAAGTCCTTGGCGACAAGCCAAGAAAACATTAAGACGAAGAAGTCGACAACAATTACGTAGCTTGTTTAATTTGATTGAGAAGATATGATCTTCTAAGATGTCGGGTCAGACCGTCAGACTGTCAGACCCGGCACCGGCCGTGGCAACACAGCGGGTCCGAGACCTGGTTACAATTACAGATGTATTATTTATCAGACGGCAAAGCGGGGGCCTCGTCCGGAAAAAGGAATTGATTTCTGCATAATTTAACAGCGAAAACACCTCCCCGAGACCTCTCTCTAGTACTAAAAACAAAACATTCGTTTGTATTTTACTACGTTCCTCGGAATAAATGCATTTTTTATGTTCATATACGCACTCCTTACGAAATGAAGGCGAGTTGATGTGGCGTTTGGTACGAGATTTTTGAGATCCTCTGGTTTCATTAACCAAACATTTTATTATTTTACACCGCGTGGAATGAAGAATGCTTAATTCCCTTTGACAGTCCTTGTCTAATATTTTATTCAAAAGAAGGTTTTCGTTAACATAATAATTAAATGTGCTTCATGAATATAAAGTCTTAATCAAAGTCTCGTAAATAACACAACTTTTCCTAGTATTCTGCTCAATATACATTATGCATATTAATTGGCTGCGCCTGAAAGGGAGACTATACCAACAAATAGGAAAATAATAATCCGTGGAATAATTTTGTCTTTGAAACATCTATTGAATATTGTAGTTAATTAAATCATTCCGGTTGGACATATTTTATCCTTGAGCTGGTCTACAGCCGCCTATACTCCATCGCTTTCATTTCGAAATCTTATAATCATATAAAAATTTTTGTCATTTAATTCTATGCATTATTATGTATACGTAAATTCAGTAGAGAAAACATGCCGAATAATATCTGTAATTATTTATTAACATCAGATGCCGTTCATGCAGTACAGACAGAAGCTACAGTTTTATACTGCCCGTATACACCTGCAGTGTGTAGCAGTAATAGCATCAGATTGATTAGCGGTGTGCGCACAACAAACACACGGCTCCGGTGTGGCCGGCTTTGTTGTCGGAGCCGGCTGAGTCAGATTCTTGTAGGTAATTAACCGTTGCTATAAATTAGTGCGGCGGGCGTCGCCGTCGTCCGGTGGGCCTCATTGCGGATGCGACGCACGGCCCGGACGACCGGCGAGGCGGCCGGCGGCCGGCCCAAGGATGCGGGCGTCCAAACATTGTCACTGCACCGCAACTGCAGCTGTGTTCACTAGTTAGTGCCCCACAACACTACGTGTTGAAATATTGCCATTGTTACCGCTAACTAAGGAGGCGACACTTCATCGATATTCGATTACGTCATAACTTCTCGTCGATACCATTTTGTGGATGTACTTGTCTTTTATATGACAAGTTTATTACAACTTTTCAAATTCCTAATTGGACATCAAACTTTTTAGTATTGTTAGATATAGGTTATTTTCCTAGATAGTCTATGTGAAAATGAGAAAAACAAATGTAATTTTAAGACAGTTCCCACTTATTTTACGAGTATTTTTCATAGATGTTTGAGCAAAAAACTGAACAGTGGAAACAAACAACTAGTTGTTTACGAGTTTTCGAAGTCCATAACATTGGAGAAATAAATTATATCACACATCCGGCAATTGCTGAAGTATTGAGGAAAACTATGGAAGAACTAGTAAATCTATTAAATTATATGGGAATTGTGATAGTTACTTGAACTCTTGGCGACTCCGAACCCACTATATGAAGACATCGTTATTGAGAGTCTATAAATTGGGAAGAGATTTGATTACTAGTGTATGTACATTTATTAAACCACAAAGTGGTGGCAAACGTCTGTAAAAAGGCTGTCACTGGGCTTTAAAAGTTTACTTACCAAGGAGAAAAATACACATCGGATGGCTTTGTCATATTATGCAAGTCATGTATTAGTTTATATAGACACGAAGTTAATATAAAACATATTGGTAATGCATGTCACTGCGCCCTCACTATGTAGTTGGCTTGAGGTAATCGCTCCAGCTCACGTATCTGATGGAGTTTCCAAGCTTCCAAACTAGTTGGACTGTTGTCGGAAACTTCCGACGATGCTCGGCGCAAGGTGCATGTTCAACCTGTTCCGATAAGGAGGAGGATTCGACCTTAAATCCTAACACGCGCCCCGATCTGTCTAGGTTAGCAAAATATCCAGTCCTGTCTTCTCAATTAAAACTTTCTCGATACAATGTAGACTCGATGAAGATGTTGAAGGATGTCATATACGACGTTCATTATCCGCTGAATTAGTGAGGGGGCGTCACGCTCGGAGACGTTGTTTTATTCAATGTCTTGAGACAACTTATATGGCAGACCATTACCTAATTGAAGGCTGGCTCGTCGTGGCACCTCAGCCAAAGTGTTATTGCAAATGCGAGTCACGACACGGCGTGAACTTGTTGTCGCGGGGCAGCGGAACGCGGGGTGCGGGGTGTGGGGTGCGGGGTGCGAGGGGTAGGTGTCACGTGACGGGGAGCTGCGGCGTCCCGAACGTTGTCGAGGCCATGAGACTTATGAGGATTACGGGAAAATGTGTATTCGATGACATTTTTCGGGGCCGTAGAAAAAGATGAAATATAAGGAATTCTAAACGTGACCGGAATATTGTATAAGGCGTCACCTATTACCGGGCTATGCGTTCTTTTCGCGGTCGGGCGGTCGGGCGGCCGGGTGGACGAGCGTCGATGAAACCGAGCGTGACGTTCCATTCCTGATATAAAAATGTAAGTATGAAAAAGCTTTGTTAAACGCGACTTGGCTTCGGCGAAGTGGCAAAGTTTGAAGTGGAAAACTTTTCATGGAAAAATCTTTGCAGAAAACGATTAAATTTTAAGGCTATTTGTACTGTTTAAAGCGCGGCCGAGGACGAAATGTCTCATTTCATTTATGTTACTCATTATATTTAGTAACGAATCCCCCACCGATTAAACTCAGCTAATTGGCCGCAATTATGTAAATGTAGAACTTAATCGTATAACTTGCTTAACACTCGTGATGATATTATTCAATATAGTGCAGAGTGCAGACCTCGTAGTCTTTAGAGAAGATTATTTTAATGAAATAATTGAATGAGCGGAGTACGGTGGACAGTGGACGCTGGCAGAATGTAGAGCAGGCGGTGGCCTCTGCCGAGCCGCCGTGATTACATTTGGCTTCCAAAATACTACGGCCTTAGTGCGGCAAAGCTGAAACTAGTTAACACATAAAACCGTGTCTCATCAAAACCTCAAATTGGATTAATCGAAAATCAATAGATAAGATTATCGAGACAAAGACACGAGACTCGGCCGAAAGGCGTCGTAAGAGGAGATTCTTACACCGAGATAAGGAAACGAGGCTTGTTTGTGGAGCGCACTGCTCCCAGGGAACATTTAGTGCGGACTTGGACCCTCGTTACAATCAGCGCTGAATTATTTACCAGGGCCCAGCATACTGGACCGAATTGATTTCTGCATAATTTACTCGAAAGGAAATGTTAGAACCAAAACATAAAACGACGATAAACCGCCGCGCACGTAAACGTATGACAATGCCGAATTGAGTTTAAAAATTTAAAATGTTTTCGGTGGGAGTGAAGCGAATCATCGGACGTCTGTAGATAACTATTAGATAGTTGAATCAAGAATGAGGGAGGCAAAATAAAATCAGTACAGGTGGTATTAGGATTCAGTGCACGTAGCGTATCGGAGGTTTCGGCGGAGAGGCTGCGGCGGCGGCTGCCGCAGTGCGCCGCGGGCCCGCCGCACCGCACCGCGCACTGCCGACCGCCGACAGATAGCTATTCGTGCCTGTTCTAAGACAATTACCGCTACGTAAACGGAAAATTGTTCGAGAGCTCTCTCAAACGTGTTTTCTAATCTTCGAGAACGAGATTGAAGGGGGAAAGAGATGCCACTTTTACATTTTTAACATTCGAACGAGATTATTCGTTCTGTTCCAGGATCGTTCCGTTCCTGTAAGGATAAAACGAAACCCTTATCATATCGTGAGAGTTGTTAATGTAAATATTACAGAAATAGCGTTTTTATACGCGGTGAGCTCAAATTGACCGGTTTTTATTGTGAGAGCCTTTTGAATAAAAGATTTTATAATAGCTCCGTTCCGTACGTATTACGGTATCTCGTTTTCATAATACTGGTATCACATAATGTGTGCAAAACAATGAAAGCGCGAGCTGTGCGAACAATTAATACCCAACACAATATTTTCACAAAGTTTCACTTCCGAAACTACATCCTCTGCCCTTTGGAACAAAGTGACTCCTCTCTGCAGACTATTTTACGGGTCATAAACTGCGAGAGGGACAGACAGAAACTCGACCTTAATGCCTTTAAAAAATATTCACCTTCATCGATATTATAGTGTACGTAGGTATGTGGCGGTTGCATACTTGCAGCGCATTTTTATGTTTCTAGGGAATGCAGTAATGTGCTAAGAGTGAGGTTGTGTTGACTCCTCGTCTAGAAAGTTACAACGACACGGACGAGCGGGTTGTTAAGTCTTGTTAGCACGTGGAATCTCTGTGTTGTCACAGCGTAATCGCGGTGTATCTTGCGCGAGGGAAAGATTTACGCGTCTACACAAACAGGCTAATTGATTAAATATAATAATCGTTTACGACCTTTATCGATATCATTATTGACGAGTAAATTAACTCGGTGTTGGTGAGCGTAATACTGTAATCCTATTTGTGTAATACAGTGTCTGTTTGTGTAAGTAATTCATCGCGTTAAATGTCTGACTATGGGCTATTAGCAATAAATCCCGTTGTTTGTGCCGTCCCTGGTCGGCTCCGCGGTTGCTGATTTCCTCCACACCCCTCCTGACGTTAATCAGCTTCCTCCTCAGATATCTAGATTATACGTCTATCTAGATCGAACACTCCTTTATTTCTGAGAAGGCGAGGTCATCGTGAGCACAATCCTACTTCAAGTGTCCGTGGTTGTTATTAGATTTGCTTCGAAACTATTTTTAAAAACGGTTCCTCGTGGACGATTTTATTTAGAAGAAATATGAAACTTTCTGTCGGTTCTCGTTATTTCCTTGAGATAAATGTTGGAGTGTATTTATTTAAGTTATGTTTTGCAAAGTAAACTATTCACTGAAGGAATCTTGAAGGTACGAGCTTAAACACTGACCGTATAAATGTAATTACTTCTGCTAAAAGTTTAGTTTTAAGTTGTATTAAAAACTTGTTATGTACTAATTCCGTCTAAAATGTTGGTATGAGAGAGCGGAACATAAACTTTAACTCGGGAAAACACAGACAGCCACAAGCTAAATTCAACTTGTAGGAAAAAAGCAGCTAAAACTGAAAGCAAAACGTTAACTCGGTTCCGTAGCTGGAAATCTCCGGGGAGCTGTTTTTAAGCTGCACGAAACATAAATTTTACAGCTCGTTTAAGTTTAGCTCATTATTTCATTACTCGCATTATCTGCTGCGAACTTCTCTCCGTACTTGTGCTACACGAAGACTGATAGTTCGTGCTGATATGATTTTAATAACTGTTTTGTATTACTTAACGCTTCTCTGCATCTTCGACTTGAAGATTTCTCGCAAAATGTGGATAAAAATTTAATAAAACTAGTTTTTTGAAACAGTATCCTAATGTCACAGTAGGTAATTATTACACTTTTAGAAAGCTATTTAATAATGGCGCATTTATATCTATTTTATGAAGCGGTTATCTTTTATGGTTGACATTTCCACATTACAGTTAACAGATACGTTTTTAATTAAAAATCGACCGTTCAATTTCTATTAAGACGGCTCTAGTGGTAATGGTAAAAGCAATGTAATTGGAACGTTGTTCTAACAAATCTCTCCGGCAACGGCCTCTCGTTTCTCTTATAATAAGGCTATTTCCATAAAAGCTGCATGGTTTACATAGAGCCATGAGCCACGTGTGATGGCACAAACCCGTATCATTGTATGGAAAGCGTCTTGTCATTCGAGTCACGTTTAATATTTCTTATTTCCTTTGTCTCATTTGTCCTCGACTCAGAATGACATCAAGCCTTGTATCTGAGTGTTTTTTGTTCCAATTCCTTGGATTGGAGTTTTTTACTCGACATATAACTATAAATAAAATATAATGCTGCGACACATACGGAACAGTTTCTAATACGGCTATAGTTAAGATGAGAATAACGGTCATTGACCCACCTACATTTATTAAACTTCTTAACTTTGAAAACCAAAAATAAGCCTGTTAAAGTCTGGAATCGTCATCTATCGTGATCTTCAACATTTTTTGTAATGAAAAACGATACATGATTTATTTGTTTTGGTTCGTACGAAGAGATATTAGGGAAAGGGCAATGACCGCTATTCTCATCTTAATTGGCACCAACTATAGTTGTTATTTTCGTCGTTTTTGGTCTAATGCCACAAACAAACAGTAAGCCCTCTTACTTTCCTTGTGGCCCCATTTGGTACGACAATTGGGCAAGTTAAACTCGGCCTAGAAAAAAAGGCTTACTTTTACTAAATAGACTCCCCCAGTTTACCCAGCAAATATTGGTGTCTGACGGGAATTCTTGATAGCGACTGGACTAGTAACTTCTTTACTTTATCTAGATTAGATAAATCTCGACCAACGTAAATATCTACTACGTTTTTAGGTTGGCGATGATTTTATACTTATTCAATTTTGTCCGTATATTTGAAAGCGTAAACTAAGACATGATATACAAGACTTACAGGGTGTAAAACACCTCATCACGAAGCCGTTAACCAAGCATTCTGTACATCAAACTAAGTAACTTTACGCAAAAATTATTGCTGGGAAACGACTTTTTTTTTTGGGGTGAAAAAACATGTTTTGTGGTAGAACTCAATGTAACGCACTCAAAACATTGTGCTGATGGATGGATTGAATAGTACAGGGGTAGTGGAGGTGTTTAAAGTAAAAATCTTACATTAAAAACTTGTATTTAAAAAAAAAAACTTGTCAAAAATCGGAACTTTGACCCCCAATATCTCCGTAACTAGAAGGTTCCCAGGTATAGTGTAGAACAAAAAAATGATCGCAATGACGGGGAGAATAAGTGTCTTTCGGCTTCGTTAAGAGGTGTTTTACGCCCTTTATTTTAATTCATGATATGTAGCTGTATGCAGGGGTGAAAGTTTCCCTCTTTCGGACACAGATCATAAGTTATAAAACCTTTTAGACGCAGGTGAAGGCGTAGCATTAAAAATCTCATTTAGTGGGAACAGGCATGGCCGGTGGGGTCGTGACCGCCCTAGCGCTCCCTCTGGCCCTATATCCCAAGGAGTCATTCGTACGCATACATGTAATATGAGTAAACGCTTTGTACATTTCACCGGTATTGCTTCCATTTGATATTGGATAGCAATTTATTTATCATACATATTGCGGCTGGGAACGGGTACCGAATCTCGCTGTAAAGGCGTCTTTCTTCTGCGAGGAATCAGGAATCGAATACGTGTGGGGAATTCGGTACCTGACGGTGTCATTTAACCATGTTGATAGCAATATACATTTTAAACATATGTAGGTCAATTGATTTTATCGTCTGGAAACTTTTGCATTGCATTCACTGGGGACCGTGTTTGTTATTCCCGACAACGTTCGGTAAATTGTATTTTTCGTTTATTAAGTCGAGCCGTTTTTGTAGAGAATGCCGTGAAATGCAGGTCGGAAATTGGTGAGGTTTAAAAAAGAATTGCGACAGGCCATTTTCATTCGTGTATTATTTTAATTAGGCAGGGAAATTATTGAATAAACTATGCCTTTGAATTGAGGATTATTAATTAAGCAATTTGAGATGGTTGGTTAGTTCTGATAACAAACTGTTTTAATGGTTATTATTTCGAGTAAATTCTCGGAAACTCTTTGAGCTTTAATTTGTTGTAAACATTATCATTTTTAGGGTTCCATACCCAAAGGGTAAAAACGGGTCCCTATTACTAAGACTCCACTGTCCGTCTGTCTGTCTGTTTGTCTGTCTGTCTGTTTGTCAATTTAACAGATGATGTATTTCTGTTACCGCTATATCAACAAATTATAAAAATGGTTACGAACGATGGTACGGAACCCTTCATGCGCGAGTCCAACTCGCATTTGACCGGTTTTTCACGCTTTTGCTTAACGTGATGTTAATGTACAATAAAACAAACCAATGTTTGCCATGATTTTACTTAAGTAGGTATATTATTTTATTTACTATAATTATGTACAAACTAACTAAAGCTTATTAATACATCTCTGGCAAAATGGCGGAAAAAGAAGAAAATAAAAGAAAAATACAATTTTGCTTCTAAACAATTGGTCATTATGCTACACCTAACGACCCTAAATGTAAACATCGAACAGGAGTTATCGAATATTCGACCTACTAAGCATTCAGCAATAAGTTAAAACAATGACCATTTAAAGTAACGTTACGAAAACCTTTGAAAAAATGTAAATTGAAAATCATAAATCTTGGCCATTTAGCTGAAATTACTTCTGGGCGCAACCGTTTTAGGTTGTACTCGTATTAAAATACCGAAAAGAACCATTTACAGGCGGCAATAGGGACTTTATCGGAGCGACTCCATCATCACAATAACTCGTTCAATAAGTGCGCCACAACATTGATAATATGGTTTCATTTAGAAGGATGCAAATGTCGCGACGCCGGCCACGCTCCACCGAACGCGATATTGCGCCTCCGTGGCACTCCCCGGGACCTCCCTCCCCCGCGCAGGCCCCGCCTTTCACCTCGCTACACTTCCTCACCTCGACTATCTTCACTTTTAATCGCTCCCCTGAGAATTTATTAAAAATCGTGCTCGATTTTACCTCTACTACCTGCACAAAATCCAACGTATTTAGCTCTGAAACACTGAAAACAATAGATCTATCCGAACATTTGTCGACATACGCTCTCGCAGACAATTTTAGGAGAATCGAAAGTTGGCAATTCATAAATTTCTGTTAAGACGTAAAGCATAGGTGTAGCGGAACGTAATAATTTAAAGAGTTGAAAACGTCGGTGAAAAGTTGTAAAAACTTCATTCTGTGAATTCCGTACATGTCTAGGGTGGAGTTGTAGGTTTAAGTTGAAAATTTATGCCGTGCGAGTGTTCACAGTGTTAAGCAAGAAGGAGACCTCGTGAGTGTCGCATAGATCACGCGGGACGTGGCGTATCGCGCGCCGCATGTGCACCCACACACGTCTGACGTGCACGCGTCCTGACTCCCTGTATTGCTGTTAATAAATAATAAGCTCCCTAAGTGTACTGCGACCAGCGGACACGCTTGCATCTCTCATGTAAGCACACCATAGCAGAGCTGCATATGAATATGCTTCGACGGTTAGTAGTTGAACAGTTAGTAGTTCGATAGTCTAGCAAAATTCGTATCTACCTGAGAATTGGAAAAGCAATGCACAAACTTATAGAATCCGCAAGCTCATCACACAGGAAGGCAGTTTCCTTCGTTTCGGACTCGAATTGCAAGCTAAGAACTGTTTTCCTAAGACACCCGAAGAAAAACAAAGGATATGTGCGGTAAATACCAACCCTTTTGAAAACTCATTCGTCTGTCGAACGTTTAACTTAGAATTCCTAGTTCGGGGCCATTTACATTCCGAAATGTGAAAAGTCATGGCGAACGAATGCGAGCTTCGTATCTTGGGATTTTCTAACTTCACGTGCTTTTCCGTATATTTCCTGCACGGTTCTCCCCCCGGCCCGAATCAGTCTGGGGTTCGTTAAGGAACTAATCGGCTCATTGTGCAGGAACTGCACTCTGCCCTCGTTCGATCTGCACCGATATCTATCGCTATCTAGAAAATTTAATTTCTTATTCTACCGTGAATTTTGCTTGGAATGAGATACTCCTAATGCTTGATACTGAACAGGTTCTGGAAATGTGCTTTCTGTGTCATAAAAAGTACTGGTTCGCGATCGGTACAATGTTCAATTAGCTAATGTCTTCGATTAGCTGGGAGCATTTACGGCACATGTGTGTGAGACTGTCTACTATATACATTCTGCAGATCATGTTTTCTAATTGAACCGTTACAACTTGATTATTTCCGTCACATTTATCGTCTAATGAAACTAAGTAGTTTTAACTTTTTCAGTAAATGAACACTGGTGAATTATTTTCTTATAACAGCAGATACAAGACACCCATTGAGACGTAAGCAAATGAGATTTTTAAACGACAAAATCTCGCCAAGTTTAACAGAAGTGTCCGTGAAACAGTCTTTAACCGCGTGCCTATTTTTAAAAGTATAAAATTTAATGTAATTTGAAACAAAGCCGGGTGTAGTGAGCCCTCACGTCACCGACGTTATAATACGATCGTAGAAGGAGGTTTTGGCGCGCAGTTAGTAATAAAAACTTTTGTAATTACACTCATTTAGGGCAAGGAACCCGTCGTTGACGTGGTGTCGTGCCAAAAACGGAAATTATTTTTATAACACCACCCCGACCAAGTTCTCTCTCTGATTCTTTCGTAACCGTTGACACATACACTTCGTGCTTCGGGAGACGATATTTTGCCGCGCATTTTTGGAACGTTAATGTGCGGTTTGACTCAAATTTCACGCTGTCTCTCATCCTTTTTCAGTGATGAAGATAATGTTTTTAAATATAAAAATTAAGACGACATTGCACCTGCTTAAATGCACTTTTTATCAGATCAAAATAAAGTTAACATTAATATCTTCAACCACATCAATTTTTTATTCAGGGGAGGCAAATAAAAAACTTATGCGAATAAAACAAATGAACAATCTCACAAAACATGTGCAGCAACTTTTAAAATTGCGTAAACATTCCGTCTCCGTCGCGGTTAAAACACAATGAATATGGGAAGCTTATTAAACAAACCAAATAACAAAACAAGGGAGAAAAATACTGTAAACAAGAATCACAATTTGTAAATAATTTGTTCAGTAAAATTATAATCCGCGTCCGGACATGGGGGGCCGTGTCAGGCGGTGACAAGCGACGACTTGGCAAGGAACCGCTCGTAAAAACTTTTCTAATTATGTACATTTTGTAGCTAAGAACCTCGGGTACTCCACCACATTATATTTTCTAGTTAATTTGGTGGATCTGGTGTGAACTCTGAGTCGTATTATGGGTGAGCCGCGGTTCGCGCGCCGTCGCCTGATCTCCGGTGTTACTTACACAAGCGAGCAAACTTAAATGGAAACACTGATTCGTCGTAAGATAAACCTGAGATGTGTGTTTGTACCTACATGTTGTAAATGCTCACCTGTTTTTCTGATAACATCGAAAAATAAATAATATTTCACCGTTGTCTCGGAAATTATTTTCATATCTCCACTGAATACCGTGTGATGTCTGATCAATATCGTGTTTGAAAAGTTGGAAAACTTTCAGTAAATATTAAGTTTTAATGGGATTGCCAATTGGCAGAAGAAACTATATAGGAAGAATGTAATACCTATTTTAAATAGGCCAAGAAAGTATGAAGGGCAGAAAAGGCACACCATAAAGTTGGGGTTAGTACAAAATAACGATATGCAATGGATTTTAGGAGCCAAGTTTCCGTACTATAAGTAGGTACGTCTATGAAATCTATTACCCGTTATTATTCATGGGTGACCTAAAAGGCAACTACCCCTAGATGCCTTTCATTTTCGGATAAAAAATTCTAGCAGAAAACATATAAATTCTGTGCCATTTACAAATCTATTTGGTTTAAGTATCCATAACATCTAAGCGAGCCTAGGTAGGATACTGAGGTATTATGGAAAAATTGATGTGTATGGTAGTAGTTGATTATACGGAACTCGGGTTAACTGATAAACAGGTTTATAATGGGTGTAAAAATATGTGAACTGAAACTTAGAGTTATTCCAGTTATTGTGTCAATTTTCTTCTGGACCATAGCATGGAAGGAACCTACTGCTTACTAAGAAATCGAAGGTTTCATTCAACGTTTTTTTTACGAAAATGTGATTTTCTCACCATGTACATACATTAAGAGCTAGTAACTTAGTTTATTTTTAATAAACTTACACTACTACTACTTACTTACTTAGTTTGTTTTTTTTTTTTTAGTTTGTTTTTTCTTGTCCCTCGTTAGGAATTTCTCCTGTACCGTGGGTGGTTTGCAAACATTGGTTATTTTATAATCAATGAATTAACATTACATAATGCGTTGAAAACGAAAATATGTGATAGTCCTTTACAAATCCTGCATATTAAAGCGACTACAGGAGCTAAATTAGCAACTCTATTTATGGTGGTTCAAACTTCGTTTGAAATGCTGTTAGAATAAAGTTCTAATCAGCTTGCACTACAAAGTGGTTGTTACATCAGTCACTACGGGCCGAATAGTGCGAAATGAGTGTTTTTTTTTTTACAAAAAATCTATTGGTTGGACTAAAAAAATAAAACACTATCATGCTGTCTCATGGTGTTGCTTATAGAATTATTTGCCAAAAAATCAGAATAATCGCGTGTATTTTAGTATGGTTTTTACTTGTTAAAACAAATTTTGAGAGATAAGTTCGTGATTTTTTTTATCGAGTAAAAATGTAAAACACTATCATACTAGCATATATCCTGAAGAATATCATATATTTTTCTGGTTTTGTTTATTGCAGTGAATCATATGCTTTTTTACATTATAAAACTCGCGTTTAGCTCCTGTAGTCCCCTTAACATGATTGATCACAAAACTGTATTCCAAATGTGATAAATATGATTTATAACCTCTTCAACTCCTATATTCCATTGTTCCGTATCATACTTAGTTCCCAGTTCTCAACAATAGAAGTTTACGACCCAATAAGACTTTAATACTAGAACTGAAATCAATAAACTCTTCTTATGCAACTTATGTTAAAGTTTCAAGAGTTGTAACAAGTTACGACACTTGAGCAGTTACTTTTGCGCAAGAGTAAAAGTAAAGTTGACAGTTACTGGCGATAGTTGTGTAATCTTGTTTCCTGGTTAACTAATGAAAGAAATTATAGTTATCATGGATATCATCTTGTGGGGATTTGTTATGGTGTCTGTAAACATAGGTTCGAACGTGTAATTTTCTTGGGCGATATTATTATGGTGTTTAAACGTTTGTCTTATGTACTGGCTGTTTTAGTTTCGTTTTAAATATAATACTGAGGAGGATTATATCGATGTAAGGTTTGAATTCTTTTATATTTCATGTGGTAGAGTTCAATAATGGAGTACAGTTTAGCCAGTAAAGATGCGCTTCGGTAATCTTCGTTTGTCTTCGGAAATACGAACATGATATGATAAGGTCAAATATAGAGCTGTTACGACCATGGAAGGTCTGTCTGTTGGTTATGGCTTTAATTTGAAAATCGAACACTTTGATATTTTCCTTTGTTTAATATTTGTAATGATTCCATTCAATTGTTTTCGATGAGTAGGTTCTGTTTAGGTACTAGAACTGTTTTCTTTGGCCTCATATCTAAAGAAAACGATATTCCATTTCGCATATTACGTACGTCCTAGAAATAAAGCCCTGAACTTCAGACAAGGGGTGAGTAACAGAAGACTTGGTAATTGCCTTTCGGGTAAGATATAGGCAATTAACGAATGATATTCTGGAAGCTGTGTAGGAATGCCAAATAAAAGAACATTAAAGAGTTAGTCACTGATAATATAGTGACACATGGTTATGACAAGAAATGCGACGTATTTCTTGGCATGCATTCTGTCGAGTTGAGCTTACGGAAAGATCTTGAAAAATAAGCTAGTTTCAGATTTTTGAGGTCATGCTTTATTCTGAACTAGCAAGCATAGCGGGTCCGCTATGCTTTACAAGTAATACAAATAAAACTTCCACAATGTTTATTATGGTGAAAAATACATCCAAATCCGATGCGTTGCTTAGAATAACTTCGCGGTCAAACGCACTGGCACTAAAAGCGAATTTGATTTCGAATAAAAACTATAACGAAATTAGGAATGGTACTCTTTCAAAACTTTTCGCAACTTGCCTTATTAATTACTCGTAAAATTCTACTAAAACTATCAACTCTTACGGAATTAATGATAAAAGAAGAGTATACAACAGCAAGCCGTGTGGTATCCGGCAGAAGCCGTGTGGTATCCGGCAGAGTAGAATAGAACCAACCCATTACACTCACGGGTGTCGTATAAGGCGACTAATGTCTGAGGCAGAACACCTTGCGCCTCCGTAGACCAGAGAATGGGCAGCAGCGTTTTCTGTTAGTCTTCATCACTGCGATCTCCAATCCGCCTGCCAAGCGTGGAGATTACGGCAAATTCCTCCCATCATGGGAGAGGCTTATGTCCAGCAGTGGACGCTATGAGCTGTTGTTGTTGTATACAACAGCATAGAACATCTCATAGACGAGTCCCTAAAATCCGACCAAGTCCGGTTGCGTCGCATATTTTTCCGAAAACACATCTAACGTAATCCCCCCATGTTCATACACAAATTTAAAGCACGAATTTTTAAAAAAGCTTCGGACATTGTACGTTTTGGTTAAAAATGTTAAAAGGCAAATAGATGTCGTCGAAAAATAGCTCACCTCCGAGTCCTCACGAGTAGAGAGGAGTACCCTATGGACAAAGAGGTCCGTAACGCGTTCGCTGTAAACACGGAGTGGCCTGTAATCTGTTACTTTACGGAGCACTTGTTTTGTTTCCACGCCATTCCCTGGAATATTTTTACAACGCGAACCGGACGACCCATCCGACCGAACGATGCTGCGTCTGCATAAAACTCCAGGAAATTTTACGTGTTTCGACACAATGATTATGAAACACTCGTAAACTTGAACTAGGATTTTTCCCGTTGTGCTCCATGGTATCCATTTTCTCGGCGACTATTCTCTGCCGGATCCGAAGTTTTCACAAAGAAAATATAAAACGAAACGCTATTAAGAGTTGTTTACGCGGCATGCATAAATACAAATGAATGGCCCTAAAGCATCGCGGTTAAGACTGTAGTGAGAAAGTTTTGCAATTATTGTAATTACGAGCGAGAAGCATTCACCGTCGACACAACGTCATATTTCCTACTTAATCGTGCCGAGTTGCCGGCATTATTATAAATAAATCAATTTATTACGTTCGCTAGGCACCGCATTACTCACGCTATAATGTTTCAACTTTAACTAACACCTCACGCATCTGTAATAATAATTATAACTTATTTAACTAACGCAGTTAAATACATTTTAAAGATCTGCTTTATCACAGTGAAAATTACTTTGAATGTGACTTACGTGCTTGCTAAATATTTAAATAATTAGGTTACTCAAATGTGTTTTCTATGTAAAACCTTTAGGTAAGGTGTGGGTACGTTTGTACTCGGCTTTGTGAGGGGTAAACTTAATTCTGTCAGGAGTACGTCAAGGGAATACACACAGTGAGTTTTTCAGGGTAATTTTCAGTCTACTTGCAACTGTGTTGTTACAAACAAACACAATAACCTACTTTAAAGGCTTGTAGAGAATAATTTGAAGCCTTATAAATGTTCATATGACATAAGTAACAACTTATTTTTTCATGCGAAAATACTGAAGGCATTGACTTAAATATTGGACTTATATTTTCAAACCTTCCTCTCATAAAAGGTTTTAATTGGGCTTTAAAATAAAATGAACTTTCAACTGTGAAAATTGACTTTTCAGTTCAATGATTCAGTGTTTTCGATACGTGACAACAACACTGACATTTAATTTTATATTTATGTAGGTAAGCACTTACGAAAATAATTGACTTAAATCAGTTCACGTACTATTGATGATAAAACTCCGAATCAATATTGAAATGTCATCTGATTAAATAGCAAATCGATCTTTATTACATGGGGCAATGACACCAGTACGTGGGTAGTTACACAAAGTATTAGTCATCCAATCCGTGCGATCAATCTCGAACGCATTTAAAACTTTTGCACATAAATGGGTGCACTTAACGTATTAAATTCGCTGACAATGAGTAACGGGGCGGGCTGGCACAAACTGTAAAATATTCATCTTAAAAAAGCGACATTTAAACCTCCCTTGTAATATGAGTAACGGCTTATTTTGGTGCAAATCGTGGAGCGGTCGTTCGTCAAATGGTCCCAATGAGCGACGCAATCACTTAGAGTATGTTCTCCACTTAACTACCCTGTTACATGTTTGCGGAACGAGCGACAACTACACTATTTTCAGATTACAGTTATGCCCGGGATTGTAATATTTAGAATGCTTGTTTTCTAACCGCAAATATACTGTCTGCATGACGCAGCAACTATGAACTTTAGTTTAGGGACCGTCGACATTGATTTAAAACTAAACTAAAGTATACTTTTTCTCTTTTAGTAATTATGGAAGAAAACAGGCACAAAAACGCTACGTTAAATGAACACAATAAAATTAACTAGTGCGGAATAAACGAATGCAGTCAGTTTATCTTCTTAAAATGCCATTGTATCACACCTACGTCAGATTATCATGATAATGTAAATACGGAGTGAAGGGGCAGTCTCATAACAGATACTCAGCGTTGCCAGACCTACGGATTTGTCCGTAGATCTATGGACTTTAGGTCTTGTCTACGGACATACGGATTTTAGTCGTAAATCTACGGATTTTTGTCCTTTGCATCCACCCGATCCAAACAATAGTAGGTATACATATTCAAATTAAATAATTTTTTTTATTAAACAAAACGTAGCTTCAAAAAAAAGGTAGTCCTGCGACTCGGAACAACAGTATAGTTACAAATGTTACTGAGAATGAGAATTGTGAGACCGACAACAATAATAATTGAATTGATTAATAAAAATTAAAAACTACTATTACAAAAATGTCTTTTCCTTTGTCTTTTCGATTTTCCCGCAGATTTTTACAATTTCTTTACCGGCAAGGAATTTGGTTTAAGGTCTGTCCACCTATAAATAGTCAGGTTTAGCTTTAAAAAAGATCCGTCTGTAGATCTAGGGATTTATATAGGCAATTTACGGAAATCTACGGATTTTTGAGAGTAGCTCTACGGATTTTTAAAAATTGGATCTGGCAACACTGCAGATACTATCTCCCCGCTTTAAACATTTTATTTTTATTTTTAATCTCGTCTAAGGGTGAGTGCAGACCGTAGGATCGATGCGCTGTTCATCGGCTTTTTTCACCACTAATTAATCACAGAGCGATGATTAATCAACGCAGCCGCGGGCATATTTAACGCAGCACTTTAATGATCCGTTTGTCGGACGTTTGTATTTGTTCCTAAGCAGAGCACGTGCCGCGGACGGGTTTATGCCACTTGTTTTACGATAATTTACAAGTTCAATGAATTTTTAGCTGCGCTGTTAACTGATTCTAACTGCGTTGTTAACAGATCTAGCGACGTTTAAGTGATCCTCTAATGAACGTTATTACAAGCTTTCATACCAATTAGACCTCTCTAAAGATGTAATTTAATGTCGATTTTGAAAATAAACAGTAATTATCAACGAGACTTTGATTGGAATTCAATTATTACCTACCATATGATTGCTCGGGTTCAATATTCACAGAATAAAGTACAACT
Source organism: Xestia xanthographa (assembly GCA_905147715.2). Taxonomy (NCBI): domain Eukaryota; kingdom Metazoa; phylum Arthropoda; class Insecta; order Lepidoptera; family Noctuidae; genus Xestia; species Xestia xanthographa. Next base: position 18,584,701 of record LR990655.1, on the reverse strand, counting down.
TGTTGTGATTGAATGTCGATCAACCGCTGAAATTACCTGGAACAATACAAAACAATCATTAATTTTTGCCCAACCTGACAAAGTACAGAAATAATAACAGTACTGAATAACACCATTCACATCGGAGTGATGAAAGAAAAACACGGGGGAGGGATTGCGCTTTTATTGAAACCAATCTCACCACTTGCCTCGACTGACTGCACCCCGAGCTGAATGCGCTTAATTGCTTCGTCATTCAGATGATCGCTGCTTTACGGCTTGTCTTGTTGACTGTACTTGTAGGCACTCGCTTTGTGCACGCGGCCTTACGTCGCGTCGCCTGACATGTGCTATTGTCTCGCACAGTTTCGCCGCTCGCTTTTATGACGGCAACAAGTTTCAGCTTGCATTGTAAACTACCCCTTAATGATAATTGTGCAATTTCATCATTCACCACTGGAACTAGTGTTTTTGCAACCGCGGACTAATTTTGCAAAATAATCGCATCATATTTCGTTACTAAATCAACTCGTTTTAATTAGTCGCGTGTACGCGATGTGTTTACAAAAGAGAAACATTGTGAAAAGTTTTCATCACGATCTTAACTCGAACAAGTAATTTAAAGTGATGAAAAAAAATTAATGGATTAATTAACTGGGGACGCCGAGCCGAATTTTTATTTGATGAGATCTACGCTACGCCTATTTTGTTCGTTAAGAATTTTCATTTATTCAATTAGACTTTCAAATAGTTTGAATTACATTAGTTGCTCTCGTTAAAATTATGTTTTATTTACAACTCGCTTAGTGGGTTCAACTTTCTAAACAGCTTCCTCGGTTAGTTGACTTTAACACGAACATTCGCGACATTGTTTACTAACGAGCACTTCATTTCTTAGGGACAATATTGATGGATCATGAAACCTACGTAAAAGCGGCTATCTACGTATATACGTATATATATGTTTTTTTTTCGGAGTAAGAGTGCTTTGCCCTGGGATATTGGATATTTTTTCTTTTTTTTTTTGCCAAACGTTGCAGTTATATGCTTTGACGTCGCTCAAAATCAAAGGCAATCCAAAAACGCTGGGCAAAAGAGCTCACCAAAAGAGTACTCGCAGGTGCTCTTGTTAGTCAAGCTGTATCTTCTTGCTTATTTGTACGACCTAAATTTTCAGGTTCATCATCATCATCATCAGCCTATAATAACAGCTAATGTTCCAACTGGTGGGACACAGGCCTCCTCTCTATGAGAGGGAATGGGCTATAATCTACCACGAGGACCCAGTGCGGATTGTGTGTCACATGTCTTCAAATTTTTTGGTTCTAGGACATGACGGTTTCCTCACGATTTTTTCCTTCACCGTTTTGAGAGCAGTGGTGATGAAATATATTACACAAAGTAATGCGCCTGCCTGGGTTCGAACCCACGACTTACTGTTCGTAAGTCGGGGCCGCCACCACTGGGCCACCGCTGCTCATTTTCAGGTTATTAAAAAAGAAACGCATATTTACTTAGCATTTTTAAAACGACATGCAGATTGTAGGTACCCATGTTCATTGGCGTATGATTTATTTGCCAATATTTACAGAGAGAAGTCCAGAGCACTTGTGTACGCAAACATGGCCGACAGCCGTCGCTTTGCGTCGCGCGTCGCCGTCGGTCATAACGCCATCTGTACTCCGCTCGGCAACCATTCATATTTTCATTTTCATTTCGAAAATCACAAGAAAGTGAACGCTCAAGGAAAAAAGACAAAATGAAAGGAGAGTCTGTGTTTTAATGGGTTAATTAGCCGACGATCCTCCGGTCGGAGCTTTAATTAAAATGAAAAATTTTCGTGACTAGACTGAGAGAATTAATTGCTCCCTTTCGTGAAACTATTCAGGTGAGAAGAGAGTAAATAAAGAGGCCGCGTTGCTCAACTAAATATCAAAACCTGTGCGACTGTTTTATTTTATATAGTCAAGAATGAATAACGTTTCATATCAATTACACAAAGGGATAGTAGTTGATATAAGGTTACAGATCAGTTCCATTTGGGCGCAAGATCAATAGACAGGCACACTGTTCGTTCCATGATTGATTACACGACAAAACGTCCTGTTTACTTATGTTCAATTAGAGGGGCATAGAGCTCGTTAATTATAAACTTTTTCGCTTAATGCGGCCGGCCCAAAAATATTCAGATCGTTAGATAGAAAAAAAAAAGTTTCCTTCCATCACGTCACGAACGACGTAAATTGTTTATTCCAAGATAATGGATTGCTTTAATTCCGTAAACCGATATTTAATTATGTCCGCAAGTGTATCAGAGCTGTAATACAGTTCCGTAGCAGCCGCTGTAAAGTTATGCACAACACAAGTTGCATGCGGAATACTGAATACCAACGAGACATAAATCCAAGCGTGTCTACTTGCGTATTAACAAATTGCGTTCTTAAACCGCAATAAACTATGTAAATACGAAATTTAAATTACAAACACCAATGCGACGGGGTCGTTCGTCGGTGGCAGTGTGGTAGGTGGTAGCCTCGTCCGTAGGTGGCGGTGGTGGTTACAAGTAGAATGTTGGCTGTTGGTGCGGTGGACTGGTGCGATAGCGAGTGTCGCCCGGGTGAGTTATGTGTCGTGGCTCGCGTTAATTGTCGCTGACGAGGCGGCGCGGCACGGGGTACCCCGCCCGACTTACCTACTGTACTTTACTCTACAATCACGCTGTTTGTTACTAAAATTATCATCATCTGCCTAGCCTTTTCCCAACTATGTTGGGGTCGGCTTCCAGTCTAACCGGATGCAGCTTACCAGTATTTTACATGGAGCGACTGCCTATCTGATCTCTACAACCCAGTTAGTACTGGGTAATACAATACCCCTTGGTAAGAGTGGTTGTCAGACTTTTTGGGCCACTGATTACCTGTAACGACTGTCATAGATCTACAAATGACAGCCGGGACCAACCGCTTAAATTGCTTTCCGAGGCACGGAGGAAACTCGGTGTGTAATGGCTGGTCACCCATCCACAGACCACCCTGGGCAAGCACGGTTTAACATAAAGATTGACCCGAGCGGCTGTTATTATTTAGAAGCCTACTACTGTTACTAAAATTAGGACGACCAGTATAATCACAATTAAAATTTTCCAGGAAGCGTCATTTTAATGCTCGTTACCTTTCAGTGTTTCATGTCTAAATTGGTGGCTTTGGCACTAAAAATCTGATATTTCCTCCGAATATTCAACCGATAGATGAATATTAAATTAATCTATTTTTCCATCTTAGCCACATTCATTACAAAGTTGGCGTCAGCATTTTGGATTTAAAACCATAAACCGCGTAAAACAGGCACTGCGCCAAAGTAGTTGCAAAAAATACATTTTGCAAAAACAGAATGTAGTGTGCGCTCTACACTAAAAGTAGGAGTTAACACAAATCGGTTTTTATTTAGCTCGGCGATATTTCACAAGGTTTGCGCTAAATTGTCACGGGTTTAAAAAGGTGGTGGTTGTCCGCGTCGCGGGTAACAAATCGTTTTAATTTGCGCTCAAGTCGCGCGACTTGTCGCCCTGTTGCCATCGCGACTATTGTCACCGATTTGTCTTCAAATATTATTATAACTACTTAAGTCCTGTCTGATACGTATTTTTCTTTAATATTAAAGTGAGTTTCATGAGGTGTCTGGCTGGTTACTCAGTTCTTCAAAACATCTTTTGATGAGTGAGAAATATATTGCTCGAATATCTTTTGATGTATTCAATTCTTTTCTTTGTATTTTTTCAATATTTTTGTATCTGATCTTTTGAAAGTGTCAGACACCTTTTTCGAACTCAATGACTCATCGATCCTCTTATTAAACTTGCTTAACGCTGCTGTTTGCTTGGGATTGGAGAAAACCGCAAGATAAACCTCCATTAAATTCCATTAGATAGCCTAACACTATTTACAATAATAGGTTGTTATAAGATACCGCAATTTCTGTACTAAGAGGACCCCAATCTGTCTGCTTCCAAATGACTAAAGTTTTAACAATGTATTTAGACGAATGAGTATTAACCTGTCAGAGGGCGCCCCCAATGAGCCGGCTCATAATACCAATGGATTAAATTAAGTAAGTATCTTACAGGAAATCTTTTTGAACTTCGTCACTCACTCCAGTTAGCCGTTTAACTGGCGTTTAGCGGTCAGTTGTAATTGGTGCCGTTTGTATCACAAAGGCGAGTGTCTAATGCAGTAGATTAGAACGTTATTATTAGCAGTTTGTGTGAACCAGAAGCGCATGGAGCAAGTCACGTCCAAACTTCACGCCGCAAATAGGTATCCCAGTGTTCACAGCGTTGTTTTGGAAACATTAACTAACTTGAGAGTACGCCAAAAACGGAAACATTTTAACGTTCGCCGACGCCGCGCCGCCGTATTGTCACTGTTGTTCCTATTACACGCCAAAAAAGTTGGGCCGTTATTATATCCCTAAAATAAAGCCCGCCACAGTCAACACAAAAATAATTTAATCGAACGGAACGTTTCTAACAAATATTTGCGATGAAAACCTCAATGGTTGTAAAATTTCGGCTTCATCGGCCAGCACTTGACATGAGCAAATAAAAATGTTTTATTGCTTTTAAACTTCCATTTGTCCGTCGCTTCGAAGCCAAATCGCTGCGGTTTAGGCGCATTACTCGCGTACCTATAGCTGCTAGCTCGTAACACTGCTTCGATGGCTATCTTGTTTGCTTTTATCCTTATAGAAAATTTCGTGCATCCCAGTGAATGCATCGACGAGCCTTCCAATATCAGGCGGATTATTCACTGTAGAACGTTGTAAACTTTTTCGGTGCATCCGTGATTCTCGACCTAGCATGGGTAGCGTAGGGTTGGGATTCGCATGACGGGTAAAAGAATTTGTATTTTGCCTAAATATCGGTAACGGATTGGCGTGGCTATACGTGGTAAGATAAGGGTACGAGTTGCATAGTGATACATTGAATGGATTACTGCGCTGGGGTCTGCTTTGTGCGCTTCAAGGGACGTGGGTAATGTTATTATTTTGGACAAAAAGTCCCAATGATACGTGCATGCTTGTTGAGCGAGTGTTTACGAGATGCTTGTGAAGATAATGTTTATTTTTAAGTTAACATTGCCAAGCTGGCATACGGCCCGTTTCACAGTAAGTGCATACCATACGTCATAGTCAACGGTGGCCGTTATAATGGTATTGAATATTATTATGGTGTACTCCTGTGGTATAAACTGAAGCGATGGTGGACGTTCAAGTAAATTGATTTCTGTGTAGCTTTAAAGTCTTTTTATAGGTAGTAGTTTAGAATTTTCTGTGGCGTTACATCAAATAGCATGTGGTATTGATATTTCGGATAGAATCACTGAATAAGTTGTAAACCTTTGCCCGTACAGTTAAAAGATTCAGTAAAGTTTTTCTAAACAGTGTGAAACAGTCCAGGATTCTAATAAAACCGGTCCCGCAACACTTTCTTCTTCACCACGTATGATATTTCATGTAAAGCCAAGTCAAATGATTCCATTACCCTTGACTCTTTACTAAATCATCTTTGTTTACACAAAATATTTGGGACGAGATTTTTGAACACAGAACACAAATACCACACCCGAAAATTCAGCGTTTATCTAAACGCAGTTCATTATACAGGGTGATTCAGCCGAGTCAGGTGTTTGCTCGCTAAGTAAGTATTTACGTCAAAAAGTCAATACTGGTCAATATTGATGTTGTACGACAGTGAACAGGGCTGGCAGTCTCGACAGAGATAACGACAAAATCGCTAACTTTTGATTGCTAATTACTAATGAATACATTGAGTTGCAATAACGATGCTTGCGGGAAATCCAAGTCTCTACATCCAAGATGCGATTCTCGCAAGCATCGTTATTGCAACTCAATTTATTCGTTAATAATCAGCGATCGAAAGTTAGCGAATTTGTCGCTATCGCTGTCGAGACTGCCAGCCCTGGGCCGGCAGTCTCGACAGAGTTAACGACAAAATCGCTAACTTTAGATTGCTAATTACGAACGAATTAATTCAGTTGCAATGATGATGCTTGCGAGAAACGTATCTTGGATGTAGAGACTTGCTTTACACGCAAGCATCATATTGCAACCGAATTTATTCGTTAGTTATCAGCGATCAAAAGTTAGCGAATTTGTCGCTATCTATGTCGAGACTGCCTGCCCTGGTCTAAATTCGCGTGTTTGCTTGCGATATTGGTCGCTTTATGCATGGCCGGCGACCAGGCCGTCTGACAGCCTTGTAATGGATTGTTTACCTCGCCGCGGACGCCCGCCGCCCCCGTCGATCACTGACACCGACCTAATTACATGTAAATAAATACAGGCCCGCCTGATCTGATCCGGTCGGCTCTGCCACATTTGTTGTGTACCGATTGATCTTACGTGCTCTTTTTTGACGTCGATTTGGGTTAACGCTGGTTAAAATTATGGTGGATTTGAACGTTTGGTTGAATTAACTTGAGGGGTCCTTAATAATCCAACGTTTTTAATTGGCTAGTAATTAGGTTGCTGTTACCAACCAAATGTAGTACCAAACATTGTGTGTGCCATCTCAGTAAAAGCTGGGGAGACATTTCAATTAAGTTAAAAAAAAACCGCAAAACTCTACTTTCAAATGCTGTCAGAATATATGCCATGGAACCAATAAGGCAAATCGAAATGCATAAAGTATCAATATCATAATTATAGCTTAGCAATACATAGGGGGAGCAGCGAGGTGGCTCATGATATAGGAGCGGGAATCCCACGGGCGCAGTAAAGTGACTGGCTCGGTTTGCGAATTGCGATATCGGCGGGCGAGTGCGTGGTACATGGTACACCTGGGTCACGCAACTGGCCCGATATTATTCAACTCGGTACTAAACCCCACCCTACCCTGAATACCAAGCCTAATGCAAGAACCCGCCCTTAAATATTCTAGCTCACAAAAAATACGACGCGAAAAATCTAACTTTCATTTTATTCTTGAAAAATCTGAGCATGAAATTCACACTCAGATTTTTCTCCAAAAACATTAAAGCATGATTTATTTATAACGATGGTGTTACGATTATTACTACAGACTTACAGAGAACTTTAACCGTCTCTCAAAAAAGAAATCATAAGAGACATAAAAAGTTTTCTAATCGTCCCGTACTACAATAGAGTGCGGGAACTTCACTTATGCTTATTAAATTTTCTCTTATAGACAAGAAAATGTAAAACGGGTTTCCACAAGGCGACATGGAGCAAGGCTCAACCGCGCGGCACATTGGACCGACACAAAATATTGTGGAGCCGGGTAAACGCGCCGCTCTAACTTCCAATACAATATAAATTGCACTTTGAAAATGGCCTGTACTTCAAAGTGTGCATACGATTCGATACTTTAATACTGTAAGCGAGGGCATGTTTCGGGTCGCGCGCCCCGCCGCCCGCGCCGACTAGTGCCATAATACCGGTAATGTGGTGTCGCCTTTCTGTGGCGAGATAAGGGTACGCGACATTGACTATTCAAAGGGTTGCGGTCTTCAAAATTTGCGCTCAATAAGTCCAAAATACCTGCCTTCCACCTTTGAGTTACGCGCTATTGAGCTGCCGAGCGATGTTTTAGCTTTAAACGTTCGTTTTGAGTTTATTTATCGATAATATTTTAATCATGAGTCATTCGGATCTGTTGAAAACGCGGTTGCAAACGGTGCTCGTTAGAGCATTATTGTAAGTTCAGATAATGCGACCCATTTTGTTTCGTTTGTTTATTTTGCAACTGTTCGCTGGAAATATTTATGTATGAGCAACTCTTTATTATAACAAATAACTATATATCCCTCTCCACTTCTGGTTTACGACAATACACGATCATTATTCCTAGAAAGTGAATTCAGGTCGAATCTTATAAATGAAATTAATTCACTCCCCTCGACAATCTGTGGTTCAATCTCAAAATTAAATTGATAAATTATTGAGTTGGCTTTCGCTCAATCAAAGCGTCTTTCACGTGTTTCAAGGTATCAATATTTACTTAGTTAAGAGTACCCCACTGAATAAGGCTTTTAATTAAAATTCAACCATATTAAAATGAGGAATTATCAGATTTCATCAATTGGGTCGACAAGGCAATAAAATAATTTTATCATTTGTGGTTCTTGGAGAAATTTAAAGGTTTACTTTTTGCTTTTTGAGAAGGCTGTAAAATCTTATTTCTTTTTTTTGTTACTTAAGTTTTCATCTCAAATAAATAAAATTGGAGTGTCTGTTTGTAATATCAAAATAACTTCTTTTTTACTGAATGCTTATGAAAATGTAGTTTTTACCATTGCCACTCGAAAAAGGGCATTTTATTCATCGATAACAGTGAATAAAACTCTCTTTTACTCACTGAGTGAATAAAGACATTTTGAATTTGGAACAAACACGAATTACGTACAAAAAAAAACGCTGCTGCTGAAAGTACGTACTGGGAGGCTGAATGGAGCTATTCTATTCCAAATTTAAAAAAAAATCCCGCCAATTTAGTTACGTTCTTTTAAATCTGTTATTGTGGTTGTTTTGTGTTATTGGAAAATCTATTAGGTAACTTAAGTAATTATAATAAAATGAGTTCTTCCGATATCGAAAATGAGAGACTGACTCCGGAATCATTTCGTTCTAAAGCAGCAGTTATAGTTGATGATTTGTTGCCGCCAAAATCTCGGGAGTTGTACCTGAAAACATACAATTTGTTCTGCGACTGGAAAACCACGAATGGCGCCAATTCCTTCTCTGAGTGCATATTTCTTAACTATTTCAATGAATTAACCAAGACTAAGAAGCCGTCGACACTTTGGAGCATATTTTCTATGCTAAAAGCCACAGTGAGAATCAAACACAACATTGATATTTCAAACTAGGTACTCAAAGTTAGTGACATACTTAAAACGGCTATCCGAGGGTAATAAGCCAAAGAAATCTAGAGTGCTTAGCTCCGAAAACATTGAACATTTTCTAAATGATGCGCCTGACCACAGTTTTCTGGCCGTAAAAGTAAGTACCTACTTAATATATGTATATTTATTTACAAACCTACTGTGCTTCTAAGGTTTTCCTGTCAATACATATTTTTTAAATTATTGTTCACAGGTTGTGCTAATTTTCGGCGTGAATGGAGTCTGTCGCAGTAATGAATTATTACAGATAACTATAAACGACATCCAAAAACACTCGGATAATTTATTACTTATCGCCAAAAGAGATTGCCAGTTTCTCAAATCTATCGAATCCCGAAAAGTACACAGGACATTGCTTCCGCAGAAGCTCTGCCACCCTTTTAGCAAATTCAGGTGCTGATGTTATAGAACTAAAACGCCACGGAGGGTGGAGGTCCAGCACAGTAGCAGAAAGTTATATCGAGGATTCAATCGAAAATAAATCGAAAAGATGCAGCCGGATAGATGAAAGTATAAATCTAAAACCGTCTGCTGTTGAGCCTTCTGCGCCACTATTTCCGGCGCGCCCTTCTACATCGAAAGGTTGTGAAACGACTACATTACAGCTGTCTCAGCTACAGCAACCACAAAATACGGCGACTTTGCCAAATATCCAAGTGTTGTCTAATACAACAGTTTCAAACCCAAACCAGCCTATAACACTAAATTTTAAAAATTGTTTTAATTTTACTATACATTTTTAGAGTTTTTTTGGAGCAGCGGTGGCCCAGTGGTGGCGGCCCCGACTTACAAACAGTAAGTCGTGGGTTCGAACCCAGGCAGGCGTATTACTTTGTGTAATTTATTTCATCACCACTGCTCTCAAAACGGTGAAGGAAAACATCGTGAGGAAACCGGCATGTCCTAGAACCAAAAATTCGAAGACATGTGACATCTACCAATCCGCACTGGGCCCGCGTGGTAGATTATAGCCCATTCCCTCTCATAGAGAGGAGGCCAGTGTCCCAGCAGTGGGAACATTAATAGGCTGATGATGATGATACATTTTTAATTTAAATTTAATATTTAATCCTTTGTTGTTATAATACTGATTATATAATAAAAACTGATAAATATAAATACCATGCTCCTTTTTATTTTCTCACAGTCAATGGTAAAAAGTAGAGTACACAACACGTGAATAAAAAATTTATCTCGGTACTTGTATCCCTCGCTCCGCTCAGGATTCTAATCTAGAATCCCTCGCTACGCTCGTGATTCTACTCTAGAATCCTTCGCTGCTCTCGGGATCCAACTTTTTACCTCGAACTAAATTCCCTTTTTATTCACTTGTTGTATAATCTACTATTAAACAAAAACAAATGTTTTTAATTTTTTGTCTGTCTGTCTTTCTGTTTGTTCCGGCTAATCTCTGAAACGCCTGGGCCAATATTAACGGGACTTTTACTGAAAGATAGCTGAAATTATAAGGAGTAACTAAAGCTTCTTTCATTTTAGAAAAATAATTAGGGTTACGTGAAAAAAAAAATAAAACCCTTGAAATTGGGAACAAAATCCGATTAAAAATGGGAAGTTATATTTTTATACGCCAACGAAGGTCTTGGGCAACAGAGTTACTTTTAATAAATGGCTTAGGCAAAACGAAAAATAAAACCACACTTCCCAGTCTCACTACTCTACCATTCTCGTTAACAATAATTCAGCCCAACCAAAACTCCTAGCTAGGTAATTAGATAAGTACGTACGCTTATATATTCCACACGTGTCTGTAGAGGTGGCTTATTTATTTGCAATTTGTAGGATATCGCCTACTACGTAGTACCTTAATGAGGCAATAACAATAAATAAAGACCCAAAAGTTTTCTCAGGCCTCCGCACTCCGCCCTCTGCCCTCCGTGGTCCCTCCGAAGAAACCGCCTGAAACTCATACGTAGCTGGAAAATGCTATAATTATTTAGCAGGGCCCCGTTTTCGCATTATGTCGGTAATTTGGGGGTGAATACGATTTAGAAAATTTTATCTTATTAGATACTTATTTGGTGGGATGTGTTTGTTTTAATTTATGTTATAAACTAAGTATAGAATCTACATTTACTTTGAATCAAAACTTATCAAAAAAATATTTAGTGTAAGTAAACAGTTGATGAAACCTGATTTTCTTCCGATATTTTTTTTCAGGGGTAGTCAGATGGTACGAAGAAATGTCGACTCTATTTAGCCTGTGTTTAAAATATGACGTGTAAAGAACTTTTTTGCAAAAAAAAGAATCGACTTAGCAAAACAGTTTTTATAAAATTAAACTTTAAAAAAAAAAAATTAGTGTAAGTAAACACTTGATGAAACCTGATTTTCTTCCGCCATTTTTTTTCAGGGGTAGTCAGATGGTACGAAGAAATGTCAACTCTAGACTCTAGACTCTAAACAGTTTTTTAAAAGTTTTTTTAAAAGTCAATGAAGCAAACATAAGTCACTGACTTTCAAAAGTAAAGTGGTTTTCCACTTTTTGGTGTTTAATTTTGTGAAGTCGAAGTCCCAAAAATAAACACTAAAAAGTGAAAAACCACTTTACTTTCGGAAGTCAGTGACTTATGTTTGTTTCATTGACTTTTTGCAAACGACTCTTCTTTTCTTTCCACTTTTTAGTGTTTTTTGTTTTAGAAGTCGGTTATTTTTTTGCAAAAAGTTTTGATTCTATATTAATCGTTGAAAATACATGAAAAAAAATGCTGTTGGAATACATAACTACTTCCTTTTTAGAAGTCGATTAAAAAGTGATTTTGTTATCGTGGACAGTAAAATAATTTCAGTTAAAATCATAAAAAAAGCTTCTTACTAACAGGTAACAGACGGTTGCTGTCTCTGTCTGTTTGACATTTAACTAACGGACCGTTAGAAACAAAACGTCACAGAAAAGCTTTCTTTGTTTTTTCTATGAATCACAGTCGTCTGAATGACAGGTAGGTGACGCGGATAGGATATTCCAAGCTAACTTGATTTAAAGAAACACCGATAGCTACGAGACGTAGGCATATTAACTAACAGTTATACGTTAGTAAGTTATAGGAAACGGCTATAAATAAACAACAACAAAATCTATCTCTCCGACTTTAAAAGCTAAACTCCGCTGCGCTGATTCTCTGCCAGCAAATAAAAAGCCAGTGAATTCACAGGTGAAAAACAAGTGAACTATGACACGATCTGTGCCTCAGTTGAATGACGTCGCCTGGTAGTCTGGTACAAATCACTGCAGTATTCTGTAAGGGCGTATGTGCATTTGTGGTTCGATTCACACCCCTTTGGAACAGTGTGTCCGAATCTGTCGCTAGCTAGCTACATACGCAAAGTACAAATCATTGTATTACTCCTAGCTCTTCTGCTACGTGTAGGTACTTGTAGGTATGTGCGAACAACGATGTCGTGGCTCTGGGACGTTCATGTAAAATCAATGTGTACTGTGCAGGTGTTCCGGTAGTCCCAGAGGTACAGTAAAGTCTCCCGGTCTGCCTTGCGGTTCCGCACATAGTAACACGGGCGGCAGTATCTTGCTGTGTAGTTTATTGTACGGTTTGACTTAGAAGGGGACTTTCTTGTGGCTTTACATTCGTATCTACTGCATAAAGTAATTAAGTTCTACATCAATGATTTATGTTATTGCATCATGGTTCTTTTGGCGCTTGTGTGTCATTGCCAGGAGGGCGAAGTTAGTAAACTTTTATGAAATAGATTGCGGAAATTGAAGTAGTTTAATTTAATTAAATCTATTAATTTATTACTTAATACAATTTATATGATACTAGCTGACCCGCGCAACTTCGTCTGCGTCACATAATATAGCTTAAAACATGTCATTTTGTGCATTCAATTACGAACAAAAACCTTTTAAAATCAATACTGCTTACTTCCCATAACATACGGCGTGATAATATGTAGCCTAAAGCCTTCCTTGGTTTACAAAGAACATTTTTACTGAATAACAATTCAATCTATCCAGTAGTTTTGGCGTGAAGCCGTACCATACACACAGACAAACAGACAAAAATTCTAAAAAGTCACTTTTTGTCATCAGTTACGTTTTTCTAACAAAAGCCACTTATTTTTTCTCGAAAATTCTAAATGTACAGTTTTTCTTTAGTTACTGTTTTATTATATGTATAGATAAGAACTTGTTGAGAGATTTACCTGTGTTTAATCTCGCGACAAGCTTCATAATATAAACTGTATTATGCAATAAATTGGTGGGTTTGATTTAATTTTAATATTTATTTAGTTTTAGCTGGTTTCGTATTTTTGTCAGCGAACTCCTTTATTTTTTTTTATCATGGGGATGCATAAAAAATAACTAGTCCGCCATATTGGATTAAGAATGACGTCTAGCTAACTCTGCATTGTCATCCAAACTAAACGTGGATGCAAAATTTCAGCTGAACCGGTTTAGTTGGGGAAAACTGTTTTGAAATTCAGTTTTAAGATTTGACCTTGAAAAAACCATTGCAAGGAACTATGCAGTACTATACAAATCAGTTTGAAACGTCACAATCAAATTTCGAAACAAGAATTCTTGTGAATGTACCGTGCATTTTTATTTTTTTTAAATGTCACAGCAATTTGCTGAGATAGGAGCCTTTTGGCCTTGCACAGGACCATTATGATTGTTTTTTTTTTTTTTTTTTCTCTTGTTTACTTTTTTATATAATTTTGTAATTTCTATTGTATCTTTTTGTTTCTGTTTATCCTGTGTGAGTCAATAAATACTTTTCTTTCTTTCTTTCTTTCTTTTGTGTGTCAAATCGTTTTGAAATTCAAATAAAGAAGACCTAAATCGGTTTAGCGAATTTATTTTTCTTTCTATGTAAGCATTAAGGTATCTATGAATAATGCATTTGCAATCAGACTCAAATAAATGAAAAGTGGCTAGAAACTTGCCACAGACAGTAGATAGATTAAAAGAAAAAGGATAAAAAAAGAAGACAGTTCTCAGACTCAAAACAGCAAAATAAAAATTCTTCCTATAAATCCAGGCACCTTTCCAGCACAAAAGTCAGCGTATTAGTTGTTTCGCACACCCTTTCATCCCAGGGAAATGTTGCGATAAATATCAATAGGTATTCTTCTGGTGTAGCGACATCCCGGACAAAGCTTTATGCACGTCAACTGCGTTTATCCACCGCTCCTCGCACAGGCCTTTATGACGACATGATAATATGATGGCTCTCTATATAGGCCACCATTTATGGTGCACATTATGCAAATAACGTGAACATTATTTCATATTTTGTTTGCCGCCGGTGTCGCAACCCCGACCGCACTGTAAACAGGCATTTCATTACGAATACATTGACAAGCGACGCATTAACGATTAATATATCACAATAATGCACAAAAACATGCCGTTATTTAACAAATTACAAAGTTATTTACTGCGTGGCTTTAATTCGGCTAATTAAATTATTTTGGGACATCATTTACGGTTAAAATGTTTTTATTATGGTAGGTAGCGGTCGGATTGCTAATGCCTAGGGCTGCACTACAGGTAGGTACTATACTACCATACTGTAGGGCGTGGCAAACGGCAGACACTCACTAAAGCGAGTTTTCTCTTTAAGTTAAATGAACCGCGCAAAGTTCGATTGTAACACCTAGAGTACGTTACATATTAACAGTGTTTTCAGAAAGTTTTATACTTCGCCGAGTACAAAGAACTCGTAGTGTACATAGAGATAGAGGCGGCAATGATATAGTGTCGGGCATGCGGCCGTTCCCTCAGGAACGATAAACCCTTCCCGGAGCTTCCCGTCTACTCTTCTTTATGGGGAGGCCGGAATGGCCAGCCCACGTGAACAGGTAGCTAGATTGCGAAAGTATTTTTAGAACATCTTGTCGGTCGTCGGGTGTTTTTCCTTTGTTATCAAATGTGAGACATTGGAAGTGAATTTTCGGTTATGGCCGCTCCTAATGTTTCCGTAAGGTTTAGGAGCTCACAGTTGTTCGCTTTTATGGTGTGAGGATAAAGAATATATTGTACGAAGCAGGTTTATTAACTCGCGTGTAAAGGTCGAATAGGTGTTTGTTGATCCCTTAGATAAGGGGTTAAATTAAATTTATAATTGGAGTGAAAATACTTGTTTTTACTTATCTTGCGAAGGTTTATTTTCGACATTTTGAGAAATTCTTTGTGTTTTCATTGTGAATATATTCGTTTGACGGTTCCCGAGAGAGTATCCACGTGCAGTCCCGCTTAAAAACAATTACCGTGAGTGTACCGTGCTGCGTGCAGAGTCGGACTAGGTAGGTATATTGGTAACTTTATGGAACAAAATCTCATTACAGGCTCTGTGGAGTTAATGAATTATTAAAGCTGATTTAAGCCACATCGGTTAGTAGCGCAGCGGAAAAAATATCAGACATCCATTTGTTATTTCCATTTGAAACGGCGCAGGTTTTTATCGCATGTTGTGGCAAACGTTCGTTGTTTGATATCTTCCTAGCTTTATTTGCAAATCGCGTGCCACGAGTACACGTTTACACTCGTAATACTTACTTGTTGAATTACCTTTGTTCAAGTAGAATTTCGTTTGAAATGAATGTTTTATTTTTTACTGGTATTGGAAACCCTCGTATACTGTCGTGTTCCCTGCCCTAGGTGTACGTGTTGAAGTATTTTCTTTATTCGGAAAAAGCTTGCAGTAGAATTGTGAGGAGGAAAGTGGTCGACGATATAAACGTAAACATTTGTATCGACTTGAGACTGTACGGGGACTGACGGTACTAAACATTGCGACGTGGAAGTGAGCTGATGTCGCAAAGGGTTCCGTACCTACGCAGGTAATGCTTCAAAAGATATACAACAACGATAGTTATATCTACATAGGGTCACGGGTTATTTACTTACAGGGTTAGGGCCACAATATGAGAAAAATACTTTCAGGTAAGGTCTACTTTCGAGACTAAATAAAGGGATGCCACGGTATTACCTAACCTTTTATTTTTCTGAAACAAATAGAGCTACAGAACGATTTTCTTTCCAAAAAATACAATGTTCATGTTACCGAATACACTGCAAACTTCACAGTACCCGCATACATTCCCACATAATAGTTTATTCAAAAAGCCAAGAAAAACGCGCCATGTAATATTTGATTGGCGGTATGCAGTTGGTAGGTCCGCATGGCTCATGAATCCGTAATGAGGATGTAGGGAGCTGCATTTTGCGGTGTCCACCTCCCTTGGTGGCCTGGCACCCTGGTACTATCGGGGTCTTTTCCGCCTGACCATTTAAAAAAATTTTCGCTTAAATCATGCGAAGGCGCCGAGTCACGCCCCCTTAATGTTTGGGCCTATTAGGAAAGCGTCAACTTTGGCGCGCAAAATAACAATAACTCTCGTTTGGCGTGCGTCGTCAATGCGCTAGGCCGATTCGGTATCTTTTCATTCATTTTTTCTACACAAAGTCAACGGGGCGGGGCTAGAGAGCGTTTTTATGTTGCGAGTGCAAGCAAAAATGAGCTTAGTGGTGGTCAGGCGGGAGTGTCCTCGATAGTACATTCGCGCTGCGTTAAGTAGCTAGCTCTAACCTACTGAATATATACTCGGAATTTATTCCTTCTGCCACTTTACTTTGCGGTGTTTCCGCGAACGCTGTGTACTACATGAATATGAATACTGAGTTTCTATGTTTTATATTTTTGTTAGTTGTGTTGTGTGTACTGCAGTTTGTGTGCTAATAATACTAGGGGTGAGTTTTTAAGGTGAACCAATAAGTTTTTGTTTGCATTTTCTTTTTTTTACTTTCATACATACATAAGCTTACGCGAGGAGCTCGTGGTTAAATAATAACAGCCGCTCGGGTCGATCTTTAGGTTAAGCCGTGGTTGACTAGGTTGGTCTGTGGATGGGTGACCACCCATTACATACGGAGTTTCCTCCGTGCCTCGGAAAGCACGTTAAGCAGTTGGTCCCGGCTGTCATTTGTGATCTTTGGCAGTCGTTACAGGTTGTCAGTGGCCCAAAAAGTCTGGAAATCAGTCTTACCAAGGGGTATCGTATTACCCGGTAATAACTGGGTTGTGGAGGTCAGATAGGCAGTCGTTCCATGTAAAATACTGGTAGTCAGCTGCATCCGGTAAAACTGGAAGCCGACCCCAACATAGTTGGGAAAAGGCTAGGCAGATGAGATGTGTTGTGTGTACTGCAGTTTGTGTGCTAATAATAGGTACTAAGGGTGAGTTTTTAAGGTGAACCAATAAGATTTTTTTTGCATTTTTTTTATTTACCTTAATATATACATAAGCTTACGCTTTTTTGCTATGGGGGTAGACAGAAGATACAGATCGCCATCTGCTACGATCCTTAATTTTTTTTACAACGTGTAAATATCCAAACCACCTTGCTTGGCAGATGAATTGGTGGTGTATAGATGTTGGCTTATTTTGAAACAAAGCCCACGTTGACCCAGCTGGTCAGGTACCAACAACACAACAACAGCCCATATCGTCCACTGCTGGACAAAAGCCTCTCCCATGATGGTATGAATTTGCCGTAATCTCCACGCTTGGCAGGCGGATTGGAGATCGCAGTGATGAAAGACTAACAGAAAACGCTGCTGCCCATTCTCTGGTCTACGGAGGCGCAAGGAAATCTGCCTCAAGCATTAGTCGCCTTATACGACACCCGTGAGTGTAATGGGTTGGTTCTATTCTACTCTGCCGGATACCACACGGCTACAGTCAGGTGGTCAGGTATGTAACCATGTTTTTATTTTTCAGTTAACCTGAACTGCCCCACTACTGGGCCACCACCCATTCCTTCCACTTTTCTCGATATTGCGCCCCTTCTCGCCAATTAACGAGAAAGTAACCATACGAGTAAAATTGATGTAATAATTCATTTACCTTCACAAGGTTTCTGGTTAAAAATAGATCACTTTGCGACTTTCCGCTGGGTAGAAGAGGTAGGGTCAAGTTACTTCTACACTGAAAACATTACCTATTTTTATACTACCTAAGCTACGTTAGATAAACATGTTATCATCCTTTTTAATTTTGTTTTTCTTTCGCCTTTTTATTGGTACAATTACAAGTCAACATTATTAAGCGCTTACCCGAAATTCCATGACAAAATAGCGCCAAAAATACCTTAATTCATTTTGGTTAAATTTTAAACGTACACTACATCATATTCCGTGAAGGGAATATTTTGATCGGCGCAATTTTATGAGTGCGGCGATCTGAACGATCAATTTGCATCGTAATTAGGAGTTTGCTCTGTTTTAACACAAATTAGCTTCAACCGAATAGCCAGTTATATTCTGAAAGCAAACACGTGCGTCGTTTTATAGACCCATTGTTGTATTGGATTATGAGTTGAACAAATATATAATTTGAGAGCAACGTTACGTTATTTTTATATTGTTTTGTTAACAGGTTGTCGTTATTTTGTATTGATTCGATTGCTTTCAATGTACTTGTTGTGTTGGTAACCAAGAAACTAAAACAGAATTCCAAACATGGCAGGAAGTCTTTTCTATCTAGGGGGTGATAATTAGTGACTTCAGTCCCCTTTAAAGCGCTTCCCTTTCTTCAGATGAAAAATTCATATGGTTCGTTTCGGCTAAATACGAATCCCTTTTGACGAGTCATTTTTGATGAGTCCAGTGTGAGTGTTTGTTGGAGGTTTTCGATATTCCATATCTCTAGGGTATGAATGAGACCATACCTATCAAAGAATCAACTGGAATATGAATTATTTTTCGATTATATAATTTTTTTATTATGATTATATAATCCTATTTAACAACCATCCGCATATGGTGTTGTTTGCTGACGATACTTCTTTAATATTTAAAATAAACAGACGTGCCACTAATCTTGATGACGTAAATAACGCCCTACTGCAGGTCCACGATTGGTTTACCGCTAATAATTTAGTACTAAATGGGAAAAAAACTAAATGCATTAGATTTGCTCTACCAAATGTCAAAAGTAGTGATTGTGACATAATATTGAATCAAGAGAAACTAGAATTTGTCGATAAAACGGTTTTCTTGGGAATCACGCTCGACTCAAGGTTACAATGGGGTCCTCATCTAACATCTCTTGCAGGACGGCTAAGCTCAGCAGCATATGCTGTTAGAAAAATCCGTCAATTTACTGATGTTGATACCGCGAGGCTGGTCTATTTTAGTTATTTTCATAGTATTATGTCATACGGTATTTTACTATGGGGACGGGCTGCAGACATCGAGTCTATATTTATTCTGCAGAAAAGAGCCATCAGAGCCATTTATGAATTACGTAGACGCGATTCTCTAAGAGAACTGTTTAAGGAAATTAATATCATGACAGTACCTTGTCAATACATCTATGAAAACATCATGTACGTTAGAAAAAATCGGCATTTATTCAGTAAGAGAGGGGACAGACACCACTATAACACTAGAAATAGGGACCAACTAGTTCAGCCAGGTTTCAGGCTTGCTAAAGTGGATTCATCTTTCATGGGGTACTGTTTGAAATGTTACAATAAAATACCTCCCCACATTCTTCAACTGAATGAGACGAAATTTAAATCTTGTATAAAACGCACACTATGTAGGCAAGCATATTATAAGTTGGGGGATTACATTGATGATAAAAATGCTTGGCTAAATGCTGGTCCTGCTCCACAACCATAGGTGGGGGGGAGGGGGGCAAACTAATTGTTTGTACTGGACGGGCATTATTTGAGTCCATCGACACGTAAAGAAGAAGATGAAGAATTGATTCCCATGTTAATGTATTGTGGAAGCTGCAGAAGATTGTAAAAATATACTTGCATTGTATAGATTCCAGTTCATAATATTATATAATTGCATAGCACATGTGTGAGTACTTTGTACTGTTCAGCCACCATTTACATTTATTTATCTTTCATTGACTTGAATATGCCTTGGTGACTGAGAGAATGTCATGCTCACTTAAATGTCTCGCTGATGGTGGCGGGTGTGTCGGGTCATTTAGTTCCCTTCAATATGGTTGAGTTGAATGGCGCCGGTACATGCGTCATGTCTGTGAACGGGCGCTGTCAGTTGGGACTGGTCATCTCTTAGCTGCCAAGGTTTCTTTTTAATTACTTTATTCATACATTTTTAATCTAATCTTTCACTCTGGATGCTCTTAGTGTGCACGTCTTTCTACATCGTTCTCACATTTATGTATAATCTCAAAATTAATGATGTAACCAAGATTTTGTAACAATATTTTGATTTTAAAAGAGTGTCCATGGAGTTTCTTGCCCATTCTTCTCCATAGAGATCTACGCTAGGGAATGGGCAACTACAGTACTTTCTCAAGTTATTATGCCTTGTGACTGGGACTGTAGCTTTGATTTTCTTTTTTGTATTTTTGACTTTCAAAAGTGCCGTAATGGTCTAATTGAAATAAATGCTTTGAGTTTGAGTTTGAGTTTGAGTTTTCATTTTTTAAACAAAATAATTCGGCAGTCACGATTATTAATGTAAAACGTGAAAGATGACTATGTCTATTTTAAAAATGAGTGATTGATTTGAATGAAAATGAATTACTTGTATTTATCAATGAAACTTTAATTAGGTAATTACATATGATTGATGATATCATCGTAACTATGCATTTTTCGACCACATTTATAGGACTTTTCGTATATTTTTTTCAATAATATTACCCTAGAGTTATCTATACTACTATAGTAATATTATAAAGAGGTAACATATGTTTGTAAGTTTGTATGTTTGTAAGTTTGTATGTCCCCTACATACAAACGTAATCTCCGGAAGTAATGAACCAATTTTAAAAATTGTTCCACTGGTAGAAAGCTACATTATTCGTGAGTGCTATAGGCTATATTTTATTCCCGTACTCCCACGGGAACGGGAACTACGCGGGTGAAACCGCGGGACGTCATCAGATATAAAAAACACGTAGTATAAGATTCATAACATGTAATTTTACTTCGCAGCATTTCACCACTGTTTCATGAAGCTATAGTTCTATGACTACCGATATAAGCACATGGTTGTGTATAAATAATTGATACGTTATCTAATTAGTGACCACGTCAATTAGTGTCTCACTAAACTGTGGTTATTGTCACTAACGTGTCGAATTTGGACGATGCAATATGGAATACAGCTAAAATAAAACCAAAAAAATATTCAACGAAAGTAACGGTAGGTAAAGGTACTAAGGGCAAAAATAAAAATATTAAAGTTTCCTTGCTTTGCACGGGCTACTTGTAGCGATATTTACAAAAATCGAGATTACTGTATTTTATTTAAATTAAACAACTAGGGCGACTGCTGAGTACGAGGTCCTGGATTTTGATTCCCGGGTCGGCTGAAGTGTTGTTGGATTTTTTCATCAGGAATTTCTCAGTAGCAACCATGGAGTCTGGATTTGTGACCGGTTTATGGCAATAGGCTCGCTCCCTATTACATATGACTTAAAAGATAACTGGCGATAAATGTGGGTGTACTATTAGGTACAACTATGCCTAACCCTTCGCGAATAAGAGTAGTGAAAACTGAACATAAAAATCCGTTATGTACTTTAGAAGACCCACGCTAACACACATACATAAGTACACGAAAATCGAATTTCATTTATACCTGTATAAATGAAAGTCGATTTTCGTGTAAAAGATCTCATCACGAAGCCTTCAACCAAGCATTCTGTACATCAAACTAAGTAACTTTACGCAAAAATGATTGCTGGGACACTACTTTTTTTTTTTGGGATGAAAATCATGTTTTGTGGTAGAACTCAATGTAACGCACTCAATACATTATGCTGATGGATGGATTGAATAGTACGGGGGTCGTTGGAACGTTGATCTAAAACTTGTATTAAAAAGAGAACTTGTCAAAAAGTTGGAACTTTAACCCCCAATAAGTCCGTAACTAGCAGGTTCCCAGGTATGGTGTAGAACAAAAGAATTATCGCAATGATGAGGAGAACAAGTGCGTTTCGGCTTCGTTAAGAGGTGTTTAACACCCTTTATATTCACCATGGCTACGAAAAATATAGCAGAAAGAAAATGTCAGACGAGAGTACGTTGACTTGCACCCTTACACCATGGGGTTTTGTACACCGACCGACCGCTCCCAGCGACAATATTTAATTCCATATTCTCCTTCAAATTAATTTACTTTACAGAAGCCATCCAATAAACCCACGAACAAACAAAAAAGGTCTAAAAGATCAATTTCTCCTTTGCTGTTTATTCATCGACATCACAAAAGATAGAGCTTGTAGTTGTTAGCTTGACATGGAAATAGCTTGAAAATAAGTAATCTCTTGGGGCTATCGTGCTTAGTTGAGTACCTAGGTAATAGACTTTGTTTTCTTGATAAGAGCAACGGTATTATAATTGCCTACGTTCTTTTGGTTTCTGTGTTTTATCTTGGCAGCGTTGTATTGAAATTGGTTCTATAAAATATGGAGGGCCTCTCACTGTAGATAATTAGTACTTTTTTTTTTTTTTCGGATGGGAAATCATCAATTGACTCCTCCCACTCTGGGCGAAGCAGGAGGGAGTGTCCGACTTTTACAGACTAAAACCCATCCATGTTCCTTCATCGCCCTTTGTGTTCCGGGGCCACGGTATCTCTTTCGAACAGTCCCGCAACCCCAGCAGGCATCGGCCCTTGCGAGCCCCTTCCTATTGCTGACTCTCTTTGAGGCGCACGTGGAACACGAACGCGCCGTCGACACGGCCTGTCGTCATGAGACGTGCGGACGGCGAGCTAGCCCATAGCCCACCGTCCACAGGCCCGCGCCTACGGTGGCCGGGGGCCACGTGGTGGCCCCCGACGCCTGGGGCGTCTTCCGCGGCGGCCGGGACGCTGAGAGGTTCTCTCCCTCTCCCGTTCCGCCACCTCCTTCTCTAGCATTACTGCTTCGCAGAAGGAGGCAACCTACCAACCAACCTACCGCAGTGTCTCAAGACGAAAGTCTATGACCAGTGTGTGTTGCCAGTGATTACATACGGGACCGAAACGTGGTCGCTCACAATGGGCCTCATCAGAAAGCTTAAAGTCACCCAAAGGGCAATGGAGAGGGCTATGCTCGGAGTTTCCTTGCGCGATCGAATCAGAAATGAAGACATTCGCAAGAGAACAAAGGTTACCGACGTAGCCCGAAGAATTGCCAAACTTAAGTGGCAGTGGGCAGGGCACATTGCTCGCAGAACGGATGGCCGATGGGGCCGAAAAGTTCTGGAGTGGCGACCGCGAACCGGAAGACGTTGCGTTGGAAGGCCTCCCACTAGGTGGACCGATGACCTGGTGAAGGTTGCAGGAATCCGCTGGATGCGAGTCGCACGGGACCGGTCAATGTGGCGACACTTGGGGGAGGCCTATGTCCAGCAGTGGACGTCTTTCGGCTGAAATGATGAATGATGATGATGAGAAGGAGGTGACGGCGTCCCATTCCGTCTCGCTCCGGACCATGGCTTGCACCAGGGCTGGACGCGAGAGCTCGCCGCCGCCTATCGCCGCCGCCTATCGCCGCTTCGAGGACACGGCGGTGCTCCGCCCACGCGGGGCACACCTCCACCGTGTGCTCCACCGTGTCCTCCGGTCGATCCTCGCAGTGGAAACACCCGGGCGTTTCCTCCCGCCCGATTCGGTGCAGGAACCTCCCGAAAACACCGTGTCCGGTGAGGACCTGCGTCAGGCGGAAGGTGAGGACGCCGTGGCGTCTCTCAAGCCACTCCTCAAAGAGGGGACTTATCGCCACTATCGTGGCGTGCCCTGCGCGGGGTTGCGACAGTCGCTCTCTCCATGTCGCCATGAGATCCCGCCGGAAATCTGTCCGCTGAGCGATAATTTGTCGCGGCACCGGAGTTTCCCCCCGGCGTAGCGCCTCCGCGCGCCATTCATGCAGGCGCGCGAGGACTATCGCCTCCAGATCCCATGGCGGCAATCCGGCAAGGAGGCTCGCCGCCTCGCGGGCGATCGTGCGGTACCGCCGGGCCAGCCTAACGGCTACCACCTTTTGGGGCGCGTTCAGGTAGTGGGCGGCTCGCCGCCTCAATGAACGCGTCCCACCGGGGCCCCGTAAAGGGCCATGGACCGCACGACTCCCGCGTAGAGCCTCCGGCTGGAGGCGTTTGCCCCCCCCAGGTTGGGCAGGAGCCGCCTGAAGGCAGCCCCGGTCCGTTCCAGTTTGGGGGCCAAACGTCGGAAGTGCTCCACGAAGTTCCACCGGCAGTCGAGGACGAGACCTAGGTACTTCAACGTCGACTCGATACCGATGGATACCCCTCCTACCGTGAGTAAGGATCCCGGAGGTGGCGCATTCCGAGGCCCATGAAAGCACATGGCCTCGGACTTGTGCAGTGTCACCTCGAGACCCAGTTGCCGGATCCTCTCCACGACTATCGCAACCCCGCGTGTCATAGTTTTGGCCGCCACCTCGTGCGACCTCGCCTGTGCCAGCACCAGCGTGTCGTCTGCTTGATATTTGATATTTTTCTTTTGATATTTTTCGATGTTTTTGTAGTTGGATTTAAAAAATAAAATTAACGAAAGTAGGTATTCAATTAAGTTAAACTTACCTACTTATGTGGAGTTAATTCTAAATTATGTAGTCAATGATCTTGGTGCACGGTAAAACTCAAATGAGTTTATGTTGGCACCAACTTTAATGTATAAAGTGTGTGTATACTACTGAATAAATAAATAAATAAACCTTTCATCTTTTGATAAAAGTTTTCTATGCAAATGAAAATATTTTTATTTTCATCACCAGTTTTTTTTGTCTTACTTAAAAAAAAATGCTGCCCTTATATTAACATTTTGCGAGTTATGTCAATATTGTTACAAACAAACGAAATATCCACAAAAGTTTTTTGGAAAAAAATAATCAATTACCCTGCAAAAACGAACCTTTCCTTAAAATTAACCCCCAACCAGCCAAGTACTTACAAGTATGCCATTTTCTCCAATGAAAGGCCAAAGTATAAGGCTGAATAGTGCGTCTCCATCGCGGACTCTGATCCGAGTGGAGCCGGATGTCAACATTTGCTCATGCGATTTCACCCCCGGGGCCGGCCGGGAAATGACATGCGCCCTTTATTCCCGGGATCCCGGCCACTCTTTACTGCGCCGAGATGCAATTGCATGCAAAATTTCAAAGACACAGCCCCCAGTGAGATGAAGTAGCGAATTTGTAAGCTTCGTTTGTGTCCTTTTAATTTTTAAATTAGGTTCTCGTTTATTTTTTTTCGTTTTTATAGGTATCTGGAGAATACTGGCTGGTTTTTTAAAGTGTTGGTTTTTATATCTATTGGAACATTCTTTGGCGGTATAGGTACCTACGCTTTGGTTCGGTTATTTTTAAAATTCGATTGCTCTTATTTTGGGGCATAGTTATAACCAAGTTATAACCGTTTAAACTTTTGCTTCTATCTCTTTCTTATAGATAAACGGAATTTAGTATGGATTTTGTATGTCGATGCAGCGAATGACGTCATTCGCTGTATCGGATCTCTCTGTCTAATCAGCAGTTTCAAATGCTTATAACTTAGTATTTTTTATAGATATTAAAAAAATAGTTTCACTTTGCTATTTCCGATGTTAATACGCTTTGTTTAGAGTGATAAAAAAAATCATGCATGTAAGTACCCTATTGCCATGTTGGACCCGTTACACATCTTTTACCGACACTAACCAATTGGTTAATGCAGAATTGCTTCTCTATGAGCCATCTATCGTATTAAAACAAGCAAGCAAGCAAAGAGCAACCAATAGGCTATAGGCGGGAGAGAGCAGCGGAGTCCCAGTGGTGGCAGCCCCGGCCTACGAGCAGTACCGTCGTGGGTTTGAACCCAGGCAGGCGAATTAATTAGTGTAATTTATTTCATCACCACTGCTCTCAAAACGGTGAAGGAAAACATGCATCGTGAGGAAGCTGGCGTGTTCTAGAACCATAAAACTGAGACATGTGACTCCTACCAACCCGCACTGTCTATTATGTCCCAGCAGTGGGAACATTATAAGCTGTCTAGGCTGCTTTTGTCGGCGGCTATAGATATGTGCCCCGTTACTGGTTATGGAACACCACGTAGGTACATACTCGTACATCTAAACTAATATTATAAAGAGGAAAGATTTGTATTTTTGTGTATGTGTGTGTTTGTAATGAATAAATAATATTTAATAATCTTTAATCTTTTACTCTGGACGCTCTTAGTGTGCACGTCTTTCTACATCGTTCTCACATATATGTATAATCTCAAAATTAATTATGTAACCAAGATTTTGTAACAATATTTTGATTTTAAAAGAGTGTCCATGGAGTTTCTTGCCCGTTCTTCTCCATAGAGATTTACGCTAGGGAATGGGCACCTACAGTACTTTCTCAAGTTATTATGCCTTGTGACTGGGACTGTAGCTTTGATTTTCTTTTTTGTATTTTTGACATACAAAAGTCTAATTGAAATAAATGCTTTGAGTTTGGGTTTGGGAACGGGAACTACGCGGGTGGAACCACGTGATGTCCGCTAGTTACCTATAAAATAGGGAGTAGGTACTATACCTAAACCTTTGCAAGTTTCTTCAAGGAAGACAGGCGTCCATTAAAGTTAAAAACAAATATTAAAAACTTTAAATTCTAAAAACGCTAGCAATATCGTTCTAGTTATACCAAGAAACTATCAGTTTTACAACCGTAGCTATTTGTTCCCCGCTGAAGTATGATAGGAACAAAGGCTATTAAAACTAAAACTTCTATAAAACCTGGTTTACCTGAACACAGGAGAACGGCTTAGCATAAAATATTATTTTATATTGAAAACATGTGCTTGCGTTGAGATACTTGAGTTTTAAAACATTACTAAGTATTATATCGTCTGAATCGAACAATAAACAGTTTATTACGACCAATGAAAGGAGACTGGCGAGATTGCATGTAATTCGGGACCCAGTGATATAAGTAGCGTACATTGTGAAAACTTATGAATAGTTAAAGAACGACCTAAGACTAACAAAAAAGCAAATGGAAAGTAGGTTATAGAAGTTGGGAGAAAAAACCGGCCAAGTGCGAGTCGGACTCGCGCACGAAGGGTTCCGTACCAATTATTATAAAAAATCACGTTTGTTGTATGGGGGCCCCCCTTAAATATTAATTTTATTCTGTTTTTAGTATTTGTTGTTATAGCGGCAACAGAAATACATCATTTGTGAAAATTTCAACTGTCTAGCTGTCACGGTTCATGAGATACAGCCTGGTGACAGACAGACGGACAGACGGACAGACGGCAGACAGACGGACAGACAGCGAAGTCTTAGTAATAGGGTTCCGTTTTTACCCTTTGGGTACGGAACCCTAAAAATATATGAAAGGTAGAAAATTATAACCTACCTCAATGCACGGACTTATTGGTTATTATTTAGTAGTAGAATGGCATAAAATAGCTTTAATCCGTATTCCACGTAGCCGTTGAACACAAACAAACAATAGAATGATCCACAGACTATGTCCACAGATGAATTTGACACTTTTCTCAGTCGTAAAAGGTAAATGTCAAACGTTGCGTTCGGAAACTGCACGATGACTTATTTTTATATAAATTAAAATCATTCGTAACTTTTAATTCCCATCATTTAGTAACTCAATATTTTTATATAGAACTCTGATAAACTCTTTACTATAATTAATATAAACTAGACCGTGAACGGCGCTCCATTGATTTTTAAATTACGTGGGTCCAACCTCGCCATTCTTCTTTAAGATACTTTAAAACTGTGATTCCATGTCCTTCTTTTTCTTCAAACTTAGCCACTCAATGCTGAGTGGTAGGTCCAAATTTCACCACTTTTGGCCGGTTTTTGTTATGCCTCAGTGACGTCTATAAGCAAAATTACATATGGAATTGCTTTGTTGGACCCGTAACACATTTTTTACCGACACTAACCGATTGGTTGATACAAGTAGATTCCGAATTGGTTTTCTTTGAGCCATCTATCGTAATAATTTAATCGAGAACCTAACTATTCTTCAGGGACTCAGAATCTGCTGTCATAAGAAACATTGAAACTGTGTAACTCTATAGAGACATCAATAAGCCTGAGTAAAAACGCTCCCTAGTAAATAGCCAGTAATAAAACGTGTAACTCACAGTCAATACATTGAAATAACACCATCACTATGCACTTTGACGTGACGTATCGCCGGACAGTTGTCCCGAATCGAGTCCGACTTTATTTAACGTCACTGAAAATCGTGATGCACGTTTTCGCAAAGCGAGAGAGCGGGGGAGAGTGGGGGAGAGAGGAAAATGCGCGTCAACGGCCGAGGGGAGCAGAAATCACGACAGCAAACATTGACTTTAGACTTTTACTCTTTCACTCACTTAGCCTAACTCTCCCCGCTGCGCTGCAAATCACTCCACTAGAAACGAAGAGGAAGTTTTAAATTCTGAAATTTCTTTAAATAATTTAAAGCCGTCGGCTATGAATCGACTTAGTGAGTTATTGAATAGTTCGCGAACCCGTAATTGGGTTCATGTGTAACCTTTGTTCGATAGTTACTTGAATACCTAACTATACGTATAGTATGCACGTATCTATGAATTTATAGCTATAAATGAGTCGTAGTAATTGAATGGGTAAATTGCTGGTTCAGAGTATAAGACACAATAGGAAGGAATTGATATTTGAGAAGCTGTTTGCTATCTAAATGGCTTGCGAGGTCGATGGATAGATATTGAAGGTCAGGCAATGTTGCCATAGAGAAGGGTGAGTTCGCTGTTTATGGTTCTATTCATGGAAAAAACAAATAGATAACAGAAAAAGTCAAACTATAATAAAACGTCAACAAGACTTGAAAACTTAAAAAGAAACTTACACCACTATCACCAATCACACGATCGACTGCTTTCGAAACCAGCATAACTCATAATTAAGCACTTATTTGCCACCTGGCTACAGATCTACCAGTTATTCAAATATCGAAGTCAGCGATCTAATAGGTGGGGGGAGGGAATCACTCCTCTTGAATTACGGCGTGCATTTAATCTTTTCAGACGTTCTCAAATACTCGCTCATTAACCCGTGTAGCCACTTCAGACGTCCCCCGATTTGTTACCTTCGATGTGCTGATAGAATGAAAGAAAGCGCAGATTTGTGAACACACCACCTTATTTATCCTTCTTTTATTAACTTCAGGAATATTTTAAAAGGTGAAATGGACTTGTTTTTTTTTAAGATTAATAAGAGTTAAAGATTCCCTGTGGTCATTTGTTTCTTTGGGAACTTAGGCAGCTTAGACTAACTTAGACTAACTAACGGTTTGATGATGGTTTGCAAAATCGATATTGAAGCACTAATCCATAAAGACTTAAAGGCAGGAATACGCTGGGGCAAGGGCACCGGACTAGTTGGAAGGAATAGTAGAATATGTAAAACCAGATTTCCAAGCAGCAGAAGTAGACTTATTCTCATGGCATTAGACCTAAACTTTCAACAGTTTTTAAATCAAACACTAAGGGTGAATCTCCACTTGCCGGGGTTGCGGGACTGTTTGAAAGAGATACCGTGGCCCCGGAACACAAAGGGAGGGCGATGAAGGAACATGGATGGGTTTTAGTCAGTAAAAGTCTGACACTCCCTCCCGCTCCGCCCAGAGCAGGATGAGTCATTTGATGATTTCCCATCCGAAAAAAAAGGGTGAATCTCCAATAGATCGGTATTGATCTAAACCGCGTTAAATTGCTGTCAGTGTCATCATTGTTATTAATATTTGACACTGACAGGTCACGAACGCAGTTTAGGAATATTGATCGCGTTCAGTTTCAGTAGTGAAATACGCCTTAGAGCAGATAATATACCCCATATTGTCTCCCTCGTGTTATCTAAGTGCACCAGGTACACTTGTACCCGTACAGTGTGACAGGGGGTGCTATGGTGCAATGGTGTCCCTGTGCCGGATGACGTCATAGACTGATGTGGTTTAACTAACAAGGCCAACTAGCGATAGCCGACCGTCGGATTAACGTTTACTTACTCTTTAAACTGGGATTAAAAAGAAATATTCAGAGAAATCAGTAGTGCTCCAAGTGATGGACTTAGGCCGCGGTCCCACTATGTCGTGACGACAGATTATCGTGGAGGTGTCTACGACTTTTGCCAACTAAAAACAAACGAAAAATTAATCGTCACGATCATAGTGGGAACGCGGAGTTACGAGTTGGATGTCGTCGGTTCGAACCTAGGCAAGTGGCATTACTTTTTGCGATTTATTTAATCAAAACGTTGAACCGCTTGGACGGCTTGAAGAAATTAGAATGTCCAAGAATAAAAAATACGAAGACATGTGACATCTACCAACCCGCACTGGGCCTGCGTGTTGTATTACAACCCATTTTTTTTTAAAACGTGGCTCCTCAATTTGCATTTCTATTGTAGGTATCGTGGGTACGTTTACAAACATTTAAACACACATTCACAAAGAGCCAGTAACCAAGGTCCGAGTACCTATAGGTCTAGTAATAGTCTAGCAAAACTTAAAATGTCACAACCGGGATATCTTCCTTGAAGATATCCCGTAAGTGACATTTTAAGTTTAGTGAAAGCTTAAAACAGCGTTTAATGGTCTAGCAGTGGACTGATTGTTTTACAGTTGATTGACTGAAGATAGAACCTATCATTACATCATCAATGTTTTGAAACAGGGCGGCACGCCATGATTAGTTCGTCAACTGGCGAGTGAGAAACTCGCGAGTGTACACGAGTTGGCACCTTCTGATTTTATCTATATTTTTTGTCGTCAACTGACTCGCACAAAGTACAGTCAAATATAAATATTTTTTTTATATGTACTTGTTTTAAAGTCAAGTCGTAAATGTATCTTAAATTTAAAGTGGGTACATATTTTATACGTTTTATAAGAAGTTTTTGTAGCTGAATGTACATCTGACGCATTTTACGCCTGATTTTCAATCATCATCGCGAGTGCTTGCGAGTTGATGACCAAAAAAAAATTAAAATCACAGGTCACAGGTGACAACACGCGAACACTCGAGTTTCACAGTCGCCAGGTGACGAATAAGCCATGATGATTTATCATAACTTTCATACATTAGAAGTGGGCTAACTTGCGCACTTCTCACTAACATCAATGTTTCAAAATACAAAGTAGACAATGACAACTCTATATTCCTGGCATTGTTGTTGGAATTGCACATACAATAGTTTCGTGCGAGTAATATAACTACGTACCTAGTTATATACAAAGAAAACTTAGGACATATATTAGCAGCTTATTGTTCCGCCGTAGTTAGAAGATACAACTGTCAGAAGTGGTTTTATAATAGAACTTATAACTTGTTTGCTGTATTTTGTATTGTTGTAATGTTTAAACATTTTTCAGGTTTAACTTGTACCTTTCATAACGTAATATTATACTAAGACAGTTTTCAAAGGTGGATTCAAATTTTATACTTCCTACTACTCATGCCCTTTAACGTTACGACCCACTCCCCGTGAGAGGGCTCACACCTTGTTGGCCAGGTGTTCCAGCAGTGGGAACAGTATAGGCTGATTATTTTATGCTTATCAGCCGAAGTAATTGCCAAACTTAAGTGGCAGTGGGCAGGGCACATTGCTCGCAGAACGGATGGCCGATGGGGCTGAAAAGTTCTGGAGTGATGGCGACTGCGAATCGGAAGACGTTGCGTTGGAAGGCCTCCCACTAGGTGGACCGATGACCTGGTGAAGGTTGTGGGAATCCGCTGGATGCGAGTCGCACGGGACCGGTCAATGTGGCGACACTTGGGGGAGGCCTGTGTCCAGCAGTGGACGTCTTTCGGCTGAAATGATGATGATGATGAATCAGCCGACCGAGCCGGTTGCCGGATCAACCGGCTTTACATAAATCTACGTGTTATTATATTATGTAAAGCCAATAGAATAAATAGCCCATGATGTCCCATGATAACCCATCCTCTAAGAACCTTCCCGTATGAGAACACCGTAAGAAAGTACCTATATTCTTTGAAGAAAAACACAATCCTCCAAATTATTTCATGTTACGTATGACTAACACAAACAATTTCGCCAATACAAGCAATATTCAAAATTGAAAAACTTCGTTTTTGTTTTTATAAATGGCTTGTCGATTAAAACGTGCTCAGTTGTCGTGCTTGCGACAGTCGTTTGGTTGGTTATGGGTTTGATTCCTGGATTTTTTTTTACCAAAAAATCATCAGATCACAGTTAACATTTTTGAGCTTGTTGACGTTAATAGAATATAATAATAAGAATAAGAATAATTTATTTAAAAAGTAGGTATTACAAAAGTGTACATTTACGTGCAGTAGTGTTATTTCTGAAACAATTGTAGTGCTTATAAGTAAACTATAACTACAATGTACCGGATGACATTTTTTATCACTTTCAAAAAAATGGGTACATTATATTAGGTGAACGGAGTAGAAGCTTATAGCATACCTAGTTTTTTTAAATATATTTTACCACAGCTTAGAAAAAAAAATATCCATCATTGTAGTATTTAATAGTTGTAGTATTATTAATAATTTTGACATGATTAATGGTGATTTTGACATGATTAATGGTAATTTTGACATTATTGTTTTATGATTTTGACATTGTTAATAATTATATTTACAAAATTTTACGAAATATAATTATGTACTAACACTATCGTTTAAGATGTGTATGTACTACTAACAAATTTGATTGTATGATCTGTTATTATTACCTATTATTATAGTATAACGGTACTTATATCTTTTTTTTTAAATTTTTGTCTTCTTGTCTGTCTGTTTGTTCCCTCTAATCTCCGAAACGGGTGGACCGACTTTGACGGAACTCTTACTGGCAGTACCTACTACTTTTATTTTAGAAAAGGATTAGAATTACGTGCAAAATAATCCATGAAATTATTAACCAATTGCGATTCAAATATCCCAGTAACATTTGTATAATAATTCCACATGTACGGTGGTAACGGGCAACAGCTATTCTGCAATATAAGAAAGAAACTACCATTCCATTATATAGTAAACAAATTATAGTTAGGAGTGGTGTTAAGAATAGCTTTAGTACACTTGTGAGTGGCACGCGTGTATTTTATGTTTCTTTACTACGATAATGGCGGGAACGTCTTGAAATTAGTTTCGTTACTAGACAGAGGTGTCGATTCTGTTGTGCACAAACTAAACTTATTTTAGGCTATTGCTATCTTTTTCTCTTTAATAAAACAAGAAAGAGATGGACGTAATTTAGAGCTGTCAAATTTAGTTGGAACTAATATTTCCTTACAAATGAAGGGTGCACGTAAAAACATGTCGACTAAAAACACGGTGAAGCGCAAGGCATGAACTAGTTTGACATCTCTAACTTAGTTCATAGCTATAGCCGTCCTTTTCTCGCACTGCTTCACTGCACTGCGCACATAGGGTTCCGTACCATTATCTATACAACATTTGACAAAACGTTTGTTGTATGGGAGCCTCCCTTAAATATTTATTTAATTTTAATTAAACTATTTATTTTTAAAGTGAATATACAACTAAATATTCTGTGAATTTCAAGCGTCTAGCTATCACGGGGAGGGAAGTGGAAATTACGGTTTTTTCCTACTCCTCCGCTATACTTTTCTGATTAATTTCGTTGCGGGATCCATCATCTGCCTAGCCTTTTCCCAACTGTGTTGGGGTCGGCTTCCAGTTTTACCGGATGCAGCTGAATACCAGTATTTTATATGGAGCGACTGCCTATCTGACCTTTCTATCGTTGCGGGATCCAAGACAGTTAAATTAATTCTCTGGGACTTCGTCGAGCTTCATTGTCTCGGCGCTTTTCTGGTGGTCGCCACTGTTGATTCTGGCTTTCAGGAGTTACAGTGGTTTGGGAATAGTGTGGTGGGCTAGCTATCACGGTTCATGAGATACAGCCTGGTGACAGACAAACGGACAACGGACAGTGGAGTCTTAGTAATAGGATCCCGTTTTCACCCTTTGGGTACGGAACCCTAAAAAGATACAATTTTGAAAATAGACTTGATCTGGATTCAAAAAGAAAGGATCAGAAAATCTTGACTTACCACAGCGGTCTATTTAAAAAACCAAATAAAGCAAGGCAGGTAGATACTCATTAAATATTTTATGTATAATGGCTAAGCCATATTGCTTCAGTTTTCCATTAGGTAAACCTAGTTTTAAAAGCCTCAACCTCGATCTTTTACAAAGCCAACAAGATAATCCAATATTAAGTTTAATCTCTCATTTATCTACAAAAAGGTAAACGGCCGAAAATCTGAATTCGGAGCCTAGTGATGTTCCTATCTTACCTTCCGAGTTTCCGACTTATCGACCCACCCAACACTGCGACAAAAGCCGAGAGGTACGGTTGTCTAGCAAAACAATAAATATTTGAATATTTTAACGCCGAATTCTGATAAAGGGATGTAAATGACTAGCTTGTCCAATTTGCATTGAACAGATTAACGTCATAATCGTGCGATTCAATCAGCGATCCCGGGAACACTCTGGACAGGGGGCAGGGGGTGATGCCTGGGGGGTGAAGGGGGCACCAATGCCATTTAACGTGGATACTAATAACTTCAGATAAAATGCTAATTTTGTGTTCATTCGATTTGGGCGAAGAAGATAGGCGCGAATCGGGTGGACTGGTCGATCGGGTGTTGTGATGTTTAAGTTTCTCTTCTGGTTGTTCTTATTTGTAGTAACACATACATAGCATCGTGCTTGTGATCCCCAAAGGGTTAGACAGAGAGGTCCTTAATACTTTTTTTTTTTCGGATGGGAAATCATCAAATGACTCTTCCCGCTCTGGGCGGAGCAGGAGGGAGTGTCAGACTTTTACTGACTAAAACCCATCCATGTTCCTTCATCGCCCTTTGTGTTCCGGGGCCACGGTATCTCTTTCGAACAGTCCCGCAACCCCGGGGGTCCTTAATACTACACCAACATTTCATCAGTTATGTTTAAGTCCCATGGAATAGGGGGCAAGCCTATTGCCGGGCTCATATCCAGACTCCGTGGCTGCTACTGAGAAATTCCTGATAGAAAATCGCAATAACACTTTTCCCGACCCGGGACGATTCCCGGGTTCCTGGGTTCGATAACCCAGGACCTCATGATCAGCAGTGGCGCTTGCGCCAGTAGATCAACGAGGCATTCAGTATTTGTAGTAAGTAGTAAGTCGTTCTCCTTTAACATTTTAGGTTGTACAGCCGTGTTGTCCAGTAAATTTTTTTGCCAATGGACATTCAAACGTATTGATATAGAAATACGACCGTGGCGCGTCTTTCAATACAAATCTCTTTCGCGTCACGGCATGCCACAGGATAATTTTAAAGCATAGCAATTTATGTCGTATTTCTATATAGATACGTTTGATTGTCCATTGGTAAAAAATAAATCCCTTGCCATGCCGTCCCGGCCTACGTTCAGCTTTACTGGGCTGGAGAGGTCAGACGGGCATTCGCGTTATGTAAAATAATGCTATTCTATCCTGTTAAACTTGAAGCTGACCCCAATATCAGCTGAAAAAGATTCTCTTTTTAAACCACCACGGTGCGAATAACACAACCTCATAAGAGGCCGGCGACCGATGTGTAGTTCATACAAACAAACGTAATACCAAAATAATTTGTAAATCAAACATAGGTATTCTTAAGGTAGTGTGTATTTATTTAGATTGGATTACAGAATATCTATGTTCCCAAATACATATTTTGAAAGGACAGCGATATGAAGACGAGATATAAGGAATTTAAAATTTCTATAGAAAACTTATTTTCTTATCTCTTGTTTAAATCAGTGTCTATTCAAAATATATATTTGGGAACCTAGATATTCTGTATTCCAATCGCAATAAAGAAGGATAAGGTCGTGTGCTTCCATATGAATATGTTTGATTTACAAATTATTTTGGTAAATCTTTATCAATCTCAACGAATTACTAATCGCCACTTAACTTCCATAACAGCTAATATTTATGAAAAATAATAAAAAATCCCCGAACTCGATCGCCCTCAATCCAAGGGTAGCAATCCGATCCGAGTGAACGCTTGTCATATTGATTCAGAGACGTAAGTGAGTGTTTTCGGAAGCTACGATAAGGTGAAACGTGACTGCGGAACCCGTCGACGGACCAGGCGTGAGGCGTGTGGACCTTTATACTTTACACTCACAGAACCTTGTAAGGCCCTGCGTACCCTACAACCCCTGGTTGACTTACAACAATGCTCCAGTTTATAGGCATTTGCTTCAGAATAAGCCGTTCGATTCGAAACCGATTTTCGATATAGTCTTGCTTGAAACAGCGAAATAAATTGAATATGTCAGATGCATGATATGGAATTGCATTATTTTGCTTATGGGCAACGTTTTGGAATGTAGAAATGTTTTAAGAAGAATATTTTGCTAAAAGATTTGTTTTCTAATTCAATAATTACAAACACACTATGGGCCGCATCAGGAGGCTTAAAGTCACCCAAAGGGCAATGGAGAGGGCTATGCTCGGAGTTTCCTTGCGCGATCGAATCAGAAATTAAGACATCCGCAAGAGAACCAAGGTTACCGACGTAGCCCGAAGAATTGCCAAACTTAAGTGGCAGTGGGCAGGGCACATTGCTCGAATAACGGATGGCCGACGGGGCCGAAAAGTTCTGGAGTGGCGACCGCGAACCGGAAGACGTTGCGTTGGAATGCCTCCCACTAGGTGGACCGATGACCTGGTGAAGGTTGCGAGAATCCGCTGGAGGCGACACTTGGGGGAGGCCTATGTCCAGCAGTGGACGTCTTTCGGCTGAAATGATGATGATGACAAACAAATAGCCTGGCAAATTGGGTGATCAAGAAAGGTGAACTGAAAAAATGCTCAAATGCTGAGTACTAAGACACAACATACTAACATTTAAACATAATATTACTTTAATGCAATCAAATTCATAAACCTGGTGTTGACTAAAACATTGTCCTTGCAGAGAAAATAAACCGTGTTGCCTTATAACGTCTATTTATTAACAAACTTTTCTTTACGCATAAATAAATTTCCCACAATAAGTTTCGCGCCGGTGTCAAGACATTAATTTTATGATCCACGAAATCCTGGCTCTAAATTCGTAACCAAAGTTAGTGTTCGAAGCAATAATGTAACGGTAACTTAACACCGGAACTTTAAAAAAGGAACGTACAATAAATAAGAAAAGTACAAAAAAAGTGACAGTTAAGAGGTATACTTTTTGGAGTTCGTGAAGTAAAAAGGCGAGCTTTTGGAATTATAACTAGATTAATGTTCGGTGACTGGAACTACCCTGGTGAAACTTTGAAACTAAGTGGGAACAGAGTTTTGTATTATTTTTAAAGAACCGAAGCGCCTTCGGAATTCATTAGCTTGGAAAGTATTGAGGAAAAGTCTACTTCCAATATGTGCCGACGGACCTCAGCGACGACGAAGCGCAGCTCTAGAACCATAGATGACTAACATTTTCTTTTTTTTTATCATTTTTCTTCAACCCGTATACCCTCGTACCTTCCCTCCTTACTTTCAAACTAACACAAAGTAACGAACTTTAACTCTTAACAGAATATTTATTTGCGAAAAGGAAAACATATAACCTAAGTACACAATAAAACAAGAAAGTTTTTTGCTGAAGTATGAATTCTAGGAAGTTTTAAACGTTATTGTTTGCGTCTAATATAGCCGTTATGAAGAATTTGAAGGAGCTAGATTTTCGAAATATATTGTGTACTTACAGTCGTTATACGATTTATGTGTATGTAAGCTAAAAACTACTGTTATGTACGTAATAACGTAAGTAAATAGTTACTTTGTACATTGAGTAAACAAATATATCTTAATATTAATCTGTAATAGTACCTACGAGCCATAAAAGGGGGTGGAGGATATTAAGAAGATAAAATATGTTAGCGCAGCGCAAAGTCCATTTGTACTTTAGACCAGTTTGTACTTAGACCAGCTGCTTTTAGACCAGTTTGTACTTAGACCAGCTGCTTTTATACCACTTGCTAATAAGACGATTTTTGCTTTAGACCAGTTTGTACTTAGACCAGCTACTTTTTAGACAACTTGCTAATTATACGATTTTTGCTTTAGACCAGTTTGTACTTAGACCAGCTACTTTTTAGACCACTTGCTAATTAGGCAATTTTTGCTTTAGACCAGTTTGTACTTAGACCAGCTGCTTTTTAAACCGCTTGCTAATTAGACGAGTTTTGCTTTAGACCAGTTTGTACTTAGACCAGCTACTTTTTAGACCGCTTGTTAATTAGACCAGCTACTTTTTTAGACGAAATGATACTAACCCCTGTCTACGTGTAGGTACAGACGCCATATCAAGCTACCCGTAACTGTCCAATTTTCCCAATCAACTTTAGACGTAATGCTTTATAGATAAAGTTGAAAATATATTGACAGATTATAGTAGCTTGATGTCCTGGCGTCTGTACATCACTCAATATCAACTTACTAGGATGAATGAGGTTGTGGCAATGTAGCCCGATCGATGGAACACTAAAGGTTTTTTTTAAATAAATGTCTGTCGTGGCTTATTAAATTACATGTTATGCATTGTTTTACATAAGTGGTATGTAAGCAAAGTCAGACAGCTTCTGATTTGATTTTGAGCTTTTGTCTTAGAAAACCTTTTCGTATACAGGGTGTAAAAGACCTCATCACGAAGCCGTCAACCAAGCATTCTGTACATCAAACTAAGTAACTTGTGCTGATGGATGGATTGAATAGTACGGGGGTCTTGGAGGTGTTTAAAATAAAAACTTGTCAAAAAGTTGGATTTTTGACCCAAATATCTCCGTAACTAAAAGGATCCCAGGTATTATAGTGTAGAACAAAAAATTGATCGCAATGACGGGGAGAACAAGTGCCTTTCGGCTTCGTTATCAGGTGTTTTACACCTTTTATACCACATTAGGGATGATGACTGACTAAAAAATATGATTCTGTTTAGTCCGTCAGTTAGATTATCTAAAAATATTGGATACGTGTTTTGTGTTTTATTCAATTAATAAAAATTGACGAAGATAAAACGTGTCAAAGATCATGAGTGACGTGATCATGATGACGTCACAAGCCCCCGCTTGTGACGTCACATTTGAGTTAAAAACATACTTAGGTACCTACTTAGTGCATCTATATTTTTTTAAAGGATAGAAATAAAACATTTTAATAAGATACTGTCGCTAAAATCACTAGACCTGAAACAAACCCTACAATTATCAGAATTCTCAGCTTTCCATTTGGAAGGAAATGGATGCCTCAGAATAATGCATGCGCCAGTTGGAAGCTGATGCCCGTCAACAAGCCAGACAATAGCCAGCTACCTCTAAACTATTCAGGAAAGGAGACCGACTGATCTATTCCTAGAAAATGCCAAGATTTCATTATAAAGGTTTAGGTGAACAAGGATATCATGGCGCGTGGCAAAAATTGGAACTAACAACGCTATATTGTTTTCCTTCAAAGAAAAATTATAAATGTTGGAAGCTGATGCCCGTCAACAAGCCAGACAATAGCCAGCCACCTCTAAACTATTCAGGAAAGGAGACCGACTGATCTATTCCTAGAAAATGTCATTTCATTACAAAGGTTTAGGTGAACAAGGATATCATGGCGCGTTGCAAACATTGGAACTAACAACGCTATATTGCTTTCGTTCAAAGAAAAACCATAAATGTTTTAACGCCTCCCTGTCAACTTCATTCGAGAGTTGAAAGTTAGTTTTTTTTGCAGGCACGAAGGCACCAATGAATCCGATTCCTGCCAACTTAACTTCGGGAACAAGACACTCTCGTAGTCTACTGTAACCAAACTATGTATGTAGGTGCGACTAATTTTAATCTTATTCCACTAATCCTAATGACTGCAGCAGCACTTCAAAGTTATCTACTGTAATATCGTGAAACTTCCCTTAGCAAGCAATCTACATAATACTCACTCAGTACGTGTTAGTTATCATATCTTTAAACAATTGTTGTATTGCGATCAAGTCGGGAGCTGATATAGAAGTTAAACACAAGTTTGCATAATGTTCTTGTGCGGAGTTAGGCGGAGAGTGGAATCGCTCCTCATTAGGCAAATCGGATGGAGTTAGCTCAACCTATTAGCACAGTCAATGTTTGGCCAACCCATCACCCCGTCTCGTCACTCCGATAGCTGCGATCCGATAAACCATCTTTCAATTATCTTTTACACGTTTTGATTGACTTTCAACTTTAATTTCACCAAGGAATTTAATTAAAACCAAGCCAACATTATATTATATCGTAAACCGTTTCAGATCTTTGATGAGCTTAGTGGGTATTTAATTTGTAATCAGTAGGTATCTAACTCTCGTTACGAATAAATACCAGCTTAAGCGCTTAAGCGTTTACACAGAATATTTGTGAACAAACTTCTGTGTTAGATAGACTCGATTCTTGAAAGCTAACTTTACTGAATTATAAGCGAACTTTAATACCGGACACGAAGGTAAAAAGTTTATTTTAAATAACCATCAAAAGCGAACATTTTTCCGCGACTTTATGAAACGTTTCAGTAGATTTATGAATAAAACCTTTCAGGGCGGATGCGAGCCCGCAATGTAATTTAGGTCGTATAAGGAATAGAGCCGCAGCCTCCAAAATTAGACCGTTATCATTCCACCGCTGTCGCCGCTGAGATCACCAGTTATATGAGCCAATACACCGAACAGAATAAATTTGCTTTATACAGACAGTTGACCTTCATAACCGATATTGTTGCCTTTATACAAGAAAATATTTTGGAAATTCCCGACGTCCGCCCTCCGCACTCGGGTCTTGTGTCGTTTCTTTTTTTTAAAGTTATTTGCGCTGCAAAGCCGAAGCTACGAGTATATGAGAAAATTGGAAAAACCTTTAAAGGAATTGGGAGTACAGGGAAGCGTAGATTTATTAGACGTTGATTCATAATGGGATTTACTTTAAGATTATTTTTAACAAATTAATGGGCAGTGTATTTTTTGTTGATTTTTTTCTATAATAATACCAGTGATGACATATTTTCCTAGAAGTAAGACATACATGCAAAACGTCATCAAAGCTTTCTAGGAACTGTATAGCGAATGAAATCTCATCCGCACACACTGGCGATGATACCGCACGTCAGCGGCACGGCACGGCACGGGCACAGCGGCGCAGCGGAGGCCTTTGTCTCGACCTGCCCTTTTGTGAGAAATTCCAATTAATACGTTATACTTTTATGAGAAAAAAAACCATGTATCGATACACGCTCTGAAATTGGAACAATACCACACACCACTATTGTGTACCTGTCAAACGTTCACGGCCCAAAACTCATATTTGAAGCGACGGTTTGAACCTTCAGGAGTTTAAAATGTATCGTGTTATTCAGCGGAGACTGCTAGCATTACAGTACATTGCGCTCATTGGCCGCTTTCATGCGTAATTCATGTGCTACACGACGCATTCCAAATGTAATCCAACACGCGAACTGCCCACGGTACATTTTTCGCTAAGAAACTTCATTAAATTACTGAAGATTCAGTCAAGTAGATGTACACAATAACCAGTTTCCAACTTTCCATTGTATTTTAAGGAGCTTAGACAGAAAAGGATGTTAAATATGAAATCAATTGGAACGGACTTTTCCATTAATAAAGGAACTCGGGAAGAAAGGACGCCGTGTCCTCTCTAATTAGAAGTCGCGACTCGAATTTTCAATGCGTCTACCGGCGGTTTACTAATGGTGAACTGAAATAAAAGTTTATATTTACTGTGCGTGGCTTCTTTCTCTGAATGAATATTTATACTTTCTCTCTTCACTTTATTCACCTCAAAGCCAACAGCGCACCGGCTGAAGTTTTTACGGGTATACTTTTTATGGCGGAATTTTTCTTTGACTTTTCTTGATGTTCAGACTGAGCTGAAACGTGTTCCGGGATATGTTGCTCTCGGATACATTATTTTTATTATCTGCTGCTGTATTTACATATGTACGTATGTAGATGTGTGTAAGTACGTATTTCTATGTTTATATTCAGCAGTTTCAGTACAAAACAAAATAAAATGGAGGCCAAGTTAATTTGTTAAGGGAGGCTGTATATTAGCATGTGGGTGTGAAGCGACGTGGCGACGTGCGTCACATCGGGGGCCGTCACGTCGCCTCGCCAGCGGGGAATCATTTGTTAGAACAGCAATAAAGCGGAGGATTAGCAGCCGTCAGGAGGCGACAAACTTCCCAATAAGCCGCCGCCTTCCGGTACACCGCGACTCGCTTTACAAGAGTAATGATGCTTAATTTTAATGACGCGTCGCCGACCAGCGCGGCACAGGCCCGCCCACGCGCCCCGCCGCCGCCGCCCGCGACGCGCAACGCCCGGCCGCGCGTGACCCGACTGCACAACTAACACTGATATTGGAAGACTCAACGACGACGACCGAAAGTCTGACGATAAATTTAGTTATTACTTGTGAAAATAGACGGAAGGAGATCGCTAACTTGTCCTCGTGAGAAGATAATGGATCATTATGGGGGATGTTTTTAGTTACTTCACGAAAAAGGTCTCGTTAAAAGCCCCGTTATGTGAGGAGTTTTCGAATTGTATCCCGGAGTTTCCCGTTTAAACCAGAATTGACGATACAAATTTTGTTTTAGTGGTAAAAGTTTAGATTATATTTAGATCCCGTCCTACTAATCCGGCGTTTTATCACGCAAGTTTTTCCCGTTGTAAGTCTATCATCGTTTTAGGAAACGATACTATTGGAAAGAAATTTGAAACTTGTGCTATTAAGGAGGAACGTTTATAAAAACATTGTTCGACACTCTGAAATTTAATTATTTGCAAGAGGAAATTAAATTAAGGCTTCATTAATTTACTCATAATTTGCCAATTACACAACAGTCGGCAGGTCAACAGATCAAACGATGCGAGGTAACGTTCATATGTTAACAAAGTCAGATAATGTTTGTCATCGAAAATGTACCAATTTATTGAATCGGAACGTTTGGAATGAACATTTCGGGCGTGCAAACAACAGACTATATAAAATTAAAGACAGCCGACGGCGACACGCGGCGGCTCGCGGCTCGTCATCCATCCATCCGTCCGTCCGCGCTCAAAACTCGATGAATATTGTTTACAAATGCACCGCATCCATAACGAAAATATTTGGTTGATACCACCCAACTGATGTATCGATACTTTTCAATATTTCATCACGACGTAAATGGTTCTCGTGTTGTTAACTAGTTGGAAATGTTTGATTTGATTTAATAAATCATTTTGTGTGCGATATTGTCACGGTGATTGATACATTGTTTTTTCT
The DNA here is from genome assembly GCA_905147715.2 of Xestia xanthographa. Classification (NCBI taxonomy): domain Eukaryota; kingdom Metazoa; phylum Arthropoda; class Insecta; order Lepidoptera; family Noctuidae; genus Xestia; species Xestia xanthographa. The sequence goes on along the minus strand of LR990655.1, from coordinate 18,541,427 downwards.
TTTCGTTTATAAATACCGAGCTTGTTTTTTTCCCATACTAAAATACCTTTTCCTGAAGGCTATGTGATTAAGAGATTTAAAACACATATTGCTTGTTAGGCTTGACTTGCCTCATTGCATAAAATTGCCATACAACGGTACATCATATTTTCCTCACGACAATGCCATCTTTATCTCAAGGAAACTATAGTGAGACGAGTGTAGTCGACAGCAGTAAACGGTGGCAGGCAGGTAACAATATTTCCCACGGCAGCAAATTGAATAAACACATCACCGTGCGCCTTAAACGACGAAAAGACAAGTCCAATAACGGCGGGCACCGTAAGCGATAAATATCCTGCTATCTACCGCCGCCACGCTCAACATATTTATGCTATCCTAGTCAGCTTTACTAGCTCGCTTAAGATATTTGTTTTTCTCGGAATAATACAATTACAACAATGTTTTTGTTACGCATTAAATCCTCCAAGTTTCTTTTGCAAACTGCCTTTGTGCCTTCTGTTGATTTGATGAGTTTGGCACGGATTTGGGTCAATGTGCGTTTAGATGAAATCAATCTTTTTATTTGTTAAAATAACATTATGCTTGTGCTTGCCAAAATTAATAAAATTTTAAATAATAAACACACGAAATAATAAACTCATCATAAAATCATTTGACGCAAGCACGCACAGATGTAAGTACGTAAGTAATATACCAACATACGCTAAAAAAAGAGATTCCCCTTCGAGAGAATTCGTGCTAAAACTGACAAACACGCAGGAGGGCTCCTAATTTTCATATCGAAAAAACCAAAATGGCGTCGTTGTACACATGTTGTTGCGTGAATTTCTCTTAGGGTCACGTATTGGCATCGTCTAATACAATTTGTTCGGAGACGCGCGGCGCCCGCGGAATGCAAACACACCCGCGACACTTCATAACACATGACGATTATTCGCAATTTGTTGCCGGGACATGGGCGAAATAGAAAATATTTATGTGCCTCACATTATGTATAAAAGGCACGTTTCCTAAAAATATTAGGTACTTTTTATCTTCATATAGCATATTAAATTTTTTATCCAAATATATTTTCCCAAAAAGTTTTTCATGAAAAACGTGAAAAATTCGTCCGTAATCAAGATGGAAAAGCACACTTTGAAACGGAAATATTGTGGTAGGCTTTGATAAAGGTCAAGGAAATTCAGTAACTTTCCGGTACAAAAAATCGTCATCCTCAATCCGTGGAATAAAACCTCATCATTACCTTGTGCCGCTAATTTAACCACAAACAAACATGCTATTTTTAGAGAGACATCATCAGAACTGTAGAGAAAAACAATTTCCATTTTGGTTTTTGACGTGGGAAGATTTAATTTAGAAAGCGTTTAGCCAACAACATTTGCATACGTCGGTAACGAGTTGAGTACATCGATATTACTCTCGAATTATTAAGTCTTGGCGGCGTCCGCCCGCAAAGCAAACACATGAATAATAGCCATGAATACAGTAAAGTAGCGCGATGTGCACGGGCCAGGGATTATCGGAATTTATGTGGCAGTGTGTGACGCACCTCCCGCTTGTTCTGCGCGAAGAAAAATATTGTGGTCTGAGAGCTTAAATATTGATGGATTTATGGACGCTCTTAAAATTATGACAGGCTCAAGCCACCGGCAACTTTATTGAGTCTTATCTCGACGCTAGATTTATTGGTGTCTGCATCAAGTTTAGGGGAATCATTTTGTTGTTTTCACTTACGAGAGAATAAGAAAGTTGCCTTTGAAGGGTAGGTTATGTGCTTTAGATCTGTTACGGAACTCGAACTGAAACAACAAGTGCACTGAAACTGAAATAGTTTTATAGCAGCGAATGTTTTGTCAGGGATCTCGCGCAAATCTGTGTGTTTCGTAATGTTAGTTTATGTTCTTTGTCCCTGTATGTGTGCCTTTGTGACTCGTACACGCGGTAAACAACAAAATCTTCGATATACAAGATTCCGCCGAGGTATTTGACATTATGCGAGTCTTGTTTCAGATATTCATACAAGATACAACAATATATTTCCCCAGCAGGTAATAGTGAAATGTGATTGTGTAAATCTCAAAATGGCTCCTGTGAACTTATTGTCAGTATAGAAAATGTACCGACGACGTCGAGCCAGCCATTGTACATTCATACGTCTGACGAGCAACAAAAGAAAATATTTTCTGAAAGAGTACTCCCAAACTAAATCATTTGAAGCAAGAATATAAGTTGCGAGTATCAGACAGATGGCGCAACTTGAGGTGCGAATAAAGTTTGAGTGGAAAAACTTATTCCTCCGCGGATCGTCAGCGGGGCGCAGTCTGTGCCCCCGGGACACCTTTAACAATTTGTAAGTTATTTATTGCTGCCAAGAAATATCATTAACCCTTTTAAATTTAACAGCTTTAGACAAACTTCTGTTTGCCACAGGTATTTAATGAACAGTTCACGGAGGGGTGCATTTAGTTTGTAGGAAGTGATTCCGCTATCAACATGTTTGCGACACTACTATAAAGTACAATAGTACCATCTGCCCCAAAACTAATATAACTTTTCCAACTATTCGTTACATTCTAAATATTTCTGAGTAATCGTCAAGTTGGCTCGTTCCGAACAAAGTTGGCGGGGTTATTTCAACTAAACTAAACTATTACTTATGAAAACTGAGTTAACATGCAAATCTTCGTCCATTCCGAGAGGATCTTGCTTACGTAAGCGCTGTTTAATACTTCGCGCATACTTATACTTTTCTTTCTTTTTAAGTCCTTCCAAAATTAAGATTTTACGACACAAAAATGGTAACCGGGTGCTGAGGTTGCTCATCTCGCAGCGTTATCCAACTTCTGCAGTGTTATACGTAGCACTACTTTATTATAGAGTTATGAGCAAGTAGTTGGGTTCAGAAGAGGTACTTTTTAAATATTATGATTTTCCGACCTATTGACACCAGCCATTCGGCTTTTAAGAACTAGTCGTGTGCATTTTCCAGTCTGTTCATGCATGAAATGATGGCGCGATTATAGATGCACACTAAAGAGTTTTCAGTGCCTATAATGTTACCACAATGAGGGATTTTCTTTTTAGCTGTTCCCTAGTCGCTGGATAGATGGTGCTAGGAGTAAGTATGCTAATGCAAGGAACGGAACCTAAAAAAACTGATTTTAACAAAGCGCGAGAAATGTAGGTTATATTCGGAAGGTTAAGCAAATGAAAGTGTCAGTCAACGAGAGTATGTGACGTGACACAATGTTTTTTTTTTCAAGCGTTTTGGCTTTGGCACCAACTATCATAGTAAGTTCAACGCCATCTATAGAGTTCTTGGAAACTAAGTTTTTTTTTAAAACCTCAAAAGGAAAACCTCTCACTGAGAGGAGAATACCGGTGCTTGATTTAATTTGTTAGTCAGTCCTCACGATGATCACGGGAAAGTAGATTTTTGGAATTTTATTTGTTGTTTCTTTGATTTTTGTTCTTAAAATTGTGACTTTATAGTTGATGGAGAATTGACTCATTTAGTCAATTTAGGTATAACCTAGACCTGCTATCGACAATCAATGGGAAATAAGTCGCAACCTAACTGTATGATAACCTCATGATTATAGGCTACGTTTTAATCTGAAACTAACCAGTCCATCTTAATGGATTGCCCACCATTTTCCGATTCAAACTACACAGCTAAGCAATCACAAACACAATTACGTTTCCCTAAAACGGTAGTCAATAAAAACACCTTGAAATAATTCACGGAAAAGAATAGTTATTAATTAAATTACCTACACTTTAAACGAAAATTAAATAAGCATTTTCAATCGTGTTTCATTGTGGAACAACGATATACATGACGAAATATTTAGATCAGACGAGCGAATAGTTAGTTACGGGGTACCGCAAGGGAGTGTGTTGGGTCCTTTACTGTTTATTTTATATATTAATAACTTACCCAAATGCATGGGACAACCATTGACCCTATTTGCAGATGATATTACCGTGACAATACCCTAAAAAAGTGTAGATACATACGAAAATGACATTAATATTTCTTTTAAATCGATTATAAAATGGTTGGACGAAAATAACTTAAGAATAAATATAAGCAAAACAAAAATATTACATTCTAGCCAACGCATGCCAGATAGGAGCAATCTGCATGTTCAATACAATAATGATAGGGTTAACGATGTGGTAAGCACTAAATTTCTAGGGCTAGAAATGGGAAAAAAACTTAGTTGGAAGCAACACATAGAGTAACTTAACACTAAGCACATCCGCTTACGCTTTATATACCTGCGCACTCCTGACTGCTTATCATGGTTTAGTCGAATGCCACTTACGATACGGCGTTATCTTTTGGGGCAGCTCCACCGATAGAGTAACTGCTTTCAAAGCTCAGAAAAGATGCATACGGTCCTTTTTAAAACTGCAAACTACTGATAGCTGCGTGCCATATTTTAAACAGCATAATTAGCATCACAGCATATTTTAGAAATGGCAGTGTTTGTAAAGTGTGTAAACGATCAGGGTTAAAACCCTGATCGTTTTGACCGCATAGGTGACATCTTTCCACGAAATAGGCGTGATAATAGTAGGCTGTGTCTCCCTGGTGTGAGAACGACTTAAATGCGCAAAAGTGTCTGCTACATGGCGCCAGTCTTATATAACAAAATACCGAGGACTTGGTAAGAACTAAACTTGACGTTATTTAAAAAAACTTCGAAATTTTTAAATAGGCAAAGCGTGCGACGGAATTTTTAATCGCAAATAATTTAAGCCCGGAATCACCCACTGTTGGGTAGATATAGCCTCCACTTTCTTCTGTCATTCTTCTCTGTTCTGTGCGTCCCTTCTCCATTTAGGGCTCCCGCGATTAAAGGCGCGTTGGGTTGATGATATCGTCAACCCAACGCGCTTTTAGACAGTTAATCGCAGGATGATGCTGGATTTAGTTTTCCTGAAGAAGCTAGTAACGGGCTCTTTGTACTGTCCCGATTTGCTGAGCAGGGTCTTATTCCATGTGCCACGTAATCTGCCAAGAAGTTCTAATAGGACACTTTTCTGTATTCCAAGATGTCACACCAACTTGAGGCAAATAAGGCGCGCGGATCTCTACTCTAGTCAAATATTTACCTAATCTTATACAACATTTTTTTTATCTTTAATAAAATAATTTGATCAATTCTAATTCTAATTTAATATAATTTAGTCTAATTTAATAAATTCTAATTTAATTTATTCTAATTTAATATATTCTAATTTCATTTAATCTATGTTATTTATTTTAATTTAAGTAATTAAGTGTATTCTGCATATTTTTCCAAACTATTCTTGTTTGAATTAATGATTTAATTGTATATTTTTCTGCGCATAATGTAGTGCATGCTGTGCTTTTCTGTAAGTGATGAGGCGCTTAGACTTTAGTTTAAATTGTACAAATTATAATGTAACAGTGTACTCATTGTTGAGAAGCCTTATAATAAATAAATAATATGATATTGAATTTGCTTAAAAATGCCACGAGGTCGGACTTCAGCACAAATTATTGCCAAATATTGTTCGATTCTAATTGCCCGTGTAAGTATCTACACCTTAACTTAGTCAAACAGAGCCGATCTCTTTTAAATCCCTTCAGTATTTTCAGGAGCCATTACTCTGTTTTTATTTCCTAACCGGCTTTAATGAATGCAAGGACTAATTTCTGTGAGTACCATAAGTCTACTACTTAAGCTCATAAGTTCTCGTGTGATATTTCACTTTTGCTTAGTTTTTCAGTTTTACTTTGATGGTTTTAATTATGTGTTTTGCTCTCCTTGATGTTTTTGGCAAACATAAATAATTTGGAGAAAGGGTTTTTTTTGGTGGTTTTGTATGATTTATGAAAAGCGAATGTTTGATGACAATCTTAATGAACATAATATTTGTAAGGACCTGAGAGAACGAGCTCTGCTGCGGGACTATTCGAAAGAGATACCGTGGCCCCGGAACTCAAAGGGCGATGAAGGAACATGGATGGGTTTTAGTCAGTAAAAGTCTGACACTCCCTCCTGCTCCGCTCAGAGCGGGATGAGTCATTTGATGATTGCCCATCCGAAAAAAAAGGGACCGAGCTCTACTCGGGTGAAAATAGAGAAAAAGAATTTTCCCAGATATGACCTACCTAAATCGATTTTTTCCTCCGTAAAAAGCGTTTTACGGAGGAAAAAATCGATTTAGGTAGGTCATAAGCATAATAATCATAATATAACGTCATAATATAGCGATATTGAACGTGATTACGAATAAAATACAAATATTGCTCATTTCATAGTATAGAATTATAGTGCAGTTTACAAAGTCCGTCATTGTCGCCTTTGTCTATTTATATTTATTAGGTAGAAATTAAAGTTGCTAAAGTCTTAACTGTCTGTGTGACCGCGTTGTCCTACTAAATAACTAAATGGATTTTAATGTGATTTTCACAGTCTTTTAAAGAATTAACCCCAGAAAGTTTATGTGAAAGTGTGTGATTAAGTTACATAAAGTAAAGAAATCTCGATGTTTCGTCAGGTCGTAAAAAGCGCGCGACCGGGCCGCAAGTAGGTTATGAAAAACATCTTTAGGTCGGTAGAAAACTCACGTGATTTTACCTAATTAGTTAATTAATCACCGACTGTTCAAACATATTTTACACCATTAATAATAATACAATTTAACTTCACAAACTAACAAAGAAAACACATTTAATTTTAGAGTTCTCTATGGTTCCTAGGTTACCACGAAATATAGCACTCCCTAATAGTTCATTAAATCAGAAATTTTACAAGAAATATTAAACTTAAGTAGGGTGGCTCACGCTACGAATTTAGTGCGGGGCAAATTCATGGGTTGGTTAATGCACGCCATGCCATAGCTGAACATGCAATGCACCATACGGCTATATAGTCACTTGCTAAATAGCTGCATTTTTAAGTAGATGGTAATAGCCTAATAACAAATGTCACGATTGCAGTAAACAGCCTTGGGATAAGGGATTGGCAAGTACATAGTGTGAAGGCCAATACCTAGCCGAGTGGACGTGACGAACTGCACAAGTAATCCAATACATCGATCAAAGGTAGTTGAAGAACATCATATAGTTTTAAGTTAGTAAGAGTCTGCCCGACGATGTGTGGGACAAAATAAGCCCTGACGCAGCCAGAAAGCAACGCGGTAGACCTCGCAGGAGATGGCGGGAAGAGCTGGTCAAAACCAACGACCAGTGGTCTACATTCGTCCGGGATCGACGCATTTGGAAGTCATGGGGAGAGGCCTTTACCCAGCAGTGGGATTGAGTCAGACAAACCTCTCCACCTGCCCCAGGGCGAGAAGAAATCCAAGAGAATTTCACTATTAAAGAAAAATACCATTTTTTTACAAGGGAGGTATTTGGTGTCAAACAAGACTTCATACCACTCACTGGTGCCGATTCCCTTGTTTACAAACTAAACCAAATTTAAGTTCAGTGCATCTTTTTCTTTCTATTTCATTAAGAAAAGGGCAGAAGATAAATTTTAGTTATGTTCTGTCAAATTAATCAGCCTCATACAAGTTTTAGACGCGATTAAAAAGTTGACTACTAAAATTACATCAAATTACGTCAGGTTCTGACTAATTTGACAGGATTAAACTAATATTTATCTTCTGTCCTTTTCATAATGAAATAGAAAGAAAAAGATGCATTCAACTTAAATTTAGTTTAGTTTGTGAACAAGGGAATCGGCACCATTACCTAGCCGAGTGGACGTGACGAACTGCACAAGTAATCTAAGGTTGTTGAAGAACATCATGTAGTTTTAAGTTAGTAAGAGTCTGCCCGACAATATGTGGGGTAAAATAAGCCCTGACGCAGCCAGAAAGCAACCTCGCAGGAGATGGCGGGAAGAGCTGGTCAAAACCAACGACCAGTGGTCTACATTCGTCCGGGATCGACGCATTTGGATTTTACCCATCAGTTGAATGACACAGGCTAACAGTAAGAGTCTGACAAACCTCTCCACCTGCCCCGGGGCGGAGGAAATCCAAGAGAATTTCACTATTATTTTACGAAGTAGGTATTTGGTGTCAAACAAGACTTCATACCACTCCCTGTCGGACACCGTAAAAACAGAAGAATTAGGTACTAATTTAAGTGCGTTGCATTTGCATTACTTATGACAAAGTCTCATGAGGGAATTAAGCCTATGGCATTAAGTCCGCCTCTGTACTTTGTGCTTGAAGTGTTAAATAAATAAATAAATACATTAAAATAGGCTTATAAATAGCTATTTATTACGAATATAAATATTCCTAACATAACATTCGATATTGAAATAGTCTAACCCGGAAATGGCACCCCGATCACACCGCTCGGTAAGTTCCGGAGGACTTATTGTTGCTATTAATTATAATTGGCATTTCGTAGACATGCTATGGAAATTAACGCAATTTTATTAGCAATGCCGTCTTTATGGGCAGCCATAAAAGTATAGTGCGTTCCAATTATTATCAAAAGCCTAATTAATTGTTAGTTACATCATGAAGTAGCTTAAACAGCCTGGTTTGATGGTCTACTAGTCACATGCGCTACTGATAAACGCTGCTATTTGGGCAAAGTGTTATTGGGTTATTCTTTATCTGACGAAATAAGGGGCTGTATTCACGAGCGAGAGAGTCGCGGCGATATTATCGTCCTTGCCACGTTTTTCTATACACTCACTTTTGGGCCGTCTCCACGAGCGAGAGAATCGCGGTGATATTTTCGTATAGAAATACGTTGAATCACCGCGATTCTTTCGCTCGTGGAGGCGGCCCCTAAGACTTCTTCCTAGCGTGTCGATGACGATCTAAATTGTGTCGGCCCAGAACTGAGCTACTAGCTCGGCGCTTTTGGTCGCGTCCATCAGTTCCTGTAGTGAACAAACAACAGGACACGCAGGATACGATATTAAGTGCCCCATCGTTTGTGGAACAGCATCACATTTACATTCCAGGGCAGAGTCATTAATGAATCTCCACCAGTGCAGGTTTTCCTTGCTGCGGACACCTGGGTCCGGAGTCTATTTAAAGACTTTCAGGTTAGTCATGTCCATGTGGGAGATTTAAATAAGACTGCACTGCAGGTACGGTCAACCACATTTTAAAACAAATTATTATATTATATTTATTTTTTCATTTTTAGTTGTTTCCAAACAAATATTTGCCATGAATTCATTTTACATTGTTAACATATCATGATAATAGACTTACCCCCAATAAATGGAACTAAACATACCTAACTGTCGAAATCTGGGTCTATTGCAAACATCTGCGTACATCAGAGCATACAGGTGTGATGTTACGTCATGATGTTGTATAAACATCCAAGCGATTACAGCAATCACGGCAGATTTGCCGTCTATTTTTGAAGAGTTCCATTGTATATCTCCAAAGATCAGCATCAGATGTTCACAAAATTGGGAACACACGGGAAGCACCAGCTTTCAAATAAAAAAAGAACTATCAAAATCGGTTTACCCAGTTGAAAGTTCTGAGATAACAAAAACAAAAAAAAAAATACCGTCGAATTGAGAACCTCCTCTTTTTGGAAGTCGGTTGAAAATAAAATGTAAACCAAATATCTTGTTCTTGTTGTTTTTTTTTTTTCTCTTTGTTTATTTTTTTATTTTTACTATTTGTAAGTACTGTTAATTTAACCATTTTTATTTGTGTTTTGTCCTGTGCGGGCTAATAAATGCTTTTTCTTTCTTTCTTTCGACCGTAGATTTCTTCAGCCAAACTCTTCAGGGATTATAGGTCTAATGTTACAAAATGAATTTATGATAATATTTTAACTACACTCTGTCCTATAATACAAATTATTATAGAATATAATTTACAGGGCTGCCCCATGGTAAGAGCATTATACTGAATAATTTTCTACGTAAAAATAATTAACCCAATTAAGTGAAAGTACGTCGTGAACCTTGGGGGAGGCGCTATGGCTGTTTTTTTTTTATGTATGTAGCCATATATTGGCCAACCATTTAAAAAGTTCAGCCATTTAAGGGCCTATACTACCTCAAATTAGCAACTCTATTTGTGGTGGTTCAAACTTCGTTTAAAATACTGTTAGAATAACGTTCTAATCAGCTTGCACTACAAAGCGGTTGTAACGTCAGTCACTGCAAGCCAAATAGTGCGAAACGAGTGGTTTTTATTCTTTATAAAATGAAATTTTCGTCTTTTAGAAAAAATTAAAAACACACGACCTGTTTTATAGTTAGTTCAGTTAGTATGCAAAGTTTCATGATCTAATTTGAAGTACTTTTTGAATACCAGCGGTTTATTGTTCGATTTGGAGGTAACTTTGGATTTTTTTTTATCGAGAAAAGTTTATTGAATCGTGTTTTCGCCAAACATAGGACTTAACATTAATCCTCAACTTTACCATATATACTTAACTTTACTTTAACTTTTTCAAAATTAATGCTACAGTATTTTAGGCGTGCTAAGCCATTTGAGGTAGTATAGGCCCATAAAGGTAAACGAGAAGAGGTCGGTAGGCAACAAAAGGCTCGGTGTCCTTTTTTAAAGTCCGGAAAGACAAAGAAGAGCTTGAAGAATACCACTTATACACTGGACTGCACAACTAAGTACTACACTTTTAATTTATTTTTTGGAAACTATGGAAGTTAGAGATTTAAAATAAAAAAGAACGTTTTATAGCATTTTTTATCAGCTTTACTATTTTTTAGGTACAAAATTAAACTCTTTTTCGAGTCCTGTTTGTTTCGAAAGTATATATTGTGTACTTAAAAAGTTATTGCAATTTTAAAAGTGTGATACTTATTTTTGCAGGCCAGTGTACTTTGGGTATTTCAGTTCAGAAGGAACGTGTCTAATTTCAGCCAAGATCGACTAAGTGGTTAAAGTAGGATACATCATATTATCACGCCTGCAATACCCGAAGTGTCAGGCAAAGGTGTTTCTAATAGTACACCCCGCTAGTTATGTTTAAGTTCCATGTAATAGTTGGTGAGCCTATTACCAATAACTGAACACAAAAACAGATCCCGTGGCTACTACTGTAAAATATCTGATGGAAAAACCCAACAACACTTTGTCCGACCTGGGAATCGAAGCCAGGACCTCAAGCTCAGCAGTCGCAGTTGCGACCACTAGACCAATGAAGAAGTCAGCCAGTTCAATTAGGATACATCCTAATAATTATACAGGGTGTAAACAACCTCATCACGAAGCCGTCAACCAAGCATTCTGTACATCAAAATAAGTAACTTTACGCAAAAATTATTGCTGGGAAACGACTTTTCATTTTGTGGTGAAAAATCATGTTTTGTGGTAGAACTCAATGTAACTCACTCAAAACATTGTGCTGATGGATGGATTGAATAGTAAGGGGGTCGTGGAGATGTTTAAAGTACAAAAACTAACATAAAAAAAAAAATTGTCAAAAAGTCGGAACTTTGACCCCCAATGTCTCCGTAACTAGAAGGTTCCCAGGTATGGAGTAGGACAAAAAATATGCTCGCAATGACGGGGAGAACAAGTGCCTTTCGGCTTCGTTAAGAGGTTTTTTACACCCTTTAGTTAGGATCTCAAAAAAGATCCGCATGTGCTGACGAAGAAAACAAAATAATTCAATAGAATAATGAGCACAAGCACTTGAGCAGAGAGCAGCTTCCACAGATTACATACAAACGCAGTCAGTACATAATGGACGTCTTAAGAACTATCCTGCAAAACTAATTCACTTTATTCACTTACTTTGTGCAGTAAAATAAACGCTCTTTTACTACAGACTTTCTCATTTCCTATACTAACAGATGAAAATAATAAATGCAAATATAAAAGTTGGCATTTCTTAACCAAAGTGCTATTTAAAGTAACTCGTTTAAGTGAGGTGAAGTCTGCTCACAAAATAGGTTTAATGTCGACCACGACCGATTTGATTAAGTTAAATTTCTGGCAAGTTTTGAACGGTACTTGTTAAGAAGTACAATTGTAAATTTTAAATTGTGAATTAATTTAATATACGCCGCCGACAAGTTGACGGACGTAATTAACGGGATTAGCTACGTTTCTTCGGTTTTAAATTTGTTTAAACTTATGATTTTACGGAATAATAATAGACCTACTGACTGGTTTCGGTAATGGCGGCGCACCGTCGGACTGACAAATCATAGGTCTCGAATCCGAACCCAAGATACGCTTCGCTGATTTTTCGGATTCATGTGCGTAATGTATAATTGCAGTACACTTGCTTCGGTGAAGGAAAACATCGTCAGGAAACCAGCATGCCTGAAAGATATTTCATGACGGCATGTAAAGCCAAGTCAGTGGCCATTTTTTTTTCTTTTTGGGATGGGAAATCATCAAATGACTCCTCCCGCTCTGAACGGAGCAGGAGGGAGTGTCAGACTTTTGCTGACTAAAACCCATCCATGTTCCTTCATCGCCCTTTGTGTTCCGGGGCCACGGTATCTCTTTCGAACAGTCCCGCAACCCAGGCAGGCATAAAAATTCTGACACCAAAACCTAAAGAAAGATAGTCCAATGGGACTGCTATTTGACAGGACGGGAACGAGATCTGGCGCAGAACAAACAGAAGATCTGACGAAATATAGCACTCCTTCTTTGATTACTCTTAATTTCTTTTCTAAGTTTTTCATCATCATCATCATCATCAGCCTTTTTAATTTGCCCAGTGCTGGTACATGGCCTCCTCTCAATGAGAGGGAATGGGCTATAATCCACCACGCCGGCCCCGGATTGGTAGATGCCACAATGACTTCGAATTTTTGGTTCTAGCACATGCCGGTTTCCTCATGATGTTTTCCTTCACCGTTTTGAGAGCAGTGGTGATGAAATCAATGACACAAAGTAATGCGCCTGTCTGGGGTCAAACCCACGACTTACTGTTCGTAAGTCGGGGGCGCCACCACTGGCCCACCGCTGCTATGTTTTTCAGTTTTTAATTACACTTAATTTCTTTGTTCTTACCTTAATTCACAAATTTTGTAAATAATCACATTTTGCATATTAATTTGTTATTTTCAATGTTATTAATTTTTTATTTTTATTTTGTAATCAAGTGCTAATTAATCCAAGCTATTTTTCTTGCGCTAGAAGAACATTGTAATTTGTTTTAACTTGTGTTTTGTCTGGGTCACCAAGATACAGGCTGTGCCTAGTTTGGGACCCGCTGTTAATCCTGTCAGTATTCTGTTGCTAGCTAATAAAATGAATTTGAATTATTGGTTTTGGAAAACAAGATTTTCAACTTCATATATTATGTAATCTAAGGGTTATATGTATCCTTAGGTTTATATCCAAAATAATATCTAGGTCAAAGCCTTCCAGGATACCAAAGATATGTCTATAAGTTATTTACTTACCTCGTATCACCCAGCGTAGTGTCAACAGAACGTCAGATAGATTATCGCCTTACCTGAAACCAACAGAAAAGTATTTTAATATAAAAAAACTCAGATTTCTAAAATAAACACACATAAAAACTTTTGACATTTATTGTACAGAGAACGTTTGAGCATTTGATAAAATTGAGTTTATTAAGAAAAATAAAGAAAGTTAAAATCTTTTCACACGATGAGGAAAATTGGGGATTAAAAAACTGGAAACCGATAAAATATAAAAAGTTGTAACTTAATTCTTGTGAGAATTATATTACTACACTCAATTACACTCACATACAACACCATGGCCAGTTAAGATGTCACCATTTTTGCTACTATGGAAACCATTAATAACGGGAGCCAGAAAAATATCTTCTTATTCAGTAGTATTACAGGAATTGAGACTCATATTAATTGAAGCTTTTTACTCCTTCATAGGAAATTGCGTCTGTTTTTCTCAAAACCAAAATAAAGAGTAATTCATCAACTGCCTACAGCCCATTTGGGACAAGTTGATGAAAATAAAAATAAATAATATTTTCATTCTGCCCAAATTATTTTAAACGAAATGAAATGCCCATCACTTTTTCTTTATTTAAAAATGATCAAGACACCAAATCAATAACACAAAACCACCTCAAAATAGCCCAACTTGTGAGCAATCTTTTGCAAAGTGGAATCTTGCCCCAAGATCATCAGCCCAAATTAATTAAAACATAATGAAATGCCCATCACTTTTTCTTTATTTAAAAATGATCAAGACACCAAATCAATAACACAAAACCATCCCAAAATAGCCCAACTTGTGAGCAATCTTTCGCAAAGTGGAATCTTGCCCCAAGATCATCAGAGCGGGTGACGGATGGCCGCAGACACGCAGTCATGAGTACGGGACTATGATGGATGTGGCAGACCGGAGTCCCGGAGTCCCGGAGACGTGTTGGCTTATTACGAACAATAACATACTTCTCAAACAAAATCTCCGTGTGTGACGTTCCATTATTTTATTAGATTAATGTTTATGTTCAACGAGACAGGAGATCTTTGTAGTTTTTGCTGAATGGGATCTTGTTTCAGTAATATATAGTTTGTTTAGAAGAAATTCCGTGGTTTAAATAAGTTTTTAAAAAGAATCGCAAATAACTATAGTGATTCATCACAATCTTGAAAAATGAACGTTATAAACTTTTATTTTAACTTTTAAACAGGCCTACCAAAGTATTTATTTAGGTCTACTTAGTTATTTCAAGATGAACAAGCACAAAGTTCAACACAAGTTCAACCGGTGTCTTCTCAACAATCAACATGATATTAAACTCACTATTAAACAAGTTATGATAGTAAGCTACAACGGATAAAATGGATTGTCGGAGTTAAAAGTTTAGACTCGGCGTCAAGTTTTAGGCCTGTGGCGGGCCTCCGACGACTAGCGATAATGGCGCGTCACTCATCCGCAACTGGATGCTACAGATTTACATCCACGTGATTTATGACTTCTTCATAGAGAGGGGAAAAAATATACAAGAAAATATACGGAGGGAGCGCGGCGGAGGAGGCGCCTCCACCGCTTGCTGGAGCGGCGCGGCGCCGAATTGAAAATACTCCTTCTTCTAAGAATTTAACAATCGCTACAATAGAATATCGCGACTGTTTTGATATACCTACTCAATTTGAAGTAAATCGTCAAAGAGGATGACGCTTCCTTTTCTTCGCTTTATTTATTCCAACAATTGCGTTTCGGAGATTATATAACTTTCTGTATTTAGAATTATATTAACCTAAATACCATGTGCGTGCATGGGTAGCGGAATTAATCTTTGTGTGCGTCCCTTTTACGCATTCTAATAATTTACTTCGGGTTGTTGTACATATTTAGGTTTGAAAGATGGGCAATTTGGAAGACTAATGGCGTAGAATCCAGAGGTCCGGTATCGATATTCAAAAATTGCCACAGGCTTGCGTTTAACATCAAGCGGTATTCGGATGTGCGTAATAAAAATCGTACCATCATCATAGACATTTGTGACCGAGTTTAAATCCGTAACCTGATGCTAATATCCATTAAATAAAGCTTTTGGTCAAAAATTATCTGCAAGTCCGTCTGTAAAAAGATTTACAAAGTTTTGTTCATATCTCGTGAAAACTCAGACGTGAATATAAAGAGAGGATCGCACGATATGCTTCACGAACAAAATAGAAAAAGGATATTGAATCGGTAAGAGAATGCCGTAACTTAAGAAAATGTCACCCTCTATCAAGCTCGACGTGTTGCTTGTGTCGAGCCGAGTTCTGATATTGTAACCGACAAAATATTCTAAAGATTTTCAAAAAAAAACACTCCGTGTTTTTCCAAAAATTAACACCACATTATTTTCGTTCCAGCTTCATTTTCATACCGATATTTTTCGGGAAAAATCCCGGATCTTTCCCAAAACAAATGTTAAAAGGTCATCCTTTTATCTCACAATTTGCAATTTGAATACGCAGACAAATTAATCCGGCAAAAAATTAACCAAAAGAATACAAAGCGGCTGCGCGAGAACAACGGTCTGCTCCGAAATATGCGACACAGAATATCATTACATTCTGCGGCTACTGTTTACACACAGTCCCGCTGCTAACCTGACTTTATCACGTTTTACTTTTTCCGTTCCAAGTAGTGGAAGTAGCTTTACCACAAAAGATGTAGAGGAAATAATTTAATTTAAAAGTAGCGGGACAGTCCGGGACAGCAGGGTTACCGGATCCTAAACAACAGTGTCTCGCGACGTGTGCGTCCTCCTTGATATTCCGTACGCGTACTTCAATTTCAAAGGTGGCGTTTGTTATTCCTTAACAATGAAAATCACGCAACGCATTCAGAGAAAAACAAGGAATCTTCAGTAACTAATTTTCGTTTCCAGTCTCCAGTGAATACCCGAGGACGTGTGGAAAATATCCGACGTTTTCTGACGTGTTTTGGCTCGTTGGGAGATAATAACCTGTCTTGTTTCCCGTCGTGCTCGTCAGCGTCTGTCCCGGCTGCGCGCGCGGCACGAGAGGGACGCCAGTACGTCGTTTTGTCACTAACGCATCATTTGTACTGTTTGCCAGACCGTTATTGGGCTTGTTTTTGGCAAACTCGCAGCGTATTGCGCCGCCCTGCGCCTCTAAGCCTGAAATGAAAGACCGTTTCGGTTCAGCCCCGAGAATTGGTTGCCTTCATTAGGGGTCTCTGTTTGCGCGTCTGGCGAAACACTGTTATTTAAACTAATTAACTGAGTATTGTGATGTGATAGAGAGAAAATAACGAACATTAATCTTCACTACCAGCCTTTTATTAAGAACGTAATGCTTTCATCTGGTTTCAAATTGGCTTTGTACGCCGTTGTTTCGATTAATTCGGAGCGAACTATTGTCACTGCGGGCTTTACGTTGACGTGAACTTAATTCACCTGTAATGGCTGAGTAACTGAAATAAATAAGGCTCACTAATTTTATTTTGTTGTTCAATTTGTGATGAAACTGCGGCCCGCGCCCCTCACCCCCGCCGGCGGCTCCGCAGCCAAATGTATATTAATGTGCCACCCGAACCACAACACTAATATTGTTTTCTTTTTATATCCACGACCTCGAAAGCTTTTACTAGTGTCAACTATTACGCTTGCTTTACGGTTTGAAGTAATGTGATTGTATAGACGATGGAACAAAGGAGACTGACATTGGCGGAATACTTCGTAAAAATAAGAGTTTACTCAAAGGTTCCGACGAGAAAATCTCGCCTAACGACTGAATATCGTGAGCGAGAAATGTCACGATCCGCTCTGTGAGCTGTGAGCCTGTGACTCAGGTTTATAATAATTTTATTTTAGCTATCTTGAGATTTTATTACGGCTCAGGATTCAGGATATGCATTGTGCGAAACAAGACTAGGAACGTAGCCATTGTATATTTTATATTGCTCAAAAGTTAAGAGGCTTCAGAACTGAAATTCAGTACACAAGTACCTACAGAAGAAAGTCAGAATAGGAGGCACGAATTGCCGATGGGGACCGACCAGAGTTAAAATTACTAATTAGTAATTCCTAATTTAAAGTAATCGCCGCCTTACGGAATCAAAATTCAACTTTGCTAATTCGGGGAAAATGATCCGTGAATTAAATAAAAAAAAAACAAAGCAGATGAGGCGGTAATACCTTGAGCCCTGGGTCCGTCGGTCCAGTGATGACGTAAGAATTTTATTACCTACCGTAGCCTCCCGCAGACCGCACTCCCCCGCCACTGGTTTCGTTTCAAGAGGATTAACTTGTAATCCCACAGGAGGACCAATATCATTCATTAGAATGCTATTCCCAGCTTTATTACGTCTGACACAATGTTTTCGTCGGCATTTGAAAATGGTTTTAAATTACTTTTTAACTGTGATTCATACGAAAAATATTGAGTGGACACCCGGTATTTTCGGACCTTCCATTTATTAAAAATCTAAATTTATGTGTACCGTTATAAATATAAGGTGTTTAAAAAGGGTATTTGCAAAAGTAAAGTTAAATTAATTCATAAAATGTCTCAGGATAGTCAAAGAAATAACAAAGAAAATTGTATTGTGTTAGTTGCCCACGCTAATTATAATAAATGGCCCGATGTTGTAGCCTAGCCCTAGTTCTGCCTAAGCAAGCAATTTAAAAGACAACTCAAACACTGGCTGCTATTTTTATTCCAGTCTTCCAACTTCCACTATCCGCTTTAACTTTATTTAAAAGACATTTTAAAATTCGAACTCCAGTAGCTTCTAGTATTGAATTTATCGGCTTTTAAAAGATTTTTTCGAATACAGAATGCAACTATTTAGAATGTTGCTCCATTGAAATACTATTTCGAGAATACATTCTCGATTCGAATTTTAAATAAACCTTTTGCAAACAAACATGGTCGTAATCACTGACAGCTGTCATCTCTCAATACGCAACGAGCTCCCACATTAGAAATCTTACAGACAGTTCAATTAACAGACGGGGTGTAGTCACACGTAGTGCGTAGGCACAAGGACAATGCCGAGGCAGGCCGATCCGCGATGAGCCGTGGTATTAAATCTAGATTACCGTTTGGCGTTTCCGCTCGGCTGAATAATCAACGGGACTATATTAAAGCTATCAGTCACGTGACGCATGACAAGCTACGCGTGTTGTCACGCGGAACGTTCGCATATCAAACGTAAATTGTGGGATACTGTCGTGACAATTACACATTTTCATGGGTTAAAGGATCGTACCACTGCGCTGTACATTGGGAAGCTATTGTTTGTATTGATTCAATAATGTGGTGAGTATTTCAAAATTGTTTTTGTGAAATTTGATGTTTTATGTGCTTTATGATAGATAGTGCCTTCTCAAGGCACTATTTATTACTTTTTTTTATTACGGATTAAATTGTTGAGTATAGAATTACGTAATAAGTAATCACGAAAGTAAACGCACAAGCCTAAAGCTATTAACCCTATACCAATCTACGGTAACTGTTGAACGATTCTCGATCATTAGTTCACGACAACGACCGCATTACTAACTTTACGATGACATCGACGCGATCGATGGAATTAATTCAACTCCTCAAATTACAATCTCTTATGAAACATGGGGAATTGCGTCGCATTTTTTCCGTGCGTCGTTTAATCCAAATCGAATATTTGAGTTAAGCGGGCACCATAAAATATGATTAGTGGTTATGTGGGGACCGGTGCTGGCGACACCAACGGCAAATATGGCCGACCGGCCGGCCTAGGCAAACACGGCCGGAGCGCCGCGGGCCCAATCCGCACCATTCACAAATATTGTTTCGCCTGATCTTCATGTTTCTGACATTTGATGGGAGAATATGTTTGATTTATCGGCTGCAATGAAATCAACAGGAAAATTGGCTGGGAATTTTCACTCTTGCTCAACTCTGAAATTTGTTAAAAATAGATCAGGTAGCGTCTAAAATGTGGGAGCCGATTTATAAACATCAATTAGGCAGGTACAGTCCAAAATAAAACAATCGATTCAAATGCGCAAAAGAAAACAATGTACGCTTCTATATAAGTTTATATAGTCATAATCTTATATTACATATACGTACTTACATACCATAAGTTCTAGTTAAGCCCCACGTGTACGCACTTACGCACCTCTATTCATAATGATTATGGCAAATAATATCTTTTGTGAGCGGAACACTATCAGGTTTTATGTCATAATTATGGCGGGACGGTGCCCGGGGCGGATGGCGGCCGAGCAGCCGAGCCGTACGCCCGGGCGGCAGGCCCGCCAATGTGTTTTCATCCGACACTGCGTAAAGGCGATTTTTACAAACGGCGGGACTACCCAACGCCTGCATTAATTGGATGCACTGACCGCGATGCTGTCCGGATGAAAATATTTACGTTCTCCGCAAAATATATTGGAATATTTCCAGGTGAACGGTGACGGCTCTATTATGTGAGTACGTAGTTGGGGAATCAGGCAGATGATGCGAAAACCAATCGGTGTAGAGGCTTGGCCTGATAAACAGGCGCGGCGGTTTGTAATCCACACGGCTTGACTGGGTAGCTGTATGAACGGAGATAATTAAGCAATACGATCGGTGCTTAGCGCGGCAGTACATCTAAATTCAGAGATAATGGCGTTATACAATTATGTTTGAGTGTATGACGCTTGATCTGTTGTTCTGTTAACCGCGACTATAGACTGTAGCGTATCGATTGCGTTGTGCTTTTTGTTTAAACGTAGTTAACAGCTGATTTGTGTATTAGATGACGAGCGGACGTCAAGCGCTTTCACCCGCGTAGTTCTCGTTCCCGTGGGAGTACAGGGATAAAATATAGCCTATATTACCCGCTCATAATTTAGCTATCCATTGGTGAAAGAATTTTTCAAATCGGTCTAGAAGTTTTAAAGTTTATTCGTTATATACAAAAATACAAATCTTTCCTCTTTATAATATTAAGTACTAGCGGACGTCCGGCGGTTTCACCCGCGTAATTCCCGTTCCCGTAGTAGTACGGGGATAAAATATAGCCTATGTTACTTAAGGTGAATGTAGCTTTCTAATTGTGAAAGAATTTTTGAAATCGGCGCAGCAGTTTTAGAGTTTATTCGTTACAAACATACAAAAATACAAATATTTCCTCTTTATAATATTAGTATAGAAGTATAGATAGATGAATAAACTTGTTATGCATATTTTATAACATTCATTCTCATAGGTTCAATTTAAACCATATTTAGCATGTATTATTTTTATATTCTTTTTAATAAATTGAGTGTCTAAGCCAATTTTACCTTCAAATCCATAATTAGCGACTAGGTTCCTAATCGCGATCAAACCACTGATCTCTCATATTTAACTGATTAACTATGACGAATACTTAGTATCACAGAAAGGAGGCTTTACATGGCTTCCTGGTAGCAATAATAATTAATTTACCAGTTAATTAGTGCGGCTGCAGTTGGTGTAAATCAAGCGGTGGCCGCCGCCGGCGTGATTTCTGGGCCCGGACATCGGAGTCTCGACATAGATAGCGGCAAATTCGCTAACTTTCGATCGCTGATTACTAACGAATAAATTCGGTTGCAATCATTATGTCTGCGATAAACGCATCTTGGACGCTGAGACTAGCGTCACTCGCAAGCATCATCATTGCAACCGAATTTATTAGTTAGTAATTAGACTAATTAGCAATCAAAAGTTAGCAATTTTGTCGTTATCTCTGCCGCATTGTTATGGTGTTTCGTTGTGTCTAATGCCCTTGGAGGTTGAAGGGGTCTAATGAAAAACTGCTGGTATTAAAAGAGTAAGTAGAAATGGAATAACTGGTTTTAAAAAAAAAACATAATTCTATGTCTGTTTTACTGGAACCGTTTGATATTTAGTCGAAGAATGAAGTTTAAAGATTTTAAGTGCCAGCTTTTTGTGTGAAAATTTTATTATAAATTACGTTTCAGTAGTTGCTGTGTATTAACCATATAAAAAACTCTTTCGTTGGGTATTAACCCAAAGAAAGGGTTTTTATATGGTTATAATTTTCTTTATTGCAGGTAGTTTTAATTTAACAACATGTTAAGGCAACTACAGGAGCTAAATTAGCAACCCTATTTGTGGTGGTTCAAACTTCGTTTAAAATACTGTTAGAATAAAGTTCTAATCAGCTTGCACTACAAAGTGGTTGATATGTCAGTCACAGCGGGCCGAATAGTGCGAAATGAGTGCTTTTTTGCAATTTACAAAAAAACTATTGATTGGACTAAAAAAATAAAACACTATCATGCTAATATGTTGCTTGTAGAAGAATTATTTGCCAAAAATTCAGAATGATCGCATGTATTTTAGTATGGTTTTACTCGTTATAAGAAATTTTTAGAGATAAGTTCGTGATTTTGTTTTATCAAGTAAAATTAGTTCTATTATGTTTTCAAAACACTATCATACTAGCATATATCCTGAATAATATCATATATTTTTTTGGTTTTGTTTATTGCAGTGAATCATATGCTTTTTTTTGCATTATAAAACTCGCGTTTAGCTCCTGTAGTCGCCTTAAGAACCTATTGAAATAAAAGCAGCAGTATTTTTTTATTACAGCTTACAGTTTTTATTTTATTTGAGTTATATTTTAAGTTTTAGAGAAGTACCTTTTATCTACACAACATCCCAAAAAAAGAGTGATTTTATATGAGTTTTATAATTTTATTTACTTGTCATTCGATTTGTATCAAACACTGCTGAATGCTCGCACTGCTGCTCCTATTATTATATTAAGTGGAACATTTCCCTTCTCAATAGTAGCTTCACACAGAATTACTTGACTAAATTGTCGAAACAATATTGTTTGTATCAATTCACCAGCTGAAGTAGCTCTTTGTACGGCAGTGGCTGTTGAAATCTCCCCTGTTTTAAACACAATGCTACTCGGAGCCGGTGCAAGCGGCTTATTTACCTAAATGAAGGCCTATTAGAGCTTTGCTGAACCCGACAACAGGAATTCTATGTTTAGAGGAAGATGCGTTGCTGTATTTTGTGGTGGGCAGAGTTCCGTATTTAGGCTAGGGACAAATCTGAGTGAAAATCCTTAGTGGAATTTTGTGAGAGTTATTCCTCTGTATTGTTGCAAGTTACACTGTTTTATGTTTTTATTAAATACTAGCTGTTGCGAACTCCGTCCGCGTGAAATTATTATAAAAATTTTACTTCTCTATTTGATTAGGATTTTGGAACTATTTCAAGAATTATAATATTTTTGCAAGGAACCCATTTCTTTTTCTAATCAATTTAATTTAAATTTTATATTTGTTTAATTTAGATTAAAACATTTGGAATGTGACAAAAATTTAGGCGACCGAGTCGTTAGCGTCGACCGACCACGATAACTGGAAAAATACACGTGACAATACCATGGGTTTTTTTGCACATATTTTTCACTGGGTGGGTGAGCAGCGGTGGCCCAGTGGTGGCGGCCCCGACTTACGAACAGTAAGTCGTGGGATCGAACCCAGACAGGCGTATTACTTTGTGTAATTTATTTCATCACCACTGCTCTCAAAACGGTGAAGGAAAACATCGTGAGGAAACCGGCATGTCCTAGAACCAAAAAATTCGAAGACTTGTGACATCTACCAGCCCGCACTGGGTTCGCGTGGTGGATTATAGCCCATTCCCTCTCATAGAGCGGAGGCCTGTGTCCCAGCAGTGGGAACATTAATAGGCTGATGATGATGATGAATGATATTTTTCCCTAACCTAGGTAAATACCTAACTTTAATTGATCACATAAAACACATCGTGATACATCGGTCATTAAAATGTATCCCGTCAATCTATTGCCCCCAAGCCGACTTCTCCTCGAAAGAGATTCACGGTTTTAATTTTAATTATTATATTTAATGACGTTAATACATACAGACATTAATCGGCTTAATTTATAAAGGTAACGTTCATTTCAGTGACACTAAATTCCCTCTCATCTTTAACAACGGAATATAACCAAAACACATACTTTCACAAGATTGAGCTTCAATTATCTAACTAAACACCTACACTACACCGGAACAGTCACTCTAAATAAATCCGTGGAAGTTTTGAAAACAAGTGAATGTTGTGAATAACTGAGAACGGCGCCGGTGTATGGAATCTACAGCGAGATATCTATGAGATTCCGCTTCCACGAGGCGCTGGGACATAACCTATCGTACACATGGCCGTTTAGTTCGTACAACATTTTAGAATTTTTTGCTAAGAGGGTAAGGTCATTTAGGGTGGCCCTAGAAAAAAAAAGTTCTTACTTGGAAAAAACAGGGAGGCCGTGGGACATGTCAGGTCTAAAAAGCAACTTTGATGACGAATATCTATAAAAGAAAATATTCACGAAGCTGTCTCTTTTATTGTGTCTGTGTCAGCTGTCGCATATGTGCGTCTGCTGTGTCTGTTTTCTTTCTTATTCTTTCTTTCTGTCTTTTTTAGGGTTCCGTACCCAAAGGGTAAAAACGGAACCCTATTACTAAGACTTCGCTGTCTGTCCGTCTGTCTGTCCGTCTGTCCGTCTGTCTGTCACCAGGCTGTATCTCATGAACCGTGACAGCTAGACAGTTGAAATTTTCACAGATGATGTATTTCTGTTGCCGCTATAACAACAAATACTAAAAACAGAATTAAATTAATATTTAAGGGGGGCTCCCATACTATTCGAAAGAGATACCGTGGCCCCGGAACACAAAGGGCGATGAAGGAACATGGATGGGTTTTAGTCAGTAAAAGTCTGACACTCCCTCCTGCTCCGCCCAGAGCGGGAGGGGTTATTTGATGATTTCCCATCCGAAAAAAAAAAAAAAAAAAAAAAAAAAAGGGGGCTCCCATACAAAAAACGTGATTTTTTTGCCCTTGTTTTGATAATAATGGTACGGAACCCTTCGTGCGCGAGTCCGACTCGCACTTGGCTGGTTTTTTTTTTTCTGTCATTATCCTTCTAATTATTGCCACGTATTGTTGTTAACTTTATCTGTCAGATAGTAATTAATTTTAAGCAAAAAAATATATTGATTGCTCAATCGAGAATACTATTATATTATTTTGTAACAATTACAAAATAAGCGGACAACATGTTTAAGAAATTCACGGAGTTTAAACTTGAGGCATATATACATATTTGACCTAACACAGCTTGACCTATTGTTCACGCATATCGACCGTGTGTCCCAGCAGTTACCTGCACAGAAACTATGTTTATTACTGAACAGTAACCACCAACTTGTGTACCTACCCGGCGAGAATTTAGCCGAAATACTAACTACAAATGGCATACGGAACGTATTTTCAGATGTGTTTGGCTTGCTTAAGCAATTAATGTGGATGGAGGTATTCCGGCTGGTATAGTGTAGTGATTATTGTTATTTGTTTGTTGTTATTTTTTGTGGATTAATAAAAAGGTTTACTGGTGGTGGAGACAGAGTATCGGCAAGCTTGATGTGATATACCTAATCTGGCCAGGACTTTCGACCGTAGAAGGTGACGGGACCCTCATAATAGGCTTGTGTCTTGAAAAAATCTAATTAGTCCGTGAGTCAAAAAATATTTGACACGTATTTTTTTTTTGTTACCTAAACCAAAATTGACCAAGATACGACGCTTTTAAAATTCTCAATACGTCACGCCGTGCTATAATTTTTAGTGCGTTGTGACGTCACGAGCCCCCTGCTCCCGAGTTTTGATGCGTTTTATCTTTGTCAATATTCATTGATTTACAAAAACAAAAAATACGTGTCCATTATTTTCCAATACTCTAACTGACGGACTAAATAGATTTGCAATTTATTGATGGTGAAAACTAACCTATTATGTGAGTTAATACCTGGCCGAAGAACACCATGTAGTAATAAGTCAGTAGGAGTCTGAAATACCCTTTCGCCCAAAACCAAAATGGAGGATATCTTTGGAAAAAACAGAATCTAGCTAGGCCTAGATGGACTGAATGCGGAAGGCGTAGGGTGTATACGCGTAACTTGGGAGACGTCATGTCCAGTAGTGGACAACAATAGGCCGACTTGATTGGTACGATTCATCATCAGCCTATAATATTCCCAATACTGGGACACGACCTCCTCTCAATTAGAGGGAATGGGCTATAATCTACCACGCCAGTGGCCCAGTGCAGATTGGTAGATGGCACATGTCGTCGAATTTTTGGTTCTGAGACATTCCGGTTTCCTCACGATATTTTCCTTTACCGTTTTGAGAGCACTGGTGATGAAATAAATTACAAAAACCGGCCAAGTGCGAGTCGGACTCGCGCACGAAGGGTTCCGTACCAATTATTATAAAAAAATCACGTTTGTTGTATGGGAGCCCCCCTTTTTTTTTTTTTTTTTTTTTTTTTTTTTTTTTCGGATGGGAAATCATCAAATAACCCCTCCCGCTCTGGGCGGAGCAGGAGGGAGTGTCAGACTTTTACTGACTAAAACCCATCCATGTTCCTTCATCGCCCTTTGTGTTCCGGGGCCGCGGTATCTCTTTCGAACAGTCCCGCAACCCCGGCGAACAGTCCCGCAACCCCGGCGAACAGTCCCGCAACCCCGGATGGGAGCCCCCCTTAAATATTAATTTTATTCTGTTTTTAGTATTTGTTGTTATAGCGGCAACAGAAATACATCATCTGTGAAAATTTCAACTGTCTAGCTGTCACGGTTCATGAGATACAGCCTGGTGACAGACAGACGGACAGACGGACAGACAGCGAAGTCTTAGTAATAGGGTTCCGTTTTTACCCTTTGGGTACGGAACCCTAAAAAGTAATGCGCCTCAAGATTTGCCAGCGAGCAATGGAGCGCAGCATAATAGGTGTTAAGCGGACAGATCGCGTAAGAAATACACTACCCTGCAGTTGCAGATGTTGGAAGTTGGAGTAAAAACAGCCAAGCTGAAGTGGGAGTGGGCTGGCCACGTAGCACGAATGCGCCCAGATAGATGGACAACGATCGTCACTCATTGGACGCCTGTCGGAGGAAATCGCTGTCGCGGCAGGCCATGACGAAGGTGGTGTGACGATCTGATCTCGTTTGCGGAGCGAACATGGCCAGATATCACACAGGGCAGAGAGGTTTCGAAGGAGAAAGGGGAGGCCTTTGCCCAGCAGTGGGACATACAAACAGGCTAGCAAAAAGAAAAAAATGTGCCTGTCTGAGATCGAACCCTTGACTTACTATTTGTAAGTCGGGGCTGCCACCACTAGGCCACCGCTGCTTGGTATGATTACTGGTATTATTTATATTGCCACAACACCAAAAAAAAAAAATGAAAGGAGGCTCCACTACTACCATGGTACGGAACCCTTCATGCGCGAGTCCGACTCTCACTCGGTTGGTTTTTTATTTCCAAAAACTTGTATCCTTTATGGAAGGAATTTATAGAACGAATAGCTAGTCAAAGAGATGACCTGGTTGCTCTTTTCCTTTATGGATTTTAGAGATTTGAAGTTCGACAGATTCCAGGAATTGAATATCACTTTTATTTCTAGCTTTGAGTTTTCTCCGTTCTTCGCTCTTAGGCTGAAAGAGAGTAAAATCGTCTGTAAAATCCGTTACTACCTGGAGAGACACTCAAAATTCTGATAAAGTTTTGTCTGTACGACCAGTATCTATGCGATCAGTTTACTACTATACCTACTGTAGATTAGTACTTTAAGCTGTATGGAAATGTTTAATGTTATTCCTGGTAGACAGCGCCATTGCATACTTCTTACTTATTTTTTTATGAAACCTTCTAATATTGTTTTAGTTTTTATAGAAAAAATAAACAGCAACTTAATATCTTAACAGGCGGTGGAATATAATAAACGAATATCCCAGGCCCACAAAAATTAACGAAAGCGATTTTTTTTAAATATTTTAATAGGACCAAGAGATTTTTTTATAACCACAATATTCGTTATAGCTAGCTGATAAAAACATCGACCTTAAATAAACCTATAGATGGCTTGAATGAGAACCATAACTAGTTTCTCCTATTTAGATTTTACCGTCATATGAATGGCGTTTAGTAGACATACAATCACTTGCTATTGAAATGATACTTAATAATCGCTTGCAAATGGTCTGGAAACTTGTCGAATCGCACCTTCCAGTACCGCATCGAGGGTGCGCTTTCCGCCCCTCATCCGATTCGCGCCGGTGTCCCTCAGGGCTCGGTGCTATCCCCGTTAATCTTCACGCTGTTCACTAGCGACATCCCAAAGAGCAATACAGCCCAGTTAGCCCTTTTTGCTGACGACACGGCCATTTATTGCTCTGGAAGGAATCCCTCAAAAATCGCCAGCACCCTCCAAACCTCCGCAAACGCCTTAGGCGATTGGTTCCGGAGATGGAGAATAGAAGTCAATCCCGACAAGAGCCAGGCGGTACTTTTCACCAGGCCCCACCGCTCTGTTCCCCCGAACCCTAGTCCGATCACCATGTTTGACAAGCCGATCCCTTGGGAGACGCAAGCCAAATACTTGGGGGTCATCTTAGACCAACGCCTAAACTTTCGAGAGCACATAAGGACGGTACGCTCGCGTGCCGCCTTCGCTCTTGGTAGGCTCCACTATGTGCTGAATGCACGCAGCAAATTGTCACTTAAGTGCAAATTGCGTATCTACACCGCGTGCATTCGGCCTATCATGACATACGCGTGCCCCGTGTTCGCGCACTCAAAACCCTACCTAATCCACAGGATGCAGACCCTACAAAACCGTTTTCTCCGAAGGGCTACGGGCTCACCGTGGTACCTTAGGAACGAGCAACTTCACGTAGATCTTAAAATCCCAACCATTCAACAGTTCATGAAACGTCTTTCTAAGAGTTTCTTTGATAAGGCCGAGAAGCATACCAACCCCTTGATCTATTCAGCCGCCCATTATGCCCCATCTAAAATCTCCAAGATTCGCCGCCCCAGGCATACATTACTCATTCCCGATGACCCCACCACCCTCATTCAAGAAAGCTGTAGGGAAAGTAGCACTCTACGTAAAAACAAACACAGATACAAACCGCGAACTCGAAACCGACCCCGCCACCGTGACGTACCGCGAGCGCAACCCCCCTGTAACATCACCGACCGACCCTTGCTCGACGAGCCAGCCCGCGCCGCTGAGCATGTACCTTCAAATTCCCAAAATAATAATCCGACCCAGCCACCTTTGCTGCCCTCCCTCAATGACTCACTAAGCCGAGGCCCGAACTCCACAGGGAGTGCCCTTAGTGTTGTTCATTTAATTAAAAATCCTAGCTTGTAAGCCCTGGCTGGGGGCCTTAAAGTAATTTTTGGCCACCACAGGATAGTCCGGTTAAGCAGTTTGACAACCTTAACGTGTTGTGTCTGCGAGTGGTCCCATCTAAAAAAAAAAAAAAAAAAAAAAAATGGTCTGGAAACTATTCTAGAAAAAAAAAATACTATGAATATCATAATCGTACTAACATCAGCCTACTCTTTTGGGATCGGCTTCCAGTCTAACGGGATTCAGAAAAATAGGCAAACTTTTAACTATAAATATTGTGGAAAAAACGTTAAGTAAGCTATTTACTAAAGATCTTCATTGTCAACCCGTTTTATAATTGGGGCAATTACCCAATTACCTCAGGTTAAACTTACTACTTTTTTCAATACCCCCACTGATCCTTTACAAATAATGAGAGGTTTTCTTTTTGAGGTATTAAAAAAAAACTTAGATTTCAAGAACTCTATAGATGGCGTTGAACTTGCTATGATAGTTGGTGCCAAAGCTAAAACGCTTGGAAAAAAAACATTGTGTCACGTCACATACTCTCGTTGACTGACACTTTCATTTGCTTAACCTTCCGAATAAAGCCTAGTTTTCTCGCGCTTTGTTATAATCATTTTTTTTGTTTCACTAGGGAAGAGCTAAAAAGAAAATCCCTCATTCCTAAAATATTCTAGTTAATAAGTATGGCGAAAAGAGTCTATATTCCGCTCCTCAATTTTCTGGATTATTAGTGATATATAGCGTTTCGATACGAGCTAATGACTGCCGCCGGATACTATGCCACTAGGGGTTAACTGCTTATTTCTAGTGATTTATTGACACTAGTGTTTCGTGTGGAAATCTTCTGATATTTTATTAACTAATAACCGATTTTCTGAATCTGTGTAATGCCTGAATGAATGTTATGCTTTCAAACATTTACAAGGGTCGACAAATATTGAAATGAAAAGGTTTAAAATACCTACACTAAGGGAAGTTTTATTTTGTGCTAAAAACGAAATGAAAACTGAACATTTATTTGAAACCCGTTTTTGAAAACCATGAACCATACTTATTTTAAACATAGTCTAATACTCGTACTATTCTAGATGTACAGTCACGAACACCAATATGTATACACTTTCCTAAATTTAAAAGCAATTTTCGCGAGAAATAAAGATTATAAATTGACGATAGGATCTTTTTCATAAAAATATAAGTTTCAGAATACTATGTTCGAAACACTATGAAATCAGAACAGTACGAGAAAAACACTTCTAAAAGTTGTTAAGTGTTTATATATTGGTCCTCGTGACTGTACCTAGTAAGTCTTGAATTTAAGTACCTAAATATTTGTCGAGTTAACACTAACGTATACGCTACTTTATAAAATTAGGATTAACAATAATACGAAGTAACAAAATATAAAACCCGCCACTCGTGGTCAGAACATTAACTTATAAGCTCATTACAAAAGACAAGCAGGTACTCCAAAGATAAAAGATAAAAGAAAGCTCCTCTTGAACATTTCATCAGAAAACGTCGAAATTTAATTATCTAATTAACATTACTTGGGACGACATCGGGTGAATAAAGTCATTGGGGGTGAATTACAACAAAATTCTTATTAAAAAGATTCCTCTCAGAGATCACAATAATGAGAGCTTTGATTATTTCCTACCTGACTTTTTGTTTCTTTTGTTCAATTTTATGTTACTGGAGTTTTAGATACCTGAAAACGTCATATTGTCTGTAAACTTTTGATATTTTTTTATTTTATTTATAAGTTTAACAAATACGACCAAGTTAGTTTTTGACTTTGTGTAATTTACTCAATTTAAATTTAAATTCACTGACTAGGACGCAGGATCTAGAAGCTTAAAACGTTGCAGTAGAGTTTCTTATAAAGGGAGAAAAGTACCCTAACGAAGCCCAAAGTTATTTGTTCTCCCCGTCATTGCGATCATTTTTTTTGTTCTAGACCATACCTGGAAACCTTCTAGTTACGGAGATATTGAGGATCAAAGTTCCAACTTTTTCACAAGTTTAAAGTATTTAAATAGAAGTATTGAATGTTATAACTTGACTTTTAAAAAATCCCTTCGTGACCTCCGTACTATTCAATGCATACATCCATCAGCATAGTGTTTTAAGTGCGATACATTGAGTCCTATCGTAAAATGTGGAGTTTTACCCAAAAATAAAGTATTTTTGTTTAGAGTTACATTGTTTGATGTATAAAATAAAGTATTTTTGCGTAGAGTTACATTGTTTGATGTATAAAATAAAGTATTTTTGCGTAGAGTTACATTGTTTGATGTATAAAATAAAGTATTTTTGCGTAGAGTTACATTGTTTGATGTATAAAATAAAGTATTTTTGCGTAGAGTTACATTGTTTGATGTATAAAATAAAGTATTTTTGCGTAGATTTACATTGTTTGATGTATAAAATCCTTGGTTGCTGGCTTCGTGAAGGGTCCGTTTACATCTTGTATTCATCATCAGCCTATTAATGTTTCCACTGCTGGCTGGGACCCAGGCCTCCTCTCCAGAGTGGGAATGGGCTATAATCCACCACGCGGGCCCAGTGCGGATTGCTAGATGTTACAAGTCTTCGAAGTTTTAGTTCTAGGACATGCCGGTTTCCTCACGATGTTTTCCTTCACCGTTTTGAGAGCAGTGGTGATGAAATAAATTACACAAAGTAATGCGCCTGCCTGGGTTCGAACCCACGACTTACTGTTCGTAAGTCGGGGCCGCCACCACTGGGCCACCGCTGCTCTTCTATCTAATCTTGTATTATGAAAGATAAATAAGGTTTTTGAATATCCGTCTCCAAAAGGGTTTAAACAGGTGATGGAATTTTCTATCTACCGTATGTTCGTAATTTTTGCTGTGGGAAATTTCACCGTGTAGGTCCTACACGTTCACTACAGGGCTTGCAAAACGACAAATTGCATTTAAATACAGGTTTAATTTCCATCAATCAGAGTTTCAAATAAGTAAGCCTAGTACACAAATTAATGGTTTTAGTTTCAAAGCTCGCTAATCTAAAATACGCAGATTTACGTTACACTGGCGGATTTTGGAAACCTAACCTAAACGACTATACCTAGGTACAGTGTCCACTTGCGGTTAACATTATTAACGGTAGGCACTTACTCGATCTATCTTTCTCATGAGTGCTTCTATTTATAGTGAAAGGTAAAACTTTCTGATCCCTGTATAATAGAAACATTTATTTTTACTTTCGAGGTCTATCTAGGTCCTGGAGTATAAATTGATCAACCTATTACTGCTTTGAAGGTTTGAACCAGTTTTGACGGAAAAAGATTTGATATTGTTTTTTTTTTTGATATTTTTGTTCATATATATTCATATTCTTTATTGCATACAAAAAAAAATATTCACACAAATTATTGTATTAATTATATTTTCTTGATTTGATTTTTTTTATTTTAGATTTTTTTTAGTGTCGAGTTTCCATAGTGCGCGTAATAAAAGACAAAGAAAGAGAGTAGACAGATTTGTTTGCTCCTAACAATTTATTTTCCATCCACCCGCATTCTCCAGTCAACCCGCGATCATGGCGCTTGCAACAGTGTCGAAATATCGGGAACTCAAAATAAATAACAATCACGGAAGATATCCCGTAAGTGACAATATAAATTTGGATAAAGATTTTATAGGGAAACACTTGAATATAGACATGACTGAGATCTATGAATGTTACTTGGAACGTACTTTCAAACTTTATTCCTGCCGGACAACTGTCAAACTAGGTGCAACGAGGACATCTAAGGCTCGGCGCAAACTGGCCACCAACCACAGCCACCGGTAGCCAGCGACAAGCAATTCACACGCTTTGCATACATTTTGTTGAAACTCGCCGCACACGTGTGGCCGGTGGCGGCCACTCGCTACAGCAGTGTCGGCGACTCGCAGTAGCACGCGACAGCCACCGGTGGCTGTAGTTGTTGGCCCGTTTGTGCCGAGCCTAAGACAGAGTTTTAATCTTAAGTATTTTTTATAGTTCTAGGCCTCAGGCTATGGATTTTGTGTTATCATAACATCACGCTTTGTAATCCCCAAAGGATTGGGCAGAGGTGTACCTAATAAGTACATAGTTACATGTCGCCAGTTATGTTTAAGTCCCATGTAATAGGGAGCGAGCCTAATATTTCCATCAACCCGGCACAGATCCAGACAATCGTTTTTCTGATTTTTATTTATTGGTTTGAAACGAAATTACGTTAAAAACAGGTAATAATTATTCAGGTAAAACCACGACAGTGGCGCTAGTGTGCAAGGAGATGGGCTTCGACATGGTGGAGTTCAACGCTTCAGACACGCGGAACAAGACGCTCATCAAGGAGCAGATCGGAGAACTGCTCACTACTAACTCTTTGTCTGGTTATGCTAAAGGTACAGTAACAGTCAGAAGTCGACTGCCAATCTCGCAACACAATGGCAAAGCAATATTGGTGGTACTTATGACCTTCTTCTATAAGAACGTTTGACAACACTTACACATTAGCAACTTGTTGCCCGCTTAAGATTGTTATTACAAATTTCAATGAGTTGTGTAAGTGATACGGTGGCCAAATTGGTTGTTAGCGTTGGAACATCACTCACACGGATAAATATGCGTATGTGTGTATAGGCGCCGCCGCCCGTATAGCGCAAACGATAATGTGCATTGCGGTGGAAGTGGAATTTTGACCTTTGACTGTACGTCTTTTAAAACGCCTAGTTTTTCAGAACAGTTGGAAGGAGGGAGGAGAGACCTTTGCCCAGCAGTGGAACACATGCCAGGCTAAGAAAAAATAATGTCTAAGAAATCAAATGTCTTTTTTTAGGGTTCCGTACCCAAAGGGTAAAAACAGCTACATACTTAAGTAGTATGTAGCTGTCGAGTCGGAAGAATGTGAAAGCAAAAATGTTCCAAATAAGCTAACTACTTAAAGAAGAAAATATTCTAGGAAGACCGATTAAGTGAGTGAGACATAACTTTTCTCCCAATAAAACACCCTGGGGCAGTCAGTTGCTCTGACCCCATGAATTTTAAACCTGATTACTTAGCTAAGAGCGGTTGACATTTGGAGTGCCCCTAACTACTCCCATGTGGGATTTTTACCGCGTTTTTTATTTCACTTAGACGAGTATGTACATTTTAACCCTGTTACGTATGGTAATAGCTGAGAGAAGTTTCTGCTGAGCTGAAATCTACTTAAAAGCGAGGTTATAAGGTTCTTTGCAAGCTGTCGAGATAGGTAGATCGATGATCAGCATATAGGGCCGTGTAAATATGTTTGCCTTTCCTATGTTTTTCTTGGAATATTTAGAAGCAAGGTAAGACCACTTTGTCTATTATAGATATTCATACTGCTTACTTGTAAAGACAAAAAAACTAAATAGAATAGAATAATCTTTATTTACGTGAAATATGGTACATTGAGGTGTTATAGATGAATAGGTTCTACATATTCCGCTTACTATAATTCAGCATGTAAATATTGTTACATAAAAACAACGCAATAAGTATTATAGCTGGGTTTAATTAAGGGCTAAAAACTCACATAATGTTTATTGTAAAACAATTACCACTTGATGATAGACAAAAGTGAAACCATTAGGTACAGTTGGGCTTAAAGGCTAAAAACTCACTAATTGTGTAAAATACAGTTTTATACAGTAATTTTTTTAAGTTTTTTCTTAAAATAATTAAATGGAAGTTCTCTTATTTGTTTAGGTATTTTGTTGTAGATTTTGACAGACATACTATAGCAGTTATTTTGAACAAGTGTGCTTCTGCATCTTGTTACAGGAAGACTAGTGGGATCTCTTGAGATAAATCTTTTATTTTCTGATGCTTTAGTATACGTAGAGATCTAGGTGTTTTCCTACAAATATTCCCACTTCTAGTATATATAGACTAGTGAGAGTGAGTAAACCTAATTTTTAAATAGAGGTCTGCATGATTCGAACGGCCAAACTCCACATATGGCTCTTATACATTTTTTTTGGGTTATAACAACCCTTTTGGCGAACGATGAGTTACCCCATAATTATGAGCAGACCCTGATGATAGACCCAACGTAGCTATGGTACGCAGCCATAGCAGTTTTTATGCTTGACAATTTCCGGAACCTTTTTAATGCAAAGACAAATTTATTTAAGTTAGAGCAGATGCGATTTGTGTGAGCTTTCCAGTTACAGTGTCTGTCTAAGGTTATACCTAAGAACTTAGTGTCCAGGACTTCTTCAAATTGAATGTCGTTATCATGTAAATCTAAGGGTAGGATGGATGTGTTATTATAGTTTGAAAATTGTAAAATTTTAGTGTTAGAAATATTAGCGGTAAGGTGCTTTTGAGCCAATTCATTATTGTATCTATGGTGTTTTTTAGTGCATCTTCGTACTTTATATTTGGCTCATCTGGTACGATAACAGATATATCGTCTACAAATAGAATACACTGATGTTTTGTTACTAGAGGGACATCATTTATATATATAAGGAATAAGAGGGGACATAAGACACTTCCCTGAGGGACTCCAAAATTGTTTGACTCAAAGCTACACCTCGATGGAGTAGATACAAGATGATTATGGAGTTGATTTATTTTGACGCATTGTTTCCTATTACTTAAATAGCTTCTAATCGAATCGAGTGCATTACCACGGATTCCATAAAGCTCGCATTTTGTTAATAAGATTTTGTGATCTACGAAATCAAAAGCCTTGCTCATATCAAAGAAAATGGCAGCAACTCTATTGCGTTTGTCTATGTTTTCTGTTATTTTTTGGATTAGTGAGAAAGTTGCAAGTGTTGTTGATTTTTTTTTTTGAAGCCATTTTGGTTTTTTGTTATGACATTAAATGTATTTATGAAATCTATTATTCGTGAGTGCATGATTTTTTTCGAATTTTTTTGGTAAAATCGGGACTAATGTGATGGGCCTATAGTTATTCATATCTTATTTTGAATTCTTCTTGTGGAACGGCTTTACTATTGACAGTTTTAGGTTCTCAGGCTTCCTTGAAAAAATTATAAATTTATCAGGTGACTTATGATGTCTGCTAATTCTTTATTGCATTTTTTCATTATACCTGTAGAGATGCAGTCATAACCAACAGCTCTTGTGTCGTTTAGCGAATTTATGGTTCTTGAGACTTCTCCACAAGAAGATGGTCTTAGGTAAATAGTTGAACTTACAGAATCTACAAGTTCATAATTGGGATGTGTGTGATTCTCTTTGTTTGTTATAGATATGAAAAAGTAATTGAAGGCTGTTGCAATTT
Source organism: Xestia xanthographa (assembly GCA_905147715.2). Lineage (NCBI taxonomy): Eukaryota > Metazoa > Arthropoda > Insecta > Lepidoptera > Noctuidae > Xestia > Xestia xanthographa. The sequence goes on along the minus strand of LR990655.1, from coordinate 18,505,471 downwards.
TCATTAGACAATCAACGTTTTTGCTCTTGCAATCTATAGATGTTATAGTTTCAAATGTTTTTGTATCATCTGTTTTATTTTTAATAATGTCCCAAGTGGCTTTGCATTTGCTTTTTGCATTTGTTAGATATTTATTATTGTTTTGTTTTTTTAGAGTCGGATATACATTTTTTAAATAATTTATCATATTTTAGGTAGGATTTCTTGTTGTTTTTTGTGGAATTTTTGTAGTACAGATATCACATTGTTCTTTTACGACCGGCTGAGACGTTTAATCCTTTTGTGATTCATTTGGGAGCATTATAGTATTGGAGTGGATTTTTACCTTATTAGCCGTGTGGTATCCGGCAGAGTAGAGTAGAACCAACCCATTACACTCACGGGTGTCGTATAAGGCGACTAATGTCTGAGGCAGAACACCTTGCGTCTCCGTAGACCAGAGAATAGGCAGCAGCGTTTTCTGTTAGTCTTTCATCACTGCGATCTCCAATCCGCCTGCCAAACGTGGAGATTACGGCAAATTCCTCCCATCATGGGAGAGGCTTATGTCCAGCAGTAGACGTTATGGGCTGTTGTTGTTGTTGTTGTTTACCTTTTTTATAGGGAAGCAAAGATTGTAGTAATATTGTAAAGTGTCATGAAATATTTCAAAAGCCCTATTAGAATTTTCTTGATCTGGTACTTCAGACCACGTTAACCTAACCTGTAAATAAATACCTTTAAGATTATTTTTGTATTGTGTAGGCGGGTTCAAGAAACCTCTAATTTTTTCTAAGAATCCTAACGAGTGAAATAAATAAACGACACACGCGTTATCTCACAAAGTTAATTTACGCAGAATTCTCTTTATTTAAGTACTGATAAAATTGAATCTCGGTAAGCTTGTGGTTTTCAGAGTATCTTTGTTGATATGTTCCCAGAATTTGACAGGATCGTGGTTGCTTACTAAGAGTCTGTCATGAGCTCTCGTCTCGAGAATAATAAAATTCTGTCGAAATATTACGTATACCCTAACGTCTAATGAATATTTATAGTACTTTTAAGTGTATCTTGGAAATCACTGACATACGCTGAAAGAAAATATTGTGTGGAAACCAGCAGGCCTATTACGTATCTTTCTGATATCCAGTGACTATCAAGCTTCGGTTGTACACCGAACTTTGATGACAACCGAGAATGGCATATTGGTATTACGTATCGCACTGAGTGGATATCACTTTACGGTGACTAATAGCCCGGGTACGGTGTAACGTCTTTCACGAAAGCCACTTCAAACTCAGTTGTCATTAATTTGTTGTCCACTAAGCTTACATAACCGAAATTATATAAGTATCGATACGAAAGCGTCTGTCAAAATGAGTTACGGTGACTATCAGCTACGATGACAACCAATGACGTCATATTTGATCACGACTGGTCATATATAATACGAAACTAACCTTTTGACAGTTAATTGATGGACACTGAGCCCAGATACTATCATTTCGAGCTGTCAACAGAGATACATAATAGCCCTACAGGACGGCAAAAATATCAATATGGAATCAATGGTACGCATTGGAGAAGCGTGGTTGTGAGTTCTTATGGTGAGAAGAGGGTTTTACTATTTGTCTAGTTTCACAGTCAAACTGACTCACGATGATGTGTATATTAAAAAAAAGAATTCGTTACCTTCAATATTGTACAAGAAACACTTATTCTAAGTACTATGCTTACAACTAGGGAGAAGAGTGTTTACGATGAGCTCTGGCATCCAATGTAAGATTTAACTTGTGTTTAGGGTGCCAGCGTCCTCGCCTATACTTTGAACATGTAACAGTAGTTGAGTTTAGTTACGTACGTTTAGTTAACGAGCGTAGTCACAGTATATCATCATTTAATTACAATACTATAAAGGGTGTAAAACACCTCTTAACGAAAACGAAAGGTACGTATTTTCCTTGTCATTGCAATAATTTTTTTGTTCTAGATCATACCTGGGAACCTTCTAGTTACAGAGATATTGGGGGTCAAAGTTCCAACTTATTGACGTGTTTTTTTTTACAAGTTTTTAATGTAAGAACTTTACTTTAAACACCTCCGCGACCCCCGTACTATTCAATCCATCCATCAGCACAATGTTTTGAGTGCGTTACTTTGAGTTTTACCACAAAACATGATTTTTCACCCCAAAAAAAAGTCGTTTCCCAGCAATAATTTTTGCGTAAAGTTACTTACTTTGATGTACAGAATGCTTGGTTGACGGCTTCGTGATGAGCCTGCCGGGGTCGCGGGACTGTTCGAAAGAGATACCGTGGCCCCGAAACACAAAGGGCGATGAAGGAACATGGACGGGTTTTAGTCAGTAAAAGTCTGACACTCCCTCCTGCTCCGCCCAGAGCGGGAGGAGTTATTTGATGATTTCCCAACCGAAAAAAAAAATGGCTTCGTGATGAGGTCTTTAACACCCTGTATTTACTAGCTAGGTGAGTAGGTAATACAACTGATGTTGCCTATTTATGTACCTATGTCCATGTATGTGTATATGAATGTAAGGATAGATAAATATGGTGAAACCTAGTGTTTATGTACCTAAGTCTGTATAAATATAATTATAAACATATTACTTTACTAACTACATTAGGTTATGTGAGCGAGATATATGCATTACCTAATTGATTATGTATTGTGTATGAGAATTTCCATTTGTGGGTTGTGTTTATGTAGTGTAAAAAATAGAGCACTCGGAAACTTCCTATAGTTACAGATTTATTTTAGGAAATAAATTCTCGTTTCTTAGTGGGCTGTAATCCACCACCACTTGGGATTCCGTCCGGTTTGGTTAGTCGGTCTTTGACTTTTTTTCTAAAACATTTTCTTAGTTTTACAGTTTTCTCAGAATGTGTTTCTTCACCGATTTAAGAACCTTGGTGATGAATATATTTTGCATAATTGATTCCCTAAATTCATAATAATGTATTATACCTAGTAGTTTATCAATGATTAATGCTGTTGACTTACATAAATTGATTTAAAAATATTTTAATTGACATAATCTCCTATATTTTTATTTTTTGACATCTATCATTTTTGTTATGTATAATAAATTTTATTGTTGACATTTTGAGACAATTTATGGAACAAGTTGCTTTGACAGTATTGTTTTTATAGTATTAAGGGATAATGGTTTAGTCTGCACGTTCTAAATTTATGATAATATTTCTATACGCCATCTCAAGCACACGGGTAACACCTATATACTTTAACAATTATACATCCTGATTCTGGGTTAGTGACATAAGCTTTGTTTTTCTATAAAAATATTTGTACGCCATATTATGGCAGGATATGCTGGAACCAATATTGTAACATCTATATGTACCATGTCCTGACAAATAAACATTTTTGATTTGATTTGAATTAAATAACACACTTACGTACCAGCTTGGGTTTGAACAAACCATCCGAGACATACAGGATCTGGTCCTGGACCAACATTTATTACTACGTACTAAAAGTAAAACACTATTTTTACTCGTTAAAAGAATTTTTTAGAGCTAAGTTCGTGATTTTTTTATCGATTAAATTTGTTGTATTATATTTTCAAAACACTATCGTAATAGCATATATCCTGAAGAATATCATACATTTTTCTGGTTTTGTTTATTGCAGTGAATCATATGCTTTTTTGCAGTATAAAACTCGCGTTTAGCTCCTGTAATCACCTTAAACTCTTTGAGATTCTACTTCTTACACCTCTGTGCGTAGCTAGAATAAATTATTCGTTTCTTTTACATAATTAGTGTACTTTATTTACTCTGTCCAAGAGATATTTATAAGAGAATATAAAGCGCAAAGAGGGAATTAAGGAAAAGAACAAATTTCTTTGTCCTTTTTGCTCAGATTAAAAGCAGCGCCATCTCTTAGTGGAAAGGGGAAACTAAACGTATTGAGTAACAGGAATGGGGGCTATCGTTTTTGAGCTCACCAGATGGCGCACTGTCGAGTAAGGTCCTGTCAATAATTCTATTTTATATTTTAAAGCACCAATAACTTCATAGAAAAGTTTATTTTATTACGTATAACGACACAGTGTAAGCTTTAGATATATATTTACAATATTCTTCCTAAAATTAGTAAGCATGAAACATTTAAAAATCATTCTACCTCCAAGTACTAACAATATTATGGTCCTAAGTTGCTACTTAAAATCTTCAAGTCATAATTAATCAGGAATGGGTCAATCTAGAACACAATCATGAGTATTAGCATAAATCGTGATAAAAAATCACGCAACGCGTCAGCACTGTATGACATCTGACATTTTGGAGGACCTTTTTGTCATGAAAGGGGGCAACTGCTTATAAAAAGTGTAAACGGGGCCGTCAACCAGGCATTCTGAACATCAAACTAAGTAACTCTGCGCAAAAAACGTTGTTGGGAAATTACTTTTTTTTTGGACGAAAAATCACATAACGCACTGAAAACATTGTGCTGATGCATCATTGAATAGTACGGGGGTCGTGGAGGTATTTATAGCAAAGTTAGGTATAAACTTAAAAACAAGCATTTAAAAAAAAACTTGCGAAGAAGTTGGAACTTTGACCACCGTAACTAGAAGGTATGGTCTAGAAGAAGAAAATGATCGCACGGGGAGAACAAGTGCCTTTCGGCTTCGTCAAGAATCTATTTACTTGCCTGTGGACGGAGAGCTATGGGCTAGCTCGCCGTCTGTCCGTCTCATGACGACAGGCCGTGTCGACGGCGCAGGAGTGTTCCAAGCGCGCCTCAAAGAGAGTCAGCAAAAAGAAGGGGTCCGCAAGGGCCGATGCCTGCCGGGGCTGCGGGACTGTTCGAAAGAGACACCGTGGCCCCGGAACACAAAGGGCGATGAAGGAACATGGATGGGTTTTAGTCAGTAAAAGTCTGACAGTCCGCCCGCTCTGGGCGGAGCAGGAGGAGTCATTTGATGATTTCCCATCCAAAAAAATAAAATAAAAAGGCTTTTTACTTACACCCTTTAGTCACATACTTTAATAACGTTCACTCATGAAGTACGTTCATATGCTCAAATGCAATTAATATTATTATGCTTTATTGAATTTTACTATAAATGTGTGAAAATTTTACTGAATCCGACAGCTTTAATTACATTCACAAATAAGTTAATAAACTCTACAATTTTATCCAATTTCGTACACTAATTTATTAGTAGATAGTTATTCTGGCTGCTTGCGTAGAAACTTTTCAGACAACTTGTGGGTAATACCAAGACTTTGTTTCAGTTCTAGGTCTTTAATATAATTTAAGTTATATTTCTACTTGATTTGTTAAACTTCGTAAACAGGCTTTAATTTTCAAGAAATCAAGAGATGAGATTAATATTTTCGATGGTTAATTACATTATTTTAACAGACAGCCGAATTTAAGTTTAGTCAATGTTAAATGTCAACATTTGGGTCAGTGGTTTTCAAATAATTTTTAGAAGTAAATATCTTCAGTTAGTCGTTTAAACATAATTTGACAAAGCGAAAGGATTATGTAGGAATTTTAGGATGTAGTTTTTGCCGTCCCCCATGACGTAAACGCGTGAGTTTATTTAGATATGTATGTTTGTAAATAATTAAAACCCTAAATTTAATTTAAATATACCATCTCACCATGAATGATGTCACTAAGATTTTGTAAAAAAAAATCTGATTTAAAAGAGTGTCCATGGAGTTTCTTGCCCGTTCTTCTCCATAGAGACGCTAGGGAATAGGCAACTACAGTACTTTCACAGTTTTTATGTCTTGTGACTGGGACTGTAGCTACATTTAATTTTCATCTTTGTTTCGACAATTCAAAAGTGCCTGTAACTGGCCAACTTGAAATAAATGCTTTGATTTTGATTGATTTCTAATGTTAAATGGGGAAAATGTTGTGAGGAAAGTTTTGAGTATAATGAATGTGGATAGATATGTATATAAGAGTAGAGGAAGACCAAAGAAACGATGGATGGACTGTGTGAAGAAAAGAGTCTGATGAGATGACGAGTAATAGAGAAGTATGAATGAGAGGTTTTCCTTTTGAGGTTTTAAAAAAAAACTTAGTTTCCAAGAACTCTATAGATGGCGTTGAACTTACTATGATAGTTGGTGCCAAAGCCAAAACGCTTGAAAAAAAAAACATTGTGTCACGTCACATACTCTCGTTGACTGACACTTTTATTTGCTTAACCTTCCGAATATAACCTACATTTCTCGCGCTTTGTTAAAATCAGTTTTTTTAGGTTCCGTTCCTTGCATTATCATACTTACTCCTAGCGCCATCTATCCAGTGACTAGGGAAGAGCTGAAAAGAAAATCCCTCATTGGTTTATGGGCAAGAGAATGATGATTTAATTTTAAATGTTATCGTGTACACGTACTATCGTGGTCTTTTCCGCCTGACTATTTAAATTTTTTTTCGCTTAGATCATGCGGAGGCGCCGAGCCACGCCCCCTTAAAGTTTGGGCCTATTAGGAAAGCGTCAACTTTGGCGCGCAAAATAACAATAACTCTTATTTGGCGTGCGTCGTCAGTGCGCTCGGCCGATTCCGTATCTTTTCATTAATTATTTCTATATAAAGTCAACGGGGCGGGGCTGGAGAGCGTTTCTATGTTGCGAATGCAAGCAAAAATTAGCTTAGCGGTGGTCAGACGGGAGTGTCGGATTAAAGTTCTACCTTTATCTAGTTCATACAAGCAACTATCGACACACATTTATTAACCCCGTCTAAAAATAACATACGAAGTCAAGCAAGGCCACAAAACACAATAGAAGCAAAAATCAATAACAAAGCAATTTCAAAATGCTTAACGACTAATGGATATCATATCAACAATGTTTACCATCTACTGATGGCTGATTACATGGCTTATGAGTGCCGGTATTCCACGCCCGGGTGGTCGTAATCAAGCCCGGATAAACAAACAAACAACCGGGTAACCGGGCGATAGTACCCGGCTTCCGGAAATTAACTTATGCGACTGTAGCATTGGCAGCAGAGGATTTTTTTCTGTTGCATTTTGAAAAGAAGTGCCTTTTTCACGCGTGTGAGCTCTGCTGTTCAATGATTTGTTACACTTTGGTTTTGGTTCGTTTTATTAACACTTTAATTTTTCATCGTTTTTGTTCGATAATATGTTCCTTTATCAGGCAAATAGCGGGTAGGTTCGGTTAATGGTATGGATATCTGTTATAGCTGTCCACAACATATTTTTATACTTTTTGAAAGAAGTTGTACTTTGAACCCAGCGTATTCCGATTTTTCCTGGAACCTACTTTTTTTCAATGCCATAAATTGTCGGAAAAACCTATGAAAACAAAATCGAGCGCGCGGTTTTTTGTTGATAGTACACACAGATTTATACATTACCTATTTTTGTGTTTTTTTACATATCTACCTATACATTTCCGATCAAAATTTATCCCCAGATCCCAATTGGCTGGCAATCTGTTTGATGCTAATACAATCTAAACGTATGACGCTGCTCGTGTCCGATACGAGGTGCCACTTGTCACGTTAGACATGAACTATGGAAACTATGGTACATATGTATGTATGTATGTACCGTAACACGCTCATACATTAGTGCCAGACATTCAACAGACTATTGTCTATGTCCAATTGACCAGCGGTGGACGTCTTGCAATTGATGTGATGATGATGACGATCTAACGGGCGAAAATGATAACTGTTTTTTTTTTCAAATATTTAAATTTTACTTTCTTCTACTTCTTCTCAGCAGTTTTAGATAAACGATTGAAGAAAATAGTAATAAAGAAAATACTGGTTTTGATAAGTACTAGTTAGGGTTAAAGATTTTAATGATCGAACAGATCAAAATTTTTAAACTTCTGCATTAAAATTTTATCTTAATCCAACATCGAGGTAGCAAACTCTTTTTCTTATTTGCTTTTATTATATTTTTTTTTATGGTGATACTTATTATAATTGGAGGATTTGGTAATTGACTTGTTCCTTTAATATTGGGATCCCCTGATATAGCATTCCCCCGAATATAAGACCAAAGATCACGGGAAGATCTAGGTGAGACACGCACTGTTTTGGTAAGGGTGGCATTGCTGAGAGGAGACAGCCGTGATTGGAATAAGGCTGTCAACCCAACTATGATGGCGATATGAAGATTAAAGACGTTTTCGTAAATTAACTATAACAAAAATATACATAAGCATAAATCAAAAGTTTATTTAGCAAAGCGTCACCAGAATATAAAAAACAAATAATTGGTCGTACGTTTGCCGTGAAATATGCCATTAGTTAAGCCATATATTTTATCGAAGAATCAAGCAGAAAGCCCCAAAACTTAACATAACAATCTGCATAGTGAATTCCTTATCTCCAGAATATGAAATAAAAAAGAATTGGTCGTACGTTTGACGTGAAAAATGCCAATAGTTAAGCCAAATGATTTATCAAAGAATCAAGCAAAAAGCCCCGAAAACTTAACATGACAAACTGTATGCAAAGAGCCTTCAATCCCGTCATCAGTGATTTTATACTGCACGTAAAAAGCATCAACTTCTTGTTCGATTTACGGCAGCTCCGTAGCTCCGTAGAACATTTTCTAATCAACATTCAAGTAGCGAAGTATAAGGCGGTGTCCCCATAAATTACGTATCAAGTATGTGTAGAGCCTTTATGAAAAATGTTTTCGTAACGCGGTTTCCCAGTGGATACTTACGGAAACTCCGCCGGCACGACCGTGCATACGCGGCTTTATGCAAACAAAATATATTGGCCCTTTGATATGTTGGCTTCTTAACTTTACTATTAGTTTCTTGTAGAGTTATTAAATTGGTTCCGTTGGCGCGTTTGCTAGATTAGCTAGAGGTACTACTATCTTTGGTTCTGGTAAAGTATCTTTTCTCTGGTATTAAAATGTAGTTTGAGTAAGAAAAATTCATATCACCGTATCAGAGTAAATATTTTGCGTCTTTGCTACGCTACATAAAACGTTATGCTTTTGTTTATAACGCATTTTGTTTTCGGAGGCTTCTATCTATTGAAACATTTAAAAATATATTTTTTTTAATATTTCTGATCACAAGAAGTCCATAAAAGAACAATACAGTAGGCACATTGATGTCACAAAGTATTTTTAAATTGCCCCAAATTAATAAAAGTAACAGCTTGCGTGTTTATCAAATAAAACTTTAACCTAGTTTTTATTCAAAGCTTTTAACCCGCAAAGGATATCGTGAAGTCATAAAATGCCCACAAATATTTTCCAAATAAATTTCAAGTTCTATATCAATCATAATCCGATTTGAAAGGAGAGGATTTAGACTCGGGACACCATAAGCAATAAAGCACTACACGTCAGATTGAGAGCCATACTATTCCAATCCGCTTTCGAGCCAGAGACAAAGGGAAACTTCGATGAAATTGGAACATCAGACTTGATTCGACGCATTCATGGAAAAACCTTTTGATATCTAGGTTAATCAACTGAATAGATAAGACTGATTTAATTTATTACTTTCAAATAGCATTTGTTATAGTAGATTATGCACCAAGGGGATAAAGTAGTCTCTTATGTAGCGGGCGCCGTATTGAATCCCGAGTAAAACGAAGGATTCTAGCGTTAACTCCCGAGTGGAGCGAGGGAGTTTAGAGTTAACTCCCGAGCAAAGCGAGGGAGTTAAGACAAGAATCCTGAGTGCAGCGTAGGGATCAAGGTCGCCCAAGACGAAGGCTCCTTTATCCCGGAGGTGAATACTATACTTTTCACACCATCTACGAGACAATAAAAGCAGTAGAATCAAACTATTTATTAAAATAATAATTACAGTCTGTTAGTAGACTTATTTAAAGTAATTTTTTGTATAACAATGAACAAAGCAAAGCAGTTTTCAGCATTTGTGCTTCTTTTTAATTTGTGTTCTATTTTTCTTTTAACTTCGATTTTGGAACAATTTATTTTTTAGTGCAGATCATAATGGTGAATGCATGGAATTAGTATGTACCTACTAGGTACCTATCGTAAATATTCGTATGCGATTTAAGTTCCAAATTCAAATCACATTACTGACCAGCGGGTCATAATGAAATTCAGTACAATATTAATGCCCTGCTAGACCTCAGGTCGTTAATGACTTACTTAAGGTTAGGTTTGCATGACATATAATTTGACATTGTCGAGCAGGTGATGTGGAAAAGTAAAATCCTACTTCCTGCTAATATTATAAATGCTAAAATTTGTGAGGATGTATGGATGTCTGAATATCTGGATGTTCGTTACACTTTCACGAAAAAATAGCTGACCGGATTTGGATGAAATTTGGCACACAGATAGAATTAACACATAGGATACTTTTTATCGCAGTAGTACAATCCCGTGGAAACAATTACCGAAGCCGCGGGTATAAGCTTGTGTAGAATAACAATTCCAAACTTTTGAAACGAATTCATTGCGGATAAAACGCCGATATGTTGTGAATATTTTAAAGTCCAGCGTTCAATAGCGTAAATCCGTAAGCGTAATTCAAACTGTCGTTTTGCGCGCGTGTAGCCCGTGCCTAATCCCGGTCGGACGGGTACAAACGACATCGTCAGGTGATATCAGTTGCAGCTGCGACGTGCTCGCTCCCAGATTCACTTACGGATTGATGGCAATGCAACGCGATATATACTCTAAGCTACAAATCACCGAACCATTCCGTTCGACTCGCACAAAAGAATATTGAAGATGTCTGCTTTATTACCTCGACATACACTTGTATCCAGCATATTTGACGCCAGTGGTATTTGAAAATATCGAAGTTATAAAAATAACTACGTTTTTGAAATACTTCGAATCGGGTTTTACGTACGAATCGTGCTTACGTTCGCACACATGCACAACATTCACTTTTGTTTAGCGTACGGTTGTGACGACCATAAAAATAAAGAGGAAAAAAACCCTTAGGTTATGGCTCCCGACACACGATAGTTACGCTCCAAATGATATTGTTCATCGTTTTTCTCTTTTCATATGTAGAGGTTTGTTTTACATTGTATTCATATTATTTTCAATTACACTGCGTTATTTGTTCGGCGAACATTTTGTTATTTGATAAACTCACTACACAGAACAAACGATATTGAAAAATGGAATTGTTAAACAAATAAAAAAGAATGAGGTAACGGATTAAATACTTCTTTATTTTTATGAACAAAGAGTTTTTATTACAAGTAAAAGTTCACTGAAAACATTAATAAGGGAAAGAGAACGGTAATAAAATCACATTCATGACACGAAGAATTTATAGTCACAAATAATGAAGTTTAATTTAAGCTGAGTTGTCATGGAGGCACATAAGTGGCTCATTTTCCCGGAGTGCGTTAAGCATGTAGGTCATAAAGGCGGGCACACACTACCGCCACTGACGGCTCTCATCAAGCCCTCGATATTTCACCGAACATTACAAACGTGCCGGACGACTGATGTTAATTGGATGCGCAGGCCGTAGCAGGCACGGCTATGAAATATAAAACAGGCAGTTTCCAGGTGACTGCAACTGCATTATCTCCTGCAGCAGACGTAACGTGTCAAGCCTAGTTACCGTGTGGTTTTAGTTAAACGGTTTGCGGGAATTTTGTTTGGGAAATAATGGTTGGTGAAAAGTATAACCCCTAAGTCTAGATAGGAAACCAAGATGCACTTGGATTTCTTGTATCGTTGGCGTTCTACAGGGAGTTTTGTTCTGACCTGTTGTAATTGTAACTGTGTTTTCTAAATAATAATGATTATAATTAATTGTTAACATACGTCTACATTTAGAAAGAGGAAGTAAACCTACATGGTTTCTATTTACATCCCGTCCTTAATCATATACCGCTTCTTTATTTGGTCCATTTCCTCTTGAACACGATCCAATTCGGATCATTTCAACTGAAAATCCTGGCCATTTTTCACTCTTTTATTACTGCATACATTTTCTGCATTATGTATTTCAATTTTCTAACAGATAAACCAGGACTTCATCAAAGCGGTGGGCGTAACGTTAAAAACGCAGCGACTCAAACAGCAACGTTACCCGCACACAATACAAAATATTGCTATTTTTGTAGCGCATTCGCACACAATACGTTTGAAACGGACTGTGTAATAACGGCCCATCAAAATTTCTACGGTACACTTGCCGAGCCGATCGGAAAAATTCACTCGACTCGACTCAGCCCGACTCAGTGCTAGTGTCGTAATCCGCGTGCCCCGCTATGTGTGAAATTGAAATTAAAATTCTATTAAAGCGGAACGATTGGAATAGAACACGACGTAGGTATCCTATTTTTATACAGCATTGATAAATTGATTATGTGATTGGACTGGCTCAGTAGGACGGCAAGGAACAGGGCTGCTCCATTTAAACGTTCCTCTTTTATTATACAAGCGATGTTGGCCATCTTTGATACTAGCAAGTTGGTAGTTAAAATGAAGTTGGAAATTAATACCCTCATCATTTTACCGTTTTCGAAACTTTGCTATTAGTTATTGTGGTGTTTCGTTATGGACAACTTTTTAAAAGTTTCGCAATGCTTCTTCGAGGAAAGATTTTGCAATAGTTTGGTACCTTCAAGGTAAAAGTTTTGCGACGTGTTTATTTTATAACTATTACAAAACGTAGTTAGGGAAAGTTTTTGCGGGTGCAGGTTTTACACTGCCGCTTTTCAGGATTTACACTGTTGCGCGTGAGTTGACGTTCGATTTAGTTTTTTGTTATAAAACTCAAGATATATACACACAGACTTTTTAAGACACAAGTAATAAAAGAAAAAAGTTGTCTGTAAACGATTTTCAGCGGAAAGCATTTGCTTAATCTGAAGTAATGTTAAACTATTTTCAGTGATTTTTCTAAAGGAGCAATATCGTTAATTTCCAACATAGTAGGCCACACCTGCGAGTGCGATATCACGTAATTTACTAGGGACGTTAGCTCGCTCAATTGGACTCCATGACGAGAAATTCTCGGATGTAAGAACATAGTCTGTTCCACGCTTAGGTACAGATTTATTGACATCGCGATAAACCGCTCTGTGGAGCACCATTCGTCGATTAAATGACGTCACAGGCTCAGGGTGGGGTCTTAACTGTCCTTTTGTTATTGTATTCATAGTACGCTCTCATATCTCGCTGCGTAGGTGTTGAGCGGCGATGTAGTTAGCATGGGTCGTATGTATAGTATAGGACAGACAGCCGCAATATGTCCGTGGTAATGTATGGGAGTGCGAACGGGTGCGTCTATGACTACGTGTGTTGGATGTTTCCTTTGTTCATGCGTTATCGAGAATAGCCACGACGGTACAGTATTGTTCAGGGTTTTCTTTGCCCGGAAACTTATACGGTATCGAGTACTTGAACTGTTATTAAACAAACGAATTATTAAACGCGACAAGTATTTCTGCTGGAATCCAACTGTCGGATAACCGTAATGTTTTTGTTCCCTTTCTAAAACGGCCTCGAAAATCTTGTGTCGAGCGGAGATAACGGAAGAAGACAAAAGTTTTATCATACTTTATTTTTCACTTCAGTTCCCTTGTGGGCCAGGGCAAAGTAACTGGCGTCCAACTACTGCAAATATTATAAAAATATACTTTATGAAAGAATACAAAAAGAAACGCTATTCATCGGTTTGTTTCTTAAAATGTTTTGTTACGATTCAGCTTTTTTTTAAACAGCTAAATGACAAATGTAAAATTTTATGTGGACTGCTAAGCGTGAGATTGGTTTCGAATCTCAGAATTGGCAAAATGTTATATATTGGGGTTTTCAGCGGGAATTTCGCAGTCGAAGTCCGGAGTTAGGATTTATAGTAATATTAATAGTATATTTATTCGCGTAAAACATGGTATACAAAGATGTTATAAATTTAAATGGCACAAACATGTTTAGCTAGGATAAGACCAAGCATGCAAAAATTTTGAATACAGGGAAAAGGGTAAGCAGGCATCAAACACTGAACAGTACACTTAATATTAAGAACATCAATTTTTTTTATCTATAAATTCTCTTAAGCTATAAAAACTATATTCAAGTAACCATTTATAAAATTTAGTTTTAAATAATTTTGTATTTAATATTTTAAAATACCTCGGTATTTTTTTATTTTTTATTATTATAAATGCGCACACACATTGCCAGGCAGTTATTATTGTATTTAGCTAGCCTAGGTAAATCATTCAACACTAATTTATAGTGATCTCGTCTATTTCGAGGATTCACATCATTTGCAGTCCTAAATAATTGTTTGTTTTTCATTACAAACGTACATATTTCTTAAATGTAAATTGACGGTAATGGTAACAAACCAAGTTTCTTAAATATTGGTTGACATGAGTCGTCAGGTTTGCTCAGTTCATGGTAATAAATAGGCTTACTCATGGGAAAAATAAATAATTGAAGAAAATGTTTATAAGTACATAAAACTCCACTTATTCCTTTAGAATTAGTTATGTGATGATATAACGTTATGAAAAAAATACAAAAAGAAAGCTTTCTTTTCCGAATCTCAGACGAACAATAACAAAAATCCCATGACGAAACTTCAACGGAACGTGTAAATTAACTTTACGTAAACCTTTGAAATAATATTTCAGCTGAAAGTCTGAAATTCGAGCTAAGAAAACACAATAAGTCTTATCGCAATGCGTGCCCGGTGAAATATAACACTCGCTTGTATTTTCACTCGACTTAGTCCAACATTTGTTTGCTTAGGATAGATTATACGGGGAGTAATTGACAGATCAAAGTTATCCCATTACAAACAATTGATTTTCTTTCAAATTTTTTTTGTTTGAAAGATTTGGAAGATGTTGCGTTGGAAGGCCTCCCACTAGGTGGACTGATGACCTGGTGAAGGTTACAGGAATCCGCTGGATGCGAGCCGCACGGGACCGTTCAATATGGCGATACTTGGGGGAGGCCTATGTCCAGCAGTGGACGTCTTTCGGCTGAAATGATGATGATGATGATGAAAGATTTGGAGGAGATTGACCGTGATGGCGTAGTGATATCGGCTCAGAACAGGAATGAATGGCTAATTATCCTGCTTCGATCAAATCATCATCTGCTTAGCCTTTTTCCAACTATGTTGGGGTCGGCTTCCAGTCTAACCGGTATAGTATTATGCTGTACTTACGCTTCATAATATTTACCATTCATAATACTATTTATCATCCTATTTATTTGTTTATATATCTACACTCAGCAAATCGATCTAAATACGATTCATTTACTTAAAAATAGCTGAAATAAAATATTAACTTATAATTTTCATGTTGTGACACTTACGTCAAGCGTCAAATTGTCAAACTCTCAGTTTCTGCTTAGTCTATGATAGTTACTTTTTGGTTTGTAAAATTTAAATTATTTTTATCAATATGTGTTTAGCCATTTACGATTGTGCATTTAAATAACTTAATATTAAATTATATTATAACATTTTTTACGCACTCATGGATATGTCCTAGCCGACTACACTTGTCAGATGAGATGATGGCCACACTAAGAAAAAAGATATTTGAAAAAAAGAAGACTACTTTGGAGAGAAACGAGCTGACGGACGGCTGAAAAAAGTCTAATCTTGGATCTGATTAGATGAGCATCAGATAACCGCTTGGTTTTCGCTGAGATACTTAAACTACCCAGGGGATCCAGCTAAAGATCCACCTGGGACTATTACTCCCGATCTTCGGAAGCTAGCTACGTGCCTAAATTTTCACTTGTCTCGCAAAGATATCCTGACGCAGAGCTATTCTGGCCCTGAAATCTACGCTGCCCTACTACAGAGCTGACCTGTTGGACTCTATCTGCACGACGCCCTTCCAGCTGAGGTTTCCTGAAGGTGATCCTCAACGTTTCACTGGTATTGACCTGCTACCCTGACTCCTGTTTCCGTTCCTTCAGAGGTGAACTCATTCTTGTCCATCTAAGTGCGTGAACTTTAAAACTAACACGACGACAACAAAACTAGACAACGTTGTCAGACTTTCGGGCCACTGACTACCTGTAACGACTGTCAAAGATCTACAAATGACAGCCGGAACCAAAGGCTTAGCGTGCTTTCCAAGGCACGGAGCAAACTTAGTATGTAATGGGTGGTCACCGATCCACGGATCAACCTAGGCAAGCGCGGTTTAACCTCAAGATCGACCCGAGCGACAGTTACTATTTAACTACGAGCTCCTCACTGCTTCAATCAAATCAAAAAGCAAAAATGAAGCCTGTAATTCCAGCTTTATTTAAAGAATTGTTCAATTCAAAAGTGATAAGGAAAATAAGGTGTCGTTATTTCGTATATTTTTCTTTGTATATAGGATTTTGTGATATCGTTTTCCGGGTAAAATCATTCTGAGAAATATTCTTTTTTAACGGTATTAAGTACATCTTGTTTTACATTGGATTTGACTTACTTTTCCTGTCTGTATAAAGTGAGGGTTTTTGAATGGAAAATCTTCTTACCATAAATTGTGTTCTATATCTTCTCACAATGTTTCTTAAGGTTTTATTTTCACATGAAAAGTTAGTCATTTTGTTTTCATAGAGAACGAGAAACGAAAGTTAGCCATTGTCCAAATAAATATTAGTCGTTATAAATCAAAACTATTGCCTCTTCTTATTTTTATCCTATAGAGTAATCAACTCAATAATATTAGGAACAAACACAGAACTTATACGACCGCGATATTTCAATAAAATTAACTTATTTTCTCAGTTATGTATATGAGGCAGACGGGCTGGCGCCCCAGCTGGATTACGAAGGATTTGGCGCGGAACGGTGCCTACCTGTTAATATCTACATACTTGTCAAATTACCTTGTCAATTCATGTGACGGGTGATACAGCCTATTTACGCCTACGCACCGCTACGCGTGTTCGTAGCCGTAGCGGAGTTGCTACGCCGGCGCTACGGTTTCGTAGCACTTAATTAATACAAATATCACGGTTTAAATTATGCAAGTTAAGAGTTAAAAACCTCATAAACAGTATTTAAAATAAAATGAATGCTAAGCTACGCAGATAAATGTGGTGTAAAGTACGTTTAATAAAATAGACATAATTCGAATGTGAATTGCCCCACATTTTATCCGTGCGGTATCTAATGTTCCCGTCCCGCACAACTTCACGGATGTAATGGGCTGTGGAAACGAAATGTGTGTGGCCCGCAAATGTGTCATCTAAATCAAAAAGTTCGCTAAAAACCCTCGCACCAATTAATTTCTAGTACACAAAATAAAAATACTCTTTAAGTATCCGTAGACTAATTCAAACTTTGGAGTTTATCAAAGAGATAAGCAAGTTTTTCTTATTAAGTATCAAGGGAGCTGTCGTAAATACAGAAATTAGCGCGAGTATCATCGTCAGAGCGGTGTGTAAACATGAAAACTTTGAAAGTGGCGCGCCGTCGTGCCGGCGTCGTGGCACGGCCCGGCGACGGCACGGCGACGGCGGCCAATCTCACCCGCCGTGTAAGTTGCCGGCTTATATTAGCTTATCGCATCAACTCGTGCTATTAGTTTTGTTACAACTTTTATTCTCCTTCGGTTAAATTATATCTTTAATATGTAGCGGGCACAAGCTTCTCGGCGTGTTATTTCTCATTACCCAACTAAATATATACAATTAAATCCAAAGCCGAGTGTTCGCTGTATATAAATGTGGTGCGACGAACTGTGGCGTTAGGCGTCCTTATTAACTGCAGCGGTCACGCTGCACTGCAGGCGCCGCCTGATTAATGAATATTAGACTTTATATCTTCACGAGCAAAGGTTAAAATAATACGTGGATACCGTGTGTATCGGTGTTCATTAATTTACTTTATTACTAAGCCGTAGATTTAACGCCAAAAAACCGTATGGCTAATAACGGGATTACTTTTCATGTCAAAAATAATTCTGCACTCGGAACTTTTATTAAGTTACACAAATAATAATGAATACGGCAAGAACAAAGCGTTGTTGTCGGTGTCGGCGGGTGATGGCGCGCCACAGTCGGCTCGGGTGGTCGGGAGGTCGGGTAGTCGGGTGGTCGAACGTGGCGTTATATTATGTTATTTACGCGCCCGCAGAGGACAACTTTTTAATGGGGCGATAACAGACCACCCGAGACCGGCGCGTTGCTGTTAAATCTCATGCTCATAAATACGTTATGTAAACCCACCCTAATAATTAGTGGCGGTTACGGCGTGTAGTTAAGTTTTATGAAGCCGGCGGAGGCTGCGAGCTCCTACACAAAAATGTTCCTTAATTTGTCTGCTGCGTTCCGGCGCGATCAACTGGAAATGGTTATGTTTATTCGTTTATTCAGAGAATCTTGTGTATCCACGAGTAGCTACCCTTTTTTATTTTTTCCGCCGTTTTAATGCGATTGGGTTTCCGTAGCATCGCCGTAGCGCGTAGCCGAGATCCCATTGAATATGTATAGTTCAGTCTGATTCCAACCTTCGCTTTCGGTGCTCTCGGCTCCACTGAATACTGACGAGATCAATTTAATAAAACAAATATATCTACTTCATCATACGTACGGACTTCGGAATTCTCCTATCCGACAAATAGCGGTTCAAGAAACTTTTTATTGCTCTGTTTTATGATGTCAAGTCTTTTCATGAAAATAATGTTACGTCGTCGAAAGTAAATACAATAATTCCAGACTTACAACAAAGTTATTTTCATAACAATGTTCACGGGAACTGATACTAACGTATTTTCTGCGAATTTTGACAGATCCCGGTAACAATTTTATACTTACCTTACGCCAACTTTACAGGTTCGACATAAATTTCGTGGCAATCGGATATTCTGCATCCGTGAACATGTTATGTTTCATACCATTAAGACATACATACAAAGATAAACATGTTTAGAACGTAAATAATGGAGTTACACGTCTTGTGTACAAATTACGCGCCACATGATCGTAGCGGAAAGTCAGTGACAGGCGTCAACAAGACGGCGTGCTAGGGCGCCACCGGAAGGGCGTGGGGGGGAGGGGAGTGGCAGACACTGTACCTTGCTAGGGCGCCGCGCTGCACGCCTGCACTCCTGCTCTTCACTGCTTCCCCACTTTTTACTTTCCAAAAGTTTTTCAACTAGTTAGTTCACAAACTTGATGGTCGAGTTCAGTTCAGTGACCGAGTATGAAGCGTTCTGGCGGAAGCTAGCGTTGTCAGCCGTGGGGAGAGGATGAAGCGCGTGCTGCACGTACACAGGTTACAACGAGTACAGCGACGAAGCGAGATCCGGAGTCATGCGGTCAGCCAAAAGGACACAAACCTACTGGCGAGCTGGGTGTATCGGCGCTGCGGCCGGGGGCGGCGGGCGGCGGGGCCGCGCCATTGGCCCGCCGGGGCACGCCTCCGACGTCGCCGGTGACGCCGTCGCCGCCGCCGCGTCGCCTCAGCACCGCCGACCCGACCCGACCCGACCCGACCCTAGGCCATACACTCCACAGTTCCATACCACTCCAACATCTTAACTCACACTTCAAAGTTTTTAACCGACGATTTGCACATCTAAACTATTTTCGAATTACAATAGTGCGTCTGTGCGTACGTCGATGTGGACAATAGTTCTTTTTTCAACACTATTTTAATGAAACAACACATACCTGCATGCAATGGTTCCGCCGCAATTCGCCCCATGCACCGTCAGCGACGAAAAATAACCGCGTAATCGGGTCATCCGGCGCTCACCACACAACACAACACACAGCACTAACGAACTGGTCAACTTGACAATTAATCAACTTAATCACCGTTTACCATAATCACGATAATTAAATAAGTTTGTGTAAGTTAAAAATAAGTCGCGTTGGCGCCGCGGGCACGCATATGGTGATTAGCTGTTGTGTTAATTTGCACCTACCCTCATAGAAGACATTTGTTAAATAATTACCTTCTCTTTTTAAATATCCGTTTGTCGTTTCATTTCACGTAGACTCCATTAAGATTAGTGAAAATTTTATTTTAATATTGAACAATTTATGAAGTGAAAAAAGGATGTTGGATGCGTTTTGCCCACCTTATTCGAAACACTGACCGAACGACGCATCTGCTAAAAATTGCGTGGCGGGATTTGTGCGTGTTTCGTTTTTCTGTTAAAGTTATGCTACATATCTTTGGCATGATCAGGCTGGGGGTTATTTAAGTAAAAATAATATTGTTGGGGTAAACATACCGATCTTTCTTCTTCATAGGCAGATGTGTTGCTAGACTTATCTTAGTCTTTTCTTAAGATTTGACTTTGACTTATTTCTTATTTATATTTCGTGGTTTATTGGTGTTCATCATGTCTAATGAAAGAAAAACGACATTTATTTTAGATAATCTTTATCAGAATAGTTGGAAACTCCCCCGCGCAAACACTTAGTGTACGGAAATTAAAACTCAAGTGCATACGTAGATGGCTATTTGACAGATTTTGTAAAACTTATTTTCAAATTACCGCCAATAATTGATTTATAATAATTTTTTTTATCACCACACACCCGCAGATTACATCAGACTGTGGGTGTGTGGTGTCCATAGATAATACACTATATAATACAAGAAAATAATCTGTGGGCGTAGTTAGGTGTATTAAAAACCATGAATAAACTAGAATAGATAATTCAATAGTTAAAAACTTTCCTTATTATTTGTTTAAATATGCTTGTGATTGTAATAGTTTCTATAGGTTAATGTTGTCAAGAATGGGATTCGACATTCAATTTGTTTTCAATTTGTTAACTAACCAGTGAAAGTCATTACCTTACATCTATTGCTTGTTTATTTAAATAAAAGTATTATCATCTGCCTAGCCTTTTCCTAACTATGTTGGGGTTGCCTTCCAGTCTAATCGAATGCAGCTGAATACCAAAATTTTACATGGATCTACTGCCTATCTGACCTCCACTACTTAGCTACTGGGTAATACAATACACTTTGGTAAGACTGGATTGCTTAAAAAAGTAACATCAATATGGAATACGGGGAATCATATTATTCCCCGAGTATTTTGCACGACCGAGATCCAATACAACTTGATGAGTGCGTAAACGCATCGTGCAGGAACACATTACGTTTTGTTTAAAGGTTTTTACCGTATTAAACATGAGAATCGAGATTGTATTATTTTTAATCATGTAGCTAGACTTTAATGCCACCTTGTCAAGAAAATCGGAATTCATCAGTTCATTGGAAACGTATAATCTACATGTTTTACACTTCGTTACTATTTCTATTACAAAATATAATAAATGATTTACATTTTTATAATTATTTAATATTTTACAATCCAAATCATATAAAAAATAGAAAGAGCAAAGGCTAAAACTGGTATTTAGCTGAATTCGGTTAGACTGGAAGTTGACTCCAACGTAGTTGGATAAAAACTATACGTAGAATGACGATACCAACGATAAGACTTATAGATTGGGTCTCGCCTGCTTCCTACTTTTAGTTTTAATTTGCTGGTTTTCGTACGGGACCGGTCAATGTGGCGACAATTGGGGGAGGCCTATGTCCAGCAGTGGACGTCTTTCGGCTGAAATGATGATGATGATGATGTGCTGGTTTTCACTTTTCAGATTTTTCAGTCAGGTTTTTTAGTACTATTTTTTATATTTTCAGAACAACAGGAATCGGTGCCCCGGTAACGAGAAGGTTTTGGATTTTATGTTTCCATCATTCTGTACCATAAGTATTCTGTATCTGACAAAAAAGCAAAGTAACCCTGTTTAAAACAAAGTCTTCGTAAGGTGCTGCTTATTTATTTATTAGTACAGGTTCACCAACAGCTTCTGTGTATAACATTTAAGTATAGGTACGAGTACATAGGTTTTACAGTCTTGGACTTACACAGTCGCCAATTACAGGTTAACAAGCATTAACAAAAATAAGTGTTAGCTTATGAGAGATTAAATTTAAAAATTAAAATGAGTGGCTATAGAAATGAAATACAATAGTAGACCCTACATTTAAGAGATTATCTAGCTTAAGCTGCTTCGACAGGTGATAATAAATGTTGTGTTCAAACCTGAAACTACCCTTTTTAACTGATTACTTATAATTTAGGTAAACTGCTGTACAGTACAAACAAAAGGCGTACTCATGAAGTCACGTAGTTTTCGCGTGTTTTAAACAAATTTATTAATTAACCCAATTAACAGTTTCACACACGCTACGCCAAGTACCAGCGAGAACGAGTACGTACTCGTTCAGTGAATACACAATGTATTCAGGCTTCATGAGTACATCTTGCAGTCTTTCCATAGTCTTCGACAAAGACCTATTAATAGGGGGCGAAACGTTGAAGAAATTCAAACGAGCGTTGAGGCTGTAAGTATGCAGCTCACGTGCACTCCCAACGTACATACGGACACTGTAACTGGATAGGCAGAAGGCTAGGTTCAGGGAAGTACTTATTTTATCACGCTTTTATTAGTTTCTACCTGTAAATAACTGTACCTACCTGTTAAAAATCTTAGAAGTTACATTTGACCCACTTCCCGATTTCAGATTGAGCTGTAATTCTACATACACGTTTAGTTTGGATGACAACGCATGGTTAGCTAAGTGACGTCATTCTAAATCCAATATGGCGGAATACCAAAGATGGCGGACTAGTTATTTTTAGGGTTCCGTACCCAAAGGGTAAAAACGGAACCCTATTACTAAGACTTCGCTGTCTGGCCGTCTGTTCGTCTGTCCGTCTGTCTGTCACAAGGCCGTATCTCATGAACCGTGACAGCTAGACAGTTGAAATTTTCACAGATTATGTATTTCTGTTGCCGCTATAACAACAAATACTAAAAACAGAATAAAATTAATATTTAAGGGGGACACCCATACAACAAACGTGATTTTTTTGCCCTTTTTTAGGGTTCCGTACCCAAAGGGTAAAAACGGAACCCTATTACTAAGACTTCGCTGTCTGTCCGTCTGTCCGTCTGTCTGTCACCAGGCTGTATCTCATGAACCGTGACAGCTAGACAGTTGAAATTTTCACAGATGATGTATTTCTGTTGCCGCTATAACAACAAATACTAAATATAGTCAATGGTACGGAACCCTTCGTGTGCGAGTCCGACTCGCACTTGGCCGTTTTTTTTTTTTTTGCCGTCTAATCTTATATATAATGGTACGGAACCCTTCGTGCGCGAGTCCGACTCGCACTTGGCCGGTTTTTTATGAATGCCCATGATATGGCTATCAAATGAAAGGGTTTGCTGAGAAAAATACGAGAAAGAAAATCAGGTTTTTTTGTTTATTTTTGCCGTAATTAAGTTTCAGCACTTGTGAGTGTGTTCATTCATATACTATCACTATGACCCTTGTCTGTCATTTGTCATTTAGTATGTTATTGAACAATCAAAACATAATATTTTAGATTATACAAGCCATTCCATCTTAAAACACAACTTATTAGAACAACAATTTCCCTTCCAATATTTTCTAATATTTACATAGCAGAATCATTAAAATGAGTGTTACACATTGATTGTTCTCGTATCGTTTGGCTTTTAACTGACAGGGTTTGCTGAGAAAAATACGTGAAATAAAATCACGATTCTTTTTAAATTTATTTTTGCCGTAATTACGTTTCAGCACTTGTGAGTGTGTTCATATACTATCACTATGTCCTTTGTCTATCATTTAGTATCTTTTTGAACAATCAAAACATAATATTTTAAATTATACAAGCCATTCCATCATAAAACACAACTTATTAGAAAAAAAATCCCTTCCAATATTTTCTAATATTTACATAGCAGAATCATTAAAATGAGTGTTACACATTGTTCTCGTATCGTTTCATTCGCCTCAGTTTCATTGTGCTCCTAAACCCATCATGGAAACAAAAGAGGCTCGGCAGAGAACAAAGAATGCCCAGTCGAAAGGTAATTCGCGTCGTTACAGCTATTCAAAAAATAAATAGCGAAGATTAGACCCACAGTTTGAGTGGTGTTGCTAATAATTATTGTGTTTTGTTGCTGTTTTCATGTTACTGACTTACTTATTAAGTAGTTTTGTTTTAGTAGGTAATTGATTGAATGGGTCAGGAGCTCGTAGTTTAATAATAACAACCGCTCTGGTCGATCTTCAGGTTATCCGTGCTTGCCTAGGTTGGTCCGTGGATGGGTGACCACCCATTACATGTCGAGTTTCCTCCGTGCCTCGGAAAGCACGTCAAGCCATTGGACTCGACTAACAATCGTAGATCTTTGATAGTCATTAAGTAGTCAGTTGCCCGAATGTCTGACAACCAGTCTAACCAAGGAGTATCGTATTATCCAGTACTAAATGGGTTGGGAGGCCAGTCGCTCCATATGAAATACTGGTATTAAGCTGCTTCCAGTTAGACTGGCAGCCGACCCCAACATCGTTGGGAAAAGGCTAGGCAGATGAGATTTGATGTACCACCTCAACATGAATGATGTTACCAAGATTTTGTAAAAGTATTCTGATTAAAAAGAGTGCCCGTTCTTCTCCATAGAGATCTACGCTAGGGAATGGGCAACTACTGTACTTTTACAGTTTTTATGTCTTGTGACTGGGACTGTAGCTACATTGAATTTTCATCTTTGTTTCGACAATTCAAAAGTGCCTGTAACTGGCCTACTTGAAATAAATGCTTTGATTTTGTTTTTGATGGATCATTAATACTTTTTTTTATGTCTCGCGGTCCCAAGTGCTACTGCTGAGCATGCGGTCCTGGGTTCGAGTCTCAGGTAGGGCGAAGTGTTATTAGGTTTTTCAATCAAGGATTTCTCAGTAGCTACCAACCTTCGAAGATTACAGGCTGATGTTAAGTTATATGGTAACATTGCCTAATAGTTTTGCCTACAATATCTACCTCTTAGACTGTTGTCTAACTTGGATACAGTTGGTCTACAATAATACCGTTTTCATGGGTCCTGTCAATCAAAACAATTGTCAAGTTGAACAGTTTATGTGCACCACGATAGGTCGGTCGGTAGATCTTTGTCACATCAGGTAATCATTAAATGTTGTGAGACCAATATTTACGCAAGACTTTCATCTTCTCATAGGTCGGTCGGCTGGAACTGATTAGGCCTCTAAGACACGGTCAGTTGTTCCAAATTGTTATACAATTTCAATACCTGTTTCAAACACCTTTTGACTGTTATCTTTTTTATCTTTATAAATCCGTGGAGTCATTGACAAATTTGCCAACATTTCACCGTACAGAATCACAAGACACAAATGTAATAAAAACTACAATATTTATTGCGTACATATAATGGAAACAGAGAAAGTATAATAAAATCCGTACAATAAAAAACAGTAATATACCAATTTAGTTACTGTCTATCCGTGACTAGGATTTTGTAGCTGTCTATAAACTAGGAAACATCAAAACACCTATAAATGGTAACATAAATATTGTAAAGGTCTCTAAAATATTAATTACTGTTCTGTTTTTCAGGCCCGCAAATATAAAATGTAACTTCAAATTCAAATTCAAATTCAAATAGCCTTTATTTCTGATAATTTATATACATTTGGCAATTCTAAAATACATCGTTTTATAATTTTGTTATGCATGCTAGAATATAACTTTACTATATTATCATGCTTTTAATTTAAGAAATATTACTTAATACTATATAAAGATAATTTTAATTGTATTGCATTTGATTATATATTACATTTAATTATTTTATTATTTATAGTTTCAATCAACTTTATTTAACATCATTTTATAATTCTTCTTATTAACTTATCACTATAATATAACATGCTACTTATAATTTAAATAATTACTGATTTTATACACTTATTGTTCTTAAATTTATTTCTTATTAACATTTTAATCCACGACATCGGTAACGTTATTATCAGCTTGCCGTTTGGCATAGGCCTCCCCTAGGGTTTCCCATATTTCCCTGTTTGTGGCTTTTCTTTGCCATGTTGTTGTAGCTATTTGTTTAATATCATCCTCCCACCTTACTTTTTGACGTCCTTTCCGTCTTTTTCCATCTCTAGGGTACCATACAGTAACATCCTTTGTCCATTTTTTCCTCTTACTTCTTATCATATGGCCTGCCCATTTCCACTTAAGTTTTTTCACTGTATATGTGACATCTATAACTTTTGTCCTGCTTCTTATATTTGTTAAGTTGATTTTGTCCCGTAGCTTGATGTTTAGAATGCTTCTTTCCATTTTGTTTTGGCACACTCTTAGTGCTCTACTCTGCTTCTTAGTGAGGGCCCAGGTTTGTGCCCCATAGGTTAAACATGGTAGTATGCATGAGTTGAATACTGTAGTTTTGTCTTTTAGGGGTATGTGTGGGTTCTTCATAATTTCTCTGAGGGACCAGAATCTTTTCCAAGCCTTACTTATTCGGATATTTATTTCTTTCTGCATCTGATTTTCCGGTGCAATAGTTTGTCCTAAGTATGTATATTCTTCTACATACTCTATCTGATTAGAACTTAGAAAGATAGGTGTTCTTATGTGGTTTGTCATTACTTTTGTTTTGTCTCGGTTCATAGTCAGCCCTACAGTCTTACTTTCTCTTTCCAATTGAGTGAGCATTATTTCTAAGCCTTCTTGGTTTTCATTGAGCAGAATCAGGTCGTCTGCGAATCTCAGGTGGTTGAGCTTCTCACCGTTTATATTTATTCCAAATGTATCCCAATTCATTTTTCTAAATATGTGTTCCAATATCGCTGAAAACAATTTAGGTGAAAGGGGGTCTCCTTGTCGCACTCCCTTTTTTATTTTGAACGCTGGTCCTTTCCTTTCTGTTTGGATTTTTGATGTTGATTCTTTGTATAAGTTTTCTATTATCCTAATATACTTTGGGTGTACTCCTTGTGATCGCAGCGCTTCCCAAATGTGTGCGTGCCTGAGAGAGTCGAACGCCTTATTGTAGTCCACAAATGCCAAATAGTATTTTTTTCCATACTCATTGCTTTTTTGAATAACTTGTTTTACGACATGAATATGATCCATTGTTGAGAAATCGCTACGGAATCCCGCTTGTTCTCTTGGCTGATTTTCGTCCAATACTGAAGTAATTCTGTTTAATATTACCTTTGCAAATATTTTGTAGAGGTTAGAAATGAGGCTGATAGGTCTGTAGTTGTTTATTTCTGCTTTGTCTCCTTTCTTATGGAGCAATATGATAGTCGATGATGTCCATTGTTGTGGTATTGTTTAGCGATGGGCGATTCCGAGATGTTTTAACAATCGAAAGAATCGGAGTCGTTAAAGTAAACCATCGAGTCGACCATCGACTCGCCGTTTTTCAAAACAATCGAGATGTTTTTCGATTGTTTCGAGTCAACGCATTCGACTGCTAGTTTTCGAATCAGTCACTCTAACGAGTCGCGATCGATCACCAGGGTCAGTCGATTGAATGCATCGAGCCGAAGTGCATGTAAGGCGAGAGTGTGCTAGACTCGAGCTATATAAGTACGTAAACTTTTCTACTTCTATTATTTTCGATTGCTCTTGTTGAAAGAATTAGGCAGTTTGAATTCGCATAACAACGCAAGTCAAGAACTCGCGAAACTCTTAACCATCGAGGAACAACTCTCGAATGAACGCGCGATGCGCCAGTCGCAATAACAGACCGAGTCGGACTCGAGCCCAAGTCGAAACCGCGAAACTCTAAACCATCGATGAACAACTCTCGAATGAACGCGCGATGCGCCAGTCGCAATAACAGACCGAGTCGGACTCGAGCCCAAGTCGAAACAATCGAGAACCATCGAGATGTTCGAACAATCGAAACAATCGAAAAAAACCTCTCGCCATCGCGCATCGCTAGTATTGTTTCTTCAGTAAGAATATTATTGAACAAATTTGTAATGGACTCTGTAATTTGGTCTAGGCAGCCTTTCAGAATTTCATTTGTTATGCCATCTTCCCCAGGGGCCTTGTAGTTTCCTTGGGACAATATGGCTTTCCTTACTTCAGTTTTTAGTATTGGAAGGATAGGCTCTTCGTTGTCTTCCTGTAGGTATTGTGTGTTTGTGTAGTCTACGTCATCATAATATAGTTTGCTATAGAATTCTGTTGCTATTTCCGTAATTTCGGGGCGTTTAGTTTCTATCTTCCCGGTTGTCTTATTTTTGATGCCTGGTATCCAGGGAGTGTTCTCTTTCAGCTCTTTTAGGGCTTTCTTTATTCCTCCTGTTTTTTCTATATGGTATTGGATAGTTTTGTTTCTGATTTGTTGCCTGTGTGTCCTTATTTTTTCATTTATCTGTTTGCTCAGGTGCGCTATTTGTTTTCTATTTTGTTTTTTATTATCTAAAAGGGTTTTTCTGGTTTCTATAAGGTGTCTTGCTTCCACTCCGATTTTATCTTTCTTGTTTTTTGAGGTGTGCAGCTTTATAGACATTTCTTGTATTGTTTTTTCCAGTAGATCATATTTTTCCTGTATGTTTACGATCTTGTTACAATCCGATGTCTGTCATCAGTGTTATCAACAAGTTTTCTGGGATAGAGAGAGGGATTTGATTTGGTTGGGTTCTATTCTTGGTGCACTGTCTGCTTTTCTTTGGTTTTTTTTGATAGATGGTTCCCCTTACCATTCGGTGGTTGGTGTTGAAGTTGAATTTATTAACTGTATCTACATCCTTGAAAAATTGGGGTTTATTAGACAGTATAAAGTCTATCTCATTCTTCACGTTTCCATTGGGAGATATCCAGGTCCATTTTTTGTTTGTGTTTTTCTTGAAGAAGCTATTTAGGATTCTGAGGTTGTGTGCCTGCGCCAGGTTCACAAGTCTTTGTCCGTTATTGTTTCTTTTTCCTGTGCTAAACTGACCCAGTATACCCTCCTCGTTCGGTAGCCTTTCACCAATCTGTCCGTTGAAGTCCCCCATTAGGAAGATTGTTTTGTGTGCACTTGCGAGTGTTTTCTCCAGGTCCTCATAGAATGAGTCCTTTATGTCCTTTGGTGCTATTTCTGTAGGTGCATAAATTTGGATTATTGAAGTGGGTTCATATCCCGGCAAGTTGATATTGAGCTGTGCAATTCGTTCAGAGATTCCAATGAAGGACTGTATGCATTCGCTGTAGCATTTTTTGATAAGGAATCCTACACCATGTAGGCCTGGAGTGCTTCCTATATGGTAGAGAATGTATTTCTCATGCTGTTCTATTTGTTCTCCCATTCTCCTTACTTCACTTAGCCCAACAATGTCCCAATTTATAACATCCAAGGCAAATTCTAGTTCTTGTAGGGATTCATCCGTTCTTAAGGTTCGGGTGTTGATTGTTGCAATGTAAATACTGTTTATTTTTCTTTGTATTGATCCCGTTTTTTGTTCTTGTGTCATTTCCTTTTTGGGAGGTAAACCTAGGGGGTTTTGGTCTCTTACCCCACGGTGACCAGCCGGGTTGGGGAGGTATTTATTTACTAGAGTTTGGTTGCTTATCGTTATTGTTTCAGTCCGGTTACCGATGTCTTGTGATTCCTATTCATTTTGTTTAGTTGTTTCGGTCACAGAGTGAGATTTTGACCTCATGTATGAGAATGGATCGGTTCTTTGTAGTTTTGCCGGAGTTAGGATATTCTTTTGATTACTATCCTTCGCCTGCTGTGTAAGTGATACAGGTGATACTGAGGTCTCTCTCTTACTTTTTTCGTTTTCTTTGGATTTCCTTACAACTTTATCGCCCTTTATGTATACATCATGTCCCTTTTCCTTTTCACTTTTAAGCTCTTGTTGTAAAATTTTTCGTTTTTCTAATGTTTCTTTGGAGTAGTCTTCAGTGATGTATGTTGGTTCGGGCATTTTCTTTTTATTTCTTAAAATCTCTATTTTTTTATTAAATGTTGTGAGAGTAATCAGTATAGGCCTTGTTTTCCCATTTGTTTGTTTTCCAATTCTGTGTAACTTGTTTATGTCGTACTCATCGATTTTAACACCCAGTTTACTAAATAATTCTGTAATTTTGTTGAAAAGTTCACTATATTTATCTTCTGTGTCTTCGAATCCGTGGATTATAATATTATTCATTTTTATCGTATTTTCTAAATATAAAATAATAAAATGTAACTATTCTACACCAAATATCTAGAGGAAATATGTTTGGATGCTCAAACGGCTGAAGCTAAAACCATCTTAGCACATACTTAGTTGATGAGGTGCGTCGCTTCATATAAAATACCGGTATCTAGCTACATCGCTACTAAATCCAACAGGCAGACAAACAAGCGTTCAAGCGTTTTTGCCATACCTATTTTTGGAATCAAATATAACTGCTCACAACTTAGGACCCATTAATGTTAATATTTTATCCG
Organism: Xestia xanthographa; assembly: GCA_905147715.2. NCBI lineage: Eukaryota > Metazoa > Arthropoda > Insecta > Lepidoptera > Noctuidae > Xestia > Xestia xanthographa. The sequence goes on along the minus strand of LR990655.1, from coordinate 18,475,198 downwards.
TGGTGCTAGGCAACTGGGCCTATCCCAGTTGTAAACGTCCCTTTGCGCCTATTTGCCTTGTTTCATTCTGTCTCCTGCTGATATGGAGGGAAGTGGAAATTACGGATTTTCCTACTCCTCCGCTATACGTTTCTGATTAATTTCGTTGCAGGATCCAAGACAGTTAAATTCATTCTTTGGGACTTCGTCGAGCTTCATTGTCTCGGCGCTTTTCTGGTGGTCGCCACTGTTGATTTCAGGAGTTACAGTGGTTATTTAAACAAGTTTTGCCATGTAAGAAGCCGGCTATATCAAGAGTGTTGAATCAAACGAAAGCCATGAGCTGATATTCGTAACTCGACGACTATTGATGGATTTTTACATCAACATCTATTAAAAGGAAGTGTATAGCAGCGGTATTTTTACATCAACATCTATTAAAAGGAAGTGTATAGCAGCGGTATTTTTCCATCAACATCTATTAAAAGGAAGTGTATAGCAGCGGGGGTCCAGTGGTGGCGGCCCCGACTTACGAACAGTCGTGGGTTCGAACCCAGACAGGCGCATTACTTTGTGTAATTTATTTCATCACCGCTGCTCTCAAAACGGTTAAGGAAAACATCGTGAGGAAACCGGCATGTCCTAGAACCAAAAATTCGAAAACATGTGACATCCACCAATCCGTACTGGGCCCGTGCGGTGGATTATAGCCCATTCCCTCTCATAGAGAGGAGGCTTGTGTCCCAGCAGTGGAAACATTAATAGGCTGATGATGATAATGATGTATAGAACTAGACAAAACTGTTTGATTAGATTATCAAAAACAGTGGAATCTAACATTTTCTGAAGCACTTTTTTTACTTTCATAATTATTTACAAATACTGAAAACATAACGTACCAACAATTTTTTCCTTGAACAATTATGACATTAAAAACGGTTGAACTTCTGTTTTCGATTTTACACATAAGTTGGTGAGTTCGCTGAAGTCTGTGAGTTCAGGTCATTGTGATGTACCCGCAGTGCGCCCAAATCGATGTAATTTGTATAAAAACGTTACATTCTTACACGGACCATTTTTGTACAATTTTCTTTTACTTTCAAGACTTGGGAAAAGGACGAATGTATAAATTACTGATGACTACAGTTTTAGAATAAATTGTGCAGATTTTAAAGCAACTGTTTTAACATTTAGCTTGGTAAGGTCCAATTTATTAGTTTAAGCCAGTGTTTTTCAACCTTTTTCATGACACGACCCCCATAGTCATCATCTGCCTAGCCTTTTCCCAACTATGTTGGGGTCGGCTTCCAGTCTAACCGTATGCAGCTGAATACCAGTATTTTACATGGAGCGACTGCCTATCTGACCTCCACAACCCAGTTAGTACTGTGTAATACGATACCACCCATAGTATGAAAAAATATTATATTTGGCGACCCCCGACCCTTCGCTTTTTTTTCATTTTATATTATATTACAAATATTAAATCCATACAAAATGTTTATGCATTTGCATAAATAGGATTCGGATAAATATATTATCCACACAATATATTTATCTTGCCCCCCAGGGGTCGCGACCCACAGGTTGAAAAACACTGGCTTAGGCATTAGCTAATTGACTAAATAATAACAGCCGCTCGGGTCGATTTTCTGCTTAAGCCGCGTATCACCCATTACATATTGAGTTTTCTTCGCGCCTATCTTGGTCCCGGCTGTCATTTGTAGATCTTTGTCAGTCGATAGTATCGACTGACAAAGATCTCACCAAAGATCACACACCTACCTACCGCCGACCACCTGTATCGACTCGATACAGGTAGTCAGTGGCTCGAATGTCTGACAAGCAGTCTTATTGTAGGTATCGTATCCTCCGCCCAGAGCGGGAGGAGTCATTTGATGATTTCCAATCCGAAAAAAAAGGGGCTGTAGTTCATCCACAGTAATAGATATACCTAGATAACGCAAGTATCATGATTCTTTAAAAACCAAACGTGCCAGTTTTTACTACCTACTATGATGTCATAAGCACTATTTAGTTAAGACGTATCTACTAAACAAACAAGTTACTTTACAGAATAGACTCGTTTTTGTTCTTTAAATGTCAATTAAGTTCTTGAGTTGTAACATTGAAGTTTTATAAAAAGTATAAAAGGCTTAAGCCGTAGGTCTTCTTGCGTTATCTATGGTATAAATATATATCTGTGAGTAGATCCGTACGAGGATTAACTTTCGACTAGACAAGTCTTATAAATAAAAGTAACTTATCCCAGTAATAGTCCAACCTCGTACAATATTTCTTAATAAAAGTTTCCCTTTGAAATGAATAGGGTATTAACAAAAAGTTCCTACTTAAGACTACCCAAATTGTACTGAACACTGAAGCGGGCAGTATGGCCCAGTTAACTTAAACAACAGAAAGAAAGGGCCTTGCTTTCTTTTACCTCAATTATAACAAAAGGTTAATTATGAAATGTACTTATTTTTAGCTTCGTGAGGCTAATTTTACATCTGTAATGACTCCTTTAGCCTTAATTTCTCTGTATAAAAAATATCTAAGTTACATAATGGCTTTATTGCCTGTATCTAAATATTGGCAAACTTCTCGTTTTTCCAGGGTCAGTGATCGTGTAGATCTTTGACAGTCGTTAGGTAGTCAGTGGCCCGAAAGTCTGACAACCAATCTTACCCAGTACTAACTAGGTTGTGGAGGTTAGATAGGCAATAGCTCCATGTAAAGTACTGGTATTCAGCTGCATCCGGTTAGACTGGAAGCCGACCGCAACATAGTTGGGAAAAGGCTAGGCGGATGATGGGTGATCAGCAGGCCTATTACGTATCTTTTTTGATATCCAGTGACTAACAAGCTTCGGTTGTACACCGAACTCTGATGACAACCGTGAATGTCAAAATATTGGTATTACGTATTACACAGAGTGGATGTCACTTTACGGTGACTAACAGCCCGGGTACGGCGTAACGTCTTTCACGAAAGCCACATCAAACTCAGTTGTCATCAATTTGATGTCCACTATGCTTACATAATCGCAATATTAGAAGAATCGATACGAAAGCGTCTGTCGAAATGAGTTACGGTGACTATCAGCCACGGTGACAACCAATGACGTCATGTTTGATCGCGACTGGTCATACATAATACGAAACTAATCTTTTGACAGTTAATTGATGGACACTGAGCCCAGTTGCTATCATTTCGAGCTGTCAACAGAGATACGTAATAGCCCTGCAGGTAGTGATAATAAAGTATCAATCAATGTATCTGTTTAAACTAAGTGCCTTTATAACCGAGCATTATTTGAGGACGGCTGTACCGATTTGGCTGATTTATTAACATTATGAACTCATTAGTTGATTGGTCTGGCAATGAAAAGGTTCAGGATTTAAATCAGATCAGGCAAAGGTATATTGCACAATTTTGTTATCACGTGACATTACGCCTGTAAACCCCAAAGGCGGAGATGTGCCTAATAGTTGCCAGTTACAGTAAAGTCCCATGTAATAGGGGGCAAGCCTATTGCCATCAACCGGTTGAGAAATTTTGAAGATGGAAAATGGTTTTTTTGAAATTGGTTATCATTTTAATTAGTATACCTAGACACTAACCTTTATTTAAAGTTAGGTTAATCAACTACCCTGAGCTTGTTACGTGGATGTCTCCGGCTATCCCTTCGGTAATAACGTTTTTGTTACTAAAGTAAGTACATTAGAATTTTAAGCAAACGGCTTCACTTAAACTTTGTACGTGACGGCTAGAATCTAAGTTCCAGGGTACTTTTCTAAGTCTTGACCTAACATTTATAGCTAGCTACTCGCACACTGAGCTAAGTTTCTAAAAGGTTAGATATCAGGTCCAGACTCTAGCAGAGCGGAGATGTGCAAAGCGGAGAGGAGAGGAGAAGTGTAAAGCGGCACGCCGCGCACAGCACCCCGCTCACCGCACGTAGCTCACATCTCACTGCTCACCGCACGCCGCTCACAGCACGGTGCACACCGAACGCCGCCCGCTCACAGCACACCGCTCACCGAACGCCGCTCCCAGCGCACCGCTCACCGCACGCCGCGCACAGCACACCGCACACCGCACGCATCTCACTGCTCACCGCACGCCTCTCACAGCACACCGCACGCCTCTCACAGCACACCGCTCACCGCACGCCACTCACGTCTCTTCTCATCTCCGCTGGCCTAAACAATTACGAGACATCTCGTCTCTTCTCTGCTCAACATTTTCCACTAAAGCTAAGCGGACACGTGAAGTGAAACTAACGAAATTCTATTGGTAGAACACATCTCCAACACATCTCCTGTCCTCTCGTCTCGTCTCCGATTCAGTGGAGTCCGGCCCAAGACCACATATAAAGATAGTCACTCATTTGTTTCGTTGACTATGGTGTCGATTCTGTTGTGCACAAACTAAACTTAATTTAGGCTATTGCTATCTTTTTTTCTCTAAAATAAAACGAGAAAGAGACGGATGTAATTTAGAGCTACTTATCAAATTTAGTTGGAACTAATATTTCAATACGAATGAAGGGTGCACGTAAAAACATGTCGACTAAAAACACGGTGAAGCGCAAGGCATAAACTAGTTTGACATCTCTAACTTAGTTCATAGCTATAGCCGTTCTTTTCTCGCACTGCCTTTTAGTAAAAGATAGGAATAGCCTAAATTAAGTTTAGTTTGTGCACAACAGAATCGACACCAATGACATTTCAAAAATCATCTGTCATGAAAATCTTATCTGTCATTCCATGTAGGGTCTGAAAGCTCACTCTTCCCATTACGGTGGACTAACTGAACACTATTTCGTGTGACCTTCGAATGGTGCGGCATATTAAGGGCCTAACATGCCTCAAATGGCTTACCATGATCCTCCGCTACGCCTAAAATACTGCAGCATTAATTTTGAAATAAGTATATGGTAAAGTTGAGAATTAATGCTAGGTACTATGTGTGACGAAAACACGATTATAAACTTTTCTTGATAGAAAAAAATTCTAAAGTTACCTTCAAATCGAACAATAAATAAACCGCTTGTATTCAAAAAGTGCTTCAAATTAGATCATGAAACTTTGCATACTAACTGAAATGACTATAAAGCAGGTCTTACGTGTTCTATTTTATTAGTCCAATCAATAGATTTTTTTTTAAATCGAAAAAAACCACTCATTTCGCACTATTCGGCCGCAGTGACTGACGTAACAACCGCTTTGTAGTACAAGCTGATTAGAACTTTATTCTAACAGCATTTCAAACGAAGTTTGAACCACCACAAATACAGTTGCTAATTTTAGGGTTAGAAGGGCCTTAAACAATTTTAATCTTTGCATTGAGTTACATCAATTTAAACGTATATACAAAGATGGTTGCCTAGGTGTCTTTTGACGTCATACAACTTGGATGGACCTCTGCCTAAATACGGATCGTTAGGTATGCGACCTATATGTTCCGTTTCGTAGAAATACCAGCTGGCAAAGCTCAAAGGTATAGAATCACTATTGAATAGATCCATGGCCCAATAGGCAGTATTGAGCTACTGTCATTTGGCTTACATACATAAGGAAATTTCGCCAAGTCAGTCGTGAAACTGAATTGCTGAGTTCAGAACTAAGAATAGCATTTCCAGATTCAGTCCGTGGGTGTCCTTAAAGGTTAATACGGAGTTTAGGCCTGCATGATTGCACTACAAATACGTTTAAAGGTAAACGTACGGTGTTTAAAAAGTCATTCTGCCTGTGTTATCTTATTACGAAGCACAACGAAAGTAAGATACAGAACGATTTTTTTAAGAATTTGTAGCAGGACTACGAGTGATAATATACATCTAATCATCTAGTTAATCTGCAATATTCTACAAAAAAAAAAAAAAAGTTTTAGAAGTCGGTTAAAAATTGTGAACGGCATGTCTCGATATTGGAGTCCGGTGCTAAGCGAACATTTTTAAATATGTACCTACCCCACCTTCAAAAATATTGACTGTAACAAATTTGACGACAAACATTGAACTTGAGGTACAATCTTCAAAGGCTGCTAATCGAAAGTACATTTATTTTTGTGCAAATAAAATAACATTAGGATAAGAACGATGTCAATGTGATTATTAAACTCTTAATGATAAATCATCAATTGTTTTGTAACAGCCGCTCGGGTCGATCTTTAGGTTAAGCCGTGCTTGCCTAAGTTGGTCTGTGGATGGGTGACACTGACCACCCACTACATACCGGGTTTCCTTCGTGCCTCGGAAAGCACGTTAAGCCATTGGTCGCGGCTGTCATTTGCAGATATTTGACAGTCGTTACAGGACGGTATTATAGTCAATGGCCCAAAAAGTCTGACAACCAGTCTTACCAAGGGGTATCGTGTTACCCAGTACTAACTGGGTTGTGGAGATCAGATAGGCAGTCGCTCCAAGTAAAATACTGGTATTCAGCTGCATCCGGTTAGACTGGAAATCGACCCCAACATAGTTGGGAAAAAGCTAGGCAGATGATGTGGTAAATTGTACATTTTATTAGACGAAGGTAGGTAGGTACTCAAAGTGGGCAAACCCCTAGATTAGGGCTTCATTTCAAACAAAAAGGCAATCCGATAAACAAGCGATAATTATAATTAAAACTACAAACAAATCTATAATACCCGCGTTAGGGTGAGTTCAGACACGCGACAATGCCACGACACCGTAAAACGGTCTTGCCATTATCAGGAGTCAACAATATGGATCGGCCTTTAAGCGACGTAGTGCCCGCCGTGTCCACCTAGACATAGCTTGCTAGATAGAAAACATTCATTACCCTCACCCCTGTGACCTGAGGGGGCAGGCAGATTTGTTGTTGTTTAACAAGGGTGCATTAGAGTGGCTAGGGAATGACTAGTGTTCTATAATGCTTGACCAGTAGGTACCTTATAGTCAGAATCGCATGTTACTAAAAGAGTGGTGAATATAAATGTTGATGTATGGAGAGGGAGAGGAAGACCAGGAAGCGATGAATGGATTATGTGAACTGTGAGGAATGAAATGAAAGGAAAACCGGCCAAGTTCGAGTAGAACTCGCGTGGAGAGGATTCCGTACAATGCCAAAGTCTTATATTGAGTTTACCACTTTATTTTCAATTGATAGAATTCTTAAAGGGTTTCCTGTAACCTACAAACAATATGTATTTTTTTTTTTCTTTTCAAAATTTTAGGGTCAGTCATTTCGGAGATCAGTGGGGTGAAAGGTCAATTTTCGTCTTCTTTCATGAATAAAATCAAAACTATTTATTTTGCAATAATAACAAATATATATTTGAGATCCTCATAACGAGTTCTTTCATTTGATATAATACACAGTGAGGTTTGCAAAACTTTTTTTTAAATTCCATAATTGTCCCCAGAAAATGACCCTTATTAAAAAAAAAAATACTTAACAAATCTGTGTTAGGGACATATTATTAGGATAACACCATCCTACCAAATTTTACCTAATTTGGTCCAGTAGATTCAGAGCAAATTGGCTGTGACTGATGGACGGACAGACAGACAGACGCACGAGTGATGTAAAAACGGATCCCCCCTGGTTCCGTTTTTTTTATTTTTTTATACGGAACCCTAAAAGGGAGTAAATGATAGCGTGACGGTTGAGAGGGTGATGTGCCAATCCCAAGTAACATGGGACATTTGCAAGAAGCTGATGAATACCTGGCCAATACTAAAAAGTTCATGGAAACAGTATTATATTATCTGTGATGGAAACTAAACGAGAAAGTGTTTTGAGATAATGATGTCGATTCTGTTGTGCACAAACTAACTTAATTTAGGCTATTGCTATATTTTACTAAAAGGCAGTGCGAGAAAAAGACGGCTATAGCTATGAACTAAGTTAGAGATGTCAAACTAGTTTATGCCTTGCGATTTACCGTGTTTTTAGTCGCCATGTTTTTACGTGCACCCTTCATTTGTGTGGAAATATTAGTTCCAACTAAATTTGACAGCTCTAAATTACGTCCGTCTCTTTCTCATTTTAATAGAGAGAAAAAGATAGCAATAGCCTAAATTAACTTTAGTTTGTGCACAACAAATTCGACACCAATATCTTAAGGTAGGTAAGTGACATAGTAGCGGTCGTGTTCAGCTAGACATAGCCTGCTAGATAGAAAACATTAATTACCCTCAGCCCTTGTGACCTCTGAGGGGGCAGGCAGATTTGTTGTTGTTTAGCTACAGTTTACTAAGGGTTAGCTGGGGAATAGTGTCCTATATAATGGCTAGTACTAAAAACTTCATGGAAAGTTAATAAGGTAGTGTTTTTGAATAAATCTTACAGTAAGTAAAACTTAAGAGGATAGGCTAGAGGCGTTTAGTCTATCATCATCATCAACAGCCTATTAATGTTCCCACTGCTGGGACACAGGCCTCCTCTCTATGAGAGGGAATAGGCTACAATCCACCACGCGGGCCCAGTACGGATTGGAAGACATTTTGTTTCGATTTTTTTGGTTCTAGGACATGCCGGTTTCTTCACGGTGTTTTCCATCACCGTTTGAGAGCAGCGGTGATGAAATAAATAACACAAAGTAATGCGCCTGCCCGGGTTCGAACCTACGACTTACTGTTCGTAAGTGTGGGCCGCCACCACTGGGCCACAGCTGATCTTGGCCACCGCTGCTCTTCGAATAAATCTAACAGTAAGGTTTTTTTTTTGTAACTCCTTCTCTTTAATGCAATCTGTCCTGAGAAATTCAGCAATATGGAGATGATGGTTCGTGATCTTCCACGGTATGAAGCCATTGCCTCATCCGATCGGCATTACAGCTTATTTATGCTGTTTGTAAGTAGGTCTTGAGGTGCCCTTCTTTTCAGTCTTGTGAAGGTAACAGGGTTTGACATAAGCTTAATTGCCAGTTGATTTGGGGAACTTTTAATCTGGTGGAGTATTTGGTGATATTAGCTTTGATTTCTTCTTTTACAGTCTTTATCTTTAAATCCTTGTGAATTCTTTCGTTTGTGACGTACCATGGGAGCATTTACTATCTGTCGTAGTGTTTTGGATTGAAACCTTTGAAGGATTTCGATGTTTGAGTTCGCTACAGTTCCCCAAAGCTGGATACCATAGCACCATATGGGCTTGAGTATGCATTTGTAGAGAAGCTATTTGCTTTCCAGAGACATTTGGGAGTTTTTGTTGAGCATCCAGTGTAGGCTGCGGAGTTTTGCGTTTGGTAAATATGTGGTGTCTCCACGTAAGGCGTCTGTCAAGGTGTATTCCAAGGTATCGAGTGACCTCTGCTTGGGTACTTATATATCGTTTAAGGTCACGGGTCAACATGCCCATGTTTCTTTGCGTGTAGTGAAAGTCACCTGGACTGATTTTGTTTCGTTAGCTTTTATCTTCCAATCTTTAAGCCATTCAGAGATCAGCTTAAGGCTGTTTTGTAGTTTTTCAGAGGCCTCCCTAGGGCAGACATCAGTAGCCAGTATGGCCGTATCATCAGCGAAAGTGCCTGTTAGGACGTTTCTATCCAGCGGCAGGTCAGCAGTAAATAACAGGTACAAGATAGGACCCAGGACACTGCCCTGAGGTACTCCGGCCTGAATCACACGTAGATTTGTGACCTCATCTCCCTGCTTCACTAGGAAGAATCTTTTGCTGAGGTAGGAGCGCAGAAACAGGTAGAAATTTGTTGGGAGAGACGTTTTTATTTTGGCCAGTAGACCCTTGTGCCATACACGATCAAACGCCTGCGAAATGTCCAGAAAAACTGCAGAGTAGTACTCTTTGTTTTCGAAGGAGGTGTTGATTTTTTCCACCAGTCTATGTGCCTGTTCTATAGTACCGTGACCCTTCCTGAATCCAAATTGGTGTTCAGGAATAAGGTTTCTTTCGACCAGGATCGGCATGAGTCGCTTAAGAAATAGTGTTTCCAGCAGCTTCGAAGCAACAGGTAATAGGCTGATAGGACGGTATGCTTTGACGTCATTTTCAGACTTGCCAGGCTTTAAGATCATGATGAGCTGCGCGACCTTCCACTGTTTGGGGACATAGGTTCGCTGCAGTATAGCATTAAAAAGGTACGTGAGAAATGTTATAGCATCTTCCGGTAACTGCTTTAGAACAGTCGCAGGTATTAGGTCGTAACCTGGAGCCTTGTGGTTTCTCAATTTATTGATAGCATATTTAACTTCGCTGGAAGAACATTTTCTCAGTGGTGGGTCTAGTTGGAGAACAGATGATAGTGTGTCATTGACAGAGTTCAGTTTACTTGAGCCTTCATCGGGGTGGGGAGTAAAGACACTTTCAAGATGGTTAGCAAAAACTTCAGCCTTTTCGGCATCACTGCTGGCCCATTTACCATCAAGCCTTCTGATTGGAGGTTGGTGCAGTTGAGGTCTTTTAAGCTTTTGTGTGGCCATCCATAAAGAGTAGCTTGCAGTTCCATCTAGTATTTCCAGGTGTCTCTGTACTCCTGCATTTTTAATTCACTTGCCAGCTCCTTCTTAGTTCACGTTTCTCAGCAAGCAGCTCTTGTATCGAAGCAGGGCAGTCGGTTCCGCTTTTACCACTTCTGTTCCAATGAACATGTTACAGCAAAGTGCATGGGAAGCTACCCATTGGGGTAGCTTGCTGTATAACTTTGCTGTATAACGTTATTAAAGTGTTCCACACCTTCTTCAATCTCCTGGTCACTTGACAATGGTAAGCTTAAGTTATTTTTTCCAGCCACAAGTCGTTTTTAACAGTAGGTAAGGTAAACTTAAGATGATAGGCTAGAGGCATTTAGCCTATACAAATGTATATACTCCCTCGTTTTCTAAAGTTTCATCATCATCATCATATTCCTGACCTTGTCTTAATCTATTTATGATCGGCGCAACACGTTTTCTTCTTCCATTCTCCCCTGACAGACATCACGTCGTTTCTATAGTCTATAATCAATACAGGATGACTTTTTACCACTTAAAATAAAAATGGGTATAATAGGTGAACGGAGTAGAAACAAATGGCATCATCATCAACAGCCTATTAATGTTCCCACTGCTGGAACACAGGCCTCCTTCTCTATGAGAGGGAATGGGCTATAATCCACCACGCGGGCCCAGTGCGGATTGGTAGATGTCACTTGTCTTTGATTTTTTTTGTTTTCCTTCACTGTTTTGAGAGCAGCGGTGATGAAATAAATGATAAATGATGTTTATTTTGCAAGTAGGTTTTTACAAACACTTTTACACGTCATTTTTTTAAACTAGATAAGGCCGGTGTTTCGTACCGGACTACTCTGAGAAGAAACCGCCGAAACAAACTCAGAGGTCATAGTCTCTTTTAAAGTCCAGACAATTTTGCTCAATTCACATGAGGACTATGCAGATTAGTGTCTGAGATGGTCTTTTGAAGAAAGAACCATACAGATTTGAGTGGACCTGTCCAGTCAGTGCAAGCATTTGTCAGTTAATGTGTTGCTCGACTTATGACTCAAGGAGCTCAACGAAACGACGAACAATACCAAAGAAAGGACATTTCGGTAGGTCGCTTAGAGTACTCAAACTGTCAGACAGTTGTAGGAAAAAATAAACAAAAAATATAAATGTGACCCACGGTTCTCTATTGTATTACCTAACTTTTTTATTCATAATTTAAAGTGCCATAACTTTTTTGTCCTAATCATCATTTGTCCGAATGATAACTTACCCGAACTTAATATCACATGCCATAAAATTGAAATCCCTAAGTACAATATGCTCTAAACCCGTTTGTCATAAATATTACAATCAATAATATACAAAACACTTAAAATCGTTTTCAATAATAGTTATAAATCCTAAAAAAAAAAAAAATGTTTAGTTCTTAATAATATTTTTAAAACAAACCGGTATGTTCCCAGACGTTCCCAAAAGGGAACAGAACATTGTTATTTTAATTGTGTACCTCGATTGTGTATCGGGTACCTACAGTAAAGTAAGTATTACTTAGCTTTTGCTATGCTATGAACTTCTCTCAACACAACACATTTTTATACAATATTGCTCTTATGAAATTTGTAAGAATTAAAAAGTAGAACCATCATATCGCAGAAAGTTCATAGTTAGAACCTTCTTTTGTTTTGGCATACATTTCATATAAGTAGTCACTAAAAGGCAGAAAATCAATCAATCAAACCGTCAATCATTATAAAACAGTTGAGTGTGAACATAATTATGTGGATTTTATTTTTCCCTGTAATAAGTATGCAAACATGCAAACAAACATGCAGCAAGAATGCAGCAAGCAGGAAGCAAGCATGCAGCAAGCATTTAGCAAGCATGCAGCAAGCATGCAACAAGCTTGCAGCAACCATACAAGCACGCATACAGTATGCAAGCAACCATGCAAGCGAGCAAGCAGCATGCAGCAAACATGCAACAAGCTTGCAGCAACCATGCAAGCACGCATACAGTATGCAAGCAACCATGCAGCATGCAAGCGAGCAAGCAACATGCAGCAGGCATGGTTTCTATCACGGCTCCGGCGCTGCGGAGCTCCGGCGCTGCGGAGCTCCGGCGGTCCCACGCGAGCTTATCGTCGCAGATGTGTTTAACGCTCACCACCGCAGCTTCGGCTTACTGGCCGGCTTCGCCGGCCAGCCTCAGCAGCGGCGGCGAGTGTTACAACCACCTGCTCCTCAACTCGCGGACCGCCTCGCCCCTCCGCGCCTACGCGATTTTAAATTACACTCTAGGGGTAGGGCAGACAAGACTGCGTGGGGTCGGATTTACAGCGATTCGTTTCTGTCACTAAAACCTAATTTTTAGCAAATGTTTTAGGACCAAAACATTATGACATGGATATGGACATTAGGAATAATACACATTATATAATATAATACTTAGGATAATTGACTTTATGGCATATAAAATTAGAAGATTCAATTATTATAGTATTCGATATTATGACAGAACAGTTTTAGAAATAAAGATAATTATGTAAAACAAAATTTCGGGATTTTTAACATTATGGTAACTGAAGTTTATAGCAAACGTTTTATGGATACTGATTTTCGGACAAAAATTTTTAGGAGATATAAGGGAGTACCGTGACCCACATGGTCCCCACATTCACAATAATCATATAAAATTCATAACAAGTTCTATTCAAAAAGAATGTAAATAAAAATCACAAAAATCATTAAAAGTCACAATGATGATAAAAAAAAAGTAAAATACTTAACAAAATAAGTATTCATGTCAAATCAGTAAATGTCAAATAAAATAATAAAAAAATAATAAAGTAAAAAATAATAAAATACATGTCAAAACATTAAATGTCAGAGTGTATAAAAAATAATAAAACACATGTCAAAACATTAAATGTCAGAGTGTATAAAAAAGGAAAAGAAAAAATAAAAAAAGGAGAAGAAAGGAATAAATAATAAACAAGTGAAGTCCGAAGCTTCGACATTCACAGAGCAAATTTCATTGGAGCAGTTTAATCCCAAGCCTTTTTATCTTCGAGATAGTGATTAACATGATAGTAGGCTTTCAGGCACAGCTGCCGTTTTATAAACGATTTGAATTTATTTAGGCTTAGTGCTTGAATTTGGCTCGGAAGTTTATTGTAAAAACGTATACATTGGCATCTGAACGTACCCCCTATTTTTTTGAGCCTCGTTGCAGGAACAACAAATTTGTGTTTGTTCCTCGTATTTATGTTGTGGATATCACTGTATTTTTTAAACAAATTAGTATTTTTGTGTGCGTACAAAAGGTTTTCATAAATAAACTGAGAAGGGACAGTAAGAACATTAATCTCTTTAATTTTTTCTCTGAGGGAGTATCTGGGACTTAATTTATAAATTGAACGAATTGCCCTTTTTTGCAAAACAAATATTGTCTGAATATCGGCGGCATTGCCCCACAAGAGAATACCGTACGACATCACGCTATGGAAATAACTAAAGTAAACTAAACGGGCTGTCTCTAAATCAGTTAACTTACGAATTCTTCTAACGGCGTATGCTGGAGAGCTAAGTTTTTTTGACAATTTGTCTGCCCCTATGCGGGCCCCACTGAAGCTTGGCATCCAAAGTTATGCCTAGGAACACTGTGCTATCTTCCGGTTTCAACTCTTCGTGGGGTATCGTAAACTTAATACATTTAGTTTTTTTCTCATTTAGGAGTAGGTTATTAACATTAAACCAATTAACGACTTTTGCCAGGGCGCTATTAACATCATCCGTAACTAAATGCTGACGTTTGAGTTTAAATAAAAGAGAAGTGTCGTCTGCAAACAATACTATGTCATGATTATCCTTTATGAGGTGAGGCAAGTCATTTATGTAAATAAGAAACAAAAATGGACCAGGAATTGAGCCCTGTGGTACCCCCATTCTTACTACGGATCCGGGAGATCTTTTCCCGTTAACATCAACTCTCTGAATCCTATTACTCAAATATGAAATAAGAAGATCCAGAGAGGCGTTACGGATTCCGTAGTGTATAATATTAAAATTAAGTAATACTTAAATTACACAAAGTAATGCGCCTGCCTGGGTTCGAACCCACGACTAAACTGTTCGTAAGTCGGGGCCGCCACCATTGGGCCACCGCTCCTCCCGCGGTTTTTTTGCGAAATAAAAAAGACAAATACAAATCATATGCGTATTGCGTATGATTTGAAATTCTGTATTTTTTTATTTCTCTTTCTTTGTTCTAATATGAAAAGTTTACTTGAAAATTGTAGCGTTTTTTGATGATGGATCAATTTTTTGCTAAGCTGTGGAAAAAAAAAAAAAACTAATACATGCCTTAAGCTTCTACTCCGTTCACCTAACATACCCATTTTTTTGGCAAGTTTTAAAAAAGTCATCTGGTAGGTATATTGATTTTGATTATAATTACTTATAGCAAAAGGTTCTAGTTTTCTATGTTGATGTTTCCCATAAACTTATGATTTGAAAAATATGTTAAATACTCACTAATGGGAAAGTACATTATCGCTGAGTATATTAGGACCTGCCCGTGGAATAATTTTCAACCAAAACGAGAGCAAAGTCGCGGTTAATGTCTAGTTTCCTAAAGACAAGAGTTTTTCTCCAAAGAATATTTCCCAACTTTAACTGCACTCATCGCCTTATACTAATAGTGTACACGTTTGCGCAATCCCGCGCAACTGTGCACAGTCGACGTCACGTCCCGCCAGCACGGCGCAGCGTCTTAATATTATTTGCACGGCGTATTATGTCCCACCTCTAGCGTCCTGACGTCAGCAGGAGACTCGATCGCCGGATTCATTAAGGTTAATGTAACCGGTGATCGCCTGATCGGTTACGGTGAGAGCTTTGGGGTAACAAGGGTTCTGGTACAGCTTGTTTAAGAAATATGTCATTGTTGGAAGGAATTATCTGGTTTTATGTATTGTTATTATGAGGAGCTCGTGGATAAATAATAACAACCCCTCTTCAGGTTAAGCCGCGCTTGTCTAGGTTGGTTTGTGGATGGGTGACCACCCATTACATACCGAGTTCCCTCCATGCCTTGAAAAGCACGTTAAGCCGTTGGTCCCAGTTGTAAACGTCCCTTTGTGCCTATTGGCCTTGTTTCGTTCTGTCTCCTGCTGATATGGAGGGAAGTGGAAATTACGGTTTTTTCCTACTCCTCCGCTATACTTTTCTGATTAATTTCGTTGCGGGATCCAAGACAGTTAAATTCATTATCTGGGACTTCATCGAGCTTCATTGTCTCGGCGCTTTTCTGGTGGTCGCCACTGTTGATTCTGGCTTTCAGGAGTTACAGTAGTTTGGGAATAGTGTGGCGGGCTTGTTCAAGCCGTTGGTCCCTCCTGTCGTTTGTAGATCTTTGACAGTCGTTAGAGGTAGGTGACCCGAAAGTCTGACGACCAGTCTTACCAGGGGATATCGTATTACCTAGTACTGGGTAGTGGAGGTCAGATAGGCAACGGCCTATCTAACCTCCACAACCGTAGCAGCATGAAGAGACGGCTCCATGTAAAATACAGATATTCAGCTGCATCCGGTAAGACTGGAAGCTAACCCCAACATAGAGTTGGGAAAAGGCTAGGCAGATGATGAAGTATTGCTATTACATAGTTGGTTTCTTAACGGTAGAAGCACTCGATACTAGACATAATGTTTAGCAGAACAGTACTCTAAATAGACTTCGTTCTTTTAAAATGTGCTAATCTCTAGATGTACTTAGTTTCAGAGCTTTCAACTTAAGATGCTTTGCTTATAATTATTTCGTTAGTTTACAAGAAAACTATCTTTTCTGTTGTTCTAAAGAATCATAGGCCATCTGCAAGCTATTCAGACTTGAACGGAAAATTAATTTTCAGAATATTATTCTAAGAAATGACCCGTCAAAAGGTAGGTAACTGTTCAGTTATAAACATTGTGTACGTACTTAGTCTAGTTACGAAAGTAACATTAGTTGTCAAGGAAGCCGTATTTTTAAAAACAGAGCGATAAACAAATGTGTGCAAACAAAACAAGAACTTTACATTAGCAAGCCTTAAGGCGACTACAGGAGCTAAATTAGCAACTCTGTTTGTGGTGGTTCAAACTGCGTTTGAAATACTGTTACAATAAAGTTCTAATCAGCTTGAACTATAAAGTGGCTGTTACGTCAGTCACTGTGGGCCGAATAGTGCGAAATTAGTGGCTTTTGTGATTTACAAAAAATCTATTGATTCGACCAAAAAAATAAAACACTATCATGCTAATATGTTGCTTGTAGAATAATTTGCCAAAAAATCAGAATGATCGCATGTATTTTAGTATGGTTTTTACTCGTTAAAAGAATTTTTCGATCATTCTCAGAAGATCCATTGGCCAGATCCATGATGGATCTAGTGAGAATTGTTTTTTTCATTGGATCCTGATTTTAAAGATATGGATCTACTGAGAAGGATCATTCTCAGAAGATCTATCTCAGAAAATCTCCAGAAAAATATATGATATTCTTCAGGATATATATCCTGAAGAATATCATATATTTTTCTGGTTTTGTTTATTGCAGTGAATCACATGCTTTTTTGCATTATAAAACTCGTATTTAGCTCCTGTAGTCCCCTTAAACTTTTAAATTCAAAAATAAGTCGTCACACAGCCTTATTCTTTTGCGAAACTATTGCCACAGGGCATAACTCGCGACTGTCTCGAGTTATGATATATTATACAGACTGTTAAGTGGCATGCAAAATGTATTTATACATTGTACTTCCTTACGCCATTATGGCATAGTTCCAAGTAAAACAATCTTCCGCTGGGCCGCGATAACGGCAATAGCAATCATTTTATTACGTGACACCGTAATAAAAGTTAAATAAACTGCATTTTCGACTGTATTCACGACTGCATACATAATATTATGACAGCTGAAAGGATCATTAACTTAATACATTTGTATCGTGATAAGTCGCGTTTTTATTGCGAGTTCTATTTTAATTTGATGCAAATTCATAAAATTTGAGTGCTACAAAGGAATTTTAATAAGGGATTTTGGAACAATATATTGCAGAAATGCTCAACCGTGTCGTAAGGCAATTCTGCAACGGGTTTTACCTGTGGATGCAAAGAAATAAAAAAAGAAAAGGATTGGGTACTATCGCTGTATACCTGAACTGTTTTATAGCGCCTTAGGTCACCACGAAATCAATGTTACTCTTTATGTAAACGCAGCGATTGTCAGCAAGTGAATAAACTGAAAATCGACCCTCAGATAGTTGAAATAAGGATAATGATAGTATTCAATCCCTTACAATACATACCAATTCATTTATTACATGTAACCAGTCATTCGTGGATCTTTGACAGTTATTACGGGTTAGTAGTTAGAAGTCTCAAAGTTAGACGACCAGTTCCAAGGGGTATCGTGTTAAAAGTATCTATGTAGTATATATATCAACTATCCGGTGTCCACGACACAAGCCTCGTTGCTTAGTGTGGCACTAGATGTTGCTGTGTGTAATGTCCAGCGATATTTATTTATTTATATAACTGGGTTGTGGAGTTTAGATTGATAGGTTAGACTGACAGCATTGTTGGAAAAAAAATACCGCCTTTCTAAACCACTAAAAGTTGGAAAATAACTTTACTTTCCGAAGTCGGTGGCAAAAAAGTCAATACTACAAACAAAAGTCACCGGCTTCCGAAAGTTATTTTTTTGCAAAAACTTTTTTTACCCTTTTAGTTTGTGGTATCTCACACAAATCCTTGTCAAGTATCAATTTTACTTTGTAACTAGAAGTTATCAGCACGTCAACCACATAGACGAAAAAGGAAAAAAATGCTTATTAAAGAGGATAACTCAGCAAATACCGAAGTAAAGTTAATAAAATGAACGAGTATATTTATGAGACCACCACCTACCATGAAAACCGGCCAAGTGCGAGTCGTACTCGCGCACGAAGGGTTCCGTACCATTATCTATACAATATTAGACAAAACGGCAAAAAAAATACGATTGTTGTACGGAAAATAAATATTTATTTTATTTTAATTTAATGATTTAGTTTTAAAGTGATTTACAACTAAATATTCTGTGAATAATTCAAACGTATACCTGTTGCCATTATTAATATCGAGCAAAAAAAAGCAAAAAAAATCACTTTTGTTGTATGGGAGCCCCACTTAAATAATTATTATTTTATTCTGTTAATAGTATTTGTTGTTAAAGCGGCAACAGAAATATATCATCTGTGAAAATTTCAACTGTCTAATTATCACGGTTCATGAGATACAGCCTGGTGACAGACAAACGGACAGTGGCGTCTTAGTAATAGGGTCTCGTTTCTACCCTTTGGGTACGGAACCCTAAAAAGAATCACTAAAATCGGATCACGGAGATATCAGCGTACAAATAATAACCTCCACCTTCTTTAGAAGTCGGTTAAAAAGGCTACGCAGATGATATTTATTATGCGTGTACTCACACATAGAGACATATTAAACATGTGTGAGTATAATATTCAAATAAATTGTGCTATATTATAGTGCCTCAGCTGCTGTAGTCTCCGTTATTAGTTTAAGTCGACTAACTACCAAATCGTGCTTATTGCTTCGAGAGATACTAACTTTTTATTACGAGTATTTCTTTAATACTTCACCACAATATTTTGCTTTTATTTTTGTACCAGTAAGAGGAATGAACATAGCATGACATAACATCAAGCCTGTAATCCCCGGAGGGTGAGGCAGAGGTGTAGGGTAGGCTGGTAATGGTTGAAACAAAGGACGTTTGAAACAGAGCAAATATCTCGTAAAAAGTTACGCGGGGAGTGAGGGGTGCAAGGGGAAAACGAAGCGGACGACAAGTCCGAACACGAATTCAGTGCCGCGCCGCCTCCCGCGCGTTGTCGTTGTGTGCAGGACGCCATATTGTTTTTTATTACTTAAAAGTAAGTTTTTTTCTTCTGACATTAACGCTTAATCCAATGTATAAAAAAGGGGAAGTAGGATGACTTCATACAAACGCTCTGCGCGCGGCTTGTATATGTGCCGTGCGTGCGCCATAGTATCTTTGCGTCGCCCCACGCACACTCAAACAAAATCTTGACCCGTAAACCCGTTTTCTCAGCTGGCGCACTGAGAAACGGGTCGTGAGTGTGCGTGCGGCTACGCAAAGATACTATGGCGCACACATACAAGCCGTGCGCGGTGCGTTTATATGAAGATATGCTACTTCCCCTTTTTATACTATGCTTAATCTGTTCTTTTTAAGTGAATGTATTGAGTGTGTGTTTGTGATTATTATGACGCTTGTGGAATAAGGGATAGTGACTATTTTTTTTGTGTTATTATTACTGTCGTAACTATAAAGTATGTTTTACCAAAAGTGGGGTTGGGGACGGTTGAAACAGAAAATAATTAATGTTTATTTTTTGTAGATGCCGAGAGTTCGGGTGAGGAAGACTTCCAGAGGGGAAATTAACTTGTCGAGCTATAGTAATGCATATGAGGAAGTAAAAGCTGGAGAATCACTACGGAAAGCGGCGGTCAAGCATGGTATAAACCACTGTTCCCTGTCAAGATACATTCGAAAGCGAGATGCGTCCGGCAAAGACAATGAAGGTATGGGGTATAAAGCACACAATCGTGTTTTTAATGAAGATCAGGAGCGAGAATTATCAAAATATTTGATTCGATGTGCAGATATATATTTCGGACTATCTAAAAAAGAGATGAGAAAATTAGCTTACGAACTTACCATTAAGTATAAATTATCACGACCTAAAACTTGGGAAGACAACGGAATGGCTGGTGAGGAATGGTTCCGGATGTTTATGAGAAGAAACCCTGAACTGTCCGTACGCGCCGCACAAGCTACAAGCTTGTCAAGGGCGACGAGCTTTAATAAAACTAACGTAGACGTCTTCTATGATAATTTGTCCATTGTTATGGACCGTTATAACTTTGAGCCCCAAGATATATATAACATAGATGAAACCGGTATAACCACCATGCAAAAGCCTGACAGAGTTATAGCTAGACGTGGTGCTCGTCAAGTTGGTTCAGTAACCTCAGCTGAAAGGGGTACTTTAGTGACAGTAACCTTTGCAGTAAACGCTATTGGAAATGTTTTCCCACCATTTTTTGTATTTCCGCGAGTGCGATACCATGTCTATTTTGTTAGAGATGGGCCAATAGGGTCTATTGGAACCGCAAATCCCTCAGGCTGGATGCAAGATGAATCATTCCTGCATTTTCTAGAACACTTTCAAAAGCATTCTAAGGTTTCTTTGTCACACAAAGTGTTACTCATACTAGATAACCACTCCTCACACGTACACATAAACACACTGGACTATTGCAAGAACAATGGAATTGTCTTATTGTCCTTTCCTCCTCATTGCTGTCAAAAGCTCCAGCCGCTCGAGCGATCCACATATGGCCCTTTAAAGAAGGCTGTAAATTCCACGTGTGGTGCGTGGACGAGAGGCCATCCAGGGAAAACAATGTCAATATACGATATACCGGGGATTGTAGCATCTGCTATGCCCCTCGCTATGACATCTTCCAACATTCAAGCCGGCTTTCACAAAACAGGAATTTACCCATATAACCGGAATCTTAACTGAGATCGATTATGCTCCTGCACTTGTAACAGTTAGACCTAATCCAGTAAATACAACTGAGAAAACATAGACATAATCCAGAAAATACTGTTGAGTATGCAGTTGTTCCTATATTTAATGAAAATTGAAGATAAAATACCACCATCATCCTCTTTTAACTGCATGTAGAATTACAGTTGTCTCTCCAGACAACAGTTCAACAACAATCTCTCTATGGCTCACCAGTTACAACAATCCAGCAAGTAAACGTTCATGAACCAGAACAAACTGTAAATACACCACCTTGACTTGTCAGCATCGGTATCTACCAAGAAATTTCAACAAGAACGTCTACAAGTGCACAAGCTATTAATGATTGTATCGTCTTTACTCCGGAAGCAGAAGAAGCAGCAAAGGCAATTACCAAAAGCACCCCCAATGAAATGTAATGAAGGGTGAAGAAATAGAAAATAAACTATTTATACTGTTACACCAGGGAAAGAAGAGATAAGAAAAGAGCATGAAGCAAAATTAAAACGGACCAAAGCTAATTAAGTTAATAAAAGATTACACGGAAGAAAAAGTAAAAGAAAAATTCCAAAAGTAATAAAAAAAATACTCAGAAGGAATTGTTATCGGATGAATCAAAAGAGGAAGAATGCTACTGTATTGTTTGCTTAGCACCATATTCAGAGAGCAGATCCGGAGAAAAATGGATTCAATGTACTTCGTGTAAACAGTGGGCTCACGAAGAATGCACAGAAGGTGGTCTTTAGCTACTTTTGCCACAATTGCGACTATGAATACTCTGATTAATTTCTAAGCTAAATTTCTGCTATAAGTTAATTCTCAATGTTTATTTGATTTAAGAAGTGTTTTCTTTAGTTTATTTTGAATGCTTATTTGATTTAAAAAAAAGTTTTCTAATAGTTTACTTAGAATGTTAATTTTAATATTAAGGTTTTTTTTTTTTATTTTAGAAATGTTTTTCATTTAGTTTATTTTCAAAACTTTTTTTGTTTTTATGTGACATAGAGCTAGCACATTAGTATTTTGTGTTAGGGCTGTGGTCCCGGTTGAAGGAAGCAAAGATCTCAGGTCTTAGAGCATGAAACATAATTTTTTATAGAAATGTTTTCGTTAAGTTTATTCTGAAATTATTATCGTTTTTTGTAATACTACTCGTCAAATGCTGTGAAATGTTTTCATGTCATCATGTGGTGCCATCATTATTCGTATAATTAGTATAAGTAAAACATGTTTCATTAGTATTTATTGTATTATTTGTATCTGTTTCAACTGACCCCAATCGCTGTTTCAACCGCGCCACTGGCATGGAGACGGTTACAACCATTTTTTTTTTTATTTCATATATTTCTAAAAATAGTAACCCGGGAACTATAATGATACAGCTATAACGTAGCTAAAGCTTCACATTTGAATTTCACGTATCATAATCGTCACTTGGTTAATAAACAACAAAATTATAAATGGTAAAAGCTAATTGTTTCGACCGTACCCAGTCTACCCTACCTAATAGTACACTCCAATAGTTTACCCACATCCGACAGATATGTTTAAGTAACAACTGGGCAGAAATCCAGACTCCGTGGCTGCTACAAAAAAATTCTGATGGAAATAGTACATTTTGATACAAGTGGAGAAAGTTTGTTATTGCATTCGAGGCGGAATTATAACACCCGAGCCGTAGGCGAGGGTGTTTTTGAGCCGAGAACTGCAATAACAAATGTCCACGTGTATCAAACGACGTTTTTCAATACACTTTTGAAGAAATAAAAGAAAATATAACGAAAAATATTTTTGTCACGAACTAAGAAACTATGATTTTAATTTTCTTTTTTTTTCGCGCTCTGCTTTCGCCAGGTTGAAGGAGAGGCAAAGGTATGAAGCCGTTAAACAGCCTAAAATAAAAAAAAGATATATTTTATATTTTTGAATTCAGAACACAAATAAATGTTAATTTGTGTAAAAAAATAACTATTAGTTTTTAAAAATCATGTTTATCTATGATATTCTATTTATAAACACAATTTTGATTTTCAAAAAATATTTATGCCGTAAAGACGCGTAGTGCTTTGCCGAAATTAAAAAAAAAACCTTCCCCTCAGACTATAGGCATTGAACCAATTTGGACTAAGTATAGGTATAGTTATCTGTGGCAATTTTCATTCCCGCACACGTGCGGGAAAATGGAAAAGAAGGCACGCGTGTGAAATACGTAGCATGTTGTACCTAACCGTAGTGCGTTATAGACAAGTTTCTGAGGAAGTGTATTGAAAAACCAACACTACAACACAAACTTAACACTTTGCCCGACCCGGGAATTGAAGATTTTCTTGTTATAGTGTTATTAAAAACCTTTTGCGTTGGAAGAACCCAAAAAGAGAGACCCATGAGTTGGTGAATAAATAAATATCGCTGGACATTACACACAGCGCCATCTAGTGCCACACTAAGCAACGAGGCTTGTGTCGTGGACACCAGATAGTTGATATAAAATAAATAATAAATAAATATTGCTGGACATTACACACAGCGCCATCTAGTGCCACACTAAGCAACGAGGCTTGTGTCGTGGACACCAGATAGTTGATATAAAATAAATAATAAATAAATATTGCTGGACATTACACACAGCGCCATCTAGTGCCACACTAAGCAACTAGGCTTGTGTCGCGGACACCAGATAGTTGATATACTACATAGATACTTTTTGTTTGCAAATACATACTTATTATACATATTAACATCCATGACTCGGAAACAAACGTCCATATGCTCATCACACAAACATTTGCTCCGACCGGGATTCAAACCCGGGACCCTAAGAACGTAAGGCAACCTCACTACCGCTGCGCCATTCGGGTCGTCAAATACTACATATATACTTTTTTTGTTTGTAAATACATACATAATATACATATAAAACATCCATGACTCGGAAACACAATGTCCATGCTCATCACACAAACATTTGCTCCTACCGGGATTCGAGCCCGGGACCCTAAGAACGTAAGGCAGCCTCACTACCGCTGCGCCATTCAGGTCTTCAAATGTCAATGTCGCGGACATCTTCTGATATTATTAACGTCATGATGGTAACTTTTGATATTATTTGTTACTTTTCATCTTACACAAGTTCTTCACCAACTCAGATAACTTAAAACGCTTTATTTAAACTTTCTTCTCCTAAGCAATTTAATTCTCTAATCCTTTTTGAAACCACTTTAAGATACAACTCTTCGTTTACCTGTCCGTCCGTTTTCATTTCACCAATTGCATTAGACTTCACGTCTTTAAATAAAACACTCTTTACAGTTCTCTGGAGGTATTTTCTAGAATTCAGAAAGAAAACTAAGAAATTGAATGTAGGTGTTACTGAAGGCATAAATAATTACAGGGTAATTGTAGGATAAATGTTGAAATTAATTTTCCTTTCTATGTTTGCTTATTATTAAAAACAAAAATTATAGCTTGATTTCAGTAAAATTATAATCTTACAAAACACTTACCCTAATTTTCGTGCAAAAGCTTGGCACTTATAGCAGTCCCCAAAAATGGAAAGGTCACCAAACAAAAGAAGTTATAGAAAAGCTTATTATTTTGCTATAGTTATCTATTCAATTTATTAATTGGTCTTTTTCTACTGGCTTCAAGGCCCTTGCTCTTTTACCTGGTCTCGTAAAAGTCCACAAAATGCCTGAACGATATACCTGAAGGCCCCGGATTGGCCTTTGGCATGTTCAATGGAGGTGTTCCCAGAAATTCTACATCAATGCTCAGAGTGAATCTAGGTCAGGAATATTTAATTCCAAGTATCATTAAATGTCCATTTCTCGCTTTTGCCAACCGTCTATAAAAAAAAATAAATAAAAAAAATTACCGACTTTCAAAAAAGCACGAAAAAAGGTTAAAAATAACTTTACTTTCGGAAGTCGATGACTTTGTTTGTATCATTTACTTTTTAGTGGTTTTTTGGAAGTCGGATTTATTTTTTATTTTTACCCTTTTTATTTGTAGTATACGGTTACGGTTATACCCAAAAACTCTTGTCACAACACTTTTTACATTGTCACTAGAAATTATATGTCATCATAGGCCAAGATAAAAAAAAAAAAAACTAAACTACGGAACCGATTTTGACGACAGCAAATGAAATGACGGAGTAATGAGGTAACAAACATAAAAAAAAATACAACCAAAATTGAGAACCTCCTCCTTTTCTTAAAGTCGGTTAAAAACAAAGTAGTAGATGTGCTCACTGATTTTGAGACCAAGCAAATCTAAAATCACACTTAGAAACAACTTTAGCAACACAAGAACTATTACTAAAACAACTAACAAAAAAATTATTGAAAAAAAAAAACTACACAGCTCCCATGACACGTTAATGCGCTACACACCTACCAATAACAGGTCACTTATTGACAGCATCAAAAGAGGCCGAAGATTCATATAAAATAAATTGCCTCACAGTTGATAGCCGGGGGTCAATGAGCCATGACATTGACGAGGGTGCCTCGGCGCAACCAATATGCACGGATACCATCTCGAACCGTGTTTGACACGCTTGGTTTCAAGTGAATACTGCGATTACATGAGTTCAGTTTACTTGTGTAACTGTTTAGGACCCTTCTAACCCTAAAATTAGCAACTCTATTTGTGGTGGTTTAAACTTCGTTTGAAATACTGTTAGAATAAAGTTCTAATCAGCTTGCACTACAAAGCTGTTGTTACGTCAGTCACTGCGGCCGAATAGTGCGAAATGAGTGGTTTTATGCGATTTACAAAAAAATCTATTGATTAGACTAAAAAATAAAACACATAAGTATAGCCCTTAAGCGGGTTTCAGATATCGTCTTTTATTGTTTAAAGGATAACATGATATCAGTGCCCGTTTTAATTAAACGACTTATTTAAAGAAATTCTTAAATAAAAGTAGTCGCAAGCGCAACTGCTGAGTCTGAGGTCCTGGGTTCGATTCCCAGCAAAGTGTTATTGCGTTACCCATTAGGAATTTCTCCGTAGCAGCTACGAAGTCTGGATTTGTGCCCCGTTGATGGTAATAGGCTCACCCCCTATTACAGTAACATAACTGGCGAAATGTGGGTGTACTAGTAATAACATCAGAGCTATCAGTATTTAGGCTTATATTTAGGTGTGGCTTAGTATTTGTGAAAACGGGCTATAGGTTTTTACTTAAATAAATAAATAAATATCGCTGGACACTACACACAGGGCCATTTAGTGCCACACTAAGCAACGAGACTTGTGTCGTGGACACTAGATAGTTGATATACTGCATAGATACTTTTTCTTTTGTAAATACATACTTATTATACATATTAAACATCCATGACTCGGAAACAAATGTCCATGGTCCTCACACAAACATTTGCTCTTACCGGGATTCGAACCCGGGACCCTAAGAACGTAAAGCAGCCGAACTACCGCTGCGCCATTCGGGTCGTCACTTATAAAACAACAAAAGAACCCCATATAAAAAAACCGGCCAAGAGCGTGTCGGGCCACGCTCAGTGTAGGGTTCCGTAGTTTCCCGTCCGTCACAATAAGTGTTCCCACTTATGAGTTTAAAGGTGGGTATCCATTATGTAAAAATGCTTGCATATACGAATATACTACAAACTTAGTCCAGAAATTATTTTGTACAACTTTTTGTCTTTTTTGTACAAAAACTGTTGTTTCCATCAAGTTCAAAATGATTTTCCTAGAAAGTCCTTATAAAGTTCTACTTTTCAGATTTTTTTCATATTTTCTAAAATTATAGTTCAAAAGTTAGAGGCCCCCCCCTCTAACTTTTGAACCACAAGTTTAGACACATTGTTTTTTTACTTTTGGAGCGATTATTTCCGAAATTATTGACATTATCAAAAAATGATTTTAGGAAACCCCTATTCATTTTTAAATACCTTTCCAACAATATATCACACGTTAGGGTTGAAATTAAAAAATAAATCACTTCCCACTTTACATATAGGGGGGCTACCCTAATAAAACATTTTTTTCCAATTTTTATTTTACCACTTTGTCGGCGTGATTGATATACATATTGGTACCAAATTTCAGCTTTCTAGTGCTAACGGTCACAGAGATTAAGCGAGGACGGACGAACAGACATGGCGAAACTATAAGGGTTCCTAGTTGACTACGGAACCCTAAAAAGTGATCCAAGTCCCTTCAAAGATTTTAGTTTTCTTTTATTTTTTCCCATTTATCGAAGTAAAGAAGTTACCTATCTGTTTTCAGTCAAAAAAATTGCCATTACAAACACGTCCACAACTTACTAACAAACAAGGAAAAAAATAAATAAATCCTAACTTTTAACCTCCCATACAAACAAAGCAAGCTCCAACGTTTAATGAAATCATTGGAAACTGTTCAGGAAATTGTCGGAGCCCATCGGCACGTAGAAAACCTTCTGATGCAGTTCTATATGAAATTTTCAGATATTCCCAGATAATACCCACTGACAGTGATAAGGGTTGACTGGTGCTCCCACCCTTAAAAATATCCGACTGCAAGTTTTTCACTTATTTTAATATACTAGCTGTTGCGCGCGACATTCGCCGCGTCCGCGTCAAATTACTATAAAATATTATTTCACTATTTGAATCGGATTGTTTTTCAACCCTAAGGCCCAGCACACACCGCTGGAGGCGCAGTGCAGCGCATTTGAAGACAACAATCTATACTAATATTATAAAGAGGTAACATTTGTTTGTAAGTTTGTATGTAGGGGGTAATCTCCGGAAGTAATGAACCAATTTTAAAAATTGTTTCACTGGTAGAAAGCTACATTATTCGTGAGTGCTATAGGCTATATTTTATTCCGGTAATCCCTCGGGAACGGGAACTACGCGGGTGAAACCGCGGGACATCAGCTAGTTTAATACGGTCAATATAAGAATAAACTCGCATGCGGTACTTGGAGCGCCCTCAAGCTACTACAAGAGAATGCGCGCGACCGTATATCAAGGTAGTTAAGGTTTATATTCAATTGTTGTCTTCAAATGCGCTCAGCTGCGCCTTCAGCGGTGTGCGCTGGGCCTAACTCTTTTTAGGGTTCCGTACAAAAAATGAAAAAACGGAACCCTTATAGGATCACCCGTGTGTCTGTCTGTCTGTCCGTCCGTCTGTCACAGCCAATTCGCTCCGAATCTACTGGAACAAATCGGGTGAAATTTGGTAGGATGGTGTAATCCTATGACCCAAACACAGATGTGCAAAGTAAATCAATATTTTTTTTAAATAAGACGTCATTTTCGGGAGACAAATTAGGCACTTAAAAAAAAAGATTTTTTCTAAAATGAATATCAAAGTTACTCCTTATAACATCGGCTATCTACCAGTAAACATCCCAACAAAATCGGCCCAGCCATTTCGGAGATTACAGACAGACAGACAAAAATAAAAAATAAAAACGTTTGGTACTTTCATATGCATTCAGTAAACAGTTATTTTGAAATTACAAACAGACACTTCAATGTTAGGTAGGTTCAATGGTAGGTCTAACTTCGAGAAAGTGGTCAATCGTCAAATCCGACCCGGCTGGGCAGCGTTCGAGAGGTTGCGCGGATCTTCTCGTCCAACTTACCGCAGTGTCTCAAGACGAAAGTCTATGACCAGTGTGTGTTGCCAGTGATTACATACAGGACCAAAACGTGGTCGCTCACAATGGGCCTTATCAGAAGGCTTAAAGTCACTCAAGGGCAATGGAGAGGGCTATGCTCGGAGTTTCTTTGCGTGATCGAATCAGAAATGAAGACGGATGTCTTCATTTCAGCAAGCAAGCCAGGGTCACCGACGTATCCCGAACAATTGCCAAACTTAAGTGGCAGTGGGCAGTCACATTGCTCGCAGAACGGAAGGCCGATGGGGCCGAAAAGTTCTGGAGTGGCGACCGCGATCCGGAAGACGTTGCGTTGGAAGACCTCCCACTAGGTGGACCGATGACCTAGTGAAGGTTGCGGGAATCCGTTGGATGCGAGTCTCACGGGACCGGTCAATGTGGCGACACTTGGGGGAGCTATGTCCAGCAGTGGACGTCTTTCGGCTAAAATGATGATGATGATGATGACTTCAATGTTAGATTAAACGTAAAGCTACATTTTTGTGTACTTTTATAGATTTAGATTTTAACCAAAAAAAACCGGCCAAGAGCAAGTCAGACTAGGGACTATAAGACCTCAGTATCTGGTGTAAATTTTAACTTGCTAGGTTCACCCGTTCCTGAAAAAATGGGTGGTGACAGACGGACAGACTGACGGACAAGAAAGTGATCAAGGATTCCTTTTTTTACCTTTTGAGGTACGGAACCCTAAAAACCCGAAGCGAATTCCTATGCTTTATTTATTGTTCACACTATAAAATATGTATTGAATTTGGGCTTGGAAAACTATTAGCTACAATATTTTTCAACAATCGCATAGAACTTTTGTCATAAAATGACTTTTTTATTTGATGCTGAATATTTTAATCACTTATCACTGTAAAAGTGGGTTTGGTGAAGTGTTGCGCATTTTTACGTTAATAAAATATTAAAAAAAACCGGCCAAGAGCGTGTCGGGCCACGCTCAGTGTAGGGTTCCGTAGTTTCCCGTCCGTCACAATAAGTGTTCCCACTTATGAGTTTAAAGGTGGGTATCCATTATGTAAAAATGCTTGCATATACGAATATACTACAAACTTAGTCCAGAAATTATTTTGTACAACTTTTTGTCTTTTTTGTACAAAAACTGTTCTTTCCATCAAGTTCAAAATGATTTTCCTAGAAAGTCCTTATAAAGTTCTACTTTTCAGTTTTTTTTCATATTTTCTAAACTTATGGTTCAAAAGTTAGAGGGGGGGGACACATTGTTTTTTTTACTTTTGGAGTGATTATTTCAGAAATTATTGACATTATCAAAAAATGATTTTAGGAAACCCCTATTCATTTTTAAATACCTTTCCAACAATATATCACACGTTAGGGTTGAAATAAAAAAAAAAATCACTTCCTACTTTACATATAGGGGGGCCACCCTAATAAAACATTTTTTTCCAATTTTTATTTTACCACTTTGTCGGCTTGATTGATATACATATTGGTACTAATTTTCAGCTTTCTAGTGCTAACGGTCACAGAGATTAAGCGAGGACGGACAGACGGACGGACAGACATGGCGAAACTATAAGGGTTCCTAGTTGACTACGGAACCCTAAAAACACGCTTTAGAGTAACGTCATTTTATTTCTCGTATTTTTATCAGTAAACCGTTTCATTTGATATTTATATCACGGGAATGCATAAGTAATAGTCCGCCATCTTCGGGAGTCCACAAGAATGACGTCATTAAGCTAACCTTCCTTGTCATCCAATCTAAACATTTATGCAAAATTTCAGCTCAATCGGATACAGGTAAGTGGTGACATCTAAGAGCTAGTAAAAGCTTGTTAAAAATAACCGATACCCGGTACTAAAATCTGATATGGTTTGGTTTCTCTGTATCAATCCTGACATTAGAACAGTGCAAAATGGTGTCCTAGAATTCTGGAATCTTGCAACTAATTGAGCTTGACAACCCCCGGGATTCTCATGTGACCAAGGGCTGAAAATAAAGTATTATGAGTTAGGCCGATAAACCTATTCGCTTAGATCCCTCAATCACAATTAATGGTACCTATTCCATATATAAATACTATGTGTTTCAATACAATGGGGAGTCTAAGTGTAGGTATCCCAACATCGTCATTGGTTGAAAATGTGGTATTTTTCTTTCTTTCTTTTCTTTGGTAATGTCATTTTATATTTCAAAATAGCTTAACCTCATTAGTCAGATTGAGACCAACAATGGTGGCGCCATCTGAGATTGACTTTGCCTTAGCCACCCCATTGTTGTAATTGGTACTGTCACGTTTAAAATGATTGACGGACAGCAGTTTTACGCTAATCCATCACAACAAAACAACAACACAAACAACAAAACAACAACAACAAAAAACAACAAACACCACACAAAAACAACACAAACAACTAAAACAACTTCTTCCGAAGTTTTGGTTGGAATTTTAAGGCGGAATCACGTTTGATTGTGAAAAATCTGCCTGGTCTCCTTTATCACACGACTTCCGAGTTAAAAATGCCATTTTTACTTAACGGGTCAAATCAAGTGGTAGCACCATTGAGTTATAATGTACATTATAACTCAATGGGTAGCACCGACCATATTGGCTTTTACTTACAAATACGAGCACTTGCATTTGAATGGTCATTGAAAGTTTTTCATGATCTCACCACGATGGATGATTGGATTGGACGTTTGTTACCTACTCATTTACGCAAAAAAATCTGAACTGAACGGTTTTGGATAAAATTCAGCACGCAGATAGTTTATAGCCTGGGTTAACACACAGGATACATTAAAAACAAACCCGGTACTATGATCCCCTGGGACAATGGGAAAAAAATCGCAAACAAACACACGAAGCAAGACGTGAAAAGTGAGGTTATGTTATGACAAGTTATCATAGATGTCAGACAGGGTACAGATTATCTACAGTTTTTACTTTTAATTGAGTAGGATAATGAAATTGAATAAAAAATCCGTAGCGTATAAAGCGACGATGGCCGCACCTAACAGAATTTAATTTAGTTATCTGGAAATACTTATCAAATAAATCTGATCTTTTTTTGTAGATAGAAAAATCGAGACAATTTAATATTTTCATACATGACCCATTGTCCATACCGAATTCTACGCGACGTCGCTGGCATAAGCTAGTACAATAATATTTTCTTTATTCATTTCCCACCCCAGCAGCGGTGGCCCAGTGGTGGCGGCCCCGACTTACGCACAGTAAGTCGTGGGTTCAAACCCAGACAGGCGTATTACTTTGTGTAATTTATTTCAAAAGGAGGTGAATGAAAACTACGTGAGGAAGGAAATGTCCTAGAACTAAACTTTCGAAGACATGTGATATCTACCAATCCGAACTGAGCCCGCGTGGTGGATTATAGCCCATTCCCTCTCATAGAGAGGAGGCCTGTGTCCCAGCAGTGGGAACATTAATAGGCTCATGATGATGATGATGATGATTTCCCACTTTGTATCATAAGAGGATAAATCAGCCTGTAATGTTTCCACCGCTGCGATACTGTATAGAAACAGTTTAATAGCTTAAGCAACCAGTAGCTCGAACACAAGCCTTCCAGCTCTCCAGTGGCAGTGAGGCTGCCTTACGTTCTTAAGGTCCCAGGTTCGAATCTAGGTAGGGGCAAATGTTTATGTGATGAGTATGGACATTTTTTTCCAAGTCATGGGATGTTTATATTTATAACTAGCGGACGTCACGCGGTTTCACCCGCGTTGTTCCCGTTCCCGTGGGAGTACGGGGATAAAATATAACCTATGTTACTCAAGGTGAATGTAGCTTTCTAATGATGAAAGAATTTTTGAAATCGGCTCAGTAGTTTTTGAGTTTATTCATTACAAACATACACACAAAAATACAAATCTTTCTTCTTTATAATATTAATGTAGATAAGTATGTATTTACAAAAAAAGTATCTATGTAGTATATCAACTATCCGGTGTCCACGACACAAGCCTCTTTGTTTAGTGTGGCACTAGATGGCGGTGTGTGTAATCATCATCTGCCTTTTCCCAACTATGTTGGGGTCGGCTTCCAGTTTTACCGGATGCAGCTGAATACCAGTATTTTACATGGAGCGACTGCCTATCTGACCTCCACAACCCAGTTAGTACCGGGTAATACGATACCCCTTAGTAAGACTGGTTGTCAGACTTTTTGGGCCTCTGACTACCTAACGACTGTCAAAGATCTACAAATGACAACGGCTTAACGTGCTTTCCGAGGCACGGAGGAAACTCGGTATATAATGGGTGGTCACCAATCCACAGACAAACCTAGGCAAACACGGCTTAACCTAACGATCGACTCGAGCGGCTGTTATTATTTAGCCACGAGCTCCTCGCGGTGTGTGTCAGCGATATTTATTATTTATTTATTTATCTCTGTGGTCCGCACTCCACCTTGCGAATTCCAAAGCATTAGTCAAAACTCCAAAGCTCCTACACTATGTACTTAGATGTTATCAATACTAATATACTTCCACAAAGCTACTTAGGAAGTCAACTAGCTCTGATAGACACGTTATCAATCTATGATGACACGCCGATGGGCCTTTATTACGGAGGGCTCCGTGTCACGGCCCTTTCGACTGAGACGGCTAATGACGTTATTATATAGCTCTTCTAGGGAAGGGAAATTCATTGGTAGATATATACGTATGTCGGAGTTTGTCAGGAATTTATTTCGCTAAGTTCGAGCTTATGTGGGCAGAACACGGGTTTCGTGCTATGAAAACACACTGGATGCGAAACACTATTTTATTTTGCATTGCACGGTTCGGGTAGGTAGTTTCCATGGAGAAGAACCGGCAAGAAACTCCATGGTTACTCTTTTCAAACAGATACACTGAGACTAACAAATTACTTGACATTACACTTTTACACATTAACACTAGGCACAATGAATCGTGTACAGTTTCAAGACGTCTTAACTCCGCTGCGATCAGACCCAGACTGTCCGCCTCGCCGCGAGGTGTTAACATCAGGACTCTGTAAAAGCCGCCATGGTGGGGAGTAGCTCGCGTGATGTCACCACTGGCGCGCTTTCGATTCATTCGCCCGTCCGTACTCATGACCGGATGCGACACGTATAATAGTACCTAGTTGGTTGTAGATGTTGAATTGAGAGTGTAGCGGGACGTATTAATGAGAAGGTAGTTGATATTGATAGAGGGACCTTTAATGCTATTAGTGGTGAGCATGAGGTACTGAGTTCGATTCCTGATTCCTGGGTTTTTCCATCAAGAATTTCTTAGTAGCCACGGAGTCTGGATTTGTGACTGGTTGATGGCAATAGGCTCGCCCCCTATTACATTAGGTACACCTCTGAATACCCCTTCAAAATCAAAAACAAAATCAAAATCAAAGCATTTATTTCAAGTAGGCCAGTTACAGGCACTTTAGAATTGTCGAAACAAATATGAATATTAAATGTAGCTACAGTCCCAGTCACAAGACATAAAAACTGTGAAAGTACTGTAGTTGCCCATTCCCTAGCGTAGATCTCTATGGAGAAGAACGGGCAAGAAACTCCATGGACACTCTTTTAAATCAGAACATTTTTACAAAATCTTGGTTACATCATTCATGTTGAGATGGTACATTATGCGAGAACAATGTAGCAAGACGTGCACGTTAAAGGTGTCCATAGTAAAAACAAAACAAAAACAATTCAAAAATAAAATTATAAAATTCAAATAAGCCGTGGCAACCAAGAGCTGACCAGTCCCAACTGACAGCGCTCGTTCACGAACATGACGCATGTATCAGCACCATTCAACTCAACCATTTTGAAGGGAACTAAATGATCCGACTCACGCGTCACCATCAGCGAGACATTTGAGTGAGCATGACATATCTCCTAACCGCCACGGCACATTCAAGTCAAGGAAAAACGTAGGTTTTCAGCGACTGATAGTATTCTAGTACATAGCACTCACACAATATGCGATATGCGGCTATATAATAATAAAGATAATCGTCATAATTGCATAAGTATTTATTATTAGTTTTTGTATTGTATTTATAGTATTGTTATATGTTTTTCTTTGTATTTATGAGTAGGTATGTATGTATTGTATATTATATTTAAAATATTTATCTGTTTTATGTATTCCATTTTCTTTTCTTTTTATTAACACACTATGTCTACATCTCTTTTTTAGTATCTCCTTTCGCAGGTATGCTGGAAGAGATTTCTTTAGAAATAAGCATCACCTTTGTACTATTTTCTGTTCCTTTCTACTTTTCTTTATATTTAGTGTGTACATAAATTGTTAAATAAATAAATAAATAAGATATTGAATTTATACAATACAAAGATAGTTGTACAATCTTCAGCAGCTCCAACAATACAATTAGTGCTATCCATTAATGCGCCCCTGTCCTTGTGGAGCAGGACCGGCATTGAGCCAAGCATTTTTATCAGCGATATAATCGTCCAATTTGTAATATGCTTGCTTACAAAGTGTGCGTTTAATACCTACATGTTTTAAATTTTGTTTCATTCAGTTCAAGAATGCTTTGTGGAATTTTATTATAGCATCTCAAACAGTACCCCACGAAAGATGAGTCTACTTTAGCGAGTCTGAAGCCTGGCTGAACTAATTGGTCCCTATTTCTAGTACTATAATCGTGTCTGTCACCTCTTTTACCAAAAAGATGTAGATTTTTTCTTACGTACATTATGTTTTCGTAGATGTATTGACAATGTACAGTCATGATGTTTATTTCCTTAAACAGTTCCCTCAGAGAATCGCGCCTACGAAGATTGTATATGGCTCTGATGGCTCTTTTTTGCAGAATATATATAGACTCAATGTCAGCAGCCCGTCCCCATAACAAAATGCCATAAGACATTATACTATGAAAGTAACTAAAATAGACCAATCTAGCAGTATCTACATCAGTAAATTGACGGATTTTTCTAATAGCATATGCTGCCGAACTTAGCCGCCCTGCCAGAGATGTTAAATGAGAACCCCATTGTAGCCTTGAATCAAGCGTAATCCCCAGGAAAACCGTTTTATCTACGAATTCAAGTTTCTCTTTATTCAGTACTATATCACAATCGCATGATGCAGATGGAAAAGTAAAAAACCAAATTGATTATATACTCAGTAATAAGCCAGAAAGTTTTACAAATATAGAAACCGTAAAGAACAACCTATTCCCGAGCGACCATAGGCTAATACGAGGTACATTTATCATTAGAAATCAGAAGAAAAGCAGATCAAAATTCGGCAATAAACGAACCATTATAAAAGGCGAAAAAACCATAAATACGTTCTTAAACGCTCTAAAGACAACAGTGAACGCAGAAATTTTTCACGAAACTGACGACGTAGAATCTTAATACAATAAATTAGAATCAGCCATAGTACAAAGTTTAAATAAAATAAGTCCCACAAAAGAAATAAAAGACATAATCTCAGTGGAAACAAAGGAGATGATAAAGAGACGAATCGAATTACAAAGCAAATCAGCAAAAAGTAAAGAAGACAAGCGAGAACTTTCAAGCCTATACAAGAACACAAATAAACTTCTCAAAAAAGACTACGAAAACCATAGGATGAAAATAATAGAATCCAACTTACTGAAATATGGAAGTCAAAAAAGAGCGTACAAGCAACTTAATACTAGCAAAACATGGATACCAACACTAAAAACAACAAGTCCTCAAAAAGGAACGCAAACAAGGGAAGATATTGTCAAAATAGCCTCGGACTTCTACAAAGACCTCTACAGCCACCAAAGCCGGAATGAAAAACTAAAACCACATAAAAATCAAGAAGAAATCACAAAGCCAGCAGCAACGGTCAAACCTTTCGACGAACCTGAAATAATAATGCAAATAGACAGACTTAAACAAGAAAAAAGCCCTGGACACGACAATATACCAAACGAAGCTCTCAAGCTCGGGAAGTTTATTCTGGCTAGCCCGCTCACGACTCTTTTTAATAAAATCCTTGAAGAACATATAGTGCCCACAAAATGGACTGAGTCCAGAATAGTACTCTTGTACAAGAAAGGAGACCCGTCAGATGTAAGTAATTACCGACCTATCAGCCTTCTGCCGTCTATCTACAAACTATTCGCAGCCTGCCTAAATACGAGAATTATGCCAGAAATTGAGATACACCAACCAGTAGAACAGGCCGGCTTTCGAAGAGGTTTTTGTACCATCGACCATATTCATACCTTAGAGCAAGTCATCGAAAAATACCAAGAACTCCAACAACCCCTATACTTGGCCTTTATCGACTACGCGAAGGCCTTTGACTCCATATCTCACGAAAGCTTATGGCAAGCGCTAGACAATCAAGGTATACCAAAAATGTATGTAGATATCTTAAACGACATCTATAGCAAAAGCGTAAGCCGCGTAAAGCTAGACCGGCTGGGGCCAAAAATCCGTATATGTAGAGGCGTAAAACAGGGTGATCCGCTATCACCTACAATCTTCATATCTGTTTTACAACACATAATGCGAGACTTAAACTGGGAACAAAAAGGGATTAATATTGACGGAAAATACCTCAGCAACCTCCGATTCGCAGATGACATAGTTCTCTTCTCAAAATCGTCTAGCCAATTGGAAGAAATGATAGCAGATTTATGCGAGGCTAGCAACAACATAGGGTTAAAACTTAACAC
Organism: Xestia xanthographa; assembly: GCA_905147715.2. Classification (NCBI taxonomy): domain Eukaryota; kingdom Metazoa; phylum Arthropoda; class Insecta; order Lepidoptera; family Noctuidae; genus Xestia; species Xestia xanthographa. The sequence goes on along the minus strand of LR990655.1, from coordinate 18,437,850 downwards.
AGCCAAAACAAAACTAATGACTAACGCTGTTCAAAATCCTATACTAATTAATGAAACACATAGACTAGAGTACGTGGAGAACTATATATATTTGGGCAAACGCATTTCTTTCAGCAATTCAAGACACAAAGATGAGATTGATAGGAGAATCAACTTGACATGGAATAAGTTCTGGAGTTTAAAAGAAACACTTAAGTCAAAATTACCCTTAAAATTAAAAAAGAAAGTCATGGACTCTTGTCTGCTACCCTGCCTTTCCTACGGGTCTCAAACCTGGATTTACAACAATTATACACGAGACAAAATACAAAAAACCCAACGCGCGATGGAAAGAAGCATTCTGAATATAAAGTTGAAAGATAAACAAAAATCAAAAATCATACGCAAGAGAACTAATTTAATAGATGCTCTTCAACATACGAAACGCCTGAAGTGGAAATGGGCTGGACACGTAGCGAGAATGACTGATGGGAGATGGACACAATTGGTAACAAAATGGCAAGGCCCAAGCGGCAAGAGGGCCAGAGGCCGCCCGAGAGAACGCTGGGCAGATTAAATAAAACAAGTTGCCGGAAAGGACTGGACAAAGCAAGCGAATGAGAGAAACTCGTGGAAAATGTTGGAGGAGGCCTATACCCAAACGGGGCCTAAACTAAAAAAAAAAAAAAAAAAAAATTGTAACAATTAAATGTAATTATGTTCGATGCAATGTTAAAATTATATACCTAATTAAATACTAAATGAAATGAAATGTTAAAATATTAAAAATGTTATTTAAATGAAATGTACGAATGTTAAATAATCTTAAAAACTTTATGAGATTAAATGTTGAATGTATAGTGTGTAAAAAGTAATGTTAAAGGTATTGTTAATTTTAAAATGAATTTATTGTATTTTAATGATGTAATAATTGTTAAGGCAAATAAAGACTATTTATTTATTATTTATTTTATATCACAATCGCTACTTTTAACATTCGGTAAAGCAAATCTTATGCATTTCGTTTTTTTTTCATTTAGTACTAAATTATTTGCTGTGAACCAATTATGGACTTGAGCATTATTCACGTCATCTAAATTTTGGGCTCGTCTATTGATCTTAAAAATTAGGGAATTGTCATCAGCAAATAACACCATATTTTGAGGTTGGTTTTTCAGTAAATAGGGTAGATCATTTATATATACTAAAAAGAGGAAAGGACCCAATATTGAGCCTTGCGGAACACCCATTTGTACTTTTAAACCCTGTGAATTAACACCATTTATTTGAACATATTGTTGTCTATCACTCAAATAAGATTTTAACAAACTAAGTGCAAATTTACCTAGTCCGTAATTCTCAAGTTTCAAAAGCAATGTGTCGTGATTTACACAATGAAATGCTTTGGAGAGATCACAAAATATTCCTACAGCGTCTTGGGACTCTTCCCACGCCGTAAATATGTGCTTTATTAAGGTTACACCGGCGTCAATTGTACAACGTCCCTTGGTGAAACCATACTGTTGATCGTGTAAGATTCTGTTGGTGTTAAAATGATTGAGCATTTGATTAAGCATTATCTTTTCGAACACCTTGCTAAAAACTAGCCACACGGATACAGGCCTATAATTATTTGTATCTTTACTATCACCGGATTTGAAAAGAGGTATGACTTTACTGTATTTCATTAAATCAGGGAAAACTCCTTGGTCTACGCACAAATTAAAGATTAAAGCTAAGTATGGAGTTATAGTCTCAAGTATGGATGTACAAACTTTGATAGACATTCCCCATAGATCTTCGGTCAGTTTGATTTTTATTTGCCGGAAAGCTTTAATAACTATCATCGGGTTTATGTGTTTAAATTTAAATTCAGTCTGGCATCCAGACACATTCGCCTTTAGTAAACCAATTGAGACTTCAGGAGAGGAATTTAGAGCCTCCGTAGTTTTTAACGGTATATCGGTAAAGAAATTTACAAATACTTGAGCTACTTCCTGATTAGAGCTTTTAGGACCACATGCTGTATCTAATGTGTAGCTAGTATTACGTGTTTTCTTCCTGTTAGTCTCGTTATTTATGACTTTCCAAACTGTCTTTATTTTATTTTCTGCTGTTTTGATCTTGTTGCTAATGTGCAAGGCTTTGGCAACCTTGCATGTATCTCTAAAAATTTTTGAATACTTAGCAACATATTTGTTAAAAGTTTCAGTGTTCATATAAGGCTTAAAGGCTTAAGGCCATAAAGCTCAAATAGTGTTTCCCTACTTTTTCTGATACCTCTAGTTGCCCAATCACTAAATATAAATTTAGGGCAAATACTTTTTGTCTTCTTTTCAAAAGTTTTGTTGAATTCAGTGTGCACTATTGAAAAGAAATGATCATAAAATTGATTTATATTAATATCGTCATGGCTCATAACACTTAACTTGTTCTGTAGGGAAATATTATACCTATTTAATTTGTTAGAAGTTATGGGTCTAAATTTAATCTGAATTTTTTGCAATGGTGTATTACACCTAAAAGTTAGTTTGTCCGCTATGGTCAGACGGTAGACAATTAACTATGGCTTTAACTAAGTAATCACAATCGCAGAAAACATTATCTATACAAGTAGCAGAAGATGCAGTGACTCTAGTTGGTTCTATAAAAGTGTTGGTCAAGTCAAATGACTTAAAAAGATTTAATAACCGACTGCTATTTGAATTTTCTTCTAAAATATTGATATTAAAATCACCACAAATAATTATAGATTTATTACTGGCTGCAAGTTTTGCCAGGACATCTTCCATTATTGACTCAAATAAGGAAAAGTTTTGATAGTTTGGGGGTCTGTACACACACACAATAACATGCTTATCTAGCTCAACACAGGACAGTTCGACGCAATGTTCAGCCGAGACAACTATTATGTCGTTACGTTGCTTATATCTTAAACAATTTTTTACCAAAATTAAGGAACCTCCACGAAGCATAGTTTTACGGTTATAGCAGCTACCCACCATATAGTTCTCATAATTAATAAGCATTTGGTAATCCTTAAGCCAATGTTCAGTAAAACAAATAATGTCAAACTTACTATTTTCTAAAAACAATTCTATTTCTAATAATTTTGAAGAAATGCCTTGGATATTTTGGTGGAATAATTTTAAAGTGTTCTGCTGAGGCCCTTTTTACTAGCTAATTGAGTGCAAGAAGATACCTTGCTGTTGGTAGGTTAGTTTATTGTTCTTCAGGGTTTACTTGCGTGACGTTATGTTATCTAGTACCCACTGTTAACTTATTTCAGTAATGCTTTGTAAAATAGAGTAGATGACACCTTAAAACAATAATTCCAAGACACCAATCTCATAACAAAAGACTTTACTTATTTTGGGCCTGAACACCCGATTTATTTCAATTAATTAATTATCAAATTGGATTTTTAGTTGCTTTGAAATTAATAAATAGTTGAATTGACAAAACAGTGACGTCACAGAGCGTGCCTTTGCCATACAAAATCTATGAAATCCGCGTTTTGACAGCTCTTAAAAAGTATGTCAATTGATTGGTGTGTCATCTACCCTATTGTTGTTCTTACTTTTTCAAGAGGAAATTCTTCTGTCCTAAGTATTTCTCTCCTCCTCTTTTCTACTTTATAAAAATAATCATTTTATTATCAGGCAACTAAGGCCCATAGATAAAATACACAAAATACATTCAACAACAATATAAACTAATACATATTTTAAACCTTATGAGACTATAACTATACAAGTATACACGCAACGTTGTCAGCGTCGTGTTTCGTTGCGTGGTGTCGCGTAACCGTCCTCGAAAACGTCGATATACGACACCCTTCGGCCAAAAGTCATCCTTCATGCAGGTCTGTAGGGTTGGAACTCGTACCACGAATGACCTAAAGTTGATGTTGTGGCGCGATTCCAACCTTTCGACCCTCAGAGTCCAGCTGGTTTTCACCTTCAAATACTGCACCACTTCCTCAGTTGTAGTGGAGTGATGCAGACGTGAAATGTGCTGTTTATACCTCCACTTACCGATTGTAAACTATCAGGCAATTTTTGGAAAAAAGTTTATTTTAAAATGGAATGGATGGTTTTTTAAATGTTTTTTTTTTTAATGGGGGGTTTTCCTGTATAGAAATTAAATGCAGGACCTATTGTAAGTTTGAAAAAGAAGAACCTAGACTTACGAAAATAAGAAAAAAATAAACATGTTCTAAACACAAATACTTGCTTTGACATTTCAAAGCTTGTAATAATAGTATTAAAACAGGATACATGTAGAGAAAGTAGCTGCAATCCCCTACATTGTACTGTAGTGGTTTTTAAATCCAATACATTGTTTGTTATACAGTGCACAGCTCAACTACGTGCTGCTTACATAATTCTTGCACTAGGATCATCTGCTCTGGAAAAGAGAAAGGAAATGTATGTCAAAACGTACCTAACCTATGTTTATCAATACAAATTAATGTTTGTATGTTTGTCCTTTATGCTTTCCTAAACAAATAATCGGATTGGGATAAAACTTACATGAACTTTCATGAAGTGATGTTTCCTGGCCAAAAAAAACTATATATATGTCGCAGATTTTTCATAAAATTAGGTTTTTGATCATAAACCGGAAGATGAAAAATTTTAAACTCAATTTCATCATAAACCTGAAACAATCCAGACTAGTTTAGATTTTTGATCACAAACCTGAACTAGTTTGGGTTTATGATAAAGTTCTTATCAAAATCACGGGTTTGCTTTATTTTATGACAAATAAATCAATTTAAACGAAATAAATAAAACAATCAATCGTCATTCGCAACGTATTAGGAAGAAAACAATTATTTATTTATCAAAATTTTACATCCATTATCCAACCAATATTCTCCTCCTTCAATCCAATTATGAAGGGGGGAAAATATAATGACCACCAAAAATAAATTTGTGACCTACTGACTACCATCTGTCACCTAAAATATCAATTGATCACCAAATTTAGTAAATTGAACACCAAATTTTAATGAGGTGGTTGAGTCATCAACCACCCCCACCACCTGCAGCACCTGCACCTGCTGCCCTTGGGGCACCCCGACACGGACTGGTGGTCACAAATAAATTTTTGGTTCTAATTTTACGATAAAATGAGGATTAATTTTGGTGATCGTTTACTAATTTTGGCAATCAAAAGTGATTTTCTTGCGTTACATTTTGCTAAATCTGTTGGTTCGTTAATTGTATGCCATTATGAAGTCCCTAAGTCCCTGTCAACGGAAATGTATATCAGATTGATCATAAACCCAAACTAGTTCAGGTTTTTGATCAAAAATCTGGATTGTTACAGGTTTATGATGAAATTGAGTTTAAAATGTGTCATCTTCCGGGTTTACCTAATTTTATGAAAAACCTGCGACTCATACATTCTTAAGTGCATTTTTATTTTGCAGGTACGGCGAGTATATTTGACGACAACAACTTTCAAATTATTTCTTGTATAGGTACATACTTTATTTGATTTGTCTCGTCTATAAAATAAATCGAATCTACGCTGTTGTGGAAAACCAGGCGCATATTATGGTCACAGTAGCCTTTGTAGGTACTATCGAGGACACTCCCGCCTGACCACCACTAAGCTCATTTTTGCTTGCACTCGCTACATAAAAACGCTCTCTAGCCCCGCCCCGTTGACTTTGTGTAGAAAAAATGAATGAAAATATACTGAATCGGACGAGCGCATTGACGACGCACGCCAAACGAGAGTTATTGTTATTTTGCGCGCCAAAGTTGACGCTTTCCTAATAGGCCCAAACTTCAAGGGGGCGTCGCTCGGCGCCTCCGCATGATTTAAGCAAAAAAAATTAAAATGGTCAGGCGGTAAAGACCCCGATAGTACATATCATACTGATGTTAACCATTATCCATCCATAGGCATTCGCTTGTATTTTGACGAATGAATATCTACTGTAAAGAAAACAAGAAATTAATTTCGGTGACACTCACTGTAAGGAAAGTACGAAACTAATGAACAATACACACAAAAAAATTAAGGAATATAAAAACAAAATACTGCACCGTCCTCTTTAATCCCAGTGGCATACTTCCACCTCCAACTGTTTACCTGGAAACTGTAAATGATGAGAGAATTATGTTTGCGCAGATTCCTAGAAAAATTCTCAGCCTCATACTGCCAAACAATATTGAAAATGTTTCCAGGAAAATGGCAGTTTGAATGATTCTTTTGTCCTTTCATATTTTACTGCTGCATTTTATTTTTCCGATTCCTGCGAATTATTTATCACGTAAAAATAATTTTATCCAATCGTAAATCTATTTTAAAATACATAATTGAAAGAACTTTATTTAATAAACTAACCAAAGATGCGATGGATGGACTGTTCGGGCGCCACCGACCACTCGGCAATCTTCGGCTGCTGTCGGCGACAGCGGGCGACGGCGGGCGGCGGCGAGAGGTGCGGCGTGCGACGTGTGGGACGCGCGGGCCACGGGCTCACTTCGCTACCGATCTCTGAAGACGACGCGCGCGCATATTTCTTAGTTTACCAACAGTTTATTGTACAAACCTATTTTGGAATATATTATTTTTAATTACAGTTCACTGCCTTTAAGTCAAGTCCTTAGATAGGTCCCTAACATGGACTGTGTTAAGAATGATATGGAAGGAAAGAAGTGTCTGATGAGATGACGAGTAATAGAGAAGTATAGAAGAAGAAGACATGCTGCGGCGATCCTAAATGAATTGAGAGAATGATGGTTATTTAATACTAGCTGACATCCCGCGGTTTCACCCGCGTAGTTCCCGTTCCCGTGGGAGTACGGGAATAAAATATAGCCTATAGCACTCACGAATAATGTAGCTTTCTACCAATGAAACAATTTTTAAAATTGGTGCATTACTTCCGGTGATTACCCCCTACATACAAACTTACAAACAAATGTTACCTCTTAATACTATTAGTATAGAAGGGTGTGCGTGACCTTAGATCATTTCCCAGCAGAACATAAAAAAATGTGAGTTCTATTTGCATGCAGCATAGTTCTAGAGTTCCTGATACTTTTCAGAAATAGTTCTGCACTTTTTCAGGAAAAAAAGTCAAACAAAATATGATCTGCTAACTTCCAGTAGCAGATCATTTTTTCTAAAACTAAAATTTTGAAAGTGTTTAACGCTCACAAAGATGAGTTCTATAGTTCCTAATACATTTTCAATTATATTTGTGACTATAAAATAAAAAATAAATAAAAAGAAACACAGTAACTTAAAACCAGAAAAAAGTAATTACCTATTATGCATGCAAATAGCAATAATTACATAAAACGTGGATTCTCATAGATTTTTCTAGGCAATATCTGTAGTGTAGACGACGAAGTAACAATTAAAATCTTATATGAAAAAAAAAACTCGATCTAAAGTGTAACCAGAGCATGGCTGAAGTCTTAGATTCGCGAAAATAATGATAAAATTCTATGTTTGAATCTTAAAGTACAAAATAAATTAAGTATAGTATTCTACAGACAACTCTTCAGTTCAACTATTTCTGAAATTTACTGTAGGAAAAGCGATAAATGTTTTTTATTTTATTTTAATTAAGTACCTGGCCTCGATAGGTTATAAAATAATGTCTGTGGTTGTTCTTATAAAAACTTTCTGCAAATACACATCGATGAGTCGCCTGAGTTTCCATTTTTCTACTCCTTGTAAACTTATGCTATAAGTTACTTGAAGGTTGGTATTTGTTTGACAGCAGCTGGTTATTTTTACGACAAAATCAGTCTCAAAAATCTCCATCACTTCCAAAAATAAATCGGTATTATGTCAACCACTTAAACAACTTAGAAATATGCACACACACCAAAACAAAGCAACTAGTAACCTTATCGGAAGGTACATTCAGGTCGGACATTATAAAATCAATTTCATATTAAAACTGTTGATATTACCTGGTAAACAAAAGTAATTGAAGGTCGCACTTCCATGCAGCACCTCGTTTACACACAACACAAATTATCATACATCATATTACACATTATAAAGACGTGGGTTCGCAACAAAACATGTTAACAAGTTGCACATATTATAAAACAAGGCCGGGCTCACTTTGTTGTAACGCGAAACTTTTGTCTATGCGGGACAGGGTAGAATTTTCATTAAAATCTTCTTTAGCGCCCTAACATAAAAGAGCAATTTTTCCCAGTAGGAAAATCTCGATGCAGCCGCATTAACGCTTTTATTTGCTCTCTTATTCGAAAAAAACTTATTATTCCACTTCCCTCACCCGGGGAATTACATTATTCTCGTGCACTTCTATTTATAGAAAGCATTTCAAATCTACCTTCTATATGCTACGTTCAGATAGTGTTTTGTTTATGTTCGAGTTTAAAAAATCCGTTTACCGACTTCGAAATTAGTTTTTGTTGATGTTCGTTTCATTGATCTGGAAGCAGTAAGCTCGGATGGGTTTTTGTCGTTTAACCTTAGGAGAATTTACCAAGATTTTCTTCTTATTTTCCGACGTCTTCATGTTATTCTTAAAGAGCTTTTGTTCCGGGGCCAGGGATCGATCACAGTTCTCTTTGAGTTTACGATTGGTTTAAAACTGGTAATTGGTCTTCAACAAGCTGATTCTTTTCTTTATTTTGAACGTTTAGTTAGGCAAAGATTAAAGTAATGTCTCAACAAGCTAATCAGTTCTATTCCATCTTTGAAGTGTTATATTTAACTGCGCTCTTAAGCCTCGAGCTTATAACCCCTTATTAACCTTCGAGCTAATAAGGACATAAACGTTAATGTCAGCAGTTTAAAGCTAGCGGCTATAAACAGTCATAGGCATGACAGATGGCTGCGAAGATAATCCAGAAAATATGTAATTAAGTAATTAACTAGATATACTCGTAGATACGCTGTCAAAAGTTTATATTTGTTAATGTTCACAGGGTCCTGTCGTTCAGCTTCAGTCGCTCCGGTCGTTTCCAGGTTATCCTGTATCCGCGCCTGCCTTGGTCAGTCCGTGGATGGGTGACCTCCTATTACATGTCGAGTTTCCTCCGTGCCTCGGAAAGCACGCTGAGCTGTTGGTCTCGGCTGTTATTTGTAGATCTTTGTTAGTCGTTACAGATAGTCAGTGGCCCGAAAGTATGACAACCAGTTTTACAAAGGGGTACCGTATTACCCAGTACTAACTGGGTTGTGGAGGTCAGATAGGCAGTCGCTGCTTGTAAAATACTGGTAAGTATTCAGTTGCAGGCTAGACTGGAAGTGACCCAACAAAATATTGTAACTGTAGGTACGCGTATATTTAGTACTTAGATATATAACTAGTTTGTAGACGTCTTGGGTTTACCTGTTAAGTTTACAAATGTTTAATAATAAGTAAATAAATAAATGACAAAGCATAAATGACAAAAGGCTAGGTAGATAATGATGATCACAGATTCCTATTCCAGTTTTCTAGTTACTACTAACGAATAAACAGATAAAACTCAGTTTTAACCTTTCACGGTTTAATACCAAACACGGAAGATATCCTTTATGTGACAGTATAAGATTAACATACAAAACTGTTTGCTATTTATATTTGAAATGGAAAACATCACACAACAGCCTATTAATGTTCCCACTGCTGGGACACAGGCCTCCTCTCTATGAGAGGGAATGGGCTATAATCCACCACGCGGGCCCAGTGCGGATTGGTAGATGTCACATGTCTTCGAATTTTTTGGTTCTAGGACATGCCATTTTTTTTACATTTCATGGAAAACATAGCTAATATTAATCAACTACCTACTCAAAAACAGCGGAAGGAACCGTAACAGATACTGCTTATCCAGATTTATTACTAAAATAAAAAAGTGGGAAGCGAAATGGTCTAAATTAAAAAGCAATGCCTTGTCGAGACAGAGCGAGCGGAAACAAAGAACCGGGAATTCATCAAGCTCTTTTGAACCCCCAGCATTGTGGTGCAGTATTCACAGGCCATTGGCGGGAAGAAAATCTTCGAGAGGATCGCCACTCTTTGACGCCCGATGCAAAAAAAGTAATCTTTACCCAAGAAGAAATACTCTACTTCATTACTTTGTACGCTACCCACATAAAAGTATTGAGGAATTTTGAAACCGAGCTACTTGTTGAACGTGGATGCTTTTGAATAGATTATGCGGAGTTAATTAAATGATTTTTCCGCAGTGAATGGTAATGTCGCTCATATTTGAGGTTTAATCTTCGGTTTTTTGAATTATGTGGAGCATTGTTTGATTTCAATGCGGTGAGCGTCGCGGCGCTTTCGATTGGTTGATGCTTTTGTGATTTCAATGTTGTGAAACGCTTTTTAACACTTATTACATTATTTCTCTTACAATTATTTATTTTAAAAGTGTAAGATCAACTACCGACTGCTGCTGTTGGTCGACTGCCTCGTTGGTCTAGTGGTCGCAATTGCGACTGCTAAGCATGAGATACTGGGTTCGATTCCCGGGTCGGGCAATTGTTATTACAGTTACCATCAGCTCGGACGAAATCTTACCACCGATACAGCTCTTTTTGTTTGCAGCATCCGGCCGCTATTGAAGCGCTTATGTACGCTCATCAACCAATAGCATCGCAGCATCTGATCCCTTGTCTTTGTTACACCTATGTTCCTGACACATGCTGAGCTGGACTCCCATTTGGTGCAACCTTGAGACGCACACCGCACCTTGTTAAATTGTTACTTTATTTTATTTGAAGTAAGTCATGGTGTTCCTATACTTATTTCGTAAATATGTTTTTCTTTTTGTATATTTGCACCTTTTATTATAATCGAGTAAATTGTATCATTTAATTGTACTTCTGTGTGTTGTGTTATGTCTTTTTTGTGCACTAAATAAATGGTTTATCTATCTATCTATGTTATTGGGTTTTTCATCAGGAATTCCTCAGCAGCAGCCGCAGAGTCTGGAATTGTGCTCGGTTGATGCCAATAGGTTCGCCCCTATTAAATGGGACTAAAATATAATGGGTGTACTATTAGGTCCACCTCTGCCTAACCGTTCGGGGATTACAGGTGTGATGTCATGTTATGTGTAAGTTCTTACTATAGTTAAGGGTCTATACTACCTCAAATGGCTTAGCATGATCCTCCGTTACGCCTAAAATACTGCAGCATTAATTTTGAAATAAATATATGGTAAAGTTGAGGATTAATTTTAGGTCTTAATGTTTGGCGAAAACACGATTTCATAAAATTTTCTCGATATAAAAGAATCCAAATCGAACAATAAACCGCTGGTATTCAAAAAGTACTTCAAATTAGATCATGAAACTTTGCATACTAACTGAACTAACTATAAAGCAGGTCTTATGTTTTTTATTTTTTCCAAAAGACGAAAATTTGATTTTATAAAGAATAAAAACCACTCATTTCGCACTATTCGGCCGCAGTGACTGACGTAACAACCGCTTTGTAGTGCAAGCTGATTAGAACTTTATTCTAACAGTATTACAAACGAAGTTTAAACCACCACAAATAGAGTTGCTAATCTGAGGTTGTATAGGCTCTTTAAGTCAGTTTAGCAGTTTCGGAGCAATAGCGAAATATCCAGTCCCATTGCTTTGCTACGCCGTAGCGGGTATTCCAAATTCTACGCAGGCAAAACCACTAATTTTAAAACAAAATTGAAGATCCACAACTGACGTACCTACATTTCTTATCTACAGTACCCAAAACAAAACGCAAAACAATTCAGTATTCAGAATACGCTTGCCATAGATACAGTGTATCTGTCCATTACGGTATTAGCATTGGAATTCCGTTGGTAGGTACGTACGGTCCGCTCACGTAGTGCAGCTATGGATGGACTGGACGGTCCCTCGTGACTCCTGAACAAGATTGATGTATTTGTGAGATAGTGTCTCATGTATAGGATAAACTACGTGCACTTGTTTTAGTTCTGTTCCGAATTTAAAACAAAACAAAAGAAGGTATTTACATGGCAGATGCGAGTGAAATTACCGGGAGGGGACGCCCTAGAAGGATACAATGATTATTGGTGATGTACTTGAGGCTAAATGATAACAACCGCAAGGGTCGATCTTCCGCGGGCCTGTGGACGGTGGGCTAGCTCGCCGTCCGTCCGTCTTATGACCGCAGGCTGTGTCGATGGCGCGTTCTTGTTCCACGCGCGCCTCAAAGAGAGTCAGCAATAGGAAGGGTTCCGCAAGGAACCGATGCTGCCGGGGTTGCGGGACTGTTCGAAAGAGATACAGTGGCCCCGGAACACAAAGGGCGATGAAGAAACATGGATGGGTTTTAGTCAGTAAAAGTCTGACACTCCCTCCTGCTCCGCCCAGAGCGGGAGGAGTCATTTGATGATTTCCTATTCGAAAAAAAAAGGGTCGATCTTCAAGGTTAAGCCGCACTTGGGTAGGTCGGTCTATGGATGACTGATCATCATTCCTCCGTGCCTCGAAAAGCACGTAAAGCCGTTGGTCCCGGCTATCAAGTCGCTTCATGTAAAATAATAGTATTCAGCTGCACCCGGTAAGACTGGAAGATAACCTCAATAAAGTTGGGAAAAGACTAGGCAGATCAGGATCGGTGATGTTCTTCAGAAAGGTCTGGTGTGTAGTACATGCAACTGGCGTGTCTGTATGACCAGGAGGCCTATTACGTACCTCTGTTGACAGCTCAAAATGATAGTAACTGGGCTCAGTGTCCATAAAATAACTGTCAAAAGGTTAGTTTCGTATTATGTATGACCAGTCGCGATCAAATAATAATATGACGTCATCGGTGACCATTGTGGCTGATAGTCACTGTAACTCATTTTGACAGGCGCTTTCGTATCGATTCTTCTGATATTGCGATTATGTAAGCATAGTGGACATCAAATTGATGACAACTGAGTATAAAGTGGCTTTCGTGAAAGACGTTACACCGTGCCCGGGCTGTTAGTCACCGTAAAGTGATATTCACTCTGTGTAATACGTATACAAATAAAACATTATCGGTTGTCATCAAACTTCGGTGTAAAACCAAAGCTTGATAGTCACTGGAGATCAAAAGATACGTAATAAAGATGTATAAATGTGGACGAAGCAAAAGGTAAGGAAGGATCATAGCAAGTGGTGTTTTGTATAGGTTGTACCTGCCTACCCTCATGGAAAAAGAGGCGTAAGTTTAGCACATAAAGTCCACGTGATCTATACTGTATGTTAGTGAGCTCGGCGCCTCCACAAGTTCATATAAAAACGATTAAGCTGGATTACACGTTGGCAACACCGGACCTTCTTAGCTTTATAGGCAATTAATTTTAATAGGTTATTGTCGGCTTCACGGTTATTAATTAAGGATTTAAAGTCGAGTATCATAAGGTTAACTATCCCTTGTTGACCTTTTTGTTTTTTAAACTACCGTAGGCATTTGTAGAGAATCATGTTGATGTTTAACACCCCTATCTATATACAAGTCAGTGAGTAACTTGACTGGTCATTATTTAAGATACGATTTAAACGTAGTAATTGCTTGAAGTTATAACTTTCAAATGTTAGAATTTTTGGCTTTCTTTCTTTGACGATTCTTACTTCATTTAAATTCTTGTCTATTGCATTAAAAATCTTTGCGTAATTACTTAACCTCCTGCCGGGGCTGCGGTTCCCCGTCGGGGCTGCGGGACTGTTCGAAAGAGCCCCGAAACACAAAGGGCTAAAAAGGAACATGGATGGGTTTTAGTCAGTCTGACACTTCCTTCCGCTCCCCCAGAGCATATGATGATTTCCCATAAGAAAAAAAAGTAATGATTTAACCTCAATTATTTAGTAATTACTTTAACTTCCTAAAGATACGGGTGTAAAGAGTTTATTTTTCTAAAAATTGTTTGCAGTTTTCCTTGTCTGCCTGTTGAGGACTACCTTCACTAAAATATTGAGTAAGTAGAAAACAGTTCTGATGTCTTACTTGCCTAAGGCTGCTACCTCGAGGACAGCGGATAGCGGAAGGGAATCGTCTAGTAGAGAATGAAAATAAATATTTTCTTTGAGATAACTGTTGAAAACCTAACAAGCTTAATCAAATTTCGTTAGAAAAATAGTAATAAACCAAACTGGCATTAAAACTCAAATCATTTATTTAATTAGGACCATTATGGCACTTTTGAATGTCAAGAAAACAAAAAAAAAGCGAAGCTACAGTCACAGTCACAAGGCATAATAACTTGAGAAAGTACTGTAGTTGCCCATTCCCTAGCGTAGATCTCTATGGAGAAGGGCAAGAAACTCTATTGACACTCTTTTCAATCAAAATATTGTGTTTCATTTAAAAAATAAATAGGTACCCAACATTATAAGACAGACAGCTTGCTCTTTTATAATTAAGTAATTGTTACATAGGCTCGTAAAATATAATGGTCTTACAACATAACACTTTACTTACCAATACATGTACGAAACTATACAAAATTAAGGAAGTGCGGTTCGTTAAATTCTGTGTTGAAAACAACTTATGAAATCGTTACTTTTTATAACTTTAATTGCCAAGATGTTTATAGACTTTGACTTATGCAAGTTAGGTACCAAAACATCGCCATCTTGTAAAGAGCTTGTTCCGTGTATGTGAAAATAATGAATATTAATTATATAGGTTTTATAATATTATAATATATATTAATAACTAGCGGACGTCCCGCGGTTTCACCCGCGTAGTTCCCGTTCCCGTGGGAGTTCGGGGATAAAATATAGCCTATACGGATTCGGAAGAATTCTTCTAAGTAATGGTAAAAGAAATTTTGAAATCGGTCCAGTAGTTTTTGAGCCTATTCAATACAAACATACAAAAATACAAAAATACAAAGGTTTCCTCTTTATAATATTATTAGTAAGTATAGATACAGTCCTGTAGCTAATAATATAATTATTTTTAATTGTGTAAAAACGTAAACATATTTCGTCATAGAACAGCATACAATTAATATTAGAACAAGTCCTGGTTTTGTTAAAATATTAATATTATAAAATGTCTAGGTAATTAATTACGCTTAAATTTTAAGGATTCGTATCTATTCGAAATATTGACAGTAATACATACTTATAATTAATTAAAACAACTTATAATATTTTGTTGAAATCCTATCCAAGACTATTTTACAAAACCCTCAAAGTCCTTGTCGCAACAGTTTCAAAATCTGCACAATTGTTTTTGAGATTGGCCTCAACCAACAGATAGGAGGACAGATATACTAGAAACTTTACTCTATGATGTGCACTGAACTTTATACTTTGTTCCCAACTCATAAAGAATTCTTGTAGCTGTTTTAAACAGAGTCCATTCCGACTAAACAACGTGCTCCTATGTATATACATATATTCTACCTTAGACACTGCAGCTCCTTAATAAAATTTGTATAAATAAGTCCACTAGCTCATGAATACAGAATGCACAGTTATATAATCAAAACCGCATTGTGTATATAAACTTGAATTTTGTATTACAAACTTCATTCGTTTAGAGAGACTTTTCTCAAGAAAAATTTCTAATACAAGACGTTGTTATAAGAGCCATGAAAGCCGAAAATAATAAAAAGGAGGTTTTTTATCAAAGGTAATGAAATTTCACGTTGATGGACCACATCAATTTATTTTATTATATGCTCTGTGTGTGTGCATCGGCCGGAAGTCGGGGCTCGCGTGACGTCACTTCCTTTGTTTCGCACCACTCTCGGATTATGTTAATGTTGTCTCTGAGACATTTGTCTTTTCGTAATGCTGCTCAGCTTCTCTCGCTGGAACCTTATTACTTTCCGATGTTGTTCACCTACATACTTTATTGTTGTTTACGATTATTTGCTCTCTCTCAGTCTAACAAGTCGCTATGAATTATTATTATGGAATCCTTTTGAAAATAAATTCCTTGTACGTAAACACTGAAGTTTGCTCGGTACATAGTGAAAAGTTTGGTGCTGAAAAATATTATTTTAAAGATCAACATTTGCATTAACGCTTTAGAGTTTACTTTCGTAAAACAAATGCCTTTTTGTTTGATTATTTTCATATCTTTTTCAAAATCTACGAGTACTTTGAGAGCAGCGGATTCCCAATGGTGGTGGCCCCGACTTACGAACAGTAAGTCGTGGGTTCTAACCCAGGCGGGCGCATTACTTTGTGTAATTTATATAATCACCACTGCTCTCAAAACGGTGAAAGAAAACATCGTGAGGAAACCGGCATGTCCTAGAACCAAAAATTCGAAGACATGTGACATCTACCAATCCGCACTGGGCCCGCGTGGTGGATTATAGCCCATTCCTTCTCATTAAGAGGAAGCCGTGTCCCAGCGGTGGGAACATTAAAGGCTGATGATGAGGATGATGAAGATGAGTAGGTACTTCTGTAGTAGTCTTTAATGTGTGTATTTCTATTAATGGCAGGATTATGCTAGAAAACACCAGTAGCATAGTTATTATAAAATTGTTAAAAATAATAATGCTTCTATCGATATTGTCAATGAGGACCTGTAATTATTATTTAGAATGCACTTGTGATGTATAATAAGGAATTGTATTAAAAACAGACGTGTTCATCATCATCATCATCCACAGCCCGACTCTAACCATTGCTGGGTATAAACCTCGTTTTCTTTCATCAAATCACCTCGTTCCTGTTCCAGACTCAACAAGGTTTTACCCGCGATGGCGAAGTATGTCGTCTACCTATCTCTCTGCCAGGGACCAGCACTTGCTTTTACATTCCTTGGACGCCATTCGGTCACAGCTTTACTCCACCTCCCTTTACTATGTTACTAAGGTAAAAAATATAGCTTTATTGATTTCTTACACTGTATGTACATCAATCAATTATTTAAATGAATTGTTATTGGTTATTTAATTAAATTAATATTATAGCCAATTGGCTGTTGGAAATTTACATTAAATTACATATTTTATTCCTTCATGCTTTACAATAAATATAATTTTTCATTATTTTATTAACAATTAAAATTATTTAAAATAACATATTATGTAGGTACATATTTTTTTTTTCATGCAACTTTTTATTTTTATTTATTACCAAACAAAAAAATTTTTATAAGAATTTCATCATGCTAATTTTTAATGTAATTTACAAAAACATTATTTTATAAGAATTTCCTCATGTAAAATAGTTAACATAATTATATTATTATTAACGATTGACATTCCTATACCTTAGAATACACATGTAAACGGGTATTTTCGCGAATTTTTACCTTTAATATTAGCCGAAGTTGAACCGGCCCTAATTAACATTTATGAAGATCAAGTGAGGGTAGTTGAATAAACACCTTCGCTTTGCTGTGGCGGTACCTCCAATACTTCAGTCTTCCCGCGACCACGGCTGGTGCAATCCGGTCGAAACGTCGGGCTTATATTAAAGGTAAAAATTCGCGAAAATACCCGTTTACATGTGTATTATAATGTGTTTTGATCGTGAAAGTTTAAAAAAGACAATTACTATACCTATACGTATGTTACTAAAGTATCCTAAATAACATAAAAATGCTGTTTGAATTATTTAAGCAAGAGAAACACACCTGCGGTTATTATAGCCACGCCAATACACACAAGAATAAAATAGCAACATATAACTGACAAAGCATCAATGTACCTACATTTATATACTAGTACCTATACATAATATCTTGCATGCGAGGTAGCAAACTTAGTAGTTACGAGCACAATAGTATTCATGTACAAGGCGATCTATTCTTAGAAGCCGGTGTGTGTTTATTGCTTAGATAGAAAGCTTTACAGCGTATTCGGATATTGAACGTGTCATTTTTGCACGTGTAGCGCAAAGCAAAAGGATGTTCATTTTTATTTATGTTGTTAATCTCTTATGGAGTTGTGGTTGAATAAAATGTGCTAAAAGTGTTGATGTAATACTCATTAGTGTTTCGACAGTCGTTAAGTAGTGAGTGGCCCGAAAGCCTGTCGAACAGCCTTCATCATCATCATCATCAGCCTATTAATGTTCCCACTGCTGGGACACAGGCCTCCTCTCTATGAGAGGGAATGGACTATAATCCACCACTCCGGCCCAGTACGGATTGGTAGATGTCACATGTCTTCGAATTCTGTGGTTCTAGGACATGCCGGTTTCCTCACGATGTTTTCCTTCACCGTTTTGAGAGCAGTGATGATTAAATAAATTACACCAAGTAATGCGCTTGTCTGGGTTCGAACCCACGATATACTGTTCGTAAGTCGGGGCCGCCACCACTGGGCCACCGCGGCTCCGCCAAACAGCCTTAGCAAGTGGTATCGTATTATCTATTACTAACTTGTATGTGAAGGTCAGATAGACAGTTGCTCCATGTAAAATATTGGTATTCAGCTGCATCCGGTTAAGGTGGAAGCCTACACCAAGATAGTTGAAAATTTTCCTAAATTTTGCACAATTTCGTGTATCAACTAGTTTTATAAAGCATGCCCATTCCAATCAAGTCACTAATCAGTAAATACTGACCCCGTGTCCTAATATAAGCGATCGTCGTAACAGCGTGCGAGATAATCGCACGCTGATGGAGGGTTCAGGTTTTCCGAACAAGTGACACGTTATCACGACTATTGCGATTTGTCGCTTCCATTATGACACAGCTTAAGTGACAGCTGACCCGATATGACCTAATTAAAAACAACTATGAACACAAAAGCAATTACATAAACAAGCACACAGGTTTTCGTACCTAATCACCACCTCAAAAAAAACAGTAATTTGTTTCCCTTCAATAACTCAATACAAACACAGCACAGTGCAGTTCAGCGACTCGACGAACTTCCCCGAAGTGGGGCCGCATTGGCGTGCAGTGTCCGCATAAGTGCGCCCGGCGTCAACGCCACTTACACGGTTGTTGTATCACCAACACTATGCTTTGTGCTGTATATTGACTGGTAATGGAATGGGGTAGATGACGCACCAATCAATTAAGATACTTTTTAAGAGCTGTCAAAACGTAGAGCTTTTGTATGGCAATAGCCAAAAGTGACGTCACTGTTTATTCAACTCAAAGACTCAACTATTTATTGATTTCAAAGCAACTTAAAATCGAATTTGGCAATTAGTTGAAAATAAATCGGATTTTCAAGCCCAAAATAAAGTGTTTTTTTAAGAGATTGGTGTCTTGGAATTATTATTTATATTTATTGTGTCATCTACCCTTTTGGTTCAGGATGAGGATACAGGATCTTTTTGGTTTTTCCCTGAAAAGTTAGGCAGAGGTGTAAATTAAGGGTGCAAACGGACCCTTGACGAAACCGTCAACCAAGTATTCTGTACATTAAACTAAGTACCTCACACTCACTATCACACTCATACATCACACTCACACCCCACTGACTTATCGCATTTACCACAAAACACACACACCACTACTACTGTTTTTTATATGAATGTATAAATATGAGTATTATTCGCTGCTAAATAACTTACTTTTGCTTTTGTAAATTTTTATTCTTAATTATGCAAATTCAAAATCTTACATATCTTTTTCTTTTTGTAAAAATACTTTGAAATGTAAGATTTAAAATTGTTGGTACATCACGTAACTTTAAGCTTTGGAAGAGCGAAGTGACCTAACACAGGCAATTTTTGTCTAAAAGGTCACTTCAACCACTAGATGAAAGAAAATAAATTATTTGTATTTGTAAATTATTTGTATTTGTACCTCTAAAGCTAGCTCTAAGAAAAATATTGCTAATTTCGCATGTACGACGACCGCTGGTCAAAGGTCTCAACATGATGGGTGCCTGAGGCTGGACGGCGCCGCCCTGGCCGGCCTAGAAAGAGGTGGCAAGATGATTTAGACACGCATCACGAGGGCTGGTTCGAGACGGTGCAGGAGAAGAGTATCTGAAAGGATATGGGGAAGGCCGTTGCTCAGCAGTGAGGCATTCAAGGCTAAGAAAATGTATGTAAAGTATTTAGTCCCATTTAAAAGGGGATAACTATAAAAAACGGATAACTAAAAATACCGAATCAAAGTTACTAAAATTAACATATGACCACCGTGCAAACTTCTTCAATCAAATAAAAAAGAATCACGGAGAAATCAGTGTGTATAAAAAAAAAGAAGCTGGCCGAATACATAACCTCCATTTTTATTAGAAACTAGCTGACCCGCGCAACTTCGTCTGCGTCACATGAGAGAGAGGGGGTTACAGAGAGTGGAGTCAACCTTGAAAGATAGACATAATGCTATCGCGGTTTTTTTTAGAACGCTTTAAAACGAACAATTCCCTAATACATGATTGTTGCGCAACTTTAACCGTTTATGCAGCGCCTGCAAAGGAAGCTCTCGAAAGAAATAAATTTTCCTTGTTTTTGCAACATTTATCATTGATGCTCCGCTCCTTTTAATTATAGCGTGATGTTAGATAACCTATAGCCATCCTCGATAACTATTCAACACTAAAAGTTTTCCTGTAATTAGCGCGTTCAACCAACCAAAATCTCTTTAGCTTTATAATATTAGTAGATATATACCTACGTAGATCCAAGTGGGTAACAATCTAATTTCTTCGATATATTTGCATTAATCGCTAAAATAATCTACTTATGTTTTTCCAAAAAAGGGCTTACCTCGACAGCCTTTTTTTTTTCGGATGGGAAATCATCAAATGACTCCTCCCGCTCTGGGCGGACCAGGAGGCAGTGTCATACTTTTACAGACTAAACCCATCCATGTTCCTTCATCGCCCTTTGTGTTCCGGGGCCACGGTATCTCTTTAGAACAGTCCCGCAACCCCGGCAGGCATCGGCCCTTGCGGACCC
The DNA here is from genome assembly GCA_905147715.2 of Xestia xanthographa. Classification (NCBI taxonomy): domain Eukaryota; kingdom Metazoa; phylum Arthropoda; class Insecta; order Lepidoptera; family Noctuidae; genus Xestia; species Xestia xanthographa. The sequence goes on along the minus strand of LR990655.1, from coordinate 18,417,084 downwards.
CTTCCTAATGCTGACTCTCTTTGAGGCGCGCGTCGAACACGAACGTGCCGTCGACACGGCCTGTCGTCATGAGACAGACGGACGGCGAGCTAGCCCATAGCCCACCGTCCACAGGCCCGCGCGTACGGTGGCCGGGGGCCACGTGGTGGCGTCTCCCGCGGCGGCCGGGACGTTTAGAGGTTCTCTCCCTCTCACGTTCCGCCACCTCCTTCATCCTTAGACACTCGATGACAGTCATACTCCAGCTAGGTCGAAAGTTCTCATCAAAGGTGCAAGAAATTAGCCCAAACACGATTTTTCAATTATAAATGGGACCAACTTTGAGATTGTACCTACGCTTTTTACAAACAAAAGGACCATGTACGGACTTCTCTGTAAAAGTTATCCGTGGTCATAATATAAAAAAATACGCGTCGAATTGAGAATTTGAGAACTGCCTTCTTTTTGTTTCGTCGGTTAAAAAACCAATCTTGAGGCAACTTACACGTTTGCGGCGGCAACCTCTCGCGTCCGGCCCTGGTGCAAGCCATGGTCCGGAGCGAGACGGAATGGGACGCCGTCACCTCCTTCTGCGAAGCAGTAATGCTAGAGAAGGAGGTGGCGGAACGTGAGAGGGAGAGAACCTCTCAACGTCCCGGCCGCCGCGGCAGACGCCCCGGGCTTCCGGGGCAACCACGTGGCCCCCGGCCACCGTAGGCGCGGGCCTGTGGACGGTGGGCTATGGGCTAGCTCGCCGTCCGTCCGTCTCATGACGACAGGCCGTGTCGACGGCGCGTTCGTGTTCCACGCGCGCCTAAAAGAGAGTCAGCAAAAAGGAAGGGCCGATCCGCAAGGACCGATGTCTGCCGGGGTTGCGGGACTGTTCGAAAGAGATACCGTGGCCCCGGAACAAAAGGGCAATGAAGGAACATGGCTGAGTTTTAGTCAGTAAAAGTCTGACACTCCCTCCTGCTCCGCCCAGAGCAGGAGGAGTCATTTGATGATTTCCCATCCGAAAAAAAAAAAACAAAAAATAGGCAACTGACACGGGCGAGGGTCATTCAATTCAGAAAATGGAGTGAAATAAACAACGCCGTCTATCGACCAAAATGTTAAACTGCTAAAGTATATTTATTACCTATGCTATAATTTTTTTTTAAAGCTGGTCAGTCGATTTAAAAGTTATGACTGTGGTGAGCACATTTTTAGTCATTGGTATCATTTTAGTTCAACAGATGTCGCTACATGTATGTATCTTACATTTGATGATTAGTTCTTCTTGAAAACTTTAAGTTCATATATATTTTGATAGAATTAACCGATTTCAATGAAACAAACACTAAATCATACCCCAAGTTACGCACAATTTTTATGTATAAACATTGTCAGCATTGAATTCGTAGATTTTACGTGATGTGCGCACAAACAAACAGACAAAAATTTCAAAAATGATGGAAATGGGTTCTGTTACTTATCTTTTCACACGCTGGCTATTTTTTGTTTCAATTTCTTCAATGTACAAAAATGACTTTTCTACAGATTTATTATATGTATAGATCGGTTATTAACTTTGCTTACGCGATTTGAGGGTGAGCATATATTGCGTAGTTCGTATCTGACGTTGTAATTGTAGTAGATAGGGTGCTATTTATCACCATCATCAGCTACAGTTATTCAAAACTGAACTCTATTGATTTCTGCCATTTGAATACATAACAACCAAATAGCAACTCTATGTATACCTTGATTTAAACTAAATTTAATTAAACAATATAACTTAGCTGTGTGGAACTTCCAACAATACTTCCTTACTCAAAGTTTCAGTCTCTATAGGAGTTCTAGGAATTTGTACTCACAGGCATACAAATAAATTACTGCAATACAATATCATATTTATTGCAAACGATATTGGGTTTAATATTAAAGGACAAAACAAAGCGTTATGTTCCTATATCCCATCAACACCTCAATGGGATAATCTATACTAATCTATTCTATACTATACTTATAATATTATAAAGAGGTAACATTTGTTTGTAAGTTTGTATGTACGGGGTAATCTCCGGAAGTAATGAACCGATTTCAATTTTTTTTTTCACCTTTAGAAAGCTACATTCACCCTGAGTAACATAGGCTATATTTTATCCCCGTACTTCCACGGGAACGGGAACTACGCGTGTGAAACCGCGGGACGTCCGCTAGTTCCCTATAATTTTATGCATGTCTCATTCAAGCTCCTCGCCGAGGCACTGGAGACGTCCCCAAGTGGTCCCACTGCACCCAGCCTCGTACGAGGACATGTCGAGATGGAGTATTGAATATGCACTATGCAAGTTGTTAATCCGACGCTTAAGGACCCAATTGAAGCCCTTTTTTATATAGACAAGGTGCTATATGTCCTGAGTTCCGAGATGAAACGGAAATCTCCTGGAAGCTTGATGTCTAGTCTTAGCCATTTTTATTTTTTTACTGTGATTTAAAGTAGCTATACACAGCTACAATAATCTATATCTATATATCTATCCTTAATATTATGAAGAGGTTAAGTTTGTGAGGTTGTAGGGGGTAATCTCTGGATCTTCTGAACCGATTTTTCTGAATTCTTTTACAAATAGAAAGCCACATTATTTGTGAGTATTCTGGGCTATATTTATTACTAGAAAAATAAGGGGGGGGGGGGCATTAGAGGAAAATAAATGCCCACCCGTGCAAACCGGGACGGGCCGCTCTAGTAGGAAATAAAGGTTTGTATTCCTAAATAAAGCATGACTAATTTGTAATATGAAAATAACAGCTTCCAAACTCACAATTTCTGTTTGCAAAATATTCACTAAGTACAGCCTACAATATGCCATGCAAAATGCAACATGATTGGCTGCCCGTTGGAAAATAAACATCAGATAAATATTGTTTCCTTTACTCCCAAATCAAGCAGATTTACTGTAATATCCAAACCTGATTACAGTACGTAGACACGTTAACAGCCTATGCAATTTCCCCCCTCGGCGTACATCGCTCGTTTGTTGATATTCAACTTTTGTATAAGCCAGCAAACATTATGGCGTAGTGTGATAGCGACCAAAATTTATTTCAGATACGTGAGCCTATATTGTCATATGGAATTGGGAAAATCCAATTGTGTCAACACACGAGTCGTCTGGGGTAAGTTTGTAGAATTGAATTGGTCGGCAGGTAAACGGTTATCGTAGGTAATAATAGCGCTCCGAATTTGTCCGTAGTAACCTGGCGTCTACACTGCAATTAGGGGCCGTTAGGCGATGGCTGGCGCCGACCTGCCTCCCTGCCTACTCGCTAACACACCGTATTACCGCGATGGACAAATACTAGCTATTGTTTAAAAAGGGCTGTTTTACACGGAAAACAGTCGCATCGATTGTGTCGTGCTCGTTTACGTAGATGTCCGACGTCTTCACCCGATAATCATGGTTTAATGTCTCTATAAATAGACGGTGCTTTGCATGTTTAAATGACACGCTGTTAATACTTGTTTATGGGTATTTCCTCAGTGGACTATGAGAGTATTATAGTGCTAATAAATATGTTTACACGATTTTTATGACAAAATGGTTTAAACCACTACTGCATGCAATCATAATTTCGCTTACCTAACTTCACGTTTATGTAGGTATTCATATATGTTACTCTAGTTAATAGTTAAACGACAAAAACGTTCCAATTATCATAATCAATCAATTACAGAATCAAATAGCACACCTACCAATAAAATCGGTCTGATTATATTTCAGTAAACCCGGCGCGTATTCAGCCGTAATGCCCGTGCAGTAACATTTATCAATCAATTTATTGTCCAATTACATGGGACATATTTCTCTAAAAGGTTACATTGCAACATTTACAACCAATGTCTCTGATACGTACGACCCATTAAAAGCCTATATATAAGCGAATAAAATTCACATGCATGGCTGTAAACGGCGCGATCGTAAAATTCACTGCACTCACTTTGTGGCGCACTGGAAATTTATTTAAAAGCTTTGACACGCAGTTAAGATGATGTAGAGCTACTTACACATAATTAGGTTTTAGAATAGAATCACACGGAGCTACGTTGAAAAGCTGGATTTTCTTTAACAAAACATTGCAATAACCCCCTCTATGTTTGATTCAAGAGGCAGCAACGACCCCCTGTTAACACCCTAACCCCTTGTGAAAACTACATACATAATTTATTACGAAAACTGTCTAAATTTTTATTACGTTGTAAAGTTATAGTACCTAAACTATTTTCAGCACAAAATAATGTAAAACTACAGTTGTTAAGCTATAAGCAATGACCAAAAACTTTACTGTCGCATAAAATTACCATTTCGCTGAAGATACATGATATTCTTTGAAATAGCAGAATTTAAGTACACGAGTAAACGTTTTGATATGTACTATAAACTTGAACTACTTAATATTATATAAAGTGTCTGATGTGACAATATATGTAAACTAATTAATTATTTCAGTGTGTTAGCGTATAATTGAAGCTACAAAGTTCATGTTGGTATTTGTCGCAGGGAAGGTACAAAATCAGGAATTTCATAAATATTTGTTTTTTTTTTTTAAATGCTATTGTGCTGGGTTGATGGCAATAGGCCCCAATCACCCCCTATTACAGGGGACTTAAAAAAGGTGGTGTAATAAAAGTACCTACATCTCTACTGTATCCATCAGGGATTATTTTTTACTAGATTCCCAAAAAAGTCAACCATAATATGCTCAAATTAAGTAGGCTGACTTAATACAGTGAAAGCAAATAATCAGCAATGCAAAAGCGACTAAGGCATATAAGTGGTTCTTCTAAGAAAAGGCAACCGCAAATAAAGTGAATTTAAAATATCGGGGCGTTTCCAACTCGGAGAATTTAGGTTAAAAGTTAACTGTTGGGTCATCTGGAAGACGAAGAGGTACATTTATTTTCTTTTTTTTTTACAAACATAACTAGAGCACTGTGACATCATTTTGAAATACTTTCGGAAAAATCTCACAAAATTTATCAATACTCGTAAAATGAGTCAATATATGAAATATTGGGGTGAAGAGTTTTGTAATACCACGCCACATTTAATAGAAAAAAACCGGCCAAGTGCGAGTCGGACTCGCACACGAAGGGTTCCGTACCATTGACTATATTTAGTAGTTAGTTAGTAGTAGTAGTAGTAGTAGTTATAGCGGCAACAGAAATACATCATCTGTGAAAATTTCAACTGTCTAGCTGTCACGGTTCATGAGATACAGCCTGGTGACAGACAGACGGACAGACGGACAGACAGCGAAGTCTTAGTAATAGGGTTCCGTTTTTACCCTTTGGGTACGGAACCCTAAAAACTGTAGCAAAATTCCCAGCGTTATCACTAAAATGATAAGCTGTTATTAACATACCAGTTAGCCATTCACAAAACAACATATTACGCCACTTCCCTGCAACATTATTTAGTATGGAAATCATTATTGAATTTGCGTTTAAACGCGTTGAAGTCACACACACACATTTGCACACAGAACAATTTATGTTAATTGTTCCAAAAAAACTATTACATCTATTTTATTCAATGGTGTCGCACCATTTGGTGTCGTAATAAATTTAAATACTTTGATCGTGCTCGTTTTACTGGATAATACGAATTGTAATTTAGGTTTAAACAAAACACGATTGTTTTATTTAGTATCAAAAACAAGTGACTGAATTCTGTACTACATTAAGTGTGAAAGCTTAAAACAGTGTTAAAAATATCCACATCTTATAGAATCAGATAGGTACCTACATTGGTATGACGTGAACATCGTATATAAAGTCATATCTACTCCGTGGTGAGTCATACGTATTTCCCCCCCCCCCCGTACGTACGAACCTCAATTAGTAATTTTATGGCTACACCAAGATTATTTGGTTTGCTATATACATCGGATCATGGTCTCCTGGGTCTCGACGAAACTCCTAAAACGCTACTACACGGAAACTCAGTACAAGAATTTTCCACAGTTTTGTCAGCAAGCAATTTAAAGCCACGTTCCCTTGCTTAAGATGCATTGGCTCATTCCAAACACAGGATTTAACGTTGGTTCGAGAGGCCGACACTACGAGTAAATGTGGCAATTCGTAGGCGACTCGTCCCACAACACGCATTAGCACTAAATGACATCAACGAAAAATCTTCGCGAAGCTCTCAGATAAGAAATGGGGGAAAAAAAAGATTTTCCCGCCTTTTACACTGTTTTATTTGATTCCTGTCAAAATAGGAACAATAGTTTAGTTTCGCTCCCCCTTGAGACAGCCACTGACAGAATTGCGAAAGTGGGCAAATTATTTTGTTGTAATTTGAATTTATGTTTGTTTTGTTCTTTGCTGTACCTTTTCTAACAAACCTGCACCCCTAGCCAAGTTGACAATCTACAATCGTTAACGCTAGTAGAAAACTATTCAAATGAATGGGAATGACATCATCTCAACGTTAAATCACGTGATCAACACAAACGAATAGAAAATTCGTAGACAAGTTAACATCGTTCAAAATTATAGAATAGAATGTTATATCGTTTCTACAATGTTGATCGCTAAACTCTTTGGTAGGAACGCTCACAATACCTAAAATGTAGGTTTTTTTCTAAAGACATTAGAGAACGAGCGATCGACTCAGTCGTGTCAACTTGGCTACCAATTTAGCGCTTTCTACAATCGCTTACGCCGAGGCGTTTACGATTGAAGAAAGAGAATCGATACGAAACGTTTGTAACTTGGCTAGGGGTACTGGAGATGGTTAAGTACCTACCTAATATTAAACCAACTAATTAATAAAACTCAAAATCAGATTACTTTACGACCTGACAATCAGCCGCCTCAGAATTTAAAGCGAATCGAGCAATTAAATTCAATTAACGCATTTCAATTCACCCCACACTTAAAGTGGCATGTGCGATGAACTAAAGGTGAGTGAATTCAGCTGTGTGATCTATAAAATACACACATCAAAAGTGTCTAGGGATCAAGCATTTTTATGCGGATTTCTTGAGATTGAGATGTGGCTTTGTAATAAATTTATGATTTTATAAATTTATATGGATCCTTTTTGGTGCATTTCATAATTTGAATCAGGAACTCTCAATCAAATTCGAGTAAAAGATGAAAATAAGCTGTCAATATTTTCCCTATAAAAACATACAACGCATTGAAGACATTATTAGTGCTACTGTTTCCCTACTACTGATTAAAACCAACGTTATTATGGAGCGGCGACGTCATTTAAGCAGGGAAGAAATGCTCAGAGCCGTGGGAATGATAGAAGCTGGTTCCCGGCAACGTACTGTAGCTTTAGCTCTGAATACAAGTCAGAGTGTTATCAGTCGACTTTGGACACGTTACCGAAGCACTGGTACCGTGGCTGAGCGCCATGGAGGACGGTATCGCTGCACCACACGGAGACAAGACCGATACATTCAAATCTTAACTCGAAGAGCTCCAACAATAACCGCCATGATGTTAGCCGTGAGGCTTCATCACTCTTCAGGGAACTTAATTAGCGACCAAACAGTCAGAAACCGCTTGCATGAAGTGAACCTTCATTCCCGAAGACCGCTACGGGTACCACCTATAGCAATGCACAATCGTAGGATTCGATATCAATGGGCTCTTGAACACAGAAATTGGGCAGAAGAACAATGGCGTTTCGTGTGCTTTTCTGATGAGTCTCGTTTTGGTATGAGACCGGATACAAGATGTATACGACACTGGAGAACCCCTGGACGCCAACAGCGATTAAAATCCTGCCAGGAAGTCCATCCTTATAGTGGTGGAACCATCATGGTATGGGCGGGTATTTGGATCGGCGGAAGAACTGAGTTGATTTGGATCTGAGGCAACCTCAACGCTCAAATTTATGCTGAGACGATTGTATCAGACGTCATCGTTCCTCTACAAGTGCAAATCGGTCCCTTATTTCAGTTAATGCATGATAATGCACGACCGCACACCGCAAGAGTTGTAAGACAGACTCTCGCCGCAGCTAACATCAATGTCCTGCCCTGGCCTGCTCAGTCGCCAGACTTGAACCCGATTGAGCATGCATGGGATATGCTACAGAGAAGAGCTCTGCCGAATATGGAGGGTATCCAGTCGCAAGAAGACCTTTTTTTGTTGTTGCAACGAACATGGGCGGCCATTCCACAGCGTGATTTGGATGAACTCATTTTGAGTATGCCAAACCGATGTTCTTGTGTTGTTAGTGTTCGCGGTAGAAACACGGATTATTAATTGTTTAAGTTACCCAATAAAATTTTAAAGAAAACTGTGTTTTCAGTCATTTTTTCGAACTTTAATGTTAGTGGTTCAAATGTCAAAAATCCCTTTATTAGGAAAATGGCAAATTTCTTTATTAATGCAAAGGTGACTTGGTTTATCGTTACTGTGACAAACGAAAACACTTTATTTGATGAATCCTTAAAGAAAATTTTAATTAATATCAATCAGGAGAAAAGTTATTGCAAACATATATGTTGATCCCTAGATACTTTTGATGTGTGTATTATCTATAACAAAAGTTCAACGTAGAGTTAAATTGCTTAAAGCATTATTATGAGTCAATGTCTGGCGCCATGGACGCGTATTTAAGGATTTTGGTTCAACACAATCACCATCGGTGCCGCTGAAGTGTATCACATTTTCAACAAAGATAATTATATAGTATTTTGTAGCTGGTGTACTGAAACCTTCAGGTACACATGAAAACGTTCCTTTCTAAAGATAGTGATTAAAATTATTTTTAAATATCTAAAAACAATACAGAAATCCTACACCATCTCAGTCAATTTTGAAGTAGACTTTCAAAATACGCGTTGCGGCCGTTGAGCGGTGACTCCATGCAGACGAAATTCTGGGAAAACGCTTTTTGCCGTGGGCTGTTGGAAATAACAGACAATTATTGTACAATGACTTTTAACTTCGTATACGATTTTCGCTTTATCTACAAATTGATTACGGAGAAACGTTTGTTCAGCTAAGAATGTTATTGTTATGAATTTCAAGTTGTTTGCGGTATATTTGTAGCGTAATACCGTAAGAAAATATATAATTGAGAAAAAAAACATATTTTAGCTTCCATAATTTAGCAATTTATGAATGTCTATTAATTAAGTTCGACTGAAATTATTGTTCTGTAAATAGGTGTGTTAATACACAACACTCTATTCTCACATTCATTATCATCTTGTCATTGATTTCAATGATTTTTCTATATTATAAACATTTATTATCAAAGAAATAGAGTCCTAATTATGGCAATTGCTACGCGCTACGTTGCTACGCGCTACGGCTACGAGCACGCGTAGGCTTAGTTAAATCGTAGCACAATACTTTACGTAGGTACTACACGCTTCATTAAACACAGTTACGTAGCAGGAAAACAACAATGTGCTAATTTTTGTGAACATTTAATCAAGGTGACGTATCGGAAATGGATTTATAATTCAATTACAAGGCACAAAGTGAACGGAATATCCGAGTGTATAACTGGCATCAGTAAGTTTGCATAAGCCGGAGTAGTTATACCGTTATTATCTATGCAGTGTTAGAACGCAGGGGGCACCTGAGACTGCACGCTAATGCCGAGCTCAGCCTCTCCTTACGACCGATAGCTGTACGCTTGAACACGTCCGCCAGATAATTGCTGCATACGCAATTAGGGTAACGCTATTAGCGAAATGAAATTCCCACCTGTTTTATATGCGGCGCCAACGAGTTATAACCGCGATGACTAATTAAAGCAACAAAAGGTCAATAAACATGACTCACTGAATCGTTTTCAGTCGCGATGAACGATTCATGAACACGTTATTTTGAATGGGACATTGTTAAACGATACGGAAAAATCACACAAATTGAACATTTAGGACGTAAGCCAGCAGACACACTAAAACAAACAAGATCGCAAAGCCCGGTCGTGTCAACACGGGGTGGTAACGTGGAAATTATACGGTACAAATTACATCATTAGAAAGCGCGACTTTATACGGGTGTCTGCACGATAGCCGCTCCGAGCGAGCGGTGCCTCGGCGCCTGTGATGCTGTTGTTATCGACCTCACGAGCACCCCAATCAATTACGATTGCTTGCTGTTGAAGTAGACGTCCGCGATCGATCGGTTGCGTACAATGACATTCGCAATATCACATTTTATAGAGCTTGTCGCTGATTCGTCACTATTTCGAGTTTTCGTGAACCCGCCGTGACCTGCTTCCATCCGTCCATGACCGGTAACAATTAGGAAAACCTCCGCCGGTGCAAGTCGCGCGTATATAAAACTTTATGTACGCATATAAATTTGGATGTCGAGACATGTTTTATTGTACAGTCGTAAAATTTGGGGTCGGAAAAGACCGACATATTTAATAAATACGAACAAGGTCGTAAAGTTGAATGCAAACCTCTTCGTGGCATCGATAATATCATCGAACTATTTCTGATGTTCATCAGTACTTGTTTACCAATCGATTCTGGGGAAGTCCGCATTTCGGCGATACCGCTGTCTTCATTGTTCACGTAAATGAATTTAGCGAGATTGTGGAACGGAAACGTAAGAAACTCTTGCATTTCTCAAAGTACTATCTCTTTGTTGCGAATTTATCTGGAAACATTCGGCTTCCCCATACAAGTTCACAAAATGGCTCCAACAATAACGTGAATCCGCTTAACATTGCGCCCGGCCGCCCCGGGGTGGCGCGGGAATCCCGGTGACGCGCCTTAAACGTGGGAATACGCCAACGTTACCTATCGCTTCACTTATTTACCGAATACAACTCTAATAAATTTAATAAAGGGGAAGGAAACGTGTGACAGATGCACGAGCCACACAGAAAAAATATCTGTTGGGACGTTCCGTATATGTTCGGGCTCGAATAAATTTTTGTTTGCATTTATCTTTTCCAATAACTCATATAGAGTAATAAAAAATGCCACCTTAGCAGCTGTAAATATCCTAAAGAGCACAACATCTACAGGTAGTTGGCAGGGTTCCAGTCCTACCTGAACCTAGATGTGTTCTACATTAAACTCTGTGTCACAGCAAAAAGTTTAATGAGCCTCATTTATACAGGAGGGGTAAAATAGTGCAGCGAGCTGGCAGAATCTAAAATTCAAACTTCAAAAATGTAAAATATAGCCGCATAAATATAAAAAAAGAACGGCAAGTTGGTCGACAGTGAGGCAGGACGGTAATCCTGCTGTCGCCGGCAGGTATCGATGGACGGATTAAAACACCATTTTTACTGACGGTTAAACCCTTTGCCGTGTATCATTTTTCTGTTTTCAATTATAGCACCGATACTGCGATTTTGTGGTTTGATGTTTTTCTTTATTCAAATAGATTTGTACATTTGGTACCTATTTGTATTTTGAAAAGCTTTTGAAAGTCAAGAGATTTTTCATCTTTCATATATAGGTGCCAGTGCCAGTTAAGATTAGAATAGCGGTCAATGCCCTTTCCCTAATATCTCTTCGTACGAACCAAAACAAATAAACCATGTATCGTTTTTCATTACACGATAGATGACGATTCCAGACTTGAACAGGCTTATTTTTGGTTTTCAAAGATAAGAAGTTTAATTTAATGTAGATGGGTTAATGACCGCTATTCTCATCTTAACTGGCACCAACTATAGCTTCATTTAGTGGCGGTATTTTCATACAAGCCTAAAGAAAGCTTAAGCTAGCTAAAGGCTTGGCTTGTGGCCTGCGGTTTCAGAACAGTCTGCTTATCCTAGTAGCTTGCCGTACCGTTGGCTCCTTGATTCGCCCCTAGTTCAACTAAAAGGAATGGGATACCGACAAGGAAAATATTCAATTGAAAGGGGAAAAAATTATTTGTGACGTGCTACAATGTGGAACACGACTAGGAAATCGATGGGAGGCAGGTCTATAAAACTATAAATAATAAATATTCGCGGTCATAAAATTTTATGTTGTTAAGAGGGCTGTGGAGGAGTGAGTGGCTTCATGGTGAACATCAATTGTTCCGCGAGCAGGCACGCCGCGCCGCAGACGGCACGATACATAAATTTAGCATACTGCTATCTGCACCCCTAGCCAAGTTGACAATCTACAATCGTTAACGCTAGTAGAAAACTATTCAAATGAATGGGAATGACATCATCTCAACGTTAAATCACGTGATCAACACAAACGAATAGAAAATTCGTAGACAAGTTTACATCGTTCAAAATGATAGAATAGAATGTTATCGTTTCTACAATGTTGATCGCTAAACTCAGTGGTAGGAACGCTCACCATAGACTAAAGTGTAGGTTTTTTCTACAGACATTAGAGAACGAGCGATCGACTTCAGTCGTGTCAACTTGGCTTCCAAATTAGCGCTTTCTACAATCGCTTACGCCGAGGCGTTTACGATTGTAGAAAGAGAATCGATACGAAACGTTTGTAACTTGGCTAGGGGTGCAGGTCTCGTAGGTCACAAAGCAGTATCTCCAAAAAATTACCATTACTTTTACATCTGATAGCTTGAAACATCTTGCATCAGATTGAAGAATCAAAAAAACCGTTTCTGTATCCTAACGTTTTAAAAAAAATATGAAAATACTGCATATTACAAAATGAGTAATAGCGAGATTACTTACTTTGCACGTACTGAATGAGAGACACATATTCCGAGTTTTCACGAAACATAGATTTGTTGAGTTATCGCGTTTTGCCTTAAGGGGCCAGTAACGAATCCACGATAAAATATAAAGAAGAAAATGTGTTTATTACTCCAGTATACAATAACCTACTTACGAAAACATATTATGTAATAGTGTGATTCTTGGGAACTAAAATAAAATGTTACTACTACCTATTCGTTTTATGCTATTAATACTCTTCAATTTCTTGTTTGCTGCATTTTATTCTTAACTAGCGGACGTCACGCGGTTTCACCCGCGTAGTTCCCGTTCCCGTGGTAGTACGGGGATAAAATATAGCCTATGTTACTTAAGGTGAATTTAGCTTTCTAATGTTGAAAGAATTTTTGAAATCGGCGCAGTAGTTTTTGAGTTTATTCATTACAAACATACACACAAAAATACAAATCTTTCCTCTTTATAATATTAGAGTAGATATGCAAAGACATGATTGAATAATAGTTTCTGATACTTAATTTCACCCCGCTTCCTAACCAAAACGATCATATGCCACTCGTTTGTTGGGATAACCAAAAGGTGGGCTCTGTTAGCGCGACCGCGTGTTCGAGTTTGCCGATCAAAATTTAGGTGATATAGTTGGTTGTTAAGTTAAAAAGAAAAAATGAATGAACTAATTTCACAGAAGTTTTCATTGATATATCACTGAATGTTTTGGCCACAAATCTTCAAAGCATACAGAAGCTAGTCTCAACAAAGGAGTTAGCACTAGAATGAATCAATATGCTCAATACATTTGCCCTCACTTCGAATGCCTCTTAGCTTCGTAATACTGTCAATAAGTCCCAGTCTCCCGAGACTTACATGCATAATATGAATATTAATCGTGTAAGAACATTCCTCTCATTCGATTTATGAGTATTTAGTCGTAATTAACTGCCTCGGTAGTCGGAAGCGCGACTGCCAAGCATAAGGTGCTGAGTTTGATTCCTATAGTCTGCACCAGATAACTAGGAATGAAAGGTCATTAACCCGCATACATTTATTCAAATACATAATTCCGAAAACAGAAATAATGACATAAACTTGTCCCGAAACGACCTTTATCGTGATCTTTGACTTTTTATAGTAATAAAAAACGATTCATAATGAATTGTCGGGGTACCTACGCAGAGAAATTAAGGAAAGAGCAATGACCTTTAATTCCTACTTATCTGACACAGACTATAGGTTAAGTAAGTGTTATTGAGTTTGTCCATTAGGACTTTCTCAGTAGCAGCCACTGTGTAAAGGCCTCCCTCCATTTCTTCTATGTCTCGCGAACCCAGTTTAGTTCCTATTGGTAAGTTTTGCTCGTAGTCTGTACGTATAATATACTTACTAAAATACTAAAACACTGTAGGTATTATTATTATTATTATTTAAGCTTTATTTAATTCCATACAAATAACATTAACAATTATTAAAAAAATATATAAACACTAGTTAACAATTATCATCAGCAATAAATAGATATTCAAATCAATAATTAATTCCCTTAAATTACTAATAACAATAATTGGTAACTAATTACATCAAATTAATAACTACATTAATCATAAATAATAACAATAAATAATAAATTTGAATTAAATTGACAATAATCAACAACAATTTATAAATCAATAAATTATTCGATTAATAAATAATATAAATTAAAATCAACAAAAATCAATAATTAATTCCATCGAAACTACAACTAAGTATCAAAAATAATTAAATAATTCCCTCAATTTAATAATAACAATAATCCTTAACATTAACAATCAATAAATAGTTCGATAAAATTAATAACAACAATAAACAATAATTTCATTAATAAACAATAATTTCAATAATTTAATTTCACTTGAAATAATAATTCGATGAAATTAAAAGTATAAGATAATTAGCGCATTGTTTTCAATATTATTTTTTGTATGGACCCCTTTCGGGTAAAAGCCTCCTCCGAAGATTACCAATTCTCAAAAAAAATCTTAAAAAATGTATTTCTTTTAGCTTTGGAGGGTTTTGGTCGATCTCTCCCGCGGTGACCAGCCGTACTGGGAGATTGAAGGAGAGAAGGGCTTTTTTGTTTCGTATACCAGAAATGGTTAATTATGTAATGTAACATTTATGTACTGTTTATTTACCCATATTATTCGAGTAAATGATTTGATTTTATTTTATTATGATTCGACTGTCGTTATGTTCGACTCTTATCGTTACGTATGTTCGACTCTTGCTATGCTATGTTCAGCTGTGATGACATCGCTTGGTTTTGGGGGGTATCCGTCTTTAGTGTAGATTAGTTTAGGTTTTTGTATTATATAATCTTTCATATTGGTAGCTTTATTTTTCTTCGATGGTTGTTTGTTGTCTTGCTGAGGTTTTTGACCACTAAAGTGTGATGTCTCCGGAGATTCAGACAGATTCCTCTTACTTGGTTGGATACGCTTGTTGTTACTTAATACTATAAGTTTATCATATTTAATGAAGGCTGTATTGCCTGCCTCTTTTTCTTTCTTCATTTGACCTTGTAGTTCCTTGCGCTTGTTTAAGACATCTATGGGGTAATCTTCATTTATACAGTAAGAAGTGTTACGTAGACATGTATAGTTTTTCAGAATCGTTAGTTTTAAGCCGACAGTAGTGAATGTTATTACAACTGGCCTAGTTTTTTCACCTTTCTTCCCTAGTCTTCTGACAGATTCAATGTGGTTTCTGTCGCACTGCAATTTGAAGTAAGTGTTTATTATATCAATTATCATATTTTCTAGGTCGTCGTAGGATTTTTCGCACTCTTCTACGCCAAACATGACTAGGTTTTTGCGTCTAATATGTCTTTCTAAATAGTTTATTTTTGCACTTTGTTCGTCCACTGTTTTCTGCAATAGTTCATTTTTTTGTTCCAGAATATTAAATTTCTCGTTGATATTAGTATTTATAGTGTTTTTTATATCTTCCTGCATTTTTAGCATATCTTGTTTTTGCTGCGTTATATAGTTAGTTATTAGGTATACCTACCTACTTTTTTATATGCTGTCTTGGCTTATCTCTGTATTTATTTATTGTTACCAGTGTTACGTTCGAACACAAAAAATACTTATTACTTACATTTTTCTTTATCCGAACTCGTAAATACATATTTAATTAATTTACTCGTTATCTATTTATTTGTAACCATTTATTTATATGTCGGGTTGTCAGGAATTTATTTCGCTAAGCTCGAGCTTATGTGGGCAGAAGACGGGTTTCGTGAGTTTCAAGACGTCTTAACTCCGCTGCGATCAGACCCAGAATGTCCTCCTCGCCGCGAGTTGTTAACATCAGTACTCTGTAAAAGCCGCCATGGTGGGATAGACTGGTAAGTAGGTCGCGTGATGTCACCACTGGCGCGCTTTTGATTCATTCGCCCGTCCGTACTCATGACCGGATCCGACATATATATTATGTTTGAAACTGGTTTTCAGTCACTTCCCCCTCAAGGTTCATTGGAAGACCAGCATCAGACAGCATCACCTGTCTGGCATGAATGCTGAAATGGACCTTTTTGGCGCAGCCGTGAGGCACACAGCACATATTATGCTTTCCTCCTTATTTTGTATCTTTTTTTAATATTATTGTGTGTGTGCTTTATTAACTGACGTCGAATAAATATTTTTTCTATCTTCTTTCTTTCTTTCTTTACTTACTATAAACTAAGGTGAAAATTATAAATGAAATTTGATTTAGATAATTATGCGGATTGTTCTTTTTTGACTTGCGTCAATTTTTTTTTCATGCCACCAAGACCTTATAAGAAGAAAATCATAATTTATATTGACCCTAAGCTGCCACCTGTCAATTCATCTAACAATGTCATATCTTGACTAGCCTCGTAACAGTCATTGGTAACGACACCCCTGTGACGTAGGGTCGCCAACTAGTTAGGGAGAGCTCGACAAAATATGATCAGTCCTAGATAATAATATATTGAAAATAACTGCTGTAGATGTAATACAATTTGCTATTACGCTCCGTTGCAATCGATACTGTAGTGTTAAGTGATGGGATGGTGCCACAGCGTATGTATAGTGGCACATCGCCCATACATTTGACAGGACTTGAAGTGTCACTATTCTTGTCATACTGTCTGAGTTGTCAACGCACCTAGAAAAGGTGAAGTTCTATTAACGGAAACAATGATAGAAAAAGATTTAAAAAAAGGGGCGTGTCTCCGACGCGTGATTGGGGTTAACTTCTAAATAAAAATTTAAATCATTAAAGCTCCACAAATCAGCGTATGAGATTTTTCATATGTTTCAGCCGAAAGGCATTTGTTTTTCGTGTCATCACGATTATTTTTTTGTTCTAGACTATGGTCTAGAACAAAAAAATAATCATGATGACACGAGGTTCCTAGGTATGCCTAGGTACCTTCTAGGTACTGAGATGTTGGGGGTCAAAGTCAGTATTATATATAACATCATTGGTCAAAGTTCCAACTTTTCCCATTTCATTTCATTTTTTTCAATTTTATTCAATAACAATAATAATTGTGTCTGAATGCGTTACATAAATAGGTTAAACAAGCAGAAAAATAAAAACACAACTCCACTTATAATAATAAATAGAAAAATATACCAGCACTAAACCAAATTAAATGATTAAAAATCACAAGTATAAACAAAAGGGTCCAAGGCCCAAGGGTCTTTTTTATTTTTGGGTAGAGTTACTTAGTTTGATGTACAGAACGCTTGGTTGATGGCTTCGTTAAGGCTCGTTTACACCTTGTATTTAAATATATTATTTTACAATCAATAATTTTACCAACGCACTATTGCACTTGTAAAATACCTACATACTTTGCTCGACTGTAAGAAGTCAATATTGGTAGTCTGTGGCAGTACATACTCCAGGTATTGGTACAGTAGTTGTGTGCCCTTGTACATTGACATTTAGTGCAGATCGAACCATGGTTTATGAGCCATGAGCCACGCGTCCCTGCCGACCCGACTAACGTACTTTTACTATGATTACAATTTAAAAATATTGAGCTACATGGTGAACGGGGTTTGGGCTTTTTGTTTCATAGATGAGAATTTTATTGTTTGTTGTATTTTTGGACACTATTTGTAACGGGTGTTTTTTTGAGGCGGAAAATACCAGCACATAGTTGTTGTTTTCAAATATAAAAACAAAAGAATGTTGAGATTAATTCATTGTACACACGGCGACACATCAAGCTATACTGATGCGTCATCCCACTGCTGGGCAAAGGCCGTTGTAAATATCCCAGGCCTAATGTGGACTAGTGGTCGTTGGTTGTGTCCAGCTCGTCCAGCTATGTTCTATAATCATAGAACATAGCTGGACGAGCAAGCATATAATCAAACAACATGGCCTTGCTTGGTACAGATTTCCCATACAATAGGAGATCCGCATGAACTGGTTTTGGATAGCTTGATTGGTCGTTTTGCGTACAGTACATAATATTATTTGGCTTTTCGAATAATGATACAATATTTTGGTTGGGACCCACCCGTGCCCGTCACAAAAAAGAAAAACAATAAATTGAAACTAGAACTACACTAAATAACATTTATCATCGAATTTGGCATTAAAGATTTTATTAAAAACTTTTTTGCCAAAAATAAAACCGACTTCAAAAAAAACAACAAACAAAAAAAACACTAAAACAAAACCACAAAAAAGTGAAAAATAACTTCAGCTTCAGAAGCCGGTGAGAAAAACACCAAATCAATCAAAGGTCAAGCTTCAGAAGTCGGTGACCTTGTTTAATTGATTTAGTGTTTTTGTCACCGACTTCTGAAACTTGACCTTTGATTGATTTGGTGTTTTTCTCACCGGCTTCTGAAGCTGAAGTTATTTTTCACTTTTTTGTGGTTTTGTTTTAGTGTTTTTTTTGTTTGTTGTTTTTTTTGAAGTCGGTTTTATTTTTGGCAAAAAAGTTTTATTTTATTTTTCCATTTTTAGTTGTAATATCCTATACTTACAAATATTTGCTATGCATTCATTGTACATGGTTAACAATACATGTCATGGTAATAGGCTTATCCCCAATAAATGGAACATAACATGCCATAACTGTCGAAATCTGGGTGTACTGTACACATCTATGTACCCCTCAGAGCAAACAGGTGTAATGTTACGTCATGATGTTGTTTAAACAATGAACATCCAACCGATTGGAGCTATCACAACAGATTTGCCGTCTATTTTTGAAGAGTTCCATTGTATATCTCCGAAGATCAGCATCAGATCTTGACCAAATTAAAATGGGACCAGCTCAGGAGTATACTTTTTCAAATAAAAAAAGAATTTTGAGAATCGGTCCACAAATGGGAGAGAAATCAGGTAAACTGTACACTTCTGCGTACCCCCTCAGAGCATACAGGCGTGATGTTCCGTCATGATATTGTATAAACAATGAACATCCAACCGATTGGAGTTATCACAACAGATTTGCCGTCTCTTTTTGAAGAGTTCCATTGTATATCTCCGAAGGTCAGCATCAGATCTTCACCAAATTAAAATGGGACCACCTCAGGAGTGTACTCTATCAAATGAAAAAATAATTTTGAAAATCGGTCCACAAATGGGAGAGAAATCAGGTAACATACATAAAAAAAAAAAAAAAAAATACATACACACGAACATATAACCTCCGCCTTTTTTGAAGTCGGTTAAAAAGAAAAAAAAAACCATCAAGTTTTCTGAAGCTCGGTCATAAAAAATCAACTTTCTAAGGGTACCATGATGATGTAAGCCGATGGATTTTTATAATACACCAGTCCTGTGCCCCACGGAGTTTGAAGGCAACTTTAGGTCTCCCATGGGAGCTCTGCAACTTATAGGGATAAAGAATATCCTATTATGTTAATCCGGGGAACTGGAGGCACCTTTACACAAAAAAGGTCCAATGTATCTACGCACTTTTAAGAGGGATCTGTAACGGATTTTTCGGGGCGCTAATAACATATAAAAATAACATTAAAGTTTTATCTATTTTCTTGTTTTTTTGGTAGTATGTGTACGTTTTTATAGTAATAGATTGATTTTAATAAGGTAGGTAATAATAACCGCTCGGGTCGATCGTTAGGTTAAGCCGTGCTTGCCTAGGTTGGTCTGTGGATGGGTGACCACCCATTACATACCGAGTTTCCTCCGTGCCTCGGAAAACACGTTAAGCCGTTGGTCCCGGCTGTCATTTGTAGATCTTTGACAGTCGTTAGGTAGTCAGAGGCCCGAAAAAAGTCTGACAACCAGTCTTACCAAGGGGTATCGTTTACCCGGTACTAGCAGGTTGTGGAGGTTAGATAGGCAGTCGCTCCATGTAAAATACTGGTATTCAGCTGCATCCGGTAAAACTGGAAGCCAACCCCAACATAGTTGGGAAAAGGCTAGGCAGATGATGAGGTAATAATAGTACAAGCCTATTGCTGCCCCACTGCTGGGAAAGGCCTCTTCACATACAGAGAAGCCAGAAGCATTGATCACCACACTTGCTCAAGACGGGTTGGCAATTTTAGACTTATATTAATAGGCTAGTTTCCACAATAAATAAATTGCAAATCTATTTAGTCCGTCAGTTAGAGTATAGGAAAATAATGGACACGTATTTTTTGTTTTTGTAAATCAATGAATATTGACAAAGCTAAAACGCATCAAAACTCGGGAGTGGGGGTTCGTGACGTTCCAACGTGCTAAAAATTATACCACGGCGTGACGTATTCAGAATTTTACAAGCGTCGTATCTTCGTCAATTTTGGTTTACGTAACAAAATAAAAAATACGGGTCAAATAATTTTTGATAATCTAACGGACGGACAATTAGATTTTTTCAGTACTAAAAGTGTTACTGGGTTTTTCCATTAGGAATTTCTTAGTTACAGCCCAAAAGTCTGGGGTTTGTGCCCGGTTGATGGCAATAGGCTCGCCCCCTATTACATGGGACTTAAACATAACTGAAAAATACAAAAAATAAGGCATACAAAAATAAGAAAACTAACAAAGTCCACAGATGCTCTACAATATGCAAAAAGAATGAAATGGAAGTGGGCCGGCCATGTAGCACGACTCCCAGATCAACGTTGGACCAGAAGAGTGACGTCATGGAGTGGCCCGCTCGGCAAAAGAGGCGTAGGAAGGCCCATGAGAAGATGGGACGATGAAATTAAAAATATCGCCAGCCCGCATTGGACAGAAGTAGCCCAAGACCGAGACAATTGGCTATCTTTGGAGGAGGCCTTCACCTGTGAAGACGGGGTTCTTGCATAAATGAACTAAACTAAAACTAGGATTTTAAAAATTATATATTAAAGAAGAGAATTAGATATTAAAAAAAACAAACACTAGGATAAGCAAAATGTAAATTAACCAACATATAAAAAACAGAAATTGTAAAAGTGCATGCAAGAAATAAAAGTCTTTTTTTATTTTTTTTATTTTTTATTTTATTTTATTTATTTTAAACAAAATAAAAAAAAACTGACGAAATGTGGGCGCACTATTAGGTACACCTCTGCCCAACCCGTCGGGGATTGAAGGTGTGATGTTATGATAATTAATAATTATAAATCCTGGTTTCCTTACGATATTTCTTTCGCTGATGTCAGTGATGTCCTAGATAAACTTAGAAAGATACGTAAATATAGTGCAAATACCATGAGATTTTTAGTTGTATGTTTTTTCTTATAAAAACCCGTATACCCGTATTACCAAACTGTCTGAATGATATATTTTATACCATAGCCAGTAAATGCGGATTTTACCTTTTGCGCAACGCAATGGTACTTGTATGTCAAAAGTATATGGTGGGTCCAAGTACCTAATAATAAATGGCCAAGGTTGGTCATAAACCCGCTTGGTCATCGTAACGCCATCGCGGACGCGTTGCCAACTTTATAAGGGACCGGAACACATTAACACCGATCATATTTAGCCCACAGAGACCTAAAATAAAGCAAATTTAAAACGTACCGTGTTTTCATGGTTGTTTTGGTTTGAGCCCCTTTATTGTGTTGTGTGCTGGGCGGCAGGGCGTCAAACAAAACGACGATGGGAAGATGACCTCAAAAAAGTAGCTGGTCCAGAGTGAACGAGAGCAGCAGAGACAGGCAAAAATTAAAAATTTTAGAGGAGGCATTTGTCGAAAGACAAGCTATTGATTAAAACCAATCGTCTATGATAAATAAATAAACATTTTAAAACAGTAATTAGGACTAAAGTTCAGTTATAAATTTTATTGCGTTGTGCTGAGCTGTTCTACCTCGTAAAAGACAAGGAGAAATATTCCGTACTGATGGCCAACCTTCAGTAATTGGAGAGGTACCAGAAGAGGAAGAAGATTGTGTTGTGGAGTATCTATATCCATATACAGGGTGTAAAATACCTCAACACGAAGCCGTCAACCAAGCATTCTGTACATCAAACTAAGTAACTTTACGCAAAAATTATTGCTGGGAAACGACTTTATCATGTTTTGTGATAGAACTCAACGTAACGCACTCAAAACATTGTGCTGATGGATGGATTGAATAGTACGGGGGTCATGGAGGTGTTTAAAGTAAAACTCATACATAAAAACTTGTATTAAAAAAAAACTTGTCAAAAAGTTGGAACTTTGACCCCCAATATCTCCGTAATTAGAAGGTTCCCAGGTATGGTGTAGAACAAAAAACCGGCCAAGTGCGAGTCGGACTCGCGCACGAAGGGTTCCGTACCATTATCTATACATTAGACAAAACGGCAAAAAAATCAAGTTTGTTGTATGGGAGCCCCCCTTAAATATTAATTTTATTCTGTTTTTAGTATTTTGTATAGCGGCAACAGAAATACATCATCTGTCAAAATTTCAACTGTCTAGCTGTCACGGTTCATGAGATACAGCCTGGTGACGGACAGACGGACAGACAGCGAAGTCTTAGTAATAGGGTTCCATTTTTACCCTTTAGGTACGGAACCCTAAAAAATGATCGCAATGACGAGGAGAACAAGTGCCTTTCGGCTTCGTTAAGAGGTGTTTTACACCCTTTATTTATTATGTTTTTACTCGCTTTTCATGTCTGACATTCTCCTAAACTACGTTGCGACTATTGACGTAGTTTTCATTTTTAACGGAAAGTTAATGTGGTGGTATAATACGCTTACATAATATTGAAATAAAGAAGTCTAGAACCCGTGCGAAGCAGGGGCGAGACGCCAGTTTTTCATATAAATTTTGACTCTGGTTTTTATAAACACAAAACCTGGCAAATTAGTGGAGGATTCGGCTTCAGAATAGACTAAAAGCATTGTTTGTTAACACAAACGAAATAGTATTCGAGATATTGGATCCTATTGTGCTCTTATTAAATGTAGTGAATACTCTTATATGTCAAATAACGTTTCCATCGTATCATAAATACGTTTAAAAGTTGTTATTCTGTTCTTATCTACTATGGCCGAGCTATCCAAATTAATAACTAATCTCATCCCAAATAAGACAACAAAGAGCTTTTAGAAGACACACAACATTCAATGTCGAGTCTCTAAACCAACACCACCCCACTAAAGTTTATTAACAGAGAAAGTTATTAAACTCCCAATACATATAAACTACTTACCTCCACAGAGTAAATACACTTTGTACTGCTCAATACTATTCGAAATTGAGTCTGTAGATATTGGCTTCAGAGTGCAAGTTTCAATCAGTCTCCGGACCCTCAAATAGTCAGTGGTAAATCAAAATATTTTCCCGGAGCACCTTGAACGTATTCTAATACCGAACCTTCGGCTCCCATCTCCGGCATATGAATGTTTATCCCAGAGATATTTTTTCTACCTTTTTATTTTATCTCGTCCCTCTGAATAAATAAGGCGAGCCGGCGCCTCTGCACTAATTGAAGGCGAATTGCTCCACCCCAAGATATTGGCGTCCTTCAACAGCATCACTTACATTATTACTAGATTTGAATTGGTAATTAATTGCCTCTCCAGACGACACTCCAGACGCCAACACACATTAAACTTTATTTTCAAAGTGAAAATTAAATTTAAAAACATCTACAGTAACTTGTTACCTGTGAAAAATGTTATAACTAGGTGAAAACTTGTTCACACCTGAACTCATGTGGGATCCAAGTCATAAATTTGGAAAAAGTTGAAAACAAAAGTCGCCCAATGCACTTCCCGTTTGCATCTGCTGCTATTGCGAGAATAAAAAGAGCTTTTCTGTTTTACCATTCTCTGATTGCTTTCGGGATTTTATTTTTTTGTTGGTATCTAATAGAAAATATTTTACTATTAACTCTTTGTTGTTCGTATTTGTTGAACAAGATGGTACAATAAGTAAATGATTTTAATTTTTCGTTATCATATTTTAGTAATATTGTTAGTCGATACTGCATTTGCAATGTATTTGATTACTTGTTGTATAGAATGGCAGTTCAATTCCAATTCTGTTT
Source organism: Xestia xanthographa (assembly GCA_905147715.2). Lineage (NCBI taxonomy): Eukaryota > Metazoa > Arthropoda > Insecta > Lepidoptera > Noctuidae > Xestia > Xestia xanthographa. The sequence goes on along the minus strand of LR990655.1, from coordinate 18,392,990 downwards.
AAAATCTCATTTATTTACGCTAATCGAATGTCTCTACAAGTGGCGTAGCATGCCTACGCAGCTACGCCATTCGTAGCGCAGACTAAACAGAAAAACAAACGTTCGGCCAAAATTACTCACTTTATTAAAAACACGTTACCAGATCGGATTTGTTAAAAGAAATCAGAAACAAAACGCCAGTTAACAAAGAAAATAGTGAAACATCCGAATGGATGGTCGATTACGGGCCGGAGCGACACGGCGGCGCCGCGTTTAAAACTCCGGCTAATTAAATGGATGAAAACGAAACTCGAATGTTTTCATTCCATTTACAGTTTCTATGCTCCCCTCTCTCCTCTCGCCCGTTTGCCGACCGACGAACGGTCATATGCAAACTGTATTACGATATTTCAAAATGTGACAGTTTTAAAAAAAGGTCGCAGTGCGTTTTAATTTCGTGAGATCTGATGGTATTCGGGGTTTGTTTTGAACTAAGTGATTTTTATTCAAATAGGTTTTTGATATAATGTGAAAGTTACAATAAAATGGGGATTAATTTTGAATGACCGTTTATAAAGTGTTTTTCGAATAAATACATTATATTGTTTAGTCTGGTTTTGTTGTTTGTGGTTTGGTTTGTTATTGTTACTTCGTTATCTTTTTGCTATTAAATCGTTAGTTCGTACACTTAATCGTTTATTCGTAAATCTTTTATTCGTAAAGCTAGTGCTTCGTTTTCATAGTAACATTTATTATTATTTTCTACGAACTCGTTACATTCTAGACACTTTTACAAGAAAACACCATTAATTCGTCAACACTTTTATAACAACCTATTATCTCCAGAAAAACAACTATAAAATATTTATGTGCGCAACAAAATGTTCAACTCTGTATTACTCAGACGAGTTTAATTTACTGACAAAATCTGTCCCACTGTGCTCAATCTTGCACATAAAATTATCGTATTGGAAATCGGAAAATGTAAAATGCACTGCGAAATGTTAATACAGCAAAAATAATTCAGTTAATGTGGCTCCATCGAGGATAACACCATCCAGCGCTGAGTTCGAAAAGTCATTTGTGCGATTATCTGTCTCGCGGAGCACATCAGGCTCGGCATTGTATGTAAATTGAATTAATGACGGTGCACTTGAAGCCCTCTTTACTTTATGAATCGTTGTGGGAAAACGGTTCAAAATTCATGTAGGTTTTATTTGTACGAGAATTTCTAGCAAATGATATTTTGAGTCCACGCTTCGTAAAGTTTCTGATGTAACTAGTTTTAGGGATTGATACTAAAATTGAATGGTGGTCACTAATTTTTGGAATTGGGTTTCGGTGAAGTAAATTGGTATTACAATTCTGGCGGAGTATAATCGAATGGTTGCGTTTAATTTAGTGGGTCAAATGTGGCTTTCTATTTATAGGTGCCTATTCTGCTTTCTATTGACTTACAGAATATGATTCTCGTGTATTGTCTGTCACGGAATAAAACCTGTTATGAAATTTAATGTTTAGATACTAGTTTTTATTTATGTGTTGCTACTTACCGGTTTGTGCATAAGTGTACTTCAGCAGCTAAAATTCTTCATCATCATCATCATCAGCCTTTTAATGTTCCCACTGTTAGGTCACAGGCCTCCTCTCTATGAGAGGGAATGGGCTATAATCCACCACGCGGGCCCAGTGCGAATTGGTAGATGTCACATGTCTTCGATTTTTTTGGTTCTAGGACATGCCGGTTTCCTCACGATGTTTTCTTTCACCGGGCCGCCACCACTGAGCCACCGCTGCTCTCTTTTGTGCTCCTAATTACAAAGAAGACAAAGTAAACAACATACACATTTAGACTAAACCCCAAACCCAAAAACCATCCAACCACAACGAAAACTAACAACAAAAATATTCCCTTCAATTATCCCAATAAAATAACAAAAAGATAAAAGGGAGCACTAAGAAAAGTATATAAGAAGAACGCACTCAAAAACCGACCAGTGTATTATCCCGGTTATTACCGAGATGTAAGATATGGTCAGCAAAGTGTTTTGCCTCCGGGGAGGCTACCTCACTAAATTCCTCCACTTTACGGTCCGAGGTAGCCATTAAGATTATGAAATTATGAAGCCGGCCACTTGCCGAGATTTGCTTCGTACGGTCACACTTAACTTGGCTGATTTAATTCAACCACACTGAATTGTTGGGTTTCAATTGTTTAGTTTGTAATTAGACTAGTGTTTGAGAGGGTTTATTTAGTGTGTCTGGGTTATATTGAGGTATTGAAGGAGTGTTTTAAGTTGTTCTAGGACTAGAGGAGACTTTAATGGTAGGTATGTTAAATATTAATCCGGCAAGGCGCCTCCCGGGAGTCTCATAACAATAGACGTTTGGTAGGAAATTCACGTGCCTACCTGTGCGTTTTTGGAGATTGCAATGATCCTAAGCTTTATAAATATGTATGCTAACAAGTTATTTTATTAACGTTTTAACAAAATCGAAAAAACTATACTACCCACAGTCCTATATCGTAAAACTAAACAGTGACTGACCTAAATTTACTGCAGCAGATTCAATTGACATCACGTCGTATCGACTTCACCATGAAACACGATTCTCGTTACACAAATTAAGCTGTGAGATTAGCCTGGAAGCCCCTATCTGACTATTTATAGCCTAGCATATTTGAGATGTCTACATAATCACTTTAATTAAATAATGTTTTCCCTTTTCCTCAAAGATACAAATTCCTAAAAGGGTTAAGGAGCTACGCAGAATTTCGATATGACTATTATTTTTTATGCTAATACATAGGTAATGTGTTCCGACCCGAAACATAAAATGAGTGAGGTAGAACCCTAATCTTCTAATTCAGTATGCGGACAGAGCAAAACAGCGAGTTTATATAATAAAAAAAATAAATGTCCCACTTAGAAATAAAAGGCGAATCTAGGCCACGGCTAATTCTATGCTGGAGCCCCATTGCAAATTGTAATTTTCTCTTACCCTTATAACAGCAATTTATTTTATGATAAGAATCTTTTTTAGTCCTTGCAAAAAGGAATCTTTGTCGGAATCGAACATTCCTCGGGTTGATTACTAAGAGCCCAAGAGGCCAGATTTCATGAAGCCAATTGCCATTCACGCGTAGGCGAAACTGATCGCTGGGGTGATATTATTTAAATGTAATCTTTTTTCGATACTTTTTAACCGTTTATCTTAGTTACCTTTAGTTAAAGTAAAGCATGCTACACTTTGAAGATAAAGAAGGTTGCATACTAAATAGATAAGAGCAAGATGTATTAGAAAAATAAATAAATGTGCCAGTATTCGTTTCTTATTGGATTCCCTTTTGTGCGTTAAATGTAGAAGAAAACGTGTTGTAATCGAATCACGGGAAAGTAAAGGAAAACATAGTTCGAATAGTAGGAATCAATTGAGAGAAGTGGATTGGAACTGGTGGTCGATAGGCCAACTGCCCCCTTAACATTAATGTACTGTTACAAAACCTCTGTGGCTACTGGCTTTACTGTAGCGACTTATTATTATAACAAGTCATGATGGGATTTCCCTTCGGCAAAAGTAATCTTTCATGATATATTTTTTTATCAGGAGGGGGCTGCTGTGACATGACGAGTAATAGAGAAGTATTGAACAGAATACATGCTTTAATTGAGATTCATTTCAGCTGAAAGACGTCCACTGCTGGACATAGGCCTCCCCCAAGTGTCGTCACATTGACCGGTCCCGTGCGACTCGCATCCAGCGGATTCCTGCAACCTTCACCAGGTCATCGGTCTACCTAGTGGGAGGCCTTCCAACGCAACGTCTTCCGGTTCGCGGTCGCCACTCCAGAACTTTTCGGCCCCATCGGCCATCCGTTCTGCGAGCAATGTGCCCTGCCCACTGCCACTTAAGTTTGGCAATTCTTCGGGCTACGTCGGTAACCTTTGTTCTCTTGCGGATGTCGTCATTTCTGATTCGATCGCGCAAGGAAACTCCGAGCATAGCCCTCTCCATTGCCCTTTGGGTGACTTTAAGCTTTCTGATGAGGCCCATTGTGAGCGACCACGTTTCGGTCCCGTATGTAATCACTGGCAACACACACTGGTCATAGACTTTCGTCTTGAGACACTGCGGTAGCAATTGCAATTGAGATAATGCAAATAAATTGTGATAAGGGCCGGTTCTGTATGGTGTCGGACGTAAAGAATAGCACTATCCCATATCTTCCCGTGGGTGTCGTAAGAGGCGACTAAGGGACTTCCAGAGAATGGGCAGCGGCGTTCTCTGTGCTTTTGTAACAACCGCACTGAAATCGCCAACCCACCTGCCAAGCGTGGCGATTATGGCAATAACACCCCCCCCCCCTTGGGGGAGGCCCATGTTCAGCAGTGGACGTCTTTCGGCTAAAATGATGATGAAATGCTGTAAAATTATGGTGATGATATCCCTTAAAGACCCATATAGGGAATGATATTGCAAATTTGACTGCTTAGTCCTCAGCCTTGTTTTATGAAACTCACGTGCCAAAAATCTAATTCTAGCACCCAACGGATTAGGCTGTGCGTTGCTTCTCAGTGAATTTTTAGTTTTCACTAATTATATCGTCTGAAAGGGAAAATTAACAGGGGACAAAACAAACAAAAGTAATAAATCCAAATGTTGGAATTATTTAATGGCAGAAAAATCTAATCAGGACATTAAAATATTCCAATAACTTTAATTCATCCTTTAAGTATTAATATTACTTTGTTCAAAAACTTCTGGTTTAATGTTTTTTCGTGTTTCTTTGAACACAGATTTCTTCCTCAAGTTGTTCTGAAGCGACCAGGTTACATTATTTTACCTTCTAACATGATATATCGTCAAGCTCAAAGGTAAAACTTTGTTGGAATTTGTTCCATTCATAGATTATCGCTGAGTACAGAGAAATTATGAGGCCAAAAGTTATAAAAATACCAAAAAAAGATAATTCTTAAAACGGCTTATTTTACATCGAATAAGTTCGCGTAGTTTAATAGTAAAATATGTGGAACAGTCATTTCTTTAGGGCGAAGGCACATGAAGGTTTTTTTTTTAAATTTTACTAGTGGTAGCTACATATTATTATTTTACGAGACACAAATTTTTAATTGTTACGAGTTTCATGTTTTATGATTAACGCCATTCCTGTTTTTCTTAAGTAAGCCTCAATTCCCCTTGAGGAGGTTCATTATCCGGGGTTGCGGGACTGTTCGAAAGAGATACCGTGGCCCCGGAACACAAAGGGCGATGAAGGAACATGGATGGGTTTTAGTCAGTAAAAGTCTGACACTCCCTCCTGCTCCGCCCAGAGCGGGAGGAGTCATTTGATGATTTAAAAAAAAGGAGGTTCATTATATTATGATTTTGTCGAATATATAAAAATATAACGTTAGGTACAGTAATTAAGTTCTTTTGTCGGTTAAAGTTTTTTCTTCGTGTCGACTGTTGTTTTTGGCTAACATAAACAAAACGTTTTTTTTAAATATTATAATTTGCTAAAATAAATAATTTAGGGTAAACTAATCAATGTACTTGATTATTTTCCCGCAAGCAAACGATAATAATTTACAAGAATCTTTTCATAAATATTAGTTGGTCTAATTGCAAGGAAAAGCTTTGTCAAAAATTATTAAATCAGAAAAACCCAATTTATTTAGTATAAATTGGGTTTATCTGTTTTAATAATTTTTTGAAAAAGCTGGGGCTAGCAAATGTGGTTGGATTTACCCCTATCCAGGAAACAGTACTTTTCCGCGAACAGCAGGTGTACGTACACCAACACGTCTGTGTTTCCCGAAGGAGATACTGCATTATAATTTATTTTTCCAATATCTGATATTTCCATCAATTAAAATTCCTTCTTTATCGAAAGGCTGTTTTCGCATAAACTTATCAAGCTTGTGACATTGCACTCTGGTAGGTTGAACAAAGATTTACCAGTCACTTAGCAGTGCTGGCCTGTACACAGCCTTAAGTAAATTGGTCGCGTGCCGGCCGCGCGGCGCCGGTGTCAACGCCACGGACGCCACTGCACGACGCCACGACGCGACGCACTGCGGCACACCACTCAATTCACTGCCTTCCCCGTTCTTCTTTATTAAGACTTATGCATCGGGTAATTATTCCGCTGGTCTATTATTCCAATACTGTTTTTGCAAGTTTTTCGGTCAGGCCACTAGAGATGTTGCCAAGTTCCAGCTGCGAACTCGGCGCCCACTTACGCTTGCAACTTTGTACGGTCCTCAGCTTGTTTTGGTTTTGTTAATTTACTTGGTTTAGCTGAAAATAAAATTGGTCCGGAGTCCGAACAAGTGAAAAACTTTTAAAGGATGCTTCGGTTCGTGTTACGTATAAAAAAATACATGATATTAATTAATTTCATCGGTTGGCGATGTTTCCGTTTTTTTCAGACAAGAACAGATTGAGTAGAGTGCGAAAATAACATTAACATTTCGCTAAGTGTTTATTTATTAAGGCAGAAGCGACGGTAGGTGTGGGAATGAATCCTAATCGTGTGTTGGTTTAGGACACGATAATGGATCTTTGTTTCCATACCTAAATGTTTCTACCCAGTAATACTGAATCCATACGCAGTAACAAATCAAAGAAAATGCTTTGCAAGTCATGTGTTCGCCTTCCCACGGTCGTTATAAGTGTCGTTTAATATTTCAGTGTGCGTACAAAGCTGTGCAATGCGCATTTTGCAAAGTAAATCCCGAGAATTCAGTAAAAAAGCTTACCGTGAAAGGGAGCCTTCGATAAGAACTCTTACTGTATTAAGTAGGTGGGAGCCTATTCTTGTAAGAATAATAGTTTGTGTTAGACAGTGAAGAATATCGGATTAGGTAGGTATTACATAAAAAGATATGGTAAGTTATTATCTTTTTTACTAGGCAAGAAGACACGAAATAAGCCAACTTCTGCTGTTAATCAGAACTATAGCAATATATCTGACTGACTGAATATACTGAAATAATCTTTGTAGTAGAGATACACAAATCTTAAAATAAAGAATTCCCGCGAACAGTTGACTTATGTTTATCAATTTAGACGTGTTCAAAGAAGCGATGTCGCACCAACCAACGTATTATAATGGCGAACGTTATGCCTTTATTCATTACATTCTTTGCACGTAAAAAATAAAACCTCCTCACATTCTTGACAGCTCTGTATGAGAAAGTAACATAGCTAACTTATATGTAAGTCAGAGGCCCCTCTACGACCCAAACAAATTATTAATGTACAAAAAAGATACAAAGACTTGTGCCTAAGCTAAGTAACTTCACTGAAGTACGTGATTTGAAAGATTTTTTTATCTCGTTCCCAAAATGAGAATTCAAACAGGGAAAACAATTGTTTCCATAATGCGTTGCGTTGTTTAGAACATACGCCTTGGGTTCCAGCAATCGTCTAAACACTCTAAACTAATAAACATCTGTTTTTATTACGGGTAAAAAAATAAAAGCCTTGAGAAATGTATAAATCTTTTTGTAATAAATTATATAACGGTTATACGGAAACATTACTGAGATATCGCCGTAGGTTCCAGTCAAAGTTCTTCATTATGTAGGGTAATTACTTTATTGTTGATTAGTTTTTCAGCATATTTACCTAACCGTGAGCACGACGGCATTTTTCTTGAAAACAAATTGAATAAATTAACATCATTTTCAGCTCAGTATGCTAATATACAGACGGACGTCGATATACATTAGTTATCAGCGGGCGACATCTTATTTTCTGCAGCCCCAACTTATAATAACCTAACTAAATGACAGCCGGCGGGGATACTTAGCAAAACCATCAGGTATCTGTTTCTCATAAAGCCTACTCTCATTTTCGTTATGATGTTAATAAAAAGAAATGGAAAAGTTGTTCGTGTGCGCGTCAAATGAAAAAGTTATGGCACGTGATGATACTGCAAAGACTGTGAAGCCACCTGGCGGTACAGCAAACTAATTACAAACTCCCTAACTTCCTCAAACACTAAAATATTCTCCTAAAAACGTCACCTCGCGACGTACTCGAATAGAATAATAAATTTTACTTTCTGTGTCTCTCTTAGAATTAGTGGCTAATGCACATCTCTCACTCCTTTGGCGGAATATTGTACGCCACGGTTTAGCTGAAAAATACTGAAAGCTTTTGTTTAAATATTTGTGTAACGTTTTTAATAAATCATGTAGAAGTCATTCAACATTTGGTAAAGTAAGATTGAAAGCATATATAAATAAGTTGTCTAAAAGCGGAGTACATTTGTTAAAAATTGAATCATCCTGTAAAAATATTGTCGAAACTGGAGAAAAATACGGTTTAGTCTAATTGCGTTAAGTTTTAATTACTCCCTTAATTACTATCAACACGTATAATTTTGTAAAATGTCACTATACTTACGTATTTTTTTATGGTTCCTCATCTAAGAATAAGTCAAACTGTGAAAACTGTAAAACCGATACGGATGAATTACTCGAAGAGTTGGCTATCGGTCACTGACAGATACCTTACTAAGCAATGATATGGACATGACCGTGTCCGGAAACGCGTCCGCAATACGTCCGTACCGGTGTTACTGAACGTTAGCTCTGTTAGATTTTTAGATGGTATCAAATCGAATTGTGTGCTGCTTTATTTATTTGGAATTTTGTAGAAACTGCATCAATATTGGATGCTAGATTATGTCTAACCTTAAATAAAAAATAAAAGAAATATCGCTGAACATTAGACACAGCGCCATCTAGTGCCACACTAAGCAACGAGGCTTATGTCGTGGACACCAGATAGTTGATATACTACATAGATACTTTTTTTTTATAAATACATACTTTTTATACATATAAACATGACTCGAAAACAAATGTCCATGCTCATCACACAAACATTTGCTCTTACCGGGATTCGAACCCGAGACCCTAGAAATGTATGGCAGCCTCACTACCGCTGCGCCATTCGGGTCGTCAACCGTATTGTATGTTTCTGCACGTAAAATTAATAATCATTCTTTTTAGGTGCTGTACCGTCCAGGCGCCCATTTCCTAATAGAAAATAATAGCAGTATCTCAACAAATACTATGGGAAAACACCAATTCTTCAGGGTGTAATCAAAGATACTATAATTCTGTAATGAGCCCTTATTCGCCATGATATGTCTTAGGGTAAAGTTTATGTTGCACGTTACGCGTCGTCCTCAGGGACTTGAGAAAACTCAACCCTTACTATGGTGTCTAGAGGAACATATTTATGTTGGTTCTATTTAGACTCTTAGAGGCATATTGCGATAATATGTTTTTCAATACACTTCCTCGAAAACTGGTCCATAACGCACTACGATTAGGTACAACATGCAATGTATTTCACACGCGTGCGATTTTTTCCAAGATTTTTTTGAAAATTGCCACAGATAACTATACCTATACTTAATCCAAATTGGTTCAATGCCTGTAGTCTGAGGTAAATGTTTTTTTTTATTTCGGCAAAGCACTACGCGTCTTTATGGCATAAATATTTTTTGAATATTCAAATAGTGTTTATAAATAGAATATCATTGATAAACATGATTATTAAAAACTAATAGTTACTTTTATACACAAATTAACATTTATTTGAGTTCTTAATTCAAAAATATAAAATAAATATTTTTTTTTATATTAGGCTGTTTAACGGCTTCATACCTTTGCCTCTCCTTCAAACTGCCGAAACCAAAGCGCGAAAAAAAAGAAAATGAAAATCATAGTTTCATGGTTCGTGACAAAAATATTTTTCGTTATTTTATTTTATTTCTTCAAAAGTGTATTGAAAAACGCCGTTTGATACACGTGGACATTTGTTATTGCAATTCTCGGCTCAAAAACACCCTCGCCTACGGCTCGTGTGTTATAATTCCGCCTCGAATGCAATAACAAACTTTCTCCACTTGTATCAAAATGTACTATTTCAATACAGTTAGATTGCTTATTAATACAGTGCTTTTTTCACAGCAATTTCGTAGCAACTTATTTTGTCTATAACAGCAACCACAACTTTATTCCACAAGAAAACATACCATGATTTCATCAGTAACCCAAAATCACTGCATATTATAAAACAAAGTCCCCGCTGCGTCTGCCTGTCCTTATGTATATTTAGATCTTTAAAACTACGCAACGGATTTTGATGCAGGTTTTTTTAATACATAGAGTGATTCAAGAGGAAGGTTTTAGTATATAATTTGCGGGCGGGCGAAGCCGCGGGCATCAGCTAGTCAGAGATAAAATAATTATGAAATGAGTATAGCGTTATAACTTCTTTATTTAAAAACAAATCATCATCTGCCTAGCCTTTTCCCAACTGTGTTGGGGTCAGCTTCCAGTCTAACCGGATGAAACTGAATACCAGTATACATGGAGCGACAGTCTATCTGTTCTGTACCATAACCCAGTTTGTACTGGGTAATACGATTCCGCTTGATAAGACTGGTTGTCAGACTTTCGGACCACTGACTACCTGTAACGACTGTAAAATATCTACAATTGACAGCCGGGACCAACGGCTTAACGTGCTTAAATTATGCTTATACAGGAATTGAAATTGGTCATTAAAACTTTACGACATTTCTCTTCAGTAAAATGCTTTTAAAATTATTCTCACTTGTCACCCTCAGGATACATTTCATTAGACGTTTGACAAGCACGAACCCTCAAAATCGACTACACATTTCATAATCCCCATAAAATACGATACCGCTTGATAAGACTGGTTGTCAGACTTTCCGGCCACTGACTACCTAACGACAGTCAAAGATCTACAATTGACAGCCGGGACCAACGGCTTAACGTGTTTAAATTATGAATTTGGAATTGAAATTGGTCATAAAAACTTTACGACATTGTCTTCAGTGAAATGCTTTTAAATTATTTTCAGATACTTTTCATTAGACGTTTGACAAGCACGAACCCTCAAAATCGACTACACATTTCATAATCCCCATAAATATGAAAGAGTAATTAAATTAAATACGACACTTAACCTCTTAGGAACCTTCCCGTGGTCCGTTTAATATGTGCCAACACTCTACTCGTCCACTCGACTCGAACAACGTTGTCAACATTATTACCCCCAGGATTGAACACGCCATAAAACTGGAATGACTTTTAAAACCCGCTACGTTCACGTATCGGCTTATTGAAATAATATTACCTTTGTAGTTTTATACTTGCGTTTATGAAGCCGTTAGTTTTGTTCTAAAGGAGTTTTAATTAACCCTTTTTTAAAACAGAGTCGGCGCGGGAAAGCAAATGATGCTAAAAATTCTTAACGTTCATTAACATACAAAAAAAAATAGAGACGTTTGGAAGGAGAAAGTGGAGGCTTATGCCCAGCAGTGGGACACAATGAAGGATAAAGTAGTTCCAAATATCATCTTGATCGGTGTATGTTGAGTAATATGCCCCCATTTGCATTCATCATTTGTTTTTTTGGGACCCATTAGGAGAGAGAGAAGGGGGTCTCATAAAGGGAGGTCAGATTTAGGGAGTTATTGGTGTCGATTCTGTTGTGCACAAACTAAACTTAATTTAGGCTATTGCTATCTTTTTCTCTCTAATAAAACGAGAAAGAAATGGACGGAATTTAGAGCTGTCAAATTTAATTTGAACTAACATTTCCATACAAATGAAGTGTGCACGTAAAAACATGTCGACTAAAAACACAGTGAAGCGCAAGGCATAAACTAGTTTGACATCTCTAACTTAGTTCCTGGCCTTAGCCGTCCTTTTCTCGCACTGCCTTTTAGTATAAGATAGCAATAGCCTAAATTAAGTTTAGTTTGTGCACAACAGAATCGACACCATTAACGACTGAAACTTGAGTGAACTTAACTTATAATGTAATATAGTTCAGAAGTTACCTAAGTGTCAGCTTTTATTAGGTACAATATGTATCTGAAATTGACATGTGTTATATTACACGTACTGGAGTATTCTTAGTCTGTATATTCAAACCAGTATAGTATTTCGCAAGTTATGTATAAAGGTAACTAACTCATTGCGGTTAATGTGGTGGTCGTAACAAATTAATCTATCTGAGGTAGTAGTTAGTCGGGCCTGCGTAACTTATAGCCATATGTAGAGATTGTGTAGTTGGTTGGGTCCCAAAGAATGATCATTTACTTGTTCTAATATGTGTTTTTTTTGTTTTCATTTTTCATCCTAATCTTACCGTCGAGTTCTATGACTTTTAAAAATTCATTTGATTTTATTTCATCAGATTTTTATGCAAAAATAAAAATATTTAAATTGAACGCTCTAAATGTTACGAAGTCTATGCGAAGCAAAATAAAGCGATAGTACGAGTACAATAGCGAGGGGAGCGGGGTTAGGGCGGCGGGGGCCCGTAAGAGCGTTCAATTTAAATATTTTTATTTTTGTATGAAAATCTGATTAACTATATTTATTATATATAATAATTATGATGAATTCTTAAAATTCATAGAAAAAACTTTGTTGATTATGACGTTAGTAACATAGTCCTGAGAGGTTATCGGTGTTTTACAAATAACCCTGTATATCACCAGTGAATTTGGAACGGCAGAGTTGGTTGGCAACAAGTAAGTAAGTACATACTTCAGATTGGAACATTAACAGTAGGAACGGATACAAGCTAAGTGAAGACAAATAGGATTGGAAAGACGATAGTTTTATATGTAAACAATCTATAGGGAAAAAATCGTAAATAAATGTCAACTTGAGTGGTAACTTTGCCACAAATAAGTGTCATCATTTTCATGCCCTCGTTTTTCGAGTTCATGCAACACGTTTTTAGGGTTCCGTAGTCAACTAGGAACCCTTATAGTTTCGCCATGTCTGTCCGTCCGTCTGGCCGTCCTCGCTTAATCTCTGTGACCGTTAGCACTAGAAAGCTGAAATTTGGTACCAATATGTATATCAATCACGCCGACAAAGTGGTAAAATAAAAATTGGAAAAAAATGTTTTATTAGGGGTAGCCTCCCTATAAAGTGGGAAGTGATTTTTTTTTTAATTTCAACCCTAACGTGTGATATATTGTTGGAAAGGTATTTAAAAATAAATAGGGGTTTCCTAAAATCATTTTTTGAAAATGTCAATAATTTCGGAAATAATCGCTCCAAAAGTAAAAAACAATGTGCCCCCCCCCCCTCTAACTTTTGAACCATAAGTTTAGAAAATATGAAAAAAATCTGAAAAGTAGAACTTTATAAGGACTTTCTTGGAAAATCATTTTGAACTTGATGGAAACAACAGTTTTTGTACAAAAAAGACAAAAAGTTGTACAAAATAATTTCTGGACCGGAACCCTACACTGAGCGTAGCCCGACACGCTCTTGGCCGGCTTTTTATTTCTTCCTAGTTTCCCCTGTCAATTGTCACGCTGTCATTTAATCCTTTTTGTTATCGTTTCTCACACAATCGATCCGTTTTTTCTTTATCTTCCTCTCTCTCTCTTCTCCAATGTATAGAATTAAAATAAACACAAATCCAATAAATATTTCGAAGATTTATTTATAGCTAAATACTTTAAATGTGTTAGTCATACTATATAAAGCTAGATATAAGTTTAATTAATATGTTATTTTTTATTGTTAAACTTCCTTTTCTACGTGACATTAGGTAATAGATACTCACTGCAATATTATTAGTTTAAAGTAGCCTTGCAGCGCCATAACAGGGTCATGTACTTATTAGTTTTAAGCATAACGTGTAACTATGGTTGTGTTCATTGTGTATTAAACAAATAAATAAAGGTTCAGATAATAACGAAACTTCGCAGCACCAGCTTCTTTAAGACAATATCCCAAAACAACCCTTATCAAGCAGACCGGAATGCATAACCTAGCGGACGCACATAGCATTTTCCCGGTTAGATAAAATTTTCACAGCACAATTTATTGGGCGAAACGTCTTATTTATCTTCTAAAGCATCGACCGAAGAGAACGGAGAAATCTCTTAATGGTCATGAACTTTGAAAGTATGAGTCCGGAGCCGCCCCAGAGAGCTATGATTCAGAGCCAGGATATCATTGCGTCAGATAATCTGACGCTGGTTATAACACATCTATATTTAGATTAAGTGAAGCGTGGGAGGCTGCCTTAGTAAATCCTATCTTAGTTTTTATGGAGGCGATAGGGAAAGTTACGGCGTAAATGAAATGGTGCGTCATGGGACACTATCAACGGAAATTGGGACGTTTTTGCAATGAGAGTAGGTACCTATATTTTTATTTAGTTAACTTATTGAGTACTTGCAGCGCAAATCAGAAAGCACTTTACTTCCACATTTATTGTGCGAACCGCCTTAAATCATCGTTTTATTTCTGTCAATCGTTTGACGATGACAAATACAGTCAGTTCTAAAATGTTTAATGGTAAACGCAGTTGGTGTTTTGTGGTGCATTCAGGCTTTAATAAAATTAACAAGTTTTCTTCATAACAAATAGACGTACTCGTGTTAATTATAATTAATGTAAGTACATCTTTACTTGAAACATAAACTCGGCGAAAGTTTCGGCAGTAATCAGACCGTATACGAGTCAAGTTGGCTAGAACAATTAATTAAAAGCACGAAATGATGATAGTACGAAAACTGTAGTTATAAAGTGGGATGATAAGTCGAAACACAAACGTAATGGCTAAATAATGTAACAGCTTCAAACTTTTTGAGGATTAAGAAAGTCTTAAATGTATCGTCACTTAATTATTAAATGATAAGTAAGTATAGGCCTGGCATCAACGCGAGAAGTAAAAATAAACGATTTAAAAATTGAAAATATTCGTTAATCATATTTTTCAAATTTTTATTCATATTCATATAGGTGGTGATACTTGTTATGCTTACTGCATCAACCAAAATGCTTATAAGATAGTTACATTTTCAACTCAAACACCGATCGTATCAACGTTATGTTTACTACGCGCGTTGTACTAGCTCCATGGATTGAAGCCTAAAATAATTCGCTAAGGGAATTGCTTTTCATAAAGTTCCTCAAAATGTCGAAAGGTGACAAAGATGTCAAAAGTGAGTGCCGCTCTCTGTGGTGCGCTAAAAATTCTACGTGACGTATCAAAGGTCACGCAAACAAGAAAAAGGGAAGAATAAAACTTCACACGATGGCAAAGGTCAAAAAAGAATTAGTAAATTCACATTCAGACCTTCCGGAAAATATAGAATAAATGTAGTTGACAATCTAAATTTCAGGATGTTATTAAGGATTCTATACTGGGTCTCTACATAAATAGAGCTAGTTGTCTAAGAGCTTGTTCAGAGAATTTGTCATATGCCTAGCTTATCCGACTATGTTCTGGGGTCAGCTTCCAGCCTAACCGGATGCAGCTGAATACCAGTATTTTACATGAAGCGGTTGCACAACTCAGTTAGTACTGGGTAAAACGATACCCTGTGGTAAGACTGGTTGTCAGACTTTTACGTCACTAACTGTTGAATCAGTTGACTGTGAATCGTGATCTTTTGTTTTTTGATGACGAGATTTGAAGTAGTTATGCCCGACTCGTCACTGTTCCTAAACAGTGACGAGTCGGGCATAACTACTTCAAATCTACAAATGACAGCCAACGGATTAACTTGCTTTCCGAGGCACGGAGGAAACGATTAATGGATGGTCACCCATCCACAGACCGACGGCCGAGAGACGTCCGTGTCTGCACGGAAAATTGAAGACGCTTCAACTTCAATTTTTTTGCGTCTGGACGCAATTTTACAATAAGCTAGTACATAAATTACTCAGACAATAAATAAACAGCATTCCACATCAAACAAACCCTTGACTTCACTCGCGTAGAAGAAACATATCTTGTGTCATCTAGCAATACTAAAGGTCATCTTCATCATATCAGATTACAATCAATTTAAATTATATAAATTTATGTCTTTTGTGACAAGCTCCTGAATTTTGACTAGGATGCAAAACTGCACCTCGTATACTTAGTTAATTTATAAAATATTAGTAAATCTTAGTGTACAATAAATTAATATTTAAAAGCAATACATGATATTAATCTAAAGGAAAAGTATATTTACAATTACACTTTTCTTTGCATGGAAAACTAAGTATCACACTTTTAAAATTGCAATAACTTTTTAAGTACGCAAGATAAACTTTCGAAACAAAAAGGACTCGACAAAGAGTTTAATTTTGTACATAAAAACTAATAAAGCTGATAAAAATTAAAATTTTAAAAGTGTAGTACTTACTTTTGTAGGCCAGTGTATGTATTTCCAGAGCTATTTAATTCGATAATGTAAAGGTGTTCGGAAATCTACAAAGTATTTATACCATGGTTTTCTTTGTATCATTTTAGTTTTATAAAATGTAGGTACCTACATATAGGTTTCCATGAGAACACTTGGTAGGAGCCTAAGAGGACGCAATATGGGAGCTCCTCAGCCTCCATAGCAGTTATTGACCACTCGTCTAGTCAATTGACGCTTAAACGCAATATCCTGCCTCAAGTGTTTCGATTCTTTCTGTATACCGCTCTATAATAATTATTTGTTTATTATTTTCTTTTAAGGGGACTACAGGAGCTAAACGCAAGTTTTATAATGCAAAGCATATGAGTCACTGCAATAAACAAAACCAGAAAAATAAATTATATTCTTCAGGTATATACTAGTATGATAATGTTTTGAAAACTTAACTAATTTTACTCCATAAAAAAAATCACGAACTTATCTCTAAAATTTCTTTTAACAAGTAAAAATCGTACTAAAACACATGCGATAATTCTGATTTTTTGGCAAATAATTCTACAAGCAGCTTAAGAGGATCATAGTGTTTTATTTTATTAGTCCAATCAATAGATTTTTTGTAAATCGCAAAAAAACACTCATTTCATACTATTCGGCCCGCAGTGCCTGACGTAACAACCACTTTGTAGTGCAAGCTGATTAGAACTTTATTCTAACAGTATTTCAAACGAAGTTTGAACCACCACAAATAGAGTTGCTAATTTAGCTCGCCTTAAGGATAGACAGATAGATAAACCATTTATTTGGTGCATCATAGAAGGATAAAATACAATAATAACAATGATATTATAAATGCTAGGCTATTTAATGTAAGATAATACACGTATTTTCATAAAAGTCTTGAAATAGTATAAGAATAATTTAGGTACTATCGAGGACACTCCCGCTTGACCACCACTAAGCTAATTTTTGTTCGCACTCGCAACATAGAAACGCTCTCTAGCCCCGCCCCGTTGACTTTGTATAAAAATAATGAATAGAAAGATACCGAATCGGCCGAGCACACTGACGACGCACGCCAAACGAGAGTTATTGTTATTTTGCGCGCCAAAGTTGACGCTTTCCTAATAGGTCCAAACTTTAAGGGGGCGTGGCTCAGCGCCTCCGCATGATTTAAGCGAAAAAAATTAAAACTGGTCAGGCGGAAAAGACCACGATAGTACAAGGAAAAAAGAGGCGTTGAATACAGCTCAGTCACAGTGGGCATCAAAATATTCATTAGCCGAAACTATAATTATGTTTTTGTGGATTCTTGTTACTCATTGTTTGATGTTGTTTCACATACCAACGCAAAATCATATTAATTTTGTGTTACAATCATTTATTTAAAAAATTAAGTATGAAATGTTACAGAAAAAAGTGTTTGAAAAATTCAAAATTAAATTCGAAGTATTGCGTGATTGTTATTAACATTAAATACATGGGTCATTATTCAAATAACTGACGTCAAACAATATCAAAATTTCAGAGAGAAAGATTAATATTTTAAATAAATAAACCAGTTAAAATCGTGCATATATTTTATTAAAATCTGTTTTCCACAATATTAATTACTTGAATATTTTGATGAAATGTAATTATAATAATCCTTACAAATACCTTTTATAAATGGGAAAGTAATTTTGTCTGTCTGTTACCTTTTTACGCCTTAACGACTGAAAAGATTTTTAATTAATGATATCTATTTGACATAATAATAATTATGGGGTCGAGGACTCTATTTGATAAGTCACTTTCACTACTTTCCAATTTTGCATTTTATACATTCACCAGTACAAATTGTCATCATCATCATCAGCCTATTAATATGTTCCCACTGCTGGGACACAGGCCTCCTCTCTATGAGAGGGAATGGGCTATAATCTACCACGCGGGCCCAGTGCGGATTGGTAGATGTCACATGTCTTCGAATTTTTCGTTCTAGGACATGCCGGTTTCCTCACGATGTTTTCCTTCACCGTTTTTGAGAGCAGCGGTGATGAAATAAACTACACAAAGTAAAGCGCCTGCCTGGGTTCGAACCCACGACTTACTGCTCGTAAGTCGGGGCCGCCACCACTGGGCCACCGCTGCTCTAAATCTGTACAAATTGTAATAAACCCGATTTGTTTTAAGTACACGGCTAAAATACGAATAGTGGCAAGTGGCTCATCAATTAAAGCCCTCGACTGTACGTAACCCATAACCTGGGTTAGGACATACTAACATAGGATATTTTATATCCTGGTATAAAGGACGTTTCTAGGAAATCATTCCCGACCTAAGACCGCATAGCCGCGAGCAAAAATTAACGTTTATAAAGTAGCATCATTCAGATTCAAATTACGTAACTGTAAAATTGAATAATCAGCAAATCATCTACCGTGTTTACTCCACAATTTATTAATACCGACAATTATTTATTTAGCAAAGTCATCAGTTTCTCGAATTATTCATAACGCCTGTCCATTATAAATACCACTTAGTCAATTAAAGAGACGAACCGCATAAATTAAACGTTTACGTTCCATCTCAGAGTGTTTAGCATTGCTAAGGAGTCACTAATGTTCGTTTATGGTATGATGAGAAGCCATAAAACGATATTGCAGTTTGATAGGCAGCCGGGCGTACGAATGTGGGCACGGATTGCCTCTTAAATGCATTATTACTTATCTACTCCCGCCGAGGGCCATCTTCTGCTGCGATACAATTAGTACATTTCGTTTCTCAATAAGTGCCTATAAACTCACAGAAAAGCAATGTCCGTTAGCGTTTAAGTGCTAAAGTTTGAGCAAAAGAGATAAACACAAAAATATCGGACGCTGCATTCATTTAGAACGTAGGCAACCTAGAGCTCTTAAATTACTTGATAAAGATCGCGATTGAGAGATTTACTTTCGATTTCGTATAATGCTTTAGTGGCTAAACGAAAATGGATGTATAATAAAGTAATATAAAAAGCAGATTTAAGATAAAAGTCTTTAAATAAATCTTGGAAAACAAACACTTAATTTCTCTGTGCGTTGCTTCACACACGTACCATAAATGGTTGTTTCTGGCAATTTCATGTAATCCGTTAACTGGCCATTTACGAGACACAATAGATAAACTAACAAGGCTGTAAAGGACCAATAGACATTATATATAGATATAGTAATAGTAACAGCACTACAGCAATTAGCAAAGTGGAGGAGATAGCACGTTAAGCTCGCTCCCAAGTATATGTAGGGCTTTTATGGAGTTGTGTAAAGACGCCGTTGTTACAAGGTCATTATGTGCTGTGATGGGTAGAAAACTAATTAATTTTAATCTGCAACAGTGTTTTTCAATACACTTTCTCGAAAACTGGTCCATAACGCACTACGATTAGGTACAACATGCAATGTATTTCACACGCGTGCGATTTTTTCCACTTTCCTGCACGTGTGCGGGAATGAAAATTGCCACAGGTAACTATACCTATACTTAGTCCAAATTGGTTCAATGTCTATAGTCTGACGTGAATGTTTTTTTTTATTTTGTCAAAGCACTACGCGTCTTTACGGCATAAATATTTTTTGAATTTTCAAATTGTGTTTTTAAATAGAATATCATAGATAAACATGATTATTTAAAACTAATAGTTACTTTTATACACAAATTAACATTTATTTGTGTTCTGAATTCAAAAAAAAAAAAAAAACTATTTTTTATATTAGGCTGTTTAACGGCTTCATACCATTGCCTCTCTTTCAACCTGGCGAGACCAAAGCGCGAAAAAAAAGAAAATTTAAATCATAGTTTCATAGTTCGTGACAAAAATATTGTTCGTTATTTTATTTTATTTCTTCAAAAGTGTATTGAAAAACGTCGTTTGATACACGTGGACATTTGTTATTGCAATTCTCGGCTCAAAAACACCCTCGCCTACGGCTCGTGTGTTATAATTCCGCCACGATTGCAATAACAAACTTTCTCCACTTGTATCAAAATGTACTATTCTTTGTGCGTCTTTGGTAGCTCTTTCCTTAGATTTTTTAATAAATATAATTATTATATATTTAATAAATATTTTTTGCATGTGATTGTGTCATGGTGTCTTTTTGAGAATGACAAAATTTGTGATAGAATATTAAACTGCTATAAGGTACTTTTAATGCTATACATCATTAAATACGACATTGGACTTCCACAAGCTTATATAAATTGATTTAACGACAATTTACATTATTGTAATTATTACACAACTACCTGTTTACAAGGTACGAAATTAATTATCAAACCTATATGAATAAAGTGGCATACAATTGGAGAGACCTATGTCCAGCAATGGACTGCTGAACATAATATGCTGATAATAACGATGATATGATTAAATTGATAAAAACTCTGAATCATTTGCTCAAATGTTACCTACACCCACAATTCTAGATACTTGAATGCGACGAGCGAATACCAAGTTTCACGAAACACTCGCACGTAATGGACAATCGGACATTCCCCGGAACTGTGTTCCAATCTGTCCAATGTCACACACAGCCACGCTCTTTTGTTTGTTCCTTAAAATTTCCCTTTATTTTGTACCTGCATACAAAATATTCCGTGCATACAAGAATTGTGTAAAATAAAATGTCTATTTATCACACTAATATCACTACCTTAGTTATAATAATGCACATTGGTGTCGATTCTGTTGTGCACAAACTAAACTTAATTTAGGCTATTGCTATCTTTTACTCTCTAATAAAACGAGAAAGAGACGGACGTAATTTAGAGCTGCCAAATTTAGTTGGAACTATATTTCCATACAAATGAAGGGTGCACGTAAAAACATGTCGACTAAAAACACGGTGAAGCGCAAGGCATAAACTAGTTTGACATTTCTAACTTAGTTCATAGCTATAGCCGTCCTTTTCACGCACTGCCTTTTAGTAAAAGATAGCAATAGCCTAAATTAAGTTTAGTTTGTGCACAACAAAATCGACAGAAAACTGATAAAAGGAATATGTGGTTCAGAATGATGTACTGGATACGTGTTAGCTGTTTTAGCGTCGGTGAACATTGACATGTCAGCAAGGTGGTTGTCAAAACCGAGCGAAGAGTTTCGGATCGCTAGTCAATAATAAACAATTAATTATAATCATTCCAATCAAATGAGATTTTAACACAATATGATTAATGGACAGCAAATATCAGCATACAAATGAAATGCATTAGCGCTGATGCCCGTTTAGTCTCCGTCCTTAATATCTAAACTATACAATCACGGGCTTGTAATCACGGAAAATTAAAGCCCAAATACAGTGTGCATAAACTGGCGAACGTGTAGCTATTTTAACAAGCTTATCGTACGGATTAATACAAAACGAGCTATATTAGTTCAAGCGTTGGATTTTAAACATAAACCAACATTTTGGATACTGTTTTGTTCGCGAAACAGTTTTTAGTCGAGTGCGTCATGCGATTTTCCCCACTTCGTACGGACAAAAATTGGATAAACTGAACATTTAATAGGATCGCTCAGTGACTGTTTGTACGTCCACCGTTGTCGTTTTTCAGACAAAATGTTGTTACATTTTGAGTTCAGTTACATTTTAATATGATTCAATTCAAGTTGAAAATATCGGTGTAAAATTACGATGGCTACGAAACTAACTAAAGATATTAAGAGGGCTATTACAATTTTTCTTGTGTTTGAGTGTTTTAAGAGGCACTCAAATACAACATAAAAAAAAGATTTTTTTTTGTTTCTTTTGTGGCCATATCTAAACCATAATCACACACCTAAACTAAGATTTTAGATGTGTGATTATGGTTTAGATATGGCCACAAAACTAAAATAAAAATATGCCCGAGGAAGTTTGATTATTTCTCTAGGGAGCGCTCAAAATAAAAATCATTTTTTTTCTTGTATTTAATGTGAGACTTAAAACACTTAAATACAAGACAAATTGTGATAGCCCTCTTAAGACATAACAATACGAAACTTTAGATGACAGCTGTTCAGTGGTGAGATTTAACTTTAATAAGTATTTTGATTTATATTAAACCATTTACATTATAAAACTAATTTAAAATGCTCCCAGAGGAAAATTCGGAGGAACGTCTCACCCTCGCTATCTTGCGAAGTAATGCCCAATAAACTTTTAAAATATATGACACGTAAAGCCCACTAGTTAAAAAGGGGAGAGGGACCCGACAGATCACCACTGTACCTACCTATACCTACGTCCAAATGAACAGAATCGTGTATAAATGGAAAACAACAAATAATTTAGGCTTACAATTACGTAAATTTTATTATTCTCGAAATTCAGAATAGTATTGTGTTCTATTTTGAATTTTCAGAATTGTAGGATTGTAGATTTTACTGTTTGAATTAATAAGCTTTGTTAAATAAGCATTTTAATTAAAGTTCCATCTGTAGTATTTACCTGCAAAGCAAACAATAATTAATAAAATACTTGGCGATATGAAAAAAGCTTTCGAATAAAACTAAACGAGATTTGGGTTCGCGAGCGAAAGTTTGTATCGGGCCCTTCATTTACATTTCAATCGACATTACCTATATATGTTGGTTAGGGCTCCGCCCTGCGGTATGTCCTAAACATTTTATTACATTCCACGCACGTAAAATATAATATCCCTACCCACACTCAGATGTACGCGTTGTGAGCAAATATCTAAATGTAATTTCCATGAGTTGTCCCCGCAATGTTTTCCCAGAAAATATTAACATGGAAGGCAAGGGGCTGAATCTCTCCTAAGTAAGTTGCAAAAAATGTACGTGATTTTACTTCAAAGTCCCTTTTGTCTTTATGGAGGGAAGACATAAAAGTACAGGCACGGGAATGGCACATACGAAAAAATTACGCAGCGTAATGATGATGTGCCCGCACTTGCCTTGAAAACAAAATATTTTCTCTTTACAGTGACAGAAATGTATTCAACGAGTTTTACCGTCGCCTATACCGCGTCCTACACTCTCGGAGAAAAACAAAGAGACGACGTTGCTAACTTACTTTTACGAATTATAAAAATGTGCGTGTCTATTTTTACTTTGAGAAAAGTGCCGCACTGGTATAATAAAGGTTTCTTGTTGTATATAGGTTATTACGTTTTCTTTAATAAAATGAAATATAGATAGGTAGAGCTGTGCCGCTGTAATTTCTGATTGTCTAGTAACTGAGCTTTGTGTATTCAATAAAAAAATAATAATTTCATTATGCTGAACACTAGTTACTACTACACTCTAACTAAACAATAGGTACTACTTTCCAGTTTTTTGTTTGTAAATGCGCAATTTTTTTGAAAACCTTTTTTTATATCAAATATATTATATGAAACTACTATTATAAACATACCTATCCAAAATAAAGTAATAAAAGCTTATAACATCGCAGTTCAAACAATTTATTTGTTTTACCAAGCAAACTACTACTAAACTCGACTACTAACGCCATCTGTTTTGGCCAGGTGAAACTAAACTCTGGTCGCTCACTCAAGTAAAGTTTACGAAGCAATTTATTATGAGTCGAAACACTAACTTAGTTGAGTGAATTAGAAAAACTACTAGCCATAATGTGGTTAGTACGATATACCTCCACACTTTGATGATCGCATTAAGGGTAATAAAAGAAAAGTGCGATTACTTGCGACCGCGGGAGGTCGTTCGGATCACTCCGGGAGGCTTGAGCACAGGAGATTGTCTAATGCTGTTACTCAAATAAGTGCTAATGCACTCAATTTTATTAAAACAATATGTTTACCGAACAATACAAAGGCACTGGCATTCATATTAAATGAACCGTACGGCCTTGCTTTACGTGTAATTGTGATTGCAGTGTTGCTGAATATTATTTTTATATGAAACTGGATATTCGGAAATGTTCTATAAGGTTATTTTATGATAGCATTCATTTGTACCTTTTTTACAGCTGATCTGTTTTCGAGGCAATTAAAAAAAAAACAGTTTACAGTTTGCATTACGTATTTAAATTATATTAAAATTAGCGACCCGCCCCAGCTTTGCACGAGTGCAATATAAACCTTTCACTTGAATCACTCTATCTAGTGCTGAAAACTGCATAAAAACCGTTGCGTAGTCATTGAGCTATTACTACTACATAGAGAAGACAGCGCGAACAAAATCTGTGCAACAAGCGCGGCAGGGCGGGGCGCGCGGGGCTGGCTCACCCCGTATATATAGATGCTGTGGCGAGCAAGCGACTGAGTGCCCTGGCTGGAGGCCTTACACTTAAGGTACTCACAGGGTTGTCCGGTTAAGCAGACGACAACCTCTCTAGGTTGAACTGCGAGCTGCCATTCCGCAAAAAAAAAAAAAACCGGCCAAGTGCGAGTCGGACTTGCACACGAAGGGTTCCGTACCATTGACTATATTTAGTATTTGTTGTTATAGCGGCAACAGAAATGCATCATCTGTGAAAATTTCAACTGTCTAGCTGTCACGGTTCATGAGATACAGCCTGGTGACAGACAGACGGACAGACGGACAGACAGCGAAGTCTTAGTAATAGGGTTCCGTTTTTACCCTTTGGGTACGGAACCCTAAAAATCACGTTTGTTGTATGGGAGCCCCCTTAAATATTATTTTTATTCTGTTTTTAGTATTTGTTGTTATAGCGGCAACAGAAATACATCATCTGTGAAAATTTCAACTGTCTAGCTGTCACGGTTCATGAGATACAGCCTGGTGACAGACAGACGGACAGACGGACAGACGGACAGACGGACAGACAGACGGACAGACAGCGAAGTCTTAGTAATAGGGTTCCGTTTTTACCCTTTGGGTACGGAACCCTAAAAAGCAAGCGACTGAGTGAACCGCGGCCGGCCGACCGCAGTTGAACGGAGAAAATTTTTTTTTTTTTACTTTTATTTATCAATACACATGTTTAAAAATATTTTGCACAACTTAAACATACCACACAAACCATCGTGGGTTTAACAGTGACAGATCCAACTGTCTTCTCTATACGTAGTAGTATTTAAACGAAGCCAATGACAGAGCTGTGCAAGTGGCTACATACTGGTCGGGTACTATTTCAGTTTATCGACACGCAAAGAAGAAGAAGAAGTAGTAATAAGCTCAATGTGCGTAGTTTAAAATATCTAAGCGTACCTGCAGACAGCGGAAGCGACTTTGTTTTGTGCTATGATAAAAATATACACCTCATTTTCCATCCTCTAAGTAAAACTAACTGTAATTGTTTTTTGATTGATTTGAGCCTTTTAGATATCAATTCATCTGGGAGTAAGGCATGCAATATCTGCCACTAATAACATCACACTGCGACGAACAATGTAGCTCCCTCGTGTGAAAACCTGCCATTGCCCCTCAGATGTTTTCCATGGGAGGCTCACGTTCATGGTAAACTATTTACAGCAAAATCACTGTATTGATAACGCACACTGAGTGTGAAAACCAATCAGTACTAAGTGTAGTGATTACGGGCATTCAGTTTTATAAGCGGTCATTGTATTGACCGTAGGGTAGCTCATGTATAACGTGGGTGTTTAAATAGCAGCTGGTAGATACCAGCGGGGTAATATTAGTGTAGATATATAAATATTATATACTAGTTTGTGCCTGCGGTTTTACCGGCGCGAAGATCTGGAATTGTCCAGTCCAGGTTATAAACTAACTGTCTACCAAATTTCACCCAAATCCATTCAGTGGTTTCTGCGTGAATTAGTAAAAAACATCCATCCTCACAAACTTTCACATTTTTAATATCAGTTAAATGCGAAAGTAACTCTTGTTTGGCTTACCTCTTCACCTGGGTTAGAACATAGGATATTTTTATGTAGGTAGAGCTACACCATGGGATAATCATCATCTACCTAGCCTTTTCCCAACTATGTTGGGGTCGGCTTCCAGTCTAACCGGATGCAGCTGAATACCAGTATTTTACATGGAGCGACTGCCTATCTGACCTCCACAACCCAGTTAGTAATGGGTAATACGATACCCCTTGGTAAGACTGGTTGTCAGACTTTTTGGGCCACTGACTACCTGTAACGACTGTCAAAGATCTACAAATGACAGCCGGGACCAACAGCTTAACGTGCTTTCTGAGGCACGGAGGAAACTCTGTATGTAAGGGTGGTCACCCATCTAGAGACCAACCTAGGCAAGCACGGCTTAACCTAAAGATCGACCCGAGCGGATGTTATTATTTAGCCACGAGCTACACTAAACACGGGCGAAGTTGCGGGGAAAAGCTTTTAAATTTCTAGATGCAAACTTCTCTATGAACACTGAGGAAAAAATTACGTAACAAAACCTTTGTTACTCTAAATTAAAACAGCCGGTGCGTATGGTAGGTGCAATATCACCGTTTATTGTAATCCATTGGCTCGACAGGGTCAACCGTATGGCAGCAGGCCACAAATGCAGTAAGCCGTGTTTAAGTTTACGAGCCGCGCGTATCTTGGCTTTACGACGACGGCGACTGCTGCTGTCGTGGCCGTAGATCATCGCTGGATGAGACTATGATACTGTCATTTGTATATCTTTGACAGTCGTTACAGGTAGTCAGTGGCAAAAAGTCTGACAACCAGTCTTACCAAGGGGTATCGTATTACCCAGTACTAACTAGGTTGTGGAAGTCAGAGAGGCAGTCGCTCGATGTAAAATACTGGTATTCAGCTGCATCCGGTTAGACTGGAAGCCGACCCCAACATAGTTGGGAAAAGGCTAGGCAGATGATGATGATGGATCATCTCCGTTAATTTTGTTATCTTGGTCTTGTCATAATCCTAGTAAACTGATCTTTCAAGTCGAGAAACCATGACGCACCTTTCCTCTTAGCTTGTCGATGAAAATTTAAATTGAGTCAGCCCAAGTTATCTGTTAGTTTAGCACTTTCAGTAGCGCCCATGAGCTCCTGTGATGTGCAAGCAACAGGACAAGCAGGACACGATATCAAGTAGCCCATCGTTTGTGGGGCAACACCACATTTGCACTCCAGGGTAGAGTCATCTATAAATCTCCACCTGAACCACTCCACCTTTGCAAAAAAAAAACAACAAAATAATATAGTCACGTTCAACAGTTATAATTTTATTTTAGTGATGAAAGAATATTATTTATATCACATTCATACCACGAAAATCGTGAAGACCCTAACAATCTTCTGAGTCAACGCAATGAGTAGGCACAGTTATACATATAATGCACTGTGACCTTTTATGTTTAAACTGTTGAGCCAAAAAAGGCCAAAAAAATGCTGGAAGTATAACTTCTCCAATTTACACTTTAAATAACATATTATTTTAGTTTATTTTTCTGAAAAGCATAGTGATCTAGTTAAGTTTAAACACAAACGGTGGTAATACTAAACTTCTTCCTCAAGGTTTATCTAAAGCAAGTCTTTGAAAAATTTAATAGAATTCCTGATTGAGCACGGCTGGTTTACACTTTCGCAACAAATTCTCGGCTAGATTAAAATATTTTTAATGCAAGACGCTATTCCCTGCTGTTCGCGCTTGAGGAATTTACTGAAAGGAAACTTATCATTTGGTGTGACTGAATGGGTTTTTTGGTGAGACACATTGTATTCTTGCTTAACCCTGAAAAAAATGCTTGCAATTTAAGTAAAGTTTGAACCCACGACCCGTTCTTAGTCCGTTTTTCTACCATATGAACAGCAATATGGTCCTGACAGATCCTGTTATAAAATGTTTTCTAAATTTCCCTCAATAACTTACTTTTATGACAAACCAGAACAGAAACATGCTCATAGAAAAAAAAACGTTTATTAAATCAGCTTCAGCTTTTCTTAAAAGCTTTCAAATATAGGTGTGGCCACTGACATCCTAACAAACACATATGTTATACACCTACAAAACCACCGAAAAAAGTGTGCCGCGGTGGGAGCCAGCTCACATACACGCAGTGACGCAGAATAAAGGCAAAACAGGCCAATTGGCCTGTTTTCGAGTCTTCACGATTGCGCGCTTATAACATCAGATATGATCATATCATTTAATAGAATATCATTGGGTGTGGCGTAATTTTTTTCTATTCTTCTCAGCAAACCCTTTTAATGGATATCCATGTGTGGGTGCATAAAAATAACTAGTCCGCCATCTTTGGGAGTCCGCTGTATTGTATTTCGAATGACGTCACTTAGCTAACCTTACCTTAGTTTTTAGGGTTCCGTAGTCAACTAGGAACCCTTATAGTTTCGCCATGTCTGTCCGTCCGTCCGTCCGTCTGTCCGTCCTCGCTTAATCTCTGTGACCGTTAGCACTAGAAAGCTGAAATTTGGTACCAATATGTATATCAATTACGCCGACAAAGTGGTAAAATAAAAATTATGTTTTAATAGGGTAGCCCCCCCTATATGTAAAGTGGGAAGTATTTTTTTTTTAATTTCAACCCTAACGTGTGATATATTGTTGGAAAGGTATTTAAAAATGAATAGGGGTTTCCTAAAATATTTTTTTGATAATGTCAATAATTTCGGAAATAATCGCTCCAAAAGTAAAAAACAATGTGTGTGTTTTTTACTTTAACTAACCCCCTCTAACTTTTGAACCATAAGTTTAGAAAATCTGAAAAGTAGAACTTTATAAGGACTTTCTAGGAAAATCATATTGAACTTGATGGAAACAACAGTTTTGGTACAAAAAAGACAAAAAGTTGTACAAAATAATTTCTGGACTAAGTTTGTAGTATATTCGTATATGCAAGCATTTTTACATAATGGATACCCACCTTTAAACTCATAAGTGGGAACACTTATTGTATCGGACGGGAAACTACGGAACCCTACACTGAGCGTGGCCCGACACGCTCTTGGCCGGTTTTTACTTATTATTTTATTTTATATATGTACCTAAGTATTATGTTTTATTTTTAGTTTTTGTGTGAATGTATTTTGTGTCCTTAGGTGTGACCGTGACATCACAGTTGGCCCTATCAGAATACCAGCGCTGCGGTATTTGTTTATCATCTATTGCAGCATCATGCTGAGATAGGAGTCTTTTTGGCCTCGCATAGGTCTTTTTTTATATTTAGTTTTAGATTCTTTTTTTATTATTATTTTTGTAGTTCCTGTGCTTGTCCCAAATAAATATTTTTCTTTCTTTCTTTCTAACTTGTCATGTAAACTAAACGTGTTTAAAATTTCAGCTCAATCGGTTGATAACTGTTTTAAAATTAAATTGCAACATCTGACCTAAACAAACACACATACAATAAAAACATTGCAAGTTAAATAAAAGCTTGTAAAAAATTAAAATTGAGTGGACCTCTGCCTTAATTTATATGGTAAAAATGATGCTATTCAGCGGTTCCGGTTAGCCTGAAAGCCGACTCCAACATAGTTGGGAGGTTAGCCAGATGAACAATGTTTGACCGACATACCAGCAATGGAACTAAAAAACTAATGGAGCGCGGCTGGAGATTAATTCCTGTCCTGTAAGTATGTCCTGATTTTGTGGCATTAATATATATATATTGCCAGAATATAATATAAAATGTCTAGGATGATAAACAATGTACGTTTCAGTGGGTTAGTTTCGGACTGGAAAACGGGCAAAACCTAGTCTACACTAATATTATAAAGAGCAAAGATTTGTATTTTTGTGTGTTTGTATGTTTGTAATGAACTCAAAAACTACTGCGCTGATTTCAAAAATTCTTTCACCATTAGAAAGCTACATTCACCTTGAGTAACACAGGCTATATTTCATCCCCGTACTCCCACGGAACGGGAACTACGCGGGTGAAATCGCGTGACGTCCGCTAGTTATAAATAAATCTATAAATGTTTATTAAGTAAATAGCAGTAGTTTGCCGTTTCAATTATTTTTTTTTATTATCGTTGT
This sequence comes from Xestia xanthographa, assembly GCA_905147715.2. NCBI lineage: Eukaryota > Metazoa > Arthropoda > Insecta > Lepidoptera > Noctuidae > Xestia > Xestia xanthographa. The sequence continues at coordinate 18,362,893 of LR990655.1, read as the reverse complement.
GACTCCAAAGTGCGAAAATATAAAACGAACCAGTCGTTTGATTTTTTCGCAGTTTTATATTCTTTACGGTTGTATGAAAATCACGTCTGATTTTACCCTCGAGATACTAAAGCCTTGACACAGACAATAAGCGCCGTCTTGTATCTCATCCAGGGAGTCTACATCGTTGTGACGTCAGAGCTCCTAGGAATGCTGACGCCGCACTAGCTCCGTACTTTCGTAATGGCTAAACAACATGTTTGCCCCTGGCTTTCTTTTACGGTCCCAGAAAAAATATCTTATAAACCCTTTGCATCATAAAAATTCACATACAATGTTACCCAAAATATTACGATTAAAAACAGATTAAACTTTAATCAGCTTAATTTATTTTCCCGAAACCGCTTTTCAATGTTTAACGTTCGTAATTAACAGAATACTTTCCCCATTATACTTAATTATAATCTTTAAAACCATTGAATTATTAAATGGAACTACTTAATAATTCATCGCAACCCTCAAACAGAAAACATTATTAACTAAATAAATTTCGAACGAAACTTAATTGTGCAAAAATACGACGCAGCGAACGAACGGAGGATAACTGGATTATCGAGACGGTATACCCTCGGACAAAAGTGATCGTATCCACCCCTCACAGAAGCTTCGTTTAAAGAAGTAATTACACGAACAGCAAGTTTGGACGATCTTGCGGTGACGTCATTAGTATGCGACGCACGTTACGCCCGACAGAGGCGATAACGCAAATTCGTTTGGCCGAACATCTCGCTAATAGAGTTTCACTAATTTATAAGACCGTTAAGCCGCAGCTAGGCCGGACCTACGTAAAACTGTCCGCGGTGAACGTAAAAAGGATTTCATGGTAGACCCTGCTACATATTTGATGGGACTCAATCTTTCGCCGCGCCCTCGAGGTAAGCACGCTTAATTATGAACAACTCCTGTGAAATTATACGAATTGTTGACTCGCGAGCTCTCAGTTAAGACGCTGTTTTCTTTTTGTGTTTCGTTTATTTAATTGAACTCGGCTCTTAAACATGTGTATTTTCCATTTAAGTGGCACGAGTATAGACACGTACCGAATTATCTAGATGGCAGATACTCCAAGCTCCAAATAAAAGACATGTTTCGAACTTTAAAAACCGAATTAACAAAATTTTATTTTTAAAACTTAAAAAGCTCAAATGCGAGTCCCGAATAGTAAAAAGACTTTGTTATTTTTTACTGTGTCTCATGTGGATTATGATAGACCTTCTTAATTAAAATCTCGATGTACTTATAAGCCACAACCCGGGGCCGCACCTGGGGAGCGCTAAATTACGTAGATGCAGCACTAGCTACCTCCGACGAGACGATAAAAAATATCCATATAACAAACAAAGGATATACGTCGTACATACTGCGCCATAACACACTGTACGTTTTCGTTGCTTGATTTTTAAGGAGAACGACTAAGTGAATGTTTTTAGTTAAAAGATGTTAGACAAGAGTTCGTCATTAATCTAGCAAATCATGGATATCTTAGAGTTAGACTTGACTTATTTTCTAACAAGATAAGAATGTACAGTTCAGAAATCAATACTCAAACAAAATAAAAACAGTAAACATCGTAGGTTCTTCATAATTAACCAGGTATTATATTTTTTCATAACAAGGACAAAGTGCTATCCCTTAGCCAGTCCTCAAGCCGTCTTAATAAACTAAAACGACCTCTCTTTTGACATCAATTCCCAAAATTGCCGTCTCAGAGTCAGATTAAAATAATTATGTCTCGGTAAAGCGTTACGTGCCGGTAAATATTCATAATTTATTTAGAAACATGGGGGGTCTTGCAAGCCCGCGCAGTTTACTTCACTCCACCGACGCTACATCGTCTCAGCCACTTTATGTTAAGAAAATTTCATTTTATAAGCCCTGTGTTCCCCAAAATGTAGGTCTAATTCGCTTAGGCGACGTTTTGTTGCGAATTTTAAGGAATTATTTGAAATATACATTTTTATTCCGCAAGAAAAGAAACTCTCAGATGTGATTAACTTTGCGGATTTTCTTCCGAGTTTGCTCTGAAGCCATCAAAGTCAAATAAAACTTTCGTTTCTTGCTTATATTAGAATTAGTTTCTGATCGGATTTCGGTGGTGTCTGAGGAATTCATGGCTAAAGTTACGTGGTTTGTTTAAATGTAATACGAACGAATCCGGAGCGGTACCTAAGGTTTAGTTTAACTTAGGATTGACAGATAAATTAAAAAGTTAGAAAGTGATCAAAGTAAGTTAATGAGAATAGCCAATGTTCAAGTCACTAATCGTCAACGTCACATTATAATTGTTTCAACGCTACTATTTTACCCTCTTAGTATTTCACTACGCTATGCTAATTTGGGTAAGTCCACCCCACTTAATTATTATCGAGAATATATTTTGTCTTTACAAAGTATAATAGGCAATATGGTCCAATCTGCAAAACGAGGACGCGGCATCCGGTTGAAACGACAGCAGGTCCCAAGGAGCGCTCTAACTTGGATTTATATCGTGCAGGAAGCTCCGTTAAAAGTGGGCCGGAAATCGCATCAAGACGCCTTTGCGGCCACTCGCCGACCGCCCGCTGAGAGAATTTATACTCGAACATACTTCAACACGCAGACGAGTAATTCGGAATATAAAACACGTTTGTGTTGTACATTTATTGGAGTGTTCCTTACAGTCGCGAGCATTCCGGTCCAGCGGTTGCGACCCGGCCTCACCTTTACCCTTTATTCCAATAGTTCGATTTACCTGTCTCCCGATGGTTGTACTTCCCTCTAATACGGCGGCCGATCTAAATTCATATGACCGGGAAAACATTTTTGTCCGGAATACTTTCCCCCGGCTGCTCCACGGCCACGGCTGCGAGTGCGACCGCCTCTGTTCGTTTGAGACACAATTGCGCGTGTTTGCATTTTTATCTACTTGTTTTCGTGGGGTGAATATGAATGCAGCCTTTGTTTGGACTATGCAAAGGTAAATATTAATATTGCATTTGTATTGTCTTCGATGGACCATATTTTCAGGTTTTGACGCTGGATATAAGCGACCAATAATGTAGTATCGTATTTGTATCGTACGAGTATATCGTTTTTCCTGAGTTAATACAAATAAGTCGGGTTCGCGTTTTAAATCTCATGTTATTACGTATTATTTATTCAGTTTCATACAGATATTCCTGACCGTTCATTTTATTTATTCACATTGAGCTTGGGTACGTGTTAAGCAAGTTTATTGTGGGTTCATATTTAATAATAAAAAGTTAGAATATTCGAGTACTATGTTACTTAGACAAAGAGTAGAACTCAGTGTTTTCCTCTGTGACTTTATATTCTTTGCGTCAATTTCTTAGCTACACATTTTTATTGTATGAAGTAAAGAGTTCTTCCTATCCCTTCCCGGAAGTGATGTAAGCAACTACTTTTATATAACGAGATTTAGATACTTACTAGCTGATGCCCGCGGCTTCAGCCGCTTGACAAATTACTATAATAAAACCTTCCTCTTGAATCACTCTATCTATTAAAAAACCCGCATCAAAATCTGTTACGTAGTTTTAAAGATCTAAGCATACCTAGGGACAGCAGGCGCGGCCCCAGCCTTTGTTTTATTGCTTGAACAAATAAACCGGATATTTTTCTACACTAATAATTAGAGACCGGATAATATGCAACATAAAAAGCTTGAAATATGCATGCAAATATGCATGAAAAATGCCTAAAATATGCACGAAAACTGACAGAATATGCAACATTAAATGAGTTTTTTTTGTTTTGTAAATATTATTCCTTTAGATTTAAGTATTTTGTTAGTAAATACTTGTCTTATTTATGTTTTACTTTATTATGTATGTATCTTTTTAATTTATTGTTATTTGATAAAATAAAAAAACTATTAAGTTTTATATTTTTTATTAAAAAATCAGCATACATTTATAGAAAACTATCCATTGATAGATGTTAATCGATACAGTAGACATTATTTAATATTTTTGTAAACATTAACAATCAAGTATTGTTCCAAATGTTCAGTGGTAAGATTATGTCTTCGATCATTCAAAATATTTTTATAGGTCGAAAATGATCGCTCCACATCTACTGAGGTAACTGGGCAGAATTTGAACTTGGGTGCTATGTTAGCGCTTATATTTTCTGGCAAAACTTCCGTCGGTCCATTAATAAAGCTATCAATTTGAGTGCGCTACGCTCGAAAAATACCTACCTACTGTAAATTATAGCAATAATATGCATCATCACTAGATATTAGTAAAAATATGCTATTAGCCTTGAAAATCGCTTAAATATGCAAATGCATATGCAAATATGCAAATGCATATTATCCGGTCTCTACTAATAATATTATAAAGAGGAAAGATTTGTGTTTGTGTGTGTGTGTATGTTTGTAATAAATAAACTCAAAAACTACTGCGACGATTTCAAAAATTCTTTCACCATTAGAAACCTACATTGACCCTGAGTAACATAGGCTATTATTTTATCCCCGTACTCCCACGGGAACTACGCGGGTGAAACCGTGTGACGTCCGCTAGTCACAAATAAAACGCCAGTAGGTGTACAATGAAGCCCAGTTTTGATTTATCATGAATTTAAAAGGTTCAGTTTTACAATTTCTTATGATAATCATAAGAAAAATGTACATGAGATAAACAAAAAAATATTATAAGCATCATCGCTACTAAATCACGTACAAACACCGAAAATCTGCAAAGCCATCTTTTAACAAACTTCCAAAAAACTCCAATAAAAAAGTCGTACAAACGGCACTTAATTTTTCATCTCGTCTGTGTTGTTGAGGTGGAAAACAGCTTAAACAGTAGAACAGAGAAGTGCGATATAGTGGTGGTCATAAAATTGTAGTAGTCGGTAATTAACACGTACCACGTCATAAGGAAAGAGTATCGCACTCAATATGAGCCGTTCGTCTAGTCGTATTCTTGTCAAAGAGTAGTTAGAGGAACGAATAGATGTGGCTTTGTTTTTTCCTGATTTTTTTACTAACAAAACGAATATGGCTTCCAATACTGTATATTTCGTGCACCACAAATTTTTGGCCACATATTTGTGTCGTTGGCGTGCAGGGCATGCGCTTGCTTGTCACGTATATGTGACAATGGTGTTCATAAGGCGTTCGTAAGGATGAATTCATAATTCTACTTCATTACTCTTTGATTTTTAGGATTTTAGAAAATAGTACTAAGTTTATATGATACAGTTGAGAAGTGTATGTTTCAATAAAAATTCCACAGTTACGGCTAAAATAAAAAATATAATAAGAGACAATATACTGCTCTTGCAATTCTTACTTATTTATCCTTCCCACAAAGTCCATTTCATCCAGCACTTTGTGTCACAAAGCTCACTCTAAACTAGCAGAACAAAGTAGTATCGTGTCTACGTCGTCAGTAGTGATCACGTTAGCAGCTCGAGCCACGTCACGTTCCGCCGCGCTCGTCTCATGCAAGTAATCATAATATCATAAAACTTTTGCACTTCGCCGAAAACCTCGCAGATCTTCCCCGACATGACTTCTCTAAGGGTAATCAGAACTTAATGAAAAGTGCGCCCGGCCGTCAGTCGAGACGTTACCCAAAATTTTAGGGGTCACGTAAAATATTAAAGCGACGAAATGAAGTGGCCAGAGATTCATTGCTTTTCCTTGTTTTTATTATTCGTAAATAAGACGGCCCCAAACACGTTTGTGTGTTCATAACATAAAACTGTGCTGCAGTAAACTTGCTCCTCAAGAACGGCTCCACTCGTAAATGTTGCTTAACTAGCAACAAATGTTCCTATATAGTATATTATGTGGGTATCAAGTTTTTTGGCTATGAAAATGTTTTCTAAAAACAACATTCAAGAAAAAAATAAAATACTGCTTTCTACAACGTTCTCCTGATTATTTTTAACAGCATGATTACAGCCTGAACAACGCTAGAAACCACAGTAAAAGGTTTTCTAGATGTTAATATAATAAATATAAAGCTTAGTAGTAGAAGCGCCATTGCCCCAAGAATTGGCAATATTCATGGTAAAAAGAGATCTATTCTGATCTACAATTAGCGCTATTCTATGTATCGCTCTTCTTTACTCTCTATTCTAATTTATTATTACGGGCTCTCTACAATATACTGCATCCTCAACGTCTTATCCAAAATACACAACGCTATTAAAACAACGGTATCAATAAACAAAAATTAATCTACACGATTTATTTTCCACCCAGTACTCACGACCCGTCAATAAAGATCTATTTACCATGTATCTAATAACATACATCGGCCGTGAAATTCATGTAAAGCTTGCGGTGTAACGTTGCTGTAACGTGTTACCGGATAAAGGTGTGAAGAAAATACTCCGACGTAAATATACGAAATATTTGCATCGAGTCGCCTAGGGCTGGGAAAATATTTTGTCGATTGGTGGAGGATATTTTCAATAAAATGTAGTTTTGGGAGTAAAATCTGGGCAAATTTCACCAACGAAACTGAATACGATGAGCACATTTAAACTGCGTTCAAGGGCGTTTAGTGTCATAAGTGCTATTGACATTGATTGCCCATGAATCTTATTAAATAATACATATATATGACTTGATCCTGCATAGACGAACCATTTAATTATGGCCCATTTGACGCAAATTCAAGTCAAACAATAATGTAATAAATAGTTCACTCGTTTGTGGAGCGGTTTAATTTAATTGAACATAGTTGGCACTTAACCAATACCTTGAAAAAACACTCACAATAATATTAACCTTTAAACTATAGTTTTGTTTTAAAGGAAATATTTTCAAACAAATATTAACAAAAAATATTGCTACGCTTTGACGTCGTAGCGGCCGCCTACGCATGCAGCTACGTGGTCGTAGCACTCTGACTCAATTAAACGCCTACGCAGCTACAAATAAACTTGTGCTTATCGTATATTGTATCCATGTTGTAAGCAGTGCGCACGTGTAAGTATACTATTATAGGTTTCATTAAATAAAAAGAACATTATTATAATATCTGTTTGTAAATATTTGATTTCTAATTAATTGATAATTCTAATGCTTGCTGACTTTGTATTTATCCTTCACATTTTGTACTATATTTTTATTTTGACAACTGTAATATTGCTGACATTCTATTTTATGAGTTTTGTTGATTTAACCAGTGACACCATTTTATATGTTATGCCTTTCGGCGGAACATAGGATGGACCAAACATTGTAATGGATAAAATCACTGTTCCTTATGTTCACAAAATTAATAAAATTAAATGAATGTATGAATCATGTAACATCGTGTATTGACATAATTCAGATTTTTATGCAGCTGCAGTTTTTTACAGCTGACATTTTGTGTAATGTAATAAAAAAAAAATTATTTGGTGATTTCAATTATTTAGTGAATTAAATTGTATTGTTATTTATTGATTAATTGTTTTGATTTAATTTAATTTATGTTATTTGAAATACATTTTGTATGCCTACCGGCGGGACATAGTTTCTAAATTTTATGTATTTTTACCACCTATTTTTTACTTATGTTCACCTCATAAAGGAATTTGATTTTAAATATACTTTACCACCACCACCTGCCCATTGCCTGCCCACCACCTACCCACCACCTACCTACCACCTACCTACCACCTAGCCTTCAGAAACCTTCCTTCGCGTATGTAGAAGAACTGTCCAAAATTCTATCAAAATAGGTTCAGTAGTTAGGGGTCTATAGGGTACGACAGACGAACTGATGTTTTCCTTTGCCGTTTTACCATGCAAAGCTCATATTTTCAAAGACTGGCAATTTTTTTTGTTTTCTTTCTATTCAGACTAAAAAACAAGCCATTGTAGGCCGTATCTACTTGATATATCGTATGTATGGTAATAAGACTAGCTCGTATAGCAATAACCTATTTCTTTGCCTAAGTAATAAGAAGTTGTTAGTCTAGTCAGCGAGCACAATTTATTTTTCTTGCTTATGAGCTAGAAAAAGGAGAAGATTTATCTAAGTAAAATTCCACAAAGTAGGGTGATTTCTATATTATACAATCAGCTCTTAACATACCTTTAAAACAACCCTTAGAACTCTAGCACGGCGTATTTTAAACGCGCAGACGACGCGCATTTCAGGAACGCGCTTTTTCTCATGCCAATTTTTGCGTTTTTGTAGATTCAAACGCGCGTAAAACGCGATACAAACGCGCGTGTGAAGCGCGTTCGAAAGTCGTTTGAAGAGCGTACAAAGGGTCAAAACCAGCGTAAGCAGTGTTGTCTAAACCGACGCCATTGTACAACAGACGAGGAGTCTCTGACCAAACCGCGGAAGCTGCGAGCGACTACAGCACGTCTGTATCTGCGCGTATAGGTACTACTTGCAGTAGACGCGTGTTTTACGATCGCCCCGTGTGCTTAGTTTACAAGGTTGCATTTAAATCTCATTTGAAGCGCGTGTACGCGCGTCATCTGCGCGTTTAAAATACGGTAAATACGGTATGCTAATGCCCCCCGATAGATAAAATTACATACTAAGTTGGAAATAACTGAAATGCCTGCCTCGTTGGTCTAGTGGTCACAAACGCTACTGCCCTGGGTCCTGGGGTCAATTCCCAGGTCGGGCAAAGTGTTATTGGGTTTTCCATCAGAAATGTCTCAGTAACAGCCTCGGAGTCTGGATATGTGCCCGGTTGATGGTAATAGGCTAGCCCTCTATTACAAGGGACTTAAACATAACTGGCAAATCTAAGGTGTACTATTAAGTACACCTCTGCCTCATCCTTCAGCGATTACAGGCGTGATGTTATGTTGTTATATTAGAAATCAATCGATCGTTCCTAACTAGAAATTACTTTAAAGTTCCGAGAATTAAAGCAGAAAATGATGAAAACAATACCTTTTAACATAACCGAGAGTGAATTTACTCAGAGGTATTACATTTATGAAGAAAAATACGTTGTTATTTTAATGGATAAAAAGTAAGCCTTGCAATACGCTTTTTATAATCAGCTTATAATGTTCTGTGTACTGTTGGGACACACGCCTCCTGTTTACGAGAGGGAGTGGGCTGTAACCACAGTTAAAATATACCTAGATAATGCAAAAGCACCTACTTCCCGTGCCCGGCTTAAGCTTAACGTGGCTACTGTCGCAGCGAGCTAATTTGTTTCAAATTAAATCATGTTTATTTGTAAGTAGGTTTTTAAAAACACTTAGTCTACATTTGACAGATTCTACTTTTGACATCATATTCTACATTTGACAGATCCTATATTTGACAGATTCTACAATCGACAGATTCTATATTTGACAGATTCTATGTTTGACCGATTCTACAATCGACAGATTCTTTGTTTGACAGATTTTGAATAAGTTATTAATTAACAGGCAACAATCATTTTTATCATATTTATACTACTATTACTATACGGCAGAGTTAGCCGTGTGGTATCCGGCAGAGTTAGCCGTGTGGTATCCGGCAGAGTAGAATAGAACCAACCCATTACAATCACGGGTGTCGTATAAGGCGACTAATGTCTAAGGCAGAACATCTTGCGCCTCCGTAGACCAGAGAATGGGCAAGAATTTTTTTTCCTTAGTTTTTCTTTTTTTTATAACAAATAAGTATATTTTTTGTTTTTTTTTAAAGAAAATTATTCATATCCAACTATTCCTGTAATTTTCTTTTTCCTTATTTTTTTTCTTTTTTTTTATTACAAATAAGTATAATTTTTCGTTTTTTTTTTTAATGTGATTGTTAAAATACTTATGTTACTTAGACTACAACTGCTTCTGTCAGTTTTATTTTTTATCTTTCCTGTTTTCTTTGTTTTTCCTTTTTAATTTTATTATTACCTTTTTATTTTAATTTTCTATGTTTACTTTTATTCTTTTTTTTTAATTACAAATAAACATCATTTTTCGTTTTTTAAGAAAATAATTCATATTCAACTGTGCCTGTTATTTTTATTTATTTTTACTTACTTTTTTTTCTTACAAATAAGTATAATTCTTCGTTTTTTTTTTCAATGTGATTTTTTAAATACCTAAGTTACTTAGACTACAACTGCTTGTGTAGTTTTATTTCTTATCCATACTTTTTCTCTTTTTTTTATTACAAATAAGCATGACTTTTCGTTTTTTTTTTTTTCAATGTAATTGTATAAATACCTATGTAACTAAGTTACAAAATAATAGTAGTATAAATATGATAAAAATGATTGTTGCCAGTTAATTAATAACTTATTCAAAATCTGTTAAACATAGAATCTGTCGATTGTAGAATCGGTCAAACATAGAATCTGTCGGTTGTAGAATCTGTCAAACATAGAATCTGTCGATTGTAGAATCTGTCAAATATAGAATCTGTCAAATGTAGAATATGATGTCATAAGTAGAATCTGTCAAATGTAGACTAAACGGTAATTTTTTAAAAACTAGTTTGTGCCAGTTTTTCGTACCTGACTACTTTGAGAATAAACAGCCGAAACAAACTCAGTGGTCATAGACTCTTTTGAAGTCCAGACATAATCTTGCTCAATTCACATGAGGACTATGCAGATTAGTGTCTGAGATAGTCTTTTGAAGAAAGAACCACACAGATTTGAGTGGACCTGTCCAGTCAGTGCAAGCATTTGTCAGTTATTGTGTAGCTCGACTTATAACACAAGGAGCTCAACGAAACGACGAACAATACCAAAGAAAGGACATTTGGGTAGGTCGCTTATAGTACTCAAACTGCCAGACATTCGTGGGGAAAAAAAAACATTCACAATAATTAAATAAAATTAATAATAATTTACAAAATGAATGTCAATAAAAAAACATCATTAAATGTCACAATAATAATAAGAAAAATACTTAACAAAATAAGGATTCATGTCAAATCAGTAAATGTCACCTAGAATAATAAAAAAGAAATGAATAAACAATAAAAAGCGAAGTCCGAAATTTCGACATTCACAGAGCAAATTTTATTGGAGTAGCTTAATCCCAAGCCTTTTTATCTTCGAGACAGTGATTTACAGCTATTTTTAATAACTTACTAACAGGTAACGGAAGGTTGCTATCCCATCTGTCTGTTTGACATTTAGCTTACGGTCCGTTAGAAACAAAACGTCACAATAAATATTTCTTTTTGTTTTCCCATGAATCAAGTGACAGGTAGGTGACGAGGATAGGATATTTCACGCTATCTTTGTTTATAGGACACCGATAGCTACGAAACGTAGGCATATTAAGTAACAGTTATACGTAAGTAAGTTATAGAAAACAGCCGTAAAACAACAACGTTACTACTCAAGAACTTAATTCTAGACATTAAAAGGACAACAATTTAGTAATTTTGTGTAGTAACTTATTAGTATAGTAACTAAATAGGGTTTATGACGTAATAGTAAAAACTTAAAAAAATTGCACGCATCACGCTTGGTTTTCATTTCACAGGGATCGTGATACTTGCATTTTTGTCCATGGGTAAATCTCCAAAAATGGCATATTTATTATGGATATCAATTTGCCAAAAAACGGCTGTCATTTGTAGATTTTTGTCAGTCGTTATACTGGTAATCAGTGGCAAAAAGTCTGACTACCAGTCTTACCAAGGGGTATCGTATTACCCAGTACTAACTGGGTTGTGGAGGTCAGATAGGCAGTCGCTCCATGTAAAATACTGATATTCAGCTGCATCCGGATAGACCGGAAGCCGACCCCAATATAGTTGGGAAAAGGCTAAGCAGACGCATGATGATGCATTATCTAGGTACAGCTACATATTTATATCTGTGGCTGTAAACTACCACCGGACCGGTTTGGTAGATGTCACAACATGTCTTTGATTTTTTGGTTCTAAGATTCCAGTTTTCCTGTGATGGTTTCCTTCACCCTTTTGAGAAAAGTAGTAGCAAAGGTTATTGGGTTTTTCCATCAGGAATTTCTCAGTAACAGCCACGGATTTTCGGTTGATGGCAATAAGGCCGCCCCCTAATAACATGGGACTACTACTACTACTACTACAACAACAGCCCATAACGTCCTCTGCTGGACATAAGCCTCTCCCATGATGGGAGGAATTTGCCGTAATCTCCAAGCTTGGCAGGCGGATTGGAGATCGCAGTGATGAAAGACTAACAGTAAACGCTGCTGCCCATTCTCAGGTCTACGGAGGCGCAAGGTGTTCTCGACTCTCTGCCTCAGACATTAGTCGCCTTATACGACACCCGTGAGTCTAATGGGTTGGTTCTATTCTACTCTGCCGGATACCACACGGCATTTCTGCCTTTCCTTTCGAGTATTACAGGCGTGATGTTATGTTATGGTGATGAAAGATATCGTGCGTAAGCCTTGAGCTAACAGGAAATTATGACATTTATCGACGAAAACTCTTGAAAATTTCCCCATACCTGCGGCCTGATGTGACAGCGGTAACACTGCGCTCCTTTATTTACGTCGTCGGTTCAAAATTGAAGCAAAAAAATTGGAATTATCCCTTTATTGTGTTATTGTTTGATGTTTGACTCCCGCCCCGTCTACTTAGGGCGATTCACTCGGAAAATGTGTATTGTCGCGCTCTGACGGAATCATTTGTCGGATTTGTAACGGTTCTGCATTTAAATGGCAATTTACTTTGAATTTTTGTGTCATTGGTTCGGGTTTGAATGTTGATATTGAAACGATTTTCAATTATGATCTGCTTTTGAATCGATATTTTAAAAACGTGTTTTAAACAACTATTGGTTTGAGTAAAAATAAAGTATCAGACCCTAGAGAGAGGGTTCAATCTAGGACCCATCTTAGACTTTGACTTGCATGCCGAGGTCTGCCCGACAAAAAAACTGACATAAACAAAATAAAGAAAAAATAAATCAAAATCAAAATCAAAGCATTTATTTCAAGTAAGCCAGTTACAGGCACTTTTGAATTGTCGAAACAAAGATGAAAATTAAATGTAGCTACAGTCCCAGTCACAAGACATAAAAACTGTGAAAGTACTGTAGTTGCCCATTCCCTAGCGTAGATCTCTATGGAGAAGAATGGGCAAGAAACTCCATGGACACTCTTTTAAATCAGAATATTGTTACAAAATCTTGGTTACATCATTCACGTTGAGATGGTATATTATGTGAGAACAATGCAGCAAGATGTGCACGGCAAAAGTGTCCACAGCAAAAAAAACACAAACAAAAAAAAAAATACAATTCAAAATAATTCATTCAAATAAGCCATGGCAACCAAGAGATGACCAGTCACAACTGACAGCGCCCGTTCACGGACATGACGCATGGATCAGCACCATTCAACTCAACCATTTTGAAGGGAACTAAATGATCCGACACATGCGCCACCATCAGCGAGACAATAGAGTGAGCATGACATACTCCAAACCGCCAGGGCACATTCAAGTCAAAAAAAGACGTAGTTTTCCAGTGAATGATAGCTTTCTAGTACATAGTACTCACACAATATGGGCTATGCATTTATATAATACTAAAGAGATTGATTCTATACAATGCAAAGATAGTTGTACAATCTTCAGCAGCTCCAACAATACAATTTAATGCTATCAATTTATGCGCCCCTGTCCATGTGGAGCAGGACCAGCATTGAGCCAAGCATTTTTATCATCGATATAATCGCTCAACTTGTAATATGCTTGCTTACATAGTGTGCGTTTAATGCATGTTTTAAATTTCGTCTCATTCAGTTCAAGAATACTTTGTGGAATTTTATTATAGCATCTCAAACAGTACCCCATGAAAGATGAGTCTACTTTAGCGAGTCTGAAACCTGGCTGAACTAGTTGGTCCCTATTTCTAGTACTGTAATTATGTCTGTCACCCCTTTTACCAAAAAGGTGCGGGTTTTTTCTGACGTACATTATGTTTTCGTAGATGTATTGACAATGTACCGTCATGATGCCAATATCCTTAAACAGTTCCCTTAGAGAATCGCGCCTACGAAGATTATATATGGCTCTGATGGCTCTTTTCTGCAGAATAAATATAGACTCAATATCAGCAGCCCGTCCCCACAGCAAAATGCCATAAGACATTATACTATGAAAGTAACTAAAATAAACCAGTCTAGCGGTATCTACATCAGTATACTGACGGATTTTTCTAATGGCAAAGGCTGCTGAACTTAGCCGCCCCGCAAGAGATGTCAAATGAGAACCCCATTGTAGCCTTGAATCAAGCGTAATCCCCAGGAAAACCGTTTTATCTACGAATTCAAGTTTCTCTTTATTCAATATTATATCACAATCACTACTTTTAACATTCGGTAAAGCAAATCTTATGCATTTGGTTTTTTTTTCATTTAATACCAAATTGTTTGCTGTGAACCAATTTTGGACCTGAAGTAGGGCATTATTCACGTCATCTAGATTTTGGGCCCGCCTATTTATCTTAAAAATTAGGGAAGTGTCATCAGCAAATAACACCATATTTTGAGGTTGGTTTTTCAGTAAATAGGGTAGATCATTTATATATACTAGAAAGAGGAAAGGACCCAATATTGAGCCTTGTGGAACCCCCATTTTTACTTTTAACCCCTGTGAATTAACACCATTTATTTGAACATGTTGTTGTCTATCATTCAAATAAGATTTTACCAAACTAAGTGCAAGTTTACCCAGTCCGTAATGCTCAAGTTTCAAAAGTAATGTGTCGTGATTTACGCAATCAAACGCTTTGGAGAGGTCACAAAAAATTCCTATGGCGTCTTGAGACTCTTCCCACGCAGTAAATATGTGCTTTAATAAGGTTACACCGGCGTCAGTTGTACAACGTCCCTTGGTGAAGCCATACTGTTGATCATGTAAGATTCTGTTGGTGTTAAAGTGATAGAGCATTTGATTAAGCATTACTTTTTCAAAAACCTTGCTAAAAACTGGTAACACGGATACAGGTCTATAATTATTAGTATCTTTACTGTCCCCGGATTTGAAAAGAGGTATGACTTTACTGTATTTCATTAAATCAGGGAAAACTCCTTGGTCTACACATAAATTAAAAATTAAAGCTAAGTAAGGGGCTATAGTCTCAAGTATGGATGTACAAACTTTGACAGACATTCCCCATAGATCTTCGGTTAGTTTGATCTTTATTTGACGGAAAGTTTTAATAACAATCATAGGGTTAATGTGTTTAAATTTAAATTCAACCAGGCAGCCAGACACATTCGCCTTTAATAAACCAATTGAGAGTTCAGGTGAGGAAATAAGAGCCTCCGTTGTTTTTTGTGGTATATCGGTAAAGAATTTTACAAATTCTTGAGCTACTTCCTGATTAGAGCTTTTAGGACCACATGCTGTATCTAATGTGTAGCTAGTGTTACGTATTTTCTTCCTGTTAGTCTCATTATTTATAACTTTCCAAACTGTCTTTATTTTATTTTCTGCTGTTTTGATCTTGTTGCTAATGTGCAGTGCTTTAGCAACCTTGCATGTATTTCTAAAAATGTTTGAATACTTAGCAACATACTTGTTAAAAGTTTCAGTGTTTATAAAAGGCCATAAAGCTCAAATAGTCTTTCCCTACTTTTTCTGATACCTCTAGTTGCCCAATCACTAAATATGAATTTAGGGCAAATACTTTTTGTCTTCTTTTCAAAAGTTTTATTGAATTCCGTGTGAACTATTGAAAAGAAACGATCATACAATTGATCTATATTAATATCATCAAGGCCCATAACGCTTAACTTGTTCTGTAGCAAAATATTATACCTATTTAATCTGCTAGAAGTTATAGGTCTAAATTTAATTTGAACTTTTTGCGATGGGGGTGTATTACACCTGAAGGTTACAGTTTGTCCACTATGGTCAGAGGGTAGACAATTTACTATTGCTTTATCTAAGTAATCACAATCGCAGAAAATATTATCTATACAAGTAGCAGAAGATGGAGTGACTCTAGTAGGTTCTGTAAAAGTGTTGGTCAAGTCAAATGACTTAAAAAGATTTAATAAGCGACTGCTATTTGCACATTCTTCTAAAATATTGATATTAAAATCACCACAAATAATTGTAGATTTATTACTGACTGCAAGTTTTGCCATCACATCTTCCATTATTGATTCAAACAAAGAAAAGTTTTGATAGTTTGGGGGTCTGTACACACACACAATTACATGCTTATCTAGCTCAACACAGGACAGTTCAACGCAATGTTCAACCGAGAGACCTACTATGTCATTACGTTGCTTATATTTAAAACAATTTCTTATTAATATTAGGGAACCTCCACGAAGCATAGTTTTACGGTTAAAGCAGCTACCCACCATATAGTTCTCATAATTGATAAGCATTTGGTAATCCTTAAGCCAATGTTCAGTAAAACATATAATGTCAAACTTACTATTTTCTAAAAACAATTCAATTTCTAATAATTTGGAAGAAATGCCTTGGATATTTTGGTGGAATAATTTCAAAGTGTTCTGCTGAGGCCCTTTTTTACTAACTAATTGAGTGCAAGAAGATACGTTGGTAGGATTAACAATATTGTTAATCGTACCTCCTGTTGTCTCATTTCCTAGTTTAAATTAATTTTTGGAGTGAGGCTGGAGACACCCGTACCATCCTCAGACAACAAGACCCTATCACTAATACTAATATACCCTAATTGAGAATTCTCCACGGTGACACATGGATCCTCCTCAGTACAATGTTTGTAAACATTTATAGCACTAGTGCTATATTCATTGAAAGTCACCTGTATATTAGTATTACTACTAATAGTCGCAGTGTTAATAATAGAACTAAACTTAGACATACTATTTATGTCTGTGTGAATATTATAAGCTAATAGCCGAGCTATTTTGTGTCTACATCTAATAGGTAGATACACCTTACCCCGTGTCGACTTCAGTTTACCAACAATAGTGTTGATATCCAGATATATAAGTCTGTCACTATAGTGACCTACTAAAAAATGTACATGGTTATTTAACATATGTATATAATTATTTTTTCTATTACCCAAATTTTCAAAAAATGGAAAACCACACAATATTATTTTGTTACAATTTAACTTTAAAATACAACAACAACCAACAACAACTACTACAAATAACTCAACTCATATATCTACTCACTCAGGAAAATATCAATGCCATTGCTAGTTTAGAAATATAAGGCAGTTCCAATCATTCTATAAATCTTGGACCAAATAACGGCAATCCACAAAGTCACTCCTATTTTAAAAAACCCTGACCGCTGTATTGCATTTTCTACCATGTAATTATCCTGCCATTTACTTTATAATTTCATAAGCAATTTATTTGCGTCATCTAGCCGTAATGTACAAAACCTTAAAATCAAGTACATTTACGTCCAAGGTTCGTCCTTGGCATATGACTTTTACACGTCTAATTACCATTCTGGTCCAATGAAAGAACCACTGTATTTACTTACACATTGCCAACTGATTCATCCAGACGTTTTAAAACTATATTAAGGAAACATACTGTAGCCGAGCGTAAATAGTTGTTTTTGTTATTGACAACATGAAGATGGAAGGCGCCACCATGAGGTGGGCTTAGCTGAAAAAAAAAAAAAATTGATGTACACCCATCCACTTTACGTATGGTGATGCAGCAGTGATTTAAAAAGGTTTATTTAAAAAAACCGGGGATTATGTTCGAATTATCGCACAAAATTTATTTGGCTTTTATAGAACAAACAAAAAAAAACATTCTTGACATTTTGGCAAATAAGAAAAATTACAATGTTGAACCTAAAATCTCAGGCTACAGTGTAACTAGATTCAGGATATTTTACGATTTGTCTCGTCGAGTACGTCTAATTAGTGACTTAACGCGTGTTGACTGGAGTTTGTACATAAACTGACACATATAACACTAGTTATCTCGGTTTTACGTCGCTTTTGTTATCTCCTCCATATACGTTACATGATAATGTTTATGAATACGGTCTACTCGACTTTGTTTAGAATTTTAATATAGTCATTGCTGTTTTTAGATACGCTTGAAAATGTGGAATTTACGAAACGCCTGTGCCCGCTACGTAAAGTCTACGAAACGCCTACGCCCGCTACGCGGTGTCTACGAAATGGCTACGCCTGCTACGCGGTGTCTACGAAATGCCTACGCCAGCTACGCGAAGTCCACGAAATGCCTACACCTGCTACCCGGAGTCTACGAAATGCCAACGCCCATTACGAGAAGACCTCGAAATGCCTACGGACCCTACGAATTGACTACACAGCCACGAATTGTTGTCAATTTGTAGAACAGCCTATGCATATACGACAAAAAGCCTCTGAAGCGTGCGTGCAGTTTACGATATGCTTGTGCAGCCTACGTGGAGCTTACTCTACAGAGTCATCACTATTCAGCTTTGGTTCTTTTGTTAGCATCCTACAACAAACAGTAAAAAACTACTCCTTCATGAGGCGTTAATTTGATCAACCTTTCAACAATGCTTTCACAAGGAAAGAAAGATCTCGCAAATAAGATACTCCAGAATGACATGAAGGATCTGAAAGTAAGAAACTAGCGAATGGATAGAGTACGCTAGACAAACGCGATGTTATCGGGACGAGTGGATCCCGACTGAGGCGCCTTTCACTCTTTTATGTAAGTTTCGTAAATATATACCGAATATCTCAAGGGTCGGCTGGTCTTTTAAAATATTTTAAAGGAATATTTTGAAAGAAATAAGTTTTATGATGAAAGTGCCTTTTGATATTGGCTTAAAGGACGTAGGTAAGTATGTATTTAGAGCGTTTTATTGAAGATGACGTCAACAATTTCGCTAAAATACTAATAAGTGTAGGTCAATAAGGACAAACAGTTGCTATGTAGCACTGGTTACCAAAAAATCATACATTTAAGCATTAAACAATGTTTGAATTTTTTTTAACAAGACAATCCTAGCTCGATGAAAAAATATATGGAATTTCTCTCACCTGCTAAAGTCCAGGTTAACAAAGTTTTGTTAAGGCTAATATGCGAGACGACAAAAAAATCTAATTAGTCCGTCAATAGATTTCCAAAAAATATTGGGCACATATTTTTTCCTTTGTTACGTAAACCAAAATTTACGAAATTATGACGCTTTACAAAATTCTCAATACGTCAGGCCTTGGTATAATTTCTAGCTAGTTCTGACGTCATGAGCCCCACTCCCGAGTTTTGATGCGTTTTATCTTTGTCAATATTCATTGATTTACAAAAACAAAAAATATGTGTCTATTATTTTCCAATACTCTAACTGATGGGCTAAATACATTTGCAATTTTTTGATACTGTCGTCCTTTTACCTAACTATGTTGGTGTCGGCTCTCAGTCTAACCAGATGCAGCTGAATATATATACCTACCAGAATTTCACAACGAACAACTACTGCCAATTTTTCACCTAGTAAAGTAAAGAACATTTAACGTTACCATAATTTTATGATTTTTAAAAGCATTGTATACTTACTACTCTTTATTTATTCTCAACAGTACAACGAAGTTTATTATCAGCGCTATATTGTATGCAGTAGACATGAATAAAATGCAAATCAAAATCATTAAACAACGTAGTATAGTGATCGTAAATAGCTGACAATTGTGCCTCACGTATTCAATTAGCAAGGTACGTGATGCTGGAAAATGTGGAAATATAAAGCATTTTAATAATCACAGAAGAAATTAATGTTTTTGCAGTACGCGCGTTAAATGGACGCGTGCGATGAAATATGTGCTGGCAATTTCGTTATTGTGAATCGTGTACCTACTGTAGATTTGATCCGTGTTCGAATCTGAAACAAGGGTTATTTTCTAGTGGCAACTGTATTCTGTGATATAAGCAAATATCTCATCATTTCGTATACTTATAAAGCTCTATTCTTTTCTTAATCAGGTGACCAGCCTTGTCCATTTTTAAGGCTCGGCAAAACATCAAGTTTTCCTTAATATGTTTATTAAAAACGTAATAGAATCATAAATGTTTTGTAAAAAAAATCTCTGTTACGCTGAAAATCATATCAAAATCCGTTGTGTCATTTAGATGAACAAAGTGGCTACAAAACAGTGACAAAAAAAAACTATCAACTTTCATTTATAACATGTGGAAGATATATAATATTTAAAATATATACACTGGAAAACCTAAAGAATTATTAAGTACTAGCTGTTGCCCGCGGCTTCGCCCGCGTAAATTTCGGTAACTGTCCCACTGAATCATACTAAAGGGATAAATAGTGTCCTACATGTGAATCCAGGTTATAAACTATCGATGTGCCAAATTTCATAATCATCACAACCACCATCACTGTCACAACCACCATTATTATCACAATCACCATCACTATCAAAACCAACATCAATATCACAATCATTATCACAATCACCATCACTATTTCAGTCACCATCACCATCACAAACACCAACACAATCACCATCACAATCACAGTCACCATCAATATCACCATCATTATCACAATCACCATCACAATCACCATCACAATCACCATCACAATCACCATCACAATCACCATCACAATCACAGTCACCATCAATATCACCATCATTATCACAATCACCATCACAATCACCATCACAATCACCATCACAATCACCATCACAATCACCATCACAATCACCATCATAATCACCATCACAATCACCATCACCATCACAATCACTATCAAAATCACCATCACAATCACAATCACCATAACAATCACCATCATCGTTATCTCAATCATTATCACAATCGCCATCACAATCGCCATCACAATCACCATCACAATCACCATCATCACAATCATTCACTATCACAATCACACTATCACAATCACCATCACCATCACAATCACAATCACCATCACAATCACCATCACAATCACCATCACGATCACCATCACGATCACCATCACAATCACCATCAATGTTGAATGATCACAACCGTTTCAAGGTTCCATCTATCTCTATACCAAAATTCATTTAGTAGGGATATACGATACACAACTGCACTCTGCGTTTCCACCCGTATAATTCCGGGATCGGGATCGGGATCTGGATAAAAAGTACCCTATGTCCTTTCCCAAGGTTCCATCTATCTCTATACCAAAATTCATCAAAATCGGTTCAGCGGTTTAGGCGTGAAAAGGTAACAGACAGACAGAGTTACTTTCGCATTTATAATATTATAATATAATATAATATAATATAATAATATATAATATAATATAATATATATAAGTAGGGATAGTAGGGATGTTAGTCTTAATATGAATTATTAAATTCCAATCATGCCACAGTTAGTTGTAATGTTGGGACCTAATATCATTTTAATTAGCTGAAATCAAATGTTAGTCTCACTTATTCAACAAACGGAACAGTTCAGGTAAAGAAGAAATGAAAATTGTTTAACCACTATGTATGAATATACATTTAACTGTCTCGTTGGTGTGGTGGTCGCTAGCTCGCCTGCTGAGCATGAGGTAGTGGGCTCGATTCCCAGGTCGGGCAAAGTGCTATGGGGTTTTTCCATCAGGAATTTCTCAGTAGCAGCCGCGGAGTCTGGATTCATGCCCAGTTGATGGCACTTATTACATAGGACTTCAAACATAACTGGCAAATGTGGGTGTACTACTAGGTACATCTCCGCCTAACCTTACGAGGATTATAGGCTTGATGTGGTGTTATGTAAAGTTTTTTAAAACCTTAGAACTAGTGTAACAATAGTTATTTATGCAACTGTTGTATAATATGGGGTATTAAAACAAGAATGTGGGATTGGTGATAATAGTATCACATGAGTGTTTTAATACCTAATTATGTACAGTTGCATACAAGACTTTATATACATCCATGATATGAATCCTCCATAAAAATATCTGAAACAGTTAGCTTATAGCACATCTTCAGAAAATGATGTACTGCTCTTTGATATTTTCCAATTCATAAAATCTTGGTACGCCTTTTCATATTGTTTTCTCGACTTTTCTGGTAATAAGTAATTGGTTAGAAATGTCCTTTGCGGCATTACAAATATCTGGTGGTGTGTTATCAAAGCTTATATCACTCATTTTTGTAAACAACAAAGTACTTAATGCAATACAAATATCCAAATATCGAACAAAAATGGCGGGATACGACGTGAATTCCAATTAACCTATAAGTTGTTTTTTTTTATTACGGTGCTGTGGTAGTGAAACGCACGTGCATGACAATGTTCTTTTTTTAAATTAGTTGCATAATGAAATATAGTACAACATTATAACACCCGTTTGGATGATATTATGGTTACTATGACACTAGTCGTTTTAATGTTGGCAATAAGTTAACTGTTTCAGATACTTTTAAAGAGGATTTGTAGCATGGGTGTAGATAAAAACACACACACTACCTGCCACGCCAAGTATCGTCTACCCCAGCCTCCCAGGCAGATACCCGTCACGAACTTCGTCCCAGACTATAAGGCTATGTACCTACCCATTTGCGTTATACCCGTAACAATAAGGCTAGGTAACGATGCCTTAAAACTGTAACACAATACACGTGCCAGAGAAAATGGCGATTATAAACAAAAGCCTAATTAACTGGTTCGTTTAATATCTCGCTATTATATTACGAATATCGGGTGTACTAATTTGTTAGCAGGTTTTATTTTACTTAACCGTCGTAGTTAATGATAAAGGTGTTAGGGTGACATCCAAGTTTACGATGCCTGAAGAGCAAGTAACGATCGTTAGATTACAACAGCACCATTTTAATCTGAACAAATACATATTTCAGTGGAAAGAATCGACTTGCTTCTTCTTCAACGGACATCATCATCATCATCATCCTATTAATGTTCCCACTGCTGGGACACAGGCCTCCTCTCTATGAGAGGGAATGGGCACCACACGGGCCCAGTGGGGATTGGCAGATACCACATGTCTTCGAATTTTTTGGTTCTAGGACACGCCGGTTTCCTCACGATGTTTTCCTTCACCGTTTTGAGACCAGTGGTGATGAAATAAATTACACAAAGTAATGCGCCTGTCTGGGTTCGAACCCACGACTTACTGTTCGTAAGTCGGGGCTGCCACCACTGGGCCACCACTGCTTCAACGGACATTGGAATTTAATTATTTTGTTAAATTAGAATCATTGTTATTGTCACAAAATTTTCATGCCGAATTTACATAGTTGGCCGAATATAAAGAACAATTGTGTATTTGTTATAAAATCTGTAAAATACCGTACTTCAGGCAAATAAATGAATCTATCTATCTATCTAACTTCGTGTCGATAATTTCCATAGTTATTAAATTAAATCACATCGACAGTGTTGGCAGTGGCTTCGGATGGGTCCCTTAGAGTGCAAGTGGAGTTGCACAAAGAGCAGCTGTTCAGGTGGAGATTTATAGATGACTCTGCCCTGGAGTGCAAATGTGGTGTTGCCCCACAAACGATGGGCTACTTGATATCGTGTTCTCCATGTCCTGTTGCTTGCACATTACAGGACTTATGGGCGCTACTGAAAGTGCTGAAGTAAATTTTGGGCTGACTCAATTTAAATTTTCATCGACACGCTTAGAGGAAAGAGGTAGGTCATGGTTTCTCGACTTGAAAAGATCAGTTTACTAGGATTATGACTAGACAAAGATAACAACATTAACGGAGATGATCCATCATCATCATCTGCCTAGCCATTTCCCAACTATGTTGGGGTCGGCTTCCAGTCTAACCGGATGCAGCTGAATACCAGTATTTTACATGGAGCGACACAACCAAGTTAGTACTGAGTAATACGATACCTCTTGGTAAGACTGGTTGTCAAACTTTTGGGCCACTGACTACCTGTAACGACTGTCAAAGATCTACAAATGACAGCCGGGACCAACAGCTTAACGTGCTTTCCGAGGCACGGAGGAAACTCGGTTTGTAAGGGTGGTCACCCATCTACAGACCAATCTAGGCAAACACGGCTTAACCTAAAGATCGACCCGTGTGTCTATTATTATTTAGCCAAGAGCTCCTCCTTCTCCATTAACGGATCCAACAAATGTAAAAATACACATTCCATACAATGCAAGGATATAGCTTGCAAGTCACTGTGCCATTGCATTCAGACTATAAACTTCCCACTACTGGGACACAGGTGCCCTCTCTGTATAACAATTTAAAATTCTCTGTCGTTAAAAAAACACCGTTTAACGTATGTACTACGTCACGCACAATGGTCCACTTCAAGGACTAAGTGCGGAAACCTAAACCCTATGATAGATAGATAGATAGATATGTACTACGTACATAAAGGTGTCTAGAAACATTCGATATCATTATAAATATCACTCATACAGTACTGTATTTTCATCCCATTGTTATCGGACTTTGCTGGTATTTTTAAGTAAAAATCATGAAAGTGCATTAGTCGAGACGGTTTGACAGCTTCACACAAGCAGGGCTTATTTCAGGCTTGTTCCGTTGCTTTATGAATTTTGATATAGTCTATAATTAGTAGTGACGTTTATAGGAGGTTATGACAAAGGTTTACTGTGAGGTTTCCTGTTCTATTTTACGTTAACTAGACCATACCACAGATAATATAATCTTCGTTCTTATAAACTTTGACCATACCTACCAGAGAGCAGCGGTGGCTCAGTGGTGGCGGCCCCGACTTACGAACAGTAAGTCGTGGGTTCGAACCCAGACAGGCGCATTACTTTGTGTAATTTATTTCTTCACTGCTGCTCTCAAAACGGTGAAGGAAAACATCGTGAGGAAACCGGCATGTCCTAGAACCAAAAAATTCGAAGACATGTGACATCTACCAATCCGCACTGGGCCCGCGTGGTGGATTATAGCCCATTCCCTCTCATAGAGAGGAGGCCTGTGTCCCAGCAGTGGGAACATTAATAGGCTGATGATGAAGATACCTACGTATTTGATTGTCTGCCTTGCCTCAAATTAACATTTACAGCACTTTCACTCAGGAGTCTTAAGGACCTCTTATAGAAGGTTGATATTATCGAAAATATTTTTTTAAAAAAGCAGTGATATAGTCGAGTGCAATTAGACAATAAGGTGGAGCACAGTTTATAGTGGTCGGATTTTCGTGGGACTTTTTTTATTGAGTTCCTAGAGGGGTGGAGAAGAAAGTTAAAAAATAAATTTCGACGCTCGCAATTTTTTTTTTTTTTTTTTTAATATTCATTGAATTTTTTTTTTTCGTTTATGAATAACTTCGAATTCGGCGAATTCATATTGTAGCGTAATAGTGTGACCTACGTACATCCATTAAACGCTAATTTGGTCTGTTTCCTTGTTCATTGTTGCCGATTTAATGTATATTTCAAGTATTTTTGAAAATTTCCTATTTTCTGCAATTATTTCTAAAATATCGAATTTCAAGACTTAGATTTCTTTTCAAATTGGTAACTGATGCTTTTTCACAGATAACTGGATCAGAAAGTATTAATGAATACCACTTTCATGAGTGCAGTGACTTAAAATTCATTCGGAAATGTTAGAAAATCGTGTATGTTAATGAAAGCATTTTTTTTCCAAATACTGCTATGAAACTCAATGTGCAAATTATTGTCATAATCCTCATTTTATAAGCTATCTAACGAGGTATAATAACTAGATAAATATTTAAGGATACTTGTTAAATATTGGTTACTGCTGAAAAAGTAAATCATGACAAAAAGGCCTCTATCGCTAAGAAGTGGGAGTGGTATCGGTATCGGTATTGATATTAAATTGCGCGCAGAGACCTAAGCTTGCAATTTATCTCAGATAGAAATCGTGAGAAACGGTTACGTTACAATTACGATAATTTTTGTAAATTTACCAGCGGCCCCATTACACCTTTGTCAGCAATAATCAACCTTTATCGAGTACCACCAATTTTTATTTTTAGTTTTTGTTATATATGGATAGCAGACATAATAAGGATATTTTGAGGATAATATTTACGTTGACCGTCATAGAAATATTTTGAGAAAAATGGCCTTCTTTACTTTTATATAGACGATTTCCTGATAATTGTGAACACTTTTTTAGTCACTTTACTCGTAAACACTTCTTGAATATTTTTACATCCAATTATCTGCGAAAAAGTATCAGTTAAAAATTTCAAAAGAAATCTTGGTCTTAAAATTCAAATTTTAAAAATAATTGTAGAAAATAGGACATTTTCAAAAATACTTGAATTATTGCATTAAATCGACTACAATGTACAAAGAAACAGACTAAATTAGCATTTAATGGATGCACGTAGGTCACACTATTACGCTACAATATGAATTCGTCGAATTTGAAGTTATTCATAAACGAAAAAAAAATATTTCAATGAAAATTCAAAAAAAAAAAAAAAGTCGCGAGCGGCGAAATTTTTTTTTTTACTTTCTTCTCCACTCTTCCAGGAACTCAATAAAAAAAGTCCCATGAAAATCGGACCACTATAAACTTCGTTCCACCTTTTGGGTATTTTATGTCTAATTGCACTCGACTAATAGCATAGAGGTGTGATAGTCGTCGGGCTGCCAAGTGATAGACACGAGTTCGAACCCATGCACACCCATCTCAGATTTTTCGGATTCATGTGCGTATTGTACAATTACCACTAGCTTCAGTGAAGGAAAACATCGTGAAGAAACCAAACATGCCTGAGGGATAATTCTCGACGGCATGTAAAGCCAAGTCAGTGGCCCATCGGTGGCATGAAAACTCTGACACTAAGTTAGGAACAAACACACGAAAAAAGAGAGAAGATCGATAAATTGGGTCGGGAGGCTTCTGGGACCAGGACCGCGGTCCCGGATTCCCCTAAATATTTTTGAGTGGTATTTTAGGACCACAAGAAAAAAAAAGTTAGAGTACAGTAAGCTGAAATAATAAACAACAATTACATGAATTTATTATTGAAGTGAAACTTCTCTAAAGACAGAAAAAAAAAAACTTTCTCTACTTGTATCAAAATGTACATTCATGGCAAATTCTGATTTTGATAATTGGCCAAGTTTTAAAAACGCCAGAATATTCTCTTACCTTCTAGGAAACTTTCACCTTGCCACGACATTCGCACTAAACAACACCGCGGTGAAGGTCAGAGCAACTCTAGAGAAAATAAAATTTCATTGCTTCTGACATATCTCATCGTTGAAATATTGAACAGCGTAAATAGCTGCCATTAAGATGAAAGTACAGAGACACAGTCGAAAATGTCTCATAATTCTTAATACTAGTGTAATTTTATTATAGGGTTGAGATGAAAAACCCAGCCATGATTCCAGCGTAATGCAATAAAGCAGTTCTTAGTTGTTACTCTGAAAACAATTTAAACTGAGTTATTCCTCTTTGCTGGCAATAAGTCCGGGGCCTTACATGGCGTATAATGGTATGACACGACAAACAGCTTTAAGTGTGTAAACTATGGCACGTGACGTCAGCCAAGCGCAGTATGAGGGAGTTTATAGTGGAGCCTAGCCTCCCAGCGTAGCCTGCTAGGTCCGGAAGCAAACCAACGACCCCTCCCGACCGCCCGCCGCCGCCGCCACGCTACGCGTCTACGCGCTCTCAAATATTTTTATGTGCACTTACGCAATATGCATTTTTCCCCAACTGGAAAATTTATTGTAACGACTCGAACGCCTATTAAATTTCGGATTTTATGTTGTTTACCCAAATCTTTAGTTGCTTACTTGGATTTTAGTGAACATTGCGAACTTTTTATTCACTTATTCTTCAAAATAATATGTCAATCCAATCCATACTACAAAACCGAAAGTAAGTCCGTCTTTTCTCTTTACATTTAATTGCTAGCAAAATCTAGTAATATATAACTGGGCACACAGTAGCCAGTCACTGAACATGATATGAGTTTAAAATCAGTCCCTCGCGCCGCCAGCGCTGACGTCAAGCCGTTTCGGCTAATAACTGTCTATGCATAAATAACGACTAAGTAATGAACCGTACTAAAATTACCCACATGAAACACACACGTCATTATGGAACAAAGACTTCTGAAGCTGCTCTATGAATGCCTCTGCTTACAACAATACATGTTTTATAAGTAAATCCAGTGTATTTTTCTCCTCATCTATACTATAATAATAATATAATAATCTATACTAATAATAATATTATAAAGAGGTAACATTTGTTTGTAAGTTTGTATGTTTGTAAGTTTGTATGTAGGGGGTAATCTCCGGAAGTAAAGAACCAATTTTAAAAATTGTTTCACTGGTAGAAAGTTACATTATTCGTGAGTGCTATAGGCTATATTTTATTCCCGTACTCCCACGGAAACGGGAACTACGCGGGTGAAACCGCGGGACGTCAGCTAGTTTTATTATAAACTAGCACTTTGCCCTCGACTTAGTCCGCAAAAATTGTGATAGCTCGGCTAATTTGATAGCCTATATTAATTACTTCCTGATAATTTAGCTTTCTATTGATGAAGAAATAGTTAAAATCGGTCACGGAGTTTCGGAGTTTATTAATTACCAACATACAAATATGTCTTCTTTATAATATTAGTATAGTATGACTGTAGGATTACCAATACAAGAAGTCCTGAAAGAAAGTAAGCAGAGTGGAGCGGAGATCTTGTTTTTTTTTGTATTGTTGATATAAAAGTAACTATGAAATTCGTACTTTTCCATAACTTGTTAATAACTAATCGTAACCCAAAATTCCTTTCTAAAACTCAATTTTGCGAACCAATGAAACTGATAATTGTGAACATTTCAACATTACCAATTGATCACTCTCATCTATCAACAAAGGAAATATCAGTGCCACATAACAAAGCCATCAACGCAAATGACCAGAACTAAATTCTCATAAAGATATATTGTATTAACTGTATTAAGTTAGACAATTACTAGCGCGCGATATGGAGGGACGATGGCGGGCAGGAGATTGGATGACGCACAACTCAATTGTTATCAGACTCATGGATATCGATGTAACTATCCGGTAGTGACGTCATCGCACGTCACGGATACCACGCGTCACCATCCTCCCGGTGTAATTACGGAGAGCTGCCAAAAACACTGGAATAGCACCGAATAGCACACTGTATCATACCATACAATGCAGTTTTATTGACAAAACTGACCCATTTTATAAAACCTGCAGTTCACAAAGCTTTCAAAGATATTTTAACTATGTTTGTTGCAACGCTGCTCTAGATTTCGGGATAAAATTAGGAATACAATGTTTTTTAAGGTTAAGCGGAGGGAGTTACGTAAACTTTAACGAAGAAGAATTTTGTACACAATGTTGGCGAGAAACTAGGTGGAGTACCCAAAAGTACAAAAAATATGTTGTTTCTTGCGTAACATAGTTGACCAACTATTTTGTGGGATAAAATGAAGAACCTTAAAGTATATTGGATAAGAGAAATCTAAAAGTAAACTTTAAGGGTACCGCGACCCAATGCAAAATTGTAAACGTCTAGGTAGGCACACTAGGCACATTGAAGTGCGTGCTACGATGACCTTTAGCATGCTACGAGCTCCTAGTGCAAGGTACGAACAATAATAATCTTCGATCCTTAAACTACCAAATCGACAGCGGATAAGGAGTAGGACAGGAGATGCGACATCGTTTGCGTGAGGATCCGCAACCACACTATGTGCGTTGAGTAAACAGTGAGAGACAAAATGTTTCAGCATATTGGTGTGTTGTAGCTCTCTGAGCACTTTGGCTATATAATGAGAGGTTTTCCTTTTGAGGTTTTAAAAAAAAACTTAGTTTCCAAGAACTCTATAGATGGCGTTGAAGTTACTATGCCAGAGCCAAAACGCTTGAAAAAAAACCATTGTGTCACGTCACATACTCTCGTTGACTGACACTTTCATTTGCTTAACCTTCCGAATATAACCAACATTTCTCGCGCTTTGTTAAAATCAGTTTTTTTAGGTTCCGTTCCTTGCATTATCATACTTACACCTAGCGCCATCTATCCAGCGATTAGGGAAGAGCTAAAAAGAAAATCCCTCATTACAAGTACTCCTCTAGAACCTAAAATAAATTAAATTATTATGAAAAATACTCCTTGCTTGTTAAAAAAATGAATAAAGCCAACTTCATTTGCAAGAAGGGAAGTCAATGGTCTCGAAGGCCAGACACGGCGGCGCTAGTCTCCGACACGACCCGCCGACATTACGCTATCATTTGTCGAACTTACCCAATGTTCTCGATTGCTCCACTAACATCACTTTCTACTAGAACCCGACAACTTTCGACAGTGAAAGACACGATACTTAAAACGTTATTTTCGGTATAATTGAGATTTTAAGACTCGTTAAAACACTCAAACCGCTCATCGAAGAGAATGCAATTCGGCGCACGAATTCGATTTATAGGCACTTAGCTGGTACGTCGTAGCACACCTAAACATTATGTGCGCATATCTACACATGATGTGTGTGTAAAAAGATACGACTATCGTAAAAACCCCACTGAAAATAATTTGAGCGATGTTAGTCGTTTTTCGCGAGACATTCGGTGGTAGGACCCGCATAAAAGTTGAACATCAGACAGCCTAATGGATTAGAAGAATTGCCTCCAATCGTAAAGCTCGCCTTAAACATTGGTACAGCCTAGAGAAACAATAAAGACTGTAATCTGTATTGTTGTCGGTAGTATGTAATATATGAATATGTTGGTAGTTCTGGGAAATATTGAGTGTTCATGTCTGGCCACTGGCGGAGATTCAATATTGTTGTGTTGTGGCATTTACAAAAGTGGAAGTCACGGCTGCCATGTTTAAGGGCTTCATCATCATCATCAGCCTATTAATGTTCCCACTGCTGGGACACAGGCCTCCTCTCTATGAGAGGGAATGGGCTATAAATCCACCGCGCGGGCCCAGTGCGGATTGGTTTAAGGGCTTAACATCCCTCAAATGGCTTAGCATGATCCTCCGTTACGCCTAAAATACTGTAGCATTAATTTTAAAATAAATATATAGTAAAGTTGAGGATTAATGCTAGGTACTATGTGTCACGAAAACACGATTCCATAAACTTTTCTTGATAGATTAAAAATTCAAAGTGACCTCCAAATCGAACAATAAACAGCTGGTATTCAAAAAGTACTTCAAATTAGATCATGAAACTTTGCATACTAACTGAACTAACTATAAAGCAGGTCTTATGTGTTTTGATATTTTTAGTCCAATAATATTTTTTTTTGTAAATCGCAAAAAACCACTCATTTCGCACTATTCGGCCGCAGTGACTGGCGTAACAACCGCTTTGTAGTGCAAGCTGATTAGAACTTTTTTCTAACAGTATTTCAAACGAAGTTTGAACCACCACAAATAGAGTTGCTAATTTTAGGGTTAGAAGGGCCTTAACAGCCGATGATTATGTTATTATAGCCTTCAAATACCGTGTATTTTTGTACCTAACAAAGTTGAATACTAAATCAATTTCATTTTTCTTAATAACACGGTTTGCACTAGGTACACGTATAGCGAACATATGCGACGGGGCATTGGGTCAGCTGTCAGTCTTCCCACGCAAGTTGTAATAGGTAATTGAACAATTACGGAAGTTCCTAGGCGCCCGCCGGCCCGGCGATGTGGCTACTGGGTATTTACGTGCAAAACGTTGCAATGTGCCCCATAATACTATGTAGTTGGAAAATCAAAGTTTAGTTTTATTCTTTTTGAAATTGCGACCTATGTTAGATCATACGGTTAGGTACATTTATAATAGCTTTGACCGAGGAACTCAATAATTATTATGATTCTGTATCGTTGATTATCATCGTCATATCTGACGTTGTCCTATATATATAGGGTGTAATATAATAAATGTGAATGAGAGCAGCGGTGGCCCAGTGGTGGCGGCCCCTACTTACGAAGAGCAGCGGTGGCCCAGTGGTGGCGGCCCCGACTTACGAACAGTAAGTCGTGGGTTCGAACCAAGGCAGGCGCATTACTTTGTGTAATTTATTTCATCACCGCTGCTCTCAAAACGGTGAAGGAAAACATCGTGAGGAAACCGGCATGTCTTAGATCCAAAAAATTCGAAGACATGTGACATCTACCAATCCGCACTGGGCCCGCGCGTGGTGGATTATAGCCCATTCCCTCTCATAAAGAGGAGGCCTGTGTCCCAGTGGGAACATTAATAGGCTGATGATGATGATGATAATAAATGCAAGACTTCTTGTGTGGTGTCAGACCACGAAATTGAACAACGACTTTTTGATCCACGACTTATGGAAATTCATAACATTTTTTTCAACAACAATCATTTTAATAGTAGGTACCTACTGTCTCAATCACACTGAAAACAAATCGTATCTATGTGCACACTTTTTCACGCTATCTAAGTACAAAAGCGCACGTCGTGGGATTACGACATAAATCGTTTGAAAAATTTTGTTTTTAAAATAAGTTTCAGTCAAACTACAAGTGACTTTTTTGATCTGGGTCATTCGTTGGCAAGTGCGTCCCAGTCGATTTATTTCCACTTTTACTGCAATGGCAGTGGTCCAATTTCACAATCTACCCGCGTGTTCTACAAGCGAAACACGTTTTTCAAAAAGCACTTCCTAGTACCAGGAGGAGAGAAGAGTGCTCAGCTTTTATCTCTTATTCTGTCTACTCAGTTAATTCGACGGAGACATTTAACGTCTAGACACACGTGACTCAGGCCAAGCTACGGAATATATTTACCAATATCCTTCCTCCCTTACCCACTTAGATCTAAAGTTCGTAGAATACCAAGATCAGTTTATAGAATTTTATATTTTCACGGAAGCAAGGAAACTTTGCACTGCCCCGCTCACTCGAACGCTCAATCTATATCGAATTTGAGTTGAATTCTGCAGAATTCCGTTACACTCACGTTACTAAACATCTAAATGGAAACTTGATGTAGGGAACTGGAATAACCAAGAACACTAACGTTTTTGATTTCACTTCTGTTTCAAATATATTATAAAACATTTTATATATAAATAAGAAGGACGAGAACATCCTTACTTACAGTTCTTGGCACGTCTGCGAGAAAATAAGAAAATGCTCACCCAGTGTAGACGCCTTAGCGCCCGATTTATGCGTGGGACACAAAATAGGATTTAGATAAAATAAGACGTTACTGGGCCTCACAACAACACAATGTACTTGCGCTATGGCTCAAATCCGTAATTTACATGCCACTTAAAATACGATATTATCTTTTGTATTATACCCAATGTGTTCCGAAAAGCCCGATATTGACCAATAATGCGACCCTCATTATTTTATATAGCTACAGCGATTTTGTAATGGAAAAATGCCAGAATATTACGTTTTTGATATCATTTGTCCTGTTATTGTGGAATTAATGTCGATTGAATTGGCCAATTTCACGTCTACGAGATCCTTTTCATGTATTGCTTTCAGTGAGATAATATAGATGAATCCCAAAGACTGCTCCCAGTAATTAAATTACGTAATCAGAGTCTTAACATTCTCTAGCAAAGCCAAGACTTATATCATAGATAGAAACTGTCATTATTTGAAGCTCTATTCAAAGAACTTCAATTTAAATTAAATGTTCCAACCAAATTACAGTACTTGAAGAATATTATTACAAGAAGATGTAGTGAAAACTATCGGAGACAATAAAGTTCGTGTTCATAAGAAGGTTCTCGGTGGAAGCGAGCTCATCGGGCGAAACTAATGACATTTTATTTCTCTGGAGAAATGCATTAATTTCATTTGTTAGCCCATCGACGCCGGAACACGACCGTTCTTCTTCACTTTGCGAGAAAGTGGATTTTCTATAACATAGGAAAACCTATTAGTGCCCGGAGAATCTCAATTAAGTTATTGTATTTCAGTAAGTTTAATCCTCGCCTTGGAGTATCTTATTATTTTATTTTAACACAGACTTGACGTCTCGAGTTTTAATATTGTATTTAGTTTATGTATGGTTCTGGGGTGTCGTTACGACTATAATACTTTTAAGTTTGCAGGAATTGTCAATGTAAAAGTTTTCTAAGCAAAGTGTCGACAGAGGCGACAAACGTGTCGCTCGCTGAGGTCATAAAGTGTAACTTTAACGATGTGAATATCATGAATTGATCTGACCTAGTGCGAGCTGAGTTGTCAGTAGTGAAGTGAGAGCGAGCGGAGCAGTGAGCGGAGCAGTGAGCGGAGCGGTGAGCGGAGAGCGGTGAGCGGAGAGCGGTGTCAGCACACGCCGCCCCACAGCCCGCAGGCCGCTCGACTCCGCCGGCTTGAATTATAGAAAAGCGGCGCGACATTTGCCAAGAAGCCGACGCGCCTCGCCTTCGCGGTCTCAACACTCTGAATAAGTAATTTTTACCGTCTGCGCAGTTTTACAAACAAATTAACGGCTTAATGTTGTTATTTTAATAAAAGTTCCTGTTAAGTTTCTCTCGAGTTCCATTTTTACGACTCCCGCCATCGCTGTTGTGGGATTGTTTATGTTTTCAAATATACGCGCTAAGTTATTCACCTGAATGTACTACGATACATCGAACGAGTACAAATATTAAGTGTATGATTTGCGCGTGAGGCGGAGGCTGCGCGGAGTGCGCGCCGCCCTCCTCACTTAAAACTGCTTATTCTAATTTATGACTCGGAGTATTGCACTGCTTATTACTTCCGTTGCAGTTTCGGGGACCGGAAGTACATTTTATGGCGTTGTAAACCATGAGCGTCTTAGCATAATTGCTGTGTAACATTAAATTAGTTTACCCATCAATTACGTCTTTATGCTAATATGGTGGCGAGACTTACGCCTTTAGAAATTAATTTCGCATTTTGTTGAGCACGTACGGAGTTGCGAAACTCATTACTGTAACATAACTATTAATATCATAACCGCACTGAATGCGCGAAAAAGGCTCACATTTACAAAGGACGGGATATTTGTGTGAAAATTATCGCGTAATACAGATTTAGGTGGCGAAATGAAATTCTAATGCAAATGTTAATTGTCGCCGCAACAGATGGGAGCGACGCGGCGACGACGCCGACACGCGGCCAATTGTCGCGCCAAACATTCGTAATTTAAAAAGCAAAATGAAATAAACCGCTCGGTCGCAGTACATAAATTTCATGTTTGCCTCGGCCGGCGAACTGGCAGCGGATATTAATCAGCGGATATTGAAATATGTTGTTTTTTGGGCCGATTGATAAACGGCCCGCTGCGCTCCCGCCGGATTAAACATTGACGTTGCTTGCTCAATTATTACTGCATTTTCATCAACGTTGGGTGTTTCTACTTCACCTTTTATCTAACTCACTGCAATAATACTATACAAGCTTTCATCATCATAATTAACCATTCAAATAGTCCGTTTCATGAAAGCAATTAATACCAATGCAAGCTGTATTAAATACTACTACGTACTCGTACTACGATATACATACAGAGCAGGAAATTAAGCTAAACCAACAATTTTCATTAAATATGAAGGCGGGGCGCGGGCGGTGCGGAATGCATGTTGTCGCAGCGAACGTCTGCGCCCTAAGATTTATGATGCGACCAACAGGCGAATATTGAAAATCTAGAGCACTCACGAAACCACTGGATACACTATAAATGGAGTCACTACGGCACAAATAATGATCCCCTATGTTATAAATAGTGGCCAAAATTTGATGTTTTTCTCAAAGCTAGAACATTTCTAGGAATAATATCGTGATATATGATCTAGTTTCATTATTCAGGCAGTCTCGCTGACGCTAACTTATGATATATGTTTATAGCCGCTTTTATATTAGCAGAAGTTCGAAAGAATGTCTTATTAGCATCAATGAGTAATTAATCAAGTTACGTCCAGCGCAAATCTACACAAAAATAATAAATTATGAAACCTCTTTGGCTTAGGCGGAAAACCCTTTTTTTAGAAAAATCTTAATCTTAAAGATTTTTAATTTGTCTAAACTTCATCATCATCTGCCTAGCCTTTTCCCAACTATGTTGGGGTCGGCTTCTAGTCTCACCGGATGCAGCTGAATACCAGTATTTTGCATAGAGCGACTCCCCATCTGACTTCCACAACCCAGTTACCTAGTACTAGGTAATACGATACACTGGCGCAGGCTTCTAATAATTCGATTCCCACCGGCTTCCCTTCAGAAGTTTGGAACACAACCACTCTCTACCGTAATTGAAAAATGGCACAATCAGTACTTTTTTACAAGCATCACGAAACGCCGACTCGTACTCAATCAACAAAAAAATTCTCTTCAACAACATATTGCTATAAAATAATCCGCAGGCGCTATCGGCTTTTTGGCAGCTAAATTTCTATGCAAAATAAACGTCATGACGTCACTAGCCAGCCCGCCTATATTAGGACTCTGGTAAGCCGACGCAAACCGAGTTATTCATAGAGAAAGTAATAGAAAATGCGTGCGCGTGAGCGAGATGGGAAAATATCGTTATCGATCGTTGAATTTCGTATAGAATCTGAAATCGTTCAATGCTTGATGACATTTTGTTTTGTAGGGAGCTAGGTTTTATTAAGCCGAAGATTATCGAGTTACGACAGGGGCAGAAAAAGAAAGTATGTATGGGAGAACGAGATAGAATTAGTAATGTTCGATAATGTCGAATGTCGATTTGGTACACTAAATTATAGTATTTATTTTGTAGACTTATTTACATAGGATAAAATCACTTTTATTTTTTTTATTATATTTCCTCTGCATTTTATTCTTTACCTACTTTTTATTCGTTTTTTTCTTCATGGGTGACGTTTTCGTGGCTTTTCGGGTCGCTGATAATGAAAATGAGGTAAAATGAAAATCCAAGATGGTGCCGATGAAAATTTTCAGTTTTTTCTTTATGGTTGACGTTTTCGTGGTTTTTGGGGTAGCTGATAATGAAAATGAGGTCAAAATTAAAATCCAAGATGGCGCCGACGAAATTTTCGGTTTTTTCTTCATGGGTATCGTTTTTGTGGTTTTTGGGGTCACTGATAACAAAAATGAGGTCAAATAAACAAAGAAAAAAAAAAACAAAAAATAAATTTAAAAAATCTACCTATTCTCATTTTTTTCCTCGGCTTCCCATGACTCAATTTTCACTCTTCGCCACTGTACGATACCCGTACCCGTAACGACTGACGTACTGACTACCCGTAACGACTGTCAAAGTTCTATAAATGACAGCTGGGAGGTACGAAGGAAACTCTGTTTGAAATGGTTGGCCATGGTCACCCATCCACAGACCAACCTAGACAGACGCGGCTTAACTCGAAGCCATGAGCCAAGAGCCACGAGCTCTTCTATCTGTCTAAAATTTTCTAATACGATTTATTATAATTAAACAAAGTCTTGATATAAATAGTATTTACTTTTTAGCAAAAGACATGACTCTATTTGAATACTAAAATTAAACTAAAATCTCTCATTTCCATAAGCCTTTGTTAGGTAAAGTTTTGATAATTTTCCAAGTATTTTTATATTTTAAATAAATTCTTTTAAATATCTTTAGATTTTGACAGCCATATGCAACACATATAGCCTACGTTACAGGTTACATTAATACACGTTACGTTACGCTTTGTCATCATTTGTGATTTCCATTTCAGTCGGATACCGCCGGGGCGTCGCAGAAACACAATATCTCATTTACTTATGATTTATTCTCCAATAGACTTTTTCATTTTCCTTCTTCATTGAGATGCTATGAGTGTCATTGAATTATTGTAGTCTGCTTCTAATGCTGGGTGTGTTATGAGCCTATTTATTGTATATCATGCCTATAGGGAGCTATGTTCTAGAGATGCGAGTTGTTATGGATTAGTTTAAGAGGGCACGAGGCATGAGGTGCTGGATTCACAGGTTTTTTTCCAGCAGGA
This sequence comes from Xestia xanthographa, assembly GCA_905147715.2. NCBI lineage: Eukaryota > Metazoa > Arthropoda > Insecta > Lepidoptera > Noctuidae > Xestia > Xestia xanthographa. The sequence goes on along the minus strand of LR990655.1, from coordinate 18,325,072 downwards.
ATTTCTCAGTAGCAGCCATGGAGTCTGGATTTGTGCCCGGTTGATGGCATTAGGCACTCCCGCTATTACATGAGACTTCAAACATAACTGATGAAATGTTGGCGTATACTATTAGGTACACCTCAGCCTAACCCTTCGGGGATTAGAGGCGTGGTGTTATGTTTTGGTGCAGTTTGCATTTTACATATTTTCGATAGCAAAGGGTTCTGAGGTCAGAACCGTTGCTCCCAAAAACTCCCGGAAAGGAATTACTGACGAAAAACTAGAATAACAATTTATTTGAGTTTTTCGTCAGGAATTCCTCAGTGGTTACTGAAAGGCTGCATTCGTGGCCTCAATACATGGAGCTTAAATGTTAGTGTACTATAAGTAAGTACACCTCACCTTACCCTTTGGGATTTCAGTATAACGTAGATATGTGTATGTTGTCTAACACTGAATTACTTGAGTAACGACAAAAAAAACCGGCCAAGTGCGAGTCGGACTCGCGCACGAAGGGTTCCGTACCATTATTATCAAAAAAGAGCAAAAAAATCACGTTTGTTGTATGGGAGCCCCCCTTAAATATTAATTTTATTCTGTTTTTAGTATTTGTTGTTATAGCGGCAACAGAAATACATCATCTGTGAAAATTTCAACTGTCTAGCTGTCACGGATACAGCCTGGTGACAGACAGACGGACAGACGGACAGACGAACAGACAGCGAAGTCTTAGTAATAGGGTTCCGTTTTTACCCTTTGGGTACGGAACCCTAAAAACTATTGGGACATTCAAAATCGTGTGAAAAATCTATCTATTTCTATTTCATCTTTTTAAAAAAGTATAAATAAATTCAAAAAGAACCACGTAAACACCTACACGTTTCCTCGAAAATATTTAACGTTGCAGGTGGCTGTTTTCTTCACGGGACTTTTCATAGGCACCAAAGAGTAAGTAAGAGGTCCTTTTGTCGAGTACCTTCGCCCCATAGTGCGCTCAGTATCGCATCATTAATCTCTGTGCAAACACTCTGAGCCGCGCCGAGCCGCCGCCGAGCCGCTCCTCTCCCCGCCCCTGCCCGCCGCACACTGCACTAGCAATACTTATCAAAAAAAGAACGCCATATAATTTCACACACACACACACAATTCTCAAGGTAAGACACAAAGGTCGCTCCTCAAGAATTTCCATGTAACGTGACTTGGAAAAATTAAAAACTACACGAACAACTCCAAGGACTTCAAACTTTTTTCTTAATTTACTTTAACTAAATTTATTCAGAGAAAATTGAACTTTCAATGCTACTCTTTTTAAACTACTTTATATTCCAGCAACAGCTACAGTTTCGCGGAAACCTTGTTTTTATTTCCGATTGGATCCAAATCCACGTCACAACTTTTTGGGATTTAGCTTGGTTTAGCTTTGGTATCGCTGTATGGGCGAAAGCTCCAAACCTCCAGTGCACCATTGACCTGTACATACCTATTCCAGAATATTTTTACACGTATACAGTTATAATAGAGTTGCAACACCGAAAGCAGTGTTGAGTTCATCAACAATTCTGTAGTACTAGGGTGATCTTTTTACATTTTTCATGCCTTGTTCCTTAACAAGGCATGAAAAATGTAAAAAGATAACATTCATTCACTCTGGGAATTGTAAAACTTTTAGTGTTGGATTCTGTGTCGAATGCATTACCATTAAAGCTACAAAGTTGCGCAAACGGTTCCGTATCTAAGATTAAAACGCCTCCGCAACAAACTACCCACTGCGCTGAGGGGTGAGGCCACACATGAAAGCTAACATACTTATTCCAAATATCGAGAGTAAAACATAAATGGCAATAACAGTTTTTCACAGAACAGTTACGTATTTATTTGTCCGTTTCGGCAACACAGTGAAGTTTCCATTTTGTCCGCGGCATCACGTACGTGACAAACGGCTCGTCTTAGGGATCGCCAAATATCGTTTAGTACGTGCGAGGAGAAAACCAACTCGCTGGGTAAATAAAATAAATCAAATATATAAGTAACAGTCTGTTCCTAAACTGAAATAATTCCCATCGCACTATTTTATTTTTATGAACAGAAAATAACATTTGTTCCGGTATCTAAAAACAAAATTGAGTATCGAAAGTTAAATAGTCGTAAGTCCGACGTCCGCAGTGGAAAAGATTAATATCTGCCGAGCCACGTTCGTGGCTATTTGCTACGAGTGTACAACTTATGTGTCGAACTTGACTGTAGGAAAATTCCCTCGTTCTTTTAATAAAACCAACAACAAGAAAGCGTGAACTGTTTTTCCAACGAGGCACGTGTAATTTACACGTGTCGTTCCATATTCAAAAAAGAACTTAAGGTAACAGAAACGATTTTATTTTCATTTTCCGTCTAAGCTGCTTATGTATTGTGACTTTCCTGCCGTAACTGTACGGTACGCGACTTTGGTAATAACACGTCCTAGGCGTATATCTTTACTTTACTTCCCCACATCTAAGGGCTCGTAATTTTTATCACATTCCACCCACATTTTTAGGCATAAAAAGGCAGAGTAATTCGTGACTGGTAAATAACATTATGTACATGACATTAGCGTGTCCCAGCTAACAGTAATATCATCATGTTCTTTTGTGTCGCGTCGTACGCTGGCCCCATATAAATAAGGTGCTTATCCAGTTTTTCAAAGACGACTCATGTTAACACGTGTTTGCAAGTTGGGGCGAAGTTCAGTTTCGCTCCGGACTGCCGGCCCAAATGAAATTTGCCCCACTGACACCGGCCAACTGGGGAGATAAGAATGTAAGTGCCTAGCAGGTGTGCTTTATTGTTTTAAGCGAAACTTGCCGCCTGGAATTATCTTTTGTTACAATCTATTGTCTGGGTGACCAATATTATAGGGGTTCTTACCAATATCTTCTTGATAGTAGTTCTATCTAACTTCCATCTTCGGACGAAATTAACGAAAAACTTATTTAGGTTTCTTTTTTATCTTATCTTTTGTACTTGATGAAAAAAGACAGTTACATCGGTTGTTCTAATAGGTATACATTATCAAAATGTGTCTTGCATTAGTATTTTTTTTTGCAAAGAAAAGTTCGGTTGTTCTCTCAAAATCTGTCATCCCCAATTATGCTAAGGCGAAACCTAAAAGTACCTTTCTTCTCATAACTTTAAACACAAAACTTACATACCTACTTCTTCTTTTTTCTTATACTTAGAAAGAGCTCTATCATTTAAGAGTTCTAAATCTCTATTCAACGACATGTTGAAACCATATCATTTTTCATAAAAATCACACAATTTTCCCTATACCGTATCCACATTTTCCATCGGAACATTGTAGATACACTCCGGTGGCGGTAAATACGCGTTTCCCAACGCCGCGGCGCGCGCCTCCTCCCGCGAAAATTCACTCTACACGCCTCCGTCAGACACGAATGTTTTTATTGTTTTAAATGCGTACGTTATTTTTCGCAGCGCAACCGAGCGTCTTCAACGAGATATTTTGTACGAAGTTATGCTGCTGTACGTGGTTCAATTACGGAAAACGAGAAACTAACGTATCTTTTTGCTCCTTAAATCTTGCGTTGTTCGTCGAGTACGATGTTTTATTTCATCTTTATCTTTAGAACCTTGTTCAAGAATGAAGTTACAAGTTCGCACTAATAAGATTTTTTTCGCTTGAAGTATAAAATCTTAAATAAGTTGATTATTTTAACAAAGTTATAGACATCGTTGTCCCGACGTATTCAAATATGGGCACGAATTTTTATTCAAATCTCTCACACCTTGTCGCGTTACGCAGTCACCTCATGCATGTTTTTGCTTAGGAATTTAATAGCTCATATTTATAAATAAGTATCCCGGGCCCTGTAGGTAGGCAATAAATATTAAAGCGGCAAACAGACGCTACGGATTAAACGGCAGGGCACGTCCTTGGCAAACTTTCGATTCCAATTCGGTGTCAGTCGATATTAAATTAAAAGCACCCACGCATTCCTCTCGCGTCTTTTTCCTGTCCATTTGCAAGGACCGTGTAGATCTCACATCACACTAACCTTTTGCCGCTGAAATGTTCAACGTTGTATGGATACGACACGAAACACATGTAAAACGTAATTCACTTAAGATTTTATCAGCTCGGCCCTGTGTCGCCAAATCTCCTGCGAACACGAGGCTGTCTAGACTCGTTGTGCCTAGTCTTCTATAGTATTTTTCATCTAGCATGTCCACATTATTATAATGGGTCGAGGGCGCAAATTTCTAGGCAAGCGAGTGAATGGCGACGCATACTTGAGTGATGGCGGACTTTTTTATTTGAATCGTGTGCGAATGCGACCGTCCGAGTGCCCAGACGCGTTGTTGCGACACATTACTTACGTAGACGAGCCTGAGACAGGGTGCTGGCTCTCAATAAATTATAGCAAATATTTTCAGGAGCAGGTGCTAGGTGGTGCTACGTGAAGGATTTCTTTATGACTGAAATGAGAAAAGGACGCATAAGTCAGGTCTGGCTTTCATATTTGCATAGATTCTTATCTTACTTAGAACGCTCTTCACTTAAGAAATAACCACTCTAAATTTACAAAAATAAAAAGCTTTCTTAAAGAAACCCCCACACCGAATGTGTGTGCAATTCACATACATGTTTTATTTAAAGAAGAACGCATTTTTACAGACCCTTACACGGCGCGGCTGAAGGAACATGACAGTACAAGGTCGCGTGACCGTCTCCTGAATTTTAATGTTATTCTCCCTTTGATAGTCGTAAAAATGATTTCTCAAGATTGCTGCCAACCCCGCTCGTCCCCACCGTACCTCACGCGTGCATTCATATAATAGTAAACATACATTATTCTATATATTTCTGAGACCAAACAAAATCAGTTTGTCGCACAAAATAACAGGAACCCTTTGCAGCAAAAATATACTTAATGAAAGTAACGTAAGTAGAAAATTCCTACACGCCTATAATGGCAACACCTGTTTATTAAAATAAGAATGTTGCCAGCATAAAATATTGCTACAATTGTACGAAATTTTCACCCTTACAGATCCTATTTTCTGGTGGTGAATTTATTTTCTGTTTCTTCACATTTTCGTTAATAGATGTGTCACTAAATTTGCGTTTTCAATTCGGCGTCGGTCGCTATGGCGCATGGCGTCGGAAGGGGCGGCGCCGGTGGTTTCAATCAAAACGGGCACGCACTCCTCCACATCCTCACCAGCTTCGCCTTTTAGAATAAGAATTGTCTTTTTCACAGTACTCCGCAGTGACGGACTAACAAGTAAGGAAAGTGCTTCCTCTCGCTACGCATTTCTCGATGGATAAATTACATTCTGTTTTGCGGACTTTTAAATGAAATATGCCAAGTGTTGTATGGCATAAAGCTGAGGAGATATTGATGTTTATAAAATGAGTTTTTTTTTTTCAGTAATGGCTGAGAAAATATTTTTAAAAAAAGGAGAATGAATAGAAACAACCCGCTTATCCAGAATCTCATAAAACTCCAAGTAAAATTAAGCGCGGCACGAGTTAAAAGACAAGTTCTGAACGGTTGAAGCGGCCCTATAAATTCCGACAATCTGCCACGATGTTCTAATTAATAGCATAATTCCAACAATAGTATCGAGATCGTTTCCACACTAAGAGGCCGGGCCGACGCTCGGGGCCGTGCCCACCCGCCATGAAATTAAAGCCGACTCGCGCCGAACGAATGATTGAATAATAAACGAAAGAATTCGCGTCCTGCCCTTGTATTACGTATTCATGACGACTGGTCCCGTGGACGCGATGCTGTGCTGGAGCGTACAGTCACGCGCTCCACACATGTACGTACGACTACCTAATGCCGAGGTCTCATGCTTCCACACCATACGGACTACAATTTTAATGCATTAAGACATACCTTCTGACAAGAGTGCAGAAGACTGCTAGCTTGAAAAGTATTTTCAGCAGTCTCTTTTACCAAGAACAGATTAGCCAGTAAGGTTACTTGCAAAGTGCTTCTTGCCGGATCTCCGGTAAACGCAATAGGCTAGTTTCAATAAATATAATAATAAATAAATACAATAAAAAATAAAAAAGCCTTTTATTTCTTGCCAGTTAAATAAATAAATAAAAATTATACAAGAATACATTGTTAGATTTCATTATAACATTATTATTATTCGATTTTATTGTAGTTCGGTACATTAATTATATAAAGATTTAACATTTTATTATTATTTCCTTTATTCATCTTATCTCCTTATTTTACATATTTTTAAATGTACCTTAAAAAATATATATATTAAAAAATACATTCAAAAATATAAAAAATAGTGGTCTGCCGGTGTCGGGAGCAGGGTCCAAGCCACCGGTGGTTAGGGCTGCAGAGACAGGAACCTCCTCACAATGCGAGCCGTATCGAGGAGTACTGCCTTCTGGATCAGGCCCTTGATCCAACCGCCTAAAGAGAGCTTCGATATGTGGTCATCGAAGCTCTTGGCTATAAGGCCATTGGCCGTCACGACAATCGGCACAATGATAACCGAGTTCATATTCCACATGTCGCGAACCTCGTGTGCCAAGTCGAGATATTTTATTTGTTTCTCTTTCTCGGCTTTCACGAGGTTCTCGTCATGCGGAATGGTAACATCGATTATCATTACGCGGCGCGCTGACCGGTCTATCATCACTATGTCAGGCTTATTGGCAACAATAGTCCTGTCAGTAATGATAGACCGATCCCAGTACAACGTGACATGGTCTTTTTCGAGAACTGGGTCGGGCACATACTTGTAGTACGGTACCTCAGATTCCACAAGTTTATATTTCAAGGCAAGTTGCTGGTGTATAATCCTGGCTACTTGGTTGTGCCTGTGCAAGTACTCGCCGTTAGCCAGACGAGAACAACCAGAAATAATATGTCTGATGGACTCACCCGGAAGGTGGCATGCCCGACACACGTCAACCGTCCCGTCCTTCATAATATATTTCCGATAGTTGTTCGTCAACATAACTTCGTCCATAATCGCACAGACAAAACCTTCAGTTTCCCCAAAGAGGTCGCCGAAACGTAACCAGAACACGGACGCTAGAAAATCTACATCGGGCCCATGAAGAGCCCGGTAGAAGCGCCCGTGAAGCTCTTTGCCTTGCCATACTTCCTTACGGTCATCGGTGGTAAGTACTTCAGGTTTGTGCCAGTTCTCTTTAGCCATGGACAGCGGGGTGAGTCCCTTGTCCACTGCGACCACATCTCGGTGCATACCCACCTCGGCTTTTAAAAAATATTCTCTGAGACTGCACACCTCGCGGTTGTGGAGGGTCTTCGCGTTTAAAAAGCCTCGACCTCCGCACTTCCGCGGGATGTACAGTCTCATCACTGATGATCGTGGGTGATGCATCCGGGTTTCGGTCAGCAGTGTACGAACTCTTCTGTCCAGGGCGTCGAGTTCAGTCTGAGTCCATTTGAGTATGCCGAAAGACTACATTAAAACCGGCATGACCCAACCATTGAAGGCGCGCACCTTGTTCCCGCCTAAAAGAAGGCTATTTAATACCTTTCTCAGGCGACCGAAGAAGCGCTCCTTCAACGATTGCTTCATGTCAGTTACGTTAATGCCTAACGCTTCCGACATACCCAAATACTTATAGGTTTCGGATGAGGAAAGAGATCTTAGGTGTATGGAGTCCGAGAGCTGAAGTCCCTCGGATTCCATAATCTCCCCTCGCTTTACATACATGACTGCACATTTGTCCACACCAAATTCCATCCTGATGGCGCTACTAAAAGTTTCAGTTACTTTAAGTAGCTCCATCAGTCGCAATTTGTTGGGGGCAAAGAGTTTCAGATCATCCATGTAAAGTAGGTGAGATATAACCTGACCATTCTTCCTCAACCGGCAGCCTAGGCCTGAATTCTCCAGCAATGTGCTTAGAGGATTCAGGGCTAAACAGAACCAAAGTGGACTCAGACTGTCGCCCTGGAATATTCCCCGCTTAATCCATACAGGCTCATCGCTCCCCTGGATCTGTCGACATCCTGGATATCGAAGGACCGTCTTCCATTGCCCCATACATGACTCAAGGAAGGCGCGTAGAGTTGTATCTATTTTGTACAACTCCAGCACCCTCATGAGCCACGTATGTGGCACCGAGTCATAGGCCTTCTTATAATCTATCCAACATGTCGACAGATCCTTGCGGGATCGACGAACCTGTTGGCTAATGGCCATGTCGATGAGGAGTAGCTCCTTAGTACCGCGGGACCCATTCCTACATCCATTCTGAGAGGCAGACATGATGGAGTTTTTGTCAATGTGTGTATTAATTTTCACTCTCAAAATGGATGTAAGAAGCTTGTAGATCGTAGACAAACACGTGATCGGTCTATAATTCTTGGGTTCCGCGGGACTACCTGACTTATGGAGCAGGTGGGTAACGCCTGTTGTTAAAAACTGTGGTAGAGACCCGGATTCTAAGGATGACTGGAATTGCGATGCCAGGCAAGTGTGTGAACTACTAAACCATTTGAGCCAGAAGTTGTGCAGTCCGTCCGGTCCCGGTGATTTCCAATTCGGTAACGGACGAACTGCTTTGGCTATATCTAAAGGTGTTATTAAAATTGGCTCCATTTCTGGGATAGGTTCACACACTCGCTCGACATCACGCATCCAGTCAGACTCAGTATGACAAACGGGTACCGACCAGATGCTGCGCCAGAAAGAACTCGTGGCGGCATCATCCGGGCGACACACGTCTGTCATATTTTGCTCGGGTCGCTCCCAAGCTCTGTATACCCACCTCTCGTCGCTCTGGAACATGCGATTCTGTGAATACCGATCAACCCGCCGCTTATACCGCCGAATACGGTTCGCCCATGCATAAACTTTCTGCTTCAGGGACTCGATGCGCTCTGTGACACGGGACATGTATTCTTGAGGACTGATTTCAGTCCCTGAGAATGCCCGCCTCACAAAGCGCATCACTCGTGGTCGTGTATTGCCCTCCCTGAAGCAGTATAGTTTGCCGATGAGTACCCTGGCCTCGTCGATACGGCGCTCGATCCTGCACTGCCAGGCTGGTACGGCTGGTTTTGGTCGAGTAGCTACGTCACAATTCGGGAACTTGACATTAGCTAAACGACATGCCGCAACAGCCCCACAGAACAGGATCGAGTGTGTATCAACGAGGTTCTCGCTACTCTCGAATATATTCTTGAGTTGCGAGTCCAAGGCACACACCAGCGCCCTCTTTTTCTTATGCATGGGTAACCGTGGTAATCGGGGTCTAAGTTCGGTAGGAGTGGACCGATATTCACGAAACGCATCCTCCAGAGCGCTCCTCAATCGGTAGTTGCACTGGCTACTTACCGTGGCAACCCTATCATCCTCCTCTACAACATGACGTATGCACCGCGGTTTGTGTCGGAGTTAGGATGATAAGGTTGCTCAGTACTTCTGAGCGCAGCCTATCAAGCGCGGCGTCGTCCAACCTGTGGTTGCGTTGGATGACCCGCACCTGATCCGACAGTCGTTGGGCTGAGACGTTGACGGTTGGTTCAAGATCCTGGAACAGAGACAGCATCCTAACACGGTACGCAGTGAGGTTAGTTCCCCCCTCTGTAGACCCGTAATATGCGCGCATGACGTTCTCGTTAATGGATTGAGTCCATTTCATGCGCTGCACACAACCACTAGTGGCGGGGACCCGGCTCGGGGCCTGTTGGCCCCTAAGCCCCAAGCTCGTCGGTGGCCAGCGACCGTGGCGTGGCGACTCTCGATGACATGTACGTCGTTTCATAAACCACGCAATTTATTCCGTATATTTTTTGAAAAACCACTGTTTTTTGGATTTACTTCTGTGTCCGAAGGAAATATCAAATCATATGATTTATTTAACAAATTAAAACCTCCACAATCTCAATAAGTTTATAAAAATACGACGAAGAACATAATGACAATGAATGACAGATGTCATAAAAGAAAAAATGCAATTGTTGTACAAATAAATTGTTAGATGATTAACGACGACCAGATATGTTGTGTATGTGAATGTTAACGAGAGCAGCAGCACGACGCGCACGCCTACCATCCCCGGAATCGTCGCTCAGCTCCGCCTCGCCGCCGCCGGACCCCGGATCACCAGTGTCAACGGTTGCGGCAGTTGCGTCGAGCTCGAGCGACGAATATTTCTCTCCGCCCACGTCGCTCGTCCTTTATTATTAATATTTTTTATAATTAAATTAAATATAAAAACAAATAATTGTGAGCAAGAACCCCTTTCAGGTGAAGGCCTCCTCCAGAGATTGCCAAGTGTCCCTGTTGCTTGCTACTGAAACCCAGTCTCGACCAGCTATGTGTGTGACGTCGTCAGCCCATCGTGCTTGCGGTCTGCCTCTCTTTCTGTAGCCGGCTGGTCCTGGCCATACTGTGGCTCGTATAGTCCACCTGTCGTCGGTCAGTCTGGCCACGTGGCCCGCCCATCTCCATTTTAATTTTAGTGCGTGACTCAGGGCATCAATAATGTCTGCCTTCTCGCGGATTATTGTGTGTGGAATTTTCTGAAATTTGCTTATTTTCATCATACTCCTTTCCATACTTCTTTGGCTTGTTTTTTATTTTGTGTTTGACCTTCTGAGTGAATTTCCACGTTTGGCAAGCATATGTCAGGGAGGGTAAAAGGCATGAATTGATCACTTTTCTTTTCAGTTTTATAGGAAAGTTGCCTTTTAGTACTTCTTTACAGCTCCAAAACTTGTTCCATGTTTTTTCAATTCTCGTGTCTACTTCTTGATTATTGTTTTGTGCGCTAAATGAAATTTGTTTTCCTAAATATATGTAGTTACTCACATATTCTAGTTGGACATCTTCAAGTTTGATAGTTTCGTGGCTGCTGCTTGTCATTACTTTTGTTTTATTTAAGTTTATTTCCAAGCCTACTTCCTTGCTTGCATTATGCAGACTGGATATCATGTATTGTAGGTCTTTATGATTATCAGAGAATGGGCAGCAGCGCTCTCTGTGTCTGGTGTAAGAACCGCACTCACTGCGATCGCCAACCCGCCTGCCAAGCGTGGCGATTATGGCAAAACCCCCCCAAATGAATAGCGCATCACAAAAATGGCCCCTAGTGCCCGGCAGCCCGTCTACCCTCGACTACGGCAGCGGTCGAGGCTACGGCGTGGCAAGGGGTGCGAAGAATCTCCGGAAGGGATCCGGCCAATACCGACGACTAGACCTGGCAACATATAACACGCGCACACTCCGGACCGACGAGAAGATAGCGGAACTCGAAGAGGAATTGAGCAGGCTGCGATGGAGTATTGTGGGATTATCTGAAGTCCGAAGAGAGGGGGAGGACACGATAATCCTGAAATCCGGCAACCTGCTCTATTTCTGCGAGGGTGACCGGCAATCCCAGGGTGGTGTTGGGTTTATCGTCCACAAGTCCCTTGTGAACAACGTGGTGAAGATCGAGAGTGTGTCGACCAGGGTGGCGTACCTTATACTCAGAATATCCTCAAGATATTCGCTGAAGGTCATACAGGTCTACGCCCCAACCTCAGCACACCCCGACGACGAAGTGGAGACCATGTATGAGGATATCTCTAAAGCCATGCATGGTTTCAAAACTCACTTCACAGTTGTCATGGGGGACTTCAACGCGAAACTGGGCAAACGAGACGGCGATGAGCTGCAAGTGGGGCAATTTGGAGTTGGACGTCGGAATCGCCGGGGTCACCAACTGGCTAGTTTTATGGAGAAGGAGGGCCTCTATATGATGAACTCCTTCTTCAGAAAGCGTGAGCACAGGAAGTGGACCTGGCAGAGCCCCGATGGTGCAACTAGAAATGAGATCGACTTCATCATGTCAACCAAGAAGCAAATGTTCAATGATGTCTCTGTGATCAATTCGGTGAAAACCGGGAGCGATCACCGCATGGTAAGAGGCACATTGAACATCAATATCAAGCTTGAAAGGTATCGACTGATGAAGTCTACGCTCCGCCCAGCTCAGATCCAAATCCAAAACCCCGAGAGCTTTCAACTTGAACTCCACAACCGTTTCGAGTGCCTAGGAAGCTCAGTGGACGAGTACAACGATGGGTTCGTGGAAACTGTCCATACGACCGGGTCTAAGTTCTTCAAGGCGCGTCGTACAGATCAGAACAAGAGGCTCTCCGATCACACTCTCAAGCTCATGAAGGAGCGGCGTAAGATGATCCTGCAGTCTTCAGACGAGGCGTGTGAATATCGGCAGCTCAATAGACGGATATCTAAATCCTTGAAGAGCGACCTCCGCCGCTTTAATACCGAGCGTATTAAAGACGCGATTGAGCGGAATAAAGGCTCCAAGGTATTTGCAAGAGATCTGGCTATTGGGCAGAGCCAGCTCACGAAACTGAAGACCGACGATGGTAGGATCTTATCCGCCAAACCGGAGCTTCTGAGGGAGATCGAGAGCTTCTATGGACAGTTGTACACGTCAACTAGCAAACCCGTCGTAGATCTAGCAAACGACCCAAGAGCTAGACTGACCCGACACTATACTGAAGACATTCCGGACGTCAGCCTGTACGAGATTAGGATGGCTCTGAAGCAGCTCAAAAACAACAAGGCACCGGGTGATGACGGAATTACGGCCGAACTCCTGAAGGCGGGTGGAAAACCGGTACTTAAGGCCCTTCAGAAGCTGTTTAATTCCGTCATACTTGAGGGAAAAACGCCACAGGCATGGTGCAGGGGTGTGGTGGTGCTCTTCTTCAAAAAGGGTGACAATGCCCGGTTGAAGAATTATAGGCCCATCTCACTTCTAAGCCATGTCTACAAGTTGTTTTCTAGAGTCATCACGAATCGTCTTGCGCGCAGGTTTGACGATTTCCAGCCACCCGAACAAGCCGGTTTCCGAAAAGGCTATAGCACCGTAGACCACATACATACGCTGCGGCAAGTTATACAGAAGACCGAAGAGTATAACCTGCCTCTCTGTTTAGCGTTTGTGGACTACGAGAAAGCCTTCGATTCGATCGAGACCTGGGCTGTACTGCAGTCTCTCCAACGGTGCCAAATCGACTATCGGTACATCGAGGTGTTGAAGTGTTTGTACAAAAACGCCACCATGTCAGTCCGACTTCAAGACCAAGTCTCAGAACCTATCCTCCTGCAGCGAGGTGTGAGACAGGGAGACGTCATATCTCCGAAACTGTTTACTGCTGCACTGGAGGATGTCTTCAAGGTTCTGGACTGGAGAGGGCTAGGCATTAACGTCAATGGCGAGTACATCACTCACCTTCGGTTTGCCGATGACATAGTGGTCATGGCTGAGACCATGGAGGACCTCAGTACAATGCTCGATGACCTCAGTAGAGCTTCCGGAAGAGTGGGTCTTAAAATGAACATGGACAAAACCAAGGTCATGTTGAATGCCCATGTCACACCCACTCTTATCAAGATCGGAGACTCTACACTCGAAGTTGTAGACGATTATGTGTACCTGGGACAAACGGTCCAGTTAGGTAGGTCTAACTTCGAGAAAGAGGTCAATCGTCGAATCCGACTCGGCTGGGCAGCGTTCGGGAAGTTGCGCGGTATCTTCTCGTCCAACCTACCACAGTGTCTCAAGACGAAAGTCTATGATCAGTGTGTGTTGCCAGTGATTACATACGGGACCGAAACGTGGTCGCTTACAATGGGCCTCATCAGAAGGCTTAAAGTCACCCAAAGGGCAATGGAGAGGGCTATGCTCGGAGTTTCCTTGCGCGATCGAATCAGAAATGAAGACATCCGCAAGAGAACCAAGGTTACCGACGTAGCCCGAAGAATTGCCAAACTTAAGTGGCAGTGGGCAGGGCACATTGCTCGCAGAACGGATGGCCGATGGGGCCGAAAAGTTCTGGAGTGGCGACCGCGAACCGGAAGACGTTGCGTTGGAAGGCCTCCCACTAGGTGGACCGATGACCTGGTGAAGGCTGCGGGAATCCGCTGGATGCGAGTCGCACGGGACCGTTCAATGTGGCGACACTTGGGGGAGGCCTATGTCCAGCAGTGGACGTCTTTCGGCTGAAATGATGATGATGATGATGATGATTATCAGCTAAAAGAACAATATCGTCGGCGAACCTTAGATGGGAGAGGTTTTTTCCTTTGATATTGATTCCCAAGTTTTTCCAGTTTAGACTGCTTATAACCGCCTCTAGCACTGCTATGAAAAGACGAGGTGAAAGAGGGTCGCCTTGCCTGACCCCTCTTTCTATTTTTATAGGTGGTCCTGTGTCTTCCAATTGTACTCTACTGTAACTGTTCTCATATAGGTGCTTCAGTATGTTTATGTATCTTTGGTTGACGTTTTGTGTAAGTAGAGTTTGCCAAATAGCAGAGTGTAAAATCGTATCGAATGCTTTTTGGTAATCGATAAAGGCGATGTATAACGGTCTTTGGAATTCTTGATATTTTTCAATAACTTGCTCCAGTGTGTGTATATGGTCCGCAGTACTATAACTTTTCCTGAAACCTGCCTGTTCTATTGGTTGTTTACTGTCAAGTACTTGACCAATTCTTTTTTCTATTATTGAAGAGAATAGTTTGTATAGGGTCGGTAACAAGCTTATAGGTCGGTAATTAGAAATATCTTTTGGATTTCCTTTCTTGTATAACATAATTATGTTTGATTCTGACCATTCCTGTGGGGTGCAAGTATTTTCAATAATCATATTAAAAAGATTTGTTAATGGTTTTGCTAGTATTAAGTGACCTATTTTAATGACTTCATTCGTTATTCTATCTGGGCCCGGACTCTTTTCAACTATCATCTTCTTAATTTGTTCGATTATTTCAGTTATGTCTATGGGTTCTATCGGTTCTACTTCTTCAGTGTGGTCCAATTGGTGTAGGTCCCTGTGCAGTAGTAACGTCTGGGTAGAGCAGCTATATAAGTTTTTATAGTAGGTAGTCGCAATGTTTAAAACTTCTTCTCTGCTATTGTGTATCTTATTTTGCCCTTGTAGACCTTCTATCCAATTTTTATGGGTTCTTAATACTTTGAATGCTCGTTTCAAGCTTCCAGTTGTGTTTAGGTGTATTTCTATTGTGCGTGACCTGTATGTATTATAATCTCGCTGTATGTACTCGCTAGTTAGTTTATAAAGGGCTTTCAGCTCATTTTTTATACTTCGAGATTTAGGTTTAATGCTTTGTTTTATGCTTTTTTTTTTTGCTTTGTCTACGACGTATTAACTGCCTTGTGTGATCTGTAATTACCACAGAACATATAAAGGAGGTTAGAAAGGAAATAGATCCTGATTTGTATCAGAACGCGTGTCGCCGCTTGACTCCCACTCTTTAACTTCACTACAAGCAAGAGACCAATGCCTACGCGGATTACGCACACAAATAAACAACACGCACTTAGATCGTGAGTTCGCTATTGGTTGTCACACTAACGCAGTCACTGCGTTTGACGTACACTCATACACGCGTAAAAGCTCATGTATGCTAGGGCGACTAAAAGGTCGATTGTTGATATCGATAAAATTAATGTAATCTTGCTTCTAACTTTGCAAGTATTGTGGACTATGCGGACTTCTGTAATGCATGTTGTGAACATTATTCATGCGAATATAATAATAATATTCCACAACTATCACACAACGCCATCTAGTCCCAAGCTAAGCAGAGTTTGTGTTATGGGTACTAGACAACTGATAAACATACTTATATTTCTAAATACATACATATTATAGATAAATTACACCAATATAAAAATAAAAACAAATAAAAAATACGTAACTGAATTTTAAAACCAATTTTATTATAAACATTATACACTTATTTTATTATAAACATTGACGACCCGATTGGCGCAGCGGTAGTGAGGCTGCCTTACGTTCTTAGGGTCCCGGGTTCGAATCCCGGTTGGAGCAAATGTTTGTGTGATGAGCATGGACATTTGTTTCCGAGTCATGGATGTTTATATGTATAATAAGTATGTATTTACAAAAAAAAAAAAAATCTATGTAGTATATCAACTATCTGGTGTCCACGACACAAGCCTCGTTGCTTAGTGTGGCACTAGATAGCGCTGTGTATAATGTCCAGCAATATTTATTTATTTATTAGGATTTAACATGGAATATTTACCGTGTTTATTGTTTGTTCATTAGAGAAAGTCGGTTGCCTCTCAACCTTACATTTCCGGTGCTTATCATCAGTTCAAAAATAAAAAAATTACACTACTTTACACGATTTTTGTCCTTGAAATGAAATATATACGGTTACGTTACTTAAGGTATCTACATTTCGGAAGAAATATAAGTTTAACCCGTATGCTCCCGGCCGTGCCTCCTGAGGCACAGTGCATTGTTATTTTAATTGTGTCTGTAATTGCGGGTATTGAAGTGCTACTATAGTTTCTTTTCCCTAACTTTGTTGTTACGTAAATATCATCATCGAAATATTGCGAACAAATTGTGCTACATTTAGTAGGGATCCAATCAATTCTACCAGTTGTCTCAATCCACAGTTTTCTTATACCTGGATCTGTAGGAAACCTAAAACATATTAAATCATAATTATGTCAGTTTCAACATTGAAAAATTACATAAAACTTATAGTACTAATACAAAAAATATACAAAAACCTCACTCAAAATCTATATTAACAATCGGTCGTAATAAATAATATTATTTTAGTTATAAAGTGTACTATTGATAATAATCCATTGTATCATAGTAATTATCGACATTGTTTACAAATTGGCACAGCACTATCGATGTGCCTAGAGTTCGTGGAATTACACCTTTGGTTCGGCACTCGGGACTCTCGCAGTGAACGTAATACATTGCGCGATCGCTCACGTAATGCAAAATGTATTGTCCATCTATTGCAAACTATGTATTACTATTCGTCTGCTTGCGATTATTTCGTTGCGTCTACAAACTTCATAATGCTAATGTTATAATTACAAATATCACAAGTATTTTAATGATTTTGGACTTACCGGTGGAAAGAAATCCCTTCTCGTGCTACACTACACACCTGGCTTCTTTTCCGACCCGTTATAATAGCGCAAGACGGCATCATTTAATATTTTTTGCGGAGCTTACGTACGCTGTCAAAACAAGATTGCTGGCCGGTAAATTAAATTTCGGTTGATATTGAGCATTTGCTCATAACCGCGGCGCGCGTGCCCCGCCCACAAGGCCCTTCTAACCTCCTTTATATGTTCTGTGGTAATACTAGTTGTTTTTTAGTCTTTATGTTCGAATTTTGGGCACTTGATAGGCTACTTTCAATAATATTTATCAGTTTGTTATAATATTCCTGTGATGTATAATTAGTTTGATCCTCTCATAGGTTTTCTATATTACATTGAAGAGATTCGGAGTATTTAGAAATTTGTTCCTCGGTTTTAAGTAAGTTTTTATAATTCTTATTATAGCTTGTCCTTTTTTTTCTCGGTAGCTTAATCTTAATTTTTGTTCTTACAGGTCTATGGTCTGATGGGTATTCTGCATTTAGAACCTCGATATTTTGCATGTTCTGAGGAAAGTTTGACAGGATATAATCCAATTCGTTCTTTGTTTTGCCGTCGGGAGACCTCCAAGTCCATCTATTTTGGGTTTCTTATCAAAGAAAGTATTTATAATTGACAACTTATTTTCATATGCAAATTCTACCATTCTTTCTCCTGGGGTATTTCTGACTCCATAGCCATATTCTCTCATTATTAAGTGTTCCCCGGGTTAAGGGTATCCAATTTTGGCATTAAAGTCTCCCATCACTATTGTCTTCCTATTGCCAGCCAGTGTCAAAGCGTTATCTATGGTATTGTAGAATTCTTCTATTTTATTATCATCTGCATCATTCATTGGGGCATAGACTTGGATGATAGCAAGTTTGAAATTGTTTATATTTAATCTTAACAAGGCAACCCGATCTGATATTCCTGTTATTGTCTCTATGTATTTTTTTAGGTGTTTTTTTATAATGAATCCAACTCCATAGAGTCCCGCTGTTTCTCCCACAAATTGAAATATAAAATCTTCATATTCACAAATTAAATTTCCAACTCTCCTCACCTCTGATAAACCCATTATATCAAATCTTATATTTTCCATAGAATCTATTAGTTTAATAAGTCGTGAGTGAGAAGAAAGAGTCCTCACGTTATACGTTATTATGTGAAGCAGTGTCTCTGGAGGGTTTTTGGTCGCAAATCTCCGCAGTGACCAGCTGTATTGGAGATGTTTGTAGAGGGGATCGTGCTAGTTGCTATGTGTCAGATGTCTCCTTCGAGTTGTTGCTCCCTGAAATTTCTTTTGCATTCAAGGGCACAGTTTGTTTTTCTTGTTGGGCGGGAGCATATTTTTTTAATCTAAAATAGGTGCTAATGTCTGTTTTGTTTTTCTTGTGTATATTTGTATTGTTCTTAATTTGGTTATTTTCATTTGGTGATAGGGATAAGGTTCGTTTATGGTTTCGATTCGGATGCCCGTTGTTTTCTTCTTTGATAATAATTTTATCATATTTTAAGTATGCTGATTTCCCTTGGCCTAATAGTTGTTACAGCTCTTCTTGCAATTCTTTGCGTTTCTGTATAACCTTTAAAGGGAAATCCTCCGTCAAATAAATATCAGTGCCTTGTAGTAATTTCTTCTTTTTTATAATTTCAATTTTTTTGCTTAATGTGTTCAATGAAACTATCACTGGTCTTATCTTTTCCCCTTTTTTTCCTTTACGCCATACCGAACTTATCTCTTGATTAGAACATTTGACATTCATCTTTTCGTTTATAAGTGTTAGTACTGTTTTTTCTAAGTCCCAGTAATTGGTTTGGTTTCATTTTCTTGTACGCCAAAAAATACGAAATTATTTTTTCTTATTTATTTCTCAATAGCATCGATTCTACTCTCTTGAACTTCTACCTTCTTCTCCAATTTATCGTATTTAATTTCGAAATTTTTAAACTTTTCGTTTATATTTGTATTTATGTTCCTAGTAAAAAGCTTCTTGCCGAATCTCCGGTAAACGCAATAGGCTAGTTTCAACAAATATATATTTATTTATCTATCTATCTATATAAAACAAAAACAAAAGGCCTGACTGACTGACTGACTGACTGACTCATCAACGCCCAGCCCAAACCCTTTGGACCTAGAAAGCTGAAATTTTGCACAAAGGTTCCCTTTATAATGTAGACAAGGAATAAGGAAGGCATTTTAGAAATTCAACCCCTAAGGGAGTTAAATAGGGGATGGAAGTTTGTATGAAAGTCCGTCAGTTTTATAGTTAGGATCTTCAAATATTGTGTTTAGGCTGACAATTAAAAATTAATTTAGACGTGTCTCAGCGTTTTTCATAATTCTACCCCCCAAAGGGTTAAAAAGGGGATGAAGCTGTAATGTATGAAAGTCCGTCAGTATTAAAGTTAAGATCTTCAAATTTTGTTTTTAGGCTGACAATAAAAAAAAAAATTATACGTGTCTCAGCGTTTTTGATAATTTTACCCCCAAAGGGTTAAAAAGGGGGATGAAGTTGTATATGGAAAATCATCAGTTTTAAAGTTAGGATCTTCATATATCATTAGTTAGACTATTTTATTCGAAACAATAATGTCCAAAAATGTAAGTAAAAAAAGAACATGTAAAAACATACACATTACATTACCCCGAATAACAGGAGTACTCCTATCGATAAATGAGTAAACATTTGTGTTTCAGGTTTTTTTCAGAATTCAACTCCTAATATGGAGAAATGGGGTGACAAAGTCTGAAAATCAACTCACAGCCCAAACCACTCGGTCTAGAGATTAAAATTTAGCACGCGTAGGTTTCTTATGAGGTCTAGGTCTAACGGTGCACTAAGAAAGGATTTTCCAAAAATTTACTCCCTAAGGGGGTGAAACGGGAGTCGAAAGTTTGTATGGAGAAACAAGATTAATTAGACTGTTTTATTCGAAACTTCACAGGAGTACTCCTATCTATAAATGAGTAGAAATGGGTTTCAGGTTTTTTCAGAATTCAACGCCTAAAGGGGGAAATGGGTTTGGTATTGTTTTTATGGTTTACCGGGTCGGGTATATTACAAAAACAGCGATTTTAAGATTTAATGTGGCGGACCTGAAATACCATCATCCTCTGTTGGGGTGCGATGGGGTCGAAATGTCTAAAAATCAATATGGGTGTCGATTTAGAGATTATCATTAGTGCTGATTACGAATATGGCATTTATTTTTAGATCCAAAAGATGGCGGAGTCGACTTCTATACAGGATTATTGTTGATTTATTGTGATGATTGTGATAACGATGATGGTGATGGTGATTGTGATTGTGACAGTGATAATGATGGTTATTGTTTTAGCGATTGTGATGATTATAATTGTGATGGTTACGAAATTTGGCACATAGTTTATAACCTGGATTAACACGTAGGATACTATTTATCCCTTTAGTAAGATCCCGTGGGACAGTTACCGAACTTCATGCGGGCGAAGCCGCGGGCAACAGCTAGTAATCTATATAAATAAAAACAAAAGGCCTGACTGACTGACTGACTGACTGACTCATCAACGCCCAGCCCAAACCCTTGGACCTAGAAAGCTGAAATTTTGCACAGAGGTTCCCTTTATAATGTAGACAAGGAATAAGGAAGGATTTTTAGAAATTCAACCCTTAAGGGAGTTAAATAGGGGATGGAAGTTTGTGGAGTTAAATAGGGGATGGAAGTTTGTATGAAAGTCCGTCAGTTTTAAAGTTAGGTTCTTCAAATGTTGTGTTTAGGCATACGTGTTTCAGCGTTTTTCACAATTATATCCCCAAAGGGTTAAAAAGGGGATGAAGCTGTTGTGTATGGAAGTCCGTCAGTTTTAAAGTTAGGATCTTCACATTTTGTGTTTAGGCTGATGATTAAAAATTAATTTATACGTATCTCAGCGTTTTACACAATTCCACCCCCGAAGGGTTAAAAAGGGGGATGAAGTTGTTTATGGATAAATCGTCAGTTTTAAAGTTAAGATCTTAAAATTTTGTGTTTAGGCTTACGATTAAAAAGTAATTGATACGTGTCTCAGCGTTTTTCATAATTCTACCCCCAAAGGGTTAAATTAAAAAGGGGATGAAGCTGTTGTGTATGGAAGTCTGTCAGTTTTAAAGTTAGGATCTTCATATTTTGTGTTTAGGCTGATGATTAAAAATTAATTTATACATGTCTCAGCGTTTTTCACAATTCCACCCCCGAAGGGTTAAAAAGGGGGATGAAGTTGTTTATGGAAAGTCCTTAATTTTCGAAGTAAAACTCACTAGATTTATTATCTAGGCTTATGGTTGGAAGCTAACGCAACGTTGTTTTTTAAAATGACAACCCCTAAGAGGGTGAAAGATGAAAAGGGGGCTTTATCCATACAAATAAATAAAATTGAAGTGTTTGTTTGTAATATTAAAACAACCGCATTTTACTACATGCATATGAATGTATATAGGGTACATATACCAAAATATTTTTTTTTCAATTTTTGTCTGTTGTCTCTTTGTTTCGGCTAATCTCTGGAACGGCGGGACCGATTTTGACGGGACTTTCACTGGCAGATAGCTGATGAAATAAGGAGTAACTTGGGCTACTTTTATTTCAGATAAAATCTATACAGTAACCCTCCTTCTGGCGCAGTCGCGTAAAAATATAAAAAAGAAGAAGAAACTGACTGACTGACCAACGCACAGCCCAAACCACTGTGGGTCTACAGATTCCAAATTTGGCAAGTAGGTTCCTTATGTGGTCAAGGAGTGCACTAAGAAAGGATTTTTCAAAATTCACTCCCTAAGAGGGTAAAAAAGGCTCCAAAGTTTGTATGGGGAAACAAGATTAGTTAAACGAAACTTAACAGGAGTACACCTATCGATAATTGAGTAAACATTTGTGTTTCAGGTTTTTTCAGAATTAAACCCCCAAAAACGGGGTGACAAAGTATATAAATCAATGCACAGCCCAAACCGCTGAGTCTAGAGATTCCAAATTTGTCACATAGGTTCCTTATGAGGTTTAGGGGGGGGGGGGTGAATTTTGAAAAATCCTTTCTTAATACATTAAGAAAGGATTTTTTCAAAATTCACCCCCTAAGGGGCTGAAACGGGGGTCCAAAATTTACATGGGGAAATAACATTAGTTAGACTATTTTATTCGAAACTTAACAGGAGTACTCCTGTCGATAAATGAGTAAACATTTGTGTTTCAGGTTTTTCCAGAATTCAACTCCTAATATGGAGAAATGGGGTGACAAAGTCTGAAAATCAACTCACAGCCCAAACCACTGGGTCTAGAGATTTAAAATTTAGCAGGCGTAGGTTTCTTATGAGGTCTAACGGTGCACTAAGAAAGGATTTTTCTAAATTTGCTCCCTAAGGGGGTGAAACGGGAGTCGAAAGTTTGTATGGGGAAATAAGATTAGTTAGACTGTTGATTCGAAACTTCACAGGAGTACTCCTATCGATAAATGGGTAGAAATGGGTTTCAGGTTTTTTCAGAATTCAAGCGTTTTTTTTTTTTTCGTCTGGGAAATCGTCAAATGACTCCTCCCGCTCTGGGCGGAGCAGAAGGGAGTATCAGACTTTTACTGACTAAAACCCATCCATGTTCCTTTATTGCCCTTTGTGTTCCGGGGCCACGGTATCTCTTTCGAACAGTCCCGCAACCCTGGCAAGCATCGGTCCTTACGGACCCCTTCCTTTTTGCTGACTCTCTTTGAGGCGCGCGTGGAACATGAACGCGCCGTCGACACGGCCTGTCGTCATGAGACGGACGGACGGCGAGCTAGCCCATAATAAAATAATAAAAATAATAAAATAAAATGAAAACTATTTATTTCAGATTTACGGAATCCATAGAATGTTAGTACAGTAAGAAAAACTTAAACAACTAGTGTTAGTAACTAAAATGAAAGAAAACAAGACACAGAAAAACCATTATTTTATCACATGGGCCCTGACCCAGTGTTGGACATACCGCGTGTCCAACCGATCCGCAATAACGGCCAGGATGGAGTTGGTGCTGGCGCGCAGCCTGCAGAGCGCCGCGGTGTAGCGCTTGCGGAGCACGGCGTGAAAGCCGTCTACGTGCGCGTCCGCGAACATGCCCGACGCACTGCACCAGCGCGGCAGCCCCAACAACGCCCTGAATGCATTGTTGTACTGGACGCGCAGAGCGCTGAACGATCGTTGCGTATAATGAGCCCACAGGCTGCACGTGTAAAGCGATGTGCAGCGCGCTCTAAAGAGTGTTATTTTAACACTCGCAGCACAACGCTTGAACCTGTGAGCTATCATATTCGCTCTGATCGATAGCGCCCTACGCTCCCTGTCCATGTCCTCGTCATCACGTAGGTGTTCAGTGACCATGTGCCCAAGATATTTAAAGCGGGTGACCACCTTCATCGGTATTCCGTTTAAGGTAACGGGAGGGACCTGCTCCGGTGACTTTGTACCCGCCTTAAATATCATGAGCTCACTTTTAAAAACATTATATTTGAGGTCATGCTTAGCGGCGTATATTTCACATACATTAACTAATTTCCTAAGGCCACCGATCGTTGGGCTCAGCAAAACCATGTCGTCCGCGTAACTCAGATTGTTTACACATATGTTGTCTACGTGGTAGCCGACATGAGTGCTGCTGAGCTCAACGATCAGCGCATTGATATATAAATAAAACATTAGTGGGGATGACAATCCACCCTGTCTCACTCCACATTATAATCCATATGGATCTGATAACATGCCTGCCCACTTGACATAGTTAATTTGACTGTGGTACCAAAACTTTAGGATAGCAATAGTCTCACGAGGTAAATTGGTGTCTTTAAGCTTCTCCCAGAGTTTGTCATAATTGACAAGGTCAAACGCCTTTGACAGGTCTAAAAAACAGGCATAAATAGGCGTTTTACGACTGGTGTAATACTCAACAGTATGCTTTAGGCCCAGTATAGCGCTCTCCGTAGAAAGTCCGGCACGGAAACCAAACTGAGCATCGTGTAGGTGGATACATTCCGCCAACTGGGCCTCAAGCACACTGTCTAGTATCTTCGCAACGACTGTAGCAAGCGAAATCGGCCTATAATTCGACTTCAGCAAACTATCTCCTGTCTTGTTCTTCAAAATGGGAGTAACAATTGTTTTTGTTAGTTCACTGGGTAGGTAAGAGTGTCCAATGCACAAATTAAAGAACATCGACAAAAGTCTAGCAATGTGCCCTGCATTTTGCAAATGCTCGACGCTGTGCCCGTCATGCCCCGGTGACTTTCCACCTTTCATATTTCTAATAATTTTTCTTATGTCCTGAGCACTAGTTTTAGACACTACTTTCTCACTAACGGGGTCCACGTCCAACATTGCATTACAAACTCCTAATGGGGATTCTACAGTGCAGTGATCTTTGAACATGTTTGCGATCATCTTCGTGTCCGTGACACCCTCGATGCTCAGAGGAAGGCCAGGCCTCAAATTCAGTTTATTCGTATGTTTCCAAGCCATTTACACATGGTACATTCCTTAGCCCACCGTCCACAGGCCCGCGAGAATTCAACCCCTAAAGGGGGAAATGGGTTTGGTATTGTTTGTATGGTGTATTGGGTCGGGTGTATTAAAAAAACGATGGTGACGACGGTGATGGTGATTGTGATAGTGATGGTGATTGTGATAGCGATTGTGATGATTATAATTGTGATGATTATGAAATTTGGCACATAGATAGTTTATAACCTGGATTAACATGTAGGATACTATTTATCCCTTTAGTATGATCCAGTGGGACAGTTACCAAACTTCACGCGGGCGAAGCCGCGGGCAACAGCTAGTAATATCAATAAATTGCAAATCTATTTAGTCCGTCAGTTAGAGTATTGGAAAATAATAGTCACGTATTTTTTGTGTTTGTTTACAAACACAAAAAATTAAATGAAAGAAAGAAATGAATGAAAAGATGATATGAATGTTGATATGTATTGATTTATCAATGAATATTGACAAAGATAAAACACATCAAAACTCGGGAGTGGGGCTCATGACGTCAGAACGCACTAAAAATTATACCACCGCGTGATCAAGTGTTGAGTATTTTTTTTTTTTCAATAATCTAACTGATGGACCAATGGGGATGGCAACTGTGGAACTAATGGCGCTAGCATCGCTTGTACCAAACATCGTCATTGGTGAAAATCAGTCAATGTCATTTTATATTTCAAAAAAGTTTGACCTCATTGCTTGATTGGGACTAAGCTATGGACGCGCCATCTACAATCAGCTTTGACCAGCCTTCCCCATTAGATTTTGTCAGTTGACAAGCCTATTGCCACTTTAACACGAATGAGAACCACTGAAGCATTTATATTGGCTGAACTCATCTATATGTTGGGAACAGCTGATTTTTTTTTTGCACCTTCAGGGTAGGCCCATTGCATTGTCATAATGATGAGTACAATGACCCCTTAGTTCAATTATTTCAATTACATTTGGTTTATAAAAATGTGAAAATTGTCAACAAGTTCACTGGCTTAAAAAAATAAATTCCCTGAACAATTTAGTGTTTTTTTATTTAAATAAATATTGTTTCGTAGTATACCTACGGTACTGTGTTACGACAAATATGCTGGACGTATACACGAGCAGGGTACGGTGACCACAGCGAATATTAATCTTCTTTTGTCTCCCAACCTTCCGTCTATCCATTTATCACAGCAAAGTATTTTTATGAACTAATTGAACTCACAAACGTGGCTGAAATATTATGCTCGCTTTAAGTTATAAATAATGGACACAAATATTTCGGTATTTTGTAGTGAAGCTAGTTTGAAAATAACGTTGCTTTTATGCTAAAAATAAAATGAGGTTCAAAAACTAATAAGCTTAGGTTTCCTTTTTGAGGTATTAAAAAAAAACTTAGTTTCCAAGAACTCTGTAGATGGCATTGAACTGACTACGTTACTTGGTGCCAAAGCCAAAACCCTTGGAAAATAAAACATTGCGGCACGTCACATACGCTCGTTGACTAATACTTTCGATTGCTTAAGCTTCCGAATATTTATAACCTAGTTATCTCGCGCTATGTTAAAATCTGTTTTTTACGTTGTCTTCTTTCATACTTCTTTAATAGCCGTCATCTGATAAATCTCTTTCTTTATATATCCATATCACCGTTCATAGAGTCCGTCCATCATTTTCTTTATTCATCCACATTTATACTCATAATTTTTCCTGTGTTAGGCCTTTTTTTAGGGTTCCGTACCCAAAGGGTAAAAACGGAACCCTATTACTAAGACTTCGCTGTGTGTCCGTCTGTCCGTCTGTCCGTCTGTCCGTCTGTCCGTCTGTCTGTCACCAGGCTGTATCTCATGAACCGTGACAGCTAGACAGTTGAAATTTTCACAGATGATGTATTTCTGTTGCCGCTATAACAACAAATACTAAAAACAATAAAATTAATATTTAAGGGGGGCTCCCATACAACAAACGTGATTTTTTTTCCCTTTTTTTGATAATAATGGTACGGAACCCTTCGTGCGCGAGTCCGACTCGCACTTGGCCGGTTTTTCTTTTTTTTTCGGATGGGAAATCATCAAATGACTCCTCCCGGTCTCAGGAGGGAGTGTCAGACTTTTACTGACTGACTAAAACCCATCCATGTTCCTTCATCGCCCTTTGTGTTCCGGGGCCACGGTATCTCTTTCGAACAGTCCCGCAACTCCTGCATGTGTTAGGCCTTACATACCTACTCTTCTGTAATTGTCTAGTAAGTACTACGTTCGTGTCACCATGGAGGATCTATCGCCCTCGGGTAAGGTAGTATCCACTGTGACATAGGCCTCCCGCAAAGCATCAGTTACCTGCAGCCGTCATGACCATGACTTGTAGCCAAACAAAGCTACAAGCGCCTTATGTACTGCAGATTTTCAAAGCACTAAAGTCTAAAGGTGGCAGTTCGCGTCGCGACAGAGACAGGAGACCGAGACAGGAAACAGAGACGGGAGACCGCGACATCGGTCTCTTCTGAATATACTGTAGGTCGAGACCGAGACCGAAACTAAAGCTACAATTCATTCAGTATCGGAGTGTCTGTCGATGGAGTCAGAAAAAGTAGCCATTTTTTCACGTACTTTTCGAGCGCAACACGAGACACTACTGGTCAGGGGCAGCACCTGTCGCGTGGTCTCTTATCCCTCCTTTCTGTCTCCTGTCTCTGTCTCACTCGCGAACTGATACTTATACATTGCATAAAGTCAAGTAACGGTCGCGGTCTCCCGTCTCAGTCTCGGGTCTCAGTCGCTTGTCTCTTTGGCGACGCGAACCGCCATCGAGAGCGAATAAACGTAATGTAAATTCGTCAATTTTAACTGAATGTTGGTTTTCTAACTGTACTATCGAGGACACTCCCGCCTGACCACCACTAAGCTCATTTTTGCTTGCACTCGCAACATAAAAACGCTCTCTAGCTCCGCCCCGTTGACTTTGTGTAGGTAAAATGAATGAAAAGATACCGAATCGGCCGAGCGCACTGACGACGCACGCCAAACGCGAGTTATTGTTATTTTGCGCGCCAAAGTTGACGCTTTCCTAATAGGTCCAAACTTTAAGGGGGCGTGGCTCGGCGCCTCCGCATGATTTAAGCGAAAAAAAATTAAAATGGTCAGTCGGAAAAGACCCCCATAGTACATTCCCCACTCACACAAAACTTCTTCGTATCTATGGGTGTTGCTAACTGTCGCAAAAAAAAATACAAAATGTATTAGATAGTGGTAGTTGTGCTAGACGGCCTTTGGTCGGAAATTATTGGACATCACACGCAAGTCCAAATACGCTGTATCTTCATAAAGCCCCGTTAACCCCTTACAGGGTAACTTTGGCAAGTCTTCAAGGCTCTTTACAGAATTTTCTAGAGAAGTTCAGTCGTGCTAATTGTACACATGCCAAATGGATGCCGGCCGTACAGATTAGATAACTAATAGAAGACATAAGTTTGATACATGAGCTTAATGGTTTCCGCCAATGGTTTACACTACTTCTATTATTCAAAAGTTAAGGCTCTGGGGAATCCCGCGAGTAATGTGGGCCGTCATGCGCTCGCGCCGCTGCTGTCAACTAACTTGTTTGGAACTATTGGACTCATCCAACTGGCACGGGCAGCCGGGGTGCGATGTCAGAAGTCCTCCACGTGTGTCTGGCGGCTGCTAGTCCCTCTCGATACGTCTGGAGGGAAGAGCAGCTGCTGGGCCGGTGCACCCTGGGCGCGGCAGTATCCTTCTCCGGGGAATGAGAGAAAATGAGAATTTTCTTTTATCCCTCGGGGAGTGTTACTGCCGCGGCTAATTATTCTGACATGGGTGGGGTCCATCCAGGACCAACGGTGCGTTCGTGACATTCTAATGATGGAACAACGCTCCAGCTTTACTTGTATTTCTAAATGACGAAATTAGCTACTATCACCGTTCATAGAGTCCATCCATCATTTCTTTATTATTCCACATACATACTCCTCATTTTTCCTATGTGCTAGGCCTGTGTTCCAGCTTTACTTGTATTTCTTAAAAGATGCACTTTGCTACAATTAATCCAAATACACAGACTTGGATAATTATTGCTTTAGATATTTGTATGTTTATGTAGAAGATCCCATAGGAGGATTTCATAGTGAGGAGCTCATGGCTAAATAATAACAGCCGCTCGGGTCGATCGTTAGGTTAAGCTGTGCTTGCCTAGGTTGGTCTGTGGATGGGTGACCGCCCATTACATACCGAGTTTCCTCCATGCCTCGGAAAGCATGTTAAGCCATTGGTCCTGGCTGTTATTTGTAGACCTTTGACAGCTTTATTAAAACCAAGAAGCCGACCCCATCATACACAGATGATGTAAAAGATCTCATGATAAAACATTATTTTATGAAGTTTCACGCGAATGGTACACGAAAACCTTTTTCATAATAAAACTCATCATTGTCCACAAATGTTGTGGGATCTGCGGGATGTTCTGTTTCGTGGAAACACAGCCTTTTCGGGCGGTCATGTCTTGGTTAACATCAATCACTGACAACGGTACCTCTATGTCCCTATCCAAACATTTGTGTATCCATGACTCACCGAAATAAAGATCTTATAGTGGATTGGTGACAACACGTGTAACGTTGTGACTATTGAGCCCTATTTAACATAACATAACATCACCTGTAATCCTTGAAGGGTTAAGCAGAGGTACACTAATAGTACACCCACATTTCGGCAGTAAATCCCATGTAATAGTGAGCCAGCCTATTGCCATAAATACTCCAACGGTCAAGGTTAGATCTGTTTTCGCTAAAAGGCAATACTCAAGGCAATAATCTTATCTACACAACTTGTTGAATAAAGAATTACGAATATATTCCATGAAGCTCCGGGACTGTAAAAAAGTTGTAACCGATTGGCTTAAAACTAAAACATACGACGATGACGAAGATTTTGAGTCTATTATATCTACTTCTCAATAACCAAATTACATTAACCAAGATACATTTTGGGTTATTGTGCGCTAGGTTAGTGAATGAAGACTTCTTTCGATCCCAAGACATTGCCGCAGGGCTAACCGTGAAAGCGTGACTAATAAACAAACAAACTGAATATTAATTGCGAAGAGTGAACTAAGCATTGCTCATTATCTCACACCCCACACAACCTCACTTACACAGTCACACCCGCACTCACTTACTCACTCACTCATGATACACATACCACACGTACACGCGCGATCTGGCCTTTTTCTACATCATCATCATTTCAGCCGAAAGACGTCCACTGCTGAAAATAGGCCTCCCCCAAGGGGGGGGGGGGGTTTGCCATAATCGCCACGCTTGGCAGGCGGGTTGGCGATCGCAGTACGGTTGTTACAAAAGCACACAACGCTGCTGCCCATTCTCTGGTAAGTCCCTTAGTCGCCTCTTACGACACCCACGGGAAGATATGGGATAGTGCTATTCTTTACGTCCGACACCATACAGACTTTTCTAAATTTATTTATCTGCAGAGCTGTTTGTACTGTACATTTCAATTGCATAAAAATGACAAGTGGAAGTACGGAGTCTCCTAATATAAGCAATTCCTTGCTTAAAAGGTGATCTCCAATAATATGAATCGAAATGCCTATTGTAATTGACATAAGCTTTTTTTTTTGTCAAAATATTTAAAGTATAACATACTATATTTGTCAAAATGATCACAATCAGAGAAACTCTGACGACCAATAAACTGTCAAAACAACTTCCAAAAAAGACGGATTGAAGAACCACCTGTCGGTGTTATTAATTAAGCCTAATTAAGCTCTGATTCCCCAAGATATGATCAACGATGACTAACGATTATATCTAGAAATGACAGAAATATGTTTAATGGACATACACTACCGAACAGCTTCTGCCAATCTTATTGAAAGTCGTTTCAGAAATAAGAAAATCACCTTTTGCAAAGGGAAAGTTGAGAAATCATGTCGATAAACAAAAATAGAAGAATGTGAGCGGGGTGCCTGAAATTCGGTATTCGGTTACATTACTATCATATGTTAAGCCTATACATATAATCAGTGCGTTAAATCTGCATTATAGCAAATAACCAAAATAAACGAATTTTAACTAACAAGTTACACGTTTCGAATATTACACGAGGAGGAGTGCAAAAAGATCCTGAGCTATAATTCAATACAAGAAATTGACATTCATACATACATATTAAATGCTTGCTTCAATGCTTCTAATCCCCTAAAGGTTAGACAAAGATTTACGTAATATACATATCCACGTTTCGCCGCTTAATTTTGCTTAAGTCACAAATCCAGACTCCGTACCTACTCCTTCTGAGAAATCCCTGATGGGAAAACTCAAAAACAATTTGCCCGACCAGGGAATTGAACCCAGAATCATGCTCAGCAGTCATCATCTGCAAAAATACTCAAGTAAAAACCAGAGAGATAATATTCTCAATGGATTTTCGTATTACTTCTATTAATGTCTCTTTTATACAGACAGAGTGCCTGCTAATGGAGTTTAAGGTTTTAAAATAAAACGGAATAAACAAAACGCCACGCTGACCTTTTCCAGTTCTATTTTTGAATGTCGCTGACGTTTGACATTAAACGTTCACCTACCTTCGATTTTAAAAGTTTATAAATAGTTCCATTTTCAAATAAAAATTGCATCTGAGTATGAAAAATCGAAGGATTAAATAAAATAAATAAATAAATAAATATCGCTGGACATTACACACAGCGCCATCTAGTGCCACACTAAGCAACGAGGCTTGTGTCGTGGACACCAGATAGTTGATATACTGCATAGATACTCGATTCGTCTTGGTTCTTGTAAACGAACGAACCGAACGGGAAAACAGCCTTCACCTGACTTGATCAACTCAATGCCCTCTCAAAACTGAGTCGTAAAGCCGTTAAACCAGTATAACAGGCCGATACAAATATCCGTATGTTCCGAACTAAACGTATCCAAATCCCACAGGGTCCGACCACAGGGCAACTTAACCCGAAATTAAATCAAAGAGGGGCTTAACCAATCAGGCCGAGTGGTATCATTGAATCGGCAAAGGAACACTAAAATTACTTCTTGATGCGGAGAAACGAAGATTCATCGTAAAAGTGGTGGGTGTGGGTTGTGGGGGTGAAGGGGTAGGTGCGGGGGGTGTCTGAACGGTTTTCCGTGTTTGAGAGAGGTCCGCGTGGCGATTACCCCGCACGTAGCAGAACGCTGGCCCGTCGGCCGGCCGGGCCGCCCCGCACCTAATGCTGTGTTTTAAACATGAAAAACCGTTCCGGTAATGCTGTAAATGTTAACTTCGAGATTTATCCTCCTTTGTATTTAACGGCTTCTTGTCTTAGAGACTCAAATGTTTATGGTGGAGGTCGACAGGTGGAGCCGAGCTGTTAAAACGTACGTGAGCTATCTGTGGGCGTAGGTTAATTTGAAAATGTGACTTCAGTTTAGACGTGTGCGTACCTGCAGTCGTATTAACATAATCTACCGCAGGAGCTTAAAAATTACGATTCCAGTTACGCGACTCTAACTTCAATTATAATTTTCCGGAAAACAAAAAAAAAATCTAAACTGTCGTACCATTGTGATATGCCCAGGCACTGAACAATTAATACAAAACACTTTCTAGACCGACCAAAAACCACTAAACATACCAAGAAATCGAGTCGTCTGATAAAATTAATGTTATAAAAAATTAAAACGGCTCCCAATTTAATAATTAACAGGCGGGCCCTTGGAGGTAACATTACAAAAAGACAAAGAGGCCGCAATTTACGCGCGTGGCGGTGTGACTAGCACCTGGGTCATGTCTCCTTTTACTTTATCCCGTAAAGATTAAGTCCCCCGAATTTTCCCGAATTTCCCCGAATACATGGCGCCCGCAGTGAAGTGAGTCATTTAGCCCCTGTTTACTAGATTAGGGGATTTTTTTACACCGCACAGCTTTCTACGCCACCCCTCCTGGTGAGATGTGTCATACATACTACGTCTATATGCGTATTTTATGGTACATCTTGAAATAATAGGGACGGATTTTAGGATATTAGATTTATGCCGCAGGGAAAATATTTTCCTTGTAAATTCTCACAAATCCTGAATGAATACAGTTTTAGAACTGGATCGGTTTCATTAGTTCATTATGATAAGTAAGTAGGGATTTAATTTTGAATGTTTCAATAGCGAGCTGGGGTACCTGTTGAGCAAACGATGAAATTAGGTATTCGGTAAAGATAGTTGTTTGCGTACGGCAACATTAGAAAACGACCCTACTCTAATTCAGGTAGGCTTAATTACACTTAGATTGGAGGCCATATTCTAGATTTTCTATAGGAACAAAACTGAGGCTTACAATAAATTCACGAAAAGGGACAACAGTATCTATTGTCTCTCTCATTGTCAGTTCAATAGAGCTGCTAAGTGACTGAATAAAGCGACGGCAAGTATTAGTATTCCCTCCACACCTCTGAATATATACGAAATACAAAATACTCTTCAATTGTGCAATAAGTCAAAACGTCCAATAGATTCTCCCGAAATTTACCTTTCTCGGCACAAACGAGAAAGGCGATCGTAAAACCACCCCACATTTGTACCTACACATACACAAGGTCACTCACGAATATACGTATCTCTTGGAATTGAAAAATACATGTACTTCTTTCTTGCCTTGTGTATTTTCTTAGGTCACATTTTGTGTTCGGCGTTTCACCTTTGTCCTTTTAAAAATTGGGAGAATTTATCTAATATAACAACACCTCAATCTTTTCAGGAACATTTTCACGATGTTTTAAGTAATGCACATTTTTCGTAAATTTACGTGTTGCTAAATTACCTGCTTCCATGTTACAACTTTCTGGAAACCGCTATCATTACAATTATTTAGATAGAACATTGCACAGAGCATTCTTCAGTAAAAAATTAAGCTCAGTTCAAACTTGTTTTCTCTTATAAATTGAATGGCACATCGTTTATCAATATCAGCTCGGAGTTTCAGAGAAAATAACAAAACATCTAATTGGCCATACTCAGACGGCTACTAAGTATACAACTATAAAAAATAACAAGAGCCGATATATATCAGTTTTTATCTTGAAGATAACAGACACTGGAAGATATTTTGAAGAGTTTGGAATAGGAATGTTTATGCACTATCATTTATCATTAAGAGTATTCCATCTTCTATCTCTCTAAGTATGAGTATAATGTTTTGAAGAAAAATACTTATGTTCAGGTTGTTAAGAACTCTCATGTCTAAGAGTAGGCGTTCATGATATGATGGAGAAGAAAACTCATTTCTACTCATCGGATCAATTTCCAAATTCATCCACAGTCTACGAACAAACGAGATACCAAATACCCAATCTAATAAACATGAAAATCTTCGATATCGCCCACAGAATACGTCTAGGTGACGTATCAGAATCACGAACACGTCCAACGCGAACAAATTTATTTGTAAATGAACACAATTCAACAGTCACGCATTTCTCATCTCAATTACATTGAAGTTACCCCAGCGTCGGCCGTACGTCGCAGAGACGTAGTCGTGGCGATGGCGCGCCGTGGTGCAAACAAATCAGCAGATAAATAGGGTATCCGCAGAACAATGCAGTGTCAACACAAGATGGAATATAAAAGCGCGCGAAGTGACGGCCCGTACTTGCACCCCGTTTACATGTCACGACTGGTAGAAAGATTTGTTTGAAAATTGGAATTGTTATTATTTTATGTGGAAATACAGAAATAGATTTCCTTTTTGCCTTTGGTGGGTGGGAAATGTATGAGTTGGTTTTTGTTACCCGTTTTCAGTAAGGGTTACCTTGTTAAGTTGAAGGTCCAGAAGGCTGTTTTCTTCTTCTAAGAACTCCTAAGCAAGGTTAACACTACCTAATACGTACTACCTTCTGAGGGAGTTTATTTTCTTGTCAAAGCTGATTAGAAACAATTTGACTAGCTAAAGTACTATTGTTTGATTATTTTTTTGAATTGTTAATTTTCAAATATCACTCTCAGAATCAAATTGTCTAGTATGTTAAAAACGTATTTTGTTTTAATTGCATACGTTTAACGTTTCAATAGCAGTAATAGCCTAGTAGTATGACCGTCAAACTGCCAAGTCATAGGTCTCAAGTTCGAACCCAAGACACGCACCTCTGACTCTTCGGATTCATTTGCGTATTGTATAATTATCACTTGCTTCGGTGA
Organism: Xestia xanthographa; assembly: GCA_905147715.2. NCBI lineage: Eukaryota > Metazoa > Arthropoda > Insecta > Lepidoptera > Noctuidae > Xestia > Xestia xanthographa. The sequence goes on along the minus strand of LR990655.1, from coordinate 18,290,361 downwards.
AGGAAGATATCGTGAGGAAAACAGCATGCCTGAGAGATATTTCTCAACGGCATGTAAAACCAAGTCAAAAGCCCGTGGGTGGCATTAAACACTGTGCCACCATGTTAGGCACGAACTACAAGATAAAGAAAGAAAGATAGCATTCGTTGTTTTTGATGAATTAAAACTTAATCATTTTACTGACATAAACCGCAAAGTGGGTTACACCAGACTCCTAACGGCCATTTTCAATAACTTACCAACAGTTATCAGTAGGTGGCTATCTCTGTCTGTTTGACATTTAGCTTACGGACGGTTAGAAACAAAACGTCACAGAAAAGCTTTATTTTTATTTTTCTATTAGGTAGGTGACGCGGATAGGATATTTCAAGCTAACTTTGTTTATAGAAACACCGATAGCTACGAGACGTAGGCATATTAACTGACAGTTACACGTAAGTAAGTTATAGAAAACGGCCCTAAGATGATCTTAATCATCTCAGCCTGATTCCATAACTTATCAATTTGTCTAGTTAATTTGGTGTAGCCTGTTTAATTTACTAAAAATAAATTCTTAAATAATTCTACAAACTGCGCTTAAGGTATTTTTGTAAGCACCACAAAATACCTTCTACCAAAATTGACGCAGTATTTTCAGCCTAAAATAAAATAAAACATATACAGTCAACCTTTAAGGCCGTCTACGCCAAGCAAAGTAGGTATTTAACGCTACCACCCTTTACGCGAAACGAGTCGTGCACACGCGTCGCCGACTTGAACCCAAAGCTGAGCGAAGTGTCACAGTATAGGTAAGCGTGTCGTGTAGGCAGTAGGTCAACTTATTTTATTAAATTGTCAGCTTGATTTATTATAATAGGTAGTAATTGCGAAAACATAACATTTAAATGTAATAAATTAATTTGAATAGATATTGTAAATGCAAATTGCTGCAAGTCGTAATTTATTCAATTATTTGTGTACCAGACGGGTGGACTCGTGTTTGGAAATTCAAAAACTATAACGGAACCAAATCTGAGCCACTAACCGCCCTGTACCGAAAGTTCCGGGTGTAAACGATAGCTTCGTGGAACGGGGAGGTGGGTTTGGAAAATACTGCACTATTATTGTAGATGGAGAAGAAATGAAACACTATTTGACTATGGTAAGACACTACAAGCAGACAATACTGGAAAAACTGAGCTGAAACTATAATCGGAAAGAACTGTTAACTATTCGGATATCGAAACGAAACTGACTGCTTGAATATCGTAAACAAAACTGACTGTTCCAATGTCGAAAACAAAACTTACTATGCGGTGCCTGCGCTGTGCTTTCATACTATTAGCAGACACACAAAAAATATTCGCGAATCCTCTAGCGGTGTGTAGTATTTGTTCGCTAGACAATCTTTTAATTCATACAAAAAGCATGAACAAAAAACATTAACAAAAAAATACAAAGGAAACTATAAGCAAAAGGATAATAAATAACTCGAACGGAAGAAGGAAGTAGGTACTTTACGCTCTCGGCGTACGGTCGAAATTAAATTAACATTTCTCGATGTTTTTTATAAGTAGTTTGCGTACGCGCACCTGTGACGAGACTATTCTCGAGGGAATTTGTACCTACTTACTTTTAACCCGTATGCTCCCGGCCGTGCCTCCAGAGGCACAGTGCATTGTTATTTTAATTGTGTCTGTAATTGCGGGTATTGAAGTGTTAAAACTAATAATAACAGAAAGTACTCGACAAAGAATCACAAACACGGCAATAGCGTACTTTCTCGAACGTTCTTTCTATAGACTATATAAAAACACTGTTTTAGACACTTTTCGCGAACAATTTGACTAGGTTTCTTACATTGTTTTTATCTCACGAAGAGACACATGCTTTATTTGTTGTATGTGTCACCGTAAAATTGTAAATACCGTTAGATTATAATCTATCTCGTGAGATTGTAAACTCGTTCGTTGAGGAATTCCCTCGACTGTCTATGGTCTCCATCATCAGATCAATGGCACTTACAACCCATATGGGTGCAAAGTTCTCATCAATAGAAATGAATTAAATCCAAACACAAGGTAGCTACTGTAAAACATTGAGGAGTTCCTTTGACTGTCCTTCGTCTTTATCATCAGACCCCTAAAGATGACCACAACCCATTTAGGTGTAAAGTTCTCATCAATACAAATTAATCAAGCCCAAACACCAGGTAATTATTGTGAATCGTTGAGGAGTGCCCTCGACTGTCTTCGGGTTCCATCATCAGATCGAGTCCAGACTTTCTTTAAATAGTAGTGCTCTAAAATACTCAATGAACAAAAAAACAAACGCACTAGTCGCACTACGATGTTCAAAGGTTCCCCTCGATTTCTCTGAGATGCCATCATCAGATCCCAGTTTCATGGTCATGGTACTACTCTTGGAATATCTTCTTTCCAACAAAAAAAGAATCATCTAAATCGGTTCATAAACGACGAAGTTATCCTACGGTCAAATCGTTAAACCTCCTCCTTTTTTTAAGTCGGTTAAAAAAGACTGTACTGTTATAATTACACTACGTTCTTTAAATAAATCGTTCCATAAATTGGCGGGACAGCCGTGCGCCAGCAAAAGGGACATAGGTCCTACCTCGTCAAGGCCTGGCGGGCGACTGAATCCACGTGCGCAAGCCGTTTTCTTATATAATAATTTATTATTAAAAGGATTAAATTGTTTTGAAAAATTTAACCACAAATAATTGTTCTATATGTTATTAACTTTGCTTAGATATTTTTTTTTTAAGTAAAACTTTCATATTCTCCAAGTAAAATAAGAAAAACATAAAAAAATATTCGAATTAGGCTCCTGTTCGGATTTTTTTTTCATCGAGTGAAGTTTTTGATATCATGTTTTGAACCACAAATTATCTTAGTAAATATAGTCAACTATAATATCTATTTTTTTTGGCTTTAAAAAATCACTATTTCTTTGTTTACTATTGAATCAAAGCTATGTAAAATTGGGAAAATTGGGACTACCTGCCCTTAAAACGCTCATAAAAAAAGGCTTAAAGCCTCCGAATAAAAAATTAACCCAACCAAGGAGTTGAAATGTCGTGTATAAATATTCAGAGAGTCGAAACCGTCGTGAGTTGTAAAAGGGGCTTTAGATCAGCGTGCCCCAAATCCAATCAGCTATTGAATTAACCCGGTCCGTGTGACGAGAATACGGATTCGCCCCATCCTCACGTCAAATGTTTATCTTTCATCTGGCAGAGCGTTAATGTAAGTACGAGTACAGCTTGTAATGGCAGGGCGAAGCTCATCGCCCTATACAACTGCTGAGCGAGCCCTGATCGAGGATTATACGCACACGATTGTCACCCGATCATGCCCGATTACTATCGCCGATATTTGAAATGTTTATTTTCTTCATTTATTATGCAAAGATAACGTTTTCTACAGTTTTTCGGTTACGTGGTTTTCAGAGTGCCGTTGCCAAATGACAAAGAACGGAACCCCGTATAGATTCGTCCTGTAGAAGAATTTTGAAAGCAAAATGATTAACGCACTATAGTAGACGTTGAAAAAATTTTATAACAAAAGGAGTTTTTCTTTCTGATTTCACTCGAAAAGTCGTAACGTTGAGGGTGCTCAACGTTACCATATAATGTTAACAAGGAACAGAACAAGAAAAATAAACTGAGACCGGGCCTAAAATGTAAAATATTGGTAATTTACCGCAACTTAAAATGTAATAAATAATTCATATTTGTTATGTTTTATTATTATCCATAAATCGAATTATTTATTATTGAATGAATGCACACATCAAAAGTGTCTAGGAATATTTTAACTGTAAAGAATTCCTTATATCAAAGTGCACAGAATTTTATACCTACTCTTACAGACAATTTTATAAAACGGTACTTTTTCATTTTACAAGGGTTTTTAGCATAAAATTAAAAAATATCACATTTTGCCAATATTAGACTAACTGTTTTTGGTGATTTAAAGCAGGAAAAAAAAAAATGAATCAATAGATCTATACTATATAATATAATAATATTATAAAGAGGAAAACTTTGTTTGTTTGTTTGTTTGTTTGTTTGTAATGAATAGGCTCAAAAACTACTGGACCGATTTAAAAAATTCTTTCACCATTCGAAAGCTACATTATCCACGAGTAACATAGGCTATATTTTATTCCCGTACTCCTACGGGAACGGGAACTACGCGTGTGAAACCGCGGGAAGTCCGCTAGTTTTGTATAAAATAAAATCTAAGAAACTGTTAGAACACCTTGGATGTTCTGCAAAGATGATTCTTTTTGTATAAGGTACCAACCAGGATCGACGAAAATGCATAAAAGTGGACTGTGCGGCAGCAGATTAAAAAAAAAACGGCCAAGAGCGAGTCGGACTCGCGCACCTAGGGTTCCTTACAAACTTTTGAAAGGAAAAACTTAACTTTGCTGTCCGATCCCATGAAACGGCTATTGCACCAACCGCAAATAATAATAATAATAATAAAATATCTCGACTTGGCTCACGAGGTTCGTGACATGTGGAATATGAACTCGGTTATCATTGTGCCGATTGTCGTGACGGCCAATGGCCTTATAGCCAAGAGCTTCGATGACCATCTATCGAAGCTCTCTTTAGGCGGTTGGATCAAGGGCCTGATTCAGAAGGTAGTACTCCTCGATACGGCTCGCATTGTGAGGAGGTTCCTGTCTCTGCAGCACTAACCACCGGTGGCTTGGACCCTGCTCCCGACACCGGCGGACTACTATTTTTTTTATATTTTTAAATGTTTTTGTTTTTTTTAAGAAATATTTAAAAATGTAAATAATTAGGATGCTAAATGAATAAAGGTAATAATAATAAATTAATTTGACACGAAAAACGTACACAGATAACAAGGGCGAAACTTAATTTAAGCATACAAAAACCAAATAAATGATCAATGACACCCATGCTAGGTAAAACCTGTGTTATAGGGGTCATCCATCCGTCCACTAAGGATAATATAATAGTCACTTTCAAATTAATAATATGCACTTAGGTAAAAATAAACTAGGCTAGTACAATTTTATTTCTACGATAAAAAATCTTTTAAGGGTTCCTTTTTTTACCTTTTGAGGTACGGAACCCTAAAAATGTAATTGCGATTTTAGTCTTCATCAAAATCGGGCTTGATGCTCTTTTGAGTATTCCCTTTTGGCTTTGGTCATCCAGGCCCACTTGAAAAATTCAACCTGTATAGTTGTGTGGGGTGTTTGTCGATTGCTCCTAACGTAAAACGGTTTTTCAACGGAAATTGGTGTGAATAAGATTTGAGGTTTTTTAGATATTATATGACAATTTTTCGTGAAACTGCAGCAGTAACTTTGTATTTCACTATCATACTATAAAAAAACAAATTTATTTTTGCTGTTGTATATAGGCCTATGAATGCGCGTTAAACATTGTCATTATATACTTATTGTTTTGTGCCACGGTTTTAAGAAGCTAGATTTACTGTTGCTTCATACTTTGTAAATGACCTGGCAGCTCTGCGTTCGATACCCAGGTCGGGCAAGAAGTGTTACTGAGTTTTTTCCTTCAAGAATTTCTCAGCAGCAGCCATAGTCCGGTTAATGGCAATAGGCTCGTCTATTATTACATGGGACTTCAAAATAACTTGGAAAAATGTGTGTTTCTATTAGAGTACCTACACCTCTACCGGAGGACACGGTGGAGCACACAGTGGAGGTGTGACCCGCGTAGGAGGAGCACCACCGCGCCGTGTTCTCGTAGCAGCGATCGGCGGCGGTGACTTCTCGCGTCCGACCCTGGTTCAATTCATGGTCCGGAGCGAGACAGAATGGGACGCCGTCACCTCCTTCTGCGAAACAGTAATGCTAGAAAAGGAGGTGGCGGAACGTGAGAAGGAGAGAGAACCTCACGTCCATTACACCACGCCACCACGTGGCCCCCGGCCACCTTAGGCGCGGGCCTGTGGACGGAGAGCTATGGGCTAGCTCGCCGTCCGTCCGTCTCATGACGACAGGCCGTGTCGACGGCGCGTTCGTGTTCCACGCGCGCCTCAAAGTGAGTCAGCATAAGGAAGGGGTCCGCTAGGGCCGATGCCTGCCAAGGTTGCGGAACTGTTCGAAAGAGATACAGTGGTCCCGGAACACAAAGGGCGATGTAGGAACATGGATGGGTTTTAGTCAGTAAAAGTCTGACACTCCCTCCTGCTCCGCCCAGAGCGGGAGGAGTCATTTGATGATTACCCATCCGAAAAAAAAAGAGCGTACCTACCTACACCTCTACCTATTTAACTCTTCTGGGATTTTTTTTTTAATAATTATTATATTACAGCGTTGAGGCAAAGTTTTTGCTACCCTAGTTTGTTAATAGTTTATTTATTTCGTAGTTTTTAATTAATTACGTACACAGTTTATGATTAAAGAAAGAAAGATCATCATCATCTGTCTAGCCTTTTCCCAACTATGTTGGGATCGGCTTCCAGTCTAACCGGATGCAGCTGAATACCAGTATTTTACATAGAAAGACTGCCTATCTGACCTCCAAAACCCAGTTAGTACCGGGTAATATGATAAAGAAAGATAGATAATTACTATAATATAATATTTTGTTTTAATTAAGTGTTTTTACATCAGAGAAACGGGAAAAAAATTGAAATTCGTACTAAAATTAGATTTGGTCGTAACCTAATATAGTTTTTCCTTATGATAATTAATTGGTATAAATATATCTCTGGAATGTCCTCTCTCAACAGTCGAGTAGTAAACTTGAAGTAAACATGAAGCTCTTCATCATGTTCGTGGTTGTCGCGTCACTAGCCGCGTTGTGCTCGGCGCAACCTGTCGACAAGCTAGCAACCGATCAACCAGAAACTCCAACACTTCTTCGATTCAAGAGAGACACTTTATTGCACGATGGTTGTCCTCCAGGCTACTTTAGACACCACGATTTATGCATTCCTGAGTAAGTAGAAATATTTTATTTTTATATTATACTACTCTAGCTGTTACCCGCGATCTTCATCCGCGTGAAATTATTATGCTATATATTACCTGTGTTTGCAACATTTTTCATTAATGCCTTGCTCCTATTGCACGTATTTTATAGCGTGATGTTATACAGTATGTAAACGGACCCTTCGCAAAAATAATTTCTGGGAAACGTTTTTTTTTTGGAGTAAAAAAACATGTTTTATGGTAGGACTCAATGTAAAACACTTAAAACAGTGCTGATGGATGGATTGAATAGTGCGGCGGTCGTGGAGGTGTTTAAGGTAAAGATCTTACATTAAAAACTTGTAATAAACTTTTTTAAAAAAAGCTTGTGAAAAAGTTGGAAATTTGACCCCCAATATCTCCGTAACTAGAAGGTTCTCAATTATGGTCTAGAACAAATTTTTTTCGCAATGACGGGGAAAACAAGTGCCATTCAGAGGCCCTACTCCCTAACGTTTCGTCCGTAATTCGGATCTATCCGTCCCTCTCACTCGCACTCATCTGCAGACGTGCGCGAGAGAGGCGTATGAAAAAACATGTTTTATGGTAGGACTCAATGTAAGACACTTAAAACAGTGCTGATGGATGGATTGAATAGTGCGGGGGTCGTGAAGGTGTTTAAGGTAAAAATCTTACATTAAAAACTTGTATTTAAAAAAAAGCTTGTGAAAAAGTTGGAAATTCAACCCCCAATATCTCCGTAACTAGAAGGTTCCCAAGTATGGTCTAGAACAAAAATTATTTTGCAGTGAGAGAACAAGTGCCTTTCAGAGGCCCTACTCCCTAACGTTTCGTCCGTAATTCGGATCTACCCGTCCCTCTCACTCACACTCATCTGCAGACGTGCGCGAGAGAGGCTTATAGATCCGAATTACGGACGAAGCGTTAGAAAGTAGGGCCCCAGTTAAGGGTTTTATTACATCCTTTATTAGCCTTCCGCGATAAGTGGGCTATCCAACTCAAAAAGACAAGCTTAAGACTTAGCTTTATAATATTGGTATAGATATGAACACGTTGATAAAAATGATAAATGATGTTTATTTTGCAAGTAGGTTTTTACAAACATCTTTACACGTCATTTTTTTAAACTAGATGGGGCCGGTGTTTCGTACCTGACTACTCTGAGAAGAAACAGCCGAAACAAACTCAGAGGTCATAGTCTCTTTTAAAGTCCAGACAATCTTGCTCAATTCACATGAGGACTATGCAGATTAGTGTCTGACATGGTCTTTTGAAGAAAGAACCATACAGTTTTGGGTGGACCTGTCCAGTCAGTGCAAGCATTTGTCAGTTAACGTGTAGCTCGACTTATAACTCAAGGAGCTCAACGAAACGACGAACAATTCCAAAGAAAGGACATTTGGGTAGGTCGCTTAGAGTACTCAAACTGTCAGACAGTTGTGGGAAAAAATAAACAAAAAATATAAATGTGACCCACATGGTCCCCACATTCACAATAATCATATAAAATTCATAAGTTCTATTCAAAAAGAATGTAAATAAAAATCACAAGTTCTATTAAAAAAGAATGAAAATAAAAATTAAAAGGCACAATGATGATAAAAAAAAGTAAAATACTTAACAAAATAAATATTCATGTCAAATCAGTAAATGTCAAATAAAATAATAAAAAAATAATAAAGTAAAAAATAATAAAATACATTCAAAACATTAAATGTCAGAGTGTATAAAAAAAGGAAAAGAAAAAATAAAAAAAGGAAAAGAAAGGAATAAATAATAAACAAGCGAAGTCCGAAGCTTCGACATTCACAGAGCAAATTTCATTGGAGCAGCTTAATCCCAAGCCTTTTTATCTTCGAGATAGTGATTAACATGATAGTAGGCTTTCAGGCACAGCTTCCGTTTTATAAACGATTTGAATTTATTTAGGCTTAGTGCTTGAATTTGGCTCGGAAGTTTATTGTAAAAACGTATACATTGGCATCTGAACGTACCCCCTATTTTTTTGAGCCTCGTTGCAGGAACAACAAATTTGTGTTTGTTCCTCGTATTTATGTTGTGGATATCACTGTATTTTTTAAACAAATTAATATTTTTGTGTGCGTACAAAAGGTTTTCATAAATAAACTGAGAAGGGACAGTAAGAACATTAATCTCTAATATATCTAATGTTGGATCAGTTTGGCTTCTGAGATATCAAGACATTGTTGAAAAATAAGTTTATGCATTCATGCTAATTTTTCATAATTCGTTTAATTCCCATCTCCCTTCTTCGACCTGCCGTATCTATTTTGTTTTTCAAATGCTCTGTTATTTTAGTAGTATAAAAACATCTAAAAATATTATATTTTTAAATAAAAAATTTTGAATAATAATTATGGTTAAATTTCGCAAATTACTGTTTTGTAATAAACACATCTCCGTGTATCTGAAAGTCTAGATTAGCCTTTTTAATACAATAAATAATGTCCGCCAGTAATTTGACTGCGCTCAAACGTAATCATGTTTGTAATATCGAACATTTGTTTCTTACAGAGATGATGACTAACGTCCAAGATGGAGAGATGGCGCACGATGACTTGAGCGAAAATATTATCTGCAAATGTATTTGAACTTGTGTACCAAATCAAGCTTCAAAGATAACTTTTTTACGTAAAACTATTTTTTTCGCCGTTATCCTAATAAAAATACGTAAAAATAAACAAGCGTTTTAATTAACTGAAAAGTACTGCATTTTATGTAAAAACAAATATAAGTACCTATTTAAGAGGCTCCTCTTGTGTGGTGGTCGGAAGACGACACTATTTTAAGAGAAATATCCCTTGACTGACAAAATGCGGTTGTGTACCGCTAGGGTACAACTCTGCCTAATCCTTCGGGGAATTACAGGCTTGATGGTGTGTTAATATATAAATATTGTTGTGTAATTGCATATAATATAATAATGTTTTGATACAGAGGTTTTATTACATCGGTCAAACAGGAAAAATACATTTGAAATTCGCACTAATATTAGATTAAGTCGTAACCTGCTGGTTTGCAAACAGTCTTTACCTAACAGTTTGTAACGTAGTTTTTCCTTATGATAATGAATTACTATAAATGAGACTCTAGAATGTCCTCTCACAACAGTCGAGTAGTAAACTTGAAGTAAACATGAAGCTCTTCATCATGTTCGTGGTTGTCGCGTCACTGGCCGCGTTGTGTTCGGCGCAACCTGTCGACAAGCCAGCAATCGTTCAAACAGAAACTGCAACACTTCTTCGATCCGGGATAGGGACTTTTGATAAACCGGCGGCCTTACCACCAGGTTACGTTAGAGTTAGCGGTTTTTTCTCCCCTCTGTAAGTAGAAATATTTGATATTTAGAGAAATAATAAATAAATAATATAATTTAAATAATTTTATTACTATTTTTCAAATGATTGTTGGATCAGTTTGGTAAAGGCTTCTGAGATAACAAGATATTGTTAAATAATAAGTTTATCCATTCATGCTCCTTTTTCATTACCTATTCTTTTAATTCTCATCTCCCCTCTTCAGCCTGCCATATTGAGTATTACTATTTTTTTTCGAATTCTTTAACATTTTAGTAGTCTAAAAACACTAATTTTGTGTTGTCGATTTTTATGGTTCAATTTCACAAATTATTGTTTTTTAATAAACACATCACCTTGTATCTGAAAGACTAGACTAGCCTTTCAAATATAATAAACGATGTTGGTCAGTAATTTGACAGCGCTCAAACATAATCATGTTTGTAATATCGTACATTTGTTTCTTACAGCGGCAGCGATGATATTGATGACTAACGTCCAGGATGGAGAGATGGCGCGCGGATGACTAGAGCGAAAATATTAGCTGCAAATGTATTTGAACTTGTGTTCCAAATCAAGCTTCAAACATAATTTTTTACGTAAAATTATTTTTCGCCGTTATCCTAATAAAAATACGTAAAAATAAACAAGCGTTTTAATTACAACGTTTTGACGACTCGAATTGCGCAACGTTACTGAGGCTGCCTTACGTTCTTGGGGTCCCGGGTTCGAATCCCGGCAGAAGCAAATGTTTGTGTGACGAGCATGGACATTTGTTTCCGAGTCATGGATATGTATAATAAGTATGTATTTACAAACAAAAAAGTATCTATGTAGTATATCAACTATCTGGTGTCCACGACACTAGCCTCATTGCTTAGTGTGGCACTAGATGGCGCTGTGTGTAATGTCCAATGATATATATATATTTTTTTAAATTAACTGTTAACTAAAACAAATAAATGAAAAGGGGAATACAAAAGAAGCCTCTTAAATAGGTACCTAACCTATTTAAGAAGCTTCTCTTGTATTCCCCTTAACTGGCAAAATGCTGTTGTGTACCACTAGAGTACACCTCTGCCTAATCCTTCGGGGAATTACAGGCTTTATAGTGTGTTAATATATAAATATTGTTAGAGGAGGTTAGGAGGAGCTCGTGGCTAAATAATAACAGCCGCTCGGGTCGATCGTTAGGTTAAGCTGTGCTTGCCTAGGTTGGTCTGTGGATGGGTGACCACCCATTACATACCGAGTTTCCTCCGTGCCTCGGAAAGCACGCTAAGCCGTTGGTCCCGGCTGTCATTTGTAGATCTTTGACAGTCGTTAGGTAGTCAGAGGCCCAAAAAGTCTGACAACTAGTCTTACCAAGGGGTATCGTATTACCCGGTACTAACTGGGTTGTGGAGGTCAGATAGGCAGTCGCTCCATGTAAAATACTGGTATTCAGCTGCATCCGGTTAGACTGGAAGCCGGACCCCAACATAGTTGGGAAAAGGCTAGGCAGATGATGAATTGCATATACGTATAATATAATAATGTTTTGATACAGAGGTTTTACATCGGTCAAACAGGAAAAATACATTTGAAATTCGCATTATTATTAGATTAGGTCGTAACATAGTTTGCAAATAGTCTTTTCCTAACTTTCTGTAATGTAGTTTTTCCTTAAGATAATGAATTGGTATAAATGAGACTCTAGAATGTCCTCTCTCAACAGTTGAGTAGTAAACTTGAAGTAAACATGAAGCTCTTCATCATGGTCGTGTTTGTCGCGTCACTGGCCGCGTTGTGTTCGGCGCAACCTGTCGACAAGCTAGCAACCGATCAACCAGAAACTCCAATACTTCTTCGATCCGCGAGTGAGACTTTAATTCAATCCTACTGTCCGCCAGGCCACCGCAGAGTCGGCGCTTTTTGCTACCTTGAGTAAGTGGAAATATTTTATTTTTATAATAAACTTCTATTTTTCATGTGATTTTTTTGGTAAAGGCTTCAGGGATATCAAGACATTGTTGAATAATTAGTGTATCCATTCATTTTTATTTGTTATTCTTTTAATTCCCATCTGCCATCTTCGGCCTATATCGAAGAAATTCGTTTTCTGTTAACCGAGTTTTACGAATACTTCGAGATTTTAGAGTCCAAAAACTCTATACTACTAGCTTATAAAGGTAGTATATTATTGTATAACGGGCTGGTGTCCGCAACTCCACGTATAAAGCGCGTATTTTGCGTATGGGCTATAATCCACCACGTGGGCCCAGTGCGGATTGGTCGATTACACATGTCTTCGAATTTTTGGTTCTAGGACATGCCGGTTTCCTCACGATGTTTTCCTTCACCGTTTTGAGAGCAGTGGTGATGAAATAAATCTCACAAAGTAATACGCCTGTCTGGGTTCGAACCCACGACTTACTGTTCGTAAGTCGGGGCCGCCACCACTGGGCTAACGCCTTTTTTTTTGCCCCCGATGCCCAGGGCGTCTCCCGCGGCGGCCGGGACGTGAGGTTCTCTCCCTCTCACGTTCCGCCACCTCCTTCTCTAGCATTAATGCTTCGCAGAAGGAGGTGACGGCGTCCCATTCCGTCTCGCCCCGGACCATGGATTGAACCAGGCCGGACGCGAGAGGTCGCCGCCGCCGATCGCCGCTACGAGGACACGGCGGTGCTCCGCCCACCCGGGGCACACCTCCACTGTGTGCTCCACCGTGTCCTCCGGTCGATCCTCGCAGTGGAAACACCCGGGCGTTTCCTCCCGCCCGATTCGGTGCAGGAACCTCCCGAAACAACCGTGTCCGGTGAGGACCTGCGTCAGGCGAAAGGTGAGGACGCCGTGGCGTCTCTCAAGCCACTCCTCAAAGAGGGGACTTATCGCCACTATCGTAGCGTGCCCTGCACGGGGTTGCGACAGTCGCTCTCTCCATGGCGCCATGAGATCCCGACTGGGCCAACGCCTGCCATGCTCTCAAAAAAAAAGATATTGTAAGACAAGATTTTATGGTTCAAATTCACAGATTATTGTTTTGTAATAAACTTGTATCCGTGTATCTATCTGAAAGTCAAGATTAGCCTTTCTATAAATGATGTCGGTCAGTAATTCGACTGCGCTCACAAACATGTTTGTAATATAGTACATTTCTTACTTACAGAGATGATGATGATGACTATGACTAACGTCAAGGATGAAGAGATAAGACGACTAAAGCGAAGATTTAACATCTTCGCTTTAGTCGTCTGGAAATGTATTTGAACTTGTGTACCAAATCAATCTTTCAAAGATAACTTACTTAACTTTTTTCACCGTTATCCTAATAAAAAATACGCAAAAATAAAAAACAAGCTTTTTGATTAACTGAAAAATACTACGTTTTTACGTAAAAACAACCTACAAATTATCCGATCTAGTAGGCATTTTCCAACATCTTTTTCGGTTTGTTTAGTTAGACTAATCGAAGAAAACGTTTCAATAAATTTAATATACCGATATCACATTTTTGGGACGAATGACAGCGGATAAGTCTAATGTTATCGATGTTATCTCGTAAAATAAAAGAATACAACATTATATTTGTGACAGACATATCTTCGGAGTCATTTAGATGTTTTATTTCCAATAAGCTTAAGTACCGCTTTCATAATAAGTGATCTAGGACCTAACTCACTTATTATATATACAAACATAATAAACCTTATTTATAACCTAGATTCTAGGTTATAAATAAGGTTTTATTATGTTTGTTTGTCTGGCTCACCGTGTTTCTCAATATTTTACGTAGCGACATCTTCGTACATCTCGAATCTAATAACGGGGCTATCTCGGAGGCAAAACATACATATTTTCCGGCGTTCGGCTAAACACAGCGACCCCTGGCGGACAATATTTTGCTCGGCTCCCGCGATATCGGTTTATTCAAATGCTGCTTGTCCGACCCGGGCTCAAAGAATCAACCTGCATAATATTATACATATTGAAATTCTTCCACCCCTGAACATCTACAGTATATTATTCTATGAATAAGTTTATTGTACGCAGATGTGCGAAATACTTACGTACTTTACCAATAACACTGTATACTACCGCACAGCTTTGTGTCGCGAAATTTCATCAAACTGGACTATAGTAATAAAAGAGGATTGGTGAAGCCATTAAGTACCTAGTTTCCGCACTTCGTAGAACGAATTATAAAAAGTAAGAACGAAGAAAGAGCAATTAGTGAGAACTCTAATAAAGCGAACGAAGAAATCTTATTAGATAAGTGCTACGTGCAAATTGATAAATAACAAAAAATAATACATTTTCGAGACTGGAGAGCGTACCGACTCTCAGAAATAATTCAATGATTCCTATCAGATATCGCTCTCTCCTCTGGGAAATTCTGTTTATTATGATTTGGCCGAGGTCGACAGAGGACGGGTGGCGTGGCCACTGGCAAACAATCCTGATTATAACATACACACCACATCAAAGCCGCGGACCAAGTCCCGACTACTTCAAAAGCAAAATTTTATTGGTAGCATTTACATTTTTATTGGTACGCTAGGACACCGCCTGCCGGCTTCGTCCTGAAACGTAAGTGATTTTGAATTTTCTGATGTGTATTTTATTATCTGATTTTATGTGTGCTCAATATGACTACATATTACCATAGGAAATACATTACGGTCACGTATCTTAAGGCGTTCTTTATGTAAATAGGTTACATACTCCTACACGGAAACGCTCTTGTTATCCTTTGACTCATTTTAAACATAATCTATACTAATATTATAAAGAGGTAACATTTGTTTGTAAGTTTGTATGTCCCCTACATACAAACTTACAAACAAATGTTACCTCCGGAAGTAATGAACCAATTTAAAAAATTGTTTCACTGATAGATAGCTACATTATTCGTGAGTGCTATAGGCTATATTTTATTCCCGTACTCCCACGGGAACGGGAACTACGCGGGTGAAACCGCGGGACGTCAGCTAGTGTTTAATAAACTTTCCAAACAAATTTTGTTCAGTTTAAAAATTAAACATCAATTTGCCTAACAAGTGAATTGTTCATTTTCCTATTGTTATATTATACAATAGGTGAGCAATAAGAGCGTTTTATTTTTACTAATTTGTTTCCATTGTACTCGACTTTCAGATTGTTACATCGTGAAATTAATTCGGATGAATACACAAACAGGTTTATCAATATTTGTTCGTTCTAATAACGTTTTCATGAGAACAAACTGACACAGAAAATCGTAGATTTTAGTACACATTGAGAAGAATAAAAGATAGAAATCTTTATGGGAAACCATTAGGTAAGAAAAGCATTGTTTGTGCTATCTATAGGCCATGTTTGGGCGGTTCGTGATTGATTCCACTGTAATTTCCATACGCGTGCTCTGCTCATATTAGCCACTTTATACACCCACCAGCTAAAAAGACCCCTCTTTCCCCTACAGTGTCTTGTGTATAAGCAGTCGAGAGGGGTAAACTGTTGTATATTCTAAGCTCAAGTTTATCTGGCCACCTTTTCTAGGACTATACAATTGTATGGCGGGGCGACCTCGCGGCGCCTGCCGAGTCACGCACATATATTTTTTCAAAGCCTTAAATTCTATTGCCATTTATTATACTGATGGCACGTAGCTATTAATAAAGTATTAGAGATCTATCAAATATCTTTTAAAATGGAAGTAGCTTTTATCCGGGTGGGTACACGCAACCTTGACGACTGTGAGTCTAGTACCTATAAGCAGTCGATCCGTAAGGCATATATTTTATGACGAATCTTCTGTATGGCGCCGCCGTAGAAGAATTTTCTAGTGAGAAAAAACGAATCTGCTTTGTTTTATCTTTTCTTGGGTATCAATATAAAGGGTGTAAAATGACACTTAACAAAGCCGAAAGGCACTTGTTTTCCTCGTCATTGCGATTATTTTTTTGTTCTACACCGTACCTGGGAACCTTCTAGTTACGGAGATATTGGGGGTCAAGTTCCAACTTTTCCACAAGTTTTTTTTAAATACATGTTTTTATGTAAGATTTTTACTTTAAACACCTCCACGAACCCCGTTATATTCAGTCCATCCACCAGCACAATGTTTTGAGTGCGGTACGTGAGTTTTACCGTAAAACGTGATTTTTTACCCCAAAAAAAAAGTCATATCCCAGCAATATTTTTTGCGTTAGGTATGATGTACAGAATGCATGATGAGTCTGATTACACCCTGTATTTGTAAAGATATTAACAAGTAAGTACATAATATCAATGAGGTAGGATACAATACTGCCTCTACACATATTAAAAACTTAAACAACCCACAAAAAAATGAATGTGTTTAAATACTCTTCTCCTTTGAAATTCATAACATAACACCACGCCTTGTAATCCCCGAAGAGTTAGGCATAGTATACCTAACAACCCAAGTAACAAATTGTTTATGTTGTTTAATAGTTGAGTAGACGTTTTTCATTTACTGTTGGTTCTATAAGGTCTGTTGTATAAACGTAGTTGTAGACAGTTATGCAACGCGAAATAGGCCCAAATTATACAACATTATTGTTATTTAAAAGTTACATAAAAGTTAGTGGAGAACTATTTTAATGTTGCTTAAATGTTAGATAAAAGTTTCCGACCGACTTTTTGGTTAGATAATGGTTAGATCTCGACTGCTATGGAACCACTGGAGTCCCATAAAAGTTATATAGACATTAGAAGATGACTGAAATGTCGCACAAGTGTTTAACATCGACGTTTATAGTATACATTCAGTCCATCCATTCATTCTCATTCATTCCTAATATTTGCAGGAATAGTGCATCGTGTAATATTTTATTCAAAAATAGAATTTAAGAGGTAAGTTATAAATTATCATAACTAAATTTACAATTTACTTTACAAGGTTTATAATATACGCGAAGAGGGTGCACCTAGTTCTTATGGGACCTTTAG
Organism: Xestia xanthographa; assembly: GCA_905147715.2. Classification (NCBI taxonomy): domain Eukaryota; kingdom Metazoa; phylum Arthropoda; class Insecta; order Lepidoptera; family Noctuidae; genus Xestia; species Xestia xanthographa. The sequence goes on along the minus strand of LR990655.1, from coordinate 18,273,157 downwards.
TTTTATGATTAAATATAGGTGTGTTATTGTGAAATTTTTTGCGCCCCCCTTGAATTCGTTGAAATTTAACTATTGTTAATTATTATTTAAAATTTGTTTTAATACTAAATACCAGCCATCTTGTCAAAGTTATGAAGTGACATCTATACAACAATTATAGAATGAAAAGGTCCATAATGCGGTTTCTTGCGACCAAGATAGCCGGCCATTATAAATGATTTTAGAGTTCCGTGAGATAATATATAAACATTATGAACAGAGAATGACGATCACATTACAAATGACATTAATTTTATTGAATGTACTTGATGTTAATGACTTAATTAAAATTATGTTACCTACTATGCTTGTGTTGCATTTACCTACTTTGCAAAATAAAATCATTATACACGGTGTAATATTTTATAAAAAAACGCGTTATCTAATTAATTACGTATTATTGAGCGCAGTGTACTTTTTCTGTTCGACCATAATATACTAAATAGGTGCATCTTGTGATTATTTGTTTAATTTCTTGAGTTCCTTTATTAATACTGAATTCACGCCTGAGATACGGCACGCAATTTTTAAACACCACGCGCTGCAAGTGATGAGCGTGGAGACGACTGGCGCGCGATAATATGATACCAACATATCATTATACCTACATCTTTAATGAATAGTTAACAATATATCAAATAAAGTTCAAGAACATGGGTCGAAATATAAACAAGTCATCAATTAAATGTGACTTTTTTATTTTAATAGGTACTTAGGTACTTCGGAACCCCCTTTCCATAAAATGACAGAAAATTAACATTTTTTATAATTTTTCAGGTGAAGTAAAAGTGGACATCAATAAATTACGGTAGTGTTTTTGGATGTCGATAAGTTTAGATCAGATCTGAGACTGACCTACGAAATGAAAAAACATAAGAAAATTTGACATTCGCGAGCATGGTCGGTGCTGCCACCTTAAGCTATGTTTCAACTTTGCGCAGCAAACATTTATTTTTAGTGATTATGTAGGTAATAAGGAAAACTACAAAAAATATTGAAAGTTCCACTTTTTAATTTAATTGTACTTCTGTGATTTTGCATGCCAAAACTTAGTAAATAAAAAGATATAAACAGTTTTTTCAGTATTTTTATTTTTCAGTTACCACTTAAGACAAGGTATGCACTAAAGGTACAAAATACATGTGCTCGTTCAGTACACACCAATTTGCATTTAATATATTTTTGTATATCTTCCTGAAATTCGATATCGTTGTCAGCAGATAAGCTTGAAGTATCGGAAGATAGTCCTTCAGAGCGCTCTAAATACTCAAAATAATCATCAACGGAGTCACCTAAAATAATTAAATCAACTTGAGACATTGTGTGTAGTTATAATACTATAAGGAGATTATCTTAAAATTTAAACTTAGGTACTGTTTATTTCTGGTACAATATTCTTTTGTTGTATGTCAATGCCATCAGATGAACTTTTAATTTTTGATCTTGGCTCATAAATTTCAACTGGAATATTTAAAAAATGACATTTATTAGAGAACTATAATAATAAAAAACAAGCAATAGAAATACTTCTAATAAAATAAAATTTATACGGAAACATTTTTGTTGTTGAGGCTTTGTTGAGGTACAGAATTAGCAGATGACGGGCCAGTTTTCAGTAATTCAAAAGTTTTTCTTACTTTCCGCTTGAAAGCCCCACTTTATTTAAGCTTTTTCCATTGATCTAGATCCATATTTTTGTAAATATTGTAACGTTTGTTTAGCTGACAAAATGGAAGTTAGTTTTAAAAAGGCCCTTTTGGACCTTTATATAATTTTTAGGTCTGCTTAAAGTTCTGTAATGGTTACAAAATAACGCTTAAGTCGTATAATGGTTCGTAGTTCACCACTAAAATACTTCGTTATATACAGGTCTAAAAATAAACTTTTTGCGACGGTTTGATTACATAAAAGTCGTGTTAAGGTTACTTCGACCACCAACGCTGGTTAAACGAACCCTTTTATCTAACTGTTATGTAACATCGTATTATTTAGTTGGGTAAACGCGGTTTCCACAACCTACAATATACGACTTTGTATAAAGCAGTCGTAAAAACGTTTACCTAACCTATACACTTGTACCACTATGCGACGTTGCATTAAATAGTTGTAAAAACGTTTACCTAACCTATACACTTGTACCACTATACGACGTTGCATTAAATAGTTGTAAAAACGTTTACCTAACCTATACTTTGTACCAATAGACGACGTTGCATAATATAGTTGTAAAAACGTTTACCTAACCTATTATTTCGTACCATTATACGACGTTGTATAAAGTGGTCGTTAAAACGTTCACTCAACTATTTAATAGGACCTTTTAGTCACAGGGACTGAATCGTTGTAGGAATAACGGTTACACAACCTCGTAGTTGTCTAATAACGTCTATTCAACAGTTATATAACCGAAAGTCGCATAAGATATGTTTTATATAACCAATTTGTTTGTTGGGAAGTACACCCACATTTCGCCAGTTATGTTTAAGTTCTATGTAATAGAGGCGAGCCTATTGCCATCAACCGGGCACATATCCAGACTCCGTGGCTGCTACTGAGAAACTCATGATGTAAAACCCAATAATACTTTGCCCGACCTGGGAATCGAACCCAGGACCTCATGCTCAGCAGGCGAGCTTGCAACTACTAGACTAGACTATCGAGGCAGTCCTCAATATAATTGTTTTTTTAAAAGCCAAACACTTGATTAATTAAGACTCATACGACGTTCCAACAGAGAGCTAATTCGCCCCAACCTTAATCTACTCGGCGGCGCGAGGAAATAAAAATATGATATTTCCACTTTGAGTAATCAACGTGATATACGGGCTGGTTGTACGTGCTCATGAGAGCCAGGCCTAACGACTGACGGACAATTAAAACAGACATGCTCCTCACACGCGTGTACGCGGGAATTGCCGCAAATGCAGTTTGGACAAGCGGCATTTCAACAAGTATTGTGCGGCATTTTTCAACTTTTGTTTGTTTTATTCCCAACTCAAAGTGCTGTCAATAGCATAAAATAAATGTCAGTCTTTGATTTTATAGCATTGTGTTTTATTAAAAACAAAATATTGACGTACGTACACTTTTAATAAAAGTCACAATATATCACGCGCTATCCACATTTCCACAATAGCTACATTACAATAAATTCAAAGAAGGTAATAGTGAGCACATAAATAATAATACACGTACATAAGCCGAGGCCGAGGCGCGTTCCGTCGTGTGGCAACACTAATAACCGGCGTCGGGTGACAGCGAGCTGCCGACGGATATTGTCGTCAATTTGTTAGGGCTGCTGTTCTCGGCGCTGCTTAGGATTCGGCCGACGCCCGACCCGCGCCGCCCGGCCTTATGAACACACCACCAATAAGAACAACAAAGTTGAGATGTCAGCCGATTAGCCGCAAGTCACGTTATCATCCCCTTTTTTCCTTCAAGTAAATATATTTTGTGAGCAAACATTCTGTCTGAACAAATACGTAACTCGTTGACGTTGTTGTGATATCAGGCTATACTCGTCCACTATAGTCTGCGCCAGATAAATAGGAAATAAAGGTCATTAACGGCATACATTATTCAAATACATAATTTCGAAAACAGAAGTAATGACATAAACATAACTTTTTATGAATTTTATATGATTATTGTGAATGTGGGGACCATGTGGGTCACATTTATATTTTTTGTTTATTTTTTACCACAACTGTCTGACAGTTTGAGTACTCTAAGCGACCTACCCAAATGTCCTTTCTTTGGTATTGTTCGTCGTTTCGTTGAGCTCCTTGAGTTATAAGTCGAGCTACACGTTAACTGACAAATGCTTGCACTGACTGGACAGGTCCACTCAAATCTGTATGGTTCTTTCTTCAAAAGACCATCTCAGACACTAATCTGCATAGTCCTCATGTGAATTGAACAAAATTGTCTGGACTTTAAAAGAGACTATGACCTCTGAGTTTGTTTCGGCTGTTTCTTCTCAGAGTAGTCAGGTACGAAACACCGGCCCCATCTAGTTTAAAAAAAAATGACGTGTAAAAGTGTTTGTAAAAACCTACTTGCAAAATAAACATCATTTATCATTTATCATTTATCAAACTTGTCCCGAAAAGACCTTTATCATGATCCATCATTTTCTAGTATAAAAAACGATCGAACGATCGTTTTTTAATAAACGAAAGAGCAATGACCTTTAATTCCTACTTATCTGGCGCAGACTATAGATAAAACTGTCAAAAAAAACGAAATATTAATTTAATTTGTTATTCGCCGGAACACACGCCGTAGCTCTCTCTATTTCCAATAAAGCCACAGATATCTTAATTGACCGAATCGACCCGAGATGAGCTAAATTGCACAACTTTGTACGGTTCTTCTTAATGTACTTCGCCTCAATAACATATTTTGTTCTAAGTCTATAATAGTTCGCAATTAGTGACAGATCGCCAACCCCTCGCCTACAAGCTCCATTAAACACTCCACTTGCTTCCGAGAGAAATCCAATTGAGACTTTGTTATTCTTTTACTCTGAAAGAGCGAAAATGTTGCGAAAATCCTGATAGAGCCTTCTCTCTTACCTGCTACTTTGTTGTTACTTTGTTAGTCATTGAAATTCAGGCATCAATGTTGTCACCTTTTTAGTAATTTTGTTAGCTAAGTTTGCTCAGCAACATGGTGAAGAAACCCGAATAGTTTTAACACGTAGATGCATTAGGTATTCTACAGTCTACTCTATCCTAGGCGTCAGGCGCGGCGCGGCGGCGGAGCGGCGGCAGCAGGGGTAGTAAGCCTTATTTGAGCCAAGCGCGCGTGACGTGAAACTGGAAACTCGACTTGTATGTCGCGTCGCGTCTTGTCGCCCGAATTCTCATCAAATCATCCCGCGACAATGTCGTTGCAAATCCCAACACGGGATCAAAAGATATTAGAGCTAAATTGAACCGAAGCAGTGATGATACCTAATTGCATATGTTTGTCACAGTACGTATACATTTCATACGCGCTCGGAATGCTTTAGAGGGGTGCTTGAACTGTAAGACGTAGATTTGATATATATACCGTATGTATTTTCTTAACAAAGTTTATTTTTTTATTTTAGGAAGAGAATATGGAAATAAAATATAATCTACATCCTGTTGGCTAATCTTATAAATTCCCTAGTTATACATAACGATACGATTTTAAAGTAGCTACATAAAAATGCTAATAACTCCCCGATTCAGAATTTATTAGCCTCTTAAAATCGCTAATACAGAAAAGTCGTTGCGACACCTGTTAGAAGGCAAGTTTAAATTATCTCTGCAGATAAAAAGTGACTAGATAATACAATGAGATCCTTCGAAGGCGGCTGCTGTCCTCGCGAATCATTAATTTTAATTCGTACCCCGTGACGACGGTCTCTCTAATGAATTATTGGGAATCGCTGGAGTGCCCCCTTCCACCCCTTGGACTTCGTACAGTTTCTCTTCGGGACTTAGCATAATGTGAAAAAATGTTAGGCGGCCCTGCTGCATACTAATTGCTTGTTGTGTCGCTCTCTTTAAGTAATATTCAGAACTTACCGACCGGAACTTCGGCGGCGCGAGACAAGATTAACAACTTTTACCCCTGATGCCTGATCGATCACTTAACATTGGCCTTTTATAAGCTTCGATTTGAAACCGCTTTTGTTCGCATCGCCCGTTAAATTATTGAAAGGATCATCCAAATATTTTTTCGTGGAGAAAGGACTTCGGAAAGAGTATAGCTGCTTGTCATGCACTAAATCTTTGGATCTTTTAATGGGTTCTCATTCTTATTCTGACTAACGTTACGGGGGATGGCTATCGGGGATGGTTACCGCATACAAATGATAATACGTTTCGGAACTTATTTTTCAGGTTTTTCCTGAAAGAGTAATTACTTTCTATTTCTTGAAAGGTAAGTAAAACATATTTAAAGAGATGCGCAAGGCTCGGGGGGTGCGTACGTGCGAACGTTGTCATTCGTGCCCGCGAGCCAGGGGCAAGGAAACTTGTATTTTTTAAACTTTTGCCTTCCCGTAAGCCGGAGCAGGAAAGTTACAATTGTATTCCCCCTTTGCCCCCTTCAATATGTGACCTGCTTATTTATTGGAGAGGCGTCGGCGGAGTTCTCAGACAATATGTCGCGAGCCACCCGAGCAGACGCACGCCGAACGAGCGACTTAAACAAAACACAATTTAACCCGACAGAGAAAGTGAACTATTTGATTTATAATAACTTTTAGTTGTGCTTCCGCTTCTAAGGTCGCATATTGGAAGTAAGTATTTGTCATAAGTTGGAGCACAGCAGTCGGAGTTAGATGGATGTTTATAGAGTGGTAGGTCGGTTCATGTGGGCGGCTGCCGTTAGTATTCAGAGCGCAGCCGTCATTAGCCGAGCTAGACGTTGGATTTCCCAGAAGCAGCTCGAATGTACCTACCCTGTGCTGCTGAATAATGATGACATCGGACCAACTCAATTTCGAGTTCAAATTACGCGATACTTTTCAATATAGAGAGCTATTGTTTGGGCTTTTACAAAAGTCAGGCTTGCTAGTATATAATGGCAAAAACAAATAAAAAATACTTTAATGCATGGACGTATTCCTTTCTCATTGTCGTTCATGTCGTGTTGGAGCGACCGGAAAAGTCGTAGTAATCCAACCGATAAATGGCAAGTAAATCCATGGAAACCAAAATGCCTTATGCATTTAACTTTCGCCGTTGTTTTACGGAATGCTGAAATTTAAATACAGAATCCATTTTGTGTTCAAATGAGTTTTCGGAATAGCCAATTAGTTGTTAGCGCCCGGCCGCCCTCGTTCGCTTTCATTAGGCTATATAGTTTCCCAAATATCTGAGCCCCTCAAAGATATATCTTTCGGTTGCTTTTCCATTTTCTTCTAACAGTTCGCTTATGCGAGAAGCGGGGAGCAACTCAGTTGTAAAATTTTACTAGTGTTTCGCGGTTTATTCGCGGGAGCCGGCTCCTACAAGCAGACGATACTTTTATTTTTAAAAATTCAAATGTCGGTCTTAAGGGCCTATACTACCTCAAATAGCTTAGCATGATCCTCCGTTACGCCTAAAAGACTGCAGCATTAATTTTGAAATAAATATATGGTAAAGTTGAGGATTAATGTTAGGTCATTGTTTGGCGAAAACACGATTTCATAAAATTTACTCGATAGAAAAAAATCCCAAAGTTACCTCCAACTCGAACAATAAACCGCTGGTATTCAAAAAGTACTTCAAATTAGATCATGAAACTTTGCATACTAACTGAACTAACTATAAAGCAGGTCTTATATTTTTTGTTTTTTCCAAAAGACGAAAATTTGATTTTATAAAGAATAAAAACCACTAATTTCGCACTATTGGGCCGCAGTGACTGACGTAACAACCGCTTTGTAGTGCAAGCTGATTAGAACGTTATTATAACAGTATTACAAACGAAGTTTGAACCACCACAAATAGAGTTGCTAATCTGAGGTAGTATAGGCTCTTAAATACAAGTGCAAACAACAACAAGGCTGTTTAACTTTTAATATGAAAATAATAGAGCAGCGGTGGCCCGGTGGTGGCGACCCCGACTTACGAAAGGTAATAAGTCGTGGGTTCGAACCTAGACAGGCGCATTCCTTTGTGTAATTTATTTCATCACCACTGCTGTCAAAACGGTGAAGGAAAACATCGTGAGGAAACCGGCATGTTCTAGAACCAAAAATTCGAAGACTGACATCTACCAATCCGCACTGGGCCCGCGTGGTGGATTATAGCCCATTCCCTCTCATAGAGAGGAGGCCGTAACCCAGCAGTGGGAACATTAATAGGCTGATGATCATGATGATGATAAAAATAATTAATATTATAACCTTGTAAAATATTGGTACTGGTCTGTGTGTGGCTGTGGTGGCCTTAAACCAATGTATTTCTGAAACCTAGCCGCTATTTTTATTTTTATGAGTTTTAGATGCCTGATGCTGCGACATGCAGAATGCCCCTGCTCATAGGTACAATACTAACAGTAAAATCCCCAAATTCCTAAATATTATATAACAACATAAAGTGTTTATTGGTATCCAAACACAAAACCATTGCACATTTAATCAACAGCTTTAGATATTGCTTACCAAAAACCCCTACCGTTAACAAAATTAATCGCAATCAAAAACGCACCAAGTACCGCGGCGCGGCGGAGTATTTATTCGAAAGCAACTCTTTATAACGTGCAATTCCTTTCTTATTTCATAACGCAATCTTCTCGGCTTCTTATCTAACAACGAACATATCTCGCCCCCGCTCTCGAGGAAAATCGTCCAATATAAAATCGGTTTAATTTGCGCTTTTCGCACTCAATGGGATGGAATAATATCGGGCAATTTGGTTACCGCTGGCATAAATATGGCGGGCCGCGCAGTAATTGTTACGCGGGCAATTCGCGCCTCGTAACGACCGAGAGGAGAAAACTTCGCCCGTTTGAGCTGGTCTCGGCCGACGTACCGCCGCACCACCGCCGCCCACAGCGCCCGACCACAGGCGCACGCGCACACTACACAGCTCTTGACCTACATACGACTCTAACTTGCTCTACGAACAACCACTAATGACCCAACACTTACAATAATCATGTCTTTTAAGAATTGATGAACAAAACTTTTGACGCAGAACAACATGATATATTTTCTGCTTTATAACGATAAATTTCTCTCTAAGTAGGTTAATTCTCTGAACACAACGCTGTATAAAATCTTAGCTACTTATCTACTCCAGAAACATCAAACAAAAATACGACAATAGCTCACGAAAAGTCACAAAACTACGGACTACGTAAATCGTGGAATCCTTTATCTGATTGCAGAGAGGCATGAGTAACAACAAAAAGGAGCAATCTTCTCGTTCCGCATGGCAGGGCTGGGGGCCGGGACGGGACCCGATCCGCGCCACGCCACGACACAATGCCGGACCACAGAATGATTACTATTACGAAAACAGATCCCGTTGATATAATACCAACACAAAAGTAATTACCAGTGCCTACAGAGCTCTTCTTTGCTCCTTTGCCTAACGTAATAGAATAACGAATGTCATTTTCTTTTACTCTGACCCTTCCGCGGTGCGCGCGGGGAATGCAAAATTCCCGAAATTAGAGTGAATAAACCTGCGTTGTAATTAAAGTCGGGTGGCCGGGCGGGCTGGGAGCGTTGGCCGCCCCATCTTTCTTGGCTGGCCTACGAATTAAGCACCGAATTGCTTTAGTAATTCGAAGTATATATTCCTCGCTCTCAGTTAAATATAAATCACTTTTACTGTCCCGATTTTCACCACTTAACTCCCTAATCTTCTAATATCTACCTTCTTTTATTTAGTATGGAAATGCGAGATGTTAAGTCGATTGCCTGTAATTCGATATCGGTATTAAATTACAAGAGCTCGGGTCTTTAAATCAACAGACAGATCGGCTTTGGATTCGTCACGAAAAAATACAAAGAAAAGTCAAATTTCACAATTCATTTTGTCTTCATCTGGTTTCGATGACGGTTTAACATTTGTTTATCACTATAAACAAATGTTAAACCATCATGTTTAAACATTTATATGTAAGTTCTGTTTTAAAATAATAAATATAAACGGGTTGTGAACGGTGGGGCTGTATTCAGTGAGAGTACTTGGCGCCGGTCGGCGGCGACAATCAAGTGACGCAACAGTTAAACTAGGAACAGCCCTCGACCACTTCCGCCCGCCCAGCGTCGCCCGCCCAGCGCCGCAGCCGCTCAAACTCGTGCAAACACTCGTCAATTGCCTTAGTGATGTTTATAAGAGAATTACAAAACTATCGATACAATGGAAAATAGTTTGCGTGATTTTTTTTTGCGATCTTAATATTTTGGAAACGTCTTTTTGCCTCTTTAGAGACATTTACAATACAAATCAAAAAGCTCTTCTAAAACTTTACTACGCACTTGACAACAGATTTATTGTTACAAATGCTTGTCGGGTCGTTTCGAATAACAATATCATTTAAATCCGTTTCCAGAAAACTCTAATATCAATTCAATTCCATTATTGCGGCGCGGCTCGATATCGATACGAAAGAAGATTGAAAAAAAAAACATCGACACGGCCGCTAGCCCTATCGCCAGCCAGTCGGATGGTAACAGTTTGCAGAACGGCTGATTGCTTTGATAATCGCCGCCTGAGACGTCACTAATGACGCAAGAACATTGTCTCGACAACCCCCACAAGAACGGCCTGCTACTATAAGATACATTAATACTACAGTTATTCTAAACATTGCCAACACAGCAGTTTCTAAATAAATTAACCAAATTATACGAACACAGCCTTGAAGTGCTCTGAACTAGTTATAATGCAGTTAGGCTGTTAACTGTGACCATTTTATTGTTTAACTGCCATAAATCTGATTTTCATGTTTGCTATGGCCTCTATAGAATTCAGGCCAAACTGAAAATAAAACTATTATAAATGGCACCTTGAATACATTGGTTATACGATTATGACCATACTAACAGACCGGGTTATAGCTGCCACATACATTCCACAGCGTACCAATCAGTGATTTAATGGATTGGATCTACCGAAAAGTTTGTCTATCCAAAGAGTTACGAACAATAGTTAGAAAACTTCTGAATACTGCCCAACTTTGCAGATACTTACTTAGATTATCTAAAAGTCCATCATTTTTCATTTTATTTACATTTAAAATACGAAATTTTCCACTTGGCAGAATTTTATAAAAGCTTTCTCAAGAGAAGACCTGCATAGAGTTTGTAATATATTGGATTGTGACCAACGTCGCCTACTTACACGAACACAATGCAAAATAAGTTAGCAATGAAATTCAGTTGTGAAGCGGCGACAGCGTGAACTACTAGCTAAACTACATTTGCCAACTCAGTAACACGAGCAATCGAAAAATAGAAAGTTCCACTGGCTGGCTAGGATCGAGACTAACTGAGTAACTGGCATTCTTCGAGAACTTTAGGTGAGACTTGCTTCTCCGAGAAATTTATTCAGTTTGGTTTGTTTACCCAATCCTATTGTTCTAGAAAAACCGTCACCGGAACCTCGCGTTGGATTTACTTTCTCTGTTAAATGTCGCAGAAAAATTTATTCATACAACTCATTGTCAGTTCTGGGGAAGTTCTCAGGATCTAATAGACAATAGTTCATTCGCACCGCTTTGAAGTATCGTCACTCCTCAGTCAGGTTACACAGTTCATTGGGGTAAACAATAATAAAACCTTTTGTTTAATGCCATGATAAAGTCGCGTCTGGGTTGCGAAAGTACACTCACTGAAGTAGTAAATGTCAAATTAAACCTTCAAGCACACGTTTAATGAACCTCTATCAAATAAAAACTAGAATCGCTTTCAAAACTAAATTTATTTGTAAAAAACATAAAAACAAAACAAAGAAAAACAAAATCAAACGATCAAACAAAATAATCGATAAATCTCGTTGTCAGATTTATTTGCAAAACAAAAATTTGCCCTTCCCGTCGGTATAATATTTGGAATGTTTGATTTTCAAACCGATACAATATCTTTGGGTCGTTTAAAGCGGTATATTCTGAAGTGGCACTTAACGCCACAGAATAAACTGTTGGCGGAGTCGTGTAAACACGGAAATTCCATCCTGCAGGCGGTTTACCACGGCCGAGGTCATTCAAGTTTCATTACCAATAGCTCGGAGCTCATAACTTATTCAGTTAGGGGCAGGTAACGTGCTTTAACATTCAATTTGCAGGCAGAAGAAACGTTATGGTCGGTAAACGTCGCAGGAGTGGCGATGGTGGGGGACGCGGGACGCCACAATGTCATTGTACTACGTGCTGCGCTCCTTGTGATAACGAAGCGGGCTCTTTGCCCGATGTATGGGGCTCATTTGATATGAATTGTTTATTTTGAGCTATGCTTCTAGTTTGTGAAACGGTTTCTGTTTCCTTTTATGTGTGGCAGTAAATCTTCTTTCAAAATAATACTGAATAAGACCATCAAAGGTGAATTTATATCAATATTGCTCTTCGTGTGATATCGGTAATACTCCACATATAAGAAGGTACTACTCCACCCAAATTCCGATCAGCTTATTGCCAGTAGGTGTAGTTTTATGGCTAACATTGTAACCACTAAATAAACACACACCTCCAAGAGTTACGCCCACCCACAGCACTTAGGTAATAAAACCAAGAAAGTAGTTTTAAGGAAGCCCGCGACAGCCATTGCAGCCCCATATTACCCGCAACAAAACCCTCCTTATTACACGAGACAAACAAGTTATTCGTTTCAAATTGAAAACTTTCCACCCCACTAGCCATGCTGGGGCTGTGGCCCATAAATTCCCGCCAATTTTGTTTTATTTCGCGATGCAGGCACGGTAATAAAAGTAAGCTGGACGTGAGACAAAGCCTCTAGCCGGGATTACGCGGCCATCGCAATGGATCACTGCAGCCTGTGATATGGTGTCTAAACAACGACACCTGACTAACTGGACACGCCCAAGTCATTTGCCAATGTGGATACAAAAAGGCTTTATGATACGACAGACAGCCTTGTTCCCGAAAAAGAAATCCCTCTTAAAACTCGTCGCACTTTGAAAAACATATCCATAAAACTATACTCCAAGTTTACGGCCGAATACATAAAAATATGTACCTTAACCTCGGCTCGACGAAATTTGGCTAGAGAGAACACTTTTTTCTAAGCAAATAAAATCCCGTACCTTCATACTTTCGTAGATTCAATATTAAAGGACTCTGCGAACAAACTGAGTAAAATATCAATAAAATATTCCCGATAACATGGATACTAAAAGTTTGAACTAAAAATGGTGTAGTTTAGTGACGTCTGTACCTATGAGTACTGAGTAGGCAGGTGCATACTTCTGGAGTTCCTCCAATCTCATCTGTTGTAGTTGGCAACGCACCGAGTGGCCGCATGTGCGATCTTAGCTCCAAGCTCATTGTTGCGTTCCTTTCTATATGAAACGTGTCGTGTAAGCACGAACCTAAACTGGATAAGTAAACAAATATTCTTGTATTCTATTTTTAAAACATTCTTTTTTTATTTTCTCTTGTCGGAATCGAAGGTTATTTCCAAACATTGCCAGAGTCGTTTTTCTGTCTGGCGAAAAGAACTCAAATAAAAATGTACAAAGTTTAACAAACAAATACCGAGGCCTTAATGAAGTGTGTCCGCTCGTACCACAAGCTGCGCTTTAAGAAGTGCCAGGTGAAAGCAAGCTCTTTTTATAGCGACTAAAATAAAATCGCCACGCGTGAGTAAGGAGAAGTCCCAATGGATGCAACCACAACAATGACAACATAAACACAAAAACATTCCTTAACCCAAAGCTCTAAAGTTGGTATTCACTCCAACCTCGAACTGTCTGTGAACAAAACAATGCCTGGTTTACGGATAGGATTGCAAACAGTTGCTGTGTCCAACGGTTATGATCCGTCGTTTCAGCAACACGCCAAATTTGGTCCCGTCATAAAAATAAAAAGTAAAGTAGTCTGGATAACACATGCTCTGAAGATTATCTGTACGACACACTGTGCCAGGTCTTGAATAATTCAGTCTTCATTTCTGTGCAAGAATGAAATGTAAAATGAAGTTATTCTAAATATCCGAGCAGGACTAAATAATGTCCCACTAGAAATCAATATGAGGTACAAAACAACACGTAAAACAATAAACCCTGAAATAGTTAATGTGCCAAGAAGGAGCTTGGGAGCCAATTAATTTTTGCTGAGACCTCGGTTTATGTTTTCCCGGATAAATAAGGAGATTTAGCGGCGACGCCCAGAGCCGCCTCATAAAATGGCTTGCTCGTAACCGGCCGTGACCAGTCCCCTAACTAACGATTCTCGATAATGTTACAATAAGTCTGGATTTTGTACACTGCATCCAACCCATACAAATAACGCCAATACGAAAAGAAAATTGAAAGATTGAATCGTGATGTTTAGTATGAAGTAAGAGAATAGTCACTACACAAAAGCGATTTAAAGCATATTATGCAGATATCAAAATAATATTTAAACTACCAAATATTTTTTCACGACATCATATAAAAGTTTTTCAATACAAACATCATAAACCAAGTTACGACTCACGGTACATTTGATGGTGCATGAAATTGCACCGTACATACAAGAGTCATTCGGATGCATTTTATTTTCGTGGAGTAGGCGAGGAGGCCGGGCGATGACTAAATAATGACCAGGATAACGCAGTTTTATTGCCGGCTCCGTGTTGCGAATATATAAATGAACCCTCGAGGGAGTGTTAAAGACGCCGCCAAAGAACTCCTGTCGAAACAAGTCGGGCTCAGAGAAATGGCGCAGTAAACCACCCCATCCGCTGAGACGTCATTTTGCTCTTTGTACGAAACTGCTGTTTGGAACACAAAAAAAAATAATAAGAATTGTATATTTGTACCAATGAGCCAATTTTCAGCACCAATCGTTGTTGGCTGAATAAAGTTTGTTGATAAATTGTCTTTTCTTCTGCTAATTTTATTGTATTCTAGAGAAGCGTCCGATTTATGTTTTAGAATACTTTGGCATGCTTTGTTTCATGCTCGCCTGGTTGAGGTGGTGAACATACTGAACTGGTGAACACCTGTTTAATTGTATTTTTTTATGAAGATTACTTAAAAAATACACAGCTTTTATACGTTGTGCAGGTACGAGAAATGCTTCACGGGTGAAGGTTAAAGATTTTTCTTATTTGGTCCGCCAGTTCCGGAATATCTCTTCAAAACTGTAGAAATAAATTGTGTTTCTTGCAATGATATTCTATTACACAGATATGTTGTGAGCGCGCAATCGTGAAGACATGAAAACTGGCCAATTGGCCTGTTTTGCCTTTATTCTGCGTCACTGCGTGTATGTGAGCTGGCTCTCCCCCGTGGCACACTTTTTTCTGTGGTTTTGTAGGTGTATATAACATATCTGTTTACTAGAATATCATTGGTTTCTTGGCATTAGAAGAAAAAAATCGGCCAAGTGCGAGTCGGACTCGCGCACGAAGGGTTCCGTACCATTATTATCAAAAAAGGGCAAAAAAATCACGTTTGTTGTATGGGAGCCCCCCTTAAATATTAATTTTATTCTGTTTTTAGTATTTGTTGTTATAGCGGCAACAGAAATACATCATCTGTGAAAATTTCAACTGTCTAGCTGTCACGGTTCATGAGATACAGCCTGGTGACAGACAGACGGACAGACGGACAGACGGACAGACGGACAGACGGACAGACAGACGGACAGACAGCGAAGTCTTAGTAATAGGGTTCCGTTTTTACCCTTTGGGTACGGAACCCTAAAAACCTAGACAGCAACCCAAAATTAAAACTAGTGAAGAACACAAGGAAACAAATAGCAAGTGAGCACGAAAATTAGTTTATTTTATGTATTTAATAATGCCAGTTGTGTTCACGGCTCCAATTCAAATTGTGATTTCACGGTGTTAAAATATTAAAACTTTAATTGTATTCCGGCGCCCGACTCCATAGCCGTAAAGAAGTCGGCGAGGCGCTCCGTTGATACACTATTAATGCAATTGTTCGAAAACAGCGCGGGGCAATAAAATTTAGCCTTCAGGTAGAATATTCCGCCCCACTTCGCAGCCGTAGCCATAATTTTTCGCATTGCGGATTTCAGGTAAATGTATTTCATTACTTCATTTTCGTTTTTACGACTAATGAGATTGTTTTAAAGGAGCTGAGATTGCATGCACTTATAGTAAGTGGTAGTTTTTTTTCTATAATATTTACATTATTTACATACTAACTGTATAATAGAAATAAAAATATTTGCAAGTATCAAAAAGGAAAACAGGGCGTCGAAAAATTCGTCCACATCGCTGTCAACAGGAAAAGTGCCCAGAAGGCTGGCAGCATTGCCACGTTGGATGGCAATAAGTAAGTAAGTAACTTACGTAGTGGTGACTATAAATTTAATAATAATGTGGATTTCTAACATTTAAACTCAAATAAATTGTATAGTTTTTATCAAGCAATAATGCTCAACAGAATCCTGTCGAAATACTCACAGCAATGAACTGCACTGCGCTTTCATATTCTCTGCACATTTGTTCTCTGCTACAGAAAACTGCTGCTGCCGTATAAACCACAACTTAGATATCAGTACCACTATACTGTCGCTACTTATTGATGGGCTCATGGTAAGCAGTCGTAGCAGCATGGTAGCAGTCCGGAGTTTGGAAGTTGGTGATCTGCAACATCAGACGCGGGAAGCGCTTTGGAAAGCACGTAGGTAACCCATTGGTGCTGTGCCTGATATCTCCCCGGTCGAATCTGATTGCTACCCCATTGGGCTATCAAAAATCAAAATCAAAGCATTTATTTC
This sequence comes from Xestia xanthographa, assembly GCA_905147715.2. Taxonomy (NCBI): domain Eukaryota; kingdom Metazoa; phylum Arthropoda; class Insecta; order Lepidoptera; family Noctuidae; genus Xestia; species Xestia xanthographa. Next base: position 18,256,717 of record LR990655.1, on the reverse strand, counting down.
AAGTAGGCCAGTTACAGGCACTTTTGAATTGTCGAAACAAAGATGAAAATTAAATGTAGCTATAGTCCCAGTCACAAGACATCTGTGATAGTACTGGCAGTTGCCCATTCCCTAGCGTAGATCTCTATGGAGAAGAACGGGCAAGAAACTCCATGGACACTCTTTTAAATCAGAATATTGTTACAAAATCTTGGTTACATCATTCATGTTGAGATGGTATATTATGTGAGAACAATGTAGCAAGATGTCCACAGCAAAAACAAAACAAAATTTGGAAATGGGGTAGATGACACACCAATAAATTGAGATACTTTTTAAGAGCTTTCAAAACGCGGTTCTGTCATAGATTTTGTATGGCAATAGGCAACTGTGACGTCACTGTTTATTCAACTCAATTACTCAACTATTTATTGATTTCAAAGCAACTAAAAATTGAATTTGGCAATTAATTCAAAATAAATCGGCTTTTCAGGACCAAAATAAAGTGATTTTTTTATAGATTGGTGTCTTGGAATTATTGTTCTATCTATGGTGTCATGTGTGTCTATTTAATATGGAAGTAATATACCATACTAAAAAACACCTATTTAATTCCCTAGATAGCTCAAAATAACAAGATACCACCATATTTAATTACAAAACAACCTAAATCGTGATATTAAAGACCCGTATGTAAATACCCACGCCTCCCTATCAATCTAGCTATCGATGACCAAACACCCACGCACGTTAAAAGGCTAGTATAAAAATAAAAAACGTGTGTCTATTTTCAGAAAATGTTTTCCCATCGGCACTGGTATTTTTATTTTTGAGTACCTATAGTTGAAGCTACAGTTTATTTCGTTCGCTTTTACAACTAAAAATGGTCGTGTTAAAATGTGTGTTTTTTGGGTATACGCGCATAATCTGTGATGGAAAATATTCTTTGTTGAATTGTCTTTTAGTCGACTTTTGATTATAGTCTCCGCCAGATAAGTAAGAATTAAAGGTCGTTGCTCTTCCCTAAATTTCTCTGCGTAGGTACCCCGACAATACATTATGAATCGTTTTTTATTACTAGAAAAAGTCAAGGATCACGATAAAGGTTGTTTCGGAACAAGTTTATGTCATTATTTCTGTTTTCGGAATTATGTATTTGAATACATGTATGCGGGTTAATGACCTTTAATTCTTACTTGTCTGGTGGAGACTAGGTATAATGGTTAATTTTGTAACTGCTTTCAGAACCAAAACAAAATATGGAGGTGTCGACAAACTTTAAACGAACAATCACTGAAAAAATACAGTGACTGTGTTATAACTAAAAATTTAAACTGAGAAATTAAAAAATATTTCACTCATACATATCAAAAAAGTACTTAGTAATACCTCTATTTCTTAATTTAGCTTCAAAAAATTAAAGGAATTTGTAAACAATAACCGCTACTTTCATACAAAGTTACTCTCACTTCTAGAGTAACATTTAAAATTAAATTTTCAGGAATTTACAAGTTCGTGTCTACAGTAAATCTTTGTAAGTCACTTGAGACTAGAAGCATATAAAATAAAAGGTAACACCATTCATGTCTACAGGAGCATTTGTGTAGATATTATCAGAAAGAAAGTCTCGACAGATTAAAAAAATCCTGAAATTCTACTTCACCGTTGAAATGGAAAAAACGAGGGAGGCCCCATACGTGTGGGCCCACTACCAGAATAAGACCTGTGAGCGAGTAACTTAACTAATCGATAACGCACTTAATCTTGCATTAGAAAGATTGAGAGTTATTTTTATTGTATTTAATTTTACTACATTTACTTACTTTTAGTTTTTATCATTGTAATTATATATAGTTCTAGTAGTAGTATGTATATAATGTACATAATAATTTTAATGATCCTGTAATAAAATATAATTATTTAGTTACAAATTTGTTATTGTTATTGCTTACAAGTCTGTTTAGGTTACAAAAAAAAAGAATGCATGTGGAAATAAAAAGTTTTTTTTTTTCTTTTTTTTTAGAAAACGAAAGATATTTAATGTCAATTTCAGAGAACTTTAAAGCCATCGGACACCGAAATATCCGAAAATTGTAGTCATAATTAATTTGAGTTATTATCGCTTGACCATAACTTGATATTTTGAATTGACTCCAATTGCAGATAAAAAATCCTGATGTAATATCTAGTTATTTGCGTACACATTCTACAGTATTTACTGGAAAATATGAGAAAGTTATTATTATAGTATAAATAAATATAAATATTAACAAAAAACAAATAGTGTTGCGGAATTCACTTTCAATTTCAAAATGAAATAAACACATGATGAAAATAATACATTTATTTAATATGTGTAATTAATTTAACATTTACATTATTCACTTTACTTCGGACGATATACATTTATTTATTGATACAATAATACTTATTTACAAAAAGGATAACACTAAATAACACTGTAACAATATACGTCCCATAAAATAATGACTGAAAATACCATAATAACATAAAGTATAATACATTTTCGAATAACGTTTTATCACATTTCTCGTACATATCGTAAAAATTCTATCGCGACGCTTTGGCTATGTCTTATTTATATCCTGCAAGAGCTCTGCTGCTCTCGTTTTGCTGTTTCCAATAAATCTTAAGTAACAATTTTTAGAGCATTTTATTTTCCTCTATCCATAAAATCTTTCTTTGGATTGATCTACTACACTATAAAATTAAGTTTTACTCCTATACTCAATGAATTTAAATAAACTATTGCTGAATTCTTTACTACAAGAAAACTTTAACTTTTCTCGAATCTTACAAAGATGTTGTTATTTTATTTTTCTTTGTTATTTATGTTAGAACTATTTTCTACTTAGCATTAAATCGTATTGTTATAACATTAAAATATTTCTATTGTGATATTTTAGTAAACAATCCGGAGTACAAGGATTCAATGGTATTTGTATCAGTCGATCAGAAAATTTCAAATATATTTTTCTTAAAAATTCTGACAATATTTTCTAACACTTCATCAAAATTTGTTCATATATTTTGAGCAGGATTGCCACATTCAAACACACATATTCCCCGGTCATGTGATGTCGGGAGGTTAGTCCTATTCCTTTAGTAGGAAAGTCAAGTAAATCAGTTGTGTTATCAGGTGGGGATTCATTCGCAGTACCAGGTAGTTCTTCTTATTTTCTTATCAACTATGCCTAATCTCTTACACTCTCCGGGCACGCCTCGCAGAGAGTTATCTGAAATTAACAAATAAGTTTATTAATTAACATCAACGTAGACATGTTAAAAAAACATAGACAAGAGGAACTGTTATTCAAAATATATCAAACCCAGCAACTGCCACCAGAAAAAAAACCATATCCAAAATAAACTATAAAAACAATCCATACGATGAACAAACTGTAGCCAAAAGATAGGTAAGCTAAGTGAGAAAAGATGTCAGTTTTATTTCTAGGCTCGAAGGGATGTCGGCTAAAGTAAGCTCTATACTGGACCACTCTAGACCTATAAATATTTGGAGTCGATAGCTTAGGCCGTTCAATAATTCAAGTGTTAAGAAATGTCGAATTTGGGTCCTAGGATTTACGGTAGAGGAAAAAAGGGCTGGTGTGACCTCAGGTATTTTGAATCTTTCTTAAATATAAGGATCACTGGTCTATTGGGTTGAAATCTCTACAAAAGAAGCGATTCAGAATTGTTCTCTTTTATTTATGTACACTACGTGCGCCTGAGGAGGTTTCTCATCTTGAAAAATTACGAACTTTCATACAAACTATTGAAGTTTTTAACCACATTAAGGGATAAATTTCAAAAATCCTTCTTTATAAAAAAACAATCGGGGCAGTCTTTGGGGACTGCCGATAGAAATGAAAACAAAAAGTACACAGGCCCCGCCCCAGTCGTAGCTCTGGTTGCACCCCGCGCATGCCTATGTGGTGCTACGCCGTAGCGGATCGCCTACGGGTGCTACGAAGCGTGACCGCACGTTACGTCAAGTGACTATGAGCAATGTTTTTCCTTCACCCAAAAAGTGCTCAACGCGCCTAAGTAAATAAGTTTTCACTTCAAAAAGTCTAATACAAAATTTCATGCTTCTAGGCTCAAGAATTAAGGCTGGAGGTTAGAAAAACCTATTGGTTTTTTTTGTGTACAAGCTCAAGATACTAAACAATCTAGATCTACTATATCAAAATCATATAATACATAATACAATCCATCCTACATAATATAGTATACCTCATGCTTCTACTGCTACCGACTACACTACTAAAACAAAACACCAACCAAAGAGGTCGTCTCTCCTACTTATTAGTTTTTTTTGAAAGGTAAGAGGTTTATCAAAATCGTCTGATGCAATATCTAGGTAAAGCTATGAAGATACCTCCAAAAATCCAGTATTTTGTCCAACGTTATAAAGCACATGTAAACGGGTATTTATCGCGAATTTTACCTTTAATATAAGCCAAAAATACCGGTAATTCCCGTTTAAATGTCTTTTATAATGTGTTCTGTAGGGCTATTACGTATCTCTGTGGCCAGCTCTAAACGATAGTAACTGGGCTCAGTGTCCATCAATTAACTGTCAAAAGGTTAGTTTCGTATTACGTATGACCAGTTGCGATCAACTATGACGTCATTGGTTGTCATCGTAGCTGATAGTCACCGTAACTCATTTTGACGCTTTCGTATCGATACTTATATTATTTCGATTATGTAAGCATAGTGGAAAACAAATTGATGACAACTGAGTTTGAAGTGGCTTTCGTGAAAGACGTTACACCGTACCCGGGCTGTTAGTCAGCGTAAAGTGATATCCAGTCAGTGCGATACGTAATACCAATATTATGACATTCTCGGTTGTCATCAAAGTTCGGTGTACAACCGAACCTTGATAGTCACTGGATATCAGAAATATACGTATAGGCCTACTGATCGTGAAAGTTTAAAAAAGGACAATAATTGTCCAACGTTGTTTCAGTAAATAAAATATTATTCTCACAGTATAGTTCCCCGTCCTCCCGTCAATCCACAAAAGCAAAGGCAAAGAAAAGTAAAGCTCAGCAGATAATAAGGTGTAATGCTTGGAAGCGTGCCTAAACTTTACTGACCTACAAAGCAATTCATTGGTGCAACTTGACGAGAACGTAACCTTCTAACAGACCTGCGGGTGAGATGGTACTCAGTGTAAGTGACGGATGCTACACATTATTTTCGGGTCGGCACAACCGGGCGGCAAATCGAAAATATCATATCATGTAGACGTCCGGAAAGAATCACTCGGATTGTGCCGAGTCGACCCGAATATGATACAGCGAATGTGGAACTGAATTTTCCGATCAGAACGAGCCGACCCCGAATGTGCCGACCAGAAAAAATGTGTAGCACCTCGAACAGTACCCAGTCATTAATATGACAAACTGGGCTTTAAAAAAGAATGGTCACAAATGGTTTCTAAATTGTGTAAATGAGACTACGCTCTGAAAAGCCGAACTTTTTCCAAAACCCGATGGGTCATATTTACAGCCAGGTACAGTAAACTGTTATTTACAACATTTACAAATACAACAACATTCTAGAACTTTTAAATTCTAAAAGGATTTGGACGAGTGCATTGTCACAAAACCATTATTATCCTTGTGGTTTAGCATCCATCGCTGCATGCGATGCGTCATTTGACTTTTTTTGTCAAGATGACGCTATAGTCATATTTGAAGACGACAACAAACAACAATAAACACGTTTTATTTTAGTTTTATACTATTTCATCATTTTCCAAGGAGCTATATTGTGCGGCTCAAATATCATCACGTAATTTTCTATAAGTATATCTAATCAATCACATCAAAACTGGGTAACACGGATCAAATATACACAGGTTGGATTACAGTTATAAACTTGGTGTTCTACAAATCCTTTTTAATACTTATGGAAGTACATATAAGACCTGACAGGCCTGACACACTTATTTCGTTATGCAAAATAATGTCTAGCACGTAGTTAGACGTATAATGGGTGTATAAAGACCCTTCATGAATCCGAAAGGCACTTATTCTCCCTGTTATTGTGTTTTTTTTTTGTTCTGAACCATAGTTACAAACTTTTTCACAAGTTAAAAAAAAAAACATTTTTTTTAAATAATAAATTTACTTTAAATAGCCCCTTGACTCAGCCCGCTTAGCATGCCTACCGTAGAAAAGAAAGACCATCGACAAATCTTTTGGTCATCTGTCATTATGTCGATTCAATGACAGCGAAATTACAGATGAACAATTATATTATATTATAGTAAAAAGAGGTAGATATCGCACTAGCACGCACAAATTGTTGAGGACAAAGTGACACAATTGTTGCACTTTGATAGCTAGCTATCTCTTTCTATCTTATACGTTCCGTATCTATCGCTGTCGTAGTTTTAAATTACTCGCAACGATATCTGAACGCCATTCAGTATGAACATGGCGTATCTTCTTTATAATATCATTGCAGATGAACAAAAGATTTGTAGATTCTCTTTGGTTTCTTCGGTGGTCATGCTAAGCGGGCTGTACTATTCAATGCATTCATCAGCACAATGTTTTTAGTGCATTACATTGAGTCTAACTGTGATTTTTAACCCCAAAAAGAGTTGAATCCCAGTAACAAATACTTTATTACTTAATTGTAGTACCTAGTATGTACAGCGTGCTGAATAGGGAAGATGCATACATTTTCTTTTGTTTATTTCGATACGGAATGTTAAAGTACTATAAAAATAATGTCAAAAAGCGGAAACAAGACATAAATCGGCCAAATAACACAAAAGTTATAACCATTTAAACTTTTGTTTCTATCTCTTTCTAGATAAACGGAATTTAGTATGGATTTTGTATATCGATGCAGAGAATGACGTCATTCGTTGTATCGGATCTCTCTGTCTAATCAGCAGTTTCAAATGCTTATAACTTAGTATTTTTAATATATATTTAAAAAAATAATTTCACTTGGCTATTTCTGATGTTAATACGCTTTGTTTAGAGTGATAAAAAAAAACATGCATCTACCCTATTCATCAGCCCAATGTTTTGAGTGCGTTACATTGAGGCTAAACTGTGATTTTTAACCCCAAAAAAATTGAATCCCAGCAATAAATACGTTATATTACTTAGTTGTATGTACAGCATGCTGGATTGACGGCTTCGTGAAGAGTCCGTTTACACCATGTATTACAAAAAAGACGACAAAATCCATGACACAGTGAATTGATCACTATTGTTAGTTAGGCTTGTACTATCTACATAAGACTCATTAGACGTCTAAAGTCCAATGTGCAAAAGTCCTTATCGCGTCACAAAGACATGTTATTAGTAAAAATATGTTTGTCCTTACATTTGTCATTATCGTTCCTGTCCGATTCCACGGAATCCTCGCTGTTCATGGACACCATCGATATTCTTTTGTTTCTCTGCTGTAGAAGGAGTTCTGGAAATGGAGAATATTTTGATATTAGTATAGTATTGATATTACAAGTAGTTTTTATATCTTATTACTAGCGGACTTCCCGCGGTTTCACCCGCGTAGTTCCCGTTCCCGTAGGAGTGCGGAAATAAAAAATAGCCTATGTTACTCGTGGATAATGTAGCTTTCGAATGGTGAAAGATTTTTTTAAATCGGTCCAGTAGTTTTTGAGCCTATTCATTACAAACAAACAAACAAACAAAGTTTTCCTCTTTATAATATTATTATATTATATATATTATATTATATTAGTACAGACTAGCGGACGTCACGTGGTTTCACCCGCGTAGTTCCCGTTTCCGTGGGAGTACGGGGATAAAATATAGCCTGTGTTACTCGCCGATAATGTAACTATCCATTGCTGAAAGAATTTTTCAATTCGGTCCAGTAGTTTTTAAGTTTATTCGTTACATAACAAAAATACAATCCTTTCCTCTTTATAATATTAGTATTATTATAATGGAGGCTTTTAATGTGCACGTATTGCTACGTCGTTCTCAAATAATGTATAATCTCAACATGCATGATGTAACCAAGGTTTTGTAATAACATTCCTAACATTCCGATTTAAAAGACTCCTTGGATTTTCTTGCCCATTCTTCTTCATATAGATATATGCTTTGGAATGGATAACTACAGTACTTTCACAGTTATTATGCATTGAGATTTGAACTTTTGGTAATTCAAAACTGGCCTACTTAAAATAAATGCTTGTAGCAATCGCTTTCGTGGTGTTTTGTGCAACAAGCAACAGGAATGACATTAAGTTTGTCAGTAGCCGATCTTTCTATTTTATCATCAGCGTTATCGTTCTCGGAAATCTCACTTTGCTCTGGCCATCAGGCCAACTACTGTACTCGTAGCTATTTATGAGAAAAAAAACACAAAACACAAATTACATAACCTCTAGAATACCTTCAAATGTTTATGATCGTATGAAACAAATTCGCAGAGTAAAATGGCACAAAACATTACAATTTATGACAACGTTTATAAATTTTTGATCTCCCAACTTCCTCCAATGAGACATTAATGACATCTCGTTTGTCAAAACAAACCTGAAGCGATTGTCGACGTTTAAATAATTTAGATGAATCTTATTTAAATAACTTTCCTTCTGTACCTTCAAGTTCGTCGTTACAAAGTAAAATAAAAATAGATTTTGATAATGGAGAACGAAGGTCGGGATGGAACAGTTTCATTCGACAATAATATCTAAATTATGTACATTATCTACAATAGGTATATCTATTGACCGCAAGCACCAGATTACACAACGATGGCATATCTCAGATAATTTATCGGCATGTCATGAATTTCTAAATTGTGTAAATCTACTATTTATCACGTTAACGAGTTGTGTTATCATTGTCATTAAGGATAATGTGGCAAAAATGTTGTCATCACAGAAACATTTGAATTCGGAACTCTCCTGGTAACTATGGTGCAGTGGTGGACCAGTGGATAAAGACGCGATTATATGAGAACTTTATTTCAGACCATCATTTTAATATAATAGACACAGGTCCATATTTGATAATGATTTACGAGTTTTAAACATCGTAAGTTCGAACCCAGAAAGGTACTTTATTTCATGCAAGTTATTTCGTCACCATTGCTCACAATTTCATCATTCGACAGCATGTGACATCCCAAATAGCACGGCCTGCGAGGTGGACTACGACGGAGAGTAAAAGCTTCACACCGACAGGGGAGGCATCCTAACAGGAACATTGTAGGCTGTTTATAAGTAGTACGCTATACGATCTAATGGTACAAGAAACTAAGAAAAGCAAATATTACCATTAATAATGGTATGATTAATGCCAGTGGGTTATTTTTAATATACTCCTATGGTTACTGCTTCTAGTCCTCCATTATCTTTAATCCCTCTAAAGACTATTACGGTATATAAAGAAAGTAATAAGCTATTCTTAACACAGAACAAGGCATATTGCTCTTACAAACGCGGCCCACGAGTCAAGTGGGGTAAATACAGGAAGATGAAATTTATTAGGCTTAATATTAGCGTCATATTCACGAGTATCGATACAACAACAGTTTTAGAATGTGATTTATAATAAGGCACCGCTGCTATCTGAGTTAAGCCACACCTGACTGCGTTAGCAGAGCTGATAACAGCGCAGATAAAGCCTACGATTCCGCGAAAATGTTCATACCCCATTCAGAATAATATTACTATACCTGTAATACAATTGACGTTTGTTGAGTAAATATGCATGACTACTTGGAATGGGTTGTTAATAGCCTTTGTCGACACCTTGGATAGGTCGTTGATCGATGGATCGACGGAAGATCTATCGTCATAAACTTGTGATACGAAGAGAAAAATACCTATTGTTGCCATATCCAAAAGCGGATTACAGAAATAAACATTTTAAGTTATGATTGAATTCGAGCTGGATGTTTTAATTTTCAACGGAAAGTCGAATACTACGAAACATAATCTGCATATTTCACATTTTAAATAAATACTGAGTGCAATTTAAGCCTTCGGTTAAACATTATAAACAAGCAACAATCAACATCAAGCATTCATCATACTAAAAAAACATCAGGTAAAATCCCATCCAGAATCTGAAATCTATAAGGCTTCGTTGTGTCTAATTTCTAAACAATCGCAGAACCTACAAACGCATTCCAAGTACCAGTTAGAAACTGTGAAAACCAACTATCTTGTTGTTAAACCAAAATTCAATAATAGCGGACATCGACCGGTGGAGAGGCAGCTCAAACTATACTATCATCAATAAACTCCACTGTTAGACAATAATAGAACTGGATCGAATGCCCGTCACCTTCGCCGATAGTTTAGATAATATTCACGTAATGACGCAAAATAAACTTCGACAAGACGACAATAAAACTCAACTGTCTCGGTCGCATGGCACACATGATCTGCATATACATCAAGTCGCCCAGTCCGACTCGATGCTATTTTGCAATAGACAAAAGCCCATTGTGCATTTGAGGATATAGCAATTGTCGCTAAATAGCTCTGAGTAACAAAGAAACACGTTACCAGAAAGATTTAAACACCAGTTTACGCTTATCGGCGTAATCTCAGCGAGAAATGTGGCATTGTAACAGCGAGAGTTCAAAACGATCGTACTTTCGTCGCAGCATTCCCTTGTGATACTCCTATCTAATTATCCGTAAGGAAAGGTTGTTCAAGTTAGATAATACAGACGTTCTTCAAAGAGGAATAAAGAATACGAAGATAAGAATCGTAGGAACGTGTGAAACGTGCTGTTAAGTGTACAACCGATACTTAATTTTGTTTTGCGTAAAGCAGCAAACGGCGATCGTTGCATATTCGTTTGCATTTACAAAACAACGGTGGCAAAGAAAAACGTTGAGTTCCTGGCGTTCCCACAGACGAGACGCAACGCAGTGCACATGCAACTTGCCAGCGAGTGTCCAATAAAAAAGTGTGTCGTCGACCCCGCGTGCGTCAGCCTGTGATAAAGGACCCCGCTCCTTCCGTCACGTATAATACGGGGAGCAGATGATGATCAATTAAAAAGTTTGTTCGCATTAACTATACGGGAATTAGTTTCGTTCAGCGTGCGTGCCACATGGACTCAACGAATTTCTTTGTGAGAAATGGGCGCTGAGTGAACGTTAATGGAAGTTATCTTAATGTAGCATATATAATGTAGTGACATATAGTGTGGAATGGTCATGATGACTGACAACGAATGTTCAATAGGATGTCAGCACAGTAATATGACATTAATAGATATCAAAACATCACGTGAACATAAGATGCACATCGATGGGGAGATGGGTTACCGAACTAATCAAAATCTTCCTCGGTCATTTAAAACTGGTTTTATTACCAATTGCTTGAGTAGATATAAATACTTTTTACTGACAGAAGCATTCAGGGAGTGCATTTACCGGACAGTATAGCGTTACACTGACGTACGCAATGTTTGAAAGGTGATATAATTCTATTGACTTAGGACGGGCTCGCTTTGTCACACCCTGCTGCGTTGCATGACGCTACACTCATCTTTGCAATGTTTACTATGGGACGTGTTTTGTTTTCGCGTCTATAAATAAACTAGTATACCTACAATAGAGAAGTATGGAGACAAGTACAATATTTACGAGTAGTCGTTACCACATCATGACGGAATCGAAGAAAATAAAACTTATCATGTGGATTTTCAAACCAAACAACGTAGTATATAGCGAGACAATAAATGTAATTTGAATGTTTTAGCTCGTCATACAATAGCGGTACGGTACTTAAAATTGCATCATTAGTCAGTGCATTGTTTCAACGCTGTGCCCTTATCAGCGTGCTCTGATATTGATGTTCGTATCGTTGCTAATCGTTGAACAACATCTACATTTTAACCAATGCTGATAAATTGGCCCAAAACAATGCTACGTTATCTAGATGGGTAAAATGATATTTCAGCCATATTACTGTAAGTGTTGATAGAGATAAAATAAGGCCTAGTTACCGCAGTTTGTAGCCTAACTAAACATGTTATTGCAAACTAATGTATCTATTGCCTCAATTCTCTTTTGCGGAATTAGATCAACTTGGATACTTATCTTCCTCTTTCAAACGTTTCTCTAGGAAAACCTTTTCTTTTCTTCCTCGTATCGTTTAACTATCGTATTTAATTACTGTGTCCACTGTACAGTTCAACTTATGGCAACTGGTCCCGCTCTTGCTAATACAATCACAACCAGTTCTTTCATTCATGTTAGCGAGGTTATGATTTCAACGCAAAACCAGATTGTCACAGTAAGCCTTATAACGTTATGAGTGCAACGACGTTTGATATTGCTTGCGTCTTTGATTCAAATATCATTAGAAATTGATTTATTTTCCACACCACTATTATTAATATGCTTTGGGTAGATAATAATTTCTCTCTGTTTGAATAGAGATCCAGCAAACCACAAATAACATCCACTGCTATGAATATTGATCGTAACGAATTTTGAGAAAATAATCCTGAAAAGTATTACCTTTTTTCTGCATGGCTTGGTCCCACAGCAACGAGGTGATGCCTTCGACCCACGCGTTCCTGATGACAGGATCGCTGGTCTCCAACTTGTAAGACTTCAGGTTCCTCTTCTTGTACCAGATCGTGAACTTGTGTTGGTCGTGCTCCTTCGCAGTTATCCCCAAGTCATCCACGGGAATGTCGTCCTTATATATGAAGTACTCCACTCTAGGTTGCTGTAAATATTAAATTAAATGTTTAAAAAAAATTTTTGTTGCGTTATAGTTTCACCTAATTGGGTTTGTATTTAGAACGAAAATAGTTACGACCCTGATCATTAACTGACAACCAAAATTTAAAATTAATTGCTATCATAAAACCAAATTAGAAATGAAATATACAAAGGACACGCAACAAAAATGGTAGCATGTAGCTGGCCGAATTTAATATATTTTGTTCAAATGCAAACTGATATCAAGAGCAGAATATCAATGTCAAGTTTATTTTTACATAAAATGTAAATCAGAGTCATTGAATCTTTGGACAAAAGGTCACATTCGCTTTGGTTGGTTGTAGCGCTATCCAGTTCTAGAAAGTCAGTAATGGTGATATTGGTAGTGGACGTACCTACAATGGGACGGTCTCCCAGTATTACGTGTTTCCTGTACCATCAAACAGCTGAAACCGACGATGCGTGGTAAATTATTCGTTCCGTAGCACTGGCAAGGTCATTTAACTCTCGCCACTACAATTGCTATTGTGTACACAACTTCATTACAAAAATATCTCACAATTTGCTTTTGTCTGTTCTCTAGCTCCTAATGTACATTTTTGTTTAAAGAAGCGTCGATAAAGTCCGTGACAATGACCGACTACGTACTCATTCAACATGTCATGGTCATACAACCCGCAAAAACCTTTACTGTGAATTTGTGGAGAATCTCTGCAGTGTATATAAAATTATTTTAACTCCAAGAGATAAGACTAAAATATTTGAGTTGTTACTCAGAATACAATCCTTTGTTATGTTAACTTCAAGACACTCGACAATGATACAAACTTGTATCAAAACTATGAAGCTGCGAATTGTGAATGATGGAATACAGATAATTCCGTCGGCGACGACGCCAGTGCGTCGCGTCTGCGTCATAAACACTTCGTTACGTCCGACGCACAATATCTCATTATGATGCAAGTTAAGTGGCAGCGAATGGTATCAAATTAAAAGTAAATATAAAAAAAAACAATAACTGCTTGTAATACAGACTGAAACGAGCAATAAGTGAATGTAAACCTCTTTAGTTCCCGACTCAAAATTCGCCGCGCTCAAGTCAATACTTGGCAAGTCATCTTTCTTTCAAACGTCACCCCTTGACTGATTTCTAAACGACTTCAAAGGCATCTCCGACTAAGTTGAGTATTGAATAAAGCGCTTTCAACGTTTGTGTAAAGGATTTTAATTCTGCCAATACTGGAATTTATTGTATTTTAGCCAATCTGTGCGAAAACTTGCATGCTACGGCAACTATTGAAAATAGAATACAGGTGGAAAATTAGATTTAACCCGAAACTGGAATTATGTCTCCTAATATCAGCAAAAATTACAAAAGTTTTAGTTCATTATTTTTTTAAAAACATTCGGTCGACCTAGCGCCATTAACGTAAGCGTTTCATACTTCAATATAATTACAATGTAATTTAAAGGTTAATCCGTTTATCTTCAATGATACGGATACTACAATTTAGACTTAGTCATTTCAATATCAATCGAACATCCTAATATAGATTTCATAGTTAGTCACAACCGCTGTATTTTCCCTAAAATCAGGGCACATTGAAATAATGTACTTGAAGAGCAATAAAAAGTCCCAACCGATACAGAGTTACCATGAAGTTTGTCATGAAATAGCTACCTTATCATATCAGCCGACAGTGGGTACAGACGACTTTAATTATAATAATTTTATTGTTACGTTGATAAGTCGTGACTCATTTGCATTAATTAGTCATCAAAACAATGTTTAATTTGATCTTATTACGTTTTTTTTTTTTTTATAATTTGAAATGTCCACAATCCGAAATCGTACCGCGTTCCCTTAAAATCGATGTCTTTATAGATCTGTTGCTAGGCCAAGTCCGACATTTACAAAATTAGTAACAAGGTTCCAGAGTATTATCTGAATGTCCTAACAAATGTATATTTAGTTCATCAATCGCTCATTGCTTGTACTGTCAAGCTCATTATGACAAGGTTATAATTGTCTCCTGTCGAGTCCTGTCATCAAAGAAAACGAAAGTTCATTGTTCAGTCGAATAGCTCTAATGACAACATCTAGGGTATATAAGTATTTTCTCTCCATACAAAGTGACTAAGTATCTAGGCATAGAATTTATAGAGAAGAACTAATGTCAAAATATATCTTCAATATTAATGTTTACATTAGCCTTTGTCGTTGTATACGAATCCTGATCTATACATAAAATACCTACCATATTTCCAAAGACGTATTAGTAAACATTGTTTATGCCAAAAAATATAGGTCAAGTATGATTAAGTCGGAACATTTTGATAACTTATGTACTTACTAAGAAATATACTCTGAATATTGGTTGGTAAATTAATTTCATAATTACGTTGTATTGTTGTAGGTATTAGTAAAATAACAAAGCAATACAAATTTGCTAAAGCTAAATGTGTGAGGGAAAATATAAAGGTAAGTACGTCTGAAAACTAAAAATACGCGTAAATAATAACGAAATCAATTCAATTGCAAACATTCCAAACTTTTCTGTAAGGGAGAAAAGAACAAGCAATATATCTATTTTATTCTGAAACTGCTGTTTTGAAACAAAGTTTTTGTCCGCGAGATATAGGTGGGGCAGCCGATTGTTTGAAACTGAAATCCAATCGTAAAAACTGCAATTCACGTTGCACAACGAATACGCGAAATGCGGAGTTTCTGTATTGCTAATTACTGTCAAGTACTACTCTACTTTATTTATTTACTGATAAAGAAGCGTCACCAAGTGGAAGTCTTGGAAATCACGTCATATTATGTACTTTAACGTAACGTACCTATCAAAATATTTACTTTGTTATCAAGAATAACTAGCAAAACGTACTAAAATAACCGTCCTCAAATATTCTGCGATAATTTGTTAACAAAGGGAAAATCATACATGCTATAGTCGATTTTATGATCATTCATTTTTATACGACGTTTATCGATTAGTGCTTACGTCTATCGCAAGTCAGTATCATAATTTACGATCCCTGCAAAGTTTTCTTTAGACGAGGCTGTCGATCAATTCTGTTAGACGTCTTTTATAGTCAAAACAGACGATGGCAACCAACATTATGTAATCAATTAAGTACCTAGCTACTTAATTACTTAACTCACTACCGACCTGGTAAAGTATTAATTGATTCCTTTCAGACCAATTTTAATGTAGCCACATTTACATAATCGATGAGGTTAATTACCTTGTCTTTTGTTGTACAGTTTTAAAGACAATTTTTTGTCTCCAAGCTTTATTATAATAATCAAGGTATTATTTTATTATATTCGCATGCAAAATGGAATACTAATTCAGTTTTTACTTTAAATGGTTCATTTAATACTACGTTTTCACTCTAATGACTTTAGTTCGGATACCTAATGATTGCCAATATATGAGAATTCAGTAACGAGTTAGCAGGTATTCAACAAAACGAACATCAGCAGTTTTAAAGTAAAAATACTCAGACACTCAAAAATATGCAAAAAAGAACGACCTAGCTGTCTGTGGCGTGTACCTATGTGTCTGTTTGTATGTGTGTAAGTGTTTGTGTCTGTGTTAAACATAACAGTAGACACGTACCTTTCTGTAGACTACAGTGATGAGCACGAGTTTGTCGAAGAGGAATATCCTCATTAGCTGTCGACGGCGGCGCGCCGTGTCCATCGCGTAGAACTCGTTCTGGCGCAGTAACCGTCCTTGGTTCAGCAGGTTCAAATAATGCTGCAACAGGGACGATCAATAGTATCGCGATTAAAAATAAAGCCCTACAGGACAAAAATAGATTTCGGATAAAACCTACGGTGTAACGGTTGTGGGCCACCACCTTTTTATATATTTCTGGATGAAAATAGCATGAGCACGATTTTGAATTCATTATTGTTAAATTACTTAGGTTGCTTGCCTTTTTCCGTGGTTTACTTTTTACCAGAAAGTCAATTAAATAATAAACAATCGGAGATGGTAATAAGTAGATGAAGGGTGTAAAACACCTCTTAACGAAGCTGAAACGCACTTGTTCTCCTCATCATTGCGATTTTTTTTTTGTTCTACACCTTCTAGTTCCAGAGATATTGGGGGTCAATGTTCCAACTTTTTGACAAGTTTTTTTTTTAATACAAGTTTTTAATGTAATATTTTTACTTTAAACACCTCCACGACCCCCGTACTATTCAATCCATCCATCAGCACAATGTTTTGAGTACGTTACATTGAGTTCTACCACAAAAAATGATTTTTTACCCCCAAAATAAAAGTCGTTTCCTAGCAATAATTTTTCCGTAAAGTTACTTAGTTTGATGGACAGAATGCTTGGTTGACGGCTTCGTGATGAGGTCTTTTACACCCTGTATATAAGTTGGTAGTGCTTACAATCAGATGCTATTAATAAATGCCGCCCACATTATGGTGCCCCCAATTATTTACCTGGTTAATATACTATCATCAGAAGGTGAAAGCTTTTATATGTAAGCAGTAAAATAAACTTCAGTCAGATTATTATATTGCGGATGTTTCGTAAAATTCGTCACACTAATAATAAAATTATCTATATTATCTACTAACATACTATCTGAGAAATGATAAAATAAGAGATAACGAATATTGTCCGACGCCTGTGGCAAACAATGTGTATTCCTTATGACTAACTAGCATTTACTGTAGATATTATTTACGGATATCTATCTATCTACATTTAATTTATTACCGATAATGTTTTACATGTCCCCATTATAATCGATAGCACTTTCAAGTCGTAATGTTTTGAAAACAAACGTATATATTTCACTCACCGGACAGTCGGTTATATTTTCCAGTGCCATGATTTCATCGACCGCAGTTAGTACACATTCGACCATTTTCTTCGCTTGCTTCAAACTTTCCAGCGCAGTCTCGTCGTTCTCCGAAGACTCTCCGTTGCTGCCACCAGTCTCGTCACTGTCCACGCTGAGTTTGGAAATCCTCGATTCCGTTTCACTGCGCTCGTTTTCATAATTTGTATAAGTTTTAACTAAATCTGCCAAGAACAGCTTGTATCTCGGTATCCTCTGCACTGGTTCCAGAAGGTAACTTGACAGATCTAATCGATCACCTAATTCTAATTGTATTCCCTGAAACATAAACATTAGATATACAGCATTTACAAATCGATTCGATCGATAGCTATGAATATAAACGTTTGCGGTTAAATCACATTATAGCAAATACATATAATTTAATAGCCTTTCACCGGCTTTCATGCGTAATTTGGGTCGAATGATATGTGATCGCGATCGAGGTGTGGGATTACTGGAGCAGAATTTTATCCGAACAAGTAGACTGAGAATGTTCACAGAAGGGAAATGGCGCGCGACAATTATAATAATAAAATACAAACTTTCACTCAACTTAGACGTTTATGTCGCAACATTTAGCTTTTTGGTCAAAGAAAGAAGTTACATTATGAAAATTCTAATTTGAAAAATAACGCGAGGACCGAGCTTCTAGTACATTCGCCAACGTTGCGCGGACGGAGAGAATTAAATTCATTTGTATAATTAATGACTGTTTATACGTAACGGAATATTATTTTTGAAGCAGTGGCGGTCGAGCAATGCCTATGAATGTGCAAGTATAACGGTAGTGCCAACAGTTAGGTGGTTGTTTAGTAGCGTGCGCCATCCAGCACCGTATGGCGAACACTTTACAGAAATGAGGAAACGACGCGTGATGCTCAGCGTCCATCGAACACCGTGATCGGCTGCTGCGTGCATGCGGCCAACCGATAATGCTTCAATCAATTTAGTTTTTACGGTAATACATACCACCTACTTATAACTAGCTAACACTAGCTTCTAACCATAGAGCACGTACGACTTGCATAGATAAGGATACACATCATATTCACAGTGAGAATTAGTAGGTATCTAATATAATGTGATGTAACTTATTTCTATAAATATCTGCCGGAATGTGGGAAGCTGATACATAGATAAGACTTTTTTTTTCATGAACAGGGAAATCCCATAAACAGATAAATTGCGGATGCGCAGTTTAAAATATCCTGAATTTTGTGATTACTTGTGACAAATGTCCAAAACACTTGATTTGTTTGACATCAAAACAATACTCATTTAATCATCTGAAAAAACCGTAATGTCCCGCTGTCAAGAGGACTTTCACCTTTTGTTGTAATTGAATGTCGCAAAAAAATAGCAGCACAATAAACTAAGCTTACCTGGAAAAACGGTTTGTGTTCGAATACCAGTCTCGTCGCTCTCTTATTATTCCTAGAGTACATAACGTACATATTGAACCTCTTTTCCTGCAAATAAAAAAAACATGATTGCTGACTAAAGTCTTTCTCGTATTGTTTATATAAAATTCGGTTTGAATTGAGGTTTGAATCAATCAAACGTCACGTACATTAACTGCGATCATTATTTTAGATTTCTTATGATACACACTCGGTAGTTTAAGTGAAATTCTTTTACTTTCTCTGAGAACAATCGAAGTAAGTAAAGCTATCGGAGACCAGGGGCCAACGTGGCGATAAGCTGAGGAACTGTGAATAATCGTTCGGCACGTTTATAGATATTGCCAGGCCATTTAAATATGAGCCGTGGTTATTCCAAGTTGCCGTGTTCTAGCCATATCTATGAATCAAAACTGTGAAGAAAGACGACCATATTACGGCGGTGAAGTGCCAGGCTTGGAATCATGCGCTCCGCCAGTCCGTGACACCAATGTTTTTATAACGATTTGCTCTTAATCGGTCATTACGCTGACTATTTACTCTAGTTAGGAAACATAATTATTTCAGGGTGAACAGTGACGGCAATTCGTCAGTTTAAAAATAGATGGTCATTAAAAAATAAAACATTACACGGTTTTCGGCACATACGGACAGTTATTATGTCTGATTATGACTGTACATCAGCAAAACAGAAGTTTTTATCAAAGAAAATCTACGTGATCGTCTTGTCTTGTTCATGAAATACAACCTAACTAGACCTACATTAAAAAAAATAAGGTTCGAAAGATAAGCAGAGGAACCAATTGTTATCAGATATCTCATCAACACTTAAAAGTTATCAGATTTAGGCTAGACACTTAAACGTAAACAATAACAACACTTACGAATCTCCTAAAGCACTGTCCCAACTTCCTGAGATCATTTTCGCAGTCTCTTAAAGCTGGTAGGAACTCTTCAGAATGAAACCTGAATATTCTCTCGATGTTACCGAAGATCTCAGGTTCCAGTGATCTGAAGGTGGGGGATAGTTCAGGCTTTCTCATGTTGGGGATGTAGTCGTCCACGACATGCCTTAGTCGTTCAACGTAGACATTCTCCGTGTGGACAAGTTCATTCACTCGTTCAGTTAGCCGTCTGAAAATAAAACATTGTTATTGAAGGGAACATTGTTATTGATAACAATTAGTACGTTTACACCCACTTCTTTGTAGGGGATTTTAGTTTACAGCTGATAGTGAAAACCCTAAATGTTGTGATAGGGTTTTTCCTAATATTGTTATTGTGAAATGAGCTAATTAACGTTGCTGATGGCTTTATATTTTAGACATTCTGCCAAAATAATGTCAAATTGGGACCTATAAGAAATAAATAAATAGGTCTAAGTTTAGATGATTCAAAGAAGGTAAGGTACTCTTTTAGCGTGTTTTGTAACGTTAGCCGATGCGCCTTTTTGTTAAAACAAATACTGACTCGCTATATCTTTGTGTGTAGAAATCGTATACCGACTCATCATAAGTGTTAGCCTTTATCTGTTTATCACGATATAATAAAGATGTAGATATTTTATAAGTAGGTATATTGTCTGTGCAATTAACTACAGCCATAATCGCCAAAATAGAAACTGTACGCATTAGTACTAATAAATTAAATATCAGGCATACATCAATGGGAACCTTTGAATGAATGAATGAATGATGTTTACTTTGTAGATATGTTACCTACACTGGAAATGTCCGTTGTTCATCAGATAAATACTCTTCTATGAATGCACTATGTACGTACGCCCAAGTGAGGCCAAAAATAGATTTATCACAGTTATCAAACAGGTCAAGATTACTCCACTGTCAATAAGGACTTTAGATACTTTAGGATATTGAGTACAAATGATAAAATGCATTATTTCCTACTATTAATGTCTTGTTTGCAAGATACTGTTTCGGACCAACGCACCTGTCATTGAGACAATTAATACAATCTAAATGTTTAAGCAATAAGTATTATATTACTTGATTTCGTAAGATTGCCTTGAAATATTCAGTATAGAAAAATGTATTACATGTTGCAAATGACTTGTTGGTGCTTGGTTACAGATTACGCAACATAACATTAGTTTTTTGGTATTTTTGTTCTGCTGCTTCCATATTAACCTGACCTGAACGATGACCTTTGATTCTGCTACAGTCTATGCTTAGACAGACTGATAACAAGATAAAAATTCAGTTTATTAAGCCAAATATCACTGCGAGGCTTTGACATCACTGGTGTAAACGTTTAGATGTACT
Organism: Xestia xanthographa; assembly: GCA_905147715.2. Lineage (NCBI taxonomy): Eukaryota > Metazoa > Arthropoda > Insecta > Lepidoptera > Noctuidae > Xestia > Xestia xanthographa. The sequence continues at coordinate 18,235,436 of LR990655.1, read as the reverse complement.
AATCTCACGACCCGACCTTTAATTTGGAAAAACCCTATTGTGAGGGGCAAATAACGATAAACTGAGTAAATATGTATTGAACACAACAGTCGTTTGTATATTTGAACAATTGCGTAAAATTAGTCGTTAAGACAAAAAAGAATGCTGATTTTTTAGTTAACAAGTATTTTTTAACGCTACATCTATTAATTGAGTCTACAAAAAGGTAATTTGATAGATAACCCGTTTAGGTAAACCTGATTTGACCGAGATTTTTGATGGGCTTCTTTCTGGTCATGGTTAAGTGATTTTTGTTGAGTCGAGTCGAGAGCCTTTCAAACGATTTGGACTCAAATCCAAACCTACCAATTATCTTCTTGTAATAAAATACTGTGTACACTACATCACGGAACAGAATGCGAAAGTAACTTTGTTTGTTTGTTACCTTTTCTAAATGGCTGATTGGATCGAGATGTTTGGCAATTAAATAGATTATATCCTGGGGCAGGACATAGGTTGACGTTTTTTTACACGTATGTACATAAAATTTCCACGCGAACTAGCTAGTTTATAATAATTCAATTACATAATGATGTTTTATCAACAACATTTTGTTACACGCAAGGTATTGTTTCATCATCATCTCCCTAGCCTTTTCCCAACTATGTTGGGGTCGGCTTCCAGTCTAACCGGATGCAGCTGAATACCAGTATTTTACATGGAGCGACTGCCTATCTGACCTCCACAACCCAGTTAGTACCGGGTAATACGATACCCCTTGGTAAGACTGGTTGTCAGACTTTTTGGGTCTCCGACTACCTAACGACTGTCAAAGATCTACAAATGACAGCCGGGACCAACAGCTTAACGTGCTTTCCGAGGCACGGAGGAAACTCGGTATGTAATGGGTGGTCACCCATCCACAGACCAACCTAGGCAAGCACGGCTTAACCTAACGATCGATCCGAGCGGCTGTTATTATTTAGCCACGAGCTCCTCACGCAAGGTATTGTTTAAGGCAATAAAAAATACTGATCTTCAATAAACATTTTAGGAAGCATCTACATTAAGTATTATGTTAGTTGTTGTAATCTATATCAAGGTTAGCACAATTAAATTTAATCAAATTTAAACAATTCATTCCGTAAATTTTTCCTTGTATAATCTTTCCGATTGTGGAATCGATTCTCTGTACAAATTGATTCGATTATTTACATCGGGTAGGTCTTATTTAGAGTTGTTATTTACACAATATTTCAGATCTGGCGTCAATACAAAGATCGCGCTGCCTGTGGTATTAAATAACAAACAAATCGTTTGAATTCGATAGCTTCGGTAGTATTAAGTACTGTGTAACAGTTTTGGTGTATTATATATCTCTGTGGGGGCAGTGCAAATTGTTTATATCAATCTTAGCAACAACGTTATTTTTAATCTTTTTTACATTAATGTAAATATTCAATGTTTTTTAAATATCGAGGATAATATTCAATGAATTCATAGGCCTTTCTTTAATAGCTGCTAATAGTAAAACAATTAATTCAATGAGTTTAGTCGTTATATAGTACTATGAAAGCAATCGATTGTCCAATGCGACAAGTTTTAGTGATGTTTTCATTAGTTCATTAACGTATTTAAACTTGGCTACGACTGTAAGAGTGATTCAACAACACAATAACATAGTGTATCCGTAACGAAGTCAAGAACAATGCGTGGTTTCTGAAACAATTCTGAATAAAAAGGATGTTTAATTATTTTTTGTTTGTAATGACAACATTACAAGAGTTGTTGTCGTTTGTCTTACATGTTTATTATTGTTTTGCATTTCTATCTCTTAACAAATTATTTATGTGGTATTCAGACTTTGTGTATTCCGTTCCGGCTAATAACTTAAAAAAACAAACTACAAACACTAAAAAACACACTAAAAATTAAAGAAATGGTTCAATCAGAATAAATAAATGTACTTTTACCACCGACAGTTTTGTAGGTTCTCGACTTTCTTTCAATAGTCGATAGTTTTTATAGGGATTAATTATGAATAACATATTTATCTAATTTTATCTGTTATTTATTTTATCGGGGGCGTAATAATGAGATAGGCACTGATCGGAACATATCTATAATTAAAAGCGTCTTGGAGAACCCCACATACATGTTCTTATGACGTAACGGTCACCTGTTTGGAATAATCAATAGATATCATCGACTCATCGTCAAATATTGGCGAAAGCGCCAGTCTGACTCATTGATTTCACCACAACTTAATATAAAAACGTATGTAACTCCTAACTGTGCCGCAAGCACTATTCTTATAACATAACCTTCTAATTTTATCTTTGAAACGTACAAAAGTATAAATAGATTCAAAGATATCTACGATTTATAATATCCTTGACGTTTTTCCGCGATTTAACGTAAGCCGAGCATCGAGACTACCACAATCTAGAAAAGTAACAAATGAGAACCGTATTTGTATTCTATATACGTAAATACAAATCGTAAATACAAGAGCAACCTTGGCATCCACGTCGACCGACGCTTGCGCATCTATATAAAAATATACGTTGTTACGTCACGAACCTGCCAAATTAGATGATGATGAATATTAACAAGTATTCGTTGGTAATCAGTTCGCCTTTTATATTATAATGCGAGGCTACAGGGACAGTATTAAACAGTTTCAAAAGTTTTGTCAAGGACTGCGAATAAATTTGACAGAAGTCTGACAGCTCCGATAGATTTTATGTCAGAATTCACTGAAATAATTCAAAGAATATTCGTTCTAGAAACTAGACACTAGACAATAAATTACCTGCCATCACTTTTATTGTTTTGTTTGGATATCAACGAAACCGATTTCGTGGAAATACCAAACGTCTCTGTCCAAATAATTGTCAAAATGATTTCGAATAAGTAACGACTAGAGGAAAATAAATTCTAGAATAGTAGTTCTAGAAATTATGCCTTAATGGATTATAGAAGGCTAGCATTAGTTTGGTCAGGCTCCTAACAAGGTGCTATAACTTTTGCCCACGGCTTTGACCGCGTGTTGGACGGAAAGTATCCCACGAGATCATACCAACAAGTATCCATCTATGTCATAACGCAGGTCATGGTCTACCTGTTTTCCAAAATTCACTGAAACCCGCTAAGTCGTATTCATTTATTTATTTAGAAATACATTTTAAGCTAACAGTTTTATATACCAAAACGCTAAAAAGCTAACAATAATCATAATTATTACAAATAGCATCTTATAATTACAATTTAAAACCGTTAAGTTGTGTTTTAAGGTAACAGACAGAGTTATTTTCGCATTTATATTTGTGTAGTATTTATTGTATTATTAAGGAAGTATAAATTAACAGTATGTTGTCTTTTACTAAATCATCATTTAGTACCACAATGATGGAAAGCCTGTTTGAGTAGGAAAACTCGACTTCTCCAGAAGTACTATTTGTACAATTAATATCAATTGGACTAAAAGAAAGTCTTGAATCTGTAAAATCAGAGAGGACATCGGTATGGGACATCACTGGTCACACAGCAAAGTGAGGGAGATAGAACTATTGACAACAAATTCTTACGTTTTGCGAGGAATAATGAGGATAATAGAACATCTGAAATAAACATAAAGCTGCCATCGCAAGATGAGGAATGTTTATTAATAACCATTGTTAATTCTTGTTTTGAAGTTACATTTTGAATTAAACACGTATAAATAGAAATACCTACAATATATAACAATGGCAAAATATAATTGTTGCTATTATAATTGAGCACATGCCTAGGCTATGATTCTATATCATAACAAGCAGGCTTTATTTTTTAAGTTAAGTTGTATATGAGGCGCGAAAAGTCGCTGCTAAATATGGAAAATATAGTTGAAAAATAAGGAATGTTATTTCAACACAGGATAATAACACAAACTATCTATGTGTAAATAATATAAAGCATACCAGGTATTTGTTCTTGCTCACCATTAAGCATAAAAAAATCCCTACTATTTAAATAAGACGTTTGATATCGTTGTGGTAGTTTTTAAACAGACAGGGTCACTTAATGATGAATGAATGTGAATGAACGTTTCTGTACCAATCAATTTTGCAAACGCGTCCTTAACATTGAAAAGTGGATATTTACCATGTTTACTATTATGTTTTGGGAACTCAAAACAAATACTTATCCCGTTTTTAGTGTTAATTTATGGTATTGTTCCGTAAAATTGGCGTTTTATTTGTCATTCCTTGCTTGTTTCCTGTTTCCCGTGTTAGGTAATACAACCTGTTAGGTTTTAAACGAAAGCAAAATAAATATTTATGCAGAATCGTAGCAGGCGTCGCCGTCGTTTTGTTGTTTCTGCCCCCATAGGAAAAGGGTCAAAATAATATTTAAGACCTTCTTTTATAAAAATAAAAATGCTTTCCCGGAACCAAGATTCCCCTTTATTTCAAGGACTATCTAGATATTATTATCAACATCATCTATCGCTTTCACGCGGTTCTTTCCTACAACGTCATATCATTCAAGTTCCGGGACCCTTAAGATAAAATGAACCGATTTACTCAGTATACGAGCACCTATGATAAGTAAATACTTATCCTACGTATATATTCTATGTCATTTATCTAATCTTAAAAGGAGGATCTAACATTCTAACACCTAACCACTCAGGTTCTCTATATTGGAATATACATAATTATGTGTAGGGTTAAATATCAATACTTAGCTGAATAGTATTCATTTCTCTTTGAGTAAATTATAGCCAGTGTGAAATAGGTAGTACATTTTGATATAAATGGGGAAACATTGTTATTGCATTCGAGGCGGAATTCACACCCGAAAATACTTTTCGTTCTATTATTTTACTTCTTCGTAAGCCTAAGCATATTGAAAAACGTCGTTTGATACACGTGGAAATTTTTTACTGCAGTTCTCGGCTCCATAACAACCTTGACTGCGGCTCGGGTGTGAATCCACCTAGACTGCAATAACATAGTTTCCCCACTTATATCAAAATGGACTATAGTAGGTACTAGGTTTTCTTGCATGCGACCGAAAATTGCATTTCTTTCCCAAGGTCTAATAATGCTGTAAAATATGTATTTCACATCGTTACTTTATTATTATACGCCCTCGATTTCTATGTTTACAAATGGGTACCTTACCTTGTTCTTTCGATTCAATTTCGTTCCACAGCTGTATTTGGGTACACGTAAATGAAAACAATGCCAAACTTCATTAAAAGGCGGCAGCAAATTGAAGTAAGTACAGACCCAACGATACAGAATACTTTACTCCTAATTACTACGAAACTAAGCAAACAAATCGCATAATTTAACTTTTCTAAATTACAAAATTCTTCTCTACACTGTAAAGAAACTAATATTTGTTTAGTTTTAGTGCGGATGCAGCATTTTGAGATATCAAGAAAACTTTACGTTTATTTGTTCATGTTTGTTTATTTCTAAACTTACTGCGATTCTGGTATGTGCTCGTGAATTACAGAAAGAATGAACATTTCCAAAGGCCGATACGATTCCCAGAAAGAACTATTCCTTTTAAAAAAAATGATCTAATTCAAGCAGTCTGTCACTCTAATGCTGGTTCTCGCGCTCCTCTGCGTCAAATTGTGGATTCTTATAACGATAATTTTGAGAGCATATAGATATATTTAACCTCTCTGCTAACAAATTTAGGATACTTGTAGTCGAATCTATATTATCATCATAATTTTCTTTTCTATTTTGATAATGTATTTTTATTTAATTTATTCTCTTTTTATTATAACTTTATAACTTGATGTATTTCAACTCACGTAGCAAAACCATTAATCATAAGTAGTGATCAGTGGATAATGGTGTTGGTAGTGCAATAAGTGCCATTATTTTAAGTTTATTTATAGTGTATAACATGTTTTTGTACTGCTGTTTTTTATCCTTAAATAAATACATTTTACCAAGTTTTCGGACAAATATTTAATAAAAAAAAACCAAGTCCACTGTTCTCTTACTATCACGGTAAGCTGTTAACCACGAAACTAGAATAAAGTAAGTCTATTTATATTTAACTCACACACACAATGCACATACACAGTAGGTAAGCATTGGATTTAAATTAGTGTGTTTATAAACAGTAGTACGGTTGCGTTTCGGTTGTAGTTATGTATGATTCAATAATAACTACAACGAATTTCACAGCGAGACGCCAATCAATTTGTGATGTAATACTATCTACATAAACGTAAACATGCCTTGTTTACTGGTAAATACTAATACTATAGGTAATTGACAACGCAATGCTAAGAAAAACCTACGAGTTACGGAGAGTGCTAATACAATCTACGTATACATACACGTAAATGAAGAATTTGCATTTCCATGCTTTGTAATACTTATTAATATAAGAACAAAACCTTTTGTAACTCTCAATAACTTTATGTTTTAGCGTAACTCAATGCCCGCTGCATGTTTAAAATTAAAACTAAAACGGTGAAAGCAAACAATGAACTATAAATTGATAATATTGATTTTGTAATACTAACACTGTTCATTGAATTGGTACTGAAAACGATATGGTTTGTACCGGCCGGCAACGGTTAGAAATTTACAACATTGTTTTCAATATGTTATGCAACGAGTTTTTGCCAAAAATAAACCAGTGTCTTTTAATGGCTACCATTACCCGCACAAAGGGCAGATATAAAAAGGTACTGCCTATTATGGAAAGGCTTTTTCAAATTAAATCATTTGAATAAAAAAAGAATGTATGACACAAGCCTATACTATAAATGCGAAAGTAATTTTGTTTGTCTGTCATTTTCGTGTCTATTTAGACACGAAAATAAAAATCCGTGCAGCCATTTGGCTGCACGGATTTTCTGTTGGACATAGGACACTTTTACTGGTAGTACATAATTATGTTATCATCATGGAATATTATTCGGCACCAACACGGGCCTAGGGTAGAAGCTAGTTTTCTGTGCATTTTAAATTGAAATCATTAGAAACGTACCTATACAATGTTATCAATGACAGTTCAGTTCAATTCCAACAAACGTTAAATTGTTTTAAACATTACGTAGATACAGCAGTTCTATTCTAATGCAAGGAAGCCATCAACCCGGTAATGGTGGTTCATCGCTGGGAACAGTATGCCGTTATAATAATTATAGATGCCAGCTGATGCCAGCATAATAATCAGGTATGCTTCGCACAGAAACAACATAGAACGACCTTGCCACCTACGTTGACGACTGATTATCATGCTTCTCATGATACAAGAATCTTTGTGAATCATGTGCAAATATAGATCAATAATTTTGTTTTCGTTTTCATTATCTGAATATTAGTATAGGTTCTTATTAATAAGTTATTACGTACCTCTAATTGCTTCGATTATATTGAGTAATAGCACTTTATTCAGTAAATTGTTTTTTGTTATTGATTTTGTTTCGCAAACGTAAATTGCCGCCATGTTGTTTATTTTTTTTTAATCATATTGATCTCGGCTCGGATGTTTTTGTTCTGCCTCCGAGCAAAAAGTTTCAAATATGGAATCAATGCCCTGTATCGAAAATAGTTTTGTTATTTTGTGATATCGTGATTATTTTCTTTTTATATTACTTGGTCGTTGACCGAATTTGTTTTATTCATCGATATAATCGACATATTTAAGTACCACTGTAGAAATAAATCTAAATGTCATCATCGGGCGATAAATACGTATAAGCCACCTGCCCACTTGCCTCGCACCATATGAATAAACATCAAGGTGAAACCTCATACACGGTAACAAGACATAAGTACATGTGCGACTTCGTATGCAGTAAGCGTTCTAATTCATTTTTACATAAAGTTATTAAAATTACACCATGATAAATAAACGTACAACAAAATCAGTATTCATTCAACAAATCGCGCATATGGCTAAAACAAAGACGCACTAACCATACCAACACGCACTCAGAAGGTAAAAGATATCTTATCATTCCGTGACAAAGCCAGGCGGCGATATCGCAAATATTTTCCTCGATATCTTGAAAAAACTCGAGTGACCTCACCTGCGATATTTCTCCTTTTTCGATTCCACCGGCATCAATACCGGTTCCGTTGACTTGGAAATACACCATTCGTTCACTGCACTCACAGTAAGAAACTCTGAGTCCGGCGCGTGGCACACCTCAGAGCCGAACTCGTCCGAGGACACAGTAATGCTATCGTACTTCTGGTACGGAACCATGTCGAAAGACGATATCGATTTAATACTAACATTGTCATAGTTAACACGACCACCAAAGTCACCAGAAGAAACGGAAACTTCATCACCTCGTTCACTTTGTTCATCACTATTTTCTTCGTTTATCAAAGTATCCGTAGAATGGTCGGTCGACAAAGTGTCCGCTGCACCATCATCTAAGTTCACTACGTATTCCTTTCCAGTACTCAAATTATCACTTGAATCGCTACTACTATCAGAGCTATCATTTTCTGACGATCCTTCAACGCAGTCATGACCAGGTGATTCTTCCTCATTGTCGGACGGATCTGATCGTTTGAGTCTTAGCAACTTTTCTAGATCACTTTGCTTAACGCCGTAAGACCAATGCCTTTCCCCGGGGTGCCCTTGACCTACATTAGATTTTCTCCTAATGACAGGTGGCTGCCGTGAGCGCCTTGTGACGACAGGCGACGAGTTCGGCGTAGTAAAGGAAAACCGTCTTTCCTTAAACGTGGTTTCCTCCGCAACAGGTGATTTCGTTTCCGGTGGAGGTGAAGATGGCGGTGAAGTTGGAGGTGAAGGTGGCGCTGAAGGTGGCGGTGAAGGTGAAGAAACATCCTTAAATTGATCCGGAGGTGGAGGGGCAGGTCTGTGGGGCACAAGCACGTCTCCTGATTTCCTATCTGAGATAAAACCTGAAGAACTAGATTCAAAACTACGCTCTGAAGCATTAGATAATATGGAATTCACTGATACGTTCGAGTTTCTGTCTTGAGACTTTGTCACTGGACACAAATGCTGAAATTGGGTTTGAATAGGATTAGCTACACTTGTCAAACTTCCCAAATGTGATTTGCACTTGTCTAGTGACTCTCTCGAGCCACCAAAATTGTTTAGATTGGTCCTTTCGAAGCGGAGAATCATGTCCCTAACACTTGATCTGTCCTTTCTCATGACAACACTGTCTTCGTCGGAAGCATTTCCGGAAGACGACTGGAGCTCGTAGTCGAGCCGGCTGCAATACTCTTCTTGTGTCATGGCGTGGTGGATGCAAACACAAGGTAACACAAGCCGCGGGCGCGGGCTAACGGGCTCATATCAAACCGTTCGCAGTGCGCAGTTCCGACACGCGCGCGCTACTGATAACCAAACACGACTGACAGCGGCGCGCGCGCCACACCGCCCACCGCTTTCATAAAACACCAATGCGTACAGAATACACTGCCAGCTGGGAACGGAACGCGCAGTTCTACTTATACTGGGCGAATTTTAATGTACTCTAGAAAATTATCTTTGTTTGGCTCTTTTGCGCTAGTAATATGTGTTAAAAATAAACAAGCGATAAAACATTTGAATCATAAATTTATTTATCGTCTGAAATAATATGAACTCGCGTTTCAGCGACGAAAAACAATATTCCAAATAACATGATTGTAAGTATTTTCCATTTTTGAAATATTTTCTCTGATTGACAGATTTATTAAAAAGTAACTGTCAAACATAATCGATTAATTTTCATAGACACGTCTGACTTATCCAGTATAAATTAAATAAAATCAGTTATGTCAAGATCTTTGTTTGTCTTCGAAGTATCGGTTGTTATTCTCCGATTGCCAATCGAACTCAACAAGCAATAGTCCGGGTTACTAAACTCGGTGGTGCTAAATCGTATTAATTAAGGTTTCGAGCCTCAAGCCAAGGTTAGCACAGCCACCTACATTGAAAGTAGCCTACATAATTATTTAAAAATAAAATCTGGCAGTGCAATTAACGCTTACTTGTTTTATTTACTTTGCTTTGTATTTTTATTTGTATAAGAACCCGTATTTTGTAACACTTGTATGAGGTTGAACAAACTCATGTTTCTGATATTACATTCGGTCCATTTTTAACGGTATGATTTACACTTGTCTTATCCGAATCGCGTGCTTGAACATGCTACCTGCTTCCGAACCATGATACGTGCTTAAAATGCATCATTCAATTATAACAGAACGCTATTATTACTGCATGTTTTCTAGATGAAAATCTACAGAGAAAACTTGATTGCCATGCCATGAAACGGAAATGGATTGACCTAAATTGGAACTGCTGTTTTACTAAACAATGGCATATGCCGCATTAGGTCGTTTAAATAACATATTTCATTAATTAAACAGATATATTATTGTTTGCAACATAATCAAAGTAGTGGCTTACTTTTAACTTTCAATAATTGGATTTGTTTTATAGGATTTAAAGTAAATATCTAAGAAATAAAACGAACTTTTGATGGGATTAAAAATAACTATAATTAATTGTTTATTTGTACAACACAGACGTACATCAAAATAAAAATAACACTATTTAGTTCATTATCATTAATCGAAGTCTAATTTCCTGAAGGATCCTTCTACTCCAAACAAGTTGGAGGAGTTCTTTGGAGTGCCAGGCCTCTTGGACTCGTCGGAGCGGGCCACCTCTTGTTTCAAGAACCAGTCGCCGTAACTCTCTACTTTAGCTTTCCAGTGATCTGCGAAAATTACATTATTGTGTGAGTTTCTCGTCGCCGTTGTCGCAACACACGTTGTCTACACATGTCATTTATTAGATACTTGGTGCAATATGTTTTGCAGGTAATCGTGATTTCTTATACAACAATATACGGCATAATAAAATAACGCTACCTTATAATTCGTTTTTATTTCAAGTTTTGTACTTTGACAGAAGTAACTAATAGTCAGAAGACCGAAAATTTGACCACCAGTCTTACCAGGGAGTACCACCCCTATAGTCTGCGCCAGATAAGTAGGAAATAAAGGTCATTAACCCGCATACATTTATTCAAATGCATAATTCCGAAAACAGAAATAATGACATAAACTTGTCCCGAAAATACCTTTATCGTGATCCTTGACTTTTTCTAGTAATAAAAAACGGTTCATAATTTATTGTCGGGGTACCTACGCAGAGAAATTAAGGAAAGAGCAATGACCTTTAATTCCAACTTATCTGGCGCAGACTATAGTTGTCAGACTTTCAGGTTATTTTTTTTTATTGTGTTAGTATGTGTTTTGGGAGTCATTTCGCTGTAAAACTAACAAAAATAATGGTATTGCTGCATCCGGTTGGACTGGAAGCCGACCCTAATATATTTGGGATAAAGCTAATCATCGATTTGAAGTTTTGTTAGTTAGGAACCCACCAGTTAGTTCTTCCAAGTTGCCGTCGGTACCACCATATTCAACCGGGAGCACAGACTTTGGTAGTATTTTATACATGGACGCATAGTTTTTGTTATGAACACGAATCTGAAAACAAAACCAAGATGTTATTACTTGCTCACTTTGTTGAGTCTGTTTCGAAGAATCGGTTCTTGTTATACATTGCAAACATTCGATTAGAAATCGAATTGTTTAAATACAAAAATACCAAGAAACATCAGTAATTCAAATGATAATTTCCACAATAAGTATTAGTTTCTTACTCTCTTCTTCAATTTTTCTGGTAAAAATTGTTTGAATATTGTGAAAGCCGTTTCAAACCCTGCTGGTGTGTTCAAGATGTGGTTTCCCTTGACTCTTACTGGGAAACCCTTCTCGAAGCACGATATGACCTTCTTGGCTAAGGCTGGTGTCCATTGACTGAGTACACTTATACCAACATCCTTCATATCCACTACTACCACCTGAAACAAAAGGTTGACTATACAATAGGCCGTATTCTTCCTAAGACGTTGATTAACAACAAAACCATCTTTTGGAGGCAATTTTTCCTTAATTTAGATTCACATTCTTGTTCAGTTCTTATTATGGAAAAAAGAAAGTCGACCGACACGACCCTTGTAATGCCATTCTGACCGGAATGTCGGTAAAGTGATCCTACCTCGCCAGCCACTGAGAAATTGTCATCTTCAAGCATTAATATCTCGGTCACCATGAAGGCCACTTTAATTAAGTCAGCCAGGTGATACTTAGAGGGGTCGAACAGCCCTAGCCTCATTAAACATATTCGTGGGGCATCTTCTCCTGCACAAGACTTCAGAGGCAGGAAGGCTCTGAAATGAAAGTTAATGAAAAATATATTAAATATAATATAATATATATATATATATATATATATATATAATATATAATAATATTATAAAGAGGTAACATTTGTTTGTAAGTTTGTATGTAGGGGGTAATCTCCGGAAGTAATGAACCGATTTCAAAAATTCTTTCACCATTAGAAAGCTACATTCACCCTGAGTGACATAGGCTATATTTTATCCCCGTACTCCCACGGGAACGGGAACTACGCGGGTGAAACCGCGTGACGTCCGCTAGTGAAAAAAAAAATGTTTGATTATCCCACAGACTCGAACCACAATATAAATGTATTCGCACAAAAATAAAAGTAGCTGGAGCCATTTCCAAAACCACATTTTAGCCGAAATTGGCCAGTGTTCTACTTTCCTCATTTAGTCAGCATTGATTATACGCTGGGGTAAAAATATTTTCTTACCCGAGTTTAAGTATTTCTTGAACCTTTGTCCCGCTGGGATCTCTGTTTGCGAAAAATTCTGGTACAATAGTTTTTAAGGTGTAATACATATCCAACTTCTCTTTCGCTCTTTCGAGACTATATTTTCCACCGCGCAAAAATCCTGTTATCCATTGATCCGCTGAAAAATAAATTAGTTCTTGTATTAAAACAGGACTGGTTTTCGTATTAGAATGGCTTATTATTTGATTATTCTTGTAAAATGCCTGAAACTGCGCATATACGCAATACTTGCAAACGTGACTTATAGCGACATCTATTCAACAAAGTATGAAACGAATGATTAAGGTTGTGTGCACACAGATGGCAGAATAGGTTGCCAGTGTTTTGATAAATGGCATTGCCGCGTTAGTTCGTGCAATGTTGTTAAGATAGATGTCGCTACTATAGAAAATAACAAACATTATATTCATTACCGTATTATTTTTTATATACACTAATATTATTTATTAGGAAGGTACCTGACCCAAATTCTTGTATTGCTGAAAATTTACTTGATAATGTTATTGTTGTTTTTTGATTTAGTACACAAATTGTAAATTACTTACTTGGTTGTACAGATCTCAGATGTGGCTGTTTTCTGAGCCATTCTCTAATGGCTAAGAGGTCACCCTGAACCCTTCGGGGGTCCTCATTGACTTCTTTGGCCGCTTTCTTCGCGAGAGCAGCTGGCAGTGGCCGGACAGTCATTTTCTATCCTTAATTTACTGTCGAGCCTAAATAAGAAGATAATAATTATTGTAATTAAGCTCGATTAAAAAAATTAAAACGAATACCTACCTAGCTATCTGAAAGATTCATCATATCTTATGATGATTCATTTTTGTTTGATAAAACAGTAGCCTACTGGATGGGCTTCTGTTCAAGGCCATTATACAGGTGTAATATCGATCTATAATTTTATCTTTAACGGATTAAAAATGAGTGTCTAACTGGCTAGTCAATACTCAAATGCAATAACAGACCCGCCGCTACGCCTACGGTTTATACATTTAGCAGGTAGGTAAAGTCGCCAGCGCATCAAGTTACCATAATCTGTCAAACTTTAATAGACCTTTTTTTTCGGATGGGAAATCATCAAATGACTCCTTCCGCTCTGGGCGGAGCAGGAGGGAGTGTCAGACTTTTACTGACTAAAACCCATCCATGTTCCTTCATCGCCCTTTGTGTTCCGGGGCCACGGTATCTCTTTCGAACAGTCCCGCAACCCCGGCAGGCATCGGTCCTTGCGGACCCCTTCGTTTTGCTGACTCTCTTTGAAGCGCGTGTGGAACACGAACGCGCCGTCAACACGGCCTGTCGGCGGCGACGGACGGACGACGGTGAGCTAGCCCATAGCTCACCGTCCACAGGCCCACGCCTACGGTGGCCGGGGGCCAACAAAACATTGGTACCTCTGTTTACATTTTTGTAAGCAATTCAAAAAGGTTTCTGTTTCAAATGTATCTCCAGTCGTACCTTAATTTGAATTGAAATGCAAATACGAAACTAAACAGAATTGGTAATTAGAATTGCTTTATTTTAATGAACCTGCAACCTGCTTTGTATATTTAACTAAGTAGGTAATTAGAGTGTCATACGGACTAATTTAATGTGATGAGATGAGTCACCGATGCTAAAATGCTCACTCGAAGTAAGTAGGTGTTCTAATTAGCTAACAGTTTATAATTAGCAACATTTTATATTGTTTGTTGATGTGTCTACACATCATAGTGATTTATTCTCACGGATTTTCACTGATACAGTCTTATTACAGTTGTAAGGGACTATAGACACACAAACGGTTAATAAATTCAGCACATAAATCTATTATCATGAATTGTAATTAAGTTATTTTTTGTAACATTTTTTTAATTAACCTAGTGTAGTCTGTCAACTAGGTATATATTTTGTTTATCTTACGCGTCGACGCCGCGCAGTCAGGGTAGCCTACGAGTCGCATTGAGCGCGTAGAGGCAGCGTAGAGCCACGTAGCAGTGCGTAGTGTCACTTAGCTACGGCGTAGAGGCGCGTAGTACCTCGTAGACTCGGCGTAGTAGTGCGTGGGAATAGAGTCGCACATGCGCGTAGTCGTGAAGTCGTAAATGTCGTAATTTAGTTTCGATACGTTACTTATTATTAACGGTAGCGGTATGAGAGTTTTCGATATTAGCTACGCTGGACCAAACGGCAAATAAGAAGGCATGTCATTGTGATGATTTTAATGGTTATAATTCTGTAAATACAAGCGTATTTTTTTCAACATACAGCCTAAAAGTCAAAAAACGTAAATAAAATGACTTTCGCGGGCAACCCTGGCGCCTCCACCTTAAATTAAAGTTCATAAAACTTCTACTATTAGATACTTACTAGGTGATCTTGTTAAATTGACTGGCTAAATATTGATATCAGACAAATAAAGGTATACTGAATGCGAGACGAATGGGACCGGTCAATGTGGCGACACTTAGGGGAGGCCTATGTCCAGCAGTGGACGTCTTTCGGCTGAAATGATGATGATGAGAAATACCTATTGTTTACCATATCAAAACTCACCAAATATACTTGTTTAAATATATCAGTAAATCTATCTTTTACATAACTATAAACACATGAAAAAACAACACTGGTTTTTGAACGTTATGGAACGTTTATGGTCTACCCTGCAACACTAACTACGGTATGATGCTTGCAACAAGAGTGTGAAACTTTTTTTTGTTATAACTCGATCATTGATTAGATAACGTGATAGTCTTATTAAAATAATAACATTATAAGATAATTAGTAACACCTGCGCTGGCAAAGACACCTACTTTGTTCAATTAGGTAGTTACTTAATCGTTTAATTAGGTACCTAGCTACAAAGGTAACTGATAATTTGAGCCCACAAACGAAATGGTTTCTGGTTGTTACCAGAACAATCAAACAAATTATTGGTATTGCATTTTAATATTATTGTAAAAATATTTTTTAATTATTATATACTTCAAACGTCACTTACGGCTATCTTCCGTGATTATTGATTATTTTTGAGCTCCCGATATTTCGACGCTGTTGCAAGCGCCATGATTGTGGGTATTTTTTAATTACCCATTTGCAATAACGAAATAAACATTCTATTCCATTATTTTCTATTCCGTTTGTATTAACATAACAATCGCACATCTTCACACAATACATTTATGTAGCTACCTAGTTATTATTCCTATCCCAATGAAGTAAAAAACCTAGATCTAAATGTGTATCTTTATATCAACAATGGAAACTGCAAATCCCTAATACCTAAACAAACTAATGAGATCATGGATCGTGGTATTACCAAATAATTGGTATCGGCGTATTATTGGCCGAATATGGTTAACGGGTCAAACACAATTTATTTTGTAGTTATCAACCAACGAGTAAGGAAAAAAAAATATTTTGACGTTTCCTCTCATGTTACTATGTCGTGATGTTATGTGAATACCAGTGGCGAAGGTTCCATACAACTCGATTCCTACCGGATTCCCTTTGAAAAATGGCACAGTCGGTGTCTAGACAAATTTTAATAATAAAATCACATTAAGGCGATTACAGGAGCTAAATTAGAAACTCTATTTGTGTTTCTAAGTTCTAATCAGCTTGCACTACAAAGCGGTTGTTACGTCAGTCACTGCGGCGGAATAGTGCCAAACAAGTGGTTTTTTTGCGATTTACAAAAAATCTATTGATTAGACTAAAAAAATAAACACATAAGACCTGCTTTATAGTTAGTTCAGTTAGTATGCAAAGTTTCATGATCTAATTTGAAGTACTTTTTGAATACCAGCGGCTTATTGTTCGATTTGGAGGTAACTTTGGAATTATTTCTATCGAAAAAAGTTTATGGAATCGTGTTTTCGTCACACATAGTACCTAGCATTAATCCTCAACTTTACCATATTTTTATTTCAAAATTAATGCTGTAGTATTTTAGGCGTAACGGAGGATCATGCTAAGCCATTTGAGGCATGTTAGCACCTTAAGAGCGCGCATCCAAAAAGTTGGCAATGTAGCAAATAGTTGTCAAATATTTACCAATTTTAATTAATTTGACAATATTACTGTATGGAAATAAGAAATATGGCTAACTAGTGAACAAGAATATTAATAGAGCTTAATGAATTGAAATTAAAACACTAAATTTGATGTTGTAACCGTTTTAGGTGTAGAAAAGGCATTTGGAAAGTATCCAAATACTTTTTTTACATTAAAAAAAAAAACTGTTTATTCGGTGTTACGGTATTTATTGCATTTCATAATCAATATTTCGGTTCTTTCTTTAGCCATATTTCCAAATTAATAAAAACAGCGATATATTTGACAACTATTTGCGACGTTGCCCACTTTCTGTTTATACTTAAACGCTCTTAAATCCTTCTTACTAATTCGTAACTTCCCATTAGAAAAACAGATATAAATTCTAAAACACTACTACTTACTACCACTTGCGTTTGTAGCCAAAGAATTAACCAGCTTGAATTTTGAATAACGAATGTTTACTTTTATAATCACGCATTACAAAATAATGATAGGTATTGAAAAAGATAATAATGTGGGTTGTGGATAATAATGATGATTCAATAAAGTAAATTAATATTTTAATCACTCGAACTAATCATCTTATTTTTATAATCACGCATTACAAAATAATGATAGGTATTGAAAAAGATAATAATGTGGGTTGTGGATAATAATGATGATTCAATAAAGTAAATTAATATTTTAATCACTCGAACTAATCATCTTAATCGAAGCAACGATTTTATTACCTACACTGCGATAACTATCAACATTGTATATAAAATACTTAGGTAATTATTAACACAAGTAAAACACATAAGTACAGTATAAAGGAGCATTTGACTTACCCACAATGTAACTGCTTTATCAACTCCACAGCACTCAGTGTATGTGAAAACTGATAGCCTAGTTCCAAAATATCTTCGTACAGGAAACGAGATGCATTTTACCGCCAAATGATCAGTAACGAATGCCGAACCGTTCGCGCCTGATCTCGCCCACTTACCTACTTGTAAAATGTAACAAGAGCAGTATCTCAATGACATTGAATTTGCTATATCTATTCCCAACGTTGTGTGTATGTATCTACGATTCAACATAGTCTTTCACACCTCGTCTTGAAAACGGAAACGTGCACGTCTGCGTTTACATGCAAATGTAGTAATTATGGTGTATTTTAGTCTAGAACATGCGCTGGCCTAACAAATGAATATCGCTGTGGGTATAATTATGTATGCTTCGTTACGAATTGCATTAAATAGAAAGGTGCCTCTCCCTGAAAAATATTATAAAGATAGGGGTGTCATGTCTACCATCAATCTCATTATGAGACAAGTTTTTAACGGGTAGCATTGATCGGCTCACGGTCAAAACCTACTATAGTCTCCGCTAGCTAAGTAAGAATTAAAGGTCATTAACCCACATACATATACATGTATGTTTTATGTATTTGAGTACTCAAATACATACATAATTCCGAAAACAGAAATAATGACATAAACTTGGCCTGAAACGACCTTTATCGTGATCCTTGACTTTTTCTAGTTAATAAAAACGATTCATAATGTATTGTCGGGATAGCTACGCATAGAAATTAAGGCCCTTCTAACCCTAAAATTAGCAATTCTATATGTGGTGGTTCAAACTTCGTTTGAAATGCTGTTAGAATAAAGTTCTAATCAGCTTGCACTACAAAGCGGTTGTTACGTCAGTCACTGCGGCCGAATAGTGCGAAATAAGTGTTTTTTTGGGGTGTTTCCCAGTGGTCAGATTGACGGTTAGACTAGTCTTTCCAACGGGAATTTTTTGTTCCCGTTGGTCAGATTTATTTGACAGCTAGAAAAACAACAGAAAAAAGTACAATGAAAGTAAAAACAGTTTTTCATTTTAATAGGTACATGTTAGAAAGCAGGCTAGAAAGTATTAGAGGAGAATTTGTTTTATGTTTAAAGAAATGTGCTTATTGGGCGGATTTGAACAAAACCACAATTTTATCTTAAACGTTCTAAAAAATGACCAACATTAAATTCTCCATTAGTTAACATCATTTGTGAATACATTATGAATTCGTCTCTCATTACATTTTCCTTTGTCCGTTTATTTGTTATTTTCGTAAAATCACTTTTCAGTAAAATTCTCAGTAAGTTGATTATCCCGGGTCCTGTTCTTGTATTTTTTTTATTTACTTCTTTATGTCAACTTCTGGTTAAAAATAGTATAGTACATGATGTGATTGACATTTCATGACAAACAGGAAAATTTTGTTTTATAAAACCATGAAACAACTTGCAAAGAATTTCAACCAGTGTCAACAAATTCTTGCAAAGAATTTCAACCAGTGTCAACAAATTCCATGATGTCAAAAATAAAACCTATTTAATAGTTTTATAACCTCTTCGTATTCAACAGTACTTTACTAAATTATGAGCTGATCTGACCAACGGGAACAAAAAAATCCCGTTGGAAAGACTAGTCTAACCGTCAATCTGACCACTGGGAAACACCCTTTTTTTGCGATTTACTCTAATGATTGGACTAAAAAAATAAAACGCATAAGTCCTGCTTTATAGTTAGTTCAGTTTATGCAAAGTTTCATGATCTAAATTGAAGTACTTTTTGAATACCAGTG
Source organism: Xestia xanthographa (assembly GCA_905147715.2). Taxonomy (NCBI): domain Eukaryota; kingdom Metazoa; phylum Arthropoda; class Insecta; order Lepidoptera; family Noctuidae; genus Xestia; species Xestia xanthographa. The sequence goes on along the minus strand of LR990655.1, from coordinate 18,216,060 downwards.
GTTTATTGTCGGATTTGGAGGTAACTTTGGATTTTTTTTCTGTCGAGTAAAGTTTATAAAATCGTGTTTTCGTGCATGAATCCTCAACTTTACTATATATTTCTTTCAAAATTAATGCTGCAATATTTTAGGCGTAACGGAGGATCATGCTAAGCCATTTGAGTCATGTTAGGCCCTTAAGGAAAGAGCAATGACCTTTAATTCATACTTATTTGGCGGTGACTATAATATTATAAAGAGGACAGATTTGTATGTTTGTAACGAATAAACTCAAAAACTATTGGACATTATACCAGAGTAACTTAGCATATAAGTCCACCCGAGCGAAGCCGGGACGGGCCGCTAGTAATTAATACATACATACATAAACTTATGCCTTTTTTTCCATTAGAGTAGGCAGAAACCGCAGAACGCCAATAATACACATTACATACATACTCATTTTGCCTCGTCCACGTTCATACATGGTCATACATTATTATTATTATTTTATTGCGAGTAAAGCACATAATTAATCACGACTCTTTTTAGCTGAATTGATGATAGCAATTTAGTTTCAGTAGATACACAATGGTGGCGATTCTGTTGTGCACAAACTAAACTTAATTTAGGCTTTAATAAGTAGGAATATCCAGGTTCTGAAACAATAAAATAAATAGATGGGAACATCCCATCTCGTAACTTTCTCATTTCGGCAACTAAACAAAAGACGTGCAAAACAAGTGAAAAAATGTCCCAGTAATTCGTAACTATTTTAATCTTCATACATTGAATCCCATTTCGTCAACCATTATGTGCCAATAACCATTAACTACCCTAACACACACGTAAAAGGACATCGTGATCAACTTTTATCAAGGATTCTTCAGTCCGCGATCTCTAGACCCGTGTAATATTATATTAAATGAAGTGTTTCGAGTAGTTATGTTCTAAAAATTGAAAACGTAGCGTCAAAGATAATGGTTCGTAAATCCGCGCTCGCTTCACTCGCATTTTTTTTTATTGGGACAAGCCCGCCACACTATTCCCAAACCACTGTAACTCCTGAGAGCCAGAAGCAACAGTGGCGACCACCAGAAAAGCGCCGAGACAATGAACCGTGTAGACCCGTGTCAGTCGATTGATTACCTTTTACTTATTTTACACAGGTAGACGGATATAAATATTTGCTCTTTCTGCGCAGGAGGTAAAGTGAACGAACCCATTCCTGAAGCAGCCTTTATGCGACAGCTTTATGTCTGTAATATCGTGTTCTGACGCAGTTCTGACGTTCATACGTCTTCTATACGATCATTGATCGGTGTCCTATATCTGAGAATAACGTGTTTATTGTTCTTTACATTAAATTAGAAAACAACTGCAATATTATTTGCAAAACACGGCTCGTGATATATACATAATTATTACAGAGCTATTATTTGCAAAACTCACTAACTATCTAATAATACTTGGTACAGTCACCAACAATAAATAAATAAAACATATCATGTTACCACAAACTGTCAAACTCCAAATCCAGATTTAAAACCATATAAATGTTGATGTTTAAATTCAAAATCGAATGAGAAAATTTGACAGTTTGTGGTCACTTCATTCGCTGGTGACCTTAGCAGAAGACCATCACACAGATGATCCAGATCAAAATAATTTAAAATGGAGCCTTACATTTTGTCACCCAAAGGAGAATTATCCTAATAATTCCCATGTTTGTATAACCTTGAAAAGAAAAAACAATTGTATTTTGTAAACATAAAATACTTAGATGCTTAGATTAGCATAAACGTGGGAACTGGAAAGGTCATCAATACACTAGAATAGCGTAAAGTATTTCAGAAAATCCATGTGTCCACTAATAGTAGATTATTAACCAAGTGGATAAAGCAGTGTCTTCTGTCGCGGGTGACGATTTAAATCGCGAGCGTAACGAAGGACCCGAGGTTTACTCCCGAGCGTAGCGAGGGTTTTAAAAACTTAAATCACGAGCGAAGCGAGGGATTTAAGACGAGTCCTGAGTGTAGCGAGGGATTTAAGTTCACCCAAGACAGACAGCTTTATCACCGAGGAAAATACTCTACTTTTCGTACCATTTGCGAAAAAATTAACACAATAATAATATGAGATAAGCATTTATTAAAAATAATGACAATTAAAAGTAAAACTTACATTCGAAACATTGGTCCAATTATTGATAGAGAGAGTTACATTTTTGTTTGGTACATTTATTGTTGATGAGTTGATTTGAGTATTTCTCTGTTCTTGCGTCTGAAAAATTGCGTTTCATTGTAGATAGTATACGTCGGAGATAGTGGTGGTGGTGCATCGTGAGTTACGAACGAAGATAAGATGCCGGAAGTTGATGGTTGTGGCTCTGATGGATTAAGTTTTATATTTTTGTTAATTTGACTGCTTAATATGGTTCTATTCGCCATTGAGCTTTCGATATAACCCTCAGCTACTCTATCAGAGCTCCAACCACCGTGTATTTTTATTGACGTAATATCCGCCCCTGAATCCGCCAAGAAAGTCGCCGAAGTTCTTCTAAAGCGGTGGCCGGTGTAGAGTTCAACATCTTTAAGTTTTAAATATTTAGCAATTTCCTTTGGCATATTGCTAATTTTATTTTTACCGATGGCTTGTCCGAGTACATTTCCCATTCCGATAGTTTATAAAAAATCTATTGTTTTCCATGTTGGTGGGACGTAATGCTTGGTATTTATGAATGATTTTAGTATATTGTCCTTGTACAATGAATGACCGATTTTTCTTTGTCTTAGTTTCCTTTACATTAATCAGCAGTAACTCATTGGAATGATTTTCAACGTCCTCCACCTTTAAGTTTACAAATTCACATCCGCGGCAAGCACCATTGACTCCAAAAATTAAGGCCACCTATAACAAAGATAAAAAACAGGTAAATATATAGAATAATTACCATTACTAAGATACGAAATATTTATTTATTTATTTATTAAAACTTTGTGCACATAAAGTACAAAGGCGGACTTAATGCCTTGGGCATTTTCTACCAGTCTACCTTAGGGTGATGCAGAGACAAAACAGTAGGTGCAATAGTACTAACAGAACTTTTCAGAATAAAATATAATAATAAATACTTAAATACATACATACAACAAAATATACAAAGTGAAGAAAGATAAAAAATACAAAACAACAGATAGAGAAAAACAACAAATCAATTGTGGGACGAGTCTGCCAACTTCTTGAGTAGGTGTTCACGAGCTTTAACCTTAAATGTGAACCGACTGGTGGAAACTGTGGAAATATTCATAGTTAAATCATGTATACTTACTTTTGTGGCCAGAAAAATTTCGTCAGGAGCTTCATTAAGAAATTTTTCCACATTTTGAGTCGTAAAAATTTTAGACTTCTTTGCGCAATGCCCTTCTGATTTTCTTTTTAAAAAAGCCAGTAATTTCGTGAATCTATTTATTTCAATGCTGTGTTTGATGCTTATTGTAGCTTTCAGTTTTGAGTATATGCACCAAAGTGTATTCGGATTCTTTGTCTTAGATAAATAATCAAAATAGACAAGAAGTACTGATTCTGAAATTGATAGGCCTTTCGCACTTCTCCACGTTGAAAATTCTTCCTATGTTTTTAAATAATTTTCCTTGGATTTTGTTGGAAGCAAATTATTTATAATTGCGGCAGCATTTGCACTGATGGAATCCGACAATTCACTGTCACTGTCGCTTTGATTTAACATCGTAACGTATTTTTAGAACATTAACTTATTTATAAAAATAAATTAAAATAAACTTAACGTTTATGTATTTGAAGAAAACAAAAACGCGGCAAATTCCTAGACTAATATTTTTTTGTCGGAAAAGCAAAGGCATCAAGCTCATACGGCCTCGTCGGTTTTCGTAATTTTATTTAATAATCATAACTGCATAATAAATGCGTATTCCTTTTTAAAAAGATGTACAATGCTATACATACAAACTCAATGGTGTAAACACAGATGTAGTTCAGTATAAATTTCGGTAAGTATTCCAAAGGACATTGACCACAATCAGAGTCGCTTTATAGTAAAAGAGTATGGCCATAAAAATAAACTCATAAATTATAAAATATTTTTTTAACTTCTCTTAGTTCACTTGAACGAAATCGTATGTGGGGTTACTATTTTGTATTTTATTAGCTACAGTATTGGATTTTATTGCTTACTTTTTAAAATGGCGTATTTTGGTAAAATCAATGTTGCCAATTTATTAAAACCTGGGACATAATCCGTCACTCAGTTTTAAAAATAAATTCAACTATGACTTTATCCTCGTTATTTATATTTTTAATAAGCACAATTTATTTAAATAACATATTTTCTTAGTTCACATCCTATAGATAATATTACTTTGCTAATTAAAAAATCTTTCTTTAGTTGACAGTCAGAGTGATTAAATTGACTGTTGGTAACACTATCACAATGTGATATGTGAACTGTCTCTGTCAATTTGTCAAACAAACAGAACAACACCGAACTTTTGTTTTCACTTGTGCATCGATAGTTGTTGAGTTTGTTGTGCTTATAAATAACTTATCATTGCGTACTGTTCGTGTCTTATGTCAATTCAAGTCATACTGTTGTAATGGGCTGCTGCTTTTAGTGGAAGGTTCGTTACAAAACTAACCTCAAAACTGAACAGAAAATCAAAAAACAACTAAAACCTCCACGAAATAAATGGATATTTTTCTTTTCCTTAGAAAGTACGACATCACCCCTCTTTTATATTCAATTTATGCTATCATACAAAAAGTTTTGATGCGCAACGGCGGTCAGTAGAAAAATGGGCATTCTCCTTTAAATCGCATTCTCCCCCTAGAGGATGAATGAAAATCAGTACAATTTTCTTTCCCTGTTTTTAACAGATTCAAAATGACTATTGTTATGTTCGCTTTTTGTGGCATAGAATGTCACTTTTTTGAGCAAGTGGTACGAAAAATATATTATGTCAATTTCTGCTTGCCGATGATTATTAACCAATAAACAATCCTTCAAAATATAAACACCAAAATTCATGAAGCAAGCAAGGTTTAATAAAAATATTTTCCTAAGAAACAGTAACATTACGCCTGTACCACGCTCCACTCAGTCTATATCAAGCTTTCTGAAGGATCCATCTTCCATAAGGTCTACGGTGACCGGAGGCCCGATTCGTTTGGACTCGTCAGTACCTAACTGTTCCTCCACCTTCATCCAGTCATGGTACTCCTTGAACTTTGATACCCAGTACTCTGAAAGACAATTTAAAAAGTGTTAAAAGTTGCATCTAACTAAACGGGCTCTGGTACAGTCGAGCCAGAGGTTGTGTGTGTTATAGACTTGTAAGTTGTAATCAATCGAATGGCCGACAGTTCTGATAGTAAAAGTAGTAAAATATGTTTAAAAAAAAAAACAAGCTTCTAAGTAAAGGTATATCATGGGGATGCATAAAAAAATACTAAACCGTTACCTATATTATTAAAAAACGTGATTTTTTTCTATTGTTATTTAATGAAAAAAAAAACACGAATTTTTTTTTTTTTTTTTTGTAATATTTTGAAAAAAATAGTCCTAATCGTTGCGAGTTCGATGATCGAGTTTATGGCTTTCGGTTCCTGAATTACTTAAAAATAATAGTGTATTACCCTAAAACTAATTGTAATAGCGACAACTTACCTATAAGTTCTTCGACAGTGGGCCCTGTTCCACCGTATTCAGGAGGAACAATTTCTTTCGGGATATCTTCCATCATCTCTTCTTGTTTTTTGTGGACTCTCAACTGTGAATACAGGGAAACATATTCTATGTATTATAATTATTGTTCAATTAAAAATAGAACACCCCTGGTTTCGGCACCAATTTTATGATTGGGTCGATCATAAAAACACTATTCGATTTTATAGCAATTTATTAGTATAAAATCGAATAATGGCTCGCTCTCTCGCCATTGTTGCACCGCTGTACAACAATGGCGAGAGAGCGAGCCACAGATAAAAAATGTTTCACCTTAAAAACTACAGCTAACATAATCCCTGTGTTCTATTTTTTATTGAACAATTATATCACGTTAAAAAAGTTTTACCGCGTAATAATTCGTTCCTGAAAGCAAAATTTTTGTCTCCAGCCTGGACAGTTAAAGGAAAAACAAAAAGGTTACACTCCACTCAAGTAACACAAGGCAGGCTGATATTCTCAAAAAAATAATACACGCCATTTAAGTCTTAAAAAAATAAAATTAAAAGAAAACATTAATGGCATCTTATAATATTTTTGACTGCGTATGGCCAGTCAGTCATTGCATTCGAAACCAAAAAGGTTACACATGCAAATAAATCAAAACACTGATGAAATAAATTACCTAAAATAAGTTTTGTATTTCTTTTATACTCGTTTTTTGTTTACTCAGACTTACAATGATTTAAAAAAAGAACATTTGAACATTTTACAAGCAAAAATTACCTGTATTTAAGTATCAAAAACAATATTTACCCGTTGTTTAGCTTTTTCATTTAAAAATCCTGAGATGAGTGTAAATATTTTCTCAACGCCGGACGGTAGATTTATGTGGTGACTGCCTTTTAATCGGAGAGGCATGGAATCCTGAAAAAGTTGAAAAGAACTTTGTTAAATTGCTGTTTTTACCAGATCCATGTAGCTATATGTAGCTGATAGCATGAAGGCAGGGAACGAGGTTATGGAGTATCAATGTAAAAGCTTGGTTATTTTTATAGTATTGAGCAGTTCGACCTACAGCAGACTGCTGGACATAGGCCTCACTAATCGCGCGCTATTTAACTTTTCCCAGCAACTCTCATTCATCTGCTACCAGTTACCCTGCGAAGATCAGCAAAGCATGTCTGTATCGAATAAAATCCTCTGAAACTAAACTTTATTCCAAGTCGACATGGTCGACATGCAGCCTATCTAATTCCTAGTTGAACAGCGTCATACGTACTTGGCTCACAGCGACCATTTTCTTCAACATCGACGGTGTGGCTTGCACAAAATGTGACATGGTAACACCCGCGTAGTCCGTCACGATCTTAGTGCCCAACACGCAGGCGACATCGTCTTCTACCACCATAATCTGAAAACATGGGATACAACCTGTTATCAATGTGGTCAGAACATAACCAACTTTTAGAGTTCTCCATCTTTTGGAGTTCCCTAAGCTGATATATCCCCCTTAAGTCTCCAACTTTTGGAGTTCCCTAAGCTGATATATCCCCCTTACGTCTCAAACTTTTGGAGTTCCCTAAGCTGATATATCCCCCTTACGTCTCAAACTTTTGAAGTTCCCTAAGCTGATATATCCCCCATACGTCCAACTTTACTACTAAGACAACAGACATTGTATGGAGGAGCTATGGTTATTTCAACTTTTGACATTAATATTTTTTTTTTATAGTACTATTTTTTTATTATTATTATTGTAAAAAGAAGCTATAGTTATTTTATTTATTGTTGGAATTTGTTTTATTATTATTATTATTATGAACTATCTAATCCTTAATAATCTAATTTTAATTTATATTTTCTACACAATGTATTTTGTTTAGAAATAAATGACTTATGACTTATGAGGAATAGAACACTCTTCTAAAAGAAGTTCAGTTTATGTTGGTTACAACATAAGGCAGTGTTTACGCATTTATACGTAATTATAGCATACCATCATCTGCCTATCCTTTTCCCAACTATGTTGAGGTCAGCTTCTAGTCTAACCGGCAGCTGAATACCAGTATTTCACATGGAGCGACCTGTCTGACCTCCACAGCCCAGTTAGTACTGGGTTATACTATATACCCCTTGGTAAAACTATGTCAGACTTTCGGGCCACTGACTACCTGTCAATAGTATGTACAATAACAGCCGGGACCAACGACTTAACGTGCTTTCCGAAACACGGAGAAAACTCTGAAACTTTAATTATAACATACCGTATGACCTTGATATATAAAACAGGCATGAAATCGAAGTACTAATCGTGAACTTTGATTAGTACCTACGTACTTGATTAGATTCACATTAGTAGATCACAGTTATCTTATATGCATTACAGATTGTATTGTAATGCTTTCCTGCTAGGCTGCTAGCATCTACGGTAGCTGATTTTCGTGACGTGCAAATATTGATGAAAAAGTTACAATATTCTAAATCACGGAAATGTTGTCTAAGTATGAAAATCCCCAAGTCTTCTGTTTGAAACATAAATGTAAGAAAGAAGATAGGAGATATACCTCATAAACACAAGGAACTGGACGCGTGAGTTTTTAATTCGTAATTGGTGCTAATTTAATCAACACTAATTACTCAATTAGAGCAAACACCTGTATCATTTATTAGCCATAAAGTGGGCCTCTTAGACGCTAACATTCAGAGAATGTTTACATCTTCGCATTTTATGATCGCAGATTGTATTATGATGAAGGAATGCGGATGAGAGAATGTCATGTCTCACGGGCGCTGTCAATTGGGACTGGTCATCTCTTAGCTGCCACGGTTAATTTCAATTACTTTATTTTAAAATTGTTGATTTAACTTTTACTCTGGACGCTCTTAATATGCACGTCTTTCTACATCGTTCTCACATATAGTATAATCTCACCATGAATGATGTAAATAAGATTTTGTAACAATATTTTGATTTAAGAGTATTCACGGAGTTTCTTGCCCGTTCTTCGCCATAGAGATCTACGCTAAGGAATGGGCAACTACCTACAGTACTTTTTCAAGTTATTATGTCTTGAGACTGGGACTATAGCTTTGTTTTTTTTTTGTATTTTTGACATTCAAAAGTGCCGTAATGGTCTAATTGAAATAAATGGTTTGAGTTTGGAAGTTATTAATCTCAAGATAACTCCTTTACCTTTGAAACGATAAGTTATTCTTCTTTATCCAAAACCATGCAGCATCAATTTATTTTAAACTTTCCGATTTGTCAATAATGATTCGAATTCGACCCTTTTGTTTGAAATTCTGCAGATCACGTCCCACTTGCTGAAGTATTCTAATTGTTCATTCACCAGACTTCTCCGCGAAAAATGCGCTTAGGCATATTTTTTTTAATTCTTAAAATCACTATCCATACAGGATGACTTTATTATCACTTTCCAAAAAAAATGGGCATAATAGATGAACGGAGTAGAAGCTAATGGCATACTTAGTTTTTTTTTGTGAAAAAAAAAATCAAAAAAAATCGTTTTTTTTTTTTCAAAATTCTATTTGTCCTAATATGAAAATTTTACTTGAAATTTGTAGCGTTTTTTGATAATGGATCATTTTTTTCTAAGCTGTGGAAAAAGGAAAAAAAAAACTAAGTATGGCTGGCTTATGCTTCTATACTCCGATCACATAATATACCCACTTTTTTGGAAAGTGATAAAAAAGTCATCCGGTATACTTTAAATCACCTCCGATACCACGAAATGCGTGCCCTACTGGTCCCGAGTTATATAAAACATTCATCATTCAGATTCATCATCATCACCTTTTCCTAAACTATGTTGGGGCTGGCTTTCAGTCTAACAGAATACAGAAAAAATCTTTCTAATAACTTGTACTCGGGAGTATCTCCGAGGAAAAGTTCACACCACCAACACCATAATTACCTGAACTAAATAGTACAGCATGCACATGAGGTCTCCCACGCTGTTGGCGGACGGGTCGAATCTGCCCGCTCGGATGAGGATCACTCGGGGATGCAGCTTGTCCTTCGGGCTCGGTAGTATCAAAACTGTTCTGAAAAAGGATGAAAAATCATACTGAAAGTTTAAGTATTTGAAAAGGGTGCTAATGAAGCTAATTAATTAAAAAAGCTTATTAGTAAGTCAATCCTGTTGAAATTCGGAGCAGATTTTTTTTCTCTACTCCGACTTTGAAAAACAGGGATCGAAAAGGTTACCCGTATTAGTTTTAATCGAGTTATTAATTAGGGTTAAGTGAAAAACCCTAGAGTAAAGGTTAACTCGTATGATTGGGTTAATTAGGCTACAATAACTTTTCACGCACAGAATTTTTTCTCATCATCTGCCTAGCCTTTTCCCAAATATATTGGGGTCGGCTTCCAGTCTAACCGGATGCAGCTAAATACCAGTATTTAACATGCAGCGACTGCCTATCTGACCTCCACAACCCAGTCAGTACTGGGTAATACGATACCCCTTGGTAAGACTGGTTGTCAGACTTTTTGGGCCACTGACTACCTGTAACGACTGTCAAAGATCTACAAATGACAGCCGGGACCAACTGCTTAACGTGCTTTCCGAGGCACGGAGGAAACTAGGTATGTAAAGGGTGGTCACCCATCCACAGACCAACCTAGGCAAGCACGGCTTACCTAAAGATCGACCCGAGCGGCTGTTATTATTTAACCACGAGCTCCTACTAGCACAGATTTTTTACTACTTACAAAATATGCAAGAAAGTGGCGGAGTTAGTCCACGCTCGATATCTTGCCTCTTTAATTCTGGTTAATCAGCAATATTTAAATGGTTAAACCGTATAATTATTAATCAAACATAATTGGGTTACAAGTCTAACCGTTAACCTTAACCCGATTAACCGGTCCCTGTTTGAAAGCGATTGCCACTTGTCAATATGTTTTGTTAAGTCATGTCAAAAATACATAAACGTACATACATAGTTGGTGCCAGTTAAGATGAGAATAGCGGTCATTGCCATTTCCCTAATATCTCTTCGTACGAACCAAAACAAATAAACCATGTATCGTTTTTCATCAGAAAAAATGTTGAAGATCACGATAGATGACGATTCAAGACTTGAACAGGCTTATTTTTGGTTTTCAAAGGTAACAAGTTTAATAAATGTAGGTGGGTCAATGACCGCTATTCTCATCTTAACTGGCACCAATTACATCTGTCTCCCTTACCCTAGTCTGAGAAACTCAATAAACTTAGGATCTGTCGGTTTTATCCTCAACGTAATATCGGGAGCCGTGGTTCTGAGAGTGTAGTACAAGTCTAGCTTCTTCTTCACTCGTTCTAGACTGAACTTACAGCCTCGCAGCAACGCTATGAGCCACTGATCATCTGCAAATTAAATAAAGTATGTTTTTGATTAGTTATCCTTGAATTTTTTTACCTAAATAAATGATCCAAGCAAAAAATTTAAATTGTGAATTATGTTTTTCGTGGAAAAACAGAGACAACCAAACATTAACAGAGAAAAAACATTTTCCTTATAACAAAATTACGTGATGTTGTTGTATTCATGATTTCATATAGGTACCTAATAAAAAACAACTAGCTTAAGCCCTCAGCTCTGCCTGCGTGGAGTTCGAAAATTGTCCCACGGGATCGTAAAAAACAATTAAAAAATATATCCTATGTGTTAATCCAGGTTACAAACTATCTGTATGCTACAATTCATCCAAATCCGTTCAGTAGGTTTGTGTGAAAGATTAACAAACTGCATCCATCCATTCATCCTCACAAAGTTTTTTGAATTTATAATATTACTGGCTGATGCCCGCGGCTTTGCCCGCCCGCAAATTATATACTAAAACCTGGCTCTTGGAACACTCTAAAAAAACCCGCATCAAAATCCGTTGCGTAGTTTTAAAGTTCTAAGCATACATAGGGACAGACAGACAGACACGGCGGGGGACTTTGTTTTATAATATGTAGTGATGTAGTGAATGTATGAGACTAAAGAGATTAATTATTAGAGGGCAATAAGGTTAATGGTGGTAAAAACAAAGAATTAATAATTATATTGACGTTACTATGAAACAAATACCTAAAGGTTGATTGATAATACGTGATCACGATAAACAGATAATTGTAATAACATTTTTATTACGTGGTTTTAGTACAGGGAAACTCAACATGCTCTGATAAGCAATCTGTTACCGTGACAATTAATTACATTTACGAAAGGAACGATACCCCCTTTATTATCTGTTGGAATGCACAGATTTTATGAAAAACATGCTATCGTTTCTTTTGCAATTAGAACAACTTGTAGTCACACTTCAGTTCATGAGTTTGGTATTCAAGATAAGCCCCCACAACTAAACAAACTCTTTACCACGTTGTTTTATAGATAGCTAAAATGTTCATACGACGAAAAAAATAAAGAATACACTTTGCCTAAGCCATCTAACAATACAGGATAGGTACGTTAAATCTTATTAAACAAAGGGGTTAACTATCAAAACAATAGACAGACCTACTTCAGTCTTTGAGGCTAACCTTTCAGGAAGTGTCAAGAATGGCCTTGCTGGCCTACCATGACGTCTTAAAGCAGGATCGTTTTATTCTTGTTCGACTGAGGGTAAGAAACGGAGCTATAGAGGACGTGTAGCGCCATCTCTTTCCCTCACTGGAATAAAATTAAAACGATCCTGCTTTAAGACGTCATGGTAGGCCACCAGGCCCATCTACTACATGGATCACGATCCTCAGCACAGAGGGACCGAGAATAAAGAAGTTATTATTACAATATATTCAATCATTAGGTACCTGTTCTTGCTATCAGATGAGGCTGTTTTGCAATCCATTCCTTGAGATGTTGCAAATCATTAGGAATTTGTTTCGGATTCTCGTTCAACTCCTTTTTGGCAATTTTTGCCAGCTCCGGAGTCAATTCACGAATCATCTTTTGTTGTTAGATCTGTAAAGAACAATACAAGTTGATAAAATAGAATCCAGTTCTGTCAATATTTGCTAAATCAATAAATACTCAAATGATGACGAGAAAGATCAATAAACTCCTTATTTACTCAATATTGATTTTTTTACTTTAAAAAAACTGTTTATCTATAGAAACTTATCAATAGATTTGGCACTGATATTATGATGGTTTAAAAATAAGCAATTTAAACCGAATAGACAGACAAAAACATGTCTAAATACTTACATTCGTGCACCAATAATAAGTGAGGTAAGACCCACCTATGGTATCGCGCTCTGCCGGCGTATCGACCAACTGATAAAGAACTCGACTGTTATCACAGTCGTGTTGTGACACGGCACCGACTGCCAATATCATCCAATCATGCGGCAAGCACAATCAATGGCCCATTTCTACCATAATGACTCGATATTACAATGAAATTAGTTTTTGGATTGACATAACCTTCATATTGTAGAACATTCTTCCCCATTATTTGTGGTCTGCTTTCTTTCCACGTTAGTTTTGACGAATGATTCGACATAATCATAATAAGCATCACCTTTGTACCTATTTTTCTATTCCTTTCTTCTTTTCTGTATTTAGTGTGTACATAAATCGTTAAATAAATAAATAATTCACATTATTATAATATATGCAGCTCAAATTACCACACACTTCACCACCATGTGGTCATCTATTACTGGCAAAACCCATGAATGCTATTCTTTCTTTGTTGTTTATCCACCCACATTGTATATGCTTTGCATTTCATTACAATTTTCCGTCTACCTACATGCTGATCCTTTCTCCATACTATGACCCTGACGAATCTTTACTATGGTTTAAAACAGGATATAAATACTTACTTTAAAATTATTTTCATGACAAACCAGGAAAATATTTTGCCTTGAGACACAATTACACAATCACTTATGCACTAAAATTAACAGAAACAAAACAAGATTTGGCTTTAAAACATTTATATTTTAGCACGAGTTAACTAATAACTATTTAGACATGGTACGATCTTCGAGTACATAATGCTTATTAGTGAGATCTATTTAATATGTAAACATAATAATTCCAACCATTTCATCTAATGCTAACCTTAGATAAAGAGATGAGACGACCTTACCGTAATCATAATGTAAGATGTACTTTTTATAGCTTAGTTTCACTTCACACACCTAAACTGGGTGTGTGTGTGTGTGTGTGTTTGTGACACACACACACACGCATTTTTATTTTATAAGTACTTTTTATTTTCATTATTTTCTTACAATACAATAGTGATATATTTCAATTTCATGGCACAGGGTATCCTAGTTTGGATTCCTGACTCCCACAAACCTTTGTACTTAAATATTACTTTTGTAACATCACTGTGATTGTATTTTGTGGGAGCAATGAAAAAATCGTTGGCTTTATCGCATACTACCACATTACTGTTACATAAAGTAATTATTATGAAAATATTCTTACAAAAAAAGAGTCAATACTACGTGGACAAGCGAACCCGGGCGACTCCCTCTTTTTTTTCGGATAGGAAATCATCAAATCATCAATCCCGCTCTGGGCGGAGTGGAAGGGAGTGTCAGACTTTTACTGACTAAAACCCATCTATGTTCCTTCTTAGCCCTTTATGTTCCAGGGCCACGGTATCTCTTTCGAACAGCCCCGCAGCCCTCGAACAGTGCCGCAGCCCGGGCGACTCCCTTCTATTTGGATGACAATTAAAACACACGAATTTTATCCGGTACATACAATCCTTACTAGTTCAAAAGTATCACTGATGCGACACACATGATCCGTCTGTCCCCGCAGTGGGAACCTTACAATCTGATAGTGTGAATAAGTGTCGCTTCTATAGGAAGAGTACCTGGACGTTATTTATTTTTCTATAACTAACTACTACTAACATAAGTTGCTAATCCACGTCAACTTGTCTAAAGGATCCTTGGACCCCGAACATACTCTCCACAGTCTTGGGCTTGCCTGGACGCTTTGATTCATCAGTCCCAAACTTCAAATCTTCTTCAAACCAGTCTCCGTATTGGTCCAGTTTTTTCAACCAGTAATCTATAAACATATAAACATTTTTTTAACAAATGTACCGTTGACTTACAAAGGTATTTTTTGGGACCATAGGCTTATACTAACCAACTAAGTTGGTATCAAAGTAAAAAAGTTGTTTATATTCAAAAGTACTTTTTCAATACACTTCCTCGAAAACTGGTCCTTAACGCACTACGATTAGGTACAACATGCAATGTATTTCACACGCGTGCGATTTTTTTCACTTTCCCGCTCTCCGCCCGCATCTGTGGCAATTTTCATTCCCGCACGTGTGCGGGAATGAAAATTGCCACAGATAACTATACCTATACTTAGTCCAAATTGGTTCAATGCCTATAGTCTGAGGTGAATGCTTTTTTTCAAAGCGTGAAAAAAAAAGAAAATTTAAATCATAGTTTCATAGTTCGTGACAAAAATATTATTCGTAATTTTATTTTATTTCTTCAAAAGTGTATTGAAAAACGTCGTTTGATACACGTGGACGTTTGTTATTGCAATTTTCGGCTCAAAAACGTTATAATTCCGCCTCGAATGCAATAGCTAACTTTCTCCACTTGTATCAAAATGTACTATTTCAATACACTTCCTCGAAAACTGGTCCACAACGCACTACGATTAGGTACAACATGCAATGTATTTCACACGCGTGCGCTTTTTTCATTATCCAACACGTGTGCGGGAATGAGAATTGCTACAGATAACAATACCTACCTTAAAAAACACCAAATTTAAAAAAAAACATTCACCTCTGACTGCATTGAACCAATTTGGGCTAAGTATACGTACCTATATAATAGTAATCTGTGGCAATTTTCATTCCCGCACACGTGTTGGAAAATGAAAAAAATCGCACACGTGTGAAATACATTGCATGTTGAACCTAATCGTAGTGCGATAATAGTACATTATGATATAAGTGCGGTAAGTTGAAAATTACAGCCGAGGCGATATTGCTAGCTCGAGCCGTAGGCGAGGGCTATAATAAAGCAGAGGCTGTAATTATCAAAGCGCACGTATGTCATACGACGTTTTATAACATATTTGCGAGGAAATAAATAAAACTCGGACTTTCTTAAACTAAATAAAATAAATAACTAAGTAAAAAATAAATCTTTTACTTGTTCACAAATTAGCGATGCGCGCGCATCAGCGCTTTTTTTTAAGGCAAAGACAAAAAACAGCCAGTATTACTAATAAAGTAAATTAATATTTTTGTGTTTTTGTTACAGAAAAATGGTTGTAATTTATTGTCAAAATTAATTAAATTAAAGAATTAAATGTTTATTTATTATATTTCATCTCCCACAGTTAACTTTATTCATAAAATGTTAACCACTTTTTTGACATAAAAACTCTTTGCTAAGATTTAAAAAAAGTACCGTTCCCTTTTGCCGGAGCATCTTGATAAACCGTGCGTATATATAGATACTCTGTGGTTGTACATTACATTACTGCACAAGTACGTAATGAGATACATTACGATATTGAAATGGGTGAAATAAGAGACCCTTTACGAGCAAATGTGTTATAAAAGCCAGTTTTCGAGGAAGTGTATTGAAAAAGTTGTTTCTTATTCAAAGGTACTTTCAATTGACCCTGATAAACTGCCAGTGTAAACTGAAGTCAGCCTGCATTATAAATTATGGGAATATCTTACCTATAATTTCCTGTTTGGTACCTCCCTGCCCACCGTACTCTTCCGGCAATATTGCTGGTGGCACATACTCGTGAAGGACTGTCAAATCCTTGCTATACACATGCAACTGAAAAATATTCATGATTAGGTGGTTGCTTCAGGGTAGCCCGCGAAATTCAAATTTTCTTACGTTTTTTGAAATTTGCAGGCCATGTGCAAGGTTGTATGTTGATTGTTGACTCGATTGAATTACTATTTCATGAAAAAGTCATTCAATCGAGTTACATGAACTTGGAGGGTTGTATCGATTGATGATTTTGATGATCATAATTCTGTAATAAAAAAAATAATTAAATAAATTAAAACCCGACTGCGTAAAAAATAACTTAACTTTAAATAAAAACTGAAAAGAATAATAATAATTCAGGAAACAGGACATAATTATTGAACGCAACAGTCGGGACCCATATTGGATGTAATGATTTTAGTCTAGATTATTTAATGGGACCCGACTGTTGCAGTCAATAATTTTGTCCTGTTTCCTGGACTTGTTTTATTCTTTTCAGTTTTTATTTAAAGTTAAGTTATTTCGGGTTTTTAATTATTTTTTTTATTTGTCAATTTTTAGTTACTTAGGTATACCAATTTAATATCCTCATGATGAGCCCTTTATCGCGCCGTTCAGGATGCAGAGCGTGCCAAACATTTGAATTTGGCGCCAAACATCTGCCATTTTTTTTTTTTTTGATGTACCCAGTGTCACTTTCACAGTAAATTCGAATCTAACGACACCTCTCAAGCTAAAATCCATCGAACTGTTCAGGCTGCAGAGCGTGCCAAACAATTATACATACATACATACATATATATACATACTCTCGAAAAACATAACCCTCCGTCAGGCGCAGTAGGGATAACTACATACGTCTTACAGCCGCGAATGATATTTTAATCAACATACAACCTAGCACTGGCCTCCATATTGCAAAAAACGTTAGAAAATTTGAATTTCACGGGCTACCTTGGAGCATCCACCTTAAAACGGAATTCTTTAGATACTCAAAGGTTTTACACTTCAACCAACTTATCTGTGCAGGCGGGAAAACACAGAACTAAAATAAATGTACCATGTTTGACATATCGATGCATGTTTTCTTGTCAAGTAACGTCACCTGGATCTGCACACTAAATCACGGTAATAAAGTTTAGTCACTACCTATTAGGTACTTACTTTTTTCTGATGTTTCTCATTGACAAGTTTAATAACAAAACTGAATAGTTTTTCAAATGCTGGTATGCTATTTATGAAGTGCATACTTTTCAGTCTTAGCGGTGAAGCGTCCTGAAATGTAAACCCGTTATTAGAGCATGGCATTAAATAATTGTCTCAATTGATTAAGTAAATGGTGACAAAATAATTATCTGTATGGCCAAGTCAAATCTTACTTATGGTGTCCATGTGGATGCACTCGATTGAATGACTTTTTCATGAAATATAGTCATTCAATCAAGTTACATGAACTTGGAGGGTTGTATTGATGATTTTAATTATTATAATTCTGTAACTCCATACGTCTTACAGCCGCAAATCATATTTTCATCAACATGTAACCTAGCACTGGCCTGCAAATTGCAAAAACGTAAGATTTGAATTTGGCGGGCTACCCTGGTGACCGCGCCACCGCAAACTGCAGCGGCAGTCACCAGCAAGGACACCTCGGCGACAAGGTGCAAAGTTATATTTATCAAAATTCTCACACGTACGAGTACAACAGCCAATCGCGCGGACAAGCGATGCCTTGCGAAAGCCGCCTATCTCTAAAAACTACAACTAGCGGCTATGTTCTACGGAAGCGTTCCTTAGAATAACATTGAAAACAAGCCTTGTTGCTGCGATTTAGTCGTCTTGGAAATGTACCTTCGTTCGACTTGGCTATACATAGATTTTACATAACGTCTCGCCTACAATCCCCAAAGGGCTAGGAAGAGTTGTACCTAATAGTACACCCACTTTTTGCCAGTCATGTTTAAGTCCCTTAATAGTCTAAGATCCCTTGAAGAACGACCTTCACCGAGCTGGTTATTGGATGAAAAGTGTTTTATTTCAAATTAAATATGTCAAAAAATATTTTGCAAATGGGTTGTCTAAAAAATTTCAGTCCAGAATATGATTAATTATCAATTTATTTTTTAAATATATTTTTTAACTTTTCTCTGGTTTGCTTAATAGACAAATTCCGTACCAATTGAAAGTATGAAGCCTATAGAATATATACAAACGTTAGGTTGACCGGTTAACCTAACGTTTGCATATTTTACAGGTTTCATACTTTCGATTGGTATGGAATTAGTCTATTAGCCAAACCAGTGAAATGGTGAAAAAAAAAAAAAAATATTCTGGACTGAAATTTTTTAGACAACCCGTTTGCAATATATTTTTTGACATATTTAATTTGAAATAAAACACTTTTCATCCAATAAACAGCTCGGTGAAGGTCGTTCTTAAAGGGATCTTATACTATAAGTATCATAAGGGACGAGCCTAATGCCATCAGCCAGGCTGAAATCCAGACTCCGTGGCTGCTACTGAGGAACTCCTGATAGATTTTGTCTATGAAAAACTGTGCTGGAAATATTACCTGTCCCGCTACCACTAACTTCTTCAGCACCGTCGGTGTCATTTGCATGAAATACGTCATATTTATCCCTTCAAGATCGATTATATTGATGCAGCCGTTTACCACGAAAGCATCATCTTCCAAATACTTAATCTGTAAAATATTAAAAACTTACAAGACTCAAGGTAAAAAAAATCAATACTGTTATGCAGTATGTAGTTTATAGTATCAAAATTTAACACAAATCTCTACAAACCTGTTGAAAACAATGTCCAAACGAGAGGAAATCTTCGGGAGCAATCTTATTAGGATCATAGAGGCTAGGTTTTACTAATACTACTCTTGGATCCAGGGGAGATGCCAGTTTTGGCAACACTAACCCGGCCCTAAAACAAAGTAAGTTAATACCGAATTAATTTCACCCAAAATTGATCATTAAACTATTATATTCTACTTACCCAGTTTGCAGCAAATTTTTAAACCTCTGATGATGAGGTCTGAAACTAAACAATTCCGGTGACAACGTTCTCAACGAGTAGTACAGATCTAGCTTTTCTTTGGCTCGTTCTAAGCTATGCTTGCAACCCCTTAGGAAGGCAGCTAGCCATTGATCATCTAAAAGAAAAATAGTCCTCTAAAGGGACAGCCCTCCGCAGACTAACGAGTGGGGTGCACTAAGTTAATTAAGTATATCAGTAGGTATATCTTACTAAGATGACCGAAATAAAAAAATATTTCAGGAATGTTAAGGAAATCCAATAAATTTGATTTGTTTTATTTCGTCATACGCAATGTATCGTTACCGTGATAAAACGCAAGTAGCGAACGGCAAGCGCGACGACGAGTTCTAGGACTCTGAACTCTGTAGCTAAGCAGAAAGAGCTGAATGCACCCTGTCAGTTTGCGGAAGGCTGTCCCTTACACCCTGGTCACCCTGTATATAAATGAATAGAATTGAAGTGTGTTAAAATTGAAATTTTAACACATTTTTCTGAGATTCCGCATTCAAATCACCTTATTGACTAGCGGGCAGTAATTAAATTCAGTACAATGTTACTGCTTGGCTAGAGGCAATAATTACCTATTTACTTTACGTTAAGTTTGCATGATATATTTGTCCCACTTCTGGGCAAAAGTCTCTCCCCATGACTTCCATTTCTAGAAGGAATTCTACCAAATATGCAGAATGTCACAAACATTAATACATTTGATACAATTGGAGAAAGTTTGTTATTGCATCCGAGGCGGAATTAACTCCCGCGCCGTAGGCGAGGGTGTTTTTGAGCCGAGAACTGCAATAACAAATGTCCACGCGTATCAAACGACGTTTTTCAATACACTTTTGAGGAAATAAAATAAAAGAATGAAAAATATTTATTATCATGAATAAGTAGGAAACTATGATTTTAATTATCTTTTTTTCCACGCTTTGCTTTTGCCAGGTTGAAATAGAAGCAAAGGTATGAAGCCGCTAAACAGCCTAATATAAAAAAATAGTTTTTTTTTTTAATTTGATAATAAAAGTAAATATTAGTTTTAAATAATCATGTCTAACTATGATATTCTATTTATTTTGAATATTCAAAAAATGTTTACGCCATAAAGACGCATTGCTTTGCCGAAATTTAAAATAAACATTCACCTCCGATTATAGGCATTGAACCAATTTGGGTTAAGTATAGGCAATTTGGCAATTTACATTCCCGCACACTTGTGCGAGTTTTTTCATGTTCCAACATGAAAAAAATCGCACACGTGTGAAATACATTGCATGTTGAAACTAATCGTAGTGCGATAATAACCAGTTTTCGAGGAAGTGTATTGAAAATATATTTACCTGTTCTGGCCCTCAAATGAGGCTGCTTACTGATCCAATCTTTCAAATGTTTTATTCCATCCTCAAGTTTCTTCGGAGTCTCATTTAGTTCCACTTCAGCCTTCAGCTTCAAGTCAGGATTCAACGGTCTCACCAACATTACAAAAAATATGTACTTATACGTGTACGTCTCTTTAGCAAAAGCTATCACAGCTATACCGAACACTTTTCTGAGTATTCACGAAACTCAAGGAAGTAATAGTCAGAACGTGTGAACTTTTAAAGCTTTTGTAAGTACTAATTATTAAAATAAAATAACAAGGTCAGAAAAAATAAATCCAATGTGCGACCGCCACTGTTTCAGAGTATGAACACAATAAACATAATGATACCCACACCGTCCTACTGTAGTAATATAAGAACCAAGTTTATCTTATGCAGACCTTTTCAGTGTTTATTTTTAATTTAGGAACATACATTGGCTCCTCCAGCGCTCACTGACGGTCGACCAGTTTTGAACCTTAAGAGTTAACGCATAAAGGTGATACTCACTATCAATAAGCTATCTAGCATACTTTTAATAATTGATCACATCATCTGCTCGACAATGTCAAATTACTTATATGTCATGCAAACCTAACCTAAAGTAAGTCATTTAAGACCTGAGGTCTAACAGGGCAAATATTCAATGGTATTCTAATAAACAGATATGTTATACACCTACAAAACCACCGAAAAAAGTGTGCCGCGGGGCAGAGCCAGCTCACATACACGCAGTGACGCAGAATAAAGGCAAACAGGCCAATTGGCCCGTTTTCGAGTCCTCACAATTGCGCGCTCACAACATATCTGTTTAAGGGTCTATACTACCTCAAATGGCTTAGCATGATCCTCCGTTACGCCTAAAATACTAAAGCATTAATTTTGAAATAAATATATGGTAAAGTTGAGGATTAATGTTAGGTTCTTCTGTCCTATGTTTGGCGAAAACACGATTCCATAAAATATTCTCGATAGAAAAAAAAAACAAAGTTACCTCCAAATCGAACAATAAACCGCTGGTATTCAAAAAGTACTTCAAATTAGATCATGAAACTTTGCATACTTATTGAACTAACTATAAAGCAGGTCTTATGTTTTTCATATTTTCCAAAAGACGAAAATTTGATTTTATAAAGAATAAAAACCACTCATTTCGCACTATTCGGCCTGCAATGCCTTTTTTTTTCGGATGGGAAATCATCAAATGACTCCTCCCGCTCTGGGCGGAGCAGGAGGGAATGTCAGATTTTTACTGACTAAAACCCATCCATGTTCCTTCATCGCCCTTTGTGTTCCGGGGCCACGGTATCTCTTTCGAACAGTCCCGCAACCCCGGCCTGCAGTGCCTGACGTAACAACCACTTTGTAGTGCAAGCCGATTAAATTAGAACGTTATTCTAACAGTATTTAGAACGAAGTTTGAACCACCACAAATAGAGTTGCTAATTTGAGGTTGTATAGGCTCATAATAGAACATCATTGTTAATATTGCACTGAATTTCAGTATGACCAGCTGGTCATTAATGTGATTCAAATTTGGAACATGAAGTAGAAATCGCTTACGAACATTTACGATAGGTAGTACCTACCTACCGTAGTAGGTACATACTAATTCCATGCATTCATACCATTAAGATCTGGACAAAAAAATAAATTGTTCAAAAATCAAACTGCTGGCCACCACGAGTAGAATGTAAATAATACAAAAATAGAACACAAATTAAAAAGAGGCGCGAATACTGAAAATTGCATTGCTTTATAAACAACAAATTACTCACAAAACTGTCGAATGACGATAGTGATTTGACTCCAGAGTACATTAAATCCGAAGCCATTGCCATTACCAACAATTTAATCCCAGAAAAGTCCAAGGAATCGTACATGAAAGCCTACGACGATTTTTACAAATGGAAAACTACAAAAGGCGTCAAGTCTGTATCTGAATCAGTCAATGATATTCTATTAAACAGATATGTTGTGAGCGCGCAATCGTGAAGACTCGAAAACGGGCCAATTGGGTCGTTTTGCCTTTATTCTGCGTCACTGCGTGTATGTGAGCTGGCTCTCCCACGCAGAACACTTTTTTCGGTGATTTGTAGGTGTATAACATTTACAGGTAGGTTTGTAGGTATATATCAAGTACAAAGAAGCCAAGTAACCTATAGGTACATCTATTCGATGCTCAGGTGAACAATAAGCATCAAAAATAATATACAAATTAATACTGTATACCAAATTACTGGCATTTTTACAAAGGAAATCAGAAGGACATCGTCCTAAGAAATTAACAATTTTAACAGCTCAAAATGTGGAAACGTTTCTAAATGAAGCCCCTGACCACTGACAGCTTTCTAGCCACAAAAGTAAGTACCTACCTGATTCAGTTTTTAGTAACTTAAATAGCTACATACCTACTTAGAGGTAATTATAGGCAGAGCTATTGCACTCCGTGTGTAGGCATGAGATAATTACCTACCGCTGCGCGCATATTGAATATGCAAGCTCTCTAGGGCTGTCGCCAGGGGGGTGAAACTTCCATACATTGGCTTCAAACAAAATTTTCATAGACAGTGCTGCCATCTGTGTGGTCAGGAACGCTAGTTTGGCCATAGTTTTACATGTTTGCCAATAGATAGAGCTAGTTGATAACAGTACAATAAAAGTAATACTAAATATTAATAAATAAGTATTATTATTTATTATTATTTCAACATGTTTTACATTACAAATAAATTTAAAAATAATATAGTAAAATAAGTAACACATATTCGTTTTCACTTCAAGTAGTTTATTGAAAACACAGTAACAGTAGGTACTTTGAAAACTTTTTAATGTTATGTTCGTTGTTTCGTGGTGTTCTGGTGATCTGTTCTGTGCTTTTTTAGAACCTGTCGGCGCACATTAGCATTTGTCATTGTCAAGAGTGACAGGTTGTCAACGTCACTCTAGCGTAGCGTCGAGTCTGTGGTAGCGGGGCGGCCATCTTAGAATTCAGTTCTTTGAGAGCGGTCGCCAGCGCACCAAGTTTTCGACGAATCGCTATCCATCGCCTTAATCATAGTGTATTTTATAGTGACTATTGTTGATCAGAATATTAGTGATTATCATTTACGCAAATGTAGAATTATTTTAATGTTATAAGAAAATCGTTTATTTTAATCTGATTGGACTACCCACATACCCCCGTTGCAAGATGGATTCTAATGAAGGCCGTTCTGAGCTTTCAAACCTAATACTGTGCTTGTTGTGCTAATATCTGCTATAAACGTTGGACCCTTGGACCCTGTGTTAAGATACGTAATCGATTGCCCCAACGCTGTGTATACTGGACCTCGATTTTAACTTTTTGATTTGAATTCGACGAAACTTGCAAGATGCCGAGAAAGACGGCCTATAAGTGATTTTTGGATGTATTGTACTGTATGTTTATTATTATATCACACATTATAAAAAAAGGAAATAAATTCTTTAAAAAACTAAATATTTTTCATTTCTATCTATCATTCATTTATTGTTAAGGCTCTTAAGTCATTTCTAGCTTAAGATTTTGAAGAATGATTTTCCTTTTATTAACGAATGATTGTTATTTATTTTGTGAATTAAGTAAATTCTAATGTGTATGTTTCGAATTCTATATTTTCTTTAAGACAAGACTAGAATAATCATGATGTTGTCATCATATTCTATTTTATACACATAAGAATTCATTTATTCCACACAAATAAATAATAATCATTCTTCAATAAAAGGATTTATTACTAGAAACAAAACCAAAAGCGCCATCTAGTGAGCGATAGCGTAAGCGGAGGGGACATTGAGACAAGTAGCGCCATCTAACAGTTAGGGTACACAGTTTTTTAAAGCGAAAACCTCAGTTGCACATCTATCTTATATTATATAGTGTATTATCTATGGCTGTCGCGCTCCAGCCGTGCGTAACTGCGTACGTATGCCGCGTTAATTTTTCGTGCTCTTTTGACCTTGCGTCGCGTACCTACCTACTCGTACTTCGTGTTTGTTAAGAGCCATTTCACGTTTTCACGCAAATTTCTAAGACTTTAGTCGCCTAAATTACCATCTTAGAGAACATCCTGGCATTTTTTAATACATGTTAAAAATAGATCAGTTTTTCTTATTGACACTTAATGTAACACATTTACAAAAAACTTATTTGTTTACTATGTAGTGATTAATCTCCCACAACTAGTTTACTAAAAAATCTTCGCAGAGTCAATTTCAGACTCCTAATTCTATCATAAATATTTATAAATTCCACTCAAAAAAATACACAAAGCATCAGACATATACTTTTGTCGACACATAATGTACTAGAATATCGATAATTAATAACATTAATTAGTAAAAAAATTAAGTCTTAAGTCAATGTTTACGTTTTATATTGCTATTTTATCGTGATTTTTTGGTTTGAATAACGCGTAATTACATTAAAAAGGAAATGTAAAAATAAACTATGTTCTTTTACTAAACTAATTCCAAAGTTTTATTAAAATCAATTCATTTAATCAGATACAATACAATTTTTAACATCACTCTATGTGTGAGACTACAAACAGACTTACGATGTCCGCGATTACGCGGAGCCCTAATCAAAATAATATTTGTCCAATCGACAAAGGGAAAACACCTATTAGATACACTTACCATCACGTTGGTACTGGTGATGTGACGTAGTCCCTGGTCACGTCGTATCTGGGTGGGGTGTAAGTGTAAATGTGTTTTGTATTGTGTATGTGAAGTCATGTAGATTCGACGGTAACCAAAGGACGCCCCACAGCGCGTACCGTCGACTCCCTGGTCGAACCTTCAGATCACACACGTGGCACTTTTCATCAATGTCCAACTGAATTTTATCCCGGTTTGCTAACCCAATCGGGGATGTACAATAGTCCAGCACTGAATTTAGGAAGTTACCGGCGTCCAAATGACAAAGGCCGGCTACATAACCAACAAATTACTCGCGGTCACGACCCAAGGTGGCGAGATCTCTCAATTTTCACTCAATTATCAACAAAATATCAAACACCGATCAAGATTGTATCGGATTAACATTAACTCAAAGTTTCAATCAATAATTACACGAAAACAGCGTGCATCAAAAAAAAAAACGAAGACAACGCAAGCAAGTTTCTTCCCAATCAAAATGGCACTGACAAGCAAACGTCATCGCACTGACAACTGAAACGTCATCTGTCAAACGTCGAAAAGGTGCGTTCAGAAACTTGGTGGATGAAACACTCTAAATTAGAATAAATTACGACGCATAAGCGAGCACCGATAAGTACGGCTCAGTACGGCCCGAGCGCCCATCGACGAAGGACCTGTGCCATTTTTTTCCGCGTCCCGATTTTCGAGCGTATCTATTGTAAACGCATTATTATACTACGACTACAACATTTTGATTCTCTTTCTATTTTTTTTATTAAGTTAGAATTTCGTTTATTATCAAGTAAAGTATTATTTTAGTAGTTTGTAAATGAATTGTTATATTTCTGTTTTATTAGTTTTAGCAATGGGCGTAAGGGTTATATTATCATTGTGTCAATATAAGGAAAGAATAAAAGAAACAGAAGCGAGGTGGATATTATTTTTATTTGCAATTCATATACATAGTTATCGATCACGTAAGGTGAAAGCACAAGGGTAGCCCGCGAAATTCAAATTTTCTAACGACTATGTCATTGATGAGTTGATTATAACTCCGCAAATCCATTATTTGCTACGATCGCGAATCATATTTTGTTGAACATACAACCTGACACTGACATAAATTTTCTTTTCTTAACATATAATTATATCGACATGGAATATAGAACCGTAATTACAATTTGAAGGGTTTGAAAACACTTAACACTCCTTAAAATATTTGGGGTCCGAAATTTGATAGCTATTTGTTTTCATTTTAGAATGACAAATCGCGTGAATCGAGTAGAGGAGGATAGTACTTTTAGAAGAGACGCCGTGCAGGGTACTAGTGGAAAGTGATTCAATAAAATGATTGTTTTAGTTACAACTAGCTGTGCCCGCGGCTTTGCCCACGTCAGCGCGTATTCTTTTGGCTTTATCAGGGAACATTACATGAGAACGTGAAGTCGTAGTATATTCCTGACATCTTCTACAAAACAACATACTAATAAACTGACTTACTGTTAATTTTAATTAAAACTTGTTAGTACTTCTTTTTTTAAATACCTACTAAAGGAACTCGTAGTAAATTTTTGAGGGGAATCAGTTTAGATGGCCCGATGGCCATCTAAATTGATTCCCCTCAAAAAATTACATTTTGTTCATAAAATTCTTCCGTGTCGATACACGGAAGAATTTTATGAACAAAGCAAGTAGATGCAATTCATGATATATCATAGGTACACCTAAACAAAGTAGGTATCCTTAAAAAAATTCTTTCAACGAGAGCATAATCAGTCGATCAAATTTAAGAATATGGAAAAACCTCGTTGCTGAAAAATACTGTAAACGCTTGAATTTAATGTATTTAGTTAAGGAACCAGAAAGAGTATGCGCTTCGAAATGAAGATTATCATGTTTATCAACCTACCTACCTACTAAATATAATAAAAAGTATAATAATAAATATGTAATAGAAACATACACATAAAATCATATTTACATAACATATATTTGTGTTTTATTAGTTTAGACGGGTTTAATAGATTAAAGACTGAATAAATAAATTATCTTTTTGCCTAAATCTCAAACCAAGGTGCATTACGATTATAACGGCCCAAGATTGTTTAGTCCGTCTCGACACTCGCGCTGCACTGTTCGCGTTGTGTAAGTGTGGATAGCTACGCACACATACACAAAGCTGCAGTCTTTTACCTAAACTCAAGCGTTTAAATTTTGTGAAATGGCTCTTAACTGATTTATTGATAATTAATCATTACTAGTGAAAATGACGAGCCCGATAAACTGTTGCTGTTAATAAATGTAGAAAAAATTTGTCTTTTTTATAAAAAATTCACTGCTCCATGTCCATGCTTCCCATCAGAGATTATTTTAAAATTACCTATTTGTTAGATTTCACATTTATGCTGCTATTAAAAATAAGTAATCGTAATTTTAGAGAAGGCAAGATATATATGAGACATTATAATAGAGTAAAACAATTGTAATTATAAAAGTTTTAATTAACATTTAAATAATAATAAGTACAGTAAAATACAAAAATATTGGTACCGGTGAAACCGGCCATCATTGCCCGCAATTCCACGTATTTTTGAGATTTTGCAAAAAATATTCACCAGAACTCGTAATAAAGTCGACCATGGTAGCAATTACTGTTAAAGGCCTAAAATCACAAAATAAAGTGTTTCTAACTTTAACAGAATCCAAGAAAAAGGCGCCTAAATAGCCGGGCAAAATTATACGCACAACCGTCCAACATTGCTCAACCTTAATTTCTCTAAAGTTATCAGTTCTAAAGCTTGGATAATAGGGTATGTTTTAGTGAATTATGCAAAGTTGCCATCCTTCATGTTCACTAAGTCAAAAACATATTACTTTTTATTTTACTGAGGTGGGCAATGTTACACAACACACCAGGGACTTTTTCATACATAGTAAAACAGTGGATTAGGGTTGATACATATTAATGTGATAAATAATAATCTGTTCAAATATAAACTCTTTTATTAGGTACTCTTTCACCTTATTTAGGATCGTTCGCCTAGGTATACCAAAAGTTTTTTCTGTTGATCTCGAGGACATCCTATTTTTTTTTACGTTTTCAACCGCGAGCTGTAACATCTCTACTGAATAATTTTTATAGGGCCGAGACCCGAGGACTCTGCGATTTCTTTTCGTAGGCTTTCCCATACTGCAACCAAACAAACTAAATGTAGGTACCTAGTTTATATTTGTCAACTGAGTGCTGATGGGTGCCAACCCTAACATTATTTTTGTAGTGGGCAATGTTGTCACTCTTATGTTCGCGCAAATTCGGGAATCATTGCCCACTCCATTATCTTCAAGATTTTATGTTGTAAAGGTCTCAAAGTAGCATTAAAATGAAGCGCGATATTTATAATTACTCTGATATTAAAATAACTTACCTGAGAGATGTAGTACGCTGACAGTAAGTAAAAACATAACACAAGATTTTGGCACCACCTCACACTAGTCCTCCTTTCAACACGTCTCGCTGACAACTGAGTGAAGTTAGCACCGTTGCTAATATTTAATGTCGCCAGAAAAATGTTTAAATTTACCCTAAAAATTAGATAATGTTGTCAGCTAAATACAATTATTTACAAATCATTATTTTAGTTATTTTTCGTGTTCGGGCAAACTTATCCGCTAAGGGCAATGATGGCCGGTTTTACGGTAGTATTTTATTTTCAGTGCAGTGAGACGCCGAATAAAATACGCTAACGCGTGGCGTAAAGGCACAATTTAGATCGAGCGCGCCCAGTTTAGGTATTTATAATGTCGGCTTTCTTCAAGATCAAAGGAGTGCAACTTCTGTACGCTAGTACTTTTATCTATTCTGTGGTATAGGTAATAGCTACCCCGCTCATGAATCGATCGCTTGTGTTGTGTTGTGTGCGATGTAGATATTTTGACTCTAAGTAATAATTATTATTGTGAAACCATTGGTTTATCTGTTGTTATTAAAAATATTAAACTTTCTTAGATTTGACTGACACACTCATGTGTGTGTCAGTCAAATCTAAGAAAAAACTTTTTGCAAAAAAAAAAAAAAACCGACTTCAAAACACAAAAAAGTGAAAAATAACTTTAGCTTCAGAAGTCGGTGACCTTTTTTGATTCATTTAGTTTTTTTTTGTCACCGACTTCTGAAGCTAAAGTTATTTTTCACTTTTTTGTGTTTTGTGTTTTGAAGTCGGTTTTATTTTTTTTGCAAAAAGTTTTTTATTTTTCCATTTTTATTTATTTATTTAATTATTGCACAATGTACACAACAAATTTTACACGCTAAGCTTAAACTAGTGAGTACATGACCCTGTTAGGGCGCAGCAAGATAACTTAAAACTAATATTGCAGCAGAGGTATCTAGATTTATCCAATATCACTTATATATCAGTAGGAATTAAATATTAAATTAATTAAATTTATATCTAACATTTAATTTCATGTACTTAATAACAATTGTCTGAGTGTGTTAAAGTTTAAATTAATTTATTAAAATTAGTTGAATAAGCCAAACATAAGAAAAAAATATAAAATCATAAATATATCATCACTATGTCAAATCAAATGAATAAAATCACAAATATAATGTCAACATAATAAAAATATAGTAAAAATACACCATTCGATATTTAAAATGTCGTGCTAAAATTTTTATCGAATGTCAAAAATTAAAATCATACACCAATTTAACAATCTTAAACGAAAACATGTCATATAAAATAACAAATAATCACAAATAGTATTTACATAGAAAAGAACCTATAATAAAATGAACACATGATATATATTTTTTAAATTCTATTTTAACATTTTGTCTTCCATAAATTCTATAACACTGTAATAGCACTTTTCCAAGAGAAATGACTTTAGCCTAGCTTTAAATACACATACTGTTCTCGTGGACCGTATATTTTCAGGTAATTTATTATATATCTGTATGCTACGATATTCTGGGCTATTTTTATACATTTGTAGTCTAGGTGCGGATAGTATTAACTTAGTTTTGCGGCGCTCGTTTTTATCAAAATTAAACAGTTTTATGTTTTTCTTAACAAAAGTGGCTATTTCTAATAAATAAATGCAGGGCAGAGTTAACATTTTTTCTTTAATAAAGTGGGGTTTGCAGCTATCTCTAGGTTTTATTTGGAATAATATTCGCATGCATTTCTTTTGTGCTATGAATAAGTCATTCGCATCTACACTATGTCCCCACATGATGATGCCGTAGCGTAGCCACGCGTAGGCATATGCGTAGTATGCAGTGAGAGCACAGTAGGTTTTTGTGTTCGATTTTAGCACGCTAAGCCCATATGAAAATTGTGACAGTTTGATTTTAGTTTTTTCGACATGTTTTTTCCAATTTAAATGAGAGTCTAATGTGATACCTAGCAATTTGAATTCTTCAACTTCTTCAATTTGAATAGCGTTTGTTATATTTTTTAAGTCAATTTTTTGTTTTTGGTAGGGTTTAAATTGTATAATTTTAGTTTTTTTGTTGTTTACTTCGAGATTGTGATTCTGAAGCCAACATTTTATTAGATTAAAAGTTTCGATAATTTGGGAGTTATATTGTAGATTGTTAGTAGGACTTTTAAAGAGTACGGAGATGTCATCAGCGAATAACACACATAGATGGTCACATATTTCTGGCAGGTCATTGATGTAGATGAGGAAAAGTATACATCCTATTACACTACCTTGTGGAATAGACCAGTTTGTGGTTAGTATATTCGACCGCACGTTTTGTAGCTCGCACGTGTCGTCATCTAGGTGTTCTATCTGTACATACTGTTTCCTATCGGCTAGATACGATTTTACCCATTCAAGCGCGTCGCCCCTGATGCCAACTCCTTTTAGTTTCGTTAATAGGATCGAGTGAGATACTTTGTCATAGGCTTTGGTCATGTCGAGCAGGAGGCCTATTGCATAGTTTTTGTCTTCGATATATGTAAGTATTTCTTGTGTGTATTTATATACTGCTAGGGTCGTCGATCGGTTTGTCCGGAATCCAAATTGGTTGTTGTCGAGTATGTCGTATTTTTCTAAGAATTTACATATACGTTTAGTAACTGCTTTTTCAAATATTTTTGAGAATGCTGGAAGAATTGCTATTGGTCTGTATTGACTAGGGTCGGGTCGGTCGGGTTTTAGTCGTAATATCCTATACAAATATATGCTATGCATTTATTTTACATTGTTAACAATACATGTCATGGTAATAGGCTTATTCCCAATAAATGGAACTTAACATATCTAAACT
This sequence comes from Xestia xanthographa, assembly GCA_905147715.2. Lineage (NCBI taxonomy): Eukaryota > Metazoa > Arthropoda > Insecta > Lepidoptera > Noctuidae > Xestia > Xestia xanthographa. The sequence goes on along the minus strand of LR990655.1, from coordinate 18,184,278 downwards.
GTCGAAATTTGCGTGTATTGTACACATCTGCGTACCCCTCGGAGTATACAGGCGTGATGTTACGTCATGATGTTGTATAAACAATAAACATCCAAGCTATTGCAAAAATCACGACCGATTTACCGTCTAGTTTTGAAGAGTTCCATTGTATATCTCCAAAGACCAGCATCAGATCTTCACCAAATTGAAATGCGACCATCTCAGGAGTATATCCTTTCAAATAAATAAATAATTTTGAAAATCACTCCACAAATGGAGGAGAAATCGGTGAACAGACATGAAATTATACCACACGACTAAAGCAAAAATGTTCATAAAATGAAAACTACTTGGCCAAACTATGTAAAATTTTTATGGGACCAAATGGCAACTATTCCGCATCAAACTAAAAAACAATCACGTAAATCGGATCATAAATATCAGCGTAATCGGTGTACATACGTAAAAAAAAAAAAAAAATACCGATCGACTTGAGAACCTCCTCCTTTTTGGAAGTCGGTTAAAAAATATTGTTAGTAAGTACGTAAGTTTTCTTCCTACTTAAATACTAACCTACCTACCTACCTATTTTTGTTACAAGTGGCATTGATTTTTGGAGTGAATGGCGCTTGTCGTTGAAATGAACTCATAAACATAAAAATCAAAGATATCGAAAAACATTAAATTTTTGTTGCGAGTAAATTTGCCAGATACAAAATCAAAGAAAGAACGGTCATACGTAGTCCGTGGAGAATACGTAAGAATGATCGAAACATACCAAGCTTTACACCTCTCCAATATAATCACGAACAGATTTTACTAACAGTTTTTTCGTAGCTTTGACTTTATTTATAGAAGAGTTTGACCCTCTGAAATGTTAAGCAGTTCGTCCGGTGCTGATTTTTGTTGATTAAGTTGGGCAACATTCTTAATTACATTCCTTTCGCCTTTTCAAATTCGTTCTATTCATAAACTCTCTTTAGTTGAAATATAAAATTACGAGTACTCTGTGAGTTGAAACTAATAAGTTCGTTGCAATGGTTGCGATATCGGGTATATTTCTTTTGATTTTGAGAATACGTAAGAATTATCGAAACGTACCAAGCTTTATCGATCAAGATTTTTCGTAGCTTATAATAATTATTATATGTATAATGGCAAGTCATTGGAAAAAATAAGATCAGTAGCATGCCGAAAGAAATTGCGAAATACCTGAAATTGACAAATGCCGAGCTCTACACGGTCCATTGTTTCAGGAGAACATCGGCTGCTCTATTGGCGGATTCAGGAGTAATGGAGCAGACATGACCCAGATTTGATGTAGTAAGTAACAGTGAGCTACATTGACATTTCTATACACAATAAGGATTACATAAGTTGCCGCATTAATGACCACATGAATCTAAAACACCGTTGATAACACATCCTTGGACACCTTTGTCACCATAACCTTCCACATCAAAACACTATTCATCTAGCCCGCTGACTCAAGCACCACCCTCACCAACTTTCACGATCCAAAATGGTCCCCAGCAGACCCAAGTTTATGAAACTTATCGTAACAGTAATACTCAAATAAACTCTACCTCAACTTCAATAAATGTACCGAATAAAAACATAACTTTGTCTTTCCACAACTGGTCTAATGTATCAAACGTTACCTTTAACTTTTAATTGTTTTAAATAAGTCTACTAGCTGTAATTGCAATTTTAATTAAAAAAAAATATATTTTGATTCTAATATCTACTTCTGCTTCTTAGTGTCTCGCAGATGGTATGAAAAGTAGAGTATTCTCCTCGGGGATATAGGTGTCTTTGTCTTGGACGACATTGAGTACCACGCTGCACACAGGATTATTATTCTTGTCTTAACTCCCCCGCTTTGCCCCGAGCAAAACGAGGGAGTTAAGACAAGAATCTCAAGTTAACTCTAAACTCCCTCGCTCCGCACGGGAGTAAACGCTAAAATCCTCGTTTTTACTCGTTCAAACACGACTTTATCCCCTTTTTTTTTTTTTTTTTTTTTTCGGGTGGGAAATCATCAAATAACCCCTCCCGCTCTGGGCGGAGCAGGAGGGAGTGTCAGACTTTTACTGATTAAAACCCATCCATGTTCCTTCATCGCCCTTTGTGTTCCGGGGCCACGGTATCTCTTTCGAACAGTCCCGCAACCCCAGCAGGCATCGGTCCCTACGGACCCCTTCCCTTTTGCTGACTCTCTTTGAGGCGCGCGTGGAACACGAACGCGCCGTCGACACGGCCTGTCGTCATGAGACGGACGGACGGCGAGCTAGCCCATAGCCCACCGTCCACAGGCCAGCGCCTACGGTGGCCGGGGGCCACGTGGTGGTGGCCCCCGACGCCCGGGGCGTCTCCCGCGGCGGCCGGGACGTTGAGAGGTTCTCTCCCTCTCACGTTCCGCCACCTCCTTCTCTAGCATTACTTCTTCGCAGAAGGAGGTGACGGCGTCCCATTCCGTCTCGCTCCGGACCATGGCTTGCACCAGGGCCGGACGCGAGAGGTCGCCGCCGCCGATCGCCGCTTCGAGGACACGGCGGTGCTCCGCCCACGCGGGGCACACCTCCACCGTGTGTTCCACCGTGTCCTCCGGTCGATCCTCACAATGGAAGCACCCGGGCGTTTCCTCCCGCCCGATTCGGTGCAGGAACCTCCCGAACACTCCGTGTCCGGTAAGGACCTGCGTCAGGCGGAAGGTGAGGACGCCGTGGCGTCTCTCAAGCCACTCCTCAAAGAGGGGACTTATCGCCACTATCGTGGCGTGCCCTGCACGGGGTTGCGACAGTCGCTCTCTCCATGTCGCCATGAGATCCCCCCGGAAGTCTGTCCGCTGAGCGACAATTTGTCGCGGCAGCGGAGTTTCCCCCCGGCGTAGCGCCTCCGCGCGCCATTCGTGTAGGCGCGCGAGGACTATCGCCTCCAGATCCCATGGCGGCAATCCGGCAAGGAGGCTCGCCGCCTCTCGGGCAATCGTGCGATAGCCCCGGGCCAGCCTTACGGCTACCACCTTTTGGGGCGCGTTCAGGTAGTGGGCGGCACGCCGCCTCAAAGAACGCGCCCACACCGGGGCCCCGTAAAGGGCCATGGACCGCACGACTCCCGCGTAGAGCCTCCGGCAGGAGGCGTTCGGCCCCCCCAGGTTGGGCAGGAGCCGCCTGAAGGCAGCCCCAGTCCGCTCCAGTTTGGGGGCCAAACGGCGGAAATGTTCCACGAAGTTTCACCGGCTGTCAAGGACAAGTCCCAGGTACTTCAACGTCGACTCGACGCCGATGGATACCCCTCCTACCGTCAGTAGGGATCCCGTCGGTGGCGCATTCCGAGGCCCATGAAAGCACATGGCCTCGGACTTGTGCAGTGCCACCTCGAGACCCAGTTGCCGGATCCTCTCAACGACTATCGCAACCCCGCGTGTTATCGCTTCGGCCGCCGCCTCGTGCGACCTCCCCTGTGCCAGCACCAGCGTGTCGTCAGCGTAGCACACTACGCTGACACCGCTAGGGAGGTCGGCGCGCAGCACCCAGTCGTCACCGATGTTCCACAAGGGCGGCCCTAGGACCGAACGACTTTATCCCCTTAGTGCATAATCTACTATTAATAGCCTTCTTGGTAGATCGTCCCTAATTAGTGCTCATGTCTTATGTCTTCATCGTTTGCGATGGGGCCTTTGGTCTGCATTGATATACACCACTAATTTTTAATTAGTACAAATAAAGGCAATAATACTTAGAGGGCTTATTAATGAAAGTATTTTATTATAATTTTATGTAAAGTCTCAATAAATAATATTGATAAACAGCAAAGTTATTACCGTTTGTTAATATCCCAAAATGTCACTCAATTTATGGAAATATTGTACAGGCCATTCATAAATAATAGTATTCATTAATCGTTTTCTCTCACTCTTGCGTTCGCGTGATCATTTTCTAGTAGCGGTAGGCTTGTGTCCTGAAAAAATCTAATTAGTCCGTCATTTAGATTATCAAAAAATGTGACCGGTATTTTTTATTTTTTTACGTAAACCAAAATTGACGAAGATACGACGCTTTTAAAATTCTCAATACGTCACGCCGAGCTATAAGGTCGACTGATCCCGCGGGATCTACCTGTGTGGGACCAGTTTACTAAACACCCAACTCACTTCACTCCCGAGTTTTGATGCGTTTTATCTTTGTCTTGATTTGCAATTTATTGATGGTGGAAACTAGCCTATTGTTATGAATAATTGATTCAGTTATGAGTTTACCATTTATGATAAATTTTCATAAACAATTTTTTAATTACTTTTTTTTTTTTTTACTTTTGACTAGATAAATATGATCAGTAAAGGGTGGAGATGATGAGGATGGAGCACCATTTTTTTTTTACTAATTAAAAATTTGTGGGGTATTAATAAACTGCTCCGTTGGTCTTGTGGATGCAAGTGCGACTTTTGACCCTGGTGACCTGGGTTCGATTCCCTGGTCGAGCAAAGTTTTGTTGGGTTTTTCCTTTTGGAATTTCTCACTAGCAGCCTGAAGTTTGGAAGTTGGTGGTGTGGCTAATTATATAAGAAACGAGTTCATCTCTAGTCATACAAAACTGTTATTATTTATTTTTTAATTTGATAAACGTATCATGGTCACTGCACATAATAGCTATAATTAGCTAGCTTGCTCACTACCAATCTAAGTACCTACCCTTGCTATGAGTTTAAACAATTAAGTGGTACCTATTAGCAAATACCAAAACTATACATTTTATTTTTGAGTCAGTCTTCAAAGCATAATAACTCTACAAATAATGTTCGGTCATAATCACTGTTCGGGGTTGAGATAAGATAGATAGTTAAAGGATGAAATAAGAGATGAAAGTCAGTTTAGGGTTAATAAATTCACTGTATTGTCTGTTTCCACAAATATAAGATTAAGATTACTTTATACTAGAGTATGATGAACGATATGGGATTATGAGTCACGCGCACGGTATGTCGCCGAATTACGTACTGACTATTGCGGTGTAAGTGCAATAATATAAATGATAGAACATACTAAACGGGTGACGCATTAATGATGGCCCAGGTAAACATACTGTACGGTGGTTGACCCCGTACATGCTCCCGGGGGCAAAGATAGAGGTTAGTAGGATAAAAATGGAGATGAGTTTTACAAGATGATGAACAATATTCAACTTATCAACTATATGACAGGGATGAAGATTAGTAGTGAGTGATTAACAATATTTCGAACAATTACAAGTAGTCTAGCAACTACTTATCTTAGATCAGGAAGGGAAAATACGCGAAAAATAGGGGACGAGGCCCTATCTTCTGTTTGTAAACACTCGCTAGATTTAATAAGAGCTTTGGGATTACTTTTCATGGATTTACTAAATTGACCTTTTTCCCTAAGATCACAACACTCACTCACTTCACTTTTCACTTTGATTAAAGATTGCCTTTTTTCCCTAACCGCACTACACTCACTTATAACACTCTCATTTCCGGGATGTGAAGAGATCGCAGTAGATGCCTCTCCGTCAGGCACCGAGGGTTCTCGACGTGTTGACCGCCTGTGACGCCGCCAACAGTATACCGCCGCAGTTATCAGGATTCCAAAGATTAGAGCATACAAGACGCTATAAAGATGCACGTCGTGATAGGATATTTTATCACTCCATGATTCAGTCTGTTTCATGATCTCAATCTTTTTCTGTATATCTTCAAATTGTCGCAATATTTCAGAGTTATTAGGATTAATTTCGGGAGATTCAGGGATAGATATGTTGAATATATGATTAATAGGTGATATTTGTGGCGCAATAATTCTTGCACCAATACTCATTTTGCTAGACAGCCTATTATTAGAGTGTACAACGAAATTGTCCGTCTTTATCATACAGCCTTCCTGCACATTCAACAGACCTGCATTCATCAATTTAACGGCGTTTATTTCGCCGTCACATAGGAGTTTAAAGTTGCATTCATTGCAACAGAAGTAATAATATTTATTATATGCTGTTAATTCCTTCCAACTGTTTTTACATGGGGTTCTAATAGTTTTACAGGTTCTTGTGGGTGGGATCGTTTCACACAAGCTGTGATCATCTTTTAAAATACTTATAGGGTTTTTTGTATGACAAAATCATCTCAGGATTTTGTCTTATACAAGACTGGAGATCAGCCTCAGTAAGGGTTACGAATGAGTCCTTTTTGAGGTTAATAGCAGCAAAACTTGAGATAACTTGCACATGTATCATGTCGTGGTTCAATAATCGTGGGACTGGAATGAGGTTAAAGAATTCGTAAAGGTCTCTTTCGATGAGGGGTATTCTTATTTCAATGATCAAGTACGTACTATAGTACTTAGTCCGCACTTTTATCAAGTTGTAGAGATCTTTGAGATTCAAATGGTTGACAGGAAGTGCCATGTCTTTGGGGATATGTGCTGATATAGAGCTTAATTCCGTTCTCAGCTGTTTAGGAGATATCAGATGGAAGTCCAATTTTCCATTGTAAATATTAGTTACTGTGTCAAGAATGGAGTCTTGTATTTTCCTGAGGCTATACAGTAAGTTATTCGTCGTCATAGCAGATTCTAAGAAATCGATAACTAAAGTCATGTTCTGTACATTGCGTTGTAGATCTTGATAGGATTCTTTAAGGTAGTTAAGCTTTTGATTTATCGATTTATGATGTTTGCTCGCAGCTTTCTCCATTCTTTTCATAAGATTAAATTCGGCTTCCACGATTGAGGTTTGGTTTTTCCAGAGGTTATACAAATGTTTATCATTTTCTTTCAAAAGGTCGATGTCTTGTGCGTATTTCTCCGCAAAACGCTGATCCAGCACGCCAAACAAGCTGTTTGCGACGTAGCCTACTCCGTCTATTAAACCACGACGCCGGCGCCGCCGCTCGTCTCCAGTTACAAATGATTCATTCATTGTCAACATACTATCATAATGTTTGATTTCTTCGAACTCGTGCTCGATTTGTAAGATGATACCGTCGCAAGGTGTGTGTTCTTTAATAGTAGAGCATAATGTTTCAAGATAATTGATATACTTCTCGAGTGCCGACGTGCCTTCTTTGTAGGGATATGTGTCATAATAAACAATTAAACGCCAATCGTCTCTAATAAGATGCATGTTGGAGATTTTATCGAAATAAACGCTGTTGTTGGTCAATGGGGTAAAACTATAGGATGCTTGAGATAAGTTAATTAGTGACAATAAGAATAGCGTTACTGACATAGCTATAGTCGAGAAGGAGATACGCTTGAGATTTTTCTTCCTTGGTGCTTCATCTTTAACCTTTGTTTCACTAGGAGGATTATTGTCTCTGTTCGCTGGTAATAGAGATAGCTTAACAACATGCCGTTTTAGGAAACCATTTTTGGTTTTAAGGGTGACGACTCTGACGTGTCCGTCCGAACCAGGATGCAGTTCTACTACACGCCCTAGAGCCCACTTCCCAGGCGGGAGGTTTTCATCTTTGATGATAACAATATCGTTGAGACTGAGATTCCTTTGAGATTGTTTCCATTTAGCTCTAATGGATAGCTGTGAGAGATATTCATTTTTCCACTGGGTCCAAATATCTCTATAGATTTTTTGTACCAAGTGCCACCGAGTCCTAAGATCATTTTCTGTTTCAAAGATCGTTAAGGTAGGCCCACTTGCAAGAAAGTGTGCCGGGGTTAAAAAGTCCATGTCCTCGGGATCTTCTTTCAAAGGGCAAAGTGGTCGAGAGTTTAAACAACCCTCGAGTTGAGACAGGAGGGTGCTATATTCTTCGTAGGTGAGTTTTTGTTCACCAACAACACGCTTAAGGTGATGTTTTAAACTTTTCACCGCAGCTTCCCAAAGTCCGCCAGCAGAAGGCCATGACGGAGCATTAAAATGCCACTCGATGTTCATTTCTGCGATGTTGGCTAATGTTTCTTGGCTTGATAAGACTTCTGAGATTTCTAAGGTTTCTTGTTTTAGGATCTTGTTGGCTCCAATGAAGTTAGTTCCTCGATCACTGTAGATGTGCCCGGGAACTCCTCTTCTGGCTGACATACGTCTGAGCGCTGCAATAAACGCTGACGCTGTGAGATCAGATACGAGTTCTAAATGTATAGCCTTTGTAACCATACATATGAATACTGCAACGTATCCTTTATGAGTCAATTTCAACAACTCGATTTTTTACCTAATTTCCATGGACATTTTCATTTTCAGGTTTTTTGAAAAACTTTAATAACAAAGCGCAACATATCCACATTATATATACATTTTCTGAAAGGGGATATTATAATTAAATTACTTAGAGAGTTATTTGGGCCACCGAAATTGGCGAGCCACAGAAATTTTATTATTGCCACCGAAATTGTATTGGTGACACAGAAATTCTGCGTTTGCACAGAAATTGTGAATTATTATATAAATACATTGTTTTTTAATAATATGTAAAGAAAGATAAGGTTTAATGTAAAAACTCATATAATACGAATATCGTCGTTAACCCGTATGCTCCCGGCCGTGCCTCCAGAGGCACGGTGCATTGTTATTTTAATTGTGTCTGTAATTGCGGGTATTGAAGTGTTAATATATGTATATATTATCGTTGTAATTATGTAATGAACACCAGCATGTAACCCATGTATCACAAATAAACGAATTGATAATTTTAATAAGCATTTCTAAAAAAACAACGTGGTGTACTATTAATTGGATAAATCAGTCTTATAAAATTAGCAATCAAGGAACTGATTATGTTTTTTACTTCTATGAAGAGGATGGGAAATCATCAAATGACTTCTCCCGCTCTGGGCGAAGCAGGAGGGAATTTCAGACTATTACTGACTAAAACCTATTCATATTCCTTCATCGCCCTTTGTGTTCCGGGGCCACGGTATCTCTTTCGAACAGTCCCGCAACCCCGGCAGGCATCGGTCCTTGCGGACCCCTTCCTATTGCTGACTCTCTTTGAGGCGCGCGTGGAACACGAACGCGCCATCGACACGGTCTATCGTCATGAGACGGACAGACGGTGAGCTAGCCCATAGCCCACCGTCCACAGGTCCACCACGTGGCCCCCGGCCACGACTGCATGTGCATGGACCGCACGACTCCTGCATAGAGCCTCCGGCAGGGGGCGTTTGCCCCCCCCCAGGTTGGGCAGGAGCCACCTGAAGGCAGCGCCGGTCCGTTCCAGTTTGGGGGCCAAACATTGGAAGTGCTCCACGAAGTTCCACTGGCTGTCGAAGACGAGTCCTAGGTACTTTAAAGTCGACTCGACCACACGATGAAGGTAGGTTGGCACCCGTTGATACCGGAGTGCCTCCCTAATGCAGCTCCAAGGCATGGTGTTGAAGGCATTGGCGATGTCGAGAGACACCACCAAGACAACCCCACCCCGGGAAACCGCATATCCCGTCGTGAGGGCTCTCACGTGCATGATGGCGTCCACCGTAGAGCGCCCCTTGCGGAAACCAAACTGGTGTTCCGCAAGATCCGGCCCCGACCCCGCAAGGTGCTCGGTGAGGCGGTTTGCAATTACTCTTTCAAAGGGCTTTCCCACCTCGCCGAACAGCACCACGGGCCGGTATGCGGACGGATATTCCGCAGGGCGCCCCGGCTTCCAAATGAGGACCAGTCTTCCAACGAAGCGGGAACTGGCCTCTCTCCAAGCATGCGCTTAGGAGCCCCTCTAGTCGGTGCCCGAGAGCCTCCGAGGCCAGGACCCAGGCTTTGCCAGGCAAGCCGTCGGGTCCCGGGGCGGTATTTTAGACACTGAGCCTACGTACCGCCACTCTCAGATCTACCCCAGTCACTTCCGGAGCGTTTTTGTCGTCGTCCTGTTGGTCCGCTTCCAGCATCGCAGGCGGCGGAGTCATAGACGGGGGGGATGTTCCCCTCGCAAAGGGAACATAGTACTCACCATGTCCTCCACGAGCTCAGGCGCGAGCCAGATCCCTGGCCCACGAGGAGATGCTGGGGACTCGACATCTGCGCACGTCGCAGATGTCGGACATGGCCTCCTGGAACCACCCTGCCTCATTGTCAACGTCGGCAGGTCTGGCCGGTGATGTCACCTAGGCCTCCTCGAAGCTCCTCCTGGAAGCCTCGTTCGTGCAGATCGAGGCTACCAGGAGGAGCTTCTGGAGGATGCAACCCTCAAAGTTCAGTTAATCCAATTGAATGACTTTTTCAAAATATAGTAATAATCCAATTGAATGACTTTTTCAAGATATAGTAATACAATTTTATTTTAATGTCCGGGGCTAAGGACCTAGTTCTGTCAAAGTAATTTCGGCATAACAAGCTCTTTTCTTTTCAAAAATCTTCATTAACATTAATGCAATAATTGATTGGTAAAATTTCTGTGGAGTCGTGTAATTTCCGTGTGCCACGAGATGCCACGGAAACCACAGAAATTGCCCCATAGAAATTGGAAACTTGGCTATTTTATTTTTTTTACAAGAAACTATCAAGGCTATGACTATTATTTTCTATAATATTAAATGTGTACCAAAGGCTACTTAGCATGCATAAAAGTGATACCTTTATTTCTTGCAAAAATCCTTTTAAAACCTAATCACCGAAATTGCAAAATTTCGTTCCGAGTAAACTGAAATCACGTACTTATATTTTTGACGGAAAGACCTGGCGATATGGTGCACTACCATTCTTACTGCACGTAAGAGCACGACTGTCTCTTGCCGAGCAGAGATTTATTGTTCGTTTAAACTCATTGGTGGAAGCTCAGGACGGTGAAACAAAATGACCATGGAAATTAGTAATTTCGCTTGGACAAACCTACCGTTGACATGTACTCATTAACTATGAGTCTAAACATTCAAAACTAATTAACGTCTTGTAGGTCAATCATTACTTAACGCAATTAAAATACTTTTTCCTATATATGTTGGAGATTATCTTCCTGAGAGGTAAATGTTGTGTATGAAAGTGATTGTGGACAAGACACAGAAATTGATAATTCATCATTTACCGATTTTTTTCATAAAAAGTAATAGTCTTATAAATATAATTTAAGTGGCTTCATTTAGATTCATGTCACTTTAATTCTGAGAAAAAAAATCGTTGCATTATCTGTAAAGCAGCACTGCGATTTCAGCCTAGACGCGTAAATTTTTCGCCTGAGAAATTCACTCTTATCTGTTTTGATGCCGCGACCTTTGTTCGCTTTCACCAAAATATGTCCAGTGTAGTCAATTCCGGTATGATAAAAGGGTCTACTAGGGTTTAATCTGGATGGAGGCAAGTCACCCATGAGTTGATGTTTTAGAATAGGATCGTGTCTCCTACACTTTACGCACGTTCTTAATCGTTTTTTGGTAGCGCGGTTTCCTCCAACTATCCAATTTTTTTGTCGTATAAATCCACACGTCATTTTCACTCCGCCATGGAATACTAATTTATGGGATTCGTCTATTATAAGATCAGCTAATTTAGTTTGATTTGGGATGATAATGGGATGCTTCATTTCGGGATCTAGACTCGAATGTTTTAGCCGTCCACCGACGCGGAGTACTCCGTGGCCGTCTAAGATAGGATTGAGATTTAAGATCTGGCTTTTTTTGCTTAAGGATTCTCCTTTTTCAAGTTGAGTTATTTCCTTGAAAAAGTATTCTTGCTGCACATGTTTTATTAACATTTCCGTCGCACGTTTGAGGTCATGCAGAGTAAGATAGTTTTCCCGCTTCTTTTTGTAAATCAAGATATCGTTGAATTTGTTTACATATGCTAAGACTCGAATGGTTTTTTTGTAACTGCTGTATTTCTCTAATAATTGTTTTATAATGGTATTGCTAGAGTCAGCAGTAATAGTGTTCACTATCCTTTTCTTTCTGAGATCTTCATTTGTTTTATATAGGATGGGTTCAAGATTCTTTTCAGGATTGTATTGAGGTAACCAATCGGGTCCGTGCCACCAAAGTGAATGATTTGCTAAATGGGATGCAGTCAGACTACGGCTAGCGCAATCTGCGGGATTCTCTTGGGATTTTACATACCGCCACTTATTTTTTGGGATAATTTCGCAAATCATTTTTACTCGATTGGCAACAAAGGGTTTCCATTTTTCTGGTTCACCATTTATCCATTCTAGTACTGCCATGGAGTCTACCCAGCCATATGCTTGGATTTTGAGATCTGATAGGGATGAGATTATTTTGGCTATAAATTTTGATAATAAAAGAGCTCCACTAAGTTCCAAGCGAGGTATAGATTAAGATTTTTTCAGAGGTACCACTTTAGATTTTCCAGCAACAAGGGTTATGTATGTCTTGTGGTTTCTTGTGATTTTACAATAAACAACACAAGCGTAGGCTTTGGTGCTAGCGTCACAAAATCCATGAAGCTCAATTATATCATTCTCCATGGTTTGTATCCATCGAGGTATTTTGAATTGGGATATATAAGGTAAGTCGGCCTTTATTTTGTTCCATTCCAGGGCAATATTATGAGGAATCGGTTGATCCCAACCTAATTGCGTTTTCCATGTCTCTTGAAATAATATTTTGAGTTTTATTATGACTGGTGACAGCCAGCCCAAGGGGTCAAAGATTTTTGAGATTTCAGACAAGAATTGTCGTTTTGTTGGGATGCCTTCTGTGGTAATTTCTAGTGGATGAAAGATAAAGTAGTCTTCTTTTGGATTCCAGCGGAGACCTAAAGTCTTTGTAGATTCTGGCTGTTTAAAGTGAAATTCTTCATCTTGAGGATTAATATGATCGTCTAAAAGTTCCGTCAAGTTCGAGCGCCATTTCCTAAGATTTAAGCCGCCTGACTTAAGAAGGTTTGTCATCTCTGCTTTGAGATGTTTAGCAGCTGTCGCGGTATGAGCTCCATGCATGAGATCATCCATGTAAAAAGAGGATTCTAAGATATCTGGGGCGCTACTATTGGGATAATTTGGTCTTTCATCGATGGCAAGTTGTTTCAGTGTCATCATGGCCAGGAAAGGTGCGGCCTTGGTACCATAGGTGACAGTCGCTAGCTGATATTCTTGCAAAGGTTGGGATTGATGATTTCTCCAAATTATTTTCTGGAACTTTTGATGATCAGGATGTAGCCAAATGTTACGGAACATCTTTTCAATATCGGCTGTGAATCCGTATTTAAACTGTCTCCATTTTAGGATGAGACTTAAGAGATCTTGCTGCAGGTTCGGCCCCCTGCACATAAGATCGTTGAGGCTGTGACCTGTTGAGGTTTTTGCAGAAGCATTAAAGACAACTCGTAATTTCGTAGTTAATGACTCTGCTCGAAGTACGCCATGATGCGAAAGGTAGCAATCTGGGGTTACGTTGACATGTGTTGCAACGGGGATCATATGTCCGAGCTCTAAATACTCGGACATAAACAATTTATAATCACGTGCCAAGTCTGGTTGCTTAATTAGTTTCCTTTCTATTTGAAAGAATTGCGCAATGGATTTATTTTTAGACTCACCTAACTTTTCTTCAAAATTGTCTTTAAAGGGTATTTTTACGACATAGCTGCCGTCTTCGCGCCTTGAGGTTGAGGATTGAAAAAGATCGATGCAAGCCTGATCCTCTTGAGATATTGATAAAGGTTCGCGAATATCTTCCATTTCCCAGAACTGTTGGATATCGGTGAGATTGTTTAGGATCACATTGCACTGAAGTGTTTTACAGTTACCGCTTAGGATCCATCCCAGCTGTGTCTGCTGGGCAATGGGTAACCTTCCCTCGGAACGGCAGATACCATGCAATAGTATTTGGGAATAAACGTCAGCGCCGAATAAGATATCAACTGGCCTACTTTTGTAGAATTCAGGATCAGCTAGGGTTATTTGGTTAAGAGTTGGCCAGTTGGGTGTAGTGAATGTATGACTAGGCAAATTCTTGACTAGTCTTTTCATTATAAATACATCGGATTCGAAAGTAAAGTCATTAATTAACGACATACACTTAATAGAGATCATGCCCTTGCAGCTATTTTCATTGTTTCCGATTCCAGAGATAAGTCCAGTGCATTTTTGCCGACGCAGATTTAGGAGCTGTGCAGCTCGTTCAGTAATGATTGAGGTCTGAGATCCCTGATCTAGAAGAGCTCTCATTCTTTCGTAAGATCCATCAGCTGCTTGAACCTTGATAATTGCTGTCGCGAGGAGTATTTCTGTGGGATCATTTTGCATAGATACTAATGCGTTCATATCTTGCTGAGGTGGAGATTTCGTAATAGCGGCCGTGTTCGGCCCCGATCGCGACGTATCCAAGTTAGCATTTCTTGACGTAAAACATTCATGTAGAATCGTATTGTGGTCTTTATTGCACTCTTTACACTTTACTTCCGAAAGGCATTTTCTACCTTCGTGATAGTGCAAACAGTTGACACAAAGGTTCAAATTTGCGATTGGGTTTCTACGGGCCGATGGATGCATTTTTGCTAGCTTTTGGCAGTTTTGTATGCGATGATCGCTTGCATTGCAAATACAACATTGATTACGTCTTTCGTTATTTTTCCAATTGGACTTTGACGATTGCGAAATGACCTGGTTTGTCGAATAGGTATGATTTGAGGTGTTATTATTCTGTTTAAAACGATAATTAAATCCTTTTGAATGAGATTGTTGGCTATTAGGATAGCCTTTAGATGATGAAGATGCGTTTTGGGGCTGAGATGACCTTTGAATGAAGGGTTCTTGTTTCTTCCGTGAAGTTTCCAGTGACGTAAACTTATTCTCCAGAAACCGAAGAAATTCTTCCAATACTGGCAACTCCTTTGGAGATTTCAACGAATCTATATAGTCATCGTTGGTTTCAGGGTCTAGTTTCTCAGCTAGGATACATACGAGGAAGGGATCCCAAGTAGATACATCAATTCCGCGATTTTTTATAGCGTTCACGCTCTCATACGTTGTATCGTGGATCCGTTTGAGGTGACTTGCTGATTTTTGTTGGGATGTCGGGATATTTAGGAGGTTTCTGAGATGAGATATAAAAATACGACGCTTATTGTCATAGCGATGCGTAAGTATATTCCAACAGACGGGGTAGTTGTCTGAACTTATTTGAAGATGTTGGATTAATTTTTCCGGCTCGCCCTTGATCTTACTTTTCAGGAACTGCATTTTTTGGGCTTTTGATAAGGATGGATTATTGTGTACAGTTTCTGAAAAAAGATCTTTGAAAGATATCCAGGACGTATAACTTCCTTCAAAGGTAGCTATTTCCATTTTTGGGGTCGATTTCTCAACATGAGCCACCGACCACATTTTTCGGTTAATATCCCTTTTCAAAGTTTTATAATGTTTCTCGTAGTTCGAAAATTGCTCGTCGTACTGGGCGTTGGAGCCGTTGAGCTCGTTGTCCAGTTCTCAGTGTAGGGTGTCAATAGCTGCCCAACGAGTTTTTAAAGTTTTTAAGATGTCTTCAAACTCCCACTTTTCAGAGATGAGATTGAGATCAATGTCAGCAGCTTCTCTTGAAAATGCCCTAAAATTAGTAGCTTGCTTCTTCAAGAGGTCTTCTATATTTACGCTATCCATAGGAGGATTATTTTGAGATGATAGGGTCGAGGTTTGAGATGTTGAAGATGGTTGAAAAGTAGGGGGTTTCAAAACAGGGGTTTGAGGTCTGTCTGTGGAGGGCTTATAACTCTGAATGGCTGTTTTAACATTGCTATACTTCACCTTCATTTGATCATACTGATCGGTAGTGAAGTACGCATGAGATCGATCACTAAAGGATAACAGATTCATATGATTGTTATGAAACTCCGTAAAATATTGCTCTAGACTTTCTAATCGTCGACGTAAGTAGTCGGGGGTCTTCCGCTCTGCTCCATCTTTCTTGAAGTTAGAGTAAAGCCTATCTATGCCTTCAATGACTTGCTGTTGAGTAGCTAAAATGCTAGCCATACTAGCCATAGTAAAGGTGAGAAGAAAGATACCTTACTTGTAGGGTTTCTTCGGGGATTAAATTGTCTTGCGATGATTGCAAGAACAAACCTGGAGTAGCAGCGCGATGAGATGATGCGATGCTCTCGTTAAACCAGGTTCAACAGGATCAGCAGGATGGCGAAAGTTTTGATTCACTGAATTTTGTTCACCAGGGTCTGGTTACAAGATTCAAGCGAGACACTCACACTGTACAGTTAGTGGACACACGAATTGCACTAATGCACACGCGTCGGTCCCGCTTTAATAGGCTCGAAGGACCAATGTTCGGGGTTGAGATAAGATAGATAGTTAAAGGATGAAATAAGAGATGAAAGTCAGTTTAGGGTTAATAAATTCACTGTATTGTCTGTTTCCACAAATATAAGATTAAGATTACTTTATACTAGAGTATGATGAACGATATGGGATTATGAGTCACGCGCACGGTATGTCGCCGAATTACGTACTGACTATTGCGGTGTAAGTGCAATAATATAAATGATAGAACATACTAAACGGGTGACGCATTAATGATGGCCCAGGTAAACATACTGTACGGTGGTTGACCCCGTACAATCACATGGGTTCAAATCTCTGGTTCTAAGGCTTGCTGGTTTTCACGGGCACTCAATTTAACCACTTTAACTACTGACTCTGAATCGGCGATTGTAAATGTTTCCAAACAGGATTCGAACAACACAATGAACTGTTTAGAGAACCTAATGTATGGAACGTAGGTAGAGTCGTTGACAACTAACTGACCTTGGGTCATTTCAATAGACGCGTCGAGTAAAATGTGTTTTCTGATGTCATATTTCTGAAAGCTGTTTTGTTTATGACAATCGGAACCCTTGAGAAGTGAAAGTTTAACATCATTCATTAAAGTATGGAATATTTTTCCGCCTTGCTTAAAGGTTTAAAACATAAACGGTCTTTTATGTCGGTGCAATAATTTCTATATACACAACTTACTACATTTTAATTGAACATACTTTATTCAATCTATTATTTACTTAAGGATATAAAAATCATACAACTTCGGTGAAAAACTAGAATTTTTATTATTTTAGTACAAAAATGTTGAAAAATTTTCAATCGACCGCAAGTTGTCTAAAGGAACCTTCTACTCCGAACATATCCTCAGCAGTCCTGGGTTTGCCAACTCGCTTTGATTCGTCTGTGCCGTATTTATAGTCCTCATCCAGCCAGGAACTGTACTCCTTCACCTTATTCCTCCAGTATTCTGAAAATTATCATAAACCCATTTGACCTTCGAACTGCAAATCATGTCGAATGATTAAAACCTCAAAGGACTTTTCAGTATAAGAACTGTCCAGTAACAAAGAATTTGAATAGTTGAAGCCTTTAGCGAGAAGAAAAAATAACTTTAAAAAGATAACTTTAATGGGTTTTTTTCACCACAAATGGCCAGGTAGTTGTGACATTTGCCGATCAGTTTCTACTTCTTAGTCTTACCATAAAGGTTTTATTATGAAAATTATAAAATATTGGACATTTTTTTAGGCCATGAAAAAAGTCTTCCTATAAAAAAAATACATCTTTCAAACCGCAATAGGTGGTTCGTATTTCCCATTATATATTACTTTACTCTTTGGTTCGTATTTGATAAATGATGTTTATTTTGCAAGTAGGTTTTTACAAACACTTTTACACGTTATTTTTTAAAACTAGATGGGACCGGTGTTTCGTACCTGACTACTCTGAGAAGAAACAGCCGAAACAAACTCAGAGGTCGTAGTTTCTTTTAAAGTCCAGACATAATCTTGCTCAATTCACATGAGGACTATGCAGATTAGTGCCTGAGATGGTCTTTTGAAGAAAGAACCACACACAGATTTGAGTGGACCTGTCCAGTCAGTGCAAGCATTTGTCAGTTAACGTGTAGCTTTGATCCAGTGATACAATTTTCTCCTTGACAAGAAATTAATGATTTTCTTTTTTTCATCCAAGCAATGATATTCTAATAATATAGTATAACATCATTGCATCCAAGTAAAACTTTTTTTATCACAATAAAATGAATATTAATATATTAAACTAATATTAATATTAAACTAATATTAATTGAATATTCGAATATTTTTTTATTATTGACGCAGGGTAAAGTTAAAGGGTAAAATTTGTATGCGGTCATAGATCATGTACCTAATGATCTATGACCGCATACAATGATAATAAAAGCAGATAAAAGTAACAACACGCGAAGAACAAAGAACATTTGCTTACGGCCAAGTAAATTGCTCCCCAGCGTTAATATTTTTTATGGGCATGGCTCCCATTTCGAGCATTTAAAAGTAATTAAAACTACAAATGTTTATTTTTTATTTTCATTGTCTATATTTAGGTAGCAATGGGGTTGTTTCCCGGAAATTTCACCGCAAGATGGCGCTGATAGTTTGTTACCTGTCAAAAGTTTTTGATATAAACGTATGCATTGTGTGGACGATTTTTTAAGTATTTGCGTGTTTTTTTTACTCAATTTGTGTTGCTGCACAATGTATGCTACCTGGCGTATCACCCAGTTGAAGGAGAAATTGAAAAAATAAAGAGCAATGCAACAAGGATAGAAAGCGGTGCTTGTCGAAAAGTACATTATATTTAACATTTTATCGACTTTTAGCTGTTTTTTAGGCAATATTATGGTTCTAAAAGTTGTAAAATAAACTTTACTCACTATATTTTTGCTTTTTAATGATCTAATGATAAATAAACTAAGGTACGATACATCACTAATTACATGTAACAAAATGTAAGGTATTTGAAAAGAACCCATTTTTTATTCACAGGTTGGAAGCTTACGACAGAAATTTCAACTTCGACAGTGTTTGTAACAGTCCTGAAGCGGTCTCGTAGTCTGTTTCGTTGAAATGTTTCCCACATAACCTCGAATAATTACTTGTATTGTTTTTTTTTTAGCTTCAGTGCCTTTTCCCGTTTTCTCTTCATGCGCAATTTTCTTGGAAATGTGACAACGCCTATTTCTTTGCATCCAAAGGCTACACAACGACCCCTAATATTGAAAAAAGTCACAAAATAATAAAATATTGTTAAATTTCTATGGAGTTTGACAGTTTGTTTGTAACAAACAGTCAGCGCCATCTACGTGGAACTATTTGACAGTTTTCTTCCCCATTGGTGCTGCTTCTACAAAATATCGTTAGATATTTTTTTTGCAATGAATGCGCGTCTTTAACCCGACTACAAAGCCAAAAGAAAGGGTTTTGATTTTATGATTTATTTTATTTATTTGATTATTATTACCTATAAGATCCTGGGTTGTGCCAGCGGTGCCACCATACTCGGCAGGCAACACCTCCTTAGGAATGTATTCATACATTGCTTCGTAATTCTTATTATGGACGTACAGCTACAAAAATAAAACGCAAAAAATTATTACTGACTCCATTAACATAAATCATAATTATTAATAAAGAAATAAAATAAGACATATCAGCAAAAGGAAGGGGTCCGCAAGGGCCGATGCCTGTCGGGGCTGCGGGACTGTTCGAAAGAGATACCGTGGCCCCGGAACACAAAAGGCGATTAAGGAACATGGATGGGCCTGCTCCGCCCAGAGCGGGAGGAGTCATTTGATGATTTCCTATTCGAAAAACAAACAAGGTCTTTGCTAGCCAAGGTCGGGCATCACAAACGAGCAAAGAGTTATTGGGTTTTCCCTTCAAGAATTTCTCAGTAGTGACGGAGTCTGAATTTGAGCCCGGTTTATCTCAACAGGATCGCCCCATATTACATGGGATTTAAACATAACTAGTGTAATGTAGGTATACTTCATTACATACGTAGAAAAGAATAAAATGTAATTTTATTTGTGTAAAAACATGGTACATCAAGGTCTTATAAATAGGGTTATGAACTTACATGTTTCGCCATAGAGTGGCATACAAATATTAGGTGGAACATCCGCGCGCGGTAGCCCGCGAATGATTATTTCATCAAATGACAGGTTGTATTGATGATTTTCATTATTTTAATAAAATGTTGTAACTACATACGTATTACAGCCGCAAATCATATTTTAATCAACATACAACATGACACTGACTTGCATTATTACAGGTGTGATGTTATGTTATTATAAAATTGTAAAATAGTGTGAAAACTTACTCTGCTCCTGTTCTTCTCGTTAAGCAACGCTTTAACTGCGTTGAAAACTGTCTCAAAACCTGGTGGAGTGTTCAGGTAATGTGTCCCTTTCATACGCATTGGCGATGCATCCTGGAAAGTTAGTAGTTAAGCGTGTTAGTTTCAACGACGAAACTTTTTTTTTAATTACACCAAAAGCTCTCTCTCCCTCCTTCTTAAAGGGTGCTTGCATAAAGATTCGGGTTTTCTGGACCCAAAAAATCGAGATGTTTTTATGCATGTTTCTGTATGTGCGAGCGCCTACTGGAAGTATGCGATTATTATACTTACCCGCACTGTTCGCTACCGACCGATCCGTTCCGACCAGTAGGTACAGGGGCCCTACTCTCTAATGTTTCGTCCGTATATTCGGATCTATCCGCCTCTCTCACTGACACTCATCTGGAGACGTGCGCGAGAGAGACGTATAGATCCGAATATACAGACGAAACGTTAGAGAGTAGGGCCCCAGACGCCAGCACTTCAAGCTACCCGAAACTGCCAAATGTTCCCAATCAACCTTGAACCTAAGGCTGTAGCGAAAAAGTTGAAAATCTTAAAGTTTGACAGATTGTAGTAGCTTGATGTGCTTCCGTCTGTACTCACTGGGAACTGTATCCCAAGTTCTAGGAGTGGGAATTCGCTTTAGCTGCATCTAAAAGCTAAAGCCTTACCTGTCCCAGCATGACCATCTTCTTCATAGTGACTGGCGTCATCTGCATGAAGTGTCCTATCGTCACTCCATCTAAATCTAAGATGCTCTGCCCACCAGCCACTGTGGCGTTGTCGTCATCATTCAAGACTATCTGAAAAAATATACATTTGTTTTGTTTTTACAGAATGGGCTAACAGACTCCACACAAAGGGCGAAGAAGGAACATGGATGGGTTTTAGTCACCAAAAGTCTGACACTCCCTTCCGTTCCACCCTGAGTGGGCGAATGACCGAAATGACCCCCGTCATTTGATGATTTCCCATCGGAAAAAAAAAACAGAAATGAATGCTGAATGTTTATTGCCAAACATCTAACAATGTCACTTCAGTGTAGGTAAGGTATACGGTTAATTTAATGAAGTAGGTGAGTCACCTAAGTCTTTAACAGTCTAACTTTGGATACCTTTAATCATTTTATACTACACTTGCTTAGTAAGTGTACCAATACTACCCCACTAAAAGGCTTGAAAGCTGCCATGTTTATTAAACCTTCTGAAAAATCTAGACAGTTATGTTGTATGGAATTTCATTACTGCCCTGAAAATCAGGGTAGTAATGCATTACTAACGCGTTTTGTTTTTTTTAAGTCTTGATGACTTCATCTTCCTGTCCTTATCCCATGTGACTTGTGGTCGGCACAACACGTTTTTTTCTAATCAAACGATTTAATTTTAGCATAAAAAGTACTGGCCACTATAATATGTATATATATTTATTATAGCACTTTTAAAGCAGGTAGCATACATTCCGACATGGCCGGCAAACTTCAAACCTCTATGCGGTAGATCGAGAGATTTATAACACTGTCTCTGCGAAACGGGGCGTTTTTACCTTATCTAACGTCTTTTGGCGCGAAAAATGTTTCTTTTTAATAAAATGCTTTTTTTGCTATTTTGTCTTTTACTTCGTTGTGCAAGTGTTGTATAAAGCAGTATATATCACTCGAGGGTAAGTACAGATTACTAAACTCGTGTGGTTCACGGCCCTCCGCTTCACGTCGGGCCTCAAAATGCACACTCGATTAGTAATCTGTGCCTTACTCCCCTTGGTGAATAAATAGCTATTAACCTTGCATTATGTTTAGATTGGGTGCTTTAATATAACAAAACGAGATCGCAGTGTTGTTTCTGCGAACTCATTACATCTACACTAATTGAAGTGTCTGTTTGTAATTTCAAACTGACAGCTTCTTGCTAAATGCATATGAAAGTATATTCGGTGCTTATAACAATTTTTTTTTTTTTTAAATTATTGGCTGTTTGTTTATTCTAGCTAATCTCCGAAACGGCTAGAGCGATTTTGACGGGAATTTTGCCGGAAGATGAAGCTAATGTTTTGAGGAATAACTTAGGCTACTGGTTTTAGAAAAATTATTAGAATTCCTCGCAAAAAAATTAAAACCCATGACATTGTTAACAAAATCTGATTCCGAAATAGGGAAGTGTAATATTTTTATAATAATTTGACGCAGAAGATGGTCGCGGGCAACAGCTAGTGTAATAATAAAACAGTCAAGTGCATACCCTCATCAAGACGTTGGTAGCGGACATGATGTCCAAAATGTGGAACTTGTCAGGGTCGTACAGCGCCATTTTGATGATAGATGTCTGTGGAGAGTCAGGTCCAGGTGGCTTGGGGAGTATTGTGACCACTCTGAAAACAGAATCATTGCATGTTATGATTATTTGTGAACGAACTTGGATAAACACAATCTAAAAGTAGAGGAATACCAAAGGAACAATAAATTATTTGCGTTAAAGAGGTGCCACACACAATATGGTACCCGAGGCTCGTGAAGAGCTCGTGGCTAAATAATAACAGCCGCTCGGGTCGATCTTTAGGTTAAGACGTGCCTGCCTAGGTTGGTCTGTGGATGGGTGACCAACCATTTCATACCGAGTTTCCTCTGTGCCTCGGAAAGTACGTTAAGTCGTTGGTCCCGGCTGTCATTTGTAGATCTTTGACAGTCGTTACAAGTACATAGTCAGAAGCCGAAAGTCTGACATCCAGTCTTACCAAGTGGTATCGTATTACCCAGTTACTGGGTTGTGGAGGTCAGATAGGTAGTCGCTCCATGTAAAATACTGGTACTCAGCAGCATCCGGTTAGTCTGGAAGCTGACCCCAACCGGTTGGTACCGGCTCTGATTTGTGATCTTAGACAGTCATTCCAGGTGCAAAAAAGTCTGGCAGCCATTCTTGCTGGGTATCTTGGGGTATCGTACTAACCAGTTTAATTGGTTTATGGAGGCCAGATAGGCAGTCTCTCCACGTAAAATATACTGGTATTATAATATTTAAATATAATACTGGTATTCAGCTGAATACCAGTATTTTCTTCCAGCTGCATTCGGTTAGACTAGAAGCCGACCCCAACAAGGTTGGGAAAAGGCTAGGCAGATGATGATGGCACCCAATAAGTTACCCGAACAAGAGTGTCGCATACCTAAGCGTATATACACTGTATCGGAAGACGGTAGAAAGAGCATTATTATTATGTCGGCGAAGATAAGCTGTGGCGATTCCGAATACATTGATATAATGGCAGGATAGTGAAATATAATGTCTAACCCATTACCCTAGACTCAGGATCTCTTCGAAAACGGGATCGGTGTGTTTAATCCGGAATAGTTCAGGTGCTGTAGTGCGGAGAGAGTAGAAAAGGTCCAGCTTCTCTTTCGTCCTTTCCAAGCTGAACTTGCAACCACGGAGGAAGGCCACCAGCCATTGATCATCTGGAAATAAAGTTTGAAGAAAATAAAGAACTTTCCTTGATAAGGAGAAATGTGTCCGTCAAGCAGGTATAAAGCGACAAGGATGTTTTGGCGCGCGAATGACGTTGACAGAGGCGCTGTTGGTTAAAAACGTATTATCTGATTGAACATAGAATGTTTAAATAAACCATAGTCAACTAAAGATACCGCAGATATCGAACGACCATTTTGTTGATAAGTTTAATTGATAAGAAATGTTTTTGTATGACTTAACAATTCAATAAGTAATCATTTATTTCCTTACAATTGCGTCTAAAATCTAAGCCGATTACAAACGATAAACTTAACTTTAGACGCATTACATATACACTAAAAGTGTGATGCATTAGGAGGTCAATATATTTAATGATATCATCTTAACCATCTTCCTGTCTTCTATTCTACTTGGGGTCACCCAAGTAGAATAAGAAAAAGAAGAAGAAAAAGAAGAAGGAGAAGGAGAAGGAGAAGAAGAAGAAGTGGAGGAGAAGTAGAGTAAGAAGATGGTAACGTTTTCTCCTTCCATTCTACCCGAAATGGGCCAGAACAGATTTATTTATTTTTAGTTAGTACGCCATTCATTAGATAACAGATCTCTGTCATCAATTTTACCATTATTACGTATATAAGTGTGGGTAATTAGAGCTGTGAGAAACCAAAACCTATAATAGATCTCATTGAAACATAAAACAGAGGAATCATTATGACGCTTTTCGTATACTTACTGTTTTATTTGAACCCAGTATGTACATTCAATATTTAAAAAGTACAAATAGATCTATACTTAATCATTATAAAAATATGTACGTACAAGTATCAAAAGGGGAAAAGGATAAATTACAGGGCGTCACAAATTCGTCCACATCACTGTCAATTATAGTGGTGGGCGTTGCGCGGCGCCGAAACGTTTTCAAAGACCTTTTTGTGTTCTGCGACGATGAAACCGTTTTACGTCCTGGGTTCAAACAGTCTTCGTTGCACAAACCAGTCTTGGAATTACTTGGTGCGATTTTTATTTTACGCCTATGAAAATACAGTCGAAAACGCAATGATTCAACTATCTTTCTCAAGAGTCACTCGTTGCGTCGTCGCGTTGTTCCGCGTTCGTTGTAAACGAACAGTCCTTACAATAGTTCTAAGGAACTGCAACTATAGTTCACTCGACGAAAACACAATTCAACGAACGACTCTCGACGAAAACGCACGTTGGATAAGTTTTTTCCTGTAAGCCGTCTTCAAACCAGTTACAACGACGGCCGTTTTCTGCAACCGTTTTCGTCGTCGGGAAAACGGTTGCGATTCGTCCGTCAAAAATTCGACAACGACCCACCACTACTTTCAATAGGAAAAGTGCCCAGAAGGCTGGCAGCATTACCACGTTGGATGGCCATGCTGATTATTAGGACGAAAAATTATTAAAAACAAAAAAACCCGTAAGTGTTAAAAAAAAAAAAAAATATTTACAGAGCACACTCACAAAATATGTCTACTCTGGTTAAACTCATAACCCCAATAAACAACGTGACTTCCTGGTTTGAGACTCATCAGAAAATAATTACTATTAGATACCCAGTCTTTCTCTCCTGTACGAAGCTAAATCCCTTCATATTTGATAGCTATGTTACGTTTTCATATATCCCTCCCACAATTAGGCATAATACAACTCACTCACCATTCACTTCCTTAATCTAATCGTTACATCATCCATAGGAACTTTGTCATTACGCACCTGTCCTAGCATTGAGATGGGGCTGCTTAGCTAGCCAGTCCTTGATGCTCTGCAGATCAGCTTGCAGCCTGTTTGGGTCCTCGTTCAGCTCCACTCGAGCCTTCTCCGCCAGAGCGGGCGTCAACGGCCTCACAGTCATTTTGATACAAGCGTCCTGTCACACAAAGAACCTATACCACTCTAAACTGATAAAGTATCGACATAAGGTGATAATTGTACATGGTATTTGATTAGTTATCTACCGTTTAATCCAACAGGCAATATATTTGTTGTGTGTTTCATACCATTATCAGGTGTTGCGTTGCCTTTGTCTAATCTGCTAAATACCTACATAGGTATATCGTTTTTTTAGGTATAGTTCTAGTCCGAGGCTTTTCCCATGTGAGGTTAGGAAATCGTTGCACAGTAATGTAAGTACTATCGAGATCGGAAGTGATGTATCTGTTACGGCTAATAGCCGTGTGGCTAAAACTAGGTGTAGCCACCTAGTTTTAGCCGGCTACAACAAGGTGCAGCCGACCACATGCGGTTAAACTTAGATGTATCCTCTTATCTTCGGTTAGAACTAGCTTTAGCCTTCATCATAGCGGCTAGAACTAGGTGCAGCCGCACACCGGTGTTAAACTTAGGTGTATCCTATTTATCATCGGCTAGAACTAAGTTTTCAGTTCAGTAAAGCATATTGGTTTATTTTTTAGATTCTTATCTTGCGTTTCCCAATTGAATCGATTCGTATTACCCCCGTAGACTACACATCTTACCCCAGACAAGCCATGTCAGCCCGAAACAAAATTACTTCAAATAAGTGATAGATATTCTTGCAACATACTATCACATGAAGAGTTCGTTGATTGTTTTTTATAATTAAAACTGAGTCAAAAAATCTTATTTGTTTTAACATAAAAATAATTATGAGAGAGGAGTACAAAGAGTTGGTTGAGTTTTTCGTAGTTAAGAAGTAATTTTTTTAAGTTATTTTTTATCTTTGCGTATAAGATCCCTAGTTATTTTACTTCTGAAAAGAAGATTGATTTATTTTATATTTTGAGTTTTTATTATAAATTATGTCACTTCAATATCCCTGTCTTTTATTTTTTTCAATATTTAATCGAATCAATTGGGAAATGAAAGATAAGAATCTCAAACCAAAATGCTTAACTGAACTAAAAACAAAGTTCTAGTTGATGATAAATAGGATACACCTAAATTTAACCACCAGTGTGCGGATGTACCTAGTTCTAGCCGCTATGATGAAGGCTTAACCTAGTTCTAACCGAAAATAAAGAATACGTCTAAGTTTAACCGCATGTGGCCGGCTGCACCTAGTTGTAGCCGGCTAAAACTAGATGTAGTCGCACTTCGGCTATTAGCCGTAACATAACAACTAATAATTGTCCAACTCCTAACCCAGGTTTACCTTCCAGTTCATCTCATCGAAATCCATTCTACCGCTAAGGCGTGAACAGTTTTTTTTTTAACTCACGTACACAAACATCCACACCCGGAACTACCTGTTGGCCATACAAATATTTGCTCCGTGCGGGAATAGAACCCGTGACACGTAGCGCAGCAGCCAATCGCTCAGCCACTACGCCAACAGGCAACTGTGCCTGCAGAGATAGCAGAGAAACTTACACATTTTTAAAATACGAGTATATAATCATATGGATATGGATTATTCATAGATCTACTATTAATTTTGTTTTTATAGCCCCAAGCAGGTGGAAATCTCATTAAAATCGGTTCAGCTGCATGACAACACCGAAATAACAGAAATACAGCTATCAGTAAGATACATATATTAGAAAAGTGTTGCTTTTACTAACTGAATATCGTTATTATCAAGTTTGAGTTCAATCTAATCGTCGATATCGAGAACTCACGTCTTAATTACTGCGAAAATGGGTGAGGTTATGCGATGACTGCTTTGTTAACCATTCGTTTTTGTAGGTGCCACGATGTCACTCAATGACACTGTCGCAACCGATGTACAGCGCATCAAGATACAACAAACTTTTTCGTTCGATTTTGAACTTACCTTCAACATTTTATGGTTTAAAATCATTTGGAGAAATACCTAAGACAGTTTCTAGTAACTTGATGTGCTAGCGACTGTACACGGATAATCACTGCGACTGAGTGAAATTAATGTTTCTCCTTCTCTGTTTCTCCTTCAGGTCTGCTGGAAGAAATTTCTTAAGAAATAAGCAGTACCTTTGTGCTCTTCTATGTAAATATTATATTGTACTGTAAAGTATTTTGTGTGTACATATATAAATAAATACACTTGAACGACCAAAACCTTCCATGATGAAAGGTTGTTATCATTTTCATAATAAAACTTATTTCTTGTCTACAAAACACATTTCGTATGCTATTATAGGCAGTACATAAAAATTATCATTTATATATCGTTTTACAGCTCAGGCTAGATAAATGTGAAGTGGTGATAGCACAAGTGGCGATGTCCTCTATTGACTCATAAATAACACGGCTACTGGCCGCACACGTATTTTAATAGAAATTATTTTATAACCTGTTGAAAAACCAATGTAATATCCCGAGCTAAGAATAGTGTTGAAACCAAGAAGATATTATATTATATTGGTAGCTAAATATTTCTATAAATAATGGTGTCGATTCTGTTGTGCACAAACTAAACTTAATTTAGGCTATTGCTATCTTTTTCTCTCAAATAAAACGAGAAAGAGACGGACGTAATTTAGAGCTGTCAAATTTAATTAGAACTAATATTTCCATACAAATGAAGGGTGCACGTAAAAACATGTCGACTAAAACACAGTGAAACGCAAGGCATAAACTAGTTTGAAATCTCTAACTTAGTTCATAGCTATAGCAGTCCTTTTCTCGCACTGTCTTTTAGTAAAAGATAGCAATAGCCTAAATTAAGTTTAAACTAAGTTTAAACTCCTACGGATGATAAACGCTTGGTTATCATCCGTATAGGAGTTTTCCAGCTCGCCATAGCTTAAATCGGTCATAACTATTCTTCAACAGATATAATTATACTTATGGAAAAACCTGAAGACGACAATCCACTCGTGATAAATTTAAATAATTGATGATTCATCAGATTATTTTAATAGGATTAGTCCAGCTGTCAACTTTAGTTAGTTGATAATAATATCGTCCGATAGATATACCAATATGTAGTTTTTTAGGAAATTAATTTCTGATCAAACATAGCTGTTGCTTAGTTAAAGTTGAGCCTAGACAAAGTGATATTTCAGCGATAGTAAAACCAGGGCTAAAAAAATGGTATGAAATAGATCCCATATAGGGCTGGCAATCTCGACTGAGTAACGACAAAATCGCTAACTTTCGATTGCTAATTACTAACGAATACATTCGGTTGCAATGATGATGCTTACGAGAAACGCAAGTCTCTACATCCAAGATGCGTTTTTCGCAAGCATCATCATTGCAACCGAATTTATTCGTTAGTAATTAGCAATCGAAAGTTAGCCATTTTGTCGTTATCTCCGTATGGGATCTATCTCATACCATTTCTTTACTTTTTAGGGTTCCGTACCCAAAGGGTAAAAACGGAACCCTATTACTAAGACTTCGCTGTCTGTCCGTCTGTCCGTCCGTCTGTCCGTCTGTCCGTCTGTCTGTCACCAGGCTGTATCTCATGAGCCGTGACAGCTAGACAGTTGAAATTTTCACAGATGATGTATTTCTGTTGCCGCTATTACAACAAATACTAAATATAGTCAATGGTACGGAACCCTTCGTGAGCGAGTCCGACTCGCACTTGTTTCATAGCTTTTCCATCATTATTAGCAAATCGTCATTATAAGCTACCTAAAGATTATACCTTATATAAATCCTGTTTAAAGGCAGAAATATACAAAAGCCGCCTCGTTGGTAGTGGTCGTGCTGAGCCTGAAGTCCTAGGTTCGATTCCCGGGTCGGGCACACTGTTATTGGGTTTTCCATCAGGAATTTCTCAGTAGCAGCCACGGAGCCTGGATTTGTGCCCGGTTGATGGAAATAGGCTCGCCCCCTATTACATCATCATCATCATCATCTGCCTAGCCTTTTCCCAAGTTTTATTGGGGTCGGCTTCCAGTTTTACCGGATGCAGCTGAATACCAGTATTTTACATGGAGCGACTGCCTATCTGACCTCCACAACCCAGTTAGTACCGGGTAATACGATACCCCTTGGTAAGACTGGTTGTCAGACATTTTTTTTTCAGCTCGCCCCCTGTTACATGGGACTTAAAAATAACTGGCAAAATATGGATTTCTAGCCCTTCAGAGATTACAGGCGTGATGTTATGTTATGTATATACAAAAAATTGGTTGCCTGTAAAGTCGGTATACGGGCGAAAGTTTTACGTGACAACGACTTTGAGTGGTAAAATAAACTTTTTATGTCTGTCTCTCTCGCTCTTAGGCGGGCTCTCACTCGCTCTCATTGTGAGCGCATAACGTGAGCGGGAGCGTAACGCAGTTTCTTGAAGTGTCACCCGGCAAACCAATTTATAAGACGTTGTCACGTCAAAAATACGAATATAAATCTCTTTGTATTTTATAGCTACGTATCTATGCCCTCTTGTATTATCTATTGCCCATTATGTTATACCGAGTTTCCTCCGAGCCTCGGAAAGCACGTTAAGCCGTTGGTCCCAGCTCTCATTTGTAGATCTTTGACTGTCGTTAGGTAGTCAGAGGCCCAAAAAGTCTGACAACCAGTCTTACCAAGGGGTATCGTATTACCCGGTACTAACTGGGCTGTGGAGGTCAGATAGGCAGTCGTTCCATGTAAAATACTGGTATTCAGCTGCATCAGGTTAGACTGGCAGCCGACCCCAACATAGTTGGGAAAACGCTAGGCAGATTGATCTATGCCCTCTTGTGAG
The DNA here is from genome assembly GCA_905147715.2 of Xestia xanthographa. Lineage (NCBI taxonomy): Eukaryota > Metazoa > Arthropoda > Insecta > Lepidoptera > Noctuidae > Xestia > Xestia xanthographa. The sequence goes on along the minus strand of LR990655.1, from coordinate 18,154,139 downwards.
AAAGATGCATCTACAAATAAAGACCTCTGCATAGTAACAGCTCCAAAATAGGCCGCTGAATATCTTGATAAGTTGAAGACAATGTAAAGCCTTAGGTGTTAGATACTTAATGCAGACTTAAATTGCATTCAGAATGACAGAACCTGTCTCTTTAAGATAGTGATTGATAGCAGGACTCACAGATCTGTTTGACATTCGGATCCCCTTGCAGCGCAGCGGTTAAAAGAGCACGCAAAAAGTCACAAAGCCAAATAATCGAAAGCAATGTCTTTGTAACCTTTTTGTTTCATCAATGCCCGTTACACCAACACTAGCTGACATGTAAATGTCATGCTTAAATATAATTGCATTTACATTTTCGACTATACACAACCTGTTTGTCTCATTCTGCGGGAAATCTATACTAAGCGAGGCCATGTTAGACTGGAAATGTATAGCTTGATGTGTTGCCATGTGTACCTACGCTTGTCTAAAGACATTACATTCAGAATAGGGAAGATGCATAAATTTTCTTTTGTTTATTTCTATAAGTACGGAATGTTAAAGTACTATAAAAATAATGACAAAAAGCGGAAACAAGACATAAATCGGCCAAATAACTCAAAAGTTATAACCATTTAAACTTTTGTTTCTATCTCTTTCTAGATAAACGGAATTTAGTATGGATTTTGTACGTCGATGCAGAGCAATGACGTTATTTGTTGTATCGGATCTCTCTGTCTAATCAGCAATTTCAAATGCTTATAACTTAGAATTTTTAATAGATATTTAAAAAATAATTTCACTTGGCTATTTCTGATGTTAATACGCTTTGTTTAGAGTGATAAAAAAAAATCATGCATCTTCCCTATTTCAGATGTCTTTAACAAGTCAAAGTGATTACTTGAGTAAAAGGAATTATTTAAGATATGTATAACTTTTATTCTGTATTAATTTATGTACTTAGTAAATGCTTAAAGTTGGAATTGTCAAAAGTTTGAATTCGCTGACATTCTCTCTCATTTCTATTTTGTTACGGAATAGTTTATTTTTCATCTCCATTATTAATAGTTTCTATTTCGAAATCTGTTTGTTGGCTCACCGTAGATAGTACAAGCAATAATCACAAAACCACAATAGTTTACATCGAATATTTTTTTACGTTTGCTCGAATTGTTTACACTAACTCATTCAGGAGTCGAGACTAGTCCAAACATTTAATTGTTTGATAATATAATACTAGTTTTTGTTGGAGCTTAGCAACAATGTATATTGATTGTTTTACTTATATTTTTCCGTTGTTTTTCTAATTATTTCTGTCGCTGATCTAGATTCTATGTAGTTTTGTATATTTAAAACAATGTTTTGACTGTTTCTCTTTTCTAGCCACCTTTGTACCACCCACGCTCTTTACAACCAACAATTCGCATCGCATTTCTGGTTTTCAGTCTGGTAATAAATATTAATTTTAACATTATTTACACATTTAATAATATTTTACTGATAAAAATCTAGACCACCTTTCATAACATATTCAATAATAAATTAAACACACCAATTGTTTTAAACAACACATTTATTTTTGTGTATTTACAATTATTATTATAAATTATCTACAACCCTGTTATATTAATTTAAACATTATGTTACTGGCCAAATCCGATTTTAGGTAAACTCACACACTATTACTGACAACGATTATAGTACAGTCTATACTCGATTGACATACGCTACCGAAAAGTGTAAACGTTCCCGGAGAAACTCGCTATGGAAAAACGAAAGTTTTTGATAACGATTCGAAGTCTAAACCCTCTAATTCATATTTTTTTGATTTGATTTCGAAATGCAGTTACTAGAAACTAAGTGACCTGTTTTCTAGATGACTACAAAAGTGTAATGCGTTAACGTTATGCCATTGTGGTCGATGCACTATAATCACCACAATAATAATTTTCCATCGCGGTCATTTGCTATCCGTTACAGTTATTTTTATCTCAGTGGTACGAATCGAATTCGCCTTTTATTTTCACATCTAAAGTAGAACATTTTAACATTACAAACAATCGGAAATAAGATTCCACTTGATAATAAACTGACTTTACCATTACCACGTTATCTAAAATCGGATTTGTTCAGTACCATTTACATTATATTTTAATTACTGCATGTATTGATTTTATGACACAATTGTTTCTTAGTAAACAACGTCAATAAGTTATCTTTGTCAAGACTAAAAGATCACAGAAATACTGTATGGCCTGATAATTACAGTAACATGACAATAAATAGATAAAATACTACAGTGACATTTTATGCTTTACTTTTTTTACAAATATAAATTGTGTGAGATCTTCTTTTATGTGGCATAGCCAACAAATTAATGAAAAAGGTTTAAAAAAAATTACAGATTTTACAAAATAACCGTTAGAATCGTTTTCAATAAAATATGTAGACTTATTGTTTAAACCTCACTCACTAGATGGCGCTACAAGATTCATATTCAATAAGTGCTCGGAAAACAAAAATCAAATATTAAAATTAAGCCATGATATTTATTTCTAGATTGATTAAGTTAAAGGAAAATACTATGACATACTCAAAATCACAAACATTATTTGCCATTGAAGGCGACCTAGCTTACTTCTTACCTAATACTAACATTTGAACTAGAAAGCATTGGAAATGTAATGCATAAACTTACAAATAAATATTTACACTTTTCTAATTAAGCCTCTGGGTGCACTTATGTACTCACTGAGGCATATACTTAGGTAGAGGTACGGTCATACAAATTATTTGGTTTACATTTTGCAATGTAATTTGTTGATTAAACTTAAATCAAATAGCTTGTTCGACCGTACCATACACGAAAACTGGGGATGAACATGTAACTGTAACATTTTGTTATTATGATTTATTTCTAAGTCCTAAGTTTCGCCAATCGTACTGTAGGTACTCATAAATGCACACACAGGAAGGTTTCAATTCAACACTGACCGAAGCCAAATTAATTACCGAAAAAAAAGATCATTGAAAGTAGTTTTGTGTCTACATGACACAATAAGGGCAAAATAGGAAAGATAGGTTTATTTTTAGACTTGAATCTCATTTACAAAGGCATTTTATTAGGAAGAATACTTCCATTACAAGATTAATTAATATTAGGTACTTTTTAGATTGAATATGAACGAACATTTCACATTTTTTGTGTTTTTGAGTTTCACACACGTAGAAGAGTTGCGATTAATAGTTGTAGACAGTGATACATTATACAATAAATAGGTACTAAGTTATATAAATAATACATTTACGAAAATTAGTGTCTTCAATATTAGCTTTACCTTCAATTCCATACCTATTTGATGTTCCTATTTTCTGTTTACCTTTGAAAATAGTGCATGACTCAACCCCGGAATGATTTCTTCGCGTGATTAGTTACTCGTTCAATCTTCTCGTTTTGTTATAAATCCTTTGCCTACACACTCAGGATTTTTAGACCACTTGGCTTCAGCCAGTCGCCTACTTAACACAATTAAACAATAAAATAGGTTATTCATTAAATACAAATTCGCTCTACTCTACTCAAATACGGACGGTTTCCTATCGACTCTGCAAACACAACGGCGCTCTTGGCCTGAATAACTAAAAAAATACCTACACTTAACTTATGATGTTAAATATAATATGAAAAGATACTTGGTATAAGTAGTTTCATAAATATGATTAGGCGACCTGTTCTCCACCTCGCATGTGTTGCGATATTTATCTATAACTTATTATAACCACTGTCGTACGTTTGGGCCATCAAAAGTTGGCGAACAGCTTGAGTTCATCCGAGTCTAGCGAGCGCACCGCCTTCCAATCCGTCTCGGGGTACTCGTCGAAGTTGGAGGTGTCACCCTCATACGACACCGCCGGCATGATGGGTGGCTGTGGACAACACACACACAGTTCAACCAACTATAAGAACAACAGACACTTAGTTAAACTACCTGTTGTGCCTATTTAGAGTTTCCTGTACAATGTAAATCGGGCCATAAATAAGCATTCAAGGAGTACAGCGTAAAGTATTGAAATTAGGTAACGTAAACCCCGTGAATCTCTGTCGGCCTTGCGACCTAATTTAAATAAGTTCTTAAATCGTGCTTCGATTGTATTGCGCAAAAGTATATTGAACTCGAGCTCTTTTATATTGTTCCACTTAAAACAAAAGTCTTCCTCATTATATTCTTCCGACAGTATTTTCCAAACAGTGTTCAATTCAGTACTTCACTATGTGGGCGCTTGTAATTTTCCAGGCCTCTTCGATCCAGTTGGAATCTGATAATATCGTGGGAACATAAACACATCATTGATGAGCTAATATATACCTGGAGCTTCTTCATGAAGACGTCAGCCCAGTCTATGTGCTTAAACCATCTGTGCCGTTTGACGTCTTCGGTACCGCACTGTAAACGAAACAAATATTGCATTAACTAGAATATATACAAAGACAACGAGTACAAAGATCATCGGATAACTCAACCGTAAATTACTGAAATGTATACGAGTATCAGTGAAAGATCAATCAATCATAACAGCGATATTGACTATAGGAGCATAATGCGCATTAGTGGGTAGCCGGAATTAGAGCAACTTTGTTATTATTGGCGTTCGCGACGTTCTTCAACGGTTAGACATCGTAAATTCTCCGATTTAGAGTTTAGCGCAGCATATCGAGCTTAATTTATTATTGTACGGCGATGCCAAGCGGGCCACTCGCGATAATATCAGCAGGGAATTGTCCCATAACTCCTCTAAACCTGCGGCAATCTCGTTATTACTCCAATATAATAAAGTGTATTGATGGAAAGGTCGCCCCTAACATTACCCGCTTTCCCCTGCTTTCATATTACGTACGTTTTGTAATAAGTATCATTACTGCTTCCATGGACGTTGTGCTATTATCTGCGGTGTTGCCGGATAAGAAAGGTATTGTAAATCAAAACACTTGTTGCGTCTTGTTGTGATCTCGAGATTCCTTTGACCTACTTTCTCCTTTTAGCATTACCTTGACCTAATATTAGGGATCTTCGTTCTAGTCTAGTTTCATGAAGTGGTCTAACCTCGCGGAGCAACAATGTTGCTAGCTGAACTATAGTTGATACCCACCCTATGCACACCCATGATAAACATGTAGTAACATAAATTATCCGTTCAAAACAAATGCTCGCATCAATATAATCAATTGATAGCTAAACCGTGTTACAACTATCTAGGGCTCTAGATGTATGCCTAGATTATCATAGGCATACGTCTAGAGCATATTAAGTAGGGCGCGAAAAGTGTGTGCCAAAATTATTATAGTATCGAATCAGAAAACAGATTTAGTTCGCGCAAGTCACCGCGGCTAACAAGGCACCCAGTTTCTAGCGCATCGCGCGACATCGGCAATGTGTCGTAGGTATTTGCGTCGCGACATAAGTTAGTAGCGGGCAGCGGCTTTTGATGTCGCCGGCAGACACCTGACTGATGGCTTTCTAAACATCTCGGCGACATCGCGGCAAAAAGCTCGGTGAAAACAACCAACCACTAACTGCAACCGTTTAAAAATACATTCTCAACGTGATAGCGCGACATATTGGGCACGCCGCATCCCGATTTCTCGCTTTAGCCATGACGAGGAAGGGATATTTATAACATAGACTAGTCTACTATAAAGAATTGACATGGGCTTTCTATACAACAAACTACGCAATTTTCTCGAATAGTTCTAGCTTTGTCTATCATAGCTAACTATTATTATGTAGTTCAGTTCAATCAAAGCAATAACGCTAGGAACGTTTATTTTCCCATTATCACTAATACAACCGCAGTTCGTCATAAAATTAATCTTACAGTTACGTAAATACAACATAAGATTCTGGTCAAGTGCCTAGAACTCAATTCAAATTACGTATATTTCTATTTCATTTATTTTTTTACCCAATGTTTTTCATTTGACTTTTGAGGTGATTCCAAATTTTTAAGCCCCTCTGGACTTGTATTATGCAATGAGAATTCAGATTTATTCTGATCAAAGCTCATTGATCTAACGCTTATCCCACTTTTTCATTTAATCCGTTTTACGTTAGAAATTAAACTGAAAAGTCATGAGGAAAATTGAATCGAAACATCTAAAAACTTGAGCATATTAAAAAATCTTCAACATTTAAAGTGTCAAGAGTTAGATTAGAAGATAAATATGGAAGCAGCTTGGAGTACAGCCAATTTCAAAAGTTAAATAAATTTTCTTTTTGGACACAATCCACTCGATTTAAAGTGCAAGAAAGAAAAGATTTTAAAAGTGGAAACGAAACATACGATTCCGCAATGTGAAAATTTTATTTCATTATTTTTTTGCGTTTACAGGAATAGGTGATTGCTTCTATTGAGGATCTTATTATGTTGTCATGTCTGAACTGAAACAACAAATGAATTGCCCACGCAATGCTCTGTTTGACATGTGTTATATCAAATGTACTCGTGCGCAGTTCGTCGCGTGTATAATCCAAAACTGTTTCCGAAACGGGTCAAGCGCAAGGCTGGTGTATTTTCAGTTTGCGTAAGCGTAAAGCCGACCCGTGTCTTCGCAACAAAATCTGCAGTTCATTACTCGTATGTATGTATTATATGTGCAATGCCCTTAAATAAATACATGATTGTGACTGACACTCATCAAAATTAAAGTATACCCATGTATTAAACATTCAAGGCAATATTAAATGTTTTATGAACCGTCAGATAACGTTACTAACGTTTAAATAAAAACAAAACTAACTTCCTAAAAACTCTTTACAACATTTCGTCACCAGACAAAACACATTAGGTAATAAAATTTGATGACAGAATTAAAAGTCACTATAACATAAAGTACGCTACAAGTGAAGTTTTAATTCCTTTACAAATAAAACCTTCCACGAGTAATGGTAATCGTCAGTCCCTATAAATTATTTGAAAAAATGTAATGCATTTCAATTTGGCAAGTAAACAGAACATAGTGAGTGGTAATTAATTTTTGAGTAACGTAACTCCACGTGTACACACACGTGACACAAGTTGTATCAAATAATCTTGTAGCAATAAAAACTGTTTTCAATGAAAAGTGGAAATAGAACGCGCGGACGGGAATTTTCCTCCGGAGAAAATATTTTTAAAGAATTATAGAACACTAATCTGGGATTAAATTGTTTAATTTCAAAACAATTGTTGATTGCAAGTGCAACTTGTTGCTATTGCAAGAGTTAGACTGAAAGGCAAATAGAGTGCAAAAACGATTTATACCTTCATATTTCCCAGCCTCTTGGTCCTATCTTGGACGAGCAGCTTCTTGATGACGTCTTTGGCGACGGGGTCCAGGTGCCGAGGCCACTCCACACGACCGTTCAGGATCTTCTCGTAGATACCGAACGGGTTGTCGTCGTAAAACGGCGGGTAACCCACTAACATTTCGTAAATGAGCACGCCTGAAACGAAACATAAATTTTATTAATAAAATCAATAAACACCATCACCGAAATAACTCTACGATCGTTAACGATGCGGAAACAATTAAGACGTTCTTTTACACGGATATTAATACCCTTAATGTTAATAATTGCAATGTGATAATCGTAAAATCAATTCTCACGAAATAATCAACGTCAAAATCATTAATTAATGTTCCATTTAATTGACTTGGCTATACATTATGCGCTTTAGGATATTTGTGCCAGAGCTATAATAAGTTGTCAATTTTACAACACTTCCAATAATTAGCAATTAGTCTGGAGAATACAATGAGTTTAATGAACATTTACCAATATTTTAAAGTGGTGTACGTCGCCGGCGCAGAAAATACAAAATGTTACGCCGACAACAAACGACTTCAGTAATTAGCACTGAAAATATATACTGGTACTTATATTAAAATAGACTACTAACAATGAGCTGAACTAAAACTCACTTTAGCTCCGGTATGTTTAGACTACTCAGAAACTTGATATTGGAAAATTGTGGAGCAATGGCGAAGTGGCAAGTATATTTAGTATAATTGTAGTAAGGTATGGTGCCAAGCACGGACACGACGAGATATAAACAACGTATACCATTATAAATAATGTAAGTATATAAATTGGCAAAGAGGCAGTGTACCCAAATGGAGGAGACACCAGTAAATCAACAGAATACTAAATAACAGCGACGATGTACACAATTCACGGTAACGCCACACAAGATGTACTTATACAATATATAAACAAACAATAACAATATGTCGGGAGATACATTACGAGATGCACAACAAGTATCAACTGAAAATACAAACAATAAATTACTGTTTACATATAGTATCTTGCTTGTGTTTGACAAATATAGTAGATCCATCAATGTCAATTAGGATCGAAACAAGAGCTTAATTACTTTAATTATTGTCAGCCCTGAGATTTATTATTTTTGCACATAGTCTTTGTTAGATCATTATCTGTTACTTTTTATAGACATCCCTTCTAAATCACTTAATTAAGACTTGGGACACTCCAAATTGCGTACATGTAAACAATGGAAATAAAAATAAATTTTGTAGCGTGACAAAGTATTTCCGTGAGACTTGAAATTTTATCTATTATACTATCGCAAGATTACATAGTATTAAAAGTGTTCTTTGACAATTATAAATTCAAAATTCTATGAGGTACATAAATATGTATTAATAATAGTAAAGCCTTTCCTCGAATACAAAGAGTTTGATCGCGTGTCTAGCGTCCGTTTTTGCATTACATTGCCGCAATGTCATTTATGAGGACGAAATACTATATTTACTTTCTGAAAGGCAATTCGGTAGGAAGGAAATATAATTATTTCCGTGATTTACACAAAATGATACCGTTATCATGACTAACAAAAATGTTTGTACTCACCCAAGGCCCACCAATCGACGGCTTTATTATGTCCTTTGCTCTGTATGATTTCAGGCGCCAGATACTCCGGTGTGCCACACAAGGTCCAGGTCCTATCTGTCAGTTTTTTCGCAAAACCGAAGTCCGTTATTTTCAAATGTCCATCCCTGGCAAGGAGTAGGTTTTCTGGCTTCAAATCCCGGTACACGATGTTTCTGGCATGGAGATATTCCAGCGCTGACACAATTTCTGATGCGTAGAAGTTGCCTGCGAAGATAACGTTTTAAAATGCATTGATTTTTTTATGACTTCGACCTATAAAATTATACGAGGCAACCTCATTTTGTATTGGGACGTTAAATGGGTTCGACAATTAACATTTTACTGTATATTTTGTGGAAACAGTACTTATAAGACGTTGTTTTATTGAGGCTTGAGGAAAATAGAACAGTTGCCATAAAGATCTAGGAATAAGAAAACTCAGCGCTTCTAACTTTCCCGTACCAGCTACCAGCTACCGAGGGAAAACAATAATTACTTGACCGCTTTAACGCAAAACTATTAGCTTTAGACAGAAGTGCATTATTACATGTGTAGCTTGCTTACATTCTTTAAAAACTAAATATAACGCTAAACATCATTCCACGTTCCAAATTATGTATTCATTCGAATGTTTACTTTGGACGGTGTCGATCACTACAGTTGCATACGAGTATAATTCCACATCTGCCGCAATACTTTCTCTAATCTACAACGATTAGGTTTTTTCCATGTTTTTTGAATGTATATATTCATATCTATGAGTTAAGCTATTGTTTTCTCTTATTCACGATATTTACGAGATTCCGAACGCTAAATGTTTTATAGTTCCGTTTCATTGACTCATTAAATTATTTTGCTATTTCTATCGCACCTATTAATTCGGCTTTTACTTTGGTAACTTGTTTTATTGTTTGTTCAAAGCCTGTACGTAGGTCTTTAATGTATGAAATTAAATATAAATTCTACGTGCAATCACTCCATCATTGTGTAGGAGTGTGAAAGTATAGTAACAGACAAAGGTAAAACAAGGCGACATAAAATTATTAATAATTTACTTCATACGAAGAATAGTCCAGTCATTTAAGCTTTAATTAGGTAAGAATCTCGGAATTCGAGATACCTAGCTGTAAGTCTGTAAAAACTTGTATATTGACACCCTAAAAGTTGTCTCAAAACCTACATATGGTAAGGTGTACGCAACTATTAAATTTCAAGGTCAAAGGTTACAAAAATCGTTTTTTTGCGCTTTTTTTGTAAATATCTCATTTCCTATGGGTTTTTTGCTATTTTTATTTATTATCAATATTGTAGAATACAAAATTATTTACAAATTTTGATTAAAAAAAAATATACGGTGAACCGTTTTCGAGATAGAGGGCGGAGAGCGCACGGTCACAGCATCACTTCAGGTCAACCGGTGCATCCGGTCGAAAACGCGCCATATATAGTTGATGAACTATCGATAAATCAATGATTAAAAATATTTGTCAATTTTTATTAACTATTATATTATATTTTATCATTTTCTTCATGCATTAAATCTATATCTATTCAAATTTTCTGCAACTGCAAGAGTGGTTGTGGTTCGCGATGCGGATGCAGGAAAGCGGGCTTGCAATGCTCTTTAGCTTGTGGCCAATGTAATGGGCAAGCTTGTGTCAATGCTCTACCATATCAGAGCGACATTAACGAAGATGGAACCTTTGACCCCGAAATCATGGAAGAACTTGAGACAAATGTCATTGAAGACGATAATGAAGACCAGTTTGAAATTTACCAGCGGCCGGAAGACGACGATGAAGAGGAAGAAGATGATTAAAGGTATAAATTGTAGTTTTTGTACCGTTTATTCCATTTTTTTACTTTTAATAAAAATAAATGTATTGAATGATATTTTTTAATAAAAATATTAATTCATAATTTATTTGTTTTTTTTTTCATCATGTAAGAAGTTATTAATATTAATTAGGTTAAAATTCAAATATAATTCCTATATTTTCATTAACAATTCTGCAATTACATGGGCAGGTAAGTGTTGTTAAATAAATGAATACTGAATAAAAAGTGGATAGGTTAGGAAAAAAATGATAAAGTATAATATAATAGTTAAATTTGTAACTGTGTTATTTGTTTTGTTTGTTTGTTTTGTTTGTGTGTTTTTTTGTTGTTTGTATGGCGCGTTTTCGGCCGGAGGCACCGGTTGACCTGAAGTGATGCTGTGACCGCGCGCTCTCCGCCCTCTATCTCGAAAACGGTTCACCGTATAAATTTTTTTTTAAACAAAATTTGTAGAGAATTTTGTATTCTACAATATTGATAATAAATACAAATAGCAAAAAAACCCATAGGAAATGAGATATTTACAAAAAAAGCGCAAAAAAACAGATTTTTGTGACCTTTGACCTTGAAATTTAATAGTTGCCCTACCATATTTAGGTTTTGAGACAACTTTTAGGGTTTGACACCCTAAAAGTTGTCTCAAAACCTAAATATGGTAGGGCAACTATACAAGTATTTACAGACTTACAACTGGGTATCTCGAATTCCGAAGTGAACTTACTTTATTGACTGGACTAGAATAAACTAGCTCCAAACAATAAATATGACAAGCTTTTATTTTATTATTTGAGTAATTTATTTAATTGTCCGCCGGATGTACAATGGTAGAATTATTTATTTATTGCAGAAATCAGTTTAATTTATGCCACAACCGAGAACGTTTGTTAAAAATGAGATATGTATTTAAATGACAGCAACTTTTTTCTAGTCAAACAATAAAACACTGGAGACCGGATATCAAAAGTCATTATTACTTTTAAAAATATAACATTTAACATTTTGAACAGGCGAGGCGCTTAAATTATACATCGCCTCTATCAGAAGTAACATTTTCATTAGGTTCAAACAGGATTGTGACTATAGATCAAGTTTTCATAAAAGTTTACGGCCAGTTAATTACATCTCCTTCCTTCAGTTAATTACATCTCCTTCCTTGTACATTATATAATGAAATTCTTACTTTTATACATTTTTTTTTCACTTGCCCAAAATCTATTATCCTCACTTTCACTGACTTCTAATCTAATCAAATTCAAAATGCAAATTCTCTAAACATGTGATTGCTTCGTTATATATGCATACGCAAGAGTATATAAACATGTTAAATTGTATCCAGGATTAGCCAAATCACGTTTATTTTTATCATGTGTAAAGTCAATGCCAGCTGGAAGAGGCGCGTCGTCACTTCGTTCGCGTATCGGCCTGCACGAAAACTGACGATACTCGTTTATTGCAACATATATTCAACACGCGTTTCTTCAAATCCTGAGTTTCTGGGACTTAGATATTACATTGCATTTTTTTTTCGAACGGAAAACTATACGCACTGGAATTTCTTACAAGATATGCATTTCAGTAAGGTGTTCAATATCTAACTTCAGTATTTTATTATATCATCATTCTGCGCATGTCCCGTATTACCTGCGGTCTTCTCGCATTTCAACCATCTTGGTATCAGTTACTAATAGGTATTCTATACTAATATTATAAAGAGGTAACATTTGTTTGTAAGTTTGTATGTTTGTATGTAGGGGGTAATCTCCGGAAGTAATGAACCAATTTTAAAAATTGTTTCACTGGTAGAAAGCTACATTATTCGTGAGTGCTATAGGCTATATTTTATTCCCGTACTCCCACGGGAACGGGAACTACGCGGGTGAAACCGCAGGACGTCAGCTAGTTTATAATAATTATGCTTTGTTGTGGTATGTGTTTAGTATTCTGATGCTTCCTCTAAACTTTTAGTTTTTTTAGCTTGTTGAGAACGCCAGCGCGAGCGGTGTGGGCGACATGATGCCATGCGGAAGCCTGTCTGTCTTATACGGAGTCTTTGTGACCGCCGCATGACATCACACCATGACTATACCTCCAAATAATACTCATCTAATAAACCCATTAACCCAATGTGTATCCCGACATAAAAAACTGCTCTAAATTTTAAAATAAATAAAGTTCTCTTCGTTCTCGTAAACTTTGACTAAATCAGAGCAAGCATCACTTAGGCAAGCCGCGGGGGCCGCCTGAAATTATACAGTGAAAAGTAAGTTTACTCCTTTATTGAAATGCAATTTAGTTCACAGATGGGTTTTGCTGGCAGAGTCCTCATTCTGTCCATCGTCCCCAAATACTTTTTAAATTGACTTCTAAAAGCTTTTAAGTTCCCTTTTCAAATAATCCTTTTCATCCACATTGCAGACGTCAGTGTGTTTTTCAAGAGCACTTTATTCGTCTATCTGTCGACACTCATGAATATACCTACGACTTATCCTGTCAGATCGATGCTTTATGTAACGTATTTATAACTTTTATATCTAAAACCGCTTTCCAAATTTAATCAGTGAAACTAATCTTCGTCAGAGTTTGAGACTTTATTTTATGCGTTCTGTCGAAAATTCTGTTGCACATTATAAATATTTGTCAATATCAAATAAACAAATACGTAGAAAGTATACAGTTGCACAACGTAATTATTTATACATGTGGTTCGCGCAGGAGCGCGGGCGCAGGCGCGGCGGCGCGGGCGTCGGGATGTCTGGCTCAGCAGCACTCAGCAGTCGCCAAATGGCGCAGACATTTTTATTGTCAGGCCGCTATATCCCGACGTCATCGCTATATAAACCGACACCCATGAGAAATGGGCAGAGCCACCTTCAAGGCACACGGCACCCAGCACGTAGTATTATTTAATCTACGACTGAAGCCCGACAGTTACTCGCTCACTCCTCGCGTCACTGAACCCACATGAGCCCCTATTTCTGTCTTGTCTTTTCTCCAGAAATACGAGGCGGTCGTTTGCCGTGTATTTTTCAGTGTTTTTGCAATTCTGTTTCTCTACACGATATACATATCTATTTATTATATCAGTGTACGCCGCTCATTACGTCAATTTAAAAAGAAACCGAGATAATTAAGAACACACGTTATTTTACGCTTTGCTAGAATTAAACGCAATCGCGATGTCTATGAATAGTCTTATCCCAAACAAATCAACCCTAACCTTACCTACAAATTAATAACATTCGGGTATAGGTATTAACGAATGAAATCTCATTTATAACAGATCGTCCAAACATTCACAAAAGTACGTAATTATTATATCCATCCTTTACTCTTCTGGGCCAACTCTAAAAATATTTTGGAATTTAAAAAGAAAACCTCAATCTTTTCTCCAAATAATCACTCGATTTCGGTTTGATTGTTAAGTTTATTACCTTGATTAGAAACCCAAGTCCTAAACAAGCACATGTTGACGTCATCTTCCACAAATGGTTTTCCAACCGTTAAATTCGGAAAAAGTATAATGATAAAATCAACGAACAGAAATCGACTTCTTTGAAAGTTGTAATTCCAAATTAAAAACAAACGTTAGATAAACGTGCAGCGTGCAAAACTACGAGAGCATAAACCCCTATCTATTCTAATTTTATCATCCTTACTCACATCAAATACTCCATTTCTTTATCAATTTGTACAATTATGCAACCTTACGTTATGCAACTTTATGTAGCGATCGTGCTAATCATATAAAATATTAAATGTAGTACTAAAAAACATCTGTCGCCTTTTTCATTTACGGCTGTAGTATAAGTAAAAGATCGCAGCGTTTCAGTAACTGTCGTCAAATGATCGTCTAAAAGGCACAAGGCGACGACGTGCTTCTTAATTGAAATTCAACTTTATTGTCCCTGAGTATAGTTATAATATTGAGTATGGACTGAACAATGATGTTATAAAATTTCAGTGAAGAAGTGGACATCGTGGGTGATTGCAGAGCATCGCTGATCGTGCGCACAAATCGTACGGCTCGGTAGCATGGTACGGCTGCCTGCGTTGTATTGGCGTGCTTCCAACCGTTATTTATTTATTCCGCTCCAGTTTATTTATTTACAACGATTAATAAGCAAAATTGTTACCGATTTTTGTTTTAAATCTAGTCATCAAAGGAAAAGTTGTGACAACTGAAGATACTGTGGTTTGGCATAGATTTCGTAGTTTTAATCATGTGTATGTAAACGTTTATTTGTTAAGGTATTCAAATTAAGAGATCATGGTCGTTTAAATAGTATTTCTGTATAATGAAGAGTGTTCTTACCGATACTGTTGCTGAATCTGCCAGCATTCCTCAGGTAGGAGAAGAGTTCTCCGCCGCATACGTAATCGAACAGCATGTAGATGCAGGAGTCGTCATGCGTCCACCACCGCCTGCAAGTAATCAGTTACATCATCATCATCAGACGACGCGAAGGCCAAGCTCAAGGAAAATGGAAGTCCACGGTTATGACAACTTAGATTAGTCTTCTGTGACTTGTGAGCTAATTACAGTTCCAGGTGCGTGCCAGATACTAACTCTACTACACAGCCGTATAGTAAAAAGAATCTCGAATAAAAAAACCGATGCGATATTAGAAAACGTAAACAGAGACTAACTACCTACAAAAGAAAAGTTATTTACGTTTCTTAGATTCTCTGTTGTTTTTTTCCTAGAGGCAATTGGGAAACCCTAGTCAACAACGTACGACGTCAACAACGTCACTTCAAAAAGAGTCTTAGGCTGTTTATAAATAGGTACACACAATTTGCGTAAATCCATATATCATGGGTTACTGATCAACAGTGACATGGTGATAGTTGCCAGAGAGAGCATCATCAATAGTGCACGCGCACTGATATTTGCCGGCTCGCGAGGCTCCCGCTTGGCGCTAATTCGCCTCCTACCACTCTCTCCACAAATTACAAATAAATATTAAAAAGTAATCAATACAAGTGTAACTGGCACATTTTAACAGGTTATTGGGTTAAATGGATCCAACACGGAAGGAGCTCGAGAGTCGAACAAAGGAGTTATGTGGGCCAATCTTAATAGCACCTTCACCAACAAAATTATGGTAATGAATTAACTTTACTACAATAGCTACAACTGCAAATGAGACAGCAGAATGGCTATAGGTTAGTTTTCTATTGGTAGGCTATTCACTGGAAGGGAACGCCAGGAATGAAAACAGGAGTAAGTAATGACATTGGCTCAATGCCGAAATTTGGCGCTCACATAATTGACGTGCGTCACATGCAGCCATGTACGTTTAATTAAATGTCCAAGTGTGTTCCAATGGTAAACAGTGTTGTTATGATCCCGCGAAAATAATGATACCTTTTAGACACGTCGCATCAGTCTAGACGCCTTGGATAAGCACCAAGAATACAAATTGCATCACATGATTGACGGGGACTTGAAGACTTGAAGATGTACTTACAGATTTACTATAAAGGGATGATTTATCTCGGCGAGGATGTTCTTTTCGTTCATGACGTGGTCCACTTGCTTCAGACGGATGACGTCGGCCATGGATAATATCTTCATTGCCAGATATTCATCAGCTGCTTTGTCACGACACAGGCACACGCGACCGAATGTACCAGTACCTAGAACAAAAGAAATTAGAATGTTATTTCGTTGTAGTATGAAAATCTGTAAATATTTACTGGTTTTAGTATTCTACTTCGTTTGTAATCACTATCATAATTACTGCAATTCAACTACTGCAGGATAACAACTAAATACAATACAATAACAGACTCGACAGCACCGTATTTATCGAGCTCTGCATTGCACGGTTATCATTCTGCTAAATTGGGAAATAGTTGAAAACACAATTTCAGAGTCGGAACTGTTTTGATGAAAACAATTCCGAGTAACACAATGATATAAATAAATGATTCAGTAACGGAGATTCCCGACTCAATTGTATGAGTAGTGATAAGTGCAAACATGAGGTTTCTAAATGATTTTCATGCTTTCGTGGTAGCGTGTAAACAAATTGAGAAATAAATTACTTATAAACAAAATTCACTCATCAAAATGTAAGTATCTGAATGTTTTCTATCCATCTTTCGATGTTCAGTTAGTCATTAGACATTTTCGACCACTGCAGTAGATAGGATATTTTAGATAGTCCTTGAAGGCTTGTTCCACGTAACTAACATATTGCGTTGTGAGACCTTGCTGTTAATAAAAGCTCAAGTTCGTTGATCATTCAGAGGTTCGTTATTGAAATATCTACTCTACACAAATATAAATAGAGAATGAAAATAAAACGGAAAGTAGGTAATTCAGAGTTTTTTTTTTTAATTCTATGAAGTTTTATCAAAAAACCTGGTCAGTGGTAAAGTGTGTCAATAATAAGATCTACTTACGATGTCTCCTGAACAAGTGAACCATTAATTAACCTTAGTCGTGCTCTGTATAGTAATTGAGCTAATTAGTGCACGTAAGCTATGAATTACTTTTGCATCTTTGAGATCAGAAACTGCGTCGCAGCTCTACACTGACTTTGAGGAATTTACATTTTCTTATTAGAATAAATATTCAAAAGAAATGAGAATGTTTTTCAAAAGTTTTCAGCTAACCTGGGGAAATCCGGTTGTTTCGAAGAAAAGTGTAGTAAATAATACTGTTAACCCCACTGATGTAATACCTAAATCGTATCATTATTATGCTGTCACCCCTTAGTTACCTATATTACACTTATTAAGGTAGGTATATGATTACATCATACACCTGACTGTAACCAGCTTATACTTTGCACCTTTCGTGTAGGGCTTCATTTCAATTTCTAAGAATTTCGATATACTACCTTAGAGCGCGTTAGGTAGAGTTCATTATTCCGCATACTTTCCAAGGACTTTTCTATGTGTCATTGAAGGTCATTCTTTAACACGGTGAATAATAGTAAGAACAACTAAATAACCTCTACGGTGGAGTTTGTGAGTCACAGAAAGTTACCGCATAATTATGATTATAAAATAATTACATATTATTGTAACGAACTCTGTTTTTCGTTCAGTCGCGACTTCGCGAGTGCTGTTGAAAGTTTTCCATCTATATTAACGTGTAAACCGCATAATAATAAACATATTTATTTAACATGTAGCGTTTACTTAACAGACGGTCATAACAAACGCAATGTTACGGTTACCAATAACATTGCGTCTTTATGGCAACTTAAATCTCTCTCTAAGCCACAAACGCAAGTTTCTCAAGTTCGTTTCTTTACTCCTATCGAGCTTATTACAAAATCGTACGATACATTTTCAATCATTTTTTTTTATTTTCAATTCTTCGATGCACGCCCCGCAAGTTTTACTTACTGTCAAACCTTTATTGTGTGCTTTCATTGATCTGCAACAGCATAAAGATTGCAATCTTTTGTGCAAAAATAAAATTCGGACACAATTTCAGGAGCCGGTTCTTCAAAATATTTTAATTCAGCGATCTAAAAACTTGTATTATATACTAGTATAATAACTTGTATAATAGGTTTATCTCTATAAAAATATTATCATTAAAATCTTAGCAATCGATGCGTGAACCATGCGTAACTTATTTAAGGTTTCATCGTAAGGTTTTTTATTAATACCTCTTTAAATATTCACGTGCCGATAAGTTACATGCGATAGAATTCAATATCAATGTCACTGAGCACAACCTGCAAGATTCAGAACAATAGGCTGTTGAACCTACGCGATCATAGACTAACTTAGTCGATTGTAGTCTTTGTTGACACCTGCGTGTTTGGTTTAACCTTTTAAATATCCTCATGATCATCATCGGTTACAGCATTTTATATAGTACTAGCGGACGTACCGCGGTTTCACCCGCGTAGTTCCCGTTCCAGTGGGAGTACGGGTATAAAATATAGCCTATGTTACTCGTGGATAATGTAGCTTTCAAATGGTGAAAGAATTTTTTAAATCGGTCCAGTAGTTTTTGAGCCTATTCATTACAACCAAACAAACAACCAAACAAACAAAGTTTTCCTCTTTATAATATTAATAGTATAGACTAGCTTTTGCCAGCGGCATTTTGACAATCAAAATTGTACTCTGCTTATAATATAAATAAATCATGATTCAAAAGAGCCGTGGTGCCATCTATTTTTACAAGAACATTATTGTTGTTTTCCTCGGGAACAGTACTTTTTTTTTTCGGGATGAAGGGTACCCTCTGGGGTTGCGGGACTGTTCGAAAGAGATACCGTTGCCCCGGAACACAAAGGGCGATGAAGGAACATGGATGGGTTTTAGTCAGTAAAAGTCTGACACTCCCTCCTGTTCCGCCCAGAGCGGGAGGAGTCATTTGATGAGTTCCCATCTGAAAAAAAAAAGGTACCCCATGTCCGTTTCTGTAAACCAGACTATACGTATATGGAAAATTTCAGGATGATCGGTTCTTTGGTTTAGGCATGGAAAGGTAACAAACAAGCAAAGAAACTTACTTTCGCATTTACGTATGATATTATACTAGCTTTTGCCAGCGGCTTCGCCCGCGTGAAGTTTGATAACAGTCCCATATCTTACTATCCTTAGTCTTACCAAGGGGTATCGTATTACCCGGTAATAACTGGGTTGTGGAGGTCAGATAGGCAGTCGCTCCATGTAAAATACTGGTATCCAGCTGCATCCGGTAAAACTGGAAGCCGACCCCAATATAGTTGGGAAAAGGCTAGGCAGATGATGATCTTACTATCCTTTGTTTTAACCCACGTTATAAACTATCTTTGTGCAAAATTTCATCCAAATCCGATTAGTTGTTTTGGGTGAAAGAGTAACAAACATCCAGACAGCCATACATCCTCACAAACTTTTGCATTTATAATAAATAGGATATAATATTAATATAAAGGGTGTAAAACACCTCTTAACGAAGCTGAAAAGTACTTGTTCTCCTCATTATTGCGATATTTTTTTTGTTCTACACCATACCTGGGAACCTTCTAGTTACGGAGATATTGGGGGTCAAAGTTCCAACTTTTTGACAAGTTTTTTTTTTTTTTACAAGTTTTTAATGTAAGATTTTTACTCGGCGACCCCCGTACTACTACTACCGTACGACGATCTCCGTAACTAGAAGGTTCCCAGGTATGGGGTAGAGCAAAAAAATGATCGCAATGACGAGGAGAACAAGTTCCTTTCGGCTTCGTTAAGAAGTGCTTTACACCCTTTATATTCTATACAAACGTTGTTAAAAAGTTTATCACTTCATAATTTATTGATTTTCACAAATAGAATACGCTCAGGGTGGAGAAGTTGGTGTTCGATGGGCTTAGTCTGATAATAAAGTAAAACTATCTCATATATTATATCACAGCAGAATGATTTCAAACATTAAAAAAAGTATAAAATGAAATAATGTAAAAGTTCGATCTTTATCTAATGCAAGTAGACAAAAAAATACCAAATATTAAGGTCAGATGGGTTACAATAAATACCACCGTTTATCGGAAACTCTGACATAAAATACCCTGTTTCCGAGAAGAGCACTTGAAAGCGTTAAACACGAGTCGAGATGAAAATAGGATGGCGCAGTAAATGGGTTACAGTACCCACCCATCGGAACCAAAGTATCCTATTTGTGTTAGAAGGCCGGCCTAATATCTTAAATTGGGGCTTTAATTTGCGTAACACTAGTTACAACAGCGTGGCGTGGCGTGACGCAGCGTCTTTCAATTTCCACGCACTTTATTTTCCGCTGTCTCTTGTGCAAAGTTCAGGCGAGCCAACTGCTCGGAAAATAGGAACAGAAGCTATAAAATAATCGTCGGCTTGAAGGAAACACGGGTGTAACTATCTGCATGAAAATGTGCCGTAAATATTCATATTTAGGTTATAAATATTGATTTTATTGTTGCTTCATTGAGAATTTTCAATTTATGAGCAATTTTAATTAAAACGGATGCTCTTTTGTTTAAAAGAAATTGTGAAAGATGATTCATCTGAATAAATTCATAACAGTCACATTAGATCTTATCTTTTCAATGCATCTATCTTCGTATCTCTATCTTTTATCGACATGTTTATATAAACTTGAATTCTATTATCAGGACTCAGTCTCATCACATTGCAGGGTGCGCCGGAGACATACAGGGTGAACACAAACATGTTCTTATTTATACTAATTTTGCAGAGACGACATTGTGCGGTGCGATAACCTCTACCGCACCGTTGAATGTCTTCTCTGAAAGGGATGATTCAGTTACATCATACGAATAAAATCATACGTTTCTTTCATAAATATAATACTTGTCTCGTATGGAATCTAATCTTGAAGAAAGACGGATTAGATTTGCCTTCAATAATCTCATCGGAAGCCTTTAAGCGGTAGGTACATAGTGTACTTCAGTCTTGTTGTCTTGACATTGCATTGTGAAGTACTTTTTCAATGTTCTAGATACAAATGAAAAGTAGATACGGGATGACATGACTGTGTAAGAACTTTGAAGCCTATTCCCTAGAAAAACAATTTTGCATGTTTTCTATTTTATGTTACATTTTATTTCCATAACTTTACGATGATATAGCTTTATTTTAGTTAAGACAATGTGTAGGTACACCTGTAATTGGTACCTACTTATGAACCCTAGCCTGAAATTTTTTATTGTTAAATGTAAAATATAATGTGCTGTTGGCGTACCTATTTTAAATAAATAAATAAACATGGCCTAGACGAGGTTTTGCATGGTTGTTTTCGATCAGTTCTATTGTATTTCCTATGTTTTTTTCTGTAAAAACTGGAAACCTCACTCGTATATATGCCGTCATAACTTTTTACATCTCCTTATCTGCCGAAACTGAGAACAATAGACACTTGTTTTATATAAATATTTAATACTTCTTACGATTACAAGTGATACGCCTGAAACCGAAAACAAAATATTATTAATTAACGAATATCTACAAAGTGTAACCATGTTGATTATTACCTACATTAAAGTAGTGTTATTGTTTTTCATTAAGTAGATAGATAATTAGTATGAGCCTATTCTAGATTTAATCATTACGAAGAGATATAAGATTCTGTGATGTTCATGCCAATTTTAATTACTGCATAATTAATCGACTATGAAAGTGTTAATCCAAAATAATATGCATAGTTTAATATCTAATTTACAAAGTCAAACGATAGAAAACATGTTTCACCATTTGCGTTCCTCGTAATTTGGAATATCACTGATCCGCATTAAACGCCACTTTCACCACAATTTCGTTTTTATCTGATTTATTTAAGAGATTAATAGCATGGCGTCTGGGCATGTCACCAATAATCCGGCTACTTAAGAGCCTATACTACCTCAGATTAGCAACTTGTTGTTACGTTTTTATTCTTTAAAAAATCAAATTTTCGTCTTTTGGAAAAAAATAAAAAAAACATAAGACCTGCTTTATAGTTAGTATGCAAAGTTTCATGATCTAATTTGAAGTACTTTTTGAATACCAGCGGTTTATTGTTCGATTTGGAGGTAACTTTGTGATTTTTTTCTATCGAGAAAATTTTATGAAATCGTGTTTTCGCCAAACATAAGACCTAACATCAATCCTCAACTTTAACATATATTTATTTCAAAATTAATGCTGCAGTATTTTAGGCGTAACGGAGGATCATGCTAAGCCATTTGAAGTAGTATAGGCCCTTAAGACCCGTTCGCGACCTCAAGCGATGCAACTTGCCACAGTACACGCGCGTGTTTCATTATTATTACAAGCTTTTCTTTAACTTGCACTGTTCGGATATAAGTTGTCCGCTTAAAAAATTACAAACCACTTTTCGACCACTTATTGGTATCTGATTGAGCTGTTGCACACACCTTTGGTTTTGGTGACAATAAAATTTTCTGATAGACATGACAATACTAATATTAATATAGTATAAAATACTAATATAAATATAATATAAGGAAAACTAAATTTTATCAACCTAGGGTAATTTAGGAACTGTCACATTGTATTCATAGCTCTAACCATAATTCAGCCAAAGCTTCTTGTTTTATGGAGAATCTTTCAAACAAAATACAATGCTTGGGTACTCACTATCTTTGTCTATAAAGAATAGAATTATGGTAAAATATTTCTTATCTCTGTATATCATAAACGTAGTGAATGGATACGATTAGCATACAATCATAGTCGAGCTCCTAACGGTCCGATGAGAAAATACGGGCACATTTTAAGATTCGGCAACGTGTATGAAATATTTATTATCTTATATTTTTGTTCTGACCACTCCTACGCTGTCCTTTGACAACATATTTAAAAAAAAAAAAAATCATGTCTCTACGTATCTATACTAATATTATAAAGAGGAAACCTTTGTATTTTTGTATTTTTGTATGTTTGTATTGAATAGGCTCAAAAACTACTGGACCGATTTCAAAATTTCTTTTACCATTACTTAGAGGGATTCTTCCGAATCCGTATAGGCTATATTTTATTCCCGTAATCCCACGGGAACGGGAACTACGCGGGTGAAACCGCGTGACGTCCGCTAGTGATTTAATAAAATACAGGTACAGTAAAGTAAATATCAAAATATATACATTTCGTTGAAACAAAAGCTTGACAACATGAGAAGT
The DNA here is from genome assembly GCA_905147715.2 of Xestia xanthographa. Classification (NCBI taxonomy): domain Eukaryota; kingdom Metazoa; phylum Arthropoda; class Insecta; order Lepidoptera; family Noctuidae; genus Xestia; species Xestia xanthographa. The sequence continues at coordinate 18,130,762 of LR990655.1, read as the reverse complement.
TCTCGACAAAGTGAATATAAGATTTCTTGGCACTCTCCACTACTCCGCTTACTGTTGTGAAGTGTGACTGTCTGAAAATCTACAACAACTATCAAATATCGCATGTACCAGAACATTCTCAAAAAAACCGGCCAAGTGCGAGTCGGACTCGCGCATGAATGGTTCCGTACCATCGTAGTAGAACCCCCTTTCCGTAGTAGAATCCCCTATTTTAAATGTATTTTTATTAATTGTTATTATAGTGGCAACAGAAATACATGTTCTGTGTTTTCAACTGTCTACCTATTACGGATCATGAGATACAGCCCTCTGACAGACAGACGGACGGACGGACACCGGAGTCTTAGTAATACGGTCCCGGCTACTCTTTGGGTACGGAACCCAAAATAATTGTCCAGCGTTATTTGACCTGTAAGTTAACTTCAAGAACAAAAGCACAAACCCTACAAGTATAAGACAAGTGACCTTTACGTTACGCAAGAGAGTTCTTTCACAAATCCATGACGAGTGACGTTTTAGATCTGTGTATCAGTGAAGGGCGCTGCGACTAATTTATTCGTTCACAGTTGAACCGGCGCGGGCGCACTCGTCTGACCACTTTCACTGCGACTGCGCATAACGCACGAGACTGATCGAGTGATGGCCTTTACGTCACTATGCCCACCGCTATACCCTAATTATATGCTAAAAAGAAAATGTATATGTGTAAATTTTTCTATTATAATTTGAACTTTCCTCGCCTACACAACCCATGTAACCATGCTTCAATCTATACGATCTGCTGATTGGAGTACAGATTTCAGAAAATAAAATTTTTAACAAAAAAGCGGAACTTGGCTCAACACGACAGGAGCAACATAAAAATAGAAGTGATGTCTTCATCATAAACTTGATATAATTGAAATATTAGTTTTTTTTTAGAAAACTGATGGGTGGCATTTATGTAATACAAAATGTACCTACGCATAGTGCGTTCATCCAAAATCAAGTTCTAGTGTGTATCGAGATTACGCAATCGAAGATAGACATGATACAGGTGTCGAGATGCTGATAAATATTATGTTTAACTAACGCTAGTTACTAGTTATTATTCTGTGGTTTAACTGAAAACATGGCACGGTTTTCGCAATGAAAACCACTACGACAAAGAAAAAGGTAAATAGAAAACGCAATAATTTTGATACATATCACATGTTTGTATAGGATAGGAAGAAAGAGCATTTCCGCAGCGTAATGTACGCGCGTATGCGTAAGAGCAAAAGCATCGCCTAGTTTTTACATGCCTTCCACTTTCACACATTTGTGTAGGCACAAGCGTCATTTATCAATATATATAGTTAGCTCTGTCTGAACTGTGAACTTTCAACATGAACATTCATTAGCCGTTTTAATCATAAAATTTTACGTGTTAAGGGCCTATACTCCCTCAAATGGCTTAGTATGATATTCCGTTACGCCTTAAATACTGCAGCATTAATTTTGAAATAAATATATGGTAAAGTTGAGGATTAATGGTAAGCGAAAACACGATTCCATAAAATTTTCTCGATAGAAAAAATAATCCAAAGTTACCTCCAAATCGAACAATAAACCGCTGGTATTCAAAAAGTACTTCAAATTAGATCATAAAACTTTGCATACTAACTGAACTAAATATAAAGCAGGTCTTATGTGTTTTATTTTTTTTAGTCCAATCAATAGATTTTTTGTAAATCGCAAAAAACCACTCATTTCGCACTATTCGGCCGCAGTGACTGACGTAACAACCGTTTTATAGTGCAAGCTGATTAGAACTTTATTCTAACAGTTTTCTATTTAATTAATTACTAATACTATTTTTTTTTATTAATACTAATTTTAGGGTTAGAAGGGCCTTAAGAATCTACTAATGAACCTCTAAGTGCCCAAACACGAGTGTTTTGCCCAACGCGTGACCCTTTTTTTTTTTTTTTTTTTTTTTTTTTTTTTTTTTTCGGATGGGAAATCATCAAATAACCCCTCCCGCTCTGGGCGGAGCAGGAGGGAGTGTCAGACTTTTACTGACTAAAACCCATCCATGTTCCTTCATCGCCCTTTGTGTTCCGGGGCCACGGTATCTCTTTCGAATAGTCCCGCAACCCCGGCAGGCATCGGTCCTTACGGACCCCTTCCTTTTTGCTGACTCTCTTTGAGGCGCGCGTGGAACACGAACGCGCCGTCGACACGGCCTGTCGTCATGAGACGGACGGACGGCAAGCTAGCCCATAGCTCACCGTCCACAGGCCCGCGCCTACGGTGGCCGGGGGCTACGTGGTGGTGGCCCCCGACGCCCGGGGCGTCTCCCGCGGCGGCCGGGACGTTGAGAGGTTCTCTCCCTCTCACGTTCCGCCACCTCCTTCTCTAGCATTACTGCTTCGCAGAAGGAGGTGACGGCGTCCCATTCCGTCTTGCTCCGGACCATGGCTTGCACCAGGGCCGGACGCGAGAGGTCGCCGCTGCCGATCGCCGCTTCGAGGACACGGCGGTGCTCCGCCCACGCGGGGCACACCTCCACCGTGTGTTCCACCGTGTCCTCCGGTCGATCCTCACAATGGAAGCACCCGGGCGTTTCCTCCCGCCCGATTCGGTGCAGGAACCTCCCGAACACTCCGTGTCCGGTGAGGACCTGCGTCAGGCGGAAGGTGAGGACGCCGTGGCGTCTCTCAAGCCACTCCTCAAAGAGGGGACTTATCGCCACTATTGTGGCGTGCCCTAAACGCGTGACCCTTATGCACTTTCTAATATTTAAATCAGATTAAAATTTATAATCGTTTTCACTTCGTGTGACGGTGTGACGTCCAAATTAATTGATATAACGTCATCCATAGAACTGATGGTGTTGAGTGCGTAAGCGCAGCGGCCTGATATCTTCGAACGTCCAATAATACTGCCACATAACTCACATTTTACTGCCATTCTGAAATTCTAGTTTATAACTTCAAAGTTATGAACTGTTTCTGAAAAAGTTTTCCTATGACTCCAGCTGCCGTATTTCATGTTCTCATGTTTTAATTTAAATATGATCGCACTTCAGCATCGAAACATTCGTTCACATTTTCCGTTGTTGGAGTAGATTTTCCACGAAAACATACCAACTAGGCATTTTCCAAAACTATGTGTAAACTGAACAAATTATGACTGAACTTTATCAATACGATCTCCGTAGACATTAGTTTAGTACCTAACTTATTTCAACAATCTCTATTGTATAGTTACTAGAGATGCAACGGATATCCGGTAACTATTCGGTGTCCGGCCTATCCGGCCCAAATTTTACTATCCGGCCGGATACCGGATAGTAATTCATTATCCGGCGGATACCGGATATTCATAAATTTGCTAAAAAATCCTTTAAAACGGACATGAAATAAGACAACAGCTAGCAATTATGATAAGTTCTATTAAAAGCTATATGTATGTACTCTAACTTCTCTAACTCATCGCACCGCACTAAAACAAGTTTTTTTTAACAAGTTAAAAATTAATATTTATAATCAACAAGTGGCACGATCGATCTAATCGCGTTGCCCGCAGCTGTACTACGCTGAACATGTCACTACTTGCCTCAGAGAACTACTTACTCTCCGCCGGAGCTCCGGCGGCCGGATATCCGGCTATCCGGCCTCGCAGTTCGCCGAATATCCGTTATTCGGTATCCGGCCAAACAACTATCCGTTGCATCTCTAATAGTTACTTACTTACTCTACTAGTATAGGTACACTAATTTTATTTAAACCAATCACTCATCAGGTCAACCAACTCTAAGAACATATCTAACTGCTTACATAAGCAGCCGATATTTTATCATCACTAAAGTTTAGTGCTCGTTAAACGTTCAATGAAGTATCGCAGTTTTACACTCGTTGTAAACCTGAATATTAAAATATTATACGCAAATATTGAGCCGATCGGTCAAAATATTTCGGTTTACGTTACGGCCATAATAATAAAGTTTATTTTGGAATGAGCCTTGCTCCAATTTCGTGTAAGTGCATCGTTACCTCCATTAGTTAATTACGTATGTTACTTTTAACTTTTCCTGAAATGTTTTCCACGTCAAGTGATTCGTTAATTAGCAACGGTATTAAAAACGAAAATAGAAGAGATCGTCGCGTTGGAAAAAACGATTTATAAATTAAAATAAAAACAAATCTATGCGTAAACAGCCAGTAACTTTCAGTACTATTTTTCAAAAAGTTTGCAATAAATAAGAAAGTAATATAAATGTAGTGACATGCCAAATTCTAGCAATTATCTCTGTCAGGCGTGTACGTTGACAAGTGTCTGGGGAAAAACACTTATCTACTCGTATTTCTTTCTGTTCCTGCTTTCCTAGTCTGTCACGGTCGGGCTCGTTTAGTCATAAATGACGCATGTCTCAACAAATTGATTGTAAACGTATGTCCTCTGCCAACCGCCTCATGGTTTTCTAATGTAAAAGAAGACGTTTGAAGTTCAAACATCTCTTCAACACTTTGTTCTTTATTAGTTCTTTGCCCTCATCTCCTTTATTCGATTAATTGTTTTCTACAGATACACACACGTGTGACTTCATAGGAATAACTATCTTCTATTTATATTTCAGTTTAATAAACTTATTTATTGTCGAAATTTGGTCGTAAAAACCTAGACATATCGTAGTCGTATCGTAATAAAATAAAAAGAAAAGTTTTGAAAACAAAATAAAAATATAAAGACGATAACACTGATATTTTAGTATAATAACAAAAATAACATTCAATCATGCTCTAAACTTGCTTGTTTAACTCCTGAGACGGGTTCACGCCTCCCCGAAAGATTGTTATATTGAATAAATCATTGGCGAAGAGAACGGGAGATGCGAGGTGTTTTCACAAGTTGTGACGTCAGAGCACAGCTGTCTCTCCCGTCGCGACGAGAACTTGACACACACACCATTATTTATAATCTTAAACACTTTTATCAGTATTAATCTTCCGTTGGTAGTGCTCGCTGGTGGGTGACGTGATGACGTCCTGCCAGACCAGCCCACGAGCCGCGACCTTCACTCGAAGGTAACATAAAAACATCTGCATAAAAACCAAGTTCAGCCGCTGCTATGTAAAGTTGCAATGAAATTGATTAGCCATGCAACAATTTCAGAATTACATGTACTACACATTCCTTATAAACAACTGCATCTGTTTCATAACGCTACAACGATATTTGAGACCTATTTGTACAGATATACAATTTAAAATGACACAGATACGGATTCTACTGAAGTGTACTTCGTCCATTCTATTTGCATGTGTTTTTTGAGAAAGGTAAATAAAAAAACTATGTCAGCTGCTAATCAGTTCACGCGTGTTGAAAAAGTGGACTGAAGCAATGAATGTTGTACATATACGTAACTACATAAGTAGTAGTACTTAAGATACATTCAATAGTTACATAGTATGATTAATTATATTACAAATAACAGGTGCCTGCTTGCATGGTTATGCATGATAAAGTGTTGATAACATAACATCACGGCTGTAATCCCCAAGAAGAAGGGTCCGGCAGAGATGTACCTAATAGAATACTCACATTTCGCTAGTTATGTTTTTAAGTTCCATGTTATAGGGGTGAGCCTATTGCCATCAACCAGGCACAAGTGTTAAAGGTTCCACAGATTAAGTGCTATATAAACATGAGGTAAACGGGTAAACTCCGCTAGGTAGTAACAGAAGTTATGGTGTATAAACAAGCAAGCAAAGCTATCGATCATGAGCATATTTGTATGGGTTGACTGCGGTGTGTTATATTTCGCTAATGGTCCGCAAACAAATCGTTATAGACACCATTGTTCAATAAGCTCTTTGACTTAACAACTTGTATGATCTGAGAATGTGGTTTTGAAATAGGTTGCTGGATTGAGTCATCCCTGCAGCTGGTAGTGTTCCGACCACCAAGTTACTTATTTTTAGTTCTGTCTCCCATTAAGCGAGTCCTGAGTGCCTGACACCAAACTGGGACAACGTTCTCCAGTGTTACAAGAAAAGCTAAATATATCACTGTGATATTATTCTGGAAATTCTGGAAAGTAACAAAAAAATCGGGTTCATATACTTTAAAAAATAATTTATTCTTCTCGTTAAGTGGTCAACACCAACCATACTGCACGTTCTGAGAAACGATGTTGTCATTAGTCTCACTCAGCTCGTTATAAGTACTGTTTTATTAGAATACCGCGATCTATATAAACTTCGGTCGTTTTACTAAACCATAACTGCTGGTATATGTGGTTACATACATATGTTATCATATTATAGAGACGGTCTACCTTGTGTCAAGGATGAAAGTCAAAGTAGTGATTTTTGGACGAGACCCAAACTGTCACCAGTTCCATTACTTTAATTTATGAATGAACGCACTAAACGTTATCCGGGGAAGTGCTAAGATTTTCTTTATGTCACGCACTCGACTTTTTACGCGGAAAAGGCGTAGACACTTTACACATTGGGACTTGGGCTACGACGAGTCTGTGTCGAATCAGACGACGGAAGCCGAGTGTCACATCGCAGTTGCTCTACACAAACATACAGGCGTGGGTGGCCAAAAGTAATATTTATATACGACGTGTCATTTTTACAACTTTCAACGTTGATGGATATAATATAATTATGTACCCATCACAAAATAGGTCGTTGACTTGCGAAAATTATAATGTATTCTAAAGCTTTACCCTATATCTAACCTTACCTATAAATAAGTGAATAAATTACAATGATTAAATCAACCGTTAGATACTGACAATTACTGGAACAAATAATTTAGTGACCTAAGAATAAATAACAATGCTCAGTGAAGGTTAAACCACGACCGTAGTCCGTACGTTCCAATCGCTAGATACTGTAACTCGCGAATACTCAGACGCGCACAGGAGCCAAATAGATTTGACGAAGATTTACACACTAATTTTCCACCGTCATCGTTAGCATTATTTAATTAACGAAACGTATTTTTAGGACTAGTTCACAGCGCAGACTTCGCTTGAAATTCTAAAAGATCAAGAGGCTCGGTAGGATAAATAGTATTAATAAGATTGCCAAGCAGGCAAAGGAATCGTTAAAAGATATTCAATTTTGTTTACTACTATGAAATGTATGCAGAGTGTAAATAAATCATTCTTGCACAGTCTTACCACCTGCTATAATTTACCTATACAGTACATTAAACAATTGATATCTTAAGTAATTGTTTCTCCATTATTGCCAAACGGTAACAGTATATTACAAGTTTAATAAACAGATGCATTCACGAGGTAAGTATTACGTTCGATGACATAAGAGCTACAATCATTTTGTAAACTAGTTTAGCATAGTCAATCCGCCTTAAGGCATACAAACTACAATGTAGCTAGAACATTAAACATATCTGAGACCCGTGTTACGATTGTGCTACATAATTGCCAATCATTAGAGTACGCAATAAAAGCTTAAATTCGATCCGTTTTAAAGCTTCCTGTTATTAATTTTATCTCATTGGATATGGATAATTAATATTTTATTAAAGGACTCGTACATTCATAATTCCGCTGATTTGAGCGTTAAATAAGTTAAACTTTGCACAAAAATGTGCAAACATACAAACTTCTTCTTAGTTTATCGCTTCATTAATCGTCAATATCGTTGCAATCTTGTAATTTCCTCGTGTTTGCAACCGTTACAGATCCTTGAATAAAACAATTGAAGTCACTGTTTAGAGTTACCAAACCATTGTGATTGTTGTAGAAACCGGAACCTGACAATATTATACTTGCGAAGGCGAAACACAGTGCGACACGCAAAGTACACATAGATATGTAGTTACATTTTTATTATTTGTTTTGCATTTTACAGTCATTTTCGTGAGGCTCGGAAAAGGAAAGAAAATGTGTAAATCCGGTAGTTAAACTTTAAACTGGATGTTGGCTAACAAGTTGTGTAAACCCAATGAAGACAGGTAGATATTTATCTATTTACAGTGTTGCAATATTTAATCAGAAGTGGTAAAAGAAGTTTAAAAACCCATCATCACTCTCTTGCAATTATCCCAATTCATTTCGGATCGGCGTAGCATGTCTTTTCATTTCATTTCTTTCATACTTGTCTATTACTCATCAAACACCTCTTTTCTTGCAACATCATCCTTTACAACACTTAAAGTACTTACGGGACAATATCCGTGATTTTCACACGGATTTAATCACGGATATTATCCCGTGAAACCATTACACCAAACATTAAACCATGAAAGTCTAAAACAGTGCATCATCCTTTACAGTCACAGTCTATCCATCGTTTCTTTGGTCTTCCACTCTTCTTATACCACATTCAAACTCAAAACTTACAAACTCAATGAGTCAAAAAATATCCAAGGGTAGAAAAGTGATTTTAAATATGCTGGAAACTTCCACTACCCACCCCTCGATAAAACCCATTTTACAATTTAATATACTTTTTATGCGGAAACAAAGCCCGTTCGTGACAAGGGTAAAGGTTTTAACATGAATTTTGAACCGTGTTCCCTGAATCGCGTGCGCGCCAGTATCACGACAAATATTAATCACCACAGCATACGTAATAGGTGAACTATACGTTTTTAAACGGTAGACTACGTCAAATTTATCGTTGTTTGTAATAAAGAAATTATGTTGGCAATGAAACAGACATCTTGGGGACTTTAACTACGTCTATTTCTTGTTTAGTTTCGCAAAAAAAAAACATTCGAAGATATTTTCAGTACAACAAAACGAGCAGCAACTGTGTTTAACTGTTTTCTATTTATTTGAGGATGAATATCCTATGAAACATCAGATTATTGTGATGATAGACCCATCAAAATGCTCAGCAAGGTCTAAAAACCTTTGATAAAGACTTTATACAAGAAAACAGCGTTTTAAATAGAGGCAGCAATCGTTATGCTAATTTCTTGCAGGTAAGCAATGAATATTTAATACGTGTGGACATAATAGGTATTTTATATTCATGGGGAGCGGGTTCAAATGGTTCAGTGGTCTTTGATCGCGATGCACGTAATCTCTAATGACGGCTCCGCTCTACTGTGCGTCTCTACTTAAACGCTTCTTGTTACTTTGTACGCAGATCTACCGGAATCGGATGTTGCTCACTAACGGTTTTGTTCAGCATCTTTTTATTCTTCTTACTATACACAAAGGTTAATTATACTATGCATCAAAGACTTGCGAATCTTTGATGGTTTTAATTTTCGAACGATATTGTTGTTTGTTATTGTATTTTTTTTATCAATTAGGAGGACAACGCATAAACAAAAGAATCGAGGGCATTGATAAAAATCTCTGCAAAAATCAGATTAGGTTATTTTTTCTGTGGAATCTTTGTAAATGCCGACTGAGATTTTAATCTAAGTAGGTAGGTACTTGTTTCAGTTTAAAATTGGTGCGACGCGACGTAAAAAACAAAACAAGGCCAGACTAGGTTTAGCCCCGCATGTGGTGTACCTACTCATATATTTATTAAGAGCGTACAAGAAAAGCGGAAGTTATGAAAAACTCCACAACTTGTTTAAATGATACATTTTTACTGTAAGCCCCTACCTGTAACAATGTTGGTGAACCCGATGAACATTTGAGGTATCTACCAACTAGACAAAAGATTCTAAACTCCATATACCACAGCTAACGTCAGAGGTAAAATCCTCAAAACATTGTAGATATGTTTTCACTTAGGAACTTCCTAACGGACGCCACGTTTTGGCAGCATCCGATACAATAATCTTTCAAAACAAAGGTTAAATATACAATATTAGAATATCACTCATTCAAATAATAATCTAAATATCGTAAAAGTGATCTGGTTATAATGTAACTGGCCATGTGATGTGGCCATTGACGCACGTTCAATTACTCCATCATCGGGAAACCTTTCAATATGGACGTCAGATGTTGACGTCGACGAAGCTGAAGAAAGTCGCGAATATCGTAGAAACAATAAAATAATAATTTTACGTGATAGACATGTCAATGTTAAATTGTAACTAATATTCACACAAAGTTAGTAGTACGATTTTTCTTGAAAATTCGTAGGGTAAAATAGTTCTTATTTCTCCAAATTATTATGACTAGAATTTATAATAGAAAAAGTGTAGAAATCCAAAAAAGAATTTTGGTGCAATTAAACGTTGTAACAACTTTCAGTTACCAAAAAAAAAAGGTAGCTATTCGTTAAAACAATATATTTTTTTCAAGAAAATCTAAAATAGTTAAGTTAAAATTAGAATACGGAAGGCGTTAACCCGTGACTTTGCAAACAATGGGTTAACCTCGCAGTGTTCCTACTTACCATTAAGTAAAGTAATTATTACTCGGTGGTTAATATCTACAGTTTCAGCACGAGTTCTACATGTCTTACGGAAATACATTAAGAGCCTGTATTTGCTGTTTTGGTGATATTGGGCGATCTAGATCTCGGTATCTATAAGACCTAAGAGTTCGCTATTTGGACAACTTGGACTTATAATCATTAAATCTGTTGAAGCGAAAACACGATTGGATAAAAAAATCACGATAGAAAAAAAAGACAAAAAAAACTCGTTTTGCACTTATTTTGTGTTGGATCTCTGAAACCCTACGGAAGTTAATGATGATTTTTAGCCTAATAGATAGGTAACAATATTATCTAACATCGTGTTGACTTAATTTTTTATTTAGACGAAAATTTGATTTTATAAAGAATAAAAACCACTCATTTCGCACTATTCGGTCGCAGTGACTGACGTTACAACCGCATTGTAGTGCAAGCTGATTAGAACTTTATTCTAACAGTATTACAAACGAAGTTTGAAACACCACAAATAGAGTTGCTAATCTGAGGTAGTATAGGCTCTTAAGGATCGACAAGTATCATTGTTAATAGACTAGGGACCTGTATGATACATCACGCATTATTTTTTTTTATTTTTTTTTGTATGTTACATCTTTTAAAGAATATTGTGTCTATTATCCTTTTTTATACTCTTAACTTATTTGTCATTAAGATAGCCCTGCTACATAACAGTTAACGTATGCTAACAGTTTGTTTTCATTATATACCTACCATAGTAATCTGTGGAAAATGTTGTGGGTAGTATATTTGTTAAGTTTAATTTTAAGACAACACTGTTTATGCTTAATGCTGTTTCTTTCCCAAATTGAATAAATAAATACATATACCTAAGGAAGATTCTTTATTCCGTCGTTTGACTTTACAGCTAGTTTCCAAAAATGCTTTAGGTAAAAAAACATTTTTATTTGTAAGCAACAACATCGTTCACGAGTAAAAAATCATTTGTTTGTGTCAACATTCATAAATATTTCTTCACTTTAAACCTAAAATGAGTTGTTGGTATTTTTGTTTCAGAATCCATACAAAGGTCGTTTTAAGAGACGGTAGACGGCCCATTAAACATCTATTATTGGAATCTATGACGTAACGTTATGCTTAAGACTGATATAAAACGTAACTCAAATCCACTCATACCATAACTGTTCCAAGAAAAACAGAATTACGCTAAACTGACGATTTTGATGGAACACGTAAATGTTTATAAGTAAATACCTATTATATGAAATTTCATATTTTATAGCATTGTTTTATGACGCCCAACAGATCAAAGAGATTTATCTTGTAACACAACGGGTTAATTACGCAAAGGGTAAATAAATAATAAAACCTATAAATAACATTATTTGGTAGCTAGTATTTTAATTTAATTACCCATAATATCAACCATAAAACAGCTATTAAATCTAAAAAAAAATGTTTTCGTGTAATTATGTTTTCCTGAAATCCATTAGGACGGACCCGGAAATTATTAAAAACGTGAGAAGATACAACTCATTAACTGTGCAAAAGTATTTAGCAGAAATGTTTATAAAGAATATCACTAGGCCTCTATACTTAATATAGTTAGCTCCTTATTTTTTTGTAATACGTAATCATTACTGCAAGCAATGCAATGCACGATTTAACATAACTTAACGAATTACCTAACCGTCGTATTCGGCATAGCTGTGCCACCAACGTGTCCCATTGTTTATAAGAGCTGTTTAACCTGTTGCGTGCGACACCTCGTAGCGTTAAGTTGTAGTCGTAACTCGTAATGAACCACTGACGACGCCCCAGCGCACCACACAAAAGAAACCGAGAGTGAAGTAAATCACTAGTACGAAACGTCACTTTCAAATTAAGAACTAACATCACAGCACATGTGCTGTAATCTACATCATGAGGTTGATTACATTAATGAACGGCACGTGTGAATCTACACTAATAAGTGTAAAAATACAACGACTCTTTCAATTCTCACGTCGCCTCTGATGTTTTATTAAATTGTCAAAACAGCAAATCAACGTTTCCCAGAAGCGTGGGAGTGTTCCAATGTGGTGCTGAAAGTAGGTCGTCTTCACCGGAAAAAAGGAAAATCGTTACCTACCGAACGTTATCGGTTATAGTTATTTATTTTAGATTATTGGGTCATCTATTAGTAACATGATGTTATTAATATCTACATGAATCACAAACTATCGAAAAATAACTATCGACTAATCTTGTTTTAAAAATCTGATTTATGTCCACCACTTAATGGAACCCTGTAGTTTCGCTGTTTATTGTTACGAGGCTAGAATAACAAATCAAATCAACGAAGCATGCCAGTCACATTGTAAGATACAGGGCAGGCAGTCTCGACATAGATAGCGACAAATTCGCTAACTTTTGATCGCCGATTACTAACGAATAAATTCGGTTGCAACAATTATGTTTGGAAGAAACGCATCTTGGACGTTGAGACTAGCGTTACTAGCAAGCATCATCATTCCAACCCAATTTATTCGTTAGTAATTAGCAATCAAAAGTTAGCGAATTTGTCGCTATCTCTGTCGAGACTGCCGGCCCAGGAATCGGTAGTTGTGAAATCTGTCGGCAATCAAGTTTCCGCTAACAAATACTTACTTCGCCTTAAATTGCTTGCGCCTGCGCTTCTCCACTTTCGAGTTTGTTGACTCTAGAGAACATTTCACTTTTTTCGTGTCTCTCAGCGGGTTCTTTGGTGTGCCGAAAATCTTATCGATTACGTCGTGTTGCATAAACAAACCTGTCTTCGACCGGTTGAACGTTATGTTTTATGTATTTTTTTACATTTTATTTTGGTTCGACGCACTTAACATAATATTTTAAATCCAAAATAAGAAGAAAGCAAACATTAAAGTGTTTCTATAGTAGCTATTTGTAATTAAGAATAAGTTAGTGTGTTTGGAACGGTCTTAAGCGTCAGTCAGTGTGTCTGAGATATAATTTCTCGTAACTCACATACACTGTATGAAAGTCAAGTCTTTCATATCGGTTTGGATGATATACGTAGATACTAACAGAGGAGCTCGTAGCTAAATAATAACAGCCGCTCGAGTCGATCTTTAGGTTAAGCCGTGCTTGCCTAGGTCGGTCTGTGGATGGGTGACCACCCTTACATACCGAGTTTTCTCCGTGCCTCGGAAAGCACGTTATGCTGTTGGTCCCGGCTGTCAGTTGTAGGTCTTTGACAGTCGTTACAGGTAGTCAGTGGCCCAAAAAGTCTGACAACCAGTCTTACTAAGGGGTATCGTATTACCCAGTAGTAACTGGGTTGTGGAGGTCAGATAGGCAGTCGCTCCTTGTAAAATACTGGTATTTAGCTGCATCCGGTTAGACTGGAAGCCGACCCCAACATAGTTGGGAAAAGGCTAGGCAGATGAGGTAGATACTAACAAAATAAAAATAATAATTTACCAAGTCACCTTACATAACAAAACCGTTTCGCTATGGTTTCGCTAATGAAAAATAATTATAATCGCAACCATTTAAAATGAAGCGAGGCTATCAGGCAGTCGCAGCGCAAACCCATTGTTTGTAATCCGAGTCCGAATAGGTATTGTATTAGTTGTTTCTAGCGAGTTTTTACTGTGTAACCGATAAGCACAATGTCACGGTTGCTCTATGCGACTCGTGGAGTCATGATGGAGAAAGTACATGTGTGCGAGGAGCACGACCATACTACCTGCACGCACTGCTGCGCTGTGACAAGACGTGTCGCAAAATCTCTCCTTGCGTACAAAAGGGAAATGCCCATTTGATGAAGAGGTTTTGGCCAAGTGACGCCTATGAAAGAAACCAACTATAGGTAATAGTATCTATAGTATGGTTTCTTTCATGGGCGTCACTTGGCCAAAACCTCTTCATTAGGGTTGACATCACAGATGAAGACACATTTTGTACATAGAACTCGGTTGGACTTTTTTTTTCTTTAGGATAAAAGACCGGAAGTGTTAGATGGGGCAATAAACGATTGAGTTTGTTGATTAATTTGGATTTTAATTGCGGAGGTTTCATTGCAAATAAGTAATAACAATATTTTAGTTAAATAATGGGTATCTATTTTGTACTTAACACTTTGGTGGGCCAATCGTGGCCAAGAATGGGCGTTTCCCTTTGAGACATACATACAGGTTGTAAAAGACCTCATCACGAAGCCGTCAACCAAGCATTCTGTACATCAAACTAAGTAATTTTACGGAAAAATTATTGCTGGGAAACAACTTTTTTTTTGGGTGAAAAATCATGTTTTGTGGTAAAACTCATTGTAACGCACTCAAAACATTGTGCTGATGGATGGATTGAATAGTACCCGGGGGGTCGTGGAGGTGTTTAAAGTAAAAATCTTACATTAAAAACTTGTATTTAAAAGAAACTTGTCAAAAAGTTGGAACTTGGACTTCGTTAAGCGGTGTTTTACACCCTTTATATCTGGCACGTGTGAGAGTTTTTTCTGCTGGACTTACTCCAGCAGCCTTACAAGGAAAACAGTCGGACATCAGTCTGTTACCCTACGTAAGCTACCTACGCAATTAGACCGTTTCCATGGCTTCTACTTCTAAAGGTAAGATATGAACAATAAAGCAAAAGAACAAGTTAATAACCCATAAACGTCTGAACTGAGTTCTTGATGACCAACAAATCTTTTTACAAGTTTAGATCTGGTTTTACAACTACGAGATCCGAATTTGCACTGATCTAACGAATATTTTTAGAGTTCTATTCATAGAAAGATGAATACCAGTAGGCTTAAAATAATACATTCATTTTTTTATTGCTATTCGTCAATTTCTGCGTAGCATATAAATTGGAAATCTACTAGGTCGCAATAAAAAGTGTTATAAAAGGAAAGAGAACTAGAATTGAACGATGAACATATGAAACCAGTTCGGCTCATCATGTAACAAATAATACACACATGCAATGAATTGATTCTATGAAGGCTGGTTATCAGTCAAACGAGGGTTAAGAGATGGGACCAGTCACGAGTGGTCTCGCCGACCTCGCCCGCATCCCAGTTTACATGAATATTAATAATTATGACAGCTTAATAACGACACGATGGAACACGGTCAAGGGCAGCGCATCCATGTGCCATACCTTGGCACTTTCATGATAGCTGCGGCTACATGCATTATTCAGAGGGGTTTATGGCTAAAGAAATGCCAATTTAAGAACATGTCTGTGTTTTCACGAAGCATGATGTCTTAGAAAGCTGTATTTCTTGAGATTCATGGTCGTAAAGTTAATAAACAATGAGATAACTAAAGATCTGATGATAGACTCATCCGCAAAATTTACATTTTATTGTAGGAATGGATGCCGCGTCGGCCGGCTCGAATTGTTTACTACAATCAACATAATAAAGTAGTCTAAATTATTTATAGATCTACGATCCGTCAGTAATTTTTTACCGACGATTTTATGGATTTAGGTGCACATAAATTGATGTTGATAATGATTTTCCTCGGTGTTGTTTATTGTTCCAGCATACTATTTTTGTTACTTCGTAAAATTGCTTGAAATTCAGCCCGGAAATTGCATTTGGACTTCTTTTTTCAAACCGTTATGATCTGTAACACTACTGGACTAGAATAGAAGACTAATATTTATAATAGCTGATAACTGTTGTTCCACGAAAGCTCATAAACTTCATGTCTTGTCGCGTTTAGTGCTTGGTTTGTTGGCAGTCGGTGGGAACATTAAGGCGCATGCGTGGTGTGACCAGACGGAAGAGGAATTCCGTCTGGACCAGCGTCTGCGCACCTCTCCAACTGCCTCATTGTTCTTAACAACTTTCTTTTCTTAATTTAACTTCACGCACAAGTACCTACTTTCAATTGTGCACGAGTGCACTATGAAGTATGGGAACGGCTCATTTCGCAGATTTCACGGCTGTAACATGTAGGTAGTTGATGCTTTTTGTTTTACCTACCGATCACGTTTTGATAAGCGAATGGAGATATCATCTCTGCATTATATCAGCGCGGGTTAAACCGTATTGTTATACTTATCTTAAATTCATCGCATCACATTTGCAACCTCGTGGCTATGGCAAAATGTCATGAAAGGCACTAATTAAATAATTGATATATTATCTGGTTAACATTATAGGCACGCGACACACTAACCCACATATCTGGTGGTAATCACGCGTGACAAACACAATCGTTCGCGTGCGTAAACATAAGCAACAAATGAATTCTTTTGTCTGTGCTACTGTTACAATTACTAACCGTCGCGCAACGTTGCATATTAAAAACAAAATCGTATGATGGTTACATCCTCTATGCTCATTTTACCTATAAAATAAGGTATTGTCGTGAATGATTCTGTATCCATAAGACCTTTATTCATCACTTCTTGTTTTATCATCATCTCATGAGTATTTAATTTCATTGTAACGTCGTCGCCATGTAATGTAACCTTATTACCCACTAGCTGATGCCCGCGGCTTTACCCGCCCGTAAATAATATACTAAAACCTTCCTCTTCAATCACTCTATCTATTAATTAAACCCGCATCAAAATCCGTTGCGCAGTTTTAAAGATCTATGCATACATAGGGACAGACGGTCGCGGCGGGCGACTTTGTTTTATAATATGTAGTGATAAGTTTTATCGTGATCCTGCTTTTTGACATCATATCTTTGTTCTAGTAGTTGTATTTCAAACTGTAGATATACCTATGTTGTGGTGGCACGGCGGACGAAACGGCGCGAGCGCGTGATGGAGTCGTTAGCACGGTAACTGGAGCACCGAATGGCACCGCGAGGATAATGCACAAACTAGATCTGTGCGCCTAGTACCTCTACCTCAGAGACTTTCGTGCTCTGTTTCACCTCCACAATTAACTGTGCTAACATATTTTAGGTATGTGAGGCATACGACACCTTAGTCGTTCCAATTTCTTTGTAGAGAATAGAGAATATGAAACCTTGTAGAAACATAACCGTTGCGGACACGACTGTCATCTCTTATTTATAGGTTAAGCAGAAATGTACCGAAACTACTATACGCACAAGTCACAATTGACCGATTTCGATTAATAAGTCGTGATAAAGCAAGGTTACAATTCCATCTCGCGACCAATTGCTACACCATGTATAACTAACATTTTCGAACAGACTGCATGAAACTCAGGTATCTCCCCGAGACTAATTAAGCCATTCCTAAATCATCCTTGATGTTCAATTAACTAGTCCAAATAGTTATGCCCCATTCCGATCTTTAGACTGTACATGTTTTTCACACTTGTAATTATACCGCTTGGACTCCTGCCCGCCCCGTAATAATAACAAGCGTATAATTGTACAATAACGCAACGACACAACTACTATATTTATTTCATAATCATGTTCTATTCATAACACGTATTTTCAGAAAACGTGTTAAAGTTCCTGACTTTCAGCAGGCATTTTCTCGAACTTTTATCATCATCATCATCATCATCATCATCAGCCTATTAATGTTCCCACTGCTGGGACACAGGCCTCCTCTCTATGAGAGGGAGTGGGCTATAATCCACCACGCAGGCCCAGTGCGGATTGGTAGATGTCACATGTCCTCGAATCACTACGAACGAACTTTTATCAGATAGCGCAAAACGTAAAATTGATTATTCAATTATTTTCAAGATGTGGTTTTCTCCAGGTGCTGAGGGCTTCGGAAAATATCACTCCATGAGCACTCTTAGATACTCGGCGGTAAGTACACCATGTAATTTTCAGCAAGCGGCGCAAATAGACTTTTCTCTTTTTATAGCGGTTTCTAATGGATTTTTCCAATAGATTTGATCGACAGCAACATCTTAAGAGTGCGCTAATAACAAGTACATATTTCTGTCAACAATCCGGACACTGATTATTGATGGCTCTACGTGCCAACACGATCAGTGGATTCCATCCCTTCAACAGTTCCTTACAATGATCTATTAAAAACTCCACTTTTTAACACACAGACTTTGTTCTTCATATTCAGTGGGACTCCAGAACCTCAATTGCGCACCTTCAATCAGAAGGATTTTAAAGGAAATTCGTAACACATTGCTTCCACAATGATTCAAAAATTCGTTTGCACGATAGCGTATGTATAACCGGTTAATATGCGAAACGGCTGGACTGATTTTACCGGGATTTTTTTAGTGGCAGTTAGCTGATGTGATAAGGAGTAACTTTAATAGGCTCCTTGTATTTTAGAAAAAACGTATTAGTCAAATACATAGCGTTGGGGTTGTATTTTGCGCAATTATCCTGCTGGATGTTTTCAAAACCATCATCTGTTCTTTCCCTGTTCTTCTTTTCCTATCGATGTTTCATCTATCATTTTGGGCCCAGTAAGTAGCCACTTTTATTGCGGCGTCAGAGCCGTTATTTTCTCTGTTCTAAGGTGATTGTACGTGCGGAAAATGAGCCAGGTCCAGGCGCGGATACAGGGGGGGAGGCAATGGGTGCAATTGCCCCCCTGAACCGGACCAAATACGTCATTTATTAGCCAAGCTTGGTTTGACGGAATTTAAACTAAATATTCTAGTTGTAGGTATATCTTGTCATGGGCGTCCGCGTCGCCAGGGGGAGGCAACTGCCCCTAGAGGCTCAGGATTTTTAAAAGTTATAGATTTTCCTGCTTGATGCCATAGAATGTTATTATACGTAATAAATTGTAGCGTAAAATGGAATCACTTAAATTAAGATATTGTTTAACCCTGGGAAAAAACATTTATCAAAAAGGCTCCTTTTTTCTACCTCTGGATTGGTACTTCTATGGATTTTTGCATGATCGATCTATATAATAGACAGAGCCTGAAATAAATTAGGAGCCTCTTGCCCCGTGGCCTTACCTATATATAAATGCAATTATAGCATAATTATCTGAGGCAATGTTGTAAAAATATCGATTCGAGTTGTACTACGCTTGCTCTTGAAGCCTAGTTTTTCATGAGTCTTAACTTTGTATATAAGAGGCCCAGGAAACCAGTAGGTCGGTAGGAAAAGTGTTAAAATTTTCGAGCTCGCTTCGCTCGCTCTACAAATTACTGTCTTTGAATTTATCTAAAGTTCGACCAAGTAACTCCTATATGAACGTTCGAAATCATTCTAACCTGTCCAAGGCAAGGTATCGTAAGAATTTCTCGCTACGCCCCCCCCGCGCCCCCTGGCCCAAAAGCTGGCGGCCCCTTATATCTTGCATATCATGGATTTCTGTAAAGTAACGCCCATTTATTATCAAAAAATTATCTTTTTTTTTTTAATTTTCCAAAAATTGCCCCCCCTTAAAGGAAATCCTGGATCCGCGCCTGGCCAGGTCTCAATTCATCGTGTTTAAAACTCTTAATGCAGAGTACCACACATCTTGCTCGATATGAGTGCAATACAAATCTTTAGTCTTCATTCAGAATACTAATCAGATTTTGCACATGTGTAAGGTGTTATCGCATCTCTAAACTTTCCCTGATATTGGCAGTTTCCATTTCAATTCATTCGTTTTTTAATAGCTTTACAATGGTTGAGTTATTGCAAGATTTGATTGCGGATTTTGGACTTTATTAAGTGTGTCGTTAATATGTAACTGGGTCAACAAGTAGGCAGCAATTTTAGCATTATCATTTATCATTCATATCCCAGCTATTAGGAACGCCATTCTGCACTGACTTATTCAAACTAGTAATTTGTGATTTCCTGCAGTTACCTTTGGTGTGGGTATATTATTATAAGTACTTGTGCACTCGGTTAACTAACAACTTAGGTTTGCACATTTGTTTTAATATTATTTTACCGTTTCATGTAATCTTGGTATGTTTATGGCTCGTTACGAATCTTGAATTAAAATTATAATTAAACTACCGTAAACTGAGTTACATTACATTCTTCCATACTTAGGTAAGTTTTCCATGGAATAAAAATAATTGAAACAGATTGTACTGTAAAATGCGAAAGGAAACGGAATATCAAACATTACGTTATCTTCCAAAATGTTTTGTTAGACACATCAAAGTTGGTACCGTACGGGCATCGAACCTGTGACTTTATGTTAATTTATAACTTGAAAGCTGTAGTACCTATAATACTTAATTTTATTCATATTTATCTACATCTAAAGAAAGATTTGTATTTTTGTGTGTATGTTTGTAATGAATAAACTCAAAAACTACTGCGCTGATTACAAAAAATCTTTCACCATTAAAAAGCTACATTCACCCTGAGTAACATAGGCTATATTTTATTCCCGCACTCCCACGGGAACGGGAACTACGCGGGTGAAACCGCGTGACATCCGCTAGTGTCAAATAAACTCAAACAATGCTATCAAAACCACGTAATAAAATATAATATGCACAGAAAACAGGAAATGTCAATACCCGTTTCGCGTCCTACGCCTACCAGGTCACGGGTGGCCCGACCAGCCTTGGCCTATATTCCACTCTCCAAGAATTGGGTCGAGGCTTTATCACCTGCATAGGTACACATTATACACGCCGATAATAATGATATCAATAATTACATTCTCATTATGTCCTTGATCCATTTATTTTTGTTTTGGCATGTTTATAGAAAAACAAATTAAATGATCATTACGATCGATGTACTTATAAGATTGCGTCGGAATCAGATAGCTTGTACAAAATATTTATAAAATGTAAGTAAGTAGTGTTGTTCACAACAACTTCAGAGTTTTCGTCGCGTGTCGTAGACCCTTATATTTTATGTGCTACAGGAAAATAATATTCATAGACAACGATTTCCACGCGATCCATCACACGCCCTGGGCCTCAAGTCTGCTATTACAATAGTGTCAGAATAGTCGTTCATTGATCTCAAAATTGTCGATTTTGACAAGTTTGGTAATCTACTAATTTAGTGGCGTCATTATGGCTTTCCAATGAACAACCACTGACACTCCATTGAAAGAAATGGCATAGAATGGTAATCTCGTACACAATGACAAATGAATGACTGACATAAGCGGTAATCTGCAAAAATTTTGACAGTTCCTTTGGATCATTGACTTATCATTGAAACGTCATTGTGCGGTCATGGTTTTTAATTCGATCGTGGTTGTGGATTATTGAATGGAGACAATGAATTCACTACGAACAAAATATTCTCGAGCCAGCCAACGCAAATCAAGTCTGCTATTACAATAGTGTCAGAATGATCTATCGTTGATCTTCTATTTGTTGATTTTGACAAGTTTGGTAATCTACTAATATAATGGCGTCATTATGGCTTTCCAATGAACAACCACTGTTTTAGAATGGTAATCTCGTACACAATGACTAACATAGAGCGGTAATCTGCTAAAGTTTTGACAGTTCTTTTGATCACTAACCTATCAGTGGAACGTCATTGTGCAATCATTGCTTTTATTTCGATCGTGTTTGTGGAATATTGAATGGAGACAATGAATTCACTACGAACAAAATGTTCTCGAGCTAGCCAACGCAGTGGATGCTAGAGAAAGAAGATGGGCGGAATGCAGAAGACGTCGTCGTGCCCTTCGCTTGACGCGAATGATGGATGTTTTGGGAGAGTGGATGTTTTGGGAGAGTAGACGTTTTGAGCCTAAAGGGATTATTTGAACCCTTTTAAGATATTCCCGAGGCGGAATTTGTAGTCGTTTCGCCTTGGAAAGAACTCATATGGAGGTTAATAAATTGAAGAACTCATTCCCCATTGCAGCGTATTAGAAGCATGTTTCAGGTAAAGACCCATTATTATAAGCAATTTATTGTTTTAGATACTCAATAACAATGATTAGATGCAATAGTTTATGTCAAGAACAGTATTAATTAAATAAAAGTTAAGTTACCTGCGGTTGTACTTATAAAAGTAAATTGATTTTTTCAGGTTGCAGTTCATGCTTTACATTATAGTCGAACAACTGCAGGCAAGATTGTGAATGCATGTTACATATTGCACAACATTCCATACATGGCAAGAGCACCGTTGCCACCTGATGAAGTTTATCTAGAAGTACTTGGCTTGCAATAGGTGATTTACATTCCACATTTCACTTAGAATGAAGATGGAATTTAAAATAATACTGCTATGTTAAAAATCAACATTTAAAATAATCTTTATTTCTCATAAACTAAATATTTATTTAACATTTTAAACTTGAATTTCAAGTCAATTGAAAAACCTGAAATGTAAATATAAGTACTACATAAAACAAAAGACAAGTTACAATATCTAATGTAATAATAATAACAAATCAAAATCAGTCTTCATACAAATCAAAAAGATCTTCAATATTTTAATTTTAATCATCATTTGAATAACAAATCACAAATATTACCTTTTAATAAAAATAATAACAGTCATTCATGTCATTAATCACTAATCTGTCTTTTAATTTAGGAGGAAAATAATAATGCAGCACCTAATTATCAAAACCAGCAAAGGGTGAATCGGGATCTTCTTGAAGGTCGGGCACTGCAGCAGGCTCTTCTTGACAGACTGTGGAGAAATGCATAAATTAAATTAGCAGGTATGTACTGTAAACCTACCTTAATGTTCTAATGAAGTACGAAAATGCTCTAAGTATTAATAAAATGATTTAACTCTTTGTTACAGATCCACAGTGACCACAGTATTGACAAAATATGATTTAACGTTTCAAGCCCGGGAACAGAACATTGTTATTCCTGTAATTACGGGTATACATATAGGTTAAAATAAATTAATACTCTTTTTATAAACACTGTTTCATTTAATCATTTTGTCATGACATTATAATTCTGCAGAGTTTGTGTGAAAACAAAATTAAGTTTAATACAAAAGTTGCAACTTCTTTTATAGCATGTTGTGTAACCTAGCGCTTAGTATCAGAGTTACAATCAAGATGTCAGATTCTGGCCAATGTACTACTACTGATTGAGCCTAAACCTAACACAAGCTTATAAGCTTAGATGGAGGGGTCATATTAATTATTATAATTTTTATTGTTTTGTTTTCAATGCTCCATAATACTTACTTGTGGGTATGTTGGTAGCACACACAATGAGTAGAAGTTCCGATTTTGGGTGAAACCATTACCTAAAGGTGAATGACTTACCTATAAATCAACAGTAATTAGTAATTACCTTTTTTGGCACACAGTGGCCTCTATGGTTCACCATTTTTTCTGTGGTGGAGCTGTCCATCAATGCAGCAGCTGAGTTGTTGATGGCCTGCCCGAGCATGTTTTAAAGTCGCCTCGTTCCTGGCTTCAATAGCATCCAGCCTTGATTGAGCAACATCGAGAGGGTACATGGTCTGTTTCTATAAAAAAATATATATTTTGTAACATCGGGCGACATACTTTGCCCATAAAGTGGGGCGTTAATGGTCAAAACAAATAATTGCAAGATCTTTACCTTCGATAAACTTCGCCCTTCATTGGTGGTTTTCCAATTATTCAAGTGGAGCCGAAATTTGCTCAATTATCACCATTTTGTATAAAATCAATAAATATAGGCTTCTCGGTCAGTGGGTCGTCTTAGGGGTAAAAATATACAAACAAAAATCTAACTAGACAATCAAATGAAAATAAATACAATAACAAAACACCGGCCGCTAGATACAAAAACAAATAAACGTCAGTAAACAGTAATGCCACATTTGACTTTGACATATAAACAGATAAAATATTAAATTTACATTAATCCGCGTTAAAAATTTTAATGTTTTTTCCTATTTACGAACTTTTTATTAATTCAGATGGCTTAAAACACTAATAAATAATATGTAAATAAATAAATAAATGAAATCTGGCATGAATAAATGTTCAAATGTAATAGTAGTTTTTCGAAAATCATTTCTACTAACGGGTCTTATATTAATGGCAATACAACAAAGTCATTACAACACGAGACCATTGTCCGGACAATGATCGATCACTATGAATTTAGCAGACTACGAACTTTTACCAAAATGACAATAGGATCGTGTTGGACTGACGAAGAGCGTTATTTAGATAGCATTATTCTAAGCAATTGTTCTAAATACTCATGATGAGTGATTATTAGAATAAAAAATAGAAAATGGAATTAATTTCTTACTTTATAAATTTAGATGCTCTATTTCTTGTTTATGTCAAGAACAGTAATTAAATTTAGGTTAATCTACGTTTACCTAAATAAATAAATATTAAATATTGCTCGACATTACACACAGCGCCATCTAGTGCCACACTAAGCAACGAGGCTTGTATCGTGGACACCAGATAGTTAATATACTACATAGATACTTTTTGTTTGTAAATACATACTTAATATACATATAAACATCCATGACTCGGAAACAAATGTCCATGCTCATCACACAAACATTTGCTCCGACCGGGATTCGAACCCGGAACCCTAAGAACGTAAGGCAGCCTGACTACCACTGCGCCAATCGGGTCGTCCCAATGCAGCCAAATGCCAAATGCAGCTAGGTAAAAAAGCAAATTGATTTTTTGCAGGTGTTTGCAGCACACATGCTTTACATAGGGCTGCTTTACACCGGGGCAACCAACGATATTCTATTAAACAGATATGTTGTGAGCGCGCAATCGTGAAGAGTCAAAAACGTGCCAATTGGCCTGTTTTGCCTTTATTCTGCGTTACTGCGTGTATGTGAGCTGGCTCTGCCCCGCGGCACACTTTTTTCCGTGGTTTTGTAGGTGTAATAACATATCTGTATAAGGCTAGTTTATACTTTACACCGGGGCAACACTGTGCGGTATTGCAGCATGCCACAAAGGCGCATGCTTCAATAATTTAAAATGTTGCACATTGTGCAGCATTGCAACAACTTGCGTCATGTATCAGACTGTCACAGCTTCTATCCAAACACTATGGATTCCATGCCACAATCTTGGTGCGTCATACAGTTTATAGGTTATGTTTGGGATGCTTTGAAAATTATCTAGGCACGATGTTGCCTCGGTGTAATATAGTCTGCG
This sequence comes from Xestia xanthographa, assembly GCA_905147715.2. Classification (NCBI taxonomy): domain Eukaryota; kingdom Metazoa; phylum Arthropoda; class Insecta; order Lepidoptera; family Noctuidae; genus Xestia; species Xestia xanthographa. The sequence goes on along the minus strand of LR990655.1, from coordinate 18,105,464 downwards.
GCATACCGCAATTGCCGCTCACCGTGGTTAATTGCATCATACCAAAAGATGACGCACGCCACAATATGTAGCTCGCTGCAATGCCGCACAGTGATGCCCCCGGCATAAAGCTACCTTTAGAATATCATTGGGGGCAACACTGTGCGGCATTGCAGCATGCTACATGTTGTGGCGTGCGTCATATTATGGTGTGCTACAAATAACGATACAATGCAGCAATTGCGGTATGCGGCAGCGTATTTTACGCCGAGGCAACATCGTGCCTTTTTCAAAGTATCATGCTGTATATTTTATTGGAGTGTTTTGGTCTACCAACTTGATTGATTGAGGGGACAAGACACCGTAGATTATGGCTGATGAAGTAACTTTAGCAGCATGACGCAAGGTGTTGCCAAGCCACACGATTCTTGCCACAATGTGCAACATTTTAAAATATTGTAGCATGCGGCCATGTGGCATGCTGCAATATCGCATAGCGTTGCCCCGGCGTAAAGTAGCCTTTAGAGTTCAACAACTAACTGCATCGGCAAGATTGTAAATGCATGTTACCTATGGGTTAAAATCATCATCTGCCTGCCTAGCGTTTTCCCAACTATGTTGGGGTCGGCTTCCAGTCTAACCGGATTCAGCTGAATACCAGTATTTTACAAGGAGCGACTGCTTAACTGACCTCCACAACCCAGTTAGTACTGGGAAATACGATACCCCTTGGTAAGACTGGTTGTCAGACTATATGGGCCACTGACTACCTACCTGTAACGACTGTCAAAGATCTACAAATGATAGCTGGGACCAACAGCTTAACGTGCTTTCCGAGGCACGGAGGAAACTCGGTGTGTAAGGGTGGTCGCCCATCCACAGACCAACTTAGGCAAGCACGGCTTAACCTAAAGATTGACCCGAGCGGCTGTTATTACTTAGCCACGAGCTCCTCCACTTAGGGGTTAAAATATACAAACTAAAATCTAACTAGAACACTCAAATGAAAATAAATACAATAACAAAACACCGGCCGCTAGAAACAAAAACAGATACACGAGAGTAAACTATAATGTCACATTTGACTTTGACATTTATACAGATAAAATATTAAGGTTTACATTAATCCGCGTTGAACATTTTAATGTTTTTTCCTATTTACGAACTTCTTATTAATTCAGATGGCTTAAAACACTAATAAATAATATGTAAAAATATATAAAATGAAATCTGGCATGAATAAATGTTCAATTTTAATAGTAGTTTTTCGAAAATCATTTCTACCACCGGGTTTTAAAAATGGCAATACAACAATATCATTCCAACACAATTCTATTACGAGACCATTGACCGACCAGTGATCTATCATTATGAACTTAGCAGACTATGAACTTTTACCAAAATGACAATGGCGTCGTGTAGGAATGACGAATTTTATAAAAATAGCAGACTTGGGGCCCTGACGGGCTGATATGAAAAGAGCTTTCGATACACACACTCTTGAAGCTGATAAAAGAAACTCGTAAAAAACCTGTTCTCTCCCATTTTCCTAATCATAAATTAACACGAACATTTTTATAGAGGACAAGAAAATAATCTTATGACATCTTTTTGAAATACAACTACATGGTCAGACAATAAAACAGCGTTTTGATTAATAACCTAGAGCAGAAGTGGTCTTAATCCTAAGGCAATAAGAACGATTTTGTCCTGACAATTGTATTGTTCTGACGAAATAAGAGATTAAAAAGCTGTCCGATCATGTGAAGATATACACAGGCCTACAGACGTAATATTAATGTGTTTACGTTACGCTATTATGTCATTCGACAGAACTTTTATTTTTATTTCAATTTAAGTGAAATTAAACGGTATAATCGTCTCTTTCATACTCGAAAACCGCACTTGGCCAGTATGATCAATAGTAGGGCTATGAATCCGTGATTTGTAACTCCTCAGTGAAGAAAACCAGTTTTAAAACATGAACAACCATGATATAACATGAAGTCGGTTAAAGGCAAATAGCTTCAGTTTATTAAAACAAAACAATATCTATGTACTTGATAATAAAGTTTTCCCCTCGGAACTTCATACTAACTACTTCATACCAACTACTTACTAACTAACTTTCAGTGCAGTTCAGGGGATACCTTTAAAGCAAATGGACCTCTGCATTCAATACGGGAACCTGCGGTGCGTTACCTAACATTATGTTTGTAGATGTATATATTCATGTAACCAGTCTCCTCCTAAAATTTTATGAAAAACTTCATCAAAAGAATACATAAATAACCAGCTAGTGTTGATAGCAAATGTTTTTAGAGAAAGCTAGAATAAAACTGCAATTAACATTTATGTGATTGTGTAAATAATATACCTAAAGTTATGAGAAAATATTTGATGGAGTCCTTTCCTTATGACTGAGCCGCTCAACTCGTGGGAAAGACGTACTTACGCAGATGTTTAATAAAACTTATCGCATTCATATATTAGCAAGACTTTATAATCATCTCTCTATATCCGTGTTTCTCCACAAATCACTACAAATGACGGACAGCTAAGACAGCTCCCCTAATAACGACGGACAACGTAACGATAGAAAATAAATTATGGTTTTGAATAACACGCCAACTGTAATTTGTTAAGAGTTATGACAATTACAAATGGCCAATAATAAGTTCCATATTTACTGATATTCACAGAAAAGAAAAATATATTTTCCAGCGAACGACATTTTCATATTTATCTAACTCATGTGGGCAGAGACGGGCAATGATTCATATACCTAACTTTTACTATATCAGAGGGTTTTAAATGACGATGACTACCTTGTAAAATTAGCAAAATCTGAGTCTACTATTTATAGAGTTCTGGAGTCATGGAAAACCTGCAAGTGTTGTTTAGTTTGCTTCACAGACTCTAGTTGACTCTGGACTGTAGTTTGCGTCTTTTGTGAAAATAAATGAAATTACAGTAAACTAAAGGTTGGATTGCATATTATCTGATGATAGATCGATCATGTTTATCTAGCGTCGTCATCAGAGAAATGACGGTAGATACACTCCCGCTAAGATATGAATAAATCTATACTTATATTATAAAGAGGTGACATTTGTTTGTAAGTTTGTATGTAGGGGGTAATCTCCGGAAGTAATGCACCAATTTTAAAAATTGTTTCACTGGTAATAGAAAGCTACATTATTCGTGATTGCTATAGGCTATATTTTATTCCCGTACTCCCACGGGAACGGGAACTACGCGGGTGAAACTGCGGGACGTCAGCTAGTCTTTTAATAAAATTGGTAATAGTTGTCACTTACCAATAGTTTTCAAGATCTGGAGGTCTTCCAGTTCGTACTCCTTCTCTTCTTCGGTGTACTCGGACTCCGTGGTGGTGGAGTCCTGCTCCTCTGTCGACGAGGCTACGGACAGGGACCGCACGTCCGAACTCAGCTCCGAGCTGCAGTCGCGCACCAGTTTCGCACTAGCCATCATCATCTTCAAAAGTTTCTCACAAACGAAATACCAAAGTCAAAGTCTCTGTTACGAGCTCCTCAGTTCATATATTTGTTTTCCGAAAAACATAAACATTGCAGTTTTATTTTAAATATTTAGTTTAATCCGCTTAATAATATTTTTTATTAAATGTGAATATTTGTTTATATAATTTATGTTGGTTTAAAGAAAATATTAAATTAAATGTTATCGTGAAGATACGCGCGTTACCGGTGAATAGTCGGCAAGGCGTTCCGTACGCTCAGCGGTTTGTGTCTCACTGGCGGCAGGCCGACCTCGCTGCCTCGCTCGCTTCACCGCCGCGCCGAACCGACCGAACGAGACGCGAGACGAGACGGCCACGATAAAATAAACGCTGACGTTTCTGCAAAGTTGCCGACAAAGTCAACGATGCTCTTCGTATACAATTAAATTCTAAATGATCGAGTACCATTTGGCCTGCAAACAATAAGAAGCCTTGGACGTAAATAAATGTAACCTGTCTAAATATATTCCTTTCTTCAACATAACACCTCAATAAATAACTCAGCATTTCCCCATAATTCTTTATGTCTATTTCTGCAGTCGCTTTGTTTTAATCCTGGCCCTCGACGTAACAATACAATTTAGAGGAGAGTGAGACTTCAAATTTCGTGAAATGTAAACAGCAAAGTCCACAAAGTTCACTGTCTGTAGAGTTAGGTCAGTATTGTACGTGACCGACTTACAGTTGCTTCATGTTAAAAGCTTGAAAATGGTTTTTTACGACATCGAATGAATCTGACAACGAGCAAACATATTCATTAGTGTACCGAGTTCAGAAATACTAAGAAAGCTCATGTATCGGATTCAACGTTAGTCATCGTTTTTTCATTTGATACGATACAGCTTAAATAAAAGTCGCAATACGAACTAATGATGACTCAGAGTTCAACTAAGCTCTTTCACAACTCTCAGCAATACTTTCTGTGTACTAGGTACTAGGTAGGTTCGTAATTAAAAGGCATTATATATTTAAAACGTTTATTTGCAACAAGCATAATTATCACAATCATACAAGATTACAAGGAAGTTAAATAATAATATCACTGTAGAATCCGATATAAAGTTTCTGATATTACCTAAGAATAAATAAACTATATCTACTTTAATTACAGGGTTTTTTTCACATAAAACAATTGCCACATTTGGATACACTTTTATAATAATTATATTATATTTAAAATGGCAATCGAGACTAACATTTTAGAATCATACATTTTCAGGTGCAGTATACGTACGCCGATATCAAATGATGACTTGAAACATAAGGTATAAAAACTAATTGTTGTGATGCTAGTGAAAATCAACAAACATTACCCTCGTAGGGCTTCGTCGTAGTCTGGTTAAAAAATACAAAGATAAAATATTTCCGTACAATATTCTCATCTTGGGATGCGTTTACACTGAAGACGAGACGAGAGACGCCATGTGGAAATTTCTCCACTGCACTCGTAGCCGTCTCAGTGGAAGCGCACCCTAATTGATCTTACCCATAACTTTGACCACAAGGCCTTATATTTGACACCAATAAAAATCTACATAACATTGTAATCCGGTATTCGTACATCGGATACTATAGGGAATGCTGTAACATTGATTGTATAATCTGATATTGGCATCTGTTTCGAAAATAAAGCGTATAAATCGAGTCGGGGTAACCTACGTCACGTTACAAAATAATATTTACACAGGAAGGGTTAAAAATTGAGGAGATGAGTTACTGATGACGCATTTACATTATTCACTAATCGCTTCAAAGTGAAAATGATGCAGTCGATAAAAGCTTGTTCATTTCACCACCGATATTTAAGTGAAAATAGGCATGACAACAGTATCAAAAAATTGCAAATCTATTTAGTCCGTCAGTTAGAGTATTGGAAAATAATGGACACGTATTTTTTGTTTTTGTAAATCAATAAATATTGACAAAGATAAAACGCATCAAAACTCGGGAGTCGGTGCTTGTGACGTCAGAACTAGCTAAAAACCGGCCAAGAGCGTGTCGGGCCACGCTCAGTGTAGGGTTCCGTAGTTTCCCGTCCGTCACAATAAGTGTTCCCACTTATGAGTTTAAAGGTGGGTATCTATTATGTAAAAATGCTTGCATATACGAATATACTACAAACTTAGTCCAGAAATTATTTTGTACAACTTTTTGTCTTTTTTGTACGAAAACTGTTGTTTCTATCAAAATGATTTTCCTAGAAAGTCCTTATAAAGTTCTACTTTTCAGATTTTTTTCATATTTTCTAAACTTATGGTTCAAAAGTTAGAGGGGGGGGGACACATTGTTTTTTACTTTTGGAGCGATTATTTCCGAAATTATTGACATTATCAAAAAATGATTTTAGGAAACCCCTATTCATTTTTAAATACCTTTCCAACAATATATCACACGTTAGGGTTGACATTAAAAAAAAAATCACTTCCCACTTTACATATGGGGGGCTACCCTAATAAAACATTTTTTTTCCAATTTTTATGTTACCACTTTGTCGGCGTGATTGATATACATATTGGTACCAAATTTCAGCTTTCTAGTGCTAACGGTCACAGAGATTAAGCGAGGACGGACGGACGGACAGACATGGCGAAACTATAAGGGTTCCTAGTTGACTACGGAACCCTAAAAATTATACCAAGGCGTGACGTATTAAGAATTTTAAAAGCGACATATCTTTGTCAATTTGGGTTTACTTAACAAAAGAAAAAATATGTATCCAATATTTTTTGGAAATCTATCTCACGGACTAATTACATTTTTTTTGTCGTCTCGCCTATTCTGTGTGACTTGCAAGTGCGTCATCTCACGAAGTGTAGACACAGTAAATACTAAGCAAAGCTTTGACACACACTTGGCCGATTTACAACTAATGATGTAAATGCGATAAAAGTGCGCAGAATGTACAGCAAAACATTCGTATTCTAAAGACTTTTCCTTCAGACTAAAATAGTCACCGTTAAAAGCTTGGAAAAAATATTGAGGCTTATTATACATAATAAAAATAAAATTTACATTATTTATGTGATTTCACATAACATAAAAAATCTTATACAATATTTGTAAACTAATAGATGCAACACAAGAAGTTATAATTATAACACAAACAATTTGCGACTTTTAACTGGTTTGTAGTGAAGCAGAATCAAACTTACGCGTATTTTAAAATAATTATAACAACATTAAATTTGCAAAAATGAGAAAAGATAAAACAAAGTTAAAACGTTAAAAATAATATTATAATCTTAAAAGAAAATATACATTTTATATTACAGTTATTGAATATTGCAGATATTTTACATTGGTACATAATTTATTAGTTTTCTAGCTAGCACGCGGCTATGTAGTCTTTTTGGATACTGTTTTTTTTCTTTACTGTTTTGTTCTTCTCACCGCAAACGTTATGTTTTGATATTCATACATTACTGTCTGTTTTCACTAAAACGAGGAGATACCTAAATGAATGCCTATTTATTCAGTTATGATTTTAACTGTCGATCGGTGTCCGATCGGTGTGAGTGATAACGACCATAATTCTTCTCCTTTTTAATAATCGCGATTTTTTTACAATCATTTTATCTTCACTCCACTTCAAATCTGGATATTTTTGTGTCTATCTATTTTAATCTAGTTATTCTAACCGATTTTTTTAACGTATGGTGAGAAAAAACGATACTGTTCACCCTAGCTTACTACTTTCATGACGACTCATTTATATCGGTCACAAACAACACAATCGTTCAAAGATAACGTCAGTCGTTTGATAATTTGGACACAAAACATCGAAAGCCATCATCCCTACTGATGACAGCTGATGATTTCGTCAGAAACTTATTTGGAGATTAGAGTTATCTTTGACTGGTCACCCTGCAAGCGATCAATTTAATCAAATCAGGCGATAAACAAAAGACTTCTAGCCTTCTCTCTAAGATCCTGTGATAGGACATAAGTAACACTTCTGCTTGTCAAAGCAGTCCTATACATAATCACGAATGAATCCTTAATTTGTGCCTGACGACTTTCTTTCCATGATATCATACTTCATTTTGTTATAATATAAAGTTTGATTTAAACTTGTACTCTCTTGGTACTCATAAGTTTACCAAAAATGTTAGGCCATTTTTTTTTTATCTACGAATATAATTTTCTTTGGTTTTTCTACATATTTTTTAACATTTTTTTCACTGTTGCAACGGTCATGATTTTCTTTTTTATTTCAAATCAAATCAATTAATTGTGAGTATTATAGAATATTAGCTCTCTGCTAGGCTGTTATTTTTTTAATTTTTTCTTTTTTTTTTGATTAAGATACATTACTTTTAAGATAGTACTTTCATTAATTTCCGTCCATTCAATCAAACGTCATCCCAACTATGAAACAATTTACATTTGTTTTGTAATATAAAGCTTACCCTTACAGTTATTGTATAAATTACTTTCATTTACTTCGATAACAATTGCATTAGGCGTGCTACACACTTGTTCACTTCGAGACATTCGATACGGCAGCATATTATGTTGAACCAGTAAAGGCGACTCGAAACTATTACAACACATTATTATAGCTTTTAGCAGATCGGCACACGTCATTCCTTACCTACCTTCGCTGAATTGGTATGTTGCTGACTTGATTACCGCCAGGCTCGACTTATGTACACGCTGTATACGTGAAGCTAAGCATCGTCTATCGGTTTTGCCGACCCGAACCAGTGACTAGCACGCCGTACATATCATATTAATAGTCTTATTCACTGAGTGACCCTAGGCCCAAGCATTCGAAAGGCATCATTCAATCTCTTTTCAAATCACACATCAACTGACGTGATTGCTTTTACATAAATTTAAACAAAGATAATGAATAAGGCTTTCAAAAACTGGGCGTATAGTTCCGACAAGTTTATTTGGCCCGGTGACTGCATCACTATCAGTGAACAATAAATTAGTTTTTATCTCTTTTTTCTCATTACAATAGGGTAGACAACACACCAATCAATTGAGATATTTTTTAAGAGCTGTCAAAACGCGGTTCTCTCATAGATTTTGTGTTGGAAATAGCCAACTGTGACGTCACTGTTTATTCAACTCAATGATTTATTTATTGATTTCAAAGCAACTAAAAATCTAATTTGGCAATTAATTGAAAATAAATCGGGTTTACACTTTACAGGCCCACAATAAAGTGTTTTTTTTTAGAGATAGGAGTCTGGGAATGATTGTTGTAAGGTGTCATCTACACTATTTCACCGGGTTAGATAAGTTTGTGGCTCTATTAATACAAGGTTTAAGCAAGTATCATACGTTGATGATGAAGATGAGGCCGGCGTGCATGGCGAGCGCTAGCTTGTGGTGCTGCTTGAAGGTGGGACAGAACTGCATGGCCGCCACGTCCGACAGCGGGAACCGCTCGGGGTACACGTCGCGAGGCGTCGCTGATAACTTCTGCTGTGTTGTCTGCTGGCAAAAAGTACATTCTTATTTCTCAAACTGCAGTAATAATGGTATTAATTTGGCTATATTAGAAAAGCCCCCAAAATTTCTGGGAATATGGCGTTAGACTATAAAACGACGAAGACGTGTGTTATCAACCTGTTTTACTCTGAGCCCACATTCCCACAAATTTTAATATCCGTCTTTATTTTCTTCACTATCCAGTTTTAAGATTTTGCGCGAGTTTTGGTCAAGGTTTATTACAAAGATTTACGTGCTACCAGAAAGCTTTGATTGATGGTGACTGAAACTGTAAAACGAATGGCGCTAGCATAGTACGTTCCAAGCATCGCTTAGTTCATAGCTATAGCCGTTCTTTTCTCGCACTGCCTTTTAGTAAAAGATAGCAATAGTTTAAATTAAGTTTCGATTGTGCACAACAGAATCGACACCATTGGTTGATAAGTCTGTTGATGTCATTTCATATTTCAAAATAGCTTGACGTTATTGGTCTGATTGGGTCTAATCTATGGTCACGCCATCTACAGTGAGCTTTGGCAGGTCTTCCCCATTACGCAACATTATTTCGGTTTTTTTTTATCTTTCGCCCATTTCACTCAGACTTTTACGTCAGACGGATTGTTTGGCTAAAACCCAAATGGAATATTAAATAACAACTTTCTGTTTGTATAAATGTACCGAATGAACTAGAGAAAAAACTTTTTAGCATTCACTTTCATCAAATTCTGGGGATTTTTAAACTTTAACGTTATTGACAAGTCAATCAGTGAAGTAAAATAAAAAGTTGGCAAAGATGAGGAAATATTTTAGGCCAATTGGGCTAACGACTAATGAATTACAGTTAAATCACACTACATTACAATTTGCTACCCGCAAAATACGCATTATTTTGTTTTAAAATTCAGTCTCATTGCAATTGTTATTGTTATTACCAAAGACACAAGTACGTCAACAGTGATAAAATATCTAGGGTAGTAACCGGATATTTTGTTAATTTTAATCTGGCTGACCGTATTTTGCCACCGTAAGCAAACAGGCGCGTCTAGTCTATAGATGTCGCGATTTAGCATGGCAATAGCGGTCATCGACCTTTCCCTAATATCTCTATGCATGAACCAAAACAATAATCTATGTATTGTATTTCGATGCTGTACACAGCTTTATTTTCTTCGATTTTTTCCAACCACAACGAATCAAGTCAAGCTCATTTTTAGGGTTCCGTAACCAAAGGGTAAAAACGGGACCCTATCCCTCCACTGTCCGTCTGTCTGTCACCAGGCTGTATCTCATAAACCGTGATAGCTAGACAGTTGAAATTCACAGATGATGTATTTTTGTTGCCGCTATAACAACAAATACTAAACACAGAATAAAATAAATATTTAAGGGGGGCTCCCATACAACAAACGTGTTTTTTTTGCCGTTTTGTCTGATGTTGTATAGATATTAGATATTGGTACGGAACCCTACGTGCGCGAGTCCAACTCGCACTTGGCCGATTTTTCTTTATCTCCTCTCCCCAGATGCGACCCTTTTACGCACGGGTACAGTATTATCCATTTAGATTAAGTACGTAAAGTGCGCCTTACCCGATCCTTGGCAGTGATGTGCTTGAACTCGACGCCGTACTTCTTAACCGCGTCGCTGTACGTGATTGGTTCCACGATCATGGTCAGCTCGTCATTCTGCCGCTTACGTTTGGCTCCGAGAGGAATCATCATGATTCTTCCTATGACCTGTTTTATAACAAAATGTTTAGCACTCCCACTTTATGCTACAAAAAATATCAAATCAAGATTATTTGACACTTTGTTTACATGCTTCTAAAATGTAATCAAATTAGCGTAGTTGAATGACTTTATTAAAGATTTGGGTTGATCAGCTGTTTCCGGCATGTCGTGTGAATCTAGGCTAGTGGCTTTTTAACCGCATGTATCCATGCATATAGTTGCTGCCAGTTAAGATGCCAATAGCGGTCATTGACTCACCTACATTTATTAAAGTTCTTAATTTTAAAAACCAAAAATAAGCCTGTTTAAATCTCCATCTATCGTGATCCTCGCCATTTTTTTCAAATGAAAAATTTCATTGTTCATTGTTTTGGTTCGTACGAAGAGATATTAGGGGAAAGGCAATGACCGCTACTGTCATCTTAACTGGCAGCGACTATAGTTATGTACTTTTGTAGATATCGATCGCCGTAATGTTGTTCCTGGAAAGCGCAGTGTACAACAGGCCCAGCAGGACCCTAATTATCCTAAAAGGAACGGATTGCCGTTTTAAGGTCCATTCGCTTTCCGCATCCGGTCTATACAGATTACTGTGACCGGATGCCGAAGGCGAAAATGGTGCAGTGGATTACAGTAGGCTAAGTTGACTGAATCTCGAGCTTACGTTTTTCGAAATACAGATGATATGGGGTCGAAAGTTATTAAATTAGTTCTGCGCAGAGCTATAACACTGTCACTGGTAATAAATTTATAAGTAGTATCCACATGAGGATTTCTACTTTGGTAATTTTCATCAAACAGTTTTTATTAAAATATAGTGAGAAAAAATATTGTAAACCAGCATAATTTAAGGAAAAAAGAATGTAGTACCAGCTTGTGCAGGTCGGGGAAAGCGGGGTGCACGCGCAGCAGCTTGAGCAGCGGCGGCGCGGCCACCGCCACGCGCGCGCACCACGCGCAGCCCGCCGCGCCGCACGACCCGCCCACGCGCCGCCCGCCGCCCCACCACTCCAGCTCGTTCACAGACTGGCTCACTACGCACGGGGACACAAAAACTACTCTTAAAGAAGCCGAAAAGCACTCGTTCTCCCCGTCATTACGATTTTTTTTTCTTTCTAACTAGACCATACCTGGAAACCTTCTAGTTCCAAAGATATTGGGGGTCAAAGATAAAACTTTTTCACAAGTTTAAAAAAAATACTAGTTTTATTTATCTAATTAACGAAAAACAAACAGTAGCACAATAAAAATTCGTAACAATAATTTAAAGATTAAATTTTAAAACATTATTATGCTACCCACAACATTCTCCACAGATTACAATTTGAAGTATTTAAAAACTAGCTAGTAACAACACAAATACAATACATAAACATCGGTCATTGTCCTGGCACTAATATCTAAGATTTTTAAATGTATGTGATTATACATTTAAAAGAAAAAGACAATTTAAATTTGTGTGCTTATTTAACATTAGGTACTTTATTAAATATCTAATTATACAGTTTTTAGTTTAATTTATTTTAATAGATTTGTAAATAATGTACAGTCGTGGTCTTTTCCGCCTGATCAGTTAAAAAAATCTTTTTCATCCCATCTATTCGAAAAGGACGACTTGGTTCGCCTTTAAGTGCACCCAAAGGTGGTGTTTTCTATAAGAAACTTTTAGCGGGCAGTAATGAGTTTTTAATCCTCTTTATAGATGTTCCAAATTCAAAAAGTGCGCCGCAATAGTAGATTGTATGACAAGGGAGCAAAATAGTATTTTTACGGCGAGGGCGCTATTTTGATTCCAGAGCGAAGCGAAGGATTCTAGAATAGAATCCCGAGCATAGCGAGGGATTCTAAAATAGAATCCTGAGCGTAGCGAGGGATTCAAAGTACATCGCCTGAGGGAAAAATATGTTTGCTCTCGAGTCTTAAACTCTACTTTTCATCTCGTTCTATGAGAAAATAAATAAGAGACACTTTTAAGTAATTAATGAATAAGTTTAATTAAAAAAATGACATGAATGTAAAAAAGGTCTATTACAAATTTATATTTATATCTAATAGATATAAATATAAATGGCACTGGCAAAATTTTGAAAATTTATTGTCACAGTGTGTATTTTGTTTGGGATTGATATAGTTGTGGATTTATTTATACATTTTTTGTTTTTTAATTACTCTTTCTTTGTTCTAATATGAAAAGTTTACTTGAAATTTGTAGCGTTTTTTGATGATGCATCAATTCTTTTCTAAACTGTGGAAATAGAAAAACAAAACTAGTTATGCTTTAAGCTTCTTCTCCATTCACCGAATATACCCATTTTTTTTGGAAAGTGATAAAAAAGTCATCCAGTATTTTGAGTGTTTGTAATCTCAGTATCTGGCTGGTGCTCAAGAAAAGGTTCCTTTGATGTAGAAGAGCGCGGTGACAACGGCATGGGCGAACTATCTGCAACTCTTAATTTAATATTTTCTACAATGCGCGTGCTGACCCCCGCACCATACAACAAACACTTACAGCCAGTAATTTATACAATTTTCGTTCGATTTCAATGAACGATTCATGTTCCAAATTCAAATCTCATTACTGCCCGCTAAAAAGTCTAGTGGAGAAAAGAGCTACTTTGCTCCCGCTAAACGGGGAACAAAACGACACTTTTCGAATAGAAGGGATGAAATAGTAGATTGTATGACAAGGGAGCAAAATAGTATTTTTACGGCGAGGGCGCTATTTTGATTCCAGAGCGAAGCGAAGGATTCTAGAATAGAATCCCGAGCATAGCGAGGGATTCTAAAATAGAATCCTGAGCGTAGCGAGGGATTCAAAGTACATCGCCTGAGGGAAAAATATGTTTGCTCTCGAGTCATATACTCTACTTTTCATCTCGTTCTATGAGAAAATAAATAAGAGACACTTTTAAGTAATTAATGAATAAGTTTAATTAAAAAAATGACATGAATGTAAAAAAGGTCAATTAGAAATTTATATCTAATAGATATAAATATAAATGGCACTGGCAAAATTTTGAAAATTTATTGTCACTGTGTGTATTTTGTTTGGGATTGATATAGTTGTGGATTTATTTATACATTTTTTGTTTTTTAATTACTCTTTCTTTGTTCTAATATGAAAAGTTTACTTGAAATTTGTAGCGTTTTTTGATGATGGATCAATTCTTTTCTAAACTGTGGAAATAGAAAAACAAAACTAGTTATGCTTTAAGCTTCTACTCCATTCACCGAATATACCCATTTTTTTTGGAAAGTGATAAAAAAGTCATCCGGTATTTTGAGTGTTTGTAATCTCAGTATCTGGCTGGTGCTCAGGAAAAGGTTCCTTAGATGTAGAAGAGCGCGGTGAGAACGGCATGGGCGAACTATCTGCAACTCTTAATTTAATATTTTCTACAATGCGCGTGCTGACCCCCGCACCGTACAGCAAACACTTACAGCCAGTCATTTATACAATTTTCGTTCGATTTCAATGAACGATTCATGTTCCAAATTCAAATCTCATTACTGCCCGCTAAAAAGTTTAGTGCAGAAAAGAGCTACTTTGCTCCCGCTAAACGGGGAACAAAACGACACTTTTCGAATAGAAGGGATGAAAAGATAATTGCGGCGCACTTTTAGAATTTGGAACATCTTAGTGTTCAGCGCCGAAAGAAATCGAACGCAAATATTGTTTGAATAAAGACTGGCTGGTACGACGGCCCAGTCGCGCCGCCGGCCGCCGCGCTGACTGAATAAAAAAAGAAATCAAATTAAAAACGCGCGAACTACAGACCGCGGTTTCGTCAATTTTCATGAATTGTTAGAAATTCATGGTTTTGTTTTGAAAAATGAGTTCTTCAAGTGACAGTGAATAAAAAACACAATAAAGTGAAAAATAACTTTAGATCTTCAGAAGTCGGTGACCTTTGTTTGAATTATTTAGTTTTTTTTTTGTCACCGACTTCTGAAGCTAAAGTTATTTTTAACGTTTTTGTGTTTTGTGAAGTCGGTTTTATTTTTTGCAAAAAAGTTTTTTTATTTTTCCATTTTTAGTTGTAATATCCTATCCAAATATTAGATATGCATTTATTTTACATTTTGAAATTAGACCACACGACTGAAGTAAAAATGTTCATAAAATGAAAACTACTGGGCCAAACTATATTAAGCCTATTAGGAAAGCGTCAACTTTGGCACGCAAAATAATAATAACTCTCGTTTGACGTGCGTCGTCAGTGCGCTCGGCCAATAGGTATCTTTTCATTCATTATTTCTGTACATTGAATGGAACTCATTGTTGTATGTCTCAACTAAACGATGAAGTTGTGAACGCGAGCCAGCGTTGGATTTACAGAGGCTAGTAGCAAATAGCTGTCGAGTGCGTATCTCACGTACATGAACTGTTCGAGGAAACAGGTAACACAGACTCCTTACTAAGTCCGGACAGTCAAAATGATTACGGCAACCATTGTAAAGAGTCATAACTTCCAGAAGTTTCCGTCTTGACTGTAAGGTCAGAAGATTTTAAGGTTATAACTTTACGATAACCTTTTCACCGCCATGGACTTCAATAGAATTTCCAGATTTTCGTGCCACCAGCGCCACGACTTCATTAGAAGCTCTTCATTTTAACTATGTTATAAAAATATTTAACAAGTTTTTTTCATTTTATTTTTTAAAATAGCACTGTCTAATACCCTGTTTTGTATTTTTCCACACAAAAGAAGCCCTTATTTGTCTTAAAATTGGCAAAAACAAAAACCCGGAATATTTTAAATGTCCCCAGAACGCCAAGGACTTTATTTATAGTCGGCCAGTGATGTGACGCAAAAGTTATCATTGTTTGATTTCACCTGTTGAAATATTTATAAATACTATTATCGAAAACAATTAAAGGTCAGTAAAATATGAACTTAATTAACTACTTTTATAACCAAGAGAAAATAGACTAATCTCGACCTTCAGATGGGCGCCAACTCGGAATTAAATAGTTGTTAGAAATCCTTGTCGATAATTATATTCCCATCTCTACAAAACAATTGGTTGTCATGTATAAGCAGAGTTGTCACCCGTCCCGATTTTGCTGGGACAGTCCCGATTTCGAAGACATTGTCCCGCGTCCCGACGGCCTATCGATTTTGTCCCGATTTTGACAATATGCGATGGACAGGCTCAATCAATTCATTCACGGGTACCCAACCCAGTCACACCACGCGCCACCGCGTCATCTACCGCGCGCCTCATGTACCGCGTCCAAGTATTTAAAGTCGCAAAGTAGCAGAAGTTGAACGCATTATTTAGTGTTGTATCTCGTGCTTTGAGCATACCTCCTTCAAATGCGTATGTTGAGCGCGTATTTTCACAAATGACCATGAAATGGTCTATTATCAGAAATCGTTGCTCGGTAGATTTGATAAAAGCAGAATTGCTAATTTCTTTGAATATGCACATGTCTTGTTCAGACTTCATAAATAAATACAAAAATGATATAGATTTACTAATAGCGGCTCGTAACAATAAGAAATACACATGGAAAAAATAATTATATAAAATAAATACAAATATAAACACAAAATAAAGTTTTATTTTCCTTTGACTGTCTCATGGGTAATTTTTTTTTCACCAAACTCCGAACGTCTCTTATGGATGCCCGATCGTCCCGTTTTTTTTTCCCCTAAAGGTGGCAACCCTGTCTATAAGTCTATGATTGTCAGTGCCCGGGCGCCACGGACTATTACAGAAGTCGTTCTGTGACGTCATAAACGTACAGCCGTCAATGTCACTTTGGCATAGTGTAGTCTGCAGGTACTAATCGGATTCTTTCACTCTCTTTTAACAAAAGTTACTATTATACTTTACTAATAGTAATAAGCTAACAAATAGGTAGTGAAATGAATGAAGAACTAGATTCGGATCAACTTCTAAACATTTTGCAAGGTGGAATCGGACTCGGAGTATTTTGTGGAGAACGTTGAACTAGAAGATGATTCTGAGGTATGTCCAACTAGATAATAATAATAACGTTTATTCATCAAAAAGTAAGAATTTATTATGTGAAATGTTTGGTAAACCACAAACTAAGCGTTGCACGTCGTTGTAGGTATCTTGTGGCTTTGGAATGCGAATTTAACAAAGTTGAAATGGTTATTGAAGTAGTTAAAAAAAACACTGGAGTAGAAAAAAATAATAGAAAGACCATAGGCCGCATCCCTAATTAGAATTGAATTTAACATGCTCTGAGCGCCAAGGACTTTAAATGAAGTCAAAGAATGACGTCATGAAACAAACAGAGATGTCCCTCATTTCCTAAAGCTCTAATTGAGTTATGTATTTGTTCCTTTGATACTTATAATTTATACAGTTTTTTCCTACTAGGGATATTTTGAAACGATTGTTTCGTTTCAAAATATCCCTAGTAATATTTTATATATATATATACATGGAAATATTTTATCTGTTTTGATTTATATCCGAAAAATTATAATTAAAACTTAACGCGTATAAATCTCATTCATCGATATGACGATACCCTCATCACTACTGTTTACTATATATCGCAACATCAGAAGCATAAGGTCGGATGTACAAAACCGTCTGTACTGTACATCCGACCTTATGCTTTTGATTTCGAGTTAATTGCGCCGTTGGCGAGGCATCTCGTTCTGTGTACGGTGGCGGTGAAAAGCTTAAATACCTCCGCGACCCCCGTATTATTCAATGCATCCATCGACACAATGTTTTGAGTGCGTTACATTGAGTCGTACCGTAAAACGTGAAAAAAAAACGATTCCCAGTAATATTTTTTACGTTGTTACTTAGTTTGATATACAGAATGCTTGGTTAACGGCCTCGTGAAAGGTCCGTTTACACCCATATAGGTCATATTACTTTTATCATCAACCAAATTATTCCACTCGATCAAGTTGATCAACTTCAACTAAATCAATCACCAAGTCATCCTGTATAATCAAATGTACGGTCGAACAAGCTATTTGGTTTACAGTCTTACCAACAAATTACACTGTAAAATGTAAACCAAATAGCGTGTTCGACCGTACATGCAAATAGCATGGTATAAGAAGATTCATCGTCAAGTCGAAATCAATTATCTCGAAACAAAGAGAGAA
Organism: Xestia xanthographa; assembly: GCA_905147715.2. Lineage (NCBI taxonomy): Eukaryota > Metazoa > Arthropoda > Insecta > Lepidoptera > Noctuidae > Xestia > Xestia xanthographa. The sequence goes on along the minus strand of LR990655.1, from coordinate 18,087,657 downwards.
AGAGGGTGAGAAATCTGAAACGACATTGAGAGTAACCTAAATCTCTCAAAAACTAATCGGTTTCTAAGCCTTCATAGACCCGAGTCTACGGGTGAGCGCGTTATCGCTCGTTGAATGGATCCAACTTTTTGTGCTCTATCTATCATGGGGTTTAGGTTTCCGCACTTAGTCCTTGAAGTGGACCATTGTGCATGAGCCATGGTGGCTGATTACTGGCTGGATTCAGAAGCAGATCAAACTTCCCGGTCTCCTCAGGGGCATCCGCAAGGGATCTTGGTGTCCCCGGGGTCTCCTCGCGAATCTTGGTAACGCCTGTGCATTGAAGGAGCACATGCGCCAGCGTTTCCTCCGCCTCCAATCCTCCATGCAGTTCTTCTCTTCTTCTTTTTTTGGTAAATTAGATTACTCACCTAAACAATCATCCCCAGCTAATAGTGCAGCAGGCCAGTGCGGCGGGAACAGCACCTTAGCCGCGGCCACGTGCGACTGCAGCGGGCCTGCGCCCGCGCCGCCCGCGCTGCCCACGCACACCACGCCGCCCGCGCGCGCACTGACGCCTGCGCCGCTCGGGTACATGTCCACGTCTGGTCATAAACAAAAATGTTAGAGACTAGTAACATCGCGAAAACTCGCGCGGGTGCACGGAGCAGGTGCTCGCTCTCAAAACATCCTTAGAAAACCGTCATACGCACCCAATACAGACGCGCGAGAGTGCAAACGCGCCTGCACCCGCGCGTGTTTTAAGGAAGACCCTTTGGAAAAAGTACAGTCCTCCTTCACAGTTGCTTTGACCTGATTTAGTTGTGACCGGGTCTTTCAAAGCAAATTCAGACTGGCCAGTCATATAATGGCACACACAAGGAAATAGTTTTAAAGGGTCGTCGTTACCGAAATCGGTAAGGAGGACTTTATTTTGACCTATAACAGCAGCAACCTTATTGTTATGAGAATAAAGATCACTCTAGTTTTTATAGACTTATGTTAGTGGCAACAACCCAAAAAGAACCTGATAGGCGAGAATAACATCACCAATATTTTGATACATATGCGTAATTGAGGTTAAATAACTTTGAAACAACTATACTGGATACTCAGGAGTACCAGCAAGAACCATAGGCGAATGTGGTTCAGTGCATTAAATTTGTGTTCTAAATTTGAATGTTACGAACAGCGCCTCCGTGAAGCATAACCATATCATATCCCAAAGGTATAAAACGGGGTGTTGTTCAGAGACGATTTTTATATGGTTCCCGCTCACGCATAATCTAAACGACCTTATACTGAAACTCATTTCCAGCGTTCAAGAACCTATGATGAAAAATTTACCCAATGCAAAACCAGAGGACCCGAGGGATACAAAACTGGAGATAACCTGTATGCACTTAAATGATGACGACTTCAACATGCTCACTTTTTGGCAAGACAGGCCCACCCACTGTTAGCCTCAAATCAATCCATGACTCTTACAAACATACCTTTTTTTAATGTAAAACCAGTACCAGTGCCAAGTAATTACAATGAACGAGTACTGAAGTGAAAATTATCGATTACGGAATCGACCATAACGAGCCATAAGTCTCGGAATGCAGTCGTTACAGTGTGGCGTAAAATTCACAGACATAAAACTTTATTTGTGACGTGGATTGTTCAGTACGTGCCAAAGTTCTACTTACCCTCGACACAGGAATTTTGTACGCGTTCGTCGTGATAAGGATAGAACACTGTTCGATCGTTTTCTGTGGTCCTTAGTAATGGGGATTCTCCATTTAAATCATAGTAGGCCGTGGTGCCGTCCGCGTAGCCGACTACTACGTGAGAATGGCCTTTTTGCTGAAATAATTTTGATCTTATTATATTTGAAATGAGGGATTATCTTTTTAGCTCTTCCCTAGTCGTTGGATAGATGGCGCTGAACTTGGTAAGTTACTGCAAGGAACGGAACGTAAAAAAAAATATTTTAACGAAGCGCGAGAAAATTTGGTTATATTCGGAAGCTTAAGCAAACGAAAGTGTCAGTCAACGAGCGTATGTGACGTGACACGTTTTTTTTTTCCAAGCGTTGTGGCTTTGGCACCAAGTAACGTAGTCAGTTCAACGCCATCTACAGAGTTCTTGGAAATATGTTTTTTTAATACCTCAAAAAAAACCTCTCGTTGTGTCAAGTCAAATATTCATTCATCATCATACTGTAAAGCCATCGTTTGGGAATAAAAATAGCGAGTGTCTTCAGCTTATAGCCATAGGTCAATAAACAACTAAATAAAGATACAAAATATAGTTTACTCACCACAGACCACTTGATGGCAGTAGCCTGATAAACTTTTCTGTTCTCGTTACTTGTCAACCTTAGCTCCACAACTGGTTTCAGTTTATAAAATGGTTTTTCCCTGCAAACAAAATTCAACTTTAGCTTAAAATATTCAAAACATCATCATCATCATCAGCCTATTAATGTTCCCACTGCTGGGACACAGGCCTCCTCTCTATGAGAGGGAAAGGGCTATATATCCACCACGCGAGCCCAGTGCGGGTTGGTAGATGTCACATGTCTTCGAATTTTTTGGTTCTAGGACATGCCGGTTTCCTCACGATGTTTTCCTTCACCGTTTTGAGAGCAAAATATTCAAAGAATTAAAATTATAACAAGGTATAAAAAAATCTTTACTTTTCTGGTAGAGATGAAGGGTAAGGTACTACGAAGATATAAGCCAGTCCGTTGGAACAGGCTGCAGCCATCAAGCCCAGTCTGTGTATTTTTCCTGGTGAAGGCTCGAGGGTGAATGCATCCCTCGCTCCAGATGGACACCAGTCTATAGCCCACACGGTACCGAAGTCGTGCGCTATTCCCAGCGCGAACTTTGGCGTAGTCCTGGAATAGGTAATATGCATGTATTTTTTTCTTCACTTAAATCAATAAAATACAGCTTTATCAGGGCAACCCACGAAAAGTATTCAAAGTTAAGTTCAACTACTGCTTGTCGCTCAAAAATAATATTAAACTTCTGCAATTTTCTACGACAGTTCAAACGTCCGTGACTGTCGCGGCTATGATGTGATGTCATTTACCTTAATCTGCCTTGTTTAAATCTAATTTTTTGGCCTTAATAAAGTAATTTTACTAATTGTATGTGCTTTATTCAAGCAAAAATTGCGATAACGATATTATTATAAAATCTTAGTGAAACTAACTACTTTTCAAATAAAAGTGTTTTTTTTTACACATAGACTTTGACATCACTTTGAGAGTGAGTTCCGTTACACCAAAAACATCACTACATATTATAAAAAAATTAAAGAAAAACAAAAAACCCGACTGCGTAAAAACTAATTTAAAAAAATACGTGAAAGAATTAACTTAAATAAAAACTAAAAAGAAATAAACAAGTCCAGTAGTTTAGAATTCTGTTAAGTAATACTAAATAACTACACAATTGAAATAGTTTTATAATCGATACACACATAAAACAAATCATAAATTCTAATGCAGAACAGAACGACTCACAGTCGGGGCCCATTTAAATTTTACCAATCAAATCTTCCCAAGGCGCCCCGACTGTGAGTCGTTCTGTTCTGCATTAGAATTTATGATTTGTTTTATGTGTGTATCGATTATAAAACTATTTCAATTGTGTAGTTATTTAGTATTACTTAACAGAATTCTAAACTACTGGACTTGTTTATTTCTTTTTAGTTTTTATTTAAGTTAATTCTTTCACGTATTTTTTTAAATTAGTTTTTACGCAGTCGGGTTTTTTGTTTTTCTTTAAATTATTATTTTTTATTTTATACTTTTTAGTTACGATTCATTGACTTCGTTATAAGATGGTAAATTTCGCAATCTAGTCATTTTATTGAGGGAGTTAATATCGTGGGGATTATTAAGTAACTTGCGGTGGTCTAAACTACTGATGATTAGTCCCTCTAGAGACCTAACTCATGAGAATAATTGAGAAACAACTTTAAATCGTTATATATCCTAAACTATTATTTATAATGAAAAATGATAAAAGGAACCTAAACATGATTTTAAAATACCTATTCAACGACACCCCATTTGACATAGTTCATCAACTTTTTTTTTTTTTCATTTTGACAATATGGCGTCTGGTTGTCGCTGCGGTGAATTTTGATTACTGTTATGTCTTTAGTGACACTCGCAAGGTTAAGACGAATCGATTGACGTAAGAATTATCAAAATCGGCCTACGCATTTGGTCTCTAGAACGCCACATAGAAACAAACATACATACATACATACATAGACTGATAAACACATTACCCTCCTTTGCGTCGCGCAGTCGGGTAACAAAGTCCCCCGCCGCGTGTCTGTCCCTATGTATGCTTAGATTTTTAAAACTACGCAACGGATTTTGATGCGGGTTTTTTTAACAGATAGAGTGATTCAAGAGGAAGGTTTTAGTAAATAATTTGTATGCGGGCGAAGCAGCTGGCATCAGCTAGTGCTACATAAAACAATAAATTGTAAAATAAACGATGTTTTAGAAACTTAAAAAAAGTGTACCACAATGTTTTTATGTGCCAATACAAGGCATTTTTAATAAATAAAAAGAGTTTTGCATTTCTTGCATATTCCCTATTAACAAATTTATTACTACTTTACGGTGCAAGTTAGCAAATACCCAGTAGTATGAGATAATAGGTAAAATAAAACAGTTGGAAAAGCTTGCAACACAAAGCGAAGTCGCTGCTTGTACTGTGGCTAGTTTAAAAGTAAACAAATAAAGAGAATATAAGACGACAGCTTCACAATGATTTAGGGAATGAACAAATTTATCAACGTCAGTAAGAATAGAATAGAATGAGCTTCATGTCCTTGAAATAAAAGCGAAAATGACGTCATTCGCCTCGTTTCTCTCTCTGGTGTGAAGATTTTGATTTCTCTTGGTCACCTCGTAGTATTTACAAACTACAATAGGGCCAATTTAATAGATCACATTTGACATCTGTCAGTTAAGTCTAGTACTGTCAGCAAAGTTACCTTCTTTTGTCATTATTACAATAAATATGTAATCGTAATTGAAAAAGGTTAAGCAATTGTGCAGTTGTAACTTCAAAAAAAAAATTATGCCAGCCGTTACAAGGATACGTTATTGTATTTTGATGAAGTGTCAAATATGATCTATTCAATTAGCCCTACTGTAAGCGTTTATTTCAAACAGACCCGTGACACGCACTTTTAAATAGTCAAACCTATGTACAGTTCCGCTACAGGTTTAATAACTGTGAATGGACTGTATTTGCCCATTCCTAAGTGTAGATCTCAGGGAGAACAATGGGTAAGAATCTCCATATTATAAATAACTTCATCCATACAGATGTCAAGTCCGCATAAAATAAAAATCATCATCATCAGTGTAGCCTTTTCCCAACTATGTTGGGGTCGGCTTCCAGTCTAACCGGATGTAGCTTAATTAATACCAGTATTTTACAAGGAGCGACTGCCTATCTGACCTCCACAACCTAGTTAGTACTGGGTAACACGATAACCCTTGGGAAGACTGGTTGTCAGACTTTTTATAGTTGCTGCTAGTTAAGATCGTAATAGCGGTCATTGTCCTTTCCCTAATATCTCTTCGTACGAACCAAAACAAATGAACCATGTATCTTGGATTTTCGTTAGAAAAAATGTTGAAGATCACGATAGATGACGTTTCAAGACTTGAACAAGCTTATTTTTGGATTTCAAAGTTAAGAGCTTTAGTAAATATAGGCGGGTCAATGACCGCTATTGCGATCTTAATTGGCAGCAACTATAGGCCACTGACTACTTGTAACAACTGTCAAAGATAAATTTAATGAGTGATTTTCTTTTTACACTCTTCCCTAGTCGCTGGATAGATGGCGCTGAACTTAGTAAGTTACTGCAAGGAACGAAACGTAATAAACTTATTTTAACAAAGCGCGAGAAAACTAGGTTATATTCGGAAGCTTAAGCAAACGAAAGTGTCAGTCAACGGGCGTATGTGACGTGACGCAATGTTTTTTTTCTTCCAAGCGTTTTGGCTTTGGCACCAAGTAACGTAGTCTGTTCAACGCCATCTACAAAGTGTAAGGTAGATAGATAAATAAGTGATATTGTGAGGTGTCGGTAGATCTGAATAAAGTTAGTTAGACTCCAACCATAGTTTCATTACGTTGCACTGGCGACGAGTCCGGCGTAAAATATATTTTTACGTAGAATCTACGCGTACTGTGCCCCAAATATTGTTTAATATCGATCGTTGTGTGGTGTTGTTGCGATAATAAAATATTTTCGCAATGCCAATCGGAAAAATCGAACCATTTGATTTAACTTCCAAGCAATGGCCGGCGTACGTACGACGTGTCAATCAGTTCATAAAACTTAATGAGATCAAACCGGAATTGAAAGTGTCGATGTTAATAACAGTGGTCGGCGATGCAACTTATAGTTTGATGTGTGACTTATGCGCACCAGCTAATCCGGAGGATAAAACATTTGAACAGCTAATTGAATTAGTGCGAGCTCACCTCGAGCCACAACGCTCGGATATTGCCGAACGCCATATTTTTCGTCAAAGGAGACAACTACCAGGCGAATCGTTGACCGCATACTTGCAGAGTTTAAAGCATCTCGCGGTCACTTGTAACTTTGGCAACCGACTAGAGGAGGATCTCAGAGATCAATTTGTATCGGGGCTTGCGAGTGAAGTGATGAGATCTAGAATTTTCGCTGAGAGGTCGATCGACTACAAGAAAGCGGTGGAGCTAGCTCTGGCTCTGGAGGCGGCGGACCGACACGCCGAGATGAGCGGCGGCGGCGGACCGGCTGCGACGGGGAGCGCGGGCGCTGGCAGCGGCGCGGGCGCGAGCGCGGGCGGCAGCGAGGCGGGCGAGGGCCTGCACGCGGTGCGCGCCCGGCCGAGCGCGAGCGGCGCGCGCCAACAGCGCGCGGGGGGGCCCGCGACGCCCACAGGCGCAGGCGGCAGCGGAGCCCGCGGAGGCACGGCATGTTGGCGGTGCGGTAAAGGTCATCCGGCTAACAGGTGCCGTTTCACGAATTACAATTGCGATAATTGTAATCAACGCGGCCATTTACGAGTGATGTGTGAGAAAGTGCGTAATCGTAAAAGTGTTGATTCTCAACGTCAAAATTTTGTTGATGAAGATTCCGAAGACGATGACTTTTTCAACATGGTGGTATCCTCAACTCAAGGTAACCAACCCTATTTTATAAATGTGCAGGTGGATTCTGAAATGTTAGAGTGTGAGATTGATACCGGTAGCCGTATTTCTGCAATTAATGACAGTTGTTATGAGTTGTTATTTAGTGACAGATCCTTGCAAACCGATAATTTGATTTTGCGCAGTTATTCAGGCTCGAAGATCGAACCACTCGGATATATTGTAGTTAATATTAAATTTAATAATGTAATGGCTACTAATGTTCGATTGTATGTAATAAAAGGCGGCAGTAGGCCGTTACTAGGTCGAGACTGGCTTGCTGCTTTAAATGTAACACAAATAAACATTAATAAATTAATTGAAGAGGATAAATTAATCGGTCAATTAGTTAAAGAATTTCCTGAAGTGTTTACAAAGCAGCTAGGCACTTGTAAGAAATCGTTACGGTTACAGCTCGTAGACAGCAGCGGTGTATACGTGCGCGCGCGGCCCGTGCCGCTAGCGCTGCGGGCGCAGGTTGAGCGCGAGCTGGAGCGTCTCCAGCAGGACGGCTCCATATACCGCGTCGAGCACTCAGATTTTGGGACCCCTATAGTGCCTGTAGTTAAAAGTAATGGGGAACTCAGGATTTGTGGTGACTATAAAATCACCATTAATCCCAAGTTAAAACGAGATTTTTATCCACTTCCCCGTATAGAAGAGTTATTTGCGAACTTAAGTAACGGGGAGGAATTTACTAAAGTTGATTTACGACATGCTTACGAACAGGTGCTTTTAGATCCGGAATCACAAAAATTTACGGCGATTACAACACACGTAGGGACGTTTGCTTATAGGAGAACGCCGTATGGTTTATCTTGTGTACCAGAGCAATTTCAGAAAATTATGGAGGAGACACTACGCGGCATTCCGGGCACGGTAGTGTTTCTCGATGATATCTGCATAACGGGCAAAGATAGACACTCACACATGCGCAGTCTACGGGCTGTCCTCGAACGATTACGTCAGATGGGCCTCACTGTCAAGTTGGAAAAATGTACTTTTTTACAAAAAAGTGTAACTTATTTAGGGTTTATTATCGATAGGAGCGGGTTGCATCCCGACCCCGCTAAGCTCGACGCGATTGCCAAAATACCCACACCTACTGATGTGACACAGTTAAAAAGCTTTCTCGGGCTTTTAAACTACTACGGGAAATTTATCCCTAACTTAAGTTCATTGCTTCACCCGTTGCACTATCTTTTAGGTAAAGGTGTGAAGTGGAATTGGGATTCGCGTTGTGCACAAGCAATGGAGAAAGCAAAGAAGATTTTGTTAAGCGATAAGGTGTTGGCTCATTATGAGGAGGGGCGGCCGCTCGTGTTGTCGGTGGACAGCAGCGCGTACGGTGTGGGGGCGGTCCTAGCACATCGGTATGAAGATGGTAGCGAGCGGCCAGTCAGTTGCGCCTCGCGCACGCTAAATGGTGCGGAGCGCAACTATAGTCAGCTAGACAAAGAGGCTTTAGCAATTTATTTTGGCATTACAAAACACCATCAATATCTCTATGGTAGGCGGTTCACTTTGCGTTCTGATCACAAGCCCCTGACATATATTTTCCATGAAAAGAAGGGTATTCCGCAGACGGCAGCCAGTCGCCTGCAGCGCTGGGCCGCACGACTGGCGGGTTACGATTTTTCTATAGAATTTGTGAAGTCGGCGGATAATGGTCCGGCTGACAGTTTATCACGTTTGCCTTTGGCACATGAGCGGCAACCCACTTCTCACATAGATTATTTACATTATGTTGAAGAATCGTTACCTTTAGATTTTAATGATGTAGCTAAAGAGACTCAGCGGGACCCGCTGCTTTGTAAAGTGTTAGGTTACCAGTTGTTTGGGTGGCCATCATCGCCTAGTTGTGATGAAGAAAAGGTTTTTTTTGCTCGTAAGGAACATTTATTCACAGATCGTGGTTGTATTATTTATCAATATAGAGTGGTAATTCCACAAAAGTTACGACCAGATATTTTAAAAGAGATCCATAGTGGCCATTTAGGCATGAATAAAATGAAAAACATTGCTCGTAATTACGTTTACTGGCCCAATATTGATAGGGACATAGAGGACGCTTGTCGGGCTTGTGACGCGTGTAGGTCGGTGCGAGACGCGCCTAAGCGCGCTCCGCTACACCCATGGGAGTACCCGTTACACCCGTGGCAGCGCGTTCATGCTGATTTTTTTGATTGCGCGGGTAAACGATTTATAATTATAATAGATGCCCACTCAAAGTGGATAGAGACAGTGGTCATGGGAAGTACAACAGCTAGTGCCACTATTACCACTTTACGGTCCATTTTTGCACGGTTCGGTCTTCCATCACAACTAGTGACCGATAATGGTCCGCCATTCTTCTCGGAAGAATTCAAACAATATTGTCATAAAAATAGAATAAGACATTCAACATCGGCTCCGTACAGACCCCAAGGTAATGGCGAGGCAGAGAATGCCGTAAAAACAGTAAAGAAAGCGATTAAACGAGCTATTTTTCAAAAAGAGGATATGTTAGCAGCTTTATATCGCTTTTTATTCCAATATAGAAATTGTGAGCACGCCACTACAGGGGTGTCGCCGGCTGTCGCACTTTTCGGACGTCGCTTGCGCGGGCGCCTCGATGTGCTACGTCCGGACGGGGCGACCGTAGTAAGCGCCGCGCAGGACAGGCAGGTGACGGCCGCCGGCGGTTGTCACAAACCACTCGCGGTGGGCGACCATGTACTGGCGAGAGATTATTCCAAGAAAGGGGACAAGTGGGCGAAGGGTTACGTATCAGAGGTAACTGGCCCAGTTTCTTGTAAAATAAACATAGGGGAAGGGGTGGAATGGCGTAGACACCACGACCAACTTGTCCCACTTCGTGGACCAAGTCGCTATTCACTATCGCGTACAAGCACGCAGCCGATAGTGGAAGAAACCGAGGGGTCTGACGGTCAAGAGACACCAGCAGAAGCAAAGGCGTCTGGCGCGACGGGTATGTGTGCTGCGCAGGCAGTGTCGGAAGTAGTAGATTCCGGAGATGAGTTTAGGGACGCGTTTGATGGTAATGATTTCGGTCGGGTTCAGTCGAAACCTCAAACTCCTCCACCGCCGCCGCCAGACGCCTCCGCCCGAGCCAACGTCAACGTGTTATTATAATACATGCTTATCTTTTATTTGGTGTAGATTTAGTTATTGTTAAGTATATAATTATTTTTAACTGTATACTTTGGTTTATTGGGGGGATGTGTAAGGTAGATAGATAAATAAGTGATATTGTGAGGTGTCGGTAGATCTGAATAAAGTTAGTTAGACTCCAACCATAGTTTCATTACGTTGCACAAAGTTCTTGGAAACTTATGTTTTTTTAATACCTCAAAAAGAAAACCTCTCATTGACACAATAAATCCCATGTCCCGTACTCACGTGATCAAGTTCCCGCAGTCCCATATCTGCACGAGGGCGGCCCCGGCGTGTGTGTGGTCCCAGGCGCGGCGCGGCGCGTCGCATGCGGCGTGCGGCACCACGCACAGCGCCGCGCCCTCGATGTCCGCGCGCTGTCTGTCCGCCGCCGGGGGGACCCACGACATGCACTGAATACTCGCGCCCGAGAACATTACTATCGTATCTGGACACCAAAAAATACTAAAATAAAAAATATGACCATGTTTAGTCCAAAAACTGTCTTCTTTGTTTATGATAGTAATAGTCTTGTGTCCTGAAAAAATCTAATTAGTCCGTCAGTTAATTTGACACGTATTTTTTCTTTTGTTACGTAAATCAAAATTGTGGAAGATACGACGCTTTTAAAATTCCCAATACGTCACGCCGTGCTATAATTTTTAGTGCGTTGTGACGTCACGAGCCCGCCACTCTCGAGATTTGATGCGTTTTATCTTTGTCAATATTCATTGATTTACAAAAACACAAAATACGTGTCCATTATTTTCCAATACTCTAACTGACGGACTAAATAGATTTGCAATTTATTGATGGTGGAAACTAGCTTTAAAGCTTTAGGGCGAAATCACTTCCTTTGTGTCACTTTTCAATCACTAAAACAAGAAGTACAATCGCAAGATAAAATGCTTCCGATGTGAATTAATGCGGATGCTTGCAATCGGCTGCTCGCTCCAACCAAATGACGCCTTTACGTGACAGAATGAGAAAGAGATACTCAAAAACGCTGATGCAAATAAATGTAATTTCTCGGATGCTTTTGCGGAAAAATGAAACTAAACCAAATGTAACTAATAATTACAACAGATAGATTTCTCCTTCGTCTTCAAATAATAGTAGCTTTTTATTAGAAAATATTGGTTTATAATATTGTAAAAATAATTCTCGGTGCCTCTCCACACAAAATTAACGATATCGAGTTGAGGTTAGGATCAGTTTTCTTCTATTTAATAACATAATTTTTTATTTTAAAAAATATTTTAAGTAAGCACATATGTTCAACTGATGAAAATGATATTTAAAAAAACTATCAAAATGTTACAATCGCACTCAGAAAAAAGACTTGCTTCTATATTTTCAACAAATTTTGCTTAATCTGATGAATCTTATGGGCTTGAGTTAAGGGTTGTTTTGCTTGTTACTGTCTTGGAGTTAATGCACAAAAATGTTGTAATGAATTATAAGTCTGCGCTCGAACAATAGAAGCGCGGTAATTCGTAAAATACGCGAAATAACGCACGCAGGCCGTCGCAAGCGCGACCATTTCACTGTTAGTTCACGAGACTGTCTATAGTATGAAGCAGTATCAATATATCTCATACATGAAAATATCGAATAAATCAACACCCATACAATTCACAAATAGTCAGTATCACCTCTTTCTCTGCTCGATTCTAATCGATTGAACGTCACCCATTCCTGATTTTCATCAAATCTAACTTTACAAGACTCTTCAATAGGCGGCATGTAGTTCACGAGCTCATCCTCTGGCACAGCTTCAAGTTCACAGGTATGCCACATCGGATATAAATCTTCGTCCGTTAGATACGTGGTGATACTGGAAAAGGACAAAGTAAACATTTTGTTTATTACTTATTACTTTTAAATAGCATATAACATCCCGCCTGCAATCCCCGGAGGCTTAGGCAGAGGTTTATCTAGTAGTACTCCCACATTCGCACACATCGCCAATAGGGAATATGCAAGAAATTCAAAACTTTTTTTATTCCTTAAAAATGCCTTGTATTGGCCCATATAAACATTGTGGTACACTAGTTTATCTTTTTAGTAAAACACTTATTTTGCAATTTATTGTTTTTTCTCAAACATATACTTGGAAATTTGAGCATTATTTTAATAAACTTCTTTGAGATAAATCGAAATTGCTGTACTGGCCAGATACATGCAACCAGCGGCCGGCAAAAGTTGTATAAGAGGACCTCATTCTCAGCAGTTGCGCTTGCTAACGAAGCAGGCAGTTATTACTTTTGCGTTATTACAATATTACTAATATTTTGTTACTCACAATTCTTCAGTGCTCCTCTTCATATATGCGGTTACATTAGTAACGTGGTATGGTAATCGACATATTTTGCCTGAAAATAAATAATGCTAAAATTACTAAGCATGAAATAAGCCTAAGGCAATGCATATGAGCCAAATAATGTTCAAAAACTCGTAAGAGAAGTTGTATTAACGAGTAAAATGAAATCTTTATTTGTAGACATAGGTTGTACAGGGGTGTTCCAAATAAATATTAATAGCGAGTCCATCTATGCCTTGCGTTGAAGCATACAAATTAAATCCATACTTAAAATCTATTATCAATTTAAATGAAAATTCACTATAATAACAAAAGAGTACACAATGTCAGAATAATACAAACATAAAATGGAATCAAAATAATAAGAAGATTACATGTCACATAAATAAATGGGTATTACAATTTGATTTTATTAGATAATATCATTTTAATTTCAGTCAAGGTTTTACAAATATAATAAATCGGATGAAGCAGGTCTAGTATCTTTCATTTAAATAATCATTAATTGTATAATAACATTTTTCGACTAGAAATTCGTTTAAGCATTTTTTGAACAGATCTTTATTGGTAATATCTATAATTTCTTTAGGCAATTTATTATAGATTTTAGATTTTGGGTGCCATACCTAAAATTTTTTTACTGAAAACAGCTTTTTTGTGTCGTGTTATGCATATTGTATTTTTGTAGCGTATGCTCTTTGGGTGGTTGTATAGATGTAGATTTGCTTTGACATAGGTGGCTACTTCATATATATAAAGACATGGAAGTGTGAGTAGCTGAAGATTTTGAAAATGTGGCTTACAACTGTCTGTGCTTTGTATGCCACATATTGCCCTTATGCATTTCTTCTGTGCTTTAAATGCCATTTCTCTGTCTGGTGAGTTCCCCCAAAACATAAGTCCGTAGCGTAATGTTGATGAGACATATCCGTGATAGGCCATTAATAGAGTTGCCTGATTTGAGACTTTGCTTAGGTTATAGAGGGCATAGGAACATTGGCTAAGTTTCTTGCATACGTTTTCAATATGTATTTTCCAGTTCATGTTTTTATCGATCCAGATGGCTAAGAATTTGGTATGATCCGTCTCGCGAATACTTTTGTCACCATATCGAATGTCTGGTTTTTTATGGTTTGTTCTTTATTCAAATGAGATGTAGTTTGTTTTTTCGAGGTTAATTTTTAAGTTATTTCCGATTAGCCAGGTTATTATGTCATTAAGATTGTCATTTATCTCTTTTTCAAATGTCTCATCATTTTGACTTTTAAATAATATTGTGCTGTCGTCCGCGAATAAAATCATGGGATTATTAATAATTTTAGGCATGTCATTAATATATACAATAAAAAATAATGGGGCAAGGACACCGCCCTGCGGTACCCCGAATAAACATTCGCGACGTTCAGAGGTGTATGTAATTTCTGTTTTTGTACGGGGATTGATTTTATTGATGCATGTAAATTGTTGCCGATTTGTCAGGTATGATTTAATGAGTTCAAGGATATTGCCTCTGATGCCACAGTATCATATAAACAGCACCTTACCCTTACTACAATAGGCTTGTGTACTGAAAAAATCTAATTAGTCCGTCAGTTAGATCATCAAAAAATATTAGACCCGTGTTTTTTATTTTGTTACGTAAAGCAAAATTGACGAAGATACGACGCTTTTAAAATTCTCAATACGTCACGTAGTGGTATAATTTTTAGTGCGTTCTGACGTCACGAGCCCCCCACTCCCGAGTTTTGATGCCTTTTATCTTTGTCAAAATTCATTGATTTACAAAAACTAAAAATACGTGTCCATTATTTTCCATAAGTCTAACCGACGGACTAGATAGATTTGCAATGTATTGATGGTCGAAACTTGCCTACTGAGGCAGGCAAAAACCAATTTTAAAATGTCTATGTAAAAATGTCATCGAGGAATATTCCGTGTAAAAACGTGGGCGGGTGTCGATAACGAGACTTAGACATATTACTTACTTGAATCTGAGTGCTTCTTCTTCTTAAAGCTAGTGGCCTCCTCGCGCACTTCTTGTTCCTCGTCAGACACGTTTGAGTCGATGTCAGAGTCGTCCGACTCTCCCGACTCGTTATCGGAACAGTTTTCTAACTTCACCGACTCGTCCGAGTCAGACGCGTCACCCCATTTGTTCACTACGCACACGTGGTCTGCGAGATCCTTCTCAATTTCAGTATTAAACCCACATTTTGGACAGTTGTAACTACCCTGAAGAACAAAACACAATCATTTTAGAAACGTTCACAGTAAATTATGGAAGGTACAAAAAAAAACTATTCAAACTGCATAGTATAGTTTAATTCGGTTTTTTTTTTAAATAAAATAATGTAAATTTACAAATTAACTCACATCATGGAAGCTGCTTTTATACTTTTCGATTACATTCTTCGCCCTAAAAAGAAAAGAACAACTACATTAGAAATAATTACATCAATTATATTCTTGAAGAAGAACGTGATGTCACATTAATCTTATCTGACGACCCGAATGGCGCAGCGGTAGTGAGGCTGCCTTACGTTCTTAGGGTCCCGGGTTCGAATCCCGGTTGGAGCAATTGTTTGTGTGATGAGCATGGAAGAACAATCACCATCTGGGAGAACAATTATGTCAGTCAGTCAGTCAGTGGTAATCGAGCTTTATATAGTATAACTAGTATTTGCGTGGGTGCGCGAGCTGCAAGCAGCTCGCGGGTTTCGTGTTTTTGAGAAGTATTCCTTAGCCTTATAAAATTTTGAGAATCCATAGGAATCCTTAAATGAATTGGAAAATCCGTTAAAATTATCCCTAAATCAATATGAGAACCCTTATTAAGAAACCCTAAAACATAACCCTAAAGTCTGCTTGTCGTCGCCCGTGAGTTACGCTTCACCCACTCAACCTTCGTACCACCGGACAGGTTTCGACACCTACTATAATCATATTTGTTGAAACACCCAACGGCTATCGTTAACCGTTACGAAGTTACAGCCCTTTCAATTTTAGGGGAGGTTGGGGAGGGAAGGAAGAAGGATACAAATTTCAACACCCCTCAAAATAGTTTTAGGTGAGAATCAAAAGATCGAAAAATCGGGAAAATAGGGGAGAGTGGGGAGTTTTGATTGAAAATTTGCTTGTCGTCGCCTTTGAGTTACGCTCAGGACCTACCTACCACCGGACAGGTTTCGATGCCTACTATAATATTTGTTCAAACACCCAATGGCTATCGCTAACCGTTACAAAGTTACAGCCGTTTCAATTTTAAGGGAGGTTGGGGAGGGGAGGGTATACTAATTTCAACGCTCCTCAATAGTTTTAGGTAAGAATTAAAAGATTTTTCAGTAGTAAAAAAGGGGTGAAAAGGTGGGGGGGTGAAGTGGGGGAGAGTGGGGAGTTTTTCAAAAAATGATTTTGACTTACGCGTTGCCTCTTTATATGAATCTGAAAAAAAAATGTTCCAAGTCTCTTAACCTCTGAGATCCGCCTAAAGGGGGGGAGAAGGGGGGCAAGGGGGACAACTTTGAAAAATGGTTATTACTTTTCCGAGCCTCCTCTATACGAATTTGAAAAAAAAAATGTTCCAAGTCTCTTAGTTTCCTAGATACGATGAGGGAGGGATGAAGGGGGTAAGAGGGGCGAGTTTTGAAAAATGATTTTGACTAACGCATTGCCCCTCTATATGAATCTGAAAAAAAAAAATGTTCCAAGTCTCTCAACTTTCGAGAAGAGAACTTTCGAGGATCTCGGAAGTAAAAGCAAGAGGAGCAAGAGGGTGAACTTTGAAAACTGGTTTTTACTTTTCCGAGCCTCCTCTATAGATTTTTCATTTTTTACGGATTCGTATACGAATCCGTAAAAAATGAAAAATACCGGTCTCTTTGTTTCCGAGATACGATAGAGAGGAGGAGGAACGGGGGAAAAAAGGGGAGGTTTGGCACTTTTCCCATACTCGCGAGAGTTACTTGTTTACGAATCTGTCAAAATATACACACACCACTCACTGACATAATTGTCCCAGATGGTGGCAGCGGTGTCTCACTACCGCTGCGCCATTCGGGTCGTCATTCAGGCAGGCAGGCAGTCTCACTTGCCTTACGTTCTTTGGGTCCCGGGCGACCGGGATTCTAAAATCCCGGTCGAAGCAAAATGTTTGTGTGATGAGCTAGGACATTTGCTTCCGAGTTATGGATGTTTTTGTAGATACAAACGCAAACGCGTTTACGCAAACGTAAACGTAATTTGTAAACGTTTTGTTTGTTTTTTTACAACAACTTTAACTTTGTTTAAGTTTTGTTTACGTTTTCATTTACGTTTTCGTTTACGTTTACTTTATGTTTACGATTACTTTTACTTTTACGTTATCGTTTACTTTTATGTTAACGTTAACGTTTACGTTTGACTTTACGTTGACGTTTACGTTTGCGTGTACGTTTACTTTTACGTTTACTATTACTTTTACGTTTGCGTTTGCGTTTACGTTTTCGTTTTCGTTTTCATTCACGTTAAAGTTTACGTTTACGTTTGCGTTTACGCTTACGTTCACTTTTACTTTTCCGTTTACGTTTACGTTTACGTTTACGTTTACGTTTACGTTTACGTTTACGTTTACGTTTACGTTTACGTTTACGTTTACGTTTACGTTTACGTTTACGTTTACGTTTACGTTTACGTTTACGTTCACGTTCACGTTCACGTTCACGTTCACGTTCACGTTTACGTTTACGTTTACGTTTACTTTTACTTTTACTTTTAC
The DNA here is from genome assembly GCA_905147715.2 of Xestia xanthographa. NCBI lineage: Eukaryota > Metazoa > Arthropoda > Insecta > Lepidoptera > Noctuidae > Xestia > Xestia xanthographa. The sequence continues at coordinate 18,070,223 of LR990655.1, read as the reverse complement.
TTTTACTTTTACTTTTACTTTTACGTTTACTTTTACGTTGACGTTTCAGCATCTAGATGGTGCACCATCGCAGCACCATCTAGATGGTGCTGTGTCCAGCGATATTTATTTATTACTAGCTGACCCGCGCAACTTCGTCTGCGTCATAAAAGAGAGAGTGTGACTCAACCTTAAAAGATAGACAATGCTATCGTGGATTTATTTTAAATGGGACAACTTTGAGATATACCTCATCATCATCATCAGCCTATTAATGTTCCCACTGCTGGTGTCCCAGCAGTGGGAACATTAATAGGCTGATGATGATGCAGGCCTCCTCTCTATGAGAGGGAATGAGATATACCTACGCTTTCCCAAAAAAAAGGATCATGCCTGGACTTCTCTGTAAAAAGTTAGGCGTGGTCATATTTAAAAAAATATACGCGTCGAACTGAAATGAGACTGAGAACTTTCTCCTTTTGTTTCGTCGGTTAAAATAGCCAAACCTGAGACACGGGCGAGGGTCATTCTTTCACGGAAAATCTTGACAATCAATGCGATTCAGAAAATGGAGAGTGAAATGAACAACGCCATCTATCTGTCGCAGCCAATTCGTATAACATGCCGTTTTACACAATGGCGCACCGGATTGAAAAACGGCTCCGTTATGTAATACGGCGTCCTCACATTCAGCCGGATTGTGGTGGCGATACGTTCGACAAAGCGGCGACCAACGTTTAGCCGTATTGTCAGCAATTCCAATTACTTCAAATAACCTACTAAAATTGTCCTAAAAGTCTTGCAAGCTGGCATGAGGAGCGTAGTGAAGTCCGGTGGAGCGACGACGACATTTGTGATAGAAAGTGGGTGTGTAATGTAAAATGCGAGCCTAGCGAGCACGAGTCATAGAGTCGTAGCAGGTTCTAAATTTGCTTACCTATATCTCGAAAACGGTGCGTCCTATCGCAAAAATAATGAAAAATTTGCCCCCCTTTTAGAAACTCCCTGCCATGTAATTCTCAACATGTAAGTTTTTTAAAAAATTGAAAAAAACACAGAAAAGTGGGAAAAGCGGCCATTTTTCTTGTTATGATCATGCAGCGCCACTTGTGGTGATAAATATGGACCTAAATCTTCAAAGCGGCGTATCGACGATGCACCCGTTTGTATAACGGCGGCACGTTATTACGCCGCTTTGACGAACGCGAAGGGCTCATTCAATGCGGCGTACTTTATTTCAGCCGAATTGTAATCGTAACGTAACGGTGCCGATTTTCAATCCGGCGCGCCAATATGTAAAACGGCGTGTTATACGAATTGGCTGCGACATATCGACCACGATGTTAACTGCTAAAATATATTATGCTTTAATATATTTTTGTAGCACTTCAATACGCGCAATTACAGACACAATTAAAATAACAATGCACCGTGCCCGATCGGGGACGGCGGGGGACATAAGGGTTTTAGTCATTGGTACCATTTTAGTTCAACAGATGTCGCTGCAGGACTACCTTTTATGATTAGTTTTTCTTTAACACTTTAAATTCTTATATCTTTTGATAGAATTAACCGATTACGATGAAACAAAAACTAAATAATACCTCAAGATACGGACAATTTTTATGTATAAAAGTTATCTACATTGGTTTCGTAAATTTTACGTGATGCTTGATCATCGAAACAGACAAACAGACAAAAATTCCAAAAATGCTGGAAATGAGTTCTGTTGGTTATCCTTTACCACCCTGGTAATTTTTTTTCAAAATATTTTCGATGTACAAGAACGGTTTTTCTACAGATTTATTATATTTATAGAATAGACTAGTATTTGCGTGGGTGCGCGAGCTGCGCGCAGCTCGCGTGTTGTCGTGTTCTTGAGAAGTATTCCTTACCATCATAAAATTTTGAGAATCCATAGGAATCCTTAAAATAATTGGAAAATCCGTAACAACTACCCCTAAATCAGTATGAACACCCTTAAGAACCCCTAAAACATTCTAAAACCTAATTCAATAAAAAAAAAAGTAAAAAAAAAAGAATTCATTAGAAACGTTAAAAGCTGACTTACGCTTCACCCACTCAACCTTCGTTACGCTAAGGAGGTCGCCGGCTCGCTTCGCTCGCCACCCTCCCCCCTTCGCTCCACTCGGTCTCGCAGGTTCGCTCCACTCAGAACCTACCTACCACCAGACAGGTTTCGGCGCCTACTATAATATTTGTTCAAACTCCCAATGGCTATCTCTGACCGTTACGAAGTTATAGCCCTTTTATTTTTAGGGGAGGTCGGGGAGAGGAGGATACCCTCCGTATACAAATTTAAATGCTCCTCAATAATAATTTATAGTAAAAATCAAAAAGCCGCTACGTGTCCCAGTTTCCGAGATATGATGGGGGAGGGGTGAAGGGGGGGGGAGAGTGGGGCGTTTTGAAAACTGACTTTGACTAACGCGTTGCCCCTTTACATGAATCTGAAAAAAAAATGTTCCAAGTCTTTCAATTTCCGAGATCCGCCTAAAGGGGGTGAAAAGGGGGGCAAGGGGGGCAACTTTAAAAACTGTGTACAGTGCAAGCACAGCACCGTTTTCATATCAATATGTCAGCATTTTACCTGCGCCGGGCCGGCTAATTTAGTACACGAATAGCATTCATACCGCGTGCACTCATCTATCATGCAATCATACTTTTATCAATAAATATCAATCAATCAGTATCAGTGTATCAATCAGCATCAACTCAAGGTGTAAGGTCCCTACATAATAAATAAGGTACCATACATCTTAATGGTCCTTCGAGCCGGATGAGCGGGATCCAATCACGTTGTGAACATAATAGTGATTGTTCCTGTAAACACGACCTGCGGACGACGGTCAACGGTCTACCAACATCATCAAGCCATCGACTGCTGGCTCCATCATCGCAGAGGGTGCTTTGCTCTTCTTTCCGTGGTTGCGAATCGGTTCAGCCGGCCTCCCACAAGCGGGTCTCACCGGTTGGATTGAGAAGGCGCTAATATCGCGGAGAGTTTGCAAAAGCACTTCTTGTTGACTAGCGGTCAGGAATATAATCAAGAAAATTATCAATCATGACTTCCACAATGGAAAACATTTTAACAAATCAAGATCAAATCATGCAAGCAATGGAGCAGCTATTAAGGAACTTCAAGAAAGATTCTGCAGAACGTAAGACTCCATACAATATCAAGAAACGACTGCAAACTCTGGATAGTTATTGGTCTGAGTTCCAGTCTAATCATTTGAAATTATGTGAATTCGAAACTCGCAGTGCCAGCTATTTCGCTGATAATTGCTATCAAAGGACGAAACTCTTTTACACTGAAGCGCGGGAAACTATCGAACGTTACGAACGGAAGGATCCTAGTGAAAGTAAGAGAGACCAATCTCCGGGCAAGCCATCAATACAAGTATCGACACCGGCATCTAGTAAACACCATCAAGAAACTTCAAGCACCTCATTAGCTGACCCCGATCAAGCAAACAGCAATCCTTGTAACAGTAAGTCTAAATCACTGTGGAAAACTGTTTCTCAAGGAAATGCAAGCAAACTGGAGGAAATGCTGCGAAAGCAAAAAAGCAACTTCAAGGCGTTGTCTCGTACAATCAAGAGCGTGGTATTAGAGGACATCTCTGAAAAATGGGAACTCGAAGATCTACTGCGTAATGTACAAAAAAGGTGGTCAATCATCGACTCGTTGCACTGGGAAATTGACAGTGAGTTGTACGAGGAAGATGAAGATTATGAGCAAACATACAGCAGATATGAGCAGCTATACAATGACATGAAAAAGTCAATCAATATCAAGATGGGCTCAATTTCACACCGTGAAAATTGCACCCCCAAAATCGATATTCCCATATTCAGCGGGAATTACCTCAAGTGGACATCATTCAAGGATCTATTTATAGAAACAATCCACAACAACAAGTCAATGTCGAGTGCTCAGAAGATGCAGTTTTTGAAGAGCAAGCTAAAAGGTGAAGCGGAAAAGCTAGTCCAACACTTAAATATCAGTTCTGAAAATTATCAATTATGCTGGGACATCATGAATCATCGATACAACAACGAAAAGCTCATCTTTAGCTCGCATATCAACGCACTTCTGGCAATACCTACAATGCAAAATCAAGCAGATTATCAGATCAAGAAGATGTTTGATACTACCAACGAATGTCTTAACGCCATAAAGAATCTCGGCGTCAACATATCAAACTGGGACCCACTTATTGTGCACCTACTGGCACTTAAGTTGGACAGCGATACGCATGGGGAATACATTCAATCGCTAACCAATCCTAGAGCACTGCCGACACTCGACGATTTCCTATCATTTCTGGAAAACAAATACACCGCTCTTGAATCATCTAGGCGTAAGCAGTATACTCCAAAATCAAAGCAAGAAACATTCAACAGAAAAGAATCAGAACATCAGCCTAACAAACAAAGCAAACCTAATCAGCACAATAATAAGAACGATGCAGGCAAACCATTTTTCCGCAATTCAACGTTTAAAAGTTTTGCAATGAATAAACCAAACTGTCCACTCTGCAATGACAACCACGGACTTTTCCGTTGCAAAACATTTTTAGAATCTAGGCCAGAGGCCAAAGGAGATATTGTGAAACAATTGAACCTCTGTAAAAATTGTCTCTATGATCACAAAGACAAGCCATGCTACTCGGAGACAAAATGCAGAGTATGTCAAGAAAAGCATAACACCTTGCTGCACGATACGCTCCACAGCAACGGCGGGACAAGTAACACGAAGTCATCAGCAGAAGAACAACAGTCCATATCACGAGAAAACAGAACACGAGACACTGTCAACCATGTCTCAAATGAAAGTATTGTAGAAATACTGCTAGCAACAGCTCTTGTTCGTGTCAAAGCACGAAATGGGACATATCACACATTGCGTGCCCTAATTGATCAAGGCTCACAAGTCTCTCTAATATCAGAAAGCGCAGCTCAAAAACTAGAACTCCCAAGACAAGCATGCAAAGGCGTCATATTTGGCATCGGCACTAGTCAAGCCAACTGTAAGGGAGAGATCAGTATTACTGCGTCATCAATGCATACTGAATTTACATTTCAAGCAGATGTGCTGATAATGAACACACTGCTACACAACTTGCCCAACAGGACATTCTCAAAACCATCATGGGCATACCTACAAAACATACAGCTAGCAGATCCAGGATTCTATACAAGCCGACCAGTAGATTTACTACTAGGAGCCGACGTATATTCACAAATTATAATGGGAGGTATCATCAAAGAAAATGAGTCACTCCCTGTAGCACAACAAACTCAACTTGGGTGGATATTAAGCGGAAATGTCAAATCATATCACTGCAACGTCGTAATGAACAATCTTGAAGACATACAAAGGTTTTGGGCCATTGAAGACATAGCAGATGGCAATATCAACATGTCGAAGGAGGATCATCAGTGCATTCAGCAGTATCAGACAGAAACTTTGCGACGGGAGGATGGCAGATATGTTGTAAGACTACCGCTAAAGCCAGAAATAAAGGAAAATTTGGGAGAATCAAAACCCAAGGCAGTCGCACAATTTTATCAATTGGAAAAGAAGTTTGGAAAAAACCCAAAAATTGCGCAAGATTACAAAGCATTCATCGATGAATACATCAGACTAGGTCACATGCGCGAGTGTACGAGTAAAAAACAGCCAGATTGCATTTTACCTCACCTATGTGTATTGAGGCCCGAATCAACAACAACAGCATTACGTGTGGTATTTAATGCGTCAGCAAAAACATCGACTGGCTACAGCTTAAATGATTTCATGTACAGTGGCCCAAATCTCCAACAAGACTTACTTACGTTAATATTGAGATGGAGACAACATAGATATGCGATTACAGCGGACATCGAGAAAATGTTCAGACAAATCTACTGTCATGACGATGATCTGCAATATCAAAAAATCATTTGGCGCGACTCACCTCAAGAGAAATTACGAGAATATGAGTTAACAACAGTTACATATGGCACCAAATCAGCACCATTTCTCGCCATGATGACTCTAAAGCAAATAGCAGAAGATGAACGCTCAAGGTATCCTGCTGCGGCCGCAGTTGTTGAAACCTGTTTCTACATGGACGACTTGTTGGCAGGACATCAGAGCATCGAAGAAGCTAAGCAACTAAAATCAGATCTTATCAAATTACTCAGATCAGGCGGATTTAATTTGAGAAAGTGGTCATCTAATAAATTAGAGGTATTAGATGACGTCACCGCAAACACAGCGCAATCATTTGAATTCAAACATCAAGAGTCAACTAAAACATTGGGGTTACGTTGGCACCCGCTGGACGATCAATTCAAGTTCGAAATGAAGATTGACACAAAATCGACAGCTCCAGCTACTAAGAGGGCCTTATTGTCAGATATATCCAAAATATTTGACCCACTAGGCTGGCTGGCTCCTGTCTCGACCAAGCTAAAACTTTTATTCCAAAATGTCTGGTCACTAACCCTACAATGGGACGACAAAGTACCGGCACATATCAACGAGCAATGGCAGAAGATCAAGAAAGATCTACCAGAAATAGAACATATCAATGTACCGCGATGGCTACAAACACAGCAAAACACAGAAATTGAACTTCATGGTTTCTGTGATGCATCCACAAAAGCGTATGCTTGCGTAATTTATTGCAGGATCATCAAACAGAACAATCAGAACAAACAAACTCCTGTGACCATAGTAGCAGGAAAATCAAAACTGGTTCCTGTCAATAAAGCGATATCATTACCAAGATTGGAGCTTAGCGCAGCACATTTATTATCACTTCTGATGAAAGTAGTTCAGAATACTTTACAGAACTACAATATCAAGATATATGGATGGTCAGATTCAACAGCGGTCCTGGGCTGGCTTCAGGGAGACCCAAATCGCTGGAAGCCATTTGTGGCAAATAGAGTGAAACAAGTCACTGAAGTAATCCCAATCAAGAACTGGCACTATGTGAAGTCGGCTGAAAATTCAGCTGATTGTGCTAGCCGAGGATGTTCAGCAGAGCAGCTCAAAGAACATTCACTATGGTGGCATGGACCAACGTGGCTACCATTATTTGATGAAGATGAACATAAACAACAAACTTATGTTACGCAAGACGAAATGAAAAAATCAGTACAAACAAGCGTCATTCAACAAAATGATGACATTGCTCAAAACATATTAAATAAATGTAGCAATTTCAACAGAGCAACGCGAGTTCTAGCTTGGACTTTGCGCGCAATAACACGTAATCAGCACAAACCAAAGTTTTTAACAATCGGCGAAATGAAGAAATCCAGACATTTTATCATCAAGCAAGTACAACAGCGGGAATTCAGAGAAGATATCATCAGTCTTCAGAAACATAAACAAGTCAGCGCAAAAAGTAAGCTGTTGAAGTTGAACCCATTCCTGGATCAAGAAGGCTTACTGAGAGTTGGCGGGAGGATCGCTAATGCGAATATCAGTCAAAATATGAGACATCCTCTCATAATACCTAAAAACTCTCATCTCAGTAACTTACTTATTGACCAAGGACATCAGATGACGTATCATGGCGGAGCTCGAATCACGCAAGCTTGGCTGCGTCAACAATATTGGATTCAGGGCGGAAATCGAGCAGTCAAGAAACGCCTTAGAACCTGTGTCAAGTGCAGACGTCACGATCCAATCAAACAAGAGCAGTTAATGGGAGACTTACCTGCAGCTCGCAGCAATCCAGCACGACCTTTCTATCACTCAGGGGTTGACTACACTGGCTTTGTCTACATTAAAACAAACAAAGGCCGAGGAGTAAAGACAACAAAAGGATACATCGCTGTGTTCGTATGCATGGCCACGAAAGCTGTGCATCTGGAACTGGTCTCAGATCTGAGCTCCTCAGCATTTTTATCAGCATTACGCAGAATGTCAGCAAGAAGAGGCACCCCAAAACATATATACAGCGACAATGGTACGAACTTCGTAGGAGCAAGCAGAATTCTTAATGAAGAATTCATCAACATTCAAAAAGTGTTAGACGTGGAATTTTACGAAGCAATCACCGACATGGAGATCAATTGGCACTTTAACGCCCCATCCTGGCCAAGCGCGGGAGGTGTATGGGAAGCAGCTGTGAAGAGCTTAAAGTACCACCTAAAGAGAGTGATTGGCGAACAAAGGCTCACGTTTGAAGAATATTCAACAGTGCTAGCACAAATCGAAGCATGTTTGAACACACGACCATTGTGCGCTCTAAGTGAAGATCCAGAAGATTTGGATTACCTCACACCATCCCACTTTCTAGCAAGCGGACCAACCTTGACGTTAATCGAAACGGAGAAAGATTTGCGTACGAGATGGCAACTCACCCAAAAAATCATGGATGATTTATGGAAAAGGTGGAGAACAGAATACTTAAGCCAATTATCAGTGCGTAGCAAATGGCGCCAACCGCACACAAACTTGAAGATCAACGACATTGTCATCATACACGACGTACAGTTACCATCAGGAAAGTGGGCAATGGGAAGAATCACGCAACTTCATCCCGGAAAAGATGGGTACGTCCGGGTGGTTACTATTCGGACAAAAAATGGAACAATGAAAAGACCAATATCAAAGTTATCATTACTGCCTATAAATGAAAATCAATCAGAAGAACAAGAACATCAAAAATCCGCAAGTAACGTATCAAGTCAACGAACACAACAATCGTCATCAAAATTATGCAACTTTATTTATACCATTCTCATGATTCTTATGGTAATGGTACCTACAGCAAGAGGCGAATACAAGTTTTCAAGCCTGAGCAACAATCAAAGCATCTACTTCGACAAGGTAGCCAATATGCGGCTACAACGCGAAGAATGGAAGCTAATAGTTTACTGCGATATGGCTCCATATTGGCGAGGAATAGATGTACTCAACAAATACATGAATCACCTGGAAAACATATGTTCAACGGATCAAATACCACAATGTGACGTAGTCCGATTACAGTTACGTCATGGGTACGCCGAACTCGAACACTACAACAGCATTTTACTCGGTCAGCAAATGCACCGATTGCGCCGACGTAGAGGCTTTATCAATGGAGTAGGCAACATCGCACGAAGTTTATTTGGAATATTGGACGAAGATTTTGCCGAAAAATATCAGAAAGATATTGACCTTATCAAGAAGGATCAAAAACATCTTGCCTTATTGTGGAAAAACCAGACATCAATCGTTGAAGCAGAATTGAATGTTATCAAACGAGTAGAAACCGCCTTGGAAAAACAACATAAACTCGTAAATCAATACATAATCAACTGCAACCTGGGAATGAACAAACTGAAAGAGCAGATACAAAAGACAGACAGCAGAAGTGACTTCACTTTATCAGCCTTGGTGGCAAACATTATGCTGTCAGACCTGAAAAATATCCAGGAAACGCTAGTGGATACAGTAGCGAATATTTTCTATGAAAAATTCAACTTTCACCTCTTAACACCAACACAGCTGAGAGATGAACTCAATACAATAACAGGGCAACTTTCAAAGGAGCTGACCATACCCATAAATAACATTCAAACGGATCTAGCAAAGATATATCATTTACTCAAAGTAAAAGCGAGAACAACAAAACAATACATGATTTTTGAAGTCAAGATCCCACTTGTGACTAGAGAAGACTATGAGCTTTACAACCTCATACCAATCCCACTGCAAGTAGCTGAAAGCATGGTCACCATCACACCTATCGCGCAGCATTTAGCGATAAACATCCACAAAGATTCCTACATTCCGATATCGGAAGCCGATTGGGGAAGATGTACGCCTTACGACCAGGATGACTTCATTTGTTCTCTAAAAAGGCCTATTTATCAGATGACCTCAGACAACAATATGTGTGTAAAAGATCAAGTTGCAAATCAATGTCAAACCGAAACCAAAGAATGTATAGATCAATGGACGGAATTAAGCATCGTCAACTCATATTTGTATTATTGTTGTGGACAATGCACGGTGCGAGTCATATGTGGGGATCATATTACTGCTGAACGACTCAGCAAGGCCGGGGTACTGACACTCGGTGACGGTTGCGTCATCAAAGGTCAAACATTCACGATTTATTCGCACCAAAGCTTAACTAACTCAATCCATACAAAAACAGACGTCATGGATATCGAGATTCCATCTATAAATCACATCATCAATCTGACTATACCATCCGCTGCCGCACTGAACGACACCGAAGAGACTATCAAACGGCAACAGGACTTGGAAGTCATCACTCTCGCCATCAAGAATGCCAGAGCGAAGGAAGTTGAGGCATTGACAGATCAAGTATCTTCCCACGACATCCACCATTACATCGCCATATACACTGTGGTCGCAGTGATCTTAATCAGTATTCTCATCTACGGGTGGCGACGGCTGCGAGCGCACAGGGACACGGTTCAACAGGATCATCAGGAACCCAACGTGCACTATACGACAGCTGCAAGGAGACCGCCACAGACCGCTACTGTCGACAACAGCCACAGCAGCACACGCATAGTTGACAGGGCGTCATCACCACGTTTTGGAAGTCAATACAGATCAATGTAGTGTTATTTAAGTTATTTTATAAGCAATTATGTTTTATCACTTTGTAACTCATCACGATTCATATCACCCTGTGCACCCTTATCTTCTCCGGGCCTGGAGCATGTACAGTGCAAGCACAGCACAGTTTTCATATCAATATGTCAGCATTTTACCTGCGCCGGGCCGGCTAATTTAGTACACGAATAGCATTCATACCGCGTGCACTCATCTATCATGCAATCATACTTTTATCAATAAATATCAATCAATCAGTATCAGTGTATCAATCAGCATCAACTCAAGGTGTAAGGTCCCTAACCATACAAACTGGTTATTACTTTTCCAAGCCTCCTCTATAGGAATCCGTAAAAAACGAAAAATACGGGTCTCTTTGTTTCCGAGATACGATAGGAAGGGGGAGGAAGGGGGTGAAATGGGGAGGTTTGGCACTTCAAACATTGGGAAAAGTCCCATACTCGCGAGAGTTACTTGTTTACGAATCTGTCAAAATATACCCCCACCTCCCCATCCACCATCTGGGAGAACAATTATGTCAGTGAGTCAGTCAGTCAGTGAGTGAGTGGTAATCGAGCTTTATATAGTATAATTTATTTATTTCTGTATAGTATTCAATAGGGTAGTAGATGACAAAAAAAAAACAAATTAGTCCGTCAGATAGTTTTCTAAAAAATATTGGACATATATTTTTTCTGTTGTTGTTGTGTTTTTCTGTTTTGTCTGTTGTTGTTGTTTTGACGTAAACAAAAGATGAAGACGATACAGTGCGTCGAAAACTCGTGTGACGTCACATTATAGTAAATTTTTTACACAAATGTCACGTCACAAGCCCCCATGATCTTTAACACGACATCTCCGTCAATTTTCATTAATTTGATAAAACAAAAAACACATAAGTGTCCAATATTTTTCGATAATTTAACTGACGGGACTAAACAGAATCATTTTTTTTTTGACAGTCTATTTCAACCCTATTTCCCATAAAAATAAAAAACAAACGTACTTTTCCGCTGCCTTCCTGCGCCCCGACTGTATGATAACCTCCCCGGGGTCCTCCAGGGTGTCCTCTTCTTTCTTCAGCGCTTTCTCCTTTGCGACTAGCAGTTTGCGCTCCAAGGCGTACTCTTTCTCTCGGTGCATGGTCATGTGCTGGCTCTTGTATATACGTAAGTACTTATTGTTACATAAGTCACACACGCTTTTGTATATTTCCGTTTCCTGAAATTATTTACAAGGATGTTAAAACTTGTTTCTGGCTCAAAAAAATATTAGGTAAATTATTTCTTGCTGTGTTCTTAACCGCCATTATTTTGATTTATTTTATTAATTGATTTATTATTTATATTTTGCTTATTTTTTAATATCAATGCGCTGACTACTTTATTACTACATTGCTATATGGATTGTATCTGAAATACCCGTTTTATTATTATTATTTCCTTTATTTATTTAAAAAAAAAAAAAAAAATAATGATATAAAAAAAATGTAAATTTATTATTATTATAACTGACCTTTTCAGTTTTGCCGCAGACGATGATGTGGGCATAAAACCCAACATACGAAACCCTGCTTATTTTACACACTTTACAAACTAATTTATTTTTAGCTTGTGCATACTCTTTCAAATAACTTTCAACTGCATACGGATTATTTATTTCCTGAAAAAGATAAAACATGATCATTAACATCATTATCATTTCATTCTCATGATTATTATTATTATTATTTCGTTTATTCATTCAAATTCTTACTTAATTACATTTTTAAGTATTTCATAAAATAAAAGCACAAAAAAAACACTTAAAAATATAAAAAAATAGAGGTCCACCCGGTGTCGGGAGCAGGGTCCAAGCCACCGGTGGTTAGGGCTGCAGAGACAGGAACCTCCTCACAATGCGAGCCGTATCGAGGAGTACTGCCTTCTGAATCAGGCCCTTGATCCAACCGCCTAAAGAGAGCTTCAGAGAAATAGATGGTCATCGAAGCTCTTGGCTATAAGGCCATTGGCCGTCACGACAATCGGCACAATGATAACCGAGTTTATATTCCACATGCCGCGAAGCTCGTGTGCCAAGTCGAGATATTTTATTTGTTTCTCTTTCTCAGCTTTCACGAGGTTCTCGTCATGCGGAATGACGAATTATTATTATTATTTTTATAGTTTTTTGCGCATTTGGACAAACATTTTAAAGATAATCATCAAGACTTACAATAGGAGTGTCGCCTACCACCCAGGCGATGTTATAATGTTCTATCATGGCGTGATCCCGAAAGTATTTTGGATCCATAGTGGCACCGCAGACAGCACATTCCACAACATCTAAAGAAAACATAACAAAGATTTTTTTTTTTTATTAAAGGTACATGGTAAAATAATTAAAATTGATATTACTGAAGCAATTATTCCTCCTAATTTATTTTACTTTGTATAAGATTAATGAATCCATACAAATAAATAAAATTGAAGTGTCTGTTTGTAATTTCAAAATAACGGCTTTTATTGAATGCATATTAAAGTAAATACGGTTCTTTCTCTTTTTTCGTGTGTTTAGTGCCTAACCTAGTGTCAGAGTTTTGTATGCCGCCCATCATGGGCGACTTGGCTTTATAATTATCACTTGCTTCGGTGAAGAAAAACATCGTGACGAAACCAAACCAGTATGATAAAAGATATTTTCTCGCGGCATGTAAAGCCAAGTCAGTAAATACGGTATTAACAAAAAAAAACATTTTTTATTTTTATTTTTTCTGTCCAATCTCAGAAACGGCTGGGCCGATTTTGACGGGATTTTTACTGTCAGATAGCTGGTATTATATAGAAGGAGTACTTAAAGCTACTTTTATTTAAGAAAGAGGTTTAGGATTCCGTGAAAAAAAAATTAAAACCCTTGAAATTAATAACAAAATCCAAAACAATAGGGAAGTAATATTTTTATATTAAAAATTGTTAGTAAATAATGTAATTATTGACATCTATACATATAATAAATCTGTAGAAAAGTCATTTTTGTACATTGAAGAAATTGAAACAAAAAATAGCCAGCGTGTGAAAAGATAAGTAACAGAACCCATTTCCATCATTTTTGAAATTTTTGTCTGTTTGTCTGTTTGTTTGTGCGCACATCACGTAAAATCTACGAATTCAATGCTGACAATGTTTATACATAAAAATTGTGTGTAACTTGGGGTATGATTTAGTGTTTGTTTCATTGAAATCGGTTAATTCTATCAAAAGATATATGAACTTAAAGTTTTCAAGAAGAACTAATCATCAAATGTAAGATACATACATGCAGCGACATCTGTTGAACTAAAATGATACCAATGACTAAAAATGTGCTCACCACAGTCATAACTTTTAAATCGACTGACCAGCTTTAAAAAAAAATTATAGCATAGGTAATATACTTTAGCAGTTTAACATTTTGGTCGATAGACGGCGTTGTTTATTTCACTCCATTTTCTGAATTGAATGACCCTCGCCCGTGTCAGTTGCCTATTTTTTGTTTTTTTTTTTCGGATGGGAAATCATCAAATGACTCCTCCTGCTCTGGGCGGAGCAGGAGGGAGTGTCAGACTTTTACTGACTAAAACCCAGCCATGTTCCTTCATCGCCCTTTTGTTCCGGGGCCACGGTATCTCTTTCGAACAGTCCCGCAACCCCGGCAGACATCGGTCCTTGCGGATCGGCCCTTCCTTTTTGCTGACTCTCTTTTAGGCGCGCGTGGAACACGAACGCGCTGTCGACACGGCCTGTCGTCATGAGACGGACGGACGGCGAGCTAGCCCATAGCCCACCGTCCACAGGCCCGCGCCTACGGTGGCCGGGGGCCACGTGGTTGCCCCGGAAGCCCGGGGCGTCTGCCGCGGCGGCCGGGACGTTGAGAGGTTCTCTCCCTCTCACGTTCCGCCACCTCCTTCTCTAGCATTACTGCTTCGCAGAAGGAGGTGACGGCGTCCCATTCCGTCTCGCTCCGGACCATGGCTTGCACCAGGGCCGGACGCAAGAGGTCGCCGCCGCAAACGTGTAAATTGCCTCAAGATTGGTTTTTTAACCAACGAAACAAAAAGAAGGCAGTTCTCAATTCGACGCGTGTTTTTTTTATATATGACCACGGATAACTTTTACAGAGAAGTCCGTATATGGTCCTTTTGTTTGTAAAAAGCGTAGGTACATCTCAAAGTTGGTCCCATTTATAATTGAAAAATCGTGTTTGGGCTAATTTCTTGCACCTTTGATGAGAACTTTCGACCTAGCTGGAGTATGACTGTCATCGAGTGTCTAAGGATGAAGGAGGTGGCGGAACGTGAGAGGGAGAGAACCTCTAAACGTCCCGGCCGCCGCGGGAGACGCCCCGGGCGTCCGGGGCCACCACGTGGCCCCCGGCCACCGTACGCGAGGGCCTGTGGACGGTGGGCTATGGGCTGCCCGCCGTCCGTCTGTCTCATGACGACAGGCCGTGTCGACGGCACGTTCGTGTTCGACGCGCGCCTCAAAGAGAGTCAGCAATAGGAAGGGGTCCGCAAGGGCCGATGCCTGCCGGGGTTGCGGGACTGTTCTAAAGAGATACCGTGGCCCCGGAACACAAAGGGCGATGAAGGAACATGGATGGGTTTAGTCAGTAAAAGTATGACACTGCCTCCTGGTCCGCCCAGAGCGGGAGGATTCATTTGATGATTTCCCATCCGAAAAAAAAAGGCTATCGAGGTAAACCCTTTTTTGGAAAAACATAAGTAGATTATTTTAGCGATTAATGCAAATATATCGAAGAAATTAAATTGTTACCCACTTGGATCTACGTAGGTATATATCTACTAATATTATAAAGCTAAAGAGATTTTGGTTGGTTGAACGCGCTAATTACAGGAAAACTTTTAGTGTTGAATAGTTATCGAGGATGGCTATAAGTTATCTAACATCACGCTATAATTAAAAGGAGCGGAGCATCAATGATAAATGTTGCAAAAACAAGGAAAATTTATTTCTTTCGAGAGCTTCCTTTGCGGGCGCTGCATAAACGGTTAAAGTTGCGCAACAATCATGTATTAGGGAATTGTTCGTTTTAAAGCGTTCTAAAAAAAACCGCGATAGCATTATGTCTATCTTTCAAGGTTGACTCCACTCTCTCTAACCCTCTCTCTCTCATGTGACGCAGACGAAGTTGCGCGGGTCAGCTAGTCCTTACATAAATTTTGACTTTTTAACGGCACCTGCTTCTTTCTCAATTATAAAGTGTCATTTAGTTTCTTTTAACTATCGAAAAATCAGTAAACCAGCGGACGTCACGCGGTTTCACCCGCGTAGTTCTCGTTCCCGTGGGAGTACGGGGTTAAAATATAGCCTATGTTGCTCAGTGAAGATGTGGCTTTCTAATTGTGAAAGAATTTTTAAAATCGGTCGAGTAGTTTAAGAGTTAAATCGTAACAAACACACACATAAAACAAAAAATCAAATCTTTCCTCTTTAAATTATTAGTATAGATAGTATAGATAAACATTTCTAACCTTTACTCATCAATGCGAAGGAGAGTTTGTAGTTTTCCTCTTTTCTGTGGCATGTGTCCACGTGAAGCAGATACGACTTCACATACTTCCGCTTGATGCCGCACTTCATACATATCAGACCTCCCACTACTTTAGAAACATCATTCAAATGTTTTTGTACCGCCACAGAGTCTTCGAGGTTCTGAAATTGGGAACTTTAGTTAGGCGCCACCTTTCATTAAATTCATCACATCATCATCATTTCAGTCGAAAGACTTTGCCATAATTGCCACACTTGGCAGGCGGGTTGGCGATCGAACTACGGTTGTTAAAAAAGAAAATAAAAAAACGCTACTGCTCATTCTCTTAAGATGAACCCACACTTATCAGAGCCGAAGGAAGCGAAAGAGTTGAAAGAATCGATTTTTAGAATTACTTGTATGAAATCCTATTAAAACCTCGCACACTTATCCGCGTCTAATCGGACGAATAGATAACGTTATACGGATGAGAAAGTGTTTCTTTCGGCGCGGTCGGTTCTTTCGGCGCGGATAGGTGTGCGTTCACCTTTAGTCGCCTCTTACGACACCCGAAGATATGGGATGGTGCTATTTTTTACGTCCGACACCATTCAGTTATCATCCATCTGCCTAGCCTTTTCCCAACTATGTTGGGGTCGGCTTCCAGTCTGACCTGTATTTTATTTGGCTTGAGCTCCTCGTCCGACACCATTCAGTCTATTCCCAAAATTCATTATAATGGCACGGAGTCGGACAAGTAATAATTTCCGTCTATCAACACCATAATTTAGCGTAAAGACGACCACTGCAGGATATAGGCATTTCCAAACAGTGGCACCAGGAGTTCATTGAGCCCTCCTTGAGCTGTTGGCCACCTTGATAGGTTAAGGTTACCCACCAGGCTACTTCGGTCTGAAAAGAGAAGACCCTATTCCCACAATAGGGAATATGCATGAAACACAAAACTCTTTTTATATTTATGAAAAATGCCTTGTATTGGCGCATGTGATACACTTGTTTAAGAGGACGCATTGGAAATCATGGCGTCAATGATCTCAATTTTTGTCAGTAATTACAAAACAAATGAAAATATAAGTTAGTGACCTGATAATTCATGATAAAAACCTTATTTTGTTAGTTTTCAATACATGATTAAGTAACTTTTGTAACAGAGAAAAAAATATCAAACGTACCTCTTTTTAAAAAGGGATTGACATGTTATGGGCAAACGGGACCAATTTAAGCCTCTTAACTTTCTCCGTAGATGAGTCTATACATACCCTTTAAAATTGTAGAAGGAATTTCTCAAATTGGTTTAGAACAATGCGTCGCCTTATGTTTCTCACTTCATCACTTATTTACTGTTTTATGTAGCATGATTTTGGTGAAACGGAACGCACTTTCAAAACAAACCACCCTCGATAACGGTATTGACGTCAAATTTCATTGTGTCAAAAAAACACTTTTATTTAAAAAGTGCTTAAAGTTTCACTAACATTTTATTATAATATTGTTATTGCAATTTTTACTTGAATAAAGCACATACAATTAATAATACTATTTTATTAAGCCCAAAAAAAAATAGATGTAAACAAGGCAGATTGTGGATAATGACGTCACATCATGGCCGCGACAGCTACGGACGTTTGAACTGTCGTAGAAAATTGCAGAAGTTTAATATTATTTTTAAGCAACAAGCAGTAGTTGAACTTAACATTTAATACTTTTGTTGGGTTGTACTGTATTTTATTGATTTAAGTGAAGAAAAAATTAGATGCATATTCCCTATTTGCAAATAACATAATGACTTCATACTCACAAGTGGAGGTTGGCCTTCCACCCAAGCCAAGTACTCATGCTTGCCCGCTATGTGTTTGATCCAGTTTTCACTTTCAACTTTATCCGCACACACTGCGCACGTCAAAATCTGATCTTTAATCTTGTCGTTTCCTAATGTTTCGATCCAACTCGGGCCTGACGTATCCAAATTTTCGGGAGGAGCCTGTAAAATAAATGGCATATTTTTTAAGATAAATACATAGATTCGCACCTTTTTTCTTTGGGTGTAGGCAGAAACTACAGTACGACACCTGGTACTATCGAGGACACTCCCGCCTGATCACCACTAAGCTAATTTTTGCTTGCACATACAACATAGAAACGCTCTCTAGCCCCGCCCCGTTGACTTTGTATAGAAATAATGAATGAAAAGATACCGAATCGGCCGAGCGCATTGACGACGCACGCCAAACGAGAGTTACTGTTATTTTACGCGCCAAAGTTGACGCTTTCCTAATAGGCCTAAACTTTAAGGGGGCGTGGCTCGGTGCCTCCGCATGATTTAAGCGAAAAAAAAATTTACTGATCAGGCGTAAAAAACCACGACTGTACACACTGCTTTTGCCTCATCCCCCCCGTTCATATATCTAGTCATACACGCACGGCAGTTCGTTTTAAGATCTCTTTGGTTATTTTTTTATACAGATTATTTA
The DNA here is from genome assembly GCA_905147715.2 of Xestia xanthographa. NCBI lineage: Eukaryota > Metazoa > Arthropoda > Insecta > Lepidoptera > Noctuidae > Xestia > Xestia xanthographa. Next base: position 18,051,632 of record LR990655.1, on the reverse strand, counting down.
GTATACTTACGGGCCCAGTGCATTCTTTTATATGTTGTTGATAAGTTTTGGGATACTTCATTTTCTTCTCGCATTTGTTGCAAATCAACCCGCCGCTCTGCTTAGATACTTCAAGGAGGTGCATTTTCACCGCAAACTCATTTTCTAGGTCCTGAAACATTTTGTTACAATTGTGTTATAATGGGGAAGGGCAGTCAAAGCTGATTGTAGATGGCGTGTTCATAGCTTAGTCCCAATCTAACCAATGAGGACAAGCTATTTTGAAATATAAAATGACATTGACAGATTTTCAACCAATGACGATAACTGGTACAAGCTATGCTAGCGCCATTAGTTCCACAGTTGCCATCCCCATTGAATACCCACATTTAATTTTTTGGGGTTCCGTGACCAAAGGGTAAAAACGGGACCCTATTACTAAGACTCCACTGTCAGTCTGTCTGTCACCAGGCTGTATCTCATGAACCGTGATAGCTACAGACAATTTTCACAGATGATGATTTTTTGTTGCTGCTATAACAACAATACATAATATATTGATTTTGTAAGAATATTTTGATCTAAAAGAGTGTCCATGGAGTTTCTTGCCCGTTCTTCTCCATAGAGATCTACGCTAGGGAATGGGCAACTACAGTACTTTTTCAAGTTATTATGTCTTGTGACTGGGACTGTAGCTTTGTTTTCTTTTGTATTTTTGACATTCAAAAGTGCCGCAATGGTCTAATTGAAATAAATGCTTGGTACGGAATCCTTCATGTGCGAGTCCGACTCGCACAAACCCGTTTTTTTTTCCTTCGATGATTCAATGAGAAAGTTGCATTAAATAATAAAAATGTGGGTTGTTGAATTTAATCAAACAACAAATACTATAAATATGGACAAACAAACGAAATATCAAAATCATTTACCAATGGTGTAGCTCCGTCTTGCCAGGCCAGGTAATCATGTTCCTTGCGGACATGTTGAAGCCACTCCAAGATAGGCACCTCTTCACTACAAACTCCACATTTGACGATCTTCTTATCTTGCTGGTCTACTACTGGCACTTCAAACCAGCCATCAGTTGACTGAGCTGTTGTGTTCAAACTCATATTATTCGACGAATTATCCGCTTGGTTCTAAAAATAAAACAAAAAAATATATACATGGATATTTAAAAGTGAAATCATATCAGAATCAGAATTATTTATTCGTAAACATAGGTAATATTTACAACAAGATCTTAAAAAATTTGCTAGTGCGCTATGTTTTGCCAATTGACATACAAATTATTATAACAAAAAAAACAAGGATTATTATGATTTTCTTAATTATTACATTAAATTAAACTAAACTAAAATTATGAAAGTATTATAGTACCATAATATGATTGTATTAACACATGCAAATAAGTTAAATTTCATTATTCATAATCAATTCCTTTTCATGTCAAGATTTTGAGACACACTGTGGAACTAATGGCGCTAGCATAGCTGGTTCCCAACATCGTCATTGGTTGAAAATGTGGTAATGTCATTTTATATTTCAAAATAGCTTAACCTCATTCGTCAGATTGAGACCAGCTATGGTGGCGCCATCTTAGATTATCTTTGCCTGTGTCTCCGTTTCATTATTCATAGTCAATTTCATTTCATGTCAAAATTTAAAGTTAATTCAATTCGATTAGAGATAAATTTAAGATTAAAATTATATATTATTATTATTTTTGTTTTGACATTTCTGTTCCTCCGGCTAGCCGGGAAGTTCTGATGGCACGGGCCTAAGCCAAGTGTTCATCAGTTGGGTTAATTTCGGGTATGGAGATATTAGTTTCCACGCGGTTATGCGCAGACTGTGTAATATTTTCCGACTCACACTGCAGAAACTTTCTTACTAGTCTGCATGTGTTTAAAATCACTGCCTTCTGCAGTAATTAGTAGGTGCTAGCTGGTAAGTTAAGAGAACTCAGGGACTGATGAAGCTGTTTAGGTATTACTCCTGTTGACGAAATAACTATAGGGACAATTATAACTTTTTGTAGGCGCCAAAGTCGGGTTATTTCGTCTTTTAACTCTATGTATTTCGATAGTTTTTCGGCTATTGTAGTCTGTAAGTTGTGAGTGTTTGGCACGGCTATGTCTATTAGGAATCCAGTGTTGTTTAATTTGTTTATCAATGTGATGTCTGGTCTGTTATAATGAATTGTGCGGTCAGTGAAGAGAGCTCGGTCAAAGTACAACTTTGTTGTGGTATTTTCTGGTACTGTTTCAGGGCTGTATTTATAATATGGTACTACAGTGTCTACAAGTTTGTACTGGTGTGCTAGTTTCTGGTGGATTATGTTGGCTACTTGGTCGTATCTGTGTTTGTAGTCGGTTTGAGCTATAGATTTGCAGGCACCAGTTATGTGATGAATTGTTTCTGGGGAACTATTGCATTTTCTACATGTGTCGTTTGGTAGATTTTTTATAATGTGCTTTCTATAGTTTTTAGTTTCTATTACCTGGTCCTGTATTGCTAGCATGAACCCTTCAGTCTCTGGGAAGAGTTCGCCTCGATTAAGCCATGCGTTCGACGCTTCTTTATCGACATTTGGTTGGCATAAATCTTGGCGATGTGTTCCATGGAGAGACTTCTGGGTCCATTCTAGATATTTCGTTTTGTCATCAGTCACACTTTCGTTTTTCTGTTCCGTTGTGTCTTTAAGATTGAGAGGTGTTAAGCGTTGGTCGTTTTGAGCTATGAGTTTGTGGAGTGTGGAAGATTCAGTTTTAGCAAAAAAGTATTGTCTGAGAGTTGTGATCTGTCGATTGTGCAGATTTGAAATATCAATAAGTCCCCTGCCTCCCTCTTTTCGCGGTAGTGTCATCCTTTGCACGCATGATCTTGGATGGTGTTTACGGAATTTAGTCATAGTAGTGTTAATTTTGCGTTGTAAATTTTTCAGGTCAGTTTTCGTCCAATTAATTATCCCAAACGAGTAAGTAAGGACAGGGATAGCAAAGGTGTTAATTGCTTTTACTGTGTTTCGAGAGCAGAGTTGTGTTTTAAGAATTGTATTTAATCTATGTTGGAATTGTTGTTTTAGTTTCTGCAATATCTTTGTAGTGTATTTGATTTGATTGTATGTACCCTAAGTATTTGTAAGTGTCCTGTTCATCCAATGGTTCTATTTGTTCGCCTGTTGCTAAGGTGTATTGGTGTTGGTAGTTCTGTCCTGCTTTTACTGAATTTATTTTGCATTTGTCTATACCAAATTCCATTTTAATATCGTTTGTAAATTTCTCAGTTATGTTAGCTAACTCGTTGAGCTGATTTTCCGATTTTGCGAACAGTTTAATGTCATCCATGTACAACAAATGGTTTAAAATGTTACCATGGGTCTCCTCCTGCCCATCAGCAGTGGAATTTAAAGGGATTCCTAGTGAGGTTCTGTTTAATATTTTTGATAATGGGTTAAGAGCAAGGCAGAACCACAACGGACTAAGTGCATCTCCCTGGAAGATTTTAATTGGACTGGTGTTTTTTGTTTCGGTTGGGGTAGTGAGTCTAAGTACAGTAGTCCAAGTTGTCAATACGGTCTTAATATTATTAGTGTTCGTACACAGTGCAATAGCGTCGGGCGGCGCGTTCTGCGGGGCGTCGAGCTGCCGACCGGCGCGGCGGGCGTCTACTGTGGCCGCTCACATATAAATGTATGTGTTTGACATGAACGCTGCACGCGCCGCCCGCACGCTCGATTCGAACGGCCACTGTGTTCGTACACTTACATTTCACTAGGCACAGTTCATTAATAATATATTCTGTACGCATCGGAGTTTTCTTAACTAAACATAGTTTTCTGAATAGATGTGGATTTATTTTTACAAACAGTGCAGTTTCAAGAATGTATAGAACCTGTAGAGGTAATATTTTATACATATTTACACATACAGATCAACACGTTTTTGTATCTACTCTGATACCTAAGGGCGAAATCGATAAAAGTTACTTGGTTCGTTTTGCAGCTGTAGTTAGACAACAGTGAGTGATAGGAATAATGCATGGAATAATGTATGTTTCAAATGTGTACCTATTAGTATATTATTGTTGTTAAATATTTATCTATGGGCCTTAGTTGCCTGATAATAAAATAATTATTATTATTATTATAGCCAAAAATCGTGTAAAGTAACGTTTATAGATTTCGTTGTTAGAATCGTTTTATTAGTATTTTTCTAGTATAATTTACTTGTATGAGGGGTACGTACGTTTGTGCCATCGCACGTTTCAACATGACTCAAGTACACTTTGACGCGTTTGCGCACCAAGCCACATTTGTAACAAGTTAGTCCTCCATTCTGTCTGATGAATTGCTGCAAGTGATTCCACACTTCTTCTTCTTCTTGAAAATCCTTAAATATGCAAGTTATAATTATGTTAGGTTAAGTTTTTAAAGATTAAACGGTCTGAGTACATAGATAAGCTGCAACTCTCAAACAAAGTAAAGTAAACAACAAAGTAAGTAACAAAGTGAAGTAAAGTAAGTGTTTTATAAAATTTCAAAAAAGGATTAGGGTATTGCTAGTAATTCTGAAACCAACCTAATGTACACGCACAAAAGATTGATATTCGTTTGCCTAAGTGAAAAAAATAAAGGGTGTAAAACATCTCTTAACGAAGCCGAAAGACACTATACTTGTTCTACTCGTCATTGCGATATTTTTTGTGTTCTAAACCATAGCTGGGAACCTTCTAGTTACGGAGATATTGAGGGTCAAACTTCCAACTTTTTGACAAGTATTTTTGTAAATAGGTACCAGTTTTTAATGTAAGATTTTTACTTTAAACATCTCCACGACGACCCCCGTACTATTGAATCCATCCATCACCAGCACCATGTCTTGAGTGCAATACATTGAGTTCTAAAAAAAAAAAGTGGGTTCCGAGCAATAATTTTTGCGTAAAGTTACTTAGTTTGATGTACAGAATGCTTGGTTGACGGCTTCGAGATGAGGTCTTTTACACCCTGTATAAATTGAAAACAAGAATTAGACAAATATAAATACATACCAATGGCGGTTCTCCTTCTTGCCAGGCTAAATAATTGTGTTCTTTGGATATGTGGACAACCCAATCCGAGTGCGCAACCTCCTGCCCACAGACTCCACACTTCACAGATGTAGACTGAACTGATCGTTCCACTGCCTTATCTTCAGCCACAGTTGAAGCAGTTGAAGAGTTCAAGTTGACACTCATTGTGGACTCATCTAAGCATACCTGTTCCATAAATGTACATTGAGATTAGTGATAGCGTGATCATACAAGTTTTGACTTACAGATGATAAACAGCTTAGGGCTTCCTTCAGTCACATGAGGTTTTTAGGCCACTTTTATAGTCACGTCGAGAGATTTACATGTGAATTTTTTTTTTCGTCGTACGAATAAATACACGCTATTGTCACATGATCCCTGACCCCTCCCCCTCCATCGTGATTAATCGAATAATAGGGATGATGACTGACTAAAAAATATGATTCTGTTTGGTCCGTCAGTTAGATTATCGAAAAATATTGGATACGTGTTTTTTGTTTTATCAAATTAACAAAAATTGTGTCAAAGATCATGACAACCGACAGCCGACAACAAAATAAAAACGGTTTGGAAAATCATCAACAGTGAAACAAATAGAAATAAAAAACAAGGTATTGACTTCACACTAGAGACATCGCGTGGCCTTGTGAGCTCCAACAATGAAGTTGCTCAAGAATTTGTAAATTTCTTTACCAGTATCCCACTTAAAACTACAGAAACCTTAAATTCCTCTCCCTTGCTCTCTATTGATTTATTGAAAGCGAACGTTTCAGCCTGTCCAAATGAATTTAAATTTCAGCATATAAACCCCATAACAGTCATAAAAGGTTTTAAGGAAATCAAGATCAAATTAACGGAAGATCTATGGGGTATGTCTATCAAAGCTTGTACCTCAATTATTGAGACTGTAGCGCCGTATTTAGCCTCAATATTTAATTTGTGCGTGGATCAAGGGGTCTTCCCGGATCTAATGAAATTCAGTAAGGTAATACCGCTTTTTAAATCCGGGGACAGTAAAGACACCAATAACTATAGGCCCGTATCCGTGTTGCCGGTTTTCAGCAAGGTGTTTGAAAAGATAATGCTCAATCAAATGCTTAACCATTTTAACACTAATAAAATATTACACGAGCAACAGTATGGTTTCACCAAAGGACGTTGTACAACTGACGCCGGTGTCACTTTATTAAAACACATATTTACTGCGTGGGAAGAGGCACAAGATGCCATAGGAATCTTTTGTGACCTTTCGAAGGCATTTGATTGCGTAAATCACGAAACCCTGATCTTGAAACTTCAGCATTACGGTTTAGGTAAACTTGCGCTCAGTTTAATAAAATCGTATTTGAATGATAGACAGCAGCAGGTACAAATAAATGGAGTAAACTCAATGGGTTTAAAAGTAAAAATGGGTGTACCACAAGGTTCGATATTGGGTCCCTTCCTCTTTTTAGTATATATTAATGACCTACCCCATCTATTTAACAACCATCCGCATATGGTGTTGTTTGCTGACGATACTTCTTTAATATTTAAAATAAACAGACGTGCCACTAATCTTGATGACGTAAATAACGCCCTACTGCAGGTCCACGATTGGTTTACCGCTAATAATTTAGTACTAAATGGGAAAAAAACTAAATGCATTAGATTTGCTCTACCAAATGTCAAAAGTAGTGATTGTGACATAATATTGAATCAAGAGAAACTAGAATTTGTCGATAAAACGGTTTTCTTGGGAATCACGCTCGACTCAAGGTTACAATGGGGTCCTCATCTAACATCTCTTGCAGGACGGCTAAGCTCAGCAGCATATGCTGTTAGAAAAATCCGTCAATTTACTGATGTTGATACCGCGAGGCTGGTCTATTTTAGTTATTTTCATAGTATTATGTCATACGGTATTTTACTATGGGGACGGGCTGCAGACATCGAGTCTATATTTATTCTGCAGAAAAGAGCCATCAGAGCCATTTATGAATTACGTAGACGCGATTCTCTAAGAGAACTGTTTAAGGAAATTAATATCATGACAGTACCTTGTCAATACATCTATGAAAACATCATGTACGTTAGAAAAAATCGGCATTTATTCAGTAAGAGAGGGGACAGACACCACTATAACACTAGAAATAGGGACCAACTAGTTCAACCAGGTTTCAGGCTTGCTAAAGTGGATTCATCTTTCATGGGGTACTGTTTGAAATGTTACAATAAAATACCTCCCCACATTCTTCAACTGAATGAGACGAAATTTAAATCTTGTATAAAACGCACACTATGTAGGCAAGCATATTATAAGTTGGGGGATTACATTGATGATAAAAATGCTTGGCTAAATGCTGGTCCTGCTCCACAACCATAGGTGGGGGGGAGGGGGGCAAACTAATTGTTTGTACTGGACGGGCATTATTTGAGTCCATCGACACGTAAAGAAGAAGATGAAGAATTGATTCCCATGTTAATGTATTGTGGAAGCTGCAGAAGATTGTAAAAATATACTTGCATTGTATAGATTCCAGTTCTTAGTATTATATAATTGCATAGCACATGTGTGAGTACTTTGTACTGTTCAGCCACCATTTACATTTATTTATCTTTCATTGACTTGAATATGCCTTGGTGACTGAGAGAATGTCATGCTCACTTAAATGTCTCGCTGATGGTGGCGGGTGTGTCGGGTCATTTAGTTCCCTTCAATATGGTTGAGTTGAATGGCGCCGGTACATGCGTCATGTCTGTGAACGGGCGCTGTCAGTTGGGACTGGTCATCTCTTAGCTGCCAAGGTTCATTTTAATTACTTTATTCATACATTTTTAATCTAATCTTTCACTCTGGATGCTCTTAGTGTGCACGTCTTTCTACATCGTTCTCACATTTATGTATAATCTCAAAATTAATGATGTAACCAAGATTTTGTAACAATATTTTGATTTTAAAAGAGTGTCCATGGAGTTTCTTGCCCATTCTTCTCCATAGAGATCTACGCTAGGGAATGGGCAACTACAGTACTTTCTCAAGTTATTATGCCTTGTGACTGGGACTGTAGCTTTGATTTTCTTTTTTGTATTTTTGACTTTCAAAAGTGCCGTAATGGTCTAATTGAAATAAATGCTTTGAGTTTGAGTTTGAGTTTGATGAGTGGGGGGGGCTTATGACGTCACTTTTGAGTAAAAAATGTACTCAAATGTGAAGTCACATGAGTTTTCGACGCACTGTATCGTCTTCATTTTTTGTTTACGTGAAAAAAGAAAAAATATGTGTCCAATATTTTTTGGAAATCCATCTGACGGACTAATTAGATTTTTTCTGTCATCTACCCTATTTTGCTGACCCCCTCTCGCCCTGTTCGAACTTTACGTGATTAAAGGACAAGCCCTATCTTCCTCTACTGCAAATACCATTCATACTAACCCTATTGCCATCACAAGTTTTGATGTGCGCCTGGTAAGTCTTGACTCGACTGCGTTGCAAGCCGCACTTGTAACAAACCAAATATCCATTCAGCCGGATTATGTTCTGCAGGTGCTGCCAAACTTGTGATTCATTGTCCAAATCCTGAAAACAGACACGCGAAATGGTTTTTAAAAGATATCGATGCGAAGAATATCCAACATGTAGTATCCGAGTGTTCATTTATAACAAGTATGACTTACTTAAAATGTCACTTACGGGATATCTTCCGTGATTATTGATTATTTTGAGCTCCCGATATTTCGACGCTGTTGCAAGCGCCATGATCGCGGGTTAACTGGAGAATGCGGGTGGATGGAAAAAATTGTTAGGAGCAGACAAATCTGTCTACCCTCTTTCTTTGTCTTTTGCTACGCGCACTACTGCAACTCGACACTAAGTCACGGCAAAACACACTCAAAGTATCACTAGGTTCTCCAGTTAACTCGCGATCATGGCGCTTGCAACAGCGTCAAAATATCGGGAGCTCAAAATAAGCAATAGTCACGGAAGATATCCCGTAAGTGACATTTTAAGTATAGTTATGAACCGTGAAAGCTTAAAACAGTGTTTGAGGTTATGACTTATCAGAGAAAATGCTCTACTGTTTTAAAAAACTCAATGTGCTATTGTTTCGGCCGGATACTGAGACCCTACTCCCTAACGTTTTGTCCATTCGTATATTCGGATCTATCCGAAGAGTAGGGTTAGAGTGGGGCCCCTGTTCCGTCGTATTTTGGCGTACATAGAAGCCGGACCTGCAGCCATTTATTATGGCATAATCAGCCAAGTTCCTAGTCCCTAGTGCTAGAAAAAAGGCTCCACTCTGTGATAAGGAATGCTTACCAAAGTTTCTTGTCCTTGTTTCCAAGCTAAATAATCGTGGAGACTTCCTATATGTTCAAGCCACTTAGAAGATGGCATAGCTCTCTGGCACACACCGCATGTTACATTCTCGTCGAGAGGTGTTCTCGACTTGCGTGCAGGCTTATCCGATTTTTTGTCAGCATTTGTAAGCTAAATTCAATGAAAATACACTTGGCATTAGTTTTTAATTGATATTAATAAAACTTAAAAAAAAAACAGTAATCTAAACTATAACCTTTTCATGGGGAGATCTCAGTACGAAGTTTTTTTTGTTTTTTTTTTTTACAAAACCTCGTTAAATAAGACACGGCCTTCGGTAACAAATCCTTGATTTGCACTCAGCATCGGAGGCGTACGCGCATGACACGCAGGTCAATATACTATATTACTTCACTATAGCGACTACTACTCACTAACCTAACAGAAAATAAATGTAATACCTTCTGTTGTATACAGTACTTGATGTGCTCTTGGAATCGGCTAAACTTCTTTATTTGCATGGTGCATAAACTGCACTCCAACATACCGACAGTCTTTAATCTTTCTCTCAGCTTACTCCATAATTCAGGGTCGTCCAAATTCTGTAACAGTAAAAGGCGAGAATTCATATTGATGTTTGAGGAAAGAATGGTGAAGGTCGTGGTGGTGGTGGTGGTGGTGGTGGTGGTGGTGGTGGTGGTGGTGGTGGTGGTGGTGGTGGTGGTGGTGGTGGTGGTGAATTATTATACACTTACGAGAGTACCACCCACTCGCCAAGCTATTAAGTTATGCTGGTTGGCCACATGGCTTTCCCACTCTGCTCCAGAAAATATATTATTACATAGTGCACACTTGACACTTTTCTTGAAACAAGGCTCAGAGCCAGGTGTCACTTTTCCTGACAACCTGCGTTTCTGAAAAAGAAGAAAAAAATACTTAATTGATTAATCTGAAGTAGTCAGCTTTTTTTATTTTCTAAAATATTATTTGTGACGTACTGTAACAGTTTTATTGTTTGCTTTTGGTGTATCCATATGTATATCCTTTCTTGAGAATTTATTTTCATTGCTGGAAGATTGTCTACTTTGATAGGGTTTTTCTTTAGCGTCACTATCATGTTTGGATGCCTAAAAACAAAAATAAAATCTCCTGTTAAATTCTATCCCACTAGGTTAGTAGGTCCTAAAACTCAAGTATTGTTTTTTTTTTTGTAAAGTATCATTTTTTGTTTACGATTAATTGATTTTTTTATTCTTTAAAACGGTTACCCATCCAATCAAAATGTTTGAGGACAATAAAACACAAAATATATCATTTTTAAGTGTGGTATCAGATAAAACAGTTTTTCAACGTTTTCAAAGGAATGCCTGTTTTCAACAACACCAAACAGCATTAAAATAATGCCTTAATAAAAGCGCCGAGAGTTCACATTACAACACACGTTTAAACTGATGAAGCTGACCGTTTATACTAACACTAGAGGCTAGTGGTGTCTATATGGGTATGTGGTACGTCATAAAAAGGCGCCTTCCAATAGGGAATATGCATGAACAATAAAGTACCTACAGTACTATAAACCCAATAAAAAATGAAAAGTTAAGTTCAACGACTGCTTGTCGGTCAAAAAAAAAATTAAACTTCTACAATTTTCTACAAAAGTTCAAACGTCCGTGACTGTCGCGGCCATTCATGTCATAGCGTTTGTCGTCATTTTCGTCTATCTGTTTTTACCCTTAATATAATAATTTTACTAAATGTATGTGATTTATTTAAGCAAACATTGCAGTAACAATATTATAATAACATTTTAGTGAAACTTTAATTAGTTTTCAAATAAGTGTTTCTTTGATACATAAAATTTGACGTCACTACCGGCGACGATGCGTTTTCAATTTGCGTTCCGTTTCACGCTACATAAAATATTAAATTGTAAAATAAGTGTTGTATTATAAAGATAAACAAGTGTACCACAATGTTTATATATGGGCCAACACAAGGCATTTTTAAGGAATAAGATAAGTTTTGAATTTCTTGCATATTCCCTTTGCTCCAGCGTAGGTGTGTGTCAAACATAAGCAGCATAAATCGCCGTGTTATTTCAGCGGCAAGTTCGGGTAGGGAATTTTCTTTTTTGCAGTTTTACTACCAGTTGCAGTTCCGATGTAATTAGAACAGCAAACAATATTTAAGTAATTTGCTAAGCTATCCCTTGCCCTGACTGAACAATAACTGTGTTTTTATTTTTAAACTTTTTCCAATTAAAGACACGGCACTTTAACTAAGCAAAGAAAAATAATTGTTTACACACCTTGTCCAAAACGTTACTTATCTCTAACAACCCTGTGTTTGATGCTGGAGAGGGCTGAAATTAAATAAAAATAAGTTAACATTTCGGAAAGAGTTCTTGGCTTCAATTTAACTAAATCTGCATGTTTGTTTTAATGAGAGTCAAAAGCCCCATCACCAAGCAGAGATATTGAAACTCACTCTTAATCGATTTAATGTTTTTTACAATAGAAATTAAAATTATAAGCAGATTTCATACCAAGAAGAAATATAGCTTATTCTTAACATTTATTTCTGATCAATGTAGCAAAAAGCATCGATTTCGATTTAGTTACACCCTGTATAGGGTACGTATATACTTACTGTCAATTTAGGTTGCGACGGTCTACGGCCAGTACTTATATGCTGACTGCCTGCAGCACTGTTATTATCATTAGTAACAGTATTCGAATGCTTTTCTATACTTGCTATGTTATCGCTATTTTTGGATTCAGCTGTATCAACCATATCATGGTCAATTGTTTCTAAAATAACATTAGAATTTGAGTTATTATTCATATGAACTTCATCCTGGGTTTTTGATGCACTACCATCATCTACAGTCAGAGCTACTTCATTCAACACAGGCACTTGTGGACTGTCACCTGAACAAGCATCTTGCAATACATCTATTACATGACGCCTCTTTAGCTCTGTTTCAGAGTTGTCTACATTATCAGAAAACTCACTTTGATATAAATTCCAACAAACATTATGAGCTTCTATATTTTCTTCAGTCTTCTCCTCTTGTTCTAATCCACTTTCACTATTACTAACAACTGCCTCATCACTGTATATAGCAAATATTACATCTAATTCACAATTTGCAGTACGATGGTGCCAGAAATGTATATGTTCATACAAGTCATCACAATCATAGTAAGCTAAACGGCCAAAATCATTGCATGAACAAAATTCCTGCGTTTCACATGCCGTTGTAATGTTAACAGCATCAAGATCCAGATCCAATTCAGCAACTGTATCACATGTTTCATTTTTATGTAAAGGAAGTGTAGATAATTTCGACACTTTCGAAGGATTACGCCTAGCGTAAGTTTTAAAAACTTTGCACTCACCCGTGTGTTCTCTATCTACTTCTTTTCCACCAGGTTTTTCGACTCCCTGAATACATAATTTTGATTCAATTGTATTTTTATTCGAATTTATTGTTTCCTTTTTAGCAATGTCGTTGCTAAGAGCTCTTTTTGCTTTCTTTTTATCCGTGTATATGTGAGAAAATTTCCGTAAATATGCAGCTATCTCCTTAACCTTATCTACTTTTATATCTGTAACGGTACTAGAGAGTGTTTTGCTTGCATTTAAAATTCTAGTCAACTCATCATGTTCTAATGTTTTATCTTCTACATTTTGAGAAGAACTTTTGGGTTCTATTAATCTTTTCACTCTAGTATCGCTATCAAAAGTATTTTTCGATTCACTATTTTGATTATTATTACATTTTTGTTTTATATTCTCTTTGACTACACTGTGTACCTCAACAACAGTTCCTTCTGGTAAAGAAATATTTTCTGTTTTATAATCCCTATTGCATTTGTGCTCGCTTTCAGAGGAATGAAGATTTTCGTTAAAAACAACTGCAGATTCAGTGCAGCCATCTATTTGGCCATTGCATTTCGTAACACTTTTATTTACATCAATAGTCATAACTTCTTCATTTCTATTAAAACCATCAACAGAATTTTCTGATATTCTATCATCTTCCGAAGTTTTATTTTGTCCATTTAATGCAGAGTCATTCATTACCTTGTTAGTGTTATCTTCATTGAAATCTGTACTGTCTTTATCAGTTGATTGCCAGGAAAGGGTTCTGTTCTTACTGATGTCTTTTTCAACTAGATTTGATGTAATATCTATTCTTGGTTTTCCACTAAACACAGCAGTAGCCTCTATTTGTTCATTACTCTCCATATATTTTAAATTATTTTGATTTGCATTTTCTCCACTTTCTACTTCACCTGGATATAATATTTCAGTATTTTCTAAAGGCACTGTAGAATTTGGTTCAGTAATATTTGGTGGTCCAGAGTTCTCCTTTTCAATACCTATTTTAGTATCAATGATAGACTGTGACACTGGTTTATTTTTTTTACCATTTAAAGATTGTAATCTTTTTATTTCTTTAAGTTTGGATAGTGGAATTGTTTCTTCAGAGATAATGTCTATTTCAGAAGCTTCTGGTACAGGAATATCATTAGTATTCACATTAAAAAAAACACAAGCAGAATCTCTGTCTATTGCAGTTGAATTTAATTCAACATTGATTTCACTTTCTAATGAATGATCATCACCCAAACTGTTACCCATTTTATTCTCTAATTTACTTGGTTCTTCAGCATCAATAGTCATGTTAAAATCCACTCCTTGTTTTTTATTTCCATCAAAGGACATGCATGGATATTCTTGATTATTATTTGGCTGAGATGTTTGTTCTCCATTCAGAGTAATGTTAAATTGATCTACATTGAGATCTCCTTCCTGAATATCATTAAAGTCACAGAGTATTTTTGTTTCGATGCTATCTTCAGGGTCAATAACAATGTCTTCTGGCTCTACCAAGTCTGTCAAGGCAACAGCATCATCAGTGATGTTTTTGCTTGAAATTTCAACTCCACCTGAAATTGCATTTGTAATGGTAGAAACAAAGGTAGGACTCAAAAATACAGATTTCTTCATCAAGCTTGCAGTTTCCAAAATTGATGTATCAGATGGTTTGGTACAGTTGGATGCCGGAATATTTTCAATGTGTTCATTATTTATAATTGCAGTACCTGGAAAAATAAATTTTACATTTAAAATAAAAGTAGGTGACAGGCACAGAATAATTCGATGTTTAGACTAGCTTTGACGCTGGGTTATTTAATTAGAAGTCGGTTAAAAACAACTTCGGTTTGTTATTGGAATTCAAAGTAACAAGTAGGCATTTTTGTTGTTTGTATGTAACAGTGTATTAAATACCTAAAAAATATATAGTTAAAGTATGGGTATTATTATTAGGCAATAGTAGATAACATTGTCTGCATTATTTTTAGGGTTCCGTACCCAAAGGGTAAAAACGGAACCCTATTACTAAGACTTCGCTGTCTGTCCGTCTGTCCGTCTGTCCGTCTGTCTGTCACCAGGCTGTATCTCATGAACCGTGACAGCTAGACAGTTGAAATGTTCACAGATGATGTATTTCTGTTGCCGCTATAACAACAAATACTAAAAACAGAATTCAATCAATATTTAAGGGGGCTCCCATACAACAAACGTGATTTCATTTGCAGTTTTGTCTAATGTTTTTAAATAATGGTACGGAACCCTTCGTGCGCGAGTCCGACTCGCACTTGGCCGGTTTTTTCATAATGTAAATGGTAAGCATGTTCCGAACCTAAAATGGAAGCCGGCAGGAAAAGAGTTGTAGCACCCGTCACTCGCAGCTTACTTCCGAGCCTCCATTGAGTTTGAACAGAACTATAGCAGTAACATTGACAATATGGCGCCCTAGGATGTTTTTCAATTTATAGTAGTTACTATAAATTGAAACAATTTATAGTGTTAGAGGATTTCTTAATACTGTACTGACCCATATCAATGGGCCGCCAATAACAAATTTTTAAAAAGTGAAAGATTGGATACTTACTTTGTGAACCATTCACATCATCAGGAATTACTTGACTCCCATTTATATTTCCAATGCTAATGCCAAGTTTCTTTAAAAGATCTGGAGGTAGCACAAATACTTCATGTTTATCCTTGCTAGATTTCATCTTTTTTGGATGTTTACTATGGAGACTTTTAGCATCCATTTTTATAGTTATATTTTAAATAGATTATTGTCATTTGGACATTATTTTCTTCTTTTATTTGCCGTTCCTAAAATAATTATTGAATAATAATTTAAACAGTTAAATTATGTTGCATAGAACTTCACTGAGTAATAATTATCATGAACTAAAGGAATAAACTTTGGTAATTCTTTAAACAGCAAAGAAAGGAATACATTTACAAAATATTAAGAAAAAGTGTAGGTATTAACAAAACTCTCAAACTAAAAATAAAAAAGTTCTGAAAAAAATTATAGAAAAATTGCACAAATAACAGTGATTTTACATAAATTACACATGTTATCGAAACTAAATAGGAATTAAAAAACACAAAAACAAAATAAATAAATAGGAAAAACTAAAATCTGGAACCCAGAATCGAACCGTGGGCACCAAAATCAATGATCACACGTGTTCTGAACTACGCTAAAGGAACCGCTTTGCACAATGTTGTAATTTGCGTTGCCTTTATATTTCAGATATTTGGTCAGAAAAAAAAATATGTTTTCTAAATCGATAAACTGAAATTTAAAACAAGTAGGTAACTTACGAATCTTACGACACTCCTTTAAACCCAGCCTACACGTCGAAAAAAAATCTTGACATTACATTTTCTATATCAACAATTCAACACGATACGATTACGCGAAAAGTATATAAAATCCAACGGCAACTCATACGCCAACCAAATAACAATGATCGCAATTCACTTCCGTTATTTGTATGAAATTACAGAAGACACAGCACTCAAAACGAAAACGAATTCACATGAAAATTGAAAATCGTTGAGGTTATGATCGCTCATCTGAAGTTTACGTTTTACAAAAACATGCTTGAAGTATGAAGTCTGTTATGTACATTACTATAAAGTTGAGTTTTGACACAAATCATAAAAACTGGCCGTAAAATAAACGTGGTCGTAGATGTCCAGAGCCTTAACACGTTAAGCTACAGATGGCGCTTTTGCCAATACTTCGGAGTCCCCCAAAGCTTGCAAGCAAAGTGCAGACTAGTCTTTTTAGCATAATAAATAAAAAATACAATAAGAAATTAAAATATTTCGGAGCTAAAATAGACTGGAACTCATTACATTTATTCAGTGTTAGTGTGATGCCTACACTGAAAACTAGATACTTTGGTTTCGATCATTTCTTATGGTGGATGCTCCATGGTAGCCCGCGAAATTCAAATTTTATGCAGGCCAGTGCTAGGTTGTATGTTGAATATAATATTGTTCACGAATATGTAGTTACAGAAATTCTATTCATCAATACAACCCTCCAAGTCCATAAAGGTCTAGGAATGACTTTAAAAGGTCACGCACGAGCCATGTAGTAGTGGGGACGCGGCTTTTTTGCAACGCGTCCACATTGAAGAGCCGCGCGGCCCCATATCGCGGCTCGCCTTGCGCAGATGCCTTAGACTAAAATTTAGAGATATTAGCGGCAGTTTCTAGATGTACGAAGAAGAGGACGTGCTCTTAGCTTCAGCAGGAATAGTATTATGCACCACTGCGCAAATAAGAAATTTTAAAAATGTTTTTATCTATAAAAAAAAACTACTCTGACACTCAACAGTCCTATAACACCCGGCGCTCCTGGTAAAATTCAAGTAAAAAAGTGTTTTCTCGTTGGCGTGAATAAAAACACAATTTGATGCTTTATCATTGTGCTTTATGCGGTCACCAATGTCTATACTAGATATCTATATATTATCTGTGCTAGCGTTCTGACAGGCTGCGCGGCCCGTCCCCACTACCCAGAGCCGCGCGGTTTCCTTTAAAGTAGACCGACAATCGTCGGGTTGCGCGTTAAATCAGTCCCTAATTAATGACACCACTCAGATCCAGCCTGTCCCCGTGCTGTCCTCTCCCAGCGACGCCCTAAGCCGAGGCCCGTACCCCGCAGGGGGTGCCCTTAGCGTGTAGTCGTTTAGTTTGTAAGTTTTATGCCCTGGCTGGAGGCCTTACACTTAAGGTACCCACAGGATTGTCCGGTTAAGCAGACGACAACCTCTCTAGGTTGAACTGCGAGATGCCATTTCGAAAAAAAAAAATTAAAAAAAAATCGGCTTGCGCGGGGCCGGGCGCGCGGGCGGCTGAGACCTCACTTTTGTCCACGCTCACGAGGCTCGGCCGCGCGGCTCAGCCTCACGGAGCCGCACGGCCTTAGTGGGGACGCTGCTGGTACGGCTGTCGTTAGTTAGCCACGAGCCCTCCCATATTATTATTATCTCTTTGCACTAGCCCGTTAACCACGCGCTCTGTGAGTCTGTGACCCATCAATAAGTTATTTTATCTGCTGTCAGCACAACAAAAAAATGTCTATTAATATTCTGTGGAATGATCACAGTGATCCTGTAGGGCTATTACGTATCTCTGTTAACAGCTCGAAATGATAGTAACTGCAGGCCTATTACGTATCTCTGTTGACAGCTCGAATTGATAGTAACTGGGCTCAGTGTCCATCAATTAACTGTCAAAAGGTTAGTTTTGTATTATGTATGACCAGTCGCTGTCAAATATGACGTCATCGTCATCGGTGCCCATCGTGGCTGATAGTCACCGTAACTCATTTTGGCAGACGCTTTCGTATCGATTCTTCTAATATTGCGATTATGTAAGCATAGTGGATTATGTAAGGTAGTCAAATTGATGACAATTGAGTTTGAAGTGGTTTTCGTGAAAGACGTTACACCGTACCCGGGCTGTTATTCACCGTAAAATGAAATCCACTCAGTGTGATACGTAATACCACTAATACCCATCGTTATATTGTTAAATTATTAAATTGAATAGAAATACATTGAAAGGAAAATATAGTTTTATTAAAGACACACAAACTTCAAAGTATCAACATACAGGTGTTGCGTAGCAATGTAGTCCATAGAGTAGGTGTTATAAGAAGGTGTGTATACCTTCACATCCTCTCACGTTTTTAAGAATTTATAAATAAATTCTTGAGTCCCATTCTGGAACTTAAATCTTGTAGCCTAGGGCCAAACAGTGGCTTCGTTAGCATGTCGGCCAACTGCAACTCCGACGGAACGTGTTGGACATTTATGTCTCCGTTGCTAACACATTCTCTCACAAAGAAATGTTTCAGCTTGATGTGCTTAGTCCGTTTGTGATATTCGTATTGCGGATTTTTAGCAAGTTTAATAGCTGACTCATTATCTAGGTTTAGCACCGGCTTCTCTGTGTTCTTGGACAGATCTTTGAGTAGTCTATTTAACCATATAATCTCTTGAGCAGCTTCACTGGCTGCAATCACTTCCGCTTCTGTTGAGGAAATGGCGACAGTCTTTTGTTTCTGGCTTCTCCAGCTAATAGCAGCTCCAGAGAATAAGCACATCGTTCCAGATGTCGATCTGCCGGAGTCTGGTCTCCTGCATGATCTGAGTCACTATAACAGACTAAATATGAGGTCCCTTTCAAATATCGAAACATGCGTTTTACCAGCATGACATCTTGTTTAGTAGGTGCTCCAAGATTTCTGGATGCGACACCCACAGCATATGAAATATCAGGCCTTGTGCCTACTGATGAGTATGCTAAAGCACCCACGGCTTGTCTGGGAAATTGGTGTTCTCATCCTCTCCCGTCTCATGTTCTTTGATGATGGGCGTTGGTGCTGATTAGCTATTGGACATTCCATATTTTTCCAAAACTTTCTTTGTGTAAGCCTTCTGACATAGTGTAATGGTCTGGTCCTTGCGCACGTCAATTTCCAACCCAAGGAAATATGATGCAGGTTTAGTAGTTATCTTGAATCGTGCTTTTAATTCCTTAGTGAACTCGTCTCCTGCTTTGGTTGTGTTGTACGCTACTAGTCCATCGTCAATGTAAAGACCAATAAAGACTGGATTGTCCTTTGACTCAAACATACAAGCATGGATCCGCTTTACTTTGTTGAAAGTTAGATTTCTTTAAGAACTCTGCAATGCAGGTGTTCCAACAACGCGGCGCTTGCTTTAGTCCATAGAGACTGCGTTTCAGCTTGCAGACTCGTTTTGTGCCATCCTGATAACCATCAGGCTGTTTCATATAAATTTCTTCTTCGACTGTGCCGTTTAGGAAAGCTGTTGACACATCGAACTGGCATAATTTTAGATTTCCTTTTGCAGCAATGGCAAGTAGTGCTAACACAGTGCTCAGGCGAACCACTGGACTAAACGTTTTATCGTAGTCTACTCCAGGTTGCTGAGAGTAGTCCTTGATAACCATTCTGGCTTTGTACCTTTCGACGGAACCATCAGGATTCATTTTAACTTTATATACCCATTTACAAGGCAGGGCTTTTCGTCCTCTAAGTAAATCAACGATCCCAGGTTTGGCTTTCGTTCAGAGATGCCATTTCATTTTTCATAGCTTCTTGCCATTTGTTTCGGTCAGGAGATTCTAATGCTTCTTTGAAGGTTTTCGATTTCTTCAACAGCTGCCAAAATAAAATCATCGTAGCGCTTAGGAGCTGTGATTTTAGTCCTATCTCTCAAAGATCTCGTTTCATTACTCCCGTTTTTAGCAACAGTATTATGAACAGGTTCATCATCATCGTCATCATTGGATAACCCGGAAAGAGATTCGTATTCTAGTATACTGGTTCGATCCGTTGAGTGTTTTCATCTAAATGTGGTGATGAAGTTCCGTTGTCACCTTGATCATCGGTGTCTGTATCACTGTGCTGGTTATCTCCTTTGTTATCGTCAAACGTAATAGTCACTTGCTTGCGTGATGTTTGTTGTGACGTTTGTTTGTGTTGATCTGATGAACTTTGGATTCCATTGGACAATTTGGAAAGTTCAGTTTTATTATGTTCATCGTAGAACATGTTCTTCACCACTCGAATATCTTTCGATGTAACAATACTGTTCTTCGAGGGTATGAAAATTCTGAAAGCTTTGCTTGTTTCAGAGTATCCCGCAAACATGCCAGGAATTGCCTTTGGTGCAAATTTATGACCGTTGATGCCTTTCTTCAAGACAAAAGTCTTGCAACCGAACACGTACAGATGATTGATACATGGTTTTCTGCCAACCCATCGTTCGAATGGCGTTTCGTTCTGGATAGCGGTGTTAATACTCCTGTTTGATAGGTAGTTTGCAGTGAAGACTACTTCGCCCCAAAATTTTAATGGTGTATGTGCGTCAATCATCATTCCTCTCGCTTTCTCCATGAGGGTGCGGTTCTTTCTTTCTGCAACTTCGTTTTGATTCGGGGTATGAGGTGCGGTGAGCCTTCGCTGTATTCCGCAACGTTTTAAGTAAGTGTCAAACTCTTTATTGACGTATTCAGTACCATTGTCTGACTGTAAAAACATAATTTTGTTTCCAGTTTGTGTCTCCGCTAGATGTTTGAACTCTTTGAACTTGTCGAATACTTCGTTCTTGGTTTTGATGAGGTAAATTCGACTGTACCTGCTATAGTCATCAATAAAGGTAACGAAGTATTTGTTTCCGCTGATTGTGGGCGTTTGTATAGGTCCACACACGTCGCTATGAACGATTTCTAAGCGATCGGTTGTTCTTTGAGTATTTTTCTCACGGGGAGCTGGTACTCGATGCAGTTTTGCTTGGATGCAGATTTCACATTCTGGCAAGGTTTCAGAAGCATCGATATTCAAGCCAACTAAGTTCTCGTTTATGAGTGCAAGTTTCATATCTTTGGAATTCATGTGACCAAGTTTTCTGTGCCAGTCGCTGATGTTTGATGAGTTCGTTTTCTTCGTAGTAGTTGTAACGTCATCGTTATCGTTGGACAGGTTGTTGCGCTCATGTTTATTTGGTTTAATGTAGTAGAGACCATCTTCTTCTTTGTAAGCAGTGAGCGTTATTCCAGCTTTTGTGTTTCTGACCGTTGCTTTGTTCTTCGTAAAGAGGACAGAGCATCCTGCATCTGTCATTTTACTAACGGACATCAAATTAGTACAAAGACTAAGTACATACAGCGTGTCTTTTAGGTGTGTACGCACAATACCGCTACCATTTTTGGATAAAAAAGTGACTGTGCCTTTACCTTCAATCTTTGCAGTATGCTCTTCAGTGGCGAAGTTTAATTTTCTGGGTATTTGCTCAATGATCGTAAATAATTCTCGTTGGTATGTCATGTGAGACGTACAACCGCTGTCTAAGACCCAAATGCTGTTTATAGGCTTCTCGTTTTGTGTGAGGATGAGGAGGCACTGTGTAGCATAATTGTTCTTATGAGAACCGTTGTTGTTTTTGGTTGGTTTCTCATTGTTTGTCTTCCAGCAGTTAGTACAGATTTTGTGGGTTTTGCGTTTAAAGATGTTACCTCTTTGTTAGCAAATTTTACATGTGGCGTCTAGTGCTTCTTCATGAGTGAAATTTTCAGGTTTGTCGTTGTTTTCTAAAGTTTTGCTATGACGAGCTTCACATTCTTCGATAATTTTGTTTTTCAGCTCATCTGGCTTCGGAAGAGTGTCTCGTGTTTCAATAGCGACTCTGAAATTCTCGTATTCGGATGAGAGACTGTACAACATCATGATTGTCAACAATGTCAACAAGTCCTCGTTTATGGCTATATCCATGTCTGCCAGTTTGTCAACTATGTCCATAAATTCGTTGAGCTGATCACGTACGTCGTGTCCTTCCAATTTTGTTAGGATCAATTGTTTCAAGAGGGATGCCTTTCGTGCAGGTCCCTTGCTGGCGTAGGTATCTTTCAGTTTTTCCCATAATGCTTTAGCTGTTGTACATTTTTTAATTTGTTTGAGTTCAGAAGGAGCGATTATAAGAATCAGTTCTGATTTTGCTTGTCTGTCACCTTCTTTGTCAGCTTCAGTAGCATTATTTTCGATGTATTTTCACAGTTTTTGTCGTACTAGTACGGCCTCAGCTTGTATGACCCATCCATCGTAGTTTTCTCTCGTAAGAGAGTTGATTTTTGTGCTTGACATTTAAAAAAAACAAATGCGACAGGGTTACTCACTTAAATCTCGTTAATTCGTACACGCTCTGCTACCATGTTAAATTATTAAATTGAATAGAAATACATTGAAAGGAAAATATAGTTTTATTAAAGACACACAAATTTCAAAGTATCAACTATGAACATATTGTCGTGTTCAATTGTAATAATATTATTTACTGTGTAATTGAGTGTTTTTCTATTTTATGTGTTGTTATTGTATGTTTTCTATATTGTATGTAAATATTATAGCATCGTATTGGACAAATCTGTAATGATGCTATAATTAGTGGTAAATAAATAATAATAATAATAACATACAGGTGTTGCGTAGCAATGTAGTCCATAGAGTAGGTGTTATAAGAAGGTGTGTATACCTTCACATATATCATAGTGTATTCTGATGGATTAGGAACCGGTTTTGGATCATCAACCGTTCTAAACATACAGTGTTGGTAGTACATAATAACAAGTAGTAGTTTGTAGTATAATTCAAATAAATAAAATTAGTACAGCATTATTATTTGTCTTTTTTTTCAACATGTTTCACAAAACAAATATACAACATGTAGAAAAGTGAAGTTAGAGTAAGGCCCAGCGCACACCGCTGGAGGCGTGGCTTAACATACGGTCAATATTTATATATTGACCGGTATTCGCCGGTGCTCCGAGCACCACGTGCGACTTTATTCTTGTGAATAAAGTCGCACGCGGTGCTTCGAGCGCCTTCAAGCTACTACAAGAACATGCGCGCGACTGCTCCAGTCACCGCCGTGCTGCTCTGCGCTCCACCACCGCGCCGCCGCGCTCCGCCGCATTACGAGAGCGAGTTGTCTCTACAAAGTATCGAACAGCACTATTAATGGGCGCGCTTGGAGTAGCTGCGCGTCACCGCGCGTATCTCCGCTCAAGGGCTCTCAGAGCCGCTCGGAGCCCGCGGATCCGCCAGCGCGTTTTATGGAAATGCGCTCCGCCGCGCCTCCAGGTGTGCGCTGGGCCTAAAAGTATTACGAGCTAATAATAAAACTATCTATCTCTAGTAAATTAATTATGCCTTTTCATTTATAACTGTACAAAGATCTTTTGGCGCGTGGCTGAAATCAGAACTAACGATATCATTCCTTAGCTTCAGATTAGTATAAAAACAAATATTAATACAAGAAAATAAATATTTTAGAACATCGCAAGCTATATAAACAATAAAACAACAAAAGACGTATTGTTTGCACAGAAATAGGCATCGGTGTGTATCACAAACTCTTTTATAACACTACATATGAGTAACGTCTATCACGATAGCAACTTCAAACTCAGTTGTCATCAATTTGATATCCATTAGGCTTACGTAATCGCAATACAAAAAGTATCGATACGAAAGCATCTGTCAAAATGAGTTACGGTGACTAACAGCCACGATGTTCACCAATGACGTCATATTTGATCGCGACTGCGGGTCTAAAATGGCCGCTATAGCAGAATCTACGTAGAATCTTAGCACGACTCACGTTAAAAAATTTAAATTCTTAAAATGGACTTTATATCCATAATCATAAAGTCCATTTTAGGAATTTTAATTTTTTAACGTGATTCACGAAACGATTCTGCTAAAGCGACCATTTTAGACCCCCTGGTCATACATAATACGAAACTAACCTTTTAACAGTTAATTGATGTACACTGAGCCCAGTTACTATCAATTCGAGCTGTCAACAGAGATACGTAATAGTCCTGCAGTTACTATCATTTCGAGCTGTCAACAGAGATACGTAATAGTCCTACTGCTCATCTAATCTGTGACAAGATCCAGCGAAGTTTTTGTCAACATGCTCTGCATATATTATTATCTAATCTGTGATATTTTATGTCAAACTGTCAAACAGTGAAAGACAGTGTGACCAGATTCAGTATTTTAATACTTTTTCAGTATATTTCATCGATTTTTCCGAACATCAGTATATTTTCAGGTATATTGCTGGCAGTCAGTATTTTTGGGTATATTTTGGTTGACGTTATGGCAACACCGTAGTGAGTGATCGTCTTTGCGACAATGTTTGCGGAATTCCCCGGAACGCGAACATTGGGGACTTTCCCGGATTTAGTTTATACTTATACATGTTATCTATGAGCAAAGATGGGTAAGTTACCGTACAGATATGACAAGAAAGACGGCCGTTGCCGGCGTTGTAGTATTGTAGTACTACATATCCAATTATCAATCAATACATAGTATTAATCAGACTTGCAGAATTTAGGTTCGTCTAAAACTTTACAACTGCTGGACCGATTTATAATGCGGTTTGCACTATTAGATAGAGCGTAATTTCCAGATTACATTCATTCAAATTCGTTGTGTTTCATGAATATCAGTCGGGAATTCGGGACGGTCCGCTAGTTTATCTATAATTTTCAAAACAACGTCTAGTTTTTAAGTTTTCAGTTGCATGAATAGGTAATAGTTAAACTTAAAAGATACTTTATTATTATTATCAAATCTTCTAATACGGTTCAAGAGAAATGATTGTTTCTTCTGCATTCGACTTAATCTTTGAGGACTTTCTTTCGATAATTCGGGAATTTTGCGAGCGCATATTTTCACAGATAAATTTAATAAAAACAGACCAAAGAAACAGATTTAAAAACAAAAATGTGTCAGCTAAGTATTTTAAAAACAAAGCAAGGTGGGATGAAGGAGGTTGTATAAATTTTAATCCTTCGAAAAGGATGTCAAAATATAACTCTAACATTTATTGTGAGTATGAATAAATAAAACATGTTAGGAAAATCAGTATTTTTATTGGTATATCTGTCCTATGTAATTCGGTATATTTCAGTATTTTTTTGAGGTGCCTCGGTATTTTCGTAAAATTTAATCTGGTCACACTGGTGAAAGAGTGAAACAGTCAGTCAGTCCATAGAAAAAAGGAAAGTCAGTCCATCGAATGAATCAATCAATATAGGTAATCAATGTGGTTCTTGATCTTGAATCTTGATCAATGTTTTGACTTGATGAATAATTCTCATTGGTATGTTTTTATTCTACTCTCTGTCTCAAATTATCATTTTGATTACTATTCCTCCACGTTCCCTAGGCAAGGTTTAATGGTACCTACTTACAAAAAAACACCTTTTTCCTAACTCATTTGGTTGGAGTTCACAGTAGGTAGTTACCTACACATTTAGCTTCAAATATGAGTTCACAGCCAAGAAAAACTAATTTATTAAGATTGAATTAAGCTTATGTTTTGATTTTAGTTTTACTGGAATTGCGAATTAGAAAGGAAACCAAGTTAGACCCAGAAAGTTGTCATTAAATACTATAGAGACTTGCTGCATAATGGGTGCGAAATCGTTAGCATTATCATTTCACGTAAAAGCAGAATGTAATGTATCGAGAGCCCGAGCTGGTTTGATGAAATTACCTCATTATGAAGTAAAAACACCAGTTTTTATGCCTGTTGGAACACAGGTGAGGATGTTAATATAACTAGATATATTTTTGTCAACATTTCAGCCAGAAGACATTGGCTACTGGATATATAAAGCGCTGTAATAATATTTTGTATTCTTTAAAAATCATTGATTTGTAATAAATGTGGTGAAAAATTTTTAGGGAACAATGAAGGGTTTATTACCTGACCAGCTTGAAACCC
The DNA here is from genome assembly GCA_905147715.2 of Xestia xanthographa. NCBI lineage: Eukaryota > Metazoa > Arthropoda > Insecta > Lepidoptera > Noctuidae > Xestia > Xestia xanthographa. The sequence continues at coordinate 18,025,550 of LR990655.1, read as the reverse complement.
TGGACTGTGAAATAATTTTAGGCAACACTTATCATTTAGGTAACCGTCCAGGTACAGATGTGTTGACAAAAGCTGGAGGCCTTCATAATTTTATGGGATGGAACAGAGCACTTCTTACTGATTCAGGAGGTTTTCAAATGGTCTCACTTTTAAAACTAGCTGAAATAACTGAAGAAGGTGTTAAATTTAAATCTCCATATGATAATTCTGAAATCATGTTAACTCCAGAGAAATCAATTGAAATTCAAAATTGCATAGGTATGTCACTAAAGCATATATTTAATGTGATAATCTGATTTATGAATTATTGTCTATTTTCATCAAATTTTATTTGTCAACTTCTAGGTGCTGACATCATCATGCAACTGGATGATGTGGTTCAAACAACATTCCAAGACTATGACCGCATTAAGGAGGCCACAGAAAGGACAAGCAGGTGGCTGGATCGCTGCCTGGCCGCACATCAGAGACCTACAGAACAGAGCATATTCCCGATAGTTCAAGGATTGCTAAATAAGGAACTAAGAGAACAAAGTGCAAAGGAGCATATGACTAAGGATGTAAATGGATTTGCCATTGGAGGTTTGAGGTTAATTTTGAAATGATAACTTATAATTTTTGCTTAGAAAAATATTTTCTGGCCCATATTATCCTCTCTTTTAGTTTCTTAAAAGTTCAAAACAGGAGCAATATAGGTACTATCGGGGTCTTTTCCGCCTGACCATTTTAAATTTTATTCGCTTAAATCATGCGGAGGCGCCGAGCGACGCCTCCTTGAAGTTTGGGCCTATTAGGAAAGCGTTAACTTTGGCGCGCAAAATAACAATAACTCTCGTTTGGCGTGCGTCGTCAATGCGCTCGGCCGATTCGGTATCTTTTCATTCATTTTTTCTACACAAAGTCAACGGGGCGGGGCCAGAGAGAGTTTTTATGTTGCGAGTGCAAGCAAAAATGAGCTTAGTGGTGGTCAGGTGTCCTCGATAGTACATATTTTTGTATACCTGGATAATGCATGTCGGTATATTCTAACAACATTAAAATAATACTTGTTCATTGTTTTAGTGGAGGCGAAGCAAAGGATGATTTTTGGCCAATGGTCAGTCTGGGCACTGGTATACTTGACAACAATAGACCAAGATACTTGATGGGTGTTGGCCTAGCAATAGATCTTGTTGTCTGTGTTGCCCTTGGAGTGGATATGTTTGACTGTGTCTTCCCAACTCGAACTGCAGTAAGTTGAATGAAAGGAGGAAACATTTTGATAACTGATTTCTATTTTTCAAACTCTGGGCTACTAAATAATATTTCTACCTACATAACTTTTATTAATTTTTCAGAGATTTGGCTGTGCTCTTGTTTCGAATGGTCAGTTGAATTTGAAACAAAAAGTTTATGAAACTGATTTGGATCCCCTTGACAAGGACTGCTCATGTTCAACTTGTCAAAACTACACAAGAGCTTATTTACACAGCATAGTGACTGTGGAGACAGTTGCTTGCCACCTCATATCTGTGCACAACATAGCTTATCAGGTACTGTAGTTTACACTCCTTTTTTGATTCATCTATCTAATAATAATAAATTTTGAAAATATAATGACCACTAAAAATAACTTTGTGACCACTAACATCTATCACCTAAAATATTAATTGTAAAACCTAAAAAAGTAAATTGAGCACCAAATTTAAATGAGATTAGGTTAGAAGGGTACACACCCTTCGTGGTTATTTTTTTATAAACCATTCAGAAGTAGGGGCTCCATCGACTCGGATGCAAGTGTTTTTTAAACTTTCACGACCAGAACACATTATTTATAATACACATGTTAACGGGTATTTATCGCCTTTAATATAAGCCCGACGTTTCGACCGGATTGCACCAGCCGTGGTCGCGGGAAGGCTGAAGTGCAAGAGCATAACAGTTCAGTTTCTGGTGGTCATTAACTAAAAAAATAATTTTTTGATTCTTATTTCACAATAAAATGGGGATTAATTTTGGTGATCATTTACTAATTTTGGCAATCAAGTGTTTCTTTTTTGCCATTACATTTTGCTGAATCTGGTGGTTCGTTAATTTTATGCTGAAAAATATTAGGCTAATCACATTATATTCAAGTGATATTTTGTTACACAAGTAAATTACTCCACCTTTCCTAAAATAATTATCATCATATAATAATAATAAAATTAGCGAGACAGATGTTACCTAACATCTGTCTCACTAATTATTCTAGACAAGTTAATGTTTTATGCATATTTACATATTATTTACATTTACAGATGAACCTAATGAGGAACATGAGGGAAAACATTGAAAATGGAATGTTCCCAGAGTTTGTGCAAAAGTTTGTTAGTAAGTATTATGTAGATTGTGAGTACCCAACCTGGGTAGTTGAATCATTAGGTTCAGTTGGAATAAATATTGTTAAAAACTAAATCTTTGTTTTATTAAAATATTCCTTAGTACTTCTACTAAACTATGTAACAGTAATAATATATTTATAATAATAATAATATATTTATTCAAAATTTAGAATTGGCACGAAAAATACAAGGTAAATCTTAAAAATAATGTTGGTATAACAGAGTTCGATGCCTGTACTAGGTTAAACCTGTATCACAGGCGGCATGTTTCTAATAAATACTATTTGGACAATGGATTTCTTAACAATATAAAACGTAATAGTGAAATAAGTTAGTGTGGGTTAATATATTATGATATACCTAATGTACTTAAACGCTATTATAAGGTACGAACAACAAATAATATAATAATTAAGGTCACACATGTATATAAATCTAAGGAACAACAGTGTGGGGTATCTATCGATCTAGCTCTTGGAAAATGATATTGAGGTTTCTAAAGTACTTTTTTTTTTTTAATTTGTAAGTAGGTACTATAATCCCAGTCAAAAAAATAGTTTTAAGAATTATTGTGTAAATGATTTATTGTTTTTACATAAAGTCATCTGAATCATTACCATCATAATTAGTGGACATATTTTCTGTTTTCATTAGAGTGGAATAACTTCTCATCTCAGCCTCCTCCTTCTTTTTCTTTTCTTCTTCTTTTTCCTGCTCTTTCTTGTCTCTTAGCAGCTTCTTCTTGTCTTCTCTTTCTAGCCTATCTCTAGTTTCCCTTTCTATTCTCAAGTCTGGGAAAGATTCTTTTTTAGTTTTATTTAGCCTGTTAATAATATCATTGCATCTTTTGGCTACTCTAACTTTTCTGACATCTTTTTCTTTGTGAAATGCTACTTGTCCAGCCTGGAAAACAAAGGAATATAGAGTATGTACTTATTTTATCAGATAATGTTAACTGGTTTAATATTTTACAAATTTGAGAAACAGAAAATGTTCTATTGTGCATGAGTGAAACAGGAGCTAGCTCAAACTAGACTTGCTTTTATTAAAGCCTCTTTACAGCTGAAGAGACAACTTGTCAATGTTTTCGTTTTTTGTGTATGACGTTTGAGTTTTGTCTGTCACTGTTCAACTTGTCATCTAAATACATTTTCTTCAGATATTATATTTACTTTTATTCCTATTAAAAGCCTCTCATCGTTTCTGCAAACGCTTCACCGCAAAGGCATACTCTGCTACAGGTTATGTGCTAGCGGAAAAGTGGAAATGTGCGAAAAAGTGGAAAATTTAAGTACAAAGGTACAAATTGTACCACTTCAAGGCAAGAATAACTGGGATACCTGGAAATATAAAATATCCATCCTGCTTAGGAGCATACCAGATGCATTGGATATAGTAGAAGGAAGATGTACGAGACCGGTGTTGCCAGCAGGTGGAGGAGACGCAGAAGTTACTGCATTTAGAACGAAACTAGCGCGTTTTATACAGGCAGAGAATAATGCTATGATCCTGCTTTCAACAAATTTGAACGAAGATGTCGTTAGAAAGGTAATGTCACTTACATGTCCAAGAGAAGTATGGCTAGAACTACATCGGTTATTTGACGGAGATAATGAGAATCGAGCTTATAATCTCTGCCTAGATTTCTTCGGATTTAAACTAAATACTTCTGACGATATGGCCACACATATTTGCAAATTGAAGACTCTCTGGTGTCAGTTGAATAGAGAGATTGGTAAAGATAACCACGCTCTGCTACCAGAAATATTCCTCATTTGTAAAATTCTGGATACATTAGATCAGAAATACTTCGAATTTAAATCAAGTTGGTTGTTGTTAGCCAAAGAACAGAGGACAGTCGAAGGATTAACAAGTAACCTTTGCGCTCATGAGAAGTCACTTCAAAAGAAAAATGGTGAATCGAGTGAAGAGGTATTAGTGACGAGTACGACAAAGAATAGCACCATTCGTAAAGGAAAGAAGAATAAGGATAAGCATATTAGATGCAATTACTGCCATGAGATGGGACATCGAGTAAGATCCTGCCAGAAGTGGATGAAAGATGGTTGCCCGCCTAAAGACAGTAATAACAAGCCATCTTCAAGTCAAAGTGCGAATATGGCTATTATGAGTGTGGATGTCATGGCATTCGTAGCGCAAGATAAAGAATCATGGTACGTGGACAATGGCGCGACTAGTCACGTGACCAACAGGAGTGACCTGTTCCAAACATTCCAACAGTTTGACGAGATCCAAGGTGTTACTACAGCGAATGGTAACATTGTTCAAGCAAGAGGCAAAGGAACAATATATTTGGAAGCAGATGTCAAAGGGAATATTGTGAACATAGCACTCACGTACGTTTGGTATGTACCAGATATCCAGCGAAGTCTGTATTCTGTTTTAGCTATGCATGACAAACAGAGGAATAGCAAGTTCGTTTCGACCCCGGAAACTTGCGAAGTAATTTTGAATGGGGAAGTAGCAGTTGTTGGCAAACGTAACCACGGTGGAGGGCTGTTTAAGTTGAAAGTTCGCAACGTCTTGCCACTGGTACCTGTACTTGCTACTACAACAACTGATTTGATGCAGCTCTACCATGAAAGATTAGCGCATCAAAACAAAAGGCACGTTAAGGAAGTCATTCAAAGAGAGTTAGGATTGACACTTCCTATAAATAAAGAATCGTGTGAAGCTTGTATCTACGGAAAGATGCATAGACTGAAATTTGGCATACGAGAAAGATCTACACAGCCAGGAGAAATTATTCATTCAGATGTTTGCGGTCCTTTCCCAATGAGTTTTTCAAAATACCGTTATTATGTACTGTTTAAAGATGATTTTTCCGGATACTGCATGGTTTATTGCATGAGAAACAAAAGCGAAGTCAAAGACAAATTGACCATAATGCTACAAGAAGCGACGGTCACAGGACATTTAATCAAAACACTGCTGAGTGATAACGGAACTGAGTTTGACAACAAGGAAGTCAGAGATATTTTGAACAAAAAAGGAATTAAGCAACGTCTTGTTATGCCTTACACGCCAGAGCAGAATGGCTGTAGCGAGCGCCAAAACAGGACATTAGTAGAAACCGTAAGAACATTGATGAATGCTCAGAGAGAACTGCCAAAAGCATTGTGGGCGGAACTTATTATGACAGCTGCTTATATTTTAAACCGAACAGGTGCTACAAGAGAGAAAGACAAGTCACCTCATGAGTTATGGTTTGGGAAGAAGCCTAATATAAAGCATCTTAGAATTGGAGCGTCAATCAAACACGGTAGCTGGCGATAGACTGGTTTATTCAAGTACCCACAATGTATAATACACTGCACCTCTCCACACTAAATTAATGGCACAGGTTTCAATCTGATACTTATCATACTAACATTTAACATACTAACATATAACATAACATACTAACTACTTAATCTATTTGTTGTACCAGTTTCTGCGCTCGCTGGTAAGCACGCAGTGCACGAGCGGAAACACCTGGTGGCGGCGGAGTTGGCTCCCTAGGCGACACGGGGTCTCTAACCAATTTTGGCGGGGACTGTCTCTTTGTAATCGACTTTTCGTTGTCATTAGACCCTAACGCCTGGGTTACTTCCTCCGCCCCACCATCCCTTGCGTCCTCCACCTCCTTATGAACCTCTGAGTCGTCTGGGTCGGGGGTAGTACTCGTGTGTGTCAATGAATATCTATTTTTATTTGTTGAAATCAACTGGTCGACATGCCTACGCCATTCTAACCCCTGACCCATATCAACCTTATAGGAAACGGGACCGGTCTTTTTTACAATAGTGCCCTCTGACCACTTTTCCCCCCTTGCGGTATAGTCGCGAGCGAGCACCCTGTCTCCTGACTCGAGTTGCCGGGGCGCGGCAGGCGCCGGCGTCTCCTGGCGGGCCCGCGCAGCACGCACCGCGGCGGCGCGGTCGGGGCGAAGTGCGTCCAGGCGCGAGCGGAGCCGCCGCCCCTGCAGCGCCTCGGCTGGCGCTATGCCCGTCGTCGAGTGGACACAATTGCGATATTGAAAAAGAAATTTATTTAAAGCTGTCTCAACCTCTGCACCTTCATGCATTGCTCTCTTTATTGCTTTTTTAACCGATTTCACGGCATTTTCCGCTGCCCCGTTACCTTGTGGTCTATAAGGGGCCGAGGTCACATGCTTCATACAATTCTTTTCACAAAATGACTTAAATTCATTTGAAAGGAATGGTGGTCCATTATCCGTCACAAGCTGTGACGGGATTCCGAAACGCGAGAAAATACCCCTCATAACTTTAATTGTAGATACCGCATCCGTACTTCTCATCCTTATCGCTTCTATCCATTTGGAATGGGCATCAACCATAATTAAGTACCGCTGACCGCCGCAGTCAGCAAAATCCGCATGCACGCGCTGCCACGGGTGCATGGGAAACTCCCAGGGGTGTAGCGGGGCACGCGCGGGCGCGTCCCGCACGGCGCCACACGCTTCGCAGCGCCGGCACACACCCTCTATGTCCCGGTCTATGCTCGGCCAATACACATAACTTCTAGACAAGTTTTTCATTTTGTTCATTCCCAAATGCCCCTCATGAATCTCATTCAACACTGGCTCGCGAAGAGAAGTAGGAATGACAATTCTATATTTATAAATGAGACACCCCATTTCGAGAACTAGATCTTGTTTTCTTGAAAAGTATGGTTTCTCTTCGTCACAGCCTGCGACTGACGGCCAGCCGAACATAACGTAACCCTTAATCTTACTTAATACCGTATCTCGCTCGGTCTCTTTAGCGACATCATTAAAATCAATCGGCAAACACTCTTGTATTACATTTATATAGTTAAAAGATACAACCGAGCGACCCTCCTGTGGCAACGGTAACCGCGATAATGCGTCGGCTGGGCCATTGTTTATCGACCTTACAAATTCTATACGAAAATCATAAGCTGCTAAGCGTGCTGCCCAACGTTGCAGCCTACTAGCCGCTGTCTGTGGAATGCCCCCTTTTTCTCCAAATATATAAGTAAGCGGTTGATGGTCCGACCTCAACAAGAAACGCCTGCCAAATAGGTATTGGTGGTGCTTAGTTATCCCGAACAATATGGCCAACGCCTCTTTATCTAGTTGGCTGTAATTGCGTTCGGCCGCGCTCAGCGTCCGTGACACGTAGCTGACCGGGCGCTCGCTGCCGTCCGGGTAGCGGTGCGCCAGCACTGCGCCCAGCCCGTACGCGCTGCTGTCTACCGACAACACGAGAGGTCGCCCCTCCTCATAGTGTGCTAACACGCTCTCGCTTCGCAGGGCACTTTTCGCTTTAGCGAACGCCTGTTCACATTTGGTGTCCCAATCCCAAGCGACTTCTTTACGTAACAAATTATGTAGTGGGGACAAAAGTGTGCTTAAATTTTTTACAAATTTACCGTAGTAATTTAGCATACCTAAAAAACTTTTTAGTTGCGAAACATTTTCCGGCACGGGTGCCTTGGCAATAGCCTCTAATTTTAACGGGTCCGGTCTTAAACCGTCTTTATTTATTATAAAACCTAAATACTTGACGCGGTCCTGTAAAAACCTGCATTTACTTAACTTAACTGTCAGCCCCATATTACGCAATCTTTCTAGCACCGCCCGTAAATTACTCATATGTTCTTGCCTATTAGACCCCGTCACACAAACATCATCTAGGAATACAACGCATTTAGGTACACCTCGCAAAGTCTCCTCCATAATTTTCTGGAACTTCTCTGGTACACAAGATAGACCGTATGGCGTACGTCTATAAACGAATGTACCTATATGAGTTGTGATCGCAGTATAAGGGCGTGATTCCTCAGTAATAAGACACTGTTCGTATGCATGCCTGAGGTCTATTTTTGTGTACTGTTCGCCACCGCTTAAGTTCGCGAACAACTCCTCTATGCGGGGCAAAGGATAGTAATCGCGCTTTAATTTAGGGTTTATAGTTACTTTGTAATCCCCGCAAATACGTATGTCCCCATTTTCTTTTACAACCGGTACTATCGGAGTCCCATAGTCGGATTGGCCTATACGGTAAATAGTACCATCGGCCTCAAGCCGCATTAACTCGCGTTCAACGCGCGAGCGCAGGGCTAGTGGTACAGGCCGCGCGCGCACGTAAACCGGTTCTTGGTCAGTCAGCTGTAATCCTATGGCTTGCTTACATGTACCTAGCTTATCTGTAAATACTTGCGGATATTCGGCACACAACTGGTTCACGAATCCATCGTCGATAATTTCATTTAGATTGATCTGCGTTATGTTAAGAGCGCGCATCCACTCCCGGCCTAATAAAGGGCGAGCTCCACCCTTTATAACATACAGTCGCAAAGAAGTACCGTAAACATCCCCGAGTTTAACGTCGACAGAAATGTATCCGAGCGATTCGATTCGTGAGCCAGAATAACTTCTTAAAATTAAATTATCGCTAGTGAGTCTCTTGTGATGAAACTTTTGTTTATACAGCAGTTCACTTATAGCCGATATGCGACTACCTGTATCGACCTCACATTCGAACTTACTTCCGTCTATGCACACGTTAATATAATATGGTCTATTATTTTGAGCTGCGACGTGAATGTTAAACATGTCGTCCGTTTCTTCGTCCTCACTTACGTAATTATGCCGGCTACTACGATCACCGAAACCGCGCACTTTCTTACACATCACTTTTAAATGCCCTTTTTCATGACACTCATCACAACTATATTGTGAATAACGACAACGCTCTGGACGATGCGCCTTCCCGCACCTCCAGCAGTGGGGCGCGCTGCCGCCGGCCGCAGCCGCGAGCGAGCCCGCGACCGCCCGGCCGCCGCCGCCGCTCCCGGCCGCCGGCCGGCCACGCTGCCCGCCGCGCCCCGAGCGCGCGTAGTGCAGGCCTTCGCCCGCCTCGCCGCCCGCACCCGAGGTCTGCGCCGATCCCGTGGTCGCGCTCACCTCCGCATGCTTGTCCGCAGCCTCTAGAGCTAACGCCAGCTCCACCGCTTTTTTATAATCGATGTTTTTTTCTGCAAAAATTCTTGACCGCATGGCCTCGCTTGCAAGGCCCGAAACGAACTGGTCCCTTAAATTCATTTCGAGAGTTGAACACTTAGCACAACTTCCGAAATTACAAGTAGCCGCAAGATGTTTAAGCGCTTGCAAGTAGTCCACGAGCGGCTCGCCGGCGCGCTGCCGACGTAGTCTGAACACGTGGCGCTCTGCTATCTCGGATCGTTGTGGCTCCAAGTGATCCGTCATTAACTGTACCAACTCCTTGTAGCTTTTATCTTCGGGCAAAACCGGCGAACACAAATCGCACATAAGTTCGTACGTTTTATCGCCCACGACGGTAATTAACATCGGTACTTTTAATTCTTCCTTCACTTCGTTCAACAGTATATACTGACTAACGCGACGTATATACGCGGGCCATTTGTTTGAGGCCAAATCAAATGGCTCCAACTTCCCAATCGGCATTTTAACGAAATAAAATAATGAGCGAGTAAAAAAAATATCCCGAGCTCGTCGCCAGTGGAGCGTCAATCAAACACGGTAGCTGGCGATAGACTGGTTTATTCAAGTACCCACAATGTATAATACACTGCAAGAATCATTGGAAGTACGTGTTATGCCCATGTTCCGAAAAATAAAAGAAAAAAATTGGATAAGAAAGCAACTAAAGGCATCCTCATAGGATACGACAATGATGACGGTTATCGTATCAGCACCCCAAGTACGTAGCAATCGATAACGATCGAATCGATACGATTCGATAAATCCGACTTTTCGATTGGTTAAAAACTCATTTTATCGAGAATAACTGTCAGATTTATCGAATCGTATCGAATCGAGTGCTACGTACTTGCACTGCTGGTATGAAACGCAGTATAAAGTTGACAATCTGATCCGATCCAGAGATGTTATCTTCGAAGAGACACCTATTCCAGGGATTGAAGCTAAAGCTTCAGGAATTGTTGCTAAATCTGATCCAAAACCGATTGAGAAAGAGTGGACCGTGTCATACGATACAGTTCCTGAAAATACAATGCAACAGCATTCGCAAATCGATAATCCCTTGAATCAGGAAGCCCAATCTGAACAGAGATCTATTCTATTAGAGGGAGAATTAGAAGAAGATAGACATATAAGGACGCCTATTGAGACATCAATAGAGGCAAATAAAACAGGACATCAAAGACAGTCAGTCCAATTAGAGGGAGAAAGAGAAATAGAGTTTATAGAAGACGAAACCGGATTTTCAGATAGTGAAAATGAAGAACAATTTGAAGATGCCGCTCCTGCCTATGTTGAGATAGAAGAGAATTTAGAGCGAGATGTTTCGCTATCAGACGTTCCAAGATATAATCTCCGGGACAGAAGTAGTCTTCAACTTCCACGTAAATTGGATGACTATAGTTTATTCCTAGTCGATACTGAAAAAGAACCTTCGACGTATAAGGAAGCAATATCGAGTGGAACAAGTAGAGATAGATGGTTAGAAGCGATGAGCAGTGAAATCGATTCTTTGAAAAGATTACAAGTTTGGGACTTGCAGAATCTACCGAGCAATCGAAAAGCTCTGCCATGTAAATGGATTTATAGAGTAAAAACCAATCCTGACGGCACAATAGAAAAGTATAAAGCCCGTCTAGTCGTAAAAGGGTTTAAGCAGAAGAAAGGTTTTGACTATAACGAAACGTTCAGCCCAGTAGCGAGGTTAGCAACTATAAGATCTTTGCTCAGCATTGCAGCAAGAGAGAGACTTCATCTTATTCAGTTCGATGTTGCAACAGCTTTCCTCAATGGAAAATTAACGGAAGAGATTTATATGAAACAGCCAGAAGGCTTTGAAGATGGAACATCCAGAGTATGTCGTCTAAAGAAAAGCCTCTATGGTTTGAAGCAGGCACCACGGTGCTGGAACTACTGTTTTACAGAAATACTCGAATCCTTAGGCTTCACGACAAGCGACGCTGATCCATGCCTATATACCAAAATCTTAGGAGATAAGAAAATCTTAATAGCACTCTACGTGGACGATGGCTTAGTTGCAGCGAGTGATGAGAACCTTGCAAAGAGTTTCATCAATGACCTAGAAAAGATTTTGACGATTACTAGCAAACCACTTTCATACTATCTGGGGCTAGAGATAGAACAAATGAAGGACGGCTCGATTTTCATTAAGCAAGAAGCTTATGCAAATAAGGTCTTGGAGAGATTCAATATGAAAGACTGTAACCCAGTATCAACTCCTTTACAGAAAGAAGGAACTATTGAAAAAGGGAAAGCTGACAAAGAATCACAATCATTCCCCTATAGAGAAGCAGTAGGCTCGCTCGCTTACTTGATGGTGGGCACTCGCCCTGATCTGGCTTATGCTGTAGGATTGGCTTCGAGGAGCTTAGAAAAGCCAACTTCTAGCGACTGGCGTATGGTTAAGCACATAATGAGATATTTGAAAGGCACATTATCAAGAGGAATAATGTATGTTCATGATGCAAATTCTCCTAACCAAATAAAAGCCTACAGTGATGCTGATCATGCTGGATGCTTGAAAACAGGTCGCTCTACCACTGGAGTATTGTGTTTATTTTCAAGAGGAGCAATCTCCTGGATGAGCCAACGACAAGCTTCAGTTGCCATTAGCACTACAGAAGCTGAACTTGTGGCAGCAAGCGAAGCGGCAAGAGAGCTAATTTGGCTAAAGAGACTGTTCAAAGACTTGAATGGCCAACAAGATATACCAGTTTTGTTCGTGGACAACGAAGCCGCAGTGAAATTGGCACATAATCCAGAATTTCACCGTAGGACCAAACACATTCGTGTGAGGCACTTCTTCGTAAGGGAACTTGTGCTTCAAAACGACATTGTAGTCGAGAGGACGAGCTCTGCTACCCAGCTAGCAGACTTCCTTACTAAGGCCCTACCCAGACCCAGACTAGAGGACCTAGTTCAGAAATTGGGTTTGACGGATAAACCAAATGGTCTACTATCAGCTGAGGGAAAGTATTAAAGCCTCTTTACAGCTGAAGAGACAACTTGTCAATGTTTTCGTTTTTTGTGTATGACGTTTGAGTTTTGTCTGTCACTGTTCAACTTGTCATCTAAATACATTTTCTTCAGATATTATATTTACTTTTATTCCTATTAAAAGCCTCTCATCGTTTCTGCAAACGCTTCACCGCAAAGGCATACTCTGCTACAGCTTTCCTGTAGGTTAATACAACTACGGTCTTCTAACATTTCAATAAATCAGACATTTGAGTAAACTATGTTTTGAGTATTGTCATTAAATGCCTAGTAATTTTGCTCTAAACTGGTAACAACTATCAAAAACAACAGAAGTTATGTTGCATTAATTACCTCCATTCCTGCTGTTTTCTTCAGATTTGACCACATTGTATAGACTATATCTATATCATTCATTTTGTTACCCATTATAGAATTTGCTTTGACTAACTGGCATGCATCATCCAAAACAGAGTTTGGTATTGCATCAATAGTTTGACCCTGAAAGTTAAAATAAAGTTTGAATTCTGCTGGAAACAATAATGGTTAGGTAACATGTAGTTGCAAAAAATATTCTTACCTGAGCTAGACGAAGATAAACGTGAGCTGATGATACTTTATCAACATGGAACCACACGTCTTCAGGCCATCCCCACTTTATCAAATCTTCATCTGCAAATGACAATTGGTTTGAGGGCAGGATAACAGTGTTATTTTATGAACAATACTGCAATTGTGATAAAATGCAGTAAGTTTAGAAAGAGATATTGAAATGTTCCATACTTTCATGTTTATCTGCACCCATGAATAGAGTTACAGGTGGAGCTACTACGCTACTAGTAAAGTAAAACACCATTTTTGCGTTTTTCTGTACTCCAGTACCTAGGTGGAGCAAAGTAGCGGTTCACGTATAATCTAAAATTTTACAACCAAGGCACCACCACACCACACCACACAATTTTATTTGTCACTTTGTCTGTCACTGTGAGTGATTGTGACAAATGACACTTGACACTGACAGTCTGGTAAATTGCAACATTGAAAAAATAAAATAGAGATGAGCTAACGTATTGATTATGCGAATTGAGCGAAATTTCACAAAATCAATTCGGTTTTATGCCTGGTCGAGGAACGACGGACGCCATTTTTGCCATCCGCCAGCTGTGCGAGAAATACAGAAGTGCGCACAAAAACTTGCACATTGTGTTCATCGACCTCGAAAAGGCATACGACCGGGTACCTCGTGAGGTTTTGTGGTGGGCCCTGAAAGAGAAAGGTATGCCTGGAAAGTATGTGCAGTTGATCCGAGCGATGTACAGTCGATGTAGTACCCAAGTCCGGTCTACAGCGGGCACTACCGGCAGCTTCAATGTGGCTGTTGGCTTGCACCAAGGGTCGGCTCTAAGCCCCTACCTCTTCCCGGTAATAATGGACGCACTTACGTCGGACATCCAGGAAGAGGCTCCCTGGTTTATGCTGTTTGCCGACGACATTGTGTTGGTTTCCGAGAGTGGCCTAGAGGTCCGAGCAGATTGGAAGTGTGGTGGCAAAGATTGGAGAATGTTGCCTGAAATGGGGGCTATCGTTTTTGAGCTCACCAGATGGCGCACTGTCGAGTAAGGTCCTGTCAATAATTCTATTTTATATTATAAAGCACCAATAACTTCATAGAAAAGTTTATTTTACTAAGTATAACGACACCGTGTAAGCTTTAGATATATATTTACAATATTCTTCCTAAAATTAGTAAGCATAAAACATTTAAAAATCGTTCTACCTCCAAGTACTGACAATAATAAGGTCCTAAGTTGCTACTTAAATCTTCAAGTCCTAATTAATCAGGAATGGCTCAATCTAGAACACAATCATGAATATTAGTATAAATACGTGATAATAAATCACGCAACGCGCCAACACTGTATGACATCTGACATTTTGGAGGACCTTAGTCTACACAAGCGCCTATAGCGGCAAATTCACACGCGATAAGCCCCCATTAAGTAGGTCCAAAACAGAATACTTATTCTGTGATTTCGGTGGTCTCTCCAGTCCTACGCCCATAACTCTTGCCGGAACACCCATACCGCCCCAGGGCTATTAATGTATCTCTGTTGACAGCTCGAATTGATAGAACGCTTCAAGCGGCTCCTGCAGAGTTTAATGTACTCTGTGTCCTGCAGCTGACGCAACACGCGTGGCCTCTGACTGAACTTTCAGCCGGTCGGGCGTAGCCGGACGTGTCGGCCGGCGCCAGTTGAACCGTGAACGCTATCACACAAGTCTATGGATATCAAAGTGTCGATTATTTTATATTTTAGGACCAAAATGTAGTTATTCAGACTTGAAACTTTAGAATAAAAAAAACTGACAATCAAAATAATGACAGTGACAGATATAATTGACAATGACATTTAACACAATCGAGAACGTGAAATGGTGAATACGTAAAACAAACAATCAATAATCGTGAGATAAACTGTTGTATTTTTATTTTATTGTAAGAAAATCAAATTATAAAGATCAAGACAAAAATGGGAAGTCCAGAACGGGAATTATGTCCACCACCTTCAGAGGAAGACGAACTAACTCTACCTAGAGCGAGCATCAATAAAATGATAAAAGAGTTGGTCCCTTCCGTGCGCGTAGCCTTTGAGTCTCGGGAATTGATTCTAAACTGCTGCACGGAATTTATACATCTGTTGAGTTCAGAGGCTAACGAAGTTTGTAATCAGAGCAACAAAAAGACAATCAATGCAGAACATGTACTCACAGGTGACTTTTATGGTTTTGCTTATCGTTTCTTTTTATTGTAGACGTAGGTCTACAGTTAATATATTAAGACCTGGGATAGCCAAAGTCTTAAAATCTGCGTGAAAAGTGATTCATATACCTAATTTTGTTGCAGCACTGGACAGATTAGGTTTTAGTGACTATACTCTTGAAGCAGAGGCAGTATTGAAAGATTGCAAAGCTGTTGCTGCAAAGAGAAGACGTCAAAGCACAAGACTTGAGAATCTTGGTATACCTGAAGAAGAATTGTTAAGACAGCAACAAGAACTTTTTGCTAAGGTAACTTACTAACTTTTGATAGGTAATCAGTTTTAAATGGAAAATTTGCATGTGAATGGAGTGATCCTAGCCCAGTTAACACAATAATTCTAGATTCTGCAGGAGAACTGGGGGTCTAAAATGGCCGCTTTATTTGAATCGTAATATAAATCACGTTAAAAATTTAAAATTCTTAAAATGGACTTTATGTTTATAGGCATAAAGCCCATTTTAAGTTTTTTTTTTTTTAACGTGATTCATACTAAGATTCTTCGCGGATTCTGCTAAAGCGGCCATTTTAGACCCCCTGTACACTGTCATTTTCGAAAGCTACCTATTTGGATTTTCTTCTTAACTGTCAAACTACATGCTTGCCTTTCAGAGCTTTAATTTTGATTTCAGAAACACTTCAGTTCTTAATAAATGTCCCATGCTTACAATTTCCGTGGTAGGTTCAGCTCTATTGTGTTTAATACTCAGGCCTAACCCAGGAACCTAAATGTTGACTAATTTGAAACAAAAGCCATTCTTTATGTAACCGGCAATCATTATATTTCAGGCACGAGAAGAACAAGCTAAGCAAGATCAACAACAATGGTTGTTGTTGCAGCAACAAGGATTAGTGGGCGCCGAGGGAGCTCCACAGCCATATGTGCCGCCTCCCCCTGGACAAAGGATTGATGATGAAGAGGATGATGATTACTCATAGATCTAATAACACAATTGTAAATTATCCAATAAATTTTCCAGTAAATGGTAAATTAAGGATAATATTGTTTTTTCGATTGGTGACTAAAAATGTATTTTGTGTTGTATTTAATACAAATAATAAATGATACCAACAAAACATTTTATTTAATTTTTATTAGTCATTGATGTCTCACTGCCTATGAACTTTTTGCTAAGGTAACTTACTAAGTACGTAAGAAGGCCTCCCCCTATGTTTCAAGGTACTCTTTTCGTGGGTCACCTAGACATTCTCACTTTGCAGGAAAACTTTTTGTTACTCATTAAAAACCAACCACCACTTTTAGGCTCTGTGACTGTCAATCAATATGTTGTCATGTCAACAACAACACAGTGTCAGTGTGCATTGCAATAGATGCTTTGTGGTGCATTGGCTTGAAAGAGCAGACTATTTTCACAATAATGTTAACTACAAAATGAGCAGTGATTCCAACAAGAAATACAAAAAGCCGAAACAAAATACTTTAGCAACCACGAATCCAGGAACATCAGTATGTAGCAGTTGTTATAAAACCGTTTCATGGCGGCATATTATCTAATATAGAAAATCTGTTGTAAACGGTGAACGAAAAAAACAGTTGTAAACTTGTAATATTAAAAATACCTAGGTGGGTGACTTCATTTAGAATTATGATTCATGACTTCATAATTCTCAATTGCGGTCATTTGCTTGTTGTTGTTGGCAAAAATCGTAGCTAAGATCAGTGTGGCTGACACTGGCAGAGCCACCATCAGGGATTTTAATTTTGATAACACAACAATTTAGTCGCCAAATATCAGATTTGGTCGGTCACTGGTTCAAAAGATATAAGGGTTTATAGGTGGCCCTGCTGGAGAGAGCCTACCCCAGCAGAGCCACATTAATATCTCAAAAACTAGGGCACCTAGCGAAGATGTTTTCTCTCATATTTACTCGCTAATTAGTCGAAATTAGTCGCAAAGTTACAGATTCAGTCGGGTGTGTCATTAAAAAGATATTAAAGATTTCAATTTCCCCATAGGTACAGTGGTACAACCAAGTACAAAATACTTAAAGTAGTTTTTAGACAGGTGTATCTACGACGTCTGGAGGAATTCTATAACTTCAACCCACCAAAGGAAAGCTGTATTCATTACCTCTAAACAAGATCTACAATAAATATATGTGTGCATTTAGTCGCTGCGCTCCGTTTCATTTGAACGCGTGTACAGATGAGCTACATAAAACGAGTTGCCCGTGACGTAAGTTAAAGTCAGCCAGTTTAAAGTGTAACAATTGAAATTTTTATTGAGAAACTAGCTGACCCACGCAACTTTGCGTCGAGTGAAAAAGCTCACAAAAGGAATAAAGATTTTAATCGGATCAGTGGTACCGAAGATTAGGTAGGTACTTACCTTACATCCAAATTCACAAAATTGATCTAATCTGGAAGAGATAAATTTTCTTTTAAATTTATGAATGAAATTTTTTAATGAAATTTTCATTTTCTGTTGGTACAATGATTTTAAGGTAAGTAATAAATCATTTTATATTTCCACAAAAGAAGTTTTATTATTCCATCCCAAAATAAAAATTAAATAAAAACTCAACCCGTCCATACAAACCCTACATACACGACACAATACACACACACCCACAACACAACACTCACAATCACCTCAAAATACACACATCAAACCAACTTTTTGGAAATTCATTATAAAATAATCTGATTTGATTTATTTATTATTTCGAGTCCGCGTAACACTGGTCAGTTTCTGGAATTTAAATACAGTTCAACATGTTGTATTTTTAAGAAGCAATAAATAAACTTATTAAACCTTAGAGCCGCTCATAATAAGTATTTACATCTTTGATTTAAGATGTATGTATTTTTTTGTAGTGTATTTCAAGCAATGGGTTTGATACTTACATACTTATTTACAATACGTTTTCAACGTTTAAGTATCTAAACATTTTACTAAAAGTACGATAATTTTAACGTTCTTATTATTCTAACGTAATTTAGAGCTCAACATTGTAAATTAGTAAAACAGGTGCATGCGACTGTACAACTTGACACTAAATAGACCAAGAGCAAGGTTTAATGGTTTCAAAGAAGTTTAAGCCACTCATAACCTAGTAATTTAAAACAAAAAAACACGTATTTAATAGATAATTTATCTCTCTCGGGCATTTTTATGGACTTTAGACCGTTAAAACTAGAAGTACCTATATTACACACATTAATAGAAATATTTTTTCTTGGCAATTTTCCGTGAACTCTTCGACCTAGCTCTTGGACTATACCTTAATAATTGAACTCATTATATCTTCTGAACTAGGCCCCGATTAAATCTGTAACTTGGCGACTAATTTCGACTAATTAGCGAGTAAATATGGGAGAAAACAGATCTTCGCTAGGTGCCCTATAAATGTGGCTCTGCTGGGGTAGGCTCTCTCCAGCAGGGCCACCTATAAACCCTTATATCTTTTGAACCAGTGACCGACCAAATCTGATATTTGGCGACTAATTTCGACTAATTAGCGATTAAATTTTTGTGTTATCAAAATTAAAATCCCTGATGGTGGCTCTGCCAGTGTCAGCCACACTTAAGATCATTCGAAAATAAGCCAGTAAAGATAACTATGCCAAGCAGGGTTCTCACCCCCCCCCCCCCCCCCCAACAGAGACGAGACAGAATTAAATAAAATGGACTTAGAGTGGTTTATTTCAGAAATACCTATTCTATGAAGTCGTAACTGTTTGTCAAAATGCTTTCATAACAGTTGTGTTACAGAGACCAAGATACAGACGAAATGAACCTGTGAAAAAACCAGTTCAACCCTTATGTGCACTGTTAGCTAAAGACTCAGAATGGGTCGACATATTGCAGACATCTCATGCAGCTGAAACCGCAAGATCTTCTGTCAATGTGTCTGACGAGGAGGAAGTATTACAACTTGTAAATGTTTTTTTTTAATCTTTTATTGGGGAGACACAGCCATCGATAATCTAAGATGGCGCCACCGTAGCTGGTCTCAATCTGACCATGAAGTTAAGCTATTTTGAAATATAAAATTAAATTACCACATTTTCAACCAATGACGATTTTGGGAGCCAGCTATGCTAGCGCCATTAGTTCCACAGTTTGTCTCCCCATTACCTACAAATGTCATGTACTAAACTCGTATGAAAACGACTTACTATTTTTAGGTAGAATGTGAAGATGGTCCGCAGATGAAACCACTGGCTATTATGTTTCCGGGGTTACTTGACAAAGACCCTACGACACTGCAAGGCATGCTGACCAAAGCCATGTCAACTACTGAAGTAACAAGACATTTAGTGGACCTTGGCCAAAAAGCTAATTTTACGTTCATGAAAAAAGCAGATCGTTTGATTCCACCTAATAAGGTACCCCACATGTGTTGTTTGTTTACTAGAAGAACTGCGGACCTAAAATGGCCGCTTTAGCAGAATCATAATTTATGAATCACTCGAGTCACGATACAAATTTTAAATTCTTAAAATGTACTTTATTACCATATTTTTAAAGTCCATTTTAAGAACCATTCCATTTTTAAAGTGAATTTTATTATGATACTGCTAAAGCGGCCATTTTAGACACCCTGAACTCAAGATGGTGTGGACGGGCCCGGATTCTTGTTAGTTCAGAAGTTTTTCGTTGCGTAGCTGTAAGGTCCATAACAACCAACGATAGTGGGAATCGAACTCGCAACCGCTGTAGAAGCCGGTCGCTCACCAATTTTTTTAGCCACATAGCCAAATTTATAAGAACATTAGTAGCGACATCAAGGTAAAAACTAAAAGAAGCGAGACAAGCATATTTGCAAGAACCCGACAGCAACTGTCTGGCAGTATAGGTAGGTACTGTATAACCCACGAGACACAAACAACAGTCTGGTGAGAATCCTCCCTTTTCAATCGGGGATGAGGAACTTCAAACCCCTAAATATAAGAGTAGGTGACGTCGGCATTTTATTTACAAAATGCCGACGCATCGACGTTCACCGCGAGTTAGCTTATAGTACATATGGCGCCACATTAACATGAATCAAGAACAACAAAGCTATTCACTATGCTGCTTAGATTCCGTCGTTGCTGATAAAGACGCACACCTTTTTAGTAAGAAATAAAATCATCATCATCTTCATCCCCCCCCCATTCTATTTGGTCGGCGCACATCGCAACACGTTTTTTTCTTTCTCCCTTATCAAATGTCACAGCATCATTTACTCTTCACTTTCATATATCGTCACACAATCCATCCATCTTATCTTTGGCCTTCCTCTCTCTAGTTTGAAATGAAATAACATCAGTTTTATTCTATAATATTATATTGTTGTTTACAGCAATGGATGGAAAGTTTGACTGAAAACAGCAATTCATACGGTTCTATAGACTCTGGGCTACTTAGCAACTGTAAGTAATTTTAACAATTTTCTTGTAATAACAACACAATAATAAATATTATTTAATCAATTTTTCCGTCTTTCTCTTTTAACAATTTTATTTATCTGTAGAGGTATGTTTTAACATAATTATTTGAAAAGGTATATCAAGTGATTACGAAGCCGACGGTGAAATTACAGACAAAGAAAGTACCAAAAGTAAAACAAAAAAGAAAAAAAAGCACACTGGAAGCACAAATCAATCAACCGCGGAAGTATTAAGTTCACATGATATACTAGAAACAAGGTATATAAGCAAGCCGAAATTATACTCAATATCTTTCATTAATAGTTAGAACAAGACATTAACACTGTAGCTGTATAACGCCATTTTTGCAGATAATTATGAAGATTGGAAGAAATTGATGCAAGAACTAATTAGTTATTATCAAACGAGTTACATACCTACAAAATAAACAATTTGAAGTTACTATAATTACATAAATCTATAAATTACAAAATGTTTAATTTATAACCAAACTAAATATTCCTATTTTTGGATGAAAACACACCAACTTATAGCAAAAGGGTGACTAATCTACATCGAACGATTCTGCTCTGTAAATGCGGTGCTCTATAGATTGTCTTTATTTGTCTTATGAACAAAAAGCTCAATGTCTTATACGACAAAGCTTAAATTCCATTATATCCTGCTTTACCATGGGAATATGAGTCCATGGTAAACCAAGCAAGGGTAGAGTGTCCGCTTCATCTTTCCCTTTAGCACACTGACTGGCTTTCTAAGCACACATCCTGCAGTATAAACTTGCTGTTGCATAATCACCGTAGATTAGCAAAGATTTATGTAAGGTCTCAGACCAAATAAAAAACCAAGACAGCGCGGCGAACAATAAAGAGATTCCGTAAACATGTGTGTATTTTTCGAGTTTAGTTTAATAGTAGTTTGATGTAAATGTGTGCGTGTGAGCGTGTATACGCACAGAGCGGAGCTTAGTTTTGAGCTGGCTTCACTTTATTGTTCGCAGCGCTATGTATTGGTTTTTTATTTGGTCTGAGTGTAAGGTAGGTCTATTTATCTGCATAATAAGGCCACGTTGTAGCGGCAAGCCGCGTACGCATCACGCTTTCAGTTTCAGAGTGCACGAGTACTGATAACAGAATATAAGAACAATATATTGATTTATAGTGTGTTCTCACGCTTATTATTCAAAGTCGATTCTTAACACAACACACATTCACTTGAATTACTAAGTACGAACATACAAAAGACACCACTTTTTTATTAATATTGTACATTATAAGTTTCTAATAAATACTTTGTAAGTAAGAACAATGTGATCGGATTATTCAAATGTAATATACCTATTGTATTTGACCTAGATATACATATTTGTTAGAAATTGGAAAAAAATTATATAAGTAAGTTTGACAGGAACAGGCGGCCTAAAATGGCTGCTTTATCAGCGTAATATTACGATTCTGATAAAGATTAAAAAAAAAAAAAAAATGATTCATATGAATCACGTTAAAAATTTAAATTTCTAAAATGGACTCTAAAGTCATAGACATAAAGACCATTTTAATAATTTTAAATTTTTAAAGCGATTCATATTATGATTCTGATAAAGCAGCCTTTTGCTACAAACACTAACATCACGTTTTAACAACTTTTGTTGATTTGGCTCATTTCACAGTAACAGTAAATACCTAATATTGTGCTTTCTTTTCCAATTAAACTCAGATAATAAATCTTAAATAAAGGGTGTCAACAACCTCATCACGAAGCCGTCAACCAAGCATTCTGTACATCAAACTATGTAACTTTACGCACTTAATTAGTGCTGGGAAACGACTTTTTTTTTTGGGATGAAATATTATGTTTTGTGGTAGAACTCAATGTAACGCACTTAAAACATTGTGCTGATGGATGGATTGAATAGTAGGGGATCAAAAAGGTGTTAGTAAAAATCTTATATTTAAAAAAAAAAAAACCTGTCAAAAAGTTGGAACTTTGACTCCCAATATCTTCCTAACTAGAAGGTTCCCAGGTATGGTGTAGAACAAAAAAAATATCGCAATGACGAGGAGAACAAGTGTCTTTCGGCTTCGGTTAAGAGGTGTTTTACACCCTTCCGATTTATTTGGGCCCCTATCGTCACCGACTTGTGTCTTAATCAGTAGACCAGATATAACTATATCAGGTCTAGCCAGCTAAGTTTTGGTAGTCTCAGCGGGTCTAAAATGGCCGCTTTAGCAGAATCCACGCAGAATCTTAGTATGAATAACGTTAAAAAAATTAAATTCTTAAAATGGACTTTATGTTCATAACTATAAAGTCGATTTTAAATTTTGAACGTGATTCATATTACGATTCTGCTAAAGCGGCCATTTTAGACCCCTGCAGAGCAATCGTGAATCAGTGCAATAAAATCCCTTGCACTTGGTAATATCTAGACTTTTATTAGAATGGGTTCTTTTCTACTCCTTCAAAAGTTTCAAATCTAAACAGCTAAATTAAAAAAAAAAAGCTAAAAGTAAGGTAATGCAAGCTATCCACTAAATGACAATCATTTTCATAACGCAAACTTGTAGCTGCATAATCAAATTATAAATAATTTATTTAAAATATCACTAGAAAGAAATTAACTTAATCACTAAAAACACATGAGCAAAATTATTATTTATTAAGAAATACATACTATACTGATTGATTCCGTCCTTAATCAAATTTCCTATTTACATCTTTTTCTGGCGTACGTACATTGAAACTAATTATAAAAATCAACCGGGGCGTACAACACTAGCTGCTCCTAAAATATTGACTGCGCTTATTACACCAAAGCCAATGATATTCTAGTAAACAAATATGTTGTGAGCGCGTTATCGTGAAGATTCGAAAACGGCCCAAATGGGCCGTATTGCCTTAAGTCTGCAACACGCATGGCGACGAGCGATACGCTGCTACGAATTTAGATAAAAATTGTAAAAATGCCATCGTGCATGTTCAGAAAGTGTACCGATACCAAAGTAAATAAAACACAAGGGATCTCATACCACATGTAACTACGCAATATACTTTGATTTATTATTATTTTTCATTTATTTTCCTAATATTCTGATAGCGGAGGATAAAAAAGGCAGAGATGGGAAACGCATTTTTGTCGCGAGTACGACAAGGACGCGTGCACTACAGACAGAACAACACTATCTGTCTCTTTTTTTCTTATCGGTTTTATCTAGCTATCCTTTTCGTATCATTTGAAATGTAGAATGAATGAAAAGTGTGGTGCCGCTGCTGCGCGTAACACTTTTTTCGGTGGTTTTGTAGGTGTCTAACATATCTGTTTATTAAAATATCATTGACCAAAGCGAAGTAACGACGCAGCGCCCTGGGCGATTGCTATATCAGACCTTTGTTTAAATATATATATATATATAGTTACATATTTTTTAAGATTAATAAGTAGAATTACAATAATATCTTCACTTGTTTGACTATCCACCCACCCACATGTCTTTTCCCAATTACTGCATTTCCAGAAGTAAAAGGAGTCTATGAATGAGGTGACCACTTTTAAATAGTGTAGGTACACATTATATTTAATAAGGCTATAAAATCTATTGTTATTATGTGATTTTAAAGTTGTTATAAAGTTGTCCGACTAAGCGTTCTACTATAAAAGCTATTACTGTACCGTAGATCTTAATGGGACGGCTCCACACAGGGGTTCGACCAATCTGAGAGGCTCGCATTTGGCACGATTCATCGATAGTAACGAACCAAGCCCCCAACTATTATATAGCTTCTGACAAAAGAATAAAAGGTTTCGTATTACTACTCAATCTACTCACAGGTTTATCTGTGGGCCAGTTCTGCCACGCCTAATATTAGCTTGGAGCACTGGAGTCCATCGAAAAGAAGAAGCAAACAGGATTTTCAGAACCTAGAAATTGATGCAGAGCTGCAAACCTAATGGGGTCTGAACGCAAACACTTAGTTACGTGTGCAATGGAATTGCATAGTTTTGTGATATACATGAATTTGTCAAACTACGAGTGAATACATTACTTCTAAGCACATACAGTCCCTGGCCAAATTATTAGACACACTAGATAGAGCTTTAATGTTTTTAATACATAGATACAATGTATATTTTTTTATTATCTATTTAATTTAATTATCTATATTTTAACACAAATAAAACATCATTATTAGAGAAAAAATATGTATTTTATTAACTTAAAATAAATGTTAAGATATGTAACGAAAATTTGTCTGGAAAATTGGAAATTTGCTACCACAAAATTGATAAATTTGCAACTCCAAGATGCTAATGCGAGCGCACTGTTCGAAATAAATTAAAATTGAGTTAATATGTTACACAGAGTATATATGATGTTTTAGTTGTGATAAAAAAATAGATAAATAATATACTTTTTATCTAGTAAAAACGATAAAGCTCTATCAACTGAAATTAACATTTTACAAAAATCTTCAAGTGCGTCTAATAATTTGGCCAGGGACTGTACTATCGAGGACACTCCCGCCTGACCACCACTAAGCTTATTTTTGCTTGCACTCGCAACATAGAAACGCTCTCTAGCCCCGCCCCGTTGATTTTGTATAGAAATAATAAATGAAAAGATACCGAATCAGCCGAGCGTACCTACTGACGACGCACGCCCAACGAGAGTTATTGTTATTTTGCGCGCCAAAGTTGAGGCTTTCCTAATAGGCCCAAACTTTAAGGGGGCGTGGCTCGGCGCCTCCGCATGTTTTAAGCGAAAAAAAAAAAATGGTCACGCGGAAAAGACCCCGACTGTACATACATAGGACATATTTTGGTAGAAAAATTGGTTGCCTGTAAAGTCGGTATACGGGCGAAAGTTTTACGTGACAACGACTTTGAGTGGTAAAATAAACTTTTTATGTCTGTCTCTCTCGCTCTTAGGCGGGCTCTCACTCGCTCTCATTGTGAGCGCATAACGTGAGCGGGAGCGTAACGCAGTTTCTTGAAGTGTCACCCGGCAAACCAATTTATAAGACGTTGTCACGTCAAAAGTGTATCTTGATTTACAGCTTAGGCCTATTAGTCTGTATGGCATTGACTAAAAATAGTAGTCTCACCCCTGACCCCTATCGTCTTATGGAGCCGCCGCTAGCCGACTATTAACTTCTTAATTTATGCTATCGATACTACAGTCAATTTATAAATTACAACCGTATTACAAAAATACAATAAGTCTATATTTTGTTACATGAAAAGAATATCACACTCGAGGTGCCGCCCATAAACCACTTTAAAATCTTAATTACTAGAATGAGATATATTTACTGGAGTTTTTTATTGAGCAGTATTTGGTATTTATGTATTGCATGAAACCAGGCACTGTTAATTTCCATTTACTTATTTATTATTTATTCATTTCATTAGTGGTTTTTGGATGGTTGGCTAGTTTCTTGTACTGTACTGATTGGCTAGTCATATTTATTGTAAATAAGTGGTTACATAGGTCAATTTAAGCGTATTTATTAATATTAAACTAGACATCCATTACATCACACAAACATGGAACAAATGGAATCTTTCAGAAGGTATAATTATGCTATATGTTCTAAGATATTTTGTTTGGGACTATTTTCAATTCTGTTTTATTTCCACGGTACTAATACTACTTATAGCTTATGCGAGCACAAATTAGCATAAACTATATTTCTGTCGATGTAAAATATATCTTCAACATCAACATGTACTCTAATCTTTTGGTCAAACTGAAACGTATCCCGCCCGCGGTAGGAAGGTGTGTAAATTGGCGCGAGTATAATCATTAAATCAATCGACGCACAATGTTGCAACCGTTTCTCGATGGTTTTGCGGCTGTGTAGGTAATATTTTGTTAGGAAATCATACAAATTATTTTAGTACGTACTTCCCAAAAAATTGATGTCATTAATCTAAAAAAGAATGCCCCTTTATTATTTCTAGAAAATCCTACAAAGTTTTCTGCTATAGTTTTTGGATTATATTTGAGATTGATTGTGTTCGAAATAGTAGAATCGTTTCTACCATTTTATTGAACTTGTTGCTCGCATTCCAGTGTCAATCGAAAAATAAATCATTAATCAGCTTAGTATGGTTAGTAGGGGGGTCCCAAAAGTATATATTCTGCTTATGACCTCATACATATACCTTTTTCTAAGATTTTATAAATGTCATAGATTAAAAATGTATTTTGTCTATGCATGATTCTTTACAATATTCAAAAATACAATTTTAAAGTTTATGAATGCTTATCCTTAGGGTTAGTGTTTATACAAGTACACCTACAATATAACACAACCGTGGAAACCGTGAGAAGGTTTTTGTATCGTAATTTTATACTTTTTTCCTATTCTGTTAAAATGCTGCAATAATTTTTTCGAGGCTATGCGTGGGTCTATAGATTAAATGAAAATAATTTTATGTTACCTACTGTTAATGTGTTCACATTATCTCTATTTTAGCATAACATTATTTTGTCTAGTATCAAGTAATATTATTTGCCTCTGGTTGAGTTGCTGACGTGTTGCAAACAAAATCTTAAGATTGTCTATGCCATCAGATTGTTTACTGTTTTCAACACATCAATTATTAACAGTAACATGTTTGTATTAAATATCATTTGCTAATTATTCTACCTCAATTTTTATAAAATTCTCAACTGTACAAGTAACACATCAAACCAATTTCAAAGGAACATTTACACTACTCATTAACTATAACTAACATTAAAATCAATTATTATTGCATCATTATGATTACAACATCATTATTCAGTAAATGTATTATGTGAGCTAGAATTCACCATGATCAACACGAGAAAACAACATCTTTCTGGTCATATGAGAAGTTTGGGTAGATGATTAGGGGAGGAGGGACCGAGCAGGGTCCGATTTAGTGAGTAGGACGCCGCCGAGCAGCGCGAGCGCCGCGGCGGCCGCCAGGCGTCACGCGCGCGGCCGTAGCGCCGGGCCGGGCGCGCGCGCGCAGGCGCACCGTCATTGCGTCGGCTTCAGAGCTGCCATCTTGCGCCAGCGCGCTCGCGCCTCCTGCCGCGAAGTCGTGTACTCAAACCACAACACATTGGGTATTAGTGTTGTATCTCTTATCATCAATATCTCACATAGTTTCCTGAAAAAATACCATCATTATCTTTTTAATATAATTATCAAAATTAAACACAATGACTTCACTTCAAAACTGGGTAAAAATTAAAATCATGATGATAAATAGTAACACTTACAGAGAAACAAGCTGCGGGAATAGTGGGGTGAAAACTCGGTGAACTATTGCAAACCATAGGGTTGCAAAAATGAATCCAACTATGCCTCCTACTACAACTTGTGATGTAGTGTGGTAGTGTAAATACACCCTTGCAATGCTCACTAGCAATGATAAGACAATACAGCCACCAACAATTATCACCCTCCATAATGCTGATATTATACTGTTATTATTTATGTTATGTAATCTGAAAATAATTTATTAGACTTTTAAATTTAGAGAATTGTTGAAATCATTAGAATTTTAATTCATTTTTATGGTGCATAAAATGTTTGATCCTAAAAGCATAAAAATGGGATCACTTTTGTTTATTTAATTTTATGTAGAAACAATGGGATATAAGCGGAAAAATGTGTCGACTTACCTGATTAATACAAAATATAGAACATAAGTACTAAAGAACCAAATAAATTGAGCATGTGATGAGGGCATCCCATATTCATTGTACAAGTTGCCTCTTGAGAGTGGTCTGGCTTCACATACTATGTGTTTCAGTATTATATTCAATACTTCATTCACCAAGGTGCCAGTGAAAAAAGTTATCTGAAAAAAAAGCAACAATATCATTATCTGCCTAGCCTTTTCCCAATTATGTTGATGTCAGCTTCCAGTCTAACCGGATGCAGCTGAATACCAGTATTTTACTTGGAGCGAATGCCTATCTGACCTCCACAACCGATTTAGCACTTGGTATACAATACCAAAAAACAACAATATGTTAAGAATATTTAAATTATAAGCAATTTATTAACATAAAAAGATGACTAATGAGTATACTCAATGTAGTAATAAGTGTGAATGGATAAGTGTCATCTTGTTAATGAAAACATTATTCAAACCAACTTTGCATGTAAATATTAACAGTCAATAAATTACTGTTATGTAGAAAACCAAGTAAGCGCTCATATCAGAGGCAGTGGGACCCATGGACTCAAATGAATATTTAGTATGGCATTACCAAGGTAGAAAATCAAATATCTTGACTTACAGTGTGAAGATCGCGACGAAACAAAATAAGCGCAACAAACCCAGCGCCGATACCAAATGGGGACAGGCTTATAAAGGCAAATAACTTTCCAAGCCAATCTCCTGAAAACAAAGTTATTATGGATCACAATTGGTGCAAGATTAAAAAAGAATGAGCCCGAGTTATTTAATGTTAAACTTACCCTTTGGATACTCGACCAAAGTGAGAGCCAGCGGTTGCCATTCGATTTCACCGTTATTATGCAAAACATCACTTACAGAAACAGTCTCATCCTCCATTTTCGCTTCATTTGCTAGAAAACTGAAACAGGTTACTATAAACCCTGTGTAAAAGTCATATGACAATAATAAAACCCAGATTCAAACTCACATCTACAACACAGTCGACAGGTACACGGGTAGGTACACGACAGACGTACCTACGACACGAAACAAGATTTTTGACAATCTGCTGCTGCGAACAATCAATCAAAAATATCAATCTTTGACATAGGCGTGTGTTGCCAATTTAAATAGAAAAGCTGTCAACATAGTCTGTAACGGTCCCCACACACTATTCAAATTGCCACATGGAACTGATATGTACTAAGTACGGTCTTTGGATTGTTTTACTCTTAGAGTATCTGTAATATATACTCTAAGGTTTTACCAATCAGTTCATATAAGATTAATGCAAGGTGAATTTAATCATCATTACAAGTTAACGTGATCATCATCATTACAACGTAACCTAGATCCAAGTCAACGTGCATGAGGGTGCTTCCTGACCATAGAGATAGATCTAAGTCAATGTTCCTGACCATGGAGGTAGGATTCCTTATTCAGAGTTCCTGACCATTTCCTGACCGACTCGCGATGCTCGCGACAGTTGGCCTTTGGCTCCCCTGACATCCCGAACGATCCCGAACATTGCCGAACATAACCGACCATGTTGAAGCCACATATTTTGAGATGAAAAAAAAAAAAAAGGTGTAGACTGTATAGTTTGTGAAGTTAGACCTTGTAGAGTTAGAGCGTGTAGAGTTAGGGCGTGTAGAGTTAGGGCGTGTAGAGGCAGGGCATGTAGAGTCAGGGCGTGTAGAGTCCGAGCGTGTAGAGTCAGGGCGTATAGAGTCAGGGCGTGTAGAGTTAGAAGCTTGGCTCTAAATGAGATCTGGCCCCTTATTCACAACGCTTCGATTCGATTTTCAATTCGGTAAGTGGTATGTCTATCTTTTTTTGACATTACGAAATCGAGCGAGATAGACATACGACTTTCCGAATCGAAAATAGAATCGAAGCGTTGTGAATAGCTATGCTGATAACTTTTTGGCAGTGCGAGTGACATGGACACCATAGGTCTTGGCAACATTTTACATGAAAATGTTTTTGGTGGGTTGACTGTTTTATAGTTTTAAACCGACTTGGGGCACCCAGAATTTTTTATAAACCACTCAGAAGTAGACTCCGAATACTCCGTCGACCGGGACTCTCAGTCTCGACTCGGCTGTAAAAGCGAGTGATTCTTTCGCGCCACCGGAAATGTCATGAGCCAAAGGCTAACTGGCGCGAGACGGTCGTGCTTCTTCTACATATTTTGGACATTTCAAAAACCTGTGTCACCCAGAGCAAGGTAGTGATGGGTGTAACTTTATATCAGACAATAAAATACATTATTACTGATTTCAGTTTTTAGTATTGTCTAGGTCTAGACCATGTTCACCAGATATGTGAGTTAAAACTGAAATGTCCTCATAATGGCGTGCCATTTATATTTTTTGGCAGTGTGAGCATATCACGATCAAGATTTCGGATTAGACCACCTTTGTAGGTTGATTGTCTGAGGCACAAAGAGTTCGTAACCCACTTGGAATGTTGTCAATTTTGAAAATAGACAAATAAAATATTGCTCTGTATAGTCTATGCTATGATTATGGCTGCGAGCGAGTTTTAGTCTGGCAACCCTGAGTTGTTCTTTTGTGAATTTCGTCGTCAAAATAGAGAGGGCTAAAATTCTTGAAAAATTGGAATTTACTTGAAAAATTACAAAATATAAAATGGCAGACTCGGACGTAGTGGACTTGGATTTAACAATCGATAATTTAGTTCCGAAGAGTCCCGAAAGGTAAATATTTTTGAATATATTTTGTGTAATTGCATGTGAAAATAAGCCAGTCCTTCATGTTTTTTGACCATACAAAATGCTTGGAATTTCTCAAATAAATACCTCAGTGGGTGGCTTTAATTATTATCAAGTAGTATAAAATCACAATAGGGGGGGTGCTTTGACTTATGACCTACTTATAGTACAATAGCCTGATCATGTGTGTGGGAGTCCATGGATATGCATAATATAGCAAAGCCATATTTTGCTTAAAAGACGCATTTAAGCACTAATAAAATGACTGTCGCAACTTTGATCATTGTCCAAACATTATTTTAGATTCTATCTTTACCAAAGAATCATTTCCAGATCAGGATCAATCAGCTGTGAAAGCAAGCACATACTATATGTTTTACATTAATAATTAGTAATCAATAATACTTTTTACATCATGATAGATTCTAATGTTTTTCTTTGTTTTCAACAATTTTCTTAGAGTGGCCGAAGAAAAGAAAGAAAGTGGGAATCATTTGTACAAATTCAAAAATTACAAGGGTGCCCTGGCTATGTATGATGAAGCTATACAGCATTGTCCGGACAACGCAGCATACTATGGCAACAGATCTGCCTGCTACATGATGCTGGGCATGTACAAGAAAGCCCTGGATGATGCTCAGACAGCTGTCTCTCTGGATTCAACATTTACTAAAGGATACATCCGTATGGCAAAATGTTGTATTGCTTTAGGTAATTATGTTTTACATTTTATTATTAAACCCTAGACAGACACATTCATTTTAATACGTATGGACACACACAAAGGGGATCACAAAAAAATGTGTAGTGATCTGCATTCCAGCAGTATAATGGGATAGTGCGGAACCACTCTTGGCATATTAAAGGTTAGTGGTAGAATAGCACCATTTGTTGAACATCTTTGTAAAATCAATGTTGAATGGTGTTTATATAAGTGACTTCATCTTCACTGTTGATTCATAAGGTAGTGTTTATCAGACTAGGAAAGAACCTTACATACAAATGTTGTATGTACTGAATGATAAATTTTATTACTTATCATATTTACATGATATGGATGTGGTTTAGCCTTGTGGCCAGTATTTATTGGTACGCAAATTAAATTATTATTACATTTCATTATAAACTAGTTTCATTATAAATTGAACAGCTGTTACTACATCCTTACAGTTGAGATATGTAGAATTTCAAAGATGCTAATTATTTTTCCAATCTGATATTTTATGAGCAAAGATAAAAAGCAAAAAGTATTTAGCCACTTGGTGGGAGTATTTCATCATAAATTGTATCTTTAGGATTAACAAAAGTAAAGGTAAATAAACAACACAATCTTCGTACCCACAAAGATTGTGTAGTTAAACAACTTCAAAAAGGAGGAGGTTCTCAATTCGTCAGAACCTTTTTTATTTACCTACCTCTAGTTTTTCTTCTTTATTGAAACATCTGAATACAAAATGAATTAGTGAAGTAAAATAATTAGTGAATCAATCCAACAGGATGGATTTACTAATTATTTTACTTCTAATTAATAGATTTCATCCATTACTCATACATTCACTCACATCACACTCCATAATTGATAAAAAAATGAAATGTGTTGCTCATTGATTTCTTGCTTTCTTGTGAATGTTCTTTATTGAAAACAAAGAACATTCACTTGAGTGAAGCACTTGTTATCAGTGCTCCTAAATATGACAAGTTTCCATAAAGCCCGATTCATCACAAAAAATGAATCAGCCCTGTTTCATGGAAGTCAAAAGTACTGTTAACTTTTCCTCAACTTAACTGTTTTTAAGTATAATTTTAAATACCAGGTGACCTATCGGGAGGTGAGCAGGCGGTGCGGCGCGCGAGCGAGCTCGGCGGCGCGGACTGTGCGAGCAGCGAGCGACGCGCTCTCGAGACACTGCGCAAGCTACATGAAGACGCTCAGCGCGCCATGGAGACCAATGACTACCGCCGTGTGGTCTTCTGCATGGACCGCTGCCTTGATTATAGCCCATCTTGCACTAAGTGCGTCATCTTATTTTGTTTACAATTTTACTGCTAACCGTTTAAGCTAGAGAGCTGATAAACATGGGAAAATGGGGAGGGAATCAAACTATTTATTTCAATTTGGCTATTCATATGCAATTTGATTGCAAACTATACAAGGCAATAGAATTGATAGTTACTTTTTTAAATGTTTTACATTATTTTGTAAGTCATAAAGAAAAGGAGAGATTCATAGAGAAAGTTAGTAAATCACACATCTAGAACTGAAACTGTATCTGCTAACAACGTCGATGTATAGTGAATTTCCAAGCTACACTAATAACACATTCTGACTTCGCGGTTCTTGTTTTGCAGGGCGAAGCTCACAAAAGCGGAATGTTTGGCAATGCTCGGTCGCTGTCAGGAAGCTCAAGAAATTGCGAACGACTCATTAAGATTTGACAGTTTTGATACTGAGGCTATTTACGTGCGAGGTCTCTGTCTGTATTTTGAGGTAAACATTCATTATTATTTCAGCTATGTTTTGTTTTTACAAAATAACGACTTATACTAATGAAATATTTTATATTCAAGGATAAAGACGAACAAGCCTTCAAGCATTTCCAACAAGTTTTACGTCTTGCTCCAGATCATAAGAAAGCCATGGAAACTTACAAAAAGGCTAAACTGCTGAAGCAAAAGAAAGAAGAAGGTAAACCTTGTTTTTTTTTTACTATTGGGTTATTTGAAGCAATATTATTCATTTAATCAAAACATCATCAATTCTGATTAGCATTAATACATAATAAATCTGATGTAAATCACTTGGGTTTTTCAATGTTCTATTTCATGGTCATTACAGGCAATGAAGCATTCAAAATGGGCAGGTGGCAGCAAGCTCTGAGTCTCTACAATGAAGCTTTAACTATAGACAAGAACAACAAGATTGTGAATGCCAAGCTTTATTTCAACAAGGCTACGGTATGTTCTAAACTGAACCAAATAAAAGAAGCTGCTGAAGCTTGCTCGGCTGCCCTTGAATTAGACGAAAACTACGTGAAGGCGCTCCTGCGTCGTGCTAAGTGTTACACTGAACTTGGTGACTATGAAGAGGCTGTCAAAGATTACGAAAAACTCTATAAGATTGATAAGAGCAAGGAAAACAAGCAATTGTTGCATGAAGCCAAAATAGCCCTTAAGAAATCAAAACGCAAAGACTACTACAAAATACTTGGTATTGATAAAGGTGCTTCTGAAGACGATATCAAAAAAGCTTACAGGTATATCCTACACCTTCTATTCTAACACAATAATATTTTTTGTTTGCAATTTTATTTGAAAAACAATGCCACTTATCCATGACTAAAGCTCATAGCCCACATAAACGACTCCGCTCCGACCCTGAAAAAAGAATAAAATTAAAATATGGGCTTTATTTATTGCTCTTTAGATATACTTTACATTGGCAACATAAATTAGCAGACAGCTCGCTGTCAGCGCGGTTACCGCCGTCAGACTGCTCGGTTGCCAATGTAAAGTATATCTAAAGAGCAACACAGCAAGCCCATATTTGAATTATATTATTTTTTCCGAGTGGGAGCGAAGTCATTTATGTGGGCTATGACCTTTAACCTACTATGAACTAATAAAATAATAAGCAATGCCTTAAATTGATGTTGTATTCATAAAAGTGAGTAACAAGTAGACTTGATCCAATATTGTGATGTAACAGGAAGCGTGCACTGGTGCATCACCCGGATCGGCATGCGGGCGCGCCCGACACGGAGCGGCGCGAGCAGGAGCGCCGGTTCAAGGAGGTGGGCGAGGCCTACGGGGTGCTCAGCGACCCCAAGAAGCGCGCGCGCTACGACCATGGACAAGATCTCGATGACGACGGCTCCGGCATGGCAGGTTCGTACATAATATATCATCATCATCAGCCTATAATGTTCCCACTGCTGGGACACGGCCTCCTCTCAATGAGAGGGAATGGGCTATAATCCACCACCGGATGTCCTAGAACTAAAAATTCGAAGACATGTGACATCTACCAATCTGTACATAATACACGTAATAAAAATCTTGTGTCACAGTGTCGAACTCCTCCGAAACGACCCGACAGTTTTTTTTTTTTGTTTTTTTCGTATGTCTGAGAATAGGTCGTACGTTATTTTTTAGTCTCACACATACACATCAAAATTTCCACGCGAACGAAGTCTCGGGCAACAACTACTTTATATTTATTATAAAATACTGCCACAGTGATTAGTACTAACTAAACACACAGAAGACGAAAGAACAACTTTGTTTTCTGTTTTTAGGGTTCCGTACCTCGAAAGGTAAAAAAAGGAACCCTTATAATATAAGATCATTTTCTTGTCCGTCTGTCATCACCGATTTTCTCAGGTATGGGTGGACTAGCAAGTTGAAATTTACACCAGATACTGAGGTCTATAGTAGAGATGCAACGAATAGTGATTTGGCCGAATACCGAATATTCAGCGGATCTCTCAGCCCAATACCGAATATTCGGCCGTCGAATATTCGGCGGGAGATCCAATACCTGTCGTCACAGTGCAGTAGTGTTTATACTGAGAGACTATTCTCAGAAGCAGGTATTGTGTATAAAGAAAAGCGCAATCGTCTCTTAACAACAAATGCCGAAAAACTTGTTTTTGTTCATCACAATTTGCCTTTAATTAATTTTAAATATTAAAAAAAAAACATCAATATTCTTGTTTTCACTATTAAGGGCCTATACTACCTCAAATGGCTTAGCATGATCGTGATCGTTACGCCTAAAATACTGCAGCATTAATTTTGAAATAAATATATGGTAAAGTTGGGGATTAATGTTAGGTCTGTGTTAGCGAAAACACGATTTCATAAAATTTTCTCTATTGAAAAAAATCCCAAAGTTACCTCCAAATTGAACAATAAACCGCTAGTATTCGAAAAGTACTTCAAATTAGATCATGAAACTTTGCATACTAACTGAACTAAATATAAAGCAGGTCTTATGTTTTTTATTTTTTCCAAAAGACGTAAATTTGATTTTATAAAGAATAAAAACCACTCATTTCGCACTATTCGGCCGCAGTGACTGACGTAACAACCGCTTTGTAGTGCAAGCTGATTAGAACTTTATTCTAACATTATTACAAACGAAGTTTGAACTACCACAAATAGAGTTGCTAATCTGAGGTAGTATAGGCTCTTAATGATTATTTGATAAATAAATTTTTGATTAAATTGCTTTTTTTATTTCCTTTTATAAGATATTCGGTATTCGGCCGGATAGTAAGTAGTATTAGGCCGATTATCGAATACTGGAAAAAATGGCTGAATTGGCCGAATACCGTAAAGTTGCCGAATATTCGTAGCATCTCTAGTCTAGTCCCTTCCCTATATGTGTATAAAAATCAAGGTCCTGAGTCAACACGATAAAAAGATATGGGCAAATTTGCTTACCCTTATAAAATTTTGAGAATCCATATGAATCCTTATTCATTGAAAAATCCGTTAGAATTACCCCTAAATCAGTATGAATACCCTTAAGAAACCTTAAAGTTTGCTTGTCGTCGCCCGTGAGTTACGCTTCACCCACTCAACCTTCGTTACGCTACCGAGTTCGCCGGCTCGCTTCGCTCGCCACCTCTCCCTGCCTACCCTACCCCTACCCTGCCCCTAAGCCTACTTTAATATTTGTTCAAACACCCAAGGGCTATCTCTAACTGTTACGAAGTTACAGCCCTTTCAATTTTAGGGGAGGTTGGGGAGGGGAGGAAAAGGTATACAAATTTCAACGCCTCTCAATAGTTTTAGGTAAGAATCAAAAGATTTTTCAGTAGTAAAAAAAGGGGTGAAGGGGGGGGAGAAGGGAGAGTTATGAAATACTGGCCAAGTGCGAGTAGGACTCGCACTCGAAGGGTTCCGTACCATTGACTATATTTAGTATTTGTTGTTATAGCGGCAACAGAAATACATCATCTGTGAAAATTTCAACTGTCTAGCTGTCACGGTTCATGAGATACAGCCTGGTGACAAACAGACGGACAGACAGCGAAGTCTTAGTAATAGGGTTCCGTTTTTACCCTTTGGGTACGGAACCCTAAAAATGATTTCGTCTAACGCTTTGCCCCTTTATATGAATCTGGAAAAAAAAATGTTCCAAGTCTCTTAACTTCTGAGATCCGCCTAAAGGGGGTGAGAAGGGGTGCAAAAGGGGCAACTTTGAGAACTGGTTTTTACTTTTCCGAGCCTCTATACGATTCCGTAAAGAAACAAAAAACAATACGGGTCTCTTAGTTTCCGAGATACGATAGGGAGGGGGAGAAAGAGTCGCGAAAAGGGGAGATTTGGCTTTTTTCCCCAACTCGTGAGAGTTACTTGTTTACGAATCTGTCAAAATATACCCCCCTCCCCCTCCACCATCTGGGAAAACAATTATGCCAGTGAGTCAGTCAGTCAGTCAGAGGTAATCGAGCTTTATATAATTATAGGATTTATATAAATATCTTAAAAGTTTTCAGTGCAAACCCTTTGCAAAACAGTCTCTCACTGTTATTAATGAGAATAATAATTTAGCTGCACTTAGAATGAGTTTGACTTATCGGGCAAACACACACACAACAAGTATTGATTTTAAATTATTATTTCTGAATGTGCTTTAATTGTTTTCAGACATTGACCCCAACGTAGTATTCCAGACTTTCTTCAACCGTGGAGGACAACATTTTGACTTTCACTCGGGCGGTGGGTTCCCTGGAACTGCATTCAGTTTTCAGTTTGGTTAATTTCCTTATTTCTGTTCCATAAAAACATAATTTTCGACAATCAACAAATGTTATGCATAATTAAAAAATTTGTATGTGTAATTTATAGAATTAAAAGGAATAGTTCTAGCTAAACACGTAAACATCATTCCACATTAAAATATGTAAATGTTTCTGAAAGAGTGATTGATTTTGGCAAAATTTTTGGTTTTATTTCTTCCTGTATTTGAACCATTGAAAGTAATGTTCTGTATATTTTACATGATTGCCATACAATATCACAACGAACTATGACCAAGTATGTTGTTGAGCACATAGAACTCATAACTGCATTAATGGTGTTGCGTTCAGAACTTTAGTACCTAATTATTATAATAATGACTGATTTGGTTAAGTAATTTTTTGATTGTCAGCCCCCACATGCGGAGTTGTGTGAACATGCTTTATGTAATTAAATAATTAATAAAACTAGAAAATAACTATAACTACCTCGGGATTTTTAATGGATTGTTCCCTGTGTCTGCCCGAAGGTAAATAAAGAACTGAAATACACAAAAAGACCACAAAAAAATGTACAATTTTATGATGTAATCCCCTTTGCTTTGTTAATGCTGAAGTCTGTCAAACATTGAACTGCTAATTGTTTTTTTTTAATATGATTTGTAACATCGATTAGTCATATCCAATCTTTAATCTTTCGTCTTAATTTTTAATTTGAATCGCTAATTCATGATCGTTATATTTATGTACGTGTAAGTAGACACAAGATATATAGTTGCAAATAAAAAAAATATTTACGCATTACTGTACATAACAAAAAGAAATAAGAAAAAAAACTTTAAAACGTAGGAGTTATTTTGTTTAATCGCTTGTTTAAGATTGGGTATTGTGTTCAATCATGAAGTAGAAAAAACCTAGTTGTATCTTATTTTTGGAAATAATTAATAATAAAAGTTTCAACAAATAAATAGATTATAAAATATAATCAAGGATTTTCACAGTAGCTTTTAATCTAATATGTATTAGATTATTATTTACTTATTGCATGGAAATAAAAAAAAAATCCTATAACTGGGTTTAAATTTTTATTTTGCTAGTCCCAACACCCTGT
Source organism: Xestia xanthographa (assembly GCA_905147715.2). Classification (NCBI taxonomy): domain Eukaryota; kingdom Metazoa; phylum Arthropoda; class Insecta; order Lepidoptera; family Noctuidae; genus Xestia; species Xestia xanthographa. The sequence goes on along the minus strand of LR990655.1, from coordinate 17,986,696 downwards.
AAACAGATAAATTATAATCATCAATACTACCCTCCCAAGTTCATAGGTGTTGGAACAAAAAAAAAACAGAAAAAGTAATTTCTACACCTTTATGAACTTGGTGGGTGTATTGATGATTTTGATGAATATAATTCTGTAACTACTTACGTCTTACAGCCGCGAATAACATTTTAATCAACATACACCCTAGCACTGGCCTGCAAATTACAAAAAACGTAAGAAAATTTAAATTTCGCGGGCTGGTTGGATCATTCACCTTAAATGAATATCTGTTATCGCAACTGCCGGGGTCGCGGCCGTCGCGGGACTGTCTAAACAGGGTACCGGGGCCCTGGAACGCGAAGGGCAACCGAAAGAACATGGTGTTTTAGTCAGTAAGTCTGACACATTATAAAACTTAGGTAAACGGATATTTTCGCGAATTTTACCTTTAATATAAGCCCGACGTTTCGACCGGATTGCACCAGCCGTGGTCGCGGGAAGACTGAAGTATTGGAGGTACCGCCACAGCAAAGCGAAGGTGTTTATTCAACTACCCTCAATTGTTCTTCATAAATGTTAATTAGGGCCGGTTCACACTAGGATAGCACACTACAGCAGTAGCAGTGCAGTTCTGATCGTGAAAGTTTAAAAAATACAGTAAGTCTGACAGTCCCTTCCGCTCCACCCAGGGCGGATATGACTCATTTAATGATTTTATCACCCAAAAAAATGGAATTATTGGAAAATAAAGGCACTCACCCGCATTACAAAATAATTTTACAGTAAGCGCACTTCTTTTTTGTTTTAAATTGGTCCTGAGCGAAGCCGGGGCGGGTCGCTAGTCCCCAATGAAATCAACTTGAAATTTTGGACCCCAGGCGTACCTAATGGAATTACTTATGTTACACAAAACGTTTCCAAACGAGTGCAACAATAACGGCAGATTTGTTGTTGTTGTCTATTATTATTCTTCTAATGTGTATCTGGTCAGTATCAGATCTTCACAAAATTGAAACCGGGAGCACCACGGTATAATACTCTTCCAAATACTCTTCCTTTTTTCCATTTCGAAGTCGGTTAAAAATGGGGTACTTAGTCCGCGAAAATCAAATTTTCTTACGTTTTTTGCAATTTGCAGGTCAGCGGTGTCGATCGCCGCTCGGAGTTTCCTTGCGTGATCGAATCAGAAATGGAGACATCCGCAAGAGAACCTAGGTAGGTTACCGACGTAGCCCAAAGAATGGCAGTGAGCAGGGCACATTGCTCGCAGAACCGATAGCCCATGGTGCCAAAAAGTTGACTATATTTGCACAAATGGAAAATTATTTTGCACACTCATTATAAAAACACAATGGTGTCGATTCTGTTGTGCACAAACTAAACTTAATTTAGGCTATTGCTATCTTTTACTAAGAGGCAGTGCGAGAAAAGGATGGCTATAGCTATTAAGCCTATCGTCTACCGAGCGCTCGTCCATACAAAAAGAGAAAACGTTTTCCTACCCCTAAATGTTATCCTTACTAACTTAATATTGAGCCTTGCGGAACCCCCATTTTTACTTTTAAACCCTGTGAATTAACACCATTTATTTGAACATATTGTTGTCGATAACTCAAATAAGATTTTAACAAACTAAGTGCAAGTTTACCTAGTCCGTAATGCTCAAGTTTCAAAAGCAATGTGTCGTGATTTACACAATCAAATGCTTTGGAGAGATCACAAAATATTCCTACAGCGTCTTGGGACTCTTCCCACGCCTCAAATATGTGCTTTATTAAGGTTACACCGGCGTCAGTTGTACAACGTCCCTTGGTGAAACCATACTGTTGATTGTGTAAGATTCTGTTGGTGTGAAAATGATTGAGCATTTGATTAAGCATTATCTTTTCGAACACCTTGCTAAAAACTGGCAACACGGATACAGGCCTATAATTATTTGTATCTTTACTATCACCGGATTTGAAAAGAGGTATGACTTGACTGAAAAGTGTGGCTGACTCTGGCAGAGCCACCATCAGGGATTTTAATTTTGATAACACAAAAATTTAGTCGCTATTTAGTCGAAATTAGTCGCCAAATATCAGATTTGGTCGGTCACTGGTTCAAAAGATATAAGGGCTTATTGTTGGCCCTGCTGGAGAGAGCCTACCCCAGCAGAGCCACATTAATAACTCAAAAACTAGGGCACCTAGCGAAGATCTGTTTTCTCCCATATTTACTCGCTAATTAGTTGAAATTAGTCGCCAAATATCAGATTTGGTCGGTCACTGGTTCAAAAGATATAAGGGCTTATTGGTGGCCCTGCTGGAGACAGCCTACCCCAGCAGAGCCATATTAATAACTCAAAAACTAGGGCACCTAGCGAAGGTCTGTTTTCTCCCATATTTACTCGCTAATTAGTCAAAATTAGTCGCCAAGTTACAGATTCAGTCGGTGTGTCATTAAAAAGATATTAAAGAATTCAATTTCCCCATACAGTGGTACAACCAAGTACAAAATACTTAAAGTAGTTTTTAGACAGGTGTATCTATACGACGTCTGGAGGAATTCTATAACTTCAACCCACCAAAGGAAAGCAGTATTCATTACCTAAAAACAAGATCTACAATAAATATATGTAATTACTAGCTGTTGCCCGCGGCTTCGCCCGCGTAAAGTTCGGTAATTGTCCCACTGAATCATAATAAAGGGATAAATAGTATCCTACATGTTAATCCAGGTTACAAACTATATATGTGCCAAATTTCATAATCATCACAATTTATTATTATCATCACAATCACTATCACAATCACATTTACAATCACAATCACAACCACAATCACTATCACTATCAAAATCACTATCACACAATCACTATCACAATCACTATCACTATTACAATCACAATCACTATCACAATCACTATCACTATCAAAATCACTATCACTATCACACAATCACTATCACAATCACTATCACTATTACAATCACAATCACAATCACTATCACAATCACAATCACTATCACAATCACTATCACAATCACTTCACAATCACTATCACAATCATCGTTTACACAATCATTATCGTCGTAATTACAATAATTATCATCGTAATAACAATCATTATCATCTCAATCACAATCATCATGATCACAATCACCGCCACTATCACAAAATCAAGGTAAAACAATCACCATCACAATCATTCTCGCAATCACTATCCTCCTTATCACAATCATTATCATCGTAATCACAATCATCTTCATCATTATCACCGTTGCTGTCACAATCACAATCACCATCGCTATCACTATCACAATCACCGTCACTATCACAATGACCATCACTAACACAATCACAATCACCATCACAATCACTATCCTCGTTATCACAACCATTATCATCGTAATCAAAATCATCTTCATCATTATCATCGTCACTGTCATAATCACAATCACCATCACCATCGCTATCACCATCACAATCACCGTCACTATCACAATCATTATCACAATCTTCATCACCATCACAATCACCATCAAAATCACTACCACAATCACCATCATCGTTATCACAATCATCATCATCGTAGAACAATTATTATCATCGTAATAAATATCATCATCATCACAATCATTATCAAAATCATCATCATCGTAATCACAATCATTATTATCGTTATCACAATCATCACAATAAATCAACAATAACCCTGTATAGAAGTCGAATCTGCCATCTTCTGGATCTCAAAATAAATGCCATTTTCGTAATCAGCACATCTGATAATCTCGGTATCGACACCCATATTGATTTTTAGACATTTCAACCCCATCGCACCCCAACAGGGAATGATGTTATTTTAGGGCCGCCACATTAAATTTTAAAATCGTTGTTTTTGTAATACACCCAACCCAATTCACCATACAAACAATACCTATGTTGAATTTCAGGCTTTGTTACCCCATTTCCCCTTTTAGGGGTTGAATTCTGAAAAAACATGAAACACAAACGTTAACTCATTTATCGATAGGAGTACTCCTGTTAAGTTTCGAATAAAGTAGTCTAACTAATCTTATTTCCCCATGTAATCTTTGGACTCCCGTTCCAACCCTTAAGGGGGTTAATTTTGAAAAATCCTTTCTTAATGCACCCCAAAACCTAATAAAGAACCTTTGTGTCAAATTTGGAATCTCTAGACTCAGCGGTTTGGGCTGTGCATTGATTTTTATACTTTGCCACCCCATTTCCCCCTCTTAGTGGTTGAATTCTGAAAAAACCTGAAACCAGTTTCTACTCATTTATCAATAGGAGCACTCCTGTGAAGTTTCGAATAAAATAGTCTAACTAATCTTGTTTCTCCATACAAACTTTGGAGCCCCGTTTAACCCCCTTAGGGGTTGAATTTTGAAAAATCCTTTCTTAGTGCAACCCAAGACCACATAAGGAACCTACTTGCCAAATTTGGAATCTCTAGGCTCAGCGGTTTGGGCTGTGCATTGATTTTTATACTTTGCAACCCCATTTCCCCCTTTTAGGGGTTGAATTCTGAAAAACCCTGAAACCTGTTTCTATTCATTTATCAATAGGAGCACTCCTGTGAAGTTTCGAATAAAATAGTCTAACTAATCTTGTTTCCCCATACAAACTTTGGAGCCCCGTTTAACCCCCTTAGGGGGTGAATTTTGAAAAATCCTTTCTTAGTGCACCCCTAGACCACATAAGGAACCTACTTGCCAAATTTGGAATCTGTAGACCCAGCGGTTTGGGCTGTGCGTTGATAGATGAGTCAGTCAGTCAGTCAGTCAGTTTCTTCTTTTATATATTTAGATTTAGGTATCGAACAAAATGTGTGCATTTAGTCGCTGGCAGATAGATCGCTGCGCTCCGTTACATTTACACGGTAAGTAAGAAAGAGATAGATGCGCGTGTACAGACTAGATATGAGCGCCGCGCCGGCGCGCCGCCGTCGCCGTGAGTTCATGTCGACGCGTCGTCGCCGAGTGCAGCGTGCGGCGCGCCGTCGCGACGACTCGCAACTTGTTTTCTCGCTCGCACGCGCGGCCAGACCGCATAAGTGCTCATTTTGGAGACGCGGCGCGTCGGGCGGCGCGTTGCTCGTTTTCCCGTTTACGAAGAGGGTAATCTGCGATATAGGTACTTTTATTTGCGCGCGAGTGAAGCGCGGCGAGCAACGCTGCATTTCAGTAAACGCGCGTAAAATTGCTTCGCCGTAAACGCTCTCGTACGTCGTCAATCCTCATGTTTGAATTGAAGCGAGCCGCGCCGCACAACGCACCGCGCGACGCGCCGGGTCTCCGTAAAGTAGCTTTGCCACACTCGTCGCTCACGCAGTCGAGTCGAATATTTTACTGAGTAAACGTTTATTGTTGTGTGGTGTTAACAACAAACAAAATGTGTGATAATTCTTTAACACTTATTAGGGTTCCGTACCCAAAGGGTAAAAACGGAACCCTATTACTAAGACTTCGCTGTCTGTCCGTCTGTCCGTCTGTCTGTCACCAGGCTGTATCTCATGAACCGTGACAGCTAGACAGTTGAAATTTTCACAGATGATGTATTTCTGTTGCCGCTATAACAACAAATACTAAAAACAGAATAAAATTAATATTTAAGGGGGGCTCCCATCCGCCGCGGGAGACGCCCCGGGCGTCGGGGGCCACCACCACGTGGCCCCCGGCCACCGTAGGCGCGGGCCTGTGGACGGTGAGCTATGGGCTAGCTCGCCGTCCGTCCGTCTCATGACGTGACGACAGGCCGTGTCGACGGCGCGTTCGTGTTCCACGCGCGCCTCAAAGAGAGTCAGCAAAAAGGAAGGGGTCCGTAAGGACCGATGCCTGCCGGGGTTGCGGGACTATTCGAAAGAGATACCGTGGCCCCGGAACACAAAGGGCGATGAAGGAACATGGATGGGTTTTAGTCAGTAAAAGTCTGACACTCCCTCCTGCTCCGCCCAGAGCGGGAGGGGTTATTTGATGATTTCCCATCCGAAAAAAAAAAAAAAAAAAAAAAAAAAAAAAAAAAAAAAAGGGGGGCTCCCATACAACAAACGTGTTTTTTTTGCCGTTATGTCTAATGTATAGATAATGGTACGGAACCCTTCGTGCGCGAGTCCGACTCGCACTTGGCCGGTTTTTTTTATTTTATTATAAGTATAGATAGATAGTGCTCTGATTAAAAAAACTCGGTTTCACTTCACTCAAAATGCTGAAATGATTATTTTTCAGTAAACGTTTTTAGGGTTCCGTACCCAAAGGGTAAAAACGGAACCCTATTACTAAGACTTCGCTGTCTGTCCGTCTGTCTGTCACCAGGCTGTATCTCATGAACCGTGACAGCTAGACAGTTGAAATTTTCACAGATGATGTATTTCTGTTGCCGCTATAACAACAAATACTAAAAACAGAATAAAATTAATATTTAAGGGGGGCTCCCATACAACAAACGTGATTTTTTTGATAATAATGGTACGGAACCCATCGTGCGCGAGTCAGACTCGCACTTGGCCGGTTTTTTTCTTATTAGGCCGCCCGGCCGTATTGTCCCACTCCTGAGCAAAGGCCTCCCCCCATTCAAAACGTTATCTCCTATAATTATTTAGAAGACTAAACATTTTTTGGGTAACAACAACATGGTTTTGTTTGTTATTTTTAAGAAATCCCTCCCTGATAAAAAAAAATACTAAGGCCCACGGCCGGCCACGCCGCGCCGCCGCGACGCCGCCGCCGCTGTGGAAATTTTCAGGCCACGCCACCGCCGTGAAATTGGCCATCGGCGCTCATATCTAGTACAGACGAGCTACTTAGAACGAGTTGCCCGTGACGTACCTAAGTTGAAGTCGGCCAGTTAAAAGTGGAACTTAAAGAATAGTTAGGAACTCGAATGTTGTTATCTTTAGGTACCTATTCCGCAAATACAAAAACGGGGAACAGCGGGTCTAAAAAGGCCGCTATAGCAGAATCCACGCAGAATCTTAGCATGAATCACGTTAAAAAATTAAAATTCTTAAAATGGACTTTATGACTACGATTATAAAGTCCATTTTAAGAATTTTAAATTTTTAACATGATTCATATTACGATTCTCCTAAAGCGGCCATTTTAGACCCCCAGAGCGAGCACCGGCGCGTCGGCGGTGTTCGCGCCGCTCAAAGTATTTAAAAAAAAATAGGTAAATTAATGCTCACATTAGGTATAGTAAGTATTTAGATCTTTGATTTAAGATGTATTTTTTTGTAATGTATTTCAAGCAATGGGTTGATACCAGTGGCGCAGGCTCCTAATAACTCGATTCCCACCGGCTTCCCTTCAGAAGTTTGGAACACAACCACTCTCTACCATAATAGAAAAATTACACAATCAGTACTTTTTTACAAGCATCACGAAACGCCTACTCGTACTCAATCAACAAAAATTTGCTGTTCAACCACATTGCTATAAAATAACCCGCAGGCGATATCGGCTTTTTGGCAGCTACATTGCTTTGCAAAATAAACGTCATGACGTCACTAGCCAGTACGCCTATATTAGGACTCTGGTAAGCCGACGCAAACCGAGTTATTCATAGAGAAAGTAATAAAAAATGCGTGCGCGTGAGCGAGATGGGAAAATATCGTTATCGCTCGTTGAATTTCGTATAGAATCGGAAATCGTTCAATCAAGCATGATGACATTATTTTGTTTTGTAGGGAGCTAGGTTTTATTAAGCCGAAGATTATCGAGTTACGACAGGGGCAGAAAAAGAAAGTATGTATGGAGAACGAGATAGAATTAGTAATGGTCGATAATGTCGAATGTCTTTTTGGTACACTAAATTAGTACTTATTTTGTTGACTTATTTACATCTAGGATAAAATCACTTTTTTTATATTAGGTGAAAATCATAATCCAAGATGGCGCCGACGAAAATTTTCGGTATTTTATTCATGGGTGCCGTTTTTGGGGTTGCTGATTATGAAAATGAGGTCAAAATGAAAATCTAAGATGGCGCCGACAAATACTTTCGGTTTTTCCTTCATGGGTATCGTTTTAGTGGTTTTTGGGGTCACTGATAATGAAAATGAGGTCAAAATGAAAATCTAAGACGGCGCCGACGAAAATTTTCGGTTTTTTCTTCATGGGTATCGTTTTCGTGGTTTTTGGGGTCGCTGATAATGAAAATGAGGTCAAAATAAAAATCCAAGATGGCGCCGACGAAATATTTCGTATTTTTCTTCATGGGTATCGTTTTCGTGGTTTTTGGGGTCGCTGATGATGAAAACGAGGTCAAAATTAAAATCCAAGATGGCGCCGACGAAATATTTCTTATTTTTCTTAATGGGTATCGTTTTCGTAGTTTTTGGGGTCGCTGATAATGAAAATGAGGTCAAAATGAACATAGAAAAAAAAACGAAAAATCTACCTATTCTCATTTTTTTCCTCGGCTTCCCCTGACTCAATTTTCACTCTTCGCCACTGGTTGATACTTACCTACATACTTACAATACGTTTTCAACGTTTAAGTATTACATTTTACTAAAGATAGGTACGATAATTTTAACGTATTTATTATTCTAAAGTAAATTAGAGCTTGAACGAGACCGAGGGTCGACTTGGAGCGGGTAGTGAAATTAAGTACACTGGACTGGTTTTAAATCACTATAATTAAACCGAACCGAATCACAAATGTACTTGTATGTGCTGCTCGCAACATTAAAACACATACACAAAAATAATCATTTAGACCTTATATATTATCGGCGGTAACGAAACCATAGCGACTTCTATCTCGACTACAACGCCATCTATCGAGCTAGGGAGTACTATTTCTCAAAAATCTATATATTCATCGCTATGATTCCGTTCTCACTATTTTAACCTAAACATACCGCCCACCAAGGACATATTACAAAATGTCCTTCACTTAACTTAAACCGCCCACCATGCAACAAGTCTTCTGAGGTGGGATGCACAGGTACAAATCTTAATACAGTAACATATTTAACAACGTAATATAACACGAGCGATGGTATACAAAAGACAAACAAAATTCTTACAAACTAAATGCGTTCTTATAATTATAACAGTACATTATCCTTAAATATACATAACATACCCAAAATTTAAGTGGCTACCGGTAGAATAGCCAATTTAGAAACAGGTCTCTTTATCAGGGAATTTTTAGTTTTAACTGTAACGACTCGCGTAATTCCGTCGGGACCAGGGTGTTTTGACTCAATTTTGCCTAGCAACCACTTGCCAGGAGGTAAATCATCCTCCTTTATCAAAACTATGTCACCTATGGCGGGTTCTGGGGTTTGATGAGCCCACTTATGACGTTGTAAAAATTGATTCAAGTAATCTTGTGACCATCGCCGCCAATAGTCCTGCAACATTCTCTGGGTAAGTTGCCACCGTCCCAGACCAGAAATGTTAACCTTTTCGAAATTCGAATCTGGAGCAAGGACGAGTGGTTCCCCAACCAGGAAATGGCCCGGAGTTAACACCGTTAACTCATTTTGATCCACACAGGAAAGTGGCCTCGAGTTGAGGCATGCCTCAATTTGCGCCAACACCGTCGTTAGTTCCTCGAACGTTAATGTGGAGTTCCCTACAACCCTTTTGAGGTGGTATTTAGTGGACTTTATTCCTGCCTCCCATAGACCGCCGAAGTTTGGAGCATGAGGAGGAATAAAGTTCCACTTTGTACCATTATTTGCCAAGGCCTCAACCAATTCAGGAATGAAATTGGAAGTTTCTTCTTTAAATAATTCTTGCAGCTCTCGGGCTGCGCCGACAAAATTGGTACCATTATCACTATGTAATTCTGCACAATGTCCACGCCTCGCTACAAACCTCTTAAAGGCAGCTAAGAAACCCTTAGACGTCATATCACTGACAGCTTCAATATGAACCGCCCGCGTAGACAGACAGACGAAGAGTGCGATGTACCCCTTATATGACTTATTGCCACGCCCCTTGGACATTCGAACGTTTATCGGACCAGCGTAATCGACGCCACTGTACAAGAAAGCTTTATTAGGTGTAACACGCGGAGATGGTAGTTGTCCCATCAGTTGGCTTCTGGCTTTATTTGTGTACCTAACGCAAGTAACACATTTTCTAAAATAGGCCTTTACTAAAGACTTAACTCCTACAACCCAATAACGAGATCTTAAGTAAGCCATCATGGCTTGAGGCCCCCCATGCATCGTTTTTTGATGCGCCTCGCTTACTAGATGCTTCGTGAGGAATGCATCTTTCGGAATCAGTATAGGATGTTTGCGATCATAACTCAACTGAGATAGCTCTAACCTACCTCCTACTCTAATTATTCCTTTGGTGTCCAAAAATAAGTTCAACGATTTGTACTTTCTTCCCGTTGTACCTAAAGAACCCATTTTCTTAAGTTCTTGTATTTCCTCTTGTAACTCTTCTTCTTGACCCTTTCTAATACATATATCCATCGCCTCTTCTAGTTCTTTCGTAGACAACTGTTTAATTCTTTCCTTGTCAGAACAATTAGACCGTAAATGTAAGAACTTCCTACAGTAGGCTACTACCCTGATCATTCTTGAAAGAGATGAAAATCTATCCCAAAATGAAATTTCTACGAGGTTTGTATGCACTTTAACTTCTTCGATGTGGGTAACGAGATGCTTTGGTCTTTTGTATTCAATTATCTGTCGTCGCAACAGATCCGGACCATTCCACCATATTCCCGTAGAATTTCATTCAGCTGGGGATACACCGCGGGAGGCACAATCAGCGGGATTATGTTTGGACGATACGTGGGACCAATGGTATGTATCCACGATGTTTAAGATGTCTGAAACCCGATTGCCCACAAAAGTTTTCCAGCGGCTAGGATGACTATTGAGCCAAGCTAGGACCACCTCACTATCTGTCCATGCATGCCAGTCAAGTTTCTGGATACCCATTACTTCTCCTACTTCAGCCATCAGTTTGGCTAGAAGAACAGCCCCACAGAGTTCTAGTCTTGGTATAGACACTTGTCTAATGGGTGCCACCTTCGTTTTTGAAGTGACTAAAGAAATGTGAATGTTTTCCAAGTCATCAATCACTCTAAGGTAAACTACGCCTGCATAAGCGTTTTTTGATGCATCGGAAAATCCATGCAACTCCGCCTTCCGAATATTGGAACCAATGTGTAACCATCGTGGGATTTTTATGCTAACAAGAGAAGCCAAACTATTTCGGTAAGTATCCCATTCTTGTAATAAATTATTTGGAATTTCTTGATCCCATTCTAGCCCGGCTAACCATAATTTTTGAATTAACATTTTTGCTAAGACTACGCTTGGTGCTAACCACCCTAACGGATCAAATAAACGTGAAATTTCCGAGATAATTTTCCCTTTTGTTACAGGTCCTGACATCGACGTGAGTTCCAGAGAGTATCGAAAACAATCATCGCGAGCATCCCAGGTAAGTCCTAGTATCTTCGTTACTTCGTCTATTTTTATTATTAGTTCTTCATCGTTTCCATCTTTAATTTTATTTAATAATTCCTTACAATTGCTTTTCCATTTTTGCAATTTAAAGCCACCCTTAGCTAGTACTTGAGATAATTCCGTGTAATTTTTAAACCCATCTTCTATATTTTCAGACCCGGACATTAGATCGTCCATATAAAAATCCTTTAAAATTATGTTAGCTATGCTTGAATTATCCCCGCACTCATCATAAGCTAATTGCTGTAATGCCCGTACAGCTAAATATGGCGCCGAAGCCGTACCGAATGTTACGGTAAGTAATTCATACTCTTTTAGCTCTTTTTTATGACTATCCCGCCAAAGTATCCGTTGATATGGCGTATCCTGCCTATCCACTAAAACCTGCCGATACATTTTTACGATATCCGCTACTATACCTATCTTATGGACTCTCCAGCGCATAACGGTATGACGTAGTTCGTCTTGCAAAGGCGGACCAATCATTAGATCATCATTTAATGACCTACCATTAGTTCCTTTACAGGAGGCGTCAAACACGACCCGCACCTTTGTAGTATCTTTATCCTCGCGAATTACTGCGTGATGAGGTAAGTAAACAGCTTCTTTATTATATTTCTCTTGCTCTGTTACTTCTGCCATATGGTTAAGTTTTAAATACTCTTGCATGACATTCGCGTAGTCTGCCTTTAATTTATTATTTTTACCTAACCTGACTTCTAATCCTTTTAACCTTTTTGCAGCAATCACTTTCGATTCAGCGCACCTACCAACCGAGCTTGGTTCGCGTAGCGGTAATCTTACGATGTACCTGCCATCTTTATTCCTTGTAGTGGAAGTTGTAAATAACCTTTCACAATATATTTCGTCCTCCGTTAGCATCCGTTTTGCCCTAGATGGTTCCTCGAGTTCCCAGAACTTTCTCAACAATTCGTCATCTTGGACGCTGGCATGCATCACGGTAATTTGTGAGTGAGTATTTACCTTATTGTCAACTTCGAATGAGCCCGACAATATCCAACCTAAGGTGGTTTCCTGCGCTAAGAGCGTACCGTTTGAATTTTTCTTGACTCCGTTCTGAATGATTTGGCTAAATACCTCAGCGCCCAATAAAATATCTATTTTATTAGGCTTGAAATATTGTGGGTCAGCCAAATCATTATCGCTCAAGTCTACTACCCATTCTACCCGACTTACTCTTGAAGATGGGAGAAGAGCTGTAACAGACTTCAGAACGTGAGCCTTGACCTTTATTTGAAAAGACGGATTAACTCTTGAACGAAGATTGATGACCACCATGGATGTCGAAGTTGTACTTTTACTTCCACCGACACCTAACACCGTATTTTTTGACGGTATTTTATTTAAGCGTAAGTACTGAACCGTGGATTCTGTAATAAATGAACCCTGGGATCCCTGATCCAGTAACGCCCTAACCACACAGTAAGTCCCATTCTTCGACTCAGCCTGCACTAAGGCTGTAGTTAATAATACAGTTTTCCTTCTGTGTCCTGTCGCAAGACATGAGACTAGTGGTTCCTCCGCCTTATTGGCGGCCTCGATTTTCTCATTATTTACTGATGAGGTTTCCGCGCGAGCAGCCCTACTACCTTCATCCATCTCAGACCCTACCTCACCCTGCGGGTGTAACAATGTATGGTGGCGGCGTTTACACACCTGGCATCTAAGAGTGTTTTTACAATTCTTGGCAGAGTGGTTGTTGTATAGACAAACAAAACACAAATTATGTTCCTGGACGAAATTACGCCGAGTTTCATTTGACTCCTTCCTAAATTTAGGACAAGATGTAATCTTATGATCGGCTGAGCAAAATTCACATGATACTGACTTTTTATCTTTTGATACATGAAACGATTGAGTTCTTTTTGGGTGTGGATGTCTGTCCTTGTTATCAAACTTGTCTAAATTTTCCAAACCTCTAAAGCGGCTATTTAAAAATTCCGAAAACTGAATAAACGTAGGTAATTCATCACTTAAATCCGAAGCCACTTTGAGTTCCCAAACCTTTCTGGTCTCTTTGTCTAATTTTTCACTAATTATATGCACGACAATAAGATCCCAGGAAGAGACATCTACCCCTAAATTACGTATTGACTCCAAACATTCGGAAGTAGTATTTAAAAGCCTTTTTATTTCAATAGCCGATTCACAAGACAACGTTTTTTGACTTAGTAATCTTTTCATAATACCATTTGCTATAAACTTTTTATTATTGTACATTTTATCTAATTTAGACCAAGCAATTTTATAGTTTTCAGATGTAACCTTTATGTTTCTTAATAACTGCTCAGCCTCCCCACTTAAATGTCCCTTTAAATAATAAAATCTCTGTGCATCGTCTAGTGACGGATTCTCGTGCACCAATCCAAAAAATAAATCTCTAAATGTTTGCCACTCTGAATACTTTCCCGAAAAAGAAGGGATTTTTATTTCTGGCAATTTAACTCTGCTGAAACTTTTTTCACTGTGACACAACATAGACTTAGAATCCTCATTTAACACCATTGAATTTCCCTTTGATAATAATTCCCTTAATTCGCTTTTAAAATCCACATAAAATTCCTCGACTTCATCATAAAGCCCATTTTTTATATAGCTAGAGTTAGACAAGTCAACCTTTTTTACTGTACTAATTATTTCTTTATGAGTAGCCGTGAATGTACTCCATAATTGTTCCAAATTTTCAATACGGGTCTCTAAATATGCATGAGTCAATCGCTCTTTAGGCGCTTTCTTTAAATTGGATTTAGCCTTATACATTTTAGAACTAATGTCCTCCTGAATAGCAAGGAAAGACTCCATTTTTCAACAATTATAGGATACAGACTTAACCGAAAACAAACAAAATATAACACGGATATTACAAACACAGATAAATAATATATTGTAAAATTTTCAAAGTAAAAGTTTTACAATTTTTACAAGTCTTTGCACTTGTCACTTGGGTCTAAAATCGGGCATGGATTCCCCGTCAGAACCACTTTTCACATAAAATTTTACAAGTTCTAATTTTCTACTCAGCTGTTAATCTTCTGGTAATTTCAAGAGTTTAACTTCAGTTAATTAATGATGCACTTTTATTTCTGAGATTTTAAATTTAATGAACTATTCTTCCAGATTAAGATTTCAAATGTACTCACGATTTTATTTTTCACACTTCACTCACTGATGATGTCGCGCTGTACTGCACCACGGTTGCGGCACGCTGTACTGTACCACACTTGGCACGCTGCTGTACTGCACCACACTTGGCACGCTGCTGTACTGCACCACACTTGGCACGCTGCTGTACTGCACCACACTTGGCACGCTGCTGTACTGCACCACGGGCACCACCAGTGGCGCCCTCTGCTTGACCACGATCTGCCGCTCGTCACCTCTCTTGCGTCGCTCCTCCGGATGGTGCCGTCAGATGTTGCTGCACCACGCTCCACCTGGCTGCTCCCCGCTCCAACCGGTTCCACCTCCTGGGTACCTCTCACCTGGAGTACCCCACTTGAAGGGGTTTGCTCTGGACAGCGATCCACTGCCCAGTAGTGACGCGAAGGGTGGTAATCACTACCACCACCGGAGACCACCAAAACACTCCCGACTGCTCCGACTCCGAAGGACCATGAACGAGACCGAGGGTCGACTTGGAGCGGGTAGTGAAATTAAGTACACTGGACTGGTTTTAAATCTCTATAATTAAACCGAACCGAATCACAAATGTACTTGTATGTGCTGCTCGCAACATTAAAAACACATACACAAAAATAATCATTTAGACCTTATATATTATCGGCGGTAACGAAACCATAGCGACTTCTATCTCGACTACAACGCCATCTATCGAGCTAGGGAGTACTATTTCTCAAAAATCTATATATTCATCGCTATGATTCCGTTCTCACTATTTTAACCTAAACAGAGCTCAACATTGTAAATTAGTAAAACAGTTGCATGCGACTGTACATCTTGACACTAAATAGACCAAGAGCAAGGTTTAATGGTTTCAAAGAAATTTAAGCCACTCTAACTTAATAATTAAAAACATTTAACATGTATTTAATAGAGAATTTATCTCTCTCGGTCATTTCTAAGGACTTTAGACCGATAAAACTAGAAGTATATTACACATATTAATAGAAATATTTTTTCTTGGCAATTTTTCGTGAACTCTTCGATCTAGCTCTTGGACTATACCTTAATAATTGAACTCGTTATATCTTCTGAACTAGGGCCCGATTAAATCTGTAACTTGGCGACTAATTTCGACTAATTAGCGAGTAAATATGGGAGAAAACAGATCTTCGCTAGGTGCCCTAGTTTTTGAGTTATTAATGTGGCTCTGCTGGGGTACGCTCTCTCCAGCCGGGCCAACAATAAGCCCTTATATCTTTTGAACCAGTGACCGACCAGTTCTGATATTTGGCGACTAATTTCGACTAATTAGCGAGTAAATATGGGAGAAAACAGATCTTCGCTAGGTGCCCTAGTTTTTGAGTTATTAATGTGGCTCTGCTGGGGTAGGCTCTCTCCAGCAGGGCCAACAATAAGCCCTTATATCTTTTGAACCAGTGACCGACCAAATCTGATATTTGGCGACTAATTTCGACTAAATAGCGACTAAATTTTTGTGTTATCAAAATTAAAATCCCTGATGGTGGCTCTGCCAGAGTCAGCCACACGACTGAAAAGCACAGTGTTTACCTCTTGGCGCCCTCGTCTCGGGACTAAATAAGTTACTTTCACCCCTAGGGTAACAATGTAGGTAGGTACTATTTTTGACGACCTGTATGTCTACGATAGAGAGGTATCTATTTTTTTCTAATTAGTGGTATAAAATAGTACCTACCTACCTACCTCTAAATTATAAGGATTTTATTACTAGGTATCTAAAGTTATAATAAATGTGTTCCTGGTCGTGCTACGAAGTACAACACAAATAATGCAACTTGATAGTTTGTAATTTTTTATTTTCATTCAATTTGGAAAACTTTGTATACCTTTTTA
This sequence comes from Xestia xanthographa, assembly GCA_905147715.2. NCBI lineage: Eukaryota > Metazoa > Arthropoda > Insecta > Lepidoptera > Noctuidae > Xestia > Xestia xanthographa. Next base: position 17,970,245 of record LR990655.1, on the reverse strand, counting down.
TTTCGATTTAGCAGCATCTTTTCCTCTTATTGCTTTATCGTTCGCAGCCCGTTTAGTTTCGGTTTTGCTTTTTATACCTTCAAATCTGAAATTGATGACATACTTTTAGTTAGTTTATGTAAACTGTAGGTGCAATGTCTTAAGTAAAACTAGGGAATAAAATAGGTAAATCTTTTACGAAAAACCGGCCAAGTGCGAGTCGGACTCGCGCACGAAGGGTTCCGTACCATTATCTATACATTAGACAAAACGGCAAAAAAATCACGTTTGTTGTATGGGAGCCCCCCTTAAATATTAATTTTATTCTGTTTTTAGTATTTGTTGTTATAGCGGCAACAGAAATACATCATATGTGAAAATTTCAACTGTCTAGCTGTCACGGTTCATGAGATACAGCCTGGTGACAGACAGTCGGACAGACAGCGAAGTCTTAGTAATAGGGTTCCGTTTTTACCCTTTGGGTACGGAACCCTAAAAAGGATATTGAAAGCGATTCTTAGTTTGTGGCTCACCGATTATGTATGACACAACTGTTATGTTTCTTTTTAACCGACTTCAAAAAAGGAGGAGGTTCTATGTTCGACTGTAGGTATATAATATTTTTATTAATATTAAAGATATTACCTACATAATCTATTGTGCACAAACTAAACTTAATTTAGGTTATTGCTGACTTTTTCTCTCTAAAACGAGAAAGACACGGACGTAATTTAGAGCTGTCAAATTTAAAGGAACAAATATTTCCATACAAATTAAGGTTGCACGTAAAAACATGTCGACTAAAAACACGGTGAAGCGCAAGGCATAAACTAGTTGGACATCTCTATTTCATAGCTATAGCCGTACTTTTCTCGCACTGCCTTTTAGTAAAAGATTGCAATAGCCTAAATTAAGTTTAGTTTGTGCACAACAGAATCGACAACCTTGACGAATTTACAGGCATGGGTTGTCTGTAGGTATATGGTCTGTATCACAGAACATATAAAGGAGGTTAGAAAGGAAATAGATCCTGATTTATATCAGAACGCGTGTCGCCGCTTGACTCCCACTCTTTAACTTCACTACAAGCAAGAAACCACAGAACATATAAAGGAGGTTAGAAAGGAAATAGATCCTGATTTGTATCAGAACGCGTGTCGCCGCTTGACTCCCACTCCTTAACTTCACTACAAGCAAGAGACCAATGCCTACGCGGATTACGCACACAAATAAACAACACGCACTTAGATCGTGAGTATGCTATTGGTTGTCACACTAACGCAGTCACTGCGTTTGACGTACACTCATACACGCGTAAAAGCTCATGTATGTTAGGGCGACTAAAAGGTCGATTGTTGATATCGATAAAATTAATGTAATCTTGCTTCTAACTTTGCAAGTATTGTGGACTATGCGGACTTCTGTAATGCATGTTGTGAACATTATTCATGCGAATATAATAATAGTATTCCACAACTATCACACAACGCCATCTAGTCCCAAGCTAAGCAGAGTTTGTGTTATGGGTACTAGACAACTGATAAACATACTTATATTTCTAAATACATACATATTATAGATAAATTACACCAATATAAAAACAAATAAAAAATACGTAACTGAATTTTAAAACCAATTTTATTATAAACATTAGGATTTAACATGGAATATTTACCGTGTTTATTGTTTGTTCATTAGAGAAAGTCGGTTGCCTCTCAACCTTACATTTCCGGGGCTTATCACCAGTTCAAAAAGAAAACTAGGTAGGTATGTCAGTTTCAACATTGAAAAATTACATAAACTTATAGTACTAGTACAAAAAATATACAAAAACCTCATTCAAAATCTAATCGGTCGTAATAAATAATATTATTTTAGTTATAAAGTGTACTATTGACAATAATCCATTGTATCATAGTTATATCGACATTCTTTACAAATTGGCACAGCACTATCGATGTGCCTAGAGTTCGTGGAATTACACCTTTGGTTCGGCAGTCGGGACTCTCGCAGTGAACGTAATACATTGCGCGATCGCTCACGTAATGCAAAATGTATAGTCCATCTATTGCAAGCAATGTATCACTATTCGTCTGCTTGCGATTATTTCGTTTTTGTCTACAAACTTCATAATGCGAATGTTATAATTACAAATATCACAAGTATTTTTATGTTTTTGGACTTACCGGTGGAAAGAAATCCCTTCTCGTGCTACACTACACACCTGGCTTCTTTTCCGACACGTTATAATAGCGCAAGACGGCATAATTTAATATTTTTTGCGGAGCTTACGTACGCTGTCAAAACAAGAGAGCGATTGCTGGCCGGTAAATTAAATTTCGGTTGATATTGAGCATTTGCTCATAACCGCGGCGCGCGTGCCCCGCCCACAAGGCCTTTCTAACCTCCTTTATATGTTCTGTGCAAGAGACCAATGCCTACGCGGATTACGCACACAAATAAACAACACGCACTTAGATCGTGAGTTTGCTATTGGTTGTCACACTAACGCAGTCACTGCGTTTGACGTACACTCATACACGCGTAAAAGCTCATGTATGCTAGGGCGACTAAAAGGTCGATTGTTGATATCGATAAAATTAATGTAATCTTGCTTCTAACTTTGCAAGTATTGTGGACTATGCGGACTTCTGTAATGCATGTTGTGAACATTATTCATGCGAATATAATAATAATATTCCACAACTATCACACAACGCCATCTAGTCCCAAGCTAAGCAGAGCTTGTGTTATGGGTACTAGACAACTGATAAACATAATTATATTTCTAAATACATACATATTATAGATAAATTACACCAATATAAAAACAAATAAAAAAACGTAACTGAATTTTAAAACCAATTTTATTATAAACATTAGGATTTGAACCTCAGTCAAAATCTATATTAACAATCGGTCGTAATAAATAATATTATTTTAGTTATAAAGTGTACTATTGATAATAATCCATTGTATCATAGTAATTATCGACATTGTTTACAAATTGGCACAGCACTATCGATGTGCCTAGAGTTCGTGGAATTACACCTTTGGTTCGGCACTCGGGAGTCTCGCAGTGAACGTAATACATTGCGCGATCGCTCACGTAATGCAAAATGTATAGTCCATCTATTGCAAGCAATGTATTACTATTCGTCTGCTTGCGATTATTTCGTTTATGTCTACAAACTTCATAATACTAATGTTATAATTACAAATATCACAAGTATTTTAATGTTTTTGGACTTACCGGTGGAAAGAAATCCCTTCTCGTGCTACACTACACACCTGGCTTCTTTTCCGACACGTTATAATAGCGCAAGACGACATAATTTAATATTTTGCGGAGCTTACGTACGCTGTCAAAACAAGAGAGCGATTGCTGGCCGGTAAATTAAATTTCGGTTGATATTGAGCATTTGCTCATAACCGCGGCGCGCGTGCCCCGCCCACAAGGCCCTTCTAACCTCCTTTAAAGGTTCTGTGGTCTGTATTGTTCGCTCTGCTGAGCTGAGACTCGGGCCTACTGCCTGCGAGTCATCTCGCGGACGTAGTGAGGTTGGTGCCTTGTGGGAAAAGATAGATGTTGATGCCGAAACGCTAAGTGTAAAACCACTAAAGTGCTTACTTTTTTATTTTGAACGGTTTCTTTTTTTCTGGCTTAGGAGGTTGGTGATCAGTTTTGAAACTCAGTACATAACGCTTCACAACATCAATGTTGACCGCTGTGTTTTCTGGATATATTTTCTTTTTCCAAGCTTCGAGTTCTTCCATCCACATCCTATGGTACTCGTATGAGAGTAACCATTCGACACGTGATTTACCTTCCTGTTAAAAATATAAAGAAACGCCATTGAATCAATGACGTATTATATATAGACACGTCATGAACCAACATCGCGGCGCTTAAAAACGGCGAAAATACTAGAACTACTTATAAGCGTGAAGAAAGAGAAAGAAAATATGACACCGAACGGCGGGATGCCTGTTGCGAGAGGGAGATAAATATACATCTTCAGTCACGTCACAGGATTTATTAAATTATAAACAAACGTAGCGTCGCGCGACAGGTTGGTGCGTAACTAAGCGCGATGTGGCCAATTGGCTTCATTTCATGTTGTCATTTTAGAGTGCGGACAACGTATCTATAGTTTATATATCATTGCATTGAATAGCAAATAAACGGTGAGACGGGTTTAACTAACCACTAGGGCGTGGTATGGGCACCGGGCCGTAGGCCGACGAAGGAGGCCGGCCGGGTAAGTAATTAAGATTGGCCGGCTTTTTTTCCATTATGCCATAGGTAATGCCACACGCTGGAAGAGATGCAGGCAGAGTGCGCTGATACGCTCGGCCAACGTAACTGTATATCTGTACCTATGCCTCGTAGTGTAGTCCACACAAAGAATTTGCGTTACGTTACAGCTTAGGTTACAAAGCGTGATATTTACGTCAAAGGAAGCAAGTGACAAAAGTTTATTTCATGATTTTATTCCATAATAGTGTTTGCCCGCCATGGATCAACCACTTGTGGCGAATGAGTTGCTGGCGTTCAGTCCAAATCTGCTCTACAAACTTCAGTGAAGACGAAATCGCTGTTGCTGTACCGGCTGCTCAACAAGAGTGACCAGATGGTGTCCAGCCGGCGCGGCATGTCGGGACTAAGAAAAACATACAGGACCTCATCACGCTGCTAAAATGAGACCGCCCTGACGGCATGCCGGCCGACGTTCGTGGTGAAGGACTTATACACTTACACAAGCTCACCATCACGCACCAAGCTTACCACGTCGATGTTACTGTCTGTAAAAGGACATCGTTCTATGTGTGACATCGTCTATCGTTGTGATATTATATGCAGAAGTAAGATGCATCCTAAAATGGAAGGAACTCAATGAGTGGCGGCAAAAGTCAATGGTATCTGGGTCACCGTCGCCGGTCGGGTGCATCGAACGTTAACCTGCGTCGTGGAGCTGGCTTCGATAATGTATCGTCGGCTGGTTTTGCGTCAGCAGTTTTGTCGCCGTAGTCAGCGAAGAATGCCGAGTCTGCAGAGTGCGCTCCTCGTGCGCCCTACTCCCGTCCCGCCGGCTCCTCCCCTCGCTGCCGTCAGATCGCACGACGCGCTACCTGTTTCTACAGAATCTGCAAAATCTCGACATGTTCCTGGAAGATTTCGTAAGCGTAGTCGCGGGCATAACTGCTCCCGCTGAAAAGGCAGCGATTCGGGCTGATGATGGTTTTGTGACGGTGTTGAGGTGGAAGCGCCGTCAACTTACAAACCAGAACTGCTCCGGCACGGCTCCCGCCTTCACTACACCGGTACCTACCGCCTACACTGCACGGTAGGGTAGGGCAGGTAGGGTAGAGCATTCAAAAGTATGAGGTAGAAGGTAGGAAAAGGTGCATTGCGACGCATACCGGGTACAGCTAGTTAGTTTAAGGGGGAAGATACTAGCTAGGTACTAACCATAAACTTCCAGGGCTGAGGATTGTATTTAGGGAAATCCGAAGAAATGATGTTATGCGCCGGTCGACATTGTGTGGTCTTTTCCCACTTAATACCGCCCACGCGACCCATTGCGATTTTAATTTATATGTCCATGTCTTCACTAAATAGAATAAAAATTACCGATTCAAATAAATAACTTCAAAATATGACAATAAACGAAGCATGTCATCAGAGATCAGAGTACATTGACACATGTCATTACGACAGTGAAAATTTCATAGATATAATTGAGAATTAACAAAAAAAATAAAAAATGGATGGCCATGGGATGGCCTCGATAAAGTTGTAACGCCACAGCACATGAGTAGAAAACCGTTTTTCTACTCATGTGGATTGTGGCCATAGAGTGTAGATAAGAACCCATAGAATTATTAATTATCACAGATCCAAACCATTCATTATTACCCGACTGCGGCGAAACAAAAAGGAGGGTTATGATTTTTGGCCGGTATATACAGTGTCGACTAAAAGTCGCTAAGCAATCTCACAAAGCAATAGCTTGACGTTAGTTTGGCTTACGACCTTCTACTTTCAAGAAAATTTGTTTTTTATTTTTATTACAATATGGGCCTGCTCTTGACCTCGATCACGCACGCCTGATGGAAAGCGATGGATGAAATCTATGATGGAACGAGCGTGCCCAGAAGATGCCTGTTCACTCTTGCTTTAAAGGCAGGAGACTCGTGTAGTTCATAATTTCAACGATGTAATTATGAGTCAAGATGGCCTAGCGGTTGGGCGCGAGCAGATAGATCAGCTCTAGGTGAATCAGTAAGCAGTGAGGTCAAATCTCACGTTTTTACTTTTATAGACTTTTTGAAGTTTTTACTCGATTGGAAGTAATGGGATAGAAATTTATTCTTTATCTTGTTCGTTTTGTTCACACATTTCGTAAAGTTAGAAGAAAGGTACCTAGATCATAGAAAAATAAGTCAAAAATTTAGATTTTTGTGAGGTAGACATGAGTTTTATGAATATTTAACTTGATCGGAATGAACGTTGTCGTTTGGTGGTTGTTGTTGGTTTGTGACTTGTGGTTTAATGCGCCCGGATTCACCCGAATCACCCCACCCCGAACGCAGAGCGTGCACTATGACCACTGTGCGCGTTTCGACCGCCCACGGCGTTTTTTTTTTTTAAAACTGCCAAGATTATGTAAAAGTTGATTCCCAAAACCATCAATTTGTCAAAGTTATGGTTAAAAACCAAAATTATGGTTTGAACGTGGCCGCGCCATCGAAACGCGGAGAACCGCGCGGCCACGGAGATCTTTAAAACTAAGCGTTGCAGAGACCTGAAATTTAGGTAAAAAACAGATTTAATTTGTAAAAATATACAAAAAAAATCCTAGGTTTTTATCTTAGGAGCTGTAAGACTTAAAACCCCATGGCCGTGCCATCGAAACGGAGAAAAATACGTTATCGCCGATATCTCGCTGAAAAAGCATCGCAGAGGTCTGAAGTTTTTTGTAAAACACAGATTTGAATTTGTCGAAACTTGTAAAAATACACAAAAAAATCCTAGTTTTATATTTTAGGAGATGTAAGACTAAAACCCCATGGCCGCGCCATTGAAACGGTGAAAAACACGTTATCGCCGATATCTCGATAAAAAGCATCGCAGTGGTCTGAAGTTTTTTGTAAAACCTAGATTTGAATTTGTCAAAACTTGTAAAAATACACAAAAAATTCCTAGGTTTATATTTCAGGAGCTGTAGTCAGGCGCGGATACAGGATTTCCTTTAGGGGGGGGGGCAACTTTCGGGGGCAAAAATTCATTAAAAATAATTGATATACTTTTGATAATAAATGGGTGTTACGTTACAGAAATCTATGCAAGATACGAGGGGGCCGCTAGCTTTTGGGCCAGGAGGGGGGGGGGGGGGGGGGAGCGTACTGAAAAATTCTTACGACACCTTGCCTTGGACAGGTTAGAATGGTTTCGAACGTTCTTACAGGAGTTACTTGGTCGAATTTTAGATAAATTCAAGAGAAAGTAGTTTTAACACTTTTCCTACTGGAGTTACCTGGGCCTCATAAAGACAAAGTCACTCACTCACGAATAACTAGGGTTCAAGAGCGAGTGTAGCGAGCTCGAAATTTTTTACAACATTGCCTCAGATAATTATGCTTTAATTGCTTATATATATATGTAAAGCCTCGGGGCAAGGGGGCTCCTAATTTATTTCAGGCTCTGTCTATTGATATAGATCGATCATTCAAAAATCCAATAGGAGTGCCAATCCAGAGGTAGAAAAAAGGAGCCTTTTTGATAAATGACTTTTCGCTGGGTTAAACATTGTTTAATCACTAAAATCACCAAACCCCATAATCCAATCACTTAAGTTAATTTAAGTGATCCCATTTTACGCTACAATTTATTACGTATAATACCATTCTATGGCATCTGGCAGGAAAATCTATAACTTTTCAAAATCCTGAGCCTCTAGGACAGCTGCCTCCTCCTGGCGACGCCCGGCCATGACTACAACTAGACTAGAATATTTAGTTTCAGTTCCGTCAAATTCGTTCAAGCTTGGCTAATGATGTATTTGGTCCGGTTCAGGGGGGGCAATTGCACCCATTGCCCCCCCCCCCCTGTATCCGCGCCTGGCTGTAGTACGGTATTGCTTAGGGTCAACTCACACCGAAAGAGCGGCGAAGGGCAGCGAAGCGGAGCGCAAATATGAATTTTAACTTTATTTTCATTACTATAATACTTATTATGGCTCTTCGTTTATGGAATTCGCCGGAATTCCCGCGGCTCCGCAGGCATCCGCGACTCGTTCGAGTTTCTCATGCGGTAATAAGTATTACCATAATGAAAATAAAGTTAAAATTCATATGTGCACTCCGCTTCGCTGCCCTTCGCCGCTCTTTCGGTGTGAGTTGACCCTTACAAATAAGCCGTGATTATTTATCGAAGAAAGTAATTGATTTTTTTTTGTAAACAAAACAGTAGAACTAACGTTAGTAGGCAAAAAAGTATATTTTTTTAATAATATAAACCCTTTAGATAATAACGTTTTAAATGCTTCGACAGGGTGACCATGACTTATTGTTTACAGAAAACTTTCCACCTATTGTATTAGAAATTATTTCTCAAGGATCCTAAATGAAATAAAAATGAAGAGTCGATGTTTATTTCTTATAAACATAATTATGTTTTTATATCGTATTGTTTGACATCGTGTAACATCTACCAATCCACACTGGGCCAGCGTGGTAGCCGTAGCCCATTCCCTCTCAGAGGAAAGCGGTGTCCCAGCAGTGGGAACATTCATAGGCTGATGATGATGATCTTATATAATGTCTTAGTGTAAGTAAATAATCTGTGATTTGTGGTTTTGTCAGAAATATGTAAGTTAGCAATCTGTGATTTTTTAAGAAATAAACATGTTTTTGTATCTTATCATTTTAATTTAATTTATAATCCTTGAAAAATATTTTTTTATGTAATAGGTGGAAGTTTTTTGTAAGCAATAAGTCATGGTCACCCTAACCAAACATTCAGAACGTTTTGAAGTTTATAAGCGATACCGTACTACAGCTCCTGAAATATAAACCTAGGATATTTTTGTGTATTTTTACGAGTTTTGACAAATTCAAATCTAGGTTTTACAAAAAACTTCAGACCTCTGCGATGCTTCTTCAGCGAGATATAGGCGATAACGTATTTTTCACCGTTTCAATGGCGCGGCCATGGGTTTGTACTCTTACAGCTCCTAAAATATAACCCTAGGACTTTTTGAAGTATTTTTACCAGTTTTGACAAATTCAAATTTGTGTTTTACAAAAAACTTCAGACCTCTACGATGCTTTTTCAGCGAGATATCGGTGATAACGTGTTATTCACCGTTTCGATGGCGCGGCCATGAGGTTTTAGTCTTACAGCTCCTAAAATATAAACCTAGGATTTTTTTGTATATTTTTACAAATTCAATCTGTTAGTTACCTAATTTCAGGTGTCTGCAACGCTTAGTTTTAAAGATCTCCGTGGCCGCGCGGTTCTCCGCGTTTCGATGGCGCGGCCACGTTCAAACCCTTATAACTTTTTAACCATAACTTTGACAAATTTATGGTTTTGGGAATCAACTTTTACAAACTTTTACAAAAACTTGGCATAGTTTTTTTTTAAAAAAAACGCCGTGGCCGCGCGGTCGAAACGGACACCCAATAAGCCCTTATATCTTTTGAACCAGTGACCGACCAAATCTGATATTTGGCGACTAATTTCGACTAATTAGAGAGTAAATATGGGAGAAAACAGATCTTCGCTAGGTGCCCTAGTTTTTGAGTTATTAACCCATTGATTGCCACCAACGCACCATTTGCGTTGACCGAGATTACTACGTCATGCCACCAACGCACCATTTGCGTTGAGTGACCGTTTGAAGTTTTTTTGGTATTACAAATAAACTGTAGAGGTTTATTTAAATACTTGGCAACATTCACATTGAGAAATAATTTTCTATCGTGGAAACACTTATGGTTTTTGCTTCGTACTGTCATTTTTGTTATGACAGAGAAAAAACGGTTGCTGCTGAATATGTCTATTTTGATTTAGAATTATCTTATGTTCTATTGTCTATTCTATTATCTTGTGTTCACTAAATATTTGTGAATTGGGAGATCAAGATAAGCAATAATCTCAATTTTATCATTGCTTTCCTGTGTTTCATCATATATTTATAAAATAAAATCACATGCACGCATACGGTGCGTTCATTGGCATTGCAGTAAAATCTTCTGTTGGATAGGTTTATGCATGAAGACTTGAAGAACAAAATCACGCTAAAATGTATGCACGTATAAAGTTTTTATCTATTTTACATTAATGAGGTTAAGTTTACTATTCGTAATCTATTTACATAATAAATATTTTGAAAGCTAAATATTTTACAGTAAAGTAGGTGTCAACAAAAATGTGAAAACATTTGTGGGTATCTAAGTAAAAATATTATTACAGAGGCACGTATATATTCAATTATATATCATATAATATGTACAAACAATGTCCGTTTCGACCGCGCGGCCACGGCGTTTTTTTTAAAAAAAAACTATGCCAAGATTTTGTAAAAGTTTGTAAAAGTTGATTCCCAAAACCATAAATTTGTCAAAGTTATGGTTAAAAAGTTATAAGGGTTTGAACGTGGCCGCGCCATCGAAACGCGGAGAACCGCGCGGCCACGGAGATCTTTAAAACTAAGCGTTGTAGAGACCTGAAATTTAGGTAAATAACAGATTGAATTTGTAAAATTTTTGTAAAAATAAACAAAAAATTCCTAGGTTTATATCTTAGGAGCTGTAAGACTTAAAACCCCATGGCCGCGCCATCGAAACGGTGAATAACACGTTATCGCCGATATCTCGCTGAAAAAGCATCGCAGAGGTCTGAAGTTTTTTGTAAAACCTAGATTTGAATTTGTCAAAACTGGTAAAAATACTTCAAAAAGTCCTAGGGTTATATTTTAGGAGCTGTAAGACTACAAACCCATGGCCGCGCCATCGAAACGGTGAAAAATACGTTATCGCCGATATCTCGCTGAAAAAGCATCGCAGAGGTCTGAAGTTTTTTGTAAAACCTAGATTTGAATTTGTCAAAACTTGTAAAAATACACAAAAAATCCTAGGTTTATATTTCAGGAGCTGTAGTACGGTATTGCTTAGAAATACAAGTCGTGATTATTTATCGAAGAAAGTAAGTATTAGCTTGATTTTTTTTGTAAACAAAACCTAACTATGTAGAACTTACGATAGTAGGCAAAAAAGTATTTTTTTTTTATAATATAAACCCTGTAATAACGTTTTCAATGTTTCGATAGGGTGACCATGACTTATTGTTCACAGAAAACTTTCCACCTATTGTATTAGAAATTATTTCTCAAGGATCCTAAATTAAATAAAAATGAAGAGTCGTATGTTTATTTCCTATAAACATAATTATGTTTTTGTAAAATATTAATTGACATCGAGTAACATCTACCAATCCGCACTGGGCCAGCGTGGTGGATTATACGCCCATTCCCTCTCAGAGGAGGGCTGTGTCCCAGCAGTGGGAACATTAATAGGCTGATGATGATGATGATCTTATCGTTACATTTTAGTTTATTTTTTTATTACAGAAATAAGTGTCATTGCATAGTATTTCCAGAATGATTTGTTATGACGATGGTAAAACCGAAATGCACACAAGTTCCGAACAACCTATGACAATAAATAATCATGTACGTCAGAATCGCGGGTGTATTTTTCAGATCAGCCTACATTTATTGCAGTTATTTGGTACCTTCTGTGTACCTTTACGTACCTCTCCTGAAAATCTGTGTACCTACACACGTGCAATGATATTTTGAAAATTAGGTACACCCGCCATCCTGATGTCAGAACCGCGGGTGTACTGTTAATCAATATATGTAGCTAAGTACACTGTATTAGTAGATTTGGTACCTCTTGTGTACCTGCAGAAACACGTATTAAATAAACAAAATACTGTAAGGTTGCTGCGAAAAGTAAAATAACGATTTTCTTTCTTTGACGTCGTGAGAGCGAGGCCAACGACGCGTTGACGGTGCGGTGCGGTGCGGCGCCGGAGCGGTGCCGCAACGTCATCCTACATACAAATCACTACACCCAACCAACGTTGCGTTGGGCCGCCATGCGCCGCCGAACCGCAAAACGCTTGTGACCTGTGAAACGAGGCGGGGAGGGTTGATACGCTGCAACGCCGGAATGACAGCGTGCAGTCACCACAGTATTGTTAGTGTATCGAACGTGTTTATTCATGTTGTGTGCTACAATTGATTAAAATTATTATTTATCTTTTACCCGCTTACATAAAAAAGCAGGTTTCCGGTACGGGCGGGTCGGTACCGATCGGTGCAGGTATTAATTTCTATGTTATCTAATGCGCTCACTTATAAAGAAACAGGTTTAAATTATATGCAAGTCAGCCCTGCACCGATCGGTACCGACCCGCCCGTACCGGAAACCTGCTTCTTTATGTAAGCACCCTTAATGATGAGTACCGATAATATTAATATTAATTTCCTTACATCTTTGGTACAACAAATCATCATTCACGTTCATCGGAAATCGGGTCATCGACTTAACGGCGCCGCACCGCACCACGGTTAACAGCGTTGTACTGCGGTGCCACACCACCCGTGCGGCACCCTATCATCATCAGCCTATTAATGTTCCCACTGACACAGGTCTTCCCTCTTTGAGAGGGAATGGGCTATAACCCACCACGCGGGCCCAGTGCGGATTGGTAGATGTCTCATGTCTTCGAATTGTTTGGTTCTAGGACATGACGGTTTCCTCACGATGTTTTCCTTCACCATTTTGAGAGCAGTGGTGATGAAATAAATTATACAAAGTGATGCGCCTGCCTTGGTCCGCTCGAATTAATTGCGGTGCAGTGCCGCACCGCACTATTAATGTATCGTGTGACGTATCTTACGACGTCAAAGAAAGAAAATCGCTTTTATTTTACTTTTCGCAGCAACCTTAGAGTATTTTGTTTATTTAATACGTGTTTCTGCAGGTACACAAGAGGTACCAAATCTACTTATACAGTGTACTTAGTTACATAATAATATATTGATTAGCAGTACACCCGCGGTTCTGACATCAGGATGGCGGGTGTACCTAATTTTCAAAATATCATTGCACTTGTGTAGGTACACAAATTTTCAGGAGAGGTACGTAAAGGTACACAGAAGGTACCAAATAACTGCAATAAATTTAGGCTGATCTGAAAAATACACCCGCGATTCTGACGTACATAAATAATCTAACATAATTATGGTCATGGTTTAAATAGGTTATTAAGATATTTAAAAAAAAAACAGTAATTTTAAACACACCATACTTCAGACGTATTAAAAAAATATAATATAAAAAAACTATTCTTAGTGTAAATAAATAATCTGTGATTTGTGGTTTTGTCAGAAATATGTAAGTTAACAATCTGTGATTTATGTGATTTTTTAAGAAATAAACATGTTTTTGTATCTTATCATTTTATTTAATTTATAATCCTTGAAAAATAATTTTTAATGTAATAAATAGGTGGAAGTTTTTTGTAAGCAATAAGTCATGGTCACCCTAACCAAACATTCAGAACGTTTTGAAGGTTATAAGCGATACCGTACTACAGCTCCTGAAATATAAACCTAGGATATTTTTGTGTATTTTTACGAGTTTTGACAAATTCAAATCTAGGTTTTACAAAAAACTTCAGACCTCTGCGATGCTTCTTCAGCGAGATATCGGCGATAACGTATTTTTCACCGTTTCAATGGCGCGGCCATGTGTCCGTTTCGACCGCGCGGCCACGGCGTTTTTTTAAAAAAAAAACTATGCCAAGTTTTTGTAAAAGTTTGTAAAAGTTGATTCCCAAAACCATAAATTTGTCAAAGTTATGGTTAAAAAGTTATAAGGGTTTGAACGTGGCCGCGCCATCGAAACGCGGAGAACCGCGCGGCCACGGAGATCTCTAAAACTAAGCGTTGCAGACACCTGAAATTTAGGTAAATAACAGATTGAATTTGTAAAAAATTTGTAAAAATATACAAAAAAATCCTAGGTTTATATTTTAGGAGCTGTAATACTAAAACCTCATGGCCGCGCCATCGAAACGGTGAATAACACGTTATCGCCGATATCTCGCTGAAAAAGCATCGTAGAGGTCTGAAGTTTTTTGTAAAACACAGATTTGAATTTGTCAAAACTGGTAAAAATACTTCAAAAAGTCCTAGGGTTATATTTTAGGAGCTGTAAGACTACAAACCCATGGCCGCGCCATTGAAACGGTGAAAAATACGTTATCGCCGATATCTCGCTGAAGAAGCATCGCAGAGGTCTGAAGTTTTTTGTAAAACCTAGATTTGAATTTGTCAAAACTCGTAAAAATACACAAAAATATCCTAGGTTTATATTTCAGGAGCTGTAGTACGGTATCGCTTATAACCTTCAAAACGTTCTGAATGTTTGGTTAGGGTGACCATGACTTATTGCTTACAAAAAACTTCCACCTATTTATTACATAAAAATTATTTTTCAAGGATTATAAATTAAATTAAAATGATAAGATACAAAAACATGTTTATTTCTTAAAAAATCACATAAATCACAGATTGTTAACTTACATATTTCTGACAAAACCACAAATCACAGATTATTTACTTACACTAAGAATAGTTTTTTTATATTATATTTTTTTAATACGACTGTGAAGTATGGTGTGTTTAAAATTACTGTTTTTTTTTTTAAATATCTTAATCATCTATGTATACCATGACCATAATTATGTTAGATTATGTATTGTCATAGGTTGTTCGGAACTTGTGTGCATTTCGGTTTTACCATCGTCATAACAAATCATTCTGGAAATACTATGCAATGACACTTATTTCTGTAATAAAAAAATAAACTAAAATGTAACGATAAGATCATCATCATCATCAGCCTATCAGCCTATTAATGTTCCCACTGCTGGGACACAGCCCTCCTCTGAGAGGGAATGGGCGTATAATCCACCACGCTGGCCCAGTGCGGATTGGTAAATGTTACTCGATGTCAATCAATATTTTACAAAAACATAATTATGTTTATAGGAAATAAACATACGACTCTTCATTTTTATTTAATTTAGGATCCTTGAGAAATAATTTCTAATACAATAGGTGGAAAGTTTTCTGTGAACAATAAGTCATGGTCACCCTATCGAAACATTGAAAACGTTATTACAGGGTTTATATTATAAAAAAAAATACTTTTTTGCCTACTATCGTAAGTTCTACTTAATTAGGTTTTGTTTACAAAAAAAAAACAAGCTAATACTTACTTTCTTCGATAAATAATCACGACTTGTATTTCTAAGCAATACCGTACTACAGCTCCTGAAATATAAACCTAGGATTTTTTGTGTATTTTTACAAGTTTTGACAAATTCAAATCTAGGTTTTACAAAAAACTTCAGACCTCTGCGATGCTTTTTCAGCGAGATATCGGCGATAACGTATTTTTCACCGTTTCGATGGCGCGGCCATGGGTTTGTAGTCTTACAGCTCCTAAAATATAACCCTAGGACTTTTTGAAGTATTTTTACCAGTTTTGACAAATTCAAATCTGTGTTTTACAAAAAACTTCAGACCTCTACGATGCTTTTTCAGCGAGATATCGGCGATAACGTGTTATTCACCGTTTCGATGGCGCGGCCATGGGGTTTTAAGTCTTACAGCTCCTAAGATATAAACCTAGGAATTTTTTGTATATTTTTACAAATTTTTTACAAATTCAATCTGTTATTTACCTAAATTTCAGGTCTCTACAACGCTTAGTTTTAAAGATCTCCGTGGCCGCGCGGTTCTCCGCGTTTCGATGGCGCGGCCACGTTCAAACCCTTATAACTTTTTAACCATAACTTTGACAAATTTATGGTTTTGGGAATCAACTTTTACAAACTTTTACAAAATCTTGGCAGTTTTTTTTTTAAAAAAACGCCGTGGCCGCGCGGTTGAAACGGACATCGCGGCCATGGGTTTGTAGTCTTACAGCTCCTAAAATATAACCCTAGGACTTTTTGCAGTATTTTTACCAGTTTTGACAAATTCAAATCTGTGTTTTACAAAAAACTTCAGACCTCTACGATGCTTTTTCAGCGAGATATCGGCGATAACGTGTTATTCACCGTTTCGATGGCGCGGCCATGAGGTTTTAGTATTACAGCTCCTAAAATATAAACCTAGGATTTTTTTGTATATTTTTACAATTTTTTTACAAATTCAATCTGGTAATTACCTAAATTTCAGGTGTCTGCAACGCTTAGTTTTAAAGATCTCCGTGGCCGCGCGGTTCTCCGCGTTTCGATGGCGCGGCCACGTTCAAACCCTTATAACTTTTTAACCATAACTTTGACAAATTTATGGTTTTGGGAATCAACTTTTACAAACTTTTACAAAAACTTGGCAGTTTTTTTTAAAAAAAAACGCCGTGGCCGCGCGGTCGAAACGGACACGTACAAACATATATTAAATGAATATAGAAGTAAACGGCGCGTGTATGACTTAGTGGGCCCAGAACATGTCACGTAATACCATACACACGTCAACGCAAACGGTGTGTTGAAAATGGCACTTGCGATTAAATTTGCGTTAGCAGTGCCACCAACGTATAAGGTGCGTTTACCATTTTTAGATGGGTTTTTGTAATTTATATGGGGTTTTTGTAAATAAAAAACCCACTTATTAACGCTTTTCCTATTGTAATCCACAAAAATATTTAGTGGCATCCAGGTGTTATAAAAATTCATGTAGCAATGAATGGGTTAATGTGGCTCTGCTGGGGTAGGCTCTCTCCAGCAGGGCCACCAATAAGCCCTTATATCTTTTGAACCAGTGACCGACCAATTAGACTAAATTTTAGTGTTATCAAAATTAAAATCCCTGATGGTGGCTCTGCCAGTCAGCCACACCTATATATACAAGCCTCGTCCGGGCCTGCAGCAGTCGCTCCATTCGCGCTATGGAAAATCCACAGCCCAGAGTAACTCGCTCGATCTTATTCAGGTACTTTGAGTTTGAGGTTTCAGGTTCAACACTAGATTGGATGCTATGATATGGTCAGGACCTGCTCCACTTGTCAGTGCACTGTACTGATCCATGCAGGCAAACGTCAAAACAGCTTTCTCAGCTTGACCAAGAAGGTAACAAAGGTATAAAAATTAAACAAGCTTGTGATTTTTTAGTTTTTATTTGATACACTAGTAGTATTATTAGATGATCCTAATTTCCACGTGTGTACCTGAAACAATAGTAAAATTATTAAATGTATGGTCAACTGCAACCTCATGGCAACAATTATTCCTAACATGCAGTGACCTGCTGCACAACTGTAATAATATTTGTATGCTTTTCATTAGTCCTTGTTTTACAATATCATATCACAAGGGTGGAGCAAGCACATTAATAATTCTTTACGTTTGTCTCATGAAGAGATAACGACTGCCTCGGAGGGGTAACAATTATTATTTAACAGAAAGTTACAAGTTCTAAAAATAATAGCTGCCAAGATGTACACAATTAAGCTGATAATTTGATTTGTTTTTTAGTTTAATTTTATTGGCCCTATTTAATTACATAGCATCAAATACTGACTGCACAAATATGCATTTGTTATTATTTATTTCAATATGAATAAAGTTTTTCTCATAATATAATTGAAATATGGGCTATAAGTATTTCTCTTCAGATATACTTAACATTGGCATTGACGGAGGTAAGCCCACTGACAGCTAACAGCTACAGCAGGCTAAGAACTTTATTTTACTATGTCTTAGCACATGTTTCACCACCACCCATGGGTACACTAGTGGAGGCAAGTGAATAAATTATTTTTAATTATATACCATGACTAGTATTTGCTTGGGTGCGCGAGCTGCGCGCAGCTCGCGTGTCGTCGTGTTCTTGAGACGTATTTCATACCCTTATAAATTTTGAGAATCCATAAGAATCCTTAAACCAATTGGAAAAACCGTTACAAATACCCCTAAATCAGTATGAAAACCCTTAAGAACCCCTAAAACATTCTAAAAACTAATTTAAAAAAAATATTACCTATAAACCTTATTAAAAAACTTAGACCGATTAAAAATACACTACCCTAAAGTTTGCTTGTCGTCGCCCTGAGTTACGCTTCACCCACTCAACCTTCGTTACGCTGCGGAGGTCGCCGGCTCGCTTCGCTCGCCACCTCCCCCCTTCGCTCCACTCGGTCTCGCAGGTTCGCTCCACTCAGAACCTACCTACCACCAGACAGGTTTCGATTCGACGCCTACTATAATATTTGTTCAAACACATAATCGCTATCTCTGACCGTTACGAAGTTATAGCCCTTTTATTTTTAGGGGAGGTTGGGGAGGGGAGGATACCCTCCGTATACAAATTTAAACGCTCCTCAATAATAATTTTTAGTAAAAATCAAAAAGCCGCTACGTGTCCTAGTTTCCGAGATACGATGGGGGGAGGGGTGAAGGGGGGGAGAGTGGGGAGTTTTGAAAAATGATTTTGACTAACGCGTTGCCCCTTTATATGAATCTGAAAAAAAAATGTTCCAAGTCTCTCAACTTCCGAGATCCGCCTCAAGGGGGGAGAAGGGGGGAAAAGGGGTCAATTTTGAAAACTGGTTTTTACTTTTCCGAGTCTCCTCTATACGAATCTGAAAATAAAAATGTTCCAAGTCTCTTGGTTTCCGAGATACGATAGGGAGGGGGAGGAAGGGGGGCGAAAAGGGGAGGTTTGGCACTTTTCCCATACTATTTAGAGTTAGTTGTTTACGAATCTGTCAAAATATACCCACCTCCCCATCCACCATCTGGGAGAACAATTCTGTCAGTGAGTCAGTGAGTGAGTGGTAATCGAGCTTTATATAGTATAATAATCTTTATACCATGATAATCTCCAAACTTCCCAATGCCTCACTCATGGCCCTGGCTATGAACTTCCACCAAGCTTAGAAAGTCGTCAAAACAATGTAACCTTTTAAAAGGTTTCAGTGATTATGTTACAGAAGGTAATAACAGTGGCACTGATACTGAACTCTTGCTTTAGAAAATTAACAAAAATAAATTATTTGCACTGTTAATCTAACTTAATTATGTATTCATGTTAAATTACTAAAAAATAAAATTTATTAATTTACTTTAAATTAGAGAACCAGAATAAAAAAGTTTTTAGAAACTTAAAATTTGTGTCTTGGTGTTTCTAAACTCAATATTGGTTCATACCCAACAAAAATGACTATCTGGAAAGCAAAAAAAAAACACAAAACACAAAAAAGTGAAAAATAACTTTAGCTTCAGAAGTCGGTGACCTTTGTTTGATTCATTTAGTTTTTTTTTTGTCACCGACTTCTGAAGCTAAAGTTATTTTTCACTTTTTTGTGTTTTGTGTTTTTTGAAGTCGGTTTTTTTTTTTGTTAAAAAGTTTTTTTATTTCTCCATTTTTAGTTGTAAGTAATATCCTCTACAAATATATTATATGCATTTATTTTACATTGTTAACAATACATGTCATGGTAATAGGCTTATTCCCAATAAATGGAACTTAACATATCTAAACTGTCGAAATTTGGGTGTATTGTACACATCTGCGTACCCCTCAGAGCATACAGGCGTGATGTTACGTCATGATGTTGTATAAACAATAAATATCCAAGCAATGGCAGCAATCACGACCGATTTACCGTCTAGTTTTGAAGAGTTCCATTATACGTATATATCTCTGAAGATCAGCATCAGATCTTCACCAAATTTAAGTGCGACCATCTCAGAAGTATACTATTTCAATTAAAAAAATAATTTTGAGAATCGCTCCACAAATGGAGGAGAAATCGGTGAACATACATGAAATTATACCACACGACTGAAGCAAAAATGTTCATAAAATGAAAACTACTGGGCTAAACTATGTTAAATTTTTATGGGACCAAATGGCAACTATTCCGCATCAAACAAAAAAAGAATCACGTAAATCGGATCATAGATCTCAGTGTAATCGGTGTACATACATAAAAAAAAAAAAAAAAAAAAAATACCCATCGAATTGAGAACCTCCTTTTTGGAAGTCGGTTAATAATCTAGTCCTCCACCTATGGGTACACCAGAAAGTAATGCTTAAATAAATTCTTCGACTGCCAATATTAGCAGTCAATGTATTAGGTTATCAATTCAATCAATCAATAAAAAAGAGAATCGACAAATCTTTTGTTCATCTGTCATTTTGTCGATTCAATGACAGCAAAATGACAGATGAACAAAAGATTTGTCGATTCTCTTTCGTTTCTTCGGTGGTCATGCTAAGCGGGCAGATCTGAAGTCTGATTGTTTGCTATTGCTCATGGCTTCGCTCCCGTTATGAAGAGAAATTAACACACAGGACCATTATAAATGTAGCCTGGCAGTGGAGCTTCCAGTTAGTGAAAGATTTTTTTAAATTGGATCACGAGTTCCGAAGATTAACCCTACATACACAAAAACTAGAGCTGCTACAGAAAAAAATTGAGGTTAGATTTGAAATCAGAGACCTCAAATTAGTAAACAACAGGCATAAATTCCATGCAACAAAAAAAGTTTAATTTTGTTGCCTTGTGATTGATAGCCTCCAAACAAACTCGTGTTTGCTGCACCACATGTGACTGTTTCTAAATTACCCTAGGCTGATAAAATTTTCGTTTTCCCTAATTCATGCTAGTATTAGTATTTTGGTCAGTTTCCCCGATTTTTGTTTAACAATTACTGAACTAAGTATGGTATTGCTGAGTAAACGATTTTTTTTAGATAACCAAGACAAATCACAGTCCAAGAGAAGTCTAGATACTTAAAATGAGCAATAACCAAGCACTTGAAGTAAATTTAGAAGCATGAGTACATAACCTTAAGTCTTACAAAGTTGTACCACACACTCATTTCGAGGTTATAGAAATAGACATATTATTATTATGTTTTAAAATTTTGTTAAGTTCTACGCTGAGCACATGTTAATAGATAAATTGATCAGTTTTATCAATGACAACACATACATATTATTGACTTTGAAGGTCAACCTATGAGGCTGGCTTCTGCCTAACCAGACTACCCAGTGGGTGCCTTGAGGGGCAATCTATACAAACATTTTAGAGGGGAAAGATTTGTATTTTTTTTAGTAATTAATAAACTTAAAAAAACCACTAGACCGATTTGAAAAAATCTTTCAGCAATGGATAGCTACATTATCAGCGTGTAACATGGCTATTAATTGTTTTTACTCCTACGGGAGCGGGAACTACGCGAGTGAAACCGCGTGAGGTCTGCCAGTACTTTATAAATTAAGCGACTGCAGTAAGAGCACCTCTCTAAGGGGTACGATCCTCGGCTTAGGGCGTCGCTCAGCGAGGGCAGCAAAGGGACAGGCTGAATCAGAGTGATACCATAATTTAGGGGCTGATTTAAACTGGCTCGGCACCGCGGGCTGGCGCTAGCAAGACTCGAGAGTGTAAGGGGTCGGGCAGTTTTTAACTGGTATTTAAGAACCACGAGGTTGCAAATATACATTACATGCAGGTAAGAAGTGCCAATGAGTTAGAAAGGGACCTAATCATTAAATTTAATATGACAAACGAGCTGTACTTAGCCGTTTGACGACTTGAGACAATGCAATTTGGAGGAAGGTCTAGAAAAATAAATTAATTAAACGTACCATTTTATTTGGACCTCGCACGCATCTTCCTCCTTTTACGCTTTAGCCTTCGCATGCGCTTCTTACGCCACTGAAACAATTAAAACACACCACAAATCAAAACGCGGTTCAGCCGAACATAACATGTTGATGAAACAACTTGCTAGAACGTAATTTTACAACACAAATAGTTAAATACCTTCGCTCTCATGTTTAAGAAGGAAAAGGTTTAACTTTCCTCCTCTAAAAGGAGTTCGTGATTATTAGTAAAATTCACGATGCAGATATCGGTCTGCGCCCGAGACTCCGTTGAATGAAAAGAAGGTCGACATCGAAGTTGCTAGACAGTTTGACAAAGTGTTTTGGTGTTGCCATAAAAAAAAGTTTTTATTTTTATATAAAGGACCCCGAGACTCTTGATCAAACCATTCCTTGTTTTTTTTGGCCTGAGGTGGAGTTGCTTCTTGCAGATGTAATACAAGCGTCTACCTTAGGTTCTTGTGATGGATTCATTCGTTTGTGCCATTGAACGTCATATATAATACTGGGTGTATTATATTTCTTGTTTATTGGGGATGCTAAGGCAAAGTAAATCTCAGATGGCGCCACCATAGTTGGTCTCAATGAGGGATTTTCTTTTTAGCTCTTCCCTAGTCGCTGGATAGATGGCGCTAGGAATAAGTATGATAATGCAAGGAACGGAACCTAAAAAAACTGATTTTAACAAAGCGCGAGAAATATTGGTTTTATTCGGAAGGTTAAGCAAATGAAAGTGTCAGTCAACGAGAGTATGTGATGTGACACAATGTTTTTTTTTTCAAGCGTTTTGGCTTTGGCATAGTTAGTCAACGCCATCTATAGAGTTCTTGGAAACTAAGTTTTTTTTTAAAACCTCAAAAGGAAAACCTCTCATTTGAATACAAAATGATATTACCACTTTTTCAACCGATGACGATCTTTGGGTACCATTACATTTCTTTCTATCTTTAATAATGGCGGCTCTACACGTTGGCGAAGATATTGGCGAACGTTGTGGCAAAGATGTTTGCCAAGAGATTGTGATCGCGTCCACACGTTGGGAGGTCGATCAGTTTGCTTCGGTTCGGGCCAATGTGCGGACGACAAAATGGATATTGAGGTTCTCTCTTACCGTGACCCCGGAACATAAAGGGCTATTGAAGGACACCGTGGATTTTAGTCAGTACGAGTCTGACAGTCCCTCTCACCCTGCCCGGGGTTAGGACACATTTGATGATCCTACCAAGCCAAAAAAAAAAATATGCCCCGGCTTCGCTCGTTGGACATAATATTGTATCTTAAAAGCCGCATGAAAATCCGTTGCGATCACAGAAATATATTGAAATGCCGATAATACCTAAAAAAAAAATTTACAGAACTTGTTCGCCGTCTGAGTTTCGCCCCCAAAATTTGAGACAACTATGCTAAAATTTGCACAAAATTTGGCACGCGAGGTACATACACTTCTTGCTGTTATTTTCATATATTTCTGTGGTTGCCATGTTTCAAAGGTTTCAGCATACAGACATAGGTACATTACTACCTACTTAATAAATTAGTAGGTACTTACGACGTTTTTATTTTTATGTTTTTTTTTTTTTTTTTCAGCTTGATAAAGTTATATGAAGCGAAAAGTTTCTTCATTGCTCATAGTTGCCATTATCGTACTTATATTGCTATTAACAAATACTTCATACGTCCGCTCAGTGTGGCCGCTCGTTGCAAACTGAACGCATCGCCAACGTGTGGACGGTGCGCCCAACACTGTGCCACAATCACGCCATAACCCTTTGATCTGCGTCGAAAAACCGACACCACACGGATCTTGCGCCAATGCGTGGACCAACAGTCTAAATACCTACCAATAGATCACCAACCCTCCCTTCCCTCTCATAGAGAGGAGGCCTGTGTCCCAGCAGTGGGAACATTAATAGGCTGATGATGATGATGATGATGATCACCAACCCCCGTTCTTCACGATGGCCAATACGTATTGGCTAATACATTCGCCAATATCTTCGCCAACGTGTAGAGCCGCCTTAATAATACATTCGCCAATATCTTCGCCAACGTGTAGAGCCGCCTTAAGACCATTACCAACTCTGCTAGCGCCATTAGTTCCACAGTTAGCCTCCCCATTAAGACGTTCAATATTGACCAAGGAGTTAATATTAAATTACTACACTGTGTTTGTGTGTTTGTCAAAGGAGATACATGCGGGAACAGCTTGAGCCTGTCAGGAAGAGATAAATGTCCATGCTTACAAGTGAGAAGTATGGAACTAATCTGATGACAAATCAAATTGAGTCAGCCCAAAACTTGGCGACGAGTTTGGCACTTTCAGTAGCGACTATCTATCGCTTCAGTGATGTGCTAACAACAGGACAAGCAGGACACAATATCAGTCCTGCATCGACCATTTTGTTTGGCTCTTTCACTGAGTTTGCCTCCACCGCCGCCGCTCGGCGAACTTCTGGTGGCGTTATGCCATCCAATGGATACAGCAACCAGTGATGATGAAATACCTTTCATTCAGAGCTGTTTCTAGTAACTTTCATGGGCTGCTAACTTGCATGCTCCACACGGGCACGCAAATTCACCCGCAGAGAAAGATGGCGCTAGCCCAGTAGTCCGCTTGACCACACCGCAGGAGAAGCACCCCACTTTGACGAGACTGTTCTCTGTAAAAGACTATTGCGAGTGTGCACCATCTACTTAATGTCTCTTCACAAACAATGGCCCACTTTCCATCTTGTGCCGCATGTCCTGCGCACTTGATGACCTTACGACTGCATCCATGAGCGTGGCTAAATTTTGGGTCAACTAAGTATATTTAATTAAACTTTGGTGAAACTGAATAGCCATTACACAAAACCGCCAAAAGTGAAGATATTTGGAAGAGACCTACACTCAGCATTGGGTGGTTTCGGGTTGAAGAAGAAAAAACTTTTTTGCCATCGATACGCTAAAGGCTGCTGCATTGCAGCATGTGCACGTTGTGGCAAGAATCATGCGGCATTGCAACAACGTGCGTCATGTGGCAGACTGTCACAGTCAGTCGCAGCTTCTATCCAAACACAATGGATTCTATGCTACATTTTTGGTGCGTCATACAGTTTATAGGTTTTGTTTTACGATGCTTTGAAAATTATTTAAGCATGATGTTGCCTCGGCGTGGTTATTTGTAGCATACCACAAGATGACGCGCGCCACAATATGTAGCATGCTGCAATACTGCACAGTGTTGCCCCGGTGTAAAGCAGCCTTAAGAATGATGGTGACTCCACATTCGGCGCAAAAGAACGATGAGAAAGGTTCAAAGACGAAGCCTTCGCTACATTCCCGTGTGAATACAGTGATCAGTGCCGAATTTAGCGCAAGGCAACAGGGGCACTTGCCCCGGGCCTCCACAAGGAAGAGGCCTCCAAAACTTGTTTTTATTTTTATACATGAGAAAAAATACAGTCTTTGTGTCCATGACTACATGGTCCGAGACACCACACGAGAGGCTGTACGTTTGAGTCTATGTTACACCATAAGACCTTACAAACATTTTTTTCGTCTGTTCCAAAAAAAAATCTGCGTCCACTTTTTGACTGCCCTAGGGTCTCCGCACCTTTAGGGCTGCTTTACACCGAGGCAACACAGTGCGGCTTTGCAGCATGCCACAAGGTCGCATGCTACAATCATTCAAAATGTTGCACGTTGTGACAAGAATCGTGCGGCATGGCAAGAACTTGCGTCAAGTGGCAGACTGTCGTAGCCAGTCGCAGCTTCTATCCAAACACAACAACAAACAACAACTGTAAGCCTGCTTTACACTGGGGCAACACTCTGCGGTTTGCAGCATGCTACATAATGAGGCATACGTCAATTATGCGGTATGCGGCAGCCTATTTTACGCCAAGGCAACATTGTGCCTAGATAATTTTCAAAGCATCGTAAAACATAACCTATAAACTGTATGATGCACCAAAAATGTGGCATGGAATCCATCGGATAGAAGCTGCGACTGACTGGGACAGTCTGTCACATGATAGATGTTGTTGCCATGCCGCACGATCCCTGCCACAATGTGCGACATTTTAGATGAGAGGTTTTCTTTTTGAGGTATTAAAAAAAAACTTAGTTTCCAAGAACTCTATAAATGGCGTTGAACTGACTACGATAGTTGGTGGCGTTGGTGCCAAAGCCAAAACGCTTGGGAAAAAAAACATTGCGTCACGTCACATACGCTCGTTGACTGACACATTCGTTTGCTTGTGCTTCCGAATATTACCTAGTTTTCTCGCGCTTTGTTATAATCAGTTTTTTTTTGGTTCCATTCCTTGCAGCGTACTAAGTTCAGCGCCATCTATCCAGTGACTAGGGAAGAGCTAAAAAGAAAATCCCTCATGTTGTAGCATGCGGCTTTGTGGCATGCTGCAATGCCGCACAGTGTTGCCCCGTTGTAAGGCAGCCTTATGTCTGGCTGAGAAGGCTTATACTAATCATCGTAACTTTTATAGTTTGTACTAAAAATATAAAATAATGTGCTACCCGTAAAAGCCACGGGTAATAACTATGCTTGTATTGTGATACTAATAAACGAAAAACCTGGCTCATCTTTTCTAAAGTGGAACATACGGGAGCTGGAGGAATGAGCTCATGGCATTTAAATATTATGCTCATCAGTCATCAGGCTGCATTGGTTGATACCTCGCTAATTTTATTAAAAAAACAAAATAACTGTATACCAATATCAAGAAAAATAAAATGTTTTTTGATAGAAAATTGACGTTTCGTGCATGGTATTAACTTATTCGCGCCAAAAATTACAACAAGTAATTAGTTACTGTTTCAGTGAATAGAATAGTTCTCTCAAGATATTGACACGGTAAGTGCATGCAGATTTATGATATCATTGATAAATACTCGCGTAAATTCAGTCATTATTATTGTTGTCGTAGTTGAAACATAAATATAACAGTGTTACCAACATAATCGATTTTCATGGCGATATGGATGCGACGGAGTTCGGAATCGTATCGTAATAATATTGTATTGTAAGGCTTTGTCCGTCTAAATATTGATTAGTTTTCTTTAAGAATGAGTTGCCAAATAATTTAAAGTGTCGAATCTACAGTGCGGAAGTGAAAATTATACAAAACAAGTTAAATTATGTTCTGTTCGCTATCTGTAATAGCAGCAGCTACGTGTGCCCATACATTATTATTACAGTAACGGTGGATCCTGAAAATGGTTACGTCTAATAAACAACCCGATAAGAAAGTAGTGAAAATGGCTGAGCAGAACAGTGCTGCAGTTGTGCCTCAGAGAACATTACTTGGTGAAGTCAACGAACACATAACATGTCCTCTATGTAGGGGCTATTACATAGATGCAACTACGATTGTGGAATGTTTACACTCATTTTGTAGAAGCTGTATCATCAAACATTTACGGGCGAAGAGTTACTGTCCTGTATGTGAAATGATGATCAATTCTGCCAAGCCAAACATTAAATTAGATAAAGCTCTCCAAGACATAGTTTATAAACTTGTACCAGGACTTTTTCAAAGAGAAATGGAGAGGCGGCAACAGTTTTATTCTTCAAGACCTGGCCCTGCTGCATCAGCTACCCCTGAACAGAGAGGTGAAGACACTGAAAGAATAATTTTCAGTCCAGAAGATGTGATATCCTTCTCATTAGAATATGCTGATGCGACTGACACTGATAGTATATCTAGTAAATCATCTGACAGCAATGAACCACAATCTGTACCAGCAACACCAAGACGATTTTTGCAATGCCCTGCTGTTGTTAACATATGTCATCTCAAAAAATTTTTAAGTATGAAATTTGATATTGACAGCACCCAATTTGCTATTGATATCTTGTACAAGAGAGTTCCTTTACCAGATTACTATACTTTGATGGACGTAGCTTACATATACAATTGGAAGAGGAATGAGCCAATGCGCTTTTTCTACCAAATAATAGATTATGTAGCTATTCGAAATAGGCTTTTTGAAATCAATAAGAAAGGCTCAGCTTCTTGTCTCGTAAGGGACAGAAAATCAAGCCCTGCTTCCACTGAAGATACCAATGCAAGCAGTCCAGCTCCTCATTTGAATGATCAGGGCTCTGAAGCTTCTTCTGGAACTGATAGTCCAATGCCTGATGATAATATAACCCAAGCAAGTGATATGTCTAAGAATAATGAAAAAGCAGGACAACAAAGTAAAGATTTGAATGCAACTGTGAATCCTGACAGACAATCTGACACATCTTCTAAGAAAAATGACGATGAAGTAGAAAAATCTCAATTTCTAAATTCTTTTGAGCTTACTGCAAAAAGTATGTTGCCACTTAAAACATCACCAGTAAAATCTTCTGATGAACAAACCACTTCTACTGATGCACCATCTAAAAATCAACCTACTACTCCAAAAGTAGAAGACAAGGTTGGGGAACCATCCAAAAGAAAATATCAGGCAACTCCACATACACCAGAGTTAAAAAAACTAAAAATTGAACTGGAAAAGGCAAAAATAAGTCACCTACTTGGTTCTTATAGTGTTTCAAATGCAACTACTACTAGCCAAAATAGTAAACCAATAAACACTCCAATAAAAGGCAAAGAGTTGGAAGTATCCTCTAAAAATTCCCAAGTACCTCCAGTGACATCTAATATACCTTCCCCTATGCCTGCTCCCACAAAAGATACAAAGCAGCAAATGACAAACGCAAAGCAGCAAATGATGGGTGTGAAGCAGCAAATGATGGGTGCTAAACAGCAAATGACGGGTGCGAAGCCGCAAGAAAGTCCTGGAGTCAAAAGGCCAGTCTCAGTGCCTCAAAATATATCATCTCCTAAACGCAAACTTCCAAATGATGAGATTCCTTCCAATATGCATTCACACCCTGGAACTCAGAAAACTATTTCTCCACTTAAACTTCAAATACCAAAACCTGAACCTACAGCAAATTCGAAGCCTCATGAAGTTCAAAAGCCTCCAGTTAAGAAGATGCCTGATTTAAAGCCTAGTGTTCCAATGTCAAACAAAGGACAACCTGTTAATAAAGTAAGAATGGATCTATTAGCAAACAATAGTGACCCTACAATTGATAGAACTAAAATATTATCTCAGGTTAAATCCTCACTGGGTTGTCCAATAACAGGAACACAACCATCTGGTGATCCTTTAAAGTCTTTATTTGATTCATGTAAAATTAATATACCATCATCATTATCTATTACACTTACTGATCAAAAGTTAGAAACTCGAAATCCTGGTGAAACAACCAATCCTGATCCCAAGAAAAGTATGGTAAACAAAAACCTGAATAGTGCTGCTAGTAATGCTTCCCATCATAAAGTTCCAAGTCCACCAGTACATAACTATATAGAAATATTAAAATTACCAGACACTGACACAAAAAAACAAAAGCTGGAAAGTAATAATGAAACCAAGTCAGGTCAACCAAGTAAAACAGATAATACCTCGACCCCAACTAAACCTCCAACTAAATCATCAGAAAGTACAGCTAAAGGTCCAGTTCCCAACTTGAAGCCTATTTCTGATACTAAATTAGGGAAACAAAGTGGAAATTTTTCAGCTCCTATTACTTTTCAGCAAACATTTGAACAGCAGTTACAAAGCTTGCAATGTGATAAAAAATCTAAGTTGCCGAAAAACAAAGCACAGGTTCCTAAACTTGTGCCCGCCACTCCAAAGTCATTAAGTGCTGCTAGCAAGTCCAACAATCCTGTGAACAAGACAAGTACCAATAACATGCCTGTATTAGAGACCAAACCAAGCACTGCTCTGGATTTATCTACTCCTCACAACATCCAAAATCAACTAGCACAGCAACAAACCTTTCATAAGGCATTTGAAACTATGCAGTCTATTGACAACTTGGCCAAGAAGCAAAATCTACCAGCTAAGAGCGTGCCTCTGAATATTCCGCAAAGTAATGTTTTTCCTACAAACAGACCTCTGTCTTCAGGTCTCAGCCCATTAAGAATTCCTTCAACATCTAATATAAATCAATTAAAACTGGACAAAGGTGGCCCAGGTGTATCACCAATGAACAACAGACAGGAAATGGCTAGTACTAAAGCAAATCCTATTAAGCCTGCTTGTGGGAGTCCCAACGTTGCATCTCCAGGTTCTCATATTGCTCCACATACACCTCCCAGTGCAACACAACCTTCCCCTAGGTCACAAACTCGTTCACCTAGTTCTTCTCCAAAATTAGTTATAGCAGAAGAGAAACAAGCAGGTAGTTCTGCTCCGGAACCCAACATAAATCAGTCAAACCAGATTACTAGTACTCAGATACCCAATATGAGTTCTGCAAATAATGATCTATCAAAAGTATTACCAGGGACATCTAAGCCTGGATTGAAACCTATAGTTTCAACAGGAAAACTACCAGGATTAAGACAGCCATTCAACCCAAATCAAAAACTAAATCCCACTATGAATGCATCGCCAGATTATCGAATGTCTCAAACGCAATCACAACTGATGCCTCATCACCATGTGCTACTAAGGCATCAAATGGAAGTAAACGCATGGCTAGAAGCCAAACGACAAATGGACATATTCAAGAGTATATCAAATAACATGGCCCACCAGACTCAAAATGATTTCAACAATAAAGACAAACAGTGATTACTAAGTGTGTCTATGGACATTGGTGAAACATTTTTGTGAGGGGCAGGAATCCCTAGTGAAGTTTTATTGTGAGCGTCACCAACATTTTTGTACTAAGTTAATTAACACACATTGTTTGACAGTACATTAACATGTTGCAGGACACTAAATGCATTTAGATGTGTGTGATGATAATATTAAACTTCTATTGTGCTTTGTTTAGTGTCTGGCAAAGTGTTAAATTGTAAGTATATTTAAAATAAGTTCCATGTCGATTTTAGTTATTCTATAATATCGGTTTGTGTAGACCTAAGCACTATTATGCACTTTTCATTAATTACAATTTAAATGAGATACTGGTGTTGATTATGTTGTGCACAAACTAAACTTAATTTAGGCTATTGCTATCTTTTACTAAAAGGCACTAGGCAGTGCGAGAAAAGGACGGCTATAGCTATGAACTAAGTAGCGATGTCAAACTAGTTTATGCCTTGCGCTTCACCGTGTTTTTTTTAGTCGACATGTTTTTGAAGTGAAAATTTCTTTAGGCGCGTTGAGCACTTTTTGGGTGAAGGAAAAACATTAAACTCATCGTCACGTAACGTAACGTGCGAACGGTTACGAAGCGTGACCACGCTTCGTAACCGTTCGTAGCACTCGTAGCATCCGCTACGGCGTAGCATCCGATAGTCATGCGCGGGGCATAACCAGTGCTACGACTGGGGCGGGGCCTGTGTACTTTTTGTTTTCACTTCTATCGGCAGTCCCCAAAGACTGCCCCGATTTTACGTGCACCCTGAATTTGTATGGAAATATTAGTTCCAACAATTAAATTTGACAGCTCTAAATTACGTCCGTCTCTTTCTCGTTTTATTAGAGAGAAAAAGATAGCAATAGCCTCAATTAAGTTTAGTTTGTGGACAACAAAGTCGACACCAATGAGCAGTTAACTTGAAAAGCCACCTGGAGGGAAAGTACTCTAAATACTGTAGACAGCAAATTTTACTCGAAGGAAACATTCCTTTATTTTTAAAAAGAAACAAATCTGCATTCACAGATTTTCGTATATTCGCTTGCCACACTCGGGAATCGAACACACTAAAATTCGAAAAAATAACAGCCTGTACTTTTTTTGACATCAATCGATAGGGTAAATCATATGTATCAATTCTGTCTAACAAACATGGTAAATTAAATGAAAGGAAAACCATGAAATCTAAATTCAATGGGATAAATTCAATAAGTTGAAGCACTTCTCAATGAACCTTTACAATTGAAGAACGAAGATTGCAATTTGCGCGTGTTTGTTTGTGCAAATTGCAATCTTCGTAAAAGGCAAAGACTACAACATACAATATATAACTGTTAAAAGTGGTGTAACTTATTGAATGTATCCCATTTATTTATATCTTTATTGTTTGTGTTTCATGGTTTTCCTTTCATATAATTTACCATGTTTGCTTAGACAGATTTGATCCATATGATTTACCCTATCGATTGATGACAAAAAAGTACAGGCTGTTTTTCGAATTTTAGTGTGTTCGATTCCCGAGTGTGGCAAGCGAATATACGAAAATCTGTGAATGCAGATTTGTTTTTTTTTAATAAAGGAATGTTTCCTTTGAGTAAAATTTGCTGTCGTATTTAGAGTACTTTCCCTCCAGGTGGCATTAAAAAATTTCACCTGTATTATGTGAATAATGTTCTTAGAGACATGCATGTGAAAAAGCAAGTCATATGAATATGAACTTTGTTGTTATATACATATACTTCATTTTGTATTGAAACATTGTCTTACTTTATTTGCGTTTTCAAGTAAATGTGCAGTGCTGTGAAACTCACACTTACAATCACATGCTGCAAGTTTCTATAAAACATGTTTTGGATACTTTTGTAATCAATCACAAAGCCTAATAATTAAAACAAAGTTGTTGTAATGAGATTTAAATTTTATCCATGTCAATTTTTGTTTTTGACATTGATAAGATACAGATGTACCTACTATTTTCTAATAAATAGAACTGGGTATTTTAGATTGTAGGAAATCAATGTACAGTTTGAATCAGATACAATTTTATTTGTTAACATTTATGTTTTAACTTTCTATGAATTAAATTATGTAATTACTTGTATAATGTGATGAAATAAAGTTTATAGAAAAGCAATAATGGTTATGTACCATTTAGAACAGGTTTTTAACTTATTATTTTTGTACATAACATTGATAATATTATTATGTAAATTCCAAAAGAATCGTATTTTTATATAACATGTGATCTGATAAGTTGTACCTATGTTAATGTTATATTACGTTTATAATTTTGGGTCTTTTAATGTTATTTTAATACAATACATTCTGGTGGTTAGTGAGCTTTGTGCCCTATTACTATTAATAATAAGAGTTTTTAATAGTAGCTTATATTTTAAGCAGTCTCTTTAACATGAAATAACTACAATGAAAGTGTTCAATGAACTACCATCAACAACGAAAGTTACACAAGTGACATCCAAATACGTTAATCAACATGACCAACCATACTACAGTCTACAACACATACTCATGTAATAGTTTTGTGTGTTGAATGGTCAACACACTGTGTTTTATGATTTAAATACTAAGTACTATTATGGAATAGTACTGTGTTTTATGATTTAAATACTAAGAACATAATATTATAAAAGCTTTTTGCATGGTACTTGCAAGCCTAAAACTCATAAGTACAGCAACCTCTTAGAAATATTGTATGCAGGCTTGCAGCTTTTCGTAACATACACATAGGTATACTCGGGTCACATAACGGCGAACTGCTACATGTTAGCTTCACTTTTTATACTCAACTGTATGAGTCCTGAAATGAGTCTGAAACTCCCTGGCCAATCTTCGTATTTATTATGAAAAAGGTGAAAATTTAATTTATTTTTATTATTGTTTCATGTCCAAATTGCTTAGATAGCTGTTTTTAAACCTTAATTAACTAATTAATCATAATAAGCTATAAGTTTTATGCAAAAAGTGTTTAGTAACTGTAATTTTATTTGCAAAATAAATATAATAACCCAATTTGATTGTTTTTCTTAATTCCTAATTAATCCCATAGTCCATAGCGAATCGAAAACGAATTTCCAACTTACGATTAGGTACATCAAATACCATTATTTATTTGAGCAGTAGGAATTACTGCATTTTTATTATTATTCGATTTAATTTATTATTGTTAGATTTTTTTTTTTTTTATTCAGAATATGAGCATCGAGTAAAGGTAAGTAAGCGTCACCGCATACCAAGAAAGAGACTACTGAAAAATGAATCTTATAACAATTCCATACATTTCAAAATTAAATACATGTCCAAACTTGATGCTCGACCATGCTCGAGCTTGCAAGATGCATGTTCGAGTATGCGTTCTACATGCGTGAGCGCGCTCGAGCCGCCGCCGCCCGCGCTCAGTATCCCTGTAGCCGTATTGTTTTTGGACACGCGGGCGTAGCAAATTACCTAAAATTTCAAATTTTTCGTTGCGTTGGGTAGCCACGGCCTCGCATTCCATGATGACGTGGGCGGCTGATTCTTCGGCGTCAAAGCAGCCCCTGCAGAGTGGGCTGTCCGTGGCGCCTATGTTAAAAATATGTTTGTTTAAGGAGCAATGGCCCGTTATTGTCCCTACTATTATTCTGCGGTTATTTCTACTTAGGCTGACCAGCCGTTTTGTTAGGCGCGGATGTAGACTTGGCATCGCTATTTTTGACTGCCTGCAGTCTGTAGACCGTGACCATTTGTTGTTATGTAGTTCAGTTGATCTCTGGCGAATCCATGTACAGAATTGTGAGAAAGGTAAGGGAAGAAGTGGGTACGGGCCTAGCACTGCCATCTCGGAACCTCTCTTAGCAAGTTAGTCTGCGGCGTCATTGCCTAGGCATCCACTGTGCCCCTTAAGAGGACGCATTGGAAATCATGTAGTCAATGATCCCAATTTTTGTCAGTAATCACAAAACAAATGAAAATATAAGTTGGTGACCAGATAATTCATGATAAAACCCTTATTTTGTTAGTTTTCAATACATGATTAAGTAACTTTTGTAACAGAGAAAAAAATATCAAACATACCTCTTTTTAAAAAGAGATTCACATTTTATGGGCAAACGGGACCAATTTAAGCCTCTTAACTTTCTCCGTAGATGAGCCTATACATACTCTTTAAAATTATAGAAGGAATTTCTGAAATTATCGTTCCCAACTGAATTAAATAACAAAAACCATTTTGTCGTTTACGTCCTTTAAGTTATAAGCTAGCAATCCTCGCCCCGCTCAGACGCCCAGTCCCCCGCTCAGTCCCGATGCGCGCGTGCCCGGTTTTAGAACGATGCCTCGCGTGATTCTGTTAGACAGCGAAATAATTACTCTCCAGGGCGAGGTGACATTCAAATATGAATTTACTGTTAGTTTGTTTGTTTTCTAGACTATCAGATACGAATCTGATTGCGTTGTTGTGAACCCCTAGACGCTTTACGGCTGTTGCAGCTTGTGTTAGGGCGACACACTCGCATTGGAATATCGAGCTGTGTTCGCCTAGTGGTAGGTGAAAGTTAATTTTGAGGTTTAGAGAGTGTACGCCAGCCCCTGAGCCGTTTTGATTTTAAGAGCCATCTGTGTAGATGTGTACTTCATTGACTCCTGACTGATCCCTTAATTCCTCTGTTGTTTGTATGCTATAGCTTCTGTTGAACATAGGTTTATTAGGTGTCCTATCTCACGGGGCAGCGTTGAGAGGTTGATACTCAATCACCCGGTCCAGGATGCCTGCGTGGGGACTGGTGTGGATCTTGCTTGCCCCATATGCCTAAATGCATAAGCCTGATAGCTGCAAGTTGTGCTGCATGCTGCTGTATGTTCAAGGGGAGTTAATTGTAGGGCTATCTTCATTGCCGCAGTTAGGGTTGCCTCATACAGCCCATGATAGCTGAACAGGCCAGCCTTTGGAACCGCTGAAGCCTAAAGACGGTGGTCGAGAATTCAGTTCTCGTCCACCGTCTCGCTGACCCTAATAAGTACGCGGCTGCTAAGTCATAAGTACTAACATCACATTGTTCACTTAGTTCACAGTAAATAACTTAGACTTTTAAGTAACGGTACACGATAAAATCTACGTTAATTTATTTATTGCAGATGGCTGGTGTACAGGCGACTATTCCATTCAGGTCTCGTAAGAAGGTGTACGTGGACGATGAAGATGTCATCTCAAACGAAAATAAAGACATATTGAATATTAGGAAATCAAGCGAAAGGAAATTGAAAAGACATTATACAGAACATGATTTAAAGAAAAATATTGATGAAGGTAAGACTTCTGGGCAAAGTCCATTATTGTATATCTCCTAAAATTATGCTACCTCTGTGTCAAAATTAAAATAAAACTCAGGTTCGCTTGTACTGAGGCCTACTCTCTATCGTTTCGTCCGTATTTTCGGATCTACCCGTCTCTATTACTCGCCCTCATCTGCAGACGTGCGCGAGAGAGACGGATAGATCCGAATATACGGACAAAACGTTAGTAGGGCCCCACGACCCACTCGGCTTACTTACTCACAATCAATTGGATCTGCTTCATGAGTTTGTAGCCTTCCTTTTGACTACTTCGCCTTCGTTCACAATTAGTTCATAATTGTACCTACTTTTGGCTGACATTACAGCTACCTATAGGACATTTATTTTTTCTAGGATTCATTTATATTTCACTAGCTGTTGCCCGCGGCTTCGCCCGCGTGAAGTTCGGTAACTGTCCCACTGGATCATACTAAAGGGATAATAGTGTCCTACATGTTAATCAAGGTTATAAGCTATCTATGTGCCAAATTTCATAATCATCACAATTATTATCATCACAATCATCATCACTATCACCATCACAA
The DNA here is from genome assembly GCA_905147715.2 of Xestia xanthographa. NCBI lineage: Eukaryota > Metazoa > Arthropoda > Insecta > Lepidoptera > Noctuidae > Xestia > Xestia xanthographa. Next base: position 17,933,958 of record LR990655.1, on the reverse strand, counting down.
TCCCCATCATTATCGTTATCACAATCATTATCATCGTAAACACAATCACTATCATCTCAATCACAATCATCACCATCACAATTACCATCGCTATCGCCATCACAATCACCGCCACTCTCACAATAACTATCATAATCACCATCACCATCAAAATCACTATAACAATCACCATCATCGTTATCACAATCATTATCAACGTAATCACAATCGCTATCATCATTATCACAATCATTATTATCGTAATCACAACCATTATCATGGTAATCACAACCATTATCATCGTAATCACAATCATCACCATCACAATCTACATCCTCGTTATCACAACCATCGCTATCACCATCACAATCACCGTCACTATCACAATCACCATCACTGTCACAATCACCATTACAATCACCATCATCGTTATCATCGTAATCACAATCATTATCATCGTTATCACAATCATCATTATCACAATCATCATCATCGTAATCACAATAATTATCGTCTGGATCTCAAAATAAATGCCATTATTGTAATCAGCAACCCTGATAGTCTCGGTATCGACACCCATATTGATTTTTAGACTTTTCAACCCCATCGCACCCCAACAGGGAATGATGGTATTTCAGGTCCGCCACATTAAATCTTAAAATCGTTGTTTTTGTAATACACCCGACCCAATTCACCATACAAACAATACCTATGTTGAATTTCAGGCTTTGTTACCCCATTTCCCCCTGGGTTGAATTCTGAAAAAACCTGAAACACAAATGTTAACTCATTTATCGATAGGAGTACTCCCGTTAAGTTTCGAATAAAGAAATCTAACAAATCCTATTTCCCCATGTAATCTTTGGACCCCCGTTTCAACCCCTTAGGGGGTGAATTTTGAAAAATCCTTTCTTAACGTACCCCTAAACCTCTACAATCTATATGCCAAATTGGAATCTCTAGACTCAGCGGTTTGGGCTGTGCATTCATTTTTATACTTTTACACCCCATTTCCCCCTCTTAGGTGTTGAATTCTGAAAAAACCTTGAACCCGTTTCTACTCATTTATCCATAGGAGCACTCTAGTGAAGTTTCGAATAAAATAGTTTAACTAATCTTGTTTCCCCATACAAACTTTGGATCCCCGTTTAACCCCCTTCAGGGGTGAATTATGGAAATACCTTTCTTAGTGCACCCTTAGAGTACATGAGGAACCAATTTGCTAAATTTGGAATCTCTAGGCTCAGCGGTTTGGGCTGTGTATTGATTTTTAGACTTTGCCACCCCATTTCCCCCTCTTAGGGGTTGAATTCTGAAAAAACCTGAAACCCGTTTCTACTCATTTATTAATGGGAGCACTTCTGTGAAGTTTCGTATAAAATAGTCTAATTAATCTTGTTTCCCCAAACAAACTTTGGAGCCCCGGTTAACCCCCTTAGAGGATGAATTTTGAAAAATCCTTTCTTAGTGCACCCCTAGACCACATAAGAAACCTACTTGCCAAATTTGGAATCTGTGGACCCAGCGGTTTGGGCTGTGCGTTGATAGATGAGTCAGTCAGTCAGTCAGTTTCTTCTTTTATATATTTAAGATATTAACATTTAGGTATTATTATTTTTTATTATCTTTGATGTCGTTATTTTCAGATTGCACGCCTGTAAAGATTTCCAGAAAAAATACAAAAGTGAACAGTAACATTTCAAGGAATAGCAGGTACCTGCTTACAAACTGAAATATTTACCAATTTTTTGAGGATGTTACGCTATGAAAACTTGAAATGAAAGCCTATTTAGAAGATTTCTTCTTTTGCACCCAAAACTATAAATACCGTTTTGCTAAAGTAAAATTCTGGTTTCAGTGAAGAGGAGAACCTAAAGCCTCTCACAAGTCGAGAGAAAGAGATCGACTGGTTAGATAACTTTTTGACTGAACATCTTGAGAAGGAAGAGTCTGCATCCCTCTATATCTCAGGACAGCCAGGCACCGGAAAAACTGCAAGTTTATCGTACATTTTGAACCTACCTAAGGTATGTATGAAGGCGCTCTTCAGGGGGAGCAATCGCCTCACGCCTGTACCCAATGTAACAGTTCAGATTTCAGCATTGCATCAGTAAGTGAACAGAACCGCAACCTGTAACGATAGAATCTGTAACAATCACTAGTTTTTTTGTATAAAATCGAATCTTAGATTGTTACGTTGCAGGCGAAAATTCCGGTGACAAAAATCTTACTTTGGTGTTAGTTAAACTACCTTATTACCATTTCTACCATTTTTACCCATCATTCAACTGACAATTTAGTCTCAAAGATTTAAAACAGAATTTCCCTTATTAGGAAATGTCGTTAAACTCAAACCCAAGCCGGGCTACTTTGGCGCCGAAAATACAATCAAGAATAATACTTTGTTACAGTTTAGAGAAGGATACAAACAAGTATACATTAACTGCACAATGATGAAATCAGCTGCTAGTATTTATAATAGAATTTGTAAGGAGCTTCAACTGCCAACATCTGGATCAACCGAAAAAGCTCGTTTCAATGCCATTGAAAAATATTTGAAAAAGAAACATAAAATGATGTAAGTAACACATTGTTATCCCCACCACCTATTTATATAGTAAAGAGAAACTGAAATCGCGCATCCAAAAAATTTACAACGTCACAAATAGCTATAGGTATAATATTTATATTTACCTGTTTTAATTAATTTGGCAATATTACTGTATGGACCTTGGACAGAAGAAATATGGCTAACCAGTGAACTAGAATAAGTTAGATTATCTAAAATATTGGATACGTGTTTTTTGTTTTATCAAATTAATAAAAATTGACGAAGATAAAACGTGTCAAAAAACATGAGTGGGGGCTTGTCCGTCACATTTGAGTAAAAAATGTACTCAAATGTGACGTCACACGAGTTTTCGACGCACTGTGTGTTCAATTTTTGTTGACGTGAAAAAATAAAAAATATGTGTCCAATATTTTTAGCAAATCTATCTGACGGACTAATTAGATTTTTATTTGTCATCTACCCTATTGCAATTAAAACACTGAATTTGATGTTGTACTCGTTTTAGGCGTAGAAAACGCATTTGAAAAGTTTCCAAATACTTTTTAGGGTTCCATATCCAAAAGGGACTTTTGACAAATGCGCAACTAACCGCGTTGACCGCGCTAACGATTTGCGAATTTTTCGCAAAAATTCGCAATTCTATAAAAACACTTGTCGATCGCAAACTACAAGAGATATAGCTATATAAACTCTACATTGAATAGCTGAATAGATATGGAACCTATTTAACCAAAAATAAAGATAAATAATTATAATTTGATACCCTAAAAATTATGTAGAACTTGATTCACACCGATAAAAACGGACATTTCGCTAATAAATTATTAATTTGTGGTTAAACTATTAACTTTTTTACTATTTTTTAATATTTAAAAATAAACTAGATTATATTACCTTTCCAATAAGACCTTAATCTAATTAATAGCTTATTAGCATCATATCAAAATAATTATATGAAACTAGGTACTCACTGTTTGTTTACATCTGGAACTAAAGTTGTCAGTTTGTTTGGACGAAAAAACACACAAAACTACTTGTTTTTTGGTGTAGATAGTTGAGCAATCTAATCACCTCACTAATTAAACACTAGTTTTCCCATTTCACACACGTTTTAATCACTAAATCACGTATTTCTTCACACTAAACAATCACTGTAGGTACATATAACTACTGCATTTTCACAGGCGAAATACTGCAATTTTGCGATTCGGAACCTAATTTGTGTTATCATAATACGATAGCACAACTTCTCACGAACATTTTAAGGTATAACACTGTTTTCCAATAACAAACACATAACTCGTAATTACTTGAAGTGTGACACTAACGCTAAAACGATGGCGTAAAAAATGGCGCGCTCCGTTGACGTAAGTTTGTTACTTTCATTGTGACACTTGTTGACGGATGATAGCTATGGTTTTTGGTATAGAGTTGAGGAATATTGTAGAGATGGGAAGTAAAGCAGCCTATTCACGAATAAAGCCCGTTTTTTCGATTATTAAATGATTAATTGACGGGGTATTTTATAAATGTTAATGGAGAATTAAGGTACCCGGACGCGGTTGGGGGTACGCACCTCCTGGGTATGTAGGGTACCCGGACGCTGTTCAATGGTAAGACTCCACTGTCCGTCTGTCTGTCACCAGGCTGTATCTCATGAACCGTGATAGCTAGACAGTTAAAATTTTCACAGATGATGTATTTCTGTTGCCGCTATAACAACAAATACTATAAACAGAAAAAAAAATATTGTACATCTAAAATTCGATGTTACGAAATTTATTTTTGCATTTCCTAATCAATATTTTAGTTCTCTAATTAGCCATATTTTTTATTTCCATACAGTAATATTGCCAAATAAATCAAAATCGAAATATTTGACAGCTATTTGCGACATTGCCCACTTTCTGCATAAACGCTCTTAGATGCTAATTTATTTTATTGCAGACTTTTAGTATTAGACGAGATAGACCAGTTGGATAGCAAGCGGCAATCAGTTCTGTATACGATATTCGAATGGCCGGCGATGGCGGAGTCGCGCGTGGTGCTGGTGGGCATCGCCAACGCGCTGGACCTCACGGAGCGCTCGCTGCCTCGCCTGCAAGCGCGCTGCTCGCTCCGACCACAGACGCTACACTTCGCGCCCTACACCAAACAACAGATCGTCAATATATTCACTAATGTACTGGCCAATGAAGACAAGAGCAATGTGTTTTCTCCTGTCGCTTTACAAATGCTTGCAGGTAATTTTATTATTTATTAAATGTCGATTTGATTACAGCTACAAAATTACTGTAGAAAGGCGGACTTTCTGCCGAAGCCATTCGTTTTTAGGGTTCCATAACCAAAGGGTAAAACCGGGACCCTATTACTAAGACTCCACCATTCGTCTGTGTGTCTGTCACCAGGCTGTATCTCATGAACCGTGATAGGTAGACAGTTGAAATTTTCACAGATGATGAATTTCTGTCTCCACATAACAACAAATAATAAAAATAAATTACAAAGGGGGAAAATATAATGGACCGCCAAAAACAACTTTGTGACCACTAACACGGTACCACCTAAAATATCAATTGATCAACAAATTTAGTAAATTGGGCACCAAATTTTAGGGTGCGCCAAAGTTCACCTAAATTTTCAACTCCGATAATTGGAAATCCGAAAATGTTCTTCCTAAAATTTTTCATCCTAACAATCACAATTCCTAACTACTCTGTCTCTAATGTTCATGATTCCGAAGCATTCAACTTCATAATTTCAGTAGCAATAAACATCTATTATACTTTTATTTGTTTTCCTATATTTTCTCAACATAACCATCTTTTACACTATTATTCAAAGTCATATTTTTTTTGTTTAGATTTATTTTTATTCATAATAATCAGTATTATATACCTAGGTACATTAATTTTGCGTAACTTTATTTTCACATAACATGTGTAACATAATAGTACCATTCAAAATAATAAAAAAATATAATGTCCACCAAAATTAACTTTGTGACCACTAACATCCATCACCTAAAATATCAATTGATCACCAAATTTAGTAAATTGAGCACCAAATTTTAATGAGGTGGTTGATGACAAACTAGTTTTGCCTAGGCCGACTTGGGGCACCCCAACACGGATAGATTAGGTTAGAAGCCCTTCGTGGTTATTTTTTTATAAACCATTCAGAAGTAAGAGCCCCGCGAAGCGGGGCTCCGTCGACCGGGTCTCCCTCGACTCGGATGCAAGAGCATAACAGTTCAATTTCTGGTGGTCAAAAATAAATTTTTGGTTCTAATTTCACGATAAAATGGGGATTAATTTTGGTGAACATTTACTGATTTTGGCAACCAACAAGTTTTTTTTGCCGTTACATTTTCCAGTTTACTAAATCTGGTGGTTCGTTAATTGTACCTAGGTATGCCAAATAATAGTACGGTACAAGTTGTTAAATACATGTTTTCATATATATTCATAGCGGTGTGTACCTGCAAAGATATCCATATAGGTTAGGTTAGAACTGTGACCAACTACGCTACCTCGAAATTGGTCGCGAAACTTTTCTAAGTATTTTTTTCATAGTGCCCCCAAGACGACACTCTAACCTGAATTTCATTTATCTAAGACAAAAATCAGTGAAACGACCTATAATCATTCTAAACAGTTGGTTTTTTAGACATAATTATCATATGTATAGTTATAGTAATAAGTACGTTATGTAAAGCATACCCCGAAATAATAATCATACCCTCAAATTAAGACTATAAATATCATCTTCTACGCACATATATTTTTTTATTACACTTGGTAAATGTTTCTTTCTGAGTATGAGTGAAAATATTATGGTAATTATGTTTAGGGATAAAAGCGTTATGATAAAAAACAGTAGGAGTTTAAATATATTCACATGAATGATATTAGTAAATACAATTTTCGGAAACATGAGTTTTATGAACATCGCCGGTAGCACTACAAATAGTATGAATGAAAACTTTAGGATGAAAAATTTTAGGAAGAGTGATCATTCGGATTACAAATCATTAGGAAGAACAATTTCGGGTAAAGAACTTTAGGTGAGCCAATATGGACCCCAAATTTTAATGAGGTGGTTGATGACAAACTAGTTTTGCCTAGGCCGACTTGAAGCATCCCGACACGGATAGATTAGGTTAAAAGGTTTTTATAATCCATTCAGAAGTAGACCGGGTCTCCCTCGACTCGAATGCAAGAGCATAACAGTTCAATTTCTGGTGGTCATTAACTAAAAAAATAAATTTTTGGTTCTAATTTCACGTTGAAATGGGGATTAATTTTGGTGATCTTTTACTAATTTTGGCAATCTAAAGTGATTTTTTTGCCGTTACATTTTGCTAAATCTGGTGGTTCGTTAATTGTATGCCAATTAAAAATGAAAGGAAAGCCCCCTACTGCGATGGAACGGAACCCTTCATGCGCGAGACCGACTCGCACTTGGCCGGTTTTTTTTCTCTAGCCTGTTCTGTCCCAAAGCCCCCACCTAAGTACTTCCAGTTATCAACAACAACAACAGCCCATAACGTCCACTGCTGGACATAATAAGCCTCTCCCATGATGGAAGGAATTTGCCGTAATGTCCACGCTTGGCAGGCGGCTTGGAGGTCGCAGTGATGAAAGACTAACAGAAAATGCTGCTGCCCATTCTCTGGTCTACGGAGGCGCAAGGTGTTCTGCCTCAGACATTAGTCGCCTTATACGACACCCGTGAGTGTAATGGGTTGGTTCTATTCTACTCTGCCGGATACCACACGGCTACAGTTATCTATTGTTCATAAACCTACCTGCTGTATAATTTAGTTTTGTAAGATTATAGTGAGGTATTACAAAAAGCCTTGAAATTATTCCAGCTAAAATCTCAGCGATATCTGGTGACATGAGGAGAGCTTTAGACATAGGACGAAGAGTTATAGAGCTTGCGAGAAGGACAAAGTTTTCGGATAACCAGTCCATTGATAGCATGATGAAAGATTCGTCAGTAACTGTGGAACTGAAACAAGTACTAGAAGTACTTAACGATGTCTATGGCGGTTCGAAAAAGATCGAGTCGGACGCTGAAGATGGGTTCCCGCTGCAGCAGAAATTGATACTTTGTAGTATAATGTTAATGCTGACAAAAGGAAAGGTGAAAGAAATCGTAATGGGGAAGCTGCATGATGTTTATAAAAAGTAAGTTTCTGTCAAGTGTTTATTTTTATTGCGGTGTTTTTCAACTTGGGGGTCGCGAAGCCTCTATAGGGGTCGCAAGACGTCACAAAGTAGCCTAGAAAGATAAATTTAATAAGAAAATGTTAAACATAAACATTTGTATGTTCATCCAAATTAACAAAATAAAAACCTATTAGTGCTGATCTATCTTATTGAGGTTTCGCTTGTTTGTCATTAACTAATTTCTCCCATTGTGGATCCGTTTTTGCTACATTGAGAATTAAATCGAATTCCAAATGCATAAAAAAATTGTACTTATGAATTTAATATTTGTAATATAATAAAATAAATGAAAAAAAAAGCGGAGGGTCGGGGGTTGCCAAATATTTATTCAATAAACTAAAACAGTTTCACTATGGGGTCGTGTCAAGAAAAAGGTTGAAAAACACTGTTTTATTGGAATCCCACGTCCCCCAGTCACGTCATAATTACTAGCTGGCAGTCAAGTGCTAGTCTGATATCAAGATCCAGATCCATCTTAGTGAGGTAGGTACTAATCTGCGTGGTTCTCACATGACTTGAGCAAGATTGTCTGAGCTTACAAAGAGGCCTTCGAGTTTGTGTCGGTGTATCTTTCCAGAGTCTAATATATTTTAATAGTAATATATTTTTGACGTACAAAATTGTAAACACCAATTGACTGAAACATATTGATCCATTCATGATGCTTAGTCGTGCATGTGACTAGTCTCCGCCAGATAAGTAAGAATTAAAGGTCATTAACCAGCATACATTTATTCAAATACATAATTCCGAAAACATAAAATAATGACACAAACTTGTCCCGAAACGACCTTTATCGTGATCCTTGACTTTTTCTAGTAATAAAATCGATTCATAATGTATTGTCGGGGTACCTACGCAGAGATTAAGGAAAGAGCCTTTAATTCCTTTAAATTAATAACCTTTAATAACGTTAATAATAAAAACCTTTAATAATTAATAACCTTTAATTCTTACTTATCTGGCGGAGACTACAAGTGTTCGTTATCGCTCTCAGGGTGGCTCGCGCGCGCAACATCGCTCCGCTGGACACGTGCGAGCTGAGCGCGGCGTGCGCGCTGCTGGAGTCGCGCGGCGCGCTGCGCGTGGGCGGCGGGGCGGGGGCGCGGGCGCGGCGCGTGCGCCTGCAGTGGGACCACGCCGAACTGGCCGCCGCGCTTAGAGACAAGCCCTTACTATCCGCCATATTGGATGACGTCAGCTGCTTGCCTTCCTAGCGCCTACTTCTGTTTCCCTTCAAGAAAACCTATTTTAGGTTAGTTATTACCTTGCATTTTTGTAGCCTTTTGAAGTTTTGACACGCCCAGTGTAGTTTGGGTTAGTTTTGTGTTTTGGTTTTATTGATTTGAGTTTGTGTTTTATTTTAATTGACTGATTTGCTTAATTATTCTTAGTGTTAATGCAAGTTTGTAGTTATAAGTTTTAAGCTAGTTATATCGTTTGATTAAGAACTTAAAATGTTTGTTATGGGTTAAGTGTTACTGTTATGGACTCATTCTTGTTATTGTCTGTTACCACATGACTAATGCCCTATTGACTAAATTAAATGAACCATAAAATAATAGGCTGTGTTAAAAATACTTTGGTTAGGAAAACTGAAATTCTGTATGAGATGTTTAAGATTGTTAATTAAAATTCACATGTTTTCCTCATAGACTAGTTGCATAACATACAATTCGTGATCTCGAGATCTTAACACACTGCGCTTTGAAAAACATTGTATGTTCATGTATTCGATAGTTATTTATTTTAGCCAGTAGGTAGGAATCAATATTAAATCAAAATAACAGGCAGTCTTCATGCCAGTGTATATATACAAATATGTATTATAAGGGGCGCCAATAATTAGATATTAAACACGCAGATGTGAAGAATATTCCAAATACAATGGGATCATATTGGTACACTGATTTGAAGAGCGTGCGTAATGAAACCTACATCTATAAATCAAGTTGTTTCACACGGTTTTACGATTCACTGCGTGTTCAATGCTTCAAATCTGATTGGTTTACACAAGCCTATGTCGGTCACAGTGCTATGTGCAAGTTCTTATGGCTTTTGACGTCTTCTTTGTGCAATATGTACTCTTATACACTCAAAGGACAAAGGGCAATAAATAAGTACCGTCAAACCGTACAACTTTCTTAAATTTTTTGATTAATCTTTAAATATTAAAAAAAAAATGTTTTATTATGCTACACGATATTTAAAAGTACTGTTCTTTGCATAGGACATTTAATAATATCAAGAAAATAAGTGTTTATGTGCTAAAAAGCTCAATTTGTACAGCAGGCCAAATTTTTTGTACTTATTACAAGTTTGCCCATTTTGCAGAAACTTTTGTAACTTCGGTATTTTCTACCATAAGAACATATGGTGTAGGGAATAATATGTAAAGAATAATAAATCTATGTTTAAACGTTCATATTGCCTGTCAGGCTGGGCAAAGTTAGGCCCATCGCACAACGCTGGAGGCGCAGCGGAACGCATTTGAAGACAACAATTTAATATAAACCTTAACTACCTTGATATACGGGCAATATAACAATAAATTCAACTACTCAAGCTACTACAAGAGCATGCGCGCGACCGTATATCAAGGTAGTTAAGGTTTATATTAAATTGTTGTCTTCAAATGCGCTCCGCTGCGCCTCCAGCGGTGTGCGCTGGGCCTTAGAGTGCTTGGGCAATCTTGTAAGGTTTGACGGTAGTATGATTGCAGGCAATATTTATTGAGCTCGCTTGATAATAACCTTAATTAACTATTCACTACCGTTATTTAATCAGAAGCAGGCATCTGTATGTTGTCATTTTTTTGCTAAAATGCTAGCCAAACTATCTACGCAGCTACGGTGGTTAGATTAGGGTATTTTGTAGCGCGTATAAGCTCGTACCAGCTTACTCGCGTACACTTGTAAGTAAACAACACAAAGTAAACTTATTTGATGCCTTATATAAAATTGCAGCTATAAAGGGTGTAAAACACTTCTAGTTACGGAGATAGTGGGGGTCAAAGTTCCAACTTTTTGACAAGTTTTTTTTTATTACAAGTTTATGTAAGACTTTTACTTTAAACACCTCCACGACCGACTATACTATTCAATCCATCCATCAGCACAAAATGTTTTGAGTGCGTTACTATGAGTTCTATACCACAAAACATGATTTTTCACCCCAAAAAAAAAAGTCGTTTCCCAACAATAATTTTTCCGTAAAGTTCCTCAGTTTGATGAACATAATGCTTGGTTGACGGCTTCGTGGCGAGGTCTTTTACACCCTGTATATATATTTAACTTTAGCACTTACTTGATAGGTTTGTAAAAGGCCAGATAATTTGCCATAAAACACAGGAGGCCAATACTCAGCCGTGAATGATCATGAATTATTACTAAAAGTACCTGGTAGGTACCTATTATTGCTTCATGTGCCCACATATTCATGAGTTTTACTGCAATGTTATTATGTTACGCACCAACTTCGTCAGAACAGCGTAACTATACATAGATCACAGACAAACGATAGGTACAGAATCTTCACATTCGATTTTTTATAACAAAATAATATAATGTGCATTATCATTAAAAAAAAATGCACTATTGGATAAACAACTGAACACTACAAATTGTTAAGTCAGTAAACCCGGTTCTAGACTGTTTTATTACGTGAAAAAAGTTTCCAATTACGTAATGTTTTGGGCTGAGTGTTTTCAATGAACTTTTCAATCATGTTCCATTGTTTTTTGTACTCCATTTTATAAAAGAAAGTATTTAAGGATTTTTATAGTTCAATTAACTGTTCGTGTTTTTTTAACTTTCGAAACTTGTTTTTATTATTTTCTGTCTCATATAATTTTAATGACATGTACTTTTTTTATTTAAATTGATCTTGATGTCAACTATAAGTATGAATTAAGAATGCAGTGGTATAATTCAATAAAAATACTTCACACCATATTTCAATTCCTTTTAATTAAGCTAACACTTAGTTAATCCTATTCGTGCAAAATAATACTTTTTACAAATTTTAAATACCTACTTAGAGTGAAATAATTATAAAGTAAGTGTGTAGCTTGGAGGGGATGACTGACGAAAGTAAATTAATTAATACTGATAATACCAAGAAAGAGAAATGTTTTCTTTGTATCACTTGTAAATTGATTTCAATTATTTAGCTCAAGCTAAAATAATTTTCAACAACTGTTTTCTCAATAATTAAAATTCTGTCAGAAATACTCTCTAAAACGAAGCGATTGATTTCGTGTTCATTTCTTTCTATTATCTTTTAGTGTTGGCTCGAAAAGCTACAAACCTACTTATTTGTGGCTTGAGAATTCCTTGTTCATATATTATTTCACTCTGTAGTATTGAGGATGTGGTTATATGGCTATCATTGAGTAAAATATCCAAATTGTGAACATTTGTTAATTTAATAAATAACTTAATAATAGAAAGACACTTGGTTTTGTACAACGTCAGCCATCTAAAGTACTAGAAGGCGAGAGTGCGATATGATTGGAGTCTCATAGGCGGAGGGCGGGGTTGCGCGAGCGCACGAAGTTGAGCAGCTCGTCGCTGTCCTCGCACACGAACGGCTTCACGTGGTGGCAGGCCACGTCGTGCCACTTGATTCCGTCGTTGTAGAAGTTGTTCAGGATCGCCAGGCAGGACTCGTCATTACCCTGTACGAAACATCAATTTAGAACAAGGAGAAAAAAATATGCATAGAAATACGTGCTAAAATGAGAGCAGTTTTACAAGCTCCAAGTTGAGTCTTTAATCTAGTAAAGCCTCTCAAAACTGACCTGAGCGGCTTCACGGTTGTCAGGCTGGGCTTGTCCGTATCCACCGGTGTAGGACCAGTCGCCAGTGTTGCGCTGCGTAGTGGGTCCGATCTTGCCGCCGGAGCCCGACCAGAACCAGCCGTTCACATTGGGAGGCTGCAGGTCAGTGCGGTCGCATCCGGCGAAGTTGCATTTACGTCCAGAAGTCCAGATGTACCGGATGTTACCGCGTGCGATCCTTTGTTTCACGAATTCATTTTCCTGTAACAATACAATAATCATGTTATTCATTTGTAAAATGTTTATATCACAAAAAGTAGGTAGTTATTTGGGCCAGGTATAATGAAAGTCAATGAAGATTTATTAATTGTCAGTCATTTTTAAGAACCATCATACAATATAATTTATGGCATACAATTAACGAACCACCTGAAATTGAACTGTTATGCTCTTGCATCCGGGTCGAGGGAGACCCGGTCGACGGAGCCCCGCTTCGCGGGGCTCCTACTCCTGAATGGTTTATAAAAAAATAAACACGAAGGGTATGTAGAGTACATACCCTTCTAAGGTAGGTAGGGTACATACCCTTCTAACCTAATCTATCCGTGTCGGGGTGCCCCAAGTCGGCAAAACTAGTTTGTCATCAACCACCTCATTAAAATTTGGTGTTCAATTGACTAAATTTGGTGATCAATTGATATTTTAGGTGATAGATGTTAGTGGTCACAAAGTTATTTTTGGTGGTCATTATATGTTCCCCCATAATTTATTAGGTACCCATTTGACGAATAGTAACGAGTTAGTTTTCACTTCAGACTGAGGTTTCTTTGTGGGTATCATGCGTGAGATGTCCCTGTAGTTATGAGCTAAATTATCACGAAAATGCAATTATGTTTTTTTACATGAGTGAAATAGCCATATTTACCAGAGACCGAACCATGTTTCACACATACCATTACCAGCCAAGTATTACGGATTACGGTCAGCCAAAAAGTCAATGAAAACTTCAGTGCTATCGTGTAGGAATATTCATAAAACATCAAAGTGCTATTAATTTTAAAGAGATCTACTTATAGAATAATTTCTCAATTAATGTGATAAGTAGATAGATAATATGTTAAAAACACATAACAGTCAGCAACAAAACTATTAACAGCAAGTGTTAATAGAGTTTTATTGCTGACTGTACCTACAAAAAAGAAATAATTAAAAAAATTAAAAGTCCCGACTGCGTAAAAAATAAATAATAACTTTAAATGAAAACTGAAAAGAAAAGACAAGTTCAGGAAACAGGACATATTGACTGCAACAGTCGGGACCCGTATTGGATGTTAAGATTTTAGTCTAGATTATTTAATGGGTCCCGACTGTTGCAGTCAATACCTATGTCCTGTTTCCTGAACTTGTATTTTTCTTTTCAGTTTTCATTTAAAGTTACTTATTATTTATTTTTTACGCAGTCGGGTTTTTTAATTTTTTAATTATTTCTTTTTATTTAACACTTTTTAGTTGCTTAGTTATACCATTTTAAAATCCTCATGATAAGCCCTTTATCAAGCCGTTCAGGTTGCAGAGAGTGCCATACATTTTGTTCTTGGCGCCAGAAATCCGCCATTTTTTTATATACCCAGTGTCACTCTCACAGTAAATACAAATCTAACAACACCTCTCAAGCTAAAATCCATCGAGCCGTTCAGGCTGCAGACCGTGCCAAACATTTGAATTTGGCGCCAAAAATCCGCCATTTTGTTTTTATTTTTTATTTTGATATACCCAGTGTCACTCTCACAGTAAATACGAATCTAACGACACCTCTCAAGCTAAAATCCAACGAGCCGTTCAGACCACATTGCGTGCCAAACAATTATACAAACAAACATACATACTCTCGAAAAACATAACCCTCCTTCTGGCGCAGTCGGGTAAAAAGAAAATACTTCTCGTTTTTGCTACCGATATGGGCTCTTTTTTTTTAATGCGTATGACTGATTAATGATAGAATTAGAATGGAGTTAGGTAAGTATATAATAGTGCACCACAAATCACTGCGTTTAGAGGTACATTGAAGATGACAGAGATACAATGTTTCAAATGTGTTTATCGCTAAATGTTTTATTTTTGATGGGGCAAGTAAAGTTAGTCATAATAATATGGTCTCTTAAAATATTTTTTTTAATTTATTTCAAAACTTGTTGTGAAATTTTTTATCAAATCTATTACTTATACTTACCTACATATAATAAATCTGTAGAAAAATCGTTTTTGTACATCGAACATATTTCGAAAAAAAATTGCCAGCGTGTTGAAAGATAACCAACAGAACTCATTTCCAGCATTTTTGGAATTTTTGTCTGTTTGTCTGTTTCGATGATCAAGCATCACGTAAAATATACGAAACCAATAAGTATAGATAACTTTTGTGCATAAAAATTGCGTGTATCTTGAGGTATTATTTAGTTTTTGTTTCATCGTAATCGGTTAATTCTATCAAAGGATATTATTATAATAATATGAATTTAAAGTGTTCAAGAAGAACTAATCATCATTAATGTATGATACATACATGCAGCGACATCTGTTGAACTAAAATGGTACCAATGACTAAAAATGTAAATGTAATGCTCACCACATAAATTTAAAATCAACTGACCGGCTTTAAAAAAATATATTATTTATAGCCATGGACCTATAACAGCATAACATATTTTAGCAGTTTAACATTTTGGTCGATAGATGGCGTTGTTCATTTCACTCCATTTTTTGAATCGCGGTGTTAAGATTTTCCGTGAAAGAATGACCATAGCCCGTATCAGTTGCCTCATGTTTGGCTTTTTAACCGACGAAACAAAAGGAGGAAGTTCTCCATTCGACGCATATATTTTTTTTATGTATGACCACGCATAACTTTTTACAGAGAAGTCCGTTAGGCATGATCCTTTTTTTTTTTTTGAAAAGCGTAGGTATGTCTCAAAGTTGGTCCCATTTAAAATAAATCCGCGATAGCAATGTCTATCTTTTGGTTGAGGTTGAGTCACACTCTCTCTAACCCCAATGATATTCTATTAAACAAATATGTTGTGAGCGCGCAACCGTGAAGACTCGAAAACCGGCCAATTGGCCTGTTTTTCCTTTATTCTGCGTCACTGCGTGTATGTGAGCTGGCTCTCCCCCGCGGCACACTTTTTTCGGAGGTTTTGTAGGTGTATAACATATCTGTTTGTTAGAATATCATTGTCTAACCCTCTATAAGTGACGCAGACGAAGTTGCGCGGTCAGCTAGTTAGTAATAAAATTACTATCTGCTCTAAAAATTACTAACTTTTATGGAATTCTCTAACAACTGCTGAGTAATGCTAAAGCTTGCAAAAAGCTATAATCGTTTTATACCTACCATGCAAATCTGCTATTTGGTATGAGGTGCACGGATCCACCTACATATTTACATAGAACCTTGGAACTAACAAGTGTCACGAACGCGATCGATGACCGATGAACACAACCAATCCTGTTTCCGCCATAGTACAGTAATTTATGTTGCTTTATTTTCACCATGCATAAAACAATGGTGTTCTCTAGGTAGGTACTAAGGGTTTCGATAGTAAGGCATGGTGTCATGTGTGTTAATGTCGCGGCGGGAAGTCCACGTCCGTCGCGTACGTCCGGCACAAGAAGTGGGCAACACGGCTGCGGGAGGAATTTGTGCCACGTGCTACTTGTGGAGCCATCGCCTCCGCGCACTCGGCGACGCACTCGGCCGTTGCACCCCTTTCACGCGACGTCTTCAACGCTCTACAAATCGAATCAATCTATCCTAATGAATATTGATGAGCGCTCTATGTGACTCAGGATGAAGGAACTTATACTACCTAATCTGCAACAATTCCGGATGCATCGAGTTCTGCACAATTGTATAGTTATAAGAAAAACAAAACCCCAGGAAAATAATCCAAAGGTTGTTTGCCATGCTTTCATAACAATAGCTGTGCGCGTTCGTTGCCATCTTACAAGTTACAACCGACAGGAAGTGTTTTAGAGAAAACTTGCGTATTTTCCATTGATGGGTTACCCGGATGAACTTTAACAATAGATGCATATTAAAACAATGTGTTAAATGTTTGCATTAACGCTTATTAGTTTTTATACATTATGACAAAATAACAGACATAGTTTCCATTGTTCTCTACTTCTCATGTGCGTAGCCGCTTACTACAGAGAATTCATTAGGATAGCTATCATTACACACACTTATCTAGGTATTTCTTAATAATCTGGGATCCAAAATGATGAAATGAAGCAATTCCACGATATGACCATTAAGTTTCATGCAACACCTACATCGGTTTAATCTGAGAGTTCAGCTGCTTTGTTCCCAAGATTTATCATTGTGAAATACGTTTTTGTAGCAGATATAGCACCACTTAAATGATGAAATACAAATTGCTACTCAAAATTAAATTAGGTAAGTTCTCCTACTCTCCTAGATACCTAACTTTTCGTCCATCCATATACAACTTGCAGGTGGATCATGGTGGGGAGAAGACATACATCTTCTCCCATAATATATTATCACGATCGACCTAGTTGTTCGCGTTAAATGACCAGGTGGATAATGAAGATGATTATCTCAAGGTTCATCTACATTCGCTGAGATATGTACGGTACGTTTGTTCTAAACTTTGGCCCACTCATGTGTGCGTAGTTAATGGACTGTACTTTATTTTGCAATGGACAGATAACCTTGAACATGTTACTAATAGGATGTCTTCTATTTTTTTAACCTTCGGGTTCACCTTCATCTCAGGTTGTTTGATTCATGTAGTGTAGCCGGAGTTTTTATTCGATTCTTAATAATTATGGTTTTATTGACATAAGTACCTGTGGAGTTTCCAGCGAGACTGCGTCCATGCAGTGGCGACGGCAGATGTTCCTCGCGTCGAGCCAATCCACCTCCAGGTTGCGGGTCGGGGCGTGCTCCCAACTGAAGAAGTAAGAGTGCAGGACTCCTCGAGCGTCGCGGTACGTGGAGTGACGGACTCCTATGAAAATAGAAATAACATTTGGTAAGTAGAGGAATATACATATATCCAATGATATTTTATTAAACAGATATGTTATGAGCGTGCAATCGCGAAGACTCAAAAACGGGCCAATTGGCCTGTTTTTCCTTTATTCTGCGTGTATTTGAGCTGGCTCTGCCCCGCGGCACACTTTTTGCGGTGGTTTTGTAGGTGTTTATCATATCTGTTTATTAGAATATCATTGCATATATCTTAATTTCTAACAGTTTTTCACAAAGTACAGGCAGATATTATCTATAACACTCTATAAGTTGCTCCTTCCCACTCATGAGAGTAAAGTTGCGTGAGGAAAAGTGCACTGTACTTACAGATAATAATTGTGAAAAATTCCGCACATAAGTGACTGAACTACATATCACAGTAAAACTACTAAGAACTTAGTACAAAAGCATGTCACCTATTGAACAGTGGATGACGACAGATGTGAGTAGTTACTTTGAATTTCGAAATGGTGTTTATCTAAAACGTCTTGTCGTTCACAAGTTTGCCGTTTGCACAACACCGCACGTTGTCCTGATTCACACAACCATTGCAGTGAATCAATGTAAGGGTATTCAGACATGTCAGTATTATCTAAAACTTCATTTGTGCAATTTGATCTGTATGTCTTTGCCGAGAGATTTACTCGCTTATCTACATATGATCTGAGGCGCAAAATTTGCAGTAGCGCACTAAGTAATTTAATTAGTAGATGAGCTGTAATAATTAGCACAATTTTGCCCACAATAGGTTAATGAATACTTACATTATGTTCGTGGGTATTAAAACTCTCGCTTTAATGCGAGACATTATCGTTCATAAAGTGTGCAATCAAATTGAACTCATCGTCATGTCGTTAAATGAAGCGATTCTTTCGTAACTAGAAAGTTCATTTATGTATTCTCACATGGTTAATTACCTACCAGATAAAATTCGCGTTAGTAATATTGACATGAATGAACTCATTCAACAAACGGGTATTTTGTACCGGAACCATTTTGCGTATCTTCCGTGAAGAACGTAATTGTAGGAATGTCACCTTACGTAACAGTGAATGCCTGAGCGTGGATAGATAAATTAAAAGTCATAGATCATTGGTGAGGTAAATGTTTTCATAGTTGTTAGGTACTTCCCGTGGAAGTGCACTTATGTAAGTGTTAAGTGAACTTCCCAAAGCTAACTGAGATAAGAATGTGCTTATATGATTATTGTTTATCTTTGTACTACCTACGCGACGTGTGTACCGAACATGTAAACGAGCATTGTTATTTCGCATTTCTGAGGAGAGAAAGTTGTGAAAGAAACCAACGTCTAGCTTCTCATTTTATGATTGCAAAATTATTCAAAAACAAATTATTATAAATGGCTGCTTATGTATTCAAATTATGATGATTTCGACCAATTGGTATTTTAAGAAAACATTCGGCTGATGCAATACATAGGTATCTAAATAAATCCTGGTATTTTTGAGAACAGATCTACGAGGAAACTTTTATGTGGGTACGTCCTACTACGTAATACCTATGTGGCCACATAAAACTAACAAAGAATCTTTGTTCGCTTTGTGAGGGAGTTTGCATGAATACATCGTTCGATTGTGATTGCCAGTGCGCTCCCAAATGACATCGCATGGGACGCGCCACGCCTTCAATGCGGGCTCTGAATTGCGAAATATCCACTGATTTCCCATAAGGACAAACTGTTCGTGTAGGTAGGTACTCTAAAAGTTAGCAAATATAAAACAACAGGATATTTGGTTTGTATCATCATAGACACAGACTGCGTAGAGCGTACCTAGCCATTTATCATCTCCTGAATCTCCTTTTATAGATTTCCGAGGATGGTTAGTAGGTACTTACTGAGAGACCTAGAATCAACTAGCACCTACCGACCTAAGAATCCTCTTTACATATTAGGAGAACCATTACTTTGAAGGTAAGCCACTAGTTAAGTACTACGTTCGTAGCATCATTCTGTAGTATTAACATTCTGCGGGTCTAAAATGGCCGCTATAGCAGAATCTACGCAGAATATTAGCATGAATCACGTTAAAAAAATTAAATACTTAAAATGGACTTTATGTCAATAGTCATAAAGTCCATTTTAAGAATTTTAAATTTTTAACGTGATTCACAAAACGATTCTGCTAAAGCGGCCATTTTAGACCCCCTGTGCTTACAACATTTCGTTAGTTTATTTACACCTTTTACATTAGAAATACAATTTTCTGCTTATATTTTGTATCATCCTAATTTATACAAAGTAATTATAATTAAGTAAGCTGTTTCAGGTCATTTCTTAGGCCAGTATCGCATCGCACTCAAGAAGATGGAATAGTTCAATATGCATGAGGAGATAATCTCTAACCTGCCTCAAATCTACGGTACTAGTTAATTTGCTTGGTAACCAGTTTGAAAGCTCTTCAACTATACCGGCTGTGTAGCTCAGGTTATTACCGTAATTGTGTCGGGCTACTAAGGTTTTATCCGATAACAGGAACCAGACTGATGTAATAACTAAGCGTTTTAAGAAATACAAGTTTTGAGAAGAGATTCCCGATCCCGATGATATCCTTTGACACCTGTCTACGAGCGGTCAAAACTCATACTAGGCCTGCTAAGCATGAATGTAATTTTATTGCAAATTAGTTACTTGTATGATAAATGATCATAGATTTAACTCATTTGCAATAAAAGTACCCGTTATTTGAAAAATAATCAGTAATCGCATTCGAAGCAAGTGTTGTTGGTACAGCTGCATTATAAAAAACATAAAAGTCCTTTAAAATGGATGTAAATGAAAAGTCATAAAAGGGTCATTGGCCCGAAATAACTCCTTCGAGTGTGATCACAACGATCACTAATCCACTACGGTACTATACTTAATTAACATAAAAGCGACTGCAGGATTCGATGAATCAGTAAAATGTATAGCGATTTTATCACGATCAAGATTTCTTTCGTTTTTTTTACCGATTAATGCATACTGTACCTACCGGCAAAATGGTGGGGAAGTAATCAACAGATAGAATACAATAATTAATTCACCATAGAAAACAAATTATTCAACTACGATTCATCTTATGATTGGGGTCGTGCGTCAGAGACTTGAGAGCCTACATTGCCTACCTGATGCAAAATGACTTCAAATTAAACGAGACACATATTTCATGAGTAACATAACTTTAACCTCGTTTACTTGTTATACCTAAGTATTTAAAAAATACTAGACTAATGTCTAAGTAAAATCCTATAACTTACTTTGCAATTTTAAAATACTTGGTATATTTGTATAGCGCCGCGCCGTTTTCAAGCATTACAATTAGCACTGAGCAAGAATGCGTTTCTGTGGTGCGTGAGATGCAATGTGTGACCTACTTTGTTCGTGATTTATACGCAGGTACACATTCATCTTTTCAAAACAGTTCACAGCGAAACATGCAATCGTCAAGATGTAATTGTAACAAGTCCCTAGCTGAAAACCTGAAGAGGTAATTTTAGGCTACCTTTATACCTGTGTCTGTGGGACCAACCCCGAAATTGCAAAAAAAAATTCAGCCAGTTCCCAATTTTTTGTCGAAGTTTACGAACATTTCCTCTAAGGTTAGTCCTATATCTTCTATCTGCCGCATTCTGTTCCGCGTAGGAGTTCAAATGGCATGTTCTAATTTTGCCGCCTGCTGCGCGTGCGGACGTGCTTTGATAAATAATGGACAAAGGCACTTTTTGATAAATAATGGAAAATGCTGCTTTAAATCTTTGGTCCTCCTTAACCCGGCACGTCCATTGAATGCAACCTCAATATAACAGTTAAATAGAGAACAACGAACTTGTAGTGGCTACACCACACCATCTCGACAGTAGAATATTCGGTAACTTGCCGATGAGGTTCGATTTGGAAAATTGGCTCCGTGTAATTCGTAATCGTGTCCGTGTCATAAGTCATAACCCCTTCGATTACGTAAGTACTTCGTTTGGTTAGTCTGCGGCATACTTACTGTTTGCACAGCTCCTAGGGTCTGGTAGAGCCAAACGTCTCTGGGCGTCAGCAACGCAGAGTACGGCCATCAACGCGACGGCCGCCAGGCACACGTGCCGGCTCATCTGTGTAGAGAAAAACGATCAGAAGTCAATTCCGTATTACAGATTTTGTGTCGTAATATAGGAGTAGTTGATTATAGGCAATTGCGGTGAGCAAGACTGATGATGCGAGACGATGGCCCTCGAGGTGTGGTCGCTGTACGGACGATATTACTCGGTCGCCGCCGAGTCGCCGACACTCAGCTGGTGGTACTGACACCGGTGTCGGGCGCTCGTTTTGACGAAAGTGGTCACGGGTGAGCCCGTATTGCAAGTTCGCTTTCTT
The DNA here is from genome assembly GCA_905147715.2 of Xestia xanthographa. NCBI lineage: Eukaryota > Metazoa > Arthropoda > Insecta > Lepidoptera > Noctuidae > Xestia > Xestia xanthographa. Next base: position 17,911,968 of record LR990655.1, on the reverse strand, counting down.
TTAGTTATGCAGAGCACGAATGCTCGAGGACAATCGATACGTGAGATGAATTTATTTTGTTGTATTTGTGAAAGCAAAACCCGCCTCGGTGACCTCCTTGCTGCGAGTTTAAATGTTTGCGTGAAAAGCTACTCAGTGCGAGAAATCGTCGATTTGGGACGCATTTTATGGTAACGGAAACCCGCGTCGTACACTTCATGTCACGAAGCTTGTTTAAACATAAAAATGAAAACGTCTTGTTATGTAACTTCACAAGTTTTTGTTTGGCAAACATGAATCACTTTTTGTTTGACACCTGCCATGGAGAAAATTATTATGTAAAGAACTGTGTCTGTTTAGGGAAAGGCCTTCATTCAACTTTTATTTATCACTTTGTAGTTACTGACATCAACTTCAAGTTTCGTTTAATAACAATCTACTTATATTTTCAAAGTTCTAATAATTTCACTAAAGTTTATTTAATCTTTCATGATTGTAAGTTCTGTGTAGCCTTTCTTTGAAGTTCCTTATTCAGCTTGTATGAAAACTTCACATTAAGAATAACATTATTTCCATTAGTTAGTGCAAGAGCGCTATTGTGTCGTTCTACTTAAATAAAATGTGGTTTCCAAGAAGCGCGAAAAGCACGATTTCACTACGAAAAGTTTGAACTTTCTTCTGGGATAATCTGTTGTTCGACATGTAGATGCTTTCGGGGCTGATTTAATAATTAACCACTCACAACAATAAAAAATAAGATAATTTCACTTCAAAAATAATGATAGCGTCGATAAAGGCAGCGCGTACCTCTGAAATAATGTCGAACGGAGTAAGTTGATGATGCGCTTGCGTGCGGCTGAGTGGGTGCGCGTGCGGCTGTCGGTACGCGGGGCACAGGTGTATAGTGCGGCGGTGTCGGAGGGACTGACGCAGCCGCAGCTCTCCTCTCTAATTAAGCCTCCGACATTCATTCACTTTCACTTCCAATACCAGAGAAGACCCACCCGCTACGCCGCCGCCGCACCTCTTCACCATACAGAACCTAGAGACCTTCTGGAGGTCGTAGCCGGATACGAGAGTGAGTTTACATAACAAATACTAGTACCGTACACAATTACAACTCAAATTAAATAAATTGCTTAGCTTTGAGTAAACTCATGACTTCATAGTTCATATAGACATAGTAGACTATAGACTACAAAACCTTTCATGCACAATCAGCTTAGTTGCACCATCACCAAGCTTAATTGCCCTATCCAAAGACATGTTAGATTTATATACTTTTATGAACAAGTTAGCGTTCAACTAGCTTATCTGTTTATCAAAATGTAAAGTCTAACATGTTTTCTTGAAACAGTGAACCAAAAATAGATAAATGTAGAGAACGACTTCAATATTTTTATATGAATAGTGAATGCAAAGCTAGATTTAATTTAGCCAAGATTCACTTCAAAAACGACCTTGTTCCCCAAAATTAAATGTGTTGTAACTTGTAACGTCGTCGTCGTTTGACTATAAACCATCTTTAACATTATAAAATGCATTTAGGATCCGCCAAGTTGGTAATATCAGAGAATAGAATAATAGTAAGTACGTAGGTACTATTCATCCTTTTAAGTTTTCGTGCTCGTTTTAGATGCTATTATTTGACTTTGAGCAGTTATGTTACAAAGCTCCTTCAGTTATTGAAGAACCGGGTGGATCCTTGATAAGTTATCTACCGTTTCATGCATGACTATGTCGCACGCACGCCGTTCACTGCACATCGCAAAATCAGCACGCCAAGTATTGAGCAAGCCGATAGGTGACCGCAAATCGAGTACCTACTGTTTACAAAAAAAAAGCAAAAAGTAGTCTTATATAGAACCAAATGCAAGTCTCACCTTAGCTTCGTGAAAATAGAGCATGTAGCTTGGATATTTGTTTACAGCTTAGGTAACTCCGTAAAGACAAGAGCTTTGTTTTACAGGCCAACTTCGAATAAACAAGAGCTTTGTTTTACAGGCTAACTTCGTATATACATGAGCTTTGTTTTACAGGCCAACTTCGAATAAACAAGAGCTTTGTTTTACAGGCCTAACTTCGAATAAACAAGAGCTTTGTTTGATAGCACAACTTCGTAAAAACAGTAGCTTGTTTTATCCCTTAACTTAGTAAAAATAACAGCTTTGTCATAATAGCCTAATTTCGTAAAAACTACAACTTTGTTTGTTTTACAGCCCTCTGTAAAGACAAGAAGTTACTGTTTCATAGCATAACTTCGAAAGGTTAGACCCTTGTTTGATAACCTCACTTCGTAAAAACAAGAGCTTTCTTTTATAGCATAACCTCGTAAAAACAACAGTCAACAAGTTGTTGTGGAGTCGAAATTTACAGTTAATTCAAAATAAAGCATAGTGATGATATCATCAACACAACACAGTGGCCTTAAGCTGACTATAATCTGGCCACTATGACTGTGTGTGTGCCGTGTGCGTGTTAACATCAAATAATTTCAAAGTCGAATTGAAAAGATATCGTAATGAATAAATGTATGTGCTCTGTATTCCTAACGTGACTTTACGTGACCATTTTTAGGGTTCCGTACCCAAAGGGTAAAAACGGAACCCTTAAGACTTCGCTGTCTGTCCGTCTGTCTGTCACCAGGCTGTATCTCATGAATGAATGAATAAAAAATTTCAACTGTCTAGCTGTGACGGACAGCTAGACAGTTGAAATTTTTTGTTGCCGCTATAACAACAAATACTAAATATAGTCAATGGTACGGAACCCTTCGTGTGCGAGTCCGACTCGCACTTGGCCGGTTTTTTTTTATCAAAATGGGACATCGGTTTTTCTTTATTTTTTTTTTCGTAGTCAGGCTGATTCATGAAGAACCACCATGATTTTTTTTTTTTTTTTATGCTCACCAATTCCATACATTTTGGCGAGTTTAAGTAGTGAAATCAAACTACACTGGGTTTTTTCAGCATTCACACAATTTGTTCGTTCATGAAAATACTCTTTCTACTGGTACATTTGTACCAGGCAGACATAAATGTATTCAATTAAGATACAAAAGGTATTATGTTTGAGATTAAATTATTGGTGTGAAAGTGTTTGACCACTTCCACCCATCTATTTTCCGTCGCAACGTTCTTATTGTCCCATTCAGTTACCTTTTGCGAAGTATGTAGTTTGTGATCAGTGAAAATTCGTCAAATACTTCTGTATCTTTAATACTTTAATCTATCCCTTTTCAATAAATACATCTAATGTTTTTTTAATGTCTTAGGAAGAAATTTTTTAAATATATATTTTTTTAATCTACCCAATAAGAGTCGCCTGCGCCGCAATTTCTTTGCAGGTTATGAAAACGGGACAATTTTGTGTCCCGAGGCTTCTTTCGGGGACACCGGGACAGAGAACCGAAAAACGGGACAGTCCCGTTCAAAACGGGACGTATGGTCACGTTATGTATTCCACTCGTGCTTGTTTTAGGTAGGAAGTAGACGTAGATCGTAAAACACGTTAAAAAACGAGTTGTGTGAACTTGTGTTGTGAGTGACCATTTTTATTGTACTAATAAAAGGAAACTAAAAAAAACCGGCCAAGAGCGTGTCGGGCCACGCTCAGTGTAGGGTTCCGTAGTTTCCCGTCCGTCACAATAAGTGTTCCCACTTATGAGTTTAAAGAATCAGACAAAAAGAAACAGAAATCAGACTTAGACAACTTTTTGACTTTTTTGTACAAAAACTGTTGTTTCCATCAAGTTCAAAATTATTTTCCTAGAAAGTCCTTATAAAGTTCTACTTTTCAGATTTTTTTCATATTTTCTAAACTTATGGTTCAAAAGTTTACACATTGTTTTTTACTTTTGGAGCGATTATTTCCGAAATTATTGACATTATCAAAAAATGATTTTAGGAAACCCCTATTCATTTTTAAATACCTTTCCAACAATATATCACACGTTAGGGTTGAAATTAAAAAAAAAAATCACTTCCCACTTTACATAATTGGTTAAGGCTCACAAAAGTTGTACTTTGTCCATATTTTTTATGTGCCAGTTTCTGAGCAGAGAAAAAAAAAAGTCGAAGGTTCCTAATGAATTAATCTTTTGTTTTCCATGTTAGCTATTAATAACTTGTTAATATTGGGCCTTTGAAATAGTGAATATATTTGGAATTTAACCAAAACGAACTGCTATAATTATATCTCTAACTTCTAATTTCATTCAACAATAAAATGTGTCCACCCCAAGTCGAGTTAATTTTTTATTTATTTCATCTTAGCTGTGCTTTTTATCGTGAAATTGTTGTAATGTGTAAAATAAATGGAGTTAAAACTACTGTTTTAATAGAAATTATAATAAAACTGGCCATCAATTAAATAAATATGATTTGAAAAACAAATGTAGCCAACACGTTTCACGTGTGTTACAATCAGTTTGTTACGTAGTAGTTTACTTGCATTATAAACTAGCAACACATGGTATCTATTTTTTGTGATGGCAACATTACTATTTTCAATATGACATGTCAGTGTGTTGTCGGACATCTTGGTTTTTGTGCAAGAGGCAGTGCTCCGTGAGAGTTACTTTTCGTCCTTAGATTTTCGAAACTTTTCGGAAGCAATTTCGCGTGGTTAGTAGTAAAAGATGTTTGTTTCGGATAGGGGCAGTTGAAAAGGATAACTAAATGATCAAATAAAGCAGTTTAATAAAGATTTGAATTGCATTTTAAAGATGCTAATGACTTTTAGGTTATATTACTCACGAGTGTTTGTTCACGTGTGTTGCGTGTGTTACGAAATTGTGTGACGTAACACACGAGAAACGCACAAAGCTTAGTTCATATGGCAATGTTATTGAGAAGTCCACTAATAGGTATGCATGCAGTCCTGAAATGTGCATTTGGATAAACTACCTACTTAGTATTTTATTTAATTAATAACATGTAAATTAACTCTAACAATATTTCCAGTGTGTTACATATTTCTAGTGTGTTATCGTGTGTTACAAGTTCCCGTGTGTGATGGTACACTTTTTATGAGCCTGAGCCAATTATAGGGGTATAGGTATATAAGTATAATTATAGGGGGCTACCCTAATAAAACATTTTTTTCCAATTTTTATTTTACCACTGTGTCGGCGTGATTGATATACATATTGGTACCAAATTTCAGCTTTCTAGTGCTAACGGTCACAGAGATTAAGCGAGGACAGACAGACGGACGGACAGACATGGCGAAACTATAAGGGTTCCTAGTTGACTACGGAACCCTAAAAAGGTTAATTAAATCCTCGAACTAAGTAACCACAAGTATACTTACTGTCTAGGCACTGACTGACCTGACCTGTGACTTGTGCTTCGCTAATTCGCTTACACAACTTGTAAACTTGTGTATTTTCAGAACGGCTTGGCCTGTCATTGAAATGAAAAACAAAAAGATCGTGAGCGCAAGATGGTGAGAAGGTGGTCTGGGATGAGTATGTGTTAATGGATGAAGTAATAATACCTGCATACTCATAGGTATACTGTTAGTCTATTGAAGACCATTGGGCTCAACCTTCAGTTTCACGAATTTTCAGAAGATTCCTTTTACGTTCGATTCGCTTGGATTAGACTCGCACATCGATTCGTAGTTTGTCTGACTTTGATTGACTGGTGTTGAATCGAAATTGACATAATACCGTGATAATACGTACTACCGTACTTATTTACAATATTTGATTCGGTTTGTTAATGAAGATCGGAATTTTGTTTAATTATGTTATTTTGTTTGTTTTGTGTTGGTAGGTTTAGTAAGAACAAGGTGTAAGTGAAATAACTGGTAACCTCAAAAGGTTATTGTACTGATTATTATGACCAACTTTGGCTATGGGAGCAATCCTGATATTGCGAAAAGAACCTCAGTTGTTCCCTATATTTTGTCGAGTTAGACGAATATAAAATGTTTCGAACAGTCATTTGTCTTTACACCTACACGTAGATAGAGACTTTAACTCTACTAGTCTGTATTTTATTATTTTGTTAGATCTTATTTTTTGCTGTTTATTAAAATTATTCAGTGCTTACACAATATCTATACAACCAAGAATTAATTTAATATTAAACGGGACACTCCCGTAAACACATATTTGCATAAACGCTGCGTAACGGTCGTGCGCTCGTGCAGGTCATGATATGAGAAGAAAGAATGTGCAGATTGCGATTATGACGAAGTAGATTCGTGAATATCAAATAAATGTCGAAAATTACGAAGAATTTTATGGCACTTCCTCTTTTACCTCTATTAGTATATAATAGATAGTTGTATGTATATATGTGTTGCGTAAGTTCTTGTGAACGCCTGCCAAAAAAGAAACGAGATGTAAAATTACTTTTTTAATCGTTGCATGAGATTGATGACCTTTGAATACTACACGCGAGATTGAAAATAAAAGAAAAGCTCGTGTTTATAATATTTTCATGGATGGTATCAACTATCAAGGAATGCTTACTTATTGTACTTAACAATATATGTTTTGCAATTATCTATTTACTACTAACATGTGATTTACATGTATGCAACATCCAATGCATTTGTGCAATAAACAACTTACTGCAATAGCATCGGATGCGAGGTCGTGTTACTGAATGTTTTGATATAACTAACTATGTGGTATGGCGAGTGAAAGTAAAATAAAACAGAGATAGTACTATAGCACTGAGTATAAAGGTATTATAAGAAATGATTTGTATTAAGTAGGTGGGAACTGAACTGAGTGCGTTTGCAGTAGGTAACAGTCGTTTTGCATAATTGCGTGAAGTTCAAGACCAGCGAAGGAGATAGTATTTTTGGCATAATTATCTGAATTTACAAGAAAGTTTCATATAACATTAAAATATCAGTTCCGAAAGTTTCATATAACATTAAAATATCAGTTCCTGAAATCATACAATTAAAATGAATAAAGCACTATAAATTGTTGCGTAAGTTTTGTCAATTTTTTTCACTTTGACCTGAAACTTATTATCTGACGGACTGTTGGCGTTTGCGGGTAGGTACCTACGGCTACCAAAATTAAAGAACCAACGCTTTTATTAACATGTGTGATGTGGACACCAAAGTAGATAGGTAGGTACCTACCCATTAAGTGAGATTAATGTGTGCAAAAGAAGCTTGAAGAAAACGTCACTGTGAACTTAGCATCTCAAGTATTAGCATCTCAACAAATAACTTGAGTTCTGCTTGCATCCAACATAGTTCCACAGTTCCTGATAGTTTATAACGATTGTTCAATTCATTTGCCCTGAAAAATCCAATTTTGAAAATGAGATGCCAACTTCAAACATGACAACGCAGCATCTCATCATATTAAAGGTTTTTCAGAATCGAGGAGTTGTTTTAAACATAGTTCTATACCTCCTGATTGATTGTAACAATAGTTCTGTTGCTTTACCGACAAAATAGCAATTTTGAAAATGAGATGCTAACTTCCTATATGACGTGATAGCATCTCACAGTATTTTCAGTGTTTTAACACCGAGGAGTTGTATTAAGCATAGTTCTATACACGCTGATTGATTTTAAGCATAATTCCATTAACTTGTCGCCAAGGTCGCGAACCCACCGCGATTTCAAACGTATAAAAATATGGTTACCGTTAACTGTCAATTCTGTCCAGCATCTCAGCTGTTTTCATTACAAATGCCATAAATACGCAGGCCTACTACTGCAAAAACACACCACACTACGAGTTTTAGCAAAAAACAAAAAAAAATATGGTGACCGTGTTTACTGAGAGTTCTGCCCAGCATCTCAGGCGTTTTCATTAAGTACCAATGCTAAAATACGTCCAATACTGCAGTATTCGACTTTCAAAACACAACACACTACAAGTTTTAGACAAACAAAAAAAAAAGACATGGTGACCGTTTACTGACAGTTCTGACCAGCATCTCAGCCGTTTTCGTTACCTACGCTATTAATACGTCTAATACTGCAGTATTCCGCTTTCAAAGAACAACACACTACAAGTTTGAGAGAAAAAAAAAAAAGATATGATGAGTTGGTAACCATTTACTGAAAGTTCTGCCCAGCATCTCAGCCGTTTTCGTCACCTACGCTATAGATACGTCCAATACTGATGGAATCCGCTTTCAAAACACAACACACTACAAGTTTAAGCGAAAAACGAAAAACCCAAAAAAATATATGTTGATCGTTTACTAAGAGTTCTGCCCAGCATCTCAGCCGTTTTCGTTACCTACGCTAATAATACATCCAAAACTGCTGTATTCCGCTTCTAAAACACACCACACTACAAGTCTTAGCGAAAAACAAAAAACCAAAAAAAAAATGGTGACCGTTTACTGAGAGTTCTGCCCAGCATCTCAGCCGTTTGCGTTACCTACGCTATTTATACGTCTAATACTGCAGTATTCCACTTTCAAAACACAAAACACGACAAGTTTTAGCGAAAAATAAAAAATAAAAAGAACAAAAAAAAGGTATGGTGAGTTGGTAACCATTTACTGAGAGTTCTGACCAGCATCTTAGCCGTTTTCGTTACCTACTCTATAGACACGTCAGATACTGATGGAATCCACTTTCAAACCACACCACACTACAAGTTTTAGCGAATAACGAAAAACCCAAAAAAATATATGGTGATCGTTTACTGAGTGTTCTGCCCAGCATCTCAGCCGTTTGCGTTACCAACGCTATTAATACATTGATTAATACGTTCAATACTGCAGTATTCCACTTTCAAAACACAAGACACGACAAGTTTTAGAGAAAAAAAAAAAAAAAAAGGTATGGTGACCATTTACTGCGAGTTCTGACCAGCATCTCAGCTGTTTTCGTTACCTACGCTATTAATACGTCTAAAACTGCAGTATTCCACTTTCAAAACACAAGACACGACAAGTTTTAGCGAAAAAAAATAAAAACAAAAAATGTATGGTGTGTTGGTAACCATTTACTGAGAGTCCTGACCAGCATCTCAGCCGTTTTTAACCGACTTCCAAAAAGGAGGAGGTTCTCAATTCGATCGGTTTTTTTTTTTTTTTGTGTATGTACACCGATTACGCTGAGATTTATGATCCGATTTACGTGATTCTTATTTAGTTTGATGCGGAATAGTTGCCATTTGGTCCCATAAAAATTTTACATAGTTTGGCCCAGTAGTTTTCATTTTATGAACATTTTTACTTCAGTCGTGTGGTATAATTTCATGTATGTTCACCGATTTCTCCTCCATTTGTGGAGTGATTTTCAAAATATATTTTTTTTATTTGAAAAAGTATACTCCTAAGATGGTCGCATTTAAATTTGGTGAAGATCTGACGCTGGTCTTCGGAGATATACAATGGAACTCTTCAAAACTAGACGGTAAATCAGTCGTGATTTTTGCAATCGCTTGTATGTTTATTGTTTATACAACATCATGACGTAACATCACGCCTGTATGCTCTGAGGGGTACACAGATGTGTACAATACACGCAAATTTCGACAGTTTAGATATGTTAAGTTCCATTTATTGGGGATAAGCCTATTACCATGACATGTATTGTTAACAATGTAAAATAAATGCATAGGATATATTTGTATAGGATATTACGACTAAAAATGGAAAAATAAAAAAACTTTTAGCAAAAAAAATAAAACCGACTTCAAAACGCAAAACACAAAAAAGTGAAAAATAACTTTAGCTTCAGAAGTCGGTGACAAAAAAAAACTAAATTAATCAAAAAAGATCACAGTCAAGTCGGTTTTATTTTTTTTTGCAAAAAGTTTTTTTCGTTACCTACGCTATAGACATGTCCAATACTGATGGAATCCACTTTCAAAACACACCACACTTCAAGTTTTAGCGAATAACGAAAAACCCAAAAAAATATATGGTGATCGTTTACTGAGAGTTCTGCCCAGCATCTCAGCCGTTTTCGTTACCTACGATATAGATAGTCTTTAATACTTGTAGTGTGTTGTGTTTTGAAAGCGGAATACTGCAGTATTCGACGTTTTGAAAGCGGAATACTGCAGTATTCGACGTATCTACATCGTAGGTAACGAAAACGGCTGAGATGCTGGGCAGAGCTCTCAGTAAACGATCACCATATATTTTTTTGGGTTTTTCGTTTTTCGCTAAAACTTGTAGTGTGGTGTGTTTTGAAAGCGGATTCCATCAGTATTGGACGTGTCTATAGCGTAGGTAACGAAAACGGCTGAGATGCTGGTCAGAACTTTCAGTAAATGGTTACCAACTCACCATATCTTTTTTTTTCTCTAAAACTTGTGGTGTGGTGTGTTTTGAAAGCGGATTCCATCAGTATTGGACGTATCTATAGCGTAGGTGACGAAAACGGCTGAGATGCTGGTCAGAACTCTCAGTAAATGGTCACCATACCTTTTTTGTTTTTTTTTTTAATTTTTCGCTAAAACTTGTCGTGTGTTGTGTTTGTGAAAAGTGGAATACTGCAGTATTAGACGTATAAATAGCGTTGGTAACGCAAACGGCTGAGATGCTGGGCAGAATTGACAGTTAACGGTAACCATATTTTTATACGTTTTAAATCGCGGTGGGTTCGCGACCTTAGCGGCAAGTTGACGGAACTATGCTTAAAATCAATCAGCGTGTATAGAACTATGCTTAATACAACTCCTCGGTGTTAAAACACTGAAAATACTGTGAGATGCTATCACGTCATATAGGAAGTTAGCATCTTATTTTCAAAATTGCTATTTTGTCGGTAAAGCAACAGAACTATTGTTACAATCAATCAGGAGGTATAGAACTATGTTTAAAACAACTCCTCGATTCTGAAAAACCTTTAATATGATGAGATGCTGCGTTGTCATGTTTGAAGTTGGCATCTCATTTTCAAAATTGGATTTTTCAGGGCAAATGAATTGAACAATCGTTATAAACTATCAGGAACTGTGGAACTATGTTGGATGCAAGCAGAACTCAAGTTATTTGTTGAGATGCTAATACTTGAGATGCTAAGTTCACAGTGACGAAGAAAACAAGGAAATTAAACAGCGGGTCTAAAATGGCCGCTATAGCAGATCCTACGCAGAATCTTAGCATGAATCACGTTAAAAAAATTAAATTCTTAAAATGGACTTTATGTCAATAACAATAAAGTCCATTTTAACAATTTTAAATTTTTAACGTGATTCACAAAACGATTCTGCTAAAGCGGCCATTTTAGACCCCCTGGAGAAATCGTAGTGTTGGACAAAAGAAACCTTGCAAAAGCGAACCTACCCAACCTGCCGTAGAACATATAAGTACTATACCTACGTAAATATTTATTTACAGGCATGCAAATGAATGTGTACAAGCATTCAAGCTTGTATGGAAGTCTTAAACCTACAATCTACATCCTGCGAAATACAAGCAAGGTACCTAGGTACTAGAAATCCGTGTATGTTTTGACTCTTGTTCAAATCGCGTAGCTATCATTCGCTACATTACAACTGTACATTACATTTGTAACTTAGAGGCTAAGTGAACAGTTTGCAGTCTTGCAAAATTCTCGAAACGTCCCCAGCGATATCCTCGGCTTAGATAATTACCCACGAGGTTATTATCGAAAGGCTTGGAGAAGATGAACGTCGAGTGGCGCATGTTGCGCAACGCCAGCGACCGGCGGCAGTCGGGCACATGACCAAGCCGAGAGGTTATTGGTGCCCCCTGCCCCTTGCAGAGCTTGCATTCCACCTTTTACTATTTCTGTGAAACTAGATTTTAAAATGAACATTCCGTAAGTAGTTGTTTATGTATTCTAAAAATTAATTAAGTAATCATCAGTTATGTCATCGATTTTTTAAGTAAGTATCTTGTTTATAAAGTATTACTTAGGTACTTATGTTTGAAAAAAAATCATGAGTTCAGTTACTTACAGTTTTGTTTAAATTAACGTATTAATTTTGTTTAAATTAATAATACAGGGTGTAAACAACCTCATCACGAAGCCGTCAACCAAGCATTCTGTACATCTACATCAAACTAAGTAATTTTACGTAAAAATTATTGCTGAGAAATTAGGTAAGTACTTTTTTTTGGGGTGAAAAATCATGTTTTGTGGTAACTCTTTGTAACGTACTAAAAACATTGTGCTGATGGATGGATTGAACAGTACGGGTCGTGGAAGTTTAAAGTAAAAATCTTACATTAAAAAACTTGAATTTAAAAAAACACTTGCCTAAAAGTTGGAACTTTGACCCCCAATATCTCCGTAACTAGAAGGTTCCGGTCATGATGTAGAACAAAAAAATGATCGCAAAGACATGACGGGGAGAACAAGTTTCCTTTCGGCCTAGGGTACGGAGAGCGGAAGCTAAGTACTTACGCCGCACGGAGAACCGTAAGCGCGGGAACTGCAAGTCGACCGCGCACCGCACCGCGGTTCGTGAGCTTGTCCCGAGGCGAGGCGATTACGTTATGCCGGCTGTACACTCTCGCCGATACAGTCCGAGGCAGGGCGAGCGCGAGAGTGTCGATCAGGGTTTTCAACCTTTTAAAGGTAGGTAAATAAGAACTAAAGTTTAAAAGGTACCCTTTTAAACTTTAGTTCTTATATACTGAGGTAGTTTTCGCGACCTCTTGCGACCCCCCATAGAAGCTTCGCGACCCCCTTATAGAGGCTTCGACTTTTTTGTATTTTTTTTCATAATATATACTTAAGTAACGGTAATAACTGATGGCACATAGTGCTACAGCAGCAGCAACTTCTGTTTTGTCCATTCCCTCGGAGTCTATAATTGAAAATGACGAGTGACCGCGCTCGGCGAGAGTGTACTTACATGCAATGGTCACTCGTTTCGACCGAGGCTCTCGGGCGAGGCACAGCGAGTGCTCTCGGGCGAGGCACAGCGAGTGCTCTCGGGCGAGAGTGTACAGCCGGCATTACGATTCCGATTAGTGTGCGTTGCATTAGGGAGTTTCATACAAATAATACTGGACGGCTCGAGTTGATACGGTGACGATCCCTTTCCGAGTCGATACGTGCCTACGAGCTTTAACGTAGTTCCCCCTGTAAACACTTCACGCTCCTTAAGGGGGTGGTACCTGCTAACGAGAGGTTTTCTCCATGTAACTCCTCTTTGATGAGTGAATATAAATGTCCAAAAAAATATATGTTGCTTATTAGACTCTAAACTTGAATTGGTACAATTGAAATAATTCTAACTTTATCATTACTACCTATATGATAAAAATCTTCAAAGTGAAGCATTTATATTTTCTTTGAAATTTCGTAACTACTCCTAAACGGCAATAAGTTTTAGTAAATTTTTTTCACACAAATATTTGTCACGTTTTTCTTCACAAAGTGTACAGTTGGAATTTTGATCTAATGATTTATTAGGCTACAATTAAATAAAAACCACTCATTTCGCACTATTTGGCCCGCAGTGACGAACGTAACAACCGCTTTGTAGTGCAAGCTGATTAGAACTTTATTCTATCAGTATTTCAAACGAAGTTTGAACCACCGCAGAGTTGCTAATTTAGCAGATACCCCAGCCTTAAGGCCCTGGGCCCTTGGCGCTGCAGCTGACATCGCAAAAATAACATAAACTTATATATTTACCTAATAAATATATAGGTGCGGTGACTTAGGGTTGCCACCCGTACTCTTAAATAGAGTATTGTCCTTATTTTCATGTAGGCGTACTTTATAATCTACGACACCAATAAAGTACGCTAAAACATTCTATTTACGTAAAACTGATTGTTACTTATTGGCTCGTTACTGGTTAATGAGTATTTATTAGTTTAAATAAACTGGTTTTTGATTTTTTTTATTGCAAAGAGGCTGTCAATAAATATCTTCAAGAAAGACAAATATTTCTTAAATGTTGCTAAGAGCAACAAAAGGACAAATAATGAAAAATAATAATAAATACTCTTTTTTATACTGTGTACTTTATTTTTGAAAATACTTTATTCGTCCAAAAAAAAGGTGGCAACCCTAGCAGTGACCGCTGGCTGACGCCCTGACGGGTCATAGAGTCGGGTTCTCTCTCCTTTGTTTTTTCCATTACATACGACATTTATTTCTCAAAAAAAATACAATTCACTTAATATGAGAAATATAAGCTAATCTTAAAACTAAATATAAGAATTACTTATAAAGAAGCTAGGTACTCGTAAATAAATAAGTTAAGAGGCCGGGGAGCGTGAATTTGTCCATACAAACGTAATACCAAAATCATTTTCAGTCTGAGCATATTTCCACCTTAATATGCTGTTATTCGGAACAAGATGGTAATTACCTAGGTTTCCATTGTTTTTTTTTTGCAAAATACTTATCAAGAGCGAAATGCAATCAAATTGAATATCTCACATTTTTACAGTATAAATACGATGTTTTCATCTCATCTGTTCTATATTAAAAACGGTAGTATTTGTAACATTGTTCAAATGGAAACATGTCTTATATTGTTAAGTTAAATAATATAAAAAAAATAATGGAAAAGCATTGAGTTTTCATTCATCATTTTTGGTATTACGGCACACATTCAAATTAATCACAAATGTTCATCGGAAGTCGTGCCATCGCATCAAGCATTGAGCTGGGTCGGGGCGCGGCCGCGCGGGGCGAGGGACAGTACATTTGGATGTGTTGAGTATAGTGACAAAATATGTAAATGTGTGCCTGCGCACCTCGCCACCCGGCCGGGCCGGGCAATTCGTTCGTCAATGTTAGACGATTACTTGATTGCATAGTGCGTGCGTATTTGTTTGCCAATTGTATCGTAATATTTCTGACACTTCTTTACCTATGCTACGGATTTGGATTTAGATTTGCCTTGTGATTTGGAATCGAGTAACCTACCTACCTACTTTAGTACGACTTTTGTTTTGTTTACGGACTTCGATATTTGCTTACGATATGGTTTTTAGGTTACAAAACAGGTACCTACATAAACATAATTATATAAAGGTTAGCAACATGGACTCCAAACGTTGGGATGGGATGTAGGTATATCACAGTAAGTATCTACCTACCTTTTTGTTTTCATAATTTTTTTAAACTCAGACCAAAAAAATGCCTGCCACATATTTTTTCTCGTTCATAATCGAAATTACATTACACTGGGTTAGTACATACTGAATTAGATGTGTTTAGGATTCAAATGTCCGACTAATAGGTTTCATTCATAATCATAACATAAGGGTACCTAGGTACGTCCTTTTTTTTTTTTTTTTTTTCGGATGGGAAATCATCAAATAACCCCTCCCGCTCTGGGCGGAGCAGGAGGGAGTGTCAGACTTTTACTGACTAAAACCCATCCATGTTCCTTCATCGCCCTTTGTGTTCCGGGGCCACGGTATCTCTTTCGAATAGTCCCGCAACCCCGGCAGGCATCGGTCCTTACGGACCCCTTCCTTTTTGCTGACTCTCTTTGAGGCGCGCGTGGAACACGAACGCGCCGTCGACACGGCCTGTCGTCATGAGACGGACGGACGGCGAGCTAGCCCATAGCTCACCGTCCACAGGCCCGCGCCTACGGTGGCCGGGGGCCACGTGGTGGTGGCCCCCGACGCCCGGGGCGTCTCCCGCGGCGGCCGGGACGTTGAGAGGTTCTCTCCCTCTCACGTTCCGCCACCTCCTTCTCTAGCATTACTGCTTCGCAGAAGGAGGTGACGGCGTCCCATTCCGTCTCGCTCCGGACAATGGCTTGCACCAGGGCCGGACGCGAGAGGTCGCCGCCGCCGATCGCCGCTTCGAGGACACGGCGGTGCTCCGCCCACGCGGGGCACACCTCCACCGTGTGTTCCACCGACCTAGGTACGTCCTACCGACTAAATAAATATTATGTTTTATTTTACAAGCTTTGATATAGTTTCACGTGTCCCGATGTTTGTCTGTAATCTGTAAGTGCAAGTAAAATTTGATCCACTTCCCGATTACCGATTGAGCTGAAATTTTGCACGCATATGTAGGTATATCGCGTGACAATGCTATAGGTGGCCATAGGAATTCTATAATGTAACGACGTAACCCCATCGAGTTTGAACTTGTTTGATTCGTCGTGACGAGTACTTTGTCTTTAGGGTCCAGGGTCTGATGATGGAGCTAGAAGGTGTCCATGGGAACTCCGTTATAAAACGACATAACCCCATCGAGTTTGGGCTCGTATGATTTGTCTTGACGAGTACTTTGGTGCTAGGTGGTATCCAGGGTCTGATAATGGAGCTGGAAGGTGGCCATTGGAAGTCCGTAATAAAACGACATAATCCCGTCGAGTTTGGGCCCGTTTGATTGATCTTGAAGAGTAAATTGGTCCTAAATGGTAATCAGGGTTTGATGATGAAGCTTAAAGGGGGGGCTAAAGGATCTCCGTAATAAAACGACGCAACCGCTTCGAGTTTGGGCTCGTTTGATTCGTCTTGATGAGTACCTACTACCTACCTACTGCCTACCTACTGACTACCTACTGCCTACCTACTGCCTACCTACTACCTACCTACTTTTAGGTTCTAGGATATAAGTATATAAGTATCCTAGAACCTAAAAGTAGGTAGGTAGTAGGTAGGCAGTAGGTAGGTATCAACTACACAAAGTAATGCGCCTGCCTGGGTTCGAACCTACGACTTAGGCGCGGGCAGTATTATAAGTACTAAGTCTATGGGCGCGGGACAAATACAACACACGGTAGGTATATCGTTTATCGTCACATCCTCGTCAGCGCAATGATATACCGTGTAGCCTAAATTGCACGTTATTTCCATGCATTTTGTATGATATTTGAATGGAATAGGAAGCCGCCCGCGCCATGTCCGCGCCCGACGCCTCTTGTATTTGTCCCGCGCCTTACTGTTCGTAAGTCGGGGCCGCCACCACTGAGCCACCAGGGGGTCTAAAATGGCCGCTTTATCAGAATCGTAATATGAATCACGTTAAAAATTTAAAATTCTTAAAATGGACTTAAACCTCATAAACATAAAGTCCTTTTTTAAGAATTTTAAATTTTTGACGTGATTCATACTAAGATTCTGCGTGGATTCTGCTAGAGCGGCCATTTTAGACCCGCAGTACGTACCTACTTTTATTTCAGATTTTCAGTTATCTACATTAGTGGTATAGAAAGAGTAGTAAGTAACCCAGATTTTTTTAGGGTTCCGTACCCAAAGGGTAAAAACGGAACCCTATTACTAAGACTTCGCTGTCTGTCCGTCTGTCTGTCCGTCTGTCTGTCACCAGGCTGTATCTCATGAACCGTGACAGCTAGACAGTTGAAATTTTCACAGATGATGTATTACGGTTGCCGCTATAACAACAAATACTAAATATAGTCAATGGTACGGAACCCTTCGTGTGCGAGTCCGACTCGCACTTGGCCGGTTTTTTTCAACAAAGCCTAGATTTTGAGTTAATCTAACATTTGAGATAAAAACATTGTAGACAGATTTCCTAAAAACGCATTACTATTCTGCACATATACTAACGATTGCACAAAGTAACTAACAAAAATAAAGCAAACAATGAACATGATAACTACTAAAAAGGTAAACACCAAACACTATTAACACACGCATAGGTAAACACTATTCACACACGCTTACGCGCGGCTACGCAACGGGCCGGGGAGTGTGAAACAGAGACAACAATATTTCAACGTGTTTTTGCCTTCGCTTCGAATTGCAGTTGCGAGCGGATGGCGCCGCACTCTTAAGAACGAACAAGTTAGCGGAACGAACTAGTTGGTGGGCGGGGTTAAAATGCATGCTATTTCATCCGACATCACGAGCGAAAGGGATAGACGCTGTAAAGAGCAGAAGGAAGCTACTGCGCGTACACATACACACTCCTAACGCTGAGTGACGCATACATGCGCAATTTCATTGAAGACGGGACGACATTGTAGCGGCGGCGCGCGGCGCGGGTGCAATTGTGTAGTATCATCGTTGGCACGTGCTGGCGTATATGCGATTTATGTTTGAAGGACAACATAAACTCAAACTAATAGGTGTTGGAATTTACAACATAGGACAATCACTCAGTGAAACGTAATTATTATGCACCCAATTTAGTTGTTATTATGAAAGGACAAGCTCCTACATACATCCTATAATATTCCTAATAGGTAGACCCGCGACTTTGCGAGACGTGGCAATGAGTTCGCTTGCGAAAATGTAGGTAGGTAGTAATGTAGGTAGATATTGTTATTTAGTTTAAAAAATAATTTCATTGATATGACTTTATTTCTATACTTGTTTTTATAGGTTGTGCAACTATGTTACTACTTATGTTAAATACCTAGGTATTTACTTAGCCTAGCTAGTTACCTATAATTAAACCACAGGCGACTCCTGATTAGTACAGCCAGAGTCAGGATAATTGCTTTTTCGACAGCGTGACTTTGATGTGACTGTGAGTCTTGTTGTTGATTCATCAAATAAAAAATTATGTTATTTTGTAAATTGTATATTGGCTGTTTATTTATTTACAATAGCGGTCTGTAATATTGTCTTATTATACATTTATCAACAATAGGCATTGTGCCGCTGACGTAGTATTGTAGTAAACTAGCGTAATGGATGTTGTTAAAATATGGAGCCAGTACCTATTTATTGTGTGGGTCAAGTAGAGATTTTTTAAATATAAAAAATATTTCGTTGCTATGGCTTCGTTATAGCTGTTGGATGATTCTCTGAAAATATTTCGTGTATGAATAGGTTGACCTTCTATCCAGACAAAGAGTAAAGTAGGTACCTAAGTAACCATTTTTATCTTTGAAATTTTATTTAAAAATATGACGTAGACGTACCTACCTTTTTTTTTTTTCGGATGGGAAATCATCAAATAACTCCTCCCGCTCTGGGCGGAGCAGGAGGGAGTGTCAGACTTTTACTGACTAAAACCCATCCATGTTCCTTCATCGCCCTTTGTGTTCCGGGGCCACGGTATCTCTTTCGAACAGTCCCGCAACCCCGGCAGGCATCGGTCCTTACGGACCCCTTCCCTTTTGCTGACTCTCTTTGAGGCGCGCGTGGAACACGAACGCGCCGTCGACACGGCCTGTCGTCATGAGACGGACGGACGGCGGGCTAGCCCATAGCCCACCGTCCACAGGCCCGCGCCCACGGCGGCCGGGACGTTGAGAGGTTCTCTCCCTCTCACGTTCCGCCACCTCCTTCTCTAGCATTACTGCTTCGCAGAAGGAGGTGACGGCGTCCCATTCCGTCTCGCTCCGGACCATGGCTTGCACCAGGGCCGGACGCGAGAGGTCGCCGCCGCCGATCGCCGCTTCGAGGACAACGTAGGTACCTACCTTATTTGCAGTATTAATCCTTATCCAAATAAGTATGTCCATTATCTTGACAATTGAATTTAGATTAAAATTGTCTTTTACAGCTTAACATTTGATTGAATAGTTTAGAAATTATCACAGAATTAAAAAAAAGAAAAACACAAAAAGGTGAAAAATAACTTTTGCTTCAGAAGCCGGTGACAAAAACACCAAATCAATCAAAGTGTTTTTTATGTTTGTGTTTTTTTTTAAGTCTGTTTTATTTTTTGCAAAAAATATTTTTACTTAGGTATTTATTTTTCCATTTTTAGTCGTTCCCAAACAAGCGGAGCTCGTGGCTAAATAATAACAGCCGCTCAGGTCGATCGTTAGGTTAAGCCGTGCTTGCCTAGGTTGGTCTGCGGATGGGTGACCACCCATTACATACCGAGTTTCCTCCGTGCCTCGGAAAGCACGTTATGCCGTTGGTCGGGCTGTCATTTGTAGATCTTTGACAGTCGTTAGGTAGTCAGAGGCCCTAAAAGTCTGACTGCCAGTCTTACCAAGGGGTATCGTATTACACGTTACTAACTGGGTTGTGGTGGTCAGATAGGCAGATACTCCATGTATACTGGTATTCAGCTGCATCCGGTAAAACTGGAAGCCGACCCCAACATAGTTGGGAAAAGGCTGATGGTGGTAGTCGTTCCCAAACAAGTCGCCATAAATATTTATTATACCTACATTATTAACAATACATGTTATGGTAACAGGCTTATCCACTATAAATGAAACATAACATTTATTTATCTACTTACAACGGTTGTATTTAAACCAATTACTGTAACTAAAACTAGAACTAAGAGATAACATTAAAATATACAAAATAACAAAGTAAAGGTTCACACATTCATAAATTGCTCTCACAATACATCTGACATGCCAAAAAAATCTCTGTCCATCCATCCGCAAACATAGGTAGGTACCTAACTTTCGAAATCTGGGGGTATTGTACAAATCTGCGTACTCCCTCAAAGCATACAGGCGTGATGTTACGTCATAAACAATAAAAATCCAAGCGACAATGACTACAGATTTCCGTCTATTTTTTTAAGAGTTCTATTGTATATCTCCGAAGATCAGCATCAGATCTTGGCCAAATTTAAATGGGACAAAAAAGAAATAAAAAAATAATTTTGAGAATCAGTCCACAAATGGGGGAGAAATCTGCTAACATTCATAATAAATAAAATCGAATTCAAACGCCACCCGTAAATCACTATCAAATCGGAATCCAAAGTCCAATGCCAGGGTCAGTAAAATTTGAAACAAATTCAAAATAATAAACACAAACTATCAATAAAGAAATATCGGTATCCAAAATTCAAGCCAGAGTTCAATGTTATAAAATAGTATACTCGTAATACGACAGCATGACGTGCCGGGCGGCAGCTAACCAAGTGAGCATGTGTGCACCCACAGACACTGCGCACACTCACGCGCTGCGTGCTTCCCCTCTTCCCCACTGACAGGGGTGGCAACTTGTAGCGAAATGCAATATGATTTACAACGAAAACGGGCGCGCGAAATTCTTTATGCAGACCTTTGGGAGTACGGGTATCATGAAAAATCTATTGGATGTATCTGTTCAAAATAAAAATATTTTAACTTTTGAATAAATTATCTATTCTTGTATGGTTTTAGTTTTTCCATTTTCATACTACTTAGGTCATTTATTTACGCCCAAAAATGAGTTAAAATTAGTGTTGAAATATGAAAGATTCGACGCTCATAACTTCCAAACCAATATTTTTTTTCCAATTCTGCTTCCATACAGGGCTAGATAATGAAAAGACCAGTTGATACAATTTTTAATTTTGAACCTACACCGTCAAACAAACGAGTAATCACCAGACTACGTTTGTATGGAAGAATGACTGACTTGTGCAACCTTAAGTAGTAGACATTGGACACATATTTTTTACAATGTTGTGGGTAAAAGGAAAAAGTAGTGTACTATTACATAAAGTCAATAGAAATTACACATTGAACTATTTATATGAAGGTACTTGTAATGTTTCGGAAATACAAACTAGTTATCCTAATTAGTTTATACTTAGTAAATAATGACAATTCGTAGATGTAAATTACTTAAAATTGGTGTGGTGGGTTAAATTTAAAACCTAGAGAAATCTTTAAGATGTGGTGCTTTATGGTTTTTTTGTATGAAGTAAAGGACTGTTTCTCTTTTATATCATTAGGTAATTTATTATACAACTCTGCTCCTTCATATAATATATTTTTTCTTCCGTAATTCGTTCGAGGTGGTCCTAAGCAAATGTTGTTTTTTCGTCTAGTACTACGTTTCTGTGTTTGGCCTTTTTTACACGCTTTATATTAGCTTCACTTGTATGTTTGTTTGTGTGTTTGTATGTTTGTAACCGACTTCTTAGGGCGCGATTTTGACCCACTTTAGACGGCCAGATTTCATTCAAATTTTGCGCACCCGTTAAAGACCGATGACAATTCAGGTTTTTTCAGAATTCAACCCCTTTCTTTTTTTTTTTTTTCGGATGGGAAATCATCAAATAACTCCTCCCGCTCTGGGCGGAGCAGGAGGGAGTGTCAGACTTTTACTGACTAAAACCCATCCATGTTCCTTCATCGCCCTTTGTGTTCCGGGGCCGCGGTATCTCTTTCGAACTGTCCCGCAACCCCGGCAGGCATCGGTCCTTACGGACCCCTTCCTTTTTGCTGACTCTCTTTGAGGCGCGCGTGGAACACGAACGCGCCGTCGACACGGACTGTCGTCATGAGACGGACGGACGGCGAGCTAGCCCATAGCCCACCGTCTTCAGGCCCGCGCCTACGGTGGCCGGGGGCCACGTGGTGGTGGCCTCCGGCCACACCTCCCGAAAACACCGTGTCCAGTGAGGACCTGCGTCAGGCGGAAGGTGAGGACGCCGTGGCGTCTCTCAACTCTCAAGCCACTCCTCAAAGAGGGGACTAATCGCCACAGCGTGCCCAAGAATTCAACCCCTTAAGGGGGGAAATGGGGTGACAAGTCTGAAAATCAACATTTGAAATGTCTAAAAATCAATATGGGTGTCAATTCCGAGATTATCAGGGGTGCTGATTACGAATATGGCATTTATTTTGAGATCCAGAAGATTTAGATGATTTAGATAAGATGGCGGATTCGACTTCTATACAGGGTTATTGTTGATTTATTGTGATGATTGTGATAGTGATGGTGATAGTGATAGTGATGGTGATTGTGACAGTGATTGTGATTATGATAGTGATGACAATTGTGATAAAGATGGTGATTGTGATGATTATGAAATTTGGCTCATAGATAGTTTTTTACCTGGATTAACATGTAGGATACTATTTATCTCTCTAATATGAATAAATATGATCCCGTGGGACAGTTACCAAACTTCACGCGGGCGAAGCAGCGGGCAATAGCTAGTATTATTGATATAACGGTAACCGTGATTTACAAAAATGCTTCTTATACATCAAAACAAAATTTTCAGGACAGAAAACTCATTTTTTTATTTTGCGGAATAACATTTAGTAATTAGCGTAGCCTAGGATCTACAGTCGATAAAGTCATCAACTTTAAATAAGATAAACCTTTCGGAGAGGGAACCTGAGAAACAGCTACCTTGTATAAAGAAGGCAGCAGGCGCCCGATTTCCCCACTTCCCAGATAAGTTACTGACTTAATAAATTATTTTTTAAATAACAGTTTTAAAAGTAAAAAAACACGCTTTTATAAATAAACCAAACTAAAAAGTAAAAAATAAATAATAGTTTAAAAAAAACTTAAAAACACGCTTTATATATGTTAATGAGAAAAAAATGTTTTATTTAAAAAAAGCGTGGGGTGCTTTTTAAGATATTATCGAAATGATAATCTTTCTTCTAATATCTGTCAATGAAATATTTATAACTATTGACACCATGCACCCCACGCTTTTTTTTAAATAAAACATTTTTTATCTGCAGTACTTTCCATCACGAAAATGTTTTACGGGATTTTTATGCCAAGTCAAATTTCCATTAGGTAAGTGCTCCATTTATGTTCACATAAGTAACTCCACAAAAAGTTACATCAAAATAATTGAATAGCAAGTTTCTGTTTACCCTTCTCTAAACTGCAGGGTAAGGTTAGAGTAGGATAAACTAAACAAAAACTAAGCTTGGCTGGGCTTCATTGGCCTCATCATGAAATGAACAATTTGAATTTTTATTCGCGGGCATTGAGCTATTATAGTAATAATAGCTCAATGTTCGCGCGTTATTTTTGTTCAAAATCATCAAAATTAATAGGCTAAGAAAAACTGATCGATTACATCCGATTCCATCATTCCCATAATTGAGGGTTAAGAGATTGGTTTAGGGTTTACCTACAAAATATACCTAGGTAAGATTAAGAATAAACAAATAAAATAAAATAATAGGTACTTAAGTACTTACTTTAGTAGGTAAGTACTTATGTAAGTACCTAGTGATTTGCATAAAAATGTACGGGTAAATATAAATAAAGCAAATATTTACCCCGGAGGTAATAGTAGGTACTTACATCGTACATATCGAGCCTTATGAGGTATTTCACTTTTTTATCTTACTGTCAAGTTAAAATTATTTAGACCCTAACGCAAAGACCCCTAAACTCATATTTGCATAACCGTCAAAATTATATCAGGAAATAAATAGTATCGCAAACGACAAAAGTTTCAAATAGTAGAACAATCAGAATTATCGTAACCAACTTATCGTAAATAACGCTTGTCACTTACGATCACAGACGGGGGGTGCTTACGATAAAACTATAGTTATAACTGTTATAAGATCTGATTTTATGCATTTTATTTATTTGCAGGAAATAGGTACCTACTTTAATCTAATTGTTTGACTGCATATTTAAATAAATGAAGTAATATTTAATTTAGATTTTTTATTTTATATAATATTGAAATCCTGAACAATTTTTGAAAAACAAGATGTAATTACGACAAAGTACTCATTATTTAACTCTTTCTGCAATGATTTAATTGATTATACGTAGATCCTAACGTGTTTTGCACATAATACAAAAACCGGACATGTCTGATTAACCAGTAAAAAATAAACAGTAAAATACCTCTCCTGTAAAATTGTATGTTTGTCGCTTACGATGTTCTTCCATAACAGGCTCGAATATCATAATGATTTCAAAACAGTAGCACATAATAAACATTATTATGTACCTATTACGAGTTTACGACCCGGAAATATTGTTGGTAACTATCGGTAGCAAGTGACTACGTGACTAGTGACCAATTTAGGACATGAAATGCAATAACCATGGAGGAGGCATGATCAGACACCATATACAGGCCCCTCAGGCAGGATCCACAATTAATTTGAAAACTTATGTAAGTACCTATACGTTATGCAAGTTTGGAAACAGATGTTTGATTTACTCATAAACCTAACACTTTCGTAGCACTTTCGAAGAATCTAAGCAAACACGACAGCATAATAGCCAAGTTGCGGGTAGCCCACCGCCAACGTGAGCCTGTTGTGTGTGTAGAACGTTGTAAGAGAGCGGGCCTAAAGCAAAATCTTCAATCTTTAATTAGATTTTTAGAGTAGTAAATCATGTTCCAATTGGAAAAAAAGTATATGTCAGGAAACTTCATTATGAATGTGATTTTTTTTGACATTGGCGAAAAACATAATAGGATAAAATTTTCTCGATAGAAAACCATCACAAAATTACCTCTAATTTTCAACATTTTTGGTTTTTATTCTATTTTGGTGCATGTTACTGAACCATAAACTTGCACTCATGTATAACCTATAGCTGACATTTGGCATTTTTTCAAAATATTTTCTATTTTAAGAGATAACAGACTCAAAGCATTTGGCGCTTACTACATTTTTATTCCGCGCAATACGCAGTCTTCCGTCCCGCGTGACGCGAGCTTGAGACATCAGTTTGTTTCACCGATCACTCGCCGATCAGTTGCCCTCGCTCTGTTGAGACGGGTAGTCTATGTCACTTTGCTCCGCGCCAATTCGCCATTAATAATATCATTGAATCAATTATTTTTTTTGTGTAACATGGGTAACAAGAAAAATACAATTGAAAAGCGATAACTAAAACAGTTGAAGACTCAAATGATGGCTGATTGCCGAAGTCGAATGTACTATGTATTTTTTACGTGCATAAGCTCATAGTAAACGCAAAATAAACGGATGATTGATTTATGTGCATTGTTTTTGTCCGAAATTATTTTAAATATATACAACCCGTCCGAATTAACCGGTAGGTAGGTAGGTAGTAGGTAGGTAGGTAGGTAGGTAGTAGGTAGGTAGTAGGTAGGTAGTAGGTAGGTAGTAGGTAGGTAGTAGGTAGGTAGTAGGTAGGTAGTAGGTAGGTAGTAGGTAGGTAGTAGGTAGGTAGTAGGTAGGTAGTAGGTAGGTAGTAGGTAGGTAGTAGGTAGGTAGTAGGTAGGTAGTAGGTAGGTAGTAGGTAGGTAGTAGGTAGGTAGTAGGTAGGTAGTAGGTAGGTAGTAGGTAGGTAGTAGGTAGGTAGTAGGTAGGTAGTAGGTAGGTAGTAGGTAGGTAGTAGGTAGGTAGTAGGTAGGTAGTAGGTAGGTAGTAGGTAGGTAGTAGGTAGGTAGTAGGTAGGTAGTAGGTAGGTAGTAGGTAGGTAGTAGGTAGGTAGTAGGTAGGTAGTAGGTAGGTAGTAGGTAGGTAGTAGGTAGGTAGTAGGTAGGTAGTAGGTAGGTAGTAGGTAGGTAGTAGGTAGGTAGTAGGTAGGTAGTAGGTAGGTAGTAGGTAGGTAGTAGGTAGGTAGTAGGTAGGTAGTAGGTAGGTAGTAGGTAGGTAGTAGGTAGGTAGTAGGTAGGTAGTAGGTAGGTAGTAGGTAGGTAGTAGGTAGGTAGTAGGTAGGTAGTAGGTAGGTAGTAGGTAGGTAGTAGGTAGGTAGTAGGTAGGTAGTAGGTAGGTAGTAGGTAGGTAATAGGTAGGTAGGTAGTAGGTAGGTGGTAGGTAGTAGGTAGGTAGTAGGTATCAAGAAACTTACGCGAAAGACACTTGCGCGACTGGACTTTTGCGCGACTTAATGGCCACTGAGGTTCACTCTGTAAACATTCACGCCTGTTATTTATACTTGAAGTTGGTTTTTTGGTTTTTCTGTCGTGGGTGACATTTTCATGGTTTCGGAGTCGTTGATAACGAAAATGAGGTCAAAATGAAAATCCAAGATGGCGGCGAGCAAAATTTTAGGTTTTTCAAACATGGGTGTCGTTTTCATGGTTTTCATGGTTGCTTATTACGAAAATGTGGTCAAAATAAAAATCCAAGATGGCGCTGATGAAATTTTTAGGTTTTTCCATCATGGGTGTCGTTTTCATGGTTTACGTGGTCACTGATAACGAAAATGAGGTCAAAATGAAAATCCAAGATGGCGCCGAGGAAAATTTTAGATTTTCCGTCATGGGTGTCTTTTTCATGGTTTACGTGGTCACTGATAACGAAAATGAGGTCAAAATGAAATTTCAAGATGGTGCCTAAGAAATTCTTATTCTTAGTGTATGTCATCAAATTTATTTTTGTTATCAATTTTATAAAATTTTCGATTTTATCTTTTGTGCTTTTTATTATTATTGCCTTTTTGTTCTTTTTATTAACGGGCACAGTATTTTATAAATATTTATTCTACCAATGTTATTAATTTTACACATTCTATAATTTTTGTTATTGTGTGTTGATGTATCAATTTAAAACAATTTTCATCAATGTTTTTATCAATTAGGTATATATCATGTATAGGTATCATTAATACAATCTTATGCATTTTTAAATATTAGCGTAGTTATCAATATATTATCTTTTTTTTTTTTTTAATTTCATCAATTTTTATTCGTTACCTATTCAATTTTACCAATGTCATAAATTTTATACATTCTATTATTTTTACTTTTATTATTGATTGTTATTGTACGGTATGTCCTCAATTTTATTATGGTTATCAATTTTATACATTTCTCGAATGTGTCATGTTTGGTGTTTATGAATGCCTTTTTGCTCTTATTAATGGTCACAGTATTTATAAATTTTATAAGTTATTGAAAAATCGAATGCTATTTATTTTATTATTTCATCATTTTACTTTTTGTTATCGTTTTTAATGTATTTATAATATAACATTTTATTTTTAGTTGGTATTTGTGCAAAAATTGTAGACATTAATATGTGTTTGTTTATGTTGTCGAGCGTATGGCACTCGTGGGCTGCAGAAAAATTTTCATCGGAGCCATCTTGGATATCCATTTAGACCTCATTTTCGTAATCAGCGTCCTCGAAAACCATGAAAACGACACCAATGATGGAATAACCAAAAATTTTCCTCGGCACCATCTTGGATTTTCATTTAGATCTCATTTTCGTTATCAGTGACCACGTAAACCATGAAAACGACACCCATGATGGAATAACCAAAAATTTTCCTCGGCGCCATCTTGGTTTTTCATTTTGACCTCATTTTCGTAATCAGCAACCACGAAAACCATGAAAACGACACCAAGACGGAAATACAAAAAAAAACCACCTTCAAGTATAAATAAATAAATAAATATTGCTGGACATTACACACAGCGCCATCTAGTGCCACACTAAGCAACGAGGCTTGTGTCGTGGACACCAGATAGTTGATATACTACATAGATACTTTTTGTTTGTAAATACATACATATTATACATACATATAAACATCCATGACTCGGAAACAAATGTCCATGCTCATCACTCAAACATATGCTCCGACCGGGATTCGAACCCGGGACTCTAAGAACGTAAGGCAGCCTCACTACCGCTGCGCCAATCGGGTCGTCAAAATAACAGGCGTGATGATAAAACGAAATGGAGAAAAAAATTAAGATGAAATGGAGTACTCAAAAGTCAAAACTTTTATTTCACGACATACAAACAACATAGGAATGTATTGTATAGAAGGTGTTAAAAAATGAACACAAAAAAAAAAAAAGAAAAAAAAGTGGCTTTATTTAACTGTGTTGCTTGCATATACTACGCCCTACCCACTACACTACGCAAGCTTGGTCCCGCGCTTCGCGCGTCGTCGTGGCGCCGCGGCCGCCCGTGTTTGTTATCGGCACTAATTCGGGTGTAGCGAGACGCGCGGGGGAAATCAGAATTTATCCTGGCGTTAGGCCCGCTCTTAAAGTCAATACATAAGGAATGCTATGACAGATGCCTTCCGGTCCGGAGCGTCTTGACTCTTGATTCAATCGCGGGTTGCAATTGTAAGTTGCTCGTTCGGCCTGTCGCGGTGCTCGGGGCGAACTTTCACAGGTAAGTATAGTGTCATAAATATTCGCTGCATGACGTCACACCGGTATGTGTGCTACCTTATGACAATATTTTGTATGTTTGGTAGGTATTACGACATACGTATAACCAGCACACACGTACCTACTGTGGTCTGTGACGTACACCTCTCTCATACGTAAAAAGAAACCGATAGGCATACTATGATTTTTTTTTTGCAGGAGCAGTGACTCAGTGAGTGATGTACTTATGTAGGTACTTAAGCTTTTTTAATTCTTTTTTTTTAACTTGGTTTCAGTAACGTACTTACCAAGACTGTTATTATAGATCTTATTGTTTGACTGATTTCCAACGTAGGTAGGTACAGTTTTCGAGGAAGTGTATTGAAAATTATCAAATTGACTTGGGCTCAACCCATGTTTCATCTCCGGTAACAATCCGCTCCAAAATCTGTGCAGGTTCGTCTCCACACAACTCCAAAAATTGTTTGTTGGTGTTCAATTTTCTCCATAGTTTCAGTTTTCTTTTCTTCCAGATTGACTTGTTTAGCAGGCGAGTGTTCGTAAACGAATGATGCAATAGGGCTGAAACTAAATTTATATATTAGCTAGCTGACCCGCGCAACTTCGTCTGCGTCACATGAGAGAGAGAGAGAGGGTTAGAGAGAGTGTGAGTCAACCTTAAAAGATAGACATTATTATGGCTATCGCGGATTTTATGTTGAACTTTTTAAGAGGAACAATTCCCTAATGGGTGAAGTCCAAAATATTGACGCAAATGACACAATAGTGACACAAAATGTTGTGCGATAGTGACGCAAAAGTCGCACAGAAATTTACACTACAGTAACACAATAGTGGCACAAAATGGTAGCAAAAAACTATAAAGTTGAGATTACATTAGGAGTTTCATATAGTTTATAAATGTAGAAAAGCAGACATCAATATCTAACATTTTTGGCAAAATTAAGTACACTCAGACGAAATTAAAACAAAATTATAATCTTGAGCAAGTTATATTATGTCTCCAAAATTTAAAGTAGGTAAATAGGTACCTACTAGGTTAACATAAAAAAACACCAAAAAAATTAGGTTTTCCTTTGATAAAGTTTCAAAGTTTTTCCTTCGTTCTTCTTTCTGTTCTTTTGTCAAAACAGCTGTCTTGGTCTTGAACAATTGTTTTGTCGTTTACATTTTTTTTTTTGTAAAGCTTCAAATTTTTCAGGATTATATTTTTTTATCGTTCAGTATATCTTTTGAACTTTTCTGCCGAAGTAAGTGGCATCTGAAAGTTAAAAAGAAAAAGGTCTTATTTCATGCCTATTAGTCGGCTTGTGACGACCAAAACAGTATAAATTTGCCACTATAGGCAAAGTTTGATAATGTAAAAATGTTCTTAACTTTGTAGAGCTATGTATCCTGCTTATGCGTATGAAGTTTCATTAAAATCGATCCAGTCCTTTCGAAAATTAAGGACTTGAAAGTTTGTATGAAATGCCGTAAGTCGTAAACGCTCTTAATCTTAAAACGTAAATTGCACACCATGTGTGCTGACATCTATATATTGTCTGCGGGTCTAAAATGGCCGCTATAGCAGATCCTACGCAGAATCTTAGCATGAATCACGTTAAAAAAATTAAATTCTTAAAATGGACTTTATGCAAATAACAATAAAGTCCATTTTAACAATTTTAAATTTTTAACGTGATTCACAAAACGATTCTGCTAAAGCGGCCATTTTAGACCCCCTGCTATTGGGCGTGCGATGGGCATATTCTTAATAAAAACTATCCCAATACTCAACCACTCATCAAATGCTAAACAACTATAGTACTAAGTGTATCCCAACCTTAATACGGTAGCACAATTGTGGTGACACAGAAATTGTTCAACTGGTGTTACAAAAGTAATACAAAAGTGTCACAATTGTGAGGTAGCACAGTCAATAAGTATTGATTCCTCAAAAACTACACTGTGAATCGTATTGAAATGAACATTACACAAAAGCCCATGTTTTTTGTTACCTAGAGCACTATTAAATTATAATTAAAACACTAGACTTACCGTAAAAAACGTCGAAAAACCTGCCGAAAAATTTCTGACCACGCTAAATCACTTTGAGTTTGACATTGGAAATTATTCCATTTGGCCGTTAGGCTTTAGCTGTCATAGACAATTACGCGCAGTGTTGCCAGTCCTTCAAAACGAAATCCAACCTTGTTTCAAGTCTATAGAAACAACCAATGAAAACGGTTGCACAAAATAAGTAGCACAATTGTGTAAAATCGCACATAAATAAAAAGAACTGTAAATAAGCATAATATTGCGGTTAGTTCATTACAGTATATGTGAAAAGGGTTGCCGATTATACGCTATTGCTGTAGAATTCAACATTCAGCCTCTATGTTACATAGAACTTGTTCAGAAATATCCTCAAAGTTCACCCTCCAAAATTATTAAGCCGTTTTGTACATAATTTGGTCGGGTTAGTGGAGAAATTATTTAATTTACTCTGGTATCGAGTATTATTCTATAACTTTGAGTATTTGGCATGCTGGACAAATAACCATCTAATTTAGTATTAATTGTCGTAAAATTCTATCAGACATAGTTTTCAAGAAAAATAGTTGGGAAGTTTTTGATTGGGCAAATGCGTCAAAATTTTGGTCTTTACCCTAATACATGATTGTTGCGTAACTTTAACCGTTTATGCAGCGCTCGCAACGGAAGTTCTCAAAAGAAATAAATTTTCCCCGTTTTTGCAACTTTTATCATTGATACTTCGCTCCTATTAGTTAAAAAAAAAACGTTATGTAGTTAGTTTCAAAGCAGCGTCATGTAGACTAATCTATAGTAATTAAGTACCATAAGCTATAATAACTTTTTTACCATTGCCACTCGAAAAAGAGCATTTTATTCATCAATAACAGTGAATAAAACTCTCTTTTACTCACTGTAGATAACAGTGAATAAAACGCTCTTTTACTCACTGAGTGAATAAAAACAGTGAAACAACAAAACAGGTTAAAACAGTGTTTGAATAAAAACATTTTGAATTTGGAACAATAACACGCGCTGACAAGAAAATAGCACTAAATTTCAAAAATTGCTTTGAGAGTTTACCAAGGGCTTTACATTCTTTACGACGCACGGAGGAAACTCGGTAATAAATTAGTGGTCACCCATCCACCGACCGACCTTGATAAGCGTTGCTTAACCTTGAAAATCGACCCGACTGGCTGTTATTATTAACCCATGAGAAAAATAATACCATACTTCTATTTATTTTCTCGCAGTCAATGGTAAAAAGTAGAGTACACAACACGTGAATAAAAAATTTATCTCGGTACTTGTATCCCTCGCTCCACTCAGGATTCTAATCTAGAATCCCTCGCTACGCTCGTGATTCTACTCTAGAATCCTTCGCTGCTCTCGGGATCCAACTTCGTACCTCGAACTAAATTCCCTTTTTATTCACTTGTTGTATAATCTACTATTTCACATCTCATGCTCTAAAGTTCGCCTTTGTGTCGTGCGTAGGCGACATAAAGTCGCTTTTTATGCTCTAGCTAGAGCATAAAGTAAAATCTTCGTCAAAGACCAAGGCAATCCGTCCAACAACCACACGAACAACTTCAACTTCATAGAATAACCTCTTTATTTTAATTCGTCTGTCTGCCCATATGTCTGTCTATCCGTATGCCCGTCTGTCTGTTTATCTCTCTGTCCGTCTGTCTGTCCATCTGTCTGTCTGTTCGTCCGTCTGTACGTTTTTCTGTCTGTTCGTCTGTCTGTACATCTGTCTGTCCGTCTGTTTGTTCGACTGTCTGTCCGTCTATGCGTCCGTCTTTCTGTTCGACTATCTGTCCGTCTATGCGCCCGTCTGTCTGTCTGTCCGTCTGCCTGTCCATCTGTCTGTCCGTCTGACTAAATTGACTATTTCTCTCGCCCTCAAAATTAAAAGTACAGTGTAGCACACGGCGCTAAAATCCCATTATAACTTGGTACCTATTTACTACCTCGTATATAATGGGTCATTTTAGCCCCTCGTATTACAATGTACCTACTATTATTATAAAGCTGGTCAGTCGATTTAAAAGTTATCTGGTGAGCACATTTTTAGTCATTAGTACCATTCGAGTACAATAGATGTCGCTGCATGTTACATTTGATGATTAGTTCTTCTTGAACACTTTAAATTCGTACCTATATCTTATGATAGAATTAACCGATTACGATGAAACAAAAACTAAATAATACCTCAAGATATGCACAATTTTTAAGTATAAAAGTTATCTGTATTGGTTTCGTATATTTTACGTGATGCTTGATCATCGAAACAGACAAACAGATAAACAGACAAAAATTCCGAAAATGCTGGAAATGAGTTCTGTTGGTTATCCTTTCACACCCTGGCAATTTTTTTTTTAATATTTTCGATGTACTAAAACGATATTTCTACAGATTTATTATTTGTATGGATAGAATAGATGATGAGTACCCAATTAGTATGACACTAAGCGAGCGCCCCTATCCCCCACTCCATCCTCTCCATTCCACGAACTTTTGGACCTCCCCTCGTACCTATTTAATAACTTTGCCCAATTTGACTTATGTGTCATTCATTATTCATAATGTTCTCATTAGTTTCATTTCACGCGAGAGCTTTGATGACAAAAGGTGTCGCTCACGTCCTTGTGCAGAATACCTACCCCAGTAACACGGCAGACATGTTTACTACTTAGGTTATAGGTAGGTACTATAATAACCTGAGGTATTAAATAACATAGGTGTATCTGCCATAGCAAGTGAATGTTGTAGGCCTTGTATTCCATGTAAGTACCCACGCGCTACACAAGCGCATCGCGCGCATCAATTTCATATTTAGAGGTTCAGGCTATCATCAACAATCTGCCGGCTCCACACGCTTGGCAAACAATGGCAAACAACAAACACAAACATGTGGATGGGTGTTTGTTTGTGTTTGCCTGCTTTTGTTTGTGTTCTCCTGCGTTCAGCGTCGGTGTCGGTTTTTCTTCACAAATCAAAGGATGTCCGGCAAACAGTTTGCGATGTATCCAGACGCTTGGTAGCAATCAGTACGGCGCGCGAGCTTGCACGCGGCGGAAGTTTCTTATTTGTTTGCAGCAGTTTTTCGCGCGCAAAGCGGCGTACTTATGAAATTATTATATTTATATATATTTTTATTTCTTTCTTATGAAGATTTCTATGTATTTTGAGCATCCACCATCGTCTGCGTTTTGTTCTTTTTCTTTTAACTTGATTTTGCTTGAATTTAAAATAAAAATAGGACAACCCGAAAGTTATAAAATAAATAAATAAATAAAATAATTTATTTCAGGTCCGAAACAAAAATACAAACACATATAATTAAAATTGTAGAATTACATTCAGATTACATTCCAGACATTATTTAAAAACAAAAATAGAAAGATACAAATACATAAATAATAGAAATGTCCTCGTCCGTACTCATGACCGGATCCGACACGGCCATCTTGCTTGCACACGTCCTCGTGTGATGGTAACCCTGCAAACAAAAAGTCCACAACAGAAATTTGTTCCACTCGGTCACTCCTGACCAAACTCATAACATCACATCTGTAATCCCCAAAGGGTTTAACAGAGGTGTACCTAATAGTACACTCACAGTTCGCTAGTTATGCCCAAGTCCCATGTAATAGGGGCGAGCCTATTGCCATCAATCGGCGCAAATCCAGACACCGTGGCTGTTACTGAGAAATTTCTGATGGAAAAACTCAATAACACTTTGCCCGACCTGGGAATCAAACCCAGGACCTCATACTCAGCAGTCACGCTTGCCTTTACTAGACCAACGAGGCAGTTGGTTAAATCAAACACGGTTAATTGGGAATAATCAAAAATAGGTCCACTCTTGGGCCATGTACCATAGTCGTTCGAATCAACCTTTAAAACTCTATTGCAACAAAAACTACGAACCTTACAGAAACCATGTGAAGTTCAACATAGTCTAAATCAATTTAAAATTCAACAACATTGACATAATGATTCACTTCTACTTTGGTGGCCCAGTTGCACCATGCAACTAACAGATCATTGTCTGTTCAACAAAAAAACAAATAGACTCTCAAGTCTCAGATCTATCCAGACCAATAGCCAAAAGGCCCAAGTCACGTCCATGTGACTACTAGGTATAGTCTCTTACAAGACCCAGGGGCCCAATTCTGTAAAATTACCAACTTGTCAATAGTCTGTCGGTAGTGTGTAAGTAGTGTCTCAATAGGCTAATCCTTGACATTTGGTATTCTACAAATTATCTATGGTCATTGACTTACCACTGCACTGTAGTGCCATTGAAACGCCATAGAATACTATTGCAATAATTGGTATTCTGCTCCACTATAATGTGTCAATGTCATCATGATGGCCAAAGTTACGGTAGTCTATAAATATTTTAAGTGTATTTGAAAGTTGTGTCTATCCTGTTTGAAAAGTGTTTTGGCCATCGAACCGCCATTTTGAAGCCATCGAACAACGAAAACACTGAAAAATATTGAACCGCCACACTATCGACACACTACTGAGACACCACTGAAACGCCATTGAAGTTTTTGCAGAATACTAAATTTGCAACAGTGGCAACATAATGTCTGTAGTGTGTCGATATAGTGTCAATGGCGTGTTGCTTAACACAAAGTTACAGAATTCGGCCCCTGGTCCGACCACACCACTGACCACAAGCCGCTCATCACGCCCTGAACAACAACGGAACGTACGCAGTTGCGACTGCGTCTTGTGGATGCAGATTGACCAAAGAGCCAACAAGCGCAATCATAATTGTCTGTCGAGGTTCCTTCGCCCTCAGAAACATCGTCTATTACATCTAACTCTGTTGGAACTTCACAGGTTGGCATCTTTCTTAGCTTACCCTGTGCATATTCGAAGGCACCCTTATAATTCAAAGCTTTACTTGTATAACTATACTTACAGGTAAATCCCGCGACAAGCTTTAATCTATACTAATATTATAAAGAGGTAACAGTTGTTTGTAAGTTTGTATGTAGGGGGTAATCTCCGGAAGTAATGAACCAATTACAATGAACAAAAAAATTGTTTCACTGGTAGAAAGCTACATTATTCGTGAGTGCTATAGGCTATATTTTATTCCCGTACCTACTCCCACGGGAACGGGAACTATGCGGGTGAAACCGCGGGATGTCAGCTATATCATATAAATTGTGTAATATGACGTTACAAGTTGATAGTAAAAGTTTTAAAGGAAAAGTTTATTTTATTCTTTTTAGCGCATTTGAAGGCTTGTTTTAAAAAAAATATATAATTCAATTTACTTTTTAGTATTTATGATTCGGCATTTACTACGGCGTAGTTCGTAGCGCATTGCGGCGTTTTTCCGTAGCCCGTAGTAATTCTTAGTACCTACGCACACAATGTGATGTTTTGTGCTCACATTATCTAAAGAAAAGAGAAAGAAAGAAAAAGTATTGATTAACTTCATCAAGACCAAAGTAGGTAGGTACTCATCAAGGCGAATCAAACGAGCCCAATCTCAATGTGGTTACATCTTTTTATTACGGAGATCCTATGGTTACCTGCCAGCTTCATTAACAAGCCCTGGTTACCCCTGGTGGCTAGATGGCGCTGTGTGTAATGTCCAGCAATATTTATTATTATTATTTTATTATTTATTTATGCCCAAAGTACTCTTCAAGACGAATCAAACGACCCCATATACGATGCGGTTACGTCATTTTATTACGTAGATCCTATGGCCACCTTCCAGCTTCATCATCAGACCCTGGATATCATCTAAAGACAAAGTACTCGTCAAGACGAATCAATCGAGTCCAAACTCAATGGGGTTGCGTCATCTCGTTAGATAGTTCCTATGGCCACCTTCCAACTCCATCATCAGACCCTAAATACCATCTAGAGACAAAGTACTAGTCAAGACGAATTATACGAGCTCATACTCGACGTGGTTACGTCGTTTTATTATGGAGTTCCTATGGCCACC
Organism: Xestia xanthographa; assembly: GCA_905147715.2. Classification (NCBI taxonomy): domain Eukaryota; kingdom Metazoa; phylum Arthropoda; class Insecta; order Lepidoptera; family Noctuidae; genus Xestia; species Xestia xanthographa. The sequence goes on along the minus strand of LR990655.1, from coordinate 17,875,376 downwards.
ATCCAGCTTCATCATCAAACCCAGTTTACCATTTGATACCAAAGTACTCTTCAAGACGAATCAAACGAGCCCAAACTCTATGGGATTATGTCGTTTTATTACAGACTTCCTTTGGCTACCTTCCTGCTCCATCATCAGACCCTAGATACCATCTAGAGACAAAGTACTCGTAAAGACGAATCAAACGAGCTCAAACTCGATGGGGTTATGTTGTTTTATTACAGATTTTCTTTGGCCACCTTCCAGTTTCATCATCAGACCCTGGATACCATCTAAAGACAAAGTATTCGTCGATACGAATCAAACGAGTCCAAATTCGATGGGGTAGCGTCGCTTCGTTAGAGAGTTTCTGAGGCCTATGGCCACGTTCCAGCTCCATCATCTGATCAGATGTCATCATATATTGTCACGCGATGTGCATAAGCGTGCAAAATTTCAGGTCAATCAGTAACCGGGAAGTGGATCAAATTTAACTTGCAAGATTTGATTTCAGACAGACAAACATCGGGAATTCGGGACAGGTGAAACTAAATAAAAGCTTGTAAAAAAACCGGCCAAGAGCGTGTCGGGCCACGCTCAGTGTAGGGTTCCGTAGTTTCCCGTCCGTCACAATAAGTGTTCCCACTTATGAGTTTAAAGGTGGGTATCCATTATGTAAAAGAACGGAACGTCACCGTCCAAGTAACATCAGCTCCGTTATTTAAAATCTTTCATAAATCAATAAACAATATTTAAGTGATAAAACATAGTGAATTAGTGAAAGGACACTCCTATGCATATGTTACAATGTTATTAGAGAAAAAGACTTACCACAAGTGAAGTTATAAAGAATATAAGAAACTGTGAACATTTTCAAAACCCAGCGAACTTTTGTGACAAAAATTGTGCATGTGTGTAAATATAAACTATTACTGCATGATTTTGACCTCACTTATGGAAAAAAAACAGTGAGTGGAAACACAAATGTAAATATAATAATTTAAATTTGAACCGTTCGAAACGTACGTTCCTCACATTTGTTCCCAACGAGTAACACCCTCAAATGTCACACTGTTACTCGATGGGAATGTTTTTAAGAAAAAATTCCCAACCAGTCACACTGTTACTCGATGGGAACTTTTTATTACTAATTTCCCAACCAGTCACACTGTTACTCGATGGGAACTTCTTATTAGTAATTTCCCAACCAGTCACAATATTACAGTAGTTAATGAAAAGAAGAATTAAATCGGTTTTTACTTTAAAAACATTTATTCGTCATATTGCTGGTGATTCTCCTTTGAACGTTTTATTCTTAAATAATTAAATAAAATTACAATACCTAAATACATACATAGACTCACGCCTGTATCCCCGAAGGGGTAGGCAGAGGTGTAATATTACACCCACATCTCGCCATCTATATTTAAGTCCCACGTAATAAGGGGGGGGGGAGGTACCTAAATACAATCAGCTTTATATAATATATCAGAGTAAATCATCACATTTTACAACAATTATCAGTTCTAATTTCTAATGTTAATTTGAACTTTAAACAATTTTCCAAATACATATAATTAGCCATAAGTATGTTGTGACAATTAAAATTATGTATAGCAAAATAAAGTTATGATAAGCCGAAGCTAAATAAAGTTATAATGGCGGTTATTTTCCATGCACATTTAATGTAAAAATACTTTTGCATCCCTCTTCCCGCGGCCCCGGCGGCGGCGGCCACGTGTCGTAAGTGGGGGAGAGGGACGCAAAATGAATTAGTCAGAGCAGTGCAACGAAGCAAAGTGCACGTTGTCGACAATGTCAGAGCCCACCGCATCTAGTTCGTCCGGTCAAGTGCCATTAAATTTAATTAAAAGGAATGGTGGGACAATTTTGCTACGAAGTGGACATCAATTTTATGCTAGACGAAAGCATAGTAGCGGATTAATAGTGTGGGCGTGCACAAAACGAAACATTTGCAAAGGAATCTTGAGAATAAAAGTAAGTACCTATATAATAAAGTTTACTGATAAACCTATGGTTTGTTTGTTAATCAATACGTTTATTTGTGAATGAATGCTTTGCATTATTTTCATAAAACTATAGATTTGTTTTATTTCAAGCTACTTAAAGTCCTAAATACTTATTCGTTTTCATTTCTTCCAAGCATACGCTATTATTAAAAGCGGCTTAAAACATTTTTTCTTAAGGCTTTTAAAATTGCTTAAAACTTGTTTCAAAATGTATTATTAATAAAGCCGAGTTTACACTATAAGACAACATTAGGCGCGCGACAAGTGACGTTCAACATGTATGCTAAGTAGTAGTAGATGCGTCATACACAAACGCGGCATAAACACTTAATCGATTTATTTTGAACTGTTATAAACACGTGTTTTAAAACAACTTGTTTTAATCATACGCAGGGTTAAACAATATAACGAATATTACTAATACGACAGCTTTGACTCCTGTTATTATTGTTGCTATTTTCTATTTATAGGATCAACGAATACTAGACGAGACTGCTCATAGCCATGCTCCAGACTTTGCGAAGAACGAAATTGATGAATCAATCCATAAATTAAAGACTGAATTGTACAAACCGGACTTTCCTAACATTCCACAAAAATACAATTCCATGATAGGCAACCTTAAAGATGCCGGTATAAATATTGTATCCAACATACCAAAATTTACTAGCGTTAAAAGTACACTGTATAGACAACGGAACAAAGAAGCTGGAGTAATTTCAAAGATGTTATTTAAAAACGCTCTTGAAGTCGAAGTGCCACCAAGATATAATAACTTTTTGTTAGCAGACTACTCAAATAAAACTAATAATACACGAATAATAGTATTTTCCTCGGTGGAAGCAAGGCAAATTACATGTGAATCAAAAGAATTTTATGGCGATGGCACATTCAGAAGCTGCCCTTCTCCATTCGTGCAATTGTATACAATTCATGTAGATACTGGTAGTACAATAAACCACATAAATATAACCCCTGTGATATATGCTTTAATGACCAACAAAACAATGCAGAGCTACTTAATTCTGTTTCAAATGATTAAGTCGCAGTTGCCGGATTGGAATCCAACAAAATTTAAACTTGATTATGAAAAGGCTGCAATGAATGCCATTATCAAAGTCTTTCCAACAGTCATAATAAAAGGTTGTTATTATCATTACAACAAAGCCATTTTTAAAAAAGGAAAAAGCCTGAATATGACCTCACGAACGTCACAAGATTTGAAGGAGGTGCGAATAATTGAACTTAGTGCGATTCTTCCATTATTGCCCGAAAACGAGATAATTAATGGATGGGTTTACATAATTGCTAGATACGGAGATAGTGAAGGTACAGGCACAAAAAAATTCATTAACTACATGGAAAAACAGTGGCTCCGTGAGGAATATTTAAAAGTGTGGTGCGTTTTTGGTGACGCCCATCGCACAACAAATGCACTCGAATCTTGGCATAATAAACTAAATAAGACCATTGGAACAAAACACCCGAATATTATGCATTTCTTGCACACAATTGAAGAAGATTCTTCTCAGAATACTGTCAGAAATGTTCTGAAACAACAAGGCAAACCGTCAAAAAGAAAACGGGGTAAGAAATCTATATCAAGAGACGAGTTTATTCAGGAAGTGCAGCTGGAATTAACACAAGGTCTTATTTCAGTTGGCCATGCTTTGGAGATTTTACGACACTAGAATTAAGAACTGATACTTATTGTAAAATGTGGTGATTTACTGTGATACATACATATAGGTACAAACATAAGGTTGATTATATTTAGAAAATTGTTCTTTAAAGTTCAAATTAACATTAGAATTAATAACTGTTAATTGTTGTAAAATGTGATGATTTACTGTGATCCATGCATATAGGTACAAACATAAGGTTGATTATATTTAGAAAATTGTTCTTTAAAGTTCAAATTAACATTAGAATTAATAACTGTTAATTGTTGTAAAATGTGATGATTTACTGTGATACATGCATATAGGTACAAACATAAGGCTGATTATATTTAGAAAATTCTTCTTTAAAGGTTCAAATTAATATTAGAAATAAGGACTGTTAATTATTGTAAAATGTGATGATTTACTCTGTTATATTATATAAGGCCGATTGTGTTTAGATATTGTTACTATGACTAAAACATTAAAATGAGAATTACTAGCAATATGACGAATGTTAACGTTTAACGTCCGTAATTAAGTAACTGTATTTACCAATGTTGTTATTTTGTTGATTTTAATAAAAATTTAAAAAACCGATTTAATTCTTATTTTCATTAAGTTCTGTAACAGTGTGTTCCCATCGAGTAACAGTGTGACTGGTTGGGATTTTTTTCTGAAGAAATTCCCATCGAGTAACAGTGTGACTGGTAGTGTGACCGGTTGGGAATTTTTTCAGAAAAAAATCCCATCGAGTAACAGTGTGACATTTGAGGGTGTTACTCGTTGGGAACAAATGGTTCCTCCATTATACAAAGAGTTGAACTTTGGACCTGCCCGACACTTGACTTAAAAGTTTTATCAGATCAAGAGGTATCTGGTCACCAAATTCAACACTTATTGATACGTTCATATGGCTTGTTGACATAACAGGCGACTGCTGACCGTCCCCGATCTGTTTGGTACAAGTTCAAACCCCGTAACTTGTGATTCTTTTTGTGAATGTTAAGTTGATTAATATTCTCTATCTACAATATAAATGACAAGTAACGAAGGACGAGACAAACACAATAACTAAACTTAAAGTTCTTATAGACCTACATACCAACAGAGGGCGCTACCATAGCTTCTAATAAAATGGACTCCGACGGCAATAACGTAACATACCGCAAACCCTATAGAACGAGCTCACTAACCAACATAGCTAACCTATCACAGATATGTTATACACCTACAAAACCACCGAAAAAAGTGTGCCGCGGGGGAGAGCCAGCTCACATACACGCAGTGACGCAGAATAAAGGAAAAACAGGCCAATTGACACGTTTTCGAGTCTTCACGATTGCGCGCTCATAACATATCTGTTTAATTTCAAATATCATTGGATAGTAACGAGAAAACTTTATTCGACACAACAATGATGAGCCTACCAGACAGTTTTAACGATAATAGTGGAGTCATAAGTGAGCTTACTGAACAAAACAATACACCTAAGAATCAATTTTATTATTGAGCGCACAACAAGAAATAGAAAATTTAAACAGTGAAAACTTTGTTCTCAAATCCGAATTGCAAAATATGATAAAAACTATTAACGCATACAAAAAAATATGCTCAACGCCTGAGAAAAAAAGTATTGCAACGACACGCAAAAATACACTGCACGAACTAAACTCACCAAGTTCCCGGAATCAGGAATGCGAATCGCAACGCAATTTTAACAAAGAAACTCAGACTACCAACAGCCGTACACAGACGCCAAATAAAGTAAAAGAGATATCTGCGCAACGCAACAAACATAAAGAGACACAAACTACCAATAGCCGGACTCACATGCCAAATAAAGTCAAAGAGGTATCTAGTAATAATCTGCTCCTTATGGAGCAGATTTCAATAGTAGTACCGAAGCCTACACGAAAGAATAAACTGTGTATTCTGAGTTGTAACACAATAAAGGGATCCTCATCAATAGTTGAAGAAGTTTTCTACGACTACTTTGACTACTGTCACTACGTAATGCCCAACAGCACCACAAAACGACTCGTTAGTAATATCGAACAAAAAGTCAAAGGCTTCACCATGAACGATTATTGCTTACTGTTCATTGGAGGAAATGATATAAAAGAGGAGAGCAACTATCTAAATTTAATAAAGACAATAAATCAATCTCTCCGTAAAGTCTCATACACCAACATAATTATCTGTCTCCCAACATATATAACAGGAGCACCGATATACAACTTTAAAGTTGACATGTTCAACAACATGCTTTATCTAGATATACAACATCATGAGTACGCATACATCTACGACAGCAATCGTAACTTATCACAAGAGATGTTCTCCTACTCTACAGGCAAAATAAATAAATACGGAATGAGAAATATATATGACAATATTATGAGTAACATACTAGTCGACTTACACCTATTTGGTCAGAACAACGTACAGAATAATTGCAACATACAAGACACTTCTTCCGATAACAACGAGCAAAACGCAAGCCCCAACGAAAACTCAAACTTTTTTCGTCTATAATAACATATTATATGTTCTACACCAAAATATCGCCGGACTCCTAAACAAAAGTGACAGTCTAAGTATCTGTTTGGAAGAGCTGCGAAATAAGAAAAAATCTATCGATGTTGTATGTATTACGGAACATTTTATGACGCCTGAGCAAGAAGAATGATTAAATATACCTAACTATAACATAGCTATAAGTTTCTCAAGAGAATGTAAAAGAGGTGGTGCATGTGTGTTAACAAAAATTGGACATCACTATAAAGTAGTAAATTTAAACAAGTATTGTGTAAAAAAATTGATTGAATGTTGCGCAATTGAATTAACCGAACATAGTATTATTATTGTGTGTATTTATAGGGTCCCAAATTCCGACATAAATACTTTCTATGACAAATTGGAAAATATTCTCCATCTAGTATGTTTTCAACGTAATAAAAAAATTATCGTTTGTGGGGACTTTAACATAAATACATTAAAAAGAAATAAACAGACCCTAGATTTTGAATATATGCTTTTAAACTATAATTTAAAATTGCAATTCTCTCAACCCACTAGAATAAGCAGTGGGACATGTTTGGATAACTTCGCGCACAATATCAGAGGTTGCAAGGGGGAAATTATTGAATTTGGACTGTCAGACCACACCACACAGGTTCTAAGATGCCCGGTTAAAAAAACATGTGCTATTAAGTCATGGCGCATTAGACGGAGGAACTATTGCCAAGAATATTTGGATACATTTAAAAATTGTATAAAAAGTCTCTCATTCTCAGACATTTACAAAACTTCGGACGCTAATGAGGCTTATGGCTATTTTTTGGAACTATTTCAATGCTTTTATGATCTCTGTTTTCCTTACGAAACTATAACTAAGTCGCTAACTAAAAAATCCAAGTGGATCTCAAAGGGTATAAAAGAATGCAGCAAAAGGAAACGTGTGCTTCTGTGGCAATATAGAACCAAGCCCACTCTTAAAAACAAAACTACGTTCAAAACATATTCTCGTAGACTTAAAAAAAATTATATCTTTAACCCAAAAATCCCAAAATAATTATTTTATCAAAACATCACAAAATAAATCTAAAGCGACATGGACCGTAATTAACAATAATAAAGCCTACTTTCCTAAAGAACCTATAACTGCAATAAAAACTGACACAAAGATCGTTACGAATCCTACTGAAATAGCAAACTCCTTCAACGAATATTTTATTAACCAAGTATCTAATTCAAATCATAGCTTAGCACAAGAAATTCTCACTCATCTAAACAGTTTGAACTCATTATTTATGGAACCAACTTTGCCGCATGACATTATAAATCATATTAGGTCTCTGAGAGATACAAACAGTGTAGGTAGTGATGGAATATGCACAAAAGTCATAAAAACAGTATCTCAATACATAGCCCCACCTCTTAGTTATATATTCAATTTATGTATTGAGAATGGTATCTTTCCGGAGAATCTCAAAACCTCCATAGTTACCCCACTTTATAAAAAAGGAGACAAATGTCTAATGAAAAATTATAGACCTGTTGCGTTAATACCTATATTTGCAAAAATATTTGAAAAAGTCATTTATAAAGCACTTTACACTTACCTAGAGAAATCAAACATTTTACTTGATGAACAGAAAGGATTTCGCAAGAACAGGACAATTAACATGGCTATCCATGATCTGATACGCCCTATCTTATCAAGTGTGGATAAAAGAAATGCCGTGTGTGCTATATATATGGACCTAACGAAGGCTTTTGACTACGTAGATTATAAAATACTATTAAATAAATTAGAGAAATATGGTATAAGAGTCAACATTTTAAATCTTATTGAATCTTACTTGCACAACAGAAAACAGATTTTAGAGATAACACGTATTTGCCCACGCACTGGTTACGAACGAAGATACAGGTCTAGTAGTAGGATTATTAAATATGGAGTCCCACAAGGCAGTGTGTTGGGACCTCCACTATTCTTGACTTATATAAATGATCTGCCTAGAGAAATAAAGCATCCGATGGTATTGTTTGCTGATGACAGCACGGTAGTAATAAAATGTGACGATCCTAATACATACGAAGCAGAGATAAATTTGACATTGAATAAAATAATTACGTGGCTAAATAATAATAATCTTGTAATAAATCTAAGTGACATGAAGACATGTGACATCTACCAACCCGCACTGGGCCCGTGTGGTGGATTATAGCCCATTCCCTCTCATAGAGAGGAGGCCTGTGTCCCAGCAGTGGGAACATTAATAGGCTGATGAAGAAGATGAAGAATAAATCTAGAGAAGACGAAAATAATGCACTTTTACCAAAGGATTTCTAATATTAACCTTGACATTAACTACTTGGGGACTAAACTAGAGTCGGCAACTATGACTAGGTTCCTTGGTGTTATTATAGATAATAACTTGTCCTGGAAACCTCAAACGGAAGACATTTGTAAAAAAGTCAATAAATTTGCATATGCACTCCATAAATTGGCTAAAATAGTTAGCCTAGAATCTCTTTTAATGGCTTACCATGGCTATGTTGCATCCACACTAAGATATGGGATAATATATTGGGGCAATTCAGTAAATAAGGAGTATGTCTTCAAAGCTCAAAAAAGATGCATCAGAGCTATGTGTGGATTACAAAGTACCGACAGCTGTCAACCTCTATTTAAAAGCCTGAAAATCTTAACCTTGCCTTGCCTGTATATTTATGAGGTAAATATATTTGTTAAAACAAACATGAATCTATATGAAATCGCTTTTAAAAGTAAATATAGGAAACTACGCGATAGAAATAAGTTAGAGCTTAAATTACCATATGCAGGTACGGCTTTAATGAGGAAAAGCTTTTTTTGTATGGCCCAAAGAATATTTAACAAGTTACCTTGCTCAATAAAAAATCTAAATTTGGTCAATTTCAAGCGTAAATTACGTACTATATTAATACAGAAATGTTACTATTGTCTAAACGACTACTTTGATGACAGCTCTTTGACATAATGATATTTGTATACTTGTAACATGACAATAAAAGCATGACGACTCAACAGTTCTAGACAATATCAATTTTAAACATGTTTCGTAACAGTAACATAATGCCATCATGACTATTTTTAATTATTGACATTATCGTATTTAATTGAATATTGACATTGCCTGACATTATCTATGCATTTTATTAAAATTGATATTGATTCTGCTAATTTAAACTTTTACTTCTTTATAATATTATTACCTATAGATTAATTTACTATTTAATTGGCAAAATTTGTACGCCAAATGGCAAAACATGGAGAAACTTTAATATGTAGGTATTGTACCATCCTGCACACTGTTGTTACCTGTGTTTACAAATAAAGACTATTGATTGATTGATTGATTGATTGAAAAATGCTTGCATATACGAATATACTACAAACTTCGTCCAGAAATTATTTTGTACAACTTTTTGTCTTTTTTGTACAAAAACTGTTGTTTCCATCAAGTTCAAAATAATTTTCCTAGAAAGTCCTTTTAAAGTTCTACTTTTCAGATTTTTTTCATATTTTCTAAACTTATGGTTCAAAAGTTAGAGGGGGGGGACACATTGTTTTTTACTTTTGGAGCGATTATTTCCGAAATTATTGACATTATCAAAAAATTATTTTATTAATTCCCTATTCATTTTTAAATACCTTTCCAACAATATATGACACGTTAGGGTTGAAATTAAAAAAAAAAATCACTTCCCACTTTACATATAGGGGGGCTACCCTAATAAAACATTTTTTTCCCATTTTTATTTTACCACTTTGTCGGCGTGATTGATATACATATTGGTGCCAAATTTCAGCTTTCTAGTGCTAACGGTCACAGAGATTAAGCGAGGACGGACAGACATGGCGAAAGTATAAGGGTTCCTAGTTGACTACGGAACCCTAAAAAGACACTGGCGCGAGTCGGTCCTCTGTGCAGTGTGCACGGAATGCAAATCCGTTCTTTTTCACTTTTTCGTGTTTGTTGAAGTCGGTTTAATTTTCTGTAGAAAAGTTTTTTTCAGAAGCATGGAACGAAGTCTCTGAGATATAATAGTTCTCACAATCTTGAAAAAACGAAAAGGTCAAAATGGATAGGTACCTCACGGTTTGCGATTTTATTCTCAATCTTTCAAAAATACATTTTTACCTTCCTTTCGTTTTTTCAAGATTTTGAGTTAACTATTAGTCGCACAGACTTCGTTCTAGGCACGAAAGGCAATTATGTACCACGACTTTTTATTGATGACTTGTCTCATAGGACCAGCGATTTGCCAATATTTTGCTTCGGACGGGAGCAAAACTTAATCTTTGAAGGGCCATATCTTGGTCCCTACAAGATTGATAGTATAGTAGTAGTATATAGTATAGTAGTAGTATAGGGAACGTGCAGGAACTATAGGTGGCAGCACTAATCGACAAAAGAGACACTATGCGGACAGAAAAGGAAACTTATCACTTCTCATCGTGCTTTCAATTTACTTAGACAAGATTGTCTCTTCAATAAATATTATTTTTTAATATGCTAAAAGGTATAAAATATGAGTTCCGGTTTTTCAATAACGATCGTCAGCGTAATATAAATGTTTAATAATATGAATTTTATTCCTTTCGTTTACTTTCTGCTGAAAATTGTGGTGTATGAAGACATGGTGGCTGGCATAACTAAGATAGCTTTCATATTTTCAACACATGTTATAATGGAAGGGAATCCTTTATCAGCGAGAACAGTATCTCAAGGCTCTATTAAATCAATTAGTTCACAATCATTTGATGAAGCAATCAATAAAATGCAGTCCGTAGCATTTAGATACAAAACTTAAAAAACCAAAGGAGTGCAGCCAACTAAAAACATTATTGTGGGTATAACCATGTTTATATTCTGAGTACATGTGGAGTCTTTGATTAACTGTTGAGGGATATTCGGTGTGAACTTTAGTGCGGTCTAGTAGAACACGTGTATGGTGAAGTATAAATGATTCTGGTATGTTTGCATGGACGGTTGATTTTGAGGGCCTTTTCAATGCAGAGTGTAACAAAAACAAGTTGTTTTCAAATATTTTTCTTTACTGCGTTTATCCATTTTTTGCGTTTTTCACCAAAACATGGTATGATAGTAGTATTCTTTGGAAAGTAATAGAATTTTACGCTAATTGATTTATTTTCATTTTTGTGAATGTATTGGTACCTACATCCAGAAATGCAACAATGCGTTATGATTAGTTAATTAATTTTCACTATAAAATTAATTCTGTTTACTTGTTAGAAAAGTCTATGTCAAGCATTAATAGAGCACAAGATTCGGATTGGCGACGCCAGTTGGCAGCAACGTCGTTGTGCACGTTCCTGTAAAGTGGGAAGTGATTTTTTTTTTTTTTCAACCCTAACGTGTGATATATTGTTGGAAAGGTATTTAAAAATGAATAGGGGTTTCCTGAAATCATTTTTTGATAATGTCAATAATTTCGGAAATAATCGCTCCAAAAGTAAAAAACAATGTGTCTAGGCCCTCTAACTTTTGAACCATAAGTTTAGAAAATATGAAAAAAATCTGAAAAGTAGAACTTTATAAGGACTTTCTAGGAAAATAATTTTGAACTTGATGGAAACAACAGTTTTTGCACAAAAAAGACAAAAAGTTGTCTAAGTCCGATTTCTGTTTCTTTTTGTCTGATTCTTTAAACTCATAAGTGGGAACACTTATTGTGACGGACGGGAAACTACGGAACCCTACACTGAGCGTGGCCCGACACGCTCTTGGCCACTCTTGGCCTTGCGTTTTTTGCAAAAAAGAATGACCACAGATAATCAATAACCATCATGTTTAGGGTTACCATATCCTACAGAGCACACTGTATGTCCATAACCGTAATTAAGCAATAAAATAATATTTTTTTATAACAATTTGGGCCTGCTCTTGACCTCGATCACGCCTGATGGAAAGCGATGGAAGAGATCTATGGATCTATCTATCTACTATCTTATCTATCTATATCTATAATCCTGCAAAGTAATGCTGTTTTGACATTGTAGTTTTTGTTGTTTTACATCTTATACTAGTTTTAATTCCTTGGAGGGCTCGTGGCAAAATAATAACAGCTGCTTGGGTCGATCTTTAGGTTAAGCCGTGCTTGCCAAGGTTGGTCTGTGGATGGGTGACTACTCATTACATACCGGGTTTCCTCCGTGCCTCGAAAGCATGTTATGCATTTGGTCCCGGCTGTTATTTGTAGATCTTTGACAGTCGTTATAGGTAGTCAGTGGCCCAAAAATGTCAGACTTTTTGGGCCACTGACTACCTATAACGACTGTCTTCGACCAGTCTTACCTAAAGGTATCGTGTTACTAAGGGTATCGTAGTATCCATTACTAACTGGGGTGTGGAGGTCAGATAGGCAGTCGCTTCATGTAAAATACCTACTGGTATTCAGCTGCATCCGGTTAGACTGGAAGTCGACCCCAACATAGTTGGGAAAAGGCTAGGCAGATGATGATAATAATAACAGCTGCTTGGGTCGATCTTTAGGTTAAGCCGTGCTTGCCAAGGTTGGTCTGTGGATGGGTGACTACTCATTACATACCGGGTTTCCTCCGTGCCTCGAAAGCATGTTATGCATTTGGTCCCGGCTGTTATTTGTAGATCTTTGACAGTCGTTATAGGTAGTCAGTGGCCCAAAAATGTCAGACTTTTTGGGCCACTGACTACCTATAACGACTGTCTTCGACCAGTCTTACCTAAAGGTATCGTGTTACTAAGGGTATCGTAGTATCCATTACTAACTGGGGTGTGGAGGTCAGATAGGCAGTCGCTCCATGTAAAATACCTACTGGTATTCAGCTGCATCCGGTTAGACTGGAAGTCGACCCCAACATAGTTGGGAAAAGGCTAGGCAGATGATGAGTAGTTTTAATTCCAGGTGCAAAAAATACATAATACTGCGATTGAGTGTAATAAAAGCTCCAAGGTATTTACAAGAGATCTGGCTATTGGGCAGAGCCAGATCACGAAACTGAAGACCGACGAGGGCAGTATCTTATTCGCCAAACCGGAGCTTCTGAGGGAAATCATGAGTTTCTATGGGTAGTTGTACATGTAAACCAGTAAATACATTGTAGATCTAGCAAACAACCCAAGAGCTAGGCTGGCCCGACACTATACCGAAGAGGTACCGGATGTCAGTCTGTACGAGATTAAGATGGCTCTGAAACAGCTTAAAAACAACAAGGCACCGGGTGATGACAGAATCACGGCCGAACTCCTGAAGGCGGGTGGAAAACCGATACTTATGGCCCTTCAGAAGCTGTTTAATTCCGTCATACTCGAGGAGAAAACGCCACAAGCATGGTACAGGGTTATGGTGGTGATTCTTCAAGAAGGGCGACGATGCCTGGCTGAAGAATTATAGGCTTATCTCATTTCTAATCCATATCTACAAGATGTTTCCAAGAGTCATCCCGAAACGTATCGCGCGCAGGTTTGACGATTGTCAGCCTCCCGCACAAGCCGGTTTCTGAAAAGGCTTTAGCACCGTGGACTACATACATACGCTGCGGCAGGTTATACAGAGTCGCCTCGCCTCGCGTCTATCTCTCTTTAGCGTTTGTGGACTACGAGAAAGCCTTCGATTTGATCAAGATTTGGGCTGTACTGCAGTCTCTCCAACGGTGCCAAATTGATTATCGGTACATCGAGGTGTTGAAGTGTTTTTATTCAAACGACACCATGTCAGTCCGACTTCAGGACCAAGCCCCGAAACCTATCCTGCAGCGAGATGTGAGACAGGGAGACGTCATATCTCCGAAACTATTCACCGCTGCACTGGAAGGTATCTTCAAGGTTCTGGACTGGAGAGGGCTAGGCATCAATGTCAAAGGCGAGTACATCGCTCACCTTCCATTTGCCGACGATATTATTATAGTAGTCATGGCTGAGACCATGGAGGACCTTGGTACAATGCTCGTTGACCACAGAAGACATTCCAAAAGAGTGGGTCTTAAAATGAACATGGACAAAACCAAGGTCATGTTGAATGACCATGTAACACTCACTCCTATCAAGATCGGAGACTCTACACTGGAAGCGGTAAATGATTATATGTACCTGGAACAAACGGTCCAGTTAGGCAGGTCTAACTTCGAGAAAGAGGTCAATCGTCGAATTCGATTCGGCTGGGCAGCGTTCGGGAAGTTGTGCGGTATATTCTCGTCCAACTTACCGCAGTGTCTCAAGACGAAAGTCTATGACCAGTGTGTGTTGCCAGTGATTACTTTGGGAACCGAAACGTGCTCGCTCACAATGGGGCTCATCAGAAGGCTTAGAGTCATCCAAAGGGCAATGGAGCGGGCTATTCTCGGAGTTTCAAAGAGAACCAAGGTTACCGACGTTGCCCGGAGAATTGCCAAACTTATGTGGCAGTGGGCAGGGCACATTGGTGCCGATTCCCTTGTTCACAAACTTAACTAAATTTAAGTTGAATGCATCTTTTTCTTTCTATTTCGTTATGAAAAGGACAGAAGGTAAATATTAGTTTAATCATGTCAAATTAGTCAGCACCTGACGTAATTTGATGTAATTTTAGTAGTCAAGTTTTTAATCGCGTCTAAAACTTGTATGGCGCTGATTAATTTGACAGAACATAACTAAAATTGATCTTCTGTCCTTTTCTTAATGAAAAAGAAAGAGAAAGATGCACTGAACTTAAATTTAGTTTAGTTTGTAAACAAGGGAATCGGCACCATTGCTTACAGATCGGATGGCCGATGGGGCCGAAAAGTTCTGGAGTGGTGACAGCGAACCGGAAGACGTTGCGTTGAAAGGCCTCCCACATGTGAATCGCACGGGACCGGTCAATATGGCTACACTTAGGGGAAGCCTATGTTCAGCAGTGGACGTCTTTCAGCTGAAATGTTGACTTCAACTATTGTTTACCATTATTTTCAAGCATGAATTAATTGTTACAATACCAGTCTAACGACTACCAATTGTCTTTTTCTACAAAACCTATTTTGGTGCATATCTTTTTTCTGCATGAGGGATTTTCTTTTTAGCTCTTCCCTAGTCGCTGGATAGATGGCGCTAGGAGTAAGTATGATAATGCAAGGAACGGAACCTAAAAAAACTGATTTTATTAACAGAGCGCGAGAAATGTAGGTTATATTCGGAAGACTTTTGCGCACTTAGGTCGGTTAACTAGCGTCGGAGTTATGGGAATCGCAAAATAAGTACTGGATTTACTTAGTATGAACCATAGACTTAGTAAATATAGACCAACAAAGCGTGCGAGGGAGAAGAACATCCCTTATGGAAATATAGCAAGATGAAAAAGGATCGCGAATCTAATATCACTGTGACCGGTTTTGAATGACAGGTCTGCACAAGTCGGCACGCGGGGAATCAAGTCCTTATTATTTTGGAATTTTAGCGTACATCGTGGTTTATTTTCAGTGAATACAGTTGTATTAAACAATGGTTACTTGTTCTGTGCGTGAATGTGGTGTTAATCATAGATATAAACCTGAAAATTGCACATTTCATAAGTAAATACTCAGGACGTAGTCACTGATAAGACGCGTTTATTTTTGGTTAAAATTTGCCTTTTTACCTGTATAAAATATAAAATAATACCAATGTTTTTGTTTACTTTCATATTTTGTATAGCTAAAAGTCCATTTGTTGATAATTTACATGATTTTGGTGAATAGATTTTTCATTAATCTATTTTACATGTACGCTAGGGATTGACTTAAATTTATCGATACTATCGATATTTTATCTTGAATGTTAACTATGAAAATAAATGCTAGCTTACGTTTACCGTCTGTTAACTGAACCATTTTATCTAGAAAAAGTTAATTAACTTTTAACAAATACATAAACTAATTGTTTTGTATAATTTGTACAACAAATTCCCTCTAGATACTATAATTCGAGGAAAATGGTTGAGATTCATTGGGCGCGTTGGTTGGAATCCAAAGACGTGATACAACTTTGTTTACAGATTGAAAATTTTATTCGTGAAAATAATAAAATCAGTCAAGGTATTTGGAAATCTACAATTTGCCAAGCTGTGCTTCTTATAATATATTAGAAGATAATTTCGGCTTATATTCGAGTTTGGAGAGCCATAATTTGGACCAAGATATTTTAGGTGGTCGTAGATATTTAATAATGGAACACATTATAGAAATTTACTTTGACATTCGCCTTAAACGTGAATGTAAACTTAATAATTTAGGAAAGGAAACTGTAAGGAACCAGTTAAATAAGATTTTTCTGTTTAAAGGTCAGTATTGAGCGATTTTTAATAAAATGTTGGCTGTTTTATTTTTTAATCTGTTTACACTTTTTTAACATAATGTAAAAATTATAATCTGGACAAAGGCAGTCTATGGAACATCTTCCTCCAAGGGTCGAACTTCAACCACTTATCGATAGTCCTCCAAAGTAAAAGGTACATCGCTAACTAACGCACACACTGACAAATCAAAATTGGTCACGCTTTATAGGGAACGTGCACAACGACGGTGGTGCCAACTGGCGTCACCAATCCGAATCATGTACCAAATTAATACTTGACATTGACATGTAAAACAAGTAAACAGAATTAATTTTATTATTGAAAATGATTATTCTAGCTAATCATAATCCATTGTTGCATTTCTGGATGTACCAATACATCCACAAAAATGAAAATTAATCAAATAGCGTAAAATAATAAAATTCTATTACTTTCCAAAGAATAGTACTCTCATACCATGTTTAAGTGAAAAACGCAAAAAATGGATAAATGCAGTAAGAAACATATTTGAAAACAATTTGTTTTTGTTACACTATGCATTGAAAAAGTTCAATGGCCTTCAAAATCAACCGTCCAAGCAAACATGCCAAGTACAATTTAAACTTCAGCGAACAAACACATTAGACTGCACTGAAGTTCACATCGAATATTCCTCAACAGTTACACAAAGAGTCCACATGTACTCAGATTATAAACATGGTTATACAATAAAGTTTTTAGTTGGCGGCACTCCTTGTGGTTTCATAAGTTTTGTATCTAAATGCTACGGAGGGCGTTCTAGTGATTGCTAATAACAAAATATGGGTGTGGATTAGACTGCACTGAAGTTCACACCGAATATTCCTCAACAGTTAAACAAAGAGTCCACATGTGTTCGGATTATAAACGTTGGTATACAAATAAGTTTTTACTTAGCCGCACTCCTTGTGGTTTCACAAGTTTTGTATCTAAATGCTACGGAGGGCGTTCCAGACTGCACTGAAGTTCACACCGAATATTCCCCAACAGTCTCCACATGAACTCAGATTATAAACATGGATATACAATAAAGTTTTTAGTTGGCTGCACTCCTTGAGGTTTCCTAAGTTTTGTATCTAAATGCTACGGAGGGCGTTATAGTGATTGCATAACAAATGATTGTGGATTGATTTGTTATAGCCTGGAGATACTGTTCTTGCTGATAAAGGATTCCCTTCCATTAAAACATGTGTTGAAAATAAGAAAGTTGTTATAGCCACCATTTTTTCATGAACCACAATTTTCATCAGAGAAAGTAAACGAAACATACAAAATTCATATTGGTCAACATTCATGTTACGCTGACGATCACTATTGATAGACCGAAACCCATGTTTTATACCTTATAACATAGTCAAAAATAATATTCTTCAAGAGATAATTATTTTGCGTGACAGCATAAGTTTCCTTTACTGTCCGCATAGTGTCTCTTTTGTCGTTTAGTGCTGCCACCTATAGTTCCTGCACGTTCCCTATCGAGCTGTCAGTTCGTCTATACGGCAGTATATACTAAGTCTATGGTATGAACTGAGTTTATTAAAAATAAATTACAAGGAGTCAGTAACTTCTCGTCTCCCGGTTCGGTCGGTCGGCATTCTTGCTCGCAAATAAAAGTGTCAGTCAACGAGAGCGTTTTTTTTTAAACTAAGTTTTTTTTTTAAAACCTCAAAAGGAAAACCTCTGAATGAGAGGCTTTCCTTTTGAGGTTTGCCTATAGTAACAACTTAAGTACGAACAAAATCCTATAAAATGGCTTATGCCATAACTCTGTTGGTCACTGAGCCCAATGAGAGGTTTTCTTTTTGAGGTATTAAAAAAAAATAGTTTCCAAGAACTCTATAGATGGCGTTGAACTTACTATGATAGTTGGTGCCAAAGCCAAAACGCTTCGAAAAAAAAACATTGTGTCACGTCACATACTCTCGTTGACTGACACTTTAATTTGCTTAACCTTTCGAATATAACCTAGTTTTCTCGCGCTTTGTTAAAATCAGTTTTTATAGGTTCTTCCTTGCATTATCATACTAACTCCTAGCGCCATCTATCTAGCGACTAGGGAAGACCTAAAAAGAAAATCCCTCATTTGACTCATGGTCCTTTTGGTTAACTTACACAACACCACAATCACCATCGCATATTAGTGTGGTTCTAATGTGAATTAAACTGATCGACTGCCTTGATTAAATCTACCTGCTTTTTTACTGATCGGATCATTTATTGTAGTCGTTTTTTTATCTGTAGTGTGTGCAAGACCATCTAATCACTGACGGTAGTAATAATGAGCTTCAATAAAACAAACCAATTTATTACTATTTTTCAATCTGTTGAAATATTTGTAATTTTAGTGTTAGAAATGTTAATAAAATCCAAATAATGTAAGTTGATCGGAATTTTTTAAAATAGATTTTAGAATTTCCATAGACTAAATCGATATTGCTAGTTACCGTTGCGTTGTCCGTAGTCGTCTGTCGTAGGCTGAATGTAGATACGACCTTTGTGCTTGAAAAATTAAAAACCTTTCCTATTGGACATTAATCACAGCTAGCGATGTTACGAGTCGAATTTTTTCCAACTCGGATAACTCGAGTTGACTCGGCCGCTAACTCGAATCGCAACTCGAGTTGACTCGACTCGCATCAACCGGATGGGATCCGCTTCGCGGCAGCAGCCAGCAGCCAAACGGATCGGCGAGTCGAGTCGAGTTCACCGTATATTCTTTAATCTTGGTTCGAGTCCACTCGCCGCCGGCGCTCGCCGCTGTGGGACGTGTGTGTTATTTGTTTTGTAATGTATACGTAGTACTATCGGGGTCTTTTCCGCCTGACCATTTTAATTTTTTTTTCGCTTAAATCATGCGGAGGCGCCGAGCCACGCCCCCTTAAAGTTTGGGCCTATTAGGAAAGCGTCAACTTTGGCGCGCAAAGTAACAATAACTCTCGTTTGGCGTGCGTCGTCAATATGCTCGGCCGATTCGGTATCTTTTCATTCATTTTTTCTACACAAAGTCAACGGGGCGGGGCTAGAGAGCGTTTTTATGTTGCGAGTGCAAGCAAAAATGAGCTTATGGGTGGTCAGGCGGGAGTGTCCTCGATAGTACCTACCATCACCAACACAGTCAACTGACTATTCGTGCACTTTTTATGCATTGTAATAAGGGCATTGTACTTAATAATGTATTCTGGTATTACATTTTCATAATTAAATGATAATTATGAAAATGTAATACCAGAATTTATTTTATGTTAAGTTTATAGCTAGAAAATAGAAATTTATAAAATTGCCCGAAGAGATTGGTGGGAGATTATTTGACGAAAAAAAAGGAAGACGTGATAGTTTTCATCCTAAATTATACTAGAGACAGAAAGATTAGGATTTTAGTAAACTTAATCTCGCGTAATTTTTATTCACAGTAATTTCAATCAAATAGGTAAGTATACCTATCATTGAAAAACCTGCAACGCAAGTAGTTGGTTAGAAACCATGCAATCCGTAAACAAAGATAATAAACTTAGTAAATACATCGGCGACCGGCGACGGAATACGAATCAAACAAAACAAAATGAATATTCGTCGAGTCGAGTCGAGTTAAGGTTAAGGTTTCGAGTTGGCGAATCAGGCGAACCGCTGACTCGCGTGCACTCGCATTCGTTCGTTATCCGTTCAACTTCACAGAGAGTTAGGTTAGGGTATGCGAGTTGATTCGAGTTGCGAATGAACCTGATCCGACTCAACTCGTTTAGACTCTGATTCGAGTTATTCGAATCAGACAACTCGACTCGCCCATCGCTAATCACAGCTTACTCCTCATTCTTTCTTTCCTTTTTATCTTGGGGAAAATGGCTGATAATAAATTATACGAGATTTTGGGGGTTTCTAGAAGTGCAAGTGAATCTGAAATTAAACGAGTAAGTATACTTCTTTAAGTTTCTCCAATGAACAGATCGCACATGTAATGTCATCTATTCGTTGCATGATTTCTGTCCATTGTTCTCTTGTTCGTCGTTTTGTTATATTATCCTTAATTTTTTTCATTACAGAGCTATCATAAATTAGCAAAAGAATTCCATCCTGACAAAAATCCTGCTGCAGGGGATAAATTTAAAGAAATTAGCTATGCCTATGAAGTATTGTCGGACACGAAGAAAAGGCAAATTTACGACAAGTACGGGTTGAAAGGTTTACAAGAAGGTGGCCAGGGTGGAGGATTCCCTCCTGATGATCTGTTTGGACACTTCTTTGGTGATATATTTGGCATGGGAGGCGGCGGCGGTGGCGGCAGCAGGGGTCGAGGACCCGCTCGTGGTGAAGATACCATGCATCCACTTAAGGTTTCGTTAGAAGACATGTACATGGGTAAAACTACTAAGTTACAACTAAGTAAAAATGTAATTTGCGGGCCTTGTAAAGGAATTGGTGGAAAGCCAGGAGCTGTGGCAACTTGCAAGGACTGTCATGGCCAGGGTATCAAAGTGTCTTATCAGCAGATTGCACCACATATGACTCGTCAGTTCCAGTCTCGCTGCCCAACCTGCCATGGTCAAGGTGAGACCATTAATGAAAAAGATAAATGCCCAAAATGCAAAGGTAAGAAAGTTTTAAATGAAACAAAAATCTTGGAGGTGCATATTGAAAAAGGAATGCGGGAAAACCAAAAGATTTTCTTCAGAGGAGAGGGTGATCAACAGCCTGACACTCAACCCGGAGATGTGATTATTGTGCTCCAACAGAAACCTCATGATATATTCCAGAGAAATGGTGATGATCTTGTGATTAAACATGAAATTACCTTAACTGAAGCATTGTGTGGATTTGAATTTGTTATAAAGCATTTAGATGGCAGGGATTTACTTGTTAGACACACTCCAGGAGAGGTGGTCAAGCCTGGAGATCTCAAAGGCATACAAGGTGAAGGAATGCCTCAATTTAAAAATCCATTTGAGAAAGGTAATCTTTATATAAAGTTTGATGTTGTTTTCCCTCAAAACAACTTTGCTACTGAAGAGCAGTTGAAACAGATAGAAACTGTGTTGCCACCCCGCCCAGCTTTTGTGATGCCTACTGGAGAAGATGTCGAGGAAGTTAATCTGATGGAGTACACAGCCAGTGAACGCGGTAGGGGCCGAGAGGAAGCCTATGCCAGTGATGATGAAGAACACATGCACACTGGGCCTGGTGTACAGTGTGCACACCAGTAGTTCAATTGTCCACTTTTATGGATTTTTACTCAAACCTCACACTATATAATTTTATCATAGGTTATTATGTAAATTAAACTAAGTAGGTATACACTATACTGTTATACTTAGTTCACAGAATGCTAGAATTATTTGACTTGCGTGCAGTGTATTGACTTTTTGGGAGTAATTGTATTCCTAAGCCTCTAGTTAAATTTGCAGAATTCAAGGAAGATGTAAGCTTGACTCACAATGCATGTTGTGAGCCCTATCTAATGTACTGTAAAGATGGTGCAGTTAATTTGTTATTAAAATTGGCTGTAGGCTTATGATATCTTTAAAACAAGTAGATTTTAGAAAGAAAAGTTCAGTTTCAAGTAATAACCTGCCTGTGATACCTCATAGGTCTAATTGCTATCATTTCTAGGTGGTGTTTAAATTGTATTGTTTGTTATTAAAAAAATGAGCTAGGTAATTTTTAGTTTCCGAGGCAGTTAGAGTTGAAGCTGCTCTGAACAACACTAGTTGGCTCAAACTTGGCACTAGAATAGTATTAATCCACATGGGTTATTGGATTCCATAATAATATGTATTATATAAAATGAAAAATAAAATTTAGTGATACCTTATGAATATATTTTAATTATAAACTACAAATCAATTTTTAATTAAAACGCTTGAAAGAAATGTATAGTTAAATAATAATCTTCATTTATTGTCCACCAAACATGACAATGCAGAAAAATAATGACATTTTCTTTTTTTTATGCTGATAACAGTAGGTATGTAATCAGTACTTGGAAATTAAGTTATGAAAATCATGTTTCAAGTTCATATAGTAAGTCAGTAGACTACTAAAAGAATATTAGATAGCACTTATTTTTTTCAAAATGAATTTAGTAGAGGATAACTTCTGTATCATGGAAATGTTGCTTATAGCAAAATAAAGTTCAACTTGTGAAGGTTTTGTAAAAGTTTTTATTTATAAATATATTTCGGTTTTACATAGAAAATATCTTGAACCATTTTTCGTTTTACCCATAACTATGTACCAAAACAATATTGTAGTGTATTTACAGCACTAGAACAATAAATCCAGTCCACTATGCATTACCTGAAAAAGAGATTGGTTTTACTTTTTAGAGCCTGAAACATTTTGTGTACAAGTAGTACCGAGGTTGAATAAGATAAAATACCAGCTACAGGTCGCGGCACGAAAGTCTAGGAGTCCGTTACCCCAGCCAGATGTTGTCGAAAATGGTCATTTCAATCTTATAGATAATTAGTTTTACGGCTTCTCTATTTGTTGCGCACATTTTTAAATTTGTTGCGCTTATAGTTTTTTTAATTATTTCACAAAAACATTTCCTGATGGGGTAACGTTACCCCAGCCAGACCTTTTTCTTTCTAATGGGAATATTTAAATAAATACTAGCTTTAAAATTAGTTGTCTAGTTGAAGTAAATGTTGTGCCTTATTTTTTATTTGTTCTTTCATCGGTTGCGAAGTTATTCGAGATTTTGCTGGGGTAACGTTTTTGGTTTTGCTAGATCTTTGGTTGGTAAATGGTTAAGCGGATTCTTATCATATTTTGTGGATGACTTCTTAGGAATCAGTTTAAATTAGTTCTGCAATAAAAAAACCAAAATAATGCATAGCTTAAAGGTTATTTCATTATATAGAAAAACACTTCAATTGGTCCCAGCAGTCTCAGTAAGAAGTCTAAATACTTACTTTAAACGTTATTTATAAGCTTGTAACTACCTTCAAATGTATGTGAAGTTTCATTATCTATCTATCATATCCTGTAAGTATTTAACAAGTTATGATGATATTCAGTTCTTCACGAGCACGGTCTTGATGCGCGCGGTGTTATTTGGCCACTAGATTGGATATATGAACTGATTGTTATGTCAATTATTAGTTTTTTAGTTCAGTTGTATATCAGTAAAATTTCAGCGTAGTACATTGGATAATTAATGAGATAATACGATTAAAGTCGTTAGGAAGTAAATGACCATGGTAACCCGACCAAGTTTAGGTGGTTACGAAAAAGCGGTTCCTTGTATTTTGCCGTCAAAGTTATGTCACCATCGTTTTGACTTATAACAAGATAATTCAAAAACGCATGCATGAACAGTTTTGAAACTTTGTATGGTTATTATTAGTGTCAAGACGGACAGAATACAGTTTTCAGCGAGCTTATACCTTGTCTCATTTAGGCGCTGCGATGTTTTTTCGAGTTTTCATAAAACCGCGATAACTTGGAAATTAGAAATATTTTCTTAAATCTAATTGGGGCAATATGGGGCACACATTAAGAGCTACTCGTGTATGTTTATTCTACAGGGGCACATACAATGGTTTCAGAGATATACGATTCTGCAAAACGTTACTCCAGCAGGAAACGCAATATCTCGAAAACCTGAAGGGGCACACATTTTATTTTTGGGGGCACATTGTGGCACTAACATAAGCTACAAGGCCATGCACAATGTTTCTCTCTCCGATCATTCGTTTAGAATTTTCCTGCTAGAAAAACGTTACCCCAGCAGGAATCGTTTTTTCCGTTTATTTCCAAAACGACAGGGGGCACACATTTTTTATGTGGGGGCACATTGACAGCAGTTAGGGCACTAATTAAACGTTCCACTCATATATCTCTAGGAGACACTTTCCTGCTGGGGTAACGTACTCGACCCTATTACTAAGACTTCATAATACAGTACTCCAACTTCATACAAACGGACGAAACGCGAGCTATACCTACCCGCCTCAATCTCGGGGTGCGCTCGGGGCGCAGACAGTCACGGCTGTACCGCAGTGTCGAACGGACGGTGTGTTATTTTTTTAACAATAACCGCGCGATTTTTTCTCTAAAAATCAGTTAATATGACGAGTAGGAAACATTGTGCTGTTTTTGGTTAAATTCGTCAATAACGCATCCAGACATAAGTTTTTTTAATTTACCTGGAAACTCTGAAAGGTAAGACTATAATAGTACATTTTGATACAAGTGGAGAAAGTTTGTTATTGTAATCGAGGCGGAATTATAACTCCCGAGCCGTAGGCGAGGGTGTTTTTGAGCCGAGAATTGCAATAACAAATGTACACGTGTATCAAACGACGTTTTTCAATACACTTTTGAAGAAATAAAATAAAATAACGAATAATATTTTTGTCACGAACTATGAAACTATGATTTAAATTTTCTTTTTTTTCGCGCTTTGGTCTCGCCAGGTTTAAAGAGAGGCAATGGTATGAAGCCGTTAAACAGCCTAATTAAAAAAATAGTTTTGTTTTATATTTTTGAATTCAGAACACAAATAAATGTTAATTTGTGTATAAAAGTAACTATTAGTTTTAAATAATCATGTTTATCTATGACTAGCAGACGTCCCGCAGTTTCACCCGCGTAGTTCCCGTTCCCGTGGGAGTACGGGGATAAAATATAGCCTATGTTACTCGTGGATAATGTAGCTTTCAAATGGTGAAAGAATTTTTTAAATCGGTCCAGTAGTTTTTGAGCCTATTCATTACAAACAAAGTTTTCCTCTTTCTATGATACTAGCGGACGTCCCGCGGTTTCACCCGCGTAGTTCCCGTTCCCGTGGGAGTACGGGGATAAAATATAGCCTATGTTACTCGTGGATAATGTAGCTTTCGAATGGTGAAAGATTTTTTTAAATCGGTCCAGTAGTTTTTGAGCCTATTCATTACAAACAAACAAAGTTATCCTCTTTATAATATTAGTATAGATTATACTATACTAGCGGACGTCCCGCGGTTTCACCCGCGTAGTTCCCGTTCCCGTGGGAGTACGGGGATAAAATTTAGCCTATGTTACTCGTGGATAATGTAGCTTTCGAATGGTGAAAGATTTTTTTAAATCGGTCCAGTAGTTTTTGAGCCTATTCATTATAAACAAACAAACAAAGTTTTCCTCTTTATAATATTAGTATAGATAAAGCTCGATTACCACTGACTGACTGACTCACTGATAGAATTGTTCTCCCAGATGGTGAAGGGGGAGGTGGGTATATTTTGACAGATTCGTAAACAAGTAACTCCCGCGAGTATGGGAAAAGTGCCAAACCTCCCCTTTTCACCCCCCTTCCTCCCCCTCCCTATCGTATCTCGGAAACAAAGAGACTCGTATTTTTCGCTTTTTACGGATTCGTATAGAGGAGGCTCGGAAAAGTAAAAACCAGTTTCCAAAATTGAAACTTTTTTCCCCCTTCTCCCCCCTTTAGGTGGATCTCGGAAGTTGAGAGACTTTGAACATTTTTTTTTTTCAGATTCGTATAAAGGGGCAACGCATTAGTCAAAATCATTTTTCAAAACCCCACTCTACCCCCCTTCACCCCTCCCCCCATTGTATCTCGGAAACTAGGACACGTAGCGGCTTTTTGATTTTTACTATAAATTATTACTGAAGAGCGTTTAAATTTGTATACGGAGGGTATCCTCCTCTCCCCAACCTCCCCTAAAAATGAAAGGGCTATAACTTCGTAACGGTCAGAGATAGCCATTGGGTGTCTGAACAAATATTATAGTAGGCGCCGAAACCTGTCTGGTGGTAGGTAGGTGTAAGGTAGCTTTTAACGTTTCTAATGAATTCTTTTTTTTTATTGAATTAGGTTTTAGAATGTTTTAGGGGGGTTCTTAAGGGTTTTCATACTGATTTAGGGGTAGTTGTAACGGATTTTCCAATTATTTTAAGGATTTCTATGGATTCTCAAAATTTTATGATGGTAAGGAATACTTCTCAAGAACACGACAACACGCGAGCTGCGCAAATACTAGTTCTATTTATAAACACAATTTGAATATTCAAAAAATATGTATCGTAAAGACGCGTAGTGCTTAGCAAAAATAAAAATAAAAAATTGGTTGCCTGTAAAGTCGGTATACGGGCGAAAGTTTTACGTGACAACGACTTTGAGTGGTAGAATAAACTTTTTATGTCTGTCTCTCTCGCTCTTAGGCGGGACGCGTGCCTCTCACTCGCTCTCATTGTGAGCGCATAACGTGAGCGGAGCGTTACCCAGTTTCTTGAAGTGTCACCCGGCAAACCAATTTATAAGACGTTGTCACGTCAAAACATTCTCCTCAGACTATAGGCATTGAACCAATTTAGACTAAGTATAGGTATAGTTATCTGTGGCAATTTTCATTCCTGCACACACGTGCGGGAAAGTGGAAAAAATCGCACACGTGTGAAATACATTGCATGTTGTACCTAATCGTAGTGCGTTAAGGATCAGTTTTCGAGGAAGTGTATTGAAAAATAATTTTACTTACTAGAGCAAATATTTTTCGGTCGCAAATTTATAAGCCCGATTTGTTTTTCAAACAACACGCATTTTTCTCGCGAATTGTGTAGTGACGATGACGTTATAAGTTGATAGTAAAAATTTTAAAGAAAAAGTTTATTTTATTCTTTTTAGCGCATATAAATAAAAGGTCAGACGAAAGTAATAACTTCGTTTTTGTTCGGAACGGTTCGGAACGCTGAGTGTGTGCGTACGAACTAGACGCGCGTGAAGACTAGCGTCTAACTGCTCATCACTGATACTATCTCTGTCGGGCACGATGCCAGGTGAGACAGCGTGCTTTTTGGCCCCGCCCACCAATGAGTTCGAGCCCGTGTGATGTGTCACCTTAACGCATGTTTACGTACCGCGCGGCTGTAGGCATTTATTTCTATCATGCGGCCGACTTACACTACTGTAATATTACCGTGACTCCATTGTCCGTCTGTCTGTCACCAGGCTGTATCTCATGAACCGTGGTAGCCAGACAGTTGAAAATTTCACAGATGATGTATTTCTGTTGCTGCTATAACAAAAATAAAATCAATATTTAAGGGGGGCTCCCATCGGCGGCGACCTCTCGTGTCCGGCCCTGGTTTAAGCTATGGTCCGGAGCGAGACGGTATGAGACGCCGTTCCTTCTGCGAAGCAGTCATGCTAGAGAAGGAGGTGGCGGAACGTGAGAGGGAGAGAACCTCACGTCCCGGCCGCCGCGGGCCCTGGGGAGTTCGAACCCAAGGCGCCAAATTTGAGCATTCCGAATCGGATAAGTTGGTTTTTCTATACATAAACAACGGCCTCAAAATGAATGAATGCATGCTCTACTAAGTTCAAACAGAAACTATGATTTTTTAGTTGAACATTCCAATTACTTATTGAAAAACATAGGCACTGTAAACTGTGACTTAAATACTTACTTTCTTTAGTTAGTGACTCTATTGATTCACAGTACTTTTTGAAATCTTTCTTACTTCTACAAAGTACGTTTAAATTGATTTGTCTTAATCCTAATTCCCGAAGTTTATCTAGTCTTTGCTTTACTGTCTTTTGTGAAGCTGACAAAACTCTGGGTTTACTGGCAATGTCTTCCACATCAAAACCTTCAGTCAGGAGGAAGTCTAGAAAATTCTTCACCTAAAAATATATCACAATATTATAATACATTGTTAGTAGGAACATAATATAATTGTTTCAACAATAATATCTGTTATTATGGCAACCTTGGTCACACGAATGGTTTTCAGTGCAGGTATTTTCAAGCACATGTCTTGAACATTGTCAACAGAGACATTTAAGCGACTAGCAAGGTATGTCTGTTTTGAGTTCCTATCTCCCAGGATGGTTTTTGTTTCTTGTGAAATAGTTATAAACCTGAAAACAGAAATGAAACATGAGTAAACCCATGAATTATTAAAATAACTATTAGACATAAAGGATTATCTGTTTTCATGCAGTCAGTATAAAAGTCTGCATGTGGAAAACTAGAAAATACACAAACAAAATCAAATCATGTGGGTTCGAATCGAAGCATTTCTGAATAGCTATGCTGATCCTAAGAAATCCGATAATTATTTGTTTCCCTAACATCGAGCCCTATCGATAGACTACTACAGAATCAGGGATTCATTGGGCGCGGGCAGGCCTGTGTCACTCCGCGTGTAGGTATTAAAAACATAGTTACCTAGAGGCGGCGGCCACTGCGCAAGGGCCAATCTAGTAGGCTGCCCCAAGCGAAACAAGACACGCGCGCGCGCTATTTGTTCGACCACGTTCAACTTTCTCGATAATTGCAAGATGGACACAAAACGAAAAAAAGCAAAAAGATACTGTGCAGTATTTAATTGTTTAAATACGCATCGTGATCGAAATTTAACTTTTTTTTGGTTGCCTAAAGACGCTGACAGGTAAAATCTACTCTACTTTGATTGGATTACATTATGTTCCTATTTGAAATGAAATTAATTCAAACTACAAACCCTTTCTCCCCTTGTTGAACAAAGTACTATTCCAATACCCTAAAAGTATTTAAAAGTACAATAAAAAGACATTTTAGTCGTTTCATTCGAGTTGCATTTCATTTGTCGTATTCATTTACGAACTTAGACTAAGAGCCCAACGCAAAATATTTACGGTGATAAGGAATTCTTTTCAACTTAAAGGAAGTTTGTGAATCCACACTAGATGGCGTAAGTTGTTTCTCGAAGTAAGCAACCCTAGTCCGCGGCTCTTTCAATACGTATAACCACGTATAACTTATTATGAACCATAGTCCAGTGAATTAAGGCCCATATTCCCTCAAAAAAAATTTGGTAGGTATGTAAATGAACACGTGCTCGACTGGAAAGCGAGCTAAATTAAATCATATTGTTTATCAGATTAACTACATATTTCTTTGAAAACCATTGCGAAGTAAAGCTTCTGTAATGCTAGTTACTAGTTATTATTCTGTGGCGCGGGAGACCTACTTTCAACGAATAATTTACTCAACAAGAGCGAGTTTTATGAACCAATATTAAATTACACTAAAAATAACTGAAATGAATTTGTCTTTAGTCAAAATAACATTGTAAACCTGTGCGAATATTCCAACGGGCTCTCAATTTCGTAGACTGGGCCCTGGTGGCTTGACATATTATATTAGTGGAATTTGCCATTAATGTCAATATCAACTAACACATTTATTTAGTTTTCCTATACCTGTTCAATATATCTTCAGAACATCTAACCATCCAAGGATATAGATTGTCAATACCCATATTTTTAAGTCTTAGAAGCCTGTCGTGGATTGTCTTGTGATGATACTTCAGCACCCAAAGGTCCCTCAGTATCCGTTCTGCAGACACATCCATATCTGAAATAATATTGATAATTTTATGTTCAACATGAGTTCTTAAGGGCCTATACTACCTCAAATGGCTTAGCATGATCCTCCGTTACGCCTAAAATACTGCAGCATTAATTTTGAAATAAATATATGGTAAAGTTGAGAATTAATGTTAGGTCTTATGTTTGGCGAAAACACGATTTCATAAAATTTTCTCAATAGAAAAAAATCCCAAAGTTACCTCCAAATCGAACAATAAACCGTTGGTATTCAAAAAGTACTTAAAATTAGATCATGAAACTTTGCATACTAACTGAACTAACTATAAAGCAGGTCTTACGTTTTTTTATTTTTTGAAAACACGAATATTTGATTTTATAAAGAATAAAAACTACTCATTTCCCACTATTCGGCCGCAGTGACTGACGTAACAACCGCTTTGTAGTGCAAGCTGATTAGAACTTTATTATAACAGTATTACAAACGAAGTTTGAACCACCACAAATAGAGTTGCTAATCTGAGGTAGTATAGGCTCTTAAACATGTATTTTTGGTGTATGCTTTGTTGGTTGTCCATAAATAAATAAATACACATTTTTAGCAATACAATAAATGGGTGCTGGAATAGTTTTGATGACTATAAGGCAGCTCGGAAGTTAGCTGCAAGTGATGGTCTGCTCAGGTATAACAGTTCAAACTTTATGGGGGCTTGTAAAATCTAACCTAAAGCTGTGCAGAACACAATCTTGGGTATCAGTGTGCAGACAGTCACTCTCAGCTAACTTAGAGCCATTATATTTGAACAGAACTAATAATGGGCTTAATCCTTTTCCAAGACAGTCAAACAAAGCATCTTCAATTCTTACCTATTAACACATCTAATGATTTCTGAATCCAATCAAATGACAAGCTATATATAAAAGTTCGCTTAGCAAGCTTTTCACTCAGCACTGATGGTGGCACCTGTAAAACCACAAAAATTCAATGAGTAGACAAAGAGATATTAAGATATTCAGAAAACTTAAAAGAATCGTAATACCTTCAGGCGGGATGCAATGTAGTATAATCTATTTTGGCAGAATCCTTTACTTTGATCATCTTTTGTTACTTTGTAAATATGATACAAAGTTCTGACTGGTAATTTATAAAAAGGTAAAGCATCTTCAGCTGATTGAAAATTGAGAGCTAAAACGATTTTAGCTTTGGGAGCATCGGAACCTAAAACAAGGTAGAAAAATATTAAATGGTGCTTCTTCTTTTGCTATAAACATAACCATCTCACAGAAACAAGAAAAATGTATGTACCACTCTTCTCTACAGCCCTTGTTCTAGTCTTATATGATGCTATTGAATTAAGAAAATCACTGCGCAGAGATATTTTTAGTATGCTTGTAAAAACTGCAGCAGTAGTATGTTTGTAACTAATTGACAAAAACTTTGGTCTTAATAGCAACATAGAAAATACTGATCTTAAAACCATTGTGGAGATAGATAGATGTTTAGGCGTAATACTCGAATTATATCATTCTAAATTTAGATTATATTTCAGAAAGGAAATAATTAAGTTTTGGTAACAATTATTCGAAAACACCAACAACACAACACTACAACTATGACATAAATGACATTGACGCTAGTGAGAGTGACAGACAGCTACACAGAACACAATGACAGCTGTGAGCTGTTTTTTTTTAATTTACCCCGAAGGGATGGCTATTGTCTTTCGACCATAGTGCCTAGTTTTACGTCACGGCCGTTTTGAGTTCTAAAGGCTGCTTTACACCGGGCAACCATGCGGCATTTGCAGCATGGTACATATTGTGGCGTGCGTCATCTTGTAGTATGCTACAAATAACCAAATTTACGCCTATTTTAGGCCAAGGCAACGTCGCACGGTGGGCTGGAAATCGGCTTTCATAGACTTACGGATTTCAATTTGCAAGTGCTTGTTTTTATGCCGGATATCGCTTCTAATAATCATTAATATGTACAAAAATGGGCTTAGGGGGAAACTGGCCTCTGGTCCGCGGCCCAGTTTACACGGATTAAAAACAGTAGTGGAAAACTCGCCCGAATGCGCGGGCCAGTTTACCACGGGAAAAAACTATAGTGGTTAAATCGACCCATTGGGATTTCATTTCATGAGAATGAAAAAAGGTACGAAATAAAACGTAACTTGTATCAAAATATATAGCTACTTATTAATTAATTATACACCATTATTTTCAGGTCGTTCAGGAGCCGAAACCTATAAACTCGATCGATCGAACTCGATTTTTTTTTTCAACAAAAATAACAGATTTTTTTTTTGTTCTTTTTTTTTAATCACGAAAAATTTGTATAATTTATACAAATATAAAAAAAAAAACATAAAAATAATATATATATAATTTTTTTTTTTTTTTAGTCAAGAGAAATTGATGATGATGGTGATTGTGATAGTGATTGTGATGGTGATAGTGATTGTGATGGTGATGATGATGGTGATGGTGATTATGATGGTGATAGTGATGGTGATGGTGATTGTGATGGTGATAGTGATGGTGATTATGATGGTGATAGTGATGGTGATTATGATGGTGATAGTGATGGTGATTATGATGGTGATGGTGATGGTGATTATGATGGTGATTGTGATGGAGATGGTGATGGTGATTATGATGGCGATAGTGATGGTGATGGTGATTGTGATGGTGATAGTGATAGTGATGGTGATTATGATGGTGATAGTGATTATGATGGTGATAGTGATGGTGATGGTGATTGTGATGGTGATGGTGATGGTGATTGTGATGGTGATAGTGATGGTGATTGTGATGGTGATGGTGGATGGTGATTGTGAATGTGATGGTGATTGTGATGGTGTTGGTGATGGTGATAGTGATGGTGATAGTGATAGTGATGGTGATGGTGATGGTGATTATGATGGCGATACTGATTGTGATGGTGATAGTGATTGTGATGATGATGGTGATGGTGATTATGATGGTGATAGTGATGGTGATGGTGATTGTGATGGTGATAGTGATGGTGATTATGATGGTGATAGTGATGGTGATTATGATGGTGATGGTGATGGTGATTGTGATGGAGATGGTGATTATGATGGCGATAGTGATGGTGATGGTGATTGTGATGGTGATAGTGATAGTGATGGTGATTATGATGGTGATAGTGATGGTGATGGTGATTGTGATGGTGATGGTGATAGTGATGGTGATTGTGATGGTGATAGTGATGGTGATTGTGATGGTGATGGTGGATGGTGATTGTGAATGTGATGGTGATTGTGATGGTGTTGGTGATGGTGATGGTGATGGTGATAGTGATAGTGATGGTGATGGTGATGGTGATTGTGATGGTGATGGTCATTGTGATGGTGATGGTGATTATGATGGTGATAGTGATCACTATCACCGTCATTATCACAATCACTGTCACCATCACCATCACCATCACAATCACCATCACTATCACTATCACCATCACCATCACCATCACCAACACCATCACAATCACCATCACATTCACAATCACCATCATAATCACCATCACTATCACCATCATAATCACCATCACTATCACCATCATAATCACCATCACTATCACCATCACAATCACCATCACCATCACTATCACCATCATAATCACCATCACCATCATCATCACCATCACAATCACTATCACCATCACAATCACTATCACAATCACCATCATCATCAATTTCTCTTGATTAAAAAAAAAATATATATATATATATATTATTTTTATGTTTTTTTTTTTTATATTTGTATAAATTATACAAATTTTTCGTGATTAAAAAAAAAAGAACAAAAAAAAAATCTGTTATTTTTGTTGAAAAAAAAAATCGAGTTCGATCGATCGAGTTTATAGGTTTCGGCTCCTGAACGACCTGAAAATAATGGTGTATAATTAATTAATAAGTACCTATATATTTTGATACAAGTTACGTTTTATTTCGTACCTTTTTTCATTCTCATGAAATGAAATCCCAATGGGTCGATTTAACCACTATAGTTTTTTCCCGTGGTAAACTGGCCCGCGCATTCGGGCGAGTTTTCCACTACTGTTTTTAATCCGTGTAAACTGGGCCGCGGACCAGAGGCCAGTTTCCCCCTAAGCCCAAAAATGACACCCGAGTTAATTCTGCCCAAAAACGAAGAAAATATATTTTTTTTACGAAAAATTTGTATGAAGCTAGTATGAAAAATCTAATTATCTCCTAAACGGCATGTTTAACCGTACTATCCTTGGAGGTGGTCATAGTGCTAATTATTTATATTTTTTTGGTTGCCGATTTGACGAAAAATTTAATGCCGTTTTTTTTTAAAAATCGTCAAAATATTTTTATTTATATTTACATGTAAAACGATCCCTTTTAGTGTCCAAGTTAAAAAGTTTGATATGTTATTAAGTCAAATATTAAGATAAGAACACACAAAACAAGAAAAATTAAATAAAAAAATTGCTGTTTTTTGACACATTTTAATTAATTTAAATAAAAAAAGATTATCAAACTCTTATTTAAGTAACATATAAAGTTATATTATATACAAATTAATTTAATTTAAGGAATTAATACTAAGCATTTGTAAAATAAAGTAAAATAAATAAATAAAAGACAAAATATCATTAAATATTACAAAAAAAAAACCCAAACACACTCAAATACAAATTTACAAATATGAGACTCTGAGGCTTCTTCCGAGAGAGTCCCAATCGGCACAATATTATTTTTCTCGATTATATCAGCCCCATGGATTAATAATTTATGAACGGTTGACGACATGTAGTACCAGTCGTATAATAATACGTACTTTTCTGCTGTTTTGCGGGCATAATCTCTGAATTTTATTATATCGACCTGCTCTCCAGATGTAATTGCTTGTAAAATTACAGCAAATCTTTTGATGAGGTCTTCATCCAAACCGGTTATAGCTGCGGTTTTATTAGGAAACTCAAAGAATTTTCTTGCAGTATTCCCGTCATTGGTGGTTCCCGACTCAGAATTGGAGTCTGACAACGAGAGTGATAAGGAAAATTTGTAAAAAAAATATATATGTACATATTTGTAAATTTGTATTTGAGTGTGTTTGGTTTTTTTTTGTAATATATAATTATATTTTGTCTTTTTTTTATTTATTTTACTTTATTTTACAAATGCTTAGTATTAATTCCTTAAATTAAATTATATAACTTTATATGTTACATAGCTAGGAGTTTGATAATCTTTTTTTATTTAAATTAACAAAAATGTGTCAAAAAACAGCATTTTTTTTTTTTCTTGTTTTGTGTGTTCTTAATATTTGGGTTAATAACATACCGAACTTTTTAACTTGAACACTAAAAGGGATAGTTTTACATGTAAAAATAAATAAAAATACTTTGAGATTTTTAAAAAAAAAATGGCATTATATTTTACGTCAAATCGGCAACCAAAAATCATAAATAATTAGCACTATGACCACCTCCAAGGATAGTACGGTTAAACATGCCTCAGCTTCATACAAATTTTTCGTAAAAAAAAATATATTTCCTTCGTTTTTGGGCAGAATTAACTCGGGTGTCATTTTAAATTATTGTAGCATGCGGCCTTATGGCATGCCGCACAGTGTTGCCCCGGCGCAGCGGCGTAAAGCAGGCTTAAGGTGAATGCTCCAACCAGTCCGCGAAATTCAAATTTTCTTACGTTTTTTGTAATTTTCAGGCCAGTGTTAAGTTGTATGTTAATTAAAATATTGTTCGCGGTTGTAAGATGTATGTAGTTACAGAATTATAATCATCAAAATCATCAAAACAACCCTCTAAGTTCATATAAGTCGAGGAACGATTTTTTTCAAGGTCAAAGTCATTGCTAGACCTTTATGAACTTGGAGGGTGCGCGAGAAAACAAGGTTTGTTCAAGGCTTTGGCACCAACTATCATAGTAAGACAACGCCATCTATAGAGTTCTTGGAAACTTAAGTTTTTTTTTTTACCTCAAAAGGAAAACCTCTCATTAATAATACTATGTCCATGCCAATCGGCCTACGTTCATAGGGATTATGCAAGAAATACAAAACTCTTTTTATTTATTTAAAAAAAATGCCTTGTATTGGCGCATAAAAACTTGCGCACTTGTTTATGACTCTAAAACACCACTTATTTTACAATTTATTGTTATAAGTAGCGTGTTTATGTTGAAACGGAACGCACTATAAAAACGCGTCGTCTTCGATAAAGGGGCGTCCCCACTAAGTTGGTGCCAGTTAACATCGGAATAGAGGTCATTAACACCTACCTACCAAGTTTTTGATCACAAAGCGATAACGACACTTACTAGTTACCTAAATCGACCAATAAGCGATACTTTGCTACATCGCTAGAGTATCATAATACCAGTCGGCTAGACATACAGGGGTTGAGAATCTTGTGTTGTTCCAATTCGAATTTATTATTATTTTTTGCTAGAAAACTAATTTTATGCTTATAAATTTACGTGTGACGTAAACGCCCCCGCACCGTGACCATAATGTGCTGCACACCTGACGCGATGACCTCGTAAAACGAAAACGGCCTATGATCAGAATTATATTTTTTTGTGATGAGATAGTTTTTGTGGTGTCATAATTATATTTAGATACTTATGGATTTTCCGTCATGGGTGTCGTTGATTACGAAAATGAGCTCAAAATGAAAATCCAAGATGGCGTCCAAGATTTTTTTGGTTTTTCCGTCATGGATGTCGTTTTTATGGTTTTTGGGGTCGTTGATTACGAAAATGAGCTCAAAATAAAAATCCAAGATGGCGTCCAATATTTTTTGGTTTTTCCGTCATGGGTGTCGTTTTCATGGTTTTCGGGGTCGTTGATTACGAAAATGAGCTCAAAATGAAAATCCAAGATGGCGTCCAAGATTTTTTTGGTTTTTCCGTCATGGATGTCGTTTTCATGGTTTTTGGGGTCGTTGATTACGAAAATGAGCTCAAAATGAAAATCCAAGATGGCGTTCAATATTTTTTTGATTTTTCCGTCATGAATGTCGTTTTCATGGTTTTCGGGGTCGTTGATTACGAAAATGAGTTCAAAATGAAAATCCAAGATGGCGTCCAGGATTTTTTTGTTTTTTTTTGTCATGGATGTCGTTTTCATGGTTTTCGGGGTCGTTGATTACGAAAATGAGCTCAAAATGAAAATCCAAGATGGCGTCCAAGATTTTTTTGGTTTTTCCGTCATGGATGTCGTTTTCATGGTTTTTGGGGTCGTTGATTACGAAAATGAGCTCAAAATGAAAATCCAAGATGGCGTCCAATATTTTTTTGGTTTTTCCGTCATGGATGTCGTTTTCATGGTTTTCGGGGTCGTTGATTACGAAAAAAAGTTCAAAATGAAAATCCAAGATGGCGTCCAGGATTTTTTTTGTTATTTCCGTCATGGGTGTCGTTTTCATGGTTTTAGGGGTCCCTGAATATGAAAATGAGGTCCAAACGAAAATCCTAGATGATGCCGAGGAAAATTTTTGGTTTTTTAATCATGGGTGTCGTTTTCATGATTTTCGGGGTCGTTGATAACGAAATGAGGTTAAAATGAAAAACCAAGATGGCGCCGAGAAAAAATTTCGGTTTTTCCGTTATAGCCGTCGTTTTCATGGTTAAAGGATAAAGAAAATGAGGTCAATAATTATTTATTTCAATTAGGTCATTCAAAGGCACTTTTGAATGACGAATAGTGAAATGGATTCAATGATTTACCTTGCCTTTGGTTAAATCTGATTTCAACAAATCATTTTCATTTTCATTATCAGCAACCCCGAAAACCATGAAAACGACACCCATGACGGAAAAACCAAAAAAAAAACACCTTCAAGTAATAATAGGCGTGATGTTATGTTTACTCTACAGAGTAAACCCAAGAGTCCAATCGTGCAAGTGTCCGTTCACGCAAGATTCTTTTTGCGCATAAGTCCATTCGCGCAAAAGTCCATGTGCGCAAATGTCTTTCGCGCAAAAGTCTCAGATCCTAATTTTAAGATGTATAATAATATATTTACTTTATTAAAATTGTCTCAGTAAGTTAAAATAGTGTTAAAAACGAAAATAAATTATTTAAATCAATTAATTTCGTAGGGTACGTTTGCTCGATTTCTTATTTTTTTGGGTTGTGCACTGTGTTATGTATGTGGGACACTGTGGATGTATTATGAGACTCAAGCGATATCAGTTTTGCGACAGATTTGTACGGATGGAGCGACAGTATCGCCTGTATCGCTAATATTTAGATATCGGGATGAAAGTCGGAGCAATGACCTCTATTCCGATGTTAACTGGCACCAACATTAGAGCCGCGCGACTCGGCCATAGTGGGGACGCCGGTAGTGACGTCAAAGTCTGTGTCAAAAAAGCTTTTAATTGAAAAGTTTTACTAAGATTTCATTCTATTATAGTTATACCAATTTTTGCTTGAATAAAGCACATACAATTAGTAAAATTACTTTATTATGACCAAAAATTTAGATGTAAACAAGGCAGATTGAAACTAGGTAAATGACGTCACATCATGGCCGCGACAGTCACGGACGTTTGAACTGATAAAGTTGCAGGAGTTATAAATTATTTTGAGGGACAAGCAGTAGGTAGTTGAACTCAATGATGTTATCTAAAACTCATTGGTTGAACTTAACTTTTAATACTTTTCTTGGGTTGATAATACGTACGTAATATTTTTTTTGATTGATTTAGGTGAAGAAAAAATTACATAGTATATCATTCCTCCTTATTCCGATTTTCATTCCATATAATGTAAAACTGTTCCTAAATTTCAAAATATAGCAAATATAGGTACATAAGCATCACCCGTGGCCTGGCTGAGAGCAGATGTGAGCACTAGCTAGGGCCACCGGACAGGGTGGTTGGCGCGAACAAGTAAGTACCTACTATTTGGCGACCTTTGAGAAGACGCACTTTGTTGGAGACTGACTCCTGCCTATTAAGGCAGGCTCGGTTTTGGCTGAGTCGGGGAAGGCCAGCTAATTCGGACTCGGGGGAGGCCATGAGTAGTGTGAAGTCTCATACGACTGAGATGAGATTTTGGCGTTTTTTATAACAAGAGCGGCTTGTCTCGGTTTACGTAATCTTGCGTTGACTTAGATAAAATATAATAAAAAATATAGTCAATCTTTACATAATTTCAAAATGTATTTTACTACTAACATTACAATAGGAATACGACCGAAGCAGAAGTGAAGCAACAACTGAGAAGGTACAGCCAGCCACAGAAGTACATTTAGCCACGAAAGTACGGTCAACAAAATGAGTAAGTAACCATGGTCGTCAGATACATAGTTGCAGTTTTTTTTAGACACCCTCAGGAAGCCGAAAGGCACTTGTTCTCTTCGTCATTGCAATCATTTTTTTGTTCTACACCATACCTGGGAACCTTCTAGTTATGGAGATGTTGGGGGTCAAAGTTCCAACTTTTCGACAAGTTTTTTTTTTTTTTAATACAAGTTTTTAATGTAAGATTTTTACTTTAAACACCACGACACTATTCAATCCATCCATCAGCACAATGTTTTGAGTGCGTTACATTGAGTTCTACCACAAAAAAAAAGTCGTTTCCCAGCAATAATGTTTGCGTAAAGTTACTTAGTTTGATGTACAGAATGCTTGGTTGACGGCTTCGTGATGAGGGCTTTTACACCCTGTATATTTCGACCCTGGTTACTTATTTGATTTGTTGACTGTACATAACACTGAACCATCATCATCATCATTCTCTTGCCCTTATCCCAATTCATTTGGGGTCGGCGCAGCGTGTCTTCTTCTTCCATACTTCTCTAGTTCGACTTTTGTTGCTAACTGTACCTACATAGGTTTGTACTAGTTTTAAGATTTAACTTTAAATAGCTTCGTATTCCTTTCTGCAAATGTACCCAGGATATTATATTTTCTTGTTGTATAATAGCTCGTAAAAAAAAACAATAACACGCAACTAACGACGATTACTACGTCGTGAGGAACTATGTCTTGAGGAACTACGTCGGTGTCGGTGATGTTTATCATGTTCCTCGCGGTGTCGAGTTCTTCCACGCCGTCTGTCACTACTTTCAGAACGTCTTGAAATCATTGTTTTAAACACATCCGTTTCCGGTGATTCGGACCACCTCCATGACCGTACTGACGAACGGGGTGTCCTGGAAAAAAAAATAAGTTGGTAAACAAGTAACTAAGGTGGATGGACTGAAAGATGATATGGTTGGAAAGCAGATGACTACTGTGATGACGAGTAATAGAGACCTAAGGAAGCAGAATACATTGGTACGGCGGCAATCCCAAATAAATAGGGATACAACAACAACAGCCCATAACGTCCACTGCTCGACATAAGCCTTTCCCATGATGGGAGGAATTTGCCGTAATCTCCCCGATTGGCAGGCGGGTTGGAGATCGCAGTGATGAAAGACTAACAGAAAACGCTGCTGCCCATTCTCTGGTCTACGGAGGCGCAAGGTGTTCTGCCTCAGACATTAGTCGCCTTATACGACACCCGTGAGTGTAATGGGTTGGTTCTATTCTACTCTGCTGGATACCACACGGCTAAAATATATATAAAATAAATAGGGATATGGGCAGTCGAATTATGACTAAAGTATGAGATGAAGTATAAGATGAATTATGATTAAAGTAGCGACTAAGATAATTGACACGTATGCTCGGTTACATATCTTTAACTCACCTATCCTCTTGAACGGTTTCTTTAGTATAATATCCATTATATAAATTATTTGGGTTTCTGAAGACATGTAAAAAATTACAAGCACGACCTTTGGGGCAACGCTTTCGCAACTGGAGGCCTGTAAATAAAAAGTCCCATGTATTAGAGCAGGGAGCAATCCTATTGTCATCAACTGGGCTTGTATATATAAATTATAAAAAATAAAATCTACAAAAAAATTTAGTTACCACATATAGCATTTTTCCATGAATCTAAAAGGCAAAACTGTAGGGAAAGTTGTCTGCCACCATACCAGCGTGTGTGTAAAGCTCGATAGGCCGCAACAGCACAACGCAGCTCAGCAAATTCTATGAATGTGTTTCCCCGAAGATGTTTTTCATAGTTATTACAGACCTACAACCAGATCAATTTTTAAATAACTATGATACGGAAAATTCTTAAACAAGTGAAATAAAAATTTTAAAACTTTAATACAAACCTCCTTTTGTTCATTTTAAAATTGTCAATTGTGCGTAGATGACAAAAATCTGAAGTTGATTTGAGTAAACATATTTTATAAATAATTTAAAAAATAATAGAGTATTATCCTTGGATAATGCATGCCTATTTACACTTCAAACATGGATGTGAGTGATGTGACAAGTATATAAGAGGTTAAAAACCCATCACAAGCTAAAATTTTTATGTTCAACTGCCTCTATTTTTTTTGGCATAACAGCTTGCAAGATAAAAATAGACTCGCCAAATGGAAATCTTAAACCAAGCGTTTGTGAATTGGAACTGACCTACTTACTCGACTTGATTAAGCTTTATGAAACAAGGCTGAGTATATTGATTTTTAATATGTAGGTACATTAAAAGCAAGTTATCAGTATTATATTGACAATTAAATCTACATTTGTACATAGGTCACCCACAGACCACTACAATGATTGGTCAAGAAGGTACAGAGTTCTATTGTCTCGCGGATTTGGAATATATTATTACTCACCTTAAACTGTGTAATTCTCCCAAATTTTTCAAATTCAGATAGTACATCAAAGAAGAAGTCTTTGTATTCCTTATATGTATCACTATCTTCAAATTCTAGCATTATATCTGTGTCATATTCATTGACATTTGCGTTACTTAACCCAAAGTGGTTATAAAAATTTGTTGCTAATAACACCTAAAATAAAAAGTTTGTTTTATTGATATATATGAATAGTCATGGTTGTGTACATAGAGCAATATAAAACAGTAGTATAATCTTTTTCCCACAGGATGACCTGTAACCAAAAATATGAAAAGGATATACTTTGCTGATGCCGGGGTATTGATGGTTTCTTGAACATTGATCAGAAAATCGACAACAGGCTGTTTTAGAGAAAAATGGACATAATTCAGCATCAGGTTTTGTCTCATGCATCACTTTCAGTTCAGGCGGCGGGTCATCTGAATCTCCAGATAAGAATAAATCTAAGTTGTTCATGAAGATGTCTTGTTTTCTTTTCAATTCCTCTTGAGCTGCTTTTATCCTCTCTTCTTCAATTTGTTT
This sequence comes from Xestia xanthographa, assembly GCA_905147715.2. Lineage (NCBI taxonomy): Eukaryota > Metazoa > Arthropoda > Insecta > Lepidoptera > Noctuidae > Xestia > Xestia xanthographa. The sequence continues at coordinate 17,833,262 of LR990655.1, read as the reverse complement.
TTTCTTCTGTTCTAATTCCCATTCCTGTCATAATAATTGAAATATAGTATTTATAATATGGTGATGGTGTAGTACTAAACTGCCAGTGATCATATGACCAAAAAAGAACAATATTTTTGTTAAAAAATAAAACAAAATTACAACTGACATCCGGGTGATGCATGTGCATTTGGGTCACAATTTCTTGTATGAAAAGAAGAAGATTGCAATGAGTCTTACCAGCTTCAGCTTAGCCTCTTGTTCAAGGCGCTTTTGTTTAAGTCTTTCCTTTTCTTCTTGAAGTTTTTTCCATTGTGCAATTGCAATTTTTTCAGCTTGAATCCATTTTTCGTTTTCTTCATCATTCTGTTTATTTATTTGTTCGAGAATCAAATTTTCCTCTATTTCTTGTTGTTTGATAAACCATTCGGTTAAGAAAATTTTATCTAAAGGTCAATTTACTCGCGTTTAGTTATTAGTAAATATAAAATTAAATGAAATTAATCATGATTCTGGTTGACTCACCTCTTTCTTTAGCTTGGATTGTGCGGATTCGTTTTCTTCTCTCTTTTTTCGCAATTTTCCTCCATTCTGAATGCCTGAAAAATAAGAGTAGAGTTTTATATTTTTTAAGTAAAGAAACATTGTTTGTTAGTTTTCATAGCTTTCTTACCTTCCCATAATTTTCTTACAAAAACAATAAAGCATAGGCTACTGTCCCTCGAAAACGATTCTATGGCAGAAAAATGTTGTAATATCTTTAGCTTTGATTGCCGGTGACTTGGAAATTTAAAAATTCATCTCACACACCACACAGTTATTTTATATTTATAATCCACTTGTTTCATTGTTTACAATCATCAATCATTGACATTTTACACATTTTAGTGTCATTGTCATTCCACTTGACAGTCAGTCACTCACAAACAATATATTACTATACTCTATGCTCACAGATCTGTCACGTCTGTTGTCAATCTATAATTTTACATTTCTCTAATAACCAATGATATTTAATTAAACAGATATGTTATGAGCGCGCAATCGTGAAGACTCGAAAACGTGTCAATTGGCCTGTTTTTCCTTTATTCTGCGTCACTGCGTGTATGTGAGCTGGCTCTCCCCCGCGGCACACTTTTTTCGGTGGTTTTGTAGGTGTATAACATATCTGTTTGTTAGAATATCATTGCTAATAACTATAAAAAATAAAACGCAGACACGGCTCGTATTGATACTTGATAGGAGGTTCCTTTCCCTGGAACTCTGACCTAGTAGCTTGGTGTTTCCGATACCGGCGGGCCACTATTTCTCTTTAATGATTTCTAGACGAATATCAAAAAAGGTATAATTTAAAAATACAACAACATAAAACTTAGCATCAAAAACTTCTCAACAATGTCAACCGGTAACGTACCCAAGAGGCTAGCGGCATTGCCACGTTGAGTAACAATGCGCCTTTGGCCAAGGTAAAAGTCAGCGCATTGTCACGGAAAGCGTCAACTAAACGTTTGGTTATTTTCTTGAAAAGGCTGTGTGCACAGGTGCACTCGGACCCGAAGGTTTCAACAACCTCAAACGGCTCGAAAATATGGTTACAATACCCGCAAAGTTGGCACTAAAATTATGCCGTTTGTTTGTATCATGGAAGTAGTAAGTACGTTACGAAGACAGATCGGCCCCTTATTCACAACGCTTCGATTCGGAAAGTCGTATGTCTGTCTATCTTTTTTTGACTTTACGAAATCGAGCGAGATGAACATACGACTTTCCGAATCGAAAATCGAATCGAAGCGTTGTGAATAACTAGACAGATCGACAGTTGTTTGGATAAAAGTTTTTAAGGGCTGATTATTACCCGCTAAAATATGTGGGTAGTTTGAAATACCCACACACTTATTTTGAAGTACCGTAGAAATTAGGAGTTGCTCCTCGCTCGTTAAAATGGAAAGCAGCACGCACAAGATTAAAAATTTAATTTTTTGTAATAGAGACGATGATTTTATTGAACTTTTGCGCTTTGGTCTAGATCCTAATTTGGAAGGAGGTTGGCCAATAAGATTAGCGGCCCGATATGGATGTATCACTATAGTAGAATCTTTACTACAATTTGGAGCTAATCCCCATTTATTGAGCGAATCTGGTGAGTAACTTGTACGTTATACGTGTTTATCTTATATGCCCATTTCAAAATCACTTAAGCAACATCACTTACAACCCGAAATGCACATTTCAAAATCACTTATGACGAAAATGTTGTTTAGTTGGGCCCAATTACTTCTCCATGCTGGCACTTGTAGTGTTAAGAGTGTACATTTTTTGGGAGTAATGGAATTCGTTTATCGCTGTCAATACAAACAACATGATAAACAAAAGGAACAATATTTCGATACTTACGCCAGTGCGATGCACGTTCGTGATTCAATGCTCGAAAGCGTAAGTTCTGCCGAGCTTGGGGTTCAATTTCTAGGTAGGGCACTCAGTGTAAGGCAAGATGTTTTTTTTTCCATTACTTATTATTTTCTCAGTAACATGACTGTATTTGGGAACTGGCAATCGGCTCAAAATGAGAATGTAGGTAGAGTAGATACCTACTTAACACCTCTGCTTAACCATTTTGGGAATTACAGGTGTGATTTTACGCTTTATATTCATAATACAGGTGCATCCACTTTACAACTAGCAGTATTTTCTGGTGAACATTGGAACACTGATAAATGGACGTCGTTACTATCGTGTTGCGATTCATCCCAACTAGCGGACGGAGCAGCTGTGGCAATTATTTTTAATAACGTGCCGGCATTGAAGAAGATTCTGGCAACTGGAAGATGTAATACTAACATTCCTACAACTTTAACAGGTACCTACTTATTAAAGGTGAACGCACACCTAGCCGCACTGTAGTCGCTGCATTATTTTTTTTTCTATGCAATCTCGCACACAGCCATAGACACAGATTGCACACAGACACAGATCGCATAGAACGAGGAAAAGGACTGCGGCGACTGCGGTGCGGCTAGGTGTGCGTTCACCTTAAGTGTTCCCACGAGTCCCATGAAGATACAAACCCTAAGTTGGAGTTACTAACGAATGACATTGTACCACTATCTGCTCTATGTAGGTATAGTAGAATAATCAACCCACCTTTATAACTTTTTAACATTTCAGGTAAAACCTTGGAGCACTTGGCAAAAGGCTATAAATTAACTCATTTGATGAACCCACCTACTATACAAAATTATAATGAACATGTTACAACAAATATTTCACCAAGGATATCAAGACAAACAGACCGAGCGGTAAGTAACTAAATTATCAACATTTATTTTTTGGCTAATTATAATAAGTGAGTGGTAACAAATAGAATAGTTGTTGATGGATGACAGGGAGACGAAGAACAAAGAAAAGATGGATGGATTGTCGAGGAATCACATATGTGTCAGTCATGGGCCATGGGTGAAGTACCTAGGTCGTCTCAGGTGCGGGCAAGGAGTAGGTAAATTATGGGTTGACGGTCTCTGAATAAATGGAATGAAATTGGTACTTTACAGGAGCCAGCCAGAACCACATTAGCTCCGTACCATGCACAAAGAAACTTATCACCGTCAGTAGCCAGATTTTTCCATCAAACAGCAAGTCAGACATCTTTATCACCGGCAAGAAGAGGAGTTTTGTTGGTGTCTTCCCCCACAAGTGACGCTAATAGCTAATTTTAGTACTTAGTCAAATTTAACACTAGATAGGTAAGTACTACAAGAAGGAAATCATGGAATCATCTTTTATGTTCACCTTTTATACTTGCGTACCTACTTACTCACATTGTTTGGAAAGTGGAGTTTTCTGAACTGCCGGTCCACTGGACCTAGAATCTTGTCAGGGTACCTACTCTTGGAATTTAGATCATAGCATAGATAGGGCATTAGTAGGAAAGTAGGTATTTACCTACTAGAATCAATGCCAGTAGGTATGTACCATTTTATAAGAATTGACCCACTGTCCCTCGACTTTAATTATTAATAATTTCACATTTTACCTATATATACATTTATTCAATAATACCTACTTTTCTTACAATTGTTGTTCACACTGCTTCTTTAAGTACGGTCGAACAAGCTATTTGGTTTTCAGTTTAACCCACAAATTGCATTGTAAAATGTAAACCAAATAGCTTGTTCGACCGTACGTTGACAAATTTATTATTAATCGCATTTTTTTTAATTATGACCATTATTAATCAATAAGAAATAAATAATACACACTGATTACAACAGTTGTTTTATTATATTTTATACCGAATGGTCCACCGGACCCTATATAACCCCATACATACTTATCTTTAAGAAAAACAGAGTATGAAATTATTACGTTGCTGACCGTACAAATGTACAATTTAATCCTAGCTTTAAAATGAAGGTCGTTAAGCATTCGATCTCTTGACCTTTTATCTTTATTTTTCGGAAACTTTCATATTAATAACAACGGCTAACAAGGAATAAATTAACTTATTAAATAAGAATAAACGCAGCGAACGTAAGTTTACAGACACAAAGAATCGTAGGTACTCCGGGACTCTAAGAAGGAGCAGCTACTTAGGTATTGTAAAGTTAAGGGCCTACCCCATGGCACACTAGCGCCACTTTAGTAAAAAAATCAGAACTCGTTAAATACACAATTAATATAAAATCTGATAGACAAAATCAATCTTTTGGTCTTCTAAATTATTCACGTCTGCCTATCTCATTGAAACATAGCTCGCTGTCGTTACAGATACAAAATGGAAAAAAACGGCCGTTTTTAGCAATTTTTCTAACTGTAACTACAGTGAAGTATATTTTAATGAATTAAATAGACGTCAATAATCTAGAACTCTAAAGCATTGATTTTGTCTATCAGATTTTATATTATATTTGTATTTAACGAGTTCTGATTTTTTTACTAAAGTGGCGCTAGTGTGCCATGGGGTAGGCCCTTAAGAAACCTTTCTCCGTCGTTACCTATACCATCCATAATTAATTTTAAATACGTCTGTAGACGCCAGGTGGCTGTGTTGGTGTGCAAAGACTAACTGCTTGCGTTTCTGATAGATTATCGATAGGCACCTAAAACAAAAGAATTTGGTAATTTGTTATATAAAATTATCTCTCAATGGGGAACAAAATTGACAAATTGGTTCCGTATAGATGGCGCTAAGTGTTTTGGGTTGTTGCCTCGCTAGAAGTTATTCACGGGTGTTAACCCGTTTAATCTAATGTACTCTGTGAATAACACTGCTCTCAACCAATCACATCTAAACTTAGGGCATTGCAGCGTGTCGTCACGAATATGTTGGAGAGTTGAACCTCTAAGGTGAACAGTAATTTAATTAAAACCTGTAATTAATTTATTATAGGTTCTGTCGTATTATGATAGGTACTTACAATCAAGTTCTCGTTTTCAATCTGTGCGTCTTGTATCTGCATTTTGAGTGGCGTACCGAGAACATTGCTCATTTTGCTGTTGAGGCAGTTCAAAAATCTTGAGGTTATTACTTTCTGAAGAAAGAAAAGTATTAGGCACTTTAATAGGGAATATGCAAATGCATGTATTTTTTTCATTACTTAATTATATCAATAAAGTACAGTCCTATCAACCAAATGCTTGTCGCTCAAAAAAAAAAGTCTTTAATTTTCTACGACGCGGCGACGGTTCAAACGTCTGTGACTGTCGCGGCCATTCATGTTCTGTGGTCATAGTATTTGACGTCATTTCCCTCTATCTGCCATGTTTACATATAATTTTTTATTTGCGTTCCGTTTCACCAAAAACAAGCTACATAAAATATTAAATTGTAAAATAAGTGTTGTATTAGAACATTAAACATGTGTAGCACAATGTTTTTTTGGGCCATTACAAGGCATTTTTAGGGAATAAAAAAAGTTTTGTATTTCTTGCATATTCCCTCTTGTTACACAACCATGATTTAGAAGACTAGGATCTAAGTGAATTCCCTTAGACGGTCATGGTAGGTACTTTAGCAACCTTACTGCACTATATAGGACCTGTCCGAAGCCACCACACCACCACGCCCGTCGCCCGTCGAAGTGGCAGAGTTCTGTTGAAGCTTATTTCAAAGTTGATTGTATTACAGGGAATCATCGACAAGACGAAGAAGATATTGTTGATAGCTTGATATTTTCAAAATTGGTGAAGTTTCAATTTAATATTTTTATTTATTATTTATGGAGAGTCAATTACAAAGGCCTTACTTATTAGACTAAACCTACCTACTTAGTTCCGTTGACTTCAAAGTCTAGGCTTGTGTACTGAAAAAATCTATCTATTCCGTCAGATAAAACAAAAAATATTTAACCCGTATTTTTTCTTTTGTTACGTAAACCAAAATTAATGAAGATACAACATACGTCGTACGTTCGCTTTTAAAATTTTCAATACGTCACGCCGCGCGCCGTGGTTTAATTTTTAGTGCGTTCTGACTTCACGGTCCCTCACTCCCGAGTTTTGTCTTTGTCAATATTCATTGATTTACAAAAACAAAAAATACTTGTCCATTATTTTCCAATGCTCCAACTGACGGACTAAATAGATTTGCAATGATTTATTGATGGTGGACACTAGCTAGGTACTCCTAGTGTGAAAGGTGTACCTACTTTCTACGTCTGGTAAATACTAAATACACGTTCGACACTTACCTCCAACGACTTAGAAGTCGGAGTTACAATTGGATAATTTCTGATGACACATAGCTTTGGGTAAAGTAATGGCTCTCCGCGCCAGAACTGAATTGAGTAATACGAACATTCTTCTTCGGGTAGGCGGTATCCGTGCTGTTAATATGACAAATTAAAGGCACACCTATTTATTGCCCTGACATCGAAACATATTGGTAGGTGGGTAGCAGATATTTGGTTAAGGTGGAAGCTCCACGGTAGCCCGTGAAATTCAAGTTTTCTTACGTTTTTTGCAATTTGCAGGTCAGCCCCCCTCCCTCCCCCCACACTCCACAGCGCGCGAGGTGAGCTCCGTCGCATGTATATATGACAATTTGACGGTTTCACTTCAACAGTTTACAATCTGACTAAGCACATTACAAAATGACGGCTTTAAAAAATGCCGCCGACATATACAGGGTGTCCGGTAAATTAATGGATAACCTTGGAATGGCATAAAGGAAGTAGAACTTATGGCCATTTAGAAAAAAAAAACGAAAAAAAATCTATCATGTAGGTAGTGTGTGACCAAAAATTTTAAAATAATGTCGGTTTCAAGTAGATTTGATAATTATACAATTCATAATTGTATCTGCCTTAAATAGTGAAATATTGCTAATAATGTAGACAGGTAGAAAAAAATAATACTGAAGCTTAAAAATTAATGTAATAATATGGTCCATTCTTATGCAGGCCCTACATCTGCGGATGATATTTTTTTTATAAGATAGGTTTTGTTTCGTATTTTTTATGGGCCATGTGAAGGTTATCCATTCGTTGCCGGACTTCCTGTTTAACGCAATGAAAACAAAACCTTTAAAACTTACGATATTTTTCCAGTGGCGACGCAAATCTTTGTAGGATTTAAATTTTGTCATTCTTGGAAAATCGTTATGACTCTCTTCGATGATAGCCTTGTTCAAGCTAGAAAGGGGCAGCAAACACAATTTAATAGGTAGGTAGGTATATATTATTTTTGGGAAACGACTTTTGTACGGAAGCCGGTAGCGCTCAATGCAACGCACTCAAAACATATTGTTCTTATGGTTACATTGAATGATTCAGTAATCATGGAGGTATGTATTTATAGTAAAGATATAACATTCCTTTTGAACGCCACGGTCGTGTATAGCCGACAAATGAAAACGTGCCCAACACGCCACCGTCGTCTACAGACGACAAGAAATCGCCATTTTTTTAGTACAAAATAAATATACTAAATTAAGTTTTCTGTGTTCCTTTTTCCTATTATTTATAACTACATTAATGAAATATTGTAAAATGGCCTAAAGATATATTCATTAGTTATATTTCACTTGAAAAAACAATAATCAAAAATTGCTAATCAAAATTCGTAAAAAAGTGTCCTTCCTCACGCCACAGTCATCAAGACACGACAGCTAGTGATGTACCTATCACTAGCTGTCGCTGTCGGTAAGGTAACTTATATTTCAAATCTATGGAAATATTTTATTAAAAGTAGCTTAGTATTACTTCGACAATTATTTTTTATAACAACTATTCGTATCTGAATATTCTTAATGCTTAATATTTAAGTATAAAATTGTGGAAAAAAAACATAATTATCCTATTTTAGTTTAATTTCAGATGTCACGGAAATCTTAAGTACTTAAGTAAGTACTTAATAAGTACTTAATACTTAATAAGTACTTAAGTAAGTACTTAATAAGTACTTAATACTTAATAAGTACTTAAGTACTTAAATTAAATTTATTGCATATTTCATTCGTTCATCATACTTTTCATTTTGGTTGGCAACACTAAAAAACAGTGAAGTAATCTATCGGGTGGGTTTCTTAGTTACAATTTTTGTTATATCATGTGATAATTATGTCTTCTCCTGATCCTGAGGATATAGCAGGACCTTCCTCACCAAGTTTACTGAGTGATGTAAGTCGTAAAAGGAAAGCATCGCTAAACGAACAACTTTGTGCAAAGAAAACAACAGAAACACAAGTTTCTTCGGAACCTAAAACGAGTGCAATTATGTATCAAATTATCAACGGAGCATATGGGACGCAAATGAATTAAGGTGTGATGTCTCCAAGTTACCTCCGATGGATTTTAACCAACCAGGGCCTAGCGATCCACGAAATGCGGCGTTCGGAAGGCTAATCGCTTTTGAACTGGATCGAGTGCCAGAAGAAAAACGTTCAGTAACTTACGTCAATTTACTGAACGTTATTAGAAAAGTGCGAAAGCAAAGGACTGGGATGACATAAGTTTGCCAAGTTTCGTAGAATCTGATTATATTGTTTTAAACACTATTCAATTATTATTTATTATGTCCATGTCACATCCCTACTCGCATGTGCGAGGAAGTTGTCAAAAGTCGTGCCAGCCACGCCAGAGTCGGGTATTCCCGACAACGAATGACGTCACGAACGAGATTAGTGATGGACCTTATTATTATTTGATTTATTTGTTTGTAGTTCTAATGTCTACTTTTAGGTTGTTTAGTACTTTGTATCTGGGGTTTAATGATAGTATATTACTAAATAGGGTCAAATTAAATAAAAGAATATTGTAACAATTAATATTTTATTTAAAAAATATAGAACGAAAAGCAATGATTAATTATCGATAAGATAGTTATCGATAAGATGTTGGAATCCCTATTTTTTTTGTAGGTATTTGCGCTGATTTTGTGGCTTGGCGTGGAGGGGGCGCCGATGCGTTTACGCTCTGGCGTTCAAAAGGTTAAAACTTGAAAGTAGGTTGACCTTCAATAAAACTCCTTACGTGGACGGTTCCCAGGAATGGTCAAGAACAAAAAAAAATCGTAATGACGGGAAGAACAAATACCTCTCGGTTTTACAAACCTAAGCCTTTTTACCATGGGGGTAAGCAGAATCTACAGATCGCCACCTGCTACGAAATTACATGAGGGAGAGGTCGGTACCTATTCCTTTTCAAACGGTGAAATAATGATGATCAGTGTTAATGATAAGACTAACTAACAATTAAAATAGAAAAATAAATTGGACTCAAACCTTGGCAGGACTCTTATCCATTCGCCAGGCAAAAATTCTTCGTCCGAAACCATTAAGTTTATTTTCACAGCATTTATTTCGATATTAGTGCAGAGCTCTGTAAGAAACGCAGAACTGAACAAAAAACACTATTTACTCTCATACTACTAGGTACTTAGGTAAGTACAAAGGGTGTAAAAAGACTTAACGAAGCCGAAAGACAATAATTGTTCTTCTCGTCATTGCGATCAGTTTTTTGTTCTAGACCAGCCATAAAGGGTCAAAGTTCCAACTTTTTCACAAGTTAAAAAAAAAAAATGTTTTTAATGTACGATTTTTTTCCCCCGTACTGTTCAACTTCAATCCATCCATCAGCACAATGTTTTAAGTCCGCGTGCGTTACATTGAGTCCTACCGAAACGTGATTTTTCACCCTAAAGTCATTTCCCACTTCCTAGCAAACATTTTTGAAGTACAGAATGCTTGGTTGACGGCTTCGTGAAGAGTCTGTTTACAACCTGTATAGGTACCTAGGTATGTAGGTATATGTTACTACATATTCACCGAACTAGTGCAAGAAACTCTTACAATTAATCTTGGACACCGTTACGACAGAATGTTTTTCAATAAATTTGATCTAATACAGGTTACCGTTAGTCGTACCGTTAACTGAAACATTATATTTGACACCTTCTTGAGGACCCTTCGCAATTAAAAAATCTCTATTATTTATGAGATAATTATCTTCCAATGTATTCCATAGAGGTGCAATTCTTGCAGTCATAGTGTAATGAAAACATTTTTGATATATTTCTGTACTGACCGATTTAATTCCACCATCCTTAAAAATGCAAGTAAGTTAGCAACACGCTATGTTGCAAAATGCAAGTACTAAATTAACAATTAAGTAGGTAGGTAGGTACATTTAGTCAAAATTAGAAAAAAACATATATGTAGGTACCAACGATAAAATTTTCACTTTAACCTACCTGCATTAGCGAAAATTTGAGAAATAGAGAATTTAACTTATCATAGTTATCCCCCGCCTTATTGAAAATTATATGAACTTGTTTTACATCCCTCTTGTCTGGGCAAGCCAAGATAGATGAATTGGAGAAGATTATCATTCTGAAAAATATTAAATAATACACTTTGTATCCTTTAGTTTTCGGTTATAGGGTACAAGACGGTTTAGTTAAATCATACAATGAAAAATAAGTTTATGAATACGAAGTACCTGCACTTAAGTATTTTCCAATGGTAATCTGAGGGCGTCGATCTATCATGCTTATCACTGATATTTGCAATGGCTATTACGTAACCCAGATCATTTAAATCAGGATTCAATATTTTTACTCTCATCTTGCCAATATTTAATTAATATGCTCAACTTTAAAAAAGGCGCCAAGTTTTTTTTTTAAATACTTAATGCATTTTTTTTTCCTAGCCTGCTCTTTCCAAGGCAAAGCCCTCGAATAATAATGCCTACGTGTTATAATAAAATCACATTAAGCTCTAAATAATTTGGATTATTAGCAAGTACGGTACCTAATATAGGTATCAGTAACTTTGCGAGTTTGTGTAATGCATAAAAAGTGATCAAGTGTGAGCTGATTTTACGCTAACGCTATTTTTAAATATGATTTAAATACGTCAAATTAAAAGATTCGAAATTTAAATTTAAACAAACGATGAAAACCCAAAGGCGACCAATGGCCAGTAGCGGTCCAGTGTACCATCAGTGCCTACTACTTGTTAAGTTTCTTTCGATCGAAAAAATCGTAAAAACATGTAATTTCAGTTTTTAAACTCGAAATCCCTTTGAATAAAAGTCAATCTACAAGTTAGTTTTTTATTCAAATTAAAATAATATTAGACATGGTTAACTAAATTCGGTAAATATCTTACACAATTTAAAGTACATAATTATTATTAAAAACGTCTGATCAAATACAACATATTTCAACTTACCTAATTTTAAACATAATCTCAATCACAGATCTCCCATTAGCGATTGTGCAATTAAAAAAAAACTGCAATACTCACTTGCTACCCCATCACAGGGCTAGGCACTTTTAATAATTATTTCAAGTGACATCGCTCAAATTTCATTATTTTGTAACCACCTATCGAATGTAGCACTAAGTCTTACAAGATCATTATAAACATACAAAAATATTCAGTTGTTCACTTCATACACACACTACCTAATGTTTTATTTTTAAGTAATTTCAATTGTTTTTTTTTTTATATCAATTATTGTTATATCTTACATGTCATCACTTGCTTTGGCACCCTGGGAGGTGGGTAATTAATGAGAATTTTTAAGTCATGATTTTGTGGTTTTTAAATTTGTTAGTTTTGATTTTCAAACTGATCACGAGCTTTGCGCAGCACTCCGTGAGTCTTGTGAATCTCTCTACAAATAGCACGTTGGACGCTTCTCTTGCGCAAATTAGCTGCGTTCAGTTGTATCAGAGTTTCTGCGAGTGTCGCCTTGGTCCGTGCGAGCTTTTGCTTCAATGTGACATTCTCCTCATACAATGAACCTGCAAAGAAAGTTAATTTGTAGTAAAGTTACTAGAGAAAAAAAAAAAAAAACAACAACAACATTAATTAATTTTTATAATTGTTAGTCTAACATTATAATTTTGGAATTTTAGTTTTAATTTATATTATTTAATTTATTATTTTTGGAGTAAATGCTGTAATCGTTATTTTATAATTGTTAATTTGTATTTCAAGTGTGTGTGTGCAATTATGATCTTAGATGGATTGAAATAAATTATTTTGAATTTGAAAAAATAAAAAAACCCGACTGCGTAAAAAATAACTAATAATTTAAATAAACACTGAAAAGAATAAAACAAGTTCAGGAGACAGGTAATATTGAATTATTGACTGCAACAGTCGGGACCCATATTGGATGTAATGATTTTAGTCTAGATTATTTAATGGATTCCGACTGTTGCAGTCAATAATTCAATATTACCTGTCTCCTGAACTTGTTTTATTATTTTCAGTGTTTATTAAAATTATTAAGTACTTAGTTATTTTTTACGCAGTCGGGTTATTTTTTTTTTTTATTATTATTATTATTTTTTTACACTTTTTAGTTACTTAGATAAACCATTTTAAAATCCTCATGATGTGCCCTTTATCAAGCCGTTCAGACTGCAGAGCGTGCCAAAAATTTGAATTTAGCGCCAGAAATCCGGCATTTTTTTTTTTTTTTTTGATATACCTACCCAGTGTCACTCTCACAGTAAATACGAATCTAACGACACCTCTCAAGCTAAAATTCATCGAGCCGTTCAGGCCACAGAGCGTGCCAAACAATTATACATACATACCTACTCTCGAAAAACATAACCCTCCTTCTGGCGCAGTCGGGTAAAAATAAATTTATGTTACTTATAGTTTAAAACAGTGTAAGAGAAAAAATGTTTGATTGCTTTTCTTGTCCGTTTTACAAAATCATAGCAACATACAAATTATTAAAAATTAAGATTATAATATGTTATACTTACGAGGTGACAGAGCAACAGGTTCGTTTTGTTCTAAGCTTGATAGCCTATCACTGTCGATACCTTGATCTGGTGAAGTAGGTCGCTCTTCTTCAGAGGGAAGACCTTCATGCACTATGGCTATTTTATTATTGGCGTCCAAAGCCATTTTGCGCGTTACTTCTATCTCAAGCTGAGAATTTACTTCCAATGCTTTAGAAAGCTCTTCACGTGTCTCTTCCAACTCTCTTTCAATACGTAGTCTGTCGTGTTGGGCGCGAGCTCTTTCTAACGCAGCTTGCGACGCTTGAACAGTAGCTTCATCTGCAGCACGCCTCAAGGCACGTTCCGTTTCCACAAATGTAGCTTCCAACTCTTGTCTTTCTGATCGCAATCTATCAGCAGTTTGTATCGAGTCAGAGAGATTTTGCTCAACATCTTTAACTCTAGATTCCTGGCTTGTGACCATATTCCTCAAATCATCTAAGGTTTTATTAGCGTTAGCCAAACTCGCTTGTTCAGTCATTAACTTATCTTTTAATTCATTGTTTTCTGTGATCAGTTCATTGATTTGTTCCTTTGAAAAGTCAAGTTTATTATTTAAGTCATTGTTCTCTTCCTCCAACTGTTCAGTTCGCTTAGTGACATGGTTCAGTTCCTCGATCAAGGCTTCACTGGTTGGCGGTTTATTGTCTTCTGATCGGGATCCATACGATACACGCGCTCGTCTTGAGCGAAGTTTACTAATCTCAGTACTAGATTCGCGCAGCCCGACACCAGTGTCGCACAGTCCGACGCGGGCCAGCGATACATTCCTATCTGGCTCTGACCAACATTCGGACTCCGATATGACATCTGCTTGTGGGAAATGTTTGAATAAAGCTTTTCTTTGCACCGAATATCTGTTATCATCGCTACATGCCACATGGTGACCAAACATCATAGTTAAATCTTCCATCCTCAATGACTGCGATATATCCATATTACTCTCGTCCATGGTGAAGTCTTCTGGAGCCATGGATTCATCCAATTTCAAACCAACAGGCAAGGCGAGACTTTGCTCTAGTATACTTTCAGCCAACTTTTTCTTGTCCTCACCAAGAACACATCTATAAAATAATAAATAATCAAATTAAAAAGCAGTTTTGACAAGGTTTACTTGGAACATCATACTTTAACTATATGTAGGTTTATGAATAGCTTTCTATTGAGAATGTACTTTGTTTTTAAAGTTTTAACTAAGTGTTAACTTTTGTCTATTACAATTAAAGGCTGGATATTGTAAGATTACAAGCCAAATGTAAATGTATCCAAGATCCTGTGAACGCCGGGCGGAAGTACCTTACTACAGGTTTTAATTTGGTTATTATGATAAATCGATTTTGGTGTCTAGGACAAAGGCGTGCTAAAAAGCTCTTAAGTTACTTCAAACGATAAAGCGTGATTTACGTATGACGATTCACCTACACGGCCGGACCCTTTGTATGGTGGCAAACCACCGTCAGACACCTTTAATGTATGTTAAATCATAATAATAGTGTATATGCATGATTTTTTTTTATTACTCTAAACAAAGCGTATTAACATCAGAAATAGCAAAGTAAAATTATTTTTTTAATATCTATAAAAAATACTAAGTTATAAGCATTTGAAACTGCTGATTAGACAGAGAGATTCGATATAGCGAACGACGTCATTCGCTATATCGACGTACAAAATCCATACTAAATTCTGTTTATCTAGAAAGAGATAGAACCAAAAGTTTAAATGGTTATAACTTTTGTGTTGTTTGGCCGATTTATGTTTTGTTTTCGCTTTTAGTCATTATTTTTATAGATTTTTAACATACCGTATCGAAATGAAAAAAAAAATTGTATGCATATTCCCTATGAACATTATTTTTTAAATGCTACTTGGGCAACTATTTGAAGCAATTTCCTAAACCAACAGACAGTTTTGATGGTTCCATACCACTGCTAGACATAGTTGAAGGTCACGGGATCTTTGTCTATAAATACCAGACTTGGTTTTTAAATGTATAATTTAAGACTTACTTGTGTGATAGCAATTTATCGAGGAAATAAGCCATTCCTTGTAGTCTTTTAGTAAGCAGCTGCTGAAGATTTCTGAAAACATAAAATGTATGGTATACCTAAGTTAAATAGGTCGATTAGACTTAAAATACTGTTACATATACGCGGTTAGAGTAGGTACAGAAATTATTGTTACCCCGCATCGACATTCTGAACGGTCTCAAAATGTTTCTGCAAATCCCTGACTTTGCTTTCTAGGTCCTTGATATGTTCATCCTTACACTTCAATATTTCCTCGTATTTCTCTAATTGTGAGTCGCTTACATGCGCGTAAACTAATTCCTTGTCCTGTAAAAATAATACATTCCTCAATTTGCAAAAGAGTTTAGAGTACTAGCGAGCTTAGGTATAACCCATTTTCATCAACCGGGACCAATTCCGCAAAAATACGAATAGCCGTAACTTACTAGTTTTATTTTCTTAATTTCTTTGTCTTGCTGTTGAATTTTTTTCATACATCCTTTTATCATTTGTAAAGCCTTTTTGTTTTCTCTGCGCAATTTGACAAGCTCATCCTGGAAGAAAGTATTTCATGTTATCACACAGGTCGCATTCGGCGCATGTTCTCGGCTCCCCCAGATTACCCGTGAGCCTTACAGTCGTCTAAGTTTAAAATATGGAGAAGAACAGCATATGATTTGCTTATTCAAAATACTTACCAAGTCGTCGTTATTAACCGTAACAGCCAAATAGTCCCTGAAAACAATTTAAAATTTTAAAACCAGGACTGAAAATATTAAAAATTTTGAACAACTTAAATGTTGCTTACCCAGCCGATTCAGATTCTGCACATGTATCATCGACAGGTTCTTTCTTTTCAGTTTCCTATAATATACATACGAATTTAAATAAATATAGGTTTAAAGAGTAGGTAATCATTTAGGGTCGGCACACAATTTGATTTTTAATGTATGATAAATTTCAAAGTAAATAAATGATGCTTGTGGATGTTCCAAGTTTGAACTATTTAAATTAGAATACAGTTTATAAAACTATTTGATACTTTACCTGGTCCTGTGATGCGATTTCTTTTTTTAGAATATTGCTGTTGTTCATGGATATTTCTACGCTATCAGTTGATATGGAACCCTGAAAATAAAAACACAATTCAGTACGTTTTTAACCGACTTCCAAAAGGAGGAGGTTCTCAATTCGATTGGTATTTTTTTTTTATGCATGTACGCCGATTACGCTGCCATTTATGATCCGATTTACATGTTTTTTTTTAGTTTGATGCGGAATAGTTGCCATTTGGTCCCATAAAAAATTAACATGGTTTGGCTCAGTAGTTTTCATTTTATGAACATTTTTACTTCAGTTGTGATTCCGATGGTAAATCGGTCGTGATTGCTGCAATCGCTTGGATGTTTATTGTTTATACAACATCATGACGTAACATCACGCCTGTATGCTCTGAGGGGTACGCAGATGTGTACAATACAGCCAAATTTCGACAGTTTAGGTATGTTAAGTTCCATTTATTGGGGATAAGGCTATTACCATGACATGTATTTTTAACAACACAGAACAGAAAAAACAGTAGAATTCGCGTAGCACTTTATTAGTATCGGAACCAGCGTACCCCAAACTAACGCATAAACAGGTTAATTGTATTTCGTAACACTAAGAAAAGCGTAGTGTGATTGGTAATTTAATATTCAATGAAAGTAAGTAATATATTAGTCTTCGTTTATTTGAAAATAAACCATAATCACATGCCAATAGAGTGGTTTATTATCTACTCTGTTTACGTATTAGCTCTTAGGGAACACTTTCACGAACAAGTTCTGCTACTCGCCGCTAGATGTCACTACACTAAATGCATTTAATAAACCTTTATTATTTTGTAATAGGATTGATATTAATAACGAGCACATTACTATTTTTGTGCTATTCGTCCTTTTCTAGGGTTGTACCACTGTCGTTGCCTTATTATCGACATTGCGTTTTATTTTCAAATATAATACAAGAATCGATAATTAGTTTTAAATTTCAAAATGAATGAAGTACTTACATATGTTTGAAATCAAGTGTTATAAATTTATAATAATGCTTATGATTTATAAAAAAAATAATTAAGAATGTATTGGTTAATATTGTCATGTTAGACAACTGATTGATTTCGAAAATTATACTATTTGATAGAAAGGTAACAGATTAAACTACACGATTTGCTACTACGGGTACCTAGTACCTACTTTCTATTGACATGAAACCCTGCGATTTCGCCGGCAGCTACACTCGATTTTAAAAGTATGTTTTAGCTCGACGAACTCCTTGGCGAACTTTTATGAAATTTCAGACTAACACATATGCCACTTATTAAACTAACACGGGCCTGGTCCCTATCTGACGGCGAGCCACCCATCATCGTTCGCCGTCCGCAGGCCCGCGCCTACGGTGGCCGGAAATCGCCCTGCGACTCCCGACTTGACTTGACCGAAGTATTATATTATCTGTGACTTGACCGACTCGGAGACTTTGTGAATGACTTAGAGTGAGATAAATCTTTTCTCAATTTGAATATTACGAATAGATTCCCCATATCCATGTTTTAAACTTATTTCAAACCTGATAAGGAAAATTAAAAAAAAAAGGTTGGAACAATTCATGGATAT
Organism: Xestia xanthographa; assembly: GCA_905147715.2. NCBI lineage: Eukaryota > Metazoa > Arthropoda > Insecta > Lepidoptera > Noctuidae > Xestia > Xestia xanthographa. The sequence goes on along the minus strand of LR990655.1, from coordinate 17,815,369 downwards.
TTCCATGAATTGTTCCAACCTTTTTTTTTTAATTATTTTACTACCTATTACTTATTAGTACTACCAGTGGCGAAGGATCCATACAACTCTATTCCTACCGGCTTTCCTTTGAAAAATGGCACAGTCAGCATTCTATAGACAAATAATATAATCACATTAAAGATATGTACTCCGGCTTCCCTCTTACAAAAATGTTCCCTTCACTACTGAGTACTACCTATTACTAATTCAGAATTATTAAAAAATAACGCACACAGGGTTAATTTTTCGCCGATACATCATAGAACATTGAAGTTTAAAATATCGATAACTCATTATCGATAACGTCAATCTCTAATTGAGTAGCGGACTGTGACATATGCGTAGTTGGAATCTGCGAGAAATATGATCGAGTTAAAAGAAAGTAGACCTTATAGTGTAAACAATAAAGTCTATTTGTACTTGTCTTGTCTAATAAAATAATGTTTTTCATTTTTTAATTGAAATAAAGCAAACTAAGACTTACCGATGGTATGATATACCACCATTTGATACATTTTTGGTTCTGTTATCGTTTTTACATTGTAGAACAGCACAATAAGGCATTTTTAAGTTAAGTTTTGTAAGTAGAAGTTATTGTCACTGTGACGCTTGTATCTAGACTGATGTGCGTGGGGGAAACACTTTGCGGAACAGCGCAAACCTCGGGGTACGCGCGCCCCGCCCACATACGACTTCTACTGTTTTTTCTGTTCTGTGTTTAACAATGTAAAATAAATGCATAATGGAAAAATTAAAAAACTTTTTTGCAAAAAAATAAAACCGACTTCAAAAAACACAAAAAAGTGAAAAATAAGCGGTCACCGACTTCTGAAGCTAAAGTTATTTTTCACTTTTTTGTGTTTTTTGGAGTCGGTTTTATTTTTTTGCAAAAAAGTTTTTTTTCATAACGAACGGTAACCAAAAGCTAAACCATTTTTACATGGTATACATAGTTACCATACCTGTTGTTCCAAGACATCAATGGCTTCTGCAGCTGCTGCAAGTAATTCTTGTTTATCACTTAGCTGCCTTCTCAATTCTTCCACTTCCACTTGAAGTCTTACATTGTGTTCCAGAAGACCCTTGAAAAAACAACAGCCAATTTAAATAATACTCAATATTTTTTTTATTTTATAATATGGGATGGTTAAGGTGACCGCAGACCTAGCCGCACCGCAGTCGCCGCATTCGAATTCTTCTATGCAATGTGTCTGTGTGTAATCTGTGTCTGTCTGTGTACGAGATTGCATAGAAGAATTCGAATGCGGCGACTGCGGTGCGGCTAGGTCTGCGTTCACCTTTGTTGGATTTGTTTATGTGCATTCCTTTTCAAGCAGGTAGGAGGTAATGGTAGTGTTATGTATGTCTGAACCCTATAGCAGACAGGTAGAACAGCCCCGAATTGGGACATTGAATACGCCCACATGCCATGGTGGCGTATAACAAATTCATTTAAAGTTGTTTTGTTTTTCTGGTAGATGTAAGTACTAACACTTAGTTTCTAAGTTGTTTGTAAACTAACCAGATTGACGTAAGTCCGAAAAAATTAAATACATATTAGGTAGCCACTTACTTGAACAGCTGGGGGTGATCCAGTACCCAATTTCTCTTCAAGGAAATATATCCTCAGTTTCAAATGAAAGTTCTCTTTTCTTAAACCATTGAGTTGTTCTTCATACTGTTTCATGCTCACACCACTGGCGGCAGTTACATCTATTAACAGATTTATATTAATTAATACTAGTTGGAGTATTATAAATACAAACGCGCGCTGTATCTGCGCGTATACGCACAGTAGACGCGCGTTTCACGATCGCCCCGTGTGCTTAGATTACAAGGTTGCGTTTAAATCTCGTTTGAAGCGCGTATACGCGCGTCATCTGCGCGTTTAAAATACGCCGTGTGCTTAGGCCCTTATGTGTTTAAGAGCAACGCATATCACATAAATATCCTATTGTAAAAAGCCTCATAAATATATTTCGTACATTTTGTATCAACTGTCACACACTACAGGCGAGTCGTAGGGCACTTTTTAGGATTCAGAAGCCAAAAGAAAAAAAACAGAACCCTTTATAATTCCGTCAGTATGTCAGTCTATCTGTCCTTCTCCTAGCCATTTTGTTCGGAAAGTATTGGCAATGTATGTCGATAAAAATGAAGGGAGTGTGGGTCTTTTATATGCATCGTTGTAAATCGGTTTGAACTCCCCATATACATAACAAAGGCATGAAAAACACAAAGCACATACTCGTGTAGGGTATTGTTGGATCCCATAATCAAAAAGATGATGATGTTTGGCGGTTTTGGGATGTTTTTGGTTAAAAAAGCAAAAATAAATTTATTATTTGTATTTTTTTTTTAGATATACTATGAAATAAAGTTATGCTTGGGCATGCACAGTATTGAATCAGCCGTAGGTGGAATACTTATCCCACCTACGGCTGATTCAATAATGTGGAACCCTCAACAGTGCGTGGAGTCGTGTACCGACACAAATTAAATTTTAATTGTTTGGTTTTACTCTTTGAATGTACTTATCAATATAATTAATGAATACGCACCATGTCCCTCAGAAGAGGGTAACGCCATTTCTTGTAGTTTTCGCGGGCTGGTACTGAAAATAAATCGGATAATTGTATGTAAAACGTGGAAAATAAATCACGTTACTTATTTAAAAACGGTACATTGACATCGTCTTGGTACATGGTCTTGATTTTCTCAGGAACGGGTGGACCTAGCAAGTTGAAATTTATACCAGATACTGACGGTGTGGTATATTATAGTCCCTATTAGGTGTATAAAAATCAAGGTCCTGGGTCAACACGATAAAAATATATTTTGGGCAAATTTAGATTTCCGCGAAAACTTTGTAAACTTACCAAAATTTACCTTAATTTTCAACTTTTTTTATTTTTCGGAATTTTTTTTTTACTTGTGATGTGACCTTGCTTTTTGCCAAAATTCGTGATTCTTTACCTTACTTTACGTTACGAAAATACTTTACGTTCTAGAAACTGCCTAAAGTATTTTGTACTTGCTCCACTGTATGGGGAAATTAAATTCTTTAATATCTTTTTAATTATACACCGATTGAATCTGTAACTTGGCGACGCATTGCGACTAATTAGCGATTAAATTTGGAACAAAACAAATATTCGCTAGGAGCCCTAGTTTTTGAGATATAAATGTAGCCAAGCTGGGGAGACTCTAGATCGGCCACCTATTTAAACCCTTATATCTTTTGAACCAGTGACCGACAAATTCTGATATTTGGCGACTAATTTCGGCTAATTAACAATTAATTTGTGGTATCAATATTAAAATCCTTTATGCACATAAAGTCTACCTACTTACTAAAAATACATCCCTGATGGTGGCCAAGTCAGTGTCAGTCACACACTCATCCCGAATATGAAACCCTTCACTCGCCGTTGTGCAACACGCACTTGACAGTTTATTAGGATTCCGTAGCCCAATCGGCAAAAAATTGAACCCTTAAAGGATCATTGTCCATCTGTGGGTCTATCGAAACTATTCAAGACCCTTTTTTTCAGGAACGCGTGGAGGTATCAAGCAGGTGGTATTAATATCAAATTGGAGCAGAGAAAAAACAAAACTCTTGTGAGTTAACGCGATCAAAAGATATGATCGTTTACATGTCGCATATTTTGCGATTTCACAAAGGAATCGAAACCTATTGGGTACTTCTTTCCCTGGAAAATCCTTCTTTGGCAAGAAGCAATCAATGTCTTATGGCACATGTAAAGGCAAAAATCTGAAAACCGTACAAGTTTTTAGAGAACCCACGGTGCGCGAGTCCAACTCGCACTTGGCCGGTTTTTTTGTTGTTTTTAGATGCCTTGAGTCGCATACTTTATAATTTTTTTGTACGATACATTCGTCACGTGTGTTCAACTCTCATTTCTTTGCTTTTTAGGGTTCCGTACGCAAAGGGTAAAAACAGGACCCTATTACTAACACTCCACTGTCCGTCTGTTTGTCACCAGGTTGTATCTCATGAACCGTGATAGCTAGACAGTTGGAATTTTCACAGATGATGTATAATTCTGTTCCCGCTATAACAACAAATACTAAAAACAGAATTAAATAAATATTTAAGTGGGGCTCCCATACAACAAACGTGATTTTTTTGCTCGATATTAATAACGTTAACAGGTAGACGCTTGAAATATTCACAGAATATTTAGTTGTATGTTCACTTTAAATAAATAATTAAATTAAAATAAAATCAATATTTAAGGGGGGCTCCCATACAACAAATGTGATTTTTTTTCTGTTTTGTCTAATGAAAAATTAAAAACAAAATATCTATACAAATAGATAAGGTACGGAACCCTTCGTGCGCGAGTCCGACTCGCACTTGGCCGGTTTTTTTGTTTATTTATTGTAATAGCGAGCGGTGCCAGTCGCGATGGCATCACTGCGCAGTTACGCGGCTCTTCGTACGGGATAGTAGATATATTTTATTTGTAAAATGTAATTTTTAGAACAATAATGTTTATATAGGTACCTATGTACTCTTATACCTATATGCTTACCTAAAGGGAGAAGATATACCAGCTCCCTGTTTAGAGTTATGCATCCTAGGCAATGTTGCCATTTTATTTGAAGAAAAACTTGTTATATAACAACTACACTCCTTTAAATACACATTTCACATATCAAACAATAACTATAGTTAGCCACCGAGCAGAATAAACAGAACAAAACACGATGTCTAATGAACGCAAATCGACGACAACTGGAAATTATTTCTGTCGATTATGTACCATTACAACAGATAACGATTGTTATTAGGCGTATGAAGCACGATTGCACATCAAAACACTAGCAAATGTAACAAAATAACTTGAACAAAATTGTAAATAAACAATGGCGTGATTAATAAATCGCTTTGTATTATATTTGACGTGGTACACGATAGGTTACTGAATTTAGGACGAATGGGATACGGGACTTCGAGTGGGATTCGGGAACGATCGCATATCATCGGGCGGGAGTCAGTGAGCGTGTTACGCAGATAGCCAGCATTTTGGTACATATTGAAGGGGGAATAGGAAAAAGAAAGAGATAGATGCTGCGTTGTTAGAGAGAGAGAAATGGACCGAAGGCGGATACTGTAGACAGAAATAGAAGTGGTGGCGCCATTAAGTATGCTCTGTTCCAAATTTTGAATTTATACTATACTTCCTGCATCAATGCGTTTTAACAAAAAGTTAGGTGATTAAGTTTATTATGAATAACTAAGAATATCATTATTTAATTGCTTACAACTATAAGTAGGTACATACAACTCCTCTAGGTAATGATGTTTACGACTTCCAGTTTTTTTTTTTTTTTTTTTATTTATTTTCAGACTTTTTTATGCAAGACTTATGATGACTATGCTCTGCAGATCTAGCGAAGCTTTTTTGTTAAGTATTAAATACCTACTTACTTAACAAAAAAAAAAGAATTCGTGATAGGTACGTATCGGTATCTCAAAAATAAATTTTAATAACGAATTCACGACTGCAGAGTCGCTAAGCTCAGCCCGGACCGAGTTCAATCAGGTTATACAGGGTGATTTTTACGTTAGCTCGTCAAATCTAGAACCAAAACTAGGTAGTACGGCAGTTCTCAAAGGAACCATGCATGTAAGCAAGTGGACAGTAAATGCTCTATGACCATTTTGTTGTTAACTGTTTTCTTTTAAAACTATGTGGATAGTAAGTTAGTAGGACATCGCACTTCATGATGCGTAATTTTATATCAGACAAATAAATTTAATGATAAATTATGTTTTTTGCAAATAGGTAGGTTTTTACAAACACTTTTACACGTCATTTTTTATAAACTAGATGGGGCCAGGGTTTTGTACCTGACTACTCTGAGAAGAAACAGCCAAAACTAACTCAGAGGTCATAGTTTTTTTTAAAATCCAGATATAATCTTGCTCAATTCACATGAGGATAGGGTTACCATCTGACCGGATAAATCCGGTCTTGACCGGATTTTTAATGCCAATACCGGACTTCGCCCGGATTTTTCGACTCATGCCGGACGATAGAAAGAAACAGACCTATCAGTGGAGTCTATTAGAGCCATCGTACTTACGAAGTATAACTGGAAAGATTATAGTTGCGATAAATTTTAGCGGTCAAAACCAAATTTTAAAAGCTATTTCTAGTAATAAAAAATATATAATTACACTTTTAAGCTTAACTTTTGATTACTGAACATTAAAATTGTTTTTTTTTTTCTAATTTTGAATAAAAATTTCAGTTTATTGTTTGAGGTAAACTTTAGCCTAGACCGGACTTTTTTGTCGAAAATCAGGATTTTTTAACCTCCAAGACCGGATTTCCGATTTTAGGACCTGGTAACCCTACTGAGGAGTATGCAGATTAGTGTCTGAAATGGTCTTTTGAAGAAAGAACCACACAGATTTGAGTGGACCTGTCCAGTCAGTGCAAGCATTTGTCAGTTATCATGTAGCTCGACTTCTAACTCAAGGAGGTCAACAAAATGACGAACAATACCAAAGAAATGACATTTGGGTAGGTCGCTTAAAGTACTCAAACTGCCAGACAGTCATGGGAAAAACAAACAAAAAGTAAAATAAAAAAGTGACGCACATGGTCCTTACATTCACAATAATCAAATAAAATTAATAATACTTTACAAAATGAATGTCAATAAAAATCTGAAAAATCATTAAATGTCACAATAATAAAAAAAAAAAAAATGAGTTAAATATTGATTAAAGTTTCTCTGTGTGATGGTCTTGTGATGCTCTAGCTATCAATTTTTGTTTAAATATATCACAAAAAATCATCAGTGGTAAGTGAACCTATTTCAATCTAATTTTTTTTTCTGCACCAAACTAGCAGCTGCACCTTTAAAAAAAATCGTGAAATTAATGATTTACAGGAAATCAATGAGGATGTTAAGCCGTTGATTCAGTGCTTGATCACGCTCCTGTTCTATCAGGCTATGAAAGTGAGGGACCCGATGCATCTTGTGCTTTCACACGCAGTTGGGCCCTATAATATCTCCCACATCAATGGCTTGTCTCTGCTGAGATGACATGACTGAAAATGGTCAGGAGTAGTAGAAGCCGGTTTCTAGTGGATTGTACATCTACATCAGTGGTTCCCAACCTTTCTTGGACCAGGGACCACTTAGGTGTCTTTATTGTTAGCAGGGGCCATAGGGTCCTAGATAAAAATGGATCCTGACAAGATAATTAACTAGGGGGGTGAAACCTTTAGAATAAAGATACTTAGTGAAGGAAAAAAAAAGTGATTGCAGTGAGCTCAAAAAATTTTGCAATCATCCATAATGAAATAGGAATAAGTTTGTAAATGCTCAAAAAAAAATTAGCACTTTGCTTTTTCTCTGATAGGTTCACTTAGGTTGAGGTTGACCATATTCGAGACTCCTGCGGACCACCGATTGTTTGCGGACCATAGGTTGAGAACCACTAATCTTCATGAAGCGGTGTGTTAGTTTGTACAATGTTATTTTTCAATATTTTCCTTGTTTGTAAGCCTTACAACAAACTATTAAGCAGAAAATTAATTTCTAAACAAACCAACTGAATCTATGTGTATAAAAAAATTACCAGTCCTCTAATGTCCTAATTTGTCATACTTGATGGGTTTCATTTGTAGAAATAGGATATTTTGATTATGATACTAGGACCAGCTTTCGTTTGTATGTATTAATTAAGAAGATCGTCGGTAAATCTGTAAAAGGATATTCGGAGACCAAAAAAAATAAATTTAGTCTGAGTAAGTACTCACATCACACCAACTTCCGCAGGCATTAATTCAGCCATTACAATTTAATGATTCAGTTTATTTTATTGTAGATAGTCAAATTCTGCAATTAGCACTGGAACAAAAACAAAATGATTGTTTAGAACGCCAAAAGCCTTTCAAGCCGTTCATAAAATTTGAAAACATCATATAAAATGCTGCCCTTTGTTTAATAAATAAAGTGATAAAAACACGTCTGCTTGGTCATTCGTACGTAAGCAGTCTCTCTCACTCGCATTATAATATAAAGAAAGAATGTTTAATGTATTCACCTTTTTAAATTAAAACTAACTGTTGATCAATTCCTTCACTATTCACTTTTTCAAACAGTCAGCGAGACGTTACTTCACGTCAAAGATTATAGTTTATGTATAACTATACTCTATGGATTGTTTTACGTTTGGCTAACGGCGGAGGATCACAAACTTTCAATAGTTTAGTCGATTTATTTGAACTAAGTGTAAGGTTGGGTACAGTGCAACATAAAAGAGTAGAAATTAAATATTTGGGAACTAAATTTTTTCATTTTCTGGCAACATCTAAAATGAGTACTTGAGCTGTCAATAAAATTCTTCTCAATCGGTTTCGTTTTTCAATAGAATTTTGCTTTTTGTGTGTTATTTCTGAGAGTGGACAGGAAAACAGCGACATATCATGAATAAGGTAATTCGTGGAGGTGCCCGTGAAATAATTTATCAAGTTTTCATACGGTGTTTGACCGAATTACACAAGCTGGGAAGCTACTATCCTACTTCGAAGATGTTTGCCATCGTTCAGCAGATTTTACTTGTAAGTAACTATTGAAAGTTGCAGTAAATATTAATTACAAACGACTAATACATTCAGGGAACAAAATTTTCGATCTTAATAGTATTTACAAATTAGTTGTCTACGATTTTTGAGATTATGCTATGCCCTCATAATATGCATTTGAGTGAACTTGTAGTTTTATTATTATTACGTACCAAATCTATTTATTATCTACGAGGAACTTATTGAAAGCAATGGATTAATAAACATACTTATTTAAAATAATTATTTTCTCATTATTTATAGCTTTAGACCAATAATACTATTCAAGTATCAAGATCAGCTAACTGGGTTGCCACCTGAGCGATCGCAGCACCCTCATTTATTTTCTACTCTTTTATGTCGCACTGTATTGGAGGAGAATCAAATGCTCTCACTCACTGCTATTAAATAACTAACTGTAACTAACTCATGTAATAAAAAGTATTGGTATCTACGTACACGCGACTACTTAAACATTCTGTATATTATAGGTGAACGCACACTTGGCCGCACTGCACGCGCCGCAGTCGCCGCATTCGAGTTCTTCGTTATGAAGTTCTATGCAACCTCGCACACCTACCCGCGCCGCAGTCACCGCAGTCCCTGAAGCGGCCGAACTCCGTAGCCGCAGCTGATGACGTCATCAACGCCGGCCCACCCGTATCGGACGCTGCGGTGTGAAAGAGAGAGAGAGTATTCATGTTCTGTGGTACGAAGCGTGCGGCGATAGGAACAACTGCGGTGACTGCAACGCGGATAGGTATGATGCGAGGCCATTAACAAAAGTAATGACTGCGGCGACTGCGGCGCGTGCGGTGCGGCCAAGTCTGCGTTCTCCCAGAAACGGTTTAGTAAAGAAACATGAACATAGGTTATAGGGAACGTGCAGGAACTATAGGTGGCAGCACTAATCGACAAAAGAGACACTATGCGGACAGAAAACGAAACTTATCACTTCTCATCGTGCTTTCAATTTACATACAAAAAATTGTCTCTTCAATTATATTATTTTTGAATATGATACAAGGTATAAAAATATGAGTTCCGGTCTATCAATAACGATCGTCAGCGTAATATAAATGTTTAATAATATGAATTTTATATCTTTCGTTTACTTTCTGATGAAAATTGTGGTGTATGAAGACATGGTGGCTGGCATAACTAAGATAGCTTTCTTATTTTCAACACATGTTATAATGGAAGGGAATCCTTTATCAGCGAGAACAGTATCTCCAGGCTCTAATAAATCAATTAGTTCACAATCATTTGATGAAGCAATCAATAAAATGCAGTCCGTAGCATTTAGATACAAAACTTAAAAAACCAAAGGACATAACACGCCAACTAAAAACATTATTGTGGGTATAACCATGTTTATATTCTGAGTACATGTGGAGTCTTGATTAACTGTTGAGGGATATTCGGTGTGAACTTTAGTGCGGTCTAGTAGAACACGTGTATGGTGAAGTATAAATGGTTCTGGTACTTATGTTTGCATGGACGGTTGATTTTGAGGGCCTTTTCAATGCAGAGTGTAACACAAACAAGTTGTTTTCAAATATTTTTATTTACTGCGTTTATCCATTTTTTGCGTTTTTCACCAAAACATGGTATGATAGTAGTAGTCTTTGGAAAGTAATAGAATTTTACGCTAATTGATTTATTTTCATTTTTGTGGATGTATTGGTACCTACATCCAGAAATGCAACAATGCATTATGATAAGTTAATTAATTTTCACTATAAAATTAATTCTGTTTACTTGTTAGAAAAGTCAATGTCAAGCATTATTAGAGCACAAGATTCGGATTGGCGACGCCAGTTGGCAGCACCGTCGTTGTGCACGTTCCCTATCAGACCGTCTCGCGCCAGTTTCATTTTGGCGTAGTCTTTGATTTTGGTGTTTGACCCCAAAGGGCGCGATATTTTAAAAATTGAATTTGAGTTGGTTTTTTGTTTGTTTGAGGTTGATTTATAGGTATAAAAAGCGCAGTCGACGTTTATCAGATGATCGGAACGAACAAAAAAAAAAGCTGCCGCCCTATCTCCCGTCAGCCATGTCGTCGGAGATCTGACAGCCTTCGGCCTACGCTCTTCATGTCCCAAAGTCTGACTTTTGGGACCTAATTTTAAATGCATGAAATATAAAAAAAACAAACACTATGAAAATAAAAACAAAATGACTCAATTCACAAAAAGAAAATCCTTAGGCTGGGAATTGGGATCGAACTCGAAGTCACGAGATAATAATAATAACCCAGTGCTGTGCCCCGAGACCTGCGGGCTTGTTGTAATAAACCATGGCGAATATGTAGATCATGCTGCTTCAACAAGTCGGTAGCCTCTGCGACTCGCGCGAGCTGTCAAAACTCCCAACCGCGCTGTGTCAACAATTATAGCCAATTTTTGATACATTTTCCTCCCGTTCCGATAAAAACACCTGTAGCTCAAAAACTACAAGTCCTAGAGCAATTTCAAAACCAACTGTTGTCAAGCTGATTATTTAAGGAATCTACTTATCTTGAAATCAAAATAAAATACTTTAACTATATACTCCAAGTCATAATGTATAGCTAAAAACTAGTTACGAAAATTGATATTTCGCTAGAAATATCAGTCTTTTCTTAGTTTTTTATCCATTTTAACAATATAGAAATAAACTAGCCTATATTTCCTTTCCAACAAGACCACTACTACACTATTACAACAGCCCCTAACGTCCACTGCTGGACATAAGCCTCTCCCATGATGGGAGGAATTTGCCGTAATCTCCACGCTTGGCAGGCGGATTGGAGATCGCAGTGATGAAAGACTAACAGAAAACGCTGCTGCCCATTCTCCGGTCTACGGAGGCGCAAGGTGTTCTGCCTCAGACATTAGTCGCCTTATACGACACCCGTAAGTGTAATGGGTTGGATCTATTCTACTCTGCCGGATACCACACGGCTAAACAGACAAGACCACAATCTTATTAATATCTCAATAGCATCATATCTAAATATTCCTATGAAACTAGATACTCACTGTTTGTTTACATCTGGGAACTAATTTTTACCAGCCGCTGTTGGATGAAAAAACACACAAACCCACATGTTTTTGGTGTAGATAGTTGAACAATCTAATCACAACACTAATTAAGCACTATTTCTCCCATTTCACACACGTTTTAATCACTAAATCACGTATTTCTTCACACTACACAATCACTGTAGGTACATATAATTACTGCATTTTCACAGACGAAATACTGCAATTTGGCGATTCGGAACCTAATTTGTGTTATCATAATACGATAGTACAACTTCTCACGAACATTTTAAGGTATAACACTGTATTCCAATAACAAATACGTAACTCGTAATTACTTGAAATGTGACACTAACGCAAACACGATGACGCAAGAAACGGCGCGCTCTGTTGACGTAATTGTGTTTATATTATTTGACAACTTGTCAATGGAAGCTGTGATTTTTGGTACGTCGCGCGTCGCGGCGTCGTTCGAAAATGTTATATAGATTATAAATAAAGCATTGAATGGACAGAGCACGATTAGTCGATATTTTAAATAAAGTTTTGGGACAAATTACGCCAACAAAGTACGGTGGTCATTACAGCCGGCCGCGGTCTATTGAGTAAAGTTACTGGCTGTGATCTAATTCAAGCGCGGTTCAGAGGGTAAATTTAGTGGCTGTGATCTAATTCAAGCGCGGTTCAGAGACTGGCCTGCAAATTGCAAAAAACGTAAGAAAATTTGGATTTCGCGGGCTGGTCAGAGCATTCACCTTAAAAAACGCGACTGAAATTGGCTGAATATTAGAAAACACGGAAAACACGAAAACACGGCGGGACCCATTTGAATATAAAATTATAAAAATATGTAATGCGTCCCGCCAACTTTAGATAAAATTAGAATGGTCTTTCAAAATAAAGATAATTTCCAAATACATATTCAATGTTATTACACTTAAAACATAGTAAAAGGTGAACGCACACTTATCGGAGCCGAAGGAAGCGAAAGAGCCGAAATGGACGGTAATTTAAGGACGGTATTTTTAATTCCATTCAATACTTGTTTGTATTGATGTTAGCTATTGATTCGTATTGGTTTTATGCGTGACTGGTATTTTGAAAATATATTAAAGAACCTTAGATATTTTAGTCGATTTTTAAAAACCATGGTGGTTTGTTTTTTTAGGTGCCGTCACGTCACCGTTACATTGGGGAAAATTTTCCCTTTTTTTGGGAAAAAATAATATTTAGTATTTAGCATCCTGCACACTAGGTACATAGAACAAGGTGGGATGCGTGGGGGTGTTTACCTGTGACTTAGTACCGGTGATATCGATAGGGCCACTGACGCACCGGGTAAAAATATTGTGGCGCCCACTAAAGCAAATCTTTATCAAGTGTTAATTTTTTGCTGAACCAATGTGAATGTATAGAGTTTATTTATTTATTTATCACAAAATCCACAGCTCTTTACAATCTTAACATAAACTATTGTAACAAATCCTACAGCCAATTCATCATCTGCCTAGCCTTTTCCCAACTATATTGGGGTCGGCTTCCAGTTTTACCGGATGCAGCTGAATACCAGTATTTTACATGGAGCGACTGCCTATCTGACCTCCACAACCCAGTTAGTACCGGGTAATACGATACCCTTTGGTAAGACTGGTTGTCAGACTTTTTGGGCCTCTGACTACCTAACGACTGTCAAAGATCTACAAATGACAGCCGGGACCAACTGCTTAATGTGCTTTCCGAGGCACGGAGGAAACTCGGTATGTAATGGGTGGTCACCCATCCACAGACCAACCTAGGCAAGCACGGCTTAACCTAACGATCGACCCGAGCGGCTGTTATTATTTAGCCACGAGCTCCTCCTACAAACCCTCCTAAATCCTACAGCCAATTAAGGATTTACAATTTCACATCTATGAATAGCTAAGAATACAGTGAGAGTGTGTGTGCCTGAGGGGTTAAAGTGGGTGTGTGAGTATGTTTTAATGGTGTGTGTGTGTGTGTGGTGATTGTCTGTATACCTTCTGAAGAACCCTACTTATTTATTAATTTCGTTTGGATGCGTTTGTCAGTTCGTCACATACTGACGTTATTAGTTGTTTCGTAAATATAACTCTTTTATTATTAAATATATCGAGATGAGAAAATCCTTTGTTATAATTACTTAGCGTCCTACTAATGACTGAGTTTTTAGCGTAGTTTGTACCACTGTGTGGTACTTCAAATAACTGCATGTGCATAGTCCGTCGAGACGGAGCACTTAATCTTGTAACTAAATTATTTAAAACAGTACTGTCAATAGTCCCACTACAAATATTATAAAGAAATAGCATGTCCAGAATCATACCCCTATTCTCGAGTGGCAGCATATTATGATGTTTACATGATAGCAGATAATCTGCAGATCTGAAACCACTGCGAGAGTTAATGTATTTAACAAATTTAGATTGTATGTATCCGCACTACTTGGTTTATATCTGCTGTATATAAACCAAGTAGTGCGGATTCCAGATATTACAACAGTATTCTAAAATACTGCGTATGTACGCAAAATAAAGTACCTTGATGCAATTTATATCAGAAAATAATTTACATGTATGAATAATAAATCCTAGGATTTTGTATGCCTTGCCGACGATAGAGGACACATGCTCATGAACACAGAAGTTTCGAGTCAAGGACGACACCAAGATCCCTAATAACATTGCAACGCACAACATTTCCACCACTAAGATTGTAGCTGTAGTTAATGAAATTTCGCTTCCTAGTAAAGGTTATAGTCTGACATTTGCTTACGTTCACATTGATTCTATTGATAATATAGTAATTAGATAATCTATTTAAGTCGTTTTGTAGCTTCTCACAGTCAGACGTATTTCTTACAGTCATAAAAATCTTGGTGTCGTCGGCGTACATCAGGAACCTTGCGTTAAGAACATGTGCTCCTACATCGTAAAGGTAGGCAGAGTATAAAAGAGGTGCCAGAATTGAGCCCTGTGGGACACCAGATGGTATGGTTACGCAGTTAGACCTTGCGCAGCCCAATGTAACAATTTGAGACCGATTCCTAAGGTATGACTCGAACCATCTGAGTAACTTACCGCGAATTCCAAGCTCTTGCAGCTTACGCAAAAGGATGTCATGATCCACGCGGTCGAACGCTTTTTTGAAATCCGTGTAGATCACGTCAACCTGCCCACCACCATCCATAATACGAACCACACTCACGAGAAATACTGCTAAATTGGTATTAGTAGACCGACCCTTAATAAACCCATGTTGTTGTTGCGGGATTAATTTAGATATGGTAGGATAGATAAAGTTGTGTATTATTTTCTCCATTACTTTCCCTATAACGTTCAGAATTGATATCGGATGACAATTTTCTATGGCGTTTCTGCAGCCTTTTGTATGAATGGGCACAGTGTGCGCAGTTTTCCAAATAGTTGGACAGTATCCTTCACGAAAACATCAATTGAAAATATAAGCTATCGGTAAGAAAAGCGATTTGGTACATTTAACGAAGAAGAGAGGGGGTATAGTATCACTTCCTGGTCCCTTAGACGTATCCAGATTCTCCAGGAGTTTCAGGATACTCGCACTGTCAATGGTCAGGCTGGGCAGTGTGTCGCCGTATGTTTCACTGTCAGTCGAGAAAGGAGTGTAAGTCCCGAGCCTGCTGCTAAAGTTTTTATAAAAAAAATCTCACCGGTTAATTCACCATACGTCATGTATTTAGGATAACTATTTTTATTCATCTTTCTAGTTTTAACGTACGTCCAAAAATATTTAGGTGAAGTTTTTATGTTCTCTTGTGATCTGTATAAATAATTCTTATAACACTCTTCTTGCATACTTTTTTGCCGATCCCTTAATAAAGAGAAAGCAGCGTAATCATGGGGGTTTTCATATTTTTTCCATTGCTTATGCGCTTTCCACTTTTCCTCAATAACATTCATTAATGCTCGACTGTACCAGACAGTGTAGCTATTGTTACAAACTCCTTTGTTATCATAGATTTATATTTGTTGTCTAAAAACTAAATGTCATCAGTATAGTATCTGACGTCTGTCTTATAGAGAATGGAAATAAAAAACAACTTAATGTTCAACAAATAGCTTTATTTTATTGGCGACGAGGCAAATTGTGTTGTCAGTAATCAAAAAACATGAATACTGAACAATTCGCGGCCTTCCTTACCGCGCAACAGGAACAACAAAAGGTACTAACAGTCCTTCTACAACAACTTGTACAACAGCAACAACACCTAGGAAGCCCCTCATCAAACAGCAGCGTGACAAACAACAATGATAACGCAGCACCATCTACATCAAAACAAAACATTGTAAAACACTTCAAGTGCGACAAGTTTAACCCCTCCACAACCACTGCAGAAAACTTTGTGGACCTATTTGAAGCGAAATGCCGGATATGGGGTGAAGAGTCTGTTAGTATTCAAAAAGACCTACTCATAAACTGCATTACACCGGAAATATACCACGAGCTGAAAGTAGCGTTAACTCCTGACTTTGACACAGCGACATACGACGATATAAAAATGAATTTTTTGGATTTGTATAGAACAAAGACAACGCGATACAAAGCCTTAATTGATTTTTGGAACTCTTCGAGAGAAACCTACGAAACAATGGAACATTATTCTAATAGACTAAAAGAACTTTCAAAAAACTGCGGCTATGAAGGGTCCTTGCTGGAGAGACAACTCCGTGATCGGTTCGCAACCGGTTTGAACCACACACAACTTGAGATAGATTTAAAACAAAGATGGCCAGAACTACGCGAAGTCACAGGTGATGGCAAAACGAGAGAGATAACATTCGCAGAAATATTTATAGTTGCCCAGTCACGCGAAGTCGCAGAGAACGACAATATCACCGAAAGTAACAAACACAATGACTATATTAACAGAATCAAACAGAAGAGACAAGGCAAACGCACTGTTACTACGGTTAACAACGAAACACCCAGGAAGTTACGACCAGACCAATGCAGACGCTGCGGAAAGCGTGACATACATGACTACGAGCACTGTACAGCAAAAAACCACCAATGTCAAGCATGTGAGATGACAGGACATTTCGAAAGCGTATGTATTAAATCTGGTAGAGCATATTTGTTATCACAACCCAGACACTCTCAACGCAAAAACAAGAGAGACAAAAACAACAAGATACAGAAGCTTAACAAGCGAACGGAGACATCAGAGGCCTCATCGACGACATCGTCACACGCGGACTCCTCCGCGGAAGAAAGTGATAGCGAGACCAACCCTGTCTACATCATTAACAAGAAAACATCTCGATGCAAGAAAATTGACGTTATTATCAATGGTGTAAAATGCACGATGGACTGGGATCCTGGATCAATATACTCAATAATTTCTACTAAAATGTGGAAAAAGATTGGAGCCCCAGCATTGTTGAAGGCACCGAAACTCCAAGCCTATTGCAATTTTAAACTGAAACCGAAAGGTATAACAGACGTAACAGTTGAACTAGACAACATACAAAAAATATTACCTGTTGTCGTCATGGACAAAGCAGATCCTATACTTTTCGGGTTACAATGGAGCGAAATGTACGAAATGACGTTTCCGAAACCTGTTTATTCTATCAAACGTACCACAGACACATCACTGGATATCGTGCTAGCTACCTACAACGACCTATTTGACAATAAATTAGGGAAGGTAAAGAATTATCAAGTGAACATCCACATCAAACCTGGCAGTGAAGCAAAACATCTGCCGGCACGTCCCATCAAGTTCAGCATACGTAAAAACATAGAAATAGAACTAGAGCGGCTTCTACGCGAAGGAATAATAACAGAAGTGGACCCCAACACAACACCCTTAGAATGGGCTACACCCACAGTCAATGTTTTGAAACCAAATGGCCAAGTACGGATATGTGGCGACTACCGAACAACTATAAACCCGGTACTTATCAAACATACTCATCCCGTGCCTCTTTTTGATCAGTTAAGACAACGTCTGGCACATGGGGATAAATACTCGAAAATCGACCTGAAGGATGCTTACCTGCAGTTTGAAATATCTCCTGAATCAAAAAAGTACCTAACAATATCAACCCACAAAGGATATTTTGTCTACAACAGAATGCCTTTTGGTATTGCAACAGCGCCTTCAATTTTCCAACATTTCCTTGACAAGCTACTTGATGGTATAACAAACGTCGCTGTATTTTTTGATGATATTGCCATTACTGGGAAAAACGACGAAGAACACATACAGACTCTTTCAATGGTTTTTAACAAATTGAAACAAGCCGGACTGAAAGTAAATCTAAAAAAATGCACTTTCTTACAACCAGAAATCGAGTATTTAGGACATATTATTGACAAAGATGGAGTACGACCAACAAAATCTAAAATAGAAGCAATTTCGAAGGCACCACCGCCAACAAATACCAAAGAACTTAGGGCGTTCTTAGGACTCATAAACTTTTATGAACGATTTATCCCACACCTACACAGCGAATGCGCCGATTTACATGAACTAACCGGTGACCGCCGAAAATGGCAATGGACGAATCATGAGAACGAAATATTTATTAAAACTAAGAGATTAATAACAAGATCTAAATCGCTTGTCGCGTTTGACGAATGTCGACCCCTTTACCTCTCCTGCGACGCCTCAGAGAAAGGAGTAGGCGCAGTCTTATACCACAAGGATAAAGAAATCGAACAAGCTATTGCATTCGGGTCAAGAAAACTTAAACCGGCTGAAAGCAAATATTCCGTTATAGACCGCGAGGCATTAGCAATATTCTATGGCATTCAAAAATTCGACCAATATCTCAGAGGTACAAAGTTCACACTTGTAACTGACCACAAACTACTTATTCACATATTGGGCCCACTACGAAATCTCCCAAAAATTGCCAATAATAGACTTGTGAGGTGGGCACTCGTGATTGGAAATTATGATTATGACATCATTTATAGAAAAGGGGAACATAACATCATTGCTGATTACCTATCCAGAATGCCAAATAGCACTGAACAGCCGAATTGTCCAGAGGTTTCGATATGCAAAATCACTGATTTGATACAGCATAATAAAATTAACGACTTGACCTTAAGTGAAGAGCATATTAGAAGAGAAACGAAACACGATGCCACACTAAAGCAAGTTCTGCAATTAATCAAAACCGATTGGTTTGACTGTTCACAGACTGATCTGAAACCGTTTATCAGAAAACGCAGTGAACTGTCTATAGAGATCATCATGTGGCAAGGTAGAGTTGTTATACCTAGTACATTAAGAAGTACAGTACTGCGTTATTTGCATATTGGTCATCCTGGAACTTCTGCAATGAGAGCTCTTGCGCGCTTCTATGTTTGGTGGCCAACACTCGAAGAAGACATTGACAATTTTGTAAAAAAATGCCAAAAATGCCAGGAAAATAGACCTAACAACTCAGAACTTCCTGTATACTCTTGGTCGATCCCAGAAAAGGTATGGGAAAGAGTTCACGTCGATTTTGCCGGACCTTTTGAGGGCAAGTATTGGCTAGTGCTGGCAGATGCATTATCAAAATGTATAGAAGTTAAACCTATGGCAAAGATAACCACCAAAACGTTATGCGAGAAACTAGATGGCATTTTTACTACTTTTGGATTGCCTCAAATTATTGTCTCCGACAATGGACCTCAATTTACTTCCAAAGACTTTCGAGAGTATTACAAGTCAAAGGGCATAGTGCACATGACATCTTCACCCTACCATCCAAGAACCAATGGATTGGCCGAACGACTCGTGCGAACTTTTAAATCCAGAATGGCGTCAAGTGAAGCAGACAGAGTGAACCTAAAACAGAGGCTTCAAAACTTTCTCTTTTCTTATCGCAACACACCGCATACTACCACAGGAAAGTCCCCAGCCCAAATGATGTTCGGCAGACAGCTAAACTGCTTACTGGATAATGTGAAGCCAAATATGAGAAGGGCATTGCGATATAAAAACGTAAAAGCGAATATTCAATCTGAACAAAAGACGCCGAATTTCCAGAATGGGGAAGCAGTGTACATCCGTACCAAAATGGAAAATAAGTGGAAACCGGCTATCATTGAGGAAAGAAAACACAGGTATTCTTATGTGGTTAGAACTCCAGAAGGCGTATTGAAGCGCAGACACGCCGACCACATACGTCCCAATGCGAGTGTAGCTCAGTCACCAACCAACGAGCCAGACATTTCGATGAAACCATCGTCATGCACTTCCACACCACATGAAGTACTACCTCATGCCAGTTCAACTCCATTCAGTCAACCTCCAATTGAAACCTCCTCACCGCAAACACTCGAGCAGACGCCGGTGTTGAGGCGTAGTAAGAGAACAGTACGCCCACCACATCGCCTCATAGAGCAAATGGACTAAGGCCGGGAGGAATGTTACAAACTCCTTTGTTATCATAGATTTATATTTGTTGTCTAAAAACTAAATGTCATCAGTATAGTATCTGACGTCTGTCTTATAGAGAATGGAAATAAAAAACAACTTAATGTTCAACAAATAGCTTTATTTTAGCTATAGGTGCCCCCAATGGTGACTTTTGGAACATATTTATCAATAATTGTATTAATCACCGAATAGAACATTTATATTATTCGCTCAAGTTGCAAATCATTACTACAGATTAACCCCCAGTCACACTTAAGTAATTCGTCGTTAATGGCCTCGTAATTTCCCTTCTTACAAACATGTTTTTGAGATAGTCTGTGTTTCAAGGGAGGTATTAATATATCTGTAGCGTTAATAACAATTGCAGGGTGAAACGCGTCTTCCAGTACCAATGGACAGTTCGACTGTATAACGGTATTAGAAAAATTGGCAAAGATTAAATCCAGAGTATGATTCTGAGAGTTGGTGAGAAAGTTAGATAGATGCAGACCGCAGAACAGCATTGTGTTAATAAGGTGTGACGCGGAGTTTTGCACTTCGACGGCGCCCCTTTTCAGAACTACAGGCTGTCTATTTGTCCAGTCAATACAAGGTAAGTTGAAGTCGCCAGATATGAGAAAATAATCGTTAGGGTTCTGATCAATTACCTCAGATATCAGCCGCGTTAATATAATATTTATTTATATATGTAAACAGTCGCGATGTGTAAATTGCGCTTTACAGCGAGAGATTGAGCAGGAATAGTTACCCAAATGCACTCAAGATCAGGTCGGTCCCACTCGAGCCGTACGCGCGCTTGCAAACGCGAAACACAAGCAATCATTACCCCGCCACCTAGCGAGCTACGATCGCATCTACCTAAATAAATCATAACTATCATTACTTAGCTCCGAGTCTAAAATGCCGTCGTGTAACCAGGTCTCGGTAAACATTAAGATGTCACTATTTGATGATAGTATGTTCTCATAAAAAAAATTTAGTTTTAGTGCGCAAACCCCGCACGTTTTGATAGAAAAATTGTATGTAATCAGTATTTTAAGCTTGGCCATCGCTAATGACTAGTTGTCGCGATGATTCATGAAATGAGATAGTGACACCTGCTGAAAGTTTTTCGTGTCAGCCCCAGACCCAGACCCTGGCAAATTTGGCACTCTGGCCCGTTGCTCCATCGCGCCCCCCCCCCCATTTTTATGTGGTGGTACATCACTAAGATGGAGCTGAAAGGATATTAGGGATCATCAGCTGGACGATGAGGTATCTCAGGAAATCGTTAACTGTAACGCCTGCACTGCTGTTTGAAAAGAGCATAATTTTGAGGAAAACTCAAAAACGTATCTAGCAACCCTAGCCGAGTGCTGTCAATGTCAACTGTATGACGTGTGTGTCAGTATGACAATTTTGAGGTTATAAGTCCAATGTTTTTAGAAAAAAATAATATACCTTTTGTGAAGAAAAATAATCTCCTCATCTGTTATATATTGCTATGGCACTTTCTTGTAACATCCGCTCTTTAATCAGAAGATTAGTGTTGTCTGATTTTCGGTCATCTATTCGCTTTTACTCTGGTCAACCAGAGGAATCTAATGAAGAACAAAAGGAAATAGATACTGCCAAGGATAGAACCAAAATAGTTCCCGTTGAAACTAGCATAAAATATATGCAGAGTAATGCTTACCAGCAAACTTACGGCGAGAACACAGTTTGGGCATTGTATCGGCGAAACCACAAAGGCGGTTTTGCCCCAAGGAAGACCAGAAAGTCCTGCGTTAGAAATGGTGTAATATCAACCGGGAATCCTTGCCCCATTTGC
Organism: Xestia xanthographa; assembly: GCA_905147715.2. NCBI lineage: Eukaryota > Metazoa > Arthropoda > Insecta > Lepidoptera > Noctuidae > Xestia > Xestia xanthographa. Next base: position 17,793,454 of record LR990655.1, on the reverse strand, counting down.
CGAGACGAATATTTAGTTTTGGATCACAGGAATACTAAACTTCTGGAACAGTTCATATCGGAGTACACTGGACAGGTATATTGTCATCTTCTATTATTAAAATCATTATGGCTAACCACAGCCCAACTTGACCCACTGCTAAGCCCAGGCCTGCTTGGGAGTATAGGGTAAACCTCCATCCTTAATAAAACACGAATTTTCTTTATGAAGTTACTTGTTCTGTTAGTTAAGTGTGTTCTCAAATTCTTGAGTCCAATCAATGAGCCTATTTTCAAATAAACAATACCCTAACAATTTAAACTATTAATAAAATTGACAAATACCATACAAATGATACTACTGATTGTGTAGATACTCTGAATATTCTTTTTCACTCTCATTGGCTCATTTTTTTTTTCATTGCCAGGAGACCAGTGATTTCCACAAAAACTTGTGTGAATATTTCAAATTTTAATTTCTTTTTCCAGATACATGATGCTTTCAAAACTGGACTTTGCCAAAAGAAACATAAGGAGTTACTGGTAGCCATCGAAAGAGCCTGGGACCATGGCTACCTCACTTACGATGTGCCATTCAGGGAATATGATTACACATTATACAATAAAAATGTCAATTCTGTTTAAATCCGTATAATTATAGATTTAGTTTCATAAATATAGATATATAGTTGATTGAGCGTTTTCATTGCACAAATATATTATTAGGAAGCCCCAAAGTTATCTTATGGCACTATTTAAAACTAGATAATTGTTATTTTGTTGTAAATAATTAATTTCTTATTCTAATTTAAAATAATGAACACTTAGAGTTATTTTAAAATCCGTTAATAAACTTTTGCATCTCACATTTTAATAAATTTACTTGTTTAGGTTGTTAATTACTTACTTGATTCTAGTTACTTGTGTATTACAAACCAATGTGGAAATACTGTTACTGCTACTCTGTTATGAAATTTTAAATAAAGGAACCCTTGCCTTGTTGTAAAATCAAAGGTCCATCTAAATCTTAAGTGTACGAACACAGTGGCCGCTCGATGCTATAGCGTCGGGCGGCGCGTTCTGCGGGGCGTCGAGCTGCCGACCGGCGCGGCGGGCGTCTACTGTGGCCACTCACCTATAAACGCATGTGTTTGACATGAACGCTGCACGCGCCGCTCCGCCGCTCGCTCGATTCGAGCGGCCACTGTGTTCGTACACTAAGGGTTTTCTTTCCACATTCGTTTCAAAAACAGTTTCTGTAGTGTAAGATGAAATTCTTGCTATATTCAGGCTTTTTTAAACTTTTGATGGCACAATATCAGTGTAACATTTGTGTTCATATTGTTATTACCTATGGCCGAAGTTGTTTAAATAAGGGAAGGGGAAATAGTGTAATATTATTTATCTAAATTTGCAACTTCACACACACTGTAGTCAAGAATTCCAGGTTTTCTTTTCTGTTAAGTAAAAGTATCTATTAATTTCGATCTGTTTCTTTGAAGTAGCAGTTCTCTTATAAGTGCTGATTTTTCTCGTTCTAAAACTGTTATCCTCTCATTTTTTCTGTTGACCTCCTGAAAAAGAAAGAAACATGATTAAAACACGTCTTCAAGTGCATGTTAACTTCGCTTAGTGAGGTTTGTTCTGCTTGGCCATGTTCTAATTTTTACTCTGTTGGTGCAAAATACGTATATTTTCCTCGTAGATTCTCAGTGATTCTCATCTGTTAGCTGTCAAATCATGTCTGTGATAATTCATATCTTCCTTCACACAATACATTCAACTTTTCTTGGCCAACATCTGCCTTCCATCCAGTGAACGTCACAGGCTTCAGTTAAGGGGAAGTCTGGTCAAGATACCGGCGCGACGTGTTTTGGGTACGTAACAAATATGTAAGTATAAACGTATCGGTAAAAACTTGGCTTTCCCATACATGAGCCAAGGGTTGCGAACGTCAAGTCAATGATTTAGGCTGCGTTTGCACCAGAGATGAGCGAGGATGCTTAGCGAGGTATGTGTGTGGAACTAACCAATCACATAACTAGAATAGAGAGCTGTGAAAAAGAAGCGACATTATTGGTTGGTTTCACACACATCCCTCGCTACGCATCCGCGCTCATCTTTAGTGGAAACGCAGCCTTCGGCTACGACTAGTTTATTAATTTATGTACAGTAGGTACATACCTCTGCAAGTATACGATTTTGGGAGCGCAGTACTGCTGCATTGCTAGGCGTGGCGGAAGTTCCGGTGGCTGACAGCGATGACACGGGTAACGCTAAGTTCATATGAAGTGACAGCTGTCCATGTCGCCAACCGGCTGCTAACGCTCCCAACTGTCGATTGAGTTCCAACACTCGTGCTTTTAATAGTTCCAGTCGCTCCTGATGTGCCTCGCTCCAGGGCTCCTGAAAGAAGAACAAGTATTATTCAGTAGTGGTTGGGCAATGAGGATCCTCAGTTTCTCCGGAAACCCCTTGAGGACTTTATCGCTGCGTCTCTATGAGGATTACCACCAACCACAGCCACCGGTGGCTGTCGCGCGCTATCGCGAGTCGCCAACACTGCTGTAGCAGCTCTATGTGGTCTGAGGCTGTAGCGAGTGGCCGCCAACGCCACCGGCCACACGTGTGCGGCGAGTTTCAACAAAATGTATTAAAAAGCGTGTGAACTGCTTGTCGCTGCCTGTTTGCGCCGAGCCTAATAGAACTAGGTATCCAGGGAAGTAATTTTTAACCGACTTCAAAAAAGGAGGAGGTTCTACGTTTCAGTTCTTTTTTTTAATATTGTGAGAATATATAAAAGAAAAAACTGAACAATTTGTCCGTGATTACTATTTATAAAGGTTTGTCTCCCAGGCCATCTAAATATGACGATGACCTGATGAAGGGTTCTAGAACCAAGTTTAAAATTATTTGCATTGAAAACATTAAATTGCACAGCCAGTCCGTCATTGACCATCTGAATGTCTGACGATCAGATCAGTCTTAGAGACAATCTCAACTTCATTCTACCGTAATTGCTAGTGGTATCTAAGTACTCGTTACATCATCGATCATGCCAAGGTCTGATGATTTTATATTTAAATGAAGTATCTTTCAATTTAAGGAATAAAGCAAGTTTCATCAAAATCTGTTTAGGTATTTTCAGGATGTGGACTTATTACGTGAACGAAACACTAGGCGTGCACGCGGGTCATGTGATTATTTTAAAAGTTTATTGGGAGATGATCAAACGTCTTTGAAATAATTCAATGCCTATAGAAAATTAAAAAATGCATAAATATACCGAATAAGACTAGACTCCGCTCCGTGGCTGCTACTGAGAAATAACAAGTTGAAAAAATACAAAATGAACTAAAATGTTTTTTGATTTATGCCTGGTTGATGGCAATTAATAGGCTCGCCCCCTATTACATTAGGGAAATGTGGGTGTACGTGTACACTTAGTAGGTACACTTCTGCCTAATCCTTATGGTTTACGGGCGTGACCTTATGTTATGTTATCCTTTTATGTCCCTCATATAGGATATTCTTAAACATACAGGTGACTTTTTTATCACTTTCCAAATAAAATGGGTTTAGTAGGTGAACGGAGTAGAAGCAAATGGCATCCTACGTTTTTTTTTGTTGCGAAAAAAAAAAACAATAATGTTACCTATATAAATAATAAATAAAATATATAAATGATTTTGATAGTTATAGTTCTATAACTACATACGTCTTACAGTCGCGAACAATATTTTAATCAACATACAACCTAGCACTGGCCTGCAAATTGCAAAAAACGTCAGAAAATTTGAATTTCGCGGGCTACCCTGGAGTTTACCTACTAGTTACTTTACTACCACTGATATGCGGTTGTCCGTACCATGTTATACATTTCGAACTTCGCACTCTACCTTGTTGTGCCTAGCTACTTCATAAAATAAATAATGGCATTATTGTTCTGTTAATTAATTTGTCTATGTAAGAACTTACGTACTTATTCATAATTCATTCGAGAATGCTACACTATGTTGGTAAGCAAAAAAACTTGTTTGGCCATGACCCGAAAACTTGCCTAGGTAATGCTAAAGCTCGAAGCTAGGTTATAATGTAATAATGTTAAATACGATATAATTATCTGCTAAGTATCGTATTCATGAATTTGAATAGGCTGACAACCACAAAATAAATACCTCATAAAAATGCGTTGGAAGAACAGTTTGAAGTAGGTAGTGATTTATGTTTAGTCATTTACTTTACTATCAAACCAAATCGGCAAAGGAAATACCTAATACTTACTTTATGTTATAATGTAAACGTAAGGAGATCAGGCGTTCAACAGACATGCATTGTAGATTTCTACTCCTATGGCTAGGTCTACGCTATATTGTGTTCGTCGCAGTTCGGTGACCACGATAAAAATGGGAAATCTAAACCAAATTGAACATAATAATTACCACATAGGCACCCATTCTGCCGGCGTACCGCATTTTTTCTTGAACCTCTGCTAATTGCTTTAAGTACCATTCTCGTGCTTCCTCTACTGCCGATAAGCCTTGCAGTAAAACGTCCTTTTCCTGTTCTATCTGTTTCATGCGTTTCAAAAGGTTGTAGTCCACTCCGTTGTGTAATGTGTGACGGCGAGGTTCCCGCCGCCGAGAGACGCGACGTAATTGCGATTGCGTCTCGTTCGCTGATCTGCCGTCACCTAGGCCCCTGCTTTGTTCTTCTAAGGCTCGAGACATTTCTTCAAAATCTATCTTGTCCACGGATATTTCTTCAGTGTCGAACACAGTTTCTTCCTCCGATTTGTAGCTACATTTTGATGTTTCATTTCTTTCTGTAGATTGCTTTTCAAGTCTTGGCGGCTTTGGGGGGCCATAAACTCTCCGAGAGCCATCATGCTTAGAAATAGACACTGTTCCGAGGTGACGAGGCTCCTGAACCAACACATCCTTACGTCCTATTAACTGAGGCATACTTATAGTTCTGTGCTGTGATGAACTTTCAGAGCTTTTTAAAACCAGCCAATTTCGGTCTATATTTTGTGTAGGATCGTTTACATCCAACAACGGTGCAGAAGGTGGTCGGTGAGTTTGAGAAACTATTTGAGTTTGTAATACTGCGCTATCGACATCGTCACTAAATCGATCCTCTTTACCAGAAGAGCCTTCAACTTGATTACGTAACAGGCATATCTTAAGACCGGTACAGAACCTTTCGAATGTTAGCAGGCCATCGTGAGACGCTACCTTCTGTAAGCTTTCGATGACCCCGCGAGGTAAACCTCGGGTGCGATCGTCCCTCCAACGATTTTCTATATCCGTAAGTTTTACATATCCGGTGTGTTTGTCGTCCATAATATCAAATAAAGTTCGCATCGCCGAAACAAATTGTTTTGGTAAAGATTCCATATTCCTGGAAGAAGCACGATTCATAATGTTACCTTTAGTAGTCCTCAATATGTTAGTTAGGTAACAGGTATTTCACATTTTATATTTCACTTTGTCTTTGTCCGATTGTCACCTTAACACAACAAATAAATATTTCCAAAAGTGCATAAATTCAACGGCACACTCCACTATCGGAATTAAAACATTTACTTCGCGGATATTACTTTAAAATTTCGAAATCGTAATCTAATTTGTTAATAATATTATGATAAGTTACTTAAACAGGTAATTACGTAAAAACCGAAAACTATACCGAGGGTTCGATTATGCAGCCACTTTAACGTATAGGGCACGGAGCACCATCACTGTCTGTTGTTTAGCCACATGAGGACAAAATCTGACCGTTTGTCAAACGGTACGCGTACGTGTATGGTGGGCGAACCAATCGGCCGCTGGGAGGGAATTTGCGAGAGATAATAGCCCACGAGTGCGAGCAGGAGAACCGGTCAAACGACATTTCGGTCACTTCGGCACCGAGCCTGCGGCAGGTAAGCTTGGCATAGGACGGCGCGTGTACTGTGTAGATCTGTTGTTGTTGTCTGTACGACTGTACCTACTTCATGGTGGATATTAGTACAGGTATCAATAACATCAAATTGATTTGTTTTAATACAGCAAGAGCACTAGGTTGTTACAATATAAAATGGTGGCACTATGTTCGTAGGTAATGGACCTACGCATGAGGTTCTAATAAGTAGATAAGTTTCTATTACGGTATGTATGTAGGTGTCTATCGAGGACATTGACCTAGTCTTCCGTATTTAGCATATAAGCACTCACATACTTATGTACCTACAGTAACTAAGTAATTATGCGTTAGAGGTATCGAAAACACAACGTAACATAACAACACGCCTCATCGTAATCCCCGAAGGGCTAGGCATGCAGAGGTGTGTGGTGTCACAGTGGTGTCAACCGGGCGCAAATCCAGACTCCGTGACTGCTACTGAGAAATTCCTGATGAAAAACCCAATAACACTTTGCTCGACCTGGGAATCGAACCCAGGACCTCATGCTGAGTAGTCGCACTTGCAACCACTAGACCAACGAGGCAGGCAATTGAACACAACAAACGCAACAAACCGACAAAAATGTACCTAAGATAAGTGGGTAAATAACAATAAAAGTTACCAATTTTGGATATCTTGGAAATTAAGGCCCTTCTAACCCTAAAATTAGCAACTCTATTTGTGGTGGTTCAAACTTCGTTTGAAATACTATTAGAATAAAGTTCTAATCAGCTTGCACTACAAAGTGGTTGTTACGTCAGTCACTGCGGTCGAATAGTGCGAAATGAGTGGTTTTTTCATAGGTATATTACCTATTTAAATCAATGGGTTTTTTGCGATTTACAAAAAATCTATTGATTGGACTAAAAAAATAAAACACTTAGGACCTGCTTTATAGTTAGTTCAGTTAGTATGCAAAGTTTCATGATCTAATTTGAAGTACTTTTGAATACCAGCGGTTTATTGTTCGATTTGGAGGTAACTTTGGATTTTTTTTCTATCGAGAAAAGTTTATGGAATCATGTTTTCGTCACACATAGTACTTAGCATTAATCCTCAACTTTACCATATATTTATTTCAAAATTAATGCTGCAGTATTTTTGGCGTAACGGAGGATCATGCTAAGCCATTTGAGGGGGTATAGGCCCTTAAATTAATACCGGTCAAGCGCAAATAGAACTCACGGTCTGAGGGTTCCGTATGAAAGATGTGCCTGGCTCATCAGTGTTCGATAGTGGATTGATTGTCAAACGTAGAGGTAACTTGCAGTTAATTTTTTTTTTTAAGTTTTTTCAACGTTCTACATCGCGATCGGTGCATCAACTGCAAAATGAATGTAGATATAGGGAACGTGCAGGAACTATAGGTGGCATCACTAATCGACAAAAGAGACACTATGCGGACAGAAAAGGAAACTTATCACTTCTCATCGTGCTTTCAATTTACGTAAACAAAATTATCTCTTCAATTATTTATTTTTGAATAAGCTAAAAGGCACAAAGTATGAGTTCCGGTCTATCAATAACGATCGTCAGCGTAAGTAGATATAAATGTTTAATAATGAATGAAATGTTAAATTATTTTTCAATACACTTCCTCGAAAACTGGTCCATAACGCACTACGATTAGGTACAACATGCAATGTATTTCACACGCGTGCGATTTTTTACACTTTCCTGCACGTGTGCGGGAATGAAAATTACCACAGATAACTATACCTATACTTAGTCCAAATTGGTTCAATGCCTATAGTCTGAGGTGAATGTTTTTTTTTAAATTTCGGTAAAGCACTACGCGTCTTTAGGGCATAAATATTTTTTGAATATTCTAATTGCAGTGTTTGTAAATAGAATATCATAGATAAACATGATTATTAAAAACTAATAGTTACTTTTATACACAAATTAACATTTATTTGTGTTCTGAATTAAAAAATATAAAATAAATCTATTTTTATATTAGGCTGTTTAACGACTTCATACCTTTGCCTCTCCTTCAACCTGGCGAAACCAAAGCGCGAAAAAAAAGAAAATTAGAATCGTAGTTTCTTCGTGACAAAAATATTTTTCGTTATTTTATTTTATTTCTTCAAAAGTGTATTGAAAAACGTCGTTTGATACACGTGGACATTTGTTATTGCAATTCTCGGCTCAAAAACACTTAACTAACGTTAACTAACGTTATAATACCGCCTCGAATACAATAACAAACTTTCTCCACTTGTATCAAAATGTACTATTATATCTTTCGTTTACTTTCTGATGAAAATTGTGGTGCATGAAGACATGGTGGCTGGCTTAGCTAAGATAGCTTTCTTATTTTCAACTCATGTTATAATGGAAGGGAATCCTTTATCAGCGAGAACAGTACCTATCTCCAGGCTCTAACAAATCAATTAGTTCACAATCATTTGATGAAGCAATCAATCAAATGCAGTCCGTAGCATTTAGATACAAAACTTAAAAAACCAAAGGAGTGCAGGCAACTAAAAACATTATTGTGGGTATAACCATGTTTATATTCTGAGTACATGTGGAGTCTTTGATTAACTGTTGAGGGATATTCGGTGTGAACTTTAGTGCGGTCTAGTAGAACACGTGTATGGTGAAGTATACTTAAATGGTTCTGGTATGTTTGCATGGACGGTTGATTTTGAGGGCCTTTTCAATGCAGAGTGTAACAAAAACAAGTTGTTTTCAAATATTTTTCTTTACTGCGTTTATCCATTTTTTGCGTTTTTCACCAAATCATGGTATGTTATTAGTATTCTTTGGAAAGTAATAGAATTTTACGCTAATCGATTTATTTTCATTTTTGTGGATGTATTGGTACCTACATCCAGAAATGCAACAATGCATTATGATTAGTTAATTAATTTTCACTATAAAATTAATTCTGTTTACTTGTTAGAAAAGTCAATGTCAAGCATTAATAGAGCACAAGATTCGGATTGGCGACGCCAGTTGGCAGCACCGTCGTTGTGCACGTTCCCTATAGGTTTATACCTACATTTATTTTACATTTGTTTTGCAAAATAAATGTAGATTTAAGTTTATACTTATTTAACTACTTATAATTATTTTAACTATTTATATTTATTTTGCAGTTCGGATGCAGTCGGATGATGAGAAAATAAAGGATAGGTGGAAGGGGTACTTCGAAAGACTGATGAATGAAGAAAATGACTGGAATGGTGTGCTGGACAATAAACCAGTGAATGAGGGGCTAGTGAGAATGGTTAGTATGGATGAAGTGAGAGTAGCAGTAAATGGAATGAAGAATAGTAAAGCATTAGGACCTGACGGTATACCAGTTGAAGTTTGGAAGTTATTACGGGTGGATGGATGGACGTGGTTAGCTTTATTTTTCAATAAGTTGTTGCTGGAAGAAGCCATACCTGACGAATGGTGCAACAGTTTGCTGGTGCCCATCTTTAAAAACAAAGGTGATGTGCTGGAGTGCAATAACTATAGAGGAATAAAGCTAATGGCACATAGTATGAAAGTTTGGGAGAAAGTTATTGAAAGACGACTGAGAGAAGAGAGCGAAATTTCACAAAATCAATTCGGTTTTATGCCTGGTCGAGGAACGACGGACGCCATTTTTGCCATCCGCCAGCTGTGCGAGAAATACAGAAGTGCGCACAAAAACTTGCACATGGTGTTCATCGACCTCGAAAAGGCATACGACCGGGTACCTCGTGAGGTTTTGTGGTGGGCCCTGAAAGAGAAAGGTATGCCTGGGAAGTATGTGCAGTTGATCCGAGCGATGTACAGTCGATGTAGTACCCAAGTCCGGTCTACAGCGGGCACTACCGGCAGCTTCAATGTGGCTGTCGGCTTGCACCAAGGGTCGGCTCTAAGCCCCTACCTCTTCCTGCTGATAATGGACGCACTTACGTCGGACATTCAGGAAGAGGCTCCCTGGTGTATGCTGTTTGCCGACGACATTGTGTTGGTTGCCGAGAGTGGCCTAGAGGTCCAGAACAGATTGGAGGTGTGGTGGCAAAGATTGGAGAATGTTGGCCTGAAATTAAGTAGGTCCAAAACAGAATACCTATTCTGTGATTTCGGCGGTCTCTCCAGTCCTACGCCCATAACTCTTGCCGGAACACCCATACCGATCTGTTCCGATTTCCGGTACCTCGGGTCGCTTGTCCAAGGCGATGGTGAAGTAGACCGTGACGTAACGCACCGGATCAACTCAGGATGGATGAAATGGCGACAGGTCACTGGAACAACTTGCGACCCACGGATGCCTCTCAAGTTAAAGGGGAAAATATACAAGTCCGTGATTAGACCTGTCGTACTGTATGGATCGGAATGTTGGGCTGTGAAGAAGATGGATGAAAAAAGATTGCATGTAGCGGAGATGAGAATGTTGAGGTGGATGTGTGGTGTGACAAGAATGGATAAAATAAGGAATGAGTATATTAGAGGAAGTTTGAAAGTTGCGCCAGTTACAGAAAAGTTAAAAGGGAATCGACTGTCTTGGTATGGGCATGTGATGAGGAGGGAAGAATCGCATGTGACTAAAAGAGTGATGAATATAAATGTGGATGGATGGAGAGCGAGAGGAAGGCCAAGGAAAAGATGGATGGATTGTGTGAGGAATGATATGAGGGAAAAAGGTGTAAATGATTGCGTGACGGTTGACAGAGGAGAATGGAAGAAGAAAACGTGTTGCGCCGACCCCAAGTAACATGGGATAAGGGCAGGAAGATGATGATGATATTTATTTTGCAGTTGGGGCACTTGATTTCTTAGGAAACCAATTTTATTAGCCACCGTAGCACGTTTTAATTCACTGTTAGTGTAGATGTTAATTCTCACTTAATTCTCAAATATCTTCATTCATTAGATACCTCTTTCATGAGACCTCGCGTAACGTACTCGCCATTTGGCGAAGGAATCGAACCCAGGATCTCACACTCAGCTGTAGGTGGCGTTGTGGGTTAAGCAGAGATGTACCAGCGTCAGACAGCATCACTTGTTTGGCATGAATGCTGAAATGGACCTTATTGGCACAGCCATAAGGCACACAGCACATATTATGTTTTCCTCCTTAGTTTGTACTTTTTTACCCGACTGCGCCAGAAGGAGCTTTATGTTTTTCGAGAGTATGTTTGTATGTAAGTATGTACGTATTGTGTATGTATAATTGTTTGGCACGCTCTGTGGCCAGAACGGCTCGATGAATTTTAGCTTGAGAGGTGTCGGGAGATTCGTATTTACTGTGACAGTGACACTGGGTATATCAAAATAAAAAAAACAAAACGGCGGATTTTTGGCGCCAAATTCAAATGTTTAACACGCTCTGCAGCCTGAACGGCTCCATGGATTTTAGCTTGAGAGGTGTCGTTAGATTCGTATTTACTCTGAGAGTGACAATGGGTATGTTAAAATTAAAAAAAAAAAAATGGCGGTTTTCTGCCGCCAAATTCAAATGTTTGGCACACTCTGCAGCCTGAACGGCTTGTTAAAGGGCTCATCATGAGGATTTTAAAATGGTATATCTAAGTAACCAAAAAGGGTAAAAAAAAAAAACCTGACTGCGTAAAAAATAAAAACTGAAAAGGATAAAACAAGTTCAGGAGACCAGACATATTGACGGCAACAGTCGGGACCCATTAAATAATCTAAACTAAAATCATTACATCCAGGGTCCCGACTGTTGCTGTCAATAAGTCTGGTCTCCTGAACTTGTTTTATATTATTGTGTGTGTGCTTTATTAATAGACGTCAAATAAATATTTTTTCACTTCTCATGCTCTGAAAGTGCTTGTTTGTGCAGGATATAGGCTGCACAAAATCGAATTTTGTGCACAAGGGCATTAATGTATGTACTCATAAATGTATCTATATTAAGGCAAAGAAAATGAGCCATACAGCAAAACGCAATAAGAAGTTCATAGATAGAATTTGTTATTTAATAATATTTACTTTAATTTATTTGCCTTATGTGTTTTTTAAGACATAAAAGACATACAAAATTAAATTCAAGTACCTACGGTATTCATTATAGAGTTTTTGCACTGTTTTTATTTCTGAGCTTTCTGGGCCCATAACCTGATGGGTTTAGACAAATCACAACTAGTATTTTTATTTGTTACTTTTATTAAAGTTCATTATTAAAAATACTAGTTGTGATTTGTCTAAACCCATCAGGTTATGGGCCCAGAAAGCTCAGAAATAAAAACAGTGCAAAAACTCGCAATAAAAACAGTGCAAGGACATTTTCACGTGAACATAACCTCAAAACAACAACGTTTTTTCCATTTGAACTGTTGAAAAGTATTCGTAAACAACAAACTGAACGAATTCATTAGAAATGGCAGCAAATAATCAGATGGCAGTCATTGAAAAGTTATCTGGTCGTGAAAACTACGCAACCTGGCGGTTTGCTATGCAGATATATCTACAACATGAAGAGCTGTGGGACTGTATAGAATCTGACTCAGAACCAGATCCGAAACGAGATACTAAAGCAAAAACAAAAATTATTCTCTCAATTGATCCAACAAATTATGTGCATATTCAAGAAGCCCGCACTGCCAAAGAGGTATGGAGTAGGCTGTCCTCAACATTTGACGACTCTGGGCTGACACGCCGAGTTGGTCTGCTGCGTGATCTGTGTAATACGTCACTAACGGGATGTCAAAATGTAGAAGAGTATGTGAGTAAAATAATGAGCACAGCTCATAAGCTCAGAAACATTGGTTTTAAGGTTGACGATGAGTGGCTAGGCACACTACTGCTCTCTGGTCTGCCAGAATCCTACCAACCAATGATAATTGCAATAGAGAGCTCGGGCATGAAAATTACTTCAGATTCTGTCAAATCAAAATTGCTGCAAGATGTCAGATTATCAGAAAACGATCCCAAAGCATTTGCAGTTAACAAGAAGTATCAGAAAAATTTTAAGAAGCAGTCTAAAGGGCCACGGTGCTATACCTGTAATAAGTATGGACATAAAAGCACAGAATGCAAGTCTAAACCGAAAAACACTCCACAAAAATCAAGCAGTTCTTCATCATATGCTGCTGTATTTATAGCGACAACTACACAATGTGACGCCTGGTATGTGGACTCGGGTGCATCCTCTCACATGGTCAAAGACAAAAGTTTGCTTCTGAATGAAACTACTTCAGTTATAAAGAATATAAGAGTAGCAGACAATAAAATTCTGTCAGTGCAATGCTCAGGGCAAGTGAGCTTAAATACTTACAATGAAAAAGGTCAAGAAAACAGGGTACTGTTTACAAATGTATTATGTGTTCCAGAACTTGCAACCAACTTACTGTCAGTGAGTCAGATTATTCGCAATGGTGGCCAAGTAAAATTTGACAAAACAGGCTGTGTTATTATAAACAGCAAAAGTGAGATAGTAGCAACAACTAGCATCATCAACAACATGTACCGGCTGAATATGCCCGGAGGAGGCTATGCATGCATGACAGACGTTGATGATCAAGATACCTTCCTATGGCACCAACGAATGGGACACTTAAATTTTAACAGTTTAAAGAAAATGTCTGGAAACACAGAACATGTAATTTTCTCAGCAAATACAGAAAATCTGACATGTATTACCTGTAAAGAAGGTAAACAGACACGACTACCTTTTAAAAGTGAAGGGAACAAAGCAAAGGGTCCGCTTCAATTGGTCCACTCAGATATATGTGGCCCTATGGAGACACAAACATTAGGTGGCGCCAAATACTTTATAACTTTTCTTGATGAGTACTCAAAGAAAATTTATGTATATTTTCTTCGGAACAAGTCGGACGCATTAGAAAAATTCAAAGAATTTAGGCATGAGGTAGAAAAACAACTTGATGCTCATATAAAAATTCTCCGAACTGATAATGGCTTGGAATATGTTAAGAGAATTTTCAAATACCTGAAAGATACAAAGGACTATGGGCTGTGTTACACACAAACTTCACAACCTGCAGAAGTCACTGGTTACAGTGACTCAGACTATGCAAATGACCTGGATACACGTCGTTCAGTCACTGGTTATGTATTTGTTAAAAATGGGGCGGCTGTAGCTTGGTCCAGTCAAAGACAGCAAACAGTCGCTCTCTCTACGACAGAGGCTGAATTCATGGCAGCCTGCGCTGCTACTAAAGAAACAATGTGGATCAAGCAATTTTTGAGTGATATTGATCAATACAAACAAGACTCAATGTGCCTTTGTTTGGACAATCAAAGCGCTATAAGTGTTATTAAAAACGTTAACTTCCACAAAAGGTGTAAACACATTGAAATCAAATATCATTTTATTAAAAAAAAATTTCATCAAAAAATTATTGTACTTAGGTTTGTTAGTAGTAATTATCAGTATACAGACATACTCACAGAAGAGATCAAGATTTCAGACAAACTAATAACTATATGGAACTTGTTTCATATATCCGGGAAACACTACTCCCATTAAACCATACTAATTTTATTATAAGTCTTCCAACATTTAAATATATGGAGAATAATGCTAATTTAATGTTTAATAGTAGAATAGATATTTTTATTAATTTGATTTACATGGACGCCGAGACGCATAAATATGCGTATATTCTAGACTCAAACCTCAATCTGCCGTATTCATACGACTCATATAACCAACGGTCCGGCAGTATAAATAACAAAGCTCTAAATATTATTGTAACAGACCTAGAGAGCTTTATTTTAAACCTAAACGCACTGAATACTACCTACCAAGATATTGATTGTATACCAAATCTTAGCACGGGTAAAATCATAACACAAAATGATATTTCTGTTATAAATGACACAAAACACTGTGATGAGGATAGTTTTTTTCGTGTATAAAAATCTAAATATTATGCATCAAAATATAAATGGCCTCTTAAATCATTACATCCCTTTTTTCTAAAACGGTGTGCCAATGTACTGGCTGCACCGTTAGCCAAAATTTACAACCGATCTCTTGCCGAAGGAATTTTTCCAGAACAATGGAAGAAATCTCGAATTGTTCCTGTTTACAAGAAAGGCGACCAAGACAGTATTAAAAACTATAGACCCATTGCTATTCTTTCAACCTTGGCCAAAATTTTTAAATCCCTCATTTATCCTGTTTTATATCGACATGTTAGTAATCTTATCTCAACACATCAACACGGTTTTAGAAGTGGTCGTTCTATTCAGACTAATTTGACTTGTTTTATCTCTGATCTAACAATTGACATTGATGGAGGACACCAGGTTGATGCGATATACACGGACTTTTCTAGTGCCTTTGATAAAGTAAACCATCAACTTTTATTACAGAAACTCGAATCTTATGGTATACATGGTTCCCTTCTTGCCTGGTTTAAATCATATTTGAGCGGAAGGAAACAAGTAGTTTCAGTGGGAGGTCACGAGTGTTGATGCAGACGTTGTGATGCGGCAATGGAATGGCGTGTCAGGCGTGATCAACCAAAATAAACACTGCGTTATTATATCCAGCCTTTTATTTAACAAAATACAAGTCGATATAACATGTCCGTTGTAATCCATATACGATGAATTCAGATAATAGGTGAATATTGGGAACGACACAAAAAAGTTTATATGCGCTATGCGCTGAGAGCAGGACAGGGACCGATATCGATAAATGAAAAATACCGATATTTTCAAGAAGATATCATTATTGCAACTGATATTTTATGTTAATATCGATATCCATAACGAAATTATTAAATACTGCTATTAAATTATCCATAACTATATCGTTATTCTATATCGATACCCGTCGCGAGAGGGAGACGATGACGCGACCTTAGTTGCTCGCACTCGCACAGCCGCAACGCCGAGCGGCAACATTGTAACGGATAGACTAGCCCTGTGTAACAGGGGGTCTAAAATGGCCGCTTTAGCAGAATCGTTTTGTGAATCACGTTAAAAATTTAAAATTGTTAAAATGGACTTTATTGTTATTAGCATAAAGTCCATTTTAAGAATTTAAATTTTTTTAAATGCGTATTGCGTAGTGTAATGCGTAGGATCTGCTATAGCGGCCATTTTAGACCCGCAGTGGAAAGTAACTTAATGCGACGAGTTGCGTCTTGTTGTCGAATGCGCGCGTGTCTACCTGTTGTTATTGCTGTTGTTTTGACAAATTTGATTTACGTAATCGTGATAAATAATGGGGCGTAAAAAGCAAAATCATGTATACAAATATTTTAATGTTAATAAGACCTCATTACAATCGAAATGTCTGGTGTGCAATAAGGATTTAAATGTAAGTAGGTAATTTATTTATATACGTACCTACCTATTTTCTTGGTTTTACTAGGACGATACTGATATCATTTTCGACTTATTATTACGCACTAACCATAGTGGTGATGGTAGTGGTGGTTAACTGCCTACTTCTTACCTTCCTACTTCTTAGTTATTTAGGTACCTATTTGGTAGTAAGTGTGATTTTTTAGATTTAGTAGAAATAGTTTGGTAAGTATAAAAAGCACTTACTTACCTAACTACCTACCTATTTAGAAATAAGTTTGAACGATCACTATTTATTAGGTAATTACCTACTACGGATATTTATAAATGTAGTTATTTATCCCATTTGATGACAATAGTACCTATAGGGCGCTGTCCTATTGAGATCGCTCGTACGATGGTATGGTGCGATTCGATTGTATTCTTCGATGACATCGTGTGTCCTATTTTGAAGCGATGCGATCATGCGTACTCGACATGTCTCTTATTATCTGAGATGCACAGTTTTTGGTGTCTGACAATATTCCTTAAGGGTCCCTACAAGAAATTAAGTCATTTTGAACATTTTTGATCACTCCTTGTGAGAAAGGCAAGAAGAATTTGAACCTGCTTTATTTTTATTATAAGAGTCAGGTTCTTATTCTTGTCGACTGCGGGAACAATTGTTTTAAATAATGTATATATTAATGGCAATCACCCATATTCAAAACCCCTTTTCCGCAAAAGTAACGAGCGAGTGATGTTTGTGGTTCTCTGAACAAAGAACTACAAAATATTCTGAATATTAAAAAATATGAATAATATCAATATATGGTCTACTTGTAACATACGGGAAAACATTATTGATTTCTATACGAAATATAGCAGAAAAAAAATGTTGAAAAGCTTAATTTATGGAAAACGTCGGGACAAAAGGGTATTTTTTTCTATACCTTAGAAACTTTTTAAAGAAAATTTAAAAATTACTCATTAATCTCAAGGTAGCCCTTTATTAGAATCTGAATTTTAATTTATAAATAAACAATAACTTCATTTCGTAAATTAAATGCAAAATGAACTATATAATCGACCGCGCAAACCCGATCCCGTCAGTAACGAAAGGGCTCTCCCAGCGTGAGCACGTATCACTTTGCTTCGCAAGCGCTCCCGAGTTATTACGTGAATATACACACATCAACACGGTCTAGGGATATTTCATACTCAATTAAATAACTCGAAAAGTACTGGCCGCATTGGAATCTTTTATACACCGATTTGTTTGTAATTTATCTCAGACTAATTCCAAATTCAAATTTTTGAAAATTCTTTTGCTTCGGTGGCATAAAAATGTCTTGATGTATAGGAGAGGGAATTTTCATTTGTGCGAAATTTAGAAAACTATACGAATTACGTTTAGTTACAGTTTTTTTTCATTTTTAAACGAAAGATAAAGTTAAAATTATTGTAGCCATGCAACGCCGACATTTGACGAGGGCGGAGATGTTACGAGCTGTGGGAATGCTGGAAGCTGGATCTGTTCAGCGTAATGTTGCTGAGGCCATAGGGACCCATCAAAATGTAATTTCAAGATTGTGGACACGCTATCGTGCCACAGGTGAAGTAGCGGAGAGGCACCGGGGGCCAAGTCGCATCACTACCCCCAGACAAGACCGATTTTTGCAAATTACTGCGCGAGCACAACCAAATGCAACGGCGACTCAATTGGTCCAAAGGCTGCGAGTGGAACACCAAGTGCTTGTGAGTGACCAAACTGTAAGAAGGTGACTGCATGAAAGCAATCTACGCTCTCGTAGACCACTCCGGGTCCCACCTTTACGGAGAGGCAATCGTGGACGACGATTAGAATGGGTTCGGAACCACGTGGACTGGGGCCGTGACCAATGGTCCAATGTGCTGTTCACGGATGAATCCAGGTTCGGCTTCCATCCAGATTCACGAAGGACGCGTGTTTGGCGAGTTCCTGGACGATGGAGCCGTCTCCAGAACCCTCAGGAAGTTCACCCATACCAAGGAGGAACAATTATAGTTTGGGCAGGAATTCGTCTTGGAGGACGGACGGATCTCGTTTGGGTGCGGGGCAATATGACGGCAGAACGATACGTCCAACAGGTGCTGGTGTAATCTTGCCCCACAGAACACAAATGGGGCAAGATTTCCTGCTCATGCACGACAATGCCCGGGCACACACGGCGAGAACGGTAGCAGCTTGGTTACATACACATAATGTTAGGGCCTTAGACTGGCCTGCTCAATCGCCAGATCTAAATCCCATTGAGCATGCGTGGGATATGCTGCAAAGAAGAGCTCTGAAGGAAGTTCCTGAAAATCTGGCTACAGAAGATCAACTTTTTGCGCACCTCAGAAGGACATGGGACAATATTCCGCAGCAAGACATTGACAACCTTGTTCTGAGCATGCCGAATCGTTGCCGATGTGTTATGAACATCATGGGCGCTTTCTCAGACTACTAACTTCAAGTTTGTAGACACAAATTAAATGATTTTTCTATTTTTTTCAGTTTTTATTCACAAATTAAAAGTTCATTCATATACGGTTTCCGTCTATGCTTCATTTTTTTCCATAAAATCCTGAAATTTTAATCTATACCTTAACCATTATTAAAAATGGTAGAATATTAAATAACGTATCTTTTAAATATATACATGTCATATAAATAATTAACACATTGATAGTAATTCGCTTTTTTTAAAATATCCCTAGCTAGACCGTGTTGATGTGTGTATTTCCGAGATATACGCAGACTACCACATTTCGATCCAGTATTTATATTAAAATTATTAAACTTTTTGATTGTACATATTTAGATAAGATTTTTTTTTGACGTTGGTTGTTTATTATGATTGGTAATATATTTTTTGTTTTTTACGGATTCGTATAGAGGAGGCAGTTTTCAATAGTTGACCCACTTGTCCCCCTTCTCCCCCCTTTAGGCGGATCTCGGAAGTTGAGAGACTTGAAACATTTTTTTTTTTCAGATTCATATAAAGGGGCAACGCGTTAGTCAAAATCATTTTTCAAAACTCCCCACTCTCCCCCCCTTCACCCCTCCCCCCATCGTATCTCGGAAACTAGGACACGTAGCGGCTTTTTGATTTTTACTTTAAATTATTAATGAGGAGCGTTTAAATTTGTAAACGGAGGGTATCCTCCCCTCCCCAACCTCCCCTAAAAATAAAAGGGCTATAACTTCGTAACGGTCAGAGATAGCCATTGGGTGCTTGAACAAATATTATAGTAGGCGTCGAAACCTGTCTGGTGGTAGGTAGGTACTGAGTGGAGCGAACCTGCGAGACCGAGTGGAGCGAAGGGGGGGGAGGTGGCGAGCGAAGCGAGCCGGCGACCTCCGCAGCGTAACGAAAGTTGAGTGGGTGAAGCGTAACTCAGGGCGACGACAAGCAAACTTTAGGGTAGTGTTTTTTTTAATGGGTCTGAGTTTTTAAATAAGGTTTTTTGTTATAGGTGATATTTTTTTAAATTGGTTTTTAGAATGTTTTAGGGGTTCTTAAGGGTTTTCATACTGATATAGGGGTAGTTGTAACGGATTTTCCAATTATCTTAAGGATTCCTATGGATTCTCAAAATTTTATGATGGTAAGGAATACTTCTCAAGAACACGACAAAAAGCGAGCTGCACGCAACTCGCACACCCACGCAAATACTAGTATTAATATAATGTAAGTAAGTGTAAGTTTCGGGGTCGCTGATTATGAAAATGACATCAAAATGAAAATCCAAGACGTTGCCGAGAAAAAAATTGTTTTTCCATCATGGATGTCGTTTTCATGGCTTTAGGGGTTCCTGGATAGGGCACGCCACGATAGTGGCGATAAGTCCCCTCTTTGAGGAGTGGCTTGAGAGATGCCACGGCGTCCTCACCTTCCGCCTGACGCAGGTCCTCACCGGACACGGAGTGTTCGGGAGGTTCCTGCACCGAATCGGGCGGGAGGAAACGCCCGGGTGCTTCCATTGTGAGGATCGACCGGAGGACACGGTGGAACACACGGTGGAGGAGTGCCCCGCGTGGGCGGAGCACCGCCATGTCCTCGAAGCGGCGATCGGCGGCGGCGACCTCTCGCGTCCGGCCCTGGTGCAAGCCATGGTCCGGAGCGAGACGGAATGGGACGCCGTCACCTCCTTCTGCGAAGCAGTAATGCTAGAGAAGGAGGTGGCGGAACGTGAGAGGGAGCGAACCTCTCAACGTCCCGGCCGCCGCGGGAGACGCCCCGGGCGTCGGGGGCCACCACCACGTGGCCCCCGGCCACCGTAGGCGCGGGCCTGTGGACGGTGGGCTATGGGCTAGCTCACCGTCCGTCCGTCTCATGACGACAGGCCGTGTCGACGGCGCGTTCGTGTTCCACGCGCGCCTCAAAGAGAGTCAGCAAAAAGAGAGGGGTCCGTAAGGACCGATGCCTGCCGGGGTTGCGGGACTATTCGAAAGAGATACCGTGGCCCCGGAACACAAAGGGCGATGAAGGAACATGGATGGGTTTTAGTCAGTAAAAGTCTGACACTCCCTCCTGCTCCGCCCAGAGCGGGAGGAGTTATTTGATGATTACCCATCCGAAAAAAAAAAAAAAAAAAAAGGGGTTCCTGGATACGATAATGAGATCAAAATGAAAATCCAAGATGGTGCCGAGGAAAATTTTAAATTTTACGTCATGGGTGTACTTTTCATGGTTTTTAGGGTTGCTGATTACGAAAATGAGGTCAAAATAAAAATCCAAGTAGGCGCCCAAAAAAAATTTCGGTTTTTCTGTCATGGGTGTCGTTTTCATGGTTTTGGGGGTTGCTGGTTACAAAAATGAGGTCGAATGCAAATCCAACATGGCGCCGTGAAAAAAGTTCGGTTTTTCCAACGTAGGTGTCATTTTCATGGTTTTTGAGGTCGCTGATTATTTTAATTTTAATGCTTCCTCGGCGCCATCTTGGATTTGCATTTCGACTTCAGTTTCGTAACCAGCAACCCCAAAATCCATGAAAACGACACCCATGACGGAAAATCTAAAATTATCCTGGCCGCCATCTTGGATTTTCATATTGATCTCATTTTCATTATCAGCGACCCCGAAAACCATATAAATGACACCCATGATAGAAAAAACAGAAGTTTTCCTCGGCGCCATCTTGGATTTTCATTTTGATCTCATTTCGTTATCAGCGTCTCCTTAACCATGAAAATGACATCCATGACAGAAAAAACCACCTTCAAGTATAAATAACAGGGGTATGTTATGTTTACTCAACAGAGTGAACCTCAGTGGCCATTAAGTCGCGCTAAAGTCCAGTCGCACAAGTTTCCAGGCGCGCAAAAGTCCGTTCGCGCATAAGTCCAATCGCGCAAAAGTCCATGCGCGCATTTGTCTTTTCGCGAAAATGGGTTCGCGCAAGTGTCCTTCGCGCAAATGTTTTTCGCGCAAAAGTCCCATATCCAGAAATATTAAGTTTTATTTTATTTATTTTGTTTGTCCTTTAAAAAGTTTGTACGGAACCCTCAGTGCGCGAGTCCAACTCGCACTTTTATTTATCATTTTGTAAAATGTTTATATGTATCTAAATTCTTCTAATACAAAATTAAACCATTTTTATTTTGATTGTGATAAATATACAGTAGACACACATTCCAGACTTTTATTTCTAAACCGTACTGACTTTATAATTATGTATCATAAAATAATATCGTCTACAGGATCAAAATGGTTTAGGCGATCACTACGCTCGATCTGCACCCGTGTGTGCGTGTATCTGCATAAACAATGCACACTAACATAGGATCGCAACGAATTTGCCTAAACTCTAGCGACTGAATTTTTGGAAGGGGCTCTTAAAGTGTAAAGGAAGGAAGGTGCCACATCATTTTATTGGTAATATATCGTTATTTTAGGATCAGTACCGGTACCGATAAAGACACACATAAGTACATATATTGATGAACTGAAATAAAATATCGGTACCAGTATCGATAAAGAGGTACCAAAATATCAGTTCCTATATCGATATTTCGATATCGATACAGGAATCATATCGGTATTACAGTCCCTGGAGCAGGAAGCAGGAAGAGAGGTTTTTTTTATTAAAATCAATAATTGACAGGTGACAGACGTGACAGTTACAAATGTCACATAAATCAATATGACTGCATTTCAGCTGCGTTCATGCAGAGCTTACATAAGTCCTAATACTCCTCCTTAAGCGCTACATGAGAGCAAAAAACAACTGCTGTGACTCTACACAATATAAAGACTACATTTAGTTAACTCTACATTCAAGAGTTACATACTCCACCTACTATAGAGTGACTCTACATATTTATACATACCATAATTCATCACAATATAATAATATTAATCATTAATAAAATAAGTACACAACAAAACATTTAACCATTTGCTCCACAAACTCTCACATTTAAACAATTTATAAAGTTACAATGTTTCTGCGCACATAGTGGCTTTGTCAATACATCTGCTAGCATGTCATTAGTAGGTAAGTATCTTACAGATATGTTTCCTTTTTGTACTAAGTCCTTTATGAAATGGTAACGCAAATCAATGTGCTTCGTTTTCTTATGCGAATATTCTTTTACAAGTAATAATCTTTGAGCACTTTGATTATCGTTGTATACAATTACATCAAAAGTTTTGTTAATAATTTCGGACAAGAAATTCTTCACAAAACAAATGTCCTTGCAAACGTCGCTTATTGCTAAGTACTCTGCCTCTGTACTTGATAAAGCTATACTACGCTGTTTTCGAGCTTCCCAATTGATCAAACAGTTACCTAATTTTATAACAAATCCAGTGTAGGACTTTCTGTCTGATGAGTCATTAGCCCAGTCAGCATCTGCATAAGCACTGATATTAAAATTAGTACCTTTTGTAAAATGAAGACCATAGTTGATCGTCCCTGCTAAATAACGAAGTACTCGCTTTGCTGCGCGCCAATGACTCACGTCGAAACATACACTGTATTGACTAAGTTGACTACAAGCATATGAAATGTCCGGGCGTGAGCACACACTCAAATACATTAAACATCCCAACAGTTGTCTGTATTTGTATATCTCATCATCAAGACATTTCCCATCAGACTTTTCTAACTTACAATTTACAGGTAACGGTGTAAGTACTGGCTTGCAGTCACTCATATTAAATTTTGCTAGCAAACATCTTATATAATTAGACTGATCTAGCACAATCATATTATTATATCTAGTGACATTCATGCCTAAACAATTTTTTAATTGGCCTAGATGGCGTATTTCAAAGTTTTCATTCAATAATGATAAAACATTCTTAATACATCCATTATGAAATATATAACAGTCATCGACATAAAGAGCAATTATTATATAATCTTTATCATTCTTCTTTATATATACACACGGTTCGCATTTACTTTGAGTATATCCATTATTAATTAAAACATTATTTATTTTTAAGTTCCACATACGGCTAGCCTGTTTGAGACCATATATACTTTTATTCAGCTTACAAACTTTACTTTTATCTGAACAAAAACCTTCTGGCTGCTCCATATATATAATCTCATCCAGATCACTATTTAGGAAAGCTGTGGTAACATCAATGTGGTCCATCTGCAAATTCATTTCTGTTGCAATGGAAAATAAAATTCTCAATGTGGAATGTCTGACAACAGGTGAAAAAGTGTCATTGTAGTCTATACCTTCTTGTTGACTAAACCCACGGGCAACCAATCTAGCTTTATACTTATCTAGTTTACCTGTGGCATCGTGTTTCCTTTTGTAGACCCACTTACACTTTACAATGTTTTCACCTTCTGGTCGATTGACTAATGTCCAAACATTGTTCTTAATTAATGAATCATACTCACATTTCATGGCGTGAAGCCACTGCTCACAGTCAGTAGACTTCATAGCTTGCACGTATGTATTAGGCTCATTTTCTAAACTCTGCTCAATCAGCATAGCCGAGAAGTCATAATCATTATATTTAAGCGGAATTTTACCTCTATTAGTACGTACAGGACGTGAGCCAGAAGCAACACTTTGCACATGGTCAACCTCTCCTCCTCGAAGTGTGGCGTCAGGCAGAGAAGACACAGCGTCCTTACAGACATCATCCTCATCACCTTCATCACCAGTACAGTAGTCCAACAAGGGAGACCACACCGGAGGTGTTAGGTCACTCTCAGATCCTGAAATAGGTGATTCCGTAGTAGACTTATGACAAATTTTATCACAGACATTATTAATAATTTTATCATTCATTTCATTTGCATTATTATTATCAATGTCAACATTTAAAATTTCATTATCAATATTTGTATAATTTTTATTATTTATAATGCATTCGTATGAGATAAAATCATTATTCTTGCTTTGTGTTTTAAAGTGAAGTCCTCCAATAAATTCATCTTCTAAAAATGTAACATTTCGCGAATGCACAACCTTTTTAGGATTACATGGATCAAGGAGACGGTAGCCCTTATAAGTCTCGCCATAGCCAACAAAGATATATGGTTTAGCTTTAGCGTCAAGTTTACGACGTTTTACATCAGGAATGTGAGAAAATGCTACACAGCCAAATACACGCAAATGACTGAGATCGACTGGCTGTCCAGTCCACTTATTCTCCGGGATGTCACCTGACAACGCGCTGGTAGGAGACCTGTTCTTCAGATATATAGCAGTCATTGCTGCTTCTCCCCAGAAACGTTCCGACAGACCCGCGTCATGTAGCATGGCCCTAGCTTTCTCAAAAATTGTCCTATTGACGCGCTCAGCAACTCCATTCTGTTGTGGACAGTAAGGCACCGATGTTTGATGTATTATCCCTTCCCTTTTAAGAAAATCAGTCAACGTTTTGTTACAGTATTCAGTACCGTTATCGGTTCTTAAAATTTTAAGCTGCAAACCTGTTTGTTTTTCAACCATATTTTTAAAGTTAACAATATGTGAACTCACCTCGGATTTTGTTTTCATTAAATAACCGAAGGTTTTTCTAGTGCAATCATCCGTCAGAGTCAAAAGATAACGGGCACCGCCCCAACTGCTGACTTGAATGGGTCCACCGACATCGGAATGCACAAGCTGGAGTGGCACGGTAGATTGGCTTCCCACAAGCTTCGGATAAGGCTTTGTATGCATCTTTCCAGTTAAGCAGGGAACACACTTGTTTGGCGAGTCGTCATCCTGAAAAACGACACCACAACATAAACCACCACCACGTAGGCTATTCATACCTTTCTGGCCGATATGGCCTAAACGCTTATGCCAGACTGCCGCAGACACCAATGCAGTATCGACACTCTCTGGCTGCTGCCTAGGATGCACCAGCATGGAATGCCCCAACACATTCGGCTTGCACTGCTGTATCTTATACAAACCATTCGCATTTGTAGCAGCTAAAATTTGGTTGCCAGTTAAAGAATTTATCTCATTAAAAACATGACACCCATTTTTATCAAAAACTACTGTAAAACCATTGTCACACATTTTACTTACGGACAATAAGTTCGTTGACAGATTGGGAACAACTAAAACATTTTCTAAAGTGATATTATTTTTGTCAGTAGACAAAACTAAATTGCCAATGCCAGACATTTCTAATTGACCACCATTTGCTATAGAAATTGAGTTATTATTACAACTTTTAAAATTTCTTACTAACCTAGCATCATTGATCATGTGAGCTGAGGCCCCGCTGTCGATGATGACATCATTATGGTGAGCAATGTAAGCCGATGCATAAAGGGTATGCTGTTCTTCTTTCTTCTTCTCATCCCTCTTTTTCTTAAAGCATCGCTTCGATGTATGTCCTGGTTTTCGGCAGTAATCACACTTGAAAAGTTTGTTCTTCTTTACATGAAAAGCTGTAGCATCATTATCACATTTACCGTTTCTTCTGTGTTCCTCTTGAAGCAATCTCGTTCTCACTAGTTCAGAAGTCAGCGAGCTAGTTAAATTGGCAGTTTCAAGACCAGAGACTAGTGTGTCAAATTCCTGCGGTAAACCGCTAAGTAGAATTTCAGCCACCTCACCGTCGTCTATAACTTTTCCTATGTCCGAGAGTGGCTGAACTAATCCGGTGACATTTTCTATGTATTCAGTCATGCTGCTAAACTTACTGTAGTCAACACGATGTAACTGTCTAAGTAGCAGAACACGGCGATATAGACCTTTGTCCTCGAATGTATGAGCTAGCTTCTCCCATGCTTCTTTAGCTTTTGATGCTGATCGAACTATTTGGTACAAGTTGGGTTGTAGTGCCAGGCAAATACGCGCCAAGGCGCGGCTATCACGCACGGCGTCAGTATCGGTGCCGATCACGCAATCCCACAAACCTTCTAAAGTGAGTAACATCTTCAATGAAAACTTCCAGTTTGGATAAGATGAGATACCACACAGCTTCTCCACTTGATTATTGATGTGTATCGCTGGTTGCGTTGCCATCTTTCTTCTTTGACAATAAATCTGGTCGACAGTGAATTTTGGTGAAACTTAAAACGTTGCACGCCTTTCTTCTCTTGGTACAGAAACTTTAAAAGCCTTTCCTTATTTTCACTGGGCTCATAACCTGTTGATGCAGACGTTGTGATGCGGCAATGGAATGGCGTGTCTGGCGTGATCAACCAAAATAAACACTGCGTTATTATATCCAGCCTTTTATTTAACAAAATACAAGTCGATATAACATGTCCGTTGTAATCCATATACGATGAATTCAGATAATAGGTGAATATTGGGAACGACACAAAAAAGTTTATATGCGCTATGCGCTGAGAGCAGGAAGCAGGAAGAGAGGTTTTTTTTATTAAAATCAATAATTGACAGGTGACAGACGTGACAGTTACAAATGTCACATAAATCAATATGACTGCATTTCAGCTGCGTTCATGCAGAGCTTACATAAGTCCTAATAACGAGTCTAGGTTGTATTATGCCAAGTCTGGTGTACCACAAGGTTCGCACGTGGGTCCTCTTCTTTTCATTATATTTATCAACGATCTTGCTTCTCGAATAAGCTGCGACTTTTCCTTTTATGCTGATGATCTCAAAATTTATAAAAGAATTGAGTCACTGGCAGATGCCAGTCTACTCCAACTCGATCTTGATCAAATCAGTCTCTGGTGTGAATCTAACGGGATGACCTTGAATGCAGAGAAATGTTTTTGTATACGTTACAGTCGAAAATTAGAGCCAATAATTTCCCCCTACAAAATAAACAACATTATCTTGCAAGAGGTGTCAGAAATCCGTGACCTGGGAGTAACTCTGGACCAAAAACTAAAGTTCACTTCTCATATCTCCAATACTGTGAAGAAAGCAGCTCAAATGTTGGGTTTTATCAAAAGAAACGCAAAAACATTTGGGGTAAAAACTAAAATTATCCTTTTCAAAGCGTTGGTACGTTGTCAACTAGAGTATGCGAGTATAGCATGGAATCCTATGTATGCTGTACATTCGCAACGTCTCGAGAACATCCAGCGAGCATTTACAAGACATATTGCTTACATGTCCACAGGAATATCACACAGGTGTCCATACGAACAACGTTTGGCTTTCTTTCAAATTGAGTCACTTCGAAACCGTCGCACTGTCCATGACTTAGTTTTTCTACATAAGGTTGTGAATAGTCAAATTGAATGCGAACAGTTGCTAGAACGTGTCATGTTGTCAGTCCCATATAACCGTCCTAGACAGCCAATTTCTAGACTGTTTCAACCGCCAGCCAGTCGAAGTAACATCGGGAGACACTCACCAGTATCAAGAATGTGCATACAATACAACGAACTAAATTCAAAATTGCCTGACTTGGATGTGTTCTTTGGTTCCCTACCCAAGTTCAAAACCCTGTTGCGCTCCCATTTGAACCGACATTTCAACAGTCCTAAGTAATATTTCTTTGTTTAGTTTTAGTTTAGTTTTTATATTTATATTTTATTATGTTATTTTGTCTATTCCACATTATTATTGTAAGTCTGTTATTGTATAAGTCTGTTAACTGATCTCTTTTTAGCAAAGTAGCTTTAATATACTAAAAATGTTGTGTACACCTATAATTGGTACGTACATTAGAACCATAGCAAGTGTACTTTTATCTATAATGTTATATGTATGTACTGTTGGTGCACCTATTTTAAATAAATAAATAAATAAATCCAATGTATTTACTGTACTGCTAGAGGAACTACATAATTCAGGGAAAATAGTGGATGTATTATGTTTTTCTGAGCACAATATGATATTGTCGGATGTAAACCTATTACATATACCTAATTTTACTTTAGCCACACATTTCACTAGAGAATCCAGACATGGAGGCACATGTATAATGATAAGAAACGGTATTAAATATAGAACTTTGGAGTCTGTTGCGAAATATGGTGTATCCAATATTTTTGAATGCTGTGCAGTGGAACTCACCGACCACAATATTATTATAATATGTTTATATAGGAGTCCACATAGTACCGAAGTAAAAAGCAAACATGAAATATTTTTTAATAAATTAGACAGTCTGTTAAATTCTTTATCCATTCACTCAAATAAAAAAGTGCTTCTGTGTGGTGACTTCAATATTGATTTGCTAAAAGATACCACAAGTTCGCAGCAGTTCAAGCACTTAATAATGGGTTATAATCTTAAATTTGCCGTAAACGTTCCAACTAGATTAAGCAGTGGGACCTGCATTGATAATATAATCCACAACGTGCGAGGAGCTAAAGGAGAAGTTTTGGAACTAGCAGTATCCGATCACACAGCACAATTTTTACGATGTCCAGTTAAACAAACGTGCCTTTTAGACTACTGGCACTGTACAAAACGGGACTACTCAAAATAAATTATAGGAATATTTGTAAACTATTTAAAACAATAGGGAATATGCATACATTTTCTTTTTTTTATTTCGATACGGAATGTTAAAGTACTATAAAAATAATGACAAAAAGCGAAAACAAGACATAAATCGGCCAAACAACACAAAAGTTATAACCATTTAAACTTTTGTGTCTATCTTTTTCTAGATAAACGGAATTTAGTATGGATTTTGTACGTCGATGCAGCGAATGACGTCATTCGCTTTATCGGATCTCTCTGTCTAATCAGCAGTTTGAAATGCTTATAACTTAGTATTTTATAGAGATACTAGCTGTTGCCCGCGGCTTCGCCCGCGTGAAGTTCGGTAACTGTCCCACTGGATCATACTAAAGGGATAATAGTGTCCTCCATGTTAATCCAGGTTATAAACTATCTATGTGCCACATTTCATAATCATCACAATTATTATTATCACAATCACCATCACTATCACAACCGCCATCATTATCATAATCTCTATCACTATCACAATCACCATCACAATCCCCGTCACCATCACTATCACAGTCACCATCATTATCACCAATTATCATCATTAACACAACCACCATAATTGCCACAATCATTATCACAATCACCATCACAACCACCATAACAAACACAATCACCATCACTATCACAATCACAATCACCATCATAATCCCCATCACTATCGCTATCACAATCACTATCACAATCACCATCACCATCACCATTACAATCACCATCAAAATAACTATCACAATCACCATCATTGTTATCACAATAATTATCATCGTAATCACAGTCATTATCACACTCACCATCACCATCACTATCTCAATCACCATCACAATCACCATTACAATCACCATAACAATCACCATCACTATCACAATCACAATCACTATCACAATCACAATCACAATCACCATCACAATCACCATCAAAATAACTATCACAATCACCATCATCGTTATCACAATAATTATCATCGTAATCACAGTCATTATCACACTCACCATCACTATCTCAATCACCATCACAATCAAAATCACAATCAAAATCACAATCACCATCACAATCACCATCACAATCACATTCACAATCACCATCACAATCACCATCACAATCACCATCACAATCACCTTCACAATCACCATCACAATCACCATCACAATCACCATCACAATCACCACCACAATCACCATCACAATGACCATCACAATCACCATCACAATCACCATCACAATCACCATCACAATTACCATCACAATCACCATCACAATGACCATGACAATCGCCATCACAATCACCATCACAATTACCATCACAATCACTATCACAATCACAATCACCATCACAATCCCCATCACCATCACTATCACAGTCACCATCATTATCACCAATTATCATCATTAACACAACCACCATAATTACCACAATCATTATCACAATCACCATCACAAGTAATCACAACCACCATAACAATCACAATCACAATCACCATCACAATCACCATCACAATTACCATGACAATCACCATCACAATCACCATCGGTATCACCATCACAATCACCACCACTCTCAGAATAACTATCACAATCATCATCACCATCACAATCATCATCAAAATCAGTATCACAATCACCATCATCGTTATCACAATCATTATCATCGTAATCACAATCGCTATCATCATTATCACAATCACTATCATTGTAATCACAATCATTATCATCGTTATCACAATCATCATAAACACAATCATTATCATCGTAATCACAATCATTATCATCGTAATCAAAATCATCATCATCACAATCATCGACATCATTATCACAATCATCATCATTGTAATCACAATCATTATCATCTGGATCTCAAAATAAATGCCATTTTCGTAATCAGCACCCCTGATAATCGCGGTATCGACACCCATATTTATTTTTAGACATTTCAACCCCATCGCACCCCAACAGGGAATATTTCAGGGAGTATTTCAGGTCTGCCACATTAAATCTTAAAATCGTTGTTTTTGTAATACACCCGACCCAATTCACCATAAAAACAATACCTATGTTAAATTTCAGGCTTTGTTACCCCATTTCCCCCTTTAGGGGTTGAATTCTGAAAAAAAAAACTGAAACACAAACGTTAACTCATTTATCGATAGGAGTACTCCTGTTAAGTTTCGAATAAAGTAGTATAACTAATCTTATTTCCCCACATAATCTTTGGACTCCCGTTCCAACCCCTAAGGGGATGAATTTTGAAAAATCCTTTCTTAGTGCACCCCTAAACCTCATAAAGAACCTTTGTGCCAAATTTGGAACCTCTAGACTCAGCGGTTTGGGCTGTGCATTGATTTTTATACTTTGCCACCCCATCTCCCCCTCTTAGGGGTTGAATTCTGAAAAAACCTGAAACCCTTTTCTACTCATTTATCAATAGGAGCACTCCTGTGAAGTTTCGAATAAAATAGTCTAACTAATCTTGTTTTACCCATACAAACTTTGGATTCCCGGTTAACCCCCTTAGGGGTTGAATTTTGAAAAATCGTTTCTTAGTACACCCCTAGACCACATAAGGAACCTACTTGCCAAATTTGGAATGTCTAGACTCAGCGGTTTGAGCTGTGCATTGATTTTTATACTTTGCCACCCCATTTCCCCCTCTTAGGGGTTGAATTCTGAAAAAACCTGAAACCCGTTTCTACTTATTTATCAATAGGAGCACTTCTGTGAAATTTCGAATAAAATAGTCTAACTAATCTTGTTTCCCCATACAAACTTTGGAGTCCCGTTTAACCCCTTTAAGGGATGAATTTTGAAAAATCCTTTCTTAGTGCACCCCTAGACCATATAAGGAACCTACTTGCCAAATTTGGAATCTGTAGACCCAGCGGTTTGGGCTGTGCGTTGATAGATGAGTCAGTCAGTCAGTCAGTCAGTCAGTCAGTCAATCAGTCAGTCAGTCAGTTTCTTCTTTTATATATTTAGATTAAAAAAATAATTTCACTTTGCTATTTCTGATGCGCTTTGTTTACAGTGATAAAAAAAAATCATGCATATACCCTATTGTCTTTTTCTGATGTTTATGAGGAAACAGACCCTGAAAAAGCATTCAAATTGTTCTATGACTGGTTTAAATTGCTATATGACTTATGTTTTCCTAACATTAAAATAAAAATATCGACGAAAGTAAAACCAAACTGGATTAGTCACAGTATTAGATTATGTAGCAAGAAAAAAAGAGATTTGTTATGGAAATACAGGTTATCACCGACTGAACATAATAAAGCAAACTTCAAAACGTTGTCTAACCGGCTTAAAAGAATTGTCAATCTCACGCAGAGAGCCCACAATAACCGTTACATTCACTCGGCTAAGAATCGATGTAAGGCAACGTGGAAAGTCATAAATAAAAACAAACATAATTTACCAAATCAAGCCACAATGAGAATTAAATCAAATGATAAAATACTTACCAACCCTCTTGATATAGCAGAGGCTTTTAACAATTATTTTGCGGATCAAGTCAAATCAATTAATAGTTCAAATAATAATAATAAATTACCAATAAATACTCCAAATCCGTCCATGTTTATGAAACCTACAATACCACAAGATATTCATAAAATTATTATGTCTTTAAAGAATACTCCCAGCACTGGATATGATGGTATTAGCACAAAAATTATTAAAATAGTATCTACAATAATTGCACCCGTCCTTAGTCACCTGATCAATATGTGCGTCTTGCATGGTGTTTTTCCAAAGGAATTAAAAACTAGTATCATAAAACCGCTTTTCAAAAAAGATAATAAAGACAACATGTCTTCCTATAGACCTATAGCACTGATACCTATTTTGTCAAAAATATTTGAAAGAGTAATATACAATCAAATCAATTCATATTTCGAGAAAAATAAATTATTTGTCGATAGCCAAAAGGGCTTCCGGAAAAATATGTCCATTGACATGGCAATCTATGATTTTTTTAAACTCGTTAGCAACAGAGTAGATAAAAGAAAACCGGCTCTGGCTCTATATATGGACATGTCGAAAGCCTTTGACCGCGTAGACCATAGAATATTAATTAATAAACTTGACGCATACGGGATTAGAGGTAACATATTAAATTTAATTAAATCATATCTACAAGATAGACAGCAAATAACAGTTATTAATAGAATATGTAAAAAACATGAAACAACATTTAAATCTAGCCCGAGAACAGTGATGTATGGAGTTCCACAAGGTAGCATACTTGGACCTCTCCTATTTATTATATATATAAATGACTTCCCAAAAGCATCGGCCTATCCCATGACAATGTTTGCAGATGACAGCACTCTACTTTTCAACAATGACCAATTAGATACATTAGAATCAGACATTAACTCTAACATAATAGTTATTTATGCAACTGTTGTATAATGAGGGGTATTAAAACACGAATGTGGGTTTATCACACGAGGCGAAGCCGAGTGTGATAATAGTATCACATGAGTGTTTTAATACCTAATTATGTACAGTTGCATACAAGACTTTATCTACATCCATGATATGAATCCTCCATATAAAAGTTTCTGAAACCATAGGGTGTTGTAGTGTTGTAAGAAGTCTATGTAAATTCATGGAAAGTTTAATTGCTGAGTATTAATACTTACAAACAAACCATGTTTAGGTAATAATATAATTATTTACATTTTGATTGTACAATTATTAAAATGCACAAAGCTTGTATCACTCATTTTTGTAAACAACAAAGTACATAATGCAATACTAATATCCAAATATCGAACAAAAATGGCGGGATACAACGTGAATTCGAATTAACCTATTAGTTTACGGCGGTTACTATTAGTTACGGCGCTGTGGTAGTGAATCGCACGTGCTAGACAATGTTCTTTTTTTAAAACGAGTTGCATAATGAAATTCAGTACAACATTATAACACCCGTTTGGGTGTTATAATGGTTATTATGACACTGGCTGTTTTAATGTTGGCCATAAGCTAACTGTTTCAGATACTTTTATAGAGGATTTATAGCATGGGTGTAGATAAAATCAGTTATAAATTGGCTAGAGAATAATAATTTGGTAATAAATTTAGACAAGACAGTAATAATGAAATTTCAACAAACAGTAGGGTAGACCGGGGACAATTTAAACAATTTTACTTAAACCATGTGTAGTGAAGTATCTATAGTCCCTACATCCTTCGTATTTATATCGCCGAAAGGGTCGTTATCTAGTTACTAAATCAAACATAATCTATATCTCTATTTCGAATAGTTAACCTACAATCACATATTAAAGAAGACCTGGCACATTGGTTCTATTGACCCCACCCTAAGGACGGTTGAAACAGTATGTAGGGATAATTGAAACACTGAAATATTTCAGGAACTACTGAAGGTTTTAAATCAATCTTAATAATTTAACTTACCACCAAACTATTTATTGAGATAATGACAAGTCCGTCACCGTAACATTAATATTATGAAAATTAAAAATGCAAAAACATCTTCAATCTAAACAACATAAAATATATCTTATTTTAATAATTTTCGTGCTCCTAATTGTGTTATTGAATACTATTTCACATTATTGAAAGATTTAATACCCTATTTTGCTGTAATTGCACTTACATGGGGGAGAAAAAAAGATAATCCAGTCTCATACAAAACAGCTTGTTTCAATCATAACAATGTTTCAATCATGACAATGTTTCAATCATAAAAATGTTTCAATCATAACAATCGTTTATTGACCCGTATAGGTTTGACTCTTCATAGGAAATTTAATTTAAGAAACGATCAACTAAATTAGCTAATATTTGGCACCTAACACCTAAAATATTGGGAATTTATTCCCTTTCTCTCTTTTTTATATCGTGCCAATGAGACTTGATCTAAGCTGAAAATTTCTGCAGCCTGCCTCAACGATTTACCCGATAGCAATTCATCTTATTATGCTTGCTGAAATGCAAATACGTTCTTGGAATGGAACTTCTGTCTGTGTGTCTTCTAACGTGTTTTCGTTTTCTGAACGAAAACACGTTACAGACAGTCTTCGGAGTTATTGGGTAGCCTATCAGATGTAATTTTATAATACCTGGTGACCTTGTGATTGTGAGTTAAAGGTGGTTTTATTTTTATCGTTACCTTTATTTAAAAAAAACGATTTTATATTCTATTAATTATTGACATTTTAGAAAACACAACCTTCTTCTGTGCAGTCGGGTAAACATGCGGAATATGCGGGGACGTTTGAAACGTTTGAAACGTCCACAGACACGTCGTTTCAAACGTACCCATGTCACATCTTCTACTTCAACACTCAATATTTTGTTATGTATTGACTTAATCATTAATGAATAATAATAAAAACAAACTTAAATAGATAGAAAATACTCCAAAATATTTAAAACTGACAGACAACAAGATTTAAATAGGTAAATAACAAAAAAAATAAAATCGTGAATACTTTATTTTTGGCGCGAAATTCGTCGAGGCGTCCTGTGCACGACTGCGTTGCTCGCTCGCTCGAGCCGTGCTAAACACAAAACCGAACATAGCCGACGATGCAACGAACGACGCGTCACACGCGTATGTATCATGGTTTCCGAGAAATTGGCGTTGTTTCAATCATGACCTGTTTTAATTGTCCCCGGTCTACCCTAAATCAGAATTTAAATTTAGATATAATGATAAAAGGATTGATGAGACAAATGTGACAAAATTTCTGGGATTAAATATTGAAAGCACATTAAAATGGAATACCCAGATTGACAAAGTATGTAGTAAAGTAAACCAATTTTCTCATGCGCTGCGTATGCTAAGTAAAACGGCCAATCGAAACACCGTACTAACTGCATATCATGGTCTAGTAGCCTCGACATTAAGATATGGCATTATGTTTTGGGGAAACGCCTCGGGTAAAGATATGGTGTTTAAGTGTCAGAAAAGGTGTATTAGAGCGATCTGTAACCTGCAAACCACTGACAGCTGTAAACAATATTACAAATTTTAACAGTGCCCTCATTGTACATATACCAGACATCTATGTTCGTCAAAATTAATATGTATAAATTTGACCGAGTAGGTAGTCAGCGTCGAGCTGACCGGCTACAAACTGTTGAATCTAAAACTGCTTTATACAAGAACAGTATTTTCGTAATGGCTCCAAAATTATACAATAAATTGCCAAAGTGTATCAGAAGTGAGGAAAATGTCAGCCATTTTAAAAAAAAGTTGTTCCTGTTTCTAGTTGAAAAGACGTATTACTCGATTGAAGACTTTTTAAATGACAAATTGTGACTAAATTTAATTTTCTTTGACATTCTTAATAATTAATAATATAATTCAATTACTTTATTTTAAGCGGCTCATGACATTTTTCAATTGCGTCATTTCTTTTATCCTAGAATTTAATAATTATGATAGTAAAAATAACCTGCTTACTGATATTATATTTGTATACCGATTATTGGCCGAACATACAGATCATCTAAAATGTATAAATAACACCTTTTTGTACATATGTTCACAAATAAAAATTGATTTGATTTGATTTGACAAAAGCTTTGTCAAAAGACAAATTTCAATTTTTGAGAACCAAACTTGGAATATATTCATATAACTCACTTATTTTTAATTTAATAAATATCTATCCTATCATTGCGACAAAACAGGAAATTTACAAATATCAGACGCATACTATAACAAGATCAGCTAAAAATAATAATCCGCCTATATGAAAATCATTGGTGTGTATTCAACGGTCTGCGATGTCAAAAATTTATGAGTTGGTGCCATTGGTCATGAAATATTTCTGCAAGTAAAAATTTTAAATGTGCAATCTGTTTTGAAGTGGGACGAGTTGCCCTCTAACCCAATCCAGCGTTTGGAGGGGTATT
Organism: Xestia xanthographa; assembly: GCA_905147715.2. NCBI lineage: Eukaryota > Metazoa > Arthropoda > Insecta > Lepidoptera > Noctuidae > Xestia > Xestia xanthographa. Next base: position 17,756,524 of record LR990655.1, on the reverse strand, counting down.
TTGCGGCTTATTGTTTTTTCCAAAGAAGACAACGCGTCGCCCGTCTCCCGGCAACGATTGCCGGGGCGCGGCGCAAAATGCAGCTTGGTCGGCGCGGCGCGGCGGCGCCGCGGCGCCCCAGGCCTGTAACGAGACTGCGCGCACCTACCGTCAGTGCTGTGACATTTCTTTTTAATGTGTTAATAGTGTTTTCTTTGAGTGTTTTTATTTTATTAAGTTTATTTTAGTTTTTATTCGTGTGTTACCGATAATTATTTTATGTTCGGCGCCAGCTGTAGCGACGCCGGAATAAGTAGTGACAGTCAACCTGTCACATCACTGGATGTACAACTGGTAAGATGCCCTCACTGCTCCCAGGCTCGTTTTTTCAAAGGCGAACGGGGGCTTAAAATACACTATGGCAAGGTTCACAAGCCTCATAGTGTACTTTTGGGCCCCCCAGCCACATCCCTGACATCAACACCTCTTGAACAAAATTTGTGGCAAACTTTATCGAAATTCAAAAATTCCACTCCAGTTTTAAAAAGAGTTCCCCGGGGCGCAAGACACTCTGTTGCGCTGAGTTTAGCGCGATGTGTCCGTCTTGCGACCCAGGAGAACTCGCAGCGTGCTTGGGAGCAGTTACTCACCTTTCCGTATAGGATTCTGCATGTCCAAAAAAATTTGGCTACTCAAAAAACTTTAACAAACCAAATTAAAGATAATTGCAACAATTCGGCCCGTATTTTAGATTCCAAATTACCTTTTTTTAATAAACAGAAAGACATTTGTGATCATGTAGAATCCAAGCTAAGCGACGGTGACATTAGGGGGGCAGCCAGAATACTGTTCAGCAGTGATGTGGTGGCGCCTTACTCTCCAGATACTCTTTCAGCTCTGGAGAGTAAACATCCATCGCCTGCGGATGGTCTCACCTTTCCCGACCCGCCCGACCCCCTCATTCAAGATCCACCTTCTTTTAAAATTACAGCCCCGCAGTTGATCGCAGCCGTGAGCTCCTTCAGAAGTGGTTCTGCCGGCGGCCTCGACGGCTTGACTCCACAGCATTTGAAAGATTTGTTGAGTTCAGGCGCCGGGGAAGCTGGTGAGTCGCTCTTGAAGGAGCTTGCGGTTCTGATCAACTTAATGCTCTCCGGCGGCGTGAACGATGCCGTCGTCGATATCTTGTATGGGGCTAACCTGTGTGCCCTGCGCAAGAAGGACGGCGGCATTCGTCCAATTGCCGTCGGTTGCACCTACAGGCGTATGGCTGCCAAAATATGTTGCAAGCTTTACAGTGAGACGCTTGCAACTAAGTTCCAGCCCCTTCAACTTGGTTTTGGTTCCAGAGGGGGCTGTGAGGCAGCCGTACATGCCTTATCGTCTTTTCTAAACTCAAAGAAAGGTGAGGTCATCCTCAAGGTTGACGTCAAAAATGCCTTCAACTCCGTGAATAGGGACACTTTGTTGGCTGAAGTCAAAAAAGTACTACCCGAAATTTATGGTTTTTTGTGGCAATGTTATAGACACCCTTCTAAATTACTTTACAAGGACAAAGTTTTGGAATCTGCAGTTGGTTGCCAACAAGGTGACCCTCTCGGGCCTGTCATTTTCAGTTTAGCTATTCATCCCATAATTCAACAACTAAATTCAAAATTTAATGTGTGGTATTTAGATGATGGAACGCTAGGAGGTGATGTTGACACGGTTTTGGCTGACCTACAACTCCTCAAAAATCAATTTAAATCTATTGGCCTGGACCTTAATCCCTCAAAGTGTGAAATTTACCTCTCTGACATTACCGACAGACAATCGACTATAGATAAATTTAATGCAATAGCCCCAAACATCAAAATTTTAGAAAAAAGTTCCCTGCACCTCCTAGGTTCCCCTATTTTTGAAGAAAGTTTTTCATCTTTCATCGACGACAAAATTAAACATTTTAATGATATTTCGGATAGACTCTCCAAAATTAATATGCATTCGGCATTCACCATTATCAGATATTGCTGTTTTGGTCCAAATTTTATGTATTTTCTCCGTTGTTCTCCACTTTGGAAGAAACCACAACTTTTGGACAAAATTGACCAAATTATTCGCAACACATTAACATCCATTCTTAATGTGGCCCTGGACGACCGAGCGTGGCTGCAAGCCACACTGCCAATTCGTTTTGGTGGCCTTGGCGTCCGCAAAATTTCTAGTGTTAGCTTACCGGCGTTCCTGTCTTCTGTCCACAGCACTGAAAAGCTAACCAGGAAAATTTTAACTCTTTCCCTGGTTAGCCCGGAAGTGCCGTGCTTGACTGACGCAGAGGACGCCTGGAAAGTGGCTTGCCCGGACACGGATCGGCCCGAGAACCCGTTTTCCCAGAGACAGTGGGATGAGCCGCTCTGCAGGTTGGTACGGAATAAACTTATTAATACGTCTACCAATACTGCTGAGCGTGCCCGCCTGCTGGCTGTGGGTGAATGGGAGTCGGGCCTCTGGCTTCAGGCACTACCGTCACCTAATATAGGCACTATGTTAGGTGACACAACCTTCCGGCTCGCTACATGTTTGCGTTTGGGCGCTCCTTGTGGGGCTCCACATCGCTGTCAATGTGGTGAAGCAGTCGACTGCCTCGGACACCATGGCCTTTCTTGCAGTAAGAGTGCAGGTCGGATAGCGCGGCACGCTAGCATTAATGATCTCATCCGTCGTGCTCTTGCCACCGCCGGGGTGCCAGCTATATTAGAACCCACTGGCTTGGCACGCGTCGATGGCAAGAGACCAGATGGTATGACCATAATGCCATGGAAGTTGGGTAGGCCTTTGGTGTGGGACGCAACTTGCGTCGACACCCTTGCGCCATCCCATCTTCCTAGCACAGTGTGCAGCGCTGGGGCGGCTGCTGCAGGTGCTGAAAACCTCAAACGGCGCAAATACAATAATTTAATTGGTAATTATGTGTTTGAGCCGTTTGGGGTTGAAACACTGGGGCCATGGGGTCCGAGTGCCCACCTAGTTTTTCGAGAAATTGCCAAACGGTTGGTCGACTCTTCACGTGACCAGAGGGCGGGCCTATTTTTGGGCCAAAGAATCAGCATTGCCATCCAACGTGGCAATGCTGCCAGCCTTCTGGGCACTTTTCCTGTTGACAGCGATGTGGACGAATTTTTCGACGCCCTGTAACCCTTTTTGATAGTTGTAAATATTTTTATTTCTATTTTAGATTTAGTATGTAAATAATGTAAATATTATATGAAATAAAAAAAACGGTAATTGCTAATACTTATTAAATGTACCTAAAATATATGTTTAGACATTGTCCTAAATTAAGATGTCTTTAATTAATTTTATATTTTTGATTTGTGTCAAGTTAGCTAAGTGTTGTAAGACAATCTATTATGTTTTTTTTTACTTTTGTAAGGCTTAAAAATTCAGGAAGGGAATGAATAATGTTTCATGAATTTAAGAAAATTATTATAAAAAAATATTTTTAATAGTAGGCTGTATAGGTCTGCAGCCCAAGTCTAATATCAATGTCGTAAGATTTCAAAAAAAGAAAGCGGCGGGAAACAGCTCTTGTTTTTGCGTGTTTATTAATTTCTTCAATTTATACTACTGTTTTATTTCCTCGCAATCGAAGTGAAAAGCAGAGTTTATAACTCGTCCACAAAACCATTTTTATCCTCGACATTACTATCAGCCCTCGCCTTCGGCTCGGGCTGCTAAACATCTCGGATAAAAATGGTTCGTTTTGTGCACTTGTTGTAAAATCTACTATTTCTTTTTTTCTATGTACCTCTGCCCTACAATGAGAGGTTTTCCTTTTGAGGTTTTAAAAAAAAACTTAGTTTCCAAGAACTCTATAGATGGCGTTGAACCTACTATGCCAAAGCCAAAACGCTTGAAAAAAATACATTGTGTCACGTCACATACTCTCGTTGACTGACACTTTCATTTGCTTAACCTTCCGAATATAACCAACATTTCTCGCGCTTTGTTAAAATCAGTTTTTTTGGGTTCCGTTCCTTGCATTATCATACTTACTCCTAGCGCCATCTATCCAGCGACTAGGGAAGAGCTAAAAAGAAAATCCCTCATAATGTTTGAAGTCCCAGGAAATGAGGTATTGCCATATACATATATAATCGTATTGACCGAGCACAAATTAGATGGGTAACAAAATATTTTAAGGGTTTGTTTCATTAAAATACTATAGATTACTCAGATCCACCTGTCCCTTTGCTGCCTTCTCCAACGACGCCCTAAGCCGTGGGTCGTATCCAACAGGGGGTGCCCCTAGCGCACTGTTGCTAAGTTTCTATGTGTACGGTGTGTACCTATTGCCCCTGGCTGGCACAGTATAGTCCGGTTAAGCAGAATGCAGCCTCATATGTCGACGTGGGAGATGCTATTAAAAAGAAAGAATACTTTAGCTATTCTTCTGATTTATTGATTCCATTCAACACCAAACATTTGCAGTAACTGAGGCCTTACAGCCACTTTGGGAAAGCTAGAGAGTTCTCTCAACAGTGGAATGGAACCTCATGCTGAGTACCTACACTGTAGGTATCTAGAGGCCAAAGTTGCCTGGAAATAAATGAATGTTGTTAATACAATGTAGTACTTAATAATTCCATGTTTTGTCCATAGACAAGTCATACGCTAACTAGTAATGAATGACATCGACATTCGACATCTCACTCATGAAGTCATGACATAACATCTGTGATCTGACTCTGTTTTGTAATTTGTAGTTTTTTTCGATTCCATTCCAATTTCATTCCGAAAATCCAACTACAATCAATACAAGTTTTGTAAATATAATTCCAATAAGTACGGGAACACGGCAGTTGCAGTTGTTTAGTAAGAGGCCGATTACTGAATAAACTACCGCTCGGAATTAGTCAACGAACTAGATAAATAAAAATATGAGTAGTTCAGAAATTAAAAGTGATTTTACCGAGGTTAACGAATTAAATGGAAACGTAATTCAAGATAAAGTGCGTAAAGGATGGGTCAAATTCGAAGACGAATCTCCAAAAACCACAGAAAATGAAACACTACCAAGTGTTTTACCCCCAGCGGGAGCGAGTACATCTGCACCATCTGAATCTGCCGCTGTTCTAAAAACTGAAACAGTCCATATTAATTTGGAAAGAGGTGACAAGAACGCGGAGCCCATATCATTAGGGACACTATCTAAAAACGTTGAGTTTGTCAATGTCCGTCAAGGTTTCTGTAAGTATTGTGCATGTGACCAGAATATAATTACAGCATTAAGATTTAGACGCTAACCTTATAAATTATAATCCTTACAGCTAATGGTGACATTATTGTCACTCTACTGCCTGTAAATACAAAATGGCCTTGGGTGACCGCAGCACACTTTCGACCAGAACTTGTACCTGAGGAGTTAATGGCGCAAGGTTTAACTGTAAGTTGTTTATATCTAGTTATGTTTAACTAATAACAGTGTTTCGGCATGATCAAAAATGGTTTGTTTAATTTTATTTCAGCTCACAGTTGAGGAGTATGTTCATGCGATGGAACTGCTTATTAATGACGCTCGTTTTACATTGTACAACATATGCTACAAGCGTGTGCTTGTTTGTTGGATAACGCTTGCATTCCTTGTACTGTTAGCACTTTTGTTTTCGGGCCTAACTGGCCTAATGTTATTTTCATTGGGGGTATTATGGCTGATTCTTAATGCAGCTGCAATATTTCTATGCATGTGGATAAAGTTGAGATTATCAAAAGGACTGGAGCAATGTCTGGCAAGAGTTAACAAACTGCTCAGTAAACATAAATTGATTCTAGCTCTTGATGATAGAGGAAAAATTTCATGTCACAAAGTAAACCTCTGTTTTATATACTTTGATGCTGGACCTTGTATTGCCCACATACAACAGTTCATTGAAAGTGAAGAAGGTAAAACAATAATGCAGGGCTGGGAACAGAGACTTGATGTTCCTACAAATGATATTGTGATTCAGGGATCCCAGTCAACCAGACTATCCAGGAAACAGGTATGTATTACTTAATCATTTCATAAGAGTTTCAGTCATGAATACTTAAATATCCTGTTGAACACTACAGTTCTTATTGAACTGTAGCATTCAGCTTATGTTTAAAATATTGGTGGTACACTAAATTGTTAATAGAAGTTGATATTATAAATGGGGTACTTAGCTGCATTTAGGTAAAAGTAAATGTTGCCATACCTAAGCATTCTAATGCATCCAATATCCAACTCAATTTTATTAACACCACTTAATAAATCTGAAGTTAAAAGTAAACATAACATGATTTTTGGGAACTTTTGCTGAAACATAAAAACATATTGCCTGATACAGATAAAGATTTCAACGACAAGAATAAAGAATGAGAAATAGAGATCCTAAAATGTTTTTATGGAAATGTTTTGACAATGCAAACACACAGTTAGCATGTTTTCTTATTGCCTATTAATATGCTGGTTATACTGGTTATTTTGATTTATGCCTATTCAATAAGTATTATTTTATTTTCTTTATCAATAACACAGGTTGCAGTATATTAAAAAATGGTGTTAGTGATAAATATAAATAATGAATAGGACTGACTCACAAATTTTAATATTAAATAAAATAATTGTTTTGGTGTTTTATAATTTAAAAAAAAAACACTTACATCAAATTAAAGTTAGAAATGAATAAATGTGTTAGACCTATTCTTATTTTGACACCCGTATCTATAGTCAAGTTAAAGTTACTTGAGTTTAAGTAATTACAAAAGCAAATATTATTATGCAACAGTCAAGAATTTAATGGCAAAGCTAAAATTCTAACTTTTGACTTGATTGTTTGAAGTTATTAATATGCTTACAAACTTGCAAATATGGGTTACCAACTTCTATACTACAGAATAAAAGCCGTATCTTAAATAATGACTTTTACTGAAGTAATCACTTTGACTTGTTTATAAATACTGATGATAGTCTGATCAGAAACAAAAGTCGATAAATTCTCTTAACTTTTACAGAATTAACATCATCACTAAAATTCTCCACTCAATGTTTGTGTTATTTTTGCATCTTTCAAAAAGTATATTGTAATCAACTATTGTTGCTGACTGTATTTAGAGGCCTAAGGTGCTATCTAATTAAAATCTTGTATTTTTGCATGTATCTGAATGAATTAATGACTGGGGAAGGGGTTCTTCTTTGCTTTGCTCTGCTAGTTCCAAATTGTAGTACTTTTACCCATTTGTTAATTATTGATTTATTTCCTATAAAAGTGAAGGATCCAACAGTTTGTTTTAGCTTGTCTCAGTCAATTTGCACGAAATATGTTTTTTTTAAATATTCATTAATGATTTCAGTATTTTTTTTGTTGTTATTAGTCTGTAAACTTTCTTTAAGGTGATTACATGAGCTAAACGCGAGTTTTATAATGCAAAAAAGCATATGATTCACAGCAATAAACAAAACCAGAAAATTATATGATATTCTACAGGATCTATGCTAGTACGATAGTGTTTTGAAAACATAATACAACTAATTTTATTTGATAGAAAAAAATCACGAACTTGATCTCTAAAAATTTATTTTAACGAGTTTAAACCGTACTAAAATACATATATTAGCATCATAGTGTTTTACTTTTTTAGTCCAATCAATAGATTTTTTGTAAATCGCAAAAAACCACTCATTTCGCACTATTCGGCCCGCAGTGACTGACGTAACAACCACTTTGTAGTGCAAGCTGAGTAGAACCTTATTCTAATAGTGTTTCAGACGAAGTTTGAACCACCACAAATAGATTTGCTAATTTAGCTGTTGTAATCGCCTTAAACTTAATAAATAAATAAATAAAATAATTAAAGCTTGTAAAACTGTGATGTAGAAACTGTTTGCTACTGTTAGTACTAGTCTACATATTGACATGACAGTGCAAACTACCGTTAAATACGCCATTGATAATAAATAGTTCGGACACTTATTATAACACCAGTTTTGCAAGTCATGTATAAACACCATCCAAAAAGTTTTCTTTCTTATTATGAATAAAGAATTAAATAAAAAAAATGTAAAATTCTTGCATGTCTGTGTAAGCTGATAACTAAAAAAGTAGTTGTTATGAATGGTAATTAAACTCACAAAGTTATTTACTCAGACCCAGTCATGCTAACAGGATACACAATAACTAGTTTTTTCTTCTTTATCAATTAAGTTTGTCAACAGTGACAACTAGGTAGTTCTCTGAAAACTTGTTTTGCTTTAGTTACCCCACTGTGGCAAAGTCCGAAAAAAGGGTTAGGTACGTTTTTTATTTTGTCTCTATAAACACAAAAATCATTTTCTAATGCGGTCATTACACCAGAGTCGTTTTGCGAGCAATACGTTATTAAATAAGAAATTACGCACGTGGCCAATATATAATGCGTGACTTGTGGCATTTTTGGTATATGGTAACAGCTAAATATTGAGCGATAACTCGGTGGTGGTTTTTGGACATGATCAAAGGGTGTGAGAGCACGTTGAATAACGCATCAACCGCTTGGCTACATTAGCTCTGCTCTGTCTCATTCTATGCGCTTTGAATTGCGAGGATGCCAGGGGGTCTAAAATGGCCTCTTTAGCAGAATCGTAATATGAATCACGTTAAAAATTTCATCATCATCATTTCAGCCGAAAGACGTCCACTGCTGGACATAGGCCTCTCCCAAGTGTCGCCACATTGAACGGTCCCGTGCGACTCGCATCCAGCGGGTTCCCGCAACCTTCACCAGGTGATCGGTCCACCTAGTAGGAGGCCTTCCAACGCAACGTCTTCCGGTTCGCGGTCACCACTCCAGAACTTTTCGGACCCATCGGCCATCCGTTCTGCGAGCAATGTGCCCTGCTCACTGCCACTTAAGTTTCGCAATTAATTCTTCGGGCTACGTCGGTAACCTTGGTTCTCTTGCGGATGTCTTCATTTCTGATTAAAAAATTTAAAATTCTTAAAATGGACTTTAAATATTATGACCATAAAGTCCATTTTAAGTAATTTAATTATTGTTAACGTGATTCATACTAAGATTCTGCGTGGATTCTGCTAAAGCGGCCATTTTAGGCCCGCAGGGGGCCTAAAATGGCTGCTTTATCAGAATCATGAATCACGTCAAAAAATTAAAATTCTTAAAATGAACTTTATGATCATAACCATAAAGATCATTTTAAGAATTTTAATTTTTGACATGATTCATATTACGATTCTGATAAAGCGGCCATTTTAGACACCCCAGAAGTACGAATTTTATAAGTTCTGCTGGGTAAACGCTGCCGGTGCGGCGATTCGGTGCTGTATTAGATCGTCTGTTACGAGTTACATAAGGGGCTAAGGCGCAGTTTGTCACAGATATATTAACACAGGTGTAATAAGAAAATAACTTTTATCAATATCTTACTTGTTACCGCTTCCATTCTTATTTATTAAGAGCCTATACTACCTCAGATTAGCAACTCTATTTGTGGTGGTTCAAACTTCGTTTGTAATGCTGTTAGAATAAAGATCTAATCAGCTTGCACTACAAAGCGGTTGTTACGTCAGTCACTGCGGCCGAATAGTGCGAAATGAGTGGTTTTTATTCTTTATAAAATCAAATTTTCGTCTTTTGAAAAAAATAAAAAACATAAGACCTGCTTTATAGTTAGTTTAGTTAGTATGCAAAGTTTCATGATCTAATTTGAAGTAGTTTTTGAACTGCAGCGGTTTATTGTTCGATTTGGAGGTAACTTTGGGATTTTTTTCTATCGAGAAAATTTTATGAAATCATGTTTTCGCCAAACATAAGACCTAAAATTAATCCTCAACTTTACCATATATTTATTTCAAAATTAATGCTGCAGTATTTTAGGCGTAACGGAGGATATGGCTTAGGAGGAAATGGCTTAGCATGCTAAGCCATTTGAGGTAGTATAGGCCCTTAATGAAGGGGTGAATCCATAAATGTCAGTATTTTATTCAGTTGCTCGCAATCAAAACAACTGAAATTCTAATGATAAAGAAAACAGATAAAAAATGTGTGAGAAAAAAAACACTGTCCATTAAATTCTAAAATCGTCCAGTCCATGATATAATTTATGTTCGTTATCTAATAAATTAACAAATAATCCAACAGTTAACGGGTGCTAAGTAAATAATTACTATGCAAGTTAACTGTGCAGTTTTGCACTGGTGTTCTACTCAACTGTATACATAATTAATTGCATTGTGAAAGTCTGCTCTTCACGCAACATTCGCAACAACAATAACCCTCCTTTTGGGCTTCGCCGCAGTCGGGTAAAAAATAAAATAGTCCTGAACGAATCTGCTTTAAATACTAAAGCACGCTGAAAATGCTAATGCTTATTACTTCCTGAAAATTAAAAAAACCTTGGATCCTTCTCTTTTTAAATAGCTTTGTTTATACTATGTAGTATGTATGTATGTACCTTAACGAACTTTGTTTTTAACACCTAACTAGGTTGGTAGACACTTATGTAGTTTTTGGTGGGTAAGCAAGGCATACGAATGTGCAGGGTATGGCAGAGCAAGTGTACCTCCGGTACCTGCAGCGGTGGGGCAAAGACTTCCTGCGCCGTCGGCTCGACTGGACTCTTGACGAGGAAGGCGGCAACCCCGCCGCCCCGCGGCATTTAACACAGGCGCTCTGCCCTTGTCAATATGTTGAGGAAGTATTGCGGAACAAAGAGCCCAGAGATACACGCGCTTGTTGTCCGCTCTGCAACGATTGGCTCAGGCGTCGCGGTCTTGATTGACCAGATGTCTTCACTTTTGGCAAGTCTTCAGATTTGTAATTGTATACGAAACCATTAATTAATTTACCTTTAATAATCTAATATTTGATTCTCATCTTTCACAGGAAAGGGGGGCTCTTCTATATTTACGGTATGCAGGTCGCTGGGGATCGCAGGCTGTTAAAAATCGACTTAACCTGAGCAGCCTCGTGCCTGGACGCCATGGTGAGAAATATGTTTGTCCTTGTCAGTTCATAGAAGAGCACCTAAAGGTAAAACCTCCTGCGGGCATTGCAAAATATTTTACACTTCCTAACCAGAATGTTCAAGTTTATTAATCAACTTCGTAGTATTGAAATGTATTCGTCCATATTATACTTATGCAACCTTTCCGTCCTTATTGTAAGTAACATATCATTATAATTAGCAATAACTGTAGGCAGAGTACGAACTATAAATGAGCTGTCTGCGTATGTCATAAACATTCATGAGATAGCGATAGCTGTCATTTTTTTACACAGAGAAAATCTATTTCTTACTTACTCCTGGATTTCTGTATCCTTTTCACATATTTTTATATCTAATGACTTTTCTATTGCTCATACTCTGCGTACGGCAATAATTAAAAACGTACTTAAATACATAGTTATTAGTAATTTTAGCTGATAAGATTAACATGTAAGTATGTGCATGGTGCAGGTTATATGAGGATGCTTGATATTAGCTCTCGTCGCTCATTAGCAAATTAAAGAATGTGTTTAAGGTCAACTGTACTGGTATATTAATTTTATCAGGCTTTTATTAAATGAAATGGACTTAAGTAGGTATTCGTGGATAATTATATCTAATTATCCACGAATACCTACTTAAGTCCAATGTAAATTATGATGCCAATGTAAATTTAGCGGCGAGAGCTCGTTATTCAACCATACTGAACGCTTTGCCATACTTACATAGGATTTTAAAAATTGTATCATCGACAGTTTTTCTGTAATCACACTCATCACCTGATTAAAATTGAAAATTAGAAAAATGATAAGCTATGTACATTTATCAAAAATTAAGCAATCTCAAATTAAGAAAGCTTCAAGGAATTTAGCTGATTTATGTCATGATATTATTTAGTTAATAATGTTTTTTATAGAGTATTCATGTCGAGTGGCCATACAATTAAGCTTTTACTGTTGTACAGATCTAAGTAATTTTATTGGAGTACCTATATTTTAGTTTCGTAAAAATCATTCGATCTTTCTTGTAGGGCTTTCATATTATTAGTAATTAAGGTAGTACTTCATTATATATATTTTTTTTTTATTTATACAGATTTAGTACCTGTTGCAGCAGTATAAATTTTATTATGTACCTATTTAAACCCTATTGGTCAATAACTGCAGCTTTTTATAAATTATTATGATCAGTCTGAAATGTACGAATAATCGCTAAATTTTAACAATCTAATATCTGGAAAGAATGGAATCACAATAACACAGACTAGTCATCTACAGTAGCTAAACTGCACACATAATATCAGTGTGCTGTAATGATTCATAATAAAACCAAAGCTCAAAGTGTGTAATTGTTTCAGAACTATTTATTTTCAAATGATTATTTTTTAATAAGTATATCCAATCATTAATCATTTAAAAATAATATAGGCTTATTTATGATTAAAGAGTATCATATTATAAAATATAATTAGGAATAATGTAAAAAAGCATTATACTTACTATTTTAAAAACAATACGCGTAATGTACCATACATTCCCGTTTTAATATTGTAGTATATACTAAAGAATTATATAAATAGCGTATATGATGTGCCACCCATCTTACCTGAAATTTTGTGTTGCCAGGTAACACTTTAAAAAAAAAAGAAAACCTACCTGTAAGTACCTGCAATGATAATAGGGCCAATACTATTTAAGAATTTAAAAACAGTCCAGGAACCTCTGTCACTTTTAAAAGACCTTGTTATTCTTAGTTACATTTTGTTGAATGAACTTCTTTTAGGTTGCGGTTCCACTGAAGCGGAGCGGAGCGCAATTCACCAATCAAATGGCTTGAAATCCACATCTCTTCACTCCTGCCATGTGATTGGTGAATCGCGCTCTGCTCCGCTTCAGTGGAACCGCAGCCTTAAGGTGAAAGCTCCGCGGTAGCCCGCGAAATTCAAATATTCTTACGTTTTTTGCAATTTGCAGATCAGTGTCAGGTTGTATGTTGATTAAAATATGATTCGCGGCTGTAACACGTATGTAGTTACAGAATTATTATCATTAAAATCATCAATACAATCCTCTAAGTTCAGCTCTAAGTTGACTATTTCATGAAAAAGTCATTCTATCTATTGAAAAAAAACGTAAGAAAATTTAAATTTCGCGGGCTACCGTGCATCTGGAAGAACTATTAATTTTAATATCTCCTGGCACAGTGGCACTGAATACTTTACAGAATAGTGGGTGGTACTATTAATAAAATAAGGCTGACACCACGAAAGTCAAATCGTTAGATTTGCCTTTCGTTACCTCTCTTTAGACATCATGTTCTTCAAATACATACACTTTAGAAAGGTTTTCATTGCTATCTCCTGTATTTCAGTATATTACATTGTAAGTAATGGAATATGGAGCTGAGGATGTTCTTATTTACAATTAGAGATGCCTGAGAAAATACATTTTACAGTAGCGTCGTGGACATAATAAGCTGGTGGGCGCGGGCGTCCTCGCGTGTCTGAATTGCTTTGTTTTTTTGTGCATTCATTTTCATTATAATTCCTCTGATCTACACTCGTCTTTCACCTGAGGGGAGGTCTAACCGAGGCAATTCAGACATTTCTTTAATGTGCTTACATCGAAAGTCAGGAATTCAATACTTTTGATAAAAAAGTGTATGTGCAGAATTTGACAAATAAACTGTAAGTAATTAAAGAAGAGAAGTTACGCATATTTCTCATTACCTACCGATTCTTGTAATAACATACAATGTGTTCTAAGTAAAAAATAAGAAAGTATTCGCAATGTTGTGATAAATGTAAACATATTCCGTCCTGAATATTAAACGTAAGTATAGGTACTTAGTCGTAAAAATCAGTATACCTTATTATGTAACTACGTTGAATAATATAATATATACATATTTTTTAATAGTTGTTTAATTTGTCGTATGGTCGATATTAAAATCAATAGAAACCCAGATAGACTATGTAAATAAAAGAACTGTATAGAATCAAGATATTTATTTATCACTATGTTTTACAAGAAAAAAAATTAAAACCTATAAATTAATATGATAAATTTTCTTAAAGCAATTATAAAAATAGTAAGTAATAAGTTACAGAATTCCTTTATACCCGCACTTATAAAATTAGAAGTTAATCACAGAATTCCTTTTATATGAATGGTGATAACAGACGTAGCGAGGTGGATTGAGGTTCTAAGTGACTCCCGTTGGTCCTCATTTCTGTTAGTATTAAGCGATAAAATGATCTAGTTATTGCAATGCATAATTGTATAATTAAATAATGCGTCGGCATTAGACCGTGTTTACTTCAGAGAGTCTACACGTGATGGCTGTCGGGCCTGTCGGTATCACATGATAATAGTGTTAAAACAAAATTAATATTTCGCAGATATCTTGAGATAGGCAATGTATAGTTAGATATATAATTTTGATTTCTGTGTTTTTACTACTTAGGTACTAAAAATTAAAAAAAAATACGTAAGTTATTATTTACTAAATTACGACAGATGAAGCTGGCCGGTGGCCGAGTTTACGAAGTTTCAAAAAATAAAAGTGCAGTTTCCAGACGTACAGCCTACTGCAGAGACGCCAGCACATCAAGCTACCACAATCTGTCAAATTAATCGTTACTATTTTACAACTTATTTTTGTGTATTTGAACAAGTAATACACAAAAATAAGTTGTAAATAAGTAACGATTAAAATATCAAGTAACTGGGTAGTGTGTATTTATTTCGATTGGATTACAGAATATATAATTATGTTCCCAAATATATATATTGAAAGGACAATGTTAAAAACACGAGATATATGAGGAATTTAAAATTTCTATAGAAAGCTTATTTTTCTCACAACTTAATCAGTGTCCATTCAAAATATATATATGGGAACCTAGATATTCTGTAATCCGATCGAAATAAATACACTACCTAGCTATATAATATAACTAATATGTTTGATTTACAAATTATTTTGGTATTACGTTTGTATGAACTACGCCTAGCCCGCGGGCCTCTAAATAAAGTTTAAACTTTATCGCATCAAAAGATAGTGGGCAAATGTGGTCCAAGCGTCACCAAGGATGAATCTGAAATACCAAATGAAAGGGTACAATGTACTGTTCAAACATGCAAAAATCTATAAATATTTAAAAAAAATTAAACTATAATAATATTGACAAAAACAAAATAATAAAATTCAGTAATAACTTGTAAGACAAAAATAATTTCTCGAAATCTCTCGAACAGATTTTGATGCCCCTCTGCATGTTTGAACAGTACATTGTACCCTTTCATTTGGTATAATAATATAATTATGATTCATCCTTGGCGACGCTTGGACCAACTCCCATACATTTTTGCCCACTATCTTTTTCCCAAAAAAAATCCCAAGCAGCTTTAAACCTAATGCTATTAAGTATAAAGCATTGATTCAGTTCGGTAAGTAGGTAGTTACGGGTAGCTAGATGTCCTAGCGTCTGTACGTATATTCTATTACAATAGGTACCATGGGAAAACTATAAAAATGATGTTTAGAGACTATGGTTGACATGCCTTCGATAAGTGGAAAGATAAGCAGTGAGACATAAGAGTCATACAGGTGAATGATCTATGTTTGTCTGGTGTGATTGACACTGGGTCGGCCACCATCAGGGATTTTAATTTGAATAACGAAAAAATTGTCGCTAATTAGTCGAAATATGTCGGTCACTGGTTCAAAAGATATAAGGGTTTATAGGTGGCCGATTTGGAGAGTCTCCCCAGCTTGGTCACATTTATATCTCAAAAACTAGTGCACCTAGCGAAGATCTGTTTTCTCTTGGCGACAAAATGTGGGCGAAAACAGATCTTCGCTAAGATCTGTTTTCTCCCACATTTTGTCGCCAAGTCGCAGATTTAATCGGGTCTTAGTTTAGACTTTAGAAGATATAATGAGTTCAATTACTAAGGTATGGTCCAAAAGCTAGATCGAAAGAATTTAAAGAGTTCATTCGATCTAGATCTTGGACTATAGTTAGCGTTGCCATAACTTCTGGGAACCAATACGGGACGTTTTTCCTTCCGATACCCAAAACTCATAATCGTACATAAGTAACACATTCAACACCGACACGGGGTTTTTCAACTACACCATACCTACTTATCATAGCACGCATGTGTACCTTCCTACATAGCGAGAAGAAACAAACAAATGTATTTTCTAACAGATTCCCTCTGATCTCAAACTTATCAAAACTGTAAAATAAATTAAACAAAAATTATTGAATCATACTTTTTATTCAAAGTCTTAAGTAAACATTTTTTTTAATTAACATAAAATTACTCAGGTATTTATTTTTTTGCCCAGTCATATTTTGAAGTTGATTTTACTTTTGCAATAAATTCTTTTTCTTTTTTTATATAATCATAGAACTGGGCGCATGTCATTTTAAAATTGTATTGACAAATCAATATGGATTCAATGGTCTCTACCGACAACCTGTTTCGTATTTTGTCGAAATACGGGACAAATACGGGACAAGTAGTAATACGGGACGGGATGATCAAATACGGTGACAGTCCCGTATATACGGGACGTATGGCAACCCTAACTATAGTCTATACCTCATTATATCTTCTAAACTAAGACCCGAACAAATCAGTGACTTGGCGACAAATTACGAATGCGAATTGATTTTTCGCTAGGTGCCCTAGTTTTTAAGATATAAATATTGCCAAGCTGGGGAGAATCTCCAGATCGGCCACTTAAAACCCTTATATCTTTTGTACCAGTGACCGACAAATTTCGACTAATTAGCGACAATTTTTTTTGTTATAAAAATTAAAATCCCTGACGGTAACCGTGCCAGAGTCAATGACACGTTTGTCTGGCTGGTGGAAAAGCCAGACAAACAAGCGCGTCTGATGGAACGGTTGGCGCAGTTACTCAGCACAGTTGCCAGTAAAATTGTAATGTCTTCCAAATAGCTGTTTTCTGTCTACGTCGTCACGTGATACGGATTTGTATGTATCAATATTCCTAAATAACTTGAGATTTACTAAAGTGCTTCCATACGGGGTGTAAACGGACCGTTCACGACGCCATCAACCAAGCATTCTGTAGGTTGGCATTTGTAATTGAATATAATCCAAGCTTTAAACATACATAATCCGGTACCTTGATGACGAATCTTCTAAATCCTTCGCACAGACATGTTACAAAAAAGATTTTTTAGTGAAAGAGAATATGCAGTAGTGTTGCGGGACTGTTCGAAAGAGATACCGTGGCCCCGGAACACAAAGGGCGATGAAGGAACATGGATGGGTTTTAGTCAGTAAAAGTCTGACACTAGGGAGTGTCAGACTTTTACTGCTCCGCCCAGAGCGGGAGGAGTCATTTGATGATTTCCCATAAAACCTAGGAAGGGATAAGTTACCAATAAAAAAACATTTCTTGAATCACAGAAACAGTTTATTTCAAAATAAAGATTAAGAAAATATAAGATGTATCAAAACCTGAGGAGTATCACTGAGTTGTTCGATGCCTAGCTAGTAGGTACATATTATAAAAATATAATTATAATATTGGTCATGGTTAATACTTAAAAACATAAAACATTTATTTTTCGGTCGACATAATGCAGCAACTTGTCTAAAAACATTGTTCGAAATTGGCTAAGATCGTTTTCATTCCGTAATTTAATTGAACAGCTCCCAACTATGTTGGATTTTATAATTTTAACAAATAATACTTAAAACTAGACATTTCGCATATAATCTATCCTAAATTAAAATATTTTATGTTCATGATGATGTCAAATGGGTCTCGATGTAAACACTTGAGGAAATTGGTGTAGCTCTTAAAACGACTGTTTTCACAACATACAGGTTGATTTTAAGAGGGCCCTTCCCGGCCCGCCTTTCGTCAAAGCGAGCATGGTCGAAAAGCTTGTTGTTTCATCCAGAGCCACAGCGGTGGTATTCTTTCAACGCCCCTGTCTTACCTAGCCCCGAACCCGCACTACTTGCCTCCCGCGCACCTCATACCGCCTAACGCGAGGACATTGAACGAAAAATATTGTTCGAAAATTTATAAAACTTGTTCCAGAAAAAACGTGTTTTTTAATTAGTCTTACAAGTATGTGAAATAAATATTTGTTATTCTTTAGAATCTCCACTACATTTGCAAGGCTTCTATCACGATGCTTTCTTTACTTTTACAATTTATAAGTACCTACATTATGAACGGCCAAAGTTGAGGTAAAAGCTGTGAAAAACAGCAATTTTTGGAGGCTTATACCTGAATTTGTTTCTACAAATTTTTATTTTCTGCTTCGATAGAAGCCTAGATATAGTCCACAAGATACCTATTAGTTCAAAAAATTCAAAGATATATGTCTAACAACGGCATAATCACGCACGAGCTATTGTCAAAATTCTCGCGAAAAGTATGGCGGGTTGGCTGCTCTTAAGGTGAATGCTTCGACCAGCCCGCGAAATTCAAATTTTCTTACGTTTTTGGCAAATTGCGAGCCAGTGCAAGGTTGTATGTTGATTAAAATATTGGACGCGATTGTAAGACGTATGTAGTTACAGAATTATAATCATCAAAACCATCAATACAACCCTCCAAGTTCATAAAGGTCTAGCAATGACTTTGACCTTGAAAAAATCGTTTCTCGACCTTTATGAACTTGGAGGGTTGTATTGATGGTTTTGATGATTATAATTCTGTAACTACATACGCCTTACAATCGCGTCCAATATTTTAATCAACATACAACCTAGCACTGGCACGTAAGAAAATTTGAATTTCGCGGGCTACCCTGGAGCATCAGCCTTAAGAGACGAATGCTTTTCAGCAACATTATGGCTCGGTACAATAGCTAGTCATAGTTTTCAGTACACATCGTCTTGGATTCCTAATAATTATAATTCCTCCTCTGGTACATCACCAATACTTAATTTAGAATTACACCGGTACATCTCTAAAATTCACTCTTTTTTGTTGTTGGGTTACTCAAGCTTGTTCGGTCTGAGAGAATAATAACCGAGAGATAATAAATACGCTTTATATATTTCTAAATGATTAGTACTACAATGAAAAATATTAAATTCGTAATTGTTAACACAAAAATCCGTCCGATCTGCAGATTTATTAAATCATCTTTAAAATAGGAGGTTTAAATGAGAGATGTATGGATAATAATATTAAAAATACATGTTTACTAATTAAATTTGAATACGTTTACTAATTAAATTTGAATACGTTTACTTTAAAATTATATGGATAGGTACATGAGGTAGTGTCCGACCTAAGGTCGATTTCTGACCGAGGCCGAAGCCGATTAATTGGCTGCCGCCACAACCTTCGACCGAAGCCGAAGGTTTGATAACCGTATGAAATTAAAGAATTACATAATTATTTAATACGTCAATGTTGACTTTTAGCATTTAACAGATTTGAGCAAATTAATAAAACTTGGACTGTGCTTATAAATGTTTTAATATATAATTATATATATATATTTTTTTATAAAAAATATTACATTTTTTTCTTTTTATTGGGCATGTCTTTGCAGGGGTACGGATAGACATAGACATCTTTGAAGTTACTAGGTTGATCTTTCACTTGGGACTCCTTGGCAACTGGGCCAATTGTATCTTCATCGATGGGACATGCAAGCGATGCCAGTGACGTAACAGTGGACTGGTTTTGAATGATTTCACGAACAGCAAGATCAAGGAATGGTTTCTTTTCTTCTTCCTCGTAAGAGACACTGCGCTCCAAGATGGAGGACTTGGGGCTATTTTCGAGAGTAAGGTCGACGCCAGCAGCCTGCTGCATGAGGGTGCGCTGCGACTCACGTGCTTCCATCAGAAATATGCTCTCCTGTTTATTGCCACAACACAATTAAAACAACAGTTAAAAAAACTACATAACCAACACCGACTAACGGCCATTTTCAAAAACTTACTAGCCGGTTTCGGTATGTCTCTGTCTGTTTGACATTTTGCTTACGACCGATTAGAAACAAAACGTCACAGAAAAGCTTTGTTTTGTTTCTAAAAAAAATTCTATGAATCAAGTGACAAGTAGGTGACGCGGATAGGATAATAATTATTCTTTGTTTATAGGAACACCGATAGCTACGAAGTAAACATATTAACCAACAGTTATACGTAAGTAAGTTATAGAAAACGGCCGCGGCCGTTAGTCGGCTAGGTTCGGACTTTATAAATATATCAAGCCCTGACCAATGAACAAAATTTATTACCTACTCCGGGGGTAGCGTGCATCAAAAAGGTTCATAAAGGTGCAGGAATGATTTTGACCTTGATAAAGTCATTTTTCCACCTTTATGAACTTTGAGGGAAGTATTGATGATTTTGATGAATATAAATCTGTAACTACAGTCTTACAACCGCGAATAATATTTTAATCAACATACAACCTAGCACTGACCTATAAATTGCAAAAAAACGTAAGAAAATTTGAATTTCGCGGGCTACCCTGGAGCATTCACCTTTGAGATTTGAATACATAAATTTATTGTTGTTAGCAGTATTATGGCACTTAGGTACTTTTCGAAATTATATCCAGTTGTTTATTTATGGGGACGACTTCATGTTATTAACTTTGGGGAAATAATTACAACCTTTTTTGTCGAATTTGGTCTATACCACATATTGATTAGTCTAACGGAAAAGCAATGCAAGCATAATTATACGTTTTTAAATTGAAAATGCAAGCGTTACACATTTTAATTAGGAATTTAATGAGAGCACATTTAAGCCCGTATGATGACCGTCTTCTCCAGGATTGTGTTAAGTACCTATTTGTTAAAAGTGTATCTTTGCCACTTACCACGCCAACGGAACCAACACTGAATGAGCACGTTCATTTGTTGGATTTGAATGTTATTTTACGGGGATTTTATTTGTTACATTCTAATGGAAATACAAATTCACTTGTGTTTAGATGTTATTTCCCAATGATCAATATAATAGTAGTAAGAAGATTGCTAGCCTGCGTACCTAGGTAACTCTTGTTGACTGTACATCTGTTCAAATTAACTAGGTACCTATGCAAAGACAATGGAATAATCTAAATAATTAAACAGAATATATGTAGTACCTAGTATGTGATTCTCACTATGTCTCACTGCCATAGTAAAATAAAGAATTTATTTACCTTTACTTCTTTGGTGGTATATTGGTCCAGTTTATCATAAATAACTGCGTGAAGCCCCATGTCTTTTAGCTTCTTCACGACGCTTTTATTGTCGATGTCATCTCCCCAGCAGAATATGACCAAGCCAGCATTTGTTGCTAGTTGCACCTGTTGAGAAAGAGAAGTTACAATATCGTGTCTTTAGTAGCTTCTGCCCGCGATGTCACCCGCGTGTAAAACACATTTTACACTCTATGGCACTCGGCAATAGTATAGCTTTCCATCAGTGAAAAAAAACGAGTAGTTTCAAAGATTAGGTACCTCTTAAATCTATACTTTACCTATTTTTATTACCTATTGGTATTGACTAGAGGCCCAAAACAGTTATTTTTATTTATAAAAAATACATAGGTATAGAAGCGCACGAAATAATGATAGCAAAAAAAAATAATATAGGTAGTTATCGGTGCCATTATGGATTTTCATTTTGACCTTGTTTTCATTATCAGCGACCCCTAAAACCTCGAAAACGACACCCATGAAGAAAAAAACTGGAAATTTTCATCGGCGCCATCTTGGATTTTCATTTTGACCTCATTTTCATCATGAAGAAAAACATAATAACAATAATATTATTGACTATTATAATAATAATACGCGCCAATAACCCCCGTATGTAATCATATTTTAATCAACATACAACCTTTCACTTGCCTGCAAATTGCAAAAACCTTAAGGAAATTTGAATTTCGCGGGCTAAAGAACATCCACCTTGAATCCTGGCCTTGTGTTGTAGTAGCCAATCATAGCCCAGCTACACTCGCAGGAGTTACCGCCCAAATGACCGCAATCTATACATGTGTGCGGTTCATACACACGAAATATGCACGAACGTGCCGCTGTGTGCGTAAAATTATCAATGGGTTTTAGGCTAGTCGAGTGTTTGCCTGTCCGGCGGAGCTCCAAACTTCGTAGTAACTTCCAGTATAGTGTTAGTTACGTGACACGGGGGCGACAAATTGCTATAAGTATTCTAACTTTTTTTTAATGTTTTGTACGTGTAATATTTTATTATTGCTTACATAGTTAATTAGTTATATTAAATGCCCAGTTGGTAGGGTAGGCATTGCCTAATTGCCTCTTAGGAGCGCACGCCCATGTACCTAATGCTAATTTCATCACAAACTACTTTGAAGCTACCGAATAATTTCTTCACGTGAATGTGGAGTGACAGAGGGGGATTGGGTCGGGATGAGAGCGCTCTGCCTTCTCATCATCATCATAATCAGCCTTATGTTCCCACTATATTAATGTTCCCACTGCTGGGACACAGGCCTCCTCTCTATGAGAGGGATGGGCTATAATCCACCACGCGGGCCCAGTGCGGATTGGTAGATGTCACATGTCGATGTCTTCGAATTTTTTGGTTCTAGGACATGCCGGTTTCCTCAAGATGTTTTCCTTCACCGTTATGAGAGCAGCGATGATGAAATAAATTACACAAAGTAATGCGCCTACCTGGGTTCGAACCCACGACTTACTGTTTGTAAGTCGGGGCCGCCACCACTGGGCCACCGCTCTGCCTTCTATTATGAGTTAATCACGTAATAGGCTCGTCTCCTATAACGCGGGGCTTAGAAATATGGGTAGTTAGTTACTAAGTACCCCTGTTTTACTCTTCTGGGAAGATGGAAATAAAATAACAGTAACCGTCTTGGTAAAATTATCTCTGACATTAGTTCAAAAGACATTCGAGCGAGTTTTTGTATTTTGAACTTTATTCCGACTGAACTAGAGTACTCAACACAAAAAAAAAATGTCTAGTAGTTTTCGAGTGATGTGCGCGCGAACAAAGAAGCAAAACTACATTTTATATATTGTATAGAAGTAGGTATTGGCAAAGATGTCAGGGACGCGGCGTTACGCCGCTAAACTGGCTGGCTCGTTACGATGTTGCTGTCCTAAATTTAAAAACATTTCATTGACGGACGTGAAAACATATAAGAACAAATTATGTTATCAAGACTGACTAAGATCAACTAACGCAAAAAGTATGAATCTAATCTACCAAGGGATTCATAGAAATAAGTGATAACATCGGGATGCAATTGTGACGCTGGCAAATTATCGCAACGAGAATACAGACATCATGCGACGACCTAGCGAGTAGTCACGTGAAGTGAACGAGTCGATTTATAAACAGATCAGATATGGATCGAGGTCACCACACTATTGTGCACAGCAATTTATATTAGTATTGATCTGTAATCTGCTACCTAATCATATCTATACTTCGAGTATTTGATAAATAACTCAATATTAAATCTTTGCTTATACTCTAATCAATAATAGCTGATTTTGCGTTTTCTCAATGATAAGATAAATAAAGTTTTTTAGCTAGCAATCCACACCTGTATCGTGGGAGTGATGCTTAAGAGCCTATACTACCTCAGATTAGCAACTCTATTTGTGGTGGTTCAAACTTCGTTTGTAATACTGTTAGAATAACGTTCTAATCAGCTTGCACTACGAAGCGGTTGTTACTTCAGTCACTGCGGCCGAATAGTGCGAAATGAGTGATTTTTATTCTTTATAAAATCAAATTTTCGTCGTTTGGAAAAAATTAAAAAAACATAAGACCTGCTTTATAGTTAGTTCAGTTAGTATGCAAAGTTTCATGATCTAATTTGAAGTACTTTTTGAATACCAGCGGTTTATTGTTCGATTTGGAGGTAACTTTGGGTTTTTTGGCGCGGACTTTACTAACTGAACTAACTATAAAGCAGGTCTTAGGTGTTTTATTTTTTTAGTCCAATCAATAGATTTTTTGTAAATCACAAAAAACCACTAATTTCGCACTATTCGGCCGCAGTTACTGTCGTAGCAACCGCTTTATAGTGCAAGCTGATTAGAACTTCATTCTAACAGTATTTTAAAGGAAGTTTGAACCACCACAAAAAGAGTTGCTAATTTTAGGGTTAGAAGGGCCCTAACTGGTCAGAGAAAGACACAAAAACCGACTTTGTTTCATTACCTGAGAGGGATCTCTGAGCAAATCTTCAGTGTGTACAGCAATCCCCAATATTTCGGTACTGACGGCGCTTTGTACAGCTGCCGGAATGGAGGAACATCTCGGATCACGATATGGTTCATACTTTTTCGTAATGCCCTGAAAATAAAGTTCCATTCATTAGACATAGTACTAACCAAAGTCAAATACCTTCTTAAGGTGGAAGCTCCACGGTAGCCCGCGAAATTCACTTTTTCTTACGTTCTTTGCAATTTGCAGGTTAGTGTCAGGTTGTACCTATGTTGATTAAAATATGATTTGCGGCTGTAACACGTCTATTTAGAGAATAGAGCATGAACTTAGAGGGTTGTATTTATTTATTTATTTATTAGTAAAGGTTCACCAACAGCTTCTGTGTATAACATTTAGGTATACATTGGTTTTACAGTCTTGGACTAACACAGTTGCCAATTATAGGTTAACCAGCATTCACAAAAATAAGTGTTAGTGTTAGCATGTGAGAGATTAAAATTAAAAATTAAAATGAGAAAATGAGTGGCTAAAGAAATGAAATACAATAGTAGATCCTACAAGTTAATTAGTTAGTTGTATTGATGATTTTAATTTTAAAATTCTGTAACTACATACGTGTTACAGCCGCGAATCATATTTTAATCAACATACAACCTGCAAATTGCAAAAAAACCTAAGAAAATTTTAATTTTGCGGCCTTTCACCTTAATCTTAAAACTGTTCTCTTACAGTATACTTACAATAGTTAAAAACATGACAGGATATTTATTTTGTTTCTTCCTGACCATGGTGCAAATATCTGGATTGAAACAGGAAAATACTATAACGCGTTCACCGGCATGCTTTAGGACAGTTTCTAAAACCTGGAAATAGAATGAATTCACAGTTTACAAACACCGTGTTCTCGGTGGGTAATGGTATACCATACCACACTATGCAAATAAAAATTACCAAGACAATAAACATTGGTTCAATGACAATTTATTCTTTGTGTCTTACCTTGTCAACGTAAGTGTTCATATCAAAGGGGTTGTTTAGTTCAAAAGTACCATCTTTCAACTCCATGGTCCACTTCAACTCAATGTTGAAACCAACATGTGGGTCAATTTTTTTCATTGCTTCTTTTAAAGTAGGAAATGGTTGATGTTCCTCTAAGTCCTCATCGAAAAATATTTTTTCCCGATTACGACCCTCAACTAAATGATAAACCTACAAACAGAATTAATTAAAATACCGATATTGCCACTCTGGTCTAGGTTGTAAACTCATTTATTTAAGATTGCTGTGTTTAGTGAAGGTAGTGTTGTCTAATCTGAACAAACTATAGTTTCCGCCAGATAAGTAAGAATTAAAGGTCATTAACCCGCATAGGTACATTTATTAAAAATACTTCATTCCGAAAACAGAAATAATGACATAAACTTGTCCCGAAACGACCTTTAGCGTGATCCTGACTTTATTTAGTAATAAAAACCGGCCAAGAGCGTGTCGGGCCACGCTCAGTGTAGGGTTCCGTAGTTTCCCGTCCGTCACAATAAGTGTTCCCACTTTTACATAATGGTTTTTACATAATGGATACCCACCTTTAAACTCATAGTTTAAAGGTGGGTATCCATTATGTAAAAATGCTTGCATATACGAATATACTACAAACTTAGTCCAGAAATTATTTTGTACAACTTTTTGTCTTTTTTGTACAAAAACTGTTGTTTCCATCAAGTACAAAATGATTTTCCTAGAAAGTCATTATAAAGTTCTACTTTTCAAATTTTTTTCATATTTTCTAAACTTAGGGTTCAAAAGTTAGAGAGGGGGGACACATTGTTTTTTTACTTTTGGAGCGATTATTTCCGAAGTTATTGACATTATCAAAAAATGATTTTAGGAAACCCCTATTCATTTTTAAATACCTTTCCAACAATATATCACACGTTAGGGTTGAAATTAAAAAAAAAAAATCACTTCCCACTTTACATGGGGCTACCCTAATAAAACATTTTTTTCCAATTTTTATTTTACCACTTTGTCGGCGTGATTGATATACATATTGGTACCAAATTTCAGCTTTCTAGTGCTAACGGTCACAGAGATTAAGCGAGGACGGACAGACGGACGGACGGACGGACGGACAGACATGGCGAAACTATAAGGGTTCCTAGTTGACTACGGAACCCTAAAAACGATTCATAATGTATTGTCGGGGTACCTACGCAGAGAAATTAAGGAAAGAGCTAATGACCTTTAATTCTTGCTTATCTGGCGGAGACTATACCTACTTACCTTCTGCCTTTATTTGCGGTCGGAGTTATTCTTATGGTTTTCGAAACTGATTGTTATGATCTCTATGTATAGAGAGCTAAGACCAAGCTATGGAACAACCATGGTAAGCTCAGCTTAACTTTGTCAATCAATCGACCAACAGATGTTAGATGAGGTCTCGACATAGGTGTGTGGTAACCAGTAACCATGCAGAAATGTAGCCATGTACTCTTGACTGCTAGGTCGCATTCGTTAAGTACGAATTTGCGATGCTGATTACCTATAGGTACATTTTCACAGTTAATTGTGTATAGGCAGATTTTTAGAGGTGGATAACTTCAAATTGAAATACAGGGTGGATACGGTAAACGGGCCAGTAAGGGGTACTACCTTATCCGTTGCAGTTACACGAAAATCTACACTTCTACACTAATATTGTAAAGAGTAAAGATTTGTATTTTTGTGTGTATGTTTGTAATGAATAAACTCAAAAACTACTGCGCCGATTTCAAAAATTCTTTCACCATTAGAAAGCTACATTCACCCTGAGTAACATAGGCTATATTTTATCCCCGTACTCCCACGGGAACGGGAACTATGCGGGTGAAACCGCGTGACGTCCGCTAGTGGTATATAAGACTATCTATAATTTTTCGACAAATTTTGATCCCCATTCACAGATATTCGAAAAAATCTACAGTTACCAAGAAAATGGCCATTTTACCCAAAACTTTTTTTTATGCTAATCGATCTTGTGTCTAATTCTGACCAAAAACTTCTATCGTACCAACCATCATTGGAGTAATAAAAAAGTCAGAAATTGCAAAAGAGACTTTTCCCATAGGTACCTACTTTAGTTTGTAAGTTCTAATCAAAAATTATTTTTGATTTTAATCGATCCTGTTTCTAATCTAAAACTCACTCGAAATCATTGAAGGGCCTAAGAAAGAATTAGGGAATCTGAAAAAAAATAAAAGACTACACTGATCACGAAGACGTTTTTTGCGATTTATGACTTTTTAGTACTCCAATGATTAAAGAGGTTGTATGCTTACATCGGTTGCTAGGTAACTTTGTTTATAAAGATGTATGTCACATTGAAAAATTATTGAAATAAAAGTCAACCATTCTTTGCGAGTTTTACTAAAATCTGTTCACAAGATATTTCCAATAGGTTATGGGCCCAGCCCGTGCCTCGTTAATGCGTAGGGCAGTTATATATAGTAAATTCGACTAGATATAAAGATGGAAAGTTCAACGAGTGCGATCAAAAAGCTCACAGGCCGAAATAATTATGGCAGTTGGGCCTTCAGCATCGAAATGCTATTAATAGATGCGGGGCTCTGGGACTGTGTGAGTGAAAATTTCGTTACTCCCAAACCTGAAGACCGGAAACGCGACGAAAGGGCAAGGGCAAAGATTTGCCTGTCAATCGCAGAACAGTGCATCACCATTGTCAAGAATGCCAAAACCTCATGGCAAGCATGGAATGCGCTCAAAAAGGCATATGCTGACTGTGGTCTAATAAGAAGATTAGGTCTGCTGCGTAAGTTATTTTCATTGAAACTGGATAATTTTCAAAATATGGATGCCTACGTCAATGAAGTGCAAGCTACGCATCAAGCCCTGGAAGCAATCCAAGCTGCACTGAATGATGAATTCATCTCGGTTATTCTCTTGGCTGGTTTGACGGATTCTTATGACCCTTTGGTGATGGCCATGGAACATTCTGGTAAGGAATTATCATCGGAGAACGTAATAGCGGCTCTTCTGCGTGAAGGTCACCGACATCAAGTGAATGATGATAAGGACGATACGGTGTTAGCTAATGTTGCAGGTGGTAGTGGTAGTGGTAGCGCTCGTAAGAAAATAGTTTGTCATTTTTGTAAAAAGAAAGGTCACTTTAAATGGCAATGTAAGCTCTTCAAAGCCAAACAAGGTAAGACTGAGAGCAATTTAGCGGCTGTAGGCAGGATTATTGATGATGATTCTACAGATTATGTTACTTTACTTACCGCTAGTGGGGATAATTGCTGGGTGGTAGACAGTGGCGCGACATCACACATGACATCAAATAAGTCTATTTTAACACCTATAGCAAGCAGTTCGAAAGCTGTTACTTGTGCAAATAATGACAAAATAGTATCTACCTCGCAAGGTACTGTTAAGTTGGACGTACGTCACAAGGGACGTCCATTAGGACTAACAATGAATAATGTGTTGTTGATTCCAGAACTAGTCACCAACTTGATGTCTGTTGGCAAGTGCACTGATAATGGCAAGGTTGTAGTGTTTGACAAAAATCGTTGCAGAGTTTTCGATGGCAATGTATCTGTGGATGGGAACGTATTGTTTACAGCGCCACGCAAACAAAACGGACTCTATGTTTTAGGTTCGGGGAGCAACAAGGCGACGGTTCTCTTAGGAGAAAGTCAGGATGACTTTGAGTTGTGGCATAGGAGATTGGGCCACTTATCCCAATCTGAAATGTACAATCTTAAGAACATCGTCAAGGGCCTTCGTTATAGCCTTGGGAACTGCAAGAACCCCTGTGTACCATGCAGTCAAGGCAAGCAATGCGTGAAGAAGTTTCCAAAAAGGAAATTCAATAGAGCTTCACAGATTTTGGAACTGGTCCATAGTGACGTTGCGGGTCCCATTGAGGTGGAGTCATGGGGCGGTAAAAGATACATACTGCTATTCGTTGACGACTATAGCAGGAAAGTTTATGGCTATTTGCTGAAATGCAAATCAGAAGTTTTCGGGAAGTTTCGTGAGTTTCAGGCATTAGTTGAAAATCAAACGGGCCAAAAGATAAAGAAGTTAAGAAGCGACAATGGTGGCGATTACACCAGTAAGGAATTCCAGGATCACCTAAAAAATCGTGGAATTCAACATCAGACAACTATAGCGCACACTCCACAGCAAAATGGAGTTGCGGAGAGAACCATCCGGACAATCGTCGAAAAGGCAAGATGCATGCTAGCAGAAAGCAATCTCAATAAAAGATATTGGGGTGAAGCAGTTCTAACGGCGATTTATCTGAAAAACCGCTCGCCTACTATGGCTATTTCGCAACAGGTCCCTAAACAGGTGTGGACCGGAAAGGCAGTGGACCTTTCGCACTTAAAAGTGTTTGGTTCAAAGGCACAGGTTCTTATTAAGGATGGAAGCCTCAAAAAGTTTGATCCCAAGACACGAGAACTTATATTTCTTGGCTATAGTGAGGATCAAAAGGGGTTTAAGTTTGCTGATGTTAAGAATAATCCAAGGCGGATTATTGTTGCTCGGGATGCCATGTTTGATGAGAGGTTACCAAATCAGTCCAAGGACAATATGGATTTTCTCGGACCTCCAAACAAATCGCTAACTAAGATGCCGGTGGTGGATGTTCCTGAAGAATTTTTCGTAGTCCCCATTACAGGAGGGACTACCGGGGCTATGGAAACTGAGGAGGAATTTCCAAGCCAGAGCGTACCAGCTCCAGCAACCGGGTCCACCATACTCGAAAACATTGTAGCAGAATCTGAGGAGTTCCATGATTCAATCGATTCCATATCCGATTCTGACAGAAGCGAAGAACGAGAAGCTGAACCAGCTGTAGAGGGGCCTCGATATCCTCAAAGGACCAGAGTTCCAAATAGACAGGAAGATTTTGAATATAATTTTCTCAGCTTGCATGATCCTGTGTCGGTACAGGATGCAATGGACCGCGGAGATAAGGACCTGTGGTTGGATGCGATGAAGCAAGAGTACGACTCGCTCATCGAGAACGGAACCTGGGAGCTGGTGGATCGCCCAAGAGGAGCGAACGTAGTCAAATGCAAGTGGCTATTTAAGCTGAAGATTGGCGCTGATGAGACAGTGCAGCGCCACAAAGCAAGACTGGTGGCTAAAGGGTATTCCCAGAAGTGGGGGGAGGACTACTCCGAAACCTTTGCACCAGTGGTTTAACTGTCGTCGGTCTGACTGCTGCTGGCGCTATCGGCAGAAATTGGATTGACAGTACATCATATCGATGTCACGATCGCTTGTCCTGAATGGTGATCTTGCTGAAGACCTGTATATGGAACAGCCAGAGGCCTTCATCATGAGGGGGAAAGAAGGAAAGGTTTGCAAGCCGAAGAAGGCCATATATGGTCTGAAGCAGGCAGCACGATGTTGGAACGTGAAGGTTCACGCTCACATAATTGAGATCGGGTTCACGAGGTCAAAATATGACCCATGCGTATACCTGAAGAAGGTCAAAAGCAAATTTCTTGCAATTGCCTTATGCGTAGACGATTTCTACATTTTTGGGCATGATATTGACGAGATTCAGGCCGTGAAAGCAAAGATTAGGGACGCCTTCAAAATTAAAGATTTGGGATTGGCAAAGGACTGTCTGGGCATGGAGCTCACGCAAAGGAAGGGACAAGTGGAGCTCAACCAAAGACACTTTATAAAGAAGGTCCTCCAAAAGTATAAAATGGAAGATTGCAAAGTTGTTGCGACTCCTACAGAGACTAATCTCAGATTGGAGAAAGGCGATCCAACTGTAGATATGAGCTATCAGGAGATTGTGGGTTCACTCATGTACTTGTCCTGTGGCACACGACCTGACATCACATTCATAGTGAGCTACCTGAGTCAGTTTAATTCTTGTTGGAATTCGACTCACATGGCTGCACTCAAGAGAGTACTGAGGTACCTAAAGGGTACAGTAGATCACAAACTGGTCTACAAGAAGACAGGCAATCCTCTGGTTGCATATGCCGATGCGGACTGGGGTACCAACGCTGATGGACATTCGTTCACAGGCTATATGCTTACCCTTGGCAGTGCTGCGGTTTCCTGGCAGACCCGCAAGCAACGTTGCGTCGCCCTCAGTACGGCTGAAGCAGAGTATATCGCTATCTGCGAAGCAGCGAAAGAGGTAGTTTGTGCCAAAGGTCTCTACCATGAACTGACAGGTCAGAATAATACGATTGATCTGTTCAGCGACAGCCAAAGTGCTATAAAATTAGTGTACGTGCCAACAGTCGGTAAAAGGTCTAAGCATATAAACATAAGATACCATTATGTGAGGGAATTGGCCGAGGCAAATGAAATCAGTATCAAATATTGTAAGACTGATGAGATGCCCGCTGATATCTTCACAAAAGGACTTACTAAAGTTAAGCAGGACTATTTTAAGAAATGTATAGGCATACAGTGGGGGTGTTAAAGAGGTTGTATGCCTACATTGGTTGTTATGTAACTTTGTTTATATGTCACATTGAAAATTATTGAAATAAAAAAAAAACCATCTTTGCGAGTTTTACTAAAATCTGTTCACAAGATATTTCCAATAGGTTGGTACGATAGAAGTTTTTCTGGATCGATTAGCATAAAAAAAAGTTTTGGGAAAAATGGTCATTTTCTTGGTAACTGCACATTTTGTCGAATATCTGTGAATGGGGATCAAAATTTGACAAAAAATTATGATGGTCTCCTAAGACCATTTTCGTGTAGCTGTAATGGTTAAGGTAGCCCCCATACTGCCCCGTTTACCGTATCCACCCTATTAATTACTCAGAAAATTTTCTTTTTTAGTATGGTGAAATTGGCTTTGATAATTGATAATTTTTATGTCATTAATTAAATTTGAATATTATCTCGGGAATATTGTCACAGAGGCTGCTTTTTTTAAAAGTTTATTAACAAGATAGAGAGGATTGGAAGGAGAAAAGGGAGCCTTTGCCCAGCAGTGGGACACTAAAATAGGCTACAAAAAAAAAATCAAAAGTTAATTATTTGTATTGGGCCCTGTTTGATCTTGAATATTTGCAGTAATTATTCACCAACAAAGCCTATTACCTCGCGTATAACCACGATAGGCACAGCTCTGAAGATTCTATGAATTGATGATGTTGAATATGCAGCACTTTATTTTCAAATTAGGTATATAAAGTCCCAAGTGCAGACATAAAATGGCCCATTGCAGCGTCGAAGGATCCTGGAGATTTTTTTTAATGATCATGGTTGATGTGTGTAACTGTTGATGTTAATCCCATTAATTTGAAAAGTCCCGCAACTTCAGGACTATTTGTAGCCCTAAATGCATGCAGCTTTAGTCAGAAGAAAAATTGCATCAGTTATAATCAAAGAAAATTAACCCTTATGTCCCCAGCCGTGCCCGATTGGGCACTGTGCATTGTTATTTTAATTGTGTGTGTAATTACGGTTATCTAAGTGCTACAACTATTATAATTTAGGAATAATATGAAGGCATACCTTAAGTTTCTGTAAGTGTTCCAAAGTCAAATCCTTCACAGGTACTTCTAACATGTCTAATTTGTCTACTTCCTTCTTTCTTTTCAATGATATACATACATAATAATCGTGATAAATAACTGGTATCATATCTTTGCTTAGCTGAACATCAAATTCTAGCAAGTCAGCACCACTGGCAGCTGCTTTTTTAAGGGAAGCTATGGTATTTTCACGAATAGCATCTCCACTGAAAATGATCAAAATCACTTATTAAAGTTAATGCATAGTACAAAAAAAAACAAGTATTCATCTAATTTTATTTTAAAACAACTTACTCTTTTGTTTTAAAGCTAGCACCTAGTCCACGATGTCCAACCTCCAGACCAGTCCAAGATGGATCCCAATATTTAGCGAATGTGCCCTTAAGGGTACTAAGCTGAACAGGCATAGGCTTCACAATTAAATACCCAATATTTATAGTTCCTAAAGGACGATGTTTCACATTGCATGTCACAGGCAGATCTATAGAACCCTCAGATGACTTAAACATATTTGGCAGCACATAAGTATAGCCCACATGGCATGGAGGATCATCAGGTCCAGCACGACTGCTGGTGCAATAGAAATCCACAAGATATGCAAGGGCTTTTATATCTGGAGCAGTCACGTTTATCAGTAACACATCATTTGGTTTGTACTCTCTTCCGAACTGCGCCTGTGGCTTCATTCCACAAACAGATGGATTATTATTGAGTGTAGAAACATCAACCAGCACTCCTGATGCTGCTCCCCCTATATCCATACTATGGGATGAATCATCAGCTTGCATTTCCGTACCAAAAGATAATTTAACAGGTGTAACTTTAATACTCATAATTCTTTTGGCAAGACAACTCTTAAGTTTGAATGGATTATTCATGAATTGGAATTGCAGCAATGTTGTAACTGTGAGCCAACCAGAAGATACCAAATGTTTGCCATTTTGATACCCATATGTATCAACATAAGGGTGTAGTACTGTTTCTTGCAGAGTGCGTGGCTGTCGATGAGTTTCCCATTGATAAATGGTTATATCCTCAGGGTTAGCCTCATTTATTAAACATTTACCGTAACGGTAAAATATTTCACAGGTGTTTGGAACTGTAATTGATTTCCACCACAAATCTGTACCTTCTTCATAGTCAAGCAACACAATTTTGTTAAAACGCCACTCACCAAGCTCTGGAATGTTTCCTGTGATGAACATTTTTTCTCTGGGTTCGACATCTGGAGCGCATACAGAAAACTTCCATTCTTGGGATGTTACTACACCAGATTCTGGTTTTACCTGTGCCATTTTTTTTGGCGGTTTGAATTTCGGTTTTTTC
This sequence comes from Xestia xanthographa, assembly GCA_905147715.2. Classification (NCBI taxonomy): domain Eukaryota; kingdom Metazoa; phylum Arthropoda; class Insecta; order Lepidoptera; family Noctuidae; genus Xestia; species Xestia xanthographa. The sequence goes on along the minus strand of LR990655.1, from coordinate 17,722,494 downwards.
GGGTCCTCTAAAAAAAACCAGCGTTGCATCTTGTTATGATAGATTTTTGTTTTTTGTTTTAAAACATTGCAAATAAAAGATATAAGCATAGAAAAAAAATACACACCAGAATATTAGAACACTAATTAAACATTGTTTTCTAATCTATTTGGTCTTCCCTACTCGGCTTCGATCGAGTAGCAGCGACCCGACCCAGCCACTTCAGCCAGCCAGCTTCACAATTTCACGAAAACATAATAGTTACTATACTCTTTGACGAAAACTAAATGTCATCACATCATCCTTTGTAAATTACCTACTGACGGAATTTTGTCGTTCTCACTTCTCAGTGTAGTTTTATTTCGTGTCAATGTGTCAACTTGACAAGTGTCAACCGCCAGTGTCAGTCTGACAACTGACGGCCTACAGACTAATAAAAAACTCTGCTCAAATGGAAAAAGAAATTTACAAGATAGTATTTACAGTGCAACATAAAAGAGTAGAAATTAAATATTTGCACTAAAATTTTTCATTTTCTGGCAACATCTAAAATGAGTACTTGAGCTGTCAATTCTTCTCAATCGGTATTATTCGGTATCGTTTTTCAATAGAATTTTGGTTTTTGTGTGTTATTTCTGAGTGTGGACAGGAAAACAGTAACATATCATGAACTAATATTATAAAGAGGTAACATTTGTTTGTAAGTTTGTATATAGGGGGTAATCTCCGGAAGTAATTAACCAATTTTAAAAATTGTTCACTGGTAGAAAGCTACATTATTCGTGAGTGCTATAGGCTGTATTTTATTCCCGTACTCCCACGGAATCGGGAACTACGCGGGTGAAACCGCGGGACGTCAGCTAGTCATGAATAAAGTAATTCGTGGAGGTGGAGGCCCGTGAAATAATTTATCAAGTTTCCATACGGTGTTTGACCGAATTACACAAGCTGGGAAGCTACTATCCTACTTCGATGATGTTTGCCATCGTACAGCAGATTTTACTTGTAAGTAACTATTGAAAGTTGCAGTAAACGTTAATTACAAACGATTAAATACATTCAGGGAACAAAATTTTCGATCATAATAGTATTTACAAATTAGTTGTCTACGATTTTTGAGGTTATGCTAAGATAAACAAATACTATTGTGATTATAGCGCGACTTAAGAACATTGATAGTAAGGCAACAACATTTAATGTAATTAATTGCGTATTACCAAATACGTTTTTTGCTATACTATATTTGTTGAAGCAACCGAATAATGGAAAGAAACAATTTTAAAAATTTTCACGTTATGAACTTATTTGCGCGGGACTTTTTTCGTCGGACTGACAGCAGTTATATTATTTATGAAGATAGAGCACTAATTTAAAATTGTATCTTTAGGTATGTTAATAACATGCTTTGTTTGTTTTAGGTGTTTCTGTAAGCACAGTGCGCAGAATTGTGCAAAACGGCGGGAAATTCTCGACTCCAGCTATACAGAGAAAGGGTCGTCCCTCATAATATATATTTGGGTGAACTTGTAGTTTTAGTACTATTACGTACCAAATCTATTTATTATCTACGAGGAACATATTGAAAGCAATGAATTAATAAACATACTTATTTAAAATAATTATTTTCTCATTATTTATAGCTATTAGACCAATAATACATACAATAATACTATTCAAGTATCAAGATCAGCTAGGTCGTACTAACTGGGTTGCCACCTGAGCGATCGCAGCGCCCTCATTTATTTTCAACTCTTTTGAGTCGCACTGTATTTTAGAGTTCTTTTATTTTGACGGTACAGTCCGACAAGTATTTCTTGCCGTGGCTGTGCGCCATTCTGCTTAAAACCAGTGTTGCTACTGTATAGATTAACCAAATAAAGGGAAACACGGCATTTTATTCTGTGTAATCTCGATGATGTATTTTGACTGAACTTAAAGAAAATGTTTACGGTGTAGTACCTATAAAAACAAGATTCAAATGTAATTTATTAAAGCTACATCTTCTACACCTATATTACATCTATCAATTTTTATAATATTTATGTCCATCAATACCTACATGAGTTGAGTGGGTAAATTATATCGTAAAGCTGTCAACACTTGCCAGTCACTGCCCCCACCCTCGCATTTATAGATTTCACCGGTATAATCGGCTCATTTCTTCACTTTCTTGAGCACAAAACGAATGAACTTTTATTAATGTCTCTGGAAGATCACGTTAGGCATCACTTGAGGCTATTGTTTATTATTTCAATAAAATTTCGTACATCGTCAAAGTGACATTTCAAGATGGCCGTTTTTTTAGTTCCAAAAGGCGCCGCCCGCCAACTTATACTGGTTGCATAATACCTGGAGCATTAAGGTGAATGCTCCAACCAGTCCGCGAAATTAAAATTTTCTTACGTTTTTTGCAATTTTCAGGCCAGTGCTAAGTTGTACGTTGATTAAAATATTGTTCGCGGTTGTAAGACGTATGTAGTTACAGAATTATAATCATCAAAATCATCAAAACAACCCTCTAAGTTCATTTAAGTCGAGGAACGATTTTTTCAAGGTCAAAGTCATTGCTAGACCTTTATGAACTTGGAGGGTTAAATAAATAAATAAATAAAATAAATATTGCTGGACATTACACACAGCGCCATCTAGTGCCACACTAAGCAACGAGGCTTGTGTCGTGGACACCAGATAGTTGATATACTACACATATACTTTTTGTTTGTAAATACATACTTATTATACATTAAACATCCATGACTCGGAAACAGATGTCCATGCTCATCACACAAACATTTGCTCCGACCGGGATTCGAACCCGGGACCCTAAGATCGTAAGGCAAGGCAGGTTGTATTGATGATTTTGATGATTATAATTCTTTAACTACATACGTCTTACAATCGCCAACAATATTTTAATCAAAATACAACCTAGCACTGGTCGGCAAATTGCAATAAACGTAAGAAAATTTGAATTTCGCGGGCTACCCTGACGCTTTCACCTTAAGCCACCAGATTGATTTTGTCGATCAGATTTTATATTAATTGTGTATCTAACAAGTTCTGATTTTTTTGCTAAAGTGGCGCTAGTGTGCACGCGGGGACAGGCGCGGATACAGGATTTCCTGGGGGGGCAATTTTTGGAAAATTCATAAAAAAAATTGATTAACTTTTGATTAATCTGAGACTTTTGATAATAAATGGGCGTTACTTTACAGAAATCCAAGATATAAGGGGGCCACCAGCTTTTGGGCTAGGGGTGGGGGGAAGCGTAGCGAGAAATTCTTACGAGTTACACCTTGCCTTGGGCAGGTTAGAATGGATTGGAACATTTATATAGGAGTTACTTGGTCGAATTTTAGGTAAATTCAAGAGAAAGTAACTAGTCTGTAGAGCGAGCGAAGCGAGCTCAAAAATTTTAACAATTTTCCTACCGACCTACTGGAGTTACCTGGGACTCATAAACACAAAGTTAAGACTCATGAAAAAGTAGGCTTCAAGAGCGAGCCTAGCGAGCTCGAAATTTTTACAACATTGCCTCAGATAATTATGCTGCATATGTTTATAAGGCCTCGGGGCAAGGGGCTCCTAATTTATTTCAGGCTCTGTCTATTGTATAGATCGATCATGCAAAAATCCATAGGAGTGCCAATCCAGAGGTAGAAAAAAGGAAACTTTTAGATAAATGTTTTTTCGCAGGGTTCAATATCTTAATTTAAGTGATTACATTTTAAGCTACAATTTATTACGTAGGTATAATAATGGCATCAGGCAGGAAAAGTTATAACTTTTAAAAATTCTGAGCCTCTAGGGGCAGCTGCCTCCTGGCGACGCCCCTCCTGGCGACGCCCATGACAAGATATACAACTAGAATATTTAGTTTCAATTCCGTCAAGCTTGGCTGATGACGTATTTGGTCCAGTTCAGGGGGGGGGGATATTGCACCCATTGCCCCCCCTGTATCCGCGCCTGCGCGGGGAGCCCCTAAAATATCATTGAGTTGCAGAATAATAATCATCAATACAACTCGCCAAGTTCATGTAACTCAGTTGAATTGATTATAATTCTGCAACTACACAGGTTTTACAGTCGCGAACAATATTTTAAAGATAACAATGAGAGGTTTTCTTTTTGAGGTATTAAAAAAAACTTTGTTTCCAAGAACTCTATAGATGGCGTTGAACTTACTATGATAGTTGGTGCCAAAGCCAAAACGCTTGGAAAAAAAAACATTGTGTCACGTCACATACTCTCGTTGACTGACACTTTCATTTGCATAAGAGGGCTGTTACATTTTTTTCGCAAATTTTTTATTTTTACTTCCTGGATCAAATTTTTTCGACCGGCCTACACGACTCGATAATAATATTGATCTCCGGACAATTGTCGATTGTTATTGACGAAAATTAGAGACGATACTGACATGAGACTGAGGTGCGAGCTGAATTGACGCAGAATTATAGTTCTCCAATTTTATTTATTGTAATTTTGTCTTATTATATTGACAAACGAAAACTAATAAACCGTATTCGTTGTAGATCGAAGTTTTATATCATATTTATTTTATTTGATAAAATTGAGTTTATTTGGAATATAATGGTCGCTGAAAATGCATACATTTTAGATCAATATTGCTTTTGAATATCGTTTTTTTTCTGCGTCGATTCAATTTTTATTTCAATATTCTAATCAATCTACAACCTTGAGGACTATATGACCAGTACATATATATTTTTTTTAGATTTTTTCGTGTTACCAGTTTGATACAAATGGCAGGAGAAAACCTAAAACGTTTGCTTGAAATTGGTTGTCGGAAAATTGCTATTTCTCGTAATATTAACTATTATAACAAAATTCTAATCAATCTACGAATTAAAACAAAGCCAGATTTATGATTCTTCATTGAAATATTATGCCATTATCTTTATATAACAAATATCGAGGACTTGGAAAAGTACGTATTTTTGGTCAAACGCCCAAAATATGTGAGCACGCCCTTAACCTTCCGAATATAAACTAGTTTTCTCGCGCTTTGTTAAAATCTGTTTTTTTTTATGTTCCGTTCAGTGCATTATCATACTAACTCCTAGCGCCATCTATGCAGCGACTAGGGAAGAGCTAAAAAAAAATCCCTCGTTCAATTTCAATTCAATTTTTTTTTAGAACAATTCAGTGTACCGTCAAACCGTACAACTTTGCCCAAATCACTGAAAATTTTTGATTAAACTTTAAATATTATAAAAAAAATAATGTGTGATTGTGCTAAACGAAATTAAAAGCACTGTTCTTTGCATAGGATATCTTAATATAAGGAAAATTAGTGTTTCTGTGCTAAAAAGCTTAATTTGTACACACAGCAAATAAGTTCGGTTTGCAGAGCACACCAACATAATGTTGGTGTGCGTAAAATCAACTGGTGTATTACTTCGCCTCACGTCTCACAATATGTCAACAGCACGTGTGTGTGTGTGTGTGGCTAATCTTCGCTAAGATTGGCCGTCGTAATTGAAAACGGTTAGGACTATTTTGTAGGCAAAGAATATGAAGCATAAATTTCACAATGTTACTAACTGGTCTGGTGGCGTAGCTGTAAAAGCAATCAACTGATAAAGCAACGTTCGCAGGATCGAATCCCGTCGCCGACACTAGCTTTTTGCATTTTTAAAAACATTTGTTGTAATTTTCTTGATTTTTTTTAAAGTATTTTATCTGATAATAAGAAAAAAATATGGAAGTGGAAATTAAACAATTTGTAATAAGAAATCAACAATATTTATTGACTAGGTTTTTTAATAAGTATAATTACAAATAAAAAAGTTTTGTGCATGACAAATATTCTAAGTCGGACAGGAAACCTCTCAGGACCGGCGCAAAAAAACGATTAACTCCCTCCCGCCCCGCCGTCGCAGCCGCAGTTACGTCATCGCATGCGTCATCCGACCCCGCTTGGTAAAACCACTTATAGCTCGAGTTCTATGAATGCTTATCTTGTGCCGTAAACATTGTTGGAATCGTTAATTAACAGACGTGTTTTATTATATAAACAGCACTTGTGAAACCACTTCAGTATTATAAACAAAGGATATGAGATAGATGACATATGAGAATTTGCCGCGCTAAGACCTGTGGCCGTATCTTATTTTTTTTTGGTAAAACTACTGATTCAATTTACACGAAACTTTAGAACCAATGTGACAAATACACAAGTAACCTAATACATAATTCATATAAGAGTCTTACTGATACATTCTAATCAGATTTCAACTAGATTGTAACAAAAAATTCGTATACGGCGAACTGTCATTTTACTGTCATTGACCTCGATTTGAAAACACTTGAAATCTATATAAATATGAAAATGTATGCTTATTCTTATAGTAAATAATGAATTATGATTTTACTTACCTTGTTTTTGCTGTTTCCAAGACCATATTTCATTTTATAACAGTCAAATTCACATTTTCAATATTGTTCACTCCATGTTGACAAAAAAATCGTTCGACGAAAATTTTGTTGGCTCACAAAATAATTTTGGTTCATTGTTCTACGTAAATATCTTGCTACAAAGTAGCATTATACAATAATAAGGTAATAAACATTCACTTCACAAAGTTTTCAACCACTTATCTAAACAAAAACATAATAAATCACTCGAGCGGCACTCAATGTTTACCTACACTGACGTTTCAACGACTGACGCGCTTCTTTTTTTTTTATAGTGATGCCCCGTTTAGAATGTTACTAAAGTTTGGTATCGTTTGAATCGACTACTAGTTGGACATATAGTGAAAAATTCGGAAACGGTTTAGAGGTAGAAGTTATTTTTGAAAAATGTTTTAATTAACCCTTTAGATTTGTTCCGTAAACGGTACAGCGGGGCTCAAGGCATGTTCGTTATTTGTGCCATTTACGGATCCTTCGGACCTGAGAGGGATACAGGTATCCTAAATTGTTATCTCACCAACAATAACATCACTCACTTAAAACAAATTACCCCCTGATATTTTTATTAATAGCCGATTGGTGCGCCTTCACTATCTATTACTTGTTGCAATCGTGTCCTCATGCTAGCAACCATATTTTTGCACAAGTCAGATCCACGAAACGATTCCCATGACGACATAACGACATCATCTAAATTGGATTTGGACCTGACTTCAGACGAGTCCCAATTTAGCACCATATGACCCCATAGGTTTTCAATGGGGTTCAGGTCAGGACTTTTTGATGGCCATTCATTGACAGTAAAATTTTCTTGAACGTTTAACCAACTTTGCACAAGTCGCGCGCGATGCACTGCGCAGTTATCATGCACGAAGTAAATGTGTTCTTGCGGGTATGCAACGCGCACACTTGGTAGCATCAGGTTATGTAAAACGTCCAACTAACCTTCACTGGAATTGCGACCCCCTACCTGCACTAATTCACCAGGACCCATTGATGACATCCATCCCCAATATCCCAAAGTAATGCGGCCGCTAGACCTGCATGGAAGAATATTTTTTTTATTATATCTTTTCGCCACAATATTTTGCGACCGTCTCTGTCTGACTTAAAACATTTTTCATCGCTAAATATAACAACATTATTGCACCAATCGAAATCCAAATATTCTCTTGCGAAGCGTACCCGGTTTTGTCTGTGAATATCTGACAGCAATATTTTCTTGACCGGCCTACGACATTTCACACCAGCTGCACGCAAGTGGTTCCGTACAGTTTGTAATGTCACGTCATGTTTAGTCGCCGTTGAACGAGTAGTGAGGAAGGGCTCAGCGATGTGCGTCGCAACTATATCACGGTGCCGCTCATTGGCATCTGTGTATGCTAATCCAGCCTTTGGTCCCGGTCGGCAAGTATCAATGCTTCCCGAATCTGCATAACGATGGACCCACAATTGCACAGTCCTTCTCTGTGAACAATAATAAAATAATGTTACAAAAAACAACAATCAATAGGTAACATGTGGATTATATTAAAAACACATTAATCTTCTAAACATATTAATAACATTTTGTTACTCTCCGATATCTACGCCTCGCAATTTCACTAATTGAAACGTTTTGCTCACGCAAAATAATAATCTCAGCTCTTAAAAGTGTAGTTAGGTGATTCATAATGGTTAACAAATAAAAGCACTGCTCAAAACACGCAGGGTATAATGTCTAAAAACGTAACGAAAGCCCGATAGTCAATAGCATTATGACGATGAACTTAAAACTACTAACTTACACATGATTGGCATTTTTAGAGGGTAGACTATAATAATATATTCTAACTCAAAATAAAGGAAACTTGCCAACAGTTAAGCAATGAATTGAACAAACAAATGTAAAATGTTTTAGTAAACATACAAAAACATTGAAATGTTGGCAGTCGGATTCGAACTTACGGCGCTACGCGCTGGCGGCGTAAGATATCGTTAACCGCACGTCCGACCATTGTGCCACGGAGACGATTGTTAAAATGTCTATATTTATGCTTCATATTCATGCAACATCAAGTGACAAAAAATTGCAAGTGTGTGGGTGGACAACGGGTTATTTTGAAGCGCAAACACTACCAGTTTCCAGCGTCCGGGTACCCTACATACCCAGGAGGTGCGTACCCCTAACCGCGTCCGGGTACCTTAATTCCCCATTAACATTTATAAAATACCCCGTCAATTAATCATTTAATAATCGACTAAACGTGCTTTATTCAAATTCAAATTCATTTATTCGTGAATACGCTGATTTACTTCCCATCTCTACAATATTCCTCAACTCCATACCAAAAACCATAGATATAATCCGTCAACAAGTGTCACAATGAATGAAGCATCAATGAAGTAACAAACGTGCAAACTTACGTCAACGGAGCGCGCCATTTTTTGCGTCATCGTTTTAGCGTTAGTGTCACACTTCAAGTAATTACGAGTTACGTATTTGTTATTGGAATGCAGTGTTATACCTTAAAATGTTCGTGAGAAGTTGTATTATCGTATTACGAGAACACAAATTAGGTTCCGAATCGCAAAATTGCAGTATTTCGCCTGTGAAAATGCAGTAGTTATATGTACCTACAGTGATTGTGTAGTGTGAAGAAATACGTGATTTAGTGATTAAAACGTGTGTGAAATGGGAAAACTAGTGTTTAATTAGTGAGATGATTAGATTGTTCAACTATTTAAACCAAAAAACAAGTGTTTTGTGTTTTGTATGAGGACCATTTCGCCCACAAGCGGCAGGCCAGAGTCAGTCCGCGGATGTAAACAAACAGTGAGTAACTAGTTTCTAACTATTTGTTTTTTATGTTTGTGATAAGGTATTTACACGTTTATGGTCTTGTTGGAAAGGAAATATAGTCTAGTTTATATGAATATAAAAAAAATGGTAAAAAAGTTAATAGTTTTTCCACAAATTAATAATTTATTAGTGAAATGTACGTTTTTATCGCTGTTTTTCAAGTTCTACATTATTTTTAGGGTATCAAATTATAATTATTTATCTTTATTTTTGGTTAAATAGGTTCCATATCTATTCAGCTATTCATTGTAGAGTTTATATAGCTATATCTCTTGTAGTTTGCGATCGTCAAGTGTTTTTATAGAACTGCGAATTTTTGCGAATAATTCGCAAATCGTTAGCGCGTTCGGAGCGGTTCGTTGCAAAAAATATACGCTTCTACCGCTATCGACGCTGGAAAGTGGATAAATAGGCGAAGCCAGACCACGTTGATTTTACGCACACCAATAACTATGTTAGTGTGCCCTGCAAACCGAACTAGTTTGCAGTGTGTACCTACAGCGGGCCAAATTGTTTGTACTTTTTATAAGTTTGCACATTTTGCAGAAACTTTTGTAACTTCGGTATTTTCTACCTTAAGAACATATGGTTTATGTTTTGTTTTAGGGATCAGTATAGAAGAATAATCAATCTATCATAGGACCTTATTAATAAATGTTTAAACGTTCATATTGCTTGTCACATTTGTGTGGGCAAAGTAGCAACGATTTTTTCGTCATCTTTCATTCAAATACACGGAAAAACCAGGGTTGTCACTTTTAACCGATTTCTAAAAAAGGAGGAGGTTATGTTTTACTCCAGTAAATTTTTTTTAATTGTACAGTGCCGAACAAAAGTCCAGTGGCAATCTCACAAAGCAATAGCTTGACGTTTAGTTTGACTTACGACCTTCTGCTTTCAAGAAAATAGACATTGTCGTCTACAAGTAATTGTAGTTCAAAATTTCAACATGGAATCATAAGTCAAGATAGCCTAGCGGTTAGGCGCGTGCAGATCTATGAACGAATCAGTAAGACGTGTGTTCAAATCTCACATTGTTACTTTTAGACTTTTTGTAAGTTTTTACCAGTTTTTATACTCAATTGGAAGTAATGGAACAGAAATATTATATTCTTTATCTTGTTCGCTTTGTTCACACATTCCGTGAAGTTGAAAGGTAGATCATAGAAAAATAAGTAAGGAGTTTAGATTTATGTGAGGTAGACATGAGATTTATGAATATTTAACTTGACCGGAATGAATGTTTTCGTTTGGTTGAAGTTGTTGGTTAGTGACGTGTGGTTTAATAGATAGCGGTATTGTTGTTGCAAAATGCAGGCAAATATTAATATTGAGGCGAGGGCGACTATTTATCGCGCTGCATAAGTGGTCTTAATAGAACACAAATATCTGAAGAAACCGGACTTTGTGAGTACTTTATTTATGAATAATTGTAACTTAAACTTTTATTAGAAATTCAAACCTAATGTTATTGTTAATTTCTTTGGTGACCTAAGAATTAATTAATTGTTTTTTAAATCCATCATGAGGCCTAAAAGATAAATAATTAGTGTTTATTTATAAATGCAGAGTGAATATTTAGTTTAGTGAATATTTAGTTAGTATTTTGTTCTACGGTGCCTAACATTACTTTTTTTTTTGTTCTAGAGGAATATTTTAAGTCGTTGGATAAAAAAGTATGAGGAAGAAGGGAAGCCTTGCTAGTCGACAGCGAAGTGGAAGACCGTCGCTTGTTAGCGAAGCGCAGCGACGCCATAATAATATGGTAGGCCAGTATGAAACAAATGGTTTCACGCCTAAGAGACACTTTGCGGAATTATTTGAATTGTTAACAACACATTGCATGGCGTTGTGGGAAAATTTAAGAGGAAGGAACCGGAATATATCAAAATATTGTGGGGTCCAGGCGCAAACGTCTACTTGACTGCATCGAAAATAATGGGAGCTATACAAAATATCAATCCTAGTGTTTTCATTTGAATTAGACGTGTAACAAAATATTATTTAGTTGTTAATGTTTAGTTGTTTACTTATCCGTAATTATGTAATGATCTGAGGTTTAGTTTCAATCTTCTTTTTTTCAAGAAAATGAACACTTAAACTATAACCTCAATGCGTGTTACATTTATTGTGACGTCACATAAAAAAAATATGTTCTTATAGTCTAAATCATACTTATATTAGTTTTCAATAAACTCTGCTAAATACCGATACCTATTAATAAATGGGTATCAACAATTATATTTATGAGATTAGAATATCCTTTCCTTGTTATGTTATTGTGAATTGACATGTAAGTGGGTATACAATAAAAAATCGAACGATTACAAGAGAATTTCTTTTAAATATATAGGAATGTGACGTTAAAATTCTCATTTTTATAATTTTATAAATAAATAAAACCTTCCAACACTGAAAAGATAATACACAATCACTTAAATGGTTAAATAATATAACATGGGTTTTTAATTAATATTTAACTTCTTTAAAAAAAAAACAAAATACCTAACAAATTTTTGCATAAAAAATTAAAAATATAAATATGGTTACAAAGATACAAAAGACCCACACATTGGTAACGGGATTCGAACTCGGAACTCATAAATCGTGAAGCCGCTGCTTTACCCAAACAGTTATCAACACTTATTAATTATGCGTGAATTTTAGCTATTCTATGGTAAGAACAGGTCGCCACACAAATAAGAGTGTTTGCTGCGTGTATAACAAAAGAGACGGAAATATGTTTTTTTGTTATGTGGAGTGCGACGCGACGATCTGCGACAGTGGGCGAATTCTGGTGTGCGTACTGTATTGAGACCACTTACACATACAGACGCACGGTCACTGGACCGTGCGTTCACAGCAATACAATCCTTAGCGTGCCTCTGCACTTATGAACGTTTACTGTACATCAGTGCGGTGTACATACGCAGGTGCGTGACGATCAAATAGTTCGCTCAAAATATCATGAAAATGGCAGTATTTTAGAAAAAACAATGTTATGTTTTCATTATTATCAAGTCTTATTATTCATTACTGGTATATTATGACATTTCTGTATACCTTCGATCCAAATGTTTTTCTTTTTTCTTGAAACTCGTTGCTAAATTTACATACTTAAATAAAAGTAGGGTCAGGTGGGCAACAGTGAACCACAAAAAATTCAAAGTGGTGTCATGTACTCAAATTAAAAGTTTTCGTTTTCTTTTTTCATACATACCATTTAGTGTTTAATAGACTTAAGGTTTCTTTACAAAATTAAGCTCAAAAACTGATAGGTTAGACATTACCAAGTGTTTTAAAAAAAATAGGAATTGGTTCACTGTGTACACTCTTTGGTACACACTGATCCATGATGAAGTTCACAGTGAACCACCGTTGGACACAGTGAACCATATCAGAATAAAACGAAGACAAGTTATATTTTAACTGGACCAATTCGGGTAAATCGGTCATCAATCAAAAATGCGTCATTAAAACAAAGTTTTTTCATTCATTCAAGTAGGTTTATTGCTTAAAATATTCAAGAAAAAACAAAAAATAGAATTATAACTTAATCAGGATAACATACACAGCACATGTATTTAGAAATAATTGTTAAGTTGGTATACAAAACCTTTAAATTTCTGTAGAACAGTAACATAAAATGTAATATTCTAAAAAATACAATCAATGCGGTTTTCATTAATTGAGATCTATGTTGTCTATCCTATAAAATCAGTCTCAAAGTTGCGTTTACAGCCTCAATAAAAAAAAATCCTAGTAATTATTTAAAAAAAAGCCTAATATGTGAACTTCAGAAGTGAAATTAATATTGACGGGAAATTTAAACGTCGCTTGGCGACCACTGCTTCCATCCACTTTGGTTTAGGCAAAATATATTTGATATCAGTTTTCCGGACTCCTGCACAATCTGGTTCAAGAGGCTCGGAAAACTTATGATACACTTTACTTTTTAATTTTAAAAACGACACATAATAATCACAGTCATTTTCATCAGGTTCTTCTATAATCCTAGCAATATAAAATAATTTATTTTTCTTCTCTGTTTCAAGTAAAATTATTACATAATCTCCTACTTTTGGCTCCCGAGGTAAAGGCAAGAAATTTTCAGTTAAAATTATTTCTCCTTCTTCTTCATCACTAATAAAATCTGAAATAAAATAAATAAATTTGATGTTGAACACAATGAACCATCAAGCGGTACACACTGAACCACGGTTCACTGTGTACCCTGCAATACTGAGTCACTGTGTACCACCTACGTTATTTGACATTTGATGTTGAAAAAAGGCAATTGATCAAGGAATATGTTTAAAACATAATAACCATATTATTGCTAGATAGTGACTTTACATGTATATAAAATTCGGTACGAAAAGCTTAGAAAACACGACTTTGAAGAAGAAAAGCAAAACTTACCTATTTTTTACTTTTCGCGCGGGAAAACACAAATCGTCGCACCACACGACCGCTTACAACGGGCGCTCGCCCTCAACTGGGGAGTGAGGGAGACGTAACGAACACGTTGCTACGTGTCGGTTCCATGATCCGGTAACTACTAGTTTTGAATATAATAATACCGATTCTCTGTGTACCACTGGCTCACTGTTGCCCACCTGACCTACTTGTTTAACTGTGATGCAATTTGACATTGAGGTGACAACCCTAACGGTAATATTTTGGTGGGCAAAGATGTAACAAAGTACTTCTGAATAACTGATTTATCATTGCCCACCAATTTTCGATGTTGAGAGAAATTTCGCTTTGTTTATTCGATCTTCCTTGTGTATTTATTACAAACTATCAGTGGTTTAAAATTTAATTTTCTGCTGTTATTAGAAATCGAGAGTTTTTCACACGTGTTTTCGCCCGCAAAGACACGGTTTTACTTTACAGCCGACACGTACCCACGGCCACCGCTGCACCGTACCACCAGGGGGTACGGTGGGTCCGAACCCGTCAGGTAATAATATACACACAGTGTTGCCCGACGAGAGAACGGTTTTTATTTCATCTTTTTTTTTTAGCTTTGTAATAATTGTGATGGCGCGGTACGATTACCCGCGCACCAAGAGGATAAAGCAGCGTCTTATTTATTATTTCATGGGCATTATTTTGAATGTCGAACGCAGCGATATACCTATTACCTACGATATAGCGCTCCAGAGCGGAGGCGGAGCAAGGTCTCAAGATCAAGGTCAAAGAGTCTTTTGAAGAAATAAAATAGAAGAAAGAAAAACATTTTTGTCATGAATTATTAGGAAACTATGATTTTAATTTTCTTTTTATCCGCGCTTTGCTTTCGCCAGGTTGAAGGAGAAGCAAAGGTATGAAGCCGCTAGACAGCCCACTATAAAAAATAGATTTCTTTTATATTTTTCAATTTAGAACACAAATAAATGTTAATTTGTCTGAGTAATAATTAGTTTTAATTAATCATGTTTATCTATGATATTCTATTTAGAAACACAGTTTGAATAGGTATCCAAAAAATATTTACCTACGTCTTATAGACGCATTATTGCTTTGCCGAAAAAAAAAAAAAAACATTCACCTCCGACGTTGATCGAAGCCTCCTACTATAGGCAGGCATTGAACCCAAAGACTACAATGTAGGTATGATTGAACCAATTTGGACTAAGATAGGTATAGTTACCTATCTGTGGAAAATTTTCATTCCCGCACACGTTTTGGAAAATGAAAAAAATCGCACGTGTGTGAAATACATTGTATGTTGTCTATGTTGAACCTAATCGTAGTGCGATGACAACCAGTTTTCGAGGAAGTGTATATTGAAAAATCTTATGAGCACTTTTATCCTTGAGGACCCTTTCAGTTCTTGGCTCCAAAACACCAATTGAATGAATTTCCCTCGGCTGCACTCGGCTTTTCTCACTTGTAACAAAATATACTATTTTACACTCTCTGCTCGTGTAATTTTTTATTTCTTTATAAATAGGTTAAAAAAAAACTGATCATTGTGAAAAATCAAACAAATATTTTCAAATTAATGAATTTGTATTTCGTATAAACTCTTAAAAGTATTTTTTACAAATATACATCTTCTAAACAACTATTACTTAGATATTTATATACATTAACCAGTCTTTTTGAGTGTCTAACTCTAAACAATAGCTGTGCTTACATATTTACAGTGCAGTAGCAAGTAGGTAAAGGTTAAAATTGCTGATTCTGTTTTCTACAACCCCTACACTACCCTATCTGCTGTTGCTTTAATGCAGCCCAGAAACTATAATAATGACTTATTTTCTTACAACAACGTTAACAGCTATGTACGTAAGTATTCTTAAAATGGACAATTGACGCCGGGATGTAAAAACGTACAATTATCACCTTGTCGACACGATCCTTTGCGCTGGAAATATATACAAACTGCTTTGCGACCACCACGAGCTCCACCCCTACCCCGCGGCGGGCCATCCCAGCTCCCAGCGTTTTTACCTCGCCAATGTCCGCCAGCGCCTCGGCCTCGTATAGCTCCTCGAAAATTGCCCATACCAGGAAAACCATCAGGGCCAGGTGGAGGCCCTTGGGGTCCTGACATGTTGAACTCCATTGGAAACATATTTTGCTGCATATTAAAACCTTCTGGTGGACCAGGAAACATCGGATTCGGTGCTCCGAACATTTCTGGAGTCATCATCATTGCGTCTGGGGGCATCATCATTCCCGGGGGTAGACTCCCGGGAGGAATAACTCCTGGCGCCATGGGTCCTGGCATGCCGTTGCCCATCATATGCGGCGGGACTCCGCTTGGCCATTCTGCGGGAACCATATTACCACCTTGAAACCCAGGTACGCCTGGGAATTGTGGGTTTGGAAAAGCATTAGGAAATTGATTCATATTCGGTGGGAACATATTAGGAACCGTCATGGTAGCCGATGCTGGAGGCGCATTGCCCTTGGGTTCAGGCCAAGGCATATTTCTAAAATCGCTTATATTGTCCTGATTGCCGGTAACATCATCTAAAGGTATTATTGTCGGTTCAGTATAAGGGTGCGTTTCAGGTTCAGGTTCAAATGCAGAGTCTGGTATCATTGATTTGGAGAAATAAAGAGGCTGTAACGTTCCTTTTTGACGTATTGCCTGAATGTCCTTTTCCTTGCTGTTCTTACCATGCTCTACCTGCACTTGTCCTTCGGCGTCCACAAGGATTAGTGGCCTCCAATTAGTCTTTTCTTCCATGACGTCATCATTACTGAGATTCCTACCCTTCTGGAATGCGTCTCTTTCGTGGATCCTTTCTAAATATTTCATATCAGTAAAGGTCTTCGTCACATTAACTCTTTCAGTTTCATCAAGTTCGAAGTACTGAATTTCCTCCAGCTCAGAGTCTTGTTTCCATTTAATACTTTTTTTAGGTCCTTTTTTCTTGTGGTAGCATAAAACGCCTTTAAGTCCATTAATTGTTAAGGTATGAGGTTCTGTTGTATCCATTTTCTCGTCAATCTCTTTTTTGATATCATTCTCTTCAGCGTTTTCATTGGTCTCGGTTTCTGTCTCTGAAACCTTTTCTTTGTTCTCTTCTGTTTGTTCAAGAGTGTCCTGGTAAAATCTCGGTGGTACTGATTTGCTTTCACTAGTTGGACTGCTTATGTTAGTAGGAGTCTGTGGCGGCGAAGAATCGTTTCCAGAATTTCCGTCTTTAGATCCACTCGTACGTCGTTTTCTTTTCTTTGGATCTCTTTTGTTAGTGGCTGAAGCATTCAACGCATCCATGAACATATCACTTTCTAATAATAGGATTGCTGAAACAAAAACAAAAACTTTGTTAGAAAAAATAGTGAAAGCATTTTTTTAGGATAAGTACCTACAACAAGACAGGTAAGTAAAAAGTATAAACTATTACTTAATTATTTTGTGATAAGACCAAAATGTATAAATAACGGGTTCTAGTCAATTGGAAAATTCTAGTTAGTAACAGTTTAAGGCCTAGCTACCAAATATGTAGGTACTTATAATAATTATTGTGTACCAGCTATTATAACTATGGATAATTATAGGTAAGGATAGAGCAGGCAACTAAAATAAAATAAAATTATCGCCAAAACCAAACCTAATGGGGAGTCTATTTACGAAAGAGGATATCTAATACTTAGGTAACAGAACTTCACTGGCGGTTGGCGCGTAAGCAGACAGATAGGATAAGTACCTAGTCAACCCAATCAATTTTAAAAGCAAGCGAAATTATAGCTTGGGTGTCGTTGTAGCCATTTTTAGGTAGGCACCGTTGTAGACCACACATGAGCGTGGGCCAGACTGTTGAAAACAATCCCTCATCGGTCTCCACCAGCGGCGACAACTGCACGCACTGTTGTAAACCGCCGGTGGAGCCCGATGTGGGTGTGAAGGGGCTTGTTTATAACAGTCTGGCACGGGCATTAACGTTAATTCACACATACTGGAAATATTAACTAAGTACCCAAGTACAAAACAAAAAATGGAGAAAATAAACAATCCTACCAGTTAGCCATTGTGCTAATGAGCACTTTACTTTTAAGTAGGTACCTACCTAACCTACATTCGACTTTCGTAGCTAACTGTATAAGCAAACCCTATGTAACTTGTTATACTGCTCTCATTAGCAATGCAAATTAAAATGTTTGTATTTAAGAAGGATCTACCTACAAACTTGTTAGTTTATCTAAAACTACGTAGGTACTACCTACTTATTTCCCTGGACATTTTGTTATGACGTCAATGGAGTGAAAGTATAATCGCAGTCAGTGTAGCAACCTTCCTATCTATTAGTTAAAAAAAACTACGGACGTCACGCGGTTTCACCCGCGTAGTTCCCGTTCCGGTGGGAGTACGGGGATAAAATATAGCCTATGTTACTCAGTAAAGACGTGGCTTTCAAATGGTTAAAGAATTTTTTAAATCGGTCGAGAAGTTTTAGAGTTAAATCATAACAAACACACAAACAAACAAAAAATCAAATCTTTCCTCTTTATAATATTAAATAAACATTCATAAGTAGGTACGACCTGTAGCGACTTGGCGTACACCTTTCACTTTTCACCTGACCGCGGCGAAGCCCAAAATAACCCTAAATAAGTAACTTTTTTCTTCGAGTGTCTCTCTATATCTAACTGACAATCGTATCTAACTGTTAAACAAAAGATAATTGACCGGTATCAATCAAATACAATGGTTAACTACTAGACGGAATACAGTATGATTTATAGGGAAGTAGTTCTAAGTAACTGGTGTAACTAACTTATCAGCACAAAACAGCGACAACGGTTGACAAACCGATGTCATCGTCTTGTCCTGTTGAGTTACTAACCACAAGCACTTTGGTCGTCTGATAGGTACCTACTACATAAGTTTAATAAATTTGTAGCTCAACCCGTGGCTTTCGGCGTGGTAATAAATTACAATCTCTGAAACCGTTCGCGATACAAAAATGAGATTGTTTTTATAGCGTCTCTTTCGCTAATGCTGTAAAAAGAAAACACCCTGTGAAACCTTAAATGAACTATTCGCCAGTGTTAATAGGTACTCATTGACACATAAAACATAACATAACATCACGACTGTAATCCTCGAAAGGTTAGGTAGAAGTGTAACCAAATAGTAATTAATTAGGTGTAACCCAATACGCCCACCTAAGGTACTTATACCACATTGTTTATTAAATTATTGCGACTTAGTGCGGATGCGAGATTAGTATTAGAATATTATGCCATAATAATATTTATGCATACAACTCGGTCACATTATCTCGAGACCTCGCTGGAATGCGAACCTCCCGCAATTTTAATCATATCATTATAATAATATTACCTACATTAATTAACACAATATTTGTTTTGTTGGAAATCTTATTGTTTATAATAATCTCCTATTAGAGGATACTTGTTTTGCGCACCATATCAAAGCGCCGACGACGCAACGTGACGTCATCGACGCCAGGTCTCTCGAGATAATGTGACCGGGTTGTACATTTATTTTACTCTCAAGAAAATGAACCATTTTACTAAGCTCATCCATCTGGACTAAATAATGATGTTCGATAACGTCATGAAAGTATAGGTACGTAGGTATTTGGTATTATTGTCATGAAGTTTCTTTGGGTAATTTTGGATATCGCACACGTAAGTACCAGTGTGTTTTAAAAGGTCAAGACTTTTTAATGACTTATGATTTTATGAACGATCCATTTACCTTGGCAAATACTGTTTCTTGTTGGAAGACTGGGATGGCCTTCATCTTTTTTGCTTGGTTACATTTTTACATCGATAGCCGGAACGTCCATCAACCGCATATCGGTGGTAATAGTTTATCGTAGCCAGTACAGTCGGTTTTCGATTTCGTAGTGCAAATGCTACCGTTATGTCATGTACGGTTACGACACTAGATATGTTTATCAACTTGTCAGGTATATAAGTAATATTATTATAGATCTATGAACTTATAGGAACCTATACCTATGGTAATGTTGTTCGAGCTTAGCTGACCGTCATTTTCAGCAGGTATTCTTGATTAAAACTGAAGAACGGGCGACCGATGATATCGATGTGTGAATAAAATAATTTTGATCAGTTTTCCCTACGCAAAATACGCGCTTTGGGCGTGGAGTTGCGGACACCAGCCTGATAGACAATAATTTATACCGACTTCCAAAAAGAGGAGATTTTCAAGGCGTCTGATTTTTTTATAGGTGTGTTCAGCTCGTCAATTATGGTTTGATTTAGATGATTCTTTTTGTTTTGGAAGAATCTTCGTCCGCAGTGGTCCCGTTTTAATTCGGTGAAGATGTGATGCTGAACTTCGGTGATATAGGTAGTTGGTGCCAGTTAAGATCGCAATAGCGGTCATTGCCCTTTCCCTAATTTCTCTTATTACGAAACAAAACAAATGAACCATGTATCGTTTTTTATTAGAAAAAATGTTGAAGATCACGATAGATGACGATTCAAGACTTGAACAGGCTTACTTTTGGATTTCAAGGTAACCGGTAACCCGGTAGGTAACTTTATTATAATAATATGTAGGTGGGCCAATGACCGCTTTTGCGATCATAACTGGCGTATGTAACTCTTCAATAATGCAGCAAATCTGTCGCGATTGCTGCATCCGCTTGCTTAGGTATGTATTGTTTACATAATCATTATGTCCACAATAATTGTAACTTCACGCCTGTACTCTCTGAAGGGGTACCCAGGTGTGTACAGTAGGTACAGTCTTCCACAAGTTACGTTTAAGTCCTGTTCGGTAGTTAATAGTGAAAAAATTACATAGCAAGAATTTGTGTAGACTGTAGCTGTGGAATATTACCTACAACAAAAAAATTAAAAATAAAGATACCTAATTTAAAAAAATACAACCGACTTCACTGACTTTTGTTTGTTTGATTCTCTTTTTGCCACCGACTTCCGAAGCTATAGTTATTGTTTTGAAGTCAGTTGTTTTTTGCTTAAGTTTTATATTTTACCATTTTTTTTTGTAGTATTATCCGCTCTGAGCAAGCGTTGTGATCAATGCTCGTGACTTTTCTCTATATGAAGACGCCCTTGTCCAACAGTGGGATAGTAAGTAATAGACAGATATTGTTGTAATATCCTACAGTATGCATATTCTTGTTATTTATCTACCGCATACTATCCCATTTTTTAAAAAAAGACACAAAAATAACGAAAAAAAAAACATCCAAGTGTGACCCGACGGCGACGTCCCACGCCCACTGGTTTATTTTATTTAGACGTTTTAACCTACCCATTACCCATATTCCTAGTCTCCTTTTTAAGTACCTAGTTGCGGCATAGTACATTTTGATACAAGTGGAGAAAGTTTGTTATTGCATTCGAGGCGGAATTATAACACCCGAGCCGTAGGCGAGGGCGTTTTCAGCCGGGAACTGCAATAACAAATGTCCACGTGTATCAAACGACGTTTTTCAATACACTTTTGAAGAAATAAAATAAAATAACGAAAAATATTTTTGTCACGAAATAAGAAACTACCTATGATTTTAATTTTATTTTTTTTCGCGATTTTCTTTCGCCATGTTGAAGGAGAGGCAAAGGTATGAAGCCGTTAAACAGCTATTAAAAATAGATTTATTTTATATTTTTGAATTCAGAACACAAATAAATGTTAATTTGTGTATAAAAGTAACTATTAGTTTTTAATAATCATGTTTATCTATGATATTCTATTTATAAACACAATTTGAATATTCAAAAAATATTTATGCCGTAAAGACGCGTAGTGCTTTGCCGAAATTAAAAAAAAAAAAACATTCATCTCAGACTATACCTAGACATTGAACCAATTTGGACTAAATATAGGTATAGTTATCTGTGGCAATTTTAAAAAAAAAAATGGAAAAAAACGCACGCGTGTGAAATACATTGCATGTTGTACCTAATCGTAGTGCGTTATGGACCAGTTTTCGAGGAAGTGTATTGAAAAATATATTGTGATTGATAAAATTTTTACAAATCGACGAAATTGTTATAAACTTACAGACAACCGTATATTATCTACTAGGGTAATATTGACAGTGTCTATTGGTGTAGGTACATAATTGTTATTTTTTTGTTTACATTATACAATGTAACTTGCATGGTAAAAGTAAACCAAATAGCTTGCTAGACCGTACTTATAGGTACTTACCTAATTATTAAGAAGAAATAAATTATTTAAAATTAAAAAAAGCGGGTTTTTTTTTTGGGAGCCATACCTAAGGAGTTCTTTTTTTTACCCATTCCCATCCGAGTTTATCAAAATAAAGGGTTTTAAAGGTGATTACAAAAATATATATAAGTACCTACAGGGTCTAAGGGACAGCGACGTACAACTTCTTACTAGTCCACGTAGGTATTCAGTACATTATTCTGAATCCTCAATTCCTCACATGGAAAATTTGAAACGGTAATTTTTAAAAACGCTGTTTTAGAAAAAAGTGCAATACCTACGGTCAAAACATGTAGGTAAATATTTGAACAATCCGCTTTTATAAAAAAACGATTTTAAAGACTCAGATTGACAAAAAATAAGATTATGAAAATGGGATTTTTATTCATTTAAAATATGCTTGTTTTTTGATTTACTTACTTAAGTAATTTAAAATATGCTTATTTATTTAATTTAATTTAAAATAATATGCTTGTTTTTTGCTATTCGGATTTTATTTTAACAATTTTATTTTATTCAGCTCTTTTACTGTGAAAGATTTCGCAGATGATAATATTAGGTACTTTTTTTTAAATACGATTTTACTCACTTTGAAATTAAATTAAATGATGATTTTTTTCACTTTATGTACATAGACGATTTGTAAAGGGCCATCTATAAATTACGTCACACGTTAAGGGGGATGGAGGGGGTCGACGAAGTGTGACATTGTGACAAGGGGGTGGGAAGGGTGCTAAATTTCGCGATTACACATTTCAAAATCTTTAAAATTTAAGTGTTTAAACACGACTTTCAACTGTTAACGAAAAGCTCAAAAACATGTCAACTCTATTTATATGAGCATAAGGTTCAAATTGTTTTATCTGCCACTCGCTCTACTGGTGTTACGCGCCGACCGCCTAATAAGTCTAAATGGTCTGATGTCCGAGTCTGTCTGTCTGTCTTTTTTCTTTCTGATTGTTTTTAGTTTTGTTAAATTTTTGAAATGTTTCATTTAATGTTAATTTACTTAATAAAAAAGAATTTAAATCGAAACAAAACTAATTTCGAAACTTTTTTAATAAAATTGCAAAATATGTGTCGTCACACTAGGGCGGGGGTCTCACAAATGTGACCAGCTGTGACGAGGACGGGGGGGGGGGCGTAAAAAAATCATGAAATTCGTAAGACGTAATTTATGGATGGACCCTTATTTCGAATTACTTTCAAACATATTATTATTATAAGTTGGACACTTGGGGGAGGCCAATGTCCAGCAGTGGACGTCTTTCGGCTGAAATGATGATAAGTTCATTTTTAACCGACTTCACAAAAGGAGGAGGTTATTCTTATCACCTTTTAAAACATTCGTTTTGATGACCCTTTAGGGGTTCGGAAAAAAATAACTCCACAATATGATGCCCGAAATCCACTATTTTTCTTTTAATTTTAATGTGACTAGCTTCAATCAATAATGATCGAAGGTGACTAGTCACACTCGCGCCACGAAGACGAATCTACGGACGTAAAATTTATCCAAATCGGTTGGTCTATTTAGGAGTTACGAGGGAACAAAAACGGACATACATACAGATCAAACACATAACCCTCCTTGTAGGCTTCGCCGCAGTCGGGTAAACAGATAACAACAAAATAAGATTATCTTGGAAATATTGTACAAATACCTACTTATTCAATACGCAAGCATATGACTACTTTTAAATTAGAGCAGTGGAATTCACCTTTATGCTGTGCTAGTGGAATTTATTGTATCGGTAAATGTTGGCACTTGGCACATCTCTGACCCAATCAAGACAGCTTTACACAAATAAGTAATCAAACAAAAACGCGCAAGCGTCGATTTATGGATTTATTAGATAATATCCACATTACTTAGGTTATTGTACCTATGTGTTTAACAAATTAATTAATCGCTCTCGATTTGTTATAAGTAGGTACCTATAGGTATTCTACAAATATTTATAGGTACCTAACAACTATTGCATTTATCTACTTAATTAAAAATCCGGCCAAGTGCGAGTTGAACTCGCGCATGAAGGGTTCCTTAGAATGTTGTTAGTAGTATTGGAGCCCCCTTTAATTTTTACTTATTTTCTATTTTGTTGTTACAGCGGCAACAGAAATAAACAGTCTGTGAAAATTTCAACTGTCTACCTATTACGTATCGTGAGATACAGCCCGCTGACAGAGACACACGAACGGACGAACAGACAGGGAAGGCTTAGTAATAGGGCCCCGTTTGTGGACATTCATTCGAGGTTTTTTTACACCCTTTATATCTGAACTTTGTTAGAATGCAAATTTCCTTACCTACACCCTTTATATCTGAACTACCTATCATTGTTAGAATGCAAATTTCCTATCTACCTAGGTTAGGTACTATAAAAAACGGTCTACTAATTACAAGTCTAACATTAAATCAAATAGATAAAAAACACCACAAAGACAACATAAATTAATTATGTATTTTTATGTACCTAGGCATCAATCGTCTCATTGTACTTATTTTCTAAGTACATATAATTTTATTAGGTAGGTACCTTATTATTTACTTTTGTTACCTTCTATCTAATCAATTAAATAGTGTCATTGCCACTAGGGATGCCTAAATGGGTTCGTACAGCGACGCGACCCAGCGGCGACGTTACAACCGCAATCACAATACAGAGGGGAAATGTAGGTATCTGATTAGTAGGGTAAATAATTTCTATACAACAAATTTTAATTGTCATTAATTGATACATTTTAGTTAGGACTGCAAAATTTTAAACATTAGTTGAGCAGACCAGAATAGTGTTTCAGTTTTACATAACGCGTCCTTCAATCTATCCAAATATACCTACATAGAACAGAAAGATAGGTAGATAGCTAGCTCTACCGGTAATTAACGGGCATTAGTGACATGAAACCGGGTTTTATCTTAGGTAGGTACCAATTATTTGTTCCATATACCTACCTAATACCTGGACGTAGCTAGATACGTGCCCAAATTTATTTAAACGTCGTGATTATTTCAGCTGGACTTAGGCAGCTCTCATGTTATAGTAGGTACTTATAGTCAAATATGTAGGTGCCTAACAAATTGTGCATGCTCATATCATGCAGTTTCGATACAAACCGCTTTCTTATCTGAGTAAATACCTACTTACTAATTAGTAGGTACCTACCTATTTCAATTTTTTCGTTTTGTTCTTTTCGATTCATGTAGGTTTCTGTTCGAAATTAGCGTTTATTCCCATCTAGGTAGGTACCAACCCGGAATTGCTAATTTCCCTATTTTGCAATAGTTTAATTTATGTAACTTCGTTTCACGAGCGTCGCGTCGAAGGTATGATCAATTTGAATCTAACTTGTAGGTAAGTAGACTAATAGGTATCTAAGTACAGACCATAATGAACCTTAAATGCCTCTAAGAGCCAATTCCGAGCGAATCTAGGCAGTATTATTACGTAGGCAGATAGACTATGTAGGTACCTACCTACCTATGTATCACAATTATTTTTCGTGGTCATTCAATATCTATCATAGACAAAACCGTGTTGCGATTGTCGAAGGAAAACAGGTTCGATTTTCAAAATATCCTAACTTTTGATTTATGGAGGTACATTCTGAAACGTCATAGCTGTAGTTACATATTATTTTATCTAGAGCTTAAGAAACTGGAAAAAACTGGTCTGTACAACAATGGAAAATGTGGCCCAAGTTGAGTACAAAGTATGTACAAGGTAGCCATTAATTTTATTGGGAATTCATTTTAATCGAAGGTTTTCGGGAAAACGAGTTAGGTTTTTCCTGAATTGACTTGTCTATCATTCCTTGCCGGTATATATTTATGGTAGGTATGGGTATATTATTGATCAAGCGTTACAGTATTCACATTGATTTGATTACTGAATACGAATGAACGACGTTATGACTCGTTACAGGGAGGCATCGACGCACAAAACGATGACCACGTAGGTACTCAGTGCATAATGCAGAGCCACTTAGTATTTTTTAGTGTTACAGACTTAGGGCCTTACAAGAGTGCAATACCTAGTCAAAATATATTTTTAAAATTAAATACCTAAAAAATGTGGGGGGTTAGGAATGAGTACCTGTGGTAACAGATTGTGCGTCTCGGCGCTCCTTCTTTATACCCTGAAGGTCTAAATAGCCTCGGAAAAAATTAGAAATTGTATGGGAAATACAATTTTACTATTGTTACTAATATTTTCGGTTCAGAATGAAACATCGTCATTAGCCTACATTCGTGTAGGTATCTAATAAATAATTTACCACATTTTTTCGACCAGTTCTCATGCGTTTCCTTTATCCCGAGCATAACTTCACGCCCGTCGTCGTAGTAGATGACAGGGTGAGCAGGTAGGTACCCATCTATATTTTAGAACTCGTATGTAGAAAATGTCTATCCTCCGTGGACCCAGAGGGGGTCATAAATGATTGAATCAATAGCAAGATCTATTCGTGTAATGCAGAATGTCCAATGTTTTACCAAATTATTAAACATAGGTATTATCCAGAAAAAAAAATTAAAGAGCTCACAGGGTATCGGTAGGTAACCAGGAACTTTAATTTGTAATTCTGTTACTTCAATAGGACAAGTTTTACACGACATAGGTACAAGTATTTCCTCAATTTGTTGTTTTCGATGGGAACCTTATTCAGTTTTCCCCAATAGTTCTTTGTAGCGGTCTGCAGTATTCTGTGCAGCGGCAAGCTGGTTGGCCACTCACGGTTTGATGGAAAAGCTATTCTGTCGACTGCTGTACTTTAGTTGGTTCAGTATTTGCCGTTCTTACTACTATGTACAGGTTTTTGAATTGAAGTGGATCTTATGACTACATATCGAAATTAGACCCGAATCCTAAAGGTACGATATAGAATTATATAGGAGTCTATTGCTGTAACTTTCATTCAGGATTAGAAACATATTTTGCTCGAAATCTTGCGATTTTACAAGCTAGTTTCTAGCTTCTTTCGAGTGCATTACATAAATTATTTATAGAAATTGGAAATAAATAAAGAAACAGGATGACATGATGTTGAATCGAAGCCTACGTTAGACTTGAGCTGGTTACGTCGTACGTAGCCTTCATGTAACCATTTGTACGATTTACGGTACTATACTAGCCTCTTTGGGTTATCAGTTCATAAGGGTTGAAGCCTATCAAACAAGTAGATAATATATAAATTATTGAATATTTCATGAAAAAAAACAACTAAACTTCCTGTGACATTAAACCTTTTTTAAATGTTACGCTGAGATTCTTGGATTTCTATGCAAATTAGATGAACTGGTCTGTTAAACTAACGATACAAGGTAGTGCCCTAATAGCTCGTCTCAATCATGTTGTACATTATAAAGGAACGTTGTTAGAATGTATTACTGTCGTAAAATATCATACAGTCATTTCTTTAGTAGGTAGGTTTGCATCTCTCATGTAGAAGTATTACGTCATTTTTGGATTACATGGATTGCTGAAGAATCACTCCTGGAGCACCAGTCGTTCTCATCAGCTCTGCGGCGAGTCCACTGAAGGATCCAGTAGGTATATGTGCGCTGGTATTTTCACCTCACGAATAACTAAACAAATTTAGGTTATTAAATTTGAACTAAGCAGTAAACGGAAAGAGTCATGTATATTGATTTCAATATTTATTTGAAAAAAATACTTTACAGGTGGTAAAAACACTTTAGAACCCGTTAAGTTATACATTTTAGACTTACCACTGAAGATTATGCAACCTAAACAATTGAAACTTGGTGACATAAATGGAAGGACTTGCCACCACCAATGCATATCTGGAAAAAAATAAACTATTAAAATTATGTCACATATGGTATAAACATTAGAATACTTACGTTTAGGTTTAGGAGGAATTAATTTGATTGCCCCCGGTTTTTCAACAGGTTCAACTATTGTTTTTGGTTTTTTCTCCGGAGGAGGCTCATTATGAACTGGAGACGGTCTTTTTGGTATTGATATTGTAGGTGGCAATACAGGCGTGGATTTCTTTGTTAATACTGCTGCACGAGATGGTGGTGGTTTAACTTCCTCTTCTAGTCCATGTTTCCTAAACTTGGAATTGAAAGTTTTAACAGTTTTTGGTTTCGGTTCATCTGGTTTTCTGACTTCTATGGATATTGAAGGTTTTTCTTTTTTGGAATCACTCAATTTTGGTATTTTACCCAATTTATGAACAGACGGCGTTTTATCATCGGGCTTCTCTGATGAAGACTTGTTTAGAGAAGTATCCTTGTTTAGAGAAGTATCCTTACTCTTTTCAATTTTATCTTCTTTTCCTTTATCTCTATTCTTATCTTTTTCGGACGATGACTTTGAACTCCGATCTTCTTTAGATTTACTACTGGAAGACGATAACTTATCGCTAGATCTTCTGCTACTGTCACTTTTTGATTTAGAACTATGAGAGGAATGTCTATCCTTATCTTTTGACCGGTCTTTACTACTATTATGTCGGCTAGAACTGCTTTTGTGAGTTTTATTTTTCTCACTTGAAGAATGTGACCTACTCGAATGTTTTGAACTGCTCGACTTTGATCCGCTACTACTACTTTTATCATCAGATTTATCTTTACTTCTACTTTTTGTTTTATCTTTAGATTTTTCCGAATCAGATAACCCTTCAGAAGTTTTACTTTCGTTATCATCATCAACTTGCGATATAACTTGCTTTCCATCTTTTAAACTGATTTTTAACACCGGCAAAGTTTCAGGTTCGTCGTCTACTTCCTCTTTTATTTTGATATGACCTACATTTGTATCATTGTCAACGTTGTTAAAAATAGCTTTATCAAATTTAGTGCATTCTTCGCCATTTGTTTTAATTTCAGTTTTAATGTCAACTTTGCATTCTGATTTTATTAAGGCATCCAAATCAGATTGCGCTTCCGATATAATTTGAGGTAAATCTGCAATCTGGACAGGAACTACTTGTTCACCCTTAACAGTTTTTAACCATTGCTCTACCAACTTCGATGCTAGGGCTCTGATAGCTGTAATGAAAGAAATTAAAAAACTTTAATAATTTACAATAACAATAGAATGTTTTAACTGATCCTTAAGAATTAAAACAATTGCAGTCGGAATAATTTAAAGGTTGCTACATACTTGTTGGGGTCAGCCTGGCGGCTAAAGTATGTTCGATTTAGCCAGCCGGCCTGCACCCAACCAGGCTGACCGAATTTACAAGCAGCCCCTA
This sequence comes from Xestia xanthographa, assembly GCA_905147715.2. Classification (NCBI taxonomy): domain Eukaryota; kingdom Metazoa; phylum Arthropoda; class Insecta; order Lepidoptera; family Noctuidae; genus Xestia; species Xestia xanthographa. The sequence goes on along the minus strand of LR990655.1, from coordinate 17,693,335 downwards.
GCATTAAATTAGTCGCATCCAATGCGTTATCTCTCTGTTTAACGAAAAGAATTACTTAAAATATGATTTTCTTACCAAAATGGTTATCATCCTTTGACAATTCCTTCACAAGCTTCGGGCAGTTATTGGTTTTCAAGCGTTCTATATCAACAGGGCACAATAATAGCAGCTCCAATAACTCTTTTACAAGAGGCCAGTTTTTGGCGACTATGCTTTCGGTAAGCCACATGTGTACCAAAACCCAACCCCCAGAACCCATAAATAAACCCAGCAATTCAGTTTCTGTACGTTTCAGTATTTGTATGTAAATACATTTAGATACCAATTTCTTCGAAAATTTTGTCATGAGGCTGGAACAAAAAAAACAACATTTAACAAAAACCTCTCAAGAGCGACGCTAAGCATAGTTCGTATAGAAAAAAAAAAATATTAAATGTTTGTTTGGTGGTCGTAATTTTATTAGAATACGGTAAATAACTAATATTTGTTATTTATTTATTTAAACTCCATGTACAAGAGTACTTAGGCGGACTTGAGGCGATTACAAGAGCTAAATTAGCAACTCTATTTGTGGTGGTTCAAACTTCGTTTGTAATACTATTAAAATAAAGTTCTAATCCGCTTGCACTACAAAGTGGTTGTTACGTCAGTCACTGCGGGCCGAATAGTGTGAAATGAGTGGTTTTTTGCGATTTACAAAATATCTATTGATTGGACTAAAAAACTAAAACACTTTGATGCTATGTTGCCTGTAGAATTATTTGCCAAAAAATCGGAATGATTGCATGTATTTTATATGGTTTTACTCGTTATGACAATTTTTTAGAGATAAGTTCGTGATTTTTTTTATCGAGTAAAATTAGTTGTATGTTTTCAAAACACTATCATACTAGCATAAATATTCTGAAGAATACCATATATTTTTCTGGTTTTGTTTATTGCAGTGAATCATGTGCTTTTTTGCATTATAAAACTCGCGTTTAGCTCTTGTAGTCGCCTTAATGCCACAAGGCAATATCGTACGGCGAGGTAGTTATACCTAATATAAAACTTGTGAGGGTATTATAAAAAAATTATAGGCCATTGTCACTTGCCAATTCCACAATAAGAGTGACCCAAGCCTTAGAAGTATAATATATTTTCACAACCATAAAAAAATATGTATCGGGTTCTCCGATTAGTAGAATTATAAAGAAATCCATTAGAATAGAGTTCAAAAACATACCTAGCTAGCCTCTGGACTTCATCCCTGCTTTTGATCCCACCATTCGGTGACAGAAGCACACTCAGGCAGTTAAGCAATTGAATTGGATCAATACGCGGCTGTAACAAAGAAAATAAAAAAGTTATTGCAGTTGTCCCTACTTGCGAAAATAGTGCATTTAAATTGGTTCTCAAAACTATTATTATTCTGCGATTTAAAAAGAAAAAGAAAGAAAAGTATTTATTGACTCACACAGGATAAACAGAAACAAAAAGATACAATAGAAATGACAAAATTATATAAAAAAGTAAACAAGAGAAAAAATAAAAAAAACAATCAAAATGGTCCTGTGCAAGGCCAAAAGGCTCCTATCTCAGCAAAGTGCTGTGACATTTAAAAAAAAAAGTCTCAGCGCTGGTATTCTGATCCCAGAGTGATGCCACGGTCATAAACGAATATAAATTTATAATACAAAATAATAATAATAAACAAATATAAATATTTAATGTGTTATAAATATAGGTTAGGTACAGAACAGAATAAAAATATAATTATGAGTAATTGAGAGTGTTATTATAAGAGGTCCCTGCAACTCTTATTTGCATGCATGACAAGCACTTGACAGTATGCATGACCTGAATTAATGTTGACGAAAGTCCGATATAGGTACCTAAAGGCTACTAGCCTATAGATACTTAGGTATCTAGTACCTAGTTCAGATATCATGCAGCCAGTGACTTTTGCTAATAAAGCTATAAAGTTATAAAACGCACAACATTATATTATGACGTTTAATAAATTATATATTTGATTTTCCGGTACATTTTGCTGTGTCTGTACAAACAAATAGCAATCCGATATAATTCATCATACGACTACAACTAAGTCTTTTACTGGTTATAATATCAGTTAATGGGGCATACTTTTGTTACATGCCATCAATCCGACATGCCGTATGAACCGGCGCAAAACTACAATAAACAATCGATAAAACCCGCGTGGAGCTCTTACGAGGAAAGAGGGGATGATCATAGCCAATGGCCGTTTTCACATTAGGCGATAACGATACGATATCGTGGGACTCTTAGTTTCATTTATCCGACGATGTCGAGACGACATTAACATTAGAAAATGTATGAAACTATTAGGCAATCACTTGAAACGTTATTGGTTGAGGGGTTATTCTTCAAGTCGCAACCCTGACATGAACAATGGAATATAATAATATGTGATCATGCATGAGACGCGTAGTTCGGATCAGAACTGACAAAAATAAACAGATTCGGCCGTTTGCAGAGCAGGTCAAGGTTAGGTACAGTTATATGTAATATTGAAGCGTACAAAACACGACATTGCACGAAGCCCCTAAGGCGATTTAAAGAGTGTTAGAAGAAAAAGAACCAGTAGCTTAACGAAAAAAAAAACCGGCCAATTGCGTAGGGTTCCGTAGTAGCCCGTTGTTTTTTTTTAAGTTTTTTGACGTGATAGTAACGTCGTATAAATCGATAAACACCGGCTGCACGCACGAAAAAGTGTCACACCGTTTCGTGCGCCAGTCACGTTCCGCCTGACTCATCAACGCCCAGCCCAAACTCTTGGACCTAGAAAACTGAAATTTTGCACAGTGGTTTCCCCTTATTATGTAGACAAGGAGTAAGGAAGGATTTTTTGAAATTCAACGCCTAAGAGAGTTAAATAGTGAATGAAAGTTTGTATGAAAGTCCGTCAGCTTTAAAGCTAAGATCTTAAAATTTTGTGTTTATGCTGACGATTGAAAATTAATTTATACGTGTCTCAGCGTTTTTGATAATTCTACCCCCAAAGGGTTAAAAAAGGAGATGAAGTTGTATGGAAAGTCCTTATCGAAGTAAAAATCATATAATTTATTATCTAGGCGTATGGTTGGAAGCTAACGCAACGGTGTTGTTAGAATTTCAATCCCTAAGGGGGTGAAAAGGAGGATGAAATTGTTTTTTAAGTTAAAATCACTAAAACATTCATGAAAATTTGTATTTAGCCTTTTGGTTGGTAATTAAAAATTTCATGTATTAGCGTTTTTGAAAAATCCTCCGAGAAGAGAAATAATGATAATTCAGTGACAATAATTCAATTCATAAAAGTATGCAATTTTTCGTCAATGTTTTCTTAGACGTTATCACTTAAAATTATCGTCAGTAAACAGACTTCCATTTATTTTAGATTTTGTTTTTCAATGCAAGTCTTTACCCGTTATAAACAAGCAACTACTTCATCTTAATCACTAAGGATTTATTCTAAGGATTTTGTATTTGTATTTTTTAAAACAAAAAATTGCACTTTAAAGTTATATATTTCGTAAATGGAGCATTCAATCTAAAAATAGTATTAGCAACCCCTAAGTCATTTTAAAAGATCTATTCCACGATACCCTACACGAAGGAGTAAACGACGAAAAAAAAATTCATCCCCACTTCATGTCTACATAAAAAAAAAAAAAAAAAACCCATATTTTTATTTTACGACTTTGTCGGCGTAATTGAAATACACACCCCTACAAAATTACAGCTTTCTAGTACTAACGGTTTCTTAGCAAAACCTCGGACAGACGAACATGACGAAACTATAAGGGTTCCTTGTCAGGACTACGGAACCCTAAAAACACTGCATACAGAAAGACAGGAAATCCAGAGTGGTGTTTATGCTTACCGACAAACAAAACGGCTTGTTTATGGATTTTTTTTATAAAAAAATATTTTTCTATTATTTTTTACCACCTGTGTAAAAATTAAAAGAAAAATATTTTTTTATATTTTATTTCAGATATTTTACAGTTAAAATGTCAACCCATTGGCAGTGGAAAACGCTTTAGATTGGATTGACCTATTTGTTATTTTTATACCTACGTGTATCAGGTGTGGTCATTATTTCAGGGTCATAGATCATATTCAGACCAAACTAAAAAGTTTTTTCTTTGGGATCACCATCATAATCGCAAAAAAAAAACAACAGTTGTTGCATATAGGTATTTGGATCGAATAAATAGGTACCTATTATACAGTACAAGACCTTGCACGGCGCGAGATTGTGACACGTAATGCTGTTTAATTGTATTTTCCGCCCGATTGTGCCGAATCAGGTCAACCCGAACACGTGTGCCGAAAATAGAAATCATCACAACGAAGACATTCAAATATTTACTAGTGATAGACTGGACAAGACGAAGAAATTCGTAATCCAATACCTACTTGTTTCTACCTATTAACAAGTCGTTCTGTCTAGTGTCATACGTCATATTATATAGCATTCATGTGTCGAAATCCAAAATGTTCGGGATCAAAATTTTTGTATGAAAATATTCCCAATTTTCGCTCTATAAATCTCTTTGGTCACAAAACACTCGTGAGCTGCTCTAGTACTACTCAGAATTTCGTTATTGAAATGCAATTTTATTAAACTTTACCCAAGATGGCAAGTCGCATTGCAACATCATGAGTAAGTGAAAAAAAAAAACATAATAGGCATAGTACAGACGCAAGCATACTGAATTATGGCGTAATTAGAATTACTGGATAAAATTATTCATGCAGCCTTGTCATGATTGCAGCTACGTGCATTTTAAGTATTAGGTAAACGATGTCTAAATATATTTTCTGCGAAAAGGCATCCACTAGGGCAGACTACACCCAGAAACACATTAGAACAAGATGATACTAGCTTCTGGCATTTAAGCCAGTATTTCGATTGATCTGTATCTACGCTTGTTGTCTTAGGACAGTGGCCTATAGATACGGGTATTCTTTTTCAATTTTATAAACGGGTTCAAATTCCGTTGTAGTCTTTCGAAGTAGGTATTTCAACGATGAATCAAAATGGATGCCGGGACTGGACGGTCGCGCAAGAGAGAGCGCTTACGTCACTACCTACTGCGTAAATACCACATCACGTGATATTGTTCTAGAAGCATTCCTCGTAATTTTTCTTTGAATCTCGTAGCATTTATGCATCATAGTAATCATTGATAGATTAGCATGAAAGATAATTTCAAGTAGGTACCTCTGGTAAAACTACTGTGAATTTTCAAGATAAATAGGTACCTAATCGATTTTGCTAAACTAGTAAAGTAGATATTATGTATGAATATTATATTAGGACAAAACTTACCATTATTATTTATTCTATATTACTTCAAAAATAACACGACACCCGATTGCACAATGGTATGCCATGCCACGCCCTAGGCTCCAGGTACAACATGGCGTCTTGTCATTGTTTAACTAATTTTATTATTCTTGCACAGATAAACACTTATTTTCTAGTTCTTACGTTCATTAAAATGAAATTACACTATTTTTTTAAACTTATATTACATAAATTGTCTGTAATCACTTAGAGTGACAAATATATTTATTCCGTTGCTTTTACGTGGTACTAGAGAATATGATATAAAATCATGTACTATTCCTATATCTGATAGATTATTTCAATAATATCCTTCTAGAAAGTGATCTGATCAAATTTATAGGAGACTACAGCACTTTCCAATTCAGTGAGTTGGTAGAATTCCAAGCTAAGGCCAGCTAAGACGTTCGATCCGAGTAAACGGCTGGCAAGCGGAGAGAATGCTTGAGGAATGAATTGAAATCGGAAGCAGAATTTGGAATGGAATTGAATGGATGAATGAGGCGAGCGGAAAAGGAAACTGAATAATAGACAAGAAAATGAATGAAAGATCGATAAATGTGTTCTAATGTTGCCATCTAAATAAATTGTAAGATGAACATTGAACTGATTTTAGTCGATTTCCCACATTTAAGGCTTGTGCACACTAACGCAAAAACGTGCGTCTCGAATTTATTGCATTTTACAGCAATGCAGCACGTTCACTTATCAGTTTTGGTCATCGTAAAAATCATTTTGAACAAAACATTTGAAAACGTGGAATTATTAGGTCATATTTAATGGCCTAATGGTCTAGGCACGGCACTTAATGAGAGGTTTTCCTTTTGAGGTTTTAAAAAAAAACTTAGTTTCCAAGAACTCTATAGATGGCGTTGAACTTACTATGCCAAAGCCAATACGCTTGAAAAAAAAAACATTGTGTCACGTCACATACTCTCGTTGACTGACACTTTCATTTGCGAATATAACTAACATTTCTCGCTCTTTGTTAAAATCAGTTTTTTTAGGTTCCGTTCCTTGCATTATCATACTTACTCCTAGCGCCATCTATCCAGCGACTAGGAAAGAGCTAAAAAGAAAATCCCTCATTGTAGAACGGATGGCCGATGGGGCCGAAAAGTTCTGGAGTGGCGACCGCGAACCGGAAAACGTTGCGTTGTTGTAAGGTCTCCCACTAGGTGGACCGACGACCTGTTGAAGGTTGCGAAAATCCGCTGGATGCGAATCGCACGGGACCGGTCAAGGTGGCGACACTTGGAGAAGGCTTAAGTCCAGCAGTGAGTCACATGTATTCGAATTTTTGGTTCTAGGATATGCCGGTTTCCTCACAATGTTTTCCTTCACCGTTTTGAGAGAGCAGTGGTGATGAAATAAATTACACAAAGTAATGCGCCTGTCTGGGTTCGAACCCACGACTTACTGTTCGTAAGTCGGGGCTACCACCACTGGGCCGCCGCACCCACCGCTGCTCTCTATATCAACATCAAACAACATTATCAACATCTCTCTATATATATATTTATTACATACTTATTATACTTATTGGACTTTTGTAAAATTTCTATGAAATGTAAACGTTCGTATTCCTGTGACTATGCGTTCAAAATGATGTATTTCTTCTTCTTTATCGTGTGGTTAGTGCCTAACCTGGTGTCCAAGTTTTTACACCACATATAAGGGTCTGAATGATGTACAGACGCCAGCACATCAAGCTACTGCAATCTATTCAAGGCAATTGCTCATTTTTGGCCAAGAAACGCACGAAAAAAATTTGTGATAAAAAACATATGTTGAAGAATTTTCCACTGACGTTTGTCACAACGCTTCACTATTATTTTATCAAAGGAAGGAAGTAATTTTCCAGTGCTTTTTATGAATGAACTAGATGGCGCTGATCAACCTTGGGAATAAAAAAAATTATATACCTACGGTCGAATTGAGAAACCACCTTTTTTATAAGTCGGTTATTTTAATGGCTCGTTTTTATGTCCACAAAGCCTTAACTGAAGTTCGGAGGAACCTAAGCTCGACACGACGCACCAGGAGTTTAGACGTAACTCAAATACACTCGGAAGAACAATAGCAAAAACGATGCAAAAACTTTTATTTCAGTTCAGTGATGCAAAAGAACAGTAGAATTTTAGGTTAAAAAAAATTGACAGAAAAAAGGTTCTTTACAGTTCTCACTTTATAAACAACTAGCGGATGTCACGCGGTTTCACCCGCGTAGTTCCCGTTCCCGTGGGATTACGGGGATAAAATATAGCCTATGTTAATCAGGGTGAATGTTTTTTCTAATGGTAAAAGAATTTTTGAAATCGGCGCAGTAGTTTTTGAGTTTATTCATAACAAACATACAAAAGTACAAATCTTACCTCTTTATAATATTATTATAAATAGGAAAGATATATTATTATTATATCTTTATTAATATTATAAAGAGGTTACATTAATTGTTTGTAAGTTTTTAGGTTTATAAGTTTGTATGTAGGGGGTAATCTCCGGAAGTAATGAACCAATTTTACAAATTGTTTCACTGGTAGAAAGCTACATTATTCGTAAGTGCTATAGGCTATATTTTATTCCCGTACTCCCACGGGAAGGGGAACTACGCGGGTGAAACCATGGGACGTCAGCTAGTATTATATGAGTGTAGACAACGACTAATAAAGAAATGTTACTATCAATGATATTCTAATAAACAGATATGTTATACACCTACAAAACCACAGAAAAAAGTATGCCGCGGGGGAGAGCCAGCTCACATACACGCAGTGACGCAGAACAAAGGAAAAATAGGCCAATGGGGATGGCAACTGTGGAACTAATGGCGCTAGCATCGCTTGTACCAAACATCGCCATTGGTTGAAAATCTGTCAATATCATTTTATATTTTAAAATAGTTTGACCTCAATGGTCAGATTGGGTCTAAGCTATGGACGCGCCATCTACAATCAGCTTTGACCAGCCTTCCCCATTGGCTCGTTTTCGAGTCTTCACGATTGCGCGCTCATAACATATCTGTTTAATAGAATATCATTGGTTACTATACAATGAGTTTGACATGTGTTTATGAGAGATTTTTTTGCCCTGATAAAAGATTTTACCATTGACCTATAAATACGTAATAAATACTTTTTTCATTGGATTTTATTAGAACGCCGCTTAAAAAATATTCCTAAGACTGATCAGCGCCATCTATTGATATATACTCAAGCGTTGTGAAAAACGTCACTGGAATATTCTCCATTACAAACGTCACGACGTAAACTCTCTACTCGTTTGTTGTCTCGTTTTTGTTGTTTGTGTTTGTTGTTGTTGATGATACATCATTTCATACGTGTGCACCCAAGGCCAAAATCACTATGAAACTTGGGCCTTTCTAGATTCTATTTTTAGATTTTCAACTATATCAGTGATAGTTAAGGTTCAAAGTTGATTGAGAAAGTTTGACAATTTCGGGTAGCTTGATGTGCCGTCGTCTGTACATACTGAATAAGTGATATGTTTGCGACCTCTGGCACTGCCCCACTGCAGCAGCGCGTGGTTCACAACAGTCTGCAATATCATTGGGTGACAAGAGTGCAAGTACAGTAATTTCATCAGAGATCAGAGTGTGCAAGAGACAGCATGTTGGATTGAATTAATTATAAATAAAAGATTCAAAATCTACACGCACATGACTGCGTCACTGTGGAAAAGATATTAGAAATCCTAATTAGAGTCTGGCCAACGAAAGCTGTCCACGACATATTTTCAGAAGTTTTGATAAAGCAATAATTTAGGACTGTCAAAAATTGACATATTTACGTTTCGTACTTGAGTCATCTTGTGTTTACGTGTTTCATAATTTTATTGGTTTTGTTTAAAATAATGCCGAATTTCGAGTAAATATTTACATGATATGATTGACAAATTCAAAGACATAAAAAGTGCTAAGAATCAGAAATTGCAGAGAAAATACTACGACTGGATTCAATCATTTCATTTTTAGGTTATTTTATTGAATTTCTAATGAAATAACCTTGATACTTTTCGACTATTTATAACAAATCGCAATATTTTTCACGGTATATCTATTTTTCAGGAAGTATTAACAACGAGGAGACAAAACTTAAAATTGTGGAAGCAGTAAAGAAATTGAAAACTCGAAAAAAATGAAATTTCGACTTGTGAATCTCATTATTTTGAAAAGATATCTTCAATGACGGGTATTACTTTAGAAATTATAGATTTTTAACAGTTACTTCGAAGGGTTTAAACATATATGATAATGTATGGATGGCTAAATTAAATAATAAACTCTACTATCTTTGTATTTTATTATAGTTTTTGACTTTAATGACTGATTATTAATAATATAGGTACTGTTACATAATTTATTGTATTTGTTCCCTTCAGATGTAAGTGTGAAGACCATATGAAGAATTTAAATTGAAGGGTCTAACAATCAATTCAAGGACAGTAGAATACTTCGGGGAAAAATCGTCCACATTCAGCAACAGTTTCCAATTTGGATAATTTTGATATTTCAGCTTTATGAAACAAAATAAACGAATTTTATTAAGGACACTATCTCACATGTGGCGTGGAAACGTGTACATAAAATTATGAACTATTTGATAATAATAAAAAGGCAGAATTAAAAGTACCTACTCTTTTTTTTAATTTATTTAATATTCAAAATATAAATAAAAAAGACTTTACTTGCTGAATAATAAATAGTATCAACTACGTTTAAGCAGCGTATAGCCAGGGTTAACAGCTCTTGATTTTTTTAAATTCCCGCCTTTTTTCTTGGACAGCTTTCGTTGGCCAGACTTTAGTAATTTAATGGTATCTATTAATTCCATGGAGAATAAAGTCGTGGCTCAGATCTGTAGTCACTGATTGACCCACGCATTGACTTGAGAATTTCTTTCTATCTTTATGGACCCACCACGTTGACCCAAGCAAGACCTATGCATAGACAAGATTGATTTGATTTGAATTTTGATTGACGTCACATACGGCACGTCAGGGACTGGTAGATATGTGTTCTGTGGTTGATCCGGTTGATTGATCGGTTGTCAGAAAATGAGAAAAGGGTCGAATCGAATCAAATCTGTGGGAAATGATCGAAAGATTTTACAGAAAAACTATTAATTTATAAATAAAATACGCTTTGTCAGTTTATCGTCTCAATCAGAATAAAAAACTACAGTGTACCTATAAGAAAATCTATTTCACAGAACCTGCTTACGTCGTAAACATGTGGAGTGATTCTCTGCTCATCGTATTTATTTCAATATGTACGGCATTTTTAGGCGAAGGTAAGTGTGTAGTTGCAATACTGATAGTAAAGTATAGAATTATAGATTTGCCGTGATTATATGAAAGTTTTGGATGCATTGCAGTACTTTTAACATTTGGTTTCTCTTCATCTCAATGTTTTTTTTTACTGATTTGCAGGTCTAACATGGATACTGGTGTATAGGACAGAAAAGTACCAAAAGTTGAAAGTTGAGGTGGAACGTCAAAGTAAAAAGCGTGAGTTGACGAAATAAAAAAGTTTTATTTTAAAGTCGACTGCAAATAAATCATAAAACCCACTATATTGAATAATAGTTGATAACCTTTTATACTCTTGCAGTAGAAAAAAGAAAAGAAGCTCATGGAGACTCACTGGATAAACAACATAAGAAGAAAATTGAGAGGGAGGAAGAGAGACTAAAAAACAACAATAGAGACCTATCTTTAGTTAAGATGAAATCAATGTTTGCCATTGGTTTTGCATTCACGGCCTTACTCAGCATGTTCAATAGCATGTAAGTATTTAATAATTGTTAAATAATATTTTTAGTACCACATTCTTTGTTATGCTGTTGATGATATACTTTAGCTAGAAAGCAGATTATAAGTCACAGATAAACTTATTTACCTCCTGGCTTAACATTTTTGGTGCAAAGCACTCGGCATAATATGCATCAAACAATTTTTTTTTGTGTGCCCACAACCTGCCTCCGAGTTGTCTTTATACATAGCTATAGGTGATTTATGCTCATGCTCAGGACCAAAGTACCAAGACCAAATCTAAGTAGACTGGGTTTGTTGAAACTAAATTACACAATTATGAAGTATAAAAGTATTTTTTTGTAAACTATTTTGGACAACCCTGGCCCCAGTTAGCATGCCATAATTTGTAATCAGATCATGCCCAAGCACCCAGGGTGCTAGGGCATAGCGTTCCTGTTGCATAGTGATTGTGCTGATGGACTGGAATAACGGGTTGTTATGAATATTTGCTAAACAATTTTGGGCATGCATAAAGATTACTTGCACATGCCTGTTTGAAAGGTCATGTTGTTTCCTTGTTATCACAAGGTAAAAATCTAATTAGCTATTTAAATTTCAATACTAGATCTATATGAAGAGTTTCATAAATATTCTCATCACATTGTGTTTTACAGATTTGATGGAAGAGTTGTGGCTAAACTGCCCTTCTACCCTATATCATGGATACAAGGTCTCAGTCACAGGAACTTGCCTGGGGATGACTACACAGACTGCTCCTTTATTTTCTTGTACATATTGTGTACAATGAGCATAAGGTAATTAAAAAATATATAAATATGGGCTGTAAGGGATAGGTACTAATTCTTTTAAAAAAAATAACTAATGAAAAATTTCGTAGAGGGGGGGGGGGGGCACTCAGAATGATTATAGGTACTGAATATGTAGTAACCACTTTGGTGTCCCTTCCACTTTTACATCGGTACATGCACTGATATAGTGCTCATACACTCACCATTGTAATGTTGCCATTTTGGGGAAAGTACTGTTCATGTAGCAAAGCAATAACAACCAATTACTCCAATATAATTAAAACACCTACTTTAATTTTAACTATTTTTGGAGAGGCCAGATTACATAATGGTGTTTAGAAACTTAATGTGGAAGAGAGTCACGACTGTTTGTTTACGATATCTGACAGTGTGAAGAGCGAGTGGCATCGAAAAATGGGTCATAAGGCTTGGATATTTTGTAGCAACCACACATAACCTGTATTAATCAATAACTCGCATCAATACAAACAAGAATTGTATGAGACAAATTATTTATTTATTTATCACAGCATTATAATAGTTAAGAGAGTGCATGACAACCTAGTGTCATAAGACTCCCAGATGATATTTAGATAATTAGCCACGTTATTAATGGGCGAATACGAAATGGCGATGCTGCAATGCAAAACAACTGGCAGCGCTATTTAAAAAAGAAAGAGTTTTAGGCATCTAATATGATCTCCTGAAAAAACAACGCTCATCTGAAAGATCATCAATTTCTGTGTAAGAAAATCCACTGCTGTATCTTCCAAACCCGTCTTTCACCAAGGTTTTCCACCTGGGTGAATCACGGGATTTAGGTTCAGACTGATGATCAGTGCGGTCAGCTAATTAAGAAAAATGAGATAATTTATAATGAATAGGATTTATAATAAAACAAAGTACTAGGCTAGCTTAAAGCTCAAGGTGATATGTATTTTAATCATTCTGGGTAGGTGAGCGAATGGTGTGTTATGAATAATAAAAACTATGATTGAAAAACCACCTTGAACTTATGCCATCCTAGTACTTTTGGGGTACCTACATCATTTGTCATATGTATATCCCTCGGTCATTGGCCACAAACGAGTTATTTTCCAAAATAGTCGTCACCAACGGCTTCGTCACCACTGTGACGAAGCCACTTCGTCACATTGGTGACGAAGCCGTTGGTGGATTTAGGTTCAGGCTGATGATCAGTGCGGTCAGCTAATTAAGAAAAATGAGATAATTTATAATGAATAGGATTTATAATAAAACAAAGTACTAGGCTAGCTTAAAGCTCAAGGTGATATGTATTTTAATCATTCTGGGTAGGTGAGCGAATGGTGTGTTATGAATAATAAAAACTATGATTGAAAAACCACCTTGAACTTATGCCATCTTAGTACTTTTGGGGTACCTACATCATTTGTCATATGTATATCCCTCGGTCATTGGCCACAAACGAGTTATTTTCAAAAATAGTCGTCACCAACGGCTTCGTCACCACTGTGACGAAGCCACTTCGTCACAGTGGTGACGAAGTTCCAACTCATCCACTTTAATTATGTCATGGACTGTACATGTTCTAGTGTACATAACCCTGGCAAAATGTTGTGCATTTGAGAGATGAGACCATAAAAAATAATTAGTGTATCATGAGGAGCAATTTGTTTAATAGTAGCAAAATTTGTGTGAATTGTAGTTTTAAAGTTATTTGAGAAAAACACATTTTGCTGGAGTAATGTTTGAAACGTTATCCTGGCAAAATCGATTTTCAAAAATTCGTTCAGCCCGGAACCAAATACATGATTAGATAGCTTTTGTTGCGTAGTAAATGTTTGTAACTAGCAAAATTTGTGTGTGGTATGCTTCTTGAGTTATTTAAGATTTTGCTGCGGTAACGTTTTGGAATTTCCCAGATCTCGAAAACGGCTCAACGCAGGAGATTGAAAAAAATACCAATAAGAGACCTTAATTTGTTTAAATTAGTTTAAACATTAGTTTTTGATTTGGTTGTCGTAAACCAATGGAATTAAATGGTTTCAAAAATCAGATTAAAACGGATTTGCAAGTAAACCAAAATACTTATAACCAAATAAACAGCTGTAAAAAATACCCATGGTAGACACTTATCACGTCAAGTAAAATGGATTATGTAACTTTATATACGATATGAAGATAAAAACAAAATTGATTAATTTTAGACTGGTCGTACTTTAGCGATGAAATACGCAGTTCCCAAAACATTAAGAAACGTGGCATACTTTAAACAAGTTAAAATGATTCATGAAAATTAATTCCTGTTAATTTCAGATTTCAATTACGGCTGTAATGAAAGTTATATCAAAATCAAGAAAATGTCAGCAATTCTCTAATAAGCCGACCAAATCGAAAAGGTCACGAAAAAGCGGCCGCAATATACATAATCGTAACCATCTTAAATGAATGGGATAATATGGATGTTTTGTTAGTACAGTTGCGTACGTACGTTGTTGTTACTGTTGCGTAGGTTGCTGGTCATGGTGTTCATTATTTTTATTTAAAAATCAGTCTCATACAAATTATTGTATATCTTTGCCTTAACATTAACATATTGAGGAAAAAATCTCAGATAAGTTATACGTACGTACTTAATTTTAATATTTGGCATAAATGTTTTTCTGTTTGTAAAGTACCAATGCTTAAACTTAAAATACAATGTTGATTCATAGTTTGTACAATTTTCCTTAAGACGGAGATAGGCACCTACTAAACACGTAGGTGGTAGGTGGACTCCATTTCCCCTCGACTCACAGTATGGCATTTAAACATGAGCTTTGTAACGTGTAACTTAGTGGTTATTTCAACATTACATGTGTACAAAATCACACTATAATTTATTTACTGAGATTATTACTTACCTTTTTAAAGTTACTTTGACTTTAAATAATTACTTATGATCCATTAAATTGTTAAACTACCGTTAATTAACATGATTTTAATTTATAAAATAGAAAACTAGTAGAAAATGTGTAATATGGTACCTGCACTTCGAACATTAAAAAATCGGTTACACGTAAAACGTTTTTCTGCTTTACTGTACAAAACATCGGACACTAAGTTGCTAATTTGCGAAGACTACTCGTAAGTATGGTGCGGCCGCTTTTACGTGACCTTTTTAATTTGGTCGGCTTATTAGAGAATTTCTGACATATTCTTGATTTTGATATAACTTTCATTACAGCCGTAATTGAAAGCTGAAATTAACAGTGTTAATGTTTTGGGAACTGCGTATTTCATCGCTAAAGTACGACCAGTCTAAAATTAATCAATTTTATTTTTATCTTCATATCGTATATAGTTACACAATCTATTTTACTTGACGTGATAAGTGTTTACCATGGGTATTTTTTACAGCTGTTTATTTGGTTATAAGTGTTTTGGTTTACTTGCAAATCCGTTTTAATCTGATTTTTGAAACCATTTAATTCCATTGGTTTACGACAACCAAATCAAAAACTAATGTTTAAACTAATTTAAACAAATTAAGGTCTGTTAATGGTATTTTTTTCAATCTTCTGCGTTGAGCCGTTTTCGAGATCTGGGAAATTCTAAAACGTTACCGCAGCAAAATCTTAAATAACTCAAGAACCATACCTAGTGTTGGGCAATGATAATAATCCGGCTAATAATCACTTGGCTAATAATCGATTAAAAGCAGTTAGTAGCCATTAATAGCAATTATGGATGATAACCCCGCTATTAATGTTATGTTAGTGATTGAAAATTTCCGTTCATAGTTTTCAGGCTTAGGACTGTCAGATTAGACTTCATTTTCATCATCTTTCTTTGTAGTAAATAAATGTGCAATTTAAAACTTTTCAATCAGCTATTTACATTGATTTTTGAAAATTAGATTTTTTTTTTGTACTTAGTTTTTTTTTTAATTCTTTTTCATCATCATCATTTCAGCCGAAAGACGACCCAAGTGTCGCCACATTGACCGGTCCCGTGCGACTCGCATCCAGCGGATTCCCGCAACCTTCACCAGGTCATCGGTCCACCTAGTGGGAGGCCTTCCAATGCAACGTCTTCCGGTTCGCGGTCGCCACTCCAGAACTTTTCGGCCCCATCGGCCATCCGTTCTGCGAGCAATGTGCCCTGCCCACTGCCACTTAAGTTGGGCAATTCTTCGGGCTACGTCGGTAACCTTGGTTCTCTTGCGGATGTCTTTCATCTCTGATTCGATCAAGCAAGGAAACTCTGAGCATAGCCCTCGCCATTGCCCTTTGCGTGACTTTAAGCCATCTGATGAGGCCCATTGTGAGCGACCACGTTTCGGTCCCGTATGTAATCACTAGCAACACACACTGGTCATAGACTTTCGTCTTGAGACACTCCGGTAAGTTGGACGAGAAGATACCGCGCAACTTCCCGAACGCTGCCCAGCCGAGTCGGATTCGACGATTGACCTCTTTCTCGAAGTTAGACCTACCTAGCTGGACCGTTTGTCCCAGGTACACATAATCGTCTACAACTTCGAGTGTAGAGTCTCCGATCTTGATAGGAGTAGGTGTGACATGGGCATTCAACATGACCTGGGTTTTGTCTAGAGTTGCCGCGAATAGTGTTTATAGCGAATAATCGAATACCGATTAATCGCCATTCACTTTGGCGAATAGTCGAATAACTCGACATTACTATTCGACATAAAAAAATCTCTCTGTTTATTCAGAAAGACTATTTTCCGAGGCAGGTTTAATTTACGAGGAAAAACGAAACCGACTTGCTCCAGAACGTGCAGAAAAAATTGTTTTTTTGCACCACAATCTGCCTCTGTTGGATTTTAAATATTAATTAAAAAGCCTTACTAATTTAATTTCATGAATATGATAGGCACAAGCACATAGTACAGATAATAATTGATATTGTGTATTGTTTTATTAAGGAAAATAATTAAAAAAATGATTATTTTTAACTCATTAGTTCTTTTGTTCGTTAAAAGTTTATTTTCGACGACTATTCGCCGAATGCCGAATAATACTAGCTATTATTCGGTACGGACGAATATAAAAAAAATGACGAGTAATGCCGAATACCGAATAATAGCGAGTATTCGCGGCAACTCTAGTTTTGTCCATGTTCATTTTAAGACCCACTCTTCCGGAGGCTCTACTGAGGTCCTCTATGGTCTCAGCCATGACCACTATATCCTCGGCAAACCGAAGGTGAGTGATGTACTCGCCATTGACGTTGATGCCTAGCCCTCTCCAGTCCTGAACCTTGAATACAACCTCCAGTGCAGCGGTAAACAGTTTTGGAGATATGACGTCTCCCTGTCTCAGACCTCGCTGCAGAAGGATAGGTTCTGAGGCTTGGTCCTGAAGTCGGACTGACATGGCGGCGTTTTTGTACAAGCACTTCAACACCTCGATGTACCGATAGTCGATTTGGCACTGTGTTGGAGAGACTGCAGTACAACCCAGGTCTCGATCGAATCGAAGGCTTTCTCGTAGTCCACAAACGCTAAACAGAGGGGCAGGTTATACTCTTCGGTTGTCTGTATAGCTTGCCGCAGTGTATGTATGTGGTCCACGGCGTTAAAGCCTTTTCGGAAAGCGGCTTGTTCGGGAGGCTGGTCTAACCATTATAATGATTATACACACAAACCAGGAACACACGGAAAAGGCCTTCTTCACCGAATCATATCAGACGACGTACTGATTCCGGATTCGGTTGGCGTCGCTGCGCGCTGTAGTGCAGTTCATGCATCTCTTTCTGGCACGAATAAATATTAGCGCCAGAAAGCACGAGAAACGGGGGTGCGTGGATGCATGTTACCTACTAACCGCTCGGGTATTTTCCATTGTTTATAATTTACCTACGTCGTATTCACAGAAAAGAGCTAATAAGTAACTTACAATTTTTATTATGTAAGTTACTTATTATTAGCTCTTTTCTGTTGTACCTTACATTTTTACGTATCGGTTAAGATTTATTTGTAGGTATACATACACCTACATATTTAGCTAGCTTTGATAAGTCAAGTAATTAATTAGGTAGATGGTTAAATTACAAAGCGATGTGTCAATAGTAATTATGGTTTTTATAGTATTGGATCTCTAAATTAACAAAAATGAATTTCCCGAAAGTAGTGTATTTATTTTATTATCAACACTTCTTCACATACAAAAAGTGAAAATATAGTTCGGAAAAGGCTAGGCAGATGATGATGAATTTCCCGAAAGTAGTGTATTTATTTTATTATCAACACTTCTTCACATACAAAAAGTGAAAATATAGTTGGGAAAAGGCTAGGCAGATGATAATGAATTTCCCGAAAGATGTGTATTTATTTTATTATCAACACTTTTTCACATACAAAAAGTGAAAATAAATAAAAAGAATAACAATACATTGAATCACACTGCGTACACGCACCCAATATATGTTAACACCCACAGATTTTACAATAAAACAAAAAAAGCATTTATTTTTTTAACAATACATTAATAGCAGGGTTATCATCCATTGCAAGGCTATTAATGGCTATTAATGGATTATAATCGATAATAACTCAAAGCATCCGGCTATTAACCCAACACTAACCATACCACACACAAATTTTGCTATTTACAAACATTTACTACGCAACAAAAGCTATCTAATCATGTATTTGGTTCCGGGCTGAACGAATTTTTGAAAATCGATTTTGCCAGGATACCGTTTCAAACGTTACTCCAGCAAAATGTGTTTTTCTCAAATAACTTTAAAACTACAATTCACACAAATTTTGCTATTATTAAACAAATTGCTCCTCATGATACACTAATTATTTTTTATGGTCTCATCTCTCAAATGCACAACATTTTGCCAGGGTTATGCACACCATGTTCTATCCAGCTGAGAATCTGTCCAGTTGCGTGTCATTGACACTGACTTGGCCACCATCAGGGATTTTAGTTTTGATAACACAAAAAAATCGTCGCTAATTAGTCGAAATTTGTTGCCAAATATCAGAATTTGTCGGTCACTGGTTCAAAAGATATAAGAGTTTATAGGTGGCCGATCTGGAGTCTCCCAAGCTTGGCCATATTTATATCTCAAAAACTAGGGCACCTAGCGAAGATCTGTTTTCTCCCATATTTTGTCGTCATTTAGCCCCAATTTGTCGCCAAGTCACAGATTTAATCAGGTCAGTTTAGAAGATTGAGTTCAATTAGTAAGGTATAGTCCAAGAGATAGATCGAATGTACTCTCTTGGGATGAAGAACTTTACACCCCATTTTTCATATCTTAAACTGCTTTTGATAAGTACAGGGGGTCTAAAATGGCCGCTTTAGCAGAATCCCCGCAGAATCTTAGTATGAATCACGTGAAAATTTTAAATTTCTTAAAATGGACTTTAAAAGTATGAAGATAAAGTCCATTTTAAGAATTCTAAATTTTTAACGTGATTCATATTACAATTCTGATAAAGCGGCCATTTTAGACCCGCAGGTTTTATGCATGGCTGCTATTTTATTTTGGAAGTAAAATGAAATGGAAACTATACTGGTCAGGCTCTATTCAAAAATAACTTAACACCTCCGAAATTTCTAGAATAAATTTTCAAAATAAATTGACAGGCCTCATCAAAACCCATTGTATTTTGTTAAAGAAAATTATTATTTTGCCAAATAATAATTTTATTAATATACTATAAAATTAATGGTAGATGGGTAAATAAAACTTAGATTTTAATGACAATAAAACAAAACTTTATTGTTCTCGTACATTCATATAACCATCAAAAATTAAAAATAATTCATAGAAAAACATGCCATCACTGACACTTGACTGTCCAAATAGTATGCAGGGTTATCCTTTGCAGATAATTTTAGTTGATAATACTTTCTTTTTCTAGACAAAACATCCAGAAGCTTCTAGGATTTGCTCCATCTCGGGCTGCATCGAAACAAGGAGGAGCATTGTTTGGAGCACCTCCGGCCCAATTTAAGTAAAAGTAATGTTGTTTTAATATAATGTGGTGAATTTAAGTGTGAAAAATAAATGTTTAATATATTTACTAGATTCTTTTCTTTTAAATAAATAAATTTGGTAACAGCTTTCTCATTAGAATTTTCATTATCAAATCGGAATATTAAACTAACCAGAAACTTAGTATACGTTGAAATCAATTATTCGCTCATCCAAGAAAAATCTGTCGAAGCCAAATCTCGTCAAATCCACTGTTGTGTATTGACTGTCAATAATGAGTTCAGCAACTGACCTTCCAATGCCTGGTGCATGTTGACACCCTGTTGACAAAAAAAAATCTTATTATAGTAAGCATTATTATCATCATAATTACCTATTTAAATAGCTTGATTTATATCAATTTGGGCATACATGCAGATTTAAATGTATCTAGTTCAGTGCATTGAGACTTGCACTGAACATTTGGCCAGGACCTCGCAAGAGTGCATTGAAAAACTTCTATATCTTCATTCTCTTGCCCTTACCCCAAATTCATTTCGGGTCGGCGATTACACGTCATCTCATCACATAGGTACACTTCTTTTCTTGCCGTAGCATTCTTATCACAGTACATACAAACTTCTCTTAGATCACTTGAAAATTGTTTGCATATTACAGGCGGGGCGCATCACAATGCGCAACGACCGTAAGACTTGAATAAAAGTTGGGCACAAGTTGACAGTACATAACAGAAGACAAGTTCAACTTGTTTGATTGGATATGCCTTAAGTTCAGTATGTGTGGACAGCTTGACTTATATAAATATACTAGCTGATGATGAACCCGACCTTCGGCGAGTGAAATTATTATTTTAAAAATGATGATGTTATTTTTACGAACTTTAGTCGGTTCGATTCCTAAGTGTGGCAAGCGAATGTTTATTTTTAAAAATAAAGGAATGTTCCTTTTGAGTAGAATTTGCTTTCTCCATTAGAGTACTATCCCTTCAGTTATAGGCCTATTACGTATCTTTCTGATACCAGTGACCATCAAGTCTTTCTCGAAAGCCACTTCAAACTCAGTTGTCATCAATTTGTTGTCCACTATGCTTACATAATTGAATTAATATAAGTATCGATACGAAAGCGTCTGTCAAAAAAATGAGTTACGGTGACTATCAGCCACGATGACAACCAATGACGTCATATTTGCGATTGGTCATATATATAATACGAAACTAACCTTTTGACAGTTAATTGATGGACACTGAGCCCAGTTACTATCATTTCGAGCTGTCAACAGAGATACGTAATAGCCCTACAGGTGGCATTGTAAAATTCCACCCTTTTTAAAGTAACTTTAGATGAATGAATTAGGAATACAAACCTAGTTTACCAAATCCAGCTGCAAGATATAAGTTATTGTGGTATGGATGGGGTCCTAGTACACCTGTGTTGTCAAATACATTGCAATCATATTTTTCAGTAGCCAACCTTTCTATCTGAAATGAAAAAAAAAAACAATATATAGGTAGGACTTTCAGAATTTGTGTAATTTTTTTTGAGGTTCTAATTTTAGGGTTTATAAAATATTTTTGAGCTGTTTTGATGAGTGCATAATCATAGCAGCAGACACATTTGCTAAGCTCATTTCTCTGGTCTATGGCAACATTTCTTAGTGAAGGAGGCAGATACCGGTCGACTGGTAACGAGAGTTGAATGAAGGCGATTGTGTGATATGATTTTGTTGTACTTGCACTCTTTATACACAGTACACTGCTCTTCCGCAATAGTATTACATTATCTATTTTGTTTAAAAATTAAAGGACATTTTACTCCTTTTTTAAGTTTGTTAAAAATATACTCACCTTTGAAGGATCACAGCTTGAAACACGATTAAGTAATGATGGCTCAATAACTTTTTTTAAATAGTCAGTCTTTGAAATATTTTTTGTGTCATCATCTATAAGTGGTAAATTCCCGCATAGCATATCACTTTGTAAACCATTTCTCATTAGCCATAGTCCAGTAGTATCCATAACAAGTGGAGTGTTTAGTCCTAATTGTGTTGCTAAGTCTTTTATTAAATATATATCAGATTCCCTGACAACAGACAAAAAAATATCAGTAATACAGTTTATCAATGCCTTCTTCTAAGGCATGCGTTTCGATTTAAAAAAAAAAACTACATCAAGATTTTGTAAAAATTGATTCCCAAAACCATAAATTTGTCAAAGTTATGGTTAAAAAGTTATAAGGTTTTGAACGTGGCCGCGCCATCGAAACGCGGAGAACCAAAAATATAGAAAAAAAAAATCCTATGTTTATATTATAGGAGCTGTAAGACTTAAAACCCCATGGCCGCGCCATTGAAACGATGAAAAATACGTTATCGCCGATATCTCGTTGAAAAAGCATCGCGGTCTGAAGTTTGTTGTAAAACACAGATTTGAATTTGTTAAAATTTGTAAAAATACACAAAAAAATCCTAGGTTTATATTTTAGGAGCTGTAAGACTTAAAACCCCATGGCCGCGCCATTGAAACGATGAAAAACACGTTATCGCCGATATCTCGCTGAAAAAGCATCGCAGAGGTCTAAAGTTTTTTTTTGTAAAACCTAGATTTGAATTTGTCAAAACTTGTAAAATACACAAAAAAATTCTAGGTTTATATTTTAGGAGCTATAATACGGTATTGCTTAGAAATAAGTCGGTGATTATTTATCGAAGAAAGTAAGTATTAGCTTGATTTTTTTTATAAACAAAACCTAATTAAGTAGAACTAACAATAGTAGGCAATTTTTTTTTTCATAATTGTGCGGTGTAGGTGTGGCTGACTCTGGCAGAGCCATTATCAGGGATTTTAATTTTGATAACACAAAAATTTAGTCGCTAATTAGTCGAAATTAGTCGCCAAATATCAGATTTCGTCGGTCACTGGTTCAAAAGATATAAGGGCTTATTGGTGGCCCTGCTGGAGAGAGCCTACCCCAGCAGAGCCACATTAATAACTCAAAAACTAGGGCACCTAGCGAAGATCTGTTTTCTCCCATATTTACTCGCTAATTAGTCGAAATTAGTCGCCAAATATCAGAATTGGTCGGTCACTGGTTCAAAAGATATAAGGGTTTATAGGTGGCCCTGCTGGAGAGAGCTTACCCCAGCAGGGCCACATTTATATCTCAAAAACTAGGGCACCTAGCGAAGATCTGTTTTCTCCCATATTTACTCGCTAATTAGTCGAAATTAGTCGCCAAGTTACAGATTTAATCGGGTCCTAGTTCAGAAGATATAATGAGTTCAATTATTAAGGTATAGTCCAAGAGCTAGATCGAAGAGTTCACGATAAATTGCCAAGAAAAAATATTTCTATTCATATGTGTAATATACTTCTAGTTTTATCGGTCTAAAGTCCTTAGAAATGACCGAGAGAGATAAATTCTCTATTAAATACATGTTAAATGTTTTTAATTATTAAGTTAGAGTGGCTTAAAATTCTTTGAAACCATTAAACCTTGCTCTTGGTCTATTTAGTGTCAATATGTACAGTCGCATGCAACTGTTTTACTAATTTACAATGTTGAGCTCTAATTTACGTTAGAATAATAAATACGATAAAATTATCGTACCTATCTTTAGTAAAATGTAATACTTAAACGTTGAAAACGCATTGTAAGTATGTAGGTAAGTATCAACGCATTGCTTGAAATACATTACAAAAAAATACATACTTAAATCAAAGATGTAAATAATAACTATACCTAATATGAGCATCAATTTACCTATTTTTTAATACTTTGAGCGGCGCGAACACCGCCAACGCGCCGGTGCTCGTTCTGGGGGTCTAAAATGGCCGCTTTAGCTGAATCGTAATATGCATCATGTTAAAAATTTAAAATTCTTAAAATATACTTTATAGTCGTAGTCATAAAGTCCATTTTAAGAATTTTAATTTTTTAACGTGATTCATGCTAAGATTCTGCGTGGATTCTGCTATAGCGGCCATTTTGGACCCGCTGTTCCCCGTTTTTGTATTTGCGGAATAGGTACCTAAAGATAACAACATTCGAGTTCCTAACTATTCTTTAAGTTCCACTTTAAACTGGCCGACTTTAACTTAGGTACGTCACGGGCAACTCGTTCTAAGTAGCTCGTCTGTACACGCGCATCTATCTCTTTCTTACTTACCGTGTAAATGTAACGGAGCGCAGCGATCTATCTGCCAGCGACTAAATGCAAACATTTTGTTTGATACCTAAATAATTACATATTTATATTTATTGTAGATCTTGTTTTTAGGTAATGGATACTGCTTTCCTTTGGTGGGTTGAAGTTATAGAATTCCTTCAGACGTCGTATAGATACACCTGTCTAAAAACTACTTTAAGTATTTTGTACTTGGTTGTACCACTGTATGGGGAAATTGAATTCTTTAATATCTTTTTAATGACACACCGACCGAATCTGTAACTTGGCGACTAATTTCGACTAATTAGCGAGTAAATATGGGAGAAAACAGACCTTCGCTAGGTGCCCTAGTTTTTGAGATATAAATGTGGCCCTGCTGGGGTAAGCTCTCTCCAGCAGGGCCACCTATAAGCCCTTATATCTTTTGAACCAGTGACCGACCAAATCTGATATTTGGCGACTAATTTCGACTAATTAGCGACTAAATTTTTGTGTTATCAAAATTAAAATCCCTGATGGTGGCTCTGCCAGAGTCAGCCACACACGGTGTAGCACATTTAACTGCTGGTGTGGTGAGGAGTAAAACCACTGATGAGCTTCTTGCTTATTTATTGGGAGGAGTGTTTCCTTATTGCTATCTTACCGACTACTGTGTCGGTCGAACAAAATGGCCGTTTTTATACAGAATTTTCTAAGTAATTGACCAATCACAAATTGTTCATAATAATCCAAAAAACGCGGGAAAAACTAAAAACCAATGAAAACAACAAAAAAGCGGGAAAACATTGTGCAAGTTACCTTAAGTACTACGAAACTTGTCTGTAACGAGAACCGCGTGACAATATTCGCATTTTTTACTACCTTTTTCTATGTAAACCTATATAAAACTATATGTTATCAAGATCTATATACCAAACACTATCATACAAAAATATAAAATCAACAAAACATATAACATAATAAACTTATATACTCCTAACGCTGTCTACTATGTACACGAACAAACAACAACAACAACAACCCATAACATCCACTGCTGGACATAAGCCTCTCCCATGATGGGAGGAATTTGCCGTAATCTCCACGCTTGGCAGGCGGATTGGAGATCGCAGTGATGAAAGACTAACAGAAAACGCTGCTGCCCATTCTCTGGTCTACGAAGGCGCAAGGTGTTCTGCCTCAGACATTAGTCGCCTTATACTACACCCGTGAGTGTAATGGGTTGGTTCTATTCTACTCTGCCGGATACCACACGGCTAACGCCACACGAACAAAAATGCAAGAAAACTATTAAAATATAAACTTAAGAGTCCTATTACATATTTTTGGTAAATTCATGATTTTTGACGCAGTAATTCTCAGCAGTAGTAAGATATTTTAATTATTTGCTTAAGAATAACGATAGTGCCATTCTCTTTCTTGTAAGTTGGAGTTACACATTTTCATTTTTCTTTTCGTGTAATTTACTATAAATATTTTACGAACTCAGTTTGCAAGAAAAACCGTCGACGATGGAACTTTAACGCTCAAATTCACATAGTTACATTCAATTCTTATAAAAGCTAAAATTACTTAAAGATAAGTTGAATGTTTTACTTGTTTATTGGAGTTTTAGAATTTCTTTAAATTCCTTGAGTTTTCACGGAAAACATCGTAAAGAAATAGTAATTTAAGCCATAAATGTCTTAATTCAGCATCCATTATATTCCAAATAAACTCAATTTTATCAAACAAATTAATATGATATAAAACTTCGATCTACAATGAATAAGTTTCATTAGTTTTCGTTTGTCAATATAATAAGACAAAAATACAATAAATAAAATTAAAGTACCTACTATAATTCTCAATTCAGCTCGCTCCTCAGTCTCATGTCAGTCTCGTCTTTAATATTCGTCAATATCAATCGACAATCGTCCAAATATCGCTATTATTATCGACTCGTGTACGCCGACCGAAATAATTTGATCCAGGAAGTAAACATCAAAAATTTGCCTAAAAAATGTAATAGGACTCTTAAGCTATTTGAAAACGTTTATAATATAATAAACTATTAGTGCCTATTTATTATCCTATAGGTGCCTATGTACTATCGGGGTCTTTTCCGCCTGACCATTTTAATTTTTTTTCGCTTAAAACATGCGAAGGCGCGAAGCCACACCCCCTTAAAGTTTGGGCCTATTAGGAAAGCCTTAACTTTGGCGCGCAAAATAACAATAACTCTCGTTTGGCGAGCGTCGTCAGTGCGCTCGTCCGATTCGGTATCTTTTCATTCATTATTTCTATACAAAGTCAACGGGGCGGGGCTAGAGAGCGTTTCTATGTTGCGAGTGCAAAAAAAATAAGCTTAGTGGTGGTCAGGCGGGAGTGTCCTCGATAGTACCCTATACACCTATATACCACCTATATCTGTAACTATACACTGTCATCATTTTCCTGCACACAAACACTTAAACTATCAGTTTATTTATCACTATAATATCACTTTATGTACTGTTTGTGCAATGTCTATGTATCACTATAACTTTACACTATATATTGCACTGTCCCGCACAATAATATAGAACCTGTAATGTTTTGAATGTTTCGATAGGGTGACCGTGACTTATTGTTAACAGAAAACTTTCCACCTATTTTATTAGAAATTATTTCTCGAGGATCCTAAATTAAATAAATAAAAATAGTCGTATGTTTATTTCTTATAAACATAATTATGTTTTTGTATCTTAATGTTTGACATCGTGTAACATCTACCAATCCGCACTGGGCCAGTGTGGTGGATTATAGTCCATTCCCTCTCAGAGGAGGCCTGTGTCCCAGCAGTGGGAACATTAATAGGCTGATGATGATGATCTTATCGTTTCATTTTAGTTTATTTTTTTAATTATAAAAAAATACATAAATCACAGATTATTCAGTTAGGTGCTTTTTCAGCTATCAAGCAATGGACCCCTCCATTACTTGATAGCTGAAAAAGCACCTAAATTAAAAAAAGTAATTGTTTTGAATTTGTCTAAAGGATTTGAAATATATGTACTAGGCCAGAAATAAGTGTCATTGCATAGTATTTCCAGAATGATTTGTTATGACGATGGTAAAACCGAAATGCACGCAAGTTCTGAACAACCTATGACAATACATAATCTAACATAATTATGACCTAATTATGTTAGACCAAAAAAATAAAAATATAGACCTAATGTAGATGATTAAGATATTTAAAAAAAAAGAGTAATTTTAAACAAACCATACTTTACAGTCGTATTAAAAAATATAATATAACTGGTCTGACAACCAGTCTTACCAAGGGATATCGTATTACCCAGTACTAACTGGGTTGTGGAGGTCAGATAGGCAGTCGCTCCACGTAATGACTGATATTACTATAAATACTGGTATTCTGCTGCATCCGGTTAGACTGGAAGCCGACCCCAATAAACTTGGGAAAAGGCTAGGCAGATGATGATGAAGTAAATAATCTGTGATTTGTGATTCTGTCAGAAATGTGTGTAAGTTAGGAATCTGTGATTTCTTAAGAAATAATTTCTCATGCAATAGGTGTAGGGCTTGCAATCCGGATATCCGTATTAGCCGGATATCCGCCGATTTTCAAATCCGGATTTTACTTGCATCATTATCCGGATTTTTCGGATAATACGGATAGTTGTATTTCTATTTTAAATCTATACTTACTAATATTATAAAGAGGTAACATTTGTTTGTAAGTTTGTATGTAGGGGGTAATCTCCGGAAGTAATGAACCAATTTTAAAAATTGTTTCACTGGTAGAAAGCTACATTATTCGTGAGTGCTATAGGCAATAGGTGAATAGGTGGCAAGTTTTCTGTAAGCAATGCGTCATGGTCACCCTATCGAAACATTCAGAACGTTTCGAAGGTTTTATGCAATACTGTAATACAGCTCCTGCAGGCCTATTACGTATCTCTGTTGACAGCTCGAAATGATAGTAACTGGGCTCAGTGTCCATCAAATAACTGTCAAAAGGTTAGTTTCGTATTATGTATGACCAGTCGCGATCAAATATGACGTCATCGGTGCCCATCGCGGCTGATAGTCACCGTAACTCATTTTGACAGACGCTTTCGCATCGATTTTTCTAATATTGCGATTATGTAAGCATGGTGGACATCAAATTGATGACAACTGAGTTTGAAGTGGCTTTCGTGAAAGACGTTACACCGTACCCGGGCTGTTAGTCAACGTAAAGTGATATCCACCCTGTGTAATACGTAATACCAATATTTTGACATTCTCGGTTGTCATCAAAGTTCGGTGTACAACTGAAGCTTGATAGTCACTGGAGATCAAAAAGATACGTAATAGCCCTACTGAAATATAAACTAGGATTTTTTTGTGTATTTTTACAAGTTTTGACAAATTCAAATCTAGGTTTTACAAAAAACTTCAGACCTCTGCGATGCTTCTTCAGCGAGATATCGGCGATAACGTATTTTTTACCGTTTCAATGGCGCGGCCATGGGGTTTTAATCTTACAGCTCCTAAAATATAAACCTAGGATTTTTTTCTATATTTTTACAATTTAATTACAAATTCAATGTGTTATTTACCTTAATTTCAGGTCTCTGCAACGCTTAGTTTTAAAGATCTCCGTGGCCGCGCGGTTCTCCGCTGTAGCAGAGTATGCCTTTGCGGTGAAGCGTTTGCAGAAACGCTGAGAGGCTTTTTACAGGAATAAAAGTAAATATAATATCTGAAGAAAATGTATTTAGATGACAAGTTGAACAGTGACAGACAAAACTCAAACGTCATACACAAAAAACGAAAACATTGACAAGTTGTCTCTTCAGCTGTAAAGAGGCTTTAATACTTTCCCTCAGCTGATAGTAGACCATTTGGTTTATCCGTCAAACCCAATTTCTGAACTAGGTCCTCTAGTCTGGGTCTGGGTAGGGCCTTAGTAAGGAAGTCTGCTAGCTGGGTAGCAGAGCTCGTCCTCTCGACTACAATGTCGTTTTGAAGCACAAGTTCCCTTACGAAGAAGTGCCTCACACGAATGTGTTTGGTCCTACGGTGAAATTCTGGATTATGTGCCAATTTCACTGCGGCTTCGTTGTCCACGAACAAAACTGGTATTTCTTGTTGGCCATTCAAGTCTTTGAACAGTCTCTTTAGCCAAATTAGCTCTCTTGCCGCTTCGCTTGCTGCCACAAGTTCAGCTTCTGTAGTGCTAATGGCAACTGAAGCTTGTCGTTGGCTCATCCAGGAGATTGCTCCTCTTGAAAATAAACACAATACTCCAGTGGTAGAGCGACCTGTTTTCAAGCATCCAGCATGATCAGCATCACTATAGGCTTTTATTTGGTTAGGAGAATTTGCATCATGAACATACATTATTCCTCTTGATAATGTGCCTTTCAAATATCTCATTATGTGCTTAACCATACGCCAGTCGCTAGAAGTTGGCTTTTCTAAGCTCCTCGAAGCCAATCCTACAGCATAAGCCAGATCAGGGCGAGTGCCCACCATCAAGTAAGCGAGCGAGCCTACTGCTTCTCTATAGGGGAATGATTGTGATTCTTTGTCAGCTTTCCCTTTTTCAATAGTTCCTTCTTTCTGTAAAGGAGTTGATACTGGGTTACAGTCTTTCATATTGAATCTCTCCAAGACCTTATTTGCACAAGCTTCTTGCTTAATGAAAATCGAGCCGTCCTTCATTTGCTCTATCTCTAACCCCAGATAGTATCGTCGTGTCGTCAAAATCTTTTCTAGGTCATTGATGAAACTCTTTGCAAGGTTCTCATCACTCGCTGCAACTAAGCCATCGTCCACGTATAGTGCTATTAAGATTTTCTTATCTCCTAAGATTTTGGTATATAGGCATGGATCAGCGTCGCTTGTCTTGAAGCCTAAGGATTCGAGTATTTCTGTAAAACAGTAGTTCCAGCACCGTGGTGCCTGCTTCAAACCATAGAGGCTTTTCTTTAGACGACATACTCTGGATGTTCCATCTTCAAAGCCTTCTGGCTGTTTCATATAAATCTCTTCCGTTAAATTTCCATTGAGGAAAGCTGTTGCAACATCGAACTGAATAAGATGAAGTCTCTCTCTTGCTGCAATGCTGAGCAAAGATCTTATAGTTGCTAACCTCGCTACTGGGCTGAACGTTTCGTTATAGTCAAAACCTTTCTTCTGCTTAAACCCTTTTACGACTAGACGGGCTTTATACTTTTCTATTGTGCCGTCAGGATTGGTTTTTACTCTATAAATCCATTTACATGGCAGAGCTTTTCGATTGCTCGGTAGATTCTGCAAATCCCAAACTTGTAATCTTTTCAAAGAATCGATTTCACTGCTCATCGCTTCTAACCATCTATCTCTACGTGTTCCACTCGATATTGCTTCCTTATACGTCGAAGGTTCTTTTTCAGTATCGACTAGGAATAAACTATAGTCATCCAATTTACGTGGAAGTTGAAGACTACTTCTGTCCCGGAGATTATATCTTGGAACGTCTGATAGCGAAACGTCTCCCTCTAAATTCTCTTCTATCTCAACATAGGCAGGAGCGGCATCTTCAAATTGTTCTTCATTTTCACTATCTGAAAATCTGGTTTCGTCTTCTATAAACTCTATTTCTCTTTCTCCCTCTAATTGGACTGACTGTCTTTGATGTCCTGTTTTATTTGCCTCTATTGATTTCTCAATAGGCGTTCTTATATGTCTATCTTCTTCTAATTCTCCCTCTAATAGAATAGATCTCTGTTCAGATTGGGCTTCCTGATTCAAGGGATTGTCGATTTGCGAATGCTGTTGAATTGTATTTTCAGGAACTGTATCGTATGACACGGTCCACTCTTTCTCAATCGGTTTTGGATCAGATTTAGCAACAATTCCTGAAGCTTTAGCTTCAATCCCTCGAATAGGTGTCTCTTCGAAGATAACATCTCTGGATCGGATCAGATTGTCAACTTTATACTGCGTTTCATACCAGATACGATAACCGTCATCATTGTCGTATCCTATGAGGATGCCTTTTGTTGCTTTCTTATCCAATTTTTTTCTTTTATTTTTCGGAACATGGGCATAACACGTACTTCCAATGATTCTAAGATGCTTTATATTAGGCTTCTTCCCAAACCATAACTCATGAGGTGACTTGTCTTTCTCTCTAGTAGCACCTGTTCGGTTTAAAATATAAGCAGCTGTCATAATAAGTTCCGCCCACAATGCTTTTGGCAGTTCTCTCTGAGCATTCATCAATGTTCTTACGGTTTCTACTAATGTCCTGTTTTGGCGCTCGCTACAGCCATTCTGCTCTGGCGTGTACGGCATAACAAGACGTTGCTTAATTCCTTTTTTGTTCAAAATATCTCTGACTTCCTTGTTGTCAAACTCAGTTCCGTTATCACTCAGCAATGTTTTGATTACATGTCCTGTGACCGTCGCTTCTTGTAGCATTATGGTCAATTTGTCTTTGACTTCGCTTTTGTTTCTCATGCAATAAACCATGCAGTATCCGGAAAAATCATCTTTAAACAGTACATAATAACGGTATTTTGAAAAACTCATTGGGAAAGGACCGCAAACATCTGAATGAATAATTTCTCCTGGCTGTGTAGATCTTTCTCGTATGCCAAATTTCAGTCTATGCATCTTTCCGTAGATACATGCTTCACACGATTCTTTAGTTATAGGAAGTGTCAATCCTAACTCTCTTTGAATGACTTCCTTAACGTGCCTTTTGTTTTGATGCGCTAATCTTTCATGGTAGAGCTGCATCAAATCAGTTGTTGTAGTAGCAAGTACAGGTGCCAGTGGCAAGACGTTGCGAACTTTCAACTTAAACAGCCCTCCACCGTGGTTACGTTTGCCAACAACTGCTACTTCCCCATTCAAAATTACTTCGCAAGTTTCCGGGGTCGAAACGAACTTGCTATTCCTCTGTTTGTCATGCATAGCTAAAACAGAATACAGACTTCGCTGGATCTCTGGTACATACCAAACGTCCGTGAGTGCTATGTTCACAATATTCCCTTTGACTTCTGCTTCCAAATATATTGTTCCTTTGCCTCTTGCTTGAACAATGTTACCATTCGCTGTAGTAACACCTTGGATCTCGTCAAACTGTTGGAATGTTTGGAACAGGTCACTCCTGTTGGTCACGTGACTAGTCGCGCCATTGTCCACGTACCATGATTCTTTATCTTGCGCTACGAATGCCATGACATCCACACTCATAATAGCCATATTCGCACTTTGACTTGAAGAAGGCTTGTTATTACTGTCTTTAGGCGGGTAACCATCTTTCATCCACTTCTGGCAGGATCTTACTCGATGTCCCATCTCATGGCAGTAATTGCATCTAATATGCTTATCCTTATTCTTCTTTCCTTTACGAATGGTGCTATTCTTTGTCGTACTCGTCACTAATACCTCTTCACTCGATTCACCATTTTTCTTTTTCAGTATCGACTAGGAATAAACTATAGTCATCCAATTTACGTGGAAGTTGAAGACTACTTCTGTCCCGGAGATTATATCTTGGAACGTCTGATAGCGAAACGTCTCCCTCTAAATTCTCTTCTATCTCAACATAGGCAGGAGCGGCATCTTCAAATTGTTCTTCATTTTCACTATCTGAAAATCTGGTTTCGTCTTCTATAAACTCTATTTCTCTTTCTCCCTCTAATTGGACTGACTGTCTTTGATGTCCTGTTTTATTTGCCTCTATTGATTTCTCAATAGGCGTTCTTATATGTCTATCTTCTTCTAATTCTCCCTCTAATAGAATAGATCACTGTTCAACTTGTCATCTAAATACATTTTCTTCAGATATTATATTTACTTTTATTCCTATTAAAAGCCTCTCATCGTTTCTGCAAACGCTTCACCGCAAAGGCATACTCTGCTACATCCGCGTTTCGATGGCTCTGCCACGTTCAAACCCTTATATCTTTTTAACCATAACTATGACAAATTTATGGTTTTGGGAATCAACTTTTACAAAATCTTGGCAGTTTTCTTTTTAAAAAAAAACGCCGTGGCCGCGCGGTTGAAACGCACACCTTCTAAGAGCACCAATGAAATTGAACAGAGTTAAAGAGCTACCAGTCTACAATGATGACACTGACTACACATGAACCAGGTTTAAATAATCTCATTCAGTTTCATTGGTGATATTCACCCTTAGTGTAGGGTACCTATTAATGGCAAATACGAAAGTTATTAACAAAGACAATGTACAAGCTTGTAAGTTATGTGGGCTTTAGAACTCACCTTCTTTCTATTGGTAGTGGTATACCTAAAATCCCATCTCCTGTTCCAACTTTAGCCATACTTGCTATATGTCCAGAACAGTCACCAGCTGCTAAGACACAGATAGCAAATTTGAGGGTACATTCTTCTTGATCCATTGTTTTATAAACAATCCTGTTTATTCTTTCATATCCTCCAGGGGTAACACCCTCCATAAGCACATCTCTTTGTTTCTCTAATTCAAACCCTGTTACTTCAGCATTTACGTAAGTGGTTCCAAGTTCTTTGGATTTTTTTATTAATGCCCCTAATAAAGCCCATGAATTAAAGGTTCCTTCACCTTCCATCGCCATACATCCTATTAAACATAAATTACATTATTAACAAGTTGAGCATAGGGTTTTTTTTACAACCATAATAAAAATTAACAACTTGTATAGTTCCGTTCAAACTTAATGGCGGGTCAGAAGTTAGCTGTAAGTGACGGTCTGCTCATTATACAAACAAAACAATGAGTCAACTGCGCCCTGTTGATACCTAAAATTGTTGTCTTTTCTTCTATTTAGCTTTACATTAGATGTTCCGAATCGCCATAAAGTTTAAAGCATTATTCCTCCATTAGACTGTCACCCGCAGTTAACTTCCGAGCCGCCATTAAGTTTGAACCAAACTATATCAATTGCCATTAAGTAATTACTAGACAGGCAAAGATGGAAAGATTTACCAAGTTTGACATCCTCTGTGTTTAGCCATGGATATCTGCTCTTTATTTCAGCTGCCGTCAACAGATTATTTCTTACACCAAGTTCTTTTAACATAGTAACATTTTGCTCTAGTTTGTGAGCATACTGCTCACTTGCTAAAGTTAAAGAACTAGTAGGGGTGTATTGAATGTCAACATCATATCCTAAGTGCTCTTGGATATTTCTCAAAAAATCAACAGAGTATTGAGATAGATAAACATTTTCAGGCAGGGAGAAATGCTGGTTTAGTGTACCTAAAGAAACAATATTTTGAGATTCTTTGTACTGAAATTTGATAAAAAAAAATGCAATTAGCCACAAGTAAAATATTGTAATTATTTTATATCAAATAAACAATTGATTTAACACTGCTTACCGTAAAATCTTTCTCTAGGACCACAACTGATAGCCCCTCAGCAGTTCTCTTTTTTAACCAATACGCAACTGCTGATCCAATGAAACCGCCTCCTATAATAACTACATCAGCATGTTCTGGATACACCGTAGATTTATCTTTTGAACTAAGAAATGAAGGCATATCGTTAGCTAGAACATTTAATGTTTTTGTAAAGGGGTTATGACTCCTTGCATAGTGGCGAACGCCGTATATTATTTGGTTGCGGTAGACTACGCGGAACAGTTTAGAACTCATCATAATGATTTTTCAATTTAAAGCGCTAATACAACTTGCATAGTCGTGATTCAGAATTTTTTGAATTTGCCAGTATCGACAGTCAAGTGTTTCCAAGCTTGGTCGTTCTTTCCTCTTTCCTTCTGGCTGGTTCCTTCAATCACTTGATCACTTCCTTCCTGCTAGTTTGACGTTTGATCAGTAATGCCAACTCAAATACTTCAAAATATGCTAGATTGGTGTAAGAAATATACTAATCTTCTTTAAAAAATGTTAAGAAATTAAATCAGGGGAATAGAATATAATATAAATGTCTTGATCTTCATCAACATTAGCTGATGTGGAAGGCTGAGAGCTAGAGTCAGAACTCTCTTTGGTTCCGATACAGTGTAGTACATTGTCTGGGACAGTCTATGGATGACAGCACTTTCCTGCTCTTTTTAGGCTGAATCTGACGTACAAAATGGCATTCAGGGTTCTCATCTCACCGCCAAACGGTTTCGGAATCGAATATCGATATCAATTTTTATTTCAAGAAAGATTGTGATTTACATTGTTTTCGTGTTTTTTCTATTATGTTTAAAAAATATGCTAATAGCTAATATACTAAGCAAGAAGAAAATATGCCAAATTTAGCATTTATCATGCTAAATTGGCAACGCTGCGTTTGATACCTAGCCCTCGCTCACACAGAGTATAGGGAACGTGCACAACGACGGTGGTGCCAACTGGCGTCACCAATCCGAATCATGTACCAAATTAATACTTGACATTGACATGTAAAACAAGTAAACAGAATTAATTTTATTATTGAAAATGATTATTCTAGCTAATCATAATCCATTGTTGCATTTCTGGATGTACCAATACATCCACAAAAATGAAAATTAATCAAATAGCGTAAAATAATAAAATTCTATTACTTTCCAAAGAATAGTACTCTCATACCATGTTTAAGTGAAAAACGCAAAAAATGGATAAATGCAGTAAGAAACATATTTGAAAACAATTTGTTTTTGTTACACTCTGCATTGAAAAAGTTCAATGGCCTTCAAAATCAACCGTCCAAGCAAACATGCCAAGTACAATTTAAACTTCAGCGAACACACACATTAGACTGCATTGAAGTTCACATCGAATATTCCTCAACAGTTACACAAAGAGTCCACATGTACTCAGATTATAAACATGGTTATACAATAAAGTTTTTAGTTGGCGGCACTCCTTGTGGTTTCATAAGTTTTGTATCTAAATGCTACGGAGGGCGTTCTAGTGATTGCTAATAACAAAATATGGGTGTGGATTAAACTGCACTGAAGTTCACACCGAATATTCCTCAACAGTTAAACAAAGAGTCCACATGTGTTCGGATTATAAACATTGGTATACAAATAAGTTTTTACTTAGCCGCACTCCTTGTGGTTTCACAAGTTTTGTATCTAAATGCTACGGAGGGCGTTCCAGACTGCACTGAAGTTCACACCGAATATTCCCCAACAGTCTCCACATGAACTCAGATTATAAACATGGATATACAATAAAGTTTTTAGTTGGCTGCACTCCTTGAGGTTTCCTAAGTTTTGTATCTAAATGCTACGGAGGGCGTTATAGTGATTGCATAACAAATGATTGTGGATTGATTTGTTATAGCCTGGAGATACTGTTCTTGCTGATAAAGGATTCCCTTCCATTAAAACATGTGTTGAAAATAAGAAAGTTGTTTTAACCACCATTTTTTCATGAACCACAATTTTCATCAGAGAAAGTAAACGAAACATACAAAATTCATATTGGTCAACATTCATGTTACGCTGACGATCACTATTGATAGACCGAAACCCATGTTTTATACCTTAAAACATAATCAAAAATAATACTTTTGAAGAGATTTGCGTGACAGGTGACAGCATAAGTTTCCTTCACTGTCCGCATAGTGTCTCTTTTGTCGTTTAGTGCTGCCACCTATAGTTCCTGCACGTTCCCTATTATGAGGGATTTTCTTTTTAGCTCTTCCCTAGTCGCTGGATAGATGGCGCTAGGAGTAAGTATGATAATGCAAGGAACGGAACCTAAAAAAACTGATTTTAACAAAGCGCGAGAAATGTTGGTTATATTCGGAAGGTTAAGCAAATGAAAGTGTCAGTCAACGAGAGTATGTGACGTGGCACAATGTTTTTTTTTCAAGCGTTTTGGCTTTGGCATAGTAAGTTCAACGCCATCTATAGAGTTCTTGGAAACTAAGTTTTTTTTTAAAACCTCAAAAGGAAAACCTCTCATTGTAATGACATTTGACATGAATACTTTTTTTGTTAAGTATTTTACTTTTTTTTTATCATCATTGTGACTTTTAATGATTTTTGTGATTTTTATTTACATTCTTTTTGAATAGAACTTGTTATGAATTTTATATGATTATTGTGAATGTGGGGACCATATTGTGTGTAGTGTCTGTGAGTGAAAGAGAGGGAAGCATTGTGTCGTCTCTCGTCGCGTACAGACGGTCACTTCAAAGACTACAATATATATATGGAGATAGACGGTTGTCTCAACTGTATTTCCGTGATCATACATGCAGCGCCAACTATCCGTGGTGATGGCGAACTAAATCCATAATCTTTCAAAATAAATACAAAAAGTGATTCTTGACGGAGGTTTTGAACTTGAAACCCACTGTTCATAGGGCGGCTGCTGTCACCATTACGGGCTACTTTATCTGGTGATTATTAGTTTAAAATAGCTGTTCTGGTCACTTAGTTTTGTGCTTCGAAAGTGAACGGACGTGCGCGGGTCTGAGAGCCGATAATATAGAGGGAAATACCACATTTTGGCGACGAGGATTAACAGGACTACTGTGTGCAATTATTATTAAATTACAAAAAAAAAAAAAAAAAAAGACGGTGTACGGTGTTTTAAGATTGAAGTTATGATTGCTCAAAATAATTAAAATCACAGTAAAAAATTACGGTGAGGCCCCGTGAAGTACAATAATACAATTTCTTTATTTTCTCTATTCACAAAGGATCACATAGTTATAATAAACATAATTGTAAGAATAACTCTCACCTCGATTGAAATGTAGCTTACATACAATGCAATGGCTAATTCGAAAACTTGATAAATAATTTATTGCAAAAACAAAAAAAAAAAGGTGTAGTGTAATGGATGTGAAGTAAACTGTCCAGTGAAATGTGCAAGTGAGGTGAATAGTTAATGTGTGCAACTGAAATGAATGTGTGTGAGGAAAGGTATGATGATGACCACCTTGTTACTGTAAGTCACTTATTTGATCTCTTTAATGTACTAAGAATGCTGTGTACACATATTGATACATACATTAGAACTGTAATATGTGTACTCTTATCGGTAAATGTAATAGTATTATACCTACTGTTGGTGCACCTATTTTAAATTAATAAATATGAGACTACCCACTGACCAAAATAAATAATAAATAAAGTGATGGTGTGGGCGTGGATGTGTTGGGTGACACAGTCACAAACTATTAAATGTGTACGCGTTTTAGTAATTTACCCCGTATACTGATTTGTCGTGAAGGTTTATATGTTTAGAGAAACACATTCCAATAAGATGCACTAAGTAGATAAGTTTGTTTAAAGTATGAGTAAGTTACAGTACTAGAGTAGAAGTGATTATTTCTCTCAGTTGTTGATGGCTACCCACTTGTAAGTTCACCATATTTTAATTCGTTACGCATGTTGTTATAATATGCTAAATTATGACGCGCATCGTTGGCTTAAAAAGGGTTACCGAGTAAACAGAAAAATGAACGGTGATGAGTCCGTACAAAATGATTATCAAGGGTATGAGAAGTAACTGCTCTAAAGTCTTGTTTTTGCAACATTGAGACTTAAATCTTGCAATGATTATTTGGTAATGAAGAAATTGACAAACTTTTATTAATTTTAGTTGTACAAATAGTTGGCAAAGAAAACCTAAAATGCCGATGGGAGAAAGCAGTGTGGAAATGAGTAGTAGGACAAACTGCTTGTTTGCGTCGCTTTCCATCAATATTAGATTATTGTATCAAGTAATGATGGAGGAGCTCGTGGCTAAATAATAACAGCCGCACGGGTCGACCAAGGTTAAGCTATGCTTGCCGAGGTTGGTCCGTGGATGGGTGACCATCATTACATACCGAGTTTCCTCCGTGCCTCGGAAAGCACGTTAAGCCGTTGGTCCCGGCTGTCATTTCTGGATCTTTGACAGTCGTTATATGTAGTCAGAAGCCAAGGGGTTTGACATCCAGTCTTACCAATGGGTATAGTATTGCCCAGGTACTGGGTTGTGGAAGACAGATAGGCGGCCGCTTCATGTGAAGTGCTGGTGCTCGGCTGCATCCGGTTGGACTGGAAGCCGACCCAACATAGTTTGGGAAAAGACTAGGATTGTATCAAGTAATGATGTTCGTATAAAAGAGAACATGAGTCTCCTTCTGTATGGACTAAATAACAGATGATGCCTGTTAGTACATGATGTTACCAGATGATGCTGGTAGTCCGGAAACAGGTGACGCCTGTTAGGACTTCGTAATTTAATTTACTACAGGTGATACCTGTATGCACATGAGATAATAGATAATACCTGTTAGTACATGATGTTACCAGATGATGCTGGTAGTCCGGAAACAGGTGACGCCTGTTAGGACTTCGTAATTTAATTTACTACAGGTGATGCCTGTATACACATGATGATAACAGATAATACCTGTTAGTACATGATGTTACCAGATGATGCCTGGTAGTCCGAAAACAGATGACGCCTGTTAGGACTTCGTAATTAAATTTACAACAGGTGATGCCTGTATGCACATGAGATAACAGATAATACCTGTTAGTACATGATGTTACCAGATGATGCCTGGTAGTCCGAAAACAGATGACGCCTGTTAGGACTTCGTAATTAAATTTACAACAGGTGATGCCTGTATGCACATGAGATAACAGATAATACCTGTTAGTACATGATGTTACCAGATGATGCTGGTAGTCCGGAAACAGGTGACGCCTGTTAGGACTTCGTAATTTAATTTACTACAGGTGATGCCTGTATGCACATGATGATAACTGATAATACCTGTTAGTACATGATGTTACCAGATGATGCTGGTAGTCCGGAAACAGGTGACGCCTGTTAGGACTTCGTAATTTAATTTACTACAGGTGATGCCTGTATACACATGAGATAACAGATAATACCTGTTAGTACATGATGTTACCAGATGATGCCTGGTAGTCCGAAAACAGATGACGCCTGTTAGGACTTCGTAATTAAATTTACTACAGGTGATGCCTGTATGCACATGAGATAACAGATAATACCTGTTAGTACATGATGTTACCAGATGATGCCTGGTAGTCCGAAAACAGATGACGCCTGTTAGGACTTCGTAATTAAATTTACAACAGGTGATGCCTGTATGCACATGAGATAACAGATAATACCTGTTAGTACATGATGTTACCAGATGATGCTGGTAGTCCGGAAACAGGTGACGCCTGTTAGGACTTCGTAATTTAATTTACTACAGGTGATGCTTGTATGCACATGATGATAACAGATAATACCTGTTAGTACATGATGTTACCAGATGATGCCTGGTAGTCCGAAAACAGATGACGCCTGTTAGGACTTCGTAATTAAATTTACAACAGGTGATGCCTGTATGCACATGAGATAGCAGATAATACCTGTTAGTACATGATGTTACCAGATGATGCTGGTAGTCCGGGAACAGGTGACGCCTGTATGGACTTACTAATGTAATTTAGTACAGGTGATGCCTGTAAATACATACTGACGTAGGTATGTAAGAGTGTAAGTGGAAGAAAACTGAAGTAAAGAGAAGTAAAGTGAAATAAAGTAAAGCGAAGTGAAGTAAAGTGAAGTGAAGTAAAGCGAAGTAAAGGAAAGTGAAGTAAAGCGAAGTAAAGGAAAGTGAAGTAAAGGAAAGTGAAGTAAAGTGAAATAAAGTAAAGTGAAGTAAAGCGAAATGAAGCAAGGGAAGTGAAGTAAAGTGAAGAAAAGTAAAATAAAGTGAAGTAAGGTAAAGTAAAGTGAAGTAAAGTAAGTAAAGTGAAATAAAGTAAAGTGAAGTAAAACGAAGTAAAGGAAGTGAAGTAAAATTTATTTGCATAGATTGCAGGTACATAAAATAAGATGTTGGAATAAGATGGGTGAGTCTTGTACAATATACCTTATGTTAGACATGCAAACATTAATGGAATTGTTGAGTAACGAATATTGAAAATAAAATAAAATTATGGTTTACAGTTAAAAACAAAGTCAGACAATAGTTTGCATAGTACATTCAAAATACAAACGGGGTGATGCCCGTAATATGAAGTTTTGTGTACGGATAACGCCCGTTTATTGAATTAAGAAGACAATTCATACAAGATTGTTAGTTTAATTTGAACAATGGTATGAATAAATACTGTATGAAATAAATAATGAATTTGTCAGGTTGATAAAAGGATGATGCCCATTTGGTGACCAAAATTAGACATTCTATATTTGTTTCAATGTCCATAAATTTAAATATGATGTCAAGTTTTACTTTAGAAAAATTGAGTACGATGGTGAAGCAGGATCTATTGGAGCTAGATGGGAACGTTGGAAAAGAGGATATTGATATTGTTTAAGGTACAATAAGTTCTCAGCAATATAGAATTTGCATGATGTACACTGTACACATTGATATTTCATGAGAACGTAAACAATGACTTGTCAGTTTATAAAAAATAAAAACAGAATATTTAATTTTTATCTTCGGCTTTCCAAATACCCGCGTTATCACTTATATACTAGAATTTCGTTTAATAGATCCAAACGAGACGGTACGAAGACGGCCTTATCTTTGCCCGCCGGTAGAAAGAAAAGTAATGCGCGAACGAGTGAATGAATTATTATGATGCCAAAATAACAAGACATAGCAATTCACAGTATG
The DNA here is from genome assembly GCA_905147715.2 of Xestia xanthographa. Taxonomy (NCBI): domain Eukaryota; kingdom Metazoa; phylum Arthropoda; class Insecta; order Lepidoptera; family Noctuidae; genus Xestia; species Xestia xanthographa. Next base: position 17,651,700 of record LR990655.1, on the reverse strand, counting down.
CAAGTTATTTGTTGAAAAATCTGACTGTTGGAAACGTATGTGTATAAATTATCGTGAGTTAAACAAAACCGAATAGATACCCGTTACAGTTGATTTCGCATCAGATTTCGTGACTTAATTGAGCTAATTACACTAGTTACAGCGTTTTGTTCTCGAGATGAAGGCCATGTGTTTGTATAGAATATTTGATACTTGATTTGATTCAGAGAGGGAATGAGACATCCAGCTTTCGGAATATTACATTTGAATTTAAAAGTTTCAACGTGTCCATGCATTAACGGTGTTACAGGTTGCAAAGGTTAGGCTGGTTTTAGTTGTGATTTGTGTCGATGTGCTTTGGGTGGACCAACGGTAGTCGGATGACATGTTTTGTCCCAGATGCTGATCAAGGCCCTTCGAATTTTGTTGAAGGCGAACATCGTGCCCATTGTTTTCAGGGAAAAGGTTCGGGTGTGATTGTGGAAAGTGATTTGTTTATGTTCGAGAATAACATGCTAGCGCGCATCCGTTCGCCATCCTTCAATTCGGGTCGAATCGAGGCATCACTCATATGAGCTGGAGATGTTGGGCGTAGTAAATGGTGTAAAACAATTTTCGTTTATATTTACATAGAAGGAACTTTGTTGTGGTAAGCGACTACAACTCTTTTAAGTCTTCTCGTAACAAGATTGCGTTACATGTAAAGAAGCAAAGTGTCATTCATGCAAGGTACAGGCAGAGTTGCACCCTATTGCGTGTATTGTATTGTTGCAGTACCTTGGCACACGGTACACATCGATGCGACAAGTAAGCTTAGTGGAAAACGAGCTAACAAGAAGTATGTGTTCGTACTCATTGATACGTTTACAGTTTGTCCTTTTACATCATACGATGCGTATTAAAATACAATATACATTACAATAAAGTAATAAAATAAAAGCTGTGAAAAGGATCGTATCATTGTTTGGAGCACCGGTACGGATTATTGCCGGTCAAGGTCGTCGTTTCACATGTCAAGAGTTTAGGGAATTTTGTGAGAGTAAAGCATTAGGCTTCATTTAATGGTCAAGTTGAGTCCCTATAATGCACGTCACAGCAATGCACACACCAGCAATGCACACACCAGCAATGCACGACACAACAATGTACGACCTATGTCTCCAATTGCTGGGGTGTACCTTGCTTGTCCGGACCAAGAATGTACAGCATGATAATTGGCGACATCACGTGACTCGAAATTTTGGGACATGGATACTAGGTAATTGAGCTAGGTAGTGCTGTTCCGAAAGACGTTAGACGATTGATTGCGTGATTGAAAAGTTGATAGGGACTCGATCAGCCATTGACTGTTTTAGCACGTTCCATTTTAAGTTCACCAGCAATGTAAAAAGGCGAATAAAAATTCTGTGGAAATTGCATGTAAAAACACGACAGTCTCGCGCCAGTGTCATTTTGGCTCCGGTATGTTGAGGTTGAATGATGGGTTTAAAAAGCGTAGTCGACGCTTTACAGATAGTCGAAATGGGCAAAAAAAAAGCTGCCACCCTATACCCCGTTAGCCATGTCGTCGGATTTCTGCCGGCCTTCGGCCTACGCTCATGTCCCAAAGTATGACCTTCGGGGACTAAATTTTAAATGAATGAAATAAAAAAAAAAACAAACAAAAAAAAATTACTCGATTCACAAAAAGAGAATCCTGTAGCTGGGATCGAACTCAAGACTCATGATTGTAAAACAGCACTGTACCCCGAGACCAGCTGACTTATTGTTAACCGTAGTGAATATGTAGATCTTAAGGTGCTTCTACAAGTCGGTAATGTTCGGGATGGCGAGAGCCAAAATGATACTGGCGCGAGTTGGTCCTGGAAAAACAACTACCTATTGGCGACGCAAAGATTCTAAAGGCTGCTTTACGCCGCCGCCTGGGCAACACTGTGCGACATTGCTGCATGCCACTAGGCCGCATGCTACAATAATTTAAAATGTTGCACATCATCGTGGCAAAAATCGTGCGGCATAGCAACATCTTGCGTCATTCTGCTAAAGTTACTTCGTCAGCCATATTCTACGGTGTCTTGTCCCCGCCTCGATCAATCAAGTTGGTAGACTAAAACACTCCGTCACTCCATTAAAATGTACAGCACGATGCTTTAAAAATTATCTAGGCACGATGTTGCCTCGGTGTAAAATAGGCTGCCGCATAACGCAATGACAGGTTTTCTTTTTGAGGTATTAAAAAAAAACTTAGTTTCCAAGAACTTTATTGATGGCGTTGAACTTACTATGATAGTTGCACAAGATGACGCACGCCGCAAAATGTGGCATACAGCAATGCCGCACAGTGTTGCCCCGGTGTAAAGCAGCCTTAACTAGCGCCTCAAGTGTCAAAATTATTGTGAAGCTGTCTAAGAACGATACTTTGACAGTTTTCGATACAATTTACGTCACGGAAAATTTTATTTATTAAATATAAATCAGATTAATGTGGTTTCTTGCTGGACGAGACACTAATTATGTTGTCAATGGTCGATGTAATTAAAGCGTCTGCAGGATACACAAAACCAATGCGTTCTGGAGAAGAATTATTACGGAGTGGAGGTTTGTGAATTGATCAATTACTTTTATATCCATTTGTATCTTGTCAATAAATATCGTTATTATGTTAAATTATAAAGATTTATTCGTTATAAATATTTATCGTTATAGTATTTAACTCGGGCTGTCTGTTAGTTAGTCTGTAACACTTTTATAGCTAGTTAAAATCAGTTTTTTAGGTTCCGTTCCTTGAATTATCATACTAACTCCTAGCGCCATCTATCCAGCGACTAGGGAAGAGCTAAAAAGAAAATCCCTCATTCCAGATGGATTACATGTTGCGCACCTCACCATAATCATACACAGATTGTAACTTCTTTTTAGGCAAACGCAAAATTGAAGGAAGTTGGATTGTTCCATTGATAGACAAATCCGTCCCACTGAGCAAATGTTCTCTCATCGGGAGCGTCTATTTGTATCATTGCTCAAAATCTGGATAGTTAAATTACAAGTCAATGATGTGGTGAGGGTGCGCCATTATGGTGGAAACGCCAGGGTAGCTCGCGAAATACAAATATTTTCTTACGCGTTTTGCAATTAGCAGGCTATTTGTCAGGTTGTATCTTGAATATAATATGATTCGCAGCCGTAAGAAATATGACTTTACAGAGTTATATTCATTAAAATGATAAACAACCCTTTTAGGGCCATTTAGCTCCATTGAAAGAAAATGTACCAAGTCTTCTTCTTCGTGTCGATGATTACCATTTTATTATTCATTCTACTAGTGACTTGGAACTCAGCTCTCAGTCGATTGGCTCGCAAGTGCCGTATTTAGTAATAATATACTCTGTGCTCGCAACATCTCCGCATTGTAAAGATAAAGAGAGGGTGTCGTTTGTCAGTCTCTTGTTTATATTTTTCGGAGGAGCAAGCAACACCTCTCTTTGGACTTCAGAGGGAGCCACTCTTCCGAGTAGTTCCGAGTAGGTATAAAGCAGTAGGCAACCAGTGATGATTCTGCATGTTTCAATAAGTGGTACATCTACCGCACGGCCGCACGGGCATGATGCCATACTGGGCAAGTAAATTCGCCAGCTTATGTTATGGATTTTCTCTTTGTGAATCGAGTCATTTTGTTTTTATTTTATTGGTGTTTGTTTTTTCTTTTATTTCTTTTAGAAACCATTCAGATGTAGGAGCCTCGTGAATTGCCGCTCCGTCGACCGGGACTCCGTCAACTTGATGCAAGAGCGAGCGATTCAAATTATCACGCCCTTGCACGGTGTAAAGCACGAGTAGCTAAACTCATGTGGTGTAAAGTGCAAAAAATGACTGATCCAAAGACATTCAAATATTTTAACTATTTCTTTTAGATCTTTTTGGACTGATCTTAGGCTGCTTCAACAGGTCTGTGATGTTCATGATTGTTTGGGATGGCGGGAGCCAAAATGACACTAGCGCGAGACGGTCGTGTTTTCTTGACAAACAACGATTGGCGATGCAAAGATTATCCGCGCGCATCTAGTGGCGAAATTTAGAAGTTGTCTAAGAACGACACTTTGCTTTAAAGTTGAGGTTGTTTGGAGAAAATCAGATGGATCACGATTAGATACATAAACCTGTTACTAATAAATGCAGAAATACGAAATATTGTTGCGTTCCTCAATGTAGTGCCTAGTTACGGAGATTCTGGAATAAGTTTTCATTTGTTTCCAAACAAAACCCTCCAAGTTCATAAAGGTCTAGCAATGACTTTGACCTTGAAAAAATCGTTTCTCGACCTTTATGAACTTGGAGGGTTGTATTGATGGTTTTGATGATTATAATTCTGTAACTACATACGTCTTTCAATCGCATCCAATATTTTAATCAACATACAACCTAGCACTGGCCTGCAATTTGCCAAAAACGTAAGAAAATTTGAATTTCGCGGGCTACCCTGGAGCATCAGCCTTAAGTACCTCCACAGAGTGCAACTCGTTCATGGGTCAATTTACAAAAAAAATATACGCTTCTACAACAAACTTCCCATTGAAACTCGTAATATAAGTACCCATCACGAATTTTAAAAATTGCATTAAAGCTAAACTTTTAAAAAAAGGTTATTACAAAATATCAGATTACCTACTTAAATGTTAAAACACGCTTGAGAATGAGGTGCTCGCTTAGCCTGTGAATCCTGTGATATCTTATTTTATGCCTCTGGATGTTAGACTACATTTATTTTCATATTAATTTTATTTTTGACACTGAATTATGCCTCAAATATTGTATTATTATTAATTTTTCGTATTTTTTTGGTTGATGACATAGATTGACATGATGACTTAGCTCATTGACATGATAATAATATTAATTCAGTCAAATGTAACTTTGTTTGTGAATGTGAGTAGCATCTATGCTAACGACTCAATATCTAATACGTGACACCAGACTGTCTGACGGGTTTGAGTATTTTGTAAGTGGCCTACTCAAATATTCTGCAGCTCTGGTAGTGTCGTGTGACAGGTCGTTGAGCTCCATAAAATGTGGTTGAGCTACACGATGACTGATGCATGCGTGCTGTCTCTCGGGACAGGTCAACTCAAACCTGCTATGGCTCTTTCCTCAAAAGACCATAACAGACAATGCCTACATGATCACACTCACATTGATATCGCTTCAAATAATGGTGTCTGGACTGTAAAAGAGACCAAGATCCCTGAGTTTTTGTCGGTATTTCTTCTCTGGGGTAGTCAGCTAAGAAATGCCGGTGCCTTCGTTCTCTTAAAACAAAATACTGACGTTTCTAAGTGATATATCCTATTTGCAAATAAATAATTTCATTTCATTTCTTTTTGAACGATTCTAAATTTGAATTTGAAAAAAATAATTATAAATAAAAGATTTACGCGGCTTATTGGTAGCGAAGTCCGAAGGTTTCATTTACCTACAGAGGGAGTCGTTACCCGTGGTACCGGTGATTATTTTAATTACCCGTGGTTCCATGGCAATAGGGATTGTTTCCTGGACTTCTGAATATATCGATAGAAAATACAAATCCATAATAACAGCCTAAGTACGTTATTTACGAGTACAAGCGGTGTCCTTCGTCCTACTAAATAATATGATCGGTTCCCAGCGAGTCACACCCAATCGTGTCACATTGTGGCTCAGTGGGATTTTTTTCCAACATGTCACGGTTACACTGGGTGTGTGTGACACGTTGGGAACCCTCCTGGAAAAAGGTTGCAACGGGTCACACAGTGTGACTCGATGGGAACATACTTCTGAAAGTCTGAAGTTGTTTTGTTGATTATAAGATAATCTAGCAAAAGCACTACTTAGCATAAGTTCAAGGTGGTACCTATGTATTTTAATTCTGGGTAATAGCCACTCGTCTGTTATTCGAATGGCGCGACCCCACAACCAGACCCCACAGACGCGCGCTAGCGCGGGTCATGACCACAAATGAAGGGATATGTACGTGATACTAGAATACTACTAGTGCGTGATTCTATGATCGAATTTCCTTTTTTAAATTTTTGTTAGCTTAGTACTTTTTCCAGGCGAAAAAAAAAGCGGACTCTGGCTAATCTGGCTTAGACAAATATGACACTCCAGCTTTCTCTCTGTTCAACCGTTTTCATTAAAGATAGTTAGATAGGCGGACAAGAGAAGTGTAACTATCGAAATTCTATTTGTGGGCTAAAACACCTTTTTTTTCGGATGGGAAATCTTCAAATGACGGGTCCCGCTCTAGGCGAAGTGTCAGACTTTTGCTGATTATAGGGTATCCATGTTCCTTCTTGGCCCTTTGTGTTGGCCATGGTATATCTTCGTCTTTGCGGACCCCTTTTTGCTGACATCTTTTTGAGGCGCGCGTGGAACACAAACGTGCGTGTGTAGCCCTCCTCCTAATTTTTGTGTTGTTATGCCCGACAGGCCCCACAATGCTCCAAAACGAATGTATGTCTTTGTACCTACCACCTAAGTTCACATTGTGGAATGCAATAAACGTATTGAGTATTGCCGTCAACATTGCCTGTCGTTGTCGTAAGACGGACGGACGGCGAGCTAGCCCCTAGCTCACCGCCCACAAGGGGGGAAAGAAAATACGATATAGTTACAATTTTACAAAATCTCTAATATTTACAAGATATAACAACTGAATCCAAAATCTTATTTGATATAATGATCAATTAATATAATAAACGTATATGTAAATATAAAGTAACTATTTTTTTTGTGCTACATAGACATACATTGAATATTCGTCGTCATGTTTACCTTTGCCAAAAAAAAAGTTTGTTGTGGACACTTTGACAGTTGACAATTACATACTGTGATGCCAGATCTACTGATTTAGCAGGAGATCTACGATTAAAAAAAATCTACTGATCTACTGCCATGATTGGAAATCTACCTGCTTTTTTCAAATCAGATCGTATCATCTAGGTATTGAAGACATGTCGTGTCATCTGGCTTATAGGCCTAGATAACATGACATTTGGTCAACAACCGTAGTAAGTATCGAAAAATATTGGATACGTGTTCTTTGTTTTATCAAATTAATAAAAATTGTCGAAGATAAAACGTGTCAAAGCTCATGAGTTTGGCTTGGGACGTCACATTTGAGTAAAAAATGTACTCAATTATGACGTTACACGAGTTTTCGACGCAATGTATCGTCTTCATTTTAGGTTTACGTGAAAAAAGAAAAAATACGTGTCCAATATTTTTTGAAAATCTATCTGACAGACTAATGGGGAGACACAGGCAAAGATAATCTAAGATGGCGCCACCATAGCTGGTGTCAATCTGACCAATGAGGTTAAGCTATTTTGAAATATATTATGACATTACCACATTTTCAACCAATGACGATGTTGGGAACCAGCTATGCTAGCGCCATTAGTTCCACAGTGTGTCTCCCCCATTAGATTTTTTTGTCATGTACCCTATTCAAGCTCAATTCCTTTTTACCTCATGTGGGTATGACTTTTTTAATCTACAGATTTTTCCTTCGATCTACTGCTTAAACTTTAATTTTTCTACTGATTTCTTCAGATTCCATCTGGCAACACTGATGACATTAGACAAAGACATTACTTTCTTGCTTTCTTGAGGTTTGAGAAAAAAACTTTGTTTTGTGTTTCACAAATTTAATTTATCAAATAAATAGTCACACTCACAGTCAATGTTTCGTCTTTGCAGTAACAGGAATGTTTCACTTTTCAACGTTCTCGGAGATGGCTGAATGAGCAAGGTACGTATTTTTATATTGAACAGTATAAAATAGTTCTCTAAAGCTTCATCCCTAAATAGGTTTCTTTAGAAAATTCAAATCTTGGGTTCTTGGGACTACTCTCTAGTTCAGTAATAAACAGTCATAAGTCAGTTATTTTGGCTGAAAAAGCAGCAAATAGCTGTAACGAGCAAACAAGGATTCAAGTGCTCTAATCAATTCAATACAACCAACTTTTACAATCTTTATCATCATCTTATAGCTTTTCACATCTCAGTGGCATGTTCACTACTGGAAATTGGTTTCTAACAACAGAGTGAATATACTATTAGCTTTTTCTCAATAAAAAGGCTGCTGGATGTCATTTTATATCATTTGTTTATAATTTTTTCAACTTTAGTTTCAAATTTTTTTTTTGTTTGATCATAATAATGATCACAACATTATATTGTCACAACATGAATCCCTGAAGGGGTGTCAGAGGTGTTCCCATGTGTCACAGTCGACACCTGGTACACCTTCTTTTCACCGATGATTATTACATCCGAAGATTGGTGGAGGGAGAGTCCTATCACAATATTTACTATGGAGATTGAACCCACAACCTCTGAGTTAGCAGTCCACTACCCGAGTAGTAGACTGACTTATCACAGAAGTAGTCATAATAATTACTGTGATTAAGGTTATAATGCTGTTAATGCTTTACTTACAGACATGGAGGGATCTCAAATCAAGGGCCAAGAGTGCGAATGCAAAGTGGGATCGAGCTCGACCCTGGGAATTGTGCATTTACATTTAAAAGCCTGCAGTTAACATCGCACTCCTTAAACAATTTAGGAAAAATAATTAGCATACTTGTATAAGTAGCTATAAATTGATTGTGGACGTTGTTGGGTACCTAGATACTGGGATGGGATAAATATATCCTCTGAATGAGTTATTAAAATGTTCTGAAACACTACTGCACCTAAATGTACACTTTTGTAATACTTTTTAATAAATTATTCTAATTCTTATTTAACTTGAAAGAAATATTGGAAGATTTAATTATGGCTTTTCTGTGATTATAGATTGTTAAATAAATAAAAGTCAATACACTGTAAATTGGAAAATAAATAAGTACTAACAAACTGTGTGTTATTGCTGTAGTACCCTCTTTTTATACCCATATGAGGGCTCATCGGGATTGGTGTTGTAGGGTGTGACTATTGTAACATGGGTGCAATCGACACAACCAAGGCAATCTCGCTTTCCAGTGCTGGAATCTTTCCACGATGGCTCTCCTTTAGCTGCAGTTCCTGGGACCTTCATGTAGGTAGGTGTGGAAGAGGCGGCGAACTATTGCCCTCGAAACTTCTTGCACAACCTTGCTCACAGTTTTGTGGCCAAGGGCAAGATTGTACTCCTGCCCAATGCACCTTTGGTAGATCCAAAATGTCGTTTCGTACTTGCATTTTCGTTGGAAATCGTTAAAATTTTAGTTAAGTACCTACAGTTGAAATAGTACTTACCTACGTACTTGCGACATCGATTCGATTCGATGTAGCTCTTCGATACCCGTAATTACAGACACAATTCTATCTATCCATCATGGGGTTTTGGTTTCCGCACTTAGTCCTTAAGTGGACGACAATTAAAATAACAATGCACCGTACCCGATCCGGCTGGGGACATACAGACATACTCAATTTGTCGAGATTAGCTGTCAGATTTTATCGAATCGATTCCTATCCTACGTACTTTCACTGCAGGACCTACAGAAACGTGCCCTCCGAATCCGAAGCATCTTACTTTCTAATCAATCAGGTGATTTTAACCTGCAATGCCTTACCTAAACTTGGAACAGTCCCTTAAAGATATTTTTGTGAGACAGTGTCCCCACCGGTAATCCAACCCATCGGATCGCGAGCCAAATACTCTGATCACAGTGTAGGTAGGCTTTTAATTTGTTGATGATTTAATAAAAATAGCTAATGGTTCATCATCATCATAACTGCAGTCCATTGCTTGACATAGGCCTCCACCAAGGTGCACCACAAGGTCTAGTGGTTAAATTGGTCTTTCTTACTTATTTATTAAGTATAAGTACTTAGATTATTATATTTATGAGGCCCATGTTCAATAGTGGACTTTCTATGGCTGATGATGATGATAATATTTATACTGCATTTTTGTTTATTTAATTTTACCTATAAGGTATCATGGAAAGAAGCAAGCTACGAATAGAGATCAAGAGATGATTTATGTATGGTCGCGGGATCTGTGTGGAGAACAAGGGAAAGGACTATCCTGCAGGACGTACCTAATACGGACGAGGAAGAGTGAAAAAAAGACAATGAAATTCAATATATAATTAATTTAATTAAATGTTAAGTTTATATTAAAACAATGATCATCATATACCTAAATTACCCATTTCTTAATTTTAATTACAAATAAAAATATGTAACAAACAATTAGTAGGTGGTACCTACTATTCTAAAGGCTATTTATTGTCATGGATCAAAAATAAAAGTATTACCTATTTTAGTTGGTGTTTAAGATTATTTTAGATAGAGAGTTATGCTTTAGCATTCATAGAGCAGTAACTATAATGCTATCCTGATAATAATTTAATTTGCCACTTTCATACTAACTGTCTCCACACTTAATCTTAACTCTGGTTGCACCCATAATTTTGTCCGCTCAACGGCTTTTGGGTACATATCTCCCACAAGATAAATACGCTGAAAACGCACTTGGGGAGATATGTACCCAGTGACGTTTTTAACGAAAAAGTTGCCAATTCTTCCTACAGATCGGTCTTTTAGGTCGGTTATCTATATTTCATTGCATTAACGTGAATATCTTCCTTCTAAATTGGCAATACTAGCCCTCAAATGTCTCTGTGGATAGAAACAAAAATTGTCAAAGTCAGTCCGGTGAAATTGCGTCGCCGCGCGAAAATATTTACTTACTAAATTGATATTTTGGTGAAATGTGAGTGTTTGTGAGTGAATTAGTGATTTATTGGGTTAATTACATTATAGTGAATGTGTGTGCAGCCGGGTTTCAACCAGAGGTACGTATATTTCAAATTCTGAGACAGTTTTTTTGGTCACGTGACGTAAACAAATTCCCGATTTTGATATATATCGAATTGTTTGTTTTTTCGATGGCTAGTGAATACCATGTGTGATACATCATTGGAAAGGGCATTTCCTGTGAAAATAAGTTATATATCCTGTACTTTTTCACTCTAAACTTCACTGAACAAAAAAAGACAAGAAATGCTAAGTGCGTTTTTACTTTAGTGGAATTCCTGCAATCAATCCCATGTATTTCTGTATTGGATAGACCTATGAACTTAATATTTACACATAAGTTCCTCTATGAATGTAGCTTACAGATAGTAATTTTAGTTTTATGTTCCGTGAAACTGTATAGTCGTAAATAATAATTTAATTTAATTGAAAAAAAAAAATCCCGTCGGAAAATGTTTTGTGCCAGTGTTTTGCCCGTAAATATATATTTTTTCACTATGAAATGTGTGTTTTTTTTGTTTTCGTATGTAAATAGAACCCTTCCATCAATAAAAGTCATAAAATATAGATGTTATCGATCTACTTTTCGAAATAATCCTTTTTATAGTTCACATAATGATATTTTTCACAATAGTCTATGTTTACAGCTCAATATAAAATGTTTAGAGACGAAATATCAACAAACATTTGAAACAATTCGAATGACTCATTCATAAGCTGCAATAAAAACATAACTTGAGACGACGGACGCGCCGAACGCGTCGACACATAAACACTTTGTCGAGAGCTGCCATCTGGCGCGCAGCTGATAAGCGACGCGTAGCCGTTAGGGGTTGTTTATTTTTTTCGTCTGGTAGCCGTTGAGCGGTTATCCAATTACTATTTTGGTCCTGGTCGCTGATCTTATTCTTGAATATATTTCATAGTAGGTATTTCTTTCGCCTTAGCAGCTAGGTATGTAATTCAGGGCAGCTTTGACTAGGTATAACCAATTAACTTTTTACTAAAGTGTTTTTTTCTTCTGCGATGAAACCATAATATATAATGTAATGGAATTCTATGCCAGGCTGGCGGTCCTCTTGAGCAGCAAGCAGCAACACAATAGTGATATGGACTATGTTTGGGGCAAATGTTTCATTGCTTTTATAATTATCTCCATCAAGTGTGAGTCACACACATCTTCGATCACAGTGAAAATCTAAAATAAATAAGATTAATTAGAAAGTTATTATGATGGCAGCTACAGGTAGGTACTTACCTTCTACAAAATTCCTAGTTTTAATAATATAAACACTGATGAATTTTTTCACAGCTAGACTTTGCTAGCATGGTATAGTGTTATAGTATGTGCCTACTTATGTATTACTATTTTTAATTCTGTATTAAAGCTACATGTTATGTTGAGATCTTGTCACTGTCTCCACAGCTGCCAGCTGGTGTTAGTAGGTAATATGTAGGAATGTTTTGTGGATAGGTATTTATTTATCAGATAATATGGACCTACATACATAATATAGAGTACCTACAAGGATTGACTAATACATCACAAAGCCAAAGGGACCAAACTAACAGCCCCCAGCTACAGAGCTCATCATGGTATCACAAATTGAGACGATTTGTAAGAGCTCGTAGTAAGAGCCCTGGTTGCTCATGGAGAAATTGTTGTAATGCTGATACCTATTCAAACTTCCGTATTATGTAAGTACTTATGTACACCAATGATGTTGTAATTTGTAACAGTTTATGTTCTTACTTGCCAAACATGTTTCAACATCTCAAAGATCACCAATGAAATATCTGTTCTTGTTGAAAACGCTTGCACGTTGCTGATGTTATTAAAAACTACCTATTTCATTAGCTTTTGTTTTCTTCCAGGACCATTTTCGCTTCCTAATTTAGCTGTAGGAGGGTGCCTTACAACCAGAACTCAACAAGAAAACCCAAACTGCGTTTTTATAGTTCCGGCCGCCAAGATACAGGCGCAGCCTAGTTTGGGGACCTCTGTTTTCTAAATATTAATGTTAAAATTTTACTCGTTACGATTTTGTAAAGTACTAAGTTAGTTTAAGAAAATGATTGTAACAATGATTCAATAAATTTATTCTTATTCTTATTCTAAACAAACCAAACATAACATCACGATTATTTCATTCACAGATTACTTTACTTCAATATAATTGATTGAACGTCAACCATACCACAGAATAATAACTAACCATAAGTCAAATGAAACAAAATCAATCCATATTCAATCAAAATCAATAAAATCTGTGTATCACCCGTCCCTAGTGTCACATGGCTTTTTACTTTTTAAATGTGACGTCACTGTTTGTTTTGATTCCAATTGGCGTGCTGTACATTGTCATGCCGGGCATTCTTGGTCCGGGCCGAGAATGGCCGACATGATAATGTACGTCATTGGAATTCAAAACACGTACATTCCAATGTCGTGCATTCTCGTGTTGTGCATTGTCATGTTGTGCATTGTTGGTTCCCGTCAAGTTGAGCGCACAATGAGTACGTTAAAATCTCTGCTTATCGCAGTTGAATTAAACGAAGATAGGTCGTGTCAGGATGCGTTAGGAGATGTGCAGAGGGCACTAAACTGTACGGTCAATAGGGTGGCAAAAGTAAGCCTGCTCGAATTACTAGTCGGTAGTCGCGCGCCTTCTTAGTCTTATAGCTTACGACGATGATACTGACGCAGACCTCGAACAAGTTAGGAAAAACTCAGATCGGTTAATCGGAAAGTTGGCGCTATATATTTAAAAAAAAAAAAAGGGTGGAGAGCACTAAGGCACGACTGTAAATACTAAATTGGACCCCAAATATAAAGGACCTTTCACAGTTGTATAAGTGTTAGAGGGGATCGCTACACATTGAGAGCATTAACCTCTAAGCGTACTTACAAGTACGCGAATCATAGGTAAAGGAGAATGCCCGAGGGCCAAATACCGTATGAAGTAGAGAAATTTAGAGTCGGAGATAGTGGGGAAACTTAGTTTAGTTGTCCGCGTAGTCCGGTAGAAGTCGGTGTCTGCTTGTAGGTAGCAGTCTAAGGAAGCGCGGTGCGTGGGTGGCTCTGGTGGAGGTCGGGTCTGGTAGAGACTATAGAGTCAGATGGGACTCTGCGTTCTTAAGGAACGTAGTAAAACAAACAGGGGTTTATTGGATGGCCTAAATGTTGGCCGTAGGCCACGAATGAGATTCCGGCTTTGGGTGAGGATTAGATGGATGAAGTGAAAATTATCTCATCAAACAAAAATCTATACATATAATAAATCTGTAGAAAAGTCATTTTTGTACATTGAAGAAATTGAAACAAAAAATAGCCAGCGTGTGAAAAGATAAGTAACAGAACCCATTTCCATCATTTTTGAAATTTTTGTCTGTTTGTCTGTCTGTTTGTTTGTGCGCACATCACGTAAAATCTACAAATTCAATGCTGACAATGTTTATACATAAAAATTGTGTGTAACTTGGGGTATGATTTAGTGTTTGTTTCATTGAAATCGGTTAATTCTATCAAAAGATATATGAACTTAAAGTTTTCAAGAAGAACTAATCATCAAATGTAAGATACATACATGCAGCGACATCTGTTTAACTAAAATGATACCAATGACTAAAAATGTGCTCACCACAGTCATAACTTTTAAATCGACTGACCAGCTTTAAAAAAAAATTATAGCATAGGTAATATACTTTAGCAGTTTAACATTTTGGTCGATAGACGGCGTTGTTTATTTCACTCCATTTCTGAATTGCATGATCCTCGCCCGTGGCAGTTGCCTATTTTTTGTTTTTTTTTTTTTTTCGGATGTGAAATCATCAAATGACTCCTCCTGCTCTGGGCGGAGCAGGAGGGAGTGTCAGACTTTTACTGACTAAAACCCAGCCATGTTCCTTCATCGCCCTTTTGTTCCGGGGCCACGGTATCTCTTTCGAACAGTCCCGCAACCCCGGCAGACATCGGTCCTTGCGGATCGGCCCTTCCTTTTTGATGACTCTCTTTTAGGTGCGCGTGGAACACGAACGCGCCGTCGACACGGCCTGTCGTCATGAGACGGACGGACGGCGAGCTAGCTCATAGCCCACCGTCCACAGGCCCGCGCCTACGGTGGCCGGGGGCCACGTGGTTGCCCCGGAAGCCCGGGGCGTCTGCCGCGGCGGCCAGGACGTTGAGAGGTTCTCTCCCTCTCACGTTCCGCCACCTCCTTCTCTAGCATTACTGCTTCGCAGAAGGAGGTGACGGCGTCCCATTCCGTCTCGCTCCGGACCATGGTTTGCACCAGGGCCGGACGCGAGAGGTCGCCGCCGCAAACGTGTAAATTGCCTCAAGATTGGTTTTTTAACCGACGAAACAAAAAGAAGGCAGTTCTCAATTCGACGCGTATTTTTTTTATATATGACCACGGATAACTTTTACAGAGAAGTCCGTACATGGTCCTTTTGTTTGTAAAAAGCGTAGGTACATCTCAAAGTTGGTCCCATTTATAATTGAAAAATCGTGTTTGGGCTAATTTCTTGCACCTTGGATGAGAACTTTCGACCTAGCTGGAGTATGACTGTCATCGAGTGTCTAAGGATGAAGGAGGTGGCGGAACGTGAGAGGGAGTGAACCTCTAAACGTCCCGGCCGCCGCGGGAGACGCCCCGGGCGTCCGGGGCCACCACGTGGCCCCCGGCCACCGTACGCGCGGGCCTGTGGACGGTGGGCTATGGGCTAGCTCGCCGTCCGTCTGTCTCATGACGACAGGCCGTGTCGACGGCACGTTCGTGTTTGACGCGCGCCTCAAAGAGAGTCAGCAATAGGAAGGAGTCCGCAAGGGCCGATGCCTGCCGGGGTTGCAGGACTGTTCTAAAGAGATACCGTGGCCCCGGAACACAAAGGGCGATGAAGGAACATGGATGGGTTTAGTCAGTAAAAGTATGACACTGCCTCCTGGTCCGCCCAGAGCGGGAGGAGTCATTTGATGATTTCCCATCCGGAAAAAAAAGGCTGTCGAGGTTAGCCCTTTTTTTGGAAAAACATAACTAGATTATTTTAGCGATTAATGCAAATATATCGAAGAAATTAAATTGTTACCCACTTGAATCTACGTAGGTATACATTCAGTCCAAAAAGTATCGGGAATGGATGATTTGTTTATGGTTCCAAATTAAAATTTTTGTTTTTTTGTAGTTGTTAGATTGGCACAACTGTTTTCCATTTTGGCGCGGAGTTTGAGTTGCATCTGTTATTTATATTAAATACAGTGCTGGTTTTAGTAATATCATATATAGTGTGTATTGCGAATTTCATAATGGACAAAAATATCGAACAAAGAGTTTGTCTTAAATTTTGCATCGCCAATAGAATTTCGTGTTCGGAGTCACTGAAAATGTTACAGAAGGCTTACGGTGAATCGACTTTATCAAAAACTCGTGCTTATGAGTGGTTCAAAGCGTTCAAAAGCGGTCGAGATGTGATGGAAGATTTGCCTCGCTCTGGTAGGCCGTCAACGTCTGCAACTGAAGTTAACATCGCAAAAGTGAAGAAAATAGTGACTGAAAATCCCCATTCAACTCTGAGAGAGATAGCCGCCGAACTTTCTGTATCTCACGAGTCGATCCGTACCACTTTAACTAATCATTTGGGTATGAAACATGTTGCTGCTCGGCTAGTCCAAAAAGATCTGAATTTTCTCCAAAAACTCAATCGCATGAAAGTCGCTGAGGACATGCTAGAACGAGTCAGTTCGGACCCAACATTCATGAAACGTATTGTTACTGGTGACGAGACTTGGGTTTACGAGTTTGACATGCAAACTAGTCAACAAGCTTCGGAGTGGCGCCTTCCAACTGAACCGAAACCGAAAAAACCACGCCAAAGTCGATCAAAAGTCAAAGTCATGTTGACTGTTTTCTTTGACTATCGCGGTGTTGTGCACTCTGAATTCTTACCGGAAGGTCTAACGGTAAATAAAGAATATTATTTGAGCGTTATGCGGCGTTTAAGAGAGCAAATTCGACGAAAAAGGCCAGATTTGTGGAAAGAAAATTCTTGGATTTTGCACCACGACAATGCGCCTTCGCACAAGGCTATCATTGTGAACGAATTTTTGACCAAACACTCAACAAATACCATCCAGCAACCACCATATTCACCAGATATGGCTCCTGCTAACTTTTTTCTTTTTCCTAAACTCAAATTACCACTTCGTGGCACCCGTTTTCAATCGATAGAAGACATAAAGGAGAATTCGCGGCGAGAACTGAACTCAATTCCGGAAGCAGCGTTTAAAAAATGTTTTGATGAATGGATTATTCGTTGGCGCAAGTGTATCGTTTCTAAAGGAGCATACTTTGAAGGTGATAAAATAAATTTGGATGAATAACAGACATTTTGTGTATTATTGATCTTTTCCCGGTACTTTCTTGACAGAGTAGTATATCTACTAATATTATAAAGCTAAAGAGATTTAGGTTGGTTGAACGCGCTAATTACAAAATCAAAATCAAAATCAAAATCAAAGCATTTATTTCAAGTAGGCCAGTTACAGGCACTTTTGAATTGTCGAAACAAATATGAAAATTAAATGTAGCTACAGTCCCAGACACAAGACATAAAAACTGTGAAAGTACTGTAGTTGCCCATTCCCTAGCGTAGATCTCTATGGAGAAGAATGGGCAAGAAACTCCATGGACACTCTTTTAAATCAGAATATTTTTACAAAATCTTGGTTACATCATTCATGTTGAGATGGTACATTATGTGAGAACAATGTAGCAAGATGTGCACGTTAAAGGTGTCCATAGTAAAAAAAAAAACAAAAACAATTAAAAAATAAAATTATTAAATTCAAAAGCCGTGGCAACCAAGAGCTGACCAGTCCCAACTGACAGCGCTCGTTCACGAACATGACGCATGTATCAGCACCATTCAACTCAACCATTTTGAAGGGAACTAAATGATCCGACACACGCGTCACCATCAGCGAGACATTTGAGTGAGCATGACATATCTCCTAATCGCCACGGCACATTCAAGTCAAGGAAAAACGTAGGTTTCTAGCGACTGATAGCATTCTAGTACATAGCACTCACACAATATGCGATATGCGGCTATATAATAATAAAGAGATTGATTCTATACAATGCAAAGATAGTTGTACAATCTTCAGCAGCTCCAACAATACAATTTAATGCTATCAATTTATGCGCCCCTGTCCTTGTGGAGCAGGACCGGCATTGAGCCAAGCAGTTTTATCAGCGATATAGTCGTCCAATTTGTAATATGCTTGCTTACAAAGTGTGCGTTTAATACATGTTTTAAATTTTGTTTCATTCAGCTCAAGAATGCTTTGTGGAATTTTATTATAGCATCTCAAACAGTACCCCATGAAAGATGAGTCTACTTTAGCGAGTCTGAAGCCTGGCTGAACTAATTGGTCCCTATTTCTAGTACTGTAATTGTGTCTGTCACCTCTTTTACCAAAAATATGTAGATTTTTTCTTACGTACATTATGTTTTCGTAGATGTATTGACAATGTACAGTCATGATGTTTATTTCCTTAAACAGTTCCCTCAAAGAATCGCGCCTACGAAGATTGTATACAGGAAAACTTTTAGTGTTGAATAGTTATCGAGGATGGCTATAGGTTATCTAACATCACGCTATAATTAAAAGGAGCGGAGCATCAATGATAAATGTTGCAAAAACAAGGAAAATTTATTTCTTTCGAGAGCTTCCTTTGCGGGCGCTGCATAAACGGTTAAAGTTGCGCAACAATAATGTATTAGGGAATTGTTCGTTTTAAAGCGTTCTAAAAAAAACCGCGATAGCATTATGTCTATCTTTCAAGGTTGACTCCACTCTCTCTAACCCTCTGTCTCTCATGTGACGCAGACGAAGTTGCGCGGGTCAGCTAGTATTAAAATAAGGAAGGGATGTAGTGTCTGTGAGTGAAAGAGAGGGAAGCATTGTGTCGTCTCTCGTCGCGTACAGACGGTCACTTAGTTTTGTGCTTCGAAAGTGAACGGACGTGCGCGGGTCTGAGAGCCGATAATATAGAGGGAAATACCACAATGTGGGTCACATTTATATTTTTTGTTTATTTTTTCTCACAAATGTCTGACAGTTTGGGTACTATAAGCGACCTACCCAAATGTCCTTTCTTGGGTATTGTTCGTCGTTTCGTTGAGCTCCTTTATGGTTCTTTCTTCAAAAGACCATCTCAGACACTAATCTGCATAGCCCTCATGTGAATTGAGCAAAATTGTCTGGACTTTAAAAGAGACTATGACCTCTGAGTTTGTTTCGGCTGTTTCTTCTCAGAGTAGTCAGGTACGAAACACCGGCCCCATCTAGTTTAAAAAAATGACGTGTAAAAGTGTTTGTAAAAACCTACTTGCAAAATAAACATCATTTATCATTTATAATGCCCGATCCAGACTCTCCGCGAGGCAGCGAGGCTACACGAGGGAACGCGAGTACGAGAGTGTGGACGGTGCGCTCGTGTCCTCTCGTCTTCCCTCGCCTCGCCTCGCTGTCGCTCCGTTTTGTGTCGGTTTTTCGGACGCGAGTCAAAGGAAGCGCGCTTTTTTAGAATGACGGAGTGGAGTAACGATTTGTGTTACACGTAAGGAACTTTATCAAATGGAACCAATCATTTGGAATCCAGAAAATCCATATCACCACCATCCATGTCATCCACCATCTTCTCCGTTTTGACTTTCTTTTTTATTCAGGTGATACAGATGCAAGACATTATAATATTATATTGGTAGGCACATATAGTAACTAACGCAGTCACTTCAATCACATCATCTTGTAGTAGACGTAGCAGGCAGGTGAATAAATCGAGAGTGTGGGCCAAGACTCGTGCCGAGAGCCTTTAGGAGGCGCCTCGCGAGAGTCTGGATCGGGCATAGTCGTTTTCAGTAGAGCAGTGTTTTTCAACCTGTGTATCTAACATAACATATCAGTTTACAATATCATTGCTATGGATATAATATTTGTAATAAAATAAAAAAAAAAAGCGAAGGGTAAGGGAAGCGAAGGGTAGTCGCCAAATAGTTTTTCATACTATGGGGTCGTGTCATGAAAAAGGTTGAAAAACACTACAGTATAGATAAATCACAGTATAAATATGGACAGTACCGAAACTAAGCCTAGTAATTGATGCAATAATATTACCTATGCTCCATTGAAGCCATAGGGTTGTCCCTTTTAATGTTGTTGATATTGTTTTTTTTTTATTGAAACAATTTTCTGTTGTGATCAATCGATTGAATTGAAATATGTACCTAGCCTTCCTAGCTTACAAATACAATTTAAATAGTATTTATGGCGTAGTTATCTTATGTCGTCGGTTAATCTCAACAAAAGACGACAGTTTAGACACGGATTTAAACACAGCTTTACATCAACACGGTCTAGGGATATTTCATACTCAATTAAATAACTCGAAAAGTACTGGCCGCATTGGAATCTTTTATACACCGATTTGTTTGTAATTTATCTCAGACTAATGCCAAATTCAAATTTTTGAAAATTCTTTTGTTTCGGTGGCATAAAAATGTCTTGATGTATAGGAGAGGGAATTTTCATTTGTGCGAAATTTAGAAAACAATACGAATTACGTTTAGTTACAGTTTTTTTTCATTTTTAAACGAAAGATAAAGTTAAAATTGAGGTATTGTAGCCATGCAACGCCGACATTTGACGAGGGCGGAGATGTTACGAGCTGTGGGAATGCTGGAAGCTGGATCTGTTCAGCGTAATGTTGCTGAGGCCATAGGGACCCATCAAAATGTAATTTCAAGATTGTGGACACGCTATCGTGCCACAGGTGAAGTAGCGGAGAGGCACCGGGGGCCAAGTCGCATCACTACCCCCAGACAAGACCGATTTTTGCAAATTACTGCGCGAGCACAACCAAATGCAACGGCGACTCAATTGGTCCAAAGGCTGCGAGTGGAACACCAAGTGCTTGTGAGTGACCAAACTGTAAGAAGGCGACTGCATGAAAGCAATCTACGCTCTCGTAGACCACTCCGGGTCCCACCTTTACGGAGAGGCAATCGTGGACGACGATTAGAATGGGTTCGGAACCACGTGGACTGGGGTCGTGACCAATGGTCCAATGTGCTGTTCACGGATGAATCCAGGTTCGGCTTCCATCCAGATTCACGAAGGACGCGTGTTTGGCGAGTTCCTGGACGATGGAGCCGTCTCCAGAACCCTCAGGAAGTTCACCCATACCAAGGAGGAACAATTATGGTTTGGGCAGGAATTCGTCTTGGAGGACGGACGGATCTCGTTTGGGTGCGGGGCAATATGACGGCAGAACGATACATCCAACAGGTGCTGGGGCCCGTAATCTTGACCCACAGAACACAAATGGGGCAAGATTTCCTGCTCATGCACGACAATGCCCGGGCACACACGGCGAGAACGGTAGCAGCTTGGTTACATACACATAATGTTAGGGCCTTAGACTGGCCTGCTCAATCACCAGATCTAAATCCCATTGAGCATGCGTGGGATATGCTGCAAAGAAGAGCTCTGAAGGAAGTTCCTGAAAATCTGGCTACAGAAGATCAACTTTTTGCGCACCTCAGAAGGACTTGGGACAATATTCCGCAGCAAGACATTGACAACCTTGTTCTGAGCATGGCGAATCGTTGCCGATGTGTTATGAACATCATGGGCGCTTTCTCAGACTACTAACTTCAAGTTTATAAACACAAATTAAATGATTTTTCTATTTTTTTCAGTTTTTACTCACAAATTAAAAGTTCATTCATATACGGTGTCCGTCTATGCTTCATTTTTTTTCCATAAAATCCTGAAATTTTAATCTATACCTTAACCATTATTAAAAAATGGTAGAATATTAAATAACGTATCTTTTAAATATATACATGTCATATAAATAATTAACACATTGGTAGTAATTAGCTTTTTTAAAAATATCCCTAGACCGTGTTGATGTGTGTATTAACACACAACAACTTGTAGAACTGATCTCTATCTTTGTCACTAAGAAGTAACCTTTTACAAGTTTTGGCGGGAGCGAGCCGTGGTTGGATGATTATGATTACGTTTCGTGCGCTCGCTAGCAAGTGGGCGCGCGCTAGCCACCACGCACCGCAGCGTAGGTGGCGCGTGGGCAGGGCTCATGAGCGGCTGCGAACCGTACCGCGTTTCAACCCGAAAATGCGTGTGACACTAGGAATTCAAAAACTATTACATGAAATAACACCTTTATTACTTTAAAAATATCTTCGTTATTACAAATTATTTACAGAAAAATACTTTCTTCTGCAACACGTTCAAAATTATTTAATAATGAATAAAATTGTGTAAAAAAATCAAACAGCCGTATACCGCGCAAGACGTTCGTGGCATTTTTAGAAAGATTGGGAGATATAAACTTATACATGACCACTCGTCACGGCGCGGCACACGCTACTGACAGCACCTCAACGTCCGCTCGGGGCCCCATCGATGCGCATGTTACTGTGAGTGTGCGGTATCGAGCGTATGTAGGTACCTAGTTTCCCTACTGTCCATATTTATATTGTGGTTATGTTCTGTGTTGATAGCTGTCAGCCAGAGCTGTCAATTCGATCCACAGAACATATTGATTCAATTATTATGAAAAAACCTGAAACCCGTTTCTACTCATTTATCAATGGGAGCACACCTGTGATGTTTCGAATAAAATAATCAAACTAATCTTGTTTCCCCATACAAACTTTGGAGTCCCGTTTAACAGGGGTGAATTTTTTGAAAAATCCTTTCTTATTGCACCCCTAGACCACATAAGGAACCTAAGTACTTGCCAAATTTGGAATCTGTAGACCCAGCGGTTTGAGTTGTGCGTTGATAGATGAGTCAGTCAGTCAGTTTCTTCTTATAGATATTTAAGATTGGTACTTATTACGTATCGCACTGAGTGGATATCACTTTGCGGTGACTAACAGCCCGGCCGCCCGGGTACGATGTACAGTGCGACATAAAAGAGTAGAAAATAAACGAGGGCGCCACAATCGGTCAGGTGGCAACCCAGTTAGTACGACCTTAATGATTTTGATACTTGAATATTATTATTGGTTTATTAGCTATGAATAATGAGTAAACAGTTATTTTAAATAAATATGTTTATTAATTCATTGCTTTCAATAAGTTCCGCGTAGATCATAGATTTGGTACGTAATAGTAATAAAACTACAAGTTCACTCAAATATAATAAGAAGGACTTCGAGGGACGACCCGATCTGTGTTTAGCTGGTGTCGAGAATTTCCCGCCGTTTTGCACTATTCTGCGCACTGTGCTTACAGAAACACCTAAAACAAACAAAGCATGCTATTAACATAAACTTATAATACAACTTTAAACTAGTGCTTTTATCTTCATATTATACTGTCAGTCCGACGAAAAAAGTCCCGCGCATATGTTCATAACGTGAAAATATTTTAAAATTGTTTCTTTCCACTAGTCGGTTGCTTCAACAAATATGGTATGGCAAAAAACGTATTTGGTAATACGCAATTAAATTTCATTAAATGTTTTTGCCTTACTATCAACGTTGTTAAGTCGCGCTATAACTACAACGGTATTTGTTTATCTTAGCATAACCTCAAAAAACCGGCCAAGTGCGAGTCGGACTCGCGCACGAAGGGTTCCGTACCAATTATTATAAAAAAATCACGTTTGTTGTATGGAAGCCCCCCTTAAATATTAATTTTATTCTGTTTTTAGTATTTGTTGTTATAGCGGCAACAGAAATACATCATCTGTGAAAATTTCAACTGTCTAGCTGTCACGGTTCATGAGATACAGCCTGGTGACAGACAGAAGGACAGACGGACAGAGGGACAGACGGACAGACGGACAGACAGACGGACAGACAGCGAAGTCTTAGTAATAGGGTTCCGTTTTTACCCTTTGGGTACGGAACCCTAAAAATGGTAGACAACTAATTTGTAAATACTATCTAAATCGAAAATTTTGCTCCCTGAATGTAATAATCGTTTGTAATTAACGTTTACTGCAACTTTCAATAGTTACTTACCAGTAAAATCTGCTGTACGATGGCAAACATCTTCGAAGTAGAATAGCAGCTTCCCAGCTTGTAATTCGGTCAAACACCACATGAAAACTTAAACATTATTTCACGGGCACCTCCACGAATTACCTTATTCATGATATGTCGCTGTTTTCCTGTCCACACTCAGAAATAACACACAAAAACCAAAATTCTAATGAACAACGAAACCGATCGAGAAGAATTGACAGCTCAAGTACTTATTTTAGATGTTGTAAGAAAATGAAAAATTTTAGTTCCCAAATATTTAATTTCTACTCTTTTATGTAGCACTGTAACGTCTTTCACGAAAGCCACTTCAAACTCAGTTGTTATCAATTTGTTCCACTATGCTTACATAATCGAAATAATATAAGTATCGATACGAAAGCGTCTGTCAAAATGAGTTACGGTGACTATCAGCCACGATGACAACCAATGACGTCATATTTGATCGCGACTGGTCATTTAAAATACGAAACTAACCTTTTGACAGTTAATTGATGGACACTGAGCCCAGTTACTATCATTTCGAGCTGTCAACAGAGATACGTAATAGTCCTACCGAATGGTCTGTTTTATTTTATTTTATGGATGGAAACAGATGGTTGCAGGCCAGTGATACGAATCTTGACTCGATTGAATGACTATTTCATGAAAAAGTTATTCAATCGAGTTACATGAACTTGGAGAGTTGTATTGATTATATTGGAAATATCTTGTGGAACGATTTTAGTAAAACTCGCAAAGATGGTTTTTTTTTATTTCAATAATTTTCAATGTGACATATAAACAAAGTTACCTAGCAACCAATGTAGGCATACAACCTCTTTAACACCCCCACTGTATGCCTATAGGGAACGTGCAGGAACTATAGGTGGCAGCACTAAACGACGAAAGAGACACTATGCGGACAGTATAGGAAACTTAACACTTCTCATCGTGCTTTCAATTTACTTCGACAATATTGTCTCTTCAATTATATTATTTTTGAATATGCTAAAAGGTATAAAATATGAGTTCCGGTCTATCAATAGCGATCGTCAGCGTAATATAAATGTTTAATAATATGAATTTTATATCTTTCGTTTACTTTCTGATGAAAATTGTGGTGTATGAAGACATGGTGGCTGGCATAACTAAGATAGCTTTCTTATTTTCAACACATGTTATAATGGAAGGGAATCCTTTATCAGCGAGAACAGTATCTCCAGGCTCTAATAAATCAATTAGTTCACAATAATTTGATGAAGCAATCAATAAAATGCAGTCCGTAGCATTTAGATACAAAACTTAAAAAACCAAAGGAGTGCAGCCAACTAAAAATATTATTGTGGGTATAACCATGTTTATATTCTGAGTACATGTGGAGTCTTTGATTAACTGTTGAGGGATGGTCGGTGTGAACTTTAGTGCGGTCTAGTAGAACACGTGTATGGTGAAGTATAAATGGTTCTGGTATGTTTGCATGGACGGTTGATTTTGAGGGCCTTTTCAATGCAGAGTGTAACAAAAACAAGTTGTTTTCAAATATTTTTCAATACTGCGTTTATCCATTTTTTGCGTTTTTCACCAAAACATGATAGTAGTATTCTTTGGAAAGTAATAGAATTTTACGCTAATTGATTTATTTTCATTTTTGTGGATGTATTGGTACCTACATCCAGAAATGCAACAATGCATTATGATTAGTTAATTAATTTTTACTATAAAATTAATTCTGTTTACTTGTTAGAAAAGTCAATGTCAAGCATTAATAGAGCACAAGATTCGGATTGGCGACGCCAGTTGGCAGCACCGTCGTTGTGCACGTCCCCTATACATTTCTTAAAATAGTCCTGCTTAACTTTAGTAAGTCCTTTTGTGAAGATATCAGCGGGCATCTCATCAGTCTTACAATATTTGATACTGATTTCATTTGCCTCGGCCAATTCCCTCACATAATGGTATCTTATGTTTATATGCTTAGACCTTCTACCGACTGTTGGCACGTACACTAATTTTATAGCACTTTGGCTGTCGCTGAACAGATCAATCGTATTATTCTGACCTGTCAGTTCATGGTAGAGACCTTTGGCACAAACTACCTCTTTCGCTGCTTCGCAGATAGCGATATACTCTGCTTCAGCCGTACTGAGGGCGACGCAACGTTGCTTGCGGGTCTGCCAGGAAACCGCAGCACTGCCAAGGGTAAGCATATAGCCTGTGAACGAATGTCCATCAGCGTTGGTACCCCAGTCCGCATCGGCATATGCAACCAGAGGATTGCCTGTCTTCTTGTAGACCAGTTTGTGATCTACTGTACCCTTTAGGTACCTCAGTACTCTCTTGAGTGCAGCCATGTGAGTCGAATTCCAACAAGAATTAAACTGACTCAGGTAGCTCACTATGAATGTGATGTCAGGTCGTGTGCCACAGGACAAGTACATGAGTGAACCCACAATCTCCTAAGAGTTCATATCTACAGTTGGATCGCCTTTCTCCAATCTGAGATTAGTCTCTGTAGGAGTCGCAACAACTTTGCAATCTTCCATTTTATACTTTTGGAGGACCTTCTTTATAAAGTGTCTTTGGTTGAGCTCCACTTGTCCCTTCCTTTGCGTGAGCTCCATGCCCAGACAGTCCTTTGCCAATCCCAAATCTTTAATTTTGAAGGCGTCCCTAATCTTTGCTTTCACGGCCTGAATCTCGTCAATATCATGCCCAAAAATGTAGAAATCGTCTACGCATAAGGCAATTGCAAGAAATTTGCTTTTGACCTTCTTCAGGTATACGCATGGGTCATATTTTGACCTCGTGAACCCGATCTCAATTATGTGAGCGTGAACCTTCACGTTCCAACATCGTGCTGCCTGCTTCAGACCATATATGGCCTTCTTCGGCTTGCAAACCTTTCCTTCTTTCCCCCTCATGATGAAGGCCTCTGGCTGTTCCATATACAGGTCTTCAGCAAGATCACCATTCAGGAAAGCGGTCGTGACATCGATATGATGTACTGTCAATCCAATTTCTGCCGATAGCGCCAGCAGCAGTCGGACCGACGACAGTTTAACCACTGGTGCAAAGGTTTCGGAGTAGTCCTCCCCCCACTTCTGGGAATACCCTTTAGCCACCAGTCTTGCTTTGTGGCGCTGCACTGTCTCATCAGCGCCAATCTTCAGCTTAAATAGCCACTTGCATTTGACTACGTTCGCTCCTCTTGGGCGATCCATCAGCTCCCAGGTTCCGTTCTCGATGAGCGAGTCGTACTCTTGCTTCATCGCATCCAACCACAGGTCCTTATCTCCGCGGTCCATTGCATCCTGTACCGACACAGGATCATGCAAGCTGAGAAAATTATATTCGGAATCTTCCTGTCTATTTGGAACTCTGGTCCTTTGAGGATATCGACGCCCCTCTACAGCTGGTTCAGCTTCTCGTTCTTCGCTTCTGTCAGAATCGGATATGAAATCCATTGAATCATGGAACTCCTCAGATTCGACTACAACGTTTTCGGGTATGGTGGACCCAGTTGCTGGAGCTGGTACGCTCTGGCTTGGAACTTCCTCCTCAGTTTCCATAGCCCCGGTAGTCCCTCCTGTAATGGGGACTACGAAAAATTCTTCAGGAACTTCCACCACAGGGATCTTAGTTAGCGATTTGTTTGGAGATCCAAGAAGATCCATATTGTCCTTGGACTGATTTGGTAACCTCTCATCAAACACGGCATCCCGAGCAACAATAATCCGCCTTGGATTATTCTTAACATCAGCAAACTTAAACCCCTTTTGATCCTCACTATAGCCAAGAAATATAAGTTCTCGTGTCTTGGGATCAAACTTTTTGAGGCTTCCATCCTTAATAAGAACCTGTGCCTTTGAACCAAACACTTTTAAGTGCGAAAGGTCCACTGTGATCCTCACTATAGCCAAGAAATATAAGTTCTCGTGTCTTGGGATCAAACTTTTTGAGGCTTCCATCCTTAATAAGAACCTGTGCCTTTGAACCAAACACTTTTAAGTGCGAAAGGTCCACTGCCTTTCCGGTCCACACCTGTTCAGGGACCTGTTGCGAAATAGCCATAGTAGGCGAGCGGTTTTTCAGATAAATCGCCGTTAGAACTGCTTCACCCCAATATCTTTTATTGAGATTGCTTTCTGCTAGCATGCATCTTGCCTTTTCGACGATTGTCCGGATGGTTCTCTCCGCAACTCCATTTTGCTGTGGAGTGTGCGCTATAGTTGTCTGATGTTGACTTCCACGATTTTTTAGGTGATCCTGGAATTCCTTACTGGTGTACTCGCCACCATTGTCGCTTCTTAACTTCTTAATCTTTTGGCCCATTTGATTTTCAACTAATGCCTGAAACTCACGAAACTTCCCAAAAACTTCTGATTTGCATTTCAGCAAATAGCCATAAACTTTCCTGCTATAGTCGTCAACGAATAGCAGTATGTATCTTTTACCGCCCCATGAGTCCACCTCAATGGGACCCGCAACGTCACTATGGAGCAGTTCCAAAATCTGTGAAGCTCTATTGAATTTCCTTTTTGGAAAATTCTTCACGCATTGCTTGCCTTGACTGCATGGTATACAGGGGTTCTTGCAGTTCCCAAGGCTATAACGAAAGCCCTTGACGATGTTCTTAAGTTTGTGCATTTCAGATTGGGATAAGTGGCCCAATCTCCTATGCCACAACTCAAAGTCATCCTGACTTTCTCCTAAGAGAACCGTCGCCTTGTTACTCCCCGAACCTAAAACATAGAGTCCGTTTTGTTTGCGTGGCGCTGTAAACAATACGTTCCCATCCACAGATACATTGCCATCGAAAACTCTGCAACGATTTTTGTCAAACACTACAACCTTGCCATTATCAGTGCACTTGCCAACAGACATCAAGTTGGTGACTAGTTCTGGAATCAACAACACATTATTCATTGTTAGTCCTAATGGACGTCCCTTGTGACGTACGTCCAACTTCACAGTACCTTGCGAGGTAGATACTATTTTGTCATTATTCGCGCAAGTAACAGCTTTCGAACTGCTTGCTATAGGTGTTAAAATAGACTTATTTGATGTCATGTGTGATGTCGCGCCACTGTCTACCACCCAGCAATTATCCCCACTAGCGGTAAGTAAAGTAACATAATCTGTAGAATCATCATCAATAATCCTGCCTGCAGCCGCTAAATTGCTCTCAGTCTTACCTTGTTTGGCTTTGAAGAGTTTACATTGCCATTTAAAGTGACCTTTCTTTTTCCAAAAATGACAAATTATTTTCTTACGAGCGCTACCACTACCACTACCACCTGCAACATTAGCTAACACCGTATCGTCCTTATCATCATTCACTTGCTGTCGGTGACCTTCACGCAGAAGAGCCGCTATTACGTTCTCCGATGATAATTGCTTACCAGAATGTTCCATGGCCATCACCAAAGGGTCATAAGAATCCGTCAAACCAGCCAAGAGAATAACCGAGATGAATTCATCATTCAGTGCAGCTTGGATTGCCTCCAGGGTTTGATGCGTAGCTTGCACTTCATTGACGTAGGCATCCATATTTTGGAAATTATCCAGTTTCAATGAAAATAACTTCCGCAGCAGACCTAATCTTCTTATTAGACCACAGTCAGCATATGCCTTTTTGAGCGCATTCCATGCTTGCCATGAGGTTTTGGCATTCTTGACAATGGTGATGCACTGTTCTGCGGTTGACAGGCAAATCTTTGCCCTTGCCCTTTCGTCGCGTTTCCGGTCTTCAGGTTTGGTAGTAACGAAATTTTCACTCACACAGTCCCAGAGCCCCGCATCTATTAATTAATAGCATTTCGATGCTGAAGGCCCAACTGCCATAATTATTTCGGCCTGTGAGCTTTTTGATCGCACTCGTTGAACTTTCCATCTCTAAATCTAGTCATTTTATCATTTATTTTCTCTTCACAAAGGTGACTTAAAGTAAAAATGTACAAAATAATGTCTCAGCTGTATTCAGCCTTTGTGAGAGACTGGTGCCTGATGTAGGTTTTTGGGAAAAACCTGTGTTACAAGTCGATTTTACTATATATAACTGCCCTACGCATTAACGAGGCACGGGCTGGGCCCATAACCTATTGGAAATATCTTGTGAACAGATTTTAGTAAAACTCGCAAAGATGGTTGTTTTTTTTTTATTTCAATAATTTTTAATGTGACATCTATACAAAGTTACCTAGCAACCAATGTAGGCATACAACCTCTTTAACAGATTATTCCTTGATTATTTCGATGATTATTATAATGAGGGATTTTCTTTTTAGCTGTTCCCTAGTCGCTGGATAGATGGCGCTAGGAGTAAGTATGACAATGCCAGGAACGGAACCTAAAAAAACTGATTTTAACAAAGCGCGAGAAATGTAGGTTATATTTGGAAGGTTAAGCAAATGAAAGTGTCAGTCAACAAGAGTATGTGATGTGACACAATGTTTTTTTTTTCAAGCGTTTTGACTTTGGCACCAACTATCATCGACGACCCGAATGGCGCAGCGGTAGTGAGGCTGCCTTACGTTCTTAGGGTCCCGGGTTCGAATCCCGGTCGGAGCAAATGTTTGTGTGATGAGCATGGACATAATTATGTTTCCGAGTCATGGATGTTTATATGTATAATAAGTATGTATTTACAAACAAAAGTATCTATGTAGTATATCAACTATCTGGTGTCCACGACACAAGCCTCGTTGCTTAGTGTGGCACTAGATGGCGCTGTGTGTAATGTCCAGCAATATTTATTTATTTATTTATTTATCATAGTAAGTTCAACGCCATCTGTAGAGTTCTTGGAAACTAAGTTTTTTTGTAAAACCTCAAAAGGAAAACCTCTCATTCTTTAACTACGTCTTACAGCCGCGAATAATATTTAAATCTATTTTGAATAAATTATTATTCGCAGCTGTAAGAACTTAGCATTGGCCGGCAAATTGCAAAAAACTTAAGAAAATTTGAATTTCGCGGGCTGGTTGGAGTATTCACCTTAGATAGGCGGCTCTACACGTTGGCGAAGATATTGGCGAATGTATTGGCCAATACGTATTGGCCATCGTGTAGAACGGGGGTTGGTGATCTATTGGTAGGTATTTAGACTGTTGGTCCACGCATTGGCGCAAGATCCGTGTGGTGTCGGTTTTTCGACGCAGATCAAAGGGTTTATGGCGTGATTGTGGCACAGTGTTGGCGCACCGTCCACACGTTGGCGATGCGTTCAGTTTGCAACGAGCGGCCACACTGAGCGGACGTATGAAGTATTTGTTAATAGCAATTTAAGTACGATAATGGCAACTATGAGCAATGAAGAAACTTTTCGCTTCATAGAACTTTATTAAGCTGAAAACTGTTTATGGAACCCAAAAAATAAAAAACATAAAAATAAAAAGTAAAAAAAAAACCGGCCAAGTGCGAGTTGGACTCGCACACGAAGGGTTCCGTACCGTTGACTATATTTAGTATTTGTTGTTATAGCGGCAACAGAAATACATCATCTGTGAAAATTTCAACTGTCTAGCTGTCACGGTTCATGAGATATAGCCTGGTGACAGACAGACGGACAAACAGCGAAGTCTTAGTAATAGGGTTCCATTTTTACCCTTTGGGTACGGAACCCTAAAAAAGTACCTACTAATTTATTAAGTAGATAGTAATGTACCTATGTCTGTATGCTGAAACCTTTGAAACATGGCAACCACAGAAATAAATGAAAATAACAGCAAGAAGTGTATGTACCTCGCGTGCCAAATTTTGTGCAAATTTTAGCTTAATTGTCTCAAATTTTGGGGGCGAAACTCAGACAGGGGAACAAGTTCTGTTAATTTTTTTTTTTAGGTGTTATCGGCATTTCAATATATTCCTGTGATCGCAACGGATTTTCATGCGGCTTTTATGATACAATATTATGTCCAACGAGCGAAGCCGGGGCATATTTTTTTTTTGTTTTTTAGCGTGGTAGGATCATCAAATTTGTCCTAACCCCGGGCAGGGCGGGAGGGACTGTCAGACTCGTACTGACTAAAATCCACGGTGTCCTTCAATAGCCCTTTATGTTCCGGGGTCACGGTAATGAGATGAGTCCCGCGACCCCGGCAGGCTTTGGCCCTCCAAAGGGGGGGGCCCGTCATAATGCTGACGCTCTTTGAGGCGTCGTTTTTGTCGTCCGCACATTGGCCCGAACCGAAGCAAACTGATCGACCTCCCAACGTGTGGACGCGATCACAATCTCTTGGCAAACATCTTTGCCACAACGTTCGCCAATATCTTCGCCAACGTGTAGAGCCGCCATTAGATAGACCATGTAAGTGTGTTAAAAGGTGTGTCTGTCTGTGGCAACATAGCTCAACAGGGTGAACCGATTTAGGTGCGTTTCTTTTAATTTGAAAGCTGTTTTTCAGTTGGTAACCACCAACTGAAAACCAGCTTTCAAATTTTCTTAGAAATGTTTTATCATAATCGGTTCCGCCAAAAAACATATCTATTAAAATACATCGCTAAAAATATCGATTAAGCGAATGAAACCGACATAACTCGTCAGTCAGTACTCAGTTATTTTTATTTTCCTCTGCTGTGGTCAGTGTCAGTTTGTCATGAAATGTCATCCATCATTACTCTAGAAATAAAAACAAAATGATAGAATGGATTTTTGTGGCACGTGTTCTAGTGTGGCGTATATTTTATGAAACAAGCTGTTACTAGTGTAGAGTATAGAAGGGTACCGCGTAACGTAATAAAAATTACATTGGTGACTATGATGTTCCATGCGAACAGACGAGTGTCGTTTCACGTGCTTCACGTGTGTTTTTACGAATATAATTACAAAAGTTTCAAGTAAGAATTATTTACATCTCAACTGTCAGAAGTGGCACGTATTATTTTCTTCTGCATTGTAACATTTGTAACCTGTTGTAGAGTTGACTGGAGTTGACTGTGTAGATAGCAGTTACGAATAACTATTATTAAATAGGTAGTGTGTTTATTGGTCAGTGGCGAAACCGCTTATTTTCTCTGCCTGTGGGAATTTAAATTTTTCTGGTAAAATAAATTGGCCCTGGGTCGAAGAATTTGGAAGTCATGGGGAGAGGCCTTTGCTCAGCAGTGGGATGACATAGTCTAACAGTTACAGTAAAAATTGCACCAAGCAGTAAAAGTAAACTAAGCAAGGCTTACTATTTTTATAATTCATTAACATTCTTAGCATTTTTGACTTTGGTTTGTTCTGTCTGCCCATCTATGTGTCTGCCTGTATTAAATTATTAAGATAGAATCCTTCAAAGCCGTAAACAATACACACATCTAAATAATTCATATTGCATGAAAAGTTTAGGTCAGTGAGTGGGTCGTCTTATTTAAGGGCACTATGAATTAAAGACCTACTTATAGGTGATTTAAAGACGATAGAACACACACATTAATTCATCAATCATTACATTCAATAATCTGGCATTGAGAGAATAATATTGATGTAAATTTACTGATTTTTGTATTTCCTTACAAAGATCAACCTACTAAAAATGGATTCAAAATATACTTCTGTTGGTGTGGGCAACAGCCTAAAATCGAATGGCCTCAAAAGAAAACACGCAGTTGAAAACATAAAAGTGAAGAAGATAAAATTATCTAATACTAATGTCACTAAAACAAACAATATTAAAGTTGAAACAAATGGACATGAAAATGCCAAAGAAAATAAGATTGTGAATGAAACTGTACAGGACTTACAAGAAGCAAGAAGGCAGTTGCCAGTATATATGGTTAGAAACAGGTATGTGTATTTAGTTAAAAGTCCCGTCACGTAAAAATAATGTTGACCGCTCAAGTAAATAATTTCTATTTCTTTAATTCCAGCCTATTCAAAAGTACTAAGAAGCTAGTAAAGTATTTATTATGGTTCTACAATTAGATAATTACACTTATATTATAACAAAATAGCCTAGTACTTTACGACACGACCGTAATAAAATGCGCAGACTAATCCACTGGCATTCTTTTTACATGAGGGGACCTATAGTGCATAACCCACAATCATAAATTGAGAATTAACATTCTATAAATGAAGTCAACTCTACAGGACAGTTAACGTTAAATGGCCTACCAAATAAATCTTCTCTAATACTCTCCTCAGTCAATAAAGAAAAATTTAATTTCCTGCAATTATTTATTGTAAACTCACACCACTTATGTTTAAATATACTTTTATCTGTATTTCAGACTCCTCGAAGAAATAAAAAAGAATGAGACTATGATACTAATTGGAGAGACAGGCAGTGGCAAAACAACACAGATTCCACAACTGATCCATGAGCAGCGTCTTGAGGGTGCCGGAGCCATAGCAGTAACTCAGCCACGCAGGGTTGCCGCCATCACAATAGCTATGAGAGTAGCTTCCGAAATGAACACAGAAATAGGATCTATTGTTGGGTAAGAGAATGAGACTTTGACAACCAACAGTCATCATCATCATCATCATCAGCCTATTAATGTCCCCACTGCTGGGACAGGACTCCTCTTTATGAGAAGGAATGGGCTATAATCCACCACGCGGGCGCATCGCGGATTTGTAGATGTCACATGTCTTCGAAATTTTCATGCCGGTTTACTCACTATGTTTTCCTTCACCATTTTGAGAGCATTGTTGATGAAATAAATTACACAAAGTAATGCGCCTGTCTGGGTTCGAACCCACGACTTATGTTCGTAAGTCGGGGCCGCCGCCACTGGGCCACCCCTGCTCTAGTCGGGGCCGCCAACCAACAATGTTCGATTAATATTGCTTGTTACTTAACAATATTAATTCATTTTCACAGATATTCAGTGAGGTTTGAAGATGTAACAAGTCCAAGAACTAAAGTGAAGTATTTGACAGACGGTATGTTGCTCAGAGAGGCTATATTGGACCCTTTGCTCAAAAAGTATACCGTAATAGTGTTGGATGAAGCTCATGAGCGCACTGTGAGCACTGATGTACTGTTTGGTATTGTCAAACTTGCACAGAAGGATAGAGCTGAAAAGAAATTAAATCCTCTGAAGGTAATAAAATGTATTGATTTACTAGATGAGGCACTGTTATTAATTTGGCCTGCATTATTCTAATGCTTGTTTTGTAGTAGATCTGTTTTTCAGATAATTTTCAACCTTGTAAATTGACCTTGACCCCTATAACACAGGTTTTACCTAGCTTATACTTAATTTAAGCGTACAAAAAGCAAATAAATGATCAACAACCCCCTCGTTGATAATTTATTTGCTTTTTGTATGCTTAAATTAAGTTTCGCCTTGTTATCTGTGTACTTTTTTGTGTCAAATAAATATTATTATTTCCTTTATTCAGTTTTAGACATTTTTAAATATTAATTTAAAAAATATATAAAAAACATTAAAAAATATAAAAAATTGTAGCCCACCTGTATTATTATTGTAAAAATTTGACTTCTATTCTATTCTTTAAATAAATAGGCTAGGCTATACTGGGATCCAGTTTTTAAAACAGTTTTTACATTTGTTTCATCTGCTATTTTTTACTCTTCTTCCAGATAATAATCATGTCTGCTACTATGGACGTTGACTCCTTTAGAAAATATTTCCACAATTGTCCAGTGATATATTTGGAAGGCCGAACATATCCGGTTACCATCTATCATTCAAAGATGAAACAAGATGATTATCAGTATGCTGCTGTGTGCACAATATTTCAACTTCACGCTACCACTCCTGCAAAGTAAGCATTTACTATATATATCTTCAATAGATTTAACGGACAAAATAAATGGTCTTAGAGTAGAGTAGAGTAGGGACTCCATTTTTCGCACTTAGACTCTTATTTGGTCCGTTGTGCGTAGGTGTCCTGGCTAAGTTAGCCAGCCTAGCTCTGCCCAGAAACAGAAGTTTCCTGGGAGCTTCACAGGCTTCGCGGAGCGACCTCACCGTTCCGAGGATTTGTTTGCGTTGGTTAGCCGCGGCTTCGCATTCCAGGATGACGTGGGCGGCTGATTCTTCGGCGTCAAAGCAGCCCCTGCAGAGTGGGCTGTCCGTGGCACCTATGTTAAAGAGATGTTTGTTAAGGGGACAATGGCCCGTTATTGTCCCTATTATTATTCTGAAGTTATTTCTACTTAGGCTAAGCAGTCGTTATCGCGAATGTATGTAATACTTGTATTGACAACATTGCTCATAACATTAAGGGATGCAAAGGTGTAATCAGAGACTTTGCGCTCTCCGATCACACAGCACAAATAATGAAGTGTCCGGTAAAAAAGTGTAGTCCAATTGAATATTGGTATGTATATAAACGCAGCTTCACTAAAGAAAATAGATGTATATTTGCTAAATACTTAAGTCAAATCTCGTATCATAGTGTTTATGAGTCTACAGACCCTAACAGTGCCTACAATTCATTCCATGATATATTCAGCTTGATATATGACCTATGCTTTCCTATAATGAAAATTCGCATTAATAATATTTCGAGACCTAAATGGTTATCAAAAGGAATAAGAATGTGTAGTAAGCGTAAACGCGAACTTCTCTGGAAGTATAGAAAAAACTCAAACAACGACAATAAAACGAAGTTTAAATGTTATGCTAAAAAATACAAAACAATCATCTCGCTAACAAAAAAGTCCCAGAACAATTATTTTATAAAAACGGCTGTAAATAAATCCAAAGCAACCTGGAAAGTAATTAATGACACTAAATGCAACTATCCTAAGGACGGCATTGAGAAACTAATAATCAACGACGAGGTACTTACTGATCCTAAGACTATGGCAAACGCCTTTAATGACTATTTTGCTGACATTGTTAAAAATAGTAATAATAATTCTTCTTCTGACTCAACACGATCATATTCTTCTAATTTGACATTTAACACTAAATCAATATTCATGCCTCCAACGATTCCTCAAGACATTCTTAAGATTATAACTTCTCTGAGGAATACAAATAGCGCAGGTTATGACGGTATTACCACAAAGATCGTTAAGGACGTAGCAACTTTAATTGCTGCTCCCTTAAGTTATATTATTAACTTGTGCATAGAACACGGCATTTTTCCAGAGAAGTTAAAATTGTCAGTAGTAAAACCAGTACATAAAAAAGATGACAAATTTTTCATCAGTAACTACAGGCCAGTTGCTTTAATAACCATTTTCTCTAAAATATTCGAAAAAAACATTTATAACTGCCTCTACCCATTTTTCGAAAGTAACAATATATTTACCCCATGCCAATATGGTTTTAGGAAAAATAAATCGGTTAATACAGCAATATATAACTTTTTACACAAAGTCCTTCTAAATATGGACACTAGGTCGCCAGCCATAGCTCTGTACATGGATATGTCAAAAGCATTCGACCGAGTCAGCCATAAAATACTCTTGAATAAATTATATGCATTTGGCGTAAGGGGTAACGTATACAAATTAATTGAATCATATCTCAATGACAGAAAACAGATAGTAGAATTAAAAAGAGTCTCTTTAACTACCAGAACTGAAGAAACCGTTGTGTCTGAGGTAAGAAATATCCTTTCCGGTGTTCCTCAGGGCAGCATTCTAGGCCCACCACTTTTTCTAATTTATATAAATGACATTTCGACAATTACAATGCACCATATGACCTTATTTGCTGACGATAGTACCATATTGTTTACCGGTAATGACAGAACTGACCTAAAACTTGACATAAATAGCACTCTTTCTACAATTATAAAATGGCTTGATGAAAATGACTTAAAAATAAACTTAGAAAAATCAAAAATTATGAATTTTAAACAGCGAGTACAACATAATGCCAATTTAAATATATCACATTCTCAAACCAGTATAGAAGAAATCGATGTAACCAAATTTCTAGGTCTCTATATTGATAGCAAAGTAAATTGGAGGTCACATATTGAGCAAGTCTGCAAAAGACTTAGTCAGAGCTCTTATGCTCTTTACAGACTAAGGAACATCGTCAGTCAGTCTGCACTACTAACTGCCTATCATGGATATGTTGCTTCAATCATACGCTACGGCATCATATTCTGGGGCAACTCTGTAGAAAAAGAGCGTGCTTTTAGAGCTCAAAAACGGTGCATCAGATCGATGTGCAGTATACACCAAGTGGATTCATGTAGACCACATTTCACAAATTTAAAAATATTAACTCTACCATGTGTGTACATTTATGAAACTGTAATGTTCATAAAATCAAATCCAAATTTATTTGAGTTTTGCACTAGGGCCAGACACAAAGACAAGCTGCGCATCTTGGCCAGTAAAACAAAGCTTTTGCACCAAAGCATCTTTTGTATGGGCCCACGTATCTTTAATAATCTTCCACCATTTCTTAGAACTATGAGCGATATAAATACCTTCAAAAAAAAACTACACGAATTATTGATAAGTAAATGTTATTACTCTATAAGAGAATTTCTAGATGACAATACATTGAAGCAAATCCATTGAATGAATAATTTGTTAATTTGACATAAGTATTTTATAATTTAATCATAATGTATTTGCATGATAAATTGGATGTATTGTATTTTAATTTTATTGTTAATATATATAATCTAAGTTTAATTTTAATTTAATTATTGTTTAGTATTGTATTTTTTACCGAACTTGTGACATGAATTTTGTATGCCTCAATGGCGGGACATAGCAGACACCTGTATTTAACACAACATCTTATGAACCTATGATCCACAATAAACTGTTTGAATTTGAATTTGAATTTGAATGTAGACTTGGCATCGCCATTTTTGACTGCCTGCAGTCTGTAGACCGTGACCGTTTGTTGTTATGTAATTAAGTTGATCTCTGGCGAGTAATAAATGGTCTTAAAAATGGATAAAGTATAATATGTGGTATGTTATATTTTCAGCCACGACTTTCTCGTATTTTTAACAGGGCAGGAAGAAATTGAGACAGTCATGTACAACATCAAGCAGATAGCAAAGGTAAAATTTGTAATAATTTTGTGAATTATTTGTTTAGCTACTATCTCAAATAAAAAAGCTTTATCTACAATATAATTACCATTGTATTTGCTTTCATGCTAGATCGAACATTCCAGGAAGCCACAGGTCCCCCTATTAGGGTATGTCCGCTGTACTCGGGGCTCCCTCCGGCGAAACAGCTGCAAGTGTGGCGGGACGCGCCGCCGGGTACTAGGAAGATCATACTAGCTACGAACATAGCAGAGGCTTCCGTCACCATACCTCGTATCAAGTGCGTCATCGACACTGGCGTTGTGAAAGAAAGGTGCGTGTACTAGAGAGTTCAGAGTGGACAGTTACTAGTTAAGAACATTACCTAAACGTATAAACTTGATTGACGAGCCGAATGGCGCAGCGGTAGTGAGGCTGCCTTACGTTCTTAGGGTAGGAGGTAGAAGCAAATGTTTGTGTGATGAGCGTGGACATTTGTTTCCAAGTCATGGACGTTTATATGTAAAAAAGTATGTATTTACAAACAAAAAAAAAGTATCTATGTAGTATATCAACTACTTGCCCGCTTAGCATGACCACCGTAGACACGAAAGAGAATCGACAAATCTTTTGTTCATCTGTCATTGAATCGACAAAATGACATGAACAAAAGATTTGTCGATTCTCTTTCGTGTCTACAGTGGTCATGCTACGCGGGCTGGTGTCCACGACACAAGCCTCGTTGCTTAGTGTGGCACTGGATAGCGCTGTGTGTAATGTCCAGCGATATTTATTTTATTTATTTATTTATAAACAAATTCTTCAATCTACTCAGTTTTTTTTAAATTCATAGTGTTAATTAAAACTGGCAGTAAATTGTTTTTTCGCATGAGTCATAGACACGTATGTGTTTCAGGACGTGGTCGGGCGGCACGGGCGCGGAGCGGCTGGCGGTGCGCGCGGGCTCGCAGGCGGCGGGCTGGCAGCGCGCCGGCCGCGCGGGCCGCACGCAGCCCGGCGCCGCCTACCGCCTCTTCACCGCCGACGACTTCCGGAAGCGACCGCTGCACCACACGCCAGAGATACTCAGGTACCTATTGTTGGAACTAGTATTTATCAGCACTGTGTGCAGACTTCCATAGATATATTCCATACTATTGAAATGCTATGCTAGTGATTGAATAGTAATAGGGTAGATGACACCATAAAACAATAATTCCAAAACACCTAACATCCAGTGGCGTAGCGAGAGGGGGGGCGGAAGGGCGGACCGCCCCGGGCCACCATTAGAAGGGCGGCAAATTTGATAAAAAAAATATATTTTTCATTACTCATACTCGGAAAGTAGGTCTGAAGTTGCCTGAGGAGCGGGTTGATTGGGGTTGTTGGGTTTTTTTCAACTGAAAGCTGTCAAATTATTAAAAAATAGCTCATTTTTCTAATGAACCATGTTCCAACTTTCAATACAGCCACGACGTAAAATTGAATAAAATAAAGTTAAGTATTAATTAAAGAATATATATATATATTTTAAATAACTTTATTTATTAAGTTTCAACTATTTCTTTGAAATAACATAGATTTGGGCAAAATATTTACCATTTTTCGATGGTGAAAATGAAAAAACAGGTAATAGCTGGCCAGCCACAGAAAAAAAAGCAAAATAGGCGGGAAGGAAAGCGGCAATCCGATCTTCATTTGTTTTTTCGAGTTGATTTATGTTTTTATTTTTACTTTCCTTGTATTCGTAATGAAAAGCACAGTGTTTACCTCGGGTTAAAGACTTATTTAGTCCCTCGAACTATTAGCGCCCTTGCTGCTCTCGGGCACCAAACCCCGTCTTGGGACTAAATAGGTTACTTTCACCCCTAGGATAACAATGTACTATTGTGCGGTCACGGGCGGTCAGTCAGACAAATAATTTTTCAAGAAGTTAGCTTTTACCCACTTGCACATATATATGTATATATGTAGTTTATCAACTATCTGGTGTCCACGACACAAGCCTCGTTGCTTAGTGTGGCACTAGATGGCGCTGTGTGTAATGTCCAGCAATATTTATTTATTTACATATAAAATTACCACCCAAAACAAACGAGAGGCGGTCGGCCCTTGTTTGTGTTTAGACGTGTACCTGCATGGGGATAAGGTGTGCGCGCGAGGCGTATGCACTCACACTATCGCACCATGCTTTGAAATAAATATGTTTCGCTCAATTCTTTCATTTGGTTATGTTTTTTCTCACCAACACCAACATTATTATTTTTACGTCAAAAGGGCGGCAAATTATGACTCCGCCCCGGGCGACAGTGACTCACGCTACGCTACTGCTAACATCTCTAAAAAAACACTTTATTTTGGGCCTGAAAACCCGATTTATTTTCAATTAATGGCCAAATTCGATTTTTAGTTGCTTTACAATAAAACAATAGTTTAGTCATTGAGTTGAATAAACAGCGACGTCACAGTTTGGTTGGTTTGTCATCTACCCCATTCCTGAGTTAGTAATTTGGTTACGTTTGAGCTTGACATGAGAAGGGCCTTAGATAATCTCCTCTAATCTAGTTCCGTTGGTGTATCTCCATATTAGATGATACCTCCTGAATAACACGCCCGTCAGATATCCTAGCTAGTATTTGGAAAGTCTGGAAATTTAAAAAAATTCAAAAGCCTTTTCCCAACTATGTTGGGGTCAGATTCCAGTTTAACCGGATGCAGCTGAATACCAGTATTTTACATGAAGCGACTGCCTATTTGATACAGCCCAGTTAGTAGTGGGGATACAATACCCCTTGGTAAGTCTGGTTGTCTGACAATCGTGCCACTGACTACCTGTAATGACTGTCAAAGATCTACAAATCACAACCGGGACCAACAGCTTAACGTACTTATCGAGGCACGGAGGAACTATTTGGAATTTCTCATATGGGCGTGGGTAGACCTCATAACTTTGTGTTAATTAGGTTTTTTTTTTTTTCTAAAACAGGTGTCCACTAGCATCAACATTACTACTGTTGATAGCAACTGGAGCAGAGCCCAGTACGTTCCCGCTGATCGACACGCCGCCACCTGATTCTGTTAAAGCTTCGCTCGCTTTGCTCAAGGAATTAGGTAACTTCTTACTTACCTACTAAATGTTGATTGAAATGAAGCTGGGTACAGATTATTTGCAACACAACATGTAGTTCAACATGCAATGCAACATTTTCCTTTAATTTTAGTGTCGTAAAAACAACTGTGCGCAACACTACGTGTATTTGCAGTGCGCTCGGATTCCGCCGATTACCACCCTTCCGAGGAACGATTTGCACGCAGTGTAATTTGGCCGGCCATATTCGTACAGGTTGCGTGCAAGCACCTACCTAGCCCAGGATATTTGGATTGATTTTGTGAAAATAGGCAGTTCCACTACCAGCGACGAGTTCTGCGACCTTTTTTCAATGGTGTAAATAGAATTTTAACTTTGTTTCAATAAAATTGAAACACCGAAAATAATCATGTACAGTCGTGGTCTTTTCCGCCTGATCA
This sequence comes from Xestia xanthographa, assembly GCA_905147715.2. Lineage (NCBI taxonomy): Eukaryota > Metazoa > Arthropoda > Insecta > Lepidoptera > Noctuidae > Xestia > Xestia xanthographa. The sequence goes on along the minus strand of LR990655.1, from coordinate 17,609,411 downwards.
GTTAATTTTTTTTCGCTTAAATCATGCGGAGGCGCCGAGCCACGCCCCCTTAAAGTTTAGGCCTATTAGTAAAGCGCCAACTTAGGCACGCAAAATAACAATAACTCGTTTGGCGTGCGTCGTCAGTGCGCTCGGCCGATCGGTATCTTTTCATTCATTATTTTTATACAAAGTCAACGAGGCGGGGCTAGAGAGCGTTTCTATGTTGTAAGTGCAAGCAAAAATTTGTTTAGTGGTGATCAGGCGGGAGTGTCCTCTATAGCATTGCGCGGCAATGGCGTGCACGCTAAAGACTGCTGGGAATGGCCGTTAATAATAATAATAAAACTTTATTTCACAAAAACACAGATTTAACATGTTTTAAGTAAACACAATTTAAATGAGCTTAGGTAGTAACACAATGCAATACAATCAAGGAACTGAAATCTGTACACAGTATGGAAAACCCTGCCTCTTAAACTAGGTAACCTGTATCTTGAGAGACAGTGATTCAGCGTAAACAGTGATGCTAAAGTATAATGTAGACTGTGTTGATCTACCCGAGCAATTATGAATATAAAGCTAATTTAAGTACTTAGTAGTTTATAAATATTTTATACGTGATGTGTGTGTCTGTTCCCGTGTGTGTGCGCGTGAGTGTGTGTGTATGTGCGTGTGTGTGTGTTGGTGTGTTGTGTGTGATTGGGGATATGGAGGTAGTTAGGAGACGTACTTAAGTAAGGATTCTGTTTGTAGATAGTCCTGTTCTAGTAGCCATTCCGTTAATTTTGATTTTATTTCATATTTATTTAGATCGACAATGTTTAGGAGTAGTTAAGGAGCGTAGCGGTAAGTCCACATTATGTTCGCGTGGCATTGCTTGTTGTGTTGCAAATAATCTGTATCCAACTTTAAAGAACACAGCCGTGTCTCGTATAACGCAAGGTATACATACATTGCAAATCACAAACACGGGACTTGTGACTTTTATGACATTGACATAAGCTTAAAATGGGGAGACACAGGCAAAGATAATCTAAGATGGCGCCACCATAGTTGGTCTCAGTCTGACCAAAGAGGTTAAGCTATTTTGAAATATAAAATGACATTACCACATTTTCAACCAATGACGATGTTGGGAACCAGCTATGCTAGCGCCATTAGTTCCACAGTGTGTCTCCCCATTGCAGTGCGCACTATAATATAGACATAGAACATATAATATAGACATATAATATAGACATATAATATAGAACAACAACTATAACGTTACCTCGTGTTTACCAGGATCAGAGACTTCTGTGACAGTTCTGTAAATTCTTTGTTTTTCTGTTATAGGTGCCATTGACAGTGAGGTGAACCCTAAACTGACCGTAATTGGGAAGAAGATGTCCACTTTCCCTATAGAGCCGAAGTATTCCAAGGTTCTATTGAGTGCGCCGGAATATAACTGCTTAGACGAAGTATGTATGTCCTATAATATATGTTTACTAGCTGTTGCCCCCTTTGACAAGGGTGGTTCACCCTAGGGGTATAAAAATAGCCTACGACTTATTCTCTGACCTACCAAATATACACCAGCCATCTTCGGGATCTCAAAATAAATGCCATATTCTTAATATGCACCCCTGATAATCTCGGAATCGACACCCATATTGATTTTTAGACATTTCAACCCCATCGCACCCCAACAGGGGATAATGGTATTTCAGGTCCGTCACGTTAAATCTTAAAATCGTTGTTTTTGTAATACACCCGACCCGATACACCATACAAAAAATACCCATGTTGATTTTCAGACTTTGTCACCCCATTTCCCGCATTAGGGGCGGGCCTGTGGACGGTGGGCTACGGGCTAGCTCGCCGTCCGTCCGTCTCATGACGACAGGCCGACGGCCGTGTCGACGGCGCAGGAGTGTTCCACGCGCGCCTCAAAGAGAGTCAGCAAAAAGGAAGGGGTCCGTAAGGACCGATGCCTGCCGGGGTTGCGGGACTGTTCGAAAGAGATACCGTGGCCCCGGAACATAAAGGGCGATGAAGGAACATGGATGGGTTTTAGTCAGTAAAAGTACAACACAAAGTAGACACTCCATCCTGCTCCACCCAGAGCGGGAGGTGTCATTTGATTATTTCCCATCCGAAAAAAAGGGTTTGAATTCAGAAAAAACCTGAAACCCGTTTCTACTCACTAGGGGTACTCCTGTGAAGTTTCGAATAAAACAGTCTAACTAATCTTGATTCCCCATACAAACTTTAGAGCCCCGTTTCACCCCCTTAGGGGTTGAATTTTGAAAAATACTTTCTTAGTGCACCTCTAGACCACATGAGGAACCTAGTACTGGTGTTGATTCTGTTGTGCACAAACTAAACTTAATTTAGGCTATTGTTATCTTTTTCTCTCTAATAAAACGAGAAAGAGACGGACGTAATTTAGAGCTGTCAAATTTTGTTGGAACTAATATTTCCATGCAAATGAAGAGTGCACGTAAAAACATGTCGACTAAAAACACGGTGAAGTGCAAGGCATAAACTAGTTTGACATCTCTAACTTAGTTCATAGCTATAGCCGTCTTTTTCTCGCACTGCCTTTTAGTAAAAGATAGCAATAGTCTAAATTAAGTTTAGTTTGTGCACAACAGAATCAACACCATTGTCATAGAATAAAATGTTTGGATTGATATGATCTTCATTTTAATGTAGGTTAGAAAGTGCTACAGTTCTGAGACTATTCTGCCCCATCCCTATTTTATTTTAATTCTTATTGAATTCTGTGATTCACATATATTTGTTTTTTTTTGTCCCAGGCGCTAAGTTTAATAGCAGTGTTGTCCAGTGAAAACTTGTTCCACACTCCAATGCACAAGCGAGAAGAAGCTATAAAAGTGAAACAAAAGTTCTTGTCTCCTCTCGGAGATCACATCACTCTTCTCAACGTATTCAAAGCTTATTGTAAAGCACCCTTAAAAAAGGTTAGTTTCAACTTGAAAATAAACTAAAATCAAGATTTATGTTGTAGATATTTAACTTGGTTTACCACTGTTTTGCTTTACCACTTATGACTCAAATTCCCAGTAAATTAAAACTTCACTGAAAGTCTCCGCCATATAAGTAAGAATTAAAGGTCATTGCTCTTTCCTTAATTTCTCTGCGTAGGTACCCCGACAATACATTATGAATCGTTTTTTATTACTAGAAAAAGTCAAGGATCACGATGATGGTCCTTTCGGGACAAGTTCAGTCATTATTTCTGTTTTCGGAATTATGTATTTGAATAAACGTATGCGGGTTAATGACCTTTAATCCTTACTTATCTAGCGGAGAGAGAGAGATAGATTTAAATTACAGCAATAACGAGGTAAATAGTAGATATTTCATAATTTCAATCAATAGTATGCTACTCACTTTTTGTGGCAGTAGTTCAGTTCCATTGATTATGTCGATTTTTAACCGACTTCCAAAAAGGAGGAGGTTCTCAATTCGATCGGTAATTTTTTTTTTTTTTTTTTTTATGTATGTACACCGATTACGCTGAGATTTATGATCCGATTTACGTGTTTCTTTTTTAGTTTGATGCGGAATAGTTGCCATTTGGTCCCATAAAAATTTTACATAGTTTGGCCCAGTAGTATTTTATGAACATTTTTACTTCAGTCGTGTGGTATAATTTCATGTATGTTCACCGATTTCTCCTCCATTTGTGGAGTGATTTTCAAAATATTTTTTTTATTTGAAAAAGTATACTCCTAAGATGGTCGCATTTAAATTTGGTGAAGATCTGATGCTGGTCTTCGGAGATATACAATGGAACTCTTCAAAACTAGACGGTAAATCAGTCGTGATTTTTGCAATCGCTTGGATGTTTATTGTTTATACAACATCATGACGTAACATCACGTCTGTATGCTCTGAGGGGTACGCAGATGTGTACAATACACGCAAATTTCGACAGTTTAGATATGTTAAGTTCCATTTATTGGGGATAAGCCTATTACCATGACATGTATTGTTAACAATGTAAAATAAATGCATAGGATATATTTGTATAGGATATTACGACTAAAAATGGAAAAATAAAAAAACGTTTTGCAAAAAAAATAAAACCGACTTCAAAACGCAAAACACAAAAAAGTGAAAAATAACTTTAGCTTCAGAAGTCGGTGACAAAAAAAAAACCATATTAATCAAAAAAGGTCACCGACTTCTGAAGCTAAAGTTATTTTTCACTTTTTTGTGTTTTGCGTTTTGAAGTCGGTTTTATTTTTTTTGCAAAAAGTTTTTTTTTGGTTACATTATATCACATTACTTTACCGTCTCTGCGACGAAAATTTCATTTACCGATCTGCCAATGTAATGTAACTCAAAGTAAATGTTTTGTGAATAACTTCTTCCAGCAATGGTGTAAAGAAAACTACTTGAATCACAAGAACTTGACGTATGCGTGCGAGGTCCGACAGCAGCTGCTTGCAATCTGCCAGAAGCTGAACATGACTGTCTCTAGTTGTGGACAGGCTTATGATCAGGTACAAATTTTAAAATAAAATAACTTTTATTTAAAAAAAAGTGAGCCGTCGCAGTACGCCTGGCAGATGTGAAACATCGAAATTACTTTGTACAAGTAATATGCTTAAAAAAAGTCAATTAATAAAACAAAATGACTCTATTCACAAAAAGAAAATCCTTATGCTGGAATTGAACTCGAAGTCACGAGATTGTAACCAAGCGCTCTGTGCCCCAAGACCAGCTGGCTTGTTGTAAATGGTGGCGAATGTGTAGGTCTTGCTGCTTCAACAGGCTGGTAATGTTCGGGATTGTTCGGGCCGGGTTCGATCGCCACGAATTTTTATTGTTTTTTTTTGGTTTACCCGCGCCTGTACATGTTTTACATCAAAAACAAAGTGTCGTACAAAATTATCTTCATTCTTCTTCAAAAAGAAATAAAAGACTACAGCACATCTGTATCGCTGTAACTGCGCATATACGCGCAGTAGACGCGCGTTTCACGATCGCCCCGTGTGCTTAGGTCACAAGCTTGCGTTCTAATCTCGTATGAAGCGCGTATACTCGCGTCATCTGCGCGTTTAAAATACGTCGTGTGCTAGGGGCTTTACCAGTGATATGCTAATAATTTTGTTTTCATCCCATCTATTCGAAAAGGACGACTTGGTTCGCCTTTAAGTACACCCAAAGTTGTTGTTTTCTATAGGAAACTTTTAGCGGGCAGTAATGAGTTTTTAATCCTCTTTATAAGTGCGCCGCAATTATCTTTGCCGCGCACTTTTTGAATTTGGAATATCTTCTTTATGGTGTTCAGCGCCAAAGAAATCGAACGCAAATATTGTTTGAATAAAGACTGGCTGGTACGACGGCCCACAGTCGCGCCGCCGGCTGAATAAAAAAAAAAGAAATCAAAATTAAAAATGCGCGAACTACAGCCCGCGTTTTCGTCATTTTCACGAATTGTTAAAAATTCATGGTTTTGTTTTGAAAAATGAGTTCTTCAAGTGACAGTGAATAAATATGAGGTGCCTTTTATTTTCTCATAGTGAGTGATGAAAAGTAGAGTGTATCACTCGGGCGCAAAATATATTTTGGCTCGGGCGACGTACTTTGAATCCCTCGCTACGTTCAGGATTCTACTAAAGAATCCCTCGCTACGCTCGGGATTCTACTCTAGAATCCCTCACTTCGCTCTGGATTCAAAAAAGCGCCCTCGCCGTAAAAATATTATTTTGCTCCCTTATGATACAATCTACTATTGTTATATTTCAGTTACTGAAATGTCTGCTTTGCGGTCTATTCACAAACTGCGCGTGGCAGCGAGGCGCAGGGGGCGCAGGGGGCGCAGGGGGTGCGGGTGTGGCGGGGCGCTACGTGACGGCGGCGGGCGCGGCGGGCGCGCTGCACCCGTCGAGCTCGCTGCACGGCGCGCGGCCGGCGCCGCCCGTGCTGCTGTACACCGAGCTGCTGTGCACGTCCCGCACGTACATGCTGACGGTGTCGGCCATTCAGCCGCAGTGGCTGCACCAAGTGGCGCCCGACTACGCGCGCCGCTGCCGAGCCAACCGGTGACGACGTCCGAAATTCCATAATAGGCTAGTTTCCACCATCAATAAATTGCAAATCTATTTAGTCCGTCAGTTAGAACATTGGAAAATAATGGACACGTGTTTTTTGTTTTTGTAAATCAATGAATATTGACAAAGATGAAACGCATCAAAACTTGGGAGTGGAGGCTCGTGACGTCAGAACGCACTAAAAATTGTACCACGGTGTGACGTATTGAGAATTTTAAAAGCGTCGTATCTTCGTCAATTTTGGTTTACGTAACAAAAGAAAAAATACGGGTCAAATATTTAACTAACGGACTAATTCGATTTTTTCAGTAAACAAACAAACCTATTAAAACGCAAATTCTTTATTCTTTCATCTGCTGCGATAGGACTGGGAAACATTTGCCGAAGCGTAAGCGACACTAGGGGGCCTAGTCGAGTGATGATCGATTTTAAAACGTTTTGTATTACAAAATGACTTTCAAAGGAATTGACATAAGCTATTCGGTAACGATATGTCAATCCTGTCGTTTTTTGATTGTTCCATTATCGTTTATCGCTGAAAAGTTCACTGTGTGTAATGGGCCTACCACACGCACAAGCTTCACCACAGTTCTGCCTGCGCAAGCCGGTTTGCACACGGAACACCGTGCGGGCGGTTGCATAAGGACGCGTTTGCATATCTGACTAAAACTTTAAAATTTTTCGGAAGCTTTTGCGGAAAAATGCAACTAAATCACATGTAACTAATAATTACAACAGATAGATTACTCCTTCATCTTCAAATAATAGTAGCTTTTTATTCGAAAATATTGGTTTATAATATTATAAAAAATAATTTTCGGTGCCTTAGTCGAGTGCAAAATCAAAATCAAAATCAAATCATTTATTTCAAGTAGGCCAGTTGCAGGCACTTTTGAATTGTCGAAACAAAGATGAAAATTAAATGTAGCTACAGTCCCAGTCACAAGACATAAAAACTGTGAAAGTACTGTAGTTGCCCATTCCCTAGCGTAGATCTCTATGGAGAAGAACGGGCAAGAAACTCCATAAATAAATAGTGCAATTAGACAATAAGGTGGAACACAGTTTATAGTGGTCGGATTTTCATGGGACTTTTTTTATTGAGTTCCTAGAGAGGTGGAGAAGAAAGTTAAAAAAAAAATTTCGACGCTCGCAACTTTTTTTTTTTTTTTTGAATTTTCATTGAAATTTTTTTTTTTCGTTTATGAATAACTTCGAATTCGGCGAATTCATATTGTAGCGTAATAGTGTGACCTACGTGCATCCACTAAACGCTAATTTGGTCTGTTTCTTTGTTCATTGTTGTCGATTTAATGTATATTTCAAGTATTTTTGAAAATTTCCTATTTTCTGCAATTATTTCTAAAATATCGAATTTTAAGACTTAGATTTCTTTTGAAATTGGTTACTGATGCTTTTTCACAGATAACTGGATCAAAAAGTATTAATGAATACCACTTTCATGAGTGTAGTGACTTAAAATTCATTCGGAAATGTTAGAAAATCGTGTATGTTAATGAAAGCATTTTTTTTCCAAATACTGCTATGAAACTCAATGTGCAAATTATTGTCATAATCCTCATTTTATACGCTATCTAACGAGGTATAATAACTAGATAAATATTTAAGGATACTTGTTAAATATTGGTTACTGCTGAAAAAGTAAATCATGACAAAAGGGCCTCTATCGCTAAGAAGTGGGAGTGGTATCGGTATCGGTATTGATATTGAATTGCGCGCAGAGACCCAAGCTTGCAACTTATCTCAGATAGAAATCGTGAGAAATGGTTACGTTATAATTACGATAATTTTTGTAAATTTACCAGCGGCCCCATTACACCTTTGTCGGCAATAATCAACCTTTATCGAGTACCACCAATTTTTATTTTTAGTTTTTGTTATCAATGGATAGCAGACATAATATGGATATTTTGAGGATAATATTTACGTTGACCGTCATAGAAATATTTTGAAAAAAATGGCCTACTTTACTTTTATATAGACGATTTCCTGATAATTGTGAACACATTTTTAGTCACTTTACTCGTAAACATGGTTTTCTTGAGTATTTTTACATCCAATTATCTGCGAAAAAGTATCAGTTACCAATTTCAAAAGAAATCTTGGTCTTAAAATTCAAAATTTTAAAAATAATTGCAGAAAATAGGACATTTTCAAAAATACTTGAATTATTGCATTACATCGACTACAATGATCAAAGAAACAGACTAAATTAGCATTTAATGGATGCACTTAGGTCACACTTTACGCTACAATATGAATTCATCGAATTTGAAGTTATTCATAAACGAATAAAAAAAAATTCAATAAAAATTAAAAAAAAAAAAAAAGTCGCGAACAGCGAAATTTTTTTTTTAACTTTCTTCTCCACTCTTCCAGGAACTCAATAAAAAAGTCCCATGAAAATCGGACCACTATAAACTTCGTTCCACCTACCTACCGTCTAATTGCACTCGACTACCTCTCCACACAAAATTAACGATGTCGTGTTGAGTTTAGTATCAGTTTTCTTCTATTTAATAACATACATTTATATATTAAAAAATATTTTATGTAAGCACATATGTTTAACTCAAAATGGTATTAAAAAAACTATCAAAATGTAACAAACGCACTCAGAAAAAAAGAATCGCACCTATATTTTCAACAAATTTTGCTTAATCTGATGAATCTTATGGGCTTGAGTTAAGGGTTATATTGCTTGTCACTGTCTTGGATTTAAAGCACAAACATGTTAACAATATGTCTGTTGTTATATGTGAACAATAGAAGCGCGGTAATTCGTAAACGCGTCCTAAAACGCGCCAACCCCACAGCGTGGCCTGCGCATTTTTCGACTTGCTTGAAATCTCGTTTACGCATAGACTTTTTCATTGGTGCCGATTCAGTTGTGCACAAACTAAACTTAATTTAGGCTATTGCTATCTTTTTCTCTCTAATAAGACGAGAAAAAGACGGGCATAATTTAGAGCTGTCAAATTTAATTGGAACTAATATTTCTATACAAATGAAGGGTGCACGTAAAAACATGTCGACTAAAAACACGGTGAAGCGCAAGGCATAAACTAGTTACTAACTTAGTTCATAGCTATAGCCCTCCTTTTCTCGCACTGCCTTTTAGTAAAAGATAGCAATAGCCTAAATTAAGTTTTGTTTGTGCACAACAGAATCGACACCATTGGATTTTTTTTCACTAGCAAACACTTGAAAAATAATAGCAGAAGAAATAGTTCTTCACTGGGAAACATTGTTTCCACGCTGACGATTTCGACAAGAATGTGGCTTGCGCGTACTTAACTGTGCCGTGTGGTAATGCCGACAGTGTGTAGTTTTTTCATGCGAGAAGCTTGCGCAGGCAGAACTGTGGTGAAGCTTGTGCGTGTGGTAGGCCCATAAGGTCCTCTGGTCGCCCATTATTTCGCACAAAGACGAAGTAAGATGTTAAGAGGGTATTAACCCCATTTCGAGAGTAAAGAGTTATCGTTTTCTGCTCTAGTTAGTTTGGTTAAGAGTTATGCTTATGATGCATTTGTGTAATAGATTTTTGTCTTGTATAGTGTAATTTTAATTGTCGGTTTTAAATGGAACAATGTAATTCAAATGGACATCATGTACCAGAAATGTTACAGTTAGTTTTACATAAATGTGTGATATACAAGTAAGTGTTATAGAATTTATTTTTGTTCTAAGATACGATGTTGAGAGTAAAATATATTTAAGATACATCAGTACTATCACTGTTTAAAAAACATACTGCCACAGAAAGTATTTATTTATGTTCTAAAACCATGTGCATGTTTGACCAATAATAAAAAAAAATATTTTAGGTCAAATTAAATTTGTTAGCGGAACTTCGACGTGATGGGAATGGATCCATACAACAACCATGATGGGGATCGGTCCATACAATTAAGTTTTTTTTTGTTTTACATCTGAGCTTGATTAGAAGAGCTATCAATTTAATTTGACCCTCAGTATCAAAATAGTACAACGTAATCAACCAGGACCACTAAAGGTAATGTAATGTTATTATTATAACATTTCGTTAAATCTATGACAACATCGCCCCTAGTTCTATCATGTAAGCTCACGTCCGTGTAATAAATAAAAATAACGCGACGTTTTTATACCACACACTGCATTTTCAACTTTCGGCGTTAAGAGCCTATACACTATACCTCAAATTAGCAACTCTATTTGTGGTGGTTCAAACTTCGTTTATATTGCTGTTAAAATAACGTTCTAATCAGCTTACACTACAAAGTGGTTGTTACGTCAGTCACTGCAGGCCGAATAGTGCGAAATGAGTGGTTTTTATTCTTTATTAAATCAAATTTTCGTCTTTTGGAAAAAATAAAAAACATGACCTGCTTTATAGTTAGTTCAGTTAGTATGCAAAGTTTCATGATCTAATTTGAAGTACTTTTTGGAATACCAGCGGTTTATTGTTCGATTTGGAGGTAACTTTGGGATTTTTTTCTATCGAGGAAATTTTATGAAATCGTGTTTTCGCCAAACAGGACCTAACATTAATCCTCAACTTTACCATATTATATTTATTTCATGATTAATGCTGCAGTATTTTAGGCGTAACTGAGGCTCATGCTAAGTCATTTGAGGTAGTATAGGCCCTTAAGCCTATCCTTGAGAATCCAACAGTGCACATCACTAGCACGTCAAAAAACCGTACGCCTTTGAGTGGCAAACAAACGTTGTGTTAAGAAAACGCCCTTGTGAACGTGTGCTGATTTATTGTTAGTTTATTACCTGGTGCTAAATACGAGGTTTAGGATATAGGACCTTATTGTTAAAACATTAGGATTGTAAATACATAGTTGTAACATACTGAATAAAGTTTTATAAAAATTACGTGTTTTACTTGAAGTCATTATGACTGCCAATCACGTTTCCTGTTAAAAAGAAATCAGCATAACATCTCGCCTGTGTCTGATCTGGCCCCTTATTCACAACGCTTCGATTCGGAAAGTCATATGTCTATCTTTTTTTGACATTACGAAATCGAGCGAGATGGACATACGACTTTCCGAATCGAAGCGTTGTGAATAGCTATGCTGATCTGATCTGTACCTACCAATTAAAAGAGACAAAGTGATTTTTGTAAGTTAGTGTGTATGCGGAAAGTAATTTCCGGAACCACGGCGCCTATTTGAAAAATTTTACCATTAGAAAGAAAATAAGCTTGAGTTTATTTATTTATACAGATACTTGCTGCACTTACAGTTTACACCAAACCAACAAGCAAGCAGCGTGCTGTAGGCAACATAACGTGCAATAAAAGCATAGCTTTACTTCTACTCATATACATAAATCAAGATCCATTTCCGCTTGGGTTGTAGGCGCAAGTCGAGCTGTTTGGGTATTAGAATAGAATCTAAAAGTTTTTATTTCAGACCGGAGTCCATAGGGTGTTTTTAGGGTTCTGTACCCAAAGGGTAAAAACGGAACACTAACGGAATAATAACGCTTCTTTCAACGACTGGGCCACCATTGGTATTCATAAGAGTCGAAAACGACTTTATGAGCTGTATGAAGAGCGGACTTATAAAAACACTGTAGAATTTAATTTGTATGTTAAGAATTATTCTAAATTATTTAAAAAAGTTTGTTTCATAGCAAAGTCACGTTACTTGAGTTCAAAAATTAAAAATAGTAGTAATGTAATTAAAATGACATGGAACATTATTAATAGCGAAACGGGAAAGTCTTGCAACCGAAATAGTGACTACAGCCTTGCTATTGGCGATAATATTTTGAATTCAGACACTCAAGTTGCCACAGCCTTTGAAAATTTCTTTGCGGATATTCCCGTATCGACTACTAAATCGCTAAACTCGTCAGCTGCTGCTGCCGAGTCTTTACTTAAGGAAAACGTTTCAGTCTGTGATTCCGAATTTAATTTTCAATATGTCACCTGTGAAGATATAATTAAAACTTTTCACACCTTAAATGTTAAAAAGGGTTCTCTATTGTATTAAGGTCAAGGTGGGGAAGTTCGTCTACGGGGGAACACCATACAACGTCTTTGTAAGCTGTGTTTGAATAGCTACGACGTTGGTAGCTCGGTCGGTAAAATAGAGTCACTATTTGGTCCTACCTTCAAATTATAGATGACGCTGTGTTGAGTTTAATATCAAAAATCGGTCTCACAAATTTTTAGTAGCTGAAAAGTTGAAACACGAGTTAGTGTGTCGACGTTTTACCTAACGTGAAATGTGAATATCAACAGATTTTTACATATTGTAGTGGTAAGTGTCTAGCTTGTATTACTTATAATTGTTTTATTTTATTCAAATCGAATTTAAATCTATATTTACAGAAATATTAGTTGTGATAAAAACTAAACCTAAAAATTCAATAGTGGGGTAAGACTGTCTAGTAATTTAGGGAAAGGCCGTCATGTGCCGATCTTGCCCCAAGGCAGATGTTGTTAACCTTTTTTAGTTTAAGCGTTTTATTGATCATTTTTTTGTTTGTTTTTAGGATTTTAGCAAATATGTCTTTCACAACCCGCTCAATTTTAGAGATCTTAGAGGAATCGGACTCCTACAATGAAATGTATGAAGCTTCAAACAACGAAGACGAAGATCACGTACCAGAGTGCAGCCAAAGTAGGTAGTGGGACGGTATATAATGCAAGCGACACAAATGTAAACTTGGACTTATCAAGCTTGGTTTCGTCAGATGATGTTGATCTCTTGACCCTTCAATTGGAACTACACCAACGTTGCTTCAAAGGAAAGGATGGACAACAAAAGAATCGCAGATTTCGCGGAAGCATCCTCTGATGAACCTCCTCGGCAAGTTCCTGGGGCTTGTAGGAGATGTCAGGTGTGTCCTTCAAAAAAGGATAAGAAAACTAGCCACACTTGCAATGCTCGCCAGATATACATAATATGCCCTGATTACATCCCATACTGCGAAAATTGTTACAGTTCCATGGCTAGGTATGAGGAAACTGAAGTTTAATTACCATATGTATAATTGAAGCTCACTAAGTGTGTATGATCTCTCTATTAGTGAATTAGATTTTTGTTTTGTTATTTTAGTAAGTTTTCTATAATAACATTTAAATAATTACTCAAGTTGTGTTTTCAAAGTTGATTTACATTTTTTTCTCTCAGAAAAATGAATAAAAGTCGATTTTATGAATATTTTGGCATTTTTGTTATTTTACCCAATAAACAGTAACACAAACTAAAACATGATCATTAAAATAGCCTGATATCATTACATAACATTTTGAAAAATGCTGATAAACTTTGGGTCACCATGACCCGGTGTCAAAGTTAGCGTTATTATTTTTACGTAATTGGCGCTGGGTTAAATACCCTCTGGATCTGGTTTGTATCATCTAAATACCAAAACGTATTGAAGTTCAAATTGCAGTACACCTAACAAACATACTTACATTTAACCTACAGTCAGAATATTCAAATTTAATTAATAAAAAAAATACTGATTAAAATGTTGACAATCCCTGCACTTGCAAATATACCGGACTTACCCCACTTCATGATTTTACCGCTGTAGATTGTGATTGCTACCTTATTTCATAGAACTTAAAGCATGTATTTGTTTAACTTTTATTTTCGAATATTTACTGAATATGACTGCTGCAAATATCTATCAAATTACAAACAAATCATGCATATGACGGACTTGCCCCAATTACTCGGGAAAGACCGTCTAATATCTACCTTTAAAAAAACGCTGTTATTTTCATATTGGCATTGGTTACATTGATGTTTGTAAAAGTAACTGATAAATAAGGAATCTATAATCATCATTAATATGCAAAACATACAATTAGGTAAAAAAATCAGGCAGGGGGGTTCATCAAATCCAATTTGCCATAAATTATGCCGGACTTCGCCACCTTGACCTTACCTAACTTTTTTATTCATAATTTAAAGTTCCATAACTTTTTTTGTCCTAATCATCATTTGTCCGAATGATAACTTACCCGAACTTAATATTACATAATATCACATGCCATAAAATTTAAATCCCTAAATACAATATGCTCTAAACCCGTTTTTCATAAATATTACAATCAATAATATACAAAACACTTAAAATCGTTTTCAATAATAGTTATAAAACCTAAAATTAAAAAAAAAATGTTTAGATCTTAATAATATTTTTAAAACAAACCGGTATGTTCCCAGACGTTCTCAAAAGGGATCAGAACATTGTTATTTTAATTGTGTCTATAATCACGGGTACCTACAGTAAAGTAAGTAGTACTTAGCTTTTGCTATGCTATGAACTTCTCTCAACACAACACATTTTTATACAATATTGCTCTTATGAAATTTGTAAGAATTAAAAAGTAGAACCATCATATCGCAGAAAGTTCATAGTTAGAATCTTCTTTTGTTTTGGCATACATTTGATATAAGTAGTCACTAAAAGGCAGAAAATCAATCAATCAAACCGTCAATCATTATAAAACAGTTGAGTGTGAACATAATTATGTGGATTTTATTTTTCCCTGTAATAAGTATGCAAACATGCAAACAAACATGCAACAAGTATGCAGCAAGCATGCAGCAAGCATTCAGCAAGCATGCAGCAAGCATGCAACAAGCTTGCAGCAACCATGCAAGCACGCATACAGTATGCAAGCAACCATGCAATCACGCATACAGTATGCAAGCAAGCATGCAGCATGCAAGCGAGCAAGCAACATGCAGCAGGCATGGTTTCTGTCACGGCTCCGGCGCTGCGGAGCTCCGGCGGTCCCACGCGAGCTTATCGTCGCAGATGTGTTTAACGCTCACCACCACAGCTTCGGCTTACTGGCCGGCTTCGCCGGCCAGCCTCAGCAGCGGCGGCGAGTGTTACAACCACCTGCTCCTCAACTCGCGGGCCGCCTCGCCCCTCCGCGCCTACGCGATTTTAAATTACATTCTAGGGGTAGGGCAGACAAGACTGCGTGGGGTCGGATTTACAGCGATTCATTTCTGTCACTAAAACCTAATTTTTAGCAAATGTTTTATGACCAAAAATTTTATTACACTTATATGGACATTAGGAATAATACACATTATATAATATAATACTTAGGATAATTGACTTTATGGCATATAAAATTAGAAGATTCAATTATTATAGTATTAGATATTATGACAGAACAGTTTTAGAAATAAAGATAATTATGTAAAACAAAATTTCGGGATTTTGAACATTATGGTAACTGAAGTTTATAACAAACGTTTTATGGATAATGATTTTCGGACAAAAATTTTTAGGAGATATAAGGGAGTACCGTTAAAAAGACCGCCGATCTATGGGGTCATTCTGTGGACGTTGCTAAATCCATTATAAACATTGTAGCTCCTTCATTAGCTGTAATACATATTTAACGATTGTATTGACCATGGTGAGTTTCCTGATTTAATGAAATATAGTAAAATAATACCATTGTTTAAATCAGGTAGTACATCAGACCCCACTAATTATAGACCCATTTCAGTACTACCCACCTTTAGTAAAATTTTTGAAAAATTAATTTTGGCACAAATGCAAAGCTTTTTCAATAAACATAAGTTATTGCATAAAAAACAGTTCGATTTCACAAGGGGTCGTTCAACTACTGATGCCGGTGTTGAACTTTTAGGACACATTTATAATGCCTGGGAGGACAAATGCGATGCTTTGGGCATTTTTTGCGATTTATCTAAAGCTTTCGATTGCGTTCTTCATGAAACATTAATCAGGAAATTACACCACTACGGAATCCGTAACGCCTCTCTGGATCTTCTTATTTCATATTTGAGTAATAGGATTCAGAGAGTTGATGTTAACGGGAAGAGATCTCCCGGATCCGTAGTAAGAATGGGGGTACCACAGGGCTCAATTCTTGGTCCATTTTTGTTTCTTATTTACATAAATGACTTGCCTCACCTCATAAACGATAATCATGACTTAGTATTGTTTGCAGACGATACTTCTCTTTTATTTAAACTCAAACGTCAGCAGTTAGTTACGGATGATGTTAATAGCGCCCTGGCAAAAGTCGTTAATTGGTTTAATGTTAATAACCTACTCCTAAATGAGAAAAAAACTAAATGTATTAAGTTTACGATACCCCATGTAAGACAAGTGGAAACTATTGTACTAATTAAGGATGAAGAGTTGAAACCGGAAGATAGCACAGTGTTTCTAGGCATAACTTTGGATAGCAAGCTTCAGTGGGGCCCGCATATAGACAAATTATCAAAAAAACTTAGCTCTGCAGCATACGCCGTTAGAAGAATTCGTGAGTTAACTGATTTAGAGACAGCCCGTTTAGTTTACTTTAGTTATTTCCATAGCGTGATGTCGTACGGTATTCTCTTGTGGGGCAATGCCGCCGATATTCAGACAATATTTGTTTTGCAAAAAAGGGCAATTCGTTCAATTTATAAATTAAGTCCCAGATACTCCCTCAGACAAAAATTTAAAGAGATTAATGTTCTTACTGTGCCTTCTCAATTTATTTATGAAAACCTTTTGTACGCACACAAAAATATTAATTTGTTTAAAAAATACAGTGATATCCACAACATAAATACGAGGAACAAACACAAATTTGTTGTTCCTGCAACGAGGCTCAAAAAAATAGGGGGTACATTCAGATGCCAATGTATACGTTTTTACAATAAACTTCCAAGCCAAATTCAAGCACTAAGCCTAAATAAATTCAAATCGTTTATAAAACGGAAGCTGTGCCTGAAAGCCTACTATCATGTTAATCACTATCTCGAAGATAAAAAGGCTTGGGATTAAGCTGCTCCAATGAAATTTGCTCTGTGAATGTCGAAGCTTCGGACTTCGCTTGTTTATTATTTATTCCTTTATCCTTTTTTTATTTTTTTTTCCTTTTATATTTTTTATTTTTTTCCTTTTTTATACAATCTGACATTTAATGTTTTGACATGTATTTTATTATTTTTTATACACTCCGACATTTAATGTTTTGACATGTATTTTATAATTTTTTACTTTTTTTTATTATTTTATTTGACATTTACTGATTTGACATGAATACTTATTTTGTTAAGTATTCTACTTTTTTTTTATCGTCATTGTGACTTTTAATGGTTTTTGTGATTTTTATTTACTTTCTTTTGAATAGAACTTGTTCTGAATTTTATATGATTATTGTGAATGTGGGGACCATGTGGGTCACATTTATATTTTTTGTTTATTTTTTCCCACAACTGTCTGGCAGTTTGAGTACTCTAAGCGACCTACCCAAATGTCCTTTCTTTGGTATTGTTCGTCGTTTCGTTGAGCTCCTTGAGTCGAGTCGAGCTACACGTTAACTGACAAATGCTTGCACTGACTGGACAGGTCCACTCAAATCTGTATGGTTCTTTCTTCAAAAGACCATCTCAGACACTAATCTGCATAGTCCTCATGTGAATTGAGCAAGATTGTCTGGACTTTAAAAGAGACTATGACCTCTGAGTTTGTTTCGGCTGTTTCTTCTCAGAGTAGTCAGGTACGAAACACCGGCCCCATCTAGTTTAAAAAAATGACGTGTAAAAGTGTTTGTAAAAACCTACTTGCAAAATAAACATCATTTATCATTTATGAACCCTATTACTAAGACTTCGCTGTCTGTCCGTCTGTCTGTCCGTCGGTCCGTCTGTCCGTCTGTCCGTCTGTCTGTTGTAACGTTACATTTTCCTGGATAGGATCCACAAAACTGTAAGGTCACTCTGAGCACTCACCTACCTAACTTTCAGTCTGGAGGGGAGCACTATTAAAAGAAATAGACAAGGGGACGAGTTCTATGAATTTATTACAAAGATCCTAACCTAAAAGCTGGAGCTACTTAAATCACTAATGCCAGTGAAGCTGGCGGAAAATACTGAAGATGAACGCAGAATGGAATAAATAACTGAAGAACGTCCGTCTTCAGACTGTGGAGGAGGACCGAGGAACCATCAACTCTCAGGCCGTAGAGAAGGGCCGAGGGCATCCGTCTTCAGACGGTGGTGGACGGCCGAGGACCGTCAATCCTCAGGCCGTAGGAGGAGGGCCGAGGAGCATCAAATCTTCATCAGGCTTGTGCAGCTCAAGCATCAAGGTTTCCAGGTGTTCTTGGTGAGGGTGCGGCACGGAGAGAGGCCGACTTAAACCAGAAGAATAAGGGGAACTGCCCTTTTAAATATACTTTTATGGAGCTTCTCCGAGGTGTTCCTGCTCTCAGCTCTGAACGTAGACTGCCATTTCCACCACCAGGCTCCTGTCAACTCCAGATATTTACATTTTAAAATTAGAAAATTATTAAAAAGAAAATCGAATGAGGTCGATGTGATTTACCTATACAACCTACAACTAGCTCCAGCAATAAATTAAAAATAAAACTAGGGTTGCCACTAACTGACATCACAAAAGTAAACAAAGATTTAATAAAGATAAAAACTTAAATAACATGAATTACAAGGTAAAAAGGCCAAAGCCGTTGCTAAGCCTCCAAGAAATAACCATGAAGCTACCTAGGGAGGACGAATGCTTAAATTTTCAGGTTAATAATATCCAAAAATGTAAGTAAAAAAACATGTAAAAGACATACACATTACACTGTCACCAGGCTGTATCTCATGAACCGTGACAGCTAGACAGTTGATCACAGATGATGTATTTCTGTTGCCGCTATAACAACAAATACTAAAAACAGAATAAAATTAATATTTAAGGGGGGCTCCCATACAACAAACGTTATTTTTTTACGTTTTGTCTAATTTTGTATAGATAAGGTACGGAACCCTTCGTGCGCGAGTCCAACTCGCACTTGGCCGGTTTTTTTCGTTCACCGCCATGTTAAATTACTAATTCACTGGAGTAAACTGACAGATGCTAATGTCACTTTGTAAAATAATGTTGCCACATTTATTGTAATAGTGAAGTGATGCGTTCCGTTCGTTGTGATTCAGCTCATTCACACAAAGTCAATAGGAACATTTTTATTTTAAAAAGTAATTAATTGTAATCATAAATTCTATCAGAGACGATGTACACGAATTATTGGGCTGGACATTATTGGGTCGGGCATTATTGCCTCCCTACGTGACGGACGCGGGACGCCACCCGCGCGGCCATCTTGTTTTGCTTGTCTTTCATTCGGCTTCTAACCTCTGGTCTGAGTGCACGAATGTTTCTTTTGCCCACGCGCTGTTCATTGCTGGGAAATTTCTTATTAAAATAAATAAAATAATGTGATTTGATTTAGAACGTAAAGAATGAATGAGCGAGTGATTGATGTCAATCTTCTTGTCACCACACTATTTTCTTTTCATAAAAAAATGGTAACACCGTAAACGTCAGATTACTCCAGTGAATTAATAAGTAGACTTGTATGTTCTAGTGTTAGTAGGTTACAGACACAGATGAAAATATACAATCAAAATTCAGCATGGAGCCGCATCCACCTCCGCACCATCGGGGAATCCCACCGATCTGCGAATACACTGAGAATACTGTTGCTGCTGCCGCGAACACGAGTCATCAGGGATGCACATCTGTTTCTAATAATGGCGGCAAAACCATCAATATATTATACAGGGTGTAAAAGACCTCATCACGAAGCTGTCAACCAAGCATTCTGTACATCAAACTAAGTAACTTTACGCAAAAATTATTGCTGGGAAACGACTTTTTTTTTGGGTGAAAAATCATGTTTTGTTGTACAAACTCAATGTAACGCACTCAAAACTTTGTGCTGATGGATGGATCGAATAGTACGGGGGTCGTGGAGGTGTTTAAAGTGAAACACTTTCATTAAAATCTTGTATTTTAAAAAAAAACTTGTCAAAAAGTCGGAACTTTGACCCCCAATATCTCCGTAACTAGAAGGTTCCCAGGTATGGAGTAGAACAAAAAACCGGCCAAGTGCGAGTCGGACTCGCGCACGAAGGGTTCCGTACCATTATCTATACATTAGACAAAACGGCAAAAAAATCAAGTTTGTTGTATGGGAGCCCCCCTTAAATATTAATTTTATTCTGTTTTTAGTATTTGTTGTTATAGCGGCAACAGAAATACATCATCTGTGAAAATTTCAACTGTCTAGCTGTCACGGTTCATGAGATACAGCCTGGTGACAGACAGACGGACAGACAGCGAAGTCTTAGTAATAGGGTTCCGTTTTTACCCTTTGGGTACGGAACTCTAAAAAATGATCGCAATGACGAGGAGAACTAGTGTCTTTTGGCTTCGTTAAGAGGTGTTTTACACCCTTTATGCAAACATCCCTGACGCACTACTGCGCCACGGTAGCTGCAAAACCCATACCGATATGCGCCTACGTACTCAGTGTACGCACAGAAGAAGCTACGAACAGACCCCGCAATCCACAGGCCCGCGACCGCCGCAGCCGGTCCGGAGCAAACAATGAAGAGCTCGAGTAGTCGCGTCGTCGATTTTACTTATAATATTTCTTTTTAATTTCCTCAGGGCTTTCGATCATTAGTTACGGACACGGGTGTGAACTTGCTCTAGTAGGTTGAAATCGAAATCTCTATACATTAGTTAAGGACTATGTCCTTATTATCACAGTGAGCGGCTGACTGTCCGCCGAATGATTTTGAGTGGCAAATCAGTTGTAAACTCAATATCGAGTGAGCGGCGAACTGTTATAAATTACCCACGAAGCGTTTGCGAACTCCTGGCTGGTTATTACTTCGCCGGCGGCGTAGCGAGCATACTTTGCCGCCAACTAGCAAACTTCCAGCCGCTCACTATGTAAGGTGGCAAGCGAAACGCCTCAAACTGCGTATTCTACGCGCTGTATGGACAATAAGACAATCAATTTATAATATTACTAGCTGACGTCCCGTGGTTTCACCCGCGTAGTTCCCGTTCCCGTGGGAGTACGGGAATAAAATATAGCCTATAGCACTCACGAATAATGTAGCTTTCTACAAGTAAAACAATTTTTAAAATTGGTTCATTACTTCCGGAGATTACCCCCTACATACAAACTTACAAACTTCAAATGTTACCTCTTTATAATATTATAGTAAGTATAGATATACCTATAAGGACGCGAAATGGAAACAGACAGTCAGCCGCTTACTATACGCCTAATAAGGGCACAGCCTATACGAAGACATTATACCAACCTTTATGTTACGTTTTCCAGACTAAATAGCTCGATCGCTGAACAAATTGTGTTTGTCACCCTGAGGAACAGGTCAAATGGATAATTACCTACTTAAAAAAACAACCTCAACCAACCCATGCCCTGGGCGCTACGACCCCAAGCAAACGGCTCAAAACTGTGCTACCAATAAGGTATTTGCGCCGCTTTTAGGGTCTCAGCAGCCGCAGCAGCAGCGGCGCCACGACAACCCGCTGTGCTTGCAACTTAAGATGGTGCAAGGGTGTCGACACAGGTTGCGGCCCACACTCTGGTGTCAGGAGCCTTGCGAGGTAGGTAGGCCCAGAGGCCTACCTACCTCGCAAGGCACCGTAAGTATTATATTATCTGTGGCACCGTCAAGTACCAAGCCGTTTGGCCGTCTGGGACTTCGTCGAGCTTCATTGTCTCGGCGCTTTTCTGGTGGTCGCCACTGTTGATTCTGGCTTTCAGGAGTTACAGTGGTTTGGGAACAGTGTGGCGGGCTTGTCCCAATTAAAAAAAAAGCCGTTTGGTTCTGAAGCTGCTGGTACGGCGACGCTGGTAAGGCTTGGCGGACTAATAGGTAATATTGTTAGGTAATGCTGGCGAGCTGTGCAGTGTGCGCTCCTGTAGCAGGACAGGCCATGGTGTCCGAAGCAATAGCTTCACCCCAGTGAAGTTTTCAACCAACTTCCAAAAAGAGGAGGTTCTCAATTCGACTGTATTTTTTTTGGGTATGTTACCTCAGAACTTTCGACTGAGTGAACCGATGTTCATGATTTTTTTTTATTTGAATGCTGGTGCTTCCCGTGTGGTCCCATTTATATTGTAAACATCTGATGCTGATCTTCGGAGATATACAATGGAACTCTTCAAAAAAAGTCGGCAAATCTGCCGTGAATGTTGCAATCGCTTGGATGTTTATTGTTTATACAATAGGTATCATGACGTAACATTACGCCTGTATGCTCTGAGGGGGTACACAGATGTGTAGGTACAATACACCCAGATTTCGACAGTTAGGTACACACATCAAAAAAAGTTTGTGATTACTTTGAAAATTCGAAATCTTTTTGTTACGTTTTCATAACTAAAAACCGGCCAAGTGCGAGTCGGACTCGCGCACGAAGGGTTCCGTACCATTATCTATACATTAGACAAAACGGCAAAAAATCACGTTTGTTGTATGGGAGCCCCCCTTAAATATTAATTTTATTCTGTTTTTAGTATTTGTTGTTATAGCGGCAACAGAAATACATCATCTGTGAAAATTTCAACTGTCTAGCTGTCACGGTTCATGAGATACAGCCTGGTGACAGACAGACGGACAGACGGACAGACAGCGAAGTCTTAGTAATAGGGTTCCGTTTTTACCCTTTGGGTACGGAACCCTAAAAACTAGCGGACGTCACGCGGTTTCACCCGCGTAATTCCCGTTTCCGTGGTAGTACTGGAATAAAATATAGCCTATGTTACTCAGAGTGAATGTAGCTTTCTAATGGTGAATTTCTGAAATCGGCGCAGTAGTTTTTGAGTTTATTCATTACAAACATACACACAAAAATACAAATCTTTCCTCTTTATTATATTAGTGTAGATAAAAATAGTTTTATTTTTTAATTTCAAACAGGGTATATATTATATATAGGTATGGTATATATATATATATAAGGAAAACAAACAACAAAGTTTTTTTCTTGATAAAGTTCAATTTAAATAATTATATCAGCTTATGCTAGTGATCACAAACTTTTTTTGATGTGTGTATGTTAAATTAGCGCGTTCGTGTTCCGCGCGCGCCTCAAAGAGATGTCAGCAAAAGGGACTGTTCTAAAGAGATACTACGGCCCTGGAACACAAAGGGCTAAGAAGGAACAAGGATGGGTTTTAGTCAGTAAAAGTCTGACACTGCCTTCCGCTCCGCCCAGAGCGGGAGGGGTCATTTGATGATTTCCCATCCGAAAAAAAGGCCACCTCTCAATGATGGGGAATAAATTGGAAAACCCCACGAGGGCCCAGAGCGGTTTGGTAGATACATGGTTCGATTCCTGGGTCGGGCAATTCGGGCAGTTAGTAATTTCTCAGTAGCAGACACGGAGTCTGGTCTATTACATGGAATTTAAAATACCTATAACTGGCGAAATGTGGGTGTTCTATGAAGTACACCTGTTCCTAATCCTTCGGGAATTACAAGCGTGTTGTAATGTTATTACGAAAAGTTCCACTCCAAAAAAAAAAAAGGGGTGTAAGTTCCATACATTAGGGATTACCATGACATGTATTGTTAACAATAGTGCCGATTCCCTTGTTCACAAACTAAACTAAATTTAAGTTGAATGCATCTTTTTCTTTCTATTTCATTATGAAAAGGACAGAAGATTAGTTTAATCCTGTCAAATTAGTCAGCACCTGACGTAATTTGATGTAATTTTAGTAGTCAACTTTTTAATCGCGTCTAAAACTTGTATGGCGCTGATTAATTTGACAGAACATAACTAAAATTGATCTTCTGTCCTTTTCTTAATGAAATAGAAAGAAAAGATGCACTGAACTTAAATTTGGTTTAGTTTGTAAACAAGGGAATCGGCACCAATGTCAAATAAATTCATGTCAAATATTTGTATGGGAACAACTAAACAGGGAAAATTAAAAAACTTTTTGCAAAATATAAAACCGACTTCAAAAAACACAAAACAGTGAAAAATAACTTTAGCTTCAGAAGTCGGTGACAAAAAAACTAAATCAATCAATTAAAGGTCACCGACTTCTGAAGCTAAAGTTATTTTTCACTTTTTTGTGTTTTTTGAAGGCGGTTTTATTTTTTATTTACTTACAGTTAATTAAAGGCCTACGCAGACCGGGGCGGCATGGCAAGGGATTTAAATTTTTAACAATGGACTTTCAATCGTATTTGTATAGCAATACGACCGCGGCGCGTCTTCCAATGCCGTCCAATGAAATCCTTTTCGATGCTACGGCATCATTTTAAAACATAGCAATTTATGTCGTATTTCTATATCAATACGTTTGAATGTCTATTGGTAAAAATTTAAATCCCTTGCCATGTCGTCCCGGTCTGTATTTGGTGAAATATTATTTCTGGCAAGTCTAACATATGAAATCAAGATGTGACCTAATGTTACCATGCTAGCTGAAATAGGAACCGTTTTCAACTTCATACCTTCTTGTAATGAACGCAAATCAACAATTTGGCTGACGATGTTACATTTCGAATACGGCGGGGTGTGAATACCCGGTTCTTACAATTCAGCTTTGGAACCTTAGTTCACTACTAATTAGTACCTACGGTGAAACGGTGTACTTGCGGGTTGACGTAACTGCTACGCCAGTTGCTACGTCAGATGCTACGCCGTAGCAGATAAACGTCCCGTTGCGCAACCCGGCCACGTTGTTTACTTATTTTTTAATTTCTGTGATTCATGATGCTCGTATCAGGAATATAATAGGGTAGATGACACCATAAAACAATAATTCCAAGACACCAATCTCAAAAAAAAAACACTTTATTTTGGGCCTGAAAACCAGATTTATTTTCAATTAATTGCCAAATTAAATTTTTAGTTGCTTTGAAATCAATAAATAGTTGAGTCATTGAGTTGACTAAACAGTGACGTCACAGTTTGCTATTGCCGTACAAAATCTATGAGAGAACTGCATTTTGACAGCTCTTAAAAAGTATCTCAATTGATTGGTGTGTCATCTACCCCATTCTAAGAGGCTAATAAGACTATGTAGTTTTTTAGGGTTCCGTACCTCAAAAGGGAAAACCGGAACCCTTATAAGCAGTGATAGGAATAGCTTATTAGCTTATTAGCCTAAACTTCGAAGAACAGAGACAAGAATCGGAGACTTCCTTAGACTATATTTTTTTCCGGGACATCACGTAAGTACATCAAAAATTAATGTTATTTGGAATAAGTAATTGGTCTATGTTTACCTAAAGTTTGCGACTAGACATAACATAACACAGTCGTTACAACCATCAAAATTTCTGAAAGTTTTCTTTTTAAGAACATTTTGGAAACGACTTCTTCATCATAAAACTATGATACGCTCTCTTAGGTACGCACTCTAGAATTTACAAAAAAAAACTCGCTGTGGTCGCATAATAAAATATAGTCTAAGGAAGTCTCCGATTCTTTTCTCTGTTCTTCTTCGAAGTTTAGGCTAATAAGCACTACCTATTCCTATCACTGCTTATAAGAGATTCTTATCCGTCTGTCTGTCCGTCTGTCACCACCGATTTTCTCAGGAACGGGTGGACCTAGCAAGTTGAAATTTATACCATAATATGGTATAAATTTCAACTTGCTAATTCCGCCGCCGAGGTCTATA
Source organism: Xestia xanthographa (assembly GCA_905147715.2). NCBI lineage: Eukaryota > Metazoa > Arthropoda > Insecta > Lepidoptera > Noctuidae > Xestia > Xestia xanthographa. Next base: position 17,583,842 of record LR990655.1, on the reverse strand, counting down.
CGTATAGTTCCTATTAGGTATATAAAAATCAAGGTCCTGAGTCAACACGATAAAAAGATATGGGCAAATTTAGATTTTCGCGAAAACTTGTAAGTACCAAAATTTACCTTAATTTTCAACTTTTTTTATTTTTCGGACTTCTCCCTTTACTTGTGCTGTAAGACCTTGCTTTATACCAAAATTGACAATTCTAGGTCAACCGGAAGTACCCTATAGGTTTTGGGTCGAAAACCTATATGATAGTTCCCGTTGACTTAGAATCACGAAATTTGGCTGAAAGCTAGGTCTTACTACACATGTAAAAGGAAAAGTCTGAAAACCGTAAATATGTAGTTTAATAATATAAAAAAAGCAATTTTATTATTACAAACTTATTGTTTGCGGTTAGAGCATTAGCTGTTTCTAGGGATCGAACAGCAAAGTTAAGTTTGTCCTTCAAAAAGTTTGTACGGAACCCTCGGTGCGCGAGTCCGACTCGCTCTTGGCCGCTTTTTTAATTAAGTAAGGAGCATGTCGCTCCTAACCACACCCAGACGCTGCTTTTCAAAACATTGTGGGTAAGTACCTAATACGTTGGACTTCGCTGCTCCATTTTGTAGATCTGATTTACATACTATCAGATCAGAATGTTGCAGTCAGATTGAAATGAGATCGTAAATGGGATTACTTTTATGGTTCTTCCAGTTCCATATTCTTGAATGCTGTGTAAAAAGTTTCCATTCCAGCTTCTAATTAAAATAGCTCCCTGCCAAATTTAATTTCCTTGCGCACTTCTTTAAAATTTATTCTGTAATAAGCACCAATGGAAGTCGTAAAAAAAGGATCCAAGAGAGAGAAGTGACGACATTCTCCTCATTAAAATGATTCCAGCTGGAAGCGGAACAATGTTAATTCGATAATTATGTAAATTTCTAGAAATAATTCATTAGAATTTATGACGTACAGTAGGTGCGTATTAAACGAAATCGGCTGCGCCTGAAGATACCTATTTATTTTCAAGGAATTTCAGTGAAATGGATTGAGGAATGTGATAAAACCTTAAAAGTATCAAGGCATCTTTCATTTATCCACACTAATATTATAAAGAGGAAAGATTTGTAATGAATAAACTCAAAAACTACTGCGCCGATTTAAAAAATGCTTAGACCATTAGAAAGCTACATTTACCCTGAGTAACATAGGCTATATTTAATCCCCGTACCTACTCCCACGGGAACAGGAACTACGCGGGTGAAACCGCGTGACGTCCGCTAGTGTAGGTATAAAATATATGCTTTGGTTTATGAAAATTTCATTAAATATATACCTACGTATAACGAAGAATTTGGACTTTTATTGCTGAGTCGATGCTTTTGCGCGTGGCATCTCAACTTAGTATCGCCGGCTCCGTAGACAAATGAAATCGTCGTGTTTCATCGATATTAATAACATAACCCGATACAAGTTACTCCGAATCATAGAAGCGCCAACAAATTATTATTCAATATTCCGTTCAGCCACCGTCATATAAGTTCACCATTCTAATTTTGCAAGTCTAAAATGTGACACCCGGATTCACATACCTACGTATTAACATGAGATACAGAGCTTCCACACTTCATACATGTAAAGCCAATGCTTTATTATTTACTCCGCCTACACATTATATTATTTGTGTAAATTTCATTTATTATGCTCGCAAAGAGGATTGAGGTTTACTCAAAAATGAGTTTTACCGAAAATACTTGAGTACATTTAACAGGCACTGCTACCATAATGCAAACTGCTAAATAACATTAATTTATTCTCAGGCCAAAGTTGCCTGAGAATAAATTAATGCAGCCCATACAGACAAACATAAATATGATAAAATACAGTTTGTGTTAGTAAATAAAACCTTAAAATTATGGACTAACTATATTATACCTTCAGATTAATAAGTTACAGCTTTGATTTTTTTTGTCCTCAGTTCTATGTTAACAAGTTAAACGGATTATGTCGCAACTTTTCTATTAGTTATGACGAACAAATTAAAATTCCCGCTGAACCCTTGACTGATATTGGTATTCCAGGTGGCTTGCACTTCCCTATAGTATAAAAGCAAAACTTTGTAGGTACCTTCTCAGGCACCGGTTCCACTGTTGGCGATTAGCGAGTAGAGCTAGTAACTAAAACCGGCCAAGTGCGAGTTGGACTCGCAAACAAAAATTCCGTAGCACCAAACAACCATCGTCTGTCTAGCTTTATTTAATTGTATAGCTTTATCCCAACTATGTTGGGGTCGGCTTCCAGTCTAACCGGATGCAGCTGAATACAAGTATTTTAAATGGCGTGACTGCCTATCTAACCTCCACAACCCACTTAGAATCTACTGGGTAATACTATATCCCTTGGTAACACTAGTTATCCGACTTTCGGGCCACTGGCTACCTGTAACAACTGTCAAAGATTGACGAATTGACAGCCAGGACCAGGACCAACCGTCTATGGTGCTTTTGTGTTTTTTAAGCACCTCGACATAATTTTTCAAGAGCTATCGATAGACATCCTACATAGTTTTATACGTAGAATAATAACTCTTCAACCCTCAGTGACTTGACTTGTATGGAGGGCCACCCTAATTATTATTTTTTATTATTTCACGTCTCTTTTGTGTAGCGATTCATAGAAGACACTTACTCTCACTTGCAGTTGGCAAAATTTTTATCGAGGTCCAAAAAAAAACATGATTATTTTACTAATTAAGTTTTATGTTGTATTACTACGTATTATTACGTATTATATTATTGTATTGTTTTATACGTTTTATGATATTTATGAATTAACAGTAAAATTAGTCCGAAACATTACACCGATGGTTTTTGGACGGAATTTGGTTCACGAGCGGAACACCAAATGCGAAGTGAGTCTTCAAGGGCGTGCATTAATCTCGAACAATGTTTGTTCTTTAAAACATTATTTTTTGAAAATGATGACTCTTCAGAGATCTTCTTTTTAACCCCTGATTTATATTCAAGAATTTTTAACAAATATTCGGTGGTCCCAGGATCGATCTTCCGCGGTCCGGATATGGACCGCGGTCCGGATATGGACCGCCGTCCGCCTGTTGTCGACTGTTGGTCTAGAACAACAAACTGATCGTAATGACGGGGAGAACAAGTGCTTTTTGGCTTTGTTAAGAGTTTTTTACATCCTTTTTTTATGGGTTCTGGTTTTTTGCCATTTGGAAAAGGAACCCTAAAAACGAGTTGTTGATTTGACAAAGTTCTCGCCTGGTTGCGGAGGTGTTAACAGTCACCGATCAACGATTAACTACTTATTATGTGTAGGTACCTATGTATGTTCAGACGCCAGCACATCAAGCTATCCGAAACTGTTAAATTTTCTCATTCAATCTTCAACCTAATGCTTTAGCGATAAAGTTATAAATCTATTAAAGAAATTTGACAGATTGTAGTAGCTTGATGTACTGGCGTCTAAGGCTGCGGTTTCACTGAAGTGGAGCGCGATTCACCAATCACATGGCTTGAAAACCACATCTCTTCTCCACTCCTGCCATGTGATTGGTGAATCGCGCTCCGCTCCGCTTCAGTGGAACCGCAGCCTAAACGTTTCTCGAGCGAGAAAGTTATCAATAGCTAGTCGCTTCTTCGTCAACTTTGGGACAGGTACCTTAGTTACCTACCATTTATTAGAACTCATCAACAAACTTTGTAAGAAAAAATGTCTTTTATCAAAAAAGATTTTATGTTACGCAGAAAGTTTGTCTTTTAAACTTTATGAGACCACAGTGTCTATGTAACCGATGTTACCTATGTGGAACTAATATGCCTATATGATGATGTTGATTTTACTTAATTAAAAAAGTTTATCACCTAATGCTGAACTGCTGAGTAACACCCTCAGTAGTAGATATTTATTGTAGCTTCTGAGTCGGAGCTTTTTCATATTTCCATTTTTTTTTAGTTGTGTTCAATCAAGCATTTATTGAGTAAACATAATAATAATATTTTATTTTTTATTTATTTCGATTAATTATTGTAGAAATAAAAATAAATTACGTTTATAAACTTTGTTAATGTAATAAAAAGAACCATCAAACCATCAAACAACCAAATAAAAACATGCCAGAAAACGGTGAACATTAACGTAGCTAGTAGATACATACACACGTATGGGTACATATGTAGTACTTACCATTTGTAGGTGCAAACGCTGCGGTCCCATACCCGCTGCGGCTAATGGGACTTTGGAATGGATGCCGTCGTCGATAACGTTCTCCCTCGTGTCTGCTTTTTGTGTTTTTAGCTCTAATTGCCCAACTTTCTTGTAATAAATTACTTGCTTTTGATACGCCATCAATTATCACGGCGCGTTGTAATGGAACCGTGCTGGTTAAACATACAACACCATTTTCAGGATTTGACTCGGATGTTTGTGTATTTTCTGTTTTTCGCTGACCCTTTAGTTCTTGGTATTTTATTAATTTAAGCGTGTGACATAATCAGCAATGTTTTCACACAGGCCTCCACTCTATGAGAGGGTATGGGCTACAATCCAGCACACGGGCCCAGTACGGGTTGGTAGATCAATGTAACTGGTAACATGTTTTCGATTTTTTAGATATAAGATAGTTATGACATTTTCCTCACGTTGTTTTCCTTCACCGTGTCTTTATTTTTTACAAAATCTTCACGGTGAAATAAAAAGAAAGAAATTATACAAAGTAATGCGCCTGCCTGGGTTCGAGTTCACGACACACAAGTCGTAAGTCTGGGCCGTGAACACTGGGCCACTACGAACTAGTAGGTGTAAACGTAACGTAAAAACGTAGATTTAAAATTAAAAAGACTCGTTTCACATTACAATATTTTCTTAATTGTTAGAATTTATTCATGTCTATGGATGATACTGATTCACGTTTCAGCCGAAAGACGTCCACTGCTGGACATAGGCCTCCCCCAAGTGTCGCCACATTGACCGGTCCCGTGCGACTCGCATCCAGCGGATTCCTGCAACCTTCACCAGGTCATCGGTCCACCTAGTGGGAGGCCTTCCAACGCAACGTCTTCCGGTTCGCGGTCGCCACTCCAGAACTTTTCGGCCCCATCGGCCATCCATTCTGCGAGCAATGTGCCCTGCCCACTGCCACTTAAGTTTGGCAATTCTTCGGGCTACGTCTGTAACATTTGTTCTCTTGCGGATGTCTTCATTTCTGATTCGATTCGATACTGATTCTGCTTGTTGCAAAGAATTTAACTAAAATGATAAAGGAAAATTGTAGTTTCCATTAAACAATTGACGTTGTTTCTGTCCTAAAGCGAACAAGGGGTGCACTTCTCTATTCTATCTGTACATGTTAGCGGCTCGATCGCTGTTTGTTAGGTGTAGATCATAACAGAATATGAGATGAGTCCGCGGCCACGTACTCGCGTCTGTATTGGCACTCGTGCGTACAAGTACAAATTGTATAAAAGCTTTGGCGAGCAAATGGAGTAGGTATAGATATTTCCAGCGGTTACCTCTCGGAAGGGTCCGGTGTCTCGAGGGGCCGGGCTTGGACCGCGCTACTCCACAAGGATCTCGTTACGTGTATCGTTCCAATATATCTATATCTTTGGGCCTACTTTGTTGTTGTAGTAGGTTCACATTTGTACAGAGTTTTTTGAGTAAAATCATGCCTTCAATAAAGAATTGTCGAATATGGAGACTACTAGATTTATTGTAAGAAGTTGTAAGATAATTCCTTAGACGTGATGTTTTCCTGTTATCTGTTTTCCTCTAAAAGTGACTCTTCAATTTAATGAATGTTGACGTTTCTCGTTTGTTATATTTACGGAGTACAGAACCGTAAAAAAAATCTCAAATTAAGTAGGTACTTAATTTGAGATTTTATGAATATCACAACTGAAAAGATCTCGCAAAAAAATGATGAAAGAACGAACGATAGGAACACTATACTAATAACGTATCAGTGGTTTTAACGGTGAAGGAAAACATCGTGAGGAAACCGGCATGTCCTAGAACCAAAAATTCGAACACATGTGACATCTACCAATCCGCACTGGGCCCGCGTGGTGGATTCCCTCTCATAGAGAGGAGGCCTGTGTCCCAGCAGTGGGAACATTAATAGACTGATGATGATGATCAGTGGTTTACCGGAACACCCACAATACATGCACTGACCTTATTGGTGTGTAAGGCGTAAGTTCATGGTGACACGATCGTACGTGTTCACGAAACACGATGTTATTGATGTTTTCAGCTGGACACTTGGACAGTGCTGCCTGGCCATCTGGTGCATCGCATCGATATGAGTAAAAACTTACGCTTTGACCTATTTTTTTACCCTCCATTGAGTTTTTACAGTTCTGACTAGAGGCTGGGCTGAGACTATGATAAATTATGTTTATTTTGCAAGTAGGTTTTTACAAACACTTTTACCTACACGTCATTTTTTTTAAACTAGATGGGGCCGGTGTTTCGTACCTGACTACTCTGAGAAGAAACAGCCGAAACAAACTCAGAGGTCATAGTCTCTTTTGAAGTCCAAACAATCTTGCTCAATTCACATGAGGACTACGCAGATTAGTGTCTGAGATGGTCTTTTGAAGAAAGAACCACACAGTTTTGAGTGGACCTGTCCAGTCAGTGCAAGCATTTGTCAGTTATCGTGTAGCTCGACTTATAACTCAAGGAGCTCAACGAAACGACGAACAATACCAAAGAAAGGACATTTGGGTAGGTCGCTTATAGTACTCTAACTGCCGCTTATAGTACTAAATCTGAATATTATGTCAGAATGTGAGGTCTACGTTTATTCTGATAGAGTATCTACAATAACAGTGTTTTTTATACGCATGGCCAATAATTACCAAATATCAACTCTCCAGGGAAGCAAACGAGTAGGTATATATAGTTAAGGGGTTTGTAAATATGTTAACAAGTTAAAGCGACGTTTCAACGCTAAGAACCCCGTAAATATACAATATTTATACAGAATCTAAATAAAAAAAGTACTTCCTCGTTTTCGTGAGTCAGATTTCGCAAATTCATCCGCACAGCTCTTTCATCTACGTACTTACATACATATGTACCTGTAAAACATTCCGTCCGTAGATTAACGAAGAGTTCGTGCATTAAAATGCAGATGTAAGTAAATAATAGGGTTTGTTTTTCAGTGCGGTTCCGTCAGCAGCAGCTTTAATTCGAGTTTAATTAAAATTCACTCGCTATAAATTACCTTCTTCCGCACAAGTGGCGTTTCACAATACGCGACCATATCCCGTCATTTGTATTGTCTGTGGTCTACTTTATGGGTTGCAATACTCATGTCATATCTAAAAACAAGGTGTAATCCTAGTCAAAATTTAGGAGCTTGTTACAAAAGACATAAATACAGGGTGTAAACAACCTCATCACATTCTGTACATCAAACGAAGTAATTTTACGCAAAAATTATTGCTGGGAAACATTTTTTTTTTTGGGGTGAAAAATCATGTTTTGTGGTAGAACTCAATGTAACGCACTGAAACATTGTGCTGATGGATGGATTGAATAGTACGGGGGTAGTGGAGGTGTTTAAGTAAAAATCTTATAATAAAAACCTGTACTAAAAAAAACTTGTCAAAAATTTGTAACTTTGACCCCCAATATCTCCGTAACTAGAAGGTTCCCAGGTATGGTGTGGAACAAAAATGTGATCGCAATGACGGAGAGCTTTCGGCTTCGTTAAGAGTTTTTTTTACATCCTTTAATAATCAATTTAAATTACGGTACCTGGTCAATAATTAATAAAGCTGCTATTTTTAAATTGTTATTTGACAGTATTTCAGAATAACACGAAAATAATAAACATAATCATCCATCGCGCGACGTCGTTGTGTGCGTTTATTTGTGTGTGCGAAGGCGCAGTTTTAGGGCCAGTAATAGACGAGCTGCGTTTTAATACGGGTGGTTTACACTTACCAATTTCAGTTAATAAGAAAAAAAAACTTAACCTTTTCCTGTTAACAGCGATGTGGACGAATTTTTCGACGCCCTGTAACCCCTTTTGATACTTATAAATATATATTTTTTTCTATTATAGAGTTAGTGTGTAAATAATAATTAATAATTATATATAATAATTTGTATAATAATTTAAATATTATTAGTCTGTGTTTAATAAAAACCTTTTTATTATTGATTCGGGTCGAGAATCATTAGCATAGATACCTCCTTGTATTTGACCAGGATGTAAAGCGACACCTTGTAATATGCATGTGGCGTAACCAGTAGTTTTGAATATTTTCTATCGAGGCATGCATAATATTTATTTAGAAGACTATAAAACGTCAGTGTCGTGGAATATGGACACAAATGCCCAAGGGAAATAACGAAACAATTTGCAATGGAATGGTAAACGTACGTACCTACAAAACTGCCAACAAAATTGAATCGAGAGACACTTTTAAAATCTAGCCTCGTGATGTGCGTCTCGAGTAAGCGCACTCGTTGTGAATAGTATGATGAAATTCGTTTACAAGCTAAAAGCTTTGGTAGGTAAAACTCTGTAGTTATGGATGGAGTAGGTGTCGCCCTGTTCTGCGACCATATTCGTTGACTTAATACCGATACTGAGTGTTTATTAAATTAATACAGTAGTAGCCACTAGGTAACTCTACACAGGCATATCAGCTGTCCTTTTGTCACGGTTTTCTGAAGTTGGGACTTTACCTCTATCTACGAAACGTATATAGCAGTGCAGTGCGTGGCATTTTGAATATAAAATAAACCTAAAAATAATAAGTAGTTAGAAACAAAACAAAAAAAACTCGGCTACTTTATTTTTTTAATCAATTTCCCAAAATGCTCGTTATTTTAAGTTGCCTGTTAACCGTCTTAGCATTAATTTCTTTCTTCTCTTAAATCCTATTGTTTATAAAATCTCATTACAATTTTTTATAAGATAGTCCCCGCGGGTACGCTACGGCGCAAAGTAATCAAATCGTTACACATTTATATAGATATTTAAGATATCTTTTAACCAATGACGCGAAAAATGGCGGCGCTTAGGTAGAGATTCTCGTGAAAGTGCTTATTTGCATCCAGATGAGACAGAATGAGGAAAAATGAAGTGTTGAAAATGAGATGGCGACCGAAATTGTTAATTTAATTGCGAATTCATTAAAATGAATAGTACCTACTTGGCAAACGATTTCTTTCAGCGATACGTCGTAAACCAACATATTTTGTGACGTTTTGATAAAACACACCTTCGTACACACATCAACATAATTCCAATAAACGATTCTGGTAAAACTTGGTAAGAACAACTTGATTTCAAGCTGACAGAAAAGAGAGCTTAAAAAGGCACAACCAATAAAGTTGTATTAAAGGCTGTCATTATCAGATACACTTTATTGCAGGCGTCGCTCCTTCGATACCAATTGTGAAGAGTCAGGAAGCGCAGTTTCTCGAGCAGCGGTTCGTCTCGGCCGCGACGGTCCTCCGCTACACGGTACAGGCGGGCGCCTGGCTCTCTGATTGGGCGCTTCCTTCCAAAGGCGCCAACCGCACCGAGATAGCGACACCAGCTGGTCATACCTGCATTGTTGTGAACACAGCTACTTACGTATTGTTAGCTTTAGATAACGTTTTATGAGACTCCTCTATAACGTGGTTCCACAGAGAATGTATGTCTTCAGTCTATTTTATTTAACACAGCATTTTGTAATGAAAACTTCATAGAATAAGTACTAATAATTTAATGCTATTGTTTACCACCAGATAAACGTTCGATAAATCAAAGTAAAAGAACCTGTTTTAGGGGAAAGCTCTTAGGGAATTCCCAAATTCATAGATATAGCCCGGCTTCTTACTGTGGTTACCGCAAAGAGGCGTAACCTATCTATCTTGGTAGACAATGGGTTTATTTCTCTGTCGATCTAGATTTACGGGTGTACCTACAAGGTGGTTCCATCTGGAACCCGTCGGAAGCTACCATGTCCTTATCAGTCGCGTGGTGTCGCTGTGTGATGAATATGAAACAATCAAATATTCCGGGGTGGCCGCGGTTCAATATCGTTTATCATGGTCGTATTTGTAATCAATTATTATTCTTATGTAGCTAAGGGACGAAGGTATAATAATTGATTGCTTAATATCTACTACAAACTTGATATAACGTAGGACGAACATGTGGGTTTCGGCTAAAGCTGCGAGTAATCGTTAAAGGACATTCGCTTGGCAGTTTACCAGATCCTGTCCCATGCGCGAGTTCAGCAAGATCAGAAGTCATTACTATTGAAAATGCACGTGTAATCGAAATTGGATTGAGAATCTCTAACTATTGATTAAACAAAAAACTAACCGCCGCAAATTAATAATTTTGCTTTTGTTTTTGTAACCTCCTATAGTAAAACCTAGCGCAGCTATCTCGTGGAACAAACTAGCGGTGTAATGGATATCTACTGCAGTTTCCACACGTTTGGGTGAATAGCAAAAAGTTTTCAGCACGTTGTTTTGTGTTTAGTATTTATTATTCTGTAGCACGGAAGTGCAATTCACATATCGTGCGAACACGGTGAGCGCTGAGCACCGGGAAGCGCCCATAAACGGAGGCAGTTCGCCTTACATTACATTTACATCGCATCAGTCCCGAAGAATGTTTACACTTTCATAAAAATGTTTAAGAATTTTTACTCTCAAATTGCGGTGCTTCTATTGAATTATCGCGCCCCAAGGAACAAGTAGGTAATTTACGCGTACATTACCGTTATATAATGGCATAAACGGATTTACTCCCAGGTGAAGGCATGAAGGTACTTGTCGCGTCGCGAGTGCGGGCGCGGCACGGCGCGGTGCGGCAGACGCAGGGCGCGGCGCGGGCGAGGAGACAATCTCGGCGATGGCTCATTCACTGCTGCAACGAGCCGAGCAGAGAATTGAATTGGAAGCAAATGTGCCGTGCGGATACTGCCGTCGAATATAGACTGAACCACTCCCGAGTAAGCGGCTCTGATCATGAAATAAAGAAAGCCTCAGAAATAAATTTTCTAAAAGCGGACCGATTTTAAATTGGATAATAAATATTGGAAGAGATCTTGGCGACTCAACTTAATTATCATCACATAGGAAATGGATGACTAGGTAAGGAATGTTATTATTTATGCGGGGGTAGACAGCCGGAGGAAAGGTATGTAATGAGAGGAGGGTGACTCAGTCGGCTGTCACTCCGACCTGTCAGCGCGCTGACTCGGCTTCATAATAAGATATCGCTTGTTTATGTACAGATGACGTTATATGTAATATTGTTTACCTTGCATGTGTGCTTTACTATTGGAATAGTTGGTAGTACCTAGTCGCAGTAACCTTTAGGAATCTACAAAACAAGCAGGCAGAAACTAAGAAAACTAAAGCACAAACTCTAATAAAAAAAAAATAGCGTCATTCATAACTTAAAATTTCATTGACAGTGCAGTTTCCATTGTTTGTTTGTCCACTTATTGTGTACATCTGCGGGATAGAAGGCGCAGTGGTCGCGGTGTTCCGGAGAGCTTTAACAAACGGCTGCGTGCGGCGGTGCCGGCCGAGGAAGCGTCTGTGGGCGGCTTCATTTCCGTGCGTGCGTCCGCGGCTATGGCCCTATTTCCTCTCCGCTGATAGTCCGTTTACGACCACAGCTCCTTTGCGACTGCCTCTCCGTTTGTATGGAACCTTATGTGCAATGTTAGAAAGGATGAAGTTTCACGGATTTTCAACTGTTAGATCAGCTTCCGTCTCAGTTTTGGATAGGAAATATTATCTAAACAAGACACACAATTACACAATGTTGCACTTTTACACATAGTATAGGATCCCTTAGAGAACGACCTTCACCGAGCTGGTTAATGGATGAAAAGTATTTTATATCAAATTAAATATGTCAAAAAATATATTGCAAATGGGTTGACTAAAAAATTTCAGTCCAGAATATACATATATAACCAGCTCGGTGAAGGTCGTCCTGTAAGAGATCTTAGACTAACAATGCTGATGTTGGTTCTGTTTTACAAAATAAGATTGTTTCTATTCAATTATTAAAAAGAACAAGGCATTGGAAAGAAAATTCAAAATCAAAGCATTTATTTCAAGTAGGCCAGTTACAGGCACTTTTGAACGGTCGGGTCGAAACAAATAAAACATTAAAATGAAGCTACAGTCCCAGTCACGAGGCACAATAACTGTGAAAGTTTCTCATTCCAAAGCGTAGATCTCTATGGAGAAAAATGGACTCTATGGACACTCTTTTAAATCAGGATATTGTAAAAAATAACAGAATGTTTTGAAATCATACGTCGCCAAATTTTAGTATATACAATACTTACATATTACCTAGAATCACCTGGTTGCCACGCTTGAAACTCCAAACTCCAAACTACTAGCAATTGAACTTTGGTGCGAATAATCAATATTTTACCCATGCTAGCCATAATGTCATCACAAAAAGAGATTGATAATAGTAGATTGTATCATAAGGGAGCAAAATAATATTTTTACGGCGAGGGCGTTTTTTTGAATCCAGAGCGAAGTGAGGGATTCTAGAGTAGAATCCCGAGCGTAGCGAGGGATTCTTTAATAGAATCCTGAACGTAGCTAGGGATTCAAAGTACGTCGCCCGAGCCAAAAATATATTTTGCGCCCGAGTGATACACTCTACTTTTCATCACCCACTATGAGAAAATAAAAGGCGCCTCATAATTTTAACCGACTTCAAAAAGGAGGAGGTAATTCGACTGTTTTTTATGTATTTACACCGATTACGCTGATATTTATGAGCCGATTGACGTGATTATTCTTTAGTTTGATGCGGAATAGTTGCCATTTGGTCCTATAAAAATGTAACATAGTTTGGCCCAGTAGTTTTCATTTTATGAACATTTTTACTTCAGTCGTGTGGTCTAATTTCAACATGTAAAATAAATGCATATATAATATTTGGATAGGATATTACATGTGTTTCCATAAAATGGAAAAATAAAAAACTTTTTTGCAAAAAATAAAACCGACTGCACAAAACACAAAAACGTTAAAAATAACTTTAGCTTCAGAAGTCGGTGACAAAAAAAAACTAAATGAATCAAACAAAGGTCACCGACTTCTGAAGATCTAAAGTTATTTTTCACTTTATTGTGTTTTTTATTCACTGTCACTTGAAGAAGTCATTTTTCAAAACAAAACCATGAATTTCTAACAATTCAATTAATTTGATTTCTTTTTTTTATTCAGTCAGCGCGGCGGCCGGCGGCGCGACTGGGCCGTCGTACCAGCCAGTCTTTATTCAAACAATATTTGCGTTCGATTTCTTTCGGCGCTGAACACTAAGATGTTCCAAATTCAAAAAGTGCGCCGCAAAGATAATTGCGGCGCACTTTTTGAATTTGGAACATCTTTAAAGAGGATTAAAAACTCATTACTGCCCGCTAAAAGTTTCTTATAGAAAACACCACCTTTGGGTGCACTTATAGGCGAACCAAGTCGTCCTTTTCGAATAGATGGGATGAAAAATATTTGAATGACATTTCAAATAATATGTAAGTATTGAATTCCAAGTCAAGGAAAGCCATTGAATTCGAATAATACCTATTTCAATATTCGTTCGTCTCCGATTTGCTCTATCTCATATAATCCAGTGTGGATTCCTATGAAGCTCGGATATTTCATGACAAATGAACTCATATTTGAAATACATTTGAATAAGACTATTTTGTGTACCTACTCGAAATACCTATGTATAAGTAGAAATGAACTATAATAATGTGATAACTTATAGTTTAGTGCGTACTAACTTCATTGGTATAAATTGTTTGACAAAATATGTATTAATAGTTGGTATTCTAGTAAGTGTATGTGTAAATGTTTAGGAAATTTATGTAAACATCTATACTCGTATAATGTTGACGTCCAACTCATACAACTCAAAAGCTCACAATCGAAACGGACAATAATGTTTCTACATTTACCTTTTGGAACGAGGACTAATGACTATGGCGGTCATTTGCTTTATCCCCGTAATGAGCCCGTAAACGTTCATAGTCCATTCTGAAAAGTAAGTAGTAAGAGTTCATTCTAGGGATCTATATATAAGCCTCCTCATATTGTCTTAATCACTCTAATTAGCAAACGAAATGTTGATCGCAATTGAGATTGTTTTTATTCTCAAAAGGAAGATGCTGGTTTTCTAAAGATAGAACCAGTCGCCATTTAAGGCCCCCATGGGAATTGGTGGCCAGTCCTTTACGAGTTCCGCAGATTATTTGGCCTTGGGTTATACATTGGATAGAGATTTATAGATGAGTATATCAATGGCGAAGGTTGCTTTATCTTTTTGGCTTCTCTTTCTATCATAAAACATATGGTGGAAAATATTTAAGAAAAAAGGAAGGCATTTTTACGTTGAATTCTCTCGACATGACTGTCAACATTCTCTACTTATATATTATGTACTGTCTACTGATACTAAAGATCTCTTTGATTTATCATCGCCAGGGAGAGGCGCTCATTACAACCCCCGGCGTCATTACAAGTCCCACGGTAGGCCCTTGTATCTCAATGGCTTGGAGCTCCGGGTTACAGATAACGGCCGCGTCCTCGATACGTGATTTGCAACCCTTCTTATTACATACAACATTATGATGATTTTTATGTATGTATCCATAAACCTTGACAAATCGTGTACTTCGAAGCACGAATTTTGAGTTGTGTTGTGCCTGATAATTGCTTAATAATAAAACACTGCTACAACTGAAAAAAGGCAACGTTAGAATTACGTAATCTTGTGAAAGTGAATTTTGTTTTTGGCTTCTCTATATCCGTAAAGAAAAGAAAATAAAGGATATTAGTAACATCTTGTTAACTTATGAATAGATTTGAGATGCTAGACTATACAAGAGTTTTCTCCAATTCTTTTGAGAATATAAACGTTGGCGAATGTTATCGTGTGCGCGATAAGTAACAACAAATTGGTTTGTATTTGGATGGGTGAGCACTCACTGGTTTTGATAAACACTCATTTTTTATTCACATCGTTAGGCTTTTTCGTATAGAGAATACAACTTACGTAGGTTATATGTTGTAGTTATATATTTTGGCTTAAAGGCCAAGGTAAGTCTGATGATAGATGATACAATGTGATACTCTGACTTTAACAAATAAGATTTAGTTTAAAACTTTTTTTAAAGTTAAGGAAAATATTTATTTAACAGAGGATACTTAACAGGACAATAAACTAACTAACTTAAACTATAAACTCATTTTTAAAACAGATTGGAAATGCAGCCAAGGTTGGAAGCGTATATATGAGAGCGTCGTGGTCAGCAGATATACATATAAATGAGTTGGCTCACCCCGGTTCGTCTTATCGGTTCACTGTCGCCGCGACTTGGCGTGAATCTCTAGAATGACTATAGATATTCCCAATCTTTAAACGGGTTCCCGCTTCTATACGGCATATAAACCTCATGTGTGAAAAAACTTAACAAAAAAATAACTGACTCAGAATGACGGCTTCTAGGTTTCGAAGGCTCTGAATTTTTTATGTATTCCTAAACCGGGAAAATGCGAAGCTGTGACAGTTCTGTAATCATGTAGGAAGCGGACCAGATTCAGTATTCGGATAAAAATAAAAAGAAAGCTATCCGTTGAGGAGGGACACAAAACACGCCCCGCAGCTATATTTTTGGACGAGTAGAGCACTAAGGCCCCGATAGCGCTAGACAAAAGAATACTTACATACAATAAAGAAGTCAATGTAGAGATCTAAAGCGGACAACGGTTTGTTGAAAACCGCCTTTCTTTTGTGAACGGCTCTCTTTTATGCAAGTTACTATACCGTCTTCCGTTTAAGCAATGCCATTACCTCTCGATCGAATGTGAAGTATTCGCTTTAATGAATCCACTCGACTCGATAAATTCTCGACTCGGTCCCTATTTGCAAGAAAAGAGTGCATTACCATCGTAAGCATAATAATGGTTCGTTAGGTGGCCTACTTTTTGAAGGATCAATGGGTGCGTGCGTACTGGCATTTGTTTGATAAAGGCGTCCTTGCGTCCTTCATGATTGTATTAACTCGACGCATAAACTGCTGTTTTTAGTTACGATAGTTTCTTTAAAAACTTTTGAGTTATAAACTTATCTTACTACTGAAATATAGGCACTTGTTTTTAAACGATAGGTACTTAATGTGGTTTTCTAATCTGTGGACTTTATACAACTTCACACGATTTTTTCGTAAAACCAAAAGTGTAATATTAGCTAAATGGGCAGTGTATTTGCATGGCGCAAAAATTAAAGAAACGTTACATCAGCTATTGTAAGCTGCGCTGATCCAGTGAAATATGAAACATGTAGGGGAGCTGGCAGGCCGCCAACTGCTTGCATCACACTATAACAAAGGGTTTCATATCAGGAAATTGTTCCTAGAACAATAGCAGAAAATATAAGCCTGCTTGTATTACAAGCTCGAATGTCCCGCACTTGAAAATATATTCGGAGACATCCGATGTTGTTCATACGCTTATGAAAAGCATTCTTTGTAATAGGTAAACGTTCTTTTGTAACTCTAATAAATGGCATTCTTTATTTATCTTCCATTTTCAGAATTCGTGGAAAATATTTCACAAAGGAATACCCTGCACACCTTTGATTAATAAAAAAAAAATACACACCAAAAAACAAGATATTTTTGAACACTAATAATTTATGCATTTCATTTTCAACCTTTTGATGTAGGTATTTACTTTGAAACTCCACGTACTTCATGCACAGTTATTAATACCGTTTTGTTTTTATTCTATGTGTACAGTAAGTAATTGGTATTAATATTCTTTTGTGTTTATATTGCTTTGTGTATAAAATAAACAAATGGACTGAAACGTTGGTTTCCCCCGGGCAAATAGCATGAAGCAACTGAGGAAAACGGCTTTTATTGGAGTTGGTAGGCGAAGGAATAACAAATAGTCAACACTTGTGCACTATTGCAATCTTTTAAGCTCAGTACATATTGCTATAATGTTAGCAACCGGTGTTATGTAAAAGACGTCTTCTGCTGATATTGCTTACGAAATAAAGAGCTCTCCGGGATTCACAGGAAGACATGCCCCTATCAGGGTCCTTAGCCTTTGTTCATTACTGTCTTGCGACGACTAATTACACTAGAGTGCAATTTGTAATGGAACCTTAGTAAGAAAGAGCTAATTTTAGTTTGACGATGTAAAATGAGGCAGTGGAATTAGTGTAGGTCATAGCGTCGTTTGTATTGAGTTAAGAGCGTCGCAATCCCGACGAAGCCGCCAGTTGGCCGGGGGCCATCCTGCCGACCGGATCTTTTTATTGCTTTTTACAATACAACAACAAAATATCTGTTCAGGTCGTTATGTACTGGAAAATGTTCACTTTGGACACGAATCATTTGATGCACGAGAACATTGTGACATACACTATTGATTAGTTTTAAAATAAAATGACAAATAATAAGACTTTTATAACTTTTCACGTTGCATGCACCTAAATTCAATACAAAGACTAAGTTAATATTTCTTGACGTAGCAGTCCTAGTATTAAAGTAATATTTCTGATTCGGACAGCGAGCTCGTTTGTATGTACCTAATGTACCGTAGCATCTTGCACTTTCTTGCTACGGCGTAGTCAAGTGCACGAGATGCTACGACAGCAGCGTAGCAGCGTAGCACTCGTAACAGACAACTTGTTTGCACAATTTATTGCTCCCCCGACTGGGGATATGTTTGACTGGTTGTTTCTGAGACAGCAGCAAATGACGAGTGCTTTTATTTTATACCAACTTAGTTGTAAGTACTGATCTTTTGTGACCTACCCGGACATGTTTTATTTCTTGGCCTGAATGTCAATGGTCTTTATATTTGGAATAAATTAGTAATAGAGAGCCCGAGTTTTTATGTAGATTATTCCTCTCGCGAAAATTTCAAACAGCCGGGTTGGCACGAATTTCTCTTATCAGTCCAACACCTTTGTTGTTTAATTTTAGGAAACACACTATTGTTTCAACAATAGCTGCAACTCTGAAGAAAACATAAGCAAATTATAAATCTGTGTATTTCAGCTCAAACACCGTATACACTGTGATACGGAGACGAAGCGTATTCGAGTATAAGCGATGAACGTTTATGATAACATATCTGATTGCCATGTTTCATGAACCAAGTCTGGCTGCAGCGCGAATAAAATTGAATAAAAAGATGAATACTTTTCTGAAGAATATCTTTTTCGTTTAAATGCTACAAACCATGTTTTTGGTTCGTCCATATTATAATACACGGCTACACGAGTCATACAAACTTATTGTTATTTTTATTTGTTAAGTGAAGAAAAACATAAGCGTTTGTTTTTTTTTAATATATATGGGGCAGCACGTTTTGCCGGTCCACCAATGAATCCCAGCGAACTATAAAATGATGAAGTGGAAACAATAACAAGAAGATTAATAGTTTTGTTAGAAAAATGTTAGTGTAAACAAATTATTTCGAAGTGATTTGTTACTGTGTAAATCGATCCAGACAAGATGTACCACAAAAATCGGTGCTGAAAGTTTCGTTGCATAATATAGTATGTGTAAAATGCTAATATAATACTCTGTCTGGCATTTGAAAAAGCTGGTAGCTAATCCAAACGTCGCTTAAATTCTATTCTGATGAATGGTGGGCGATTTTAAGGGTTGTATTTTTATTTTAAGCTTTCTAAAATTGGCTTTAGATTTTTATGAATAAATGCGGTTTAATTTTGTTAACTTAATCTATATCAAATTATTAGACAATCTTTATCTTCAATTTTGAATGTGGCCATGGACGACCGAGCTTGGGCATGAGGCATGAGCATTCAAATTCTGGTTCCACGGCATTGAAAAGTTAATCAGGAAAAGCTTGGCTTCCACACTGATTGATTTTATTGTGCCGTGCTTCTTCAAGGCAGTTGATGCTTGGAAACTCGCTGGCCAAAATTCTGACCAACCTGACAATCTATCTTTCCAGAGACAGACAGCAGTGGCAATGCCGCCAGACTCTTGGGCGCATTATCGGTTGACAGCGTTGACGAGTAGTTTTTATTTTATTTTATTAGGTTGTTTTCAAAGTACATTAGTTGTTTATAGAAATAAAAATATTCTAGATTGATGAATAACAAACTGGCAAAAGTGATAAATAAGCAATACTTTCATTCACACATAGCTTGAGCACGTTACACGGTAGTTACGAATTGAACACCTTATTATTTCCCACAGCTGCCGTAAAGCGTGCACCTCAGGGATAAAACAGGGTGGAGGCGCCACCTACCGGCGTAATTTAAACATTACACTCCGATTAGCAACATATTACAACTAGTAAGCGAGAAGATTATTATAATCTCCCCACATAAACGTTTGTTGTTATCTGAGGGGCTGCCTGATATGCGCCCAAGTGATTGTAATATTATCATGCTGTATAAATTAAGGCTGGTTTACACAACGTCATTAATATTGATTTTACTCAGGCTATTTTTGTTGATGAATTATTTTGAGGTTCATACGTTTATAATATTTAAACAGCTAACATGGGATCGAGCCTAAAAAAAAACTGATAAATATGTGCCGTTGAGTTGATGAGTAAAACATAATAAAATTGTTTGTGTAAAATGTCTTAATCCTCCTCAATATTACTTTTTCAGACTTGCTACATTATTAAACAAGTGATATAATTTCATCTTCCATACTTTCCTTTTTTAATATAAAACAGTTAATATGATCGCTTGGTCATTGAGGATATTATAGTCCTTTCCTGCTAAAGAAGAAAGAAACACATTATGAGCTGCACTGATTGTGGAACAAAAACAGTTGTTTTAGTTGATAGAACAGTGGGAAATATAAATAGGGATGAAACTGTAATTTATAAAAATCTATTTTAGTCTTCGCTGTTAAAATATTTTCAATTTACGGTTTATGATGTTTTTTTACGACAAACTTTGTGATGATGTATAAACTTTTATGATTAATATTTTCAAAACAACGTTTTGTTATGGACCATCAAGAATTAAGACCATCGGAGTATAATGCCGTCATACTTATATGTATTTCATTCCACTCCTAAAATAGTTGTCTATTAAAGTTTATATAAAATTAAAACTTAAGGCTTTCAGAAACTCATTCATTTTCTTTGTGTTCTCAGCTGTCTGTAGTATTTAGTTTAATTAAACTTGAACGTCTATGCTCCTAATGACGTCAGATAGTAGGAGTGACGTTATCTCTTCATAACTTTGAGTTCGCGTGCATTTGGATTGCAAATGAGTTGATTTTGAATCAGAATGATTAAAATGTGCAAATATAAACTTTAAAGTCCGTTGCCTTCTTAATGAAAATAAAGTTGATATCTAATTTTATCAGACAAACGACGTAGATATTTAAATGGAAATCTTAAAATCTCTGCTCAAATAGAATACGTTCAGAAAATCGTTCTCGCTAAATGTATAGAACTCATCTGGTGGAATGAGAGCTGAAGGACAAAAGGACTTTGGGCAGTAACACGATCTGCTTGTTTGAGATTAAACTAACCCGAAACTGGATGCGCGTTAATGCTTCTAATGTGTGTGAGTGTGCGCGGCTTTGTGTATGGAGCATATTAGCTTAAGTGGTTTGAGGAAATCAAACCACTGCGTATCGATAGCTTAAATACGGGGAAAAACTATCAAAAGGAAATGCGGTTTGTATTTATAAATACGGATAAAATACTTTCAAAATTTTCATACAAATCCAGACGTATTCACGGCTGAGCCATAGCTCCGGCGACCTAATACGGTTTTCCAATAACATTTATGCTCGGGTATGTAATAATAAAATGAAATGGAAATCAGTAACATACTGACCTCTTTGAAGGAGATTGGAACCAATTTTCCCGGAGAAAGATCGTGGAAGGTCAAAAAGTCGATTATATTACTGTCATACCGACACAGACTGATATCTACCTATAGTTGAGTACCCACTCAACTATAGGTAGATATCAGTCTGTGTATATATATAGAGTACAATAAATAAAGTAAATGAATAGTTAATACGTCTCCGAGTCGGGATCCTTTACAATTAAGGCAAGGGCACGTCAAAACACTGGACGGCTTTAGCTTTGTATTTTTCAAGTTGTCTGTATCGTTCATGTTATGCCCAGTGAGCCAGAAAAGCTGTCAAGAAATCAAAAAGTAAGAACGATCATATTTTACTAGATGAAAGGAGTCGTGATTCGTAGCCGTTGTGTCGTGTGCATGACGACAGCTGGGGGAGGGGGCTAGGCAGAGCCTCCAGTTTATTCCTGTCCGCGTAGATATATAAGGGCGTTAGTCGTAATAAATGGTGACGTAAAGATTTAGCACGCGCGCTATAGTTGTTCATGTTGCGGAAAGATACAGGAACTAATGGTATTTAAAGATAGTGTTGTACGAAGCTCACTTCCGGTACTATTCTATTTATGTTTTTATGGTCAGCTACGTAGATATTTCATATTGCGATGTTTTCTTTCGTGATTGGTTTGTCTCTATCTCTATCTGAACTCAAACTAGTAAAGATGAAAAATAAGTTTCTTAAGAATGCACATTATAACAGATATTAACAACTGAAACATAAAAGTTACAACAGCAGCATTATAACAGATAATAGAAAGCACCCACTTTCGACTGTATCGTAACGTGTACATCATAAACATAACGTTTATGTTTTATATTTTCGGTAATGCCAAGGTGATTGTTAATATTAGTAAAAGTAATTTACTAGGCTATTCGCCGCCCAGCACAATGTCATCTCAGGCTGACCTCTCTACCAGCGTGCCTACTTTTACGGCCCACATAAAACTTTATAGGTTCTTACACCCACTTTATTATGTGTTAAATATATAAACTCAATTCTACTATAAGATCTTATCCATTTGTTTAATAAATCGAGTCGGCTAAACGGGCATCTTGATGTTTAATTAGCTCGAAGTTAAATTGTGAGTCCAAGTAGAAATATTGTAATTGGCTCCCCAGTAAAAGTGATTGGCTGTTTTTCTGGGTCAGATTATACAGAATTTTTAAAAGTTGGCGTTCGTTTGCTTGGCCCTTGTGTAATTAAACGAGTCAACATAAATCTGAGCAAACGAGACGCGGAAGAGTCCCCGGCCAGCCGTAACTCTGTTAGCGGAGCGCACTCCGCCGCCGCCGCCGCGCCCGCTCGCAAGCTCCGCCATCTCCGCCATCGGCGCCTTCATCCCTCTACGCAATGAAATAATTCTCAATAAAATCTTTCCACTTCGACGTAATATTTCTCTCGGATCTTCCCTTAAAAGGAAAGTAAGATGAGGGATTTTATTTAAGTTCTTTCTTTTTTATGCAGTCCCGCTATAATGGAAATGTATAAGTAGTTCAGTAAGGGTTGGTTGTAAAAGTAGAATTTACTACAGGCTGTGCATTATTTTTAGTTAGTGCTATGCTTACATCAGTGGGGAAGGTAAAAGAAGACGTTAAACGATACATTTTAGTGTTGCGACAGTAGAACATAGATACGATCATTGTTTTCTTAGCTTTATAGCTTGTGATAAGAATTAGAATGGTTGTTGTGCAGAAAAGTCAGTGTTAAGGTGGCTCATGGGGTGCCGAGGTGTCACCACTCTGCTGTGAGATTACCCTCGGGGACGGTTAGCAGCGCCACTTTATCTGTGAGAACCTCTGCGCTGCACCAGCTCTTGACTGAATTCATTGAACTGGCTAGATTTGACACACAAAGACAGAATAAAAATACTAACATTTCAAACGAGATGAAATACTTGATCCGTCATTGTTTTTCTCAGAACGTAAAAATGAGAAATATTACAAAGAAATTTAACAAGAAATAATTACGCAAAGAAGGTGTCGCGTTGAGTTTCTCGTGCAGGATGGCAGACCCTGTGTATCGTCGGGAAAGAACAAAACTTGAGAAATAAGAACAAAAGAAAACAAACGTTTGAAAACTCTTTTAGATATTCATACTGACAACGGTTTCAGCCGCATGGAGCTTGGAAGCAAAAACCTATGAACCTTCTCCACTCTTCTCCATGAATAACCTGAAAACCTTAAAACCGTTTTTGTGTAAATAGATTAATTTTATCTTCGAAACTCTGTTGATTCCGTTTACTTTGCCACCTACTGCCAAAACGAAACGGTCAAAAAACCGAAAATAAAAAGTAAAAATACAATGGACTTAAGAAATTAAGCTACTTCCCTTTGAAGTCTATAAATAGGTATTGAAAGCTCTTTGTTTCTCAAAATTATTCATGTTGATGTTTTTGATTCATGAAAAATTGGATTTGACTGAATTAATTTGCGAAGATACACTTCGAGTCGTAATGGCCGTGCGCCCTCTTTCCAATGACTCATTAGAAGTCAATACAAAAGAGTCAATATCATGAATACGGAATGAGATGATCAAAAGTGGTACCAAAAGTGTATATGTCAGCGTCAAATTGTAAAACCCGTCAGATTGTTATCTGTCTAGCGACATTGTAAATTGTCGAAATATTGTCAACTGAACATACTGCTTACAATACGACGCATTATTTTTCGGCAGATTATAATCTGTCGAAGTGAAACCGTAAAATTGTGAAATGCATGCGATCAAATTATCTCTGCTCCCATAATCGGGATTTGGGCACCCCTACGTTAGGTTAGTTAGGTTCTTTTAAACCCTGCAAATAGAAATAGGCGTCGACTACGCGAATATAAAGTGTTTTGAGGTTAGGTTACATTAATCGGTTTTTCTCAGTAATGATTCATTAACTTAACTTCTTTTAACTCATGGGAGTGGTACCAGGAGGCAAGGGGGTTTCGCGCCCGATTGATGGCAATAGGCTCGCCCTTATTGGGAAAATTTAAAGAGAAAGAAAGAAAGAATGACGACCCGATTGGCGCAGTGGTAGTGAGGCTGCCTTACGTTCTTAGGGTCCCGGGTTCGAATCCCGGTCGGTGCAAATGTTTGTGTGATGAGCATGGACATTTGTTTCCGAGTCATGGATGTTTATCCACTTATATACATATATACTTTTTGTTTGTAAATATATTAAGTATGTATTTACAAACAAAAAGTATATATGGAGTATATCAACTATCTGGTGTCCACGACACAAGCCTCGTTGCTTAGTGTGGCACTAGATGGCGCTGTGTGTAATGTCCAGCAATATTTATTTATTTAAAGAAATTTATTAAAGTGGGAGTGCTATTAGGTACCTCGCTAGTTACGTCTGCCTAACCAAGAATTAGAGGCATGATATTATGTTATAATGTATTTAAATAGCTTCAATGTAAATACTCCTATAAAGCACAATAGGTAACCGTACATTATTAACGCCATCACGCATACATAAAGCTTCTTTCACATTAGCAGCAGTTATAGCGTCGCTATATCTTCCTGTCCGTATGTCACAGGCACGTAGTTCCTCTATTCATCTTACTTACAGATCATCGCACTCTTCCCTGCGACGGAATGAGCAGATGTCTAAATTACAGCTTTACGTGATGGAAAACTGGAATAGTTTTGTAGTTTTTGAATAACATAATTATTAGCTAATCGTTGTTGAATTCGTATATTTCATCGATAATTGTATATGTCCAAAATCTTAATTCATAATTTAGGATTTAACAGCCCATCCGCACCGTGTTTCCTTCGTGGACTGAAATGAAAACATCGTATCTTCAAAAAGGTTTTAACAAACATCCGGAATGAAATGCAAAAGAGGCATAAGCAAAGCTAATAATAATTTCTGAATCTAATGTTGGTATACCCGGCGTCCCGGCGCTGAAGCAGCGCAGATTACTGGGACTTATATTTACGATAAGCTAACTTGAATATTAGAATTATGCCATAATGTTTATTTAGGTCGTATTGTTACCTATTTTACAAAATTCCCATTTAGCCCAACCCGAACGTTCGAGAGGTTTAAATTGTTCGGGTAGGTCCTAAATAGGAGGGAGGTAATGAAATTTTGCTTTAATAATATTTTAAGGTTTAAATAAACGATAATTATAAAATAGCAAGGTTACTTTCCGATAACTGTACATGTTGGTATTGGAAAAAATTCAGATGAAATCAACGTGTGGGATCGGGTTCTCAATAATGTAGATGAATACTGCAATATTTTGTTGGAATTGTTTCCTATAACGACACAGGAAGTGTTGTAGTTTGAACTTCTGACACGAGAACAACTCAAGACAAGAATCCTTCAAATATCAATCTAAATCGCTGTTGATCCCTCTGACTCTTCCCTTTGAGGTCCTATTTGGGAGTGTAGCTTATCTGTAGCATTTTCTTTCAATGTCCATTGGACATGGCACAGGCAGAAGGACTAATGTAAAGGCGCAGAATGACAAAAATGTATCCCTCGCTGTCGGACCTGCGTCACTCAAGATTTTCCCTCAGACCCTTTATTCGGGCCAACTTACAGAAAACACGCAAATCATCTTGGGGCACGTAGTGTTGTAATATATTGCAGAGATTGCGTAAATATTTCTTCGTCATTAAAACGTTTAACAAAACATGGCGGTTTGTCTCCGTCTGACTGATGGCGGGTATTTGTTCTGTTTGGAATTACTTACGCTTTGTTTCATAAATTAGTTAATTAATGTTTATGTGCAACGTGTTTTATCTTAATATTATTTCTATTTCGTTTTTGTTTAATGGGTAACATGTGATTTCTAAAATAAAATAATAATAATAAAATTTGTTTACTTCTCAACACAAGCCAAAAAATTCAAACAATATTTACATATAAGCAGTAGCCAACGATTTTTGGTTGTGGATCGCTGGTGCCTGTGGTAGGTAGTAGCACCTGTAATACAGGTCACCAGGTAAAATATCAGGTAAAATGGTGACAGGTTACACTAAAAACTTTCATTTTTATCCACTTTCGGGTGAAATTAAATTAACAGAATGGGACAGTTACTTTCAGTTAATTTCCAATGTTCAGCATCGGCGTCCGGCGTGTTCGGCTAAGTTCAATAATTGTCGCCGTCGGACAATGACATAATAAAGCCGTTGCGATTCCCATCACGTAGAGGTTATATGAGACATCGCCAGTTCAACCGCTACTGAAGAAGTTCGCCGCACGTCGATGGAACATGGCTGTTTCTATTTCTGGAAATTTATCCAATCAAGACGGAGTTGGTCATTAGTTTAGTTTCGTCCTGACAGCAGACGAGTTTATTACCGCCCTACATAGCTAAGTGTAAAGGTTAGGTTGCCCTGACTGTACAAGTTATTGCAGGCTATTATTGGAAATACTGGGGCTTGACTTCAGAAGTGCTGAGTATCGTGGCAGGAAGTTATCTTCATGTTTAACCAATGTTCATTGCTTTATTTTCCTGTGAGTAAGTGGCTTAGTCTAGACTTTGCCTCCAAAATTGTCTTAATATTCAAAGGATTTTTAAAAGATCAGCTTGAAAAAATATCTCTTTAAAACTGGTCAATGTAAAATGGAAATGGTAATGTGGCTCGCGGGGAGCACTCCGAACAGATTTATAAAAGCGAGTGATTTGTGGAGCTATTGTTGGACCTGTGTTCGCCAGTGAACTGCAAACGGCAAGCGAATGCAGATGGAACATATTTATCAAGTGCACCTCTGCCTGCGATTTCATAAAGCGGCCGCTATTGAGGAAATAGATTTCTGTCACAGACATCTTGATGTCTACTTTTGATGATGTTACTGAATAAACATTACCTTATGAAATGGACTGTACGAATTGAAAGCAATAAAAGTCTTTGGTTTATTACTTTGCACAAAATATAATGGGGTGGTTGTTTGCCAAGCAAATAAAACGTTCAGGTAAAATACGAATGAATAATTCGAGCAGTGTCAGCAATCGGTAAGCGATAGAGAGTGGCGATATGTGGGTGATTCCGGAAGGAGGTCGGATGTCCATATTGAGAGAGCACGGGGCGCTTGCGGCCAACGACGGGTTAATCAGTTCCTGTACCCCAGTAGGACGACCTGGGACTACTCATTAAATGTATTACTCAGTGTCATTGATAAGATCAATGATTTTGCATTAGCAAAGTTGTACTAACAAATACCTACTATTCGTATGTACAAAATAACTTTGACTACATATTTTTTTACGGTGTATGTATGTAATAGGCGCGTGGTTTATGTTATTTTGGAGCGTAGACGATGCGCGACACTTGCCTATCCTATCGATATATCGAAGCCTGAGGCTGTGTCGTGGAGTGCAAAGCGGAATAGGATGTGATGTATTTACATGCTAATCTCCACGCTATAGTCTCCGCTTTGATGTGTGAAAATAACTTTGATATTATCTTTAACATCAAATCACTGTAAAAGAGCCTTTTATCTTATATTTTTGAGAGAATATCAGTATTGTTTACATGTATCGAGTACCTAAACAGTTCTTAGGTATATTACAATATTTAATATTGTATTGGCACTAGATGCACATTTATCCTTTGCAATATGAAGAGAACATATCGGTATAGCAACAGCAATCAATCAATCTTTAATCAAAATACTGTTGCAAATTTCTATGTGACGCAACAAGTTATCCTTCTAAAGACATTAGCTTTAATAAAACCATTAGGAGTAGAACATCATGCGTTTGCAAATATGAACGAAATACGTCCATAACCATGAAACCGGGTCGCTGGGATGCCAGCCGCGTGACACGCATAGCGCTCCCCGGGCATAATCAGGCGGGCATCGAATCATTTGCGCGGCACTCACTTCATTTGCCCGTAATGACCGACATTGCCTCTCGACGCCGACCATGGCTTCCCCAATATATTATTCGAATATTTCCAATCTAACCGTTGGTATACCATCGTAATGTGCGCTCAATCAAAGTAGAATATTATACCTACGTATACGAAAACGTTAGCAAACACAGATCAAATAATTTTCTCGTATTTCTGTCTGTCGGCATCGGAGTCGACGACAATAAATGGAAAAAAATCGGGATGGATTGATTCCGGGTTGTGCGCGTTCCGTTTGTCACGCTATTTCATCGCCACAAGGAAGTCCTTGTTCCTGTTTTTTGTTATGTCTCTGTAGATACAGTTTTATTGCTGAATTTATCGGAATTATTATTTGTATTCATTATGTGCGACATAAAAGGTTCTGACGAAAATATATCGCGATACCAAAACCGCTTCCCTAACAGTGATTTATGAGCATTTTTGTATCTTTACAACTTCTAAATATTCTCTGCCGAATAAAATGAGAGCCGTCAACGTATTATCATCTTTAATTCGATTCGTAATTAAGATCCCATTTAAGCATTTTATGGTTATTGGAACAATCCACAGAGTTTGAAGGAGGTAAGCCCATAATGAAATTTAATGATTCGGGAAAAGGGAATCTATCTGTGGGGTTTTCTCTTTGTATTGTCGTCAGGCACTCAAATATCGATTTGAATAAATACAAATAAAACAACTGAGAATGTCGAGTAGTTAAATGTTGATTATACACTACCACAGTTTAAACTCGTGTTTCTTTCAAAAGTTTAAAGTTCAAACTAGGTATGTACACATTCTATATATAGACATTAGACATAGTTGCTGAAACCCGTGTACAGTACGAAGTCAATCTTTCCACTTTAGAGTTAGTTCGGCACTCAAGTTTCCGCACTTGAGTTTTATGCGTAGCCGTAGGTTCGCGGAGGGTACAGCCGAGCCGGGCAGCCCGCGGCGAGGACGCGCTTGTAAAAAGATCTAGTGGCATCGTGCCTACGTATAATTACACAATTACGAGACATAATGAAATGTACAAAATGTACACGACTACGACAAAGTGTCACGTTGCTGGAAACCGCTTCAGACAAGTAATTAAAAAGCTTGTTTTAGAATGACAAGCTGATGGCACATTTATTCATTACTTAGCTTTCTCGATCCACGAATATATCTTTGTTGTTTCTGTATAATTAAGTGTTTTCAAAAGCCATATATTGTGTGTGTAGGACGATGTTTTCATGCTACGTTTTATCAAAAGCTACGTTTTCGAAAATATGAATTTATATTTCCATCAACATAATTTCCGGAAAGTTGAAATATTCAACTGTCTATCAACGTAGTGAATTGAATCTAAATATTGAATGTATCCATGTCGCAATGTTAACTATATAGTCGTGGTATCACCCGTAGGTTTGTATACTCCGGAAGGACTCTAACTTATAAAGTCCCAATGCGGCAGTCCATCACGTCGGTTAACGAACTGTCTGTTCTAAAAAAGTTAAGTCTCTGAGGTGATCGCAGAAACTCCTTACTACACACCTGAAATTTATCAGATCATTATTTTCTATTTCGCTTAGTTACTGCAGTTTCATAATATTGAAAACTTTCCATCGGTATAGCGATGTATACTGAGGATATTCTTCCACATGTGTGTATGTTTGTATAATGCAGTTACACACCAATAGAGCAAGTTTGCGCGGTATTTAATCTATCTAGTGGCGCAATATATCGGGTTATCGGCGTATGTGTAACTTGTACGCGTGGCTTCTTGGCGATGTTGCTGCTTATTACAAACATTTTGTTAGTTAATTTTATGGAAATGTTTATAAAGTTAACGCTTTTGGATTTGTCCGTGTGTCTACTTGGTGGATATTTCGAATTATAACCGGATTTAAAATAAAAACAGATTAGTAATAAAAGTTACATTTCAATCAAGATTCATAATGGTATTCCTCTACTTACGTTTCTTATTTTTCCTTGACGGTACGCAAGCTACGTTGTACTAAACAAAAGGTTATGTGTATTACAAAATAAAATAATGGAAATGACACTAAACACACAGATGTAGATGTACCAAATGACGGCGAAGGTATAACTTGGTGCTATCCCGGCACTTCTCGACGAGTCGAGATGTAATGAGAATGAGACAGATGATAATAAAAATTGCGAGGTTATGGCTACAGTCTAGACGGCTATTTGTACAAATAAGTTTTCTGCAAAGGTGTGTGTGAACAACGTGAATATGCGATTAGTTTACTCGCCCAGCAAAAGAATATAAATTACCAGGTGGGGAATGCTTATGTTTATTTTAGGAGGCAATAATAGCGTAGCTGGCATGGTTTCAGCTCAGGTCGCGGGCCCACTGCATCGTAAATTATGCCAGCGTGCATTGAATACAATGAACTATTCGTGACGGTAGGCAACAGGTACTAAAAGGTATCTACAGAATGTACAATAGCTTAAAATATTTATCATAATCTTGTTGTATACGGCCTCTACTACGCGACGGAAGGTTTGATTTGCGAGGATTATTTTATATAATAGCTTGAACATATGCCAATGGTACGGCATGTGTTCGTGGTTTTTACTGCACCAATAGTTTCAACGATTTCAATCCATTGTTTTAAAGCTAAATTGTTCCAGTAAATTAAATTTTGGTTTATTATTGGACAGGGTGGTAGGTTAGTCCTGATCCCGCGGGATTCACCTGTGTGGGACCAGTTTACTAAACACCAGTCAGGGCTGTGCTCATTACAGACGCAAGATTTTAATTACAATTTAAATTATTTACAAGAAGATCACTCTTTTGATAGACTTAGTTGTCACTTGTTTATTTAAGTCATAGCTTCTCGTGATTCAATTAAGAGGAGTACGAATAGAATTTACGTCGAAATCTGAGTCGTCTACTCATTTTGCTTTAATTGGACATTACTCGCCAAGCTTTAAACGATAACTTGTTTTACTTAGTGTTAAAATAACTGTTCACTAAGTACTGCTGATGAATTCCAACGATGAAGCATTAAACACTCACTTTATCGCCTTTGATTACATTTTGAAGGGTAACCAACGAAACAATATTAATATTCAAACTATTACGGTTCGGTTTAAAGTTAATAGTGTAAAACTATCAGTTAGTGCCCAACTGTCAGTAATTAATTGAAGATAATTCAATTGTCAGAGTTAATGCTGAAAATTGTCAAGGTAGCAGAGCGTGCACGTTTGAAATTCAAGGAATTATGAGGAGCGGCGGCGTTTAATCGAAAAGTACTCTCCTTTGATCTTTGTCGAGTTGCCGTCTGCCACGACGCCTCCGCCTGGCGTGTTCGTGCTCGAATGAATAGTGGCTTGGAATAAGCTCTAGCGAAAGAGACGCCAGGCACTCCGTGCAAAGACCTGCCAGTAATTTCCTCCGCTATGTAAGATTAGCGGCTCGATACGAATACGACCTCGTTGAATAATATGTGAAATCTGCCTAATTAACAAAACTCAACTCCTCAAACCCTATATTGATCAAATTCATAACTTAAAGTTTGTACTTATTCATAAAATGCGGGCTACATTAAAATGTATGAACTACGATTTGGTTTGGGGTTTCGCATGAACTTTGTGAATTATATCAGTAAAATTATACGTATATCAAAAAATTACGAGTAATGTCAGGTACATGGACAAATAAATCAGCGCAATAAATAAAGTTTTATCTGAATTACGAAAATATGAAGCCTTTGGGGAGTGGAGATTTATGAGATTTTTTTTTAACCGCGAAGTTTACTCATCAGTGACCTGTGGAATGTATACCTTAGCTATTTAGTTAATGAGGTGTTAACATATAACATCACGCCTGTAATCCCCGAAGGGTTAGGCAGAGGTGTACTTAACAGTACACCCACATTTCGCCAGTTTTGTTTAAGTCCCATGTAATAGGGGGCGAGCCTATTGCCATCAACTGGGCGCAAATCCAGACTCCGTGGTTGCTACTGAGAAATTCCTGATCTGCTGATCATGAGGACCTGGGAATTGAACCCAGGTCCTCATGATCAGCAGTTACGCGCTGTCTCTCTGTGCAGTTGCGCTTGCGATCACTAGACTAACGAGATAGTAAGAGGTGTCAAGTGTTTATTTTAGTCACTAAAGTCTGTAGGTAAATTAACATAAACTGGTCGACAAAGGCCAATACTGCAGTGATAATTGGCATCAAATCGATTGATTACCTACTAATTGTACCAACGTCAAATATCCCTAGGCACTACAGTAATTGGTTCTAGAATATCACCCTTGAATAGGCAGTGCAAGTGTGACATTCCAATTAATTAATAAGTGACCTAAGCTAACATCATACTGAAAGTAACATTTCTTTGTAAATAAAAAGGGGTTTTTATCCATACGGATATGCCAACCCCATCGCACCTTATTTCCTATTTACATATGCAGAATATTTACTTACTATGTACTGCATGATTAATAATAATCTGTCAAAAATCGACCACGAATGTTGTCGATTTAATTAAAACTAATATTATATATAATGTATATACATTATATATATTACATACATCATAAATATATATAACGTATATATATATATCTATCATGGGGTTTTGGTTTCCGCACTTAGTCCCTAAAGTGGACCATTGTGCGTGATATATATATATAATGTATATACATTATACATATTATATACATTGGCCCTGGATCGAAAGGTTTGGAGGTCATGGTGGAGGCCTTTTCCCAGCAGTGGGATAACACATGCTAACAGTAACAAGTATTTAATTTATAATATAACATCACGTCTGCTTCCCCGAACGGTTTGGCATTGTTTTGGTATTATTTTAGGTACATACACCCCGTACCTAATTTAGGTACACGCTATAAATACAAACAAAATGATAACGATCACATTGTATTTCAGCCAACTTAATAATGTCCCTTGATCAGAGTAGTTCCTGAAATATATTTCTTCCAGCCTTCTATCTTTACATATCATGTACATATATACAACCATAGGAAGAACATTTTATCAGTTTCTTCATCAAATAAACAAGTTGTTTGAATGTTATGAGGAGTAAAATAAGGATTTTAATGACGTTGTGTGAGTTTTGTGTTCCGTGACGTGGCTGTAAGTATGTGCGAACGTTTGAAGCATTCGCCACGGTCGTTGAACACCGGCTATGTTTGATCCCTTCTCTTGTTAGTGCTGCGCCGACTCAGCATTTGCTGGCTCTAAAACAGCTTCGTAATCTGTGTTATTCTGTGAGCAACTCGTGATTATTGGGTCCGATTGGTTTTCATAAATAACTAGGAATCCCATAAAGTTCATAAAAGAAAAGTCATACCTACATAAGCTGGAGTCACTGCTTGTCTGACCTCCACAGCCCAGGTAATACTGGGCAATACGATACGATACCCCTTGGTAACAATGGTTATCATACTTTCAGTATTCATCAACTTTGCTATATATTAATCACAAAGTAAATACTGCAGTAATATTTAAACGAAAGTTATTTGGAGTTAATCTGGCCCTTAATAGAATACACAAATATACTATTTATTTGCATTAAGCTAAATAAAAAAAAAGTAATTAGTTTTACCAGATAAAAACAACATTTTCTTTTATTTTATTTTATTACGCTACTAACAATGTGCCACACGACATGTTCTAATGAGCACCTTAATAATATAAAAGTTCACTCCTATCTTATTTAATCTTACTAAAAACGAATCATAACAAAATCAATTTTCTACATCGCTCCATCCAATAAGTTATCGGTAAAAGAGGGCCAAACCTTTATCTTAATTTGAAAGAAATCACATTTATTATTTGCACGACCATAAAAAGATAAATCGGAGGTATAAGGCGATGGTATCGGTGTAATGCTGTCAACAAACAGTGTTGTCCGCTATCGCGCACGCATCTGTGTCGGCCAATCCCGGAGATTTATAGAGGCGAACAAACACTATAAAACTTACTTTATTATTCCATCAAATGTGCCGCTGACTCCTACACTCTCAGATTTCATATATCCAAACATGAGGCCTCATATTTAACACGGCAACTTTTATTTTATTTTTAGGACATGAAAAAAATATGATAGAAAGGTTCGTTCTCGCATAAAATACAAAGACTGGAATATTATATCTTGTGTAGCAACACATAATAATTATCTTTGTTTGTATCTTCACTTAATTATCTTCAAAAAGCTGAAAACATCGCGCTTGTTTATTCGTCTAATAATGTTTTGTTGGGTCCGGAGCGTCGCGTAGCCGTATCGTAGCTGGCGTAGCCCCGCTACAGTCAGTGTTGACGTAGCAAACATTTAGTGAGCTACGAGCCGCGGCCACCGCTACGGCTAGTGGCTACGCGGCCAGCCCACTCGCTCCTGCCGCGGTGATTACTTATACTTTGCTACCTGCTTTGCTTTTATTTTATTTTGAAACGCAAACATTGTTTATTTTCCTACTTTATGAATGGATTGTTGAAAGCATTAGCTTCTATAATGGAGTGTTCGATTCGCTAATGCTAAGATGCTTAAGATATTACATCTAAATTTGAAAAATATAAATGTTTCCTTCGGTAAGTGGTTGGGAAAAAAAGTATCTAACAAAAGGTAAAATCAATACGATGGATTTATCGTTATTGGCAGGTACCGAGAAGCTATTATATTAATACGCAGTAAAAGCGTGAGCGGCAAGACGAGTGTGGACCTTCGTTCATTAATATTCATGGAGAAATTATTCCTTTCATTGTCTCCTACGTAACGAATTGAGATCCAGAAAGTAAAATAAACGTGTCGCGGTAAAATACTAGCAATTGTACTCATTGTGTTGTGTCAGCTCAAGAGCTTTGCCATTGAGCGATCGAGCGAATATTATAATTACTGTGGCGCGGAGCGCGACTGTTTTCTTTACAACGTGTATGTAGTGTAAACTCCCCCGAGTACGATTATTTTTACTCGCAACACTCAAGTTGATCTTCGGAACGCTTTCTAAACCAGTTTCCTACAAAAAAGAGAACGAAAAGTTTTGTGTGAAAGTTTTATGTTCAGTTTTACATAAATGTAGGTAGTTAGTAGTAGGTGAGCTAGTTGCACGATGAAAGCAACTTACATTTTAAGTTGGTTAACTGTTTACCAGTGCAGGAAAGTTTGACAGATTAATTATGTATTCACGTTCTACCTGCTTATCACGTTACTGCATGGAGCTATCCGCACTTTGTTGTCTACACAATAGATGTCACACAGATTTATGCTGCTAGTTTGAAGAACACGATAGTGTAAACACCGATCACTTCTAAGATTACACTTATTGACTTTATACAAGACAGCTTATGCCCGCGGCTACGCCTGCGTGGAGAACAGTAATTGTCCCTCGGGATCGTACTAATCCTAGTTATAAACTATCTGTGTATCAAATTTCACCCACATCCGTTCAGTAGGTAGTTATTGCGTGAAAGAGTAACAAACATTTATACATCCTCACAAACTTTCGCATTTCTAGTGGTAGGTAGTAAAATTCATGCTTATCGACTTTTCCAAATTAAAGCGCGTTGATACGGATTATTCAAGAAATCCCCACCGAAAAATCCCTACCAGTGGGGATAGTTACTTTTTTTTCCAGAAATCCCCACTAGTTAAATAATCTGGATTATTCCAGAAATCCTCACCAACAAATCCCTACCAGTGGGAATAGTTACTTTTTTTCCAGAAATCCCCACTAGTTAAATAATCTCAGCCTAGACTCTCGATACAATAGTTGTTTGCATTTTATCCCCATATCATCCTCTATCACAGCCACACACATATAGAACCGATACCCAAAAACCCCGCATGACAGTAACAAATTAAAGTAACAAAAAAATTTAACTGGGGATATGATGAAACATAAATGTAATCAAAACAAAAAGTGGTTGATGGGAAAATGAAAAATGAATTCGGCCATCGTTTGGCGCTTAGCTGGAATATTGATGATGTCAAGTGGGGCCTGTTTGCCTGTTCGGTCGGCGGGAAATAAAAACAGAATATATCGAAACATTTGTTGTGTGAAAGTGTTGTTTGTAGAGAGCGCGTGAGATGAGTCGGCGGCGCGCGTCGCATTCCTCGCTTGTGTCGATTCGTTTACATTTTTCCTCAGATTGCTTACAAACATTACGCCATGACGTAAACATTCCACTTGAGAGGAGGCTCATTATTTCCAAAGGCATCACATTGTCTATCGCAGAGAGGAATGACAAACATGTTTTAATAACAAACGTTAACAAGCTGTGATTCATGTAATTATATTGATGTCGTGAAGACTTGTATTTATTATGTTTCTCTTTTTGTTTCACCTGTAATAAACTAGTTAAAAAAACTTAGAAGTTATATTTGAACCATTTTATTTTGCATCCTTGTTTAGTTAGGATGAATTGTCATCCTAACTAAGCAAGTATGCAAAATTTCGGGTTGCGTCTCATAACATATATTATAAAGTTATATGGTATATTTTCATTTCAATAACGTTCACAAGATATAATAAAAGTGAGTTATACCAACTGTTGATATAATTTCTTTAGATATAATATTTATATACTCTAAAAATTATTTCGTATAACGTTATTGGATATAACGTTTATTTAATCTAAAATCATTAAGCCTATCGTTTAAAACATATAATATTGATATAAAATTTATTTAATCAAAAAGTGTGGCAGAAACGAATCGCTGCAAAACCGTCTCCACGTAGTCTTGTCTGCCCTACCCCAAGAGTGTTATTTGAAATCGCGTAGGCGTGGAGTGTATGCTTGATTGCATGCTGCACGTATGGTGTATGCTTGTTTGCATGCCTGCTGCATGAATGGTGTATGCTTGTTTGCATATTTTTTACAGGGAAATAAAAACCACGCGTTTTATCATATTAGACTAAATAAGTTTTATGTCTTTTGAGTGGTATATCAAACAATTTTATATTCAATGTAGGTTATGTTATAAAAATTAGTAACTTTTTTTTTTTCAAACGTTTATTATATTAACTGATCGTTATATCGAATAAAATTATAGATTCAGTTGTTATGTCTTGTAAATATTAGAGATTTTGTTATTATATCATATATTACTTACCCAAAATTTCGGCATGTATAGTCAGATAAGTGACGTTATTCTAAATCCAATATGGTGGAATAGTTATTTTTATGCATTCCCACGATATGGGTACCAAATGAAAGGGTTTTGCTGAGAAGAATACGAGAATTAAAATTACGTTACTACAACGGGTGTTTTTCTTAGTTTATTCTTTAATAATTATCAAAGATTAGAGAATAAAGATCTCTATTCAATACGTTTATTTAACTACATATTGTTTTATTTTCATCCAGCTTGAATCCAGCAGAATTTAGAAATATGTTTTTAAACTGACGTTGATGAGAACAACTTCATATAAATTCATAGTAGTGTAATATAAAACACTCACAGTATCTCTAGGATTAGGGGTGGCCTATTATTTTCTACCAAAAACTCAGACTAGCGTAGTTGCTATTTACTTTAGCTTTAAAATCAGCATGAAAATGGCGATGAACATGTTCAACTTATTCTGAAAGTCTGCTACAATACAACGAAGCGCGGGACAACATACCGAGTTGGTGCCAAAAACTTACATATTTTGTTATTTCATTTCGTATGCGGTCACAAGTTTCGCTCTATGCTGTTTAAGAAAATAATTTTGAAGCTAGGCGTTATTGAATAGATAACACTGGAAACAATCGCAAGTGTTAAGATAGAATTCTCCAATTGCTATCCAACGTGGCAATGCTGCCAGCCTTCTGGGCACTTTTCCCGTTGACAGCGATACGGACGATTTTATTTGACGTCCTGTAAGTCGTGTCGTGTGTGTGTAATTCTTTCCCTTTTGATACTTGTACTGTTTGATACTGTTTTCCGATTAAGCTGAAATTTTGCATACATGTTAGTTAACCTTGGATGACAATGCATGGTTAGCAAAGTGGCGTCATTCTAAATCCAAGATGGCGGAGACACAAAGATGTGTGAGAAGTGATTTTTTATGCATTCCCAGGATATGGGTATCAAATGAAAGGGTTTGTTGAGGATATTGCGAGAAATAATATGATGTCACACTAAATAGTGTTTTTTAGTTTTTTTAAACTATAACATTCCCATATAACTCAAACTATAATTCAGAATTATTAGTAGTTGTAGGAGGGAAACAAGGACGTTGCGAATTAACAGCTATTTGGTAACGCGGATTGTTCTGTTTGTCTAATCAGAACGTTTTATTTGAAGTACCTATATTTTATTCATGCACGGAAATTGTAAAGGTTCGTCATGAGGGAATCAGAAAATGTAACGAGTCGCTATATACTTCCTTGTTTAGCTTAGCTACTTAAAGTTATGTAGAACGAACAGCATACTAAGCAAATATGGCCCCCGAATTGCAGGGAAAATTGTATGGTAGCAGATTTATTTTTGTTTTATTTTCTTACTAACTTTAGAGTTTAGAAATATAATGTCCAAAGTTCAGAAAAAACTCCGCTCAAACTTTACTACTGAAAAGTGCTATGTTATGTCAAAATAAAAGGCCAGCTCGTCTTTACCTTAGCATTTATAGGTACAGGGAGATTTCAGAAACACATACCTATACGTACCCAAAATACGAGTAGAAGTGAGCGAAATTCTTTGTCGCTAAGTAGCGCGACAGGTGATAGCCTGATGGTTAGCCCGCGGCGGGGGAGGGCGGGGAGGGGAGGGGTGAGGGTTCGCTTCAGGAGTGTTTGCCAGGCAAACAGCGCGGGACTCGAGCACGCGGCAAATATCGCCCGAGCACTCGCTGCGTTACAGTTATGCTTACAGCGACTACGCAAATATTATACTCGTAAACTCACCTTTACGACATTTTAAATTAATACTCCCTTTTATAGAGAAACGTTAACCTGACCTTATTTTCCTTGTTTAGCTAGAAACAGCATTTTAAAGGCCCATCTTGTATAAGTAAAAGTGTGCTGTGCAATATCCAAGTTTTATAAGGTAACCATCTATAAAAAGCACACATAAAGACTTCTTCGAAACAGAATCGCATGAAAAGAAATACAACTCAAATGGAGTGAAAAATGAATGATGTTCACTGCAATAGAGTCAGTGATGTGTGACGGTAGCAAACGTGCATCGCTCGCGCGCCGCTAGTTAATATCCAATGCTGTTTATTGATCTGGAGTTGCCTAATGTGGCTTTTGTCATCCACTAAGCCGTGAACCTATTGAATCTGCGCTACGACTGTCTCTATTAAAAGTTTAGCCATTTATTTCCAAGAGCTGACCACGTTTCATTCGAAACAAAAATATTTTCGTGTTCCGAAACTTACGAAACAATTCACATAGTTTTATTGCGTCTGCATACTAACTTAATTGTTTGTACCGTTGAAAAACACATTGGGTGGAATCCATTACTTGGATTAGTTCCATAGATTGATATAAAATGCGCATCTCAAATATACAGGTACCCTGGCGAGGTGCTAAAGCTTTTATGGTTATATATTTACCGATAGCTATCGATTTCTCTAATGATCTGTGAAACCTTCGAAACCCATCTATCTGAGAACCAGTTGGTCTTTACTTTATAAACAGGAGTTTCATAATATTCAACGTTTGTTTGTCCAACTCATAAATCAAATTCGAGACGATTTCCGCGCCCGTAAACGTAGATGAAAATGGAAGGCAATTTCTGTCGTTAAGGTTTTCACGGTTATTTTCTTTTATGAGATTACCGAAGAAAGTCACGTCATTTTAAAAGTAGGTTGGTAAATTAATTACTCTCTCATCTAGTTGGTCTTCCCGTTTTATAAAGCTACAGGTGTGAAATAAGGCGCTATTTAGTTTTTTTTCTCGTTAAAGCTTTTAGTGTTGCTTTTTACGACGGCGCCGTTCTTTTCAAAATAAATTATTATTTATTTATTGGGCAATTCTTAATTCAACTTTATCTTTGAAGACATTGAATGATTCGGAATACTGAAACAAAATATGTTTAAAGACGAAAGAATGGAATAAGTAAACAAAAAAGAAAAACCAATAAAAGTTGTTTTATTGGCCGTCGACCGAAACACCTGCCACGTAATGAGTTTTTAGTTATTTGAAGGTCTCATTGATTAAATTCGATAAACATTTTATGCGAAAAGAATTTGGGATGTAAAATGTCAATGTAAACGTATCAATTAGAGGACTATTCATGATTTATGCGGCAGGAGATTTTTCTTACATGGATACATTATCCTTGTCGGCTGATGACCGCTCTCATCTGTCTAGTCTTTTTAGACTCCAACTATGTTGGGGTCAGCTTCCAGTCTAACTGTATGCAGCGGAATACCAGTATTTTACATGGAGCGACTGCCTATCTGACCTCCATTACTCCGATTGCACTGGGTAATTTTTGTTAAGACTGGTTTTGTTCACTTTTGGTAAGACTGGTTGTCAGACTTTTGGAACACTGACAGTGACTACATGTAATGACTGTGAAAGATTTACAAATGACAGCTGGGACCAACGGCTTACCGTGCTTTCCGAGGCACGGAGAAAGCTCGGTATGTAATGGGTCCTATCCACGGACCAACCTAGGGAAGCGCGGTTTAACCTGAAGATCGACCCGAGTGGCTGTTAATATCTAGCCCCGAGCTCTTACTGATGCTGATGACCACTCTGTCATTACTAATCATGCGTGATATTGTCATTCATTGTTCCTATCACTTCTCTTTGCAGTGGTTTTCGGAAATTGGCAGGGTGCACTTTGTTTAAAGGACGTTGGTGTCGGTTCTGTTGAGCACCAACTAAACTTAATTTAGGCTATTGCTATCTTTTTCTTTCTAATAAAACGAGAAAGAAACGGACGCAATTTAGAGCTGTCAAATTTAGTTGGAACTAATATTTCCATACAAATGAAGAGTGCACGTAAAAACATGTCGACTAAAAACACGGTGAAGTGCAAGGCAAACTAGTTTGACATCTCTAACTTAGTTCATAGCTATAGCCGTCTTTTTCTCGCATTGCCTTTTAGTAAAAGTAACAGTAGCAATAGCCTAAATTAAGTTTAGTTTGTGCACAACAGAATCGACACCAATATCTAACCAGAGGCAGAGCAAGGAATAAGTCCTATGATAACAGTTATTTTCAAAATCCTGTGGGACTGGCCATTAGAAGTTGAACTATGTATTTAATAAACAAATAAAAGTTAGATATATCATTCAAAAAATAGATCCCGAGAGTGTTTCAAATCGCCAGAGTATATATTTTACTCTCCAAAACAAAATCCATTATGTATGATATTGCACGCATTTGCGATAAACATTTCGTACTCGAAAACGTGAAAGAAGTGCTATCATTTTACGATTTCCATTTTTGTGGGGTCGCATTGGAAAATATAAAGATGATGTTTAGCATCTCACCTTGTAAGTTCAGCCAGATGTTACATGTGTCGTCGGAGTGCGTGTGTGTACCTAGTGACCCCGGGCACGTCCACACGGTGTTTGGGATAATGTTTGAACTATGATATCTATGTTAAGCACCTTTAGGCTGATATTTTTGCTTACAAATTGTTCCTATATAGAAAGAGCGAATTTGTCTTTAAAAAAAATAACGTCACAGTTTGGTGTGCCAGTGATCTAGACGTAGGTACCTATATAAAATATCTTTTATAGCCTCATGCTCGAATAAGACATTATCATTCAAAAATATGTAAGTATGTATAATTCATACGGCATAAACTTTTTACTGCTTAGAAGATTGCTAATATAGAAAATGGCATGTTACTTTTAATAAATAGAATTTTTTATTCGTTCGTTTATTCGACATCGTAAAACTGAAACAAAGTAGCATCGCATCGCTGCAAACACATAAAAATGCGTCTCTTGTATCACAGTCACTGTTTTGGTTTAATTAGAAACGCATAAATTATTCGCAAGTACATAAATTTCCTATATGAGAATTGACGCAACCATATCTTCCTTTGTTAAGGTTTAAAATAGCTATTTAACGAGTCAACAGTCGACATACGGCGTGTCTAAATTAAATGACAATTGTGCCTCGTTTGTGCGCAGGTGGGTAACAGGTGTTCTGTTTAGCCGTATGAAAAATGAGCTCCATGATATTTCTCTAATTCAGTATTTTATTTCAACATTATGACAGAATTTAGCCCAGTTGTATGAGTTTGAAACTGTTTACGTGCTGTCACGTAGCGAAACATATTAAAAGTACGTCATGTGTGTAAAGGGTGTTTATTCTAATCGAACGTTCGTGACTGATAGCTCTTTCAGTTGAAAGAAATCCCATCTAATCAGAAAATTATTTATGTTAGGTGCTTCTATATGTATTAGAAATCTTTTTTTAAATTATTCACTTTAGTATTGCGTATTTCTGCGCATTGGAACTAAATAGAAAACAACCTATGTAAGTAAGAGCTCGAGAGCTCGTGGCTAAATAATAACAGCCGCTCGGATCGATCTTTAGGTTAAGCCGTGCTTGCCTAGGTTGGTCTGTGGATGGGTGACCACCCTTACATACCGAGTTTTCTCCGTGCCTCGGAAAGCACGTTAAGCTATTAGTCCCGGCTGTCTTTTGTAGATCTTTAACAGTCGTTACAGGTAGTCAGTGGCCCAAAGAGTCTGACGACCAGTCTTACCAAGGGGTATCGTGTTACCAAGAGTACTAACTGGGTTGTGGAGGTCAGATAGGCAGTCGCTCCATGTAAAATACTAGTATTCAGCTGCATCCGGTTAGACTGGAAGCCGACCCCAACATAGTTGGGAAAAGGCTAGGCAGATGATGATGAACCTATAAGAATAAGAATAATTTATTTTGCTTAAATAATTTATTTTGCTTAATAATTTATTTATGCTATGGAAGTTGTAACGTTACATTTTCCTGGATAGGATCCACAAAACTGTAAGGTCACTCTGAGCACTCACCTACCTAACTTTCAGTCTGGAGGGGAGCACTATTAAAAGAAATAGACAAGGGGACGAGTTATAAGAATTTATTAACAAAGATCCTAACCTAAAAAACTGGAGCTACTTAAATCACTAATGCCAGTGAAGCTGGCTGAAAGTACTGAAGATGAGCGCAGAATGGAATAAATAACTGAAGAACGTCCGTCTTCAGACTGTGGAGGAGGACCGAGGAACCATCAACTCTCAGGCCGTAGAGAAGGGCCGAGGGCATCCGTCTTCCGACCGTGGAGGAAGGCCGAGGAGCATCAAATCTTCATCATCAGGCTTGTGCAGCTTAAGCATCAAGGTTTCTAGGTGTTCTAGGTGAGGGTGCGGCACGGAGAGAGGCCGACTTAAAACAGAAGAATAAGGGGAACTGCCCTTTAAATATACTTTTATGGAGCTTCTCAGAGGTGTTCCTGCTCTCAGCTCTAAACGTAGACTGCCCATTCCACCACCAGGCTCCTGTCAACTCCAGATAATTTACATTTTAAAATTTGAACAAATTAAAACAACAATCTAATGAGCTCGATGTGATTTACCTATACAACCTACAACTAGCTACAGCAATAAATTAAAATTAAAACTAGGGTTGCCACTAACTGACATCACAAAAGTAAACAAAGATTTAATAAAGATAAAAACTTAAATAACATGAATTACAAGGTAAAAAGGCCAAAGCCGTTGCTAAGCCTCCAAGAAATGACCATGAAGCTACCTAGGGAGGACGAATGCTTAAATTTTCAGGTTAATAATATCCAAAAATGTAAGTAAAAAAACATGTAAAAGACATCTTATTCAACAATATAATCTATTAAAATGTCTTTCAGAACAACTTGTTGTAAACGTCGTTCACTCTCTCTCTCTGCTCCAGAACATTGAAACAAATACGTATAGCAAAGCCTAATTATTTCCTTGAATTTTAAAATAAACTCTTAGCATAAAGTTTGGTGCTTCTCAATTAATAACAAGGGCTTGAATGTCTGCCCGTTCTGCGAGATACTGTATAAAAGATTATCGAACGGAAGAAAAACAGTGTTCATATTGCTGCGGTTCCAGGGTGTCCTTTCATCACGTTTTATGTACTCCTCAGGCAGTTGAATGGAAGTTTTTTCTGGTTTAGTGGAGGTTTTTGTCGGAGTAATGCGGAGGGCCGCGCCTCCCGCGTGCCTCCTCACGGCCCCGATGAATATTTTGTGATTTTTACGGGACAGCTGGCTGGGATATTTATTTGATCAAAACTTCTTGATTAGGAATGTTGCCTTCGAGTGAGATGTGTTATGATAACGTATTGATACTTCATTACTTATGAATGCGGCGTCTTGAACTTTTTATCGAGTCAATCACAACTCTTGGGAATGTCGTATGTAACAGTTATTAAGTGCTAGTTTGTAAGAATAAGTGCCAACTCTCTGATTTAATTAAAATGTGTTGAACTACGTGATCTGTTCATGTGTAGCCAATGTTCTGATGTACCTATCTGAAATCAAATTCAGGACTGAAATTGTAAGAAGGAAAATGTTTTAAAATCACACAAACTTATGTCTTGAAGCAGCTAGAATTAATGCAATCTGAAATACTGTCTGCAATTCTACTCTTCTTCATCACTAAACGTTAATCTTCCCCGCAACATCAACGTCATCCAATAGCGCTGCATTGTCATTTGTTACTGACCTACGACGCGCCCGACTGACGGATATTGGGGATACCCATCACAGTAACCCGTATCGACTTAAATAGCCGAGGTTAGTGACGGCAGCTTTAAGGGTGTACCGTGGGCATTGACTCGTGTGATAGCGA
The DNA here is from genome assembly GCA_905147715.2 of Xestia xanthographa. Taxonomy (NCBI): domain Eukaryota; kingdom Metazoa; phylum Arthropoda; class Insecta; order Lepidoptera; family Noctuidae; genus Xestia; species Xestia xanthographa. Next base: position 17,539,359 of record LR990655.1, on the reverse strand, counting down.
AGTAAAATAGCCTCCAATACTTTGTGTTACCTCGATGAACGGGCAAAACATTTTTTTTCATCAATTTCTTTGCATATTTGATTAAATTGCGTAGGTAGTCTACCTGAAACTAGATTTATATTTTCTAATAGAATCTCGAGATTTACTCCTTAACTTGATCGCTAAACGAAATCTAGGGAACGCGTAGCTTCGCGAGACTGATTTCTTGCTATCCGATTTAGTGTAACGGTGTATCGGCGGTGGAGGGAGCGGTTATCGGGAGCTGATTGAGCGCGCAATAAATTCGGATTGCTTTCCTACGTGTACACCACCCCTATGACTCGCGGAACGCACTAATACATAAATAACTATTACTCTGTTACATTTACTTTACCAATACTGACGTAATACAGGGATATAGTCCTAATTCATGGATTATGAATAAATAATACAGAAAACTGTAATAAGTTATCGTAATAGAAGCGTGACGCGGGGCCAAGCTTTTTGTGTCCCTGAAATTGATGGTGACACTTAATGCTAGAGCCGATGGGACAGTATAGACTATGTAGCTATTTTTCATTGCTTAATCATGACTATCGCTTGTTGTTAAGTTCTCCATAGTATTTTAATGGTATTACGTAAGCTTTGCTTTGGAAGAGTAGAAAGAAGGGCGTAAATAAATTAAGCCAATTACCAACTTAAACATGAAAACGTAAGCGCGCGTTTGTTTCATGTAGTCAGTTCCTGCAAGTGGTGCGAGGCGCACGAGATTACGAGCTACGTACCAGGAGCACATAAAAGAAAATGGTAACCAACAGAAAGGTGGTAATGGAATTAACCGAGGTTGGGCGTGAGACTACATTTAGTACACATAAATATGATCGCCGTTTGTTGTTGTTTATTCTTTCAGGGCTCTCCTTATTTCGTGAAAGTAATTACGGTTCTTGTCATCCCATCTAAGCTTAGTTTTCCCAACCACTTGAAAAATAAAATATAGCAGCAACCTGCGTGGCAAATATTCAGAGCACACATGGTGGTGCTCAATGTTATATTTGGTACATAGTAAACCAATATGTTTATGACGTAGATAAAGTAGAGGATATAATATCGTGCAGTCGACAAGTCGAACCGTCTGTGGTGTAAGTAGCTCGGACGGGCTTGTAGCTGAAAGCTTTCGAGCACAAATGTTAATATTCTGTGTAATATCAAAGATTGTTGCATTTTCCTCGACTGAAAAGTCATGAGTTCTCATAGAGGTGATGATTTTATTGTTTTTTTTTAAATTATGTTAACTTAACTCTTATTCATAAGGTTTTGTGCAAATGTCTCGACAAGTTAACAATACATTTATACAAAAATACAACAATAGTGATGTATACTTAATTGGTTTGTAAACTTTCTTGGCTGCTGTTTACATTATCTTAAAGTTAGTTTGCACTTGACTAAGAGGTGACTGTGGAGGAGACTCAAAAAATCAAGGCACGCGAGAGAAGCGGCGCGTAGTGTGCGTGCGTGGCGACGAGCGGAGGTGGCGCGGTGTGGGTGTGGGCGGGCCCGGCGGGCGCGGCGGTGGACTGGGCCGGGGGTATCGATCCCCGCGGGGCGCGTGCGCCGAGCGCGATGCGAGCCGAGCGAGCGAGCGCCACCCGCGCAGTCCGCAGCCGGCCGCCAGCCCAGCGACTGCCGACACCGCGGGAACTCCGCGCCGCGCGAACCTTCCCTCGCAACGTTTGACATTCAGCGCGCGACAACACTCGCACAACCTCAAATCGCCTCTCTCACAGGAATTGCTCTAGTGTTATCACTTCGAAACTATTGAAAACTTGTAGTTTCGACGACGTTAACTTACTATCTTGACTTTGAATTGACACATTTCAAAAAGTGATAGACTTTATTTATTTACATACTTTAATAAATGTTTAAATGAAAACTTAAAAACAGCATTAACAGAGGATGTCTGGAAGCTAATTCAAAGTTGGTGTTGTGGTGCAAAGTATAAAAATGCGGTGCCTGATAATCTTTTGAAGTGATCGTGTTTGTGACTGAAAAAATAAAACAGACGCTGGGAGCGTTGCTCACGAGTTCACGGGTCGTTAATTCGGTGGAAGAGAGAATCCGAAAAAAGAGGTCTCGCTTACGTCCGCTCATCGGAGTGATAAAATTTATGACAAACGGTAAGGAGCGTGTAGTGATAAGGGTTGGGTGCGTTATCTGTGCGGCGCGCGCGTGTGTCGCTCGACCAGCGCCGGCGGTAATTACTGCTCCACCTCAGGAGGCGAACGTCTCCATTCATTATTCTTATCACACTACAATTACATATTGCCGCCGTTACTGTCCACTGATAACTAACCCTCCTGTAATTTAGCACCATTTGATAGTTTCTTCTTTATTGGCACTTTAGATTGGCAGATTTTTCTACTATATTTCAGAGATACCTGATAAAATGATTGCATCGAAGACAAGCTACACTCTCATAATCACTTTATTGAAGCAGCATTAAGTAGCATAACCTTATTGAAGAATTCGCACCGCACATTGAACCTTCGCACTCTACAACAAAAAAAAAAAACTTGATTTATTTTGCTTACTCAATAATTTTGCACATTTTCCTTCCTTATTCCCACGAAGATAATAGTATCGTTAATAGGTTTCTCCTACTCTACTCGAGTTATTCTGAAGGTTGGGTAATTAGATAGATACTACGAAGAATATTTTATGAACACCAATAATCTTAAGCTTAATAATCTAACTTCAATATTTTGTGTGTTAGTTTTTGTGTTCCTCTATAGAATTCTATCCTATAATCTTTTCCTTCAGTATTTTCCTTTTCTTTTCCTTAACTATGATTTTTCCTTGCATCAACTTTCACATTTACCAATTTGCACATTTGCACTATGGGTGGCTTCCAAAGGCCATCTTACAAGAAAATAGCAACACCGATTTATCATGTCAGTAAATTACACATACATACATACAAACACATTCAGTAGTAGTTGTAAGTACTGCCATTTGTCACATGTTAAGTATTCTCAGCACATTTATTTAATACATATTATAGCTACAATAATTCTGCTCCATTTAGCTTTACGTTATTTATGAATGACCACTATATTTTAGTATGTTTTGTGACAGGAGATGGACTTGTTTCAATAACACGCTCGTTAGTGTAAAAAAAATCGTTGTAGAGAAGCGTCACGGGTTCAGATTGCGTGAAAATGTATGCGTGTGTCGTATGTCTTGGGCAGGTCTCGATGGTGGTGTGAGTGTCGGACACAGCGGACACTGTAGCCTCGGATTACACGACCGGTGTCGGCCATGCCTCAACCGACCTTTTTAGACGTTACCTCTTTGTACGTGTCGTTCAGATTAATCGTGTTATGTTCGGTTTCTAAAATTAACTGTTCAACCTTTTCTGTAGACATAATTAGATCAGTTGTTTCTTTAAATATTAGAATACAACCGGTAATACTAATATACATACACAATAATATCAGCGTTTCACCAAGCTTTCAGCTAAAATGAATACTCGACACTAAATGAAAAGATACACAATTAAGAGCCTATACTACTTTAGATTAGCAACTAATACTGTTAGAATAACGTTCTAATCAGCTTGCACTACAAAGCGGTTGTTACGTCAGTCACTGCGGCCGAATAGTGCGAAATGAGTGGTTTTTATTCTTTATAAAAACAAATTTTCGTCTTTTCGAAAAAATAAAAAATATAAGACCTGCTTTATAGTTAGTTCAGTTAGTATGCAAAATTTCATGATCTAATTTGAAGTACTTTTTGAATACCAGCGGTTTATTGTTCGATTTGGAGGTAACTTTGGGTTATTTTTCTATCGAGAAAATTTTATGAAATCGTGTTTTTGCCAAACATAAGACCTAACATTAATCCTCAACTTTACCATATATTTATTTCAAAATTAATGCTGCAGTATTTTAGGCGTAACGGAGGATCATGCTAAGCCATTTGAGGTAGTATAGGCCCTTAAGCGTAGTGCAGGAAAGTATTGAGACCCATTCATGTGTAGTAAGTTACTACTATTGAACGATGACTCACCCTCTGGGAGCTGAAAAAAAAGACAAATTGCCAACTCTACCGTCTGCGCTCATGTTATTGATAGATAAACGGTCTTTAAAGCTACTAAAAGTCTAGGGATTTCTCTAGAAAATCGTGATCTAAGGTGAATGTTACATGTTTAGGGATCGGTATTTGTAATAAACACAATAAACCTTTAATACATTTGGACAAAAAATCTATTTGAGAATCCTGTTTCGGTTGGAAAACTTCGAACAATAGAACGCACCAGCCATAGACATAAAATACCTCATTACTTTTTATAACTTGGAGAAATAAAGGAGAGGTCGCCCTGGGGAGCGGCAAGTTTTCATCAGTCGTGTTACTGAACAGTATCTGTTTGAAGACGTTCTTATCTTCAGACGAGACCCCGAGCATGTCCACAAAATAAATCGTGCGATGACGCCCGCGGTTCAATTTTGTGTGAAAATTACGAGTTTAGGTACGTATCTTCAGAAAATTTGGTCGAACAAATAGATAGCAGGCCGAGGGCAGGCCGTGATTCGCGTCACGTCTCACGCGACCACAGGGTACTTTAAAAATTCGTTTCCCGACCTTCCGACAAGTTCGTATGCTGCGGCGGCGACCTTTTCTTAAAGTGCTATGACCCTATCGTGTGGTGTAACAAATTAGGAATTTTACTTTTATTGCAAGTCATTCAATTACATGTTTGTTTTAACAAGTAGCTAGCAAACAAGACCGTGTCTATAGCTTGGAATAAACATGAAGATCATTCTATGGGTTATTCCCAAAGTACTCCAAAAAGAGTTTCCAAACTGCTCCATGTAAAATATAATATTTTTAATTAGGTTTCATTCATTATCTTTGTATTTTTCATGTCTATGTCAAAAGAACATAGTTTTTAATAAACATCATTTGTTTAAAAATATCGTAACTTCAAAATGCTAAAGAGTTTCGTTCAATTTGCATCTCTGAGTACCGATTCGACGATTGTTTGATTAAATCAGATGAAATAGTGGCACTTTTCCTATTGGCGGATTCTAACAACGTCAAACTGCGGTCACCATGAGTGTACCCATTATAATTATTATGGAAATATTGACCTTAGCTCAGCCCCTTTCTTGTATAAGAGCACTTTGTGAAGGGCACTAGGGCCTAAGAGGCTACAAAGATTGTGATTGAGTTTTGATTAAGATTTCCAATTTGTTCATACTGTTAGATAGTAATACTGTACTGTATACTGTGTACTCTCTTCTACTTAGCGTGTTCTGGCAATCTAAATTGTGTCCGAAACTAGTGCCCAGAACTGAGGCACTAGTTTTGCGCCTTCAGTAGCGTCCATCTGTTCCTGTTACGAACAAACAGCAGGAGGCGCACGACACGACTTTTGTGGAATTTATATGTTGGTATCTATGTAGATTGTAGACTAATAGCACTCGGTACGAAATGCGGTGGTAATTAATTTGGGAACAGAAGAAAATTAAAAGGCTCTTAAAATAAAGCTGGAGCCCGACTGCCAGTTTCGTTGTTAACTTAATTATTACAAAATCCGTGTCCACTTTTAAAGTCGCTATCAGTATTACGAGCTCGTCGTGTTGAGCATTCAATCTTCTCTCATGAGGTTTCGGTTCGTTATTTTATTCAGGTCGTGAATCGAACCGTAAGAAGGTGTTAAAGAGTGAATTGGCAAAAGGAGCGAATGAATGGAATATGCGAACAGGTCGGTGCGTTGGTTCCGATCGCCATTCGCTGCTGAATAATGAATGCGTCAGGGACGATAATGCTTACCGTAGCCCACCGCCGCCACCACCGCGCGCCACCCGGAGACACATGTTACCTACTTACACCTGAATAGATCAAATGAACAGCCTAAATACACCAGTATTTTATACAAAACACCCTAAGCCCAACCTCAAAATATATTTATTTACTTTATATAAATCGATAGCAAAAAAGATTCGTTTGAAACGGTTGGGGATGATCTCAGTTATTTTATACGTTATTATGGTAATGTACGTAAATCGGAAACAAATCTGGTGTTACGGTAGATACATATTAAAATTATGTTAATTAATCCGTAAGCCGGAGAAATTCGTAAATACGCTCTGTTGCTAATTCTAGGACAAAGCGTCTTGTGATTGTGAGCAATGAAAATGCTGAAAATTTTGGGCGTAAACCAAACAATCTGATAATAAGAGTTTTACTCGTATCTACATCAATTACTTATAAACCAAACCATAATTTCTTAAGTTTTTGAAACTGCACTGATCATCAAATGTTATGGCGTAGCATATAACGAGGCGGTCTTAAAAGTTATCTAAATGGACCACACACCATAGTTTATCAGTTTTTGAAACTGAACCCCAATTTAACTACTATGGAATGTTTTTTGTTAAAAATGTTCTTTTTGCACTATAGAGCCCGTCATTGTGTGGGACGGTATAATGCAAAATAATATTTTATGATACTTTTAAATGTTCTTATTTTTTAATAGGTTTTTTTTTCAAGAAATATTTAAAAATGTTAATAAATAAGATGTTAAAATGAATAAAGGAGATAATAATACCAGCCTGTTACTTTCCCACTGCTGGGCAAAGGGCTCTTCTCATACAGAGAAGGCTCGAACGTATCAATCTTAGTGTAAGTGACACATTAATACTCGTACGTTTATTTTAGACGTCCATTTCCATCAATAGTACCTCGAGCATTATAATAGTGTTATTATAATGCTCGAGGTACTATTGTGTTTGTATATGTATATATATATATATATATAATACTGATGGAATATAAAAATGAATCGTATAAACAACTCGACATTGCGTGCCATAACGCGGGATTCGTCTCACCTTGTCGACAGTTATATCTCATGAAATACAGCATCGACAACAGACATGCCAGATTTTGTTCGTTGAGAAATTATGACGTCAACATTGTACGTCCACATTCATCAGTCTATTGTAAACATTAGCTCGTTTTAATAGCTACTAGTGCTAAAGCACATGCATTGCATGCACTGAATTAAGTGTACATTGCCGGTTTTCTATTACGTCTATAATGTTTAATGGTTTAGAACTTTCAATGTAATTTATCTGACAATTGTAAGACAGAAATAAGATTGAGGTTTTCAACTTTTTTCTAACATTCCTTTGTGTCCAATCCACTGGGTACAAGTACCTATTTTCAGCGCTGTCCTTCATAAAGGTCATGTATAAAAAGATCTTAAACGTGAGACAAATGTATAAAAGAATCCTTTTGTACTTTTGTTTGACGATAACTTTAATGATTCGAGAAAGTCATTTCGTTACAAAATACGATTGTGTAGTGCACACATGTAAAAGTTCATAACTTCTACTAAAAGTGACAATTTTTGTTCAAAATTTTCCTGTTTTTAGGTCAAACAAAGCATGTTACGAGAAGGTATCGTATTGAATAAAATATAAATATTTTTGGAACGTAAAAGTTTCACAGTATCTCGTCCTTGTGAATATTATGTAGCTATTCATTCAAGTCACGCGTGCCTCTGCTGTTTATTCACATTCACATTGGTGTACGTAAATAATGGGGTAACTTTTCCAAGTCACCCCACTCCTGTAAGACACGCTTCAATAACAGATTTACTTCAAATCATATTTTCATTTGGAAGTTGCTCGAATGCAGCTAACTTATTGTAAGGCTGAGTAAGATGGGCCATATCTCCCATATTCTATGGTTATTTTGAAAAATATAGTCCATAAATCAATGCTCATAAATATTGTCAACAAAAGAGCATGAATAAAATCCTAGGCTTTGTCAGTATTTGTATCAGTATTTATGTACGTAGCGCTTCCGATGTTTTACTCACTCATAATACAACCGCGGCTGGTATCCGAATACCTTAAAATTGTGTCCATAAAGATAAGATTTTTTGCGACTTCGTTTCGCTAGGCTCGAGGTTCCCTAAAATTTATGATCACATTTCATGACTTCGTAAGAGTTCTGTGGGTTTTTCTGAAAAAAAAAATGTGATATCCGATGTCCTCATTTAAAGGAAGCTTTATAAATTGTCCGTAAAGTTAAACTAGAACCATTAAATTCTGCTACGAGTGCTACGCTTTTTCGTAGGAAGTGCGTAGGCCGCAATATAAACTAATTTATTTGGAATGGGATGTTTTCGCCCGGAATTTATCTTGCTCACCTATGCCATTGTAGGTAATATAATTTATTATACAATTTTGTTGACGTGCCTACTTTTACACAAACATTAAACTGCATTATTCATTGTTCCCAGAAATTATTCGTGGAGATTTTTGGTGAACAATAGAATTATGAAAATTTCCGTGAACCGCGGTTTTGTTAATGGGCCACTAAAAAGGGACGGGTTCTAATTGCTTTGAATAATGTAAGTATACACATAGGTATGGGATGTAGGTACTCATCGGTACCTCTCATGGAGCATGGAGCTGACCACTCGGTCAGCTAGCCTTTTGTTGCTCCGAATTTAATTAAGTGTTTGTATTACAAAGTACTTATTGACAAAGGTCTAATCTATACTAATATTATAAAGAGGTAACATTTGTTTGTAAGTTTGTATGTTTGTAAGTTTGTATGTAGGGGGTAATCTCCGGAAGTAATGAAACAATTTTAAAAATTATTTCACTGGTAGAAAGCTACATTATTCGTGAGTGCTATAGGCTATATTTTATTCCCGTACTCTCACGGGAACGGGAACTACGCGGGTGAAACCGCGGGACGTCCGCTAGTGCTTAATAAAACCACAGCCTTATATTCAGTAAAGCTGCATTCACAGGGTACGTGCATGTAGGAAGTCTTAAGTACATAACAAGAGAGAGCTCTTTAGGTCGTCTTATGAATTATGGGCGGCATGCAGCGTCGCTTGCGTCGCGCGCTAATTGATTCCTGAATTTAACCCTCGCGTAACCTCGTTACTCCAAGTGAATGTGAAAGATGTCAGTTCATTCTCGTGGTAATGGAACTGTTCTTTAATCTTCTTTCATATGAGCTAGCAACGTGAATTTCCTTTACATTTTTTCTTTAAAAAAATGGATTTTCGCCTTAATCGCAGCTCTTGGTAAAAGAAGCCACTTGACACCCGTACTTTAATAAATTTCGTTAAAAACAATTGGAATTGGACGCGCTACCAAGGTTAAGTAATGCGACAATCTGTGATTTATAAAGTCACATTAACATTTAACCCTGGGAGGGCGTTTCAGCAGGCCCAAGTTGAATGAAATGGTCGTCTTTTATTGATAGTGTGTACTAGTCGTATTTTAGATGTCTTTCGTCAATTCATTGTTACTATTTACTTGTAGCACAAAATTGTATTAAGTATAAAGTGTTTTTTTTTAGATTCTAAAGCATTGTATTGACCTAGACACAAATATATATGATTCAGTAATCACTTTAGTATGTTTTATCACTTTGCATAAACATTACTACGACGTGGTACCTACCTACTGTATACGACGACTGACGACATGGACGAAACAAGCTATCTACACCGACATGATTATATATATTTTGAATGAATGCGCCTTCTAAGTATCAAAGTTCATTGCACATCGCTAAGATAGTGCGATGCTAATCACAGCGCGTAGAATCTGCATAGCAACTACACATACAACACACAATACACGGACTGTGACAATGTCTGACGCAAAGTTGTTCCACTGAGTTTATAATCTCAACGTTTCGCGTAACTAAGACGCGTCTGGGCAAACTGGCAGGAAACTCGTGCGCACCACTGCGTTCTAAGAAATCGCAGAGGAAAAACATGGAATCATAACTATTACAGATGGACCGAAATGAATTGTGATTTGGTGATAGCGCACGAGCGCACCGAGCTCGTCACCTTACTTCTACTATCACAGTTATTGCATATTAACACAATGCTTTTGCAAATTGGTTTTAGTGGACATTGTCACTTAATTTTTGATACTTCCTGAAATAATTTCATAGTGGCAATCACTACCATATTGGAATTGTAAGGCATCCGATGCTTGGGTAGCGTTTATAAAGCCTCAGGGCTCTACACACGAAAGGCATTGTGTGCCGCAGCACGGCGATAATTTATATGTTCCGCGAGCACTGCGCACTACCAATTCGAGAGAATTTACCTTCACCTTACTTAGGTTGCACAAAAAATTGTTCAGATTGGGAAGAGTGAGAAGAAGATATTTTCTGTTTTTGTTTTTTTATTAGTGAGCAAAACTATTTAGTTATACAATTGTCATTGGTGTCGATTCTGTTGTGCACAAACTAAACTTAATTTAGTCTATTGCTATCTTTTTCTCTCTAATAAAACGAGAAAGAGACGGACGTAATTTAGAGCTGTCAAATTTAGTTGGAACTAATATTTCCATACAAATGAAGGGTGCACGTAAAAACATGTTAACTAAAAACACGGTGAAGCGCAACGCATAAACTACATTTGACATCTCTAAATTAGTTCATAGCTATAGCCGTCCTTTTCTCGGACTGCCTTTTAGTAAAAGATAGCAATAGCCTAAATTAAGTTTAGTTTGTGCACAACTGAATGGACACCATTGTCAAGGAAACTTAAACGTGGCCATTTTTTGACAAGGATCAAAATACATCAAATATAGAACAAACAAACAAAGCGCTGTGTCACCACTGCGCCGCAGTGGAACGCAACCGCTGTGTGAAACTCCTTAGTGAAAATACCGTTTTCTCCGCCTCAGGACCTTGGTCTATTAAATCCATAGCAGAACTGAGTCCCTTGAAGTGTTATGATTATTGCATCCGTACACATTATCCCATGAGGGGAGCGGCGCTGGTTTAAAACATGAACCCTTGTTTTTGTGACGAGCACATTCACTTGAAGCGGCAACCATTTTGTTTTGAGAAAATTTTGTCATTTCTATTTACTCAGCGGTTTTCCTGTTGTTCTTCCTTAATTTTGTCACAGCTTGATCATTTTTACGAAAAAATATAGCCTTATTTAACGATCCGTAGCGGGTGTGTTTTATTAAAATGGTTTATGGAAAATCACTTTATGTTCCTTTGATTGCTTTGATGTTAGTACGTCGACAGGTTTTTTTAGTGTAATCTGATTATTAAAATTGTGATTTGAATAAACATGGATTAATTAAGATTGTTGACGAGGAAAATTCGTTAAAATTAATATACGTTATTATGTTTGTTTCGTATTTGCCACGCCACTGTGGAACATTCTAGTTTATTATATTTTCAAATATGAAGCATGTTCAAATTACCACTTAACCGCCGCTACAAGCGTGGCAACCAGCTTGTTAGCAACGGCCTTTACGTATCTCTTTTGGCAGCTACCGGGGTTGTCATTAAGAAAAACAATGAGAAAACTTAATTATGTTACATTCAAGCAACCGAATACCTACGCATAAACATAAGGAGGTAATTGTATATTACGTATAAATAGGTCACAAAATTATTTTGTATCTTCTAACGTTTTCTCCAGTCTATTGCTGTATTTCATTCATGTAGTTTATGAGTTTGTAAACTATTCATGATAAGGCTAACTTTACCATGAATCTATGTCATGAAAGGAACAGCAGAAACTTCTGAAAAGCGCCGTTATCTGTTGTCAAGCGTTTGTTGCATAAACTACGAATAGGTTCTCAAGATACCCACGACGATACGACGACGGTTCTCACCCGAGGAGAGCGCAGTAAAACTAAAATACGAAAACAATTCACTTTGCCACTAAAATATAGTTATTCACAAATTAGTGTGCGAAGCGAGCAATTTAATTTGCGTTTCCCGGAGACTGTTGCCTTCGTCATAGTTTGATAAAGTTCTTCGAGAATTCTGTCTAAGTAGGCCAATTGATAATCAAGTTTTATTTGTTATGAGAGTCATTAGGAGAGGAAATCTTGTTAGAACAAATTTCGAGCGAAGTTTGTTTGGAAGCCTATGTGCGGGCTCTGGTAATTACTGACGACGATGTTCATCTTTTACCTTTACCGCCTCTTTTAACGCGTCGCGAGAAAATTGTTAATTGTTTATACTTTGTACTCGTATATACAAAATACACGTACCTACCACCGTATTTTTAAGGTAGGTGCTTGAATGTATGAGTGTGTCGTCAGAGCGCAGCTATTCTAAGAACAAAAGGGTTTGTAGGTATTGTATGTGAGTGGTTTATTTGTGTTTACTGCTCTTAAAAGCATTTTTGGTGAAGGGACGAGCGTTATTGTGTGTAACAAGTAGAAAATATAACAAGTACACGTATTTATGTTTCGGGTCTGCGGTATACACTAAACGAGTGCTCCTGTTTATTGCTCCATAAAGTAACGTTTCATTCTAGAACCGTCCGAATATACTTTATTGGTCGTTGTAACTGATCGAGCACATCACTTTTACCTGTTTTGTACGGTGACATAATCATGGTTAAATTTTTGAAAGCGCCATAAATTCTTTAATGTTCTTCATAAAGTTCGGTCATTCGTGTCAATTGTTTTATAGTTCTATTTTAAAGGTACGATAAAATTGGTATTACTGAATTGTTTTCTATCTGTCGCCAGTTTTATATAAAATTCATCATAGAATATGAATTGTGAGTTTGAGAAATGGTTGGCAGTCGGTGTGCGTATGAATATGGGGTTTATATGACTAAATATTCCGGTGGTCGTGTTGTGGCGTGTCGTATGAGTCAATACGTATGCCGAGCAGTCATACGGCGGTGTAGAGCAAGCACATAAACGTTATTGGTAACGTACGATGTGGAGCGGGCGGGCGGCGCCGCGTCGCGCCTTTAATGCGGTTTACTTTTGCAGCCGCACGTCCACGTGATGTTAAGTGATGAGTACCGCACACGTACATCTACTCCTCTCGATATTACCATATACAGCATGTCGCAATGACTTCATATTGGAATCAAATTATTTGACAAACGTACCGCAATATGTTTCAGCAATGACGGTTACTGTAATGTGGTGTCTTAAATGATAATGAATAAATTAAGAGACGTAGTGTTATTAAAAAAAATTAAAATTTTAGGTACATTCATAATTTTAAAATTATCTTGGCGCGAAAAAATAAGTAAGTAGCAATCATACTTGTAAAAAAAACCTTTGACGAAGCCGAAAGGCACTTGTTCTCCCCGTTATTGTGATATTTGTTTTGTTCTGGACTGTAAACCTTCTAGTTACGGAGATATTGGAGATTAAATAATAATAATAATACTGGCGCAAACCTAAAGTATTAGACACTAATGAACGCAAGGTGGAATGGCAGGGCAAGGAGCTTCACGGACGCTTTTAGCGGGCCCTGCATGGCCCCGATGTAGACTTCTTAGCGTCCGTATCCTGGCTGCGCTTTGGTGACCTGTTCGGGGAAACAGAAGGTTTTATCTGTGCAATAATGGACGAAGTTATGATGACGAATAACTACCGGAAATACATTGTGAAAGATGGCACGGTTGACATATGTCGGGCATGCCACCGTCCGGGAAAATCGATCCGACACATTATTTCTGGGTGTTCTAGTCTGGCTAACGGAGAGTATTTGCATAGACACAACCTTGTTGCCAGGATTATCCACCAGCAACTTGCTTTGAAATACAACCTTGTGGAATCAGAAGTGCCATACTATAAGTATGCGCCCGACCCAGTTCTCGACAATGGTCATATCACGTTGTATTGGGATCGACCTATCACCACTGACAGGACTGTTGTTGCCAATAGGCCTGACATTGTGGTGATAGATCGATTGGAGCGTCGCACAATGATTGTTGATATAACGATCCCGCATGACGAGAACCTCGTGAAAGCAGAGAAAGATAAACAATTCAAAAATCTAGATCTGGCTCGCGAGGTTGTCGACATGTGGGACGTGGGTACAGCAGTCGTTGTGCCGATAGTCGTGTCGGCCAATGGCTTAATAGCCAAGAGCCTCGACCAACATCTTAGGAGGCTCTCGCTTGGCAGCTGGATCAAGGGCTTGATTCAGAAAGCAGTACTTCTGGACACGGCACGTATCGTTAGGAGGTTCTTCTCTCAAGAACCCTGACCACCGGCAGCTCGGACCCTGTTCCCAGCGCTGGTGGGCTACTGTTTTTTTTATATTTTTAAATGTTTTTTTTATGTAGTTTTATTAAGAAATATTTAAAAATGTTAAAAATATGTATTTAAATGAATAAATGAATATAATATACGTGTTAAATAATAATAATAATAATACGTGTTCACACTTTTTTGTAAGTACAAGTTTTTATTGTTGTACCTAAACATTAAAAACGTCCGTAATCCCTTTACTTTTCAATCCATCCATGAGCACAATGTTTTGACTGTGTTACACTGACTCCTACCATAAACTGTGATTTTTAAATCCTGTTTTATTTTTTAACCAATTATTTTTGGGGTACAGTTTGATGTACAAAATGCTTGGTTGACAGGTAAGTGAAGGGTCTGTTTACACCCTGCATGTATTCCAATTATATAAGGGTGTAAAAGACCTCATCACGAAGCCGTCAACCAAGCATTCTGTACATCAAACTAAGTAACTTTACACAAAAAAATTGTATTTGTTGTAATGAAAACTATACTATACTAACTTGTAATACTAAATTGTAATTGTATTTTTTGGTAGAACTCAATGTAACGCACTCAAAACATTGTGCTGATGGATGGATTGAATAGTACGGGGGTCATGGGGGTGTTTAAAGTAAAAATCTTCCATTAAAACTTGTATTAAAAAAAAAAACTTGTCAAAAAGTTGGAACTTTGACCCCCAATATCTCCGTAACTAGCAGGTTCCCAGGTATGGTCTAGAAGATAATATATATACGTATAAGATCATGTCGCTCAACTTGATTCCTGTTGGTAGTACTCACCTCATCGATATGTTTGCTGAAAGGTTTTCTATGAAATAAAGTTTATGCGAACTTCTTCGCCTACTTGTATCCATTTTTCATAATCAAAGTTTTTGCCCTACATTCCTACCTCTTGAACTTGTCGTGTATCGGAAACTTGTGTGCCTTATAACATACGTATATATAGCTTTCGCTCTCGCGCTGCTAACATATATATTAGAGCGTCATAGTTGCAAACAATCTTGAAGCAGGCTAGTTGAGGGCGCTCGGAGTGTCCTGCCTGTACTTTAGTCATTTAACTTGAATGTAATTAATGAACTGACCGTCTGCGGCGCACCACTTCTCGGTCATTAGTCAAGTGCTTACTCATTAGCACAACCGTTACCATTCAGATACTATAAATAAATTGCCCGTTCATATTTCACTGGACGCCTCGCTTTCCGTGGTTTTGTACAACAAAATACTAACATTACGAACTCCTATCGCGAATTCGTGACACTAAACGACTAAACAAATTATGCAAAACATAGGTTTTATGATGCAGTGTAGGTATTATTCTATTTTATGACCTATAAAAGTGACTAATTTTACATATAGACGGGAAATTATAGGAGCCGGTTGTAGTCGCTTTGTTGGAGCCAGTAAACATCGGTTTCGTTGCTAATTTATAGCAGTCGTGCGACAAAAGCTTTAGCGGATTTGAAAAATTAGGTCTGTAATTTGTTACAAATTCTGATGTGTAAAATACGAATCCTAATCTTCATAGAATATAGGGGGAATAATTAATTTGTGTTCCATGGAAGGTAGCTAATCATTTAAAAATTTTATTCCAGTTGGTACAGCAATTATTATTGTTGCTGAAGTGAAATAAGCTCGAGTATCAATATCTATTCCTACACTGAATATATGGTGAGTTCATACAATAAACCCTAATAATCCAATTGCTAATATTGCATAAATTATTTCTAAACAACCAAATTTTTCTTTTTTCCTCTTTCCTGAGAAATAATATGAGAAATCATTCCAAATAATATTATATATAAATACCTAACATTAGTTACATTCTATAACATCTAATCACAGTTTCCAAGAGCTAACTGACGTCACTGTAATCGTCAACTATAAATTACTGTATGAACCACATGAAAGCGACGCGGGAACATAGTTGCTGTGGTTTGCATACGTGTGGCCCGTGTAGGTTCTAATTATATTCTCATATTATTACTAGAATTACTGTCTTGTTGGGTATAGGGAGTCTAATATTCAAATTAGTTACGTATTTGGCAGCACCGCAGCTCACTTTAGTGTGTAACAGGCACTATCAATTTGGTGCGGCGGCAGATAATAAATATTTTATTATAGGCTCGGACGGGCCACGTGAACCGCAAAATCACTGTTACGGCGTTGTTATACGGATAATTTGCAAATATTATCGTAAAACCGGCAATGACGCCTGTTACAAATCACAACGGTAATATATTGCTATAAAGCCGTGCGTTTAATATCGGTGCTGTTCAACAATGTTCAGTTGACCATGTTTGATATTACTATACACGTTCATTCGTTCGCCATGTGTTTTCATTTCAGTTAGATTGTTAAAGTTATTAAGCGCTGTATATTCACATAGATACTAAACACTATGGCTAGATACAAACACAGCATCAAATCCAGCACAATAGGATAGTTAGGCTACTTTAGTATGTATTATCGTATCTAGCGAGTTCCAAGCACGTTAGCAGATATTCAAATAGCTCGTAGTGAACTGCAAGCTGTGCTGATATCGACACGGCCAATAGAACATTAATTTTGATTGTTTGTACAGTGGTGAGATGATAATATTATGCGGTATTGGTCATAATGTGGTTATGTGAGTCGGTTCAGTGAGTCGTCAGCTGCGTGGTCAGTGTTGGTGCAATGGGCAACTGTAGAACTAATGGCGCTAGCATCGCTTGTACCAAACATTATCATTGGTTGAAAATCTGTCAATGTCATTTTATATTTCAAAATAGCTTGTCCTCATTGGTCAGATTGGGTCTAAGCTATGGACGCGCCATCTACAATCAGCTTTGACCAGCCTTACCCATTATGATAATACGTGGAAATACCGCGCGTGCGCAGGTGACGGCGTGGTGGTGTGGCGAGGAAAACAGCCCCGAGGCGCGCCAATTATTTGATCGCCGCCTACAAACCAGATTAACTGCAGCATTTGTTTACCTGCTGATGTTGGTTTCGCTCCGAACTCATATTCAATATCACAAAGTTAACGTAAAATCACTTGTGGGTTTTAAAACTACACTACACTACATAAAATGGTTCATGATGAGGACGATTCATAATAAATATTTGTATCTTAACAATTTCACATAGCTATTATTAATTAAACTTAACTAACTAGCCAACAATAATATTTAAAAAATGGCGTCAAATAACTCCTCCTTGTCAACGCTGTCAACTAGTTATATCCACAAGAGATTGGCGGCGTTACCACGCTGTGTGGAAACGCTAAACCTTTGACTAAGGTAGTATTTGTATTGAAATTGTTTTTATTTAATTACATTTGAGCTATGTTCACTCAGTGATGAGCATGGATAATGTTTTCATCAAGAAGGCACTGCATTTGAAAAGCGTAAGCAAAGAAAATGGGAGCCTACTATGCTCACAGATTGCTGTTAGAGCTTAGAGTTTCCCCTGAATTACAGTACAAGAGGAAAGCTAGCTGGACCTGGAAAACATTGCCATTTCAATCAAAACCGTCAAAATCACTGAAGTATCTTATTTTGTAAGAAAAACGTGAATCAACTTAGATTTTATTTGGGAACCAAGGTGTGATAGAAAATTTATGTTTACGTATGCCTATTATACCAAGGATAGCTTTATAGGGACCTAACTAGGGGCCAAACTTAAGTGGCAGTGGGCAGGGCACATTGCTCGCAGAGCGGATGGTCGATGGGGCCGAAAAGTTCTGGAGTGGCGACCGCGAACCGGAAGACGTTGCGTTGGAAAGCCTCCCACTAGGTGGACTGATGACCTGGTGAAAGTTGCGGGAATCTGCTGGATGCGAGTCGCACGGGACCGGTCAATGTGGTGACATTTGGGGGAGGCCTATGTCCAGCAGTGGACGTCTTTCGGCTGAAATGATGACGATGATGATGAGACCTTAGATAAAAATAAAAGTAGGAAAGTTGAGTAGTGTTATAGAAAGTCTTGGTCGCAGAAGCTGTCACTGTTCCGTTTACTTAAGAGTTTTAATTAAAGTAGGTGTGTAAATGAAACCAGTTGAACAAAGAGAAGCAAAGTGACGAAGTATTAATAATTATTTTTTAACTTTCTCCTACTGTTTGTTTATTAAATTACATCGGTAATGGTTCAGTTATTAATGGTACAAGGTTACAATGCTTGTACAAATTGGTGATGGTTACTAATTAATTTTCACGGAAATATCAAACAGTGCTTCCTGTATGATATTTTCGTGAGAATACCGCTCATTACACTTAATTAATTTCTATTTTTTCCTGTTCTTTAATTATAGGCAATATTTACTAACTTACTGGAAGAGGCCATTCTCCAGCAGTGGGACAATATAGGCTAAGAAAAAAATATTTTTGATTTTGACCAATGTATTAAAATTATGTTTTCAGGAGAAGTCGCACAGTATATCGCTCGCGTTAGAATTTGACATCTTACACAATTAAACTCTTAACACACTACTAAAGTTTCTATAATAACATAATTCGATCATAATTCGAAATACACGTGATGCCATCCATAGATATTAATCAAAAGAATGATATTGTTGTTTTCGATAGGATTCAAATGTAATCAATTCCAAAACCTCAGCATTTAGAAATAGGTCTTCTGACCATTCAATCACCTGCATGAGTTAGCTAACGAAACTATAATAAATTAATTACCGGCAGACATCTTAGTAGGCGACAAGGTGTCACCTGTCAGCTGAGCTCAGCATCAAGTGACGCGCTATGGATATTCTGACGCGAGCGAGCATGACCTCTGCCAACACGCCCGTGATATACGAGTATGACATTTGAATAACTTACGTCACGGGTATTGATCTAAGGTTTGGCGCAAACGGGCCACCAACCACAGCCACCGGTGGCTGTCGCGCGCTACCGCGAATCGCCGACACTAGTGTGGCCGGTGGCGGCCACTCGCTAGCGAGTGGCCGCCACCGGCCACACATGTGCAGCGAGTTTCAACAAAATGTATGGACAAACGTGTGAACTGCTTGTGGCTGGCTACCGGTGGCGGTGGTTGGTGGCCCGTTTGCGCCGAGCCTAAGGTATTGCAGAAAGAACTTCAAAGTGTGACCATCATTTGATAGCTGTCACGAAGAACAATGTATTAATTGAACTTCATAGGTAATATAGAATGTAATTTACATAGTTTTATTTATTTACATACATACAACTGTACATCACGCCTGTAATACCCGAAGCGTTAGGCGGAAGTGTACTTAATAGTACACCCATATTTCGCAGTTATGTTTAAGTCCCATGTTATAAGGGCGAGCCTATTGCCACCAACCGTGCGCAAATCCAGTCTGTGTGGCTGCTACTGAGAATTTTCTGAAAAACCCAATAACACTTTTCCTGACCTGTGAATCGCATCCAGGACCTTAAGGTCAACAGTCGCGAGGCCACGAGGCTGTCCGATTGTAATTTTAGGGCTTTACACATTTTCTTCCGCACTCATTATTTGGACTACTCGTTATCGTCTTTACCACTGATCTCGAAAATTTCTCAGTAGCAACTGAGAAATAAGTGACGGAAAAACCTCTATATAGTAATATATAAATACCTCTAATCAGTGGCACTGATTATCGTCGCTACTGCTGAGCATAATTATCTTGGGTTCGATTTTCAGGTGAACCAAAAATCCCGAGGTATTTCTCAGTTGCTACTGAGAATTTTTTGAGCTTAGAGTCTAGGTTTGCACCTGGTTGATAGCTAGGAGTTAGCAAGCCTATAACCACCCAGTCAGTACGTGTTTCAAATAGAACTAGCCAAATATTAGCGTACTGTAGGGACACTTCGGCTTACCCCTTCGGGGATTACAGGCGTGATGTTATGACGTGTTCTATCTGGAAAATAAATCATCTCAGCAGGTCATTGATCTGTGAAACTATTGTTGTTGGTATGGGATATTGGATGTAGGTATTACTTTGTTGTGATTTTCCATCACTTTAGATATGACTGATAGATTAATCGATTAGGAACGTCGTAAAGGTAGTTTTCTTTTTTCGATCCCTTGAACGCCTTTGCTTGCCAAAAGTGTCAGTATATTTTTTTCTGAAGTCATCATGTACTGGCAAGTTCGTAGATAAAAGTGAAAGCCTACTAAGTTTTTTTATTGATTTACTATTTATTCGCTGACTGAAACTCTTCACTTCCACTTCAATTGTTTGTTTATCATAATTCTAATCTGTTTCATTAATTTTAGATACAATGCCTAAGCATTGTATCTAAAATTAAGTTTACTAGTAGTAGTTTGTAGTACTTTGTTTATTCACCCAACAGCTAACTGTTGGGTGAATAAACAAAGTTGAACGGAACGGGAATTCGTGTCAATTGTTATTTTAATATAATCAAATAAATAATTCAATCAGTTTTTTTATAACATAGAAGTGAATATTGTTATCTCGTTTATTTATAGCTGTAGTTTTTTTTTCATTTTTCAATATTTAAAATAAAATGTATTGTCACCAGAACCAAAAGTGGGTGCAAAATTTCAGCTCAATCGGTTTGTGGGAACTGGTTTAAATGCTGTAGCAAGATATGACCAATACATACTAACAAGGCAAATTAAATCAAAGTTTATAAATAGTCGTCCGCTGGTGTCGGAAACAGGGTTCAAGGTACCGGTGCTGCGGTGGTAAGCGCTCCAGAGACAGGAACCTCCTCACAATGCGAGCCGTATATAGAAGTACTGTATTTTGAATCAGGCTCTTGATCCAACCTTCAATGGAGAGCCTCGGAAGATGTACGCATAATCATTCTATTTTAAAATACATCGCAATTCTAGTTTTTATTCTGAATCGTCATGAAAACTCGAACGCCTTAAATAAGAATAAGTTTTTATTAAATACTATTTCAGTTTACGTTCGAGAATAGTTTTAGTTCTCATAAAACATTCGTTTACGATACCTACATACGAGTTAATTCTAGGAGCTCTTTTGATACGAGCTCGACATGATATTTGATTTCTATGAAATTTCGCTGTCATACTGCCTCCGTTGATTTGATTACATTCCCGATATTTGAATACAATTTGATTTATGAGTTTCATCTAATAATACTGTATTATTGGAAATTAGATTCGAATACATTTTTGATTAATTCTTTCCTTCGTTCAAGAACTGAAATATAAAACCATTTCGAGGAAAAGTAAGTTATACCTACTACAGTGAGTTCACAAAATGTCACGTTGTTATTGTCGTTCTGAAATGACAAATAACATAATTAATTTCATACGTTTCGGAGGACCTCCGAAATAAATGGACCGTTCTAGTATTACTTGGCACAAGTTAAGGATGAATAAATAAAAAAGTACGAACTATGAACTGTAGTAATTTTATGACAGCTATAATATAAAGAATTTCCTGCAAGAACATCGTAAATATTTATATTCCTAGGGTTAACGAGTGTGTGTCACCAGTTTCTACAAGCCATTATTAAATTTCCAATTACTTCGAATATAGTCGATCTCGTACCTTTTTACTACCCTTTTTTGTTATATCATTCAGAATTGCCTACGCATTCATTCAGCAAGAACATATTTTATTTTCATTGACCGCCAATGTAACTGCCAACGCAGTGACCGAGTTCGCTCGGTCACTGCGTTTCTACTCTTAGCTTCATTGTCTCTGAGTCTCTGACACATCTGCCTAGTCTTCCCAACTATGTTGGAGTCGGCTTCCAGTCTAGGAGCCGTCCATTAATCACGTGAGGCTCGAAAGGGGGGAGGGGGTTTGGCAAATATCGCAAGGGGGGAGGGCGGTGTAGTAGATATCACGTGTATTTATTTTTTTGCCAAACATGCGATTTCTAAACCGAAAAGCGGCGTGTAGTGTGACCTTGAGTCGCCTTTGCCAGGCAATGAACGATTATTTGTAAATACTTATAAATACACGTGATTTTGGGTGGGGGAGGGGGGGTTCTCTTAAACCTCGCCGCGTATCACCAAGGGGGGGGGGGGGTTTAAAATGCTAAAAAGACATCACGTGATTAATGGACGGCCCCCTATCCGGATGCATTTGAATAACAGTATTTTACAAGGACCGTCTGCCTTTCTGGCCTCCACAACCTAGTTAGTACTGGACAATACGATATCCCTTGATCAAACTGGTTGTCAGATTTTCCGTCCACTGCCTATCTGGAGAGACTGTCAAAGATCTACTTGAATTGACAATCGGGACTAACGGCTTAGCCTGTTTCCAAGGCATGGAGGAAGCTCGGTATGTAAAGGGTATTTTTATTTTAATTACTTTTTAAGCTGTAGAATACTGAATTAATAGTCAGCAAGAAGACAAATGCAATGTACAAATTAATGTAAACTAAAAAAAAAACACTAAATAGCTTGGCTTACTCATCAGCTAAGAAACCGTAGCTGTCGCTAGCTACGCCGTAGTAGCGTAGCCTGCTACGGCGTAGCAGCGAAAACGACGTAGTACTTTGTATACAGCTTAATAAAACGTATTCAATCACAAGATTCTACTTCGGAGAGCTAAATTCAGCAGAATAAGCTGAATTGGCGATAGGCGGTATCAATACAGATGAATACTACTGCTCAGTGACCCTTGGGAAATAATGGGCCGGTCTATTCGTAGCTGACGCCAGATGGCACCTCTGGAATAGAAAGTACCTCATTTGTGAAAGTCTAGCATTGCATTAGTACCCACGAAGGTTTATTCAGTTATAGAATATGATTACTTCTCATATTGATTGTAAATTATAATTAATCTAGAGTAAATTACGATATCGGAAAAATATATGTTGTGGACGTGTTTATCATCTGGGTCTAATTAACTAGCTGTACCGTCGAACAATTTATTTCGCCTCGTTATTTAGGATTGTTCGGCTCGGTGTAATTTTTCCTGACAAGATAAGCAAGCGTGTCACGTACGATAGAGTCGGAGAAACTATAGAGTGTCTAATTGGGTTGCGCCGGCGGCAACCCGAGTGCGGGGTTGTAACGGCCCCCAGCACCGCAAGGCCACCCAAATCGAAGCCTTTCGATACCCCAGCCTCCTCTAATCGATCAACAGCACGCTCCCATTCAAACTTATCCTTTGTTATCGATAGAGAAAAGGCTTTTGAAATGAGATTCTAATCACATTATGCGTAGGTACGTAACTAATCCAATAAAATTTGAAGTATCCACTTGAAAAGATCGTTTCGTTTAAAAATATACGGTTTAAGCCACTTTACTTGAAGATTTAGAGGCTTTGGGTTTTAATTAACGCGCAGTTTTAATGGAAAATTTACTTGTCTGGCGAGGTTATGTGGTCTGTATTCAGAAAGTTACGAACTCTTTATTTTATACTTAATTCTATCTTAGTTTTAAAACTAATATTTAGCATATAAATTAACTGATAATATTAAAATTTCTTTAATAATTCAGATGAATTACTTAACATTTATCAACGTAACTACGAAACTCAATCTAAGTCACAAGTGAACAGTGTTGGCACAGTTGTTCCCCCGTGGTGTCGGCCCCAAATTAAGTGTTATCGTAGTTTTAGCTCAGGCAGATGCGTTAGTTTATTTAATTATCACTGGTCTGAAATCGGTGCCGAACAACATCCAGAGCAGAGCGTCATGTCCAAGGACCAAAATTAGAAGATATGTGACACCTGACCTGGGCCCACATGGTGGCCCCATTCACAGGGTGGAAGCATGTTCCTCGCATTGGGAACATAATGGGCTGTTAATGCTATGCTATGAATATGCTATAGAATAAATAACTGTCGTGTCGTGTCGTGTGTAGACGTGTGGTATCCGGCAGAGTAGAATAGAACCAACCCATCACACTCACGGGTGTCGTATAAGGCGACTAATGTCTGAGGCAGAACACCTTGCGCCTCCGTAGACCTGAGAATGGGCAGCAGCGTTTTCTGTTAGTCTTTCATCATTGCGATCTCCAATCCGCCTGCCAAGCGTGGAGATTACGGCAAATTCCTCCCATTATGGAAGAGGCTTATGTCCAGCAGTGGACGTTATGGGCTGTTGTAGTAGTAATTTCAGTAAAATAGATGTTCATCAACGTACTCGTGCAAAACGAAACAATTAAACCATCCAATTGACTGCGGCGGTGGAATGGCTACCGTGATAAAAACATAATTAATGGAGTTATTATTGGAAAATACTTAATAACGACTGCAGTTCAAGCGAATGGCGCTAATTAACTACATTTTTTTAGCTTTATGTCATTTTTATTTCGGGCTTTTATGAATGAATGACGTCTTTGTATGAAATAGAAGAATTCGGACGTAAAACTGTATGTAGGTATGGATTAAAGGCGATGAAATGGTAAGCATAATTTATTTTAGAAATTCTATTATCAATGTAGTAATTGCACTGATCAATGACTAAATAAGTAGATAGGAAACAAATGCAGCATCCAAAGGCATAGTTTTTTTGCCATACTTTCTGAATTGTCATTTAAATGGGTACAGTTTTTGACGTTGTTACAATGAAATATGATCGTCCGGTGTCTTTCTATACATCTACACTATACTCTACACTAATATTATAAAGAGGAAAGATTTATATTTTTGTGTGTGTGTAGGATGTTTGTAATGAATAAACGAAAAAACTACTGCGCCGATTTCATAAAATCATTCATCATTAGAAAGCTACCAAGTAACAAGCTATAAATTATATTGATGTCAAGCAAATTAGCCGATCTATCACAATTTTGTGAAGTGCTAGTGTTAAATAAATTAATAATATCTCTTTCGGTTCGTCAGTGTCATTGAACGTAGACTGTACGTTACCTTTAAGGTTCTTAGTTAAAAAGCAATCCACTTCAACGGCAATGAAAGCTCATTAGAAAGAAATCGTTTTGATATTCACTTAAAGTACAAGTACGTACTTAAAGTATTTTTATACATTTACCTTATTTAAAAAAATGCGTAAAAATCTCTTTTTCTCTTTGAATTGCTCACGTATTCATGATTTCTATCTTCTTAAATGGTCCTGTTACTATCTGAAATGATTGAATTACTTTTGTTTTAAATTGTATACGAAATAAGACCTTTTATTTATTTAAACTTCATGTACAATAGTGGTACATAGGCGGACTTAATGCCACAAGGCATTCTCTACCAGTCAACTTTTGGGTTGATATTTTCTACGCTTGGGTACAATTATAGATTTTATGCTAAAGTAAAAACAGAAACTTAGTTAAAACTAATATCTGATTGTTTCGTCAACTACGAATGCATTCAGTCATAAAATGAACAGCGAATGGCTTTGTTTGTGCGCATTTCAGTGTACTTAAAATGTAATAGTAATACATACCAATCTCATTTACCATCCTTTAATAATAATAATCATTTTATTATCAGGCAACTAAGACCCATAGATAAAATACATAAAATACCCCAACCGCAACCGTCTTTCCTCAACTGTGTTTGACTTGGCTACTAGACTAACCGGTCTCAATCCACGTTAGTATATTACAAGAACCAATTGCTATGTGAACTTGGTAATCCCACGACGTGTTCAGTCATCGTTTACAAAAACACGGTTTTTCTAACAGGAGTTGAACTTTGTCAGGCTTTGGAATAGCATTGATATTCGTACGACGAATGCAATCGACAGCTCAACTTGCTAACAAACAATGGCCTCAAAGTAACAACAGCGTTCCAGTGTATAAAAAGGGATCACACATGCAAAACTCGACAGCCGAATCGAGCTCCCGAATGCCAAAAATAAAAAATAAAACTAGAAAGAAAAGAAAACAAAACACAAAATGGTGCCCGGAATCGAGTGCAAACACATAAAATAGCTGAGATAAGAACGGAATTAACGCCGAGAGAATTAAAAACAATGGGATTTTTAAACCGAGTTGCCGGGAAAACCGGAAAACTGTGGATCCGTGATCCCACTGTCAATTACACGTTGAATAACGATAAGTCATATTGTAGAGCGTGCAATCCAGCATTATCAATATGTGGGGATACGTGGCTGACAGGAGCGGCCGGCGACGGCTATGGTACATTTGTCAGCGTGATTAAATGACGTCACATACAGCACACCCACACGTTGAATGTTTTTTAACTGACAAAATAATTCAGAAATAACGTGGATAAAAAGTTGGGACTCGTACCTACTCTTACGAGTACCGTTCACCACTCCCTATTTTTACGAACTGAAAAGTTCAACCTTGCCGAATTATTTCTAAGACTACTTATGTATAATACATAATATAAATTGTAACTGTCAGGTGTAGGTACCAGTTTATTGCTGTGTAGTTCTGAAAAGAAATAAAAGCAATTCAATTTGTTTTTTTGTCTTTTATTGATGACGAGACATTTGATCTTTAAAAGGCATGAAACATTCTGTTTATATTTCCTTTATATACTCGTATGCTAAAAATATTCTATATATCCAGACATTGTGTGGAGGAGGCGGTTCACAAAGTTTAAAAGTACTTGGTAAGAGAAATAGTTATCGAACTAACTCAATACTTGGTCAGGTTTCCCGCTGAGTAAGACGGATAGATTAATGGTTTCACATATCTCTTCTGTTATTCACAATAGACACTAACTTTCCGGCACAAATACTTATACCGAGATATTTTCGCAGTCACTCGATTCTCTTCGGTTTCCTGACCCCAATTCACTTGAACCCAAAGTTAAATATTTTCAGGTTCGCACTGAATACAAACAGCTACTCAATTCGGCTAATAAGATATTTGAGTCGTAGTGGGAACGGAGCCGTTAGACGTAATTTCGTCAATATTGGTAAGGGCTGCCGGGAGCAAGCAAGGCTTTTTTAGAAACACTAAGCATTAGCTATGCTGACTGACTGACTTAGTATTTGACTTAAAAATTTGTTAATTTATATGTATTTGACTTAAAAATTGATTCATTTGTATGTATTTGACTTTAAAATTGGTTATTTTTTGAAGAGTGATCGTTTTCTAAATATAATTTCCCAAGTTAAAATCAAGACTATTCCTGTAGGATTGTAGGTACCATAGAGTATTAAGCGACCGTAAACGAGACCAGTGTGTTTTACATTATGGCGAAAGATGTATATTGATTAAGATAAGAAGTAAGAACATAGGCAGACCGCCTCGTTGGTCTAGTGGCCGCAAACGCGACTGCTTAACATAAGATCCTGGGTTCGATTTCCTGGTTGGGCAAAGTGTAATTGGGTTTTTCGAATCCGGAATTTTTCAGTAGCAGCGACGGAGTCTGAATCTGTTCCTAGTTGATGGCAATAGGCCTGCCCACTATTACATGGGACTCAAACATATCTGGCGAAATGTGGATGTACTATTAAGTACGCCTCTACCCTAACCCGGGTTCGGGTATTACATGCGTGATGTTATATAAGAAATAAGAATAAATTGGTACATAATTTCGGTATTAGTGTACTTTCAAGGAACCTTTACGTAAGCTCTTGCAAAAGCTAATATTAATAAAGTCAGGGAGACGAAGCCCTATAGTATGTAAGCCACTACTAAAGAATATGCCATTTTCCATCCGAGAAATATAAGAGTATGCTCGCATTAACCGCTTGAAATATTAAATATCTACCTGGCTATTTACATAACTCTTTTACATAAATAAGCTCTCACCTCCCTACGTACTCGTATGTACTAGCTCGACTCAAATGTAAAAGATCGCACTTGCCTTACCATATTATAATTTTGATCATAATAAAATTACTTGGTAAGGCGACACGTACGGCGAGCCCACAGTTTATCACTTCGAACAAACAAAATTAATAAGGATCTCCCGAAATCCGTAACTGAATGTTGATAGACACGAAGAACAATTCCGTTTAGAATTTCAATTAAGAAGTTAGAGTCCTATTAAAATTCAGGAGAGCGTTGTGGACGCGAGAGCGCAGCGAGAATGCGATTGTACAGGAATAAATGTTAGTGTTTGGTAAACGAGTTTGAGGGTCTATTAATGAGAGGCTCTTTTACTCCTTAACATTGCCTCACTGTGATTTACCAAGATCAGATTAAATGTGGCTCAGAGTCAATTGTACGTGTTCCTTACACCTTTCGCTTCTCGCCTTTATTTCTCTGTTTCTTTTGTTACTTTGTTTCAACATTTAGAATTTACTTTGCTGTTTTTTCTAAAGGCAGCTTTTTATACGTAACGAGGAAGTTATTTATTTCGTGTCCCACGAGTGAGGCGACCTAGACTTTACGGCTCACTGTTCACATCGGGTAATGATTTCTTACGCAAAATCCGAATCCGATGCTGGGAACTCGATCCGCGTCTCCTGAGAGTTGGCAACCCTTTTCAGAGGTCGTTACTTTTTAGTTGTGGGTAAGTCACAACTCTTTGGGGAGAACATTTACTTTTGTTTAAAATGCTGGTACGTTGGCAACATTTAATTTCGTGACGCGACGAGGTATACATATTAATTTTTTGCTCGTCCTTTAGTGACGATACTTATCAGTTTTAATCGGTACTTTTTGTGTTGTTTATATGATAAAAGGATACGTTGTTGTTGGTTAGGTTTACCTCTTGAATATAATTAATTACATCTTCTGGAGTATTAGGTAACAGACCTTTATCAAATATGCAGAGTCTATTCAGCCCTCAAAACCACCTACTAAATTATCTCGGTGCTAACTTTTTTAACGTTTGTAATATTTTATGAGCATAAATCTCGGTACGTTCATAAATGTTTATGACTTTCATGCAAATAAGAAAATGTCTGGGAAAAGTGATACTACCTACTTAACATTAATATTATTGTGTTGTGAAACATAAAATAGTTGTCAACACAGTAACTGTGTACGAGTATGACGGAGTCATAAAAAAGTTAGTTGAAGATGGGCACAGTCAACATTTTTGATTAATTCGCAAATGGTAAAAGATAAAATAAATAAAATCGGAAAATAGGTATTATATAAATGGGCATCTAATCATACTGCTAATACAACCTGCAACAACAATAACAAAATGGTTGCAAATTTAAAATGGTTTGACATTTTCATTATAAAATGTCAAGTAAGCGTCATATTTTTGAACATTCGTGTAGCATTCTACACGAATGCTCAAAAATATTTAATATCTAGGCAAACTAGAACATTACATTACCGCTGTCAAGGGCCACATAGGCCGGTCTTAAGACAAAAAAACCCAAGAAAAAATTCATTAATTAGCAAGACAAATGGCAGAAAGTTATTTAGGATATTCCGTTTCAGCTGAAGAAATTTTCATTTTCTGTTTCATTAGTAAAATTTAATCTTATTACGAGGGAGGGTAGAAGCCACGTCTTGAAGGAATCCTTGTAACGAGTACGGGGAAATGTTTCTTGTTTTCTTCGCTATAAATTTTGAGTGCGAGTTACGGCTGAAATTGAAACGCTTTAGCAAACTTCTGATTAGGAGGCCGGAGGTAAACGTGTGGTGATTCATTTACGTGTTTATCAAATTATTTGGCAATGGGGTAACTCTTTTTACGTGAATAATCTGTACCTAATTAAGTATTTATTTTAGAGCAATCAAAGATATAGCCTTTCCTGTCCACTGAGCCATACAAGTTCACGGTGATAATTTATTTCTTGTGTTAACGTTGCAAAATGAATTTGTAACCAATAAATCTTAATTATTCCAGTCTGTCTACAAGTTTCATAGGGGACTTGAGTATCTACACGGTACATACAGTAAGAGAGTAGACATTTGAACCACAGCAGGCTAATCGAGCTGATTGTAGAGTGTCGATATGTCGCAGTATGCAGAGATACGTCGCAGAACGTTTGCCGCTTCCGCTGTTTAATGCACGCTTAGGCTAGCTAACAGCTAAATTACTAGTTATCTACGTAATGCCGGCTCTGGCTATCTTGGTACGACATATATACTGCTATCTTGCTCTTAGCTCATTCTGTTTGGGATGTTCTATGAGAAACTTCATAGTTGTAAGGTGGAAAGCAAACGGTTAACACGGCCTAGTTCTATGTTGGCCATAATTAATTTTCATTTTTCTATGTTGGTGAGCAGATACACATAACCACCTGATGCTACTTTTGCTTGGTCCACGTTCTTAAGGTTGTATTTTTTGTGGCGTTTTTAGGGTTCCGTAGTCAACTAGGAACCCTTATAGTTTCGCCATGTCTGTCCGTCCGTCCTCGCTTAATCTCTGTGACCGTTAGCACTAGAAAGCTGAAATTTGGTACCAGTATGTATATCAATCACGCCGACAAAGTGGTAAAATAAAAATTGGAAAAAAATGTTTTATTAGGGTAGCCCCCCTATATGTAAAGTGGGAAGTGATTTTTTTTTAATTTTAACCCTAATGTGTGATATATTGTTGGAAAGGTATTTAAAAATGAATAGGGGTTTTTTAAAATCATTTTTTGATAATGTCAATAATTTCGGAAATAATCGCTCTAAAAGTAAAAAACAATGTGCCCCCCCCCCCCTCTAACTTTTGAACCGTAAGTTTAGAAAATATGAAAAAAATCTGAAAAGTAGAACTTTATAAGGACTTTTTTCTGGACTAAGTTTGTAGTA
Organism: Xestia xanthographa; assembly: GCA_905147715.2. Lineage (NCBI taxonomy): Eukaryota > Metazoa > Arthropoda > Insecta > Lepidoptera > Noctuidae > Xestia > Xestia xanthographa. Next base: position 17,508,797 of record LR990655.1, on the reverse strand, counting down.
TATTCGTATATGCAAGCATTTTTACATAATGGATACCCACCTTTAAACTCATAAGTGGGAACACTTATTGTGACGGACGGGAAACTACGGAACCTACACTGAGCGTGGCCCGACACGCTCTTTGCCGGTTTTTTTTGTTTATACTACAGTTCCTACCCTATAACGCACAATTCATTTAAAAACAAAACAGATTATCTGAGATATAGATTCCATCTATTGAGATTCGAGGATATTCTTTAAAAGGGACCAGTAGAATAGATCAGGTGCGAGCTCGGAGGGATAATCGGGTTTATTCGGGAGGGGTCTAATGAAAGCCATCAGTCACGCCGCCGCCGCCACGGGTACCATGTCCTGGTAAGCTAGGTACTTCTCCTAGACACCAATCTATACATTGAGTACATTTAGCTTAATGAGCGTTGTCGACATGGTCCGGTCCGCATCAATATTGGATAAGCTCGGATAGTCCAATCTTATCAGCGTTATCTTAGAGAGGATTGGTTAGCCATTTGGGTTTTTTTTCATTAGATGAGTACGTAAATCGATGGTAAATTGTCTATCTTATTATGTTAGGTTGTGTCTTATAGTGGGTATTTCTGTTAATACCGGTTTTCACTAATCTTAAGTGAAACCTAAATAAAGGTCTTAACATTATTACACTGTTGGTTCCTATCAGCGGTACACCGAGCGTTAGAAAACCCACAAGGCCCTTTATTAAGGCGTCCATTTAGGTATCGCTAAGTTTTAGTGAAACCGGGCATAATACTTTATCGATAAGGCAGCCGTTTATATTGTTCTTATAATCTTATTAAATGTGTACTACCGATATATTCCCTTTTAGTAGATAGTGAATTTTGTCATCGGTATCTCTGTGCCTCCCATTTGATAATCAAGTCGAAGTGAGTAAGCTCACACGACAGGCTCCATTAAGTTCTGTGTTGTGTTTGGCAATTAGTCTTGTCCCAGTAGCAAACGTCTTGGTCTCTGAAGCAGCTAGTCACGGTTAATGTCTCGAATACACAGGTCACACTGTCTGTGATTACTTGGGTACTGGCCATTTCTGCTCGTCTTATTGTTTTGTCAATACAAGATACGTAAGACAATCAATGTAGTATTTTATAGGGGCACTAGTGACCCGCACTTGCTTTTCACAGCGCCACCTATCGGGAACCAAACCATTCGAAGAAAGTTCAAGCTGGAAAAATTTCATTCACATCGGTTGGGTGGTTTCGGAGATTAGCGTTAAAAAAATCACGGGTTCTATATTCGAACCCGTGATTTTTGTATTAAGATAACGAAAGTTCAAGGTCATATCCATATTTCCTGTTTAAGGACAAAGCGATCTTCTGACGACAGTAATCAACACTTGCTATTCACATCACGCCACATATTAATCTTCTAATAGAAAGAATATCGTGTCAAAGACAATAGAGGACCACGACCAAATATAATAGAGGAAGTATAATTCACAGGCGGAGACAGCCCTATTTTCCCGTGACCAAACAAACTTCGACACTATTGTGGGTAAAACAGTTACACACGTATGGCCTGAGGGCATTTCATCCCGAAAATATTTTTCCTTATGTCAGGCGTTAAATGGGCTCCAAAGATATCGCTGTTGTTTTGTCTACTATAATTTACTGACGAGAATATAGTTGCTTAATTTATGGATCTATTCATTTTGTAAAATAAGCAGAGAATTTATAATAAATCTGAGATCCCTTTAACTCGTCAAGAATTTCTCTATTCATAATTAAAATTGCATTTCGCAGACTAATAATAAATTATTCACGACGCTAAATTCTGCTTACAACAATAATTGTTCTGCGCTGTTCGGTTGAATCTTTTAATAAGTTCTCAATTATCTTTGATGTCTGCGACCCTTTTTACCTTTGACCCGCGCTTATTCAAAGGTCCTTTGCTGTCCGGCGACTTCAAAGCGAACTATCTCCAAGCTAGCTTACCCTTTGTGCGACTAGCTGGTAATCCGGACATTGTCTGCCTCAAATTCCCATTTGACAGATGTTTTTTGGTCACGTCAAGTATTTTGTCGTACCGTACTTAACCTAATTGGTCTCGTGCTGAAGACTTACATGACGTACATACATACTTCACACTGATATTTCGTTTACTGATTTGAAATGGCGGACCAGGTCAAGGGTATTTGAGCGTACTACAAGTATGTTTTCCCTGGAATCAAGTGGTAGGTACATTATATTCAGTTTATTCATTTGTACACAGGTACATGGATTTCAGATTTGTTCTAGTAATGTTAGGTTTCACATCAATATAGATCGGTGAGTGTTCGAAAAAGTTAAATCGACGGACCAAATCGTTTCAAGCAAGCGAAGCTTTGGTTAAATTACCCAATCAACATATAAAGTGGCTACTCAGTAAATGGCACTTGAATCCAGTCACTAGAGATAAATGAATGTCACTGATTAGATACTAAAAGCTCAGTAATCGATTCGGCTGTTTGCTGGTCAGAGCTAATTTTAACAGTGTGATGACAAAGTATCACGCGTGCCTATCAGCATTGTGCGGTAAAGTGCCAATTACCCAGAGCAAACACACCAAGCACATAAAATGTTACTACTGGGTGTAGTTTTACCACAACGTGTAGGCACAACTAAGTACCAACGATCTGAGCATGAAACTGAAAGTAATTCAATATCAATAGCATCCATAAAAAATAAAAAATGTATTTGGAAAAATAAGTAAAGAAAATCCAACAAAAATATGACCGTGATACCGAAAACCGAACTGTTTTCCCCATTACGCTTTCCACAACAATGACAATAAACTATGTCGCGATGGCTCCATTTCGGGTGTTTTTATTTTTTCGGGCTAAACTTACATGCTTGGTCGATATTATTTCTGACTTTAACATACAAAGCGAAATGCGTCAATTTGGCGAAATATCGCAAAACCTACACGAGTATATTTGATTTCCAGTGAAATTCGTTGATTGGTGTCAGTGGAAGTCATCAGTGTGGCACGGTACATTAGGCAGTTGAATCGCTGTCAAAGCAATCACACGTTTTTGGTAGTATTTGGCTGATACCAACTCATTATGTTGCTCAGTCGTGCGACCGAATAAACAGCGGAGGTCGCAACCTCGCAGGCTCGCAGGCCGTGGTCGTATCGATGCGGATAACGGCCGCCAGTAATTACCCGCCCGGATTTTATTTCCATAGATAACATCAACAATGGAGGGGAAACAATGGCGAGTCTCGATTTATTCAGATTAAGCGATTATTGGCGTTTTCTTCGTTCATCAAACTTTCGTATGGAAATAGTTTCAATCAATTAATTATCTTGTACTTTATTGCGTATGCTGCTGAATGTGTCTTGTTTTCTTTCCACGTGCCTGTGCTAGAGATTATTGAACGTCATGGACTTGTCCATTTCTATGGCACTACAGTCACAAATTCAAGCGTGTTGATTACAGTATTATCCCACAAGATTGCTCATTACAAAGGTCCAGGGGATAAACCCATGTTTTATCATGATATACGTACACAAGCACCGATTAATACAAGTATGTAAAGCTGTTTCCAAGGGTATTAGTAATTATATTATCACCTAATTACACAAAATTGCGTAACAAAGGCGTCTTGCTACAGGGTTTATAGTGCCGCAGAAGAAGTAATTGGCTAATTTTAAATAAGAAGTTGTTTTCTGAAGTACTCGTAATACAAAGAAGGTGGGTGGAGAGTGTAAACTTGTGTACCTACCTAAATAAACATGTTGGTGTATAGCGCGTAATTAGTTGGCGCCCTGACGTTAACTTACTACGTACTTACACTAGAGGAGATATCTATTGGACGGGTATCTTCAGAAATTACTTGCCGCAGCCTGTTTTTCTTATGCCCTAATAACATGGGATGTAATTAACAATTTACGAAGTTTAAGAAATTAAATATTGGTTCTTAGAAATTAAGTACAAGGTCATAATCATTTTGCGGCTGAAAATGTCCATTTGAAGTCTGAAAACGTGCCAGTCGTTCGAAATGGATCGATGCGGCAATAACGATATGCAAATCAAGCGATACTGAAGACAAATAACAATCTACAACTACTCGTACAGTGACCCAGTTATATAAGGAATTCACTGAACATAGCATCTTAAGCGTAACTTCATTCGCAAAGTTCATTAACACGACCCAAGCATGCACGTAAAATAAACTTTAGTACTCAACAACCGCACGACGCAAGTTTCGACGAATTAATAGTAATGCAAGCGTAATTAAATATTATAATATAACAATTAGCAGAGAGCGTCAGGCACCCACAGTACCATGGCAAGTTAGCTCGGTAATATTCGTATTGCAATTTGCACTGTATGTACACACACTGCTGCGGTAACATGTGCCGGAAAATGTTATGTCTTAACTAAAATTGACACAGAGAACTTGCAGTGTGAAATTGACCACCTACAACGGAAATTAACTTTACTCAATACTAAATATACAGCCTCTGAAAACCAAATGAGGGAATATGTATTGGCTATGAATGAGCTGGTAAGTACAGAAACTAACTACTGTGAGCATTGTCCACCACCATCCGTAGAACCCACACCGGCCCATTCATTGTCTCATAGTGATACAACCATACCGCAGTCCTGTGTTAGTTTACCTTTAGAAATTAATAATTGTTCAGCCAAACAGATTGTCAACAAAGAAATTGTAATTTTCTCTGATGAAATTGGAAAGGATTTAGGCCACTTGTTGACAAATAAATATCCGGGACATTCTATTATGAACTTTTGTATGCCTGGTTGTTCCTTATATGACATCATGAGGAAAATTATTAATTACAACTTCAACCAGGATTCTATACTTATAATATTTGTTGGTAATAGAGGTACTGTGAATAAAGGAGAATTACTCCAATATTATAGATCATTAAGTGACCTGAGTTTAAGAAAAATTGTAATGTTCACATTTCCATATAGTAAAAGTTTGCCACAGGAAGAAAATTACTTTAGATATAATATTAATAAAACATTGCATAATCTGTCATTTAATAGTAATGTATTTAATTTAATTGACATTAACAATTATATTGGTGAAAATTTTTATTAGACAAAAGATAGATATCTTGTAGACAGGTGCTATCTTTCAAACGGTTCTCTATTGTATTACCTAACTTTTTTATTCATAATTTAAAGTGCCATAACTTTTTTTGTCCTAATCATCATTTGTCCGAATGATAACTTACCCGAACTTAATATCACATAATATCACATGCCATAAAATTGAAATCCCTAAATACAATATGCTCTAAACCCGTTTGTCATAAATATTACAATCAATAATATACAAAACACTTAAAATCGTTTTCAATAATAGTTATAAATCCTAAATTTAAAAAAAAAATGTTAAGATCTTAATAATATTTTTAAAACAAACCGGTATGTTCCCAGACGTTCCCAAAAGGGAACAGAACATTGTTATTTTAATTGTGTCTGTAATTACGGGTACCTACAGTAAAGTAAGTATTACTTAGCTTTTGCTATGCTATGCTATGAACTTCTCTCAACACAACACATTTTTATACAATAAAATAATAATAATAATTGCTCTTATGAAATTTGTAAGAATTAAAAAGTAGAACCATCATATCGCAGAAAGTTCATAGTTAGAATCTTCTTTTGTTTTGGCATACATTTCATATAAGTAGTCACTAAAAGGCAGAAAATCAATCAATCGAACCGTCAATCATTATAAAACAGTTGAGTGTGAACATAATTATGTGGATTTTATTTTTCCCTGTAATAAGTATGCAAACATGCAAACAAACATGCAGCAAGCATGCAGCAAGCAGGCAGCAAGCAGGCAGCAAGCATGCAGCAAGCATGCAGCAAGCATTCAGCAAGCATGCAACAAGCTTGCAGCAACCATGCAAGCACGCATACAGTATGCAAGCAACCATGCAAGCGAGCAAGCAACATGCAGCAAGCATGCAACATGCAAGCACGCATACAGTATGCAAGCAAGCATGCAGCATGCAAGCGAGCAAGCAACATGCAGCAGGCATGGTTTCTGTCACGGCTCCGGCGCTGCGGAGCTCCGGCGGTCCCACGCGAGCTTATCGTCGCAGATGTGTTTAACGCTCACCACCGCAGCTTCGGCTTGCTGGCCGGCTTCGCCGGCCAGCCTCAGCAGCGGCGGCGAGTGTTACAACCACCTGCTCCTCAACTCGCGGGCCGCCTCGCCCCTCCGCGCCTACGCGATTTTAAATTACACTCTAGGGGTAGGGCAGACAAGACTGCGTGGGGTCGGATTTACAGCGATTCGTTTCTGTCACTAAAACCTAATTTTTAGCAAATGTTTTAGGACCAAAAATTTTATTACACTTATATGAACATTAGGAATAATACACATTATATAATATAATACTTAGGATAATTGACTTTATGCCATATAAAATTAGAAGATTCCATTATTATAGTATTTGATATTATGACAGAACAGTTTTAGAAATAAAGATAATTATGTAAAACAAAATTTCGGGATTTTGAACATTATGGTAACTGAAGTTTATAGCAAACGTTTTATGGATAATGGTTTTCGGACAAAAATTTTTAGGAGATATAAGGGAGTACCCTTTCAAACTATTGGAAAAGACAGGTAGCTGAGTCGCTATCATACTTTTTTTCTATTACAGCCAAGAATTTGGCTGATCAAGTTGCCTCTGTTGAACAATGCAATACTCAATTAAATCACTGTGCCAATAGTTTGATCATAATGAATGAATCAGTCAATCATTTAAATTAGAAAATGGGACAACAGAGGCGACCTCTTGCAATATTGTAAGGAAGCCAGATAATAAATCAGGCGAATGTTTTGAGAGTTTTAATAGTATCAACCTGGTTCATCAAAATATTCAAGGATTTTTGAACAAAGAATTAGAAGTAGAACTATTCCTGAATTATAACAATATAGATATTCTTTGTGTAACGGAGCATTGGCTCAAATGTCATCAATTAATTTTCAATTTTAGTAATCACCAGGTTGGTAGCTCATTCAGCAGGGTAAATGCTATACATGGCGGCGCATTAATCTTAGTAAATAATCATCTTAAATTTAAAGACCGCAAGGATATTGTCAGCCTATCTGTTGAGCGAACAGTTGAAATAGCCTGTATAGAATTGGAGCAGTTTATTATATTAAGTGTGTATAGACCTCCTTCAGGGTTGTATGATTGTTTTGAAAAGGTAATGGATGAAGTGTTGCATAAAATCTGTAGTTCTAAAAAGTCAGTAATCATTTGTGGTGATTTTAATATTAATTTGTTAGAAAATTCTGGGTTATGTACAAAAATTATAAGCCTTTTTCAGTCATACAATCTTGAAAACAAATTTCTCGAGCCTACCAGAATAACCCCAACTAGTGCCACTTGCCTAGATAATATTTACACTGATATTATACCCACCCAAAAAGCAATTATTAACTTAATAGATTCAGATCATTGTGGGCAATTGATCACAATTCCTAATGTAAACAAGACAGTCACTAAAAAGGATATCATTATTAATCCAAAAAGTAAAAATCGCCTGGAAACTTTTAAAACTAAACTTTTATCTAAACTACCACTTTTGTCAGTTAATGATGATCCAAATCAACAATATAACGATTTTTTCAGTATGTATTGCACACAATTTGAAAACACATTTGTCCCTAAGACAATATCTGTAAATAATAACGCTTCAATCAACGACTGGGCCACCATTGGTATTCATAAGAGTCGAAAACGACTTTATGAGCTGTATGAAGAGCGGACTTATAAAAACACTGTAGAATTTAATTTGTATGTTAAGAATTATTCTAAATTATTTAAAAAAGTTTGTTTCATAGCAAAGTCACGTTACTTGAGTTCAAAAATTAAAAATAGTAGTAATGTAATTAAAATGACATGGAACATTATTAATAGCGAAACGGGAAAGTCTTGCAACCGAAATAGTGACTACAGCCTTGCTATTGGCGATAATATTTTGAATTCAGACACTCAAGTTGCCACAGCCTTTGAAAATTTCTTTGCGGATATTCCCGTATCGACTACTAAATCGCTAAACTCGTCAGCTGCTGCTGCCGAGTCTTTACTTAGGGCAAACGTTTCAGTCTGTGATTCCGAATTTAATTTTCAATATGTCACCTGTAAAGATATAATTAAAACTTTTCACACCTTAAATGTTAAAAAGACCGCCGATCTATGGGGTCATTCTGTGGACGTTGCTAAATCCATTATAAACATTGTAGCTCCTTCATTAGCTGTAATATTTAACGATTGTATTGACCATGGTGAGTTTCCTGATTTAATGAAATATAGTAAAATAATACCATTGTTTAAATCAGGTAGTACATCAGACCCCACTAATTATAGACCCATTTCAGTACTACCCACCTTTAGTAAAATTTTTGAAAAATTAATTTTGGCACAAATGCAAAGTTTTTTCAATAAACATAAGTTATTGCATACAAAACAGTTCGGTTTCACAAGGGGTCGTTCAACTACTGATGCCGGTGTTGAACTTTTAGGACACATTTATAATGCCTGGGAGGACAAATGCGATGCTTTGGGCGTTTTTTGCGATTTATCTAAAGCTTTCGATTGCGTTCTTCATGAAACATTAATCAGGAAACTACACCACTACGGAATCCGTAACGCCTCTCTGGATCTTCTTATTTCATATTTGAGTAATAGGATTCAGAGAGTTGATGTTAACGGGAAGAGATCTCCCGGATCCGTAGTAAGAATGGGGGTACCACAGGGCTCAATTCTTGGTCCATTTTTGTTTCTTATTTACATAAATGACTTGCCTCACCTCATAAAGGATAATCATGACATAGTATTGTTTGCAGACGACACTTCTCTTTTATTTAAACTCAAACGTCAGCAGTTAGTTACGGATGATGTTAATAGCGCCCTGGCAAAAGTCGTTAACTGGTTTAATGTCAATAACCTACTCCTAAATGAGAAAAAAACTAAATGTATTAAGTTTACGATACCCCATGTAAGACAAGTGGAAACTACTGTACTAATTAAGGATGAAGAGTTGAAACCGGAAGATAGCACAGTGTTTCTAGGCATAACTTTGGATGCCAAGCTTCAGTGGGGCCCGCATATAGACAAATTATCAAAAAAACTTAGCTCTGCAGCATACGCCGTTAGAAGAATTCGTGAGTTAACTGATTTAGAGACAGCCCGTTTAGTTTACTTTAGTTATTTCCATAGCGTGATGTCGTACGGTATTCTCTTGTGGGGCAATGCCGCCGATATTCAGACAATATTTGTTTTGCAAAAAAGGGCAATTCGTTCAATTTATAAATTAAGTCCCAGATACTCCCTCAGACAAAAATTTAAAGAGATTAATGTTCTTACTGTGCCTTCTCAATTTATTTATGAAAACCTTTTGTACGCACACAAAAATATTAATTTGTTTAAAAAATACAGTGATATCCACAACATAAATACGAGGAACAAACACAAATTTGTTGTTCCTGCAACGAGGCTCAAAAAAATAGGGGGTACGTTCAGATGCCAATGTATACGTTTTTACAATAAACTTCCAAGCCAAATTCAAGCACTAAGCCTAAATAAATTCAAATCGTTTATAAAACGGAAGCTGTGCCTGAAAGCCTACTATCATGTTAATCACTATCTCGAAGATAAAAAGGCTTGGGATTAAGCTGCTCCAATGAAATTTGCTCTGTGAATGTCGAAGCTTCGGACTTCGCTTGTTTATTATTTATTCCTTTCTTATCCTTTTTTATTTTTTTTTTCCTTTTATATTTTTTTATTTTTTTTCCATTTTTATACAATCTGACATTTAATGTTTTGACATGTATTTTATTATTTTTTATACACTCCGACATTTAATGTTGTGTGAGACTGCACGAACAGACTCACGATGTCCGCGATTACGCGGAGCCCTAATCAAAATAATATTTGTTCAATCGACAAAGTGAAAACACCTATTAGATACACTTACCCACCACGTTGGTACCGGTGATGTGACGCAGTCCTGGTCACGTCTTATCTGAGTGGGGTGTAAGTATAACTGTGGTTTGTGTGGTGTATGTGTAGTTATGTGAGATTACGACGGTTCCATGGACGCCCACAGCGCGCACCGTCGACCCCAGGATCAAACCTTCAGATCCCACACGTGGCACCTTTCACCAATGTCCAACTGAATTTTATCCCGGTTTGCTCACCCAATCGGGGATATACGATAATCCAGCACTGAATTTAGGAATTTACCGGCGTTCAAATGACACAAAAGGCCGGACATAACCAACAAATCACTCGCGGTCAAGACCCAAAATGGCGAGATTTCTCAGTTTTCACTCAATTATCAACAAAATATCAAACACCGATCAAGATGGTATCGGATTAACAATAACTCAAAGTTTCAAACAATAATTACACGAAACAGCGTGTACCAAAATTTCAAGCACGGAGCGACCATCTTTCAACCAAAATTGCACTGACAAGCTAACGTCATCGCACAGACTCGCACAGACAACGAAACGTAATCTGTCAAACGTCAAAAGGTGCGTTCAGAGTCTTGGTGGATGAAACATCTACCCCCCCCGGACGGGCCGTCCCGTCCGCTAATCAATTGGCAGTCTTGACAAGGTTGCGACCGCTCTCTTCATAACCGACCCATCCACTAAAACCTCAGCAAAACGAGGTACCCCGTCGATGCCAGCCACCAAATTGAGAATGCGCCCCCGGCGCCAATACAGAGGCTTAAGGTTGGCATCTTTAATAAGGACGAGGATCTTGGGCGGATGAGTTTTATCAGTCCACTTGACGCGCTGCTGGAGGATGTGCAGATACTCTAAGCTCCAACGCTTCCAAAAGCTCTGAGTGAGCTGTTACACCAACTGAAACCGCGATAGCCGATTTTGGCTCACATCAACAAAAGGGTACTCAGGCAGAGCGACAAGTGGCTGTCCAATCAAGAAATGGCCCGGGGTTAGAGCCTCCAAATCGTTCGGGTCCGAAGAGAGCGGGCACAATGGACGCGAATTTAGTACCGCTTCAATGCGACAAAATACCGTAGCTAATTCCTCAAAGGTGAGAACGGTGTCTCCCAACAATCTCCGCCAGAGTCCCTTTGCCGCTTTCACCGCGGCCTCAAAAATACCCCCCCAATGGGGGCAGGCTGGCGGGTCAAACAACCAAGTGACCCCTCGACGGGCCAATTTGTTACCAATGTCAACCTGGCTCTCATTAAGAAAGTCATACACTTCCTTCAAATAGTTACTTGTACCCTTGTAGTTGGTACCGCAATCAGACCTGATCAGAGAAGGTAGCCCTCGGCGAGACGTAAATCTATCCAAAGTTGCCACAAAGGCCTCCGTCGAGAGGGAGGATACCAGCTCCAAGTGCACTGCCTTAGTTGACAGGCAGACAAATACGCACAAATAAGCCTTGACAATTTTACTATTGCGAAGGGTAGACGTCTTTATCGAAAAGGGACCAGCAAAGTCCGTTCCTACGCCTGCAAAGGGCCTCGCCTCATTGACACGATCAGCAGGCAAGTCTCCCATCTGGGGCTGCATCGTTGGGGCCTTAGTCCGATAACACGGTATGCAACGGAAGACGATGCTACGAATGGTACGACGAGCCGACAAAATCCAAAACTCTCGCTGCAGAATGGCCAACAGCGCATTACAACCGGCGTGCGAGTTCTTAATGTGACGATCAGTAACCAACAATTTAATCAAATGGCCCGCCTTGGGCAACAAAAGGGGGTGACGGACCCCATAAGGAAGGCTAGAGTGCCTCAACCGTCCTCCAACACGCAAAAGACCCGTTTCATCCAAAAAGGGGTTCAACTTACTAACGGCTCCCGACAACTTAACTCTACCGGACTTCAAGGTCTCGATTTCCTTCTCAAAGTGTACGGCCTGCACAGAGCGAACCCACAGGAGGAGTGACTCCTGTCGCTCTTGAGAAGAGAGAACCGGTGACAGGCGCTTGTCCCCTGGATTCCTAGCATTGTGACCAAAACGCCTGATCCACGAGGTAACGTTCAACAATTTGTCGAGGGAGCTGTATCGATTCAACAAAATATCCGGATCAAACGGAGGGTCCTTCGTCCCAACAGCGAGCACCTTAAGCCCGGGCAAAGGATCCGACATCAAAATTGGCGTTCGAGGCCAATCATCCTCGGGGCGAGTCAGCCAATCCGGTCCCCACCAAAGGGGGTGCACAATCAGGCGGGGGGCCATGCACCCACGTGAGGCTACGTCGCCGGGGTTCAAGTCTCCAGGCACGTGCCTCCAAATCAAAGGCGTTTCGGAATTTTGTATCTGTGACACTCGGTTCGCCACAAAGACCTCCAAGGAGTGGACGGACGTCTTCAACCAGCACAAAACAATTTGACTGTCCGTCCAGGCGTAAGAATTCCGAATGTTCACAGATCCACCTAAAGTTTGAGCAACGTGATTCAAGAGACGCACAAGAAGCGCCGCCCCTGACAACTCTAGCTTAGGGATGGTCAATGCCGTCCGGAGGGGGGCCACCTTGCTCTTGGTCATGATCAGTGACAACTTCACCTGGCCTGTCGCGCTGACGGTGCGCAGATAAACAACAGCTGCATAACCGTGCGAAGATGCGTCACAAAACCCATGAAGGGTAGCAGTATAGTTCCCAGAGGGGAGGATAGTGCGTGGTAACGCGACCTCGTTGACCGCAGGAAGTGCGGATACAAATTGGAGCCAATCTTCCAAAAGGGTTTCCCGAAGTGGCTCATCCCAACCAAGTTCCGCGGTCCAAAGACGCTGGAGAAAACATTTCGCCCAAAACAATACCGGGCATATCCAACCATTCGGGTCAAAGGTTCTCGCGACAGTAGACAATACCAGTCGTTTAGTCCAAGTGTGTGGTGACTCCAAATCGACATCGTACGTAAAGGTGTCTTGGACTGGTCGGTACTGAACGCCGAGAACGGCCAACATAGCAGGGTTGTCAGCATTTTCAAACAAATGAGGATCCTGCTTATGATCCTCTTCCACATCTTCCAACAGTGCTGGCGAGTTGGACACCCACTTACGCAACTCATAGCCAGCGGAATCCAAAATTTGAACCAACTCGTCACGCAATAGGATAGCTTCCTCAACCGTGGAAGCCCCAGTGCAGACGTCATCAACATACAAGTCCGTTTTCAAGATGGCGGACGCCCGAGGGAACCTCAAGCGTTCTCGGTCCGCGAGCTCCCAAAGCGAACGAATAGCAACAAAAGGGCTCGATCGAAGGCCGTACGTATTCGTATTGAGCTCATAAACAACCATGGGGTCCCGGGGATTCTCTCGCCACAGGATCAACTGATAACGTCTGTTATCCCGGTGAATAACCGTTTGCCGGAACATCATTTTGATGTCAGCCACAAAGACTACTTGATGACGACGAAAAGACGTGATGACATCACAAAGGTCCCTCAACAATTTGGGGCCGGAGTGCAAGCAATCATTCAAAGAGACACCAGAGGAAGTCCGCGCAGACCCATCAAATACTGTGCGCAGCTTACCGGTGGATGCCTTGAGGACCGCGTGATGCGGCAGAAAGTAATGCTCAACTGAGCGCCAATCCAAATTTGACACCGACATGTGTCCCAAGTCTGCGTACTCACGCATGAAATCTAAATATTTCTGCCGCAGCACCGGATCCCTGGCCATACGGCGCTCCATCGCCAACAATCTCTTCTCGGCCATAGGTCTGGACTCGCCGAGAGGTGGTCGAACTGCAACAAAAGGCAACCGTGTTACGAGCCGACCGGAACGGAGTCGACCTGTGTTGTTCTGATAGAACAACTCGCACTCCTCATGTTCCGGGTTCAAGCGGGCCACTTGCGGTGGCTCCTCAACCTCCCAAAACCTCTGAACAGCGTCAGAGAGAGCGGAGCCACACGCCAACGCAAAATCAGGCTCAGGTGGAGGGGGAGCCTTCAACACTGGGCCCATCACCGCAAAGCCAAAGATGGTCGAGACAGCCACCAAACCGTTCGGCTGCAAGACTTTCATATTACCCAACAATATTCTCCCTAGTACATCGGAACCCAATATCAAATGAGTTGTATTAGGGGAATCAAACCGGCGGTCAGCCAAATCCAGGCCTGACGTCAACCGGACAATATCAGGTGACAGCTGACGTTGGGGATGACAGCCCAAGATACTCGTCAGAACAATGGCCGAAGGAAAAAACTTAGGGTCCAAACAACTCACAGGAGTGAGCCCAAATAAGGTTTGTCCCTCAACAGTCGGGATAGGTGTTTCGCCTATTCCATTAATCGTGCCTGAAAAGGCACGGACATCCAGGCTCACCCGACCCGCTAACCAAGACGACAAAAGGCAACCCTGGGCTCCCGTGTCCAAAATGGCACGGACCACAACAGAGTCCCCCGTGGGTCCCCAGACCCTGACCGATGCCGTTGGCAACAAAACCGTGTCGATCTGGGGAGGTACGTTAGCGGGACAGGCGCCAATTTCCTAGTAATGCCTGGGCGGCGACCGATCGCCGCATCCAGGCTGGGGTCTATCCCGATGAGGATAGTAGTCAAACTCCTCATCCGCGCGATGTCCCGAGCCGCGCGCCATCGCTGGAGGGGCATATCTCACTTGACGCCTGAGTGGCGGGGGGCGCGTCTCCAAACGGGGACGTTCCGCCAACGGAGGGGAGGGAAGGCGGTGCTGGTCTGGCCAACGTCGCCTACCAGCAGCTGCATAGTCGCCTTCACGAGGGGAGGTCAATCGGCGGTCGCGCGGCTCCCGATCAACTGGCGCGGGGGGTGGAGTGCGGCGGTCAAAGTTGCAGGCCCCTCCTCGACTCTGATCCGGCGAGCGAGAAGCCCGGTGCTCATCTCCATCATACCCCCCCCTGCGCGAACCCCCATCAGAGGCTGGTCTGACAGAGCGGTTCGCGTTGGCGCACAAAACTTCAAGATGTGAGCCCCTACAAATTGAACAAGGGCCCCCGGGTTGGGGCAATCCCGATGAAAATGATTCCCCAAACACGAAAAGCACAGACGGCGTGCATTGGCAACTCGGCGGCGGGCACTCACGTGCAACTCCAAGAAGGCCGCGCAAGTTGGTACGCCATGTCCCGTGGCCTTACAATAGCCGCAAACAAGATTACTCTGGGTGCCACCAAAACGGGGGGCAGGGCGGCTATCACCAGGTTCGACAGTCCTAGTCCGTCCCTGGGCCCTCGGCCGAGAGGGCGGTTGGCTTAACCCCGTGGCACCACGAGCGTTGTCGAGGAAACGACACTCATCCTCCAAAAATTTGACGAGGTCTTCAAAGGGGGGAAGATGGGTGGCACTATCCCCACCATACTTCTGCTCAAAACGGGACCTCAAATCTGAAGGAAGCCGCTGCAACACTAAGTGTACCAAAAAATAGGACCAATAGTCCACCGGCAACTCCAATCGTTTCAAGGCGTTGGTTGCTGCGAGCAACGGATTCAAAAGGTCAGCACGCAACGCTGACGTTCTGGTGATGGCCGGCAACCCCAAGATCTGGTCAATATGGACATCAGCCAGGCAACGTTTGTTCTGGTACCGTCGGGATAGAAGTTCCAGAGCAGTGGGATAGGCCGAGTCGGTCACCGGCAAGTGCTGCACCAAGGCTCGAGCCTCACCTCCTAGGGCTGACAACAAATAAGCCAACTTCTGGGCCGGTCGGAGGTCAGAGCGCGAATCAACCAAACTGTCAAATAGGTTCCTGAAGCTTAACCAATGGTCCAAGTGACCGTCAAAATGTGGCAGCTCCAGGGTAGGCAGTCTACCCAAAAGTCCAGGGCCTGCAACAACAGAGGTCTCTGTTTTGACCTGGGCAGGGTCCCGACTCTTCAAAATTTCCCTGGCGCGCATACTTATTATGTCACCCAGGTCCAACATCTGGTCATAATCCGCAACAACCTTATCACGGGCTGCTTGACCCAATGTTTCCAGGTCCAAGTCCAAAATCACTTCATTGAAGCGAGCAAACAAAGTGTCAACCGCACTCAATCTCGCGTTCAACTGCTCATACCGGGCAAGCGTGGCCTCTTCCAGGTCTCGACGCTCAGCGGTCGCAGCAGCTGAGGCAAACCATCTTAGCTGTGAGGTCAATCCACCAATGGCTTGGTTTACAGCTTTCAATGAAGCCATTGGGACAAATATCAAATAAACAAATTAAATTCAATTAAATAATCAACAGGAATAATTTTCCCGGACCCAACTACAATTTAAACCAAATAATAAAACTTAGTTTGAATTATTACAAGTTCAAATCCGACCCTGTACAAGCAATACCTTGTTTATACAATAGCAAATTAAAGTACAAACCACAAGGGACACTACATATCATAATATATTATGTCAAACAATCTATGTTAATTTGAGTCTCTTCTCAATACTTTTAACTCAACAATAAGTGGTGAATTTAACAATTAAACCACGCTCTGCTACCAGTTGTGTGAGACTGCACGAACAGACTCACGATGTCCGCGATTACGCGGAGCCCTAATCAAAATAATATTTGTTCAATCGACAAAGTGAAAACACCTATTAGATACACTTACCCACCACGTTGGTACCGGTGATGTGACGCAGTCCTGGTCACGTCTTATCTGAGTGGGGTGTAAGTATAACTGTGGTTTGTGTGGTGTATGTGTAGTTATGTGAGATTACGACGGTTCCATGGACGCCCACAGCGCGCACCGTCGACCCCAGGATCAAACCTTCAGATCCCACACGTGGCACCTTTCACCAATGTCCAACTGAATTTTATCCCGGTTTGCTCACCCAATCGGGGATATACGATAATCCAGCACTGAATTTAGGAATTTACCGGCGTTCAAATGACACAAAAGGCCGGACATAACCAACAAATCACTCGCGGTCAAGACCCAAAATGGCGAGATTTCTCAGTTTTCACTCAATTATCAACAAAATATCAAACACCGATCAAGATGGTATCGGATTAACAATAACTCAAAGTTTCAAACAATAATTACACGAAACAGCGTGTACCAAAATTTCAAGCACGGAGCGACCATCTTTCAACCAAAATTGCACTGACAAGCTAACGTCATCGCACAGACTCGCACAGACAACGAAACGTAATCTGTCAAACGTCAAAAGGTGCGTTCAGAGTCTTGGTGGATGAAACAAATGTTTTGACATGTATTTTATTATTTTTTACTTTTTTTATTATTTTATTTGACATTTACTGATTTGACATGAATACTTATTTTGTTAAGTATTCTACTTTTTTTTTTTTTATCATCATTGTGACTTAATGATTTTTGTGATTTTTATTTACATTCTTTTGAATAGAACTTGTTATGAATTTTATATGATTATTGTGAATGTGGGGACCATGTGGGTCACATTTATATTTTTTTGTTTATATTTTCCCACAACTGTCTGTCAGTTTGAGTACTCTAAGCGACCTACCCAAATGTCCTTTCTTTGGTATTGTTCGTCGTTTCGTTGAGCTCCTTGAGTTATAAGTCGAGCTACACGTTAACTGACAAATGCTTGCACTGACTGGACAGGTCCACTCAAATCTGTATGGTTCTTTCTTCAAAAGACCATCTCAGACACTAATCTGCATAGTCCTCATGTGAATTGAGCAAGATTGTCTGGACTTTAAAAGAGACTATGACCTCTGAGTTTGTTTCGGCTGTTTCTTCTCAGAGTAGTCAGGTACGAAACACCGGCCCCATCTAGTTTAAAAAAATGACGTGTAAAAGTGTTTGTAAAAACCTACTTGCAAAATAAACATCATTTATCATTTATCATCATTTATCATTTATCATTTAACGCTAACCACAAACTTTGAGTAAAAGTTAATTCGTTTACAACTATGAAGATGGAAAAAGAAGAAGCTAAAATGGCAGGAGATTGCAAAGTGATAAAACGACAGAAAAAAGATCAACACTCCCTCTATCGGCTTTAGTAACCACGTTCACGGCACGAGTTACACGATTTGTATTTTTTCACTTGTTTCAGCAAACTCTTCGTCGTGATGAATGAACGGTAAACGTTCAAAAAGTTACGAATTCAATATTTCAACAAAGTCTGCGGAAACAATGAAAGTATTGTTCATTTTTCTTACGTTCAGATTGTGAGGAACTGAAACTTTTATACTATTTCAGTGTGGTTTTATAAATAAACAATGCTAACGCGGCTTTAAAAATATATAAATTAATGGAAAGTTATATAGGAGTATTCAATTTAAGCCGCAACTTTGTTGTAAACTTGTTGTTTGTGTGTCAATAGGGCCCAATTTTGCGTGAAGTTAAATATACATTTGGAAATCGCAGCAACAAGCCACAGGAACAGCGTGGGCGTGCTGTTGTTGTGATATTTATCGCCATTGTGTAGCTCCTCCCTACACGCAACTATATTCAGCTGCAAATACAATGATAGGGTTTGCTGAATTGCGATACAGTTTCATGCGGGAACTGTGGGAAGCTAAATCTGTGGATTAGTTTAGTTGAAAGTCAGCAGTTTATAAGCAAATTATTTAAGGAATATCATGGTGAGATTCGTAAAACACTTTTAGAGACCAGAATAACAACATAATATTATTTTCTATGCTAAGTCCACGGTAAATTATGTCTCTTGAAACTCGAAGTTGGGAAGAGCAGTAAATAAACCTTATGTATGTACGAGCAACTTTAGTTGCACATGCAATGAAGCTGTTTTAGTTTGTATCGTGTTGTTGCTCCGGGCACGTAGGACACAGTTTCTCCGGTGATGTTGCCTAATTTAGACAGCTGTCCCAAAGTCCAGCATCCTAATTTGGGAGTATACCGTCCCGAAGCATGACTGTGTTCCTAATTGGCTTTACGGAATCCCAAGCGACTGGATAAAAGATAGCAAGTTTCTTATTGCCTCACTTCTTGTCCAGTTAGGCGCCTCATGCCTGAATAAACTCTGATTATATGCCAGCAACCAATTGTTAACCCAAAAATAAAGGCCTTTTCTGTGATAAAGTCATTGTTAATGGGATACAATCGGAACTCAATCAAGAATAAGACCTTTTTTGAGCAGTTACTTGTTATGTAGAACCTTATTGTAAGATATTCATGAATGGACAAAGATATAAGAATGTTTTGGTGTTTGAATAGCATTGAAAGTAGGCCGCTCTTGGTAAGAAATTCTATTCGAAATGAACAAAATTCTGATCTTAACCATGCTCCAAAAGATAAAATCAAAGAAAGCTCAGCAGCTATATAATAGTGTGTTTATGTATAGACATTATAATTAAGCGACCAGTTCTTCTGTATTTTCCTTTTTCATATCCCTAGGACCAAGAACCTATAATAATGCCCCTCGGGTATTAATATAGGTTCATTCTGTGTTGGCTTTTGATATGAATGTCTGACAAATACTTGTAAGTTATAAATGCGTAACCCAGATACCGTACGCAAAAGATTTCTACGTATGTACATTGTATGTCAAAAAATGTTTATTACTTTATCTAGACAAGAAAACATAAGTAAGCAATTACTCGATATATTTAACGTGAAGTTTTTTCCAAGTAATATTACATTCCTGAAATTAGTTCACTGATTTTGTTTTCACATAAATATATTAAACGCAGAGCAGAGACATCAGAAAGTAGTACGCAATATTTATTTTGAGAAGTCCTTTTTATTTTTCGTAAAGATGATATAATGGACAATTTAAGCGCTAACAGACGACGCACGTATAATGGAATTTACAACGTCAGACTGTCTCCAAGGACAATTTACGAAGATTCAGTCTCATATAAGTTAAAGTTGACCTTGCCTAGATTTTGCTTCACATTTAGTTTAAGTTATTTCGTAAGGATTGCCCGGGATTTAGAAGTTTTATTTTCTCCGTTTATCCGACGACAAAGAAACTGGATTGCATGAAGCAGGTAGGTACTTAGTTTCAGTCATAAGGATTTGTGGAAACTGCTGCTTTTTCTACCTATATTATTTATCTAGGATTTGTTCAAGTTATTTATAACAAGGTTAGGTGCTATAAGTTTAGACTTGATTCAACCAATGTGTTGAATGTAAACCGTACAATAACGTGAAACATTCGCTCTGACATTTAGCTGAAAATAGCTGATTGTAAATAAGAGCTTAGGATGTTAGTGTGTAGCTGTAGGTACTGTTCCGAAATATCGAATTAAATAACAAAAGAGATTTTACAGTAAAATTATATGAACTTATTTGTTGCACATCTAACAACAAATAGATGCTTGCAATAGCGTCTTGCCACATCGTTCTCACATAATATAAAATCTCAACATGAACGATGTAACTAAGATTCAATATTAACAATATTCTGATTTAAAAGAGTTTTCATGGAGTTTCTTGCCCATTCTTCTCCGTTGAGACCTACACTTTGGAATGTGCAACTACAGTTCTTTCACAGTTACTATGCCTTGAGCATAATAACTGTTGAGCATAGTAACTGTTCCATTTTGTTGTTGTCTTTGTTTCGAAAATTCAAAATTGCCTGTAACTGGCCTGCTTGAAATAAATGCTTTGATCAATCTACTAGTAAAATATTTTCTAAAGTTATATTTTTCAAAAATACATAAGAAACGGAGAAAATTCTCGAAACAAAATACATATTTATAAAGATGATATTCTTACCGTACCGTGTTATATCGAAAAACTCTTGGGGTTTGAAAATAGAACTCCATTCTGTACCGTTCGCTGTGCTCTAAGTAGCAGAAATGCTGGTTGACTGGTTTGAGCTTAGCCAGATACTAAGACTAGAGCTTTACTGCTTGCAATGATTTTTAAGATCTGATATTTAGGATTTTACGGAAACATTTGAAACTGCGTTTTTATACTTGACGCCATGACTGTGTTAATTGAATGTTGCCAGTAAGCCACCAAACATCAGCTTTTGCGAAAGTTTATGCCTTCTGGCAATGTAAAACAGAACTGAACTGAAATTTCGTTGAAGCAGGATGTGTTCGTGTCAAAAAACACTAGCCTATAAAGATGTATGTGTGAACAGCTCAAATGAAATTTATTTGAAGATAAATTCAGGTACGTAATCAGGCTTTAAGCAAGATAAATCTAACGGTACCGTTTACAGACGGTATAGGGAAGGCCCTTAGTAATTTTCTACGAAAAGGTGTGCGCGGCCCTTTGTGTTGGACAAGATAATATTTACTTTGCGTCAAGATAGCACAAACTGTGATCACGGTTCAGTGTGCTCAAGTAGATCGAGACTACGATAAAACGTATTTAATAATAAAAAAGTTAAAAGGGGACTATTTGTCACATTTTTATGATGTCGGTAAGATGCTTTGCAATGCTATAAATAGGTTCTTATTTCCTACATAAAAAAATGTCGTGATAAATGTGCGTTGGAATGATTAGACAGAAGCGACGCTGATAAATGGCATTGTAAGGACGCTGAACATCTGTTATTCACAAGAATAAGATAAATACGGAATGTTTTTGTTACATGAAGCTCGCCACTTTAGGGACTCATTGGACAGATAAAGGTTGCCATGTGTTATTTGTGATCGGGGTACATATGTAATTTTATGTAAAAACTAATATAAGCACGGTTCGAGGTCAGGACCCCTTAAATCTTTTTCCATTATGTAAAGCTAACAAAATTTTATCTAGATATTATATAAGTTATTACAGTGTGCCGGCCGGCATGGCATTGAAGCGACAATTGTTTAATATTGACGCAGGACAGATTTACTTAATCGAGTTTAACTCGACGCTATTGTCTTCCTTTGTCCTCTTTCTAAATGCGTAATATCTTGTTAATAAAAAACCCGAAATATTTTTAACTTGTTTCATTACTCTCGGAGTTCTGTGAGTTTAATGTAAAACCAGTCCCACCGGAATCATGGTCCACCAAAAATTGTTATGTTAAGGTGAAAAACGGAAAAAAAGTTATGCCACGCTCTGCAAATGCAAATGAAAGCAATAATTTTGCACCGTAGCACTTCACTTAGAACTTGATGATTGATATCTACCCAGCCTGGCATTAGTATGTATATTTAGTACAAGATAATAACAAATTTAAAAAAGTTTGTTACCTTGAAACCGCCAAAACTACTGGAAACTAAAGGGAACTAAAGGGAACTACTGAATCCTGGCCGGTCATCGGCCGTTTCTCTCATAAAATCACTGCTACAAGCCTATTAACACACATTTGCATTGTTGTCAAACTTTATGGAAATTTGAATAAACTTGTGTTATTTTCATTCAAATGGGCTTCCGAGATGTAAGAACAGCTATTTTCACTTTTCGTGCCAACATTAACATTTTAAACATCAGTGTTAATGTAAACAAAAAAAAAAACATGAATTTAGTTTAAGGTTTAGTATTTCTTTATCTTAATACAACTTGCATTCGTATTATTAGTTCTTAGCTCAGTGAACACAAGACCTTAAGTATTCTTATTAAAACAATGACAGCAGTGTAGTGTACTCGTTAGCGGTCCGATGGAATTTGAAAAAAATCCGCGGTCTGATGGCTCTTGGTCTAACTTTAGTTTGAACTTGAGTTATGCAGTAGCGTGTATTTATGTATACGGGACGTATGCGACATTAATTTTAGCTGCGTACAACAACAACAACAACAACAACAGCCCATAATGCCCACTGCTGGACATAAGCCTCTCCCATGATGGGAGGAATTTGCCGTAATCTCCACGCTTGGCAGGCAGAAAGACTACCAGAAAACGCTGCTGCCCATTCTCTGGTCTACGGAGGCGCAAGGTGTTCTGCCTCAGACATGAGTCGCCTTATACGACACCCGTGAGTGTAATGGGTTGGTTTTATTCTACTCTGCCGGGTACCACACGGCTACATAATTAGCTTCATAATTACGTAAATTTGTTTCAGTACTATAATGAAATATATTATCTAGCGAACAAGTAGAAGATTTTTTCCAATAAAAATTGGGTAAATAAACTTATTTTGAATACATGATTTGAAATTTTACTAGCAGTATTGAATTTAATCTCATATAAGTAATTCCTTACCCGCCGTCAGCTATTTATGTATCATTATACATAAATAGCTTACTCTTTAATTTTTAAACAACTCTATAATATAATTATAGTATCTAAATTCTTCATAAGCTTCGATTAAGAGCTCACACATAACATAACATCACGCCTGTAACCCCCAAAGGTTTTGGCAGAGGTGTAGAACCACATATCCCTTACTCAAAACTAAAAGCTCCTTCCCATAAAACACCTGCAACTTCCATTAATATTCGGCAGGTCTATCTTTTTGTCAGCCATTAATTTACATTAGTACTATTTGTGGCGTAAACTTACTTCGCAATCTGAATAAATAAATAAATAAATAGCCCCATAAATAGCTTTGCATCAATACTTATTGATTTAACTCATCGCGGCCAGCATTTCCATGTCGCCGGTGATATAACATTCATTATAAGTATCTAAAGAAAAAACCATTTGTAGAACAAATTGCGCGACACGCTAGAACACGTCGTTACATAGATTACCATAGTGAGTACCTACCGGGGAAGACATTTTTTATTCTATTGTTCCCGGAAGGCGGGGAGTAATAGTTTTTCCATTAGGAGAATTGCGACGCTGATTGACTAGAGATGTGATCGCCCAGGCTCCAATCTTTTATCCAATTTTGTATTATTAAAAAGCTGTTCCCTTAAAATGAAATCGTGTCGGGAAAAGTGAAAAATTGGATAAATTATAATAAAATTAGGGAGATGAGATGATTCAACAGAAATTTCGCTATTTTCGTCACTTATTTGTTACAAAAACAGACGCTATCATTGACCATTTTCATGTAAGTCTTAGAAAGCAAGTTAAACATTTTTAATGGAATAGTAATAAGTCAACATGTAAAATACTGGTATTCAGCTGCATCCGGTTAGACTGGAAGCCGACCCCAACAAAGTTGGGAAAAGGCTAGGCAGATGATGATGAGTAATAAGTCAACAAAAGTTTACTTGAACCACACATAGCTTTAAATCATAATTGGTTGATGCCTGAAATTGCTTGAAATCACATGAAAATAATAGGAATTAAAACAAAAGTATCTATAACAAAAGTCCGATTTAGTTGTGGGATCATAGACAACAGTCAGTGGAGTGTGAGCCACAGCGGTGAAGGGTTGACACCCAATGTGTCCAGTTTGTGCCGCGGTTAGTACCGCTCAATGTGACACACGTCGCTGCTATCGCCGGTCTGAGCACTCAGCACTACAGAGCACGAGCACTGAGCACTACACACGCTCCGGTTTATGTGGTTTTATTATTTATAAAATGTGTGGGTTTTCTTCAATTGCTTTCATTCTCGTTCAAAGCTCATATAGCAATGATATTCTGTTAAACAGATATGTTATACACCTACAAAACCACCGAAATTAGTGTGCCGCGGGGTAGAGCCAGCTCACATCACGCAGTGACGCAGAAAAAAGGCAAAACAGGCCAATTGGCCCGTTTTCGAGTCTTCACGATTGCGCGCTCACAACATATCTGTTAAATAGAATATCATTGTCATATAGCTAAAAATGAATTCTGAAATTAATGACATTATTTGCTGCAATGGGACTTAAACTATTCATTTTATTCCCAATAATGATGATCTTGTCTCAATAAATACTAAGATTGGCTTTATAAGGTCAATTTATCAGAAGGTTCACATAAACAGTCCATAAACTACTATCTACCTGTTCGTTTATTACCTCTAAAGTAACCTAGAGTCATTAAGTGAGGGTGGAATCACGGCACAACTTGTTCTTAATAATTCAAACATAAGTTACGGCTCCTGACGACGTCATTGGCGTCTTGGGCACGATTACTTAGTTAGACTACTTCAGTCGACGCTGGTATTTAAAGGGTTAATAGTAATTACAGCTTTTAATTGTTTTTCCTCATCAAGTTGGATAAAGTTTGTTTTTTATCCGTCTGCTTCGCTTAATGGATGTTTTGGTAGAAGAATGGTTTTATCAATTGAAAGTCTGCCAATTGGCTTCTCGTAAACTTCCAAAGGCTCAAGTGTTAATTGGCCTGTGTCAAATTACAGGGTGAAAAGAAATGGAAACTATATTTTCCTGTAAAGGATTTCAGTTTTTATTTGTTAGAAATGGAATTGAAAAGTGAAGCGTTCGCTACGGTAACATTCTGTGTATCTGTCTGTAACATCACAGTTTTTTGCAAGTCCTCTTATGTTTCGCTCGGTATTGCAAAAAAATGGATACATTTTACTTAGGTATAACTTTTCCAGTACCTATTACAATTGGTGTTCACCAAGATTTTGGGTTCATTCTTGTTCATCGATTGTGCTCGACCTTGTTACGGCCGAATCGTCATAAATCAGTCTCGATGGCTTTTGATGTTCCTCCTTCCAAAGCGTATCTATCTCACATTCATATAAATGAAGAATATTATCTACTCGGTGAGTTTACAAATGTTCTCATATCTTACATCAGTTTTGATAAGTTAGAACTCAGAGGTTAGTATAAATATTTATATATTATTAAATACTAGCCTAGTAAAGTGTGTTGTAATACGGTTTTATCTTGCTATGGTCTTAAATAGGTCTCTTTTTGTTTAGTACACGAGTCAAAACAGGTATATTCACAAACAAATATATATTATATTATATATTTTTATATTTTCATATCTATGCAAATATTTGTGTTTTAAGAAAGAAAAACCCAGTGTCGGCCGGAGAATTGCGTGTCGTACACGCAAGGGATTCGTAACGTGTCAATTAGTATAAATTCTACGAAAGACAAAGGAAACAAACAATGTCAAGGAAAATAAGCACAAAATAAAACAAATTAGAAACAATGTAGGCTTACGATGAATTATAATGTCTGATTTAAAGTGATATTTCCCGAAAAAACATAGACAACAGGTAGGTTCACAGGTAGGTACAGGTAGGTTTTGGCAGAAACATGAAGGCTTGTTTTTTTTTTTTTTTTTTTTTTTTAAATCGAATATACCAACAAATTAATTTTTCACAAGTGTTTCTACGTTACACGATAAATGACTTGGGAAAAAACATGAGCAAAAGCAAATTATACATAGATGTCATTTTAAAATTACATAGCCATTTGCTCAGAAAAAAAATGAATAACCAGAGTTTTTGTTCCGTTCCGAAGCCAGAAAATAACGTGTTATGGGTTGAACAAGAAGTTCCAAACTCAAGCCGAAAAAAATAATTGCGCAAATAAGTATATAGTCAAGTAAAACGCTTAAGTATGAGTGTCCGTGGGTGAAAAACATATTGTAAATTGTCACATTCATATAACGGATATCCGAGCAGGTCGTGATAGATTCTACTACTGGGTAGACAGCCGGAGGTGTTTGTGAATAAGCGTGGAAGGGTCAGTGCGGCTCAAAGTGGCTTTGTTAAATTGATTTTACGTGTATAGCGGACTTTGTTGGTCCGCCCGCTCTTGTGCCGGCTCTCGACGACTGACGACTGCCCCGGGAACGTAACAACTACTTGGGATTTACTAAGCAATGTTTTGTTTTTCCTTTTTATTTACAGTTTGTTTTATCCGCTTACAGATAAATGGCACTCTGTTTTGTAGAAAAACACATCAATGTTTGCTCAGAGATGTTTGTTATGTTTCATAATGTTTGTGGACAACAATAACAGTACAAAATGCTGTTAGAACCCGGGGTAGCTCAAATAAGTTTACATTAAATGAAAAGGTTCAGTGACACGGTCTACATTTGATTTTCATTAAAAGTTTGTGTAACATAATCCTTTTACTTTGACCTTTAGCAAATACCTTTTAGTCTCGAACTGTTACTTTTATAAATAGGTATTTACTTATAAGGGGAACCAACATGTTGAAATGAGGAGTTCTATTAATAGCACTCTCAGGTTCGGCAACTTGTTTACTTAGACCACTCAGATATAAAATGGTAAATGATGTTAGCTTGGACATCTTTTGTTATGGTAGTAGGTTATTCTATTAGGTGCCTCTCGAATGTTGCCGGCACGTTCAGATTTTTATTAGATCTGATTTTATTTTTTTTGCTTTTATAAAAATAAACTTTATGTTGGTGTTTTATAATGCAATGTCTATCTATGATAGAGCAAGCATAGGTACACACATAGAAAATTCAATAACTTGTAGTATTGTTACCTTCATATTGTTAAGTGCACTTAGTAATATGAAGGTTCAGCTGACGAAAGTACAAAGCAACCTTTACGTAGTAGATACTTAAAGGTGTTCCGCATAAAATTAAGATCTTACTTTCCAATATCGTTATCTCAACTTGCACACGACTTTCCATTCTATTTTACGAGATATACTGTATAAAATAGTAATTCCGGCCATAGGGTCTATAAGATGAGGTCGCCTAGTTAATCTAGTTTGTGCGGTGAGGCGCGGCCGCGGCCGGAGGGTGCTCGACGCGAGAGCAGGCCTAGCACAAATAGCCTCGCATTTCTTCCCGCAAGCCACTTGAGCCGACAGCCGATATCGACCGAGCCACTCCACCTTTATGAGACAAGCATCGAAAACCTGTGTCATTATGTCCGTGTACTGAATGACTCAAATTAAGGACTTATGTCACGCGCGATATTGTTCCAATCCTTCAAAAGCAAAAATGCACGTGCTGCATTGAAGTGTCAATTTTAGTTAACAATTTTATTTGTTTGTAAATTAATGGGCCGTGGGCATGTGGGATGAGTTGATGAATTACTCATTTAGTCAAATTTAAAAAGGGCATAATTTAATGGATAAGTTTTTCTATCTGTACATGTCTATTCATACGGCAACAAGGATTACCGTGTACAATAGGAGCGGTGGCGGGCGTGCGGCGCGTAGCGGCCGGCGCGCCGCGGTTGGATAGAATTATGTAAACGGCCGTTGGTTTTGAGATTTGATTAATGGCACTTCATTTAGAACAGCCATTTCGCGGGATTCTAATGATATAGAAACTGGTAAGCGCAGAAATTTGAGAATAAATTGAATTAAATTAACTGTGGAGGCAGCTTAATACAATTTGTAGCCCAATTTTATATAACATTTAGTCTTACAACAGAGACTGCGTTTTGAAATTCTGTTATTCAAATATAACTTAAGTTAATTAGAAGCGTTCATAATTAAGCATGGCTTTAAATTTATGGTGACTGGGATGAGATGCCAAGTATAGTCCTTGATAATGGATTATATTGCACAATTCAAAGAGCCAATCAAATGTATGAAAAACTTATTTGGTAACAAATAATAAAAGTTGTGTCAAAGAAAAAAAGATTTATGAGCTCTCGATGACTGAACGTTTATTATTTCTTGAGAATTTCGCGAAACTTTCTTGTTTATGTGGAACATTTTGTAACCACTAACGTTAGAATTTTAAACGCAGCGACCGACTTTGTTGTTAAGAATTCTTGTAATATATTGATTAGTACGGCGAAGAATTTCTATCTAGGCTAAACTTAGCTAAGAAGTTAATTCTAAAGAGTAAAGATAGGAATTTCTTTGTTGAAGATAGTACAGCAAAGGTCATTTTGTGATGTGACCGTACTCTGTGACAGCTATGTCGAGGCGAAACAAAAGACAGTGCATCAAAACCAAGAAAACCGGCTAAGTGCAAGTCGGACTTGCGCTTGAAGGGTTCCGTACCATCGTAGTAGGGGAGCCCCCTTTAATTTTTAATTAATCTTTGTTTTTATTATTTGTTGTTATAGCGGCAACAGAAATACATCATCTGTGAAAATTTCAACTGTCTAGCTGTCACGGTTCATGAGATACAGCCTGGTGACAGACAGACGGACAGACGGACAGACGGACAGACAGCGAAGTCTTAGTAATAGGGTTCCGTTTTTACCCTTTGGGTACGGTACCCTAAAAAATCACGAGTCGACGTAAAGGGACTCGACGCAGGGGTCGTTCGTTATTGCGCCGGTTATAGGTAGGTATAGATAAGTCTCAACTACTTAATTATGTGCAATTGAAATTAAATACTTATATCATAAAACGTTAACATGAATGTTCTAGAATTGACCGATGGTATTCTCTTTTAAATGTCCATGCGGACATTATCATTATCTGCCTAGCCTTTTCCCAACTAAGTTGGGGTCAGCTTCCAGTCTAACTGGATACAGCTGAATACCAGTATTTTACATGGAGTGACTGCCTATCTGACCTCCACAACACAATTAGCACTGGATAATACGATACCCCATGGTAAGACTGGTTGTCAGACTTTTTGGGGCCACTGACTACCTGTAACGACTGTCAAAGATATACAAATGACAGCCGGAACCAGCAGCTTAACTTGCTTTCCGAGGCACGGAGGAAACTCGGTATCTAAGGGTGGTCACCCATCCACAGACCTACCTAAGCAAGCGCGGCTTAATCTAAAGATCGACCCGAGCGGCATGGGGAAATATCCAACATAATACTAATAGGTTCCTAGTCTTACCTACATAATAGACGAGGCCAGCTGTGGCCCGTTGTTTCACCCACCGCTTCGCTTTTTGCTTGGCTCCTAGGGGTCCTAGCGCGATGTTCAAACTTCCTAAAGGCTTGGGCAGTCAGAGTTGGGCTACCAAATGCATTTTTTTTCAAATCCGACTTGCAGTTCCAATGTTTAGCGCCTTCAAACCAAAAAATAAACAAAATCTTCTGCTTTATTATATTCTAATGGATTTCAAAAATTATTGTCAAGCCTGGTGATGCTCGTGTCACCAGCAGTCAATATTCAAGCAACGTGTTCCATGTAAGGCTCATCAACGAACCTTAAACATAACTGGACGGCCAAACGATGCCGCTGCGTTGTGTACGTACGCCTCTTTAAACATAATTACCCGTTCATGTATGGTTACGTCAAGCTGTAACCGATGTGGTTGTTGCGGAAACCTTAAAGCTGCCGAGGTTTAGCGCTTTGGCGTCCATTAAGATCCCGTCGACAGTTAAAGTTAAACTGGGAGACGCTTTGAATTTTCATGTAAATTTGCAATGCAAATGTGGGTAGAAATTGTCGTAGATTTTTGAAAATGTTATATTTATCGTCATAACTTTATGATGGTCTCAAAGGTATATAAAGATTTCACTGCTTTTTCAATTCGTATTCAGATTCGTGCGTTGAATAATGATAACATAGATTTGTAACTTTTTTGAATGCCTTGGCGTTTTATTTACTTTTAATTGGTGTCATGATTCCATCAGCGATGCCATGTTAACATTAAGGCCTGAATTCCTGTCACGCTGACTTTCGGCCGATCACGGTCGGTCGTATACGTCAGCGAGAAAAACAGTAGCAAATACGCGCCGACAGGAATTAAGGCCTTAATAAGATAGATTAAGTCAACCAACACGAAGCTAATCGCCAGTTGAGCTATCCATCTGCTGAATGTTATGACGTTACTCGGTAGTTAGTCCAAATGTTCATCTGCGGAAGTAATCGACGTGGAGTTGATCAGAGGAGCGTGTCGGGGGTGGAAGACGAGCGTGTGCCCATTAAAGCCCTGCGGCGGACGGCTGGCCGACGCTGGCCGTGATTGATGACGCCAATTCGCCACTTGTCCAGCCTCGGCCAGTGCACGCCACTCTCGCTTCAGCGTCGCCGTCGTTATGCGACTTGGCAAGCTCCATTCCATCTAATTGGACATTTTTTACTTGAAATTTGGTGAGGGAAATGTGATAGTGAATTTTCAGCGTTTTTGCGTAGCGAATTAGTTGTTTTTCTTACTTTAGTTATAATTGCACGAATGTTCTGATCCTGCAATATCTATTTATGCAGACTAAAAGCAATAGAGAATGCAATCAATAAATAGGTATCAAACATGTCATCGAATTTTTGGTTCTAGGATGTGCCGGTTTCCTCATGATGTTTTCATTCACCGTTTTGCAGACCAGTGGTGAAGAAATAAATTACACAAAGTAATGCGCCTGCATGGGTTCGAACCCACGACTTACTGCTCGTAAGTCAAGGCCGCCACCACTGGACCACCGCTGCTAGATTAATACCTGCTGATAATAGAAAATGAAACAACAACTCCTGTTACAAGCGCTCAAAGCAATCTAATTATTATAATTATAATAAAACATTTCATCAGGCATTCTTACGCCATCCGTTAATTTATTTAATTACAGAGTAACAATGAGTTTTACCCGTTTATTAATAAAGTGTGCTTTCAGTGTTTTATCAATGTTATAATGTAACACAAAACAAATACCTCCTGTATATAAATTAATTAACACTTTGTGAACACCTGTGCGACGAGTTAGATAATCCAACTTTGCGCATTGAAACTTTCGCAAATAAATTGGGACACCAATTACAAATGTGTGTTAAGAGATAGCACCACGTATTCTCGTTACTTTGAAGTACTTTGCTAATTTATTGCTACACAGAAATAACAAATGGTTTCAATAAACCAGAAACCAGATCCCTAAACTAATAACAAAAAGGTACTAGGTACTAGGTATCCACGTTTAAATAAAGATCGCGAACCAGAATATGAAATTACGTTATTTATTCACTATTCAAAGTAGATAAAACGAAAACCATTTTCTTCAATATCGCGAACCTATCCTACATAATTCCCTAAAGTAAGTGTAATATTTTTGATACCACTTATAACGTTTATGCATCGCTTGAGTAGGCAGGCGATCGATCACAAGTGATCCCGGGAGCGCGGGCTAGGTAATCGGCGTGTTATCTTGAGCGCAGCGTGACACCCAGGGCTCGATCACGCTTTAAAAGATTAACATATTACCCGCAGATTGATGCCGACACTTTCAAAAATAGAACGTTGAGATTTAAGAGCTCCACAATATGCAATTAATAACAGTATAGCAGCTTTCCAATAAGAGAGCTCGTTCAGTCTTTAAAATTGGCTATTACTGAAATGAAGTAAGCACGTCCTCCGGTCTAGATAGGTTGTAAAAAAACTTTAATAAGCTTTTATGAACTTATGAACGTTGAGCCTGTAATGATACCTGGAAAACAACTTTACTTTGTTCATTTCATATAAGTTTTTCTAGAATAATATATACCGTTCTTTGTCATACAGAATGACAACAGGTTTATTCGTGCTTATTTTGACTTAATGGCACGTTAAAAAAAAATAGAATGTAATAATGTACTGTTTTAATTGAACGTACTGTCACATCATTACCTGAACGTGAAGATTTAATCACTAAATTATATTAAAATTTTCATTACTTAACTTTTACCTTACTGCGATGGATGGATGGATGCATAGTTTGTGTCTTTCGCGCAAAAACTACAGAACAGATTTGGATGACACACAGATTCGTTTAAAATCTGGATTAAAATATAGGGATGACACACAGGTTCGTTTAAAATCTGGATTAAAACATAGGATACTTTTTTTACTAGTAGTACAATCACATGTGAAAATTACCGAACTCTACGCAGCCGAAGCCTCGGGCATAAGATTGTGACAAATAAATATGGAGTAATTAAAATTTTAGATTTCATAAGTCTCAAAAATATATAAAAAATGCAAATCTTTTGAGGCTGACTGTACGTCAGCTACCCTTTCATAGTAAAATGGAACATAAAAATCCGGTACATATTTAAATTAGCTTTTCTATAAAATAGCATGGAGTAGAATGAAACCTAATTAAAAATATTGTGTTTTTCATGGAGCAGTTTGGGAACTCTTTTTGGAGTACTTAGGGAATAACCCCGCGTAAGTAGCCCGCGAAATTCAAATTTTCTTACGTTTGTTAATGCTCCAGCAAAAACATTTTGTATTAATATGAAATCCAAATTTTGATTACAGCAGCGCGAGCGTCCTGATCCTACAATTATTTTTTTATAAAAGCCCATCGCATAACCTGTTATTCCCTGGGATAATAGGCATCATTTAAAAGATTTCATCGAGCCATTTTCACCATCTCTATAACAACGTATTGCGTTTGTTGATTAAAACATTCGCAATGGTTTTGTTAATGCTGGCGACTTCTGAAACATTCATAACGGGGCTGCTAATGTCCATGGTATAGCTGCCATGAATTTTAAATGCTCGTACCCATTACAGTGGATGACTTTTATTATGCAATTTTGGCTTTAATGGTGGTGACAAAACAGTGACATTTATTAAATTTGAAACATGAAAGGTCAGCGGTGACGTGATATCAATAGGCGTGCAACAAAATGCGGGGCGCTCACAAAGCTTCTGCATGTCACGCGCGTGATGGATGGCGTGTCCCCTCACTAGTCGCTCTTTGTGCCCCTTGCGCAACCAAATGCGCCCGTAAATACCACCGCAGTGTCACCAATAAACGTCTGCTTTTATATAATTGATGTCCGCCGTGTAGCCTTGCGAAATGATACTGAAGCGATGTACGATTGTAAGATTTGTTTCGGATTTATTGTTTTTACCTAAATGTGTTTCATATGGCTATTAAATTCCCATTCGGGATGTGATAGGCAACTGCTATCTACTACTTACATTAGAAATGTTTCTGCTATATGTTGTTATCATATTATAGTTGAAAGCTCTCTGAGAATCACACAGGAAATCTTATCTAATATAATATGTACATATCCAAAATAGAGGACAGATACAGGCACATATTTACCGAGTGCCTACGATGTTAAAACAAATAATGGGTAAATAGAACAGAGAAAATTCAATTACAGCTAACAATAAAAATTGCTACCTTGCAAACTAAACCACTAATGAATTGAACGATTCAACACAGTTTATTTATACGTACTGGAGCTTGTAAGATCCCATTGAATTGTGTTCACATTTAATTGCAATGAAAATCAGTCTTTGGTTACATAAATGAAGCGGAAGTGAACGTCTGCACGATCCCGCTGGCGGGCGGTGCGCTGTTAGCGCGCTCGCCTGAGCGGAGGAGCCGCCACGGAAACGGCAAATTTCGTTTAGCAATGCGACGATGTTGTCGTGTTTGTGTTACATTAAATTACAAACGTCGGGTTAGGTCTGTTAGGTAAACATTTTCCGTTACCGTCCGTCCGTTACTCCATTGTCCGCGGCTCGGCTTATTCCACTCATATTTGATTAAAAAGGAAATTTCATGAAAATTTTACTCCTGCTATATTATAGTCGCGTGCTAAGTACCTTTAAACAATTTATTTTATTTCACCGTTGTTTACTCACCGTTAACGAAGCGTTTTATTGTTTCAGGTTGAACAAATGGTTAATGTTTGCAAAAGTATTGGTTGCGCAACAAAACAATGATTCGGGTAAGTGTTTATAGAGTTTTAGTAGTGAAACAGTGGTCCATAAAGAGAGTGCGTAACACTATGTAATGTCAGTGTGTTCGGGCGTGTGAGAAGTGTGTGATGTGCTGGAGGCGCGCGAGGTGGTGCGCGCGCGCGTGATGCGCGGCGCGCGCGTCGCCGGCGGCGCGTGGCCCGCGCCCGCGCCCGCCGCGCCCGCGTGATGCGCGCGGACCGCGCCGCGCTGTTCGCGTGGCTCGTCTGCTGCGCGGCCGCGCTCTCGGCGCACAAGTACAGCACGCGCGTCGTCCGCACCAAGTACGGGCCTCTGCGCGGGATCGTCGTGCACTCACATCCACAGGTCGAGGCCTACCTCGGAGTGCCGTATGCTACACCGCCGTTAGGTAGCCTCAGGTAATTCATTTCGTCTATTTTTAATTCCGAAACAGAAACGTGAACGTTTAGTTGGTTGATGTAGGCGTCAAGTAGGTGAGAGCGTGATGAATGACATTAGGTGTAGTACACTTCCCACGATACAACAAATACAACATTTTTTTTTTTTTATGATAGACACCAGAAAACGTTTTCTATAGTTAGATGACTCACTTTGCTGAGACAATATTGTGATTCTATCATATTGCGCATAGAATATTCTGGAGTTATTATAAGAGAGGAGTTAGTGTGTGATTACGGATTTACTCAGAATAAATGGCAAGGTCGTGAGACTAACTTTGCCTGCTAACTACTCGAGACTTTGCTTCGTAATCAGCTGATGAATAGGAACTCAGTCCGAAACTATTTGAGCAGCTCTAGAAACATGCACATGAATAAAACTGTAACAAGTCATAAACATGTATATTTCACTGGCATTTTGTTATGCGTAAGCGTAAAGTCAGACAAGCAGAACCCAGTGTAGTTTGCGTCGCTTAAAATGATGGTGAAATTAATGACTTGAGTATGAGCTGACTAATTTTGCATCGAGGCTGGCGAGAACCGCAATATTGTGTGAACCCAATGCACGTAATTTTAGCTGACTCAATTTGAGAAGCTTTAATCATGGCTCAGTTATGTGAGTTTGCCCTCTCTAAATTCGAGCTTGAGTGCGTTAGAGAATGATCACGCCTACTGACGCAGAATTTGTTGAGTCGGTCCGAAAGAGCTTTATGCAAACTATTCACAGCTGCGAACTTTATACTGCGACACGAGGTGGATGATGTTTTATTTTGATGGACGTAACGATGTATGTAACAACTCAAATAGATTCCGCGTCAATAAGCCTGGTCATTTCCTTTTTTTGCTATCCTTGCGACATGGGCAATAACTTTTGTATGTGTAAATGAGTTTGTACGTAGTTTTTATTGTGTTTTTAATCAAGGAAACTCAACCGAGCCAAAAGATTGTTTTTATGTCAGCTACAACAACAGCAATTAATGGATATTCTATTATTTTCAACCGTTTCTAAAACACACAGATACATGCCGCCGGTGACGCCGTCGCAGTGGCGAACGACGCGTCTGGCAGACGCGTCGGGGCCGGCGTGTCCGCAGGTGCCGCCCGCCGCCGTGCCGCGCGACGACGCGTTGTTGCTGCACCCGCGCGCGCGCATCCGCCAACTGGAGCGACTACTGCCTGTGCTCGCCAATCAGAGCGAGGACTGCCTCTACGTAAACCTCTATGTGCCTGTTAATGGTTAGTTGGTTTATGACTATAGTATGGTCCTTTCAAAGTAATTTTACTTCTGATAGCTGCAAGCCAACAGCATCCTTATTGCAACGATAATAAAGATCACAGTCATCTTGAAGACTCTTGAAGACTTGTCAGTGGATGCAACCTAGAACCAACCTTAAAGTTACGACCGTAAAGGTCACTGTTATTTTGACAGTGATGTCAAGGCAGAGATAAAATAATTGTAGCAAATGGCTTTAGGAACCAATGCGTGTTCTTAAAAAGTGGTGTTGTTCCAAGATTTTAGTGA
This sequence comes from Xestia xanthographa, assembly GCA_905147715.2. Lineage (NCBI taxonomy): Eukaryota > Metazoa > Arthropoda > Insecta > Lepidoptera > Noctuidae > Xestia > Xestia xanthographa. The sequence goes on along the minus strand of LR990655.1, from coordinate 17,472,658 downwards.
TGTGCCTTTTATTATAAGTATTTTGATTTACTCGTACTAAGTTTAAATATTTACCGTCACTCAACTAAGTACCGTTACGGGGGGGCCATTGCTACATGCTGAATTGAGACTTTTGATTCGGAAATCTATGGTGAACGGATACGGCAATTAGAAGGATTTGTATTGTATTTATATTAATGCAACAAAAATAACACCACTTAAAAACTTTCACTGAATCTATTTATCAGGTTCAGTTTATTTTCGAATATTATAAACCGATTTACCACAATCATCATGATTTAAAAATTGTTCATGACACTGACCATCCTCCTGAAATATTCCAATTTGTAGCCGTGTACGATACCCACGACAAGAGACCGTGTGGTCTCTTAAAAAACTAGTGGATTAAGCCACGAGTTTGTGTATGAGAATTACAGTTAGGAGATCCTCAAATACAGCCTCGCGGTTGGCAACGTGCCCGGTAAATGACGATACCTTTGCCCTCATCGCATACACTCTCATATCGTAGTCGGCGAACTGTGAGTGTACTGAAATACCTCTGCCTAATCCCCCGGGATTACTGGCGCGACTGTTATATTTATGTGTATAATGTGTAGCACGCAGTCTTTGTTTCCTCTTTTTTCTTGCGTAGCACTAGTCTAATAGACCAGAACAATGGTATCAACATAATAGAGCGACCACGCGACGAGGGCTCGCGGCTCATTAATCCTTGCCAGCGGTTTATTCATACAATTTATTCACGTCATTTCCCAGTTAATTCACTGCCCGTTAAACATGTCGCTTTAAAAATGTATCAAGGTAGATATTTTGTATGATACATTTTCTGTACCCCGTCCGGAATTTTAATTTTAGCCTCAGAATTTGATTAGCTTGGTAATTTAATTGTGCTTCGTTGTAATTTACTCAAAATGATGTATGCTTAACTGATGAACAATAAGATCTATTGCAATTTATCATTCATTTATTGAGATTATTCCTCATAGAATCGTAGGTCTGCGGGTACGGGAGTGCTACGACCGCTACGACAGCGTAGACCCACTACGCTGTCGTAGCGGTCGTAGCACCGTAGCAGTTTCGTAGCACTCCCGTAGCCCGGGATGTGTTAAAGATTATAATACTTTTAAAACCTATTTTATAGTTGCTGGGACATTATAAAGCAGTATATATATATATGGTATACACAATATAAGAATAAAAAGTATCGTACAAAGGTAATAATCGTGAAACAAATTTGAGCAGATGCGCTTAGCAGTCTTATGTAGCTGTCTGCTATATAATAGTAATTACAGTACAAGTTGCGCCATCTAACTAGTGTTTGCAACACATGTACGTACGAGTAATGTACTAACCTAAGCTATTAGCTAAATAAAGCTTACGTTGTCTGTACTTTAGGTTGAATATACTTTGTAAGTTGCGTGGGTAGATATATTTTATGAATGGCGTAGGTAAGCGACAAAAATAGAATTTTTACTTCCAAACTTAGATTTATATTAAGAAACTTTTTCGTGTAATTTTGTAAAATTTTACCTTAGAACGGGTAGGTTTTTCTGAAACACTCTATTTTCTTTGCTTTTCGGACTGGCGTATAGAGTTTTATTTAAAAATCCATACAGCGAAAGGTATTTCGTAGGGAAGTATATTCCAATATGACAGTACTTTTTTCCACGCTTTCGTACGCTAGGAATTTCTCCTGTATCGTGGATGCGTTTGTAAATATTTAAGCTCACGAACACAAATCCGAAATAACTATCTGTAGGCCATACAAACGAACCCGCGACACACAGCGCAGCAGTCAATCGGTCAGCCACTGCACCAACCGCACCATGACACGTGTCCTTATTAATTGTATAAATTGTATTTGTGCTGTTATTATAATAATTATGCTACCATTTGCGCACATCCTCATATTTAAGTTCATATTTACTTAAAAGGTCACTTTAAGCCTTATCTATCCCAAAATCACTAGTTATACGTTTCCTAATGGCAAGAACACTAAAATATTGATGTTCTAACCAAAATTTATACCGAGAGCCCATTTTAAGGGGTTACTTTGAATAGTTACCTCCGTCTAAACTTGACACGGCTATAATTTATGCACGGCCGGTTCAGCTGCGGAGCACTTAACGCTTCAGGAGTTATAAGCAAATACGTACGTCAGCACTCACTTCACTTGTGCGAGAAATGAAAGCAAGCACTTACGGCATGCATAAGATGACACAGAAGAAGCATCGGGGAGAGGAAGTGGGGGCTACTAGCGGCGGAGGGTGTCGAGGCCTCAATTCCGTAGTGCATTGCAGTGCATCCTGCCCCCTGCAAGCAGTGCGGAAGTGAGGCTGAGGCACCCCAGATCTACGCTTCTCGCCGTTGTTTTGACGTCAATAATGTGAGTATAATACGTGTGCGGAAACCGGTATTGTTATTGTGACGCATTGTTATTGCGTGCTCTCAAATGTTTGTTTAATGTTTACTGTGGTTAAATGATTATTATTAGAGCACATAGTACCATGTACGGACAGTTTGCGTACCGACTCTTGGACACTGAATAATAATATAATTCCGGAGCAGCATTTGCAGTTTTTCTGTTTTAGTTGTTTGTAATTAGTAAAAACTTGATTTATGAATAATTGTGTATTTTATATTTCAAGTTTTAGAGATTTTGAATTAAAAAATTTACGTTGATAAACTTTGGTAACTTTGGTAACCGGTTCTATTAAGTACCTACTATTGAACCGTATTTGGTAACATAATTTATTAGACTACTTGGGAATGGGAAGCACTCCCCGATAATCGTTAATTAACAGTGGGTATCAGATACCATTTCGTAATTTATAACCTGCCAGAAGAAGCCTCCACTCTGATTTTAATCTACAGTATTTTTATTAAGTATTTAATATGTTCATAATTATGGCTGATTCGAATGTTATGTAACCTGATTGTACTAAAGTTGGATTGTGGTAAATAATGTGTGTTCTTTTAGGCCTGACTTGAAATCCATGTCTACAAGAAATAATTATGACGAATATTATATTAAGGCTTAACCGCTGACGTTAGCGTCGTATGGTGCCATATATTATAGAACACAATGTATACTCATACGTGCAACCGACCGACGTACGAGACCGATGTCAGTGCCGGAGGAATTTAAGCCTTAATATAATATTCGTCATATTTCTTGTAGACATGGATTTCAACTGATTTAGGTACTCTGATTCGAAAGGAGACAATTTTTTTGTTTGGAGAACAGGCCCCCACATAAATTGTAGCAGATATTAATGAAACGTAAATAGATTTCTCCCTTATAATCTCTAGATTACAGTGGTAATATTAGCTAAGCCATGTCTAACCGGAATGATGAGAAATTCGAAAATGAAAACGTAAATCAAAACATAGAGCGGACATTGGGACTAATGTCATACAATAATTTTGATGTCGTACGTCAGTAGCGTTATCTAGCTATGAAAAAAAACACAAATATATATATATTTTTATATAATTCAGCTATTACACGGTAGATCCCACTAGTAACCACCTATGATAGGGGTGCTACAGTTTAGGATGGCGTCAATTATCGATAAATCTTATCGATAACGCTTGGTAAGGTTAATTAAATATTTGTATTATATTGAGACTGCCTCGTTGGTCCAGTGGCCGCAAACGCGACTGTTGAGCATGATGGGTTCGATTACCAGGTCGGGTAAAGTGTTATTGGGTTTTTCGATCAAGAATATCTCAATATCAGCCGCGGAGTCTGGATTTGTACCCGGTTGATGGCAATAGGCTCGTCCATTGTTACATGTGACATTAGGCGGATGTCCTACCGCAAACGATGAGCAAGAAGCGAGTAGAGCTGGAAACTAGAAATGCGTTGGCGAGCAGCGAGAAGCGAGTATGTAGTTCCGATAGTTTTGTAGTTGGGCTATAAACGAGTGTGCGAGTGCGACGGGCGATTAATCGCACCACTCACTCAGAGCGGCTTGTCCTGCGCAACACTGCACGTGCTACGCACTTGTTTCCTTCCCGACAACAATGATACCGGTGAGCATGTATCGCGGCGCGAGTATATCTTTGATAGCTTGTTTAAGTCATTTTAAAAAAATATACGCGAACCACTAACATTTATTCCCATATTGACACTTGAACGACATAACATGATTACCAGAACAGTAATATTACGTTTTTGATACTTATTATTTACGACTTAACGTGAAAAAATATCTATAGCAAATATCGATAAACAAACAACTCTCAGTAGAGAAGTAGTGGTACAGCTACTGAGCAACAGAGGACGCTTATTGCAATTTATGTAATTGTATTCCCACATTGCCTTGAAATCTTACTACACAATTGACACAACGACCAGCAGATACCATTTTCATAAAGAAGTTTTTATTAAATGCGAAAAAATCGCAGAAACACTTCCACAAAAATCGAAAGAAACGGAAAGAGTAAATGTCAAATGAAGTTGTCTGTCAACCACCAAAAAGACGGATTTACAACGTTCTGTGCCATGATGATTTTCTATACCATCTAAAAGATTTTAGCGGAAACCTTAAAAAATTGCATTAAAAAGCTCACAGTTTAATATTATTTCTTTTTACATTATATTCTATTTATATTAAGTATAATTAAAGCAGATATTATTACCAATGGATACCGTACTTTTTTTTGTAAACGGAAAAAAACGCCCCTATTTCCGTAAGTATTTTCTGTCAAATGACATTGACCACAACAGCAATGATTTGACTCGCAAAAAAATGTCATAATATAACTTATTTATTATGATTTTAAGATTCCGGTTTCGTTTCTATGTCATCATCATCATCATCAGCCTATTAACGTTCCCACTGCTGGGACACAGGCCTCCTCTCTATGAGAGGGAATGGGCTATATAAGCCACCACGCGGGCCCAGTGCGGATTGGTAGATGTCACATGTCTTCGACTTTTTTGGTTCTAGGACATGCCGGTTTCCTCACGATGTTTACCTTCACCGTTTCTATGTAATCTTTCGTATTAGACTATAATAAAATGGTTACTTTTTTGGTGTAATATGAATAATATTTATGCACATCGAAGAGGGCCTAAAAAACTGTCTCCTTTCTGTTTTTTTTTTGTTGACATTGTTTAGATTTTATTTAATTTTATTAATTTATGTAATAATTTGCATGCCGTAAGGTAGACTGTAGCCGATCTCATTAATTTATGTACAACATCCTATACCTGTACCTACATTCTAAGCAAAAAAAGATCTGATTCTGATTCTGATTCTGTAGCAGTCTCTGAAAGTAATTGTATTCACACATTGCGTTGCAATCTTACTGCACAATTGATACAACGACCAGCAGGTGCCATTTTCATAAAATAGTTTTTATTATATGTGAAAAAAACGCAGAAACATTTTCACGAAAATCTAAATAAACGGAAAGAGCAAATGTCAAATGAAGCTGTCTGTCAACCACCAAAAACACGAATTTACAAAGTTCCGTGCCATGATGATTTTTTTATACCATCTAAAAGATTTTAGCGAAAACCTTTAAAAATAGCATTAAAAAAAAAATAAAAAAAAAACCCGACTGCGTAATAATTACTAATAACTTTAAATAAAAAAACTGAAAATAATAAAACAAGTTCCGGAGACAGGACATATTGACTGCAACAGTCGGGACCCATATTGGATGTAATGTCTAGATTGGGTCCATATTGGCTCACCTAAAGTTGTTTACCCGAAATTGTTCTTCCTAACGATTTGTAATCCGAATGATCACTCTTCCTAAAATTTTTCATCCTAAAGTTCTCATTCATACTATTTGTAGTGCTACCGGCGATGTTCATAACACTCATGTTTCCGAAAATTTTAATTAATAATGTCATTAACGTGAATATATTCAAACTCCTACTGTTTTTTATCATAACGCTTTTAGCCCTAAACATAATTACCATAATATTTTCACTCATACTCAGAAAGAAACATTTACTAAGTGTATTAAAAAATATATGTGGGTAGAAGATGATATTTATAGTTTTAATTTGAGGGTATGATTATTATTTGGGGGGTATGCTTTACATAACGGACTTATTACTATAACTATACCTGAGATAATTATGTCTAAAAACCAACTGTTTAGAATGATTAAAGGTCGTTTCACTGATTCTTGTCTTTAATGAATGAAATTCAGGTTAGAGTGTCGTCTTGGGGGCACTATGATAAAAATACTTAGAAAAATTTCGCGACCAATTTCGAGGTAGTAGTTCGTAGTTGGTCACAGTTCTAACCTAACCTATGGATATCTTTGCAGATACACACCGCTATAAATATATATGAAAACATGTATTTAAGTACTTGTACCGTACTATTATTTTGCATACAATTAACGAACCAACAGATTTAGCAAAATGTAACGGCAAAAAAATCACTTTTGGTTGCCAAAATTAGTAAATGATCATCAAAATTAATCCCCATTTTATCGTGAAATTATACTCAAAAATTATTTTTGACCACTAGAAATTGAACTGTTATGCTCTTGTATCCGAGTCGAAGGAGACCTGGTCGACGGAGCCCCGCTCCGCGGGGCTCCTACTTCTGGATTGTTTATAAAAAAATAACCACGAAGGGTATGGCGGGGTCTATTCGCTCGCTTCGCTCGCTCATTCGACCCCGCCATACCCTTCTAACCTAATCTATCCGTGTCGGGGTGCCCCAAGTCGGCCTAGGCAAAACTAGTTTGTCATCAACCACCTCATTAAAATGATGATGCTCAATTTACTAAATTTGGTGATCAATTGATATTTTAGGTGACAGATGTTAGTGGTCACAAAGTTAATTTTGGTGGTCATTATATTTCCCCCCTATTATTTTGTATGGTACTATTATTCTTATATGTGATCATGTTATGTGAAAATAAAGTTACGCAAAATTAATTTATATGATACTGATTATTATGAATAAAAAGAAATCTAAACAAAAAAGACATGTCTTTGAATAATAGTGTAAAAGATGGTTATGTTGAGAAAATATAGGAAAACAAATAAAAGTATAATAGATGTTTATTGCTACTGACATTATGAAGTTGAATGCTTCGGAATTATGAACATTAGAGACAGAGTAGTTAGGAATTGTGATTGTTAGGACGAAAAATGTTAGGAAGAACATTTTCGGATTTCCAATTATCGGAGTTGAAAATTTAGGTGAACTTTGGCGCACCCGTCTAGATTATTTAATGGGTCCCGACTGTTGCAGTCAATATGTCCTGTCTCCGGAACTTGTTTTATTATTTTCAGTTTTTTTATTTAAAGTTATTAGTAATTTTTACGCAGTCGGGTTTTTTAATTTTTTTTATTTTACACTTTTTAGTTACTTAGATAATATCATACCATTTTAAAATCCTCGTGATGAGCCCTTTATCGAGCCGTCCAGGCTGCAGAGCGTGCCAAACATTTGAATTTGGCCCTAAAAATCCGCCATTTTGTTTCTTTATTATTATGATATACCCAGTGTCACTTTCACAGTAAATACGAATCTAACGACACCTCTCAAGCTAAAATCCATCTAGTCGTACAGGCTGCAGAGCGTGCCAAATATTTGAATTTTATTTACTTTTATCATACTACTTGCTGTTGCCCGTGGCTTCGCCCGCGTGACGTTCGGTAACTGGGTTGAATTCTAAAGAAAACCTGAAACCCGTTTCTACTCATTTATAAATAGGAGCACTCCTGTGAAGTTTCTAATAAAATAGTCTAACTAATCTTGTTTCCTCATACAAACTTTAAAGCCCCGTTTAACCCCCTTAAGGGGTGAATTTTGTAAAATCCTTTCTTAGTGCACCCCTAGACCACATAAGGAACCTACTAATCAGTAGACCCAGTGGTTTGGGCTGTGCATTGATATATCAGCCAGTCAATCGGTCAGTTTACCATTTTATAATTATGTATATAGATTTGTCATTTCGAATTACATTCAAACATATAAGTTGTATATATTTTTGTAATCAACTTTTAAAACCCTTCATTTTGATACCCCACTCGATGGTATTAGAAGGAAAAAAAAAATCGAACTCCACAATATGGCACCACAAATCCACGATTTTTAATTGTTTTTTGATTATAATGTAGCCAGTGACACTCGCGCCATCAAGACGAATTTAACGACATTTATTCTATCCAAATCCCTCGATCCGTTGAGGAGATACGAGTGAACAAAGAAACGGACATACATACAAACATACATTCAAGGCAAAAACATAACCCTCCTTTTGGGCTTCGCCGCAGTCGGGTAAAAAGCTATCAGTTTAATATTGTTTGAAAAAAAAAACACCCCTAATTTTGTAAGTATTTTTTGTCAAATGACATTGACCACAACAGGAATGATTTGACTCGCAAAAAAATATCATAATATAACTTATTTATTATAATTTTAAGATTGCGGTTTCGATAAGTAATCTTTCGTTTATCACTATAATAAAATGGTTAATTTTTTGTGTAATATGAATAATATTTATGCAACATCGAAGAGGGCCTCTAAAAAAAACGTCTCCTTTGTTGTTTCCAAATTTTGACATCTATTCCACAAAATAATAAATATACTCATCTTATCACATCACAACCACACAGTAATTTAAATTAAAATAACAAACTATCTTAACTTTGTAATTAATAAGCCAACAGCCTCCATTGCGATATGATCTAGAGTTTTCAGGGTGTTTACAAAATGTTTTGCGTGCGCAGGGGGTGAGGAGGGCGAAGGAGGAGGGGGCCTGCCGTGCCTGGTGTTCGTGCACGGCGAGTCTTATGAATGGAGCTCGGGCAACGCGTACGACGGCACCACGCTGGCGGCAAACGGCAACATTGTTGTCGTGACCATCAATTTTAGGTTAGGAGTATTGGGTAAGTTATTGATACTGACACTTATCATCCTTAATATTATTTGTTAGTGTGATTATTGGTAATAGATGAAGTACTGAGTACAGTCTTATAAAATATAGCCTCAGCCAAGCTGTTTTCTACTTACGTTGGCATTAGGTCAGGCTATTTATGCTGCTGACAAGGGGTAGCTAGTAACACATTTGCCACCTACGTATCGCATACCTACCTATTACAAGAGAGATGGTGCTTTGTGAGACAAAATGGTGTCAGATTTGTAAAAGGAGTGTATTGTTTTGGTCTAATAAAAACTAGATGCTATTACAATTAATACTCAGACAAATACTTCGTACGTACACACAGCAAATTAGTTAGGTTTGCAGAGTACACCAATATAATGCTGGTGTGCGTAAAGTCAACTGGTGTATTACTTCGCCTCACGTCTCACAATAAGTCAGCAAACACGCGTGTGTGTAGCTAATCTTCGCTAAGATTGGCCGCCGTGATTGAAAACGGTTAGGACTATTTTGTAGGCAAAGAATATTAAGCATAAATTTCACGTTGTTGCTAACTGGTCTTGTGGCATAGGTGTATAAGCAATAGGCTGGTAAAACAAATGTCGTAGGATCGAATCCCGCCACCGTCATTGACTTTTTGCATTTTTAAAAACTTTTGTTGTCATTTTGTTGAATTTTTATTTTTATATTTTAACTGATAATAAGAAAAAAATATGGAAGTGAAAATTAAACCATTTGTAATAAGAAATCAACAATATTTATTGCCTAGGTTTTTATAATAATTATAATTACAAATTATAAAGATTTGTGCATGACAAATATTCTAAGTCGGACAGGAAATAACGTTATTTTTCATATTCAAGAGAGTAATTTAATTATAGTGATATTAATAAACATGTTAGTAAGAAAGATATTAAGATACAGGTATCCTAAATTGTTATCTCACTAACAATAACATCACTCACATAAAACAAATTACCCCTTGATATTTTTATTAATAGCCGATTGGTGCGCCTTTACTATCGGTATGCAACGCGCACACTTGGTAGCATCAGGTTATGTAAAACGTTCAAGTAACCTTCACTGGTATTGCGACCCCCTACCTGCACTAATTCACCAGGACCCATTGATGACATTCATCCCCAAAATCCCAAAGTAAAGCAGCCACTAGACCTGCATGGAAGAATATTTTTTTTATTATAGCGTTCACCATCTTTTCGCCACAATATTTTGCGACCGTCTCTGTCCGACTTAAAACATTTTTCATCGCTAAATATAACAACATTATTGCACCAATCGAAATCCAAATATTCTCTTGCGAAGCGTACCCGGTTTTGTCTGTGAATATCTGACAGTAATATTTTCTTGGCTGGCCTACGACATTTCACACCAGCTGCACGCAAGTGGTTCCGTACAGTTTGTAATTTCACGTCATGTTTAGTCGCCGTTAAACGAGTAGTGAAGAAGGGCTCAGCGATATGTGCTGCAACTATATCACGGTGCCGCGCATTGCCATCTGTGTATGCTATGGATTAGCCTTCGGTCCCGGTCGGCAAGGATCAATGCTTCCCGAATCTGCATATCGATGGACCCACAATTGCACAGTCCTTCTTTGTGAACAATAATAAAATATTGTTACAAAAAACAACAATCCATAACATGTGGATTATATAAACATTATTATTAATCTTCTAAACATATTAATAACATTTTGTTACTTACCGATATCTTTAAACGCCTCGCAATTTCACTAATTGAAACGTTTTGCTCACGCAAAATAATAATCTCAGCTCTTAAAAGTGTAGTTAAGTGATTCATAATGATTAACAAATAAAAGCACTGCTCAAAACACGCAGGGTATAATGTGTAAAAACGTAACGTAAGCCCGATAGTCAATAACTTATGACGATGAACTTAAACTACTAACGTACACATGATTTGTAATTTTTAGAGGGTAGACCTCAAATAAATTCTAACTCAAATGTAAAGAAGACTTGCCAATATTTAAGCAATGAATTGAACAAACAAATGTAAAACGTTTCATTAAAACATACAAAAACACCGATGCAGTCGGATTTGAACTTACGGCGCTAGGCGCTGGCGGCGTAAGATACTGTTTACCGCACGCTCGACCATTGCGCCACGGAGAAGATAGTTAAGTTGGCTAAATTTATGCTTCATATTCCATGCAACATCAAGTGACAAGAAATTGCAAGTGTGTGGGTGGACAACGGGTTATTGTAAAGCGCAAACACTAATAAATAGGCGAAGCCAGACAGCCGTTGACTTTACGCACACCAATAACTTTGTTAGTGTGCCCTGCAAACCGAACTAGTTTGCAGTGTGTACATTATCTACGACATACGCGTACGTGATTGTTACGTGTATAGTTTAATAAGGTTTTGAACATTAATCAATTTATTATTGATTAATGATTCATCATCTGTCTAGCCTTTTCCCAACTATGTTGGGGTCAGCTTCCAGTCTAACCGGGTGCAACTGAGTATCAGTATTTTTACCCACGACGGAACGGAGACGGTGTATGCGTTTGGGGTGAGAGGATGTTTGTGTGTTTGTTTGTGCAAAAACATGTTGCCATTTTTCTCCAAAACTACTAGTCCGATTTTGATGCAGTTTTCAGTTATGAGTTCAAGTTTAATTGGTGCATGTTCTTAGATAAGTGTTACAGTGACAACTCACCAGGGGGCGCTGCAGCAAACATTTTTTGTGCAAATATAAGTTGCCATTTCTCTCCAAAACTACTGGTCTGATTTTGATGCAGTTTTCAGTTATAGGTTCAGGTTTCATTGGTGCATGTTCTTAGATAGGTGTTACGGTGACAACTCGCCAGTTGTCTTCTCACGAAGGAACTCCTTAACGATAAATAGCACGGATACGAAAATTTGTAGACGCGTTCATATTTGATAGATAAACATGATTTTTATCATGACCTGATTCTACAGCCAGGATTGTCTTCTCGCGAGGGAACTCCTTAACGGTAAATAGCAGAGATATGAAAATTTGACGACGCGTTCATATTTGATAGATAAGACATGATTTCTATCATGACCTGATCTTACAGCCAGGATTGTCTTCTCACGAGGGAACTCCTTAACAGTAAATAGCATGGATACGAAAATGTGTACACGCGTTCATATTATTTTATAGATAAACATGATTTCTATCATGACCTGATCCTACAGCTAGGATTGTCTTTCCTCGAGGGAGCTCCTAAACGGGAAATAGCACGAATTCAATGATTACGATAAAACTAAACATTTATAAAATTATTAATTAAACAATCTTTTTAAAAATAAGCTTTTATAAAAATTTACTGAAAAGAAGATAATAAACCTTTTAGTAAATGAAAACGAAAGCTTTCATACAAGCTTGTCCCAACTGGGGTCGACTTCCAGTCTAATCGGATGCAGCTGAATACCAAGTTATTTTTACCCACGACGGAACGGAGACGGTAGGTATATGCGTTTGGGGTGAGAGGAAATTTGTTTGTGCAAATCCATGTTTTTCCATTTTTCCCCAAAACTACTAGTCCGATTTTGATGCTCTCTAAAAAGTTTAAAATAAAAAGCAAAATTAAAAATTTTGAAAAAACCCACGACAGTTAAAAAGTAATGAGGGATTTTCTTTTTAGCTCTTCCCTTGTCGCTGGATAGATGGCGCTAGGAGTAAGTATGATAATGCAAGGAACGGAACCTAAAAAAACTGATTTTAACAAAGCGCGAGAAATGTTGGTTATATTCGGAGGGTTAAGCAAATGAAAGTGTCAGTCAACGGAGTATGTGACGGGACACAATGTTTTTTTTCAAGCGTTTTGGCTTTGGCATAGTAAGTTCAACGCCATCTATAGAGTTCTTGGAAACTAAGTTTTTTTTTAAAACCTCAAAACGAAAACCTCTCATTGAAAAAGGTTTTTTTTTTCCCCTCCCTCCACTCTTTCCACTTCTCGCGAACCCGCACGTCCTCCTTCCAGTTCGGACGGAACCTGTCTAGTTCATACCGCCATCTCTTTCGTGGCCTGCCGCGAACCGTCTCACTGTGTCAGGGCACCAGTTTCCTGCAATTTTGGCCCACAGTTTGTCCGGCATGCGGCAGACATGTCCTGCCCAGTCCCATTTGAATTGGGCAGCCTTTTGAGCCACGTCAGCTATATTTGTTTTGGAGCGCAGTATTGTGTTACGAACACGATTCGTTAATTTAACACCTAGTATACTACGCTCCATTGCTCGTTGGCAAACCTTGAGTTTGGACTTCTGCATGTTAGTCAAAGACCAAGTCTGTGCACCATAGGTTAAGACGGGGAGAATACACATGTCCATAAGTTTCCGTTTCAGTGCCATAGGCAACTCACCTTTAAAAAGTTCCTTCATGGACCAGTAGCTCTTCCAGGCGTTTTCTGTTTGTCTTGCGACTTATTTGTCTTGCCTCGCCTGGAAAGAGACTACTTGGCCCAAGTGCAGGTATTCCTGGACATGTTGTATTGTCTCCCCGTCTACTTTTATTAGTTATTAGACCAAATTTGTGTGCAATGAAAGACCTAAGTCTTTCATTGCACACAAATTTGGTCTTCGACATATTTATCTTCAGTCCAACCTCAAGGCTTGCATCGCTTAGATGTTGAAGCATAAGCTGAAATTCAGTGGCTGAGGATGCAAAGAGAATAATGTCGTCGGTGAAACGTAGATTTGACAGTCTCCTATCGCCGAGAACAATGCCTCTTTCCCTCCAATCGGCTGCCAACTTCCTGAAGATTTCTTCGAGGGTACTGGTAAAAAGTTTAGGAGATAGCAGGTCGCCCTGCCCGCTTAGCATGACCACCGAAAAAACGAAAGAGAATCGACAAATCTTTTGCTTTTCTGTCATTTTGCTGTCATTGAATCGACAAAATGACAGATGAAAAAAGATTTGTCGATTCTCTTTCTTTTCTTCGTTGGTCATGCTAAGCGGGCAGGTTGACTCCTTTCTCTATTTTGAATTTTGGACCTGTGGTTTGTAATTTTATTGCAGCTGTACTATTTCTGTGTATATTGCGTAGTAGATATACGAGTATGTATGTAAAAACAAAAAAAAAAAACAACTTAATAAAAAACCCACGAATATTCGTCGGGGGCTGCCACTGATCACCATTTTTAATTTCATAGTAAATAAAAATAAGTATCATCATCAACTTGTAAAGGTGGGCTGTAGGGACACGGCCTACCCATTAAGGGTGTAAGTATAGCGCTAAAAATCTCCAATTATTCAAGTTATTATAAAACTGCAAAACTAGTTTATTTCATGGCAGCCCCCCACGAATATTCGTGGGTTTTTTATTAAGTTGCTTTTTTTAATTATTTAATACTTTTTCAATTACTTTATAACTGTCTTGGGTTTTTTACTTATTTTTTAATTTTTACATGGAGCGACTAATTATCTGACCTCCACAACCCAGTTCACACTGTGTAAGATACCACTTTGGTAAGACTAGTTGTCAGTTTTTTTTTTGATTAATGATTATTTTGTGTATTTTATCTATGGGCCTCAGTTGCCTGATAATAAAAATGATAGATTGATTAGCTGCGAGTATCAGAGTGTGGGGTGTGAAGGAGTTGTCTGAAGCTGCCATTTTCCCTATTGGTTTAACTGAACCCTAAAGGCGATCAAGAACAGTAAACGGTGTTCTGAAAGTAATTACAGAGGAAAACGCTTTGATTATAAGACAGTTCTTTAAACAGGCGTTAATAGAATAATGTCTATTCCAGCGTTTCAATAACAGGCTTGTTGTAAAACATCTTAAATCCCTGTCGTTGTCTGTGATCGGACGCAACAGCTGTAATTATTATCAGTTTATTTCAAGATTAACTACATATTTTTGCCGGGTAGTCAAACTCAAACTCAACACTTTTGAATGTCAAAAATACAAAAAAGAAAATCAAAGCTACAGTCCCAGTCACAAGGCATAATAACTTGAGAAAGTGCTGTAGTGGCTTTCTTAATGATAATCTTATCTCGATAATAATTGATTTAATTAGTTTGAGCTTAGTATTCGATATTGGCTTACCAAAACGGTAAATGAAAACATCGTGAGGATACCGGATGTATTAGAACCAAATATTCCCAGAATCATGACTTCTTTCAACACGCATTTATTTCAAGTAGGCTAGTAACAGGCAGAGGAAGTCTGTTACCCATGAAATGTAAACTTATAGGCTTACTATGATTGTTTACAAATATATCATCGTTAGTTTCTCACTGAAACGACGTAGGTTGTTAGTTCTTTGAAAATACTTTGTGATCGTACTGAGAAGAATGACACTCATGTTTTTAGTGCTGCGTGAACTTACAATTGAGTCCTATACAATCAAAGCGTATAATTTAGTTTCATTCTGTACTCAAATATAGGGAGTTTTATTATTTTATAATTTCAGATTATTTTTAATATTCTCATTCTGTATAAATCTTGTATTACGATGCTTTTATTTGAAAATTCAAATTATTATTTTTTAACCGCAAAATAACTACGTAGAACATTCGATATCTTATACATTATATAACAACTGGTACCTGGAAGGAAAATAACCCAAAAAATCTTATGAACGTATTTTAATAGGGGTGCCTATTCTCGTATTTTTATACTTCACAGTTGCGAGCGACATTTGATGCAGCTGTAAAAAGAAGATTTCCAAAATAATAAAACGAAATTTATTCTGCGTTTAACAGTAACGAGTGTCATTTACCTCGACTACATTTTATTTTTTGAGCCGTAAACTGATATTGATTTTTTTCTGTAAAAGAAGTCGAATTTTGAAAGTTACTTCTCTTAGATTATTTCATGTTAGGTACATTTTTGTGTAAGTTATTTAATTTGATGAAGAGAGAGAAATGTTTACGGCACAGCGTAAAGATTCAGAAAATTCTATTTTTTTTTTCAAATCAAGAAGGAGAACAACTTTAATAGCATCTTGAAAAGCTGAAATTCTCATTAATAATATCAAAAGAAGAAAATACATACATTAAAAACTTATTTTCGATATGTTCCCAACATACTTTGTATATTTGTACATACTTTGTACATACTTTGTACATACTTTGTATATACCTTCGCTTGCGCACAAGTGACTGCTATTGTTTCTATAAATAAAGTCGTTTGTCAGCAAAATTGTGCTCGTTTTTACTTATTTCTGTTTGTTGTTGTAATGTAATCAGTAAGTATTCGAGAATGCTTTTAACGTTTCGACAACTTAAATACGCTGTAGGACGAATTATTTGACTTAGTTACCGACCTTCATAAGCTAAAAAATAGTAAAAAAGCGGCGTAGTGGATATTTTTATCAAACATTTCTACAGCTGTCACATATTTTAAGTTAAACATTAAAGTTAGTAAAATGTCGCAATGTGCTTCCAAATTGAGAATATTATTTTACTTTTATAAAATGCTGCGCTGGGGCGGCTGCTGCAGGTGCTGAAAACCTCAAACGGCGCAAATACAATAATTTAATTGGTATTGTAATTATGTATTTGAGCCGTTTGGGGTTGAAACACTAGGGCCATGGGGCCCGAGTGCCCACCTAGTATTTCAGGAAAACGCCAAACGATTGGTCGACTTTTCATGTGACCAGAGGGCGGGCCTATTTTTTGGCCAAAGAATCAGCATTGACATCCAACGTGGAAATGCTGCCAGCCTTCTGGGCACTTTTCTGTTGACAGCGATGTGGACGAATATTTGACGCCCTGTTACCCTTTTTGATACTTGTAAATATTTTTATTTCTGTTATAGAGTTAGTGTGTAAATTCTGTAAATATTATTAGTTTTTGTTTAATAAATAACTATTAATTTCTTTTATAAAATATAAAAATGATACAAACCCCTACACTCAATTCCAATATTTGTTTACGAAGTCACTACTCGAAATTGATATGATAGAAAATATTGATTCACTTGTGAACAATTTTCGTGAAAGGAAACTTTGAATAACGATGACACATGTGTCCCCCATGTATGAAATGTGTAAGTTTTCGTATTTACATAAGTGTCTCTATCCACTGTAGTGTATCTTAGAAAGACGTGGTCATGCGGTGCGCAAAAAATACATTATTTCACAATTTATTGAAGACGCTCCGTGCTGTTTCCGGCTCTTGTTCCGCAGACGACAGTGAAATATTTTACATTATGAGCCACTATTTCTCAGCTGCAAGGCATAGTCGTAGTCGTAATGTGTATTTAATTTATGTGTACATTTTATACTTTGAAATGGTTTATATTCGTGGGAGATTAATGTTTGTTATAAGTCAGTTTATGTTGTTTCAAGACTTTTAAATGCTGTTTGTTTGTTGATAGGTTTTTTAAAGACTGGTGCTAAGGGGTCGGCGCAGGGTAACTTTGGTCTGATGGACCTGGTGGCGGGGCTGCACTGGCTGCGGGAGAACCTGCCGGCGTTCGGGGGTGACCCCGAGCGGGTCACGATCATGGGCCACGGCACAGGAGCTGCCCTCGCCAACTTCCTTGCCGTTTCGCCAGTCGCTAGGGGTATGGACTTTTTATTAAGCATTTAATTAAGAGGAGAAAGATTGGCATTTCTATATGATAACTTTATAGTTAGATAAATATTATTTATCTATATGTGAACATATCCATTCATAAATTGATGAAGAAGGTTAGATTGGAGGATTGGTTTTTGCGATTGTGATGTAAAGAAGGTAATTTTGAAGCTTATACAAAACTAAATTATCCCGTCCTGTCATTAAATTAAATTAATTAGGGATATTTTTTAATTAACTGTCAGCTGAAACAGGAGAGGTCTCTCTGGGCTCTAGGGTGGTGGGGAGAGTGGGCGCGCGTGGCGGTCCGCTCACGTGCGGGCGTGCGCGCGTGGGACAAGCATTGTGCGTAATTATACCGCTCCGGGCAGATTTCATTATTTCGTGTCACCATCCCGTTTAGATCCTCCAACACTTAATGCGATTAAAAGGGTCACATCAGACATGCACAAGAGGGCAGCTTGCTCCACGTAATTTTAAAATAAGGTCAACATCACACCCGAGACTATTACTGAAAAGTTTCTTATTATAGAATACGAGATACAAAGGGAGAAATAAAAATGTTTTTCTTTTGAAGAGATTTCATTATCTCGGTGATCCTTGTTCAAATTGACAAAATTAAATTAGGTTATCTGTTTCAGAACTACTGAAGCGCGTCATCTTGTTAAGTGGGTCGGGGCTGAGTTCATGGGCGCTGCAGAGGGAACCGCTCACGATAAAAAGAAAGGTACCTTTACGTTTAAGAATATCGGGTGTGGGCTTCCTGTTAAACAGGCGAGAGGACATTGTTTAGAAAAAATAAGGGGAACCTAAATTGGGGACACGGAAAGTTTTCTTGCATTCGACTTATCCAATTTGCGACCGAAAAAAGTGAAACCTTTTTATTGTTTTTATGTTTTCACTTAAGTTTGCGTTCCGTCTCTGTTTCGTACAAAATAATGTTGATATTTCTGGAAGAAAAACTTTTACGTGAATTTAACCCCTGATATTTATACGATGTATTTATTGCGATTTGAGAAACGTCGCTTAAAAACGGAATCAATTACCATTTAAGAGTTACAAAAGTGTTTTATCACCAGGTGGCGGAACAGACGGGGTGCCACGGAGATTTGTTGGAAGACGACCTGGCACCATGTCTCAGGAACAAGCCACTGGCGGAGTTACTGGCAGTCCGGCTCGACCCGCCGCGGTTTCTGCCTGGATTCGCGCCATTCGTTGACGGCACTGTTATCGTCAACCCTTCCGTGAGTTTTCATTGTTAGGCCCCACAAATCTCATAATACATTTAGCATTATAGGTATTTGAAACGCTATTCTGTAACTGTAATCTTGTTTTTTTTAAAAAAATCGTTTAGCTTTTACAGTTTTTAATTGTTTTTGGTGCAACAGAATACGTCTGCACACACGTGTCCTTGTTTTTGAGCACTAGAATTAAATATAAGCTTTGAAGTAAAGTTATCGTTAAATAATAACGAAACGAAATTTAACAAAAATATTTGTCAAGTTAAAGTTAAGGTGCTTGAAGTTGATTCAAAAACATTTATCAGATGTTAACGCCGAAGTTTATAGTTTAGAGGGCCCTTCCCGGCCTGTCTATCGTCAACGCGAGCATGGTCGAAAAGGTTGTAGTTTCATCCAGAGCCATCGCGGCGATATTTTTCAACTCTTAGGTCTTACCTAGTCCCAACCCTGCACTTCTCGTCTCCCGCGCACCTCATACCGACTAACGCGATAACATTGAACGAAAAATAGTGTTCGAAAATTTCGTAAACTTTTTCCAAGTTTGTGAAATAAATATTTGTCATTTAGAATTTCTATTACATTTGTGCAAGGCATCAGGATTATAAAACACATGTAAACGAATTTATGTATGTGTAAATGTGTATTTATCGCGAATTTTACCTTCCTTCCTTCTTTTTATTAGGATGTTTTCTTTACTTTTACAATTATTGAGTACATTATGAACGGCCAAAGTTCAGGTAAAATTTGTGCAAAACAACAATTTTCGGAAGCTTATACTGAATTTGTTTCTACAATTATTATTTTTTTGCTTTGATAGAAGCGTAGATATAGTGCACAATATGCCTTTTATTTCAAAAAAATCAAAGTCATATTATGTGTAACAACGGCATAATCACATTCGAGCGTTTGTATGAAAAGTATGACGGGTTGGCCGCTCTTAATGTGACAATTCCTAAATGAAACTTCTTGGCTTTAAGTGCTATTCTAGAGGTAACATTACATTTCACCTTTTCTACAGCCTTTAACGTAACACTAGTCGCGGTCTCGAATTCACTGGTGGGCGTGGTCAAAAAGTACGCTGTCTCACTTGGCATCGTGCCGGACAGAGTGAGTTCAGTGAGATGCACGATAATTCATAGTAAAAAGTGCGCGTGAAAAAATGGGAAAAGGCCTTTGGAAAATCGAGTTTTATGAAAAAATCACTGCATAAATCAATTACAAATCAATTAATTGAATTTTTCGATAATTGTGCTTTGTCGGTACTGACTTTGTTTTGGAAATTTGACACTGATTTTATTACTAATTTACGCCCAAAGTTGCGTTAAAATCGGCAATAAAAACGAATCTTTGGTGGCTCGTAACTTTTTAATGGCTTTTTATTTTACTATTCTGTTTCCGCACAGACAAAATTAATAATGACACAAAACGATATCGTGTTTAATTTTAGATATGTAGTGTCAAACAGTGGAGTAATACCCTCCCGAAATTTCTATGGAAAAAATGTCGACTAGTGACACCTTAAGTCATGTTTGTCTATTTGCGTTAAGTTTAGCTTATCATATAAACCAACTAAGGCTAGGATACCTTTTTTTTAACCCAAATCAGTCGTTTGATCATGTGGAAAATATGCTGTTTGCTTAACTTTCGGGAAAGCTGTATTTCGTTCGCTTTTCTTTAGCACCTCATTCGCAAAATCGCTAATTAATGTACCGGCTCCGGACGAACAACCCCTTTGACGAAATTAACAGGATGTTTTCGCTAACAAATTGACGTCGCACCTGTGTCACAGTCAATGTTGCGGAAAATATGACGCTTGATTGTACGTTTACTCTTTATTTGTTTCCCGTTTACGTGATTTATTACCTACTGATTTTTCTTTGCTTCTTTTTGTAAATTGGCGTATTAATAAATCTGTTTAGGTTACCAACACAAAAAATCAATACTCATAAATACCTACAGCCGATAAAATTAAACGAAGCCATTTTGATTCCCCTGTAACGGCTACACAATTGTTGATTTACATTTGAAGCAGGTATCGAGAATCAATTAGAATATTGGAGCGTCTAGAATTTCACGTGATTGCCACAGTTTGCAGGTTACAGCCCAATAACGGCCTACCTGAATAACATTTGATGCCTAAGTATTGGCTTTCGACTACCAATTTGGGTTCTGTATAATATGTATCAATTAATGGTATTAGGGTACCTAGAGGATAGGTATCCTATCTTGCTTTTATGTGAATATATAGAGGGTCTTTAATTATTCAGTGTCTGATCAAACTCCTGCGACCCTGACTCGAGATAATTATGTTGCTTTATTGTCCTAAATTAACTTTCCAGAAAAATGTGGAAAATCTTGTCACAATTTTTTTAACAAAACGCCATATTTTATACACAACATAAATATTTTTGCAAATCACAAGTCGTAACTACGTCTGCCTACTCTGCTATTTTTTTTTCATTTAAATAAGCTAACATTATTTTTTCCTCTTTATATTACTACCCTTTCGAGTTCTTTTATATCACAAGGAAAAGCTTTTTATTGCTGACTCTTATTAAGAAAATTAAATTTTACGTTGAGAATTGTTTCAATTAACTCCATTGAAAGTACTGTTTGCTCATTGTTGGTTCTACTGTAACGCCTTGCATTTATGGTTATTAATTGTAGGTTCATTTTTGAAGTGAAAACTTCTTTAACGCGTTGAGCACTTTTGGGGTGAAGGAAAAACATGAACTCATCGTCACGTAACGTAACATGCGGTCACTCTTCGTAGCACTCGTAGCATCCGCTACGGCGTAGCACCACATAGGCATGCGCGGGGCATAACCAGTGCTACGACTGGGGCGGGGCCTGTGTACTTTTTGTTTTCTCTTCTATCGGCAGTCCCCAAAGACTGCCCCGATTGTTTTTAATCTTCTCCTCTTCTTTATTAATATCGTGTGGTTAGTGCCTAACCTGGTGTCAGAGTTTTTATGCCGCCCATGGGCCTCTGACTTGGCTTTTCATGCCGTTGAGAAAAGTCTCGCAGGCATGCTGGTTTCCTTACGATGTTTTCCTTCACCGAAGCAAGTGATAATTAAACAACACGCACGTGCATCCGAAAAAGAACTGCGTGTCTTGTGTTCAAACTTGAGATCTTTGACTTGGCAGCCCGAGAGCCACCCTATTAGGCTATCACTGCTGCTATTTTCTATTATTATTACACAATTAGGCATACTACATTTTTTTTTGGTAGACATTGAAGCCACAATGACTATAGTTCAAGGACTGCGTCTTTCATAAACGTAGTAAAAACTACTGTCCTAACTTATCTGACAGATAAGTTACCCAATGGTGAACTACAGGTTTAAAATGGAACCCAGGTTAGAATGCGTCCTTAAGCAGTGTTTTCGTCCTAATATTTATTAGCAAAATCTCTGATACAATAACAATATGACATTCTTTAGGCGCCGCCTCCAACGGACAGTTCACGGCTCGGCGCAGGCGCAGCGGCCGTCGCCAACGCAGCTGGACACGAGCTTGCGGACTTCTCACACAGAGAGCTGATGTTTGGACTCACCACCACGGGTAACAACACTTACAACAAACAACAACCTTTTAACAATTGAGTTTTGAAGGTGAACAACGACAACGCCTAGGTATTACACATTCCGATTACGTCACATGGATTTACTAGTTTCTTGCAACCATCACCTACTTAACCTTTTCCCAACTTGGTTGAGATCGGCTTTTAGTCTAACTGGATGCAGCTGAAACCTCCTCAACCTGAGTAAAACTGAGTAAAACGGTACCCCCTTGGAAAGGCTGGTTGTCAGACTTTCGGGCCACTGACTACCTATGACGACTGTCAAAGATCAAGAAATGTCAGCCAGGACCAACGGCTTAACGTGCTTTTCAAGGCACGGAGCCTGGAGGGAACCTAGTATCTTAAACTAACAATGACAAATTAACAATAAAAAGCAAGATAAAAATCTGTTCCGTTCACACATTTCACACCTACTCAAAAGGAGAGTAAAAGTAGATTTATCATGGAGGTAAGGGTTACGTGCATTTCTAGCTTGGTGACATAAAGAACAACAGTAACCCTTAATAATCATTAAGTATGTCAAGGCTCAAGTACATGTATTACTCTTCTCCTCATTGTACACGAGGTATTTCTTGTCGCACAAATAAACAGGCGCAATATACTGTGTTAATATCTGTCGTAATTACGTCTCCATTTAAATTTATGAATTAGACTATTTATTTCAATCCTCGTTTTATGTGACCCGTAGAGCCGTATAACAGAACGACATATAGAGTTTGTGTTTTATGGTTTCAAGTATTGAAGTTGTAATTCACATAGCGTTAACATACTTCAGAATAAATTGAATGAGGCTTCCGACGCGAATGATAATACATGCAAATGAGAGGCATGCCTTCCTTGCAGAATCTTACCTGGAATTTAACGCCCAAGACTTGGAGTTTGGCTTCAACGAGAGCCGACGGGATCGCATTCTTCGCACATTCGTCCGGAACGCGTACTATTACCACCTCAACGAGATCTACTCGACCTTGAAGAATGAGTACACGGACTGGGACAAGCCCGTTCAGAACCCGCTCAGTGTGCGCGACGCCACGCTCGAGGTGAGTCATGGCCCTGACGCCGCGTCTGTTTACGCCGCGCCTTATGGATGACAGCTCATCAAGTATGTTCTGTTTACTTTGTTATGTACCGTAATTTGTCTGAGCACACAAGCTACCTTGACTTCCACGTTTAATAATTGTTACATAATATCTCAAAAGACGCTAGTTGATCCCTTTGATCGCTCTGTTTACATTTAATTATCCTGAGAACTGAGATGTTATTACAAGCAGCGCCAAATGTTATTAGAAATAAGGGGACAATTTAAGAATACAGCAACTCTTAAACGCACTTGTTCCAAAAACGCCTCATTCGCAGACGAAAATACTTGAAATGTCATTACGAATGTAATTGAGAAGATCTTTTAATGTTTTGAATACAAATAGAAATCGCAGCGTGATATTAGCCGTGTACACTGGCGTGCTGGAATATAAGATCAACAGTAATGGAGGGGGATACTCTGAATAAAAATAGGGAAGAGTTTCCTGCCCTTGTTTTGTTTTTGTCACTCTGTAATATAGAACAAAACACGATTAGCATCATCGATAGTGAAACTGTTGAAAGTTGATAACTGTCGGCTGAGCTGACATTAGTCGAGCGCGGTCTGGCGCGGCGGCGGCTTCGCAGACGATCTCAATTTAAGCCTCAAGTGGTTTTCGCTACTCACCGAACGCTCCTTGATCGTACAAAGGGAGTTAATGACGCCCGCGCACGCTGAATACACGATGGTCGCGTTGAAAGGCTTTATTGGAAAATACTTGCAACGCCTAATAACGCGGTGACGCGGCGACATTGTTATGATTCAGATGACAGCATTACTAATCGCGGTAGCTTGTGTAACAAGTTCTGTCAAGACATGAGATTGTAATTGATTTCTTGTTACGACGCGCGACGTCAGTTAGGTAGATTGATATTATATATTTTTTTATTATCTAATGTAGGTTAAGAGAAATGATATGTTGTTGTTTTGTGTACCTCAATTTTATATTCAGGAAATTAATACCAAAACATTACCAACATGCAGTAGTTTTAAATAAAACTATAAAAATGCTGAAAGTTGTAGGTTGGAAACTCTTTGCCAACGTTTTGTCAATTATTTTTCTGCAAAGTCTTTTGATCTCTCTTTTCCAACGAGCATTTTTCGAGACATGTGTAACAATGTAGAGAGCAGCGGTGGCCAAGTGGTGGTGGCCCCGACTTACGAACAGTAAGTCGTGGGTTCGAACCCAGACAGGCGCATTACTTTGTGTAATTTACTTCATCACCACTGCTCTCAAAACGGTGAAGGAAAACATCGTGAGGAAACCGGCATGTCCTTGAACCAAAAAATTCGAAGACATGTGACATCTACCAATCCGCACTGGGCCCGCCTGGTGGCCCATTCCCTCTTATAGAGAGGAGGCCTGTGTCCCAGCAGTGGAAACATTAATAGGCTGATGATGATGATGATGTGTAAAACATATTTTGTTGAAATATAAATTGAATGCAGGTTCTAAGTGACGGACGGACGGCAGCGCCACTGATCAGACTGGGTTATCTCCACGCGTTGCGAGGCGGCACCACTTACTTCACGCATTTCCACCATCTGTCACAAGACAAGGATTACCCGCAGGTAACTTAAATATCGATCAATCACTTTTAAACAAGGAACACATCGAAGCAGTCTTCGAATACTAAATCAAATAAGATGAGCATACGAATCGACGTATTTTCCGTACATAATTTCAAACTATGTCGTTGTGATATGGGTCACTAAAATATCATATCTTTTTTATTCATCAAAGTTGGCAGAAAATGTTACCAAGTGCAGAAAATATTTTCATCGTCCAAAAAACGTATATAATTCTGTTTTATGTAGATATGTTAGCCAGTTAGTATGTATATCGGCGACATGCACACTCAACACGACGTATATCTTGGCAACGGCTTATCAACTGGGATGGTGGCGTAGCGCTTTTCTTCTTCAAAGTTGTTAATCTTCGTTTATGTCGGCCATAAATTCTGTTTGAAATAGATTTCGTAAACTGAATGGACAAACAAACAGCTACATTTTCGAAAGTAACTTCTCTAAGTAAACAGACTAAACTTCTTTTAATTGAAGCGAAACGTCAGCAAGTTTTCAATTGACTTAAGTTTTAAAGCTTTGATTAACAGTTTTTGGTCAAAATTCAAAGCTTAAATTGAAAGTAAAAGTATTCATTCAACGTTTGACAGCAACAAATATTACAGTTATAAATTAAGCGTTGACTAGAATTTATGACAGACCATGACATGATTTAGACTAGGCCTATTCTAGTTTGAGTTACACCACACAAAATATAGCACATAGAAATCGATAAATTCTGAAATATGACAAGCAGTTAGTTGTTATAGCCGTTGACAGGGCTGCGGTTGTCAAAACTTGTCGACGTACGTGCGGTCGTGTGCTGAACTGGCCGATGTCTGTCTGTACCAATACAGGGTGTAAACAACCTCATCACGAAGCCGTCAACCAAGTATTCTGTACATCAAACCAAGTTACTTTACGCAAAAATTATTGCTGGAAAATGACTTTTTTTTTGGGGTGAAAAATCATGCTTTGTGGTAGGACTCAATGTGGGTAACGCACTCAAAACATTGTGCTGATGGGTGAAATGAATAGTACGGGGGTCGTGAAGGTCTAAGTAAAAATCTTACAATAAAAACTTGTATTAAAAAAAAGTTTGAACTTTGACTCCCAATATCTCCGTAACTAGAAGGTTCCCAGGTATGGTGTAGAACAAAAAAATGATCGCAATGACGGGGAAAATAAGTACCTTTCGGCTTCGTTAAGAGGTTTTTTACACCCTTTAAATATGTGATGCGCTATGCTCTGTACAGCTTGTAATGTCGACAACCCTAGTTCTGCTCTTGAATGGACTTGTTAATAAGGCTTTGCGGGCTTTTGGTTTAGATTGGGGTCAAGTTTGATGGTTAGTGCCAAGAGTAATATAGTACGGGACTGTAGTAGTCATTGAGAATAGGAGAATGGGAAAATGTTCCTACAAATCTCATCTTGCTACATGACGATATTAGATCCGGTGTGGGTTCACCGAACGTTATTCTGAAATGTACTGTGCATTTTAGAATAATGTTCTGTTAACTCAGAGAGGAGGGTAAAACTTTCTGATCTTAGGTTAAACATTTGACTACTAGATAGGGCAATTAATATCAATACTTATAACCTTGGATTGCGCAATGATGTAGCTCTTCGATACCCGCAATTACAGACACAATTAAAATAACAATGCACCGTGCCCGATCGGGCACGGCCGCGGCCTATGTCATGTGAACTAGTAAAACTTATTTCTGATTTATTATTATTGTAATATATCTAGCCTGTACTGTCCCACTGCTGGGCAAAAGGCTCCCTCCATTCCTTCCAACGGTCACGATTTTGTGCTATTTCGGAAGACATCCAGTTCGTCCCGCCATCTCCTTCTTGGTCTGCCGCGACCCCGTATCGCTGTTTCAGGGCACTATTCCTGAGCCTTACGAGCCCACAGTTCGTTCGGCATCCGACATACATGTCCTGCCCAGTCCCATTTAAGTTGGGCAGCATTTTGAGCCACGTCAACGATTTGCGTTTTGGAGCGCAGTGTAGTGTTACGAATACGATCTGTTAATTTGACACCTAAGACGCTGCGCTCCATAGCATGTTGGCAAGCCTTGAGCACAGCTATTGCACTCCGTGTGTAGGCATGAAATAATTACCTACCGCTTCGCGCATATTGAATATGCAAGCTCTCTAGGGCTGTCGCGCTCCAGCCGTGCGTAACTGCGTACGTAAGCCGCGTTAATTTTTCGCGCTCTTTTGACTTTGCGTCGCGTACCTATCTACGCGTACTTCGTATTTGTTAACTGACTGATTAATTGATCATTAATCATTACTAGTGAAAATGACAAGTCGGATAAACTGTTGCTGTTAATAAATGTAGAAAAAAATTGTCTTTTTATATAAATTTCACTGCTCCATGTCCATGCTTCCCATCAGAGTTTATTTTAAAATTACCTATTTGTTAGATTTCGCATTTATACTGCTATTAAATTTAATAAGTACCTAATCGTAATTTTAGAGAAGGCAAGATAAATATGAGACGTTATAATAGAGTAAAACAATTGTAATTATAAAAGTAACATAGCCGTGTGGTATCCGGCAGTCTAGCCGTGTGGTATCCGGCAGAGTATAGTCGTGTGGTATCCGGCAGAGTAGAATAGAACCAACCCATTACACTCAAGGGTGTCGTATAAGGCGACTAATGTCTGAGGCAGAACACCTTGCGCCTCCGTAGACCAGAGAATGGGCAGCAGCGTTTTCTGTTCACTGCGATCTCCAATCCGCCTGCCAAGCGTGGAGATTACGACAAATTCCTCCCATCATGGGAGAGGCTTATGTCCAGCAGTGGACTTTATGGGCTGTTGTTGTTGTTTTGTAATTAACATTTAAATAATAATACATTAAAATACAATAATGTTGGTAGTATTTCATTTTGAGTAAGTACTTGAGGCAACCCTACCGACTGACCATTAAGCAGTGAGACGCCGAATAAAATACGCTAACGCGTGGCGTCAAGGCACAATTTAGATCGAGCGGGCCCAGTTTAGGTATTTATAATGTCGGCTCTCTTCATGATCAAAGGAGTGCAACTTCTGTACGCTAGTACTATTATCTATTCTGTGTCTTGAGTTTGGAATTTTGGATATTAGTCAAAGACCAAGTTTGTGCACCGTAGGTCAAGATTTACAGAAAAAAAGGGAAATAAATTTTAAATTGTTATTGTGCAGAGGCCAGGTTCAGTGCACGGTGAGGAACTTCCTTACTACCTGGGCGTGCCGGTCTCGCTGACCCACCATCAGCAAAACTTCACGCAGCAGGAGCAACGCGTGTCCAAACTCTGCATACATTACATCTCCAACTTCGTCAGACATGGGTAAGAAAACTCTTTTATAATATTAACCTCCTTTTACAAAAAGATGATAAATGACGTTTACTCTGGAAATTGGTTTTTACCCGACTACCATAACCCTCCCCGGGTTATGGTTTTTGCAAATATTTATTATCATCACTGTGTTATAATAATAACGTAAGTTAAAAAAGATCTAAATAACATTGATTAGTTTCCATTACGATGTTTAAGGCAGATGTGATTAAAGGACTAAAAAAAAAATCATTTTTTGTTTTGTATTCATATCAAATAGATAGACTTTCCAGACAAAGAGAGTAAAAAGCCGTCACTTCAAAAATTAAAAAAATATTGTTCCTTAAAAAATATCCATGGGAACAACTAGTTAGTCGCAGATGGCTTTCCTAATTCAACGTCAACAACGTAGACGGCTCGCAGCTAAGGAACAGCTGAGGGCTCCCCATAGCGGGTCTCATGTCTCGGGTTAAAATAAAGATGGGATGAAATCCCATCTTTATCCGGTCTGCTATGACGGATAATAATGAAAAAAGTAAGGGCAAAGTGAATGAAACTGCCCGTAAATTCGAACAAAAAAGAACATTAAGTAGTTTTGTCCTGTAATTTTATGTGGGATCATGCATTGCGTCATTTTATAAAAACGAGTCCATGTATATCTGCGTTGCTTCAGAGAAGCAAAGTTGTCTCAATGTAAAGAACATCGCATGTGGGTAGGTAAGCAGATTAACCTCACGCACCTATAGATCAATCGGTATTGAGCCACAAACCGCGAGTAAATATGTCGACGTAAAAGGTTTACCTTTACCTACGAACGTACTAGACGTACAACTATGTTAGTGGGATAAGACAAGAATGTTGCGGTAATGGAGGCATTCCAAATTGAATTTGTTGCGAAACAAGATCTTCCAATAAAGGTTTAATTACGTAAACACCCTGCAGTGAAATATTTAATTAATTATCAACTTTGAAAATTCCATCAAATCGTTAGAAAAACCTATTGAAAACATTCTTTAATTATACTTTTTTCTTTAGGAACCCAAATGATCCATCGGCAACGCCTCCTCCAAGTCCCATGCTGGGCGAGACGCCACGGCTGGGCCTCGACCAGACGCCGTACTGGGACACGTACGACACCATCAACCAGCTCTACATGGAGATCAGTGCGTAACTCTCTAAATGGAGTTCTTTTATGTCACTGCCGACGCAAAACTTCCTGATTAGTTTATACGAATTCATATGTTACGGATCCCCAGTTTATGGACCTATCCGATTTCCCTTTATAGCTCAACTACTCGATGTCGTAGTAATACAGTCAAATAAATGGAACTCGGAAAGTTTCATTGTCCGAGTAGTTGTGAAGATCCGCATCTGTTAACACAAAGACGGACAAATACAATTAGAATGGATTTCAGCATTGTGTTTCTAGGAATTTGGAGTTGGTCATTTAAAACTTTAGGGTCGCTCCCGTGACCGCTGCGGTTACGGTTGGGGCTCATTTATTTCAATTGTGTGGTGACCGACGCGCAGGTAGCAAGCCGGAGATGCGCAGTCACTACCGCGGACACAAGATGTCGCTATGGCTGTCGCTCATCCCGCAACTACACCGGCCCGGCTCCGAACTGCCCGACGCCGCCATGCGCCACCATCACTTCCAGGACGACAACGCCAACTACTACGAAGGTATGATATTCGATGTACCCACAGTTTTTCAAAACACTGATATTTTTAAATTAATTAAGGATTTAATGAATGGACACTTGTGGTGCAGGTGTGGTGCGGGCGCAGTCGATGTCACGCGCGCACGTGCCGCACGTGGTGGAGCTGGAAGGGGGCGCGCGGGCAGGCGCGCGCAGCACCGTGCCACCGCGCGCTGTGCCCCCCCGCCCCGTGCCCGCTGCGCCCCCGTCCACCGAGTGCCCTCCCAATGCCACCGCACCACCCGTGCACCCGGACGACGCACTGTTGCGCCGCCTTGCCTCGTCTCATTATCAATCCTACACGGCGGCGCTCACCGTCACCATCGCCGTGGGCTGCTTCCTCCTGCTGCTCAACGTGCTCATCTTTGCAGGCATCTACCACCAACGCGGCTCACGCCCGCGCCGTTCGAAAGATGATCTCAACGAGGCCGGCAGTTCCTCGTCTTCGGACTATGACGGAAAGCTCGACTATGAAGTGCGCGCGTTTGACGGCAAAGGGTTCGGGTTCGAGTGCAAATCGGCCCACGTGCCGCGCGGTGTGGGCTCTAAATTCGACTTGCGGACGTTGTCGGACTGCGGTGAGCCGACGTTCGGCGAGTACAGCTGTTACGACGAGAAGCACCGCGCGGCGCGCAGCTCCATGCCCGACGTGAGCGTGGGCAGTGCCATCGAGGCGGGCAGCGTTGTGTGTATCGATACGCAGAAGCCCGACATCCAGAAACTGGACCCGGGGCGGCCGGGCGACCCGGTGGGGCGCACCAGCACGTTCGAGCCGCGCGTGGTGGACAGCTCCACGCAGGTGAAGTTTGGGCCGGACGGTGCGGAGAGCGCGGGCGACGTGGGTGCGGAGGGGGAGGGGGGCGGCATATTACGCGCGCCCCCCACACCCGCCGCGCCGGCGCCGCCCGGCATCATGAAGAAGCGCGTGCAGATACAAGAGATATCAGTATGAGGGTTCCTCGACGCCGCCGCCGAGGTCGTGGTCAACAAGCGGACTAAGTTGTGATGTGTGATGTTGTCGAATGTGTACATAGGACCGTGGTGGCACTTATTTCGTGTGCGTGTAAATATAATTGTATCTACTAATAATTATTTGTGAGTGCGCGCTAAATAGAACCGAGGCCGTGTGACTAGTCTGTGGAGTCCTGCGGTACAGTGCTGTGACGTCTTCATGTTCCGCTCTATTACCCGTTGGATTGAGTATGTAAGAATATTAAAAGCGGGTAAAGTGCGAAGTGATGTGATTCATAATGGAGGAACGTTTTCACATTCCGGCATGAATAGATACCGCCAGGTGTTACACGAATATTTTTCAGCTGAATGTGAATATCCCTGCCACTTTATCTAAAACGCATTTGGCTAAAAAATATTATTTACTGCCTGAGATATCTAAAACATTTATTTTAATGGCCTACTTACCTAATGATTGGATATATATGATAATGGTGTGAAAGATATCTCGTCTGATTCTCAGTGGAAGGCAAACTTGGCTGGAGTCCTACGCCCTAATCTTTGTCTTGTTTATATGACTCGGCACAGATATTATGTACTTGCAAGTTGCCTTTTATGGTAATCATAAATGACAGTTATAATTTATTTCTACTGTCGGATATAGAATGAAGGAATTGTAGGCTCTTGTGAATATATACGTATTTAATAAATGTGAATATAACAATAAATTAGTGACAAAAGACTTAACAACAAACCGACATTAGCTGTACATACTTACTTATATCAAACGAAGTGTTTCAGGTATGTAGGGTAAAATAACTATTAATAAAACATTGTTTAAAAAACATCGCATATGTTGTAATTTTTTGTAAAGTTACTTTTAAGTGAAGTGTATTGATTTTGAGTAGTTTTTGATAAGTAAATATTGAAAACTTATAACTTAATGGACGAGTACACAGAGAGCTCTAAAACATTAGTCCACGCTTGTTTCCAATAAAGTCTCAAAAAGGTAATCAGGGTAATAGACGACACAGTCAACTCTTCGGTCCTCCAATAAGCCCCATTGAGTATCTCTCCTGAGATTCATATAAAAAGATAAACATAAGTATTCATATCGCAAGGTTTTCTTTTTATAAATCGAATATTTTTTCTTAAGTCATACAAAAATGGAATCAGCAAGCTGTCTATTCAGCAAATCATCAATTAGTCCCTCATTGTGCGTGAAATACGTCTCTTTTATATTACTCTGTTACCAGCGATCGTGCTTTATCTTCGTAAAATATATCTATTGAAACTTACTGAAATGTCAGGAAATTTTCTCTTATGACAACATCTTCAAGAAAATGGATAAAAAAGCGCTGATTCTTTCCAAATATCAGGTACCTATTATAGTCTCATCCTGATCCACAGTAGATAAATTCCCAGTACTCGTCCATATTTTTATCTTCACAGGAATTGATGACGATTAACTTATGGTGAGTAATATTTAATACTTACACCATTTTCCACATTGTGACAAAATGTGAACTTTAATAAATCTAATTTATTTACCACGTTATTGTACTCATAATTACTTATTATAATTGAGGAAATGTAAAACAATTTTTAATGTAGGTAAACTGGAATTGACTATTAGTGGTAGTACGACTGTTTATTAAATTGCATTATCAACTTTTTTTTAAATCTATTTATTGATAAATTATTTCTACCTGCCTCATTTATGTATTGTTAATTAAATATATATTTTAAATTTTATGTATTATATGCCAAAACTTTTCCACGTGCCAAACTTTGTATAGAAAAATATTTATCAAATATTTAATTTGAGGCTTTGAGTGGAAGAGTCAATTTATAAATGAATAACTGCCAACAAGGTTCTTACAAACCTAAAAGGCACTGTTTTCAAATAAATGGAAATGCACTGAACTTGAATATTTAGTTAATTTGTCAAGGATTTTTGTAAGATATATCGATTCGACATTTACCAACGAAAATATATTTACTCTAAACACAAAATGCTTTGTTATTTAGCATTCATAATTTGGAGTACCCTCATAATACTCGTAAGTAGTGACTGATGTGATGTTTTAGAAAGATATTGAGTTTTTACATCAATAAATGAAAACATTTATAAACGAATCATGTATTAAATATTTATATATAAAATATCATTTGACATCCATAAAGGAATTGTGTAATTAAGTTGTTATACATTACTGATATGTTTATGATTGTTACAATATAATTTGACGGATAAATTTGTTAAAAACAACTAGGTTAAAACTCAGACCAAATAAAAAACCAAGACGTACGCTGCGAACAATAAAGTGAAGCCTGTGCAAAACTAAGCTCCGTTCTGTGCGTACACGCTCACACGCACACATTTACATCAAACTATTCAACTACGCTCGAAAAATGCACACATTTTTACGAAATCGGCATCACTTTATTGTTCGCAGCGCTATGACTTGGTTTTTTATTTGGTCTGAGGGTTAAAATGTTTCTATATGCTGAACATCAACATTTTGTTACAATTTGGTGTTTAATGGAATGCATAAAATATGGTGTCGAATAAAGAATTGAAATTTAATTGTTTTTAATTCCAACAATTTATAACAGTACCTACATAAATAGCATTGTGAATTGTATTTATAAAGGATGTATTATAGATCCTTAACGAAACCGAAAGCCACTTGTTCTCCCCATCATTGCGATATTTTTTTTGTTCTACACCATACCTGGGAACCTTCTAGTTACGGAGATATTGGGGTTCAAACTTCCAACTTTTTCACAAGGTTTATAATGTAAGTTTTTTACGACGACCCCCGTACTAGTCAATCCATCCACCAGCACAATGTTTTGAGTGCGTTGCATTAAGTTTTACCGTAAAACGTGATTTTTCACCCCAAAAAATAAGTCGTTTCCCAGCAATAATTTCTGCGTAGACTTACTTAGTTTGAGATACAGAATGCTTTGTTGACGGCTTAGTGAAGGCTTCGCGAAGGCTGTTTACACCCTGTAAACATACAACCGACAAAAATTGCAGTGAGTCTTACGTTCTTCCTGAAACGAAAACTATCCACAAAACTAGCACGATATTCAAAGAGTATTTTAATTATTTTGATGAAGCTCATGCCGTGCCTGGAATGAAACGAAATATTCGCTCCTGAGTTAACATAAGCCGGTAGTTGAATTTATATCAAAACTCCAATTTTAAGTATAACATTTTGAACTAAACCCACGCGGCTTGCTTTCACGCAGTCCACAAGGATTAATAATAAATTGAACTAGGAATAAATGAAATGCCGAGAGAACTACAAGGTAGAAAGTTAATGAAAGTGCTGATTCCCGAGCTACCGCCGCGTGATAATTCATTTAGTTCGTTCAGTTACTTTGCGACAAAGCGAGGTGGTGTATTTGGAATCGCAGCGGTCTAATTTGCCTCGACACACACCCAAGGTGATTAATTCACGGCGAACCAACTAAATCCATTTCCACTATTCACAGAGATGTATGACGAGGGAAATCAGAGGTCATTAATTCTAGACGCACCATCACTTGTTGCTTATTCAAACACATAAATTATTCCCTGGATTAAAAATATCCGCACTCGCTTCAGATGGGTAATATGAATAAATTAGTTAATCTTGTGGAAACTCCATGCAGTCGCTCGTTGCTGGGATGTTCTCGGATTAGCCGCACATGTAAGCTTGTTATGCTCGCAATATTGGAAAAGTTTACCGAAGAATACAGGATTAGAAAAGTTCTAGACGGCACTGGGACGACGGAACATCAACGTATAACTTCGTAGGTATGTAAGACTAGCCTATATCTCTCTTTTAAGTTTGTCAACGCTTATTTATTGTCATGAAACCAGTTGAGGTTTGGTTCGGTATTTATAACACCGTACCCCTGAAAGTCCCGGATGGATTTATTGCTATTATGCTAATTCAAATTATGCGGGTAATATTTAAATTCATAGAAGTACTCATCAATTTTCAGGTTGAGGAAACTTGAATTTATTCCGAAAAGTTTCGTGAATCTGAAGAAGGGAAACTTCGTCTAGTAGTTATTTCAACTTCAAATTCTTCTTGGGATAGTACCCACCGCAAGCCCGCTTTATTTTAAGAGCTCGTTTAGTTTTGTTTTGTTGTTCAAGTTTCTATACCAACACAGCGATTTTAAGTACGAGAATGCGGGGTGACGTTTACTTTGAATTAGACACAGCAATTATTTTGACAAAACCGTATATTTTCCATCATTAAACCTAATACATTATATACGTACAAGGCTGCAATAAGCTCCTATATGGAATGACTCTGTTAGCGGATTCGTCCTGTACAAAGCTGATTCTGAAATTTGGTTAAAAATAAAGCATTTTACAGAGCGGAATAATATAGGTACCTACTACGAGTATTAAAATATAGGTTATACTTGAGTAAATGTTGTCTACCAGAGTTACGGATTTTAAGTAGAATTTACTAGACCTTAATTGTTTCATTTATGCGAGCACTTATCCTCAAATCGATAGGTACATACGCACCACATAAACACACATACATACATACACATAGACATGTTAGGATTTTAATCTCTCAATTGATTTCGCTGTAAACAAGCCAACCTCCATTATATAAACAAGCAGTGTGCCGGCGGCGATAAACATTTAAACGTACCAAGTTACGGCAAAATAATTGCGTTTCCATTTGGATATGTGAGCGAGTCCAGCTTGTAACGAACGGGGAGAGCGAATGAAGCGGACCGCGAAACCTTCAAATTGAATTTTAAGCATCCAATTTGTTTGCGCGGTGGTGCCGCCGGTACCGGGTTATATCAACGCGGCATCGCGCTACCCGGCTCCCCGGTACCCGGCTATCCGGCTGCCCGTGCCTCCCGCGAGTTCCCACACTCGTAAAGCGATTTTTGCCAGCCGCACTGTGACCTCGAACGGGATTTCGATGAATTATTTATGCACCTACAGCGCGCATGTTTGAAAATAAAAACTGCGATACTGATAATAAATATGAGTTTTAATCAGATTTGGTCTAAACTGTAATGATTTCATTTTACCTGATATCCTATTAACGAGAACGTGTAGATAATAGGGTTTGGGTTCTTGGGATATCTGTGTCCCTAATTGCGTGGGTTCGTGTAGTGATAACGGTAATTTCTAACGATTTACTCAATTCCTGAAGCATCAAATTCTTCCATGTACGCAACTAAGTAAGTAGGTCGCTGAGGTAAGGTTGGTATTTTATATTTCGTGAAACTATTTCACGCCCTCTTGGAATTTCGCTCCAATATCAGTTATCTCCAATTCTCAAAATTCTCTACACAGTCGGGTGAGAGCGAATTATATACGAATGTAGATCAGAACCTAAACGATTTTCGCACTTATAAAACTTTATATTTGAAAAAAATCTTTTTCATTTTTAGGGTTCCGTACCCAAAGGGTAAAAACGGAACCCTATTACTAAGACTTCGCTGTCTGTCCGTCTGTCCGTCTGTCTGTCACCAGGCTGTATCTCATGAACCGTGACAGCTAGACAGTTGAAATTTTCACAGATGATGTATTTCTGTTGCCGCTATAACAACAAATACTAAAAACAGAATTAAATCAATATTTAAGGGGGGCTCCCATACAACAAACGTGATTTTTTTGCAGTTTTGTCTAATTTTTTTAAATAATGGTACGGAACCCTTCGTGCGCGAGTCCGACTCGCACTTGGCCGGTTTTTTTACTTCTCTCCTATAGGTACTCAACAATGATCGATGTTGATGATGATAATGAAGAGCCCGTGAGTTAATAAAACATTGTGTTGCCTACAGAAGCTGAGTTAAACTTAAATAAATAATCATATATCTGAGCTTTGAACTCTAAAGATTGTTTTATCGGTAGATTTGTTATCCTGACGTAACCCCTTTCATGAAATAGAAAGAAATATATATTTTGGAAATGTAAAGGTTTGATAGATGATTTCCATCGTTTCCGATTTGATAGGTGGAGGAAAGAAAATAATAGTTTGTGTTTTCCTCTTGCCTTCCGCTACTTGTAAAAAAACTCAATGAAAGGAAAATCTCTTTATTGGGTCAATATTATTGTATTATAGAAGCAGTGTTGGTTATCTATACATAGATATACATAAGGAAATATTATTTTTGTTCCAGAGAGAAAAAGCCTGAAAATACATAGTACAACAATTTTTCTGATTTTGACTTTCTTGACTTTGAATTCGTGTTTCAAACAAAGATAACATGGGCTTTTTTTTAAACAAATTCTTATAAATTACACAACACATTCTACAACAAATTCTTATAATTTGTTTTAAAAACAAATTCAAATTGAAGTTGTACTTACGTAAAACGCTGCTACGGTCACAATAAGATAAAATGGTAGTGAAGTGCTTCCCAACTACGGTTAAGACCGTCAACGCGTCGAAATAAAGTTCTAAAGACTAGGCGACGCATTAGAATTTCAAAAAAGCTTTGCTTTCCAAAGTGTCTAAAGACTTTTGCTTCCTGGCCAGTACAGTTCTACTGCTCGAGTTTATTTAGCAATTACGTAAGATAAAATAACTTTCGTAGTTTTTTTAAATATGTATATGACAATATTAAAACAGAAGAAAAATCTTGTTACTATTAATTTTAAAGCAGGAGCCGGAAATATTTGTTGAATGTATTGTTTACGATGATCTCGAATTTCGAAGCAAAACCTAATAAAAAGTATTTATAACACATTTGCTCGTAAAGGGTCTCTTATTTCACCCATTTCAATATCTCATTACGTACTTGTGCAGTAATGTAATGTACAACGTACGGTTTATCAAGATGCTCCGTCAAAAAGGAACGGTACTTTTTTAAATCTTAGCAAAGAGTTTTTATGTCAGAAAAGTGGTCAACATTTTATGAATATAATAAATAAACATTTAATTCTTTAATTTAATTAATTTTGACAATAAATTACAATCATTTATCTGTAACAAAAAACAAAAATATTAATACAATCATTTATCTGTAACAAAAAACAAAATTATTAATTTACTTAATTACTTTATTAGTAATACTGGCTGTTTTGTGTCTTTGCCTTAAAAAAAGCGCTGATGCGCGGGCATCGCTAATTTGTGAACAAGTAAAAGATTTATTCGTTTAAGAAAGTCCGAGTTTTATTTATTTCCTCGCAAATATGTTATAAAACGTGGTATGACATACGTGCGCTTTGATAATTACAGCCTCTACTTTATTATAGCCCTCGCCTACGGCTCGGGCTAGCAATATCACCTCAGCTGTAATTTTCAACTTACCGCACTTATATCATAATGTACTATTTTTGTAGGTTCTTTAGATAGATACTTATTTCTTGAAGATATTCTTTACGATTGATGTGTTTGATTTACTAGAGATGAAAATTACACTTGAGAGAAGAGATTCAAATATACCATTTATACTTCACTGAGCAACAGACGTATTAACACATACCAACGTAATTTCGTCAGTTTTTTCTTTTGATCCTGTTAATTTGTATAAATTCTACTTACGTAAGGACCGGCTGAATAAAAAAAGCGGCCATAACGAGTCATTTGCTCACATCCGAGCAAATGAGTCCTGTGTGCAGGTGAGACAGCGACGTGGCTGTGCGCGTTACATAATTCACGCCTCTTCAAACACTCACTTTTATTTTACTGCTCACGCGCGTCGCTTTTGATGTGCTCGCAAATTTGTGAGAGATCTATTTACAAAGCGCGGGAGACAGTTATTGCATTAGCATTATGTGGTTATATTTAACACTGTCAACTGAGAGTCGCTCGTGCAGTTACTGCACCGCACCACCTTCATCTAAAACCATATTTTTTTCACAGTGAAAAAGTTACACAATTGTTTGTTTTTCAACTCGTAATCAAATTACAGGAACGGTTAAAGTGTCATCGTTACAAAGGTAATTCCTAAATTGAATAAATAAACGGCTAAGTAGGTAGAATTTCGGCAAAGTTTTAAAAATGTTTCATAAAAACTCAGATATCGTTGTCTGTAGGTAAAGTTGCTTTTATGTAAAAAGTATGAACTAATAAAAATATTATTTCTAGGTTTATTTAGGTACATATGACGAGACACAATTTATTATCAAAGGTAAAATTGACGGAAATATTATTAAAAGTAACTTTCTTACAAAACATTTAGTAAGATTCTGTATTGAATCAGGATAATCTATCTCAACTTGGTGAGCAAGAACAATCGGGATAAAAGATCTAACAAACTTATTTTTTTATCAGTTTTTCCATGAAAATGGGAACTTGTATTGTTGCCTTTTTCGTAACAAAAGAACAAAAGAACTGAACAATAGGCGTCCAGGAATTATTTTTATTCAGATGATAGTTTACAGGTATGTTAATTTGCTCACGTAATATGAATATTTCTGTGGATTAGTATGCGAGCCGTGGCTGCAGGTGCGCTGGAAACTGATCGCGGCATACGACCCTACGTGATGCGCCTTCGACAGGCTTTGAGGAGCCATGAGGAGCCAAATGACCGCTTTATCGCCTCACTGAATTTCTTAACGATAATCTGAGAATGAAGGAGAGAATCGTGGTTCAATAGGGAACATGTAGAACGGTCTACGAGATTTAGCAATCGCGTAGTCGTCGTTTCGCTGATATTGGTGGTTTTATATCTAAACCAATAGGTTTAACCTAGGTGTGTCTGATCTTAATCATATCATATTATCATATATTATATATATAGTAGGACAAAGTAATCAAGAACATAGACCAACCTTGAATATTGATTCTACACCTTGTTAGACTGGGAAATCTGACTTCTGGAAAATTTAAGTAGTGATATAGAAACTTATATATTACGCAATAGTATAATGAGACCTAAGAGTGTCAATAGCTATTGAATCATCTCTTTATATACTTAACAAAATTTTGCAAAACCAACAAGAACTTAGCAAAGAGATAATTTCTTATTATTTTAGTAATATGAACTAAAATCTCTTGAGATGGTGAAAACTTTTTGTACTTAAACACTAACGGTTTGACAGCAACTTTTAAGATTTTGGTCCTAAGTGCTAGGATTACTAATAAAGGTTTAAGATTTACAAAAAAAACTAGTTTTAATGGTAAAAACCACGATCCTTGTTGGCTTGTTACAAGAATAAACGAAACAATAGGTTTAGATTTCGATTACGGAATCAACAATTTATCAATATTTGTGCGAACAATGATGTTGATGTTGTTGCTTCTCCAGAATACAAATACAAATGTACGTACTGTATACTTATCTGCGTACTATCCTATAGTGGATTAGTTTCGTGCATCAACACAATAAATTCTCATCATTCATTTCTGTAATATTTATTCATTAGAATATATCTATCGGGACCACATTACGCGCGCAACTAATAATAACTTTATAGTTAGCTGTTTTATTCTCTTCGGAACGGAGAACATATTAATCATGTTATGGTTTAGAATGGAAAACAGTACTCAATTATAATGATGTTTTTCTAATTGTTTATTTGGAGTCATATTGTTATATGGATTACCATGAAGTGTTTGTTGGTCATGACGATCATGACTATGCCAATTACTTCTTCTTTAATTTTTTACAATATTCAACTACTTAATACAATTTGGATAACCGATGATGAAATAAATAAATAAAACTTTATTTCAGACCACAGTTCAAAGTTTTGTTAGTATTTTAATGTTAGTAACAATGGCGCTTACGTAAACAGGTTAGCACTGTTAGTGTTTACAATTCAATTATTTATTCGGATCTGTGACTGTTCCCACCCAGTGTCTCTGGATGGAACAGTCCGGTCTGGCAGCAATCACCTTCAGAAAGCTATTGTCACTACCATGCAGGTGTTGTAGTAAGGAGGCCGCTTTCTTTCGCATTATGGCGTGAAAGCTACCTCTGGTCTCCGTGAACATGAGAGCAAGCGTCGGTACAAATATGCCATAGTGGCGAGAAGGCTTTTTAAAGCCTCAACGCGTTTGCAGAAATATATATTTAGGTCGAAGTAGAAAAGGTGTAAGTTAGTTTTAAAACTTTGAACACGACGTGTCTGGTAATACTGGGTTTAAAAATCCAAACAATCCCAAAATAACACAGTGGAAAGAACCAATTTATATATCATTGTTACGAGATAAATTGCATTAAAAGCCAAACAATAATTACAGCTGCCAAAATAGCATTTGCGGGATATTCAATTTAGTTCTAGTTTCAGCCAAATAAACAGACAATAGCGCATAGTTACACAAAGTGTTATCGAATATATTAATATTTGAACGTTGATTTTGAATTTGCAAACAATATGAATATTGGTAATATTGGCAGTCAGTTAACTAAATAGAACATATAAAGTTTGGCTAAGTAACTTAGTAGGTAAATAACAAGATCTTCGAATCTGTTATCTACTATGGAACAGTTTTCATTGCAACTGGCAGCTTTGTCGTATAGAATAACGACAAAGCGAAAAACCTAACAACTTTCTGCTCTCTCGTTCTTTTTTCAAAGAGTTATTATTCCCCTGGTGTTAGTAATTTTATTTTTGTGAAGCTGTGTTTAAAAGAACACATACAAACTTCAAAATAGTGCCATGTAATTGCAATGTAAAATACATACAAAAACATATACGTTACAGTACATAGTTACCTACAAGTACATACTTTGTTTTACCCGCTGGTGTCGCCTTGTTCGGGTAATAGCAGTATCGTTTGGTTCGGCTGAGTGCATAATTTATTAGGTCTCACATCAAATTTATGTTTTAAACATGGGACATGTGTGTTTTCACAGAAAATACAGTCCTTTATAAGCGAACCGTTAAAAAACTCTACTCCGAAAAGGTACATTTCTCTCGAAAAACAGGACAGAATAATCTTTACACAAAAAACTGATAAACAAGAATATTATTTTTTTATAAAAAAGAAAAAGTTCATCGCGAGAGGATCGCGAACAAGCCAGAGCCCCCGTGATTAATGATGAACACGACACCATTCAATTTAATTCCAGAAATTCCTGTCCAATAAGATAAAAAGAGAAAGTTTTATGCCTTTTTCTTATTTATTTTTAATGAAATCCACTTTGTCGTGTCGAAAGGTACGTCGCTTCAATTAAGATTTTAGTATTAATGATGGGGCGGCCGATGGACAAATTTTCCCAAAAGCATTTTAGAAATCATAACAATTTCTTTATCGACCGGCATAATTTTTGCATTAAAAGTTGCTTAAAGGAATTATATAGAAATGGGGGAAATTATTATAATTGTATTATTCTGCTTCCTCATTGGTTTACCACGTAAAAGCAGATGCTGCCTTGCAGAGCATAAACCCCTATGTAAATTAGATTTCAAAACTGGGATAAGCAGCTCTTATTGACTATTAATTAAAACAATCTAAATATATAAAAGAAGAAACTGACTGACTGACTGACTCATCTATCAACGCACAGCCCAAACCGCTGGGTCTACAGATTCCAAATTTGGCAAGTAGGTTCCTAATTGTGGTCTAAGGGTGCACTAAGAAAGGATTTTTCAAAATTCATCCCCTAAGGGGGTTAAACGGGGCTCCAAAGTTTGTATGGGGAAACAAGATTAGTTAGACTATTTTATTCGAAACTTCACAGGGGTGCTCCTATTGATAAATGAGTAGAAACGGGTTTCAGGTTTTTTCAGAATTCAACACCTAAGAGGGGGAAATGGGGTGACAAAGTCTATAAATCAATGCACAGCCCAAACCGCTGAGTCTAGACATTCCAAATTTGGCACATTGGTTCTTTATGTGGTCTAGGGGTGCACTTAGATTTTTTTTTAAATTCACCCCTTAAGGGGGTTAAACTGGGCTCCAAAGTTTGTATGGGGAAACAAGATTAGTTAGACTATTTTATTCGAAACTTCACAGGAGTGTTCCTATCAATAAATGAGTAGAAACGGGTTTCAGGTTTTTTCAGAATTCAACCCCTAAGAGGGGGAAATGGGGTGGCAAAGTATAAAAATCAATGCACAGCCCAAACCGCTGAGTCTAGAGATTCCAAATTTGGCACATAGGTTTTTTATGAGGTTTAAGGGTGCACTAAGCAAGGATTTTTCAAAATTCACCCCCTAAGGGGTTGAAACGGGGGTCCAAAGATTACATGGGGAAATAACATCAGTTAGACTACTTTATTCGAAACTTAACAGGAGTACTCCTATCGATAAATGAGTTAACATTTGTGTTTCAGGTTTTTCAGAATTCAACCCCTAAAGGGGGAAATGGGGTAACAAAGCATGATATTCAACATAGGTATTGTTTTTATGGTGAATTGGGTCGGGTGTATTATAAAAACAACAATCTTAAGATTTAATGTGGCGGACCTGAAATACAATCATTTCCCTGTTGGGGTGCGAAGGGGTTGAAATGTCTAAAAATCAATATGGGTGTCGATACTGAGATTATCAGGGGCGCTGATTACGAAAATGGTATTTATTTTGAGATCCAGAAGATGGCGGATTCGACTTCTTTATAGGGTTATTGTTGATTTATTGTGATAATGATGATTTTTTTTGCGTGAAGGTAGAATAAACATCCTCACAAACTTTCGTTTATACTCAGTAGTAAGATTTTTTAGAAAAGTTAATTAAATCACATAAAATAAATAGCATCATCAAACCTAGGAAAGTATTACCAGGGCCCAAACGTTCTCGTGTCCAAACCACGTACAATAGGTACGTATTCACGCATCGGCAATCTAATCTACACATTTTCAAGACAAAATAATCGGGTCTCCGCCCAAGATAATCCGACCACGTAGGTACGTAAGCAGGGCACATAATTACGCGTAGGCAATACTACCCGTCCCTGTCTTTATAAATGGAGACTGTGACTCAGCTATCTGGCTTCATCAAGTCTACATCAATCTTTTTGCTGGGCGCGGGTTTTTACTTTCATGAAGTTATTTGACAGTTCAAATTAAGTAGTAGCAATATAATTAAATTAAAGTATACACACACACGAAGCTAAACTTTTTTTCTTATGAGAAAGGAAAGCCACCTGCTACGAACCTGATATCATACTCGTATTTGTTTCAACCATGTTCTTACATCTGGCCATGCTTAGACGCTAAATTAAGGGCCTATACTACCTCAAATGCCTTAGTATGATCCTCCGTTACGCCTAAAATACTGCAGCATTAATTTTGAAATAAATATATGGTAAAGTTGAGGATTAATGTTAGGTCTTATGTTTGGCGAAAACACGATTTCATAAAATTTTCTTGATAGAAAAAAATCCCAAAGTTACCTCCAAATCAAACAATAAACCGCTGGTATTCAAAAAGTACTTCAAATTAGATCATGAAACTTTGCATACTAACTGAACTAACTATAAAGCAGGTCTTATGTTTTTTATTTTTTCCAAAAGACGAACAATTAATTTTATAAAGAAAAAAACTACTCATTTCGCACTATTCGGCCGCAGTGACTGACGTAACAACCGCTTTATAATGCAAGCTGATTAGAACTTTATTCTAACACTATTACAAGCGAAGTTTGAACCACCACAAATAAAGTTGCTAATCTGAGGTAGTATAGGCTCTTAAGTTAAGTAATTGTAAACTACAGCTGCATCATATTGGTGCTCATGTGCGTTCGGTGCGTTTATTGCCAATGGTACCACCAGCAGTGGTACCACGGGTAAAAAAAACCCGTAGTACTATTAAGCGATCCACTAGTACCACGGAAAGTTTTTTTTACTTTACCCGCGGTACTACCGGGATTGGTACATAAGGTCAACAATCAAAATCTCAACATTAAAATTCTCAATACGGTAATCACAATCATTTTAGAATTTACAGTTTGAAAAAAAAAAAAGTTCATTAAAAGTTAATATGTTGAG
The DNA here is from genome assembly GCA_905147715.2 of Xestia xanthographa. NCBI lineage: Eukaryota > Metazoa > Arthropoda > Insecta > Lepidoptera > Noctuidae > Xestia > Xestia xanthographa. The sequence continues at coordinate 17,427,928 of LR990655.1, read as the reverse complement.
ATTATGATTTGTTAATTTATTAACAAGTCATACCTTCACCAGGTCATCGGTCCACCTAGTGCGAGGCCTTCCAATACGTCTTCCGGTTCGCAGTCACCACTCTAAAACTATTCGGCCCATCGGCCATCCGTTCTGCGAGCAATGTGCCCTGCCCACTGCCATTTAAGGCTGATGCTCCAGGGTAGCCCGCGAAATTCAAATTTTCTTACGTTTTTGGCAAATTGCAGGCCAGTGCTAGGTTGTATGTTGATTAAAATATTGGACGCGATTGTAAGACGTATGTAGTTACAGAATTATAATCATCAAAACCATCAATACAACCCTCCAAGTTCATAAAGGTCGAGAAACGATTTTTTCAAGGTCAAAGTCATTATTATTATTTCATTTCCCAGAATGTCCATTTCCCAGAAAGTCCATTGTATGTCCATTTCTTAAAACGTCCATTTCCCAGAATTACCATTTCCCAGAATGTTTATTTCCTAAAAAGTCCAATTCCAACAATTGATAATTTAATTAAATAATTAAATTGATTCCAAATTCGTATTGTCAAAAACTACGTCACTCTCAAATATTATCAATGTCGGTATCGATCATCACCAATTCCGAATTTAATTTGAAATAGAAACTCATTCATTTTGTTTCACAATAAACAGGCGCTCTATTGAAGTGTTTTCATATCAAAGTGTCATTTTTTGTATCGTTCACCGTCATTTGGACACGAAGATAATGCGAACAAATGCGTGGGCTCGGGTTCTTGGAACCTTTTTCAATAAATGTGCCTTCGATAACCGCTCAACTGAAACTCTTATAGGTAATTTATAGGTATTATGAATAAAAAAAACCGGCAAAGTGCGAGTTGGACTTGCGCACCGAGGGTTCCATATAAAATTGTAGGTATTTTGTTATTAATCAACATAATTACGGTTTTCATTTTTTCCTTTACATGTTCTGTAAGACATTGCTTCTTGCCATATTTCATGATTCTAGGTCAACAGGAATATAGGTTTTGGTTCCTTTGTGAAATTGCAAAATATGCGACATAAACGGTCATATCTTTTGATCGCGTTGACTAACAAGTTTGATTTTTAGGGTTCCGTACCCAAAGGGTAAAAACGGAACCCTATTACTAAGACTTCGCTGTCTGTCCGTCTGTCCGTCTGTCCGTCTGTCTGTCACCAGGCTGTATCTCATGAACCGTGACAGCTAGACAGTTGAAATTTTCACAGATGATGTATTTCTGTTGCCGCTATAACACCAAATACTAAAAACAGAATAAAATTAATATTTAAGGGGGGCATACAACAAATGTGATTTTTTTGCCCTTTTTTTGATAATAATGGTACGGAACCCTTCGTGCGCGAGTCCGACTCGCACTTGGCCAGTTTTTTCACTGCTTTATGGGGTAGTTCTGAGTACTCGTATGTGATATTAATTTTAGCTTGATACCTCCACGCGATCCTGAAGAAAACGGTCCTGGCAGACGGACAGACGGATAACAAAGTGATCCTTTGAGGGTCCCGCTTTTGCCGACTGAGGTACTGAACCCTAAAAATATGATTAAAAGAGTTCGAAAATACTGGATTGGTTAACTTACGAAGAGCGTAGATTACTCAGGCTCTTCTGAAAACTTTGTAAAAAGTCCAAATTAAGCATTTTAATTTTCTTAAAAACAGCTTTACTTTTATGTACTTAAAGATACTACCAATTTATTAATAAAGTCTAGTCGTGACGCTCTTTAATTTAATTTTAGTCCACTTTAGGGTGGAAACTATCGGGTTTAGTACAAAATAAAGAAGACTTTGTATTTTCGCTACTTTCATATTACTAAAATTTACAAGGTTTTAGCTTAACTTGAAACGCATCTTTACGGTCGTCGTTGTGACATTTTATGGGCGTCGATTTCACTTGTCAATTGTGTAATAAACTTCCGTCTTGTACGTTCCATTCCTATTTGATTTAAGCTCACTCCCTCCGAAATTGTCTCCTACTTATTTTATTGCTTCATATTAAAATAGTACTTTGAAGCGCGGCTTCTCGTTTCCAGCGACAAATGTATGCATATGAATGATAATTATGTACATGAATGTTGAAACTGCTTAGAACAGTCCTATCATTTTGAATTGTAACATGTTCTTTTAATCTATGCTGGGGATAATTACCATTTCAAATGCGAATACCACAGCGATGTTAGCGAAATATGTTGTTTACTTAGTAACAGCGGCGAAGCAAAACATTACGATTAATATACTTACATACGAATGTATCTAATAAACAAGATTGATAACATCCCCCAAAACTTATCCACTAACAAGTAACAGAAGTTGGTGAACTTTTATGGAAGGACTAAATATGGTCGTCTTAAGTTTCTTTTTAGAATCTATTAGACACCGAAGTTATAATATCGGATCCCGGGGCAGAGCGTCGTTTACTATCACTTAACTCATTTTTATATTCGCCATTTTGGCTTGCTCGCTGTCCCAGATTCGCTATGAATACAGAGTGGAGCCTCCCATAATACGATACATGGCCTACTTTGAGTGGGATCCTCGGAGCCGCGCTACTTGTTTACATTGAACTTACGTGCCTTGTGCGTTTGTTGCGTGTAGCGTGAAGCGTCTCTCCGCTCTGATATTTGTGTTTTTCCATAGAGCTACGATCGACACGTCATAACTTTATTCAAAATGTTTGTTGAGTGTATCAAATTTGAAACTTCCTGACTTTGGGCTATGGCTCATTCTCTCTCTCAAAGGGGAGTTCTGTATCCGAGCAGTGGGAACGTAAGAGTCTGATTATGATGTATTCGAGTCGTTATATAGATAACTCTACTTAACTCAAAGCATTTATTAATTAGACAATTACGGCACTTTTGATTTTCAGAAAATAAAATGCTACAGTAACAGTTATAAGGCATAATAACTTAAAAAAGTTCATACTTAACATACCGATATACCTAAGGCAAGTATAGGTATAAGTATAAAGCTATACCTACAACAAGAGGTTTATGTACCGATATCTATGCGACGTGTAGCGTTAGAATGTTGAGTCTTTTGGTTAGCCGGTTAACCGCAGGCCCGTAACCCGTTTCCTGTTTCCCTTACTTACAGCGAGACTCAACGGTTTACTATGTATGGGTTATTTAGTTGGCGCTACGGGTACCTCACGTGTACAGGTTTTTAAATGAATATATTATTACGGGCGAAGAATCTGCTACTGTTACTAATAAACACAACCTTTTGATTTACCCTGGATGTCAACAAGCTCTCATAAAATCTGAATAATATAATTTGAAAACTAAGTAACCATAGGGAAAATAAACCTGTATATATTATATACCTAAATAACTTTTCGACCCAGCGACACCTCGAAATCGGAAAATATAAGTAGTAGAGCACCAGAGAGCACGTTTCCGGCGACAATATTTATCAGAAGCGACAGATTACTATCACCAGGAAACTTTGGAGTACTTCCAGGACCGTTGCCTAAAGAAATCGTCATACTTTTGGGTAACTATGAGGATTAGTTAGTTTGAAATTGAACAAGGGTGCACCAAACCAATTCGGTGTAATAATGATCGTTAATATTCAGAATGGTTGTAAAGCAGGGTATATGGTGTGACCTCTCTAAATCCTCATACTTTATAGGTGCAGTTTATTGAATAGTGAATATCTGGGATCCGGTCGGGTAGCAGTGGCGAGTCGACCACAAGCAGAGCAATAAGGCGCGTGAAGCGGTCGGGCCTTGTCTTAATTGTCAATAACCGTGAGTCGGGGCGCGCCGAGCCCGCTCCCGCCGAATAATTAACGAACTTCCGCGATTTTCGAGTTTGTAAATTGCCTCATGGTCTCGTCGACCCGCGTCCTGGTTTGCTGATATAAATTATGTGCGCACAAAATTAATCTTAGTGATTTAAGAACACCCTTTATTCTCAGGCTTCCATTTAAATCTTATTCTTACAAAGTTCTCTAATGGCAAGTTTCTGCATTAGGAAAGTGCCTTTTTGTTATATAGTATAGTTAACGTAGCTATAGCGAGATATACAGATTAGTGTAGGCGTTATTGTGAAACGAAGCCGACATTTATCGGTAATGTCACCTCTTGCTGATTTTCCGGAGAGATTTCAAATAAAATCCTGATAAAAGGTAACGGAACTCGACATTTCGTATATTATTTCCGTTTTCGGGGAAATTATAATGAGACTTAGCACCGAGTCGCTTGGCTCCCGTCGTGTTTGTGCGGAAGTGTTTTCAATAATTACGTTATTGGAGTAGATGCGTCGTTTGTGTTTATGCTAGTCAATAAATACCGGGAGTGTATATTGTATTAAAGTACGGAGACATACATGACTTAACTTTAGCCCGAGTCTCGGAGTTGTGGAATCCGGCACGAGTGCGAGCATAAACAGAATTTACAAGCCCACGCCTTTCATTAAAATGTAAACAAGCTTCCGTATAATTCGTGGTACGTAAATACATCAACGGGGATCACAAGGGTGGGCTGCACACAACCTAACTGCGGGAATGTTTTATGGTCAACATTAACCGCAATACGGTTGACCCTGAGAGCTCATCTCTCCGAGACTAAATGCACTAAAACCATCGCTTTAATACTTTAGAGCGTGCGTATGTGATATTTGTTTTGAACAACGTAAAGTTTACGATTTTGCTGCGTAACCAATGTTTTATCGTAAATTTTACAATAGTTTGCCGGCAGATTTTAACGGCTGTAATATAATATTGAATCTGGTATACACAAAGAGTGTCAGCAATATAATACTAAACAGCGTAATAAATCGCAAACTACAGGATAAAGCAAAATGATTTAAATTAAAATACGTGCATCGTTGGTCTCGCGACTGCTGAGTTGAGTTCCTGGGTTCGATTCGGTCGGGTAAACTGTTATTAGTTTTATTCATCAGGAATTCCTCAATAGCAGCCACGGAGTCTGGATTTGTGCCGGGTTGATGGCAATAGGCTCGCCCCCTATTACATGGGACTTAAACATAACTGGCGAAAAGTGGGTGAGCTTTTTTTTTCGGATGGGAAATTATCAAATGACTCCTCCCGCTCTGGGCGGAGCAGGAGGGAGTGTCAGACTTTTACTGACTAAAACCCATACATGTTCCTTCATCGCCCTTTGTGTTCCGGGGCCACGGTATCTCTTTCGAACAGTCCCGAAACCCCGGAAAGTGGGTATCCTAATGGCTCCACCTCTGCAAAACCCTTCAGGAATAGCAGGCGTGATGTTATGTCAAATATGTGCTAATTTATCATAGTCTACCTACTTTAGGTAGGTACTAAAATCTCATTGAGTTATTTTACTCATAGAACAAGAAAAAAGTCTGTAAAAGAATTTGATTTATGTTGCCTGGTATAATATTAATAATTGGATACCTAAAAAGGTTCTAGATGTTCTATGTTATTATTAAATGATTATATTCATTTAGAACTTCTATTGTTAGTATCTAAAACTGGGCTACACAAACATTTTGTGCGCAGATTGTGGGGAATATAATAATTGATTAAAACAGTGTTTATAACAGATATATTTTAGTAGAGGGTATTATAGAGGTGCGTTGTATGAGTATTTTTCATTACCTGCCTAAATAGAAAATGTGTTATGATTCACATCGAGCGTAGTAAAAAAAACTTATATTGGGTGTGGGTTCTAATAATCTGTGGGATATAATAATCCAGATAATTATCCAGCATGTAGGTATTTAAAACACTGTTACACGTCAATTTTCTGTAGCAATAAAATTTGTATGAAAGCACCTCTTTCCCGGACGCCTACCAAATAAGGTTGCGGAAAGCCCGATAATCTGCCTAAATAGAAAATGTGCTATGACACACATCGAGCGTAGTTAAAATACTGATATTGGGTGTGGGTTCGATTTTCAGGCATCGCTAATTACCGGGCTACCGAAAATTGACGTGTAACAGTGTTTCAAAGATCTACATGCTGAATAATTATCTGGATTATTATATCGCACAAACACACACACAAACAGACAAATACACACACACACACACGCACAAAAAACACGCACACAAATACACACGCACGCACAAAACACAAGGAGAGCTGCTTAAGTAATAAATTAATTAACTATCATTTATTTTATTTCGTTTTTTATTGTATTTTTATTCTAATCGTTGACTTCATTTTCATTGCTAGGATACCACTTATGGGAAGAGCGAGACAGCCCCGACACAAGTACTATTGTAACTTACTGGGGCTGTCTCAATTTATGTATGACACAATGTTTGAGAAGTAATAAATATTTTTGTATTTTGTACATCCAGGAATAGATATAGTTCGAGAGTACATTTGCAAGAAGCTGGCAGTTTCATCACAGCGGTAATGTTTTCTCTATTGTTTGTCTTTTTATTTTAAATCCGTGTAATTATCTATTTCCAGTAATAAATAGTTTGATATATATTTATAGTATTTATAGTATTTTATATATCCTTGTAGTTTACCTTAGTATTAATTAAATTATTTTCAGATACACCTACCACTGCTTGTCTCTACATCACCCAAAAGTTGACTGGTAGAAAATGCCTATGGCATTAAGTCTGCCTCTGTACTTTGTACTTGAAGTGTTAAATAAATAAATAATAAATAAATATATTGTTTCGGTTCACCCAAGCTTCACTGTAATACTCAAGATGAATTCTTATATTCCTGGGACATTTTGAATTTTTCTTCAAGTTGCCAATGCATTCTTTGGAAAATCTCTTAATATAGGTGGCTATAACGTAATGAAAATACTTTTTTTTTTTTTTTTTTTTTTTTTTTTTTTTTTTTTTTTCGAATGGGAAATCATCAAATAACCCCTCCCGCTCTGAGCGGAGCAGGAGGGAGTGTCAGACTTTTACTGACTAAAACCCATCCATGTTCCTTCATCGCCCTTTGTGTTCCGGGGCCACGGTATCTCTTTCGAATAGTCCCGCAACCCCGGCAGGAAAATACTTTTCCTCTTAGAAAATACAAGAGTGACTTGTATTTATTTATCTTAGACGGAGTACTCACTACTTCTGCTCCGAAGAAGTTTATATTTGAAGTGATATGAGGCGGAGTTGTAGCAAAACTGAGGAGTTACTCGACCAACGTTTAATCTTCATTGAAAGTTGCTTGTTTTGTCCGTTATAAAGGTGGGAGAACTTATATGTGATAAAATAACACGAACTCTTGCTACAGGGAGTTTTAAGAGTTAGCTTGTATAGAGATGAGAATTAAGAACTAAACGGCGTAGTTCAGTGCCCCTAGAGTTTCGTATGTTGAGGTATTTTTGAAGAAAGTAATGGGTAGTTATTTACTTCAGGGTTACAAATCACAACACTCGATATTTGTGCCAAAGTATCCAGCATTTTACTTTTCTAATAGTTGCTAATTAAAACTATGATTGTCGCGCCCATATTGGTCATCAGCAATAGAATACTCAGTTATTTCATTTTAAATATTTCTCCATTCATGTTGTTTCCACACTTAAACAAAAAATATACACTTTATATAAGTGAAAACTAAGTATATTTCAGATAGTCTAGTCCTACTGAAAACAATGTAAAAAGCTTGAAGTTGTAAGGAGAATTGAACTTTTGGAGTGGTTTTTAAATGTTTTATTCCAACAATACATTTTAATTATGTTAACATTTTGGGAAAGTAAATTGACATCGCGGGATAATTGATGATAGATAGTTCGTGCGTAGTAGTGCATGGGTTTCTGCCTGAACTACAGAAGTTCTGTTTCTTCCTGTATCCATGGAAAAAAGGCGTGCCGTTCATATGCCTCCGGCCCATTTCGTAACTTTTCCATTTCGACAACTAAACAAAAGACGTGCGAAACAAGTGAAAAAACCGGCCTAGTGCGAGTCGGACTCGCGCACGAAGGGTTCCGTACCATTATTTATACATTAGACAAAACGGCAAAAAAATCACGTTAGTTGCATGGGAGCCCCCCTTAAATATTAATTTTATTCTGTTTTTAGAATTTGTTGTTATAGCGGCAACAGAAATACATCATCTGTGAAAATTTCAACTGTCTAGCTGTCACGGTTCATGAGATACAGCCTGGTGACAGACTGACGGACAGACGGACAGACAGCGAAGTCTTAGTAATAGGGTTCCGTTTTTACCCTTTGGGTACGGAACCCTAAAAACGTGCCAACTCGTAACTATTTTAATCTTCATACATTGAATCCCATTTCGTCAACCATCTGCTTAGGCTGTACTGCTCGCTCCTATTACGTTATATCTGGTAAAATGTGTATATGCTGTATGCCTTTCGCGTCATAGAAGCGTGATGTTTATGTTACGTTCACAACTCAACATTGACCTTCTTATGATGTCTATATGACGTCATTTGCCACTCTTCTTCATAAATAATCGTTTTTAGGATACCTTTAACAGCAAGGTTACGTGAAGGTATAATTCTGTAATGAAAACTTGATCCTCATATAATAAACCTTAAGTTTACAAGCCATTATAAATAGCGGCCGACACTTTATTACGAGTTACAAGGGTATTATTTTCATATAACTAGCGTAAGTACATGAATAATTTAATAAATGGAAGAAGCAAATGTATGGCGTTGTAAAATGGCGTATTATCTCGGTCAACCGAACGAGGGACGGTCAATATGGTCATGCAACGTGGCGGTGTGCGTATAAGCCGTGACGTCACTATATGGGGCATCATTACACGCTAATGAACAGCAGGCTTTTTTTTTGTAAAAATTGCTTTGATTATAATAAATATGGAAAGGCTACTATTTTTTCTAAAAGTTTTTCGTAATTCTTATCTCATTCAATTTCGGTGTAGAATAAAGCATAATTATTCTGTATAGATTTATCTTTTTTATAGGCTAGTACTGATACTTTGTTAAATGAGCTATTTTGCCACAATATTAGGTAATTAGCAAAATAATTATATTGGATGCAATAGGGATGATGACGGACTAAAAAAAATATGATTCTATTTAGTCCGTCGTAGATTATCTAAAAATATTGAATACGTGTTTTTTGTTTTATCAAATTAATAAAAAAATGCGAAGATAAAACGTGTCAAAGATCATGAATGGGGGCTTGTGACGTCACATTTGAGTAAAAAAGGCACACAAAAAAAGTGAAAAATAACTAGCTTCAGAAGTTTTTTTTAAGTCGGTTTTATTTTTTGCAAAAATGTTTTTATTTTTCACTTTTTAGTGGTTCACATATGCTTACCCCTTCACAGCGTACCGTGATGTTATGTTATGAACTGGTGAACATGAGGTTTTAGCAATCCCAGTCCTTTTGCTATCATTTATTGAGGAGTTCCATTGCCTATCAGCGAAGTTCATAAGCAAATCTTCACCAAATTGAAATGGGACCACTTCAAGATAGTACTCTTCCAAAAACTACCCAAATCGCTTCAAGTTTGCCTATAAAATTTAAAGAGTTCTCTCTATTTCTCCAGGATTCCATCATCAGATCTTGACTAAATGATCATGGGACCACCTGGAAAGTATATCCACGCTTTCAAACAAAAAAAAAACAAAATCGTTCCAGCCATCTACGAGTAATCGGGGAAAATACATTAAAAAAAAAAGGTTCCGACGAATTGAGGACCCCCTCCTTTTTGAAGTCGGTTAAATATCTCCCGCGCCGATGGCTAATCTCAGTTGAGATTTGCCGTCGTGACCGAAAACGGTGAGAAGAAGTATTCTTATTATTAGACGTACATTTAGAAATAAAAATAAAACACATGATTCCAATTACACAGTGGTGCACATTTCTGTTCAACTTTTCATTAATTCTGGGAACATCGTATGAGTATCAAACTATTCAGTCAACAACCCAGGTATTTAATTAATACATAATATTCTCAGTAGAACATTAAATCCACTTGAGGTAGTACAGGATCGCGAGCTCTGAGTATCTTCCATTAATTAATTGTATTAGTCTAGGAGCTGGGAGGTGCATGACTATGCAGCCGCTTTCTCTAGTCTCAACAAGATATTGAATTATACAAGGGTAAAGGTAAGTAACATTAATACAATATATACTGTACAGAGGGTCGGGTAAGGTTATGTAACTCAGTGACTATGCCCGTTTGTCACTCAGTGGATTTGACATTTTTGCTTCTCTGCCACTTTTAAGAATAGTACACTTTAACCAACTTATCTGTTTAGGCAAGAAAACACAGATCTAAAATGAATATACCAAGTTTGAACTTCACACGTAGTGTGGTCATACTATATCTTGGCAGTTGGTCCCGGTCGTCATTTATAGATTTTTGACATTCGTAAGGAATTAGAAACCTGAAATTCAAAATCAAAATAGAAGCATTTATTTCAGTAGGCCAGTTACAGGCACTTTAGAATTGTCGAAACAAAGATGAACATCATATGTGCCTACAGTCCCAGTCACAAGACATAAAAACTCTGAAAGTACTGTAGTTGCCAATTCCCTAGCGTAGATCTCTATGGAGAAGAACGGGCAAGAAACTCCATGGACACTCTTTTAAATCAAAATATTAAATTGATTACTCAGTCTATTTAAGGGATATATAGAGTACCCAGTAACTGGGTTCTAGGGGTCAGTCAGTCAGAAATTCTGGTGTGGGTTTGACTGTAAGCCCGATGACTGGAGGAATAGACAGATGTGATGTGATGGTAACTTGACACATATGTCACAATAAGGTAGATGACTAAAAAAAATTGATTAGTCCGTCAGATAGATTTCTAAAAAAATACGAACACATATTTTTTCCTTTTTCACGTAAACAAAAAATGAAGACGATACAGTGCGTCGAAAACTCTTGTGACGTCACATTTGAGTACATTATTAACTCAAATGTGACGTCACAAGCCCCCACTCATGATCTTTAACACGTTTTATCTTCGTCATTTTTTATTAATTTGATAAAACAAAAAATACGTAACCAATATTTTGCAATAATCTAACTGACGGACTAAACAGACATATTTGTTTTTGTCAGTCATCATCCCTATTGCATCCAATATAATTATGTTGCTAACTGCCTAATATTGTGGCAAACTAACTCATATAACAAAGTATCAGTACTAGCCTATAAAAAAGATAAATCAACAGAATATGCTTTATTCTAAACCAAAATTGTATGAGATAAGAATGACGAATATTTTTTTACAAAAAATAGGAGCCTTTCCATATTTATTGTAAACAAAGCTATTTTTACAAAAAAAAGCCCACTGTTCATTAGCGTGTAATGATGTCCCATATAGTGACGTCACGGCTTATACGCACACCGCCACGTTGCATGACCATATTGACCGTCCCTCGTTCGGTTGACCGAGATAATACGCCATTTCACAACGCTATATATTTGCTTCTTTCATTTATTAAATTATTCATGTACCTACGCTAGTTATATGAAAATAATACACTTGTAACTCGTAATAAAGTGTCAGCCGCTATTTATAATGGCTTGTAAACTTAATTTTGGTTCAAGTTTTCATTACAGAATATACCTTCACCTAACCTTGCTGTTAAAGGTATCCTACAACGGTTATTTATGAAGAAGAGTGGCAAATGACGTCATATAAAGACATCGTAAGAAAGTCAAAGTTGAGTTGTGAACGTAACATAAACATCACAGAGGCCTATGACGTGAAAGCATACAGCGTACCCACATTTTGCCACATGTTACGTAATAGGACCGAGCAGTACAACCTAAGCATATGGTTGAAAAAATGGGATTCAATATATGAAGATTAAAATAGTTACGATTTGGCACGCTTTTTCACTTATTTCGCACGTCTTTTGTTTAGTTGTCGAAATGGAAAAGTTACGAGATGGGCCGGAGGCATATGAACGGCACGCCTTTTTTCCATGGGTACAGGAAGAAACAGAACTTCTGTAGTTCAGGCAGAAACTACAAAACGCCACCTAATTCATCGTTACACCCATTCATGTAACAGTTTTATTATCATGGTGTTATAGCAGGAGCAGCCACCTTTACCATCAACAGACAGACAGTATGCCCAATCACGAGAACAGGCTGTTAAAAACGTAATGAAATAACAGCAACAGCCGTTTTCTGTCCTGATAAAACGAGAAGATCAAAAACTTCCCAACAAACACAATTGCAAATTACTTTAACAAGCTTAACAAACAAGATTATTTTTAATTTTATTACAAGCAATTACCAAAACTTGAACCCTCAACAAATAGAATTAACGATGAACTAAAATAATCACGTAATTAATGGGTTTATGGAAGGTATAGTCTGGTACAGTCACGTTTACGTGTAATCTGTGCTACGCATTATGTCGAAACGTTACTAGATTACCATTAATCAAAGATAACAATTCGGGTATTAGTTGAAGATAAGTTGAAATATTACGTGATTTGTAATGATGAAAAGAAACCCTCAGAAATACTGCTAATTGCTGTTCGTGTTCAATCAAAGTACCTACTAGTAGCTCGGCTATCGATTTGCTAATCGAGACATCGCGAGTTTGAAAACCAGTGATTGCACTTCTAGGGTAGACACGATTAGGGACAGTCAAGCGAGTCCAATGTCGATTAAAGATCATCAAGACGGTGGTCCAACAATTATTGAGTTGAATAATGGTCAGATTAGATACCCTTAAGCATGGCCCTAAGGCTCAAAGCCCTCCAGAACAAGTTACAACAATATTAATTAATTTAGTTCGAGAAATTACGAAATTCTTCCAGTCTCTACAAAAATGTATTAAAGAAAACACGGCCAAAGCTAAAAGCATAAATTAACCCCGAAATATCTGTTACGCAAATGTTTGTATACTTGGGTTGTTTGTCTTTTAGACGCAATAATTTGTTAGGAAGACAATCAAAGCACGTATTGGATGTCGCGTCGTTCAGTCCGACAATATTTTTTCTTCAAAATATTTTGGGCATTCGGACAACGCTATTATATTGGGATTCGCATTGTGTGATTGACCCGCATGGCGATACCGGGTCCCACTAGAGACTGATAACGCAATAATGAGGGTCTGTTTCGCAGTCCACTGATTCTATGACGCGAGTTATAACTACTCCATTGTCCTGAAGGCTCCGACCCCAGCGTAATGTCGGGTGACGCTGAAAAGAATTCGGAAAATATTTCTTCGTTGTACACGTCACAACAAAGACATCTGTTAAAAGGGTGTGTCTCGGTGTCTTAGATTTATTCTGTAAGCTTTACCTTCGTCATAATGGTTTAAAGTCCGGTGCACACCGTACAGTCGCATTGTGTGCAGTCGGATGTGAAGCGCCGCGAGAGGAACTGAGTTCCGCTGAATGTGAACATCGGCTAACTGCACTATGAAGTTTGTATTTGCATGTGTACCACACAAATATTCAGTAGCCTCACTACTTGAAGAGTTGCTTGCTCATATACAATGCGCAAGCAACTCTTGCAATGTACCAAATCATTGTTGGTTTGTGAATTCAAAAATGGAATGAAACACCATTAGAGCATTAAAGCATTCCTCTCTGCAAAGCTCCTTCGACAAAGTAACGCGAAAAATGGCGCTGAAATAGAACCGGAACACCAATTAGACTTCAGTTCATTTGTTTTTTTTTTTATTTCAAACTAGTTAAAGTCATTGTTAATGCATAAACTTCGTATAATTACAAGGGGCCTTAACGCTTACTGTTAGTTCATATGTAAACGAAACGAACTTACTTTAGAATTCACTCTCTACACTTTTGGCTGAATATTCTGACGTTTACCTTTTTTTGTTTTTTTTTCTTATCGAATGGGAAATCATTAAATGACTCCTCCCGCTCTGGGCGGAGCAGGAGGGAGAGTCAGACTTTTACTGACTAAAACCCATCCATGTTCCTTCTTCGCCCTTTGTGTTCCCGGGCCACGGTTTCTCTTTCGAACAGTTCCGCAGCCCCGGACAGTCCGGCAGTATCGGATCTTTCATATACCTGCCACCACATTTATATAATTATAAACTTTATAAGGTCGCTTTTTGCTTGACGATATTTTATAAAATATAAATACTTGTGAATTTGATTCACTGTCCTGTTACTTATTCTGATTTGAATCGAAAAACTGAAAGGAGAGACCGTCCTGCTCTTTCAAAGAAGCAAAGAACTTGTAAATAAAGTCGTTGGTTTGTATTCATCGAGTAATTTTGCTATCTATCGAACTATTTTTGCGGCGGTGCCTTTGTGTTTTACTGAGGTAGAACGCAATGGAGCCTACCCCCTGGCATATCCCCTAATAGCATGAGTGTATATTGACAAGTTATACATAGGGTTATATTAGGTGAACTGAGTAGAAGCTTAGGCTTATACCTAGTTTTTTTTGTTTCTTTTTTCAACAGCTTAGAAAGAAATTGATCCATCATCAAAAAACGCTACAAATTTCAAGTAAACTTTTCACAAAGAAAGAGAAATTTTGAAAAAAAAAAACAAATTAGTGACAAAATGAAAAATATCGAATTTTAAATCATACGCAATACGCGTATGATTTTAATTTCGATTTTACTGTTCTTTTTTTTTTTAAATAAAAAGAACTAAGTGTGTCATTTGCTTCTACTCCGTTCACCTATTACACCCATTTTTATTGGAAAGTGATAAAAAAGTCATCCTGTATATTTAACCACGAGTAGTCGTAATTTATGTACGAAATGTGGTTCTGATATAACTTTTCATTCGGTAGTTATTTATTAACGTTCGGATTCAGCGAGCTATCCCGCTTTTAGTTCAGCGTGTCTGTATTTTGTATTATTACAGCTTTGTAACTGATATCATTGGAGCGTTTTGAGAACGACATTTATACGCTTGAGTCTGGTTATTTTAGTATCACGGTGGTCTTCTGAAGAGTTGTGAGTTGTTTAACATTGATCTAGCCGTTGCCAACGACTTATCTGTGTGTATTTTGTATTTAGTCTCTTTTATTACGAAAATATTGATTGATTTTAAGATAAAAAGTAGTCTAAATCTTGCTCCAGGTCCAAGATCGGTAACCTCTAATTTCATAGTGATCCATACGGTAGGGGTAAAAAGGTAACAGAGCTACATATTTAACTTTGCATTACTATATTAGATGGATTTTACCATGGAGATAATAAAGTATTTTTGTTTTAATACTACAAAAAATTTGCTTACAAAAATATGGTCTTCACACTATACAATAACAGTTAAACTAATTTATTGTACCCCCACAAAATTCTTACGTAACATCTTCTAAATTAACTCACTCGGCAAATTGTTTTACACACTTGTCTACCCTCGTCAGCCAACAATAAACTGTATCTACTCGTAAGTTTCATTTCGTATCGACACAGTTCCAATCGGATGACCTCGAATGAATACATCACGCAAAATTGCTTCCCTGACGATTACCTGCCTAAATGGAATTGATTTCGTAATTCGTATTACCGGATATACCCGTATAAGGAATGTATTATTGTTCCTGATTTACGAGGATAAAGGGATATGCCAGTGATTCTCACGTACATATTTCGATGTTCATATTTGTATACGCAAAATCAATATACTCATTATTTGACATTCCTTTTGTTTGCCTCCTTCAATGATCTTGCATGAAATAAAAATGAACGGTTTTATATTTTGTAAATGATTTGCAGGTGATATTATTTGTTTTAAAACACAAGAATACACAACAAAACATTGATCAACAACAACGAATAATATCACAGACACGTGGGATGCTAAAACCAAAGCGTAGCTGTCTGCTACGACAGCGTAGCGGTGCGCTACGGCGTAGCAAAATGCGATATTTTTATGCTTCTTTTTTTAGAATAATATAATACGTAGTATCGATAGAACTTACCTCAAAGACCATCTTAACATAATTTTAATATAATATTATGATCAGCTTTGTCAGTCCATCGCCCTCGGCGAGATAGGAGGCTCATCAAAGTCAATCCAATGATTGAGCTCAATTACAAAGGCTAATTTAACCATATCAAATTACGAGGTTAACTTTGATAAGTCCTGTTAAGGCTTTTTGTGACTGCTTTAAATAGTCTTTATTTCATTTTCTCATGCAATCGTTGTGTGGATTTCTCCTAAAACACTTTTAGGAGAAATCCACACAACGATTGCATGAGAAAATGAATGGTGTTAAAGTCAGTTTAATTGTAAACAAGAAGCCGCTTAACACCGAGTGCAGATTGTAAATATTACACGGTATTTAAAGCAGAATAGTAAATATCAAGCTTCCATTTGGATGTTATGATAAATGCGATTCGAGCGCTGCACAAAGAGGTCTTTATGTTTAAATTCGTGTGTAGTTTGGCCTGAGTCGGTTAATCTGGTGCGGCTTAGTGCCTGTACTCGCTGTGACTCACTATAAATTATTGTCTTTGTGCCTCACTTGTATGAGAGAGGATAAACTTACTACTTTCGCCTTTTGTGAGCCCCTCGGAGCTCGAGTGGCTAATAATACCACTATTTTAGTGCGCTCGTTTGGAGAACTACAGCGTTATGGGACGGTGTACAGTGGACTGTTTGCTCGTGCAAGTGCTTGTAATGTTACAGAAATAAAAAATCTAATAGAATATAATAATATTGTGTTTTTTTTGCAGAATTTTTGTTATAATTTTGGATGTTGAAGTGGTAATCATAACATTTTATTTTTTTCAGCTACAAAGGTAACAAAAGTAATTGTATTTAGTGTACTTTCCGGAAAGTTTTTCTTTGTTAGCCCACTAAGCGTATAAGTTGAAAGTCAATAAAGGATAAGTAGAAAAGCCGTAAAATCTATCTTTATCTTGCGAACAAAGGCACAAGTGGGTCGCTACTAGCTAGTTACAAACAGTTAACTTGAGGAGTTTAACGTGATCTAATATTTACCATCTTAGACTCATAAGAGCGAATGGCAGGAGTTCGCAATGTTATCATGATTAATTCATGTAGCAAAGCCTCACCAAGTCGCTTGCGTCGGACGGTTTAAGTGTTTGAATTGTTCGTAAAGTAAGACTAACAGAGAATGATGTACGATCTGGTTGAGACTCAAAATTCGTCAAGACTAAAGTACACGCCACTTAGGAAATATGAGAAGGCCATAACTCCAGTAAATGAAGGACGGACGGATCAGAACGACCTCCCGCCTCGGAAACGTAATGGAAGTGACAAGGGTTCCTCAAAATGATGGAAGAAATTCTGAGGGTTGCTCTGAAGAGGTGCGTTTTATGAGTTCCCACTGAAGATATGTATCAGTCGCTGCTCACATCGACACTGCAATGTTTATATCCATCAAAATGAGCTACGAGACGAGCGATCACAATCGCTTCGAATCTCGCTCCTTAGTAATCTTTACGACTCATCTCACTGTGCTTGTTCAACATTTTAGGGACGTGACACTTACTTAACTCCCGTGAACACCTATAAAATGGACTATACATATACGTTTGTTATAGGCACGTATTGTACTAGACAACAACGCCGTTCTTAAGTTAAAAGGGGTACCCCAGCTATAAACGTCACTTCCAGCTGACAGGTGATACCCGTGTTCTGTAATTGTTAGAAACGAAGACGTTACTGCCCATCCCTAGTCACCTTCTGTGACCACTTTGAAACCACAACAGCTTCAAGTAACTCCATTCCATTAAAACTTAACTCGAAACAGGAAAACAGATTTCCAGTAGTTTGTAAACGTCACTACAAAATAAATACCTACTTATTGCAGTCCACGAAAAGTAATTATTTCGTTGTGTTCAACCCGTTAATCCTATAGCCGTAGTTTGTGTCTACGCCTAAGGGAAGGAATAAATGAGCCCATTGTCCCAGGCTCGAGCCCAACCCATTTAAAGATAGACAATACCCATTGTCGTACAGTCAAATAATCCTAAATTTGTTGGGATGTCTTTCTCCGCTTCAAAGTTTCCAGACAAACTGAGCAATGAACAATTCAACGCACATCCCTACGAGTTTATGATTTCGTGATTGATGGTCCTAATATTAATGAAGAATTAAGATTAAAGATGGCGTAGTGTACCTATTCATTAAATTGAATGCCTGAATAAAAGTGTTCATCAGATATTACCTGAAAAGACACATCAAAAAGTGACATAAAAAGTGTGAATTGTGTGAGATCGTTGTGACACTATGAAATAACACGTAAAGACGATTTTATAGCGCAGCTGAAACTGCGCTCGTAAACTTGAAAAGACGCGCACTACACGACGCCTAAGTGAATGTTCGGGGGTCAAATCTCACTCGAAGTACTTAACTTTAACTTCCAGTTAATAACATGAGCGCTGTTTGATCTGAATTTCAGATGAGTTGTATTAAAAATTCGTTTCGGCGACAAAGAAAAAATACACAACAAATAGCTGGAGGAAAGTTTTACGTGCGTCTTCAAGCCGACGACGTTCTCATTTCTGAAAGTAAGCAGCAGATTGGACGTCAACTTTCCTCTTTTTCCTCTCGTGACAGACAGTAGGTATACACAAAGAACTCGCATCTTTCGATGAACACAACTTTACCCATCTACCTTCGGGGCTTCAATATTAAAATTTTACTTACGTTGATAAAGCTAGTACGAGAGTAGCTCCGACGCAAATATGTTTCTATAGCTGCTTCCTATTTGTTTCACAATGTGTTTACTTTATCTGAAATAGATGAATCCGCCTAATGTAATTGGACTGGATGTTGCACCGATCTGAAAGGAGATATACTACCTTACTATGCGCTGTTAATTGATTACCTCGCCTGTAGTTATTTGTGGAGCTCGGAGCATAACTGTATGTACCTACCAGCGTACCTATGTACACTGATGTTCAGTAAACTGAACGTGAGCAATAAGCATCAGTGAACTGCGTAGGTACAGTAATAAGATAAAATTACACCCTTCACTGAATTGCCAATAAAACGGAGATGAAATGTACTAGTGATGTTCATTTTGCGACAATTTGATCACGGGCGGTCATTTACCATAATGGATTGCGCCAATTTTCAACACTGTTAAATTTTAATGGTAGTTTTATTACTCGAATTTGTGCAATTACATTCATTTCGTATTAATGACAGTTTGTGTACCTAGGTATTTGTAGTGTCGAAAAAAGGTTTGGAACAAAATGACCAATGAATTTACAGCAGCTCGCAGCAATTGAGTTCGACGTCATGTCCAGAAGATTCGCTCGAGGCAATGCGTTGCAGCAACCGGCGGTGCTGAATAGTTTGCACCCGTCGCCGTCATAGATTTAAAATGAGTGTCTCATTGAAACAGAATGTTTTAAAGATTGATTTTATGTAGAGTTTGTATGAGATCATTTTACTTTTAAGTTTAGAACTATCTACCATCTGTAATGATCTTGGTACCTACTGGATCTTCTCTATAGATACTGCAGTCTATTGTAAGGACTTTTAAATAAAAGTTTCCTTAGAAGAAGACAACAACAGCCTGATAAAACTAACAAGTTTGCTGAGACATAACAAAAACCCGGACAACTTCCTTTGAAACAGGTAAATGTAACATCAGAAACTATAAACTTGACAACAATGCCTCTCTTAGGATTAAACTTCATCGAGGCTGGCAGACGACAATTTATTGACAAGTGAATTTTGCGGCAAGTGGAGATGCAAAGACTCGGCGGCGGCGCGAGGTCTCGAGGCGCCTCGCAGCGAGGCGCGCGTGCGGCGGCATAAGCCCGAGGCGCACCCCACGCCACACATCGCCACTCGCTGGCACTCGACACGATGTCTACGTGACCGCGCAGACAGCTGTACTAATCTCGTTGCCGACATGTGTAAGAGCCGCGCTAAATACGGTTATATTCCCGAATGCGACCTACATTTTGTAAAACATTGATTTTTCTTGTACCTCACAGCGAAAATGCTTGTTGAAACATAAAATCTCATTCCAGTGTTTACTAACATGTGAGGTCTCTAATATTATACGGAAGTTACTCGACCGTTTTATTTCTAACAACCAAAGTATAAGCTCAAATACTAAATTTGTAACAGGCCGGCTGAAAGCAATTTTTTCGGTAAACGAATTTCGCTCCTGGTCACGTTCGAAAACACACTAATGCACGAGTTCAACTTTTTTAGTGCCCCTTTATCGATGACAAAAAGACTAGTCAAAGTGCGAAATAAATGGTGTAGGAATGTTTGCTGTTTTTGTATTTAAACTTAGTCACTAAATCAAGAACTATGTTTTGTGTAGGTAGACGAGTTTAAGATATGTGAGATATGATTAGTTCCCTTTAATAATAGAACTCTTTTTACCGCAAGACGCAGTAAAATGTTTTATTCCAAGCGTAATAAAATATTTGTGCAGAAGCTGGAGCAGTTATTGAGTTCAGACCTTTCGCAAGTCAGACGCGGCTTCCGGGTGATGAATGATAAATATACAATCATATTCCGTATGAAGGATTGAGCCCTTATTTGTGTTGACGAGCTGCTAATATAAAATGTACATATTTCTCGACATCGTGTTCCGTATCGTGAATATGTGTAGGTAACTAGGTACATATGGTCTTCATTAATTTGTCTTCTCTGCTGCTCCTTGTAATCAGTCTTGAAATAATTCCACGGATCAAACTGTCACCGTAACAAAGAAGCAATATTTACCTTGTTAACTAAAGTTTCGACAGTTAGTTGAAGTAATGGCGTGCCAAGTTTAAATAAACCAACTAGAATGAATTAGGTTACCCTTCATTAAATTACTTTGTACTAATAGTCATTATGACTTGAACAAGTCTCATAATTGGATATGAGGGAAAACTTGTATTTTGTTTTGATGCCTAAGATGTATCATAATATTATCTAAGTCAGAAAGTAATGTAGTATTCTTTATTAGTTTTGTGTTTTCTAATAAATACAGTTACTTTTTGTTGTATGTCTGTTCTGATTTAATTTAATTTTCAACGGCGCTGATCACCTGTTGGTTACTTTATTTATTTAACAAATAACTACAGCCTATGTTGCAAAATAAAAAGGTTTACCTGGCAGTCAGACCAAATATAAGATTAACAGCTCCAAATGCCTATGTTTGCTGTATTTTTCCTGACACAGCCACACCACGTTTGATGAACCACACTCCTTAAATGGCACCTGATTCGATCGCACACTTTACGATCGACCGGCACCCGCACCTGAACGAACAATGTCATTCATTTCTATGACAATATAAAATATGCGATGACTGAACAAAAATCGTGTTACATTGTTTCCAGGATTTATAGCATAAGGACAGAGGTGTTCTCTTTTTTATATTAGAATGTCTTGAATCCACGGGTCGCACGCAATCTGATTTTAAGTAACAAAAAGTATTTTTACTTGGTTCCCACAAATTCGGAGCTTAATGTTTCGTGGGCGTCCTAGGAGGCGACTTAAAGATTTTATCGCTTCGGTGGGCAACAAAATTTGGGAACTGATAAAAATAAAATTGGCTGATTATTCTAGTTAAGCAAGTACGGCTGCCAGACGTGGCGTCTGCTGATTTATTATAGGGTTGGATTGTAATTAAGTTTTTTAGTACAATTTGAGAGATTTTTTGAAAACCATGTTTTACTAAAAACACGTATCGTTGAATTTTACAAGATGACAGTCGGTGAGAGTCGGTGACCTTTGTTTGATTCATTTAGTTGTTTTTTTGTCACCGACTTCTGAAGCTAAAGTTATTTTTCACTTTTTTTTTTTTGAAGTTCGTTTTTTTTTTTTGCAAATGAGTTTTTTTATTTTTCCATTTTTAGTTGTAATATCCTATACAAATATTTGCTATGCATTTATTTTACATTGATAACTATACATGTCATGGTAATAAGCTTATCCCCAATAAAAGGAACTTAACATACCTAAACTATTGAAATTTGGGTGTATTGTACACATCTGCGTACCCCTCAGAGCATACAGGCGTGATGTTACGTCATGATGTTTTATACACAATAAACACCCAAGCGATTGCAGCAATCACGACCGATTTACCATCTATTTTTGAAGAGTTCCATTGTATATCTCCGAAGATCAGCATCAGATCTTCACAAAATTTAAATGCGACCATTTCAAGAGTATATTCTTTCAAATAAAAAAAAAATTGAGAATCGCTCCACAAATGGAGGAGAAATCGGTGAACATACATGAAATTATACCACACGACTGAAGTAAAAATCTTCATAAAATGAAAACTACTGGGCCAAACTACGTTAAATTTTTATGGGGCTAAATAACAACTATTCCGCATCAAACTTAAAAGAATCACGTAAATCGGATCATAAATGTCAGCGTAATCGGTGTACATACATAAAAAAAAAACCAATCGAATTGAGAACCTCCTCCTTTTGGAAGTTGGTTAAAAAGGGGTTGCATGTACCTGAACTCTGGTTTTCCCTTTGACAAAAAGAAAAGTGATACAAGTAATCATATCATAAGAGACACAAAGGCATTTTTAATTAACCGAATAGTTCTAGTTCTTTATCAGAATTAAAAGTCCTTTATATACGATTCAAAGGGCTTCCTTACAATTGAGGGCTTTGTGCAATCACCACAAATGACTTTCAGAGAAGGAATTTTATCATCGAGCGAGAAAAAAGTGTTTTAATATTAATATGAGAGGCGAGGGGAATTTAATATTTGACGTAGGACAAGAATACTGGAGGGAATTTTGTGTTTATTATGAATTGTGTTGTGGTGCATAAGGAGAGGGGTAAGCGCTAGAAATTCTTTATGAGATAGCAAAACAATATGGTGGTACATTTACTTAGTAGCCGGCAACTTGCTTGTACGCATAGGAACAGCATTTTTCATACAAATAACCGACCACTGTGTCCTGGTTCCCGTAACAATATTCAGAACAAAATACAATATTTATACGAGTACTTTTGCGCTCCACAATAAAGACAATAAATATAGAAGTTGTAAGTTGTTGGAGAGCATTATTGTAGCTCTCAACACAACAGGTGAGGCTATTCTTTACTCGAGTATCTACTCACCGTAAGTAACCTTTTACGTGGCCACCATTCGTTCTTATTATATCTCGCCATACGTTTGCCCGTCCGCGAGAACTTTAAAATTCTATACGTACTCTATATGTGGAGTTTGAAAACGAAACACAACTTTGTTGATGTGAGCCAGAGAGAATGTGTCGAGAAGTTGGCGAGTGCTCGGTTTACAACGTAAGATATCATATTAATTTAACGTTTTCAACTTTGTTAGGAATGTAAACAGTACTGTTGCCCGAAGACTCCAACAACAAACCATTAGTGTGCTCGTTTCTCATCGCAAAGTGCGGAGGACATTAACTGGGCCCCAAGTCTGCTATTTTTATAAAATACGTCATTCCTACACGACGCCATTGTCATTTTGGTAAAAGTTCATAGTCTGCTAAGTTCATAATGATAGATCACTGGTCGGTCAATGGTCTCGTAATAGAATTGTGTTGGAATGATATTGTTGTATTGCCATTTTTAAAACCCGGTGGTAGAAATGATTTTCGAAAAACTACTATTAAAATTGAACATTTATTCATGCCAGATTTCATTTGATATATTTTTACATATTATTTATTAGTGTTTTAAGCCATCTGAATTAATAAGAAGTTCGTAAATAGGAAAAAACATTAAAATGTTCAACGCGGATTAATGTAAAACTTAATATTTTATCTGTATAAATGTCAAAGTCAAATGTGACATCATAGTTTACTCTCGTGTATCTGTTTTTGTTTCTAGCGGCCGGTGTTTTGTTATTGTATTTATTTTCATTTGAGTGTTCTAGTTAGATTTTAGTTTGTATATTTTAACCCCTAAGTGGAGGAGCTCGTGGCTAAGTAATAACAGCCGCTCGGGTCAATCTTTAGGTTAAGCCGTGCTTGCCTAAGTTGGTCTGTGGATGGGTGACCACCCTTACACACCGAGTTTCCTCCGTGCCTCGGAAAGCACGTTAAGCTGTTGGTCCCAGCTGTCATTTGTAGATCTTTGACAGTCGTTACAGGTAGGTAGTCAGTGGCCCATATAGTCTGACAACCAGTCTTACCAAGGGGTATCGTATTTCCCAGTACTAACTGGGTTGTGGAGGTCAGTTAAGCAGTCGCTCCTTGTAAAATACTGGTATTCAGCTGAATCCGGTTAGACTGGAAGCCGACCCCAACATAGTTGGGAAAAGGCTAGGCAGGCAGATGATGATTTTAACCCATAGGTAACACGCGTGTCTTGTCCCCTCAATCAATCAAGTTGGTAGACCAAAACACTCTAATAAAATATACAGCATGATACTTTGAAAAAGGCACGATGTTGCCTCGGCGTAAAATACGCTGCCGCATACCGCAATTGCTGCATTGTATCGTTATTTGTAGCACACCATAATACGACGCACGCCACAACATGTAGCATGCTGCAATGCCGCACAGTGTTGCCCCCAATGATATTCTAAAGGTAGCTTTACGCCGGGGGCATCACTGTGCGGCATTGCAGCGAGCTACATATTGTGGCGTGCGTCATCTTTTGGTATGATGCAATTAACCACGGTGAGCAGCAATTGCGGTATGCCGCAGACTATATTACACCGAGGCAACATCGTGCCTAGATAATTTTCAAAGCATCCCAAACATAACCTATAGACTGTATGACGCACCAAGATTGTGGCATGGAATCCATAGTGTTTGGATAGAAGCTGTGACAGTCTGATACATGACGCAAGTTGTTGCAATGCCGCACAATGTGCAACATTTTAAATTATTTAAGCATGCGCCTTTGTGGCATGCTGCAATGCCGCACAGTGTTGCCCCGGTGTAAAGTATAAACTAGCCATATTATACAGATATGTTATTACACCTACAAAACCACGGAAAAAAGTGTGCCGCGGGGCAGAGCCAGCTCACATACACGCAGTAACGCAGAATAAAGGCAAAACAGGCCAATTGGCACGTTTTTGACTCTTCACGATTGCGCGCTCACAACATATCTGTTTAATAGAATATCGTTGGTTGCCCCGGTGTAAAGCAGCCCTATGTAAACCATGTGTGCTGCAAACACCTGCAAAAAATCAATTTACTTTTTTACCTAGCTGCATTTGGCATTTGGCTGCATTGGGACGACCCGATTGGCGCAGTGGTAGTCAGGCTGCCTTACGTTCTTAGGGTTCCGGGTTCGAATCCCGGTCGGAGCAAATGTTTGTGTGATGAGCATGGACATTTGTTTCCGAGTCATGGATGTTTATATGTATACTAAGTATGTATTTACAAACAAAAAGTATCTATGTAGTATATTAACTATCTGGTGTCCACGATACAAGCCTCGTTGCTTAGTGTGGCACTAGATGGCGCTGTGTGTAATGTCGAGCAATATTTAATATTTATTTATTTAGGTAAACGTAGATTAACTTAAATTTAATTACTGTTCTTGACATAAACAAGAAATAGAGCATCTAAATATAGAAAGTAAGAAATTAATTCTATTATTTATTCTAATCACTCATCATGAGTATTTAGAACAATTGCTTAGAATAATGCTCTTTATATAACGCTCTTCGTCAGTCCAACACGATCCTATTGTCATTTTGGTAAAAGTTCGTAGTCTGCTAAATTCATAGTGATCGATCATTGTCCGGACAATGGTCTCGTGTTGTAATGACTTTGTTGTATTGCCATTAATATAAGACCCGTTAGTAGAAATGATTTTCGAAAAACTACTATTACATTTGAACATTTATTCATGCCAGTTTTCATTTATTTATTTATTTACATATTATTTATTAGTGTTTTAAGCCATCTGAATTAATAAAAAGTTCGTAAATAGGAAAAAACATTAAAATTTTCAACGCGGATTAATGTAAATTTAATATTTTATCTGTTTATATGTCAAAGTCAAATGTGGCATTACTGTTTACTGACGTTCATTTGTTTTTGTATCTAGCGGCCGGTGTTTTGTTATTGTATTTATTTTCATTTGATTGTATATTTAGATTTTTGTTTGTATATTTTTACCCCTAAGACGACCCACTGACCGAGAAGCCTATATTTATTGATTTTATACAAAATGGTGATAATTGAGCAAATTTCGGCTCCACTTGAATAATTGGAAAACCACCAATGAAGGGCGAAGTTTATCGAAGGTAAAGATCTTGCAATTATTTGTTTTGACCATTAACGCCCCACTTTATGGGCAAAGTATGTCGCCCGATGTTACAAAATATATATTTTTTTATAGAAACAGACCATGTACCCTCTCGATGTTGCTCAATCAAGGCTGGATGCTATTGAAGCCAGGAACGAGGCGACTTTAAAACATGCTCGGGCAGGCCATCAACAACTCAGCTGCTGCATTGATGGACAGCTCCACCACAGAAAAAATGGTGAACCATAGAGGCCACTGTGTGCCAAAAAAGGTAATCTTTAGGTAATGGTTTCACCCAAAATCGGAACTTCTACTCATTGTGTGTGCTACCAACATACCCACAATAAGTATTATGGAGCATTGAAAACAAAACAATAAAAATTATAATAAGTAGCACTTCAATACCCGCAATTACAGACACAATTAAAATAACAATGCACTGTGCCTCTGGAGGCACGGCCGGGAGCATACGGGTTAATATGACCCCTCCATCTAAGCTTATAAGCTTGTGTTAGGTTTAGGCTCAATCAGTAGTATTGGCCAGAATCTGACATCTTGATTGTAACTCTGATACTAAGCGCTAGGTTACACAACATGCTATAAAAGTTGCAACTTTTGTATTAAACTTAATGAGAGGTTTTCCTTTTGAGGTTTTAAAAAAAAACTTAAGTTTCCAAAAACTGTATAGATGGCGTTGAACTTACTATGCCAAAGCCAAAACGCTTGAAAAAAAAAACATTGTGTCACGTCACATACTCTTGTTGACTGACACTTTCATTTGCTTAACCTTCCGAATATAACCAACATTTCTTGCGCTTTGTTAAAATCAGTTTTTTTAGGTTCCGTTCCTTGCATTATCATACTTACTCCTAGCGCCATCTATCCAGCGACTAGGGAAGAGCTAAAAAGAAAATCCCTCATTTTGTTTTCACACAAACTCTGCAGAATTATAATGTCATGACAAAATGATTAAATGAAACAGTGTTTATAAAAAGAGTATTAATTTATTTTAACCTATAAGTATACCCGTAATTACAGGAATAACAATGTTCTGTTCCCGGGCTTGAAACGTTAAATCATATTTTGTCAATACTGTGGTCACTGTGGATCTGTAACAAAGAGTTAAATCATTTTATTAATACTTAGAGCATTTTCGTACTTCATTAGAACATTAAGGTAGGTTTACAGTACATACCTGCTAATTTAATTTATGCATTTCTCCACAGTCTGTCAAGAAGAGCCTGCTGCAGTGCCCGACCTTCAAGAAGATCCCGATTCACCCTTTGATGGTTTTGATAATTAGGTGCTGCATTATTATTTTCCTCCTAAATTAAAAGACAGATTAGTGATTAATGACATGAATGACTGTTATTATTTTTATTAAAAGGTAATATTTGTGATTTGTTATTCAAATGATGATTAAAATTAAAATATTGAAGATCTTTTTGATTTGTATGAAGACTGATTTTGATTTGTTATTATTATTACATTAGATATTGTAACTTGTCTTTTGTTTTATGTAGTACTTATATTTACATTTCAGGTTTTTCAATTGACTTGAAATTCAAGTTTAAAATGTTAAATAAATATTTAGTTTATGAGAAATAAAGATTATTTTAAATGTTGATTTTTAACATAGCAGTATTATTTTAAATTCCATCTTCATTCTAAGTGAAATGTGGAATGTAAATCACCTATTGTAAGCCAAGTACTTCTAGATAAACTTCATCAGGTGGCAACGGTGCTCTTGCCATGTATGGAATGTTGTGCAATATGTAACATGCATTCACAATCTTGCCTGCAGTTGTTCGACTATAATGTAAAGCATGAACTGCAACCTGAAAAAATCAATTTACTTTTATAAGTACAACCGCAGGTAACTTAACTTTTATGTAATTAATACTGTTCTTGACATAAACTATTGCATCTAATCATTGTTATTGAGTATCTGAAACAATAAATTGCTTATAATAATGGGTCTTTACCTGAAACATGCTTCTAATACGCTGCAATGGGGAATGAGTTCTTCAATTTATTAACCTCCTTATGAGTTCTTTCCAAGGCGAAACGACTTTACAAATTCCGCCTCGGGAATATCTTAAAAGGGTTCAAATAATCCCTTTAGGCTCAAAACGTCCATCATTCGCGTCAAGCGAAGGGCACGACGACGTCTTCTGCATTCCGCCCATCTTCTTTCTCTAGCATCCACTGCGTTGGCTAGCTCGAGAACATTTTGTTCGTAGTGAATTCATTGTCTCCATTCAATATTCCACAAACACGATCGAAATAAAAGCAATGATTGCACAATGACGTTCCACTGATAGGTTAGTGATCAAAAGAACTGTCAAAACTTTAGCAGATTACCGCTCTATGTTAGTCATTGTGTACGAGATTACCATTCTAAAACAGTGGTTGTTCATTGGAAAGCCATAATGACGCCATTATATTAGTAGATTACCAAACTTGTCAAAATCAACAAATAGAAGATCAACGATAGATCATTCTGACACTATTGTAATAGCAGACTTGATTTGCGTTGGCTGGCTCGAGAATATTTTGTTCGTAGTGAATTCATTGTCTCCATTCAATAATCCACAACGACGATCGAATTAAAAACCATGACCGCACAATGACGTTTCAATGATAAGTCAATGATCCAAAGGAACTGTCAAAATTTTAGCAGATTACCGCTTATGTCAGTCATTCATTTGTCATTGTGTACGAGATTACCATTCTATGCCATTTCTTTCAATGGAGTGTCAGTGGTTGTTCATTGGAAAGCCATAATGACGCCACTAAATTAGTAGATTACCAAACTTGTCAAAATCGACAATTAAGAGATCAATGAACGACTATTCTGACACTATTGTAATAGCAGACTTGAGGCCCTGGTGAGTGTAAGTTGGTTGGTAGGTTGGTTCGTCTCCACCGAATCGCTCGCTCTTTAATTTACGTGCCAACTTCGGTGGCACGTGTGTTCTATTGATTTGGTCTACTCGACCCGAGTCGGGTAAGTGCGTAGCTTTTTGATTGTCATCCAATTTGGACGTGATCTAGAGAATGCTATGCTTGAAGAAACGTTTTTTGTGTTGACTGGTGGTGGCCACATATCCCCTTATATTCTACGTTATCCTTCGTATAGCTTTGTTTTATCAAACAGCTATAAAGTTGATCAAACAGTTTTGCTTTAATGCGTCCTTATACAGGGTGTAAACCAAGCATTCTGTATATAAAACTAAGTAACTTTACGTAAAAAAAATTGCTGGGAAATGACTTTTTTTTTTGGGATGAAAAATCATGTTTTGTGGTAGAACTCAATGTAACGCACTCAAAAGATTGTGCTGACGGATGGATTGAATAGTACGGGGTCGTGGAGGTGTTTAAAGATAAAAAATCTTATATTAAAAACTTTTATTTATAAAAAAAAACTTGTCAAAAATTTGGAACTTTGACTCCCAATATCTCCGTAACTAGAAGGTTCCCAGGTATGGTGTAAAACAAAAAAAATGATTGCAGTGACGGGGAGAACAAGTGCCTTTCGGCTTCGTTAAGAGGTTTTTTACACCCTTTATTTTATGTGTACAAAGCTGCACTACTTCATCTCATTTTTTATCCGACTTCATGTTGTTGAAGTATCCGTTTATGTCCTGAAGTTCTCGGAAAGATAGTCGATTCGCGTCGTTTCAAGAACACCGTGGATGACATATTTTGGTAAGAGAAGGCATGTTAGCAGTTTATATTAATACGAATATTGTTTCATGTTGGTAAGGTATTTTAGCAAAAAGGGAAACGAAATACCTACATATCTCTATTTATAAGCTTTGTGTTGGACATAGCCTTAAAAAATGTTTTAGTGGACCTGTCGTCGGTCGGACTAATAAATCAGTCATCAGGACGTCTCTACAACTCTATTTCAGAGTGTAGAAATACTACTAACGCTATAATTTTGTTTATAAGTATGGCAGTTGGTCGACCACTCAATCAACCGCCTCATTGGTTGAGTGGTCACAAGCACGGGTACTATAGCATGAGCATGAGGCCCTGGGTTCGATTCCCGGGTCGGGCAATGTGTTATTGGATTTTTTCATCAGAAATTTCTCAGTACCAGTCACGGAGTCTGGATTTGTGCCCAGTTGATGGCAATAGGCTCGCCCACTACTGCATGGAACTTAAAAAAACAAATGGCGAAATGTGTGTACTATTATGTACATCTCTGGCTAACCTTTCGAAGATTACAGGCGTGATGTTATGTTATGGATAATCAGAATTTCTATTAGTGTAACTATGTGGTGCAGATAGACTAGATATGGTTGTCACGTAACAACCCTAAATCGTTGTCACTGAAAACACGCTAGATTTGTACGATACCTACACTATAATTGAAATGACAAGGATATCAGAATAGGTTTTACATTACTGTTGATAAATTTCCGTGTTTATTATTTTATGTGAAATAATCTAATACGGGTAGACGGGTACGGGTAGGGGTAGGTCGTGTAGACAGACGACTTGTGGGTTGCGGAGGTCAGATATACAGTCACTCCATATAAAATACTGGTATTGACTTAGCGAAAAGGATAAGCAGTTGACGACGAATTTAAGAGCACTCTTACATTTTGGCGTTATGCAAATTTTACAATTTACACATGAAATGAAAATGTATTCTGTTACTTATTATAAAAGTATAGGTCATTTAAGAGATGAAAAAAATGGTTTAAATTCAATATAATAATCTACAAATTATAGGTCGCAAATAAGGTCTCCGTGAGTTTTTGCCTAAACGTGCACCGGGAGAATGATTATTACTAAATAAATTAATAAATTAAATAAAATTCGCTTTATTATTATTGTAGTAGGGAAAACGAACTACATTATAAATCGATGAACACCGGCGGCACGCATGAAAAAGTGTCACACCGTTACACAGTTACAAAGGGTAAAAACGGGACCCTATTAATAAGACTCCACTGTCCGTCTGTCTGTCACCAGGCTGTACCTCATGAACCGTGATAGCTAGACCGTTGAAATTTTTTTTTTTTTTACAGATGATGTTTTCTAGTTGCCCGCTATAACAACAAATAATAAAAGTAAATTAAAGTTAAAGGAAGGACTCGCGCATGAAGGGTCCCGTACCATTGTAGTAGCCCTACTACAATGGTACGGGACCCTTCATGCGCGAGTCCGACTCGCACTTGGCCGGTTTTTTTTGTGTAATATATAAATAAATATCGTTGGACATTACACACAGCGCCATCTAGTGCCACACTAAACAACGAGGCTTGTGTCGTGGACACCAGATAGTTGATATACTACATAGATACTTTTTGTTTGTAAATACATACTTATTGTACATATAAACATCCATGACTCGGAAACAAATGTCCATGCTCATCACACAAACATTTGCTCTTACCAGGATTCGAACCCGGGACCCTAAGAACGTAAGTCAGCCTCACTACCGCTGCGCCATTCGGGTCGCCAAATACCCCTCTTAATAGTACCTATACTTTAATTAAAGGTAGTATAGTTCGGTTCTATACAGCATCACATTCTAATTAAATAAGTGCTTTTTCCATTTAACATTATCGGCAAACTAATTACCTTTTTGACCCCATCCAGTAAGTTAGGTGTCGTGCAGGCAATGAATTGCCAGAGCAGAAAAAGTGTAGATATCGGAGCGCCAGCATCCAATCAACATGGAGTACGTTTAGTTGCGGACTTCGAAAATTAAAGTGCTCGCCTGTGTGCTTGTTTTAATTATTATGAGTAATTAGTTAAGTAGGTTGGTACTTAAATATAATTGAGAGTGTGTCTCAAGAGCTTTTGAAGATGTTGGTTATTGTTTAACGCGTCTCAATAAATGTGTGAGCTGACATCGTCCTTGAAAGTTGGCAAGAGGACAGAAATTAAAAGAGTAATTTTATGGAATTAACAAAAAAGATTTTCCTTTTAATATAATATGTAGTTTTTGTTTTACCGTTAATTTGCTAAGCATTAATATAAAGTTTAATAAATGGACCATTAGCCTGCGCGTGTAACGCTGTCTGGAAAGTTTCGTTTATTAGAACAGGCAAACACTCAGTAATAAAGCTACAAAGTCCAAAAAACCTACATCGCCATTACGCTGAGATAACCCAGAGCGTTTCAATTTGGTAAAATCCTTGATGAGTACCACACACCATATAGCGTGGGAACTACGTCTACCTCGTGAAAATATGTTTGCATTTTATTTGTAGGAAATTAAGATTCGCGGCGCACCGCCCCTAGTGCGCGCCTCGTGCGCCCCGCGTGCGCCCTGCACCCGTTACCTCAACAACGCGGTGCAATTTCCATCCGCTGCAGATAAGCAAAGCAATATTTCACATTACATATGACGTTATTTCCCGAGATAAACTATACAAGCTTCTGTACGTTTTGAAAATGGTCATTAACTATATTTACAGTTGTTTCGTTTCTGTGTTCGCGTCCTCGATAAACAGTTAAAGATGGTGATCTCTTTATATTTTGCAACACTGGAAACATATTTCTTGAATGGCGGAGAAATACAAATGTAGAAGTACAGAATTTGACATATTGTTCGATTTGGAGGAAACTTTGGATTTTTTTGTATCGAGAAAAGTTTATGGAATCGTGTTTTCGTCACACATGTACTTAGCATTAATCCTCAACTTTACCATATATTTACTTCAAAATTAATGCTGCAGTATTTTAGGCATAACGGAGGATCATGCTTAGCCATTTGAGGAAGTATAGGCCCTTAAGAAATAGCGCGTCCATTAACAGCCCAGAGTGTCTCTATATCTACACACTATAAACTATGTCCTCAGTAGAATGTCGCCAGCTTTCCCGCACGACCGCTGCTCTAATACAAAAGACAATCGCTTGCGGTTTCTGTTACGTGTCACAAGGAAATAAAAAAAAACTCAAAATGAATCATTGTCGTCTTGTCGCCTCACTTGAATTTAAGCGGAAAAGATTTTTGTGTTTTAGCAAACCGTCTTTGTTGTTATAAAAAACCGTTGACTTTTATACAAAAACCTATTAGACTTAAGGTTCTGTGAGCTTTTGAATAGAATTCCACAATAAGCGTCGAGTTGGAAAAAATACTCAGTCTTAGCATAATTGAACGTTACGTCACACCATTCTTTAGATAGCGTAATCCCATTCTTAACATTATATTTACACAAAATCAGAATTAATGTTTCAGAATGTCCAATTCCACGGTTTCAAAAAGTCCATTTCCCAGAATGTCCATTTCCCAGAAAGTCCATTTTCCAGAATGACCATTTCCCAAAACGTCCATTTCCCAAAACGTCCATTTCCCAGAATAACCATTTCCCAGTGTGAAATTATTATAAAAATATTACTAATATACTTAAATCGTAATTTGTTAACAATTTCAAAGATAATTTTTTTTTGCACGAAGCCCTTATCCGTGTTATAGCAAAAGAAGCTTAACTTATAAAGTCAGCTATCTGTCAGTAAAAGTCCCGTCAAAATCTGTCCAGCCGTTTCAGAGATTAGCCGGAAAAAACAGTCAGACAAACCGACAGACAGATAGACAAAAATTTAAAAATAGGTTCTTTTGGTATGAGTTCCGTATATTATTTCATATGCACTCAGTAAAAAGCTGTTATTTTGAAAATACAAAGAGACATGAGACACTACAATTTTATTTTATTGGGTAAATATAAAAATGAGTATATACAGGGCGTCCCACGGATATGCCACATGGAGGGAAAGTACCTTGAATATTGTAGATGGAACGTTTTACTGAAAGAAGACATTATTTGAATTAAAAAAAAACAATTTAAACTGCATTCATAGATATTTAAATAATTACATGGTTGAATCGGGAATCCAACCCGTTTCACGAAAAAATAATCACCCTGTAGCTTTATCATACCGATCGAAAGGCTTTATCTTATAGATTAAACGCGTAAATTATTTTGTCCATCGCAATGCGGCTGGATGATTAAAAAGAAATAATTCAAAAATGTGTTCCATTTTCAAACTTTAAATTTTTGTATGTGTGATTTTCATTGTAGGATTTTTGCATTGTATTGTGATTTTTATACATATCCACGGCGTATCAATATAATTTTGATTTAATGGAAGCTTACTTTTTGAACCACAAAAACATAACATTAGCCTTATAATGGCACCGCGAAAGATATCCTGATAAGAATACACCATCTCGATTTATTATGAAACGTTTGGTGGATAATCTGCTAAATTTGGGACGTTTCGATCATCGCTTACCACAACCGCGGCACCAAATGATAAACTCTGACAATGAATTCGACATTTTGATATACTTTGATGCAAATACTAAAAATTCAGTAAGGGAAGGTGAAGAAGTAATCGGAATTTCGAAAAACAAAATACTACCGTGTACAAAAGTTACATTGAAGGGCGATTAGTACAAACATTATTGACCGGTGATGCTGAAAGAGGACTTATTTTCTGCCATGAAATCGAGAGGCTCATCCTAGAGAATGTATTTCCTAAATAATATTATCTGTTCCATCTACAATATTCAAGGTACTTTCCCTCCATGTGGCATATCCGTATAAAATAGATTTTAAAATTACTATAATATTGGTACTAATACTAATTTAAACTAAATCAACTTCTGAGGTGATAAAATGGCATTATTTAGATGGAAAGTTAACACAACCACCTTTTCACGCTCGGGTGGTGTTGAAACCGAGTATTGAATATAGGTTTACATACATAAGTTACTATAGGAAGGATCAACGCATATTTTGCCGATACTTATAAATAAGAAAAATGGTCTAAAATAGTAGATAGATAACTTCAGGTAAGCGACTTCGAAAGATAGTCATGAATAAACAATTTATGAAGTGTGAACGTTACTCTACGTGCTCGTATTTTATAGTATACGTCTCATCGATCACTATTAATTTAATTTAGACCCTCTCTACGTGAAATTTAGGCCCTATTTCGAGTATACAAAAAATATATGAGCTAAGCACCTGTATCGAAACCGAACACTCGTTAAAAAGATAAACAGCTTCGCGGTTTTATCCCGAAATGTTAACAAACAACTTACTACTGTGAAAAGAGATGAGGTTCCGAAACAAGTACTCAAGTTGGCCGTGATTAAAACAATTTAAGTAAAGTATAAGCCTTCGAGTTCAATTTGGGAATTCAACAGCAAATTCTAAAAAAAACCGCTCGTACCTAACCCAACTAGTTTTTGTTTAATATAATAAACTGTGGGGTCGTCATGCTTCGTTATCTTATTATTATTAGTAGTTTTGTAATAAAATTATAATGTCTGTGTTTAAATATACCAAACCAAATTAAACAAGTTTTGTATAATATTAAGTTTAAATTAGAATTCAAGGTTGTAAAGTAAAATTAGGAATGCTTTCGTTTATTTAACGTGAAAACATAAAGAAGTGACGGGCAATCATAATTTCACTCTCGCAGAATATTATAATGATTTATTTAGACTTTAGCGAAGTAAATTTAAGATAATAACTAATATCGTGAAGCATACAAAGACAGCAAATAATTTTAGTTGTACAAATATTGTGGCTCAAGGGAAAATACGCAGAAACATTATTTTAAACCATTACATGTCTCATTAAATGCGCATATTATGTGAACAGGCGAAGTTATGCCATAGTTACCTCGAAAGTGGCATTACTGTCCGAATGCAATTTGAAATTTAAACCGTTGTTTTCTGGATTCGTTAATGTTTAACTGAATTATAAAAAAAGATTTTCTTTTTTTTTCATTCACGATCAGAACACATTATAATACACAAATGTAAACGGGTATTTATCGTGAATTTTATCTTTTTTTTCGGCTGGTGCAATCCGGTCGAAACGTTCGGGCTTATATTACACTGCTGGGTAGCAGTGGCTACTATGATGGTGATGATGAAATATGTAACAAAATATGACATTCATGGCTATTCTTTCGCGTCTAATTAAGGGAAGCCTGACTAATTTCGGAATCGAACTCAATACCTACTCATGAGGGTCGGTTTGAGATCGATAGTAAGGGTCGGGGGGCTTTCGGGACCAGTACCGCGGTCCCGGATTCCCCTTAAAAATTTTTGAGTGGTATTTTGGTACCACAAGAAAACAAATTAACATACACCTGCTCTATAACAAAACCGTGTTTACCGGACTGATCCAGTTTGCCTAAGCAGTCTCTAATTTCTGTGCTTAGAATAAAAATGTCTAAAATTATAACTTATTATGCCATGAACTATTAGAAACTTCATAACTATTTCAAATTATTCCTGTACTTACAAAATTGATAACTTACTGACTACTCATGTTGGTGCTGCAAGATGTTTCTCATTTGTCCTAGTTTTTTGTTCAAACTAGGCACACTAACATTGGCTATAATAACGAGGGTAGGCGCTGATACCCGTAATTACAAGAAAATAAAATAAAGATATAACCAAAAAAATATAAATTTAATATATATTAAATTATTTTATATTATATATAATATATATGTCGCCGCAAGAGGCTCTATCTGCTAAGATTTAATCTAATTAATAGCACTCATAATTCTATTCCATGATAAAACTAGTGAACCTGCCATCTCTGCGTGGCAGTACAATTATTACATATAGAACTTAATTAATTGACAGATGAATTAAGCGCCATCTATTGGCTTACCTAGTACTTAGATAGTTCGTGGTTTCAAATAGTAATTTATTAAACAAAAGTCTAGCTAAAGACTCTCAGTAAGTCTTTAGCTAAATCTATAGTTAAAAAAAACAAAAAAACAAAAAAAAAAAAAAATAATAAGTAAAATTATGATAAGCAAGTATTTTATGACATTGGATTTGTAATTATTATTGTTCATTTTGACAAAATCTTGTGTTATGAGGCAACACTACAGGCCGAATACGATTTGATCAATAAATCAATTAATAATTTGAAACTACAATTAAATCAGATTATCTAACTAAATTACAAACTAAAAAGTAATAAGATTATTTTACAGAACAATTTATTAGTGAAAGACTTCGTAGGTGTTCTTTGTACTAAATACTTTGATTTGCCGGAAATGGTTTTAAAATAAGATTGAATATTGTTGTAAAAAGTATTGAAGCGACTAATTAGCTTTAACTTGATAAAACCTTTGCATTTGTGAATATTGGTATTGTTTAATTATTAAAATGATTAATTATGAATTACTCTAGTATTGTTTGTAAGTTTTAATGAACTTATTATGTAATGAGTTACCTGTACTGTGTGGAGGACTTCCGCCCACACAGAAGAATGGACGCGTGAGCGTCGAGCAGTCACGATATCCTAAGATTAGCAAAACAATTGAAATGCTAAGTAATTATAAGTGTTTAGTGAAGTGAATGATTAGTTGTGAAAATGAGAGTGTACCTAAATGGTTTAATAGAAATAAACGTTTGGAGTTCGAGTCAAGTGCTGTGTGTGATTTCAACTACCCAGTACCCACCTACCTATCTACCAACAATGAAGAATCGTATCGCAAGGCGATGTGATAGATGACTGAAAGACAATATGGTGGCGGATGGCGCCAATATTGGGACAGTGTTCCTCTAGGCTTTCCCTGCCGTGATATATATATATCATTTGTCAATGGGTCTTTGTTACCTGAAATAAATGGTTTATTATTATTATAATTTATTAAGTTATCTTAGCTCAGGTATTAGCTGCAACTCTTTTACTTGAAGGAATAAACTATTTTATTTTGAAACTTAAACTGAAAATATTCCGGAAAATTACTCCTGCGTCATTCATTTCTGTAAGTAGGTATTACCAGCATATCGTTGAGCTTGTAATTGTTTTTAATTTGTTGAACATAACACATTTATAAAATTAAACAGTGCATGCAGAATTCGGATTAATGCTGCGTCAATTACACAAGAGCCGGCAGCGATACGAAATATGAAAAATTATTGGTTAATGGGGCGCAATCGCGATGTATGAATTTGTTTCACTTCGCGATGTTAATACACGAACACATTACTGTGAAGCTGGCAGTCAAGTACAGCGAGCGCTTTTTTGTTGTTGTTTTAATTGGATTCTTTATTTAATCTACTCTATAAGGAGGAGCTCGATGCTAACCGATAATCGATCTTTTTTATTTTTTCCTTTATTGGTCAACCAACAATTGTTTACACCGTAAATATTTCGAGTAATTATCTACCATTATCTAAGGTTAGTGTAACAATTGCATGCCCCATAAACATATTAGATGTGCCACAAGCACTGTACACTGTACTATAAATTTGGTGTCTAATTAACTAAACTTAACAAGTTTAAATTAACATTATGTGTAGGAATATAAAACTAATATTAACAGTAAAAGTAAAGGTAAAATTCAATAGAACAGAACAAACAGAGACACAACAAAAGAGAAAAAAAAAACAAAAAAAAAAATCGATTAAAATCACAATCAAATCTTCAAGGTTAAGCAGTGTTTGCCTAGGTTGGTCTGTGGATGGCTGACTATCCATGATATTTACAATAGTCTGAAACCAGTTTTACCATGGGATATCCATGGGATATCGTATTACTCAGTACTAACACAGTAATGTGTCAGATAGACAGTCGCTCCTTATAACATAATGATAATCACCTGCATCTGGTAAGACTGGAAGCCTACCACATCATAGATGGGAAAAGGCTATTTAGATTATTTTTAATCTATATCTACATTCTGTAATTACTTCGTTCACTATACTTACAGGGTCACAATACAGATGGGTCATATGGTTGAGTATCGTCATATCGTGTTGTAATGTCGATAACCATTTCGATGATATGAAGTTTCGTGTTGAGATGTCGATAACTATTTCGATGATATGAAGATTCGTGTTGAGATGTCGATAACTACTTCGATGATATGAAGTTTCGTGTTGAGTTGTCGATAACTACTTCGATGATATGAAGTTTCGTGTTGAGATGTCGATAACTATTTCGATAATATGTAGTTTCGCCAGCTACTTTGAATTGGCCCTTTATTATTTTTACAAACCTATGCAATGATTGTGTTGGTGAGATTTACAATAACTGTTTTGTTTTCAGTCAGTCACTAATTGCATGTGTTCGTAGTTGCATGTTCATGATTAGGTATATCGGATCGGCTATGCATAATAGGATGTCATAGCAAACAGGCATATCGCTGTAATGCTGTCGGGTACCCACTCTAATTGGTGACTGTTGCTTTATTCTGTTTGTGCTCTATTTTAGTTAGATCCACAATGATCAGGAGATTCTAATTATATGTAAATACTAGCGAACGTCACGCGGTTTCACCCGCGTAGTTCCCGTTCCCGTGGGAGTAAGGGGATAAAATACAGCCTATATTACTCAGTAAAGACGTAGCTTTCTAATGCTGAAATATTTTTTAAAATCGGTCGAGTAGTTTTAGAGTTAAATCGTAATAAACACACAATCAAACAAAAAATCAAATCTTTCTTCTATATAATATTAGTATAGATATAGAGACATAACATCACGCCTGCAATCTCAGAAGGGTAAAGCAGAGGTGTACTCAATAGTACACCCACCAGTTATGTTTAAGACCCATGTAATATGGAGCGAGCCTATTACCATCCACCGGGCACAAATCCAAACTCCGTGGCTGCTACTGAGAAATTCCTGATGAAAAAAGGCAATAACATTTTTTTCTCGACCTGGGAATCGAACCCTGGACCTCATGCTCAGCAGTCACGCTTGCCACCACTAGATCAACGAGGCAGTCAGTATATGTATATTGTCTTAGTATATTGACTTTTAATTTAAATGTAAAAAAAAACAGGGCCCAAAACTATTCAAAGTTTAGTATTTGTCAATTATTATTAGTATTATTTGATACATAAATATCTCAAACTAGTCAGAACTACCCGCTTTTAGTATTTAGGATCCAAAAAAACATTCTCCACTTTATATTGCTTGTGGTCAAGTAGGTCTGCTGATGAATACCACCTACCTTCGTTGATTTACAATCAGTGATGGATCAGGGGTGAATGAATGAATAAATTACCGGATTACATCAATTTTATACGACGCAATAATAATAAAATTGAAATCTAATTACATTTATCCGGATAAGGAGTGTTTGTTTTCGATACCTTCAGAAAATTTAGTGTCCCCCATAAACTAGAGTAGTTAATGAATGAATAAGATATAGTTTTATTATTCTAGGGCAGACCGTAACTCCTTAGCGATAACGAGACCTCTGTCTCATCGCTATGTTATTTACGCACTTGATTGATACTGATGAATATTCAGACGGGCGGCGCGTCGACAAATCCCGCTGTTTTGTCTGTAGTGTCC
Source organism: Xestia xanthographa (assembly GCA_905147715.2). Taxonomy (NCBI): domain Eukaryota; kingdom Metazoa; phylum Arthropoda; class Insecta; order Lepidoptera; family Noctuidae; genus Xestia; species Xestia xanthographa. The sequence goes on along the minus strand of LR990655.1, from coordinate 17,387,587 downwards.
TGTTTTACTCACACCTTCTGGGATTGCAACATAAATCTTTGTCGAAAATGGATACTTTGCTTCGCATCATTGCCCTTGTAGTCATAAATAATACCCTGTAACAGTATTACGCTGGCCGGATTAATCATTAATCTCCCTGCCTTAGTGATCCAGACCCCGGACAGATGGCGTTGCTGTTTAATTGTATTTTCGAATTGCCAATATACGGAGTCAACCACTTTTTATTTCGATTTATTAGCGTCGTTTATTATACTGATTTGTTATTCTTTTATTTAGATGTTAATCAGGGAATTGAATAAAAACAAATAGGCAATCATGATTGCTTTTCATTTTGCCCGTCAGGTGCCCGATGGTCCGGACACATGCGAGTGTCGGTTGTATATGACGTGTAAAGCTGTCTGCACACATTGATGCAACTTGTACAATGTCTATCGATGAGCTACATTGATGGGACTCTTGTTTGAAACGTGCGATGGACGTAATTCGAGCGCACCATCGTTGACCATTGCGCGCCATTATGTAGACGCACAGTAACGTAATTCAGAGTATAATGCAATGCAAATTGTTCGCTTGCACGGCGATAAGGGCGGTACATTTAATGTTTGCGCCAAACTTGTGCTGACCATCAGCTGGTTTTTGTGGGTTTACAATGGTGAACATAACGTTTCATTTCGTTGAGCCTTGTGCGTATATTATCTTAAGGGTACTAAAACCGAATAAAGCTTTTTTGTAGTGGTCTAGTTTGATATTCGTATTTTAAAGTTGAACAAATTTAGAATTCAACCTGCCTATTGGCAATATAGTATTTAATCTACATAACATGGATCTGTTGAATATACAAGACAGTCACATAAAATACACTTAAATTCGTGCCATATTTTTAATCTATGTCCAAACAAACGTGTTTGACGAATACACGCGCGTCTATCGATGCGGGTGACGTTGAAAATGTGGAAATGCATCTAAAATTCAAGCCACACTCGATTATTTTACCTACGTACATTCAGAAGTCACCGTCACCTCGCACTATATCCTCGGCATTCAGTTCACTGTCAGGCCGAGCTCATAAATCCACCCGAGAGAGACTAGAGAACGTTGGCAAGGACTCCTCTTGGAATCCTACCAAATTTAAATATCCTTTTCGAAATCATAAAGAGCACATTACGTATGACAAAGCGTACTGCATCGTCTACTTTAGACTAACAACTCATTACACAAAACGGCATCAAGAAAATTAAAAAGAACTTGTTAGCTAAAGAACAACATTTGCGTAACATAATGGAGGAAGCAACCTCACCCTTGACAACACCGTTGCATGTATATTTTATGTGTCCACAGTAAGTTACCGCTCTGAGTTTAGAAAATATTCTCAGTAAGTAAGTTGAATGGTCATTCAGTGCAGACAATACCGTGTCTTGGGACCCCAAACTCGGTTTAGAAGTACACTCCAGATGCAAAATACGGCAACAAGAGATTGGAGGCAGCCTTTGCGGTTTAAGGCGTTTTCTCATAACGTTTTATGTCGACAATTTACCGAGGTTTAGCCGGAGGGATCTGCACAACAATTTGTTTGAACTCCCGCTTTCTGGGCATCGTAAATAAGACCCAACATAGAACAACGCAAAACTATCTAACACGTACATTGGGTGCAGCATTGCTGTCATAAAATATTTTATTAGAATTTTATATTCAGTTGGTATTACAGTGCCCGGTAAAGCAACTTTCTCATTAGGTAGTATTTTTGTGTTCCACGAACATGGCGGCCAAATACAAAAAGGAATGCCTAGTTTTATACCTATCATAAAATATCTCATCGCGAGAGTTGGTGTATTTCATTTTGCATGGTAACACCTGATACGTAGCGATGCCGTCCGCCTACACGTCAGACTAAATGGATGTTATTTGTTATTAGTACGTGTATCCAATAATGTAAAAGCGTTAATTAGTTTTCTTGGAAATAGTTGATAACGTGTGTTCCGTCTTGTCGTCGCCCCAAATGCACCGTAGGGAACGGTGCGGGCTGTGAGCTTCGGGCGTATATTTCTATCTTGCGAAGTCAATCCAATTTGCGGTGACAGCTGAGTGGCCGCTACACCGCTAGCTTGATTTGTTCAACGTGTTTCTCCCCGAGCGAGCCAAGAGAGCCAATATTGCCAACTTTCCACCCTATTATATCTGAAGCAATTTAACGCTACAAGTTATCACGTTACTGTGATATGTTGGTATGTGTTACGTCACAGACGAATAAATGTCCCAAATTGTTTCCCAACTTGGAAACAAATTGCGATAACTCTCGACTTGAAAACCATAAAATTAGAATTCGTGCTTGTAACTCCAATGAATGCTAGGCACCTAGCGAGTTTCATTACAATCCCTTCTTGTATTTTCATTAACTTTATGAAGAAACGCTGTTGATGTTTGTCTTTGTGAATTTTGTTTTGTCTTTATAAAGTTTGGATATTTCTCTAGTTATTTGAAAAGACAAATTAAATTCGAATATCATTTTGTATTTAATAATGATGCTCTTTGTTCAAATGATTTGGAGTCACTCGCGTTCCCTTAGGGATTGAGTGTAAAATGTGTGCTTTTCTTTAATTAATTTAATGGTAGGTTTCTAGGTTAATTACAAGGAATCTATTAATATAGGAATATTCACTGTAAATTCTATAGATACGCTAACAAAACAATTATGTGCTCGTTTAACCTGAGTTGATAATTGAAAATCTGATGTATACATGTTACAATTTTGTGTAGGCGCAACCTATTACCGAAAAATAATGTTGGATTTTCTAACTAATTATACTTTATAATGTTTACCCTTGCGAACAGACCATTATAAAAAAAAATATAAGAAAATGGTTTTCCTTGTAAAATAAAAAAGTAAATAAGGATAATAAACTCATATTTTAAAATTAAATTTCGATCTTGGCGAAGTGAAGGTAGTTAAAAAGTTTTATCTTGAGAAGTAAAGAGTCCAGAGTCGTCTGCTGCGCGGCTCAGTGGCTAGCACGCGTCCCTGGGGGCTGCTTCCAGTCCAGCACCACTTCTGAAAGCTATCCGAACAAAATTGTACTTTCTTTCGAATTGTGTAGTTGATACATTTAAACTGTACTTTTATGTAGCGGTTATGACTTTTGTTCATAATGTATAACATCGTCCCGCAGTGTCGTACTCAGGTTCATAGATCGATGGAACGGAAAGCGGGCCTCCATGCCCCGGAGCTAATGATGTGACAAAATGTACCAAGTTGTCTTAGAAAATTGTCTGCCCCGTGCGGTTATACGTTGTTACAACTTATTAACTTTCTTTTCATGTTCGGATAGGTTTCTGCGGTTCACATCTGGGTCTAACCTTTCTTATATAAAAGCTTGTCCCGGCCTCCCGGCCTATGAATATACTCTATCTTCTATTGAATGAAAAATCGATTTCTATCAACATTACAGATTCTCATTCTATTTATATAAGAGAAAGTCCAGTCGGAGTATTACTTCGAAATATTTTCATTATACCTAAAAAGTGTACCTATTAGATAGGTTATAGATCAGTACATTAAAGCTATTAAAATAGATAGAGAGACCCTTTTCCACAACGTAGGCATAATTTATTGTCATTTTTTCAAGTTGGAATATTCTGCAAGTAGACAATTTAATGGGTTCGTGCCATCGCTACCAATTAGTCTATCTAGGTACTTACACGTTTACACAAAAACATTTAATTAAAAATATAACGCTGGAATCGTAAATTCATAATTATCGTTGTCATTAATTTGTATTCTGAAAGCGAATAATCAGAAGGAGTCCCGCTGTTCCAATTATAACAATAATCACGTACAGAACACAGGCACGAAGGTTCTGTGACGAACCGTTATCAAAATTTGAGTCGACAGAACCAATTGACATTGCGTTCTCTACAGTAATTGTGTATTCATGTTCTAATAACATGCTATGCGTAACTCGAATCAGCTCGATGATTGCTCTACAAGGAATGCATAAACTGTTTCGTCTAGCATATCATCAGTTTAATAGTTTACAAACTGTGATTATTACTACTTGGTACTAATCCGTGTTTTGTACTCGTAAAACCAATAAATTAGGTTTAGCTTGTGAGTTAGTTGCAAACTTAGCATTTAAATTTAACAGATGGTCGAATTCGGACAGACAGTACTTTGGTCCATGAAGGTAAAGAGAAAGCGCATCACCATATTAATGTCATCGTGTACGTAGGATGATTAATTTATTACATGAACTAGGTGACCGACGCAACTTCGTCTGCGTCACATAAGAGAGAAAAAGCTAACAAAAGGAATACATTTTCCCCGTTTTTGCAACATCTTTCATTTATGCTCCGCTCCTTTTAGTCGTAGCGTGATGTTATATAGCCTATAACCTTCCTCAATAAATGGGCTATCCAACACAAAAATATTTTTTCAATTCCAACCAGTAGTCCCTGAGATTAGCGCGTTCAAACAAACAAACAAATAAACGAACTCTTCAGCTTTATAATCTAAAAATATATAAAAGAAGAAACTGACTGACTGACTGACTGACTCATCTATCAACGCACAGCCCAAACCGCTGGGTCTACAGATTCCAAATTTGGCAAGTAGGTTCCTTATGTGGTCTAGGGGTGCACTAAGAAAGGATTTTTCAAAATTCACCCCCTAAGGGGGTTAAATGGGGCTCCAAAGTTTGTATGGGGAAACAAGATTAGTTAGTCTATTTTATTCGAAACTTTACAGGAGTGCTCCTATGGATAAATGAGTAGAAACGGGTTTCAGGATTTTTCAGAATTCAACCCCTAAGAGGGGGAAAAGGGGTGACAAAGTCTAAAAATCAATGCACAGCCCAAACCGCTGAATCTAGAGATTCCAAATTTGGCACATTGGTTCCTCATGTGGTCTAGGGGTGTACTAAGAAAGGATTTTGCAAAATTCATCCCCTAGGGAGATTAAACGGGGCTCCAAAGTTTGTATGGTGAAACAAGATTAGTTTAACTATTTTATTCGAAACTTCACAGGAGTGCTACTATTGATAAATGAGTAGAAACGGGTTTCAGGTTTTTTCAGAATTCAACCCCTAAGAGGGGAAAATGGGGTGGCAAAGTATAAAAATCAATGCACAGCCCAAACCGCTGAGTCTAGAGATTCCAAATCTGGCACATAGGTTTTTTATGAGGTTCAAGGGTGCACTAAAAAAGGACTTTTCAAAATTCACCCCCTAAGGGGTTGAAACGGGGGTCCAAAAATTACATGGGGAAATAAGATTAGTTAGACTTCTTTATTCGAAACTTAACAGGAGTACTCCTATCGATAAATGAGTTAACATTTGTGTTTCAGGTTTTTTTCAGAATTCAACCCCTAAAGGGGGAAATGGGGTAAGAAAGCCTGAAATTCAACATAGGTATTGTTTTATGGTGAATTGGGTCGGGTGTATTACAAAATCAACGATTTTAAGATTTAATGTGGCGGACCTGAAATACAATCATTCCCTGTTGGGGTGCGATGGGGTTGAAATGTCTAAAAATCAATATGGATGTCGATACCGAGATTATCAGGGGCGCTGATTACGAAAATGGCATTTATTTTGAGATCCAGAAGATGGCGGATTCGACTTCTATGCAGGGTTATTGTTGATTTATTGTGATGATTATGATGATGATGATTGTGATCACGATGATAATGACTGTGATTACGATGATGGTTGTGATAATGATGATTGTGATTACGATGATAATGATTGTGATAACGATGATAATGATTGTGATAACGATGATGGTGATTGTGATATTGATTTTGATGGTGATTGTGATAGTGATGGTGATTATGATAGTGATTGTGATAGTGACGGTGATTGTGATGGTAATAGCGATGGTGATGGTGATTGTGATTGTGACATTGATGGTGATTGTGATAATGATGAAGATGATTGTGATTACAATGATAATGGTTGTGATTACGATGATAATGATTCTTAAAAAGATGATAGTGATTGTGATGGTGATTGTGATGGTGATTGTGATGGTGATTGTGATGGTGATTGTGATGGTGATTGTGATGGTGATTGTGATGGTTATTGTGATGGTGATTGTGATGGTGATTATGATGGTGATTGTGATGGTGATTGTGATGGTAATAGCGATGGTGATGGTGATTGTGATTGTGACATTGATGGTGATTGTGATAATGATGAAGATGATTGTGATTACAATGATAATGGTTGTGATTACGATGATAATGATTCTTAAAAAGATGATAGTGATTGTGATGGTGATTGTGATGGTGATTGTGATGGTGATTGTGATGGTGATTGTGATGGTGATTGTGATGGTGATTGTGATGGTGATGGTGATTGTGATGGTGATTGTGATGGTGATTGTGATGGTGATTGTGATGGTGATGGTGATTGTGATGGTGATTGTGATGGTGATGGTGATGGTGTTTGTGATGGTGATTGTGATGGTGATTGTGATGGTGATTGTGATGGTGATTGTGATGGTGATTGTGATGGTGATTGTGATGGTGATTGTGATGGTGATTGTGATGGTGATTGTGATGGTGATTGTAATGGTGATTGTGATGGTGATTGTGATGGTGATGGTGATTGTGATGGTGATTGTGATGGTGATTGCGATGGTGATTGTGATGGTGATTGTGATTGTGATGGTGATTGTGATGGTGATTGTGATGGTGATTGTGATGGTGATTGTGATGGTGATGGTGATTGTGATGGTGATTGTGATTGTGATGTTGATTGTGATGGTGATTGTGATGGTGATTATGATGGTCATTGTGATGGTGATTGTGATGGTGATTGTGATTGTGATGGTGATTGTGATGGTGATTGTGATGGTGATTGTGATGGTGATTGTGATGGTGATTGTAATGGTGATTGTGATGGTGATTGTGATGGTGATGGTGATTGTGATGGTGATTGTGATGGTGATTGCGATGGTGGTTGTGATGGTGATTGTGATGGTGATTGTGATGGTGATTGTGATGGTGATTGTAATGGTGATTGTAATGGTGATTGTGATGGTGATTGTGATGGTGATGGTGATTGTGATGGTGATTGTGATGGTGATTGTGATGGTGATTGTAATGGTGATTGTGATGGTAATTGTGATGGTGATTTTGATAGTGATTGTGATGGTGATTGTGATTTATATATATTGTGATAACGATGATGGTGATTATGATAGTGACTTTGATAGTAATTGTGATGGTGATGGTGATTGCGATGATGGTTGTGATAATGATTGTGATAAATGTGATAATGATGGTGGTTGTGATGGTGATGGTGATTGTGATAATGATGGTGACTGTGATAGTGATGGTGATTGTGATAATGATTGTGATAATGATGGTGGTTGTGATAGTGATGGTGATTGTGATAATGATTGTGATAATGATGGTGGTTGTGATAGTGATGGTGATTGTGATTATGATTGTGATAATGATGGTGGTTGTGATAGTGATGGTGATTGTGATGATAATAATAAATTGTGATCATTATGAAATTTGGCACATAGATAGTTTATAACCTAAATTAACATGTAGAACACTATTTATCCCTTTAGTATAATTCAGTGGGGCAGTTACCTAACTGCACGCGGGCGAAGCCGCGGGCAACAGCTAGTATTATATATAATACTAGCTGTTGCCAGCGGCTTCGCCCGCGTGAAGTTCGGTAACTGTCCCACTGGATCATACTAAAGGGATAATAGTGTCCTCCATGTTAATTCAAGTTATGAACTATCTATGTGCCACATTTCATAATCATCAGAATTATTATTATCACAATCACCATCACTATCACTATCACAACCACCATCATTATCACAATCACCATCACTATCACAATCACCATCACAATCCCCATCACCATCACTATCACAGTCACCATCATTATCAACAATTATCATCATTAACACAACCACCATAATAACCACAATCATTATCACAATCACCATCACAATCACCATCACAATCAACATCACAATCACCATCACAATCACCATCACAATGACCATCACAATCACCATCACAATCACCATCACAATTACCATCAAAATCACCATCACAATCACCATCGCTAACACCATCACAATCACCACCACTCTCAGAATAACTATCACAATCATCATCACCATCACAATCACCATCAAAATAACTACCACAATCACCATCGTCGTTATCACAATAATTATCATCGTAATCACAGTCATTATCACACTCACCATCACTATCTCAATCACCATCACAATCACCATCACAATCACCATCACAATCACAATCACCATCACAATCACCATCACAATCACCATCACAATCAACATCACAATCACCATCACAATCACCATCACAATCACCATCACAATCACAATCACCATCACAATCACCATCACAATCACCATCACAATCACCATCACAATCACCATCACAATCACAATCACCATCACAATCACAGTCACCATCACAATCACCATCATCATCACAATCACCATCACAATCACCATCAAAATCACCATCACAATCACCATCACAATCACCATCACAATCACCACCACAATCACCATTATAATCACAATCACCATCACAATCACCATCACCATCACCATCACAATCACCATCACAATCACCATCACAATCAACATCACAATCACCATCACAATCACCATCACAATCACCGTCACAATCACAATCACCATCACAATCACCATCACAATCACCATCACAATCACCATCACAATCACCATCACAATCACAATCACCATCACAATCACCATCACAATCACAGTCACCATCACAATCACCATCATCATCACAATCACCATCACAATCACCATCAAAATCACCATCACAATCACCATCACAATCACCATCACAATCACCATCACAATCACCATCACAATCACCACCACAATCACCATTATAATCACAATCACCATCACAATCACCATCACCATCACCATCACAATCACCATCACAATCAACATCACAATCACCATCACAATCACCATCACAATGACCATCACAATCACCATCACAATCACCATCACAATTACCATCACAATCACCATCAAAATCACTATCACAATCACCATCATCGTTATCACAATCATTATCATCGTAATCACAATCATTATCATCTTAATCACAATCATCATCATCTTAATCTCCGTCCTCGTTATCACAACCATCGCTATCACCGTCACAATCACCGACACTATCACAATCACCGTCACTGTCACAATCACCATTACAATCACAATCACTATCAGAATCACCATCATCGTTATCACACTTATTATCATTGTAATCACAATCATTATCATCGTTATCACAATCATCATTATCACAATCATCATCATCGTAATCACAATCATCATCATCTGGATCTCAAAAAAAACGCCATTTTCGTAATCAGCACCCCTGATAATCTCGGTATCGACACCCATATTGATTTTTAGACATTTCAACCCCATCGCACCCCAACAGGGAATGGTAGTATTTCAGGTCTGCCACATTAAATCTTAAAATAGTTGTTTTTGTAATACACCCGACCCAATTCACCATAAAAACAATACCTATGTTGAAGTTCAGGCTTTGTTACCCCATTTCCCTCTTTAGGGGTTGAATTCTGAAAAAAAACTGAAACACAAACATTAACTCATTTATCGATAGGAGTACTCCTGTTAAGTTTCGAATAAAGTAGTCTAACTAATCTTATTTCCCCACGTAATCTTTGGACTCCCGTTCCAACCCCTAAGAAAAATCCTTTCTTAATGCACTTCTAAACCTCATAAAGAACCTTTGTGCCAAATTTGGAATCTCTAGACTCAGCGGTTTGGGCTGTGCATTAATTTTTATACTTCGCCACCCCATTTCCCCCTCTTAGGGGTTGAATTCTGAAAAAAACCTGAAACCCGTTTCTACTCATTTATCAATAGGAGCACTCTTGTGAAGTTTCGAATAAATAGTCTAACTAATCTTGTTTTACCCATACAAACTTTGGATTCCCGTTTAACCCCCTTAGGGGTTGAATTTTGAAAAATCCTTTCTTAGTGCACCCCTAGACCACATAAGGAACCTACTTGCCAAATTTGGAATCTCTAGACTCAGCGGTTTGGGCTGTGCGTTGATAGATGAGTCAGTCAGTCAGTCAGTCAGTCAATCAGTCAGTCAGTCAGTCAGTCAGTTTCTTCTTTTATATATTTAGATATATTACATGAATTACTTCTAACGTGAAACCCAAAGGGTAATGGAGAGGGCTATGCTCGGAGTTTCCTTGCGCAATCGAATCAGAAATGAAGACATCCGCAAGAGAACCAAGGTTACCGACGTAGCCCGAAGAATTGCCAAACTTAAGTGGCAGTGGGCAGGGCACATTGCTCGCAGAACGGATGGCGGATGGAGCCGAAAAGTTCTGGAGTGGCGACCGCGAACCGGAAGACGTTGCGTTGGAAGGCCTCCCACTAGGTGGACCGATGACCTGGTGAAGGTTGTGGGAATCCACTGGATGCGAATCGCACGGGACCGGTCAATGTGGTGACACTTGGGGAGGCCTATGTCCAGCAGTGGACGTCTTTCGGCTGAAATGATGATGATGATGATGAGCGTGAAAATAATCATGTTATAATTTAAATTTTGTTATTTAACTGTGTGTGGCAGTCACGTCAGTCTAGTGATCGTACGCATGACCGCTGGTCGTGAAGTCTAGAGTTAATTTTCCATGTCGAGTGTAAATTCTTATTGGGGATTCACACATGATTCGCACAAGATTTCTCAGTAGCAGTCACAGAGTACGGATTTGTCTCGCTTCCTTTAACTTCTATATAGCTGGTGAAATGTGCGTGATCAATAGGCTTGTCAACTGAAACATTGTAATTACGTATAGTCCGTCAGTTAGATTATCAAAAAATATTCGACCCGTATTTTTTTTTTGTTACGTAAATCAAAATTGACAAAGATACGACGATTTCGACGTCACGAGCCCTCACTCCAGAATTTTGATGCGTTTTGTCTTTGTCAATATTCATTGATTTAGAAAAACAAAAAATACGTGTCCATTATTTTCCAATACTCTAACAGACGGACTAAATAGATTTGCAATTTATTGATGGTGGAAACTAGCCTATTGGTACACGTCTGCCATGGCTCAACCCTTCGGGAAGTACAGGCAGCTATGTTACTCTATCACAATGCCAAAGCTTGCAAGGTTCTTGACCAAACCTATTCATAAACAGATTATTATAGCTTTATTCAATGTTATTGTGTCGTGGCCACATTCAGTTAACACCTATTAATCTTCATTATAGTTTAGCTTGGCATGCACACATAATTATACATTTTAAATAATGCAGGCTTCATTCGCATAATCCTTACTAATAATATTATCAATGCGAAAATTATTCTGTGTGCCCATCACGTTTCAAGAGCTTATCTAACGCATTATTGCAGGGTTTTGATGGATAGGCAGTTAGATTCAATCCTGTTAAACTGAAATTCAGGGCCCTCGATTTTTTGATTGATCTTAAAACTATTTATTCTATTCTATCTACACTAAATAATATTATAAAGAGGAAAGATTTATATTTTTGTAATGGATAAACTCAAAAACTACTGCGCCGATTTCAAAAATTCTTTCACTATTAGAAAGCTCCATTCATCCTGAGTAAAATAAGCTATATTTTATCCCCGTACTCCCACGGAAACGGGAACTACGCGGGTGGAACCGCGTGACGTCCGCTAGTATATTATAATTCAGTGTGTATATCTTTAATTTTTTGTGCAATAAAGAATAATAATTATTCACAAAACACTCAACAGTTTAAGACGATGTGAAGTGGATATTAGACTACCTACTTTTATTGTGCTGATGCTTAGAATATTTCGTTGGACAATTTTTAACAGCAGTAAATGGACCAGATTGAAATATCGGTCCAACAAAAGGCTAGGGTCTCCCATTACATGAGCCTAAACACCTTCTTGACCGAACGGTAGACCTACAACAATACACCTTGGCCCAACACTTCCGGGAAAACAGGCCAAACGTGTACTTATAATTTGCATATCTATCATATAAAACTGATGGTATGGAAGGCAAAACAGTTTATTCATTGAACAGGGTCAGGATATAAAGAAAATCGTTTTCACCGCATAAAGGGCCGTTAAGGTGCTTTAAAAATACTGACGTAAGGAAGGTGGAGGGTTTGGGGGCCAGATGGTATACCGCATAGGGGCTATAATGTCAATATTACACAAGAGCCTTATTACTTGGGATTTTGAAGTACTGCTTACATGTTACGTCGATGACAGCGATTGGTCTTGGATGACATATTGGTCATTTTGAAAGAATATTCTTTGGTCTTGTGGTCACAAGCGCGTTTGGGTCCTGGGTTCTTCGGGCACTTCTTCGTCCTTACTTACCTATCTATCGCCCTACCTACCTATCGAGATATTTTAATTTTGGAAATAATAACTGGCTGGTTCGAGGTGGCGCAGGAGAAGAGTATCTGGAACTATATGGGGGAGGCCTTTGCCTAGCAGTGGGACATTCAAGGCTACAAAACATAAAAAAAAAATTGGCCGCTCAATGATTCTAACATTGAAGCATTTCAGTGCTAATCAATGGGGTGATACTCTTCTATGTAATTACGATAACTCCTGTAGTATGCTTTAAAAACTCTCTGAATGACATCCAAACGAATTAAATGAATTACAAGATTTACGTCAGCCCACAATAACGAAAAATAAAATTCGCATTTTTACGATTTCCACTTCATTTCTACGACCTTGTCATTGATAGTTGGGTTCCTTTGTGGATGAATTGTACGGACATTTGTGCCAATATTGATTTCGCAAGATAGTGTTACGATAAAATATCTGAGCAACGTAGTACGGATTTAGATATCAATCAAATAACTTGGCCAACTCAGATCGACGAACTATAGAACCGGTATTATTTGCTGAAACTATTAATGATATCCTTATTCGTCTTACAATCGAATTTGGCTGAGTGTTGGCAGTTTGAGATATTGCGTAACCGGCAGCACATGTACACAAACAAACGCTGGAATTATTACGGTCCGGGCATTCGTCCGGGCCCCCGATTTCCATAAAGTTACCTTAATACATTGTATACGATGGGCACCTGAATAATTTCATATTTGCATGGGGCTCTAATTCCTATTCCGATTGAATTCTGTTGTGAATAAAATACTGTTTTGTTTTTAAAATCTGTCCAAACATTTCGTTTGGTGTGTTTGTGTTCAATAAATACAATTATCACGTGCTTTTTCGGATAACAAAACAGTTGAGTTCTCGCAACTCAAGTTAAATAATACTTTGAACTTTCAAACTTCTGTTGGTACCCACCGAAATATTGGTAACTCCTGTTATCCGAGACTACATGAACAAGTGTGCATGATATGAAATTCGGCTTAACTTTTGTTGAAGTGTTTAATAAGAATGTTAAACTGAGTTTTACTTTGATTTATTTTCTACATATTTTCTCGCTTAAGCACTCCTAAAAACGTACATTAAAAAAAAAAAAATTGAATTGAAACACTTAATATAAGGCAATGTAGTTCCGAAAAAGGTGTATGTAAATGCGACATTATACTCAAAATCTAGCCACTCTTACTTACATTTGAAGGCGATAACGACATTACCCACCATGGGCTGAGGGTCGTTATGGTGCGGAATGGTCACTTTTATGAGCGTATAAAATAAAGAAAATCTTCTCATACCTCACACACATCCCTCATGACACTAATAAGAAATTATAACGATTGTGTGATCCGTCGCAGACTACATACGGAAACTGTTAGTGAAATTAGTGAGGATAACGTAAATTGATCCTTAAATAAGGAGAATAAAAATAAAATTGCAATGATCTACTCGTATATCAAACCGTGTACAAATCTTGCATAGTCTATTGTGACCGCGTTGTTCTATTAAACTTCGAAGCGGGTTTGATGTGGTTTCATCATCATTCGTATAATTTATCAAGGAAGGTTTGATTCTATTATACTCGTACATTATTACTAAACTAACACATAACAAAGAAAACTTGATGTTTGCGCGGGTCGCTAGTTTTAAAATAATTAAAGGTCTAAATTGAAAATAGAGATTTTTTTAACAAAGAACCCCTTTAGTTATATGAAAATTAATTTCAGAAGCACTGTTTTCATAATTATCTACACGTTCCTTATATAAATGCCAGTTCGAGAGCGAGGCGAGCCGCCATCATAGTTTTATTTTACACAAAAAAGGAACAATTTGGAATTAGGAGTTCTGCGAATCCCGGCGAGGCTCCGCTGAACATAATCTTTCTGATAACAATACTGTATTGTTTTTATAATGACCGTTATGACAATGCTTTGCCAAAAATATTCAAAACTTTGTAGATATGTTCGAAGGGTATTCTTTGGACGATAAGATGTAAAGATTATGAATTAAATATCGCATTTATAAAATTATGAAGGGGTAGTTTGGTTTTTTTTGTAAGTTTGGATGCTAATAGAGTGGTAATCATTAGAACTACTGATGCGATTTCCAAACTTCCCTCACTAATGGAAACCTACATTATCCCCGAGTACCTAAGGGCCTAAGCACATGGCGTATTTTAAACGCACAGACGACGCGGAGATGACGCGCGTATACGCGCTTCAAATGAGATTTGAACGCAACCTTGTAACCTAAGCACACGGGGCGATCGTGAAACGCGCGTCTACTGCACGTGTACGCGCAGATACAGCGATACAGACGCGCTGTATAGTCGCTCGTAGCTTCCGCGTTTTGGTCAGTAGTCTGGTAAATGAATGATTGTGGTTGGAAAAGTTGAAAGCAGAAAATGTGACTTATGAACTTTGTTTGGACTAGTTAGAAGATAAACATATTAAAAGTCCTGACCCCTCCGAGGTGAGCCCGAGGGGGGGGGGGGGCAAAGAAGGTCCCGTTTTTTGGTTTTTTGCTTATATCTCGATAACGCTGCGTCGTATAAAATTTTGTTGTACTACATAATAAAACCTCATAAAATTCTCTACAACTTTGTTTGTCACACTTTTTATCTATCTCTTATCGTTGAATTGGTATGAGCTCCGAAAAACGAACAATTTTTAAAAAATTGTCCTACAATCTGTCCCGTTCGTTGTTTTTGGTTTATATCTCGAAAACGGTGTGTCGCACGAATACTTGTTGTACTACACAATGAAATCTGATAAAATTCTCTACAACTTGGCAAAAATTTTTTTTTTACTTTTTTTTTTTTTTTTTTTAAATATTGGAGATAGATAAAAAGTGTGACAAACAAAGTTGTAGAGAATTTTATGAGGTTTTGTTATGTAGTACAACAACATTTTATACGACGCATCGTTGTCGAGATATAAGCAAAAAACCAAAAAACAGGACCTTCTTTGCCCCCCCCCCCCCCCTCGGGCTCACCTCGGAGGGGTCAGGACTTTTAATATGTTTATCTTCTAACTAGTCCAAACGAAGTTCATAAGTCAGATTTTCTGCTTTCGACTTTTCCAACCACACCCCCCTTTTGAGCACTCATTTACCAGACTACAGAGACTCCTTGTCAGTTGTGCAATGGCGTCGGTTGGGACAACACTGCTTACGCTGGATTTGACCGGTTGTACGCGCTTCAAACTAGTTTCGAACGCGTTTCACACGCGCATTTGTATTGCGTTTTACGCCCATTTGAATCTATAAAAACGCAATAATCGGCATTTACGGCGCAGAAAACGCGCGTTCCTGAAATACGCGTCATCTGCGCTTTTAAAGTACGCCGTGTGCTAGGGCTCTAAAGGCTATTTAAAACGTTCCCGTGGGATAATACCGACCATAATACGAGCGAACAGGCGGGAAAAAGCTAGTCTTATATAGTTCATGATTGGCAGTCTTGTTTTACTTTTTAATAAGCTTATTCTTTTTTGTGCCCTGCTTTCTTGGTCTGTGCGAGTCTCTCTCGGGTCTTACCCTCGATCTTCTAAATGTCATATACCAAAAACTTTCCCACCTTTTCTTAGCAATGGGGTAGATGACACACCAATCAATTGAGATACTTTTTAAAAGCTGTCAAAACGCGGTTCTCTTATAGATTTTGTATGGCAATAGCAAACTGTGACGTCACTGTTTTTTCAACTCAATGACTCAACTATTTATTGATTTCAAAGCAACTAAACATCGAATTAGGCAATTAATTGAAAATAAATCGGGTTTTCAGGCCCAAAATAAAGTGTGTTTTTTTAGATATTGGTGTCTTGGAAATTATTTTGTGGTGTCATCTACCCTATTATTTAGTTGAAATCAATGATATTATAAAGAAGATACGCCATGTTCATACTGAATGGCGTTCAGATATCGTTGCGAGTAATTTAAACGACAGCGATAGATAATACGGAACGTATAAGATAGAAAGAGATAGCTAGCTATCAAAGTGCAACAATTGTGTCACTTTGTCCTCAACAATTTGTGCGTCCTATTGCGATATCTACCTCTTTTTACTATATAATATCATTGGTTGAAATGGTTTGTATACATAGTTATATGACTATTAAATTCTGGTTTACTAACTAACAAATTAATTATCTACTTGAAGTTTCACTTTGAATGTGAAACGGTGGTCATCGTCCCAATATTCATGATTAACTTTACGGCGCTTAATTTTCAAAGGTATTTTTTTGACAAATTGGGTTTCGAAGGATTTATTAGTTCATGAACTATCAGAAATGTGGACGAGACAAAAGGAATGAATGTGAATGAAAAGAGTTAATGGATCGTAGCAGGTGGCGCTTTGTGGTTTCTGCTACCCCCATGAGAAAAAGGTGTAAAAAAGGTGTTTATGTGTCTGTGTTAAAGTTTCAAACACGTTAAAAGCACGTAATGCCGCTGGTCTCGGCTGTCATTTATAGATCCTTGACAGTCGTGACAGGTAGTCATTGGCCTGAAAGGCTGATAACCAGTCTTACCAAGGTGTATCGTATTACCCGTTAATAACTGGGTTGTGGAGGTCAGTTAGGCAGTCGCTCCATGTAAAATACAGGAATTCAGCTGAGTCCAGTTAAACTGGAAGCCGACCCCAACATAATTGAGAAAAGTCTAGGCAGATGAAGTAAACTTAATGTACTTTTCTTTTTTATAATTTTTAGTTTTTAATCCACGTGCTAAAGAAACAGCTCTTAAACCCAGCTAAAGAGATTGCTTATTTACAACACAAGGGAAGAATAATCTCCCTTGGCCTAAAGAAAATAAATTATTTTTATTAACAAAGCCTCGGTAATTGTATTTAATTATAGAAGGGGTGTTGTTTGCAAGTTAAATCTAGTCTACCGCAGACGGGATACAAGGTCTCGCTTTAATACACGTATTAATGTTCTAGCTTACTTATTTTCATGAACTTACTTAACATATATTAGAGCGTTGATCGTACAGAGGTCTAGTTGATGGTTAACAAAATAATGTATTATTTTATATTGGTGTCAATTCTGTTGTGCACAAACTAAACTTAATTTAGGCTATTGCTATATTTTTCTCTCTAATAAAACGAGAAAGAGATGGACGTAATTTCGAGCAGTCAAATTTAATTCGAATTAATATTTCCATACAAATGAAGGGTGCACGTAAAAACATGTCGACTAAAAACCCGGTGAAGCGCAAGGCATAAACTAGTTTGACATCTCTAACTTAGTTCATAGCTATAGCCATCCTTTTTTTCTCGCACTGCCTTTTAGTAAAAGATAGCGATAGCCTAAATTAAGTTTAGTTTGTGCACAACAGAATCGACACCGTTGATTAATAAACTGGATTTTGATTACTTGGCATGGGATTGTCATGGGTTCTGTCGGGAAAAGTGTTATGAGATTTTACATGAATAAATTCCCAATAGCAGTTCAAACTTTGGATTTGCACAACTTTTGTGGTAACGAGCTCACTGCTGGTTTAGACGTGCGACTTATAATGTACTGGCGAAATATGTGTGTGTATGCACCTCTGCTTATCCTTGCGTAGGTAGGTAGGAAGACATAACTATTTATATACTAGCGGACGTCCCGCGGTTTCACCCGCGTAGTTCCCATTCCCGTGGGAGTACGGGGATAAAATATATGCCTATGTTACTCAGGGTGAATGTAGTTTTCTAATGGTGAAAGAATTTTTGAAATCGGTTTATTACTTCCGGAGATTACCCCCTACATACAAACTTACAAACAAATGTTACCTCTTTATAATATTAGTATAGATATAGATTTATTTAGTACAGTATTTAAAACCACACTAAATTAAATTACTACTCCTTTTACTCGGTCTTCTCGCATAACCACAAACATTCCAACAATATCGTCTTCCATTCATCAGAAAACAAGTCCAATCCAGGGTTGGTCTCCACGAGAGCGTTGAGGTTCGTAAGCATACGCGGTACAGGAGAAGTGGATCGAACTACAGTGCGACTAATTGGGACGTTAAACTGACACAGCTCAGCATGTAATTCCGCGGCGTAATAATCATAATCATTTTCTTGCCCATAACCCAATTCATTTGGGATCGCCGCAGCATGTCTTCCGTTTCCATACTTCTCTATTCCTCGTCATCTCATCAGACATCTTCTTTCGTGTCATATCATTCTTCACATAGGTAGATTGGGAGGAATACAAAGCAAAGTAATAGTAAAAGCAGCTCATCACTAGTGTTTTTTTCCATCAGGTACCAAATGTAACCCACATGAGCTTTGCATAATACGCCGAAATTGTCCGCGGTTTGCTCACGAGGAAGTTTTCAAAATTGGGAAAGTTATCTCATTTGTACGAATAGTAGGTACCTCAGTCCTGTATTAATCAAAGGTTTTTTCTTGAAACTTTGTGTGGTTATTCCGCTGGAGTGTGTTACGTAAATGTGCTTTTTGAATAAAACCAACGGATAAGTCCATTACATGTCAAATTATGTAATTATGCAATTGGCCAGAGGCTCCAAAAAACGCTAACTGGTAACGCCGCTAGTTTCTTGGGGACATTACCAGACAGCGTTGAGGACAAGTTTTTAGACTCTATTCATTAGTTTATTTTCAAGTTATTTACTTTAGGTTATTTTAATTTATAAGCAAAAATAAATTAAAAGTTTATTTCGAAACAATAACACAAGACTATGTAAACAGGTAAAACGATGGTAGCTGCAAAACTATAAACTGTAGCGCAGGTATCAACGCCCTTCTCTTGAGATTAGAATGGAATGATACACATAGCCATACAAAAAGTGCTTATAGTTAATTTAGGTTTAAATGTAATAAGTAATATAATGTATATACACAACTGCCCAAAATGTTTAGTTTGACATTATACAATTAAATAGCTTGAGTACAGCGATCGCTAGCGTAGCTGCCGATTTTGATCCCTACATAGGTTCAATATAATAGAACTAAAAACCTAGTTCTAGCCGATGATAAATAAGACACACCTAAGTTTAACCACCGGTGTGCGGCTGCACCTAGTTCTAGCCGCTATGATGAAGGCTAAACCTAGTTCTAACCGAAGATAAGAGGATACATCTATAAGGTTTAACCGCATAAGGCCGGCTGCACCTAGTTCTAACCGGCTACAACTAGGTGTAGCCGCACTTCGGCTATCAGCCGTAACATATACATTTCCTAGGAATCGTATAGAATGTCCAATTCAATTCAATTCATTCATTTATTGCATCAAATTTGGTAGGTATATTCAGTTTTTATATAAAATATTTAGTAACACACCGCCGCCGTCCGATTTCATACATGTCAAAATTCAAAAGCACATTTAAATACCCTTGAAAAGACCTAATTCATGGTAATGTTTTTGGTCGAGTTGCCGCAAGCGCTACTGCTGAGCATGAGGTCTTGGGTTCGATTCCAGGGTCGGGCAAAGTGTTATTGTATTTTTCTATAGGAATTTCTCATTAACAGTCACGGAGTCTGGATTTGGGTACGGTTGATGGCAATAAGCTGGCCCCCTATTACATGGGATTTAAACATATCTGGCGCAATGTGGTTGTACTATTAACACACCTCTACCTAACTCTTCAGGGATTACAGGCGTGATTTTATGTTATTTTTTAAATTAATGTCCTCGATATTCAATTTAAAATACGTCAGCATAACCTCCGGCCCACAGACAATGGCGCGACACGTATAGGCGCGCCGCTGGTATTGTGATAAATATTCGCGAAGCACTGCCTTCCTCAAAATCAATTTATCTTCCGGTTATTAAGCTGCCAATCTTTCTCTTGACAAACACATTATTAGCCGCTTTTTTTCATGCGTGATTTAAGCGTTTTTCCTTTCAATTTGGGGACGTATTAAAATTTGTCAATATACGAGATTCATATTATGAGGAGCTTCGTGGCTAAATAATAACAGCCGCTTGGGTTGATCTTTAGGTTAAGCCGTGCTTGCCTAGGTTGGTCTGTGGATGGGTGACCACTCATTAACAGAATTTCCTCCGTGCCTCGGAAAGCAGGTTAAGCTTGTTTTTGGTTTGGTCCTGGCTGTCATTTGTATATTTTTGACAGTCGGCAGTGGCCCAAAAGGTCTGACAACCAAGGGGTATCGTATTACCCAGTACTAACTAGGTTGTGGAGGTCAGATAGGCAGTCGCGCCATGTCAAATATTGGTATTCAGCTGCATCCGGTTAGACTGAAAGCTGACCCCAACATAGTTGGGAAAAGGCTAGGCTGATGATGATACGAAATTCAGATTGTACAGGCTTGGTAAAGAAAGGAAAAAAAACTAAGGAGCAGTACATATTTAAAATGACTATTACAATTAAAGCAAAGTACTCTTATAGATCAAATCAAAGCGTTTGTCCATCCTCTTAGGATGGACAAACAAGACAAACGTTGTTTTAATGAACATATTTTGGGTCAAAGTCGCCTGAAATTAAATAAAAGTTATTAGTTGCTAATGGTCATAAAAATGTCTTGGCTAAAACAGTTTTCCATTAACGGGCATGACGCATGAAGCATCTGACGAAGCTCGTAGAGGGGCCGTCACCACGAGCGAGTAAATCGCGGCGATATTTTCGTATAGAAATACATTGAATCGCCGCGATTCTCGCGGTCCCTTAATACCTTAACAAAATTGTTAGTGTTGTTAGTGTGTTAAAACAAAACAACTAAAAATAAGACACAATAAAAAAAACACTTTAGACTTAATTGGTCGTGCGAGGTGTATCTTAGCATTATGCTGTTAAAAATGTCAGAGCGCTAGTATTCTGATAAGGCCCAAAATGATGCATCTTAGAGAAGAAAGACTCAAGGTCAAGCTTAATAATAAGCTATTGTACAGCTAATAAACGATTAAAGAAAAATAATAAAATCGCCTTAATTTAATTTTAACACAGTTAATTTCGTCGTTTCAAAATAAAGGCATCCAAAGAAAGCTGGCATTCGGTTAGCCGTGCGAATGTGACCCGGTTAGCTTAGCACTGTCCCAATTGACGAGGATTAGGTGTATCTTAGCATTTAGCTGTTAAAAATGTCAGAGCGCTAGTATTCTGATAAGGCCCAAAGTGATGGATGTTAGAGAGGAAAGACTCAAGGTCAAGCTTAATAATAAGCTATTGTAAAGCTAATAAAGGATCCAAGAAAAATAATAAAATCACCTTAATTTAATTTTAACACAGTTAATTTCGTCGTTTCAAAATAAAGGCATCCAAAGAAAGCTGGCATCGGTTAGCCGTGCGAATGTGACCCGGTTAGCACTGTCCCAATTGACGAGGATTCCGGGAAAGAAACCGATTTACTGACCGGACTTGGCAAGCTGCTCTAGTCCGTACTTACTGCGCCCGGCCGAATTAACGACACCACCCATTCTACCGAGAAATGGGTTTTAAACATTGTGATGTAGTTAAAATGAAAAGAAAATGTATGGCAGGTACCTATTATGCGGAAGGACACTTACCGTAAAAGCCATAAAAATACCAATATGTCCAGTACTTTTATGATAAGTACATAATTAGTGACGATTAATCAAAAATATATACTTCAGAGAGTAGCGGTGGCCCAGTAGTGGCGGCCCGAGAGTTATGGGTTCGAACCCAGGCAGGCACATTACTTTGTGTAATTTATATCATCACCACTGCTCTCAAAACGGTGAAGGAAAACATTGTGAGGAAACCGGCATGTCCTAGAACCAAATTTGAAGATATGTGACATCTACCAATCTGCACTGGGCCGGCTGTTGGATTATGGCCCATTCCCTTTCAAAGAGAGGAGGCCTGTGTCCCAGCAGTGGGTACGTTATAGGCTGATGATGATGCAGAACCTCTAAAATTCTGGTCCATCCCAACGTAACATACATAAATTTTGAGGGAAAACAGACCGCTGACTAGCACTGGGACAACGACGACGGCCCCGCGGAAGTGTCGCAAAGTTCTTAAAGCCTTTAAATCATTTCATGCAAATGGGTAATTTTGTTTTTCCTAATTATAAGCCGAAGGTGAATCTCATTACGGTACTTAGATTAATAATGACGGTCGGCCTGTCCCAACTTTGTCTGTTAGTTAACTCTCACTGAGTAAAATTAATTGAGAAAATTTTCACTAAATTCGTGTAGGCGAAACGTGATAAATTTGTGAAAGTTTGAAGCACCTGTTTTGGACAAATATTCAACTACCTGTCGGTAAGCGGAGATATATGTGCCCGATTTATCTAAAGACCACGTTACGATCGCTGTAATGGATAAAAATCTAAGAAGTGTTATATTAGATTGTTTGCTGTGAATCCAACTGAATGACTCGACAGTATTATTACTTAGATAAAATGGTTCAATGCTTTCGTGGTTTTTCGCGTTGACGTTGACTTCAACATGCTTAGTACGTGACAGAAGTGTTCAACTCTTACCTCGGTGTAAAAATATTCGGTTGTTATTATTAAGTTTGGCGAGATTGTACAACTCGCCTGGAAGTCGGATAGTCCGTTAACCAGCTCTTTTCTCGTTGTTAATTAGTTTATAAAGTCAATCAAAACAATTTTGCCGGTCCTGCAGCAGTTTTGGACAGTGTAATTACTGAAACTGATTAAAATAAAAAGGCAGTGTTTATTAATTATCGGCTACTCTTGTTTTAATTGATTTTCCTTCGTCCTTGTCGTGTTCACCTACTTTTCTGCTGTCGTCTCGTCTCGTTGGTAAATGTTCTTTCATCATCATCATTCATCATTTCAGCCGAAAGACGTCCACTGCTGGACATAGGCCTCCCCCAAGTGTCGCCACATTGACCGGTCCCGTGCGACTCGCATCCAGCGGATTCCTGCAACCTTCACCAGGTCATCGGTCCACCTAGTGGGAGGCCTTCCAACGCAACGTCTTCCGGTTCGTGGTCGCCACTCCAGAACTTTTCGGCCCCATCGGCCATCCGTTCTGCGAGCAATGTGCCCTGCCCACTGCCACTTAAGTTTGGCAATTCTTCGGGCTACGTCGGTAACCTTTGTTCTCTTGCGGATGTCTTCATTTCTGATTCGATCGCGCAAGGAAACTCCGAGCATAGCCCTCTCCATTGCCCTTTGGGTGACTTTAAGCTTTCTGATGAGGCCCATTGTGAGCGACCACGTTTCGGTCCCGTATGTAATCACTGGCAACACACACTGGTCATAGACTTTCGTCTTGAGACACTGCGGTAGGTTGGACGAGAAGATACCGCGCAATTTCCCGAACGCTGCCCAACCGAGTCGGATTCGACGATTGACCTCTTTCTCGAAGTTAGACCTACCTAACTGGAGCGTTTGTCCCAGGTACACATAATCGTCTACAACTTCGAGAGTAGAGTCTCCGATCTTGATAGGAGTGGGTGTGACATGGGCATTCAACATGACCTTAGTCTTGTCCATGTTCATTTTTAGACCCACTCTTCCGGAAGCTCTACCGAGGTCATCGAGCATTGTACTGAGGTCCTCCATGGTCTCAGCCATTACCACTATATCATCGGCAAACCGAAGGTGAGTGATGTACTCGCCATTGACGTTGATGCCTAGCCCTCTCCAGTCCAGAACCTTGAAGACATCCTCCAGTGCAGCGGTGAACAGTTTCGGAGATATGACGTCTCCCTGTCTCACACCTCGCTGCAGGAGGATAGGTTTCGAGGCTTGGTCCTGAAGTCGGACTGACATGGTGGCGTTTTTGTACAAACACTTCAACACCTCGATGTACCGATAATCGATTTGGCACCGTTGGAGAGACTGCAGTACCGCCCAGGTCTCGATCGAATCGAAGGCTTTCTCGTAGTCCACAAACGCTAAACAGAGAGGCAGGTTATACTCTTCGGTCTTCTGTATAACTTGCCGCAGCGTATGTATGTGGTCCACGGTGCTAAAGCCTTTTCGGAAACCGGCTTGTTCGAGTGGCTGGAAATCGTCAAACCTGCGCGCGAGACGATTCGTGATGACTCTAGAAAACAACTTGTAGACATGGTTTAGAAGTGAGATGGGCCTATAATTCTTCAGCCGGGCATTGTCACCCTTTTTGAAGAAGAGCACCACCACACCCCTGCACCATGCCTGTGGCGTTTTTCCCTCAAGTATGACGGAATTAAACAGCTTCTGAAGGGCCTTAAGTACCGGTTTTCCACCCGCCTTCAGGAGTTCGGCCGTAATTCCGTCATCACCCGGTGCCTTGTTGTTTTTGAGCTGCTTCAGAGCCATCCTAATCTCGTACAGGCTGACGTCCGGGATGTCTTCGGTATAGTGTCGGGTCAGTCTAGCTCTTGGGTCGTTGGCTAGATCTACGACGGGTTTACTGGTTGACGTGTACAACTGTCCATAGAAGCTCTCGATCTCCCTCAGAAGCTCCGGTTTGGCGGATAAGATCCTACCATCGTCGGTCTTCAGTTTCGTGAGCTGGCTCTGCCCAATAGCCAGATCCCTTGCAAATACCTTGGAGCCTTTATTCCGCTCAATCGCGTCTTTAATACGCTCGGTATTAAAGCGGCGGAGGTCGCTCTTCAAGGATTTAGAGATCCGTCTATTGAGCTGCCGGTATTTACACGCCTCGTCTGAAGACTGCAGGATCATCTCACGCCGCTCCTTCATGAGCTTGAGAGTGTGATCGGAGAGCCTCTTGTTCTGATCTGTACGACGCGCCTTGAAGAACTTAGACCCGGTCGTATGGACAGTTTCCACGAACCCATCGTTGTATTCGTCCACTGAGCTTCCTAGGCACTCGAAACGGTTCTGGAGTTCAAGCTGAAAGCTCTCGGGGTTTTGGATTTGGATCTGTGCTGGACGGAGCGTAGACTTCATCAGTCGATACCTTTCAAGCTTGATATTGATGTTCAATGTGCCTCTTACCATGCGGTGATCGCTCCCGGTTTTCACCGAATTGATCACAGAGACATCATTGAACATTTGCTTTTTGGTTGACATGATGAAGTCGATCTCATTTCTAGTTGCACCATCGGGGCTCTGCCAGGTCCACTTCCTATGCTCACGCTTTCTGAAGAAGGAGTTCATCATATAGAGGCCCTCCTTCTCCATAAAACTAGCCAGTTGGTGACCCCGGCGATTCCGATGTCCAACTCCAAATTGCCCCACCTGCAGCTCATCCCCGTCTCGTTTGCCCAGTTTCGCATTGAAGTCCCCCATGACAACTGTGAAGTGAGTTTTGGAACCATGCATGGCTTTAGATATATCCTCATACATGGTCTCCACTTCGTCGTCGGGGTGTGCCGAGGTCGGGGCGTAGACCTGTATGACCTTCAGCGAATATCTTGAGGATATTCTGAGTATAAGGTACGCCACCCTGGTCGACACACTCTCGATCTTCACCACGTTGTTCACAAGGGACTTGTGGACGATAAACCCAACACCACCCTGGGACTGCCGGTCACCCTCTTGGAAATAGAGCAGGTTGCCGGATTTCAGGATTATCGTGTCCTCCCCCTCTCTTCGGACTTCAGATAATCCCACAATACTCCATCGCAGCCTGCTCAATTCCTCTTCTAGTTCCACTATCTTCTCGTCGGTCTGGAGTGTGCGCGTGTTATATGTTGCCAGGTCCAGTCGTTGGTATTGGCAGCCGGATCCCTTCCGGAGATTCTTCGCACCCCTTGCCACGCCGTAGCCTCGACCGCTGCCGTAGTCAAGGGTAGACGGGCTGCCGGGCACTAGGGGCCATTTGTTTGTTGCGCTATTCATGGGGGGGTTTTGCCATAATCGCCACGCTTGGCAAGCGGGTTGGCGATCGCAGTGAGTGCAGTTCTTACATAAGACACAGAGAGCGCTGCTGCCCATTCTCTGGTAAGTCCCTTAGTCGCCTCTTACGACACCCACGGGAAGATATGGGATGGTGTTATTCTTTACGTCCGACACCACACGAACGGAAATGTTCTTTAGAAGCTTAAAATTCAATTATCCGCTATAAACTATCAACGCATACGGTTCGAATCTCGTACCCTCCAGAATTGTATTAGTTTGCTAAAATAGGCACAATTACGTAACCAAAACAGATATACCCCACACTGAATATTTAAGTCAATTTCAATCTGTTCGCCGAGCATCCGATTGATCCGATTTTAGCGTTTAGGAATAGATTCGGTGCAAGATTTTCACGTGAGTTGACAGTGAGGTCGAAGATACATCGCCTTGGGTCCTTGAAGGTGCTACCTCACAACTAGGGTTGTCGCTGACCCAAGTTTGACCTCCATGCGATACGGTGTTTGTTGACACGCTCATGGTTCCGAAATATACAACGCAAATCCGTACAACTATCGAGCTTCACAATATAATATCGTAGCTCCACAGCATTGGTTTTACTACCCGTGATATATGCACATAAAAATAAGTTCCAAATATACCGAAGGTGCGCAAAGGTTTTGTGTCGAGAATAAGAAAAGTGATGAATGAAATTGAACATCTAGTTACTAATCGTGTAACTCATACCAACAAATAAAGTTCATTTATTCGACTTATCAAACTATTCGTTCTGATATTGCATTTACTTTTGTATTAATTAGTCGTAAATAAACCAGCTGATTAGACTTAGTTATAGATACGTTGAAAATTAATATGGCCAGCATATTAGCCCTTTAGGCTGTAGAAACACTTTTTTACGCCTTTGCCAGGAGTGAGCTAGGAAAAAAAAGTGCTGGTCACTGCCAACGTTATATTCAAATGTGATGATATAGAAAATTGACCATTCATTCGGTTATGATTATTTATTAAATCTCAGAGTAGACCTTTCATAGGTGAACTTTGAAGCTTGTTGCTCCCCATCACCTGATTTGATTTACGCATATTGTTCACTTCAGCTTTCATCACTACATTCAAATGCAAATTCAAAAACTCGTCAAAGCAATCTCTACTGTAATCTTGAAAGCGTGACAAAAAATGGCCCACAAAATTTTCTCACCTGAAAAAATAAAATAAGTAAGTAACTTTTAAAGCAATTACTCACGAGCATTCAAATAAATACAAATGTCGCCTCTGTAGGTACATAAAAAGCTTAACGTCCCAGCAAATATGTAATTCCAGCGGAAAAATGTTATCCGTCGGGAAAATGCTCATAGCCGCTAAAACTTCTTATATTAAAAGGTTTTTTTAATCTATTCAGAGAGAATTTAGAGGGCCGTTAGTGTCAAAGCTTGCCTTCACTCCTTTCAAGTCTTTTCTTGCGATGCTGAGAATGTTATCGGATTTTTTTGGGTATCACCACATTTCATGCGTGATAACAATCACTTTATACAAGTACTTTGTACTGGAACGGTATTAAATTTTCATAGGTTATATTGTGAACGTAAATCATCTTTATAGCGGCCAGATAGCGTAGACAAAAGAAGAAAAAACAATTGTTCTTGAATGTTTTTCAAAAGAATTGAAGAAACATACGGTATAAATTTGAATTCAAATATAGAATACATGCAAACGTTACACGTGTGCCGAATCATTGAATGAATACTTTGTAAAGAAAGTAGGAAATGAATGTTTCCATACAAGTGCGGTCAGCGGACTTAAATGTATCTATGAATAGCACACAGGTACATTATAAGGATAATAATGGTCTTTCGTAAAATTTCTTCATGTCAGTTCCATTTTAGTGTTGTTTGAATATAAAATACTCGTAATAACAAAATCCATTCATCATCGCATTATTATGTCTAAAGCTGAAAAAAGGTCTCATTCTAGATCACATCGGTTGTGACTCACGAAAACAGTCCAAGAGGTTTTATAAAGCCCTGGAATTTATTTCACGAAAGGCTAATCATACAAACTAGTTTTGTGAGAGAAACATTGTGTTTTATATAGTATGTTGCCTAACTAATAAACTTAGAAAGTATAGTAAGTACGTGTAAGTACGTATTTATTAGTTTAATTAAATCCACACTCGTCTCATTCGGTAGAATGAGACGAGTGTGGATTTAATTAAACTAATAAATGACCACAGTCCGTGTGGAAGCACTTATCTGTCTGCAGCGCACTAGTCCACAAAGTGAATCCTCTTAATTGCACCCTGAAGTAATTGGAAATCTTCGCCACATAATATCGAACTGCCCTCTCAAAGAAACTAACCATGATCCGTTCATTAAGATTTCAACTTCTGATTAAATTAAAAGTTTTTTTAAACTTTCCTACTTATTTTTTTCCATTCTTGTTAAAGAAGTGTCTTTGCTGCTCAAGAAAGAATTCCATCCATCGATATATATATATTTTTATGAAAAGCTCGTTCAAGCTGAAAATCAAATTTTAAAAACTTGTTTTTAAGTTACTTAGAAAATACGTTTCTTTTTTTAACTTTATTTATTTATTTAAACTTCATGTACAAGAGTAGTACATAGGCGCACTTAATGTAATATAACACACTACAAATTACAAATAGCAAAGCCCATTAAAAAGAAAATCTGTTTCGCCGTCAAAAGAAGGTCAGTCAATGATATCCATTCCCAGCTCAACGGTTTAAAATAGGATATCATGTATTTCGATGGCCAACAGTTTCTAGAGATGATGTAGCCGGATATCGGCTTATAAATCAGGCGATATGCATCCGGGCGCGAGGTGGCACGGCACTATGGGACGCGGCGCGGGTGGCATGCGGCGCGGCAGGACGCGGTACGGCGGGGTGCGGCGCGGGCGAGCCGCCAGGCGCGTGTCCGACATGCTACCTGCAAGCTCACCAACTGTTTGTAGCTGCACCGGAACTGCCGCTACAATATTTTGTATGCGTCTACAAAATACACGCAGTCCAAATATA
The DNA here is from genome assembly GCA_905147715.2 of Xestia xanthographa. Taxonomy (NCBI): domain Eukaryota; kingdom Metazoa; phylum Arthropoda; class Insecta; order Lepidoptera; family Noctuidae; genus Xestia; species Xestia xanthographa. The sequence goes on along the minus strand of LR990655.1, from coordinate 17,358,382 downwards.
TCGCGAAGCTAGCGATTCCTTTTCGTGTTTTAAAGCAGAATGATGGACACATTAAACAGCAAAAAAAAATCGAATTATTTTCTATTTTCAGGTACGGTATTAATTAAATTAGTTTGTGTTCATCGAGATAATGTTATTTAAATCAGTTGTTATTGAACATTAAATGGGCAACAACCGACCAAAATTGTGGGATCCAAATTATAATTGTGAAGCTAACAGACTGAATTGTTCATTTCGAACTGATGGCTTCTATTTCAATAGACCTTTAAAATGAGTTTCGCATTGTGTTCAGTTAAATGCTAATTAGACCTTGTTTTCAATTCGCATGTTCAATAAAGATCCTACGAACGAGAATTCATTGAAGGGTAAAAAAATGTAATTAAAAGAGTACAATACAATGTAATTGACTTTCTAGTTTGTTTAATAAAACAGAACTGGAAAAAATGGATACGGCTTCATATGTTGAGCTATGGTAAATGAGGAATGCAAAATAAGTTAACAAAGAAAGCGAGCACCATGAAATATGCAGACGTGCGCAACACAAATTGCGCTAACTTGAGAATGAAATGCAAAACTTGAACGTTGCGGAGGCCAAGCGCGAGTCAAGTGTGCGCGGCTCTGTAAATAGGACGGACAGACTCGGGCGAGTGCGCCGCTAACTCGCCTACAATATTATTGTGTGCTAACTAACTTGTTTGTCATTTCAGACACAGGCATGACTAGTGTGCCACGGTCCGCACGGAATGCCTCGAGGAGCTATTCGCTCGGTTTACTCGTAGCCGCTATCCTTGCGGAATACAATGTAAATCACTTTGATTTATGTGCTCTAAACGATAGTGCGGTGGCGAGAGCCGCTTCTTTCTTTGTTGGCGTATGTCTTGCATTTACTTCATTTATGTAAAACGTATCACTTTGCGCAGAGGTGATAGCAAGCACTCAGGAGATGCTGCTCAGCTGCCGCTTGGTTTATTAATCTTCGCACTAAAACCCTTAAACTTTTGATAACAACGAAGAAAAACCATTCTTCAACTACTGATTGTCAACTATTAGCCAAAGAAATATAAGTTAACCATGGTAACACTATTCACTCCTGCACTTTCGTTTCTCTAACATTATATTATCTACATAATACTTAAACAAATAATACACTACAAACTTCAAATAATAAAAGCCAGCTCTCAAAAAGCGTCAGCCTCAACGGATGCGGACGGATACAGACACATAATTGCGAAGTTCAAACATTTCATATCTCCCACCCGTCGTCGGTCATATTTCAGCAATCTTGTTGTTCATTGCAGCGCAAGTAAATCTTTTCAGACGCGGGCGTGTTCCACTTTTTTAACGCTGTAGTAATGGCGTCGACTTGAGAGACTTTTATTGGAGTCCATTCGGTTAGGATTTAGGGGCTGTTAGCGTCATATAACAGCAATTTTGCCGTTCCGCCTGCCGTCACCGCAATGTTTTCAAATAATGTTAAAATTACCACATTTCATGTGTTATGTTATGAGTCTCTTTCGCGACCTTTATTGTCAGAGAGTTTTAGTGGATCCGCTGAGCACTCGTCTCTAATTCTATTGTTTTAAATTTCAAAGAGCATCCTGTAACTGCTAAGATGGCTCAGTAAAACTCCTATGAATAGAATATATGTATATATAATATATGTATATATAATAAATGTTTTTACGTATGTTATTTAGAATATATGTATATATAATAAATGTTTTTACGTATGTTATTTAGAATATATGTATATATAATAAATGTTTTTACACAAATAAATAATTCTATTCTATTCTATGTGAGCTCACTTCTAAATCAGAAGTATATAAACAGAGTTTTGGCACTGACACAGTAAATACAAAAGTGAGTCATATAAAGAATAGCCTGACAAAACCGATGAAGGTAATCCCAGGGTGAGTGAACGTCAAAAATATGTGCATGTCAAATGCTTCGTAGTTTTCTATTTCGCTGCCTAGTGCTTACCGAAAAATGTACAGAGGTCTTATTTTGTTGTTGACCAAGATAGAGTATAGGTATCAAGTATCAATATAATGATAGATACTTAGCATAAAATAAAAGGTTAGCTCTTTAGTTATGATAAAGCCTGGCGTTTCTACATTAGAGATCATAAGAAGTCTACGACACAGACAGCGAATGTAAGTTAATACTCAGATATAAATCAGAATCCCTATGACGTCACCTTTGTTGCATTATCTTGTTCTAGTAACCTTTTCAAGTCTTCTGTTAATTAAAAATTCTGCATCTCATATTTTATAATGCGTTCTATCTCATTCCGGGTGTAGAATTTTACTATATATTATGGCTGCGTGAGACGATATTACACCAGAACACCTATGTATATCTAAACCATTTCAGTTATACATGGTTGTACGGGTATATTGTCTCACGCAGCGGTTCATCAACTCAGGCTTCAAGATGTACCTAACCTCATGCAGCAGCTCTCTGCGACATTATCCGAGCATCATATTCGCATTGTGACGTCACCCGCCCCCCGTGAAATCTCGCCGCCGTCGTACCGCTCATTGTACCCGGCCCACTTTTTAATCTGGAGACGTCGAATAAAAGCACAATACTAAGATACATCTTGCTCGGTATTTGTGCCTCTTTTAATCAGTGAGTACTCAAATGTTTATTTAATAAAATATCTTGATAGTACATAATCTGTGTCATCTCTCCGCCTATCCATTCGATTGTCATTGCCGATACATATCTAGTGGGGAGCACATAATAAATGACGTCACTGGGAAGAAAAACTACACGTCCAATATTAGCGACGCAATATTAATCTAAGGACGGTGGCAGCGTAGTGACGACAACACGTCTTCTGGTGTAGGATTGTCTGCGACGGGGGGATAAATCATAGCTATATTACCAAGTCAGTATGTGGCGGCTCGTAATATATCAAGAGGCATAAAGGAGCAGGCTCGCGGCCGAGTACTGCTGGAGCTCGCACCTCGACGTACAGTCGCGTGAGGGGAATGTGCTGCCTCGCGAGCCGCCGAAGACAATTGAGATGAATGTTGCAGCGACCCAGCCCGGCACTGAGTGCTATCCACCCACTTCTTCATTTCATTTCGTATTCTCACATTGTTGGTACAGTCACAGCCTCAGTGTTTCCACAAACGTCGATCGCGACAATCCGCAGTGGCACACAGCTGAGTTATTAACATGTAAGAGGAACTGCGATGAGACAAAGTTTTTGCAAAACCATCTGTATGTGAGCGAGCGCTTTGTATTAGCAACAAAGCCACACCGGGACTTGCATCGCTGGAGCTTTTAGGCGGGCAGTTATCGTGCCAGCCACAAATGCGAATTTACGCTTTGCTTTTTGAAAAATTAAAAGCGACATTTTCAATGCAATTGCGAGCGTTCTTTCCGCAGTCGGCGCGGGTAATGGCCACTCCAATCCGAAATTGCGCGGTCTTTTTTGTTGCCGACGCTTTCGTAAACACTCATTTGTACCTACTATTTACAGAGCTCTTCACTTTTACTTAATCACAAGTAAATCACTCCATTTTCAATCAATCAATGAATAATGCTCAACTCGGCTGAGATTGTTTGTCATTTTAAGGAAGGCTTTAAACTGTATTTGATTAGTCAATATGATAGGCAGTTAAACTTTGTATTATTATACTTATTTAAAAATATTGATCAACTGTACCAAGGAAAATATGTTTTTTTGTAGTCCAGTCAACAGTACCATGGAAAAAAAAAATTACCCGCTGTCCGGTCAACTGAACTAGCCAACTGTACCACGGGCAAGGAATGATTTGCTTGTATACAAGTATAAATAAACAAAATAACAAGCTTTGTTCGTATAGCGAAAAACCACAGATGTAAAGGCAACGAACCGTTATTATTGCCCAAAGAGTAATTCAAAACATTTGCAGAGTTACATTAGCAATCAACGTAATGTAAACAAAACTTACTTCGATTTTTAACCGTTATTTTCATCATAAAATTAAAGTACAATCCATTTTGAGGCACCCTTTCAATAGCAACAGTGTAATGATGGCAATCAGCTTAAATACTCAATTCAAATAGCCAGATGTTGGATGGGGTTGTTAGTGCGTCGGCCGGCGGGCGCCGCGCAGCTGAGTCGCTCCTCCGAGCTGCACCGCTACCGCTGCCCTGCCGCGCCGCTCCGCGTGCCACAGCCGCCGAGAGCTACTGCCTCCTTAATAGCCACTAATAATAAAAGCAAACGAGCGAACGACTTGTAACAAATTGCATTATCTGCCGAAATGGCCCTTGGAAAGCATTCATGTCGCCTCTCTGTAACGTTAACTCTTTTCCGTTTTGATCTTCGCAAAATTGAGTTTGGAAAAGCGGATCACGCCGCTGTGTTTCTAAGAAAATTAAGTAGATTTATCTTGTTACTTATTGGATTAACATTTCTGTAGGACTTTCCGCCACGCACACTGAAGTTAATTTACACAAAATGCTGCATTAGCGCCAGTAACTGAGATAATGTAAGTATTTAAGCGTATAAACGTCCGACTATTTTTCCGCTTGTGACAATTAAAAACTACTCAGCTCTTTTTATAGTGGGACATTAAATTTATCTTCTTAATTTTTTGCAAAGTGGAAACCTTCAGTGGGGCAAGAGATTAAATTAAAAAATGGTATAAAAAGTTGACTTTCCGGGCGAGGCTGCATTGCAACGACATTAATTCAAAAGTCGCCGCCCAGAGCAAATTGTCAAGCTGAGTGCAGACACGCTGCGCCTTATCCGCCGCCAAGTTTAGAAAGCTAGATAATGTAGGTGGCAGTCTGAACCTTATTTCAAAGTTAGTATTAATGTGAAGTAATAAACTAGCATAATATCTGGTGCCGAGTTGAGCACTCCAATAATAGTGCGCTATGTGGATTCTATGTGCACTGTTATGGAGTTGTAAATTCGGTAGTTTAATTCTAGTGCTGCAAATAAGAAGTAATAGAGCAATAAATGTAGCTAACAAGGTGCGAATGTATCGACATTCGGTTCATTATTGTCGGCGGTGCACGTTCCAGCAGCTCGGCAAATACTTGCTTTATGATGTCGTGCAGCGAACGGCACAATAAATGTTTTCATACGAATTCTTCTTTCTTGTAAGCGGATTGTTGTTTCCTGACAACCTGAAGAAAATGGTTTCATAAATAATAGCGGCAGATAAAAGAACAAAATTATGCAGGTCATTGAAATAGATATACCATGATGTTACATTTTATAGACAATTTATGTTCTTTATAACTAATAACAAATTATTTATAGTAGATACCTACACTTATTAGTGGTCAACGTCGGATCCAAGAACTTGTTTTGTTACAATTCTTCAAAAACTTTTCATGGGAATAAGTCATATTTATGAAGGTTTTTTTTTCATCTGACTAATTTCACATTCATTCATCCAAGTGGAACGTTAAGATTCGCGAAAGAACTCAAAACCTTTGGAAAAAAACCCCTTGAAATATCTTTTGTCTTTTGATCCTTTATTTATATTCAAATAAATATATTTTCAAATATTTCACAGCTGAGATAACCCTCTTTGATCCGATGCCCATCCTTCCGACTATAATTTTTAACATCTAACATTTACAAGCAGCGGGATCGGTCATAGAGTGGGGAGAAATGGCACTCTGTTCTCTTTGATTGATGCGAGACCACGGGTTGAAACTCATACAGTATCTTTTATGTGTTTCAATGACCAGGAAAAATCCATATTAATATTTTATATGATAAATTAACTGTCTGTGCGTCGGGCAACTTTTCACGACTTCGAGAATGAATGGATTTGGTTAACGGGACAATTCGAAGATTTGTTTGAACTCTGGTCCCACCACTCCAATAGCTATACGTGTAGGTTTATAGTAGGTATATACTATACGCTAAGTTCCATATTATCCAAGTCCGTTCAGAGATTTAGATTAGTAGGTAATTTGGACAAAGGATTTAGGATTTTTTATTGCAGAAAAACGTTCCCAACAAATAATTTCCGACTACCACGGCGGCGAAGCCGCGGGAACGGCAGTGCGAATAAAATAAAAGTGATGCTAAAAGAAGCGAATCTTCCTTTTCATCTCAATCAGTATAGACCTTTCACTGCTCTAAACTATCAGAATTTTTGGAAGACTATTACGATTTCAAGGAACTGTGTCGTAGAAGCACTCTCGTTTCTTTACTATACTTTTGTTGACGTTTGCAGTATTATAGAGAATTTAAAAATTGATTGCTGTTTGATCGTAGGGGGAAGGCTATACTAAGATACAAGCCATGTGTGGCATGACCAATCCTTAATCAAGGTTTGACAATAGATTGCATTATCATCTATTAAGGTTTATGGACGGCTCAGACCTCAATTGCGTATGCTTCGTCTCCCCAAAGACAATGACCCACCTTCCATCTTGCACCGCATCCCTATCACCTGTGCCTGTGATGATCTATTTATTGCATCAGTGAACGTGGTTTGCGTGGCTGAGTTAAGGGCTAAACACATTTGAACTTTTTGCTATCGATACGCTAAGAAGATTATCATCTATGAACAAAAATAAAATACAGGAGAACTCTATTTGAAACTATTCGTGTTCCCTAAAACATCGTATAAAGCCTACAGATACATAAGTATAAAGCCTAAGAAGCAACTAAACCAGATTTATGTTGGCTAGAGAAAGTCGTGGAATTTCCTCAGGTTAGATAACTCGGTTTATTCCTACATTCCACAGGGAAGTGAAAGCAGAAACATCGCCGGTGCTTATCAGGAAATCTAGTTATTGTTGCGCTCCAACGCTGTGCTGGATAACTATATTTTATGTTTTATTATTTCTTCTGTAGATAACGATCAATATAACTTGTAGATTTGTGCCAATGTTATTTTGTAGTACAGTATCTAGTAAATAACAGTATTTTTGCATGATAAGTATAAATAAATGCCTACAGAATTTCCCATGTTTTGTTTATTTTTTGCTAAAAACACAGTACCTACGTGAAATACCTATTTGCACAGTCTGTTTGCTTCCTACCGCCTTTATACCTATGGCGCAAGGTTCAAATTGCGAAATAAAAACATGAGAGAATGTGTATCCGATACAATGCGGGGTAACAAACTCTAAACACAAAAAATATTGCTAAAAGCGTGTGAAATCCGCGGGTGCTGTTTAGTTTCATTTTGGGAAGCTTTCGTAGCGCGTAGCAAACGTAGCGTGTAGCAACCGGGTAACCGCGTAGCACCTGTAGCGGCGTAGCACAGAGACATTTGTCATTGGTTTTTAGAAGTCCTTCACAATTACTGTGAAATAGCAGCGATAAGCTCATTGATTTTTAATTAGTAATTACATACCTACTTTAAATTTTACCATGCAAAAATTTTTTTTTTTGGCATCTGGTTTAGGGTTCCGTACCCCAACAGGTAAAAAAGGAACACTTATAAGATCACTCTTTTGTCCTTTGTCCGTCTGTCTGTCCGTGTGTCACCCCGATTTTCTCAGGTGGACCTAGCAAGTTGAATTTATCCCTTCGGCCGCCATCGAAGCTGATGGTTCGTAAATAGACTGAGGTCTATCCCTACTAGGTTTATAAAAATCAAGGTGCTGAGTCAACACGATAAAAAGATATATGCAAATTTAGATTTTCACGAAAACTTGTGTACCAAAATTTACCTTTTTCAACTTTTTTTTATTTTCGTAATTTTCCCTTTACTTGTGCTGTTTAACCAAAATTGACAATTTAGGTCAACCGGAAGTACCCTATAGGTTTTGGGTCGAAAACCTATATGGTAGTTCCCGTTGACCTAGAATCACGAAAATTGGCGAGAAGCAATGTCTTACAGCACATTTAAGGGAAAAATCTGTACACCGTAAATATGTAGTTTAGTAACAAAATACTTACAAGATTTAAAGAGCCCTCGGTGCGCGAGTCCAACTCGCAATAGGGTATATGCATGATTTTTTTTAATCACTCTAAACAAAGCGTATTAACATCAGAAATAGCAAAGTGAAATTATTTTTCTAATAACTATAAAAAATACTAAGTTATAAGCATTTGAAACTGCCGATTAGACAGAGAGAACCGATACAGCGAATGACGTCATTCGCTAGTCATGTACGTACAAATTCCATACTAAATTCCGTTTATCTAGAAAGAGATAGAAACAAAGTTTAAATGGTTATAACTTTTGTGTTGTTTGGCCGATTTATGTTTTATTTTCGCTTTTTGTCATTATTTTTATAGTACTTTAATATTCCGTATCGAAAAAAAAAAAATGCATTTTCCCTATTGGCCGGTTTTCTTATTCTTAAATTGCCTTTGCAGTTTTGAAATTATTTTATAATGTTTTTTGAATGTCACTCACACTCATCAATATTTGCACCATAAAAAAAGTTTATTTCAAGTAGTCATTAAACATTCTCAAAACCTAATCACGAATTTTTATTTCCTCCACAGCCACACCCTAAAACATCATACGAACGCTTATATTACTGCACAGCGTCCCACAATATTGTGGGTGAATCTCGAGAAATGCCTTCGTATACTGGGTTCAGCACAGATCAGCTGTGCACCACAGGACCGCCACAAGAAGTGGTTCCGTACTTAGCAGCGCCTTACATACCTACCCACTTAATCTAAGCCGCTGTAAACTTTACGGTCAACGATCTGCGGATTAAAACGCGTAGATAGTGTTTTGTTTTGTTCCGGATATCCGTTATCCGTTATGATACAGTTTCGTTCATTTATTTTTACTTATAAAGACGTTTAATGTTTCCACTACTGGGAAACAGGCCTCATCTCTACGGGAGCCAGTAGGTTACGTGAGCCTAGGACGAGTTTCTAGATAAATCTAGAAACTCTTCAAAAGCACGCCTTCAAATTTTTAGTTCTTAGAATGTTTGTGACTCCTTAAGTAAAGATGTCTAGACAGTTGTTCCGGGTCTGGTTGATTGTGTATCCAAGTTAAAAAGTTTCTAACGCACCCACGATACAGTAGAAATTCCTAGTGCAAAGTTTTCATATAAAATATAAAAAAAAACCAAACCAAAGTTAAGACTATCTTCTTAATAGTCGGGAAAATAAGCACTAAGTCCAAAAGAAGTTTAAAGCTCCCGGAAACTAGGACAAATGCAATTTATCAGAATCTGCTTATGATCAAAATACGCCAGCGATTGCAATTGAGCTACCGCTTCACTATTACGATTATCTTCTACTGAAATGAAAGTACTAATAATGGATTGTCATGTATATTATTTGTTTATACTAAACGTACTAGAGTGGTACATAAGCGGACTTAATGCCACAAGGCATATCACCATTATTAATAATCAATAGAGAATAAACCAACTAATTTCAATTGCAGAACATATATGCTTTGTCATGCAAATTACTTGGTAATTTTCGTATCAGTACTTGTCTGATCTGCCGTGATACAGTTTTCATTTGTACGGAGGTCAGTGTGAATTAAGATCAAACAACCGCATAACCTACACAGGTATTTATAATACGACAATAAAGGTTTTGTATATTAGCAGACACAAATCACAGTATTGTTGCGATTTGTATGTTAAGGGATGTTCCTTTAGTGGTCAACAAACTTCTTAACTTTTAACTTATCCACTAAGACCTAGTTACGGCTGTCCCATGCAAAGCAAAAGCTCCCATATTTTAATATAAGAACGAGCATTATTCTTTACTATTGCGATAATTATCGACATTGACGCAGGTCACGCAAGCTAAAGCTAGTACATCCTTCACCATAACTTATTCACTCAAAATATAACTTTAATAACTACTCAAAAAGATACACATTTGCGTCTTGCTCGTCGCGGCGCGAGACGAGCTCGAAATTTCTTCCAGAACCGTCGCGTCGCGTAGTACAGTCGTCAGTACCCTAAAATATCATCTGCCTAGCCTTTTCTCAACGTTGCAGTCGGGGGTCGTTGGGGTCGGTTTCCAGTCTAACCGGATGCAGCTGAATAACAGTACATTACATAAAGCGACTGCCTATCTGACCTTTACAACTCTGTTAGTACCGGGTAATACGATAGATACCCCTTGGTAAATCTGCATGACTACCTGTCACGTAGAAACTGACCAAAATACAAATATTGGCATGAATTAGGAATAATAACATTTTCGTTTTTTCGTTAAATTATTAGGAACAGTCACAACTGGTTGTCAGACTTTGGGGCCACTGACTACCTAACGACTGTCAAAGATCTACAATTGACAGCCGGGACCAACGGCTTAACGTGGTTTCTGAGGCACGTAGAAAACTCGGTATGTACCTAATGGGTGTCCGCTTACCAACCCAGGCAAGCGCGGCTTAACCAGAAGATCAGTCCAAGCGGCTGTTAGTATTTAACCACGACCTCCTCGTAACATAAACACCGTAAGATAGAAATTCCAAGTGTGTTTCGAAATATCATTTTATTACCCCACGAAGTCAGTATTACACTGCATTCCAAATTACTCAAACTCAAACTCAAACTCAAACTCAAAGCATTTATTTCAATTAGACCATTACGGCACTTTTGAAAGTCAAAAATACAAAAAAGAAAATCAAAGCTACAGTCCCAGTCACAAGGCATAATAACTTGAGAAAGTACTGTAGTTGCCCATTCCCTAGCGTAGATCTCTATGGAGAAGAATGGGCAAGAAACTCCATGGACACTCTTTTAAAATCAAAATATTGTTACAAAATCTTGGTTACATCATTAATTTTGAGATTATACATAAATGTGAGAACGATGTAGAAAGACGTGCACACTAAGAGCATCCAGAGTGAAAGATTAGATTAAAAATGTAAGTATGAATAAAGTAATTAAAATGAACCTTGGCAGCTAAGAGATGACCAGTCCCAACTGACAGCGCCCGTTCACAGACATGACGCATGTACCGGCGCCATTCAACTCAACCATATTGAAGGGAACTAAATGACCCGACACACCCGCCACCATCAGCGAGACATTTAAGTGAGCATGACATTCTCTCAGTCACCAAGGCATATTCAAGTCAATGAAAGATAAATAAATGTAAATGGTGGCTGAACAGTACAAAGTACTCACACATGTGCTATGCAATTATATAATACTAAGAACTGGAATCTATACAATGCAAGTATATTTTTACAATCTTCTGCAGCTTCCACAATACATTAACATGGGAATCAATTCTTCATCTTCTTCTTTACGTGTCGATGGACTCAAATAATGCCCGTCCAGTACAAACAATTAGTTTGCCCCCCTCCCCCCACCTATGGTTGTGGAGCAGGACCAGCATTTAGCCAAGCATTTTTATCATCAATGTAATCCCCCAACTTATAATATGCTTGCCTACATAGTGTGCGTTTTATACAAGATTTTACTATCACCGAACCAGTGGTATAATTGTAAATCAGTTGGTGGGTGAGTTGTAATGATCGGACGTGTCATCGCGCAGTCACTCACCGGTTTTGCGGATAAAGCAATGAACGCGATGACGTAATTGCTTAATTAATTATCACTTTCTGTAATGCATAGCCCGTTTATTGGATAGTCACGGTAATGTGTTATTATTGATATTTCTTATTGTTATGTGTCTTTGTGTTGTAAATATTTGGCATTATTTTTGGCTATTGTAATGATGGCTAAACACTCTTGCCGAGACATTCCGAGGCAGAGCGGGTGCGAGAGCATTTATAGGAGCTCTCGTCTAACCTCGGTGTTCCTCGTTTGGCTGTATGCTCTCGGCACACTCCGAGATTGAGCAAGTGTTTCGCGAGAGTGTACAGCCACCTTAAAAGTAATTCCCAGGAATTAGTCCCCCATTCATATTTACATTTTCTTATTGGAATGTGTCTTTGTGTTGTAAATATTCAGCATTATTTTTGGTTACTGTAATGATGGCTAAACACTCTCGCCGAGACATTCCGAGGCAGAACGAGTGCGAGAGCATTTATAGGAGCTCTCGTCTAACCTCGGTGTTCCTCTGGCTGTATGCTCTCGCCACACTCCGAGATAGAGCAAGTGTCGCGAGAGTGTACTGCCACCATAAAAGTAATTACCAGGAATTAGTCCTCATTCATATTTCATTCATACTTCTCGTAATCGTATAAAAGTAGGTTGGTGTTACGTCTTGTAGAAATATGCTTTGTTGAAATACAGGATACATCCGACATATTCAATTTGAAACAAATAAATGAAATGGCCTTCCGCCTTGCAGTTTTAAAACTGCTAAACGATGTTATGATAAAGTATGTTACTCTGCGTAGCTATAAATTAATTTGGCAGAGTTCCAACTGGGTTTAACTGAACTCATATAATAGCAATTTTCATTTTAATTTAAATCTAACTTCAAATATTAAGTGATAAACTCAATATTTGAAGACGCGTCAAAATATACCTCAAACCGTTTTTCCCCGACGACGAGGTTTTTTCCTTGTTCTTGTAATACCGCTACGAGACAGGTGCATTCTTATGTATTAATAAGTCTCCTCTTGAGTTTCGGTAGGTACCGTGTTTTCCTTTTCCGGCTTCTTTCAGGTGCGACGATTTTTGTGATTTGATTTATATCTAACTAGTAGACGTCACGCGGTTTCACCCACGTAGTTCCCGTTCCCGTGGGAGTACGGTCATAAAATATAACCTATGTTACTCGCTGATAATGTAGCTATCTATCCATTGCTGAACGAATTTTTAAAATCAGTCAAGTAGTTTTAGAGTTAAATCGTAACAAACACACAAACAAACAAAAAAACAAATCTATTTATAATATAGATAATGATATTTATGTCTTTGTTTTTTTTAGGGTTCCGTTCCCAAAGGGTAAAAACGGAACCCTATTACTAAGACTTCGCTGTCTGTCCGTCTGTCCGTCCGTCCTTCTGTCCGTCTGTCCGTCTGTCCGTCTGTCTGTCACCAGGCTGTATCTCATGAACCGTGACAGCTAGACAGTTGAAATTTTCACAGATGATGTATTTCTGTTGCCGCTATAACAACAAATACTAAAAACAGAATAAAATTAATATTTAAGGGCTCCCATACAACAAACGTGATTTTTTTGCCGTTTTGTCTAATGTATAGATAATGGTACGGATCCCTTCGTGCGCGAGTCCGACTCGCACTTGGCCGGTTTTTTTATTTGTATTTTTCTTATTTCATCGGTCTCTCTCGTAAAGGCATTGAACACTACGTTTGATACTGTGTCGACGATTTATGATCACAAGGTTCATATTCCTTGCGACTGCGTATTGTCAACACGGAACATATTACGAATGTTGTCTTCCATAGCAAGTCAGTCCGTAGTATTTCAGTTGAAAAAAGATAGTTTAGAAATCAAATGGGTACCAGGGCTGCGGGACTGTTCGTAAGAGATACCGCGGCCCTGGAACACAAACGGCAATGAAGGAACATGAATGGGTTTTAGTCAGTGAAAGTCAGACACTCCCTTCTGCCCCGCCCAGCGGGAGGGGTCATTTTGATGATTCGACCCGACAAAAAAAATATGGGACGCCTGAATGACAGGTCCGAAATCAGACAGGTCAGACAAAATAGTGAAAAGCGAGATTATTTAAAAAAAAAAAAATATTTTATCTTATATCTAAAGAATGGGTTGCGCTCGGATCCTAATTGACGATCATTTTCAGAAGATCCATTGGCCAGATCCATGATGGATCGAGTGAGATTTGTTTTTCTCATAAGGTTGCGTAATTGAAGCCGTATAAAATATTTTATCCATTCTCCGCTATATCACTTGTGGTAATTCTCAAACAGTAAGCAAATAGAAAAGCTCTCACGACAAAATTAAATTCCATACTTGTCGCCAGCATTCAGCTGCACCATCTGAACCGCTTTCGGCGCGCATAAATCTCATAAATCTCTTCTAATAAAAACATTCTCATTCCACTTCGCATTGCAAGAGAAATATTAAAATATTAGCAATATAAGGATTACGTTGTAGGTTTTTTGACTTCCAATTTCAATATCTCAATATTCTCAATGCCGAAATTGAATGTCAGAAAAGTTATTTACTAAGTAGTTAAAAACCGGCCAAGTGCGAGTCGGACTCGCGCAGGAAGGGTTCCGTACCATTATTTAAAAACATTAGACAAAACTGCAAAAAAATCGCGTTTGTTGTATGGGAGCCCCCCTTTTTTTTTTTTTTTTTTTTTTTTTTTTTCAGATGGGAAATCATCAAATAACCCCTCCCGCTCTGGGCAGAGCAGGAGGGAGTGTCAGACTTTTACTGACTAAAACCCATCCATGTTCCTTCATCGCCCTTTGTGTTCCGGGGCCACGGTATCTCTTTCGAATAGTCCCGCAACCCCGGCAGGCATCGGTCCTTACGGACCCCTTCCTTTTTGCTGACTCTCTTTGAGGCGCGCGTGGAACAAGAACGCGCCGTCGACACGGCCTGTCGTCATGAGACGGACGGACGGCGAGCTAGCCCATAGCTCACCGTCCACAGGCCCGCGCCTACGGTGGCCGGGGGCTACGTGGTGGTGGCCCCCGACGCCCGGGGCGTCTCCCGCATGGGAGCCCCCCTTAAATATTGATTTAATTCTGTTTTTAGTATTTGTTGTTATAGCGGCAACAGAAATACATCATCTGTGAAAATTTCAACTGTCTAGCTGTCACGGTTCATGAGATACAGCCTGGTGACAGACAGACGGACAGACGGACAGACGGACAGACCGACAGACGGACAGACGGACAGACAGCGAAGTCTTAGTAATAGGGTTCCGTTTTTCTCCTTTGGGTACGGAACCCTAAAAAAAAGAACTCGTAAAGGTCTTGGTATAAAAAAGGATCATATTTTTAGAGAAAAGTTGAAATATTTAAAAGCAATTTTCTAAGTACGTTTTTTTTTTTATAATAGTTGTACCGACGAAAATAAACTTTGGTCGATATTTTGAGCTTATATAGAATTTAATTTACTGGTGAATGTAATGCGATTTATCAAGCGATCGCATATCAATTTGTCACAGGCGCGCACACTCGGACCGTGATAAACAGAGATAAAACTCAATTAGACATCAATTTTAATGTGTAATCAAACGAGAATATTTGGCAGCTCATTGCATTATTCGGTAAGTTAAATTTAAAATGGCGAGCCATTTGTCCCAAACCCTCGTTAGTAGTAAATTAGACTAATTAACCCCAGTGAGAGTAATAACTGTTTACCAACTCCAATTACAGCATTCGGTTCAAATTATTGAATTGGTAACATATTAAACGTAACACAATTGTTTTGATCGTTTACTTGAACGAGCTCTGCGATTCGCGTCCCTATATGTTAAACGAGTTCCCATCCACCTAAATACCTTCATTTATTGGAAATATAGCAAATGTTTTACAACGTAAAATGGTAATGTTCCACTAAAAGCACTTAGATCATCTGAAGCTACCAAGATTTAGAATGTTGGTTCAACTAATAGAATCCGGCTGGAATGTTACCTGAGTTTATAAGAATAATATCTTTTATTTTTGTAAGGCTCTGATTTCTCTGTTGGTATTACATTATCTAAGTATGCGTAAGAGGTCGTCACTTATCGAGGAGCGGATGGTAACAGTAGGTAACTAGGTACTTTATTATAATATAAAATATCGGCATTAATATATTATCATATTTCTGATTGCTAATAAGAGTTGGCATACTTTTTAATAACATAAGGTGGATACTGAATTATTTATGGAAATCATACCATATAATATAATATATGTAGCAACGAATAGTTTGTAACTAATAGTACCTAGTATCTTAGCGGTCTTTGTAGTTAATACCTGAAATAACATTTCTGAGAATCCTATTTATGATTTCTCGTCAGGTTTACTTTACTTTGTAGTTAGGTACTATTTGCACTCGACACATCTGCCTAGCCTTTTCCTAACTATATTAGGGTCGGATTCCAGTCTAACCGGATGCAGCTGAATACCAGTATTTTCCATGGACCGCCTGCCTATCTGATCTCTGCAACCCAATTAGTACTGAGGAATACCTACTATTTGCACAGTTTAATGTATTCTATTGTCCGGTCTCAAAATGTGGCAACTGGCAACAAAATACTTGGGCTACCTTTAAAACTCAGAAGAACTCAACTGCTTCAAAAATCACATTTGCTTAAAAAGATACGCAAAAATGACTTATCCAATAAATTGTTAACATTTTTATCTACACCCATGCTATAAATCCTCTATAAAAGTATCTGAAACAGTTAGCTTATGGCCAACATTAAAACAGCCAGTGTCATAATCAGTGATAGGAATAGGTAGTGCTTATTAGCCTAAACTTCGAAGAACAGAGACAAGAATCGGAGACTTCCTTAGACCACAGAATAGATAATAGTACTAGCGTCTTAGACTGTATTTTTTTCCGGGACATCACGTAAGTACCTACATCAAAAATTAATGTTATTTGGAATAAGTAATTGGTCTATGTTTAGGTACCTAAAGTTTGCGACTAGACATAACATAACACAGTCGTTACAACCATCAAAATTTCTGAAAGTTTTCTTTTTTAAAGAACATTTTGGAAACGACTTCTTCATCATAAAACTATGAAACGCTATCTTTGTCAAGGAGCCGTACACGTTTTGAAGTAAATATCTACTTTCTAGCTCACTCTCGGCCACGTCTGTTGAAATTTCTAAAGTTCAAGTGATTTATCATTTCAAAAACAAAAGGTATTTGGATTTTATCTTACTAAAATATATTTCTAAAGTATATTTCAAAATTCTAAAATAATAGCTGGGTCACATTGTTTAGTAACACACTTAAACTTTAAAATCATCATTTGATCTTTATTGCACCGAAAGTACAATGGGCGGACTTTTATGGCTGCGCATTTAGTTATCTACTCTTAGAATTTACAAAAAAAAACTCGCCGTGGTCGCATAATAAAATATAGTCTAAGGAAGTCTCCGATTCTTTTCTCTGTTATTCTTCGAAGTTTAGGCTAATAAGCACTACCTATTCCTATCACTGGTCATAATAACCATTATAACACCCAAACGGATGTTATAATGTTGTACTGAATTTCATTATGCAACTCGTTTTAAAAAAAGAACATTGTCTAGCACGTGCGATTCACTACCACAACGCCGTAATTAAAAAAAAACTTATAGGCTAATTCGAATTCACGTCGTATCCCGCCATTTTTGTTCGATATTAGTATTGCATTATGTACTTTGTTGTTTACAAAAATGAGTGATACAAGGTTTGTGCATTTTAATAAATTGTACAATCAAAATGTAAATACTTATATTATTACTTTAAACATAGTTTGTTTGTATTAATACTCAGCAATTAAACTTTCCATGAATTTACATAGACTTCTTACAACACTACAACATCCTATGGTTTCAGAACCTTTTATATGGAGGATTCATATCAT
Organism: Xestia xanthographa; assembly: GCA_905147715.2. NCBI lineage: Eukaryota > Metazoa > Arthropoda > Insecta > Lepidoptera > Noctuidae > Xestia > Xestia xanthographa. The sequence continues at coordinate 17,341,023 of LR990655.1, read as the reverse complement.
GGATGTAGATAAAGTCTTGTATGCAACTGTACATAATTAGGTATTAAAACACTCATGTGATACTATTATCACACTCGGCTTCGCCTCGTGTGATAAACCCACATTCGTGTTTTAATACCCCTCATTATACAACAGTTGCATAAATAACTATTAAATCAACGATCATTTTAAAATAAAAGTATTTGCGTTTCTAAATAATAACAATAATAATAACAGCCGCTCGGGTCGATCGTTAGGTTAAGCCGTGCTTGCCTAGGTTGGTCTGTGGATGGGTGACCACCCATTACATACCGAGTTTCCTCCGTGCCTCGGAAAGCACGTTAAGCCGTTGGTCCCGGCTGTCATTTGTAGATCTTTGACAGTCGTTAGGTAGTCAGAAGCCCAAAAAGTCTGACAACCAGTCTTACCAAGGGGTATCGTATTACCCGGTAATAACTGGGTTGTGGAGGTCAGATAGGCAGTCGCTCCATGTAAAATACTGGTATTCAGCTGCATCCGGTAAAACTGGAAGCCGACCCCAATATAGTTGGGAAAAGGCTAGGCAGATGATGATGATTTGCGTTTCTAAAATAGAATGTGGTAGTTTCTAATTAAGGATTTACAAACAGTTTTGCATTTCATAAAAAAATGTTCGCTTTTAAAATATTTCAGTGTGACTGATGTCAGTCACGGGTGGACAGGTCGAATACTCGATGAAATAGAGGGATTAATTGAATTCTATTGCCTCTAAAAAAATTCGGCCAACCTATAAAAAATATTAATTAAGGTTTTTGATTTTTTTTATTTGAAAAAATACAAGTCCAGATTGGAGAGACACCCCAACCAATTGGCCGCACAACTAACAATACCGGATTGTGTCACCAGACTCAAAAGACGCAACATTCTACAGATAGATAACTTGTAGTGTGATGTTATATAACTGAAAGAGTTGATCCTGATGAGGAACAAACTCTAACCCGTCAGCTCCTCATACAAATCATCTGCTCATAGTTGTAAAACTGATTGCAAGATAATAATAATAAAAAAAAAAAAATGTTTTGAATGATCTAACCGTCCTGATGTTGAAAATAATTCAACGCATTTTTACAAAATAAGATATATACCATGGTTTTTATATTACCACATAACATAACATTACGACTGTAATCCTCGAAGGGTTAAACAGAGGTGTACCTAATAGTACACCCACATTTCGCTAGTTATGTTTAAGTCCTATGTAATAGGGTGCAAGCCTATTGCCATCAACCGGGCGTGGGCCTGTGGATGGTCAGCTATGGGCTAGCTCGTCGTCCGTCCGTCTTATGACGACAGGCCGTGTCGACGGCGCGTTTATGTTCCACGTGCGCCTCAAAGAGATGTCAGCAAAAGGAAGGAGTCCGCAAGGGCCGATGGTTGAGTTAGTCTGTAAAAGTCTGACACTCCCTTTCGCTCCATTCAAGGACTGGGTAGTCAACATGACAAAATGTTAAACGGTTGGAATGTGCAAGTGTCAAAATGTCTATATGGACAGGCGGTCTGTGGCAAAAAGTATGAACGTCCACCCAGAGCGGGAGGGGTCATTTGATGATTTCCCATCCGTAAAAAAAAAGCAATCAAACGCAGGACCTCATGCTTGACCAGTCGTGCTTGCGACTACTAGAACAACGATTTAATGAAACAAAAAATATTCAAACTGATTAAATTGTACTCATACAAATATTTGACGAAGGTTCGCCGTATACGTAATTAGATTAGCTCGGATTAGCATTTATACGAGGTTTTGTAGTATTCGGATAGGTAAAGTACCTACATACATACTTGTAACAGCTCACGACAGTTCAGTGTATGTTGTAACAAAACATCAGCCAACAGTACTTAGGTCCTCTGTTATAAAATCTAATTTGCATTACCAAAGTAACAACCTGTTTTTAGCCGTTTCGCTTGGTGACGTCACAAAGAAGTCGACTAATTACTTTATAGTTTTATGTAAATTGCGACATTATTTACTGAAGTGCTCTAGTTACTCATGAATATTACAGTTATTTTACTCGAACATTTAAAGTGTAATTGGTAAAGTTTTGTAAGCAAAAATACTTTTGGTGGCTTTATGTAATGGAACTAGGTATAAAGTCTTGATGGAAGACAACTACGTTTGAAGTTTTGAAACTTTCTGATTTTAGTTAAATTTATTAAAGCATACTAATCAGCCTATTAAGGTCTCAGAGCTAGGACACAAGCCTTCTCTCTATGAAAGAGAATGGGCTATAATCTAGCACGCGGGCCCAGTGTGGGGTGAGACAGAGATGAGAGATGTCACATTTCTTCGATTTTTTTTATGTAGGACGTTTCCTCACGATAAATAATAAATAAATATCGCTGAACATTACACACAGCACCAAATAGTGCCGCAGTAAGCAACGAGGCTTGTGTCGTGGACACCAGATAGTTACTACATAGATACTTTTTGTTTGTAAATACATACTTATTATACATATAAACATTCATGACTCGGAAACAAATGTCCATGCTCATCACACAAACATTTGCTCCGACCGGGATTCGAACCCGGGACCCTAAGAACGTAAGGCAGCCTTACTATCGGTGCGCCATTCGGGTCGGCTTGCGTCGCGATGACGATATTTTTTCTAGTGTGGAGGTATTTTTAAGTCACTCAAAGGGCAATGGAGAGGGCTATGCTCGGAGTTTCCTTGCGCGATCGAATCAGAAATGAAGACATCCGCAAGAGAACAAAGGTTACCGACGTAGCCCGAAGAATTGCCAAACTTAAGTGGCAGTGGGCAGGGCACATTGCTCGCAGAACGGATGGCCGATGGGGCCGAAAAGTTCTGGAGTGGCGACCGCGAACCGGAAGACGTTGCGTTGGAAGGCCTCCCACTAGGTGGACCGATGACCTGGTGAAGGTTGCAGGAATCCGCTGGATGCGAGTCGCACGGGACCGGTCAATGTGGCGACACTTGGGGGAGGCCTATGTCCAGCAGTGGACGTCTTTCGGCTGAAATGATGATGATGATGAGGTATTTTTTGGAGATTTTTTAAATAGAAATACAAATATTTACACCTGTTCTCAAAATTATCTCGTTGTGCAGGAATCATTAGTAAATACAGATGTTAATCCAAGGATAACCGAAGGGATAGTGGCTGAGTTCCTATCTCTGGCGAACGTAACAACAGCCGTCACTATTGAGATGGATTAATCGCCGGAGGGAAGTATTACTGATTGATAGGCCAAGAGCAATGTTTCATAAAAGTCACGTCTGACTGACCATTATCTACACTAAAATTATAAAAAGGAAAGATTTGTATTTTTGTGCGTGTGTATATTTATAATGAATAAACTCAAAAACTACTGCGCCGATTTCAAAAATTCTTTCACCATTAGAAAGCTACATTCACCCTGAATAACATAGGCTATATTTTATCCCCGTACTCCCACGGGAACGGGGACTACGGGGGGTAAAACCGCGTGACGTCCGCTAGTATTAAATATTCATACCTATTGTTATAAGGTTCTTTTCTTTCGAAACGTGACCGGTAGCTACCTGGGTATTGTGAATCATGCACGTGGGCTAGGTACTTTTGAATGGTATATCTACGTATATACTAACACTGTAAAGCTGAAGAGTTTGTTTGAACGCGCTAATCTCAAAAACTACTGTTTCTAATTTAAAAAATCTTTCAGTGTTAGATAGCCCATTTATCTAGAAAGGCCTTGAACTGTATAAAATCACGCTACGATCAATAGGAGCGGAGCATCAATGAAAAATGTTGCAAAAACGGGGAAAGTATTTTTATAATAATTTCATGCAGACGAAGGTCGCGAGCAACAGTTAGTTTGTTTATAAAATATGTTTTTCTAAATATATATACAGTAAGCAATCCCGATAAACCTCTTTTTCTTGCATTTTGATATAATACCCGTCCCTACTTTGCATTGAACGGACAATGGGCATGTAGATGTACCTATCCGCCATTTTCCTTCCTTCCGTTTTTGTTTTTCCAGCAGAAGGAATGAAGGAAGTTAGGGATCGCCTCTGGCCTTCGGTATTGTCTGTCTTCCGTGAAAGAAATATGGCGGCAGGATTTTTGTGTACCTAAGTAAGTCAAGATTGGGTATTTTATCAGTTGGATTAGATTTCTTATTGAATTATTTTTTTTATTTTTTGTTAAAAATGTTTATACCGTCTGCTTTTTTTTGAGATTTTTTTTGCATTGAATAGAATAGAATAGAATACTCTTTATTATGTACACCACAAAATTACAGATACAAAAAGTAAAACATTTTACAAGGGGTGACACAATGGGCGGTCTTATCGCTAAAAGCGATCTTTTAAAGACAACCTTTGGATGGATTTAAGGGGGCAGGAGAGACAATACTGCAGGTAGCCTGTGGTGTACCATTTACATATATACAATAAATACATACATTCATAAAACATATTACACTTATTTAAATATTTTCATTTTTTTTTCCTATTACCAAGAAATAAGTGCGATAACTAAATTAAAATACCTGATTAAAAATATTAATGAATGAAAATTAAATACTTCCAGTCTATAACTTTTCCGTCATATCACATATAGAAAGCACCACAAAAGTGAATTGGATAATGCGCAACTCAAATGTCTGCCAAATCGTGATATTAAGTCGCCAAGAGGTTTTAATAGCGTTATAAAAACGGATTTCAGCACCAGACCCAATTGAATTTTGCATACGGCTAATTAAAAGATCCTGGAGATAATCCACACGGTGGCCAAAAGAGGGTTTATTAATATTAGGCCCGTTTTACACATGAAAGGGGTTCTGTATAGAACGATCCAGTTGGCTATCTTTCGGAGCAAAATGGTTTACTTCGCGCCCCTATTGAGGAGAGGATCCTGGAGGCAACATCTTTACAAATTTCGTGTCGTATCGCCGAGGGACGGAACAGTTCTCGATGTAGCCGGGCCGGCTTCCCGAATACGAAACTCGAACTTGAATAGAAGATCCAGTTTGTGAATACACGATAGACTTGACTAGTGAACGTACGCCGTCGGTACGGTTATCGACATATGTCAATAACATTTTTTGTTTACCTTCGTATCAGGTTTATCTCGTGATTAAATCGTTTTTGCAATGTAAACATTAGTGCATTATAGATTTATACATGTTCAAAACGAATTATTTTGGTATTGTTTTTTGCTTAGAAACAAATGATAAAGCAATCTAGAACTTTAATTGAATTCCCCCTAAATCCCATTTATATAGAAAGTTTAATCAAGCAATCTTATTGAGTAGATAACTTTAGTAAATGAATGTAGTAAGTACATGTGTAGGCGCCTAGGTATGTAGTAAAGTAACGCCACTGGATTAAATGAATGGCTAATGAATGCCGATAAAATTCGGCAATATGTTGAGATTAGAAAGAGCTACAGACAAATAGGTTAAATACATTAAAGAAAAGTATTTAATAGACTAATTCAGAGAAATTCAGTTGTATGTATAGCTTCAATAGTAGATATTAGTCGTTGGATGGCCAGCAGACCCGCTATCGTCTCGTACACCCAAATAGTTTGTAATTATAACTTCTGAACTAGTGATTACCCTAAAGTAGTTAAGTCTAATTTGTGTTTAAACGGTGTAACAATGTCGAAGGAGAAATTACATACATACGAGTATATTATACACAGAGTTGAAAACTTTAGGCAGTTGTTTGCACTCCTATTTTATGTTTAAAATAAGATATATATTCACATTAAGTACCTTTTATAAAGCTTTTCTACAAATAACGACAATACTTATTCAAAATAAAAGGGCATAAGGCATGTTCATTCAGGGCATAGGGCATGTTTATTCCCATGCCACCATGAAATATGAAAATAAAATGCTGCAAAAAGATATAGGTATGTCATGTTCATCCAATGACGCGTTCGTTTGCTTTTTGTTAATTTAGCTGGTTTCGAAAGGCAAAGCGAAAAAAATCTGAATGCCCACACAAATACGTAAAGCCAGAGCTACAAAAACTTTTGAGATAGATGTTGTGAGTTCATCTGAAAGGGAATTCCATGGAAAAAAACCTTCAGTTTTAATAAAAAACCGCTGGAATATTTTGGTGAAAAATATTGGACTAGTTTAAGACTGTGTTGCGTTCAATATTGTTCTAACCCACAAAGTTTCATTAATATTCATCGTAAAAAGCGCAAATTTCATTTTTGACATTGATTTATGTGCGGTGCTGGCAATGCATGCACCACTGTGCCCAGATAATAGCTCTAACATCAAAATTGTTGTTAAAGTTACGCACATTTAAATGATCTTCGATAATGGCAGGTTGTAATAACACTGCGCTAATATTTTACAAGTTGTAGCATCATTAATCATGAGCATTTCAGTTTCACGCTCTATCACGTAGGTAAACAAAATACTTTTTTTTTAAACTAAACACAAGAGAGAATGAAATATATTGTCAACTAGCTGTTGCCCGCGACTCTCGTCCGCGTAAAATTATTATATAATATGTATATATATATATTAAATAATAATACTTCCCTAGCCGTGCTTGCCTAGGTTGGTCTGTGGATGGGTGACCGCCCATTACATACCGAGTTTCCTCCGTGCCTCGGAAAGCACGTTAAGCCGTTGGTCCCGGCTGTCATTTGTAGATCTTTGACAGTCCTTAGGTAGTCAGAGGCCCAAAAAGTCTGACAACCAGTCTTACCAAGGGGTATCGTATTACCCGGTACTAACTGGGTTGTGGAGGTCAGATAGGCAGTCGCTCCATGTAAAATACTGGTATTCAGCTGCATCCGGTAAAACTGGAAGCCGACCCCAACAACGTTGGGAAAAGGCTAGGCAGATGATGATGAATAATACTTCCCTAATTAAAACGGGTTTTGTTAACAATTTTATGAGTTTTCATTTTTTTTGCTCGGAACCTAAATACTTTTTTTTTTAAATGAAAGTAGGTTACTCCTTAAAAGATCAACTGCTATCTGCCAGTTACCATCAACATCCCGACAAAATCTGTCCCGCCGTTTCGGAGATAAGCCGGAACAATTAGACAGACAGACAGACGGACACAAATAAAAATAAACGTTTTTTTTTTTGTTATACGGTACTTGTATGTACTATGTACTTTTATATGCATTCAGTAAAAAGTTGATATTTTGAAATTACAAACAGACACTTCAATTTTATTCGTTTGTATAGATTATGGTCATATATAACGTGGGTGTAAGTAATTATCCGTAACATTTATCTTTTTTCCTCTACAATTACAGACAATGCAGAATTTCACGATACAATGGGGTTTTATTGGAATATGCGTCGCTTTTTTAATAGTTACTCGTTGACCGCTTCCGTATTTATTGCTAAACATTTTCACTGGATATTTTCATTTGCTTTTAATAAATATTTTGCTATTCGTAATTAGATGTAAAGAGTAGAATATTTCAGGGGTTTTTATCGCAAGGAAGTTTAGTATACGCTAGGATAAGTTTGTTGACCGTAAAACTGTAAAAAATATCTGAAACTATTTTCTTTGATTCCATAAATTTAGGGGTTCTTAAAAACTGCAAAGTTCCTTCTTACAATGTAATGTATACCGAACTGACTTCTTCCCTTTATAAGTATACTTACCAATAAATCCGACTTAATTACCAAACTCTTTGCAGTAAATACAGTTGGCAATCAAGTTGAACTTAAGATTGCCGTTTGTAGTTAAACTAATGTAAATTGTGTGCGTCTTCGAACGCAGAGAGGTAGCAAATTTCCCCGTATGCGACTTAGGTTTCCTCTGAATGATTTGCCAACTTCCCTCATAAATAGCAGTGCCCGTCTCCAAACTACTCGGGACTTATGAAATACTGTTACACGTTTAAACTAATGTCATGACATCGTGGTTGCTTTCATGTGTCCCGACAGGCTAGGCGTGTAATTGTGTACGTGATTATACTATTTATGGTAGGTTTTTTTTTTGCGAGAGGAAAGAGTTATGAGACTTATTTGCATGGCATGAATGGCATTTGTAAATAAGCTGTGTAATGCGTGCTGCTTATTTCAATTTGAATTATGAATTAATTACGCGAATGAGTGCATAATCCGTACTCCATTATAGCGAAAGAAGTATAATTTTTTTACTTTTTCAACCCTCAATGAAACCCAACTATTTTGGGGTCGGCTTTCAGTCTTACCGGATACAGCTGAGTATCAGTATTTTAAATGAAGTGACAGCGTCAGACTTTTTGGGCCACTGACTACCCGTAACGACTGTCAAAGATGGACAAATGACAGCCGCGACCAACAGCTTTACGTGCTTTCCGAGGCACGGAGGAAACTCGGTATGTAAGGGTGGTCACCCATCCACAGACCAACCTCTGCAAGCACGGCTTAACCTAAAGATCGACCCGAGCGGCTGTTATTATTATTTAGCCACGAGCTCCTCTGGTTTAATACAGGTACACGATGACCTAAATTAGGACATACGACACTTTCAAAGGCGTCGCTAGTTTTTTTGGTTGGTAATTTTCTTAACGTATATTGTCCCACTGCTGGGCAAAGGCCTTCTTCATAGTATTCATTCTTCTCTCTGTGCGGATTTCTCCGGCCAATCTGTCACAAACGTGGATTGTTTACTTCATCAAAAACTAGATATTTCAATTGCTAAGTGGCGTTTACTTAAAAAAGCAATAATAATCAAGAATTAAAATAATTATGAAGAACCTAAAAACTGTGTTGCTTTACTCAAGGAAAGAATAATATTTTGTATACTCATTTTATATATTTTATATTATATCAGAGGCTCACATTATTATTTGCCACCTTTTGCGTCAGGTAGGACTACAAGTTATAATAACAAGACAAATCTATACTAATGTTATAAAGAGGTAACATTTGTTTGTAAGTTTGTATTTAAGGGGTAATCTCCGGAAGTAATGAACCGATTTCAAATTCTTTCACCATTAGAAAGCTACATTCACCCTGAGTAACATAAGCTATATTTTATCCCCGTACTCCCACGGGAACGGGAACTACGCAGGTGAAACCGCGGGACGTCTGCTAGTATCCCATAAATCAATAAGTATTTTATTGTAAACTGTAAATAGGAGTATTTCTGTTACTGACGAAACAAGAACTTTGGTTTAGACATGTCTTACACATGTATAACATACGAGCATCAATATGTAGACGGTGGTTCGTCATTCGCGTCACGGTTTTTTGAGTTGTTTTTTGGACATGTGTCAAAGGGGAAAGAGTGGCGAGTCGAACTAGGGTTTACACATTCTCATTCTAGTTCACATCGTAGCAAACGGCCTATCAAGCAACATGGACTGTTCCAACAATAAAGTTGTGATGTTTTTGTAGCGTTACCAGAGTCAGCCAACACCAATAAATTTTGCAGACTGTTACAGTACAGTTTAAGAGTAAACGAGTTAGCGGCACGAACTAGTTGGTGGGCGGGTCTAAAATGCATGCTATTTCATCCGACATCACGAGCGAAAGGGATAGACGCTGTGAAGAGCAGTAAGAAGCTACTGCGCGTACACATACACACTCCTAACGCTGAGTGATGCATACATATGCGCGATTTCATTGAATAGTGAACGACAGCGGCGGTGCGGCGGTGCCGCGCCGCCCGGCGGATTCATGTTTGAAGGACAACATAAACTCAAACAAATAGGTGTAAAGTAGGTAGATATTGTTATTACAATGAACAAATAATTTCATTGATTTGACTTTTTTTTTCTATGCTTACCTACCTTTGTTTTTGTAAGTTGTGCAACTTTAGGTGTAGTATGTACTATTAATATTATATTTATGTATATACTATTTTGTTACTATTTATGATAAATAGGTATTTGCTTTGGGAGCAGTGGTGGCCCAGTGGTGGCGGCCCCGACTTATGAACAGTAAGTCGTGGGTTCGAACCCAGACAGGCGTATTACTTTGTGTAATTTATTTCATCACTACTGCTCTCAAAACGGTGAAGGAAAACATCGTGAGGAAACCGGCATGTCCTAGAACCAAACAATTCGGAGACATGTGACATCTACCAATTCGCACTGGGCCCGCGTGGTGGATTATAGCCCATTCCCTCTCATAGAGAAGAGGCCTGTGTCCCAGCAGTGGGAACATTTAATAGGCTGATGATGATGATGACTATTTTATGATAAATAGGTATTTACTTACCCTAGCTAGTTAACACACAGGCGACTCCTCATTAGTACAGCCAGAATCAGGATAATTGCTTTTTCGACAGCGTGCAGCGTGACTTTGATGTGACTGTGAGTCTGTGAGGCTTGTTGTTAGTTCATCAAATAAAAAATATGTTGTTTTGTAAAATGTTTATTGGCTGTTTATCTATACATATAATAAAACAGTAACGAAATAAAAACTGTACATTGAGAATTTTCGAGAAAAAATAAGTGGCTTTTGTTAGAAAAACGTAACTGATGACAAAAAGTGACTTTAGAATTTTGTCTGTTTGTCTGTGTGTATGCTACGGCTTCACGCCAAAACTACTGGATAGCTTAGCTAAACTACTACTAGCTGGCTTTAGGCTACATATTATCACGCCGTATGTTATGGGAGGTAAGCAAAGTTGATTTTAAAAGATTTTTGTTCGTAATTGAATGCACAAAATGACATGTTCTAATTCTAAGCTATATTATGTGACGCAGACGAAGTTGCGCGGGTCAGCTAGTTTACAATAGTGGTCTGTAATATTGTCTTATACAGTTATCAACAATAGGCATTGTGCCGCTCCTGACCGACAGTAGGTAAATACGACGCACGTAGTAAACTAGCGTAATGGATGTTGTAAAAATATGGAGCCAGTGTTTATTTTGTGGGTCAAGTTTTTAAATATACCTAGGTACTCAGTAAAAAAATGTGGAGGTGGAGCTCGTGGCTAAATAATAACAGCCGCTCGGGTCGATCGTTAGGTGAAGCCGTGCTTGCCTAGGTTGGTCTATGGATGGGTGACCACCCATTACATACCGAGTTTCCTCCGTGCCTCGGAAAGTACGTTAAGCCGTTGGTCCCGACTGTCATTTGTAGTTCTTTGACAGTCGTTAGGTAGTCAGAGGCCCAAAAAGTCTGACAACCAGTCTTACCAAGGGGTATCGTATTACCCGGTACTAACTGGGTTGTGGAGGTCAGATAGGCAGTCGCTCCATGTAAAATACTGGTATTCAGCTGCATCCGGTAAAACTGGAAGTCGACCCCAACATAGTTGGAAAAAGGCTAGGCAGATGATGACTCAGTAAAAAAATATTTCGTTGCTATGGCTTCGTTATAGCCGTTGGATGATTCTCTGAAAATATTTCATTTATGAATAGGTAGACCTTCTATCCAGACAAAAAGTAAACTTACAGTAGGTAGGTAACATTTTTATCTTTGAAAATGTATTTAAAAATATGACGTAGGTAGGTACCTACCTTATTTGCAGTAAGTATTAATCCTTATCCAAATAAGTATGTTCATTATCTTGACAATTGAATTTAGATTAAAATTGTCTTTTACAGCTTAACATTTGAATGAATAGTTTAGAAGTTATCACAGAATTAAAAAAAAAAAGAAAAATATAAAAAAAAGTGAAAATAACTTTAGCTTCAGAAGCCGGTGAAAAAAACACCAAATCAATCAAAGTGTTTTTTTATGTTTGTGTTTTTTTAAGTCAGTTTATTTTTTTGCAAAAAGCTGTTTATTTCTTTTTCCATTTTTAGTCGTTCCCGAACAAGTCGCCTTAAATTTATTATACATTATTAACGATACATCATCATCATCATCATCCTATAATGTTCCCACTGCTGGGACACGGCCTCCTCTCAATGAGAGGAATGGGCTATAATCCACCACGCGGGCCCAGTGCGGATTGGTAGATGTCACATGTCTTGGGAGCAGTGGTGATGAAATAAATTACACAAAGTAATGCGCCTGTCTGGGTTCGAATCCACGACTTACTGTTCGGAAGTCGAGGCCGCCACCACTGGGCCACCGCTGCTCTTATCATTAACAATACATGTCATGGTAATAGGCTTATCCCCAATAAATGAAACTTAACATTTATTTATTTAATTACAACGGTTGTATTTAAACCAATTACTGTAACTAAAACTAGAACTAAAAGAGTGAGAGATAACATAAAATTAAAATATACAAAATAAAGTAAAGGTTTACACATTCATAAATTCCTCTCACAATACTTCTGACATGCCAACAAAATCTCTGTCCATCCATCCGCAAACATAGGTACCTAACTTTCGAAATCTGGGTGTATTGTACACATCTGCGTACCCCCTCAAAGCATACAGGCTTGATGTTACGTCATAAACAATAAACATCCAAGCTATTGCAACAATGACTACAGATTTTCGTCTATTTTTGAAGAGTTCCATTGTATATTTCCGAAGATCTGCATCAGATCTTGACCAAATTAAATGGGACAAAAAAAGAATAAAGAAAGAATTTTGAGAATCGGTCCACAAATGGGGAGAAATCGGCTAACATACATAATCAAAAAAAAACAAATTCAAACGCCGCCCGTAAATCACTATCAAATCGAATCCAAAGTTCAATGCCAGGGCCAGTAAAATTTGACACAAATTCAAAATAATAAACACAAACTATCAATAAAGAAATATCGGAATTCAAAATTCAATCCAGAGTTCAATGTTAAAAAATAACGAGCTTTAAATAGGTAGTATTACTCGTACAATAGCATGCGCCCGGGCGGCAGCTAACCAAATGAGCATGTGTGCACCCACACACACTGCACACACAGACGCGCTGCGCGCGGCCCCTCTTCCCCACTGACCGGGGTGGTAACTTGTAGCGAAATGCAATATGATTTACAACAAAAACGGCTGCGCGAATTTTTTTATGCAGACCTTTGGGAGTACGGATATCATGAAAAATCTATTGGATGTATCTGTTCAAAATAAAATTATTTCAATATTTGAATAAATTATCTACTCTTGTATGGTTTCAGTTTTTCCATTTTCATACTACTTAAGTCATTTATTTACGCCCAAAGATGAGTTAAAATTAGTGTTGAAATATGAAAGTTTCGACGCTCATAACTTCCAAACCAATTTTTTTTTTCCAATTCTGCTTCCATACAGGGCTAGATAATGATAAGACCAGTTGATACAATTTTTAATTTTGAACCTACACCGTCAAACAGACGAGTAATCACCAGACTACGTTTGTATGGAAGAATGACTGACTTGTTTGACCTTAATGGAGGATTTTCCAAAATGTATTTATCACTATTACTACATAATAAAACAAAGTCCCCCACCACGTCTGTCTGCCCCTATGTATGCTTAGATCTTTACGGACCGGATTTTGATGCGGGTTTTTTTTAATCGATTTTTTAGCATATCAGTTATCAAGCGGGCGAAGCCGCGGGCATCAGCTAGTAATGTATAAATCCTTGTTTGTGTATGTCAGATAGGCAGTCGCTCTATGTAAAATACTGGTATTCAGAAACATTCGGTTAGACTGGAAGCCGACCCCAACATAGTTGGGAAAAGGCTAGGCGGTTAAAGATGATTGTATGTGTTGTGTAAGTTTAGATTTCCACTTCTGGAGCAGCTCATGGTTCTACTGTACGCTAATTACGTTCTTACTTATTCTGTTTGCCGTGTGGTATCCGGCAGAGTAGAATAGAAACAACCCATTACACTCACGGATGTCGTATAAGGCGACTAATGTCTGAGGAGAAACACCTTGCGCCTCCGTAGACCTGAGAATGGGCAGCAGCGTTTTCTGTTAGTCTTTCATCACTGCGATCTCCAATCCGCCTGCCAAGCGTGGAGATTACGGCAAATTCCTCCCATCATGAGAGAGGCTTATGTCCAGCAGTGGACGTTATGGGCTGTTGTTGTTGTTGTTGTTATTCTGTGAAGGCGGGAAAACATACAACTAAAAAAAATATGACGTGTGCGTAATTATCTTACGCAAGATAATTCCTGCCAACCATTCAACGGCAGCCGCAGGTTAGAGCTAGTATCTATATTCAAACTTAATGTAGTTAAGTAAGTATCGATGATTTGCAATTTAAAATCAAATGTGTCAATTTTCAAGCATAATAGGCAAATGTAATGAATGATTTATTACTCGTACATAGTTTCATTTTGTACCAATATTTAGGCACCTATGTGCGTAGTATAGTGATTTCGCAAAATTTATTAAAATTATGTTTGTTATTTAATTTCAAAATGTTTAGCAAATTAATGGTCTTGATTTAAAAGTACAGCTTTTAACTGATTGCATTTTTTAGAAAATTGCCTTGCAATTGCGGTTTTTAAATTTTCAACCCACATTTTATCAGTTATTCAGATAACGTGTTAATTTAATAACATTTAAGCACTATTTTAAGCTTTCACGGTTCACGGTTCGGTTTCACGGAAATATCCCGTAAGTGACAATATAAGTTTAATAACATTTAGTTAATTTTGTATTTATAAATAAAATAAATATAAATATCTTCTCATTCATCCAGCTTTCCAGGAGCTGTCATAAAACCTTTGTGTTCGGTTACTTTGAAACGTGTAGAGAATATGAGCCCCACCTACGCCTTAGCAAAAATGTTTTTTATTTTTTTTAATAAAATTGTTTTATTTTGACGATCATTTGGCAGTATAAAAATGTTTATACGTTATTTCACCAGATTAGTCTAGTAAGCATCTGCTCTCAAAACGGTGAAGGAAAACATCGTGAGGAAACCGGCATGTCCTAGAACCAAAACATTCGAAGACATGTGACATCTACCAATCCGCACTGGGCCCGCGTGGTGGATTATAGCCCATTCCCTCTCATAGAGAGGAGGCCTGTGTCCCAGCAGTGGGAACATTAATAGGCTGATGATGATGATGAGTCTAGTAAGATAGTTATAAATTGCTTTCATATTATTATCTTCTGGAATATAACTATGTCGGATCCGGTCATGACTACGAACGGGGGAATGGATCGCAAGCGCGCCAGTGGTGACATCACGCGACCTACTTACCAGTCTACCCCACCATGGCGTGTTCCACAGAGTCCCGATGCTACCAGCTCGCAGCGAGGACGACATTTTGGGTCTGATCGCGGCGGAGTTAAGACGTCTTGAAACTGTAGCCGATTCATTGTGCCCCGTGTTGTTATGTTAAATTGTAATTGCAAGTAATTTGATAAATGAAATAAATCCTGCCAACCCGACAACTATATCATGGCTATAACTATACTACAAGGTACATACATGCTTAACCTTATACAAAATATGGATAAAATGCTTCAGGATTCATACCACCTAAATCCCAAAAATAATGTACCATGTTTGTGGTTTCTTTTTTGTTAGTTTTAACTTTGCTGATATTCAAAATAAATTATGATTTCCATAAGGGTTTTTTGCCATCCTTTGATATATATCTTTTATGCTATGAATTGCTGATTAAATACCACCAGAATTAATATTTTAAAACAAAAAATACGGTTATCAAAAAAAAGCTCCTCGTTCATCTTATTTTCAGAGTTCCGCAATCTAAAAAAGGAAACCGTGACTGTAACAAGATCACTCGTTTTTCTGTCATAGTCGATTTTCTCTAGCTTGACAAGGGTTGTTGCGCCGAGACGTTGGCGCACCTCCGCATCTTATAGGGATTGTGACCACATTTCAACAAGTTGCCGCAAGAAATATTATGGCGTGATTGGGCGTTGAGACTAGAAGAATATTTATTTCTTCAAATAAGTTTTATATTTGTTTCTTGAAATAAGTTTTTATGTTAAATTGTCATTTTTTTAAGTCTTCTATGTTACGTTGTGTCATCATCATCTGCCTAGTCTTTTCAGAAAAAAGCCAAAAAGCAGACTTTATTTGCCTAAACCAACAATTTCCACATGTTACTTACTGCCTTGACGTTGGACTACAGGACCTAATCGCGAGTTTTATAAGGCAAAAAAGCACGTGATTCACTGCAATAAACAAAACCTAAAAATATGCTAGTATGATAGTGTTTTGAAAACATAATACAACTAATTTTACTCTATAAAAAAACATCACGAACTTATCCTAATTTCTTTTTACGAGTAAAAACCATACTAAAATACATGTGATCATTCTGATTTTTTGGCAAATAATTCTACAAGCAAGATATTAGCATGACAGCGTTATTTTATTTTTTTTAGTCCAATCAATAGGTTTTTTGTAAATCGCAAAAAAACACTCATTTCGCACTATTCGGCTCGCAGTTACTGACATAACAACCACTTTGTAGTGCAAGCTGATTAGAACTTTATTATTTCTAACAGTATTTCAAACGAACTTTGAACCACCAAAAATAAAGTGGCTAATTTAGCTCCTGTAGTCGCCATAAGCAAATAAAATCTACCAATTCCGATCTCTTTTGATCATTGTGAGTTATTTTATGTAATATGATAACCTACCTACCCTAGGTATTGTATTTTGCAGTTGAATCTTGTTACTGAATCTCAACTATTGTTTCCCTGTATTTTCTCAATTCTAGCAATTTTTATTTTAAACATCTGCGTTTTATCTAAGCAACATAACATAATATTGATATAATTTCACACAATAATTGTATCTAGCAGAACAATCAGCTGTATATAACTGCACCACAAAGTTATGCAGTACGCAGTTGAATAATAATTCCCCACTTAGTTAATTTCATAGTCATGATTGCCAGACTCCGGTGTCAAACGCTTGCAACAATTTAGTTTAATTACAGGCGTAACAACTTGTAAGTTATTTAAACTGTCTCCCCTTCCAACGATACTTGAACTACACGCCTAAGAAAACTGTTGCTCTTTTAAAGTATATAAATGAAACTTTACAATAAAGTGACCTTTTTGGGGTAAGCATCTCTTTAGATGGAAGCAAAGCAATTAATGTTGAATGCTGATACTGGTACTCCTTTAGGTCTTATTTTTTAGATAAAAAGAAGACTCCTAACCTTTGCCACCATATTTTCAAAGACCTATCTAATAATGTCTGGCAAATGTCAAATAATTAAGATTCGTATTACGTTTCATCATTATTTGTTACACAAGCACGTTGTGTACGTTGAAGTACGGTGCTACGAAACGTGTAGCTCCTCTACGGTTTCGTAGCACCGTAGCGTGCTACGACAAGTTGCAAGCTTTACTACGCTCAAAATTCAAGGTATTTTGAGCGTGAATATTGGGACAAGCGTATGTGTCGTGTTGTAGTCTATAAGGCAGTTTTTTTAGTACCACATCTTAATAGCCGATAGTTACGTGAAATACAATTTATCGTAGCCAATCACAAACGAATGTTCGATTAATCAGCAAAAGATTATTTAAGATAATAAATATCCAAATAATTAAATACACACCAATCAACTGTTGATATAAGAAAAATAAGAACATAAATAATAATAATGAATCGGGAACGAGAGATAAAACATAGTAGGTATATATTAGCTCGGCAATTTGTAAGAGTGAACCGTGGTAAATGAATTACAGGGGTGCTGTTAGGCGATGGTAAGTAACTACTACCTCCGACTTTGTCATGGCGTTCCGGTTCATCGAGATTAGAGCTTTGGTTGAACCAGTCCCTTAATGCTTAGCTTGAAGATTTGCTCAAATGAAAGAGACCGTAGAGTTTGCGTTAGGAACATCCGTAGAGAAACAAAAATGCCTCAGAGATTTAGACGTTATCAGAGACTGTATTAGTAAATACTAGCTTTCGTCTGTGTGTTTCGGCGGCACCTGCGTAAATTATTTTTTTTACACAATATCATTATTTTATTTTATTTTATTATTTTCGGAAAACTTACAACTAGGCATACTTACATAATAGTTTACTTAATAAATAGACTATATAATATGTTTTTTTTTTATGTATAAACTATTCATAAATGACTCTGGTCTGGAGTGTACTACAAATGTGGTGTTGCCCCACAAACGATGGGACACTTGGTGTCGTGGTCTGCGTCTCCTGTTGTTTTGCACATCACAGGACCTGATGGACGCTACAGAAAGTGCCAAAATTTTTGCCAGATTGTGGGCTGCCATCATCATAAAATCCTTTTTATGTTGTGTAACAATATACGTGCCTTTGCTCATAAGGTCAAGGTCAAGAACGAAACAAATTGATGTACGGAAAGGTATAACAATATATATATAATAATATATTTTAGAGGGGTCATGTTACGCAGGGCACTGATTGTACAGTAGATCATATGTCAGTAGTTACTAAACCAGTGTAAGCTGACCTGTTATTTTATTATTTTGTTATTCTATTTAAGTATCTATTCATACATGACACACAATTACACATACCTATAACACAAAGAACAAAACTGTTTTACGTCCGTCACATCACCATCTCAGGTCCAGTTGAAAACCAGCGTCGGGCACTAGATGCTCGGCAATTTGCTGAACTGGGCCTATTTGGCGCAGCCGTGAGACACACAATATTATCTCATTTTTTCTGTCTCGTTTTAAGTTTTTATTGTGTAGTTTTAAGTTTACTCTTTTGTTTTTACTTTTTTATTTTTTTTGTTGTGTGCATTTACGGCATGTGCCGAATAAACATGTTTTCTTTCTTTCTTTCTTTATTATTTTGGAATTCTGAACTACGTCTGTAGTAGCACTTTGATCTTGAGCTGCTAGGACAGCTCAACGTACAACGGTAATAAAAGCTATATGTTTCGGGGCCTGAAAGGGCCGCATTCGCAGAATCATAACAGGATAGTAATTATCATATTTTTTATATTTTTAAATGATTTTTTATATATATAATTGAAAAAATTGTCAAGAAATGAATAACATTACAATTCGTGAAATAGTCACAAAGTGGCAATTCATATCATTAAATGCGTCTGTGACCATTTTAAGAATTTAAACATGATTCATATTACATAATATTATCCTATTAAGATTCTGCTAAAGCGTACATTTAATACCCCCTGCACTTAACACTATAAAGAGGAGTTTTTTGGATGTAGGTATAATCTTCGGAACTGCTGATTAAGTTCCGAAAATTCTTTCACTAAAGCGAAACTTTACTATTCCTGAGCGTTAAGGGCTAAATTTTAAACGTTCCTGAGGGGTAGTTTAGCCGCGGGCGAACGCTAGTAGCAAGTAAACACAAAGTTTGACTACTGAGTGCATTTATTTGATGGACCCCTCTTCTATTAATTAAGTCGTACACACAGGAGAACTTAATTCCACGAGGCAGCCGTGTCTGTTTTAAGTAGGAATTGGAGCCGCGAGTGACACCCGGACTGAAGGCTTTGCACAAACGTTATTAACAAACAGAGAACGAATATTAGTTCAAACTTATTCGGAATCAGGTTTACCATGTAAATGAAAAGAAACAGGTTTTGAATTTACATAACATAATACTAGAGTCTGTAAAGGCTTAGGCACTGTACTGTGGGTGTACTAGTACACCTCGTACATAATAGTACACCCACATTTTGGCAGCTATTTATTTATTTATTTGTTCCATGTATCAGGGGGTGACCCTATTGCCAAATGCCACCTACTGGGTACAAATCTATAATAGATCCGAAAAATAAAAACATCTCTGGAATATTTGAAAATGTCCTCAGCTATTTGTTGTAAAAAGCTTGAAAACTAAGATTCTTTAACTTAGCTAAGGTGAGACCTTTATCGCGCGAACC
Organism: Xestia xanthographa; assembly: GCA_905147715.2. Taxonomy (NCBI): domain Eukaryota; kingdom Metazoa; phylum Arthropoda; class Insecta; order Lepidoptera; family Noctuidae; genus Xestia; species Xestia xanthographa. The sequence continues at coordinate 17,321,388 of LR990655.1, read as the reverse complement.
AGATTCTTCCAGCAAATCCTTAAACATTTTAACTGTGCTACTAAAATATTATAACTTGAGTTAATTACCTGCGACTTGAGCTCGTTATCACTCCACCGTCGTTAATTTCTTATTCGATTCCGATCGTTAATAATGGAACTTAAAACATTCAAACTTTGCCTCACAAACGTTCACATCGAAACGAAAAATCTATTATAAAACACTTAACGTTAGGAAGTCGTTGGTAGTTTGAGCACTACTCCGCCATCACTTCACTTCACATTTATTTTAACGATTAAACTCCAATTATAGAACCTTTGTAAAACTGTTGTATGCGTAGTATTTGATTTTCACATTTAGAGGAGTTTTGGCGAGCTTTCATAACAAACGAAACGCCACAGGTAAAGTTTAATCGCTAAAAAATCCAGTTTAACAATATTTCAGCTTTATGAATTATATTTTTCAATCTGTGCTTATGCGTGCCCGTTTGCGAAGCACTTAGCATTCAGCCGGCCCAACCGGTTACTTTATAGACAAATATTTCACTCTAACATACGAGCAACGCAAATAAAGCCAAGCATTTTTTTCTCCACATTTATATTTCCCTCTGTCCTTTGAAGTTGGCACTTTATTTAATGCCGTGTTAGTTCTTATTTTTCCACTCGGTGATACAATAGACACCTTAGAGCTTTACACCATGCACTTCAAAATGAAATTATTGTCGTGCGTGACCACTTTAAAAATATATTTTTACACTTTCGACTCCACTCGTTTCGTTTTATTGGTTGAAGTAGTGGCACCCCTAGAAGACTAAATAAGACTTAAGCGCTCTTATAATAGACACCGCTATTTGTCTCAGCACTAAACAAGCACAATTTAGCGTTCGACTTACAACTTAGTCAGCGAGTTAATATTCTAACAAAAACAAAGACGTGATTTCCTCGTCTTTGACTGAGAACTTAAGTACGACACAGTAGCATCCGTCTCTCAAAATACTGACACTCTATTGTAGCATCAGAGTGACTAAAATGGAACTAACAGCTGAAATTTGTATTTTAAATTAAAAGTTTTAGCATTCATAGACGCCTCCCACTATTTTATTAACACACTAGCTGACCCGCGCAACTTCGTCTGCGTCACATGAGAGAGAGAGGGTTAGAGAGAGTGGAGTCAACCTTGAAAGATAGACATAATGCTATCGCGGTTTTTTTTAGAACGCTTTAAAACGAACAATTCCCTAATACATGATTGTTGCGTAACTTTAACCGTTTATGCAGCGCCCGCAAAGGAAAAGCTCTCGAAAGAAATAAATTTTCCTTGTTTTTGCAACATTTATCATTGATGCTCCACTCCTTTTAATTATAGCGTGATGTTAGATAACCTATAGCCATCCTCGATAACTATTCAACACTAAAAGTTTTCCTGTAATTACCGCGTTCAACCAACCAAAATCTCTTTAGCTTTATAATATTAGTAGATATATACCTACGTAGATCCAAGTGGGTAACAATTTAATTTCTTCGATATATTTGCATTAATCGCTAAAATAATCTACTTATGTTTTTCCAAAAAAGGGCTTACCTCGACAGCCTTTTTTTTTTCGGATGGGAAATCATCAAATGACTCCTCCCGCTCTGGGCGGACCAGGAGGCAGTGTCATACTTTTACTGACTAAACCCATCCATGTTCCTTCATCGCCCTTTGTGTTCCGGGGCCACGGTATCTCTTTAGAACAGTCCCGCAACCCCGGCAGGCATCGGCCCTTCCTATTGCTGACTCTCTTTGAGGCGCGCGTCGAACACGAACGTGCTGTCGGCACGGCCTGTCGTCATGAGACAGACGGACGGCGAGCTAGCCCATAGCCCACCGTCCACAGGCCCGCGCGTACGGTGGCCGGGGGCCACGTGGTGGCCCCGGACGCCCGGGGCGTCTCCCGCGGCGGCCGGGACGTTTAGAGGTTCTCTCCCTCTCACGTTCCGCCACCTCCTTCATCCTTAGACACTCGATGACAGTCATACTCCAGCTAGGTCGAAAGTTCTCATCAAAGGTGCAAGAAATTAGCCCAAACACGATTTTTCAATTATAAATGGGACCAACTTTGAGATGTACCTACGCTTTTTACAAACAAAAGGACCATGTACGGACTTCTCTGTAAAAGTTATCCGTGGTCATATATAAAAAAAATACGCGTCGAATTGAGAACTGCCTTCTTTTTGTTTCGTCGGTTAAAAAACCAATCTTGAGGCAACTTACACGTTTGCGGCGGCGACCTCTCGCGTCCGGCCCTGGTGCAAGCCATGGTCCGGAGCGAGACGGAATGGGACGCCGTCACCTCCTTCTACTACATCAGCCCATAACGTCCACTGCTGGACATAAGCCTCTCCCATGATGGGAGGAATTTGCCGTAATCTCCACGCTTGGCAGGCGGATTGGAGATCGCAGTGATGAAAGACTAACAGAAAACGCTGCTGCCCATTCTCAGGTCTACGGAGGCGCAAGGTGTTCTGCCTCAGACATTAGTCGCCTTATACGACACCCGTGAGTGTAATGGGTTGATTCTATTCTACTCTGCCGGATACCACACGGCTAACTCACCGCACCTCCTTCTGCGAAGCAGTAATGCTAGAGAAGGAGGTGGCGGAACGTGAGAGGGAGAGAACCTCTCAACGTTCCGGCCGCCGCGGCAGACGCCCCGGGCTTCCGGGGCAACCACGTGGCCCCCGGCCACCGTAGGCGCGGGCCTGTGGACGGTGAGCTATGGGCTAGCTCGCCGTCCGTCCGTCTCATGACGACAGGCCGTGTCGACGGCGCGTTCGTGTTCCACGCGCGCCTAAAAGAGAGTCAGCAAAAAGGAAGGGCCGATCCGCAAGGACCGATGTCTGCCGGGGTTGCGGGACTGTTCGAAAGAGATACCGTGGCCCCGGAACAAAAGGGCGATGAAGGAACATGGCTGGGTTTTAGTCAGTAAAAGTCTGACACTCCCTCCTGCTCCGCCCAGAGCAGGAGGAGTCATTTGATGATTTCCCATTCGAAAAAAAAAAACAAAAAATAGGCAACTGACACGGGCGAGGGTCATTCAATTCAGAAAATGGAGTGAAATAAACAACGCCGTCTATCGACCAAAATGTTAAACTGCTAAAGTATATTACCTATGCTATAATTTTTTTTAAAGCTGGTCAGTCGATTTAAAAGTTATGACTGTGGTGAGCACATTTTTAGTCATTGGTATCATTTTAGTTCAACAGATGTCGCTGCATGTATGTATCTTACATTTGATGATTAGTTCTTCTTGAAAACTTTAAGTTCATATATCTTTTGATAGAATTAACCGATTTCAATTAAACAAACACTAAATCATACCCCAAGTTACACACAATTTTTATGTCTAAACATTGTCAGCATTGAATTCGTAGATTTTACGTGATGTGCGCACAAACAAACAGACAAACAGACAAAAATTTCAAAAATGATGAAAATGGGTTCTGTTACTTATCTTTTCACACGCTGGCTATTTTTTGTTTAAATTTCTTCAATGTACAAAAATGACTTTTCTACAGATTTATTATATGTATAGATTATTGTGATAGGCATTTAATATTATGGTTCTCATTTTCAGTCTCATGTCAATCATTTCAAATGCAATACCTAACTCCGAGTACCAGGCTAATGAATTGAATGCATTCCTTTAAGCCAGCTGTTGCATTTGCATCTGTGCTACAGCTTTGTATACTGTTATCATTTATTAATTTGTATATTTATGTTCAAATAACGTCATAAAAGATACGATATGAAATCATTATTTTAATGTGTCACCCTTTCTAGATCCAAAACATATTATTATACCATCATAAATTGATCCTTAACATAACTACACCCCGACTAGAAGTGATGTGTCAAATTAGCGGTTCTAGCACAATTGTCGTTGTTATCGCTCATTATAAACACAATGATACGACAGCTATAATTATGAGCATCTGTCTATGAAGGATGATGTTATGTGCCGTCGAGTGGATGCTCCCACCGGATGCCGAGGGCCCTTCGCCTACAATTTACACAGAACATTCGGTGATGCTCAGACTACTTGTCTCGAACCACTTAGTACCAACCTCAATTGAGCGAAAGAGAATTCAAATGTATTTAACTCTCAATACTACCGCCTTTTAAGCGATAATTTATGAAAAAAATGGTTCAGTCTGAGCTCTAAACGATAGCTGTTACTTGCTTACCATTTAAGTGTTTTTTTGCTTTGCGAACTCATTTCGTTGGAGTTATTTTCCGATTTAAAAAGTGCTGAGTGAATCTGAGTGAACTGAAAGTTAATCTAGTTTGTAAAATTCTAGTTCGAAATACAGTTTACTGCTAAAAAACTACAAGCATTTAATAATACACCACATTAATATATTTTCCACATCTTTAATTATATGAACAATCTGTAATTAAAAACTGAAGCAAGCTTAGTTCATTCATAATTCCTGCTAACTATAGGAAATATCAATTTACCGTAAGCAATATTTGTAATGTAGTCTAGTAAGTCTGGGGTAAAACTCATTAGGTATCAAGTATCAATGAGAAACAGATGATGCAAATTATATTGTTTAAACGGAATTGAATTTAAAATATCTCGGTGCATTGTTCACATTGCATCGAGGTTTTTGCTACGCCTGCAGGCAGGCCAGTCAATCCGTGACCGTTACAATGCTTGAGAGCATTGTAACGGTTCCCGGAAAATAAATACAAATAAAAGAGGAATAATGTTTTATTTCAGCGCTGACAATGCATCCGCAAAAATGTTGTTGGGGAGGTGATGTGGCGGTGTTTCGGGCTGTTGACCCGTTACGTTGCCTTTTTTGCTTCCATGTGTAGGTTCTGGAAAATAGGTGTCATGCAGGTCTATGGGCTTCTTTTTAGGGTTTTGTACCCGAAGGGTAACCAACGGGACCCTAATACTAAGCCTCCACTGTCTGTCCGTCCGCCCATCCGTCTGCCTGTCAGCGGATTATATCTCATGATCCGCAATAGGTAGACAGTTGAAATTTTCACATAATGAGTATGTCGGATCCGCTAATGAGTACGTACGGGCAAATGGATCGAAAGCGCACCAGTGGTGACATCACGTGACCTACTTACCAGTCTACCCCACCATGGCGACTTTTACAGAGTCCTGATGTTAACACCTCGCGGCAAGGCGGACATTCTATGTCTGATCGCAGCGGAGTTAAGAAGTCTTGAAACTGTACCCGAATCATTGTGCCCAGTGTTAATGTGTCAAAGTGTAATGTCAAGTAATTTGTTAGACTCAATGTATCTGTTTGAAAAGAGTAACCATGGAGTTTCTTGCCGGTTCTTCTCCATGGAAACTACCAAGCCGAACCGTGCAATGTGAAATAAAATAGTGTATCGCATCCAGTGTGTTTTCATAGCACGAAACTCGTCTTCTGCCCACATAAGTCCGAGCCTAGCGAAATAATTCCTGACAACCCGACAAGTATTTTCTGTTGCCGCTTTAACAACAAAAATAAATATAAATTATTATTTATTTATTTACTTATCACAAAAACTACTAACATTATAGGGAAATTCTTTATAGTCGTTCGTTGCGTTAGCGTTAAAAATTAAAGGGGACTCCCCTACTACGATGGTATCTTTCAAGCGCAAGTCCGACTCGCACTTGGCCGGTTTTTTGACTTTCAGCGACGTGGATGCCTCTCCTAAATAATGCAATAAATATTCTACAAAAAACGACCCCATCATTTAAGATATAAGTAATCAACTGCACACGAGATACTTATAAAAGTCATACACATCAAGTGCTCACAAACTGTACACGTAGCACATATGACACAAAAACGGAAGATATTACTTCATAACATTTCTATCCTCTCTTATACGAGGTGCTTACTCGTTGTTAACGAATGCTTGAGGCTGCGAGTATTGAGGACACGCCTTTATGTCTCTGAGGTCCTTGCGTGATACATGGCGCTCCCTGACACAGTAAATAATAGTAAGTGTTCGTATAAATATCCGCAATCAAAGAGGGACACCCGAAAATATATTCTTAGAACTTTACCATTAACCAAACAGGAAAATTTGCTGATTTACTTTGTGAATAGTTTTAATTTGTCTTTACCTTGCTCTTGGTGAGGGAGCGAGCAAATAACAGAAGAAAATTGGTTAGAAACACAAAAGATTGAAGCGGTTCGAATTAACAATTTGACGTTTTAGTTTGTGAGAAGTTAATTGATTAAACGGTACGTTAGTTAACTGTATAACATTGTGATTGTGGTATGGCGCAAACGCATTTCCAATGTACCGATTAGAGTAATCGGGAATGATTAAGAATTTTATTCAGATGGACTACGAAATGACTTCGCAAATCTTTTTTCAAATAGATTCCCACCATACGATCACACTCACAGAATATTAAGGGGAACACAGTCATCAAAACCCATTCAGCAATTTCTGTGGGAGGATACCAACAAACAATTTAGGGACACTTCCTTTTATATCTCATGGTGGAGTCACGAAGAGGTAAAACTTACATATACTCGTATAAAAATACACTTCGACCATCTCTTTCTTACTTTTATTATTTGTTGTGTTTTAATACGATTACTTTTTCTCTTTGACCCTTTAATACTTACCCTTTCGCCATAAAGTAGTCATAATATCACGCCTGTAATCCCCAAAGAGTTAAGCAGAAGTGAGAAAGAAAAGTTTATTTTCGTTAAAACAAGGAAAATCTCTTAGCAAATTTTTAAGCCGTTTTGTTGGTGAACCTGATAGACGTAAAAGTCAATTTTCAGATTACTTACAAGGAGAAAAAACATTAAAGGATTTTCAGATTCCCAAACAAATTAAAACTTGCCTTTGTTAATTACATTTTATTCACCCCTTCCGTATTTGGAAAAGTACTTACACCTACGAATGTTTACCCACTCGTAGATGTTTCTTTATTTACGTGGCCCTACCTTTCCTCACAATAGTGAAGTTCTCACAGACGCAAGCTGATTTAATTAGTGTTGTTGGTACAGTTGCGCGGTGCTTGCAAATAATCTGAGTTTAGCTCCGAGTAGGGTCACCATTACGAAGTTAGGAAAATACTGACAAAAAACCGGAGCTTTGCAAAAAAAGTCTGTGCACAAAGTACAAAGCGAAAACTTCTTTAGGCGCGTTGAGCACTTTTTGGGTGAAGGAAAAACATTGAACTCGCCACGTGACGTATCGTGCGGTCACGTTTCGTAGCACTCGTAGGCGATCCGCTACGGCGTAGCACCACATAGGCATGCGCGGGGCATAACTAGTGCTACGACTGGGCCTGTGTATTTTTTTATTTCACTTCTATCGGCAGTCCCCAAAAACTGAAAAAAAAAACAATAGGGGCACCTATTGTTTTTTTTATTTTTTATGTTTTAGTACTCCATTAACTATTTGAAGTGCTGTGTAACATTTTTCGTACCTTTACGATAAAGTTTTCTCGATGTATTTATTTCTGTTGCTAAAGTCCACTATAATTGAACAGTCTGGACAAATAACAAGTCTGGATTAGGTAGGAGTATGGTAACCCTAGAGCTTCAAGGGGAAACTCCACCGCACTGCACCTTTTTCTCTGAAACTCCTTCCTTTTTCTTTACAGCTAATATACTCGTAACTGTTAACTCTTTACTTAAAACTAGGCGTTAATTAATTATCAAGCACTGTTCTGTGAAAACAGCATTTGATTAATTAATTTGGCTTTCCATCTCAAAGTCTGAAACAACTACTCCGGGATTCAGTTTTAAATCTGAACAGTGCTTCCTAGGTTTTGGTAAGTTTAGAGTGGTTACACAAAAGTTTGCAAAACATTTTGGTTAAAAGATTTTTTAAGAAATATCGTGTGAAAAGGGTGGTGTAATAATCTGTTCTCGTTTGCGGGGCGAACATGGTCAGATATTGCACAGTATAGAAACGTTTGGAAGGAGAAAGAGGAGGCTTTTGCCCAATAGTGGGACACTCAAATAGCACTGCACATTATACTGCTAACAAAAAATAAATAAATATCGTCTTAAGACGTTTACCTGCTACTTATGACCTGGCATAATACCACGCAACGAATCCACTCATAAACCACAAGTTTTCTTACTTAAATGAGGCTTTACAACCCTTTCAAGCGGAAAACTTTCTTCAGTGCTTCCTGAACACAATAAGTATCGCAGCTCTCCCCTCGGTCGGAATTTAAAATACCTGATAACAGAGCTTTGAGAATAAAGTTACTTTATCGATAATAACCGCGTTTCCTACTTTTACCTTGCAAGCCACTCTAGTTAAGTAGACATTTATGACAATGGCACGAGTGTAATAGGTACTCATCTGTTACATTACGGTTTCACTTCATGAAATATATCCGCAACCCTATCGCGGGCAACATGCATCGACTTCTTTTTAAAGTAAATTGACTATTTGTGTAGGTACTAGGCGCAGTAGTAGGCGCTGAGATGAAACAGATAACAAGTGGCAAAAAAAGGTTAAAAATTTCCTGAAATTTCTGTTACTTAAATATAGTGCCCTTCATGTGCATAACGCACCTTGTGTATTCTCTATGTTTTTGATATCCATAAGTATTTGTCTATTGATTTTTTTGTTTTTGTATGAGATATTTTGTTTGAGCCTTATGATAATGAGTAAAAATTCCTACCATTAGGAAAAGCGCCTTTCTTTTAATAGTTTAATACATACAGTCCACTCTCACAGTAACATATTGGTCCTTATGCAACCGAGAAAACATTATTTTTGTCACAAACACATCTTTTGTGATTCAACATGAAAAAAACTAAGGAAATATCTGCAATTTTATGGTATTTTTTTTCCATCGTTTTATCTCGACGACTATAACAGTGTTATCTTTGACATTTCTTGAATGACAAAGCGGGGCGGCTCAATAACCATCCAATTTGCATAACCTAATTTCTCGTGGCTGCGTCAAATTGCTGACAGATCTCAGAGCCCGCACTTGGATCATAATGGATGGGACGTCGATTCCGATAAGACCGTAAACTGACAAGAATATATCTGGTCATTAACGTACGCTCTGATGTTAGGTACTAGCCATATATCGGTTACTACCCATACCAGATTAAATAGCTAGTTTATACGTATATATGGCCTCATTTTGTGTTTAACTTTTGTTTCAGCAAAACTTGAGCACGAACTAAACACATACAGACATGATTTCATAATACACGCATTACTTTTTAAACTGTCGGCTAACGTTTTAAATGAACATCATAACGGATTTACATCGACAGCATTTTGCAGCAAAAACAGATCCTGGCTACAGAAACCTACTGTATTGTTCTAGGTAGACTATTATATTTAGAAGGCGACAAAGAAGGTTCCATCCACGTTCCAGTTGTAATTTTTTTTAAGTACATACCTAGTTTTCAAGCTGTACACAGCTATCTCTTTCGGTGACTGTAGGTACCATATATTTTTTAACTTACAAAAATTAGGCCAGTCGTTGTGACCACAGTATCTGACCACTCAACTTTTTGTCCCGGACTCCCGGCTGCCCGTCCTATTTACAGCCTGATGAGAACGGTAGATTGTTGTTATGGCTACATCTCGTCCTTCTCGAATAATGTATAAAAAGTTAAGAATCTTTTTCATGTAAAATGCTTATCTACGTGTTTTATTTTCTCCTGGGACCGAGGAATTTTCCAGAAATTTGGACCTAGCGTCCAATTTCTGGAAAATTCCTTTGAATAATTGCAGATCATTGACAATCGTTACATGTAGTCAGTTGCTCAAAAAGTCTGACAACCAGTCTTACCAAAGGGTATCGTATTACCCCTTTGTTCCCACTAATACCACCGAACTGTCCAGTACCTACTAACTGGGTTGTGGAGGTCAGATAGGCAGCTCTCGCTCCATGTAAAATAAGGTATTCAGCTGCATCCGGTTACACTGGAAGCCGACTTCAACATAGTTGGGAAAATGCTACGCAGATAATGATATTTGTTTATTTTTTACTTTGAAAACGAGAACGTTAATTAACCTAGAAAATAACACAGTAAAAGAATCTATAGAGATGTAAGTACTTTCATCAATATGGTAATAGAATAAGCAAACAAAAAATGCCCATTCTATTGTTTGCCAAATCACTCATGTGTTTTGTTTGATGTTTCGAGCACGTTGTGTGGTTCTATCTAGCTGTGTTGTTGGGTCCGTGGCTTAGGCCCCCAGTGGTCGAGGCACCCGTAGCCGACATCCCCGATTCGATTTATTTGTTTTTTGTGCTTTTTCTTTTAGTAGTCATCGGTGGGTACAAAAAAAAAACGTTTTCAACCTCGAGGAGCCATGGGGGTAGGATCAAAAAAAAAATTTCCCATAAGATCTCACAGACAAAAGGCTCGATATGTTTCAGTTGAATGTAAGGTCCACTACATTTGGTAATGGCCGTTTATAGGATTTGGGAGACAAGACATAATAGGTAATCGGTGCAGCTTCCCGCCATGATTGAATCAAGTTTCAATCATCGGGGTCAAGTGTGTCTTAAAATACAAAATGTATGTACATTTATATCTAGTTATCTATTGACTCGCACAAATCGAAACAATTTTTTTAATAACCTACTGCTGGAAACGGTGCAATTAACTTAATTATGTAAAGATACAAGTTGAAATGCGGGTGTGATGCATAGCTATATTATTATTATTCATAGCTTCAACTTGTGCAATATTATCTATATCTACTTATAATATATAAAGCTCGATTACCACTCACTGACTGACTGACTGACTCGGTCACTGACTGACATGGTGGATGGGGAGGGGGTATATTTTGACAGATTCGTAAACAAGTGACTCTCACGAGTAGGGGAAAAGTGCCAAACCTCCCCTTATTGCCCCCCTTCCTCTCCCTCCCTATCGTATCTCTAAAACTAAGAGAACTAAATCCCGTGTTTTGTTTTTTGTTTGACGGATTCGTATAAGTAGAGGAGGCTCGGAAAAGTAAAAACTAGTTTTCAAAGTTCCTTGCTTCCTTGGCCCCTTCTCCCCCCCTTTAGGCAGATCTCGGAAGTTAAGAGATTAGGAACATGTTTTTTTTCAGATTCATATAAAGGGGCAATGCGTTAGTCAAAATCATTTATCAAAACTCCCCCCTCTCCCCCTCTTTACCCTTTTTTTTACAACTGAAAAATCTTTTGATTCTTGCCTAAAACTAATGAGGGGCGTTGAAATTGTATATCACCACCCATTGTATACCCTCCCCTCCCCTCCCCAACCTCCCTTAAAATGGATAGGGCTGTAACTTCATAACGGTTAGAGATAGCCATTAGGTGTTTCAACAAATATAATATAGTAGGCGTCGAAACCTATTTTTTTTTTACTTTTTTTTTTTTTATTACGTTTTAGAATGTTTTAGGGGTTCTTATAGGTTTTCAAGATATTTAAAAGATTTTATAAAATTTACAACATCTTTTAAGGATTTCAATGGATTTTCCAATTCATTTAAGGATTCCTATGGATTTTCAAAGTTTTATAAGGATAGGGAATGCTTCTCAAAAACACGAAACTGAAACCGCGAGCTGCGGTAGAGTAGCGGGGGGAGAGGAGGGGGGTAGATGAGGAGAGTAGGGGAGTCGGGGAGGGATTTAGGGGGGATTAATTAAAAATTCATTCATTTAATACTTATAAAGCTTGTATCTTGTGCTTGTAAGCTTTTTGTTTGAACACGACTAGTGGTCCACATTGACCCTGGATCGAAAGCTTTGCCCAGTGGTGGAAGACACAGGCCTAACTAACAATAACGCTAATCTCTGGAACTACCTATCGGATTAGATTCTTTTTTCTCTCCATTTTAGTCTCCTATTTTGACATCACGCTACGGCGCTTAGGAGCCGAATGAAAAGAGAAACTTTTACCATTTCATTGCTTCATTGTACTGATCGCTCTATACGCCCTACACTGGTAGGGTGTACTGGCGATCAGTACATGTATGGATTCCTTTTCAATTGTTTTCTGCGATTCTTCACGTGATATTGCCGGCAATAGATTGCATGTCGTATATTGGGTTTAATTTTATGGGAATAGATATTTATTTATACTATCGCTTCGCTCCTACTTCGCATGGTTTTTATAACATGACAACATATTATACATACATTATACATACATAATAAATTATCCATGATCTTGAAAACTGCCTCAAAATCCGTTGTGCTGTTAAGAAGAACAACGCAATACCACAGACGTACACGAAAACTCAAACAGCTAGTTTATTTTATAAATCAAATTGATCAAATTACAAATTCAAATTTGTTTATTTTCTCCCACAAATATTTAGATGTACACAGTAAAAGATTCAAAATAAATATAAAAACATAATATAATAATATTAATAATATTTGTACAAATAGATACTTTTATTCAGAAATGTTTCGGTTATATCAAAAGGCTTCAGTTCAATTCGAAGCTGGTATGGCAATCCCGATAAAACGTACTTGAGTAAAGCCGTTAACGACCCTTTAATAATATGAATGTTACTGACGAAACATATTATTCGGAGTTTCAGATAGTAAGCTATTGTTCGGTTGGTTAGTTTGGACTTTAAATGAAGCAAAGTGGAGTTACAACTCTGCTTTGCTTGATTAGTGGTACCTAACTTTACCGTTCTACCTGTCATGCGTTTGATTATATATTAGTTTCGATTTTCTAAGTTTGAATGTTTTGACTTGGAAGGCAGAGCTCGTGGCTAAATAATGGGGGAAAATATAATGACACCAAAATTAACTTTGTGACCACTAACATCTATCACCTAAAATATCAATTGATAACCAAATTTAGTAAATTGAGCACCAAATTTTAATGAGGTGGTTGATGACAAACTAGTTTTGCCTAGGCCGACTTGGGGCACCCCGACACGGATAGATTAGGTTAGAAGGGTCTATTCGCTCGCTTCGCTCGCTCATTCGACCCCGCCATACCCTTCGTAGTTATTTTTTTATAAACCATTCAGAAGTAGGAGCCCCGCAAAGTGGGGCTCCATCGACCTGGTCTCCCTCGACTCGGATGCATGAGCATAACAGTTCAATTTCTGGTGGTCAAAAATAAATTTTTGGTTCTAGTTTCACGATAAAATGGGGATTCATTTTGGTGATCATTTACTAATTTTGGCAATCAAAAGTGTTTTTTTTTTGCCGTCACATTTTGCTCAGTCTCGTGGTTCGTTAATTGTATGCCCTAAATAATAACAGCCGCACATGTCGATATTCAGGTGAAGCCGCGCTTGTTAAGATTGGTCCGTGGATGGGCCTCGGAAAGCACGTAAAGCCGTTGGTCCCGGCTGTCATTTGTAGATCTTTAACAGTCGGTACAGGTAGTACGTGCCCGAAAGTCTGATAACCAGTCTTACCAAGGGGTATCGTATTGTCCAGTAATAACTGGGTTTTCGAAGTCAAATAGGCAGTCTAACCGGATGCAGCTTCGGCCCTACTATCTAACGTCCGTCCGTCCGTCCGTCTTTATCCGTATCTCTCACTCGCACTCATCTGCAGACGTGAGCGAGAGAGACGGATAGAGACGGATGGAAGGACGGACGTTAGAGAGTAGGGCCTCTGCCCCCAACGTAATTGTGAAAAGGCTAAGCAGATGATGATGTATGTATCTGGGGGCACGGTAGTGCCCCCGCCAAGACCAGCCAAGCGAAGTGCAAAGGCTCTACCTACCTTTTCTGAAGCGCTTCGACGTTTTTTTGAACCCTTATAAATTGGGTTTGGATTATATCGATAAACTAAATTCTCGGGATATGTTGTCAATAGCGGACTTGTTAAATATACAAAGTTTTAATGGCTTGGCCGTTTTGTTACTACAAGAACTATTGTATAACAGAAAAGTAATGAACAGTGGATACATTTTTCACCATACGCCCATGTGAATGTAGCGAAATGGCCAAGCCACATATTTTGACTAAGGTGTAGAGTTTTTAATGTTTAAAAAAACCTTGTAGAGTTAGGGCGTGTAGAGTTAGAAGCTTGGCTCTACTTGAGTGAGATCTGATAGATAACTTTTTGACAGTGCGAGTCATGGTCTCGTATTGGCAACATTTTACATGAAAATGTTTTTGGAGGGATGTATTGGTCTATATTTGAAACAATAAAACCTGGACGAAGCTATTTATGCCTTCAATAAAACATACGAAACAAAATGAAAATTCCTTTGCTTTTCACTGGTTTTACATTTTCGAAACAAAATAATGCTAAAATGCTTCCTTTGCAGTCTAGAGCAATAACGTGAAAAATCTATTTTCTCTAAGAGATATTCAGCTGAGAATGTTTCACAGCTCGTATCAAGCAAGGAGGTGCAAGTCTTGACGGATTTAGTATTGGACTTCAGTCTCTGTTCGAATCTTAATGTTTGCGCTTCACTCGACTACTTGAAGGTAATTCGAAGCATCTACAAAACTGCTGCTTAAGTAATTTTGTTCAATCAGAATTCCGTTTCCTCCTACACTTGAAACACGTAGTAAGGAATTAAGTTTAAATGAAACTTAACATTTCAGCTTCCGTTGAGTTGGGTTAGAAATAAAACGTTGGAATAACAAAGTTATAGTAAGGTACGGGCTGTACTGTAACTAACCGCGTAGGATTGAATTAGGAAATGTGGTATTTCAGACATGGTATCTTGTTTCCACCTTTACTTATTAAATGTAGGTATTGTTATACAACAACTCACAGCTGTAATCCGTTAGTCGGTGGCCCTAGCACGAGCGCGCGGTATATACACGTAACGTAAATTCGTCGATTTTAAAATGAAAAATAGGTACTTGTTTCACATTTAATATATTTATAACTAGCTTCTGCCCGCGACTTCGTACGCGGAACCTGTTGCTTATGCAAGCGACAACGGGGTCGTCAAATCGAAGATCTGATACGTCTGATGTCGAAGCGCAATTTTCTATCCGTGAACGTTTTCGACTCGCAAGACAATGCGTGAAGTTCACGATCAGCAGTCAGTCGCGCATCACGTTCCCCACTTGTCTCTAGATACCTAGAAGTCGATGTGTAGATACGCTGAGAACTCAAGCGAAATTCTCTTTCCATGAACGTCTCCACCTCGCAAGACAATGCAGACGTTCACGATCAGCGGTCAGTTGCGCATCATATTCTTCACTGGTCTCTAGAGACCTGGATGTAGATGCGTAAATACGCTGAGAACGCAGGCGTGCTTCGCGATCCGAAGAGGTTTCCACGGAGCGAGTTGAAGCCTGATGTTCTCGAGCAGCATCAAGTCTCTTCTGACGCTCTTCGGTAGATTCTTGGAATCTTATGATCCTTAATCTTTTAGGTCCTTTGGAACATTGGGAAAGATTTGACCTCTTTCTAGGCTTATAGTTTTATTAAAATCTAAGTGACTGCTCCACTGCGTTACCGGGTAGGCTACTGTGTCACGAAGATAAATGGATAAGGAAATTAAACACTGAAATAAAATAAACCGGAAGGCATATTAAAAAAAAACCGGCCAAATGCGAGTCGGACTCGCGCACGAAGGTTTCCGTACCTACCATTATTTGAAATAATTTTATTCTGTTTTTAGTATTTGTTGCTATAGCGGCAACAGAAATACATCATCTGTGAAAATTTCAACTGTCTAGCTGTCACGGTTCTTGAGATACAGCCTGGTGACAAACAGACGGACAGACAGCGAAGTCTTAGTAATAGGGTTCCGTTTTTACCCTTTGGGTACGGAACCCTAAAAACTAAAAGGGAGTTTTGGCCTGTAGCGTCAAATTTTCAATGATATACCATCGTCATCGAAAATGAGTCCTAAACTGTTACCACCTTTACCGCGTGGAAGTACTCCCAGCTTATGTTATTTTATAATTATACATTGAAATTAGTGATAGCTTTGATTTCCACATCAGATGTTTATGATCTTCGATCAACAGGAAATGCCCATCAGACCGAACAACTTTTGCTAAGATGTCATTCCTATATGTGTTATGGTGTAGCTGGGCTCTCGGAGTACCACAACAGGTGTTCCAGATCTTCAATTTTTATAAATCAACAAAGAGTGCTCATCAGATTGAACATCAACTTTTGCTAAAACGTCATTCCTATATATATGTTAGTGTAGCTGGGCTTTTGGATTTCTACATCAGGTGTCCCGATTTTTATAAGTCAACAGAGAGTGCTCATCGGATTGAACAACTTTTGCTAAGACGTCATTCTTATATGTGTTATGGTGTAGCTGGGCTCTTGGAGTTCCACAACAGGTGTTCCAGATCTTCGATTTTTATAAGTCAACAGAGAGTGCTCATCAGATTGAACAACTTTTGCTAAAACATCATTCCTATATACATATATGTTACTAGCTTCTGCCCGCGACTTCGTACGCGGATCCTGTTGCTTATGCCAGCGACAACGGGGTCGTCAAAATCGAAGACCTGAAAACGTCTGATGTGGAATTTTAAGAGCCCGGGGACGGGAATACAACGGGATGCGCGAGACGATTCGAGACGTTCCAGATCTTTCATTTTTGGAAGTCAACAGGAAATACCCATCAGACTAAATATTTTTATAAGTCAACAGGAAATGCCCATCAGACCAAACAACACTTGCTGAGACGTCATTCCTATGTGTTATGGTGTAGCTGGGCTCTTGGAGTTTCACAACAGGTGTTCCAGATCTTCAATTTTTATAAATCAACAAAGAGTGCTCATCAGATTGAACATCAACTTTTGCTAAAACGTCATTCCTATATATATGTTAGTGTAGCTGGGCTTTTGGATTTCTACATCAGGTGTCCCGATTTTTATAAGTCAACAGAGAGTGCTCATCGGATTGAACAACTTTTGCTAAGACGTCATTCTTATATGTGTTATGGTGTAGCTGGGCTCTTGGAGTTCCACAACAGGTGTTCCAGATCTTCGATTTTTATAAGTCAACAGAGAGTGCTCATCAGATTGAACAACTTTTGCTAAAACATCATTCCTATATACATATATGTTACTAGCTTCTGCCCGCGACTTCGTACGCGGATCCTGTTGCTTATGCCAGCGACAACGGGGTCGTCAAAATCGAAGACCTGAAAACGTCTGATGTGGAATTTTAAGAGCCCGGGGACGGGAATACAACGGGATGCGCGAGACGATTCGAGACGTTCCAGATCTTTCATTTTTGGAAGTCAACAGGAAATACCCATCAGACTAAATATTTTTATAAGTCAACAGGAAATGCCCATCAGACCAAACAACACTTGCTGAGACGTCATTCCTATGTGTTATGGTGTAGCTGGGCTCTTGGAGTTTCACAACAGGTGTTCCAGATCTTCAATTTTTATAAATCAACAAAGAGTGCTCATCAGATTGAACATCAACTTTTGCTAAAACGTCATTCCTATATATATGTTAGTGTAGCTGGGCTTTTGGATTTCTACATCAGGTGTCCCGATTTTTATAAGTCAACAGAGAGTGCTCATCGGATTGAACAACTTTTGCTAAGACGTCATTCTTATATGTGTTATGGTGTAGCTGGGCTCTTGGAGTTCCACAACAGGTGTTCCAGATCTTCGATTTTTATAAGTCAACAGAGAGTGCTCATCAGATTGAACAACTTTTGCTAAAACATCATTCCTATATACATATATGTTACTAGCTTCTGCCCGCGACTTCGTACGCGGATCCTGTTGCTTATGCCAGCGACAACGGGGTCGTCAAAATCGAAGACCTGAAAACGTCTGATGTGGAATTTTAAGAGCCCGGGGACGGGAATACAACGGGATGCGCGAGACGATTCGAGACGTTCCAGATCTTTCATTTTTGGAAGTCAACAGGAAATACCCATCAGACTAAATATTTTTATAAGTCAACAGGAAATGCCCATCAGACCAAACAACACTTGCTGAGACGTCATTCCTATGTGTTATGGTGTAGCTGGGCTCTTGGAGTTTCACAACAGGTGTTCCAGATCTTCGAGTTTTATAAGTCAACAGAGAGTGCTCATCAGATTGAACAACTTTTGCTAAAACTTCATTCCTATATATATGTTATAGTGTAGCTGGGCTCTTGGAGTTCCACATCAGGTGTTCCAGATCTTCAAATTTATTCTCTCAGCAGAAAATCCCCATTACGTGGAACAATTTTTGGTACCATTTTTGTATCTCTTATAGTTCAGCTGGTCTGTTGCGGTTCTGCATCAGGTGTTTGTTTCCAAGATAAAAGTCAACAGGAAATGCCCATCAGACCGAACAACTTTTGCTAAGACGTCATTCCTATATGTGTTATGGTGTAGCTGGGCTCTCGGAGTTCCACAACAGGTGTTCCAGATCTTCGATTTTTATAAGTCAACAGAGAGTGCTCATCAGATTGAACAAGTTTTGCTAAAACGTCATTCCTATATATATGTAAGTGTAGCTGGGCTCTTGGAGTTCCACATCAGGTGTTCCAGATCTTCAAATTTATTCTCTCAGCAGAAAATGCCCATCACGTGGAACAATTTTTGCTATGATACCATTTTTGTATCTCTTATAGTTCAGCTGGTCTGTTGTGGTTCTGCATCAGGTGTTCCAGTTTCCAAGATAAATTATAGCCTATATCTTGCCCAGAATTAAAACCTATACAACAACAAAAAAATCATTCAAATCCGTCCAGTAGTTCCGAAGATTAGCGTGTACAAACAAACAGACCCACAGACAAACAGACACACAGAAAAACAGACAGATTTTTTTTTTGGATTCGTGCTCTATTGCCGTTTTTAAACCCCCCTCAATTATTTCTTTTTTAATATATTCAATGTACAAACACAGTTTTTTTACTGTTTTATTATATGTATATATATATATATATAGTGTAGCTGGGCTCTTGGAGTTCCACATCAGGTGTTCCAGATCTTCAAATTATTCTCTCAGCAGAAAATGCCCATCACGTGGAACAATTTTTGCTACAGTACCATTTTTGTATCTCTTATAGTTCAGCTGGTCTGTTGTGGTTCTGCATCAGGTGTTCAAGTTTCCAAGATAAATTATAGCCTATATCTTGCCCAGACTTAATACCTATACAACAACAAAAAAATCATTCAAATCCGTCCAGTAGTTCCGAAGATTAGCGTGTACAAACAAACAGACCCACAGACAAACAGACACACAGACAAACAGACAAACAGACAGATTTTTTTTTTGGATTCGTGCTCTATTACTGTTTCTAAAGCCCCCTCAATTATTTCTTTTTTAATATATTCAATGTACAGACACAGTTTTTTTACTGTTTTATTATATAAAAAAAAATAAAAAAAATATTATATTATATTAAAAAAAAAATAGAAAATAGATGTATAGAAAAAAAAAATAGATATATTTATTATAATCTAAAGAATGAAATCATACCTATATAGTCATCTGTAGATATGAATGAATTCTTTAAATCATGAATGAGTATCGTTACTGATTATAGGGTGTAAACAACCTCATCACGAAGCCGCTACCCTAGCATTCTGTACGTCAAATTAAGTAACTTTACGCAAAAATGATTGCAGGGAAACGACTTTTTTTTGGGGGTGAAAAATCATGTTTTGTTGTAGAACTCAATGTAACGCACTCAAAACATTGTGCTGGTGGATGGATTGAATAGTACGGGCATGGCATGACGGTCATGGAGGTGTTTAAAGTAAAAATCTTACAATAAAAAATTGTATTTAACAAAAAAAAACTTGTCATAAAGTTGGAAATTTGACCCCCAATATCACCGTAACTAGAAGTTTCCCAGGTATGGTGTAGAACAAAAAAAATGATCACAATGACGGGGAGAACAAGTTCCTTTCGGCTTCGTTAAGAGGTTTTTTACACCCTTTCAGATTGAATTTAATTAAAATGTTAATGTATGTGAATATATACTAAAATGTAAATGGTGATTGTATTTTCGATTAAAAATAATCAATGTATTTACGTTACGTTTACACCGCATGCTTCTGCTAAGGCCTCGGTTCAGCACACGGCTTTAAAAAAGTATGTAGTTCGACAGTCCCGAAATACGACCCGAGTAAAACTCACACATACCTGACGTTGTCCGGGCCACTGCTATATGATATTCACAAAAATTACAGTTCAAAAGTATGTCCTTTATACAGAACATTTGCCAAGTAACAGTAACTATTCGCGAATTATGGAAAAGCATTTAGTTTGAACACAGCGAGGTATTATCAGACATTTCAATAGTCAAAATTCGGCACATTTGCGGTTGAACGCAACTCGGATTACACGCGGTGATTCCACTCCTAAATGAAGCTATCAATTGCTATTGATTTCGAACATTTTGTATCACGAACTATTGGATATTTAAAAGCTGAATAATTGTCTCTAAACTATTAAATTCCTGTGGATGAATTAATGTTGTGTAATCAAAGTCGAGTGGAGTGAGCCATTACAAAATTTATTACTGAAATAGCTGATGAGTTAATCAGTGTCGGATTACAACAAAATATTGATTTAGTGTTCTTAGTTTTGCTTTTAACTCTTTCTTAATACGTAGTGTTTCAGAATTCCGAAATATTACCACCACACACAGAAAAGTCAATATTGTAAACGAATGTGAATACATAAAACCGCCATTCTTGCTTTTCCAGAACTTGTGCTCCAATGTCTTGTTTCCTTATTTTCAGTTCTAGCAAAATATGAGACAATCGTAGATAGCACTATTGAATATCGTCGGACAAGAAATCTGTATTCATGTGTTAGCTAGCAGTAAATTGAATACGTCGTGACTCCGCGGGCTCAGTCAGGAATCCGAGAGGAAAAATTAAATTCCTTTAGACGAGTAGCGTGCCCAATGCGTGCACTCACGTGCCTGCGGACACAGAGTGGCCACAGATAGCGAATATAAAGAGGTGGCAAAAGAGTTCTACACAAAAATAAAAATGTTTGTGTAAGGTTATTTACTGGGTATTAAGTATTCTCGTCTCTTACGTTTTCCTTTTAAAAAAAGTCACCTTCAGAAAATTACATTGAAAGCCAACCAGCTTGATCACAAAATAAAACCCAATTAGATACCAAACAGAAAATAGTTACTTTACCCCGAAATATAATTCAAAGAAACAAATCGCTAAGCCAAGTAAACCGCAAAGCGCTTTAACATCAGAACTTTTTGCAGCTTTCCAAGAAATATCGTAATAAGCTAAAAGGTAATCTATTAACTCGGCATGTTCAAAATAACGAGACAAAGAACTTAAAAGACTGAAATCTTCAGCAAAGGGAGCAACATGAGGAGATGCTCAAGGCGACTCATTGTAATCCGGCCCCGTTGTGCAGACACTTCATAATATTCTTTTTGTAATGCAGTCAAAGTGGGGCGGCGGCTTAGCGTCCGCTGTAACTTGTAAGGCGCTGAACAAAATTAATGGCTTCCCCGCCTCTCTGCCTTCCTGCTGGGCTCTGCAGGCTTAATCCCGGCAACACGTGATGCAGTGCCGGCCGCCGCCTTCGATCACGGCGGAAAAAACGTTCTACAAGTTTGCCGTTAAGAACTTCTTGAACTTGCAAGTTTTTAGCGAAAAAGGCAACGTTGACGTCAGCGAAGTATTCCTTCGTTTTTTGATCGATGGCGGCGGAAGTATTGTAAATCTTTTGAGTTGAGGCTTTATGTTGAGAGGCGGAGGAGAGTGGAAGTAAATTTATAAAATCAGGATAAGGTATAACAGTAAAGATTGTGTGCAGTAGAACAAAACACTTGGCCTCGATAGCCTATACCTGTGCTGCTTTATTTGATTCACAGTCTTCCTTTAAAATACTACAAATTAGAATATATAATACTGTACCATAATAACAAAAAACTAAAATAAACAGCTATTTAGGTCCATTTACATTTTACTAACAGAACACGTCCTTGCACTTCGTTGGCCAAGTTTTAATAGACCTTAGACGTATAAATCTATGCAGTCACATACATTACTCGGTCACGTTCACTAACTCTGCTCTGGATTGAACTAAACACGTAAACACTATCATTTATTTGATTCCAACACGGTTTATACTGTAAAGTGGTCCTAGCAACGCAACACTATGTACATAAATAGGCAATTACTAGAGGATAAAAACCAAAAGCACATTATAATATATCATTAACAGCATTAAATCAATGCTGAACAGAGTGACTCCCGGGATATAACTGTTTGCGAATCATAAGCTTGTATTTATTTAAATTGAATAAATTACAGCTGAATAATGAAACAAACTACTTTCATTAATATTAATCGGATGCACAGATAATTCGGAATCATCGAATTATGTAACTGAATGAGCATTTAAGCGGATGCGCAACGCTTGCTACGCCACTGCAGCTAAATCACTACGCACGGTGCTACGGTATCCCACATGCATTTAGGGCTTATTTACGGAGACGTGTTGTACAGCGCGCCTTAAAAAAAAGAGTTTTCGCGCGTTTGAAATGCAGCATTACTTGCGCCGTAGCCCGCAGATGACATCACCGCGACGCGCGCGGCTTTGAGGCCAGCTGGTTTCCTACAATACTCCGTTCACGGAAAAGCAGCGTGCGAAACGTAGTGAAATCCGCGACGGAGCACATGCACCGCGTCAAGCCGTCTTTCATTGTCATCCTCTTAATTATGTTTGTGTTTGTGAGTGTGATAACGTGAGCTGCTGCACGCATCGCTTCTCCGCAAACGGAAAAAACGCGCCGGTAGACCTCACGCCGCACGCGACCTGAAGTTTTAACCGCAAATAAGTTGAGTCTTTATCGGTCTAAAAAAATTATAACAACAGCCGCTGTGGTGCAGGTTTTGCACTCAATACGGGTGAAACCAATGTCGCAAGTGACGTTATAAAACCGCACCATGGTGCTCGTCGTGCGTAGGAGGCAGCTGTAACAGTTGTGGCTTTACACTAATTACGCGACGAACGCGACATTTTATTTTCTCCATTCTGAGTGTAAATAACGTAGGAAATTACGGTAAGAAATGTTGGGTTTACGTTGGTTAGGTAAACCACCTTTTCACTAATTAAATTTAACGAAATAAAGCTTCCCTACATAAAATATATGTTGGTACAGACTACAGTACTAGTTCGGTAAGTGCAGCTGCAACAGGGGAAAAACGGTGAATTTCCCGCCATTTCCTTTCAGTGGGAAAACGCTGTGTAGCTCAAAAAGAGCGTTATCTTGCAAACGAACAATATTCTCCTGATTTTTGAGACAGATTTTACTTAGACTCAAAAAAGCGATAGGTATTATTGCATTATAAGATCAACTATCAATCTGTAAAAGTTTACCGGTTGAAATGAGCCCTTTTTTTGAAAACTTACTCGCTAAACATGAGGTCCTATGTTCAATTCCCTGGTCGGACAAAGTTTTATTGAATTTCTGAGTAGCAACCACGGAGTTCGGATTTGTGCCCAGTTGATGGCAATAGGCTTGCCCCCTATTACATGGGACAGACTTATACATAATTGGCAAAATTTGGGTGTACTATTGGGTACGCCTCTGCCCACTACTTTAGGGATTGTAGGCATGACGTTATGTGTTAAATCTATAGAATTTTTTGGATAAACCAAGCCTGGACTAAGACACCGACAAAGATTTGCTTGAAATCGAGTCGTCTATGCATAATGTAGCAACAAAGAGTAACTAAGCTTTAGTAGTATTGGAAATAGAATCAAATCAAAGCTCATAGTACACGTATAGGCACTGCACCTGAGCCGCATCAAATCAAGTGGATGGCTTTCACGCCATTATACGTAAAAGAGCAGCATCGCTGATGCGGAGGGTGAGGGGGAGTCCCAACAGCTACCTGAGGGTAATTGCAGACTACATCCATATTCCTGTTTGGAGGCATTGGATTGGGCTGCACATATTGTAGGCTGACTGGCGTTCTCTTATTTGTTGTATTTGTGACTTACTAACATAGATTTAAGTCATCTTGATGTACTGCTACTACTACTAACACTCTATGGACCTAAAAGTCTGAAATAAATGTTTAAATTTGAAAAATCATGTCTGGTGAGGCGAACCCAAGGCACGCACCTCTGTATTTTTGGATTCATATGCGTTTGTATAATTATCAATTGGCTTGGGAAGGAAAACATTGTGAGGCAGCATGCCTGAGAGATATTTTTCGAAAGCAGAAGGCAGACATTTTTCGGTGTCAGAGTTCGCTATCGTGAACTGCCCCGTACTGGACCCATGGACGACATAAAAACTCTGACACCAGTTTAGTCACTCATCATCTACCTAGCCATTTCCCAACTATTTTGGGGTCGGCTTCCAGTCTAACCGGATGCAGTTGAATACCAGTATTTTACATGGAGCGGCTGCCTATCTGACCTCCACAACCTAGTTCATACTGGGTAATACGATACCACTTTAGTAAGACTGGTTTTCAGACTTTTTGGGCCACTGACTACCTGTAACGACTGTCAAAGATGGACAAATGACAGCCGAGACCAACGGCTTGACGTGCTTCCCGAGGCACGGAGGAAACTCGGTATGTAATCAGTGGTCACCCATCCACAGACCAACTTAAGCAAGCACGGCTTAACCTAAAGATCGACCCGAGCGGCTGTTTATTATTTAGCCATGAGCTCCAGTTTAGTCACTAACCACACAATAAAGAAGAAGAATGGCGATTGACTCGAGTTGTACGTTGGGCTTGAGATACTTATTCTGTGCTTGAGAGCCCAAATTAGCAACTCTATTTGTGGTGGTTCAAACTTCGTTTCAAATACTGTAGAAATAACGTTCTAATCAGCTTGCACTACAAAGTGGTTGTTACGTCAGTCACTGCAGGCCGAATAGTGCGAAATGAGTGGTTTATATTCTTTATAAAATTAAATTTTCGTCTATTGGAAAAAATAAAAAAACATAAGACCTGCTTTATAGTTAGTTCAGTTAGTATGCAAAGTTTCATGATCTAATTTGAAGTACTTTTTGAATACCAGCGGTTTATTGTTCGATTTGGAGGTAACTTTGATATTTTTTTCTATCGAGAAAATTTTACGGAATCGTGTTTTCGCCAAACATAAGAACAATGATAGTCGATGGTTCTAGCATTATCATAATCAGCTTATATTTTTCCCACTGCTGGGACATCGGTCTTCTCTCTATGATGGTTCACTACGCGGGCACATCACGGGTTGGTAGATGTTTTGTATATAAGTATAATTCCTTATTGTAAATGTTTCTTTAAACTGTGCAATAGCTTGGATTGGTTTGTTATGTTGTACACGTTAATTCAAATAAAAAAATGGCACATTTCTTCGAATTCTCGGTTCTATTATCCTACATGTTGTACCGATTTTTGTTTTTGGAGCAGTAGTGATAGTATAAATTACACTAAGTATAGCCCCTACATTGGTTTGAACCTACGACCGACCGACTCGTAAGCCGAGGCTGTTACCACTGAGCCACCACTGCTCACCTCATCCACAACTGATCGTTCTAGAAATCGCAATTGTTGTTGCATTTCTTGCATGACTGGAACAATAACTACTTCCTTTTGTATTCCGCGGGAAAATAAACAATGTTATTGAATATAACAATGATCCTTGTGACAATCTTTCAAAGAGTGGGAATGTTTGATTTCATTTTTTTTTTTTTTTTTTTATAACAATTTCATTTTGATTTCGATTTTCTATTATACGAAACTATGTAAACATCTACATAAAGCTACCTACATTGAAGTCGGAAACAGATCTTGCTAATTCTAGAGAGTAACTGTTAACTGTTAACTGTCACTTCAGCAGTGAAAAAAAAAAAAAAAAAAAAAAAAAAAAAAAAAAAAAAAAAAAGGAAAGAAGGAATAGTAATGATCAAGATGTAATTAGAGCGGAAGATGCCCAAGAGCAAGTGCGAGATTTTCAGTTGAGACCTAGGAGAAACATAATCCCTCCAAAACATTTAGCTGATTATGTTTGTTAAAATTAATTATAATTATAAGGGAAAGATGTAGTATGTTTAGTAAGTTGACATCACTAGTGTATAGTGACGGATGCGAGGACAACAGTGACAACACTAGCAAGAGAGACTGGTTGAAGTAATGGCGTGCAATTGTAATCTCGTTTATCTTATAATATAAAACATGTGCAGTGTTAAGTTGTTTTACTATAAATAACATGATACACTAAGTTATAAAGACTTGCAGTCAAGATGGAAGGGTACGACAGATTAAAACTATTCTCCGATTAGAGACCTCCTATTCTACCCGGGAATCTTATGTTTTACTAGATAATTTGTTCCACCTTTTTAGAAATGAGGTATTTCGTCATCCCGCGGGAGCCCTTTGCCTTTACAGGATTAAAAGTTAAAATTTTAATTTTACTCCAAAACATAATCTATCACCATTCTAAGTTTCATTTAAGCACAACCAGTATTTTCTTGCGTTGCGGTTAGTGGCAACCTCTTGTCTTAATGATTTATTTAATAAAATACTTGATCCACTGCTGGACAGGCATTTCCCAATTTGCACTTTGGTAGTAATGCGTGGTTTAATAGCACTAGGTGTTATCTAAATAAACGCCTAAATGAAACTGCAGACTTTGATTTGGAAAATCAATACATTGATTCAATTTAGATTTCGCGTAACCTGTCCGCTGCCGAATACTAACATCATTCAAGGAAACAATATTCATGAACTTGGTTTTGAAAACTATTCCTTGATTTTACAAACACTGTCGGACAGTGGGAGTGAGACCGTGAGAGCCATATTGTGCTCAATAGGAATTCGATAAACTGTTGACAAGAACGACTGACGACAATCGTAAGTGCAGCAGGTGCGACAGCAATAATAATATGTTTGCGTTTTGTTTCTAATCACACGATCCTTTACTTATGATAAGCAGTGTCTGTTTAAAACTAATTGATAGGATAGTTTCGGTTCGTGTCACCGAGCAGCATAGCTTATTCAGGTTTAAACACCTGTTGGATTTTTTTGTTGCTAACCTATCGTCAATCTTTTCAATGTTGCAATCAAACACAAAATTATGTCCAGTTTTGCGGTGCGCCAAAGTTCACCTAAATTTTCAACTCCGATAATTGGAAATCCGAAAATGTTCTTCCTAACATTTTTCATCCTAACAATCACAATTCCTAACTACTCTGTCTCTAATGTTCATAATAATAATAATTCCGAATCATTCAACTTCATAATGTCAGTAGCAATAAACATCTTTTATACTTTTATTTGTTTTCCTATATTTTCTCAACATAACCCATAAATCTTTTACACTATTATTCAAAGTCATATCTTTTTTGTTTAGATTTATTTTTATTCATAGTAATCAGTATTATATACATTAATTTTGCGTAACTTAATTTTCACATAACATGTATAACATATAAGAATAATAGTACCATACAAAATAATAAAAAAATAGAATGACCAAAATTAACTTTGTGACCACTAACATCTATCACCTAAAATATCAATTGATCACCAAATTTAGTAAATTGAGCACCAATTTTTAATGAGGTGGTTGACGACAAACTGGTTTTGCCTAGGCCGACTTGGGGCACCCCGACACGGATAGATTAGGTTAGAAGCCTTCGTGGTTATTTTTTTATAAACCATTCAGAAGTAGGAGCCCCGCTTTGCGGGGCTCCGTCGACCGGGTCTACCTCGACTCGGATGCAAGAGCATAACAGTTCAATTTCTGGTGGTCAAAAATAATTTTTTGGTTCTAATTTCACGATAAAATGGGGATTAATTTTGGTGATCATTTACTGATTTTGGCAACCAAAAGTGATTTTTTTGCCGTTACATTTTGCTAAATCTGGTGGTTCGTTAATTGTATGCCAAATAATAGTACGGTACAAGTAGTTAAAGACATGTTTTCATATACTCGTATATTTATAGCGGTGTGTACCTGCAAAGATATCCATAGGTTAGGTTAGAACTGTGACCGCGCGAGCCGAGCGAGCGAAGCGAGCGGTGCCGCGGCATAGGCCGGCGAGCGCTACCACGAAATTGGTCGCGAAACTTTTCTAAGTATCTTTTTCATAGTGCCCCAAGACGTCACTCTAACCTGAATTTCATTCATTTAAGACAAAAATCAGTGAAACGACCTTTAATTAAACAGTTGGTTTTTAGGGTTCCGTACCCAAAGGGTAAAAACGGAACCCTATTACTAAGACTTTGCTGTGTGTCCGTCTGTCTGTCACCAGGCTGTATCTCATGAACCGTGACAGCTAGACAGTTGAAATTTTCACAGATGATGTATTTCTGTTGCCGCTATAACAACAAATACTAAATATAGTCAATGGTACGGAACCCTTCGTGTGCGAGTCCGACTCGCACTTGGCCGGTTTTTTGGACATAATTATCTCAGGTATAGTTATAAGTATATAATAAGTACGTTATGTAAAGCATACCCCCAAATAATAATCATACCCTCAAATTAAAATTATAAATATCATCTTCTATCCACATATATTTTTTATTACACTTGGTAAATGTTTCTTTCTGAGTATGAGTGAAAATATTATGGTAATTATGTTTAGGGATAAAAGCGTTATGATAAAAAACAGTAGGAGTTTAGATATATTCACATGAATGATATTATGAATTACAATTTTCGGAAACATGAGTGTTATGAACATCGCCGGTAGCACTACAAATAGTATGAATGAAAACTTTAGGATGAAAAATTTTAGGAAGAGTGATCATTCGGATTACAAATCATTAGGAAGAACAATTTCGGGTAAAGAACTTTAGGTGAGCCAATATGGACCCCCAGTTTTGTACGTATCTTAGTGAGAGTCAGACATTCGATGGATACCCATGTAATATATGAGTGGAATCGTACATAAATACTCAAATTTTCCAAGGGGATAGTAAAGAATTGCAAAACGCCATCTGCTGCGATGCTTACTTACTCGTTTTGTAATTTTCTTCGGGTTTTTCAAATTAATCATAATATTTTTATTTTTCTCGACATCAGGAATTACAGGCGCTGGTTAACATTATGCAACAATTTTAGATAGAGAAAGGTGTCTGTGGTAGGAAGGCAATGTAGTACAGATCACTTATGTCAGATGGCAAGAACGAGTACGTTTTCATATTGTTATGACACGGGAAGTAGCAGAATGTATCTTTCTTCAGATCATTTCAATGGGGGCTATCGTTTTTGAGCTCACCAGATGGCGCACTGTCGAGTAAGGTCCTGTCAATAATTCTATTTTATATTTTAAAGCACTAATAACTTCATAGAAAAGTTTATTTTATTACGTATAACGACACAGTGTAAGATTTAGATATATATTTACAATATTCTTCCTAAAATTAGTAAGCATGAAACATTTAAAAATCATTCTACCTCCAAGTACTAACAATATTATGGTCCTATGTTGCTACTTAAAATCTTCAAGTCATAATTAATCAGGAATGGCTCAATCTAGAAAACAATCATGAGTATTAGTTAAATACGTGATAAAAAATCACGCAACGCGCCAACACTGTATGACATCTGACATTTTGGAGGACCTTAGTCTACACAAGCGCCTCTAGCGGCAAATTCACACGCGATAGCCCCCATTGCAGAAACGCTATTGCTAACATGAAGAAAAAAAAACTTAATATAAAGTGTACAAAAATGTCCTGAAACTTTATACGATGACACCATCAATACTTTTAAGAACGCAGGAACAGTGCATTGTTATTTTAATTATGTCTGTAATTGCGGGTATCGAAGAGCTACGGTTTGTTTGAAAATTTGGTTATCCTTATGATCCCAGCCGTGCCCAAATGGGCACGGTGTATTGTTATTTTAATAGTGTCTGTAATTGCGGGTATCGAAGAGCTACGGTTTGTTTAAAAATTTGGTTTTAAAACAGATAAGACTCTTGACAAGACGAGCAGTTAGCGCCATCTATCTTGTGAGATATGAATTACAGGAGTGGCATCCGGAGGTCAGGTTGCGACCACGGGGATTTACATTCAATTAGAACATCCTGTCTATCTATCGGTCTATCCTGATAGGGATTAAAGGGATAATGTTGAACCTAACCTATTATTACTGAAATACGATCGTGGCTTGTTTTTGTAAAGGGTGATGTCCAAATTGTAACAGTGTGGTCCAATTAAAAGGAAATAGTTGTTTGTACCTCCAAACAACTATGTCCAATACGTACAATTTTCTAGTACCTTCTCGGAAATTGTTGTCTGCAGGTTCTGAACGAAGTTTGTTAATAAACGAAGTAAGATTAAGTATTAATAATCATCAAATTATTAGTATTTATTAGGTATACATGCTATTTTATTATGTTGAATGAAAGCGTGAGAGATGACTGGTGCAAATAGTAATAAATAAAAACGCAGGTATTGTGTCGACCCTGGTCGACCCCAAGTAATTTAGGAGAAGAGTAAGAACACTGTTTTAAGCTTCCACGGTTCATAACTATACTTAAAATGTCACTTACGGGATATCTTCCGTGATTATTGATTAATTTTTTGAGCTCCCGATATTATTTGATTTTTATTTATTATTATTATTTTTTAAAGTAAGAAAGTGATGATGATATTTATCCTGAATTATCTATATATTAAAATTCACTACTCACAAGAGTACGTAGCCTCACTTATCCAAGATGGTAGATTCCCAAGCATTCCCTGTATACTTTCACAGAACAGTCTCTTGCTACACTCGTTGCGTCAAGTGCTTGAAGCCACGTACAACTGTAATGTATTGTGCAGGGTTGAAAGTCGTCGACTTGCACGTCCGTACTACCCATACCTACTACCCATTCTACCCGAGGGTAGGTACAACCCGAGCGGGTAGTTCCTCCCAGTTGACTTCACAACTTGCTACTCTATTTCGAATTAAAACACGTTTCGTTTTACTTCACGGAGGTATGAATCTACTTATGTGAACTTAAAACCAATCCAAGTATTCATGCTAAACTTACTGAACTTACAAAGTTTTGTAGTTTATTGAGGAGGATGTTTAGTCCTTGTGGTCATTGCATACGACCAAAATAGGACCAAAATGTACGGATAGTCAAAATAATAAGTGTAATATATAAGTATAATATGTTTTATAACACATTTGCTCGTAAAGGGTCTCTTATTTCACCCATTTCAATATCGTAATGTATCTCATTACGTACTTGTGCAGTAATGTAATGTTCAACCACAGAGTATCTATATAGACGCACGGTTTATCAAGATGCTCCGTCAAAAGGGAACGGTACTTTTTTAAATCTTAGCAAAGATTTTTTGTTGTCAGAAAGTGGTCAACATTTTATGAATAAAATTAACTGTGGGAGATGAAATATAATAAATAAACATTATATTATTTAATTTAATTAATTTTGACAATAAATTACAACCATTTATCTGTAACAAAATCACAAAAATATTAATTTACCTTCTTAGTAATACTGGCTGTTTTTGTGTCTTTGCCTTAAAAAAAGCGCTGATGCGCGCGCATCGCTAATTTGTGAACAAGTAAATGATTTATTCGTTTAAGAAAGTCCAAGTTTTATTTATTTCTTCGCAAATATGTTATAAAACGTCGTATGACATACGTGCGCTTTGATAATTACAGCCTCTGCTTTCTTGTAGCCCTCGCCTACGGCTCGAGCTAGCAATATCGCCTCGGCTGTAATTTTCAACTTACCGCACTTATATCATAATGTACTATTATAACATATTTGCTCGTAAAGGGTCTCTTATTTCACCCATTTCAATATCGTAATGTATCTCATTACGTACTTGTGCAGTAATGTAATGTACAACGCACGGTTCATCAAGATGCTCCGTCAAAAAGGAAAGATACTTTTTTAAATCTTAGCAAAGAGTTTTTATGTCAGAAAAGTGGTCAACATTTTATGAATAAAATTAACTGTGGGAGATGAAATATAATAAATAAACATTTAATTATTTAATTTAATTAATTTTGACAATAAATTACAACCATTTATCTGTAACAAAAACACAAAAATATTAATTTACTTTATTAGTAATACTGGCTGTTTTTTGTGTCTTTGCCTTAAAAAAAAGCGCTGATTAGCGATGCGTGTTCACAAATTAGCGATGCGTGCGCCATCGCTAATTTGTGAACAAGTGAAAGATTTATTCGTTTAAGAAAGTCCGAGTTTTATATTATTTCCTCGCAAATATGTTATAAAACGTCGTATGACATACGTGCGCTTTGATAATTACAGCCTCTGCTTTATTACAGCCCTCGCCTACGGCTCGGGCTAACAATATCGCCTCAGCTGTAATTTTCAACTTACCGCACTTATATCATAATGTACTATTATGTATGTATATGTATATATTTATAGTTTATATGTAAATGGTACACCACAGGCTACCTGCAGTATTGTCTCTCCTTCCCCCTTAAATCCATCCAAAGGTTGTCTTTAAAAAATCGCTTTTAGCGATAAGACCGCCCATTGTGTCACCCCTTGTAATATGTTCTACATTTGTATCTGTTTTTTTTTGGTGTACATAATAAAGAGTATTTTATTCTATTCTATGTGGTCTTTTAGGTATGATGGTGAGCTAAACAGCAAAATTAAACAACTGTCGGAGCTAATAGAGCTACAAACTCGGCCAATATGCTCGGCTCGCCCTGGCTCGCCAGCCGCGCTTCCGTCCCCTAAGCCAATCTAGCAATCAAACCAATATTTTCCAAATTAATTACGATGAACGTTCTTTTTCCCATCTATGAAACACGGAATTAAATCCATTCAGTATTGCCTTCGAGATTCAAGGGGGACGTCACTACGCCAAGGAGATTTGATTTATTACATCAGGAAATATAAAGCGGCTCTCATTGTAATGTTAAAAGGCTTTTTCATTGCTGAAATGCGACACATAAATGCAGACATGCCTTCTCAAATCTTTTCTCCATAATTGATTCTGTCCTGAGATATATTTATTTTATTCGACTACAGCAAAGCTCAAGGGAGCCACTTTGTTTTCCTAGTTTTTGTTTTGCTACCGAACTTGTGTGTATAGTTATTACAATAAATCAAATATACTGCGAGAATTATTGGGTGTAACTTGTTTAGGTGTTCCGTAACATCGCCAGTTTATTAGAGTTTGGTAATTCTTATAATTAATCGAAGTTCGAAATGACTGAGTGGAAACCTTGCTGTTGGATATTCGTGATATATTATTCTGTGAGAATAATATTTTGTCTTTGATTAAGAATCAGACACCCCTTTTTTTCGGATGGGAAATCATCAAATAACTCCTCCCGCTCTGGGCGGAGCAGGAGGGAGTGTCAGACTTTTACTGACTAAAACCCATCCTTGTTCCTTCATCGCCCTTTGTGTTCCGGGGCCACGGTATCTCTTTCGAACAGTCCCGCAACCCCGGCAGGCATCGGTCCTTACGGACCATCAGACACCCCAGTCTTGAATTTCAAGCGTGAGGCGTTAACTGAATTAAGAAAATTATTATTTATTCGTTCTTTGCAGTATTTGTTGTTGTCTTTAAAAATATAAACATAACATCACGCCTATAATCCCCGAATGGTAAGGCAGAGGTGTAGCCATTAGTAGACCTACATTTCGACAGTTATGTTTAAGACTAATGTAATAGGTGCGGGCCTATTGCCATCAACCGGGCACAAATCCAGACTCCGTAACTTCTGCTGAGAAATTCCTGATGGAAACATACCACAGATATTGAACTTATTTATTTATTTATTAAAACTTTATGCACAAGTAAAAACTGTATAAAGGCGGACTTAATGCCTTGGGCATTTTCTACCAGTCTACCTTAGGGTGATGCAGAGACAATACACAGTAGGTGCAATAACAGAAAATAACTATTCTTTTAATCTCAAAATTAATGATGTAACCAAGATTTTGTAACAATATTTTGATTTTAAAAGAGTGTCCATGGAGTTTCTTGCCCATTCTTCTCCATAGAGATCTACACTAGGGAATGGGCAACTACAGTACTTTCTCAAGTTATTATGCCTTGTGACTGGGACTTGTAGCTTTGATTTTCTTTTTTGTATTTTTGACTTTCAAAAGTGCCGTAATGGTCTAATTGAAATAAATGCTTTGAGTTTGAGTTTGAGTTTGAGTTTGAGTTTAACATTAAGAAAAAATTGTTATAACTAAAATATAAGAATAAATACTTAATGGAAAAATTTTATGGATCTCCCTGTACTTCCAGCAACTACAAACAACTCTAATATAAGCAATATTTCAATAATAAGCTGTGTGTGGACGTGGAGTACTATTAAAACAATTTCAATAAACCCGCAGTACTTAACTCTAGACGTCAAGTTATCGAAAACAAAATGAACAAGGAACAATCATTTCAATCTATCGGTTGGTAATAGTGGCAAATACAAGCAAAGTAGTTCTAAGGCGTGTGGGCGTTAACAAAGTTCTCCCGCTAAGTTCTATTGGAACATTCGATTACTTGGTTTCGCTGGTCCTGGCTGTTTGAACTGTGACTTAGCAACTTAATCTTTATTTAAAAAAAATATTTTTGAACGTAGAAGGTAGGGTGGATCTACCATTTATTGGAATTGGAAAATGTTGGTAGCTTAACCGTCGTGTGTTGTGTGATAATTAATGGTTTGGTTAAAGGAGTACCTTTTCCTAGAATAGAATAGAATAGAATATACTTTATTGTACACCAAAATCTTAAAAATACTGCTTACAATATTGCTTAATCTATGGTTACAACGGCGGTCTTATCGCTAACAGCGATTTCTTCCAGACAACCTTTGGATGGACTAAGATAAGAAGGGGAGGGGGTAGTCAGTGGTGTACTGTAAATACTCTTCAAACAAAATTTATCTAAATAAAAGATTATATATATGTATATATATTATTTAAGTACAAATGAAGTAATCAAAAAAATTATGTCAATAAATAAATAAAACAATATTGATTATAATAAAAATAATTATGATTGACTTGGAAACTTTAAATCATATGAGTGAATGAAAATGATTCACAACTAAGTTTTTAAAAGCAACAATTGACTTTGCTTGC
Source organism: Xestia xanthographa (assembly GCA_905147715.2). NCBI lineage: Eukaryota > Metazoa > Arthropoda > Insecta > Lepidoptera > Noctuidae > Xestia > Xestia xanthographa. The sequence goes on along the minus strand of LR990655.1, from coordinate 17,286,471 downwards.
CTTACCGACTCCGGCAATGTATTCCATAAACGGATAGCCTGAACCGTAAATGATTGGTCATAGAACTTAGTGGTATGTGCAGGCATCAAAAGCCTCAAATTCTCCGATGATCTCAAATGTCTAATATGTGTGTCACTAATGAACTTAAAACGTTCTTTGAGATAAAAGGGGGTTGTGGGATTGAAGAGAATATTGTACAAAAGTGATAAAATATGCGTATTCCGGCGAAGGCGGATAGGCAGCCACTTGAGTTTATTGCGAAACTCGGAGACATGGTCATATTTGCGCAAACCAAATATGAACCTGATACAAAAGTTTTGGAGTCGCTCAAGCTTATCTAGCTGCACTTCAGTGAGATCTGGATAACTTGTATTGGCATAGTCGAGAATAGGGAGAAGGAGAGATTGGGCAAGCGCAGCTTTGGTGGCAGTTGGAAGGAAATTGCGTAATCGACGTAAAGAACCTGCAGACGCAAACAATTTGCGGCTCACTTCTTGTAACTGGGGCCCCCAAGATAAGTCCTTATCTATATAAATACCCAGGTTTTTCACTGAGTCACTATATGGGATTAAAGTTCCATCAAAAAATATCTGGGGAAGGGTCAACCAGTTTATTTTTGAACGTAGCCTAGGGCTGCCGACAATAATGACTTGCGTCTTCACAGGGTTAACCTTCAAACCATGAGCCAAACTCCATTCAGAGATACGTGCCAGGTCTTTATTCACCATATTCACTGCCTCGGACAATTCATCTACCGGAGCTTGTGAATAAATTTGCAGATCGTCAGCATACAGATGATAGGATGAGAGAAGTTCATTAGAAATAGAATTTATAAAAATAGGTGCTTAATATTGTCTGCTACTAAATGTACTGACTGATGGGTGTATTCTGTAGACAGGTATTTGTGTATGTTTGTCATATGGTATGAAAAAATAGACCTTTGTTTGTTACAATAGGCTTGTGTCCTGAAAAAATCTAATTAGTCCGTCAGTCAGATTATCAAAAATGTTTGACACGTATTTTTTCTTTTGTTACGTAAACCAAATTTGACGAAGATACGACGCTTTTAAAATTCCCAATGCGTCACGCCGTGCTATAATTTTTAGAGCATTGTGACGTCACGACGACGATGCGTTTTATCTTTGTCAATATTCATTGATTTACAAAAACAAAAAATACATTTCCATTATTTTCTAATACTCTAACTGGCGGTCTAAATAGATTTGCAATTTATTGATGGTGGAAACTAGCCTATTCAAGCTTTGTGCTAAGACAACACTTTGGTAGTAAAACTTTTCACAAATTTTCAAGATCTTAAAACTAGAACCATTCCAAAACCAGCTCTCCACTTAAATAAGGTCGGTGGAAATATGATAAAAATTAATGCATCGAATATTTCATTTTATGACAAATCTGTTATATAAAGGGATCGAGGAAACCGCCGGCCGGGTCCCACCCACGCGTCCGAATTCGGTTTCAGTGGTATTTATGGGCGATGATAAATAAAACCGCTCAGAAATAATAACTACTTTACCAGTTCTGTACGAAACGACTTTTATTAATTTTCGGGCACGCGTTTTTGGTAATTTTAACCACAATATCCGCTTACCATGAACGTTTTGGCCTAGTTTCGGCAATTCCTTTATAATTTTGCGATAATCGCACATTTTCAGTGACCGCAGTGCTATTTAATTTTATGTAAAACTCAATATGCATCTCAATTTTGTCTAGGCTGTACTGTATGCAGAATTTTCTTTATTGCAGAAAAGCCTAGCAAATGATATTCTAGAAAAACAATTCGAAAACTCAAGTCAGGAGCGCAAAGCCTAATGATAAATATATAACCAGAGCATGTAGAAGGTCCTACAATTCTGTGGCACATAAATTAAAAATAAAACATTGTGACTACAAACAAACGTCACGTTTTGCTACATTTGTAAAATAGTGAGTTTGAACGTGAAGTGCGCGGGGTTTACGATGCGCCGCGACAGATCAGGCCGCCCGTAAATTACCCGGTTTCGGAACGACGGACGTGCCTCCGCCGTGTGAATAATTGTGTGTACTCGTGCTCCTACCTGCGTGTGCTGCACCCCTGGCTTGTTCACTACCACTAAATGGAAGCCCGCAGATATTTACGGAATGCCCAAAAAGGCTTCTTTGACAATTGTTCTAGACAACATTGTGTTTGCGGACTCATTGTTCCATTATAGAAAAAACAGTTTTTAAATAGACAATCTAAAACGACTGAATACCCACGTGAAAACTACATTGATGGTACCGAATCGACTGTTTACAAAGTCATTTAAAATTTTCACAACAAAATAAATACCTATCCACTGCAACTCCGAAACAGCTTTAAAAGTTTTGAAGTCTTAACAAAATTCAGAATGGAGCACTAAAATATTTTTATATTTACATCGGCATTGTACTTACAACGTAAACCGTTTGATCAAACTCTGTTAGCTAGATCTGCGCGGAAGTTTGCGGTAATAGGGCAACTCTTTCCTTCGTGTTACGATTTCGTCCGCACAGTTTTTGAACTCACTTTGGTAAAGCAGTTTTGAAATTACACTCGTAACTCTCATTTATACTGCTAAGAATAAGAACGGTCTTCAAATCGTGCAATGAAGACTTTACTAAATTAATGAAATGTAACGATTATCTCGGCTTAGTCCGTATTTGAATTGTCTACCGAGGCAGATTTATTAAATTAATTCGGTTCCAGGCCACTAATTGTCTTTTGTATCAATTCAATTGGAGGATTTAATTTGAATATTACTGTAAAATAGTTCTAAAGCTATACAATTGCTATGTTACGTTTCACACAGAGAATAATATGAAATGTGGATTATATTATTAATTATTATTTAGGGTTGACAGACAGTGTAACAATGAGAGTTTACAAAAGAGTTTTGCTTATAATTAGCGATTTATAAATAGATAATATTAATTATTTACAAGGCTTGGAACCTATGGACCATATCGAGCTGTGTACAGCAGAGGATACGATTGTTGTAGCAGTTAGAGAAGTTAGTTTGACTGGTCGTTAAATTCACGCAAGAGCTTTGTTTCACGGAGAAAACTAAGTCTGACTTAGGGTTGTTCCTAGGTACTTGACTGAGAGGCCTCAAATTTCCGAGTAAACTTGAGAGCTACTTGAAAATGCCGCAGTGCAGTGCTTTTATCATGTGAGCATGTGAACGGTTTACGAGATTAATATTTTATTACTCACATCTACAAAAAACTGTGTTCCTTTGTTGCTCGGAACATTAAAAGATACGTAATGTCTTAGCGTTCCGTTTCTGAAGATAGATTTATTGTTTTATATGTAAATGTTTCATAGCAGTCACTCGGAGATAACTCACATGACACACGAACGTTTTTGTTTTGTTATACAAGACTAAACACTTGAAGGCTGATTTCTGTGTTTAGAAATGTTCCAAATCTAGTCGTATTGGCAGATTGAGTCTGAGATTCAGAATACGATCGTTCTTAAAGGTACGGAAATTACCTCTGAAAACCTTCTTTAAAAATGTGTTAGTTCGCGCTATGTTTGAGACAAACTAACACATTTCACGAACATGTTCACTAACTATTTCATTAGCGGTAATATGAATTCCTAGTATACAAATTAATTAATTATATCTGTCGCCAAACAAGTTTGTAATAACGGCTGCACGTCTGACGTCACAGATTGCCCTCATGTAACTTGCCTTTCAGAAGTTGCGTGACAAAGTGACCGCTAGTTGGTACTTTTATATATTTTTATATGTTTAATGTACATTATACACAAAGCTCGGGCGTAGTGCCCAGTTTGTTTTAAACATTGACTTAAGATTTATAACTGCAGTTATGTCGTTTTGACTGACTCCGTATAAATAGTACAGTTAGGTCTTATATTTTACGCCACTTTTATAATTTTAACGGAACATAGATAAAATTTGTAAAATGAAATGTTCTTTATCTAGGTCTATCCAGGCATATATAACATTTTAGAGGCACATCCGACACTTCTTGGGTAGTCAACATTGCTAAACCTTATACTAACTTTAAAGTTATTAATAACGGGTTGAGATTTTTCACAGCTTGTATTATTTCCACATAGCTCGTTACTAAACGAGAGTGCTCGTAATGTACGAACTTAAGTGATGTTTCGGCAGTTCTAGCTTTTGTTAAAATTTTATTTTTGCTTTCACGAACGAAAACCATTTTCTTTCGTTTTTTTTTACAATGGACTGTCTAAAGTCTATATGGTTGTCAGCAATGGACTACAATATGGTTAAAATTTAGAATTTAACACTCGTTCTCCTTCTAAATTTTAACATAAATTAAAAAAAAAAGAAAAACAAATACGTTACGTGCGTTCAATTTTTTTCTTTGCTTCAGTGCCTTGTTTATGGATTTCCGTAAACAAGGCATTGAAGTCTTTTCCGTAATATTTCGGTCCTTACCTACTCCGTTCCCGTCAAAACCATCGCCCGCAAATTATCTTAGTTTTAATAAGCAAGAAAGCAATCAAAATATTCCTCCTCGTAACTAAATGAGCTTCAATCTCGTTAGGAAAGCCACTTGAGTTCTTTTATTACTTCAGATTTTATTATTATCAGGTTTGGTCACTCTAAAAGTGTTTCTGACTTTATTGACAACCCGAATGGCGCAGCGGTAGTGAGGTTGCCTTACGTTCTTCGAATCCCGGTTGGAGAAAATGTTTGTGTAATGAGCATGGGCATTTGTGTCCAGGTCTTGGATGTTTATATCTATACATATAATAAATCTGTAGAAAAGTCATTTTTGTACATTGAAGAAATTGAAACAAAAAATAGCCAGCGTGTGAAAAGATAAGTAACAGAACCCATTTCCATCATTTTTGAAATTTTTGTCTCTTTGTCTGTTTGTTTGTGCGCACATCACGTAAAATCTACGAATTCAATGCAGACAATGTTTATACATAAAAAATGTGTGTAACTTGGGGTATGATTTAGTGTTTGTTTCATTGAAATCGGTTAATTCTATCAAAAGATATATGAACTTAAAGTTTTCAAGAAGAACTAATCATCAAATGTAAGATACACACATGCAGCGACATCTGTTGAACTAAAATGATACCAATGACTAAAAATGTGCTCACCACAGTCATAACTTTTAAATCGACTGACCAGTTTAAAAAAAAATTATAGCACTTTAGCAGTTTAACATTTTGGTCGATAGACGGCGTTCTTTATTTCACTCCATTTTCTGAATTGAATGACCCTCACCCGTGTCAGTTGCCTATTTTTTGTTTTTTTTTTTTCGGATGGGAAATCATCAAATGACTCCTCCTGCTCTGGGCGGAGCAGGAGGGAGTGTCAGACTTTTACTGACTTCACTCCATTTTCTGAATTGAATGACCCTCGCCCGTGTCAGTTGCCTATTTTTTGTTTTTTTTTTTCGGATGGGAAATCATCAAATGACTCCTCCTGCTCTGGGCGGAGCAGGAGGGAGTGTCAGACTTTTACTGACTAAAACCCAGCCATGTTCCTTCATCGCCCTTTTGTTCCGGGGCCACGGTATCTCTTTCGAACAGTCCCGCAACCCCGGCAGACATGATCGGTCCTTGCGGATCGGCCCTTCCTTTTTGCTGACTCTCTTTTAGGCGCGCGTGGAACACGAACGCGCCGTCGACACAACCTGTCGTCATGAGACGGACGGACGGCGAGCTAGCCCATAGCCCACCGTCCACAGGCCCGCGCCTACGGTGGCCGGGGGCCACGTGGTTGCCCCGGAAGCCCGGGGCGTCTGCCGCGGCGGCCGGGACGTTGAGAGGTTCTCTCCCTCTCACGTTCCGCCACCTCCTTCTCCAGCATTACTGCTTCGCAGAAGGAGGTGACGGCGTCCCATTCCGTCTCGCTCCGGACCATGGCTTGCACCAGGGCCGGACGCGAGAGGTCGCCGCCGCAAACGTGAAAATTGCCTCAAGATTGGTTTTTTAACCGACGAAACAAAAAGAAGGCAGTTCTCAATTCGACGCGTATTTTTTTTTATATATGACCACGGATAACTTTTACAGAGAAGTCCGTACATGGTCCTTTTGTTTGTAAAAAGCGTAGGTACATCTCAAAGTTGGTCCCATTTATAATTGAAAAATCGTGTTTGGGCTAATTTCTTGCACCTTTGATGAGAACTTTCGACCTAGCTGAAGTATGACTGTCATCGAGTGTCTAAGGATGAAGGAGGTGGCGGAACGTGAGAGGGAGAGAACCTCTAAACGTCCCGGCCGCCGCGGGAGACGCCACGGGTGTCCGGGGCCACCATGTGGCCCCCGGCCACCGTACGCGCGGGCCTGTGGACAGTGGGCTATGGGCTAGCTCGCCATCCGTCTGTCTCATGACGACAGGCCGTGTCGACGGCACGTTCAAAAAAAAAGGCTGTCGAGGTAAGCCCTTTTTTGGAAAAAAATTAAGTAGATTATTTTAGCGATTAATGCAAATATATTTTATCGAAGAAATTAAATTGTTACCCACTTGGATCTACATAGGTATATATCTACTAATATTATAAAGCTAAAGAGATTTTGGTTGGTTGAACGCGCTAATTACAGGAAAACTTTTAGTGTTGAATAGTTATCGAGGATGGCTATAGGTTATCTAACATCACGCTATAATTAAAAAGAGCGGAGCATCAATGATAAATGTTGCAAAAACAAGGAAAATTTATTTCTTTCGAGAGCTTCCTTTGCGGGCGCTGCATAAACGGTTAAAGTTGCGCAACATTCATGTATTAGGGAATTGTTCGTTTTAAAGCGTTCTAAAAAAAACCGCGATAGCATTATGTCTATCTTTCAAGGTTGACTCCACTCTCTCTAACCCTCTCTCTCTCATGTGACGCAGACGAAGTTGCGCGGGTCAGCTAGTGTATAATAAATAAATAAAAAGTATCTATGTAGTATATCTACTATCTTGTGTCCGCGACACAAGCCTCGTTGCTTAGTGTGGCACTAGATGGCACTGTGTGTTAATGTCCAGCGATATTTGTTTATTTATTGTTACCCTCCAATAACGTATTCATTCGAACTCAATTTAAAACCAATTAATCTGGGTTCGAAGTGGTAATTATGAATGACAATTATCACTTCCAACTAAGTTAGTTACTGAATTATCTTGTTAATAACAAAAGTCATAAAACTGTAATAAATAAACTTCACGTGTATCCGAATGCGATTTTTCGCTTCCACGCGTACGTGTCAACTTTAAAAAAATGCGGCCAAAAGCATGTCGGGCCACGCTCAGTGTAGGGTTCCGTAGTTTCCCGTCCGTCACAATAAGTGTTCCCACTTATGAGTTTAAAGGTGGGTATCCATTATGTAAAAATGCTTGCATATACGAATATACTACAAACTTAGTCCAGAAATTATTTTGTACAACTTTTGGTCTTTTTTCTACAAAAACTGTTGTTTCCAACAAGTTCAAAATGATTTTCCTAAAAAGTCCTTATAAAGTTCTACTTTTCAGATTTTTTTCATATTTTCTAAACTTATGGTTCAAAAGTTAGAGGGTTGGGAGACACATTGTTGTTTACTTTTGCAGCGATTATTTCCGAAATTATTGACATTATCAAAAAATGATTTTAGGAAACCCCTATTCATTTTTAAATACCTTTCCAACAATATATCACACGTTAGGGTTGAAATTAAAAAAAAAATCACTTCCCACTTTACATATAGGGGGGCTACCCTAATAAAACATTTTTTTCCAATTTTTATTTTACCGCTTTGTCGGCGTGATTGATATACATATTGGTACCAAATTTCAGCTTTCTAGTGCTAACGGTCACAGAGATTAAGCGAGGACGGACAGACGGACGGACGGACGGACAGACATGGCGAAACTATAAGGGTTCCTAGTTGACTATGGAACCCTAAAAACGGTCACAAAAATTGTGTTTATTAATCAAAAAATGTATTTTTGCTAAAACTACAGCATAAAACAGTTAGTTTCAGACATTATATTTAAGAATATAAGTGAATAATTATCATGATTAGTATATAAAAAAAAAAAAAAAATTACGAACTCTGTAAATAATTAACCTTAAAAGTAATTACATATCGTAAACTTTATCGGCTTTACAAAATCCATTTTATTTTATAGCAAAATCTGCACAATCTTAATGTTGCTACGAGGTTTCTCCGAAATGGAAATACTAAAATGAATTTCTTGTAAAAAGACTCTCGGTCGAATTTCTCTGAAACGGATAAAGATATAAATCTAAGCTGTTTGTAGTTTCCAATTCGTCTTTCTACGATTCTAGGCGAACCTCGCATGACCCGACCCAAGGGAGAGGTACTTAATATTTGGTGGCATTTTCGAATAAGGATTTAGGTATTTTGCCCAATCAAAGATTAGGCTTGGTTTACTTAGTGACTGCGACGATAACAGTAGAAATGAAGAATACTGGTTTGGAATAGATAAATCAAATAAAAAATGTTTATTTGCAAGAAAATTCATACAAATTGCATAGATATTATTATAATAGATATAATTAGATAAATAGAATATCTATACTAATACTATTATAAATAGGTAACATTTGTTTATAAGTTTGTATGTTTGTAAGTTTGTTTGTAGGGGGTAATCTCCGAAAGTAATGAACCGATTTCAAAAATTATTTCACCATTAGAAAGCTATATTATTCGTGAGTGCTATAGGCTATATTTTATTCCCGTACTCCCACGGGAACGGGAACTACGCGGGACGTCAGCTATAGCATATAAAGACACACAAATAACATTTGTATGAAAAAAGTAGACCAATAATCCTTTCAATGACGCCAACGTAAACATTGTAGTTTGCATTATCACCGGCTGTGCTAAGACTGTTTGATTTTCATTCTTACCTTCAAGAAATTATACAGGAGGAGCTCGTGGCTAAATAATAACAGCCGCTCGGGTCGGTCGTTAGGTTAAGCCGTGCTTGCCCATTATTTCTACTTGCATGTTGCTCTGTGGATTGGTGACCACCATTACATACCGAGTTTTCTCCGTGCCTCGGAAAGCACGTTAAGCCATTGGTCCCGGCTATAATTTGTAGATCTTTGACAGTCGTTAGGTAGTCAGAGGCCCAAAAAGTCTGACAACCAGTCTTACCAAGGGGTATCGTATTACCCGGTACCAGCTGGGTTTTAGAGGTCAGATATAATAATAATAAATATCGCTGGACATTACACACAGCGCCGTCTAGTGCCACACTAAGCAACGAGGCTTGTGTCGTGGACACCAGATAGTTGATATACTACATACATAGATACTTTTTGTTTGTAAATACATACTTATTATACGTACATATAAACATCCATGACTCGGAAACAAATGTCCATGATCATCACACAAACATTTGCTCTGACCGGGATTCGAACCCGGGACCCTAAGAACGTAAGGCAGCCTCACTACCGCTGCGCCATTCGAGTCATCAAAAGATAGGCAGTCGCTCCATGTAAAATACTAGTATTCAGCTGCATCCGGTCCCAACATAGTTGGGAAAAGGCTAGGCAGATGATGACTTTCAAGAAATTATACAAAAGATGGACCAATTTGTACTTGATAAATAGTAAAAAGTTACATGCATAAAAAGAGAACGCATAGATACTTCAAGAATATCCGTCGGCCAGAAAGATACATCTTTTATTCCAAAGTTCGTGACTTTCTTGAAACCAACTTTGATTTGCTGCCATTAAAGGGCCTGATGGCGTAATGTACCGTGATTGTACGACTATTAACGAAACACATTTAGAAAAGAAAAGTGGTGTGGCGAGTACCGCCCCTCGGTTTCAAGTTGGTTGGTGTGCAGTATCATGACGTGTGGGTGCGCCCGACTTTAGGCGTGTATCGATATAGCGTGTGGGACCGCCATGTTTTTTGGAGGAACCGGTGGCCATGTTGAACCAGATGTCATAGTGCTCTCGCGCAGAACGCACACGTCTCACCGCGTGTCTTAAAATCTTAAGATATCATCTCCCGCAAGACCATAAAATCCTGAGTATCATCCCGTAAGCATTGGGGATCTACCGGGAATTAATAATAATCCCATATTACCGCGTCTGTGTAATTTGTGCCCAAGATAACGTAGGTGATCGGCGCGCAAGACCAAGCAGAGGCAGGTGGTACCACCTGTGAAGACCTTCGGGGCTGAACGAGGAAGAACCAGGTACCGCTTTTCTTTACGCGCTAGAGTTAGACCACCATATGCAGTCTGCTGCCACCACTCCCAACTTGAAAATTATACAGACAAATATAGGCATTTGAATCAGCACGCAATCCAGGTGTTAGATTGTAACTAGTCCTCAAACCGCAGAGATACACGGCTATTTACACGCCTGTCCCTCCATTAGATGGTCCTTCGAGCCGGATAGGCACCAGTAAAATTAAGTACAAGTCATTACGTTAGGTACATAACTTCATTAGTGCCTCAAAATGGCTACCCGCAAACAAGAAGCTAAATTAGCTCAGCTTACTGCTAAAAAACAAATGATTTTCGAGCGAGTTAATCGCTTGTATAATGCTTCTAGAACCATCTCGAACTTTGATTCGCGCTCAAATGAATCATTCCTAGCGCAGTCAGAAACAATTAGTGAACAATACAACAAATTTGAAGAAATAATTGAACAGATCAATGAATTGCAGTTTGAGATTGACGAAACCGCTCCAGATTATTCGAGTCTAAATTCTATTGAAGACTTATATTCACATATTAAATATAAACGTAATCTTATACTTGCGAGCAGCGAAACATCAGAGCCGAAGGGAGGTAGTCGCATAAAATTACCACCCATAGAATTACCATCATTTGACGGTAAAACAGAACATTGGCCCATATTTTATGAAATGTTCCGCAGCAATGTTCATTTAAATACTGATCTCAATGACTCGCAACGTGTGCAGTACTTGGTCAGTAAATTGACTAATGATGCCTTAAAACTAACCGCAGGCATTGTTCCCACAGGTGATACATATAGCGTTATGTGGAACAGTCTCGTTAAAAGGTATCAAGATAAGCGTAGTCTAGGCATTCATTATCTCAATAATATATTGGACATTAAAGGATGCGCCGGCAATGTTGCTAGTCTTAATACATTTGTGGAACGATATTCGGCGTCGGTCGCTGCCTTGAAGCAGTTAGACATTCCAGACTTGCTGGATTTTGTGTTATTACACTGTGGCTTAAGAAAGGTTGACGCGCAAACTGTTCAACAGTTTGAAAGCCGTGTGAGTGGGGAAAAATTACCTACATATACGGAGTTTGTAGCATTTATGCAAGACTATGTTAAGGTACTCCAGCGCTCACACGCTAATAATTCACAGACGGAACCGCGCGCCAAGTCTAGTTTAGCTCATAGTCGTTCAAAGTCATTTGTTTCGCGCAGCGAACCGGTTTCAAATGGTAAATGTGCACTGTGTGATAGTGACGGCGTCGAACATCGGCTGTTTGATTGTCCGCGATTTAAAGATATGTATGTACACCGCAAGCTCGTTTCGAATTTATTAAAAATAAACGTGGCTGTATAAATTGTTTAAGTTTATCTCATTCTTTAGCTAAATGCAAATCACGAAGCATTTGTAAAATTTGTAAAAAGACACACCATTCTCTGTTGCATTTCTCCGAAGTAAAAGGTGAGTCATCGCTTGAGCAGCAGGTACCCGCTACCAGTAGTTCCGTATCACTCACAACTGCGGCAAAGACTTGTTTACCGAATGAGTCAACCATTTTGTTAGCGACCGCGCAATTATATGCATATTATAGGGACAGCAGAGATAAGGTGATTCTCAGATGCTTGTTGGATAACGGATCGCAAAATAATTTAATTACTGCGGACTGTTGTAAACGTTTGAACTTACCCATAATTAAATTACGCAATTCGTCTTTACAGGGTGTTGGTATGACATCAAAACCTATACACGGCTTTGTTCATCTCAACATAGAATCTCGGATTAATTCTCACACTAAATATTACATACAAGCGTTAGTCGTTGATTGCATTACAGATAAACTTCCCGCTAGATTTATTAGATTAAATGACAATAATAACATGTCATATTTAAATAACTTACCGCTAGCCGACCCGACCTGGAATGTACCAGGCGGAATCGACATTGTGCTTGGAGCACAGCTGTTTCCTTTTATTTACCTAGGAGATAGGGTTGACTCAGGCACCCGCGCACCCCCAGCTATATTGACTAGTTTCGGTTATGTACTGATGGGTGATATTGATTGTTACAATAGTGATATAACACACATTACATCTTCGTTTACCGCGCTTGCCGACATTGAACTCGAGTCAAATTTGCAGAAGTTTTTTGAGCTAGAGGAAATTCCAGCTCAACGTTTTATTAGTCCGGACGAATTAGAGTGTGAAAATAGTTTTAATTCTTCAGTCGTATTTAAAGATGGCAGATACTTTGTCGACTTGCCTTTCGCGCGCGCCCCTTCCGAGTTAGGCAGCTCACGCGGTGTCGCTCACCGGCGGCTACTGGCGCTCGAGCGTAAATTCACGTTAGTGCCAACCCTACGCGAGAATTATAATAAAACTATCGCGGATTATATAACTCAGGGGTATTTATCGGAGGTACCCGACTCTGAATTGACAGAAGAGGGTTACTACATACCGCATCACGCCGTCATTAGACCGGACAAAGACAGCATTCGAGTGGTTTTGGACGCTAGTGCCAAAACGCACTCAGGGTTGTCACTCAATGACATTCTGCATGTCGGACCTAATTTACAAGCCGACTTGTTCTTGTTATTAATTGATTTTCGTATACTCCCTGTCGCGATGACAGCTGATATAAAACAGATGTTTTTACGTATCGGTGTAAATGAGCACCACCGCAAATATTTACGAATCTTGTATCGTTTCAACAAAGATGAGCCTATTCGCACCTTTAATTTTAACCGCGTTCCCTTTGGGCTAAAGCCTAGTCCTTATTTAGCGATGCGCACACTGCGTAACTTGGCGTGTGAGCATAGCGACCGCTTTCCTGAGGCTTCTAAATTGGTGGAAACTCAGTTTTACATGGATGACTATGTCAATTCTGTTTCTGATGAACAGATCGCTATGCGTCTATCCCGCGATTTAATTGACTTAATGAAGGTAGGTTCTTTTGACTTAGTCAAATGGGCCACTAATTCACCCGCTTTATTGGAGATTCTCCCAGAGTCTCACCGCTTACCAGTTAATTTTTCTGGCATGGATAATGATGTCCATAATTTCAAAATTCTTGGATTAACCTGGGAACCCGCTGATGATTATTTTTCTTTGACAACAGTCGCCGTGGATAATAAATGTACGAAGCGCGCGATTCTATCGCTAGTTGCCCGCTTGTTCGACGTACTTGGTCTCGTAGCACCCGTTGTGCTGTACGCGAAAATATTAATTAAGGAACTTTGGTTAGCTAAAATAGGTTGGGATGAAGTTCCTCCGGACTCCATCACCAATCGGTTTTCGGCTTTTACGCGCGATTTTCCTTCGCTCTCTTCTCTAAAGGTTCCTCGCCACATTGGCGTCTTTAGAGAAGCTGTAGTGAATATCGTAGCCTTCTGCGACGCCAGCTTTAGTGGGTATGGCTGTTGTATTTATTTACACATTACCAACCCTACAGGCAATATCACAGTCCGGCTTTTATGTGCAAAGTCCAAAGTTTCCCCCGCTAAAATAACAACGCTAGCTCGATTAGAACTTGTCGCCGCTTTACTTCTGTCTAAACTTGTTCGCGTGGTCAAAGACAAACTTTCCGCCCGTGTACCTATTGCAGGTGTCTACGCCTTCTCGGACTCCACCATAGCTCTCTCGTGGATCCACTCATCTCCCCATAGATGGTCTATCTTTGTCAGCAATCGCATTGCTCAAATACAGGAAAACATACCTGCCGCTTGTTTCAATCACGTGTCAGGGAAAGAAAATCCTAGCGATTGTCTGTCTCGCGGCATGCTGCCTTCGGATTTAATAGAACACTCGTTGTGGTGGAACGGCCCTACATGGCTCCATCATCCCATGAGCGAGTGGCCTTTAAAATTCTCTCCTACTCAGTGTGAAACATTGCCAGAGTTTAAATCAAAGATTTTTCTTGTAGAAACATCCAATAATGAACCGCGTATTTTAGATACTTTAACTGACCGTGTTTGCTCATGGAATAAATTGTTACGTGTATTTATGTACATTCTTAAATTTACGGGCAGACTACATAGTCATAGCTCTGTCGAAAACATTAAAACCGCTGAAAACTTCATTATTCGGTTGGTTCAAAGTGTACATTTTTCTAATGATTTAAATTTAATTAAAGCAGGCGAACTTCCTTCTAAGAAGTTGCGCTCTTTGTCTGTCTTCGTTGATAGCTTCGGAATCTTACGTATTGGGGGCAGATTGTCTAAATCTGACTTACCATATGAAGCCAAGCATCCTGCGCTTTTACCTAAACGCGACCGCGTAGTCGATCTAATTATTGATCACTATCATAATACATACTGTCATACGGGCCCCGGGTTATTGATGTCCATCATAAGGCAGCGGTTTTGGATATTGGATGGCCGAACAGTCATACGTTCCCGCTGTCGGAAATGCAATACTTGTTTCCGTCTAAATCCTAAGCATCCAGTACCCAAAATGACTGAACTTCCTGGATACCGTGTCCGTGATGCTAAGGCCTTTGTACACACCGGTGTAGATTTCGCCGGGCCGCTTGCTTACTTACCTATTCGACGAAGAGGTCAACGTTCGCAGAAACTTTATTTATGTTTGTTCGTGTGCATGGTGACTAAAGCCATGCATATCGAGCTTGTGTCGGACCTCACATCTGAGGCTTTCCTATCCGCATTTAAGAGATTCATTTCCCGCCGCGGTCCAGTGTCTGTCATGTACTCGGACAATGGTACCAATTTCGTTGGCGCTAAGGCGCAACTCGATGATATTTATTCTTTCTTATTAAATTCGACTGTTCAAACGGATATTAAAAATGAGCTTCTTAAATCACGCATCGAGTGGAAAAGAATACCGCCGCGAGCTCCGCACTTCGGAGGTATTTGGGAATCGAACATTAAGAGTGTTAAAACTCACTTGTTTAGAGTCATAGGTAAACAGCTTCTCACTTACGAGGAGCTCTCGACCGTATTGGTGCAAATTGAAGGCCTTTTGAACTCTCGACCGCTTAGTGTTCTTTCATCAGACCCGCATCCAGAGGTACTCACGCCCGCGCATTTTTTAATGTCCAGTCCACTCACGTATTTGCCTTCTTCGGAATTGACAGAAGAAAACATAAACCTAACAAACCGCAAAAGGCTTTTGGATCAGCTTGTGTTATCCTACTGGAACAAATGGCGAGTTGAGTACTTGCACACGTTGCAAGTTCGCCAGAAGTGGTGCACTCCCGATCGCCCTATAGAGATCGGTACTGTCGTTCTCTTGGGTCAAGATAACGTACCTCCATTGTCCTGGCCATTAGGTATCATAGAGGAAGTCTTCCCGGGATCGGATGGTGTAATTAGAGTCGCTTCAATAAGAACCGCGTCAGGTACATATAAACGTCCTGTCACTAAGTTGTATCCTTTGCCAACCCAATAAAGTAATTTTAATAAGTAGTTTAATTTAGTTTAGAGTTTATAGTAGGTGTATGTTTCAATGGCACGCCATTATATAATTATAATTTAGATTAATTCGACTCATCTTAGTCAAATCAAACCGCAATTTCATTCTCTGGAGTCAGATAATAAGTGATCCCGAACGTTATATCATTGTGATGGTGTTTCGGACTGCTGCTGGATTCCCCTTAATGCTCTCCAACAACTTAATACCTACAGGTCACCCCCGCTTCTTAAACCGCACCCGCGCCGCATAGATTAGCTGCTTTGAAAGCCCTGGACCTTTCAAGGTGGGGAGTATGGTGTGGCGAGTACCGCCCCTAGGTTTCAAGTTGGTTGGTGTGCAGTATCATGACGTGTGGGTGCGCCCGACTTTAGGCGTGTATCGATATAGCGTGTGGGACCGCCATGTTTTTTGGAGGAACCGGTGGCCATGTTGAACCAGATGTCATAGTGCTCTCGCGCAGAACGCACACGTCTCACCGCGTGTCTTAAAATCTTAAGATATCATCTCCCGCCAGACCATAAAATCCTGAGTATCATCCCGTAAGCATTGGGGATCTACCGGGAATTAATAATAATCCCATATTACCGCGTCTGTGTAATTTGTGCCCAAGATAACGTAGGTGATCGGCGCGCAAGACCAAGCAGAGGCAGGTGGTACCACCTGTGAAGACCTTCGGGGCTGAACGAGGAAGAACCAGGTACCGCTTTTCTTTACGCGCTAGAGTTAGACCACCATATGCAGTCTGCTGCCACCACTCCCAACTTGAAAATTATACAGACAAATATAGGCATTTGAATCAGCACGCAATCCAGGTGTTAGATTGTAACTAGTCCTCAAACCGCAGAGATACACGGCTATTTACACGCCTGTCCCTCCAAAAAGAGAAAACAACTTTTCATCCCTTCTATTCGAAAAGTGTCGTTTTGTTCCCCGTTTAGCGGGAGCAAAGTAGCTCTTTTCTCCACTAGACTTTTTAGCGGGCAGTAATGAGATTTGAATTTGGAACATGAATCGTTCATTGAAATCGAACGAAAATTGTATAGATGACTGGCTGTAAGTGTTTGTACGGTGCGGGGGTCAGCACGCGCATTGTAGAATAGTACATTGTTACCCTAGGGGTGAAAGTAACTTATTTAGTCCCGAGACGGGGTTTGGTGCCCGAGCGAAGCGAGGGCGCTAATAGCTCGAGGGACTAAATAAGTCTTTAACCCGAGGTAAACACTGTGCTTTTCATTACGAATACAAGGAAAGTAAAAAAAAAACATACAACTCGAAAAAACTAATGAAGATCGGGATTCGAATGGGGTAGATGACACACCAATCAATTGAGATACTTTTTAAGAGCTGTCAAAACGCGGTTCTCTAATTATAGACTTTGTATGGCAATAGCCTACTGTGACGTCACTGTTTATTCAACTCAATGACTCGACTATTTTATTGATTTCAAAGCAACTAAAAATCGAATTTGGCAATTAATTGAAAATAAATCGGGTTTTCAGGCCCAAAATAAAGTGTTTTTTTAAAGAAAGGTGTCTTGGAATTATTGTTTTATGGTGTCATCTACCCTATTGCCGCTTTCCCACCTATTTTGTTTTTTTTTTCTGTGGCCGGCCAGCTATTCAGCCAATACCTATTTTTCATTTTCATCATCGAAAAATGGTAAATATTTTTCCCAAATCTATGTTATTTTAAAGAAATAGTTGAAACTTAATTATAATAAAGATATTTAAAATATATATATTCTTTAATTAATACTTAACTTTATGTTATTTCAATTTTACATCGTGGCTGTATAGAAAGTTGGAACATGGTTCAATAGAAAAATGAACCATTTTTTTTTAATAATTTGACAGCTGTCAGTTGAAAACGATTCTCCCTAGGGCTGAAAAGTATTACTTTCAACCCGCTCCTCAGGCAACTTCAGACCTACTTTCAGAGTATGAGTAATGAAAAATATTAAATTAAGAGTTGCAGATAGTTCGCCCATGCCGTTCTCACCGCGCTCTTCTACATCAAAGGAACCTTTTCCTGAGCACCAGCCAGATACTGAGATTACAAACACTCAAAATACTGGATGACTTTTTTATCACTTTCCAAAAAAAATGGGTATATTCGGTGAATGGAGTAGAAGCTTAAAGCATAACTAGTTTTGTTTTTCTATTTCCACAGTTTAGAAAAGAATTGATCCATCATCAAAAAACGCTACAAATTTCAAGTAAACTTTTCATATTAGAACAAAGAAAGAGTAATTAAAAAACAAAAAATGTATAAATAAATCCACAACTATATCAATCCCAAACAAAATACACACAGTGACAATAAATTTTCAAAATTTTGCCAGTGCCATTTATATTTATAGGCTATTAGATATAAATATAAATTTGTAATTGACCTTTTTTACATTCATGTCATTTTTTTAATTAAACTTATTCATTAATTACTTAAAAGTGTCTCTTATTTATTTTCTCATAGAACGAGATGAAAAGTAGAGTATATGACTCGAGAGCAAACATATTTTTCCCTCAGGCGATGTACTTTGAATCCCTCGCTACGCTCAGGATTCTATTTTAGAATCCCTCGCTATGCTCGGGATTCTATTCTAGAATCCTTCGCTTCGCTCTGGAATCAAAATAGCGCCCTCGCCGTAAAAATACTATTTTGCTCCCTTGTCATACAATCTACTATTTCACAATTCCACTAGAAATTGTTTCTATATTTCTAGACAACAGAAACAATTCTCCACCGAGATTCAGATTCTCCATCTCCTTCAGTGTACTATCGGGGTCTTTTCCGCCTGACCATTTTTTTTTTTTTCGCTTAAATCATGTGGAGGCGCCGAGCCACGCCCCCTTAAAGTTTGGGCTTATTAGGAAAGCGTCAACTTTGGCGCGCAAAATAACAATAACTCTCGTTTGGTGTGCGTCGTCAGTGCGCTCGGCCGATTCGGTATCTTTTTTCATTCATTTTTTCTACACAAAGTCAACGGGGCGGGGCTAGAGAGCGTTTTTATGTTGCGAGTCCAAGCAAAAATTAGCTTAGTGGTGGTCAGGCGGGAGTGTCCTCGATAGTACTTATTATGGAAAAATAATGAGTTTTTTTTTTACTTCTAGTGGTCGTAAGCGGCACTGCGAGCATGACTTCGACTCGCAGGTCGGGTCAATTGTTATTACGTTTTTTCCTCAGGAATTTCTCAATAGCAGCCAGGTAGTCTAAATTTGGGCCCGGTTGATAGTAATAGGCTCGCCCCCTATTACATGGGACTTAATAATAATAATAATAATCATTTTATTATCAGGCAACTAGGCCCATAGATAAAATACACAAAATACATTTAACAACAAAAATGAACTAATACATATTTTAAATATTTTAAACCTTATTGAGACTATAACTATACACGCAACATTGTCGGCGTCGTGTTTCGCTGCGTGGTGTCGCGTAATCGCCCTCGGAAACGACGATATACGATACCCTTCGGCCAAAAGTCCTCCTTCATGCAGGTCTCTAGATGGTGGGTTGGAACTCGTACCACGAATGACCTAAAGTTGATGTTGTGGCGCGATTCCAACCTTTCGACCCTCAGAGTCCAGCTGGTCTTCACTTTCAAATACTGCACCACTTCCTCAGTTGTAGTGGAGTGATGCAGACGTGAAATATACAGCTGCGTCGTAGGCACAGCAGGACGCAGCAGCATGTTGGGTCCACTCGCTGCGGTACCACATACCGGTACCACGTACCGGTGCGGTAAAACATAACTTGCAATATGTGGGTGTACTAATGGATATACTTATGCCTATCCCTTCGAGGATTACAGGCGTGATGTTTCAGTATGTATGTTATTTAATAAGAAATTTTCACAAGTTTTTTTTACAATGAAATGGAGGATGCTCTTGACCCTGATCAATGGATGAAAAGCTAAAATAGAACAAAGGAACTCTGAAGATTCCCATTCGCTAACGTTAACGTTAACTACCCACGATAAATGAATAGAAATCACTAACAAACTCTACTCGAGAAGTTTCTAGCTAACATATTGTCATTGTTCTTCCTTCTGTAGTAATACGGTCTAAACGAGTTGGTATTGAATTTTGTTCACTGTTCCAGTCACTACAATCGATCAAGTTACGCTTGGTACAATTCTTCCATTATTTATTGCAATTGCAACGTATTTTCAGCAACGCCTTTAGTTTAAAGTCTAGGTGCTTTCACATATCGATTTGGGTCTGAAAATAGCCCAAATGCGAATTTCGCATTTAGAAAAAGGTAAGTATTTTTCACCTGAAATGAAAATGTATTCTAGTTCTCATTCATTCTCGGGAGGCCGAAAATGTTCTAGGTTCAATGATCCAACATCGCGCCTGTTTTAACTGAAGGGTTAGGTAGAGATTTCTCTGCCGGGGTTGCGGGACTGTTCGACAGAGATACCGTGGCCGCAGAACACAAAGAGCGATGAAGGAACATGGATGGGTTTTAGTCAGTAAAAGTCTGACACTCCCTCCTGCTCCGCCCAGAGCGGGACGAGTCATTTGATAATTTCCCATACGAAAAAAAAAAAGGCTTAGGCAGAGGTTCAGTGTCCTGCATTACTTCTAACAAAGATGAAGGCAAAATAGGGCACCCATATATTGCGAGTTATGTTTAGCTAAGTACCATTTCATAGGAGGTGAACCTAATGTCATTAACGGCGCACAAACACAACTACGAGCGGGTTTGACACAGAATGTGCACTTCGCAAAAAGTGCACTTGACGCAAAATGTGCACTTCTTAAAATAGCCCTTCTGAAAATAAGCATGATCATGCCAATTTTACATCAATTAAATGGCTAAAAATCGAGCTAAATAAAATTAAAAAATATAGTAGGCAAACAGTTTTTATGGTTTTAGTGCTCGTTTTGATAAGTGCTCATTTTCAGAAATGCTATTTTGAGAAGAGCACATTTTGCGAAATGCACATTTTGCGAAGTGCACATTTTGCGAATTGCACATTCTGTGTCAAACCCCAACGAGCTGCTGAAACAGTATTTACAAGCAAAGACTGTTGTCTGAGAGTATTCAAAATTGTCTGAAACTAGTGTAAAGTTAACTTTATATATTCAACGCCTGTCTTCATTCTGCGAAGTTCCCAACTCGGTGGAAGATTACGCGAGTCATTCCAGTGCCCAAAGGTAGGGCGGGAGCTGACATCAGTGGGTATAGGCCGGTGGCGGTGTGGTCGACGCCGGCAAAGGTGTTCGAGTCTGCCATTCAGCGTTGTATGCAAGAGCAAGTGCGCGGTGAGTTATCATATGCGCAGCACGGATTCCGGCCGGGGCGCAGCACTGCTACCAATCTCCTTGATTTCATGGGACGCGTGGTGCCAGCGGTAGATGCTGGGGTGCAGGTGGATGCAGCTTATTTTGCCTTTAGAAAAGCTTTTGACACCGTCGATAATGACATCTTACTACGGAAGTTAGCAGAGGTCGGATGCACCCAGCATCTATTGCGGTTTTTCGCCAGTTACATGCAAGGCAGACAGCAGTATGTGGACTGCAACGGATGTGAATCCGACTTATATTACACTTGGTCGGGTGTAAGTCAGGGCACCAACTTGGGGCCTCTGGAATTCCTTATCATGATAAACAACTTGCCGGAAGTCGTAAGACATGGCGCTTGTTTATTATTTGCTGATGACTTCAAGTTGCTGCTTGAGATTAGGTCCGAGTCTGATTGTAGGCGCCTACAGGATGACATCGATCGAATAGTACAATGGAGCCATGAAAACAAACTGTACTTCAACGTATCCAAGTGCTCGTTGATGAGTTTCACCCGTGCTCGTGCACCTCTACTCTATGAGTACGTGGTGGACGCGGCGCCACTGCAACGAGTCACGGAGGTGCGAGTCTTGGGTGTTTTCATGACTACCGATCTGACATTCCGTGTGCATGTAACCAAGATCTGTAAGAAGGCGTACAGAAACTTAGGATTTGTTCTGAGACAGACACAAAGCTTCACAAACATCACAGCAGTTGGGGTCCTGTATGATGCACTAGTCACAGGAGTCATCTGGAACATAGTGCGGTCATATGGGCTCCACATGAAGCTAAGTACTCTGCAATGTTGGAGCGCGTTCAGAATAAGTTCACGCGCCATTTGTACAGGAAATTATATAGGGTATATCCGTTTTACCCACTGATGTATCCCACTCTGTTTGTCCTGGGCATGGTTGGCTATAATCAGCTGCATGTCCGACGGGAGTTTGCGCTGGTCGCCTACTTGGTGAAGGTGCTTCGTGGAGTGGTGAGTACCCGGGAGTATTGCAGCGCTTGAGTCTGTGTGTGCCGGACCGCTCCACTGCTACTGGTACCTACAGCCAGAACGAACCTGCTTGCCAAGGCACCCCTTACAAGAGCCATCCGTACCATCAACGATCTTCAAACTCACGTTGATGTATTTACATGTTGTTTTAGTGAATTCGCAAGGGTATTACTATTTATATTATGTTACAGGCGAAATAATATTTTATTTTATTTTTATTTTATGTACTATGTTTATGTTATTCAAATTCAAATTCGATGTCATTCAAAGTCGGTTATGTCTATGTGTTTTTAAATAATGTAATATTTTAATAATGTTGTTAGTTTAATCTTTTATAAAGTGGTTGCAAGTGTATGGTTAGTTTTTAAGTTCTTAGCTGTCTCATTAGGGTAAACCCTGTAATGATAGTTTAACCCTGGAGTGGTCGCGTGGATTACATATGTAATCCACCTATACAAAATCGATAATTTCCAACAATCGATTTGCGTTATCTTGTGGCGCCTCCAGGTACTTTCAAATGAATGATTGAGCGACGGCTGCACCAGCAGCGCAAGCTTGGGACTCACGCGGTTGTGTCACAGGAGCTCAGTAAAGTGCGTGGACTACAATTGTAATCCGCGCGACCAATTACGTGAGTATTTTTTTTACATTGAATTATTGTGTTTTCGTTTATTTTAGATAAATAATACTTTATTTTGTTCTGTTTTGTTAGATTATTGTAATATGATGTTTGTTTTTAGACAAAAAATGGACAATGCACGTGATGCACTAATTGAGTCGTGGCTGGCTGAAGTTGATGTCGGAAATGATGTTTATGAAGCTGAATCGAGCTCCGACGAAGAAGTTGATAATTTAGAAGAGGAAAACCATCAATCGTAATCTGAGCAAGAGCAAGATATACCAGGTGAGGGATCTGACGAAAGTTTTGAAGAAGATAATCCACCTCAGCAACCGTTGCCATGATTGTGGAAGAGCGCGCAACAAAAGTACTAGAAAGATGTGCACCAAGTGCAGTAAGTTTGTATGTGGAGATCATTAAAAGATTATGTGTCTGTCCTGTGCAGAAAACAACATTTAGATATAAATATAACTATTTTTATAAATTGTGATGTAAATTAGAACAATCCATGTGATTTTTGTGCCATTCTATAGAAGATTTTTTATTATGTTGATTATTTGTAACACAGAGGTTGTGATTTAATTGTGATAATTATATTTAAATATGTTTTATTTAATTAATAAAAGTTTATGAATAAATCTTTTGTTTTTTTTTCAATTTGTATATGGATTACGTATGTAGTCCACGCGACCACTCATGAAACTTTTAGGGGCGCGACCACTGCAGGGTTAAGGTGTTATAAATAAATAAAATAAATAAACTACAGACAAGGAAGTCCAGCCACAATACTTACTAACAAACGAAAAACTGCAAATGTAAGACAGTTAACAATGCAATACTTGCATCGCGTAAGTCGCTTTCGGTTCGTTAGGCATGACTTTACTCTGAGGACCAATTGCTCAACGCGGGGCACTGCAGCATAACGATACGTAGAAATGCTCCCGAGATAAAACGAACATCCGTAAGTAGCTAAACGGTTAAGTTGGAACTGTTGGAAGTCAAGGTAAGCATTACCGATCTTGCAGGGCTTAAACTGAAACTAAGTAGGTATCTGGTGCAGAACTGTAAGCATTGCATTGAATCTACTTGAGACTCATTATAAGAAGTCATAATGAACGTACTTTTTGTTCATATCAAGTTGTAACATTAATGTGTGGGTTTTCACAAAGTGTAAACGGACCCTTCACGACTGCCGCCGTCAACCAAACATTATGTACAGTGGGCTGCATCAATTGGGTACCCCAGTCGGGTACCCTAGTACCCCGGGTTCAAACGTAGGTGCTTACAAGGGGGGGTACCACATCGTGAAGCTGACTGCCTTTATTCGCATAATATTAGATTCTCAAAATAGCAGATTCTCAAAATATTAGATTCACTAAATATTATATTCTCAAAATAGCCGAAGTATAATCAAGCACTCAAACATTGAGCTATTACTACTACGTATACAGGATGACTTTTTATCACTAGCCAAAAAAAATGGGTATAAAATAGGTGAACGAAGTAGAAGCAAATTGTACCTACATCAAACTAAATTTAGTTTGATGTAGGTACAGTCGTTTCCCAACAAATCTTTTGCGTACAGTAACGAATAAGTGGATGCACTGTACAACGCACTCAAAACATTGTGCTGATGGATGCACTGTACAGGGCTCATGGAGGTATATAAAGTAAAGTTAAAAAATTCAAACTTGAAAAAAGAAAGTGTGTTATAGTTGGAACTTTTACCTTCAATATGTCCATAACTAGATGGTTCCCAAGTTTAGTTCAGAACAAAAAAATATATCTCAAAGACGGGGAGAATACGTGCCTTTCGTTAAGAGTATTTTTACACCCATTAACTTAGAGGTTTTTTTTTGTAAGATCTTTGATCTCTGAAAAAAAGTAAGTATAAAAAATAAAAAGTTTGACTTCTTCAAATTCATTTACACTTATTTTCCGCTGTAACACGTCCTGATGCTGTCAAAGATCTGTTATCGTAAGTACCAAGGCTTTGTCTAGAGGACAATTGAATCACATCTGTCTCGGTCTCTTTTAAAACCTAGACTGAGAGAAAATATTTGAATTCCAAACAAAACTTTGGGATTATAATAAAATCTGATAATAAATTAGATTTGAAAGTAAAATAAAGTTAGGCATTGATTTACTCAGCGTTGCTCAGCCGCGCGTCTATACTATCAAAGGGGTTTGAGAGAAGAAATATTTGCGAATGACTGTTACCAACCTAAGTGCGAGAGCAGCGGTGGCCCAGTGGTGGCGGCCCTGACTTACGAACAGTAAGTCGTGGGTTCGAACCCATGCAGTCGCATTAATTAGTGTAATTTATTTCATCACCACTGCTCTCAAAACGGTGAAGGCAAACATCGTGAGGAAACCGGCATGTCCTAGAACCAAAAAATTCGAAGACATGTGACATCTACCAATCCGCACTGGGCCCGCGTGGTTGATTATAGGCCATTCCCTCTCATAGAGAGGAGGCCTGTGTCCCAGCAGTGGGAACATTAATAGGCTGATGATGATGATGAACCGAAGTGGACTCAAACGTGGAAGTACTTAATAAGCAATAGAGTAGAGCTTAATATCACGCCTGTAATTCCGAAAGGTTGGGCAGAGGTATACCTAAAAGAACACCTACAATTCCCCAGTTATGTTTAAGTCGCATGTTATAGGGGGCGAGCCTATTGCCATCAATCGGGCACAACTCTAGACTCTTGGCTGCCTTTGAAAAAACCCTGATGAAAATACCCAATAACACTTTCTCAACCTGGAAATCGAACCCAGTACCACTAGCTGAAGGAGGCTTATTTAGGTAACGGAAAACAATTTTGAGCGACAGTGTTGACAATAATTCACATTTACACTAGGAATAGTCGTAATAACTTACAAGAATATTTAAGATTGGTACATTAAAAACACATTAACCTCGTGTTAGACCTAACTCACACCTTCTGCAGCACATGATATCACCATATGAATCATCATCTGCCAAGATTTTATCAACTAATTGTAGCCCAACTTTATTGGGGTCGGCTTTCAGTCTTACCGGATGCAGGTGAATACCAGTATTTTACATGGAGCGACTGCCTATCTGACCTCCACAACTCAGATAGTACTGGGTAATACGGTACACCTTGAGACTTGCGAGCCACTGATTACCTATCACGATTGTCAAAGATCTTCAAATGACTGCCGTGACCAACAAACGTGTTTTCCGAGGCCCGGAGGAAACTCGGTATAAAATGATGGTCACCCATCCACAGGCCGACTTTGGCAAGCGCGGCTTAACCGTAAAGATCGAACCCAAGCGACGACTTAGCCACGAGCTCCTCTCGCCACCATCTGAATATACCTTCTTATTGCGTCATAGTGTATTCGAGAAGTCGTACAATTTTATCCCCTTATTCTGAGTGAGACAACGCTCAATTTAATTTTACTTGACTGTATACATTCGACCGAGCAACGTCATCAAACTAAAATGGCTGCCTTTTCGTATAATATAAAACTTAACAATTCGACTCCTAAATTTTAATGCTTGAACCTTAAAGTTCAGATTTTATTAGTGTACCGCGGGAAATTAAAATATTTACTTTGTCATGATAGGTACACAAGCGGTGTTGCGCTTTCCCGGCGTCAGGTGGGCCTAAACAAAATGTAAATAGGCCTGATTATTCGCTCGCCATTTTGTATTCATTAAAGTCAGCGGAATAAAAGGCTAAGTACGTTTTACGCTTAATTTCAGTTCTTTGTGAATATGGCAGTAGAGCTGACAGCATTGCTATCGTCCAAACAGAACCGATTCCATGCTGTAGGTATATTCTGGATACGATAATTTCTTTAACAATATTATTCATAAGAGCTATTGTAATGATTACAAGGTTTTTCTTGAAATAGGTAAACCGGTTCATGATTCATTATCAAGTTGGAGTGCTTTGAGTTCCTATTTTTTTTAAGTGTCTTAGTTTTATTATGTAGTTCTAGTT
Source organism: Xestia xanthographa (assembly GCA_905147715.2). Classification (NCBI taxonomy): domain Eukaryota; kingdom Metazoa; phylum Arthropoda; class Insecta; order Lepidoptera; family Noctuidae; genus Xestia; species Xestia xanthographa. Next base: position 17,259,975 of record LR990655.1, on the reverse strand, counting down.
GTAGTATATAGTATGTATATAATCATTTTAATTATTCAATAACAAATATATTGCTTAATATGAAATATTCCTAAAATATAATAATTATGCAAAATATAAATATAGCTGATAAAAATTAGAAGTTTGCCAAAGGGCAATGGAACGCAGCATTCTGGGTGTCAAAAGACAAGACCGGGTTCGAAACACTACGCTGCGTTCCAAAATGGGCAGCGTGGACGTTGGGCGGGTCACGACGGCACCGCCGAGGCCGGCCCAGAAAAAGGTTGTGAGACGATTTGTATATGCGTACCGCGATGGTTGGTCCGGAGACACGGGAAAAGAGTAAATGGAAGGACTTTGGGGAGGCCTTTGCCCAGCAGTGGGACAGTACAGGCTGACAAAAAAAAAAGAAAAAAATCTAAAACGATTCGTCCTATATTTGGTCCTATAACTGCATGACCAGATAATTGCAGGATAATACATAATTATCTATTTATAAAAACTTTATGCACAAGTAAAAAAACCGGCCAAGTGCGAGTCGGACTCGCGCACGAAGGGTTCCGTACCATTATTATCAAAAAAAGGGCAAAAAAATCACGTTTGTTGTATGGGAGTTGAATTTTTTTAACTCTTTTTTTTTTTTTTTTCCGGATGGGAAATCATCAAATAACCCCTCCCGCTCTGGGCGGAGCAGGAGGGAGTGTCAGACTTTTACTGACTAAAACCCATCCATGTTCCTTCATCGCCCTTTGTGTTCCGGGGCCACGGTATCTCTTTCGAACAGTCCCGCAACCCCGGCAGGCATCGGTCCCTACGGACCCCTTCCCTTTTGCTGACTCTCTTTGAGGCGCGCATGGAACACGAACGCGCCGTCGACACGGCCTGTCGTCATGAGACGGACGGACGGCGAGCTAGCCCATAGCCCACCGTCCACAGGCCCGATGGGAGCCCCCCTTAAATATTAATTTTATTCTGTTTTTAGTATTTGTTGTTATAGCGGCAACAGAAATACATCATCTGAGAAAATTTCAACTGTCTAGCTGTCACGGTTCATGAGATACAGCCTGGTGACAGACAGACGGACAGACGGACAGACGGACAGACAGCGAAGTCTTAGTAATAGGGTTCCGTTTTTACCCTTTGGGTACGGAACCCTAAAAACTGTACAAAGGCGGACTTAATGCCTTGGGCATATTCTACCAGTCATATGGTGATGACATATGGTAATGGATGTAGTTTTAAAGTCGATTATCTGCGAGTATCAGTTTACAAGCACATAGATACTACCGGTTTCACGGACGATCGACCACTTTTGACCTTTATGTCCTGATTGATAAGGTTGAAAAATGGTCGACGGTCAATACGTAAGACTCTCCAAATTCGAAATAAAAAAGGTTTGATTATTATAATCGGGCAACATATTATTGGTTTAGATGTAAAAACAGTTACAAATAAGTTAAAGGTATACAGAATCTAGCTGTTAATTTGAGAGATTGAAAAATATTCGTACATAGAGAAAAACTTAGTTTTCATAGAATAGAATAAAGGTATAATCAACTTTTTTCTTTTTACTACTGAAGAAAATTATCAGCTAGATTGTATGGGATACTATCCTGAATAAATAAAGGTAAAATTATGTGCATAAAGTATTAAGTTGTTCTTAATAAAATTAGCATAATAATGTGAAAAGACTGGAGAAGGATTTGAAACAATATAGTTTATTTCAAGAATGTTATTCTGTAACTTTAAGAGAGACGTAAAGACCTGACATAATTAGATATTTATGTAAGCCTGAAAAGCGTCTAGTCTAGCTTAAAATTAAATTCTAACAGGCTGCTTAAATATTTTTATCTACACCCATGCTATAAAACCTCTATAAAGGTATCTGAAACAGTTAGCTTATGGCCAACATTAAAACAGCCAGTGTCATAATAACCATTATAACACCCAAACGGGTGTTATAATGTTGTACTGAATTTCATTATGCAACTCGTTTTAAAAAAAGAACATCGAATGTGGTAGTGAATCGAACGTCTAGCACGTGCGATTTACTACCACAGCGCCGTAATTAAAAAAAAAAAAATAGGTTAATTCGAATTCACGTCGCATCCCGCCATTTTTGTTCGACATTTGGATATTAGTATTGCATTATGTACTTTGTTGTTTACAAAAATGAGTGACACAAGCTTTGTGAATTTTGATAATTGAACAATCCAAAATGTAAATAATTATATTACTACCTATACACGGTTTGTTTGTATTAAATACAAGCAATTAAACTTTCCATGAATGTATACATAGACTTCTTAGAACACTGCAACACCCTATGGTTTCAGAACCTTTTATGGAGGATTCATATCATGGATGTAGATAAAGTCTTGTATGCAACTGTACATAATTAGGTATTAAAACACTCATGTGATACTATTATCACACTCGGCTTTGCCTCGTGTGATAAACCCACATTCGTGTTTTAATACCCCTCATTATACAACAGTTGCATAAATAACTATTATCTACACCCATGCTATAAATCCTCTATAAAAGTATCTGAAACAGTTAGCTTATGGCCAACATTAAAACAGCCAGTGTCATAATAACCATTATAACACCCAAACGGGTGTTATAATGTTGTACTGAATTTCATTATGCAACTCGTTTTAAAAAACGAACATTGTCATGCACGTGCGATTCACTACCACAGCGCCGCCGCGCCGTAATTTAAAAAAAAAAAACTTATAGGTTAATTCGAATTCACATCGTATCCCGCCATTTTTGTTCGATATTTGGCTATTAGTATTGCATTATGTACTTTGTTGTTTACAAAAATGAGTGATACAAGCTTTGTGCATTTTAATAATTGTACAATCCAAAATGTAAATAATTATATTATTACATAAACATGGTTTGTTTGTATTAAATACTCAGCAATTAAACTTTCCATGAATTTACATAGGTAGACTTCTTACAACACTGCAACATCCTATGGTTTCAGAACCTTTTATGTAGGATTCATATCATGGATGTAGATAAAGCCTTGTATGCAACTGTACATAATTAGGTATTAAAACACTCATGTGATACTATTATCACACTCGGCTTTGCCTCGTGTGATAAACCCACATTCGTGTTTTAATACCCCTCATTATACAACAGTTGCATAAATAACTATTAGGTTCTGAATGATTCATCTATACTAACATTATAAAGAGGAAAGATTAGATTTTTTGTTTGTTTGCGTGTTTGTTACGATTTAACTCAAAAACTACTTGCCCGATTTTAAAATTTTCAATACACTTCCTCGAAAACTGGTCCATAACGCACTACGATTAGGTACAACATGCAATGTATTTCACACACGTGCGTTTTTTTTTCCATTTTCCCGCACGTGTGCGGGAATGAAAATTGCCACAGATAACTATATCTATACTTAGTCCAAATTGGTTCACTGCCTATAGTCTGAGGTGAATGTTTTTTTTTAATTTCGGCAAAGCACTACGCATCTTTACGGCATAAATACTTTTTAAATATTAAAATTGTGTTTATAAATAGAATATCATAAATAAACATGATTATTTAAAACGAATAGTTATTTTTATACCAGATTAACATTTATTTGTGTTCTGAATTCAAAAATATAAAATAAATCATTTTTTTTATAATAGGCTGTTTAACGGCTGCACACCTTTGCCTCTCCTTCAACCTGGCCAAAGCAGAGCGCGAAAAAAAAAGAAAATTAAAATCATAGTTTCATAGTTCGTGACAGAAATATTTTTCGCTATATTTTATTTTATTTCTTCAAAAGTGTATTGAAAAACGTCGTTTGATACACGTGGACATTTGTTATTGCAGTTCTCGGCTCAAAAACACCCTCGCCTACGGCTCGGGTGTTATAATTCCGCCTCGACTCCAATAACAAACTTTCTCCACTTGTATCAAAATGTACCTACTATTTTTTCACCATTAAACCGCGTGACGTCCGCTAGTAGATAATAGCATATGTAGGTACTCCTTCGTTAGTCGAGAAGTCAGGTCTGAGCAGGAGGTCCTGAGTTCGATTCCCAGTTCAGGCAAAGTGATATTGGGCCCGATTGATGGCAATAGGCTCGCCCCCCTATTGCATAGAACTAAAACATAACTCTCGAAATGTCGTCGTATCCTACGAATAGGGGCGTAACTGCATAATAGCTACTTTTCAGGAGACACTTTTTTGTGTTTAATTAAATTGAATGTTTTTCTTCACACCTGAAAGATTCGTTAGAACTTTTTTGTAATTCTTCTCATAAATATTGTTAATTAAATTTTACCTTCCTTCTGAAGTAGCCAGCATAAATCTTCCTTAAGCTACTTGTTCCTTAATGCATTAGGTAAGTGTTGGCTAACACGGAATTAACATCATGGCCTAATTTTGGACTTAATATAAATTCTTGCACCTGCTCGCTGTACGATGTTAAAAAAGAAAATAAGTTTTTAAACCCAACTAACTAGTTAAGGGGCTACCCCATGGCACACTAGCGCCACTTTAGTAAAAAAATCAGAACTCGTTAAATACACAATTAATATAAAATCTGATAGACAAAATCAATCTTTTGGTCTTGTAAATTATTTACGTCTGCCTATCTCATTGAAACATAGCTCGCTGTCGTTACAGATACAAAATGGAAAAAAACGGCCGTTTTTAGCAATTTTTCTAACTGTAACTACAGTGTAGTATATTTTAATGAATTAAATAGACGTCAATAATCTAGAACTCTAAAGCATTGATTTTGTCTATCAGATTTTATATTAATTGTGTATTTAACGAGTTCTGTTTTTTTACTAAAGTGGCGCTAGTGTGCCATGGGGTAGCCCCTTAAAGAAGAACCTATCCAATATTATTTTACATTCATATCAATCTTGCAGTTTAACTGTAAACGTTTTTATCGACTGAATTTTCAAGTTTCCAACAAGCTTTTAATGCAATACTGACAAACGGCCCCTCATAAAAATAAAATATTATTTTATGACTTCTTCCTTTATTATTTCTTGGATTGGCTGCCCAGTTTTATTTGTGTTGTGGGGTCGCGGGGGTTGGGGGTCGAATGCGGAGGAGGTTTAGCACGATGAAACATCGGAGGAATCGGTAGATGCACCTGTAATTGGCAGTATCCGCAGCACGCCGCCGCGTCGCCGCCCACATCCTGTGACATATCAGCAAATAGCTTCCCTGCTTTTATTAAATAAACTTCTAAAAGCCTTGGCAATTATTTTAAAAGCACGTTCTCTAATCTCTGATCTAGTTTCTAAAAGATTGGCAGTTAGGTATTAAGTTACGTTTGTACAATCAATATACTAGACGTGACGTAATCGCAACTGAATTAACGTTATGCACGTAACGTACCTAAATAAATATTATTTATTTATGTTTTATTGCAGACTGATATCATCATAACAAAAATCACGTTAATAAAAATCCACCAACCGTGTTTTCGTTTTAGTTTTTAAGCGCATCATTAATCGAATTCAATTATCAACATTGAAAATAATGGAGAAAAATGCGTCATTTTTTGTATATGACCTCAGACCACAAATTCATAAGTTTCCTGAACCGATCTTTCATATTACCTACGAAATAAACTGGCAGTCAGTCCAAGTAAGTTTGACTGGGAAATTATATCGAGTGATCATAAGTCCCAATTCTTGTAAAAGTTCTCTGAAACTTGTTAGCGAGTCAAAAATCGGAAAGAAATAATTTAGGACGGGTCAGTTATTGGAGGAATCTGGTAGAAACAATTTTTTTTTTGTTAGCCTTTTCGAATGTCCCACTGCTGGGCAAAGGCCTCCCCTTTCTCCTTCCAAACCTCTCTATCCTGTGCGATATCTGGCCATGTTCGCCCCCAGAAACAATTAAAGAAAAAAAACATTAATTGGGACTCGCGCAGGAAAATACTTCATTACAACTTTTTATTAACTTATGGTACTACACAATGTAAATTAAAACATAACAAGAATCATCACAACGTCACGAATGTGATCCCCGTACGCCGCCCATACTTTGTCAGTTATATTTAAGTGTCATGTAATTGGGGGCGCGTCTATTGCCAATAGCCGGCTACAAATCCAGACTCCATGGCTTCTACTGACAAATTCTTGATGCGAAAACCCAATAACACTTTGCCTGACCTGGAATTTAGTCATTCATGAGGCCAAAAAGCGACGAGTATAGGCCTGAAAGGCGACACCGACGTGAGTGAGGCCTAAACAAATAATGAATAACCAATATATACATTCACATCAATCAAAGTGAGATTATCCTGTGATTGATTGGCAGCAACATATGATTACCACATTGTCACCATAAGTTATAAGCACCGTAGGAAGCGACCAAATCTTGTGTTTATGGACCCCAAAGCAATAAAGGAACCTAATACAATAGTGATGTGATATATAAATTGTTAATGATTATGAAAACACCCTGGGTTACGTTAAATGCGACGATGACATTGCTTGTCAAGTAATCAACAACTTTACCTTCAAATCATCTTCAAACCTAAATAATATACTATTTTAACAGAACTATATTGCAGTTCTAGTACCGTAAAGAGGTAAAAGTTCTTTAAAAAACTACAAAGTTTGGGATAAGAACGATATCCGGATTTCTACCTAAAAACTTGCTACCGAAAACTTCACCATACAAATACATACGTTAAACAATCACCTATCTCAGGAATAATTTTGCGAGCATGCACTTTTTAAGTTACAAATAATACACTTTCAACAGCTAAATTGGCAAGCTTTGTTATCACTGCTCGCAGTTAATATTCATTAGGGCAGTCCATCCCTTTCCAACGTCTGTCCTCATACATAAGGTCGGTCACTCAACATTGAGAACAATGCTCAAACTTCCCCTAGAGTAATAAAACACGGTAAGGGAAAAATTGGTGAAAGAACCAAAATTACCGTCATAGCTCAAAGAATTAGTTAGGCCACATTGCTTGTAGAACCGATAACAGCTGTGGAAAGGAAAGTTCTGCATGCGACCACAAACGGGGAAATATTACGGACTTCTAGAACAAGGGATGAAGGGGCGGGGACTATTACGGAGATTCCATTCTGATTTATAGGACTAGATGTTATAGAACAATGGGATAATGATTGGGTGGTTACAAATTGGCTTTGAGGTCAACCTGCTAGGAGTACGTCAAGTGCCTAAAAATATAAATCGTGCAAGATGAATTAAATAATTTCTCGAAAGTCAGTTTTCATTTCATTTGTAGGAAATAAAAATCACAAGAATTTCAATTCGCCTCGAATCGCAATCAGCAGATTGTGAAAACTTACAACGTATTTCAAAACCGAAGCGGGATACTATTTTCAAAATCAATAACTATTCATACGGCCCGCTCGGTGCCTATACAAACATTATTCGAGAGCTGAACTCTTTGATAAATAAGAATATTCTTCAAGTCGACGTCGCGATGTCTTTACGTACCGCATGAGAATCCGTCGGAACAAATCGTGGACCGACCGGGGTTCTATTATACAACCCTAGTAAAATGGTTTAGCTCGCTCAAACGTGCCGTTTACTGTAAAAACTTACGAAGGGTCTAATCGAAATTGTCTTATAAGAAGCTAACGTCATTATCCTATCGAAATAAAGCTGATAGGTTCAAGATTCCCTTCCTATTTACCCTCAACTTTAGCGTTTATTTTAAATCTAGACTCACTCAATAAACGACTTTGTCTCCCTGTAATAGTTTATCAGCATTACTGGGGTTGATTGCGACGAGTTACATTTTCGAGAATATGACAAAAGAATCGTAGTTCTATTTTGAAGATTCTTAACCGATTCCATTTGATAGAATATAAAACCCAAACCGACCACTTTCAACGGTGACCATGCAGGATGTATAAGCGAATACTTCTTCGGTGGTGATTCAAACCATCAAACTGGACAGCTCTCCTAAAGAAGATAAATCGAAAAAAAATGGACTCTTCTGTATAAGCTCTTGTTGTAAACTTGTAATAGTAATTCGACCTTCATAATATATATAGATTTTAGTATATATAGATTTTTAGTACAAGTACTAAAAAAACTTATTGGTTCTAAGCTTTTTCATTCCAGAAATGAATAGCAAACTATTATAGACATTTCCTGGGGTTCCTAGAGGCTATTCAGCGAGATGAGTTGAAAAATGTAAACAAGTTGTCTTTCAGTGGGGTTTGAAGCAAACGTGAAGCATATGCAAGAGTATGTCCACTCAAACTGAACGCCGTTTGATGTTTCAAAGTAGCAGTAAAGCTAGGGGCCGGTTTTACCTAACTGCTTTTGAAAAAAAACTTGCATGAGTACTTTTCGTTTGAATATTGCTTTTTCTTAGAGGAGCTCGTGGCTAAATAATAACAGCGGCTCGGGTCAATCTTTAGGTTAAGCCGTGCTTGCCTAGGTTGGTCTGTGGATGGGTGACCACCCTTACATCCCGAGTTTCCTCCGCGCTTCGAAAAGCACGTTAAGCTGTTGGTCCCGGCTGTCATTTGCAGATCTTTGACAGTCGTTACAGGTATAAGTCAGTGGCCCAAAAAGTCTGACAACCAGTCATACCAAGGGATATCGTATTACCCAGTAGCCAGTACTAACTGGGTTGTGGAGGTCAGATAGGCAGTCGCTCCATGTAAAATACTGGTATTCAGTTGCATCCGGTTAGACTGGAAGCCGACTCCAACATAGTTGGGAAAAGGCTAGGCAGATGATGATTGCTTTTTCTTAGAGACGACCTTGATGGTCGAGCGATTGTAAGGTGAACTGCAGAGCGACTTAAGTCCTCTTTGCCTACCTATTTAGGCAATCCCCTCGTTAGTCGAGTGGTCGCAAGTGCGACTACTGAACATGAGGACCTGGGTTCGATACCCGGGTCGGGTAAAGTGCTATTAAGTTTTTCAATCGGGAATTTCTCACTAGCAGCCGGACGGAGTTTGGAATTGCGCCTAAATTGGGACTAAAAATAACTGGTGAAATATCTGCCGAACCCTACCTAACATTACAGGCATGATTAATGTATGTTTTTTAAGCAATACTCGAGGACATGTGTATGGGCGATTGACATAATCTGGACGTAGGTCTTCCATATTGAGCTAATCCACAATCTGCAACACATTCAGTAAAATCTTGCATTTATATTGTTACGTCGTACCCGTACCTACTTGTTATAGTAGTAGGTACCTACAAGTAGGTACTAGCACAGAATCGAAGCACAGAATAGATGTGACTAGCGTACAGAAGTTGCACTCCTTTGATCTTGAAGAAAGCCGACATTATAAATACCTAAACTGGGCCCGCTCGATCTAAATAATTGTGCCTTGACGCCACGCGTTAGCGTATTTTATTCGGCATCTCACTGCTTAATGGTCAGTCGGTAGGGTTGCCTCAAGTACTCAAAATAAAATACTAGGTACCAACATTTTTGTATTTTAATGTATTATTATTTAAATGTTAATTAAAACTTTTATAATTACAATTGTTTTACTCTATTATAATGTCTCATATATCTTGACTTCTCTAAAATTACGATTAGGTACTTATTAAATTTAATAGCAGCAGAAATGCGAAATCTAACAAATAGGTAATGTTAAAATAAACTCTGATGGGAAGCATGGACATGGAGCAGTGAAATTTATATAAAAAGACAATTTTTTTCTACATTCATTATCAGCAACAGTTTATCCGGCTTGTCATTTTCTCTAGTAATGATTAATGATCAATAAATCAGTCAGTTAATAAACACGAAGAACGAGTAGGTAGGTACGCGACGCAAGGTCAAAAGAGCGCGAAAAATTAACGCGGCATACGTACGCAGTTACGCACGGCTGGAGCGCGACAGCCCTAGAGAGCTTGCATATTCAATATGCGCGAAGCGGTAGGTAATTATCTCATGCCTACACACGGAGTGCAATAGCTCTGGTACTAGTAGGTAGGTAGGTAGGACGAGTCTCGAATGGTGAAGGTATAAATTCGCAAACTACCTATAAAAGTCATCAGGAAGTTGTCATTGTAATTTCGACCGTACGCCGAGGGCATAAAGTACCTACTTCTTTATTTTGTACAAATTGTGGAAGGACAATGACCCACTATGGAATTTTCCAGAACAATTCGAGTAAGTCGTGGATCTTTCTCAAAGGATCGGTTGCCGTATAAATAGCCGACATGTTTGCGGGAGAGGCAGTCTGATTTTGGCTACACTACGATACGAATCGAAGTGTACTAGAAGTGCGATATCTAAGTGAATAGTGATCAGCAGTGTATTTGTGATTGAGTTTTAAGTGTTTAGTGTTTAATAAAGTTATTTGTTGTTTAGTCGGTAGTAATTAATTTATCCCATACCCAGCTCGTAACAATACTTAGATTAAAAACTCTTAGAATGAATTTAAAATTCATCAGCGTTTACAATCCAAAATCATTACAATTACTTCGGAAAATGGAAGAAATTTCCATGTGATTTGGTACATTTTGGTAGAACTAAGCTCTTCCGATTATACGATCGTTGACTGAGATTCAGGCACGTTAAACGTTTTTCTTTTCTCAAAACAAGCCAGTTGTAACAACTTTGAATTGATCACTTTACAACAGTTCACAAGAAATTCTTTACTAGCACGAGGCTCCAAGAAATACCAGAACCATTTATGGATTGTTAAATTCTCAATATGCTTTGATGGAGCACCACAGCTGTTTAACAAACGGGCGATCATCGTATGTTGAACCACAGAACCTATAAGCGGGCGTGTTTGTTCCATTGGAACACGCCAACATTCGGTGTTACGTCGGACTGAATTGCACAAAGCCTTAGGCTTTTAATCCGTTCTGTGGGCCATATTTGTATCATTCAAACATACCGCCTTTTCAAGCGCTGGATTTGCAGGATTGCCGCCAGCAGCCGTTTGTTTTAAGCTTAAATGAACCACAGGTTTCAGTACGCGATTTCCTCTTTAACTTGTTTTTTTTATACAAGAAGTCATGACTGAAATGATGAATCATAACTACGAATTTTGGCCACAATGTACGAGCAATGTGTAAGTATTCCATTAAGTAAGTATTAACATTTTCAATACATTTTAATTTGTGGCTGTAAAACATGAGACAGTGTAGTTTACTCCGCACTTAAAATGATCTTGTTACTGCAATCTTTACGACATTAAAGGATGCAAAGGAAATCACTGTACTGCAACTGTTCTAAAGAACGAGGAGATAAGTATTTTATAGTCAAGTGCAGCCCACAGAAAGTCGTCATTTGAAGATCTGATTAGCCGCGAGCTCTCCGGCGGTAACGTGGGGAGCATTTGTAACCAAAGAGTTCATGCATGTTAAATATGCTAAGGAGGTCTACTATCGCCAAGATAAACGATGCCCCGTCTTTCTTTTTCTTGAAGGGAAAGTAAATTCAGTATGTGAAAGCACATGAAACGGCTCAACTTCACGTTGGTATGTTTGACCTAAATAAAAGTTTGTTATATTTATTTGCTACCGAAATAAAAGCTACTTAACGATCAAGTGTGTGGTTTCCCTAAGTTTAAGTAAACATAAAACAAGTTTCTCTCTCAGCTACATAGCGATAGCAACTACTCGCTAGTGAACCATCTTTGCGTCTTATACAGACCTGTAGAACCTCTCAAAGCGGGTTGCCCTCGGCCTGTCTTTCAAAAGTTCACCACTCCTTTCATATCTCCGCTTCAATTTCGCAGCGCAATTTATATGCACTTTGTAGCGGTGGCCGTTCTAAAGCACCTCACCGCACCGTTTATTCGTAGAGAGTGCTACTGGTAAACGCCGTTTTTTCTGCTGAAGAAGAGTCGTTGATGACGGCGTTCATAGTTAATGAGCAGCTAGTATCCGGCGGGTGTTACCGCGCAAATTGCCCGCTCTTTACAGACTCGCCGTTTGCCAACTCGACGAAGCCGTTCTAGCGTGAAAGACGTTTCCGACCGTGCGTTATTGTTTACTGCCGGAATGACTTCCTTTTGCCAGCGCATCTAACGAACACACAGATTGCAAGTTGTTGCAACTGCACAAACATATCTCTTTTTTGCGTGACACGAACAAAATATAGCCATCAATGCGGAGCTCTCGACGTTAATAGTCCGTTTTGTGTGGCCAAATAGCTTCAGGCGTTGAATACGGGGCGTTTTGCCTATGTACAGTATTTTTATCATTTATTAGGACACGTGGTTGCCAGTTTACATGACACTCTAAATGAAAGTTCTTTGTTACAATTACTTTTTGTTTTAACAAAATTTCGTTCATAAATCTTGTTTGTGACGACACGGAATAACTAAAAATAAAAGTCTACAGAATTTGTGCCAATGCCAAGTGGGTTGAACTAACATGGACGAGCATCTTTCTGTGACAAGGACATTTTTATTATTATCTATTTAAATACTTAAAACAAAATACATATGTATTGAATACCTATTATTTGTTTAAAATTCCAAAACTTTTGTACAATAAGACGCAGGTATCAATAACACTAATGTCTTTTTAAACAACGGAATCGTATGAATAATTGAATATATCATGGGTTTGTGGCACAAAGGGCCGGGCGATAATGAATGGTCTCAAGTTAATTCATTATGTAACATGTTTGCTATGGCTATTATAATAGAACCGTGAAGTGGCAGTTTGTTTTAATTCACTATCCAGCAAGTCGACATTCTAGTGGCAAGATAAATAATCGCTGACTTTTCCACATTTTTAAGTACTTTCTAAGAAATTATGAAGTGTTTCGTGCCATTACTCGACTAACTGCGTAATACAAAATTCCAGAAAATAAACGGATTCAAAATAATTTGAATGTTATCAAAAACCTGCGCTGACTACCTGCATTAATATTTGCAGCAAAAAAGTTGATACATTCAGGGACTGGGTAGTCAACATGACAAAATGTTAGGCTGCGTTTCCACCAGAGATGTGCGATGATGCGTAGCGAGGGATGTGTCCAGCTCTGGTGGAAACGGCTCAGCAGAGCTAGATTTTTGCGCATACAAAACAAGCGAGGGATGTGTGCGAGGGATGTGTACGAGGGATGTGTGCGAAGGGATGTGTTGCGAGGAACGGTTGCGAGGTTTGCGCATACTGTGAGTGTGTTTGAGAAGTGTTCCACAAGCACATAAACTTTTTAACGGCATCAATTAATTTTTCGTCTATTATACCTCGCAACCGTACGACATGCGTACGACTACAAGCGCTAACGACAGCAAAGTGAGACGTGAGCGTGACCTGGCACTACACCGCACCCCCATCGATATATTTCACAGCTTCGTAACGCATCCTCGCACCACACTGCGCTATAAGTTCGCTGGGCTTCCCTCGGGTAACCAAGGGTCTCACCCGGCGGAGACGGACCGCCGCGCCGGGGCACTGTGAAGAAAGCAGCGCTATGTAACAGCGCTGTGGCGCGCCTACAGCTCACAGCATAGCAGCCACACACATGGGCGCATGTTGCTATCATGCGCCCTCTAGGTCTAGGACAATATGTCCGACCAAGGGACGGGTCCGTAGTAGCGGACCCAGGTATGGCCGCCGCGGTCAGAGGGCATAGCCCTGAAACCGCCTGCCGCGCCACCTAGCGGGGGCGCAGCGAATTCCAACGAACGAGCCTTGCACCACACATTAATGCGCATTTTCACAGCTCTGCTATACATCCTCGTAGGCACATTTTCATCGCACAGCTTTGGTGGAAACCCCCACACATTTTCACAGCATAGCTAGACATCCTCGCACGACACATTTCCATCGCACATCTCTGGTGGAAACGCAGCCTAATTGGAATGTGCAGGGGTCAAAATGTCTATACGGACCGGCTGTCTATCACACCCACACTCACTAACACATACCCCCACACAGCATACAGCACACACCCACAAGTACTCACCTTAACTGTTGTTTTTGCAACCATGTGTTTTTTTATTTCTCTTTTTTCAATCAATCAAAAAAATCAATCAATAAATATTTGTTGTTTTTCCATTTTAATTATTCTTAAACTTTTTTTTTTATTGTTTATCTCTGTAAAGTGTAATGTATTGTGTCTGGGTTACCAAGATACAGGCTGTGCCTAGTTTGGTACCCGTTGTTAAATAAAAATATATATATATACATTCAGTCAAAAAAGTATCGGGAATGGATGATTTGTTTATGGTTCCAAATTCAAATTTTTGTTTTTTTGTAGTTGTTAGATTGGCACAACTGTTTTCCATTTTGGCGCGGAGTTTGAGTTGCATCTGTTATTTATATTAAATACAGTGCTGGTTTTAGTAATATCATTATATAGTGTGTATTGCGAATTTCATAATGGACAAAAATATCGAACAAAGAGTTTGTCTTAAATTTTGCATCGCCAATGGAACTTCGTGTTCGAAGTCACTGAAAATGTTACAGAAGGCTTTACGGTGAATCGACTTTATCAAAAACTCGTGCTTATGAGTGGTTCAAAGCGTTCAAAAGCGGTCGAGATGTGATGGAAGATTTGCCTCGCTCTGGTAGGCCGTCAACGTCTGCAACTGAAGTTAACATCGCAAAAGTGAAGAAAATAGTGACTGAAAATCCCCATTCAACTCTGAGAGAGATAGCCGCCGAACTTTCTGTATCTCACGAGTCGATCCGTACCATTTTAACTAATCATTTGGGTATGAAACATGTTGCTGCTCGGCTAGTCCCAAAAGATCTGAATTTTCTCCAAAAACTCAATCGCATGAAAGTCGCTGAGGACATGCTAGAACGAGTCAGTTCGGACCCAACATTCATGAAACGCATTGTTACTGGTGACGAGACGTGGGTTTACGAGTTTGACATGCAAACTAGTCAACAAGCTTCGGAGTGGCGCCTTCCAACTGAACCGAAACCGAAAAAACCACGCCAAAGTCGATCAAAAGTCAAAGTCATGTTGACTGTTTTCTTTGACTATCGCGGTGTTGTGCACTCTGAATTCTTACCGGAAGGTCTAACGGTAAATAAAGAATATTATTTGAGCGTTATGCGGCGTTTAAGAGAGCAAATTCGACGAAAAAGGCCAGATTTGTGGAAAGAAAATTCTTGGATTTTGCACCACGACAATGCGCCTTCGCACAAGGCTATCATTGTGAACGAATTTTTGACCAAACACTCAACAAATACCATCCAGCAACCACCATATTCACCAGATATGGCTCCTGCTGACTTTTTTCTTTTTCCTAAACTCAAATTACCACTTCGTGAGCAGTACTTCTGGACACGGCACGTATCGTTAGGAGGTTCCTCTCTCAAGAGCCCTGACCACCGGCAGCTCGGATCCTGTTCCCAGCGCTGGTGGGCTACTGTTTTTTATATTTTTAAATGTTTTTTTTTATGTTGTTTTATTAAGAAATATTTAAAAATGTTAAAAATATGTATCTAAATGAATAAATGGAATAATAATAATAATGTTTTATTATATGTAATAATAGATATACTAGCTTCTGCCCGCGACTTCGTACGCGGAACCTGTTGCTTATGCCAGCGACAACGGGGTCGTCAAAATCGAAGATCTGATACGTCTGATGTCGAAGCGCAATTCTCTATCCGTGAAGGTCTCCGACTCGCGAGACAATGCGTGACGTTCACGATCAGCAGTCAGTCGCGCATCACGTTCCCCACTTGTCTCTAGATACCAAGAAGTCGATGTGTAGATACGCTGAAAACTCAAGCGTAATTCTCTTTCCGTGAATGTCTCCAACTCGCGAGACAATGCAGACGTTCACAATCAGCGGTCAGTCGCGCATCATTTTTTTCACTGGTCTCTAGACACCTGGATGTAGATGCGTAAATACGCTAAGAACGCATGTGTGCTTCGTGATCCGAAGAGGTTTCCACGGAGCAAGTTGAAGCCTGATGTTCTCGAACAGCATTAAGTCTCTCCTGACGCTCTTCGGTAGATTCTTGGGATCTTATGATCCTCAATCTTTTAGCTCCTTTGGAACACTGGGAAAGATTTGACCTCTTTCTAGGCATGGTTATAGTTTTATTAAAATCTAAGTGACTGCTCCGCTGCGTTACCGGGTAGGCTACCGTGCCACGTAGATAAATAGAAAAGGAAATTAAACACTAAAATAACATAAGCCGGAAGACATAGTTTTGGCCAGTAGAATCAAATTTTCAATGATACACCATTATCATCGAAAATCAGTCCTAAACTGTTACCACCTTGACCGCGTGGATATTTTATAATTATACATTGAAATTAGTGATAGCTTTGATTTCCACATCAGATGTTTCTGATCTTCAATTTTTATAAGTCAACAGGAAATGCCCATCAGACCGAACAACTTTTGCTAAGACGTCATTCCTATATGTGTTATGGTGTAGCTGGGCTCTCGGAGTTCCACAACAGGTGTTCCAGATCTTCGATTTTTATAAGTCAACAGAGAGTGCTCATCAGATTGAACAACTTTTGTTAAAACGTCATTCCTATATATATGTAAGTGTAGCTGGGCTCTTGGAGTTCCACATCAGGTGTTCCAGATCTTCAAATTTATTCTCTCAGCAGAAAATGCCCATCACGTGGAACAATTTTTGCTACGGTACCATTTTTGTATCTCTTATAGTTCAGCTGGTCTGTTGTGGTTCTGCATCAGGTGTTCAAGTTTCCAAGATAAATTATAGCCTATATCTTGCCCAGACTTAATACCTATACAACAACAAAAAAATCATTCAAATCCGTCCAGTAGTTCCGAAGATTAGCGTGTACAAACAAACAGACCCACAGACAAACAGACACACAGACAAACAGACAAACAGACAGATTTTTTTTTTGGATTCGTGCTCTATTGCTGTTTCTAAACCCCCCTCAATTATTTCTTTTTTAATATATTCAATGTACAGACACAGTTTTTTTACTGTTTTATTATATGTATTTATTATATACTAGCTTCTGCCCGCGACTTCGTACGCGGATCCTGTTGCTTATGCCAGCGACAACGGAGTCGTCAAAATCGAAGACCTGAAACGTCTGATGTCGAATTTTAAGAGCCCGGGGACGGGAATACAACGGGATGCGCGAGACGATTCAAGACGTTCCAGATCTTTCATTTTTGTAAGTCAACAGGAAATGCCTATCAGACCAAACAACACTTGCTGAGACGTCATTCCTATGTGTTATGGTGTAGCTGGGCTCTTGGAGTTCCACAACAGGTGTTCCAGATCTTCGATTTTTATAAATCAACAGAGAGTGCTCATCAGATTGAACAACTTTTGCTAAAACTTCATTCCTCTAAATATGTTATAGTGTAACTGGGCTCTTGGAGTTCCACATCAGGTGTTCTAGATCTTCAAGAGAAAATGCTCATCACGTGGAACAATTTTTGTATAGTACCATTTTTGTATCTCTTATAGTTCAGCTGGTCTGTTGCGGTTCTGCATCAGGTATTTGTTTCCAAGATAAAAGTCAACAGGAAATGCCTATCAGACCAAACAACACTTGCTAAGACGTCATTCCTATGTGTTATGGTGTAGCTGGGCTCTTGGAGTTCCACAACAGGTGTTCCAGATCTTCGATTTTTATAAATCAACAGAGAGTGCTCATCAGATTAACAACTTTTGCTAAAACTTCATTCCTCTAAATATGTTATAGTGTAGCTGGGCTCTTAAAGTTCCACATCAGGTGTTCCAGATCTTCAACAGAAAATGCTCATCACGTGGAACAATTTTTGCTATGGTACCATTTTTGTATCTCTTATAGTTCAGCTGGTCTGTTGCGGTTCTGCATCAGGTGTTTGTTTCCAAGATAAAAGTCAACAGGAAATGCCCATCAGACCAAACAACACTTGCTGAGACGTCATCCCTATGTGTTATGGTGTAGCTGGGCTCTCGGAGTTCCACAACAGGTGTTCCAGATCTTCGATTTTTATAAGTCAACAGAGAGTGCTCATCAGATTGAACAACTTTTGCTAAAACGTCATTCCTATATATATGTAAGTGTAGCAGGCCTCTTGGAGTTCCACATCAGGTGTTCCAGATCTTCAAATTTATTCTCTCAGCAGAAAATGCCCATCACGTGGAACAATTTTTGCTATGGTACCATTTTTGTATCTCTTATAGTTCAGCTGGTCTGTTGTGGTTCTGCATCAGGTGTTCAAGTTTCCAAGATAAATTATAGCCTATATCCTGCCCAGACTTAATACCTATACAACAACAAAAAAATCATTCAAATCCGTCCAGCAGTTCCGAAGATTAGCGTGTACAAACAAACAGACAAACAGACAAACAGACAAACAGACAGACTTTTTTTTTTGGATTCGTGCTCTATTACTGTTTCTAAACCCCCCTCAATTATTTATTTTTTAATATATTCAATGTACAGACACAGTTTTTCTACTGTTTTATTATATGTATATAGATAGATATAGAATATAGATATATAGATTTTAATAAAAAAGCAATAACACCTACCATTGTAACGAACCAAAGAATTGTGAATAAACAGGTAAAGGACCTTTTTATTGCTTAGTTATAAAAACAGTAGAGCAATGACGCTGAAACCGCGTCACCGCGTCTTGCACACGCTCCTTGTTGAACTATTGCAACTGGCTTATTTTCAAACTGTGGCTATTGTGCGACACATACTTGTACCATCGGCATATTTCGACGTCCAGTGATTAATGTATTTTCTATTATGGCAATTGAACGCAGTGCGCATGCGACGAATAGTATTATTAGAGGGACGCTAAACGAGATCACACGGGTTCCTCGGTCGCTTTCTGACTCCCGAGTTAAGTGTCTGGCGTTCGCAGTGCTTTCAATATAAACTTTGTGCGTACGCTGAATCGCTTTCAAGTTCAGTGTTTGTCAATAATTAATAGATAATCATTAATTACGTGACTTTTTTTTAAATTACGTGTGACTGTTGAGTTGTGCTCAGTGCCCCAGGAAGATGACCGCGAATAATTATGATGTTTGTAAGTTTATTTTGTATTTCACATTTTCTATTTTCGTCATGCATTCTTTAGTGACAATGTCTACAGCTGTTTTAAATATATTTTTCACAAGAATTACTATGGTGACTTTAGAAAAATTGACACTCTATCCTTTTATCCTAGTGTAAATGGATAAAGTTACCGAAAATAAAAGGAAATGGAGTAAACTCCTAGCGATAATTTAAACATAATTACTTACGTGAGATCATTATCCGCTACTGTCGCCCAAGTTATTATAGTAGTTCAATTCAGGCGTATGTTTTTGTTTTATAGCCAGCAACAATGGCAGTAGATCCTCCCTACGCACGGTACTTAATTATTATAATTGAATTCAGCTTCATACTGATTAAAACTGGCTGTTTTCAGAGATTGTTTGGGATTATGGACGAAAAAACGAATGAACCGTGTGCATCGTTTTTTTTTCACGGTTTTAATGAAAAGCGTATTATTACCTAAAAACTGTGATTTCCACCAATAACTTTTATTCCCTATCGCCACCCACTGACCTTATTTTTTTTTAAATCCATCTCTTTCACCTTTAAGAAACTCTTGTGCAAAATTTCATTGTTCTAGACCGAGTAGTTTACAAACTAACAGAATTTGTTTAGGCTGTTCGTCGTTGGTCAGTTTGTGAATCCATTTAAGTTTTTTACCGAGTAGATTTATTGCTGTTGACATTGATATTGAATCTTTGTAGGTAGGCATTGTACATAAAACTGAAATGGTTTTGCGTCCGTTGTTATGCACGACGGTTGATAAGCGGCTGATATTTTCGAAATAAAATCTTAAATAAAATCTTAGTCTCACTCTTTAGATTGGGTTATGAAGAATAAATAAAGTACTACTTCAAATTTACTTAAAAAAATTGCTATGTTGTTTATTTTATTACTTAAGCATTTTGTTCACTACATAGGTTATCTATACTTATGTACTTATATCTATACTAATATTATAAAGCTGAAGAGTTTGTTTGTTTGTTTGTTTGTTTGAACGCGCTAATCTCTGGAACTACTGGTCCGATTTGAATGATTCAGTGTTGAGTAGTCCATTTATCGAGGAAGGCTATAGGCTATATAACATCACGCTGCCACCAAAAGGAGCGGAGCATAAATGAAAAATATTGCAAAAACGGGGAAAAATGTATTCCTTTTGTGAGCTGTTTCTCTTTTATGTGACGCAGACGAAGTTGCGTGGGTCAGCTAGTTAATCATATTCCTCATTTTTGTAGCATATTTTCGCAAACTATTTTGATCAAACTAAGTGAGTGATTGATTGTTTTAAAGTAAGTAACAGAGTGCAGATATGCGGAATAAAAACAAAAATATTTTATTATCTCAATTATTAGCTTCGCCCCCGCGTGGAGTTCGATAATTGTCTCACTGGATAAATACTACCGAGATAATCATATGCGTTGATGCGGGTTATAAACTATCCAAAATAAAAAAAAATACAAAAATAAACTTAAATAATAAATTAAAATATTTTTATTTTTATTTTAAAGTTTTTTTTCCATTTTTTTTTTAAATAAATACACCCTGATTCGTTCAGCAGTTATTGAAAGAGTAACAAACATCCATCCTCACAAACTTTCGCATTTATAATATTAGTGTGATCTCAATATGTTTTGTATATCAATAAATGATGTCAACGCACCTAAAACAAACGCTCTTTGATAATGATGTTTTATCGCTAGGTATGTCAATAAACCAAAGAATTCGAAAAGTGGCGAATGATAACGCTGTTTAGTTTGAATCCCGTTTGAATCACTCCACTTCAATTCAGTGTGACGCGCGTCATTGGTCAAGTGTATCTAATAATTATTAATATGATAACATTAAACACTTAAGCTTTCACGGTTTATAACTAATCTTTAAATGTCACTTACGGGATATCTTCTCCAGTCAACCCGCTATCATGGCGCTTGCAATAGCGTCGAAATTTCGGGAGCTCAAATTCAATAATAATCACGGAAGATATCCCGTAACACATTTTTAAGTTATGATAACAAATTGTCTCAACGACAAAGAATCTACGGTGACAGACGCTGGTCACTACATCCTTGAGATAGGCAGAAGCAATAATGTTTTCGGAGCCATGTTATGCCTACTACTCTACTCGTACGTATTAAATAGACTATCGGCTGTTTTTCCTGAAAAATAATCTCGATGTTTTACGAGAGTTATCTCGCGTCGAGTCGATTTCATTCTACAATATTATGATTAATACTTAAAACGCATTCCAAGTCCATAGACTTGTACCACCAAGTAGATTCAAATTCACAATATTTTCCTTCTACAAAAATGTGTTCACAATTTCTCCGGAAGCACCAAAAAGATTGTTAGATCCAAAAAGATATGATCATACTGGGAACGCCTCCGAGACGTTCACACTGGTGCTGTGCCAAATTTATCCTGATCCTTTGAAGAATTTCATTCACCTTACATGACTGCGATGTGTTTGCCATGAAACTCTCATGTATTATTATTATTTCTTGAAGTGAGAATAAAGGAACCCGAGTTTTGAAAATTCTTTATTTTGTGCTTCCACTTGTCATTACTTAAGATCTCGCCTCTATGTGTATGTTGTTCCTTAATTATGTAGGTAAGGATTTACAGATAAAGACATAACCTTCGTATGTCAGTAATGGATTGGATTTCGGGCTCCTGTTGCCAAAATTCCAAATTCACAATATTTCATGTGTTTGACCAGTTCAAACCAAGGACACAATGCATAGTCGCGCTTATGGCCACCATATGTTTAATTGTCTGTCCTTAATGGTTAATGAAATAGTCATGTGGCTTGTAAAGATTCAGTCACACACATCGAGAGGACTATTGTGGTACATATAGACTGAATAACCGCTATTTTTTATCGTCTAAGGCACAGCACGTGTGAACTGTTTGCTGATAAAACAACACGTGTTATCGCGTTGCAATCAGATGACTACAGCTAATATCTAAGACATAGCTGCAGATCAAGACAAAAAATTGGCACAAAAATGTGTATTTTTAAACAGAAAATTCCAATAAAATTTTCCTCATCCTGCATATTTCAGAAGCGCCAAGAGGTGTTCGTTACAAATTCCAATGAGGTTTTATTTTGAATATCTATCCATTGTTCTTATTTTAATTGAGTGTCACTGGATGGTAGATTTATAAACACGGTATAGTATCTATTGTCTCTCACTTCGAATAGTTCGAATAGTCAAATCAGTACCTACCTATACCTAGAATAAATAAAATAAAAGTGAACTCTTAATCTGTTTATCTGAGGTTGTTGTAAATAAATTAAAAGACATAGCTATATTTACATATTTTTCTAGCTGACTATTTTTTGATACCCATATTTTTAGTGATGACGAATCGGGACAATTAATTTGTTTTCTAATGACGACAAATCGGGACTTCTTGTATGAAAAACATTTGGGGTATGACTCATCTACAAATGATCATGACTGTCAGATCAAGTTAACGATGAGAAAAATTAAGAACAAACTAATAGAAATGAATACCGTAAATACAAAAAAATAATTAAATACAACCTACATTATACTAACACGTTTACATTCCACTTCCAGCAACAATAGAGTAGACATTTAATAGTTTCATGTTCATCATGTCGACTAGCTATTCTCTTTTATGCGCGCTCATATTAAAGTCACCGATGATACATGATACCTACTCATAACCATAAATGCCATTCCCGTTTCAGTGTCATTCATATAATGGCCTAAATAAATGATATACTCCAATACACATTTCTTGCGACCATTTGTTCATTCACATTAATTTTAAACTTTTCCCGTCGACACCTCGGTAAAGTTAATAATATAATTTACAATGCTTTTAACTGGTCATAACATTCGTCCCGCATAACGACTTTTGTTTGAGTTTTTCGAAATAAGTAAACAAAATTAATTTGTAACGTTCGTTTGGTGTGCTCATAGGTTGAGTAATCTCGGCTGATTGTGATTGATATAAATTACTTAACTTTGCGGTAATTAGATGATTAGGTACTGATTGACCAGGCTGTCGTCCTTGTTTTATTTTTATTTATTTTTAACGGCATAGCGCAGTCGTAAACGGATCCCGTGGGTAGTTGGATTTCTAAAATTAGATTGGCGAACCAATATTGGAACTTTGTTGTACGGTCGAAGAAGCTATTTGGTTTACAGTTTAACCAACAAATTACATTGTAAAATAGCTTGTTCAACCGTACGTAGTGCCTGCCTCGTTGGTCTTGTGGTCGCAAGCGTGACTGCTGAGCATGAGGTCTTGGGTTCGATTCCTAGGTCGGGCAAAGTGTTACAACAACAACAACAGCCCATAACGTCCACTGCTGGACATAACCCTCTCCCATGATGGGAGGAATTTGCCGTAATCTCCACGCTTGGCAGGCGGATTGGAGATCGCAGTGATGAAAGACTAACAGAAAACGCTGCTGCTCATTATATGGTCTACAGAGGCGTAAGGTGTTCTGCCTCAGACATTAGTCGCCTTATACGACACCCGTGAGTGTAAAGGGTTGGTTCTATTCTACTCTGCCGGATACCACACGGCTCAGGGCAAAGTGTTAATGGGTCAGGAACTTCTCAGTAGCAGCCACGGAGTCTGGATTAGCCTGTTTGATGGCTATAGGCTCGTCCCCTACTACATGGGACTTAAGAGGGCTATCACATTTTTTTTGTATTTGAGTGTTAGGCCTATACCCAGCAGTGGGTGATTCCGGGCTGATATGATGATGATGATGAGTGTTATAAGAGTCTATAGCACTCAAATACAAGAAAAATTTAGATTTTTATTTTGAGCGCCCCCTAGACTAGAGAAATAATCAAACTTTCTCGGGCATATTTTTTTTTTATTTTGTGGCCATAGTTAAACCATAATCACACATCTAAACTGAGATTTTTGATGTATGATTATGGTTTAACTATGGCCACAAAATAAGAAAAAATGTAATATAGTCCTTTTAAATATATGACTGCACTGTATGGTGTGAAGTTATGTTATTTTATTCGTAGACTCGTACTAATCAATGCAAAAAAATGCCCTTGCTGGCACATCATCAAAATAATTACGTATTCTTCTGATAAAAGTTTTACAAACAACTTGTAAAAAAATATAATTTTTGGTCACAGTCAAGACGAAAAAGGAAAAATAAAAATTCAAGTGCCCTTGTTGTGTGCTGTTATCTATCCAATAACAAATGTTAGGCTAACCTATATTTATTTACTTGTTTACCTTATATCTTCGTATTATGATAACATCATTAACAAAACAGTTAGACCGAGACAAAGAAAAACCCTTTTATACTTTTTATTTTAATGTTTATTTTTTGACCGATGAGGGGAAGTACTTGTGTGAGGTCAACGTCCTTCAGAACCAAAATACAGGTATTTAAAAAAATAATAGTATGAATTCGAAAAACGGGAGGTATAATGTTGACAGGTTCAGTTTGATAGTTTCTGCCCGCTTAGCATGACCACCGTAGAGACGAAAGAGAATCGACAAATCTTTTGTTTATTTGTCAATGCAATGACAGATGAACAAAAGATTTGTCGATTCTCCTCAACAAAACTTCAGCCCGCGTAGCATGACCACCGTAGAAACGAAAGAGAATCGACAAATCTTTTGTTCATTTGTCATATGACAATCGACAAATCTTTTGTTCATTTCATGATTCTCTTTCGTTTCTATGGTGGTCATGCTAAGCGGGCTGAAGTTTTGTTGATCGTGCCAGGTCAGGTGATGAAGAAAAAAGAATTTTAAGGTTCTGTCATAGGTAAGGTTTTTTTAACTTTTTTTTTGAGTAAATAGAGCATTTCTGATTTCAGAGACCGTTAATAAAGAGTACAGACTTAAAAAAGAGTTTACGATAACCATAAACAGTACTTTGGTAAACAGTTCTTTTTACGGAACACATTTTTTTGTCATTTTCTAATTTTAAAAAATCCTATTTTATGAGAAATTCAAATTCCGAGTTCAAATTAATGGGAGGTTCAGTTTGTATAAATTTAAATGAAGCGTACATAAGTCTTCCCACCGTTGTAGCCATGATTAAGGGCATCGGAACCGGTTTTACCCGGTCCTTAAAAAAAAACAGAAGTTCCCGGTTTCCGGAAGACTTGGCTGTGTTTCATATCACAAATCATTGATTAAAGGCGACATTGATTACATTCCTATAGGCATTGTTTTTTCAAATCGAAATCTTTTCTTTAATTTGGACGGCTTTCGATGCCTTTTTCATGGCCGAAAATACTCTCTCCTTTATTGGAAGTGGCAGAATTTATCAAATTTCATTCAAAGTCCGTAAGAACCGTTAAAATATAATATTTTAGCGACCGCTATTGATTTTAGAGTACACATATATACTCGAAAGAGCACAATACCTATTACAGTACAGCCCTAGTCATAGGTGCCCAAAGGGTGTCAACAATCGCCATAATGTCTATTTAACACGGAGCGGTAACGGCGAAATGATATACGTGTAAACCGTGTCTTTCAGAACTCGTGTAAACTATGGCCGCTATCGTGGTTTATTGATAAAAAAAACTGCTTATTACATACAAGACGTGTTTGTGAAACGAAACCCTTACTCTGCACTAACACTCGCACTTAGCCCGTTCTTCTAAATATTCTCATCTACGTTGGATAATTTGGCCACTTTATTACGCGGCAAAAAGAAATAAATCCTCCGGATAATCCTTTGTTTGGCAGAACAGTTGTTAGCTCATCAACGTTTAGAGGTAAATCATACTTATTTATAATAAGTAGCCTTTATTAAGGTTCGGCAAAACTGGTACAGACTTTACGGAGCCGACATAAAACTGTACCAGCCCGCGTAGCATGACCACCGTAGAGACGAAAGAGAATCGACAAATCCTTTGTTTATCTGTCATTTTGTCGATTCAATGACAGATGAACAAAAGATTTGTCGATTCTCTTTCGTTTCTACGGTGGTCATGCTACGCGGGCTGATATTATACTGGAGTATCTGTAAGTGTCTGATAGCCGAGGCCACGTTCGCAATCTGTTCGTACCAGTTTGAATGAACCTTAATTCGGTACTTTTCACAGAACTCAATATATATTGATAGCGAGTCCTGGATTTTTATTATTGACCTACCTCTCGCAGTCGTCACTGGTAGTGTCATCGGTACTTTTAATAGTTTTATTAAAATAATAAAATGTTTAATTCTGGTTGATTTGCAGCAAGTCAGTGCGCTGCGATTTGCGACGTACCTAGCTTGATTTAAATAGGATTTTGAGTGCACATCCTCATGGATTTATTAGTGCTTTAATTTGTAAAATGGTTAAATTACAAGTGCTAGAAATACTTTTTCGATCAATTTTGACGGGTAAGTTGAGGAGTTTATTAAAAAAAAAAACATTATTTACGAAATGTGTTAGTTAAAACTTTAGCTATTTCAGAGCAATTTAGAGTCGCGCATATTTAACTGTAAAAAAGAATAAATTAATACTTTTTATAAAATAAAATAAACAAACGATTGATAGTACAATAACAACAATGGAATAAATATAACCTATCCATTACTCATTATTATCTACACTTAAACTAAACTGAATAAACAAGCAGATCAATTTTATGCTAGGTAACAATAACAAGCATGTAGGTGTGAATCGGCATTTATTTTATCATGTGACAGGGTGAAAATTAACAAATTAGTAATACCCCACACGGTACGAATTTCTGCACTATCACCAATTTTAGACTGAAGACGTTCATCCCCCTGCCGGGGTTGCGGGACTGTTCGAAAGAGATACCGTGGCCCCGGAACACAAAGGGCGATGAAGGAACATGGATGGGTTTTAGTCAGTAAAAGTCTGACACTCCCTCCTGCTCCGCCCAGAGCGGGAGGAGTCATTTGATGATTTCCCATCCGAAAAAAAAAGACGTTCACCCCGGGACGTTTGTGACTCACACACAAGGGTCAAGCCAAGCCCCAGCATTTAAATTTTTGGATTTTATTACATTATGGTTCAGTTTTTGAGGAAGATTCTTTCAAGGGGGAATAGTGGAATAACTCAAAATGAAAAGGGAACTTTCTGGATTATTTTTACATTAAGGTCCAGTTTTCCCCTTAAGGGGGATTCTCTTAGCCCCCGTACCCACTTTGTCGTGACGATTGATTTATCGTTGGTTTTTAGCTGGCCAAAGTCGTGGACGACAGTAATCGCGTCGTCCCATATGTGAACACCTCCACTTAAATACACAAGCCACGACACTTAAAGCTACACGATTATCTGTCGTCACGACATAGTGGGAACAGGGCCTTAGGAGGGAATAGTGGAATAGGCCCATCGTGCCAGTTATGATGAGAATGGCGTCGTTGCCCTTTTCCTAATATCTCTTCGTACGAACCAAAACAAATAAACCATGTATCTTTTTTCATTACAAACAATTTTGAAGATCACGATAGATGACGATTCCAGACTTGAACAGGCTTATTTTTGGTGTTCAAAGTTAAGAAGTTTAATAAATGTAGGTGGGTCAATGACCGCTATTCTCATCTTAACTGGCACCAACTATAGATACTTATTTTTGACCAAGGCTACCATCTAGTGGCAGTACTTTCATACAAGCCTACAAGCCTGGCTTGCACTATAGCTTACTTAGGTACCCTTCGTAATGTTAGGGTTTCTGATCAGTTTGCCATGCTTGCACTATTGGCTTGCCGTATTGCTGATCTATAGGCACGCCACTGCTACCACCATCTATGCTTCAACAACATAATTTATCTTGACCCAAACCAACCCCTAGTCCCCGTACAATAGAATTTATCAAGATTGTATAGGGTGTGATGGGGTGTTTCCGGCCCACAGGAGTTTTAAAGCAGAATCAACTTAACTCAACTCAACGGTGTAGTATTGTCCGCAATTAGATAGATGGGTAGGAATTTAGTTTACTTAGGGAGGTTACGGTGTCGATTCTGTTGTGCACAAACTAAACTTAATTTAGGCTGTTGCTATATCTTTTTCTGCCTAATAAAACGAGAAAGAGACGGACATATTTTAGAGCTGTCAAATTTAGTTGGAACTAATAATTCCATACAAATAAAGTGTGCACACAGTGAAGGATCCGGCAGAGTAGAATTAGCCGTGTGGTAACCGGCAGAGTAGAATAGAACCAACCCATTACACTCACGGGTGTCATATAAGGTGACTACTGTCTGAGGCAGAACACCTTGCGCCTCTGTAGACCAGAGAATGGGTAGCAGCGTTTTCTGTAGTCTTTCATCACTGCGATCTCCAATCCGCCTGCCAAGCGTAGAGATTACGGCAAATTCTTCCCTTCATGGGAGAGGCTTATGTCCAGCAGTGGACGTTATGGGCTGTTGTTGTTGTTGTTGTTGTTGAAGGGTGCACGTAAAAACATGTCGACTAAAAACACGGTGAAGCGCAAGGCATAAACTAGTTTGATATCTCTAACTTAGATTCATAGCTATAGCCGTCCTTTTCTCGCACTGCCTTTTAGTAAAAGATAGCAATAGCCTAAATTAAGTTTAGTTTGTACACAACAGAATCGACACCAGTGTAAATACATACAAATAAAATCATCGTCTGTAATCCCTGAAGGGTTTGGTACAGGTTTACCTATTAGTACACCCACATTTTGCCAGTTATGTTTATAAGTTCCATGTGATTATGGGACGAGCCTATTGCCATCAAATTCGCACAAATCCAGATTCCGTGACTGCTACTGACAAATTCCTGATGGGAAAAACTCAATAACACTTTGCCCGACCTGGAAATCGAACCCACGATCTCATGCTCGCGACCACACAACTAACGAAACAGTAAATTTACAAAGTAAATGCAACAACTAATAGTTATTTATGCAACTGATGTATAATGAGGGGTATTAAAACACGAATGTGGGTTTATCACACGAGGCGAAGCCGAGTGTGATAATAGTATCACATGAGTGTTTTAATACCTAATTATGTACAGTTGCATACAAGACTTTATCTACATATATGATATGAATCCTCCATATAAAAGGTCCTGAAATCGTAGTGTTGTAAGAAGTCTATGTGAATTCATGGAAAGTTTAATTGCTGAGTATTTAATACAAACAAACCATGTATATGTCGGGTTGTCAGGAATTTATTTCGCTAGGCTCGAGCTTATGTGGGCAGAAGACGGGTTTTGTGCTATGAAAACACACTGGATGCGATACACTATTTTATTTCACATTGCACGGATCGGCGTGGTAGTTTTCATGGAGAAGAACCGGCAAGAAACTCCATGGTTACTCTTTTCAAACAGATACACTGAGTCTAACAAATTACTTGACATTACACTTTGACACATTAACACTGGGCACAATGATTCGGGTACAGTTTCAAGACTTCTTAACTCCGCTGCGATCAGACATAGAATGTCCGCCTCGCCGCGTGTTGTTAACATCAGGACTCTGTAGAAGCCCCCATGGTGGGGTAGACTGATAAGTAGGTCGCGTGATGTCACCACTGGCGCGCTTTCGATACATTCGCCCATCCGTACTCATGACCTGATCCGACATATATGTAATAATATAATTATTTACATTTTGATTGAACAATTATTAAAATGCACAAAGCTTGTATCACTCATTTTTGTAAACAACAAAGTCCATAATGCAATACTAATATCGAACAAAAATGGCGGAATACGACGTGAATTCGAATTTTTTGTTTTTTGTGAAGTTTTTTTTTAATTACGGCGCTGTGGTAGTGAATCGCACGTGCTAGACAATGTTCTTTTTTTAAAACAAGTTGCATAATGAAATTTAGTACAACATTATAACACCCGTTTGGGTGTTATAATCATAGACTTATACGGCAGTATATACTAAGTCTATGGTTATAATGGTTATTATGACACTGGCTGTTTTAATGTTGGCCATAAGCTAACTGTTTCAGATACTTTTATAGAGGTTTTATAGCATGGGTGTAGATAAAATAAATAATGTCATAGGAAACTGAAAGGTAACAAACGTTCCGTACCGTCCGACTGTGCATTCACGCGATTACTTCTTTTAGAACCCACAAAAAATATAACCTTGCATTTTATGGTAATTTAATTCTGAAGTCATTTTATTTATTTCCTTTAGTTTCGTAATATTATTAGATCCTGAAAACACGGTAATCGTTTATTCGTCCACCCACTTTTAAATTGTATGTTCTGTCCTGTATTAATAAAAAAAACTTTCCATTTACAGATACAAATGAAAACATAAGAGCGACAAATGTAACTACTTTCGATCTCGGTTCCGCCAAAACGTGAGTAAGTACTTGTATGTGTATATAACTTTCCATTCAATCCTTTCCTTCCATAACACGTATAACATTATTGTGATAATATACAGGGTGGTAAAAGTCCTCATCACGAAGCCGCCAACCAAGCATTCTGTACATCAAACTAAGTAACTTTACGCAAAAATTATTGCTGGGAAACGATTTTTTTTTTGGGGTGAAAAATCATGTTTTGTGGTAGAACTCATGTAACGCACTTAAAACGTTGTGCTGATGGATAGATGGAAAAGTACAGGGGTCGTGGAGGTGTTTAAAGTAAAACTCTTACATTAAAAATTTGTATTTAAAAAAAAAACTTGTCAAAAAGTCGGAACTTTGTGTGAACAAAAAAAAGGTTGCAATGACGGGGAGAACAAGTGCCATTCGGCTTCGTTAAGAGGAGTCTTACACCCTTTATAGGTATTTCTTATATGGATCATCTCTTTAACATTCCACCAAAATTCCTTGTTCCAGTAATCATCCAGAAGAAAAAGTAGAAAAATATATATTCCTTGAAAAATGGTTGGCGAAATTTCCGAGTGCCGCGGAATTAAAACAATACCTAGGCGTGTTCCTTTGTGGTAAGTATCCATTATCATGTGAACTATGATGACAATATCTCGCAATGGACAGACACTCTAGACAATGGACGAAAGATCTCCGAGAACGTTAGAAACAATTTTATTGTTACGAAGTTTTCTATCATTGGGATTGCTAGAGGAATCAAAGTTATGGTCATATGTAAGAAATACATACTTGAATCGAAAATATAGGTAGTCAGTGGCCCGAAAGTTTCACAACCAGTCCTACGAATTGGATTTATCATTACTAACTGGGTTGTGGAGGTCAGATAGGTAGTCGCTCCATGTAAAATAATGTTATTCAGCTGCATTAGGTTAGACTGGAAGCCGACCCCAACATAGTTGGGAAAAAGCTAGGCAGATAAAAAAAGAAACTTCTATATTTGCCAAATCAAAATAACAACCTTGCACAGTTCAATAAGTTACAAATAAGCTGTAGATCAGTGTTTTTCAACCTGTGGGTCGCGACCCCCTGGGGGGTCGCGAAGTCTCTATAGGGGGGTCGCAAGAGGTCGCGAACACCACCTCAGTAAAAAAAATCAATAAACTTTAAAAAGGTAGATTTAATAAGAAAAAGGTACCTAACTAAAAGATATAAACATTTGTATGCATACAAATTAACAAAATAAAAACCTATATGTACTCGTTCATCTTAACGCGAATCTTGCGCTTTTTTTAAATAACTAATTTCTCACATCGTGGATTCGTTTTTACTACATTAAGAATTCAATCATTTTCCAAATTTAATAGAAGGTGTTAATTATGTATTTAATCGAATTCTAATTATGCAAATGCATAAACATATTGTATGGATAGAATATTTGTAACATAATAAAATACCTACATGATAAAAAAGCGAAAGGTTGGGGGTCGCGAAATATTTTTTCATACGTGACATGAAAAAGGTTGAAAAACACTGCTGTATAATGTTGACGTGTATTGAGATATAAACCAAAGTTTAGTAAAATATCAACAACATTCAATTGATCCGTGTAAATGATCTCCAATGTATTTCATATCTAGGTAGGAGTGGGTTGTCACCTCTGAGAAGAGGTTATGCCGGCTGAGCGGGCAGTGTCACCGAGCTGTGATTTAATAACGTTACAGGAGATCACCGAGCTATCCGCCAAGCGTGATGGTGTTTGGAAAGACGTTTCATATCGATCACTTTATTATAGAGCTATTTGCACTTTAAGGTAAACTAGCTGACCCACGCAACTTCGTCTGCGTCACATAATATTGCTTATAACATGTAATTTTGTGCATTCAATTACGAACAAAAACCTTTTTAAATCAATATTACTTACATCCCATAACATAAGGCGTGATAATATGTAGCCTAAAGCCTTTCTTGGTTTACAAAGAACATTTTTGCTGAATTTCAATTCGATCTATCCAGTAGTTTTGGCGTGAAGCCGTACCATACACACAGACAAACAGAAAAACAGACAAAAATCTAAAAAGTCTTTTTTTGTCATCAGTTACGTTTTTCTAACAAAAGCCACTTATTTTTACTTGAAAATTCTCAATGTACAGTTTTTCTTTCGTTACTGATTTATTATATGTATAGATGACGTTTACATTTAAAGTAGGTACTTACGGGATAATATCCGTGATTTTCTTTATTTATGAGCTCCCGTTATTCCGTGAAAGTCTAAAACAGTGCAAATAACGTTTATTTTGCAAGTAGGTTTTACCAACACTTTTACACGTCATTTTTTAAAACTAGATGGGGCCGGTGTTTCGTACCTGACTACTCTGAGAAGAAACAGCCGAAACAAACTCATAATCTCTTTTGAAGTCCAGACATAATCTTGCTCAATTCACATGAAGACCATGCAGATTAGTGTCTGAGATGGTCTTTTGAAGAAAGAACCACACAGTTTTGAGTGGACCTGTCCAGTCAGTGCAAGCATTTGTTAGTTACCGTGTAGCTCGACTTATAACTCAAGGAGCTCAACGAAACGACGAACAATACTAAAGAAAGGACATTTGGGTAGGTCGCATCTAGTAATCAAACTGCCAGACGGTTGTGGGAAAAATAAAAAAAATAAAAATGTGACCCACATGGTGAATGTGGGGATTCACAATAATCAAATGAAATTAATAATAAGTACTTTTCAAAATGAATGTCAATTTTACAAGCTTATGCCGAGCTCGCTAATGTCCCACAGGATCGTACTACCGGAATACAATTAATAATAAGTACTTTTCAAAATGAATGTCAATTTTACAAGCTTATGTCGAGCTCGGTAATGTCCCACAGGATCGCAATACCGGGATAAAATTAATAATAAGTACTTTTCAAAATGAATGTCAATTTTACAAGCTTATGTCGAGCTCGGTAATGTCCCACAGGATCGTACTACTGGGATAAAATGTATCCTATGTGTTAATCCAGGTTATAAACTATCTGTGTGCCCATTCAAATCCGGTCAGTAATTAGCAAGAGTAACAAGCATCCATTCATCCTCACAAACTTTCACATTTACAATATTAGCAGGATTGAAATTTTAGACGAAGAGAGTCGTGGTCGAGAGTCGTGGTCGCTCACAATGGGCCTTATCAGAAGGCTTAAAGTCACCAAAAGGGCAATGGAGAGGGCTATGCTCGGAGTTTCCTTGCGCGATCGAATCAGAAATGAAGACATCCGCAAGAGAACCAAGGTTACCGACGTAGCCCGAAGAATTGCCAAACTTAAGTGGCAGTGGGCAGGGCACATTGCTCGCAGAACGGATGGCCGATGAGGCCGAAAAGTTCTGGAGTGGCGACCGTGAACCGGAAAACGTTGCGTTGGAAGGCCTCCCACTAGGTGGACCGATGACCTGGTGAAGGTTGCGGGAATCCGCTGGATGCGAGTCGCACGGGACCGGTCAATGTGTCGACACTTAGGGGAAGCCTATGTCCAGCAGTGGACATATTTCGGCTGAAATGATGATGATGATGAATAGAGTCATAATTTTAGATAGTTTTATTGGTGGGTATCTTTAGCAGAGCATATCCATGTCTCGGATTAGCACGACGTGTTACTGATGCAAATGGAACCATTATTCATGAACTGATCAAATAGTAAGATCAAAAGACACGTGTCTAATCAAAGCAATTAGACAACATGTTTTTTTCCGAAATTACGCTGACCTTAATTTTTTAACTTTAGCTATGCTTGCCTACCTAGGCTTTTTGCAATTAAAAGCAATTAAAACCTTTTAGGGTTCCGTTACTAAAAGGCAGCAAATGGAACCCATTTATATTCGTTTTGTCCGTCTATCTGACTGGGCGTCCGTATGCCGTAGTCATTTTACTCCGAGACCTATTGGCACAGTACATGTAATTGAGGGTTAAAAAATATTTCTTAAAAAATAACATCGACGTTCCTAAAATACTTTTTTCTTAAGTCCATGGTTGATGAAGTCGTAAATTCTGTCCCCTCTAATTTCTTAATTAAGAGAAAGTTCTGAAAAAATGGGAAACTGCAATTGAAACTTTGTTTTTTATTAACATACTACGGAAAACAAATGTATTTTTGAAATCGAGTGCGAATTGACATATGAATGAGCGTTAAAATATTGTTTAATATTGTTTGTTTCAACGGAATTCTTTTTGCGCGAGGCCGACTAGCGCCTGCCCGGTTTTTAACTCAATCGGTAATTTATTTTTTAATTTTATTTTAATTTAGCTAGGCTAAATTTGTGTTAAACATGCTTGGTAGCAAATGGCTATATTTCCTTTCGTATTTATTTGCATTATTGTGCTTGAAAATAGAGTACCTTCGTGTCTCTTAAACTGTTCTTCTTTACACATTGACATTGCCGAATATCAAAATCTCGTTAATATTAAAATTGCTTTGATTGCAATTGACATTGCCAAATATATATAGTTAATTTGCACTCGTAATACTAACGAGACTTTGATTGCAAAGGAAACTTTCGATCAGAATTTCAGGAGGAAGCATACATTTCAACAATGACATTCAGGGCTGCACTAATTAAGGACACATATAACTTTGTCATAACATTTGACGTGCATATTAATTAATACCGCCTCGCTGCAAGCTTACCTGACTCCGAGCAAGCCCAACTCCGTCACTGTAACGCCAAGCTTAGCCCACAAGATAAACTCAATTGCCAGTGGCGGCAAAGTTAGCTTTGAACACATACGTACACACTAACATCAGTTTAACGATCGTAATGGCTAGGTAGCAACCTCATGCTGCAACCTCATTATACAAAACGTTACTGTAACCGCACGCTGCAACATTAAACAGGCGCACAGCGCTAACCGCTTTGTCGCGTGTGTTGGGTTTGAGTGGCTTATTTAAGATGCAACTGCATGATAGCGCCTTTTAGTTAGCTAAAATATTGTTTGCAATGTACGGTAGCAACGTCAGATAAAAAACGGAGGATTGCATGTGTTATTTCATTATTTTGTAAAGATAGAGTAAGTACCGAAGTACCTTTACATAAAGTCTATATTTCTTCTTAAAATGCAGAAGGTTATATTATCGATAAGTAACTCTGATAGTATGAAAGCAACAGATAATATAGTGTCATATACTATAATATTATCATTTTAATTATAAAGGACCTTCAACAATATGCTTGTGTCCTGAAAAAATCTAATTAGTCCGTCAGTTTAATTATCAAAAAATATTTGACACGTATTTTTTCTTTTGTTACGTAAACCAAAATTGACGAAGATACGACGCTTTTAAAATTCTCAATACGTCACGCCGTGCTATATTTTTTAGTGCGTTGTGACGTCACGAGCCCGACTCTCGAGTTTTGATGAGTTTACCTTTGTCAATATTCATTGATTTACAAAAACAAAAAACACGTGTCCATTATTTTCCAATACTCTAACTGACGGACTAAATAGATTTGCAATTTATTGATGGTGGAAACTAGCCTATTATTCCTACAAATGAAGCGAGTGTTATTGGAAATGCTAGCTAGCATCCTAAGCCGACTTCGTGAAGCAATAGTGGTATTATATAAACGTACAGTAGATTTTTGTGAAAAAGCTCGCCAGCGAAGTAATACCACCAAATTTTTCAGTCACTAAGCAACGACGATCATAAGTGCCGGTAAAATTAAAAGTACATAAGACTGGACAGGTTTTATGTACTTTGTCAGCAAGAAGTAGTATCCACTTCCGGGTTCGACGTCCTTTTTGACAAAGTAATTACAAAAAACAAGAGTTTTGTGTTTACACATACACAATATCAGATTTACACGGATTTTTGGGCGGATTGCCAAAATCGGAACTAACGCCATTATTTTGATTATTCAATAGATTTTATAGCACAATTTCACAAACATTGTTTTACTAACAGCCCCACTTGTAAACGCGACGCAAGATCTTTGTAGCTCTCTACACTGTAACGTGTCATGAGCAAACAAGAGGTGTAAAGTCAATTGGAAACACACTAGAGGCAATTGCACCAATTAAACAGAGGTACAGTAACTTTGACTGATCTCGATCTCAGACTCACAGAGAAGTATCCATTGCCGTTTATATTGAAAATAATTAATGTCTCGTGAGCACAATATCATATAGTACCGGTCTACATTTTGTCGATTAATAAGTTAATTGAAGAACAAGTGGAAACACGGTTCAAAGGCTTCAGAGACAATATTGAGAGCGTTCAAAGAACTTATATTTTCCGAGTTAAGTTGAACGGAGACCTTTAGAAAATAAAGACCACTTTCTCACTTTTAATTACCTTTGAACATAACTTTGTAAATTAGTTTAATATTCGCTGGGAATTGGCGACAGGAAATAGTTTTTTACTTGAATATATTTTTAAAAATGGTTGTGGTATCCTGCAGTGTGCTGATTACCTTTTAGCAGTAGTCGTGAATTAGGGAGTGGACGTGAAAGTAAACTGAGATTGTTATGAGTTCTAAACGGATTAAATCAATGAAAATTGTCGGTAAAGTATAAAACTATTTATTTCTTTTCTGGAAACAAAACTGTTTTAAAAGTATTGGTAGAAACCTCTACGTATAGTATCGCTAGATTTAAACAAAAAATAAATGATGTATTTACAATATCGAGAAATTAATTGGTTTATGTAGT
Organism: Xestia xanthographa; assembly: GCA_905147715.2. NCBI lineage: Eukaryota > Metazoa > Arthropoda > Insecta > Lepidoptera > Noctuidae > Xestia > Xestia xanthographa. Next base: position 17,223,094 of record LR990655.1, on the reverse strand, counting down.
CAACTTATTTAAATATCTATTTATAAACAATTTAAAAACAAAAAACAAAATTAATAAGTTCAAAAGTAACAGAGTTGTTTGAAGTTAGAAATAAAATCAAACAGTTTAAGAAGCGGCCTGAGGCGTTGCTGAGAAATTGGTGCAGAATTAAAAAGTAGCACGAGGAAAAGTACCATAATTTATTGAAACTCGAGAGTTGAGAGCGAATTTTAGAATATTTTTTTTAAACCAGGCTTAGCCACGAATAAAGATTGTGAAAAAGTTGCTATCGAAATACTAATAACTAACAGGAGTGTTAGATAAGTGAAATTATTGCTGCGAAACCACTTTTTTCTGTAGGTAAGTAATCGCGTTATACGATATTATGACTGAATGTAACGCAACCAAAAACATTATGGATTCAATAAATACTAGTAGTAGTACTTAGTACAGGGGGTCAAGGAGGTATTTAAAGATAAAACATTAAAAACTCGTATTATAAAACACACTTGTGGAAAAAAGAAAAAAAAAGGAGCCCCAATATCTCCGTAACTAGAAGATTCCCAGGTATATTCCAGAACAAAAAAAATAGGGGAAAATATAATGACCACCAAAAATAACTTTGTGACCACTAATATCTATCACCTAAAATATCGATTGATCACCAAATTCAGTCAATTGAGCACCAAATTTTAATGAGGTGGTTGATGACAAACCAGTTTTGCCTAGGTCGACTAGGGGCACCCCGGGCTTTTTTTTATAAACCATTCAGAAGTAGGAGCCCCGCTAAGCGGGGCTACGTTGACCGGGTCTCCCTCGACTCTGATGCAAGAACATAACAGTTCAATTTCTGGTGGTCATTAACTAAAAAAAAATCATTTTTGGTTCTAATTTCACGATAAAATGGGGATTAATTTCCATTACATTTTGTTAAAGGCATACAATTAACGAACCACCAGATTTAGCAATATGTAACGGCAAAAAAATCACTTTTGATTACCAAAATTAGTAAATGATCACCAAAATCTGTGCCAAAATTAAAGCCCATTTTATCGTAAAATTAGAACCAAAAATTAATTTATGACCACCAGAAATTGAACTGTCATGCTCTTGCATCCGAGTCGAGGGAGACCCGGTCGACGGAATGGTTATAAAAAAATAACCACGAAGCCTAATACCCTTCTAACCTAATCTATCCGTGTCGGGGTGCCCCAAGTCGGCCTAGGCAAAACTAGTTTGTCATCAACCACCTCATTAATATTTGGTGTTCAATTTACTAAATTTGGTGATCAATTGATATTTTAGGTGATAGATGTTAGTGGTCACAAAGTTATTTTTGGTGGTCATTATATTGTCCCCCTTTGTTAAATCTTATGGTTCGTTAATTGTATGCCAAAAAAATATCACAATGACGGGGAGGCCTTTCGGGTTCGTTAATGATATTTTACACCCATTATAAACTATGGTCCTTAATTCGAAAACAAACCAGTGACCTATGAACTTACATTTTAATGTCCAGCCCAGATACACATAGGATATCTAAACTGAATCAATTTGAGTAACTGGATTTTACATATTCGCTTCGGGCGCTATCACGCTGGCATATGCAGGACGCGGGCGTTTGCCGTGAATATCTACCGTGTGGACGCTACGCAAACATGCTACGAGTGTATCCCATACCTAATATGGAGTCGTGTCCACAACGAAATCGTCTGAAAACAATCAAAAACTGTTTTTGATAACCAATATAATCCTTTCTGTACAATATTCACTTATTCACGGAACGGAAAATGGAAGCAAGTGCTGTTTATTTTTATAGGAATGCGAATATAGTTTTTCGGAGAGGTAATTTTTGGAGCGCTGTGCAAAATAATGGTACCTTCTTTTATGCGTTTTGAAATTGGGCAGAAATGAAAATAAAATTCAACTCGTAAAACAAGCGTCTGAAAAGGAAAGACTACGAGAAAGCATAATTATGCAGAACGGATTCAGTTATCTACAAAACTTTTATAAAAACGAACAATCGTGAATTATTAAAAAAAAAAATCCGATAGAAAAATGTCGGTCAATTGTTTTAAATGTTTTTAAGCCATTGTGTGCCGATCTATTGTTTAGAACACTGAGGATAGTCACATCCGATTAACTGTCACAGTCATCATCATTATCATCATTTCAGCCGAAAGACGTCCACTGTTGGACATAGGCCTCCCCCAAGTGTCGCCACATTGAACGATCCCGCGCGACTCGCATCCAGCGGATTCCCGCAACCTTCACCAGGTCATCGGTCTACCAAGTGGGAGGCCTTCCAACGCAACGTCTTCCGGTTCGTGGTCGCCACTCCAGAACTTTTCGGCCCCATCGGCCATCCGTTCTGCGAGCAATGTGCCCTGCCCACTGCCACTTAAGTTTGGAAATTCTTCGGGCCACGTCACACAGTAATTTTCCGGAATAACGAATGTCAAATCTCGAAGAAAAATGTAGGAGGTAACCATAGGCTTTTCAATGACTGACTGCCACAACTGAAGGCTGTGTGTTGATTTGCCTGACGGTGTCACACAACATGTCTGACGTACCGTTTCATATCTTTCTTACTACATAATATGCGAAAGTTGGTGAGGACTGATGGACGGATGTTTGTTACTCTCTCACGCAAAAACTACTGAACCGATTTTGATGTAACCTGTAACGTGTTTTTTCGGTAATTTGAAAACCAAGAAAAATACAACGGTGTCTTGTTTAATCATATACCTAATTATAAAGGGTGTAAGTCACTTCTTAACGAAGCCAATAGGCACTTGTTCTCCCCATCATTGTGATCATTTTTTTGTTCTACACCATACCTGGGAACCTTCTAGTTACGGAGATATTGGGGGTCAAAGTTCCAACTTTTTGACAAGTTATTTTTAAATAGGTACAAGTTTTTAATGTAAGATTTTTACTTTGAAGACCTCCACGCCCCCGTACTATTCAATCCATCCATCAGCACAATGTTTTGAGTGCGTTACATTGAGTTCTACCACAAAAAATGATTTTTCACCCCAAAAAAAAAAGTTGTTTCCCAGTTATAATTATTGCGTAAAGTTACTTAGTTTGATGTACAGAATGCTTGGTTGACGGCTTCGTGATGAGGTCTTTTACACCCTGTATTTGTCTTTTATAACGTAGTTGGATTTGAGTTGTCAACTTGATTTTTGATTCGATTATTTTTATTAGGGCGCATTTCCTCCTTTGATATAAATTAATGGGGTTGTAGGTATCCCACGGCAGCGGATTCCTGAATTAAAACTAGTCCTATGTCAAAATGAAGTAGCTACCAAGGGTGCCACACCATTCCTGACGTCACAATAGCACACGATGTGATCTATATCCAGTGGTCCTTGAGCCTTGTTGTGATTCACCTGGCCATTTACCTAGGTACCAAAATATGACATCACTAGACCGTAACAATGTACGAATGTACGCTTTAGGGCCTAATATTGTCACAGTGACAGGCAGAACACAATTTTGTCTCAGGTAACATCTCATGAGAACAGTAATACATCACACACGGTTCATTACTCTATACTAGCTGTTGCCCGTGACTTTGTTTGCATATATTTTGTATTAAAAAATATCCTGTGTGAAAAGTAGTCTTTTCTCCCATCCCCACGATAGCTATCTGGCAAATTTCATAAGGATTGTTTTAGGCGTAAACAGGTGTACATTGACCTTGGCCGTGATTTTCTTCAAAAAGGTCAGAATGCATTGCACCCGCCACCGGAGTGCGTATAAGACCAGAGGGCCCTGTTTTATGAAGCTGACAATCCGACATATATGTCAAAAAATGACAAAATTGTAGAATTGTCGCACTTAGCACTTATTTTTATGAACGTGACAAATATGTTAAAAAGCGACAGGTGAAATCTTGACATACTTGTCATCTAAGAACGCGTTTTATAAAACTCGACTTAATGTCAAAAAACCACAGTTGAATTATTTCGCGACAGAGGGCAACGCTCCTGTCAGACTTTTCGGACAATTCTACATATATGTCATGAAGTCATGACAATTGTGTGTTTTATAAAGCAGATTTGACAAGTTTTTCACGGATAAAGTTTCATAAAACAGAGATATGTCGGGTTGTCGCGACAATTCGACATATTTGTGAATTTTCCACCATGACAATTATGTCACCTGTTAGCTTCATAAAACAAAGAAAAATTACAATTTTCACTTTCACTTTATGACATTATGACATTATGTCGACTTGTCGAATTGTCAGCTTCATAAAACAGGGCTATGTTTGAACGGCGAAAGCAGTATGTCAGTATCGTAGGTGATGTTCTTTAGTTTCTGCCTAACCTTAATTGGAAAAGGCATGAGTTTGAATGTAGGGATGGTATTCAAAAGAATACCAACTTTATTAATCTGAAGTTCAGTTTAGATTTCAATGCAAGCATACCATGTTTTCGTTGAACAATTTGAACAAAGACCTCTCCAGGGTCCTTAGTGACTCGACTTCACTCTCCATCGACCTGAACTTTGCGGCACGTTGATTACGGGCAAACTCTGAGTTTGTAAGTACTATATGTCCGGCAGAGCTTTCATCGTGAGTATTTGTTATATTAGCGCTGGATAATTTGGTCGGAGTTATATTATTCTGAGGTAGTGGTTAGTGTAGTGAAGTAAAAGTTATACTTAACAAACAAATATGAACAAAAAACAACAGCCGCAAATGACAATTGATTGTTTGCCGAAACGATTTCAATGCCAATTATTCTTGTTGACATATTGTCCATGCATTGTTATTAGATACAACTCCACACACGTAGGTACGTCCACATTTCGTGTTTTCGTGTTGCCTTGTAAATAATAAACAACCGTATAGTTGATGATCATAAAACATCGACGGCACGGTTGGCGCAGTGGCTAAGCGATTGGCTGCTAATTATTTAAAAGACTTTGTTAATTTTGAATACTGATATTGTGGGAAAAAGAAAATTAATTGGTCCGAAGACACTAATCGGCAAATGCATTCAACGGTAATTTCTTCTTCGTTTAAGGTGTTTTAGCCGCGTGGTATCCGGCAGAGTAGAATAGAACCTACCCATTACACTTACGGGTGTCGTATAAGGCGACTAATTTCTGAGACAGAACACCTTGCGTCTCCCGTAGACCAGAGAATGGGCAGCAGCGTTTTCTGTTAGTCTTTCATTACTGCGATCTCCAATCCGCCTGCCAAGCGTGGAGATTACGGCAAATTCCTCCCATCATGGGAGAGGCTTATGTCCAGTAGTGGACGTTATGGGCTGTTGTTGTTGTTGTTAAGGTGTTTCACCTGAAATACACCCCTTAATTGCCTCGACTATCTTTACAAACCATAATGTATGTGAGAGCCGTTATTATGAACTGAAAATGGTTTTGGTTTGCAGAAGGCACTCAAATAATATAGAAGACAATTAAAATGTGTCGATCATAGGCACGAACAACAAGCGCGATAGATACATCATTACTTGTACCTTCTCACCAACCTTTCTAGTTAATAAACTAACTGTTTAAGTAGGAACATAGTACCTCCTCCTTTTTGAAGTCGGTTAAAAATACATCTCTTAAGTCATCTTCAAATTGGCTGAAACGTAAAGTAATGGAAAAATCTTGGGCACCACATTACATATTACATTACTTTTATTATTTTCCGTCCCTATTTCATGAAATTGTCCTATTGCTGAAATATTCTTTCAGCTGAGACATAGGCGCGGGTTATCACCAGGGATATAAAACAGGAACGTGGTTTTATTATACGGTTCCCGTTTCAATACCTGCTAACATAAAATGCCTAGCTATATTACAGAGTAAAAAGTAAAAAAGAAATATCAAAGGGTTTGGTAATATGGATGTTACAATCAGCCAATCAATCCAATTGCAGTTCTCTGCGACATAGTTTCACTGTTTGGGTGTTTTTAATTCAATCCGACCATCGCGCGTCGTTGCAGCGGAACGAGTTTATCGGGAAACTGTTGCAGTATGAACCCTAGATTTACTGATAGCCTGTAGGCTACGGGAAAAGGCAAAATATAACTTTTTTCAGACCTGATCTTTTATGTACATATTTTTGTTAAGTATACTCAAATTTCAGTCACGTTATTGAATTTTAACAATCAGTTACTAAAAAAGTCCGCCATGTGCGAGTCGGATTCGCTCACAAAGGGTTCCGTAGTAGCAAACACACTTACAGTTAACTTAAGTCTTATTTTTCACAACTTTCAGTTACGGCTTATGTACTATCGAGGACACTCCCGCCTGACCACTACTAAGCTCATTTTTGCTAGCACTCGCAACATAGAAATGCTCTCTAGCCCCGCCCTGTTGACTTTGTATAGAAATAATGAATGAAAAGATACCGAATCGGCCGAGCGCACTGACGACGCACGCCAAACGAGAGTTATTGATAATTTGCGCGCAAAAGTTGAGGCTTTCCTAATAGGCCCAAACTTTAAGGGGGCGTGGCTTGGCGCCTCCGCATGTTTTATGCGAAAAAAAATTAAAATGGTCAGGCGTAAAAGACTCCGACTGTACATAAACACGATACGACGTCGCATCGTGCTAGGACGCGGCGCATGCATGGCTCATACTATCTACTAATGGCTGGCTGCGTCGTAACACCATGCGACGTCGCATCGTGTTTATGTGTACGAGCCGTTACATGTATGGAGGGCCAATTTTACATCACTTTCGTGTAGCCGGTCGTCGAAGACACTTGCTTTCCAAACCTCAACCGTGTAAAATGATTGTGATATACGGATGAACAGACAGACTCTAGGACGAATCTTTATGGAATTCGTATTTGTCATAAGACAATGGAACCCTGAAAACTGAAAATAGCTAGGTAATCTTAATATTTTTTCAAATACGTTTTGATCTCGTTACTTTGGTTTATCCTACCGAAGAGGATTAGGCGTCCCACGCTCTACCTGCGGTTATTCTTAGGGTCCCTAACCCCCGACTCTCAGTGGCTCATCAGTAAATCTGCTGCTCAGTCAAATCTAATTTAATAAGCTTTGGTTTCGGCCGACAGAAATAACAATAGCCAATCAAATTACTTGTTAAGAGAAATTCCAGTGGATTTAATTGAATACTCTATCAGAAATGAGGTGTAAGAGATCATAATAAAAATAACTTCGTTCAGCAATCCATCTGTTAGGCAAGGAGATTGTACCAATCCCTTTTTTTTTCGGATGGGAAATCATCAAATGACTCCTCTCGCTCTGGGCGGAGCAGGAGGGAGTGTCAGACTTTATACTGACTAAAACCCATCCATGTTCCTTCATCGCCCTTTGTGTTCCGGAGCCACGGTATCTCTTTCGAACAGTCCCGCAACCCCGACAGGCATCTGTTCTTGCGGACCCCTTCGAACACGAACGCGCCGTCGACACGGCCTGTCGTCATGAGACGGACGGACGGCGAGCTAGCCCATTGCCCACCTTCCACAGGCCCGCGCCTACGGTGGCCGGGGGCCACGTGGTGGCCCCCGACGCCCGGGGCGTCTCCCGCGGCGGCCGGAACGCTACCAATCCCTATAAGCAAACATTAAAAGGCCCATTTTCAACAAGAACCGATTACTGGCAGAGATTACGAACGCAGTTGGTAACTTCAGTCCATATTTTATTTGAGAGATTAATAATATTTCTTGGTTGTTTTCATGTCGCCATAAATTACATTTCCGACAATAAATTTGGAAGTCTACAAATGGCATCAGACAACAGCTGTTTATTATGACCCTCGGTTCTAAAACGTGATATAACCGGACCTTGTTCTAAAATGGGTTTTATGGATTTACTGATATTATTACTATAGTTAAGATGAGAATAGCGGTCATTGACCCACCTACATTTATTAAACTTCTTAACTTTGAAAACCAAAAATAAGCAAGTCTGGAATCGTCATCTATCGTGATCTTCAACATTTTTTGTAATGAAAAACGATACATGGTTTGTGTAATTATGGAAAAGGGCAATGACCGCTATTCTCATCTTAACTGGCACCAACTATATTACTTATCGTATATTGACTTATGTAAACTGGAATGCCTCGTTGGTGGTTCGATTCCCAGGTCGGGCAAAGTTATATTAGGTTTTTCCATCAAGAATTTCTCAGTAGCAGCCAGGGAATCTGGATTTGCGCCCGGTTGATGGCAATAGGCTCGAGCCTATTACATGGGACTTAAACATAACACCTCTGCTTAACCCTTCGAAGATTACAGGCGTGATGTTATGTAAACTGGAATGTTGTAACTTGGAAAAGTTACTTTCAAACACAATTTCTAAAATATTTTTTGCTATTACTTCCGTATCTTGCGGTCTAACCTACACAATGGAATAAAATAAAATATGGAGGTGAGTTTGCACAGTTTTAATTAAATAGAACCTACCTATCTATTTACGTTTACATTTCCTCTGGTTGCACAAATGCGGAAGTTGTCTTTCAGTGCATTTGCTGGTTTTAATAAAGTTAACCAACTGTGTACTCTATCCTGAGATTAAAAGTAAAACAAGCTTGCAGGGACAAAGATTTAAACTGGATTTATATCCGTTACCGCGCTAAGGTAAAGTCAAGGATTTTTTTTTATCAGACTTTAGATTTAAGTTGTACGTAGGTCATCATCTGCCTCGTCTTTTCCCAACTATGTCGGGGTCAGCTTTCAGTCCAACCGGATGAAGCTGAATACCAGTATTTTACATGGAGCGACTACCTATCTGACCTCCACAACCCAGTTAGTACTGGGTAATACGATACCTATTGGTAAGACTGGTTGTCAGACTTTTTAGGCCACTGACTACCTGTAACGACTGTCAAAGATCTACAAATGACAGCTGGGACGGGCGGCTTAACGTGCTTTCCGAGGCACGGCGAAAACTCGGTGTGTAATGGGTAGTCACCCATCCAAGGACCAACCTAGGCAAGCGCAGCTTAAAGATCGACCCGAGTGTCTGTAACATAGATTTTTAATTTAAAATAAATTTAGCCGTAGCTAAATTATATTTAGCCGTAGGTATATTAAAAATCTGTTTCGTTCTTTGCATATAATGATTGTGTAACACGGCAATTTATCGAAAGGTGTCCATTTGCTTACTAGTTAAGTTCGTTGACCGTATTAAGTTACATATCTAGTTGCGACATCTTGGGTCTAATTTGTCCTAAGTTATGAACGCTCAAGTTTATTGTTAATGATATTTACTTATCATTCAGCTCAAACACTGAAGTTCGCCGAGAGAAATAAATGGTTCTAGCGCAGTTCGGAGAAGAACTAACAATCTACAAACTGTTACTTATGTAACGAGTACATCGAACCGTCTTTAAAGCCATTTGTTGTTCGTTTTACTTAGAGTTCGAATCATAGAGAACTTTTCTACAGACATGATATTCCCAGTATTTTGTAGATAGGTAGGATAATTTCGTTTTTAGTAGGTAAACCAACATTTGAATAAAGCTGATTTACTAAACTAGAACCCATATCCCATATCTTCCCGTGGGTGTCGTAAGAAGCGACTAAGGGACTTACCAGAGAATGGGCAGCAGCGTTCTCTGTGCTTTTGTAACAACCGTACTGCGATCGCCAACCCGCCAAACGTGGCGATTATGGCAAAAAACCCCCTTTGGGGGAGGCCCATGTCCAGCAGTGGACGTTTTTTCGGGTGAGATGATGATGATGATGACTAAACTAAAATTTAACTATTGTATACTTTAGAACACTTTTTTATCTGAATAAGTGCGTAAACGAGAAAAGCCGTTATTAGCAAAATCCACTTTTCTTTGTAGACTAAAGCGCTTCAACTTACCTGGATACGTCGAAAAACAAAACTTCGTTACCGTTTTCATCATAAATGATATTTCAAGGATTCGATTTCTTTTTTTAAATTTGATTCTAAAAAGGTGGTATTCGACCTCTATTTCTATTGACAGCGGTGTCTGATTTTGGTTTCATTGGTACCACGAAAGTATAGGCATATGAGACGTTTCATTTTGTATCTAAGGTTAGTGGAGATTCATGTATCCCTTTGTATTTCTGTCAAATGTTCCCCCACCAACATGTTCGCCAACATGTTTGCTAACATACGCCATCCAGTAAGTAGTAATACATCATCATCAGCCTATAATGTTCCCACTGCAGCTGGGGCACGGCCTCCTCTCAATGAGAGGGAATGGGCTATAATCCAGCACGCGGGCCCAGTGCGGATTGGTAGATGTCACATGTCTTCGAGTTTTTGTTTCTAGGACATGCCGGTTTCCTCACGATGTTTTCCTTCACCGTTTTGAGAGCAGTGGTGATGAAATAAATTACACAAGGGAATGCGCCTGTCTGGGTTCGAACCCACGACTTACTGTTCGTAAGTCGGGGCCTCCACCACTGGGCCACCGCTGCTCTTAGTAGTAATACTAAGACATGTTTTTTTAATTTCAGGATTAACGCTATGGGGCATTTCATGGTTCCTATTCAAAGATGCTGTGCTGCCGGACGGATACATGTTCAACATGTGCGGAGTGGTCATCGCAGGGTACATGCTCGGACACACGATAGAAAGATTTACAACAATCAACCCTGTTGTCGGGATGACGTTGGCTGGAGCTCTCTACAGATATTTTGGACCTCCAAACTTTTTGGATAACCCCACCGCGGACTTGATTGATTACCATTTAAGGTACTTAACAAAAATAAAAATAACCAGCGAATTGTGTAGACCCGCCTTTTGACGACCTGATTGGCGCAGCGGTAGTGAGGCTGCTTTACGTTCTTAGGGTCCCGGGTTCGAATCCCGGTCGGAGCAAATGTTTGTGTGATGAGCATGGACATTTGTTTCCGAGTCATGGATGTTATATGTATAAATAAGTATGTATTTTCAAACAAAACGTATCTATGTAGTATATCAACTATTTGGTGTCCACGACACAAGCCTCGTTGCTTAGTGTGGCAATGTCCAGCAATATTTATTATTTATTTATTTATATAACTCCCCTCCCTTTTCGGGAAACACAGCTATGATATCCATTTCAGATTACTTAAATAGAACATTGACACCAAACCGAATATCTTAAATGTAAACTCCACAATGACGCAAACAGCACCTGCACACAGAACTTTGTTAATTAATTAAATAAATTGTTAAAGCCTCAGCTTTCTTGATGACGTAATAAATGACTTTGCTTAATTGATTTGGATCTCGCCACATCGTAATTTTGTTATGTAATTATGTAGTATATTTATAATGAGTTACTGCTTCACAAAACGGCTGATAATTTAATGGGGACTTTACATTAATTTTGCTAATAGAAGTACGTACTACATGATATCAAGGTTGGGGAGCCATTAAATTAATTACTACACGACGACGTGCCATCCTCCGCACTTGATTTTACGAGAGGAAAATATTATAGAGCCATGAAAATTTTTGAGCAGCCATTTTCAGTTTCCAAACTTTATTATGTTTTATTATAAAATTTATTTCACATTTATTTTTATTATTAAACATTATTCACTTAAAAATTATATATTTACACATCAAGCAGGCGTTTAATGGTTTTCGTTTTAATATTGAAATATGAAAATGTTAAAACAATATTTAAAGTGTTTGTAAACATTTCAGACCTATGAATTATATTACCAAGCCTGGACAAATATTCACACTATTTCAGTATTATCGTTGAAATAACTTCCAAAAATAATACTGAAATAGCCGATTGGCATCGTACAACCAGGCAATTCCAATAACCCCTGAACAAAATCGAAATAGAGAGGTAGGTAATAGAGAGGATAAAGAGAGTGTCGAAAGAGTATGAATATTTCTGTTTTACACCTAATTAAGGTGATTACATGAGCTAAACGCGAGTTTTATAATGCAAAAAGCATATGATTCACTGCAATAAACAAAACCAGAAAAATATATGATATTCTACAGGATCTAAGCTAGTAAGATAGTGTTTTGAAAACATAACACAACAAATTTTATTCGATAGAAAAAAATCACGTACTTATCTCTAAAATTTTTTTTTAACGAGTAAAAACCATACTAAAATACATACGATCATTCTGATTTTTTGGCAAATAATTCTACAAGCAACATATTAGCATCATAGTGTTTTACTTTTTTAGTCCAATCAACAGATTTTTTGTAAATCGCAAAAAACCACTCATTTCGCACTATTCGGCCCGCAGTGACCACACAGTGGCCACTTTGTAGTGCAAACTGATTAGAACCTTATTCTAATAGTATTTCAGACGAAGTTTGAACCACCACAAATGGAGTTGCTAATTTAGCTGTTGTAATCGCCTTACCTCAGCTATACCTGCTCTAAATTAGAATCTAATACACTAAGAATCCATTTTTTGTTTTAAAGACTGTCCGTTAATACAAGTTGTTATTATATCGTTATAAACAATTCAATGAACCACGTTTATTTTATTCTTTCAGGCGAATCTACCCCGTCATTATCCTGACGAAGGGCCCGCTCACTTGGAACTGGGAATATATAAAAAATAATTCGGTGAAAGTTTTCTCATTGGCCACTCTGCCCTGGATCGTGGAGTGTTTGTCTATCGCCTTCTTTGCCCACATACTACTCGAGTATCCTTGGTACTGGGGTGAGTATTTCAAACTTTCAACCTCCTTAATGAACTTACAAATTCGACCTTATTTACTCGAAGTACTTGCTAATCGCAAAGATAAATTCACAAATAAAATTCCTAGTTATTTTCTTGATCCTGTTTACGCTGCTTACCAATAGTAAAGCCTCATATGAAATACCAGTAGCGCTGGTTATTGCTTGGAAACGGCTCACCGTGTTCATTCACACAAATCCCCATTCATCTGACGACAATTGAACCTTGTGAGAGTCGAGAACGTTGAATAACATAAAGCTGAATATTTCAAAGAAGGTCCTATGTATTTACAAATATTTGAAATCGATGGAGACGTTATTAAGATGTATTTTCTTGTGGTTCCAGGTCTCCACTTAGGCTCTATTTTAGCGTCTGTGTCACCAGCTGTAGTGGTACCGATCGTGAACAACTTACACGCAAGAGGCTTAGGAACAAAGAATCAAATAGCCCTCTTGGTGGCGAACGCCGGAGGGCTTGATACTGCCTTCACGGAAGGCGTGTGCGGAGTCATCAACAGCGCTATATTCTACCCAGCACCTCTGGTATACAGGATTATTAAGGTAAATCAAAAGACAGCAAATAAATTTTACATCAATAACTTTTAACAAAAACAGTCAATAAATATTTTACAACGCAACTGTGACGATTTATATTGGATCTTTTATTTTTTTATCACTCAAGCCATTAATGTTAATAGCCGAACTGAAATTCAGTTCAAATTCATAAAACCATTACACAAAACCTGAATACGCTACCAGAATACTATATAGTACATCTATCTCTAAAGCGCTTCCCTTTTATCGAAATGTATTTTTATCTTTAACAATAAATTCAAATTTCGAAATCCGGCCGTACTTATCCACACTTGAGATCGTTTCCAAGAAACACTCCAACTACGTTTTCTTTAAAATCAAACCGCTTTCTCTTAAGGTTCAATTTGGAAATAGGGCCCTTAACCTTTTTGTTCGTAATTCCGCAGGGTTTGCTGGCTATATTCGTCGGTATCGCCCTCGGAATATTCTGGGGAGTGTTATCAGACAGTCTGCCGGATCACAGTGACATATACGCGCCTACTGTACGAAGCTTGCTTATTTTCGGCGGAGGTGTGTTGTTGACTTACGCCGGTGGATACGTCGGATGGGGTGGCACCTGTGAGTATCTCCGTTTTTATATTATTTTGTGTCGCTAAGCGCTTCGTCAACGAGGAAGTCATTTTACGAAGAGTGGCTTTCTTCAAGATGACAACTTATTGTACAGCGAGAGCTTTCTACTTAGAGCTGTTGAAGTCTGAGCTTAGTCAATCACAGAGATCTTTTTAAATTGCTTTATGCAGCAGTTGCTAAAGTAAGAAAAACATGGCCTCTCCGTAAAAACTCATAAAGAAAGCGTGTGCGGCGGTAAATCAATGGAAAGTATTAAATAAATGTTATTTAGAGCTCCCATAAAGTACTTAACGAACATAAAGCGCCTTTCCGTTCCACAATTCAATAATTGCATCAATCAAAATGTTTTAGTGCATTATCAAAAAGAAAACAGCACTCAAAGCATAATATCACATAGCAAAGTTTCCGCTTACCAAACATGATAGTAAAGATAATTATGTTTACAATGCAAAAACGTCTTTATTACACAGAGCTACTGTATTTTATTAGTTTACCTGAGTAAATACGGTAATACGAGCAATCGAGCATGTATGATAAGGAATGTAATTGTGTTGCCTACGTCATCATGGGGTATGGTATCTAACTTGGTTATGAATTGGTCCCTTCGGCTCTGTAATCAGTCAAGTTGGCAAGGGGAGACACACGACCTCATTTTAATTGAATTAGAAAAAAAGACGAATCTTAAACATACATTTTAATATACCTATATAAAGTATACAGGTATATTAAAATTTATGTTATTATCGGGCATTTAAAAATAAAAGTAAATTTCGGAAACATTGATGTTGTATCCCGCCTACCTAAAGGATATTTCTAGTAAACAATACAGTGGAGATTTCTATCCTAGAAACTTTGATTAAAGCTATGATCCTGTCAGCTCATATTATCCCACTACCATGCAAATCTTTCCGGTTGGTTTTCCTATTTCCTCCTCTCTCGTAGCAAAAGAACAATAGAATACCGCAAACGATCATAACTTAATAATGAAAGTTAATCCTGAATGCTGAATAAATCTAGGTCGGATTACAACTTAACTTGACTAAGAACTTTCAAGTTTAATCAGTCAAAGTCAGTTCAAACTATGTTAGACTTGTGAACGGGACAAACTATTATATACGCAATGCGATATAGTTACCGTCACACGTGTAAAGCTTAAACATATTACGTAGTATTTGATGGCAAATAATTACGTGTACTTAAGCGAGTACAAACATACTCAACGACATACCGATGCTAGTTCGTACACACGACAAAAGAGATTGGTTAGTAGGCAGCTCTTTTGAGCTCGTGGCTAAATAATAACAGCTGCTCGGGTCGATTTTCAGGTTAAGTATCGCTTGCCTAGGTTGGTCCGTAGATGGATGACCACCCATTGCATACCGAGTTTCCTCTGTGCCTCGCAAAGCACGTTAAACCGGCCCCACCTGTCACTTATAGATCTTTGACAGTCGTTACAGGTAGTGAGTCGGTACAGGTAGTCAGCGTCCTGAAAGTCTGACGACCAGTTTTACCAAGGGGTATCGTATTACCCGGTATAATACCAACTGGATTGTGGAAGTCACATAGGCGTCGCTCCATGTAAATTACTGTTATTCAGCTGCATCCGGTTAGACTGGAAGCCGACCCCATCATAGTTGGGAAAAAGCTAGGCAGGTGATGAAGTTTGGTCCCATAGTAAATGCTGTTTGTATCTTATGATGAAAAGTAATGCCCCCTTTTTTTTTGGTTTGGAAATCATCAAATGACTCTCCCGCTATGGGCGAAGCAGGAGGGAGGGAGTGTCAGACTTTTACTGTGTAAAACCCATCCATGTTCCTTCATCGCCCTTTGTGTTACGGGGCCGCGGAATCTCTTTCGAATAGTCCCGCAGCCCCGGCAGGCATCAGCCCTTGCGGACCCCTTCCTTTTGCTGACTCTCATTAAGGCGCGCGTGGAACACAAACGTGCCGTCGACACTGCCTGTTGTCATAATACGGACGGACGGCGAGCTAGCCCATAGCTCACCGTCCACAGGCCCGCGAAGTAAAGGGTATTTATTTGAATCACACCTTGTCTAAGACACTCGGACGATTAACGTTAAAGATTCGACTCATCAGTACACGCATAACCTTAGTCAATTTGAGAGATTTACCTGCACACTAGTCCACCCTGCCGACTGTCCCTTTATTCCTGAAATCTGTGTTACTTTTCCTCAAGAGATTTTTCTCTATGCTGAAAATATACACAGTTATTGTGCATAAAAATGGACAAGTGCGTGCGGGCTCCGCGTTATTGCAGGGTTCCGCATCGTTATGGGGCGAATAGTCTTTCTTATACAGGTGTTCGGAACATCAATGGGAAAAGGGGACGAAAGAGGGTAACTAAACCTTTTCCTGAATAGTATGAGGTTATGAGATTCCAAGTCGAAATAAATTTAGGTATTCAAAATGAACAAAACTTAACTGTTTTTAAAAGAATACTGATCGTTTCTGGCAACTACTTTATTTGATAAAAAGCTACGGACTAGAAAAAATATGTATTTATTATTATTCATTAACACAAAATAAAAAATCAAAGCATTTATTTCAAGTAGGCCAGTTACAGGCACTTTTGAATTGTCGAAACAAAGATGAAAATTAAATGTAGCTACATTCCCAGTCACAAGACATAATTATACATTCCCTCACATACATCTACAGATCTACACTAATATTATAAAGAAGAGGAAAGATTTTTATTTTTGTGTGTGTGTTTGTAATGAATAAACTCAAATACTACTGCACCGATTTCAAAAATTCTTTCACCATTAAAAAGCTACATTCACCTTGAGTAACATAGGCTATATTTTATCCCCGTACTCCAACGGGAACGGGAACTACGCGGGTGAAACCGCGTGACGTCCGCTAGTTTGTTATAAATTGGTAAACAACGTTTATTCGTCGATAAGCGCCTCTTACTTACACACTAGCAATATGACATTGGGAACGTTGCCCGCGATTGTCGTTTTACGCTAAAAGACAGTGGAAGTCCTTTCGAGGACATCAACCTATTGTACGTATTAGATAGTATTTTTATCTTTCGTAAACCTTGAGCCAGTTTCAATAAACAAAAGATAAAAACAAATTGCGACTAGAAAGCAAAATAGGGTGTTTAATACTACTGATTAAATTGAGTTATTGAACATTCGCCACAAAGTGAATTCGCCACAAAAAAAAAGTAGTGTAAACTCGTCACTGTTCTATTTTCAAGAAGAAAAATCCGCCACATTCTTTAAATTGTGTCACCTTCAAAGGATGGTTTTTTTTTGAGCATCATTCTGGGTGCGTATCAAATGTTGCAAACAAATATTTTGTCTGGAACAAAGATAGTTAATTATAACGTGTAGGTCCAATCAGTCTAGTTATCTTATTTACACACCTTACATATCTATGCGTCCTACACCAAATTTTCCACGAAATTTCATTAAAGTAATGAGAGAACGTGAAGATAGCTTATCCCTAATTTGTATTGTTTGAATTAATTGCATTTAGGCTGTATGTGTTTGTGTGCCTAACTACAATGTATACATAAGAGATTATCCTGAAAGCAATTTGTTCTGAATTCAGTACAGAATCAAATTCAGATATACTGTTCGTGTTTTTTTTCTAGAATAAAATTAAATTAGTAGGTAGACTTGAATGGCTTAGGAACTTTACATAATTGATAGTAAATATACCTATTGTAAGCCGTGTGGTATCCGGCAGAGTAGAATAGAACCAACCCTTTACACTCACGGGTGTCGTATAAGGCGACTAATGTCTGAGGCAGAACACCTTGCGCCTCCGTAGACCTGCAGAGAATGGGCAGCAGCGTTTTCTGTTAGTCTTTCATCACTGCGATCTCCAATCCGCCTGCCAAGCGTGGAGATAACGGCAAATTCCTTCCATCATGGGAGAGGCTTATGTCCAGTAGTGGACGTTATGGGCTGTTGTAGTAGTACTAGTAGTAGTACCTATTGTAATTGAAGTTCTTTGTCCCTATAAGGTTTAGCCAAAAGGAAGGGTATTTTAGTAGTTTAAGTATGTATGTTTTACGTATATTCCTCCGTAGCGCCTAACTATTCATCCGATTTTGCTGAATAAGGTGTCAATCGATTCAATATTATGTCCCGGGCAACATAGGCTTCATTTAAATCACCTTCAACAATAGGAGGAGTCGATTTTACCGTGTAAACGAGCAGCGGTGGCCCAGTGGTGGTGGCCCCGACTTACGAACAGTAAGTCGTGGGTTCGAACCCAGACAGGCGCATTACTTTGTGTAATTTATTTCATCACCACTGCTCTCAGAACGGTAATGGAAAACATCGTGAGGAAACCGGCATGTCCTAGAACCAAAAATTCGAAGACATGAGACATCTACCAATCCGCACTGGGCCCGCATGGGGGATTATAGCCCATACGCAAAATTACGCGCTTTGACGTGGAGTTGCAGACACCAGCCCGTTATACAATATACAATATATACCGTGTAAACCCCGAATTTAATTAGAGCGTGATTTTTCAGCAGTCGGGTTTTTTAGTTCCACACAAATTCTTGTTAAGTATTCTTGTAGCATTATATTAAAACAAAATCAGGCAAGAGTGTCGATCTTACGGATGAACTAGTACTAATACATAGTTATTCAGTTCGATACCAACAACCAGTTTCATAGTATTGCTCAGTTGAAGAGTTTCCTCTGCTTACTTTGGCAAAATAACTAATTGTAATCAAAGAAACTTCCTAATTGGCGATACTATTCTTGTTTCCTAACAATTAATATAATTAATGAACGACACAACTATAATTGTACAAATAAACAGTGTTTCTATATAGGGGCACAACTCATTATTTTGCCAATTAGGAAAGTTTTTCTGAAAATAGAACCTGTACGGGTAAGGTACATTTAAATGATATTATGATAGACTGATAGAATGATTGAATTTGTGTATTGAAAGAACACCCAAAACTGATAACTGATCGACTCGCGGCGAATGAGTCTTTTGCTGTTAGCCCGAACAGTACTATGCGACTACTGATCGTTGACTTATAATTGTATATTTTATTCATTCGCTGCGCGTCGCTCGTTTCAGCATAAAATTGATACATATTGTAAGGGGTTCGCTCGTGCAGCACCTAAAAATTAACATTAAGTGGCGGTTCATTCTTACACCAAAATTTTACCTGGGTACAAAGTAAATCAGCAGCGAAATTTAGTATCGGAATCGAAATTAATTGGCTATTTAACCTACTTTAGATAATTCGAAATGATTTCAACCTGAATATTATTATCATGTCGACAGCATTTACAATTTATTCATAGAAATGCAATATTTGTGGGTTTTTCCAGTTTTAAAGATTATCCAATTTTTTAGTGATTAGATAAGGGAGTATTCTTTTAATATCGATCAATGTAACGTTGTGTAAGGAAAATCATGTGTAGGTACTACCGCGCTTACGACCACATTTCACCCTTATGCCCTGAGTAATAGAGTTCAAAAGTGGTTGACCGTCAGTGAGCGCGGTAGTACATTGGAAGTGTACCTATATGAGCTAATATTACGTAGATATGAAACTATTCATAAAACTAAATTAATGTAATTTTTAAGGTTCCGTACCTCAAAAGCTAAAAAACCGGCCAAGTGCGAGTCGGACTCGCGCACGAAGGGTTCCGTACCAATTATTATAAAAAAAACACGTTTGTTGTATGGGAGCCCCCCTTAAATATTAATTTTATTCTGTTTTTAGTATTTGTTGTTATAGCGGCAACAGAAATACATCATCTGTGAAAATTTCAACTGTCTAGCTGTCACGGTTCATGAGATACAGCCTGGTGACAGACAGACGGACAGACGGACAGACAGCGAAGTCTTAGTAATAGGGTTCCGTTTTTACCCTATGGGTACGGAACTCTAAAAAGGAACCCTTATAAGATCACTTTCTTGTCTGTCTGTCCATCTGTCAGTCTGTCCGTCTGTCCGTCCGTCTGTAACGACCGACAGGAACGGGTGGAGCTAGCAAGTAGAAATTTATACCCGAGACCAAGGTCTATAGTTCCTATTAGGTGTATAAAATCAAGGTCCTGAGTCAATACGATAAAAATATATATACGTATAGGCAAATTTAGATTTTCGCGAAAACTTGTAAGTACCAAAATTTACCTTAATTTTCAACTTTTTTATTTTTTAATCAAAATTTATAATTCTAGGTCAACCGGAAGTCTTGTACCCTATTGGTTTTGGGTCGAAAACCTATAATATATTATTATGGTAGTTACCGTTGACCAGAATCACGAAATTTTTTATCGAACTACCACTTTGCCCGCGACTCCGTCCGCAAAAATTGCGATAGCTCGGCTAATATGCATGATAAGAATATATTTTAGCCTATAGCACCCACAATTAATGGAACTTTGTACCAGTGCAAGATCTTTTAGAATTGGGTCAATAGTTCCGAAGATTATCGCCGCCGCGAAAGAATATTAGTAAAGAAGTTTATGGATCTTTACAAATTAATCTAATTTGAACAAAATTACATACAAATTTTTCCGTTGGAGAATATTAGTATAGAAGTATAATTATGGATCTTTATAAATTAATCTAATTTGATGTACAAGGTGTCCAAAAAGAGTATCGGGTATTTGTTTGTTCAATAAAACAAAAACTAGTAGTAAACAAGTATTTTTTTTATTGTTCATTATTGGAATACAAAATGGAAAATTATTTTGAAAAGATAATGTTTTCCAAATGGTGACCGTTACGCTACTGGCACTCTTCTAATCTGGAACGAAGATGAAAATGAGAACCAGTATTATGCCTTTAGCAGACATAGCGGCCCTCACAACGACCTTTGGGCTGTGCAGGGGTTGTTTATGCTTTCGTCTCGGATTCTCCTCTGCCGAGTATCGACAATTCTGCTTTTTAACATGACCATTCAGGTGGAAGCTGGCTTCGTCACTGAACAGTATGTCTTCAAAGTTGTTGAATCGCCGTAGCATTTCGTTCGCAAAATTGAATCGATTTTCGTAGTCTGTATCCTTCAATTCTTGAACCAATTGAATTTTATACGCTTTTAAATGCAAATCTTTCTTTAAAATTGAATACAGATACGATTTTTTGATGTTCAATGCTTGGTTTCGCTTTCGGACGGATAAATACGGATTTTGACGAACTGACGCCTTCACTTCTTCGATTCTTTCTTGTTCGCGGACTGAACGAGGGCGACCAGATTTTTGAATTTTTACCGTCGCACCTGTATTTACGAACATCCTGATCCATTTTCTAATGCTATCGTCACTCGGTGCATTGCGTGTACGATACTCTGCACAATACAAATGTTGAGCAGTCACTATTGAATCTCCGTTACGATAATACGCTCCTACGCAAAATGCGCGATGCGTATCCGCGTACTGCTCCATTGCAAATAAAATTGCACAAAATGGGGAATTAAAAAATCCCCCTTTCCGCGCCCCCCACCGCTTCGAGTCAACTTCATCGCTGAAACAAATACCCGATACTCTTTTTGGACACCTTGTATTATAAAGATCCATTCAAAACAAATGAACGGATT
Organism: Xestia xanthographa; assembly: GCA_905147715.2. NCBI lineage: Eukaryota > Metazoa > Arthropoda > Insecta > Lepidoptera > Noctuidae > Xestia > Xestia xanthographa. Next base: position 17,201,758 of record LR990655.1, on the reverse strand, counting down.
CTAAAAATTGTTGACGATGTATGTATCAATATTTAAGCAAACAAAAACGCCATACCTTTATTTTCACATTATTCTGAAATCAAAATCAATCAAAGCATTTATTTCACGTAGGCCAGTTACAGGAACTTTTGAATTGCCGAAACGAAGATAAAAATTAAATGTAGCCACAGTCCCAGTCACAAGACATAAAAACTGTGAAAGTACTGTAGTACTGAACTACCAAAATCCCTGTCCTCCAGAATCATTAGCAGAGGGTAACCAAAAATGATTGAGAAATAATTGACCCATGTTCCAGAAGAAAAAATGAAGTCTGTCTTGGCACCCGCAATGAAAATCAGAAAAGATCGGCTTGATAATATCCAAAGATTCCTCTCTCTTCCATATCCAGCCTCCTGTTGATTACCATTAATAAATAATCTAATTACGAAAACACAAAGGCTAGATAAAGCTGCGATCTCTCCGAGGTACACAAAGTGAATCTTTGTCGCGAACCCTTGCCCAAATTATTTTTGGGTTCGGCAGTTATGAAGCGGCGCGAGGATTTAGCTCCGGCCTGGTTATGAGCCCGACTCAAGTAAATGCGTATAAAAAAGGAATTTCACTCATCGTTCCTGTGCGCTGCGAAGGTTGACGTTAAGAAGTGCCTCCAGGAATTCTGACGTGAAATATTACCGAACATATTCGTGTGAATACCCATGTGTAGAACGGATTAAAGAATTTTGAAGCTTTATTGGTTATTTAGATTAAATGTTTTGCTTCATTATTAGACCTGTCGTACTGTATGGATCGGAATGTTGGGCTGTGAAGAAGATGGATGAAAAAAGATTGCATGTAGCGGAGATGAGAATGTTGAGGTGGATGTGTGGTGTGACAAGAATGGATAAAATAAGGAATGAGTATATTAGAGGAAGTTTGAAAGTTGCGCCAGTTACAGAAAAGTTAAAAGGGAATCGACTGTCTTGGTATGGGCATGTGATGAGGAGGGAAGAATCGCATGTGACTAAAAGAGTGATGAATATAAATGTGGATGGATGGAGAGCGAGAGGAAGGCCAAGGAAAAGATGGATGGATTGTGTGAGGAATGATATGAGGGAAAAAGGTGTAAATGATTGCGTGACGTTTGACAGAGGAGAATGGAAGAAGAAAACGTGTTGCGCCGACCACAAGTAACATGGGATAAGGGCAGGAAGATGATGATGTTTTGCTTCATTAAAACATGTCGTCTATCTATAAACGTGTGTATTTTCGGTCAGTGGGTCGTTTATCGGAAATTATTCCACTCGATGACTATAGTAAAAAAAAGTACGATAAAAATACGTCTCGTCGCAAGATAAGTTCTAAATATATATAAATTAAATAATATCGCTTAAATATCGTATCTAAAATAAGCAGTTAACATATAAAAAAATACTGCAACGTAACAGGCCGCAAACTAATCCATTAATAAGTATATTTACGTAAGGCAGATAATATAACCAAACTGGTCGTCGCTTAACCTTACTTTGTTGATAGAAGTGTCAATTTACTATCAATTATATCTATAACACACAACATTAAAGTCTTAATACGTAGTATCGTGACGTAGATTGCATATACATGATATTTTATTAATAAAAGTAATGCACTCTATCATCCTAAAAGTATACAAGTCATTTATCATATCCTGTTATTAATGCGCGTCGCTTTGATCAATGAAAGTGATCATTACTGTTAGTAATAATGTTATGATCTGTTTCTCATCTAGATACAATTTAATGACGTGAAGTGTAATAAACTGGTAGTTAGTTAGTCTGAGTACTAGGCCACATTGAATACTGATGTAGATATTTGGATAATAAACTAGAAACTGTTGATTAAATAAATATAGCCAATTCTTCCCAAACTTTGACCATGAAAGTATATGAATTATATTTTCTTCGGTTAGTAAAATAAAATAAATCTTATTAAAAAATCTCATCATACAAAATTGCACTACCTACAAAATGTATGGAATAACTGACTATAGAATCATGGCAGATAGCCTTTTTCCCAACTACGTTGGGGTCGGCTTCCAGTCTAACCGGATGCAGCTGAATAGATACCAGTATTTTACATGAAGCGATTGCCTATCTGACCTCCACAACCCAGATAATACAAACATAGCCTACAAATGATAGCCGGGACCAACAGCTTAACGTGCTTTCCGAGGTACGGAGGAAACTCGGTACGTAATCGGTCACCCATCCACAGACCAACCTAGGCAAGCACGGCTTAACCTAAAGGTCGACCCGAGCGGCTGTTATTATTTAACCACGAGCTCCTCACTCAGAATAACTGACTACCTATAGAATAAGCAACAAAATATGTTAACGCCAGAATCAATCTTAAATCAACCTTATTACTCAGGGCATAAGGGTGAAAAGTGCAGGTCGACCGTCAGTGAGCGCGGTAGTACATACAGGGTGTATGTTTGAATAACGTAAACGAAATCTCAATTCCTAGTATGATCTAGTAGTCGAGATGTTTCTGATAGAGCTCGTGCGGGGATGAACTACCGCTCTAGGTAAATAAGCCACCAAGCATGCATAATCATTTATTTGCAATGAAAATAGGTAAATTTTTGGTCTTAAAAGTCAGTTTTTGAGGTTCCATAAAACATATTTACATAGTCAGATGACATGCAAAACTATACAAATTATTACCAAATATAATTTGTAAAATTTGCTAGAAAAACAATACATTATTGTCTTAGAATGCCAGTTTTTATCAATACATAGTTACGATCATCATCTGCCTAGCCTTTTCCCAACTATGTTGGGGTCGGCTTCCAGTCTAACCGGATGCAGCTGAATACCTGTATTTTACATGGAGCGACTGCCTATCTGACCTCCATAACCCAGTTAGTACTGGGTAATACGATAACCCTTGGTAAGACTGCTTGTCAGACTTTTTGGGCCACTGACTACCTGTAACGACAGTCAAAGATCTGCAAATGACAGCCGGGACCAACGGCTTAACGTGCTTTCCGAGGCACGGAGGAAACCTGGTATGTAATGTGTGGTCACCTATCCACAAACCAACCTAGGCAATACGGCTTAACCTAAAGATCGACCCGAGCGGCTGTTATTATTTAACCACGAGCTCCTCCTCTTTCTTTTATCAATCGTTACCATTCATTTAAAATAATGGCATTGTTGTGATCCGGCTTGAAGAGCATTTACGGGTACCGATGTTTTTTAATTACCCTATGAGTCATTTTAACTCAGTCCTTAGGAAAACAACGCACCTGCAATGCCTCTAGCATCGAAGGTGTTTATAATAGGCGGCGGTTTCCACTTATCCAATTAAATAATATTAATAAGTTATATTACCAGACTATTAGCAGTAATAGGGTAATAAGACTTATTATTATAAGATTGGGACAGGCCGATGCAAGACAAAATGCCCTATTCATACAGAAGAAGGCTAGAGCAATGATCACCAAGTTTTGGTGATTTTAGACTTACATGTATCGAATTCTCGAGCGGCTGAGACACCACGTGTCGCTATTTATCCGCTAATTGTTGTTGTTCTTCCATTTTGGGCATGTAAGTAGTTGGTTGTAAAATAATACGTGCAATACAATTCACTTGATATTATTACAAAGACCCCATCAAAAATTACTATACTCTATGAAAGCCGCTGTCATCGCCAAAGAGTATATAAATCACTACGTTTAGTCATCGCCGCCATGACATTCACAACCCCATTTTTGGTGTTAACCGCTCTAAAATCAACCTTAAACCACAGAATAACAATAATCGATTACAACGTTTCAAAACTGTTGTAATAAATCAACTAAATCTCGCGCGCCGTTATATGTATCAATTCTTAGGTGCACCGCAATAGTACATTTTGATACAAGTGGAGAAAGTTTGTTATTGCATTCGAGGCGGAATTATAACGGTGTTTTTGAGCCGAGAACTGCAATAACAAATATCCACGTGTATCAAACGACGTTTTTCAATACACTTTTGAAGAATTAAAATAAAATAACGAAACATATTTTTGTCACGAACTAAGAAACTATGATTTTAATTTTCTTTTTTTTTTTCGCGCTTTGCTTTCGCCAGGTTGAAGGAGACGCAAAGGTATGAAGCCGTTAAACAACCTAATATAAAAAGTAGATTTATTTTATATTTTTGAATTCAGAACACAAATAAATGATAATTTGTGTATAAAAGTAACTATTACTTTTTAATAATCATGTTCATCTATGATAGTATTTAAAAACACAATTTGAATATTCAAAAAATATTTATGCCGTAAAGACGCGTACTGCTTTTCCGAAATTAAAAAAAAATATTCACCTCAGACTATAGGCATTGAAACAATTTGGACTAAGTATAGGTATAGTTATCTGTGGCAATTTTCATTCCCGGGAAAATGGAAAAAAACGCACGGGTGTGAAAATACACATTGCATGTTGTACCTAATCGCAGTGCGTTATGGACCAGTTTTCGAGGAAGTGTATTGAAAAATAAATTTAGTACATAAAAAATCTAATTTGTTATGCCCGATTTAAATTCACAAACTGCGTGAGAAGCGAGGACTCAGCCACAGACTTATCGTAACATTTGATTAGGGCTGTCGTAATTCTTAAGTCTATCTTTCTATGGGGATTTTTTTTCCTTAACCTATTTTGTCCCACTGCTGGGCAAAGGCCTCCCCAATAGCCTTCCACTTCCACTGTCTCTGTGCGGTTTCTATGGTGTACTGTTTGCTAAAAAAATATTCTAGCTATCTATGCAACTAACTACAAACTCATAGATTCTGCAAGCTCACTATTTATCTACAAACAGGGTGTAAACAACCTCATCACGAAGTTGTCAACCAAGCATTCTCTATATCAAACTAAGTAACTTTACGCAAAAATTATTGCAGGGAAACATTTTTTTTTGGGTGAAAAATCATGTTTTGTGGTAGAACTCAATGTAACGCACTCAAAACATTGTGCTGATGGATGGATTGAATAGTACGGGTGTCGTAGAGGTGTTTAAAGTAAAAACTTTACATTAAAAACTTTTATTTAAAAAAATCTTCTCAAAATGTTGGAACTTTGACCCCCAATATCTCCGTAACTAGAAGGTTCCAAGGTATAGTATAGATAAAAAAAAATCGCATTCGCAAAAAATTGCAAATCGCGCAATTGACAGGGAGAACAAGTGCCTTTCGGCTTTGTTAAGAGGTTTTTTACAGCCTTTATATAACATTAGCATTTAATACCTATTTACCATCCTACATACCACTAAACAAGCAAGCACACACTTGAAGTCAGAACATCATCACATTAATTAACTCGCGTCTTATATTAATCTTCGTTCCAATTAAACTCAATGAAACAATAATTCTGTTCAAGTATCTCATGATGCAATTTAATTTTAGAAATTCCTTTCTGACCATTCTCCAAAAAATGTGTAATGATAGCATATTGGCCATGTCACGCAATTTGAAGTTCATAAATAATGCCATTTTAATACCGTCAACCAATGTCAATTGATATCCTTGATTCTTCAGTGAAAGCGGAAATAAAAGAGCAAACAACAATTTAAGAACAATGCAATTTAGAACAAGGTCTTTTTTTGCTTGCAGTCTGTATTTTAATTCACGATTTTCTTTCTATTTTTATGCGGTTTTTACAGAAGACCCACAAAAAATGAAGTAGGTAGTGAAATGGAATGGATGTCTATTCCTGTACCATAGATATTTACAGAATAATTAGACCTTCTAAGAAACTTTAATGCCTACGTCAAGTTTTTAAAAAGAGATTGTGCCGGCATTTCCTTACTGACTGATTTTTGAGCCGCTTATTTTTTTTATTATTCAGAGTACCTACTCTATTTGCGATTTTACAAAAACCTAACGTTTTTATTGTTCCAGCGGGTGTAGCGGTCATGGTGTGCGCAGGAGCAGCGGCGACACGATGGGCGCGTCGTGATTGGCCGCTCGCCAACAACCCCGTCTGGGAGGTCTACAAGCTGCTCTGGAGGATATTCGAGCCCATGCTTTTCACCCTCAGCGGGTATTTCTTAGATGTACATATCGCTTTTACCAACCTTTTTGTGCTAGTAACATCTGTTTGTGGGTTTAGGGTACCTGGCAACACAATCATCTCAAAATACTCCATGATTAAGGGAAAATATCGTACATTCATCATGTAGGTATTTGTACAATAAAGTTGTTAGAAAATATAGTGAGGCAGAATGTACCCGGCTCACTATATTTTCTAACAACTTTATTGTACAAATACCTACATTCTATGCGAATAAATGATTTGATTTGATTTGATTTGATTTGATTTAAAAAAACTAGCTGTCTGTAAAGTCGGTTTACGGACGATAATTTTACATGATAACGTTATTTTTCATGATATTAGTGATTTTAACTTTCATCCCCCTTTTCACCGCCTTAAGGATTGAAATTCTAACAACACCGTTGCATTAGCGTCCAAGCATACGCCTAGATAAAATTTTGTAATTTTAACTTCGAAAATTAAGGACTTTCCATACACAACTTTATCCCCTTTTTTTTAACTCTTTTGGGGTGGAATTATCAAAAACGCTGAGACACGTATAAATATTTTCAATCGTCAGCCTAAACATAAATTTTTAAGATCCTAACTTTAAAACTGACTGACTTTAATACAAACTTTCATCCCCTTAAGGATTACATTTCGAAAAATCCTTCCTTATTCCTTGTCTACATTATAAAAGGAACCACTGTGCAAAATTTCAGTTTTCTAGGTCCAAAGGTTTGGGCTGGGCGTTGATTGCGGCGCGCGTAACTGTGTGACACTATTTCGTTCGTGCTGCCGGTGTTCATCGATTTATAAGACGTTATCACGTCAAAAATTCGATTACACTGTATTATTTTACGGGCAATAGTTAAAAAAAAACCGGCCAAGAGCGTGTCGGGCCACGCTCAGTGTAGGGTTCCGTAGTTTCCCGTCCGTCCATTCATTGCGTGACAACCAAAAATAACAATTATTTATCCATACTTAAAATGTCACTTACGAGACATCTTTCTTGATTATCAATTATTTATTTTATTTTAAGTATAGTTATGAACCGTGAAAGCTTAAAACAGTGTTTGAATTATTTATCCTCTAGTAAATAACGAAAGCGCCAATTTAAAATCTGATTTCTTCCAGGTATCACAAATAAACGTGAAGGAGCTGTGCCTGATCCTCGGATGCATCTCCTCAGCGCTAGCTCTGCGGATGCTGACAGCTTTCCTAGTCGCACTCGCTAACGACCTGTCCATCAAGGAGAGCCTTTTTATCGCCGTCACGTGGATACCGAAAGCTATTGTAGAGGTACGTCGTTTATTTCCTTCTAGTATTGTTTGCGGTAAAATGTTTCAGGTAAAACATTGTTTGAGCATCATTGATTGTTCTTACGACAGCGGACCCGTGTTTGTTTGCAGATGTTTTGTTTATACCTTCTTTTGTTTACTTTTTTATCAGTGAGTGACAGACACTTTCTTTGCGTTTTCAACTGGTTTTTATTTGTATTTATGTTCTCGTCAATTATAGCTTTCAACGTCGATATGAAGCTGAATTGAACTAAATGTCGGGCAAACCGTAATCAAATTATTAGTTACTTGATTCAAGGAATATATTTTTCAGTACGCTGATTTTTTTGCGCTCTTTCAAGCGGAGATTCAATTTAAAAAACCTTAATTGGTTAGAAACAGTACCTAAAAGTTTTTATAGCGAAATTGAAAATTAAAATTGTAAATGTTACTTTAAGAAAGTCAAGAAATTGGCGATGTTCGTAGATCCTTTCTTATACTTAGAGATCTTTTAGTTGATAACACCAGAATAGGAAATATGCACGTAATTTTTTCTTCACTTAAATCAATAAAATACAGTAATGTCAACCCAAGAAAAGTATTAAAATTGAATTGAATTGATTTGTTTTTTGATTGATTGTTGATTATTGAATTGAATTGAATTAAAATTTAAGTTCAACTACTGCTCGTTGCTTAAAAATAATATTAAACTCCTGCAATTTTCTATGACAGTTGAAACGTCCGTAGCTGTCGCAGCCATGATGTGACGTCATTTACCATAATCTGCCTTGTTTACATCAAATTTTCTGAACAAAGAATAAAAAGGCCTCCTCCCATTCCTTCCACTTCTCGCGATGGTGTGCTTAAAAAAAGCCATCCAAGACGTCCCGCCATCTTCTCCTCGGTCTGCCGCGACCCCGCCTAGCTGTCTCAGGGCTCCAGTCCTGCGATATTCGGGCCCACAGCTGTGCGGGCATCCGACAGACATGCCTAATAATAAGCACGATTTTTTATTTAATAACATCTGCCCTTCATAATAGTCGTCATCAACAGCATATCCGTAGATTTATTACGACGAATTTAAATAATTAATTTAATATGTATGAACATTTCACTACGTCAAAAAAGGGTTTACACGCGGTAAGCTATAATTAATACAGGCACTCGATCACCATCCATCACCAGAGAAGAGACCTTGGAACCGCATCGTTGCTTCCTACTCCTTAATCATTTGCTCTGTAACATTACACATATAAACATTTAATTATTGCTTCTGCCCTCGGCTTCGCCCGCGTGAAGTTTGATAATTGTTCCATGGGATCTTACTACCGGGATACAAATCATCATTGTTAATCCAGGTTATAAACTATCTGTGTGTAAAATTTCATCCAAATCCGTTCAGTAGTTTTTACGTAAAAGAGTAACAAACATACACACATACAAACTTTCGCCTTTATAATATTAAGTGTGATTATCTTACCTACTGAAAACAAAACATAAAATACTCAATTAACAAATAAAAACTTTGTCGTATACAACTGCCATAAATTGCAATTTAAAGAGACAATGTTGCTCGCCTTTTGGGAATGCCATGAAATTGGCAACGCTATCTTTTGCAGTGTTGTATTGGAATGCAATTTTGTCACTGTATGCCAGGTCTACACAAATGTGTCTCGTATAGTTATAATGGGCGTAAAATTAATGAACCACCAGATTTAGCAAAAAAATCACTTTTGATTGCCAAAATTAGTAAACGATCACCAAAATTAATCCCTATTTTATCTAAAAAAAATATTTTTTTAGTTCATTACCACTAGAAATTGGACTGGTATGCTCTTGCAACCGAGTCTAGGGACACCCGGTCGGAGCCCCGCTTGGCGGAGCGCCTACTTCTGAATAATTTATAAATACCGAGAATACCGTGGCATTTTAAAATTTTAAATACAAAATTATTCATAACTAAATTTTATAAATGGTTACATGAATGTAGTTTTTATAGCTTAAGATAATTTATAGATAAAACATTATGATGTTCTTTATTGAGTATACTGTTCAGTGTTTGATGCCTGCTTACCCTTTTCCCTGTATTCAAAATTGTTACATCCTAGCTAAACATGTTTGTGCCATTTAAATTTGTAACACTTTTGTATACCATGTTTTACGCGAATAAATATACTATTACTATTATTATTACTAAAAAAATATCCACGAAGAGTATGGCGGGGTCTATTCGCAGGCAAAACTAGTTTGTCATCAACCACCTCATAACACCTAGGTAATTTGTTAACTGATGAATATCCAGGACACTCCGTAATAAACAATTGTATGCCAGGATGTTCTTTATATCATATTATGAAAGAAATTATTAAATGTAAGTTTAACCAGGACACCATATTATTAATTTTGATAGGTAATAGAGGAAAAGTAAACAAAGGAGAATTACTCCAGTATTATAGAACTTTGTCAAACTTAAATTTAAGAAAAATTGTGTTGTTTACATTTCCTTATAGTAAAAGTTTGCCACAGGAAGAAAATGACTATAGATATAATATTAATATGACATTGCATAATTTGACATTCAATAATAATTCATTTCATTTACTTGACATCAACAATTATATTGGCAACAATTTTTATTTGACAAAACATAGATATCTTGTAGACAGGTGCTATCTGACAAACTATTGTAAAAGACAAGTAGCTGTGTCGCTATCTTATTATTTTTCTATTACAGCCAAGAACTTGGCTAATCAAGTTGCCTCTGTTGATCAATGCAATATTAGCCTAAATTACTCTACCAATAGTTTGTCAACAATGAATGAATCAGTGAATCATTTAAATTAGCAATTTCGACAACGGAGGCAACCTCTTGCAATATAAGGAAGCCAGATAGTAAATCAGGCGAATGTTTTGAGAATTTTAATAGTATCAACCTGGTTCATCAAAATATTCAAGGATTTTTGAACAAAGAATTAGAAGTAGAACTTTTCATGAATTGTAATTGCATAGATATTCTTTGTATAACAGTGTGTTTGTGTGTTCTTTGTATTTATTATTAATTATTTTGACATTATTAATAATTATTAACAAAATTGTTCGAAATATAATTATGTACTAAAACTAGTGTTTAAGATGTGTATGTACTACTAACAAATTGGATTGTATGATCTGTTAAATAAATGATTATTATTATTATAACGGAACATTGGCTCAAATGTCACCAATTAATTTTCAATTTTAGTAATCACCAGGTTGGTAGTTCATTCAACAGGGTAAATGCTATACATGGCGGCGCATTAATCCTAGTAAATAATCAGCTTAAGTTTAAAGACCGCAAGGATATTGTAAGCCTATCTGTTGAGCGAACAGTTGAAATAGCCTGTATAGAATTGGAGCAGTTTATCATATTAAGTGTGTATAGACCTCCTTCAGGATTGTATGATTGTTTTGAAAAGGTAATGGATGAAGTGTTGCATAAAATCTGTAATTCTAAGAAGTCTATAATTATTAGCGGTGATTTTAATATTAATTTGTTAGAAAGTTCTGGGTTAAGTACTAAAATTTTAAGCCTGTTTCATTCATACAATATTGAAAATAAATTTCTGGAGCCCACTAGAATAACACCAACTAGTGCCACTTGCATAATATTTACACAGATGTTATACCTACCCACAAAGAAATTATTAACTTATTAGATTCTGATCATTGTGGGCAATTGATCACAATTCCTAATGTAAGCAAGAAAGTCACTAAAAAGGATATCATTGTTAATCCAAAAACTAAAACTCGCCTGGAAACCTTTAAAACTAAACTTTTGTCTAAATTACCACTACTGTCAACTAATGATGATCCCAATCAACATTATAACGATTTTTTCAGTATGTATTGCACACAATTTAATACCACATTTATTCCTAAGACAATCTCGGTTAATAGTAACGCTTCCTTCAACGACTGGGCCACTATTGGTATTCATAAGAGTCGAAAACGACTTTATGAGCTGTATGCAGAGCGGACCTATATAAACACTGGAGAATTTAAGTTGTATGTTAAAAATTATTCTAAAATATTTAAAAAAGTTTGTTTTATAGCAAAGTCACGTTACTTGAGTTCAAAAATTAAAAATAGTAGTAATGTAATGAGAGGTTTTCCTCTTGAGGTTTTAAAAAAAAACTTAGTTTCTAAGAACTCTATAGATGGCGTTGAACTTACTATGCCAAAGCCAAAACGCTTGAAAAAAAAAACATTGTGTCACGTCACATACTGACACTTTCATTTGCTACTATAACCAACATTTCTCGCGCTTTGTTAAAATCAGTTTTTTTAGGTTCCGTTCCTTGCATTATCATACTTACTCCTAGCGCCATCTATCCAGCGACTAGGGAAGAGCTAAAAAGAAAATCCCTCATTAGAATGACATGGAATATTATTAATAGCGAAACGGGAAAGTCTTGCAACCGAAACAGTGACTACAGCCTTGCTATTGGCGATAAAATTTTAAATTCAGACACTCAAGTTGCCACAGCCTTTGAAAATTTCTTTGCGGATATTCCCGTATCGACTACTAAATCGCTAAACTCGTCACCTGCTGCTGCCGAGTCTTTACTAAGGGAAAACGTTTCAGTCTGTGATTCCGAATTTAATTTTGAATATGTCACCTGTAAAGATATAATTAAAACTTTTCACACCCTAAATGTTAAAAAGACCGCCGATCTATGGGGTCATTCTGTGGAAGTTGCTAAATCCATTATAAACATTGTAGCTCCTTCATTAGCTGTAATATTTAACGATTGTATTGACCGTGGTGAGTTTCCTGATCTAATGAAATATAGTAAAATAATACCATTGTTTAAATCGGGTAGTACATCAGACCCCACTAATTATAGGAGTCAATTTCAACAACTCGATTTTTTACCTAATTTCCATGGACATTTTCATTTTCAGGTTTTTTGAAAAACTTTAATAATAAAGCGCAACATATCCACGTTATATATACATTTTCTGAAAGGGGATATTATAATTCAATTACTTAGTGAGTTATTTGGGCCACCGAAATTGGCGAGCCACAGAAATTTTATTATTGCCACCGAAATTGTATTGGTGACATAGAAATTCTGCGTTTGCACCGAAATTGTGAATTATTAAATATATACATTGTTTTTTAATAATAAGTAAAGAAAGATAAGGTTTAATGAAAAACTGATATAATACGAATATCGTCGTTAATATATATATATTATCGTCGTAATTATGTAATGAACACCTGCATGTAACCCATGTATCACAAATAATCGATTTGATCATTTTAATAAGCATTTCTAAAAATACAACGTGGTGTACTTGCATAAATCAGTCTTACAAAATTAGCAATTAAGGAACTGATTATGTTTTATACTTCTATGAAGAGGATGGGAAATCATCAAATGACTCGTCCCGCTCTGGGCGAAGCAGGAGGGACTTTCAGACTTTTACTGACTAAAACTCATTCATGTTCCTTCATCGCCCTTTGTGTTCCGGGGCCACGGTATCTCTTTCGAACAGTCCCGCAACCCCGGCAGGCATCGGTCCTTGCGGACCCCTTCCTATTGCTGACTCTCTTTGAGGCGCGCGTGGAACACGAACGCGCCGTCGACACGGTCTGTCGTCATGAGATGGACAGACGGCGAGCTAGCCCATAGCCCACCGTCCACAGGCCCACCACGTGGCCCCCGGCCACGACTGCATGTGCATGGACCGCACGACTCCCGCGTAGAGTCTCCGGCAGGAGGCGTTTGCCCCCCCCCCAGGTTAGGCAGGAGCGCCTGAAGGCAGCCCCGGTCCGTTCCAGTTTGGGGGCCAAACGTCGGAAGTGCTCCACGAAGCTCCACCGGCTGTCGAAGACGAGTCCTAGGTACTTCAAAGTCGACTCGACCACACGACGAAGGTAGGTCGGCACCCGGTGATACCGGAGTGCCTCCCTAATGCAGCTCCAGGGCATGGTGTTGAAGGCATTGGCGATGTCGACAGATACCACCAAGACAACCCCACCCCGGGAAACCGCATCCCCGTCGTGAGGGCTCTCACGCACATGATGGCGTCCACCGTAGAGCGCCCCTTGCGGAAACCAAACTGGTGTTCCGCAAGATCCGGCCCCGACCCCGCAAGGTGCTCGGCGAGGCGGTTTGCAATTACTCTTTCAAAGAGCTTGCCCACCTCGCCGAGCAGCACCACGGGCCGGTATGCGGACGGAGATTCCCCAGGGTGCCCCGGCTTCCGAATGAGGACCAGCTTTCCCGTCTTCCAACGAAGCGGGAACTGACCTCTCTCCAAGCATGCACTTAGGAGCCCCTCTAGTCGGGGCCCGAAAGCCTCCGAGGCCAGGACCCTGGCTTTGCCAGGCAAGCCGTCGGGTACCGGGGCGGTATTTTTGACACTGAGCCTACGTACCGCCACTCTCAGGTCTACCCCAGTCACTTCCGGAGTGTTTTCGTCGTCGTCCTGTTGGTCCGCTTCCAGCATCGCAGGCGGTGGAGCCATAGGCGGGGAGCGATGTTCCCCTCGCGAAGGGAACAGAGTACTCACCATGTCCTCTACGAGCTAAGCCCGGAGACTCTGCGTCAGTAGGGGGGCCCAGGTGCGGAGTTTATCCCGCATCATCTTGTAAGGGCGCCCCCACGGATCTTTGTTGAGAGTCCCCAGCATCGGGCGGGCCAGATCCCTGGCCCACGAGGAGATGCTGGAGACTCGACATCTGCGCACGTCGCAGATGTTGGCCATGGCCTCCTGGAACCACCCTGCCTCATTGTCAACGTCGGCAGGTGTGGCCGGTGATGTCACCCAGGCCTGCATGATCGAGGCTTCCAGGAGGAGCTCCCGGAGGATGCAACCCTCAAAGTTCAGTAAATCCAATTGAATGACTTTTTCAAGAAATAGTAATACAATTTTATTTTAATGAATGTCGGGGGCAAAGGACTTAGTTCTGTCAAAATAATTTCGGCATAACAAGTATTGATTCTTTTCAAAAATCTTCATTAACATTAGTACAATAATTGATTGGTACAATTTCTGTGTAGTCGTGTAATTTCCGTGGGCCACGAGATGCCACGGAAACCACAGAAATTGCCTCACAGAAATTGGAAACATGGCTATTTTTTTTTTTTTACAAGAAACTATCAAGGCTATGACTATTATTTTCTAAAATATTAAATGTGTACCAAAGGCTACTTAGCATGCATAAAAGTGATACCTTTATTTCTTGCAAAAATCCTTTTAAAACCTGATCACCGAAATTGCAAAATTTCGTTCCGAGTAAACTGAAATCATGTTCATAAATTTTTGGCGGAAAGACCTGGCGATATGGTGGACTACCATTCTTAGTGCACGTAAGCGCACTACTGTCTCTTGCCGAGCAGGGATTTATTGTTCGTTTAAACTCATTGGTGGAAGCTCAGGACGGTGAAACAAAATGACCATAGAAATTAGTAATTTCGCTTGGACAAACCTACCGTTGACATGTACTCATTAACTATGAGTCTAAACATTCAAAACTAATTAACGTCATGTAGGTCAATCATTACTTAACGCAATCAAAATAATTTTTCCTATATATGTTGGAGATTATCTTCCTGAGAGGTAAATGCTGTGTATGAAAGTGATCGTGGACAAGACACAGAAATTGATAATTCATCATTTACCGATTTTTTTCATAAAAAGTAATAGTCTTATAAATATAATTTAAGTGGCTTCATTTAGATCCATGTCACTTTAATTCTGAGAAAAAAAATCGTTGCATTATCTGTAAAGCAGCATTGCGATTTCAGCCTAGACGCGTAAATTTTTCACCTGAGAAATTCACTCATAGACCCTTTTCATTACTACCCACCTGATTGATTTGATTTGATTGATTGAGAACCACACCCAGCCAGGAGCAAGCCTGACCCGGACAAGCCGGATACACCAGGGGGCACTATTTTGTAAGGAAAGACATGCTCTGGGATGGGAAAGGAAGCCCGACCAACCGCAGCCAGTCGGGCACAATCAGCCGACTATGCAGCCTCGAGCCAATATAGGAATAGTGGTAAAGACAGGTACAATCCATTGGAATGAGCATTGGTGCTTTGACCTTCGTTTGATTGGTCTCTTCTATCATTGGAGAATAATGTTCGTTTCTGGTGGTTGCGATTCCATTCGATTTTGACACGGCTTAAAGTTGAAAATATTATTGTTCGCGTATATGTTTCATCGTCAGTAGCATTTGTTCCACTGTCAGTAAATGTTTCGCTAAGGTGATATATTTCCTGGATAGCTGATTTTTTTCTTTTTGCTACTAGCTGAATATATTCTTTTTTGCTTTTATTGGAATATTCCATGCCTTGTTGGAGTGACTCGTTCCATGTATATAATGGTCTTGCTACTTTTAACCGTTTAGCCTTGTATCTAATAGCTGCGTGTAGAAAGTGAGGCTCTGGTCGTCGGAAAATGTGCCCGTAGTAGCATAACCGTAGGCATTTAATTATTTTGGTACCTAATTGTTTTTCCCATAAGAATTTCGCGTGTTTTTGTTCGGGGGGTTTCGCGTACTCTTTATCATATCTTTAAGAATGGGTCTTTTGTATCTTCTGAGTTTCGATCGGTTTGCCTTTGTGAGTGCCGCTGCTTTAAGACCGTAAGTCATTGCGGGTTCTATGACCATTTTCCCATTTCATTACTACCCACCTTTAGTAAATTTTTTGAAAAATTAATTTTGGCACAAATGCAAAGTTTTTTCAATAAATATAAGTTATTACATAAAAAACAGTTTGGCTTTACAAGGGGTCGTTCAACTACTGATGCCGGTGTTGAACTTTTAGGACACATTTATAATGCCCGGGAGGACAAATGCGATGCTTTGGGCATTTTTTGCGATTTATCTAAAGCTTTCGATTGTGTTCTTCATGAAACATTAATCAGGAAACTACACCACTACGGAATCCGTAACGCCTCCCTGGATCCTCTTATTTCATATTTGAGTGACAGGATTCAAGGAGTTGATGTTAAAGGGAAAAGATCTCCCGGATCCGTAGTAAGAATGGGGTTACCACAGGGCTCAATTCTTGGTCCATTTTTGTTTCTTATTTATATAAATGACTTGCCTTACCTCATAAAGGATAATCATGACATAGTATTGTTTGCAGACGACACTTCTCTTTTATTTAAACTCAAACGTCAGCAGTTAGTTACGGATGATGTTAATAGCGCCCTGGCGAAAGTCGTTAATTGGTTTAATGTTAATAATCTACTCCTAAATGAGAAAAAAACTAAGTGTATTAAGTTTACGATACCCCATGTAAGACAAGTGGAAACTACTGTACTAATTAAGGATGAAGAGTTAAACCCGGAAGATAGCACAGTCTTCTTAGGCATAACTTTGGATGCCAAGTTCAGTGGGGCCCGCATATAGACAAATTGTCGAAGAAACTTAGCTCTGCAGCATTCGCCGTTAGAAGAATTCGTGATTTAACTGATTTAGAGACAGCCCGTTTAGTTTACTTTAGTTATTTCCATAGCGTGATGTCGTACGGTATTCTCTTGTGGGGCAATGCCGCCGATATTCAGACAATATTTGTTTTGCAAAAAAGGGCAATACGTTCAATTTATAAATTAAGTCCCAGATACTCCCTCAGAGAAAAATTTAAAGAGACTAGTATTCTTACTGTGCCCTCTCAGTTTATTTATGAAAACCTTTTGTATGCACACAAAAATATTAATTTATTTAAAAAATACAGTGATATTCACAACATAAACACGAGGAACAAACACAAATTTGTTGTTCCTGCAACGAGGCTTAAAAAAATAGGGGGTACGTTCAGATGCCAATGTATACGCTTTTACAATAAACTTCCGAGCCAAATTCAAGCACTAAGCCTAAATAAATTCAAATCGTTTATAAAACGGAAGCCTACTATCATGTTAATCACTATCTTGAAGATAAAAAAGCTTGGGATTAAGCTGCTCCAATGAAATTTGCTCTGTGAATGTTGAAATTTTGGACTTCGCTTGTTTATTATTGATTCCTTTCTTTTATACACTCTGACATTGAATTTTTTTGACATGTATTTTATTATTTTACTTTTATTTTTTATTATTTTATGTGACATTTACTGATTTGACATGAATACTTATTTTATTAAGTACTTTTTTACCTTTTTTTTATTATCATTGCGACACTTAATGATTTTTGTGATTTTTTTTTACTTACATTCATTTGGAAAGAACTTGTTATTAATTTTATTTGATTATTGTGAATGTGGGGACTATGTGGGTCACATTTTTAATTTTTGTTTGTTTTTTTCCCACAACTGTCTGGCAGTTTGAGTACTATAAGCGACCTACCCAAATGTCCTTTGTTTGGTATTGTTCGTCGTTTCGTTGAGCTCCTTGAGTTATAAGTCGAGCTACACGTTAACTGACAAATGCTTGCACTGACTGGACAGGTCCACTCAAATCTGTATGGTTCTTTCTTCAAAAGACCATCTCAGGCACTAATCTGCATAGTCCTCATGTGAATTGAGCAAGATTATGTCTGGACTTTAAAAGAGACTATGAACTCTGAGTTTGTTTCGGCTGTTTCTTCTCAGAGTAGTCAGGTACGAAACACCGGCCCCATCTAGTTTTAAAAAATGCCGTGTAAAATTGTTTGTAAAAACCTACTTGCAAAATAAACATCATTTATCATTTATAAAATTTGGTGCTCAATTTACTAAAGGTGATCTATTGATATTTTAGGTGATAGATGTTAGTGGTCACAAAGTAATTTTTGGTGGTCATTATATTTTCCCCCGTTATAATGTAGTTAGTTTAACCCATATTTTATTTATCATTATTTATTTAACACTTCAAGCACAAAGTACAGAGGCGGACTTAATACCATCAGCATTTTCTACCAGTCAACCATAATGTCATGAAGAGTCAAAGGATCACAGTAGTTTGCAAGTTATAACAATCATCTTATATATACTGTGTGTTGAAGCTACCTTCCATTACCAATCCACTACACTAGAATTATATCGCTTCGGCATCTGAAATACTGCTTACTTAGAGGAGCTTGCTTGCTTAGAGGAGCTCGTGGCTAAATAATAACAGCCGCTCGGGTCAATCTTTAGGTTAAGCTGCGCTTGCCTAGGTTAGTCTGTGGATGGGTGACCACCCATTACATACCGAGTTTCCTCCGTGCCTCGGAAAGCACATTAATCCGTTGGTCCCGGCTGTCATTTGTATATCTTTGACAGTCGTTACAGGTAGTCAGTGACCAGAAAGTCTGACAACCAGTCTGACCAAGGGGTACCGTATTACCCAGTACTAACTGGGTTGTGGAGGTCAGATAGGCAGTCGCTCCATGTAAAATACAGATATTCAGCTGCATCCGGTTAGACTGGAAGCCGACCCCAACATAGTTGGGAAAAGGCAGATGATGATCTAAAATACTGCTTACCTCATTACTGAAATACGTGTTGAACATAAACACCATTATTTATTTATTGACACATTGATTGCGTCGTATTACGTCGTGTTTATGCATTGTTTACTTTATTGGGCAATTAATAATACAAAATAAAACCACTTACACACATCAATCACACACACTTACACACATCAATAACACACTCACAGACACTTGCATGTACTCAATTATAAAAATTATTGAGCATAAAAATAAAATAAAATATTGTACTAGTTTAATGTAACTTTTGTAAGGGACAGGGACTGCTAATCCTTAATACAGGTTATTCTAACCTAGCTAGGAAAGCAGAACTTCACCCACCAGATTGTGAGTGACACGGTACAAACCTGTATGTATAACTCTGTGTATGCTCATGTACTACAATCTCCTTTTTATGAAATAAATTTATTATAATTATTATTATCATTTATTCATTCAAATACATATTTTTAACATTTTTAAATATTTCTTTAAAAAACTACATAAAAAACATTTAAAAATATAAAAAACAGTAGCCCACCAGCGCTGGGAACAGGGTCCGAGCTGCCGGTGGTCAGGGCTCTTGAGAGAGGAACCTCCTAACGATACGTGCCGTGTCCAGAAGTACTGCTTTCTATTATTATAATTATTATTATTATTATAATCAAACTGCCTCGTTGATCTGGTGATCGCAATCGCAACTGTTGAGAATGAGGTCCTGGGTTCGATTCCCGGGTCGGGCAAATTGTTATCCTACCAAAAACTAACTTCACAAACTCTACACCTTAGTCAAAATATGTGGCTTGGCTGTTTCAGGGATCAGGGTTTTTTAGATATCAATAAAATCTAAAGTATAAAAGCTTGAAATTGAAACTTTTTATTTTTAATAAGTCCGCCAATGACAACATATCCCAAGAATTTAGTCTACCTGGTATAACCCAAACCCAATAGAATAGAAATAGAATAGAAATAGTTTATTTGTATTTAATGTAGGGTACATAGAGTTGTTACAGTAGGTTATATTATAAGGGTTCAAAAAAAAGAAACGTCGAAGCGCTTTGAGAAAAGGTAGGTAGTGCCCTTGCGCTTCGCTTGGCTCGTCTTGGCGGGGGCACCCCTGTGCCCCCAGATTGGGTATTTCCATCTGGAATTTCTCAGTAACAGAACGGTACTAACGTTACGTTAGTACTATTATTTATTCTGTGGTAGCAGTCTCGGAGTCTGGAATCAAATACAAATTCAATACAAATCCAGACTCTGAGACTGCAAACCGGGCGGTTGATGGCAATAATAGGCTCGCCCCCTTTAACGTGGGGCTTACACAACAACAACAGCCTATATCGTCCACTGCTGGACCTAGGCCTCTCCCATGATGGGAGGAATTTGCCGTAATCTCCACGCTTGGCAGGCGGATTGGAGATCGCAGTGATGAAAGACTAACAGAAAACGCTGCTGCCCATTCTCTGGTCTACGGAGGCGCAAGGTGTTCTGCCTCAGACATTAGTCGCCTTATACGACACCTGTGAGTGTAATGGGTTGGTTCTATTCTATTCTGCCGGATACCTCACGGCACACACATAACTGGTGAAATGTGGGTGTAGTATTAGGTATACCTCTGCCTAAACCTTCGGGGATTAGGCGTGATGTTATGTTTGTTTATTATCAAAGATGTGCGTTTGAACTCAAAGTGGACTCGCCCATCGCACTGACATGAGCCCTCGATACTACTAAATACAAGTTTTAAGTGATCTTTTCATTAACGAGCAGAAACTACACCGACACTCGACCAACAGAGTCCAGTTTAACTCACTTTGAGTCGTCCCAGCACCAGTTTAGTAATTTCAGGCTTGTTTACATCAAAGCTTTGACAAATATAGACCTTGGACCTCTTTGTAGAGTAAAGTAATTAAAATGCAACACTTAATTCAGCTGGCGTTAGAAATTGGTTCATTGAACTTAGGAAGAAGTTGGAATAACCATTGTATTACCAGCCGATTAAGCAGCCGCAGCCGCCTCGGAATGAGTAGGTATTCTGTCTGTAGAAAAATTATAACCTTAAAAAGAGTCCTTATCTGGCATAGAAAAGATTAAGGTCCTTAGTTTTATCGACACGCATTTGTAATCCACCATTACATAGCAGTCACACAAAAAAAATACTATATTTACTATCAGTCTAAATCAGTAATTTTATAATTTAATAACTAATGTTATAAATCCTTAACTTCTTCTTAATATTCATTAGTACCTTCAGACATAAGTTCTTTGAATCTATAGCTATCATCTTTGAGTCCCAATTATCTCTTCTTTTATTTCAGAATTCCAATTAAATAAGAAATCTGATAAGGTACCTAATTTACATTTTCGGGTTTTTAGTATTAGTACGTTATAGCTACAGTATTTTTAAAATCATTGATTAACATAAAATAATAGAAAAAACCGGCCAAGTGCGAGTCGGACTCGCACACGAAGGGTTCCGTACCATTACCACGACTATATTTAGTATTTGTTGTTATAGCGGCAACAGAAATACATCATCTGTGAAAATTTCAACTGTCTAGCTATCACGGTTCATGAGATACAGCCTGGTGACAGACAGACGGACAGACGGACAGACAGCGAAGTCTTAGTAATAGGGTTCCGTTTTTACCCTTTGGGTACGGAACCCTAAAAACGTAACATTTAGAAAAAAAATGCAGCAATAAAAAAAAAATAATCCCTTAAAAAACGCTCTCTCACCGCAGTCAACGGGTAAAATAAAGGCAAACCAATGACAAGAGATTGGCAGAATGGCATTTTTTTCATTGAACGTGCGCTTTGAATCATCTTTGAACAAGCAAAATAGGTTACCTACTGTCAGTAAATCCCTAAGGATTTTCTAGAATACTCGAATACACCTGTACTCTGTTCAATTCATTATATTAGGACATCTCGGAACTCATTTCAGGTAATAACCTAAAAGCCCACAGACCCGCCGCAGTAATGAAAATGAATGATTTACGTCAAACAATTGAGAATCGTATTTCCGCTTACTGGAACGATCATAACTCAGTCGATATCATTAGCTCTGCAGACTGCCGAGACAGATAGTCGAGTCAATGCCGACAATACTGGTATTGTTCTTGCGAAAAAACCTTTGCTTTACTATTCAGATTCATTGCTAACTGTTGGAAACTTTTCATTCAGTTAAATGAAGTTACAATTTGGTTTCCGCTTGCTATTTTTACCCGACTATGGCGAAACCGGAAAGGGTTATGATTTTAGCAGTCTATTTACATATACAGGGTGTAAAAGACCTCATCACAAAGCCGACAACCAAGCATTCTGTACATCAAACTAAGTAACTTTACGCAAAAATTATTGCTGGGAAACTACTTTTCTTTTTGGGGTGAAAAATCATGTTTTGTGGTAGAACTAAATGTAACGGACTCAAAACATTGTGCTGATGGATCGATTGAAAGTGTGGGGGGGTCGTAGATGTGTTTAAAGTTCTTACATTAAAAACATGTATTTAAAAAAAAAAACTTGTGAAAAAGTTGGAACTTTGACCCCCAATATCTCCGTAACTGGAAGGTTCCCAGGTATGGCGAAGAACAAA
Source organism: Xestia xanthographa (assembly GCA_905147715.2). Classification (NCBI taxonomy): domain Eukaryota; kingdom Metazoa; phylum Arthropoda; class Insecta; order Lepidoptera; family Noctuidae; genus Xestia; species Xestia xanthographa. Next base: position 17,179,415 of record LR990655.1, on the reverse strand, counting down.
AAACTGATCGCAATGACGGGGAGAACAAGTGCCTTTCGGCTTCGTTAAGAGGTGTTTTACACCCTATATAAGTTAGTATTTACGTATGTTCCTCCGCAGCGCCTAAACTATTTATCCGATTTTGAAAAAGATGTCAATCAATTCGTTATTATGGCCCGGGTAATATAGGCTACATTTTAACCGACTTCAACAAAAAAGGGGAGTCGATTTTACTTTGTAAATCCCGAATTAAATTAGATCGTAATTTTTCAGTAGTCGGGTTATTTAGTTGTAGTACCTATATACTACACAAATACCTGTAACTTTAGAACACTATTTATTTCAGTGCATGATAAGTGGTGCTAAATAAAACATAAGTTTAATTTGGAAGCATCGTTTCAATTTTTTTTAATTAGCCTATTTTGTCCCACTGCTGGGCCAAGGCCTCCCCCATTCCTGTCCAACCTCCCCCGGTATTTGCTTTCTCTGGCCAGTCAGGAATGAGTCCAAAACGTCACGCCAGCGTTTCTTAGGCCTGCCTCGGTGACGACGACCTTACGTACGACGTTTACACAATTGTAGTAAGATACATGTAGTACGTAGTATAAGGCTAACTGACTGTGACTATGACAGACTATAAGTACCCGTGGATTGTCTTCACTTTATCCTAAGGTTACTTTACACATGTAAACAGGAAGGTTAAGTTAATAATTCTGTAAATTACTTAATCTAGTTCTGTAAATTGGTTTAAAACAAAACACTCCTACAAATATTTTAAAAAACGCACATATCAAAATCCTTTAAAATTAGATGAGGTCGATGTTTCCTATCCCAACAATCAACATACACGTGCCTACATAACCTACATTCACACGTTTCTTAGCCAGAAGTGCGGTATCTCTTGTAACGCGTCGTCAGGTTGTTCCCTTCATCAGCGAGGAGCTTAAATGGCGGATTTGAATGGGCCCAACACGATTAATAAGATTGCTCGCCAAGCTATTATTAACTCTGCTTCATTCTCAATCCCTTCGTTCAAAAACAATTTAAAAAAGTTTAATTATTTTATTTTTAGACGATAAGTGGGGTTATTTCCCAAAGTACTCCAAGAGTTCCCAAACTGCTCCATGAAAAATATAATATTTTAATTAAGTTCCATTCTACTCCATGCCATTTTATAGAAAAGCTAATTTAAATATGTGCCGGATTTTTACGTTGCTTTTTATTTTATGAAAGGGTAGCTGACGTACAGTCAGCCTCAAAAGCTTTGCATTGGGTTTAATAACTGAACTTTAAAAAAAAAAAGTAAGTATTTTGTGCAAATGTACGTGTCCAACAGATTTATTTGAGGAAATAAAACAGTTGGTTGTAAAAAGTGCATTTGTTAGGAATAACATGCAAATTACAAGTGTGTATTATCAATCTTGTGTATTTATAGAAGATATGTAGAATTTTCCACCAAATCGTTTGTGAACACAAATCTTAGGTAGGTACCTACACAACAATTTAAAGATGAACATATATCTCTACAAGATCGTAAAAGTAAAAATCATCACAGAACTTGACATAAGACGAAATTAAACAGAAAAACATTCAAAAAAATATTGACGCTTATTTTCCTACCATAATACCAACCACTAAAATACTTATAGAATGAAAACTGGGCATCGCGAGGATACTCCCCATTATTTACCTAGAACCATACGGAACCAAGAAGTCATCTTAACACAAGGTTATACGTAAAACCATAGAGTACAATTTAGTAGGCAGCTAAGCAATTTATGTAGGTATCTTAAGGGCCCAACCACCGACAATAAATGGCTGAAGGTGAAAGCCACTTACCGACTAACTGACTGACTTATAACCTTATCTCACTAACCTTAGCCCTTACATATTTGCACTTGACGGTATTATGTGCCATTTACATACTACTTAGGATCTACGTTGAGTCGGCGTAGGTATGTACGACGTACATACATAGTGTACATACAGGAGTACATAGTACAGGTAACTAGTTAACGTTAGATGAAACCCGTAAAAGAAAACTGTAAACTTTTACTGTTAAATGTATGAGTACAATGTTTAATAGTTGATTATGCACTAAGGGGATAAAGTAGTGTCTTATGTAGCGGGCGCCGTATTGAATCCCGAGCAAAACGAAGGATTCTAGCGTTAACTCCCGAGCGGAGCGAGGGAGTTTAGAGTTACGACAAGAATCCTGAGTGCAGCGTGGGAATCAAGGTCGCTCAAGACGCAGGCACCTTTATCCCCGAGGTGAATACTCTACTTTTCACACCATCTACGAGACAATAAAAGCAGTAGTACTAGAATCAAAGTATTTATTAAAATAACAATTACAGTCTGTTAGTAGACCTATTTAATAGTAGATTATGCACCGAGGGGCTAAAGTTGTGTCTTATGTCACGGGTGTCATATTGAATCTCGAGCGCAATGAAGGATTCGGGATTTAACTTCCGAGCGCAGCGAGGGAGTTAAGAGTTTAACTCACGAGCGAAGCGAGGGAGTTAATACAAGAATCCTGAATGGAGCGAGGGATTCAAGCTAGCCCAAGGCAAAGACACCTTTAGCCCACAGGAGAATACTCTACTTTTTACACCTACTGTGAGAAAATAATAGCCATAGTACGAAAAACAAAGTATTTATTAAATAAACAAACAGTAAGAATAATTAACTAATGTTACAGCCAATTACTATTACGGTATTACGGCGCGGTACCGTATTTGTTATTATTAATGCCAGTTTTAATGTTATTCCATTCCTTTTAAAAAATGGTTCGTAGTTATCTAATTATTCTTACAATATTATATCTTCGAAAACATGGCAACGATATGAAGAAGCAGTCGTTATGATTTTGTAGGAAATCGAGAATATCATCCACGCGTAGTAAGGGTATCGAGAATAGCTTTCCTCTTTCTGGCACCAAAGGGTGTTTGTTAGTACTATACTGCCAATTTAGCTGAGCATGTGAGATTCCAAATTCAAATCACATTATTGACCAGCGGGTCATAATGAAATCCAGTACAACATTATTGACCGGCTGTGCCCCCGGCCACTAATGACTCACTTTAGGTTAAGGTTGCTTGACATATAATTTGACATTTTCGAGCAGGTGGTGTGAAAAACATTTTGTTGTATAACAATGAACAAAGCAAAGCAATTTTCAGTATTCGCGCCTCTTTTTAATTTGTGTTCTATTTTTCTTTTAATTGTATTCTATAGTTGGTGCCTGGTAAGATGAGAATAGCGGTCATTGCCCTATCCCTAATATCACTTCGTACGAACCAAAACAAATAAACAAATCGTTTTTCATCACAAAATATGTTGAAGATCACGATAGATGACGATTCAAGACTTGAACAGGGCTATTTTTGGTTTTCAAACTTAAGAAGTTTAATAAATGTAGGTGGGTCAATGACCGCTATTCTCATCTTAACTGGCACCAAGTATATCTCGTGGTGGCCAGTTCGATTTTTGAACAATTTTATTTTTAGTAAATATCCGTATGCGAAAATCCCACCTTACGTCCGAGCTGAACACCTAGCACACGTGGGGGGCGGAACGCGTACTGTAGCCCCCTAAAATCCCACCTTACGTCCGAGCTGAACACCTAGCACACGTGGGGGGCGGAACGCGTACTGTACACCGCACCGGTACTAAAAACTTACGCGGCTAACAAGGAGGGTAACCCTTTATGGAGATGAGTAATAAAAGAATATATAGTTTACGGTCGCTTCCCGGGGAGCGCCGGGGCGCATCTGGAGCCGATGCTAGATGCCACAGCATGCGGTCCATCGGCGGTGAGGAGTTGAGCAAGCGGGCTCCTACCGACAAGATAGTTACAGCTGGTCGTAGTAAGCTGAACAGGCGGGCTCACTACGTCGATGCTACAGCCGATTCCACGGGCGATGATACCATTTCGTTATTTTCATCCATCCCTTCGACTCGCCCCTCCTACATGACAAGAAGAAAAGCTAGCTTGTCTACCACCAGCACGCTTGATAGTGTTGTGCAAGATGTCATCCATGACAATGAGCTTGCACCCGCTACAAGCGCTCCTAGTAAGCGCAGGCGATGGACACCTGAAATGAATATGTTCATTCTGCGTACTTACTTTCAATTAACCTTATTAGACACAGATAAAAGAACCTACCTCGAACCACTCCACCTAAAATTTATGGAAAGATTCCCAGAAATGCAGGTTAGTCGGCAAAGAATAGGAGATCAACGTAGAGCAATCATAAATAACAAATTACTACCACAAAAAGCAATAGACGACATACGAAACGAAGTAGAAAAAGAGTTAGAACAACTGCAACTTAATCATTTTTCCCTACAGACACAAAACACTATAGATTATACCCTACAAATGTCTCGACCTACACAAACACAACCTACAACCATAGATACACATAGTACACAAAATAAAACAAAAACTCGAATGAGATGAACTAGTGAACAGAATGAAGCAATAATGCGGTCTTATTATAGAGTTACAGATTTAGGTTCAAATGAAACGGTATATAGAAAACGTATGTATGACGATTTCGTAAGCAATTTTCCATCACTTGCTCACCTAAGCGAACAAAGAATAGCTGATCAGAGGAGGGCAATAATAAACAATAAATACATCAGTAACGATAAATTAAATTCATTAAAGGCAGAGGTAGCTGAAGAACTTGGACTACGTACCCTCAACTCACACAACAATAGGGAGCGTGGAACGTTCGCAGCTATTAGAAATATGAACAACACCAATACCCAATTAACAAACCACACGGAAATTAACTCCATAGAAGAACCTAATACAGAAACATCGGATAGCACGGAACTAAATAATATGACAGATTTACTACCTAACCCACAAATAAGCCCAGTAAGGGATTCAATGATAGACGATACTTTTCAACAAGCACTCGATTTTTTTAAAGAAACAAGTCCTACTGAGAGAATTTATATTCCGAAACAGAAACCGTCTAAAAATCTTGCAAGAATAATTAGCTACTTAAACAAAATCATTCTCCCAGAAAATGTCGACAAAGACACCGACTTCGATAGATTACAAACCGTCATTTACTGTTCAGCATGGACCGTTGCTAAAGTAAATGGAGCAAGGATAACACTTAAACCGCGAGAAAGTATCCGAGTCCCAAAAACAGAATTCAAACCGAAATGGCAAAAGCGACTGGAACAAAAAGTTAAAGATTTACGAACGAAAATAGGTAGAATTACACAATTTGTGAACGGCAATAGTAGCAGAAAATTAAGAAAACATGCTAACAAGATAATGAAACAGTATAAAATTCACACTATACACGAAGAACCTAACACAAAAGCAGCACACACACTCGACACACTAAAACAAAAACTCTGCGTCGTAAAAGGAAGACTTGAAAGATATAAGGCATGCACTTTAAGAAAACAACAAAACACTCAATTTATCAACAATGAAAAACTTTTTTATCGCAATATCAGACAGACAACAACAAATATTCAACAAAACACTACAGATGACAATGACAATAACACACCTGATCCAGACACATTAAAACAATTCTGGGCAAGAATATGGGAACAACCTGTTTGTCATAACTCTCAAGCTGACTGGATACAATCAGAAGTTACAAATAACAATAGTAACATACAGCCAATGGCATTTGAGCAAATATCCCCGGATATATTTCATAAAGTTCTGTCAAGGTTACATAATTGGAAAGCTCCTGGATCAGACCATATACATAGTTACTGGTACAAGAAATTCACAGCAATTCACTGTTATTTATATCACTTCATTAATAAATTTATCCAAGACCCTAATTCGATACCCTCTTACGTAACGTCTGGTACCACATTTATGATACCAAAAGATCATAATGATCTCTCAAATCCGGCGAAATACAGACCCATTACATGTTTGCAGACCTTATATAAGATCATCACATCCTGCATATCCGAACTGATATAATTATGAACATATTGACTCCAACAACATCTTGGCCGAACAACAAAAAGGATGTAGAAAGTTTAGCCAAGGCTGCAAGGAACAATTAATAATAGACTCCGTTGTTTTAAAAACAGTCCAGAAGTCCAAATCGGATTTATTTACAATGTACATAGACTACAAAAAAGCTTACGACTCAGTTCCTCATTCATGGTTAGTACAAGTATTAGAAATATACAAAATACATCCATCAGTAATAGCATTCCTTAAGACCGTAATGACAACTTGGACTACTGTACTTAGACTCACTACCCCAACCGAAACAAAAAACACCAGTCCAATTAAAATACAGAGAGGCATCTTCCAGGGAGATGCACTTAGTCCGTTGTGGTTCTGCCTTGCTCTTAACCCACTATCAAAAATATGAAACACAACCTCACTAGGAATCCCTTTAAATTCCACTGCTGATGGGCAGGAGGAGACCCATGGTAACATTTTAAACCATTTATTGTACATGGATGACATTAAACTGTTCGCAAAATCGGAAAATCAGCTTAACGAGTTAGCTAACATAACTGAGAAATTTACAAACGATATTAAAATGGAATTTGGTATAGACAAATGCAAAATAAATTCAGTAAAAGCAGGACAGAACTACCAACACCAATACACCTTAGCAACAGGTGAACAAATAGAACCATTGGATGAACAGGACACTTACAAATACTTAGGGTACATACAATCAAATCAAATACACTACAAATATATCAAACTGAAACTAAAACAACAATTCCAACATAGATTAAATACAATTCTTAAAACACAACTCTGCTCTCGAAACACAATAAAAGCAATTAACACCTTTGCTATCCCTGTCCTTACTTACTCGTTTGGGATAATTAATTGGACGAAAACTGACCTGAAAAATTTACAACGCAAAATTAACACTACTATGACTAAATTCCGTAAACACCATCCAAGATCATGCGTGCAAAGGATGACACTACCGCGAAAAGAGGGAGGCAGGGGACTTATTGATATTTCAAATCTTCACAATCGACAGATCACAACTCTCAGACAATACTTTTTTGCTAAAACCGAATCTTCCACACTCCACAAACTCATAGCTCAAAACGACCAACGCTTAACACCTCTAAATCTTAAAGACACAACGGAACAGAAAAACGAAAGAGTGACTGATGACAAAACGAAATATCTAGAATGGACCCAGAAGTCTCTCCATGGAAGACATCGCCAAGATTTATGCCAACCAAATGTCGATAAAGAAGCGTCGAACGCATGGCTTAATCGAGGCGAACTCTTCCCAGAGACTGAAGGGTTCATGCTAGCAATACAGGACCAGGTAATAGAAACTAAAAACTATAGAAAGCACATTATAAAAAATCTACCAAACGACACATGTAGAAAATGCAATAGTTCCCCGGAAACAATTCAACACATAACTGGTGCCTGCAAATCTATAGCTCAAACCGACTACAAACACAGACATGACCAAGTAGCTAACATAATCCACCAGAAACTAGCACATCAGTACAAACTTGTAGACACTGTAGTACCATATTATAAATACAGCCCTGAAACAGTACTAGAAAACACCACAACAAAGTTGTACTTTGACCGAGCTCTCTTCACTGACCGCACAATTCATTATAACAGACCAGACATCACATTGATAAACAAATTAAACAACACTGGATTCCTAATAGACATAGCCGTGCCAAACACTCACAACTTACAGACTACAATAGCCGAAAAACTATCGAAATACATAGAGTTAAAAGACGAAATAACCCGACTTTGGCGCCTACAAAAAGTTATAATTGTCCCTATAGTTATTTCGTCAACAGGAGTAATCCCTAAACAACTTCATCAGTCCTTGAGTTCTCTTAACTTACCAGCTAGCACCTACTACTTACTGCAGAAGGCAGTGATTTTAAACACATGCAGACTAGTAAGAAAGTTTCTGCAGTGTGAGTCGGAAAATATTACACCGTCTGCGCATAACCGCGTGGAAACTAATAACTCCATACCCGAAATTAACCCAACTGATGAACACTTGGCTTAGGCCCGTGCCATCAGAACTTCCCGGCTAGCCGGAGGAACAGAAATGTCAAAACAAAAATAATAATAATAATAAAATTTATTTCAGACTTAGTCCATAAATTTGTTAGTAACAATGTTCTTAACCTAGTGTTAGTAACAATACAAATCTAAAGTAGTTAGTAACATTGTTCTTAGCCTAGTGTTAGTAAAGGTACAAAAAAGTCAGGCGCTTGGTCTCGCGTGAAGGCTCATCCAATGTGCCATCAGTACCGAGTCCCAGCGGCCGGCACACACGGCCAGAATGGCGCTGGGGCTACCGCGCACCCGCGCCTGCATCGATGCGCAGCGCTTACGCATGATGGCATGGAAGCCATCCACGTGCGCCTCTGCGAACATGCCACTCGCGCTACAGTAGCGCGGCAGCCCCATCAACACCCTGAACGCGTTATTATACTGTACACGCAGGGCGTTGGACGTCCCCTGCGTGTATTTAGCCCACAAACTGCCCGTGTAGAAGGTATGACAGAATGCCCTAAATAGTGTGACCTTCACTTGTTCTGTGCAACGAGCGAATCTGCGAGCCAACATATTACAGCGGATGCACAACGCCCTACGCTCTCTCTCCACGTCCATGTTATCTTTGAGGTCTTCGGTGACCCAGTGGCCCAGATACTTGAAATGAGTGACTCTGTTTAAAGGTGTACCATAGAGTGAGACGGGTGGTACGTCTGAGAAATCTTTTTTGGGTGCTTTAAAAACCATAACCTCACTTTGCCCTGCCATTTATGCCCTGCTAGACCTCAGGTCGTAAATGACTTACTTTGGGTTAGGTTTGCATGACATATAATTTGACATTGTCGAGCAGGTGGTGTGAAAATAATTATACTGCTGCTGTTATTAATATGCGGCTGCTACTTAAAATCTCTGTACATATATCAATGAATATGCTACTATCCCACTTATATTATAAATGCGGAAGTTTGTCAGGATGTCTGGATCTTTGTAACTCTTTCACGCAAAAAACCTGACCGAATTAGGATAAAATTTGGCACACAGATATAGTTTATAACCTGGTTTAACACACAGAATCCTTTTTATCCCGTTACGAGTAGTGCGATCCCGTGGGATAAATACCGAACTCTACGAGGGCGAAGCCACGGGCATAAGTTAATTACAAATAAACTGTTTCTCTACTACTACTACATTAGCCCATAACGTCCACTGCTGGACATAAGCCTCTCCCATGATGGGAGGAATTTGCCGTAATCTCCACGCTTGGCAGGCGGATAGGAGATCGCAGTGATGTAAGACTAACAGAAAACGCTGCTGCCCATTCTCTGGTCTACGGAGGCGCAAGGTGGTCTGCCTCAGACATTGTCGCCTTAAACGACACCCGTGACTGTAATGGGTTGGTTCTATTCTACTCTGCCAGATACCACACGGCTCACGAACTATTTCTCAAAAGGTAGTTAAACATTGTTTTTGTTTACTAAAAGATAACAACAGATACGAATAGGTTACTAGAATTAATGTTTGTATGATGTATTCATAGGAAATTTTCCATACATATTGATATTACGATTTTTTTCTAAGAATTAATCTAACTTAATTTATTTTTATTATGGTTTATGTCGAGTACATAAATCATTATTATCTTAGATAGTACAATTCCATTTGATATCGTTAATATCCTTTTTACGGAAGTTCATTCCACAGAACGTCTATATAAATTGGGAAACGATGATCGCTGCGTGATTGTATCTTGTTTCTTCAAATACTCTGTTTAATGTCCTTCAGCTTTCTTACCAAAGACAATAATCTTTTTTTTTTCCTGGAAACCGAATGTATTGTAGAAACCGCTACACAATATCGTCGATTGTTGATTTTGTTCCACGCTAGTTTTTACAGTAGGAACATAATAATGAATACTTTACCAACTCGTATAATTAATAGTACATTATGATATAAGTACGGTAAGTTGAAAATTACAGTCGAGGCGATATTGCTGTAATAAAGCAGAGGCTGTAATTATCAAAGCGCACGTATGTCATACGACGTTTTATAACATATTTGTGAGGAAATAAATAAAACTCGGACTTTCGACGAATAAATATTTTACTTGTTCACAAAAACAGCCAGTATTACTAATAAAGTAAATTAATATTTTTGTGTTTTTGTTACAGATAAATGGTTGTAATTTATTGACAAAATTTATTAAATTAAAGAATTAAATGTTTGTTTATTATAAAGGGTGTAAAACACTTCTTAACGAAGCCGAAAGGCACTTGTTTTCCTCGTCATTGCGATCATTTTTTTGTTCTACACTATACCTGGGAACCTTCTAGTTACGGAGATATTGGGGGTCAAAGTTCCAACTTTATGACAAGTTTTTTTAAAAATACAAGTTTTTAATGTAATTCAATCCATCCATCAATACAATGTTTTAAGTGCGTTACATTGAGTTCTACCACAAAACATGATTTTTCACCCCAAAAAGCAAAGTCGTTTCCCAGCAATAATTTTTCCGTAAAGTTACTTAGTTTGATGTACAGAATGCTTGGTTGACGGCTTCGTGATGAGGTCTTTTACACCCTGTATTTCATCTCCCACAGTTAATTTTATTAATAAAATGTTGACCACTTTTCTGACATAAAAACTCTTTGCAAAGATTTAAAAAAATACCGTTCCTTTTTGACAGAGTATCTTGATAAACCGTACGTTGTACATTACATTACTGCACAAGTACGTAATGAGATACATTACGATATTGAAATGGGTGAAATAAGAGACCCTTTACGAGCAAATGTGTTATAAAACTTATTATCACACTTTTACATGCAGTTATCTTTTGCACCAACCTTAAATTCAATAAAGGAGTACATTACACGCGTAGTTTCACTACGTATCGGCAAACTGCACCTAGTGTACTACGTGTAATATTCGAAAATGTCGTTTGAAATTCCACCGTTAGCTTTGACGTGCTGAAGCCGAGTCGATAACTCGATAGGTGCCTAATTGATTTAACGGTACCGGAGCAAACTACACATCACTGCACGAAGGGAAGCCATCGTCTTCTGACAAAGCATATTCTGTGGTGGAGCTGACCCGTCGGTAAATCGGCGTTTACGGGTTAATCGGCCGAAGTCCCCGCCAGGTTATCGTTAACTGTCATACGCTGTAATAGCATGCGGTTGTTTAATTACTTGATTGGAACCGCAGCTGAGCAGCATTGATTGATGTAGTATCAGAAACTATTGAGCCCTCGGGAGTTCATCTCCGTACAAAGGATGTGCATACACAGTCATATCTCGGCAAGTCAGCACATATCATACAGCAGCCCACATACATATATATATGTGTTATATTATATGCAATCCTACGGCCCTATTCTAATAATTTGTGTTTATTATAAGATACATGTTAACTAAACACGGCACGGACATAGAATTAAATCTTTTATTTCATTTCAACCTCATTAGCAGCAACAAAATAAATGCCTCAGCTTCAGGCAAGCGGGATACAACATTAAAACAGCATATTACTAATTATAAAAATTGTTAATTAACCCCTTAGAGAATAAGCGGAACCCTAAGCTGTTATAATGAGTAGAAGATAATTAAAAAGACATTAAATAAAAACATTAATTTCAGGCTGTCCTCGTGCGGGTTGCAATGGACTCTGTGCTGCTGTGGGCGGACGCCACCTCAAAAGACATGCGGATAGCATCGCAGCACTCGAATATCATCGTTATTGCAATACTGATAACGTCTACTTTGGGATCTGCGCTGACGGCCGCGTTAGGACCTGTTCTCCTCTCGCATGATTCAAGGGTCGCCCCTGAAGGTTGGTATCTACCTTTTCTATGGGACATTCATGGTGCCATTATAAACGTAGGTTTTTCGATTACCAAAGTGCTCGTGGGAATTCCATGGTACTTATTTGATGGAAACTGATACCTGCCGTTGCCAAATTTTATCCACATAGTGTAACCACTGAATAATCGATTGTTCGTGAAAACGTGATCTTGAGAAGAGATATTTTGTCTTTAGTAACGATCCAACGCGTACCACGACGGCTGGTTCGAGGAGGCACGGGAAAAGAGTTCACAAAAGGAACTGGGGAGGCCCAAAAGTGGGACAGAGTAGGCTAATAAAAAATCCAAAAACGATAAAAATACCAGCTGCTTTTTTTATTCAGAAGGCAAACTAGTTGTTTATCTTTAATATTATTATCTCAACAATAAAAACAAATGTTATCGCCTGATTAACTGACTGACACGCTAGCGGCAGGCCAGACAAATTATACTAAAAACCTAAAATTGTGATACTCTACAAACACGATTGATGTCAATCTTTTTATTGATAAAATCTTTGTCGCGTGTTTATAATTAAACAGTTCTTTGCTTTATTAAATAATCATTGGAGACGACCATAGATATTTAGGGCGTGATTAAAATTGAAACATAAGCCGCCATTTCGTATTTTCATAACAATTTCACGAAACAGCTTCACAAAATGTTCACCAACAATGTCTTTTCAATTTCATTTAAAAGCCAAAAGATCCTTGTATCAGTATATAAGTTATTGCAGGCCTCAACCCTATAAACTAAATAATACGTGCAGCGGTTATAACTTTATTGCGATTTGCGACGGCCACACAAACTCGAAACACAAGCTATATAGCCCGCATATCATGTTAAATTATAATAGTTTCACCATGCAAATACCGTGTCGCGTGACAGGATTATTCTAGAAAATTAAAATGAAATGACTTTGTTTTGTTGACGTGTTACTTGGCCCATAAGGACCACTTTTGAAGAAATTGTATAAGGGACGGGTGAAAAATCACCAGAAATTATAATAGTTTCACCATGCAAATACCGTGTCGCGTGACAGGATTATTCTAGAAAATGAAAATGAAGTGACTTTGTTTTGTTGATGTGTTACTTGGCCCATATGGACCATTTTTCAAGAAATTTTATAAGGGACGGGTTAAAAATCACCGGAAATTATAATAGTTTCACCATGCAAATACCGTGTTGCGTGACAGGATTATTCTGGAAAATAAAAATGAAATGACTGTTTTGTTGATGTGTTACTTGGTCCATAACCCATAAGGACCATTTTTGAATAAATTGTATAAAGGACGGGTGAAAAATCACCGGAAATTATAATAGTTTCACCATGCAAATACCGTGTTGCGTGACAGGATTATTCTGGAAAATAAAAATGAAATGACGGTTTTGTTGATGTGTTACTTGGCCCATAAGGACCATTTTTGAAGAAATTGTATAAAGGACGGGTAAAAAATCACCGGAAATAATAATAGTTTCACCATGCAAATACCGTGTCGCGTGACAGGATTATTCTGGAAAATGAAAATTAAATGACTTTGTTTTGTTGATGTGTTACTTGGTTCATAACCCTTAAGGACCATTTTTGAAGAAATTGTATAAAGGACGGGTAAAAAATCACCGGAAATTATAATAGTTTCACCATGCAAATATCGAGTCGCGTGACAGGATTATTCTAGAAAATGAAAATGAAATGACTTTATTTTGTTGATGCGTTACTTGGCCCATAAGGACCATTTTTTAAGAAATTGTATCCTTATACAATTTCTACCCGTCCCTACTCCCTTGAGTAGGGTAAACATGGTACAAGAGGAAATAGGTCGATTCCAGTGGATTGAACAGGCTGCCAATGACGTTGATGCATAAAAACGAAAATTGAAATAACATTATAAAGATCTGATAATGATGCGTGATCGAGGTCAAGAGCAGGCCCATATTTATTTATTTATTGACACACCAACGACTTATTCACTAAATCATTTACATTAATTAGATTCTATTTCAACAGCTTTGCTTCGAATTCGTCACTTAAAGGTGTGCACAGCACTTGTATAATCAATAATAAAAATTATTATTATTATTATTAGCCATTTGTGTCCCACTGCAGGGCAAAGGCCTCCCTTCCCTCTTTCCACTTATCCCTATCCAGTGCTGTTGTTCGCCAATCCTTGTGGAAAGAGTCGAGTTCGTCCCGCCATCTCCTTCTGGGCCTGCCGCGTTGCCGTTTGCTGCTGTTTGGGACCCAATGTGTGGTAATTTTAGCCCATAGCTCTTCCGGCATGCGACAGATGTGGCCAGCCCAGTTCCACTTGAGCTTGGCAGCCGTGTGACCTACATCAACAATTTGAGTTTTGGAACGCAGTATCGAGTTCCTTATACGATCAGTAAGTAATAATAAAAATTGAAATGGATATTATATGATAATAACAAAATTAACATTTACAAAGTTTACATTGAATTTAAAATGTCAAGTATTTAAATTAAACTACAGTATAATTTAAAAATAAAAAACATCAATTAAATTGGAATAGAAAAACAATCATAAATTAAAACTATAAAATAACAAATAAATTAGGACATAATACTTTTTGATACTTGTAAATATTTTTATTTCTATTTTAGAGTTAGTATGTAAATAATGTAAATATTACTGAAAATAAATTAGGACATAATTATTACATTAATTAAAATTAAAAGAATAGAATAATGTAGTAGTATGTACCTCAAATTAGCAACTCTATTTGTGGTGGTTCAAACATTTGAAATACTATTAGAATAAGGTTCTAATCAGCTTGCACTACAAAGTGGTTGTTACGTCAGTCACTGCATGCCTAATAGTGCGAAATGAGTGGTTTATAATCTTTATAAAATCAAATTTTCGTCTTTTGGAAAAAATTAAAAACAGTTAGTTCAGTGAGTATGCAGTTTCATGATCTAATTTGAATTAGCTTTTGAATACCAGCGGTTTATTGCTCGATTTGGAAGTAATTTTGGATTTTTTTTCTATCGAGAAAATTTTGTGGAATCGTGTTTTCGCCAAACATAGGACCTAACATTAATCTTCTACTTTACCATAATATATTTATTTCAAAAATAATGCTGCAGTATTTTAGGCGTAACGGAGGATCATGCTAAGCCATTTGAGGTAGTATAGGCCCTTAATATAAAAAAAAAACTCAAAATCTAGAAAATGATAAATTAATGAAACTTAGGTCTGGCAACACCAATTTCTGTCTTTTTCCACGAACATTACCGTCATTGACAACATTCACGCTAACACTCGTGTGAACATTTGAACAAGTTTCAATTCAATTTGATTACTTCACATAATATCAAGTGTAAGTACTTAATACTGATCTTGGTTCACGAAATCGCCATATTGCTTTAAACATAAAGATTACGTTAAGACTTCCACTCTGTAATCCAAATTATCTATCAGATAACTTTAATTGCTCAGTCAATTAAGATAAGTGTACCTATAAATACTTAGGTATATGTTAAAGAGGCTAAAAATAGTTTATGACGATATTTAATAGTAATATAGTATGTGTCGTCACTGAAGTAAGTTTGATGAATGGTAAAGTGTTGAAATGATACCGCGAAGACAGTGCAGCGGCAAATGTTAACAAAATATTGAAATATAAAATATATTGTTCTCTCCCACATTAATATGCTCGTGTTCGTTTTTGAAAACGATATATTTTGCATATAATTATGGTGACTTTTGCTTCAGACTATAGACAACCAAACCATCTTTTCATTGTACCATTTCACATCCAACGATCTGTCTATTTTGTGTTTATTATTGAGTTACTCTGTATGGTTGTCTCAAATTTGTGAATAAATAAATATTATTATTATAATCAGCTTTGACCAGCCTTCCCCTTTGCGGAAAACAGACAGGAATTTAAAAATGGAACCCCCTCTTTATTTATCCCATTTTTGTCAAGTTTTTTAAAAACAGTCGCAAAAACCTCGAAAACATCACTTGCAATCTTTGTAGTTTAGTGTACTTTATATAGAAGTGGTTTTTCAAATGAATCAATATTTATCCGCACTTGAGATAATATTCACTTCGTTCATAATCAGCCTCTGTTGAATTGCCTGGTTGTGATTTTTTATCGCAGCTACAAGTACTACGAGTAAACTACTGTGCTGTTACCATGATCGTGACCTTAGTCTGATAAAAACGTTACAGTTATGTAAGCAAACTGTTTCATAAGAAACAGCTTCAGCAACGACAGGAAAACGATACCAAAACCAATTTTCGGTACCGTTTTTGGAATGTCGATTAAAAAAAGTTATCCCCGTTTGGAGGCCCGTGCGTTAACTTTAGTCATTTTGAGCCTCATCTATACTCCCGACTTACGAACAGTAAGTCATGGGCTCGAACCCAGGCAGGCGCATTACTTTGTATAATTTATTTCAACATCACTGCTCTCAAAAAAGGTGAAGGAAAACATCGTGAAAAAACCGGAATGTCCTAGAACCGAAAATTCGAAGACATGTGACATCTACCAATCCGCACCGGGCCCGCATAGTGGATATCATACCCTCTCATAGAGTAGAGGCCGTGTCCCAACAGTGGGAACATTATACATAGACTGATTATGCTTATGCATACGGTACTCACGTCAGCCAGAGTACCGTGACCCCAAAAACAAATAGAAAATTCTAATAGAATAGAATCCAGTCGTAACCACGATATTGTCTCTTCCCACAAATATACCAATCCAGTCACTAGCACATCGAGTTACACCACAAACTGTCAAATTTCCCCAAATGATTTTAAACTATAAAATGTTAAAGGTTAAGTTCAAAATCGAATGAGCAAAATTTGACAGCTGTCTTGGCACTAATCTATACAAATGATAACCATTACTTTATATTCCCAGATTTCTACCGCACGCGGACGCTATCACCGCCGGTGTCATCGAACCTCGTCCGAAGAAACAACACGACAACCTCACTCCAGTATATAGACGTTCAATAAATAATGTATTAATCTAAAACACCGCCTTTATTTTACTCCGCCTGTCTGGAATATGCCCTAGGTTCACCTTGCTATTATCTAAAACCAAAAACATAAGCCTGAAAATGTAATAAGCATTGAACCGCGCTAAATTAAAGATTTAATACGAAAAAGGTATTTATTAAAAAACTTCGGATACCTATCAGAATTTTGAATACAATAGGGCAGGCATTCATTGGCCTCTATTATTTAAAAGCTGCCTGCTTAGTGAATACAATTTTAAGAAAAAAATATTAGAGAAATATGCTGCGCAGCCGAATATCCATTTTAGATTTGAGTCATACAATTTTAAAGTAAATGAAAATCAATCATATGACCGAGGATTAAATATCATTGGTAAACGAAAGATTATGTTATTTATTTATTTATTAAAACTTTATGCACAAGTAAAAACTGTACAAAGGCGGACTTAATGCCTTGGGCATTTTCTACCAGTCTACCTTAGGGTGATGCAGAGACAATACACAGTAGGTGCAATAACAGAAAACAATTTTCAAGAAAATATTTATAACTAAAATATAAGAATATATACTTATATACATACATAAAACAATATATATATATATACAAAATAAAGTAAGTAATGAAAGATAATCAAAAAACAAACTACAACAACTTAGTTATTGAAGGTCAACATACTTTTTTAAATTGTCATAGAGTTTCACAGCATGGGTAACATACCGAACATACAAGGTGTGAACGGACCCAGATGGTGTAAGAGATATGGCGAAAAAGCATAATCCCTTCTTCTTTGCAGTAATCCTGGAACTCACAACTGGTGAATGCTGTTCCACTGTCTGTAACAATCCTACTTGGATTACCAAATTGCTGTTGATGAATACGTAGCTTGTCCTCTTTGCTCGTAGTGCTCTTTATAGGAAAAAAATAAATCCAAACGAATTTAGTGAATCCATCCACTACAGTCAAGATGTAATTATACTGTTTCTCTGTATCTGACATCGTTCCAATGTGATCAACATGCAGGGTGTGCAAGGGTATAGCTTCTTTGTCAATCACATGTAAGAATCCTTCTTGTTTTCCTTCCTTTCTGCTATGGAATACATGTTAAATAGAAAATTACCACAGGAATGCCAAGAGGTAAAACAAGTTGACCGTATACATAGAATAATTACTTAATCCTGTCGAAGCTGTGTATAGAAAACTCTACGTACATTGTGGTGTCGGCACGTTAGTCGTTTGCAGACAGCTATCAATAGCACTTATCAGAGGAGTACAGGTACAACACCACATGAAATTCTAGTTGGTGTGAAAATGAAGAGCAAAGAAGATGTGTAAGAAGAAAGGGACAGCTTTATTCTAGAAAGAGAAGAACTCAGGCAGAAGGCCAAAGAACAAATATTAAAAGTACAAGAAGAATATATTAAAAGCTACAATAAGAAGAGAAAGAAAAGTGTTGAATATAATAAAGGAGATAAAGTAGCACTATGAAGAACGCAATAAGAAGAACGCAATTTGGAACAGGGTTGAATAATTGAATATCCAACCAAAGTATTTTGGCACATACACAGTTATCAAAGTGAAAGGAAAAGATCGTTATGATGTAGAGAAGTGTGATAGTAGCAGTGAAGGTCCAAATAAGACATCAACTGCAGACGACAGTATGAAGTTGTGGCCAACATGATATGACAGGTTTACTGTGATAAGGTGTGAAGTGTAAGGGATGTATGCATGATGAATATGATTGAATGAATGAATAGTATAAAGGAGCACAATTTCATTGTAAACATTTTCTTTTGGTATTTAAAGGATACACGTTTGCAATTAGGTTCTTTATGTTTTTAAATGTTAGCTGTTTATGTGCTGGTCTAATCTGTCATAATAATGAAAATAAATATGTACATGATGGCATGACGCTGTAAGACTGCTTGTTGTTGTGTTTTGTAACTAATGATGTTATTTTTTTTCCTTTTGTTTCTTATGATGTTAAAAGTTTAGTTGTACTACAAATGTTCTTGTATTGTATTAACATAAGATCACTTGTAAGTTGTCTAAATGGTTTTTATTTGGTTGTTAGAGTAATCAGTGTATGTAAGCGAGTAATGAGTGTTCAGTATGTGTAAGCAGAGCAATCTGAGGACAGTCATGAAAGTCAGAATGGCCGAATGTGGGAATGAAACGTGAGCTACGTGGCAACACTGATTGAATGAGGGAATGTAAGATGATGGATTGACAACAATGTATGTCATGGAAGGATGCGCAGAGAGCATTATGAGATTTACGACGGACGACGAATAAGAAAGATGGAAGTAAGGCTTTCAGAAGAATATTATAGAAAGTAAAGTTTGCTTGCTGTTTTATTTTGGAATCCCACAACACACACTACATATACGTATATCAAGTAGGATGTAGATTTGTAGGTTTTAGTGGAGAAAAACTCCATCGGTTAGACTTGTGGTACTTTACGGGTGGATGGATGGACGTGGTTAGCTTTATTTTTCAATAAGTTGTTGCTGGAAGAAGCCATACCTGACGAATGGTGCAACAGTTTGCTGGTTCTCATCTTTCTTCTTCCATCTTCGGCTCTAAGCCCCTACCTCTTCCTGGTGATAATGGACGCACTTACGTCGGACATCCAGGAAGAGGCTCCCTGGTTGTTAGGTTAGTGACTAGTAGTAGCTATAGTGAAGTAGTATAGTATAGTATAGTGACCTGCATCCCATCCTCGTCGCCACTGTTAAATAAGACATGAAACAGAAGCTGAGCTAACAGAACAGAAAGAAACAGAAGCTGAGCTAATAGCTGAGCCAAGAGCTGCACCAACAGCTGAGTTAGGATCAGGGGCAGCTGATCCTAAGCCTGATCTCCGAATGGATACGGAAGCTCGTCCTAAATTAAGGAATATTGCTAGAGCCAATTATCGTAAATTCTTCTAGTTATGTACTATTTTATTCATAATATTCTTCTAGTTATGTACTATTGTAGTCAAGAAATAATGGTGGAGGGATGTTAGGTTAGTGACTAGTAGTAGCTATAGTGAAGTAGTATAGTATAGTGACCTGCGTGTCATGCACGTATGCCTCCGATGCTCACTGAAAATAAAGGACTTGTACCCGAAGGCCGTGTCTTATTTAACACTGGTGGATGCTGTTTGCCTACGACGTTGTGTTGGTTGCCGAGAGTGGCCTGGAGGTCCAGAGCAGATTGTGGTGTGGTGGCAAAGATTGGAGAATGTTGGCCTGAAATTAAGTAGGTCCAAAACAGAATACTTATTTTGTGATTTCGGTGGTATCTCCAGTAAGTCTTGCTGGAACGCCCATACCGATCTGTTCCGATTTCCGGTACCTCGGGTCGTTTGTCCAAGGGGATGGTCAGGTAGACCGTGAAGTAACGCACCGGATCAACTCAGGATGGATGAAATGGCCACAGGTAACTGGAACAACTTGCGACACACGGATGTTCCTCAAGTTAAAGGGGAAAATATACAAGTCTGTGATTAGACCTGTCGTTCTGTATGGATCGAAATGTTGGGCTGTGAAGAAGAAGGTTGAAAAAGATTGCATGTAGCGGAGATGAGAATGTTGAGGTGGATGTATGGTGTGACAAGAATGGATAAAATAAGGAATGAGTATATTAGAGGAAGTTTGAAAGTTGCGCTAGTTACAGAAAAGTTGAACCCTTTCAACTTTCAATGTCTGTCTGTGTCTGTCTGTTTGTATGTCTTCTGTCGATTCCCTAATCGACTGTATTGGTATGGGCATGTGATGAGGAGGGAAGAATCGCATGTGACTAAAAGAGTGATGAATATAAATGTGGATGGATGGAGAGCGAGAGGAAGACCAAGGAAACGATGGATGGATTGTGTGAGGAATGATATGAGGGAAAACGTGTAAATGATTGCGTGACGGTTGACAGAGGAGAATGGAAGAAGAAAACATGTTGCGCCGACCACAAGTAACATGGGATAAGGGGAGGAAGATGATGATGATTAGACTTGTGGTAAAAATGAACACCAAGCCTGTATTCGCTAACGGGTTAAGTAGCGGGCTAGATTATCCCGTTCTCTCTAAATATGCCAAGTTTCATAGAACTTGGAGGCTTGTCTAGAAATTCTCATGAAATCAAAACATATTGGCGACAATCATCACATACTTCTATCGATTGATGAACGTAGCTTGTTATCAGGGCAAAAAGTACTAGTATTTAAATTTATCCACATTGACTGATGCCTAACAATACATTGCGTATAGAAGATTACGCAAACATTGATTCTTTTCAGATAGTGCTGAGCTACCTAATAAAAATTAAATATATTAAGAAACACAAATGTAGTCGAAATAGAGAGAGAGAGAGACGAGAGAGAGTCGACGTAGAGTTATGACGTTAAAATTATTATATTAGAAATGTAGGTCGTACTTATCTCTGAAGTAACTATTCGTACATACCTACCAGCATAATGTTAGTAATTCAGTTTCAGAGGAATTTTCCTCGTTAGTTACCATTTATAATCTGCTATTTAAGCTAAGAATTTGTAGGTTCCAATTAATCACAAAAATTTCGTGAAGCGATAAAATGAATTAAGTCAATTTATTTATGGGATAAGATGCAGTCTGGTTTATAAATTAAAATGATTGCACGAAGAAGATTTTATAAGAACCATTTAACCAGCCAGGTGGACTGAAATATTCTGAGAATTTTAGCTCTTGTTTAAATGTATGAATTAAACTCGTTCTAACTACATCATTTTAAACGGTATTTTGCAAACACTAATAGCAATTAAAATTAACGCCGGATACGTTACTAATTGATAGTAATTCACTTACATTTGTTGATTGCATTTTTTTTTTTGCTGATTTTTTAATTTTTTTGATTGATTGATTTGTTGATTGCATTTACTGATTTTTGTGATTTGCTTACATGCTATTATACATATCAGTATACTACTAGGTATACTATACTACATATATATGAGAAATGAATTTTTATTAGATAAACCATAATATCCGATATAAAATATGATTGATAGAAACTTGTAACCAAAGTTTATTTTTATTAGGTAACTTAGAACGAATTGATGAAGCAGTAAATGCACCAAAATAACCTACTATCATCGAAGGCTACACCAGTCCAATATCAAGTACCTAATGAAAGTTAAGTAATAAGTAAGTATGAAACACCGGCCCCATCTAGTTTAAAACAATGACGTGTAAAAAAGTGTTTGTAAAAACCTACTTGCAAAATAAACATCATTTATCATTTATTAAATGGTGTTCGTCGAATGACACTGATTAGTCCTCAGTCAGTTATAAACTTACGCACTGTACTTAGGTCTGCAAACCTCACTGCTTCGCTCCTCTCAGAGTGACTGTGACATTTGGGACGTAGGGACATCTTAATAGCCCGGCAAAGCTAGCAGAAAAACCTTGCAATTAATTTATTAAAAATACGCGTGTTAACTGATAAGAGAGATAATGTGACATACATCTGCAGGTTTTAGCCACCCGCGCTTAATCGCACTGTATGGAATATCAGTTGCAATCTTTATTAAGGAGTGAAAATTACGTAGCTAAATGATAATAATGGCTACTTATTGGTGGTGCGTGTGACGTGCGCGCAGGCAGCTCGATCTGCGACCAGCGACGCTCGCTTCGTACTCATTCAGTCAACCATGTTCCTGCGTACCATTGTCCGTGAATACTGAACCACAGATTTTGAAAAGATTTGTAAAATATTAGTGCTCTACAATTCTATTTTGTTTAAAAACAAAAATGACAGAAAGTAAGTTTTATTTTATTTTTTAAATATTTTTACCGATTTTGAAAGTTTCATTTATCCTTATTTTATAAAGAGAATAATTGTATACTAAGGTACCGAATTAATTCCAGTAGGTATCTACCAATATTACACAAACAGCCTTTAAAATAACAAACGTTTGAAATATTAATATCAATTTTGCCAAGTCTCATTTTGTTGCCTCGAATTTAGTACAATACTGGTTATAAATGAAGACGCCACTGTAATTAATTGCCTTGTCGCCTATAAAGTGTTTGCAAGTAGAACTAGCTATTTAAAACAATAATAATATACGCTACGACTTACAAACTCAGCAATTCTGAATCAATGTCTCTCAATGTTACCTACTTACCAACATTGAGACATGCTTTACAAATAATTGACTATGATAGTGATATATATCATATTCTGGTTATCAACAGCTTCTTTCAAGAAGATTGGTGACTATTTCCCCAGTTCATTGGTTCGTCTGATTGAGAAGCCTGAAGCAATTTTCCCGTTCAACTAAAGTTCGTGACATTTTCACGCTCTAATTAGAATCGATTTATAATACTGCGGTTCTGATAAAATCAATAAATGCACTACTTTGTTTACGTTTGTGATTATGATCAAGTGATCAAGTATATTCCGACGTTACGTCAATAGGTTTAGTTTCTTATGGTTTTAATTATGTGTTTGGTTTAGTAAATGTTGTCTGTGTATTTTATCTATGGGCCTTTAGTTGCCCGATGATAAAATGATTATTATTATTAACAGTCAATGGGATAAGTTTTTTTTTGTTGTTTTTTTCTTTAATAATACAAAAATTATCTGCCGAACTAAATCACCGAGCTCATTTTGCACGTTCATTAAACTTGTCATATGCTGAACAAAGTATTTGTATACATCAATCCTCATCAAGGCATAAAATAATGTGTCTCGCAGCCATTGTTTATAGTCGTGGCGTGCAAATTGTTGAAATCTTCTCATGAGCCGTCCTCGCCATGACCCGACGTTAATTTAGTCATTGGAGGAATCGTTATTGTCGATCTATCAGGCATGTTTGTTACGAGGGATTGGAAAAACCGGCCAAGTGCGTGTCGGACTCGTACATGAAGATTTCCTTACCATCGTAGTAGAGGAGCTCTTAATTTTCAACGGACTTCCAAAAAGAGGAGGTTCTCAATTCGACTGTAGTTTTTTTGTGTTTGTTACCACAGAACTTTCGACTGGGTGAACCGATTTTGATAATTGTTCTTTTATTTGAAAGCTGGTGCTTTCCGTGAGGTCCCATTTAATTTTTTTGAGCATCTGATGCTGATCTTCGGAGATATACAATATAACTCTTCAAAAATAGACGGCAAATCTGCCGTGATTGCTGTAATCGCTTGGATGTTTATTGTTTATACAACATCATGACGTAACATCACGCCTGTATGCTCTGAGGGGGTACGCACATGTGTACAATACACCCAGATTTCGACAGTTATTGTTAACAATGTAAAATAAATTCATGGCAAATATTTGTTTGGGAACAACTAAAAATGTAAAAATTAAAAACTTTTTTGCAATAAACAAAACAGACTTCAAAACACAAAAAAGAGAAAAATAACTTTAGCTTCAGAAGTCCGGGGCAAAAAAAAAACGAAATCAAACAAACAAGTACAACCGACTTTTTTGAAGTCGGTTTTTTTTTTTTTTTTTTTGTTAAAGCGGCAACAGAAACACACATTCTGCGAAAATTTCAACAGTCTATCTATTACGGATGCCGAGATACAGCCTACTGACAAACAGACGGACGGACAGACAGCGGAGGCTCAGTAATAGGGTCCCGTAGGTTACTCTTCAGGTACGTAACCCTTAGAAGCATTCGATACTGCACCTTTACAATGCAATCTCCTATCAACTTCCTAATCATCATGATTAAATGTCAGGGCCTATTTTTATTTTCGCCTATTTTGTACTTTCTAAGAGCACCACGTCTTTAGTGAAGTTTCACTTCAATAATAAATTCATGTAATTGTTGATCACAATATTATTTCAGCTTACTGTACTCGTAACTTTTTTTTTTCTTGTGGTCCCAAAATACCACTCAAAAATATTTAAGGGGAATCCGGGACCGCGGTCCTGGTCCCGAAAGCCCCCCGACCCATATAGACGGACTGGTACGACTGTGGATCCAACTCCTGTCGGTTCAATCGTCACGTCGATAGGTTGGTCATTACGATAAGGTAGAGCTTATTAGATCGTCATGATATTTCTTCGTCACCAATCTTTTTCATGATAATATCTCACCAATAAACAAATGACTAAAATGATCCAGCCTAGATAAAGATGATAATATCTTTATTATGACCTATAATTTAAAACCAAGATTATCAAGCTTAGATAAAGTAAACTGAATGGAAATTTATTAAGTCCTATATCATAGCCTGAGAAGTCTACTGATTTACGTAATTTTTTCCTTAGATTTCCATAACGAAAGGCTCTTTAGTAGGGCACACTATGGCTCCGGTCTACTTTAACCCAGATATTTGGCTATTGAATCAAACGGTCACGGTGAAAGTTTTGTTAAGGGCCTATACTCCCTCAAATGGCTTAGCATGATCCTCCTTTAAGCCTAAAATACTGCAGCATTAATTTTGAAATAAATATATGGTAAAGATAAAGATTAATGCTAAGTACTACGTGTGACGAAAATACGATTCCATAAACTTTTATCGATAGAAAAAAAATCCAAAGTTACCTCCAAATCGAATGATAAACCGCTGGTATTCAAAAAGTACTTCAAATTAGATCATGAAACTTTGCATACTAACTGAACTAACTATAAAGCAGGTCTTATGTGTTTTATTGTTTTAGTCCAATCAATAGATTTATTGTAAATCGCAAAAAACCACTCATTTCGCACTATTCGGCCGCAGTGACTGACGTAACAACCACTTTGTAGTACAAGCTGATTAGAACTTTATTTACAGTATTCAAACGATGTTTGAACCACCACAAATAAAGTTGCTAATTTTAGAGTTAGAAGGGCCTTAAACTAACAAAAAATTGTATCGAATTTTGAGCTAAATAGAAATAGCCTTTCATTGTTTTTATTTTTGTCATCACCTACAATCACGTAGGGACCAGCATGAACATATTTCAAATAGCTCGTTATTCTTTGTTCAAAACACCGCTATTGGATTTGTGAAAAACCAATATACGTCCGCTATTTTATTTATTTAAACACGGTCCATTTTGCATTTTATTTGGAATCCGTTTTATACCTCGAAGCGGATAAATGTCCAATATGCATTATTAAAGGTGCACGATGAACATATCCCGGTCTGAAGCGATGGCAAACAGGGGGAGTGATGGCTTGATACCGTCTGTTACCGTTGTGGTAGACCACTCCAGTTATTGCGGCACTAGGAATATCTTGGCTCTGGCTATTGACTAAGAGCTTCAAAGACAAAGAGAACTGGCTGTAATTTATTTAAGACTCTGTTACCGACGTTTTGTCCAAGAACTAATTGAGAACTTGTTGCACTTATTTGTTGCCGTACCTATCTGTGAAATGTACTCAATGCCTAAGAATAGCTATACATATAATAGGTATAACTACAGCTTCCGAAACATATTGGAAAATCTTGGATAATTACACATGCAAATCTTGGATAATAGATTCAATATACTCTCTAGGATGTCTCAATGTTTTCCTGTTGGTTAAATATTATATGTAAGTATCTATCTGAGATATACCTTGTTTAGGTCAAGTAAAGTAACTTGATGGAATTATTAAAATGGCTTATGTAGGAAGATACCTAATAAGTCTTTTATCTTCATAAATATTGTAAAATCGTATTTCCTCTATTAAAGCTACAATAACGAAATAAAATGTAATTTGTTTGATTGTAATTTGGTGTATATCCAATTTTCTAAATACATTCAAACCAAAAGATATTTCCTTAAATTAAGATTCTTTTGACAACATTTTATAACATGAGAAAGGAAAATCCGAGGTGTGTAGGCAGCTCGCATTCGGAAAAAGTTCAAACGCTTTCCAAAATTAATTGTCGGCTTCAGAAAGCCGTGTTCCCATTGTATGAAAACTTAATAAAAAGCAGTCAAATGCAAGCGTCGGTGGTTTTTAATTTTAAAATATTTCTGTGCTCATTCTGTACAAATAAAAGATGCTGTAACTTTTAACAGCGTCTCCAAAAATTAGTGCTGGGTCGTTGTTGAATTTTTGACGGACGAAACGCAAATGTTTTCCTGACGACGAAAACGGTTGCAGAAAACGGTCGTCGTTGCAACTGGTTTGAAGACGGCTCAAAGGAAGAAACTTTTCCAACATTTGTTTTCGTCCAGAGTCGTTCGTGGAATTGCGTTTTCGTCGAGTGAAATACGAGTAGTTGCAGTTTCTTATAAACGAACGCGGAACGACGCGACGACCGCGACGCGACGAGTGACTAGTGAGAAAGATAGATAGTTGAATCATTGCGTTCTCGACTGTATTTTCATAGGCGTAAAATATTTTATTTTTATTTTACTGTGTTTGTGCAACGAAGACCGTTTGAACCCAGTACTTAGAACTGTTTCACCGTCGCAGAATACAATAACGGTCTTTGAAAACGGTTCGTCGTCACAAGCCCACCACTATCAAAAATACAAAGTCATCTTATAGTTAGAAGATGAGAATTGGCTCGTGGTTCGTTAAGGCCATTTTGCGAGGAATGTGATGACGAAATGATGAAGCATAACTATTGCTAACTAGGTAGTTAGTTTTAATCAAACAAAAGTATATTAATTACTGCGGTTATGGTATGGTACTTATACGGTTCAGGGTTTAATTCCCAGGTCGGATCAAGTGTTATGGGGTTTTTTCACCAGGAATTTCTCAGTAGCATTCACTGAGTCACTGTGCTCTGTTTTTAGGGTTCCGTACCCAAAGGGTAAAAACGGAACCCTATTACTAAGACTTTGCTGTCTGTCCGTCTGTCCGTCTGTCTGTCACCAGGCTGTATCTCATGAACCGTGACAGCTAGACAGTTGAAATTTTCACAGATGATGTATTTCTGTTGCCGCTATAACAACAAATACTAAAAACAGAATAAAATTAATATTTAAGGGGGGCTCCCATACAACAAACGTGATTTTTTTGCCGTTTTGTCTAATGTATAGATAATGGTACGGAACCCTTCGTGCGCGAGTCCGACTCGCACTTGGCCGGTTTTTTAAACTATACGGATTTGCAGGCCATTTACAAGTTTCCACAGATAAAAACTCTCGAAACAAAAAAAAAAGAAAATGCAACAAAAGAAAGAGGTAGGCACAAAATACTTACTATAATAGGGTATATGCATGATTTTTTTATCACTCTAAACAAAGCGTATTAACATCAGAAATAGCAAAGTGAAATTATTTTTTAATATCTATAAAAATACTAAGTTATAAGCATTTGAAACTGCTGATTAGACAGAGAGATCCGATAAAGCGAATGACGTCATTCGCTGCATCGACTTACAAAATCCATACTAAATTCTGTTTATCTAGAAAGAGACAGAAACAAAAGTTTAAATGGTTATAAGTTTTATGTTGGTTGGCCAATTTATGTCTTGTTTTCGCTTTTTGTTATTATTTTTATAGTACTTTAACATTTCATATCGAAATAAAAAAAAGAATATTTATGCATATTCCCTATTATAACAGATAAGTTATGAAACAAAACAACACGATCGAATAATATATCGGATGTAAAGAATAGCACCATCCCATATCTTCCCGTGGGTGTCGTAAGAGGCGACTAAGGGACTTACCAGAGAATGGGCAGCAGCTGTTTTGTATTTTGTAACAACCGTACTGCGATCGCCAACCCGCCTGCCAAGCGTGGCGATTATGGCAAAAACCCCCCTTCGGGAGAGGCCCATGTCCAGCAGTGGACGTCTTTCGGCTGAAATATAAACTACAAACTAAAAATTTAAAGAAAAAAAAACTACATTCAGACACAAATAAACTACTTATCCATAAACAAGCTCTTCACCAATAAACGCTTAAACCGACAAACACTGGTGTTGAAAATGTCCAAATCATGTTCACTCTAAGAAAACTTTTGACGACGAAGACAAGTTTGCGCAGTTTTTTGTTACTCATACATTCCCACTGCTGGACAAATGGTTTCCCCAAGTCTTCTGCAGTACTCTTTTGGCAAGAAAAGAGTACTTCAGTGAGTGATTTTATTTACAAATTTCCTTTTCTGGCACCAAATCGGAACGCTGTTCATCATCAGGCGCTTGTTGCAAGGAGAGCATAAACCATAACGCATCTAAGACTTTAGACAAACTGTGTATCTAGGAAGTAACAATCCCATTATCTGTTAATACATTTATTAGATATCATTAAAGGCACACACGGTAGTTTATGATATTATACTTAGTAAAGATTAAAAAGACAAATATTTGCACCGAGTAAGTATACACACGGATTATAATATGATCAATTTGGTTGGTTTAATAATCACACACAAAACTTGAAGTATATCAAAATTTTAATCAACAACAACAACAACAGCTCATAGTGTCCACTGCTGGACATAAGCCACTCCCATGATGGGAGGAATTTGCCGTAATCTCCACGCTTGGCAGGCGGATTGGAGATCGCAGTGATGAAAGACTAACAGAAAACGCTGCTGCCCATTGTCTGGTCTACGAAGGCGCAAGGTGTTCTGCCTCAGACATTATAGTCGCCTTATACGACACCCGTGAGTGTAATGGGTTGGTTTTATTCTACTCTGCCAAATACCACACTGCACAAATTTTAATCACTAAATCTTAAATATTCATTCTATATAGAACTCTCAAACCCCAAATCTAATTTAAACTACTTTTGCCTTAAATGTTGTTGGCCAAAACTAGTTTTCAACTGTTAATGGCGCCATGAAAAACAGGATCCAGTACGTGGAATGAATTTTTACGAGGAATTTCAAGGAGACAGAAATTTTCCCGAATTGACGAATAACCATAAAGTTCGGTTGTCGTTTTTTATAAGGTCGATGACTCGAAGTTCATTCTAGTCTATGCCGTGTCGTGGTAGACTTTTCATTTCAATGATCTTTGCAAAATAATGATAATAAGGGTAAATATAGCAAAGCCGTGTTTAAAGAAACACTTTAAGGGCGATAAGATAGTGTATACCTACCATTGTTATAAAATTACACACAGGAGAACCGTAAATGTTTCATGAGTTATCTGGCACCAATGCCAAGGTATAGGCTAGTTTCCACTATCAATAAATTGCAAATCTATATAATCCGTCAGTTATAGAGTATTGAAAAATAATGGACACATATTTTTTGTTTTTGTAAATCAATGAATATTGACAAAGATAAAACGCATCAAAACTCGGCAGTGGGGGGGGGGGGGCTCGTGACGTCAGAACGCACTAAAAATTATACCACGGCGTGACTTATTGAGAATTTTAAAAACGTCGTATCTTCGTAAATTTTGGTTTACGGAACAAAAGAAAAACGACAGGTCAAATGTTTTTTGATAATCTATAACTGACGGACTAATTTGATTTTTTCCGTACACAAGTCTATTCTCCTAAAAATTAGGTGAACCGGTATGTACAAATTGCAAAAGTGGATCCGGACATCGGAAGCTGACCGATACATACTTTACTGAAATATCTGTCCACGCACGGTTTCCACAGAAAAAGGAGATATGAAAGAAAAGGTGTAAATGATAACGTGACAGTCTTCTTTTTCGTGTGGTTAGTTCCTAAGGCCCTACTCTCTAACATTTCGTCCGTATATTCGGATCTATCCGTTTTTCTCACTCGCACTCATCTGCAGACGTGCGCGAGAGAGACGGATAGATCCGAATATGCGGACGAAACGTTAGAGAGTAAGGCCCCTGGTGTGAAAGTTTTTATGCTGCCTATGAGCCTCTGACATGACTTACATGTGGTCAAGAAATATCAGTTACTCCAATCCCAAGTAACATGAGACAAGGAGGAAGATGATGATGATCATGATGATGCCCGTTATCCGCAGCCGATTATCTGTACCAATTGAGCTGATCTTTACTTCGTTCTACTATGTCCTGTCGTCTGTATGGTGTCGCACGTAAAGAATAGCACCAACCCATATCTTCCCGTGGTTGTCGTAAGAGACTTACCAGAGAATGGGCAGCAGCGTTCTCTGTGCTTTTGTAACAACCGCACTGCAATCGCCAACCCGCCTGCCAAGCATGGCGATTATGGCAAAACCCGCTCTTGGGGGAGGCCTATGTCCAGTAGTGGACGTCTTTCAGCTGATATGATGATGATGATGATGTCTATGTCCTGCTGAGATCCTTTTAAAATACGTTTTTTTATTATTCTTTGTTATATACTTTGGTATTATGAATTCCGGAATTCCGAATTCAACCCTGCTCCTGTCATGTTATTTCACAATCTCAAATAAAGTCTTTATCTTTGACAAAAGGTAAAGGAACGTTAAATGTCAAAAAATTGAAGTTATTTACATTATAAAGATTTTCCTATCAGATTTATTTGAATAACGGTTTGTTTTTTTTATATTGTGCTGGTTGTGAAATGACAATGATTTCAGAAACATTGATAATTACCAAAAAGCTAGAAATGCAAACGAAAAATGTGAAAACCACGATTTAATATTTAGCGTGGCCCGAAATTACACAACGCGGTCCGAATAAATATTTATCCAGTTGTTCAGTAGGCTAATAGAAATTAATCTCTGATTGTTTCACCCATAGCTTCGCGTTTAATTTCGGTAATATTTGTTTCTGTGATTATCATCCATAAGTACTCTGAGATAAGCTTTTGTTTACACTGACGCAAATTGTACTTGTGTTTGGCAAATATATTTTTTATACGGTAGCAATAGGATAGACTATCGTTATTTGGCGTGTGTTTCTTTGGTAAAGAAATAGCTGTGAAGATTTGTGACATGTTAAGAGCGGCCAACCCGCCATACTTTTCGCGAGAATTTTGACTATAGCTCGTGCGTGATTATGCCGTTGTTAGACATTTAACTTTGAATTTTTTGAACTAATAGGTATCTTGTGGACTATATCTAGGCTTCTATCGAAGCAGAAAATAAAAATTTGTAGAAACAAATTCAGTTTATGTCTCCAAAAATTGCTGTTTTTCACAACTTTTACCTCAACTTTGGCCGTTCATAATGTACTTATAAATTGTATAAGGAAAGAAAGCATCCTAATCCTAGCCTTGCAAATGTAGTGGAGATTCTAAATAACAAATATTTATTTCACATACTTGTAAGACTAATTCAAAAACACGTATTTCATGGAACAAGTTTTATAAATTTTCGAACAATATTTTTCGTTCAATGTCCCCGCGTCACGCGGTATGAGGTACGCGGAAGGCAAGTAGTGCGGATTCGGGGCTAGGTAAGACAGGGGAGTTGAAAGAATACCACCACTGTGGCTCTGGATGAAACAACAAGCTTTTCGACCATGCTCGCGTTGACGAAAGGCGGGCCGGGAAGGGCCCTCTTAACAGATAGAGACCAATCAAAGCAATCGTTGTGGTCTGTTGATTGATGCGTATCGACAATCAGAACAGTTAGGTGGGTAAAGCATTATGTAAACCTTGATCAACCAAGCTCCTTGCCCCATATTTATTTGTTCCATATTCAAGAAATATGTCTTGATTGAACTTTGATTTTATTTGCATGTTTTAAACTTTATCAATAGAACTTTTATTTTATTTTAAAGCTGTTTGTTTACCTACGCGTTTACATCATTTAAATAATTCTTGTTTATATATTTATTAGAGCAGCGGTGGCCCAGGGGTGGCGGCCCCGACTTACGAACACTAAGTCGTGGGTTCGAACCCAGACAGGCGTATTACTTTGTGTAATTTATTTCATCACCACTGCTCTCAAAAACGGTGAAGGAAAACATCGTGAGGAAACCGGCATGTCCTAGAAACAAAAATTCGAAGACATGTGACATCTACCAATGCGCACTGGGCCCGCGTGGTGGATTATAGCCCATTCCCTCTCATAGAGAGGAGGCCTGTGTCCCAGCAGTGGGAACATTAATAGGCTGATGATGATGATGATATATTTATTTTGTGTATGCAGGAATAGGCGAGACGACAATAAAAATCTAATTAGTCCGTCAGATAGATTTCCAAAAAATATTGGACACATATTTTTTCTTTTGTTTCGTCAACAAAAATTGACAAAGATATGACGCATTAAAAATTCTCAATACGTCACGCCTTGGTATAATTTTTAGCTAGTTCTGACGTCACGAGCCCCACTCCCGAGTTTTGATGCGTTTTATCTTTGTCAATATTCATTGATTTACAAAAACAAAAAATATGTATCCATTATTTTCCAATACTCTAACTGGCGGACTAAATAGATTTGCAATTTTTTTATACTGTCGTCATGCCTATTGCATTACAGATTTTGTTATAACACGACTTTCACTTATTTATAAACCGATCAATTTAATCAATTTTCTACTGATATATCAAGTTAAAAACCTAGTCAGTTTCTTAAAAAAGATGTTAACTGCAAGTCATATTCAAATTATCATTTTTAACAAAACAGTAGCTAAAATAAATACAAAAAATAAGCCAATGTGATCTTAAGAATACATGAGATGATTAATTTTCAGATAAAAACACACCGTGTGCCATAGATAAGGGTGTCTATATCATACACAACGAAGACTTTAAAACGTAAGTGAGTACCTTTTACTGTGCATGCCTCATTAGCATTGCACTTAATAACCAGAATGAACGAAGACGACACGTTATTAGCAATAACGAGCCGTCAAAGTTCAGTTATGAAAGAATCCGAGTGAGTGTACACCGTGATCAAGTTAATTGAATCAAACAATTTAATTGGTTCGATAAAACAATTTGTTTTCCGTTTATTTACAGAACGCCTGAAGTAACGTTCACTTATAGTTCAGGAAAGATTGCGATTGAGGATGTTAAAAAGAAAAATACTGCATGCATTGCAGCGACTGGGACTTTTCTTCATTATTTCATCTTAATAATACTAGGTGAGTACTACGCTGCTTTGTGATGTATTAGTGAACAAAACTTCTACTGAATACCTAATTTACGGCCAAGTGAGTAAACAAGTGAATGTTCTTTGAAACCATTATATGTAGAAAAAGTTAAATGAATCCTAATTTTGTCGTATAACGAAAACCTTACACTACGTATAGACTTAGGTTTCAGTTTAGAAATAAGCAATATTTGAATACCAGTGTTTGCGCGTCGCTCTGCCGTGTGTATAGGTCGAAAATATTCTCACGAGAACGATACCGGGGTAATAAGTATCCTCCGTGTCCCAACTTTCATTGAAAATCGGTCAGCATGCAGTAAAGGCGTTATAAAGCAGCAGACAGAGAGACAGAATTAGTTTCGCTTTGTATTAAGGATTAC
Source organism: Xestia xanthographa (assembly GCA_905147715.2). Lineage (NCBI taxonomy): Eukaryota > Metazoa > Arthropoda > Insecta > Lepidoptera > Noctuidae > Xestia > Xestia xanthographa. Next base: position 17,145,362 of record LR990655.1, on the reverse strand, counting down.
CCTGAACATGTTAAGAATTATTTTGCTATATAGCCTTCCTGTAATAGGTGCCTGAAAAACCATACTTTTTATCACCTGGACTAGACGAAGTAAGAACATCAATAGACCATAGTTTAAAATTTATCCTGGCTTTACTGTCAAGGATTCCTGTGTGCATAAAGACCATTTTGTTTGGACTCTACCCCATCAATCTTGGCTCAAAATGGTGGTACTTATTACGGCAGTGGACTTGAACCAGCGTCACTTCCTATCTAGATAAACAGATATTTGTTAAGCTCTCACATGACTTCTTGTAAAGACTATTGTCGCGCACAAAGAAAATTTGCGATAACCGTCTAACTAGAAATGACTACGAACTAATCTGTTCCATAATGTATGAAGTGCACAGAGTATATTTGAACAGATAAATTCTCTATTGCTTATGTAAAGATTTGTCATCTTTTTCTATGCACACAATCTATCAGAACCGCCTGTTCTGTAGGTACGTCCGGCTACGCAGTAGAAATACCAAGATCAGTTTGAATACCAATTTGTTCCTTTATCAATTTAGACATTAATCTTTTGTAATCAACTCTATACCTACCTAAGTCACGCAGTATAGAAATAATTGTTCTTAAACCTTGGCGAGAACCTAGTTTTATTCTAGTCCTCGTTAAATATGTTACAATTACAATGATGTCAATTCTGTTGTGCACAAACTAAACTTAATTTAGGCTATTGCTATATTTAACTAAAAGGCAGTGCGAGAAAAGGACGGCTATAGCTATGAACTAAGTTAGAGATGTCAAACTAGTTTATGTCTTGCGCTTCACCGTGTTTTTAGTCGACGTATTTTTACGTGCACCCTTCATTTGTAAGTATGGAAATATTAGTTCCAACTAAATTTGACAGCTCTAAATTACGTCCGTCTCTTTCTCGTTTTATTAGAGAGAAAAAGATAGCAATAGCTTAAATTAAGTTTAGTTTGTGCACAACAGAATCTACACCAATATAGCCCAGTATATCTACAGTTAACTATGATGAATCGTATCCTCTGTTAAGCCGTAACAAAGCCGCCGTAACAAGTTGAGTAAAAGCTTCAAACTTTTTAATTTATGCCTATGCTTTGGTATTAACATCAGGCGGCATAGTAGAACATGTTTATAATCAATTGAACAAACAAAACTCACGAAGTTTTATAGCAATAATAATACAAAATTGTGGATAAATATTGCAATGTACAATAGGTTCAACATTTTAGTGTAATTAAGCTTTATTTTTTAGTTTTTCCAACACTTATAATTTAACTTTTCGTAACGTATATAGGGTTAGCGTCATGGGCCATACTATGGTGTGCATTCGGGGAGGAGTGGGGTTGGAACGGGCGGTGGTTCAGGCCAGCGGTGGTGGCCGCGATAGCCTGGGCTACCGGGGAACTGCTGCAGATGATCACGACACTCCCGCCTCTGTTGGCGGCCATCTTAACTGGCATCACGGCACGAAATATCGGTTACCTCGATATGCGACATTACACTGAAATTGATGGGTTTATGAGGTTAGAAATTGCACTAATTTATTGAGTTTTAAGACCTTTATTCTTAGCTTAATATGGCAGCTCCTGTTTCGGCACAATACGGAATGTCGGAAGTTACTTATAATAATGACAAAACATGGACTGCAATAGTTGAAGTCATAAAGCAACAGCCAACCAAAGGCCAAAAGCCGATCAATCTGGCAGTCGATACAAACGTAAATGTGCATATAATATAATATTTGAGGTACTCACTATATAAGAAGACGACAATGTTAGAATGTTTGTGGTTCTGTGCATGATGAGAAGACCGAGTAAAAGGATTATTTAATTTAGTGTTAATGGTTTATGCTGTAGGAAACTCAATGCAATAAAAAGTTTCTTTTAATCTACGTTCGACGTCAATAAAAAGAAATAAATAATCATCATTATCATTTGTTGCAGAAAAATATACCCAGTAATAATTCTGGGTAAGGGTTCTCTAGGCTGGAACTTGAGCTATATGAAGACTAACTGGAAGCAGGTGGCTTCGCTTGGAGTACTGCCCTGGACTGCTGAGGTCGTGACCCTCGCTGTCTGCATGAATCTACTGCTTGGATACCCATGGCTTTGGGGTAAGATTATCTTTTATTTTCTTATTAAAAGCTTTTATGTCGTTTACTGAAGAAGAAAATCATCATTCTCCTGCTCCCAATTTATCTGGGACATGCATGTCTTCTTCATTCATACATCTCTATTACTCGCATTCTTAGCAGCTACTTCCCTTTTAGCCTCTCATCCTTCACGCAGTCCATCCATCATTTCTTTGGTTATCCTCTCCTCATAAAGACATCTAAATACATACTCAACATTTTCCTCACCACATTCTCTTCATTACTCCGCATCACATATCCGTACCGCAAGAACCGATTACCACACAACTTTTCAGTCACCGGCGCCACTTTCTGACCGAAGAAAATGTCACAAGTAAACTAAGCAGGTCTGTTCATTGCGAATATCAGGATACAAATTCATGTCCTTGCGGAAGTCTGTTACGAAGCTGAATCTTAGTAGTGTTATACTAACAGCATTTTTGGTATCTACTGAGCCAAGCCAAGGAGTGGAATTCCCTGACTGCGTCGGTGCTCCCAAGTTCATATGACCCCAATCTCTCAAAAGTCGCGAGTTAATAGGCTTCTTTTGGGTCAGCTCGTACCATCGTCGACCTCATCTCTGTCTTCAGGACTAAATTGAGGTCAAGAGGAGGCCCATTAAAAAAAATTGAGCCTTAATTATGCACATGCACTGGCCATGTAGCGCGAATGCACCCGGAAAGGTGGGCAAAGATCGTCACTCACTGGACGCCTGACGGAGGAAATCGCCGTCGAGGTAGACCGCGGCGAAGGTGGTGTGACGACCTGCACCCCTAGCCAAGTTGACAATCTACAATCGTTAACGCTAGTAGAAAACTATTCAAATGATTGGGAATGACATCATCTCAACGTTAAACCACGTGATCAACACAAACGAATAGAAAATTTTTAGACAAGTTTACATCGTTCAAAATGATAGAATAGAATGTTTTCGTTTCTACAATGTTGATCGCTAAACTCTTTGGTAGGAACACTCACCATAGACTAAAGTGTAGGTTTTTTCTACAGACAATAGAGAACGAGCGATCGACTCAGTCGTGTCAACTTGGCTACCAATTTAGCGCTTTCTACAATCGCTTCCGCCGAGGCGTTTACGATTGTAGAAAGAGAATCGATACGAACGTTTGTTACTTGGCTAGGGGTGCTGATCTTGTTTGCGGGGCGAACATGGGCCGGATATTGCACAAGATAGAGAGTTTTGGAAGGAGAAAGGGGAGGCCTTTGCCCAGCAGTGGGACACAATGACAGGCTAAGAAAAAAAAAAAAAAAACCGTGCACAACACACATTACACCCTTTAATTACTAAGTCGCAAGTAGTTCCGTGAGGAATTTCCAAGCGAATCCCACTTATCATGTCACTCTATATTTAGTTTACTTGTAATTTTATGATATTGTGGGAATTGGAGCACAATGCAGGCTGTTATTAATACTTGTCTTCTCCGTAAACTCGTGTAAGTGTGGGTGAAATTAAAGGACGGAGAATCTTTGTGATCTTGAATTACTTATTTATATCATGACGCTGATTGTAGCATTCCCACAAAGCCTTAAATAAACAAAATACAAAGTGTTACGTATATTTGTAGGTAAATAGTGTTTGAATTTAAATATACACTAGATAAAATACCAGGAGACCCAATTACAACAAATGCCTTTCCTCAAATAGGTACAAAGTAAAAGTAAATAAACTACCCGTTCCAAACTTTCAGTAGCGTTTTGAAGCCTGTGTTTGAAACAAAAAGAGTCCATCTAGTCCAATACTAAGCCCCCCGACCACACGGCTTTCTATTTTATTCACGGAATATGAAACGCGGACATATTTTTCCAGGAATTCCAAGAAGAGCCTTTTTGTTTGTCAAAAGCCTTTGATGGAATTAGGGGCATACGTACATGTTTGATATCCGATTTCACAGGACAAAGTATAAGAAAACTCGTGTCTCGGCGAGACTCAATAATGTTCAATAGCAGATGCTAAACAGTTATGTCGTTTAAACTGTTCTATTTATAGAAAAACGTGACACACATTAGTTCTGATAAATCAACGCTCTCATCATCGTCCGTTATTAAAACGTCCCACAAACCATTTATTAGCAAGCGACAAGTCGACGCGAAAAATAAATTAAAAATCAACGTCAGCCTGCAAAAACCGCGAACTAACATTCGATAAAACACGAAACACCTCAAACCGTGTAATAAAATAAAATTTGTCACGAACGCTGAACACAATGGAGCGCGGTGTGTGCGTGGTACAAAGCCAATTCAATAAATTCTGGTGCGGAACTCGTATTGCAAAAGATTTGAATGCATTTTCGCCGCATGACGTGGAGCGTGGAGCGCACTATTGAGACGCGCTGGCACGCCGTGAGCCTGCAGCCGCCAAACCAGCGTCACGCCGCGACCACGCCGCAGCGCCGCACCGAGCCCGCTGCGTGCGCACACCTGTAATTACGAGTATACGGCCCGATTTTCCGGACAAAGCATCAAAGCGAAAAAGTTTCCAACAGCGACTTTTTGTTTTACTTTCGCGCTCTTATTTACCCAACCCGTATGTACTTCGCGTTACATCAATATGGACATGCATTTGCTGATAGTGTAATGATTAAATTATATTGGATTTTTACGTCTACGTAAAATATGAACGATAAACATGCCTTCAATTTGCATAAGTAAATCATGTTTACTGAATAATATTAACAGTGCTCACTGAAGCTTGACGCAGTAAACGTTTACGCTTCCATGCAATTATTTATCAATATAGGAAAAAAGTGTCAAGGTATAGTTCAATGATACCTTTACGATTGATTTTTTGTATTTTTGTTGACGCTACCTTAAACTCTTTATTCGTTCATAAAAAGTCTATCTAATGTTGTGTCGGAATACAATAACTCTCTTTGTGGCGCTTGACCGTTCAACATTTTATCAATAATTTATTTTTTAACGGGATATCTTTGATACAAAAGCTAAGGTATGCTGTATACAAGTAAATATGTGCGGGCCTAGGTAACATAGCATTTGATAAGGAAGTATATATCTTTCTGTTATCCTAAATATCATACAAGAGGATATTAAAATTTCTAAAATTTCAAGGCTCTAACACAAGGCTTTCTTCCCCAGGTTTCCTTTTAGGCTCGGTGTACGCGTCGGTATCATGTCCCATCCTGATGCCCACGGTGGTACGACTGACCGCCGGCAAGAACCTGGGTCAGAACTGGCCGCAGCTGATCTGCACCGCGGGCGGAACCGATACCGCGCTCAGTGTGGGCGTGTTCGGCGTGATTCACAGCTTTATTATGTACGACGGTGATGATGCCTATCGATATGCTAGGGTAAGTTATGCTTACTTTTATAATAGTTATATCGATGGCTGAACTTCATCTAGCAGCACGGAATCGCATTTTTACATGCTTCTTTCCTTTTCTGTCGCTCTGAATCGTGATTTGCTAGAACGACAAACAGAAAGCGTATGCAATCACACGTGGCCACATCGACGATGTGGTGATGTGTTTTTGTGCTGCTAGATGAGGTTCAACCTTAAACGTAGAAGTCTGTTACAGAACTCTACAATAGTGCAAGGTGGGACAGTAAGCTTTCGACCTCAATGTAAATGTAATGTATTTTCCAATGAATTTCCTGAAACTTTTGTCCAGTGATTCGTGGCATTTATCCTTTTACACCGTAGACATCTTGATGTATCATATGATGGATCCTAGCTCTCCGATGACTCATCACAAAATGTCGCTTCAAAAAGTTCTCTTACCTACCAACAACTCGATACTTTCTTCAGCTAAGATCTGTTTAAATCCATCCCTCATTATAGAAATTCACCTCACATCCTCCACCTACCAGAATCTTCCCAAAACACCGAAGGGCACAAAGTTATCACAACAAGTTTCGCAGAACGTCGTCTAACTTCGCACTGTTGCAGGCGGCGTGCGCGCTCTTGGTGGGCGCAGTTGTTGGTGCCAGCTGGGGCAGCCTGGCCAAGTTCATGCCACACTCTCGAGACGCCTACCTCACGGAGTTGAGGGTACTCTTCGTCGTGATTGGCGGGCTGTTCGCCAGCTTCATTACCACGCAGTTCGGGTGGGGTGGTACAGGTTAGTTCACTTCCTTTTATTATTTTAATGGTGTTATAACAAGTACGTTGATAGCGAAGTTCGACGCACCTTGGTTGTCGCACGCTGTGGAGGTGCTGGTCAGAAGACTCCACACTTAACCTCATAACTTTATTTTTGTATTTGTGTCTGTGTTTTGTTTACTAACAATAGTTTTTTTGGAATAATGTTACTAACAATTGGGCTTACTTGCCATACATGAACAAATATTTATTTAAATAACATGTGTTATCGTTGATTATCCACTTTAAGTAGCGGTATTAGTGAATTAGGAACTATTGCTATAAGTATCTTAAATTTTACCTGTGTGGTGCCAAGTCTCGGAGTAAAATGGCTGTAACATACGGACGCACAGACAGAAGGGCAGGATGAATCTATAGGGCTCCGTTATCCGGTTCTAAAAAGAGAAATCTACATGTAAGGGGGCAACCTGTTGCTATTTACAAAACTGATAAAAATCTGGACGTTGCCAAAAATTCTAATGAAAAAAACTAACACGAACTGTAACAGTGGCTGATCACTTGACCAACAAAAAGGTTGCAACCATATGTAGGTATGCCACGACCACGTGCGCTACTTTCCTTTCCTGTCAAGTTTGAATGATTCCCCTTTAGAACTTTATTTTACACATAAGTCAGGTTTTTTTTGTTAGCCTCTCATGTGTCCCACTGCTGGGTAAAGGCCTCCCCTATCTCCTTCCAAACCTCTCTATCTTGTGCTATCTCTGGCTATGTTCCCTCCACAAACAAGATCAGTAGGCTAATTCACGTAACGAAAGAAGTGCTGTTGCAGTGCAGTTGCATTAGGTTTCGATCAAAACAACGCTTTTCGTATTCTCTACCGCTGTCAGACACGCTCGCGTCATGTTCGCGTCACGCGAGCGCAATAACGGCATTCTAGTGTTGCGCGTCTTTGGTGCGTGCTTTCGAACGCAACATGATCGATATTCTACTAAGTAAGAAAAAGCACTAAAATCTATACTGGGGTATTATTTTAATATTTTAATAACGTCATATTCATTGAAATGTAATCGATTCCATTCGATTATTTAGTGAGTAATAGAATTAGCCCTCTGATTGTCACACCACTATCGCCGTGGGCTATCTCAGGTTAACCAACTTAATAGCCAGCGGTAAATAAACTTTGAAAGGACAGTACATAACGAGGTATAGAAAACTTCGCACATCGCAACAAAAGCCAAACAATTAAAGAATGGAAACTATTTAGTATATTTATGTAGATTATTTAGTTACATAAAGTGTGGTTTACTTTTTCAATCCCATAAATTAATGTGTTATTTGCGCAAACGTTTAATACCTATTACTGCGTAAGCACAAATGTAGTTAAATCGCGGAATTATAGTTATTTAGTGGCTAAGTATGGGGCTTAGAACGGTTTGGGTTCACACGGACTGGAATAACAGTCAATACCCGGATTAAAACGTAATTTAATTTTTGAAGTAAAAACTTCTTTAGGCGCGTTGAGCACTTTTTGGGTGAAGGAAGAAACATTGAACTCATCGCCACGTAACGTAACGTGCGGTCACGCTTCGTAGCCGTTCGTAGCACTCGTAGCATCTGCTACGGCGTAGCAACACATAGGCATGCGCGGGGCATAACCAGTGCTACGACTGGGGCGGGGCCTGTGTACTTTTTGTTTTCACTTCTATCAACAGTCCTCAAAGACTGCTCCGATTTTTTTACTAACACTACTTTCTATTCTCTTTAACTGCCTTGATGGTCAAGTGCAAACGCGACTGCTGAGCATAAGCTCCTGGGTTCGATGCCCAGGTCGGGTACAATTTTTATAGGTTTTTTTCCATTAGGAATTTCTCAGCAGCAGCCACGAAGTCTGGATTTGTGCCTGGTTGATGGTAATAGGCTCGCACCCTATTACATGGAACTTAAACATAATTGGCGAAATGTGGGTGTACTATTAGGTACACCTCTGCCTAACCTTTCGAGGATGGTAAGCGTGATGTTATGTTATTTTTTTTTCTGAAACACAACTACTTTAAATAACTCAGAAATTATGTAATAGTACATTTTGATACAAGTGGAGAAACTTTGTTATTGCATTCGAGGCGGAATTATAACACCCGAGCCGTAGGCGAGGGAGTTTTGAGCCGAGAACTGCAATAACAAATGTCCACGAGTATCAAACGACGTTTTTCAATACACTTTTGAAGAAATAAAATAAAATAACGAAATATATTTTTGTCACGAACTAAGAAACTATGATTTTAATTTTCTTTGTTTTTCGCGCTTTGCTTTCGCCAGGTTGAAGGAGAGGCAAAGGTATGAAGCCGTTAAACAGCCTAATATAAAAAATAGATTTATTTTATATTTTTGAATTCAGAACACAAATAAATGTTTATTTACTTTTTATTAATCATGTTTATCTATGATATTCTATTTATAAACACAATTTGAATATTCAAAAAATATTTATGCCGTGAAGACGCGTAGTGCGTTGCCGAAATTAAAAAAAAAACATTCATCTCAGACTATAGGAATTGAACCAATTTGGACTAAGTATAGGTATAAGTTATCTGTGGCAATTTTCATTCCCGCACACGTGCGGGAAAAAAACGCACACGTGTGAAATACATTGCATGTTGTACCTAATTGTAGTGCGTTTTGGACCAGTTTTCGAGGAAGTGTATTGAAAAAGTTTTTTTAGAAGCATTATACCCAATTATATGCGTTTTGTGTGATTTTATTATATCTGAAAAGAGCGCTACGAAATATGGCGTACCAGACTACCGACTTGTACGATCGACGCGCCAATTCCATAACGACACGATATACTCAACCTGTTATTGACGGATTGCATCCAGAACCACTAATTGAATTTAGAAATGAGAGACATTCCTCGAATATGTCAGGTACAAGTCGACTCATAGTTATTCTATGAACGTTAATTGAAATCCAAAACTATAGGTGCGAACATATTAGGGAGGTTGGTTGATTAAATTATATACTGGCAAGTTGTAAATAAGTTATGTAAAAAAAAACTCTTATGGCTTTACGGATTTTAGACAAAATGTTTTTGCCATGAAACAGCCAGTAGTGATGCATTTCAATTACATTTTGTCACCAAAAAGGTTACAATACTTTTTCATGCCTCAAAAAAACAATGGCAAAAGTGTGACAAACCTGTAAACAAATGGAAACAGTAATTTAAATACTTATGCAAGAAGTTATTCTGTTGCTATCGTAAGTTACGTGCCACAGTTAGATATAATATTTTTGAAAAATTCTTGCCGGTTCACCCTGTTTTGATGTTCAATGATGCATTAGCAACAGACTTGTACTTCACCCACTGAAGCTAGTCTCTGTTTGTATATTCTTATACATTCTGCACCTCACCTTATCTTTACACAGTGCGGTGATAGCCAGTAAGAAAAAGAAAACCATTCTTTGAGATAGTATTAGACAAAATCCCTAAACGTATATCCATTGCTTTTCTATATTCTGTCAGCACTTCTATAGCATGGATATTCAACGCAGTAAGGATAGAGCTTTTATTACAGGCATATTAGGGACCCCATGTTACAAAATACGAACACCACCTGTGTTCGAAACATGTTTCTTTTTCAAATGCAAATAAGCTGCATTAAGGATATACGAAAACTCGACAGAATGCTGCAGCGAGCTTTCAATGGAGCTTTTAAATCATGTGTTACAAGCTTTTATCACCTCCCACGTTTTTTTTTAAATGCGGAGAAGTAAGACTTTTTAACATTGACTTTTCCTGAAATGTCTCAAATATTTGAGTGCCTCGTATAAAAGTAATAAAATACTTTGCAATAGTTTCAGTTGAGTTACTGCCTTATTCTCTGTGCGTTGAACAGCTGACTTTTCCCAAGCACGGTCGGTCTTCGCAACATCTTTCATTTCAGTGATTTAATATCACGAGAAAACATAATATTTTAGGAAACCACGGGACTCTAGCGCGTGCATTTTTATGTAAACGTGCATTTCAAATGTTTACTGAAGCTTGTTTGCTTGAAGATCAAAGAGTAAACAGTTGCGAGATTTTATTTTACAAAGAATAAAATCATTTTTAAGTCACCTGAGTCGTCAATGTAGGCAATCACTAGATTATTTAGCGATAACGACTGTGCAAATATTGGCTATAATTTCTAGGTTCCTTAATTCAAACGAGTACTTAAATTAAGCTTTTAATGCTTTTGATCCCTCTATTATGTAGCTATTTATTATAAACACTGTTTTAAGCTTTCACAGTTTATAGCTAAACTTACACTGTCACGGGATTATCTTCCCTGATTATCCATTATTCCCGCGTTCGTGGCGCTTGCAACAGCGTCGAAATATCGGGAGCTCAGAAAAACTGATAATTGCGGAAGATATCCCATAAGTGACAGTGTGAGTTCAATTTATTATAGTTTAAAAACTATATATATATTTTTATTATAGTTTAAAAACTATAATAAATTGAACTGTTGAAACACAAAGTGTGTATTTGCTTTTGTTTTTCGAGAAAAGTTGGTTGTAACGGTGATTTCTATTAGTTCTAGCTTACTTTATCAATGATAAAGTAAGCTAGAACTAATAGAAATCACCGCCACTAATGAGTGGCGAGTCTTATTACATTAAAAAAATCACAGATTTTGTGCCTCACACGACTATCGAGCACATTGGAAATGAATCTACGGAATCTGAAAAAATGTTGTCGCTGAAAGACGAGAAAGTTGGGAAGAAAAAGGTTAAAATTTAAAACTACAACATTGAATGATAATAATTATCATGTCGTTCTGACTTTTTTCAAAAAGGTTAGAATACAGGGCAAACCCTAAACCCGATCGTCTTTGTTTTAGGCTCAAATTGTAACTGACTAAATTGTCCATAGGATGTTTTCTCAAATTTTGATATAATTCTTCGTTTCCAAAATATCGAGCGACAAATGCAAAAAAATCGGAAAAAATATGTTTTTTTTTTTACTATTTCGGCCATAACTTTTTTCGTTTTTGACATTCTCGAATAATTCTTTTCGCACTTTACAGCTCTTGTAAATAGGCGTCTTTTGAGTCTTTTTAAATATCATGTCTTCACAACTCTCCGAAATATAAGGGAATCGCACTTTTTTGTAAAATCGGAGCCTATAGGTACTGAAGCGAACGAAAAGACATTTCCAATGTCAAAAATCCTCTTCTCAAAATAACTCTTAGCCCTAAAATGTTAATATTTTCAGCTGGTGTAGCTGTATTAGCATGCAACGCGACAGCGGCGCGCCACTGGGCGAAGGCGGGCTGGAAACTGAACAACAATCCTGCGTCCACCGCGTACCGCGTCATGTGGTCGGCGGTCGAGCCGGCCCTCTTCGCCTACACTGGGACCTTTTTCGTGGTTCGTATATTGATTATTCACAGAAGCCAATTAATTGAAGTTACCCCAGGTTCCTGGAATGAAAATAAACGCAAAAGTTTAAAACAAACAAATTGTTAAGCGCTTTTCAACTGCTGTGAATTCAACAGCCAATTGAGTCTCGTACGTCGATATTTTTTGCTACATAAACAGGGCGTTAGGTAATTCTAGTTAGAAGGCCATGGAATATTAATACATTTAAGTCCAAGATTTAAGTGGCAAAAGGTCTATAAATTACGATCCTCCCGGATACAAATACTAAACGAAATAATATATTTTTTATGACACTGTTTAATCTAGCAAGTGTCTTTTGGACACCTTTTTGACTTTTACTCTTCGGTTACTTATAATAGATTTCTTTATTTAAAAGTAAAGTTCGCTATTTTGTACGAATAGTAATCATCACAGTCCATAAAGGCGACGCATTTTGCGTTGCCGTGTTACTATGGTACAAACAGGACTTTAGTATGAAACCAAATGCAGCGTAGATTCCGCGACTCATTTTACGCGACTCACAGCTCAAAATATTACGCTTGTTTGGTCTCACTCTGAAGAAGTGCCTTTCCGCGTAGAAACAAACTATTAAATTGGTATAATACCTACCTATTTAAATCTAATAAAAATACACAATTTTGCATGATTATTTGACAAACTGCGATTATTTTCAAGATAGTCATTTATTAAACCATAAATCAAGCATGTAATTGGCCCATACTACCTGTATGACTTTATTTTACCAAAATAAAGACGCAATTAGAACGTTGGTCCTATTCAGTGATAAGAATATTGTCAGACGATCTAATATCACTGTTATAAATGCTAATCTACCTAAATTCTTAGTACAAAGTAATAATGCGAATTTTATTACAGATACAGTCGGAAATATCAAAAGTCATGCTTGTGGGGTTCGGCTTATTGTTTGTCTGTCTGGCAGTCAGACTGATCGTCGCGTTCCTGGTGTGCTCCAAGTTATCAGTAAGGGAGAGGTTGTTCGTCTGCTGCACATGGGTGCCGAAGTCTATTGTAGAGGTATGTTACCATATACTTTTCAGCCAGAAACTTAAATTAAACCTAATGATGAACTACCACAGGTTCAAAACCTCTTTCAATAAAGAGAATGAACGATCAATGGTGCTGGTGAACGGATAATAATGATCAATGAATCTTGCTCGCTGTATATTGTGTGGTGGTGTTCACCTCCGCACCCTACTGCCTGGTTCCCGATGGATAGCCGGCAAGGATCGGCTTCTTAAGTCCCATCGGGTCTGCTGACATTAGAGTTCTAGAACCTCGAGCAACTGAATATATCATCTTCCACTGCCATGCCTTTCCTAAACTGCGCCACCACATCCTTTCCTCCGCCTTGCGCATCCAGCCTTTACAAGGTCGTCGATCCAGCCATCTGAGAGTTTCCCACGCAACTCTTGCCTATAGCCTACTATTTTTCACTTTTCCATTCAAAATTTGAATTTTCAGTACTGAAATTCATATTGGCACCTATCCAGTTCCAAACCTCAGGGGTTTCTTGCGCCACTTAAGACTTTAAGAAGGTTTTAGTAAACATTAAATCCAATCCGCTTTAAATATAGTTTAAATATTGTTTCGGATAATGAACAGTGAGCGGCGACATCGCTTCCAGTTAATCCTTCCTTTCTAATGGATTTAAATGCGAGTCCTTGACCCGTCACCTAAACGTCACACCTAGGTCAATGACCTCTAATCGTATCTTAGTGAATAATTAAGGTATTACTTGAGAGGCTGTTTGTAATCTTATGCCAAGTGTAGCTAGGGTTGAGTTTAGATTATGTCACAAGATAATTCTGGTTTTCGTTTTGTAGGAACGACAAGCCAATATCCAAGCACTACGGTTGTAAAACTGAATCACAGTCACAGATATGTTGATATTATATAATCACTGGCTGACGTCCCGCGATTTCACCCGCGTAGTTCCCGTTCCCGTGGGAGTACGGGAATAAAATATAGCCTATAGCACTCACGAATAATGTAGCTTTCTACCAGTGAAACAATTTTTAAAATTGGTTCATTACTTCCGGAGATTACCCCTTACATACAAACATACAAACTTACAAACAAATGTTACCTCTTTATAATATTATAAGTATAGATTATCTGCCTAGCTTTTTTCTAATTATGTATGTTGGAGTCGGCTTATAGGCCAACAGAATTGTACGTGGACCTGCCATATTCTTTAGATTTCCTTCAACAATTTCCTTCAGAAAGGAATACAAGAATAATATATGTTGTAATAAAACCTATTTCTTCTCTTTTCAGGCTGTGTTATGTCCAGTAGCAATAAACGCGCTGATAGCTCGAGGTGACCCCGATGACGTACGGATGGAGTACGCGGAACATCTCATGAGGCTCATCGTGCAGGCCATACTGATCACGACGCCCATCGGCTTCCTACTCACCAACCATTTAGGACCCCTACTGCTGAAGGAGAAACATAAAAAATGTGAAAACGGTAACTATACTTTTATTTTTAGATTTAAGATGGCCCTTTGTGGACTGTGTAAAAGCAATAATAAAATTGAAAAATAAAGGCACCTGGAACTAAGGGCAATTGGAAAATGTTGGAAGCTTACAAACAAGCATAATTATATTCCACCTGCTGGAACAGTTGCTTCTTCTCAAACACAACAAGATTCTCACAAAGAAAGAGCAAAGTCATGAGTAGAAACTACTGAATACGGTTATATTGAATGAGTTAGTTAGTTTTTTGGACATTAATAAGGAAATGCAACACAAATTACGCTAGTTTGTGAAATTTGCTTGAAATTGGGCTATTGCCTACTTGTTTAAACAGTGTATCGGCCAATTATCTTTTGAATCTTTACAAATAGCACAAGTTAAAGAGGAAACGAGTTGTGAACTCGTAACTTGGCAAAGATCCAACAAATACTTTTGCATTATTGCAATTTTTGAAGCTTTTTCCGTCTAGCTATTATACCATTTTATTTGAGACACATTGCTTCGGAGACTTTTAGGATGTAATAATACAAATGTACGATACAATAAGGTTAAATGAACTACGAAAGTTTTACCCAATTTTCATTGTTCGCAGTAAAAAAACTTTCACGTTAATCTCAAAGTAAACGAAAAGTTTTTAAGTATTACCCACCTAGTTTTCCATTGTTTGCCATTCCATAGAAACTGGTACAATAGAATTTAGTTTCTAAATTCGCACTTAATTTGATGGAAACTTTTGACAATGCGGGATATTGTGATTTCCAAAATTTTATTACCTACATAAAACTATAGCCACCTTGTATTATGTGTTAACTGAGTGACTATAATATTATATAGCAAATAACATTTTTTTATTTTTGTTTCAGAATCCGAATCATAATATAAGATAATCAACGAATGGATCTCATTATTATATAATTAATTTATTGCGGATAAGTACTACGCATTAATATCATGTGGTCCCCGGCCAGTGGGCCTCCTCCCATCTCTCATAGAGAACCCAAAGGTTCGAAGGGGACGTGAATCCTTGATGACATTAAACCTACTTTTAAATCCTGGTTTCTGTCGGGTTGCAAATCAATAGAAGCTTGCACAATGACATATTATTGATAAATTTGTCATGTTCCATGTTTATGACGTGTGCATTCCTAGTTTTAGGGCCAAGTTCACAGAAAAGATAACAGTCTCATTATCTAAAAACAGCTGTTTAAAACACATTTTTGAACATGAAAATGTGTTTTAAACAGCAGTTTTTAGATAATCAGACTGTTATATTTTCGGTGAACTTGGACCTTAGACCCTGATCACAGCCTCAGGCGATGCAACATGCGTCAAGCGACATGCGCGCACGCTTCAATTGTTTTCGCCCCAAGTCCTATCCGCGATAAACCGTTGCTCTGCAAGAAGAGACGGTGAGTGTCGTGGCGTGCTCCAAGCCACATCCTTCATTGGTTTTGTTCAAAGTCGTTGTCACAAAACGCAGGTCGCTTAAGCGTCTAGGGCATGGCCAAAGAGTAATACACAAATCCGCCATATTTTACAGATAAAAGACATTGATAATTAACTAGCGCTCGCAATAGCAATCGCTTTTATTTTGCCCGCTTGACAATATTTGTTATAATTTGTTTAAAAGCGATTGCTAGTGTAAGATAAACTACTTTTTAGATTATTATAGATAAGTAAACATAAATCTCTGTTATTGAAAAGTACTTCACTATATTTCTAGTTACGTACGCTGAATGCAATTACAGCAAGTTCTCAATCAAACTGATTTATTCAATGATCTTATACGATAATCTGTTAATTACTTATAAATATTTTAGTATATGTTTAAGATTATTTTACATATTGACATAAGTAAGTGAGATTAATATTAATAATGTAAATAAAATTATTTTTTGTGAAAAATTTGTTTAATTTTTTATTTTTGTCCAGAAAAAATAATTTGGTCAATCTAAATAAAATAAAAAAAATAGTACAGACTGTTCAACAAGTAGAGACAACATTAACCAATCGCCTTAAATCATAATAAATAAGTATATGAAGATGAACACAGGACCGGGAAAGTACTTATTCATTACAGCAATTTATTATACTATATAAAGCTCGATTACCACTCACTGACTCACTGACTCATTGACATAATTGTTCTCCCAGATGGTGGATGGGGAGGTGGGTATATTTTGACAGATTCGTAAACAAGTAACTCCCATGAGTATGGGAAAAGTCCCAAACCTCCCCTTTTCGCCCCCTTTCCTCCCCCTTCCTATCGTATCTCGGAAACAAAGAGACCCGTATTTTTCGTTTTTTACGGATTCGTATAGAGGAGGCTCGGAAAAGTAAAAACCAGTTTTCAAAATTGACCCTTTTTTCCCCCTTCTCCCCCCTTTAGGTGGATCTCGGAAGTTGAGAGACTTGGAACATTTTATTTTTGAGATTCATATAAAGGGGCAACGCGTTAGTCAAAATCATTTTTCAAAACTCCCCACTCTCCCCCCCTTCACCCCTCCCCCCATCGTATCTCGGAAACTAGGACACGTAGCGGCTTTTTGATTTTTACTATAAATTATTATTGAGGAGCGTTTAAATTTGTACACCCTTTCCACCTCTCCCCAACCTCCCCTAAAAATAAAAGGGCTATAACTTCGTAACGGTCAGAGATAGCCATTGGGTGTTTGAACAAATATTATAGTAGGCGCCGAAACCTGTCTGGTGGTAGGTAGGTTCTGAGTGGAGCGAACCTGCGAGACCGAGTGGAGCGAAGGGGGGAGGTGGCGAGCGAAGCGAGCCGGCGACCTCCTTAGCGTAACGAAGGTTGAGTGGGTGAAGCGTAACTCAGCTTTTAACGTTTCTAATGAATTCTTTTTTTTTACTTTTTTTTTTATTGAATAAGATTTTAGAATGTTTTAGGGGTTCTTAAGGGTTTTCATACTGATTTAGGGGTAGTTGTAACGGATTTTCCAATTATTTTAAGGATTCCTATGGATTCTCAAAAATTTATGATGGTAAGAAATACTCAAGAACACGACGACACGCGAGCTGCGCGCAGCTCGCGCACCCACGCAAATACTAGTTATTATACTATATAAAGCTCGATTACCACTGACTGACTGACTCACTCACTGACAGAATTGTTCTCCCAGATGGTGGATGGGGAGGTGGGTATATTTTGACAGATTCGTAAACAAGTGACTCTCGCGAGTATGAGAAAAGTGCCAAACTTCCCCTTTTCGCCCCCCTTCTTACCCCCCCCTATCGTATCTCGGAAACCAAGGGATTTGGAACGTTTTTTTTTTTCAGATTCGTATAGAGGAGGCTCGGGAAAGTAAAAACCAGTTTTCAAAATTGCCCCCCTTGCCCCCCCTTTCACCCCCTTTAGGCGGATCTCGGAAATTGAAAGACTTGGAACATTTTTTTTTTTCAGATTCATATAAAGGGGCAACGCGTTAGTCAAGATCAGTTTTCAAAACGCCCCACTCTCCCCCCCTTCACCCCTCCCCCCATCGTATCTCGGAAACCAGGACAAGTAGCGGCTTTTTGATTTTTACTATAAATTATTATTGAGGAGCGTTTAAATTTGTATACGGAGGGTATCCTCACCTCCCCAACCTCCCCTAAAATTGAAAAGGCTGTAACTTCGTAACGGTTAGAGATAGCCATTGGGTGTTTGAACAAATATTATAGTAGGCGACGAAACCTGTCCGGTGGTGGTAGGTTCTGAGTAGAGCGAACCTGCGAGACCGAGTGGAGCGAAGGGGGGAGGTGGCGAGCGAAGCGAGCCGGCGACCTCCGCAGCGTAACGAAGTTTGAGTGGGTGAAGCGTAACTCAGGGGCGACGACAAGCAACTTTAGGGTTATGTTTTTTATAATGGGTCTCAGTTTTTAAGTAAGGTTTTTTACTTGTTTTTATTAGGTTTTTTTATATTAATTTAATAATGTTTTAGGGGTTCTTAAGGGTTTTCATAGTGATTTAGGGGTAGTTGTAACGGATTTTTCAATTATTTTAAAGATTTCTATGGATTCTTAAAATTTTATGAGGGTAAGGAATACTTCTCAAGAACACGACAACACGCGAGCTGCGCGCAGCTCGCGCACCCACGCAAATACTAGTTACAATATAACTTTCGATTTCCATATTTTCATTGTGGTCTCGTCCCTATTACTACTGGCGAAATTGGGTGTATTATAGGAACACTACTGCGCAACCCTTCAGAGATTACAGGCGAGATATTCCCTCTCTATTTCCTTGTCCCAATGCTGGGCAAAGAACTATGTTCTACTAAGTACTATGTTCTACTAAGTACTATGTTCTACTAAGTACTATGTTCTACTAAGTACTATGTTCTACTAAGTACTATGTTCTACTAAGTACTATGTTCTACTAAGTACTATGTTCTACTAAGTACTATGTTCTACTAAGTACTATGTTCTACTAAGTACTATGTTCTACTAAGTACTATGTTCTACTAAGTACTATGGTCTACTAAGTACTATGTACTATGTTCTACTAAGTGCTATGTACTATGTTCTACTAAGTACTATGTTCGTGAATACGTAAATCGTTAATCAATACAGTAGGAGAAATCATCATCTGCCTAGCCTTTTCCCATCTATGTTGGGGTCGGCTTCCAGTCTAACCGGATGCTGAATACCAATATTTTACATAGAGCGACTGCCTATCTGACCTTCACAACCCAGTTAGTACTGGGTAATACTATACCCCTTGCTAAGACTGGTTGTCAGACTTTGGGGCACTGACTACCTGTAACGATTGTCAACGATCTCAAATGACAGCCGGGACGAACAGCTTAACGTGCTTTCCGAAGCACGGAGGAAACTCGCGTATGTAAGGGTGGTTACCCATCCACATACCAACCTAGGCAAGCACGGCTTAGCCTAACGATCGACCCGAGCGGCTGATATTATTTAGCCACGAGCTCCTCCAATACAGATAAAAGATAGGACAGTAATACAGTAGGAGAAAATCGCTCCTAAAAATTGCTTCATGTATACGAGTACATTTTAACGCTGACTGTATATGTTACTTTCTCATTTATTTTTTAAATAATGCATTTAGGAAACTTAATAGGAATTCTAAGCAAGATGTCTGAAAGTCCATTTTTAAAGCCTGATTTCTTACATGAGTTTAGCACGACTTCTATATTCCAAGCCTAAATGAGTTTAACACGACATCTTTGATTCTAAGCCAACAGAGAATACAATTTTCTGTAAATGCACGTTCTTTCGCCATAAATATTTTAGTAGAAGATACCTGCCTTGTTGATCTAATAGTACCAAGCACGACTGCTAAGCATGAGGTCCTGGGTTCGATTCCCAGGTCGGGCAAAGGTTGTTCTTCAGGAATTTCTCACTAGCAGCTATGGAGTCTGGATTTTTGCCCGGTTGATGACAATATAGGCACGTCCTTTATTACATGGGACTTAAACATTTCTGGCGAAATGTGCGTGTATTATTAGATACACCTCTGCCTAACTCTTCTGGGATAACAGGCGTGGTGTTATGTTATACTTACGTTGTTATTGTACGTGCGCACGAACCTTCATTGATAACTCCATAATAAATTAAATTACTTTGGACGTACTCGGAGGTCAGAAGCAGTCAGATTATTAAGAAAAGTGGTTGAAGTAGGAAAAGTAGACGGATAAAGACCTCACCTACTTGTTGGTCAGACCAACATAGCTATTCACAACCCTTCGATTCGGTTTTCGATTCGGAAAGTCCTATATCTATCTCGCTCGATTTCGTAATGTCAAAAAAAGATAGACTTACGACTTTCCGAATCGAAAATCGAATCGAAGCGTTGTGAATAAGGGGCCAGATCAAAACGCTAACGGGTCCACAATATTATCAATGTCTTGAGAGAAGGCGAAGACACACTAGCAGTTGCCATCGAAAAGTTGCGAAACCTTTACAAATAAAGTAAATAGTACGATATATATAGTATAGTAGTGTATATAGTAGTAGTACGATTATGAAGATAAATCAACCAAAACCATCGTTATTTTGTGTTACTTCCTTTAGGTAAATCTTACAATATGTATAGGTACTACTCAAGTATTACTCAAGTAAAACTTCCACAGAAAGTTTTAGTACGCTACCGCCATCTGTTGGCATTTTCCTGAACGAACTTGGATTTTCTCATGAAGTGGTTCGCGTACCGGAAGATGTAATTGCCTCGATGAGTTGTAAGCGGCCCTAGCAAGATGGCGACACTGTCACTGTGCGTAGTTTTTTTTCGTAGATTCTGTGAATTTTGCTCTATGTGAAAATAAAACTAGTTCTTATGGAAACTTTCGAGTGCAAGGAGCTATACACGATAATTAATTTACACATGAGTTGCAAACGCAATCTTTTGATTTGAGTTGTTTATTATTTGACTAACCCAAGAACTTGGGGTACGTAAGCAGTTCTGGTTTAGGACACGTAGATACCTACACACATACTTAAAAAATCAAGGGTTCCTTTAAAAGAGTAAGTTCACTGCATATTTCGGTCTAGTAACGTTTTATTTGCAATATCTAAAGAAGCCAATTAGGAACATTGTTTTCTAGGCCAGAGACAATTATTGTGATGTGCATTAGTGTTAATGATGTTGTGATAGCGTCTCATCTAATAGTGTCATACGAGATCCCTTCAATTAACAAACGCAGATCAAACGAGCGCCACAGGAGGGCGGCGCGCGCGCGCTGCGCCTGCGCCAGTCCGAGCGGACCCTGGCACCGCCACGCGCGACGGCTCGAAGCCTCAACCACTATTCTTCTCCGCAAACGTAAATACTGAAGCACACGTCCGGCGCACCGCGCTCCCGCGCCGGTTCAAGGACTCTACGTGACCACCTCGAAGTGCTAACATAAAGGGCCTTTTCCGTCACGTATACAACCACCTGATTTGTGTACAATTTTTTATCTGAGCTCTTTCACCTTCAACACAAATATCTTATCTCAAGCCAGCTTCCGATTGGATTGTATTCGACGTCTGTGAACATATCGGTCAATGTTTGAGTGAAACGTTAGAATGAACTTTAAAAAATTATTAAGATGAAGACGCGCGATCGTCGAGCGAAACAGGATTTTCGGGGAAAGCAGGATAAAAAGGGAGTGAAGCAGGAGAATTCACGCGGCGGGCAGCGACAGACGAATAGTGTTGGTGTATTTGAGACGGCTGCTGAGGCACGCGAGCGGAAAAAGCGATCCGGTGTGGAGGCCGTGAAACTACACCAGCAGGTAACCGGTGACGTCGGGAGGAGATCGAGATCTGCTACATCAGTAAGTTCATATAATTCAATACATACTTATAGTAATCCTAAAGAAGTGAAGTCATAGGTAATCTAAATTCACTGTCGTGTTTGCACATAATAATAAATATTAATGTGACATTTTATAACTATAATTTAATTCACAAGGGAGTAGGTACATGTACCTATCTAGTAGTTAAACGGACCGATTGTTGGCGGTCCTCGTGATTCTGACGTACCTATGCTCAGTGAGAATCGTAGACAAAACAATCAAATTAGCGCTTCCATGTAATACGCTTGTTAACAAGACTACTGCACGCTCATTGATGTATCACAAATTATAATACAATCGAACATGGTGAGGCTGACAAACAACGTGGAAGTCGAACTAGGTTCGATCTATTGTATAGTTTGTAAACTTTCCAACGTTATTACGTGATCTCTTATTGACTTCTTGGAACTGACAAATGATTTTATACACAAAGAGAATTAAGAGGACCTGCCCACGTTATCTTTGAGTCAATTTCTGAAAAATGTTGAAGATTATTGATAGGGGTGTCAGCATTCAAATTATGAACATTGGAATAATTAGGTACCTACCTACATACACTGACTCCATTATTATCTTAATACCTAAGAAAAACGATAAATGCAATTTCTTTGACTTTGACGAGAAACCCATGTGATACATTTATCACATTTTTGAGATCGTGACAAACGGAGATTACCCGCCGATGCTGAGGCGTAGCTAGCTCTTATCACCAGCGGTATGACTGGATATTGTAATAATTTTATAAACAAATCTCAGTCACCTGGTTACTTAATTTAGAACTTTTACAACAACAAAATTAATTATTAGAAAAAAATAGTTTAAAAATAACACGTAAATTTTCAAACATTAGAGTCATGAGCAAGTATTTTGTAAAAAATACAGAAACAACAACATTAAGCTACAAGACAACAAAGGGAACTAATTATAACTTGAACACGTAGACAAACACTAATAACAGCTGTAAAAATAACAAACTTCAAAACAAATCGGTAATTCCACTACGTACAAAATTCTTTTACTCTCGATAGCGAACGTTGAGAAGTCCTCGATCAGTCTAGGAAAAGGAAAATAATAAATAGTTCCGTCCATTCGTATTTATGGAAAATTGGTATATCTTATCATAATTCAAAGTACTTTAAGGTTAATTGTCGTTATTGGTCAATTAACTCATTGATAATACATTAGTTCGAATGTAATTGACAGAATTCATTGATTCTTGACCGCGTCTGCCATGCGAGGTTTTTCCGAAACGTACTCAACTTTTAATTTATCATAGTGTAGGTAGTATCTTTTACAAGTGCAGTTCAATGGTGGTTTCCGCAATATAAGTTAGCAATCGCAGTGCATTTTAATCATACCATACTGGTAAAGAAAGTAGTGAAACCTGCCCAGCAAGCTATCCAATATATACCAGACGCTAGAAACTCGTTGGTAAACGTTATTAAGATTATTTATTATGTGGTATTACTAATTACAGTTTTCCATCATTTACATAAGATAGCTCACCGCAGGTTTGTTTAAAAAAGTGATTTCTATCAATCTTTGGATTTAGAAACGGACCAACATGAAACATTCCATAGAATGGAACCTAATAAATGACTTTATAAATTAGACGTAGGCAAATAAGACGCTTCATGGAAGAGTTCAATAAGAAATACTCATACATTAATGATACTTACTCTCATCATTAATGACAGGCGTCTAATAATAATTACATCTAATACTAATTACAGTTTTCCATCATTTAAATAAGATAGCTCACCGCAGGTTTATCTAAAAAACCGGCTAAGAGCGTGTCGGGCCACGCTCAGTGTAGGGTTCCGTAGTTTCCCGTCCGTCACAATAAGTGTTCCCACTTATGAGTTTAAAGGTGGGTATCCATTATGTAAAAATGCTTGCATATACGAATATACTACAAACTTAGTCCAGAAATTATTTTGAACAACTTTTTTGTACAAAAACTGTTGTTTCCATCAAGTTCAAAATGATTTTCCTAGAAAGTCCTTATAAAGTTCTACTTTTCAGATTTTTTTCATATTTTCTAAACTTATGGTTCAAAAGTTAGAGGGGGGGGACACATTGTTTTTTACTTTTGGAGCGATTATTTCTGAAGTTATTGACATTATCAAAAAATGATTTTAGGAAACACCTATTCATTTTTAAATACCTTTCCAACAATATATCACACGTTAGGGTTGAAATTAAAAAAAAAAATCACTTCCCACTTTACATATAGGGGGGCTACCCTAATAAAACATTGTTTTCTAATTTTTATTTTACCACTTTGTCGGCGTGATTGATATACATATTGGCACCAAATTTCAGCTTTCTAGTGCTAACGGTCACAGAGATTAAGCGAGGACGGACGGACAGACATGGCGAAACTATAAGGGTTCCTAGTTGACTACGGAACCCTAAAAAGTGATTTCTATCAATCTTTGAATTAAGAAACGGACCAACATGAAACATTCCATAGAATGGAACCTAATAAATGACTTTATAAATTAGACGTAGGCAAATAAGACGCTTCATGGAAGAGTTCAATAAGAAATACTCATACATTAATGATACTTACTCTCATCATTAATGACAGGCGTCTACGGAGCTAGTCACAATCTTTTTAAATTGTTGGATGCAAACACTCACTCAGACCGAGACTCAATGAAGGAAGCCATGATCGAAACGGTCTATACCGGGTGATCTTTACTCGTTGCCAATACTTTATAGACGTGTTTACTCATGAAATTAAACAACTTTTAATATGGGACCACCCATGAAAGTGCGAAAATAGTAAATTGTGTATTAAGGGCGGTAAGTAAGCAATTACGATCGAGACACTAGTAGAAGCCCGAAGTCGAAGACTGAGGGCTTTTGAGTCGAGGTTCGTAATACCCGTACCGCCCGTGATACATAGGTACAATGTTTTTCATCACATTTGCGAGTAAATAAATAAAATTATATGGCAGAAAAAGTTATTTATTAAAATTTATAGTCACTGTACAATTAGTAAAATTAAGGCAAACGTTTTTTTGGGGAGTCTTATTGTTTGAGACAAATTATTAGTAATATATTCTTCCTTAATAGAAATTGCATATTTGAGATTTACTTCTAACAAAAATTTTAATAGGTATGAAATACAGCTTTAATAAACAAGTCAGCACAACATTACGAAATTGTTTTTTTTTTCTAATCGGATGGCAGGCTTTTAACCCACACCACAGCTATACAAATGTTTCGTTCAGAAAAATTAAGGGCACATACAGCCATGATGGTGTAAAAGTAATACGTAGCGAGATTGCATTAAAATTCCTGTCATAACATTATAAGACAATTTTTTTAATTTCGATCTGATGTAAACTCCTTGCTTGAACCTGCATGACCTGTGTGCAGTGATACAAATAAAAAAAAAAATACTTACCGCCCTTGGGCTTCATGGGAAGAAAAAGGGTCGAGGGTTTTATACGGGGCTTTACGGCCAAGTTAACTTGCATGTTATGTTACTGTTTACGTGCAAGTGTGATGGAATAGTACATTTTGATACAAGTGGAGAAAGTTTGTTATTGTATTCGAGGCGTAATTTTAACACCCGAGCCGTAGGCGAGGGTGTTTTTGAGCCGAGAACTGCATTAACAAATGTCCACGTGTATCAAACGACGTTTTTCAATACACCTTTGAAGAAATAAAATAAAATAACGAAAAATATTTTTGTCACGAACTAAGAAACTATGATTTTAATTTTCTTTTTTTTCGCGCTTTGCTTTCGCCAGGTTGAAGGAGAGGCAACGGTATGAAGCCGTTAAACAGCCTAATATTAAAATTAAATTTATTTTATATTTTTGAATTCAGAACACAAATAAATGTTCATTTGTGTATAAAAGAAAGTATTAGTTTTTAATAATCATGTTTATCTATGATATTCTATTTATAAACACAATTTGAATATTCAAAAAATATTTATGCCGTCAAGACGCGTAGTGCTTTGCCGAAATTAAAAAAAAAAAACTTTCACCTCAGATTATAGGCATTGAACCACTTTGGACTAAGGATAGGTATAGTTATCTGTGGCAAATTTCATTCCCGCACACCTGCGGGAAAATGGAAAAAATCGCAAGCGTGTGAAATACATTGCATTTTGTACTCAATCGTAGTGCTTTATGGACCAGTTTTCGAGGAAGTGTATTGAAAAAATATTAACTGCTCTATACACGGTCGCGTAACTCGAAAAAAATAAGGCAGCAGCAGATTTTTTTTGTCATATTTCATGTTTAGTCCCATAGTATAAGTTGTTCATATTTAAGAGAATTTAACTCCCTTAAAATATTGCCCACGTATAAACAATCGCCATGTATAACAATGATCACACCAATGCTACATTAATTTTGTTTACATGGTGGTCACTGATGTAACGCAATGCGACGTACCGTCTTTAATTGAAACGAGGAATGTTTAATTGACAATTATTCCGAATAAGCAGTGAAATACCCTTGTTGATTGGCAATACCTAACTATTCATATCATGACTTGCATTCAATAATTTTGAAGAAAATAGTATCCGTAATAGTAGCCGTGTGGTATCCGGCAGAGTAGAATAGAACCAACCCATTACACTCACGGGTGTCGTATAAGGCGACTAATGTCTGAGGCAGAACACCTTGCGCCTCCGTAGACCAGAGAATGGGCAGCAGCGTTTTCTGTTAGTCTTTCATCACTGCGATCTCCAATCCGCCTGCCAAGCGTGGAGATTACGGCAAATTCCTCCCATCATGGGAGAGGCTTATGTCCAGCAGTGGACGTAATGGGCTGTTGTTGTTGTTGTTGAAGAAAATAAGTTTTTTTTTTTTTATCATTTTATATTTCGACGCCCTGTAACCCTTTTTGATACTTGTAATTATTTTTATTTCTATTATAGAATTAGTGTGTAAATAATGTAAATATTATTAGTCTGTGTTTGATAAAAAATGTACCATAATTTTGTGTAGGTATATGTATTTGAAAGTTGAAGTTGAAGGTGGACAGTGAGCGTGCGATAGTAACCTTATTTCGAAGCGAACGTAGGTAAACTATAATGCAAACCACGGCTTAAATGAGATGTCCTAAGTGACATTACCATGGATTTACTCAGTTGACGAATCTCCTCTTGCATGGAAATCGATGCAGATAGAACTGGTATTGGTAACTGGCCTTAAAGAGGTAAGAAATGCTATTAGTCAGATGAAACGTGGTAAGTCACCCGGTCACGACGGGCTCAGGGTAAGCATCTGCCCCGAGTCTTAGCATTACTGTATAATTTTTGTATCGCGCATTCGTATCTGCCCAGTGACATGATGAAAACTGTAGTGGTGCCGATTATTAAAAATAAAACTGGTGACATGTCGGATAGGTCAAACTTCAGACCGATCTCCCTGGTGACGATTATCGCAAAGGTTTTTGACAGTCTCTTAAACACCTTTCTACGGAAGAATATTAAGTTACATGATGCTCAGCACGGCTTTCGCCAGGGACTTTCAACAGAGACTGCCATCATGTGTCTAAAAAAGACAGTGAGGTATTATGTAGATAATCAGAGTCCTGTCTTTTCTTGCTTTCTTGATATGTCGAAAGCCTTTGATATGATTAATTATGATATACTGTGGGGTAAATTACGCAATGCAAATATGCCATTAGAGCTGATAAATATATTTGGGTACTGGTATGGGCACCAAGTGAACTGTGTGCGTTGGGCGAATGCTAGTTCTTATGAGTATAAGTTGCAATGCGGGGTCAGACAGGGTGGTTTGACTTCTCCAATTTTGTTCAACTTGTACATAGACGGTCTCATTAGTGAGCTCAGTAGCTTACAGACCGGTTGTTATTTAGATGGAGTAGCTTTTAATAACATCAGTTACGCCGATGATATGGCACTCTTGAGCCCTTCAATATCAGGTTTAAGAAAGTATTGGATGTTTGTGAGAGGTATGTTGAGGAGCACGGTTTAAGATATAATGCCAAAAAGAGTGAGGTTCTTATTTTTGGAACAAAGTCCTCAGATAAGTTTCCTTCCATGAAGCTAGCGGGTAGTGTCTTGAATCGTGTTCAACAATTTACCTCGGCCATATTGTTACCGCAGACATCAAAGATGACCTGGATGTAGAAAGGGAGCGAAGAGCATTGGCGGATCGATGCAACATGCTTGTCCGTAGGTTTGCTCGCTGTACGTGTGAAGTGAAAGTGACGCTTTTTAAAGCATATTGTCAGTCACTGTACACGAGTAGCCTCTGGACAGGCTGTACGCAGAGAGCCATCAATGCTCTTTGAGTTCAGTATATCAATGCATTCAGGATGCTGCTAGGGCTGCCACGCTTCTGTAGTTCGTCGGGAATGTTTGCTTATGCGCACACTGATGGCTTCGTAGCTATCAGACGTAAGCGTGCTACGTCGCTACTGCAGAGGGTCCGGGGCAGCTCAAACAGTCTCCTGAATGTCATTGCGGGGAAATTTGATTGCCCGTTCATGCATTTCATGTCAAACCTACATGTTCTACTAACATAGTTTAAAGGTCATGTTTACTAACAATGTATATGGATGTAAAATAATTTATCTATACTAATATTATAAAGAGGTAACATTTGTTTGTAAGTTTGTATGTTTGTAAGTTTGTAAGTTTGTATGTAGGGGGTAATCTCCGGAAGTAATGAACCAATTTAAAAATTGTTTCACTGGTAGAAAGCTACATTATTCGTGAGTGCTATAGGCTATATTTTATTTCCGTACTCCCACGGGAACGGGAACTACGCGGGTGAAACCGCGGGACGTCAGCTAGTCTGAAATAAAATAATTATTATACTATTATTATTATTAGAGGGTTATTCCAGTCGAACTGACAATTTTCCTCATTTTCATCTTAAATGTTAAGAGAGAGCTGTCCATGAAATATCTTTGAAAAGATATGGCGTCTCGTGATCGTGTTAATATACGTGATAAGTGTGAGTGGTGGAGTGGTCCCACTCTTTAGCCAAAGTGCATAATCACCGGACCACTTAAGATAGTAGTACCCACCTTAACAGATTACATAATATCACGCCTGTAATCTCTGAAGAGCTGGACGAGGCCAAACACCCTAATTTCACCAGTTATGTTTAAGAGGGCTGTTAATTTTTTTTCGCAAATTTTTGTTTTTTACTTCCTGGATCAAAGTTTTTCGACCGGCCTACACGACTCGATAATAATATTGATCTCCGGACGATTGTCGATTGTTATTGACGAAAATTAGAGACGAGACTGACATGAGACTGAGGTGCGAGCTGAATTGACGCAGAATTATAGTTCTCCAATTTTATTTATTGTAATTTTGTCTTATTATATTGACAAACGAAAACTAATAAAACGTATTCGATGTAGATCGAAGTTTTATATCATATTAATTTATTTGATAAAATTGAGTTTATTTGGAATATAATGGACGCTGAAAATGCATACATTTTAGATCAATATTGCTTTTGAATATCGTTTTTTTTTGCGTCGATTCAATTTTTATTTCAATATTCTAATCAATCTACAACCTTGAGGACTATAATGACCAGTACATATATATTTTTTTTAGATTTTTTCGTGTTACCAGTTTGATACAAATGGCAGGAGAAAACCTAATGTTTAACGTTTGCTTGAAATTGGCTGTCGGAAAATTGCAATTTCTCGTAATATTAACTATTATAACAAAATTCTAATCAATCTACGAACTAAAACAAAGCCGGATTTATGATTCTTCATTGAAATATTATGCCATTATCTTTATATAACAAATATCGAGGACTTGGAAAAGTACGTATTTTTGGTCAAACGCCCAAAATATGTGAGCGCGCTCTTAAGTCCCATGAAATCAAGGGGCGAGCCTATGCCATCGATGGGTACGAATCCAGACTCCGTGGCTGCTACTGAATTACTGATGCGAAAACCCATTAACACTTTGTCCTACCTGGGAATCGAACACAGGACCTCATGCTGTTGAGCGACCAACTCATGAGGGATGTAACAAAGATAATAGACAAGCACCATGGTCGTATTATCAGAAATGAGAGAAGCAAAAATATTCTCATCACACTCACTGACCTAGACAAAAGAGCAAAGGCAATAGAAGAAATCAAAAGCTTCAAGCCAGATCTCGTGTTTATAGCACCGAAACCTAAGGCAGAACAAATAAAAACAACGAAAATCATCATAAGAAATATGGGACATGACTATCCAGTCGAAGAACAAAAAGATGAGATGGAAAAGTGCATCGGCATTCGTCCTCTCAACATGAAAAAGATAACAAGCGATATACAACTATGTATATTCAGTGGCGACTTCTCATATAACGAGATTGCTGAACGCATGAAAAACGCGACAGAAGCATTTTACTGTGCACATAAGCTAAGACCTGAATTCCTGAAAGATACAAAGTAGGGTCGGATAGAGTGCTTCAATGCAAAAATTGCTTTAAGTTCAATCACGCAACAAGCGCATGTCACGCACCGAAAAGAGAACCAACCATACTGATTAAAAACAATCAAAACGAATCGGTGAGTGTCTGCTCAAACTGTAAAGGTGTGCAGCCAGAGCAGCACACTGCAACACAGAGAAAATGCCCACTATTTAAACAGGCAATAGAGAGACAAATGAAAAAAGCTGAAAAAGCGGAAGAGAAACCCTCCAGTGCCTCATCTGCACCCAACCCAACACCACAAGTAACAAATAGAAAATCGAGATCTCCAGTATGCAGATCGACGAATGTAAAGAGCACATCGTATGCTAACGCAACGAGAAGTATAAGCGACAAAAATGAAAACGAACCGAGCCAGCAAAGTGGAAAATTAACTCGAGAAGAAAAAATCTCCATATTCGACAAAACCATGGAAAAGTTTATGACTTTGACGAAAGAACTTAGAGATGTTCTACTCGACTAAAGGCAGTAAGAAACATATAAAGATCCTGCACATCAATGCGCAAGGGATAAGATACAAGTTTACCGAAATAAAACAACTGATTCAAAAATACCGTATAGACATTGCCATTATAAACGAAGTAAAAATCAACCTGGATAACCAACAATTCAACATCCTCAATTACAACAAGGTATATAACCAGAAAGCTAACCACTTAGGCACCATAATATACATCAAAAATGGCATGAGGTGGGCTCAAACCAAACTCATCAACTCCTTCAATGATGACGAGAGAAACATCGAAGGGTGCAGCATTCGAGTCTTCACCGATCACATAACTGGAGAATACATCACGATAAAAGGCATCTACGTCCCAATACCGAATCAAAATGAATTATCTGATGAATTCGAACAACTGCTAAGAGAGGAGAGTGGCATAATCATAGGAGATATGAACCTAAGGATGAAATTACTCGGCCACCCAAATGATGGAGGTCTTGGAGTTCTGCTACGAGAAATACATAACAATAGAGACTGCAGAATCATACATTCTGGTCAGCCATCCAGACCCACTAGCATGGGCAACAATCATATACTGGACATAGCAATTACAACATATGACCACTCAGACCTGGACATAAAATCATGCAAACAGATAGAATCCATAGCGTTGGACCACATGCCTTGGATAACCACAATCAACTTAGTAAACGACTTCGAGATACCACTCAGTCGTAATCTGAAAGACATTAAAACAAATATGGAAAAACGAGACAAGTTTGAACAATCCCTAGCAAACAAAATAGACCCAAACACTAAAATTGAAACAAACGCAGACTGTAACGAAATGATTATAAAATTGGAAACAGCCATACTACAAACGCTAGATGAATTTGCACCGCTCAAACAAACCAATCCCAGAGAAAATCTCCCTACAGACATACAAAAGTTGATCGAAGAGAGAAACAAGGCAAAAAACATAGCATGGCAACTAAGATTCACAAACAGGTACAATGAACTAAAGAGAGAACACAACAGGTTAAAACGCCATCTTGCTAAGAAAATTGCTGAAAACAGAGAAGAAACTTGGAATAAAGCTTTAGAGAATAAGACCGACAACAGGAAGAAAATGTGGGGTATACAGAGAGCCATGAAAAGACCACCTGAAAGGCTCCCCCGTATAGAAAATTGCAACACAGAATTGGAGATCATCGACAATCTAGTAAACACAGCCACCATTCACACGTCCGATATCTCTAATGAAGACCAAAATACAGAGGAATACACACCCTTTCAACCATTAGAAGCAACATCACATGCAGAGTTAAAAACAGCTCTTCGAAAATTCAAAAATCAGAAAGCACCTGGCCCTGACGGAATAAGAGCGGACGTTCTAAAATTGGGAGGCGACACGACAATAGCCATGTTCAAGCGAATTATGGATTATATTATTAACACAGGATACTTCCCTAAGAGATGGAAAGAAAGCACATGCATTTTCTTGCACAAACCAGGAAAAGACTACACACAACTCAAGTCATACAGACCGATCAGCCTTCTTAACATCATGGGCAAATGGGCAGAACGCATTATTCTCTCGAGAATAAATACAGAAATCCACGAACTGATACCCGAACACCAACACGGATTCGTTCGTCAAAGAGGCACCGGCACACAAATACTAAGGACTGGCAAATACATCACAGACGCCCTAGAGAAAGGACATAGTGTGGCCATGATATCGACTGACCTCAGCAAGGCATTTGATTCTATAAACCATAAAGGACTTTTAAAATCAAAATCAAAATCAAAATCAAAGCATTTATTTCAAGTAGGCCAGTTACAGGCACTTTTGAATTGTCGAAACAAATATGAAAATTAAATGTAGCTACAGTCCCAGACACAAGACATAAAAACTGTGAAAGTACTGTAGTTGCCCATTCCCTAGCGTAGATCTCTATGGAGAAGAATGGGCAAGAAACTCCATGGACACTCTTTTAAATCAGAATATTTTTACAAAATCTTGGTTACATCATTCATGTTGAGATGGTACATTATGTGAGAACAATGTAGCAAGATGTGCACGTTAAAGGTGTCCATAGTAAAAAAAAAACAAAAACAATTAAAAAATAAAATTATTAAATTCAAAAGCCGTGGCAACCAAGAGCTGACCAGTCCCAACTGACAGCGCTCGTTCACGAACATGACGCATGTATCAGCACCATTCAACTCAACCATTTTGAAGGGAACTAAATGATCCGACACACGCGTCACCATCAGCGAGACATTTGAGTGAGCATGACATATCTCCTAATCGCCACGGCACATTCAAGTCAAGGAAAAACGTAGGTTTCTAGCGACTGATAGCATTCTAGTACATAGCACTCACACAATATGCGATATGCGGCTATATAATAATAAAGAGATTGATTCTATACAATGCAAAGATAGTTGTACAATCTTCAGCAGCTCCAACAATACAATTTAATGCTATCAATTTATGCGCCCCTGTCCTTGTGGAGCAGGACCGGCATTGAGCCAAGCAGTTTTATCAGCGATATAGTCGTCCAATTTGTAATATGCTTGCTTACAAAGTGTGCGTTTAATACATGTTTTAAATTTTGTTTCATTCAGCTCAAGAATGCTTTGTGGAATTTTATTATAGCATCTCAAACAGTACCCCATGAAAGATGAGTCTACTTTAGCGAGTCTGAAGCCTGGCTGAACTAATTGGTCCCTATTTCTAGTACTGTAATTGTGTCTGTCACCTCTTTTACCAAAAATATGTAGATTTTTTCTTACGTACATTATGTTTTCGTAGATGTATTGACAATGTACAGTCATGATGTTTATTTCCTTAAACAGTTCCCTCAAAGAATCGCGCCTACGAAGATTGTATATGGCTCTGATGGCTCTTTTTTGCAGAATAAATATAGACTCAATGTCAGCAGCCCGTCCCCATAACAAAATGCCATAAGACATTATACTATGAAAGTAACTAAAATAGACCAATCTAGCAGTATCTACATCAGTAAATTGACGGATTTTTCTAATAGCATATGCTGCCGAACTTAGCCGCCCCGCCAGAGATGTTAAATGAGAACCCCATTGTAGCCTTGAATCAAGCGTAATCCCCAGGAAAACCGTTTTATCTACGAATTCAAGTTTCTCTTTATTCAGTACTATATCACAATCGCTACTTTTAACATTCGGTAAAGCAAATCTTATGCATTTCGTTTTTTTTTCATTTAGTACTAAATTATTTGCTGTGAACCAATTATGGACTTGAAGTAGGGCATTATTCACGTCATCTAAATTTTGGGCCCGTCTATTGATCTTAAAAATTAGGGAAGTGTCATCGGCAAATAACACCATATTTTGAGGTTGGTTTTTCAGTAAATAGGGTAGATCATTTATATATACTAAAAAGAGGAAAGGACCCAATATTGAGCCTTGCGGAACCCCCATTTTTACTTTTAAACCCTGTGAATTAACACCATTTATTTGAACATATTGTTGTCTATCACTCAAATAAGATTTTAACAAACTAAGTGCAAGTTTACCTAGTCCGTAATGCTCAAGTTTCAAAAGCAATGTGTCGTGATTTACACAATCAAATGCTTTGGAGAGATCACAAAATATTCCTACAGCGTCTTGGGACTCTTCCCACGCCGTAAATATGTGCTTTATTAAGGTTACACCGGCGTCGGTTGTACAACGTCCCTTGGTGAAACCATACTGTTGATCGTGTAAGATTCTATTGGTGTTAAAATGATTGACCATTTGATTAAGCATTATCTTTTCGAACACCTTACTAAAAACTGGCAACACGGATACAGGCCTATAATTATTTGTATCTTTACTATCACCGGATTTGAAAAGAGGTATGACTTTACTGTATTTCATTAAATCAGGGAAAACTCCTTGGTCTACGCACAAATTAAAAATTAAAGCTAAGTATGGAGCTATAGTCTCAAGTATGGATGTACAAACTTTGATAGACATTCCCCATAGATCTTCGGTCAGTTTGATTTTTATTTGCCGAAAAGCTTTAATAACTATCATCGGGTTTATGTGTTTAAATTTAAATTCAGCCTGGCATCCAGACACATTCGCCTTTAGTAAACCAATTGAGACTTCAGGAGAGGAATTTAGAGCCTCCGTAGTTTTTAACGGTATATCGGTAAAGAAATTTACAAATTCTTGAGCTACTTCCTGATTAGAGCTTTTAGGACCACATGCTGTATCTAATGTGTAGCTAGTATTACGTGTTTTCTTCCTGTTAGTCTCGCTATTTATGACTTTCCAAAC
Source organism: Xestia xanthographa (assembly GCA_905147715.2). Lineage (NCBI taxonomy): Eukaryota > Metazoa > Arthropoda > Insecta > Lepidoptera > Noctuidae > Xestia > Xestia xanthographa. The sequence goes on along the minus strand of LR990655.1, from coordinate 17,110,710 downwards.
TGTCTTTATTTTATTTTCTGCTGTTTTGATCTTGTTGCTAATGTGCAAGGCTTTGGCAACCTTGCATGTATCTCTAAAAATTTTTGAATACTTAGCAACATATTTGTTAAAAGTTTCAGTGTTCATATAAGGCTTAAGGCCATAAAGCTCAAATAGTGTTTCCCTACTTTTTCTGATACCTCTAGTTGCCCAATCACTAAATATAAATTTAGGGCAAATACTTTTTGACTTCTTTTCAAAAGTTTTGTTGAATTCAGTGTGAACTATTGAAAAGAAATTATCATAAAATTGATTTATATTAATATCGTCATGGCTCATAACACTTAATTTGTTCTGTAGAGAAATATTATACCTATTTAATTTGTTAGAAGTTATGGGTCTAAATTTAATCTGAATTTTTTGCAATGGTGTATTACACCTAAAAGTTACAGTTTGTCCGCTATGGTCAGACGGCAGACAATTAACTATGGCTTTATCTAAGTAATCACAATCACAGAAAACATTATCTATACAAGTAGCAGAAGATGGAGTGACTCTAGTAGGTTCTATAAAAGTGTTGGTCAAGTCAAATGACTTAAAAAGATTTAATAACCGACTGCTATTTGAATTTTCTTCTAAAATATTGATGTTAAAATCACCACAAATAATTATAGATTTATTACTGGCTGCAAGTTTTGCCAGGACATCTTCCATTATTGACTCAAATAAGGAAAAGTTTTGATAGTTTGGGGGTCTGTACACACACACAATAACATGCTTATCTAGCTCAACACAGGACAGTTCGACACAATGTTCAGCCGAGAGACCTATTATGTCGTTACGTTGCTTATATCTTAAACAATTTTTTACAAAAATTAAGGAACCTCCACGAAGCATAGTTTTACGGTTATAGCAGCTACCCACCATATAGTTCTCATAATTAATAAGCATTTGGTAATCCCTAAGCCAATGTTCAGTAAAACAAATAATGTCAAACTTACTTTTTTCTAAAAACAATTCTATTTCTAATAATTTTGAAGAAATGCCTTGGATATTTTGGTGGAATAATTTTAAAGTGTTCTGCTGAGGCCCTTTTTTACTAGCTAATTGAGTGCAAGAAGATACCTTGCTGTTGGTAGGTTTAACAATATTGTTAATGGCACCTTCTGTTGTCTGACTTTCTAGTTTAAATTAATATTAATATCTGGAGAGAGCCCCGAGACTCCCGTGCCATCGCCAGACAACAAGATCCTATCACTAATATACCCTAATTGAGAATTTTCCACGGTGACATATGGATCCTCCTCAGTATAATGTTTGTAAACATCAATAGCACTAATGCTATATTTATTTAAGGTCACCACCTGTTCATTAGTATTATTACTAATAGTCGCAGTATTTACAATATAACTAAACTTAGACATACTACTTATGTCTGTGTGAATATTATAAGCTAATAGCCGAGCTATTTTGTGTCTACAACTAATAGGTAGATACACTTTACCCCGGGTCGAACTAAGTTTATCAACAAAAGTGTTGATATCAAGAAATATAAGTTTGTCACTGTAGTGACCTGCTAAAAAATGTAAATGTCTATTTAAGAAGTGAATATAATTGTTTTTTCTGTTACATAAATTTTCAAAATATGGAAAAGCGCACAATATTATTTTATTACAATTTAATTTTAACAACTCTGAGACACAATCAGTGATGTCTTCCTTTTTAATCTTTGCACTATTACCAACACATATAGTAATGGTGGTACTAGGATCACAAACAGTCTTAGTTACAGATGCCATAATCTGTTTGTAGTTTGACCCTGGCATACAATTGTTTTGGGTACAATAACTCAGGTTATTACTAATTAATTTACCTAGCCCCCTACCTATACTGTCAGAGAACATAACTGAATGATTACAGTCACGACTAATAGGAGAAACAAAATTACCAATCTCAGGCAGACTATCATGCAACTCAGGCTGTACTACGTGTGAGTAATCTAATGTAATATTAGTTGTTTGTTGGTTTGATATGCTGTCCTGAGACAAATTCTCAACCTGGTATGGGTCCTCCATTACCTCAGGCTGGATAGTATCATGGTTGGTAACTGTCTGGCAACTACATTGACCCATTACCAACTCATTTGCTGCATAAATATGTTCCCTAATTTGTTTCTGAGAAATCTTATACCTACTAGAAAGGGAACTTAGTGATTCCTGAAGTACCTGTATTTCAGACTGCAAATGCTGAGTATCAATTTCATAATTTTTTATACTGTCCTCTAATTTTATTTGGTAATTATTTAACTTATTAAGTAAATCAACACGCTCTTTCCTCAGTGGAATAAATTTGGAAAAGCGTTTATGTTGTTTCCTAAATTGATTACATTTTTTAATTATTCTGTTTAATTTTGCATATTTTTTAATCTTCCTATTGCTAACTATAAAATTCTGTTTTAGTAAGGAATCTTCAGTTAGATCAATTGTTATTAAGGAAGGGGGGTTACAATTAGTTTTTAATAATTCATCATATAAGAGATTTGTTTCTATAACCTGAGTACATTCTTTTTCTTTCTGTAACTTAACTATACAATTATTGGCATGAATTAACTCATCTTCCAGATCCCTAATTTTAAACAAAGCCTCCTCATACAAGTTACTACAATTATGAAAACCATCCGTGACCACCTTCAGCTGATCCCGTTCATCAACAACGTCCAAGTATTGCTGATGTAGGTCTACTAGCTCCCGTTTTAAGCTGGAGTTTTTGCTATTAACTTTATTGACTTCCACCTCACTCTCTTCTCTTTCCTGCAACAGTAGTTGAACTTGGAGGTTGGATTCTTTGAGTTCTTGGAGGGCCGTTCTCAATTTTAGCTCCATATCTTGAGCAGTAGCCTTACGGGTCATCACAGGCATGGTTACAGGATTGGTTACTGAAAATTAGAAGTAAAGAAACGGTGTTAACTAGTAGAATAGACAAATAAAGTGAAGTTAGCGATGAAAGGGAAAGAAAAAAAGTTAAAGTAATGAAATGGAATGAGGTAGGCTGCTATAGCTTTAAAATATTATCCAATTCAATGTAAATAATTGAATAAATATTCAGTTTCATTGGTTCTATTGTCCTAATGATTTACTTTTTCCTATGTGGGTATGTTGCTAAAAAAAGAAAAAAAAAAATACTATTACATTAATGCAAGACAATAAATTATCTTAAACGATATATCTAATCATTTCCATTGAAAAGATTGATTTGAATAAAATAAAAAAAATAAACAGAGATGAGATAAGGATTACTCAGTTTTGATGTTATAAGACCGGTTGTCAACAAAGAGATTTAGAACCAGTACAGGGAACTAAATACGCGAAAAATTATACTAGAAATGGGCATGGATTTGTAATAGAGATAAAGAGAGGTTTGTGCGCTGTTATTAAATAAAAACTAAACAATACTTCCCCTGAATTATCCGTTTATGTCCGTAGTTAGAACGTCAGCTGTTTTTTTTAGGTTACCGGTACCGTTGTAGTGCCGAAAAACTTCATTAATTAGCAGGATAACAATTATCCTGAGTATTTACGCATTTATGATACGTTTACACAAACAATTACACCATAATATAACTTATTTACTAATTAAATTTAAATTTTAAATACGGAACAAAAAATTTACATGTCACTCGGGCAGTGTTGCCAGTCTCCCTAACTAAACTAAAGAAACTGTATGAAGCGGGAGCGCGCAATAACATCATAAAGATAATAGTAAATTATCTGTCAGAAAGAACCACCAGAGGCAGATTTCGAACGACAACAGGAACAGAAACAGACGTACCACACGGTGTTCCCCAAGGTTCGATCTTAGGACCCGTACTCTTCAATTTATACGTCGCCGACATACCAAAATCACGAATTGCAGGTCAAATGCTATCTCAATACGCAGATGACCTGTGTATTCTCAACGCAGCGGAGAAGCCAGACCATGCCACAAAGCGTGCAGAATGGGCTGCGGAGGAACTTATCGATTATTACAAGAGATGGGGCCTCCAATGCAACGTGGATAAAACAGAGTGCATCATGTTTTCTCACAAAAGACCTAGACGAGGGAACATGAACAGCGGATACAGGAATTACATCCAATTGAAGAATGAAAGGATCGAATATAAAAATGAAGTAAAATACCTCGGTGTCGTATTTGACAAGAGACTATCCATGAATAAGCACACAAAAGAAAGAGTAGAAAAGCTAAAACGAGTAAGAGGCGCCCTAAACTCCATTATAGGGTACCGATCCAAAGTGAACATAGAAACAAAATTACTCATCATACAGACGTGCCTCTTACCGGTACTCGATTATGGAGTCATCCAACTCCTACCGAGATACAGCAAGAGCAATTTGACAAAACTGGAAAGACAGTACAGAATGGCACTGAAAGCTGCAGGTGACTTCCCACGTCGCACTGAAACCAAAACCCTCTGGGAAATGCTTGGACAAGACCCTTGGCACCTCAGAGCACACGATCTCCATCGCGATATGGTCGAAAAACTAACTTCTCTGACGATCAGCGGCCTAGAAGATCCCGGCTCCGCATATTCGAGATATGGACAATTCAACCCATTCCTTTTCTCAAATAGAATAGGAGATATAGAATATATAAACAAATCGGAGAGGGGCAAACCGCTCCATAAGAGAACAGCCCCCCCCCCGTCAGCATAGGCTTTGACTCGTACAGTCACTCCTAGTTTTAAGTAACTGCAGGTCTAGACCTGATGGGATCTTAAATCCAATACTTCTCACACTTGCTTTATATAATTCAACCGTGTGTGAAAAGAATTACATAATAGGTCGCAATAGATCCCCCTCCGGACAAACTGCGCCAAATACACCTGTAATAATACCTATTTGTAAGACATTAACCAAAGAAATAAACATTATTCTATTCTATTCTATTCTATTCTACCTCATGCTCAGCAGTCCCGCTTGGGAACAGTAGACCAATAATGCAACAGACAGGTTTTTTTTTTCCTAAAAAAAATATAGTTTCTGTAAAGTCGTTACGGACGATAATTTTACGTGATTACGTCATAAGAAAACTTTGATGAAAATTTGCATACTTTTATTAATTGAATTGAATTATTATCACTGAACTATCGTTATTTCTCTTCTAGGATGATTTTTAGAAAACGCTGAAACATGGTGGTGGCTGGTTGTAATTACCAACCAAAAGGATAAATACAAATTTGTATGATAATTAATATTAGTGATTATAACTTAAAAAAAAATTCGTCCCCCTTTTCACCCCCTTAAGAATTGAAATTCTAACAACACCGTTGCATTAGCTTCTTTGCCTAGATAATAAATTTTGTGATTTTTACTTCGAAAATTAAGGATTTTCCATACACAACTTTTAACTCTTTGGGGGTGGAATTATGAAAAACGCTGAGACACACTGTAGTGTCTGTGAGTGAAAGAGAGGGAAGCATTGTGTCGTCTCTCGTCGCGTACAGACGGTCACTTAGTTTTGTGCTTCGAAAGTGAACGGACGTGCGCGGGTCTGAGAGCCGATAATATAGAGGGAAATACCACATTTTGGCGACGAGGATTAACAGGACTACTGTGTGCAATTATTATTAAATTACAAAAAAAAAAAAGACGGTGTACGGTGTTTTAAGATTGAAGTTATGATTGCTCAAAATAATTAAAATCACAGTAAAAAATTACGGTGAGGCCCCGTGAAGTACAATAATACAATTTCTTTATTTTTTCTATTCACAAAGGATCACAATAGTTATAATAAACATAATTGTAAGAATAACTCTCACCTCGATTGAAATGTAGCTTACATACAATGCAATGGCTAATTCGAAAACTTGATAAATAATTTATTGCAAAAAAAAAAAAAAAAAAAGGTGTATTGTAATGGATGTGAAGTAAACTGTCCAGTGAAATGTGCAAGTGAGGTGAATAGTTAATGTGTGCAACTGAAATGAATGTGTGTGAGGAAAGGTAGGATGATGACCACCTTGTTACTGTAAGTCACTTATTTGATCTCTTTAATGTACTAAGAATGCTGTGTACACATATTGATACATACATTAGAACTGTAATATGTGTACTCTTATCGGTAAATGTAATAGTATTATACCTACTGTTGGTGCACCTATTTTAAATTAATAAATATGAGACTACCCACTGACCAAAATAAATAATAAATAAAGTGATGGTGTGGGCGTGGATGTGTTGGGTGACACAGTCACAAACTATTAAATGTGTACGCGTTTTAGTAATTTACCCCGTACACCGATTTGTCGTGAAGGTTTATATGTTTAGAGAAACACATTCCAATAAGATGCACTAAGTAGATAAGTTTGTTTAAAGTATGAGTAAGTTACAGTACTAGAGTAGAAGTGATTATTTCTCTCAGTTGTTGATGGCTACCCACTTGTAAGTTCACCATATTTTAATTCGTTACGCATGTTGTTATAATATGCTAAATTATGACGCGCATCGTTGGCCTATAAAGGGTTACCGAGTTAACAGAAAAATGAACGGTGATGAGTCCGTACAAAATGATTATCAAGGGTATGAGAAGTAACTGCTCTAAAGTCTTGTTTTTGCAACATTGAGACTTAAATCTTGCAATGATTATTTGGTAATGAAGAAATTGACAAACTTTTATTAATTTTAGTTTTACAAATAGTTAGCAAAGAAAACCTAAAACGGGAGAAAGCAGTGTGGAAATGAGTAGTAGGACAAACTGCTTGTTTGCGTCGGTTTCCATCAATATTAGATTATTGTATCAAGTAATGATGGAGGAGCTCGTGGCTAAATAATAACAGCCGCACGGGTCAACCAAGGTTAAGCTATGCTTGCCGAGGTTGGTCCGTGGATGGGTGACCATCATTACATACCGAGTTTTCTCCGTGCCTCGGAAAGCACGTTAAGCCGTTGTTCCGGCTGTCATTTCTGGATCTTTGACAGTCGTTATATGTAGTCAGAAGCCAAGGGGTTTGACATCCAGTCTTACCAATGGGTATAGTATTACCCAGGTACTGGGTTGTGGAAGACAGATAGGCGGCCGCTTCATGTGAAGTGCTGGTGCTCGGCTGCATCCGGTTGGACTGGAAGCCGACCCAACATAGTTTGGGAAAAGACTAGGATTGTATCAAGTAATGATGTTCGTATAAAAGAGAACATGAGTCTCCTTCTGTATGGACTAAATAACAGATGATGCCTGTTAGTACATGATGTTACCAGATGATGCTGGTAGTCCGGAAACAGGTGACGCCTGTTAGGACTTCGTAATTTAATTTACTACAGGTGATACCTGTATGCACATGAGATAACAGATAATACCTGTTAGTACATGATGTTACCAGATGATGCCTGGTAGTCCAAAAACAGATGACGCCTGTTAGGACTTCGTAATTAAATTTACAACAGGTGATGCCTGTATGCACATGAGATAACAGATAATACCTGTTAGTACATGATGTTACCAGATGATGCCTGGTAGTCCGAAAACAGATGACGCCTGTTAGGACTTCGTAATTAAATTTACAACAGGTGATGCCTGTATGCACATGAGATAACAGATAATACCTATTAGTACATGATGTTACCAGATGATGCTGGTAGTCCGGAAACAGGTGACGCCCGTTAGGACTTCGTAATTTAATTTACTACAGGTGATGCCTGTATGCACATGATGATAACAGATGATACCTGTTAGTACATGATGTTACCAGATGATGCCTGGTAGTCCGGGAACAGGTGACGCCTGTATGGACTTACTAATGTAATTTAGTACAGGTGATGCCTGTAAATACATACTGACGTAGGTATGTAAGAGTGCAAGTGGAAGAAAACTGAAGTAAAGAGAAGTAAAGTGAAATAAAGTAAAGCGAAGTGAAGTAAAGTGCAGTGAAGTAAAGCGAAGTAAAGGAAAGTGAAGTAAAGCGAAGTAAAGGAAAGTGAAGTAAAGCGAAGTAAAAGAAAGTGAAGTAAAGGAAAGTGAAGTAAAGTGAAATAAAGTAAAGTGAAGTAAAGCGAAATGAAGCAAGGGATGTGAAGTAAAGTGAAGTGAAGAAAAGTAAAATAAAGTGAAGTAAGGTAAAGTAAAGTGAAGTAAAGTAAGTAAAGTGAAATAAAGTAAAGTGAAGTAAAACGAAGTAAAGTGAAGTGAAGTAAAATTTATTTTCATAGATTGCAGGTACATAAAATAAGATGTTGGAATAAGATGGGTGAGTCTTGTACAATATACCTTATGTTAGACATGCAAACATTAATGGAATTGTTAAGTAACGAATATTGAAAATAAAATAAAATTATGGTTTACAGTTAAAAACAAAGTCAGACAATAGTTTGCATAGTACATTCAAAATACAAACGGGGTGATGCCCGTAATATGAAGTTTTGTGTACGGATAACGCCCGTTTATTGAATTATGAAGACAATTCATACAAGATTGTTAGTTTAATTTGAACAATGGTATGAATAAATACTGTATGAACTAAATAATGAATTTGTCAGGTTGATAAAAGGATGATGCCCATTTGGTGACCAAAATTAGACATTCTTTATTTGTTTCAATGTCCATAAATTTAAATATGATGTCAAGTTTTACTTTAAAAAAATTGAGTACGATGGTGAAGCAGGATCTATTGGAGCTAGATGGGAACGTTGGAAAAGAGGATATTGATATTGTTTAAGATACAATAAGTTCTCAGCAATATAGAATTTGCATGATGTACACTGTACACATTGATATTTAATGAGAACGTAAACAATGACTTGTCAGTTTATAAAAAATAAAAACAGAATATAAAATTTTTATCTTCGGCTTTCCAAATACCCGCCTTATCACTTATATACTAGAATTTCGTTTAATAGATCCAAACGAGACGGTACGAAGACGGCCTTATCTTTGCCCGCCGCCGCGCCGGTAGAAAGAAAAGTAATGCGCGAACGAGTGAATGAATTATTAAGATGCCAAAATAACAAGACATAGCAATTCACATTATGCAAGTTATTTGTTGAAAAATCTGACTGTTGGGAACGTATGTGTATAAATTATCGTGAGTTAAACAAAACCGAATAGATACCCGTTACAGTTGATTTCGCATCAGATTTCGTGACTTAATTGAGCTAATTACACTAGTTACAGCGTTTTGTTCTCGAGATGAAGGCCATGTGTTTGTATAGAATATTTGATACTTGATTTGATTCAGAGAGGGAAAGAGACATCCAGCTTTCGGAATATTACATTTGAATTTTAAAGTTTCAACGTGTCCATGCATTAACGGTGTTACAGGTTGCAAAGGTTAGGCTGGTTTTAGTTCTGATTTGTGTCGATGTGCTTTGGGTGGACCAACGGTAGTCGGATGACATGTTTTGTCCCAGATGCTGATCAAGGCCCTTCGAATTTTGTTGAAGGCGAACATCGTGCCCATTGTTTTCAGGGAAAAGGTTCGGGTGTGATTGTGGAAAGTGATTTGTTTATGTTGGAGAATAACATGCTAGCGCGCATCCGTTCGCCATCCTTCAATTCGGGTCGAATCGAGGCATCACTCATATAAGATGGAGATGTTGGGCGTAGTAAATGGTGTAAAACAATTTCGTTTATAATTACATGGAAGGAAGTTTGTTGTGGTAAGCAACTGCAACTCTTTAAAGTCTTCTAGTAACAAGATCGCGTTACATGTTTTCGTTTATATTTACATGGAAGGAAGTTTGTTGTGGTAAGCGACTGCAACTCTTTTAAGTCTTCTAGTAACAATATCATGTTACATATTTTCGTTTATATTTACATGGAAGGAAGTTTGTTGTGGTAAGCGACGACAACTCTTTTAAGTCTTCTCGTAACAAGATTGCGTTACATGTTTTCGTTTATATTTACATGGAAGGAAGTTTGTTGTGGTAAGCGACTGCAACTCTTTTAAGTCTTCTAGTAACAATATCATGTTACATATTTTCGTTTATATTTACATGGAAGGAAGTTTGTTGTGGTAAGCGACGACAACTCTTTTAAGTCTTCTCGTAACAAGATTGCGTTACATGTAAAGAAGCAAAGTGTCATTCATGCAAGGTACAGGCAGAGTTGCACCCTATTGCGTGTATTGTATTGTTGCAGTACCTTGGCACACGGTACACATCGATGCGACAAGTAAGCTTAGTGGAAAACGAGCTAACAAGAAGTATGTGTTCGTACTCATTGATACGTTTACAGTTTGTCCTTTTACATCATACGATGCGTATTAAAATACAATATACATTACAATAAAGTAATAAAATAAAAGCTGTGACAAGGATCGTATCATTGTTTGGAGCACCGGTACGGATTATTGCCGGTCAAGGTCGTCGTTTCACATGTCAAGAGTTTAGGGAATTTTGTGAGAGTAAAGCATTAGGCTTCATTTAATAGCCACGGGATCATCGCGAGTTAACGGTCAAGTTGAGCGCACAATGAGTACGTTAAAATCTCTGCTTATCGCAGTTGAAGTAAACGAAGATAGGTCGTGTCAGGATGCGTTAGGAGATGTGCAGAGGGCACTAAACTGTACGGTCAATAGGGTGGCAAAAGTAAGCCTGCTCGAATTACTAGTCGGTAGTCGCGCGCCTTCTTAGTCTTATAGCTTACGACGATGATACTGACGCAGACCTCGAACAAGTTAGGAAAAACTCAGATCGGTTAATCGGAAAGTTGGCGCTATATATTTAAAAAAAAAAGGGTGGAGAGCACTAAGGCACGACTGTAAATACTAAATTGGACCCCAAATATAAAGGACCTTTTACAGTTTTAAAAGTGTTAGAGGGGATGGCTACACATTGAGAGCATTAACCTCTAAGCGTACTTACAAGTACGCGAATCATAGGTAAAGGAGAATGCCCGAGGGCCAAATACCGTATGAAGTAGAGAAATTTAAAGTCGGAGATAGTGGGGAAACTTAGTTTAGTTGGTAGGGCCGTACCAGTAACCATTTCATAGCCGTAGTCCGGTAGAAGTCGGTGTCTGCTTGTAGCAGTCTAAGGAAGCGCGGTGCGTGGGTGGCTCTGGTGGAGGTCGGGTCTGGTAGAGACTATGGAGTCAGATGGGACTCTGCGTTCTTAAGGAACGTAGTAAAACAAACAGGGGTTTATTGGATGGCCTAAATGTTGGCCGTAGGCCACGAATGAGATTCCGGCTTTGGGTGAGGATTAGATGGATGAAGTGAAAATTATCTCATCAAACAAAAATATTAAAATAAGGAAGGGATGTAGTGTCTGTGAGTGAAAGAGAGGGAAGCATTGTGTCGTCTCTCGTCGCGTACAGACGGTCACTTAGTTTTGTGCTTCGAAAGTGAACGGACGTGCGCGGGTCTGAGAGCCGATAATATAGAGGGAAATACCACACACACACACACACACAACATTTTAAGATCTTGACTTTAAAAATGATGGACTTTCATACAATCTTTCATCCCCTATTTAACTCCCTTAGAAGTTGAATTTATAGTTAGCTATAGGTATAGAGTTATTAATTCTCCCTTATTCCTTGTCTACATTATAAAGGGAACTACTGTGCAAAATTTCAGTCTTCTAGGGTCAAGGGTTTAGGCTGGGCGTTGATGAGTCAGGCGGAACGTGACTCGCGCGCGGAACAGTGTGACACTTTTTCGTGCGTACAGCTGGTGTTCATCGATTTATAAGACGTTATCACGTCAATAAAGTTTTGAACCACTGTAATGTCCAAGAGGCCATCTTTTATAGTTTTAAACACACGAAGTTAAAGTAAACATGTGTTGGAAACCCCATCGAGTGCTTATCTGCTATGCGGCTCGTTAAACTCGCTTATAGCAGCCAATCCATACGAACACAGATTTGTTTGAAAATCAAATCCGCAAATGTGTGTTTAATTTCTTAAGCTTACCAAGGTCAGACAGTGAATAGATGACCATCTTCATGCGCACGGAAAGCACTTTTGTTTCCGGCTGTCATTTGGAGATCTTTGCAAGTCTTTATGAGCAGTCGAAAAAAAAGGCTAGAGATAGACAACCCCATTCTTGCCATGAAGTATCCTTTTAGCCGAAAATTGGGTTGTGTAGGTCAGATAGGCTCCATGTACGCACGACGACCAATCAAGTTATGCAAAAGTAAGTTAGGCTGATATCTCATTGTACGGGAAGCTCATACAAAGGTCAGGTTATACTGGTATGTTAACCGGACGTGTGTACAGCTGATACAGGCATGACCAACCCCAACATAGTTAGGAAAAGAGTAGGCACATGATGTGTGTTTACTTTATTCACATACCCACGCATTTTCCGCCTGACTAAATAGAAAACCAGGTTATCACTCTTTATTGACGCATATAGATTGGTAAATAAGGACGCGATAGCTGGTTTGATATGAGACAAATTGTACTTTCTTTTGTATTCCATACCCACTTCAGCACGCTCCAGGGAACAGGTTATTCCGAGGCGTCCACACCAGTTCTGTACCTTCTCCCGACCATGTAGGGGTTGGACAAGATTTTTTTCGATTCCAGTTTTCCTCCCTAAGGAGGAATATCACGGGGGAATTCTAGACTTTTCTTTTTAGATTCCACTTTTCCCCCTTAGGGGGACTTTTAGGGGGGATTTCAGGAATAAGCCAATTGAACGTATCTACGCTATATATTTACTTAGCTCCTTTACTTTCAATCGACGAATAAATGCTACCAGACCAAGTGCTATGTATTAGCAGTAATGATGATGAAATAGTAAAAAATAAATTAAATTGATACAAGCTACCGAAAATCTTATCCTGTTGAGAGTCTGTCTAGAGATAGAGAAGGGTTTGAAAGTGTTTACCACTCGTCTAAGCTGTAGGTATTGTCGAGTGTAAAATAGATCCCAACAGCTATTTGATTAGTCCAGTGAATAACTAGCGAGCAAACTTTGGTCCTGCACTACGGAATCCATAACACTCAGAAATCAATCCCAATACTGCCATAGAAGTAAACAAACCCATTTTGATACGGCATCAAGTATACTCACGTGATAAAAAGCCAATGTGACGGCCACTTCAATCTGTCCAGCTGGGAAATAAAATATCAGATTATCTGCGAGATATAATATTTTAACAAGCACCTTTATTTGTCTAAAACTCTCATTCAATCATTCGTAGCTGCTAAGACAAGTGTCCACTACTGATGTGTTCTAAATATTAAAATATATAAACAAGCAAATAGTAGTAAAGTGAACAAATAACTATTAATTATGAATTAGTTCAAGTAATTCTCTAGCTGCTAATTGTTTACAGTAACTTAGCTTTGGTAGTGTTAATAGAGTAATTGCACACTTGGCCGGCGCTTGGAGGATTGTACTAATACTTTGAGTAAAGGTATGTAAAATGCTTTTGTAATTACTATTGAATTGTTCTAACTAATGATAAATTACCTAAGTTTAAGCGTTAGTTAAATATATACTTACGACTTTAAGATCTCGCTCCGTAATTTGAACCACACAACAAAACTTAGATTACTTCGTTTATTAAGTTCATCATAAAGGAGGTTATCAAATCTTCTGATTTTGACAGTTATATTCAAAGTTTGAATAAGTTTCTTATGTATATAATTTTTGTTTTTGTACAAATGAAACTGCAAGAAAACAATGTACCTAAATAAAACGAACACGTCTGTTTAGAATTAAGGGAATAAAAACTGAAGAACATTTTCTAATAAATTGTATCCGGGTAACGTGTCAAAATTTAACTAAGTAATGCAAATTCATGCTTTTTATTATTTTATATCTCTTGTCGTCACTGCACCGTCGTTACAGAATCGTGAAATCGTATTTAGTGAATATTGAGTTAGGTATTGTTTAGATTAATGCCTGAAAATCGTGATCCTCGTGTTACGATGTAGATCCCTGCGGAATAGTTGTACACGCAATTGTTTATTACTCAATACGTCAAGCGTGCTACGCACTTCTTCGGGTCGGTAATATTTGATGAACGACAAAGCAGCAGAGGGAAATTCTTTTGCAGAGGGTAATTGGTACTAATATTATGTTACTAACACTCTATGGACCTTATTGTGTCCGAAATAAAAGTAAAATAATAAATAAAGCGAACCCGAAGCAATTAGGTACTACATTTATACAGCTTTCAATCGACTCATATCTGCAAACTCAGTTGATTTTTAACGCCCATATTGGCTTAGCCGTCTTCGACTGTATGTGCGGCTAAACCGCGTGGATTTATTTTGTTACGATTGCTTTTTTATTTGAGGATGATTTCACAGTCACCCTACTAAAAGTACAGTCTTATCAACCATAGTTCTACTTTGAAAACGCAGCATCCTACTTGGATTTCAGGTGTCACATTTATTACACTATTATAATTAAACTTTTAAATTATAACCAGTCTTACCAAGGGGTATCGTATTACCCTGACCTAACTGGATCATGAAGGTCAGTAGGCAGACGCACTATGTAAAATACTGGTATGCAGCTGAATTAGTTATGACTAGCCGACAGAGTTGGGAAAAGGCTAGGCATGAGGAATTATAGCTTTTTAAGTTGTGTGCTTCAATAAGTGATTTATTCCCGCTGTCCACCGCCTGCTTGTCCACCCCGGGTGGACAGTGCCACAACTTTTAAAAATATGTCTCACTGTCTCCGACTCCGAGGGATGGCCAGTGAGAATGATTATTAAAATAACTAATTGTAGCCACGTGGCTATGTGTACATATGGCACATGGCACGAGGAGCTCGTGGCAAAATAATAACAGCCACTTGGGTTGATCTTCAGGTTAAGCCGTGCTTGCCTAGGTTGGTCTGTGGATGGGTGACCACCGTTTTTTTTTTTTTTTTTTTCGGATGGGAAATCATCAAATAACTCCTCCCGCTCTGGGCGGAGCAGGAGGGAGTGTCAGACTTTTACTGACTAAAACCCATCCATGTTCCTTCATCGCCCTTTGTGTTCCGGGGCCGCGGTATCTCTTTCGAACTGTCCCGCAACCCCGGCAGGGTGACTTACATACCGAGTTTCCTCCGTGCCTTGGAAAGCACGTTAAGCTGTTGGCCCCGGCTGTTATGTAGATCTTAGACAGTCGTTACAGGTAGTCAGTGGCCCAAAAAGTCTGACAACCTGTCTTACCAAGGGGTGACGTATTACCCAGTACTAACTGGGTTGTGGACGTCAGATAGGCAGTCGCTCCATGTAAAATACTAGTGTTCAGCTATTTATTTTAATGATTTATTTCAATATCTAAAAAACTTAATCTATGTATTACAGTAGGTATGGTTTTAGCCACACATCGAAAACCTCTTAGGGCTTAAAGCTCTAGCTGCATCCGGTTAGACTGGAAACTCACCTCAACATAGTTGGGAAAAGGCTAGGCAGATGATGACTGTAGCCACCACTGGTAGACACGGCTAAAACTTTTCCAAACATTTACAAGGGCCGCTCCTGGTGGACAGCGTCACTATTGAAACCAAACAATCTTAGTCCAATCCTGGCTGATAGACATTTTAACTTTATTGAATTTTAACAAACAAAGTGGTAATGTAAGGTGCCTACAAACATTGGCTCCTACAGTATCTGTGTGCGCACGAGTAGTTTCAGCCTGACATAGCAACTGTATTTCATAAATTCTTAATCAAGATAAGAACACGGAATGACAAGTAGTTAAGCAGGAACTTAAATAATCAAACGCTAATGAGTTAATACGATAATAAAGCCAATACAATTAGGTTTGAAGGCTTCTTACGACAAAGTCAGTTTTCAATGCGCTGAAAACGATGCATTGCAAACACACACACACTCACACTGCACACTACACTCATATCACAAAGTTAAAAATCTAACACACTGAAATAAAATTAATAGTTACTTATTTGTTTTAAATGGTGGCATTGAGTTATCTTTCCAAGCCCAAACCATGGGTGTGAAAGTCCCTTTAACGAAGCCGAAAGTTACTCGCTCTCCCAGTCATTGCGATATTATTTTTGTTCAGAGCCATGCCCGGGAACCTTTAAGTTACGGAGATATTGGAGGTCAAAGTTCTAACGACCCCCGTACTATTGTGACAATGCATCAGCAGTGTTTTTGAGTGCGTTACATTGAGCCTTATCGTAAGGCTCAATTTACACCGCCGCGGAATGAAATGGATGAGACTTTTTCCAACGAAATTGTACAAAGCATAATGAACTTTATGTCAATTGAATAACATACAAACTAAATATGACCCAAAAAAAAAGTCACGCGTCTTCCGGGGAATCCTCGCGCATTCTCGAGAATTCCCTTAGCTACTGTCGGCTTATAGTTCGTATGTTATACAATTGACATAAAGTTCATTATGCTATGTACAATTTCGTTGCAAAAAGTCGCTTCCATGGCATTCCGCGGCGGTGTAAATTGAGTCTAAAATATGATTTTTCACCCCAAAATGCCACTGATCCGGTGCTGATGGAAAAACCCATTAACATTTCGCCCGACCTGGGAATCGGACACAGGACCTCATGCTCCGTAGTCGCGTTTGCCGTGACTTTAAACTTAAAGGAGTCTCCATTTTGTGTCAGGTCGTAAAAACCACGCGGAACAACGGTTGTTTTTTTATTCAATTACAATCAGCAACTTCGAGAAGTGGCATTGTTATCAATTATATAATAATTAAGGCATCAAGCCTACACTATCAATGAGCTTATACGCATTTCATATGTGATTGAGTCAAATAATAATAATCAAACCTTTATTTTCATGTAACTTGCTTTTTACTTGCTTGCTTGCATACTTGCTTGGCTCTCTTATCTAGTAACTACAAGAAGGTGCTGAAATGATGAAATGATGTTTATTTTTTCAAGTTGATTTTTTACAAACACTTTTACACGTCATTTTTTAAAAACTAGGTGGGGTGTTTTGTACCTGACTACTCTGAGAAGAAACAGCCGAAACAAACTCAGAGGTCATAGCCTTTTTTGAAGTCCAGACATAATCTTGCTCAATTCACATGACGACTATGCAGATTAGTGTCTGAGATGGTCTTTTGAAGAAAGAACCTCACAGATTTGAGCGGACCTGTCCAGTCAGTGCAAGCATTTGTCAGTTATCGTGTAGCTCGAAATATAACTCAAGGAGCTCAACGAAACGACGAACAATACCAAATAAAGGACATTTGGGTAGGTCGCTTATAGTACTCAAACTGCCAGACAGTCGTGGGGAAAAAAAAATGTGACCCACATGGTCCTCACATTCACAATATTAAATAAAATTAACAATAATTTACAAAACGAATGTCAATAAAAAAAAACATTAAATGTAACAATAATAATAAAAAAAGTAAAATACTTAACAAAATAAGTATTTATGTCAAATCAATACATGCCACATAAAATATTTTTTCCTTAGCCTGTGTCCCACTGCTGGGCAAAGGCCTCTCCTTTCTCCTTCCAAACCTCTCTATCTCGGAAAGATGGGCAAAGATCGTCACTCACTGGACGCCTGACGGAGGAAATCGCCGTCGAGGTAGACCGCGGCGAAGGTGGTGTGACGACCTGATCTTGTTTACGGGGCGAACATGGCCGGATATCGCACATAAAATAATAAAAAATAATAAAATACTGAACTAAGTATTCATGCATCAAGCTATTCCCAGACTTATCGCTTTAGCTATTATTTGGAGACTCATATCTACTAGTAAACATAATGCCATCCTCGCCAATGATGTACGCGTAGCGCGTTAAGCCGTTGATCCAGGGAGGCCTTGAGGGATGGCCAGTGAGAATGATTATTAAAATAATTAATTGTAGCCACGTGGCTATGTGCACATATGGCACATGGCACGAGGAGCTCGTGGCTAAATAATAACAGCCACTCGGGTTGATCTTTAGGTTAAGCCGTGTTTGCCTAGGTTAGTCTGTGGATGGGTGACCACCCTTACATACCAAGTTTCCTTCGTGCCTCGGAAAGTACGTTAAGCTGTTGGTCCCGGCTATCATTTGTAGATCTTTGACAGTCGTTACAGGTAGTCAGTGACCCGAGAGTCGGACAACCAATATTACCAAGGGATGTCATATAGTCGCTCAATGTAAAATACTGGTATTCAGCTATATCCGGTTAGACAGAAAGCTGACCCCCACATAGTTGGAAAAGGCTAAGTAGATGACAAAGCAAGAAGCTATATTGACATGCGTAGGTATTATGCTGTTTATATGCACCTATGAAATTCGAGTAATTCATCAACTCGTCCCACATGCCCATTTGGGACGAGTCTGCATCCGGGACCCCACTTTTTAGTGTCCCCTGTCCAAAGGATAAAAACGGGACCCTATTACTAAGACTCCACTGTCCATCTGTCTGTCACCAGGCTGTATCTCATAAACCGTGATTTAGACAGTTGAAATTATCACAGATGATGTATTTCTGTTGCCGCTCTATAACAACAAATACAAAAAAAATAAGTAGGGCTCCCATACAACAAATTTGACTTTTTTGCCGTTTTTTGCTCGATATTAATAATGGCAACAGGTAGACGCTTGAAATATGTATTCAAAGAATATTTAGTTACTGTACATTGAGAATTTTCGAGAAAAAATAAGTGGCTTTTGTTAGAAAAACGTAACTGATAACAAAAAGTGACTTTTTAGAATCTTTGTCTGTTTGTCTATGTGAATGGTACGGCTTCACGCCAAAACTACTGGATATATTGAATTGAAATTCAGCAAAAATGTTCTTTGTAAACTAAGGAAGGCTTTGGGCTACATATTATCACGCCGTATGTTACGGGAGGTAAGCAATGTTGATTTTAAAAGGTTTTTGTTCGTACTTACATACACATCAAAATTGCCACGCGACCGAAGCCACGGGTAACAGCTAGTATAAAAATAAATTATTTAAATAAAATAATATAAATATGAGCTCCCATACAACAAAAGTGATTTTTTTATCGTTTTGTCCAATGTTGTATAGATAATGGTTCGGAACCCTTCGTGCGCGAGTCCGACCGGCATTTGGCCGGTTTTTTTATGTCCTCTGCCGTGGGGGAGGTGTCTTTCAGAATCTTAAACCACACGGTGTTCCTGGGTTACGAGTACACATTTTCTCTTTTTTCAGTAGTGGTTTGCTATTACAATCCCCATTTTTAGTCTAGGGGAGGAGTAAGCTGTTCCTCGCCCTAACATTCTAGGACCACACTGCCTCAATGACTTTATTCAAGTCGTTCTTGATCGGGGGGATTACTAATATTTGCCATAATTTAAAATAAAATAACTTTATATACCATACTTGTATTTGTAATTTCATTAGATATAACGCTTCAGTTGCCACAATAGTGAAATTACATAAAATCATTTTCACTAATTTCATTGGTCATAATCGATCAAGTGTCATAATAATTTTAAGCCATAAATTTATTTGCTATATTTTTCATTTTCAATAATATCGTTTTCCATAACATTTATTCACCATAATATTCATTTGCCCATACTAGCACAACAATGCTAGTTCAGTACAAGCACAATGAAAATTCACATTCCGAATCTTATTTTGCCATACATTTCACATCGATAGTCATTAAAAAGCAGAAAATCAATCAATCAAAGCGTCAATCATCATAAAACAGTTAATTAATTAATAATAAATAAATAATTAAGAACATAATTATGTGGTTGTTATTTCCCCGTAAGAAGCATGCAAACATGCAACAAGCATACACCATGTATGCAGCAAGCATGCAGCATGCAAGCAAGCACGCAGCATGCAAGCGAGCAAGCAACATGCAGCAGGCCTGGTTTCTGTCATGGCTCCGGCGCTGCGGGGTTCGGAATAATACTCATAATATAATACAATACTTAGAACATATGACTATAGGTCATGTAAAATTAGGAGATTCAATTATCAGAGTACTAAAATCATCAAAAGTACTAAAGATTTTTTGCTGTAATAAATCATTTTATGACAGACCAAATGCCTTAATGACATTATACAATAAACATTTCTAAATTCTAATAAATGTTGCTTATCTCAAGGATCGATTATGTAATGTGACTTAGACAAACTAATGATTATAACACATGTTATTATGGAAACTTATTTTATGGCAAATAAAAGTCATGACAATAAGTTGAAATGACGACAAGAGTTCTTAGTATAAATGATAATAGTGCAAGTAAATATTATGTAACGATTATGAAAAACAATAATAGTACAAATAATTTGATGGAAAACAAGGTATTACCTGATCGGGGACATCCCTTTATATTTGTTGTTATACAATCTTAAACACTACTGTCACAGTCACATGATAATCTTTCGTCATGGGTGCATTTAAAATGACAGATACTCTATCTGGGGAAAGATAGTCGTTGCACCAGCCTCCTCTTGACTGATAACATAAGGCTCTAAAATTTACAATAAGCTTTAGGGATTATTTGTAGACAGTGGGTGATTCATTGTTGATATCGGACTTTAGAAAAAATCTTTAGATTGTTTGTCTTAAGGAAAATAAATAGTGTACTTACTAAAAAAATAATAATAATTTGTGAGCAGCGGTGGCTCAGTGGTGGCGGCCCTGACTTACGAACGGTCGTAGGTTCAAACCCAGACAGGCGCATTACTTTGTATAATTTATTTCATCACCACTGCTCTCAAAACGGTGAAGGAAAACATCGCATCGTGAGGAAACCGGCATGTCCTAGAACCAAAAAATTCGAAGACATGTGATATCTACCAATCCGCACTGGGCCCGCGTGGTGGATTATAGCCCATTCCCTCTCATAGAGAGGAGGCGTGTGTCCCAGCAGTGGGAACGTTAATAGGCTGATGATGATGATGATGAATTTGTGAGCAGGGCCACTAATAGTAGATTAGCTGGTTATAGCGTATCTTCGCTTACACTCGCTGGCTGAAAATAAGATTGGTGTGAACACGGCTTAAATAAAACAAATGCGTTTGCTGTCTATTTGCCTACGATCACTTGGCTACGTCCCATCTCGTAACTTTCCTATTTCGACAACTAAACAAAATAGCATCACAAAAGTCCCATGAGGAGGCGGAGGCGGAGATCGGATCGGATTCCCAAAATCGCAAAAAAAAATCGCATAATAAATCGCAAAATGTTCTTTGGTGCTATTACACCAGAGAACATTTTAATACTTACCTACTAACATAAATAATATAACATCACGACTGTAATACCTGAGGGGTTAGGCAATAGTGTTCTATGGTACGTTTTGTTGTTCTTTTTTGAGTCCCATCATGTCCCATTTCCATGGTTATACTGCACATACTTCGTAAGAGAGAGACAAGTAAACCTCATTGTTCCACTCACAGACAGAGCACGTGATGTCTCCTTAATTTTCCTCCTTCCGCTTTACATATTATCCGAAGGGTTAGGCAAAAGTGTTCCTATGGTACACCCACATATACTTATGTTCTTTTTTAACCCCATCATGTTCCATTTCCATGGTTATACTGCACATACTTCGTAAGATAGAGACAAAGTAACCTAATTGTTCTACTCACAGACGGAGCACGTGATGACTCCTTAATTTTCCTCCTTCCGCTTTACATATTACCCGAAGAATTAAGCAAAAGTATTCATATGGTACACCCACATTTATGTTCTTTTTGAGTCCCATAATGTCCCATTTCCATGGTTATACTGCACATACTTCGTAAGATAAAGACAAGTTAACCTAATTGTTCCACTCACAGACGGAGCACGTGACGTCTCCTTAATTTTCCTCCTTCCGCTTTACATATTATTAAACTGGTTGCCATCATGTGATCGTTTGATTGCTTCAGATCTGGCTTCCCAATCAAGTTATTGAAGCATATGTAATATTTGTAGTTGTAATCATTGAATGTATGGTGGTTATGCAAATGTGTATTGGAATCGCAATAAGTTACTACTAACTCATCTGACCAGAAATATCAAACTACATCACCATTTAATATTCATCGTCTTTCATAATAAATCATAATCGGATAATGATGAATGATGAATATGAGGTAGTGATGATGTAGTGGAAGTTATGGTGTAGTGTTCATTTTACGAATTGGAACTAATTCAAACAACAACAGCCCATAACGTCCACTGCTGGACATAAGCCTCTCCCATGATGGGAGGAATTTGCCGTAATCTCCACGCTTGGCAGGCGGATTGGAGATCGCAGTGATGAAAGACTAACAGAAAACGCTGCTGCCCATTTTCAGGTCTACGGAGGCGCAAGGTGTTCTGCCTCAGACATTAGTCGCTTTATACGACACCCGTGAGTGTAATGGGTTGGTTCTATTCTACTCTCCCGGATACCACACGGCTAATTAACATTATTATATTTTAATTCTGCTAAAGCGGCCATATTTAGACCCCCAGTACCTTTTTAATACTTTTTAGAACATGATTCTCCAATTTATATTAACCAGCATTGCATTAGAATTTGTTGAAAATTAACTATTTTTGCTTGAAATTAATAAGTTCACAATTATGATAAAATCCTGTAGTCTTTCCTGTTAGGATCTAACAAGCAAACCGAACATTAAATATTATTTATGTCTATTTGCATGTCCTTAGGCAACGCATCTTAATGAGGAGCAGTATTTTTCATGACCTAATCAATGGTATATGCCTCTCTGGTTTGACATTCATTGCCCGTCGTAGACTAGATAATGTTCAAAGATTATGTCTTAGAGGAAACAGATGGTAAAATAAAATACCAGACAGCCTCGACTTGTAACAAGGAGAATAGGAACCTAAATAATAATATTTTGTTTATTAATTCTAAATAATTTATTAAGCCGCATATTTTGACTAACTAAGGTGTAGAGTTTGTGAAGTTTTGATGATCATCAGCAGTCAGTGACGAAATCAGGATTTTTTAAATATCAATAAAATCTAAAGTTAAAACTATGCAATTAAAACTTTATATCTATACTAATATTATAAAGAGGTAACATTTGTTTATGTTTTATTATGTTGTAATCTCCGGAAGTAATGAACCAATTTTAAAAATTGTTTCACTGGTAGAAAGCTACATTATTCATGAGTGCTATAGGCTATATTTTATTCCCGGTTCCCTCCCACGGGAACGGGAAGTACGCGGGTGAAATCGCGGGACGTCAGCTAGTGTTTAATAAGTCCGCTATTGACAACATATCCCGAGAATTTGGTATATCTAATCCAAACTCAAGTTACAAGGGTTCAAAAAACGTCGAAGCGCTTCCCTTGAACTTCACTTGGCGTTGCCTCATCTTCACTTTCCAGCTCCATCATCAGATCAACTCTTTGATAGCAGTCCAGCATTATTGTATATGCCATTAAAAGGCAGTTAAATACGGATTCTCACAAACACACACTCGGTCGACATAATATAAGTATGAAAAGAAACCAATCAACAAAACTAGTTACAATTCTAAGATACAAAGACTTGAGTTTTTTTTAAAGCACTTGTTTCTAAGATTTATGATCTCCTTGACTCCATTTAACTCGTATTTCGGAAATTGCATGCTTTGTTCTGGTTTATAATAGTGTAATTTACAAACAAAAAGTGTAACGCGCCATAAGTATCGCCATATAAAATGCAACAATACATGCCCACACCAAAATCATATCATACATAGTTAATAAGCAGGTGAAGCTATGCCTTGGTTTTTACCTCGGTGACAATTAAGCTCAACTTTTTAATTAATTCCATGGAAGGTTCAATTAAAAGTTGAAGCATAATGAATGACTCTCAAAGACCCAAATACAGCCTAAACACTGATGACAGAATTCAGTACCTAAATGCCTAGTCTATTTACAAAGGTTGTTGTAGTTAGTAATATCTAAGAGCGAGTTTAATATTTTCATGAATACTTAGTAATTTCATTTGGCTTTCACTCGGGGAATTTCATATGTTCAAACGATGAGGACGACGCGCGACGCCCGTTGTTCGCCTCCTAATGTACCCTCGTAATATCACAAGACGAGATTATAAACGACTTAAATATATCACGCATAACCTTAAATACATCAGAAGACGTCAATAAATGTAAATAAGGAATACCAACGTCACATGATTGCAATTTATGTAGAAAAATCATGCACTGTAACTATGCAATAACGACCATCATTCGATGATTCAAGAAAACGGCCCATTACACTATTAAGGGCCACGGACTACTTGAAAATGATAGTCCTACTATGTAAATATAGTCATCATATTTACCATAACACGCTAACGGAACGATGAGCTTCATCACTATTGTTTTATACAGAACGCATGTGCGTTCTGTATAAAACCAATGGTGGAGGTGGAAATGCAGCAGTAGCGTCCAAACTTCTGTGTCTTCAACTCGTTTTCCAGGCGCTAATCGGCCACCATCTCGTGACTGACAGAATTAACATTAACCTCATAATAAGTGAAACAAAGACAATCCTTATATGGCCCATGAAATTGACGTCAGCTTTTGATCGGTATTGTGAACTAGTGATTTCTATGAAGGTGTGAATGCAAGGTGGCCACGTGTTACTTAAAAAAACGGAGGTCGTGTAAAACTCGTGTACGAAGTGTGGACGTGAGTTATTGTCGAGTGCCCTTAGTCGGGGCGCGCACGTAGCCAGTCAGCTGACGAGCCGACATCCCGCCGCTGTGCCGTCGCGGCAGTTCGCCCCGTCCGCGCACAGCTCTCGTCTCGTCCTACCCTTATCGCACAAGGTATGGCCTCGTGATTGGGGGATCACGCCTGTGATCACCTGTCGAATTCGGCGCGAGATAGCATGCTATCAACCGTTCGGATCAACTGTTTATTGTGCCAGTTTATTGTTATTTGTATCTGTGATGTAGTTTACGATGTTCGGCGTTATATAGAAAAGCGTTTGGCATCACATCACTACTTTCAAGTTAAAGTACGTCGGTTGACCATGTGCCTGGTTAGGCTATCCGCGTAAATGGGTGGTATGTGATTTTTTTTGTGAATTTTCCCAAAACTTTTTTTGCCAAAGTGAGCGGTGTGCTTCTCGTTATTTGTTTACGCTGTGTTATTCGTTATTTATTTAAATTCATAAAGTGAATGTAAAAACAATAAAAATATCAAAGCAATCACAGACCTAGTCTCTGAAATGCAAACTTTTCGAAAACCATAAATTAAGTTTTCAACCAGTTCCTGCCTTGCGTTTCATAAAAACTTACTAGTACTACTTGAGTAGCCGTATTTAGAACTAGAAGTCATTAGCGCAGCCTAATTGTCTATTGTAAAAGTGTAGACCATTCGAATAGATGCACCTGCTTGAACCGTTTAAACTATCAACATTTACATAATTTATATAGTGTTAAATTACAAAGCACAATTTAAATAAGATTATTATCTCATTTATTAATCTCTTTACAAATTGATTACATTTTAAATATTCTTAAAAAAAAAAGCATTTAAAAATATTTAAAAAATCGTATCTCACCGGTATCGGGAACAGGGTCCAAGCTACCGGTGGTCAGGGCTCCAGAGAAAGGAACTATCTAACAATACTAGCCTGTCCAGGAGTACCGCTTTCTGTATCAAGCCCTTGATCCAGCTGCCTCACGAGAGCCTCCTCAGGTATTGATCGAAGCTCTTGGCAATTATGCCATTATAAGTAACATATTATTTAATTTGTAAGATACTTTTAAAACCCAAATCTGGGTTAAGCTCGCCGTTGTTCTTATGTTTAACATTTTAATTTTGTGTGCAATAAAGAATAAGAATAAGGAATACTTGCTACTCTTTAAAAATCATATATTATTTAAACTCTCCATACCTACCATTTCTTGACTGACTTCCTCAGTAAATGTAAAAATCGATTCAGGATGAGACCGTAGTTTCGGTTCTAAGAGCAAGCCATTAATAACACTATAATACATAATATATGCCTATACAATTATGACGAACTTAACATGGCGCCTCATAAACGAAGGAATATATTTTGATTGCTATGTAGTTCCGTCTAATAGTGATAAACAAAGGGTCTTATTGCTACTGCTAGTTTAGAATTAGATGCAAAATTTCCACGAGTATTGCCATAAAATCACTAGGAATGTTGTCATAAAATATGGTAAGCTACGTGAAGTAAACGGTAATAATCTTGTTACCTCTATGCGTATTTTCAGTTAAAAGGAAGAAATATTTTTTATTTAACTGTACAACGCAACGGAGGAAACACTAAACAATATTTTTAGCAAAATAAAATTAAGCAATAAACCTGCCAAGTGCGAGTTGGACTCACGCACTGAGGGTTCCGTACAAACTTGTAGGTGTTTTGTTATTAAACTACATATTTACGGTTTTAATAATTTTTCCATTACATGTGCTGTAAGACATTACTACTTGCCAAATTTCATGATTCTAGGTCAACGGGAAGTACCCTATAAGTTTAGATTCCCTTGTGAAATCGCAAAATATGCGACATAAACGATCATGACTTTTGGTCGCGTTGACTTACATGTTTGATTTTTAAAATTTGATACCTCAACGCGTTCCTGAGAAAAAGGATCTTGACTCTTAACAGACACACAGACGGACAACAAAGTGAACCTATAAGGGTTCATTTTTAGGGTTCCGTACCCAAAGGGTAAAAACGGAACCCTATTACTAAGACTTGGCTGTCTGTCCGTCTGTCCGTCTGTCCGTCTGTCCGTCTGTCTGTCACCAGGCTGTATCTCATGAACCGTGACAGCTAGACAGTTGAAATTTTCACAGATGATGTATTTCTGTTGCCGCTATAACAACAAATACTAAAAACAGAATAAAATTAATATTTAAGGGGGGCTCCCATACAACAAACGTGATTTTTTTGCCCTTTTTGATAATAATGGTACGGAACCCTTCGTGCGCGAGTCCGACTCGCACTTGGCCGGTTTTTCTTTTTGAGGTACGGAACCCTATAAATAATCATATTATATTATGTATGTTAATAGGTTCTGTATCTGTATCAAATTGCAATTAACTGATTAAATTAAGTTATTTACATACGTAACTAGGTACTATTAATGGTCATAACAATAGACTTACTTATCTGCATAAGCGATTGTCGGCGGATTAGAATAATCTACAGTCGTGGATTATCTGTACTGGACAATATAATAACTACTTAGTATTTATTTTGATTGTTTTAAGGGTTTGTACGCCTTGCTTTAATAATATTATTATTCAAGAGTAATTTATTACTTTAGTTAGATATCAAATATATTTCACAAACGCACGCAATTACACAATCGAGCTAGTGGATCGATCACAATCGAGCAAAATAGGTAATTGTAGACCCCGCCGATACTCAGTACGTATGCGATGCTTCTAATGAAACCACGCCGCACGCTGTTGCAGTGTACAAATTGTCTAAACTCCTGTTCTTCTGAGGCGCTAAACACGCCGAAGCCATTACATGACCACATGATGAAATAGGTACTGGGCCTAACTCATCATCGTCAGCTGCCTAGCCTTTTTCTAGCCATGTTGGGTTCGACTCTCAATCTAACCAAGAACAACTGAATACCAGTATTTTACAGGAAGCGACAGCCTATCTAACCTCTACAATCCTGTCAATAATAATAAACACCTCGGTACTTCGATCAACAATTAGCAACTTGTTGATCGAAGCCTTGGTAAGACTTATTGTCAGATGTTCGGGCTAATGGATCCAATTAAATTAATATTACTTTATTTAATATATACTTTATACATTTCTCAATAAACAAAAATCTAAACACATCGGACTTTTTTTCTTGTTAACCAAAAAGAGAATTAATTCCATGTAAATAATAACAGCATTTTATAGCTGGCAGTTTGGCATTTAAAATGATAATAATTATATGAATATTCCAAATTTAAAATTAGATATTCAATTGTTTGTCCGATAAATGTACTAAATTATTTGTTTTGAAACAAATGGGTGTTAGATTGTAGTACATTTATCGTGCAAAAACTAAAAATTAACGCTTAACTGTAAATTTGTTTGTTTGTTATTTGTTCACTGTGCTTTGCGACAATTGATAAAAAGCTTTTTTTTTCTGAAATTCATGGTTAAGTCGCCCGCAGAAACCACATAAGTGCTGGATTATGGGTTTAGTTAGCGTGTTGTGACTGCAAAATTGCATCTAAGCCTGCCATCTCTTCATAGAGTGGTTTAAACACGCGACGACCAGAAATTGACAACAGACCGTCGAAAAGCGCGCCTTAACTTTGCACGTGAGCATCTAAATTCGCGGACCTGTGGACGGTGGGCTATGGGCTAGCTCGCCGTCCGTCCGTGTCATGACGACAGGCCGTGTCGACAGCGCGTTTGTGTTCCACGCGTGCCTCAAAGAGAGTCAACAAAAAGGAAGGGGGATCCCTTCTTTTTTGTTTACTCTCTTTGAGGCAAGGACCGATGCCGGCCGGGGTTGCGGGACTGTTCGAAAGAGATACCGTGGCCCCGGAACACAAAGGACGATGAAGGAACATGGATGGGTTTTAGTCAGTAAAAGTATGACACTGCGTCCTGCTCCGCCCAGAGCGGAAGGAGTCATTTGATGATTTCCCATCCGAAAAAAAAAAGCATCTTAATTGGTCATATAGACACTAGACTACGGTTCTCTTTTCTGACCAGAGTGTAAAATTATGCTGTAAACACTCGTATGCAGCATAATTTTACACTCTGGTTGTCACTACTCAGTAACGACTGAAAAAACCGGGGTACACAGAAGAAAAGAGGAATGCTATGCACAATGCTGCATTATAGAAACAGTAAGCTATGGTGGAGGTTCGTGGGCAGTTTGGGGAGGCATTAGCAACGATGGTAAGACAAGCTTGTATAAGTTTGCACTAAATAGTCACCGATACTCATGTGATGCACATTTTTTTGGCGATGACTCCTTAATCATGCCCGATAATGCGAGGGTTCACACCGCGGTCGTCGTACGAAATTACCTTACTGAAGTTGGTTTCTCTGTTATGGAATGGCCAGCAAGAAGTTATGACATGAATCCCATAAAACACCAATGAGATAAATTAAAAAGGCGAATTTAAGCAAGAAACCTCTCATCTCATGGCCAGCTTCAAAATGCAATTCAAGAAGAATGGGATATCATTCCACAACACGTGATCGTAACTCCCTCATACTCAATGAGAATTAGGCTGTATAGTCATTGCTCATACTCATACAGGGTACAAATTACTCATAAAAAAAACAAAACACGAATTTTTAGACAATTTTAAATTACATGATTAGCATCCTAATGCTAATGATGTAATTTAAAATTGTCATAAACCCCCTCCCCCTTCTTGTCCCTAGAATTGTAACCCTTAAATACCCTGTATTAAATAATATTTTCGTCCGTCATAATATTTTTTCCTAAGAAAAAATATGATAGTTCTTGCGAAACATAGGTAAACTGTTTCGTTGTTTCGTTTTTTTTTTAAGTGGCGCCAGTGACTGAAAAGTTGTGTGAATAAAAAATGAATTGGGATAAGGGCAATAGAATGATGAATGATGATGATGAAGTGTATATTATGTTCAATTGTACATTTACCATTGACTTGAAAAGATTAGACAGAAGTATAGATTGATTTCTCGATTAAACAATTTCGAGTGTACATTTGACACATTATTGAGCGGCAACACTGATCTATTCGATAAAGGCGACACCGATCTAACAAAATTGTTCGATACCATCGATTGTCAACATCAAAATCAGCTGTTGACAAGCTTTGATCTTTGTAATGTTGCACGTGGCTTACATTTAATACGTATACAAATCGTTCATTAGTACAATTACCATATAGCTACAATATGCAACCAGTAACCAGAATTATGTTAGCAAATATGTTGTTGGTCTGCAAGCTATTGATCCACCGTCAAGTCATTGTCTATTTTGGCTATAATTAGTTACCTATCTACCTAAGTTTTGTTGTTTGAATAATATCAGTAGTCAGTTTCCCTTTTTTCCTGATACAGAAAGGTCCTATTTACTTTTCTTACCACTGCACTCATATTGAAAGTGTCCTTAGAGTCCTATGTTATAACGATACCATAAGTGATACTATTGCAACCTGTAGGCGGATGCACCTACTCGATGAATGCAGTCACGCGGCATTAGTTATAATAATTAATAAAATTAGCCTTTGATGAGTTAGTCGGAAAAATACGTGCAAACACGTGATTTCTAAGCAAACTTGATAGTTGTATAGCTCAATTTTATGGTAGAAAATTGTTACTAACATTTATTATACTTGCAACCATTTTTCACGCCTTTTTCCCATGGAGATAAGCAGAAATTACAGAACGCAACACGCAACGCGTAAACGCACACGCGCACGCGCACGCACGCCCACACGCGCACGCTCACGTAACGCGTATTTATGTAGTGTATGTTCTTATAAAGCGTCCCCTCCCGGCCATGCCCCTCACATCCCTCAAAATTGTCACATGAAGTCACTATAAAGAAAATGGAGATCCCATAATAAAACCATAAACCAATCGTTACTAAATTGGAAAACCAATTCTGTTAGTAGAACGAATCGTTTGCATAAAGATTTAATAATAATAAAGATTTATTTGTCACCACTATATAGGTACATTAAAGAGGTATCAATACAAAATACGTAACAACAATAATTATACTGTGGAAGACTGGTGCCTAAGCTAGACGTGAGGTCTGTATTTTAGGACAACAGGTCCCCACCCCTTGGGTAATGCTTACTTTTTAATGTTATGTGCAATAATCAATGCGGTAAGAATTAACAAAAAGTATAAGTTTTTTTTTATACGTATAAGTTTTTTTGAATTTAATCTTTCTACGTCGAGAAAGTAGTGACGCTTTCCATACGTCAGCAGCCAGTGGCCCTGGCCAACGTAATCAATAGGTTCGAAAGGATTAAGTCCGTGCGTCGTCTGGCCATACGTTAGCTCTAAGCTGAACCGGATTGCGATTCCGAATACTGAATTTATTAGACGGCTTTTTCACCATTTAGTATAAATGCTTTGGCAAGGGTTTAACTTTTTGAAGTTTAATTTATAACCAGCTCGTTACTCACTTTAAAGTTGAAAACAGTGGAAGTGATATCAAGGCTTGTTATGGATAGTTACAAGTGTCTTCTCAATCTGATAATGTTTTTCTTAAAAACATAGACCCAGTCAATTATGTTAAAAATACCAATAATTCCAACTATCCAAGTAAACCACAAGAATCAGAAGTTATTCAATAACTCATATTTCTAAATGATTCTACCTTGGGAGAGCGGCCGTCACGCAAACCAAGTTACGTATCACTAAACGGAATAGGAATATTAATTACAAAGGAAAAGTACAAAGTTGTCGTCTGTTTCTCATTACTGTCTATGGCGTCTAAACATTTATGTCTAGTCATATCACCGATCATCGTTAGAAAATCGTGGGTTGATTCAATTAAGAGTTCAGACGCTGTTGAATAACAAATCGTTCGCTTTTGGGACAGTGTTCTATAAATATGTTCTTAGTTTTCAGGACACTTTTTCTTACTCTTTGCTGTTATTCGGATGTAATCTATCAACAATAAAACATCAAGTTCATACCACTGATTAATCTGACGGTTCAGAACTAGGCCCCCTCTCTGTTCCCCAAGCCCCCGTCCTCTGTTCTATTAATGTCAGTAAACCAGGTACAAATGATTTTATCTCGTAAGATACGTATTGTTTCTAACACAAGGAACATCCGTTAGTTGTTCCAACAACTGAACCCAGAGGATGTCGCAGGAGTCACCTCGACCTCATTACTAATGATAATTCAACGATAATGTTCGTTTTGCACACAAACGTTTACAAATATAAATAAAGAAAATCTGTATCGTAAATAAATTGACACATGTTTGTGAAATTGTATTGTTGAGATTGTTAACGCTGTTGCCCTGTTATTATCCACTTGGCATGGATAGGACGAAGCGAGCCAGTGCAACGACCAAGTGGGTTGGTAGTCAGAGCCCGCTAGTAGTGTCATCACATACCTAATCGACAGGACGCGCCACCGGCCTTATGGCAATAGCCACGCTCAATTAATTGTTGTTTATCAGACGCTATGAATATCTCGAACTGAATGTAGTTCGCCCTAGTGACAGTGAAACTCATTAAGAAGCAGAATGGTCTGTATTTTTTTCCATTGTGTTCCTATTTGTGATATTTTCAACTATGATGTTCTGCGTCCGGTTCATACGAAACGGGACTTCCAATCTTGAAACGTATAGCTTAAATTGTGATGTGTAGTTTAATTGATACACGAACGTACCAATTGATGTGCGCGATGTAAACAATAACCATATACCACTGTTGACAGTATTGGTTTCTTTTTTTAACATAAACGCGCCATAAGGAAACGGGTCGAGGACTATTGTAG
This sequence comes from Xestia xanthographa, assembly GCA_905147715.2. Classification (NCBI taxonomy): domain Eukaryota; kingdom Metazoa; phylum Arthropoda; class Insecta; order Lepidoptera; family Noctuidae; genus Xestia; species Xestia xanthographa. The sequence goes on along the minus strand of LR990655.1, from coordinate 17,078,427 downwards.
AGCACCATAAAAATAAAAACAATGGAAAATAACTTATCCAGTAAACATTACAGATGTAGTTGTCATACCTCAACCGCCCGGTTGAACAGTTATGCGACAGTGTGATTGAATCTAATTCCAACATAAATTAAAAACTCACGTCAATTCAAAAACAAAAAGAAGTCCTTCGAAGATCCTTAGTTCTTTTAAACCTGTAAGTAATTGTTATTTACTATCTCAATCCACCCTTGCTTCGTACCTACGGCTTTATGACTTGACAATACATAAAGATTTATTTATTCTGCTGCACTCATATTTTATGTACCTATACCTGCGTTCACATAAACTTTCTAGAATCAATTCTCTAAGTGGTGGTGTAAATCGCATCAAAATTCGTTGAGTAGATCAGAAAAAAATGCGATCAGACAGTCGGTACCGAAAAGCTTCTTAATTTAAAATACGTAGGTACTAACGACCCGCCCCTGGGTCCAAGCTACCCATCAGGTTAAACTGAACCAACTATTCATATTCACAAAATTTCATTGAAATATCTTGGGTAGTTTCGGAGATTAGCTTGTATGAACATAGTGACACGGAATTATTATATATAGCTGACGTCCCGCGGTTTCACCCGCGTAGTTCCCGTTCCCGTGGGAGTACGGGAATAAAATATAGCCTATATCACTCACTTATAATGTAGCTTTCTACCAGTGAAACAATTTTTAAAATTGGTTCATTACTTCCGGAGATTACCCCCCTACATACAAACTTACAAACAAATGTTACCTCTTTATAATATTAGTATAGATTAAGATTGTACAGATATCACACAAAAACTGAAAGGAAGTATAGATCCTTACTTTACTTATCGTGTGCAATTATTAATTAAAAATCGATGATGAACGTCTTTAAAATTAACGATGACACGATGTATTTTCCCACTTCATAAGGTCCTATTGTCCTGTAGGAAACCTTCAGGCATCGAGTAGACACGTATGTTATATTGCACTTCACGTCTCGAATAAAGGCTTTTATCACATTTTACTTGAAACCCGATACAGGCTAGACTCCCTCGAGTGCGATTCCGTTGCGACTTCTAATAAAACTATGTACTATAAGCACTATAAAAGGTTCATTCTTTAGTCCTCTCTGAGCGTTATTGGTGTCGATTCTGTTGTGCACAAACTAAACTTAATTTAGGCTATTGCTATCTTTTACTAAAAGGCAGTGTGAGAAAAGGACGGCTATAGCTATGCACTAAGTTAGAGATGTCAAACTAGTTTATGTCAAACTAGTTTATGTCAAACTAGTTTATGCCTTGCGCTTCACCGTGATTTTAGTCGACATGTTTTTACGTGCACCCTTCATTTGTATAGAAATATTAGTTCCAACTAAATTTGACAGCTCTAAATTATGTCCGACTCTTTCTCGTTTTATTAGAGAGAAAAAGATAGCAATAGCCTAAATTAAGTTTAGTTTGTGCACAACAGAATCGACACCATTATCACGCTTTCTATCTTTATAATGGCTTCTAATAATAATAAAAAACCAATAATAGTTGCTTGTACTGGTATTTAAACTATAACTAAATATAGAAATCAATGTGCATATGGTCCTCATGTCTTAGGCGAGAGTCGCGTACTGAACTACTGAAGTCAATTCGACTCGCCCTCTTTTATTTAAAAGACTGTAACAGCAATTACAGCAATGTATTCGTTAAATAGCCCGCTTATTAATGCTATTACTTAATTGTATGTCTTGAAACTATGTTTTGTTTATAAATTATGTAATAGGGAAGATGCATACATTTTCTTTTGTTTATTTCGATACGGAATGTTAAAGTACTATAAAAATAATGACAAAAAGCGGAAACAAGACATAAATCGGCCAAATAACACAAAAGTTATAACCATTTAAACTTTTGTTTCTATCTCTTTCTAGATAAACGGAATTTAGTATGGATTTTGTACGTCGATGCACAGCAATGACGTCATTCGTGTTATCGGATCTCTCTGTCTAATCAGCAGTTTTAAATGCTTATAACTACTAAGTTATAAGCATTTAAAACTGCTAAATTATTACTTAAATATCTATTAAAAATACTATTTTTTAATAGTTATTTAAAAAATATTTTCACTTGGCTTTTTCTGATTTCGCTTTGTTTAAAGAGATTAAAAAAATCATGCATCTTCCCTATTGGATGGAACCTTATATTATTATTTATTTGATATTATTCTTAAATATTGTATAAATACACCCCAATAATTGTATACCAATTTCACATTTCGTCTTATACAGAGTGTTAACGGACCCTTAAAAAAAACAAACAAAGAAACGTTCTGTACATCAAACTAAGTAACTCTACGCAAAAATGATTGCTGGAAAACTACTTTTTTTAAAAAAAAAACGCTGGGAAACGACTCAAAACATTGTGCTGATGGATGGATTAAATAGTGCGGGGGTCGTGGAGGTGTTTAAAATAAAAATCTTACTAATTAAAAACATGTATTTTAGAAAAACCTTATGAAATAGTTTGCAACTTGACCCCAAATAAGAATATCTCCGTAACTAGAAGGTTCCCATTTATGATCTAGAACAAAAAAATGATCGCAATAACGCGTGACGGGGAGAACAAGCGCCTTTCGGCTTCGTTAAGGGTCTATTTACACCCTTTATAAATTGACCTTAAAATGTTCCAATAGAGAAGTAACCGTTGACTTTTTTTTTTTTAATTCCAGTTCTTATAATAGTAGACCATTACATACCTGGGAACAGGCATTGTCTAGACTAGAACAAAAAAAAATATCGCAATTACCGGGAGAACAAATGCCTTTCGGCTTCGTTAAGAGTCTTGTTACTCTCTTTATAACAATCTTTTTGATCAAAGTACAACAACTATATAAAATACTGTATACTTACGTAGAAAAGTATTTGCTGCTTTTGTTGTTTTACGGTTTTCCCCAAAGTAATACGCAGGTTAATATTTGAGAAGATTTTATTAATCAAGGAAAAATAACAAACATATGTTATATGCCCAGAAGCGGTACGCGAAGCAATAACTAAATGTGTATTGGGTTCAAAACATCGCAATTGTTAAGTATTTTCGTATTAATATCTATCTATTTATTTATTAAAATAAAAACACAATGGACAACAATGGTCATATAAATAGTTTATATAGAGCACGTTCAAAGATAATTAATACCCGAGATTTCTGAAAGCTCATTTTATTAAATCTGATCTCGAATTCCATGACAACTATTACGAAAGGTTGTCGGTCACCTAATCACAAGTTTTGAATTTTGACAGCATATTACTGAACTTACTACTTAATTTAAAAAAAAATGATTTAAATAATTATATTTTATAGTGATTTAAAGTGAGTAAGAAGAATTATAAAATTATGTTAAACAAAGATAATTGAAATTATAAATAATAAAATAATTAAATGTAATATAGAATCAAATGCAATACAATTAAAATTATCTTTATATATTTATAACACATTTGCTCGTAAAGGGTCTCTTATTTCACCCATTTCAATATCGTAATGTATCTCATTACGTACTTGTGCTGTAATGTAATGTACAATGCACGGTTTATCAAGATGCTCCGTCTAAAACGAACGGTACTTTTTTAAATCTTAGCAAAGAGTTTTTATGTCAGAAAAGTGGTCAACATTTTATGAATAAAATTAAGTTTGGGAGGTGAAATATATTAAATTAACATTTAATTCTTTAATTTAATTAATTTTGACAATAAATTACAACCATTTATCTCTAACTAAAACACAAAAATATGAATTTACCTTATTAGTAATACTGGCTGTTTTTGTGTCTTTGCCTTAAAAAAAGCGCTGATGCGCGCGCATCGCTAATTTGTTAACAAGGAAATGATTTATTCGTTTAAGAAAGTCCGAGTTTTATTTATTTCCTCGCAAATACATATGTTATAAAACGTCGTATGACATACGTGCGCTTTGATAATTACAGCCTCTGCTTTATTATAGCACTCGCCTACGGCTCGAGCTAGCAATATGGCCTCGGCTATAATTTTCAACTTACCGCACTTATATCATAATGTACTATTATAGTAATAAGTAATATTTATTAAATTAAAAGCATGATAATATAGTAAAGCGATATTATAGCATGCACAACAAAATTATAAAACGATGTATTATAAAATAGTCAAATGTATATAAATTATCAGAAATAAAGGCTATTTGAATTTGAATTACTGATTGGAGTTTTTTACAAGAGTTAAAAAGTTATCAACTTTATCAGGGTTTAAAATAATAATCCTATTTTACAATACTTAGAAATGGTAAAATAGTTTCAAAACAGCAATCGACTAAATACGTACGCCTACAATACAATAAAAAAAAAACAATAAAATTGCTGATTAATCGAATAGTACCCAAATACTATTTATTGATTCATTAACTCCACATATGGTCAGAAGCACGTCAGCTATCGCAAGTAATTATTTAATTAAGTGTTTATTATATTACAGTAATACTAATAAAACTAGCATATTATACAAATATAATGTAATTTATGAGCTCAACAGATTAGCAAGTAAGCATTACCGTTTCAGTTAAAGACAATCAGTTTTAATGAATACTTAGTTGCAACGGTACATTTCTAATACTTATTTGTTGAATATATTTGATTTTGTCATTGTGGTGGGATGTGTACAAGTCGTGATGGTCGAGTTACCCGCTGCCCTCAAGCCAAGGCAGTGCTAACCATCTTGATGACTTGGTAAACAAACTGAAACTCAGACCTTTATTATTGGCCTTCTGTCACATGAAAGAGATTAGTGCCATAATGTTCACATTGACATTATCTACACAAACGGTCACTTGCATAGCCAATAAACAGGTACTATCGTGGTCTTTTCCGCCTGACCAGTTTACATTTTTGTCGCTTAAATCATGCGGGGGTGCCGAGCCACGCCCCCTTAAAGTTTGGGCCTATTAGGAAAGCGTCAACTTTGGCGCGCAAAATAACAATAACTCTCGTTTGGCGTGCGTCGTCAGTGCGCTCGGCCGATTCGGTATATTTTCATTCATTATTTCTATACGAAGTCAACGGGGTGGGGCTAGAGAGCGTTTCTATGTTTCGTGTGCATGCAAAAATTAGCTTAATAGTGGTCAGGCGGGAGGGCCCGCGATAGTACCTCATCATAGAAATATTATTCTGGCTAATTATCGTACGCCTCCTATTATCATTTGTGTGTTACTGACCTGGCTTTTTGTAATCTTTTTTATTTTTTTTAATCTGTTGTCAACTCTTATGATAGGTGTATGTCTTTGTCATATACTAGACCGAAAATACAACAGCGAATCAAACCACTTTACGTGAAGTTTGACAATGAATCGAATCGGGGGCGTCGGCCACGGGTGCCTCGACCACTGGGGGCAGCCACGGACCCAATTAAGTAATAGGCTTTCGAAAACGAAAATCATACAAAAATCTATAATGAAAAATCGTAGAATTTGTTGAACGTTTTCAGGTTAACCTCGCCTTTGTACTTTATCCCTTGTGACCCATGTATTTGTGTAAAATAAATAATGAAAATAAAATCTAGTAAAAAACGGAAGAACCTTTATAGGGCCCACTCTGATGGGAGACTTCTAGCAGCAACAAGGGACAATCTTAAAACTATATCAGCACAATCATCAAATGTATAAGCTATACGCCAGTGTTACATTTCACAATTTGACGGTTTCAATTCGACAGATTATAATCTACCGAAAAATAATGCGTCATATTGTAACCATTATGTTAGGTTGACAATATTTCGACAGTTTACAATCTCGCTAGACAGATTACAATCTAACGGATTTTACAATTCGACGCCGATCACAAAATGTATAATGCGGATTGTTTTATGTTGTTTTACAGCATATAGTTCATCTAAATATACATAATTGTATATTGTTTTTGCACAAATACATTATTCAAACGACTCGAACACTTTATACCACATACGTCTCGTATATATTGGCAATAACTCTTGTCTTATTTAAAAGAATGACCACAATATAAGTATTTACTGCTCTTTTAATGGGCTGTTAGCGAAAAAACCACCTTTGTTTATATTCAAAGTGATGATGTTCGAAAACTCATTACTTATGTTGTTGCGTTATTTAGGGGCTGAATGCAGCAACACGTCTGGATATGAAACGTTCTTCTCAAAACAAATATATTTTTATCTGTCTACAAGCTGTCGAGTCCAAATGACCTACATTGATATGAATAAAAGGACAGGAAATTTTCCAATCATAAGATCACGTCATGAGATCTAGACCTGATACATGTACCTATTGTAATCTTTGAACCGTGGCGCTCCGTCGTTTCCTGAACTGAATCGGTAGGTATAATGAAAAGTGGAACTGCTATTGTACGTTAACAAAAAACTGGACACTAGTAGACTAGAGATAACCAACTCACCAACGTCCGTCAATGACTAAGGAAAATATACCAAGTAACTTCTTACGATTTGTATTCAACACAGGAAACTCATAAACGATATTCATAAAAAATAAGCCTGAATACTTGACCTCGCTGACCTACAGCGTCCAGAGCCAAGGGCCGCTCGCCATGTCTCATGGCTGGTCCACTAAGGCCATTGTACTTTACCTTTTAATTAAGATCTCATAACACATACGTCACGACAATGATTGGGTGAGCAATCCGTTTAATTGTTTGGAAGCGATAAGCGTTGGAGAGCGCGCGTCGTGGCATACGTTCGTACAAACATGATTGGAAACTCGTGGTCGCCTTCTCGTGAGTGATCATGTGACTGTGATGAGACCACTTAAGCAAATAAACGCCGCTGCTGACACCGCGACCGCTGCCGACTACCATCCGACGACAATTAGCTTAAGACACACTCACCTAAATAATTCAATGGGTCGCGTTTGAACTATCAAGGCGATGTTAACTCAATCTAGACAGTTATGCACGACTGTGGTAATCATTCGCGTGATTTCATTACATAAAGAATGTGTATGGATTTGCTAATCCGTAGTTATCTAAGCGAGTTATAAAAAGTACAATAATATTATATTAGCGTATGTTACCATCCTTGTGACTTGAGGTAAACACAAATGTCTGTTAAGCAAATACAGATGTTTTGATTAAATGTCTTCAAGATTTACACTACTAATTGTGGAATGCTGAAGCTGATATTTTCATAGGTATTTCCTTGGCAACGAGTACTCGTGATGATTTACAATGATTTATTGAATCCTAGATGAAAAGATTTATCTCACAGATTATCTATAATCTAACAAGTACCTAGATCTGATTTAAACAAAATGTGCCACTTGTTAAATACTGATATGATTTTTCAATTCATTCACAGCTCACATGATTGAAACAATCTTGTAAGATGTCATTCCTGAAGGTTATGTTATTATTTGTTCTTTTTATCATTGTTTTAAAGCAGATCGAGATTTTATCGTGATGCCAGTATCCGCGTCCAGATTTTCCCATAGGTATTTGTTTTAACCATCGAGTACTTGGAACGCTTACTAACGGAAATGCAAAGCTTATTTGCAGCTTTATATAATTAACATTCTAATTACCTCACCTGTCGCAAGAATTTATAGTCTGGAAAGTCCTAAATACATTAGATTATGCAGAAACATCTGTACACCTATGTGCTAAGGTAATATCTTTGTAAATAGTGAAGACTAAACTTTTCAACCTTGAAAATCCAAGTTTCATGGGTCAAGGCTTTGGAACCAAAAATAGAAACTAATTTTATTTTCTTTTAATAAACCTACATATTAACCTTTTTTTTCTGATTTATTGGAGTCATGTTCGTATTGTACACCTAACTATCACTTGCTTCGGTGAAGGAAAACATCGTGAGGAAACCAGCATGCCTGAGAGATATTTCTCGACGGCATTTTAAGCCAAGTCAGAGGCCCATGGGCGGCTTAAACCTCTGATGCCAGGTTAGGTACTAACCACACGACAAAGAAAGAAGAAAGATCTTTTTTTGTCTAAAATGGTACCTATCTTGGTAAAGAGGAGGAACTTCAATCAAAAAATGTATGTGAACATTCAACCCAGTAATAGAAATCCAGCATAACTTTGGGGAAATCCGTTTAATTGTCATGATTACCTATAAATACCTAACACCAAATATCTCAAATGTATTATTTACATATTTTATATGTGTGTTCAATATTCTACAAATAGACCCCGTGGTTATAGAGAGTACAAAGGCACAATTATCACCTGGCGTTATAAATACTCTTGGATACAAATATGTTTAAGGGTATATAAGCAGTAACGCCTCCCATTGGTCGTATTTAAACGTAGCTAGTGTCAGTCTATTGCCACTGACTGACCGTTTACAGTACAAACACATTTTATTGTACACCATTTTGCGCGCACAAGTGCAGTGAGCATCACAGTGCACTGGCGCCGAAGAATAGGACCTAATTGGAGAGCAGATCAGCACAATAAGCAAGCACAATGTAAATAATGAACACCACTAATATTCTCTATTTGTGATAATGTAAAACACTCGTGATGAAACAAGTGATTAACATCGTTGAGTTTACCATGTCCTCAGTATTGAGCCATCGTCACTTAGAACTTACCTGCTAAGTCGCCGGAGGCTTCTTTGCTGACACCCTGAAGCTGAAACATTCAGTCGCGCAATTGTTCAGTCCGGTGTCAGACATTGACCGGCGCGGGCGCAGCTTTTTATCCGATAATCGCGCGCTTTCTTAAGTTATCCTATCGAAACATATACATCGTATTTAACAACATGTATCGGACTAAGCGAGTCATTGGGTGTGTGAAAAGTACTATTTATATACTATTAAAAATAGAATAACCATAGAGTTTCTTACCGGTTCTTCTGAAACGACCAACCCAAATCGTGTACCTTTTCGCGATGATTTATATAGTGCTCATGTAGCCCTCTGTGAAATAAAATATTTTGATTTTGTTGAATTAAAATATTCGATTAAGCTGCTATTATTTTGATGTAGATTGGATTCGTGTCTTACTTTGAATACCTAGATAGTCTCTGTCACCTATAAGGCACTGTGTTTAAAGATTCTGTGCTTTTCATACATAGATCGAGATTTTTGGATCTTGAAAACATTTGAAGCGCTCTAGTAAACTTCGGTATAAACAATCTTTCAAAAGGCAGTGAACTTAAACTTAATTTTGCAGTTTTTCTTTTGTAAACAAAGTATGCTTATACTTATGTAAAGAGTTATGCTCAATTGCTCATTTTAAATCCAAAACTAAGATTATTATTGTAACATTTAGCATAATAATTGGTGCAGTTGGCTTAACCTTGAAACGGCTCTTCCGTACCTATATGTATCGTAAAAAATTAAAAAATCTGTTGATACCTAAATTAGTTTCAGTTTGGGTGCCCTTATATATTACTCCAGGACCACTTATTAGACCAGCGTGTCTTTTTTTAATATTCACATAGTTTCCTTGAAAACTTTCAGGATAATATTTGTCAAGAATTGGCACATCTACTAAATATAAATAGGATTAGGTAGGTTTACTGAGTGACAAGCTCTAAGGCATCGTATTTAAATAAATAAATATTGCGCGGTTGGTTACAGACAATTGATTTCCGTTTTGACTAAAAAAATCCTGTATGGTTGTTTCTCAGATTTGCTTTTTTTGTGGTTTTCCTTATTTCCGTTTGTCCGCGCGATTTTAATCACATTTCGATAGATACCAACCCGCTTAGCATGCACGCCGTAGACACGAAAGAGAAACGACAAATCTTTTGTTCATCTGTCATTGAATCGACAAAATGACAGATGAACAAAAGATTCGTCGTTTCTCTTTCGTGTCTACGGCGTTCATGCTAAGCGGGCAGCTGTTTGTAACTGGCTAGTTAGAAACGTACATGCAGATAAAACTAAAATGGGACCCAGTAATCGGTACTAGCCTGCATCCTTTAGAATCATAATTTAAGAAAACTTGTCTTAAAAAATCTTAATTTTTCTAAACTATTAATTATTGTTTTCCAGGTTCGCAAGACGAGCATCCGAATGACTGCTATAAAGGAATATCCTTTCGACTTGAGTGATTTACAAAATCAACCACCGAGCGCTGTCGGTGGAGACCCGCGGCCTGCGCAGCCGCCGCCTCACCCTCCCAACCCTCCTTCTGCGATCAAACAACGTGTCTCAGTGCCCTCACTTGAAGGAAAAAGAAAAGTGTCCATCATGGCCGACGAATCGAGCAAGGATCGAGAAAACTTACCATCAGACAGGTATGTAATATCTAGTTTTGTCTACTAATTTAAAGGGAAATGCCCATTCTTGGCCACGTTTTGCCCAACAATGTGTTAAGTACAAAAAATATAACCATTTTTTAACTAAAATATTGCTATTACTTATTTGCAATGAAACCTCCGGAATTAAAAGCCGAATTAATCAAGAAACTCAATCGTTTATTGCCCCATCTAACACTTCCGGTCGTTGTAAATCCTAAAGAAAACAAATAAAAAATAAAGTCCAACCGAGTTCTATGTACAAAATAGTGTTTGTTTCTTCATCTGTGATGTCAACCCTAACATCTATAGTTGATTTCTTTCATGGGCGTCACTTGACCAAAACCTCTTCATCAAATGGGCATTTCCCTTTCCTAGCTTAACACACTGTCTTCGCGACACGGTCACCACGTGTTCAGTACATAATTTCGAAACTGCCTGAATTTTTCACCGGGATTTAAAAAAAAATGCTGTTTTCTACAAAAGCGCAATACCTACACGGTCAAAATGTATGGAACAGCTGATTTTTCTTTGAAATCGCCGATGAACAATTTATCTGTAGATCGTCTTGTCTGTTCGGAATGATGTACTGTGTCCCGTCCACCTTGTATGATTAGACTTTACATTAATTTCCTTTGAGTACCTATTATCTGTTCGCGTTAATGAAATGTTTAAATTTTTTATCACGTCCATAATGTTTTGTCTTCAGCCATTCACTTAGTGGAAACATACATTATTATCCTTTTTTTTTAATCGTCTACATGTTAGGAGAACGTTCGATAAAATACATATTTTAAATTAAACAAAACAACGAAAAAATAACTGAATGAAATGACAAGACTCCAGAGACTCGGCTAAAGAACTCTAAAGTACTCGCTATTTTTGTAGCCAGCACAATTTCATGACAAGTTACACCGTCCCTGCAGCTTATCAGTTTTTAGGGTTCCGTTGCTAAATGGCAAAAAATGCAACCCGACAAAAACGTCCTGTCCATCCGTATGTCACAGCCATTTTACTCCGTGACTGTTGGCACCACAGTTGAAATTGAGAGAGCAGGTGTCTTCTATGAACCGTTACACAAAAGTAAAGTGAAATTACGTTTTTACCCCCTTTCTAATTTTTAAAGTAGGTAAAAGGAGCGTTATAAATATTATTGGTGCTACGAAATCCTTTGTTCGCGAATCCGACTCATGCTTGGCCGTTTTTTTTATTAGTAAGTCTAATGGTAAAAATTATACAATTATTCAATGTAATGTAGCATCTGCACGAAATAACGTAATTTAATTATAAGCAGCCTGCGGACGTCACGCAGTTTCACCCGCGTAGTTCCCGTTCCCGTGGGAGATAAAACTACTACGGGGATGAAATATAGCTTATGTTACGCAGTAAAGATGTGGCTTTCTAATGGTGAAATAATTTTTGAAATCAGCGCAATAGTTTTTGAGTTTATTCATTACAAACATACACACACAAAAATACAAATCTTTCCTCTTTATAATATTAGTGTAGATTTATGAAACGAATAGCTAGTGGTAGCCCTGGAGAGCTTGTGGCTAAATAATAACAGCCGCTCGGATCGATCGTTAGGTTAAGCCGTGCTTGCCTAGGTTGGTCTGTGGATGGGTCACCGCCCATTACATACCGAGTTTCCTCCGTGCCTCGGAAAGCACGTTAAGGGGATTACCTCGCCCAAATCCTGAAAATACCGTGGGTTTAAAGAAGTTTGTAGATGAATCCTTTAGTGCGTTTTCAATATAAAAAATATATTTTAAACTAATGGTCATCACAAAAACATTGTATTGTTTAAAATTTTAATAAACTTACTCAAATTTTATCAAAAAATCGTAACAAATAGGTCCTTTTTCAACCTAAATTGAAAATTTTCTCTGATAACGGCTCAATAACTCGGCATGAATTTTATACCAAAAAAATACGTAATGACGTATTTAACAATGTGTATTGATTTTTTTCTCTTATTTCTTTTAATAATTTAAAACGTTTTATAGAAATCCGAAATTTCTCGAAAAGCACTACGTCACTCCCGCATTCGTCCCTCTCTCTCTCGTCGTTTCGTCGTAAGTTAGTACGGGGCAGCATGCTCAAGGTCATTGGGCAATGTAATGCCCTTAAGCCGTTGGTCCCGGCTGTCATATGTAGATCTTTGACAGTCGTTAGGTAGTCAGAGGCCCAAAAAGTCTGACAACCAGTCTTACCAAGGGGTATCGTATTACCCGGTACTAACTGGGTTGTGGAGATCAAATAGGCAGTCGCTCCATGTAAAATACTAGTATTCAGCTGCATCCGGTAAAACTGGAAGCCGACCCCAACATAGTTGGGAAAAGGCTAGGCAGATGATGATGAGCTAGTGGAAGCCCTGTGGTAACAGCCCCGACTTAAGAGCGCGTATCCAAAAAGTTGGCAACGTTGCAAATAGCTGTCAAATATTTACCTATATTAACTAATAAAATTATTTAGATAATTAAAAAAAATATCTAAATAAATTTAAATATTTTAATTTGGCAATATTACTGTATGAAAATAATAAATATGGCCAACTATCTAGAATATTAATAGTGAATTGCAATTAAAACACTGATTTTGATTTTGTAACCGTTTTAGGTGTAGAAAAGGCATTTGGAAAGTTTACAAATAGTTTTTTTTTCATCTAAAACTGATAATTCGGTGTTATGAGTATATTAATTTTTAATTTTAATTACACATTCACACACATCCTGTGAGACTACTTTCGTTATTTTTTTTGTTTTTTTTTTTTTCATTCATTTGTTTATTTTTGTTTAATATTTGTTTAATAGGAAAACATGCTACTTGCCGGTTTATTTATGATGCCACTAAGTGGGGCCTGGTGACCTGTAATACAGGTTTTTTTTAAGACCTACTTCAGGCACCAGCTCTCACAATGTGAATTTATATAGTTCTAAACTGAAATGTCCTTCAAAACCATTGTGAGAGAAAATAAATGAACTTATTATTATTATTATTAATTATTGCTTTTTATAATCAATATTCTAGATAGTTAGTTAGCCATGATAAATAGTTAGTTTTGTGTCCAAAACAGGTAAATATTTGACAGATATTTGATATTTATCTTAAGAGTTGTAAGGGTGCCCTTACAACTCTTAAGATATTTATATCAATATAAACGATGCGATGAAAGAAACTGGCATGTCCGAGAACTAAACTTTCGCAAACAGTTGTAGTCATCTACCAATCTGCATGGGGCTCGAGCGGTTTGTTATAGCCCACACTCTCATAGCGAGGAGGCCTGTATCCCCGGCAGTGGGTTCAATCATCATCATCATCATCATCAGCCTATTAATGTTCCCACTGCTGAGACACAGGCTTCCGCTCTACGAGAGGGAATGCATTGCGATATTCCACCACGCAGGCCCAATGCGGATTGGTAGATGTCACATGTTTTTTGGTTCTAAGACATGCCGGTTTCCTCACGATGTTTTCCTTCACCGTTTTGAGAGCAGTGGTGATGAAATAAATTACACAAAGTAATGCGCCTGTCCGGGTTCGAACCCACGACTTACTGTTCGTAAGTCGGGGCCGCCACCACTGGGCCCCTTAAATCTTTAATTAAACTTAAATAGTACATTATGATATAAGTGCGGTAAGTTGAAAATTACAGCAGAGGCGATATTGCTAGCCCGAGCCGTAGGCGAGGGCTATAATAAAGCAGAGGCTGTAATTATCAAAGCGCACGTATGTCATACGACGTTTTATAACATATTTGCGAGGAAATAAATAAAACTCGGGACTTTTTTAAACGAATAAATCTTTTACTTGTTCACAAATCAGCGCATTTTTTTTAAGGCAAAGACACAAAACAGCCAGTATTACTAATAAAATAAATTAATATTTTTGTGTTTTTGTTACAGAAAAATTGTTGTAATTTATTGTCAAAATTAATTAAATGAAATAATTAAATGTTTATTTATTATATTTCATCTCCCACAGTTAATTTTATTCATAAAATATTGACCACTTTTCTGACATAAAAACTCTTTGCTAAGATTTAGAAAAGTAACGTTCGTTTTAGACGGAGCATTTACATTACTGCACAAGTACGTAATGAGATACATTACGATATTGAAATGGGTGAAATAAGAGACCCTTTACGAGCAAATGTGTTATAAATGTTACTTACGGGATATCTTCCGTGATTATTATTGATTTTGAGCTTTTATCCCGTAAGTGACATTTTAAGTTTTTGAGTGACATTGTAGTTACAAACCGTAAAAGCTTAAAACAGTGTTCTCTTTAACTAACTCCCAAGTGGTTGACCCAAACCTGAAATCCTGAAGTACGATACGGTAGCGCCACCTGTAGTTTCGTTACAGAACTAAGCACAGTGGTTTATGTATTTAGCATTCACGGTAATTGGCATTGAATAAGTACAGCTCAGTGCGCTATCGGTACCAACAAGCTTATGACAACTGTGCATAGGTGGCGCTAGCTTCCACATGCACCGTCCGCGATGACCGACGACATGAAAAATATTGTTCAGAACAAGACATGCAAAATTTTAAAAAAATCCTTTGTCCTCACCGGCTTGTGTTTAAAATGATTTACATTATCTTTTTCAAAGGATTTTGTTCAGTAGATATTCACAACTAATGGAACACAATTATGGAATGCTGTTATAAACTGAGTAAATAATTTAAAATTAATGGATTGATTAGGATTTGATGTTTATCTTTTGAGATAATTATGAGACTTTTTCGTGAAACCGCAGCAGCAACTTTGTTTTTCTCTCTAGTTTTGCTGGAGAGCGTAATTTACCTATAAATGAGCGTTTAAATATTTTCAATATATTTGTTTGCTGTACGGTGTTATTTTGTTCGGATAAATAGTCTACTGTTAATACAATCTCATTGCAAACTCTTTACGAGTCTATATTATTATAAAAGATACATCATTTTTAAAAGAAAAACCGGTAAAACCTATTTTCAATTTGTTACATTTCATAACGCGAGCGTTGAAGTATTTTACTCTTGAAATCTTGACCTATTTAATGATAATTACATACTAGGTGCTAAGCTTACGTTATCTAATCGCACTTCCAAATGACATAAAGATTTTCAAGCATGTGTCAAGCTTCGTAGTAGTTTTTACCGGGTACATATATTTATTTTCTAGGAACATATAAGTAGGTATTTTAAATGATACGATCTGTGGAAATCTATAAAATTATCGTAAATTGTTAAACATGAGCACGTCGGCCATAATATATATTTTACGACTCGCAGACGAGATGACATTCGATCATGAACCCTAGCACTGTGATCCAAGTGTTTCTAAATAAAGTGTTGCCAACAGGATTTTCAAGAATCAGCCAAGTTCGTTGTGTATTTCCGTCAAAAATCCGTCAACATTTTTTTTTTATCCGTCAATAGTAGCCGTTAAATTTCTAAAGTTATATATTTTCACAGTTTTATTACAATTTAAATTATATGTACCAAGCGTAATTGAAAGAATACAATAATAACATAATAATCATACTCTACTTCTTCTCTATTAAAATGTAAACCTATTAATTAGCCTTGAATCATCGTCAAAATTAAAAATCTATAATATTGTCATCATTTTCAGTACTATCATGCTCTGTTACCATTTTAGAAGCTGCAGAAGTCGAACATTTACGTATTTGACCTACCCTATTGCCATCATACAAAATTATTCATACCTATAAAAACATTTGGCTGAAGATAATTTTGTCCCGTTAAATATGCCAGCCGTTAGAATAGTAGATTATGCACCGAGGGGCTAAAGTTGTGTCTTATGTCACGGGCGTCATATTGAATCTCGAGCGCAATGAAGGATTCGGGATTTAACTCACGAGCGCAGCGAGGGAGTTAAGAGTTTAACTCACGAGCGAAGCGAGGGAGGTAATACAAGAATCCTGAGTGCAGCGAGGGATTCAAACTAGCCCAAGGCAAAGACACCTTTAGCCGGGAGGAGGATACTCTACTTTTTACACCTACTGTGAGAAAATAATAGCCATAGTACGAAAATCAAAGTATTTATTAAATAAACAAACAGTAAGAATAATTAACTAATGTTACAGCCAATTACTATTACGGTATTACGGCGCGGTACGGTATTTGTTATTATTAATGCCAGTTTTAATGTTATTCCATTCCGTTTAAAAAATGGTTCGTAGTTATCTAATTATTCTTACAATATTATGTCTTCGAAAACATGGCGACGGCGACGATATGAAGAAGCTGCAGTCGTTATGATTTTGTAGGAAATCGAGAATATCATCCACGCGTAGTAAGGGTATCGAGAATAGCTTTCCTCTTTCTGGCACCAAAGGGTGTTTGTTAGTACTATACTGCCAATTTAGCTGAGCATGTGAGATTCCAAATTCAAATCACATTATTGACCAGCGGGTCATAATGAAATCCAGTACAACATTATTGACCGGCTGTGCCCCCGGCCACTAATGACTCACTTTAGGTTAAGGTTGCTTGACATATAATTTGACATTTTCGAGCAGGTGGTGTGAAAAGAAATTTTCCCGTTTTCAACGTATCCAAATCCGCTAGATATGACGGGAAATCAGCTAAGTTGGCAACACTCTGTCTGGCTCGCTCACACAGCATCCCAGCAGTTCCCAATACATACACCTATGCATAAGTAGTACCAGTTTGCTAAGCTCATCACGTGACTATGTTTGTGAAAGGCATAGACCGTGCCCAGTTACAAGAGAACCCTGCTGACTCATAACATAACCCTTTGTTGTCTAACACCAGCAGACACTGGGGGGGATAATAGAGGTCATGTCAATTGGTTGCTTCCAAGACGTATGTAGGTATCACATGACTGGCGTCCAAACAATATTGTATTGCAATAATATGATAGATAGGCGTACCTATAGCCGTCACGTGCTTCGACTCTCAATTAAATGTAATTGCGATTACATTTTTGCATAGTCCCGCTATCGAGTTTATTTTTAGATTAAGAAATACACTTATAGTCATTTGCATGGGTTGTGTTCTAGATTAAATTAAGTTGATCTATTGACAGCTTTATGGCGTTCAAGTTTTTTTTTTCAATATCCTGTAAATTCACCATTCTTCATTCATTCAACCAGTCTTACAAAGGGGTATCGTATAACCCGGTACTAAATGGGTTGTGGAGGTCAGATAGGCAGTCGCTCCATGTAAAATACTGGTATTCAGCTGCATCCGGTAAAACTGGAAGCCGACCCCAACACAGTTGGGAAAAGGCTAGACAGATGATGATCCTGTAAATTATAAAACATATCTACCTCTCGAAATGAACTATGAGAAAGTAATCCCCGATTAAATTACGAGCCGGAAAAAATATAGTGTAATAAATGTGTACAAGATCTTCAGCGCCTGTTCACCTTGTCAGTGCAATCGGCAGAATGGCAAATGGCAACCACATTCGTTTTCCCATTCATACTAAGTACTGCAGGCGACGTTACATTAGCATAACACCTTTTCATAAAGGCCCACCAACGCAATAATAACGAGGCTAAATTAATCTTGCTTGTTATTCCCAATATCACCTTTTTAATAAATCATAAAATTCAGTGTCAATGTCACCACTAGTTTACGTAGTTGAGTGTACGGCATTTTCGTCACCTCTGAGGAAAATAGCAATGAACTTAGTAATGACCTCGTTTTCATGCAAATTTTCTTTAGAACGGCATTTTTTCTTAAAATATCAAGAGAAGAGTTATCGATGGCTTTATTTAATCATAGAACGCATAGCTATTGTGTGCTGGACATTATTACGACTGTTGCACACACAATGCTTTACGTTAGTTACACATCATTGGCCGTTGCGAAACTAGTAAATTCATAGAATTTGACAGATTTTTTTGTTGCGACTAGAGCAATGTACCTACTATGGAAGGCAGGGTGAGGTGAGGCCTCGGGGGCCCAGCAACGCTTAGGGCCCGTGATCATGACTCATCAAGTTCTTATCAAAGCTCAGGTGGCCTACCATGACGTCTTAAAGCAGGATCGTTTTATTCTTGTTCCAGTGCGGGTAAGAGACAGAGCTATAGAGGATGTCTAGCGCCATCTCTTTCCCTCACAGGAATAAAATTAAAACTATCCTGCTATAAGACGTCATGGTAGGCCACCAGGTTTTAAAATAAATTTTATGGGTTCTAATTTTGTCCTGCCTTTGAATTTCAAAACGTGTAAACTGCTGATTGGCGCAACCACACAACTTGATTTATTGTAGCTATTTGTTAAGTATGAGTTTTAGGTTACGCCTTATTAGAAGGTTGTTTTTACAATTAATCTTGAAATCTGAGACTAATTTTGACTAATTACACATGATTTATTAAATACTTGATGGTTTTACCTTAGAGAAATGTAAAACCTGTAAAACGACATAAACTACTTGAAAATTCTTAAAAGAATCTCACCTATCCCTTAATTATTCTTATAAACGATAAATTCTTACGTTAAATGCCATAATAATCGGAGCCTCAATAGTAAAATCAACAGTTTTCATAAAGTTCCTCTGACGTACTTACCTACAATCTATTTTAATGTCTGTAAAGCAATAGTTATATTTTCGAAGTTTCAGTAAAAATGTAAAATTGCCATTTACTACCACCTAATAGAAATTTTCTACACACTTTAATATATTATTTAATACATAATTTTACATGTTTAGGTTCCCACCAACCAGTTTCCACTTATTGATTACTATTTTTGTTAAAAACACTTATTGCATACATAAAATAAAAATAGTTTAAATTTAACAATGTATACAGGGCGTCCCACGGATATGCCACATGGAGGGAAAGTACCTTGAATATTATAGATGGAACGTTTTACTGAAAAAAGACATTAATTGAATTAAAAAAAAAAAAAACAATTTAAATTGCATTCATAGATATTTAAATAATTACATGGTTAAAACGAGAATCGAACCCGTTACACGAGAAAAATCAGTAACCTGTAGCTTTATCATACCGTTTTTGCTAATAAACCTAGTGTCAGAAATAAAAGGAAGACCATGAACTTCAACATTATTTAACAACAAAATGTTCCATCTACAATATTCAAGGTACATTCACTCCATGTGGCATATCCGTAGGACGCCCTGTATAGAATGTAAATTTGAGTAGTAATAGTAGTAGTAGTATTTCCTCGTTACTCTCATTCCTTACACTATTTATATCAAACGGGATAACCACACCGTTTCCTCTACGCGTCATTGGTTTCGATTTCCTTATTTTTATTACAGTAGTAACCATGTGCTCACATACAAATAGGAACTTTTATATACCCATATTATAACGTAATCATTAAAAGTTTCGACAATTTCGAATAATTTAAACAATTAAGAGTAGGCTCTAAATTGTTTAAATTATTCGAAATTGTTAACTACCTCAAATTAGCAACTCTATTTGTGGTGGTTCAAACTTCGTTTGAAATACTGTTAGAATAACGTTCTAATCAGCTTGCACTACAAAGTGGTTGTTACGTCAGTCACTGCAGGCCGAATAGTGCGAAATGAGTGGTTTTTATTCTTTATAAAATCAAATTTACGTCTTTTGGAAAAAATAAAAAACATAAGACCTTTACAGTTAGTTCAGTTAGTATGCAAAGTTTCATGATCTAATTTGAAGTACTTTTTGAATACCAGCGGTTTATTGTTCGATTTGGAGGTAACTTTAGAATTTTTTTCTATCGAGAAAATTTTATAGAATCGTGTTTTCGCCACAAACATAGGACCTAACATTAATCCTCAACTTTACCATATATTTATTTCAAAATTAATGCTGCAGTATTTTAGGCGTAACGGAGGATCATGCTAAGCCATTTGAGGTAGTATAGGCTCTTAAGAAAAACGCTACGTTTGGAGTTACTGTAGACATGTAATACAAGATGAAACGCTTATTACAATATTCCGATTAACAACCAGACGCGTCCAACAAAAGGTTTCTACCTATGTCGTACTGGTGCAATTCGTCTCTCTCACATATTCGATACGGTTTGTATTTAAAGATTTTTTATTGTAATTTGTTGTTAACGCACGAAGTATTGTTCACCATATTCATTCATGTTCGAAATCAGCGCGAATAAACCTAACAATAGTTATTTTTTTCAAAACCGCGACATTCTTCATTAATATCGATCAATGTACACTATAGTTCTTTTGCGTATACTGATATACAAATACAAGATACTGCTTTAATTAAAATAACAAAGGTGTATAAAAGGTGATACGTAGAATTAACTATTGTAATTCACACTCGAATTAACAGTAACAGTGTGGCTATAGATACGTAGCCGTCGTCGCCGGCGCGGCGAAGGTAATAATTAGACAGGCAACGGTGCAGATTATGTGCCCACGTTAGTTCTGAGTATCCATCACATACCTATGTAGTTATCGTTAACAGACGACATATAAAACCACATGGAACAAATCACTTGGCTGTTTTTAATCGCGATCGCACACATTGTATCGATGCGTGCGGAAGAATCGGAGGCAGCGGGCTGTGCGGGCGGCGCGGGCGCTGCTGTTATACGAGCGTTGTTTGAAGTGAGTAGTATAAACACGGCCGCAACGCCTCGGGCTCATTTAGTCACTCATCACCGAGTCTGCGCCCCGTGCTGCGTGCAATAGTTCGCAACGCATTTTTTATGGCAGTGGGCCTACTGTTGTACTTTAGGAAAATTTTTGCACGTCGGCCAATGACCGGCCAGCCGGCCGGCGAAACTGAACGTACCGAGGCAGTCACGTGCCCGGGGTGAGGCGCGGCGGCCGACTCGCGCGCAGCCGAACCTTCTCTTATAAGATGCACATTCGCCGCGGCATAGGTGTGGAGCGTGCTGAGCCGAGCGGCATGCCACCGCGTAAACCAGTCCTCAAATTCGCCCGCTAATCTAGTTATAGTGAATAAGACTCTCTGAGTACCATGTAGAATGTCTCACAGCAGCTTAAGTTGTCACTACGACAGCTACCTACCGTCAGATTCATCTCTCGAAACAGACGCACTCAACCGTCATTGGTAAGTTTCAAATATATCCTTATTAATTTCTTAATATAACGCGACATTTATTGAAAATAAACAATGGTTCATCTCATAAATAATACAGATAAACTTTTTTAAATTACGTAAATAAGTTATGTGTCAAAACGAAAGATTTAAATATTATGTTTCCAACAATTCCTGAAAAAAAAATACAACAATTAATTGATAAATAATATAATACACAAAGTAACAACTATATCCAATTCCGTTCGCTGTTAGTAACTGCAAGCAGGAAACCTGAAATATTGATAAACAAAATAATAATACCCACAAATGTCAAATTTTAACTTCGCACCCCATGTTTATTTAAATGACAAAATGTGTCCGGCTTATCACTTGGTCACACGATACGAGCTATCGAGAACGATGTCGTCAATAGGTAGCAGCATTGAAAGGTTCTGTTCGCAGTAACGCCGTAGCGCGCATCAAACACCTGAACAAAGGTTTGCTGAAAACTTCACCAACATGTTGACCAAGCTGGCTGTACGAGCGACGCGCGGCTGTAGCAAAGCTCCGCACACATTATTGTTTTTTCTTTAACATATGCTATTTAAAATCGAAGCCATGGCTAAGGTCGTCGTGGACGCATATTTCTAGTTATATGACCCACATTTACTATCAACAATCCATCGTATAAAGATTGCTTGACATGTTGGCGGACACCGCGTCACACGTCATGGTAACGTACAGACTGCACTACCAGCGTGTTTTTATTCATATAAGGACATCGGAATGACTCCCTAGAGGGGACGGTCAGCATGAGACTATTATGTTTTTAAAACACAATAGGTTTATGTTTTCGGTATGCTTTATTATTAATTTCAGTCGCAATATACGTCTAAAGAATAATTTACTATCAGCCCTTTGTTAATCTGTCACACTGTATCTTGTAATTACCATCTGAAACGTAATTTCATTGAAAATTTTAATACTTTTGGAATATTTAATGTTAGTCATGCCTGAAAAATATGGTAAAACGAACTCCTGAAAATTTGGCCTCACCCTTCCAAACAACATGAATAAATATCAATACTTAGATAAGTGTAAACGTCAGTTATAATAGTTATAAATAGGGAAAAAAACAAATATAATATCCTATAAATACAAATACTAGGATGTTTTTCTCATAATCTCATTTTATTTACATTTATTCCTCAAAGGTTTTCTATAAATATATACGCAATAAAAATATTTACGGTACTTATCAATCATCGTTAAGACTAATTACATTCGGATATCGCGTTTCAAATCAACGCCTATTAAAGGTAAACATTGCTCACGTAAAGATTAAAGTTTCCTTCGCCTGTTACATTTAACTGACTAAACATTGACCCACTGCACTGCACGTAATTTTCTGTCGATAAAGCCTTTACCATGAACTCACCTTGTACCATGGATTGATTAAACAATACGTTGTGTAGTGAGTACTGTATAATTTCTGTTCTACTGTTTTCCACAACACAGTGACACGTGGCTTGTCACAGCATGGCAGCAACATGTACTTACCATACGTTTATTGTCACACAATATTGTACATCATTTATTAATATAAGAACGAATTTAACTGTTTACGATTTTTGATAGGGGGATGAAAAGTTTAGAACATTATCCAGAAAAAACGAAAAAGTCCTGAAATTAACCTGAAAATGATTCAAAATTATCTCGCGTGTATTTAAGTAGCCAGTCAATTGTTTTCTTTACAAACAACATTATGATTAGCCGCTTCGAAAACTACCCAAAATAATACATTTCTTACGGGATTTAATGCTATTGAAGTATTGATCAACCATCCATTCATCATAATTTACGTTAAAGTTTTGATTAATAAAAGTGTTACTGAACAGTATTTACATGTATGTAAAGATAATTTACCTTCGGCGCATGTGTTAAAATTGTAACTTAACGCAACGCCTCTGAGTCGCGGTTATGAATAGCAAGTAGTAGACTGTTCTTTATAAAACCTTGTTTACGATGTTTTTCATCAAACATTTTGTTTTTTGTTCGAATTCAATATAAATATAATATATATTTTTTATATAAAATGAATTATTTTTCATGGAGGTCTTGCATTAACAGTACAGTCAAATGGAGTGAATAGTAACACTAGGGGTAAATCAAAACGAAACTGAAAGGTATTTTCACAATAAAATGTTAATTGGACAAAACTTTGACTGGGATCACAACGTTGAATACAAACACGTTGTAACTAAAAAGGTTATTAAATTAAATTATTATTGTTATATACGAGTGAGGGAAACTGACCAGTGTTAAGCGGAATCTTTAATACACAATAGAGTCTTTTTATGCTACAAGAGACGAAATAATGTTATGATTTATAAGTTTAAAATCGTAACTAGGAAACCTCATTCTTTCATTTCCGGTATATATCCAAAAAAAAAATCTAATGGATTTTAATTATAAGATTGCTTCAAAAATCCTGAATTTCTGGAGATAAGAACTAAGGTAAACATTATTTTTAACGTATAGGAATATCGAACGCCCTATCAAAAGTACTGCTAATGTGTGTTTCCAATCTGTACGTGGCATGAAAACTGTAGAAGCAGTACCTAAGCGCGAGCTCTTCGCATGTTACATGTAACATCAGACCGTGGGAAAGTATTTACATACATATAGGCACCATACGGAAGTTAAAAGTATCGAGATTTTATGATTCTTCAGCATATCGGCCTTTTAAACGTTAAATTCTTTTTATAGTAAAACTCGTTATATGTAATGTGCAAAATTGCTCGAAGCAAAATTACATCGATTATATTAACAGTGTTTCACTTTCGTTTTTACAACATGAATGGCCTAGAATTCGCTAAAAATATATGACAATAATATTCAGTAGTAATGTAAGTTATAAAAGCGTTAAGCCGCGAACGTAATGATGTTTATAAATGACAGATAATATTCAAACAATGTGTCAAACTGAAGCACGTGTACTGTATAATTAGGCATATGGATATAACATACACGCGAAATTATGTGATTAGAATTAACAACACTTTTTGTTCCTGCACGGATACTGTGACAAAATTAATTATAACAAAAAAATCTAGCTCAGCCTTTTTTTTTTCTTATAGGAACTCATCAAATGACTTCTCCCGCTCTGGGTGGAACAGGAGGGAGTGTCAGACTTTTACTGACTAAAACCCATCCATGTTCCTTCATCGCCCTTTGTGTTCCGGGGCCACGGTATCTCTTTCGAATAAAACATAGTTTTATTTACCAAAGTCAATTGTTAATGTACCGCGTGGCAATGAGTAATCGCTCTATTATAATTTATTATTTGTCAAGGTGACACACACTTAAATAAACAGACACGTATTAGGATAGACCCGTAACGGACATATCTTGAAAGTGATATGTGTCACTGTAGCTTATTGATATTCATAATAAGGGCAGAAACTCCTCTTTTATTATTACACGCTTTATATTAGCTTCACTTGTATGTTTGTTTGTTTGTATGTTTGTAACCGACTTCTTAGGGCGCGATTTTGACCCACTTTAAACGGCTAGATATCATTCAAATTATGCACACCCGTCAAAGACCGATGACAATTTAGGTTTTTTCAGAATTCAACCCCTTAAGGGGGGAAATGGGGTGACAAAGTCTGAAAATCAACATGGTTATTGTTTGTATGATGTATCGGGTCGAGCGGGTGTATTACAAAAACAACGCGATTTTAAGATTTAATGTGCAACTGAAATACCATCATCACCCTGTTGGGGTGCGATGGGGTTGAAAATTTGAAATGTCTAAAAATCAATATGGGTTTTTATGTTTTTTTTTAAATAAAACATTTTTTTCTTATTAACACTATTATTCATATAAATTTGTTAGAATTTTTTACACTATTCTTAATTCAAATTTATTAAAAATTATTTCCTATTTTTTAGTTTGGTTTTCTATATAAAGCGTGTTTTTTAGTTTTTTTTTAAACTATTATTTATTTAAATAAAGCATGTGGGTACAGACACACATACACAGACAGGTAAATAAGTTACGAGCATGCAAAAAAGTTCGTTTATTTATACAACAAAATGTTTATGTCGAATATAAATAAAATATTTTTTTAAATGTTATTACATATTACATTTTTGATAAAGTAATTTAAATGAATACGCCACAAAATTTGCATTCGTACTCTTTTATTTTTTTCTTGTCTTCTTCGAATGGCTTCCATTGCTTAAGAACTGA
Organism: Xestia xanthographa; assembly: GCA_905147715.2. Taxonomy (NCBI): domain Eukaryota; kingdom Metazoa; phylum Arthropoda; class Insecta; order Lepidoptera; family Noctuidae; genus Xestia; species Xestia xanthographa. The sequence goes on along the minus strand of LR990655.1, from coordinate 17,052,895 downwards.
GATTTTGCAATTAAAAAAAATAGAAAACAGGATAATCAGTTTTTTGATCGCGGATGTATTTTAATTTAATGTTTATGAGGGGTTGATACAATATAGGGTGTAAACAACCTCATCACGAAGCCGTCAACCAAACATTCTGTACATCAAACTAAGTAACTTATCGCAAAAATTATTGCTGGGAAACGACTTTTTTTTTGGGGTGAAAATAATGTTTTGTCGTAAAAGAGTACAACAAAATCTTGTATTTAAAAAAAACTTAACAAAAAGTTGGAACTTTGACCCCCAATATATCCGTAACTAGAAGGTCCCCAGGTATGGTGTAGAACAAAAAAATGACGGGTTATAGTGCCTTTCGGCTTCGTTAAGAGGTCTTTTACACCCTTTAAGTAATTAAGTACTACTTACGTACGTACTTGTTATTGTTTATGTTCCGGTTTGTTATACTCTGAATGTTTGTTATGTTTATTGTTTCTGTTTTCAACTTTTGTATGCACGTCATGTGCCTGCGATGAACAAAGATTTTTTTTTATTCATCGCAGGCTAGCAGATTGCAAGCTAATAGATAAATTACTTTTTACAGTGTAAAAAACACTGTAAAAAGTCAAATTTATCTATTAGCTATTATTATAACTATTATTCCTTTATTCATTACATTACATATGTTTTTACATTTTTAAATATTTCTATAGCAAATACTATAAAAAAAAACATTTAAAAATATAAAAAATAGTAGCCCACCAGCGCTGGGAACAGGGTCCGAGCTGCCGGTGGTCAGGGCTCTTGAGAGAGGAACCTCCTAACGATACGTGCCTATTACATTAAATTATATTATTTAATTGATTATGTGTGCCTCGTAACTATTATTATTATTATAACTTGCTAACTGATCGACTCCTTATTGATATCTAAAAACTGTTTAATTGCACAAAAAATGTTTTGTGTAAGTTTACAGTATCCAGAAGTAACTTCTACATGCTTCATTACTCCAATTGTCCACTTGATAGTTAAATAAAAAATACAGCTTGCATGTTGTTGGCGGTTAACTGACGCGTTTACCAAGTAAACTGCAGTTCCTTTCAGACAAAACCCCAACACGTGATATAAAGGATTCCATTATTCTTAATAGCGTATTGTAATATGAGTCGTTCACTGGTAACCAGGTGTCAAAACTTGTGGTGACAGTTTAAATATATGCATGTGTTTGTAACCGGATGCTTCTGAAGCGTTGCTAGACAAAGCAAATTGAATTTGCATAAAAAAAACACATAAAACTGTAGTTACTACAACAGACTCAAAAAAGGAGGAGTTTCTGTTTTCGATGATTAAATATACCTCTTCTGCGTTATTACTTTTTACTCTGATATAATAATAATAATGTGTATTAATTATCAACAGGAATGGAAGCGTGTCAGCAAAAGCGGAAGGGCCTTCGCGCCGCAAAAGTAACCTCCACAATGCCATGGCAGCAGACATGGACTCCTCTTGGGGTAATTTTCCTTTCATTTACGATGAATACCTACATGAATGACATTTAGTTAATTTTAAATGCAACTATTTAAGTCCTTTATGTTGCAAGAGACGTGATACGTGACTGTACCCGTTTAGTAGTTAACTTGATTTATTCGAGGTTCAATTCAATATTATAAATCTATCAATTTAATAAAAATTTCCACTCGTGCCAGTTTTTCCTACCAGTTCAGTACTTAGAAGTTATTGTACCCAAAAAAATATGACACTTGAGAACCAACTAACCACCGCACCGGAACCAATATAACCCAGATTGGTGGAAGGTTCTGAGACCTTGTTACAATTTTCCATAAACTTTACAGCAATAATTTATACTATAAACACAAATGAAAGCAATTGCAAGGTCAGACAGGCAGTAAGTAACGAGGGTACGATGTAGAAACAGCAGGTGTCTTGTACATGTAGCTGCTGGTTCCCACGATTAGATCGATCGCCACGCTGGCTGACATTCGCCTTCTGACGCTCCACTGTTCCGTCACAGATCGCCAGGCACACATCGAGGGCAGATTTAAGAAATATTCCACGACATCCTCCGTCTACTCGAAGAAGGCGATATCACAGCAAAGCGAATACATCGAAAGGTATTCAATATGCATGTTTTTTTATCTTATTGTGATTTTGAAAGTTTTCGAAAACCCAACAGAAAGTTGCGTTTTCAACTCAAATACCAATCAATTGGCCATAGTCCAAAACAATCGCGAAAGGTGAATTATGCCAAAGTTGTTGAAAGTAAACAACACGAGTTGCAGAAGTTTGACAGTGTGTAGACTATCTAATTAAAAGGTATCTAGGTCGATCTAAGTAGGTCAAACCTGTATTTCAGCTTTCAGCACCGATCTTGTCACAAGTTTTGCCACAATTTGCTTAGCTTTAAGTGAAGTGCTAACTTAAGAGCCAGTAGTAACACCATTACTTGCTATGTATGGGCTAGAGTAAGCTTCCCTATGTGTATTTGGAAAAGGTATGTGACAAAGTGTCATGTGGCAAGTAGTGATGTCTATTTCAAAACCTTGACAAGTATCGATGATAGAAGAGCTATTTATGGTTTGAATTACTTTATTCCTAGCATTTCATGTTCTTTCTGGTATATCACAAATAAATACCGGTTCAAGGAACTGTTTGCTAAATGTAATCCTTGATATTAGTACTAGTGTTGTTTTTTTCCTGATTGATTGGATTATTCGATTATTTCTGATAAATTATGGGCTTGCTAACTTAACTCATCTTTTTAGATCTTGGTGGTTCGCGTGTTGCGCAAAGTGTCATTCAGAGGAATCCGGCATTCCCTCGTGGGAGCCACCGAACTGGCAGAAAGTCTGCCCCTACCCACTATGTCCTTCCTACCGACAGTTCGCGCAAAACATCGCAGTATTAATTATTGGTAAGCTACGACTATTTTTATACAACGTTTAAATATTCACAACAAGGCGCCCATGAAGCTATCAATTAGAAGGTGCCCATGAACACGTAGATAGGAGATGCCCATGAATTAAAACTAGTGTAATTTGGAATATGAATTAGTGTTTGCTAAATTCTTAATGAACTTTCTAGAACGTACGATATGACGTCTAACAGTGCAGTCATTTTAGGGTTTCTACGACTGTATTCAAACGCTTAGTCCTGAACGAACTTTTCAGTATCCTGAATATTTTTCTATTAGATACCGTTAAAAACTGCTGAGCCAATATCATTGGATATTTTCTTTAGGAAATAACTGGGTCTGGATTTCATTCCATTTTAAGACCATTTCCCGAACGGGACTCAAATTCAGAGTTTTGAATTTTCCTCGTGGAAATACTCTTTACTTGCTGGTGTGGATTAACAATACACCTCTGGGGTTTTCCCAGACGTGTTCGTATGATCTTGATGTGATAATAATGTCATGATTATGTACGCAGGCATATTAGTATGGGTGACGGTATGGATCGTGATGGGCGACACGGCCGCCCCCGGCGGGCAGCTGTTCTCCTTCGCCGTCCTGACTATCGTCGCCTACTTCGGGGGCTGGCTCATGCTGAAGATCACCACCTTACCTGCGCTCATAGGAATGCTTATAGTGGGCATCATCATGAAAAACGTGGGCCTCGTCAACTTTGACGAGACGTATCAACACGTGGCGTCGTATGTCAGGTAATAAATAATTTTATCTATAAGAACATTTATTATTTGGCTGTTTAAGTTTATTTTCCTGTAATCTAATTTTACAGTAAACCCAATAATCGTGGTTCCGCCGGTTAAATTACTGAAACCTAAGAAAACTGGTAATTCTAAGTAAATATTACGTTCCCAGTGGCATTCGTTGTCAAAGCGTATTTCGTATTTCTACAAATACTTTCAACCGGGTTGCGATGTCCACCATGGTTTTACTGATAGAATATAATGAATGACTTTTCTATTATCCGTTTCTGCTGATAGAAAGAAACACTTTTTCTTGGTCCTGTGATATTGTTTATCAAAACGTTTATGAATGGATTGATGTGTTCCAGAAAAATTGCATTAACCATCATCCTAACACGAGCTGGTTTGGATCTCGACCCGACCGCCATGAAGAAATACTTCCTCACCGTCATCAAGCTGGCTCTAGTTCCCTGGACCTTCGAGTGTGTGCTGTGCGCCGTTCTTGCTTACTTCTTCCTAGGATTGCCTTGGGATTGGGGTGAGTGGCGAACATTCTCAACTCGTTACTGGTATTTTAAGTGAGGAAGTTGTGAAAGATGTTTGTAACATCTTCATAAAAGTCATACCGTATTGGGATAAAACTTTAAGTATATTCAAATGAAATGGTCTCTGTGCGTGTAAAGTTTTATCCCAATACGTCTGGGACATAGAATATATTTTACATAATGTATTTTTCCTAAAATGTTACCACTGGCGTTTGAGTTTTCCCAAAAAGTATTTGCAAACCATTAAAATTGCATATCCTCGTTAGTTCTTCTTAGACATATTTACGCAGATATAGAGAACCGAAATATTGACGTGACTCGAAAACAATAGAATTACACGACAGACCCAATTAGATCGAGTAACGATCCGTGAAATCTTCACAATGAATGATTTTATGAAGGTATTGTCAACAGCATGATACATAATTATTAGATAGGTATTCTTAACATTTAATACTGAATGTGATACTTACGGCTATTTTGATAAGAATGTATCAGAAGAAAACTGCTTTTTCTCCACCTGTGTTACTATGAGCAATACGAGACTTTAAACTCATACTATGGGTAAAATATTGTCCGTCATTACTAAGTAGATTGAGGAACTCGTTGCTAAATAATAACAGCCGCTTGGGTCGATCGTTAGGTTAAGCCGTGCTTGCCTAGGTTGGTCTGTGGATGGGTGACCACCCATTACATACCGAGTTTCCTCTGTGCCTCGGAAAGCACGTTAAGCTGTTGGTCCCGGCTGTCATTTGTGATCTTTGACAGTCGTTACAGGTAGACAGTGGCCCAAAAAGTCTGACAAGCAGTCTTAGCAAGGGGTATCGTACTACCCAGTACTAACTGGGTTGTGGAGGTCAGATAGGCAGTCGCTCCATGTAAAATACTGGTATTCAGCTGCATCCGAGTAGACTGGAAGCCAACCCCAATAAAACTTGGCAAAAAGCTAGGCAGATGATGATGCCGTGTGGTATCCGGCAGAGTAGAATAGAACCAACCCATTACACTCACGGGTGTCGTATAAGGCGCCTAATGTCTGAGGCAGAACACCTTGCGCCTCCGTAGAGAATGAGGATGGGCAGCAGCGTTTTCTGTTAGTCTTTCATCACTGCGATCTCCAATCCGCCTGCCAAGCGTAGAGATTACGGCAAATTCCTCCCATCATGGGAGAGGCTTATGTCCAGCAGTGGACGTTATGGGTTATTGTAGGTGATGATGAGTACTAAGTAGATTGGAAGCGCGACCATTCAGGGTGCATTGGCAAGATTTCAGTACCTCGTGCTGGCTCCTTGATTGATTGCTCTCCTCTCCTCAACTTTGTACAAAACCTTAAGGATTCGTTTTACCATTCCAGCTTTCCTTCTGTCATCAATCGTCGCGGCTGTGTCCCCGGCGGTGATCGTGCCGTGCCTGTTCCGTCTGCGCGAGAAGGGCTACGGGGTGTCCAAGGGCATCCCGACCCTGGTGCTGGCCGTGTCCGGCGTGGACGACGCCGCCAGTGTCGCCATCTTCGGCATCGTGTCGTCTATCATGTTCTCCAGTGCTTCGCTTACTATGAATCTTGTTCAAGTACGTATGACTTTAATATTGAGATAATACATAGACGGCAAGTAGATACTGGCCCATTCCCTCTCTATGAGAGGGGGGCCTTGTGTCCCAGCAGTGGGAACATTATAGGCTGATTATGCTATGTTACATAGACGGCATAACTGGTAGGTATTAAAATTATCCTAATGTTTTTTTTATGACCCAGGTGTTTTTTTTTTATTATGCCAAATTATTGCCTTAAGGTAGAAAGACTCCAGTTTTGAAAGCCTGATTTAAAGCACGTAGGTTTTCAAGGAATTCTGCAAAAAGTCGTGTAGTAATTAATGTGTTCCAATAGTTTAAGATTTTTAACAGCGTTTAATTAACTGTGAAACTATGTCACCTGACCAATTATTTGAAATGCAATGAGTAATCATTGCATTTCAATTAATTGGTCAGGTGTCAGGGTCATAATACTGCTGATAGATTAATGAACGATTTTGAGCAACGGAACGAGTTCAATCGAGTTTAACAAGTTATCCAATCAAGACCATTTCTGACGCTGTAGTTGACATTTAGAAAAGAAATTATAATCCAAAAGTAGTATTTAGATTTACTGTTATGATCTGTATCTGATATTGAAGTTTAGCAAATGAGCATATTATCATTAAAATTATACAGTTTTAATTGTGATACATTTATAAAATATAGGTACTTTATATTTAGCAATCATTGCAGGTCTATGATTAAATTGCAATTTTGTCCGTACATGTTGTTTGTGCGAGACTTGACGAACTATGGTTTACAGGAATACCTACATCAGGGAAAAAAACAAACAACTTCAAAAACGATAAATATTTTTGACTAAATGAATAATTCATTTTAGGTATGTAGATGTGGTATGTAATATCAGTCATTGTTATTTGTTTATTTTTTATTCAAAAACGTATTATTATAACTCTCTTAAATCCAATGTCATGAAAATTATTATGAACCCATAATGTTATTAGGAATGTAAGCTAGTCTAGATTTTATTATTTATTTGTTTTTAGTGAGTATTATTACTCTGTTGCCAGCAAATCAATCAATTTGAATTTCTAATTTACATGATGTAATTAATATTTTGTTCATTACATTTTTAGTTAAATTTTTAATAATTACTATAATTGATATTTCTATAATTATTTATTATTTCTATAATTATTTATTAATAATGTGGTAAATAATTATCATTTTTAATTTTTTCTAACCTATGGTACTCATTATCATACTCTCTTGTTAATATGCGGATAATGTAGTGGGCTACAATATTATTAATGTGTTTTATTATCTTTACTCTGTTCCAACATAATTATATTGTAGCTTTTTATTGTCCCTTAGTAAATAAAATAAAATAACATAATTGTAATATTAATTAACAAGGAAGAATAGGCATCAGGTGCCCAGAAGTGGGACAATACGGGCTAACTAAAAACAAAACTGTAATCTTACTATAATTCTTTGTTGTTGTCTTTTCTTAACAGAAAATGCACGAAGTTTTCATTCTGTTTTGTTGGCCAAAGTTACCTCACGATACCTCTCAGTACACAAAGTCCTTCACATGTAATTATGTGAAGGACAAAGTAATTCACAAGTATATTATTCCGCAACAACGGAAACAATTTGCAAATCATTATGCTTTAGCACTCTTGCATTAAATTGCATACAAAGCTTACGACATAATATATTTTGTCGTAACATTATGCTTACAGATGAGTTCCCAGAGAGCTATTCTGAACAAAACCCGAGCCTCTGGAAAACAAATTAAAATTGCACACCATCCTTATTCTAAATATTATTAGTAATGCCTTTACGACTGAACAGATTTAGATGAAGTTTGTTATACGGATAGACTTAGGATACTTTTATCGCGACCGCGACAGAATGTCTCTATACAATAATTCCGACATCTACACGGCCGAAACCGCGGGCAAAAGTAAATCTTATTTAAGGCGGCTCCCCGAGCAAATGACCTTGAGTGAGCAGTTTTTCGGAGCCTACTCCTCTTTATCCAAAAGAAATACCAACTAATAAAAAATACATTAAATTACTACACATCCTTGACTCCAAAATTGTCGTTTCATTTTTTTTTTTAGTTGCTTAATGTTTAATAAATCCCCTCACAACGAAACCATAGAAATGAGAAATAATGATTTATAAAATGCTACTCCTCGTAAAGTAACCATTATTTTGATTTGCTACTTATACTAATGGATAGGCAATTTAATAATGAACATAATTGTCGTTTTATTTTTTCCAAAAGACGTAAGTTTGATTTTATAAAGAATAAAAACCACTCATTTCGCACAATTCGGCCTGCAGTGACTGACGTAACGACCAATTCGTAGTGCAAGCTGATTAGAACTTTATTCTAACAGTATTTCAAGCGAAGTTTGAACCACCACAAATAGAGTTGCTAATTTTGCTCGGGGTACCGCCTTAAGTACTAAACGATACTTAGAACAAAGCGTTAGGGAGTGTAAAAAGTCTTTGTTGTTTTCACTAAACTGCATGTGGCAAGTAGGTGGTGTGTGTATTCACAACAATAGACTAAGCTGCCGCTATGATTAGCGCACAAACGGACATCCTGTTACATCGATATACTATTGAATCTGCTACTTTAAGAGTTACTCTATACTTCATAGACATGTCATCACTGATGAAGGTAACAGTACCTTTGCAAGAATCTATTTAATAGGTAGGCCAAAAGGAACACACCGGGACATACAGCTTAGTACGGCCGTTATTCCAAGTGCGTACGATGTGACTACGGTTGAGACAATTGAGCCTGGAGCAGTACCTAAATCCCAACTGACGCCAAAACAGTAACTACCTAGTACCCTAGTTATCCTAGTAAAGGTTACCCTAACGCCCTAGTCTACCATACAAACCACACCAAACGTAGGTTGGGTTCCTTCTATCTGGCAGAATCTTGATGCTCCGAAATTTATTTGGCATAACACACTTGGCATAATCTTCTTTAAACGAATATTTTTAAGGCATTAAAATATTTAATATAGTTATTGTTTGGCCGAATGTTTGTATTTCCGAATTTACAGTGGCATACTTTTAAGATGGCAGAATTTTATTTGGCATAATTACCTTTGGCAATGTTCAAATTTCGCACAATTTCACTTGGCATATTACGAAGATGGCAGAATTTCATTTGGAATAATTGTATTTGGTATTATTGCCATTTCTATAAAATAGCATTTTTAACCAAACTAATAAATATTGTCTTAAAAAGTCAATATGGATGGGTTACAAAAGTTAGTGACAGAAACGAATCGCTCTAAAACCGACTTTACGTAGTCTTGTCTGCTCTACCCCTAGAGTGTTATTTAAAATCGCGTAGGCGCGGAGGGGCGAGGCAGCCCGCGAGTTGAGGAGCAGGTTGTTGTAACACTCGCCGTGGTGAGCGTTAAACACATCTGCGATGATAAGCTCGCGTGGGACAGCCGGAGGCCCGCAGCGCCGAAGCCGTGACTGAAACCATGCCTGCTGCATTTTTGCTTGCATGCTGCATGCTTGCTTACATGCTACATGCTTGCTGCATGAATGGTCTATGCTGGTTTGCATGTTTGCATACTGCATGCTTGTTTGCATACTGCATGCTTGTTTGCATACTGCAAGCTTGTTTGCATACTGCATGCTTGCTGCATGCAAGATGTATACTTGTTTGCATGTTTGCCTCCTGCTTACAGGAAAATAAAAACCAAAAAAAAAAAAAAAATTGTGATGAGGATGTGATAGATGAGTATTTTCATTGTTATGCTTATGAAATGTATGCCAAAAGATTATTCTAACTGTAAACTTTCTGAGATATGATAGTTCTGCTTTTAGTGACTATCGATATAAAATTTATGCCAAAAGATGATTCTGGCTGTGAACTTTCTGCGCTTAGATGGTTCTACTTTTAATTCTTATGCATATGAAATTTATGCCTAAAGATGATTCCGACTTACAAAATTATGAGTTTTGAATGTATGATAAATGAGTGCCTGCCAAACGATTTTCTGCGAAATGAAGTTCATGCTATCCGCTGTTATGCAAAGTAATATTATGACATAAAAAGTTCTGACATAAAGGGTGGACCCATAGAGGGTATTGTGTACGTCGTGCAATGTACACAGGAAAAGGTTTTCTCACTGCCGATCCCACAGACTCATAGGACTGATGAAGGCTAAAGCCTATTTAAGTATCATATTGCGCAACCGTTAAATGTCATCACTGAAAACCACGCATACCTGCTGAGCACACTTGGTGTATCTTTCATGTGCTTCATCGCGTCTAGCCAATACAAATATATATAATATTTTTATATTTTTTATTTTATGTTAAATTTTATTATTTTATACTGATAATTTCACCATTTTATTTTATGTGTATTGTCCTGTGCGGGCTAATTAATGCTTTTTGTTTCTTTCTTACATTGTTTCTTCTGTTGTATCGACTTCAGTCATACCAGAAAGCTCATACTTGTAAAAATACTAGCTAGTAATTACTGTTTACCAGCCTTGTTAATCTAAGGTCGACCCTGACAACACAGGGTGCGTTTGACGTTCTATTCATGACGACGTTGTATTGTGCATATGAATTGTATGCCTAAAGATGATTCTGACTTACAAAATTATGAGGTTTGAATGTATGATAAATGAGTGTCTGCCAAATGATTTTCTGCGAAATGAAGTTTATGCTTTCCGCTGTTATCCAAGATAATATTATGGCATAAAAAGTTCTGCTATAAAGAGTAGACCCATCGACTTCATGTTTTGTTTACGTGAAAAAAGAAAAAAATATGTGTCCAATGGTGTCGATTCTGTTGTGCACAAACTAAACTTAATTTAGGCTATTGTTATCTTTTTTCTCTAATAAAACGAGAAAGAGACGGACGTAATTTAGAGCTGTCAAATTTAGTTGGAACTCGTAAAAACATGTCGACTAAAAACACGGTGAAGCGCAAGGCATAAACTAGTTTTACATCTCTAACTTAGTTCATAGCTATAGCCGTCCTTTTCTCGCACTGCCTTTTAGTAAAAGATAGCAATAGCCTAAATTAAGTTTAGTTTGTGCACAACAGAAACGACACCAATATTTTTTAGAAATCTATCTGACGGACTAATTAGATTTTTTTTTGTCATCTACCCTATTAAGCTTGTGTCCCAGCTGTTGGAACAGTTTATGCTGATCTGCTTTTTACTTTCATTTCAGGGCCCACTTAGTGTGATCGGTGGTATAGTACTGGGCGTGTTATGCGGATACTTGGTGAAGTTCGTCCCTGAGCGCAATGACGCCTTCTTGGTGCCTCTACGAGTGCTGTTACTGCTGGCCGGTGGACTGATGATGGTGCTGGGCTCCGAGGAGATCGGTTGGGGTGGTGCTGGTAAGCTAATGTTAATTTTAAATCAGTATAAAATTTGGAGATCGCAGTGATGAAAGACTAACAGAAAACGCTGCTGCCCATTCTCTGGTCTACGGAGGCGCAAGGTGTTCTGCCTCGGACATTAGTCGCCTTATACGACACCCGTGAGCGTAATGGGTTACTTCTATTCCGGATACCAAGCGGTTAAAAAAAAAATATATATATATTCAGGCAAGACGCCCGCCCGCCCTTAGGGAAGATAAATTTTTCACAAATTTTCAAAAGTAACAAAAAAAAAACAGAAAAACAAACTACATAAGAATGAAGTAAATTTACATTATTGTTATCCGTTATTTTATAAAAATAATTTAAACATATTTAAAATTTAATCAATAAAATCTGTTGTAATACCAAACTTAGTATTGAAATCCTGGTAAAATATTCCTAAATAAAAACTTTCAGAGCCACAGTCGGCAACAAACAGTAAATCAACTTCAGTTCCCCGCCTTTTAAAAGAAAACTCATTATTTCGCAGAATTTACAAACACGTAGGTAGGGTGGGTAGTCGTAAAGACGAGCACGTTGGTCTTATTATCTGAGTAATTGTAAAAACTGTAGACAACAACCACGGATGATTGTTTTCCGCGGTGTAGTGCTTAGCTTTCACCGAACAATGCCTTGTTATAAGTCAATGACTGTGTTGACAATCGATAAAGTCAAGGAAACAATGTGAATTGGAAAAGGGTATCATAATAATATACGCATGATTTTATTTGTCCACTGTTTAATATTTACATGTCTATGACACGTGTTTTGTGTTTGATGTGAATCGAGAAGTATTTTAATGCAAAGAGTTATCCTAATAAGGTAATAATGTGCTATCGGAACACTGAAAATGCACATGCTTATAGTTCCATTCTGCTCTTGTAGATTATAATAGGAATTAAAATGGTGCTGTTACCTCTATCAGAATAATTTGTAATTCTTAAATGCCCGATCCAGACTCTCGCGAGGTGCCTCCTAGAGGCTCTCGGCACGAGTCTTGGCGAGTGGAGGCTGCACGAGTGCTAACAATCCACACTCTCGATTTATTCATTTGCCCGCTACGTCTACTACAAGATGGATGTGATTGAAGTCACTGCGTTAGCTACTTTATGTGCCTACCAATATTATTTATTTATTTAGTTATTTATTTGCTAACATGTAAAACACTGGTTATTATGCATGCATTAAAATTTCATGACACAGTATTAAGACATGCACCCTGTAAGGGCACTGCAAATATTTTATGTATCAAATTATTAGATTACTTAAAATATTGATTCTAATTATTACAATTATATTGCATTAAAATTGTTTACATTACAAATATTATATTAAAATTATTTACATAACAAATACTACATTAATTATACAAAACATTAATCAATCATTTATTTATTATTTTATAATTAATCATTATTATCAGGTCTGCTCTGTATGGTGTCGGACGTAAAGAATAGCACCATCCCATATCTTCCCGTGGGTGTCGTAAGAGGCGACTAAGGGACTTACCAGATAATGGGCAGCAGCGTTCTCTGTGCTTTTGTAACAACCGTACTGCGATCGCCAACCCGCCTGCCAAGCGTGGCGATTGTGGCAAAAACCCTCCTTTGGGGGAGGCCCATGTCCAGCAGTGGACGTCTTGCGGCTGAAATGATGATGATGATGATGATTATCAGTTCGTTCAATCATTTTTGTCATAGGTATAGGTAATGTAGCATCTATTATTATTTTACATTTACGTCAAGTTAATATTAATACAGAATCGATCGATTCACAATTTGTCAGTTTTAAATTCCTCAACGGAATAGTAGCCTTTCTTGATTAACAAAGCTTTCAACTGTTTCGAGAAAATTGAGTCATTTGACCTTACTCTGCAGCAGTTACAACAAAGTGAGCGAGCGCGAGAGTGTGGATGATTCCCTCGCCTCACCCCTCGCGTCCTTAGACTCGCGTCCGAATAACCGACACAAAACGGAGCGACAGCGAGGCGAGGCGAGGGAAGACGAGAGGACACGAGCGCACCGTCCACACTCTCGTACTCGTGTTCCCTCGTGTAGCCTCGTGGAAAGTCTGGATCGGGCATAACAATCTTACCTGAATGGCGCAGCGGTAGTGAGGATACCTTACGTTCTTAGGGTCCCGGGGTTCGAATCCTGGTAAGAGCAAATGTTTGTGAGATAAGCATGGACATTAATTTCCGAGTCATGGATGTTTATATGTATAATAAGTATGTATTTACAAACAAAAAGTATCTATGTAGTATATCAACTATCTGGTGTCCACGACACAAGCTTCGTTGATTAGTGTGCGCTGCGATGTCGCTGTGTAATGTCCAGCGATATTTATTATTATAATTTACTAGCGGCCCGTCCCGGCTTCGCACGGGTGGACATTTATTTTCCTCTAATTCCCCCCCCCCCCCCCCCCCTATAATTGTGAATGTCAAATAATAAATAAATATTGCGACTATACATTAAGATGTAAGCTATCCTATCTTTCAAGTTGGATCAAACTACACACGGTGTGCAAATTTGATTAAAATCGGTTAAGTAGTTTAGGAGCCCATTGCGGACAAACAACGTGACACGTAATTTATATATATTAAGATTATTAATTTACCTCTTCAGGACCATTGGCCGTCATCGCATTCGCGTTCGTGGCCTGCAAGAACTGGACAGACCTCGGCTGGGAGCTGGAAGACAACCCAGTCGCCACCGCCTTCGAAATCTTCTGGATGTTCTTCGAACCTATGCTGTTTGCAATTACTGGTGCACAAATTGTTGTACGTATACCTGTTACGAATAATGTTATCTGGAACATAAAATGTTCATCATGATCATTATTTTCTCATCAGGCCCCTTATTCACAACGCTTCGATTCGATTTTCGATTCGGAAAATCGTATTTCTATCTTTTTGTGACATTACGAAATCGAGCGAGATACGATATAAAATCGTATGTCTATCTTTTTTTGACATTACGAAATCGAGCGAGATACTATATAAAATCGTATGTCTATCTTTTTGTGACATTACGAAATCGAGCGAGATACGATATAAAATCGTATGTCTATCTTTTTTTGACATTACGAAATCGAGCGAGATACGATATAAAATCGTATGTCTATCTTTTTTTGACTTTCCGAATCGAAAATCGAAACGAAGGGTTGTGAATAGCTATGCAGGTCGGACTTATACACTATCTAACTTCTCATCAACATCATCATCTGTCTAGCCTTTTCCCAACTATGTTGGGGTCGGCTTCCAGTCTAATCGGATACAGCCGAATACCAGTATTTTACATGGCGCGACTGCCTATCTGACCTTCACAACCCAGTTAGTACTGGGTAATACGGTACCCCTTGGTAAGACTGGTTGTCAGACTTCACACACACTACTCACTTCGACACTATCTATCTCTGTCTAACCAAAATATTTATTACTAGCGGACGTCACGCGGTTTCACACGCGTAGTTCCCGGTCCCGTGGGAGTACGGGGATAAAATATAGGCAGGATTAGGGGGGTTTTACTCAGGGTGAATGTAGTTTTCTAATGGTGATTTCACCATAGAAAACTACATTCATATTTGAAATCGGCGCAGTAGTTTTTGAGTTTATTCATTACAAACATACACACAAAATACAAATCTTTCCTCTTTATAATATTAGTGTAGATCCACAAACACCATTCATCGTTCCTTTGATCTTTCTCCATATTATATTTTCCATTCGAGCATTTACAGGCCTCGCCACTTACGTGCTATACTTCCCTGGCATGTGTTCGTTTCATCAAAATCTTACCCGCCATTCGTTTTTTATCATCGTCCACTCCATCTGGTTCTGGTCTACCTACTGTCACTACAGTGCACGGTACAGAGGCCCTACTGGCTATCGTTTCGTCCGTATATTCGGATCTATCTGTCTCTCTCGTGCACGTTTGCAGATGAACGTGCGCGAGAGAGACGGATAGATCCCAATATACGGACGGAACGTTAGAGTAGGGCCTCTGTTCATTTACGGCCATTTTCAATAACTTAGCAAAAGGTATCGGTAGGTTTCTATCTCTGTCTGTTTGACATTTAGCTTACGGACCGATAGAAACAAAACGCCACAGAAAAGCTTTCTTTGATTTTTCTATGAATCAAGTGACATGTAGGTGACGCGAATAGGATATTTCAAGCTTCATTATAAAACACATGTAAACGGGTATTTATCGCGAATTTTACCTTTAATATAAGCCTGACGTTTCGACCGGATTGCACCAGCCGTGGTCGCGGGAAGACTGAAGTATTGGAGGTACCGACCCGTTTACATGTGTTTTATAATGTATTTCAAGCTAACATTGTTTATAGAAACATCGATAGCTACGAGAGTAGTCATATTAACAGACAGTTATACGTAAGTAAGTTATAGAACACAGCCTTTAAAGATCACGGTCAACAGTGGATCACGATGATTCAATACTCGCAGTAACAGAAACGTATCGCATGAAAATGTTTATGTTCTTCAATTAGATTTAGCTATGGTTCATCACTATTTATTAAACACTATGAGTAGGTACTTATTGAGGATAACCCTCGTACGCTCGTGTGTGGAATTTATGATTACATCACCAATGCAATATCATTTATTGTGACCTACTTACGATGACATAACTCATTGCTCATGATTATATGGTTTCAAAAAAGGGTTGCAGATTGTAGATTGATTATATTGACATGCATATGCAAAGGTAGAACTGACGTCTATTTTAAAATGGTAAACTCGTAATTTTATCAACCACTAGTTGTGTCCAGCGACTTCACCCACCGTGTCTCTTTTTGCTCGGCTCCTAAGATTAGCGTGATGTAAATTTACCTTCCTCAAGAATATCAAACTAACAAAGACTATCAAAGGCAAACAGAAGTTTTCAAATTTGGTAGCTCCAGTCATTGCCTCTCTTCAACACTTCAGCTTTATTATATTCGTAAATGTAGATATCGGAAACCTTCGAGAGACATATTTTCCTTCAAATCAAGATAATGGTGTCGATTCTGTTGTGCAAATTAAGCCAATGCTATCTTTTACTAAAAGGCAGTTCGAGAAAAGGATGGCTATAGCTATGAACTAAACTAGTTTATGCCTTGCGCTTTACCGTGTTTTTAGTCGACATGATTTTTACGTGCACCCTTCATTTATATGGAAATATTAGTTCCAACTAAATTTGACAGCTCTAAATTACGTCCGTTTCTCTTATTATAGAGAAAAAGATAGCAATAGCCTAAATTAAGTTTAGTTTGTGCACAACAAAATCGACACCAATACTTTGTTGTTACCTTGTTGATACAATCTAGGTCACCAACAGGTTCAAGATCTTCTTAGTCATTGAAGGTCGAATAAAGGAAAAAAAAAACAAATGTAAAAACGATTCGTCTTCAGATTGCAGAACTGGAGCCTCGCTTGGTTTTGATCGGCGGTGGTATTTTGGTGGCGTGCGTGGTTCTACGAGCCATGCTCACCAGCGCATGTGCAGTGCGCAGCAACCTCAACATGAGGGAGAAGATCTTCGTCGGCCTCGCCTGGATGGCCAAAGCTACAGTACAGGTAAATTAAGGCTAAATTAAAAGAGCTTAATTCAATCTTCAAGGAGAAGAGTACCTGGAAGGATATGGGGAAGGCCTTTGCCCAGCAGTGGCACATTCAAGCCTAAAAAAAAAAACAATCTACAGCTACAATCTAGCAGCCTTACGCATCTGCCTAGGTTATTCTAAACTATGTTGAAATTGGTTTCTTGGATAACGGGATGCAGCCGAATACCATTTTACCAATAAATTTATATGGATCGACTGCCTATCTGACCTACATAACCCAGGGTCTCACGATACACGACGAATCCCCCAAGTAGGGCTGCTTGTCAGACATTCTGACTTCCAGTAACGACCGTCTAAGACTTGCGAAAGTCAGCCGGCATCAACAGCTTAACAAATGGTTTTGTAGCCACGGAAATCTATGCCCATATAAAATATTGCAAACAGTTTTAAGATCTACATCGCAATTAAAGTTTTCTAACTTGTCGTATTAAACACAAGTTTTCAATTCATCAAATTTTATCCAAATCATGGATAACGTAGTTAGTTGCACACTGATGCAGTCTCGTACCAATTATTTGTTAACCATTTATAGTGTGTAATTGTTTGTTTTCCCTAATAAATAAATAAAAATAAAAAATATATAAATTATATACGACCATTCTTCTTCCAGGCCGCTCTAGGTCCAGTTGCTTTGGATGAAGTGCGCAAGATGGCCGGCGGCGCGCCTGACCCGGTGATGATAGAGTACGCAGAGACCGTCATCACGGTGTGCATCATGTCCATCGTCATCACCGCGCCCATCGGAGCTATCGTCATCACTCTCACAGGACCCAAACTGCTCTCAAGAACAACGAAGCCGCCTGTCATGGAAGGTAAGACATTTGTGTGCTCTTATTTTACTGTACGACACATTTTCAGCCTTATTATATGACATATAGACGTAATTGTTCAGTGTGATATACAATAATTTCGCTATTATCATACATATACATTCCATTCCTTTGACTTTAATTGCATAAAATAACAAACAACATTTTATTTCATCAATTATTTAATTCCAAATTTCTAGATCAAACACACTTATTATTCATAATATCTGCGCAGCGACATAACAACATGATAGTAATCGGAAACAAAGATCAAGTAGGTTTTTATTTATAGAACAAGCACAAAGATAAAAAGTACAAATGTTATAATTTTAATACAAACGGTTAATGATAAGAGAAGTTCTGGGATGGAACTCTTTTAGGATCATACGATGCACTGCTATTGTTTTGAGGGTAGTAGAAATTATTTTGGCCCTGATTGTTATTCTGAGAAGGATAGTTGGGGATACTAGGATTATAAGCATTACTGGGATATTGTCCTGGGGAGTAAGGAGAAACTTGAGGCGTCCTGGTCGCATTATAAGTTCCTGGAGCTTGTCCCGCGCCGGGGTAGTTAGGATATTGAGAGTTGGTAGAGCCTGGCTGACTTGGATTATAATAAGGAGGTCGTTGGCTAGTCGAATTGAACTGTTGGCCAGGGTGAATATTACCAGATGGGGAGTGGTAATTAGGATTGTAAGGCGCTAATGGAGGAGTGTAGCCAGATCCTGAAGCATTTGGAGGTCTGTAGCCGCCTGAGTTAGGTTGTGGGTTATAGGTTTGGTTTTGGACAGGATATTGTCCATTGGGTGGCCTGTACGGACTTCCTGGAGACGAGCTATTATAGGATGGGACGTTGGGGCGAGCATTGTACGGATTCTGGCCAGTGTATGGGTTATAGGCACCTTGACCAGTAGGTTTAACAGTGGGGTGCGTTGCGTTCTGAACGTAGGGATTATAAGTCGACTGCGTTGTGGGCTGACCGTAGGGGTTATAAGCAGGTTGCTGTTGGTTTGGCTTTTGAGTATAAGGATTATAACCGGGTTGCTGTTGGTTCGAATTTTGTCCGGAAGGATTGTAACCCGGTTGCACTTGATTTGGATTTTGAGTATAAGGATTATAACCCGGTTGTTGCTGGTTTGTGTTTTGCCCCGAAGGATTGTAACCAGGTTGCGATTGATTAGGATTTAGGGTATAAGGATTGTAACCTGGTTGCTGTTGGTTTGGGTTAGAAGCGTAAGGATTATAACCAGGTTGTCCGGGAAGATTACTGCTAGGTTGTGGTTGGTACGGGTTGTACGGAGGCCCTGATGGCAGCTGTGGGTACAGCGGTGTATATTGGTGACTCGCTTGCCGAGTTATCCTCTGTTTGACTGCGCCATCTGCCTTTCCCAAAATAGTGTCCTTCTGGAAATCTTCATTTTCATTTTGTTTTTCCTCAAATGTTTTCAATATTGTGTTTATGTAGTCCTCTGGTACAACTTCAACATCATTTTCATTCGCTATCAAAGGCTCGACAAGTTGGAGAGATTCTAAGTCCAAATTATTGTATGGAAACTTATCGGTCACGGCCACTGCATCTTCTTTGTTAACTCGTAAACCACAAACACCACTGCATAATACTGTCACTATTATAGCTATAAGGGCAACGTGCACTGTCCTCAACATTTTAATGTCTATTGAATACGGACATAAGTACAATACACACAAAATAATAATCGGATAAACTTCGACCTTATTTATCTTATAATTCACGGTAAGCGAGATAGACTCGTCTGCTCACAAGTCAAACTTGTTTGTAATGAGCTGTATATCTACACGCCTTGGAGTTTTATACTTATTTTCCTGCTATAGGTATATGTATATGAGTTTATGTTTTACTCATGTGGATATGTCAAAGTGAATACTTTTGTTCTAGAAGTAACTGCTCATTATGAGGTCATGGGTTCGATGCCCAGGTCGGGCAAAATTTTAGGTTTTTCCTTCAGTTATTCCTCAGTAGCAGCCACGGAGTCTGGATTTTTGACTGTTGATGGCAATAGGCTCGCCCCTTTCATATAGAAGGTAAACATAACTAGCGAAATGTGGGTGTACTATTAGGTACACCTCTTTTTTCGGGAAATCATCAAATGACTCCTCCCGCTCTGGGCGGAGCAGGAGGGAGTGTCAGACTTTTACTGACTAAAACCCATCCATGTTCCTTCATCGCCCTTTGTGTTCCGGGCCACGGTATCTCTTTCGAACAGTCTCGCAGCCCCGGAGGTACACCTCTGCCTTACTCTTCGGGTATTACAGGCATGTTATATTAATGTATGTTCTGTGCAGGTTGGCGACGATCCCACCGGCCGTCCATCCGCGACATCTCCATCATCGACGAGGAGGATATGGCAGAGCGCGACGCGGAAGCGGAGGAGGAGGAGTCGCGGCCGAGCAGCCCCAAGGCGCGCGCCGCCGCCGCCAGCTCGCCGGCCCCCATCACCGTGCAGCCCGGGAACAACAGCTCCTGACTCCATACCTCCGCCGCCGCCACCAGCTCGCCGGCCCCCATCACCGTGCAGCCCGGGAACAACAGCTCCTGACTCCCGTCGCCTCCGCCCCACAACGATCCTTGATGCCATTCCATTTGCGACCACGTTCGAACCGACCTACTTTACTATTATAGTTTCTGCCAGTTAAGATCGCAATAGCGGTCATTGACCCACCTACATTTATCTGTCTGTTCAAGTCTTGAATAGTCATAATTATATCGTGATATTCAACATTTTTGAAGTGAAAACTTCTTTAGGCGCGTTGAGCACTTTTTGGGTGAAGGAAAAACATTGAACTCATCGTCACGTAACGTAACGTGCGGTCACGCTTCGTAGCCGTTCGTAGCACTCGTAGCATCCGCTACGGCGTAGCACCACATAGGCATGCGCGGTGCACAACCAGTGCTACGACTGGGGCGGGGCCCTTTTTGTTTTCACTTCTATCGGCAGTCCCCAAAGACTTTTTCTAATGAAAAACGATACATGGTTCATTTGTTTTGGTTCGTAGGAAGATATTAGGGAAAGGGCAATGACCGCTATTGAGATCTCAACTGGCAGCAACTGTAGCTGCTTATAAATGTTCTCGTATACGTCTTGATACAGGGATTTAGTAAAACGATTCTCACACGAAGCCTTGCTGCTGACGACGCGCGCTACGATGAGACACTTTCTTCGAAAGATATTCAATTGCCTTTCTGCCTTACAAAAACATAGACTCGCTCATCCATTTGTTTTCAGTTTACGAGATTGGTTACGAATTTGAGCAAAAATTGCCTATAGATGCTTAACCGATTACATAGGAGTTACGCCGTTTCGTAGAGATTCATTTTGTTCTTTATTGTTTAAAAAAGTTGTTACACTTTATTCAGTGAAATCATGCTTAAAACTTTCCAAATTTTGTTGATATTTTATAAGTATCTTAGTATTTATTAATGACTATCGCGAGTAAAATTATGGACCAGTAAAATATTTCTTAAACAATTTTCATCGTTTTGAAATCATTGTTTCTAACAATTTGATTTAGGTACTTAGAGGGTTTAATGTAAGATATTTGTAGTTATATAACTTAACATTCATGTGATAAAGGTGTATACTTAATTATTTGGTGTCTTAAACACCTCGCTAGTGAAGTTTACTTATTACAATTTATTATGAAATATTACCGCTGTAAGAACATATTTAATTTAGAAGTACGTTTGTCTACTATATTCCTATAAGTTTTATTTTGCATAGTGGTCATCAGTATTGCTATTATTTATGAAAAGAATTTAGTTTAGGTATCAGAACGGATATTGTTAATGTTATTTGGTACAAACAATTAACTATTTAATGTAAGGCTCGATGCAGCATATCCATTGCTCATTGTTGATATGTATTTTAGATGAATAAGTAGTCTGTATATTATGTGTAAAATATTTCTTCACTTAAACATGTACGTACGGATACCACTACGTACTGATTAGTTTTATATTGTATCATTTGTAAATAACACCGCAAGTCACATTGTTAGCTAAGTAATTATTATGCATCGTGAAATTCAATTATTTTAGAGTGAACTGTGGGACCAATTTATGTTTAAATAATACCACAAATGAATAAATTAAAAAATAATATTAAATAGCAGACATCGCCTAACACAAAAGTATTATTAAATAATATTTATAAGGTTATCATTGTCTGTTTTCTACACTTTATCACTTTCAAAAAGTCGTTTTATAAAAAGATGTATAAAATATCATGATGAAATTATCGAAAAAAGTATAAAAGCAATAAAATATTTACAAAGATATGATTGTTGTATGTTTATTTTAGATATAAGTATTTACCTCAATATTCCCAAACTAGAAGATGAAAAAAAAAGAATCTTCTTCGTTAGTCAATCAATCTGCCAGAGAAAACTACAGTCAGGGCCGAATAAAGGTTGCTGACGTGAATGAATAGCCTTTTCCAAATTATGTTGGGGTCGACTTCAAGTCTAATTCGGATACAGCTGAATGCCAGTATCTTACATGGAGCGTCTTGCCTATCTGACCTCCACAACCCAGTTAGTACCGGGTAATCCGATACTAAGGGGTATCGGATTACCCGGTAAGACTGATTGTCAGACTTTTTGGGCCACTATAACGACTGTCAAAGATCTACAAATGACAGCCGGGACCATTTGCTTAACGTGCTTTCCGAGGCACGGATGAAACTCGGTATGTTATGAGTGGTCACCCATGCGGCGGCTGTTATTATTTAACCACGAGCTCCTCCGATGTGAATGAATCATAAATGTTTAAATGATCATCCTGTCATGTTTTTATTGAGACTTCAAACATTTCGCTCAATCGTTATTCATGTTAAATGTACAGTCAGTAACTAAAATACCTAAGCAGTGATAGCCTAGTGGTGCGACCCACGGCAGGACTCGAGTTCGAACGCAAGACCATATTATATACCACCATACCATACCATTACCATATTATTAGATATTTGGGATTCATTGTGTGTATTGTATAATCACTTGCTTCGATGAAGGAAAACATCGTCAGGGAACCAAACCAGATGCCAGAGATATATTTCTCGACGGCATGTAAGGCCAAG
This sequence comes from Xestia xanthographa, assembly GCA_905147715.2. NCBI lineage: Eukaryota > Metazoa > Arthropoda > Insecta > Lepidoptera > Noctuidae > Xestia > Xestia xanthographa. The sequence goes on along the minus strand of LR990655.1, from coordinate 17,030,184 downwards.
TCGTGTCAGTGACACTAGCTTGGCCACCATCAGGGATTTTAATTTTGATAAAACGAAAATTTGGTCGCTAATTAGTCGAAATTTGTCGCCAAATATCAGAATTTGTCGGTCACTGGTTCAAAAGATATAAAGGTTTATAGGTGGCCGATCTGGAGAGAGCCTACCCCAGCAGGGCCACATTTATCTATATATATAAAAGAGAAGTCCACTCACTGACTGACCACTCATCACGAAATCTCGGAAACTACTGGGCCATGATGTCTAGAATTTGGCACAAGCACTCTCTATGGGGTGCAGACGCGCACTAAGAAAGGATTTTTTAAAATTCGCACCCCAAGGGGTTGAAAAGAGGTGTCAAAGTTTGTATGAAAGTTCTATGTTTTAAAGTTAGAGACATGAATGTGGGCCTGAATGTTCCTTTCGGCTTCTAGATGCCGAACTAAGAAAGGGTTTTACGAAATTCAGCCCTTAGGGGTATAAATAAGGGTGTTTTGTATTTGTATGAAAAAAGTTAAAGATTTTGGAATGGATATGAAATGGATTTTTACTACTAATTTGCTTTGAAATATTTGTCATCATCGTTGTTTGGTTTGTCTTCGTTATGGTTCAAACTATTTCATGCCGTGGCGTTTCTGTACAATCAAAATATTTAGAAAAAAAATAATAGGGGTGTTAAAGGATCACTAACAGAATCCATTTCTACTATATTTAATTTTTTTGTCTGTATATCTGTGCGGTCTTTTGTTACAGCATCATAAAGCATAAAAAAAAGCATAAAAAAAGTTATGATAGCACACTCAATTAATCTATATGATGCTGCTTTAAAAATCTACATAGCCAATATAGTGTGCGTTAGACCGCTTTCCATGAATTATATTTTATCAATTTAACTTTGGAGTCGATAGATAGCGTCAGGCGTTGTAAATTTCACACCATTTTCTGAATCGCATTGATAAGATTTTTCGTGAAAGAATGACTCTCGCGCCCGAGTCAGTTGCCTAAGATTTGGTGTTATGCCCACAAAACAAATTCAGGAGGTTCTCAATTTAATGCGTATAATTTTTTTATGTAGAACCATGCATCACTTTTTACAGGTAGCTAATTCCGGTATGCATGATATTCTTTTTTTTGTGAAAAGCGTATAATTATCATAAAGTTGGTCCTATTTAAAATTGAAATATCGTGTTTGAGCTCATTTCATGTACCTTAATGAGAACTTTACCTAGCTGGAGTATGACAGTCATCGAAGGTCTGACGATGGAGACGGAAGGCAGTTGCAAAGGGTCCGCAAGAGTTTACAGCAGCTGTGTCGTGTTTCGGCTAATTTCATGGACCTTGATGAGAACTTTAGACCTGGCTGGAGTATGACTGTCATCAATGGTCTAGCAATGGAGACAGAAGGCAGTTGCAAGAGGTCCTAAACAGTTTGCAGCAGCTATGTTGTTATTGGCTTCAGTTCATGCACCTTAGTAAGAACTTAAGACCTGCCTTTTTTTTTTTTGTTTTTTCGGATGGGAAATCATTAAATGACTCCTCCCGCTCTGGGCGGAGCAGGAGGGAGTGTCAGACTTTTACTGACTAAAACCCATCCATGTTCCTTCATCGCCCTTTGTGTTCCGGGGCCGCGGTATCTCTTTCGAACTGTCCCGCAACCCCGGCAGGCATCGGTCGGACGGGACGTTGAGAGGTTCTCTCCCTCTCACATTCCGCCACCTCCTTCTCTAGCATTACTGCTTCGCAGAAAGAGGTGACGGCGTCCCATTCCGTCTCGCTCCGGACCATGGCTTGCACCAGGGCCGGACGCTAGAGGTCGCCGCCGCCAATCGCCGCTTCGAGGACACGGCGGTGCTCCGCCCACGCGGGGCACACCTCCACCGTGTGCTCTACAGTATCCTCCGGTCGATCCACACAGTGGAAACACCCGGACGTTTCCTCCCGCCCGATTCGGTGCAGGAACCTCCCGAACACGCCGTGTCCGGTGAGGACCTGCGTCAGGCGGAAGGTGAGGACGCCGTGGCGTCGCTCAAGCCACTCCTCAAAGAGGGGACTTATCGCCACTATCGTGGCGTGCCCTGCACGGGGTTGCGACAGTCACTCTCTCCATGTCGCCATGAGATCCCGCCAGAAGTCGGTCCGCTGAGCGACAATTTGCCGCGGCAGCGGAGTTACCCCCCGGCGTAGCGCCTCCGCGCGCCATTCATGTAGGCGCGCGAGGACTATCGTCTCCAGATCCCATGGCGGCAATCCGGCAAGGAGGCACTTAAGACCTGCCTGGAGTATGACTGTCATCAACGGTATAACGATCGAGACGAATGGCAGTTGCAAGAGGTCCTGAACGTGAACAGTTTACAGCATCTGTATTGTGTTTGAGCTCATTTTATGCACCTTGATGAGAACTTTCGACCGAGCTAGGGTAAGACTACCATCGAGTGTCTAAGGATGAAAACGTAAGGCTGTCGAGGGAAGCCCCTAATTAGAAAAACATAGTAGAATATTTTAGCGATGAATGCAAATATTTCTGAGAAATTAAATTGTTACCCATTTGAATTTATTTATACTTATGTTAAGGAGAAGAGTTTGTTTGTTTGGTTGGTTAAACGCGGTAATTTGAGGAACTACTGGTTGGAGTTAAAAACATATTTTAGTGTTGGATAGCCCATTTATCGAGGAAGGCTATACGTTATATAAGATCAATGAAAAATGTTGCAAATACAAGGAAAAGTTATTGCTCTTGAGAGCTTCCGTTGCGTGCGCTGCGTAAACGGTTAGCGTAAACGGTAAAAGTTACTCAACAATCATGCATCTATGACGGGATTGTTTCTCTTAAAAAGTTCGCGATTGCACATTGGTTGACTCACGCTCTCTCTAACCCTCTCTCTTTCTCTCTCTCTCTCTCTCTTATGTAACGCAGACGAAGTTGCGCGGGTCAGCTAGTCTATACATATAATAAATCTTTAGAAAAATTGTTTTTGTACATCGAAAATATTTCGAAAAAAAATTGCCAGGGTGTGAAAAGATAACCAACAGAACTCATTTCCAGCATTTTCGGAATTTTTGTCTGTTTGTCTGTTTATCTGTTTGTCTGTTTCAATGATCAAGCATCACGCAAAATTTACTAAACCAATGTAGATAACTTTTATACATAAAAATTGTGTGTAACTTGGGGTATTACTTAGTTTTTGTTTCATTGAAATCGGTTAATTCTATCAAAAGATATATGAACTTAAAGTTTTCAAGAAGTACTAATCATCAAATGTAAGATACATACATGCAGTGACATCTGTTGAACTAAAATGGTATCAATGACCAAAAATGTGCTCACAACATAACTTTTATATCGACTGACTGGCTTTAAAAAAATATATAGCATAATATACTTTAGCAGTTTAATATTTTGGTCGATAGATGGCGTTGTTTATTTCACTCCATTTTCTGAATCGAATGACCCTCGCCCGTGTCAGTTGCCTCAAGATTGGTTTTTTAACCGACGAAACAAAAAGAAGGAAGTTCTCAATTCGACGCGTATTTTTTTTATATATGACCACGGATAACTTTTACAGTAAAGCCTTTTTTTTTTGAAAAGCGTAAGTACATCTCAAAGTTGGTCCCATTTATAATTGAAAAATCGTGTTCGGGCTAATTTCTTGCATCTTTGATGAGAACTTTCGACCTAGCTGGAGTATGACTGTCATCGAGTGTATAAGGATGAAGACGTAAGGCTGTCGAGGCAAGCCCTTTTTTGGAAAAAACATAAGTTGATTATTTTAGCGATTAATGCAAATATTTATCGAAGAAATTAAATTGTTACCCACTTGGATCTACATATATCTACTAATATAATAAAGCTAAAGAGTTTGTTTGGTTGGATGAACGCGCTAATTACAGAAACTACTGGTTCGAATTGAAAAAATAAAACTTTTAGTGCTGAATAGTTATCGAGGACGGCTATAGGTTATCTAACAACAACAACAACAACAGCCCATAACGTCCACTACTGGACATACGCCTCTCCCATGATGGGAGGAATTTGCCGTAATCTCCACGCTTGGCAGGCGGATTGGAGATCGCAGTGATGAAATATTAACAGAAAACGCTGCTGCCCATTCTCAGGTCTACGGAGGCACAAGGTGTTCTGCCTCAGAAATTAGTCGCCTTATACGACACCCGTGAGTGTAATGCTTTGGTCCAATCCAATCCTGACAGATACCACACGGCGGCGGTTATCTAACATCACGCTATAATTAAAAGGAGCGGAGCATCAATGATAAATGTTGCAAAAACAAGGAAAATTTATTTCTTTTGAGAGCTTCCTTTGCGGGCTCTGCATAAACGGTTTAAGTTACGTAACAATCATGTATTAGGGAATTGTTCGTTTTAAAACGTTCTAACAAAAAAACGCGATAGCAGTATGTCTATCTTTTAAGGTTGACTCACACTCTCTCTAGCTCTCTCTCTTTCTTGTGACGCAGACGAAGTTGCGCGGGTCAGCTAGTATCTCACAAAATCGGAAGTCAAGAATTTATGAGGTTAGGCACTAACCACACGAAAAAGAAGAGTAACTAAAATAGGTTTTTTATAATTTCAAAAAACGTTGTCTAGGTCCATACAAGAGGTTAATGCTATGAAGCCTACCACTATCCGTATGAGCTTTTTAAAGGATCTTAAAAACTGTGCTGTGTAAAGATGAGAAAACTGTGCTGTGTAAAGATGAGATCGAATGGAAAAGGAAATACGGTTAACCGATTTTTGTTGCTGATAGTACCATTTGCAGGCTGTAAGCTATTACTACCCCGCGGCCACGTATAGACAAGAGAGTGCTCCTCGAACACCGAACAAATATTTGTAAGGTCAACACTCATTCACTTGAGTTTTGTGTGTTAGTGGCCCACACAACATATCTAAAAATACTTACATTGTACCAACTTAAATAAGTCCTGTGAAGTAAAATCCTATTGTTCATAAGCAGTTACTTTAATTTACAAGAAGGAGTAAAGTGATAAATGATGTTAATTTTGCAAATAGGTTTTTACGATCATTTTAACACGTTATTTGTTTTTTTACTAGATGTCCGTTTCGTACCTGACTACTCTGAGAAGAAACAGCCGAAACAAACTCGGAAAAGTCTTTTTTAAGATCCAGACATAATATTGGTCAACTCACTATGCAGATTAGTGTCTGAGATGGTCTTTTGAAGAAAAAACCACACAGATTTGAGTGGACTGTCCAGTCAGTGAGGGAAAGGGATGGGAACATACAATGGGAAAGATGGTATGGTGCTATCTCGTTTCGTCCCAAGGAAAGATCAAAGTAATCAAAGCCATGCAGTGTTTGGATTAAATATTATGGTCTTAGGTAACAGAGAACAGGTGGACTGCAGTGGAGAAGAACCGGACAGTAAATAAATACCATTATAAGTGGAATGAAGATTTTTTTTTATTTTTTCGTCTTTTCCTAATACACTTTTTATACTTACTAATTAAGAATAAAGATTCGTGAAGGCATTATACATTCTCAAATTGTATTATTTTACAAACGTAATAGGTGTATTTATCTTAATATTAAAACTATACATAGGTATATTGTGCACGGTAGGTAGCTATATTATACGTACTTTATTGGAAGCAAACTAATTCTAGTGTCAACGTGGTTTGATCATCCACATAATATTTAGTTTAAAAATAAGTACATTTCATCAATGAATGAATTCTAGAAGACGAGAAAAATACTTCTTCGGACAACAGTTTACACGGTGATTTTTAATTCATTTAAAATATTTCAGGAATTCAAAGCTACTCATGAATTTGATTTGGTTTTTTGTATGGCGTGGGATCTACTCTGAACTAGCGAAATAGAACCCCCATATTTTTCAAAGTTGGGTAAACGTTGTTTACAGTATGAGTATATACTTTCAACTTTCTTTCTTTCAGTTTTTTTTTATATAATTAACATTCAACAGGAACACATCTTTAAGCTGATCCTATTCGTATATACAAAATCTTACTATTTTCACACATTTCATAATAAGGCACCTGTTTTGTACAAATAACATTTTAGTTTTTTTTTTTTTTCATCAATCAAAATACCATTTATATTTTAAGTAGCACCTACAGTTAAGTTCATTTTTAGTGTTAAATGATAGCAGGTGCGCCCATTTGCAACTTTTCAGTCTAATGGTTTTCAGTCATAAGTTTAGATCCCAGAAAAAACATAAGTCGGGTAACTGGGTAGGTTCTAAGAAATACTGTGCTTTCTAAATTTATTAAAAGTAGGTAGGTATACACTCTGCATTGATAAAATAAAGTGATATAACATTATTTGCTAAAATACGGCAGCATTTGTGAATATTATTATGGTACTCGCTAATCGTCACAGTCGTTACTGTGACGATTAATTAAAGTTACTTTATGCATTCATATTTCTCTAACAAAAGTAGCTGCAAGAAATACAATAATACTTTTAGGCTACGTACGCACTGACAGGTTACTTGTTTAGCGCCTGTCATAGTGACTTAACATCTTGTTACTTTGTTAGCGATGGCGCTAAGTGCGCAGTGCATTTTATGCAATGTTCGTTTCATTACACTAAGCAAGCCACCTGTCAGTGCGAAAGTAACCTTACACAAAACAAAATCAGAGACACACAGGCAGGTACTTTGTCAAATGAGCTAAAAACTAAAAATATATAAAAAATACTAAAGTAGGTCATCATCTGCCTAGCCTTTTCCCAACTATATTGGGGTCGGCTTCCAGTCTAACCGGATGCAGCTGAATACCAGTATTTTACGTGAAGCGACTGCCTATCTGACCTCCACAACCTAGTTAGTACTGGGTAATACGATACCCCTTGGTAAGACTGGTTGACAGCCACTGACTACTTATAAAATACTTAAGTAGGTATCAGCGTTATAAGATTAAGAGATAAAAACATAAGAGTAATTACTTACTTACAAGTTATATATTATTACAGTAAATAACTTTATATTTATGTAGCACTGCTATTTACCTATAGCTGTTGACTATAATTTCTATAAGTCGTAAATATTTCTCCGTAAATATTATTTAAAAAATACTTGCAGTAGGTTTTTCCGATACATAAGGGGCCAAGACAAACTGATAATGGAAAAGTAAAAAATGTACAGGATTAACCGAGATGTTATAAGTAGGTAAGTCAACGCTGTTGACAGTTTTCGTAAAAAAACACGGAACGGTATAAAAACAATGGGGAGACACACTGTGGAACTAATGGCGCTAGCATAGCTGGTTGCCAACATCGTCATTGGTTAAAAATGTGGTAATGTCATTTTATATTTCAAAATAGCTTAACCTCATTGGTCAGATTGAGACCAAGTATGGTGTCGCCATCTTAGATTATCTTTGCCTGTGTCTCCCCATTGCCATGTTTTATTCAAAAATTTTCAGGACAGGACAAAAGTGAAAAACTGAATGATTTACACTTTTTTGTCGCATAAAATTACCTAAATGTATGAAAATTACAGCACGGTCTGTCAAGTGAGTAAATGAGTAAAAAATTTTAATTCAGTGCTGTTTCAGGGTTCAGTTGAATCAATAAAGTATTGTCATCGAATCATCTCGCACCCTACACTAAATCTTAGTGGAATAACATTGAATTAGTTAACTAAATCAGTTGAACAGTATTGTATAGTTGGTGCCAGTTAAGATGAGAATAGCGGTCATTGTCCCACCTACATTTATTAAACTTCTTAACGTTGAAAACCAAAAATAAGCCTGTTCAAGTCTTGAATAGTCATCTATCGTGATCTTCAACATTTTTTGTACCTAATGAAAAACGATACATGGTTCATTTGAACCATGTATCGTTTTTCATGAAAACAAATGTTTTGGTTCGTACGAAGAGATATTAGGGAAAGGGCAATGACCGCTATTCCCATCTTAACTGGCACCAACTATAGTTGGTTAAAGGAACTAATATTTATCATTTTACAACAATAGTGAACCAGAACAGCCTCTATGAACTCATCATAGCCACAAAGATACTAAAATATAGGCACTTTGTCCAAAACGAAGTATATGTTAGAGCATAGCATTCATTCAAAGCAATATTGCTCAAACCAAACATTTCAAGTAAGTACTAAAACATAATGAATGATGACAGTTTATTAATCACTTATTCTATGACTAGACCAATATTAAAATATATTTAATTTTGAAAAAATATTAAAATGAACGTGGTGAATGTGAACAAGAACATGCCATGGTAAGCGTGTTATTGTTTTGAGAGCTTGTGTTGGAGAACTTGGAGACACCCCGAGCCGAGGCCGAAATTCAACTATTAGCAGATGGTTTTTTTCTTTTATCTCTCTGTTCATTCCTGCTGCTTAGAATAGGAAAAACGGAAATCGTCCAATTCCTTTTTTTTGTCAACACCTTTCAAATAAAAACCATATTTATAAAAAAATATCCTTTGAAAAAATTGACAAATTCCAGCAGGAAAACCTTAACTCATTATAAACTTATTGAAGCTTTTTTGCACTAGCTTCGGCCTCAGCGTCGACCACAGACTACGCCAGGTATCTGCTAAAACTACGAACAGTCTTTTCACAGCTCTGCCTTAGCGTTACTGTCAAGCTCAAACTGATCTTTATCCTCATAACAATAAGGTTGTTCTTCCTGCTGTCAGAGGTAAAACAACAGCTGTGAAAGGATTGTAGTGTATCGTGTTCAGTTAGGGTTGCTTGACATTGTTCTGCAGTGATAGCCGCGTGTTGTTTCGCTCGTCGGTGCTGAGCGCGCGTGACAGGAACGTCGATGACGTACGCCCGGACGACGACGCGCCATTCTTCTGCGCGTCCGGCTTCTCCAACCCTGCCGTATTAGTGTAATATTAGTCACCAGTAGCTAGCAAACATATTGAGTGGGCCAAAATACTTTTGAAAATATAGCATAGAGTTAAAAACAAAAAAAAGTCTTTTCGATTTTTGAAATTATGAAGTGCGGTCATTTCTTTTGCAATTAAAATAAATATTATCTATGGGTTTTTTTTACAAGGGACGATGTAACACACTTTGTTCGTAAATGTTCGAGAAGTGTTTTTTTTTTTCAATATTCTCACTGCAGGTTAATTAATGTAACTGAGTCAGAGATATAATTATAGGAAAATTATAGACCAAATTTAGTTTTTCCGAAGTTTAATGACCCACCCTAATAAACATATACTTAGGTAATAGCATCTACATGGTGTTATTAATAATAACTTATTAACTAAGCGCAAAAGACATTTTTGTTTTTAATTCGCAATGAGTATTTGATTTTTATATTTATAACACCATATATCTGAAATAACTCGGCAAACAAGTGAAGACCTAACGAAAACATTGAGGGTGCACTTAGAAAGGACATTCATCAGACATTAACTAGGATTAAGTAGATAACGGTATCTAAATTAATTAATTAATTAATCATTTACAACAATGCATATAAGTAGATACCTAATCTAACTTGGAATGTTAGCTTTGTGAGTTAATCAAGCAAATCGTTCAAACAACGAGCTAGGCTGACCACGTTAATAGTGGCGTTGCTAGTTTAATACGTATAGAAAAGTGGAGATTACATCAGACAAAACAACGTTCAAAAATTAATATTTTCGCTAATATATACTTGTATCAATCGGTATCCTTGAACAACCTGAAAACAATAAAATCATCTTTCACACATGTGACTCTGTATAGTCATAAGCACCAATATGTAAACACTTAACAACTTTTAAAAATGTTCGCGGGACTGTTCGAAAGAGATACCGTGGCCCTGGAACCCATCCATGTTCCTTCATCGCCCTTTGTGTAAAGAGCGATGAAGGAACATGGATGGGTTTTAGTCAGTCAGTAAAAGACTGACACTCCCTCCTGCTCCGCCCAGAGCGGGAGGAGTCATTTGATGATTTCCCATCCGAAAAAAAAAAGGCATAGCCTAGTTCGGTTGCAGTAGCTGCATCCACTTAATAGAAATGAATACTGCCAAACTATTTTTCTGTAAAATATTACTAAGTTTTTTGAGAAATAAATTTACTTACTTATTAGTTATTTATATTTTTTTATGAAAAAGATCCTATCTCCAATTACAATCATTATTTCTCGCGAAAATTGCTTTTAAATTTATAAAAGTATATACATATTGGTGCTCGTGAGTGTATTCTGAACGTGAACTTTGAAACAATGACAAAATAGAGTTAACATTTTATCGAGTCTGACTCAGACTCTTGAGACAAACAGTTCTGTGAATGTAGATAACGGCTGTTCACAATCACTACTTACTTACACTCAAAATAAATTATGACAAACATAATATTTGGCATTCATTTTTCTTGGTATATTGATTGATTATGAGGGGAAACACGTTGCATCTTTATGACGCTCTACTCATCTAGATGAAGTTAATCAGAACTTAATGACGTGAAACGGAAATATTAATTGTTATATTATGGTTAAAGGTAATTCACGTTTTATTTCTTTGTTTTGTTACATATTCCTAAATAATGGATTTGAACCGATCTTTACTTGTTTTCGTTCAGTAGTAAATACTGCTCCCATAAAATAAGTTTTACGAGTAAACTACTTGCGAATTTGGGCCTATTGTTGGAACCACATAAAATACTAATAACTTCCTTACCTAGCCTCTTTCTGATGAGGTAATAAAGTTTGGGTTTGATAACTAGAATGAGAAAGATGAAGACTCCTTGGAGCTCGTTGATGAGGTCGATGATGGTCCACAGCCACCACGGCTGCGACACGAGGGTCGACAGCAGCTCGGAGATCCAGCCGGCTCCCATCACCACCCATAGTTTCCCAGTCAACACGTACCTGCGAACACATTGACATATTAGATCCAAGATTTTCCACCTTCATTGAAATATTAGTTCCCATTTTCGTGACATATTAATGTGGGAATGTAAGGTGAGTTAGTGGCAACACTGATTGAATGAGGGAATGTAAGATGATGGAGTGAAAACACAGCTGTATGTCAAGGAAGGATGCGCAGAGAGCATTATGAGATGTACGATGTAAAGAATATTATAGAAAGTAAAGTTTGCTTGCTGTTTTATTTTGGAATCCCACAACACACACTACATTTACGTCTAAATATGGAACTTGGAACTTCAGCGCTCTACGATTGGCGTCGATATTACTACAGACCGCCTAATAGTTATAGCGAAAGCAAACATTATTTCCACACCTTAGTTGGGCTTTAGTCTAGTTATATGTACGTACGTATCAGTAATTCCCATGTAACGAATACAGGGTGACCTCTAAAACCCAATTACAGTGAAACTGTATGATTAGCCAAATGCAAAACTTTTTACTAACTGTTCGGCCTCTGAATAATTTGACTACTAAAACGAGAGGCTAGAAGTGACTTTTATTTATAACTAGCTGATGCCCACGGCTTCGCCCGCCCACAATTTATATACTAAAACCTTCCTCTTGAATCACTTTATCTATTAAAAAACCGCATCAAAATCTGTTGCGTAGTTTTAAAGATCTAAGCATACATAGGGACAGATGCGGCGGGTGACTTTGTTTTATAATATGTAGTGTTATTGAAGAGTGATAAAGAAGATCAATGGATGGATTGTGTGAGGAATGATATGAGGGAAAAAGGTGTAAATGATTGTGTGACGGTTGACAGAGGAGAATGGAAGAAGAAAACGTGTTGTGCCGACCACAAGTAACATGGGATATGGGCAGGAAGATGATAATGAGTGACACCCGTTTAAAACTTGTTACCCGACTGCGCCAAAAGGAGGGTTATGTTTTTCGAGAGTATGTCTAATTGTTTGCCACGCTCTATGGCCTGAACGGCTCTATGGATTTTAACTTGAGAGGTGTCGTTAGATTCCCATTGACTGTGAGAGTGACACTGGGTAAAATATAGTATAAAAGTATAATAAAAGAAAAAACAAAATGGGGGTTTTTGCGCCAAATTCAAATATTTGGCATGCTCTTCAGCCTGAACGGCTCAATGTATTTTAGCTTGAGAGGTGTCGTTATGTTCGTATTTACTGTGAGAGTGACACTGGGTAAATAAAAATTAAAAAAAAATGGCGGTTTTTGGCTCCAAATTCAAATGTTTGGCACGCTCTGCTTTGCTTGAACGACTCGATAAAGGGCTCATGATGAGGATTTTAAAATGGTATATCTAAGTAACTAAAAAGTCTATAATAAAAAATATTATTAAAAACCCGACTAAATAATCCTGTCCTGTTTCCTGAACTTGTTTTTTTTCTTTTCAGTTACTATTTAAAGTTGTTATTTACGCAGTCGGGTTTTTTAATTGTTCCTGAATAAAAAGTTAGTAGGTTTCCAAACAATTAATTTTGATCCTAACCTGTCTCACACTCCGTTCTCAGATTTACATAAATATTCAGCCGGCATTTATTAACTCAGATACTTAATTTATGACATGGTGCTACCTAATATGTATTGGTAGGTATGTAGGTAGTTAGGTATAATCAGTGACATCAGTCTATCATCAGTCAATTGTGTTTAATGGACATTATGCAAATTATAATAAATAAATTTGTAGCTAGTGTTTTCCCTTATTACTGAACCCTGGATCTAGTATTACTCATGTAAATATTGCGGTCATGGTGGGTGTTTCAGACAAATAACATTGGCAACTCGTCAGCCAAATTGTTACCGTGTGGGTCAGCGAAATGAGAAATTTCATCCATTACCTAAAATCAAAATGCATCAAAGTGTAACTGAGTGTTTTCCATGAGGATTTTTCAACAATTTTCAGCGATCCTTTATTTTTGCCCAGTTGTTAGCTATGAGCTTGCCCCCTATTAGACCCTTGCGAACTTAGGGGGCACTACACATCTACTTAGGGGGCACTACACATCGACTTAGGGGGCACTACACATCGACTTAGGGGGCACTACACATCTACTTAGGGGGCACTACTCATCTACTTAGGGGGCACTACACATCTAATCTGTCTAACCGTTCGGGGATTACCTACCTACAGGCGTGATGTCATGTGTTCCGTTCCTAAAATTACTTAAGTAATCATTCTACTCAAGACAATTGAAAAAAAAACAACTGGAAACCCATTGTAAACGCTAGTCACCAAGCTGATATCATACCCCTAAAATGGTCCTAGTTTTATAGTTCTTTAAGTGGTATCGGTAACATTAAAATTATATTATAATAACTACTAAATATTCTTATAGCTTCAGATTAGGCCGTACTGCATGTAAATTACGAATTATCAACTCAGTATTATTATGGATTAATTGCGTGTCATTGTAATTCTTTTGTAGGACTACTCTTGCTTTCGTGCAAAACATCACGTCATCTCGCCTCTAATCCCCGAAGGGTTTCAGAGAGAAGTGATCTATCGCGGCTGAAGGGACATCGACGCCAAAACGTTTACGCACGTATTCAGGACATCATTCTAAGTTCAAAGTAAGTTCTATGTGGGGTGGGGGGGTACCCCACATAGAACTTTTTCATCGTTAAAAAAAAACTTAGCTATTCCATACATTGCACTTTTGTAGAAAATACATAATAAAAAAAATCTATGAAAAATTTGATGGACTGAATATTATGTACTAAAGAAAAGAATGAAAAAAGTTTTTCCACCCTGTATAGTACACCCATATTTCGCCATTTTTATTTAGGTCCCATGGAATAGGGCACGAGCCTATCGCCATCAAACGGGCGTAAGTCTATACTGCTACTACGGGCTCCTACTTAGAAATTCCACAAGAGGCCTATTAGGTAAAAAAGAATCAGGACCCTAAACATCAAAATCTCAAATAAAAAACACAGTTCATTGTAGTTTTATCAGATTTGTCTTCGTAACCACGGAAAATTGAAAAATTAACACATGGGTGCAAAATATTGCTAATTCCAATTTGTCTTGACAACAGGTCAGTCCAACTGTTTTCAGAGGTAGGTGTCGTTGGGTTGGTAATGAATGTTGAATTAACACATCCTGGCGTGCAAAACAACGCAACGCAATCAAAGGTGTTGGAAGATTCTTACTCGATACTCAATAATTATTTGTTACGTTCCCTAAGATTACAAAGATGGTGTTATACAATAAAAGATCAGTATGAACCCTGTCGGGCACATCAACATTAGGAGAGAGGAAGAGGGGTTAGTAGAAATTAAAAAAAATATAATAATATTATTATTATTATTATCAGCCATTTGTGTCCCACTGCAGGGCAAAGGCCTCCCTTCCTTCCTTCCACTTATCCCTATCTAGTGCTGTTATGCGCCAATCCTTGTGATAGGAGTCGAGTTCGTCCCGCCATCTCCTTCTGGGCCTGCCGCGTTGCCGTTTGCTGCTGTTTGGGACCCATTTTGTGGTAGCTTTAGCCCATAGCTCCTCCGGCATGCGACAGATGTGGCCAGCCCAGTTCCATTTGAGCTTGGCGGCCGTGTGACCTACATCGGCAATTTGAGTTTTGGAACGCAGTATCGAGTTCCTTACACGATCCGTAAGTTTCACTCCAAGGATACTGCGCTCCATTGCTCGCTGACAGACCCCAAGTGTGGACTTTTGACGGTTGGTCAATGACCATGTCTGCGCTCCATAGGTGAGGGTAGGAAGAATGCACATGTCCATGAGTTTTCTCTTCAGTGAGAGAGGGAGAGTTCCCTTCATTATTTGCTTCATCGACCAATAGCTCTTCCAGGCGTTTTCGGTGCGTCGAGCAACTTCTTTATCGTGTCTTGCCTGGAAGGAGACTATTTGGCCGAGATATATGTACTCATGGACATATTCAATCCTCACACCCCCAATTCCTATGTTGCGCTTGGTGCTGTTAGTCATCACCTTGGTCTTTGCCATATTCATCGCGAGTCCAACCTCGAGGCTGGCACAATAATAATATATTATTATAAATTATTAGATGTGTTTAATCGGGTGTTTAATTGGTTTATATACATAGTATATAAATATTTTTTTATTTATAATCGTCTAATTATGAAATTATTTGAACTATTTTCATTATTATTAAATTATATTATTGTTTATGTATTTAAATGTTCATACTTATATTTGGTTTTCTACATTCCATATTATAATTATTCTTTTTTTGAAGCGCTTGCCTAACTTCCGCCATTTTATTTTCAAAATAGCGGCCGCGCATATTTGTTTTTTTTTTTTTGTTAGCCTATTTGAGTGTCCCACTGCTGGGCAAAGGCCTCCCCTTTTGCATAATATACCTGTATTTATCAATAGCTGGTATCAGAATAAACATGTTTTGTATGAAAAAAAAACCTAAAGCGGCACGTTTCCATGCTAGATAATTCAAATGCCTTTTTACAACGGGACAATACAGCAATCAAATCTTCACCAAAGAACTTGGCAGAGGTGACGGACAGGGAGAGAGCAAGGGGACTTTTTCACTTGTATACGAGTGAAACTTTGTGAAATCTTGATTAATGCCTTTTTTTTCGGGTGGGAAATCATCAAATGACTCCTCCCGCTCTGGGCAGAGCAGGAGGGAGTGTCTGACTTTTACTGACTAAACTTGATTAATGCCTCGAGGTAAAACATTAAGAGACAAAGTAGCCTATAAGTCACACCTATACCGGATGACTTTTTTTATCAATTTCCAAAAAAAAACGGAATGCTTATATTAATTAAGTGAACGGAGTATAAGCTTATGGCCATACCTAGATTTTTTTTTTCCACAGCTTAGAAAAAAATGAATCCATCATCAAAAAACGCTACAAAATTCAAGTAAACTTTTCATATCAGAACATTGAAAGAGAAATTAAATATATATATATATATATATGTATTGAAATGAGAAAAATTCGAAAAAATTCGAAATTCAAATCATACGCGTGTTGCGTATGTTTTGAATTTCGAATTTCCGGCGACAACAACGCAACGGCAACGGCAACGGTTGACATATCAAAAGAAGTATTTCGTACACGATAGTACCTGCGAAAGCTCCCACTACTGACGCTCGCCAAGTCTCATCTTTCGTGGTCGGTCTGTATGCCTAAATGATTATAAACAAGGCCCATTACGGAAGTTTAGTACTGGTACCTATTATAAACTAAAAAATATTGATATTTCGCAAGGACATGACTTGCATACATGCAATGCATTCCCTTTCCTGGAATCTCCCGATTTTTTTATATCATTTACCTGTTCTTAGGGAAAACCGACCTCATACCGTACCTAGACAAAACACAACAGCACATAAAGGAAAAAAAACTTCAAATAATATCCGCGTCCATTGTGCGTATCGAGACCGTTCACTATTTAATTGCAAGTCGGGCTAATTAATTGCCTTGCTTCAAGTATGTGTTTACGTCACAAAAATAATATGGCCGAATCATATAGATAGATAATAGTTAATGAAATTATAGCGAAGGTTACTAGGTACCTAAACGGGGTGTTCAAAAAATAGGAAAGTAATTGTCCTATTTTTTTACTTAACACATACTTAATGTCATAATATCTAATTTCTATCAATTTAATCATTTCGTTTCTACTTTTATTTATTTTTTAGTTGTTCAGAAAGCTTACAATCAACTATTTGAATGAGCGATTAAAGTACAATTAGCGCTTCAAATTGTCATTTACCTACACAGCATAGAAACATTTAAAAAAAAACGTGAAATCCCGAGGTTTATTCGTTGAAATTATATGTTTTCCGTTCGTTGCTTAAAATAACAATGACTTGTTACAAATAGTTTGTTGCTCTGCTTCAATAGTAATAAAGCGAATTTTAGATAACTTATTTATTTATTTAGTAATAATCATTCTCCTGATGCATGTTTAGGCAAAACTCACGACTCTGATTTGGACCTCTAATTTGTAGATTCTACTGAATATACAATAGACCACCAACATTTTTTTTAAATATTTCACTACTTTCATAATAATAGAATAGGTATTTTTTCGTTATATGCCTTTTTAAGTAAATTGTAACACCAAAATAGGAACATTTTGAACAGTGGGGATTGCAAATATTATCAATTTTTTTTGTGAAAACTGTGGTGAAAATGCTGGTGAAAGAGTCAATCTAGAAAAATAGTCCTATGTAGCAAGTAATTAGGAGTTACTGCGCAGAGGAAAAACACATTTGTGTTTATGCACAAAGTGTCTGCTTTCAATAACTTCCTGTATAACATGACTGAACAAATAATATCGAAAGACCGGTATTCTATACACCTAATATTATTATCTAGTGCGTTACTCCGTTCTGTTTTAACACAGTGACTAAAAGGTCAAACCAGATAATGTTTCGCGACATAATAAAACTAAGTATCATTAATTACATAAAAAGGTACCTACTTCATATAAAACGTTCTAGAACGATGTCCCTATCTCCCTTGAGTCATTAAATTCTTGTCAAACCCATGGACATTGTTATAAAAATAAATTTCTGATGACATCGTCTAGTTTGACAATTAACAGAATTATTATAATTTAAAAGCTACTATGAAAAGTGCACTTATAGTGATAACAGCTAATATTATTTAGTAATCTTTTCTGATAGTTTGTAGCTAATGTGTGGATACAATGATTTACCAGATTGTCCCATGATAACATATTATCTAACGTGCGCACTTCCCTTAACGATGAGTCAAGGATTTTTCTCGTATCGATAGTCCGTTTTAGAAGCGGAACTACGGATTAGGTGATAGAAATAATGATATTTAGGTAGTACTCTTCTGCTTTGTCACTATATAAATAGTGCTATTCTGTGAAGTTCACGTTGTCAAAACGAGATCATTAACCCAGGCGCGGATACAGGATTTCCTTTAAGGGGGGGCAATTTTTGGAGAAATCATTAAAAAAATTGATAAACTTTTGATCATAAATGGGCGTTACTAAAGTAACGCATGAAATCCATGTTAAGCGAGGTTTTTTACGACACCTTGCCTTGGACAGGTTAGAATGGTTTTGAACGTTCATATAGGAGTTACTTGGTCGAATTTTAGATAAATTCAAGAGAAAGTAGGCTGTAGAGCGAGCGGAGCGAGCTCGAAAATTTTAAATTTTTCCTACCGATCTACTGGAGTTACCTGAGCCTCTTACAGACAAAGTTAAGACTCATGAAAAACTAGGCTGCAAGAGCGAGCGTAGCGAGCTCGACATTTTTTACAACATTGCCTCAGATAATAATGCTATAATACCATTCTATGGCATCAGGCAGGAAAAGCTATAACTTTTAATAATCCTGAGCCTCTAGGGGCAGCTGCCTCCTCCTGGCGACGCCCATGAGAAGATATAACACTAGAATATTTAGTTTCAATTCCGTCAAACTAGTTCAAGCTTGGCTAATGACGTATTTGGTCCGGTTCAGGGGGGGGCAATTGCACCCATTGATTGATAGTAGGATTTTATCAATTTGACTGCATGTTCTTTTTTATGCATGTTCATTTGTTTTTTGACACTGTTTGAATTTAGAAAAAAAACTGTAGAGAAAGAATAAGCGACAGATATCTGTTAGAGACTGAGAACGTGTCAATCATGCTCAAACAATCCTACTAAGTTACACCGAGTGATTACTCAACGAGGCGGGTAATTGCCCTTCGTGATGTCACACAGTCTACTCCATTCATTAATAAAGTCCGTGCTCATTTATCAAACAGAAACACGACCAAACACATAACATCCTCATTTAAAAATCAACCTATATTTAATTTAACACAGGTAGGTACCTAGCCTCCTATACTTATTAAATTACAATTTCTATCTATATTTATCTACACAATTAGAGATTTTAATCTACGGAAGCCTCAATCAAGTATTTATCTTTACTACAAAAATATAACAATGAAGTTATCTACGAGTATAAAATATATATTTATAGTATAAACAGCTTACCGGTAGAAACCCAAACAAACACTGAAAGTAGGTATTTACGGATACTGAAAACATCTCAGTTTCTGTGTACGGTGACGAATATAGCTTGAAATTGTTCACTGGTTTGGATAAAAATAAACCTGGTGGGTTATATTTTGATTACCACTTTGTAGTCAGAAAGGAGCGTGTTTATCAGCGTCACATACAAATTATATTATTCAATGTTTCGTGCTCCTTAAAATAATGTGTTAATCATCACCTGCCTAACTTTTTCCCAACTACATATGTTGGGTACAGCTTCCAGTTTAAGCTGGAAGCCGGCTGACTGGTTAGCCGGATGCAGCTGAATAGCTTGAAATTGTTCACTGGTTTGGATAAAAATAAACCTGGTGGGTTATCTTTTGATTACCACTTTGTAGTAAGAAAGGAGCTGATATGTTTATCAGCGTCACATACAAATTATATTATTCAATGTTTCGTGCTCCTTAAAATAATGTGTTAATCATCACCTGCCTAACTTTTTCCCAACTACAATTATGTTGGGTACAGCTTCCAGTTTAAGCTGGAAGCCGGCTGACTGGTTAGCCGGATGCAGCTGAATAGCTTGAAATTGTTCACTGGTTTGGATAAAAATAAACCTGGTGGGTTATATTTTGATTACCACTTTGTAGTCAGAAAGGAGCATGTTTATCAGCGTCACATACAAATTATATTATTCAATGTTTCGTGCTCCTTAAAATAATGTGTTAATCATCACCTGCCTAACTTTTTCCCAACTACATATGTTGGGTACAGCTTCCAGTTTAAGCTGGAAGCCGGCTGACTGGTTAGCCGGATGCAGCTGAATAGCTTGAAATTGTTCACTGGTTTGGATAAAAATAAACCTGGTGGGTTATCTTTTGATTACCACTTTGTAGTAAGAAAGGAGCTGATATGTTTATCAGCGTCACATACAAATTATATTATTCAATGTTTCGTGCTCCTTAAAATAATGTGTTAATCATCACCTGCCTAACTTTTTCCCAACTACAATTATGTTGGGTACAGCTTCCAGTTTAAGCTGGAAGCCGGCTGACTGGTTAGCCGGATGCAGCTGAATAGCTTGAAATTGTTCACTGGTTTGGATAAAAATAAACCTGGTGGGTTATATTTTGATTACCACTTTGTAGTCAGAAAGGAGCATGTTTATCAGCGTCACATACAAATTATATTATTCAATGTTTCGTGCTCCTTAAAATAATGTATTAATCATCACCTGCATAACTTTTTCCCAACTACATATGTTGGGTACAGCTTCCAGTTTAAGCTGGAAGCCGGCTAACTGGTTAGCCGGAAGCAGCTGAATAGCTTGAAATTGCTCACTGGTTTGGATAAAAATAAACTTGGTGGGTTATCTTTTGATTACCACTTTGTAGTCAGAAAGGAGCTGATATATGTTTATCAGCGTCACACACAAATTATATTATTCAATGCTTCGTGCTCCTTATAATAATGTGTTAATCATCACTTGCCTAACTTTTTCCCAAGTACATATTATTATGTTGGGTACAGCTTCCAGTTTAAGCTGGAAGCCGGCTGACTGGTTAGCCGGAAGCAGCTGAATAGCTTGAAATTGCTCACTGGTTTGGATAAAAATAAACCTGGTGGGTTATCTTTTGATTACTACTTTGTAGTCAGAAAGGAGCATGTTTATCAGCGTCACATACAAATTATATTATTCAATGCTTCGTGCTCCTTATAATAATGTGTTAATCATCACCTGCCTAACTTTTTCCTAACTACATATGTTGGGTACAGCTTTCAGTTTAAGCTCGAAGCCAGCTGACTGGTTAGCCGGAAGCAGCTGAATAGCTTGAAATTGCTCACTGGTTTGGATAAAAATAAACTTGGTGGGTTATCTTTTGATTACCACTTTGTAGTCAGAAAGGAGCTGATATAAGTTTATCAGCGTCACAAACAAATTATATTATTCAATGCTTCGTGCTCCTTATAATAATGTGTTAATCATCACCTGCCTAACTTTTTCCCAAGTACATATTATGTTGGGTACAGCTTCCAGTTTAAGCTGGAAGCCGGCTGACTGGTTAGCCGGAAGCAACTGAATAGCTTGACATTGCTCACTGGTTTGGATAAAAATAAACCTGGTGGGTTATCTTTTGATTACCAATTTGTAGTCAGAAAGGAGCCGATATGTTTATCAGCGTCACATACAAATTATATTATTCAATGCTTCGTGCTCCTTATAATAATGTGTTAATCATCCCCTGCCTAACCTTTTCTCAACTACATATGTTTGGGACAGCTTCCAGTTTAGGCTGGAAGCCGGCTGACTGGTTAGCCGGAAGCAGCTTGGTAGGTAAGATTAGTGGTCCTATATGTGTCTATTTGAAAAACCCACTTCGTAATAACTGCCTCAACGATGCGCAAACTAACTACAATAATAATTGTCATCAATGACATCAATTTTGCACAGAAAAGACCGGAGTACTTACCGTTTAGTAACGGTAACAACAAAAAAATGCAGAGAAAAAAATAAGAAAATGTCAATAAACTCACTTTGCTCTGTCGACACGGAAGCGTCGTTTAGCGCGTTCGCCTATGGAGCCCGCCTGCAGACGGTGCACCTCAGACTTGACCCTCGCGCAGTGGCGAGCGGTCAGCACCCAAAGCACGAAGTTGGTGCACGTCACCAGGCCCATGGGGATCACGAAGAAAATGTAATGCGGCCAGTCTGACCCTGAGTTCTGAACTGTAAACACAAATAACAACCGTAAAAGGACTAAAGTCACTAAAGCTTAGTCATTTCTTAGCACAAACAAGCTGAAATCACAATATAAATATTAACACTTTCATGTAAGTTCAGCAACATAACACATATTATCTTGGGGACGTAAAACTACGAACTAACCAGATTCGTCACATATACTCGAAATAGTCAACCCCGATATAGCAGATATTACCCTGAATTTTTTATTAACCCGATTTAACCCTGAATTAGCAGTTATTGGTTGAAATTAAAAGGTTCATAACCTTTTCCGATACTGACAACCGTTATAAATGATGTTACTGGTAAGCGAAAACATTTCATATTATCTTACTATGAACAGCATTGCTCATGGCGAATGCTAAAAGCTTCGAATTGAAACTAACACGTTTGTAACCTTTTCATTTACAGATAACCGTTACAAAAATGTTTTCTCTTAGCTTTTAGCATAAACAATAGTTCGCAGACAAGTAAAATCATCTTTTTTACAGACACTTCTATAGGAGGTCCCGGCTGCTATGCACAAGTGTCTATAAAATTATGTTATCGGAATTTTAAACCAAATCAAATTGAGATTGACATGATAAAGAGCAATTGAAGTTCAGCACAAAAAGTATGTTCACAATAGGCTATGACTGCTCATTATTTATTAGTTATTGTAGGAACAAAAATTACGTCATAACATAACGTAATCGGAATGATTAGGTTCTTTTCTGAACAATAGTTTCGATTGTTTTAAACCGCAATATTTTGTTGGGAAGTTTCCAATTAGGTGATGTCTGAAAACAGAAAAACTAACTGATAACTTGTCTATGCCTACTCGTATGACGTTTTAGTTTTTTTTTTGTTTTTGCTCTGTCACCCCTGTGACCTCTGCTGCTATCGCTGAAGCCGAAAGCGGCTTCTTTCTGATTTGGGTTCAGTAAGTATGGTAATTGGATGCTCCAGATCCAATAAAGCAAATCGATCTCTTCCCTTACCGATTAATTATAAAATTGTCTGCTTGCATTGCTAAACGACTTCCCAACATCGCTATTGTTATTATTACGTATTAATAAAACTTATTATTATTATTTCTTTTATTTATTATCAAACATATTTTTAACATTTTTAAATATTTCTTTAAAAAATACATTTAAAAATAAAAAAAATAGTAGCACACTAACGCTGGGAACAGGGTCCGAGCTGCCGGTGGTTAGTCAGTTAGTTTACTATTATGACCTCCTTTATTTATCTTAACAGCTTATTATTTACATTTTTTAATATTTCTTTTAAAAAAACATAATTTTTTTAAAAAATAGTAGTCCACCGGTGTCGGTTATTATTGTTATTTGTTTTTATACTTTTATGTATCTCGGCTTTATTGCCGGATTTATAGAATAGTACGGGCCGAAGCCAAGTACTACCCCGGGAAAGTGGTGTTATGGTGAGATGATGATATGATGGAATTTTGAGATGATGAGTGTCTGTGCCTGGTGAACTGTGTGTGTGTTATTATTACAGTCTTTACAGTCATGCCCGACATTGGCGAAGCGTTTCACTACTTTTGATGCCGAGGAACCGTAACGTTTTCCCTGTTAACTTTATCGCAGACAAATGAATACCTGCGTACATGTAGACGTCTTTGTCAATTAGACAGAATGTGTACCAATTATTATGAGACGGGTCACACGTCGTGTAGTCGCCCTAATTTCTAAGCGTCCAAATATTTGTGCTTAATACCATCCCTCCGTAATATTATTGGATACTAGCTTAGCCCGTGGTTTCGATCGAGTTCGGTTATTGTCCCACGGGTCGTAGTACTGGAATAAAATATCCTATGTGTTGGTCCAGGCCTTAAACTATCTGTGTGCCAAAGTTCAACCAAATCTGTTGAGTAGTTTTTCGTGAAAGAGTACCTAACAACTATCCATCTATCCTCTCAAACTTTCGTATATATAAAAGTTTTTATTTAGTAAGTTAAGATATTAGTTAACTTTATTAAAGCTCTAAGAAGGATCTAATCCATTTTTTCCTCCTAAAGATCTGATTGCGCTTGGTATATATAGATTTTTGGTATTACGTGTCAAATGAGATATTCATTTAGCACCTGTCACTGCCGACAATGTATCTAACTAAAGTCACTAGAGCGTTCAGTTGAACAATGAACTTCAAGTGATGCTGTTTTTTGTTATGTTAACGCCGGACACCAAGACCGTATTGTATTGTATTTAAACACATAACATCACGCTTGTAATTCCTCGAAAGGTTAGGCAGAGGTGTACCCCCACATTTTGCCAGTTATGTTTATGTCCATTGTAATAGGGGTCGAGCCTATTGCCATCAAGCGGGCACAAAGCCAGGCTCCTAGTGAGAAACTCCTGAACGAAAAACCCAATAACAATTTGCCCGACCCGAGAATCAATCTCAGGACCACATGCTCAGCGGTCGCGATTGCGAATACTATGACCAAAGAAGCAGTCTGGCACCGTGTTGTATTTATTTCATTAAACTAAAATTGTTATTTTTTTTTCTATTAATTAATATAATATAGTTTTTATTTAGCCAATGAGTATGCACATTATTTACAATTTACAAATCTATTATAACAAACTAAACTAACTTGAACTAAAAACTTGAAAAATGGCGTCAAAAAAATTCCTTAACACTGCCAACTGGTCATGTCCCTAGGAGACTGGCGGCGTTACCACGCTGTACAGCAACGCTAAGCCTTTGGCCAAGGTAAAAGCCAACCCTAGGGTCACGGGAAGTGTCAACTAAACGTTTTGAAATTTCCTTGAAAAGGCTGTGAGCGCTCGGACCCCACGGTCCTAGAGTTTCAACCCCAAACGGCTCGAAAATATAGTTACCAATAAGGTTACTATATTTTCGCCGCTTGAGGTTCTCCGCTGCCGCAGCAGCAGCCCCTGCACAGCACGACGAATTAGAAAGATGGGAAGACGCAAGACTAGTATCGACACATGTAGCATCCCACACTAAAGGCCTACCCATCCTCCATGGAAACAAAGACATGCCGTCCGGTCTCTTGCCATCGTCGCGTGCCAAGCCATTGGGTTCTAATAAAGCTGGAACTCCGACGGTGACAAGAGACCGACGGATGATGATTATTACTAATTGATTTGATTATTATTAATTGTTACTTATTATTTATTGACGAGAATTACCTACAAAGTATTTTCTATAAAGTCCTCTCTGATTTGTATCACTTTTAATACATTTAGCGAGTTCTAAATTACATTCCACAGTCGGTTTTATTTTTCAGGGTTTCTTTCCATTACAATTACGAAGTTAATTAGAAATATTATATATGCCTGACTTTGTTTTATTTCTATAAGTACAGTATGCAGCCCACCTACATGTAAAACGTGCATAATGCGGTCATACTCATGGCCATGGTCAACCATTATCCTTGGTTGTATATTTACACAAAACTATGTTTCAGGAATCTTCATAAAGGATGAGTTGTAGGCGTTGTAGCAGAGATGTTGTAGTCATTACTACGACGAAAATAATCACAAATCTGTCCGGATTGTGGCTCAGACAATGCATGAGAACTGTAATTTTCATATAGACATCAAGGTGATAAATGAATGAAAAAACGTGATTCGTGAAAACCGTGTAGTTTTAAGAAAAATGACGATATAGGTTTGTTTATTATTTTTATTGTACGCAGAACTGGACTGCGAGTTTACTTTAAAAGCGCGGGCGTTTACTGAAACTACACATTTATCAGCTACGGAACATTCTTATGAAAGAAATGTTCACAATATTTTGTACTTATATTTCTCTATGAGTCACGTATTTCTCCAAGCTAAAGCTTCCTAAATCTCAAGCTTGATAAACGACTATTAAATCTTCAAAATATTTCTTCAACACTTGATTATAATAATTGACACATAAAATAAATTCACGTCCACACATCGTCCACATGTCTTTATTTAAGCTTTTGTAAATCTTAACCAAATGTTCAATATTGTGTGTGATATACGTACGTGCGTAGTTATTTTAATATTTATACTACGCCCATGTATCTAATGTTTCAATAGTTTTATTAAAAATCTCCGATAATTCGATTGTTTATGTACAAACTATAAACTGGGATTACGGGAAACGAGTATACGTTGGTTGGAGTGATTTCGTAACGAGTTTATATTGCAAGAAATGTGATGTGTCGATGGAAAGTACACATTTTTGGTTACATACGTAAAACTCAACCTACGTAAAAAGAAGTATATGTAGAAGATACAGGTACTTATCACTTATTAGATACGTCATGGATAACCATAGCCTCCATAATCAACAGGTATGGATACACTCTCCGCAGCCAAAAGATATCGCTTGTTACCGAGACGATGATGGTATCTACCAGTAGCGAAGGGTCAAGTTTTGTAAGAGATAAGCCGGAGTACATATTATCTTATTTGTCTATAGAATACTGACTGTGCCGTTTTTCAAAGGGAATCCGGTAGGAATCGAGTTGTATGGAAGCTTCGCCACTGGTATCTACCATCCTCATCACAGTTAAGAGCGGCCAACCCGCCATACTTTTCGCAGTATAATTGTCTTTTTTATACTTTCACGATCAAAACACATTATAATACACATGTAAACGGGTATTTTCGCGAATTTTTACCTTCAATATAAGCCCGACGTTTCGACCGGATTGCACCAGCCGTGGTCGCGGGAAGACTCAAGTCTTCCCGCTACATGTGTATTATAAAATTCAGTATCATCATCATCTGCCTAGCCTTTTCCCAACTATGTTGGGGTCGGCTTCCAGTCTAACCGGATGCAGCTGAATACCATAAAATTCAGTATAAACCTCCAAAAAATGCTGTTTTGTACAAATTTTACCTCAACTTTGGCCGTTCATAACGTACTCATAAATTGTAAAAGTAAAGAAAGCATCCTGATAGAAGCCTTGCAAATGTAGTGGAGACTCTAAATCACAAGTATTTATTTCACAAACTTGTAAGACCTAGTCAAAAACACGTATTTCCTGGAACAAGTTTTAAAATTTTTCGAACACAATTTTTCGTACAATGTCCTCGCGTTAGGCGGTATGAGGTGTACGGGTGACTAGTAGTGCGGGGTTGGGGCTAGGTAAGACAGGGGAGTTGAAAGAATACCACCGCTGTGGCTCTGGATGAAACAACAAGCTTTTCGACCATGCTCGCGTTAACGATAGACGGGCCGGGAAGGGCCCACTTAAGGCGTGTTATTAATAACACTCCTGTGTGGGGACTAGCACAGAGGAAAAATCTTACATTACGTACAATATCATGCCTGTTATCTCAGAAGGCTTAGGAAGAGGTGTACCTAGTCTATAGTAGTGTCCGTGGTTGCTGATCCCTGATGGAAACACTCAATAACACTTTACCCGACCGGGAATCTAACCCAGGGCCAAAAAGGAGATCCAAAAAACATACATACTAATAATACCTTCTTTAGTTATTAAAAAACCCTTTACCTGAACCGAACCAACATATGCCAGCTCCCATGTTGGCGTCGAGGGCATCGGCGACGGGGTACTTATCGAAGAGGAACATGGCGAGGGTGAGCATGATGGCCATGCTCCACGCGTACAACGAGTACCACAGGAATCGGCGCAGCTCCGCGTCCGCCTTTCGCATCGGCTGCACCGTGCGCACGCTCCTGGTAGACAAAACATAATAATAGTATATTTTTCAAAAATAGAATTAGCACAAAAAATACAATTTAAATCATATAAATAATGTTGGTACTCGTATAACAAACTACAATGCCTTTACTAGGTTGACTTTACAGGTGGCATTTTTCTAATAAATATTATTTGGATAATAGATTTCTTAACAATATCACTATCACTACATATTATGAAAAAAAATATTTAAAAAATTAAAAAACCCGACTGCGTAAAAAATAACTAATAACTTTAAATAAAAACTGAAAAGAAAAAAAACAAGTTCAATAATACATTCTAATACGGAACATATTGACTGCAATAGTCGGGACCCATATTGGATGTAATGATTAATCTAGATTATTTAATGGGTCCCGACTGTTGCCCTCCACGACCCCCGTACTATTCAATCCATCCATCAGCACAATGTTTTGAGTGGTTACATTGAGTTCTACCACAAAACATAATTTTTCACCCTAAAAAAAAGTCGTTTCCCAGTAATATTTTATTGCGTAAAGTTAGTTAGTTACTTAGTTTGATGTACAGAATGCTTGGTTGACGGCTTCGTGATGAGGTCTTTTACACCCTGCATTACTGAAATAAATAAGCACACTTTCGCATTTAGAACATTAGAATCTATGTTTAATGTGTGATAATAATCAAAAACTTTTTTTAATCCGTGAACCTAATAAAGGCAATCTAAATTAAGCATTTCCAAGTACCTAAGTTATATGTATTTCCAATTAAATAAACTCATCAATTTCCATGATATTCCTCAGCAAATAAACAATCGCATCTACTCATTTACATAGGTTAATACATCGACAAACACACTTAAGTTTTTTTGCAATGTCTCAGTAATACTCTAAAGATCACATCTATTACGGAGAAGTCTTAACTGACTTTGTATCTTAAACAATGTCAGTAAAAAAAATATCTATTTATATTACGAGCATATTCCAACACTGCCACAGATTTGATAGACATTTACAGATCAGTAAGTACTTAGACACATTCATTTTATTGAAAAAATAATAATGCATCAAGCCCCATTACTTTTATGGCGTTTACGGCAAACATGGAAGTCGTAACGGCCCTGACGTGAGCTAATAGCGCGTACCTATGGGGTCTTTATTGGTTTTTACTGCTCCCATTAAGTCGGCTGGGTCATGGGGATTGACTAGCTAATCACGAGGATAAAGTACTGTGACAAAATATACGATAACAAGCACCCGACTTCAGATAAAAATTAAGCCGTAGATTACTAAAGCTCCGAACATAATAAGTTCATTATGGCGCACAGATACCCGGGTGTGCTTCTAATCGTGTAATCATGTATACTTCAGCTGAACTACAAAATTGTAAACAACACTGTAACGTGTTAACATTTACCATACGTATGGTTTATGAATGTTATCTTACTCAACCATATTTAAAATAAAATATGATGGAGAACGAGTCGAACTGGCTCGCCAAAGGTTCCGTATCTGAGGGGATGAGCCAAAATTCAGATCTAAATATCGTAAACTAATATCGTCAACGACATTCCACCAACCACATTTGAATTGCAACAAGAATTTGTTTATACCTATCACAAAATCTAGTGACAGTCGCAAGATTTTCGTTTAGTTTTCCCGTAAATCATATCTATGGTTTAATCAAAGTAGTTCAAGATCATCAACAGAATTATCCTCGGCAAGACGATACAGTACCCTAATTATAAAAGTACACTTTACTTGACCTTCTCAGTTGGTTTATAATAAAGTTTGTGTTATTTTTATTCTATATTGTAATTATTCGCGGTATTGTGTTGGAGTGGTCGGTGAGTGGTGACGCGTCTTAATTAAGCCCCACCCACAACGAGCCGGCACATAAAGTGCGTTTTTCTATCCTGTCGGTTTTCATTAACGCGACCTAATCGTCACCTGCACGCTTGACTTGCCCAATCCCACATTAGAAACCATCAAATTAAGCTATAACATTCCCTGTAATAAAGTCTAATTAGTTGAAATTCTACAAAATGATCGTAACTTTGTCTGTATGTCGCGAGCTGTAGGTATTTGCCAATTTAATATTCTTGCCCATAATGTTGTCAGAATCTGTGTCATGGTTTTACATTAAAATTTTCACAGTTCTGAAAATGCTCTGAAAGTTGTTTGAAAATTAGACGTTTTATGTTCTGTTTTTTTGCAAATAAGATGCTGGGTTTCAAAATTATTGTCTTATTTGTTAGCTTTAGGTACATAATGCATTATGATTAAGTTGCGTGTGTTTGATGAGCATTCAAAGAATCATCCCATACTATTAAATGAACAATATTTGTAATCATTTATTTATTTATTTATATGGGATATGGGAGCCCCATACGGGAGCGAAAAATCACTCGAGCTAGGTCCCATATCTGGGAAAATTAGTTTTCTCTATTTTTACTTAATTTGAAAAAGAGGAGAATATGAAAAATAAAACTGCCTGATTATATTGACTACAAAACTAACCCGAGGATTATTTTGCTTCCAACTAACCCTAGGTACTTAAAACTAATTCTAGGTGGATTTATAAGTACTTTAGAACTCATTTTTAAGTAGATTTAGCGTAGCCTCTTAAATCCTCAGAACGATAGTGATGGTGATAATCGTGATTACCTACTCATAAATCATATTATTATAAAAAGTCAATGTTTGCGCCGCATGCATTGTTTTAATGCGACTCTACAAACTCTATCTTAAAATAAACTCAAGTAGTGAATGTATTAAAATATCTGCTACTTAGATCTTCTACTTATGTGTCAGGTACTGCTCTTCAAATACTGAAAACTTCGTTATTTCTAAGAAAAGCAAATACGATAAATAATACTAACGTACAGACGAATGATTCGCCAGAAACATAGATAAATGATAAAACAATTCAGGGAACTACTTTTTGTCCTACATTCTGGATGTCCACAGTATTGGGAAAGTAATGAAAGACAAAACTTGGTTCTGTAAACAACATTCCCAGAACATTCTATGAACTAATTATCTATCTCATGCCTAGTCCGGCCCGTGTGGTATCCGGCAGAGTAGAATAGAACCAACCCATTACACTCACGGGTGTCGTATAAGGCGACTAATGTCTGAGGCAGAACACCTTGCGCCTCCGTAGACCTGAGAATGGGCAGCAGCGTTTTCTGTTAGTCTTTCATCATTGCGATCTCTAATCCGCCTGCCAAGCGTGGAGATTACGGCAAATTCCTCCCATCATGAGAGAGGCTTATGTCCAGCAGTGGACGTTATGGGCTGTTGTTGTTGTTGTTGTTGTTGCCTAGTCCGGGAGTCAGGTCTAACCCATTTCCTTATCCCTTATCGTATATTGAATAGGTGCCTACACTCAGTCTGGCACGTCGCGCGTCGGCTGAAACTTGAAACATGCAACAGGTTTTCCCAACGGATACAGTCTGATTTAAAAAAAATACATAACAAGTGTTTGCTTGCTATTGTATAGTTGCATGCTGAATACAATGTGAGGAGCCTAGTGAACATTTGTTTTCTTAATTACAATATCAAAAAATGGTGGTGTCCTAGTTTTTAAGCTGCTTATGGCCCTCTGACTTGGCTTTACATGGCGTCGAGAAATATCTCTCAGGCATGCTGGTTTAGTTTCCTCACGGTGTTTTCCTTCACCGAAGCATTAGATTCTAATGATTAATAAGCCCCATTAGAAAAAGTATCTAGGTAATAGTTATCTTGTTTATTTCACATTTTCCGTAAACGTGCCCAACATTTGTAAAGGCCAACGCGATAGCTTAATCCAGAAGCAATCATAACATTTTTACTAGGAATAAAACATAAATTGGCAGACTACTCAGTAATTTTACACATCCTCTCGAGATAATAACTTATGTATTATCACATCACATCCTAAACCCTATTACGTAAATGCGCCGCTTATCGAATAAAATGTACCTACGAATGATCAATACAT
Organism: Xestia xanthographa; assembly: GCA_905147715.2. Taxonomy (NCBI): domain Eukaryota; kingdom Metazoa; phylum Arthropoda; class Insecta; order Lepidoptera; family Noctuidae; genus Xestia; species Xestia xanthographa. The sequence continues at coordinate 16,998,974 of LR990655.1, read as the reverse complement.
AAGTATAACAATAATTTGCTAAAATTATAATATTGTTTAACTTACATTAGATCATTGTGGTATTTGTTATATTTGTATATTTATTTTAAACGTCTAACGCGGCCCCGGGGATTCTTGCCATGTGCAAATATCAAAGAGCCGGTGTGTAAACTCATCGATAGCTAAGACAAAACAAACATTTACCCACATTGCGACAAACGACTGCGAGCAACACTCCAAGCATTTGTTTAATCAATGATGACATTAAAGTACCAACAAATCATTTCTTTGTAAACGTTGAAATCTTAATAGTTTGGAAACGAGTGTTTGTAGGTACCTATTCATGATAAACAAGCCGTTAGTCACGACAGAGCAGCTGCAGCGCCGGTATCCCAGCCCCCAGCATTCCCAGCCAAACCGCGACTAGCACAGATAGCAGCATTACGCATCCGTAAAATCCGGTTGTGTAGGCTGTCGGATTGACTTGTTATCACAACCCAATATTTCATTTTAGTATTTGTATTTTTAGAACTTCTACTTTACGAATAAATAACATCAGCATTTGTAGTATTTTTTGAAGCATAAACATCTTCATTCATTGAACCGCAAAGTTCCAATAAAAAGCTGTCAAGCTTTGAAAATATGAGCGTCTATAAAACAAAGTTTTTGCTATGTAGTAGGTAGGTACCGACTATAGCGAGTGAACTTGATTTTGAAACAATTCGGAATATAGTTCAAGACTAAATGCATCGCTGTGTCTGGCGCATTACACGGCCGAATATTTTCCTGAACGTTATGATATAAACAAACTCTCGCTATCTGGGCCCGCGATCTGTACTCAATCTGAAATTAGGAGTGCGAAATGAAGTTTTTGATCACAGGAAATTATTTGTTTAGCATTTACAGTTGTAATAACACTACAGATGCGTGTGATCAAACTAAAAGTGATGGTAACAGGGCCAACAGCCTGTCAAACTGGGTTGACTACGCGGTAGATGTGCATATCTGTCGTGTCGAGGGACATGATGATACACATAATGTAGGCATCTTCAATTCACACGTCATTTGCATTGTAGCCAGTCTAAATGTTTGTGTTGATTCTTAACCAAACTTACCCAAATGTCCACCAGATGTCGAAGCACATGACGTTGAGCCAGACGAACGCGGCCACGAAGCCGAAGTAGATCCCGTACCCTGTGCAAACAAAGAGTGATCATGTCATGGATCAACTATGACTGGCAACGTTCCTACTGAACTACTCCGCTTCTCAAATTATCTCACTTACGTACTGCTACGTTAACGTTGATTAATCACAAGCCCAGCCAATAGCTACATGTTGAAACTGTGCATAAATCTGTTGAAGAGGATTTTTATGGTAGACGCGGAACTTAGAAAAGTAGAGATTACTGAAATCTGATCACCGAAGTAATTACGTTTTAGATTATGCGGCCTATCCTTGAAAAAAATGATTAAATGACGCTTGTGCCGAAAATAAGGGCAAGAGATTTCGTTCGATTACGTTTTGAAGTGAATATTCTTGGTTTCATTAATATGTTTTGTATACAGTTTCAAACATAAAAAATACCACTTCAGTGAGAACTATAAAACATAAACCTTATGATTTTAATAAAAACAAAGGGCTCACGATCTCCATTACTTAGCCTCCCGACCCAGGCTTAATTCAGAATGGATGTTTAGGCAATTGAAACTTATAGGTTTTTTTTAGATAACACAGGTATATTATGAAGAAGTAAACTACGGCACAATATTTATATTGAGCATACCTTACAGATAATATATTATTACGTACTTTAGCTCAAATGATCGCAGACTCAAACATTCAATGTCATAATTACGACATTTGTGAATGAATCCATCACTTAGTATATACTCGTAACTGCAGTGATGCGAGAACAATTAACTATAAATAACTTAATAGCATTCCAAACCGTTAAATTTTATGCTCGCCAAGTATTAGAGAATAAATTGTGAATCAAATCGTGTGAATCATCAATCAGTGCAGATGTCTTCTTTAAACACGAGTCATTTGAAACAGCTTAATAAACTGCTGAAACTTTATGAGAAAATTGACATGACAAACCCGTTGGTGATCCCTATTAATTAATGAATTGGAAATAACTTGTCAAATCGTCTGACTAAATAAATATAAGGATGATAATAAAACTTATAAAAGTTACGGCCATTTTCAAAAAATTACTGTTCGGTTTCAGTAAGTTGCTATCTCTGTCTGTTTGACATTTTGCTTACAGACAGTTCGAAACAAAACGTCACAGAAAATTTTTCTTTGATTTTTCTGTGAATCAAGTGACAGTTAGGTTACGCGGATAGGATATTTCAAGCTAACTTTGTTCATAGAAACACCGTTAGCTGCGAGACGTGGCATATTAACTGACAGTTATACATAAGTAAGTTATAGAAAAAGGGCCTTAATGACACACTTGCTGATCTTTGAAAGGTCTACGATACACTAACCATATAAAGACATTCTGCTGAAAGTATGTACAATGGCAAAGGTTTTCAGTACTCCTTCATTGTACATTTATACTAAAAAGCACATAGGCAGTCGACTTATTCAAAAAGCGATGCCATACTCCCGGGAATTTCACAACAATTGATAAGCTAATAAGTGTTTAATTTGTCGATGTTTGACAAGTTGAGGGCAGTTAGCGGTATTAAATAAATGATGTCCCTCAGGGTTGTGTACTGGTACCAAGACTTCGTAATTTGTTAAAGAGCATTTGAACTAGGTTTTTACTCGATATTGCCAATCCTTTACTATTCACATTTAACATAGTATGTTACTAGAAAACATGAATAATGGAGTATTATGTTGTACTGTACTCATTTACGTTTCAGATAACATTAGATGGATGGCTTTGGTCGTATAATTGTGGTAAGATTACCATGTATTCCAGGAATCCCAATAACAAATATTGTTCTACCTCGTGATTTAAAACGGAAACTGTATGTAAATGTAAAGAGATCCTCACAAAAAATACGACAAGTTTATTATGCTACACGTCGGTGTCTGGGAATATTTGATAGATATTATTCATGTTATTGTTTAATTATAAGATAATTAATACAGACGTATAGTACAATTAGAGGAGAATCATTTGCATAATATTTGTGCAGCGTGCCAATCTCAACATTTGGATACTGTGTAGTTGAGAGTAAATACAGCGATATAAGTAACTTTCATGCAAAATTATCGTGTTTATTTATTAACTATATGCAAGTGCATTATTTTTGCATCGTTATATTTTTAATAATACGCTTTAAAATATGATTTAGATAAGGTCGCCACTTCTATCTTCGATTTTTATTACAGCCAGATGTTATCAAGTACTTACGAGATAAAGCTAATTCAAAACAGACCGAGTTCATATCTATCATTCATCGAAACATAATATAAGTTATCGTTTCGTTTATTAATTTTCCTTTTGAGTATAACAATGAAAACCGTCCCACGGTAAAATGGAATAAAAAGTTCGCGCGCCATCGAAAGATGAGAATTTTCAGGAAGTGAAACAGTTTTTTTTGTTAGTTTAGCACTTTGTTTACACACGCAATAAATTTTCTTTAGTACACGAGGGAAGATTGTTCCGTCATGAAACAGTTTATAGGCTTTTAACCCCAAACTGTTCTTTACTGGGGACAAAGTGAATTAGGTTCGAATAACCTCTTTATCGTGACCATAAAATGAATCTAATCGTTCATCCACTTTATTGTTTTTATTTGCGTGGCCGATACTTTCTGTATTTCCTACATTTTGATAGATTAAGAAGGTAGGTCTGACAATAAAATTAGAATCTCGTTGTTTGTCTCAAGTGGACTGTTAAGTAGGTACCTACTTACAAGACTGAAGCTTATCATGCCCCGGAAAGTCGTATGTCTATCTTTTTTTGACATTACGAAATCGAGCGAGATGGACATACGACTTTCCGAATCGAAAATCGAATCGAAGCGTTGTGAATAGCTATGCTGGACTGTAAATACGATAAGAAGTCTGCTTATTAAGATCTCGGTGTTTCCCATAAGTTGATAGAATCTTACAAGAATTTGATGTTATCTTCGGTGTATTATATTTTTTCATAATCTAGACACGCGGGAGCGTGTCAAGCCAAGTTCTGGCGCGCAGCTCACAGTGTGTAATATTACACGAACCATTTGGAGCCACTTTTGAGCCCCTCATAACTCAAAAACTATTTCACCTAAGCTTGTCAAATTTGGCTTATATATTGAGACTGGCAAGATACATATGTGTTCCAAATTTTATAAACATATCTCAAACGGTTATTTAGATATTAACGTCCAAAAATCGTCATTTTTATGACTGACCTATAGATCAAAACTATAACCCAGTTCCAGATGACCTAGAAAGTTCAAATTTGGCATGCAGATAGGTAATTAAGTGAATACAAAGGAAAAAATCAGAAACTGGTAATTTTTTATCATTTTATCATAATTTTCACTTATCTTATAATTAGTGCCTGTAAATCTCTATAATTATGTGGATTTTATGATCTTTACGTGAATATGATTTTTTCTTATAACTTAGGAGAATATATTGTAGACTAAGGTCTGACTTGGCTAGTTCTCATATACGAATTATTATGTTCGATGGTTAGTTTCTATCAGCAAGCCAAAGGAGAATGCCCATTTTTCTACTGACCGCCGTTGCGCATCAAAACTTTTTGTATGATAGCATAAATTGAATATAAAAGAGGGGTGATGTCGTACTTTCTAAGGAAAAAAAATTATCCATTTATTTTGTGGGGGTTTTAGTTGTTCTTTGAGTTTCTGTTCAGTTTTGAGGTTATAGTTTTGTAACTAACCTCCCACTAAAAGCAGCAGCCTATTACAACAGTATGACTTGAATTGACATAAGACACGAACAGTACGCAATGATAAGTTATTTATAGGCACAACAAACTCAACAACTATCGATGCACAAGTGAAAACAAAAGTTCGCTGTGTTTTGTTTGTTTGACAAATTGACAGAGACAGTTCACATTCACGTTGTGATAGTGTTACCAACAGTCAATATAAATCACTCTGACTATAACTGATTTGTTAACTAAAGAAAGATTTTTAATTAGCAAAGTAATATATTATCTATAGGATGTGAATTAAGAAAATATGTTATTTCAATTGTGCTAATTAAAAATATAAATAACGAGGATAAAGTCATAGTTGAATTTATTTTTAAAACTGAGTCTGACGGATTATGTCCCAGGTTTTAATAAATTGGCAACATTGATTTTACCGAAATACGCCATTTTAAAAAGTAAGCAATACAATCCAATACTGTAGCTAATAAAATACAAAATAGTAACCCCACATACGATTTCGTTCAAGTGAATTAAGAGAAGTTAAAAAAATATTTTATAATTTATGAGTTTATTTTTATGGCCATACTCTTTTACTATAAAGCGACTCTGATTGTGGTCAATCTCCTTTTCGGAATAATAAAATAATAACCGACTAGTAACAGGTTGAACTTGCGAAGGCTATAATATAATTCGTATATGAAACTAGCCAAGTCAGACCTTAGTCTACAATATATTCTCCTAAGTTATAAGAAAAAATGATATTTTATCTTGTTAAAGATCAATTTTAGGACTGACCATTGAAATTGGCACCCATTTAGATTTCACTTCTTTTGTCGTTGAAGTCAACAACCAAGGCATTTATCGTAATATTGAACTTGGCTCTCATTTCACATTTATGTTTTTGATGGGTCCTTTTACGTAATCCTTCCATAATTCCTTTCACATAAACCTTTATCTTAATTTAATTCAACTTTAACTACATTGTTATTTTCTTTCTAGAAACGAGATGTTATAAATGTAAGACTTACCGAGAACAGTGCAGGTGGTATCATTGGGCACCCGGCTGTACTGCACGCGCGCGAGGCAGCTGAAGGCCAGCAGCATCATGCTGACGTGGCAGATGAGCGTGCGGCCGTGCAGGTTGCGCAGCTCCGGCAGCGACATGTACACCACCAGCGTCAGCGCCAGGCAAACACTCGAGATGCAAATCAGCTGCCACGGAAATACAAACGTCAAAGTTAATATTCATCGTGAAATAACTGCTTTGGAAGCTTCGATGTTATGATGATGACATGATTTTAAACTTGGAGTGTCAGAAAAAAAATCTGCCAGTCTTTAATAAAAAAGTGAAGAGCCAAGAGCCAATGAGCCGCTTCTCTAGTCTAGTGGTACCACACGTCTTTGTTGTTATTAAAGTTTTTCCAACAATAACTTTCTTGTAGCAGCCCATATTCTGGATTTGTGCCTAGTTAGCGGCAATAGGTTCGCTCCCTATTAAGTAGATCTTTACAAAAACAACAACAACACTGCTGGACATAAGCCTCTCCCATGATGGGAGGAATTTGCCGTAATCTCCACGCTTGGCAGGCGGATTGCAGATCGCAGTGATGAAAGACTAACAGAAAACGCTGCTGCCCATTCTGTGGTCTACGGAGGCGCAAGGTGTTCTGCCCCAGACATTAGTCGTCTTATACGACACCCGTGAGTGTGATGGGTTGGTTCTATTCTACTTTGCCGGATACCCGGAAAATGCAAGCGTTAGGTTTTTTTGTGATGATATTTGCTAATTACATAGCAAAGAGAAAAATTGTGCGCATGCGTATAAATTAGGAGAATGGATTGACGTCTGCTAATCAACAAACAACATACTTGACTTGGAAGATAATGGTTTGTGGTCATTTTGAAATTTTATAAACTATGAGCATATTATTCTCGGAGCTTAACGTCATCAGCAATATTAGATTGTAGGTGTAAATCACTTAAACAAATACTTACACAAAAAAATCAAGTGTACACTTCGACATGCCGTCTAAAAATACAAAAAAAAAACGACGTCGCAAGTATTTTAATGACTACTACGTATTTATCCTGATTTCGCATGCCAGACTAGCTGGCTGGTTATTTTCACCATAGATATCAGATTAGAGTTCATTAGAGCGAGACCAAATTAGAGCGTTGCACAAAATGTAAATTGAAGTTATACCTACACGACTTTTCATGTTTTCAATTATTTTAATAAAAACAGCTTGGACACTTTAACTCAAAAATACTGAGCAAGTCCCTGATACAACCCCTGATGGTATACGTCTGTTTTCAAGCTTAATTTAACATAACATTAACAGCTCCCAAATCTGTCAACTCCTATCATATTACAATGTGTGAACAGAGAAATTTACGGAGGGTTATGATTACCCGCTGAGCAATGACGTCACGGGCCGAATCCTCACCTCCTTTGTTTATGTTTCTGTACGATGGTTCCCTCATGGCCCACATCCCCGATGCTAACATAAACATTGACTTATAAACGCTGGGAAAGTCAGGACGTTTACTTTAGCTGCGTCAGAGTAAGGAAGTGGTGACACCAATAACAATAACTTACTTACTAAGAACAGTAGGCGTTGTGTAAACTCATTCTATTAATACAAATGTAATAATCGCTTGTTAAGTAATTTCCCGAAAGCATGGTACCTACGTCTTAGTCACTGATCGTTTGTTTATCAGCAACGAATCAATCCATCCGTGTGATCTATTGACTCGCAAACCAATCTAAACAAACTTTAAAAAAATGTATCGCATTCACAAAATACAACTATTTCCGTCACATAATCTCAACAACTTCAGGAATCTACCATCAATTTTTCGTTTGAAGATATGAAATCATGAAGATCAATAACGTATGTAATAATCGTGATAAATGAGCACTTACGATGAAGGACATTTGGAAGTTCTTCACCATTTCTGGCCCCTTTACGAAACAGTTGACGGCGGTGACGAAGATATTGCCATTAGGACAGTTGCGGCTATCGAAGGCTTCGAAACAGTAGGAATCTCCGATGCTGATGGGCGAGATGAGTCTGCCGTCGGAAGTTAACCCGTGCCGGTCCCGCTCTACAGACTTGTTCAGCACCACTCGACCCTCTGTGCAGTGCAAGTCAGTGCGAATCCCGAGGACATCTAAAAGCATAAGCAAATGTTATCGTCCCTTTCCAAACGGACGGTCAACCTGTAGTCATTGCGTTTTTGTGAAAAAGTTTCTGTTCGTGCCGTTTTTGCGTCGAAAGGTCACGGCCATCCCGTCTCTTCCTGTAAGCACGTTTCGTCAAACGTACTGGCTAATATTTTGATAAAATAATCCCCTATTCATAAAAATATTTGCCAGTCTATGCGTAGGTTTGCCTATTTACTTAGTAGGAGCAATTAAGTATACTTGGCGTCACGTAAAAAGAGCGGTGGCCAAAAAAGGAACTAACATTTTCTGTACCGTTTTATGTGTTCGGTGAAGACAAGTAGCGCCACCCTTCAACGCTCTTTTTATTTGACGCGAGTTATAGTAGGATTTTGAGACGTTTTTGCTAATATGGAATGTACGTCATACTATTGTATTGTACGTTCAAATCTTTGTTTTCCGCTTCTATGAACGCAATCATGGTATATACTAACGCTAATTTTGAGGCCTGGGTTTTTTTATGGGGAACTCTTGGGAGTAATAGCACGACCGGATATATTATGCAATTGATTTTATTGAGATTTCCAGCTATATTTTATTTGGGTTATTTTTTCTGCAAAGCAATAAAGATAATGAATGATTGATAGACAGACATTATCTCTAATGAGTGGCACGGTAAACGGGAACAAGCTTGTGATAGATTTAGTAATTGTCCTCAAAATAGTTTGTTCGTTTACTTTAGAAACTAGTACTACTTTCTTGATCACAGCTCATGAGGTGGAAAATCTGAACAACTGTTGTTGTGATTAAACGCAGGGGGAGCCAGGAAGAATCCTAAACGTTTTACGACATCCTACGGCATTATTCAATCTGTCATGTTGGACTTGAAGCGCAGTGAAATCATGAATGTGAATTGTGATTTAAATCGCGAATCTTGAGTGTTCATCAAATCTTTTCAGCGAATCTTTTGATCGCGAAGTGTAGAAACGGATACTGAATGGGATTGTATCTTAGTATTAGTCATTGATAATATGGCCACTGTTTGTAATTCCTAGATAAATAAATAACAGGTGAGTTTGAACTTTCAGCTGGATGTTGTGTCTTCACAACAGCTTCAAATTGTTTGTAAACGTTATGCTTTGTTTCCAATAAGCACAATACTGTAAATTATGGGAAAGTGGTATCTAATGACAGAAAATGTAAGGCCATATCTTACTTAAACTGCAATCATGTTTTTAAATTAGGTACCCTACATAATCAACACTACTACTATAATCTACTTATTCGTGGTAAGGGCTACACGGTGTATTCGCCCTGCTAATAGCTGATAAAGAGCATTATGTGGCCATTTTTTTTAATAGTATTTATTTTAGAGTGCATTAAAATAGCCTTTACGAGTTGCGTTGTTGTATCATGGGCAGTCAGCCCCGCTACCACCTTGCTGACTAGCTAACATATTTACGACAGCATGAACTAGGCTTGTGTACTGAAAAAATCTAATTCTTTTGTTACGTAAACCAGAAAATTCTCAATATGTCACGCTGTGGTATCATTTTTGTGCGTTCTGGCGACACGAGCCTGACTCCCGAGACATAGACTCCCGAGATTTGATGTGTTTTATCTTTGTCAATATTCATTGATTTACAAAAACAAAAATACGTGTCCATTATTTTCCAATACTCTAACGGACTAAATTGATTTGCAATTTATTGATGGCCAAAAAAGATAGCCACCAAAAGAGAAGAGAAATTTATTGACCAAAAGGCTTTTTTGTCACTATATGTGGGAGGAAGAAGAAAGATGCGACATTATCAAAAATCTTACCTGTTAAATCTTCATCTTTATGCTGCAAAGGCTCCAGATAGTCAGATATGTTAAAAAAGACGTCATCATGGTTTGCCGTGCACTTGCTAACGAAGCTGCCACAGCGGCGAGGCTTATAGTGGTATCCGATGGGGCAGCACTTCCTCACACAGAAGGCGCCGTATTCAGAGCAATCCTGAGAGCACACGCGCGCCACCAGCTCGTCACTATAGTACTCCCGGTCCACGCACCACTCTCCAGGTGGCGAGTCACCACCACCATCTTCTTTTTTACTTAAAGCCTTCAGAGTACTTCCATCTACTTCAATTGAAAAGAATTGCTCTTTCAACTCCATACCATACTCATCTGTTTTACAATTCAACCCAGTATCAACTTCATAAATATCATGATCTTTCATTTTCAAGCGCTTTAATAGCCAACCTTCCGAATTGTTGATGTCAGTTTTTCTACACAAATGGAAAGTACTATCGTAACTCTGTCCTGCCGGACAACATTTACGATAGTGGTGTACAACCAGTTTGTTTCTCGGTGTCTTCAAAGTTTCATTTTTAATACAGCTTAAACCTACAACTTCAGGAATGATTGGTTTCAGTGTGCCGTTTACAACTTCTAGCACGAGCCGGTCGTAGCAGCTATCTAAAGCTTGCAACCGAGTATCTAGTTCTGACGATGTCATCTGCACCATTTGTAATTCATCACACTCTTCAGGAATGCCGTGCTGCACCGGTACATTCTCTCCAACAAAAAGGGGAGTAATGCTTATGTTATAACTGTTCTGTGCACTTTTGCGGTCTAAACACTGGTAGGAAGATTCAAAATCTTCACCATCAGACACTTTTACTAAACTTTGAGTCTTCGGACAACACTTATGAAACACTTTGGCTTCCTGGATGATATCAGCACTGGCGTAGACAATTGCACTCACAACAATTAGTAGCCACATTGTTATTAAAAAACCCGGAGCTCGGGGCGCCGATACCAACATCGCCATACAAATGTTCACAACAGGTGGTGAGTGTCGATCGGCGTGCTGAGCATTGTTTATTTTTGCAGGCAGACGTGCGAACCGTGTGTTGTGGCAAAGCGTCGGCGGCGGAATGATGCGGCTTCGCGGCTCGCCGTGATCAGCACCGGCCGGTGGAGGCTGCTGCGCCCTTGAAGTGCGTCCGTCGGTCCGTCGGTGACGCGGCCCAGAGCTTTTGTTACACTTGCGGTTTCTTTTTATTTTTCGAAATCCAATCATGAAACAATCGAGCACTCACAACACTGAATGACCAGATACAAATCACTACAGACCACTGTACTCACACTATTTATACTTTAACTTAGGAAAAACAAGGAGCTTAATAGCCTATAATATTATTGTAAAACGGTGCTCTACTCCTCGGGAATACAAATCGTGTCCGCGTCGCGAGTCACGCGTATTGCACAAAGACGTAGACTCAAATGTTTATCAGATATCTGCCGATAAAAACATGAAACGACTGATTGTATACTTAGAATTTAAAGTGTAAACTGTAAATAAATATTCTATTTGTATCATTGATAATATATTGATAACTTGTTTAATTTCAGCTGAAAGTAGGTACCTAATGATGAAATGAAAACAATTCATGATACATTTGCAAATGTATCATGAATTGAAATATTTGTAGTGCATGTAAGTATTGTCCCTGCACGCGATACACGTACGTAACAAAAAACAACAATAAATTCTTCCTGAGTAGGATATGTATAGTATGGTAATAATAAAACATGTACTTGTATTTTATGAATGAATGAATGAATGTATATTTATTCAAGTATCCATGACTCAAAAGGTGTTAGTAAAAGTTACGACTATGTTAGTAAACACTAAAGCATCAAACACAAAATACAACAAATAGTGGTGAATTACTGATGCGACAAACCATGAGTAATTGCACAGCAGCGACCCACATAAACACAGTCCAGGCAACTGGCAATCATGGTTATGATACTGTTGGTGCTGCCCCACACCCTGCGCACCAGGGAGGCGCACCTTTTACGCATTGTAGCGTAAAAACAATCCACATGCGCATCTGCGAACATCCCCGACGCACTACAGACGGGGGGCAGCCCCACCAGCATCCTAAACGCGTTGTTATACTGAACGCGGAGAGCACTGTACGATCTTTGCGTACACCTAGCCCACAGGCTGCACGTGTAAAAAGAAGTACAGGCTCGAAAGAGCGTGATCTTGACTGAAAGTGAGCAGCGTGCAAACCTGCGAGCCAACATGTTCGCTCTAACCGACAATGCGCCATCACATTAATATTCAACAATTCCATGCATCACACGCAAAGTAGCGCAAAGGGATACGGTTAATGAATACATTAATTAAGTGCAGTTATTACCTACTAAGTACGCCTTTTTCGGTCAGTTTGCAAAACATGACATTGTTATATAATGTTCGCATTCACTGCATAATAAGCTTTCGATCGTTTATTCGCATTGCCCAAATAAAAAGGGCCCATCAAATCAACTTTAGACTAGGTTACAATGCATTATGTCATCGATAAGCTTTGCAAAATTCAATCTTTTCGATACATGTTTTGACGTCATTTCAGTAAATAAGAAGATTCCTAAATTGTAAATATGTCGTTTCTAATCTAACAACACTCTACCATTAAGTATCGACATCATAACATCATAAGTCGATGATGTAGAGGGAGGGAGATACCAAATCGTCTATTGGGTATTATCAGCTTTACCTACGCCTCCTGACCTAAATTCCCATGCCAAACTGATTGGAAGTGGTTTTGCTGTGCTAAAAATGAAGAACCATCCAACCACTTGTACGTCCGGTTGTTTCCGCGATAGATTTTCTGTTTGTAAACAATTTTCTGCTCTATATGAGAAATAATAATCATTTTAAAGTTTGTGATTATATGTTTAGTTTTAAATCATGTACCCTAAGTCATCACCATCTGCCTAGCCTTTTCCCAACTATGTTGGAGTCGTCTTCCAGTTTTACCGGATTCGGCTGAATACCAGTACCAGTATTTTACATGGAGTGACTGCCTATCTGACCACCACAACCCAGTTAGTACCGGGTAATACGATACCCCTTGGTAAGACTGGTTGTCAGACTTTTTGGGCCTCTGACTACCTAACTACTGTCAAAGATCTACAACTGACAGCCGGTACAAACGGCTTAACGTGCTTTCCGAAATCCGAGGCACGGAGGAAACTCGGTATGTAATGAGCGGTCACCCATCCACAGACCAACCTAGGCCAGCACAGCTTAACCTAACGATCGACCCGAGCGGCTGTTATTATTAAGCCACGAGCATGTACCCTAAGTAAGGTGTAATAAATCATAATATTCTAATAAATCTATAAATTATTTTTATAACACATTTGCTCGTAAAGGGTCTCTTATTTCACCCATTTCAATATCGTAATGTATCTCATTACGTACTTGTGCAGTAATGTAATGTACGACCACAGAGTATCTATATAGACGCACGGTTTATCAAGATGCTCCGTCAAAAGGGAACGGTACTTTTTTAAATCTTAGCAAAGAGTTTTTATGTCAAAAAAGTGGTTAACATTTTATGAATAAAATTAACTGTGGGAGATGAAATATAATAAATAAACATTTAATTCTTTAATTTAATTAATTTTGACAATAAATTACAACCATTTTTCTGTAACAAAAACACAAAAATACTAATTTACTTTATTAGTAATACTGGCTGTTTTTGTGTCTTTGCCTTAAAAAAAAGCGCTGATGCGCGCGCATCGCTAATTTGTGAACAAGTAAAAGATTTTATTCGTGAAAGTCCGAGTTTTATTTATTTCCTCGCAAATATGTTATAAAACGTCGTATGACATACGTGCGCTTTGATAATTACAGCCTCTGCTTTATTATAGCCCTCGCCTACGGCTCGAGCTAGCAATATCGCCTCGGCTGTAATTTTCAACTTACCGCACTTATATCATAATGTACTATTTCAACACACCTGCTCGTAAAGTGAGCCTTATTACATCGTTCTTAGGCCCGTAAACCGAACTATAACACAGACGTACATAATGATATTACACACTAGTGCATAATAGAATTATCCCTACAAAGTTAAGTTAGTACCTAACTGCAAATAATATGCGAATAAACAGAGCATTTTCAATTTGACCGGGTAATAGTTTTTTTTTTTTGTAAAACAAAGACGTTTTTGGAATAAATAATTAATTTGTCCATAATCAAGACGAAAAAACATTTATTAAACATTTATTATTATCAAATTATTTAAAATTCACAATAATTTGTTATCTGGTAAAATTTATTCGTATTTTATCACTAAAATTATAATTTTAAAGTAGCCTGTATGGCTTTATGTAATCAATCACCTTAATTTGGCGCGTAAAAAAAAACTTGCGCGCCATTTCCCATAATTTTCATATTTTGTTTGTATCGCATTTGTTGCTGTGTGGTAAATAATTAAATGATTTACGCAATACATGTTTGTTTTTTCCTCGCAAGTGTGTTGAAAAAGTGCGTATGAAACTCGTGAGCAACTTGCTCACTAGACACTCGGCTGATTTACGCCCTCGCCTACGGCTCGGGCTGCAACCCACAGCCTAGTGTATAATGAGCAACTTAGCTCACTTGTATCATAATATACTATTATAGACTTTTTTTTATTTATAATCCGTATATATAATCATAATATAATCATTCATCATATAAATATAATCATTATTTTATATAGGGTGTAAAAATACCCTCATATAAAAAACAGAATAAGTACCCTTATCGAAGTCGAGAGGCATTTGATCTTTGCGTCATTACGATTTTTTTGTGTTCTTGACCATACTTAACTTCTAATTACGGAGATTTTGGAAGCCAAATTTTCAACGAGTTTTCATACGTTTTTTTTTAATAAGTAGGTACAAGTTTTAGGCAGATGTTATAACTTTAGTTTAAATACCTTCATGGTCCCTGTAGTAATCAATGCATAAATCAATACATATTTTGAGTGCATTACATTGAGCGCTACCGTAAACCGCGATTTTTCACACCAAAGAAAAAAGTCGTTTCGTCGTTTGTCGTGTCTCCTGCGCAGCGTAATTTAGTTTGTTGTATGGAATAAAAGTATGCTTGATTGACTGCTTCGTGAAGAGTCCGCTTATACCATGTAGGTATACGAGGTGTTTTTTTTTATATTGCATAACTCTAGGGCAGCGGTCGTCAACGCGCGGCCCGCGGCCGCATGCGGCCCGAAACCACAGAATAGATAATAGTACTAGCGTACAGAAGTTGCACTCCTTTGATCTTGAAGAAAGCCGACATTATAAATACCTAAACTAGGCCTGCTCGATCTAAATTGTGCCTTGACGCCACGCGTTAGCGTATTTTTTACGGCGTCTCACTGCTTAATGGTCAGTCGGTAGGGTTGCCTCAAGTACTCAAATTAAAATACTACCAACATTTTTGTATAATTTAATGTATTATTATTATTTAAATGTTAATTAAAACTTTTATAATTACAATTGTTTTACTCTATTATAATGTCTAATATATATCTTGCCTTCTCTAAAATTACGATTACTTATTAAATTTAATAGCAGCATAAATGCGAAATCTAACAAATAGGTAATTTTAAAATAAACTCTGATGGGAAGCATGGACATGGAGCAGTGAAATTTATATAAAAAAGACAATTTTTTTCTACATTTATTAACAGCAACAGTTTATCCGGCTTGTCATTTTCACTATTAATTATTTATGATCAATAAATCAGTCAGTTAACAAACACGAAGTACGAGTAGGTAGGTACGCGACGCAAGGTCAAAAGAGCGCGAAAAATTAGCGCGGCATACGTACCAGTTACGCACGGCTGGAGCGCGACAGCCCTCGAGAGGTAGCATATTCAATATGCGCGAAGTGGTAGGTAATTATCACATGCCTACACACGGAGTGCAATAGCTCTGCCGAAACCTATCTCCTTGCGGCCCGCGACTTCTTTGTAAATGAAAGTTTAATTCTTATAGTTAAATTTAATCAGCGTTCCTTGGGCCTACCTCGGTGACGACGACAGTTTTCAGACACCCATTGTCTGTGTGACGATTCACAATTGGAAATGTGACCCACTCAGTCCCTGTCATGCCTGTCTTGGAGCGTACTGTGGTGTTTAGTATTCGATCGATGACTTTTGATGTTTAAAATGCTACGCTCTCATTCACTCTTCAGCAAATCTTGAGTTTGGACTTCCAGGAGCTTCCGTCAAAGTCAAGTCTGGGCGCCATTGGCACAGTTTTACAATGCATACAGTTGGGAAACGCCTTTGATGTTGAACGATGCCGCCACGCGTGTAGGTACTTAGGCTCTAAGTCGCAAGCGTGTAAGGGTTGTCAAAAATAATAATAAAAGAAATGTGATTTTGTAATCATTTATTTACATTATTAATTCAATATTAATTTACAAGACATACTTATATACTATTTAAACACTATTTAAAACTAAATATTTACAAAACAAAAAAAGACGTGGATTGGACCCAAGTTTATGATATATTACTTTAATATAATTGTACTTTAAGTACTTTAAGGTTTTTTATATTTTTTACTATACCTACTACATATACTCATTATTATCTCCTAAACGCGTGGACCGATTTACATGATTCAAACGGATAAAATGGTTTTAGACCTAGACCTTTTATTTGGTACCAAAATCGTCAAGATATCTCAACAAACAAAAAATCACATTTTCAAATTGCTCTCGTAATTATCCAACATGTATGAAACGCGTAACAATTCTTTTGATATACCTACGTTCACAATTAGCGCAGTAGAGTTGGCCGGCAGAGCTATAGGTGAAGGTATAGGAGGGCTAAGGCATAAGGTCTGTCTTTACGTACCTACTTGGCGTTTTAGTACTAGATATACGACGACTAATTTAAACGAAAATAGTAATAGTAGGTACTAGATGGTTATTTGGTTAGGTAGCTAATTCGAATTTATAGGAAGATAAACTTACCTCTCGTCACGGGGAAATCTATGAAATTTTATATTTTTATCCTTATTGGTGCTCGGAGGAGCTCGTGGCTAAATAATAACAGCCGCTCGGGTCGATCGTTAGGTTAAGCCGTGCTTGCCTAGGTTGGTCTGTGGATGGGTGACCACCCATTACATACCGAGTTTCCTCCGTGCCTCGGAAAGCACGTTAAGCAGTTGGTCCCGGCTGTCATTTGTAGATCTTTGACAGTCGTTAGGTAGTCAGAGGCCCAAAAAGTCTGACAACCAGTCTTACCAAAGGGTATCGTATTACCCGGTACTAACTGGGTTGTGGAGGTCAGATAGGCAGTCGCTCCATGTAAAATACTGGTATTCAGCTGCATCCGGTCAAACTGGAAGCCGACCCCAATATAGTTGGGAAAAGGCTAGGCAGATGATGATCCTTATTGGTGCTCGGCTCGTCGAGGCACACCCGTATACGCAACAAGTGTACACCATTATATTCAAGTTATACCTATAACGATTATTAATAGTATTAACAACGATTTACACAGACGCGTCAGCCCTAAACGTCCAAGTCTATGAACTGCGAGAGATCGTAGACCGCGTACCGCGTCGCCCAACCCCCCGCAAGATCCCCGCCGTTGCTCCACGGAAGTACATTCGTTGCGCAACTGTATGGATTGTAAAACTGTGCCATTGGTTAGGATAGGCAGCCTAGGTTAGGGTAGGTCACACATTTTTTTTTATTTCATTAAACATTTTATTTACAGTCTTTGTTTTAGTTATTTATAGTTTTCCCCTCATTTTTATTCATGAAAAAAAAATTTTTTTTTTGCATTCTTTATGTCACTTACGATACCTATCTACCTACATTAATAGATAAGTTGGTCGACACCTATTAGGTACCAAATTATTACCGGTCCCGGCTTTTATCAAATTTTTACACTTTGTCTGCCAAAAGGTTGCCGACCGCTCTAGGGTATGAATGAGACCATTTCAAAAAATAAACTGGCATATGAATTATTTTTCTGCCTACCCCCTTGGGAAAAAGGCGTGAGTTTATGTGTGTATGTGTAGTGTATGAATTCTTTTTCAATTAAGAATATGTATATATTTCTTTTTTCATACAAAATAATTCAACCTGCACGATTATTTATTAATGTAAAACACCCTTACGTGAAATATTACATCATTTTCTTAGCTTTAAATATGAATGATTGGTTTGAATTAAAAAAAAACCGGCCAAGAGCGTGTCGGGCCACGCTCAGTGTAGGGTTCCGAAGTTTCCCGTCCGTCACAATAAGTGTTCCCACTTATGAGTTTAAAGGTGGGTATCCATTATGTAAAAATGCTTGCATAAACGAATATACTACAAACTTAGTCCAGAAATTATTTTGTACAACTTTTTGTCTTTTTTGTACAAAAACTGTTGTTTCCATCAAGTTCAAAATGATTTTCCTAGAAAGTCCTTATAAAGTTCTACTTTTCAGATTTTTTTCATATTTTCTAAACTTATGGTTCAAAAGTTAGAGGGGGGGGACACATTGTTTTTTACTTTTGGAGCGATTATTTCCGAAATTATTGACATTATCACAAAATGATTTTAGAAAACCCCTATTCATTTTTAAATACCTTTCCAACAATATATCACACGTTAGGGTTGAAATTTAAAAAAAATCACTTCCCACTTTACATATAGGGGGGCTACCCTAATAAAACATTTTTTTCGAATTTTTATTTTACCACTTTGTCGGCGTGATTGATATACATATTGGTACCAAATTTCAGCTTTCTAGTGCTAACGGTCACAGAGAATAAGCGAGGACGGACAGACGGACGGACGGACAGACATGGCGAAACTATAAGTGTTCCTAGTTGACTACGGAACCCTAATGAATGACCCGTATTTATTACAGTATTAGTATTTAACTTAAATTAGTTATAATTGAGGATATCTTCGAAAATATGCATTTTTGGACCACATGGTCGAGGATTTTTTGTATGTTTTTTTACTCATTTGTAACATACACGGTGTAAACAGACTCTTCACGAATCTGTCAACCAAGCATTCTACACATTAAACTAAGTAACTCTATGCAAAAAAAATTGCTGGGAAATTACTTTTTACTTGGGGTGGGGTGGTGTTTTTCAATAGGACTCAATGTAACGCACTTAAAACATTGTGCTGATGGATCGATTGAATCAGGCGCGGATACAGGGGGGGCAATGGGTGCAATTGCCCCCCCCTGAACCGGACCAAATACGTCATTAGCCAAGCTTGAACTAATTTGACGGAATTGAAACTAAATATTCTAGTTGTATATCTTGTCATGGGCGTCGCCAGGAGGAGGCAGCTGCCCCTAGAGGCTCAGGATTTTTAAAAGTTATAGCTTTTCCTGCCTGATGCCATAGAATGGTATTATAGCAAAATTATCTGAGGCAATGTAAAAAATTTCGAGCTCGCTGCGCTCGCTCTTGAAGCCTAGTTTTTCATGAGTCTTAACTTTGTCTATAAGAGGCCCAGGTAACTCAAGTAGGCGTAGGAAAAGTGTTAAAATTTTCGAGCTCGCTTCGCTCGCTCTACAGACTACTTTCTCTTGAATTTATCTAAAATTCGACCAAGTAACTCCTATTATGAACGTTCGAAACCATTCTAACCTGTCCAAGGCAAGGTGTCGTAAGAATTTCTTGCTAAGCTCCCCCCCCCCCCCCCCCTGGCCTAAAAGCTGGCGCCCCCCTTGTATCTTGCATATCGTGGATTTCTGTAAAGTAACGCCCATTTATTATAAAAAGTTTATCTTTTTTTTTTGAATTTACCAAAAATTGCCCCCCCTTAAAGGAAATCCTGTATCCGCGCCTGGATTGAATAGTACGGGGGTCGTGAGGGTGTTTAAAGTAGAAATCGTCCATTAAAGACGTATTAAAAAAAATACTTACTTTAAAAAAAACTTGGAAATTTGACCCCTAATATCTCCGTAACTTAGTTCCCAATATGGTCCAGAACACAAAAAAAATATCATAATAAAGGGGAGAACAAGTGCCTTTCAGCTCCGTTAAGTCTTTTAACACCCTTTATAACCCTAGAATTAAGGGACATACAAAAAACACGTTGATTCATCTATAAAAAGGTAGACGAGATGTTATCTGGGGGTTTACATAAGACAGTTGGCAGTGGTTAGCTGTGTAAATAGACCAGTTCTCTAGGAATGCAAGTGAATGGTGTCAATTCTGTTGTGCACAAACTAAACTTAATTTTTGCTAATGCTATCTTTTTCTCTCTAATAAAGCGAGAAAGAGACGGACGTAATTTAGAACTGTCTTTAGTTGGAACTAATATTTCCATACAAATGAAGGGTGCACGTAAAAACATGTCAACTAAAAACACGGTGAAGCTCAAGGCATAAACTAGTTTGACATCTCTAACTTAGTTCATAGCTATAGCCGTCCTTTTCTCGCACTGCCTTTTAGTAAAAGATAGCAATAGCCTAAATTAAGTTTAGTTTGTGCACAACAGAATCGACACCAATAGGTATAGTTAGTCATAACGCTATGACAATAATCGTATGTTGAAAATATTTGTTTAGCGAGGTTATCGTAAGCTTTAAACATATTCTTGCTAGGAACCTCAGTTGTTTTAAAGCTCAGGCAATTGACCTTTTCCAAGCCAGAGTTAAACGAGAATCATTATTAAAAAAACCGGTTTAAAAAAGTAAAATTCTTTATTTATAAAATTTTACAGCTTATATTTCTTAAATTTATATAAATTGTACATAATAATAATAACTAAGAAGTGTAAATATTCATTACAAAAATTGACTTATTCGATTGGCACATAAACTACTTAGCTAAAGCGGATTTCAACGCAAGAACACATATAACGTAAAGTAAGTTTATCAACATAATGAAAGAAAATGGGGTAGATGACACACCAATCAATTGATATAGTCTTTATGAGCTGTCAAAACGCGGTTCTCTCATAGATTTTGTACGGCAATAGCCAACTGTGACGTCACTGTTTATTCAACTCAATGACTCAACTATTTATTGATTACAAGGCAACTAAAAATCGAATTTGGCAATTAAGTGAAAATAAATCGGGTTTTCAGGCCCAAAATTGTGTTTTTTTTTAGAGTTTGGTGTCTTGGAATTATTGTTTTATTGTGTCATCTTCCCTATTCTCAAAATCAGCTGTCGTTTACAAAAAGTTTTTCGGCGTATTAAGCCGACTGCACATTGTATAATTAAAATCAACAGAAACGCGCGTCAGTAACTTTTTGACTCACTCCTGGAGACTATGGCACTCCCCGTCTCCCCACACCAATAGAAATGTCCGAGTTGGTTTATCTTTATTATTTCACTAAGTCAATCACGATTATAATCCTCAGCCTGACTCTTCAGGTAGAAGTGCACTTCAACTAGGTAAATATATAACATCGAATGTGTGATGTTTCATTTACCTTAGCGATGTGCAATATTATCTTACGACGAGCACACGTGATCTTATCAATGTATAAAGTTGACTTGCTACACTGCACTACCTAACAACAGATAACAACAGTCCATTGCTTGTTATATTCTTATCAGTTAATCGATTTATTGCAAACACAAAGTTACTAGTTCTTAGAGCGATGCGTTGGTTGGGAGTATGTTTAAAGTAAATCATATATTTGAAAAAAAATAGAAAAAAGAATAAAAAAAATTTAGACTATTTACTGGTCTAAATTTTGCATTTTTTTTTTCAAACATATGCTAGCTTGCATTTAACAGAACTTATTTATGCTCTGTAGGTAAAAAACCACGTATTTTTTTTTATCAAAACTTACATTAATTAAGATTTAAGTAAAGGATCAGAAATGACAGTTCTGAGACGTAACAATTTAACCATCTTCCTTGGGACGGATATTATAGACGGAGGTTCTTTTTTAAGCAAATAAACTTGTCGTAAGACCACTGGTCAAGACATATTATGCTACTTCGTAATTATGAAGAGCAGACCTTAGATATAAGTTAGAAAAACACTTTGATGCACCGGCCTGAACATCTTACACACGCACGCACCCTGTATACTGAACGAGAAGTAGAGCGTCATTTGTCTATATTTTAAATTGTGCTCACGGAAATCGATACTTCACACAGTCAATAGTGCATACAAAATAAAGGTGTAAAAAGACTCATAAAGAAGCCGAAAGGCACTTGTTTTCCCCGCCATTGCGATCATTTTTTCAACTTTTTCACAAGTTTTTTTTTAAATACATGTTTTTAACCCGCGGGTACTCGCGCCTGGGTCGAAAAGACCCAGTACTCTAGTTTTTGTGCCATTACTGTTTTTGTATTAGTTCATTTGTGTCGTCGCACTAAGTACCTTCAAGTAGCTCCACAGGCTATCCGCACACCCCGCCTCAGTCAATCCCCGTGTGGCATTTGGACAGTACGGACGTGTCAAGTGAAAAAAATTGAACTATTTTATATGGAGACTGACTATTTTCCCCTTTTTTTTTTTTCATTTTTTGTTATTTTTTTTTTTTTTTAGACTATATTAGAAGGGTTATTTTTTAATTTCTATATCGTAAAAAGTAAGATTTAGCAGTGATCTCTTGAATTTTGTGATTTACATTACTTTTTTTCTCTAAATAATAAACATTTATTATTTTTAAGTTTGTTTTGTTATCCTCTTTCTATATAATTTACAAATAATCCCGAAACTTAATTAAGTTATTAAAAACAATACATTCAAAATCTGGGTCTTTTCGACCCTCGCGCGACTGTTCATTACTTAAAAGGTGACGCGAGTACTGGCGGGTTAATGTAAGATTTTCACTTTAACACCTTCACGACCCTCGTACTATTCAATCCATCCATCAGCACAATGTTTTAAGTTCGATACAGGGAAATCACTTTTTTTTGTAATTTCCCAGACTTCAAAAATCAGCCTTTGGGTAGGATAGTCTTACCGAAAAGTCTTATTTTTCATCCCGAAAAAAAAAGTAATTTCCCAGCAAAAATTTTTTACTCAGGGTTATTAGTTTGATGTACAGAATGCTTAGTTGACGGCTTCGTGAAGAGTCTGTTTACACCCTGTATACATAAACGTGTAATTGATGTCGATATTCCAATAAGTAGGACTTTAGGGTAGGTATCTAAAAAACTCTCAATATGGGACACCCTATCAATTGTATTCAAATAATCGCAACAAAATAAAACATATTCTTTATACGTATAAATCGACAAATCTTAATATAAATTGACCTAAAAAGGTTGAAATGTAAAAGTAACCGTTGACTTTTTTTTTTAATACCTACTAGTAAAACCTAATGCTAGAAGATTAGGTCAGATCTTTTTCCACTACGTCAATATTATCAATTCAAACATTTATACAAAAAAAATCAATATAAAAAATACATTTCATCATAAAGATTAATTAAAAATGAGAAAAATATTTTAGGACATGGAAACAATGCGACAAAAAAACAACACATTCCGATTTCTTGCTTGAACAAGCGAATGAATGTTTCAGTTATAAAAATGTAAATTTTGTTTTGAAGTAAAACGAAGGGCTTATTGCACGGCTTTTAACTCTCTTTTAACTGTCTCAGCGACCTAAATAGATAAAACAATACAAGTGTCGGTCCTTTAAATCACTTATTATGAAATAAT
This sequence comes from Xestia xanthographa, assembly GCA_905147715.2. Lineage (NCBI taxonomy): Eukaryota > Metazoa > Arthropoda > Insecta > Lepidoptera > Noctuidae > Xestia > Xestia xanthographa. Next base: position 16,975,511 of record LR990655.1, on the reverse strand, counting down.
TTATTAATAGCCCCCTTTATGAAAGTTAATTAAACTGACCAAATGGGTGTGTACTATAAAAGGGCACACTCATCACTCTGGGGGTTACATGTTATTTAATTTAAATGTTGGTTTATTACTGTACATAAACAAAAAGTAGCCAATCATAAACGACTCTGAGGCCGGAATTCTGTTCTCGCTGACGGTCGGTCGCGTACAGTCGATCGTCGGTGACGTCAGCGTCGCAATGTATACTCGTACGCGACCGACCGACCGTCGGCGTCGGCGTGACAAGCATTAGGCCTTACTAACCATTACGAATATCTGGTTTTAAATAATATCACTGGTTTTAAAAATGTGAAATTTATAATTAATAGGTAAGTACACCCCAAACTAGGGATGATCAATGTTATTGATGTTACATGAATTATCATGTAACATCAACTACTACATCAACTAATTTGTGGACATTAAATATTATTATTGTCCACAAATTAGTTCAATTCATAATTAAAATGAACTGTGGTTAGGTTAGGTTAGTGCACACGTATTAGGTATTCTCTTTCGCAAATCTCATTATCACAATATGCTGTTAGAGAATCGAATTAGGGGTTAAGCTTGACTTTGTACATAAACTATATTACCAATACAATTTATACTTAATATGTAACTTTGTGTGTCACTACATAATATAAAAAAAAACCGGCCAAGAGCGTGTCGGGCCACGCTCAGTGTAGGGTTCCGTAGTTTCCCGTCCGGCACAATAAGTGTTCCCACTTATGAGTTTTAAAGGTGGGTATCCATTATGTAAAAATGCTTGCATATACGAATATACTACAAACTTAGTCCAGAAATTATTTTGTACAACTTTTTGTCTTTTTTGTACAAAAACTGTTGTTTCCATCAAGTTCAAAATAATTTTCCTAGAAAGTCCTTATAAAGTTCTACTTTTCAGATTTTTTTCATATTTTCTAAACATATGGTTCAAAAGTTAGAGGGGGGGGGGACACATTGTTTTTTACTTTTGGAGCGATTATTTCCGAAATTATTGACATTATCAAAAAATGATTTTAGGAATTCCCTATTCATTTTTAAATACCTTTCCAACAATATATCACACGTTAGGGTTGAAATAAAAAAAAAAATCACTTCCCACTTTACATATAGGGGGGCTACCCTAATAAAACATTTTTTTCCAATTTTTATTTTACCACTTTGTCGGCGTGATTGATACACATATTGGTACCAAATTTCAGGTCACGGTCACAGAGATTAAGCGAGGACGGACGGACAGACATGGCGAAACTATAAGGGTTCCTAGTTGACTACGGGACCCTAAGAAAGTCGCCCGCCGCGTCTGTTCCTATGTAGGTATGCTTAGATCTTTAAAACTACGCAACGGTTTTAGATGCGGTTTTTTTATTAGAAAGAGGAAGGTTTTAGTACATAATTTGCGGGCGGGCGAAGCTGCGGGCATCAGCTAGTAAAACATAAAAATAAGCTCAACTACGTAATTATCATAAAGAGAAAATGCAAGATGTGGCTCGTAAGATTTTTCCTTTTTTAATATTAAAATTAATACAAAAACTTACATTAATTACAGCTTCATCTTAATTAACTTACACCAGAATTGTGAATTGAGAATTTTAAATTAATCATTTGTCAAACTCTTCTTTAGCATTACATAATTAAGGTGATTCTTTCAATGCAGTCCGTAAGACGTACATATGTTATAACAGAATTAAAATCATCAATACAACTCTCTTAGTTCATTGAATGCCATTGAATTACTGTTTATTAATAGTCATTCAATGGGATTAAACATCCAGCCAACCGACCTGGAAATTGCAAAAAAATCTCCATACTCCATACCATAATGTATTCCCTTTTTTTCTTCCTGAATAATGCCTCTAAACTCAGGCATTATTCAGGAAGAAAAAAGCCGGTCTTAAAAAAGGAAATGACAAGGTGTGGACGTGTCGTGTTGCTATAGAGTCTACAGCAACACGACACGTCCACACCCTGTCATTTCTTTTTTTCAGTAACTAATAAGTAAATTTAATATGATCCTCCTCAGATTGACAAAAAAATACCCCATTTTTACGGCCGTGTTTATAGGATTTCAGAGGGAAGGGTGCACAAGTCGACGGCTCGAACTCAATGGCGGGCTTGGCTAATATGCATGCCATTTAGTAAAGATTTTATTTTATTTAGTTTAATTTATTTAGTATTCATTTACCTAGTTTTTATTCATTTATTTAGTGAAATATACGACGATTTATAACGAAAATGAGTGCGTAATATTTCATAAATTGACCTTTGGGCGTATAGATATTATAGAAAAACTACTGGATGTACCTACTCAAAATTAATTATTTGAACTTTTGAATAAATTATCTATCCCTGTATGGTTTCACTTTTTCCATTTTCATACTATATACGTTATTTATTTAAAATTAATGTTGAAATATGAAAGTTTCGACGTTCAACTTCCAAATCAATATGTTTTTTTCCAATTCTGCTTCCATACAGGGCTAGATAATGACAAGACCAGTTGATACAATTTTTAGTTTTGAGCCTACACCGTCAAACAGACGAGTAATCACCATACTACGTTTGTATGGAAGAATGACCGACTTGTGTAACCTTTTTTTTTCGGATGGGAAATCATCAATTGACTCCTCCCGCTCTGGGCGGAGCAGGAGGGAGTGTCAGACTTTTACTGACTAAAACCCATCCATGTTCCTTCATCGCCCTTTGTGTTCCGGGGCCACGGTATCTCTTTCAAACAGTCCCGCAACCCCGGGACACAGATAATATAATACCCCGGGACTTGTGTAACCTTAAGTACTTAACATTAAATAAAAGTTTGACAAGGTCTCCCCTTCACATTCTCAGTTCATTAAAGAGTGTCAGAAGCGTAATGTTAAGAGACTAGTGATTTGTTGAATACATATTTTGTTGGCCGTCAGTGACAGCCGCAGCTCTTGACGACCATGTTCTTGTACTTGCGCAGGATGACGTTGGAGTCGTCCGTGTAATACAGCACCGATATCGGCGACAACTTGATCGGCGCACACGACGGCTTTGGAACCTGCACAACATTTAAAGGTTCTAAGGCTGGAGTATCTGCTAAATTAGTAACTCTATTTGTGGTGGTTCAAACTTCATTTGAAATACTGTTAAAATAAAGTTCTAATCAGCTTGCACTACAAAGTGGTTGTTGCGTCAGTCACTGTGAGCCGAATAGTGTGAAATGAGTGGTTTATGGTTTATATATTCACTCATCAAAGATGAGTTACATGGAGAAAACCTCTTGTTAGCAGATACCACCCCCTTAATACAAGAACTGGGGACCTAAAATTGCCACTTTAGTAGAATCATAACATGTGAATGAAATACGTTACAATTTGTAAAATGTTCACAACGTGTTAATGAACTGCGTCTGTGACCATTTTAAGTATTCATATTCATGATTCATATTATCCTATTAAGACTCTCCTAAAACGGCCATTTTAGATCCCCAGAACGCTTACCCCCTATTATCTGAGCTTAGCTTTATCAGCCTTAAATGTTCCCAAAACTGGGACATAAAAAGATGTCACGTCTTCGATTTTTTGGTTCTAGGACATGCCGGTTTTCAGAAAAAAATATGTATAAAATGTGGCCCTTTCACGGACATGACGTGACAAATGGCCTTTCCTGTATAAAGGGTGTAAAAAACCTCTTAACGAAGCTGAAAGGCACTTGTTCTCCCCGCCATTGCGACAATATTTCTGTTCTACACCATACCTGGGAACCTTCTAGTTACGGAGATATTAGGGGTCAAAGTTCCAACTTTTTGACAAGTTTTTTTTTTAATACAAGTTTTTACTGTAAGATTTTTTACTTTAAACACCTCCACGACCCTCGTACTAATACAATGCATAACACGCACAATATTGCACACAACACAATACTTTTTAGTGCGTTACATTGAGTTCTTCAGCAAAAGATGATTTTTCACCCCAAAAAAAAAAGTCGTTTCCCAGTAAAAAGTAGTTTGATATACAGAATGCTTGGTTGACGGCTTCGTGATGAGGTTGTTTACACCCTGTATATTTTTCTTTGATGTCTTGGAATTTTTGGTTCTGGGCTACTCCATGAGAAAAGTTTTAATACCTGGGGGATTTAAAGAAATCTTCAACAGCTCTCACCTTGGTAGGATTAAGTAGATGCACGAGTGTCTGCACGATGGCGTGGTTGGTGGCGTTCTTGTGCGCGTTCAGAGGGAAGTTGCACTCGCCGCTGCAGTAGAACGCACCGTACCCGTCCGGGGCTATGATCCAGTCCTGATGCGCATATTAGAAATGTTAGCTATGTTCTAACATCACACTTAAACATTCATAGAATCATTATATAGTTTCTTTTTTGCGCATCCTGAATGAGTAAAGCCAAGTAAAAACTGGTATTTACAGTTCTAAAAAAGTCTTCCCTAGCTGATTTAAGAATCAGAAAAAATAGCCGAACGACTGTAAAAAACCCAATTTTTTTGCAGGATCTGGCCCAATTAATTTGTTCTATCGACATCATTTTTGTGTCACTATTGTATTGTAAGTCAGCTTGGACGTTGTATATCGTATTACCATGAACCTGTATGTACCTTGTCCTTGATCCTGCGCTACTATCCGCCACCCTGCAATGATTGTCAATCCACCTAGCTTGCTGCCTGAGGGCTTCTTGGACCTACACCATTTACCGGCGCTGTTCAATGGGGATCTTTATTGCCATTTTATCACGATAGGTGGCGCAACGTCGACATGGCCATTGAAAGCTGTCAGTTCAGTACATTTTATAACCTATCATTCAGTAAATTTTAATTTTCTAGTAATATGCCTCTGTGTGCTGTACCAGGATTCCGGTTTCAGAACACAGAGGCATATTAGTGCATTATGTTTCAGGATTTTTTTTTCTTTCCACTTATCCTTCCTCCTCGTTTTTTTAGTTCCTCTTTCAATTCTTTAACCATCCAGGTACAATACATGTTGTCAAAAACGATACCGTAGTAGACCGGTATAAACACAAAAAATAGCAAGAAACAAAGCGTAAACAAAGCGAAAACGATTTGACAGCAACCATCTCGCCAGTGGCGACATCTGCGCTGAGCTTTGCGTGTGGATTCCGATTCGAATGACTCAACACTAACCTGCCATTCCAAATCCTTAAAACTGACGTAGAGTGTCTGTATCTCACAGCTTCTCGTCGTCCAATGCGACGTATCTGAAACGGCATACAAAACAGTTAGATTTATCGTGCTTGTAAGTATTTCCCAACATTTATGAGTAACAATAATCATGTCACGATTACATGTGATACGATAGATAACATAAACGCAGCAAGTGTAACATCAGATTACATTAGTCATCGATGTTCCGCGTCAGTGGAGGTCGTGGTTTATGCCTTTTAGCCCTGTCATAAAATATTGTGGCTGGTCACCTATCAAAAGAATGACTGTACTTTGAAATTAGGTAGGCTTATCAGGGTATCGGAAAACACGTCATATCTTATCGCACCAATGAGAATTTTCAATCGAGCACCAACCTGATCAACAGTTACATCGGTATCCCTCAGTTATTGACTTATTGGGTAACAGTTTGATGAGAATCCCATGTCCCATCATACATATTCTTGTTAATAATAGACTGCCTCGTTGGTCTTGTGGTCGCAAATGTGACTGCTGAGCGTGAGTTTTGGGTTGTGAGATTTGGGTCTGGTTGATGGCAATAGGCTCGCCCCCTATTAGGTACAGTAAGCGTTGATAAGTGCAGAGGCACGCTAAGGATTGTATTGCTGTGAACGCACGGTCGAGCGTCCGTGCGTCTGTATGTGTAAGTGGTCTCAATACAGTACGCACACCACAGCCACAGAGTTCGCCCAATCGCATGTCGCGCGTCACACTCCACGAAACATAAGAATATATTTCCGTTTCTTTTATTATACACGCAGCAAACCTTATTTGTGTAGCGACCTGTTCTTACCATTGGATAGCTAAAATTCACATCTATTTACCATATTGTGTTGATAGCTGTTGGGGTAATCAGTAGGATTCACGATCAAAGAGATCCGAGTTCGAATCCTGTTAACAACGTGGGGTTTTTGTTTCTTGGTAACATTAGTTATTGGTTCATTATTTATTTTTTATAAGAATAAGTTAAATATTAGTAAAAAAAATATAGTATTATTATTCAACTATTTATTTATTATTTTAGCTGTTCGGTGTTGGAAGGTGGAATTAAAAAAAGTCGTGGTGAATGATAACAAAAATGTTTATTCGTTTTATTTATTTATAATATTATAAAGCTGAAGAGTTTGTTTGTTTGTTTGTTGTTTGAACGCGCTAATCTCTGGAACTACTGGTCCGATTTGAATGATTCTTTCAGTGTTGGGTAGTCCATTTATCGAGAAAGGCTATAGGCTATATAACATCACGCTGCGACCAAAAGGAGCGGAGCATAAATGAAAAATATTGCAAAAACGGGGGAAAATGTATTCCTTTTGTGAGCTGTTTCTCTTTTATGTGACGCAGACGAAGTTGCGTGGGTCAGCTAGTTTATTTATAAAATTAACAAACTTTCATGATAATTGTAACGTCACATTCCTACCTAGATGTAAAAAAGTTCTCTTGTAACCGATCATAAGATTTTTTATTGTATACGGTATACCCACTTACTTTCAATTCATAATAACATACTTAAGTAACAAGGAAAGGATATTCTAATCACACAAATATAACATATAGTTGATACCCACTTATTATAGGTATCAGTAATCAGCAGAGTTTATTGAAAACTAATATAAATCATTTAGACTTTATGAATATATTTTTTTGTGGCGTCACAATAAATGTAACTCGTATTGAGGTTATAGTTTAAGTGTTCATTTTCCCGAAAAAAAGAAGATTGAAACTAAACCTCAATTTAAGATCATTAATATAATTACGGATAAGTTAATATTCACTAAATATTTTGTTACACATCTAATTAAAACTAAAGCATCTAGGGATTAATTTTGTAGCATGACATCTTCTAATACTTCTACATAATTAAGTAGAACTGTTGGCGCGTGGAGGAATAAAAGCCAGTTCTCCTGGCCCTGCTGCACTTATCCATCCCCACATGATCCCCACATATTAACCATAATTCGGCATGAGTCTGTATTAGGGATTATGTTTTTGTCAGACCAGCAGAGTGTTATTCTTGCGCCATAAATGAAGCCTACCCTTTTGACTTTATTTAAAAAGTCAGTTTTTTGAGTCTTCTCATGGTAGTATTCCAGTAAAAATCTAAATAATCCCGTGCGAAACGTAATCGTTCTTCTATAACTCTTTCTGTCAAGAAGGGCTTCTTAGCTGGTCTTCGTGATACAAGCCTTCAGCGTGGAGGGCACGGCGAACAGTTTGCGATGAGGTGTCAAATAATTCCACAAAGTGTCTCGTAGGTGTGAAACCATTTGTTTCTTATTCGCCAACCATATATTATGTCGTCGCTGCGCATCGATAATAAGCGACGGCTTTCCACTTCATTGTCAACTAGCAAGGCTTTTTGATCTGACTCACAGTATTCCTCTAAAACAAAAAACAAAAAAATGATGTTAGGCAGCTATAATAAAATACTGAAGTTATCATTCACTCTGCATTTATAAATCCAATAATTAACACTAATTATTTATCTTTTATGCCTCATGATGGATTTAAAATCAATTTATTAATCCCTAAGTCACCAAATAAATAAACAATAACAAAGTAGGCTTTAATTTTTAATAAAACTTTGTTACAATAATTCATAAATATAATACTCACATTAGTCTGGTTTCTTCAGATATTTGTGTTCTATTAAGACCACTTTTATGCAGCACGATAATATTAGTCGCCCTCGCCTCAATGTCAATATTTGCCTGCATTTTGAGAAATACCAACAACAATACCGCTATCTATTAAACCACACGTCACTAACCAAATTTAACACAACCAAACGACAACGTTCATTTCGATCAAGTAAAATATTCATAAAACTCAGGTTTACCTCACAGAAATACAAATTCTTGACTTATTTTTCTATGATCTACCTTCTTCTAACTTTATGAAATGTGTGAACAAAGCGAGAATATTTTTCTGTCCCATTACTTCCAATCGAGTAAACACTTACAAAAAGTCTAAAAGTAGCAACGTGAGATTTGAACTCACGGCTTACTGATTCACTCTTAGATGTGGACGCGCCTAACCACTAGGCCATCTGGACTTATATTTTAATGTTGAAATTTTGGACTACATTTACTTGTAGATGACAATGTCTATTTTCTAGAAAGTAGAAGGTCGTAAGTCAAACTAAACGTCAAGCTATTGCTTTGTGAGATTGCCTATCGACTTTTGGTCGACACTGTACATGGGCTTATTTACATGGGCCTATATTACATTAATAAAACCCCGACGTTTCGACCGTATTGCACCAGCCGTGGTTGCGGGAAGACTGATGTATTGGAAGTACCGCCACAGCAAAGCGAAGGTGTTTATTCAACTACCCTCATTTGTTTTAAATCTAAAAAGGCTAAAGATCTGTTATCCTCCATCTCATACGTGAACCTTATCTTCGGGTGTATGGAGTTAAGATGTTCCGTCAGTTGATCAAAAAATAAAAAAAAATAATAAATAAAATGTTTATTGTGTCTCAAATGCTTACATACTATACATGTGTTGAGACAGCCCCAGTAAGTAATTAGAAACACTTGTGTTGGGGTTGACTCGCTACTTCCCTTAATTAATACACTATTGAGACTATACTATTAGAAAAGAATACAAAATAAAACAAAACAAAAACAATACCCAGCTAAGAAGCAAAGCCGGTAGAAATATGTGATTCTGATTCATATTCTACGCATGCATGTTTGTGTGTATATGCGTGTGTGTGTGTGTGTGTGTGTGTGTGAGTATGTGCGTGTTATTAGGTGATATTTATGTCTTACGTAGATAAGTCAAGTTAGCAAATTCGCACTAGAATGTGCTCAGTTTCCTCATAAGTTAAAGTTTTTAACCATTCAGTTATAACTTTCTTACATTCGTACAAGACTTTTGGATGAAATTGTAGTTTGGCGTTTATTTTGTTGTAAATATATGCAGATTGGGTTACATACTGACGTCTTGCAAAAATCGAACGAACCATTTCGGAGTGGGCCACAATATCATTCCGTCTTCTATCCCGACTGGCAGGATTAAATGGAATAGATTTATGTAGATATAAGGTCACATTTAAGAAGTATAATTGTCTCACCGATAACAATCCACTTGTTCTGTATAAGTCAACTGTGGGGTGTCTATATGGTTTAAAGTACATCACTTTTATAAGAGACCGCTGGGCTCTTTCCAGCTCAAGAAATTTAGTTTTTATGGCACCTCCCCAGACTGGTATGCAGTATGTTATCACTGATTGAGCTAATGCAACATAAACATTACTGAGTATCACAGGAGACATCACATGGCGTAGTGTCTTGAAAATCCATATCAATTTCCTTACACGTGACATAATAGTAGCAATGTGTGAGTGCCATGTTAGACATTCATCAATAATTATGCCTAAGTATCTTGTAGAGGGAACTTTTTTTATAATTTGACAGTTACACTTATGTGTATAGTGATCCGTACACTTATGTATCCTAGTCTCAAAATCAGCACCCGGTTTAGATCTCTGACTTGGAGAAAAACAAATATAGTTTGTTTTTGGTATATTAAGGGTCAGCAAATTAGCCTTTAGCCAGTCAACTACAACGGCGAGACCACGTTCAGCATTCTGGCGTACGGACTCCCAAGTTTCTCCATGGTAGACAATAGCTGTATCGTCCGCATAGGAGAAGATTTTCCCTCCACTGCTCAGCAGGTTACACAGTTCGTTAATGTACACCAGGAACAGCGTTGGGCCAAGCACACTCCCCTGCGGCACACCAAAAATAACATTTTCTTCTTCACTATGAAGGTTTTCTATCTTTACTTGTTGAGTTCGACCGCGTAGATAGCTTTCAAAAAGACACAGAGCCGTACCTCTTATACCTATCGCCTCAAGCCTCTGCACAAGGATGGGGACCGAAACGGTGTCAAAAGCTTTCTTTAAATCCAGGAATACTGTCATGCATTTATATCCTTTGTCTACCCTACCTACAATTTCAGACGTCAGTGCTGTAATAGCGTCCTGTGTTGAGCGTCCTTGTCTAAATCCATATTGCGAATCAGAAAGTATGTTGTATTTATTCAAGTAGCTAATAAGTCTCCTATTTAATAGTTTTTCTATAATTTTTGAAATTGCAGGTAAGACAGATATAGGTCGGTAAGTATTGACATCACTTGTGTCCCCCCCCTTGTGCACGGGCGTAATGATGGAACGCTTCAGTGCTTTCGGAAATATTCCAGATTCGAAACATAGGTTTGCAAGTTGACTTATAAGGGGAACTACGAAATCCCTAGATAATTTAAGGAAACCTATAGGTATATCGTCCCATCCGGATGCACTTCCCGAATCAAGAGCCATGAGTATGCAGTCCACTTCTGCTGGATCAGTGTCCAACAACACAAAAGAGGTTGTCTGTGATTGAGAATTGGATTTCATGACTAAACTAGAACGAAGCCCAGCCGGGGTCATTATTTCTTCTGCTAGTGTTTTTCCAATTGTGACGAAAAATTGATTGACACGGTTTAAGGAATCTAGAGGATGTGGTGTGATCAACTTCCTGTTTACCTCCATTGATAATGCAGAAAACATCGTCGACTTACCTTTTCCAGAGTCTTATACCGTCAGCTGTCATGTTGATCATAGTCTCAAAGTGCTCCATCCAGATATTAGCAAGTATAGGAGCTACAGGACTACCCATAGCTACGCCATTAATCTCGAGGTAATGTTGCCCTTGGTATAAGAAGAAATTTCCATCTAAACAATTCTCCAGAAGACAGACACACTGGTCAGGAAGTTCATTATCACACAATCTTTGCCTAACAACATCAAGACAAAGGAACACAAGTGAAAAGAGCGAAAGAGAGAAAAACGTTTTGACGTTGAGTCTCTTTTCACTTGTGTTCCTTTCACCACCACCATTGTATTTCTGGGTTCCAACTTCATGTCCATGATCAAGCCGATGAATCGCGAATCCTTGACAAAAGAAGACATCAACAATGCTGCAGCCGCTAACAGGCAAGATGCTAATGCTGCGCACTTACACCGGGCAGCGCGCTTACGCCGTAATTTGGGTGACTGAACTATAGCTGGTCTATATAGACGTTCAAAAAATCTTCATCGAACAAGTCAATAAACTCGTGAATAACTGCCCTGACCAGTTTCGTGACTCTTGCCGTGGGATTATATAAAACCGTCACACCTTTTTGTCTTAAAGCAAATTGCGTATTTTAGTGTCATAGTCTTCTGTCTTCATTATAACGGTAGCGTTACCCTTATCTGCTTTAAGCACGAGAATCTCATCATTATTACGTAGGTCCTCAAGCGCTTCGCGTCATTCGAAGGAATCTTATTACGAACAATGGCCTCCTCGACACTGCTCACTATATCTTCATACGGAATCCTTTTAGGCGTTAATGTAAAGTATGTGCCTTTTTAGGGTTCCGTACCCAAAGGGTAAAACGGAACCCTATTACTAAGACTTCGCTGTCTGTCCGTCTGTCCGTCCGTCTGTCCGTCTGTCTGTCACCAGGCTGTATCTCATGAACCGTGACAGCTAGACAGTTGAAATTTTCACAGATGATGTATTTCTGTTGCCGCTATAACAACAAATACTAAATATAGTCAATGGTACGGAACCCTTCGTGTGCGAGTCCGACTCGCATTTGGCCGGTTTGTAATTACTTTCAGTAAGATTTACCTTACCACTTCGAGCCAACAGACGGTTGAACTTACTCTCATGTCACTCGGCTCAACACTCCTTGGTTCGTTGCGCTTGATAGTAAGTAACTCGGTCACACACATCAAAATCGCTGAATGACGACACTACGCTACACTCCATATGAACATGATACAGGTCACTTTGCACTTTGTTACGATAGTTACTATCATTTCTAATTAACTGCTTACATAAGTTTTTATAATGTGTTCTGATCGTGAAAGTTTAAAAAAGACAGAAACAAATATTGTTTCAGTTTTCATGCTGCCAGATTTAAGATTAGCTAGAAGTAATCAAAATTATGGTCTTGCAGCTCGAAGGGCCACAATTTTCTTTTCCTCAATATTCTCCAATAGCTGTGGAAACGCTACCAGAATCTCTACGAACTGATTCGAGCTGTTGCTGCATTGAAGAACCAAAATAATTGCGTAAAATTATTTTTTTGGATTTTCATTATTTCGTATATAAGCAGTATTGTGTCTCAGATCATCGGCTTTGGATATATCCACAAGTCTAAGGGTCAACTCACACCGAAAGAGCGGCGAAGGGCAGCGAAGCGGAGCGCACATATGAATTTTAACTTTATTTTCATTACCCTAATACTTATTATCGCTCCGTTTATGGAATTCGCCGGAATTCCTGCGGCGGCGCGGGCATCCGCGCGACTCGTTCGAGTTTCTCATGCGATAATAAGTAGTAGTAATGAAAATAAAGTTAAAATTCATATGTGCACTCCGCTTCGCTGCCTTTCGCCGCTCTTTCGGTGTGAGTTGACCCTTAGGCTCGGCCCGTATTTGAATTACATTCTCTTTGCCGGGTGGGAGCGGAGTCGTGTAACTGGTTACACGACTCCGCTCCCACCCGGCTGCTTTAAGTATTTCTCTTTAGATATACTTTACATTGGCATTGACGGCGGTAAGCGCGCTGACAGCGAGCTGTCTGCTAATTTATGTTGCCAATGTAAAGTATATCTAAAGAGCAATACTTATAGCCCATTTTTTAATTATATTATTTTTTGCCGGGTGGGAACGGAGTCGTTTTTGTGGGCTAGGACCTTTAACGTTGCGGCATGTTTATGTTTTTATTTCGATACGGAATGATAAAGTACCATAAAAATAATGACAAAAAGTATCTATTTCTAATTAAACGGAATTTAGTATGGATTTCGTCGATACAGAGAATGACGTTATTCGCTGTATCGGATCTCTCTGCCTAATCAGCAGTTTCAAATGCTTATAACTTAGTATTTTTTATAGATGTTAAAAAATAGTTTCACTTTGCTATTTCTGATGTTAATACGCTTTGTTTAGAGTGATAAAAAATCAGAGCAGTCTTTGGGGACTGCCGATAGAAGTGAAAACAAAAAGTACACAGGCCCCGCCCCAGTCGTAGCACTGGTTATGCCCCGCGCATGCCTATGTGTTGCTACGCCGTAGCGGATGCTACGAGTGCTACGAACGGCTACGAAGCGTCACCGCACGTTACGTTACGTGACGATGAGTTCAATGTTATTCCTTCACCCAAAAAGTGCTCAACGCGCATAAAGAAGTTTTCACTTCAAAACTGATGCATATACCCTTTTTCGAGAGCGACGTAATACCCTATAACCCTACAAACCTGTGAGTGGGTTCCTGAGATAGTTCTCGGAGTATCCGTGCGAGCGCCACCGGCGTGCCTCCCGCTTCCTGCGCGCGCCGACGTCCGCGCTGCCCAGTTTGGGCCCGCTCTTGAAGAACGCCACCAAGAACGGCTGCTTGCCCTCCACGATGACACCGCGCGGCTCCTCCAAGCCAATCTCTTCAGGTTTCACGTGTCGTTCTGGAAAATAAAATAAATCGTCTATATCTATAAGATATGCTTTTGAACTTTAAACCGACTTCTAAAAAGGAAGAGGTTATTTTTTCATTTGGTAGAGGAAGATCGTGCTAGGTGTGTGACTGCACATAATTATTTCATTCTTTTATCTACACCCATGCTATAAATCCTCTATAAAGGTATCTGAAACAGTTAGCTTATGGCCAACATTAAAACAGTCAGTGTCATAATAACCATTATAACACCCAAACGAGTGTTATAATGTTGTACTGAATTTCATTATGCAACTCGTTTTAAAAAAAGAACATTGTCTAGCACGTGCGATTCACTACCACAGCGCCGTAATTAAAAAAAAACTTTTAGGTTAATTCGAATTCACGTCGTATCCCGCCATTTTTGTTCGACATTTGGATATTAGTATTGCATTATGTACTTTGTTGTTTACAAAAATGAGTGATACAAGCTTTGTGAATTTTGGTAATTGAACAATCCAAAATGTAAATAATTATATTACTACCTATACAAGGTTTGTTTGTATTAAATACAAGCAATTAAACTTTCAGAACCTTTTATGGAGGATTCATATCATGGATGTAGATAAAGTCTTGTATGCAACTGTACATAATTAGGTATTAAAACACTCATGTGATACTATTATCACACTCGGCTTCGCCTCGTGTGATAAACCCACATTCGTGTTTTAATACCCCTCATTATACAACAGTTGCATAAATAACTATTAAATTGTCACTTTTCATCCTAACTATTCTCAAATGATAATTAGACCTCCGGACGCACTTTATTAATGATAATTCATTTTCTTTTTCTCGCTGGCGTGTGCTGGTGACTCACAGAATGATGTAATTAGGATTAAACATAGGATACGTTTTATCCTGTAGGAGAAATACCAAAAGTCCGTGGGCGAAACCTCAAGCATTTAAAGCTAGTGTACTATAAATTTTAATAAGTACATTGCTTAAAAAGTCACTCGACCCCTTTTAGAATTACAATGCTCTTATTGTTATTGTTCCACACAATCATGCTTTTCAATTTGCAAATATTATGCAACTTTCGACTTTTTTTTTTGTGACTAGCCCGCCACACTATTCCCAAACCACTTCAACACCTGAAAGCCAGAATCAACAGAGGCGACTACCAGAAAAGCGCCGAGACAATGAATCTCGACAAAGTCCCAAAGATTGAATTTAACTGTCCTGGATCCCTCAACGAAATTAATCAGAAAAGTATAGCTCCTCCGCTATACTTTTCGGAGGAGTAGGAAAAAACCGTAACCACTATAAGTTTCGACGTTATAATGGAAACCGTACCAGGTTGTGCGTGAGGATGCAGCGTGATGAAGAAGCCCCTGTTATCAGCCGGCGACGTAAGCCACGCCCCCAGCGCACTGGTCACGTTCAGCTCCAGCCAACCCTCGGCTCCTGCGCTCGTGTTCACCGCCGCCACCTGCTCCATTTGCAAACTTCTGCAAACCGAAACATAGATCATGAAGACCATCGAAGATATCTTGTATGTATAATGGCCTACCCTATCCTATGTTACTCGCTGATAATGTAGCTATCCATTGCTGAAAGATATTTACAAATCGGTCCAGTAGTTTTTAAGTTTATTCGTTACATACAAAAATACAAATCTTTCTTCTTTAAAATCTTTATAATTATAATATTATTATTTAAATATAAATATATCTTATAGTTTAGATAATAAATACATACAGCAGAAGCGTTAAAAATCTGAAAATTGCATGTTTCCTCTATTTTTTAAGTGTCGACCAAATATGATTTTATTTAAGAAAGTCTGACACTCGCTCCTGCTCCGCCCAGAGCGGGAGGAGTCATTTGATGATTTCCCATCCGAAAAAAAAATAAAAAAAGGTATTTACATACAATTTACAACAAATCCTGGCCATTATTTTGTGTGAAAGAAATTAGGTACCTAACGCCATTATACATTGTTTCTTTTTTATACTTTTTTTTTTGATAGTGGTCAGAGTTATAGAATTTTATAAAAAAGCTTGCTTCTCTATGCATGCAAAAAAATCAACAAATGTTTACTGCCTTCATTACAACCTTAGATTATAAACCTCATTACAACCTATTCTATTTATATTTATTACAAAAAAAGTCCAGGCCATTTGTGTCGATAAAAATGGATAACGCTATTACATATTGCTTCTTTCTACTCGACTGGGACGAAGCCTAAAAGGGGGTTTATGAGTTTGATTCCCTCGTAACTTCTAAACTGATGAACCGATTCAGCTAAATTATACATCGTTAGATTCGTCTTGGTGGCGCGAGTGTCACTGGTTACTGGTTCCGTACCATCGTAGTAGTGAAGCCCTTTAATGTTTTATGTATTTATTTTTATTATTTGTTGTTATAGCGGCAACAGAAAACACATTCTGTCAACTGTTTATAGTGTCTACCTATTACGGACCATGAGATACAGCCCGCGGCCGGACAGCGAAGGCTTAGTAATACCTATTAGTACAAAAAAACTGGAAATAAAGAATAAGTTTTTCAACGGCCAGCAGGGTTTTTTAGTTTTTAATTTACGATAATTAATTCGAAATGCACGTATTTGTCATGCGTCAGTTGAGAGATGAAACAAATACAATATAATTATCACAGATCTATTTTAGTTTCATTGCATTTAAACTGGCGACACTTAAATAAGAGTGTCTTTAAGTATCGCCAGTTTGGCTCAGGCAAAACGACAAACCTTGCTGACATCCTGCAAGATATACACTCGCGAGCAAAAGTATGAAATCACTTACTTGGAATTGTTTCCGCGCGATCTTGAGTACTCAATAACTATGTAGGTAGTTAAGAATAATAAAAATGGTACCATTTTAAAGGTTAAACTGTTAACTTTAAATTGATACCAAATTAATTTAAATCAAACCAGTATTTAAGGGGCTATCCCGGATTACGTGAAGAAGTAAGGAAAAAGACATGTTTCCATTGTTTGATACGCCGTGAGTTGCGCCCTCCGATAATCCGATAACACGTGCTTTTATAAGGGGTTGACCCCTTATGAAAGCACGTGTTATCGGATTTTCTTTATCAGTCGGCTGTCTAACGTTGACCGGTACACATCTCCGCTACTTTTGACCCTTGAACTTGAACGACAATGGATACTACACCTATAGAAGCAGCATAATGCGTCGCCCTATTGCAAGAAGGGCTCAGCCAGCGGGCTGTCGCACGTCAGCTCCACATAAGCCAGTCCTGTGTTTCGAAAGTTTATAAACGCTTACGGGAGACTGGTGGGTTTATCCCGAGACCAAGATCAGGACGGCGCCGGTGCACATCGGAGAGGGATGACCGTTTTATCGTGTCAACTTCTCTCCGAAATCGACATTTGACTGGTGTCGACGTCCAACAGGAGCTCCGAAATGTTCGTGGGTAGGGCTTGCAATCCGGATATCCGTATTATCCGGATATCCGCTGAATTTCAAATCCGGATTTTACTTGCATCATTATCCGGATTTTTCGGATAATACGGATAGTTGTATTTCTATTTTAAATATTAAATAAAAAGCTGTCGTCTGCAAAGTACATAACTGTTATTACGTTATTTATTATTTTAATATAGAGCTAATCACTCTTGGAATTGTTTATTCACTTACAAATCACAACACAATAAGTCAATTTAGTTACAGAGATCATAACAACATTGACCACTTGTTAAAGTTAAACTTACATCCATACCGCACGTATTTTCAAGATTGTATTGTATTGTTTTGTATCGCACGCACGGTCGCTTCTCACTTAAAACCAGTTCTTGTTCTAAAGTGATATTTTTATTTAATTATTATGTTTTAAATAGTTTAATTTGGTTAGGATTTTGTGATAAATGTAAGATCTCATTTTTAATTAACCCGTGAGAAGGCGCGCTATGAGCAATTTACTCACACAAAAATTTAAAGCAAAATTTTTTGGCGATACCGACGCCCTAACGTCTCGAGCGCCTAGGTACCTTCCTAACTATTCATCCCCTCCCCCGTGACGCAACTCTCGTGCCGGTCAGTTCTGTTGCGACCGCGCAGCTAAGTGTTTGTGGAAGCCGCGTACCATCGTGCGGCAATTTGCTCATCACGCGCTCTGCATCGAACATATTACATATATGTGTTTAATGTGTTTCGAGAGGCACACTTGTCCAGATCTCATGGAAGAGTAATTTTTTAAAGTTTTTGTTATGTAAGATTTTTTATTGTGATTTATATGAAGACTGTCATAACTAGAAAATAAAAATATGTTGATTTGTTATTTGTTTTAGAAGTTGCATTTATGTTTCATATTTTTAATAAAAATACTTATTTTCTTACATAATAAACCTTGTTTTATTCATATAAATCCATTATAAGTCAATAAGTAGGTACTATAAAAGTAGAAATATGAGCATTTAAAGTAGTGTGAGTAATTTGCTCGCGCGCGCCTCTCCATGGAACAAACAGAGGCGCGCCTTCTCACGGGTTAATTGTTTTAAGTATGAGAAGAATAGATACAAATTATTTGTGCGGTATCGGGTTTTTATTTTTGATCACATTCTAGTGAATGGCCAGCAAATAGGAAAAGTCAAGCAGTACGTATACTTGGAGCAGACTTTGAGTTTAACAATGAGCGGACAAGACCACGAAATCAAGCGCCGTATCCAACTAGGGTGGGGTGCTTTCGGTAATCTGTCCGACGTACTCAAGTCGAAACGGGTGCCCATAAACCTGAAGCGTCACATGTTCGAGCAGTGTGTTCTCCCAGTCATGACGTACGGGGCTGAAACTTGGACGCTCACCAAACCCACTATCCACCACATGCAAGTCACTCAGACAGCTATGGAATGAGCCATGTTAGGCATCTCCCTCTATGACCGGGTGAGAAATACCGAAATACGGAGACGAACGAGACTCACGGACATAGCGGTACTGATAGCAAAAATAAATGGAAGTTGGCGGGCCATATATGCCTTTAGACTGGATGGAAGATGGGGAAAGAAAATGCTGGAGTGGAGACCACGGACGGGACGGACGAATGTGGGAAGACAACCGACTCGGTGGACAGACGATCTCACTAAAGTGGCTGGAAGAAACTGGATAGCCATGACACAAAAACGCCAAAAGTGGAGAGATTTGGAAGAGACCTACACTCAGAATTAGGTAGCCAAGAGTTGAAGAAGAGAAGAGGGTTTTTATTGTATAATTTTAGAGAGTGAACTAGTTTTCTTATGTGATTGCTACTTGAAATATTGGTATAGTTTATTATTTCTTTGTCATTTTGCTTGAGAGACTGATTAAAACGTGTTGCAAAAGTTTATTAGTTTTATTTAGAATAAAAACTAAAAAATATCCGTATTATCCGCATTATCCGGATAATCCGGATAGTAAAATATTGATATCCGTATTATCCGGATAGCAAAAATCAACGGATATTGCAAGCCCTATTCGTGGGGTAGCTGCCAGCGAATGGACAGTTCGTCGAAGACTTAAGCAAGCAAATTTGACTCCAAAAAGGCCTGCCACAGGCCCGAAACTGACGGCAGGTTACCGACAAGCACGCCTTCAATTTGCTCGCTACCATCTTGATCGGGAGATTGAACAATGGAGGCGAGTCCTGTTTTCCGACGAGTGCAGAATGTGTTTGCACGGCAGCGACCGAAGGGGTCGGGTCTAGCCAGCACAGGGCGCAAAAGATCGCGGCTAGGCTCCGCGCCCCGAAGACCGCAGCTGTAGTGATCACGCTACAGCCGGACGCGGAAAAGAGGGGCGTGTCCTACCGCGACCTTCTGGCGAAAGCGAAAGAGGCGGTGAACCTCGGTGAGCTTGGGATCACCGGGGGCCTCCGGCTTAAAGTCACCGCGACAGGGGCTCGATTGCTGGAGATCCCCGGCGAAACCAGCGGCTCGTCCGCCGACGCTCTGGCTGAAAAGCTCAGAGCGTCCCTAAACGCGGACGAGGCCCGAGTGTCCAGGCCCGTCAGATGCGCAGACCTGCGCATCCTGGGTCTGGACGACTCGGTTACCGAGGAGGAGGTGGTGGCCGCCGTCGCCAGGTCCGGAGGGTGCCCTGCCGATCAGGTCAGGGCAGGCGCCCTTCGCCCGGACTCCACGGGTATGCATACCGTTACGGTATGCTGCCCCGTGACGGCGGCCAAAACAATAGTGGAGGGCCGTAGGCTACTGGTGGGCTGGGTTTCAGCGCAGGTAAAGCTGCTGGAGCCCAGACCTCTGAGGTGCTATCGCTGCCACGTGGGACACCACGTGTCAGTACAGTGCGCCTCGGAGGTTGACCGCAGCGGACTCTGCTTCCGCTGCAGTCAGCCCGGCCATGTGTCCGCAGCTTGCTGCGCCACGCCGCACTGCGGTGCATGTGCGGCAGCCGGCAAGCCGGCCGACCACCGGGCTGGGAGCAAGGCCTGCGCTCCGCCCACCAGGGCCACCAGAGGCAAGGGAAGGCCCTCCGCCGCCACCACCACCACCGTCGCCACCACCGCAGCCGCAACTGCCGCCGCCGCTGCCACTGTCGCCGCCGCTGCCACTGTCGCCGCCACAGAGGGGCCCTCGCAGGGGGCTAGGGAGGAAGCGGTAATGGAGTGCCAATAACGGCGCCATTACGCTTCCTCCAAGCGAACATCAACCACTGCGCCTGTGCTCAGGATCTGTTGCTCCAGAGCATGGCGCAGTGGTTGATTAACATTGCTGTGGTCGCTGAGCCGTATTTTGTCCTCCCCAGGGAAGACTGGGTGGCGGACCTTAGCGGCTCAGTGACCATAGTGTCGTCGGCCGCCGCCGGTACCCCGACCCTTGAAGGTGTCAGGAGGGGTCGGGGGTGCGTAGCAGCCCGGTTCGGGGAGATCGTAGTGGTCGGTGTCTACTTCTCCCCGAGCCGAACTCTCGCCGAGTTCCACAACTCTCTCGAAGAGTTGAATGTTGTCGTCGGAAACCATTCCCTCCCCGTGCTTGTCCTCGGGGACTTCAATGCCAAGAACTTGGCTTGGGGTTCTCGTTGCACAGACGTGCGGGGAAGGATGGTGGAAGACTGGGCCCTGGAGAAGGGCCTGGTCGTCCTAAATCGGGGTTCTGTCCCCACGTGTGTGCGGATGCGGGGCGAGTCGGTGGTGGACATTTCGTTCGCTAGCCCCGCTCTGTCACCGCGTGTCATTGACTGGCGTGTTATGGGGGGGGTGGAGACCTATTCTGACCACCGGTACATCCGGTTCGACGTCTCCACCCAGACCCCAAGCGCGCCGGTCCAACAGGCCCCGAGTGGTCCGCGCTGGGCGCTGAAACAGCTGGACCGGGAGCTCCTCCTGGAAGCCTCGATCGTGCAGGCCTGGGTGACATCACCGGACAGGCCTGCCGACATCAATAATGAGGCAGGGTGGTTCCAGGAGGCCATGTCTGACATATGCGACGTGGCAATGCCCCGTGTTCGGCCAAGATGCGCCCGGCGTCAGGTGTACTGGTGGTCGCGTGAGTTGACATCTCTGCGCGAGGCGTGCGTGGCTGCGCGACACCTGTACGCCAGGCATCGCAGGCTCCGCATCCGCCCAGCGGATGCAGCAGCCATTGAGGCGGAGCTTTATGAGGGGTACAGAGCGGCGAAGACCGCCCTCCGCGAAGCGGTCCTGCGGGCCAGGGATCAGGCCCGCGAGGAGTTGCTGGGGACTCTCGACAGAGATCCGTGGGGGCGCCCTTACAAGTTGGTGCGGGACAAACTCCGCCCCTGCGCCCCCCCACTGACGCAGAGTCTCCGGCCTGAGCTCGTGGAGGACGTGGTGAGCACTCTGTTCCCTTCGCGAGGGGAACACCCACCCCCGCCTATGGCTCCGCCGCCTGCGATGCTGGAAGCGGACCAACAGGACGACGACGACAACGCTCCGGAAGTGACTGGGGTAGACCTGAGAGTGGCGGTACGCAGGCTCAGTGCCAAAAATACCGCCCCGGGACCCGACGGCTTGCCTGGCAAAGCCTGGGTCCTGGCCTCAGAGGCTCTTGGGCCCCGACTGGAGGGGCTCCTAAGCGCATGCATGGAGAGAGGCCAGTTCCCGCTTCGTTGGAAGACGGGGAAGCTGGTCCTCATCCGGAAGCCGGGGCGCCCTGCGGACTCTCCGTCCGCATACCGGCCCGTGGTGCTGCTCGACGAGGTGGGCAAGCTCTTTGAAAGAGTCATTGCAAACCGCCTCGCCGAGCACCTTGCGGGGACTGGGCCGGACCTTGCGGAACACCAGTATGGTTTCCGCAAGGGGCGCTCTACGGTGGACGCCATCATGCGCGTGAGAGCCCTCACGACGGGGGATGCGGTGTCCAGGGGGGGGGTTGTCTTGGCGGTGTCTCTCGACATCGCCAACGCCTTTAACTCCATGCCCTGGAGCTGCATTAGGGAGGCACTCCGGTATCACCGGGTGCCAACCTACCTCCGTCGAGTGGTCGGGGACTATCTGACGGACAGAGCCGTCATCTACCCCGGTCGCAGCGGAGAATGGAACCGGCGAGAGATGTCGTGCGGTGTTCCGCAGGGATCGGTCCTAGGGCCGCCCTTGTGGAACATCGGGTACGACTGGGTGCTGCGCGCCGACCTCCCTAGCGGTGTCAGCGTAGTGTGCTACGCTGACGACACGCTGGTGCTGGCACAGGGGAGGTCGCACGAGGCGGCGGCCGAAGCGATGACACGCGGGGTTGCGACAGTCGTTGCGAGGATCCGGCAACTGGGTCTCGAGGTGGCACTGCACAAGTCCGAGGCCATGTGCTTTCATGGGCCTCGGAATGCGCCACCTCCGGGATCCTCACTGACGGTAGGAGGGGTATCCATCGGTGTTGAGTCGACGTTAAAGTACTTGGGACTTGTCCTTGACAGCCGGTGGAACTTCGTAGAACATTTCCGACGTTTGGCCCCCAAACTGGAACGGACTGGGGCTGCCTTCAGGCGGCTCCTGCCCAATCTGGGGGGGCCGAACGCCTCCTGCCGGAGGCTCTACGCGGGAGTCGTGCGGTCAATGGCCCTTTACGGGGCCCCGGTGTGGGCGCGTTCATTGAGGCTGCGAGCCGCCCACTATTTGAACGCGCCCCAAAAGGTAGTAGCCGTAAGGCTGGCCCGGGGGTACCGTACGATCTCCCGCGAGGCGGCGAGCCTCCTTGCCGGATTGCCGCCATGGGATCTAGAGGCGATTGTCCTCGCGCGCCTACATGAATGGCGCGCGGAGGCGCTACGCCGGGGGGAAACTCCGCTGCAGCGACAAATTGTCGCTCAGCGGACAGACTTCCGGCGGGATCTCATGGCGACATGGAGAGAGCGACTGTCGCAACCCCGTGCAGGGCACGCCACGATAGTGGCGATAAGTCCCCTCTTTGAGGAGTGGCTCGAGAGACGCCACGGCGTCCTCACCTTCCGCCTGACGCAGGTCCTCACCGGACACGGAGTGTTCGGGAGGTTCCTGCACCGAATCGGGCGGGAGGAAACGCCCGGGTGCTTCCATTGTGAGGATCGACCGGAGGACACGGTGGAACACACGGTGGAGGTGTGCCCCGCGTGGGCGGAGCACCGCCGTGTCCTCGAAGCGGCGATCGGCGGCGGCGACCTCTCGCGTCCGGCCCTGGTGCAAGCCATGGTCCGGAGCGAGACGGAGTGGGACGCCGTCACCTCCTTCTGCGAAGCAGTAATGCTAGAGAAGGAGGTGGCGGAACGTGAGAGGGAGAGAACCTCTCAACGTCCCGGCCGCCGCGGGAGACGCCCCGGGCGTCGGGGGCCACCACCACGTGGCCCCCGGCCACCGTAGGCGCGGGCCTGTGGACGGTGGGCTATGGGCTAGCTCGCCGTCCGTCCGTCTCATGACGACAGGCCGTGTCGACGGCGCGTTCGTGTTCCACGCGCGCCTCAAAGAGAGTCAGCAAAAGGGAAGGGGTCCGTAAGGACCGAAGCCTGCCGGGGTTGCGGGACTATTCGAAAGAGATACCGTGGCCCCGGAACACAAAGGGCGATGAAGGAACATGGATGGGTTTTAGTCAGTAAAAGTCTGACACTCCCTCCTGCTCCGCCCAGAGCGGGAGGGGTTATTTGATGATTTCCCATCCGAAAAAAAAAAAAAAAAAAAAAAAAAAAAGGGGTCGGGTCTACAAGCGGCCTGGGGAGCGATTTGCGCAGTGCTGTTTCGCTAAGACAGTGGCTTATGGGGGCGGTTCTTGTATGATGTGGGCCGGGATGCCTTCGACGGTAAAACAGAGCTTGTTTTCGTGCCTGGCGGGGGACGAAGAAGCGGTCTAACTTCAGACCGCTACATTTCCAATATTCTGCTGGAACATGTCGTTCCTTATGCGGGATATTTTGGTGATGACTTCCTCTTTATGCACGATAACGCGCGTTGTCACACTTCCCGTGCCACAACTGAATACCTCGAAGAAGTCGGTATCGCCACATTGAACTGGCCAGCACTCAGCTCGGACTTGAATCCCATTGAGTACGTGTGGGATGAATTGAAGAAGAGGGTTCGTTCCAGAAATCCTGCTCCTTCAAGTGTGAATGAGCTGAATGAATCGGCTTTGATAGAGGAGTGGGAAAGTATCCCGCAAGAATCGATCTAGAAGCTGATTAGGTCAATGAAGAACCGTCTTCGAGAAGTTATTAGGGCGAGGGGAGGGAACACAAAATATTGAATCTTAATTTTAAGGCCAAATAAAATTTGTATTAATTAATTTTTGTTGTTTTCTTCAATTATTTTATTATTCAATTTTTCTTATTTTGCCTAACTCTTTCTTGTTATTAAGTGAGAGGAGCTCGTGGCCAAATAATAACAGCCGCTCGGGTCGATCGTTAGGTTAAGCCGTGCTTACCTAGGTTGGTCTGTGGATGGGTAACCACCCATTACATACCGAGTTTCCTCCGTGCCTCGGAAAGCACGCTAAGCTGTTGGTCCCGGCTGTCATTTGTAGATCTTTGACAGTCGTTAGGTAGTCAGAGGCCAAAAAAGTCTGACAACTAGTCTTACCAAGGGGTATCGTATTACCTGGTACTAACTGGGTTGTGGAGGTCAGATAAGCAGTCGCTCCATGTAAAATACTAGTATTCAGCTGCATCCGGTAAAACTGGAAGCCGACCCCAACGTAGTTGGGAAAAGGCTAGGCAGATGATGATTAACTAGTTATTAAGTACTCAAGATCGCGCAGAATAAAAACTTGTTCGAAATAAAGTTTTTGATTGATTGATTGAGAATCAATTCCAAGTACCTAAGTGATTCCATATACTTTTGCTCGCGAGTGTATTATTAGGTTTACTTTTGCCTTCTAAAAGCGGCGTTTTCAATTTACAATGGTCTAACTTTAGCTTCCTTTTAAACCGACTATAGAAAACTTTCAGATACCGTCGCCGTTACCTCCCGTGTTGAGAATCCACCAGAGCGCTTTTTCAATGCGGATGGGCTTCATTGAATTCTCAACGTTCGCCTTTCTGCCGAGAGTTTGGTATCCCAGTACGTGGTAGAAAACGTAAAATTAAAACAGTGCGTTAGAAAGGATCTCAATCGTACGGCGTACCCCATATTGTCAACGCTGATGACCCTGTGCGCGACGACGGTGTAGAGAGCGGTGGGGTCCTCGGTGTGCGTGGGCGCCTGGTGCAGGCGCAGCTCGGCGGAGAGCAGCGCGGACGCGTCGCCCGGCGCGCCCGTCACCTCGAACCACACGTGCCGCCCGTGCCCGTGGCGGAGTGCGCCCAAATGGTGCCCTGAAATGCACAACGATAACTTATAAGTACTTGGTTCGAATCGATCATTACGTTACAGGAGGGGGGCAATGGGTGCAATTGCGCCCCCCCCCCCCCCCTGAACCGGACCGAATACGTCATTACCCAAGCTTGAACTAGTTTGACGGAATTGAAACTAAATATTCTAGTTGTACCTATAACTTGTCATGGGCGTCGCCAGGAGGAGGCAGCTGCCCCTAGAGGCTTAAGATTTTTAAAAGTTATAGCTTTTCCTGCCTGATGCCATAGAATGGTATTGTACGTAATAAATTGTAGCGTAAAATGGAATCACTCAAATTAAAATATTTTTTAACCCTGCGGAAAAACATATGTCGAAAAGGCTCCTTTTTTCTACCTCCTGTAGGGCGCCGACATTTCGCCAGTTATGTTTGAGCCCCATGTAATAGGGGCGAGCCTATATTGCCATCAACCGTGCACAAATACAGACTACGCGGCTGCTTGATAACCTGAGAAAACCCTAATGGAAAAACTCAATAACACTTTTAACTAACTTTTGGATTAGATATCCAAAAGTTATATCATATACATACCTACTTATCTTACTAACAATACAATACAAAAAAGAAACGTAAAATCCGCTCGTCGTGTACCTAAATCCGTAGTTTCCAATATATTTGTCATATTTTAAGAAAGGATCGTGAACAGGTGTTCAATGATCCGGTTGTAATTCGACTCCTACTACAGGTGTACAATAATAAGGTGTGTATAATAAGCAAGAAGTATAAAGTTTGACGAACAAGTATTATGTATAATGCATAAGTTATATAAAATCATGTTTATTCATGAGACTAGAACAAACGTAATAAACACCGAGGAACTTTGCTACGATGCAGTAGGTTCCTATTTTGGAGGTTGGCAACCCTAGGGTTTTCCTAAACTGTCGAACTCAACTAAACCTAAAAAAAACCCTGGGTATTTAGGTGAAATTGAGTTTCTTTTTCCAGATAGCCTAGAAAAAAAAGAGGGTTGATGAAATGCAAGATCTAATCGACAAGCTAAATAGGGACCTGATAACCATAAAAACCTGGTCCGGTAAATTTGGTGTGGCAGTAAATCCGAATAAATATCAGGCTATCATCTTTGGGAGTTCTCGCAGTCTGAGCAAGTTGGATAGTACAACCTTGCCACCAGTTCTTTTCAACGGTACGGTCTTTCCATTTAGCACTGATGTAAAGGATCTTGGCTTGCACATCGACACTCGAGCACTATGAAATGGCATACTCAAGTCGCTCGTGTCAGCCAGAAGGTTACTGGTTCGTTGCGGGCTCTGTACCGTTTGAGAAACTTTTTACCCTCAAACCTCAATGCTTGTACAGTCCTTAACTTTTCCTATCATTGATTATGGTGATGTGTGCTACTTTGACCTAAATGCAGATCTCCTCGACAAACTTCACCGTCTTCTAAATAACTGCATTCGATTCGTTTTCAAGTTACGTAAATATTATGATCATGTGTCCGAGTACCGGTCTCTTGTTAAGTGGTTGCCCGCATTCGTCAGCGTAGCGAGCAAAGGGCGCTAACCACCTAGTTTTCTTTTCTTGTTTCCCCACTTTCAGTACATTTGTGCAAACCATGATAGGAGTCTGCGATCATCGCAAAACCGTGTTCTTCACTGTCCCTCTCACCGCACTGACTTCATTCACCGTTCATTCTTTGTGCAATCTATTTCTCTGTGGAATGCGCTTCCCCAGGAAATCAGGATGGTAACCAATCGTTTAGCTTTCAAAATTAAAGTTCGAGAGTACATTCGCAAGAAGCTGGCAGTTTCATCACAACGGTAATGTTTTCTCTATTGTTTGTCTTTTTATTTTAGTCTAACTGTGTAAATATCTATTTACAGTAATACATAGTTTGATAAATTTTTATAGTCTATACTAATATTATAAAGAGGAAAACTTTGTTTGTTTGTTTCTTTGTTTGTTTGTAATGAATAGGCTCAAAAACTACTGGACCGATTTAAAAAATTCTTTCACTATTAGAAAGCTACATTCACTCTGAGTAACATAGGCTATATTTTATCCCCGTACTACCACGGGAACGGGAACTACGCGGGTGAAACCGCGGGACGTCCGCTAGTATTAAATATATTTATAGTATTTTATATATCCTTGAAGTTTACCTTAGTATTAATTAAATTATTTTCAGATGTACACCTACCACTGCTTGTCTCTACATCACCCAAAGGTTGACTGGTAGAAAATGCCTATGGCATTAAGTCCGCCTCTGTACTTTGTGCTTGAAGTGTTAAATAAATAAATAAAAATAAATAGAATACACATGGCGAAACGAACGGTAAGATGACAGTGAGGGCATCAATCTAAAAACCGGCCAAGTGTGAGTCGGACTCGCGCATGAAAGGTTTTTAATCCTAACCATCGTAGTAGCCCCCTTTAATTTTGAATTTATTTTTAGTATTTGTTGTTATAGCGGCAACAGAAATACACATTCTGAGAAATTTACGACTGTCTACCTATTACGGATCATGAAATACAGCCCGCTAACAGACAGACAGACGGACGGACGGACGGGCAGCGGAGGTTTTAGTAATAGGGTCCCGTTGGCTACCCCTTCCCGTTCCCGTTTGGATACGGAAACCTAAAAAGAAGTGAAAGTAAAGTGAGGCTGGTGCGGCGCGGCGAGAGGCTTTCGGTAATTTTGCAGTAGGTACCTATCTGAGTTAGCTTGGATACGATTAATCGTATTCAAGCTAACTCAGATAGGTACCTAAATTAAAACAAATCAAATTCATCCGTAATGATTAATCATTACGGATGAATTTGATTTGTTTTAATTTAGTGATAACTTTCGTAGATTACACTAGGTCTTTGAGAACTTACTTTCTTTTAGCCTCTCATACGACAAAATTAGGAAAGTAGATTACGAATGACGGAAGAGAACGGGACATTCAAGAGCATGCGAAGCGAGCTCGATAATTTCTGCATCTCTGTTGATATAAATTGGGTTTACTTTGGCTTATTGTGCCGCCATTCTCATCCGCAGGTTTGACGATTTCCAGCCACCCGAACAAGCCGGTTTCCGAAAAGGCTTTAGCACCGTGGACCACATACATACGGTGCGGCAAGTTATACAGAAGACCGAAGAGTATAACCTGCCCCTCTGTTTAGCGTTTGTGGACTACGAGAAAGCCTTCGATTCGATCGAGACCTGGGCTGTACTGCAGACACTGCAGTCCCCCCAACGGTGCCAAATTGACTATCGGTACATTGAGGTGTTGAAGTGTTTGTACAAAACGCCACCATGTCAGTCCGACTTCAGGCCCAAGCCTCGGAACCTATCCTCCTGCAGCGAGGTGTGAGACAGGGAGACGTCATATCTCCGAAACTGTTTACCGCTGCACTGGAGGATGTCTTCAAGGTTCTGGACTGGAGAGGGCTAAGCATCATCGTCAATGGCTAGTACATCACTCACCTTCGGTTTGCCGACGATATAGTGGTCATGGCTGAGACCATGGAGGACCTCAGTACAATGCTCGATGACGATGACCTCAGTAGAGCTTCCGGAAGAGTGGGTCTTAAAATGAACATGGACAAAACCAAGGTCATGTTGAATGCCCATGTCACACCCACTCCTATCAAGATCGGATACTCTACACTCGAAGTTGTAGACGATTATGTGTACCTGGGACAAACGGTCCAGTTAGGTAGGTCTAACTTCGAGAAAGAGGTCAATCATCGAATCCGACTCGGCTGGGCAGCGTTCGGGAAGTTGCGCGGTATCTTCTCGTCCAACTTACCGCAGTGTCTCAAGACGAAAGTCTATGACCAGTGTGTGTTGCCAGTAGGGCTTGCAATCCGGATATCCGGATATCCGTATAATCCGGATGTCCGCCGTTTTTCAAATCCGGATTTCACATGCGTCATTATCCGGATTTTTCGGATAATACGAATAGTTGGATTTCTATTTTAAATATTAAATAAAAAGCTGTCATCTGCAAAGTACATAACTGTCATTACGTTATTTATTATTTTAATATAGAGCTAATCACTCTAGAAATTGTTTATTCACTTCACAAATCACAACATAATAAGTCAATCTAGTGACTGAGATCATAACAACATTGAACACTTGTTAAATTTAAACTTACATCCATACAGCACTTATTTTCAAGATTGTATTGTATTGTATCGCACGTACGGTCGCTTCTCACTTAAAACCAGTTCTTGTTCTAAAGTGATATTTTTATTTAATTATTATGTTTTAAATAGGTTGATTTGATTAGGATTTTGTGATAAATGTAAGATCTCATTTTTAATTGGAATTGTTTTAAGTATGAGAAGAATAGATACAAATTATTTGTGCAGTATCGGGTTTTTATTGTATAATTTTAGAGAGTGAACTAGTTTTCTTTTGTGATTGTTACTTGAAATATTGGTATAGTTTATTATTTCTTTCGCCTTCTTTCTTTTAGCCTCGGAACCTATCCTCCTGCAGCGAGGTGTGAGACAGGGAGACGTCATATCTCCGAAACTGTTCACCACTGCACTGGAGGATGTCTTCAAGGTTCTGCAGGGGTATTCTAAACTATTCGATAAGTTTCCGTGTCGGTAAGGAACCGTATTCGACAATCTCATTTCCGAGCCGAAGAACTATCAAAACGCTATTCACAGATCCGAACGGATGCGTTTTTTTCTATCCGATAGACCGTTGTGTTTATGGGGAACGCTACAAAATGGTAGTAAATAGATGATCGTGGTAGAAAATTTAAAACAGTAAATAAAATAGGTTTATTTGAATATTTAGTTCCGTTTAAATAAGAAATATACAGCTAGTAACTTAATAGACAGCAAACGATACAAAATTATTTTATTAGTAACTAAAATAAACTTTATTTCATTTCGAATAAACCTGCTTTGTAAACAGCCTCTGTCAAACGGGCAAAGCGGATTTTTTTTTTTTTAATTAAAACTAGTTTTCTTTTTATATAACTTTAAATAACTTTGTTTAAAAAGGAAAAAAATACTGCAAGTATTTGATATCAGTATTATACAATTCTTGCTATTTGCTCATTGTCAAACAATAATTAAATTTCTATGGGAATTACGGCAGATGATTGCGTGTGAGGGAAATAGGGCCTTATTTCTTCAATGAGGCCAAGGGCCATGTCGAGTGTTAGTTTATAAACCAACTGAAACCACGGCTCGGCAAAAGGATTCGTCCTCTGTTGTCCTGCACGCCGACGGTCTCTGGCTCGCACAATCACTTAATCCATCTACCAAAGATCAAATAATGTTAACTAAAATCTAGAACGAATATCACATTTCTGTAAAAACTTTGAATTTATGTAAAAGCGGATACATCAATGAAATATGGTCAATACAATAATAAAACTTCATTTACTTACTTTAGGCAGTGTTTAAAAAGTTTACAGTCTTTTTATTTCACTGAAATAAGCTGGAAATATGGTTTATTTCTTCGTTTTAATTTTGATCGATATGACTCCCGATAGCAAACAGCTGTCGGAAAGATTCGAGTCTTCAAATCGAATTTGAACTGTCAAAATTATTCGGTTTCGGATTTGTGAATTGCGTTTGGAGGACATCTTCGATATCTTTGACGTTCGATTCGGTACGGAATCGAGTCGAATGGTTCTGAATAAGGCTGCTGGACTGGAGAGGACTAGGCATCAACGTCAATGGCGAGTACATCACTCACCTTCGGTTTGCCGATGATATAGTGGTCATGGCTGAGACCATGGAGGACCTCAGTACAATGCTCGATGACCTCAGTAGAGCTTCTGGAAGAGTGGGTCTAAAAATGAACATGGACAAGACTAAGCTCACGTTGAATTCCCATATCACACCCACTCCTATCAAAATCGGAGACTCTACACTCGAAGTTGTAGACGATTATGTGTACCTGGGACAAACGGTCCAGTTAGGTAGGTCTAACTTCGAGAAAGAGGTCAATCGTCGAATCCGACTCGGTTGGGCAGCGTTCGGGAAGTTGCGCGGTATCTTCTCGTCCAACCTACCGCAGTGTCTCAAGACGAAAGTCTATGACCATTGTGTGTTGCCAGTGATTACATACGGGACCGAAACTTGGTCGCTCACAATGAGCCTCATCAGAAGGCTCGAAGTCACCTAAAGGGCAATGGAGAAGGCTATGTTCGGAGTTTCCTTGCGCGATCGAATCAGAAATGAAGACATCTGCAAGAGAACCAAGGCTACCAACGTAGCCCGAAGAATTGCCAAACTTAAATGGCAGTGGGCAGGGCACATTGCTCGCAGAACGGATGGCCGATGGGGCCGAAAAGTTCTGGAGTGGCGACCGCAAACCGGAAGACGTTGCGTTGGAAGGCCTCCCACTAGGTAGACCGATGACCAGGTGAAGGTTGCGGGAATCCGCTGGATGCGAATCGCACGGGACCGGTCAATGTGGCGACACTTGGGGGAGGCCTATGTCCAGCAGTGGACGTCTTTCGGCTGAAATGATGATGATGATGATTATTATTTCTTTGTCATTTTGCTTGAGAGACTGATTAAAACGTGTTACAAAAGTTTATTCGTTTTATTTAGAATAAAAACTAAACAATATCCGTATTATCCGCACTATCCGGATAATCCGGATAGTAAAATATTGATATCCGTATTATCCGGATAGTAAAAATGAACGGATATTGCAAGCCCTAGTTGCCAGTGATTACATACGGGAAAGAAACGTGGTCGCTCACAATGGGCCGCATCAGAAGGCTTAAAGTCACCCAAAGGGCAAGGTTACTGACGTAGCCCGATGAATTGCCAAACTTAAGTGGCAGTGGGCAGGGCACATTGCTCCCAGAACGGATGGCCGATGGGGCCGAAAGGTTCTGGAGTGGCGACCGCGAACCGGAAGACGTTACGTTGGAAGGCCTCCCACTAGGTGGTGGATGATGGACCGATGACCTGGTGAAGGTTGCAGGAATCCGCTGGATGCGAGTCGCATGGGACCGCTCAATGTGGTGACACTTGGGGGAGGCCTATGTCCAGCAGTGGACGTCTTTCGGCTGAAATCATGATGATGAGGATTGTGCCGCCCCCTATCGGGGTGCCAAAAGATACACACGGTTTCGGCGGGCTGGGATGCCCCTGACACAATGACAAAAGGTGACCGGGTTGTAACCGGACACTTTAAAAAACGATGCCCTCTAAAGTCTAAACTACGACAAATCCGGGGAGACCCGGACGGATGGCAACCCTAACTTGAGGTACAATTACAAAGCAGATGTAGCGCGTAGGCAAATTACTCATACAACTTTAGTCTTAGGTCATGTATGACGTAGCTCGTAAGTTTACTTTAAGCCCTCAACCACTGTACTGTATATAATCTTTGTGTTAGTCGTTCAGTAAACCTTCAACTGAGAACACGCCTTTTAATTTGCCGTACCTTCTGATCGTACACTCACAATAAAACCACCTTATCGGCAAAGTGGTGACACCCGACGTGTCCGCGCGCGTATCGAGTTCCAAGTTTTTAACAAAGACATCATTCATCGCGCGCGCGTAAAAACGAACGACTCACTCTACCAGGCCGCAGCTCTCCAACAACCTGCAGCCATGTCAACCCAGGACCAGCCAGAACCGCAACAGATGACGCCAGTTTCGATGACACCGAGGATACCGGACTTCTGGCAAGATCGACCAAGACTGTGGTTTCACAAATTCAACGCCATCGTGGATCCCCTAAAGGCAAGTGACCTGCACAAAAGTCAACTTCTAATAGCTAGGCTGAAACCTGACGAATTACCCGATATTAGTGACATTCTAGAAAATATGCCTGAGAATAATAAATTTGAAACTTTAAAAAATAGGTTAATTTCGGTTTACGAAGAGTCTGAAACAAAACAAATGAACCAGCTCTTAAATGAAATCGAACTCGGAGACCAAAAGCCTTCACAACTATTACGGCGAATGCGAGACTTAGGGAAAAATAAAGTCCCAGAAGACACTCTTAAGTTATTGTGGACAGGTCGTCTTCCACATTCAATTAGGGCCGTCATAACCGCATGCGACAATGACAAAGTAAAACTTGATGGTTTGGCTAAAATAGCTGATAAAATTCTGGAAAATACCAGACCATGTGAAATAGCCCCGGTTTCTAAAATAACTCCGAGTGCAGACCCAACACTTCCCAAAACCATTGTAAATGAGATGAGACAAATTAAATTAGAAATTTCGGAATTATGCACTAAATTAAACGATTCTATTAAACATCAGAATCGCGAGTCGCGAAGTGATAATCGTTATAGCCGTGGAACTTCCCGGACACGCTCTAAAAGTCGCGAAATCACGTATAAAAATAGGGAGAATTACCTTAGTCAAAAAGAGAAACCAGGTGATGCGAATTACCAGTGTTTCTACCACTTCACTTATGGCACAAATGCGCGTAAATGCGGCGACACAATAAATTGCAATAAAAGGAACCCGGAAAACTAATTATGACACCGGGTCAAATACACAATGTCGCCGGTGTCAGCAATTCCTATCGTCTATGTGTTACGGATATTAAAACTGGTGCACGATTTCTTATCGACACTGGTGCTGATGTGTCGGTTTTAGCCGGTAAAAGGCAAAACGCATGCACATCAGATTACATATTATATGCAGCCAACGGCACAAAAATCAAAACATACGGCGAAAAATCCATCACAGTTAACTTAGGTTTACGTCGTCCATTCCAATGGAAGTTCATACTAGCCGATGTACAACGTTCAATAATAGGCGCTGACTTCCTTGCTGCTAACAAACTAATAGTAGATTTACATGGTAGAAAACTAATAGACAAACTCACTTTAATATCGCGCGCCACAAATATTACAAATTACCCTGAATCGAGTATTCGATCAATCGATGTAAACGACGAATACCATCTCATATTACAAAAATTTCCCGACATCACCAAATTAGAAAACTTTAAAACACATCCTAAACATGATGTTCAACACCACATTTACACTAATGGACCCCCGGTCCATGAAAAAGTACGACCACTTAATCCGGAGAAATACAAAGTCGCCAAAGCAGAATTCGAAAGAATGATGCAATTAGGTATTTGTAGACCTTCGAATAGTCCTTGGGCTAACCCACTTGTTTGCGTTAGTAAAAAAAATGGTGAAATAAGGCCGTGCGGAGACTACCGTAGACTTAACGCACAGACTACTCCCGACCGATACCCATTACCAAGACTACTTGATTTCACATATTTACTCAAAGGGAAAACTATATTTTCAAAAATTGACGTTCGGAAAGCTTACCATAATATACCAATGGCTCCCGAAGACATCCCAAAAACTGCAGTCATAACTCCATTCGGTTTATTCGAATTTACGAGAATGAACTTTGGGTTACGTAACGCAGCGCAAGATTTTCAAAGGCTAGTCAACAACGCATTAAAAAATCTTGACTTTGCTTTTCCTTACCTTGATGATGTAATTATAGCTTCAGATTCAAAAGAAATGCATGCAAAACATTTAGAGATAGTTTTAGAACGATTAAATAATATCGGTTTAACAATCAACACAGATAAATGCGAATTCGGTAAATCCGAGTTAAGCTTCCTCGGTTACCACATCAACTCAAAAGGCATAAAACCGAGCGCAAACAAAACGCAACTTATTAATGATTATCCACAACCCAATACAATAGAGGAACTTCGACGTTTCCTCGGAATGATGAATTTCTACAGGCTCAACATTCCAAAAGCTGCAGAAATTCAAGCACCACTAAACGCGTATTTACACAATTCAAAAAAACGCGACAAAACAGAAATTACATGGACCGAAAGTGCATTAGAAGCATTCAGTCGATGTAAACAAGCCATAAATAATACAGTCACGTTATCGCATCCCGACGCTACCGTGCCATTAGTGTTGATGACAGACGCTTCCGGTACTTGCGTAGGCGCCGCTTTAAATCAGAAAGTTGGCGATAAATTAGAACCTCTAGGATTTTATTCAAAGAAACTCACCGATACCCAAACAAGATACAGCACGTACGACAGGGAACTTCTAGCAATATACATGGCAATTAAACACTTCCGCCATATGGTAGAAGGCAGACAGCTAACAGTACTAACAGACCACAAACCATTGACCTTCGCCCTATCTAAAAAGGTATCGCCTTCAGACTCACCTAGACGGTTAAGACAACTAGACTTTATTTCCCAATTTTGCGATAACATCATGTACATAGAAGGTGACAAAAATACAGTCGCCGACGCATTATCCCGAATCGATGAAATTATCATGCCATCACTAGTAGATTATCAAAAGTTAGCTGAACTACAAAAAAGCGATCCGGAATTACAAAATCTACGCAAACATGACAAACTCCAATTCAAATTAATAACAATGCCCGATTCAAATATTGAAATAGCCTGCGAGACATCAACAAACCACTTACGTCCTTATCTACCTATACAGTTTCGGGAACTCGCCACAAAGACTTTACACAACGTGAGTCATCCCGGCATCGCAGCTACTCAACGCTTAGTTAAGTCAAGATATTTTTGGAGCAACATGAATAGCGACATAAAAAATTTCGTTAAAATGTGTGTTCCCTGCCAAAAATCAAAAATTCAACGCCACACAATAACACCGATAGGCGAATTTGACAGCACAGGAAATCGTTTTGAAAATGTACATATCGATATAATAGGACCACTGCCACCGGCAGAGGATTTTAAATATTGCGTTACCATCATCGACAGGGTGACGAAATGGCCAGAGGTTATACCCGTAAAAAATATAACAGCTGAAACGGTTGCTAAGGTGTTCGTAGAGCATTGGATTGCTCGTTTCGGTTGTCCAATACGTATAACCTCAGATCAAGGTCGTCAATTCGAATCAGATTTATTTCGGCAGTTATTAAAAAGACTCGGCATCGAACGAGTTCGCACAACTGCATACAACCCAAAGGCGAACGGCATGATCGAAAGATTTCACCGTACCTTAAAAGCTGCTATTATGGCAAAATGTTCAAATAGCACACAATGGTTACGGGAATTACCTCTAGTACTCCTAGGGTTGCGCTCGGCAGTTAAATTAGATCTGGGATACAGTCCATCACAATTTTTATACGGCAGTAGGCTCAGACTGCCAGGTGACCTATTTCATTCAAAATCTACAACCAATATTAACGACAGCGACTATATCAAACTGTTAACCAAGTCATTGTCATCCGTTCCCAATCTCTCACATTCAAGTTTACATAGCAACAACAATAGTGTATTCGTTCATAAAGATTTAGCCAGTAACACTCATGTGTTTGTTAGAAACGAAGCACGTCGATCTTTGGTACCACCTTACGAAGGTCCCTATAAAGTAATAAAACGACATCCAAAATTTTATACATTAGACTGTAACGGTAGGCAAGTCACAGTATCGCTTGATCGTCTAAAACCAGCTTACCTCTTAGAATTTGATAATGTGTCGGTCCCACGCCAGGAAACCCAAACAACGACGCCACCCGACACCGTCACTCATCCGGCGAACGTTAAGACTCCATTCATCACTCCGAGTACTACGACACCGCCGATTACAACGAAATCGGGCCGGGTCGTTAAGAAGACCGTGAGATTCGAGCCGCCTCCGTCAACACCTTTATCAGCTCTATGAATAAACGTCACTGTTCAACAAACGCTCACTATCGCCGCACTCATACCAGCCAGCTAGCAAGATGACTATCGTGGCGCAGAACACCGCAGCCGCCGGCAACAAGGCTTCGCTGCTGGATGAAGCCAGCCTAGCCAGCACAGCGGTAACCCTATCTGTACTCTACGTGGGGTGGTGTCATTGCAAGCGCCGCATCGAAGCCGCCGACGGGACAAAATCAACCGCGCGATCACACAACGTGCTATTGGCGCACCACCAGGGATGCTCAACCTACAGGCAAATCGCGAGTGCAGTGCAAACCTCAAAGTTCAAGTGTAGTGTAGACATGTGACGAAAATATACTCTCTAGTCTAAGTAGCATAGTGTGAACGCTGTAGCATAAGTAAACATAGTTCGCCACTCAATTTGTTTATTGTTAACGTCTGTAATTTTAATTAGTTCATATATAATTTTTTATTCTTCTGGGTTGTTTTGTACAAATTAAAATTTTATTGTTTAATCTAAGGGGGGAGGATTGTAGCGCGTAGGCAAATTACTCATACAACTTTAGTCTTAGGTCATGTATGACGTAGCTCGTAAGTTTACTTTAAGCCCTCAACCACTGTACTGTATATAATCTTTGTGTTAGTCGTTCAGTAAACCTTCAACTGAGAACACGCCTTTTAATTTGCCGTACCTTCTGATCGTACACTCACAATAAAACCACCTTATCGGCAAACAGATAAATCTTATCTCTCTTGGGGCTGAAGGAAGGTTTACAATAATGTGGTGTGTTAAGAATTTTTCTTACTTTTCTTTTACATTATTAACTATCTGATCTGCATTTTTTGTGTTCTGCAATGTTAAAATGCATGCAGTGCTCTTGCTAAGTCAGTTAGGTAATTGATTAAACAGAAAACATTCCAAACGCGTCTTGTGTCTACATAAACCTACATACCTACATAAATCTTACTATTTATGTACGCATTTACTTATTCATACATAATAAAATATGATAAGTTCGCAGTCGCGCCAGTCTGTCTACAAAAACATAAGTTAAATAGGTATAAGAAACCATGTTTATTAGCGTTATCTCTTAGCTAAAGATTTCCCATTGATCTTAATTAGGGATGTTGATATGATCTCTTGACTATTGAATAATGTGACATAAGCCTAGCATTTACTGTAGGAACATTATAGGCCTCCTCTGTCCTGTCTATTGCCTCTCAAATGGTACTTAGTTGAGCTAATCCTGGCCGCATGTTCAGTGTGGATTGGTAGGTGTTACATGTATTTATTTTTTGATTCTAAGAGATGCCAGTTTTTCACAATGTCCCTTTTCCTTCGCCGTGTGAGATTAGTAATAGTGATGATATTATAAAGCATTTTACACAGTAACGCGCCTGAGTTTGCACCCGCGATCTGCAACTCGTAAGTCAGCGTCGTGACCACTAAGCCACTGCTCAAAAAACAATGCTAGTCATCCCAATTTGAGTATAAACTATAACCACCTACGTATAACGACTGAAAACAGTTGAATGCTAAACTGAGTTTCTAGTCAACGGAGGGAGGTACTACTTACACAATTTTATTGCACATCGGCCTTTGACCATTAGGTACTACATCCTATAGATAACAGGGTTGATGATAATTATGTACCTATAGAAGGAGATGTAAGTACGTAAATACATAAACACATGGTACCTAAGTCCTACTAAAATCTAGATATATGGTGTTATTTACGTAGTAAGAACATATAAATACCTACCTAATTATATAACAATATTGTTTATCTGCGAGCCATTCATTATTTTCCTTGAATAGATAGCACTGCATTGCATTCCAGATAGAACCGACCAGCCTGTATATCCTACATACAAGTAATAAGTACTTATGATATAAGTTACAATAACATACAGTACCTATTTAAAGTAATCAAAACATTCATTCAACTTATTCTATTCTTTAAACCCATGCCAACTTGCCAAGTCAGGAGCGCAGGAAGGCACTGCGCTGTGCGCGTGCGCATGTGTTTTAAAGACGTCTGAGTAAAAAGTCCTTCGTTTTCCGGGATAATCCAGAATGGATTCTACATCAGATTCTGTTACAAACAAAACGGTTCAGCCAATAACACAAGGAATTGTGTCCAATGCGACATAGAAGATCTAATAGCAGTTTTATGGACCGGCGCCGGCGACCGCGACGGTCAGATCAAAGCGCCATCAGTAAGTCATTATCGAATCCACAATACCAAGAATGTTACCAAAGTTGTGACTCAACATGTTTGTCTACTAAGTAATCGTTACCTGAACCGCCCAGGTAGTATAACGGAATGCTCCTGATGCCGTCTCTAAAACAAAAGGTGCACAACAAGGAACATAAAAGGGCCACACTCGGAGCTCTCGCAGCATGTGTCATTAACTTTAAACAATTTATTTTACCGGCGTTGCCTAGTTAAGCGACTTAACGCGGTGTAATTTGAAATGACTTAGAGAAGCGGTACTGCGGTATCCTCTTCATTAATTGGAACAAAAAGTATTTTAATTATTCCGAAATTTTGTATTTTTTTACCGTTATTTATAAGTTGGAACCGTTGTGAAAAGATGTTAGGTTCTCCTTTGTAATAAACAGATACGAATATTACACATTGGACAGACCAATTTTTTTCAGTACTAAACAATAATAAACAGGATAATACGCATGCCCAGCCTGTAGCATTGCGTTCTAAATCCAAACTTAATCATTTAGTAAAAACTAATTCTGTTAAATGTTTACAAATTAAACTCACTCTTGCTCTGAAAGGTCATGATGAGGTCGCTCTCGTCGATGGCATGTTGCTCATCTCCGCTGAGAGCCATCTCCGAGCTGCGCGTGGGGCGAGCCTGCTCATGTTCTTCGGCCAGTTGTTTGTAGACGTCCAACAAGAAACTAGGCGCCGAGCGGTCCAGTGGAGGCGCTCGAGCTCGACGTGGCCTCTCTCCGAGACCCAACAGTTCCAGAATTTCGTGTTCCACAACCATCCGTTCATGGCGTGTCATCGAGTGATGTATAACAGTTTGATCAACTCCATTGTCGATGTATAATCCAGAGAGGGCGGCCTCAGCCGCTACAGTAAACAAAATAAAACACGCGCACAGGCACGCCGTCTTCTGGCCAGCCATGTTCGCTGTCGGAGCGCTCACTCGACTGGCGACTACTGGCGAGAACTGAGCGCAGAGGCGCGCGGCGGGATCAGCCGGTCAACCTGCCCACTCAAGGTGGGTCGCCGCCGCCGCCGCCGCCGCCGCACTTGCCACATTCCTCCCCGCCTTCGCCTTACACACATCGTCCGTTTTAATAACGTAAACACTAAACATTGAGCCGGACACGTCCAGCCAGCCTGACTGCATATTATATGTTCATTTTCCGAAGTTTACGGTGCAAATACACGTAACTCAGTAAGGCACTACACAATGTAAGTATAATAACAAGTAGGTACTAAGTAGTACCTAAGTATTACCTCGTTTGGGGTCATTGGAATTTAAAGTGACCGCTACCGTTCTTAGTTTTACCCAATAAGACCCACTCTCGTGTTAATAATTCCTGGGTTTCTACCTTCGATCAATAATAGATCGAAGGTTTCTACTATCCATATACTAGGTACTTAACTAAATAGCCGCATTCGGGTATTTTCATATCGCGCCCTCGCACAGTGGTCTGGAAATCGAGCTTCATACTCATAGAAACTTAGAGGGCCCTTCCCGACCCGCCTTTCGTCAACGCGAGCATGGTCCAAAAGCTTGTTGTTTCATCCAGAGCCACAGCGGTGGTATTCTTTCAACTCCCCTGTCTTACCTAGCCCCGAACCCGCACTACTTGCCTCCCGCGTACCTCATACCGCCTAACGCGAGGACATTGAACGAAAAATATTGTTCGAAAATTTATAAAACTTGTTCCAGGAAATACCTACGTGTTTTTGAGTTAGTCTTACAAGTATGTGAAATAAATATTTGTTATTTAGAATCTCTACTACATTTTCAAGGCTTCTATCAGGATGCTTTCTTTACTTTTACAATTTATAAGTACATTATGAACGGCCAAAGTTGAGGTAAAAGTTGTGCAAAACAGCAATTTTTGGAGGCTTATAATGAATTAAAAATAATAATTGCAATGGTTCTGGTACCTCCCTTTACGAACAACAAAACATAAAAACTTTTTTTTCTCACCCGTGAAGTTAATAATACCACATACTTTAATATGACGTAAAGGGATACCAGAGAGGCATTACAATTTTTATTTTTTAATTCCTGACCTAAAGTTTCAATGAGTATGGAGCTCGATTTTCAGACCACTGTGCCTCGCCTCGGTTGCCCGTATACGCGCTGCAAACATCCACGAGTGCTGCTTTTGAAGACAGAGAACAATTATGTAACCATGCATTGCTTTGTTTTTTGCCCTAATTTTTCGGATCGGCTGCGGAAACTGGATATCAGAGCGGTAACGCTAGTTTTGCTGGGACGCAGGTCTCCTTCCTGTGAGAGGAAGTGGGCCATAATCCACCACGGCCAGCCCAGTGCAAGTTGGTGAATCTTCAATCTCGATTTTTTGGTTCTTGGTCCTCACGATAGTTTCCTTCGTCGTTCTAGGAACTGTAGTGATGAAATAGATTACACAAAGATAAGAAAGTTCCTACCTGTGTCCAAACTCACGACGTAGAACCGGGGCCGAAAAGGTTACGGGTATAGAGGTTCGGGTTATCTTTTAGGGTTAGGCGAAAAACCCTAGCTAGAGTATAGGTTAATCAGCCTATAAATAACCGGTTCACGCACAGAGTTCATTTTTGTGTACATAAAAATATGCAAGAAAGTAAAAGAGCCCGCGCTCGGTTGGCAGAGTAATCTATGTGGCAGCAATATCTATACCGGCACCGCACCGGCACGCAGTGGTCTGGAAATCGAGCTCCATACTCATAGAAACTTAAAGTCAGGAATTCAAAAATTAAAAATTGCAATGGCTCTGGTATACCTCCCTTTACGTCATATTAACGTATGGGTGGTATTAGTAGCTCCACGGGTGAGAAAAAAAAGGGTTGTGTTTTTTTTTGTATGGGAGAAAACACTTAAAGTGCATTATTTCGAAACTGAATGGAACTGAAGGGCTGGTGCTCATACGAGCTATTGTACCATACACGGCGATCAAGATGACATCTAATTTATACGCCTTTGGTTGCCGCTTTGGACGTAGCAATTTTTTAATGTAAAAATTTTGAATTTTTGATATGAGATTTTTCAAATCTTTGACGTGGTTAAATGTTGTTGCCGATCGATTTACTTATACTCACGTTAGTTTATAGCCTTTTTTTTTTCGGATGGGAAATCATCAAATAACTCCTCCCGCTCTGGGCGGAGCAGGAGGGAGTGTCAGACTTTTACTGACTAAAACCCATCCATGTTCCTTCATCGCCCTTTGTGTTCCGGGGCCACGGTATCTCTTTCGAACAGTCCCGCAACCCCGGCAGGCATCGGTCCTTACGGACCCCTTCCTTTTTGCTGACTCTCTTTGAGGCGCGCGTGGAACACGAACGCGCCGTCGACACGGCCTGTCGTCATGAGACGGACGGACGGCGAGCTAGCCCATAGCCCACCGTCCACAGGCCCGCGCCTACGGTGGCCGGGGGCCACGTGGTGGTGGCCCCCGACGCCCGGGGCGTCTCCCGCGGCGGCCGGGACGTTGAGAGGTTCGCTCCCTCTCACGTTCCGCCACCTCCTTCTCTAGCATTACTGCTTCGCAGAAGGAGGTGACGGCGTCCCATTCCGTATCGCTCCGGACCATGGCTTGCACCAGGGCCGGACGCGAGAGGTCGCCGCCGCCAATCGCCGCTTCGAGGACACGGCGGTGCTCCGCCCACGCGGGACACACCTCCACCGTGTGCTCCACCGTGTCCTCCGGTCGATCCTCGCAATGGAAACACCCGGGCGTTTCCTCCCGCCCGATTCGGTGCAGGAACCTCCCGAACACTCCGTGTCCGGTGAGGACCTGCGTCAGGCGGAAGGTGAGGACGCCGTGGCGTCTCTCAAGCCACTCCTCAAAGAGGGGCCTTATCGCCACTATCGTGGCGTGCCCTGCGCGGGGTTGCGACAGTCGCTCTCTCCATGTCGCCATGAGATCCCGCCGGAAGTCTGTCCGCTGAGCGACAATTTGTCGCTGCAGCGGAGTTTCCCCCCGGCGCTATGGGACCAAACGGTGCGTTCCATCTCAAAAATCTATAACTTTTTTGTTTCTTGATATTTTGAATTGAAATTTTATATACGTATTCCTGAATACTTATGCTAATAGATAATTAAAACATTGCCACTTTAAAAACTATGATTATTGAGTAAAAAAAATACTAAAATAAAATGTTGTACATTTTCATTCAAAAATTAAATTAGATTATTAAAATTAATTGGTTGCTTACATTAGGTTAAATTATTAATAAGTTAATACCTACATAATTACATAATTTAAAACTAAAAAAAAAAAGCTATGAAAAAACAAACATAATGACATACATAAGCGTAATGCACATACCCCATTCCGTACTCCTGAAGTAATTCCATGTTTTTACGTTTTTTTGTACTCTCCGAACACGCGTCATGTTGAGGTACTGCACGAATTCAATGGTATCTACTACTCAATTTGTGTTTTGGCCCCCGAAACGATCTTGTTTTCTATGAGCTTTCACCCATTTTTGGTTACAAATCGTTATCAATTTTTTTTGCATACTTTTCATAAATTGTCCAACAAATATTTTTCAATATCTGAAGTACTTTCCCCGCTTATTATCTGAGCACATATACCGCGTTGAAAACAAACGAATTCACTCATTTTTAACTTTTTTTTTCACTCTTTTTTACAGCAAATTTACAGTTACTGAGGGAAGGTATACGGACACTTTGACGAACACGCTGAAAACCCGAGTATTTATAGGACCCTAGTTTCAGTAACTTGTGCAAAACCAATGAGAAAATTGATAAAAACAGTTCTCACAGAAATGCAGTTACCAGTACTTATTATAATTACCTCAAGATATAAAACTATGCATCATAATTTTTGTGTTAAGTGTGGTTAAAATGATCACCGCAAAAAAAATATTATGTGAAAATATTTTTCGGTCAACATTTTTGCTTCTAGCTCGAAATGGCGCAGCAATGTCTGAGGTTTTTTTTATTTCATTGTATTACTGAATAGTTAACGAATCTAAAAATGTCATTAACTCGACACCGGCAGACACCGATAACAAGGAA
The DNA here is from genome assembly GCA_905147715.2 of Xestia xanthographa. Taxonomy (NCBI): domain Eukaryota; kingdom Metazoa; phylum Arthropoda; class Insecta; order Lepidoptera; family Noctuidae; genus Xestia; species Xestia xanthographa. Next base: position 16,931,191 of record LR990655.1, on the reverse strand, counting down.
ACCTCAACTTGAAAATTAAAAAGACGGAAAATTTACTTATGTCACTTAAAATTAAATAAAAAATTATAAACATTATTTCTCATAAAAACATAACATATTTATAAACTAAAGACCTTGAGCAATCTAAAAATGTATAATACTTATGTATTCCCTTGAAGAACATAGAAAATATCTTAAGTTTAACTTCCCTAATGAGTAATCTAGTTAAAATAGAATATCCAAGTATAAAGTTTGGGTGTAATTTTAAATACCTAAAACATTTTTTTATTTTATTTTTTACTATTAAGTATATCGGATAGCTCTATTATCTAAGAATATAAAACAATCAAAACGGTTTCAGTAACACGACTTTTGTCCAAACCCTTTTTGAGATGAAAAATACTGTTTGGTCCCATAGTGCGGCGTAGCACCTCCGCGCGCCATTCATGCAGGCGCGCGAGGACTATCGCCTCCAGATCCCATGGCGGCAATCCGGCAAGGAGGCTCGCCGCCTCGCGGGAGATCGTGCGGTACGCCCGGGCCAGCCTTACGGCTACCACCTTTTGGGGCGCGTTCAGGTAGTGGGCGGCTCGCCGCCTCAAAGAACGCGCCCACACCGGGGCCCCGTAAAGGGCCATGGACCGCACGACTCCCGCGTAGAGCCTCCGGCAGGAGGCGTTCGGCCCCCGCAGGTTGGGCAGGAGCCGCCTGAAGGCAGCCCCAGTCCGTTCCAGTTTGGGGGCCAAACGTCGGAAGTGCTCCACGAAGTTCCACCGGCTGTCGAGGACGAGTCCTAGGTACTTCAAATTCGACTCGACACCGATGGATACCCCTCCTACCGTGAGTAAGGATCCCGGAGGTGGCGCATTCCGAGGCCCACGAAAGCACATGGCCTCGGACTTGTGCAATGCCACCTCGAGACCCAGTTGCCGGATCCTCACTGAAAAAACGACTTGGTTTCTAGTTACCGAATTTTTATTAGATAATTACTAAAGTATTTAGTTGCTGTGGTGACTGCCGAACGTTTGGGTACAGTAACAAAACAAATTTAGTTACTTAATTTAGATCTCATTACAAAACTGTTTAGTAAGATATAACATAACAGTTTGGTTAACGACTGCTGAACTGTTTGCTATGACATAGCTAAAGCTTTGGGTAAGATATAACATAACAGTTTGGTTAACAAATGCTGAACTGTTTGGTATGATATAGCTAAACTGTTTAGTAAGATATGGGTGAAGTCCAAAATATTGACGCAAATGACACAATAGTAACACAAAATGTTGTGCGATAGTGACGCAAAAGTCGCACAGAAATTTACACTACAGTAACACAATAGTGGCACAAAATGGTAGCAAAAAACTATAAAGTTGAGGTTACATTAGGAGTTTCATATAGTTTAAAAATGTAGAAAAGCAGACATCAATATCTAACATTTTTGGCAAAATTAAGTGCACTCAGACGAAATTAAAACAAAATTATAATCTTGATCAAGTTATATTATGTCTTCAAAATTTAAAGTAGGTAAATAGGTACTAGGTTTTAACATAAAAAAACACCAAAAAAAATAGGTTTTCCTTTGATAAAGTTTCAAAGTTTTTCCTTCGTTCTTCTTTCTGTTCTTTTGTCAAAACAGCTGTCTTGGTCTTGTACAATTGTTTTGTCCTTTACATTTTTTTTTGTAAAGCTTCAAATTTTTCAGGATTATATTTTTTATACTATATCTTTTGGACTTTTCTGCCGAAGTGGCATCTGAAAGTTAAAAAGAAAAAGTCTTATTTCATGCCTATTAGTTGGCTTGTGACGACCAAAACAGTATAAATTTGCCACTATAGACAAAGTTTGATAATGTAAAAATGTTCTTTAGTAACTTTGTAGAGCTATGTATCCTGCTTATGCGTATGAAGTTTCATTAAAATCGGTCCAGTCATTTCGAAAATTAAGGACTTAAAAGTTTGTATGAAATGTCGTAAGTCGTAAACGCTCTTAAACTTAAAACGTAAATTGCACACCATGTGTGCTGACATCTATCTATTGTCTGCTATTGGGCGTGCGATGGGCATATTCTTAATAAAAACTATCCCAATACTCAACCACTCATCAAATGCTAAACAACTATATTACTAAGTGTATCCCAACCTTAATATGGTAGCACAATTGTGGTGACACAGAAATTGTTCAACTGGTGTTACAAAAGTAATACAAAAGTGTCACAATTGTGAGGTAGCACAGTGAATAAGTATTGATTCCTCAAAAACTACACTGTGAATCGTATTGAAATGAACATTACACAAAAGCCCATGTTTTTTGTTACCTAGAGCACTATTAAATTATAATTAAAACACTAGACTTACCGTAAAAAACGTCGAAAAACCTGCCGAAAAATTTCTGACCACGCTAAATCACTTTGAGTTTGACATTGGGAATGATTCCATTTGGCCGTTAGGCTTTAGCTGTCATAGACATTACGCGCAGTGTTGCCAGTCCTCCAAAACGAAATCCAACATTGTTTCAAGTCTATAGAAACAGCCAATGAAAACGGTTGCACAAAATAAGTAGCACAATTGTGTAAAATCGCACATAAATAAAAAGAACTGTAAATAAGCATAATATTGCGGTTAGTTCATTACATTATATGTGAAAAGGGTTGCCGATTATACGCTATTGCTGTAGAATTCAACATTCAGCCTCTATGTTACATAGAACTTGTTCAGAAATATCCTCAAAGTTCACCCTCCAAAATTATTAAGCCGTTTTGTACATAATTTGGTCGGGTTAGTGGAGAAATTATTTAATTTACTCTGGTATCGAGTATTATTCTATAACTTTGAGTATTTGGCATGCTGGACAAATAACCATTTAATTTAGTATTAATTGTCGTAAAATTCTATCAGACATAGTTTTCAAGAAAAATAGTTGGGAAGTTTTTGATTGGGCAAATGCGTCAAAATTTTGGTCTTTACCCATATAACATAACAGTTTGGTTAACAACTGCTGAACTGTTTGGTAAGAGATAGCTAAAGCGTTGAGTAAGATGTAACATAACAGTTTGGTTAACAAATGCTGAACTGTTTGGTATGATATAGCTAAACTGTTTAGTAAGATATAACATAACAGTTTGGTTAACGACTGCTGTACTGTTTGGTAAGAGATAGCTAAAGCGTTGGGTAAGATATAACATAACAGTTTGGTTAACAAATGCTGAACTGTTTGGTATTATATAACTCTATAGATTGGTTAATGTTAGCTAAACTGTTTGGTGATAGGTAACAACCTATTTGGTAAGATGTGTTTGGTAAAGTGTACCTAAATTGTTGATTACGACCGTGCCGTGATTACGGCCGAGCTATTTAGCTAAAATAGCTAAATAGCTCGGTCGTAATCGCGGCCGATCTGTTTAGTTAAAAACAACAATACGTCTTGTGAGAAAAGTGATACGCGGCGCTAGTTCATTTTTTGGCGTTTGCTCACGAGATGTATTGTTGCTATAGTTGAAGAGACTGAAATCAAAGAAAACATACATCTATATCTTTTATTATTTCATATATTTGAGTACAAATGACAATATTATGATCAAATAACATTTATTTATTTAACAAAGTTATTACTAAGTATTAACACAAACTATCCATAAAGGTGCACTACACAAGCACCGCACCAGCACAGCTGTTGCCCGGCGTTGCCTCGAATTTAGGCTACGGCGCGCCGTCCACCCGCGGTCCGCCCTTTGTTTATTCCATCTTTCAACCCTTGAATATGGGCTTCGAGTAAAGCACGATCTCTTATGGCAGAAACGAGAGCATGGATGTGTTCTTTGGTTAACACAAGCAGCGCATCCAGCGTTATGCCTTCCTCTAAAACAAAACAGAGCACAAATTTTATTCTAATGATAAATCTTAGCACACGTAGCATATTTTAATCTTTTTTATGTTTCGCTACTGAGAAGAGAGTCCACGACTCGATGAGGAGATCATAAGTTTATAATAAAAATCTAACTTTATTATGTGCATGAACATTTTAATTGTTACGTACCTTTAAACTGCTTCTTGTATTTTGAGAGACCGCAAGAATCCAGATGGTCTTCGACAGATTTATCCCCCATGACAAGCTTTGCAGTTGCACTCAGGAAAATTCTTATTCTAGAAAACCGCGACAGATACACTAGGCGGGCGTGTGTGAACTTCAATACTATATATCCCTGCTAGTACTTGTAATTACTTTGGAAAACACTGAACACATCACTCTCTTGATACTTTTGATATAAGTACAAAACGCGACTGACCTGTTACTAGTTTGGAAATAGAATGAGCTAGAAAACAAAATATTCTCAATGCAAGTTCATAGTAACTAAATTGTTTAGGAAAAAATACCAAAACATTATTTACAAATTATTAATGTGTTTAGCACCAAATTGCTATACACTATGTTACCGAACTACCAAACATTAGTTAAATTGCTGCTAAATTTTGGTTGGAAATTTCTAAAGTTGTGTAGATAATAGTTACAAATGAAAGAGCACAGAACTACTAAATATTAGTTGTATAGATTACAGTTAGTTGCTGTCTGCAAATATTTAGCTATATTGCTTTAGCTGCTACAGCTAAGGAGTTTGGGATCCAGTTACTGGGCCTTGTCTGAGGCAGCTCAATCACCTACATAGTGTTATTTCACTTATTTCTGAGAACTTACCTTAATGTACCCACCATACTGCACTTACCTCCCTAAGTGTTGTCCATTTTTACAACACTCATGGAGGTAGGTGGCTTTGATTGGTATGTTTTAGGTATTTAAACCTTAAACACACCAAGCAAAGCGCCAAACAACGATCACAATCAGTTGACACAAAGGCATCCCTAAGCTTGGCAAACATGCCGATACCAACCTAGAGCCATGGTTACTTTGTAGTAGTTTTTGTTTGGAAGTCTATTATTTTGTAAAAAGTTTTTTATGTATGGCCAAATCGTAGCTAAAAATTTTCCTTACATTCAAATTAGGTAGGTAACTATAATTATATGTTAAATAGAAGACGTTTTTGTCCGACTGTACATAAGTACATCAGATTTTCACGACCGAGCGAGACGCTAAAAAAAAACACAAGAATCCTATACATAACAACACACTGTTTTCTATGTACACATTATAGAGATTTAAAAGAATTTGAATGTCTTTGGTACTATACTAAATTCAAATATTATATTTATTCTTTTTCTTAGCTCTTCCAAAGATTTAGGTAACTTGCCTGCCCTTAAACTGCAGACAAGGAGGTCAATATGACAGTACCTACCTAAGGTACCTCCTTGGGTAGGTACTAGGTTGATTAAAAACGAAGATGTTACCATTAGGTACCAACACATAATTTAGGGTTGGCAATGTAAATCCGGAAGAGGACCTTACAGATTGACTGCTCCTATAGCAAAATTTAAGTAGGTATAACAAAGCCAATAATATTTGTTTACTCTTGAAACGACAGCTGAATTTCATTACTTAGTGTAAAATGATGTAAGTAATACACACATCAAAAGTATCTAGGGATCAACATATATTTTTGCAATAACTTTTCTCCTGATTGATATTAATTAAAATTTTCTTTAAGGATTCATCAAATAAAGTGTTTTCGTTTGTCACAGTAACGATAAACCAAGTCACCTTTGCATTAATAAAGAAATTTGCCATTTTCCTAATAAAGGGATTTTTGACATTTGAACCACTAACATTAAAGTTCGAAAAAATGACTGAAAACACAGTTTTCTTTCAAATTTTATTGGGTAACTTAAACAATTAATAATCCGTGTTTCTACCGCGAACACTAACAACACAAGAACATCGGTTTGGCATACTCAAAATGAGTTCATCCAAATCACGCTGTGGAATGGCCGCCCATGTTCGTTGCAACAACAAAAAAAGGTCTTCTTGCGACTGGATACCCTCCATATTCGGCAGAGCTCTTCTCTGTAGCATATCCCATGCATGCTCAATCGGGTTCAAGTCTGGCGACTGAGCAGGCCAGGGCAGGACATTGATGTTAGCTGCGGCGAGAGTCTGTCTTACAACTCTTGCGGTGTGCGGTCGTGCATTATCATGCATTAACTGAAATAAGGGACCGATTTGCACTTGTAGTGGAACGATGACGTCTGATACAATCGTCTCAGCATAAATTTGAGCGTTGAGGTTGCCTCTGATCCAAATCAACTCAGTTCTTCCGCCGATCCAAATACCCGCCCATACCATGATGGTTCCACCACTATAAGGATGGACTTCCTGGCAGGATTTTAATCGCTGTTGGCGTCCAGGGGTTCTCCAGTGTCGTATACGTCTTGTATCCGGTCTCATACCAAAACGAGACTCATCAGAAAAGCACACGAAACGCCATTGTTCTTCTGCCCAATTTCTGTGTTCAAGAGCCCATTGATATCGAATCCTACGATTGTGCATTGCTATAGGTGGTACCCGTAGCGGTCTTCGGGAATGAAGGTTCACTTCATGCAAGCGGTTTCTGACTGTTTGGTCGCTAATTAAGTTCCCTGAAGAGTGATGAAGCCTCACGGCTAACATCATGGCGGTTATTGTTGGAGCTCTTCGAGTTAAGATTTGAATGTATCGGTCTTGTCTCCGTGTGGTGCAGCGATACCGTCCTCCATGGCGCTCAGCCACGGTACCAGTGCTTCGGTAACGTGTCCAAAGTCGACTGATAACACTCTGACTTGTATTCAGAGCTAAAGCTACAGTACGTTGCCGGGAACCAGCTTCTATCATTCCCACGGCTCTGAGCATTTCTTCCCTGCTTAAATGACGTCGCCGCTCCATAATAACGTTGGTTTTAATCAGTAGTAGGGAAACAGTAGCACTAATAATGTCTTCAATGCGTTGTATGTTTTTATAGGGAAAATATTGACAGCTTATTTTCATCTTTTACTCGAATTTGATTGAGAGTTCCTGATTCAAATGATGAAATGCACCAAAAAGGATCCATATAAATTTATAAAATCATAAATTTATTACAAAGCCACATCTCAATCTCAAGAAATCCGCATAAAAATGCTTGATCCCTAGACACTTTTGATGTGTGTAGTATATGAACGTATATTTATAAACTATCGGAACTAGATGACTGACGAATGCTTTAATCTTTTTAACCCCCGACAAAAAAGAGGGGTGTTATAAATTTGACATGTCTGTATCTGTCTGTATGTCTATCTGTGGCACCGTGGCTCCTAAATGAATGGTCCGATTTTAATGCGGTTTTTTCGTTTGAAAGCTGACGTGATCGAGGTTCTCTTCTTAGTTATAAGTCTATAATTTATGAAGATCTGTTCAGGTGGTTGATAATTACAGCTCATTTCCTACTTGAAAAAATGGGGGCTTTTTTAAATTTTCATTTTAATAAGCACTTGTTTTCTTAAAAATGTATAATGGATACAATATAATACCCAAACACGTAACAAACATCAATGTTCATCACAAAAAGGTTTGTCCTGGTTGGGAATCGAACCCACGACCTACAGCATGGCAGGCAGGGTTACTTACCAACTGAGCTGTGAGACCAGCTAAACAGTGTTGCTATCAATTACTAACAGGAGTTAGTAATTAATAGCTCATTTATAAAAACAGAGCTAATAATAGCTAAGCGGTTTAGTAAACACCTACATTTTAGTAATTAGTTACCAAATGCTTTAGTTGTTGGTAACTCAACAGGTTTTAACAAAATAATAAATGTAGCCACAGCTAAATTAATTTTGAAACCAGAGCTGAACTTTAGTAACAATTAACTATAATATAGTAAATATTCAAGTAGCTAAACTGTTCAGTTAGTCTATTTTTTTCAGTGCTCAACGACTATCGCAACCCCGCGTGTCATCGCTTCGGCCGCCGCCTCGTGCGACCTCCCCTGGGCCAGCACCAGCGTGTCGTCAGCGTAGCAAACTACGCTGACACCACTAGGGAGGTCGGCGCGCAGCACCCAGTCGTAACCGATGTTCCACAAGGACGGCCCTAGGACCGATCCCTGCGGAACACCGCACGACATCTCTCGCCGGTTCCATTCTCCGCTGCGACCGGGGTAGATGACGGCTCTGTCCGTCAGATAGTCCCCGACCACTCGACGGAGGTAGGTCGGCACCTGGTGATACCGGAGTGCCTCCCTAATGCAGCTCCAGGGCATGGAGTTGAAGGCGTTGGCGATGTCGAGAGACACCGCCAAGACAACCCCACCCCTGGACACCGCATCCCCCGTCGTGAGGGCTCTCACGCGCATGATGGCGTCCACCGTAGAGCGCCCCTTGCGGAAACCAAACTGGTGTTCCGCAAGGTCCGGCCCAGTCCCCGCAAGGTGCTCGGCGAGGCTGTTTGCAATGACTCTTTCAAAGAGCTTGCCCACCTTGTCGAGCAGCACCACGGGCCGGTATGCGGACGGAGAGTCCGCAGGGCGCCCCGGCTTCCGGATGAGGACCAGCTTTCCCGTCTCAGCGGCTTAGCTCCACGAATGGTTTTCTCGGAAGACGACGATGCTAGTATTTTTGTGTTCTTTTGTGCCTCTACGCTTAGTTTGTGGCGGAAAAAAGGAAAGGAGAGGAGAGAAAAGAATCCAAAGCCATCTTCCACAATGTTCTGCAGACCAATTTATTTTAAGTTTTCGAACGAAAATAAGTTTACATGGTGGGAGAACAGGCTCTGATTGAAGCTGAGATTACAGAACTGCAGCCTTCTATTATGAGACACTATGATGTTAAGCACTCGATGCTTATGATCATGATAGATGGCAAAATCACTTCACAACTCAAATACCTCCATCGCAGATTTGTGCTGCATGTAAAGCTACTTACTCCTTCGGAAATTAATACCTAAGTTGGATAAAAGTCATAGCATCATCATAAAAGTCATTAGCAGGCTATAAACTAACGTTAGTATAAGTAAATCGATGTGCAACGTCTTTTAAGGCGGTACCCCGAGCAAAATTAGCAACTCTATTTGTGGTGGTTCAAACTTCGTTTGAAATACTGTTAGAATAAAGTTCTAATCAGCTTGCACTACGAAATGGTTGTTACGTCAGTCACTGCAGGCCGAATTATGCGAAATAAGTGGTTTTTATTCTTTATAAAAACAAATTTACGTCTTTTGGACAAAATAAAACGACAATTTGGAATACCTCTTGGTCTTGTATGTAGCTTATCTATTACTGATCATGATCTTGCCCTATGCAGTGTGCCTATTAAACCGGAAAAGTCCAAAAACACTAAGCGATGGCGGGTCAAAACTGACTGGACTGCCGTAGCTAATGAGATTATTAAAACAAACTGGGATTCTGTCACTGATGCAACTGTGTGAATACTGCACTAAACTATTTTAACAACACGGTATCACAAGCCACTAAGACCCACACTCAAAATGTTAAAATTAGTCGCAAAATGGCTATCACTCAACCCTGGGTTACCCCTGGATTAATAAGGTGCATGCGACACCGTGACAAACTCCATCTTGACTGCCAACCCCGATGATCACACAAAAAAAATAATTTACACTAGATATAGGAACCATGCAAACACAATTCTTCGCAATCTCAGAACAACACACAACAGAAAAGAAATTGAAAGTAACCAGAACAATCCCAAAAAACTATGGACAGCAATAAAAGATATATGTAAGACCAAAAAATGCAACACTCAAAACACATCAATTAATTTAATCGCATCCAGTATGTCTCCAACAACATCTCTAGACAACTGCAATCAGCATTTCGTCTCAGTAGGGGAAAAACACTCGGCCAAGATCCTCGACAAACTAGCAACCACTCACCAATCACTAATAGACTCACATATAACTCCGAGCTTTAACTCTCAATCATTTTATTTGCACCCGACAGACGAAGACGAGGTCTCTAACATAATACACAATCTGAAAATAAATAGTGCATCGGGGCCAGACCAAGTAACAGGAACTGTTACTTGGTCTGGCCCCGATGCACTAATCATAAACTGCAGAGAAAGCTTAATTAAACCACTCACACATATATTCAACCTCAGTATAGAAACAGGTGTCTTCCCCGACGCCTGGAAAGTTGCTGCAGTTTCTCCTATCTATAAAAGCGGACCCAAAGACTTACCAGAAAACTACAGACCTATTGCTCTGCTAAGTATAGTCTCAAAAATTCTGGAAAAAATTGTCTATAAAAGACTGGTAAATTTTCTGGACAAAAACAAAATAATCTCGGACAGACAATTCGGATTTCGGCGAGGAAAGTCTACTGAAGACGCGGTGTCTCTCTTGACTGATTAGTCAAGAGAGACACCGCGTCTTCAGTAGTTTCACACCACATAGAAAATGGAAAATGCTGCGTCGGTGTTTTTCTTGATTTGGCAAAAGCATTCGACACCGTGTCTCCCGGTATTCTTCTAAAAAAATTAGAAGCTTCGGGGATAAGGGGTGTACCTTTGGAATGGTTCGCTAGCTACTTGTCATCACGGTGCCAATACTATATAATAATCTTAGATAACCAATTAACTTACAAAGCCCACATATATGCCGTATCCTCCAGAGTGCGAAAACTGATCCATGTCATGAAAAAACTCCGTGACTGTACCCCAATCGATGTGCTGCGAACGGTCTACTACGCACTCTGCCAGTCAATCATGCAGTACTGCATCGGTATATGGGGTCGGGCTTGTAAAACCACATTCATTACATTAGAGAGGGCACAACGGGCACTGATCAAGGTTGCACTTAGAAAACCTTTTAGATTCCCCACAGACCTTGTTTATCAGGAGTTTCAAGTTCTAAGGGTACGACAACTTTTCATTTTACAAGCAACGCTTAAGTACCACGCAACCGTAAAAAAACTGACTGATTACAACAAATTAATAAACAAGCGGGTATTTAGAGTACCTATACCAATTACCAAATCGGAACTAGCTAGACGCTGTACTAATTTTTCACATCCTAACACCTTCAATAAAATCAGTAAAATTTGCGACCCAAGAGACTGCTCAACCTCCACCTGTAAAAATATATTGAGAGTAGCCCTTTTAAAATTGACATACGACGCTACCGAAGCCTTGCTATAGCACCTGCACAACAGTCACACACACACCCATACACACATACACACACACGTACACTCACAAAAACTCAAACACACCAGAACACAAGCCCAACAAATGCAGACTTTGCTTTATTTCTATTTTCTACCTTGCTTTACCCTGTTAATAATATTTTTAATGTCCACATGGTTGTTCTTCAATGTAACATTTTTTTGTAAAATTCGCACTCCCGAGCTACAAGATACAAGCAATGCTTAGTTTGTGGCTCACCGACTACTATGACACACCTGTATTTTTATATTGATTAATAAACTGATTTTGATTTTTTTTTATTTTGAATTATGTTCATTATTAAATTGCCTATCCATTAGTATAAGTAGCAAAGCAAAGATTATACCAGACAATACACGTTTTAACTGACCATTGTCAGTCAGATCAGTTAAAACGTCAGCTAGCTAACAGTTCATTAAATTTAACTGAGATTTTAACGAACGACTAGAGAGTTTAAATTTTTCAAAGCTTTGCTAACGTCCAGTTAGTTAACTGAGCGATTTTTGTGACTAGCTTCACACTACATCTGCGAGAGCGAGACGCGCTTATGTACGTTTACAGATTTTAGAAAGAGATGCACAATTTCAACGCAATGGCAGCGGTTGTCATAATAACACGGGAATCATAACCTTAAACCTTGTCGGCTTGTCTCTGTGTTAATATTTTCTACCTTTTTCTTGTTACCTTGTTAATATTTCTTACCTGTTTCTTGTATTAGCGATTTTACTTCCAATGAGTGCTAATAAAAATTGTACAGTACTATTTTCGAGACGAATTCTCCTGTGAAATTTCTTATCGTCCCATAAAGACGTATTATCGGGTCTCTCTCTTACAAATGTTTGACAGAAAAATGGTTCTTTACAGTTCTCATTTTATAAACAACAATGTATAATACAGAAATTTTACTGTACAATGAGTTTGACATGTGTCGAGTTTTTTTGCCCTGATAAAAGATTTTACCATTGACCTTTATAATCAATGATATTATATAGTAAAAAGAGGTAGATATGGCACTAGCACGCACAAATTGTTGAGGACAAAGTGATACAATTGTTGCACTTTGATAGCTAGCTATCTCTTTCTATCTTATACGTGTTGAAGGAGGTTTCATATGCTGATATTGAAACTATACCCTTTTTATTTTTTCTATTTTTGATAACTGCTATTAAGACAGTGTCGTGTCACTCATATTATTTTTTCATTGAGTAAAATATTTAGTTATATTGATTTGTTTCTATATTCAATCCCAACGCTTCAACATGGTAGCAGAGCGTTAACAATTAACATTGTTTAGTTGCAATAGTGAAAAACTAACGAGTTCTCAAATATGCAATCGTCCGGCGTAAAAATCGAGATTGGTCGACTCGACGGTATCACTAACTGGCAAACATGGAGATACAAGGTGAAATTACTACTGAAGAGTACTCCAGGTACGCTAGAAGCAATTGAAGGCAAGTTAATTAAGCCGAAAGATCCAGGACAAACAACTAGAACTGAAGATTTACAAAAGTTTAAGAATGAAATGGATATGTTTCAAAAATGTGACAGTCAAGCACTTCTAATTCTTACTACGAATATGACTGAAGAAACTTTACAAAAGGTAATGCGATGTGAAACGTCATGTGAGATGTGGAAAGAGCTTCATAGGCTTTATGATGGAGCAAAGGAAGACAGGAGTTACGATCTCTGCATGAGGTTCTTCCGCTACCAGAAAAGCGAGGAGCATGATATGGCCACGCACATTTCGACTCTCAAGACTGTTTGGTATGACTTGAACAATGAGATTGAAGGAAATGATCTACCAGAAATTTTATTGATATGTAAAATATTGGATACACTTCCTGAGCAATATTTCAACTTTAAGTCGAGCTGGCTGTTGATGAATAAGAGTGATAAAAATATAGAAAACTTGACGACACAAGTATGTGCTTTTGAGAGGTCTTTAGATCAGAAGAATTTAGAAGAAAGCGGAAGTAGCAATGGACTTCTTATGTTAAGAGGAGAGAAACGCTACGAAAAACAAGGGACTAGCAAAAAGAAATGGAAGAAATGCAATTACTGTGGAGAAGGCTTTCACAAAGTCACATCTTGCAAGAAGTGGATTGCGGACGGTAGACCTCCAAAACCTCCAAAGCAATCTTCAAATATTGGGATGCTGACAGGCCTAACTCTAGCCTGCGATAGTAAGAAAACAGATAAAGACTTGTGGTATGTGGACAATGGCGCGACAAGCCACGTCACTAATAGAAGAGATGTATTTCGCACCTTCGAAGTTTTTGACGAGCCTCATACAGTTATGACAGCCAATGGAGAGGTGATTGAAGCCATAGGAAAAGGCTCTATTCAACTTGAAGCTGATATATACGGCCACAAAGAATTACTGGTCTTAACAAACGTATGGTACGTTCCAAGCATTGAACGCAATCTATTTTCTGTGCTAGCTGCACAAGATACGCTAAAGAATAGCATCTTTCAGTCAACTGCTCAGTCATGTTATGTGAAGAACGATGACAAAGTCATTTTAGTCGGGAATCGTGACAAGTATGGTGGTCTGTACAAACTTAAAGTAAAAGTACTGATGCCCGAGCTTGAGATAAACCAACTAACGACGTCACAGAATCTTCAACTCTACCATGAACGCCTTGGACATCAGAACAAGAGACATGTAGCAAAACTGATACAAAGAGAGCTTGGAGTGAAGCTGGACTCAAGTTCTGCTGATATCTGTGAAGGCTGCGTCTTCGGCAAGAGCCATAGGCAGAAGTTCGGAGAGAGACCAAGAGCAAACAAACCTGGAGAGCTAATCAGTACAGACGTATGTGGTCCATTCCCTTACTCGATCTCCAAGTTCAGATATTATGTTCTGTTCAAAGACTCCTTCTCAAAATATCGATGGATCTACTTCCTGAGACAAAAGTCTGAAGTTCATGCTAGCATGAAAGACTTTCTAGCAGAAGCAAAAACTTCCGGACACGTCGTGATGGAACTGCTAAGCGATAATGGAGGTGAGTTCAATAACAAACAAGTACGTAACACTTTGAGAAAATATGGCATAAAACAAAGATTTACGATGCCATACACTCCAGAACAAAACGGATCCTCAGAAAGAGAGAACCGTACAATTGTGGAGATGACAAGAGCACTGATGCACGCTCATGAAAAGATACCAGAAGGTTTATGGGCAGAGATAGCCAAAGCCTCTGTTTATATATTAAACAGAACGGGACCTACTCCTATAGAAGAAAGGTCACCGCATGAGCTCTGGTACGGCAAAAAGCCCAAGATAAATCATTTGAAAATCATTGGAAGCGATTGCTATGTACATGTGCCCAAACAAAAGAGAGAAAGTAAGATTGGCAGAAAAGCTGAGAAAGGCATTCTTATTGGGTACGACGGTGATGAAGGATATCGAATTTTCAATGTAAAGGAATTGAAACTAATCAGATCTCGAAATGTTATGTTTGATGAGTTACCTTCACTTAAGAAAACTAAGATTGATACAACTTCTGCAATACCTGAACCTAAAAGAAACACCTACGAGCTGCCAATGCCTCTTACAGATTACGAAGAGAGTCACTCTCGTCCACCTTCAGAAGCAAATGAAAGCGTCGAAGAAAATTATGAGTACAAATTTCCCTCGATCATTGAAAATGGTCAAGTGTCAAGAGCAAGGGAGGATGAGCCTAGCGAAGCCATTCAACTGCCTATTGACATGTCAGGTGCAAGGGAGGATGAGCAAGATGAAGCCAATCAGCCATCTATCTGTATGCCCCAGACAAGCCAAGATTTTTCTGACTCAACGGATGAAGTGCCTCAGATTGATAATCAGGAACAGGAAAGTTACGATACTCCATATGATTCTGAGGAAGAAGAAAGTGTAGATAGGGTCCTTCGAGATAGAAGCCAGTTACGACCACCTGCGAGATACGGTGACTTCGTATTAAATTTGAGTTCCTTCGTTGAACCCAAGACTTACAAAGAAGCATTGAGAAGCTCTCAGAAGGAGAAATGGCTGAAAGCTATGGAAAGCGAGATGAAATCACTGTCTGAAACTAAGACCTGGATTTTGGTGAACTTGCCCAAAGGTCGAAAACCAATTTCATGTAAATGGATCTATAAAGTTAAGACAAATGCGGATGGAAGTCTCGACAAATTCAAAGCTAGGCTAGTGGCTAGAGGATTCACTCAAAAGGAAGGAGTTGACTTCTACGAAACTTTCAGCCCTGTGGCAAAGCTAGCTACAGTCAAACTGATCATAAAAATCGCAGTTGATGAAGATCTTGCTTTAACACAGTTTGATGTTGCAACGGCATTCCTCAATGGTTCACTTGATGAAGATATTTATATGAACCAACCGGAAGGTTATAGTGACGGAACAAACAAAGTGTGTAAACTTCTGAGAAGTCTGTATGGCTTAAAGCAGGCTCCAAGATGTTGGAACAGATGCATCGTGGATTACTTAATCAGTATTGGATTTAAGCAATGTCAAAATGATTCCTGTTTATTTGTGAGAGTTAAACAAGGTGCCAAGATCATACTTGCGTTGTATGTGGACGACGGTTTGATCGCTGCCACGAACCCTAAGGATTCAGAAAGATTTTTAGCTGAATTGAAGAAACGGTTCAAAATAACCGTAAAACCTGCGTCATACTACTTAGGTATGGAGATATTAAAGCATGAGGATGGTATCAAGCTTACGCAGAAGCATTATGCTGAGAAATTGCTAGAACGCTTTGGAATGTATGAATGTAAATCTGTGAGCACTCCTATTATCAAAGATGCTACAGCACAACCAATAGCAACCGATGAGGAACTTAAATTCCCGTACAGAGAAGCAGTTGGAGCACTTATGTATCTGATGACTGGATCTAGACCAGACTTGTCTTATGCTATCAGTGTTGTTTCGCGCAATCTCGAGAATCCCAGCTGGGAGGATGTTACAAAAGTAAAGCGTATATTCCGCTACATCAAGGGTACTGTTGATTATGGTCTAATTTACCGAAAAGGAAATAAAGGACTACTATGCTACAGTGACTCTGACCATGGAGGAGATAAACAGACAGGACGCTCTACATCAGGTATCCTTTGCACATACTCCGGTGGAATTATATCCTGGGCCAGCAGGCGCCAGACCTGCGTAGCGATCTCGAGCACTGAAGCCGAACTAGTAGCGGCCAGTGAAACTGCAAGGGAGATGATCTGGTTGAAAAGGCTGATCATAGAAGTCTCCCAACTGAATGGGACTCCAAGCCTTTTGGTGGACAATGATGCAGCGATAAAGATATCCCAAAATCCTGAATTGCACAGGAGAACCAAGCATATAGCGCTTAGGCACTTCTACATCAGAGAATTGGTGACCAACAAGGAAGTCCAAGTGAAATATACTCCAACTGAGTATCAATGTGCAGATATGCTGACAAAACCAGTAAGTGGGCCAAGGCTTCTGGTACTTCTAAAGAAGATTGGCCTGATGAGCACTGATTAGTAACAGTGATATCAAAAAGGGAGGATGTTGAAGGAGGTTTCATATGCTGATATTGAAACTATACCCTTTTTATTTTTTCTATTTTTGATAACTGCTATTAAGACAGTGTCGTGTCACTCATATTATTTTTTCATTGAGTAAAATATTTAGTTATATTGATTTGTTTCTATATTCAATCCAGACGCTTCAACAATACGTTCCGTATTATCTATCGCTGTCGTAGTTTTAAATTACTCGCAACCAAAGACATTAAATTATACTACATTTAATCTCTTTGCTCGCAACGATTTCTGAACGCCATTCAGTATGAACATGGCGTATCTTCTTTATAATATCATTGTTTATAATACGTAGTAAATTCTTTTTTCATTGGATTTTAGTAGAACGCCGCTTAAAAAAATATTCTCATAAACTGATCAGCGCCATATATTGAAATATACTGAAGCGTCGTGACAAACGTCAGTGGAAAATTCCTCATTGTTTCATCGTCAATAGAATCAAAAATATCCGTACGATCCATAATAACACAAATATAACCTACAAACACTAACGCGCGTAATGAATACGTCAGATATTTCGACAGTTAACGTACTACCCACACAGCACATAATGTCTACAGAATATCTAAAAAACATCTATTAAATATTTGTGCAAACATCTAGGAGATATCTGGCGATATTTACAAGTACTTTAGTAGACATCTTGTAGATGACTCTATGTCCGCCTCCTAAATGTCTTCTAGACATTGGAAATGTATATCTACTATGTATCTACTAGACATGTTTTCTAGATGTCTGCTAGTAACATATGGAAGATATCTTCTAGATTATCTGCTAAACCTCTAATAGAACATATCCTAATATCTTCTAGATATCTGCTAGGCGATTCTAAGCATCTGAAAGACATCTTGTAGATTATCTGCCATACGTCTATTAGAAAGTATGTGGAATACCTTCTAGACGTCTTTTAAAGTGTGGGCCAGACTGTTGTAAACAAGCCCTCCACACACTTTCACATCGGTCTCTACCGGCGGTTTACAACAGCGCGTGCAGTTGTAACACTGTTGTAAACCGCCGGTGGAGACCGATGTGGAGGTGTGTGGAGAGCTTGTTTACAACAATCTGGCCCACGCTTTAATCACCTAAAAGACATCTTAAGCACAGGCACAGGCTTAAGAGTGGAAATTAGAAGATAAATTCTATTTCAATCAAACTGAAGAAAATGAAAACAAAGAATTTGCAAAAGTAGGAAATTGTAAAATTTAAATAATAAATCGACAAATTAGATTATGTAGATTATTACAAAGAATTTGGAAAATATATTATATGATATGTCCACACACTATATCCCTAAATACTTGTAATTAACGTTTTTTTCCCAAAGGTTGGATTGATGGTCAGACTAGTCTGATATTTACTAGACATAATATAAACCCTGAATTTGGAACCCATTACCAACATTGATCACTATAGTACTACATATTACTTATTTAGTACCTACCCATTTGTCCAAGTAGTAGGCTTTATTTAATTGAAATGGAGCTTTATTTTAAACTGAAAAAAAAACCGCAGGTATTTTCAAAGGAGTTTATTAAAGAAAAATCTTTCTTTTGGTTGCGTTGGAACTGGAGTAAATTAACATAGGTAGGCCATTATTCTCTTTCTGTTTTAGCAGAATATGCATGGGAGCATTCCGCAGCCATATTTTCACATGTGTGGAAATTTCTTATATAGTTGATTCAACCAAGCAAGCCCGTATTGCATCTAAAATTAAAATAAACCACAGTCAATCACAGTCAGTATAAAATTGTCATACCTACAGGTGATAATCTATTATAGTAAGGTATTCCAATCACAAAACAAATTAGGGTTTAGTAAATAATTGTACTGTAAGTACCTACCTCAAAAACCCAAAAACCCTCAAGTAGGAAAACCTTATTTCTTTACCTACAACCCATGAGAATTTGGATCTATTTTCATCTGAAATCATCATTCCCAAAATAGTAAAAGTAGCTGCCTTTACATTGTTTCCACCATATTTCTTCAAATAACTGATCTGAAAGTAACAAAAGTGATGTAGAAATATAATATTCCTTCAATTACCTACATGACCTATTACACATTAGACCTATTATATCAAATGCCACATTCTGTGATTACTGTATAATATAGTAGGTATACCGTCAAATCAAAGCATGCACTGCTGAAATAGTTAACACCAAGTTATAATTTTGGCTAGCGCACGAAGGATCATAACACAAAGGGGCAGGTGGGGCATGTTGGGGTGACATATGATGGCTTTATGTAAAGCAATAACTTAGTGTCTTACTAAATTATTCTTGATCATATCATTTTCCAAAATAATTTATGTTCTCAAATTCTTCAGCTTTTTGTTCAGTTACTCCAATACTAAGGACACTATTTAGTATTTTATCTTTCTGGTCATGGTCATCAAATGATTCCATTAATGTATTTAGTTTAAACTTTATGCCCAAAACATCTCTCCGTAACAACATCAGAGGGTCTGAAAGAAATATTAATGTTATTAAACATCTACATTCAAACTTATATGTATAGGGAGACATTGGACAAAAAGCTGCCTCATATGAATGCTGTAAATATTAGAATGTTAGCATACATACCACTCATAGGCTGAAGGTCCTGATTTTGTTCTTCTAAGATTATGTTTTAGGTAGGTAGATGAACATTCTGGGTTCCTAACCTGTCTGTAGTATGAAGAAAAATTTTGGTGGCTAATCATCATATTGCTCGACGAATGTGGCGAATAACACTTTTGGTTCCTACTAGTGATGTTCGGTGATGAAAAATCTAGGCGGCTTCGAACACAACTCATCACATTCAAAACACTTGTTACACTAACAAACAACAATAAAAATTTAAACACAGGCCACGCCACCGTTGCCGTTGGCCCGTTGAAAGAAAAGAATCTTCAACACAGAGTACACTCAGAGTACAGTAATAATAATCTTCAAGTTCAACTCAGTTCAAGTCAAGACGGAGAGCCAGGCTTCCCATAGAGTATAATAACTTCTAAAAAAGGCTTCCTGCTTCCTTGACTTGACTTCCTTCTTTGATCTGCTTTGATCTTTCATTTCGAATCGAATTTTCGACATTTCAACTTCAACGTTCCTTTACCGCCACGTTTCGTTCGAGTTCACGTTGAAAAGAAATGCATGAAAACGCTTGATTTATAACCTGTCACCATCAGAGGCTGTATTGCTCAAAGCCTGCCACAAACATTAAAATTACCACCTTCTTTATTTTGTAGAGTCGATTGACAACGCGATGATCAGCACAGACAAACTATGATTTGCTTGTAAAGAATGAAACGAAACGTAAACGTCCAAGGTATCCTAGCGCGAAATTCATAAAAATCGTTTATATCTTCATAAAAATATTGATATTTAGGACGTAGGTAGGTACACGAGGTAGTAGGTATGGAGTAGCGAGGTACTGGTACGTGTGCGAAACAATAGGTACCTATTTTTCAGGTACCTATTTTTAATCGAGGGAATTTTCATAATATCGTTTTTATTAAAATAAAAAAATCTATGAAAAAAACAAATTCTTACAGAACCAATGAAAAAATTATAGTTACCTACCTTCCTAAAAATGATCTAAAAAAAAATTGGTTGCCTGTAAAGTCGGTATACGGGCGAAAGTTTTACGTGACAACGACTTTGAGTGGTAAAATAAACTTTTTATGTCTGTCTCTCTCGCTCTTAGGCGGGCTCTCACTCGCTCTCATTGTGAGCGCATAACGTGAGCGGAGCGTAACGCAGTTTCTTGAAGTGTCACCCGGCAAACCAATTTCTATGACGTTGTCACGTCAAAAAATCCATTGATACATTCCAATATTATTTTTATGAGGCAATCGTAAAGACCAGCTCTAGATATCTGCTAGATATGAAATCATATCTTTTTATTGAGACGATTTCAAGACCAGGTGTAGATATCTACTAGATATTAATTGCATGTCTTTGATATCTAAGATCTAGGTAGATTATTATTTAACATCTAGTAGATATCATGTGCTGTGTGGGTAACTGAGCTGTAAAGGGCCAGTTAAGTTACATGGCTAGTTAGAGAGCGTAACTGGCCGTTAGAGACTATCTGTCAATTGAAAAATTGAGAATCTTGTTAACTGTGGAATTAATCTTATCTCGTCGTTTAACTGACCATTGAAAAATCGGCCCGAGTAAAAGTAATTTTTCCACCTTTATGAACTTGGAGGGTTGTATTGATGATTTTGATGATTATAAATTGTGTTACTACATACGTCTTACAGTCGCAAACAATATTTTAATCAACATACAACCTAGCACTGGCCTGCAAATTGCAAAAAACAAGAAAATTTGATGTTCGCGGGCTACCCTTGAGCATCCACCTTAACCATTTTTCTCAAACTGCATTCAAATATTTTTGAAGCGTCCCAGAGGTCTCAGGAGTAGCAATGAAACATACCAAACCAACAACGCACACGCAAAAATATGTTCTGTATTTTTAATACAACAATCGAAAATGTTCATTTCTTAATCCTTCCTCAAATTGATACTTAACCCTGAATATTCCAATTTACTGAAGCCACTCATTTAAAATATGTATTTATGATTGGTACCTACCAGCAATATTTATGCCGTTCAGTTTTCGCACGTTTGTCGATTCGGATATTCTCTCAGTAGAGTCAAGCTAAGGAGCATGTTATGTATAAGGAGTGATGCTGAATGGAGGACTAATATTAGCCAATAATATTATAACAGAGAGCCAAAGAGAAAACATTGTGCAGCAGTCAGGGAAGCCAGCTTCTAGGGGCATCGCGTTATTACGCCATGAATAAAATCAGTATTTATTGTAATAGCCATTGATAATAGTACATTTTGATACAAGTGGAGAAAGTTTGTTATTGCATTCGAGGCGGAATTATAACACCCGAGCCGTAGGCGAGGGTGTTTTTGAGCCGAGAATTGCAATAACAAATGTCCACGTGTATCAAACGACGTTTTTCAATACACTTTTGAAGAAATAAAATAAAATAACAAAAAATAATTTTTCAATACACTTCCTCGAAAACTGGTCCGTAACGCACTACGATTAGGTATAACATGCAATGTATTTCACACGCGTGCGATTTTTTCCACTTTCCCGCACGTGTGCAGGAATGAAAATTGCCACAGATAACTATACCTATACTTAGTCCAAATTGGTTCAATGCCTATAGTCTGAGGTGAATGTTTTTTTTTTTAATTTTTGCAAAGCACTACGCGTCTTTACGGCATAAATATTTTTTGAATATTCAAATTGTGTTTATAAATCGAATATCATAGATAAACATGATTATATAAAACTAATAGTTACTTTTATACACAAATTAACATTTATTTGTGTTCTGAATTCAAAAATATAAAATAAATCTATTTTTTATATTAGGCTGTCTAGCGGCTTCATACCATTGCCTCTCTTTCAACCTGGCGAGACCAAAGCGCGAAAAAAAAGAAAATTTAAATCATAGTTTCATATTTCGTGACAAAAAAATTATTCGTTATTTTATTTTATTTCTTCAAAAGTGTATTGAAAAACGTCGTTTGATACACGTGGACATTTGTTATTGCAATTCTCGGCTCAAAAACACCCTCGCCTACGGCTCGGGAGTTATAATTCCGCCTCGATTGCAATAACAAACTTTGTCCACTTGTATCAAAATGTACTATTGTCACGAACAATGAACCAATGACTATAATTTTCTTTTTTTTTTCGCGCTTTGGTTGCGCCGTTGCGCCAGGTTGAAGGAGAGGCAATGGTATGAAGCCGTTAAACAGCCTAATATAAAAAATAGATTTATTTTATATTTTTGAATTCAGAACACAAATAAATGTTAATTTGTGTATAAAAGTAACTATTAGTTTTAAATAATCATGTTTATCTATGATATTCTATCTAGAAACACAATTTGAATATTCATGCTTTGCAAAAATTAAAAAAAAAACTTTCACTTCAGACTATAATAGGCATTGAACCAATTTGGACTAAGTATAGGTATAATTATCTGTGGCAAGTTTCATTCCACTTTCCCGCACACGTGCGGGAAAGTGGAAAAAATCGCACGTGTGTGAAATACATTGCATGTTGTACCTAATCGTAGTGCGTTATGGACCAGTTTTCGAGGAGGTGTATTGAAAAGGTTTTTTATTATATCAATGGTAACAGCATTAAAAAAAAAAACTAATCAAATATTTATTTATTAAAATAAAACTAGGAGCCTTAATTTAATCTTACAGAGGTACTTAAGTCTAATAAAAAAAAACGTATAACCTTACCAAAAAGGGGGCTTATAATTGTGTAAGTGAAACATATTATTAATAGCCACAAACCTAATTGTGCCATAGGATTTCTCAGAGCGAATACTATTTTAATGTCACAAAATTGCACCATTGATTGATCGGAACTTGTTTGTACATAGAAATTTTCAGGTCTGTACAATGCTTTATTAATAAAAACTATATAGGAAAAAGATAAGTCTTCTCTACTTGTAAGTTACACCATCATCGTGTGTCAAATTCAATAATCAAAAATAAACATTATACTAATTTACATTTTTAACAATTTCAGGATTTACTATTTCACATACTTTTCCATAAATTTCTTGTGGAATTCTGACCTCAATGAATCATTTATAAAGGTGTTGCCTTTCTTTTCAGGTTCTGAACGAGCACAGTTCTTGAATACAACATCGTCATCCCAACGTCTCTTCACCTGGAACAAATCATAAATATTAAATGAGAATTTGATTGAGGTTATTACTTTTTCAAATCAATATGTTCTGTTTATAATGCTACATTAAAATTTAAAATAATGGTCTGCCAAAGATTTAATGAGTCAAAGTTAAAGAAAATAATTAAAATCAATCTTTCAACTTGTACCTCAAAAATCACATTGATGCAAACCAAATATAACTTTGGATTAAAAATGTTGTTTTAGTTTTACATTGGTGTCGAAACTTAATTTAGGCTATTGCTATCTTTATCGCTCTAGTAAAACGAGAAAGAGACAGACGTAATTTATGGCTGTCAATTTTAGTTAGAACTACTATTTCTATACAAATGAAGGGCGCACGTAAAAACATGCCGACTAAAAACACGGTGAAGCGCAAGGCATAAACTAGTTTGACATCTCTAACTTAGTTCATAGCTATAGCCGTCCTTTTCTCGCACTGCCTTTTAGTAAAAGATAGCAATAGCCTAAATTAAGTTTACTTTGTGCACAACAGAATCGACACCATTACGATAGTATAATATTTTACTGATAGTGCATGTTCCTATCAGAAGCAGGCAGCTAAAATTCGATTTTCGAGCTTGCTCTGCTTGCACTTGCGAACTTGTTAAGCTTTCCACCAAAATCGACATACATTTTATTTCTGTGTGAATGGAGAAACGAAAACCCTTATCTATCCCAGGCGAGATTGATTAAAGTCACTCACTTCAATTGTCTGTTATGTACGCAACATTATTAAAGAATAATGTGTGTGTGTGTGTTTAAAGAAACTGCATGAGTGGACAAACTAAATATATCCTATTCATGAAGGGGAGAAAATGGTAGATTGTATCTTAAGGGAGCAAAATAATATTTTTACGGCGAGGGCGCTTTTTTTTAATCCAGAGCGAAGCGAGGGATTCTAGAGTAGAATCCGAGCACAGCAATGGATTTTTTAGTAGAATCCTGAACGTAGCGAGGGATTCAAAGTACGTCGCCCGAGCCTAAAATATATTTTGCGCCCGACATTCTACTTTTCATCACCCACTATGAGAAAATAAAAGGCGCCTCATATTTTATTCACTATCACTTGAAGAACTAAGTTTTCAAAACAAAACCATGAATTTCTAACAATCCGTGAAAATTGAAGAAAACGCGGGCTGTAGTTCGCGCATTTTAAAGTTGAATTCTTTTTTTTATTATTCAACCGGCGGCGCGACTATGGGCCGTCGTACCAGCCAGTCTTTATTTAGACAATAATATTTGCGTTCGATTTCTTTAGCGCTGGACACTAAGATGTTCCACCAAATTAAAAAAATGCGCGGCAAAGCTAATTGCGGCGCACTTCTATAGAGGATTAAAAACTCATTACTGCCCGCTAATAGTTTCTTATAGAAAACACCACCTTTGGGTGCACTTAAAGATGAAAAAAAATTAACTAGCTTCTCACATAGACAGTTCCCAAATATTTCAAGCTTGCTTCCACACACTTTCACATTCCACATTCTTAACAATTTTAACAAATCTGTATAAATGGTCAAAGGCAAAACCTAAGATATCCAAGGTTTGATAGTCCCTGCTAAGAAAATCGAGGTCTAAATCGCAGATCAAAGTCCCTGGGTCAAAAAAATCTTGGGTACCACTGCTCTAGCAATAGATACATCATATATTTAAATAACAGATTTACCTTCAAATCATTTTTCTGACCTGCTGAAGAATAATTGAGTAGGGGATTTCCAGATAAAATATTTTCCATACGAATTCTTTCCTCTTCCTGCTTTCTTTCAGCTTCCTGAAATCAAAAAAGGCTTAATCAGTTTTATTTGATACAAACAAAAACATGAAAAAATTGCACCATACTGTGCAATGATTTTGTAATTGTTTACAGCTGCACTCACATGCATCACACACACATGGTTTGAACTATTTAGTGGGTTCTTGCCCAATGTTCTGTGAGTAAGGGAGTTATTGAATTACTTATGAGGATGAATTTTGTCTTGGGGATTTCATACATCTGCTGTTAATTATTTATGCCCAATATTGTGATAAATTTAGTGTTGAATATAGATTCTTCGGGGACCCCAATTTCTATATTCTTATTATTTACATACATACACCCCACTATGTTTGTATGATAAAAGTACCAATCTATGTAGTGCAGCCTTAAAGCAAATAAACAAAAGAGTGTACCTTTTTAGATTGCTCTATGGCTCTTTCTTTTTTAATTTTATTTAATTCTGCCAACAGTGCTGCAGTGTCATCATCAGAATCATCTGAATCTGAAGAGTCCCCCTCAAGAGGGTCATCAGCATCCAAGCTTGCTGCGGGAACTTGGTCTATTTTAGGTCTCTTGGTAATGGGCTCAGTAAGTCTTCTGGTGCTTGAACCTTTTCCATCCTTCTCCCTCTCATCTAACTCCTTGCGGAAATCCCTTGAACGTAACTCGTCTGTGGTACCTTGTCCTTGTTCCCTGAAAATAGTAGATTATTCACAATTATTACTACATCTATTGCAAAAGCAGGGCATGACATTAAAAAGTGATGTAAAATCAATCTTATTATTAGCAAAAATTTATCCTTCACCAATCAATCTTACTTGGTAATGGACATTCAACTACATGGCAGTTTGTTTACTGTCATTACACTCAACATTCTTTCTTTCTCATTTCGATCGAAATTACATATTGCTAACCTGTATTTCAACTTAGTATGTCCAGGAAGATCTCGGCTAGAGTACTGTCGAGATATTGCACTTAGATCCTTTTCACCACGACCTGTGCCTCCCCGTGCTGGATCAAACGTAGGTCTTGCTGCTGTAGTCATGTTTTTGGTGTAACCTGAAAACAAAACTTTTATACTAAACACATTACTTACAGTGCAGTTCACAATTTACTACGCAGATTGTAAGATCTACATATTTAAGCAATAAGTTAGGATGCCATAATTTCTTCAAAACATAAACATGCATGACAATAATTTCTTCAAGGGGACATGGAGTAAAACAATATTATCACTATTCTCTCTTTACTTACCTCCTTGTAATGAATATTGGGATTACAATGGAAAATTATAACGTCTAGTGATGATTGTGATGTGATGCCTGCCTGTATTCAAACTCTTCTATGCAGATTTTCAATTTATTAACCCGGATCCATTCCAGAATCCAACCAAATCTAGTTATTAGCTGTTACAAAGAGTAATATAAAATATAAATCTGTCTAGTTATTTTTTTCTTGTCTTGATTTCTTGATGACCACAGACTACTGAACTCCCACAGAGCATATAAGATATTGGAATGGTCTGTGAATGGAACTAATAGGTACTAAGTTAAGGCTGCTTTACACTGGGGCAACACTGTGCGGCATAGCAGCATGCTACATAATGTTGCGTTCGTCATCTTGTGGTATGCTACAAATAACCAACTTATGCGGCATTTGCAGTATGCGGCAGGCTATTTTACGCCGAGGCAACATCGTGCCTAGCTAATTTTCAAAGCATCGCAAAACATAACTTATAAACTGTGTGACGCACCAAAAATGTGCTAAGGAATCCATTGTGTTTGGATAGAAGCTGCGGCTGGCGGCGACAGTCTGCCACATGACGCAAGTCGCTGCCATGCCACACGATTTTTGCCACAAAATGGGTTTTATGGCATGCTGCAATGCCGCACAGTGTTGCCTCGGTGTAAAGCAGCCTATAATCTCCGCCTCTCTGGTGAATGTGGTTCATGACTATACTCTTTGATGTGGTTGTGGCTCTGGATGCCAGGGTGGGATGTGAACCTGTGTGAACCACTGACAAGTACCAAGTAGTTATGCCGGCTCCACACGCTTGGCGAACAATGGCAAACAACAAACGCAAAACAACAAACACAAACATGTAGATAGGTGTTTGTTTGTGTTTGCCTGTTTTTGTTTGTGTTCTCCCGTGTTCGGCGTCAATGTCGGTTTTTCAACACAAATCAAAGGATGTTCGGCAAACAGTTTGCGATGTATCCAGACGCTTGGTAGCAATCAGTACGGCGCACGAACTTGCACGTGACGACGGACGTTTCTTATTTGTTTGCAGCAGTTTTTGCGCGCAAAGCGGCGTACTTATGTTTTTTTTTTTTTTTTTTTTTTTTTTCTTTCTTTCTTTTGAAGATTTCTGTGTATTTTTATCATCCACCATCGTCTGCGTTTTGTTCTTTTTATTTAACTTGATTTTGCTTGAATTTAAAATAGGACAACCCGAAAGTTATAGCTGCAACAAGCTCGTCGTCCGCCATGTTTGCAGATCCGGAATATACTAGCACGTTCGCCGAGCTTGAGGATGCTTGTTTGTGTTGGGTGATTGTGGTCGATGTTTGGGACTTTGTTTGTTGTGTTTGATGTTTGTGACAAATACTAAGCGTGTGGAGCTGGCTTTAGGTCCTTGATTAGTACATCGGCCTTTCAACCGCAGGCCATCAGTACTTTTTTTTCTGATGATTTTCTGTCAGTCGTGATTCCGTTGTTTTCTGTTTATCATTTTCTCTGTCGTTTGAACTGTCAATGTCATCACTGTCTTGTTGACACTTGTTGTCGGTGTCGTTACGTGTACGGCTTTTTAGAAAACGGGGAATTTTCCATAGAACTTATTCATTTCTTGAAACACGTATTTTATGTGCTCTAATTATCAATAATCTTCCAAAATGTACAAAATTTATACTAGAACGAACAGTTTTTTCGGCGGCAATCCTCTGGCAAATCCATTGTTTGGTAAGTTTAGCTTTGTTGTACCTGACCTTGAGGAATGTTTATTGTCAAAGGGACAAGATTCAAGAACTGAATAATTCATTTTTGATCATCCTTTCCAGGTGGAATTGCTAATAACACTGGCCAGGACATTAACCGTATACACGTCACAACTGGTCTAAGATTCCCCCCGGCCGCAGCATTAAAATTGCCGACGAATGTAGTTGACATAAACGCTTCAGAAACGGGCCGATTTTCGCCACTGAGAGAACGAGATATATCTGGTCCAGTTATCAGTTCTTGTTACAAAAGACAGATTGATTTGGGAAAAATTGATATAACAGTACAGTCAGATCCTCATGTTAATAAATATGATTGCCGTGGAGCTGTCAATCTGTCTTCTTCCATGCAAAGCAATGTTCCCAGCCCCTTCAGTGGTAACCATACCCATCTTAACATGCCTGGATCACAGTGGGGTCAAGGACACAAGTACTTGTCTGAGCACCTTCACAGTGCTCATTACTTGACGCTTAGAAATGAGTACCGTGCAATCCAAAATGGAGTATTCGGCAACGGTATGTACAAAGATACAGTTAAATAATGCCTTGTTTGTTTACTAACAACACTAACTCAAGTACATTTACCCACATGGCAATATCATTTTCTTCCATGCTGGTTTCAAGGTTCCATGTACCTATCATAGCATGGACATAATAATAACTGAATTACAGATATATTAGTCTGTTTGCACATGTGACTGAGTGTAATGAAGTATCTGTAATGATGCATGTCACAGGAATGTATAACATGAAGCATAGCCAGCAGCTTCTCTTTATATAGATTGGTAAGAATCAAATATGTTAGCGACATCCAGTTTGCCTTATACATATTTCAGACCCAAGATAGAACTTGCATTTTGCCTCTCATACTGCTTAACAATCCAATCCAATGCACACAGGAATTTATTATATTTATATAAATATCCTAAGTATGTTTTCCATCCAATTAACACAATGCATTGCTTATGTAAAAGAATAAATATTGAAGAACAACATTCTGATTGAATTGAACAGCTGTCTAAACAGTATTGAAGTGATTGTTTCTAACATTAAGTTAAGGGTAGAAGAATAATAATCATACAATTAAAAACCACTCATACTTATGTTTTGTATCTGGCATTGCCAAAACTATGTGGCAGCTGACCAGCTGCATTTCTTTCTGTCAGCTGATTATTTAAATTCACTTTCAGATGGTCTAAACACCATGAATTGCTGGTTAACCAAACATTTGACTAAATTACTAAAAGATACTCTTGCTTATTGATGATGTTAATATTCTGTTTACCTTTTTTCAAAGCATAGCTGTTGGCACAAGATATATGAGTACAGATACAAAACCTCCACTGAGTGCTAAAGAAAAGTTGAAAAAGGCTATCACAGAATATGGTTCAACAGTGATTGTATTTCATGTTGGTCTATCACTGATATCATTGGGTTCCTGCTATCTTCTAATATCTAGGTATGTTGTACTGCTATAACAAACTCATCATTCACAACTCATATACAACTATTTATTTAAATAAGTTATTTTGTAGTTATTTTATATCACTATTATAAAACAAAGTCACCCGCCATGTCTGTCCCTATGTATGCTTAGATCTTTAAACAATGCAACGGATTTTGATGTGGGTTTTTAAATAGATAGAGTGATTCAAGAGGAAAGTTTTAGTATATAATTTGCGGGCGGGCAAAGCCGTGGGGATCAGGTAGTGATTAAATCAAATAATTCTTGTTACACTTTAAGAAAATAATTTTTCATATTTTGTTTTCAGTGGCGTCGATTTAGTGGCAGTGCTAAAGTATTTCAACATAAGTGAAGGCACTCTTTTGAAGGCAGCATCATCAAATGCAGGCACCTTTGTTGTAGCATATACTGTACACAAGTTTTTTGCGCCTTTCAGGATAGCAATAACACTGACTGCTACACCTTTTATTGTGCGACATTTAAGAAATATTGGCTTTATAAAGCGCACTGTAACTAATGGTGGTGGGAAATAAATGTTTGAATAAAGAACCCTTTTTTATTATTTAATGTCTTAAAAGGTTACCAGCCGTTATGTTTTCATGAATGTGAGTGACATCTAGTCCCCACAATCCTAAAAACATTTTTGATAACCATTCAAAAAGCATTTAAGGTACCTACTTATAAAAATACATCCAATTAGTGAAACTAAATCAATTTTTTATCCTACTAAACGCAAAGAGGGACAACATTTAGATGATATTTTTCTCGGAGGTGTTTTGAGTCGAAGAATCATTCAATGGGATAAATGAATGTAGTCGCGAATGATCAACAACAACCTGACACTTGAGATGAGATCTGCAAATTGCAAGAAACGTACCAAAAAAAATTCATCATATTATTTCAAAGACCGTGGATGGACTATTGGACGAAATCGGCTCGATAGAAAATAATTGCAGTCACAGTGTATCAAACGGTATGTAATTGTATCAAACGGTTCTGTCTTTATTTTTTTGACCTAAGGGTCGGCATTAAAAACATGAAGTTAACATATTCATACCTAGACCGCTAACGAGTCATATTTCACAAATAATCCACATTTTTTTTTATTTCAATATTTATTCATTAGTTTCTTCTAAAACTTGGCCGACCAGTAACTCTCTCGCTCTCGTTTACTTCGATACAAATAGACTGTGCACGCATTTTGGTGTTGACATCCCCTTAAAAGTGGAGGAAGTGTCAACTCTTTTCAAACAAATTCTGTGCTGATAGGAAGATAAATGCTAAACGTCTAAACGATTTTTTCAAACATTTTTCATTTTCAGTTTGTCAGAGCCAACTTATCCGTGTAGGCGGGAAAACTCAGAACTAAAACAAATGTACAGAGCACATCATTCAAGAGTTATTCGAAACTGTACATTTTTCCCCAATCAAGCTTTAACGATAAAGTTGAAAATCTAAATCGGGGCAGTCTGCCGATAGAAGTGAAAAACAAGGTACACAGGCCCCTGGACGACCCCTCCCCAGTCGTAGCACTGGTTACACACGCTATGTGGTGCTACGCCGTAGCGGATCGCCTACGAATGCTACGAAGTGTAACCGCACGTTACGTCAAGTGACGATGAGTTTAATGTTTTTCCTTCACCCAAAAGTCACTTCAAAAATTTGACAGGTTGTAGTAGCTTGATGTGCCAGTGCCAGTGCATCTGTACTTACCTACCAAGTTGGACATACACATGCATTTCTTCTTACCAAGCAACGCAACGCCACCATGAATGTAAGTCGTCTATCTTGGCATAATATGGACATGGTGATGAGAAGGAACGAAACTCTTGTGAATAAAAGAGTAATGGATATGAGTGTTGATTGATGGGGAAGGAAGGCCTAAGAAAAGATGGATGAATTGTGTGAGGACTGCTAAGAAACATGTATTACCGGTCTAAATTGGTTTAGACTTAGAGGTTCTTCAAAATCGTAGCCCCCCATTTGGAATTTCTTCTGTATCGCGTGGGTGCACATTTAAACTCACATACACTAACAGCCAGACTCGGAATAATTACCTGTGGGCTGTACAAAAAATTGTTCCGTGCGGGGATCGAACCCGTGACAGCAGCAGCTAGTCGCTAAGCCACTGCGCCAACCGTGCCTGTGCGTGTGAATTTAAAGTTTATTGGTGCCGATTCCTTTGTTCACAAACTAAACTAAATTTAAGTTGAATGCATCTTTTTCTTTCTATTTCATTATGAAAAGGACAGAAGATAAATATTAGTTTAATCCTGTCAAATTAGTCAGCACGCGGTAATTTGATGTAATTTTAGTAGTCAACTTTTTAATCGCGTCTAAAACTTGTATGGCGCTGATTAATTTGACAGAACATAACTAAAATTTATCTTCTGTCCTTTTCTTAATGAAATAGAAAGAAAAAGATGCACTGAACTTAAATTTGGTTTAGTTTGTAAACAAGGGAATCGGAGCCTATTTTCTTTTTTTAGAGCATTTAATTTTATGCTCTTTTTTCAACATGTTGTTTTACTACCTAAGTATGTCTTAATTTATTAATTTCTAAATGTTTCCGGGGCGGTGTTGAATCCCACTCTCCCGTGGCGACAACTCTGAATAACACCCCTGCCCTGTTGGTAGGTCCACTTGTAAACATGTTTCAAACACAACAGTAAAAACTATTGTTGACAAACTAAACGAGAGCTATTAGCCGGTATTATTATTAATAAGTACAGATAGGGACCGCTCTTGTAAATATATTATTTTATTCTGAATAGGTACCTACCTATCTACGTAACGGTCACTTATTGGTGTAAAACCCAAGTCAAGTAAGACTCAAGACGTCAATAACATTATTATAAGATAACAGTGTCAAATGTTCATTACAACTATATAAATTAATTTTGTTTATTCAAATAAATGTATTACCAGATAATTCTTACGAGTAGATACTCATTAGTAATTATTTGATACAGCGTAGTTGTACCAATAGCGCTGCGCCCAAAATATTTGTATTTTCTTTTAATTAACTCAATATTAATTTATTCAAAATGTATGGCGGCAAAGTGATATGTGCTATATATTTATTCTTTTGTTTTGTACTCATTTATGGTGTATGTGATAACAGGTTAGTACCTACCTAAGTAGCTACCTATTTACATAGAAATAGTCATTCAAAGAACTTATTATGAAAGAAGTAGCTAGGTATTATAGGTTTATAGACACGGGTGTGAAATGGATAGCTGACAATGTTTGGATAAAAGAAAAAATATTTATTTTATTTGGCCCACTTCTGCTAACCAAAGTATTTTCTAATCATACAATGAAACGATCCATCATGCAAAAAATAGAGACCCTTTCTAAAAAACTGGTAAATTTTATCTCTCATTTTTAAGGACAACTCACACTTGACCAAAAAAGAGCTGTTTCCTAAAAATGTTTCCTATCTCCTAAACATTCGGATTTCCCCATAGGTACTGCCCCTGTTAAAAGAATCACTCTGTAAATATACAAAGGATATTTTTCTTGTTGCACACTCCACAATAAAAACGTTGTCCTTATTTTCCAAAATCGAATCAAACCATTCCAACATATTTTGCGTCGATCAAAGCTTGATAACAGCGCGCATGCTCCTTTCCAATGTCAAATTTACTTAGATAGACCCACCCATAGATTAGAATAATCGACCCACCACAAATACAAGTTTGGCAAGGCCACGGTCACGGTTTAAAAATCAATTTTGTAAATTACCTACCTACTGAAACATAAATAGGTAGGTAGGTAAGTCTTTTGCTCAAAATAAATTCAGAAACCACGTCTCCTTGAATCCCATCTTCGACCTACCTATATTGTAACATTGTAACCAATTTGCGCGTTTGTGGCTCTGATTATTAGGCAGCTGGATATAAGAAGCTGTGTCAAGGACTCAAGGCAAAGACCATTTGTTTTTGTTCACTCTGTCGTGTTCGTGCACTACTTATGTATCTATGTTTGCTAAATGAATCGTATTCTATAAAAGGACCTCGGGTGCCTTCAAACTGTTTATCATCTAGATGGGGTTCATTGTCAGTGTCTATTCGTTTTGTAGTATTATTTTATTTCATTACCTACGTTAAGTAGGGTTTTTTTTAACTATCAGTACCTTTAGTAGGTACCTACTTCTTAAATTTTTCATGCGTATCTAAATAATATTTTTGTGTTCTGATTTACTATAATTTAGAAGTACGTAGTCGCCACTTGTTATGCTAACCTCTTGACTTTGTCAAAATGGCTGCTATCGAAAGTAGCACGTGCGGTACAAGTGAAAACGACGTTGACGATATCTCCGATAATGAAAGTTAAGTAACTATGTAGTTTGTAGATAGATAGTAAATAAGTAGGTACCTACTTAATAATATGTTAGATAATGACAGATAAAACATTATTTTATCAGTTATTGGTTACTTACAGTCCAGTCCAGACTCCTGTAGGTACAGACCTAATATTAACAAAAATATTTGGGTAATTGGTACATTTTACGGTTACTTTCCCTTTCTAAATTTCTCCGCTTATGGCCCTATACTGGTGTCTTTTCGGCTTGGCGGACATCTTGTCTCGGACACTGATTGGACCCCATAAAACTACGAGTCTGGGTGGCCCGCACTATTATTTAGCACTTTAAATTAGAGATGCAACGAATAGTGATTTGGCCGAATACCGAATACCGAATATTCGGCGGCGCTCTCAGCCGAATACCGAATATTCGGCCGCCGAATATTCGGCGGGTGCATTTGACGTCAACGCTAACAAGTAACGACACGTTACTTGTTAGCGCTCAGTAGCTGTCAAATCGTGTTACAACAGCGGGAACAGAAAAAAGTGCGATTGCAAATGAGTTAGAGTTTTATTTAAAGAGTGCTCGTCTTAATCGTGCGGCAGATCCGTACAACTGGTGGTCAACCAACTCAAAACAGTATCCAAACATTATATATTTTGTTAAAAAATACCTGTCGTCACCGTGCAGTAGTGTTTACAGTGAGAGACTATTCTCAAAATCAGGTATTGTATATGAAGAAAAGCGCAATCGTCTCTTACCAACAAATGCCAAAAAACTTGTCTTTATTCACCACAATTTACCTTTATTTAATTTTAATTATTAAAAATACTGATGTTGTATTCTTGTTTTCGCAATTAATGATTGTTGGATGATTTAATGTTTCGATTAAATTGCTTTTTTTCATTTCCTTTTATAAGATATTTGGTACTTTTTTATGTATTCGGTATTCGGCCGAATACCGAATACTGAAAAAACTGGCCGAATAGGCCGAATACCGAATAGTTGCCGAATATTCGTTGCATCTCTACTTTAAATGTCACACCACTTCCTGCATCTCTCTATCTATAGGCGTTTTTTTAGAAGATTGCATAAAAGTAGATCTACATTGTAGGTTCATTATATGAATAACTAGCTACCTACTCTTCAAAAGTGCCCCCCATTAGATTTTGTGTAGGTACCACTGTCCAAGTAGGTAGGTAGGTACTCTAAGTAGGTAACGACTTGATTAATATTTTTATTTTCTTTTTACAGCATTAGCCAAGTCGATGACGGGCTGTATCTGTTTGATTTCACAAAGAGCGATGACGTCGACGTTTGGCAAGAACAATCTGATACCGTGCGGGATGTCGGCATGTCCAAGGCCATATTTGTTATTCATAAAAATATTGGCTTTCGAAGAGCTATATTTTTTGCACTCTTGAATCCTCAACTAAACGGTGCCGGATTTGCTGGAATACGAGCTATTCAGTCATATAACCTTACTGGCCACACAAAACTACAAATCAAGTGTAGAGGCCAAGGACAGTATAATGGGTTCAAAGTTACTTTACGACACAAAGGTTTAAATGACGAACCCAACTACTCATTTGAACAATATTTCCAGGTAAATACCTTCTTCTATTTGCTATACCTTGAGGAGCTCGTGGCTAAATAATAACAGCCGCTCGGGTCGATCGTTAGGTTAAGCCGTGCTTGCCTAGGTTGGTCTGTGGATGGGTGACCGCCCATTACATACCGAGTTTCCTCTGTGCCTCGAAAAGCACGTTAAGTCGTTGGTCCCGGCTGTCATTTGTAGATCTTTGACAGTCGTTAGGTAGTCAGCAGAGGCACAAAAAGTCTGACAACCAGTCTTACCAAGGGGCATCGTATTACCCAGTAATAACTGGGTTGTGGAGGTCAGATAGGCAGTCGCTCCATGTAAAATACTGGTATTCAGCTGCATCCGGTAAAACTGGAAGCCGACCCCAATATAGTTGGGAAAAGGCTCGGCAGATGATGATATTTGCTATACCTAGGTAATAAGTACCTAGCTCGTAAAACATCTCCTAAAACATGTGCTAACATTGCATTTATATTGGCAGTGAAGCAGCGATCGCTACCTATACAAAATATTAATCACACATTCATGTTTGAGCAAAGTAGTATGATTAGTAGATATTAATAAAGTACCTACGTATGTGAATCTAACAATTTCATCTGTAGGTATAGTATAGAATACACCTTGTCAATTTTGATCGCAATAGTCTGATTCAAATGGCTGTGACATCCGGATAAGTACGTCAACATTTTTTAGTACATTTTAAGGTGAACGCACACTTGTTCGCGCCGAACGAAACGTTCTATTACGTATAACGTTATCAATTCGTCCGATTCGGTGCGGAAGTGTGCGAAGTTACATAGGATTTCATGCAAATAATTCTAAAATTCGATTCTTTCGCTTCCATCGGCTCTGCTATGTGTGCGTTCACCTTTAATCGACTTTCGTTGATGACTGGACGAACTTGACACACTTGGTCAAAACTGAGAGGTCTGAAAAAAAGCAGTCGGTCGACACGGGCGAAAATAAAAAATCGTTGCCGACTGCGGGACCTTGTGTGGAACACGACTTGGGTTTTTTACTGTGGTGTGGTGTGGTTATTCCAATATCTTTAAGTTTGTCAAAGTCGCGTCGCGTCGTCTTGTTACGTTCGCTCACCCAGCTGAAAAGGGAGCCGAGCCAGCATAAGCGGAGCGAACAGCGTCAAAATTCATTTCTTACTCGTGCCCATTTTTCTTGGGCATGTAGTTTCACAAATGCGCACCGCAGGTTTTCTGTAGATTCCAAAAGGCGACTTGAGAATCGAACACAGGTCTTCCAAGTTCAGCAGTAGTGCTTGCAACCATAATCTTCCCGCCCTCTACCCTTATCACTTGGGACGGCGCAGCAGTGCTTACCACCACTAAGAACAAAAATTGTTGTTTCAAAGTCATAATTAATTTTAAATATTTTCAGGCACCAAAGGACGACTTTGCCATCCGTAATCTCAAATTTTCCGAGTTTAAAGCTTATTATAGAGGTAAAAGAGTAACCAATAACGAGACATTAGACTTGTCCCAGATAACAAGTCTTGGTATTCAAATGTATGGTGGAGTTTATCAACCAGTGAAGCAGAAAGGTCCAGCAACATTGGAAATTGATTGGATTCGAGCAGTTTAAAATAAGAGAACTGAACAAACATTAAAGAAGATTAGTGCCACAGCTGTGTTTTTTTGAGTTAGTTTAATGTACACTGTAGTCTGGTCTGACTACAGTGAGCCAGTGAGCTTTATATAGCGTGTTTGGCTACCGGTTGCCGAAACTTAAAAGGGCCCTTCCCTGCCCGCCTTTCGTCAACGCGAGTATGGTCGAAAAGCTTGTTATTTCATCCAGAGCCCAGCGGTGGTATTCTTTTAACTCCCCTGTCTTACCTAGTCCCGAACCCGCACTACTTGCCTCCCGCGCACAGGCGCGGATACAGGGGGGGGGGCAATGGGTGCAATTGCCCCCCCCCCCCCCTGAACCGGACCAAATACGTCATTAGCCAAGCTTGAACTAGTTTGACGGAAATGAAACTAAATATTCTAGTTGCATATCTTGTCATGGGCGTCGCCAGGAGAAGGCAGCTGCCCCTGAGGCCCCAGAGGCTCAGGGTTTTTAAAAGTTATAGCTTTTCCTGCCTGATCCCATAGCATGTAATAAATTGTAGCGTAAAATGGAATCACTCAAATTAAGATAATGTTTATCCCTGCGAAAAAACATTTATCAAAAAGGCTCCTTTTTTCTACCTCTGGATTGGCACTCCTATTGGATTTTTGCACGATTGATAGACAAAATCACAGACAATAGACAGAAATAAATTAGGAGCCCCTTGCCCCGAGGCCTTATAATAAATACGTAATTATCTGAGGCAATGTTGTAAAAAATTTCGAGCTCGCTACGCTCGCTCTTGAAGCCTAGTTTTTCATGAGTCTTAAGAGTCCGTGCACAAAGTTCAGTCGCTAGAGTTTAGGCAAATTCGTTGCGATCCTATGTTAGTGTGCATTGTTCATGCAGATACACGCACACACGGGTGAAGATCGAGCGTAGTGATCGCTTAAACCATTTTGATCCTGTAGACGATATTATTTTATGATACATAATTATAAAGTCAGTACGGTTTAGAAATAAAAGTCAGTAGACATATACAGTAGACACACATTCCAAATGTGTGTCTACTGTATATTTATCACAATCAAAATAAAAATGGTTTAATTTTGTATTAGAAGAATTTAGATACATATAAACATTTTACAAAATGATAAATAAAAGTGCAAGTTGGACTCGCGCACTGAGGGTTCCGTACAAACTGTTTATAGGACAAGTTATTTTTCTGGATCTGGGACTATTGCGCGAAAGACACTTGCGCGAAAAGACAAATGCGCGCATGGACTTTTGCGCGATTGGACTTATGCGCGAACGGACTTATGCGCGAACGGACTTTTGCGCGCCTGGACACTTGCGCGAATGGATTTTTGCTCGATTAGACTTATGCGCGAACGGACATTTGCGCGCCAAGACACTTGCGCGAATGGACTTTAGCGCGACTTAATGGCCACTGAGGTTCACTCTGTAGGGTAAACATAACATACCCCTGTTATTACTTGAAGGTGGTTTTTTCTTTTGGTTTTTCTGTCATGGATGTCATTTTCATGGTTAAGGAGTAGCTGATAACGAAATGAGATCAAAATGAAAATCCAAGATGGCGCCGAGGAAAACTTCTGTTTTTTCCATCATGGGTGTCATTTTTATGGTTTTCGGGGTCGCTGATTACGAAAATGAGGTCAAAATGAAAATCCAAGATGGCGCACAGGATTTTTTTTGTTTTTTCCGTCATCGGTGTCGTTTTCATGGTTTATGTGGTCACTGATAACGAAAATGAGGTCAAAATGAAAATCCAAGATGGCGCCAGGGAAAATTTTTGGTTATTAAGTCATTGGTGTCGTTTTCATGGTTTTTGGGGTTGCTGATTACAAAAATCAGGTCAAAATAAAAATCTAAGAGGCGCCGAGGAAAATTTTTGATTTTCCGTCATGGGTGTCGTTTTTATGGTTTTTGGGGTTGCTGGTTACGAAAATGAGGTCAAAATGTAAATCCAAGATGGTGGCGAGGAAAATTTTTTGTTTTTCCGTCATGGGTGTCGTTTTTATGGTTTTTGGGGTTGCTGGTTACGAAAATGAGGTCAAAATGAAAATCCAAGATGTCACCGAGAAAATTGTTGTTTTTCCGTCATGGGTGTCGTTTTTATGGTTTTTGGGGTTGCTGGTTACAAAAATGAGGTCAAAATGAAAATCCAAGATGGCGCCGAGGAAAATTTTTGATTTTCCGTCATGGGTGTCGTTTTCATGGGTTTTGGGGTTGCTGGTTACGAAAATGAAGTCGAAATGAAAATCCAAGATGGCGCCAAGAAAAATTTTTTGTTTTCCGTCTTGGGTGTCGTTTTCGTGGTTTTTGGGGTTGCTGGTTATGAAAATGAAGTCGAAATGCAAATCCAAGATGGCGCCGAGGAAAATTTTTGATTTTCTGTCATGGGTGTCGTTTTCATGGTTTATAGGGGTGCTGGTTACGAAAATGAAGTCAAAATGCAAATCCAAGATGGCGCCGAGGAAAATTTTTAATATTCCGTCATGGGTGTCGTTTTTATGGTTTTTGGGGTTGCTGGTTACGAAAATGAGGTCAAAATGTAAATCCAAGATGGTGCCGAGGAAAATTTTTGGTTTTTCCGTCATGGATGTCGTTTTCATGGTTTTCGAGGTCGCTAATTACGAAAATGAGGTCAAAATGAAAATCTAAGATGGCACCCAGGAAGCAAAAAAATTAAAATAATCAGCGACCTCAAAAACCATGAAAATGACACCTACGTTGGAAAAACCGAAGTTTTTTCTCGACGCCATGTTGGATTTGCATTCGACCTCATTTTCGTAACCAGCAACCCCCAAAACCATGAAAACGACACCCATGACAATAAAACCGAAATTTTTTTTGGGCGCCTTCTTGGATTTTTAGTTTCACCTCATTTTCGTAATCAGCAACCCTAAAAACCATGAAAAGTACACCCATGACGGAAAGTCAAAAATTTTCCTCGGCGCCATCTTGGATTTTCATTTTGATCTCATTTTCGTAACCAGGAACCCCAAAAACCATGAAAACAACACCCATGACGGAAAATCAAAAAAATTTCCTCGGTGCCATCTTGGATTTTCATTTTGACCTCATTTTCGTAACCAGCAACCCCAAAAACCATGAAAACGACACCCATGACGAAAAGTCAAAAATTTTCCTCGGCGCCATCTTGGATTTTCATTTTGATCTCATTTTCGTAACCAGGAACCCCAAAAACCATGAAAACGACACCCATGACGGAAAATCAAAAATTTTCCTCGGCGCCATCTTGGATTTTCATTTTGACCTCATTTTCGTAACCAGCAACCTCAAAAACCATGAAAACGACACCCATGACGGAAAATCAAAAATTTTCCTCGGCGCCATCTTGGATTTTCATTTTGACCTCATTTTTGTAACCAGCAACCCCAAAAACCATGAAAACGACACCCATGACGGAAAATCAAAAATTTTCCTCGGCGCCATCTTGGATTTTCATTTCGACCTCATTTTCGTAACCCGCAACCCCAAAAACCATAAAAACGACACCCATGACGGAAAAACAACAATTCTCTCGGTGACATCTTGGATTTTCATTTTGACCTCATTTTCGTAACCAGCAACCCCAAAAACCATAAAAACGACACCCATGACGGAAAATAAAAAATTTTCCACGGCGCCATCTTGGATTTTCATATTGATCTCATTTTCGTAACCAGGAACCCCAAAAACCATGAAAACGACACCCATGACGGAAAATCAAAAATTTTCCTCGGCGCCATCTTGGATTTTCATTTTGACCTCATTTTCGTAACCAGCAACCTCAAAAACCATGAAAACGACACCCATGACGGAAAATCAAAAATTTTCCTCGGCGCCATCTTGGATTTTCATTTTGACCTCATTTTTGTAACCAGCAACCCCAAAAACCATGAAAACGACACCCATGACGGAAAATCAAAAAATTTCCTCGGCGCCATCTTGGATTTTCATTTCGACCTCATTTTCGTAACCCGCAACCCCAAAAACCATAAAAACGACACCCATGACGGAAAAACAACAATTTTCTCGGTGACATCTTGGATTTTCATTTTGACCTCATTTTCGTAACCAGCAACCCCAAAAACCATAAAAACGACACCCATGACGGAAAATCAATAATTTTCCATGGCGCCATCTTGGATTTGCATTTTGACCTCATTTTCGTAACCAGCAACCCCAAAAACCATAAAAACGACACCCATGACGGAAAATCAAAAATTTTCCATGGCGCCATCTTGGATTTGCATTTTGACCTCATTTTCGTAACCAGCAACCCCAAAAACCATGAAAACGACACCCATGACGGAAAA
This sequence comes from Xestia xanthographa, assembly GCA_905147715.2. Lineage (NCBI taxonomy): Eukaryota > Metazoa > Arthropoda > Insecta > Lepidoptera > Noctuidae > Xestia > Xestia xanthographa. Next base: position 16,889,820 of record LR990655.1, on the reverse strand, counting down.
TCAAAAATTTTCCTCGGTGCCATCTTGGATTTTCATTTTGACCTCATTTTCGTTATCACCAAGCCCAAAACCCACGAAATCGACACCTATGAAGAAAAATATCGCTCGCTCACTCGACCCCGCCATACCCTTCTTGTATACCTCCTACTATACACACACACACACACAACAACATACGGCATTTTCTTACGTGACGATTTCTACCAAATCCCACTTCCAAAATAGAAAATTATCTTTATTTTAAAATCAAATTGTAGGTAGGTACCATAGGTTACCATGAAAACCAATAATAATATGAAGTAGTGAAATCCCCTAGATGAAAGAATTTTCGGAATCGGATCAGTAGTTCCGCAGATTATTACCCTTACATACAACATATTAAGTACAAACAAAGAAACTTAACTTTAATATAATATGAAGACGAAATAAATCTTAATAAACAACCAACGTCAAAAAAAACTCTTATCTTAATACAATCAAAAAGTTTAATAATTTTAATATAAATACTGGATCGAAATGTGGTAGTCTGCGTATAGGGAACGTGCACAACGACGGTGCTGCCAACTGGCGTCGCCCATCCGAATCTTGTGCTCTATTAATGCTTGACATTGACTTTTCTAACAAGTAAACAGAATTAATTTTATAGTGAAAATTAATTAACTAATCATAATGCATTGTTGCATTTCTGGATGTAGGTACCAATACATCCACAAAAATGAAAATAAATCAATTAGCGTAAAATTCTATTACTTTCCAAAGAATACTACTATCATACCATGTTTTGGTGAAAAACGCAAAAAATGGATAAACGCAGTAAAGAAAAATATTTGAAAACAACTTGTTTTTGTTACACTCTGCATTGAAAAGGCCCTCAAAATCAACCGTCCATGCAAACATACCAGAACCATATAAACTTCACCATACACGTGTTATATTAGACCGCACTAAAGTTCACACCGAATATCCCTCAACAGTTAATCAAAGACTCCACATGTACTCAGAATATAAACATGGTTATACCCACAATAATGTTTTTAGTCGGCTGCACTCCTTTGGTTTTTTATGTTTTGTATCTAAATGCTACGGACTGCATTATAATGATCTTCATCAAATGATTATTGTGAACTAACTAATTGATTTATTACAGCCTGGAGACACTGTTCTCGCTGATAAAGGATTCCCTTCAATTATAACATGTGTTGAAAATAAGAAAGTTAGTTATGCCAGCCACCATGTCTTCATACACCACAATTTTCATCAGAACATTTATATTACGCTGACGATCGTTATTGATAAACCGGAACTCATATTTTATACCTTTTAGCATATTCAAAAATAATATAATTGAAGAGACAATTTTGTATAAGTAAATTGAAAGCACGATGAGAAGTGATAAGTTTCCTTTACTGTCCGCATAGTGTCTCTTTTGTCGTTTAGTGCTGCCACCTATAGTTCCTGCACGTTCCCTATATCTCGGAAATATATTCACGTAATAACTCGGGAGCGCTTGCGAAGCAAAGTGATACGTGCTCACGCTGGGAGAGCCCTTTCGTTACTGACGGGATCGAGTTTGCGCGGTCGATTATATAGTTCACTTTGCATTTAATTTACGAAATGAAGTTATTGTTTATTTATAAATTAAAATTCAGATTCTATTAAAAAACTACCTTGAGATTAAGAATTATTTTTTTAATTTTCTTTAAAGTGTTTCTAAGGTATAGAAAAAAATACTTATTTGTCCCGACGTTTTCCACAAATTACGTTTTTTCAACATTTTTTTTCTGCTATTTTTCGTATTGAAATCAATAATGTTTCTTGCTATGTTACGAGTAGACCATATAATGATGTTATTCATATTTTTTAATGTTCAGAATATTTTGTAGTTCTTTGTTCAGCGAACCACAAACATCACTCTCTCGTTACTTTTGCGGAAAAGGGGTTTTGAATATGGGTGATTGCCATTAATATATACATTATTTTAAAAAATTGTTCAAGCAGTCGACAAGATGAAGAACCTGTCTCTTATAATAAAAATAAATAAGGTTCAAATTCTTCTTGCCTTTCCCACAAGTAGTGATCAAAAATGTTCAAAATGCCTTAATTTTGTGCACGGGCCCTTAAGTTTGTAGTAGGTCGGTAGGAAAAGTGTTAAAATCTTCGACCTCGCTTCGCTCGCTCTACAGACTAGGACTACTTTCTCTTGAATTGATCTAAAATTCGACCAAGTAACTCCTAAATGAACGTTTGAAACCATTCTAACCTGTGCAAGGCAAGGTGTCGTAAGAATTTCTCGCTACGTCTATTTTTATTTTTTGCTTTGATAGAAGCCTAGATATAGTCCACAAGATACCTATTAGTCCAAAAAAATCAAAGATATATGTCTAACAACGGCATAATCACGCACGAGCGTTTGTCAAAATTCTCGCGAAAAGTATGGCGGGTTGGGGCATATTATACAGTGTGTAGAACTTATGGCCATTTAGAAAAAAATACGAAAAAAATCTAAAATAAGCAGTACCTGTAAGCAAGATCATTTATTTTGGAAAATTAGTATGAATTAATGTTTAAACATCTTGGGTAAAAAAAAAATATGCATAGGCATACATGTGACGCAATCATTTTTAGGGTTCCGTACCCAAAGGGTAAAAACGGAACCCTATTACTAAGACTTCGCTGTCTGTCCGTCTGTCCGTCTGTCTGTCACCAGGCTGTATCTCATGAACCGTGACAGCTAGACAGTTGAAATTTTCACAGATGATGTATTTCTGTTGCCGCTATAACAACAAATACTAAAAACAGAATTAGATCAATATTTAAGGGGGGCTCCCATACAACAAACGTGAATTTTTTGCAGTTTTGTCTAATGTTTTTAAATAATGGTACGGAACCCTTCGTGCGCGAGTCTGACTCGCACTTGGCCGGTTTTTATAACACATTTGCTCGTAAAGGGTCTCTTATTTCACCCATTTCAATATCGTAATGTACCTATCTCATTACGTAGGTACTTGTGCAGTAATGTAATGTACAACCACAGAGTATCTATATAGACGCACGGTTTATCAAGATGCTCCGTCAAAAGGGAACGGTACTTTTTTCAATTTTAGCAAAGAGTTTTTATGTCAGAAAAGTGGTCAACATTTTATGAATAAAATTAACTGTGGGAGATGAAATATAATAAATAAACATTTAATTCTTTAATTTAATTAATTTTGACAATAAATTACAACCATTTTTCTGTAACAAAAACACAAAAATATTAATTTACTTTATTAGTAATACTGGCTATTTTTTGTCTTTGCCTTAAAAAAAGCGCTGATGCGCGCGCATCGCTAATTTGTGAACAAGTAAAAGATTTATTCGTTTAAGAAAGTCCGAGTTTTATTTATTTCCTCGCAAATATAAACGTCGTATGACATACGTGCGCTTTGATAATTACAGCCTCTGCTTTATTATAGCCCTCGCCTACGGCTCGAGCTAGCAATATCGCCTCGGCTGTAATTTTCAACTTACCGCACTTATATCATAATGTACTATAAAATAATGTCAGTTTCAAGTATAAGTACTTGTTATTGGTACAATTCATAATTGTATCTGGCTTAAATAGTGAGTTATTGCTAAGGGGAAAAAAACAATCGGGGCAGTCTTTGGAGACTGCCGATAGAAATGAAAACAAAAAGTACACAGGCCCCTCCACAGTCGTAGCACTGGTTGTGCCACGCGCATGCCTATGTGGTGCTACGCCGTAGCGGTTGCTACGAGTGCTACGAAGCATGACCGCACGTTACGTGACGATGAGATCAATGTTTTTCCTTCACCCAAAAAGTGCCCAACGCGCCTAAAGAAGTTTTCACTTCAAACAATACTGAAGCAAAAACATGCAATTTGGCCCCCCATTCTTATGCAGGCCCTACATCTGCGGAAGAAAATTTTTTTTTTTAAATATTTTTTTTTTCGTATATTTTTCTGAATGGCCATGGGTTCTGCTATGGGTCATTTCAAGGTTATCCATTCGTTGCCGGACACCCTGTGTAGTCATTTCCTATAAATATTCCTAACCCCACACCCCGCGAATGGCAGCCTTTAGTTTTTCTAATCGGCTGATCTTGGGTATGTTCAATGAAATGTTAATATCTTTGAATGTAAGAGACCTAGAGACGTGCAAATGATCATATTGCAAGGGTAATCAACGAGGCTATCAAATTATTAAATAAATTTTCTTGAATAATTAGAGCCCAAAAAACAAAAAATCACGAAATATATATAAATAAAAACAAAAGGCCTGACTGACTGACTCATCAACGCCCAGCCCAAACCCTTGGAACTAGAAAGCTGAAATATTGCACAAAGGTTCCCTTTATAATGTAGACAAGGAATAAGTAAGGATTTTTAGAAATTCAACCCCTAAGGGAGTTAAATAGGGAATGGAAGTTTGTATGAAAATCCGTCAGTTTTAAAGTTAGGATCTTCAAATGTTGTGTTTAGGCTGATAATTAAAAATTAATGAGAGGTTTTCCTTTTGAGGTTTTAAAAAAAAAATTAGTTTCCAAGAACTCTATAGATGGCGTTGAACTTACTATGCCAAAGTCTACGGATTCCAAATTTGGCAAGTAGGTTCCTCATGTGGTCAAGGAGTGCACTAAGAAAGTATTTTTCAAAATTCTTTCACTCCCTAAGGGGGTGAAAAAGGGCTCCAAAGTTTGTATGGGGAAACAAGATTAGTGAAACAGTTTTATTTGAAACTTAACAGGAGTACTCCTATCGATAATTGAGTATACATGTGGTTCAGGTTTTTTCAGAATTAAACCCCCAAGAGAGGGAAATGGGGTGACAAAGTATAAAAATCAATGCACAGCCCAAACCGCTGAGTCTAGAGATTTAAAATTTAGCACGCGTAGGTTTCTTATGAGGTCTAACGGTGCACTAAGAAAGGATTTTTCCAAATTTACTCCCTAAAGGGGTGTAACGGGAGTCGAAAGTTTGTATGGGGAAACAAGATTAGTTAAGACTGTTTTATTCGAAACTTCACAGGAGTACTCCTATCGATAAATGGGTAGAAATGGGTTTCAGGTTTTTTCAGAATTCAACCCCTAAAAGGGGAAATGGGTTTGGTATTGTTTGTATGGTGTATCGGGTCAGGTGTATTACAAAAACAGCGTTTTTAAGCTTTAATGTGGCGGACTTGAAATACCATCATCCCCTGTTAGGGTGCGATGGGGTTGAAATATCTAAAAATCAATATAGGTGTCGATTCCGAGATTATCTTTGGTGCTGATTACGAATATGGCATTTATTTTTAGATCCTAAAGATGGCGGATTCGACTTCTATACAGGATTATTGTTAATTTATTGTGATAACGATGATGGTGATTGTGATAGTGATACAGATTGTGATTGGGATGGTGATGGTTGTTGTGATAACGATGATGGTGATTGTGACAGTGATAATGATGGTGATGCGATTGTGATGATTATGAAATTTGGCAGATAGATAGTTTATAACCTGGATTAACATGTAGGATACTACATATTTATCCCTTTAGTATGATCCCGTGGGACAGTTACCGAACTTCACGCGGGCGAAGCCGCGGGCAACAGCTAGTTTTACATAAAAGTACTTATTTACATTTTGTACTCTAGTGCAGAATTAGCCCCGGAATGTTGCTTATGTTTTTATGTTAAATGAGAAGTATTTGACTCCACCTACAAAATGATATCAAAATATTGACTCAACACCAATTACTTTAAGAGTTATAACCATTTGAACATAGCCCTGTCCCAGCGCAAAGGTTCCACAATGTTGCCAAACACACTGTTTAGTATGATTTACAAAATGTATGTAAATATAATAGTGTATAGATAACCTATATGACAGGTTAAGCATAAAATGCTTATCATTGAAAGCGTCACTGATTTGTAAAAACAGCGTTATCATTAATGACATAATCAAACGGGTTCCAAGGTGTGACTATTCCCCTAAAATTATACGCAATAATAGTTTACATATTAATAACTTTATTATCTAGAATTAGGTCATCACTAGATATAATAATCAGTATACACTCAAGACCGAAATTATTAAAATAAATGCTTATGGCTGTAGTTTATCGTTGTCGGGTTGGCAACAACAATGTGAGTGCTGTCATAGCATCAGGAAATAGAGAGTGGTAGTTCACAAGCGGCACGTACGCCGCCGTGATGACGCGTCCGGCGAACCACCGGCCGTGCAGGGTGTTCACTGAAGCCACCGCCGTCGCTATCGTTGGACATTTACAATAAACATTTCCCTGCGGGGATGCTTTATCTACATAAACGTGCAAGACCCCACCATGTTTATTGCATTCACTAATGACATCGTCTCGTATTTCAATATCCCAGCTAGGATTCGTTTCCCTGAAAATAAAAATAATATCTTGTAAGCCATCACTTAATAATAATTATCCTAATTTTGACTAGTTATGGGAGATGATAGGAGTCTAATTGTAATGACACGAAACTATTTAATTTTATAATAACTGTATAAGATACTGGTAACCATGTACACACGACAACATATCAAACTATACAAATCAAGTATAACCTGACCTCGCTTTGTATGAGTTTCCCTTAATTAGAAATCAGCTTAATTTGGTTTTGCATAGCTTGATTGAGCGTCGTGCGTACAGTCAGCCCCAAAACGATGTGAACATGGCCAAGTTACCATTATATTGTAAACAATATTTGTTCCGTAAGATTGTATGCACGTAAATACTACAAAACATAAAATGACATGTATGTATATAATGATTATACAACTATTTGACCAAAACTAAGGCCGGATACATAATTTGTCACTTATCACACAACCTAAAACGTGATAAACAGATTGACGCCATACGACTTGCAAAGAATCAAATGTCTCTAACTTCGTTTGATAGAAGAACAAGAATCTTATTTCTGTCCTTTTCATTTCATGCATGATATCAGTAATGTATATTTTTAGGGTTCCGTAGTCCTGACAAGGAACCCTTATAGTTTCGTCATGTCCTATAACGTGATACACAGATTGACGTCATACGACTTGCAACGAATCAAATGTCTCTAACTTCGTTTGATAGAAGAACAAGAATCTTATTTCTGTCCTTTTCATTTCAAGCATGAAATCAGTGACGTATATTTTAAGAGCTCCGTAGTCCTGACAAGGAACCCTTATAGTTTCGGCATGTCCGTCTATCCGAGGTTTTGCTTAGAGACCGTTAGTACTAGAAAGCTGTAATTTTGTACGGGTATGTATATCAATCGGAAGTTTTCCTTTTGAGGTATTAAAAAAAAAATAGTTTCCAAGAACTCTATAGATGGCGTGGAACTGACTATCATAGTTGGTGCCAAAGCCAAAACGCTTGGAAAAAAAACATTGCGTCACGTCACATACGCTCTTTGACTGACCTTTACGAATATAACCTAGTTTTCTCGCGCTTTGTTAAAATCAGTTTTTTTAAGTTCTGTTCCTTGCATTATCATACTAAGTTCAGCGCCATCTATCCACGACTAGGGAAGAGCTAAAAAGAAAATCCCTTCATTACGCCCGCCGACACGGCCGACAAAGTGGTAAAATCAATTATGAGCCATTTCACGTTTTCGCGCAAAGGAGATTGACCACAATCAGAGTCGCTTTATAGTAAAAGAGTATGGCCATAAAAATAAACTCATAAATTATAAAATATTTTTTTAACTTCTCTTAATTCACTTGAACGAAATCGTATGTGGGGTTACTATTTTGTATTTTATTAGCTACAGTATTGGATTTTATTGCTTACTTTTTAAAATGGCGTATTTCGGTAAAATCAATGTTGCCAATTTATTAAAACCTGGGACATAATCCGTCAGACTCAGTTTTAAAAATAAATTCAACTATGACTTTATCCTCGTTATTTATATTTTTAATTAGCACAATTGAAATAACATATTTTCTTAGTTGACATCCTATAGATAATATTACTTTGCTAATTAAAAATCTTTCTTTATTTGACAAATCAGTTACAGTCAGAGTGATTTATATTGACTGTTGGTAACACTATCACAATGTGATATGTGAACTGTCTCTGTCAATTTGTCAAACAAACAAAACAACAGCGAACTTTTGTTTTCACTTGTGCATCGATAGTTGTTGAGTTGGTTGTGCTTATAAATAACTTATCATTGCGTACTGTTCGTGTCTTATGTGAATTCAAGTCATACTGTTGTTACAAAACTAACCTCAAAACTGAACAGAAAATCAAAGAACAACTAAAACCCCCACAAAATAAATGGATATTTTTTTTTTCCTTAAAAAGCACGACATCACCCCTCTTTTATATTCAATTTATGCTATCATACAAAAAGTTTTGATGCGCAACGGCAGTCAGTAGAAAAATGGTCATTCTCCTTTCTAAGATTTTAGTCGCCTAATTTACCATCTGAGATAACACCCTGGCATTTTTTAATAGATGTTAAAAATAGATCAGTTTTTCTTATTGACACTTAATGTAAAACATTTACAAAAACTTATTTGTTTATTAAGTAGTGATTAATCTCCCACAACTAGTTTACTAGAAAATCTTCGCAGAGACAATTTCAGACTCCTAATTCTATCATAAATATTTATAAATTTCACTCAAAAAAATACACAAAGCATCAGACATATACTTTTGTTGACACAATGTACTAGAATATCGATAATGAATAACATTAATTAGTAAAAAAATAAAGTCTTAGGTCAATTTTTACGTTTTATATTGCTATTTTATCGTGATTTTTTGGTTTGAATAAAGCGTAATTACATTAAAAATAATATGTAAAAATAAACTATGTACTTTTAATAAACTAATTCCAAAGTTTTATTAAAATCAATTCATTCAATCAGACAATATAATTTCTAACATCACTCTAAATTAGAATAAATTACGACGCATAAGCGAGCACCGATTAGTACGGCCCGAGCGCCCATCGACTAAGGACCTGTGCCATTTTTTTCCGCGTCCCGATGTTCGATCGTATCTATCGTAAACGCCTTGTTATACTACGACTACAACATTTTGATCCTCTTTGTATTTTTTTCATTATGTTAGAATTTCGTTTAATAACAAGTATTATTTTAGTAGTTTGTAAATGAATTGTTATATTTCTGTTTTATTAACCGACTTCTAAAAAAGGAGGTTTCTCAATTCGACCGTATATGTTTTTTTTTTTTCGTATAACTTCGTCGTTTATGAACCGATTAAGAGGATTCTTTTTTTGTTGGAAAGGAGATATTCCAAGGTTAGTACCATGATAAGGAAACCAGGGTCTGATGATGGCATCCCAGAGAAATCGAGGCGAACCTTCGAGAAACGTACTGGTGACTAGTGCGTTTGTTAATATTTTCACTAAGTATTTTAAAGCACTACTATTTAATGCAGGTCTGAAGTCGATCTAATGATGGAGCCGAAAGACAGTCATGGGAACTCCTCAAAGATTTATAGCAATTACGTGGTGTTTGGGCTTGATTAGTTTGTATTGATGAGAACTATAATAGATGGGTTATAACTGTCATTAGGGGTCTGATGATGAAGACGAAGGACAGTCAAGGAAACTCTTCAATGTTTTACAGTAGCTACCTTGTGTTTGGACTTAATTCATTTCTATTGATGAGAACTTTGCACCCATATGAGTTATAAGTGCCATTACAGGTCTGATTATGGAGACCATAGACAGTCGACGGAATTCCTCAACGATTTACAGCAATTAGGTACCTTTTGTTGGGCTTACTTCAAATTGAAATTTGTGTAGCAAAAATTTGTATAGGATAATTATATTACAACTAAAAATGGAAAAATATTTTTAGTTTTAGGAATGGGGCATAAAGGTTGTATTATCATTGTGTCAATAAAAGGAAAGAATTAAAGAAACAGAAGCAAGGTGGATATTATTTTTATTTGCAATTCATATACATAGTTATCGATCACGTAAGGTGAAAGCGCAAGGGTAGCCCGCGAAATTCAAATTTTCCAACGACTATTTCATTGATGATTTCATTATAACTCCGCAAACCCATTATTTGCTACGATCGCGAATCATATTATTTTGTTCAACATACAACCTGAAACTGTCATACAAATTTTCTTTTCTTAACATAATTATATCAACATGGAATATAGAACCGTAATTACAATTTGAAGGGTTTGAAAAGGCTTAACACTCCTTTAAAAATATTTGGGTGTCGAAATTTGATAGCTATTTTGTTTTCATTTTAGAATGAGAAATCGCGTGAATCGAGTAGAGGAGGATAATACTTTTAGAAGAGACGCCGTGCAGGGTACTAGTGGAAAGTCTGATTCAATAAAATTGATTGTTTTAGTTACAACTAGCTGTGCCCGCGGCTTCGCTCACGTCAGCGCGTATTGTTTTGGCATTATCAGGGAACATTAGATGAGAACGTGAAGTCGTAGTATATTCCTGACATCTTCTACAAAACAACATACTAATAAACTGACTTACTGTTAATTTTAATTAAAACTTGTTAGTACTTCTTTTTTTAAATACCTACTAATGGAACGCGTAGTAAATTTTTGAGGGGAATCAATTTAGATGGCCATCGACACGGAAGAAGTTTATGAACAAAGCAAATAAATGCAATTCATGACATATCATAGGTACACCTACACAGAGTAGGTATCCTTAAAAAAATCTTTCAACTCTGAGAGCTTAATCAGCCGATCAAAAGTAAGAATATGGAAAAACCTCGTTACTGAAAAATACTGTAAACGCTTGAATTTAATGTATTTAGTTAAGGAACCAGTCATCGACGTACCTAGTTCATCAACCTACCTACCTACTAAATATAATAAAAAGTATAAAAATAAATATGTAATAGAAACATACACATAAAAAACATATTTACATAACATATATTTATGTTTTAGTTTAGAAGGCTTTAATAGATTAAAAACTGAATAAATAAATTATCTTTTTGCCTAAATCTCAAACCAAGGTGCATTACGATTATAACGGCCCAAGTTTGTTTAGTCCGTCTCGACACTCGCGCTGCACTGTTCGTGTTGTGTAAGTGTGGATAGCTACACACACATCAACAAAGCTGCAGTCTTTTACCTAAACTCGAGCGTTGAAATTTTGTGAAATGGCTCTTATGGATATATATTTTTAGGTGGGGATGAATTGATTTTTCGTAGTCTAACCCATCGTGTGGGTATCGTTGAATAGGTCTTTTAAAATGACTTAGGGTTGCTAATACTATTTTTCGATTTAATGCTCCATTTATGAAACATTAAACTTCAGGCGTTTAGGCGCGATTGGTCTAATGTTCAAAAAAAGGTCTAATTCGCAGTTGGTCCAATTCACGATTGGTCCAATTCGCGATTGGTCCAATTCGCGATTGATCCAATTCGCGGTTGGTCCAAAATGGCAATGTCCAATGTTTCAGAAATTATACAATATAATTACTAGCTTTTACTTTTTTCGAACAATGACAGTAAAAAAACTTTTTCCATCAAATTATTTAAGATTATCATTACAAAAAATTAGTTAAAAAAATTGCATGATGTTGTATTGTGTTTATGACGTATTTTTCACATCTTTTATTTCTATTCTTCTTTTCATTATATTATTATACCTTTGATCAAATATATATGGCCGTAGTTCTTTCTCCCTTATCTTATTGATATAAGCAAGAGAAAAAACCGTATTTTTAACATATGTAGATATTTGATGAAAGATCTGATAAAATAATAATCACGAAGGTACGGTATACCGTACCGTTTTTTTTTTCGTATAAACGAAAAAAAAAATGTACTATATATTTTAGTACATTTTTTTTTTCGTTTTATTGATTTGTTACGAATGTACAAAACTACTAATTGGTAGGAGTTTGAAACACGAGATATGACTTATAATATGATTATAGTACAATATTCGTACATAAAAATGTGTCATTTTGTTTAATTTTGTAAATACCTTTATATTGGACCAATCGCGAATTGGACCAACAGCGAATAGGACCAATTGCGAATTGGACCAACCGCGAATTGGACCAACTACGAATTGGACCAATCGCGAATTGGACCAATCGTAAATTGGACCAATCGCGAATTGGACCAATCGAGAATAAGGTGAATGGGACCAATCGCGAATTGGACCAATCGCGCCTAAACGACTTCAGGCTGTGTCCCCAGTAGCCAAACTATTAACGGCCGACTGAGTTTGCGGCGTATCGGTTTACAGTTTGCTAGTTTTGCGCTCACTTTACGCAGTTAGCAGCGTTACGTGCGCCGAGTTAGTGGCCGACTCACAGCAAAACCGCTTCCAGTCGGCGGCCCGTGGCGGCGATATGGTTGTTCGCCGGGCGTTGCAAGTCCATTTGCCGCAAACTGTTCTTGCGGACAGTTGGAAAGAAGCTATCGACGTGGTCATGCTTGCATCGCTTATACATATTTAACTAACTAATATCTACGCACACACCCCACAGAAAATCCAAGATGCTTTGATACGAAAAGGTACAACAATAATAAAGTGAACATTCAGTCGGTCAACCTAAATAAGCGGCTAACTAAAACAGTTTGCTTGCGACGCACGAAAATTGATCGTGAGTTTGCAGCTAACTCAAATTTCAGTACGCTCGCCACAAATTTGCGGCTCACTCTGTCGGCTGCTAACAGTTTGCCTACTGGGTACACAGCATTAAAGTGCAAATTTTTGTTACAGTAGGGCGCTTTTAGAGGGGCCCTCTAAAAGCTAAACTGCTGGCTTGAAAATCTGGAAAAATTCATGATGATAGCATGATTGTTATAGCAGTTTCATGAACTTATAAGGAAAATTATAGCGGTTAAGATAACTTTATTAGTTTAGCAGTAATAGTCGTTGAACATGGGTGTTGGATAAATTTGTACCAAATACAAAATCCTTAGAGTAAATACTTAGTCGGAACCCTACACTGCGCGTGGACAATGCAATGGTTCCTTCACTTTGTCCATGTTTACATCTTTTTGGGGCTGACTGTACACTTGAAGTATTGTCAACGCGACTTTATATTTAATTGTGTAGAATTGACGATAGGTTTATTGACTAATGGCTGATAAGAAACTTGTTATAACACTGCTAGTAAAACACCTTTTTTGCGTTTTATTCTTTCTTTTAATTATATTTAGGCGCTTATATTGCGCTTCATATTAAGGGATTAAGGAGCATGCTACTAATTTCAATGATTACATAAGCTTTGACATACAAATAGTACTTACGAGGATGGATCAAACATATTGTTGAGCATAAAACACTGCGTGGCGATAGGAGGTGCTACTTGTGGTTGTGGAGTCACCAATGCGGAACCAGCACCCATCAATACTGATGCTGCAGCCGGTGGAATCTGAAATCAAGTCCATCTTATGATTAATTTACATGTTTTGGTGATTTATACTTCTGGAATATCAATGACGAACAATTCTGCCCTGGTTTTTAACAACAGTCATATAAAGGGTGAATGGACACCAATGCACAAACGGTTACCACATATTCGGTACATCATTTTTCATAACTCTGCTGTTTTCTACAAAAGTACAATATCTACTACACCATCAAAATGTACGGAATGTCAATAAACAGAATACATGGTAACCGTTTGTGCATTTCAACTCGTACAATTTAATCCTCTGAGTAAAATTAATACACATGCAAGCTTACATAGGAAATGCAATCTCTTTCGGGATTCAGACCATATTGATTGAGAGTACGAACGGGATTTAGATAAGTAGAAGCAAATGATTATTACTTATAATTTATTAGAATCATAGTTTATTTTTTGTTTCCAGATTCAATTTGCGACTCGAATGTAGAGTTTTAAGTCAGTACTTAGAGATTGCAGTAACTACTTACAGCTGAAACTTTAAATTATCTAATGGCTCAATTCACATTTTCGCACTATAGTGTAGAGATATTTCTAGGTAACAGAGTTATTGATATTTAGTAAATATCCTTAATGTTATGTCTTTACAATCTGGGTTTTGCAATTACAACAATTACTCTTCGCGACATTGTTTGTAAAATACACTATAGTTTGAAAAGAACCTCACAATATCAACATTATTGTCTAAAAATGTGGTTCAAGTTTAAACTTTACATTACTCAGCAGTGCCGAGAATAGTGTTAAAGACTTCACACTGATCTGTCCTTTTTCTCAAATCTGCATGCTGTAAAACATAATGTTTGTAATATGCCAAGACAGAGAGTTAAGAACACAGGTTAAAATTTGAGTATAGGAGACTCCAGGGCACCATCGAAGGTAATTAATTGTTGGTAGGCTTGACTGTGTCCTTCGATAGGTATTAGTCTGTTCTGTCTCAAACTTCTGGGCTAATGTTATTGTTGGTATGTGAGGATTAGATTTAGCTCAACAGATGAAGTAAGTACTTTAGTTTTGCATTGAAATATGAAAAGATTACATAAATATTTAGTGCAAATTATAAAAAATGTAAGAAATTTTTGAGAAAATCTAGAAAATTTTACCTGTAATCCAGTGCCTTCTGCAAGTTTAAACATTAATTGTAAGCGTCCTGTCGCACCTAGGTCAATACCAGCACGGTCCAACTCGTCAGCGTCAAATCGAGTGCTAGAACCGCCATCAGTGCGTTCTGTTACGTTGCCAACCTTCATAGGTCGTCCAGCTAATTCAAATCCGTTTAATTGTTCCATCGCCTTCTTCGCGTCGGCCGCATGGTGGAACTGAAATTTTACGATTGTTGTTATAAATTTTACCATAGAATTATCACCTACAGTAATATTGTATGAGTCCATGATGTGACGAGAGCATTATTCTACTTACCGTAAGAAATCCATATCCTTTACTTTTTCCTGTTTCAGGGTCAGTCATAAGCTGAATATGATCAATTTTTCCAAAGGGTTCAAATATACCGCGTAGCATGTCTTCTGTAATGTTAAAATGCAATGAACCAACATATAGTCTTGTCGGCCCGTTACTGGTCTTTGGTGCTAAGTTCGGCAATGTATTGCCTACCCTGTTCTTTTCTGCTTGGGTATGTTGTACAATAATAGGAACTCCAAGCAGTTTTTGTCCAGTCAAACCTAAAGCCTGTAAATCCAGTTAAAGAATTATACTTAAATTAAGCATTACTTCATAAGTACCTATATCTAATTTATTGTAGAAGCCTAAGACAACATAAAAAATAAGCACTTATCATAGCAATGCTTTAGAAATGCATTTACAAGAGGCTGTCCTGGCTTTACAACAGATATTTTTATTGACGTGACAAACTGCTTACTTACCAAAGGTACAGATTCTGCATCTTTAAATTCGATGTATGCAATCCCTTTAAATCTCCTGGTTTTATTGCAAGTGATAAGCCTAACATCTCTAACTTTGCCAACAGATGAGAAAAATTCTTCAAGATCTTTTGCTCTAATTCGTTGAGATAATTGCATACAGAACACAGTGCGCAGATCCCTTTCTTCAGGAGGTAAATCATCTAATTTTGGCTCAAGTCCTCTAGATTTCGATCGATATTCTTTGGCAGGGTCTCTCTCAACAGTCTTTTCCCTTTTGCTGTTTGAGGTTCGGTCACGACTGCTTCGATCACGTTCTTTACTACGTTCCTTGTCCCTACTCCGTCTTTTATCTTTGTCGCGCTCTCGTTCTTTGTCCTTTTCGCGATCTTTATCCCTATTATGAGTCCGATCCCTTTCTTTGTTCCCATCCTTGTCGCGATCTCGCTCGCGTTCACCACGGTCACGCTCGCGGTCGCCGCGGTCTGCGCGGTCACGTTCACCACGGTCGCGGTCACGATCGCGATCTTTGCGGTCCTTGTCCCTTTCCCGATCTTTATCTTTTCTGTCATCTCTTTCTTTTGAACGACGTGGATCTCTTTCCTTTGATCTTCTTCTCGAACGGCTACGTCTAGAAAAAAGAAATATCGACTTATAGGATTGCATTCTACAGACAATTACAAAAAAATCAATTCCATATACCAAGCTCCATTATATATTGGTGGAACGACAACGTATTATATGATAATTAGTAAATCAATCAATGGTACGAAATAATGTTTTGCTATAATTGACCCACATGGCAATAACTCTGTAAAATACGGCCTGCCAGTTGAAGTAAAATAATAAAAAAATCGTTGGCGACAGGAATAAGAATAGCATCGACTTGAAACTAGTTGGGTTGAACATTGCAATAATTAATGATAATATTTTTGATTGTGTTGAATTTATCTGAAGCCAAGCTTTTACAATACATTTTTATTTGTCCAAGGAAGTAAGCCCTCACTTAGATGTAGAAATAATTGTTCAGGTGGTAAATTCTTACCTTCGGCTCCCATCACGTTCTCTATCTTTGTGCTTATCATACTTGTCCGATCGATGCTTTGAAGAGGAAGTGTTATCCTGTCACACAAAGCACAAGGTAGAAGCAGCGCCACAGCAACACACGCCGATTGAATAAATAAAAACTGCATTAGTTAATTCATAACAACAACATGGAGAACATTTGCAGCATTTCAACAATGACATTTTGGTTAAAATGTCACTGGTGAAATTACACAAATGCTGATGGTTTTTACTTTGCCTAGGCTACTGTTGGCAGCTGGTTAAATAACCAGCCAATGTTCATCCATGTCATGGTAGTCTCGCTGCCCTGGTCTACACTTACCGTTCGTAAAACCACTGACAAAGGATGCACACAGCGCTAACATCACACAGGGATACTTCTGCAAAAGATTTACGACCCATCAGCTCATGGTCCTTTTTTAAAAAAATTACGCTCTATGAAAATTTTATTTTTGACTTTGTAACTTAAGTGATTTAAATAACAATGTTAGGTTGTGTTGAATTTTTAAAGAATAAAAAATTAGGTAAGTATAGTAGTGGATACCTCTCTGTCTGTTCAGGTCGGTGAAGTATGCTCGACTATTACCACAAAGTTCTATAAATACAAGAAATGATACTCAAATGTAGTTTGTTTTAATATTTCTTACCAGATTCTGTTCAAAGATGAAATTAACTAGTTATGATATAACAAGACTTAATAAAACCAAAAAAGTTAGTTTATAACATCTTTAAACAGTTATACCCTCAAAATATTCTTGTTAAACCATTATAAAATGCAAAGTTATACATAATAAATATGACTACTTATTGATAGCATTATTCATTACAAAGAAATTGAATTGGATTACATGAAATCTTCACACATTTGAAATAAAATGGATGAGTTAAGAGGGCTATTACAATTTTTCTTTTTCGAGTGTTATAAAAGTCTAGCATTCAAATACATTGATTTTTATTTTGAGCACTCCCAAGAAATAATTAAACTTTCTCGGGCATATTTTAATTTTAATTTTGTGACCATACCTAAACCATAATCGCACATCAAAAATCTCAGTTTAGAAGTATTTGTGTTTTTTAGTTTGATTATTTCTGTAGGGAGCGCTCGAAATAAAAAGAAATCTTGTATTTGAGTGTTAGACTCTTATAGAAACACTCAAATACAAGAAAAATTGTGATAGCCCTCTTCAAGGTAAAAACACATTTTAATTTGAACTTTCAAGTGATTTCTGGGAGACAGCAAAATCTTAAGTTGTTTGCGCTGTTTGTTGTACATCAGTTTGACATTTTTTAATAGATTTATGAAACATATCAATAAAATATTGGTAGATTTACAAAAATACATATTTGCAAGGGAACTGGGGAATTAGCATGAGCTGTTCGACAGTTCGACTGGATACAAGATTGGACTTGGATATAATATATAAAGGTGCTTACCGATTTATTATAGGGTGCCTCCAACATAGCTTCTACATCTAAATCTTCAGCCATTCTAAAACAGTCCAAATGAAGATTGTTAATTTTGTTCCGTATATCCTTTTGCTATCTCGTAGAACTTACGCAAAAGTTGCAACGTTTCAGACGCTTGTTAATACATGTTTATGTTAAGGAATTCTACTACAGCCCCGGAAGCTCTCTAGATGATGTTATAATTACTTGTTATATAAATTTATGAGCAGATGAAATTAAATTAATAAATTTCACACGAGCACAAAATGGCGTCTAGCAATATGGTTTGTTTGTCGCAGACAGTTGGATGGATCTTTTTCTGGTGTTTTATTATTCTAATTGGTGTATTTTGTATACGCACTTACCTTGTGCTTATTATAGTACAATTTATATAATCGATAGCCTCACAAATGACGAAGTTTTATGTATTTTTTAAATAAAATAAAATGGAACTTGGAGTCAAATTTGTTGTCAGTGTTGCCATATGCATATAATAAATTATGTATTTATTTATTTATGTACCTCATAGCGATGGGGCCCATGGGCGAGTCGAGTTGTCTGATTCGAATCGAGTTATTTCACAACTCGAATCAACTACCCGAACTCGACTTTCTAACTCTAGCAGAATCTAGAATATCTTAAGTGAGCGCAGCGGATAATAGTGCGAGAGTGCACGCGATTCCCCAACTCGAAACTGAAACTCAACTCGACGAATATTCATTTTGTTTTGATTCGTATTCCGTCGCCGGCACTCGCCGGTCACCGTCAACACACCTCGGGTCGGTTCGGGCCGCCGCCCGCGCGCCTCTTCGTCGGCGCTCGAGCAAGGTGTAACTGTGAGAGAGAAAGCAAATATATTTAATGCGTAAAAGTGATCAGGAGAATAAAAAAACTAATATGGTGAACTCGACTCGACTTGCCGATCCATGTGGCTGCTGCCGCGAAGCGGATCCTATCCGGTTGATGCGAGTCGAGTCAACTCAAGTTAGCGGCAAAGTCAACTCCAGTTTTACATTTTGGAAAAAAAATCGACTCGTAACATCGCTAGTACCTCACTACTCTGACAACTGTGCACAGAACATATATAAAGGTGAACGCGGATGAGCGCGGGAATCATCGAATTTGGCGGGCGTGATTTTTCTTTCGTTTTCATAAAAATATTAAAAAACGTTTGAGATTGGAGATAAGTTGTGTAGATTTATGTAAATATTCATTAGATTAGTTAGTTTAATTGTTTGTAGCTATAATTCTTCATTTATTAGGGTAAGTTTTTTAAATATTTTATTTTTTCTGGCCAGTGGCCACTATGGACAATGAACCGCCTGATCCGGGGGGCACAGTCCCCTCGGTCGGGCATAATATTACAATTTACGAATCCAGTATGGATACAGACTCGTCTTTAACCAGATCGGAGCGGAAAAGGGCTAGAGCTCCACGCAAAATTTGTAAAAGTTGTAATAAAAGAAGGCGAAGTGGTCATAACTCAACAGGATTAATTAATAACGAAACAAATTGTCATTGTAATAATGAATCAGTAGTCAGTCCAAAAATAACATCAGACGTTCTGGTACATTCCGTTTTAGTTCACGAAGAAGCCACTCCACGTTCTGTGGATGGTCCCCAGACTGAAAACCTCATAAAGTCAGATCTTCCCCAGAAGGCGCCACAGGTACGGGGGGCTTTGTACGAAGCCACAGACCTGTCGCCATACGTTGTACACATCCAAAAAAATGTTGATACACAAAACTCGGCTCAGACATTACACCCAGTAACTTTAGGGCATTTCCTAAAAAATAGGAGATATAACAACATTATTAACGGTTCTTTAAAACGCATTGGTCGAAACAGAATATCTTTAAGCTTCTCCCGTTACGTAGATGCTAACTCTTTTATAAATGACCCAAGTTTGGCCAAGGAGAAATTGAAGGCATTTGTTCCATCAATTAATGTGTGTCGCATTGGAATTATTAAAGGCGTACCTACCGAATGGTCTCCGGAGGAAATCATGGAAAATATATCTGTCCCCGCTGGATGCGGTAAAGTCATCAAAGCAAGGCGTCTCAACTATAAAATACACGAACCGACCCCTGTGTGGAAACCATCTCAAACAGTCGTGCTCACCTTTGACGGACAAATTCTACCAAAACGTGTGTTTTGTTGTTACAATTCCATGCCAGTGGAATTGTATACATTCCCAACAATTCAATGTTTTAATTGTTGTCGTTTTGGCCATACAAAGGTACAATGCAGGTCGAACCCTCAGTGCTTCAAGTGTGGGGAGAAGCATTCTGCTGACACTTGCAGTATTGAAGACGAGAGTTATAGTAAATGCTGCCATTGCGGTGGCATTCATTACGCCATCAATAAAAAATGCCCAGAATTTGAAAGACAAAAATCAATTAAGCATTATATGGCCCATAGCTGCGTGTCATATGCTGAAGCGTCGCAACTTCATCCACCAATCTCAAAATTGTATGCAGATGTGGTAACATCCGCCCCATCACATACCAATAAAAATTCTTTTTATTCACAACCTTTGCCCCAATCACGTAACACACAAATTGTCTCCTCACAAAGAAAAACGGTATTCCTTAAACCTCGGGATCCTCCAAAAACTGCCAAGGGATATGACCGGGCAGCTCATCAGGCATTAATCAGTAATGAAGTTTCTACGTCAGGGAATGGTGTTGCATTCCAAAATAAAACAACAAATAATAATGAGAGTCAAATTTTAAATTTAATAATCATGTTAATTAATACCTTATCTAAAAATAATAATATTGAACCGTCCAACGTTGCTACTATAATTGATACGCTGTCTAACTTATTTAACTTTAATCTTAATGGATCCAAGTCTACTCAAGATTGTCCAGTGGAACAGTCGCAGCATTGTGAATAAAAAATCTGATTTGTTCTACATATTGAACAAATACGATCCCTTTGCAGTCGCTCTCTGTGAGACATGGCTTAAACCAGGGTTCTCTTTTAGAATTCCTGGCTATGCGTGTCTAAGAACAGACAGAAGCGATGGGTATGGCGGTGTCGCCATACTTATTAAAAATAACTTGTCTTTTCAATCTTTTCCTCTTCCAAGTCTCAGTGACGATATATCTGCTGTCGCTGCTATTGTAAATAAAATCTGTTTAGTATGTATATATCGACTTATCCGTAGAACAGAGTCCGATGTGATCATGGAGCAAAAACGAGTTAAAATAGCTAGACGAGTTAAGGAATACGAACTCTACAGACGTGCGTTTTTAGAATTTTCGTATCTTATTTAGTTTCGGAAATATAGAATCGAATAACGTTCAATCTGACATTATCTCCGCGTAAAAACGCATGAAGTGACCAAGGGACGGCGCGCGGAGAGTGGTGGCGGCGCGGGCGCCCCGTCCGTTCGTCAGTTCGGCCGCTGTTTGTTGGAAGAAGGGGGTTGACGATTTCAGTTATACTATTTCGTGATACACACTATACAGTTCATAAATTAATGAACATAATGGTGCCGATTCTCTTGTCACAAATATCTCTAAACTACACTAAAAATCACTAAAATTTAGTTTGTTCCTGTCAAACGACGTTTCCCATTCTGAAATTGATTAAAGTGACATGACCTAAACAGATTATAGTTTGGCAGCACTAAGTTACTCAATTTGGTGCAAATGGCTATTTTGCTATTCTGAAATTGACGTTTTTCACCTAAAATTAAGATTGTCAAACTAAATCAGACTATTTTTAATCGCGATTAAAAAGGTGTGGAATAAAATTAGTTGTCATGAACTAAAATTTTCAAAGTACATTTCTCTCGTATTTCTTGAGAATTTGGATAATTTTGAGGTCAATAAGGAAGCACAACGTGATTGCAGTTGTTGTCGATTCGGCAGAAAGGTAAATGTAGTGTTACTTTATTAAATAGGATACAAACAAAATGTATGAAAATTTACCCAAGGGATTTTTGTACTGAACATGTATTGCACTTGTTATTAGTTGGAAAAGAAGTAGATAAATTCATTTCTTATACTCAAAGCCACTTCCAGGTTCTGTGTGAAATAACAATTTTTTTGAAACTTTCAAGAAAGAATTATAATAGATTTTTTTTTTGTGTTCTTTGATATTTATCTTTTCTTAATTTATAGATTAGAAGCGTATGATCGAAACCAGAACTTTGGTGCCGACTGCTACGTCCAAGACGACATCATATACCAGTGTCCACCCTGTGATACATTCAGTGATATAAATGCGGATTCTCCACTTCCCATCATAACCAGACGGGCAATCCAGGAATATTTTAATAGGTACAGTAACAGTCAGAAGTCGACAGCCAATCTCGCAACACAATGGCAAAGCAATATTGGTGGTACTTATGACCTTCTTCTTAAATATGCGTATGTGTGTATAGGTGCCGCCGCCCGTATAGCGCAAACGATAATGTGCATTGCGGTGGAAGTGGAATTTTGACCTTTGACTGTACATGAATACATTTGTTGGTCAAATTTTTAGAAAGCTCTCCATACTATCAGTGAGTAAATAGAAAATACTGTTTCATTTGATCACAGTATCTGAATATAATTTTTTGTTATTTGTTTGCAGCTGTAACACTCAGCCTAAAGGACAGCATTTATATGAATATCTGGCGATTTTCATCTTTTGACCACCCACTTTACCTCCAATGGCATTTACACCTATTTACAAGACCAGCGTAAAGAAATATGCTCAAATTCAAGAACAGCTATATTGCTCCTGCAAACAATACTGTATTTTTGTCATTTACACTTTTAAGGAAAGAACTTGAAGGAAAAATGACGAACGGAATGTGAATGGACTTAAGGTAATATTTATTAGGCGAGATGATGCTTATTTGAATGATATTATGTTAACTCATTTAATTAACTTTTGTACATCATTTTGAACCTGCCATTCTAAACAAATATAATGTATAAGGATTATTTGAAAATAATAAAAAGGCAAAATTAAAAGCACTCTTTTATTTAATACTCTTCATAGTACAATCTCCAAAATTAGACACACCATTAGACTTATTGTTGAGTAAACTAACAGAATTTTTTTATAGGATTCAAAACCTGTGTAAAACTTTATGGATTTATCATCCTCTTTGTATCTTTATTATACCCGTAGACATACTCTGAGTACTTTTAGATAAAAATTTAGATGCACTGTTTCTTCACTGTTGTTTAATGTGTTTACTTCTTCTTTGAGACATGGAAGTAACACTACTGGTTGAAGGTTGCGGTTCTACTTCAAAACTTTACTGAAATAGTTTTTTCTGCCTTCTTTTCTCATAACGATGCTGTTGATCGAGGACGGCTGGATTTTCTGGTTTAGCTTCAGTGAAACAGAATACCGATGGTACAGCTGTCTTTTTATGGAACTTGGCTTGAGCTTCTGAAATGATAAAAACCATTTAACTTTTTTGTTATCTACCAAAAATGACACAATACACAAATTAGTAAGTAATGCTCAAAACTATGTAATGTCACTGTGTTAGCTCACCTTTAAACTTTGAAATGCCGTGCGATAACACGCCTTGAATTCTATAATGCGTGAGGCAGACTCCCATTGTTTTTTGAGTTTTCTTTCCTTATGAAACTAATGAACTCCCCTATTTTTACAATTTAACGCGCTACATTGAGGCATTATTACAATAATTGCGGCAATTATTGATTATAAACAAAAACGATTGAAGAAATCCAATAATCCATACGATTTGACAGCTCCTATGCATCAAAGCAAGGTATCGGTAGGTATGCTCGTAGTAAGTGCCCATGGCTGAGCAGTTACAATATTTTTTTAAATCTATTGGTTGATTGATTAATTCATTATAAATTTGGGTTAATCTTTTGTTTGTTTGAGGTTTCAAGCTAACAAAAAATTAATCGAAAGGATATTTTTTGTTTTTTATCATCAAAAATTCTAACTATTTAATTGAAGTGGCTACATCGCAAAAACGAACTGTTCTAATTATAAAATACATTTTTTCAGACCTCTAGTTTTGAGAAAAATCGTTTATATTTATGTGTGAATTTACACTTTTGTCTAGTTAAAACGAACAAACCTTTTCCAAACATCAAGGATAATAAAACGAACACACCGGAAAAAAAGTAAACCTAAACTTGACAATGTCACTGTCAGATATTGACTGACAGTGTCAGTCATTAGTGTCATTACTCGGGTTATTTTTTGCAATTCAGATCATTTTCGTTCACTTTCATTCAGCGGTTGTATATGGTCTACTGCAATCTTAGTCTATGGTTTACTCAACTTGGTGTATGTCAAACTCGATTTTAAATGTGTCAAAACTTTATCTAAGTTTAGAGAATCTTGTTTTCAGAATAACTTAACAAAACCAACTAACTAAAAATAAGAAATTTTAGTTTTAGTTTAGGTTAGTTGGGTGTACAAGAGAATCGGCACCAATGTCTATATTGCTTTTTTGGCTCAGTAAACAGTTGTGGGCGATCGATTTTTATATAGGACGTTTTTTGACGGAGAGGTACAGAAACGCATTTTTGGTGCGAAAATACGATTGGCTTTATACGCCACGCTACGCTTTTTTATTTTTATTTTTTGGCTTTATT
The DNA here is from genome assembly GCA_905147715.2 of Xestia xanthographa. Classification (NCBI taxonomy): domain Eukaryota; kingdom Metazoa; phylum Arthropoda; class Insecta; order Lepidoptera; family Noctuidae; genus Xestia; species Xestia xanthographa. The sequence continues at coordinate 16,865,437 of LR990655.1, read as the reverse complement.
TATTGTTTTTTTTTTTTTTTGTTTACATATAATTATATACGATTGTTTTGACATATTTCTTATAATTCCACATATTGTATTTGATCATTAATTTTGACATTTAAATTTCTTGTAATTCCAAATTTTGTATTTGATAATTTATTTTGACATTTATTTATTTATTTCTTAATGTAATTCTGCAATTTTAATTATATTTGTTTGTATTTTTGTTTAATATGGGTCTCGGACCTGAAATAAATGATTTTATTATTATTTTTATTTTTATGCATATTCACAGGGTAATCATTCTTTCTGTAATAATAAACAGTAAAAAGTACAGGTCTTATGAAATAATAAGGCAATTTAATACGAACATTATTGAACTTCTAAGCGTCTTTTGTAAATATGGGACGTTTTTCTTCGGAACCTTTGAAACGATTTGTGGGTTCGATATTAAGATGGGACGTTGTTACTGGGATAATGAAATCAGCTAAGACGTTGTTCAATTAAAAATATCGTTAAATATAAAGATTTTTTATTTGAGATTTGTTTGATTAATTGCTAGGTATATTTCTCTTAATATAAATAGTATTCTATGAATACCTATAATAAGTTAGTTTTTTTTTTAAATTACAGTTGTGAATGTTGATGACAACGCCATGATACGACAAACGTTTCCTTTGCCTTCTAATGCAGGAGAAATCATTCAGGAACTAGCTGACATATAATATGGCGAGAAGTGCGACCAAAGAAATTACCTGCGACGGCTCAATACCGAATGTCATGTCTGATCCATCTGCCGAGAATGCTTACCGAAATCAACCTAGTACATTTTCTTTGGATGTGCCTTCTCGTTTCGAAAATTCACCATTAATACAGAATGAAGAGTTAGAAGTTTCTCACCACAGATCTACCCCGGTTAATTTGGAACTGTCAGTGCCAACTCCTATGCCGTCTCCTACTAACGTCCATTCGATCTGCGATAGCACATTCTGCCCGAATCATTTGAACAGTTTCTCTGTGATTTCGTCGTCGCCATTTCGCACCATGAATTCGCCTGCTACTTCTCACTCAAGCGATCGCACCGTGACTTCTAAAACGACTAGAAAACGACCGAGGCGCCCAAAAGATTATAAACCACAAAAAGAAAATAATTATTCCGATAGGTCATCATCCGATTCTTCAGAAACATCAACAATGGTGTGATGTAGCAAAGAGTTAAAGTATGGATGATACTCTAAAGGAATTACTTCTGAGCGGCACATATCCATTAAGTCTTTATATTTAGATCGGCCAAGAACGAAGGAGAACCCTATGTTGTCCGCAACGTAACCCAGAATGAAGTATTTGACTTTAAATGTCTTGCTAATAACAAGGTCTGGATGAAAGACATTATTAAGGGCAAAAAGATTAACTGAAGTAACATTCGAGAAGTTCATGCAGACGGTAGTGTGATTCTAACTAATTGTTTTCTAGATATGACCTGACTCAACCTGATTATAATATTTTAATGACCGCGAATCACTAAAATATTTTAATCAGGTTGAGTCAGGTCATATCTAGAAAACAATTAGTTAGAATCACACTACCGTCTGCACGAACTTCTTAACACGAGGAGCTCGGTACGAACTAAACTACCTGCATATTCTGAACCTAGTGTGGTTCCTGTTGCTAACTATAAAGACTTAATGGATATGTGCCGCTCAGAAGTAATTCCCTTAGAGTATTATCCATACTTTAGCTCTTTGCTATATCACACCACTGTTGATTATTCTGAAGAATCGGATGATGACCTATCGAAATAATAATTTTCCTTTTTCCTTTTTGTTGCTTTTTTTTTTCTTTTTGTAGTTTATAATCAGTAGATTTAGCGAAACAACGTTAATTATAATGAGAACTCAACTAAGTAATTTAATGTTTGCCTACGTACAATTTAATTGCTGCTAAGTACATATTATGTGCTCTCCCACGTCTATATATCTCTCGATAATACTATGAAGGCTGGTTGTTATAATTATGCTTTATTTTCAATTAACTAGTGCGAAGTTTAAATATCTTCATAAACGTATTTTCCGTCGTTATGATGAAGTCCATTCTGTAGTCATGTAGGTTACCTAGTTACCATGCAGCCATGCTGTGATACGTTATGTCATTTAATTACTACACACATCAAAAGTATCTAGGGATCAACATATATTTTTGCAATAACTTTTCTCCTGATTGATATTAATTAAAATTTTCTTTAAGGATTCATCAAATAAAGTGTTTTCGTTTGTCACAGTAACGATAAACCAAGTCACCTTTGCATTAATAAAGAAATTTGCCATTTTCCTAATAAAGGGATTTTTGACATTTGAACCACTAACATTAAAGTTCGAAAAAATGACTGAAAACACAGTTTTCTTTAAAATTTTATTGGGTAACTTAAACAATTAATAATCCGTGTTTCTACCGCGAACACTAACAACACAAGAACATCGGTTTGGCATACTCAAAATGAGTTCATCCAAATCACGCTGTGGAATGGCCGCCCATGTTCGTTGCAACAACAAAAAAAGGTCTTCTTGCGACTGGATACCCTCCATATTCGGCAGAGCTCTTCTCTGTAGCATATCCCATGCATGCTCAATCGGGTTCAAGTCTGGCGACTGAGCAGGCCAGGGCAGGACATTGATGTTAGCTGCGGCGAGAGTCTGTCTTACAACTCTTGCGGTGTGCGGTCGTGCATTATCATGCATTAACTGAAATAAGGGACCGATTTGCACTTGTAGAGGAACGATGACGTCTGATACAATCGTCTCAGCATAAATTTGAGCGTTGAGGTTGCCTCTGATCCAAATCAACTCAGTTCTTCCGCCGATCCAAATACCCGCCCATACCATGATGGTTCCACCACTATAAGGATGGACTTCCTGGCAGGATTTTAATCGCTGTTGGCGTCCAGGGGTTCTCCAGTGTCGTATACGTCTTGTATCCGGTCTCATACCAAAACGAGACTCATCAGAAAAGCACACGAAACGCCATTGTTCTTCTGCCCAATTTCTGTGTTCAAGAGCCCATTGATATCGAATCCTACGATTGTGCATTGCTATAGGTGGTACCCGTAGCGGTCTTCGGGAATGAAGGTTCACTTCATGCAAGCGGTTTCTGACTGTTTGGTCGCTAATTAAGTTCCCTGAAGAGTGATGAAGCCTCACGGCTAACATCATGGCGGTTATTGTTGGAGCTCTTCGAGTTAAGATTTGAATGTATCGGTCTTGTCTCCGTGTGGTGCAGCGATACCGTCCTCCATGGCGCTCAGCCACGGTACCAGTGCTTCGGTAACGTGTCCAAAGTCGACTGATAACACTCTGACTTGTATTCAGAGCTAAAGCTACAGTACGTTGCCGGGAACCAGCTTCTATCATTCCCACGGCTCTGAGCATTTCTTCCCTGCTTAAATGACGTCGCCGCTCCATAATAACGTTGGTTTTAATCAGTAGTAGGGAAACAGTAGCACTAATAATGTCTTCAATGCGTTGTATGTTTTTATAGGGAAAATATTGACAGCTTATTTTCATCTTTTACTCGAATTTGATTGAGAGTTCCTGATTCAAATTATGAAATGCACCAAAAAGGATCCATATAAATTTATAAAATCATAAATTTATTACAAAGCCACATCTCAATCTCAAGAAATCCGCATAAAAATGCTTGATCCCTAGACACTTTTGATGTGTGTATTTTAAGTTTTAACTATTAAGCCATCAAGGCAGAGGTATACATACAGTTTGATTGTTGTTGAGACGTATAATACCTCGTCTAGGTCACGATGCTTCTGATTGGCAAAATTATTAAGACTAAACGTAATTTTTAATAATAAAAAAATGTTATAGTTGATTTTATAATAGTGCTAAGTTTAAAATACTTCATGCGCGCGCGCATTGTTCTAATAGGTAGGTGCATAGATCTATAAGTTTTAGACTGTTAATTTTAAGTCCGTACCTAACTGTGATGTGATTGCTGTTCAAATTGATGCCATCTAATACTTTTTGCTATCTATTTTGAGTTTTTTTTTCATTAATAAATGATTTTATTTATTCATTTAATTTTTTATTCAGTTATATTCGAAGGTAGTCATAATTTGGCTAACATTATGGTAAACATTTCAAGGTGGTTATTCACAAAGGACTTATAAGGGATGGGTATTTCCAACAAAAAATGACCCATGTTAATATAGAGCGTCACTTAATTCAGACGTCTCCGTAAAACAACGTATAATGTTCATAACGGACCCCCGCTCTTACGCCATAAAACGTCCTATGTTGATATGGGACTCACTATCTCGTGAAATAAAAGGATAAGAAATAAACGCTATATAGCATTTAACTAGGCTTGGGCGTTGTTACAACATACCAAAAAATCTAAATGTTAAGTCTCACCGTTTAAGAGTTACACAAGTCAACAACTTCTCTAACCTCTACTGAAAACTATCAACCCTACAGATCGGACTTTATTCTACGGATGAGTCGATATTATTCGCGTCCCACTGTAAATATTCTTTCTGAAATAAGTAATCTTCTTTCAGTTTTACCTAAACCATTTTTGGTAATGGGCGACTTTAATACACAACATCAGTCCTGGGGTAGTTCTAGTTCCAATCACTATGGGGAAAAGTTACTAGAAATTCTTGACTCTAATAATTTGTGTATTTTAAATACATGTCTCCCAACACGCCAAACGAATCCAGATGAGGGAGTAAGTGCCCCTGACCTCTCAATCTGCACACCTGATTTAGCATCGACATTATCCTGGTCCCCTTTACAGTCTTCTTATGGTAGTGATCATTACCCTTTAATAATTTCTTTTCTACATAAAAAACCAGCTGCTTGTAATCCAACACCACGATTAAAGTATAGACTTCAAAATGCAGATTGGGATACATACAAAAACTGTGTAGAAGAAAGAATTCTTGCTTTAACTAATTCCTTACAACTACATGATCCTCAGCTATTATCTAATCAAATAACAAGAATTTTAATAGAGGTGGCAGATAATACTTTCCCTATTAAGAATGGTGCTACAGCTAAAATTCCTTCACCACCTTGGTGGGATGCTGAGTGCACTCAGGCCATTAAAAAAAGAAAAGAAGCAGAAAAAAATTATAGTCATACTATGACTCGTCATAATTTTGAGATATACCTAGAAGCTGCTCGTACAACTCGTAAGCTCCTTAAGAAAAAGAAATTTGAAGGTTGGCAAAGATTCTGTGCATCTATCTCGCCAGAAGTTAATGCATCTCTAGTATGGCAAAATATTAGGCGATTCAGGTCAGCATTTAGTGACACAACAGCCTCAAAACTACCATTAGAATTAGCCAATGAGTTTATGGATCATTTAGCTCCTCCTTCAGCCCCAGAACAGAAATCTTTAATGCATTTTCCTTATGTTCCTATTCCTAATTCTGAGTTGAATTCTCTCTTCACACTAAGTGAATTGAAAGGAGTCCTTTCACATGTTAAGGATTCAGCTCCTGGTGAAGATGGTATACCATATTCATTTATAGCTAATCTGTCTGACTCTGTTCTTTTAATATATTTAAATCTCATCAATACAGCTTTGATATCTGGCAACATTCCATCAAGTTGGAAGTCTCAAACAATTATTCCTATTCTGAAACCAAACAAAACTTCTTCTAATGTTGCTTCTTATCGACCAATTGCACTTTCTACAGTTCTTGCTAAAATTGCTGAACATCTCGTTAAGAATCGTTTGGAGTGGTTTTTGGAAAGCAAAAACTTGCTAGCTACATCACAGTTTGGTTTTAGGAAGGGTAAAAGTACGATGGACAGCCTTAGTGTGTTCACAACTGATATTCGCTTAGCCTTCACTTCTAATAACTCTGTAATTGCTGCTTTCCTGGATATTAGCTCAGCTTACGATAATGTCCTGGTATCAATCCTAGAACAAAAGCTCAATTCATTACAAGTTCCAACAATGCTGTCTAAGTTCATTATTAACATGCTTTCAGAAAGATCTTTACATCTTCATATTGAAGGGTATACATTTACCCGTTTAGTATGGAAAGGTCTCCCTCAAGGTTCTGTACTTAGTCCAATTCTCTACAATATTTACACTTATGATTTGGAATCCTCTCTAAATGAGTCAGTAAAAGTCCTTCAATATGCAGATGATTTACTTCTTTATTTATCTGGTCATTCTGTTGAAAATATTTGTACTTCCTTAACCTCTTCTCTAGGCTTACTGAAGACTTGGCTAGAAACAAACGGTCTAGACCTGTCAATTGATAAAAGCAACATTGTCTTGTTTACTAGAATGCGTAAGCCTCCTATATTTACAGTAAGGTACAATAATATCCCTATGCCCATTAAAAACCAGGTAAAATTTTTAGGTCTTATTTTGGATACACATCTTACTGGTTTACCACACTGTGATTATATAGCTGCTAAATGCGAACGAAATATCAACATACTTAGATGTCTTGCTGGTGTTTGGTGGGGAGCACATCCCTTTTCATTAAAATTACTGTACAACACCTTGATTAGAAGCGTATTGGACTATGGTACTTTTTTGCTGGATCCTGCTAGTGTTGCTGGTCTTAAGAAACTGGACAGTGTTCAGTCCAAGGCACTTAGAGTGGTTTCAGGTGCAATGAAAAGCAGTCCTATTAATTGTCTTCAGGTGGAATGTGGAGACCCTCCACTTCATTTACGACGTCAATTTTTAGCTGATAGATTTATGGCTCGGTGTTTGCAATTTACGTATCATCCTTTACGAAATAAACTTTCCATTCTCTCTGAAGAAGTAATTTCATCCACTTACTGGAGGCACAAAGCTACTCCGTGTTTAGTTAAAAGCTTTAGAAAATACAATTTAATTGAAGCTCCTTGTCACCAATCCGAGTTTCTTCCTTTATTTCACTGTAATTACAGTTCATTAATAAATAATGTCACCGAACATACATTATAACCTTAACATTTTTCGAAATGACGTATGTCATAACCTTAACTTCAACTTCACTATGGATAGAGACTGGAAGGGCTGCCATCTCTTGTTTACAGATGCTTCGAAGCATGGAAGAGACTCATGTGTGGGAGTAGGTGTATACCACTCCCAATTTAATATTGTCCAAAAAATAAAGCTCCCGCCCGAATCATCTGTATTTACGGGAGAATGTTACGGTCTATTCAAAGCTGTCGAATATATACATATGATGGGCTTACGGAATTCACTCATTTTAACTGATGCAAGGAGTGCCTTACAATCTTTGGCCAGATTCCCTTTCTATTCTCATAATCCTTATATTATATTTGAAACACGTGAACTCCTTTATAGGTGTTGTATTAAGGGGTATTCAGTGCATTTTGCGTGGATACCCTCGCATTGTGGCATTCTAGGTAATGAGAGAGCTGACCAGTTAGCTAATGATGCCGTTTTGTGTGGCGACGTTTTTCCTTACAAAAATAACACCCAAGATCTGACAGCTCTGCCTAGGGTTTATCTACAGAAATCCTGGGGTCAGCTTTGGTCCGAGCAATCAGCGAAAGGGAAATTTTATCGTAATATTCAGCCATCCATTTTTGTTAAACCTTGGTTTAGCAAGTACAAGCTAAGCAAAAAGATTACAACAATATTCATACGTATGCGATTGGGTCACGTGTGCACTCCTGCTCATCTTGCCAGGCTTGGCATTGTGCAGAACCCTGCGTGTGAATGTGGCGCTGAAGTGGGAGATCTGAACCACCTTATTTTTTCTTGCCCCCTTTATGACCACTCCTCACTTTTCCAAAGTCTTGTTTCCCTCCGAGTCCCTTTACCCACTTCTATCTCATGTATTTTATTTAATTTTAATGTAGATATTTATAAAACCATAGCTCTTTTCCTTGTAAATAATGATATAGCTATTTAAACATTCTAGAGACTGTGTATAGTATTTAATTTACCATGTTTACGCACCGAGTCGACCTTTTTGTTATGCCACCTGGTTGCGTTAGATGGTTAGTTTTCTGTTGTATTATATTTCCTCACTGTTAACATGTTTTTATTATATTACATTTATATTTAACAACTAATCTCCTTTCCATTTCCAAATTTTCCGTTGTTAGATTTTATCATTTCGCGAGTACTTGATTCTTACGTTTTGTTATCAAATAAATATTGTCAGTGGCAATAAGCACGAATAGTGCAATGCCAAAACGAGAAAAAAAAAAAAAAAAAAAGGTGAACGCAGACTTAGCCGCACCTAGGCTTACCCTCCTCACAGTCACACCCGATGATCCCATCACCCTCCTTCAAGAGAGTTGCAGGGAAACGAGTACACTACGTAGGAACAAATACAAGAACCGATTCAAACCGCGAATCCCGTCCCACCACCGAGGACCCCCGCCACCCCCCTGTAACATCACCGCCCGACGCCCCGACCCTTGCTCGACGAGTCAGCCCGCGACGCTGAGCAAGTAACGACAAATTCCCCAAATAATGATCCGACCCAGCCTGTTGACCCTTGCTGCCCTCTCCTCAATGACGCACTAAGCTGAGGCCCGAACCCCACAGGGGGTGCCCTTAGTGATTGTTCATTTAATTGTGTAAATCCTGTTAGTTTGTAAGCCCTGGCTGGGGGCCTTAAAGTAATTTTTGGCCACCACAGGATAGTCCGGTTAAGCAGTCAAGCGACCTTAGCGACTTGCAACTGCGAGTGGTCAACACTAAAAAAAAAAAAAAAGCCGCACCGCAGTCGCCGCATTCGAATTATTAGTATAAAGTCCTATGCAATTTGTGTCTGTGTACAATCTGTGTCTATGTCTCTGTGCGAGATTGCATAAAAAAAAACGAATGCGCCGACTGCACGGTGCGGCTAAGTCTGCGTTCACATTAAAGTATACACTAGTTAAGGTGAATGGTCCAACAAGCCCGCGAAATTCAATTTTCTTACGTTTTTTGCAATTTGCAAGCCGGTGCTAGGTTGTATGTTGATTAGAGTATTGTTCGCGATTGTAAGACGTATGTAGTTACAGAATTATAATCAACAAAATCATCAAAACAACCCTCCAAGTTCATAAAGATCTAGCAATGACTTTGACCTTGAAAAACTCGTTTCTAGACTTTATTTAATTAAGGAACTTAGAGGGTTGTATTGATGATTATAATTCTGTAACTAGGTAATAGGTCTACAATCATACAATCGCGAACAATATTTTAATCAACACACAACTTAGCATTGGCCTGCAAATTGCATAAAACGTAAGAAAATTAAAATTTCGCATTTCTATGTGCCATGCAATGATATTCTAACAAAGAGATATGATATACACCTACAAAACCACCGAAAAAACTGTGCCGCGGGGCAGAGCCAGCTCACATACACGCAGTGACGCAGAATAAGGGAAAAACCGGCCAATTGGCATGTTTTCGAGTCTTCACGATTGCGCGCTCATAACATATCTGTTTAATAGAATATCATTGGTGCCATGCCATAAAACTAACACACAGGCTCATTATTATTGCGCGATAATATCTCATGCGTTAAAGGCTCCCACACACAGGCGCGTTTTTACGTTTTCGCGTTTCTGCGTCCCGCGATATTGCATTAATGTGTCACACGGGCGCGTTATTATCACGCGATATTAGGCGCGTTTTTGCGTCCTGCAATATTACTATAGGAGTTCTTAGAACATTTGGTATAGGGACGCAGAAACGCAGAAACGCCGACGCATGCGATCCCACACACAGGCGCGTTTTTGCGTTTCTGCGTCCCAATACCTACGTAAACACAATATAAATATGGACTTAAGGAAACTACCTTCATTCGCTCGATTCCACACACTCACACTAACATGCGCATCGACGGGGCCCCTGCCTGAGTGGACGTTGCGATTTTTTAGTTACTATACTCTATGGTTGCGATGCATACTGTCAGAGTCAGTAGCAAAGAGTATAATAATAATATGGGGTCAGTAGTGCGTTTTTCAATATAGTAAATGTACTCTGTGGTAGTGCGTGCCGCGCCGAGACGCGCGGTCATATTTATGTATCTCCCAATCTTTTTAAAAATGCCCCGAACGTATTGCGCGATATACGGCTGTTTGAATTTTTTACACAAGTAAATTCAATACCTATTATAGAATTTCGAACGTGTCGTAGCAGAAGAAAGTATTTTTCTGTAAAAAGAATATTTTTTATGTATTTTAGGTATATAAGGGCAAACAAGTTAGTCATTCTTCTATACAAACGTAGTCTGGTGATTACTCGTTCACGGTGTAGGTTCAAAATTAAAAATTGTAGGTAGGTATCAACTGGTCTTGTCATTATCTAGCCCTGTCATCATCATCATCATCATTTCAGCCGAAAGACGTCCACTGCTGGACATAGGCCTCCCCCAAGTGTCGCCACATTGACCGGTCCCGTGCGACTCGCATCCAGCGGATTCCTGCAACCTTCACCAGGTCATCGGTCCACCTAGGAAGACGTCTTCCGGTTCGCGGTCGCCACTCCAGAACTTTTCGGCCCCATCGGCCATCCGTTCTGCGAGCAATGTGCCCTGCCCACTGCCACTTAAGTTTGGCAATTCTTCGGGCTACGTCGGTAACCTTTGTTCTCTTGCGGATGTCTTCATTTCTGATTCGATCGCGCAAGGAAACTCCGAGCATAGCCCTCTCCATTGCCCTTTGGGTGACTTTAAGCTTTCTGATGAGGCCCATTGGGAGCGACCACGTTTCGGTCCCGTATGTAATCACTGGCAACACACACTGGTCAAAGACTTTCGTCTTGAGACACTGCGGTAGGTTGGACGAGAAGATACCGCGCAATTTCCCGAACGGTGCCCAACCGAGTTGGATTCGGCGATTGACCTCTTTCTCGAAGTTAGACCTACCTAACTGGACCGTTTGTCCCAGGTACACATAATCGTCTACAACTTCGAGAGTAGAGTCTCCGATCTTGATAGGAGTGGGTGTGACATGGGCATTTAACATGACCTTAGTCTTGTCCATGTTCATTTTTAGACCCACTCTTCCGGAAGCTCTACTGAGGTCATCGAGCATTGTGCAGAAGACCAAGTACGTGGCGAGAGTGCAGCTGTTGGAGTCGCGCCGCAACGTCAACTTTAAGGCGTTCGTGGTGCGAGTGCCAACGTGTTATCTGCACCTCGTCTTGGAGGAGGACTTTTGGCCGCAGGGAGTGGTGTTCCGTCGCTTCCACGGGCAAGTGCCACATGAACGCACGGTGACATAGTGCACAAGTGAAGTGATACTAACGTAGTTTTAAGGTCCTTTATACTAACACAGTTTGTATTTTATCACATGTATGTTAGTCTGTACGGTATTTATCTATGGGCCAAAGTTGCCCGAAAATAAAGGTTTTATTATTATTATTATTATTGTACTGAGGTCCTCCATGGTCTCAGCCATTACCACTATATCATCGGCAAACCGAAGGTGAGTGATGCACTCGCCATTGACGTTGATGCCTAGCCCTCTCCAGTCCAGAACCTTGAAGACATCCTCCAGTGCAGCGGTGAACAGTTTCGGAGATATGACGTCTCTCTGTCTCACACCTCGCTGCAGGAGGATAGGTTTCGAGGCTTGGTCCTGAAGTCGGACTGACATGGTGGCGTTTTTGTACAAAAACTTTAACACCTCGATGTACCGATAGTCGATTTGGCACCGTTGGAGAGACTGCAGTACAGCCCAGGCCCCTTATTCACAACGCTTCGATTCGATTTTCGATTCGGAAAGTCGTATGTCTATCTTTTTTTGACATTATGAAATCGAGCGAGATAGACATACGAGTTTCCGAATCGAAAATCTAATCGAAGGGTTGTGAATAGCTATGCTGGTCTCGATCGAATCGAAGGCTTTCTCGTAGTCCACAAACGCTAAACAGAGAGGCAGGTTATACTCTTCGGTCTTCTGTATAACTTGCCGCAGCGTATGTATGTGGTCCACGGTGCTAAAGCCTTTTCGGAAACCAGCTTGTTCGAGTGGCTGGAAATCGTCAAACCTGCGCGCGAGACGATTCGTGATGACTCTAGAAAACAACTTATAGACATGGCTTAGAAGTGAGATGGGCCTATAATTCTTCAGCCGGGCATTGTCACCCTTTTTGAAGAAGAGCACCACCACACCCCTGCACCATGGTTGTGGCGTTTTTCCCTCAAGTATGACGGAATTAAACAGCTTGTGAAGGGCCTTAAGTACCGGTTTTCCACCTGCCTTCAGGAGTTCGGCCGTAATTCCGTCATCACCCGGTGCCTTGTTGTTTTTGAGCTGCTTCAGAGCCATCCTAATCTCGTACAGGCTGACGTCCGAGATGTCTTCGGTATAGTGTCGGGTCAGTCTAGCTCTTGGGTCGTTTGCTAGATCTACGACGGGTTTACTGGTTGACGTGTACAACTGTCCATAGACGCGGGAGTCGTGCGGTCCATGGCCCTTTACGGGGCCCCGGTGTGGGCGCGTTCATTGAGGCGGCGAGCCGCCCACTACTTGAACGCGCCCCAAAAGGTGGTAGCCGTAACCGTCCGGTTCGACGTCTCCACCCAGACCACAAGCGCGCCGGTCCAACGGGCCCCGAGTGGTCCGCGTTGGGCGCTGAAGCAGCTGGACCGGGGACTCCTCCTGGAAGCCTCGATCGTGCAGGCCTGGGTGATCCCCGAGTCCGGCCAGGAAGCGCCCGGCGTCAAGTGTACTGGTGGTCGCGTGAGCTGACGTCTCTGCGCGAGGCGTGCGTGGCTGCGCGACACCTGTACGCCAGGCATCGCAGGCTCCGCATCCGCCCACCCAATGCGGTAACCATTGAGGCGGAGCTTTATGAGGGGTACAGAGCGGCGAAGACCGCCCTCCGCGAGGCTGTCCTGCGGGCCAGGGACCTGGCCCGCGAGGAGTTGCTGGGGACTCTCGACAGAGATCCGTGGGGGCGCCCTTACAAATTGGTGCGGGATAAACTCCGCCCCTGGGCCCCCCCACTGACGCAGAGTCTCCGGCCTGAGCTCGTGGAGGACGTGGTGAGCACTCTTGTTCCCTTCGCGAGGGGATCATCCACCCCCGCCTATGGCTCCGCCACCTGCGATGCTGGAAGCGGACCAACAGGACGACGACGACAACGCTCCGGAAGTGACTGGGGTAGACCTGAGAGTGGCGGTACGCAGGCTCAGTGCCAAAAATACCGCCCCGGGACCCGACGGCTTGCCTGGCATAGCCTGGGTCCTGGCCTCGGAGGCTCTCGGGCCCCGACTAGAGGGGCTCCTTAGCGCATGCTTGGAGAGAGGCCAGTTCCCGCTTCGTTGGAAGACGGGAAAGCTGGTCCTCATTCGGAAGCCAGGGCGCCCTGCGGACTCTCCGTCCGCATACCGGCCCGTGGTGCTGCTCAACGAGGTGGGCAAGCTCTTTGAAAGAGTCATTGCAAACCGCCTCGCCGAGCACCTTGCGGGGACTGGGCCGGACCTTGCGGAACACCAGTTTGGTTTCCGCAAGGGGCGCTCTACGGTGGACGCCATCATGCGCGTGAGAGCCCTCACGACGGGGGATGCGGTGTCCAGGGGTGGGGTTGTCTTGGCGGTGTCTCTCGACATCGCCAACGCCTTCAACTCCATGCCCTGGAGCTGCATTAGGGAGGCACTCCGGTATCACCGGGTGCCGACCTACCTCCGTCGAGTAGTCGGGGACTATCTGACGGACAGAGCCGTCATCTACCCCGGTCGCAGCGGAGAATGAAACCGGCGAGAGATGTCGTGCGGTGTTCCACAGGGATCGGTCCTAGGGCCGTCCTTGTGGAACATCGGTTACGACTGGGTGCTGCGCGCCGACCTCCCTAACGGTGTCAGTGTAGTGTGCTACGCTGACGACACGCTGGTGCTGGCACAGGGGAGGTCGCACGAGGCGGCGGCCGAAGCGATGACACGCGGGGTTGCGATAGTCGTTGAGAGGATCCGGCAACTGGGTCTCGAGGTGGCATTGCACAAGTCCGAGGCCATGTGCTTTCATGGGCCTCGGAATGCGCCACCAACGGGATCCCTACTGACGGTAGGAGGGGTATCCATCGGCGTCGAGTCGACGTTGAAGTACCTGGGACTTGTCCTTGACAGCCGGTGGAACTTTGTTGAACATTTCCGACGTTTGGCCCCCAAACTGGAGCGGACTGGGGCTGCCTTCAGGCGGCTCCTGCCCAATCTGGGGGGGCCAAACGCCTCCTGCCGGAGGCTCTACGCGGGAGTCGTGCGGTCCATGGCCCTTTACGGGGCCCCGGTGTGGGCGCGTTCATTGAGGCGGCGAGCCGCCCACTACTTGAACGCGCCCCAAAAGGTGGTAGCCGTAAGGCTCGCCCGGGGCTACCGCACGATTGCCCGCGAGGCGGCGAGCCTCCTTGCCGGATTGCCGCCATGGGATCTGGAGGCGATAGTCCTCGCGCGCCTACATGAATGGCGCGCGGAGGCGCTAAGCCGGGGGGAAACTCCGCTGCCGCGGCAAATTGTCGCTCAGCGGACAGACTTCCGGCGAGATCTCATGATGACATGGAGAGAGCGACTGTCGCAACCCCGTGCAGGGCACGCCACAATTGTGGCGATAAGTCCCCTCTTTGAGGAGTGGCTTGAGAGACGCCACGGCGTCCTCACCTTCCGCCTGACGCAGGTCCTCACCGGACACGGAGTGTTCGGGAGGTTCCTGCACCGAATCGGGCGGGAGGAAACGCCCGGGTGCTTCCATTGTGAGGATCGACCGGAGGACACGGTGGAACACACGGTGGAGGTGTGCCCCGCGTGGGCGGAGCACCGCCGTGTCCTCGAAGCGGCGATCGGTGGCGGCGACCTCTCGCGTCCGGCCCTGGTGCAAGCCATGGTCCGGAGCGGAATGGGACGCCGTCACCTCCTTCTGCGAAGTAGTAATGCTAGAGAAGGAGGTGGCGGAACGGGAGAGGGAGAGAACCTCTCAACGTCCCGGCCGCCGCGGGAGACGCCCCGGGCGTCGGGGGCCACCACCACGTGGCCCCCGGCCACCGTAGGCGCGGGCCTGTGGACGGTGAACTATGGGCTAGCTCGCCGACCGCCCGTCTCATGACGACAGGCCGTGTCGACGGCGCGTTCGTGTTCCACGCGCGCCTCAAAGAGAGTCAGCAAAAAGGAAGGGGTCCGTAAGGACCGATGCCTGCCGGGGTTGCGGGACCTTTCGAAAGAGATACCGTGGCCCCGGAACACAAAGGGCGATGAAGGAACATGGATGGGTTTTAGTCAGTAAAAGTCTGACACTCCCTCCTGCTCCGCCCAGAGCGGGAGGGGTTATTTGATGATTTCCCATCCGAAAAAAAAAAAAAAAAAAAAAAAAAAAGACCCGGTCGTATGGACAGTTTCCACGAACCCATCGTTGTATTCGTCCACTGAGCTTCTTAGGCACTCGAAACGGTTCTGGAGTTCAAGCTGAAAGCTCTCGGGGTTTTGGATTTGGATCTGTGCTGGACGCAGCGTCTAGACTTCATCAGTCGATCGATACCTTTCAAGCTTGATATTGATGTTCAATGTGCCTCTTACCATGCGGTGATCGCTCCCGGTTTTCACCGAATTGATCACAGAGACATCATTGAACATTTGCTTCTTGGTTGACATGATGAAGTCGATCTCATTTCTAGTTGCACCATCGGGGCTCTGCCAGGTCCACTTCCTGTGCTCACGCTTTCTGAAGAAGGAGTTCATCATATAGAGGCCCTCCTTCTCCATAAAACTAGACAGTTGGTGACCCCGGCGATTCCGATGTCCAACTCCAAATTGCCCCACCTGCAGCTCATCCCCGTCTCGTTTGCCCAGTTTCGCGTTGAAGTCCCCCATGACAACTGTGAAGTGAGTTTTGGAACCATGCATGGCTTTAGAGATATCCTCATACATGGTCTCCACTTCGTCGTCAGGGTGTGCCGAGGTTGGGGCGTAGACCTGTATGACCTTCAGCGAATACCTTGAGGATATTCTGAGTATAAGGTACGCCACCCTGGTCGACACACTCTCGATCTTCACCACGTTGTTCACAAGGGACTTGTGGACGATAAACCCAACACCACCCTGGGATTGCCGGTCACCCTCACAGAAATAGAGCAGGTTGCCGGATTTCAGGATTATCGTGTCCTCCCCCTCTCTTCGGACTTCAGATAATCCCACAATACTCCATCGCAGCCTGCGCAATTCCTCTTCGATTTCCGCTATCTTCTCGTCGGTCCGGAGTGTGCGCGTGTTATATGTGGCCAGGTCTAGTCGTCGGTATTGGCAGCCGGATCCCTTCCGGAGATTCTTCGCACCCCTTGCCACGCCGTAGCCTCGACCGCTGCCGTAGTCGAGGGTAGACGGGCTGCCGGGCACTAGGGGCCATTTTTGTGATGCGCTATTCATTTGGGGGGGAAAAAACTTATTTAGTTTAAGGTATAGGTACAAATGAGTTTTTGAGTATTATCACACTAACACATTTTCTGTAAAAAAACGCGTGCGGTTCGTAACTTCAAACTTTGCGAAAAACCTTTTATTACAATGGCTCCTTTTTTACCCGATCGAGGAGGGTAATGTGTTTTTTTGCCTCTGGATTGGAACTCCTATTGGATTTAACATGATCGACCGGTGTAGATAGAGGCTGAAACAAATTAGGAGCCCCAAGGCCTTATTAGGCAAAAAATGTAACATGAGGATATTTAGATCTCAAATTACTTAGATATTTTTCAAGCTCACTCTAGCAGGCTGTTTTTTCTTGAATTTTTTTTTGTCTATACTTTATTTTGACCAAGTAACTCCGGTAGATCGAAACAATTCTATCTTGCCCAGTGTTAAAATTTTCGAGCTCGCTTTGCCCGCTCTTGTAAAAAAGTGAGTACCTATTTACTTAGTCTGTGTCATTGTCATCCCAATGCTGGGCAAAGGCCTCTCGCCATGACATCCAAACCTTTCGATCTAGAGCTAATGTATGTTTTAACTAGGAGTATGTGAAGATTTATAATTTAAAATGAAATTAACAGATTAAGGGAAAAAAAATTTTAATTTATTAACATAAATATAAATACAATCATTAAAAAGTTTTACTTAAATCGTAAATCAGACACCAAAGCCACATGATCTGAAGGGAATACTACACTCGGCAACGCTGTGTGTAATTTTAATTCATCAACAGACGGAAGAGGAACCACCTGCAAAAATATTAACATTAGATCCATCATTATAATTTTAGCTGTGCTCTCCACTGCTTGTTGCGTTATATTTGTTCACAGTAGGTACTTATTAGATTTTTACCATCTAACCAAGTCTAGCCAAAGACTAGGTACCTAATAAAAAAACCGGCCAAGAGCGAGTCGGACTCGCGCACCGAGGGTTCCGTACAAACTTTTTAAAGGACAAACTTAACTTTGCTGTTCGATCCCCAGAAACAAAGATTTAACAAAAAAAATTAAAGAATTTTGCTTTTTTGTAAAAGCGATTTTACTATTAATAGAAAAATTGCTTTTTAGGGTTCCGTACCCAAAGGGTAAAAACGGAACCCTATTACTAAGACTTCGCTGTCTGTCCGTCTGTCTGTCACCAGGCTGTATCTCATGAACCGTAACAGCTAGACAGTTGAAATTTTCACAGATGATGTATTTCTGTTGCCGACGGACAGACGGACCGACGGACAGACGGACAGACAGCGAAGTCTTAGTAATAGGGTTCCGTTTTTACCCTTTGGGTACGGAACCCTAAAAATGACAAATGATAATATTACCTGTTCTACTTCTAAGTTAATTTTATCATAAAAGATGTAATCCAGACAATCCGCAAACTCAGCTGTATAATTTGTAAAAGGAGGCGTTCCACATGCACTTGCTAAAGAAATATTTTGCCCCAAACTTAAATCATTCACAGCTTCATCTTTGTCTGAAATAAAGAAAAATTACATAATTAAGTAGGTATGTTGGTATAGATTTTTCTAAAGTACTTTTGAGGTATAAAAACATAAACACAAACTAGCCAAATAAAACACAAACTAGCCGTGTGGTATCCGGCAGAGTAGAATAGAACCAACCCATTACACTCACGGGTGTCGTATAAGGCGACTAATGTCTGAGGCCGAACACCTTGCGCCTCCGTAGACCAGAGAATGGGCAGCAGCGTTTTCTGTTAGTCTTTCATCACTGCGATCTCCAATCCGCCTGCCAAGCGTGGAGATTACGGCAAATCCTCCCATTATGGGAGAGGCCTATGTCCAGCAGTGGACGTTATGGGCTGTTGTAGTAGTAGTATAAAAACATAGATGTGGGTGCTATTGAAATATTGACTCTTCTACGTAATAATGTTTATAGAGGTTAATAAATATCGCTGGACATTACACACAGCGCCATCTACTGCCACACTAAGCAACGAGGCTTGTGTCGTGGACACCAGATAGTTGATATACTACATAGATACTTTTTTGTTTGTAAATACATCTACTTATACTAAATAATCTATACTAATATTATAAAGAGGTAACATTTGTTTGTAAGTTTGTATGTAGGGGGTAATCTCCGGAAGTAATGAACCAATTTTAAAAATTGTTTCACTGGTAGAAAGCTACATTATTCGTGAGTGCTATATGCTATATTTTATTCCCGTACTCCCACGGGAACGGGAACTACGCGGGTGAAACCGAGGGACGTCAGCTATCTATACTAATATTATAAAGAGGAAAACTTTGTTTGTTTGGTTGTAATGAATAGGCTCAAAAACTACTGGACCGATTTAAAAAATTCTTTCACCATTTGAAAGCTACATTATCCACGAGTAACATAGGCTATATTTTATCCCCGTACTCCCACTGGAACGGGAACTACGCGAGTGAAACCGCGGGACGTCCGCTAGTAATATTATAAAGAGGTAACATTTGTTTGTAAGTTTGTATGTAGGGAGTACTCTCCGGAAGTAATGAACCGATTTGAAAAATTCTTTCACCGTTGGGAAGCTACACTATCCCCGGGTGACATAGGCTAATTTTTATCTCTGTATTCCCACGGGAACGGTAACTACGCGGGTGAAACCGCGTGGCGTCCGCTAGTACTTAATAAACATATTATAAACATCCATGCTCATCACACAAATAATGCATTTAATTTTAATGCATCGGACTAGCCAGTGTTTTACATGTAGGCCAATAAATAAATAATTTATCGGTCTACGTGCCACGACACGTATCTTTAATCATTTAATTCCATGTACCCATTTCGTTTGATTTATTAAAAGCTTTTATTTTATGTTGCGTATACCAGAAATGGAGGAAATATACGAGGATCTTTATATTAAGTAATGTAATATTTATGTACCATCAATCTACCTATATTATGCGAATAAACTATTTGATTTGATCTAATCATGTTGTATCAGTTGTGTGTGATAAGCACTATGTATTATCAAACCCGATTGTGATGCTATGATAACTGTCCAAGAATGATAGTTCATATTCTATATGGACAATAGGGTAGATGACAAAAAAAAACTAATTAGTCCATTGAGCTATTAATACTGCCTACGTATAGAGAAGACAGCGCGAACAAAATCTGTGCAACAAACGCGGCAGTGCGGGGCGTGCGGGGGCGGCTAACCCCGTATATATAATGCTGTGGCGAGCAAGCGACTGAGTGAACTGCGGCCGGCCGACCGCAGTTGAAAGGATCACGTGTTTTGTTCGCGCTGTCTTCTTTATATGTAGTAGTAATAGTTCAATGAATTAGTCCGTCAGATAGATTTCCAAAAAAATTTGACACATATTTCTCCTTTTTTTACGAAAACAAAAAATGAAGACGGTACAGTGCATCGAAAACTCGTGTGACGTCACATTTGAGTACATTTTTTACTCAAATGTGAAGTCACGAGCCCCCACTCCTGATCTTTGACACGTTTTATCTTCGTCAATTTTTATTAATTTGATGAAACAAAAAACACGTATACGATATTTTCGATAGTCTAACTGACGAACTAAACAGTCATATTTTTTTAAGTGAAAACTGCTTTAGGCGCGCTGAGCACTTTTTGGGTGAAGGAAAACATTGATCTCATCGTCACTTGACGTAACGTGCGGTCACGCTTCGTAGCACTCGTAGGCGATACGCTACGGCGTAGCACCACATAGGCATGCGCGGGGCATAACCAGTGCTACGACTGGGGGGGGCCTGTGTACTTTTTGTTTTCACTTCTATTGGCAGTCCTCAAAGACTGCCCCGATTTTTTTTAGTCAGTCATCACCCCTATTTAAGTTGGTAGTAAATTTTCCTGATTGCATATATTATATTACTTACTAGATTTCCAATCCGGTAAAGTACTTGGCGATACACCAGTTGTGTACAACTGATATATACCACATGATGGGACGCTGTTGAAGTCACCACAAAGAACAACACTTATTCTTTTATGGGGATGCTGAAATGAAAAAAAATATATCAATTATTTGCATGGTAATAATTCTGCTTAGCATGTGGGTGGCTAATATTTAAGCTCGTCACAAAGGTTAAATTTGATTGGTATATTGTAAGAACAGCAAGATGTTTTAGCATAAGGCCTAAGCATATCAACTAAGATAATCAGAATGTTGTAAAAGTATTATGATAAATGATAAGCCAAATTGTTCCTACCTTTGATCTCATATTTTTTAGAATATCCATTAACCAGTATATGACTATACCTCCCTGTAATAATCTGATATGGTCAGCATCGGGGTGGAAATACAAATGTGTGTTGGCAACTAAGAGAATCTCATCAGGATTGTCAACTGATTTTAGGAATGTTGCACTTGATATTGTAGATCTACCCAACAATCGTTCTGTTAGGGGTGCATTATCTTTTATTTTAGTCCAAATTGAATTAAGACATTTTTTAGTTTTCAAAGCATCAGCCAATACTATGCTTTCATCATCCGAAAATCTAAAAGTATTTAAACATATTACATAGGTGATAAATCGTCCATATTTGGTTTAGCAAAATTGTTTATAAAACCATACTCAAATCTATCTCTTCGGTAAAAACAGGCCACTCCTTCGGCAACTTTATTTCCCTTCTTATAAAATAAACCATTTAGACCTTCAGAATTCATAATGGGTGTTAAACAGTGGCGAAATATTTTACTATCCACTTCTTGAAGACATATTATATCACTGTTATATCCTAAAACAAATAAATATTAATAGAGAATTAGATGCATCTCCAACAACCACTCCCACATAATTGGATCTACTTTCTTGTAAATAAGGTATGTGTGTTTAAATGGATTTATACATTGCATACATAAACTCACCAAGTAATTCTTTCAATATTAGTTGTTTTCTATAATCAATGTGTAGTGCATATGAGGGACAGTATGGATACAGAACTGTTCGAGTGTGATCTGAGTCACAGTATAAATCAGCCAAAATGTTGTATGATACACATCTGAAGCTGTGAACAAACAATAATATTTTACTAATCATTTTTTTTTTTTATTATATGTAGCACTGCAATACCCGCAATTACAGACACAATTAAAATAACAATACACCGTGCCCGTTTGGGCACGGCTGGGACCATAAAAGTAAATTAATCTAAAAAAAAGGTGGCAAGACGATTTACACGAGGGTTGGTCCCAGGAGGTACGGGAAAAGAGCAAATGGATGGAATTCAGGGAGGCTTTTGCCCAGCAGTGGGACAGTACAGACTAACAAAAAAAAAAACTAACTTCCATTTACATTTATTTTAGTAAGGTCTTAATATAATAATATTATGTACACGTTACAAAACAACTGCAAAGAGCTCATTGGGCATTTAATTTATTTGCTTGACTACAGGTAAGGTGTCCCAAAGACTACCGGTGTATTGATCCTTAATTGATTGGGCCTACAAAGTTACATCTATACTAATATTATAAAGAGGAAAACTTTGTTTGTTTGTAATGAATAGGCTCAAAAACTACTGGACCGATTTAAAAAATTCTTTCACCATTCGAAAGCCACATTATCCACGAGTAACATAGGCTATATTTTATCCCCGTACTCCCACGGGAACGGGAACTACGCGGGTGAAACCGCGGGACGTCCGCTAGTCATAAATAAAATTCAAAATCATGATTGACGCTCAATACTTGATTACATGTGTTTTTATGAAGATAATAGGGAACTTTAGTGCACAAAAATCAGAATTTAAAAGTTCTAAAGTATGCTGGGAGGTGTAACAGCCTTTGTGAGCAATTAGGGGTTAATAACTAATAATTAAAAAATATATCAGCTGGTCATTTATTTACTAAAGCATTTATTAAAATAAAATAAAATTGATTCATACCTTTTAAGTTGTAACTTCTGTTTAGTAAACATATGTCTTGTTTCAAATGGGCACTTTCCAGGCCCTGCTTCAACTAGATTCTTAGATACAGCTTCAACAGCAGGGCCAACCATTTCATCATTTGCTACAAGTTTAAATCATTATAATAGAATAATAACTCTGGAAAATGTGAAGCTTTATGCTTAGATACAGATGTAAATAACAATTTTTTCACTACTTGCCTGGTGTACACACCAACTTTAATTTCATTCCTATATCTTGAGTTTCAGGAGTGTAAATGAATTTTTTTCCTGTGAGCTCCCATTGAATATGCTGCTCACTTACTGAGCATCCTTTTTCATTTAATGGTAATCCTTTAAACCAATTAAAAGTACACTTGTCCTGATTGGCATATTGAGTTTCGAAATTTTGCGGATGAACTGGAAACCCAGCTAAGATGCTTTGTGGTAAGTTCATACTGACTACCCATGGAGCATTACAAACTACTTCATAGAAACTGCCTGACATTTTTAATTTTACTGGGCCTTTCATATTAAACAGGTCGTTACACGTAATATTATCATTTATTAGAATATTATTAGAATCATAAAACTCAATGTGAATCTTTTCACCATCCTCACTAACTTTTTTCTTTTTATTCCCTTTGTCTATAACTTTTTGAATGTTGGTTTTCATACGAGTGAGCAAAACTTGCAAACTTTCTGTTGGCTTTCGGCTGAAATTAAATTGCCTAGCAGAGCCTTTAACGTCTAATAAAAAGGTAATATCAACTTTTTCATCTTGCTCTATATATCTAAAATAACATTTATTACTGTTCATGATTTTTGATAGTGAAATAACGGTGGAGTAAAGTCTGTTGCTTAAGTTGTGAAATCGTAACAGCATAATATGTTAGCAAAACGTGATATATTTTGCGTACACGTTATTAAAACTTGATTATAATTTATTATCAGCAGTGATAGTGAAACAAGAAAAAGACAACAAGACCTACAAAATGTAACCTCAAAAAGTCACAAACAAACTCTGACAGTCTGACACACTGACTGACACGACAGACACACTCTATGCAGCTGACACTGTCTATCTATGTCTAACTTGAATCTTGATCAGTGTTGCCAACTCAACTACTTCAAAATCTGCTAGATTTGTGTAAAAAATATGCCAAAAATATGCTAACTTTCTTAAAAAAAATCCAACAAAAAAATGACACAGTATTTATTAAGAAATTAAATCAGGGGAATAGAATATCAATGTCTTGATACTCATTATTAGCTAATGTGGAGGGCTGAGAGCTAGAGTCGTAACTGTCTTTGGTATTGGTTTCGATACAAAGTAGTACATTGTCTGGAACAGTGTAAGACTGTCAGCACGTTCCTGCTGTTTTTAGGCCGAATCTGACGTACAAAATAGCATTCAAGGTTCTGACCGCCAAACCGCCGCGGAGTCGAGTGTCGATTCAATTTTTTTTTAAGTAAAAATTCATGTTTTATATAATATGTCAAAAAAATATGCTAGATATATGCTAAAAGCTAAAAAAATATGCTAAACAAGAACAAAATGTGCCAAATTTAGCATATAATATGCCAAATTGGCAAGACTGATCTTGATAGCTAGGTACAGTTGTCTAAAGGTACAGTTTTTTTTTTTTTTTCTCCTTTTGGCATTGCACTATTTGTGCTTATTGCCACTGACAATATTATATTTGATAACAAAACGTAAGAATCAAGTACTCGCGAAATAATAAAATTTAACAACGAAAAATTTGGAAATGGAAAGGAGATTAGTTGTTAAGTATAAATATAATAAATTAACAGTACGGGAAATATAATACAACAGAAAACTAACCCTAAAACGCAACCAGGTGGCCCAACAAAAAGGCCGACTCGGTGCGTAAACTAGGAACTACGTAATAAATTAATTAAGTACCTATAATCTAGAAAATGTTTAAATAGCTATATCATTATTTACAAGGAAAAGAGCTATGGTTTTATAGATGTCTACATTAAAATTAAATAAAATACATGAGATAGAAGTGGGTAAAGGGACTCGGAGGGAAACAAGACTTTGGAAAAGTGAGAAGTGGTCATAAAGGGGGCAAGAAAAAATAAGGTGGTTCAGATCTCCCACTTCAGCGCCACATTCACACGCAGGGTTCTGCACAATGCCAAGCCTGGCAAGATGAGCAGGAGTGCACGCGTGACCCAATCGCATACGTATGAATATTGTTGTAATCTTTTTGGCTTAGCTTGTACTTGCTAAACCAAGGTTTAATAAAAATGGATGGCTGAATATTCCGATAAAATTTCCCTTTCGCTGATTGCTCGGACCAAAGCTGACCCCAGGATTTCTGTAGATAAACCCTGGGCAGAGCTGTCAGATCTTGGGTGTTATTTTTGTAAGGAAAAACGTCGCCACACAAAACGGCATCATTAGCTAACTGGTCAGCTCTCTCATTACCTAGAATGCCACAATGCGAGGGTATCCACGCAAAATGCACTGAATACCCCTTAGTAGAACACTTATAGAGGAGTTCACGTGTTTCAAATATAATATAAGGATTATGAGAGTAGAAAGGGAATCTGGCCAAAGATTGTAAGGCACTCCTTGCATCAGTTAAAATGAGTGAATTCCGTAAGCCCATCCTATGTATATATTCGACAGCTTTGAATAGACCGTAACATTCTCCCGTAAATACAGATGATTCGGGCGGGAGCTTTATTTTTTGAACAATATTATATTGGGAGTGGTATACACCTACTCCCACACATGAGTCTCTTCCATGCTTCGAAGCATCTGTAAACAAGAGATGGCAGCCCTTCCAGTCTCTATCCATAGTGTAGTTGAAGTTAAGGTTATGACATACGTCATTTCGAAAAATGTTAAGGTTATAATGTATGTTCGGTGACATTAATAATGAACTGTAATTACAGTGAAATAAAGGAAGAAACTCAGATTGGTGACAAGGAGCTTCAATTAAATTGTATTTTCTAAAGCTTTTAACTAAACACGGAGTAGCTTTGTGCCTCCAGTAAGTGGATGAAATTACTTCTTCAGAGAGAATGGAAAGTTTATTTCGTAAAGGATGATACGTAAATTGCAAACACCGAGCCATAAATCTATCAGCTAAAAATTGACGTCGTAAATGAAGTGGAGGGTCCCCACATTCCACCTGAAGACAATTAATAGGACTGCTTTTCATTGCACCTGAAACCACTCGTAAGTGCCTTGGACTGAACACTGTCCAGTTTCTTAAGACCAGCAACATTAGCAGGATCCAGCAAAAAAGTCCCATAATCCAAAACGCTTCTAATCAAGGTGTTGTACAGTAATTTTAATGAAAAGGGATGTGCTCCCCACCAAACACCAGCAAGACATCTAAGTATGTTGATATTTCGTTCGCATTTAGCAGCTATATAATCACAGTGTGGTAAACCAGTAAGATGTGTATCCAAAATAAGACCTAAAAATTTTACCTGGTTTTTAATGGGCATAGGGATATTATTATCCCTTACTGTAAATATAGGAGGCTTACGCATTCTAGTAAACAAGACAATGTTGCTTTTATCAAATTGACAGGTCTAGACCATTCGTTTCTAGCCAAGTCTTCAGTAAGCCTAGAGAAGAGGTTAAGGAAGTACAAATATTTTCAATAGAATGACCAGATAAATAAAGAAGTAAATCATCTGCATATTGAAGGACTTTTACTGACTCATTTAGAGAGGATTCCAAATCATAAGTGTAAATATTGTAGAGAATTGGACTAAGTACAGAACCTTGAGGAAGACCTTTCCATACTAAACGGGTAAATGTATACCCTTCAATATGAAGATGTAAAGATCTTTCTGAAAGCATGTTAATAATGAACTTAGACAGCATTGTTGGAACTTGTAATGAATTCAACTTTTGTTCTAGGATTGATACCAGGACATTATCGTAAGCTGAGCTAATATCCAGGAAAGCAGCAATTACAGAGTTATTAGAAGTGAAGGCTAAGCGAATATCTGTTGTGAACACACTAAGGCTGTCCATCGTACTTTTACCCTTCCTAAAACCAAACTGTGATGTAGCTAGCAAGTTTTTGCTTTCCAAAAACCACTCCAAACGATTCTTAACAAGATGTTCAGCAATTTTAGCAAGAACTGTAGAAAGTGCAATTGGTCGATAAGAAGAAACATTAGAAGAAGTTTTGTTTGGTTTCAGAATAGGAATAATTGTTTGAGACTTCCAACTTGATGGAATGTTGCCAGATATCAAAGCTGTATTGATGAGATTTAAATATATTAAAAGAACAGAGTCAGACAGATTAGCTATAAATGAATATGGTATACCATCTTCACCAGGAGCTGAATCCTTAACATGTGAAAGGACTCCTTTCAATTCACTTAGTGTGAAGAGAGAATTCAACTCAGAATTAGGAATAGGAACATAGGAAAAATGCATTAAAGATCTCTGTTCTGGGGCTGAAGGAGGAGCTAAATGATCCATAAACTCATTGGCTAATTCTAATGGTAGTTTTGAGGCTGTTGTGTCACTGAATGCTGACCTGAATCGCCTAATATTTTGCCATACTAGAGATGCGTTAACTTCTGGCGAGATAGATGCACAGAATCTTTGCCAACCTTCAAATTTCTTTTTCTTAAGGAGCTTACGAGTTGTACGAGCAGCTTCTAGGTATATCTCAAAATTATGACGAGTCATAGTATGGCTATAGTTTTTTTCTGCTTCTTTTCTTTTTTTTATGGCCTGAGTGCACTCAGCATCCCACCAAGGTGGTGAAGGAATTTTAGCTGTAGCACCATTCTTAATAGGGAAAGTATTATCTGCCACCTCTATTAAAATTCTTGTTATTTGATTAGATAATCATGTAGTTGTAAGGAATTAGTTAAAGCAAGAATTCTTTCTTCTACACAGTTTTTGTATGTATCCCAATCTGCATTTTGAAGTCTATACTTTAATCGTGGTGTTGGATTACAAGCAGCTGGTTTTTTATGTAGAAAAGAAATTATTAAGGGGTAATGATCACTACCATAGGAGGACGGTAAAGGGGACCAGGATAATGTCGATGCTAAATCAGGTGTGCAGATTGAAAGGTCAGGGGCACTTACTCCCTCATCTGGATTCGTTTGGCGTGTTGGGAGACATGTATTTAAAATACACAAATTATTAGAGTCTAGAATTTCTAGTAACTTTTCCCCATAGTTATTGGAACTAGAACTACCCCAGGACTGATGTTGTGTATTAAAGTCGCCCATTACCAAAAATGGTTTAGGTAAAACTGAAAGAAGATTACTTATTTCAGAAAGAATATTTACAGTGGGACGCGAATAATATATACATACTAAACAGATTTTATTTACAATAGCAGCGACAGCAGATATATCGTCACTGAGACTTGGAAGAGGAAAAGATTGAAAAGACAAGTTATTTTTAATAAGTATGGCGACACCGCCATACCCATCGCTTCTGTCTGTTCTTAGACACGCATAGCCAGGAATTCTAAAAGAGAACCCTGGTTTAAGCCATGTCTCACAGAGAGCGACTGCAAAGGGATCGTATTTGTTCAATATGTAGGACAGATCAGATTTTTTATTCACAATGCTGCGACTGTTCCACTGAACAATCTTGAGTAGACTTGGATCCATTATGATTAAAGTTAAATAAGTTAGACAGCGTATCAATTAAAGTAGCAACGTTGGACGGTTCAATATTATTATTTTTAGATAAGGTATTAATTAACATGATTATTAAATTTAAAATTTGACTCTCATTATTATTTGTTGTTTTATTTTGGAATGCAACACCATTCCCTGACATAGAAACTTCATTACTGATTATTGACTGATGAGCTGCCCGGTCATATCCCTTGGCAATTTTTGGGGGATCTCGAGGTTTAATGAATACCGTTTTCCTTTGTGAGGAGACAATTGGTGTGTTATGTGATTGGGGCAAAGGTTGTGAATAAAAAGAATTTTTATTGGTATGTGATGGGGCAGATGTTACCACATCTGCATACAATTTTGAGATTGGTGGATGAAGCTGCGACGCTTCAGCATATGACACGCAGCTATGGGCCATATAATGCTTAATTGATTTTTGTCTTTCAAATTCTGGGCATTTTTTATTGATGGCGTAATGAATGCCACCGCAATGGCAGCATTTACTATTACTCTCGTCTTCAATACTGCAAGTGTCAGCAGAATGCTTCTCCCCACACTTGAAGCACTGAGGGTTCGACCTGCATTGTACCTTTGTATGGCCAAAACGACAACAATTAAAACACTGAATTGTAGGGAATGTATACAATTCCACTGGCATGGAATTGTAACAACAAAACACTCGTTTTGGTAGAATTTGTCCGTCAAAGGTGAGCACGACTGTTTGGGATGGTTTCCACACAGGGGTCGGTTCGTGTATTTTATAGTTGAGACGCCTTGCTTTGATTACTTTCCCGCATCCAGCTGGGACAGATATATTTTCCAATATTTCCTCCGGAGACCATTCGGTAGGAACGCCTTTAATAATTCCAATGCGACACACATTTATTGATGGAACAAATGCCTTCAATTTCTCCTTGGCCAAACTTGGGTCATTTATAAAAGAGTTAGCATCTACGTAACGGGAGAAGCTTATAGATATTCTATTTCGACCAATGCGTTTTAGCGAACCGTTAATAATATTGTTGTATCTGCGATTTTTCAGGAAATGCCCTAAAGTTACTGGGTGTAATGTCTGAGCCGAGTTTTGTGTATCAACATTTTTTTGGATGTGTACAACGTATGGCGACAGGTCTGTGGCTTCGTACAAAGCCCTAGCAACCTGTGGCGCCTTCTGGGGAAGATCTGACTTTAGGAGGTTTTCAGTCTGGGGACCATCCACAGAACGTGGAGTGGCTTCTTTGTGAACTAAAACTGAATGTACGTCTGATGTTATTTTTGGACTGACTACTGATTCGTTATCACAATGACAATTAGTTTCATTATTCATTCCTGTTGAGTGATGACCACTTCGCCTTCTTTTATTGCAATTTTTACATATTTTTCGTGGAGCTCTAGCCCTTTTCCGCTCCGATCTGGTTAAGGACGAGTCTGTATCCATGCTGGATTCGTACCTAAATTGTAATATTATGCCCGACCGAGGGGACTGTGCCCCCGGATCAGGCGGTTCATTGTCCATTGTGGCCACTGGCCAGAAAAAATAAAATATAAAAGAAACTTACCCTATTATACGAAGAATTTTATCTACAAACTATTAAATTAACTAATCTAATGAATACAATGATATTCTAACAAACAGATATGTTATACACCTACAAAACCATCGAAAAAAGTGTGCCGCGGGGGAGAGCCAGCTCACATACACGCAGTGACGCAGCATAAAGGAAAAACAGGCCAATTGACACGTTTTCGAGTCTTCACGATTGCGCGCTCATAACATATCTGTTTAATTAAATATCATTGAATGAATATTTACATAAATCTACACAACTTATCTCCAATCTCAAACGTTTTTTAATATTTAGAAGAAAACGAAAGAAAAATCACGCCCGCCAAATTCGATGATTCCCGCGCTTTTTTTGAGGTACAGTTTTGTAGTTCCAGTTTGTTTTGAGTTTGAAGCTTGATTCCAGTTGCCACCACTGACTTAGAATGGTTGCCACTATCATGAAACATTTTTATTTCTTGACCTGTCGTGACAAACAGTTATATTCATAGAGGAATAAGCTATAGAGACAGCATTGCTGGACTTACCTCTCTGCCGAAGTACATGGTCATTTGACCATAAACGTCATTTACAACTAGTTCATTCAATAAAAAAGAAATAATCATTTTTTAAGCCCCGACCAAAAAGAGGGGTGTTATAAGTTTAACGTATCTGTGTATCTGTCTGTGGTATCGTAGCTCCCAAACGGATGAATCGATTTTCGTTTAGTTTCTTTTTGTGTCTGACTAACTTACTTAAGTCCGATCGATTTGAAATTTGGTACCGTGTTATTTCAATGCTATTGAAAGTATACGGTAAGGTAACCATGACCTAGCAGTGATAGTCTAGTGTTGTGACCGTCGGACTGCCAAGTCATAGGTCTCGAGTTCGAACCCAAAACACGCACCTCTGATTTTTCGGACTCATATGCGTATTGTATCATAATCACTTGCTTCGGTGAAGGAAAACATCGTGAGGAAACCAGCATGCCTGAGAGATATTTCTCAACGGCATGTAAAGCCAAGTCAGAGGCCCATGGGCGGCATAAAAACTCTGACACCAGGACCAGGTTGGGCACTAACCACACGATAAGGAACGAACCATGACCTGATCAGCCGTTTGAAGATCATCAGCTCTTTTATAGTTGATGAGGGACTGACTG
Organism: Xestia xanthographa; assembly: GCA_905147715.2. Classification (NCBI taxonomy): domain Eukaryota; kingdom Metazoa; phylum Arthropoda; class Insecta; order Lepidoptera; family Noctuidae; genus Xestia; species Xestia xanthographa. The sequence continues at coordinate 16,834,832 of LR990655.1, read as the reverse complement.
CCTTCCATATGTCCTATCGATTCGAAATTACCTACTCTAAATGATAAAAATATTTTTTGTTAGTTTTTAGAGTTCATTATTTGTGTCGCGGGGTTTTTTAAATTTTATTTTTATTCTATTGATCGTAGGAAAAAAACATTATTTTGCAATAAATTTCTATTTTATGTTGCATAGACTGGCACTTTTCTTGCATATTTCGAGCATATAACATGCATAAATTTGCATGCTTGGAAATTAGTAACTTTTTTTTGTTTTACCATGTAGGTTGATCAGCTGATCGCGTCAGTTCTTACACAATTTTTTTTTTTGCGAGATTGAAGAACTCGTACGATAAAAAATGTTTAGTTTCATGGTCCTAAAAACCATACGAGAGGTCTTGCGTTTGTTTTGTTACAGCTTGTATTAAGGCCTGGGTCACACCAGATGCGTTGCGTGACGTGACGCGTGCACGCAACAGTTGTAATGTATGAAACTGTAAGAAAGATGACAGACCAGATGCGTGACGTGTGCACGCGCGTCACTCATGCACGCAGAGCCGCATCTACTGAAGTACTGACAAACCGAGTCCGCGCGCGTGTGTAGAGGAATGGCAACGTCGCACACGCGCCTGCAGTGATAACGTTGTATTATATGGCGCTCCCTGTTAGATGTCAGACCGGGTACGCACGCACACGCAACGGTCATTGCTGCACGTACGCACGCATGGCAGGTTATATTTATTTACAAACACAATATAGTTTACGAGTGTTTTTTTTTCGCAATGGAGACAATTTTATAGGAAAAACTCATAGAATTATGATATTCACTGCGTTCCTCTCTTATATTATTAATATCATGGACTCAAAGTCTTTTTGTAGCAGCAGAAAATTCTTGGCATAGTAGCAACAATAACGCTTCTTCATGAGAAGAACTGCTGTTGTCTAAAATCTTTTCGCCAAATGCTCTCAACTCAATATGGCTGCTGACAATGTGGCCCGTACGCGCGTGTGGCAGTAACCTGCGTGACATGATGCGTGCGCGCGGGACGTGTGTGTCACCGCTCTTGGCCGGTGTGACAGGGCTCATACGGGCGTGCGAACGTCACGTCGCACGTCACGTCACGCGACGCATCCGGTGTGACTGGGCCTTAAAAGCCGGAAACACACTTGCGTGTCTAGGCGTGGCGTGGCGCTTGCTGTCGTGACGGTGACTATGCACTCTTATGTGTCGTGTCGTGGCGTGCTCGGCGTTATTTCTGAACAGTACTTAACGAACCTTTGCAGCGTTCAAACGTGCTTAATGTTTTCTTCTTTAGAGAAATGCACTTAAAAGAAGAAAAATAAACCTTGGAGTAAATAAAAACGAAAAATAATAGTTTCCATAAAAACTTTTCTCGTGAATAGCACAGAAAAGGCAACAGAAACTACAAGGTTTATATTTAACCGTGGATGACTTTCTTGAGAAGACATTTCTTACGACTTTTTTCATTGGTTCATATACCTGCAGCCAGAAACGTCTGTTAAGACAGAAATCATGTCTGTCCATCAAAATAAGCAGGTAAACGTGTAGAAAGTTTAATGTCCGAGCTAATTGAATAGTTCTGTCGTGAGGAGACGATCCTGATTTCAGGATTAGGTAGTATCTATCATAAAGTTTCCACGCCACCATGCGCAAGCGGTGCGCGTCCTTGGTGCGCAGGGTGCGGGCTAGCTCCAACACGGTCCTGGCGATGATTGCTCAGCGACTGGATTGCCCCTACGTTGGGCATTGTTGTAGCAGGCATATTGTTGGTGTTTGATTTGTCTTTTTATACAGCTCTCATGTCATTTTATGTTATTTTTAGGGTTCCGTACCCAAAGGGTAAAAACGGAACCCTATTACTAAGACTTCGCTGTCTGTCCGTCTGTCCGTCTGTCCGTCTGTCTGTCACCAGGCTGTATCTCATGAACCGTGACAGCTAGACAGTTGAAATTTTCACAGATGATGTATTTCTGTTGCCGCTATAACAACAAATACTAAAAACAGAATAAAATTAATATTTAAGGGGGGCTCCCATACAACAAACGTGTTTTTTTATAATAATTGGTACGGAACCCTTCGTGCGCGAGTCCGACTCGCACTTGGCCGGTTTTTTGCTTCTGACATCAACTTATATTCGTTATTTTAATTCATTGTTTTATTTAATTTGTATTTAATTATTGTTTTGTGCCATTGACATTAATTGATTTGATCTGACATTTATTTGTTCCTAATGTTTTAATTATTTTTGTCATTGAATTCATTTTATTTTATTTTATTTATTTTTTGCTTATTATTCAATCAGCAGACTAAAATTGACAAAAATGTGGTTTATGTGTTGGTTCTAATATGGGTCAATGACCTGAAATAAATGAATTTTATTTTATTTTATTTATAAACAAATTATCATCTGAACCAAAGGTGTGTGCAAAATTTCAGCTCAGTCGGTTGGGGGAAACTGGTTTGAAATTCAGTTGCAAGATTTGACTAAGGCAAGTTGAATGTGTCCGCTCGCGCCACGAGCCACGTGGTGTAGAAACACATTTGCGTGTTGTGTCATGTCGCGTCATAACCCCCACCACCGCTCTGGCGCAATCGGTGGCGAGCATACAGCGCCACGACAGAACGCGTCACGACACGACACGACCAAAATCATCAATACAACCCGTATTGATGATTTTGGTCGTGTCGTGTCGTGTCGTGTCCAAGTTAAGGTGGAAAAATGACTTTTTCAGGGTCAAAGTCATTCCTGCTCCTTTATGAACTTGGAGGGTTGTATTGATTATTTTGATGATTATATTTCTGTAACTGCATACGTCTTACAGCCGCGAATAATATTTTAATCAGTATACAACCTAGCACTGGCCTGCAACTTGCAAAAAACGTAAAAAAAATGAATATCGCGAGCTACCCTGGAGCATTCACCAGAAACTTAACTGACCTAACATCAGAGTGCCCCAAGATCCGAGTACGCTTCGCTCGCTCTTGCATCCAAGTAGCAGGTTTGAAGGGGATGTCGGGGGACCTCGCCATCCATTCAAAAGGGTAACCAAATCGTCGAAAAACAGGAGAAGGCAGATAAAAACGGGAGCACATTCACGTAAACTCGGAAGCAACGGAATAACGTAACTTACGTTACGTACGTTTTGACAGATGCAATGTCAAAAACGTTAAAATCAGGGGGGTGAAACTTCCATACATCGGCTTCAAACAAAATGTTCATAGACAGTGCTGCCATCTGTGATGTGAGGTACGCTAGTTTGGCCATAGTTTTATACTTTTGCCAATAGATAGAGCTAGTTGATAACAGTACAATAAAAGTATTATCAAATATTTATAAAAAAGTACTATATACTATTATTATTTCAACATGTTTAACATTACAAATAAATTTTAAAATATTATAGCAACATAAATAAGACCTTTTCGTTTTCACTTTAAGTAGTTTATTAATACACAGTAACAGTGGGGTACATTTGAAAACTTTTTTTATGTTACGTTTGTTGTTTCGTGGTGTTCTGGTGATCTGTTTTGTGTTCTTTTTAACCGACTTTCAAAAGGAGGAGGTTCTCAATTCGATTGGTTTTTTTTATGTATGTATACACCGATTACGCTGGCATTTATGATCCGATTTACGTTATTCTTCTTTAGTTTGATACGGAATAGTTGCCATTTGGTTCCATAAAAAATTAACATAGTTTGGCCCAGTAGTTTTCATTTTATGAACATTTTTACTTCAGTTGTGTGGTATAATTTCATGTATGTTTAAAGATTTCTCCTCCATTTGTGGAGCGATTCTCAAAATTATTTTTTTATTTGAAAGAGTATACTCCTGAAATGGTTGCATTTAAATTTGGTGAAGATCTGATGCTGATATCTTCGGAGATATACAATGGAACTCTTCAAAACTAGATGGTAAATCGGTCGAGATTGCTGTAATCGCTTGGATGTTTATTGTTTATACAACATCATGACGTAACATCACGCCTGTATGCTCTGAGGGGTACGCAGATGTGTACAATACACCCAAATTTCGACAGTTTAGGTATGTTAAGTTCCATTTATTGGGGATAAGCCTATTACCATGACATCTATTGTTAACAATGTAAAATAAATGCATATAATATATTTGTAGAGGATATTACTTACAACTAAAAATGGAGAAATAAAAAAACTTTTTAACAAAAAAAATAAAACTGACTTCAAAAAACACAAAACACAAAAAAGTGGAAAATAACTTAAGCTTCAGAAGTCGGTGACAAAAAAAAACTAAATGAACCAAACAAAGGTCACCGACTTTCACTTTTTTGTTTTGTGTTTTTTGAAGTCGGTTTTATTTTTTTACGACCTAAAACTGTGCATGTTTTCTTGATATCTGCTGTTATAAACGTTGGACCCTCTCCCTTGGACCCTGTGATAAGATATGTGAACGATTGACCCAACGCCGTGTATACTGGACCTCGATTTTACCTTTTTGATTTGAATTCAACGAGTTGTGCTTTTTGGATGTATTGTATATATTGTATGTATATTATTATAACACATATCGTAAAAAAAAGAAATTATTCTTTAATAAAATTTAGAAAGAAAGAAAGAAAAAATCTTTTTTTATCGCAGGAACATGACATGCATACAAAATTTAAAAACATAACAAAAACTCATAGTATTACAAAACGGAACATAAACAAAGAGTAAATTTAAAAATATAGTTGACAGCAAATATATTTAAAAAAAAATATATATATATATATATGTATATTTTTTTTTTCATTTCTATCTATCATTTATTTATTGATATGGCTCATAATGATATCATTTCTAGCAAATTTTGAAGAATGATTTTCCTTTTATTGATGACTGATTGTTATTAAATTTATTAAGGCAAGACTAGAATAATCATGATATTGTCATCATAATCTAATTTATACACATAAGAATTAATTTATTTCACACAAATAAAAAACAATCATTCTTCAAAAGAAGGATTTATTACTAGTAACAAAAACTAAAAGCGCCATCTAGTGAGCGAAAGCGTGAACGGAGGGTACATTGAGACAAGTAACGCCATCTAACAGTTGGGGTACACAATTTTAAAACGAAAACCTCAGTTGCACATCGTATCTTGTATTACATATATAGTGTATTATCTAATGGTTAGAATTTAGGTTAAATATACGTTCCGTTTCACGGTTATTTAGTAATTTACCAACATTCCACATTTTTAGAAAATAATTTTAAATACTTTGACTGGGCCCCGCATCAACTGATTCGGTATAAAAAGACCAGGAAAGTGCTGATAGTCTTACACTGTTGTGTGTTACCAGACAATGTATTACTTTGTATCGGAACCAAAGAAAGTTATGACTCTAGCTCTCAGCTTTCCACATCAGCTAATGTTGATGAATATCAAGACATTAATATTCCATTCCCCTGATTGAATTTCATAATAAATACCGTAAAATGCTGTAACATTGCCTTTATAGCTCAACATTGCCTAAATTCAAAAAAGTTAAATTATTCCCGCTGCGAAATGTTTTTTATTGTCTATGGTATTACTAAAAGCAAGTCGGCAATCTGTATGGCAACATTCGATCATACGTCACTCCAAATTTTAGTTAACAAACTGTCAGTGTCAGTTTCATTGTCAGTGCGGATACTCGCTTTTTACCGGCTCTCAGGAAAATTTTATTTTATGAGTATTTATGCTTTATTTTCTAGCGTAATATGTTATATAGCAAAGAAAATATGCTCTTTTATGTATTTAAACTGTTTTTTCTGTATTATATCTTAATTTAAACCGTTAAATCATGGTCGGCAAAGTTGTGTCAGATTTTCGCAACTTTTTACTCAACATTATCTAGGGTTAGGGCTGCCACTTTTAATTTTTTCAACAAACTCTTAATCGACCGTGGTTTTGCTTGTGTAATTGTTTTTTTTTGTAATTGATCTAAGAACGTTTTATAGGGAACGTGCACAACGACGGTGCTGCCAACTGGCGTCGCCAATCCGAATCTTGTGCTCTATTAATGCTTGACGTAGACTTTTCTAACAAGTAAACAGAATTAATTTTATAGTGAAAATTAATTAACTAATCATAATGCATTGTTGCATTTCTGGATGTAGGTACCAATACATCCACAAAAATGAAAATAAATCAATTAGCGTAAAATTCTATTACTTTCCAAAGAAAACTACTATCATACCATGTTTTGGTGAAAAACGCAAAAAATGGATAAACGCAGTAAAGAAAAATATTTGAAAACAACTTGTTTTTGTTACACTCTGCATTGAAAAGGCCCTCAAAATCAACCGTCCATGCAAACATACCAGAACCATTTATACTTCACCATACACGTGTTCTACTAGACCGCACTAAAGTTCACACCGAATATCCCTCAATAGTTAATCAAATACTCCACTTGTACTCAGAATATAAACATGGTTATACCCACAATAATGTTTCTAGTTGGCTGCACTCCTTTGGTTTTTTATGTTTTGTATCTAAATGCTACGGACTGCATTTTATTGATTGCTTCATCAAATGATTGTGATCTAATTGATTTATTAGAGCCTGGAGATACTGTTCTCGCTGATAAAGGATTCCCTTCCATTATAACATGTGTTGAAAATAAGAAAGCTATCTTAGTTATGCCAGCCACCATGTCTTCATACACCACAATTTTCATCAGAAAGTAAATGAAAGATATAAAATTAAACATCTAAATTACGCTGACGATCGTTATTGATAAACCGGAACTCATATTTTATACCTTTTAGCATAATTATTCAAAAATAATATAATTGAAGAGACAATTTTGTGTAAATTGAAAGCACGATGAGAAGTGATAAGTTTCCTTTTCTGTCCGCATAGTGTCTCTTTTGTCGATTAGTGCTGCCACCTATAGTTCCTGCACGTTCCCTATAGAAGCTAGAACTATTGTTTCTTTATTTATTTTCTAAATTAAGGATGTCGAATGTAATTTTCTATAAGTCATTTATAGTACCTATGTTATCATATTGTTCGACAGATTTTAAACATGAGCAACCCACCCAAGAGTAGAAGAAAACCAGGGGCTAGACAGTACTCCGATTATTCGCGATTATTTTTTTAAATGTTATTACCTACCTACATATTTGTTTTCCTATGAAAAAATGTTATTAGAATTTAAGTACAACAATTTGATTTCTTAAAAATATGTTTGAATATTAAGAAAAATTGTTGCATTTCCTTTGGGGCAGCCCTACACCGAACTCACTTTTGTATGGGAGTTTTAGAGAAACCTGCACAACTTTGCCTAGAATTGTAAAAAAAAAATTCCTGTGCTATTCAAGATTCAGTGAAGTCTGACGTGGAAAAGAACTTCGTGTCAATATGGGTGTCAAATCCGTTACCAAAATACCTATTCATTTAAAAAGATATTACGACAGGCAATGTTGTAGTTTTTACCTCAACTTTGCCTACGTTTTCAAAGCAATTTTTTGGTGCTTTATAGGTGTTTTTTTTACTAGTAGCAAATGTATTCCTATAGCTTAAAGTCCAATATTGGACAGTAATTGAAAAAACATACGACTTTCTTAACGATTAAAGATTTATCGAAGAAAAACGTCAAAATCCGTGCAAAGTTGCAGCATTTTACGGTACTGACATTTATTTATGTTGGCATTTTTTTAGAGAAGGTTATCATATTTTTGGCATATTTTGTACACCAATCTAGCATATTTTGAAGTAGTTGAGTTGGCAACACTGCCCTCGCACACATTTCCAGTAAACGATAGATCGTGAGTGCGAAGGCATTGTTATATTCCATTGTGTTACCTATTTCTGTTATAATGTTTTTACCATTTATATTCTAAGGGGTGGAAGGGACACCAACGCGAAAACTGTTACCACGTATTTAGTACATCATTCTGAGCATAAATGATGTACGTATTTCCCGCCATTTTGATTGTGTTAGAACACTTATAGGAAACACCTTTTTTTTTTAAAAAAACCGATGAATAATATCTATGTGGGTTTACCAGTTGTATACACTTTTTACTGTTCAACGTGCGTGAACTCATTCAATACCTAGTACAAATAGATAACCCCAGAGAAAAACCCTTTTTCAATACCTATTGTATAAAAATAAATAAAATCGTTATCGTACAGTGGGCTGCATCAATTGGGTACCCCAGTTGGGTAACCAGTACCACGGGTTCGAACGTAGGTGTTTACTAGGGGGGTACCACATCGTGAAGCTGACTGTACATATTATGGTTTTAACTAACATAAGTAGTTTGGTCACATAACATATTGTATACCGTACTTATTTATTTGTTAAATTACTCAAGTTTATGGACATAAAAGAAAATAAAATGTGAAAAATGTAAATGTGTTCTTTATTGTGTGGTTTTTTGTTCTTCTTGTGCGTTTGTAGCAATATGATGCATGCTGTGTGTAATTTTCAAATTCCTGTAGTGTGCTGTAGTGGGCTTCCCGCAAAAGTTAAGCGGTTTTCTCTTTCCGTCTTCCATAGCCTAATAGCCTCTCATCAAGTAAAAATTGCAATAACAATTATTATAATAAAATCTTAGCGAAACTTTAAGCACTTTTCAAATAAAAGTGTTTTTTAACACAATAGACTTTCACGTCACTAGAGACTGGACAACGAAAGCTGTCCACGACTTATTTTAGAAGTTTTATTATGGCAATAATTTAAAACTGCCAAAATTGACACTATGACGTTTCGTACTTTAATCATCTTGTGTTTACGTGTTTCATATTTTCATTGGTTTTGTTTAAAATAATGCCGAAAACTATCATAAATAGTATCAACTCCGTTTATTCAGTGTATAGCCAGGGTTAACAGCTCTTGATTTTTTAAAATTCCCGCTTTTTTTCTTGGACAGCTTTCGTTGGCCAGACTCTACTGGCTTTATCGAGGACGACGCGTCTTGAGAGTGCGTTCCGTTTCACCAAAAACATGCTACGTAAAATAGTAATTTGTAAAATAAGTGATGTATTATCAACATAAACAAGTGCACCACAATATTTTTAAGGGCCAATACAAGGCATTTTTGATAAATAAAAAGAGTTTGGTATTTCATGCATATTCCCTATTTGTTCAGCGGTTTTCTCTTTGCGTCTTCCATAGCTTATTCCTCTCTGGTTGCTTCATTTCTGAATTACTACAATATTGTAAAGCCGCGGCCCTAATGTGACCCAAGACTGGAACTTATGGTGAAATATATAAAGTACTCTGTGGCAGAGCTATTGCACTCCGTGTGTAGGCATGAGATAATTACCTACCGCTTCGCGCATATTGAATATGCAAGCTCTCTAGGGCTGTCGCGCTCCAGCCGTGCGTAACTGCGTACGTATGCCGCGTTAATTTTTCGCGCTCTTTTGCCCTTGCGTCGCGTACCTACCTACTCGTACTTCGTGTTTGTTAACTGACTGATTTATTGATCATTAATCATTACTAGTGAAAATGACAAGCCGGATAAACTGTTGCTATTAATAAATGTAGAAAAAAAATATCTTTTTTATATAAATTTCACTGCTCCATGTCCATGCTTCCCATCAGAGTTTATTTTTAAATTACCTTTGTTAGATTTCGCATTTATGCTGCTATTAAATTTAATAAGTAATCGTAATTTTAGAGAAGGCAAGATATTATGAGACATTATAATAGAGTAAAACAATTGTAATTTTAAAAGTTTTAATTAACATTTAAATAATACTTAATACATTAAAGTACAAAAATGTTGGTAGTATTTTATTTTGAGTACTTGAGGCAACTCTACCGACTGACCATTAAGCAGTGAGACGCCGAATAAAATACGCTAACGCGTGGCGTCAAGGCACAATTTTGATCGAGCGGGCTCAGTTTAGGTATTTATAATGTCGGCTTTCTTCAAGATCAAAGAAGTGCAACTTCTGTACGCTAGTACTATTATCTATTCTGTGTCTGTGGTATGTGAGGTGAAATGTTAACCACAGACTGAGTATATAATCACTAGCTACGTGATCATCTTGCATAATAAGGTTGCTTTACACCGGGGCAACACTGAGCGGCATTGCAGCCAGTGATGCCAGATCTACTGATTAAGCAGTAGATCTACCTGATTTAAAAAAATCAAAATCTACTGATCTACTGCCTCGATTGGAAATCTACCTGCTTTTTTTAAAATCAGATCGTATCATCAAGTTATTGACGACGTGAAGTGTCATCTGGCTTATAGGCCTTAAAAACATGACATTTGTTCAACAACCGTAGTAAGTATCGAAAAATATTGCAGTCTTCTTTGTTTAATCAAATTAATAAAAATGTACGAAGATAAAACGTGTCAAAGATCATGAGTTTGACTTGTGACGTCACATTTGAGTAAAAAATGTACTCAAATGTGACATGTGACGTTACACGAGTTTGCAACGCACTGTATCGTCTTCATTTTTGTTTACGTGAAAATGAAAAATACGTGTCCAATATTTTTAGGAAATCAATCTGACGGACTAATTAGACTTTTTTTTGTCATGTACCCTATTCAAGCTCAAGTCCTTTTTACCTCATGTGGTTATGACTTTTTTAATCTAGTGATTTTTCCATCGATCTACTGTTAAAACTTTATTTTTTCTACTGATTTCTTCAGATTCTATCTGGCAACACTGATTGCAGCATGCCACTTGGCCGCATGCTACAATAATATAAAATGTTGCACATTGTGGCAAAAATCGTGCAGCATGGCAACAACTTGCGTCATGTGGCAGATTGTCGCAGCCAGTCACAGCCCATGCCACATTTTTGGTGCTTCGTACAGTTTATAGGTTACACGATGCTTTGAAAATTATCTAGGCATGATGTTGCCTCGGTGTAAAAAAATAAATAAGTAAACCTTTGTCCTTTTGCAAGAAGTGGCAACATTGTTTGTCAACGTGTCAATGCGATTTGTACGCGTTGCACGTTAGTTGCCAACGTAGGTCAGCGCTGTTTGTTCTACTTTGTAATTTTCGAGAGTTAAATTATTAAGCATAACAGACATCGCTTCATGTGGGTGGTTTATACTTCATAATCGGAGCAAACAAGTTTAAAACATGGTACGTTTAACGCCATAATGATATTTAAATAATTTTGTAGATGAAATACGGGTGAATGCAAACCATTGTTCAGGGACTAATCTTTGGCATTTTTACTTTCAGCCTCCTTCCCCAAGCTCTACGAATGTAGGATCTGGTGGTCGCTCCCCAAGCAAGGCGACAACAGCACCACGATCGTCCAGCGGTAGCACAGTCCGTCAGCGTAAAACCACAACGACTACCACTGCTGCCAGGAATCGCAGCACTGGTGCCGGATCAGGTGGCATGTGGCGATTCTACACTGATGACTCTCCTGGCGTTAAAGTGTAAGTTTACCTCTATATTTCTGTAGAATTCTATTTATTTACAAAGTAATTATAACTTTGTTAAGTTTGTGTATCCATCTCATCATCTGCCTAGCCTTTTCCCAACTATGTTGGGGTCGGCTTCCAGTCTAACCGGATGCAGCTGAATATCAGCATTTTACATGGAGCAACTGCCTATCTGACTGTGTATCCATATCTCCAAACAAAATCATTACTTAATTGTGGTCACATAACAAGTGTTATATTCTTATTTGTTGATTGTTCAACAAATAAGAATATAACACTTGTTATGTGCTTTGAATGTGATAAACATTGTTGTTTATCACATTCTTAGCATATTTAACACAAACCAAAAAAACATACAGTTACCACAAATACTGGACATCTTAATTTTTTGTAACATGAGTCTGTTATGATTGACTAAATAGTTTATTTATTATTTAATAAACTATTTTGACAGAACTATAGAATGACCATAAAAGTAATTCCTGCTCAAACAACTTTTATAGAAACAAAAAGTAGAGATGGATTTCAACTACGGGTAAATAACCATTGTTTGTTTTATTTTCAGGGGTCCAGTTCCAGTTTTAGTAATGTCTTTGCTCTTCATTGCATCAGTGTTTATGCTTCACATTTGGGGTAAATACACAAGGGCGTAAATTTCCATTTATTAGAATTTAATTATTGTCCGTTCTGAGCAAGAGTGAAAGTACTAAGTGATTGTTATGGAGTTGGGTGTTAAGATATGATTTTAATAAATTATGTAATTTAATCTTATTATTCAGTAAAAATAAGTTGTAATACTTTAAAAGTTAATTTTATTACATACATGCCTGATATTCCTAAGTTATTTAAGTATTCACTTGTTTTAATAACAGACTTTGACCTGTGTAGTGTATAGCATTTATTTGATTAAATGCTTCATTGTACACACGATAAAACAGTTAAACTTAAATGGCGAAATGTGGGTGTATTTAAAGTCACCTCTGCCTCTACCAAACCCTTTGATGTACACCACATACACCAAAAGGGCAAACATATAATAAATATTAAAATAATTGTACAATGGGTAGTTTTTATGTCTTGTGTTTGGGACGTAGCTACATTTAATTTTCATGTTTGTTTCGACTATTCAAAAGTGCCTGTAACTGGCCTACTTGAAATAAATGCTTTGATTTTGATTTGCTTTTTGAGTCTTATTGCACAAAGCCAATTTAATCCAGGCCACTTAGGGACAGATGGACTCCAAAGAAAAAATCACATTTTATTGTTATTATAAATCATCATCATTTCAGCCGAAAGACTGCTGGACATAGGCTTCCCCCAAGTGTAGTCACATTGATCGGTCATATTTAATATAAATAATAATAATTAACAGTAAATATTATACAGGGTGTAAAAGACTAAACGAAGCCGAAAGGCACTTGTTCTCCCCGTCATTGCGATATTTTTTTTTATTTTATAGTTAGACCATACCTGGGAACCTTCTAGTTAGTTACGTTACGCAGATATTGGAGGTCAAAGTTATAACTTTTTGATTTTTCACAATTTTTTTTTAAAGTACGATTTTTACTTTTTAAACACCTTCACGACCCCCGTACTAAGTGTTTCATAACATTGAGCCCTACCGAAAAGTCTGATTTTTAAACCCAATAAAATGTCACTTCACAGCAAATAGGGTAGATGACACCATAAAACAATAATTCCATGACACCTTTCTCTAAAAAAACACTTTATTTTGGGCCTGAAAACCCGATTTATTTTCAATTAATTGCCAAATTCGATTTTTAGTTGCTTTGAAATCAATAAATAGTCGAGTCATTGAGTTGAATAAACAGTGACGTCACAGTAGGATAAGGGAACGTGCAGGAACTATAGGTGGCAGCACTAAACGACAAAAGAGACACTATGCGGACAGTAAAGGAAACTTATGCTGTCACGCAAATCTCTTCAAAAGTATTATTTTTGATTAGGATAAAAGGTATAAATAAAACATGGGTTACGGTCTATCAATAATGTTCGTCAGCGTAACATGAATGTTGACCAATATGAATTTTGTATGTTTCGTTTACTTTCTCTGATGAAAATTGTGGTGCATGAAGAAACGGTGGCATAAACAACTTCCATATTTTCAACACATGTTTTAATGGAAGGGAATCCTTTATCAGCGAGAACAGTATCTCCAGGCTATAACAAATCAATCCACAATCATTAGTTATAAGCAATCACTATAACGCCCTCCGTAGCATTTAGATAAAAAACTTAGGAAACCACAAGGAGTGCAGCCAATTAAAAACTTTATTGTATAACCATGTTTTTATTCTGAGTTCATGTGGAGACTGTTGAGGAATATTCTGTGTGAACTTCAGTGCAGTCTGGAACGCCCTCCGTAGCATTTAGATACAAAACTTATGAAACCACAAGGAGTGCGGCCAACTAAAAACTTTATTGTATACCAATGTTTATAATCTGAGCACATGTGGACTCTTTGTTCAACTGTTGAGGAAGGTTGAGGAATATTCGGTGTGAACTTCAGTGCAGTCTAATCCATAATCATTTGTTATAAGCAATCACTAGAACGCCCTCCGTAGCATTTAGATACAAAACATAAATGAAACCACAAGGAGTGCAGCCAACTAAAAACTTTATTGTATAACCATGTTTATAATCTGAGTACATGTGGACTCTTTGTTTACCTATCTGTTGAGGAATATTCGGTGTGAACTTCAGTGCAGTCTAATATGTGTGTTCGCTGAAGTTTAAATGGTACGCCAGTACCATTTAATGTTTGCTTGGACGGTTGATTTTGAAGGCTATTGAACTTTTTCAATGCAGAGTGTAACAAAAACAAATTGTGTTCAAATATTTTTCTTACTGCATTTATCCATTTTTTGCGTTTTTCACATAACATGGTATGAGAGTACTATTCTTTGGAAAGTAATAGAATTTTATTAAATTTACGCTATTTGATTAATTTTCATTTTTGTGGATGTATTGGTACATCCAGAAATGCAATAATGCATTATGATTAGCTAGAATACTCATTTTCAATAATAAAATTAATTCTGTTTACTTGTTTTACATGTCAATGTCAAGTATTAATAGAGCACAAGATTCGGATTGGTGACGCCAGTCGGCAGCACCGTCGTTGTGCACGTTCCCATAACAGCTCTTAAAAAGTATCTCAATTGATTGGTGTGTCATCTACCCCATTGTGTAGGGTTACTTAGTTTGATGTACAGATTGCTTGGTTGACGGCTTCGTGAAGAGTCTGTTAACACCCTGTATACTGTAATACATTAATTTGAAACAAGTGGAGAAAGTTTGTTATTATTGCATTCGAGGCGGTAACAGAAGAGCCGTAGGCGAGGGTCGAAATGTCCACGTGTATCAAACGAAGTTTTTCAATACACTTTTGAAGAAATAAAATAAAAGAATGTAAAATATTTTTGTCATGAAATAGACAAATAAAATAATATTAAAAAAACCAAAAAAAGCGCCCGTGTGCAAACATTACTCTAGCTGAGTCTAGCTAGCGCCCTAGTAAGCGCGCGGTCAAAATGAAAGGGGGAAAATATAATGACCACCAAAAATAATTTTGTGACCACTAACATGTATCCTACTCCTTCTCTGTTCACGCAGTACGTTTGTGGAACTTACTTCCGCCTAACATTCGAGATTGTAAAACTTTATTTCTCTTTAAAAAACAAGTCAAAGAGCATTACCTCTCTTCTCAGTAATATTCTTCATATATATATGTATGTATATTATAGGCAAATATTTACAATATTATTTTTATTTTATTATATGTGTAGGTATTTGTATATGTACGTTTATTATTATAGTTATAGTTTTGTTTTAAGTTTAAATTTAAACTGTTGTGTCTAACTTGTCTACACACTGTGTCTACATTTCATATCCAACTTTCCTCTCGCAGGTCTGCTGGAAGAAATTTCATAAGAAATAAGCAGTACCTTTGTGCTCTTCTATGTAAATATATTGTCCTGTAAAGTATTTTGTGTGTACATGAATAAATAAATAAATAAAATAAATAAATGTATCACCTAAAATATCAATTGATCACCAAATTTAGTAAATTGAACACCAAATTTTAATGTGGTGGTTGATGACTAACTAGTTTTGCCTAGGCCGACTTGGGGCACCCCTACACGGATAGATTAGGTTAGAAGGGTATGGTGGCCATACCCTTCGTGGTTATTTTTTATAAATCATTTAGGAGTAGGAGCCCCGCCAAGCGGCTCCCTCGACTCGAATGCAAAAGCTTAGCAGTTCAATTTCTGGTGGTCATAAATAAATTTTTGTTTCTAATTTTATGATAAAATGGGGATTAATTTTGGTGATCATTTACTAATTTTGGCAATCAAAAGTGATTTTTTTGCCATTACATTTTTCTAAATCTGGTGGTTCGTTAATTGTAGGTATGCCAAAATGAAATGGGTAGGTACAATGTGTAAGTAGCAGCACATCAAGTTCAACCACAAACTGACAAATTTCCCCAATGGATATTAATACATAGGGGAACCTGTTGTCCCTAGGCGTTTTTTGAATTTTGATTTTTTTTAATGGTCCTAGCTACACATGTCTAATATGCATGTACATAAAGATCATTTAATTCATTCATAAAACTATATATATTATCAAAAACCCGGGAACACTACTTAGTCACTTGAACAAAAAACCGGCCAAGAGCGTGTCGGGCCACGCTCAGTGTAGGGTTCCGTAGTTTCCCGTCCGTCACAATAAGTGTTCCCACTGTCCAAAAACTGTTGTTTCCATCAAGTTCAAAATGATTTTCCTAGAAGTCCTTATAAAGTTCTACTTTTCAGATTTTTTTCATATTTTCTAAACTTATGGTTCAAAAGTTAGAGGGGGGGGGGGACACATTGTTTTTTACTTTTGGAGCGATTATTTCCGAAATTATTGACATTATCAAAAAATGATTTTAGGAAACCCCTATTCATTTTTAAATACCTTTCCAACAATATATCACACGTAAGGGTTGAAATTAAAAAAAAAATCACTTCCCACTTTACATATAGGGGGGCTACCCTAATAAAACATTTTTTTCCAATTTTTATTTTACCACTTTGTCGGCGTGATTGATATACATATTGGTACCAAATTTCAGCTTTCTAGTACTAACGGTCACAGAGATTAAGCGAGGACGGACAGACGGACGGACAGACATGGCGAAACTATAAGGGTTCCTAGTTGACTACGGAACCCTAAAAAGAGAAAACTATCCCTGGATAACCCCCCGGCATTTTAAGATGTATCAGAAATAGAAACCATATTCAAAAGAAGTTAAAACATGACCCACATAATGATATACCTATTAAAAATTTGTTATAAAAGATATCGAAATTATTGCAATCAATTATTAAAAAACTGAAGTTCAGATACGAGAGGGAACGATTAGCAAACTCTACCACAAATAGTAAGAAACTTTGGTCAAATATTAAAAATATAACTCGAAGCAATCTAATGTAGATAGCACTAAACTTTTAGAAGTAATGGCGTCGCCAATCGAAGCAGTCCAATCATGTTAATGAGTACTTTGCAGGAGTTGGTAAACAACTTGCAGAGAACATTTTGCCGGATACTAGATCAGATGCTACGGCTGACATAGGAGCAGATAATACTCAATTGACATCATTTGTTCTCTTAGATACTGACATAGACGAGGTACACTATTTGCTCATGAATTTAAAATCGAGTAGCGCTTCTGGCTGGGACAATATTCCAACAAGTTTTCTCAAATTAGCTAAGTACGAAGTTCTTCCAATTATTGTTCACCTAGCGAACTTGTGTTTTAATAAAGGTATCTTCCCCAAACTCCTAAAACAATCTACTATTACGCCTGTGTACATGAGTGGGCCCAGAGATGATGTTAGTAACTGCAGGCCTATATCAGTATTACCAGCTTTATCAAAAACTAGCTGACCCACGCAACTTCGTCTGCGTCACATAAGAGAGAAAAAGCTTTCAAAAGGAACAAAATTTCCCCGTTTTTGCAACATTTTTCACTTATGCTCCGCTCCTATTAGTCGTAGCGTGATGCTATAGCCTTCCTCGATAAATGGACTACCCAGCACTGAAAGAATCATTCAAATCGGACCAGTAGTTCCAGAGATTAGCGCGTTCAAACAAACAAACAAACACTGCAGCTTTATAATATTAGTATAGATATTGGAGAAACTACTAAACAAACGACTACTAGACTTCCTCAATAAATATAAAATATTATCTGATGCCGATGCCATCTGTTTCCGGTCGTTGAATTGTCAACAGGTCTGTGAAGTTCGTCGTCAATAAAACACGTTTTAAAAATAGTTAAAGTTACACTTTAGGAACTTTAGTGCTACAAACATAAGCAAAACAAGATTGGAAGACATAGAAGAAGTAATATTCTCAAGATCCACTTAAGTGAAGCTCAAAATATATACATCCACAACTGAGGATAGAATTGAGGTTAGAATACAACATCATCCAAGTTTATCTAACATTCAACGTCAATTTGACTTGACAGACGGGAAAATAAACAACAAAACAATACCTGAACGACCTGAACTGTCAGTTGGCTAGGCTGACAACTAACCTGAGTGTTGCCATTACAAACAAATACTTTCTACCAATTCGCACTTACGTTCCGTTTCACACACTTCATTCGACAACATGGATGAGCAATTTCAATTATTATTCGATAAAATGAGAATAGAAATGGAGAAACAGACAAATGATCTAAAAGAATCTCTTACAAAGAATATAATGGATCGGATGGATGAAAAACTAACTCCTATGATGGAAGAGAATGCAAAATTAAAACAAAAAATTTGTAACCTGGAGAAGGAGATTGAATATTTAATAAAAGAGAAGAAAAGTAACAATATAGTTATTTATGGTTTAGAAGAGAGAGAAAAAACGATATTAGAGCTATTTCAAACCGTCAAAGAGATCTTTAAAAGAGACTTAAATTTATCTGTGGAAGAAAATGAAGTGAACAGACTATACCGTATAGGAAAAAATAAAGTCGAGAACAAACATAGACCTGTGCTACTATCTTTTACAAACGGGTGGAAAAAGACCAGATTATAAAAAATAAAAAAAGTTTAATGGGAATCTATATATCGGAAGACTATTCTAAGGAAGTCATAGAAAAGAGAAAAGCGTTGCTACCACAGCTACTAAAGGAGAAGGAAAAAGGAAACATTGCTTTTCTGAAATATGATAAACTAGTAGTTAAAGGACCCAGCTCCGACAAAAGTAAAAGAGAACTTTCCACTTCACCAGAATCGACGTCAACCACTAAACCTAAAAAGCAACAAACGATAAGTTCTATTAAAACTAACAGGACAAACGCATTCGATTTGATGAGAATCCGATCAAACTCTCTCACTGATACCCTCACACATAAAGACCAATAGCAATCAACAACTGGCAAATGGATAATCCAACCAAATAACGAAAACCAAACAAAAGAAATAACACAATCTCCCCCAAGCCGACTGGTCCTCGTGGGGGACAGAGACCACAACCCTCCAACAACACAGGAAAACAATTACGAAAACAGTCAAACAAGATCAAAAATCTATGTTGCAGCCCTCAATGTACTTACACTCAGAAACGATGAAAACCTTACAGAATTAACATATGCGCTAAAACAGATCAAATGGGACATCGTCGGCCTGAGTGAGGTAAGGCGAATAGGTGAAAGAATTATTTCCTATCCAGATTTCCTTCTATACCATATAGGAACGACCCCAGGTCAGTATGGAGTTGGTTTTATTATTAAAAAACACCTCACAAATTATGTGGAGAGCTTTATAGGAGTATCAGAGCGCATAGCAGTGATGAATCTTAAGCTACCGGGGTACAAAGATCCTTGGTCCATCATACAAGTATACTCACCCACAGAACAATCCGATATAAGATCAATGGACTCATTCTACCTAGAGCTAAACAAAACAATCCAAGACCATGCTCACAAAAACCTTGTTGTAATGGGAGACTTCAATGGTCAAATTGGAGAACGACAACCAGAAGAAGACGCAGTCCTGGGACCTTTTGTATATGGAAAAAAAGCCAGAAGCAGAAACGGAGAAATGCTTGTAAACTTTGCACAAGAGAATGGCTTGAGAATCTTAAACACAATGTTCAAGAAGAAAGAAAGTAAGATGTGGACCTGGATATCACCAGACGGTAAATCGAAAAACGAAATAGATTTCTTAATGACTAGTAAAAGCAGATACTTCTCAAACATGAAAGTTATAAACAATTTCAACTTTAATACCAACCATCGAATTATTCGAGCAGAACTGATGATAACCCCGCCAAAAAACCCAAGACCAAGAACCAATATGATGAACACAAAACCTACCAAATACCAAACAGCCCAAATAGCCAATTCTATAACGACAAAACTTATAGATTACAATAAAGAGACAACAAACATGGGGGTGCAAGAAAAATACAACTGGTTAGAAGGAACAATCAAAGCAGCAATTCAACAAGGGACTAATAACAAAGACCTATCTGAAAAGTGGATGACTACCAAAACCATTAACCTTCTTAATCAAAGAGCTGACCTAATCAATGGAAAAAATAATAATGATAATCGAAAACAAATAGCAAAGCTCAGCAAAGAAATAAAGGAAAGTATTAGGAAAGATAGAACTCAGAAAAGAATGGAAACAATAGAGAGACACATTTTACAGACAGGAGGATTAAAAAAGGCACATAAGGAGTTAACTAACAATAAGGACTGGATCGTACAGATGAAAGATACTAATAGCCTGAAGGAAAACCGAAGGCAGGGAATATTGGGAATTGCTACATCTTACTACAAGAAACTATATGAAAGTACCATAGTGGAAAAAGAAATAGAGCTGTTGGAAATCTCATCCGTACCCAGCATCATACAAGAAGAAATAGAATTCGCTATAGAAACCCAAAGAGACAAGAAAGCTCCAGGACCCGACGGAATAAGCAACGAAGTCCTAAAACAAGCGAAACAGACAATAACACCTATCCTCAAAGAAATCTTCAATGATATTATCAACACAGAAACGATTCCCCAGCAATGGACTAAATCCAATATAATCCTTCTGTACAAAAAAGGTGATCAGTACGATATCGAAAACTACCGGCCCATAAGTTTGATGTCCAACCTATACAAAATATTTGCAAAGATCGTACTCAAACGAATGGAGGGAAAACTCGACGAACAACAGCCTATAGAACAGGCAGGTTTTAGAAGAGACTACTCAGTACTTGATCATATCCATGCTGTTAGGCAAATCATTGAAAAATATGCGGAATATCAACTCATATACTATTTAGCATTTGTCGATTACAGCAAGGCATTCGACTCATTAATACATACAAACATATGGGAGGCGTTAAGAGAACAAGGGATAGAACAAAAATATATAAGATTGATTAGAAATGTATACAAAAACAGCTCGGCGAGCATCCAGCTAGAAAAGAAAGGAGATTCGTTTAAGATACAAAAAGGAGTTAGACAAGGAGATCCTCTCTCTCCAAAGCTTTTCTCCGCTGTTTTGGAAATGATCTTCAGAAGCTTTGACTGGGAAAATCTGGGTTTAAATATAGACGGCCGCACGCTAACACACTTAAGATTTGCAGATGATATTGTCTTATTCGCAAAAACGCCAGGAGACCTAAATAGAATGTTAAACGAACTAGCATCTGAAAGCGAAAAAGTAGGACTAAAAATAAATCACGGAAAAACAAAAGTTATGACCAATGGAAATAAAAGTAGCATAAAGGTAGGCGAGTCACAAATTAGCTATGTTGAAGAATATATATACCTTGGACAGCTGATATCACCCAAAGAAAACATAAACAAAGAAATCGACAGAAGAATAGCGAACAGTTGGAAAAGATATTGGGGCCTAAGGGAAGTAATGAAAGACAAAAAACTACATATAGCAACAAAGAGCAAACTATTTAATGTTTGCATTCTACCAATCTTAATGTATGGAAGCCATAACAAAAAGCACAACCAATAGAATGGCCATTTGCCAACGAGCAATGGAGAGGAGTATGATAGGAGTAAAGAGGGTGGATAGAATAAGAAACGTCAACATTAGGAAAAAGACCAAGATACAGGACGTAACCCTAAAAATAAAAAGGCTAAAATGGAAGTGGTCGGGACACATGGTCAGAGGAAAGGACAAATGGAGCAAAATAATTACACACTGGTACCCAAGGGAAGGTAAAAGGAAAAGAGGCAGACAACAAAAAAGATGGGACGATGATATCAGGCAGGTTGCAGGCATAACATGGAGTAGAGTAGCCAGAGAGAGATCAGAATGGAGTAGGTTGGAGGAGGCCTTTGCCAACTGGCAAACGGACTCACAAAAAGTAAAGAAGCACCAAATACGCGAATAATTTTAATTGTGTAAAATAAGTGCAGTAGTTTATGAAACATAATTGTATATCTGTTGTCCGAATAAAAAGGCTCTATTATTATTATTATATTATTATCTGATGCACAGTACGGATTTAGGCAGGGCAAATCAACTGAAGATGCAGTAACGGCTATAACATCTCTCATTACTGAAAACCTAGATCGTGGAAAGAAATGCCTCACAGTTTTTCTCGACCTAAAGAAGGCTTTTGACACAGTCTCTGTTCCCATTCTCGTACGTAAGCTAGAATACATGGAGTAAGAGGCACACCCCTGCAACTGCTCAAAAGCTATCTAACACATCGAACGCAAAAAGTTAGAATTAGTGTTCATACAAGCAGAGACACTAATATCACATTCGGTGTACCACAGGGGAGTGTTCTCGGGCCCACCTTGTTTTTAATTTACATCAATGGCCTATGTGGTCTGGAGGCAGGTGGGGCTCGGGTCTTCTCTTATGCCGATGACACTGCAATGGTCTTTGTAGGTGAAAATTGGGATTCCGTGCGAAAGAACACGGAAGTTGGATTAGCTACAGTTGATTCCTGGCTACGAACGAATTTACTTACGCTGAATAGCCAGAAGACTATCTATATGTGTTTCTCTATAAGTAATAGAACCCAGACTGATACTAATTTCAGTATAAAGATACACCAGTGTCACAATATCCAAGGCACAAATTGCGCTTGCCCGACGATCGAAAAGGTAGAGAAAACGAAATACCTGGGTATTTTACTTGATCAGCGACTCTCTTGGCATAACCAACCACGTTGAATTGGTTAGTGACCGCTTAAGGTGGATGCTCAAGGGTAGCCCGCGAAATTCAAATTTTCTTACGTTTTTTGCAATTTGCAGGCCAGTGCTAGGTTGTATGTTGATTAAAATATTGTTTGCGACTGTAAGACGTATGTAGTAACACAATTATAATCATCAAAATCATCAATACAACCCTCCAAGTTCATAATGGTGCAAGAATGATTTTGACCTTGGAAAAGTAATTTTGACACCAATATGAACTTTGAGGGTTGTATTGATGAGTTTGATGAATATAATTCTGTAACTACATACGTCTTACAGTCGCAAACAAAATTTTAATCAACATACAACCTAGCACTGGCCTGCAAATTGCAAAAAACGTAAGAAAATTTGAATTTCGCGGGCTACGCTTGAGCATCTTTTACCTTAAGAAAACTAGTTTGGGTTTTCAAGGTGTTAAGACATGTTGCATCGGCGACTTTAATTAAACAAGTGTACACTGCTCTAGCCCAATCTGTCTTAACATATTGCATTCCTATATAGGGAGGTGCCTCTAAAACAAAATTCTTAGATGTGTAAAGATCACAGCGTGCCCTTCTCAAAACTATATATTTTAAACCATATCGATTCCCTACACACGAACTTTTTAAACTATCTGACCTCTTAACTGTCAGAAAGTTATATATTCTTATTTCTACCCTGTAAATGCACAAAACAACGGTTTTTGATTCTAGCATTTTAAG
This sequence comes from Xestia xanthographa, assembly GCA_905147715.2. Classification (NCBI taxonomy): domain Eukaryota; kingdom Metazoa; phylum Arthropoda; class Insecta; order Lepidoptera; family Noctuidae; genus Xestia; species Xestia xanthographa. Next base: position 16,811,501 of record LR990655.1, on the reverse strand, counting down.
AAAAAGAAGAAGACACGGTTCTATACCTGGGTTTAGGATTCGTACTGCATTCGCAAGACGGCAATATGTTGCCCTAGCTACTTTTGCTTACAATGCCATAAACAAAAAACTAGCTATCTACCTAAAATCACATCACGAATGTAAGAAAACTTTGACTGCTTGGCTAAAGACCCTTACTTAGGAAGAAGCCGAGGCTCTTTTTCATCCGGATAAATAATAAAACACCTAGCAGAAACTTGGTTTACACATGAAATTAATGTTAACGCCGATTAATTAGTAAACGAATGTCTACTGTATACTTCTTCATACGGATAATATGCTTTTGATTTCCTTTTTTCACACTAGGACCTAGGTAGTCCTATTTACTCACACACACACACGCATACCTACATATATACCTATATTTTTTCTTTTAAATTCTCTAGTCTTAGTTCTTGTTTTTTTTTTTGGTACTTTGTTTTTAATTATTAAGAGCGGCCAACCCGCCATACTTTTCGCGAGAATTTTGACTACAGCTCGTGCGTGATTATGCCGTTGTTAGACATATATCTTTGATTTTTTTGAACTAATAGGTATCTTGTGGACTATATCTAGGCTTCTATCGAAGCAGAAAATAAAAATTTGTAGAAAAAAATTCAGTATAAGCCTCCAAAAATTGCTGTTTTTCACAACTTTTACCTCAACTTTGGCCGTTCATAATGTACTTAGAAATTGTAAAAGTAAAGAAAGCATCCTGATAGAAGCCTTGCAAATGTAGTGGAGATTCTAAATAACAAATATTTATTTCACATACTTGTAAGACTAATTCAAAAACACGTATTTCCTGGAACAAGTTTTATAAATTCGAACAATATTTTTCGTTCAATGTCCCCGCGTTAGGCGGTATGAGGTACGCGGGAGGCAAGTAGTGCGGATTCGGGGCTAGGTAAGACAGGGGAGTTGAAAGAATACCACCGCTGTGGCTCTGGATGAAACAACAAGCTTTTCGACCATGCTCGCGTTGACGAAAGGCAGGCCGGGAAGGGCCCTCTTAACAGGTTTTGTAAAATGTTTGCACTTACTTAAACATGGAAAAGGGAGGTCTTCTGTTACAGGTATTTCCATACTTAAAAGAAGGCCTCTACAATGTATCTGATAAAACCTGTTGATAACGAAATAAACTTTTATTATTATTATTATCTTAAGTACAACAAACCAGGCCCCATACCAGAGAGCTATTGCACTCCGTGTGTAGGCATGAGATAATTACCTACCACTTCGCGCATATTGAATATGCTACCTCTCGAGGGCTGTCGCGCTCCAGCCGTGCGTAACTGGTACGTAGGTATGCCGCGCTAATTTTTCGCGCTCTTTTGACCTTGCGTCGCGTACCTACCTACTCGTACTTCGTGTTTGTTAACTGACTGATTTATTGATCATAAATAATTACTAGTGAAAATGACAAGCCGGATAAACTGATGCTGTTAATAAATGTAGAAAAAAATTGTCTTTTTTATATAAATTTCACTGCTCCATAACCATGCTTCCCATCAGAGTTTATTTTAAAATTACCTATTTGTTAGATTTCGCATTTATGCTGCTATTAAATTTAATAAGTAATCGTAATTTTAGAGAAGGCAAGATATATATTAGACATTCTAATAGAGTAAAACAATTGTAATTATAAAAGTTTTAATTAACATTTATATAATAATAATACATTAAAATACAAAAATGTTGGTAGTATTTTATTTTGAGTACTTGAGGCAACCCTACCGACTGACCATTACGCAGTGAGACGCCGTAAAAAATACGCTAACGCGTGGCGTCAAGGCACAATTTAGATCGAGCGGGCCTAGTTTAGGTATTTATGATGTCGGCTTTCTTCAAGATCAAAGGAGTGCAACTTCTGTACGCTAGTACTATTATCTATTCTGTGCCCATACTCACAAAGCTTCGATTCGATTTTTGATTCGGTAATAGTCGTGTCTATCTTTTTTTGACATTACGAAATCGAGCGAGAGAGACATACGACTTTCCGAATCGAAAATCGAATCGAAGTGTTGTGAATAGCTATGCAGATGTACCTTGGAGCGTGTGTGTTGTACATTCGGGGTCTTTTCCGCTTGACCATTTTATTTTTTTTTTCGCTTAAAACATGCGGAGACGCTGAGCCACGCCCCTTTAAAGTTTGGGCCTATTAGGTAAGCGTCAAACTTGGCGCGCAAAATAACAATAACTCTCGTTTGGCGTGCGTCGTCAGTGCGCTCGGCCGATTCGGTATCTTTTCATTCATTATATCTAAACAAAGTCAACGGGGCGGGGCTAGAGAGCGTTTCTATGTTGCGAGTGCAAACAAAAATTAGCTTAGTGGTGGTCAGGCGGGAGTGTCCTCGATAGTACCTTGGATGGAGCAGTGGTGCAAATCGAGATAAACACTTTTTTAGCTAATTTGTTAATTTTCTGTTGAATTAATTTATGTAATAATTAGTTAATCATATTAGCATTTGCAATTTACTTACTCTATTTACATTGATTAACATTAACAACGATATTTATGTAAAAGTATTGTTTTTTAAAAAAGCTTCACCCTTCTATCTTGTGCTAATTATTGTTGACAATATTTTAGTATCGAATCACGTAATTGCAATCTATTTTTTTTATTCTTATCCCTTAAATAAATTCTAAAAAACACCACTGGTTAATGTGGTGCTACGCCATAGTGGCTCGCCTACGAGTGCTACGAAGCGTGACCGCACGTTACGACGTCAGTGACGATGAGTTCAATGTTTTTCCTTCACCCAAAAAGTGCTCAACGCGCCTAAAGAAGTTAGTGCGAGTGAGACAGACTATGTATTCTCGCTCGCACTAATAGGGTAATTATCTGTCTAAAGACAGTCTTGTCTATACTGTGCGGTAGCCTCATTGACTTGGGTAGCCTGAGGGTAGCCCTAAGTCTTGTGACAACTAGGTGGAGCCACTCAGTTAAGTTTGTTGCTCCAGTTAGCAGCAGGTCGATTCAACAGGCAGGCAGTGAAGAAAGGAGTCACTGAAGTACTTATCTGAATCTTAAGACTGCAATCCAATAACTTAAATCAAGCTTCTAGGAGTTGTAAATGGTGATCGTGTAACATAAAGATGATAAAGACGAAGGTGCATATATAGCTAACAATAAAAAGCTAAGTTAAAAATACAATGATTTTATTTTGATTGATATTCTATTCTTAACATTAATTACAAAAAAATAAAAAATAATCTTATAATTAAGACACAATAATTATAAATGAGAAAAAACTATTTACAATATCAGCCTTATTTTGAATTTCAATAATATTGAAGAATAATCTCAATGCTAAAGATATAACTGCTTTATTGTTTTAGCTGCCTGATCGTTCTAGCTGCCTCATTGATGGCGGGAAAGTAACTTTTTCTTTTTTGTTAAAAAAGCTGCAAATGAGACAATTTTCGAAGTATTTTATTAGTTCACACATACGCTTCCACTCTCCGACCCTTCATTTTATCGAAGAATTGGCGCCAGGAAACTAACGTTTTTCCTGACCAAATCCAAAAACTTGAAGTTATTCCAACTATCATAGTCATTAAGTACTTGATCATAAACATTTCAAATTTAGGTCTGTCTGTTTCTCTACGTGTGAAAGGGCATGGAATAGAATACAGAGGAATAGAACACATATCACGGTGCCAAGTTACCATCCAATCATCAAATTTTGCTTGTTCATAGAAAAGACATGCAATTACTATTAATGCTGGCACTGTGTATAAAACACCAAACACACCAATACGAATCATTAATTTCTCTAGTTTGTCTGTTTTTGTTCCATCATGTTTCATAACAGTTCTGATACGGAATAGTGATACAAAGCCTGCAAGCAAGAATATTGTTCCAAGAACTAGATAGACACAGAGTGGTGCTAAAACAAATCCTCGAAGTGATTCAGCATCCCAAAGTCCAACATAGCAGACACCAGAGAGAACATCACCTGAAACAAACACAAAACAATATTGTAAGTCAATGTATATCAAATATACTTAGCATGTTATCTAGATAGCAATATCGCTAATGAGGTAACTTGTAAACTATGCTAAGAAAATAACACACACACACACTGAAGTCATGGAGTATTAAAAATAAACAAATACTATCAATGTCAGTAAGGTTTATTCAGTTTTTCTTGCCCTGCAAAATTTGGGCAAACTAAATATATGGGCTTTTTTTTACTATTGGCAAGCATCTTACAGAAGTAAATAGGCTATTAAATAAGTGTAAATACTCACCATCAACTTTTCCCATGGCTAATATTGATATAGTTTTAATAGCAGGCACAGCCCATGCGGCTAAATGAAAGTATTGAGAATTTGCTTCAATAGCTTCATGTCCCCACTTGAGACCAGCTGCTAAAAACCATGTCAGTGTTAAAATAACCCACCAAATACTTGAGGCCATGCTGAAGAAATATACCACCATGAAAAGTATTGTACATGGTTCATGCTTAGTTCCCTGTGTAATGACTGATATGTTAGGTAATCTTGCTCCACTTATGGTGCTTGGGAATGGGCCTTGGCAACTAACACTGTCACCTGCACTCCAGCCCATGCCATATGCTGAAGCTACCATCAGGTAACATACTGACAGGAATATAATAGGCCTTTCTGGATATCTGAATCTGTCTGTGTCTATGAGAAATGTCAACACTGTGAACAGGCAGCTGACACTACACATTGATGCCCAGATACCAATCCATAATCGAGCGAAGTTCTTCTCATCCTGGCTGAAAAACATTCCAGTGCAAGGAGCCCCACAGTCATGTTCTATTTTATCTCCAACTTTAAGTGAATACTCCAAGTCCAAGTTCTTAGGAACTTTAAATTGTACAGGGCACACAAATCCATAGTCTTTAGCTCCATGAAGTTTGGTTGGATCTCTTTCATTCTTAAAGTTCACTTTAGGAAGTTTGGGTTCAGTATGTTTTCGAGATTCATGAGTTGTATTGTTATCACCAACACATATCACGTTTTCATCAGTAGCCACAGGAAACTTCGTGCACTCCAAATGTTCAGGCCAATGAAATCCAAAGGTTATCATAATCTCGTCACAATTTTGCTTGGCCGATTCACATAAATGTCGACAAGGAGGAATAGCCGTGTCTAATATTGTGCATACGGGTGCGTATACTGAACACAAAAAGAATTTCAGATCTGGTGAACAGTTGACTTTTATCAAAGGTGTAAACTGGTGAACTTCGGGCCCAGCGTCTTCTTGTTTAGCGTGATTCAGTAAGTTAGGAAATATCGTTTGATTATATCTGATTTGTTGACAAAACTGAATAGTAATTGGCTCACAACGACCATGGTGAGGTAATGTATCTCCGGGATAAATAGTAACACCGGTAACACGTGAAGTTTCAGTCGTTACAACAAAATATATCACTAAAATAGTAAACGCAACCTCCACTTTTTCCATGGCTACCACTTGTAAAATTATAAAAACAAAAATAATAACATAAAACTGTAAGTATATCCCATTACAAATTAAGAATAAATAAGACTTTGTCTCCGCATTTTGTCAAAATGTACGAATATTTATTACAAATTAACAAATAAAATTGTTATCACAACAACATGCATTGTCGCAACGAATTGTAATAGACAAAACATTTTTTTGTTCTTGCATTGAAAACATAGACATCATTAGACATTATAAAAATTAAAAAATAGTTTTCCTTATGGCAATACCGAAATAGTTTACAAAATAGGGGTTGTGCAGACAGAATTCGTTTTTCGGGTTCGTTTACAACAGAGGAATAAAAGCTGGAAGCTTTATGGTTATCTAAAGATAGTGCATTTGACTGGAGTACAACCACAGAGTACATTATACTATACTGAAAAGTACAACTGTATGTATTATGATAAGTAGCCCGTAGCCGCGTACAACATAATATTATTTTTATGGGGATCTGTGATACATTGTTTGTTTCCATTTGTTTCATACATTGTCTGTGGTTTGTCTGTTCGTTTATGGTTCGTTTGGGTTTGTTTATTTTCAATTTGACAAAAACAAATTGACAATGACGTTTTGATACACATTTGACATTGGAGAGCTATTGGGAGTTATTCTTCTCGCTCGACTTCTTCAATTAAAAATGGATCTAGGTAGTGAAAATGTAGATATTATGAAACTGATTAATGTCAAGGGTAATATTGAAAATATTACTCCTCATAAAATAGCAGTCGTAGCTTTTATAAGAGAATATGGCTTGTTAAAAATTGAAGGTAAGCGTTTGCAGATTTAAGTTTGTACGATTTAAATTATTTATTTACAACATCAACTAAAATGTCTTAAACTATGGGCTTCATCCTTTTGTTTCACATGCAGTGTATTAATTTTTTATGAATTGTGTAATATTTTTTTGCAATATTTCAGCAAACAGAATGATAGATTGTACTATGGCACCGAAATATAGAAAGGACTTCTGTATGCTTGCTCTCAAACTAATTCAGGTACTGATTGCAAAACTATCTCAAATTATTTATATTATTTATTAAAAAACTTTATGCACAGCTAAGGAGCACAGAACAGAAGAAATCTATATCTATACTAATATTATAAAGAGGTAACATTTGTTTGTAAGTTTGCATGTTTGTAAGTTTGTATGTAGGGGGTAATCTCCGGAAGTAATGAACCGATTTCAAAAATTCTTTCAACATTAGAAAGCTACATTCACCCTGAGTAACATAGGCTATATTTCATCCGCATACTCCCACGGGAACGGTAACTACGCGGGTGAAACCGCGGGACGTCCGCTAGTATACAATATAGGTATTGTGTACATTCAATACAAAACATGACAGGTCATGTATTGTATTGAATAATAAATTAATATAGATTTTGAAGTGAATACTTTTTCTGAAAACCTTTTATTGTTATAGTGCCCAGATATGGAGTTTAAAGAATTGGAGGCCCTACTCACTGATGGGCGTTATAATCTACTGAGCGTCCACCTACAGAACTTTTGTGTCCGTCTACAGAACATATATGTTAACGGAGTTAGTGCTCTGACAGACTGTGTTACTTCAACAATCGATAAGCTGATGATTGAATCAAATCCTTGTATTATGGCTAGATACAGTGTGTTAGGTAAAATTTATTTTATTAATTGCTTGCATTTTGTTATGTCATTGATATCTAATACATTAAAACGAGCAACTCTTGCATATATTCTTGTATATATAATTATATATTCTAAATCTCGGAAATGGCTCCAATGTTTTTATGAAATTTACTATGCCCTTAAGTTTCAGGGGCGATAAATCGATCTAGCGAGGTTTCATTTTTAGAAAAAATAATATGGCAGTCATCCAGATATTATTAATTAATGTTGTAATCTTCAATTCCAGGACTATATTTAAGAAGGATATTATTACACTTAGACAGATTAACTTTTGTGCAAGTGGTATCATTGTACAAGTCATTTTGCCTGTATTATCAGAGAGGCAGACCTGGCTTGATGATGAGATCCGTAAGCAAAGAGGTAACTTACTAATGAGGAATTATTGTTTATTACATTTTCCCCTTTGTCCTAGTTTATTTATCTTCAAACATAATTTTTTCAGAAATTAAACAATATGGAGCAGCAAACCACATCTACATCACCAGTACCTGAGGAATCTAAACCATTGGAGTTGTCAATGCGGATGAATATAATAGACAGAGATAAGTGAGTTAAAATATTGTTCAAAATCCTTCATTCCGGCATTTTCATAATCTGTATCTAAAAGGTAAATATAATACAGTTTTGTTTCTTATTCATGGTTTCAGCAGTTTTGAAGAATGCCAGTGGTCTAGAAAGCAAGCAGAACTTTTCACAGCCCAGCAAGCTAATTTGTTACAAATCAATGAGAAAAAAGCAATGCCACCCAGACAGTTACAGAAGACAATTATACAAATAATGAATGATATACCTGAATACCCTGATATAGTAAGTATGCAAACTATGTGGCAATGATAAAAACCGGCCAAGTGCGAGTCGGACTCGCGCACGAAGGGTTCCGTACCATATACAAAATTAGACAATACGGCAAAAAAAAATCGTTTGTTGTATGAGAGCCTTAAATATTTATTTTATTTTAATTTATTATTTATTTTTAAACTGAATATACAACTAAATATTCTGTGAATATTTCAAGCGTCTACCTGTTGCTGTTATTAATATCGAGCTAATAACAGCAAAAAAATCACATTTGTTGTATGGGAACCCCCCTTAAATATTTATTTTATTCTGTTTTTATATGTATTTGTTGTTATAGCGGCTACCAAAATACATCATCTGTGAAAATTTCAACTGTCTAGCTATCATGGTTCATGAGATACAGCCTGGTGACAGACAGACGGACAGTGGAGTCTTAGTAATAGGGTCCTGTTTTTACCCTTTGGATACGGAACCCTAAAAATGAAGAACTATGATTAAATACATATACCTATGTATACATATTCAAGCCTATTTCTAATGTTTTCAGCATTTCCTCAGCTTCCTTAACTGTATCCGTACAAAGGAGTTCAGTGGCGCCCAGGACTCCTTGTATAATTACTTTGATCGTACCATATTCAACTCGTCGGGAAACAATACAGGCAATGATAGGAACAAGAACTTCCGTTACGCAGCTCTAAACAGGGCGGCGATGCATACTCATTTCGGCCACAGGTGAGACACCATATCTAACATAATTATGTAGAAAGTAAAAAAAGTACAGACAATGGCGTAGATTCTATTGTGCACAATCTAAACTTAATTTAGGCTACTATCTTTTTCTCTCTAATAAAACGAGAAAGAGATGGACGTAATTTAGAGCTGTCAAATTTAGTTTGAACTAATATTTCCATACAAATGAAAGCACGTAAAAACATGTCGACTAAAAACACGGTGAAGCGCAAGGCATAAACTAGTTTGACATCTCTAACTTAGTTCATAGCTATAGCCGTCCTTTTCTCGCACTGCCTTTTAGTAAAAGATAGCAATAGCCTAAATTAAGTTTAGATTGTGCACAACAGAATCGACACCACTACTGTGTTTGGAACAGTTGTGCTGATGTAAAGATTCTAGAAAATAAAAATAACAAAGTTTATACTGCATCCTACCCTATGGAATGGTTGTGAGCAGGTCGGTGGCGATGGAGGCGGTGCGTGAGGCTCTGGCGCGCGCGCAGGAGGCGGCGGACTACGCGTGCCTGGTGGGCGCCGCCACGTGGGGCGCGCTGGCAGGCGGGCGCGCGCGCCGGGCCGCGCTGCTGACGCGGGCGCCGCGCGACCCGCCGCCGGGCGCGCCGGCCGCGCCGCTGGCCGCGCCGCCTGCGCCCGCGCCCTCGCACCCGCGCCACACGGCCGCGGCGGCGCAGCTGCTCGCACAACACGCCGCTGTCAATGGCGCAAAACCTGCCTATATATTTCAAGTAAGTTGTCCCCCACAGAATGACTAGTAAATATTCAGTAAAAACTGCTTACGTTTCATAATAATAGTAAGTATTTAACATAACATCACGCCTGTAATCCCTGAAGGGTAAGCCAGAGGTGTACGTAATAGTACACCCACATTTCGCCAGTTATGTTTTTAAGTTCTATGTAATAGGGGGCGAACGTATAACCATCAACCGGGCACAAATTCAAACTCCGTGGCTGCTATTGAGGAATTCTTGATGGAAACACTCAATAGCACTTTTTGCTTGACGAAGTAGAAGAAATATTAGGATTTTTTCCGAAGAAGTATTTATTTATATTACTAGCTGTTGCCCGCGGCTTCGCCCGCGTAAAGTTCGGTAACTGTCCCACTGAATCATACTAAAGGGATAAATAGTGTCCTACATGTGAATCCAGGTTATAAACTATCGATGTGCCAAATTTCATAATCATCACAACCACCATCACTGTCACAACCACCATTATTATCACAATCACCATCACTATCAAAACCAACATCAATATCACAATCATTATCACAATCACCATCACTATTTCAGTCACCATCACCATCACAAACACCAACACAATCACCATCACAATCACAGTCACCATCAATATCACCATCATTATCACAATCACCATCACAATCACCATCACAATCACCATCACAATCACCATCACAATCACCATCACAATCACCATCACAATCACCATCACCATCACAATCACTATCAAAATCACCATCACAATCACAATCACCATAACAATCACCATCATCGTTATCTCAATCATTATCACAATCGCCATCACAATCGCCACCACAATCACCATCACAATCACCATCATCACAATCATTCACTATCACAATCACACTATCACAATCACCATCACCATCACAATCACCATCACAATCACCATCACAATCACCATCACAATCACCATCACCATCATCGTTATCTCAATCATTATCACAATCGCCATCACAATCGCCATCACAATCACCATCACAATCACCATCATCACAATCATTCACTATCACAATCACACTATCACAATCACCATCACCATCACAATCACCATCACAATCACCATCACAATCACCATCACGATCACCATCACAATCACCATAACAATCACCATCATCGTTATCTCAATCATTATCACAATCGCCATCACAATCGCCACCACAATCACCATCACAATCACCATCATCACAATCATTCACTATCACAATCACCATCACCATCACAATCACCATCACAATCACCATCACAATCACCATCACCATCATCGTTATCTCAATCATTATCACAATCGCCATCACAATCGCCATCACAATCACCATCACAATCACCATCATCACAATCATTCACTATCACAATCACACTATCACAATCACCATCACCATCACAATCACCATCACAATCACCATCACAATCACCATCACAATCACAATCACCATAACAATCACCATCATCGTTATCTCAATCATTATCACAATCGCCATCACAATCGCCATCACAATCACCATCACAATCACCATCATCACAATCATTCACTATCACAATCACACTATCACAATCACCATCACCATCACAATCACCATCACAATCACCATCACAATCACCATCACGATCACCATCACGATCACCATCACGATCACCATCACAATCACCATCAATGTTGAATGATCACAACCGTTTCAAGGTTCCATCTATCTCTATACCAAAATTCATTTAGTAGGGATATACGATACACAACTGCACTCTGCGTTTCCACCCGTATAATTCCGGGATCGGGATCGGGATCTGGATAAAAAGTACCCTATGTCCTTTCCCAAGGTTCCATCTATCTCTATACCAAAATTCATCAAAATCGGTTCAGCGGTTTAGGCGTGAAAAGGTAACAGACAGACAGACAGACAGAGTTACTTTCGCATTTATAATATTATATAATATATAATAATATAATATATAATATAATATATAATATAATATATATAAAATATAATTATATATAATATATAATATATAATATATATATATAAATATAATATATATAATATATATATATATATAATAAATATATATATATATATAGTAGGGAAGTAGGGATTACGTCTAACAATACACATCTGTACGTGCAGTGCGGCGTTACAAAAATACCGGAAGGAAAGAAAGCTATTACTGATGCACTGGCAATTAATACTGTAATGTTAAACTACAAACTTAATGATTTTTACACAATTTTTATTTGAAAATATGGATAAAGGCACGCAGGTTGATGCTGTGTATACTGATTTTCGGAAAGCTTTCGACAAGGTGGACCACAAACTGCTTTTGGACAAAATTGCCTTCAACGGCATCAGAGGGAATTTGCTCAGATGGTTTGTGTCGTACATATTCCACAGAACACAGAAGATTGTCATCCCATTGCCCATTTTACGAAAAATATAAGCACAGACTAGAAATGGTACAGAAAAAAATTATTCGCACTACACATTATAAGTGTTACCATACCAAGATTTCCTATGCAGATCTGATGAAACAGTACAACATATTAAGCTTGGAGCACAGGCGTTCACTGCTGATGGTTATGATGCTGTACGGCATATGCAACAATAGGTTTAATTGTATGGAACTTTCAAATAAACTATGTTATGTAGTATGTACCTAGGACTGTTAATCGGCGGGAAGAGCGGGCAACCCGCTTGTTCTACACAGAGAAGTGTAGAACAAATGCTGGGGAGAGAGCTCCACTCCGCCGATTATTAGAAACGTACAACTTGCATTTTATAAATTTGGATATTTTCGCTCTTAATCAGAACAAATTTAGAAAAATAGCTATTGAATTACTTTCTGGTCATCCTTAACGATGGCTGCTTCTTGCTGATGCTATGTTGTGATCTGATTGGTGACTACAGACTAGATCTGGACGGGTAGCGCTGCCTAGAGTTGGTCTGTGAGACCATTCAGGTTTATAAGCTTTTATTTTTATTTTTATCTTCTTACTGTCCCTTTCTGTATACGTCCGTTTCCTTATTTCTTTTAATTCGATATTATTCCGTAGACAATAGTGTGGGTTATGCGTTTGTTAACTATTAGACTTAAGCTAACTATTAATATTACAACGTGTAACTATTTTTTGTCCCAAATAAATAAAATAAAATAAAAATAAAATAAATGTTGACAGGTCATCATGAGAGGCGACTCCATTAACTACCTGCACTCGATGACCGACCTCACGATGGCGGGCCTAGCGAACACGGCTGCGTTATGGGCCCTCTACGGGAAAACCGAGATGGCGTCGGTGGCCTGCCAACTTCTACTTGATCTTAACACTAGTATGTGATTTTATTTTGGCGAATTACTTTAAACCATAAGGAGCCAAGCACTTCCAAACAGCTTTAGAATTGACAAAAGGATATTGAGGTTGTGATTCAGCAAGTTTTATCATGGAGGCAGATTTTTGTGAGACTAACAAATCAATGATTCTATTATATTCTTTGAAATCGCATCTAAGCTGTATTCTGTGCCATAATAGGCTGAATATTTAAGTCTGTTCAGTAGAATATAATTATGTATAGTTCAATAGAATTATAGTCATAAGAAAAAAATTGAGAGATTTGGAAGAGACCTACACTCAGCATAGGTTGCCTGCCAATTTCAAATATTCTTACGTTTTTTTGCATTTTGCAGGTCTTATAGAACTAAGACTATTTCATGAAATCATGATCTTTGAGGCAGTCACCAACTTAGAGAATGGTGTTGATGATTCTTATGACTTCTTCTTCAACCCTTGGCCAACCAATGCTGAGTGTAGGTCTCTTTCAAATCTCTCCATTTTTTTTCTTTTGACTATAATTCTATAAATACATAATCATGTATTTGATTTTTTAATCATGCTAGACCTGATAGATTGTGGGTCAGTGTCACGTTGAATGAAGTAGCATAAAATTTGAATTTGGCGGGTTATCTTAGCGTTTCCCACCTAACATGTTCATTAATTCAGTTTATTTATTGTGTCGCTCCTGCGGGCACTCAACAATGTGCTCGGTCTGTGCAGAGTGCAGCGTGGGCAACGGCAGCGTGTGGCACGCCACGGAAGCGCTGGCGCTGGGCGGCGCGGGCGCAGCGGCCGTCGCGGCCTGGCGCGGCTCGGGCGCGCTGGCGCACGCGCTGGCCTCGCACCTGCGCGGGTCGCGCACGCGCGCGCAGGCCACGCGCTATCACGCCGAGCGCGCCCTCGATGCCGGTATGTATGACGCGGGACGATCCCACGCGAATCGCAATCTGTACATCGATCTTCATATTCGTTTTATAACACAGGTAAATGGGAGGAAGCAGATCAGAGTATCAGACAGTTGGCGTCTTCAGACAGGTGGGAGAGCCAACTCCTAAAAGCCGAGATGTATTACCTGAAGGGCGACGCGACCGAAGCACTGGAATCTCTGTACGACATCTTAGATTACTGCAAGACTGAAGATGACAGCCTCCATTTCGTATCTCTGAGAGTTAAAGCCATGATATTGATGTCACAAGTCCAGCACTCGTTTAGTAATATTCAATCTACAAATATAATGTTGCTGAATGAAGCCTTGTGGCAAGCAAAGGGATACCATTTGCATCATTTAGCGGCCACAGCTGAAATGCATTTAGCGAATGTACAACTGAGCATGGGATGTGCGAAGAACGCCTTAACTCTTGTCAGGAAAGCTTTGCCTCCGATTATGGCAGATGGTAGCGCATACGACATGGCTCGAGGTAGAGTTCCACAGTACAATTATGTCATTAATTTTAGTCTATTGGTTCTTTCTCTAAGGATTCCATTTAATTCCAGCAATGTTGCTGTACACGAAGTGTCGGATTGCAACTGCGGCACCGTGTGGTGAAGCTCGCCTGCAAGTACTGCAGTCGTGTTGTGAAGCGTTAGAACTTGTCAAAAAGAATTTCGCCAAAGTTGGCGCTCATGTTCGGTTATTACAAACATGGTATTTACAGGTAAACTAGATTGTTGGCTTAAATTTATACATTGTAAAAGTTATAATCATAAAAAGATTTTTGCCACAAACTTTGTTCGAGAGGTGTATAAAAAGATTGATAAACACTTCTACCGTTTTGTTTTCAGGCCCAATTATACCACGACATTGGTAACCACGCAACAAGGAATCAATGCGCTTGGATGTATAGACAGCTGGAATCGCAAAATTCTGTTGAACCTACAAATATGTTGCTTGTAATGTATTAAAATATTACTTAAAAATGGGAATTTTATTAAAGATTTAGAGATCATAAAAATCGTTTTAGATGAACATGAGCTAAACTCGAGTTTTATAATGCAAAAAAGCCCATGATTCACTGCAATAAACAAAACCAGAAAATCTATGATATCCTTCAGGATATATGCTAGCACGATAGTGTTTTGAAAACAATACAACACATTTTATTTGATAAAAAAAATCACGAACTTATCTCTAAAATTTCTTTTAACGAGTAAAAACCATACTAAAATACATGCGATATCATTCCGATTTTTTGGCAAATAATTCTACAAGCTACATAATATATTAGCATCAGTGATTTCCTTTTTTAGTCAATAGATTTTTTGTAATTCGCAAAAAAACATGACGTAACAACCACTTTGTAGTGCAAGCTGATTAGAACTTTATTCTAACAGTATTTCAAACGAAGTTTGAACCACCACAAATAGAGTTGCTAATTTAGCTCCTGTGGTCGCCTTAAATATAATAAAGTAAAACTATTATTATGATAAAAATATTTATTATTAAAATAGTTTTGAACTTACAAGTTAATGTGTGGCATAGCCACTTTCTTAATTTTAATACAACTTATCATTCAAAAGTGCTTTTTCAACAATTTCAGACATAGTTACTTTTATGTCGCGGCATAAAACTTCAGCAACTAGAACCTTTGTTTCTGGTTGCACGTCAGAGGGAACATAGGCTCCTTCACCTAGTATACTGGTATCATTCCAGCAGTGACCAAGAGATGCCTGGGACTCGCATATTCTCCCGAGTTGTAACAACAGGGAAGTTATATCTTCTAATAGAGAAGGAAATGCAGTACAGATCCTCACTAGAGATTTCAGTACCGGCTGAAACAGTTCTAATCGCAAGTCACTTGGTAGAACCGATAGAAGTGTCGACAAAGTGTTCACGCATAATCTCGCAATAGACATAGCTTTCGGTAAGGCGTACTGTATAGATAGATGCGATACAAGATCTACAGCAAATATTTGCTTTTCGAGAGATGCTTGGCTAAGAAGTTCTGGTATGAAGTCTAAACATATGTGCATTGAAGGTATTCCTTGAACTGTGACTGGCAGCAACTCTCTGGGATACCCTTGGAAGTGTACCAGTTTAGCTAATGATGGTTCCGAGATAAATATTTGATGTAGGAACGAACAAATTATGCTTCTAACTTCACGAAGGGACCACATCAGTTCCGGTATAGCCTCGTCTTCTGATGTCTCCAGACAAGCTTCCAGTAATATTTGCAGCGCGGCACTCTCTTGTGCCGCTACTAGTGCATTCTTTAATTCTTCCCTCTCTGCGTCTGATGTCAGTTGCCCGCTTTTTTCGAGCAGAGGTTTATCTAATAAATGTCGACTTAGTTGGCTTCTTGAAGCAGCCAAACTAGCTTCTAGAATTCTTAGAATTATTTTCAATATAGGGCCACATCTAAATACTCGAATGTCACAGCGCAAAACTTGTAGTGGATCTACCAAGACATTCTCTTGGGTGATGGTAACATTTTTGACGCCACCATTAATGTCCAACAAGGCATTGATTGTCATAATCCACAGACATCGCGGCAGCACTGTATTGAGACGTAACCAAACTTCGTGGTACAACTCTTGTATATGTCGTGGAACTTGATCCCCAAGTACGCTTTTAAAATACTTAACAAATGTTTCTGCATAGGGCCATATATCTGTCGGATTTTTATTTAGCATAGCTTTCAATATCTTGCCCGTTTTGTAAGGGTTTTCTTCGATGGTTTGGAATGCATCATTGATAGCTATTTCTGAAAGATTTATATCGATTTGGTGTCGATTCAAATCGCCAAAGATTTGGTCGTCCATCCAATCATCAACTAGAGACAGTTGAGGGAAGTGAGTGGCTAACAGACGAAGGAGGGGGCTGAATAAACCACCATAACTCATTTGGTCTTTCTGAGCTTGATGTAGTAAATATTTAATCGGCAATTCAGATAGAAAAGCTGCAGAGTAACTCTTTACCTTTCGCCCATTAGCCATAAGTGTGGCTGTATTGGACAGTCTTACATCTTCATAGAGTAGAAGGTAGTAAATTAGAAGTAACTGAGATGCTAAAGTTGGCTTTTCTACGTTTATTTCCATCGACGTTTCTCCATTATCAATTTCCATTGGTGCAAATGGTTTACGCTGCACATCGAAATTAGCACCAAATATCGAATTTCTGAATACTTTTCTGATTTCTTCTTCCATAATTGGTTTGTTTACATATTCGTTAGTGCCTTTGTTGTTAACAATAAGGATCGAGTTGACGTACACCTCAACTAAAGCTGGCATAACCGGATGCAGTGGTGCAGTACAGTTGCATATCTGTCGATATATCCAATTTTTTATGGGTACTTTATGTTTAGAAAATGCTCGAGATTTTAATAGTTGGTGAATACAGTGAACAGGCAAATATCCTGGTATGTTGCTGTTGAGATTCGCTGTTACTGGCACTTTGACGGCATGGGCTGTTACAACCTGGAATATTTTAAAAATAAGGGAATTACAGTAATTTTCACCAGATATTTGTTTTTAAAAGTAATCACAAGGATTTTATCTTGTACCTGTTCTGTAAATATTTCTTGAGTAAAAGCTTGTTTGATTCTCGCGAGCCCGTTGGGTCGTACAGGCACGCGCATTCCTAGGGTTGCACAAACGAGTTCACCGACAGCAGTTAGCTGTCCAGAGTGGAAATGTATTGCTATCAATAGTAACATTTCACCAAAGGATGCTGTTACTCCGGAATTGCTGTAAAAAAATGGAAAACACATTTGCAGTTGTGTGAATGAATTAACCAAATATTACTTACACAAGAACTCAACCCAGTATAAGTATTGTATTTTATTACCTCTCAAAGTAAGCTTCTTCTTTGACTAACCATTGCACCCATTCTATGGCTTTCTTTTCGTGGTCAGGAGCAGCTGGAAATACACAAAATATCATGTGTTTTAAGATTGTCATGCAAATGTAAATAGGCTTATATAACTTTTAAGTTAATACATACCCATGAGTGACGGGCAGGCAAGAATCATACAGAGACTCAAAGAAACAAATCTGACTCCAGCCGGTGTAGGTGGTGGCTTCTGAGTTACAAGTCTCAAGAGGCCAGCAACTTCATCATCTTGGAACTTTATTCCTGCAATGCCCCTGAGAGCACAGTACAATCTCAATAACGCCGATGCGTCAACTCCGGCAGTGGCTTCTTTAAGCCTGTTCAATAACTCTTGTCGAAGTTTTGTTAAGGCTGCATGTCCATCGCCTTTACCTCGCTTGTGAGAGTTACGCAAGAATGTCGCAAACCAGGCTCTGGTTGTCTGATCAGAGCCAAGTAAAAGTCCAGACATGAATGAAACCTGCACAGAAAATGTTGTATTTTATTGTCATATTATTACAGAAAAGCATAATCTATCTATTTGCAGATTCATCATTCCTATGCAGAGTTTTATAATAATCACAAAATAATTTAGTGCATGAACATACAGGCTGTAACAGAATAAGCCTCTCAGGTGGTGGTTTCAAGCATCAAACTGGACAACATCAGTAGATAGATCATAGTGTATAAGTCCTTTTTTTGGGACACTTATTCCTAGGGGAAAGTTGTCCAGTTTGATGGTCTGAATGACCATCTAAGAGGTCTTTTGCTTATTCTGCTACCCCTTTTATAAGACTGGATGTGTGAATGTGGTTGAAGCAAAAAAAGAGATTAGAAGGATTTTAGCATGTCGCATTCTGTTGAGTTTTTGTAAGTATGTTGATCTTCTTTTATTCTTTGATTATAGAAAAATACATAATTTTGTAAAAGCTGAAAAGTATTTTTTACCATGAAATCATCTCAACTTAGTTGATTATTTTATACAAAAATATTGGGTAAAAGCTGCTAAAAAGTATCTCACTAAGTCATCCTGGTGATGTGTCAAGGTGAGGGTGATGACCAACGAAGGCAACCTGGAGGCTGAAGCTGCTTTAGCTCTCACAGAAGCTGCTAAGTGTGGGCAGGCTGCACACAGGACACTCAGAGTCTTGGCTCTAATGCCACCCTCCTCACTTCTATCAGCATTCATTACAAGGCATTCAGCCACTGAAACATAAATTCAAACAAATTGACGTTATTGACATTACACTAGACCACAAATGTATTATTACAGTATGCTTGTTCTTGACATTCACAAGTTTTCAAGCAAATTCCATCAATAATGACCGCTACAAGTGAGGGGACAAGTACCATATTGTATGGGCTGCCATAATGATGTACCTAAATATATGTATGATGCAAAAACTGAACAGGTGTCATCAACTCTACAAATATTTTATAAACATTTCAGTGGTCTGTTGTGTTGCTACTGATTCATTTTGTATGGGAAATTTGGGGGATTGAGGCCTTGTGTTGCTTTTAGGCTATAATTGGTTGAATACAAGAAATAACAAAACTGGCTGCCAATGGTTTATTTTTAATGTTACTTAGAGAGTGCTTTTGGATGCTTACATTACATTTACATACTGGGGTGATTACATTTTTCTTTGTTGCTAATGTTGTTGTTTTTTTTTTGTTGTTTTCTAGTCAGTAATCAGCAGAAGACAACCTAGATTTTATATAACTTGACTAAAGAAAGCAACAGCAGCGGTGGCCCTGACTTACGAACAGTAAGTCGTGGGTTCGAACCCAGACAGGCACATTACTTTGTGTAATTTATTTCATCACAGCTGCTCTCAAAACGGTGAAGGAAAACATTGTGAGGAACCGGTATGTCCTAAAACCAAAAAATTCGAAGACATGTGACATCTACCAATCCGCACTGGGCCCATGTGGTGGATTATAGCCCATTCCCTCTCATAGAGAGGAGGCCTGTGTCCCAGCAGTGGGAACATTAATAGACTGATAATGACTAAAGAAATTGTATTACATACTATTCAATAAATGGCTTTATTATTACAGAGTGCTTTTAAAGTACTGTAAAACTCACCTTCCTGTAATGTATCAGGCATATTAGCTACTACCCATGATATCATTATAGGACCTTTATTGACATACAGTAAGACTTCAACAACATCAACAACATTGAGTAAGTTGGGCAGCTCTGCAAGGCTGATGTTGATGACATCAGCCACTTCTTCCAGGTACACGGCATTGTCAAACAATTCTGATGGCTTCACACCAGAATCAACGTTGGTATTCTTGTTTAGATTGTACTCAACTAGTTGGGCTTGCATGAGCAACAGTTCCGATATAACCAAGCGAACCCGACGGGATGAGTCCGACTGCTCAAAATCATTGGTTATTCCATTGGAAATACTTGGTATAAGAAATGTTTCTGTGCATTGCGATCCACTTTTTAGTCTGAAATAGAGAAACTAAATCTTAGAGTATTAGGAACACACCTAGACTACACGAAAAGTAAATGAACCAATACTTTACCTCATTTGCTGTTCTTTCTTGACATCCGATTCTAATGCATTAAATTCAATAGACAAGAGGGAAACAATAAAGTTAACCAAGTCTATACCGGACAGCAATGTGAGCACATCTTTCTTGGCGTCGGCACAAGCTCTGGTAGAATCTAGCGGAGCAATAAGTGCCATACGAACTAGACATGGTATGATAGGTCTAAGTTCCTCAAGTGTGAACTTCTTGATGGCTGCAATGTCTAAATCTTTGATCGCTTTGAATACTTTAGGTTGGATAGGTTTCAAAAATTTTATATCCATGTTTGATACTGGTAAAATACAATAATTTCTTAAATTTCTAGTTGTTACAGTAAACCGAGGGATTAATGTATTAATTCATAGTATTACATTGTATTAAAGATTATTGAATTAATTGAAATTGAATCAATCTCGCAATCCCAGATTCAGATACAATACAAACAAGCCGATGAACGCAAATCTCATTGACAGTGACACAGGCAGAAAATGTTATTGTCAAAATTGACAGCCTCGCTAAGTTGCCAACCAAAAAAAATATTAAGGGCCTGTTCGGAGGTGACCGGAAAACCTATCTATTAGTCTTGCACCTAAAGTCGAGTTTTCCGAAAATTTCACCATAGGGGGTCTAGTTATGACCCCTAGAGCCCAAATCAAACCACCGGTTAAAAAATTTAAATATATGTATACGTATGTATGTGGGGCGCCAAGCAAATTAGCCACACTCTACAGGCTGCAATTAGGCACCGATTGCCTTTAAAATTTGGCCAAAAAATCGAAAGGACCAAAACTTAGGCTAAGTTCCTGAATGGGCGGTATTCATCCATGGCAGCGGGGGGCGGTTTCTCTAAAATCAGTATTTTGGCCATAACTTTTTTCATACGGAAATTTTTTAGACCGTTTAACATTTTTATCATTCCGAGTAACAATACGGACAACTTTTAATTTTAAACTTTTTTGATGCAACCCCCTAACTTGGGGCCCTCCCCAAGTTTGGGGTTGCAATTTTCAAATTTTTTGTAAAAAAATTATAACTCCGAAACGGAATTATAACATTTTTGTCAGAAATATTCTTTTTGTAGAGCAAATTGTTTAAAAGTTTTTTTATCCATGCTAAACTCCTAAGGGAGCATTTTAACAAGGGGTTGAAAAAAATATGGGTCAAACCTTCTTCGAAATCTATCTCCTCCTGCGGCTTGCCGAACGGTTTCTTTTTTGTTATATGCTTTGCTTACGCATTTTTTTGATATGCGGAAATTAAACAAGGAACGGTAAATATACAAATCCATCCTCTCCACTAATTAATTTCTTAAATAAAAGAATACCCGGAAACACCTATATCCTATAAGGGCCAAGTTCACCGAAAAGATAACAGTCTGATTATATAAAAACAGCTGTTTATAACACATTTTCATGTGTTTCATTTTCATGTCCATTTTTGTACATGAAAATGTGTTTTACACAGCTGTTTTTAGATAATCAGACTGTTATCTTTTCGGTGAACTTGGCCCTACATTATTTGCAGTCTGAACCAGGGATGTTACGAAGCTTCAACGTGTACGAACAGGTTTATGTATGTCGCCCGGGGAACACAGCACGCGTTCTGTCATCGATTCATAATTCACTATTTTAGTTTATTGCCTGCCCTTAACACATTTTTCTTCTGCCACCATTTCCGACTCCGGCTCCGACTCCGCCTCCGACTCCAATTTCGGTTCCGGTTCCGACTCCGACAAACCAAATTTAAAAACTCCGACTCCGATTCCGGTTCCGATAAAACCACCTCCGTAACATCCCTGGTCTGAACCGGTGAAAGATAGCAAAACAGCAGAACCAAAGCAGCGGCACAGCTCCATCGGAGCCCAACGTGCTTATTCGTGCCACGAAGCCGAACACACCGGTGTACATCTCCCGCCTACATTACACCACTACAGCGGAGATCATCGTGGAGTACATGCGTCAGAAGACCAAGTACGTGGCGAGAGTGCAGCTGTTGGAGTCGCGCCGACTTTAAGGCGTTCGTGGTGCGAATGCCAACGTGTTATCTGCTCCTCGTCTTGGTGGAGGACTTTTGGCCGCAGGGAGTGGTGTTCTGTCGCTTCCACAGGCAAGTGCCACATGAACGCACGGTGACATAGTGCATAAGTGAAGTGTTACTAACGTAGTTCTAAGGTCCAACACACTTTGTATTTTATCACATGTATGTTAGTTTGTAAGGTATTTATCTATGGGCCAAAGTTGCCTGAAAATAAAAGTTTTATTATTATTATTAGAACTGTTTGTTACGGATTTGGGACTATTGCGCGAAAGGACACTTGCGAGAATGGACATTTGCGCGACTACACTTTTGCACGACTTTTTCATCATGGGTGTAAGGTGTAAATGGAAAAACCAAAAATTTTCCTCGATGCCATCTTGGAATTTCATTTTGACCTTTTTTTTTTTTTTTTTTTTCGGATGGGAAATCATCAAATAACCCCTCCCGCTCTGGGCGGAGCAGGAGGGAGTGTCAGACTTTTACTGACTAAAACCCATCCATGTTCCTTCATCGCCCATTTGTGTTCCGGGGCCACGGTATCTCTTTCGAATAGTCCCGCAACCCCGGCAGGCATCGGTCCTTGCTTTGCCCTTCCTTTTTGCTGACTCTCTTTGAGGCGCGCGTGGAACACGAACGCACCGTCGACACGGCCTGTCGTCATGAGACGGACGGACGGCGAGCTAGCCCATAGCTCACCGTCCACAGGCCCGCGCCTACGGTGGCCGGGGGCCCCGTGGTGGTGGCCCCCGACGCCCGGGGCGTCTCCCGCGGCGGCCGGGACGTTGAGAGGTTCTCTCCCTCTCACGTTCCACCACCTCCTTCTCTAGCATTACTGCTTCGCAGAAGGAGGTGACGGCGTCCCATTCCGTCTCGCTTCGGACCATGGCTTGCACCAGGGCCGGACGCGAGAGGTCGCCGCCGCCGATCGCCGCTTCGAGGACACGGCGGTGCTCCGCCCACGCGGGGCACACCTCCACCGTGTGTTCCACCGTGTCCTCCGGTCGATCCTCACAATGGAAGCACCCGGGCGTTTCCTCCCGCCCGATTCGGTGCAGGAACCTCCCGAACACTCCGTGTCCGGTGAGGACCTGCGTCAGGCGGAAGGTGAGGACGCCGTGGCGTCTCTCAAGCCACTCCTCAAAGAGGGGACTTATCGCCACTATCGTGGCGTGCCCTGCACGGGGTTGCGACAGTCGCTCTCTCCATGTCGCCATGAGATCCCGCCGGAAGGAGGCAAGGAGGCTCGCCGCTTCGCGGGAGATCGTACGGTACCCCCGGGCCAGCCTTACGGCTACTACCTTTTGGGGCGCGTTCAAATAGTGAGCGGCTCGCAGCCTCAATGAACGCGCCCACACCGGGGCCCCGTAAAGGGCCATTGACCGCACGACTCCCGCGTAGAGCCTCCGGCAGGAGGCGTTCGGCCCCCCCAGATTGGGCAGGAGCCGCCTGAAGGCAGCCCCAGTCCGTTCCAGTTTGGGGGCCAAACGTCGGAAATGTTCTACGAAGTTCCACCGGCTGTCAAGGACAAGTCCCAAGTACTTTAACGTCGACTCAACGCCGATGGATACCCCTCCTACCGTCAGTGAGGATCCCGGAGGTGGCGCATTCCGAGGCCCATGAAAGCACATGGCCTCGGACTTGTGCAGTGCCACCTCGAGACCCAGTTGCCGGATCCTCTCAACGACTATCGCAACCCCGCGTGTCATCGCTTCGGCCGCCGCCTCGTGCGACCTCCCCTGTGCCAGCACCAGCGTGTCGTCAGCGTAGCACACTACGCTGACACCGCTAGGGAGGTCGGCGCGCAGCACCCAGTCGTACCCGATGTTCCACAAGGGCGGCCCTAGGACCGATCCCTGCGGAACACCGCACGACATCTCTCGCCGGTTCCATTCTCCGCTGCGACCAGGGTAGATGACGGCTCTGTCCGTCAGATAGTCCCCGACCACTCGACGGAGGTAGGTTGGCACCCGGTGATACCGGAGTGCCTCCCTAATGCAGCTCCAGGGCATGGAGTTGAAGGCGTTGGCGATGTCGAGAGACACCGCCAAGACAACCCCACCCCTGGAAACCGCATCCCCCGTCGTGAGGGCTCTCACGCGCATGATGGCGTCCACCGTAGAGCGCCCCTTGCGGAAACCAAACTGGTGTTCCGCAAGGTCCGGCCCAGTCCCCGCAAGGTGCTCGGCGAGGCGGTTCGCAATGACTCTTTCAAAGAGCTTGCCCACCTCGTCGAGCAGCACCACGGGCCGGTATGCGGACGGAGAGTCCGCAGGGCACCCCGGCTTCCGGATGAGGACCAGCTTCCCCGTCTTCTAACGAAGCGGGAACTGGCCTCTCTCCAAGCATGCGCTTAGGAGCCCCTCCAGTCGGGGCCCGAGAGCCTCCGAGGCCAGGACCCAGGCTTTGCCAGGCAAGCCATCGGGTCCCGGGGCGGTATTTTTGGCACTGAGCCTGCGTACCGCCACTCTCAGGTCGATTTCATTTTGACCTCATTTTCGTTATCAGGGACCCCGAAAACCATGAAAACGACACACATGATGAAAAAGTCACGCAAAAGTCCAGTCGCGCAAGTGTCTAGTCGTGCAAGTGTCCTTTCGCGCAAAAGTCCATTCGGGCAAGTGTCCAAACGCGCAAATGTCCGTACGCGCAAAAGCCCTTTCGCGCAAGTGTCCAGTCGTGCAAGTGTCCTTTCGCGCAAAAGTCTATTCGGGCAAGTGTCCAAACGCGCAAATGTCCGTTAGCGCAAAAGTCCAATTGCGCAAAAACCCATTCGCGCAAATGTCTTTCGCGCAACTGCCCTGATACCGTTTGTTACACATATACAGGGTGGAATTTTGTAATGCCACCTGGAGGGAAAGTACTCTTAATACTGCAGATAGAAAATTTTACTCAAAGGAAACATTCCTTTATTTTTAATAAGAAATTAATCTGCATTCAAAGATTTTTAAAATTCGCTTGCCACAGTTGGGAATCGAACCGGTAAATTCCAAAAAAATAACATCCTGTACTTTTATGGCACCAATCGATAGGGGCTATCATACGGATCAAATCTCTCTAACAAACATGATAAATTAATTGAAAGGAAAACCATGAAATCTAATGTTATAAATTCAATGGGATCAATTCAATACGTTAAAGCACTTTTATTCAAAGGGACCTTTACAATTGAAGAAAGAAGATTGAAATTTGCACGTGTTTGTTTGTGCAAATTGCAATCTTCCTATCTAAATAGTTCTTCGTCATTTTAGTCAATAAATTACGTCAAAAGATAATTGTTTAAATTAGATTCTAACATAAATAATTGGATGGACCTTTAAGTAAAAGTGCTTTATCTTATCCCATTGAATTTACAAGTTAAGATTTCATGGTTTTCCTTTCATTTAATTTATCATGTTTGTTAGAGGAATTTGATCCTTATGATTGACCCTATCGATTGGTGCCATAAAAGTACAGGATGTTATTATTTTTGGAATTTAGCCGGTTCGATTCCCGAGTGTGGCACGCGAATTTTCAAAATCTTTGAATGCAGATTAATTTCTTTTTAAAAATAAAGGAATGTTTCCTTTGAGTAAAATTTGCTATCTGCAGTATTAAGAGTACTTTCCCTCCAGGTGGCATTACAAAATTCCAGCCTGTATATCGCTAGTGTCTTGTCTTCTATACGACTCCAGGGAAATTTTGAATTGGGAATTTAAGTAGGTAATTACTGATTCTTTGCAATAGCTTCACCCGTGTAAATTCATTTTCTACACCATACACAAAATGAAAAAGATTTCATAACCCCAGGAGGACTTATTTATTAACTAGCTGTTGCCCGCGGCTTCGCCCGCGTGAAGTTCGGTAACTGTCCCACTGAATCATACTAAAGGGATAATAGTGTCCTACATGTAAACCCAGGTTATAAACTATCTATGTGCCAAATTTCATAATCATCACACTTTATTATTACTATCACAATCACCATCACTATCACAACCACCATCACTATCATAACCACCATCAATAACACAATCACCATCACTATCGCAACCACCATCATTATCACAATCACCATCACCATCACAATCACAATCACCATCACCATCACAATCGCTATCACCATCACAATCATCGTCACTATCACAATCACTATCACCATCACAATTACCATCAAAATCACTATCACAATAACCATCATCGTTTTCACAATCATTATCATCGTAATCAGAATCATTACACAATCACCATCACTATCAAATTTCATAATCATCACAATTTATTATTATTTATTATCATCACAATCACCATCACTATCACAACCACCATTATTATCACAATCACTATCGCAGTCACCATCGCAATCACAATCACAATCACAATCACCATCACCATCACAATCACCATCAAAATCACTATCACAATCACCATAATCGTTATCACAGTCATTATCATCGTCATCACAATCATTATCATCTTAATCACAATCATCATCATCACAATCGCCATCCTCGTTATCATAACCATTGCTATCACAATCACCGTCACAATCACCATTACTGTCACAATCCCAATCACAATCACTATCATTGTTATCGCACTTATTATCATTGTAATCACAATCATTATCATCGTAAACAAAATCATCACAATCATCATCATCATTATCACAATCATCATCATCGTTATCACAATCATCACAATAAATCAACAATAACCCTGTACAGAAGTCGAATCCGCCATCTTCTGGATCTCAAAATAAATGCCATTTTCGTAATCAGCACCCCTGATAATCTCGGTATTGACACCCATATTGATTTTCAGACATTTGAACCCAATCGCACCCCAAGACCCCAACAGGGAATGATGGTATTTTAGGTCCACCACATTAAATCTTAAAATCGTTGTTTTTGTAATACACCTGACCCAATTCACCATACAAACAATACCTATGTTGAATTTCAGGTTTTGTTACCCCATTTCCCCCTTTAGGGGTTGAATTCTGAAAAACCTGAAACACAAATGTTAACTCATTTAGCGATAGGAGTACTCCTGTTAAGTTTCGAATAGTCTAACCAATCTTATTTTCCCGTGTAATCTTTGGACCCCGTTTCAACCCCTTAGGGGGTAAATTTTGAAAAATCCTTTCATAATGCACTCTTAAACCTCATAAAGAACCTATGTGCCAAATTTGGAATCTCTGGACTCAGCGGTTTGGGCTGTGCATTGATTTTTAGACTTTGTCACCCCATTTTCCCCTCTTAGGGGTTCAATTCTAAAAACCTGAAAATCGTTTCTACTCATTTCTCAATAGGAGTACTCCTGTGAAGTTTCTAATAAAATAGTCTAACTAATTTTGTTTCCCCATTGAAACTTTAGAGCCCTGTTTCACCCCCTTAGGGGGTGAGTTTTGAAAAATCCATTCTTAGTGCAGCTCTTGACCACATAAGGAACCTACTTGCCAATTTTGGAATCTGTAGACCCAGTGGTTTGGGCTATGCATTGATTTTTATACTTTGCCACCCCATTTTCCCCTCTTAGGGGTTGAATTCTGAAAAAACCTGAAACCCGTTTCTACTCACTTATCAATAGGAGCACCCCTGTGAAGTTTCGAATAAAATAGTCTAACTAATTTTGTTTCCCCATACAAACTTTGGAGCCCTATTTAACCCCCTTAGGGGGTGAATTTTGAAAAATCCTTTCTTAGTGCACCCTTAGACCACATAAAGAACCAATGTACCAAATTTGGAATCTCTAGACTCAGCGGTTTGGGCTGTGCATTGATTTTTACACTTTGCCACCCCATTTCCCCCTTTTAGGGGTTGAATTCTGAAAAACCCTGAAACCCGTTTCTACTCATTTATCAATAGAAGCACTCCTGTGAAGTTTCGAATAAAATAGTCTAACTAATCTTGTTTCCCCATACAAACTTTGAAGCCCCGTTTAACCCCCTTAGGGGGTGAATTTTGAAAAATCCTTTCTTAGTGCACCCCTAGACCACATAAGGAACCTACTTGCCAAATTTGGAATCTGTAGACCCAGCGGTTTGGGCTGTGCGTTGATAGATGAGTCAGTCAGTCAGTCAGTCAGTCAGTCAGTCAGTTTCTTCTTTTATATATTTAGACTAGCTGTTGCCCGCGGCTTCGCCCGCGTGAAGTTCGGTAACTGTCCCACTGGATCATGCTAAAGAGATAATAGTGCCCTCCATGTTAATCCAGGTTATAAACTATTTATGTGCCACATTTCATAATCATCACAATTATTATTATCACAATCACCATCACTATCACAACCGCCATCATTATCACAACCACCATCACTATCACTATCACAATCACAATCACCATCACAATCCCCATCACCATTACACATCACAGTCACCATCATTATCACCAATTATCATCATTAACACAACCACCATAATTACCACAATCATTATCACAATCACCATCACAATCACCATAACAATCACAATCACCATCACTATCACAATCACAATCACCATCACAATCCCCATCACTATCGCTATCACAATCACTATCACAATCACCATCACCATCACAATCACCATCAAACTAACTATCACAATCACCATCATCGTTATCACAATAATTATCATCGTAATCCCAGTCATTATCACACTCACCATCACTATCTCAATTACCATCACAATCACCATCACAATAATCATCACAATCACCATCACAATCACCATCACAATCAACATCACAATCACCATCACAATCACCATCACAATCAACATCACAATCACCATCACAATCACCATCACAATCACCATCACAATCACCATCACGATCACCATCACAATCACCATCACAATCACCATCACCATCACAATCACCATCACAATCACCATCACAATCACCATCGCAATCACCATCGCAATCACCATCAAAATCACCATCACAATCACCATCACAATCACCATCACCATCACAATCACCACCACAATCACCATCACAATCACCATCACAATCACCATCACAATCATCATCACGATCACCATCACAATCACCATCACAATCACCATCACCATCACAATCACCATCACCATCACAATCACCATCACAATCACCATCACAATCACCATCGCAATCACCATCGCAATCACCATCAAAATCACCATCACAATCACCATCACAATCACCATCACCATCACAATCACCACCACAATCACCATCACAATCACCATCACAGTCACCATCGCAATCAACATCACAATCACCATCACAATCAACATCACAATCACCATCACAATCACCATCACAATCACCATCACAATCACCACCACAATCACCATCACAATCACCATCACAATCACCATCACAATCACCATCACAATTACCACCACAATCACCATCACAATCACCATCACAATCACCATCACAATGACCATCACAATCACCATCACAATAACCATCACAATCACCATCACCATCACAATCACCATCAAAATCACTATCACAATCAAAATCACTATCACAATCACCATCATCGTTATCACAATCATTATCATCTTAATCACAATCATCATCATCACAATCTCCGTCCTCTTTATCACAATCATCATCATCGTAATCACAATCATTATCATCTGGATCTGAAAATAAATGCCATTTTCGTAATCAGCACCCCTGATAATCTCGGTATCGACACCCATATTTATTTTTAGACATTTCAACCCCATCGCACCCCAACAGGGAATATTTCAGGGAGTATTTCAGGTCTGCCACATTAAATCTTAAAATCGTTGTTTTTGTAATACACCCGACCCAATTCACCAGAAAAACAATACCTATGTTAAATTTCAGGCTTTGTTACACCATTTCCCCCTTTAGGGGTTGAATTCTGAAAAAAAAACTGAAACACAAACGTTAACTCATTTATCGATAGGAGTACTCCTGTTAAGTTTCGAATAAAGTAGTATAACTAATCTTATTTCCCCACATAATCTTTGGACTCCCGTTCCAACCCCTAAGGGGGTGAATTTTGAAAAATCCTTTCTTAGTGCACCCCTAAACCTCATAAAGAAACTTTGTGCTGAATTTGGAATCTCTAGACTCAGCGGTTTGGGCTGTGCATTGATTTTTATACTTTGCCACCCCATTTCCCCCTCTTAGGGGTTGAATTCTGAAAAAACCTGAAACCCGTTTCTACTCATTTATCAATAGGAGCACTCCTGTGAAGTTTCGAATAAAATAGTCTAACTAATCTTGTTTTACCCATACAAACTTTGGATTCCCGTTTAACCCCCTTAGGGGTGGAATTTTGAAAAATCGTTTCTTAGTACACCCCTAGACTACATAAGGAACCAATGTGCCAAATTTGGAATCTCTAGACTCAGCGGTTTGGGCTGTGCATTGATTTTTATACTTTGCCACCCCATTTCCCCCTCTTAGGGGTTGAATTCTGAAAAAACCTGAAACCCATTTCTACTCATTTATCAATAGGAGCACTCCTGTGAAGTTTCGAATAAAATAGTCTAACTAATCTTGTTTCCCCATACAAACTTTGGAGTCCCGTTTAACCCCTTTAAGGGATGAATTTTGAAAAATCCTTTCTTAGTGCACCCCTAGACCATATAAGGAACCTACTTGCCAAATTTGGAATCTGTAGACCCAGCGGTTTGGGCTGTGCGTTGATAGATGAGTCAGTCAGTCAGTCAGTCAGTCAGTCAGTCAGTTTCTTCTTTTATATATTTAAGATATACTTAGTTTAAACCATTTACATCCAGCTTTTTGACGATCTAGTCAATATTACATACATACGGATTGTTACACATGATAATCTTAGGTTCCGTACCTTATAAGAAAACACAGAACCTTTAGCACTTTGTTGACCTTCTGTCTATCTGCAGGCGCGGATCCAGGATTTCCTTTAAGGGGGGGCAATTTTTGGAAAATTCATAAAAAAATGATAAACAATGATGATGATGATGATGATGATGATGATAATAAATGGGCGTTACTTTACAGAAATCTATGATAAGAAAGATACAAGGGGGCCGCCAGCTTTTGGGCTAGGGGGGGGGAGCGTAGCGAGAAATTCTTACAATACCTTGCCTTGGACAGGTTAGAATGGTTTCGAACGTTCATATAGGAGTTACTTGGTCGAATTTTAGATAAATTCAATAGAAAGTAACCTGTAGAGCGAGCGAAGCGAACTCGAAAATTTTAACACTTTTCCTACCGACCTACTGGAGTATATATAAGGCCTCGGGGCAAGGGGCTCCTTATTTATTTCAGGCCCCTATTCTAGGGTCTATTGTATAGATCGATCATGCAAAAATCCATAGGAGTGCCAATCCATAGGTAGAAAAATGAGCCTTTTTGATAAATGTTTTTTCGCAGGGTTAAACAATATCTTAATATAAGTGATTCCATTTTATGCTACAATTTATTATGTTTAATACCATTCTATGGCATCAAGCAGGAAAAGCCATAACTTTTAAAAATCCTGAGCCTCTAGGGGCAGGGGCAGCTGCCTCCTCCTGGCGACGCCCATGAAAAGATATACAACTAGAATATTTAGTTGCAATTCCATCAAACTAAGCTTGGCTAATGAATGACGTATTTGGTCCGGTTCAGGGGGGGGCAATTGCACCCATTGCCCCCCCCCTGTATCCGCGTATCCCTGTATCCCGTATTTACGGCGAGGGCGCTATTTTGAATCCAGAGCGTAGCGAGGGATTCAAAGTACATCGCCTGAAGGAAAAATATGTTTGCTCTCGAGTCATATACTCTACTTTTCATCTCGTTCTATGAGAAAATAAATAAGAGACATTTTTTAAGTAATTAATGAATAAGTTTAATTTAAAAAAAGACATGAATGTAAAAAAGGTCAATTACAAATTTATATCTAATACACTGGCAAAATTTTGAAAATTTATTGTCACTGTGTGTGTGTTTTATTTGGGATTGATATAGTTGTGGATTTATTTATACAGGTGACATTTTTATCACTTTCCAAAAAAAAAGAGAGTATAATAGGTGAACGGAGTAGAAGCAAATGGCATACTTAGTATTTTTTTTTTAATTCGAAACTTAAAAAAAAAAATCGTTTTCGTATGATTTGAAATTCAATATTTTACATTTTTTGTTTTTTTTTTTTTTTAATTTCTCTTACTTTGTTTTAATATGAAAAGTTTACTTGAAATTTCTAAGCTGTGGAAAAAAGAAAAACAAAACTAGGTATGCCATAAGCTTCTATTCCGTTCACATAGTATACCTACCCATTTTTTTTGGAAAGTGATAAAAAAGTCATCCGGTATTTTGAGTGTTTGTAATCTCAGTATCTTGCTGGTGCTCAGGAAAAGGCATTGATTCTTTTGATATAGAAGGGCGCGGCAACAATGGTGTGTACAATGCGGTTGCTGACCCCCGCACCGTACAAACACTTACAGCCAGTCGTTTATACAATTTTCGTTCGATTTCAATGAACGATTCATGTTCCAAATTCAAATCTCATTACTGCCCGCTAAAAAGTCTAGTGGAGAAAAGAGCTACTTTGCTCCCGCTAATAGGGGAACAAAACAACACTTTTCGAATAGAAGGGATGAAATAGTAGATTGTATCATAAGGGAGCAAAATAATATTTTTATGGCGAGGGCGCTTTTTTGAATCCAGAGCGAAGTGAGGGATTCTAGAGTAGAATCCCGAGCGTAGCGAGGGATTCTTTAATAAAATCCTGAACGTAGCGAGGGATTCAAAGTACGTCGCCCGAGACAAAAATATATTTTGCGCCCGAGTGATACACTCTACTTTTCATCACCCACTATGAGAAAATAAAAGGCGCCTCATAATTTTAACCGATTTCAAAAAGGTTCTTAAATAACGATAGCTATAAAGGAAGGTTCTTAATTCGACTGGTTTTTTTTAAATGTATTTACACCGATTACGCTAATATTTATGAGCTGATTGACGTGATTATTCTTTAGATTGATGCGGAATAGTTACCATTTGGTCCTATAAAAAATTAACATAGTTTGGCCCAGTAGTTTTCATTTTATGAACATTTTTACTTCAGTCGTGTGGTCTAATTTCAACATGTAAAATAAATGCATACCTAATATTTGGATAGGATATTACAACTAAAAATGGAAAAATAAAGAATTTTTTTTTGAAAAAATGAAACGGACTTCACAAAACACAAAAACGTTAAAAATAACTTTAGCTTCAGAATTAGGTGACAAAAAAAAAAACTAAATGAATCAAACAAAGGTCACCGACTTCTGAAGATCTAAAGTTATTTTTCACTTTATTGTGTTTTTTATTCACTGTCACTTGAAGAACTCATTTTTCAAAACAAAACCATGAATTTCTAACAATTCATGAAAATTGACGAAAACGCGGTTTGTAGTTCGCGCGTTTTTAATTTGATTTCTTTTTTTATTCAGCTGGCGCGACGGCGGCGCGACTATGGGCCGTCGTACCAGCCAGTCTTTATTCAAACAATCTAAGCAAACTATATTTGCGTTCGATTTCTTTCGGCGCTGAACACTAAGATGTTCCAAATTCAAAAAGTGCGCCGCAAAGATAATTGCGGCGCACTTATAAAGAGGATTAAAAACTCATTACTGCCCGCTAAAAGTTTATTATAGAAAACACCACCTTTGGGTGCACTTAAAGGCGAACCAAGTCGTCCTTTTCGAATAGATGGGATGAAAATATATTTTCATTCCTTCTATTCGAAAAGTGACGTTTTGTTCCCCTTTGAGCGGGAGCAAAGTAGGTCTTTTCTCCACTAGACTTTTTAGCGGGCAGTAATGAGATTTGAATTTGGAACATGAATCGCGTTCATTGAAATCGAAAGCAAATTGTATGACTGGCTGTAGTAAGTGTTGGCTGTACGGTGCGGGGGTCAGCACCCGCATTGTACAAAATATTAAATTAAGAGCTGCAGATAGTTCGCCCATACCATACGTCGCCACGCCCTTCTACATCAAAGAAATCAGTGCCTTTTCCTGAGCACCAGCCAGATACTGAGATTACAAACATTCAAAATAGCGGATGACTTTCTTATCACTTTCCAAAAAAAAAATGGCTATATTAGGTGAACAGAGTAGAAGCTTATGGCATACCTAGTTTTGTTTTTCTTTTTTCCACAGCTTAGAAAAGAATTGATCCATTATCAAAAACCGCTACAAATTTCAAGTAAACTTTTCATATAAGAACAAAGAAAGAGAAATTAAAAAAAACAAAAAATGTAAAATATCGAATTTAAAAAACTAAGTATGTTATTTGCTTCTACTCCGATCACCTATTATACCCATTTTTTATTTGGAAAGTGATAAAAATGTCATCCTGTATAAATAAATCCACAACTATATCGATCCCAAATAAAACACACACACAGTGACAATAAATTTTCTAAATTTCGCCAGTGTATTAGATATAAATTTGTAATTGACCTACATTCATGTCATTTTTTAATTAAACTTGTTCATTAATTACTTAAAAGTGTCTCTTATTTATTTTCTCATAGAACGAGATGAAAAGTAGAGTATATGACTCGAGAGCAAACATATTTTTCCCTCAGGCGACGTACTTTGATTCCCTCGCTACGCTCAGGATTCTATTTTAGAATCCCTCGCTATGCTCGGGATTCTATTCGAGAATCCTTCGCTTCGCTCTGGATTCAAAATAGCGCCCTCGCCGTAAAAATACCATTTTGCTCCCTTGTCATACAATCTACTATTTCATCCCTTCTATTCGAAAAGTGTCGTTTTGTTCCCCTTTTAGCGGGAGCAAAGTAGCTCTTTCCTCCACTAGACTTTTTAGCGGGCAGTAATGAGATTTGAATTTGGAACATGAATCGTTCATTGAAATCGAACGAAAATTGTATAAATTAGTGTTTGTACGGTGCGGGGGTCAGCACCCGTATTGTAGAAAATATTAAATTAAGAGTTGCAGATAGTTCGCCCATACCGTTGTCACCGCGCTCTTCTACATCAAAGGAACCTTTTCCTGGGCACCAGCCAGATACTGAGATTACAAACACTCAAAATACTGGATGACGTTTTTATCACTTTCCAAAAAAAATGGGTATATTCGGTGAATGGAGTAGAAGCTTATGGCATACCTAGTTTTGTTTTTCTTTTTTCCACAGTTTAGAAAAGAATTGATCCATCATCAAAAAACGCTACAAATTTCAAGTAAACTTTTCATATTAGAACAAAGAAAGAGAAAATAAAAAACAAAAAATGTAAAATATCGAATTTCACATCAAACGAAAAAAAAAAATATTTTTAAAAATTTCGAATAAAAAAAAAAAACTAAGTGTGGCTTCTACTCCGTTCACCTATTATACCCATTTTATTTTGAAAGTTATAAAAATGTCATTCTGTATAAATAAATCCACAACTATATCAATCCCAAACAAAACACACACAGTGACAATACATTTTCAAAATTTCGCCAGTGTATTAGATATAAATATAAATTTGTAATTCACCTTTTTTACATTCATGTAATTTTTTAATTAAACTTATTAATTAATTACTTAAAAGTGTCTTTTATTTATTTTCTTATAGAACGAGATGAAAAGTAGAGTATATGACTCGAGAGCAAACATATTTTTCCCTCAGGCGATGTATTTAGAATCCCTCGCTATGCTCGGGATTCTATTCTAGAATCTTTCGCTTCGCTTTGGAATCAAAATAGCGCCCTCGCCGTAAAAATACTATTTTGCTCCCTTGTCATACAATCTACTATTTTCGTTCTTATAATTTATTTCTTCAAAAGTGTATCGAAAAACGTCGTTTGATACACGTGGACATTTTTTATTGCAGTTCTCGGCTCAAAAACACCCTCGTCTATGGCTCGGGAGTTAATTCCGCCTCGTATGCAATAACAAACTTTCACCACTTGTATCAAAATATACTATTGTAGTTTTTTGTATAAAATAAATTTGCAGAGTTAAACGTGACGTATTTCGTTGTTATCATCATCATCCATATAACCATTTTTGCACCCATAACGTAACCGTTTCGACACTTAGCGTCGACACTGACTTATCTCGAAACAAAATCTCGTCGCCGTTACGTGTTCATGCCGTCGCTGCAACTAAAAATGGGTAAGATCCCGACTCAGTATTATAGTAACATTTGGTTTCTAATTTACGTCACCGTGACGTCACATTGTTACCATATTTTAACCAGAGTTCACACAAATCATTCATTCATTCGTTCATTTTCGTTGGCTCATGCGTGACATCTTTAAAATAAATAATAAAAATACAAAAACCCCATCTTATCTCCCATGTAAATAAAGATTTAGTTTTCATTAATTTCTATGGTTTAAAATGCTCAAATCTTTATGGGAAAAGAAATTTACTGTGTAATTTCGTTGAATATGTTGATATTTACCAACGCGCCACCATAATTTATCATAATTTAATAATTCGGGCGAAAGGTAAACTTTGTTTTATAAAAAAAAAAAAAAAAAATTATACATAGAGTGCTCAAAAGCGTCTATTTAAATACAGTATCAAATTTTAATACTAATACCAAAATATTTTAGCAAGAATAAACCATAAAATTGATATACTATGAAAAAATACATTTTTGATAAAATGCTATTAAATGACAAATATTCTCGTCACAACTAGTCACAAAGTTACGATAATGTGTCGACACGTGTCGACATGTTACGCTAAGTTGTTACAAAATTACTGGATTTTTAAGATGGTTCCTCATATCTTTTTGGTTGCAGTGTTTCCCAAAGTTATGGAAGTACGTGGTACTTTAATGGTATCACAATATTAGGGGGGATGGCAACAGAGTCGAAACTTGAAACTTTGGCGCTAGGGACTATACTACTAAGCTCCTCGGTACCAAAATCCGCACTGTTTTCCTGTAAATAGCCTAGAAAAAATTAAGTTTAAAGTTCAATAAAATAAGTATCTGTCAATTCGCCCTAGCAACAATGCAACATAAAACAATTACAATAATAATAAAAAAACGGCCAAGTGCGAGTTGGACTTGCGCACCGAGGGTTCCGAATAAACTTGTAGGTATTTATTTGGTTAAACCACATATTTACGGTTTTCAGATTTTATCCTTTACCTGTGCTGTAAGACATTGCTTTTTGCCAAATTTCATCATTCTAGGTCAACGGGAAGTACCTTATAAATTTTGATTCCCTTGAGAGTTTCGAAAAATACGTTTTTTTCGACATAAACGCCCGTATCTTTTTTACGTTAATTTAGAAGGTTGTTTTTTTCACAGCTTCAAGTGACCGTAGATTTGAGTATATGGTTTTAATTTCAACACGATACCTTTACGCGTTCTCGAGATGAACGGTCTTGGCAGTTATACGGCGTGCTTTAAATAAAGAATATATTTTTTTTATGATTTAATTACAAATTTATACTTTTTTTTCAGATTATTCCCTGTATTTGTAGTATAAGACGATATTACTTGCCAAATTTCATAGTTCTAGGCCAAAGGGAAGTACCCTATAAATATTGTTTCCATTGAGAGTTTCGAAATATACTCTTACGTTTTTTGCGACATAAACACCCGTATCTTTTTTTTTCGTTACCTTTGAAGGTTGATTTTTCACAGCATTATGTGACCGTAGACTTAAGTATATGGTTTTAATTTCAACTCGATACTTTCCGTTTTTCTTTACGAGGTACGGAACCCTAGAAATTAACTTACATGTAGCTCAAGTTATTTTGGGACGTTAATTCTTTAACTCTTCTGTAAAAAGTAATCGGAATTTACGTGAGGTTTTTGGTTGTTAACTCATTTTAATTTTAATGAAATGGTAGACAACGGCAGCAAAAATAAGATAGTTTGAGAATAACTGGCTCTGGTGATGTTTTTATATTAGCAAGTTAGTGTTAAACTGTTCTGGAACAGCGACTACACAATGTTACTATCCAGTTCCAACACATTGTGTCAACTTTGCACACTAGTCACAAACCAAACACAAGGTGTCTAAAATGTGTGATTACAAATTAAGCTGTAAAATGTCGAAACAGCGACGACACAAAGTTACTGAATCTAGTTTCCGTCACATTTTTACTGAACCGTTACAACACATAAAAGCTAATCCCTACACAGTCGCATTGTGTCGTGTCAGTTACGAAACTGTTGCGACTTGTTACATCTTTATCAAATCTGCGACCAAAAATGGCTATATGGCATCTTAGCCTAGTTAGCCTTTTTCCCAACAATGTTGAGGTCGGCTTCCAGTCTAAGCCGAATGCAACTGAATACCAGTATTTTACACGGAGCTTCTGATCTCCACAGTCCAGTTACTACTCAGTAACACGACGTATATCAATGATGTATGGGAGAATATTATTTTAATTAAATTCGATCTTCAATCTGACAATATCTTTTCATAAATGAACTTTAGAGAATTGATTTCCGTGGAAAAATCATCAACATGCAAGTTCGTACAGAACCAAACGTGGGACGAGTTGCACAACGAAAATATTATTTATTTTGATTTTTATCAACTCGTCCCAAATGGGCCATAGGCTTGTGGGACGAGTTGCTGAACGACTCAACCCTTGGTGCACGAGGCAGACTCGCGTTTGTCTGTTTTTTTTTATTCAGTGAAAAAAATTACACATTTGGGCCAATTGTTATTGTCATCATCTGCCTAGCCTTTTCCCAACTATAGGTATGTTGGGGTCGGCTTCCAGAATAACCGGATGCAGCTGCATACCAGTGTTTTTACATGGAGCGACTGCCTATCTGACCTCCACAACCCAGTTAGTACTGGGTAACGATACCCCTTGGTAAGACTGGTTGTTAGACTTTTTTGTCCACTGACTACCTGTAACGACTGTCAATGATCTACAAATGACAGTCGGGACCAACTGCTTAACGTGCTTGCCGAGGCACGGAGGAAACTCGGTATGTAATATGTGGTCACCCATCCACAGACCAACCTAGGCAAGCATGGCTTAACCTAAAGATGGACCCGAGCGGCTGTTATTATTTAGCCACGAGCTGCTTAATTGTTATTGTGTAGGTACATAAACAATAATCCGGGTTTTCTCTACATATTTATATTATTAGAGTGTTTTTTTACTATGTTGAGTGCTTTGATTATTTTTGTGATAATATAGGTTGTTACAAAACATACCAAACATTTTTTACTTTTAACTAACCATGAAATTAAAAAGTATTTCATACATAACAGTTTCGTAGACGGTGCTACGCAGCGCCTACGGCGTAGAGGCCCTAACTAGCTCGGGAACAAAGATAGGTTCTATTTATAAAATGTTTTCTTGTAAGACTTGCCGTTTGTGAAAATGACTGTATTGTTATTTACATATTCGTACAAAGAATCTACGTATCGCATGCGTAGCACGGAAAATTGTATGGATTCTCTTCATTCTTGTATGATTCTTTTTTTTGGTTCTTGGGTTTCTGTGTCAAAAGCATATTATAATAAATGGATTCCGTTAAAACAGCTGCCTCGAGGATGACCGATAATGGCTTCACGTTTACACATTGCTATAACAATATTATATTAGTGCGTTCACAGCCGAAACGTAGAGCTAAAATAACTGCAAAAAATAACAGACTATATATTTAGATCTCTAGGCAGTCTCGCTGTTTTCTTAGCTCATATAATACCAAGAAGTGGTGGTGGTTATGATTTTCTACAGACTTCAATTGAATAAAATAGGAAATAGGTCACAATAGTGAAATCTCGACCATGCTCACCCGCTGCTACAAGTAAAGCTTTAGAAGACGATGATGAAGAATTTAAACAAAAAATATTTTAAGGTTAATATAAAGGTAGCGTTTTTAGTTTTAATGTTAATTTCATGAAATTACTCATTAAGACTCTCTCACGCATAGGCTTTCTTTGCATGTATAGTTTACTTAGTATGATCTTAGCACATTAAATCACCTGAAATCTTATCGTTAGGCTGTTTACGGGTCACGTAAAGTAACGTATGTTTAAATGGTAGCTTAACAGAACTTAGTAAGAGTTTGTTTGACCTACCTGTTACAAGGTGAAGGCAACTTTTCTCTGTAGTACTTGGTTGTACCTAATATATTATTCTTATTCTTTATTGCACACAATTCACAAAAATATAGATACCAGTTGCAATAATATAGCTTAATATATGTACAATGGCGAGGTTAACCCAGAATTGGGTTTTCTTACAAGATTTTTGTAATTACTTTGGGAATTACGAAAACTTAAAAAAAAAAATATCGGAAGAAGACTTAGAAGCTACCAACAGTTTTGTTGGACCGCATTTGAAGAAACTCACTGGTCTTACAATCACCGACGAACACCTATCAATAGTTTTGAATTTGCTATAAAGTTGAAACGCAGATACATATTACCTCTGCGGAGTTAGTATCTCTTGGCTGATTGTTCCTCATCATGAATCGATGCCATTTATCTCAACGACGCGAAGGATATAAGTTAAAACTACTTACGAGTGTTTGAAACGAATCTATCTAGGTATAGAACCCAGAACACTTTTCGCAAACTTATTTCTTAGGCTTATCTTAAGCAACGGAAATATTGTTCAGTAAATATTATTTAGACATTCCTATTTTAGAGAACCTTCGTGATCATCATCCAGATTATAGATTAGGGATATCTTTCCACGATTTGTACTCAAGAGGCGCTTGTGCCGTGACAAAGACAGATCAAAGGTACAACGGAACTTCTCGACCTTGGATAAAAGAATGACAAGTATGAAGTCAGTACA
Organism: Xestia xanthographa; assembly: GCA_905147715.2. Lineage (NCBI taxonomy): Eukaryota > Metazoa > Arthropoda > Insecta > Lepidoptera > Noctuidae > Xestia > Xestia xanthographa. The sequence goes on along the minus strand of LR990655.1, from coordinate 16,770,615 downwards.
CCCTCAGTAGATATTGCTTTTGATTGGAACTCGACACCTTCTGGTGAGGTATTACAGCTTTTCAGGCTTAATGTAGAGCTCTCATCTAAATGGGTCGCAGTCAATTGCTCACTAAGCGCTACAGTCTTATGAGATAACCAGTAAGGAGGCCACAGATAACACCTACTTGATATTTATTTCAGTAGACATTGCTAAATAAAACTTAAAGAAGTTTCATTGTTGTTAAACTTCCGTAACTTGAGTTAACTTCACATTGAATAGGAAAGAAAAACAAAATAGCCACTGAAATGTTAGCAAAATACAGCGAGTGGAATCAATGTGTAGTGGAATGGGCTGAAGCGGATGGGTAGCGCTAGCGAGGGGTGGCTGGGGTGCCGGCTGTGGGGGGCTGGGGGCTGGGGGGCTAGGGGCCTCGGGATCGGGCTGCGGGCGGCGGCCGGCGCGCGGCAGTCGCACGCCAGCACGTGCGCGCACCGCCCTCGCGCCGCCCGACTCCGGCGCCCGGCGTCCGCCGCTCCACCCGCGCCCTGTGAACCCAACGCGCTCAATATTTCGACACCATTTTAATTATTCCTCCAGTAATAATCTACCAAATATGTACGGTGTTTAGTTTTCATTTGCTGAATTACGCCTGATCGTGTAGTATAAGGGTCATCCTCTCGCGATTTAAATATTTATGGGTCAATAGTAAGAGTTTTATTGAGATTGCTTACATCATCGGAACCATCATTTAGGCGGGAAATAGAATTAAATGTAACTTAGTAATCTGTAATGTTATAATGACGTCGAAAACAAAAAGAAAGGATAAAATGTTATGATGACTGTGGTTTATAACGCACTTTACATTATGAAGAGATTAAGCGGCACCGCTCGCTTTCGTACTCACATAGTATTATATTCTTCTGGTTTAATGTTGGTATACCTACATCAAAAATTAATCATGAACGTTTCTAACCCTTTGTTGACACTAACCTTGGTTCCAACTAGAGTGTCATCATTAAATGTGTGTGCTAGATTAATAAATAATGTCTTGTTTGATTAGGAACTGCTTTTTGTGTATGAATTTCAATTATTGTCTAGGTTTATATAATGAATCAGCTTAGGTATACCCAAGGACTAATGACAGCATTAGACCTTGGGTGTAACACCTCTTCAATACTACAGAGTATTGAAGAGGTGTTGTGCTAGTATTCAAAACAAAATAAATAACACAAAAGATGAAGATTTTCTTTTGTTATATAGGCATTCTCATTCCTGATTTATTAAATAATTATATTTATGTAGAGTAAATATCTTTTCTTTGAATAGAATTTCTAGTCGAATATCAAACTTTCATTATGTATGGACCCCATTTACACCCCTTGCTCCATTAATAATAATGGAAAAATTGTATCGGTAGTTCTTATGTGGCCTTAGCTTAATTATAGAAAAGTTCTAGTATACTTACTGTAATTTAAACCTTTCATTGAAATTGAAGACAGTCTTTGAATACAAAAAGAACCTTCCTAATACCTAAGTATGATGAAAGATGATATTTAGTACTGGTTTAGGCTGTGCGTTCAGATAACAAACTGCTCAAAGAATATTCGGAAATCACAGACAAAAACAAGTGAAGTTTGCAATAATACACAGCTTAGGTACCTAACTACCTACTCATTTAGACAATGGGTGCATGTATTAGTAACGTAGACTTAATACCCCACGATACTGAATCAAACAAAAACACCTTATAAAAAGGAATTAGGCATTTAGACTCGTTTATTTATTTATTTAGTCGCTGATGCCCGCGGCTTCGCCCGCCCGCAAAGTATATATTAAAACCTTCCTCTTGAATTACTCTATCAATTAAAAAATCCCGCATCAAAATCCGTTGCGGAGTTTTAAAGATCTTAGCATACATAGGGACAGACAGACGCGGCCGGGAACTTTGTTTTATAATGTGTAGTGATTTAGGTAACCAACAGCGATACATAAAGTATCATCTCATCTTATTAGGCTATATAATTATAATCTAGAGACTAGCAGTATTTCGTTAGAAACTAAGTTCACCAGTATGATAAATACAGAATGGGTTTTCTTGTTGTGAGTGAAAATAAGCGTTGAAAAGAAAACGCAAACAATGAAGGGTATCCTATTAATGATGAAATCCGATTGTTGTTAATCAATCACCCTTCAATTAACCGCTGAACGGATTTCGATGAAATGTGATACACAGGAAGAACATGACATATGATCCTTTTTGGTTCGGTACTATCTCTTTTACGTATACGTGGGTTAATTTGAATGCTATGAGCGAGCAAATATTAGTTATTTTCCTTCTTGCGAACCTTAGGTATTTGTTAATTTACTTAATTCTGAAAATAATTCTGCAGTTAGTAATCCTACATACTGAAATGCATTTATTAATAATTATAGAGAAATAAATAAGTGAACTAAAGTAATGTGTCATTCGCACATACAAGTGGAACGAACTACTGCCATTTAGCACATTTTATTGACTCGTTATGAAAGTGATGACCTAATTCAGAGCTAATATCATAGATATTATTTAGCACATCGAATGCGGATGATCTGATCTTTCTAACTAATATGTATTTATCTCGACAGTTTCGCTAGACTTGAACAGTAATGAAGTATGTTGAAAATAGAGCCATTGAAAATGAGATTAATATAATCATGTGTTTTTTTTTTGAAGTTCCGTCGCTAATATATTTGACGCGTGACACACTTACTCATAAGCGTTGGCAATGAGCAGGATAAGTGAAACAAATAACTTGTGACTTAAGTTTCACGGTCACTTCAGTAACATCCATCGTAACAATTGTCAATATTGAAATTAGTATGGACAAAACTATGAGTATGTTATGTCTTCAAACGGCCCAGTTAATGAATGGGTATCGGAACAATGTTTCAGCGTGTAATTTATTCATTACACAGGCGTCCTCGATCAAGCCGTCTTGCTAGCGGAAAGTCTCCGCCTGATGATGTCTCTGACGTTCACGTCCGATGAGACACACGTTGTTCAAGTTCACGCTTCTTTATATTTACGAGTTCCCCATTGTTTACAATATTTAACTTTATCGTTTAAAGGATGGCTCGATGGCAACTCGTTATTAAGACATTCTTTGTTCAAATTGAATTTCAAATATCCAAAAAATTGCCCATACCATCGATTTTGGTGTGGTACGTAGCCTTGGGGTTGACCTTGATTTGGACCGAAAAAGTATCACGTCTTGTTTGAAAATTCTGAACTACTTAAATCTAACTCGTGTCCCTTAAAGATAGACAATATAATACGTATTGCTGTGAACCTAATAGCGGACTTATGAAGATACTAGACTTTCCGTATCCCTACGTCGTACTTATAACCCAGGTCACGGTCTACCTGTGTACTTTTAATCGAAATCCATTCACCGACGTCGTGTTTCTTTGTTTGCAACGTTTTTAAGAAATAAGTTATTTGTTTAGGAACCGGTCATTCGTAAACCGTCTTACGGATCACCCCTCGTCGTTCAAGGAGGTTGAACTGTTAACACCAAAATCAAATGAACTTAGTTCAGTAATAAATAACGATTTGACACACACTTAAATTAATATTAATGTAGATTTGAGATACCAACATTATTAATCACTGTAGCTGTTTTGTCACTTCCTTTGAATGGACAGGAAATCGATAAAAACAATTCTACTATCTTTTTCCTAAATCAGACACACACGGTTTCGTTATTTTCTGCTTAAAATTAACTTTATGAAAACAGAGTCGTAGTCATAATGGAGAAAAAATTTAGCAATAAATGTCTTGGACTGATGAAATTGTGCATAAGTAAACACTGAAAGCAATGGAGAAACAAATGCAGGCGAGAACGTTGAACAAATCAGCATGTTGGATATGTTTAGTGCCGCCATGGGGATTCCCAGACCGAGAAGAAGAGAAGTTGTACTCGGCGTACACACAGCGGCAGCGGCAACGCGCCGTGCCGCGCCTGCTGGCCACCGGCGCGCTCATGCAGGCGTTCGCGGTGCTGGTGCCCGGCGAGCGAGACCTGTCGTTCGCGTACGCCTCCGTCGCGGTGGCGCTGGTGGCCAACCTGATCCTGGCGACCGTGTACGTGTGCGTCCGCCCTGCGCGCACCGTCCTCAACCACGTAGCGTGGCTAGTGCTATGGACTCAACTGCTAGTGAGCGCATCCCGACGTCTCGGGGATTCTTACAACGAGTTACTAGGATGGGCCGTAGTGCTTCAATATTTTACCCTCGCCACCCTTCCATTACATCATGTGTTGCTCATATTATACAGCACAATTTCGTTTAGTGGGTATCTCTTGGTGCAGTACTACAACGCTTCTACATCTGAAAGCAGGCTGGCCGACGACTTTTACTTTCAGGTATTTACACCTTTTCAATACTAATGACTTAATTAACACAACATAATTATGCATCTGTCTCAACCTTCAAACGTTTCAACAGCAAGTTGCGAATGGTGCATTGCTGCTTGGCGCTACGTTACTGGGTGGAACTGCATATGCTATTAGTGAAAAGCAGCAACGTACTTCTTTCCAAGAAACCAAGAGAAGCTTACGTGATAAACTTACGATTGAACAACAAAGCAAAGAACAGGTGAGCGTTTCTACTATACATTTTTCACTTTCCTGTTGTTATTATATTTTTGTTTCGTTCTATAATAAACATAAGCCGCAGACAGTAGAACTCTCAGAAAATATTTTAATATTCTATGAAACATTTTAAATCTAAAATATTTCAGTGTAAAATATCACTCTTGAAAAATGTTTGATGATCCGTTTGTTTTTATTTCATATTTTAATGCGAAGTAAATAAAAAAGAACGTGTTATTAATTTCGCAACGGTTTGTTTTTTCCGACTATTGCGGTGCCCTTGATTTCCATTTTTCTCGGAGACCGTGTGACGTTAGAACTTGGAAGTAAACATGCTCGGTTATAGTAACGAACGGTGGTCCAACGGAAGTAGTTTATGGATCGAGCTCAATCAACTAATTTGCAACCTAAGAGCCCTACGCAAGAACTAGGTTACTCGTATCTGTCGAAATATTAGTATTAATGCTGTAAACAGCTGTTGTTATTGAATTATTGATAAGCAGGCAGGGTAATACCTCACTATTCTGAATTCAAAGCTCAATGATAAGACTTCGATTGCGGTTCTAGGTCTTAAGACCATACGTATCTTTCATTCACTTATTTTTAATCTGAGAAATTATTATTTATTCCTTAAACACACTTTCCTAATCACAATCCCATCACTCAACATTGCTTCTGAACGATTTTGCGCCAGGTGTACGATTGTGTTCAGAAGGCAAGCCTCCGGCTGCAATCAAATCGTTTACTCCCTGTGATCCATGAAATCACAGCGAACGTCAACGAGTTGGCTTCATGCGCAGCGATGTGTGCCGATGACATACCTCACACCTATGCGTAGTTTCGTTAGATATGAGGGACACATGGAATATAGGGAACAAACAAATCTTTCAGTAGTATGCGCTGCTGTTGAGGGAACGCTCATTTCCCTTGTTTCAAATGTAATCAAAAGATATTGCAGTAGTGGGTAAAGTCGGAGTACATTAGACATTTATGTTTATGTCGAAAGTAATCACACTGACCTAAATTCAAATAGAAACCTTCTAAAGATTGTTTTCGCAGCCGGTCTTTCTCGAGAATTGGGCGTTCGCGACTAATCTGGAAGAATTTAATCAAATGAGAGATGAAAACCTATTACAGCCTTCCTTATTCTAATTATGCTTTTATATAGGTGATTTCAAAATACACCATGCAATAACATGATAATACAATTTGTAGGAGAGGCTACTTCTTTCGGTGCTACCAGAACACGTTGCTGTTCAGATGCGGAAAGAACTGGGACTGATTGACACGCAGTTCAAAAAGATTTATATGTCACGCCACGAAAATGTCAGGTATGTCTGTAGCTTAGAACGTCATATTCAAATTAAACAGAATTACAACTATGATTAACATGTTATTTGTTCATCTCTAGTATTTTGTATGCCGACATCGTAGGCTTCACGGCGATTTCTTCAACTTATTCAGCGCAAGATCTCGTCGCAATATTGAATGAGCTGTTTGCTCGTTTTGATCGACTTGCTGAGGTAAAAAAAAATTAATTTATTAAATTGCGTTTCCAAGTCTCGTACGCCGTAAATTATTCGCGACTTCCGTAAATTGTGATTTTATTTTGTAGAAATATCAACAACTTCGCATCAAAATTCTCGGCGACTGTTATTATTGTATCAGCGGCGCGCCTGTTGAACGTCCGGACCATGCCGTGCTCTGCGTGCATATGGGACTATCTATGGTTAAAGCTATCAAGTAAGTTTATGATGTAGACCTAACATGTAAATACGACCGTAATTTGTATTTCAGGATTACATGATTGTGGAGTTTAACCATAATTTGAATTGTTCAGATACGTTCAGCAGACGACAAACTCGCCGGTGGACATGCGCGTGGGCATCCACACGGGCGCCGTGCTTGCAGGGGTGCTGGGGCAGAGACAGTGGCAGTTCGACGTCTATTCACGAGATGTCGAGCTCGCTAATAAGATGGAGAGTAGTGGGATGGCCGGGTTAGTGCTAACTTTCCAGATAATTTTCAGTAAGCTCAAAATAAAATAACTCTGTGACGTAATACGAAACTAAATTGATTATTTATAATGTGACATTTAGTCTTTCTGGGCCCAGCTGTTGACTAGTTGAAATATGTGCCAAAAATCTGTTCGTTTTTTCTCAGATTTTACTATATGAAGTGAGCAAAGAAGCATTAAAGTATTTAACAAAATAATCGATTATACCTGAGACGATCAAAAAGTGCTCGTGTTAAACTGTTAACAGACAGATGACGTTGCTACGCTATGACTACGCTACGTTGAATTTCAGACTGATTTTCTGTTCATTTGCCGCCAAGTTTTGGCACATGTTTCATTTCTTAAAAAAAGATTATGAAATAAAATTGAAGTTGGATGCTGTCTTCACCTTTTACGACAACTGTTAGATATTGGTTTAATGAATTTAAACGTGGTCGTACTGTATGTGTTTTTGATGAGGAGAAACTGTTAAAAAAGTCTACAATATAATTCTCGAGTGCGTGAAGTAGCAGAGGCTGTAGGCATATGCATATCATACTGAATGGCAATACACATACATAATAAGTTAAGCGTAAGAAAGCTGGCGACACGACGGGTGCCGCGTTTGCTCATCACATGACACGTCGCGTCGCGGTGCGGCGGCAGAAAACAAACGGATACGACTAACATTGTCGAAGCAGTGTTTCGTCCTCTTTACACGAAATTCGTAGGAGTTTTTGCGTCGAGTCGACCTTTGATGAAACCTGGATCCATTGTTATACGTCAGAGACCAAGCGGTAATTAAAACAATGGATTTATAAAACAAAAAAAAAAAACAAAAAATGGTTGTCTGTAAAGCCGTTTACGGACGATGATAATTTTACGTGATACGGCTTTTTTCATGATATTATATTGATTTTAATTTAAAAACAACATTTCATCCCCCTTTTCACCCCTTTAAGGATTGAAATTCTAACAACACCGTTGCGTTAGCTTCCAACCATACGCCTAGATAATAAATTTTGTGATGTTTACTTCGAAAATTAAGGACTTTCCATACACAACTTCATCCTATTTTTTAACCCTTTCGGGGTAAAATTATCAAAAAGCTGGGACACGTATAAATTAATTTTTAATCGTCAGACTAAACACAAAATATTAAGATCCTAACTTTAAAACTGACGGACTTTCATACAAACTTTCATCCCCTATTTAACTCCCTTAGGAGTTGAATTTCGAATAATCCTTCCTTATTCCTTGTCTAAATTATAAAGGGAACCAGTGCGAAAAATTTCTGTTTTCTAGGTCCAAGGGTTTGGGCTGGGCTTTGATCGCCGGATCGGAACGGTGCGACACTTTTTCGTGCGTGCAGCCGGTGTTCATTGATTTATAAGACGTTATCACGTAAAAAAAGCAGGTCAAACGAGGAGGTTATCGCCGAGACAGAAGCCTATTTTGAAGAGTTTGACAAATAGGACTTTTTAGACGGCTTAAAAAAGTGGTAGAATCGTTGGGAAAAGTGGAAAGAACTCTAAGGAGATTTGAAAAATAAAGAAAATAATTTATAAAAGCTTTCGTCTTCATTCATAACAGGTACTTATTGATCAACCCACGTATAATTAGCTCTCGAGAATGAATAGACCTAAGAATGTGTATGGAAATCTAGTGACTAGTACCTACTTGTTAATCTATTGAACTTTGCAAAACGAGCAAAAACAACGAAAAAAACTAGTAACACACATAAGTCAATTTTAGCTGCGGTTGTGACAGAAAATATCCCATAATGCCATAACTACTTTTTTAAACAAAGTTTAAAGGTTTTGTTTTTTGTTATGGAAACCTAGAAAGCGACACTCATGCGTCTCACTTTCACTGTGAGTATTCCATATAACTCGATTCCTGTATGTGTTGCCAAATTCCGCTAAATTTTCAATGACAACGATTTGATTTAGTTAACACCTGGGCCCAGGACAGAATGGAGCTGAGAGTAGCCTTAAGACAGAACTTATCATCCCACTCAATGAACCTTTTAAAATGTGTTGGTATAAATTTAAGTACAAGAGATAAAATAAAACCATCCAATGGTAAAGGTAGGTATAATCGTCTATTATTAGTTCTTAAAGATTTATTTATTCAACGACTTTTGTAGCAGATTCTATTTATGTATACGTAGTTACATTCTATTAATAAGAGTTTTGTTTACAGACGCGTGCATGTTTCCGAAGTAACTCTGAGTTTTCTGAACAACGAGTTTGAGGTGGAGCCCGCTCATGGCGAACGTCGCGAAGAAATGCTACGGCAAGCGGGAATCAAGACTTACTTTATTGTGAAAGTTCTCAAACCAGTAAGTTCTTCGTTAATTCGTAGATATTTATTCATATCAACACACAGACATTGGCAATGTTCATAATATTAAAATAGTAGAGTCTATTTTAGTCTATTTTAATATTATGAAGCGTATTATATCCAGCTATCTACAGACGCTACATCAACATCTGGGTATACTTGTATGTTTTTCATGTCATATTTCAGTAGCTTTCAGTGTAGGCGTAATTTCGATGCGTTTACTTCAGGAGGTAAGTACCCAGTTACCCACGTACGTGTAATGAGAAATAAACATTTACGCTAAACGTGGACGTGCGTATTTCTGAGAATCACTCGGAAGCACTTCAGTTCACTCTGCAGTCGCTGTTGCCAACGAATTTCTGACAGATTTTTTGTTGTTATAGCGAAAGCAGGTGATTAGGATAGTTTTCAAATAAATAGTTCCTAGTAATCGTTTAGTATATTGTATTTGTTCAAAAATTACAATAAAGTTAGTTTTTAAGGTTCCGTACCCAAAGGGTAAAAACGGAACCCTATTACCAAGACTTCGCTGTCTGTCCGTCTGTCCATCTGTCCGTCTATCCGTCTGTCCGTCTGTCCGTCTATCCGTCTGTCCGTCTGTCCGTCTGTCCGTCTCTCCGTCTGTCTGTCACCAGGCTGTATCTCATGAACCGTGACAGCTAGACAGTTGAAATTTTCACAGATGATGTATTTCTGTTGCCGCTATAACAACAAATACTAAAAACAGAATAAAATTATTTCAAATAATGGTACGGAACCCATCGTGCGCGAGTCCGACTCGCACTTGGCCGGTTTTTTTAATTCAAATTTATTTCTAATGCTATATATTCACCTTTGACCTTTAAATAACGTCTCGCATAACCCTCAGAAATCACGATACAAAGTCTATAAACATGAATGGTTTGGTTGGCATCTCGATGAACTAATCAGAAGTGATCAAAGTCGATGAGTAACTTAGGTACATATCAATATCAATTCTCATGTCTAATCAAGAGGTAAAGTACTCATAACAACTCGTAACTCATCACAATGTTTGTCTTTCGAGAAAATTCAAATAGGAATTGAAAATACATAGTTTGAGATCAAACAACATCAAAGTATCGAGCGTAGCGTAACAAGCGTCAAACATTCCTATATGGCTATTATGAATACAGATTAACAAAAAGCCCTAGTATTTTAGATTCTAATGGGTCTCATTCAAACGAAAGTAATTTGCTTAGATGTTGTTTCCAATGCCTTAATAATTAGCATGGATAATCGCGAGTGCGATGTGAAATATGTGTACCGGCCTTTCGGGGTACGCAAATAATGTAAATACGTTGTTGATTGATATATAAATTTCAATCAACGCACGTACGGAATAAAATCTCGAAAAAGAGCCAATGGCTAGCTAGTAGCTACTCTGTACGCGTAGGTTTTTAGGGTTCCGTACCGTGTTGTATAGATAATGGTAAGGAACACTTTGTGCGCGAGTCCGATTCGCACTTGGCCGGTTTTCACAAATATTGTATTCTAAAGAGTACGTTGCATTGCGACCATTTTGTTTGTGCAAGCTTTCCCATAATATATTTTTAGTTTACATTAGTAAAGTTCCTAAGCATATAGAATCTTCCACCGATTTTTTTGTTCTCCGGTATTTGCCGATAATGTTAGGTCACACGGAAAATCGATAGAGTAGTGAACTCTAGATAGTAAATAAAAAAACATGAATGTACATAATTATACCGTTAATCGAATAGGCTTCATGTTACTTCCGTTTAACAAGGAAATTCAGAATGTATTATTTAAAGAACTCACTTTGGCGGTCATTTAATCAAAAGCTGTTTATTATGCATAGACGACCTCAGCAACCCGACAATTTCCAAGGAGGTAGGTAGGTATTATAAATAGTAGATACCCGGTCTGAAGTAATAAAAAATATAATAATCTGCGTCTAATATACACGTAATACATTCGTGAATTTCATAAAATATTATGGTCTCGTTTTAAATGTAAAAACCAAGTCGTTTTCCAGCCATAAAAACCAACAAGTAGCTTTGAGCGTACTGTAAGGGTTCGTTCACACTGCCGGACCGGCAGATTTACCGGCATGGCAAAACTGCCGGAAGAGCTAGTGGCTAAAGAATTTAAACGAAGCTGTTCACATTAGGTTATTGGTCCGGCAAAAACTCTGAGCTCGGCAAGGCCTCGGTCACACTGCCGGACGGGCAGATTTACAAAACAATAGCAAAACTGCCGGAAGAGCTAGTGGCTAAAGAATTTAAACGAAGCTGTTCACATTATGCCGGGTCCGGCAAAAACCCCGGGCTCGGCAAGGCCTCGTTCACACTGCCGGACCGGCAAAACTGCTGACTGAAACTGATTTAATATGAAACTGTTCACATTATGTCGGATCCGGCAGAAACACCGAGCCGATTTATAACCGAGTGTTTTGTAACTGCGAAGCGCCCCGGTAGAACACCCAGACGGGACTCGACAGTAATGTTAACGAGTTTACGCCGGTATCTATGTCCCCCGCTCGCCCCGCCCGTGTACCCCTGGCGTCATTTCGGGTTCGCATCCTAATAAAGGTAGACGTATAGCATGGATATAAACGCAGAAACTTTAATTACGCTTGTCCAAGAGATACATGTTCTGTGGGATAAGACCGAAGACGTTTATAAACGTCTTTTCCGTAAAATAAGATGTATCCAATGTTTTCTTTTTACTCTAATAGGTTGCCTTCTATTATGAAACCACCACAACAATATCGACGCCCATTGTGCGCACAGGTCCGAATTCAACTGAGGCAAGTACTTGACTATCAGGTGTTCTTTGGGTGCCGGATTCCGGCAAATCTCCGGCAAATCCGGTCCGACGTAATGGGAACACGGCCTAAGGCCACTTTTTTCTAATTTTCCGAGTTTTCTTTTGAACGTGGTTTTGTCTTTGTATACCAACCTACGCACATTACATAGATAGATAGATATATTATTACATACATAGATCTTGTTTTTAACCGACCACCAAAAAGAGGAGGTTATCAATTCTTCGGAATATTTTTTTTAAAGTAATGTCAACCTACTGACTAACAATATCGTTTTGTGTATCCACATTTCGAGTTATTTTCCATTTCCCGCCTGCCCTAGAAACCGACTAGTCCTCAAAATAATCCTCAATATAAAGAATATCGAGCGATGAAAATGAACTAAACTGACTTAATTAATTATGTAGGTATTCCGAGCAAGGCTGTTATAAGACGTCCTTTTACTTTTCTTTAGAACGGACGACGAAGCGAATTGGGTCGACAAAGCTTAAGAATGAACAAAGTGAAATGAAAAATGTATGATTTTCCTCCATACATATATTATTATCTTGTCGTCCGTTTAAGATGAATTGGACTAAGTTTATTAACTGATTGAGATTGAGATGTATAGTACCTATGTATAGTGGTTATAGTTTTATAATAACAGCGATGGTAAATAAATAGATATTTCGAAATCATTCCCAATTGATTGCACCTTCAACATTGAATTATTTAATAGCGTTCCATTTTTATGACGTCAATAACTACAGTCACCAGTCGTATATAAATTAGATAATACTATTGATTTCTTTCCAGATAGTAAGACATAAAGACCAGGGCTGAAGTCTTTGAAAATGGTAAACAGTCCAAAAAAAAAATAGTAGGATGAAACCCATTGGAAAAGGAAGAGAATATAACAAAAATGAAAGGAAAATTCTCAGAATTTTCCTTTCGGAAATTTCCTGGTCGGGAAGTGGAAAAATCTGAGTTTGGGAAGTGGTGGGGGGTTTAAGGGTAAAAAACGGTTTACCTCGATTTCTGACAAAACTACAAGTCCTATGGAAAAAAGTTAAATGGCAAAGTTGTAGGTAATAAAAAGATCTACAACTTTTGTTTTTACACTTTTTTCACATAACCTCAAAATTTATGTAAAAAATTCAAATAACCAACTTTTTGGTTTTTACTTTTACAAAACATTTTTTTTTCCACGAAATTTGGTGAAAACTTACCTTTTTGTGTCCCAAACACACTGTAATTTTTTTGATTCAAATGTTTTTTTTTCACCTTTTTTTGACTTAATATCGAAAAAGCACCCTAATTTTCAATTGAAAATTTTTACGTCAAAATACCTGTTTTTTTTTTAAAGTCGGTGAGCTGTTTGTTCGTTGAAATCTCTACTTTCTGATGGTGTAAAAAAAAACCGGCCAAGTGCGAGTTGAACTCGCGTAGAGAGGGTTCCGTCTGTTCGTCCGTCTGTTTCCTACTTTTTTTTATATTCTCTTCCTTTTCCAATGGGTTTCATCCTACTATTATTTTTTTTTGGTTTCAAAAATTATCGACTCTGGTCAAATACGTGAGGTCCCCTTTTCATTAAAAAACGTACTTCATATTTCAATACATTCAGTCCTATCCATGATTTTACAAAGACGTAGGTAAACATGTAAAATGTTTAAGACTGTGTTTATTTAAGTAGTCATCTTCACAAGATTCATGTAGATTGTATCGTGCAGTTTCAAGGAGGCGAGGAGAGGAGTGCACCGGAGGGCGAGGCCGCGGAGGGAGGCGACGCGGCCGACTCGCTCTCCGACCTCCGAGACGATGACGAGGACTCGGTGAGTGCACTACTGCGCTTGCCCCACCCCCCTCACCGCTCCCTCGCCACCAGCCTAAATAAATAGGACACTAGGGCACTAGGCGGCCTGAGCTAGATAGTTCCTAGTTTAGCCAACGTAGCAGGTTAAAATAATCTCACTCGAGTCGATTGCTCATTATGTTCGGACATATTTTGATTATTACTGCTATAAGTGCGCCGATCATGAGCTCTCATATTGATTTTTCGCTTGTCAATTACATAGACATGCTTCGTACATTATTCGTAGGTTCTGTCGCCACAAGACGAGAGCAAGGACAACGAAGAACAGAAAATACTTAGCATGTTGCAAGAAGAACTGGTGAATAGAGATGACGACAAGTAAGTTCACAGGAATTGCACAATATTATTGTTATGCTGTATTTGTTACGTTGTTTCGTGTTTTCTTTTGTTTCACTTGTATTTATGAATAACTGAAAATAAAATTAAATTCAGAAAGCAGTCTGCTGCATTGTAAATCCTATTACATTGTCAAAGAATGCAAAAATAATAGTCTTGGTTTTAAAGTACTACATAGTTGACCTTTTTAAACCAAAGAACATTAAATGAGCAGCTTATTTTTAAACGCACTTTTATATTTCAATTTGATGTTTTTCATTAGTTTTTGTTGGTTTTTAAGTTCAAAATTATTTATATTGCACCGCTTTCTCTTTAAATAACTCTTCAAACAAAACGAACAGCGATATTTCTTCTTTGGTTTTATCTTTGAAAGTATCAGTCAGTTATGTGTACGTTTTTTTGAATTGATTTACGTCTTCTTTGTGGAATAGCGCATCAAAATGTTTGTTTCTTTTTACACGTACGCTGGAATGCGAAGGGCAAAACCATCTCGAGCATAATTGATAGGATCGTTCAACTACTAACATCATGTCTGTTTTTCTAGTATTTGCTCATTGAACCAAACTCAATAATTTTAATCGAGTTAAACCACCATTGTATTTATGCACTTAATCATAAAACTCAGTTAAGTACCTGCTAGTGCTAGGTTTCATCTTTTCAAATTGTTGATGAAATACGATGTACCTAGTTAGTAGTTATATTATGTGGTCATTTTTTTTAAACCATGGTTTTCATAATTAAACAAAGTATCCGCGACCACTTGATAAATGGGCAGGCAGGTAGACGCATTAATAAATTCAGTAAGTTTCGATGTTAACACTTCCGCATTCATCTGAGCATTTGCAGGAGATTATAAAACATCAGGTACTAAACTGAATATCAGTTGTTTAAGGCCCGGAATCCACCAAAGCAGAGCCGAGCGGAATCTAGAGGAGACGTGCGGATACTGACTAATCATATTGGTTAAAATCTACATCACGTCTCTCGTCTCTCCTGTGATTGGTCGAATCTTGCACATCTCTTCTCAGCTCCGCTCGTCTCCGCTTTGGTAGAGTCTGGGCCTAAATCAGGTTTAAATTGCGCCTTGCGGAAAATGTCAATTAACAATAAAATAGGAACTTCAACTTCAAATGACAAAATATAGTAGATCGGATTAAACTTCAAAGAATACATTCGACAGGGATCATTATAATATGTAAACATATCCAGGTATAAGTAAAGTCCACCTACTCATTCCCTTTTTCTAGCTTTTTTGTCGAGGTATACGCGAGTGAAGATCGATCTGTTTGGACACAGCGTGTATCGCAAATAGTTACAATATTCTATTTTAGGCGCTTGTAATGGAACCGTGTCAATAAACACATTTACCATTCCAGTCCTGGGTATATACAGTGGCACATAGTTTTCTTTACTATTAGGATGTAGTTTTATGGGGTTAATAAAACTGATACTAGTTCGTCTAATTAAAGATTTTTTTGAAAAGTATTTTTTTAACTGTAGGAAAAAACAGAGCTAGAACTCTGTTAGTAAATGATCAGGAAGTTGTATGTAATCTGAATGTACACATAACGTAACCAGGGAACTAGCAGACGGGACAACGTTATGCCTGACGTTCAAAGCGTCTGGTGCGGAGGAGGTGTACGCTCGGCGCAGCGAGCCGTGCCCGCTGGCCGTGGCTGCGCCGCCGCTGATGCTGCTGCCAGCCGTGGTCGCGCTCGCCAGCTTTGCCGTGCCGCCGACGTGGTCGCTGCATGCAGTCTACCTCGCGCTCGTGCTCGAGACCGGCCTAATCAATGTGGTTTATTACACGTGCTACCGATATTCACAATATAAGGTCAGCTTCTTCTTTAATATGGAAAACCATATCTACAGATGGCCTTAATATTATGTAAATATTCCATTAGTTGTAGTACCTATTCGGAAAAAATTAAGTATACCCTGTATGGATAAATGGACGGATTAATTATAAGAGTTTCGCTATCGATTCAACTTTAGTATCAGTTTTTGTAATTACTTTCCTCTTATTGTTTGTTTGGGATACACAATGAGATGAACACTTAACTCTTGTATCAAAAAAGTATTGCCTTATTTTACCCTGCCAGTTTATACGTACCTATATTAATAAAACACACTCAATATTTGTTTCAAAAGAAACAACATTGCTTATCCCTACAATAGGTGTTATTGCTCTTAAACCGGTATCTGACCGTCCATCGTCGTGTTGAAGATGAAAAACTTAAATGGTACCTATCCTAGTTCATTACTTAGAAGTTTGATATTATTTAGAACATGCAAACTAAAGTATTTGTTAATCTTTCAGAAAAAAACAGTCAGTCCTTACTGGAAGCTTACATGCGGAACGTTCAACATCGCGATGTTCGTGGCGGCGAACATTGCGCCACTGGTAAGTGCGCTCATATACTATCATCCAAGCTATCTTCACTATCGCCGCCACTCTCACTCTCATACTTGTAATTTCTATTTCCATCGCGATGAGATTTTGTCACGATTACTATCACTATCGTTACCACTGTCACTATCACTATGTATGTCGGTAATCATTGAACCTACACACATGTAATCGTTATATTAGATTGTTACATTTACCTACTACTCATAGATATTTCTTAAGATTTCAATTAGGCACATTTGAGAAACTTTATCGGCGATGAAATCCTGTTACCAAATCCGCCGGTTTTAATGTAGAAGTATGTGTTTGTGCAGATAATTTGCGGTAATTTCGAGACGATGCTACTGGAGGATGGGCTGCGAGACGACGCGCCCGCGCACAGCGGCGCGCGACGCTGCATACATCCTTCTTACTACTATCACGTGAAGTACCTTTTCTACTTTCACATTTTGATGCCGATGGCAAACTAACGACCGATCGACCAATGTAACGATTTGACACATCAGCCTTAAGTAATACGGCTCTTATAAATTAACAGAAACGTGCTAAAATGAGCACTAGAGGTGACTAGACTCTTACATAATTAATTGTATATGCTGTCGCAACGATCTAACTTAACATTTTAGGCATTCGAGTTTATACTAACATTTTAAAGTCCACAAATAATATGCATTTAGCATGGGTTCATCTTTCACTATGATGTAAAGGCTAATTTTAGTATGCAGATGTGGGGTTTAGTTATACCTATGCTATAGGTAGGGTATAAACGCTGCAGACACATAGGTATTATATAAAACAATCTATATACCTAACAAAAAGATTACTTATATATTTTCAGCGGTATGTTGAGGTTGTATAACTTAGTTGACCTTTCGAACGTCCTAGCTTTCTCACGTAGTCGTAAACAGTTTCTGTTACTTACACTTACCAAAGCTCTTTAGGTTAAACGAATGCAACAAAACAACGTCACACTGGTGACAGGTTTCTCATCGTTCTCGCTTTACAAACATCATAGTAACCTATTTCCCCCGTTCGACTTTTTTAATCTCGCATCGTGGGAAGACAAACAGCTGATGTGTACAATTCAACTTTTTCGTCGGCAGTTCAACATGATAAATCACATACTTAACTCATTAAAAATGCAATCGAACTACAACTAGAAAGCACAACGTGAGATAGATCTATCATATAAACCACTTGGAAACGTTCTAGGAAATAATATGTAAAGTTTCTAATAATAATACTATAGCTATATCTGACGTGCTTATAGTTACTATAGGTACACATTTTCTTGTATAATAAACGAATTAATGAAAGGTACATATGAAGGAAGAAAATCTTTGCCGTATTTTTTCTAATTAGGGTCATTTTCGTCACAAACACGAGTCATCTCGGCTCAATTTCCCACTTGTAATGAGGTCGGGTCAATGTCAACGGTCAATGAAGTAAACCGAATTCACTTTCCATTATACTATTGTAAACAAAATAATGATCTTGGCACGGTCACTAAACCAACGGACTACGAAGACCGGACTTCGACAAATATGTACAATGAAGTGTCCGCAGCGAGTCCGCAGTTTGGACCGCTCGGTATGACTCCTTATAACTTTGGTACGAGGAAATGTTTGTTTTGACTTCAGGCGGCCTACCATGACGTCTTAAAGCAGGATCGGTTTAATTTTATTCCAGTGAGGGAAAGAGATGGCGCTAGACGTCCGCTATAGCTCCGCCGTCTGTTACCCACACTGGAATAAAACGATCCTGCTCTAAGACGTCATGGTAGGCCACCAGGCCAGGCCAACAAATGAGTAAAATGAGTTGTATGTGTGTCAGGTTGGTGCGGGCGCGGCTTGCGGCGCGCTTTGGGTGTCGCCGCTGGGCGTGGCCGCGCGCGGCGTGCTGCTGGCGCTGCTGGCGGGCGCGCACGCGCTGCCGGCGCTGCTGCACCCGGCGCTGCTGCTGTCGCGGCCCAGCCTCGACCGCGACCCGTACCGCCTGCGCTACAACGCCACCATCGACTACGATGAAGATCTGCTAGCTATACTGTGAGACTCTTGAATGTTTTATCTGTTACAAAATATAATAAGGCTACTCAATATAATCTAGCTAGTCTGGTCTAGTATCTGGCTAGTCTATTAAGTCTATCTTAACACTGAAGAATGGTCTAAAAGATGACAAAACAATGAATGATTAATCTTTTACTTTCAGGGCCCGAATTCATGGCGGACGCAACATAATAATGCTGTTCTTTATCGTGCTGGCGCTCCTCATTTTCAATAGATACGTACGTATTACCAGAACTTGTGTTAAACAGCTAAGCTAAGTAGGTACTTTTTTGAGAATTTAACGAACCCAATGCTGAATGACTCGTGCTAGATGCTTTATTGAGACAACAACCACTTCAGTCAGACATTGAAATCTGACTGCTTTAGTTTTGTGTTTTGCTGTTACGTTGGTATCGAAGTGGATAGTGGTTCGCAAACACGACTGCTAAGCACAAGGAGGTCCTTGGTTCGATTCCCAGGTCGGCCAAAGTGTTATTGAGTTTTTCCATTAGGAATTTCTCATTTCTCGGAGTCGGAATTGTGCCCGATGGATGGTAATAAGCTTGCCGTATTACATGGCACTTAAACATAACTGGCGAAATGTGGGTGACGTACTATGACGTACACCACCGCCTAATCATTCGAGGAGTAATGTGATGTTTTGTGTGATTCCTGGGTTTAATAGATTTCTCAACTAAATGATCATTATTCATATTGCGATCCAAATTGTGCTTGGACTCACCGAGAATTTGGGTATTGTGATTAAAGAGTAGTTACAGGTCAGCTGCACACTGGCACCATTGTATTGAGTTGTGTGCGCAACGCATTACACAGGTGGAGTCCCTGGAGCGCGCGCGGCACTCGCGCGGGCAGCGCATGCGCGCGCAGGCGGAGCAGGCGGGCGACCTGCGGCGCCGCAACCAGGCGCTCATCCACAACGTGCTGCCGCCGCACGTGGCGCGCCACTTCATGGGCGCGCGCCACCACCACCGCGACCTTTACAGCCAGAGCTACGCCGAGGTCGGCGTACTTTTTGCCTCCATGCCCAACTTTTCAGGTACAGGACATTTAGCTTTGAGTAGGAACTTGGGCTTTTCCTAGACCAACACGTAGCTTTATAGCTTAGTGATGAATGAGTTCTCCGTTTCTGTATAGAACGTCCATTATCTCGCTGTCACACACTTCAGCGCGCAACTATGAGAGCTACGCAAATCTAAACCGGCTAAACAAAGTGGGTTCATTTCGAAAACTGAGATCAAATGAATGATGTAGTGATGTGACTAGATCTAGACACTTTTTCAGGCATGTGAATCGAAGTATTTATGAAAAAACGCGGTAGCTATAGGTACACGAGCTAAACGAACATAGTTTCGTTTCGCTTCGTTCCCGTGGCCTGTGTTTTGATGATATTATTAAGTAAAACTGAACAGATAGTTATATTAGTTGCAACTCAATAACGACTAGATAAATGTGACAACATTTGTTTTTTATTCTGTTACTACCTTAACGGTTATGTTAATTGATCATTCTCAAAGGTCGTGTTACTAATACATGCATCTTCAACAACACTACTATGGAAAATATCGCTTTCTTGTTCGCCTTGAACATTTTCGTCTCTAGAGACATACCTATTAATGAACCAGTTTAATAAATTTTATTGTTTTATATTAATATTTCATCTAGTAATCAGGTAGATATTAATTTTTTGATGACTTTTGGACATCCAACTGTTTAAGGTGTGTAATTTAGATTAAAAACAATTATAAACGTTAACATCTTTTTTGTTACAGAGTTCTACTCGGAAGAAACTGTCAATAACCAAGGCCTAGAATGTTTACGGTTTCTCAACGAAGTGATATCAGACTTCGATTTGGTAGGTAATTGCTAGCTTTTCAGTTTACCTAACATATACCTAAAAGTTGCGTATGTCGCGACCATGGTTATAAAAGTTTATCACAACTGTTTTTTGAATTTACAATGCATTTCGTAATATTATGCATGCTATAACTTCTCATCCGTTGCTTCACATACATGTAGATGTTACGAAGTTATTGGGACCACTAAACCGAGGTCAGATGTCATTTATAAACAAACACATAATTTTTTATGTAGAGATAAATAGTTAACATTGTCCGCGATAGCCTGGAGGGACATTCTTATTCCTAATACCAAATAGGTATCCTATTTTTTCATAGACATGCAAAAATCCGGTTTGAAGAGTTTCGGTCAACACTGCACGATAAAGTAATAAATAAGATGATAATTACATTCTTCTATTATTAAATTTATGGGACATAAGATTATCTGTATAGTTCTTCCGGGTACAGTACAGTTGCGAGGGAAACTGCTTTCTATTACACAAGTTGTTAAAGGCGATTGAAGGGCATGGTTACAAACAAGTCACTAAGCGGTAGGTTGGGCACATAGTTGGTGTTTATTTACATACTTATCACCATCGGGATGTATGTAACTTTCAAACAAATTCAAACAAATGATCGAGTGGGAAATTCGGCATCTCAAGTGCAAAATGATGATGAAATTGTAACAGAAATATGGTCGACCAAACTATTTAGTTTACATTTTAACATGCAAATTACTTTGTAAAATGAAAAACCAAATAGCTTGGTCGACCGTACACAGAAATATGTAGGTACTCCTTTTCTATTTCAATAGTAAGCTCCCTCAGTCTCGTGACCAAACATACAATTCGCCGCAGGCAGGGTGCGTAGTGACACATCTTTAACAACCCCTACGCGTTTTGCTACGGCTACGGCTACGGCGTAGCACGCACTGGATTGCTGGACGTTTTAATTTTTCGAAACCAATCAATTTATTTTAAGACTTGTACATTAATTTTATACGCCTGCATTAATTGAATACTAGTCGTGCGTATAATTTAATCGCCATATTATTTAACATAAATTATACTGCCTTCGTAGACTGAGAATTTTTTTTATTTATTTTATTTATTATTAGTTCCAAAAACAGTTTCAACAATATTTTGTCTGTTCGATGTTTCATTAAATTGTGTAATGCCCATATTTTACGTTAAAAGCAGATGATGTGAACATGGTTATTTTATTTTAACATACTGTTTACAGTTGCTGGAAGATAACAAGTTCTGTAAGGACATAATTAAAATAAAAACAATCAGCTCAACATACATGGCTGCGTCAGGCCTAAATCCAACTCGACAAATGCAGGTGAGTCATTCATTAATCACTTTCAATTAGAAGAGTTTTAATTGCTATATAGACGGATGGGACAGGCAGGATGTATGATTGTTTTATTTATATGTATTTTATACTTTTGGAAAATAAATTTTGAGTATAATTTTAACTTAATTGCCTCGTATTGGCTTTTAATTAACTAAAAAAAACGTTAGAAAGAATTTAGCAGGCTTTGATGGATCCCCTTAATAAAATAATAAGTCACTATCGGTAGTTATAGTATAGCGTCATAAAACTGTTAATGAATACATAATTGTGAATATGAATTGCACACTTTTAATTTATAATAAAGTGCAACAAAGTTTTACGAGCGTGAATAGATTAACCTTCTAGTTGTAAACCTCCTTCCTTCCGTTAAGTACGAGTTAGCGCTAATGTAAAACATACCGATATGTCATGTCCGCAATTTTGTTATCGTTTTTACTGTGATGATATTTGTGAAACTATCTTCGACCTCCACTTACTGCCATTACGTCTACGAAGCTTGCTACACTGTCAAGAGCGAGTCGTGTGGGTGCAGTGTACTCTGCTTGACCTCTTGCCCTTGGGTAATGCCGAAATCACGCAAAGTACACATTGTGGTTAACTGCTCGCTTGAATGCTGATGTACACAGCACAGTCCTACAATCAGGGAAATAAACAGAAGATAAGCAAATTGATCACTACGCCAATATTTGGCTTGTCATAGAAATTTCATACGACTAACAAAGTATGAGAATTGAGACTTGAATAGACAAAACAGTGTAGTAGTAGTAGACAATAAGCTAATCAAGCGAGTTTGTTAACTTTACGTACACCCTGCGTGGTGGTCGGTGCAGCCGTCGGACGGGGTGCTGGTGCGGTGGGCGCACCTGGCGTGCCTAGTGGAGTTCGCGCTCGAGCTGCAGCGCGTACTGGCCGCCATCAACGAGCAGTCCTTCAACCACTTCGTGCTGCGTATGGGCGTCAACCACGGACCCATCACCGCCGGCGTCATCGGCGCGCGCAAGCCGCACTACGACATATGGGGCAACACCGTCAACGTCGCCTCTCGGATGGAAAGCACTGGCAAAGCCGGATGCATTCAGGTTTGATACATTCAAGTTTAAAACTAAACTTAGACAAAACAAATTGAATTCAGAAATAATAAGGGGGTTGTATGTCGATGATGCTACAAGACCGCACGTTCTAGTTGTGACTTGTAAATAAAATGAATCACTATTGTAGAGAGGTCGACTTCTTATGATATTAAGAAATTTTCTCCAAAACGACAACTATTTACTGTAGACTTTTTCAAATATCGATAT
Organism: Xestia xanthographa; assembly: GCA_905147715.2. NCBI lineage: Eukaryota > Metazoa > Arthropoda > Insecta > Lepidoptera > Noctuidae > Xestia > Xestia xanthographa. The sequence goes on along the minus strand of LR990655.1, from coordinate 16,747,695 downwards.
TTTGTCTGTCGCAGGTTACAGAGGAGACTTGCGAGATTCTGCAAAGCTTCGGCTACTACTTCGAGCAGCGCGGCCTGGTGGCGGTCAAGGGCAAGGGCCAGCTCATGACCTACTACCTGCAGGGCAAGCGAGACACGCCCACCGGCCCCTCGGACAAACACACCGTCAGTAACACCTAATGTGTACATACAACACACTTTATCTAATAAGCTACCAAATACTTATGTTAATAGTACGATGTAGTGGCCAGTATACGAATGAGCTGCGCTTGAACTAAAATCATGACCTCTGATAAATAGTTTTCATTTCAACTTTATAGCTGTATTCATTGTATTATTATAGTTTAAGATAATATTATTATTATATAAGTATTATTTTAGTTTTAGGAACGCATTTAATTTCGTTACTTTAAAGAGAAAAGCTTTGAAATGCAACGTAGTTAAAGTGTTTCTTTAGTTGGGCTCTTACTATATGAAAACTGATCTTGAGTTGCAGATGTTTTAGGAATTAGCTTTGTAATTCTAACGTTGTATTTCCGTGCGTGCGTTACATCTGTAAACATAACAGTCAATTATGATAGCGTAACCAACGGATATTATGACACAATTACACGAGTTAGGCCTCCATGACGGATGATGGACAGCGTGGTGCTGCCTCGGGCGTGGGGGGGGGGGGGAGGGGCTGCAGTTTGCGGCGCGGTGGACAGTCTACCCGGACAGGGCGATTTGCTCTCGTCGCTCTGGCCCTGCAGGCTGCCCACCTCGCACGCAACTTCGTCTATGGCGGACATCAGCTGCTGAGCCGAAGAAAGTAGCCGCTTGTGATCGTATGCAAAATGCGTTACATGGTCCTTGAAGGGACAACTCGAAGAAGCTCATAACAGATTCGTGAAAAAAAACTTTCCAAACTAGTCTAAACAGACTGTTTCGGTGCATGTTTGTAAAGCTTATTTTTTTCATGAATCGTATAAACTTTGGGAAAGAGGTTTAATAGACTTACCTCCTTGAAGGATCCAAGTAACTAAATCGCCAACCTGTCTAAACCATATCAAAATTTAATTTTGTATACCTGTAAGTAATTACCACAGAGCACGAATAGCCGCGCCGCGCGCCGGTAGCGAGTAAACGGTGATGTTTACTTTCACGCTTGGTTTGTATGAAAAATGTTGACAGAAACTTCTCTAGCAGCGCCCGCGGAGGCACCTCCGTGCTCTGTGGAAATTACACTGTCAGTCGACTTTAGATCCGTTGGTGACGGAATTTCCTCAATTAAGTATAACTGTCCGTATTTGTTTAAACGAAAACTCCTACCCATAATCACTGTGTAAAGTAATGACAAACCTTACTAAATAAGAAAAAAAATATTAAATTTAACAGTTTCGGTGCATGTTAGCAGCGCACTGTACTTAGATTTCATTATATTTCGAACTGCGAGTCTAAAATGGCCGCTTTAGCAGAATCATAATATGAATCACGTTAAAAAATCTTAAAATGGCCTTTATGGTTAAAAGTCATTCCTGCACCTTTATGAACGGTTCGGGAGGACTTGGAGGGTTGTATTGATGATTTTGATCAGTCTTACCGTAAAGTCAATTAAAAAAAAATAATAATAACGTGATTTATATTATAATTCTGCTAAAGCGGACATTTTAGACCCCCAGTACTCCCACTTACATTGGTAAGAAAGAACGTTGACATAAGATGAGGCATAGTTAACAGTTCCCGTCGCCTACAACGTTACAGACAGAGGCGCCGGCACCCGAGGCCGGGCCGGGCGACGCGCTGCTGGCCAACGGCGGCGCCACAGACGCGCGCCTCGGCGCCGGCGCCGACCTGCCGCTGCTGCCCGCCTGAACACAGCGAGCACTGCCCAGTGCCCACACTATCCCGCATTCCATGTTACAATCATAAAATACATGAATAGTTCAAAACTCATTTTTTTCTCGTGTTTTGCAACAATGACATAACTCCTAAACATTGATTGCTCTATAAAGCTGCATACTTGAGTTGTTTTCATAAAATCTGGACTTAAAAAGCGTTTTCTAACTTTTCTTGCAAGCTTGCGTTTTAACAGTCTCATCTGACAGTAAACGATAAGATGGGGTAGTCTGCGATACCTGTAAGCTTCGCTTGAAGTAAAGAAACTTATTTACTTAAGAGAGTTTATGCCCATCGAAATATTTAAAGCTTCAGCAAATGGGTTTCGTCACATTAGTATCTATTTTTTGAGTTGTGTCGTTGTTGTTAACAGATTTAGTAGAACGATAATATTTAACGTAGATAATTAATACATGTGCGTCTGCAAACATTCATAATAAGCGGGTTTCCATTAGAAACATAAAATTGGTCGTAAAGCAATATAAGCTGTTTCATGTCGGTACATGTAACAGTACAAAATAATGTATGAGGTACTGTCGTCTTTTTAAAAGTGTCCTTCTTGTCTTTGTTGTGCTGATAAAGAGGCAAAAATAATATGAGTGTTAAGGTAGCGATGCAGACAGCTGATGAAAGAATACATTGTAAGCTTCATTGTAAGATATTATTTTTAGTAATTAGTGGCTAGCTGAATATATCAGTTTCTCCAGGGGATGTAGAAATATTATTATATCAGATTGTGAAAATTTCAGCTAAATTTCCTCAGAAAACATATTGTATGGTATCGGTCAAACTGATATAAGCCGTATACTGGGTATTATAGGAAAGAAATGAAAATTCACTTAAGTTCTAAAACGAGAAGGAAAAATACACGAGTTAACAAACAATGATTAAATAAAAAGGAGCACTAGCTCACTTACATATTGTAGATAGATATACCTGACCTACACTGAACTAGTTATCCTCAGATCAAGTTTGGCCGGTAACCAACTAAGTACAAAATATTTGCGCCGAATATTTTCCGCACATAGTAAAATTCTAGGAGATAATAAAAACTTTAGACTTGAGTGCTTATGTTGCTATCGCGGCATTTTAATTGCTAGTTGCCTTTTATCTATTCGTTGGATATAATGAGAAAGTGAGTGCTGTCTAATGGTTGTTACGTAAGATTTAATATTACTGCTTAGGCCTGCGACGTTTATGTCTAATCGCATGTCTCCGTACCTACATAACAGTGACTAATTCACTGTCGGCTGGGAACAATCATCAATTATTTCTTTGTCTTCTAAAGTTCAATCTACACAAGTCATTCAGATAAGCAATGCCATTTCGGATGTTTATTACAAAAAAAATACCATCGCTCAATACCATCCAACTGTGTTAAGCTCTTTGAAAACAATACAAATTACTTAAAGTATTATTACCAATATGATGAAAATAATATAATGTGATCACGACGCGTCATATACCTATGTACTTTTTCAGCAGGTACTTGTGCAGTATTTGTGAAATAAATTATTATACATTTAAGAAATATAACATAAATCAGGCTGGATTTTTGAGAAGATGCAGTAAAGACCTGCGTTTACTGACCCGTCACTAAAACCCCGTATAATGTGTAATTTTATCGATATGAAATAAGAAGCGTAGCAATAATAAATTAAATTTTAAATTATGATTCAGGGTAATTATCATTATCACTTCGAAGCCAGGAAATAATGTAGGAGTTCTTCAAATGATCTAGCAATACGTAAAGGAAGACATCATCATGTGGTTGGTTTTAATCAGGGTGGTTCCAGTTCCTGTCTCTAACGTTAGCGGACAAAGGAAAAAGTGGTATTACGTTATGTGGGACTGTTTGTATAATACGCGACTATCCAATAGTTTACCAACTTTTATCTGGCATTTCATCACTCGTGCGCTATGTCTAAATATAATGTCTATTTTAGACTTACTTGAACATTATTTATTTGCAAAACGTGTTGTTTGTATGGAACTACCCAAAACAAATGATAAGTTACTAAAAAAACTATCAATTGCCCATAACGTGATTGTGTATTGTGATTGTCATAATTAATGAAACAAGCTCGTACTATTTATTATTTTGGTTTAAATATAATAACTCGCCACACAATGCATTGCTTTATTTAACGCTTTAACTCATTTCTAATTAAGAAATAATTTTCACATTTTTAAGTATCTTAACTATGCTTACCGAAAAGTGTGCGTAATGTTTTGTTCTAACACGAATATTCTCTGTATGAATCCAGTACAATTAGCGGAGATAGATACATCACATAAATCTGTCTGATTCATACCACATTTTTGTATTGCCAATTTTAACAGTATACAAATTCAGACTGAACTACTAAAAATATGCCTATTTATTAATATTCCATAATGATTTTCTTTGCTATGATCTTTTGCATGGGTCCTCGCATTTGCGACCCCTTTATTGATGAGGCTGCTGTAATGGCCAGTGGCAGAGAATTGCGAGACTTTAATGTCTGTTTACGAAAAGCTTCCAGATCATCACAAGTCAGAAGAAGCTTTTATTGGATTCGTTTAAACATCGTCTATGGAATAACTCACAACTCTTTTACGAATATGCCTCCTGTTTTGTGAACACATACACTCTTACAACGCTGATATATTATGAACACTTTAAACTCAATAATTATTTTAGGTTTTACACATTTTTATAACTGTTGAATAAGCATCGTGAATAAACAGATACAAATAATGATTCACAATCATACCTGCACGAGTAATACAAGTTTCACAGTTACATAACACCGTTTTTGCAGTAAATCTTATATAGTTGGTGTTGCCTCATCTTTGAATCTTCATGTATTTAAGTAGCTATATTGTGATATTGATTGTTAGGAACTTAGATCGGTAGTATCAGTGTTGCTTGAATCTCATAAAGACGAACGCGTCTGTTGCAGTGTGTAACCAAAAAAAAGTAGATTATTGTGTACTACATACATAATTATTAGTAATAATAATAGATTTAAAATGTATCATCACTAAAACTGTGCTTTCATGATTCGCCTAGAATATCTTCTTAGCCTAAGTATTTATTGTGTACTTTTGTATTAGACTATAACGTATCTCTAGGGTGTAATCGTAGCTGTCGTCTTTGGAGTAGGCCCTTCCACAGATCTATCATAGATATTTAAAATACAATGTAGGTATCTCAGTGGTGATATTATTACTGTAATTCGTATTTAGGTGTATGTAGAAAGATGATTTTATGTTCTTTCTCTCTAGTGATATTACCTACTTCCTGTGATTTGTGACTATTAATAATTTTATACATGTTCTAGCTCAAACTAAATCTGGAGGTTGAACTTCTCTTGGCTATAATTTTATTAAATAAAGCAATATCTACAAATCGTTTGTTTATTGTCTTGTAAACCCTTTTTTGTAAAAACAGTTAGGTACAGTCGCCAGCATATCAAGTTACCATAAACTCTCAAAATGATTTTAAACCTTATAACGTTGACGGTTAAGTTCAAAATCGAATGAGAAACTTTGACAGTTTGTGGTAACATGACTGTACAAAGCAAGTAGATACAGCCCGATCCTACCTGCTTCCGCAAATCGCTACTGGTTTTTCCGTCCTTACTTGCTTTTCAATGTCTTGTTCGCTAAACTAATATTACTAATGCTGTTAAGTACCATGACCTTGTGCATGGTCACAGATAATATAATGCATGGTGCACCCACCTCTCACTATTAAAACCGTTTTCGAGAAAATTACAAAAAAAATACAGGTTAGGCTAAAGTAATTATTATACTGATTTGCTTTTTTTACTATATCACCTTCTATTTTTATTTGTTTTAAACCCTTACTTCAAAAGCGAGTAGGTACAGTACAAACAGTTATTAGGATTAGGATTTTTTTTAATAGTTTTATCAATACTAGGTACGAATTTTATAACATTACGTTAGTACTCCTTTGGGGGAGGCCTATGTCCAGCAGTGGACGTCTTTCGGCTGAAATGATGATGATGATGACGTTAGTACAGGACCCACATCTAAATGGATATAGTGTAGTGTGTGGTATATGGGCGTGTGTGTATAGTGGGTATGGGTGTAGTGTGTGTGGGTGTGTGTGTGTGTCGGTATGGTGTATGTGTGGATATAGTGGGATTGGTACTTTTATCACCAACTTCTTCAGTAAGTTGCACAGATGTTGCTGTTAAAAGTATGAACCGCGGGCATTAGCTAGTAAATTATAAATATACTAGCTGTTGCCCGCGGCTTCGCCCGCGTTAAGTTCGGTAACTGTCCCACAGAATCATACTAAAGGGATAATTAGTATCCTACATGTTAATCCAGGTTATAAACTATCTATGTGCCAAATTTCTTAATCATCACAATTTATTATTGTCATCACAATCACCATCGTTATCACAATCACTATCATCGTAATCACAATCATAATCACTATCACAATCACCATCATCGTTATCACAATAATTATCATCGTAATCACAATCATAATCACAATCACCATCACTAACACAATCACCATCACTATCACTGTCACAATCACCAACACTATCACAATCACCATCACTATCACAATCACAATCACCATCACAATCACCATCACAATAGCCATCACGATCACCATCACAATCACAATCGCAATCACCATCACAATCACCATCACTATCACAGTCACCATCACAATCACTATCCTCTTTATCACCATCACAATCACCATCACAATCACCATCATCATCGCTATCACCATTACAATCACAGTCACTATCACAATCACTATCACAATCACCATCACCATCACCATCACCTTTAAAATCACTGTCACAATCACCATCATCGTTATCACAATAATTTTCATCGTAATCACAATCATTATCATCTTAATCATAATCATCATCATCACAATCTCCATATTCGTTATCATAACCGTCGCTGTCACCATCACAATCACTATTACAATCACCAGCATCGTTATCACAATCATCATCATGATCATATTAATCATCATCATCATTATCACAATCATCATCATCGTAATTACAATCATTATCATCGTGATCACAATCATCATCATCACAATCATCATCATCATTATCACAATCATCATCATCGTTATCACAATCATTACAATAAATCAACAGTAACGCGGAAATAAATGCCATTTTCGTAATGAGCAGCCCTGATAATCTCGGTATCGACACCCATATTGATTTTTAGACCAACCCCATCGCACTCGCACCCCAACAGGGAATGATGGTATTTCAGGTCCGCCACATTAAATCTTATAATCGTTGTTTTTGTAATACACCCGACGACCCGACCAAATTCACCATACAAACAATACTTTTGTTGAATTTCAGGCTTTGTTACCCCATTTCCCCCTTTAGGGGTTGAATTCTGAAAAAAAACTGAAACACAAATGTTAATGCATTTATCGATTGGAGTACTCCTGTTCGAGTTTCGAATAAAGTAGTCTAATCTTGTTTCCCCATACAAACTTTAGAGCCCCGTTTCATCCCCTTAGGGGGTGAGTTTTGAAAAATCCTTTGTTCGTGCACCCCCAGACTACATAAGGAACCAATGTACCAAATTTGGAATCTCTGGACTCAGCGGTTTGGCCTGTGCATTGGTTTTTATACTTTGCCACCCAATTTCCCCATCTTAGGGGTTGAATTCTGAAAAAACCTGAAACCCGTTTCCACTAATTTATCAATAGGAGCAATCCTGTGAAGTTTCGAATAATATAGTCTAACTAATCTCGTTTCCCCATACAAAGTTTGGAGCCCCGTATAACCCCCTTAGGGGGTGAATTTTGAAAAATCGTTTCTTAGTGCACCCCTAGACCACATAAGAACCCAATGTGACAAATTTGGAATCTCTAGACTCAGCGGTTTGGGCTGTGCATTGATTTTTAGACTTTGTCACCCCATTTCCCCCTCTTAGGGGTTGAATTCTGAAAAAACCTGAAACCCGTTTCTACTCGTTTATCAATAGGAGCACTCCTGTGAAGTTTCGAATAAAATAGTCTAACTAATCTTGTTTCCCCATACAAACTTTTGAGCCCCGTTTAACCCCCTTAGGGGGTGAATTTTGAAAAATACTTTCTTAGTACACCCCTAGACCACATAAGAAACCTTCTTGGTAAATTTGGAATCTGCAGAAACAGCGGTTTGGGCTGTGCGTTGATAGATGAGTCAGTCAGTTTCTTCTTTTATATATTTAGATTAGAGTAGCTTAGGCCTGCGGCTTCGCCCGCGTTGGGTCCGTAATTGTCCCACGGTATCGTACTACCGGGATAAAAAGTATCTTATCTGTTAATTCAGGTTATCAACTATCTGTGTGCAAAATTTCATCCAAATCTGTTCAGTAGTTTTTGCGTGAAAGAGTAACAAACATCCATACATCCATCCTCACAAACTTTCGCATTTTTAGGGTTCCGTACCCAAAGGGTAAAAACGGAACCCTATTACTAAGACTTCGCTGTCTGTCTGTCTGTCTGTCACCAGGCTGTATCTCATGAACCGTGACAGCTAGACAGTTGAAATTTTCACAGATGATGTATTTCTGTTGCCGCTATAACAACAAATACTAAATATAGTCAATGGTACGGAACCCTTCGTGTGCGAGTCCGACTCGCACTTGGCCGGTTTTTAATAAATTATTATACACGGTTATTTTTTGGTCGTTCTGGAAACGAAAGCCATAAACTCGATCATCGAACTAGGAACGCAAGGGACTGTTTTTTTTTTTTTTTTAAAATGGCAATAAAAAAAAACATGAATTTAATTTTTCGTGATATAAAAAAAAAAAAAGTAGGATGAATAAGTCGTGGGAGAGGTAATAATGCAATGCATTATCTCATCTATGAACTTATCTTGTTTCTACCTTTCAACCGACTTACGACCTGCCCGCTTAGCATGACCACCGTAGACACGAAAGAAAATTGACAAATCTTTTGTTCATCTGTAATTGAATCGACAAAATGACAGATGAACAAAAGATTTGTCAATTCTCTTTCTTTTCTACGGTGGTCATGCTAAGTGTGTCTGATCTGCGATCAATTTCAGTTCACAGATCAATAATAATCGATTTAAATAAGAAACGAAAAGACCTGGTTTTTTATACAGACGACAGAACCGGTTTTTTAAGATCCCTACACATGTATTGTACGAGTATAGATGTATGTTCGTTCCTATGTCCATTTATCTGGCAGTCTTTGTAACTCTATACGGTTTGATCAATTTCAGATACGTATTCGTCCTTAAAAGATTCACCTTACACCGCGGGTGACACTTCAAGGCAATATTGCCATTTTTATAAGAGGATCGTGCATGAGACTTTAAAGGATCGCATTCAGCCAATTAATTTTTTTGTTAGGCTGAATGGACCTACTTTTGCCATAATTGGCCAACTCACAACCTCTTATTAATTCGGTTAAATACTTCAAACTAATATACAAAATAATACGGAAAAAACTTAGTAAAAACAGTAAAATTAGTCAATAAATACAGGATACTATTACTTACTAGTTACTACCCAGTAAAATCAGTCCCGTCTTTATCAAAAACTTATGCTTAGAATAGACCAGAGATCAGAGTTCTATCAACGTTAAAATGAAAGCGCCAGGGTAGCCGGCGAAATTCAATTTTTCTTAGTTTTTTTTTTGCAATTTGCAGTTCAGTATCAGGTTGTATGTTCATGAAAATATGAGGGGGATGAGGCTGCTCGCGTCCGTAGGACTTACCATCTTTTCCTAGACCCACCCTACACGTGTCCCCTGGGTGGTGCTAAACGAGCAGCAAACGTCGAGTCTTGGGCGACGGTTTATAAACCCGACTCAGCTGGCCTAACTAGCCTAGCTTAAGTGAAGGTAGGAAATGACCTTCACAATCCGTAACTTCGCCTTGCACACCTTGCGAAACCGGAGGCCTTGGCTTAACCGCCTGGGCCAAGAGGTAGAAAACCTCCATAAAAAGTTACCCCAACTCTACGGTGCGATACGTGCCTATGGATGCATGGCTGATGGGGAGATCAGTCGTAAGCGATCAACCTCGGTGGACCTGGTAAACACCGTTGTATTTGCCTTCTAGGGGGAATGGGAGTCACCCTCCTAGTGACCTTATAAATCGACCCTACTCGTGGGAACAACATGAATGATAATATACTTAAAAACAATTCAAATAACCAAACTGAACAGCAAAATAAAACCTTAACTCAGCAAATATTCCATAAAGGCCTCTTCGTGAACAGACCTCGGGCCCAATCTCTAAGTGATGACCGCATAGCACATAAAACAACAGGACTGAATGAACCTAGCAAAACACTCTCTGAAAACATCATATCTGGCGAACCAAAATCCCCATCCCAATGGATAGAAGTGAACGAGAGAAAGCGTACAAGACAGAGTCCCGACCACGCAAACTACCATGCTCAAAAGCAGACCAAACTTAGTAGCTACTGGCTCAGCCAACCAGTACCGACATCAAACAGGTTTGAGGAACTAGAGGTTTACCCAAATCCAGAGAATGCAGCACAAAAAGAAGATAAGGGAAAAATTCCCAAACCACCACCTATATTCGTAGAAAAGGTCGAAAACATACGGCCGCTTCAACAACTCCTTGAACAACATGCTACGGGTGACTACGAAATTAAAACCCTAAATAGTAATAAGGTCAAAATTCAAACTATGACACATACTACCTATAAAGAAATAGTAAAACAGCTAGAAAGCAAAGAAACGGAGTTTTACACATACAAGCCTAAGCAGGAACGCAATTTCAAAGTAGTCTTAAAAAACATTCACCCGTCCATTGATACACAAGAAATTCACCAAGCCCTAAAAGAAATAGGTCATGACACTGTCAACATTTGGAACATTAAGCAGAGAATAACAAAAAAGCCTCTGGATATGTTCATTGTTGAATTGCTACCGAAAAGTAACAACAAACAAATATACGACCTTAAAAGCCTCCTACACATACGTATAAAAGTTGAACCGCCAAGACCAGTGCGCACCATACCACAATGTGCCAAGTGCCAGCAATATGGGCACACAAAAGCATACTGTCACCGTACACCAAAGTGCATAAAATGTGCAGGCAGCCACTTATCAGCCAATTGTACCCGAAAAGAACGTTCTGATTCAGTGAAATGCGCACTTTGTGATGGTAACCATCCAGCAAACTATAAAGGTTGTAGCGTATACAAGGATTTACAGAAACAAAAATTTCCACCCATACGAAGGAAACAGATTGAACAGAAGGGTAACCCTGAAAATGCTGAAGAGCCTTTAACACAAAACAATACAAAAAACCCACAACATAAACGAACCTATAGCAATGTACTTTTGAACAAGGAATATGAAACACCGCAATCACACGCAATCCATCCATCCGACCAATTAAACGATATGAAACAGCTAATGGAAATGTTTAAACAAATAATGAATCAAATGGGTACGATAACAAATCTGCTTACAAGTCTAATGTCAATAATGTCCAAAAATTCAACCAACTCAAATTAGTACTATGGAATGCCAATGGGCTGTCACAACACTTCTCTGAAGTTAAACTGTTTCTCGAAATACATGATGTAGATGTTATGCTAGTAACAGAAACACATTTTACAAGCAAATCATATTTAAATATACCAAAATACAAATTTTACCACACAATGCACCCCGATGGAACAGCTCACGGTGGCTCAGCTATAATTATCAAGGAAAAAATAAGGCATTATGCTGCCGCTCCGTACTGCACAGAGGAAATACAATCCACTAATATAGTAATCGAAGACCCCAAAGGCGAGATAGCATTGTCTGCAGTATATATTCCTCCCAAACATAACATGAAAACCGATAAATATAATGCCTTTTTCAAAACCCTAGGGCATCGGTTTATAGCTGGTGGTGATTACAACGCGAAGCATACTGAATGGGGGTCACGACTGACTACACCTAAAGGACGCCAACTTATGGAAGCTATCAGGGCTTTACAACTGACTGTCACGTCAACTGGGGAACCAACATACTGGCCCGCCGATGTCAGTATAAAACCTGATCTCATTGACTTTTTTATTTGCAAAGGACTACCTCAGTCATCAATAAAGTGTAGCACTTGTTTTGAAATGTCGTCAGATCACTCACCAGTAATTGCACTAGCTAACTGTAACGTCACAAATGTCGCCAAAACATGTAAGCTACATACCAAAAAGACAAACTGGCCATTATTCCGCGACCTTGTCGAGCAATCCCTTGACTGCCAGATACCTCTTAAAACAGATGAAGATATTATTCAAGCAGTCGAGTATTTTAATAAGAATATACAGGAAGCTGCATGGGCCGCAACTCCGCTTCAACTTGAATACGACAAACCCAGCAGTCCGTGTTCTAAATATATCTTGGAACTGGTAAATTCGAAGCGCAAAGCCAGAAAACTATGGCATGAAACAAAATACCCGGCACATAAAACCACATTTAATAATATTACAAGTAAATTGAAAAGAGCCCTAAAAACGACCACAAACAAAGAAATGGAAAACTACCTCAGAAGTCTTGATGCGACCCAAGCCACCGATTACTCTCTTTGGAAAGCTACGGCAAAACTTAAGAAACCAATAATACATCGATCTCCTGTTATGAAGCCAGATGGCACATGGGCGAAAAGCGACAAAGATAAGGCGAATGTATTCGCCCAACACCTTTCTGAAGTTTTTACCCCAAACGCTGACCATGGATCTAGCAAAACCAGTTTAATCAAATCTGAACTAGATAAACCACATCAACTGGATAAACCCATAAAAAAATTCACTAAGCAGGAAGTACTAACAGCAATCCGAAAAATCAACATCCATAAGGCACCGGGGTATGATCTTATTACGGCCAAGATCTTGCAAGAGCTACCTGGCGTCGGCATTACATTCCTAACCTATCTATACAACGCATGTCTCTGGAAAAACTTTATTCCGCCACAATGGAAGGTTGCAGAAATCATTATCATTCCGAAACCTGGCAAAGACCCTGCTGATGTCAAATCTTACCGCCCGATCAGTCTTCTTCCAGTTCCATCTAAAGTCATGGAAATACTAATACTGAAACGTCTTACACCGGAAATTACAGCCAACAAGCTTATCCCCGACCATCAGTTCGGTTTTAGACAATCCCATGGTACAGCAAGTACATAGGCTGGTGGAAAAGATCAATTACACATTTGAAAGTAAACAACTGTGTTCTGCTGCCTTCCTGGACATTTCGCAAGCGTTCGACCGTGTTTGGCATGATGGACTTTTGTACAAAATCCGCAAAGACTTACCCATAAATTTCTACCTTCTCATCAAGTCATATCTTAGCGACAGACACTTTTATGTTAAATATGGCGACATTACCACAAAGTTACACGAAATAAGAGCAGGAGTCCCGCAGGGCAGTGTAATGGGTCCAATGCTCTATCTTATATATACTTCAGACTTACCAAACAGACAAGACACAATGACAGGAACATTTGCTGACGATACAGCGGTTCTTGCCATTGATGAAACCGCAGCTGGAGCATCGGCGAAATTACAACGAAATCTAAATGATATCTCGAACTGGCTGAAAGACTGGCGTATAAAAGCAAATGAAACTAAATCAGCCCAAATAACCTTCTCTTTAAGAAGAGAAACGTGTCCAGAAGTTGAACTAAATCAAATAAAGATACCCCAAGCAGATGAGGTTCGATACTTAGGAGTCTACTTAGACAGACGACTTACCTGGAAAAAACATATAACAACTAAAAGAAAGGCGCTTGACTTACAACTAAGAAAGATCTATTGGCTCATGAGAAGAAAATCCCAAGTTACACTGGAAAATAAACTCCTTCTATACAAGTGTATACTCAAACCTGTCTGGATTTACGCTTTGCAGCTATGGGGCACTGCATCCAAATCAAATATCGAAATTTTACAACGCTTCCAGTCAAAAACCATGCGTATGATAACTGGAGCACCATGGTATATTACGAATAATCACCTACACCGTGACCTAAAAATCAAGACAGTCAAAGATGAAATAAAGGACTCTTTACTACCCTACTGCAAGAGAATTGTAAACCATCCAAACCAACTGGCAAGAAGTTTAATGGAACAACAACCAAATCGCACATTTAGAAGGCTAAAGAGACGTGCTCCTCAAGATCTTCTCTAACACAAATATAAAGAAGCCATACTAAATGGACATATCATTGGATACTGTACCATGCACGCCATATTTGTACATACATAAAATCTAGCTTAATGTCGACAAGACAGATTGCTGGAAGAAAAGGAGATTAAAAAAAAAAAAAAAAAAAAAAAATGAAAATATGAATCGCGAGAGTAACACGTACGTAGTCACAGACAAAAAAAAAACAAAAAATAACAAAAATCATGGCAATTACTTCATGCAATTTCTGATGTGGGTACAAAAATGATCATATTTTTTTACATGAAATTCACCATGTGAATGAATGAATGATTTCAATTGTTTTCGAACTAAATAAAGAAATATCAGGGTTTCCTAAGGAAAAAGTTAATAATACTGTTGGAGCGATCGTTGTTTTCGAAAATTCCCAGACAATGATTTAATAATCGTGAAATGTGTCAAAACCAGTCAAAACACCATTATTGTATATGATTTTTAATTAGCTGTTTTCGAACAAAATTATAATGAAAAATAATTAATCGGTCGGTCGGGCAATGTGGCGACTCTTGGGAGAGGCCAATGTCCGGCAGTGGACGTCTTTCGGCTGAAATGATGATGATGATGAACGAAATAAAGAGCACACCATAAGAAGCTTTCGGAGTCCGCAGTCGATAGTCCCGCACGCACAATACGCGGTCTGCACGTGGAGTTGCGACACCAGCCCGCTATCGATACAAGAAGCTTTTGTAAGTATTAAGTCATAAGAGGAGCTAAATAATAACAGCCGCTCGGGTCGATCTTCAGGCTTAGGATCGTTTGCCTAGGTTGGCCCGTGGAGGGGTTACTATCCATTGCATACCGAGTTTCCTCCGTGCCTCGAAAAGCACGTTAAGCCGTTAATCCTGGCTGTCATTCGTAGATCTTTGGCTGTCGTTACAGGTATTATAGTCAGTGGCCCGAAAGTCTGACAACCAGTCTTACCAAGGGATATCGTATTACACAGTACTTACGGGGATGTGGAGGTGGGATACGTAGTCGCTCTATGTAAAGTAGTGGTAGTAGTGGAAGCCGACCCCATCATAGTTGGGAAATAAGGCTAGGAAGATGATTAAGATATAGGTACTATCACTGTTAAGGGATGGAGCGTGCGGTCCTTTTTATAAATATTAGAATGAAACAGCAATAAGATTTATACATAATTCAAAAGAGCTTTTCAAGGAGAACCTTTGCTACTAAGGACGCGTTCCCACTATGTCGTGACGACAGATTATAGTGTCGTTTACTGCGTCGTGGCTTGGGTATTTAAATAGACGTGTTCACATGTAGGACGACACAAATTACTGTCGTCCACGACTTTTGCCAACTAAAAACCAACGATAAATGAATCATCACAGCATAGTGGGAACGCGCGCTATCACGACTTTTGGCAATTCGCACGGTTCCCTACATATCCATTTGCATAAAATTTTAAGACTTAATATAATTTGGCATACTTTTGTTACTCCTAATTATATTTTCGCATAACATTAATTACGCTTACGCATAATTTTTTTAAGCATAATTTCTCTAATCATAATAATGATTAAGCATAACATTCTTAAGCATAATTTATTTACGCATAATTATATTAAAACATATTTTTAATAGGCATAACAAAGAAGCATAATAATTAACTCCTAAAATTTTAGACACACCCTGATTGGATATGCCAATTTATTTTGACTATTGGAAAAAAAATATCTCCTGCATGTAATACATAACATATTGTTTTGAACATAGTTGATTGTGAACATATGTGAGTTTTTTCTGTGTAAGAAGCATGTAAACAAGCATACACCATGGATGCAGCAAGCATACATGCAGCAAGCATGCAGCATGCAAGTAAGCATGCAGTATGCAACATGCAGCAGGCATAGTTTCTGTCACGGCTCCGGCGCTGCAGGGCTCCGGCGGTCCCACGCGAGCTTATCGTCGCAGATTGTGTTTTACACTCACCACCTTAGCTTGCGGGCCGCCCCGCCCCTCCGTACCTACGCGGGCTTAGATAACACTCTAAAGGTAGGGCAGACAAGACGACGTGAAATCGGTTTTGTAGCGATTCGTTTCTGTCACTAACCTTTGTTGCACGACTTAATGAATTTTTAATCTAAATATATAAAAGAAGAAACTGACTGACTGACTGACTCATCTATCAACGCACAGCCCAAACTGCTGGGTCTACAGATTCCAAATTTGGCAAGTAGATTCCTTATGTAGTCCAGGGGTGCACTAAGAAAGCATTTTTCAAAATTCACCCCCTAAGGGGGTTAAACGGGGCTCAAAAGTTTGTATGGGGAAACAAGATTAGTTAGACGAAAAAGTATAAAAATCAATGCACAGCCCAAACAGCTGAGTCTAGAGATTCCAAATTTGGCACATTGGTTCTTTATGTGGTATAGGAGTGCACTAAGAAAGGATTTTTCAAAATTCACCCCCTAAGGGGTTGAAACGGGGGTCCAAAGATTACATGGGGAAATAAGATTAGACTACTTTATTCGAAACTTAACAGGAGTACTCCTATCGATAAATGAGTTAACATTTGTGTTTCAGGTTTTTTCAGAATTTAACCCCTAAAGGGGAAATGGGGTAACAAAGCCTGAAATTCAACATAGGTATTGTTTGTATGGTGAATTAGGTCGGGTGTATAGGGAACGTGCACAACGACGGTGGTGCCAACTGGCGTCACCAATCCGAATCTTGTACCAAATTAATACTTGACATTGACATGTAAAACAAGTAAACAGAATTAATTTTATTATTGAAAATGATTATTCTAGCTAATCATAATCCATTGTTGCATTTCTGGATGTACCAATACATCCACAAAAATGAAAATTAATCAAATAGCGTAAAATAATAAAATTCTATTACTTTCCAAAGAATAGTACTCTCATACCATGTTTATGTGAAAAACGCAAAAAATGGATAAATGCAGTAACAAAAATATTTGAACACAATTTGTTTTTGTTACACTCTGCATTGAAAAAGTTCAATAGCCTTCAAAATCAACCGTGCAAGCAAACATTAAATGGTACTGGCGTACCATTTAAACTTCAGCAAACACACATATGTTGCACTGAAGTTCACACCGAATATCCCTCAACAGTTAAACAAAGAGTCCACATGTACTCAGATTATAAACATGGATAAACAATAAAGTTTTTAGTTGGCTGCACTCCTTGTGGTTTCCTAAGTTTTGTATCTAAATGCTACGGAGGGCGTTATAGTGATTGCTTATAACAAATGATTGTGGATTGATTTTTCTGCCTGGAGATACTGTTCTCGCTGATAAAGGATTCCCTTCCATTAAAACATGTGTTGAAAATAAGAAAGTTGTCTATGCCACCGTTTCTTCATGCACCACAATTTTCATCAGAGAAAATAAACGAAACATACAAAATTCATATTGGTCAACATTCATGTTACGCTGACAAACATTATTGATAGACCGGAACCCATGTTTTATACCTTTTATCATAATCAAAAATAATACTTTTGAAGAGATTTGCGTGACAGGTGACAGCATAAGTTTCTTTTACTGTCCGCATAGTGTCTCTTTTGTCGTTTAGTGCTGCCACCTATAGTTCCTGCACGTTCCCTATTACAAAAACAACGATTTTAAGATTTAATGTGACGGACCTGAAATACCATCATTCCCTACCTGTTGGGGTGCGATGGGGTTGAAATGTCTAAAAATCAATATGGGTGTCGATACCAAGATTATCAGGGGTGCTGATTACGAAAATGGCATTTATTTTGAGATCCAGAAGATGGCGGATTCGACTTCTATACAGGGTTATTGTTGATTTATTGTGATGATTGTGAAAACGATGATGATGATTGTGATAATGATGATGATGATGATTTTGATTACGATGATAATGATTGTGATTACGATGATGATGATTGTGATAGTGATGATTGTGATAACGATGATAATGATTGTGATTACGATGATAATTAGTTTGATAACGATGATGGTGATTGTGATAGTGATTATGATTGTGATGGTGATTGTGACAGTGATGGTGATTGTGATAGTGACGGTGATTGTGATGGTGATAGCGATGGTTGTGATAACGAGGATGGAGATTGTGATGATGATGATTGTGATTAAGATGATAATTATTGTGATTACGATGATAATTATTGTAATAACGATGATGGTGATTGTGATAGTGATTTTGATGGTGATGGAGATGGAGATTGTGATAGTGATTGTGATAGTGACGGTGGTAGTGATGGTGATAGCGATGGTGATTGTGATGGTGATTGTAATAATGATGAAGATGATTGTGATTACGATGATAATGATTTTGATAACGAGGTTAGTGATTGTGATACTGATTGTGATGGTGATTGTGATGGTGATTGTGGTTGTGATAGTGATGGTGATTGTGATCATGATGATTGTGATTAAGATGATAATGATTGAGATTACGATGATAATTATTGTGATTACGATGATAATGATTGTGATGATGAGGATGGAGTTTGTGATGATGATGATTGTGATTACGATGATAATGATTGTGATTACGATGATAATGATTGTGATAATGATGATAGTGATTGTGATCGTGATTGTGATCGTGATTGTGATGGTGATTGTGATGGAGATTGTGATGATGATTGTGATGGTGGTTGTGATAGTGATGGTGATCATGATAGTGATTGTGATAATGATTGTGGTGGTGATAGTGATAGTGATTGTGATAATGATGGTGGTTGTGATAGTGATGGTGATTGTGATGATTATGAAATTTGGCACACAGATAGTTTATAACTTGGATTAACATGTAAGTCACTATTTATCCCTTTGGTATGATTCAGTGGGACAGTTGCCGAACTGCACGCGGGCGAAGCCGCGGGCAACAGCTAGTTTAAAATAAATACTTAAAAATAACTCAAATTTGGTTCCGGTATTTCTATTAATTGTATGCCGAAATACTATTATGCTAATAGTCATTATGCCTAGTAACATCATGCGAATTCAATTTATGCCAAAACAACAGTACGCTAAAACAGAATTTGAAAAAAAAACAATTGGCAAAGTATTGTTATGGCAAAACAAATTATGCCAAAACAGTTATGCCAAAGTATATTCCAAGTTTTACACCATTGGAAAGAGCTTTTCAATGATTTTTTTTTTTTTTTTTTTTTTTTTTTTTACTATTCTAATAATAATTTATTATCAGAAAATCAAATTTAAAAATTTCACAAGAACAGTATAAAAAAAATAAAATGAGCATTTCCGACAAAAGTGAATCGATGGTGCCTGTACTAATGATTAAAATCATTGTATCACAGACACCAGCGCCTTCCAGAATATGTTACATAAAAAAAAAGGTAATCGAACGTGAAATAAAGTAATTTAAAAACAAAATAACAAAAAAATATAAAGAAAAGGAAAAAACAATTAATACTATCAACTAAAATTAAAATTAAGCCATTAAATTAAATTACTTAAGTCGAGTGTTTGTGCTTGTGCGTGCACGAAAGTGCACAGGTGAGTGTTTTTGTATGTGTGTGTGTGTGTGTATGAGTGAGTGTAAGTGTGAGTGTATGTGTGGATGTATGTATGTCCGTTTCTCAAATAGGAATATTTATTCGATTGGTTTGAGAAGATCTTCAGTTTCCTGGTAGTTTAACTTTAGTAAGAGGATTTGTAGTTCTTTTTTACATTTATTTTGTGTTAACCTATGTATGTATTCTATTTTGTTAATACGGTTGTAGAGACGAGAACTGTTTATATAAAAATTTCTACTGGCGAGAGCAGTTCTATGCGTCTGTATTTCGCACACTATGTCCTTCCTGCGCTTGTTGTTTGGCTTATATGGAATTGTGGCATGCTTTCGCAAGACGGTCTGAAGCACATAGAGCTGTCTTACTGTGAGTACAGAGCATTGTTGGTACAAGGTTACGGTCGGGTACCTTATAGGCTTCTTTAAAAGCACTTTTAGGACAGCTCTTTGCGCTCTCTCCACCCGCAGCATACTAGTAATAAACGTGCCTCCCCACGCTGGTATACAGTACATTAGTATTGATTGTGCCAGGGAAAAATACACTAATTTTAATGTCTCTAGGTCAGCAGAAGATCTTAATTTTTTGAAAATGTAGGTAAGTTTTCTTGTGCGGGAAACAATATTTCCTATATGCTTGTCCCAGCTAAAATGTGAGTCAATTTGCACTCCTAGATACCTTATGTCGGTTGTGCGTGTGAGAGGGGGGCAGTTACAGTTGGAACTAGGGTGACGACAGCTGTGAGCAATAATTTTTAGGGAGTCCGATGGTTGAGATGCAGTAGAACCAGAAAAGGTAATAAATTTTGTTTTAAGTGCGTTAAGGGTTAACAAGTTGTCGTTTAGCCAGGTTATTACGGACGACAGTGCCTTTTCGGTTTCGTTATAGGCTAGCTGCCAGTCCTTGGCATGCACAATCAACGCCGTGTCATCTGCATATGTAATAATTCTGCAGTTGTTAATTGCCAGTTGACACAGGTCGTTGATGTACACCAAGAATAAGGTGGGACCAAGCACACTGCCTTGTGGGACTCCATATGTGAGAAATTCTTCATTGCTGGTGTAATGTCCGACCCTGACATACTGACTACGTTCAGTGAGGTAACTACGAAAAATTTCAAGGACCGTACCTCTAACGCCTACTGCTTCCAGCTTATTTAGAAGGATGGGAATTGAAACCGTGTCGAAAGCTTTCGACAGGTCCAAAAATACTGCAATAGTTTTTAATTTATTATCTAAAGACTGAATCACGGTTGTTGACAAATCTATTACAGCGTCTTCAGTGGACTTACCCTTAATAAACCCGTATTGGTTCTTAGAAATTATATTATATTTAGCAAGATAATTGGTTAATTGTTTATTTAAGAGTTTTTCAAAAACCTTAGAAATGGTTGTGAGTACCGAGATTGGTCTATAATTTGCGACACAATCTCTATCGCCACTCTTAAAAATTGGGTGAACAATGGCCTTCTTAAAAACTTTAGGAAAGGTCCCGGTAGCAATTGCAAGGTTAAATATATGTTTTATACCTGGTATTAAGAAGTGACGGGCCGATTTTAGTAAGGATACAGATATGCCATCCCAGCCGACCGCACAATTGTTTTTTAGGCCTAGTATAACATTTTCTATCTCCTGTTCAGATAACTCAAAAATACCCATTGAGTAACATGGAATGTTCACGTTTTGTGACATAGGAGTCTCGGAAATTGGGATTTGGTCTGCTAGTGTTTTTCCTATGCTTGTAAAGTATTTATTAACTATATCAACTGATAACTTTTGCTGCCAACATAACTTTTGTTAATTCGCAGTTCGTTCGGAGTTATTAAGATAAATAGCTGAGTAGTTAGACACCGAAGTTAAGATTTTATTTGCAAACAAAAAATTTTCTTTGCAACCAATAGAATTACACCGTTCGAAAGAGCTTTTAAATAAGAAAAGGACCATGGGCAAAAATGTATGAAGCCTGGGCTCACCCACCAACAGAGATGAGATCACTTTGGACATACTTGTACAACACTAAATACAAAGATATACGTATAAACTCATTTTTGTGAAGAATCCATGGGGTTTTTTTGCTATAAATATTTTTCTCCTACTATAATAATAATAATCCTGCAAAGTAATGCTGTTTTGACATTGTAGTTTTTGTTGTTTTTTTACATCTTATACTAGTTTTAATTCCTTGAAGAGCTCGTGGCAAAATAATAACAGTCGCTCGGGTCGATCTTTAAGTTAAGCCGTGCTTGCCAAGGTTGGTCTGTGGATGGGTCCATCATTATATACCGAGTTTCCTCGGTGCCTCGGAAAGCACGTTACGCAGTTGGTCCCGGCTGTTATTTGTAGATCTTTGACAGTCGTTATAGGTACCTAGTCAGTGGCCCAAATAGTCTGACAACCGGTCTTAACAAACTGGGTTGGAGGTCAGTTAAGCAGTCGCTCCATATAAAATACTGGTATCCAGCTACATCCAGTTAGACTGGCAGTCGACCCCAACATAGTTGAGAAAAGGCTAGGCAGATGATGAGTAGTTTTAATTCCAAGTGCGAAAAATACATAATATTGCGATTGAGTGGAATAAAAACTCCAAGGTATTTACAAGAGATCTGGCTATTGGGCAGAGCCAGCTCACGAAACTGAAGACCAACGACGGCTGGATCTTATTCGCCAAATCGGAGCTTCTTAGGGAAATCGAGAGTTTCTATGAGTAGTTGTACACGTAAACCAGTAAATCCATTGTAGATCTAGCAAACGACCCAAGAGCTAGACTGGTCCGACACTATACCGAAGACATCCCAGATGTCAGCCTGTACGATATTAAGATGGCTCTAAAACAGCTTAAAAACCAATCACCAGTGATGACAGAATTACGGCCGAACTCCTGAAGGCGGGTGGAAAACCGATACTTAAGGCCCTTCAAAAGCTGTTTATGTGGTGATTCTTCAAGAAGGGCGACGATGCCTGGCTGAAGAATTATAGGCTCATCTCATTTCTAATCCATATCTACAAGATGTTTCCAAGAGTCATCACGAAACGTCTCGCGCGCAGGTTTGACGATTTTCAGCCTCCTGAACAAGCCGGTTTCTGGAAAGGCTTTGGCACCGTGGACTACATACTTACATACGTTGCGGCAGGTTATACAGAGACTCGCCTCGCCTCGCGTCTATCTCTCTTTAGCGTTTGTGGACTACGAGAAAGCCTTCGATTCGATCAAGATTTGGGCTGTAGGTACTGCAGTCTCTCCAACGGTGCCAAATCGATTATCGGTACATTGAGGTGTTGAAGTGTTTTTATTAAAACGACACCATGTCAGTCCGACTTCAGGACCAAGCCTCGGAACCTATCCTTCTGCAGCGAGGTGTGAGACAGGGAGACGTCATATCTCCGAAACTATTCACCGCTGCACTGCAGGATATCTTCAAGGTTCTGGACTGGAGAGGGCTAGGCATCAATGTCAAAGGTGAGTACACCGCTCACCTTCCGTTTGCCGACGATATAGTAGTCATGGCTGACACCATGGGGGCCCTCGGTACAATGCTCGATGACCACAGAAGAGCTTCCGAAAGAGTGGGTCTTAAAATGAACATGAATTTGTTCATGGTTTTGACCAAGGTCATGTTGAATGACCACGTAACACCCACTCCTATCAAAATCGGAGACTCTACACTTGAAGCAGTAGATTTTTATGTGTACCTGGGACTAACGGTCCAGTTAACTTAACTTCGAGAAAGAGTTCAATCGTCGAATTCCACTCGGCTGGGCAGCGTTCAGAAAGTTGCGCGGTATCTTCTTGTCCAACTTACCGCAGTGTCTCAATACGAAAGTCTATGACCACTGTGTGTTGCCAGTGATTACATACGGGACTGAAACGTACTCGCTCACAATAGGCCTCATCAGTCACCCAAAGGGCAATGGAGACGGCTATTCTCTGAGTTTCCAAGAGAACCAAGGTTACCGACGTAGCCCGAAGAATTGCCAAACTTAAGTGGCAGTGAGCAGGGCACTTTGCTCACAGAACGGATGGCCGATGGGGCCGAAAAGTTCTGGAGTGGCGACAGCGAACCGGAAGACGTTGCGTTGGAAGGCCTCCCCACATGCGAATCGCACGGGACCGGTCAATGTGGCTACACTTGGGGGAGACCTATGTCCAGCAGTGGACGTATTCCAGCTGAAATGATGATGATGATGACAACTATTGTTTACCATTATTTTATTTATTTTATTAATTAATTGTTACAATAACAGTTTTATGACTACCAATTGTCTTTTTATACGAAACCTATTTTGGTGCATATCTTTTTTCTGCAATGGAATTGAAGGTGGTGCCCATAGTAACAATTAAGTACGAACAAAATCCTTTACAATGGCATATCCCATAACTCTGTTGGACACTGAGCCCAATTTGACTCATGGTCCTTTGCAACTAATGCAACTTCTGCTAATTCGTAGCCTATTTGGTTTCATTGATCTAACTAGGAAGTTGATTGGGCACCGAACTTCAGCTCCTCTCTGACTCTGAATCGAGAAAAGTTTGGCAAGCAAGAAATATTGTTAATAATTAAATAAAATGGATTGTTATCTTCTAAGATAACAATCCATTTTATTTTTTTTGCAAAAAATAAAACCTACTGCTAAAGACATTGACATTTTATATTTTTAGTTAACAAGAAAATATTGTATTAATTTAAATTTTATTGTGTCTAGTATATTTTAGTATTGTGTGTCTCTGATTATTTGAATTCCAAGTAACATTATTTTGAGTGTGTTTATGAACTAAGTTATGGATCGTTGTATCTGATGCAAATAAATTATTATTATTAAAGTAATTTAATTTTTCACTTTTTTGTGTTTTTTGAAGTAAGTTTTATTTTTTCCAAAAAAGTTTTTTATTTTCAATTTTTAGTTGTTCCCAAACAAATATCTGCCATTCATTTATTTTACATTGTTAACAATATATGATAAAGGATGTTTATTTTGCAAATAGCTTTGTACAAACACTTTTACACGTATTTTTTTTTAAACTAGATGGGGCCGGTGTTTCGTACCTGACTACTCTGAGAAGAAACAGCCGAAACAAACTCAGAGTCTCTTTTAAAGCCCAGACATAATCTTGCTCAACTCACATGAGAACTATGCAGATTAGTGTCTATATAAACAATAAATATCTAAGCGATTGTAGCAATCGCGACAGATTTGTCGTCTATTTTTGAAGAGTTCCATTGTATATCTCCGAAGATCAGCATCAGATCGTCACCAATTTTAAATGGGACCACTTTAGGAGTATATGCTTTCAAATTAAAAAAGAATTTTGAGAAATGGTCCACATATGCGGGACAAATCGGTGAACATTCATTAAAAAATACATACAGTCGAACATAGAACTTCCTCCTTTTCTAAAGTCGGTTAAAGAATATATCATAACGCTATTGGGCGCTGGGGCAGAATTAACGATCTGTTAAACCTACTGTTACTGTAAGATTTGTTTCTAAATCCGTATTTAAGAGGTCAATATTTTGAATATTACGTTTATAGGCTTACTAGCTGACCCACGCAACTTCGTCTGCGTCACATAATATAGCTTATAACATGTCATTTTGTGCTTTCAATTATTTTGTGCATTCAATTACGAACAAAAAGCTTTTAGAATCAATATTGCTTACCTCCCATAACATACGGCGTTATACGGCGAATATTTTCAATACACTTCCTCGAAAACTGGTCCATAACGCACTACGATTAGGTACAACATGCAATGTATTTCACACGCGTGTTTTTTTCCGCACATGTGTGGGAATGTAAATTGCCACAGATAACTATATCTATACTTAGTCCAAATTGGTTCAATGCCTATAGTCTGAGGTGATATTTTTTTTTTAATTTCGGCAAAGCACTACGCAACTTTACTGCATAAATATTTTTTGAATATTAAAATTGTGTTTATAAATAGAATATCATTGATAAACATGATTATTAAAAACTAATAGTTATTTTTATACACAAATTAACATTTATTTGTGTGTCTGAATTCAAAAATATAAAATAATTTTTTTTTTATATATTAAGCTGTTTAACGGCTTCATACCGGTGCCTCTCCTTCAACCTGGCGACAACAGAGCGCGAAAAAAAATAAAATTAAAATCATAGTTTCTTAGTTTGTGACAAAAATATTTTTCGATATATATTATTTTATTTCTTCAAAAGTGTATACGAATAAGTTGAATGTTGTATCATGTGTAATTTCAGTTAGTAGGTATGTAGTTAATGCAATATATTCTATTTCTTTCATTTTCAGTAACTATTGTAATGATAATAAGCAAATAATGTGTGTATGCATTAGTGTTATCTACTTATCTTAATACGTTAAAAAGCGCATCAAAATCCGTTGTGCAGTTTAGAAGAGCGTATCGAACAAACAGAAAAACGAATAGCGTCCATGTTTTAATTTATCCCTTTTTTATAATATACTCTCACTCACAAATAATTGGATTTTCACAATCGGTTCAGTAGATCCAGAGATTACACAAGAACTCACAAACTTTATCTCTTTATAACCTATAGATAAACAACAATTTCGGGACAGTATTATGCTCATTTCTTCAAGACTGTACACATTGCGCAAACACATTAGATTTAAGTTGGTAGGCCCGCAAACTCTCACGCTGATCTCCATTGAGAGTACAATTATTATGTTGATTGAAAGATACAATGCAACCGCAGTCGAAGCGTGGGTTCAGCAATCTTCTGTGAAGCTCATCAGTTCTGAATAACAAACTGAAACAGGAAAACTACATTTTCATTAGTGATACTGATTATGTTTTGATTCAGCCTGTGACATCCGTAATTTTTATTAAATCTATTTTATTTAAAGGGGGTCATCATCTGCCTAGCCTTTTCCCAACTACAAACATCAAAAAAAGTTTGTGATCACTAGCATTAGCTGATATATATTTTTAAATTGAACTTTATCAAGAAAAAATCTGTTGTGTGTTTTCTTTAAATAGAAATACCCAGTTTAAAATTAAAAATTAAAACTATTTTTTATTTAAAAAAATTGAGTAACAATCTACCGTAACAAAAAAGATTTCGATTTTTCAAAGTGATCGCAAACTTTTTTTTATGTGTGTATGTTGGGGTCGGCTTCCAGTCTAACCGGATGCAGCTGAATACCAGTACTTTACATGGAGCGACAGCGTATCTGACCTCCACCCTTTATTTACCGTGGGTACCTAATAAAATTCATTATTCACTTCGATAGACCTCCAGTATTGACGTATTCCTCATGAAGTAAAGAAACTGAATTTGGATTTATTTTAATTGAAAGAAGGACATTAGAAATAACACCCGTCCTCCTGGATTGTGGGTTCTGCATTTACCTAAGCGTAGACAACATACAACCTAAAACAGTGGGTCAACAGAAACTTTTGTTACTAACATAACATACTATCTAACATACTATTTTGAACAAAAGTTTCTTATTTAGTAAAGGTGGGTTAAACATAGGAAATTCGTCTCTTGTTTGTCATTACTTTGGCCGATGGAAACACCCATTTGGCGCACGGGTGGTATCTATGCAAACGGCTTTGTGGCATAAAATAATAAGGTTTAGCCTGAATGTAAATGTCAACAGGTGCATCAATCTTAAATTCATCTAAAACCGCTACACCAAATAGTATTTAAAAGATACCTCCTATTCTTCAATTTTGCAGAGGGCTTATTGTTCATTCGACAACATTATGAAACTCACGGTTTACTTAATTTATTATTACCATACAAATCTACCTTCATAGAATGTTCATTCTTCTTCTATCATATATCTTTATTCTTCAAAGTCAAAGTCAAAATTATTTATTTGCAGTAAATGTGGTACAAAAGGTGGTAAAAAATCTAGTGTCTGGTGATCATTTAGCAGTAGGTAAACCTAAATCTACAGCAGAGATGATTGTCGATCATACCGATACCTATGGGGTAGAGAATTTGGTTTGCTTTGTAGACACTTATTTGTATTCTTAGGCTAAAATTTGTTAAATATCCTATGGCCAACATCATTGTTATTTTTCTCCTTTTTTAAATGTTATTGAAACTGTACAAAATGTTCCGGTGAGTGTGGCACGGGGTTTGTTTCATAATCTCCGCCATAATCATAAACTTGTAATCATAGTCATAAATTTTATATAACAACTAGCTATTCCCCGCAACCTTCGTTCGCGTGAAATTATCATAAAAATATCACTTCCCTTTTTGAATCGGATTTGGTTAACAATTTCAACGGTTTTAATTTTTTGCACGGAACCCTAATTGTTTTTTTATTTAGATAGATTTTAAATAGTCCTTATAACATTAGCTATCTGGCAGTAAAAGTCCCGTCAAAATCGGTCCAGCTGTTTCGGAGATTAGCCGGAATAAACAGACAGACAAAAATTATAAAATAATATGTAGTTTTAAAAATGTGTATTTCTTCATACGCATTTAGTAAAAAGATGTTATTTTCAACCGACTTCCAAAAAGAGGAGGTTCTCAATTCGACTGTAATTTTTTTTTTTTTTTTTGTGTTTGTTACCTCAGAACTTTCGACTGGGTGAACCGATTTTGATGATTCTTTTTTTATTTGAAAGCTGGTGCTTTCTGTGTGGTCCTCTTTAAATGTTGTGAACATCTGATGCTGATCTTCGGAGATATACAATGGAACTCTTCAAAAATAGACGGCAAATCTGCCGTGATTGCTGAAATCGCTTGGATGTTTATTGTTTATACAATATCATGACATAACATCACGCCTGTATGCTCTGAAGGCGTACACAGATGTGTACAATACACCAAGATTTCGACAGTTAAGTATGTTAAGTTGGCGCGATCGTGTTCCGCGCGCGCCTCAAATGACGTAACATCACGCCTGTATCCTCTGAGAGGGTACGCAGATGTGTACAATACACCCAGATTTCGACAGTTAGGTGTGTTAAGTTAGCGCGTTCGTGTTCCGCGCGCGCCTCAAAGCGATGTCAGCAAAAGGGACTGTTCTAAAGAGATACTGCGGCCCTGGAACGCAAAGGGCTAAGAAGGAACATGGATGGGTTTTAGTCAGTAAAATTCTGACACTACCTTCCGCTCCGCTGAGAGCGGGAGGGGTAAATTGATGATATCCCATCCAAAAAAAAAGATATGTGAAGATCCAGATATTGGGGATACGCCTATTACCATGACATGTGTTGTTAACAATTTGACAATAAATTCATGGCAAATATTTGTTTGGGGACAACTAAAAATGGAAAAATAAAAAACTTTTTAACAAAAAAATAAAACCGACTTAAAAAAACACAAAAAAGTGAAAAATAACTTTAGCTTCAGAAATCGGTGACAAAAAAAGTAAATCAATCAAACAAAGGTCACCGACTTCTGAAGCTAAAGTTATTTTTCACTTTTTTGTGTGTTTTTGAAGTCGGTTTTATTTTTTGTTAAAAAGTTTTTTATTTTTCCATTTTTAGTTGTGATACTACAAAACAGACACTTCAATTATGTTTAATTGTATACAGGGTCTAAACGGATCCTTTTAGAAGCCGTTAACCAAGCATTTTGTACATCAAACTAAGGGTAACCCTTCGCAAAAATGTTTGCTGGGATTGCAATTACTTTTTCTTTTGGGGTGAAAAGTCACGTTTTACGGTAAAACTCAATTGAACGCCCACAAAACATTGTGCTGATGGATCGATTGAATAGTGTAGGGGGGTCGTGGAGGTGTTTAAAGTTCTTACATTAAAAACATGTATTAAAAAAAAAACTTGTGAAAAAGTTGGAACTTTGACCCCCAATATCTCCGTAACTAGAAGGTTCCCAGGTATGGTGTGGAACAAAAAACTGATCACAATGACGAGGAAAACAAGTGCCTTTCGGCTTCGTTAAGGGTCTTTTTACACCCTTTAGATATTCATCATTAATAGGTTTGTTTCTTTATTTTAGACTAGCGAACGTTACGCGGTTACATCCACGTAGTTCCCGTTCCCGTGGGTGTACGGGGATAAAATATGTTACTTGCTGATAATGTAGCTATCCATTGTTCAAAGAATTTTTAAAATCGGTCGAGTAGTTTTAGAGTTAAATCGTAACAAACAAACAAAATAATTCCTCTTCATAATATTACAGTATAGAAGTCAAGTCCATTGAAATTAAAAAAACCGGCCAAGTGCGAGTAGGACTCGCGCACGAAGGGTTCTGTACCATTATTACCATCTATACATTAGACAAAACGGCAAAAAATCACGTTTGTTGTATGGGAGCCCCCCTTAAATATTAATTTTATTCTGTTTTTAGTATTTGTTGTTATAGCGGCAACAGAAATCCATCATCTGTGAAAATTTCAACTGTCTAGCTGTCACGGTTCATGAGATACAGCCTGGAGACAGACAGACGGACAGACAGACGGACAGACAGCGAAGTCTTAGTAATAGGGTTCCGTTTTTACCCTTTGGGCACGGAACCCTAAAAATCATGCAGGAGGAATTTCTAAAGGTACAAAGTATGTTTTTAATTCCCACGCCTAAAAAATGAATGTAAAAGTGATAGATAGTCCGGAGCTAATTAATAATGAAAGTAAATCACTTGTTCAGTGAATATGCCGTAATCCATAACTAGCTAACGACTTTATGTTAACACCACATTATATTATAGGAGGTAATAGCCTAATTAATAGTGACCAAGACAATTACTCAATTCTTTATACTAAGTATTTTTTTTCTGTGTAAACCTTAATTATATTCATTTTGTAATTTTTGAATAATGTAGTTTTACTAATAAAGGTATACGTGGATTATAATAGCACTATTTAGTAAATAATTCTGGGTCATTTCTAATTGGTCGCATTCCTTGCAATGGGTGATTGGTACTTGAGGTAAGTTACAACATTGGATTGCTTGGGCTCCAAAAAGGGTTTTTTTGGAGATTGCACGAATGAAAACAGTATCTCCTATACTTAAAGTACTTACGGGATAATATCCGTGATTTTATGTTGATTTTATGAGCTCCCGATTTAAAAAAATAAAAAAATATTTTTTTAAAAATATGGGGGTCAAAGTTCCAACTTTTTCACAAGTTTTTTTTTTAATACATGTTTTTAATGTAAGAACTTTAAACACTTCCACGACCCCCCCACACTATTCAATCGATCCATCAGCACAATGTTTTGTGGGCGTTAAATTGAGTTTTACCGTAAAACGTGACTTTTCACCCCAAAAGAAAAAGTAATTGCAATCCCAGCAAACATTTTTGCGAAGGGTTACCCTTAGTTTGATGTACAAAATGCTTGGTTAACGGCTTCTAAAAGGATCCATTTAGACCCTGTATACAATTAAACATAATTGAAGTGTCTGTTTTGTAGTATCACAACTAAAAATGGAAAAATAAAAAACTTTTTAACAAAAAATAAAACCGACTTCAAAAACACAAAAAAATGAAAAATTACTTTAGCTTCAGAAGTCGGTGACCTTTGTTTGATTGATTTACTTTTTTTGTCACCGACTTCTGAAGCTAGTTATTTTTCACTTTTTTGTGTTTTTTTAAGTCGGTTTTATTTTTTTGTTAAAAAGTTTTTTATTTTTCCATTTTTAGTTGTCCCCAAACAAATATTGGCCATGAATTTATTGTCAAATTGTTAACAACACATGTCATGGTAATAGGCGTATCCCCAATATATGGATCTTCACATATCTTTTTTTTCGGATGGGATATCATCAATTTACCCCACCCGCTCTCAGCGGAGCGGAAGGTAGTGTCAGAATTTTACTGACTAAAACCCATCCATGTTCCTTTTTAGCCCTTTGCGTTCCAGGGCCGCAGTATCTCTTTAGAACAGTCCCTTTTGCTGACATCGCTTTGAGGCGCGCGCGGAACACGAACGCGCTAACTTAACACACCTAACTGTCGAAATCTGGGTGTATTGTACACATCTGCGTACCCTCTCAGAGGATACAGGCGTGATGTTACTTCATTTGAGGCGCGCGCGGAACACGATTGCGCCAACTTAACATACTTAACTGTCGCAATCTTGGTGTATTGTACACATCTGTGTACCCCTTCAGAGCATACAGGCGTGATGTTATGTCATGATATTGTATAAACAATAAACATCCAAGCGATTTCAGCAATCACGGCAGATTTGTCGTCTATTTTTGAAGAGTTCCATTGTATATCTCCGAAGATCAGCATCAGATGTTCACAACATTTAAATGGGACTACACAGGAAGCACCAGCTTTCAAATAAAAAAAGAATCATCAAAATCGGTTCACCCAGTCGAAAGTTCTGAGGTAACAAAGACAAAAAAAAAAAAAATTACAGTCGAATTGAGAACCTCCTCTTTTTGGAAGTCGGTTGAAAATAACATCTTTTTACTAAATGTGTATGAAGAAATACACATTTTTAAAACTATATATTATTTTATAATTTTTGTCTGTCTGTTTATTCCGGCTAATCTCCGAAACAGCTGGACCGATTTTGACGGGACTTTTACTGCCAGATAGCTAATGTTATAAGGACTATTTAAAATCTATCTAAATAAAAAACAATTAGGGTTCCGTGCAAAAAATTTAAACCGTTGAAATTGTTAACCAAATCCGATTCAAAAAGGGAAGTGATATTTTTATGATAATTTCACGCGAACGAAGGTTGCGGGGAATAGCTAGTTGTTATATAAAATTTATGACTATGATTACAAGTTTATGATTATGGCGGAGATTATGAAACAAACCCCGTGCCACACTCACCGGAACATTTTGTACAGTTTCAATAACATTTAAAAAAGGAGAAAAATAACAATGATGTTGGCCATAGGATATTTAACAAATTTTAGCCTAAGAATACAAATAAGTGTCTACAAAGCAAACCAAATTCTCTACCCCATAGGTATCGGTATGATCGACAATCATCTCTGCTGTAGATTTAGGTTTACTTACTGCTAAATGATCACCAGACACTAGATTTTTTACCACCTTTTGTACCACATTTACTGCAAATAAATAATTTTGACTTTGACTTTGAAGAATAAAGATATATGATAGAAGAAGAATGAACATTCTATGAAGGTAGATTTGTATAGTAATAATAAATTAAGTAAACCGTGAGTTTCATAATGTTGTCGAATGAACAATAAGCCCTCTGCAAAATTGAAGAATAGGAGGTATCTTTTAAATACTATTTGGTGTAGCGGTTTTAGATGAATTTAAGATTGATGCACCTGTTGACATTTACATTCAGGCTAAACCTTATTATTTTATGCCACAAAGCCGTTTGCATAGATACCACCCGTGCGCCAAATGGGTGTTTCCATCGGCCAAAGTAATGACAAACAAGAGACGAATTTCCTATGTTTAACCCACCTTTACTA
Source organism: Xestia xanthographa (assembly GCA_905147715.2). Lineage (NCBI taxonomy): Eukaryota > Metazoa > Arthropoda > Insecta > Lepidoptera > Noctuidae > Xestia > Xestia xanthographa. Next base: position 16,714,721 of record LR990655.1, on the reverse strand, counting down.
AATAAGAAACTTTTGTTCAAAATAGTATGTTAGATAGTATGTTATGTTAGTAACAAAAGTTTCTGTTGACCCACTGTTTTAGGTTGTATGTTGTCTACGCTTAGGTAAATGCAGAACCCACAATCCAGTAGGACGGGTGTTATTTCTAATGTCCTTCTTTCAATTAAAATAAATCCAAATTCAGTTTCTTTACTTCATGAGGAATACGTCAATACTGGAGGTCTATCGAAGTGAATAATGAATTTTATTAGGTACCCACGGTAAATAAAGGGTGGAGGTCAGATACGCTGTCGCTCCATGTAAAGTACTGGTATTCAGCTGCATCCGGTTAGACTGGAAGCCGACCCCAACATACACACATAAAAAAAAGTTTGCGATCACTTTGAAAAATCGAAATCTTTTTTGTTACGGTAGATTGTTACTCAATTTTTTAAAATAAAAAATAGTTTTAATTTTTAATTTTAAACTGGGTATTTCTATTTAACGAAAACACACAACAAAGATTTTTTCTTGATAAAGTTCAATTTAAAAAAATATGCTAATGCGAGTGATCACAAACTTTTTTTGATGTGTGTAGTTGGGAAAAGGCTAGGCAGATGATGACCCCCATGATGTTAAATAAAATAGATTTAATAAAAATTACGGATGTCGCAGGCTGAATCATTATCAGACATAATCAGTATAAGTAATAAAAATGTAGTTGTAGAACTGATGAGCTTCACAGAAGATTGTTGAACCCACGCTTCGACTGCGGTTGCATTGTATCTTTCAATCAACATAATAATTGCACTCTCAATGGAGATCAGCGTGAGAGTTTGCGGGCCTACCAACTTAAATCAAATGTGTTTGCGCAATGTGTACAGTCTTGAAGAAATGAGAATTTTACTGTCCCGAAATTGTTGTTTATCAAATTCTACGAGTATAATTAATATTATAAAGAGGTAAAGTTTGTGAGGTTGTAGGGGGTAATCTCTGGATCTACTGAACCGATCGTGAAAATCCTGTTTCCAATAGAAAGCCACGTTATTTGTGAGTGTCATAGCATATATTACTTGAAAAAATAAGGGGGGCCGAATTCGAGGAAAATAAAAGTCCACCCGAGCGAAGCCGGGACAGGCCGCTAGTATATTACAAAAAAAGGATCAATTACAACATGGACGCTTTTCGTGTTTCTGTTTGTTTCCTACGCTCTTCTAAACTGCACAACGGATTTTATGCACTTTTTAACGTAGATAACACTTATGCATACACACATTATTTGCTTATTAACATTACAATAGAGTTACTGAAAATTAAAGAAATAGAATATATAGCATTAACTACATACCTACTAACAGAAATAACACATGAGACAAACATTCAACTTATTCGTATCCTACTTAGTTACGATTTATGACATTTTTCTTCTTTGTCAACTGTTTGCAAAAACCGTAAATAAATTGGTTATTAAATACTTCCCAACACATATTATCTGAATTCTCTGAGCAAAAACAATGGCTTTGTATTGCAATAGGTGTAATAAAATAATGCATCAACATGAGAGTTTTATGCAGCTGTAGCAGCTTTAGTGATGCGTAATGCGCTGATTCGTCTTCATTAAATTGTATAACTCTTACATAATGTGTATTTTATTATATGTTTTCTGGCGCCTAAGAAATATATGAGTGAATACGAAAATGTAGCACGTAGCTCGGGCCCGTACATGCAGATGCGCTGCAAGTCCTGATGATGCAGGTGAATCACAGCTGATGAGTGCGAAGGGTGTTGGCAGAAGTGCGAGCGCAGTGGGCGAGCGGGGCGGGCGGGGCGCAGATTGAGGCCACTATTTAACCGCACGACGGCCGCGCAACGACCTGTTGTGATCCCGTCATGGCGCGCTACGCCCGTGTCGCTACTCTGGCCGCGTGTCTCTTGTTCGCCTGCGGTGAGTCCTAACCTTTATCTTACGCATCCAGACACCGTCCATTTCGCGACGTCACGGGTGACTCGACGTCACATCCGCACATCTGCCAATAATTTAGTGATTGCGTCAGTACAGTGTCGCACTTAGTGAACAGTGAAGTTGCCCATTCTCGACAATCGCGAGATAGACTGTGTCTCCGCAGAGTTTACCAATGAATGCAGCCGACCGCGATCGCCTTGCACCGAACGACCAAAGGACATCAACGCACAGTGACTCGAACCCTTCAAGGATAGTCACTGACGGCATGTCTCTAACGTGTATCATGTATCTTTTATACATCGGCGTCGGTGTTGTGAAAACAAAACATAGAAATTAGCTTATTTCGGTAATGTAAACGTTTCAATGTTGCGAAAACATATAATAAGTAGTATATGAACTTTCCTTAACAGTCGTTGAGCATTCGGTACATCGAGTACCACTTTGATGTTTGTCTACAAGGTTCGAGCAGCAGTCTAGACGACGGTGACGAGATGAGGACAAGGATTTGTGTTTGATTACTTCATCTGAAAGGCTGTCATTAGGACGAGTTTAGTTGAACTATTGGTTAGCACCTGCTGCGGCTGCGCTGCGGTTGCGGAGAACTTTCACATTCGTTCCGTGTTGCGCTACGCCTGCGCCGCGCCGGTGACGTCACACTCTACATAGTGTCGAGGGCAGCGAGACTACTGTGACGAGGCGACGTTACATGAGCCGGCCCTATTGATTTCTCGAAATTTACATTTAGCCCAACGACTTATACACATGCCAGGCGTGTATCGTAAATATCATATATCATCATGAGCGTTATTCTATCTGGTAGAGTCGGTCGGCGCCGCTCGTTTCTAGACGAAAAGCTGCTCAATGTTCTTCCTCGTTATGTTGTCTTGGTGGAAAATTTAATTACGTTCCATAGCCTTGTAAAGGCGTATTTAAGTTTAATCTTCGAAACAATTTCGATTCCGAAAAAAATGTAAATACGCTGTCAATTTACAGTTTTCAAAGCATTTCTTAATCTTATCAAAGAATTCTTGCATATTAAATAACAAGCTTAGCTCTATTTGGTAAAGTTCACTTCTGAAAATCACATTTAACTTTTCGTGACAATTACCTGGCTCTTCGGTACGCGCAATTACAGACACAATTAAAATAACAATGCACCGTGCCCGATCGGGCACGGCTGCGGCCTTACAGGTTAATATAGAAAATGATACATCAGAAATCGGTATTCCTTCACTAGTTTTGTCTTTGTGTGCTGGAGGTTAAAGTTCTAGTTCAGTTACGATACTATCTCGATTCTATTACAGTAATTAAAGCAGGTAAACGTTACCACGCTTTAAATTTCACAGACATTTCATCAGGCGCAACGAAATCGTTATTTTATACGACCATAAACTTTTGGGCTCGTTTCATTATCGATTTAATTGATGGTTTTACTTTGGATATTGAGAAAGAAAAACATAATAAAAATAAATTCTTTGTTTAGTAAAAGTTATAAATATCTTCACAATGCCAACCAAGCTTGTAAGCTTGGAAATGTAATGTCAATTGGTTTCATTTAACAAATATCATCAAGTGAAAATAATTCGTTTGACAATAGTACATTATATTATTTGGGATCTTTTTGTACTCCATTAGGTACTATATTACCCAGTACTAACTAGGTTGTGGGGGTCAGATAGGCAGTCACTCCACGTAAAATACTGATATTCAGCTGCATCCGGTTAGACTGGAAGCCGACCCTAACATATTTGGGAAAAGGCTAAGCAGATGATGATTGTGCTCCAATGTAGAGGTGATCATCTATCACACAGTTTATACAAAACTACTAGGTAGTAATATACGGACTATAACTATGCGGATAAATACGTTGTCTGATCATTGTTTCCGTTCACACATACATACCTACGTGACACACTTGTGGAGCTCAGGTGCGATAGCTTAAATGTCATAGAGTCACACAGTTCACGTGAACTAAGAGTCAAGTGCTCAAGGGCGTCTCCAATAATAGCTTCCTTTCAATTATAGAGTAAACAATAAATTATCTCATGTAACCTTGAAGTTGCGAATATAAAAAAGGAGTTAACTGAATTACGTATGAATGACAGATCATCTAAATGTGCGGACATAATGGTTTATTTGTTTGCGTTCTCTTGATTATTTGTTTGCGTTCTCTTGATAAATGTGTTATTAACTTCGAAAATCTACTTTATAATTGACTGGAAAATTAATTGGAACCGGGACGTGAGCGATCGTTATAAAGTACTTACAAGCCAATGATTTTTAATCAATTGAAGTTTGACTTTATAAATGATTGCTTTATTCTTATTGTTTAATCTCCTCGCTGCTTCGTTGACACAATTGAATAGATGAAAGTGTTTATAAACTTGATAACATTTAAGTTTTCATTTCAAGTAGAAGTTAGAAAGTTATAATCAAACTAACTACATACCTTCGAGCTTAATTAATTAAAAGCTTTATAACTTAAATAGTTCATTTGTATTAAGACATTTGACAATCACACATTATGTAACTATTCGTAAGGCTGGGTCGTGATTCTCTTTATCAGTTACCTACTTGAGGTTTCCAGATCTTTAGGTCTCTAGGTCAGCCGAGTTGCGACACAACCACCACGTGAGATACATAGACAGGCTCCGAACCATTCGATACTGTGTCGAAACAATATCGCATAATACGCCTGCGCGTCGATTAATTTAACATTTGAATGATCTACTTAGCTAGTTAGTTTATGTCTAATTTTGTAAACGTTCACGCTTTACGCTGATTGAGTAAAAGTTATTAACACAAATTTCCTAAAACAGAAATTGCACAAATAAGTAAAATAGGGTCACCAGCTCTTTAACAATATAGGAAGACTTTTTAGTTTATTTCGTTCATCACGCATCCTATAAGGCCCCGCGGCATCCGTCAGCTTGCAGTGACTGTAGATAGATATGCAATCCACTCTGCATACTTACATAAACTTTGTTTAAGTGAATGTTGGAGTTGCTTAATTTATTTGTCTATCACATAACACAAGTTTAATTTGTTGTGCTTAATCATTTCACTTTATCATGTGCTAAGTGATCGAATTTTTATTCTACTTACCTTCTCAACGACGAAATGTAGGGTGTTGTAAATGGATTTCGACACATTTTTAAAGAAATGTGCAATACGGCAATCACGGCCTCGGTCAAGTTTAAGTACCTATAGTATAATGTCGTTCACGTTGCAGACACTAATAAGTATTTCTAGCACGTACGGTAGGCTCCTCATTGCTTGGGTTTTCCACGTAACTCTCACATTATAAAGGAGTCATATCTCAAGACAAAGGAGATTGGCGACATCTTACATTATTATGTAAGATGTCGATATATTTTGTCGAGTTGATTACATAGAGGAGACAAAGTGAAACGTGAATATTGATCGCGAGCGGAGAGGTCGTCGTGATCGCATGTGAGTGACGCCGACAAGGTGAGCGCTGTTTACTTCCGCGTACGGAAACGACAGTCTCCCGTTATCGCAAGTTAACTTCGCTTGAAGGGAGTGCCGCAGAAGGAAAGTCGAGCGGTGGTGCTAAATATTCATAAGGTCGGCAGTTGGTATTCCAACAACGCGCCCGGTCGACGCCCGAGCTGCTCGCATACCTAGTTGTTCCCACATTCATGCTTTATTTATTCATACAATAGTCAGTTTTGGGGGAAAGGTATCGCTCCTCAGTGACAAGTTTCATGAAAATACTGTCTTTCATTCAAGGAAAATGTCAGCAAGACAATCGTTTTGCTTTTGTTCTTTGTAATATTTTTTCAGTGCAAAAGACATCAACGCGTTGTCTTAGCTACGAACAAAAAAGTGCTAATTCTTAGAGCCGGAGAAACTTTTATTTCGACATCGGTTTTGTGTCAATTTTCTTAGGTCTGTCATTCTGTAATGTGAGGATAATTTGTCAAGTCAACTTATAGATACCTGATATCACACACGTGGTAGATCCGGGTCAAAGATAACGAGTTAGGTTCTACAACTCCAACCAGAAGCGAACAAATAAAATATTACTTTGGGCACGTTTGCATACTTTTAAAACTAAAATTAGATTATCAAACTGGTTCAGATAAAATATTCTTTTTGCAAATATTTAGATTGTAGGTATAATCCGGGTGCCATTTGTTAAGATAATAGTGTGGATTGACTACTTAATTAAAATAAGCAAAAGTTAAGACCTTGAATCATAATATTACGAAATCTTATCTAATTTATATTAATTTTAGCAAAAACAGATTTCCTTATGGTCCTTTCTGAATAGTCTTTTCAAATACCTAATCAATAAGCAATCGGGCAAAAACAAACTATAGTTAGTGGAATATTTTGTGTTACACTCACGTAGCTGATGTTGTGCAAAGCTGTTACTAGGTATACCAAACAATGAAAATAATATAATTATGTATGTGTATACACGCTAGTATGTCGTGTATTAATCGCGCTATCGATTGCATTGGCAGCGCGCAATATCTAACCCACATAGCTGGCTTATGAACAATCATGCACCGTGAGCGCATGTGCCACTTTAACCCCTCGTGTCTATGATTTTAATCTTTGGTGACTTGGTGAGGCAGAAAAAGTTATTATTTGGACATTAGAGGACTTTCCGATTGCGGATGTTCGAAATTCGTATGGTCTTATATGTGTATGACCATATTTCCACTACTTTAGCTGAGGCGTCTCGGAACCAGCGAGATAGTTAGATAATGTGGCGAGAGCTCCGTTTCCTAGTGTTACGTGCTACTCGCTGTTCACACGGCTCGCACGCGCTCCTTCTGCCGCTCGCAATTCACGTCGTTCTTATTGCCTTCGCAAACATTACCCAAGCGAAGTACACAGCTCACAAAAAGCGACGACTTCGACACCTGACGCATGATCTTATGAGAACCTGTGTTAGAACATCGTTGTTGTTATTAAATGTTTCAGCAAAATGTCATGCGGCGCATTACAGTTTTTATAGCTGGCTTTATAATAATTGTTGTTTGTTAATAGGCGCGTCGTTAAGTTTCCTGGAACACGATGATGATTCAAGGAAATCTACTATTCCGTAACCTTTCTGAATTATAATAATTTCGTCAGCCTAATCGGCACACAAATCAAATGCCATGCATAATGTACAATTTTGTATAGACAGAAGACATAGAAAGAGTCGTCCTTGTCGCTTGCCCAAGCGCTGACATTTCGAAGCGAGTCAAATGTCACGAGCGCTCACCCCCCACCTTTGACATTTAGACACTAGTATGTTTCCAAGTGACATTTCGGTTCTAATTCCAAAAAAACGATAAATAGTGAACATAAAACAATTCACCACGTGTTATTATGTAAATCAATTGATTACGTTGAATGATATTAAACGCGAAATAGTAGAAAATCCTTTAAACACTTCCGGATTTTAGTTGAGGAGCAAGTTTCTTCAGTTACTATTAGATCGGTATGATTTACCATGAACTGATCAACGATTGTTCAACGGATGTATTGTTTGTTTAGCAAATGTCGATGCTCACCGATGGCGGCGGCAGGCTGACGAACGTGAAACGCCGAAGAAAGAAGACAGCTTGGAGGTAGAGCTATGCAAGGACAAGGACGCCGGCGAGTGGTTCCGCTTGGTGGCCGGCGATGGCGACAACTGTCGCGACGTCATCCAGTGCACCGCCTCCGTAAGTACCTACACTTTTACACACGCATTCTCTAGTAAATATGTCCTTATAACATTGTACTGCCACTAGCGACAGCACCTGGAATGTAAGCTACCTTAAAACTGGCTCAAATTGTAAACACCGAACGGTTATTATGAAAATATGACTCTACCATTTTGAATACTTGATTATTTAATAATTAGTTAGTTTGGAATTTTAACACGAGTGCAAATAAGGCAGTATAATTAAATATTTACGAAGCGCAATAAGCATTAGAAATTTGTCCTCAATATAAACAACAGCATTGCGTATCAGTGGGTAGGTACTGGCGTTGCGTCCTTACGACATTCAAGGTAATGTAAGACAAGCTGCGCCGCGTCGCCGGCCGGCTTATACCGCACGTTCGTAATCATGAAAATTGTAACTGTTGAGGTTGTCACAATACATCCACCAACCTTCCGTGGATGTCTCTGGCAAACAACCAAGCATTCGAGACCGCTCAGTCAGAGATAACATACATTAATTTCCTACGTAGAATCAATTGAAACAATATAGGATATTGACATTATTGAGACATTATGTCAATTTCACTTTACTCATATCATTAAAATATCCAGTATTGTGTAGCAAATGATATAAAATTTTGGAAGTAATTTTCATTTGAACTCACTCAAGCTGTTGCAACACTAGGGTTTTGTTCTAGTAGGTATTAGCTTCTGATAACGAAACGAATTTAAGCACTAATCATTTCTATTTGTCCCACAGGGTATCCAAGCTATTCGTTGTCCAGCTGGTTTATTCTTCGATATCGAGAAACAGACCTGTGACTGGAAAGACGCCGTCAAAAACTGCAAATTGAAAAATAAGGAGCGCAAAGTAAAACCTTTGTTGTACACTGAAGAGCCTTTGTGTCAAGATGGTTTCCTCGCTTGTGGAGACTCCAACTGCATCGAGCGCGGACTCTTCTGTAACGGTGAAAAAGACTGCGCAGACGGCTCCGACGAAAACTCTTGCGGTGAGTAACTTCGCCGTCATCTTAAAGGATTGTCCCAACCAATTAGTGACTTTATCTAGATAGTTGTTCAATATATTGGATCTAAATATCTAAAATTAAAACACGCAAAATGAACTTAAACGGGCAAATTCACAAATAAGAACTAGCTTGTGAGGCGTGACGAACGACCTGCCTGAAATGCCAATCACTTGGCCCAAAAAAACATCTCAATGTTATGTCGTAACGCAAATGGGTTGTTTATTTTATTACTAAATTAAGATAACGTTTGGCTTTATTGATATTAGATATACCTACATGAAATCTGTGAATTTAGGTAGAAAGCTCTACGGTAAATAAATATCGCCTCACACATCAACAAGCTAACAAGCTAGTCGGTATGCATCGCCTCACTTCAAACACGATTCATACAATACAATTCTCTGCTGCGTTATATGACTTGAAATCACTTTGAATTGTAATTATGTACATGACAAGGATACAAAACTCCGTTCACCAAACCGCGAAGACCCTGGTCTGTTAGTGTGACATTTATACTTCTAGCTCACGTCTTTGAAGTAAATGTATGTGCATATCAACTTAGGCGACTCCTAAGACGCCGAACCGAATATTTTACCTAATAACTTAATTGATTAAAATCAATTAAATATTCTCATAATGAGCTTAAAAAAATCAACACATGTTGCGTACGTAATGCAAAAGGTAGGTATGCAAGAATGGTTAATAATATTACTGAATCAAAAGTGAAATCCAACGTGTGTCAGCTGTGTCGAGCGATTTGACCAAGCGAAAGTACCCATACTGGTTCCGACTCTCGCGTCGCCCGAGACCGAGATTCATACGCCTCTGCAGCTGCACATGTATGACTTGTAGTTAATATCTCATATCTCTCAATGACAAACTATATCACATCACAATCTGAACGCCAAAGCTTCTTATCACGTTTGAAACAACAATAGCCATATTGCATAGACTCACAAAGAATTGTGACCAAAAATACATTCATTTCTTTACGAGCTTGCATTTCATAATCTCATACTGCAGATCCAACAGTTGCGTAGTTCAAGTGTTTTTCTCACGATATTTTAAATTCAAAGTTCATAATTGCATAGGTATTGGTATATTTAATCGTGTGAATTTTACATTGTCTTTTTATAAAAATGGTTTTCTGTTTGTCGTAGACATCGACAACGACCCCAACAGGGCTCCGCCATGCGACGCGTCTCAGTGCGTACTGCCCGACTGCTTCTGCTCCGAGGACGGCACAGTGATCCCCGGCGACCTGCCCGCCAGAGACGTGCCCCAGATGATCACCATCACCTTCGATGATGCTATCAACAACAACAACATCGAGCTGTACACAGAAATTTTCAACGGAAAGCGTAAAAACCCTAACGGTTGTGACATTAAAGCTACATACTTTGTGTCGCACAAGTACACCAACTACTCAGGCGCTGCGGAAATCCACAGAAAGGGTCACGAAATCGCTGTACATTCAATCACGTGAGTTTAGTTTAAATCAACTCTGTCTAAAATTGAAAAGTTTATTAATTGAATTTTACTAATTGTAATTTTTGTCTGTTAAGGCACAACGATGACGAACAATTCTGGAGCAACGCTACCGTTGACGACTGGGGCAAGGAGATGGCTGGCATGAGAGTCATCATGGAGAAGTTCGCTAACATCACAGACAACAGTGTAGTAGGTGTGCGCGCTCCTTATCTCCGTGTCGGTGGTAACAACCAATTCACCATGATGGAAGAACAAGCATTCTTGTACGACAGTACCATTACTGCTCCCCTCTCCAACCCTCCTCTATGGCCATACACAATGTACTTCAGAATGCCTCACCGCTGCCACGGAAACCAACAGAGCTGTCCCACTAGGAGCCACGCCGTGTGGGAGATGGTGATGAACGAACTTGACCGTCGTGAGGACCCCACCAACGATGAGTATTTTTCAGGCTGTGCCATGGTTGACTCTTGTTCCAACATTTTGTCCGGAGATCAGTTCTACAACTTCCTGAACCATAACTTTGACCGTCACTACGATCAAAACCGCGCTCCATTGGGTCTATACTTCCACGCCGCTTGGCTTAAGAACAACCCCGAATACTTAGAGGCCTTCTTGTACTGGATTGATGAAATCCTTTCCAGTCACAACGACGTATACTTTGTAACGATGACACAAGTAATCCAGTGGATCCAAAACCCCCGTACCGTTACCGAAGCGAAGAACTTCGAGCCCTGGAGGGAAAAGTGCGCCGTTGAAGGCAACCAAGCTTGTTGGGTACCCCACTCTTGCAAGCTCACCTCCAAGGAGGTTCCCGGTGAAACCATCAACCTGCAGACGTGCGTGAGATGCCCTGTGAACTACCCCTGGCTGAACGACCCCACGGGTGACGGCCATTATTAAACGAGCCATGATCTCACGCCTCTCGTGCTCTAAGTAGTTCTTATAAAATCTAATGAGTCAGTTGCATGGATAACATAGGCGCAGTAAAAACAAATAACAAGACAACTTAAATTAAATTGACCTTTCATTATCTACGCAACTAAACTTTTATCAACTGCGATTATGTTTTCCAGTAATTCTCAAATGTACCGGGTCATAATCCCGTCCGTAGCCTAAGTACCTACCTTACTGTATGTAATATAGACTCACATAAATATTTAATAGGTCTGTTTGATAGTTTATGTGATCTTTCTAATGTAAGTCTGTTTTATAAATTTATAAAAAAAAATAAAAAAAAACCTAAAAATTTACAGTGTCTTTTAATTAACCTCAATCAAACATTTAATCGAAAATACAAATTTGGGTACATAATTACTTATTTGAACTTATTTGAATAGTCGTAGAAATGTAATAAAGCATTATGAAGGAGTTAAATTTTAGAAGATTTAAAACAAGTATTATGTTGTTACCTTTTGATCACTTACAATGTTAGTACAACATTCATTCCAAAGTTTTACATAACTGGATAAGGGCTCAGAAGATTGCCACAGAGCTTGATAAATGACGCATTTATTCGTAAAAATGCACTAATCATGATGTAGGTATTCTCAAGGGTTATAAAGTTCATTCAATTTCGATGGATACTTCAAACTGATGGCGACAGCCTACCTGCACCTGCTCGAATATGTGAACAAAGATCAAACACTGCTGGACGGTCAGTGACATCATGACATGCAACGGCTATATGATCGTATGTATCTACCTACCTGCCTGTTATACCAACGACAACGTGGAGGCAATTTGAGATTAGGCAGCTTGCTCACATGGTTTAACAGTAAGCTTTTTCATTGAGTTCCGCATATAAGAGTGTAAGTATATTTTAAGAATGCATCTTAGAAGACTGAAATATAAAAGTATAGCCTATATTATGTAACCACTTGAAATATGACCACTGACCCAAGCTAACTAGAGCAAAAAACTCGACATTGCGTAGGTTTTAGTTAATTTCCTTTAACCAAATAATTGAAACACAAAAATGATTTTCTCTTGCATACTTAATCTATACTAATACTATAAAGAGGTAACATTTGTTTGTAAGTTTGTATGTAGGGGGTAATCTTCGGAAGTAAAGAACCAATTTTTAAAATTGTTTCACTGGTAGAAAGCTACATTATTCGTATTATTATTATTATAGGCTATATTTTATTCCCGTACTCTCAAGGGAACGGGAACTACGCGGGTGAAACCGCGGGACGTCAGCTAGTTCATAAATAGAGCAATTTGTTGATTAACTAAAGATTCTCAAATAATAATTAATATAAATATAATAGCTAGTAAATAAATATAAGATCCTAAAGATGAAATAATATTTCAAGAAATATAAGAATCAGGATAATTTGAATAACGTCGGGGTAAGTGATATTACGCGTCTATATATGGATGTGGTTAACACTTAGAAACATCTAGGCTTGGGATAGATATTCGTAGGCTATATACATATACGTACAGCACCAACGTAGTAAGTTGTCTCGAATCTCGAAGAGCCATATATTCGTACACTGATCGTACCTTGAGAACTTGCTGTCTTGGAAAACTGGCGCTACGCTTGCTACGCGCCCGCGCTGTTGGGCCGCGCTGCGCGCAGGCACTCCGCCCCCTGCAGTCCATCTCCGCCTACGCCGTCACTTTTAAAATGGTGATACTTGTCATGCATCAACATCAATTGCAAGATAGAGTTCAAAGACAAAGATATTAGCAAATCGATAATTTTCATGGTACCTAGTGAATTACGTATCTCTATCTACCATTATATTTCGTTTTTAACTATGAATTAATGCATATAAATCATGTAGAAATCCCAGAAAATAATCATAAAGGTAGTATAATATCTGAAGGTAAAACGCAGTCTTACGCATAATCAAAAAACACAAAAAAAGGGAAAAATAACTTTAGCTTCAGAAGTCAGTGACCTTTGTTTGATTCATTTAGTTTTTTTTTTGTCACCGACTTCTGAAGCTAAAGTTATTTTTCACATTTTTTGTGTTTTTTGAAGTCGGTTTTATTTTTTTGCAAAAAGTTTTATTTTTTATTTTTCCATTTTTAGTTGTAATATCCCATACAAATATTTGCTATGCATTTATTTTACATGGTTAACAATACATGTCATGGTAATAGGCTTATCCCCAATAAAAGGAACTTAATATACATAAACTGTCGAAATTTGGGTATATTGTACACATCTGCGTACCCCTCAGAGCATACAGGCGTGATGTTACGTCATGATGATGTATAAACAATAAACATCCAAGCGATTGCAGCAATCACGACCGATTTACCATCTAGTTTTGAAGAGTTCCATTGTATATCTCCGAAGATTTCAGCATCAGATCTTCACCAAATTTAAATGCGAACATCTCAGGAGTATACTCTTTCAAATAAAAAAAGATTTTTGAGAACCGCTCCACAAATGGAGGAGAAATCGGTGAACATACATGAAATTATACCACACAACTGAAGTAAAAATGTTCATAAAATGAAAACTACTTGGCCAAACTATGTTAAATTTTTATGGGACCAAATGGCAACTATTTCGCATCAAACTAAAGAAGAATCACGCAAATCGGATCATAAATGTCAGCGTAATCGGTGTAAAAACATTAAAAAAACCAATCGAATTGAGAACCTTCTCCTTTTGGAAGTTGGTTAAAAATAAATCAATTGATGAAAAAACACATTTGATAAAAGATAAAATACTTTTATGTACAGCTGGATCCCTAAAATCTTAAGTCGTGTGGGTCATTCGAGTTGAACGTCTAAAATTAAACAAGTGCCTACCTGGGTGCAGATGTCATTAGCCTCTCTTGGAAAGTTTTTATGTCCACTTCGGTATCCCAACAACATTTCAAACATGGCAGCCCGTAAAAAATGCAAATTCTATTGAAAGGGGTATTGACCAATTGATTTACACCCGTTATGACTGCAACATCTAAAAACAAGTAGGTACGTACATACCTATACTTTTAAGTAACCAAAGTCCACATAGTCTTCTGATAAATAATCAGTACCTACCTACCTAATATTGTTGTAAGTTAGTACTGGAGAACAGCAAAAAAACGGATAAACTTGCACGTAATTAAATATTCCAGCCGACCTTGCTCGTCTCTTTGTGATAAACATCTTGTAAAAAGCTCGCTACATCACACTGTCTCGCCATGAATCCTTGTTCTACGAAGTGTCGGCTCAGCCACGTTGTGATGTGTTACCACATCTGCGCCTCGAAATGTCATCATTTTGTACGAGTTTGACACATGAGCGTGGTATGCGTGCGTGACGGGCGCGAGTGGAACAATAGGCGGCGGGTGGCGTGGCGGCGCCACCAACACGTTAATCTCCCCTGACATCTGTGGGCGGAGGCTGCCATTGCACATCATCACCTCCAACCGCATGTAGTATACATATCCTCAACTCCATTACCAACTTTCCATTTTGTTTTGCAATGCGCCACGTTTATTGAAGTGGAGAATAAAGGACAATGAAAACAATTGTATTGTTAGCAGCATCTAAATAAATAGAGAGTCGGGGCACGGGCAGCGTTGACGGGTGGCATTAGGCATGGCCGCATGGTGGTACGGAGAGCCACGCTGCTGCCTGGGACAGTGAAAGCAGTGAAAGTGTTACTCAGCACGACGCAGCGCACTCGCTCTCATAGTACCTATTTGTTGTTAACGCTTGTTATGATTATGACATTTATTTTAAATACTTCAAAAATAGTTTAACTATTTCAGAATGTCAAATCTGCGCTCTGCGAAAGATAGAGGATCCTTCGGTTACTTTGAGAGGAATGGTATTGTATTGCACGACCTAACTACCTACCCGCTTACATAGTTGTTTTAAATACTCTGAGTTCTGAACTATACTAGATGTTTAAGAAAATCCACATTAATATGTATTTGACACAATACCACAAGTAGCGGCAATATTCTGATTGGATTAAGTGTAGCCCACTGGCAAGTTTGTCGAATTTGAATACATGTTTCACTAAAACGCATATATTTTTTATACTTATAGGTATAAGTATCAAGTGGTAGGTGGTTATCATCTGGGCCTAGGTAGGCCCATAATTAAGTTAATACTTCTTGGAATTTTAATAACTTCAGACGTTACGAATTTTGTAAAACATTCTAGAAGATTCACGCATGTTCTGTAGTCCCAAATGGTTTATAGACAACGAACCGTGCGCAGTGCACCCAATGGGATCTCCCATAGGTAGACATGTCGAACTACCGAACGAATTACTAAACCCCTTTAGGGGATGAATATTCAAATATCTTACCTTCGTGATGATAGTAACTCTTGCGTATTTCATGCTTCTAGAGTCTAGACGTACTGGTTTTGACTGATTGTGAATGAATGAATTACCAGTTCACATATCTGTTTAATTATGTCCTAAAGAAACGTTATTTTTAACTTACATTTTTTGGTTAATGCATTGGTCGGTGACTGGCCTCGTATGAAGTGAAGTCATATCTTTTTCCTGCTGGTTCTTGATTAGCTTACAACAACAAGGAAAATATCAGTAGGTATTGCTACCCATATGAGATCGATTTTTATCTTTTCGTAAGGTAGGTTCTGCGAAGTAACTACGGCAGAATCGAACAAATTATTTTGTGGTGTGTGCTATTCTTTAAGTATAATTTAGTAATCGTATAATATGTTCATTGTTCAGCAAAGTAAAGACAGCTTTTACTGGATTATGTCTGAAGTTTTAAAAAACCCAATCTAACAAAAATATTACCTGACGTTGCTTCTAAATAGATACATAGCCTAGTAGAAGGGTGTAACCTGTAGCCTTCAGAATAATAAATATGACGCGCGTATTTATTTAAGTCTATTAATACCCCGGCTAGCTATGTTGTGATGTTGGCACAAGCACGCTATAGCCATACATACCAATACGTATAATATCTATGCATTGTCGCAAGTGAAAGGAAATATCTTGTAGAATCCTTGACTCGTGCGCGCCTACTTGCGACGCGCGACGCAGCCGCGCAGCGCGCAGTGGCTATGACTCGGAGCCTCTACGTGCTCTCCTCTGTGCATCTTAGGAAAGTTCATGTCCCTCATTACTAAACGAGTCGAGTAATTGTGTCAGCGATATTGTTCATTCACCTTTAATATTTAGGCGAAGTACCTATTAAGGTACCTAGTTCCTAATAAGTAGGTAATAAGCCACCCATTTTAATGAGATCATTAATTATACAACGATTACGGTATTACGTTCTGAATGTTATAAATAGATAATATTCTTTGAATACTAATGTCGTCTTTAATGAATATCAATAAAATATATTATTTCGCAATATTATTCACGAATTAAAATATATTCTTAACCGAAACCACAAATGTCTGCAAAGACAAAAAACATATTCGAGCTAAGTGAAGCGGTTTGAAATCATGATGATGATTTGCTCCTAATCAATACCTATTTTGGTAAAAATAATACCGTACCATACCATAAGTGGGCTAAAGATTAGTTGTAATGTTCTGCAAACGAATGACTTCATAGATTTCAGCAGAAAACCACTAACACTATACTAACTTTAAGCATTTAATATTCCAATATTACTTTATCTGATATCTTTTGAGACCCTGCAGCGGAACAGATTTGGATGAAATTTAGCCCAATAATAAACCATGACCTGAGTAGACACTTAGATAAGAATATAATAATAATTATAGTTTTCATCCAGGTACTACGTTCCTGTCTATACGTTACGTTCGCTACGTTCCTGTGAGATAACTTCTGACCTTCACGCGGACGAGGCCACAGGCAAAAGCATTTTAAATAAAAAATTGAAAGCACAATGTAACTTTAAAAAAGTAATTCCAGCTTTAACAAAGTAGGTTTCAAAGTCTAGCTTAAACATCCAGGTCAAATGTACACGTAACAGCCGCATCTCAATAAGCAATTGGCAGTTTAAATGTTAAATCTTCAGTATCTTATGCAACGAACAGCATATCTCACGAAAGTGCAAATGACTGACTAGATATCTGTTTCTAATTTGGAATTTATTTTCAGATGCAGCCAAACAAATTAATCAAAATCAACTAAAAAACATCATATTATGTACCTACACATAGAATTGTGTAATTGCAGATCATAAGACATTCCTATTTAGCCAATGCACTGTGTCGTCGAACATCGATGA
Organism: Xestia xanthographa; assembly: GCA_905147715.2. NCBI lineage: Eukaryota > Metazoa > Arthropoda > Insecta > Lepidoptera > Noctuidae > Xestia > Xestia xanthographa. The sequence goes on along the minus strand of LR990655.1, from coordinate 16,697,435 downwards.
ATTGAGAAAAAAAATACCTGCGCTTTCAATCGCTATAATATATGAATACTACCAGCGTACTAGACTTGCTTACCTACAGACGAATTCAGAGAATTATAAACTACTTAATAAGATACAAATCCTTGTTGTCTGCTTCCGTGTTTTTAATCTGATAGACCGTGTGGCATACGAGTCTCAATTTAGAGGGGCTTTTATTAAACGAGTCGACCCATCCATCTGATGGGTGTGTGATTTTTCCGCAAATTATGGATACAATATCCATAATTTGCGGAAAAAATCACACACCCACCCACGCGTGCGTACGTTCACAGTATTTGCCATTAAAATATCAAGTGTTACAACTAGTACCTATCTACAGTCAATTCGGAAGAATAAAAGGTCTGTCAGGTACTGACATCCAACCTCCGACCGGTACGTTCAGATTCGTCAAAAGGTCAAAAAATCAAATATTTACCCTTTATCTATCTTATTTATATTAATTATGTATATGTATTTTATTGTATCTGATGAAGTTGGACTTAGGTAGTATTGGTAACTATTAAGAAAAAAGTTCAATTGACGATGATGTCCGAATTATTTATTTATTTGAATCGTCAGTCATATTATATTCATCGACGTGAGGTCCAGCCGAACCATTCACTGGCGCATCGCGTTGACCCATTGCGAGAAGAGTCACGCTGAGGTTCGCTGGAGCGCGGTACGGGCAGCGCGGGCGCACGCAGGCATGCGCACGCCGCCGCCGCCGCCGCGCTGACCCCGTCGCCTCTTATGTCTCGTGAGCCTCGTTCCTCGAACATTACATAACTGTGGTACCCGGATGTTGCCGCAAGGCCATCCATACATCAACTAGCATTTAGTTCCAGTGATCATAAAATAGTATCATAAATTAATTGAGCCTATTTATCGGACTTACTGAATGTCAATCTGAAAACGTTAACAGCACTTCGTAAGGGATACTCGATTGCTGTTTCAGGCAAAAACCTGCTTTCAGGTACCTACAACAAACCAATTCAGTTCCACTATGTACTCAGTATTCTGGCCAACAACATACCAAAGAAATAAATTTATTAGCGACGTATTATGCACATTTAAAGTTCTGGTGTTTACTACGGTGCGTAATTTGTGTGACGTAAGCTTTTAAGTTCCAGATTGTTCCGATATCCTTGTAAATAAAACGACAATGCATGAAACGCATTCTAAAGACATGATTCATGCACTGCCAATGTAATATCCAATGATGTTTTGTCTACTTTTTGCAATAATTACGTTGTTAAGAGTTCCATGAATTCAGTTCGCGGTACGAACAAGTACCAAATACCTTTGATAAGTCTAGTGATAAACTTCAAGAATTCCGCCGATGGGTGGACAGTATTGTTTCAAAATCAACTCATGTATAAACATTTTCTTCATCACTTCTTGATTTTCCTGAAGAGTGCCTATTGCAGCGTTTCAAGAAACACCACGTTGAAAATAATAAAAAAAATATTTTAATATATTTTAAACATGATAACCTATGTTACGAATGTATGCTAAATGACAATATAAGAAAAATAATAAATAAAATAGGGAAAAAAGATGTCAACTATATAGAAAAATAAACTGATTAATGGCTGAAATTAAAAAATAGACTAATTAACAATTATTAGTGATATCCTCTGTGAGAAAGGATTTTTAGAATGACATTGACATTCAAAAATGCCGTAATGGTTTAATTGAAATAAATGCTTTGAGTTTGAGTTTAAATTGACCCTTGGTGGAAGCTTCTGACAAAGGTAATATAATATTAACTGATCTGATACTTGATACTAATTTTCTCTAGTACATAACCAAATCTTATTTTTAATTTAAATAGTACTGTATTTAAAATAATATAACACAATAAGGTAAAATGCCTTTCACGTCGATAGGACTGTAAAAAGAAGCTCTCCGTCTCGCGTTGATAGGACTGTAAAAAGAAGCTCTCCGTCTCGCGTCGATATAGGACTGTAAAATGAAGCTCTCCGTCTCGCGTTGATAGGACTTTAAAAAGAAGCTCTCCGTCTCGCGTCGATATAGGACTGTAAAATGAAGCTCTCCGTCTCGCGTTGATAGGACTTTAAAAAGAAGCTCTCCGTCTCGCGTCGATATAGGACTGTAAAATGAAGCTCTCCGTCTCGCGTTGATAGGACTGTAAAAAGAAGCTCTTCGTCTCACGTTGATAGGGCTGTAAAAATACGCTTTCCGTAGTTGTCCTTATAAATGCAACGATGATATAAGAATCACTCCCTGCTTAGTCGTCTCAGGATTGCAAATGAATGGTCACAAAGACTGGATCTGGTGTACGTTACACATTCCATGTTTGGTTTATTAACGGATTTTATTAATAGTATTATGTAGCAAACCTCATCGGGTGCACCTTATCGATATGTCAGTTTAATCAATTTAAAAAATATAGATAAATGAACCTAACAATAATACCAGGGATAACAATTCCAATCCTCAAAGAGGAAATACGAAGTTGTCATCGAGCCTGAGGGCCAAACGGCCCTCTGAAACTGGTTTCTTTAAAACCAGGGAAAAATCATCGTGGAAACAAAATACATAGAGCCATCATATATGTAGCTCGAAACTCTAACACAGGATAAAAAATCTAACAGCGTCATATTTTTTTAGCACCTCTAATTTCAAAATTGACATAGGAAAATCCAAAAAGAAACAAATATAAGTTTATTATCTTTAAGTTTTTTGTTAAATTAGGTTCTAAGCAGGGAACGATGCACTACCTGTTATATAATTAACAACCTTGGAATACAAATAAATACTGATCCGTACTGAACAAATCGAGTTCATTAATGAAGTAATAACCATGTCAGCATCCTTTCCACTATTATTACAAGGTAGTAGTTTTCTTCCAAATTACCCACAGGCAGGTCAATCATTGGACCGACTAGTTTTAAAGTTTTTATGCCACTAAATGGTGAACAAACAAGCGTTTGCTTAAAGCTAGCTAGTAATTATTACGATGACGCAAACACAAACAAATACTACACATTATGTACTTAGATAACGAGTAGTATTTGAATTAAAAAATCTTTTCGGTAAACTTGAACCTAAGTAAGTACATACATTCAACAAAAACTACAGCACCACACTAGTCTGCCTTCAACGTGACCACAAATAGAACGTCTTCTTAGATATCGGACATATTTATTTACCTACATGTAATACTTCAAATATAAAACGTGCCTAGACGAAACATACTCTTGTTGAACTGTCATTTATCATTCGGTAACATCAATAAAATGTTATACTTACTTACTTAAAATTCCATTAAGATGTCAGGTAATTCGATGCCCTTGACTTTTGACAGATTCATCTTCTTATTAAGTAGGTATATTAAAATAGATGTGACCTCTGAATATATTGACATTTTCAGATAAACTTTTACATAATTATGTAGACATTTTAAAAGATATACAGTTGTGCATATTTTACAAGACCCCTAGTAACTGGACTACAAATATAAAATTAATATCAAATAAATATAAAACAATCCATTTCTACTTAATTTATCAAAATAAATTTACTCGAGTTAAGATTACATATTATGTCCTAATAACATTAAGCCGATCTCATGCTGATTTGCATAATTATTACCTATATATATGGGGATCTTCTTTCCACCTTTATTTGACATTGACATAAATTTGTATAAACAGGTTCCATCGATAATCGAAAGTGAGTCTCACTCAGCAGGTATGCAAAAAAGGAACTTAATACTACACAATGATTATAATTTGTATAAAATGAAAACGATTCATCTCTGAAGGTCTAGTCTAACCTATTAACATATAATACTTACCTACTACCTACGCTCAGTTGTAAAATGTTGAGTAGATTTAAGTTTCTTTAAATGTATTAATGTGTTAGTTTTAATAAAAAAAAAAAACTTTATACATTTTTATAAAGGGTATAAAACACCTCTTAACGAAGCCGAAAGGCACTTGTTCTCCCCGTCATTTTTTTTGTTCTACACTATACCTGGGAACCTTCTAGTTACGGAGATATTGGGGGTCAAAGTTCGAACTTTTTGACAAGTTTATTTTTAAATACAAGTTTTTAATGGCAGATTTTTCCTTTAAACACCTCCACAACCCCCGTACTATTCAATCCATCCATCAGCACAATGTTTTGAGTGCGTTACATTGAGTGCTACCACAAAACATGATTTTTCACCCAAAAAAAAAGGGCGTTTTTTTTTCACTATACCGCTTTTTCATTTATATTTCATTAAATATACCACATCCGTAGAAATTTATAACATTTTTGGGCGTCTGAAATTCGTGAATTTAGCTACTTAAAACCGGTTTTCAGACATCATCAGTTGACAGTTGAACTAAACAATAATAACTTTAGCTTCAGAAGCCGGTGAGAAAAACACCAAATCAATCAAAGGTCAAGTTTCAGAAGTCGGTGACCTTGTTTAATTGATTTAGTGTTTTTGTCACCGACTTCTGAAACTTGACCTTTGATTGATTTGGTGTTTTTCTCACCGGCTTCTGAAGCTAAAGTTATTTTTCACTTTTTTGTGGTTTTGTTTTAGTGTTTTTTTTTTTTTTGTTTTTCTTTTAGTGTATTTTTTTGTCCTTTTCTATTTGTGTTTTTTTTGTTTGTTGTTTTTTTTGAAGTCGGTTTTATTTTTGGCAAAAAAGTTTTATTTTATTTTTCCATTTTTAGTTGTAATATCCTATACTTACAAATATTTGCTATGCATTCATTGTACATGGTTAACAATACATGTCATGGTAATAGGCTTATCCCCAATAAATGGAACATAACATGCCATAACTGTCGAAATCTGGGTGTACTGTACACATCTATGTACCCCTCAGAGCAAACAGGTGTAATGTTACGTCATGATGTTGTTTAAACAATGAACATCCATTTGGTGGTGTAATTGTGTTATTATTTGGCGACATCATGCAGTTACCACCAGTTAAAGGGCATTGGTGCTTCGAACAACCCCCATGGTTAAACGCAGAAATACATTTATGGCAAAAATTCTCATTTTGCGAACTCACCATCAACATGCGTCAAAGAAGCGATGAAGAATTTGTAGATTTATTAAATAATTTGCGATTTGGTGAGCTCACAATCTTACAATTGCAAATTTTGTGTGAAAGACGTCGAGTTGAACAGGTTGGTGAATTCGCAGATGGTTCCGCAGTTAGAATTTTTCCAACTGTCAAATTGGTAGATGACTATAACTCAAAAATGACGGACCAACTGCTTCAATCAAGTCGCGTTTACACCTTGCATGCTGTTGATGAGTCACGAGAGGCAGCAACATATGGAAAACGATCACCATCTAACGTTATTCCTGCTGATGTAAATAACTGTGGTGGTTTGATGCATATATTGAAACTGGGCATCGGCTCTAGAGTGATGTTGAGACGTAACATTTCTGTCAGTGAGGGCTTGGTCAACGGGGCAATGGGGATCGTGGTCAAATTTAAATGGCCTGCCTTACGCCGCGACCAAATAGAGTTAGGCGAGTTACCTGACTCAGTTTTCATAAAATTTGATGACGACAGTATTGGCACAAAGGTGAAGGATAGTGAGGGGTTAGTTGCCATAGCACCAGTGTCAACAACTTATCAGGCAAGTAAAGGCTATGGAGATGTTGAACGGAGGATGCTACCGCTGATTCTTAGCTGAGGAGTAACGGTACATAAACTCCAGTTCACCACACTAAACAAAGCCGTGATTGATTTAGGCAGAAAAATTTTTGCTAAAGGCCAAGTTTATGTTGCGCTGAGCCGTGTAAAGACTCTAGATGGCACTGCTCTTTGCGATTTAGAGCCAAATCAATTATTGAAAAAACCACATGATGAAAAAGCATTGCGTGAAATGCAACGGTTAAGATTATTGTAAAAAAAAAACCAGCCAAGAGCGTGTCGGGCCACGCTCAGTGTAGGGTTCCGTAGTTTCCCGTCCGTCACAATAAGTGTTCCCACTTATGAGTTTAAAGGTGGGTATCCATTATGTAAAAATGCTTGCATATTTAGTCCAGAAATTATTTTGTACAACTTTTTGTCTTTTTTGTACAAAAACTGTTGTTTCCATCAAGTTTAAAATTATTTTCCTAGAAAGTCCTTATAAAGTTCTACTTTTCAGATTTTTTTCATATTTTCTAAACTTATGGTTCAAAAGTTAGAGGGGGGGGACACATTATTTTTTACTTTTGGAGCGATTATTTCCGAAATTATTGACATTATCAAAAAATAATTTTAGAAAACCCCTATTCATTTTTAAATACCTTTCCAACAATATATCACACGTTAGGGTTGAAATTAAAAAAAAAATCACTTCCCACTTTACATATAGGGGGGCTACCCTAATAAAACATTTTTTTCCAATTTTTATTTTACCACTTTGTTGGCGTGATTGATATACATATTGGTACCAAATTTCAGCTTTCTAGTGCTAACGGTCACAGAGATTAAGCGAGGACGGACAGATGGACGGACAGACATGGCGAAACTATAAGGGTTCCTAGTTGACTACGGAACCCTAAAAAGAGTAAGAGAAAACATAAAATTAAAATATACAAAATAACAAAATAAAGGTTGTCACATTCATAAATTCCTCTCACAATACTTCTGACAGGCCAATAAAATCTTATTCCATCCATTCGCAAACATACCTAACTGTCGAAATCTGGGTGTATTGTACACATCTGCGTACCCCCTCAGAGCAGACAGGCGTGATGTTACGTCATGATATTGTATAAACAACGAACATCCAACCGATTGGAGCTATCACAACAGATTTGCCGTCCCTTTTTGAAGAGTTCTATTGTATATCTCCGAAGATCAGCATCAGATCTTCACCAAATTAAAATGGGACCACCTCAGGAGTATACTTTTTCAAATAAATAAAGAATTTTGAGAATCGGTCCACAAATGGGAGAGAAATCAGGTAAATTGTACACTTCTGCGTACCCCCTCAGAGCATACAGGCGTGATGTTCCGTGATGATATTGTATAAACAATGAACATCCAACCGATTGGAGCTATCACAACAGATTTGCCGTCTCTTTTTGAAGAGTTCCATTGTATATCTCCGAAGGTCAGCATCAGATCTTCACCAAATTAAAATGGGACCACCTCAGGAGTGTACTCTATCAAATGAAAAAAGAATTTTGAAAATCGGTCTTCAAATGGGAGAGAAATCAGGTAACATACATAAAAAAAAAAAAAAAAATACATACACACGAACATATAACCTCCGCCTTTTTTGAAGTCGGTTAAAAAGTCAAAGTGTTCAGTACAAACAATCAAAACTATGATTTGAGATGATAATGCGACGAAACTTCTGAAGTGAAAATTTCAACTAACTTTTGGAGGCCACCGCATGCATACACGGTACCTCGGTCAAATCGGTGAGGGAAGAAAATGTTCCCAACAGCTTTCCATTCCCCAGCATAAGTCGGCAGCCTTTAGGGGCAGTTTTCGTTACGCAGCTACCAAATGTTGGAACAATATCCCGACTCCCATAAAGTTCAGTAAAAGTTGCTCGACATTCAAGTCAAAATTAAAGTTGTTTTTATTAAATCATCAAAATGATTTTCAAGATGTTCGAGACGACATTTCAGCCATTTGAAACAAAACATTTTTATTTTTTTATTTTTTCAACTCGGTTTACACATTTCAAGTATTTATTATTTTATGCATTTTTAATTTTTAGGATTGTATCAATTTTACATATTTTAAATTTTATCAATGTTATGCTTTATTCAATTTTACCCTTGTTATTAATTTTACACATTGCTCCATTTTTTACTTTTTGTTATTGATTCTATAAAATTTTCGATTTTATCTTTTATGCTTTTTATTATTACTGCATTTTTGTTCTTTTAATTAATGGACACAGTATTTATAAATTTTACAAGTTAAAAATCCAATGTTATTTATTTTATGCATTTCATCAATTTACTTTTTGTTATTGTTTTTTAATGTATTTATAATATGGCATTTTATTTTTATTTTTAGTATGTATTTGTGCAAAAATTGTAAACATGAATATGTGTTTGTTTATGTTGTCGAGCGTATGGCACTCGTGGGCTGCAGCTGAAAATCAGCGTCAGGTGGTACAACTTGTGTTGCCATCTGGCATTATGCTGAGCTGAGGCCCTTTTGGAATTATTCGTTTTGTTTGTTTATTTATTTTGTGAAATTTTGTAATGTTTTGATGCCAAATAAACACCATTTTCTTTCTTTCTTTCTTACCTATTGTCCAACTCTTCGGGGAATATTAGTTTGAAGTTATGTTATTTGGGTATCTATTGTATATAGGAGCTTTTTGTTAGACTTTTACACTGAAGCCTGTTACAGGCATTGGATACACAATACACATAAACCTTGTCAATCTGCTAATTTCAGTAGTTTTGCTATACAATGACTGTACAGGTACAACGAGGCTTGTGATGAATGGTTTGATTTTGGTAGAATTAATCTAATTAATTTAATAGAGGGTAAAAGTTATCAACGTGGAACTTTGTACTTAGTCTTCTGTTTTCAAGTTTGTTATTGCTTATATCATAGTTTTTTTAGAAATTCATCCCCCAAGGCCAGTTGCCGATGGAAAATTCCAGCAGGCAGAAGGTTTGTTTGATGTTTTAAGTTGTGAAAGTATGTTTTAGTGTTTCCTCCCAATATAGTACGTTTCTGACTTTTCATTGAAAATCATCTATCTATCTATACATATTATAAATCTGTAGAAAAATCGTTTTTGTACATCGAAAATACTTCGAAAAAAAAAATGCCAGGGTGTGAAAGGACAACCAACAGAACTCATTTCCAGCATTTTTGGAATTTTTGTCTGTTTGTCTGTTTGTTAGTTTATCTGTTTGTCTGTTTCGATGATCAAGCATCACGTAAAATTTACGCAACCAATGTAGATAACTTTTATACATAAAAATTGTGCGTATCTTGAGGTATTATTTAGTTTTTGTTTCATCGTAATCGGTTAATTCTATCAAAAGATATATGAATTTAAAGTGTTCAAGTAGAAATAATCATCAAGTGTAAGATGCAGCGACATCTATCTATTGAACTAAAATGGTACTAATGACTGAAAATGTGTTTAAAATTTACATAGCATGATTTCCATGAATTATATTTTAGCAGTTTAACATCTTGGTCGATAGATGGCGTTGTTCATTTTACTCCATTTTCTGTGCACGTGCCAGTTGCCTCAAGTTTAGTTTTTTAACCGACAAAACAACAGGAGGAAGTTCACAATTCGACGCGTATTTTTTTTTTGTTTGTCCACGAGAAAGAGACGTCCGATATGTACACTAATATACGTAGAGGCGGAGTATCAATGATAAATGTTGCAAAAACAGGGAAAATTTATTTCTTTTGAGAGCTTACGTTGCGAGCGCTGCATAAACGGAACATAATCAAATTAAGGGTGAAAGTTACGCAACAATCATGTTTGAGGGAATATTGTTTCTCTTAAAAAGTAAAAAAAAAAACCGCGATAGCATAATGTCTATCTTTTAAGGTTCACACTCTCTCTAACCTCTCTCTCTCTCTCATGTGACGCAGACGAAGTTGCGCGGGTCAGCTAGTTACTAATACGAGTATTTTTTAAGTCATAGATATTTGTATCGTAAAATATTGTTAAGCTCAGCAATTCTAAGAAATGTGTTTTGGTAAAGTGGACACATCCACATGTGTGCTTGTGTATGTAGGTACCTACCCAGAATCTTAACTCGTAAAACAAGTTGGTGATGTTGTTAGGGGCCCCGTTATACCCACCCACCTACTACTGCGATCTGTGATCATTATCATTTATTAGTAACAGTAATACTCACACATTATGTTGGCACCTATGTAATATTTAAATAAATACTTAGGATCAGTTACTTAACTAAACGTATCAAATATTTTGTCAATTGAAGACATCTACTTTTTTAGGTGCTAGCATTTTCCTATTCTGATTTTTTAACATACACACGGTGACCGGTTTTCCAGTAATCTTTCATCTTAATTAGTTAGTAAAATAATGCAGCTTTCCCTATAGTAAACAAAAAGTGAAGCTCTGCACTTGTCTTGGATGTTGAAACGCACCACTGTACCTTCAGAAACTATGAAGGCATTGGTATTATTTATTGACTTTTATTTCCGTGTAAGCGTAAAAGGAAATACAATGACCAATTTCAGAATGTATATAAGAACAAGACAGATAATAACAGCTTTGCTTTTCTAATACAACTGTTGGAAAAATTTCCTTTTCGTATCTACTTGTAAATGGCATAGGCGAAGAACTTTCACTATTTTCTGTTTTCAAAGAATACCTATAGTGATATTGATATTCTGTAGATATCTAAGTTTAAATGTAGGAACCTACGCAGGTTCTATGCATTTTCCTAAAGCATTAGGTAAAGGAAGAAGTGTGTAATTGAATCTACAACATCTTCCGCTTGCCTAATTGCGTTCGCCGTGACTAAAATTTCCCGTCCTGAGATTTTATGCAATATTCAATCAAGACTGCGGACATAAAATAATATTTAATATTAATATGTTCTACATTTACATAATATGTAAGTATATACGTATCTAATACTGGGAGATATTGTGTTCTGAATGTATAGGAAAAATATACAAATATAATAATTAATTTAAGTAAACTGAACCACATAATAGCAATCGCCCGATTGAACAGTAATTTTGTTCGAGAACATATTGATTATGCTTACTGTTTGCCAGGGGTGCAGAGATCGATCGTACCTTATCGTTCATTAACTTCATAATAATAGATAATAATAATAAATATTACAAAAGAATAGGTGATAACGCAATGTGTGCCATTTAGGCTGCATTCGCCGAAGTGCAAAAGAAAGTTTTTGAAGGTGATTTACTGAAATCATTAGCAATAGCATCATTATCATTTACGTTGTTTCCTGTGGGCATCGAATGCTTATTAAAAGCTGTGATCTTAGTACAATAGTTTATAACGCACGGAGGTGTTGTACCTATAGGACGGCTGATGTGTCTGAGCTTGCGGGTGTCGAGTGTGCGCTGCCAGGTTATATAAATACAAATAGGTGAAGAGGGGCAACGGAGACCTCTTGCACTTTCTTGACGGCGAACGTCGCAGCGACCAGTCCTCGCCGAGCATCATGGCTCGACACGCGTGTCTGTGTCTTGGTGTGTTGTTACTAAGCTGTCTCGGTAAATATTTTTTTTTTTTTTTTTTTTTTAAATAAGGTGCTATAAATCTACAGGATAAATGTATTGATTTTACGTCCAATATTTAAATATCCTTTACCTAGTTTTCTGGATACATCAATATTAATTTTAACTATTACATTTTATTTATCAAATAAGTATCTTAAGTTTTTTTTTTATGTGTGCCGGTAATTATCTCTATTATGACGTTACATAACTTCCTTCCTATCGGTTTTTAGTAATATTCGATTTTTTAAACTATTATTTTATTTTTAATGCTCACATATCTAAATGATTAATTACCGGTTGCGTTTATTATGTAATGTTAATTGTGATTAAAATATATAATCGATTTTGCAAACACAAAAGTATAGTTAGCAAACCTTACAATTTTGATTATGAATATAATACTTGTTTTTTTTATATATTTATAAAATATATTAGGCAGTCAATAACTACGCTTACATAAGTTAAAGTTCGCTATAAAGCAACAAAGAAAGAACGCCGGCTACCGACGTGGCTCGTTTACTTCGCTTGACCTCGATTTCTTTTCAACGTTTCAACTTTCAATGCCGACATGGAATAGATCTGCAATTGGCTCAGAATATTCTAAACTTAGAATTCCGACAAAAAGACTAAACATTTAGTTACATTACAACCCGTAAATATAACAAATAAACTTTTCCCAGGCAATGTTAACTAATCACTTAATTATCTAAAGCTTTCGTTATTCGTATTGCATATAAGTGAACAACATGGCACACTCAAAGTGAATAAAAAAACTATAAAAACCTAGTTACTGCAATTAATGAGCACGGCATGTACCTAACTATATACCAACATGTACGGCACTGCAATGAAACTGCAGGTACTACATTCCTTTACCCGCTGTGTTGTAATAGCGGCTTACGTTAAGTGGTGTTACCTAACGAGCACGTTAAGACTGACTGTTTCTGGCTCCTAATATTATATAGGTACCTGTGTACCCAATATAGTCACTGACGATTTTTTTTCCTGCAGTTACTGGCGAGACTCGTGTTAAGCGCCAAGAAGATGATGGCGGTGATGAAGTGAATCCCGAACAGTTGTGCGATGGTCGGCCCGGTGACGAATATTTCCGTCTTACCACGGATAATGACTGCCGCGATGTAGTCAGGTAGGTTTTGCACAACTTGACTTAGCATATTTCGTTTGTTGTAACAACGACTTAATACCCACGTTGTGAATGTTGTGATATAGAAGTTTCGAAACGTGACTGAGTTGCAATGTTATTCTGTCGTCATAACTTTTGTCATGTATCCATCAGAGTCTAGAGAAAACTGGTTAGTAACCGAACCAGTTCCATGAATCAGTCAGTCGTAATGAAAGCTTGCAAGGTTGGCTTACGGGTACAACGACAACTATATAGTATATACGACGTAGGTACTGAAAGTTAGCACAAAGCCCGTCGACTACTTCCAAATATTTGTCACATGCTTAAGTACTTCATTTATTAAAGCTGTGAATGTGGCCAAGGACCGTTTGTTTGTCGTTTGATTTATTTATGGGCGCTGTTCAGTATGCAGTAAGGCAATGACTTGATATTCCAGTCTGTGTACAGAACGGTCACCCTCGTGCCGTGAATATTAAAATTCATAATTATTGAACTTGTACAACTCCAAAGCTTAAATGCACGTAATATATATATAGTACATAACAATACTTTTGGAAAACTATTACATTTTCAGCATTTGTTACTACTATCTGTTTCAACAGGAATCTATGTCTGCAAGTTAACTATTCGATATATTATACAAGACTTAGCATCACGTCACGCAGCACGGAATCGCATTTTTCTGTGCTGTCCAGCGCATTGTCGATGCTGCCTCGTGCAATCGCTCTCCCGCTCCGTTTCTCGCTCTAGCAAATGACGGTTCTTTAAGCGACAGAAAAGAATAGGATCTTGGAAAAAGGCGATTCTGTACTGCTAGTTGACGCGCAACCCTAATGTTTTATACTAGGTACCCATTAGGTCACTACTAAGGTTTACACCAGTAGTGCCTACCCGGACAAGTAAGTTTCTTACGTCTCGCATATCTAACTTTACTGTGCACTTTATTTAAAGCTGCGTCCACATTAATGAAATTTCAATGGACACATCGCGACGCAAGCAAAAAATGCAAAAAAACTGTTAAAATCTGATGTCATACTGCAATCGCTACCGAGGTCTCGAAAGGTTTAAATACATAAGACTTTCCACGAACTTAATACGTCGTGCATGTGGAGCGTAGCCCACGGAGTTTGGTCCGTTGTCACTAATGTGGACGATGCTTAATAGATGTTCATTAATAATGATATTCTTGTTTATTCAATTTAGCTGCAGAGCCGTCTACATGTTATTAATGCGGGTATGAGGTTTACCCACATGATACGTGTAGGCGGACAGAGTTTAAGAGTATCGCTGTGTACAGGTGCGACGCAGGCGGTGAGAACGGCGTGACTCGGCTCGCCTCAGTGCGCTGCCCCGGTGGTCTCGGGTTCGATATCGACCGTCAAACTTGTGATTGGAAATCAAATGTTAAGAATTGCGATAAAATAGAAAGTAAGTTCCGCCGAATGGCGGAAGTGGACGTGCGGAGGGCTAAGCTTCCGGTATGAACCTGATCCAGTGTCGCAAGCCGGTGTACCCGTTAGCCTTCCGAATGCCCACTTCCTGCTATTATGCATTTAATTAAATGTCACATTTCTTGTCAACGCAGGTGCACTAGGTCAGGTCTTAAACAAATCACTTGCCCGTCTGGACTGGCTTTCGATCTTGATAAACAAACCTGCGACTGGAAGGGTAAAGTGGCCAACTGTGACAAACTTGAGAGTAAGTGCCGAAATGAAGCTATTGGCGCGTAGCGAGCAACTAGGCTTGGGTGAAGGGGCCGCGTCGCACTGTAGTTAAGGTGTATTGCATGAGGCCCCGGACAGAGGGAGCGGCCGCCGTGGTCCGACCCGATTATTACGCGATAACATTACTTCTACAACAACAAATACACCAAACACAGACTATTAACATGTGTACACACTGCATTGTAATTATGGACATGTAACACGTTGCACAAACACACACAGTTACTTATGCACCACATTAAACAATAGTAGAGTAGTAGATGAGTACCTAATTAATCTATCAAAAAATAAAAAAGAAGAACAAAGTTTTCCATCTATTTTTATTAATAATAAATAAATAATAATATCTACCAAATGACTTATTGTAAAAAAGGAATTAAGGTACTTACTTTCCAAGTTTCAAACATCACAAATTACATATATATAAATAAACCACCGAACTTAAAATCTGCCAAAGGCAGATTCAAAACAAAAGTTTTTTTTAAAAAAAAACACTAATCTAAAAATTTTCCATAAAAGTTTGGTTTATAGCTGAAAAACAAATAATAATTGTTAGACACTCTACATTTCTACTGCGCATCTCTTCAAATTTTGCTAACTTTTGGCTTAAGCTTCATTACCATGACAATAACTAATCACAATATACAAAATATTCTTTTTCGTGGAGGGAACCTAATTATTACTAACCGATATATAGTGTTCACAACATTAACTTAGCCACGTATGTATTATACACCAAATCTGCTTTAACCGAACTAATTTGCTATATATATCAATAAGGTATTTCTAAATTACTTATTATTTGAAATATATTATTTCATTTCAAAAGCTAGAATGGCATGTAAATATATTTTGTGATAAATAAATTATTATTACAATTCTGTACTCAATACAGTATTTATGGAATTTAAGCTCGGAAATAAATTCAGCGTCAGTTAAAATACATTTTCATGCTAATCTATTCCAATTCCAATATTTATACTATATAAACGTTGGTTGGAAGGCAAATTCATCACTCAAAACCCGATGATTTCTTTTATCGAAATAAAAATCCTTCTTAATACACCATAACATCTTGAACTCATAATACGATACCAACATGTCTATCTTTTACAGTTTAATCATCTAATAAATCTGTCACTTTTTCATAACCAATCAAATATAATTGACAATAAATCTACCTACTTATTTATCAGCTATCCTATTCCCTACTTTTTGTCTTCTGTTAACTTGATCATTGTTTCATGCTTGATTTTCTTCTGTTTTCTTATTGACCCTTAAACACTGTTACAATGAAAACACAAACGAAGCAATTATATAAGTGGCACCTGCGTATGTGTATAAGCGAAACACCGAAAACCTCCAATCTAAATAACAATATGTCAATTTGTTAGATTTACCATATTCTGAATTTCAGAACCCAGGAAAATCTTGCCTATCCTGAAAACGGATGAGCCTATCTGCCCTGAAGGAAAATTAGCCTGCGGAAGTGGTGACTGTATAGAAAAGGAACTGTTCTGTAATGGCAAACCTGACTGCAAGGACGAATCGGACGAAAACGCTTGCAGTGAGTATAACTTAAAAAGAATAACATAATATCATTGAACTCCGGGACAAATATTTAAGTTGACTTTTGTTTACAGCGGTCGACTTGGATCCCAACAGAGCCCCAGACTGCGACCCCAACCAGTGCGCACTTCCAGACTGTTTCTGCTCAGCTGACGGAACTCGCATTCCCGGAGGTATTGAGGTTAACCAAGTACCTCAAATGATAACCATTACTTTTAATGGTGCCGTAAACGTCGACAACATTGATTTGTACGAACAAATATTTAACGGAAATAGGCACAATCCTAATGGTTGCCAGGTTCGTGGTACATTCTTCGTGTCCCACAAATATACAAACTACGCTGCCGTTCAGGAATTACACCGTAAAGGTCATGAAATCTCTGTATTTTCTATAACTCATAAGGATGATCCCAACTACTGGAGCAGTGGAACCTACGACGACTGGCTAGCTGAAATGGCTGGAGCACGTTTGATTGTAGAACGATTTGCTAACATTACTGACTCATCAATCATTGGCATCCGCGCACCTTACCTGCGTGTTGGTGGAAACAAGCAATTCGAAATGATGGCCGACCAGTACTTTGTTTACGACGCGTCGATAACCGCTTCTCTTAATCGTGTTCCCATCTGGCCATACACACTATACTTCCGTATGCCCCACAAATGTAATGGTAACGCTCACCACTGCCCATCAAGGAGTCATCCGGTTTGGGAAATGGTAATGAACGAACTGGACAGAAGAGACGACCCAACTTTCGATGAGTCTCTTCCTGGTTGTCATGTGGTCGACTCTTGCTCGAACATTCAAACCGGAGACCAGTTTGCCCGTCTTCTGCGTCACAACTTCAACCGCCACTACAGTACCAACCGTGCTCCGCTAGGTTTCCACTTCCATGCTTCATGGCTCAAATCCAAGAAAGAGTTCAGAGACGAGCTTATTAAATTCATCGAAGAGATGTTGGAAAAGAACGACGTTTACTTCACTTCTCTCATTCAAGTAATCCAGTGGATGCAGAACCCTACAGAGTTGTCGTCACTAAGAGATTTCCAAGAGTGGAAACAAGACAAATGTGACGTGAAAGGTCAACCCTTCTGCTCTTTGCCAAATGCATGCCCCCTTACCACTCGGGAGTTACCAGGGGAGACTCTTCGTCTCTTCACTTGCATGGAATGCCCTAACAACTATCCATGGATTCTAGACCCAACGGGTGAAGGCTTCAATGTTAAGAAGTGATCTCTTTAAGATAAATTAAAAGACTGTACACATGTAAATAATACTCAATAATGTTAATAATAATTACAGTAATTATTACGAATGTGGCTGAGCCGGGCGTCCTCATACAGTGAAAATTGTTTTATACATTAAATAAAAGTGAAAAAGTGACTATCGCTCAAATAATACCTACTGCCGTTACTTTTGTTTAGCAAATATGGCTAAAAACTGACATTTCATAATAATTTAGGTGATCACCTACATAATTATGGACAATAAATTTTTAATTTTACGTAATGTTATTTTATTGGTCGACAACCTTTCCACCACCAACCCAACCACTACAAAATTCAAACTCAAAGCCTTAATTTCAAATAGACCCGTGACACATACTTAGTCAAAAAAAATAAGCTACTTACAGTCTCGGCACAGGCATAACATAACAACTGTGAATGGACTGTAATTGCCTATTCGAAAATCGTAGATCTCATGGATGAAAGCAAGAAATTCCATGAACACTTTTCAGATAAAGTTAAATATTACATAGTCCTGGGTACAATATTGTTGCTTTTATATGTCAGCACAATATACATAAAGATAGAAAGGAAAAAAGACAATTAAAACCTTAGAGATTAGGATAATTCCTGCTAACCATAACAGAAAGTCCACATGGTACTCACTCACTCACATTTACAAAAACTGAAATAATGCTTCTAATTTATATAAAACAATGGTAATCAAAGTAATTAAATTTCCAAACGAAAACCACATAAATAGTTACTAACAAACCCGACTGAAAAAACTGAGAGCAAAGAACAAGCACATTTTAAATTAAATTAAAGTTAGAAGCAGGCGGTACCCATTTCCTTTTCATGATTTTCTTGCTTTTAACGTAAAATGTGCTTGTTGTTTGCTTTCCAGTTTTTCAGTCGGGGGTTTTAATAACTTTTTTTTTTTAATAAAAACGACTTTGGTTTTAGTAATGTGAATGATTTCGCAGACGATTTTACTTTTTATACGAATTGTCATTTCAAAATCTCCTTTTAAAACCCTTTGTTTTTTCGTTTGATACCCCACTAGATGAGTTTGGAAGAAAAAAAAATTGAACTCCAAAATATGGCCCTCAAAATACACCAATTTTCTTTGTTATTTTAATATATATATTTTTTTTTGCTTAGCCTATATTGTCCCACTGCTGGGCAAAGGCCTCCCCCATAGCTTTCCACTCCTCCCTACGTGTGGCTCTCTCCGGCCAACCTCGCATAAACGCCTCTAGGTCGTCACGCCAGCGTTTTCTAGGCCTCCCTCGGTGACGACGCCCGTCTTCTGGCACCCACTGTGTGGCGGATCTGGCCCATCGGTCCTGATGCATTCTACAGACATGGCCCGCCCACTCCCACTTCAACCCATTTTAATATACTTAATAATAATAATAATATAGCCAGTGACACTCACGCCACCAAGACAAATCTAACGATGTATAATTTGTCCAAATTAGTTCATCCGTTTACGAGTTACGACGGAACAAAGAAACGGGCATTTATGCAGGTCAAACACATAACCTCCTTTTGGGCTTCGCCGCAATCGGGTAAAAAACCGGCCAAGTGTGTGTCCGGGCCACGCGCAGTGTAGGGTTCCGTAGTAACCCCTTATCACAATATAGAACGATTCTGTTGTTCTTCTACTTCATCTTAGTCACTTTAAACGACTTAAGTATTCTAAGGATTTTGTATTTGGTACAAAATTATTCAACACCCAAGATCAACAACTATTCTGCTAAATTCATAAAGTTATCTTACCCACTATAATTTTCCTTTATAGTTCATGAAATAGACTTCATCATGAATTTTTCCAAATTTTTTTAAACCAGTAGTTAAACTTTTAGCTACCATAAAAAAAAACACATGCGGGGGCAGTCTTTGGGGACTGCCGACAGAAGTGAAAACTAAGTAACTTGTGAATTATATCGTCGAGCTATTAAAAAGCTATTAAATATTTACATTATTTTGACTTATTTTTTGGTTTGTAAAGAAGTGTTGTTTGTTTTTAACGAAGTTCCTTAATGCGGATTACGGGTACGGCGTAACGAAATGCCAAAGGAAATTCAAATATGGGTAAAGATTTTTATTACGCTGCTATCCTTATTTCATAGTCAATTTAAGTGACATAAATGTCTGTTTTTCTAATTTAAATGAGTTTTGTTTGCCAAACTTAAATCTCGTGCCAGACTTTAATCTCTTTGTGTAAAACAAAGAGATAACATACCTGCTTTTTCATGTAAAGGAGTATTTAATGACCAATAATTTAAACTTTAATCCTTGATCATAAACACTCCCCACTACAAATGGACTCAAACAGAACTAGACGCCTTGGATACGAAGGTCCGTAAATTGTTGACGACGTATCGGATGCATTACCCACGTTCTTCGGTTATGAGACTGTATATCACGCGGAAGTGTGGGGGTCGAGGCTTTTTAAATGCTAAGACTCTCCACAATCGCGAGATATGCAGCCTCAGGGAATATTTCCTAGGAACCGATGTGGGAATGCATCGAGATATCGTCACAATGGACAAGGGCCTCACCCCGCTTTCCTTGGCTAAAGAGAACTGGCGCAAACCTCCAGTGCTTGACACTAACGATCGTAGGGAGGTATGGCAGAGTAAGGAGCTTCACGGACGCTTTTTCCGGGCCCTCCATGGGCCCGATGTAGACCTATCAGCGTCCGTTGCCTGGCTACGTTCCGGGGATCTATTCGGAGAAACCGAAGGTTTTGTCTGTGCAATAATGGATGAAGTTAGGATGACGAATAACTACCGGAGATTTATTGTGAAGGATGGCACGGTTGACATATGTCGGGCATGCCACCGTCCAGGCGAAACAATCCGTCACATTATCTCCGGGTGTTCTCGTCTAGCTAACGGAGAGTACCTGCATAGACACAACCTTGTAGCCAGGATTATCCATCAGCAACTTGCTCTAAAATACAACCTTGTGGAATCGGAAGTGCCTTACTATAGGTATGTGCCCGACCCAGTTCTCGATAATGGCTGTATCACGTTGTACTGGGATCAATCCATCATCACTGACAGGACTATTGTAGCCAATAAGCCTGATATAGTGGTGGTGGATCGATCAGAGCGGCGCGCAATGATTGTTGACATAACGGTCCCGCATGATGAGAACCTCGTAAAAGCCGAGAAAGATAAACAAATCAAGTATCTTGACTTGGCTCGCGAGGTTGTTGACATGTGGGAAGTGGACTCAGCAATCATTGTGCCGATAGTCGTATCAGCCCATGGCTTAATTGCCAAGAGCCTCGATCAATACCTGAGGAGGCTCTCGTTAGGCAGCTGGATCAAGGGCTTGATTCAGAAAGCGGTACTCCTGGACACGGCTCGTATTGTTAGGAGGTTCCTCTCTCTGGAGCCCTGACCGCCGCGCCGGTAGCTTGGACCCTGTTCCCGATACCGGTGGGCTACAATTTTTTATATTTTTAAATGTTATTATATATTTTTTTAATTAATATTTAAAAATGTAACGAGTTTGTCTGAAACTGAATAAAGGATATACATATATACTATACATAATAATAAAACAGTAAAAAAAACTGTGTCTGTACATTGAATATATTAAAAAAGAAATAATTAAAGGGGTTTAGAAACAGTAATAGAGCACGAATCCAAAAAAAAAGACTGTTTGTCTGTGTGTCTGTTGTTTGTTATCTTCGGAACTACTGGACGGATTTAAATGATTTTTTTGTTCTTGTATAGGTATTAAGTTTGGGCAACATATAGGCTATAATTTATCTTGGAAACTTGAACACCTGATGCAGAACCGCAACGGACCAGCTAAACTATAAGAGATACAAAAGTGGTACTTAAGCAAAAATGTTCCACGTGATGAGCATTTTCTGCTGAGAGAATAAATTTGAAGATCTAGAAAACCTGATGTGAAACTCCAAGAGCCCAGCTACACTATAATAATATAGGTATATAAGAATGACGTTTTAGCAAAAGTTGTTCAATCTGATGAGCACTCTCTGATGACTTATAAAATCGAAGATCTAGGCTGGAACACCTGTTGTAGAACTCCAAGAGCCCAGCTACACCATAACACATATAGGAATGACGTCTTAGCAAAAGTTGTTCGATCTGATGGGCATTTCCTGTCGGCTTATAAAAATCGAAGATCAGAAACATCTGATGTGGAAATCAAAGCTATCACTAATTTCAATGTATAATTATAAAATGACATAAGCTGGGAGTACTTCTACGCGGTGAAGGCGGTAACAGTTTAGGACTGATTTTCGATGATGATGGTATATCTTTGAAAATTTGACTCTACTGGCCAAAACTCCCATTTATTTTTTATTTTATCGAATAAATATGCCGATTCAATTTCAACAACTCGATTTTTTACCTAATTTCCATGGACATTTTCATTTTCAAGTTTTTTGAAAAACTTTAATAATAAAGCGCAACATATCCACGTTATATATACATTTTCTGAAAGGGGATATTATAATTAAATTACTTAGTGAGTTATTTGGGCCACCGAACTTGGCGAGCCACAGGAATTTTATTATTGCCACCGAAATTGTATTGGTGACACAGAAATTCTGCGTTTGCACCGAAATTGTGAATTATTATATATATAAATGTATATATATATAATAATTCACAATTTCGGTTCAGTTTTTTGTTTAATGAAAAACTGATATAATACGAATATCGTCGTTAATATATATATATTATCGTCGTAATTACGTAATGAACACCTGCATGTAACCCATGTATCACAAATAATCGATTTGATCATTTTAATAAGCATTTCTAAAAATACAACGTGGTGTACTTGCATAAATCAGTCTTACAAAATTAGCAATTAAGGAACTGATTATGTTTTATACTTCTATGAAGAGGATGGGAAATCATCATACGACTCCTCCCGCTCTGGGCGAAGCAGGAGGGACTTTCAAACTTTTACTGACTAAAACCCATTCATGTTCCTTCATCGCCCTTTGTGTTCCGGGGCCACGGTATCTCTTTCGAACAGACCCGCAACCCCGGCAGGCATCGGTCCTTGCGGACCCCTTCCTATTGCTGACTCTCTTTGAGGCGCGCGTGGAACACGAACGCGCCGTCGACACGGTCTGTCGTCATGAGACGGACAGACGGCGAGCTAGCCTATAGCCCACCGTCCACAGGCCCACCACGTTGCCCCCGGCCACGACTGCATGAGCATGGACCGCACGACTCCCGCGTAGAGTCTCCGGCAGGAGGCGTTTGCCTCCCCCAGGTTGGGCAGGAGCGCCTGAAGGCAGCCCCGGTCCGCACCAGTTTGGGGGCCAAACATCGGAAGTGCTCCACGAAGTTCCACCGGCTGTCGAAGACGAGTCCTAGGTACTTTAAAGTCGACTCGACCACACGACGAAGGTAGGTCGGCACCCGGTGATACCGGAGTGCCTCCCTAATGCAGCTCCAGGGCATGGTGTTCAAGGAATTGGCGATGTCGAGAGACACCACCAAGACAACCCTACCCCGGAAAACCGCATCCCCGTCGTGAGGGCTCTCACGCACATGATGGCGTCCACCGTAGAGCGCCCCTTGCGGAAACCAAACTGGTGTTCCGCAAGATCCGGCCCCGACCCCGCAAGGTGCTCGGCGAGGCGGTTTGCAATTACTCTTTCAAAGAGCTTGCCCACCTCGCCGAGCAGCACCACGGGCCGGTATGCGGACGGAGATTCCGCAGGGTGCCCCGGCTTCCGAATAAGGACCAGCTTTCCCGTCTTCCAACGAAGCGGGAACTGGCCTCTCTCCAAGCATGCACTTAGGAGCCCCTCTAGTCGGGGCCCGAGAGCCTCCGAGGCCAGGACCCTGGCTTTGCCAGGCAAGCCGTCGGGTCCCGGGGCGGTATTTTTGACACTGAGCCTAGTACTGCCACTCTCAGGTCTACCCTAGTCACTTCCGGAGTGTTTTCGTCGTCGTCCTGTTGGTCCGCTTCCAGTATCGCAGGCGGTGGAGCCATAGGCGGGGAGCGATGTTCCCCTCGCGAAGGGAACAGAGTACTCACCATGTCCTCCACGAGCTCAGGCCGGAGACTCTGCGTCAGTAGGGGGGCCCAGGTGCGGAGTTTATCCCGCATCATCTTGTAAGGGCGCCCCCACGGATCTCTGTCGACAGTCCCCAGCATATCCTCGCGGGCCAGATCCCTGGCCCACGAGGAGATGCTGGAGACTCGACATCTGCGCACGTCGCAGATGTTGGACATTGTCAACGTCGGCAGGTCTGGCCGGTGATGTCACCCAGGCCTGCATGATCGAGGCTTCCAGGAGGAGCTCCCGGAGGATGCAACCCTCAAAGTTCAGTAAATCCAATTGAATGACTTTTTCAAGAAATAGTAATACAATTTTATTTTAATGAATGTCGGGGGCAAAGGACTTAGTTCTGTCAAAGTAATTTCGGCATAACAAGTATTGATTCTTTTCAAAAATCTTCATTAACATTAGTACAATAATTGATTGGTACAGTTTCTGTGTAGTCGTGTAATTTCCGTGGGGCACGAGATGCCACGGAAACCACAGAAATTGCCCCACACAAATTGGAAACGTGGCTATTTTTTTTTTTTTTTTACAAGAAACTATCATGGCTATGACTATTATTTTCTATAATATTAAATATGTACCAAAGGCTACTTAGCATGCATAAAAGTGATACCTTTATTTCTTGCAAAAATCCTTTTAAAACCTGATCACCGAAATTGCAACATTGGCGATATGGTGCACTACCATTCTTACTGCACGTAAGCGCACTACTGTCTCTTGCCGAGCAGGGATTTATTGTTCGTTTAAACTCATTGGTGGAAGCTCAGGACGGTGAAACAAAATGACCATTGAAATTAGTAATTTCGCTTGGTCAAACCTACCGTTGACATGTACTCATTAACTATGAGTCTAAACATTCAAAACGAATCAACGTCATGTTGGTCAATCATTACTTAACGCAATCAAAATACTTTTTCCTATATATGTTGGAGATTATCTTCCTGAGAGGTAAATGCTGTGTATGAAAGTGATTGTGGACAAGACACAGAAATTGATAATTTATCATTTACCGATTTTTTTCATAAAAAGTAATAGTCTTATAAATATAATTTAAGTGGCTTCATTTAGATCCATGTCACTTTCATTCTGAGAAAAAAAATCGTTGCATTATCTGTAAAGCAGCATTGCGATTTCAGCCTAGACGCGTAAATTTTTCGCCTGTGAAATTCACTCCCTTATGTTATTCGAGTGTTTAATTTCCTTTTCCATTTATCTTGACACGGTAGCCTACTCGGTTACGCAGGGGAGCGGTCACTTAGATTTTAATTGATAAGGTATCTTCACAATAAAACTTTAACCATGCCTAGATGTTTCCCAATGTTCCAAAGGAGCTAAAAGATTAATTAAGGAACAAAAGATCCCAAGAATCTACCGAAGAGCGTCAGGAGAGACTTGATGCTGTTTGAGAACATCAGGCTGCAACTCCGTGGCTCCGTGGTAACCTCTTTGGATCGAGAAGCACGCCTGCGTTCTCAGCATAATTAAGCATCATTTGAAGATCAGGAACACCAGTTGTGGGACTCCAAAGCCCAGCCCAGGGATGACGTCTTAGCAAAAGTTGTTCAGTCTGATGGACATTTCCTGTTGACTAAGAAAAATGAGAGATCTGGAACGTCTCGAATCGTCTCGCGCATCCCGTTGTATTCCCGTCCCCGGGCTCTTAGAATTCGACATCAGACCTTCGATTTTGACGACTCCGTTGTCGCTGGCATAAGCAACAGGATCCGCGTACGAAGTCGCAGGCAGAAGCTAGTGTAAAATAAAAAAGTAAATTAAATCATAATGTACAGAAGTGAAAAAGAAAAGATCTTAAAGTGGACCCTGGTCAAAAAAAAATTGTAAACCACAGAACAGAAAACAGAACCGCTGCGACGTTGGAGAGATCATTTTCTACTTATGTTAACAACCCTTACTTGGGGTACAACCACATAAG
The DNA here is from genome assembly GCA_905147715.2 of Xestia xanthographa. Lineage (NCBI taxonomy): Eukaryota > Metazoa > Arthropoda > Insecta > Lepidoptera > Noctuidae > Xestia > Xestia xanthographa. Next base: position 16,672,519 of record LR990655.1, on the reverse strand, counting down.
CACGAAAAACTTTATTCCGAAAGTCACAAATCCGAATTTCAAAATACCGATTTTCAATCCGAATGGTTCAAAATTCCTAATCCTATTTTCATAATTCCTTCCGAAAGTTCTAAATTACTATTCTCAAAATACCGAATTTCAATAGTCCGACTTATTGATATAGGAAACATTAAACATACGAATCTATATTATTTTTTCATTTTTATTTACCTACGTGTTGAGAATTACGCGGCAAGGGGGTTAATAAGGGTAGGGCACGCCACAATAGTGGCGATAAGTCCCCTCTTTGAGGAGTGGCTTGAGAGACGCCACGGCGTCCTCACCTTCCGCCTGACGCAGGTCCTCACCGGACACGGAGTGTGTAATGTGTATGTCTTTTACATGTTTTTTACTTACATTTTTGGATATTATTAACCTGAAAATTTAAGCATTCGTCCTCCCTAGGTAGCTTCATGGTCATTTCTTGGAGGCTTAGCAACGGCTTTGGCCTTTTTACCTTGTAATTTATGTTATTTAAGTTTTTATCTTTATTAAATCTGTTTACTTTTGTGATGTCAGTTAGTGGCAACCCTAGTTTTATTTTTAATTTATTGCTGGAGCTAGTTGTAGGTTGTATAGGTAAATCACATCGACCTCATTCGATTTTCTTTTTAATAATTTTCTAATTTTAAAATGTAAATTATCTGGAGTTGACAGGAGCCTGGTGGTGGAATGGGCAGTCTACGTTCAGAGCTGAGAGCAGGAACACCTCTGAGAAGCTCCATATAAATATATTTAAAAAGGCAAGTTCCCTTATTCTTCGGTTTTAAGTCGGCCTCTCTCCGTGCCGCACCCTCACCAAGAACATCTGGAAACCTTGATCCTTGAGCTACACAAGCCTGATGAAGATTTGATGCTCCTCGGCCCTCCTCCTACGGCCTGAGGATTGACGGTCCTCGGCCGTCCACCACCGTCTGAAGACGGATGCCCTCGGCCCTCCTCCTACGGCCTGAGGATTGACGGTCCTCGGCCGTCCACCACCGTCTGAAGACAGATGCCCTAGGCCTTTCTCTACGGCCTGAGAGTTGATGGTTCCTCGGTCCTCCTCCACAGTCTGAAGACGGACGTTCTTCAGTTATTTATTCCATTTTGCGTTTCATCTTCAGTACTTTCCGCCAGCTTCACTGGCATTAGTAATTAAGTAGCTCCAGCCTTTAGATTATCTTTTTTAATAAATTCTTATAACTCGTCCCCTTTATTTCTTTTAATAGTGCTCCCCTCCAGACTGAAAGTTAGGTAGGTGAGTGCTCAGTGACCTTACAGTTTTGTGGATCCTATCCAGGAAAATGTAACGTTAAAGACTGGCGCCCAAATATTTACTAACCCACCCCTCTTTAATTATTTCTAGGCATTCTGCACCTCTCAAAATTCGAAAATAATACTTCCCCAAGTGAGTATATTTGGTAAGCATTTTATTCATTTTCATCTTTTCACTCATCTCAACTCTTACTCAACTCTTTTACAACTAAACATCATCTAGGTATTCCTCACCTCACACACATTCCATTATCGAAAGATAATTGGCACCCTTTCGGCCTCTTGGTTGTGTTAACCCACTTGTGGGCATTGCCAAGGTTGGAGATTGGTTACTTTACGACGGTTATTGGACAATATCCCGTAATCGTTCATCTCATATTATACTTACTCTCTACCAAAACATCGCTATACTGCATCCCACAGACTTGCACACCACTACGTTTACCCTCTGGTATTCGTACCCAATGGTCGCTTGATGTGTTAATCCATTCGTGGACACTCCCAAGTGGGTCGTTGGGACACTTCACGACAGAAACAGGAGAATATCCTGTGGATGTTTATACAACCCTAAAATACTACGTTACACCCACTACAAATACTTTACTAATATATTCTAAACTATTACTTCATTTAATTTTGATCATTAAATCTAGACTGAGTTATGATAATTTTGGGTGATATTCTTATTCAATAACACCAAAATCTTATAAACATACTCGTTAAAAATCCTTCATTTTTTGATAAAAAACGGACTGTCATACATACAGATAATATACATAACCTCCTTTTGAGTTTCGCCCTAGTCGGGTAAAATTGCATAAAATTATTTTGGGTTGACTTGTTATTTGTCACGCGTTGCTAGGTAACAGGCCCATAGAGATCTAGTTCTTTTGCAGCAGCAAAAAGTTTTTAATCAAACTTTGCGGTGGCCAAAATAGGTACTAAAGTTTATCAAACTTTGTATGCATTAGTTCCAAATTTTTCCACCATACAGTTTTTATTGGTTTACGATATTTTTAATCAAACCTCTTTGCACCCTCTGTGTCATACTCTTAATATTATTTTTTAATCGAACCTCTTTGGACCCTCTGAGTCTTATAAATTTTTAAACATTCTTATGCCCTCTCAAGTACTCAGACCCTCTTAATGTTTTATTCGGAGCTTATCCGACTACTGTATTACGGGAGCTGCCCTGACGTTTTTACTCAGTTTACTGAATACGGTGTTACGGTCCTGACATGATCTCTCTTTCCCTCCTTCTCCTCTTAAACACGAGTCCACACTCTCAGTGTGGGTCCTAAACACGAGTCCACACTCGAGGGCTAGTCCTCACTCTCAAGTGCGGGTCCTAAGCACGGGTCCACACTCTTAAGGGCTAGTCCTCACTCCTAAGCACGGGTCCACACTCTTAAGGGCGAGTCCTAAACACTCTTAATCTGAGTGCTCTCTTAGACTTGAGTTCCCTCTCAAACGCTTTCGTGGACTTGTTTCCTCTCAAACGCTCTTTTGGACTTGAGTTCCCTCTCAAACGCTCTTTTGGACTTGAGTTCCCTCTCAAACGCTCTTTTGGACTTGAGTTCCCTCTCAAACGCTCTTTTGGATTTGAGTTACCTCTCAAACGCTCCCTTGGACTTGAGTTACCTCTCAAACGCTCCCTTGGACTTGAGTTACCTCTCAAACGCCCTCTTGGACTTGAGTTCCCTCTCAAACGCTCTCTTGGACTTCCTCTCAAACGCTCTCTTGGACTTGAGTCCTAACTCAAACACTCTCGGCCTCCGTAGACTTTTTAAATTTCTTTTATCACTTTCATAATATTTTATTTATTTATATTTTTTTTTCGATACCTTTTACTTTTGAATTTGCTATCGCCTTATTTTCTGTCTGGAGTTTCTTTACAGTTTTTATTATTTTATAACTTCAATGCCTAGCCTCTTTAACTCATTCCTTGTAAAAACCATTTAGACTTTAAGTTTTGTAAATACTCCACAAGGTTTACCTTCCCTTAAAACTTTTGGCTTATTTATTAAATCCCTCTTTTTATTTTGTAGAGCGGTGCACAACTCTTTAAATAAGCTATTGTGTTGAGCGGTGCACAACTCATTAAATAAGCCGTTGTGTCGAGCGGTCGCATTAACTCGTAAAATAAGCCTTAGTGTACTTTTTTTTTAAACTTAGATAATAGTTTTTTATCCTTGACCCTCTTTGACCCTTGACTTAAAGCTTAAAGGCTTCTCTTAAGCGCTTTATGCTCTTAAACCTTGGCTGCTTTTCTAAAGCAGAAAAACTTTGTAAATATATTCTTTTAATTTTAACGGGTTTTTGAACAGGTGCGGATTACGACACCTAAATTAAATAAATAAGCCTTCGTAAACCTTAAAAATAATTTGGAGTATGCGTCATTGAATGTGAACCATATCCCCTAAGTATGCTGGTGATGTATGATTGAGGAAGTGTGTAGGGTAGGTTGATGAAAGGTGTATGAAAGAGCAAGGTCTTATTTACAACCTCGAAATTTTTTCTAGTTAGTAATTTTCTGGGGTTATGGGGAATCTTAGTTTTAATTGTTTTTAAACTTACTTTATCACTGTATATACTCATTTAGCTTATTTTTTTTGTTGATTAACGCTCTCTTAATGCTAAATAAGAAAATTTTTTCATTATATTCAAAAAATTTCCGGGGTGGTCGGGGTAATGTAATGTGTATGTCTTTTACATGTTTTTTACTTACATTTTTGGATATTATTAACCTGAAAATTTAAGCATTCGTCCTCCCTAGGTAGCTTCATGGTCATTTCTTGGAGGCTTAGCAACGGCTTTGGCCTTTTTACCTTGTAATTTATGTTATTTAAGTTTTTATCTTTATTAAATCTGTTTACTTTTGTGATGTCAGTTAGTGGCAACCCTAGTTTTATTTTTAATTTATTGCTGGAGCTAGTTGTAGGTTGTATAGGTAAATCACATCGACCTCATTCGATTTTCTTTTTAATAATTTTCTAATTTTAAAATGTAAATTATCTGGAGTTGACAGGAGCCTGGTGGTGGAATGGGCAGTCTACGTTCAGAGCTGAGAGCAGGAACACCTCTGAGAAGCTCCATATAAATATATTTAAAAAGGCAAGTTCCCTTATTCTTCGGTTTTAAGTCGGCCTCTCTCCGTGCCGCACCCTCACCAAGAACATCTGGAAACCTTGATCCTTGAGCTACACAAGCCTGATGAAGATTTGATGCTCCTCGGCCCTCCTCCTACGGCCTGAGGATTGACGGTCCTCGGCCGTCCACCACCGTCTGAAGACGGATGCCCTCGGCCCTCCTCCTACGGCCTGAGGATTGACGGTCCTCGGCCGTCCACCACCGTCTGAAGACAGATGCCCTAGGCCTTTCTCTACGGCCTGAGAGTTGATGGTTCCTCGGTCCTCCTCCACAGTCTGAAGACGGACGTTCTTCAGTTATTTATTCCATTTTGCGTTTCATCTTCAGTACTTTCCGCCAGCTTCACTGGCATTAGTAATTAAGTAGCTCCAGCCTTTAGATTATCTTTTTTAATAAATTCTTATAACTCGTCCCCTTTATTTCTTTTAATAGTGCTCCCCTCCAGACTGAAAGTTAGGTAGGTGAGTGCTCAGAGTGACCTTACAGTTTTGTGGATCCTATCCAGGAAAATGTAACGTTACAGTGTTCGGGAGGTTCCTGCACCGAATCGGGCGGGAGGAAACGCCCGGCTGCTTCCATTGTGAGGATCGACCGGAGGACACGGTGGAACACACGGTGGAGGTGTGCCCCGCGTGGGCGGAGCACCGCCGTGTCCTCGAAGCGGCGATCGGCGGCGGCGACCTCTCGCGTCCGGCCCTGGTGCAAGCCATGGTCCGGAGCGAGACGGAATGGGACGCCGTCACCTCCTTCCCTTCCCTTTCCCCCTCCCCCCCGGATCTCCAGCGAGTTTAGACGTGTCCACTTTGTCATTTTTTATTTAATATTAATATAGTTTAATTCCGAAAATAAACAGTGAAAACATTAACATAAGTACTAGGCGCGCAGTACGCTGACGGAGTTTGCAATTGAGCAGTGACGCGGCACGAGCAGGACAGCGACAGTCGACGCAACTAGCATCCTTCGCTGCGTACGCGGCGTCATATGGCACACAGCGACACCTCACCACTACATGCGCGTTGATGCTTGCCACAATTCATAAGCGATAGCGATTGGCGGGTAAATATTTCTCCGTAGCGTAAGGTGTAATATTATCGTAGTAACATAATTGTAATTGTACTGACGTACATTAAAAATACCACCAAAAGCTAGAATTAAATACAATGAATGTCCGACGTACCCCACCGAAAAGTAGTTCTAAACTTATCTCTCCCACCCATTTTGGATCGGATCCTGCGCTCTATACACCTGAAAGTCAGCAACAAATAGATCTGAACATTACAAAGCGAACCAAACGCCGGTTAAATGATCCTTCAAGCTCAGCAGATATCTCACTCTCCGACTTACTGACCAAAATGGACGAAATAAAAAAGCAGCAAGACGCTAAATTTACCACCTTGGAACTATCTCTAAAGGAGCTAACAAACCAAAACGCTGAAATAAATAAATCAATGATGTTGCTGTCCGAGAAATACGATGACGTTCTTAGTGACTTGAAAGCTCTCTAACAAGAAAACTGTTCATTAAATAGCCATATAAAGACTTTGGATGAAAAAATTGAACATTTTGAAAAAAACGCACGGTCCACCATGATCGAGGTAAGAAATGTCCCAGTCACTGTACCTGAGAACAAAGAACAGCTAGTTGAGATAGCAAAAAAGATTGGAAATGTGATTAATGTTCCAATCCAAGACTCCGATATTCGAGATGTAGCTCGTCTAAAGGTGAAAGACAAACCCATAGGCCCTATAATCGTAGACTTCACATCAACCATAAAAAGAGAACAGTTTATAAAGGCTACGGGGTCATATAATAAGGCAAATCGAGAAAAACGTCTGAGTACTACAAATCTGAATATGGTTGGACCAGCAAAGCCAATATACGTGGCTGAATCTCTGACTGCTTCAATCAGACGTCTGCACTACATAACCAGATTATTTGCTAAAAAACATAATTACGAGCACTGCTGGACTTCGTTTGGCAAGGTGTTTCTGAAACGAAAGGAAGGCCAACCCCGTCTGCGAGTCAATTGCGAAGAAGATCTTCTAACCATAGAAAAAAATATTTGACTAGTGTTCCTTTTTGAACGGCTTGTATTCATTCCAGTTGCATGCATTCGTTTTTTCATAACTTATTTAATAAGCGCCTACCACTACACTGTTCACGTACACTGCTTATAAAACAATAACTCTCACAGTACAACGGAATACTACTACTCTACACTATATTCTATCAAAGTATACTCACATAACACATCCACGCCTCCAAAGTGTCACACAATCTCTAAAATATTATGTCGTACCTAATACCATTTCTAATACTTTTCAAAACCATTTAACAAGATTCTTAAGTAATAATATAATTTTACATGAAAATATACCATCACATAATACTATGGCCAAATTAATCCACAAATATGATCCTGCTAAGTTGTTACTTGGGGAAAATTCAACGAGTTAACGCAATGAGGGATTTTCTTTTTAGCTCTTCCCTAGTCCCTGGATAGATGGCGCTAGGAGTAAGTATGATAATGCAAGGAACGGAACCTAAAAAAACTGATTTTAACAAAGCGCGAGAAATGTTGGTTATATTCGGAAGGTTAAGCAAATGAAAGTGTCAGTCAACGAGAGTATGTGACGTGACACAATGGTTTTTTTTTCAAGCGTTTTGGCTCTGGCATAGTAACTTCAACGCCATCTATAGAGTTCTTGGAAACTAAGTTTTTTTTTAAAACCTCAAAAGGAAAACCTCTCATTACAAAGTGAAATAGACTCTTTTAATGTTGCCGATTTTGTCATCTGTGATGCGGAGGACTGCCCGGGTCTGTTACCAAACTCCAAAAATTGTCTTAAAATGTTTCAACAAAATATTCGGAGTAACCCGGATTATTACCGATAATAGCCAGAACTGCGGTGGATTGGGATTGTATTGTATTGACGGAATGCTGGTTGCCATCAACTGTGTTCTTACCCTCCTTGGATGGCTATGACAGTTTTGTCACCACTAACAACCTTACGCAGAATGAAGGTGTTGTTGTGTACTACAAGAACGGTTTGTTTATCTCAGTTGAAGAACCTGTAATTGAGGACGCAAACTGTCTTGTTATTACCCTAAATAAAGATACAGTAGCCTTGGCCATCTATAGGCCACCCGGGTACAGAAATATTGATAACTTTTTGCAATCTCTCAATCAGGTACTATTAAAATATTCGCTTATGCAAAATGTCATATTATTGGGGGACATTAATATCAACATTGCCGAGCACAGTGCTGACAGCAATCTTTCTGCATATCTAGATATGATGGCATTCCACGGTATGTTGCCTGCATACACATCTCCTACGCACAACAAAACATGTTTGGATCACACGTTTATAAAGACAAAACTAACGGCTCGTTGTCTTATACTCCAAACAACAATTACAGATCACAATAGTGTTGCTTTGTACATAGCTAGTCTTCCTAAAAAAAAACCTGCCAAAATTATAAATTACTTAGATCACAACTCTCTAAATGCGGAACTTAAAAGTGTTAACTTTAGTCCACTATACACAGTTAAAAACGCCAATGAGGCTGCTGATCTTTTCCACAGTATCCTACATAGGGCTATCAAAAACAACACTAAAGAAGTCAAAATATCAAACAAGAAAAAAAATCTAAAACCGTGGATAACCCCAGGCATTCTAAAAAAAAAATACAAAAATATTTATTCAAGGAATTTGTTACAAAAATGGGTGGTTGTGTTTGGGGACTCCTTTTAGGCAATTTATGCCTGTGTTAGGAGACCCCGCTCTTCCATAGCAAAATAAATTACAACAGTAACAAATATGTGGGTAATTAAACTTGTACTTAACTACTTATTTATATTATTATTATTTATTTAAAAAGAGTAAAAATAAAAGCATAGCAAAAATCAAGGAAAATAGTGTAAAAGTGTAAGTGTGTGATGAGTGTGTGTGTGTGTGTGTAAGAGTGTGATGGGTGAGTAACATATTGTTATTATGTATCTTGCTATTTATTGTGCTGTAGAAGTGCCTCAGTCTCTTCATACGTGAGATTTTTGATCCAATTTGTTACGGCTTTCTTACAATCATAAGTGCTTTTGGTGTATATAAATATTTTTTTGTTTACCTTATTATATAGTTCGGCTGAGCGTTTATTGAATTGTCTGCAGGCAAATACGGTTTTAGTCTGGGAAACTGGTGCTACTAAGTCTTTCCAGTATTCTAAAGTGCATTAGAAACCGCGATAATCTATATAAAAAAGTAAAGAAACACCCAGACAATGAGATACATAAAACTACATACAAGCGATACCGAAATTTTTGTTCGTCTTTATTAAAAAAACTTAAAAGAGAATATGAGAAGCTACAATTCCAAGACGCAGGGAATAATAGTAAAACAATTTGGAAAATAGTTAAAGAGATTACATACTCAACTAAACCCAAAGACAGCCCGACTGAACTTATAAGCACCAATGACCCCCAAAATTCGGCAAACAATGTCAATCAATACTTTGCAAACGTTGGTAAAACGCTAGCAGAAAAAATCATTAAGAATAATCTACAAACGGGACCCATCACCCTTAACTCGTGTAGCCATTCTTTTTGTCTGCTTCCTACTGATGAAGATGAGGTTAGGTCTTTAATAACAGGCTTAAAGAGTGATTGTTCGGTGGGCCTTGATTTGATATCTAGTGACATCTTGAAATCTAATATAGATATCCTAACAATACCTATAACATACATCTGTAATTTGTCGCTCACAACCGGTATATTTCCGAAGATCTATAAGAAATCAAGAGTTCACCCGATACATAAGAGTGGTGACAGAGGCTGTGTCAATAATTATAGGCCAATTTCAATTCTCCCTACCCTATCAAAAATTTTGGAGCGCATCATTAACAAACGACTTGTTAACTACTTGGAAAGTAAAAATCTTCTCTCACAATCACAATTTGGTTTCAGAGCCAAAAGATCCACCGCCGACGCTGTGTCAGAACAAACAAATTACATAGTTAACAACATAGATTCAAAGAGGAAAACGATTGGAATATTCTTAGATTTAGCAAAGGCCTTTGACACAGTCTCTGTCCCTATTCTGCTAACAAAACTCGAAAGCCTGGGTATCCGGGATCTTCAATTAAAACTTTTTGAAGATTACCTAACAGACAGAACACAGTGTGTTAAAATCGGTAACGTAACTAGTGAAGAGATCACAGTGACATTTGGAGTTCCACAGGGCAGTATTCTTGGACCGACGCTGTTCCTAGTCTATATAAATGACATATGTCAGTTAATGTGTCCAGATTCTAAAACTGTTGCGTTTGCTGATGATACGGCTTTACTTTTCAGTGGGACCTCCTGGCATGAAGTTTTTGACAAAGCTCAGATAGGAATGAACACTGTGATCAGTTGGTTAAATAATAATTTACTTACGTTGAATGTAGAAAAAACAAACCTCATCACGTTTTCCATCCAAACTAATGACAAACCGGATCCCTCTTTGAAAATTGTCTCCCATTCGTGCCCAAATGCAAATGACACAATTTGTCAGTGTCCCAACCTTAAAAACACTGAATCTACAAAGTACTTAGGAGTAATTATTGACAGAAATCTTAAATTTCATGATCATGTTAATCTTTTATCAGCGAGAGTGCGTAGACTTATTGCAATATTCAAAGCCTTAAGAAACACTGCACCAAAATCCGTTATAAAATCGGTCTACTATGCTCTCTGTCAGTCTCAGCTTGAATACTGTATCACCACATGGGGTGGCACATGTAAAACCCATCTTTTAAAAGTTGAGAGAGCACAAAGAGCTCTTCAAAAGGTTAGTTTGTTTCTACCTTTTTATCACCCAACCACTGATCTCTACTCTAAATGGGAGGTACTTACTGTGAGGCAGCTATTCATCCTGAGAACGGGTATGAAACAACATGCCCTAACAGCTTTTGAACCAGAAAGGATCAGAAACAAACGTCGCAAACACGTAGTCTGTTCTTCATCGTCATTTAAAACTAAATTTGCACATCGGTTTTTCTGCTACCAGGGTTCAAGTCTATACAATAAAGTAAATCGAGCCTTAGCGCTATATCCCTTGCCAAAAACCAAATGTAAGTCTTTGGTTTCGGACTGGTTAAAAAATTGGACTATAATTTTACAGAAAGTCTACTTCACTCAAATTAAATTAGTACGACAAACGTTTATAACTTGCACCAAAACCATCTCACGCACACATCGACACACTACTGACACTCATCACTACACATTAGCATTATACACTCTCATAGACACACATACACACAGACACAGGCGCCTTGATTAACTTTTTGTTACTATTTTCTTTTTAACTTCTACCCCCCAAAATTATAATAATTTTTTGTTCTAAATCTCCTTAGCATTGTATTCTATTATCATATTTTGTTAAGTAAAACTTTCTGTTCTTCCGTGGGGTGGGGACCTGGTGATTTGTAATACAGGCATTTTACGCCTAACTCAGACACCAGCTCCTCACATTGCCAAAAAATAAATAATAATGTGAAACCTACACTAAGTTTGTTATTGTGAGGAGAAATAAAGAACTTTATTATTATTAGTCAGCAAAAAGGAAGGGGTCCGTAAGGACCGATGCCTGCCGGGGTTGCGGGACTATTCGAAAGAGATACCGTGGCCCCGGAACACAAAGGGCGATGAAGGAACATGGATGGGTTTAGTCAGTAAAAGTCTGACACTCCCTCCTGCTCCGCCCAGAGCGGGAGGGGTTATTTGATGATTTCCCACCCGAAAAAAAAAAAAAAAAAAAAAAAAAAGGGGGTTAATAAGGGTTGAGAGGATCCGGCAACTGGGTCTCGAGGTGGCATTGCACAAGTCCGAGGCCATGTGCTTTCATGGGCCTGGGAATAAGCCACCTCCGGGATCCTCACTGACGGTAGGAGGGGTATGCATCGGCGTCGAGTCGACGCTGAAGTACCTGGGACTTGTCCTCGACAGCCGGTGGAACTTCATGGAACATTTCCGACGTTTGGCCCCCAAACTGGAACGGACCGGGGCTGCCTTCAGGCGGCTCCTGCCCAACCTGGGGGGCCCAAAGGCTCTACGCGGGAGTCATGCGGTCCATGGCCCTTTACGGGGCCCCGGTGTGGACGCGTTCATTGAGGCGGCGAGCCTCCCACTACCTGAACGCGCCCCAAAAGGTGGTAGCCGTAAGGCTGGCCCGTGGGTACCGCACGATCGCCCGCGAGGCGGCGAGCTTCCTTGCTGGATTGCCGCCATGGGATCTGGAGGCGATAGTCCTTGCGCGCCTACATGAATGGCGCGCGGAGGCGCTACGCCGGGGGGCAACTCCGCTGCCGCGGCAAATTGTCGCTCAGCGGACAGACTTCCGGCGGGATCTCATGGCGACATGGAGAGAGCGACTGTCGCAACCCCGTGCAGGGCACGCCACGATTGTGGCGATAAGTCCCCTCTTTGAGGAGTGGCTTGAGAGACGCTACGGCGTCCTCCGGGTGTTTCCACTGCGAGGATCGACCGGAGGACACGGTGGAGCACACGGTGGAGGTGTGCCCCGCGTGGGCCGAGCACCGCCGTGTCCTCGTAGCGGTGATTGGCGGCGGCGACCTCTCGCGTCCGGCCCTGGTGCAAGCCATGGTCCGGAGCGAGACGGAATGGGACGCCGTCACCTCCTTCTGCGAAGCAGTAATGCTAGAGAAGGAGGTGGCGGAACGTGAGAGGGAGAGAACCTCTCAACGTCCCGGCCGCCGCGGGAGACGCCCCGGGCGTCGGGGGCCACCACCACGTGGCCCCCGGCCACCGTAGGCGCGGGCCTGTGGACGGTGGGCTATGGGCTAGCTCGCCGTCCGTCCGTCTCATGACGACAGGCCGTGTCGACGGCGCGTTCGTGTTCCACGCGCGCCTCAAAGAGAGTCAACAATAGGAAGAGGTCCGCAAGGGCCGATGCCTGCCGGGGTTGCGGGACTGTTCGAAAGAGATACCGTGGCCCCGGAACACAAAGGGCGATGAAGGAACATGGATGGGTTTTAGTCAGTAAAAGTCTGACACTCTCTCCTGCTCTGCCCAGAGCGGGAGGAGTCATTTGATGATTGCCAATGCGAAAAATAAAAATGGGGTTATTAAGGGGGCGATAGGACGCACTGTTTTCGAGATATAAGCAAATTTAGAAGCTGCTACGACTCCATGACGGGCGCTCGCTACGCTCGCATTTTACATACCAACTTTCTGTCACAAATGTCGTCGCCTTCGGCCAAATGCCAGCTAGCAAGGCTTTTAGGACAATTTTAGCAGTTTATTCGAAGTATTGGAATATCGTTGTCGGGCTAACGATCCATCGAACATTTGATTCTTCGGACATATGAAAATCGGACAACAAACAATTCGTATTTACGACTTTCGGAATTATGAATTTCGGGATTTTAAATAATAGACATTTATAATTCTTCGGAATTATGAAATTCTGACTTTTGATAAGCAGAGTATCGAAATTGGGAATAAAGTTTTTCGGAATTTTTGGGTGTTCCCCTTTTAAATATTCATTCGAAGCTAACTCTAGCCAGAAATCTCAAATATTTTCATTTTTGTTTAATAATATGATTTCATGCGTAAAACAGGGTGATTATAGTCTGCGCCAGATAAGTAGGAAATAAAGGTCATTAACCCGCATACATTTATTCAAATACATAATTCCGAAAACAGAAATAATGACATACACTTGTCCCGAAATTACCTTTATCGTGATCCTTGACTTTTTCTAGCAATAAAAAACGATTCATAATGTATTGTCGGGGTACCTACGCAGAGAAATTAAGGAAAGAGCAATGACCTTTAATTCCTACTTATCTGGAGCAGACTAAGGTAATTGGATAAATCGACCTTTTAAAGCTTTTTGTGTAACTAAAAAAAACGATTTCTCCAAAACAACCCAGTTTGGACCCCGAGTTATTGGGTCAACATTGTTGCAATAAAATTCGGTCTAGTATCAGCCATTTCAAGGAATACACACAATTACCAATCACCCTGAATATTTATTTATTTCTCATGTTCTGTGCAACAAAGTCTAATTAGCTCAACATATTTTACTATCTATAACTGCGCCTGGCATGGTAACGACGATATTCACATTTAATAGTGAGAAGTCCTATTAGTGCCTGCTAAAATGTCACATCACATACATTCAGGTGATGTTTTGCAGCTATCATTAATGATTAATATAAACTTTTTTTAGTAAGTGATAACTATAAGGAGCCGAGAACTACAGTAACAAGTGTCCACGTGTATCAAACGACGATTAAATGAGATATTAGTATACTTTCGAAGAAATAAAATAATAAATCAAAAAGTATTTTTGTCATACACAACAAAACACAACAAATACTATACCTACCGCAGTATTTCCTTGTAAACAATGTTTTGTTTTTCCATATGGTGCTAGAATCACCAGGCAACCAAGTAAGCCTACTCTGTAGCAACCCACGACCGACTGGCTGTGTGAAAAGCAGTTCTCCCTTGAGTCTACCCCTGCTAGCTTAAGAGTTTGGCCTTGAGATTTAGTTATGGTCATGGCAAACCAGCGTTGGGGAAAAACTGCACTTTTTTGAACTCAAAGGGGTAGTTCGATGGTGTAAGAGACTCCCCTGAATAAATACAGACTCCCCTCGGGAACAACATCGAAAAAGTAACAGATGATTTTCTTCCCTTTCTCTGGAACTAAAACTGTGGTAAACGTGTTTCATAATTTTAATTGAAGAGTATGTAAACCAATTTCCGAATTAATCGACCGAGAGAAAAAAACGTTTCCATAAACTCAACCCCCCATTTCCCCCTTTTCGGGATGGAATTTTGAAAAACCCTTAGTGGATAGTTGGATACCTACTATTCACAAAGAACACGCCCTCCAAATTGCATGTCTCTAGGCCAGCGTATATCAGCCACGCGGTCAGTCAATCAGGACTTTGACTTAGGAAAATGTCGTCAGGAAAATGTTGAGTATGAATGTGATGGGTATATGAGTAGAGGTAGACCAAAGAAACGACGATGGATGGACTGTGTTAAGAATGATATGGCAAGAAAGGAAGTGTCTGATGAGAAGATGAAAAATAGCATGAAGAAGACATGCTGCGCCGACCCCAAATGAATTGGGATAAGGGCAAGAGAATGATGATGTATAGAAGACCACAATCTGGGAATTATACCAGTACCGAATATCAGAGGATATCACCTACCTTAAACCCAACTGTATACAAGGCTGCAGGGGTCTCTACAATGCTGAGAAAAAGTCGCCCCCATTATGTATTGTAACAAATATCTTAAATTTATTAAGGATAAAATCAACGAGCGCCGCAGGAAGAATGAATGAATCTAAGGAAAGAATTTCATTTTATAGAACTCCCAGAGACAAAACTGTTTGCAACAGATCTTCTGTTGAACTAATAAAAACCAAACCCATCCTAACCCACCTTTAAAACTTTCTCTTGAACCTATCACCCTCTTCAAATTAAAACGCTCGTAAAACCAAATATCTTTAAAAAAATACTGGGGAGGTGGTCAAAATTCTGAGTTTTTTTTTATCTGCCATCAGCTATGCTATAAGCAGATGTGTTGTAGGATGTGCCAGTTTGAGTGTGTCTTCCAGTGAGGTCATCTCCTCATCAGTAGACCATAGAAGTAGATTATATATAATATGATCAATTCAATGGGATCCCTTTTTTTTGCATAATCTTCTTTTTCCTAATATACTTTGGCATAACTGTTTTGGCATAATTTGTTTTGCCATAATAATACTTAGCCAAATTTTTTTTTGGCATACTGTTTATGTTGGCATAATCATCTTGAAGGCTAATTTGTTTTGGCATAAATTGAATTTTGCATAATGTTACTAGGCATAATGACTATTAGCATAATAGTATTTAGGCATACAAATAATATAAATACCGGAATCAAATTTGAGTTATTTTTACGTATTCATTTTGAAATAAAAATTCATTAAGTTGTGCTACAAGAGATAGTGACAGAAACGAATCGCTGCAAAACCGACTCCACGTAGTCTTGTCTGCCCTACCCCTAGAGTGTAATCTAAGCCCGCGTAGGCGCGGAGGGGCGAGGCGGCCTGCGAGTTGAGGAGCAGGTGGTTTTAACCTCACCACCGCAGCTTCGGCTTGCTGGCCGGCTCCGCCGGCCAGCCTCAGCTACGGCGGTGAGCGTAAAACACATCTGCGACAATAAGCTCGCGTGGGACCGCCGGAGCCCCGCAGCGCCGGAGCCGTGACAGAAACCTTGCCTGCTGCATGTTGCATACTGCATGCTTGCTTGCTGCATGCTTGCTTGCATGCTGCATGCTTGCTGAACGCATGCTTGCTGCATGCTTGCTGCACGCATGCTTGCTTTATGCTTGCTGCATGCATGGTGTATGCTTGTTTAAATGTTTGCAAGCTGCGTGTTTGCTGCATGCATGGTGTATGCTTGTTTGCATGCTTCTTATAGGGAAAAAACTCACATATGTTCACAATCAACTATGTTCAAAACAAATATGTTTTGTATTACCTGCTTCGAAGAGATGTTTTTATTCCAATCGTCAAAATAAATTGGTATATCCAATTAGGGTATGTCTAACATTTTAGGATTATGCTTCTTTGTTATGCCTATAAAAATTATGTTTTAGTATCATTATGCGTAAATCAATTTATGCCTAACAATGTTATGTTTAATCATTATTATGATTAGATAAATTATGCTTAAAAAAATTATGCGTAAGCTGTTATGCGTAAATAATGTTATGCGAAAATATAATTAGTAGTAACAAAAGTATGCCAAGTTATATTAGGTCTTAAAATTTTATGCAAATGGGTAGGGAACCCAATTCAATATGTCTTTCCGCTTTAGCCGTTTTTTGTAGCTTCTAATTGTTAGGTTAGCCGCCAATTTGTTGGGGTGTTTTTCCAGCTTCCCTTTGTATGTCTCTGTAGTGTTATGGCTCTCTTCCTTCACTGTGCTCATCCTCAGATGATGGTGTATTTCTGCGTTTGTGATGTACCATAGGACATTGCTAAGGTTTCTCAGGATCATGTTCTGCATTCGCTGTATTATTATGATATTGGAGTCACAAGCGCTGCCCCAGAGTTGTATACCATACATCCAGACAGGTTTAAGAACGCTCTTGTATATGAATAGTTTGTTGTCTACACTTAGTTTGCTGTTTCGGCCCAGTATCCAGGAGAGGCGAGTGTATCGAGTTCTTGCCTCTTAGTTTTGATATGGTGTCTCCATGTAAGGCGTCGGTCTAGGTGTAGTCCAAGGTATCGTACACTGTCTTGATGAAGTAGAGTATTGTTTCCCAGGTGTACAGGAGGGCAATTTCCTTGTCGCAGTGTAAACGTAACATGTACGGATTTTGATGCTCTAGCCTTTATTCTACATTTTTGGAGCCAATTGGTAATATTGTTGAGGCTTGTTTGTAGTTTTTGTGTTGCGAGCACGGGGTTCATGTCGCTGGCTAAAATTGCCGTATCATCTGCGAATGTGGCTGTAGTGACACTCTCATCTTCTGGTAGGTCAGACGTATATATGGTATACAGTACATGTCCTAGGACTGATCCTTATGGCACAACAGCGTCTATTTGGTGGAACTTGGAAATGGAGTCGGCTTCCTTCACCTGAAAGAGTCTATCTGCCAGGTACGATTTTAGCAGTAGATAGTAACTGTGAGGGAGGCTATTCTTGATTTTGCAGAGTAGTCTTTTATGCCACACCTTGTCAAAAGCCTGTTGTATGTCAAGAAAGACTGAAAAACAATACTCTTTCACCTCTAAAGTCTTTCTTATTTTATCCACTACCCTATGGACTTGCTCCTAATAAAACAAAGATGTTTTTTCAGTATAATTTTGTAATGGAATAATTTTATTTTTATAGCGACATAACACAAGACAGTTTTACCAAAGACACTACTATAGAGGTCTGATTATATTTTGATATCACAACACTCCCACTCAAAATATAGTCTACCCAAAAAAAAATACAGTCCAAATACACACACACTACACAGCAACTATTCCTAAAACATTCAAATGCTTATAATGTTTCATAGTACCCAAATTTTTTGTGAGCAAGTCTGCTGGCATATCTGATGTACATAAATAATTAACATTTACAATATCATTATTTATCATTTCCCTACAAAAATGGTATCTGACATCGATGTGTTTTGTTCTATTATGGAACACTGGATTCACTAATAGTTTCTGGGCACTCTGACTGTCATTGTACAAAGTTATTTTATAAAATGTTTTAGTAACTTCATACTGCAAGTTTCTTAAATATACTGCCTCTTTGCAAGCTTCTGAAATTGATACATACTCGGCTTCTGTACTTGAAAGTGCTATGCATTTCTGCTTACTACAGCTCCAAGATATAACTGATCCTGACAAAGTATAACAAAAGCCTGAATACGATCTCCTATCATTAACATCATTGCCCCAGTCAGCATCAACATATCCTTCAATATTAACATTGTTACATTTACTGTATTTCAAACCTAAATTTCTTGTCTTCTTTAAATATCGTAACACACGTTTAGCATAGAGCCACTGCTCTTCAGTATTACAGTTATTAAACTGACTAAGGTACGAAACTGAATAAGCTATATCCGGTCGTGTAAGAACAGCTAAGTACATTAAACTCCCAATAAGCTGCTGATATGGGTTTTGAGTTTTACAATTATCTGCTTTCTTACTTTTTAAGTTTGCCTCCAATGGAGTATCAGCTGTTTTACAACTTGTCATATTGAACCTACATAATAACTTATCAATATATTTCTCCTGACTTAATGTAACAGTACAACTTCGTTTATCAAAATTGACTGACATACCAAGACAATCTTTTACACATCCTAAATCCTTTAACTCAAAATTGTTACTTAACATGTTTTTAAGATGATTAGTTTCAGTCTTGTCATTCGAAAAAACAAAAAAATCATCAACATAAAATGCCACAATGGTTTTGCTACCATCAACAATTTTAGTGTATAAACATGGCTCTAATTTAGATTTAGTGTAACCATCAGCTAACATACAATCATCCACCTTTTTATGCCAAGCCCGGGATGCCTGCTTCAGACCATATATTGCCTTGTTTAATTTAAGAACCTTGTTTCCATCCATAGAAACCAAACCCATAGGTTTCTGCATATATATTGTCTCATGCAAGTCCCCATTTAAAAAAGCTGTTTTCACATCAAGATGGTTCACATCTAGATTTAGCTGCACTGATAGAGCAAATAATAACCTGAGTGTTGTATGCCGCACTACTGGAGAAAATGTCTCATCATAGTCAACACCATATCTATATATATATATCATCATAGAACACCCTTTGACCACAAGCCTGGCCTGATACCGCACATTATTTTCGCTATCATACTTCTTTTTAAGTACCCATTTGCACTTCACAATATTTCCATTAACAGGAGTATCAACAATATCCCAAGCTTTTCAATTCTTCTTTTACTGCTTTTTCCCAATGCTCCTTTTCTGGCCCTTGAAGTGCTTCTTCTAGTGTCAGATCATCACTGAATGACTGATACTGTTCCGTGCATAAAAATCCAAATCTATCAGGCTTTCTTCTCTCCCTCAGGGGTTGAGTTCTTTTATTAATTTCTTCCTGACAATCTTCATCAGGCACATAAGTCTTATCCTTGTCATTAGTGCTATCCATGGAAGTAAATGAATCCTCACTAATGTTATCTGGAATCTCTCTCACTGAAACCTGATTGTCTGCACTCTCCTGTACCACCACCTGTGTTGTTGTCATTCTGTCACTTTGTTGTTCCATGACCACAACATCTCTTGCAACTATTACATTCTGTGAGACTGGGTCATACAGTCTGCATCCTTTGGTATGATTTGCATACCCCACTAGAATCAATTTCTTGGCCTTCTTGTCCCACTTTAGGCGTTTTTCCTTAGGTACATGTGTCATGACTGGGTCCACCCTTTATAGCAGAACTTTTTATGTCATAATATTACTTTGCATAACGGCGGGTAGCATAAACTTCATTTCGCAGAAAATCGTTTGGCAGACACTCATTTATCATACATTCAAAACTCATAATTTTGTAAGTCGGAATCATCTTTAGGCATAAATTTCATATGCATAAGAATTAAAAGTAGAACCATCTTAGCGCAGAAAGTTCACAGCCAGAATCATCTTTTGGCATACATTTCTTATGCTTAACAATAAAAAGACACATCCACATCACAGAAAATTCATTAAAACAGTTAATTGTGAACATGTGGTTTTTATTTTCCTGTAAGCAGGAAGCAAACATGCAAACAAGCATACATCTTGCATGCAGCAAGCATGCAGTATGCAAACAAGCATGCAGAATGCAAACAAGCATGAAGTATGCAAACATGCAAACCAGCATACAATATGCAAACATGCAAACCAGCATACACCATTCCTGCAGCAAGCATACACCATTCATGCAAGCAAGCATGCAGCATGCAAGCAAGCATGCAACATGCAGCAGGCATGGTTTATGTCACGGCTCCGGCGCTGCGGGGCTCCGGCGGTCCCACGCGAGCTTATCGTCGCAGATGTGTTTAACGCTCACCACCGCAGCTTCGGCTTGCTGGCCGGCTACGCCGGCCAGCCTCAGCAGCGGCGGCGAGTGTTACAACAACCTGCTCCTCAACTCGCGGGCCGCCTCGCCCCTCCGCGCCTACGCAATTTTAAATTACACTCTAGGGGTAGGGCAGACAAGACTACGTAAAGTCGGTTTTGGAGCGATTCGTTTTTGTCACTAACTTTTGTAGCCCATCATATTGACTTTTTGAGACAATATTTAAATGTTACAGATATGGCAATAATGCCAAATTAAATTATTCCAAATTAAATTCTGCCATCTTCGTAATATGCCAAGTGAAATTGTGCGAAATTTGAACATTGCCAAAGGTAATTATGCCAAATAAAATTCTGCCATCTTAAAAGTATGCCATTGTAAATTCGGAAATACAAACATTCGGCCAAACAATAACTATATTTAAAAAAAAATATGCCTTAGAAATATTCGTTTAAAGAAGATTATGCTAAGTCTGTTATGCCAAATAAATTTCGGAGCATCAAGATTCTGCCAGATAGAAGGAACCCGTCATGACTGCACTACCAAAAATACGCAAATTACTTACGTTTGGCTTCGACCCTGTCCAGACTTCATATGGAGTCTTGCCATTCAGCCCTGTAACAACAGACCTATTTCTTAAGTAAACTGAAGTATGAACCGCCTCTGCCCAGAATTTCTTTTCTAAGCCAGCGTCAAAGATCAAACATCTGGCCTTTTCAACTAGTGACCTGTTCATGCGTTCACACAAACCATTCTGCTCCGGCGTGTAAGCATTAGTTCTTTGATGAACTATCCCTTGCTCTTTCAGATACTTATCAAATTCTTGACTACAGAACTCACCTCCGTTATCTGTCCTAAGAATTTTTATCTTTCTGTCTTTCTGTTTTTCAACCATGGACTTAAAATCTTTGAAATTGGTAAATACCTCATTCTTTACCTTCATAAAATAAACGAACGCCATCTTGCTGTAATCATCCACGAACAAAACATAGTATCTCGATCTTCCAATTGATAAAGTTTCCATGGGACCACATACATCTGCGTGAATCAACTCTAGAACGCTCTCCGTTTTAGACGAACTCTGCTGAAACGGGAGTCTAGCTTGCTTGCCTTCACAGCAAATAGTACACGATGCCTTATCTATGTTTGCCACTTCTGGGTATGAAATTCCTTCTACAGCACCATTTTTCATTTTGTTTAAACTAGTACTGTTGATGTGCCCCAAGCGTCGGTGCCAAATCTCACTCGATGCTATTGCAGTTGCTGCTAATATCTGTTCTGTTTTCGTGTATAATCTGTACACACCTTCAACTAATTCTGCTTCACCAACTAGGTCTTTCTGTTGATTATAGATGTAGCAACTAGTTTTCTTGAAAATAACGCTGTTGCCATTCTCGATCAACTGACTCACCGAAAGCAAGTTTGTTGTTAAGCTCGGTAGGCACAATACGTCCGAAACTGTGACATCATACTCTATACCATTCACAACTGTGATGATGTTGATATCACCAGAACATACAACTGGAACACTCGTCTGGTTTGCAATAATAATCTCCTTCATATCGTGTTGATGAGACGGATTGACGATATTGTCTTGTCTCGCTGTCATGTGTTTACTAGCCCCACTATCAATATACCAGTTATTCTGACTGAACTTACCACTCAGAAAAATAGCACTGAATGCATTGGTCTGTTTTCTTTTGCTTGATTCTGAGTTGGGACACTGATTTAAATAATGTCCGATCTGTTTACATTTGTAACACTTGACAACCTTGACAGATTTTGACGTTGCTTTCAAATCTTTATGACCGCTCTTAGAGTTTTCATTTTTCAAGTGCTGCGACCTTTTTGCTACAAACGCACTTTGGGAACCGGGAGCTGAACTAGCTTCAACACACATATCCATCAACTTGGTTTTTATGACGTCGGCACTTATCTCGATTCCCGAGTGTTCAATGGCCATGATCATAGGCGCATACTTTTCGGGTAATCCTGCTAACATTAATGCACCAATCCATTCGTCTGTCAACTTAAAACCTGTTCCTTGAAGTCGCTGCCCTGTTTCAATGATCTGGGTCACATACTGCGTCATGGAATCACAGTTTTCGAGACGAATATTGATGAGATTTCTGAGTAAACTTATCTTTCTTGTAAAGCCAGAATCATCAAACATGGTTTTCAATTTGCTCCATAAATCATAAGTTGTCGCTGCTTGCTTTATGTGAACATATAGCGAGGGTTCGATGTTATACAAGTTTCGCCTTTGCTTTGGCGTCTTCTGACTTTTCCTTCGCACTAGCCGTCACTGGTAGCGGTTCTTCAATGGCGGACGCCATACCTTCCAATACCAACACATTTTGGGCTGCGAAACACCAATCCTCGTAATTTTCACGGCCGCGTAACTTTGGAACGTTAGCTACATAGTTCGCCGTCATTATTATTGCAAAAACACAGTACTTAACGCTGAGTCTATTAAAAATTGGTTTTTACACCGCCTGGGCGTTTTGGGCCCATCTTCTATATATATAAAAGCATCACGAAATCTCGGAAACTACTGGGCTGTGAGGTCCAGAATTTGGCACAAGCACTCTCTATGGGGTGCAGGCGCGCACTAAGACAGGATTTTTTTTAAATTCGCACCCCAAGGGGTTGAAAAGGGGTCTCGAAGTTTGTATGAAAGTCCTATGTTTTTAAAGTTAGAGCATGTGGGCCTGAATGTTCCTTTCAGCTTCTTGGTGCTCACTAAGGTAAAGGTTTTATGAAATTCGGCCCTTAAGGGTATAAATAAGGGTGTTTAATGTTTGTATGAAAAAAGTGGAAAGATCCAAATTGAATCTTACAGCAACGCGTTATTGCATACTTTACATTGAAATTAGAATTTGGAAGCCGAAAAAGATCCATATTGAATTTTACGACAGCGAGTTAATGCATATTTTACATTGAAATAAGAATTTGGAAGTTCCTTGAGGTTTATCTTCAGTTTTTTAAATGCGAATTTGTAGGTGGCCAGTATGTTTCAATAATATGCAGGCGTCTCGCGTCTGCTGAAAGGTAATGAAATGAGGTTCTATAACATTCTAAAGTTTTTATGCCAATTTCTAGGTGGCCAGTATTTTTCGTCTGCTGAAAGGTAAGAAAAAACGATTCAAAAAACGAACCCAATGTTTCAATCACAGATGACAGAATAGTGTAAAACCTAAAACCTGAGGTTAGGATACAATGACTTAGGCGATTCACGTTCAAGCTCATTTCTGTTCTGCGATATTTTGCTATTACTACTAATTTGCTTTGAAATATTTGTCATCATTGTTCTTTGGTTTGTCTTCGTTTTGGTTCAAACTATTTCATGCCGTGGCGTTTCTGTAGAATGAAAATATTTAGAAAAAAATAGTAGGGTGTTAAAGAATCACTAACAGAACCCATTTCTACCATTTTTACATTTTTTTCTGTATGTCTGTGCGGGGTCTTTGGTTACAGCATCACGTGTAAATTATAAATCCGATGTGGTAAGATTTAATGCACAAATATTGGGCATAACTTAGAGAAGGTTTTAGTTTTTGTTTCATTGTAATCGGTGCTTTCTATCAAATGATATAAATGAACTTAACGTGTTCAAGAAGAACTTATCATCAAAATGTAAGATACTCGCAGCGACATCTCTTCAACCAAAATGGTACTAATAACTAAACATGTGCTCACAAGTTAACTTGTAAATCGAGTGACCGTCTTTCAAAAAAGTTAGATAGCAAGAGGTATTCTAAATTAGTCTATATGACACTGCTTTAAAAATCTACATAGCCAATATAGTGTGTGTTAGACCGCTTTCCATGTCTATAGATGGCGTTGTTAATTTCACTCCATTTTCTGAATCGCGTTGTTAAGATTTTTCGTGATAGAATGACTCTCGCCCGAGTCAGTTGCCTCAGATTTGGTGTTATGCCCACGAAACAAATTCAGGAGGTTCTCAATTCAATGCGTATATTTTTTTATATAGGACCATGCATAACTTTTTACAGGTAATTCCGAAATTGTATGATTTTTTTTTTTTTTGTGAAAAGCGAATAATTATCTCAAAGTTGTATCTGCTGTCAATTTTTTTTTTTTTTTTTTTAGTTAGCCCGTATTGTCCCACTCCTGAGCAAAGGCCTCCCCCCATTCCATCCACTTCTCGCGATGGTGTGCTTCTTCTCGCCAATTTACCAAAAAGGCATCCAAGACGTCCCGCCATCTTCTCCTCGGTCTGCCACGACCCCGTCTAGCCTGTAATTTTTTTTGGTCCTATTTAAAATTGAAAAATCGTGCTTGGGCTCATTTCATGCACCTTAATGAGAACTTTAGACCTAGCTAGATTATGAAAGTCATCGAAGGTCTGACGATGGAGACGGAAGGCAATTGCAAAAGCTCCGCAAGAGTTTGCAGCGGCTATGTGGTGTTTGGGCTCATTTATGCAGCTTGATGAGAACTTTAGACCTAACAAGAGCATGACTTTCATCGAAGGTCTGACGATGGAGACTGAAGACAGTAGCCAGAGGTCCCCGAAAGTATACAGCAGCTATATCGCGTTTGGGCTCATTTCATGTATCTTGATGAGAACTTTCGACCTTGCTAGGGTAAAACTATCATCGAGTGTCTAAGGGTGAAAACGTAAGGCTGTCGAGGGAAGCCTGTAATTTTTTTTGGAAAAAACAATATTTCTGAGAAATTTAATTGTTACCCACTTGAATCTATACTTATTATAAAGGAGAAGAGTTTTTTTTTTTGGTTGGTTCAACGCGCTAATTTTAGGAACCACTGGTTCGAGTTAAAACGTCTTTTAGTGTTGGATAGCCCATTTATCGAGGAAGGCTATACGTTATATAAGATCACGCTATAATCAATAGGAGCGGAGCATCAATGAAAAATGTTGCAAATACAGGGAAAAAATATTGCTTTTGAGAGCTTCCGTTGCGTGCACTGCGTAAACGGTAAAAGTTACTCAACAATCATGCATGTAGGTATGACGGGATTGTTTCTCTTATAAGGTTCACGATAGCACATGTCTATCTTTTAAGGTTGGCTCACACTCTCTCTAACCCTCTCTCTCTCTTATGTAACGCAGACAAAGTTGCGCGGGTCAGCTAGTAACCTAATCATTGATTTAAATAGTAAAGATACGGTTGTCCGAACGTTCGCCGAACGCGGTCGCCATACCACATCATACAGAAACACTAACGCCATCTATTAGAACTACTATGAACTACGATGTCAATCAGCGTGGTCTGCCCCTAGACGTAACCTTGTAAGAGCGGGTATTTTTAACCGACTTGAAGAAGAAGAAGAAGTGTGCGGAACAAACACGTAAATAGCTATTTGACTTAAAATATGGTTCACCACGTTCCTGTCTTATGACACGACTCCAAGCTTCATTTCGCACCGAATCAGTAGGAAATCTGCAAATTAAATACGTATTTTCACTGTACTTATAGATTTTTACCAGTAAGTACATAAAAACACATTTTAATTTGCTTGTAATAAACAATAAAAATTATTTTATACATATAAAATTAATGTTATGATATGAATTATTAAATCTTTTCATTTCATCGGCTAAAACGCGCGCCGCTGCAAAGTTATGTCTAACTTTTACGCAGCTTCGCGTCGTCTTTGCCAAACGTTGAGACAAATACGAAAGAAAATTGTTTTAAATAATGTTAGAAGTTGATATAATATTTTTTTTTAACTTACCGGTGATAAGAAATGTTATCATTTATTTTATTGTGCTTTTTGTCGTAGTTCACGCATCCCTTCACGACACAACTTGGCATTTTTGCTTGTAAAATTTACGACCGCTCCCGAAGACAGCCGAACGCGTTCTAGTTTAGTTCGCTATAGGGAAGACCATTTTGGGACCACGTTCGAGGCGTCATTGTAACATGCGGTCCACCCAGTCCTTACGCAGTAATATATAATTATGTCAATGAACCTAATAAAACAAAGATGTTTTTTCAGTATAATTTTGTAATGGAATAATTTTATTTTTATAGCGACATAACACAAGACAGTTTTACCAAAGACACTACTATAGAGGTCTGATTATATTTTGATATCACAACAGCTCCACTGTGGAATGGTGTTGCCTGAAGCCAAACTGGTGATTAGGGATGACATGATTTTTTTGGAGTAGGGGTAGCATTCGGTGTAATAACAGTTTCTCGAATAACTTAGATAGGATCGGTAGTAGGCTGATAGGTCTGTAAGAGGTTACTTCATTCGCTGGTTTTCCCATTTTGTGGACCATCAGGATCTGTGAGATTCTCCAAAGTCTGGGAAAATATTGGACTCTTAGCATGCTGTTGAAGAGTGTTGTAATAAATACTATGGCTTTTCTTGGGAGTTGCACTAGCACTTCTTTTGTGATGAGGTCAAATCCCGGTGCTTTTTATCTTTCAGCTCTCTGTTGATTGTCCTCCAGACCTCTCGTACAGTTATTAGGGACGGTGGCGGCGACATTTGCAAGTCCTCATTCGGACAAAACACATTAGCTAGGTGTAGTGCAAATGTATCTGTTTTATCTTGAGGGGTGCGCGCCCATCCGACGTCAGTTTTTAGAGGAGGTATGGCTACTTGTGGTCTGTCATAGTTTTTTGTTAACTTCCTTATCGAATAGTTAGTGGACGCACTCCAATCAGTAAGTGATTCCAGGTGATATTCCAGGGTGTCATTGTGCCATTTGTGAAGAATATCTTTTAGTTCTGCACTCGTTTTTTCGAAGTTGGTTTTATCGATCTGCAGCCGACATTCATGCCAAACCCATCTTAGCCTTCGTTTTTCCAGAACAGCTCTTTTGACTTCTATCTGTGTGAAATGGCTTTGCATAACAGCTCAGTATACTGTTTTCCAGCGATTTCCAGAGTCTAGACCTGAGCATGACATGGAAATAAAAAGCTACCTAGAAAGTGCCCAACAGATGTGTCTACCACGTTACCAAATTCCACGAGCCGTCGAGACATTATTCTGGAAATAAAACAACTGAAGGAAGGCTACGATTGTATATATATATACATACTAGCTGTTGCCCGCGGCTTCGCCCGCGTGAAGTTCGGTAATTTCCCACGGGATCATTCTAAAGGGATAAATAGTATCCTACATGTTAATCCAGATTATAAACTATCTATGTGCCGAATTTCATAATCATCACAATCGCTATCACAATCACCATCACTATCACCATCATTATCACTGTCACAATCACAATCACCATCACCATCATCCTTATCATAACAACCATCACCATCACTATCCCAATCACAATCACTGTCACTATCACAATCATTATCACAATCACCATCATCGTTATCACAATCATCACAATAAATCAACAATAATCCTGTATAGAAGTCGAATCCGCCATCTTTTTGATCTAAAAATAAATGCCATATTCGTAATCAGCAACATTGATAATCTCGGAATCGACACCCATATTGATTTTTAGACATTTCAACCCCATCGCACCCCAACAGGGGATGATGGTATTTTAGGTCCACATCATTAAATCTTAAAAACGCTGTTTTTGTAATACACCCGACCCGATACACCATACAATCAATACCAAACCCATTTCCCTCTTTAGGGGTTGAATTCTGAAAAAACCTGAAACCCATTTCTACCTATTTATCGATAGGAGTACTCCTGTGAAGTTTCGAATAAAACAGTCTAACTAATCTTGTTTCCCCATACAAACTTTCGACTCCCGTTTCACCCCCTTAGGGAGTAAATATTGAAAAATCCTTTCTTAGTGCACCGTTAGACCTCATAAAAAACCTACGCGTGCTAAATAATTTTAAATCTCTAGACCCAGCGGTTTGGGCTGTGAGTTGATTTTCAGACTTTGTCACCCTATTTCTCCATATTAGGAGTTGAATTCTGAAAAAACCTGCAACACAAATGTTTACTCATTTATCGATAGGAGTACTCCTGTTAAGTTTCGAATAAAATAGTCTAACTAATGTTATTTCCACATGTACTATGGGGGTCTTTTCCGCCTGACCATTTTACATTTTTTTCGCTTAAATCATGCGGAGGCGCCGAGCCACACCCCCTTGAAGTTTGGGCCTATTAAGAAAGCGACAACTTTGGCGCGCAAAATAACAATAACTCTCGTTAGGCGTGCGTCGTCAACGCGCTCGGCCGATTCGGTATCTTTTCATTCATTTTTTCTACACAAAGTCAATGGGGCGGGGCTAGAGAGCGTTTTTATGTTGCGAGTGCAAGCAAAAATGAGCTTAGTGGTGGTCAGGCGGGAGTGTCCTCGATAGTACATTTGTTTTTGTTTTGTAAATTTTGGACCCCCGTTTCAGCCCCTTAGGGGGAGAATTTTGAAAAATCCTTTCTTAGTGCACCCTTAAACCTCATAAGGAACCTATGTGCCAAATTTGGAATCTCTAGACTCAGCGGTTTGGGCTGTGCATTGATTTTTATACTTTGTCACCCTATTTCCCTCTCTTAGGGGTTTAATTCTTAAAAAACCGGAAATACAAATGTTTACTCAATTATCGATAGCAGTACTCCTGTTAAGTTTCGAATAAAACAGTTAACTAATCTTGTTTCCCCATTCAAACTTTGGAGCCCTTTTTCACCCCCTTAGGGAAATGAATTTTGAAAAATCCTTTCTTAGTGCACTCTGACCATATAAGGAACCTACTTGCCAAATTTGGAATCCGTAGACCCAGCGGTTTGGGCTGTGCGTTGATATGTCAGTCACAGTCAGTCAGTCAGTTTCTTCTTCTTTTATTTATTTTTACCCGACTGCGCCAGAAGGAGGGTTATTGTATAGATTTTATCTAAAATAGAAGTAGTCTAAGTTACTCCTTATTTCATCAGCTATCTGCCAGTGAAAGTCCCGTCAAAATCAGTCCCGCCGTTCCAGAGATTAGCCGGAACAAACAGACAACAGACAAAAATTGAAAAAAAAATGTTATTTTGGTATATGTACTCGTATCCTATATACATTCGTATGCATGTAGTAAAATGCCGTTGTTTTAATAGTACAAACAGACACTTCAATTGTATTTATTTACACAACTTTTGTGTGGACACTTTTACCGTGCACATCTTGCTACATTGTTCTCACATAATATACCATCTCAACGTGAATGATGTAACCAAGACTTTGTAACAATATTCTGATTTAAAAGAGTGTCCATGGAGTTTCTTGCCCGTTCTTCTCCATAGAGATCTACGCTAGGGAATGGGCAACTACAGTACTTTCACAGTTTTTATGTCTTGTGACTGGGACTGTAGCTACATTTAATTTTCATCTTTGTTTCGACAATTAAAAAGTGCCTGTAACTGGCTTACTTGAAATAAATGCTTTGATTTTGATTTTGATTTTCACACAGATAAACCCCCTTTTCATCTCTAACCCCTATAGGGGTTGAAATTTTTAAAAACACCGTTGCGTTAGCTTCCAACCATAAGCCTAGATAATAAATTTAGTGAGTTTTACTTCGAAAATTAAGGACTTTCCATAAACAACTTCATTCTCCTTTTTTAACCCCTCGGGGGTGGAATTGTGAAAAACGCTGAGACACATATCAATTAATTTTTAATCATCAGCCTATAAACACAAAATTTGAAGATCCTAACTTTAAAACTGACGATTTTCCATAAACAACTTCATCCCCCTTTTTAACCCTTCAGGGGTGGAAATTTGTAAAACGCTGAGACACGTATCAATTAATTTTTAATCATCAGCCTACAAACAAAATTTGAAGATCCTAACTTTAAAACTGTCGATTTTACATAAACAACTTTTTCCACCTTTTTAACCCTTTGGGGGTGAAATTATCATAAACGCTGAGACACGTATAAATTAATTTTTAATCGTCAGCGTAAACACAAAATTTTAAGATCTTAACTTTAAAACTAATGGACTTTAATACACAACAGCTTCATCCCCTTTTTAACCCCTCGGGGGTGGAATTGTGAAAAACGCTGAGACACGTATCAGTTAATTTTTAATCATCAGCCTAAACACAAAATTTGAAGATCCTAACTTTAAAACTGACGATTTTCCATAAACAACTTCATCCCCCTTTTTAACCCTTCAGGGGTGGAAATGTGAAAAACGCTGAGACACGTATCAATTAATTTTTAATCATCAGCCTAAAAACAAAATTTGAAGATCCTAACTTTAAAACTGACGATTTTACATAAACAACTTATTCCACCTTTTTAACCCTTTGGGGGTGACATTATCATAAACGCTGAGACACGTATAAATTAATTTTTAATCGTCAGCGTAAACACAAAATTTTAAGATCTTAACTTTAAAACTGATGGGCTTTAATACACAACAGCTTCATCCCCTTTTTAACCCCTCGGAGGTGGAATTGTGAAAAACGCTGAGACACGTATCAGTTAATTTTTAATCATCAGCCTAAACACAAAATTTGAAGATCCTAACTTTAATACTGACGATTTTACATAAACAACTTTTTCCACCTTTTTAACCCTTTGGGGGTGAAATTATCATAAACGCTGAGACACGTATAAATTAATTTTTAATCGTCAGCGTAAACACAAAATTTTAAGATCTTAACTTTAAAACTGACGGACTTTAATACACAACAGCTTCATTCCCTTTCTAACCCCATGGGGGTAGAATTATGAAAAACGCTGAGACACGTATAAATACGTGTATATTAATTTTTAATTGTCAGCCTAAACACAACATTTGAAGATCCTAACTTTAAAACTGACGGACTTTCATACAAACTTCCATCCCCTATTTAACTCCTTTAGGGGTTGAATTTCTAAAAATTCTCTATCCTTATTCCTTGTCTACAATATAAAGGAAACCTCTGTGCAAAATTTCAGCTTTCAAGGTCCAAGGGTTTGGGCTGGGCGTTGATGAGTCATTCAGTTAGTCAGTCAGGCCTTTTGTTTTTATTTATATAGATATATCTCTGAAAAAGCTGCCAATGAGGAGTATCGATCGTAGCATATTTAGTCCAGATTTTCATTGCTGCTTTGCTTATATACCACTTCTCGGGCCAGTAGAAAATTGCACTAGTAGGTACCAGTAGCGAAGGGTCAAGTTTTGTAAGAGGTAAGCCGGAGTGTGATTTTATTATTTGTCTATAGAATACTGACTGTGCCATTTTTCAAAGGGAATCCGGTAGGAATCGAGTTGTATGGAAGCTTCGCCACTGGTAGGTACGCTACCTACACTCGGTACACCACTACCTGAAGTATAGACCAACATGTAATTTGTCTATCATAGGAAAACTATTTTAGAAGATACTGCTAAAAAGAATGAAGGAAAACCTAATTGACAAAATACCAAATCTATTTTCTGTTTTAGGGAAAACCATGGCACAAACGAAAAAGCCCATCGTATTGTAGATGTTAGAATTTATCAGCACACTGAAAGAAAAACAATACTGCAGTATTTCAAGACATAAACCAAGCTTTCGACAATGCGTGCCATGATAAAAATCAAATCTACTTTGTAAAAATTACCGTTCCAACCTAGGCAAACACGGCTTAACCCTAAGATCAACCCGATCGGCTGTTATTATTTAGCCACGAGCACCTGTTGATCTCCCTACTACGAACAATCTACAGTTGCAACTTGCGACGTAAGCATATGACACAGCCTTAGTTGAAACACTCAAATGTAACTTACTGCATCAGAACATCTACAGCTCCACTTTCACGAAATCGAATAATGGCTTAAAATATGGAGAATCTAACTTTTCATGTATCTGTTACGACTAATAGCCGAAGTGCGGCTACACCTAGTTTTAGCCGGCTAGAACTAGGTGCAGCCGGCCCTAAGCGGTTAAACCTAGGTGTATTCTCTTATGTTCGGTTAGAACTAGGTTTAGCCTTCATCATAGCGGCTAGAACTAGGTGCAGCCACACACCGGTGGTTAAACTTAGGTGTATCCTATTTATCATCGCCAGGAACTAGGTTGTCAGTTCAGTAATGAGGTGGTTGATGACAAACTAGTTTTGCCTAGGCCGACTTGGGGCACCCCGACACAGATAGATTAGGTTAGAAGGGTATGGCGGGGTTGAATGAGCGAGCGAATAGACCCCGCCATACCCTTCGTGGTTATTTTTTTATAAACCATTCAGAAGTAGGGGGCCCCGATCGCAGGGCCCGTTCGACCGGTTCTCCCACGACTCGGATGCATCTGCGGGGGTAATACGAAGTCGAATCAATCGGGAAACGGGAAAAAATAATCAAGCGGGAAATGCTGAACTGAACTAAAAACCTAGTTCTAGCCGATGATAAATAAGACACACCTAAGTTTAACCACCGGTGTGTGACTGCACCTAGTTCTAGCCGCTATGATGAAAGCTAAACCTAGTCTACTTAACTTTTTCTTTCAGAAAAGATACCTGTCCACCGGTGTCCTGAATAATGAAGAGATTCCTCAATATGACAACGCCAAATATGTAGGTGGTATACATTAAAAGGGGAGAATGGAAGAAGAAAACGTGTTGCGTCGACCCCAAGCAACATGGGATAAGGGCAGCCCGAGTAGCATGACCACCGTAGACCCGAAAGAGAATCGACCAATCTTTTTCAATACACTTCTTCAACATGCAAAGTATTTCACACGCGTGCAATTTTTTTCAATGAAAATTGCCACAGATAACTATACCTATACCAACTTAATCCAAATTGGTTCAATACCTATAGTCTGAGGTGAATGTTTATTTTTTATTTTTTGGAAAGCACTACGCGTCTTTACGGCATAAATATTTTTTGAATATTCAAATTGTACTTAATGTCACTTACGGGATATCTTCCGTGATTATTTATTATTTTGAGCTCCCGATATTTCGACGCTGTTGCAAGCGCCATGAGCGCCATCCCGTAAGTGACATTTTAAGTATAGTTATGAACCGTGAAAGCTTAAAACAGTGTTTTATTCAAATTGTGTTTATAAATAGAATATCATAGATAAACATGATTATTTAAAACTAATAGTTACTTTTATAAACAAATTAACATTTATTTGTGTTCTGAATTCAAAAATATAAAATAAATCTATTTTTTATATTAGGCTGTTTAACGGCTTCATACCATTGCGTCTCCTTCAACCTGGCGAAACCAAAGCGCGAAAAAAAAAAAAGAAAATTAAAATCATAGTTCGTGACAAAAATATTATTCGTTATTTTATTTCTTCAAAAGTGTATTGAAAAACGTCGTTTGATACACGTGAATATTTGTTATTGCAGTTCTCGGCTCAAAAACACCCTCGCCTACGGCTCGGGGGTTATAATTCCGCCTCGATTGCAATAACAAACTTTCTCCACTTGTATCAAAATTATTTCGTTATTTTATTTTATTTCTTCAAAAGTGTATTGAAAAACGTCGTTTGATACACGTGAATATTTCTTATTGCAGTTCTCGGCTCAAAAACACCCTCGCCTACGGCTCGGGGGTTATAATTCCGCCTCGATTGCAATAACAAACTTTCTCCACTTGTATCAAAATGTACTATTCGTTATATTTTATTTTATTTCTTCAAAAGTGTATTGAAAAACGTCGTCTGATACACGTGGACATTTGTTATTGCAGTTCTCGGCTCAAAAACACTTATAATTCCGCCTCGAATGCAATAACAAACTTTCTCCACTTGTATCAAAATGTACTATTGTTTATCTGTCATTTTGTCGATTCAATGACAGATAAACAAAAGATTTATCGATTCTCTTTCGTGTCTACGGTGGTCATGCTAAGCGGGCAGGAAGATGATGCACCCGGACAGGAGGTTAACCTGGCAAAAACATAAGTATATAAACTGAAAAAAAGCAGCTGGATGCAACACTACAGACGCAAACAGCCTTTATTCCGTCCTCGCTGTCGAGGCCCGTCGCGACGCCCCGATACGAACCCTCCCCGTCCCTTGCTCGTGCCAGCCCGCGTTGCTGCGCCTGTAGTTCAAAATCAGTCCCTAATTAATGACACCACCCAGATCCAGCCTGTCCCCTTGCTGTCCTCTCCAAGCGACGCCCTAAGCCGAGGCCCGTACCCCGCAGGGGGTGCCCTTAGCGTGTAGTCGTTTAGTTTGTAAGTTTTATGCCCTGGGTGGAGGCCTTACACTTAAGGTACCCACAGGATTGTCCGGTTAAGCAGACGACTACGACAACCTCTCTAGGTTGAACTGCGAGATGCCATTTCGAAAAAAAAAAGCTGGATGCAACACTAATGCCCGATCCAGACTCTCCACGAGGCTACACGAGGGAACGCGAGTACGAGAGTGTGGACGATGCGCTCGTGTCCTCTCGTCTTCCCTCGCCTCGCCTCGCTGTCGCTCCGTTTTGTGTCGGTTTTTCGGACGCGAGTCAAAGGACGCGAGGGGTGAGGCGAGGGAATCATCCACACTCTCGCGCTCGCTCACTTTGTTGTAACTGCTGCAGAGTAAGGCCAAATGACTCAATTTTCTCTAAACAGTTGAAATCTTTGTTTAAACTGACAAATTGTGGATCGATCGATCCTGTAATATTTGTAATGTAAATAATTTTAATATAATATTTGTAATGTAAACAATTTTAATGCAATATAATTGCAATAATTAGAATCAATAATTATTATATTATGTAATCTAGCAATTTGATATATAAAACATTTGCAGTGCCCTTACAGGGTGTGCATGTCTTAATACTGTGTCATGCAATTTTAATGCATGCATAATAACCAGTGTTTTACATGTTAGCAAAAAAATAAATAATATATATTTAAAAAACCGGCCAAGTGCGAGTAAGACTCGCGCACGAAGGGTTCCGTACCATTATTTAAAAACATTAGACAAAACTGCAAAAAAATCATGTTTGTTGTATGGGAGCCCCCCTTAAATATTGATTTAATTCTGTTTTTAGTATTTGTTGTTATAGCGGCAACAGAAATACATCATCTGTGAAAATTTCAACTGTCTAGCTGTCACGGTTCATGAGATACAGCCTGGTGACAGACAGACGGACAGACGGACAGACAGCGAAGTCTTAGTAATAGGGTTCCGTTTTTACCCTTTGGGTACGGAACCCTAAAAATATATATATTGGTAGGCACATAAAGTAGCTAACGCAGTCACTTCAATCACATCCATCTTGTAGTAGACGTAGCGGGCAAGTGAATAAATCGAGAGTGTGGATTGCTAGCACTCGCGCAGCCTCCACTCGCCAAGACTCGCGCCGAGGGCCTCTAGGAGGCGCCTCGCGAGAGTCTGGATCGGGCATAAGGCCTCGGACACGAAGTCAGCGGGCATATCGCGCAGCGCTAGACCGGCGTGCGGCGCGTGTTGTGTTACGAGAAATGAATATCTTTATACGCGAACGAAATGTCTAAACAGCGATGCCAACATCTTTTTGAAACTAATTCCTTCCTAAAGTTTGATTTATTGTGGACAAAAGAAGATATAAATTTTTATTTCTTCCCAGAACCGGTTAATACCTCCCCTTATTTTTGTGGTAGGTACTACAAAAATAGGACCAACAAAGATAGAAGCCAAAGACAGGGGTCTTTGCTGTTCCATATAGGGGTTCTACCCAAAATCACAGTTATAATTTGCTCCAACACGTCGTCGGCGGGCATTTTGAAATTTCGGTCGATAATAAATAAAATACTGCTGCACAACACTACGTCAATGCAGTCCCACGGGCATCGCTCGTTTGCCGCTCGCCGCTCGTACGCTGCTCCCCGCCCGCTCCTTGCGCCGCTGACTTCGAGGTCAGTTCCATATAAATTTATGCATTGGAACGCGCCGCCGTAACCGTACCGCTGCCGCTGTCTTCATGTCCGAGGCCTAAGAACAATTGTACTGCTTAATAAGAAAGTACTCACAAATAAGCATACAAAGCAAGCTGACATATATAGTGTCTAGATTTGGGAGGCGGGATCAGTCCACGGAGATGAAACACACTGATTGATTTGTCTACTTTATTCTTCATAAATAGAGTCGGCAAATACAGATTTATACTTATTATCTTACGTGTACAAAAATAGAAGCGCTTACTCGTTAGCCATGATAGAGAGAGAAAAGCATAGAAAAAAGACTAGAACAGTATGACATTGACAGCACACTGTGAGGCATATTACAACCATAGATTAATTATAATCATTGCAGATAACTTTAACACTTCCCCTTAATGTGCCTCACATAAATAGTTTACAATTACAATACAATCTATTTGCAAGAAAACAGAAACACTGGCTCGACACACAATTCTTAATACACATTCATGTTCTTAGTAAATAGATTATGTTTTACAGTACCAAGAGCTTTTGTCAAGATGTCTGCAATCATCCTATCAGTTTCTAGATATTTAACACAAATTACATTATTTTTCACAAGATCTTTCACATAATGGTACCTTAAATCTATGTGTTTTGTACGCTTGTGACAGTATTCCCTGACTTCAAGCAATTTATGAGCACTTTGATTATCATTGTATATTACAGCATATGGTATATCAGGGATAATTTCTGATAAGAAGTTTCTTATAAAACAAATATCTTTGCAGACATCGCTTATAGCTATGTACTCCGCTTCGGTACTTGACAATGCCACACACCTTTGTTTTCGTGATTCCCAGTTGATGGTGTGACTACCTAGCTTTATAATATACCCCGTATATGACTTACGGTCAATGACGTCATTAGCCCAATCAGCATCAGTAAAAGCAGACAAATTCAATTTCCCACTTTTAACAAAAGTTAAAGAGTAGTTAATTGTCCCCGCTAAATAACGTAATATACGTTTAGCTGCTTGCCAATGACTCTTATCAAAACTACTATTGAACTGGCTAAGCTGACTACAAGAGAAAGAAATGTCAGGTCTTGTTGAAACACACAAATACATAAGATGACCCATCAAACGTCTATAATTATGGGTTTCATCATCACATAAACTGTTACCATTAGCTTTAACTAATTTACAATTAACAGGCATTGGTGTGGACACTGTCTTACAATTTTCCATACCATAGAGATGGAGTAGTTTCTTAATATACTCAGACTGGTCAAGCTTTAAAATACCTTTTGCTCTATCACGTGTTACATTTATGCCTAAACAGCTCTTTAGCATTCCTAAATTCTTAACATTAAATTCACTCTCTAAAATAGGCAACAACTTATTAGTCTTAGAGCTGTAAAATATATAAAAGTCATCTACATATAGAGCAATTATAGTTAGTTCTTTGCCTGACTTATTTATATAAACACAAGGCTCACATTTACTTTGAATGTATCCGTTATTACATAAAAGAGTATTTACTTTTGAGTTCCAGATTCTACTGGCTTGCTTAAGGCCATAAATTCCTTTTAACAATAAACAAACCTTATTTTTGTTACCATTCTCAAATCCTGGTGGTTGTTCCATATAAATGGTTTCTGTAAGGTCACCATTTAGAAAAGCAGTAGTTACGTCTATATGATCCATGTTCAGATCTAATTCATTAGCTAAAGAGAACAGTATTCTCATTGTAGAATGACGAACTACAGGTGAGAATGTATCATTATAGTCCACCCCTTGAACTTGAGTAAAGCCCCTGGCAACAAGTCGAGCCTTATACTTATTAAAGTTGCCTGAGGCATCATGCTTTTTCTTATACACCCACTTACATTTTATAACATTACTATCAGGAGGCCTATCCACTAACTTCCATACATTATTATCAATAAGTGAATTGTATTCTGATTGCATGGCATTTTGCCATTCATGACTGTCTGCAGAACCTATAGCTTGCATGTATGACATAGGCTCATCTAAATCTTGTACCAGCATAGAAACATCAGAATCGAAATCTAATTCATAATCACCATACCTTGGCGGTCGTTTACCACGCGTACTACGAACCGGCCGCACGTCTACCTGCGCTGGTGAGGCTTCCCCTGCAGAGAGTACCTCATGCGACTCATCCATCATGCGCTTCCCGAACACATCAGCGCCCTCATCGAGCGCACCAGCGCCAGCGTCGAGTGCATCAGCGCCAGTGTCGGGCACACTAGCATCGGCAACGAGCACACCAGCGCCCCCTCGCTGTGACTCGCGCTCGCTTGCAGCATCGCCTGATGGTGATGAGGCTGAGCTCGATCCGCGCATACTGCACGGAGAGTAGAACTCCTCCTTATTTCCTGAAATCATCGAATCATTATTAGTAATACTAGAATTAATATGACTAGAATTCAGCTCAATTATTTGACTAGAACTCGGTCCACTATTAAAATTATCAGATTCATTATTATTCAATTCATAAGATATAAAATCATTATCATTATTATAACAGTTAATAAAATCTTTTAAAAACTTATTCTCTATAAACGCTACATTTCTGGACAAAATAACCTTCTTAGGGTTCTGGGGATCAATCAGTCTAAAACCTTTAACTGTCTCAGAGTAACCAACAAACACATATCTTTTAGTCTTAGCATCGAGTTTTCGCCTCAGCTGACCTGGAACTAGTGAATATGCTATGCAACCGAACACATGGAGGTGACTAAGGTCTGGCCTTGACCCAGTCCACGCCTCTTCAGGTGTTCGCCCTTTAAGTGCAGATGTAGGACTCCTATTCTTGAGATAAATAGCGGTCATTAACGCTTCACCCCAATAGGTAGGAGGCAAACCTGCAGCATGCAACATGCACCTCACCTTCTCAACTAAAGTCCTATTAAGGCGTTCTGCCACACCGTTTTGCTGTGGACAGTATGGCACTGTCATCTGGTGAATGATGCCTTCTTTCTTTAAATATGCTGCAAACGCAGAACTGGTATACTCACCCCCATTGTCAGAACGTAAAACTTTGATTGGCTTCCCTACTTGCTTCTCCACCATCGACTTAAAAACAATAAATGTCGACATTACCTCAGATTTGTTTTTCAGTAAATATCCAAAAGACTTCTTTGAGAAATCATCTGTGAAACTAACGAAGTATCTCGCACCACCATGGCTGCTAACTTGAAACGGGCCACACACATCCGAACAAATGATCTGCAATGGCTCGCTAGTACGCTCCCCCTCTGAAGACGGAAACGGCTTAGCAGCTAATTTCCCTTCAAGGCACGGCACGCACTCCTTAAGGACCTGTTCCTCATTTTCCTGAAACAGAATACCGGTTGCAACACCATTTTTTAGAGCAGATAATGATTGGAAATTCAAATGCCCAAGTCTTCTGTGCCAAATATCAATAGGCGCAGTAACAGCAGCTACATTAGCACTCTGTGATCCCTGTCTAATACCCAGGGACATAGAAGAGCACACTTCCTGCGAGAACTTACTTACTTTGACATCCCTATTTACTTTAACATCCAATTTATAAATCCCATTAAAAAGAGAAGCTGTAGCTATCAACTTGCCAGTAATTTTACCATAAATAGAACAACCCTCTCTATCAAAACAAACTGTAAATCCCTGCTGTGTTAATCTACTTACAGAAATAAGGTTTGCTGAAAGCTGTGGAACATACATAACATTGCTTATTTGTCTTACCATAGTATCAATGCTCAATGGGACATCACCTATTCCCATACATTTTAACTTATTGTTATTGGCAATTTTAACACTATTATTAACACTTCTAAAGTTTTTAAATAGGTTTATATTGTTGCACATATGTGTAGAGCACCCACTGTCGACATACCAGCTTGAATCATTGTCAGTATCTTGAGTCAAAAAAGCCAAAAAAGTTTGCTCGCTGTTTCTGTTATCCTTCATTTTCTTATCACGTTTCAATTTAAAGCATTTTGCTTTAATATGACCAGGTTTTCTGCAATAATGACAGGTGATGTTCTTTTTCGGGGGGTTATTTTTAACAATAAATGCGGAAGAATCACCAGCAGTTTTCCTGGACTCTTCTTGAAGGAGACGTGTGCGAACAAATTCGCTTGATATTCCACCGGCTAGGCATGTCGTTTCCATGTTAGACACAAGCGCATCGTATCTATCTGTAAGTCCACTTAGCAGTATTTCTGCAACTTCACCATCTTCGATATTCTTGCCTATATCGGCTAGCTGATGTACTAATGACATTATAGAGTCAATGTACTCGCTCATCGAGTTTCCTAATTCAGCTCTGTGAAGTTGTCTCAGCAATAAAACCCTTCTGTAGAGACCTTTGCTTTCAAACACCGAAGCCAACGACTCCCAGGCAGCTTTTGCATTACCTGCTTCTCTTACATATTGGTAACATGAGGGCTTCACACTCAAGCAAATACGGGCCAGCGCGCGTTCATCGCGTAAGGGATCTAAGTTTGTACCTTGAATACATGGCCAAAGTCCTTCCAACTTTAATGACATTTTCATCGCAAATTTCCATGCGTGAAAGTTATTGGAACCTTCCAATTTCTCAAATGACGTTAATCCAGGTTGCGGAATATTGCCGTAATTACCAAACGCAGCGGGCTCGGCAGCACTTAAAGTCGAGGAACGACCGGCGGCAGCATGGCGGCTAGCGGCATTTTCATTATTGCCAACATGCGGCGTGTCTTCAGAATCCGCCATTTGTGATGCAGCCTAGCGCGTACAGAACCAACAGAAGAACGCAATCAATCAGTGTTTTCTTGAATATCATAAATCTTTCCTTACTTGGATTTTGCAGACACGTGGACTTTTTCGGCTGGGCCCATAACCTGTCTAGATTTGGGAGGCGGGATCAGTCCACGGAGATGAAACACACTGATTGATTTGTCTACTTTATTCTTCATAAATAGAGTCGGCAAATACAGATTTATACTTATTATCTTACGTGTACAAAAATAGAAGCGCTTACTCGTTAGCCATGATAGAGAGAGAAAAGCATAGAGAAAAAACTAGAACAGTATGACATTGACAGCACACTGTGAGGCATATTACAACCATAGATTAATTATAATCATTGCAGATAACTTTAACATATAGCAATTCTCAAACCAATCTGAACGTATGGTATCCAGCTTTAGAGCGCGGCCAGCCAAAATAATATTGAGATATCAGAACAGTTTCAGTCGAAGATATTAGGAGTCCTATTTCATTTTTTTGGTAAATTCATGATTTTTGACGCAGTAATTCTCATCATTTTTCTTTTCGTGTAATTTACTATAAATATTTTACGAACTCAGTTTGCAAGAAAAACCGTCGACGATGGAACTTCACATAGTTACATTCAATTCTTATAAAAGCTAAAATTACTAAAAGATAAGTTAAATGTTTTACTTGTTTATTGGAGTTTTAGAATTTCTTTATATTCCTTGAGTTTTCACGGAAAAAATCGTAAAGAAATAGTAATTTAAGCCATAAATGTCTTAATTCAGCATCCATTATATTCCAAATAAACTCAATTTTATCAAACAAATTAATATGATATAAAACTTCGATCTACAATGAATAAGTTTCATTAGTTTTCGTTTGTCGATATTATAAGACAAAAATACAGTAAATAAAATTAAAGTACCTACTATAATTCTCAATTCAGCTCGCTCCTCAGTCTCATGTCAGTCTCGTCTCTAATATTCGTCAATATCAATCGACAATCGTCCAAATATCGCTATTATTATCGACTCGTGTACGCCGACCGAATAATTTGATCCAGGAAGTAAAAATCAAAAATTTGCCTAAAAAATGTAATAGGACTCTTAAGAGTTATTTGTAAAAGTACCCTCACCGAAGCCAAAAAGCACTTGTCCTCTCTTCATTGAGATATTTTTTAAAAGTGAAAACTTCTTTAGGCGCGTTGAGCACTTTTTGGGTGAACAAAAATCATGAAACTAGCGTCACCTAACGCTTCGTAGCACTCGTAGCCGATCCGCTAGGGCGTAGCATCACTTAGGCGTGCGTCGGGCACGACCCGTAGCAGTGCTACGACTGGGGCGGGGCCTGAGTAGGGAGGGGGGACGGGAGAAGTGTTTATGATCAAGGATTAAAGTTTAAATTGGTTTTTGGATTGATTCTATCGTTACTTAGTTTTCACTTCAATTAAAGTTAAATAATTTTGTGATATAGGTAGAGGTACCTACTAATTAGCATGTAAAAATGGTTATTTATAACTAGTTTCTTGTTAGTTTCTTATTAGCGTCCAGAAATTTTATTTATGAAGATATTTTAATAGAATTGGTGTGAAAGAGTTGATCTATGTTTGAAACTAATAATTCAGAAAGAATTACATAGATAGCTTCAACCGTTTAGAAAATACAGCGAAAATTGTATAATGGCCATTCTCTTGCTAACTGTACATTTTTTTGAAAATCTGTGAATGATGATCAAAATTTCACGAAAAATTATGGATAGTCTCCGTACTATGACGAAAGTAAAACTATAATTCATCACACTTTAATGGGTGTCTGACACCGGTTGGAGCCGTCTGAAGTGTCTGACAATGGACGAGGTGGATTATAATATTGTTCCAAATACAATATAACAAAACTGAGCTATATACTATGACGAAAGTAAGTACCAATTTTATAGACCTTTGCTACCCGATAACTTTCAAAAGAACCGTGATCCAAAAATCTAAACTTCATATTCGGGGAGTGTTCATACCTGTAGGTATTAGGGATATACACAGAGAAACTTTCAGGTTTTACAAAATAACGAAGGTCTGAACTCTGAACGTCGCGGGCGCTTGCTCTATGAGCCAAAATAACATTTGTGCGAAGCATTATGTTTCCGAACATTCATTACACCACTGTACTTCATGCTTGTTTGCAAGCATGAGCGAGGCTTCCGCTAATAGCAAAAAGTTATTTTGTAAATATGTATCAGGACACTTGCGCGAACGGAAATATGCGCACATGGACACTTGCGCAAAAAGACATGCGTGATTGAACTTTTGCGCGACTTTTAGATCATGGGTGTCGTTGAGTCATGGTTTTAGGAAATGAGGCCAAAATGAAATTCCGAGATGGCGCAGGCGCCGAGGAAAATTTTTGGTTTTTCCATCACCAAAGTCAGGAAAACAAAACCCATAAAGGAACAACTGAAAATTATCGTTTCGCGCAATGTCCATTCGCGCAAGTGTCCAAGCGCGCAAATGTCCGTTCGCGCGAAACTCCGTGCGCGCATCATTATGTCTTTTCGTGCAAAAGTCCATGCGCGCATATGTCTTTTTGCGCAAGTGGGTTCACGCAAAAGTCCCAGATCCGGCAAAATATAGTTCGGTAATTTTTTTTTTTTTTTTTTTTATATATTGGTCATATCTGCTATCAGTCATCTCTGACTATGATCAGATGTGTGGAAAGATGCATCACATTTTTACAGAATCAGGACCAGCGTCCAAATTCTACTTAATCTGGCAGCACAATGTCAGCTTTCTTGAGTCTCTTGGTATGATTTGGCATCAATAGTGAACGTGAGAGGGGATTTGGATGATTGGTCAATCTATCTTTGTATTTCTCTAGGTAGCACTTCGCTTCTTCTAGGACCGTTGGAATTTCCAAATGCTCATGGATTTCTGAGTTGCGAGCGTACCAGGGTGCCGCTGCTAGGACCCTCAGGATACTGTTTTGACTTCTTTGAATGCACATGATATTTGATTTGCTTGCTGAAGACCATAATTGAATCCCATATGTCCATATTGGTTTTATGATGGAACAATAAACTCTAAGTTTGTTACTCAGGGAGAGTGACGATTGTCTGCCTAGAAGCCAGAGCAAGTTCTTGAATCGGTAGTTTATTTCTGTTCTTTTTTTCTTTAGGTGATCCTTCCATGTCAACCTACGATCTAAGTAGAATCCCAGGTACTTCACACATGGGGACTGTGGTAGTGTCCTGGCCCAGTTTGACCGGAGCGCAATTTCCATGTTTGAGT
Organism: Xestia xanthographa; assembly: GCA_905147715.2. Taxonomy (NCBI): domain Eukaryota; kingdom Metazoa; phylum Arthropoda; class Insecta; order Lepidoptera; family Noctuidae; genus Xestia; species Xestia xanthographa. The sequence goes on along the minus strand of LR990655.1, from coordinate 16,628,672 downwards.
GCAAAGGTGATGTGATGCGATTTGGGCGCACTTGCCTTTATACGCCATTTGTTTAGCCAGTCATGGGTCCTGTCAAGTTGATTTTGCAGTATGTTGCTCGCTAATTTGGCATCCTGATCACAGGCCAGGAATGCGGCATCATCAGCGTAGGTTGCTACAAATACGTCAGGGCATTGAGGGAGGTCGCTAGTAAATATATTATATAAAACTGGGCCCAAGACGGAACCCTGGGGTACCCCTGCAAGGCATCTGGCGAGAGAGGATCTAGCGTCTCGTACCTTTACTTGAAATTGCCTATCACTAAGGTATGATTTCATTAGCAAGTAAAATGAGTGGGGCAGAAGCAACTTTATCTTGCATAGTAGTCCTTTATGCCACACTCGGTCAAAGACTTGTTGAACGTCGAGGAATGCTGCCGAGCAATACTTCTTCTCTTCCAGGCATTTTCTTATGGTGCGGTAGACTCGGTGTACCTGTTCTACGGTAGAGTGTTGCTCGCGAAATCCGAATTGGTGATCAGGTACAACTTGGTTTTCTTGTAGGTGAGGTTTCAGCCTGTTCAGGACGACCCTTTCCCATAACTTCGATAGTACTGGAGTAAGGCTAATAGGGCGGTATGATGAAACTTCATTTTCCGGCTTTCCAGGCTTATGGATCATTACGATTTGTGATATTTTCCAGAGAGCAGGGACATAAGAGGATCTGAGAGAGGCATTAATGAGGATAGTGAGGAAGACCACTGCCTTTCTTGGTAATTCCTTAAGAATTTTCGGAGTAATCAGATCGAATCCGGGTGCTTTTTTGGAGTTCATCGAAGATATCAATCTAGTCAGTTCCCGTGGAGATGTTGGTCGCAGTGGGGCACAAAGTTGCAAGTCCTGGTTGAGAATGGCTTCAATTTCAGGATCATCAGGAACTGCAGATTCGTTCGGTTTGAAGACATTGGCAAGGTGAGTAGCGAAAGCTTCAGATTTTTCTTGATCGGAACGAGCCCATGAATTGTCTGATCTGATTGGGGGGAAGCATTGCTGAGGTTGTGCTAAGTTCTTAGTTGCTTTCCAAAGGGAGTGAATTCCTTTAGCTTCAGGGGTTATTCTCTCTAGCCTGTGTTGTAGGGCATCATTGTTACATTTCGCAAGAAGGTCTTTGAGTTCCTTAATGGCACGGTTAAGGCGGGTTTTGTCCCGTTCATTATGCGGCGACTGCCAGATTCTACGAAATCGTCTCTTCTCTGCGATTTTTCTTCGGACATCGATCGGGGTAGGTGTACTATGCGCAGAATAATTTCGTTCAGGGGTGCTGATCCACGCTGCCACTTGTAAAAGATTAGTGAAGTACAAGCACGCGTCATCTACGTCTATAGGGGACTTCAGAGGTACGTTGAGATTAATGTTGTCTTCAAGGTACTCTCTAAAGCTATCCCAATCGGTTTTGCAGTTGTAGAGCATTTCATGGTTTGGGTTAAATTTTGCAGTCGTATTACTCAATCTTAGTATGATTGGGGTGTGGTCTGAAGACCCATCTAGGATGGTTAGTGGTAGTCCTGGGTTGTAGAGTTAGGTCCGGATATTGCTTCTGCATACGATTTCTCATGCGTGTTTATTGGGGCTCGTTCGTTGAAGACAGATGCAGTGTGTGGAGCGGCCAAGGCGTTTGTAGTAATTGGGGTATACACCCTTTCACGTGGAGTACGGTTTTTATTTCTCCGAGCTAATATCTCTTTATAAACCTCACAGCCTTTGTAGTTGGCAGGGTGGTCACAAGAGCATAGTGCGCATTTGGCTGGTGTGGTCCTATCTTTTTTTGAGCATTCTGAAGTTTTGTGACCTTCTCCGAATTTGACACATCTATGAGGTCTCATGCAATTGTTCTTAGAGTGCCCGTATTGTTGGCATCGCTGACACTGAACAATGGTGCCGATTCCCTTGTTTACAAACTAAACCAAATTTAAGTTCAGTGCATCTTTTTCTTGCTATTTCATTAAGAAAAGGACAGAAGATAAATTTTAGTTATGTTCTGTCAAATTAATCAGCGCCATACAAGTTTTAGACGCGATTAAAAAGTTGACTACTAAAATTACATCAAATTACGTCAGGTGCTGACTAATTTGACAGGATTTAACTAATACTTATCTTCTGTCCTTTTCATAATGAAATAGAAAGAAAAAGATGCATTCAACTTAAATTTAGTTTAGTTTGTGAACAAGGGAATCGGCACCAATGCTTTTAGATTTCCGGGGGTCTTCTATTTTAACTTTTTGGTTAAAAATATATCGGATGTTCTTGATCTCGCGATTGTATTCACAATCGCGAGATCAAGAACATTGTTTGACATTCACAAAGAAAGTTGAGGTGGGTTTTTTGTCCGAGCCATAACGAGCGTTAATTATTTCGCCTACGATTTCATTGTTGGAGGCTTCGACTACTTCCCTTATGGCTTGATGCGGGGTAGTGTGGTGCAGGTCTTTGATAACAAAGCGGTAGCATTTAGCGTCTTTAGGTGTGAACGTATGCCCAATAAGTCCATTTTCTCTAATGATATCAATGGTTTTTTTGTAGGCTTCTATTGTGTTTATCATAACACGTATGCTGTTTTTGTTGACTATCCGGTATTTAAATTCAGGTGGGCTAATGACCGTCTCTATCAGTTTGGTTAATTCCTTTAGATCTTCTATTCCGTACAATATGATCGGTGGAGGCTTACTATCTTGCTTGGGTTCGCGAATTTCATCCTCTTTCAGGTCGATTGGTAGACCAGCAAACCTGTTTCCTGTCTAGGTTGAAGCAGGCGGAGGTGATAGCTCCGTGACCTTTCGTTTTTTAGATGATGGCACACGCTGCTATGCGGGGGGCTGCTTTTCTATGATTGGCATTTGGGAATCAGATGCTGACTTGGCTGAATCGTCTAGTGTTGCACCTGAATTAAGCAATATCGGCATAGTGGCTGTACTACATACTTTGGGCGTAGGCTCAGTGAGTGAGTTGGATCTCTGTCTGGTAAAGAGAGAAGGATGAAATACTTGTTGGGTCATAGCCTTTTTGCTGCTTGTGGCTGCGGTTGCACGCGCGGGTTTCGTAGGTGATAGCAATTCATTAGTAGTATTTATATGACTAGGACCCTGGTGCTCCACTCCAGTCATATTTCTACTAGTTTCGCTATTCATAGTAGATATTTAAGTTTCACAGCGGCAACACTCTTCCAAATGTCAGATGACATATTGACATGACGAGATAAATTGTCAGGAAAAAGTAAGCAGGTGTGAGTATCCGAAGAAACTTTGAAAAGAAGATTGTCACTACTTAGTTTTGATCACTGTTTTCTTTATAAATCACTAGCACTTTTTGCTACTAACAGTTTCACTTAGTTATCACTACCAAAAGTACATTTGTATTGCATTTCCAAACACTGATATGCAGATTTACACTCGAAATTACGAAAATATTCAACAGCACTTTTACGCGTGTTGACAATTGACAGCCCAATCTCCTTGTAGTTCGGTAATATGTATGTCAAATAATGTATTAGCAAAAAAAGAAAATAGTTTTCGGTAAAATGAAATTCGAACAAAAAAAACCGTATAGGTTCTGTTGGTTGACGGCTTCTTGGAGGGTCCGTTTACACCCTGTATTAGTAACATGATAGGTAATATATCAAAACTTGAAAATACCTAGGTACATAATAAATTCAAACAAGAGATAACACAATATGGCAACAAATAGGAGAGACTCTCCTAACATTAAAATGAACTTGGTCTAAAACTACTGCTTATTTTGTGATAGTGGTCTGCAACTCTCCCTAGACCCTCAATACCCTAGACAGAAACTTAACAACGAAGTTCTCACCAAGCTCTATTACCTACCTAATAACCAGAAATATCAAATAAAGAACCAATTTGTTGTCGTTGACACAGATTGCTGCGAAGCAGAAAGAAACAAAAAAATGTTTGGAGGGAGATATACCTAATGTTTAGGTGATATTTTGATATACAATTTTATGACAATTAAGGTGGAAGGGCCAGGGTAGCCTGCGAAATTCATAGAAAACGTAAACCTAGCAAAAAACGTAAGAAAATTTGAATTTCGCGGGGCACGTAATATATTGAGACATGTGCGACTCTGCATGACATACAATGACATTCTACAGCTAAGTTGTGAGCGCGCAATCGTGAAGACTCGAAAACAGGCCAATTGGCCTGTTTTTCCTTTATTCTGCGGCACTGCGTGTATGTGAGCTGGCTCTCCCCCGCGGCACACTTTTTTCTGTGGTTTTGTAGGTGTTTATCATTATCATCTGTTTATTAGAATATCATTGATGACTTAGCTGTTATTTCAACATTGGGCAGGACCACTCTAAACTGTTTTTTTTTTTAATCAAGATACTATCAACATATAGTTTTCATAAAACTGCAAAAATATAGAAATAATCTACTTTTTATCCAGTTCTTTTTGCATAATATAGTAGTTCCGCCTCCCTGGCTCAAATGAAAAGAACTATTCTATATTATGTATGACAAAAAGCGCTAAAGACAAACATAACACAAAACTTTAGAGGATGGTATCACAGAACTAAGGGGAAAAACCACAACGCGCGCGTTGATTGGTCAGCTAATAAATTGTTGAGCTTGGCCAATAGCAGTTCTTCATTTTAATCATTAGATTCATTTGGCAAATGATCGAACGCAGCGTGTTAATTTTTTTTCAGTCAAATTGACAAGTGTCTCGACTGTTCATTCATTCAAATGACACAATAAAATTGACAAGTGTATTTGACGTATTGAGGGAGGTTAAATACTGTTGTTAAAACTTTAGCAAAGAAGAAAACAAACGAATTGTGGAAAACTAACAAATATATTAATTAGATAATACGTGAATGACAACATGTCGTCCCAATTAATTGATAAATTTAAGCAATTAGATGCCTATGCAAAGACACTAGAGGATTTTAGAATAAAAACTACTACCGGCGCAGCAAGTAAAACATTTGTAAACTCTTCACTTTCCTGTTACAAAGCGTCATTAATAAAATACTAATTGTAATGTCATCTTCAAATTGCAGTTACTGTTACCGGTGGACTGATTATGGTGTTATTATTCCTTTCGGAACTATATACTTACATGTCACCTAATATTTCGGAAGAATTGTTCGTAGACACTTCAAGAGGTCCTAAACTTCGAATTAATTTAGATATAATTGTTCCATCAATCTCATGTAATTGTAAGTATTTCAACACCACTCACAATCGCACTCTCTTCTTGCTTATTTCATACCTATAGTAAAACAAAAACCATTCAACATTAAAAATTGGCAGCTAATACATGAATGCACCGTCACATGCAATTTCATATCTTTATCAATTGTTAAGAGATTAAATTTTTATTAACAAAAAAATGGCAGTCAGTGACTGGTCTTAGGGGCTGAGTTCAAACGTCAACTTTCAACAAAAGAAAATTCAACTCAACTTACCCCTGTAGAAAAATTTCATGCTTCTAAAATCTAGACCCAGCAGCACACACCTTGCGCATTCTCTGTCAACGAATGAATTTCCGATTGTTTGTAGTATCAAACAATCTAAGAATTTACTCATAAAATTAAATCTGAGATGTAATAAAAATATTAAAAATATTTGTTGCTACTGATTTCACTGGAATCATTTTATGGGTACTTAAAAAAGTTTGCTTCTATATTGGGTTGTTATCTTTGATAGTTGATTCATTGAATGCTTACAATGGTTAAAACTTCAAAGACAGCTTTTTAATCAATGGCATAGTACCTTGAAAGTATATTTAACAGAATACTTTCACGAAATCAATTATGACTGAGCCATGACATCAGGAAATTAAAAACAATTGCTTAAGGCTGTGTATTCCGAAAGTTAGCTATGTTGCAAATAGTTGTTAAATAGTTTGATGTTAAGATTAATTATTTTAATTTAAGTACTAAATTATATTATAATATGTTGCCGTTGTTGTTTATGTTGTTGTTGTTATTTTTTTATTGATATATTATGTTGTTATTTATTTTTAATATGTGTTTTGTGTTCTATTTCAGACTTAGTACTTGATGCTATGGACTCCTCAGGGGAGCAACATTTGCAAATGGATCAAAATATTCATAAAAGAAGACTAGACTTGAATGGAAATCCAATAGAAGAACCAAAAAAGGAAGAAATTGCAGTTTCTACCACTGTAAGATCATTTAATTTCGTTTTGACCTATGCATTGATGCCCTAAGGCTCTACTCCCTAACACTTCATTCATATTATTCGGATCTATCCGTCCTTTTCACTCACACTCATCTGTAGATCTGCGCGAAAGAGATAGATAGATCTGAATATATGGACGAAGTGTTAGAGAGTAGGGCCCCTGGTGCATTAATTTATTAGGTATAGAATTTCACTTGCTGCAATCATCCTTCACTATCACTACATATAATAAAACAAAGTCGCCACATCTGTCTGTCCCTATGTATGCTTAGATCTTTAAAACTACGCAACGGATTTTGATGCGGGTTTTTTTTAATAGCTAGAGTGATTCAAGAGGAAGGTTTTAGTATATAATTTGAGGGCGGGCGAAACCGCGGGCATCAGCTAGTCCTATATCCTATATAATATGTATACTCAGGGCAAAATTACATACAATACAACACAGAGCATGATTTACAGATTGCACTTTTTGAAGAAGTAAGCATCATCATTAGAAAAGAAATCAGACAAACAACCTACAACATACAGCCTGACACTGACCTGCAAATTGCAAAAAATATAAGAAAGTTTGAATTTCGCGGTCTACCCTGGCGCTTTCACCTTAAGGGGGTGGTATCTGCTAACGAGAGGTTTTCTCCAGGTAGCTCCTATTTGATGAGTGAATGTAAATGTGCACAAAAAATATATGTTGCTTAATAAACTCTTAACTTTAATTAGTACAATTGAAATAATTCTAACTTTATTATTACTATATGAAAAAATATTCAAAGTGAAGCATTTTTTCTTTGAAATTGCGTAAGTAACTACTCTACGGCATTGAGATTTCGTTTTTTTTTTTTTTCACACAAATATTTATCACTTTTTTCTTAACAAAGTGTACAATTGGCATTTTACTCTAATGATTTATTAGGCTACAATTAAATAAAAAACACTCGTTGCACTATTCGGCCCGCAGTGAGCGACGTAACAACCACTTCGTAGTGCAAGCTGAATAAAACTTTATCTTAACAGTATTTCAAACGAAGTTTGAACCACCACAAATAGAGTTGCTAATTTAGCAGATCAGATACCACAGCCTTAACACAAGCCAAAGTAAATTAATATCAATCAACCCTGGACGAAAAGCGATCCACTTGGACTCTTAAACGTCTAGGGAGTCTCCCTAGTGTTGTACCTAACTAACCTTTACTGTAAGTATTTTATTTTAGGTAAAACAAAACACGTCTGAAGTCGCAATTATAACATGTGGAAGTTGTTACGGAGCAGCACTTAATGAATCTCAGTAAGTTATTCTAATTACTCCCAAAAGACATTCGCCACACATTTGCTACACACTTCGAGGCCAGTTTGTTATAAAAGTATGCATTGGAATGCTCCGACGCCGCCCCACTCCCGCTGACTTCGTGCCCGAGGTCTACAGGTCGCGGCACGTAAGTCTAGCGCTGAACGAAACGTGGAGGGGATATCTGCGCATTTTATACGACTGGAGAGCCAATCGGTGCAACGCACGCCCCAAGACAATCTTATTTTTTTACTTCTGCGCAATACCTAACGGTCACCGCTAGACTTTCGTGCCGCGACCTGTAAAGGGTTGCTCGATTTCTTTAACGTCAGCCAAAACGGCACACGACACGACGCGACGCTGCAAACGCTGAAACTACTTGTTCAGAGTGGAATAGGTCCTTCCTCAAAATGGTGTCTTAATAATTGAATAAGTAAGTCTATTAATACAGGGTGTAAACAACCTCATCACGAAGCCGTCAACCAAGCATTAGCATTCTGTACATCAAACTAAGTAACTTTTACGCAAAAATTATTGCTGGGAACTTTTTTTGGGGTGAAAAATCATGTCATCATCAAAACATTGTGCTGACCTCTACGACCCCTGTACTATTCAATCCATCCAGGATTGAATAGTACAGGGGTCGTAGAGGTGTGTAGAGTAAAAATCTTACAATAAAACAATGAATTAAAAAAAAACTTGTCATTAAGTTGGCACTTTGACCTTTAACTCCGTAACTAGAAGGTTTCCAGGGTAAGGTTCTAGATAGCTAGAACAAAAAATTATCGCAATGGCGGGGAGAACAAGTGCCTTTCGGCTTCGTTAAGAGGTTTTTTACACCCTTTATAGACGTGTCCCATTCTAATATTTTCCAAACTACTTAGTTCGATTTTCATTATCTACTAAATTAGTGTAGATGTAGATGGGAACGAAGGATCCCACCCACGTCTAAAACAAGCGGGAAAAGCATGGACGCGGGACAAGATAGTATTTTCTGAAAGAAATAAAAACTATGGACATTTCCAAAATGATGAAGTAATTGAATTCTTTACTTGGAGAACGTTGCCCAGCACCGCAGTAAGAAAGTGTTGAAGTAAAGTTTTCTTAGACTAATATTATAATGAGGAAAGATTTTTATTTTTGTGTGTATATTTGTAACGAATAAACTCAAAAATTCTTTCACCATTAGAAAGCTACATTCACCCTGAGTAACATAGGCTATTTTTTTATCCCCGTAGTCCCACGGGAACGGGAACTACGCGGCCGGGTGAAACCGCGTGACGTCCGCTAGTTTAAGATATGCCTAAAATAATGCTTTTCTCAATTCAGATGTTTTCTAAAAAAATACCTGGTTCTTTGTCTATGGGTATAAATAACATGTTAACATGAAAGTTCGTTACAGTTGTTGAATTTCATGAGTGCGTTATTGACATAAAATCACATGTTGCTGCTTGTGATTTGCAAAGCCTTTAACTAGCTAATATTTTTGTATCAGATGTTGCAATACCTGTGATGAAGTGAAAGAAGCATACAGATTAAGAAGGTGGGCCTTACCTGATTTATCTACCGTGGAACAATGTAAAAATGATGAATCCATTGAAAAAACTAATTTAGCTCTCAAAGAGGGCTGTCAAATCTATGGGTACATGGAAGTCAACAGGGTATGTATTATAATCATTATAAATTACAATCATGTGTACAAACATGGCTGATTCTTAGTTCACTAGTCTTGGACAAGCCTGCTGCCTAACTGAGACTGTCCGCCGAGATCGTATCGTTTACAGGCATTAACAGCCACTCTAGATCCCGCTGCTACCTCAGGAACCGTCTCAATTATTATACTATATAAAGCTCGATTTTATTAATATAAGGCTAAAAAAAGTTTAACATCAACTCACGCCTTTTTTCCTTGGGGGTAGGCAGGAACCCCAAAGTTTTATTGTATTTTTAAACAGATAACTCGTCATGTTTTGCTAGCTAGTTTCATTTGACCTTGCTAGATTTGTACCTAAACAATCAAAGATAATAGGGTAGATGACACCATAAAACAATAATTCCAAGACACCAATCTCTAAAAAAACACTTTATTTTGGGCCTGAAAACCCGATTTATTTTAAATTATTTGCGAAATTCGATTTTTTGTTGCTTTGAAATAAAATAAATAAATAAACTTCTGACTGACCCTTCAGGGAATTATGGCATGCTAACTAAAAAATAAAAATGATATTTTGGCACAGTACCGTAAGCATGGCAAGCTGGCAAGCATTTAAACAAAATAAAAAGTATAGGATTATGCGTGCCTCACGGCCGCGCCAAATAAGTTCAATACAACAAAAAAAGAACTTATTTCTTTCGTTTACACTCTTTTTTTTCTTTATGTACAAATATATTTTTGTAACTTGTAGTCACTGAATTGTAGTGTATAATCCTGGCTTTACCTACTAGATGTCCCCTTCGCTCCAAGAGTGTCGCCATCGATTGGGTATTTATAGGAACATACTCGTATATTCTAACACAACACAACAAGTGTTAAAACTTTTAGGTTGCATATAAATACCCAATCGTAATGATCAATGATTAATTATAATTAAATATACACACAGGTAGACTGTTTGTGGAAATGAGTACCTAAATATTCAACATTTCAGGTTGGAGGAAGCTTTCATATAGCTCCAGGAAAAAGTTTTACAATTAATCATGTACATGTCCATGATGTACAGCCATATTCATCATCAGTATTTAATACAACCCATTTCATTAAACATTTATCTTTTGGGACTGACATTGAAGGTACTAACACAGCACCTTTAGATGGAATTAATGGTGTGGCCAAGGAAGGTAAGATATGATCACAAATTCTTATTAATAGTACCTATATAAAATATAATCAATAAATGTTGTTATGGCCCAGAGGTTGAGGCTTTGAGAGAGATTTGACACCACGAACTTAGAGGAAGTTCGTGGTGTCAAATCTGGGCAAGTACCAGTAAAACTTTTACATGTTCTGTCGACCAAGACAGTTGGTTTACATTTTAACATGCAAATTATATTGTAAAATGTAAACCAAATAGCTTGGTCAACTGTACTTTCTAAGTTTAGCTTGGACATCACTGACATCGGTGAATGGAAACATCATGTGGAAACCTGGACTTATTAAAGTCTGAAATCTCCAACTAGTCTTGTGTGAGTGTGGTGATCAGTGCTTGTGCCTTCTGTTTTAGGAGAGGCCTTGGCCCAGCAGTGGGACAGTTTTCTTCTTTGTGTCCCTGGAATGAAACTTACTTCCACAGCTTCATCAGTGATGGTGTAGTTTGGTTAGGACAGTAGTAGGCTAGTATTAGGCTGTTTCCACCAGAGATGTGCGAGGACGCATAGCATGGGATGTGTTTGTTAAGAACCCCATTAGAATCATTTAATTTACCTAGCCTTGCTCAGCGCAGCTCTAGTGGAAATGGCTCAGCTGAGCGAGGTTTTTTTTGTACACACAAAACAAGGCGCGAGGGATGTGTGATAGAGACGGACGAACGCGCGTCGCTACGCATCCTCGCACCGCTCAGCGACCTAGTCCATCTCTAGTAGAAATGCTCACACCATTCCACAGCCTCGCTGCACATCCTCGCACCACCCAGCTACCTCACACATCTCTGGTGGAAACGCAAGTGACCTCTGAAAGTGTGCAGCCTTAAGTGACCTAAATCTGAAAGCACTATGTTAAAAAGTAGCTTTCCTCATGGTTTCACTAACATTATTTGTATGGAATGTAGTTTCGGGAACATTTTAAATGTAGCTTTTAAAACACTTGGGGATGATGTAGCTTCCCATTAGTGATAAAAATTTCGTTATCAGATCAATAGTTCTAAAGATTACCCCTAGATACAAACAAATTTTACCTTATTATAATATTAGTCTAAATTAGAATTCCATAGTCTTGGTGTGACTGTGGAAACAAGCAAAAGCTAGTCTGAAATATTTTAGTAGGACCTTTGAACTCTGTTTGTAACACTCGAGTAGGTCGGGTTGATCACTTATTACAGATGAAAAATAAATATAAACATTTTCAATAACAATATTTAATAACAAATTGTTAATGCATTTTAATATTACATCACTATTTAGAAAAATTAGACTGGTGCCACTAAGCACTAATATAAATAACTGTATGTACAAAATTAGCATTTGGCCACCATAACATTAACAACGGATCCCGGTACCGATGGCCATAAAGGTCCCAAAGGTCCCCCCACCTTGAAGCATGACTTTTCCCACGGAATGTACTAATTCCCTTCCTCTCGCTCCATATCTGCAACGAACGATCAATTAGATAACGTAACATTTTATGTCCAAAAAATAAAAAACAAAGTAAAATGACATTTGTATCTAACCTCAAAGCTGTAAAACCACCGAATAAGCCGCCGCTGGCCATTCCGACACAGAATCCAATCATGAAGCCCATTTTCATTTTGTCAAAACAAGATGGTCCTTGACTCTGGTAGACTCCGCCTGGCACGGGCATCTTTAATTAGTATTTTTCCAGTTTCAGGCGATTTTTATCTGGATTTTATCAAGCCCGTTTTCTTGAAAAACGTCCAAGTCTAAACTGACTGACTGACTGGCATAAATTCAGTTTTGTTTTTTTTTATTGACTTATAAGCGCATTGTTGCCATTTGTGATTTGAATTTCCGAACGGATTCTGATTCATACAATATGGACAGAAAGAGAGCTAATAATTGAAACATTTGTATTTTTTTATTATAAATCGTCACGTGAATAGGACTAGTAATCCAGGGATTAGTCCAATTTACGTGATGATTTTTTCATTTCATATTCATGACATATTTTGAAGAGCAATGTGCGTGAGTGAAGAGCCTACACTACCTCAGATTAGCAACTCTATTTGTGGTGGTTCAAATTTCGTTTGTAATTCTCTTAGAATATAGTTATAATCAGCTTGCACTACAATGAGGTTGTTACGTCAGTCACTGCGGCCGAATAGTACGAAATGAGTGGTTTTTATTCTATAAAAAATCAAATTATCGTCTTTTGGAAAAAATAAAAAATATAAGACCTGCTATAAAGTTAGTTCAGTTAGTATGCAAAGTTTCATGATCTAATTTGAAGTACTTTTCGAATACCAGCGGTTTATTGTTCGATTTGGAGGTAACTTTGGTATTTTTTTCTATCGAGAATATGAACTCTTGTTTTCGCGAAACAAGACCTAACATTAATCCTCAACTTTACCATATTTATTTCAAAATTAATGCTGCAGTATTTTAGGCGTAACGGAGGATCATGCTAAGCCATTTGAGGTAGTATTAGAGTATAGGCTCTGAAGAAAACTGTCGTGAGGAAAGCTTTGAGTAAAGGCTGCTTTACACCGGGGCAACACTGTGCGGCATCACAGCATGCTACGAAATATTGTGGCGTGCGTCATCTTGTGGTATGCTATATATAACCAACATATGCGGCAATTGTGGTATGTGGCAGCCTATTTTACGCCGAGGCAACATCGTGCCTAGATAATTTTCAAAGCTCGTGCTGTAAAAATTTATTGGAGTGTTTTGGTCTACCTACTACCTACCTACTGATTGAGGTGATCGAGGGGACAAGACACCGTAGATTATAGCTGATGAAGTAACTTTAGGAGCATGACGCAAGGTGTTGCCATGCCCCACGATTCTTGCCACAATGTCACAGACGTTTAAAGAGTCTCTCTTATAGGGAACGTGCAGGAACTATAGGTGGCAGCACTAAACGACAAAAGAGACACTATGCGGACAGTAAAGGAAACTTATGCCGTCACCTGTCACGCAAATCTCTTCAAAAGTATTATTTTTGATTATGATAAAAGGTATAAAACATGGGTTCCGGTCTATCAATAATGTTTGTCAGCGTAACATGAATGTTGACCAATATGAATTTTGTATGTTTCGTTTATTTTCTCTGATGAAAATTGTGGTGCATGAAGAAACGGTGGCATATACAACTTTCTTATTTTCAACACATGTTTTAATGGAAGGGAATCCTTTATCAGCGAGAACAGTATCTCCAGGCAGAAAAATCAATCCACAATCATTTGTTATAAGCAATCACTATAACGCCCTCCGTAGCATTTAGATACAAAACTTAGGAAACTACAAGGAGTGCAGCCAATTAAAAACTTTATTGTTTAGCTATGTTTATAATCTGAGTTCATGTGGAGACTGTTGAGGAATATTCGGTGTGAACTTCAGTGCAGTCTGGAACGCCCTCCGTAGCATTTAGATACAAAACTTATGAAACCACAAGGAGTGCGGCCAACTAAAAACTTTATTGTATACCAATGTTTATAATCTGAGCACATGTGGACTCTTTGTTCAACTGTTGAGGAATATTCGGTGTGAACTTCAGTGCAGTCTAATCCATAATCATTTGTTATAAGCAATCACTAGAACGCCCTCCGTAGCATTTAGATACAAAACTTATGAAACCACAAGGAGTGCGGCCAACTAAAAACTTTATTGTATACCAATGTTTATAATCTGAGCACATGTGGACTCTTTGTTCAACTGTTGAGGAATATTCGGTGTGAACTTCAGTGCAGTCTAATCCATAATCATTTGTTATAACTAAGCAATCACTAGAACGCCCTCCGTAGCATTTAGATACAAAACTTAGGAAACCACAAGGAGTGCAGCCAACTAAAAACTTTATTGTTTATCCATGTTTATAATCTGAGTACATGTGGACTCTTTGTTTAACTGTTGAGGAATATTCGGTGTGAACTTCAGTGCAACATATGTGTGTTTGCTGAAGTTTAAATGGTACGCCAGTACCATTTAATGTTTGCTTGCACGGTTGATTTTGAAGGCTATTGAACTTTTTCAATGCAGAGTGTAACAAAAACAAATTGTGTTCAAATATTTTTGTTACTGCATTTATCCATTTTTTGCGTTTTTCACTTATACATGGTATGAGAGTACTATTCTTTGGAAAGTAATAGAATTTTATTATTTTACGCTATTTGATTAATTTTCATTTTTGTGGATGTATTGGTACATCCAGAAATGCAACAATGGATTATGATTAGCTAGAATAATCATTTTCAATAATAAAATTAATTCTGTTTACTTGTTTTACATGTCAATGTCAAGTATTAATTTGGTACAAGATTCGGATTGGTGACGCCAGTTGGCACCACCGTCGTTGTGCACGTTCCCTATACGTCTGTGCATATTTTTAAATTATTGTAGCATGCGGTTTTGTGTCATGCCACAATGCTGCACAGTGTTTCCCCGGCGTAAAGCAGCCTTACGAATGAGGATGGCTACGTGAAGACTGAAGGATGTTGGCTAGAAAAAAGGTGACTGCTGAGATAACGAGTAATAGAAGAGTGGGTAAAGGTTTAGAAATTCGTAACCTTAATAGGGGGTTGGGAGGGGGCGGGGGTATGAAGCCCCCACCGCTTTTGCTTGCCGGAAAAGCATTTTTTTTTTTATTATTTAAAATCTCATTTTGAGGTTGTTTTTATCATTTTTTTGTTAAAATAAACCTAATTTATGAGGGGACAGAGTGTGGGAGGGTAGTAAACTCCCTCCCCTATGCCACTCACCTCGATGGAAGCCCAGTAGACAGAGCCCCGCGCGGGGCTCCTACTCAGAGTTGCCACCCGTCCCGATTTTGCCGGGACAGTCCCGATTTCGAAGACATTGTCTCGCGTCCCGACGGCCTATCGATTTTGTCCCGATTTTTGACAATATGCGATGCGACAGGCTCAATCAATTCATTCACGGGTACCCAACCCAGTCACGCCACGCGCCACCGCGTCATCTACCGCGCGCCGCATGTACCGCGTTCGTTTTCGCCTCCTTCCTCCCGCGCTGTAATCTGTGGACTCTGTGGTTGACTGGTTGTACTTTGCGGCGAGTTTCTTTCTTCGTTGAGTTGAGTGATTGAGTGAAAAATTACATTCGTTGGAGTTAGCATACCTCCTTCAAATGCGTATGTTGAGCACGTATTTTCACAAATGACCATGAAATGGTCTAATATCAGAAATCGTTGCTCGGTAGATTTGATAAAAGCAGAATTGCTAATTTCTTTGAATATGCACATGTCTTGTTCAGACTTCATAAATAAATACAAAAATTATATAGATTTACTAAAAGCGGCTCGTAACAATAATTATGAAATACACATGGAAAAAATAATTATTTAAATAAAATAAATACAAATATAAACACAAAGTTTCATTTTCCTTTGACTGTCTCATGGGTAATTTTTTTTTTCACCAAACTCCGAACGTCTCTTAGGGTGCCCGATCGTCCCGTTTTTTTTCCCCCCAAAGGTGGCAACCCTGCTCCTACTTCTGGGTGGTTTACAAAAAAATAACCACGAAGGGGATGGCGGGGTCTTTAGACCCCGCCATCCCCTTCGTGGTTATTTTTTTCCCCTTTATTTTATCCCCTTCTAACCTAACCTGTCCGAGTCGGGGTGCCCCAAGTCCCGAATTCGATCAGAGTCCAAAAATAAAGCCAGTCTTCAAAAAACACAAATCAAAACACAGGAGCACATTCACGATAACTCGAAAGCAACGGAGTGACGCCCAACGTATCTGTCAAAATCTACATTTAAGATGACAGTTTGCGTTTCGTTTCACGTGTTAAAATATACATCCTACTTGAAAAACTTTAAAAACATGGCGATATAATATAGAAATTACGTTCCGTTTCACACATTATTAATAATATTTTACGTAATTTTGAAAATTGATTAAAAATATCTAGACGCAACTCCGGCAGCCAAAATTACTTTGGAGGGTTAGGGACGAGGTCCCTTGAGCCCCCTAAACCGCCAGTATCCTCAAATTCAGGTTACGAATTTCAAAACCCAACCCGAAGAGTGTGGAAGAAAACACCTTGCGCCGACCCCAAATAAATTGCAGCAAGAATTAATGTCTGAGTTTATGTTGTTGGGCTGCAGCGTAGCGTCAGGGAGGTACCAACCCAGTGTTACCATACCATGACAATAATGATTTTCTAATGAGGTTTACCTTTTGAGGTTTTAAAAAAAAAACAACTTAGTTTCCAAGAACATAGATGGCGTTGAACTTACTATGCCAAAGCCAAAACGCTTGAAAAAAATACATTGTGTCACGTCACATACTCTCGTTGACTGACACTTTCATTTGCTTAACCTTCTGAATATAACCAACATTTCTCGCGCTTTGTTAATATCAGTTTTTTTAGGTTCCGTTCCTTGCATTGTCATACTTACTCCTAGCGCCATCTATCCAGCGACTAGGGAAGAGCTAAAAAGAAAATCCCTCATTAAAAACTTGTTTTCTCCATGGACCTCTAAAAATCTTTTTCTCTCTATTAAAACGAGAAAGACACGGACGTAATTTAGAGCTGAGCGCAAAGCATAAACTAGTTTGACATCTCTAAACTTAGTTCATAGCTTTAGCCGTCCTTTTCTCACACTGCGTTGTAGTAAAAGATAGCAATAGCCTAAATTAAGTTTAAATTGTGCACAACAGAATCGACACCACTGTTCTACACATAATGTTACATTTCGACCGATACGTGAAATACCTACGCATTTTGAGTCTTCGACTTCATGATATTTTTGTTTTTCAGGTGCTGTAATGTTTCAATACTATTTAAAAATAGTCCCAACCATGTATGTCAAGTTAGACAGGACTGTGTTACACACAAACCAGTTTTCAGTTACAAGACATCAGAAATCAGTATCCAATATTCATTCAGAATCCGGGATGCCAGGAGCATTTTTCAGTTACGAACTTTCGCCTCTAATGGTCAAATACACCGAAAAGGAAAGGTAATTAATAATAAACAGATATTGAAAAAAGAATTAGTTCCGATTATGGCCACGCGCTAATAGATCCATGTTCAACTGTAGTTAACGGGAGTCCGCTAAAATACGCGCTAGTGTAAGCTCGCGTCTGTATGGAAAAATAGTATGAGCAGCGTTAAAAGACGAAGGCGCGTGCGGTGGGTTTCCGAGGTATATTTTGACAGCACCCGCGCGAATTTTTGAGTGGACGCCCTACATGTTTGGGTAGTAAATAAAAATTATATGACAATTTTATTTCTTTATTTTCTAGGTCCATTGGCCATTTTGCCACAAACATCTGTGCTATAATTGGAGGAGTTTTCACAGTTGCTGGAATACTTGATGCTCTTTTGTATCATTCATTGAATGCCTTCCAAAATAAAATTATGTTAGGTAAAGCTGGTTAAATTATAAGGTCTTTAGAAAGATATTCAAGTCATTGACACTGCATTTTGCAAATTTTTTACAGAACTCTGCATCTGTACCTTCAATCAGAGATTTAATTGGTACATAATTTTCTTTCTTTGGATTATATTGAGCACGACCTAACTTTTCTAAAAATAAATGCCGTTGTTTTATTTTGAATTTTCTACACATTAATACCTCAGGAAATTTTTGTACATTTTGGTGTGATATTTTCATTATATTGTGAATGAAATTAAATCTTTCCAGCAGGCTTCTCTGATCTGTAATAAAAAACAATATTAAATATATATTTTGTTTTTTTTTGTAATAATCCTGTCACAAGCTGCATGTCCGTGATATCAAAACCAGTAAAAGCTGGCCTCTATTGAAAATTCGATATTCAACACTTATGCTAAGTCAGCTCAAGACAAGGTCAAAGTGTTACAACTGACATCCAGTCATTAGTCTATAGCTATCACAATTTAGATAATGAAAATTTATTTTGTTTAGGATGGCAGTATTCAATTTTTTTATAGCAGTCATTCACCCACCCCATTTTATTATGGAATCGGGGGCATTGGCTTAATCGCCCGTGTCAAGAGGTAGAAAGCCTCTCTAAAAATTCACCTTAATCCTAAGGTGGGAAGCGCGCCGAGAGAATGTATGGCTTACGGGTAGTAAGTTGCTAGCGCCAACCTCAACGGACCCGGCAAACGTTGTTGTATGAGCCTTCTTGAAGGAATAGGCGTTACCCTTCAAGTGACTACTTATTTCGACCTTACTCGTGGGAACAATATGAATGAAACTAATAAAACTCCAAATAATATGATCCAACAACAATTTGTATGTTCATCAGAAACCGTAGTAACAGTCTACCATCAGTTGCAGCAACTAAAACCAGTGATAAAGAAAATCAAAACAATGAACTAGAGCTTAAAAATAATGCGAAGAACCCTTCAAACACGTGGCAAAATGATAAAGTACCTCCTAAAAGACAAAAAAGAAAGGAAACTAGCCCAATCTCCAGTGACAATACTAAGAAATCAAAGAATACACCTACTTTTGCTGTGCCTACGCACAACAAATTCGACATCCTCAACAGTGATGAAACAGAAGAACCGGTCTCAGACAGAGTATATACCTAAACCGGAACCCATTTTTGTGACCGGAGTCATGGATATCACAGCATTAAAATCCACTCTAAATGAAATTGTTGACAACAAATCATACCAAATGACAACATTAAGATCTGGGCATATCATTAAGTTAATGCCCAATGATATACAAACTTATAAAGCAATACGAGAGCCGTTTATAACTAACAATATATCACATTATACTTATAAATTAAAATGTGAAAGAGCATACAGAGTTGTATTACGAGGACTACACTCCACAGAAGATACTGCACTAATAAAACAAGAGTTAAAAGAACAAGGACATGAGGTGAGACAAATAGTAAATGTTTTACATAGATCTACTAAAGAGGCATTACCCATTTTCTTCGTGGACCTGGAACCAAACAAGAACAACAAAGAAATATTTAACTTAAGATACCTAAGTCAAATGAGAGTAAAATTCGAAGCTCCTTATAAGAAAAAAGAAATAATGCAATGCAAAAGATGTCAGAGGTTTGGACATACTAAAAATCAGTGCTTTAGATCATTCCGATGTGTGAAATGTGGTAGCGATCATCCTACTTTTTCGTGCACCAAACACCAGAGACAGATGCTACATGTGCAAATTGTCAAGAAAGACATCCTGCAAGCTACAAGGGTTGCTCAAAATATAAACAATATAAGGAAAGAATACTGAAAACCTAACCAACCAATAAAGAAAACCGGTCAACTCCGAATACAAAAGAGATCAAAATATTGGATCAAACAGTAAAACAAAACCTAAGACAAAATAACTACACAGACAAAAGAAGCTATTCAGACGCAACAAAAGACCA
The DNA here is from genome assembly GCA_905147715.2 of Xestia xanthographa. Taxonomy (NCBI): domain Eukaryota; kingdom Metazoa; phylum Arthropoda; class Insecta; order Lepidoptera; family Noctuidae; genus Xestia; species Xestia xanthographa. Next base: position 16,609,000 of record LR990655.1, on the reverse strand, counting down.
ACCACTAACTGGAGGTGTACCAAACCCTGAGAATGGGCCAGACAGATTAGAACTAATGTTCGCCAAATTTCAACAAATCATGATCACCATGATGGACAGAATGATCCAGCTTATCTCAAACGTAACAACAAAATGATTAACACATTCCGAGTAGTCACTTGGAACGCCAACGGCTTGACGGACCGTCGTCAGGAGTTACAAACATATCTTCAGATTGAAAAAATTGACGTAGCTTTAATCTCTGAAACAAGGTTCACTGCAAGATCTCACTTCACTATACAAAATTACACAGTATATACAACAGACCACCCATCAGGAAATTGTCATGGCGGAACCGCAGTAATCATTAAAAATAATATTAAACATTATGAACTGGAAAAATATCAAACGGATAAAATACAAGCTACGTCAATGAAAGTGGTATTTAATGATAAAGTTGAGACAACTTATTCTGCAGTGTATTGTCCACCCAGACACACGATAACAAAAAATGACTACAACACGTATTTCTCTTCACTTGGCTCCAGATTTATATGTGGTGGGGATTGGAATGCAAAACACACATACTGGGGGTCACGCTTAATCACTCATCGTGGAAGGCAACTCCATGGTACGGTACAGAATCTGAGACTCGAATGCATGAGTACACGTAAACCAACACACTGGCCAACGGATAGAAGTAAAATTCCTGACTTGCTAGACTTCTTTATAACTAAAAACATAGGTCGAAACTACATGACTACTGAAGTATGCACGGATCTATCTTCTGACCATACGCCTGTGTTATTAAATGTGAGCTCATCAGTGTTATTAGTCCAACCCACAGAACGACTCTATAACAAAAATACTAACTGGGAGATGTATAAGGACATGATCACGAAGGGAATTAAGCTCATAAATCCATTAAAAACGGTAGAAGACATAGAAGAGGCTATTGAGAACCTCAATAAAATCATACATAAATCAGCAACTATCTCAACAAAAGTGCCAAAAAACTTACCCTTAACGCTTAATAAATATCCGAAAACGATCAAAGACAAAATATCAAATCGCCGTATTCTAAGAAAGATATGGCACGAATCTCGATACCCTGCAGACAAAACAGCGTTCAACAGGGCTTCGAATGAACTAAAAGACCTCATTAAAAGTTTTACCAATAATAACCTTCAAACGTTCCTTTCTAATTTGACTCCAAGTTTGGACACAGACTACTCACTATGGAAGGCAATACAGAAATTAAAACGTCCCAATTATCACATTCCCCCTATCAGACAAAGTAACGGGACTTGGGCCAGGTCAGACACAGACAAGGCTAAACTATTTGCCGAACACCTTAGCAATGTGTTTCAACCATTTCCTGAATTGAGACCAGAGCATGACGCCGAAATAAAAAGTTATCTGGAAAGTCCACAGCAAATGTGTCTCCCATTAAAATATACAAGCCCTACTGAAGTGGCAGGGGAAATAAAACAACTCAAGGATGGCAAAGCACCGGGGTACGACAAAATCGACAGCGTTCTTTTAAAAAATCTGCCAAAAAAGGGTATAGTAGCAATCGTAAACATACTGAATGCCTGCCTAAGACTCAACCACTTCCCAGGACAGTGGAAGATAGCCCAGGTAAAAATGTTACCCAAACCCGGTAAACCACCTAATGAAGTAGCGTCGTACCGACCTATAAGTCTTTTGCCTATAATAGGGAAACTCCTCGAGAAAATGCTACTGAAAAGAATGAAAGCACACCTAAGTGACATCATCCCAAATCACCAGTGGAGAACCACGGAACGATCGAGCAAGTTCACCGCATCGTAGACGTATAACGTCTACGATGCGGCAGATCACTGGAAGAAAATAAATATTGCTCGGCAGTCTTTTTGGATATTAGCGAGGCATTTGAGAAAGTTTGGCACGAGGGCCTATTATACAAAATCAAAAAGATGCTACCACACTCGTTTTACCATATAATAAAATCTTATCTCAGCAAGCGATGTTTTGAAGTAAAGTTTAACGACGAACTTTCCGACTTGTGTGAGATCAAATCAGGAGTACCACAGGGAAGTATACTGGGACCAGTTCTCTACACCATATATACTGCCGACATACCAACATCCGACAAGACTACGGTTGCAACATATGCAGACGATACAGCCATACTATCGACACACACAAATCCAGATACCGCATCAGAACATCTACAACACCACATTGACAAAATTGAAGAATGGCTCAAAATCTGGCGAATACACGCAAATCAAAGTAAATCAACACATGTGACTTTTACTCTCCGAAGGGACACGTTTCCACCGGTTATACTAAACAATGAAGAAATCCTGCAAGATGACAATGCAAAATATTTAGGTATGCATTTGGATCGAAGACTGACATGGAAAAAACACATATGGACAAAGCGGAAGCAACTAGATCTAAAACTGCGCAGTATGTACTGGTTAATAGGACGACACTCACAAATGAGCACACACAGCAAGCTGACAGTATATAAAGCCATCTTGAAACCAATTTGGGCCTATGGCATACAGCTTTGTAACAGTAGTTAGTAACATTGAGATACTGGAAAGATTTCAAACCAAAACACTGAGGACCATATTTAACATTCCTCAATTCATCAGTAATAAGAACATAATATCTTGACTTCAATGTACCAACTGTCAAACAGGAGATAGCAAAATTTAGCAACAAATACCTAAAAAGACTCGCAAACCACAAAAATGAGCTTGCCCTCAAACTCAGTGGAAATCAAGGCCTTCAACATACAAGACTGAATAGACATAGTGTCCCAAACCTAAAAGATAGATTCATCAGGATGGAATGAGACACCTACCCAAGAAGTGTCTCACCAAGCTAAAAACCCTAAACAGATACACAGATATCAGACAAAGCAGTGGCTTATTGTTGTGTCCAACAGATTGCTGCGGAGCAGGAAAGAGAAAAAAAAAAAATTGACCCACCAGCTGGTTTTGGGTATTGTTAACACACACTGTGTTGGTTCACAGTAACATAGTTATATAAATACTGAACTCGTTATATCAGAATACTTACTCAACATTAACAGTTTTGGTTTGTTGATCACTATTTCTTTCACCTCAAAGTCTTCAAAGCCCATCTCTTCTTTTATTACAAACAGGTTACATTTCACAGCATGTAAATTGTATGATATTAGTTTAGGTTGCTTCACTGTCAAATCTCTTACTTCTTTGCCAGTTAATGTCAAACATTTCTGAAAAAACCCTAATCTTTTGTCAATCCTTATTGTGCTGGAAATAAGAGAAGAATTATAAAGTTAAAAGAGTACTGTGATAGAAAATATTTCATACACAACAGAAATTTATAAGGGTACCAGTCTTCAGTAGTAACTGTTGATCCAGAAGGTGGGAAGTAATGCTCTTGCATACAAAAATGGAAGAATAGTAGAAAAAACTAGTGGTCTAATGAATACCTAGGTCAATTTCCAAATTAACATAAGTATTTAATTCAACTAGCAATTTAAATTTGAATGTAGCTGATTAACCTTCTATCGCCATAGTCACATAATATACGTGACCAGCAATTGCATACCCTGTACTCCAAATGATACAAATATTTGACAAAATGGTAGGTGAAATTATGACTTGGCATCGAGGGTACATGCATGCAGTATACTCTGGTGGTCAAAAGTTAAGCATCATCTTAACGGAGTTTAAAACAATTGTATCAGCTATTTAACTTACATACATGGTATTTTTTCGCCTCTACAGACATAACTACTGTGAATAATAAAAGTACAGATTTTTATTATTCATAGTGTATACGCCTTCAAAATTACCTGAACATCAACCAGAACGGATTTTTAGTAATAATTCTCTTGATTTCAGTTTCTTTGAAGCCTTTTGAGTATAAATAATTTACTCGTACTTGAAGGTCTTCTAACGGTTCACATAAAATCATTGGATTCTTGGTTAGAAAATTACCAATTTCTTCCATTCCAACAAAGTCATTCAAATACACTATGTGGCTTTTCATGTCTTTTTCGAAATCCAATTTCAAAATTTTATTAACAATGTAGGTCTTTTTTTCGATTTTACTTAGATTTAAATTAAGGTTAACTAAATTCTTCAATGTTTCAGATTGATTTACATAGGCTGCTAAATTGAACGTATTTGAAAAATAAGGGGTGATAGTGGACAAGTCTTCGGATACAGGCTTCAATGCATTCACATCAATATCCTCTTTTAAAGCCAAGCCACTACTCGTTGCATATTGTAAATAACCACAAAATTGCTTTGTGACTTCCCTGTTTCTAAAGCTTTTATAAAATTTATAAAAAGCCGACGACAGTGCCATTACTGAAGTTGTGTTTTTTTTCAAAATTTACGTAATTGAGTTCTGAGGATAACACTTCAATCTTTATGCCTGAGCTCATGAGCTGAATGAATGTGAATGTGATTTAAATTAAAATTAACTTTTCATAACAGCAATATTATTGACAATGTTATGTCAAGTGTCAACATCACACACAGAGCACAGAACATAAATACTCTAAATAAAGAGACATGCACAGGAGTCACAGACGGATAACTTGACAGTTTAGTTTAGAGAGGTTCAGCAGCCTTATTCATAACCATTCGACTCGATTCCGTACCGAATCGAACGTCTAAGATATCGAAGATGTCCTCGAGCCTCCAAACGCAATTCACAAATCCGAAACCGAATAATTTTGACAGTTCAAATTCGATTTGAAGACTCGAATCTTTCCGACAGCTGTTTGCTATAGGGAACGTGCACAACGACGGTGGTGCCAACTGGCGTCACCAATCCGAATCTTGTACCAAATTAATACTTGACATTGACATGTAAAACAAGTAAACAGAATTAATTTTATTATTGAAAATGATTATTCTAGCTAATCATAATCCATTGTTGCATTTCTGGATGTACCAATACATCCACAAAAATGAAAATTAATCAAATAGCGTAAAATAATAAAATTCTATTACTTTCCAAAGAATAGTACTCTCATACCATGTATAAGTGAAAAACGCAAAAAATGGATAAATGCAGTAACAAAAATATTTGAACACAATTTGTTTTTGTTACACTCTGCATTGAAAAAGTTCAATAGCCTTCAAAATCAACCGTGCAAGCAAACATTAAATGGTACTGGCGTACCATTTAAACTTCAGCAAACACACATATGTTGCACTGAAGTTCACACCGAATATTCCTCAACAGTTAAACAAAGAGTCCACATGTACTCAGATTATAAACATGGATAAACAATAAAGTTTTTAGTTGGCTGCACTCCTTGTGGTTTCCTAAGTTTTGTATCTAAATGCTACGGAGGGCGTTCTAGTGATTGCTTAGTTATAACAAATGATTATGGATTAGACTGCACTGAAGTTCACACCGAATATTCCTCAACAGTTGAACAAAGAGTCCACATGTGCTCAGATTATAAACATTGGTATACAATAAAGTTTTTAGTTGGCCGCACTCCTTGTGGTTTCATAAGTTTTGTATCTAAATGCTACGGAGGGCGTTCTAGTGATTGCTAATAACAAATGATTATGGATTAGACTGCACTGAAGTTCACACCGAATATTCCTCAACAGTTGAACAAAGAGTCCACATGTGCTCAGATTATAAACATTGGTATACAATAAAGTTTTTAGTTGGCCGCACTCCTTGTGGTTTCATAAGTTTTGTATCTAAATGCTACGGAGGGCGTTCCAGACTGCACTGAAGTTCACACCGAATATTCCTCAACAGTCTCCACATGAACTCAGATTATAAACATAGCTAAACAATAAAGTTTTTAATTGGCTGCACTCCTTGTAGTTTCCTAAGTTTTGTATCTAAATGCTACGGAGGGCGTTATAGTGATTGCTTATAACAAATGATTGTGGATTGATTTTTCTGCCTGGAGATACTGTTCTCGCTGATAAAGGATTCCCTTCCATTAAAACATGTGTTGAAAATAAGAAAGTTGTATATGCCACCGTTTCTTCATGCACCACAATTTTCATCAGAGAAAATAAACGAAACATACAAAATTCATATTGGTCAACATTCATGTTACGCTGACAAACATTATTGATAGACCGGAACCCATGTTTTATACCTTTTATCATAATCAAAAATAATACTTTTGAAGAGATTTGCGTGACAGGTGACGGCATAAGTTTCCTTTACTGTCCGCATAGTGTCTCTTTTGTCGTTTAGTGCTGCCACCTATAGTTCCTGCACGTTCCCTATCGGGAGTCATATCGAACAAAATTAAAACGAAGAAATAAATCATATTTCCAGCTTATTTCAGTGAAATAAAAAGACTGTAACTTTTTAAACACTGCTTAGAGTAAGTAAATGAAGTTTTATTATTGTATTGACAATATTTCATTGATATATCCGCATTTACATAAATTTACAGAAATGTGATATTCGTTCTAGATTTTAGTTAACATTATTTGATACTTTGGTAGATGGAGTATGTGATTGCGCGAGCCAGAGACCGTCGGCGTGCAGGACAACAGAGGCAGGAGACGTTGTCTCTTCATAAAGGATATGACGAATACTTTTGCCGACCCGCGGTTTCAGTTGGTTTATAGACTAACACCCGTCATGGCCCTTAGCCTCATTGAAGAATAAGGCCCTATTTCCCTGACACGCAATCATCTGCCGTAATCCCCAAAGAAATTTAATTATTGTTTGACAATGAGCAAAAAGCAAGAATTGTATAATAATGATATCAAATACTTGCAGTATTTTTTCCTTTTTTAAACAAAGCTATATAAAGTTATCTATGAATTATGAAAACTAGTTTTATTTAAAAAAAAAACACTTTTCCCGCTTTGCCAGTTTGACAGACGGCTGTTTACAAAGCAGGTTTATTCGAAATGAAATAAAGTTTATTTTGGTTACTAATAAAATCATTTTATATCGTTTGCTGTCTATTAAGTTACTAGCTGTATATTCCTTATTTAAACGGAACTAAATATTCAAATAAATCTATTTTATTTACTATTTTAAATTTTCTACCACGGTCATCTATTTACTACCATTTTGTAGCGTTCCCCATAAACACAATGGTCAATGGGATAGAAAAAAACGGGAACCAACAATGCACAACATGACAATGCACAACACGAGAATGCACGACATTGGAATGTACGTGTTTTGAATGAGGGATTTTCTTTTTAGCTCTTCCCTAATCGCTGGATAGATGGCGCTAGGTGTAAGTATGATAATGCAAGGAACGGAACCTAAAAAAACTGATTTTAACAAAGCGCGAGAAATGTTGGTTATATTCGGAAGGTTAAGCAAATGAAAGTGTGAGTCAACGAGAGTATGTGACGTGACACAATGGTTTTTTTTCAAGCGTTTTGGCTCTGGCATAGTAACTTCAACGCCATCTATAGAGTTCTTGGAAACTAAGTTTTTTTTTAAAACCTCAAAAGGAAAACCTCTCACATTTAAAAAGTAAAAAGCCATGTGACACTAGGGACGGGTGATACACAGATTTTATTGATTTTGATTGAATATGGATTGATTTTGTTTCATTTAACGTATGGTTAGTTATTATTCTGTGGTATGGTTGACGTTCAATCAATATATTCAAGTAATCTGTGAATGAAATAATCGTGATGTTATGTTTGGTTTGTTTGGAACTATAAAAACGCAGTTTGGGTTTTCTTGTTGAGTTCTGGTTGTAAGGCACCCTCCTACAGCTAAATTAGGAAGAGAAAATGGTCCTGGAAGAAAACAAAAGCTAATGAAATAGGTAGTTTTTAATAACATCAGCAACGTGCAAGCGTTTTCAACAAGAACAGATATTTCATTGGTGATCTTTGAGATGTTGAAACATGTTTGGCAAGTAAGAACATAAACTGTTACAAATTACAACATCATTGGTGTACATAAGTACTTACTTATTACGGAAGTTTGAATAGGTATCAGCATTACAACAATTTCTCCATGAGCAACCAGGGCTCTTACTACGAGCTCTTACAAATCGTCTCAATTTGTGATACCATGATGAGCTCTGTAGCTGGGGGCTGTTAGTTTGGTCCCTTTGGCTTTGTGATTTATTAATCAATCCTTGTAGGTACTCTATATTATGTATGTAGGTCCATATTATCTGATAAATAAATACCTATCCACGAAACATTTCTACATATTACCTACTAACACCAGCTGGCAGCTGTGGAGACAGTGACAAGATCTCAACATAACATGTAGCTTTAATACAGAATTAAAAATAGTAATACATAAGTAGGCACATACTATAACTATACCGTGCTAGCAAAGTCTAGCTATGAAAAAAATTCATCAGTGTTTATATTATTAAAACTAGGAATTTTGTAGAAGGTAAGTACCTGTAGCTGCCATCATAATAACTTTCTAATTAATCTTATTTATTTTAGATTTTCACTGATCGAAGATGTGTGTGACTCACACTTGATCGAGATAATTATAAAAGCAATTAAATATTTGCCCTATTGTGTTGCTGCTTGCTGCTCAAGAGGACCGCAAGCCTGGCATAGAATTCCATTACATTATATATTATGGTTTCATCGCAGAAGAAAAAACACTATAGTAAAAAGTTAATTGGTTATACCTAGTCAAAGCTGCCCTGAATTACATACCTAGCTGCTAAGGCGAAAGAAATACCTACTATGAAATAAATTCAAGAATAAGATCAGCGACCAGGACCAAAATAGTAATTGGATAAACAAAATTATGGGCGCAACCAGAGTTAAGATTAAGTGTGGAGACAGTTAGTATGAAAGTGGCAAAGTAAATTATTATCAGGATAGCATTATAGTTACTGCTCTATGAATGCTAAAGCTTATCTCTCTATCTAAAATAATCTTAAACACCAACTAAAATAGGTAATACTTTTATTTTTGATCCATGACAATAAATAGCCTTTAGAATAGTAGGTACCACCTACTAATTGTTTGTTACATATTTTTATTTGTAATTAAAATTAAGAAATGGGTAATTTATATGATGATCATTGTTTTAATATAACTTAACATTTAATTAAATTAATTATATATTGAATTTCATTGTCTTTTTTCACTCTTCCTCGTCCGTATTAGGTACGTCCTGCAGGATAGTCCTTTCCCTTGTTCTCCACACAGATCCCGCGACCATACATAAATCATCTCTTGATCTCTATTCGTAGCTTGCTTCTTTCCATGATACCTTATAAGTAAAATTAAATAAACAAAAATGCAGTATAAATATTATCATCATCATCAGCCATAGAAAGTCCACTATTGAACATGGGCCTCATAAATATAATAATCTATACTTAATAAATAAGTAAGAAAGACCAATAACCACTAGACCTTGTGGTGCACCTTGGTGGAGGCCTATGTCAAGCAGTGGACTGCAGTTATGATGATGATGAACCATTAGCTATTTTTATTAAATCATCAACAAATTAAAAGCCTACACTGTGATCAGAGTATTTGGCTCGTGATCCGATGGGTTGGATTACCGGTGGGGACACTGTCTCACAAAAATATCTTTAAGGGACTGTTCCAAGTTTAGGTAAGGCATTGCAGGTTAAAATCACCTGATTGATTAGAAAGTAAGATGATTCCGTGCTTCGGATTCGGAGGGCACGTTTCTGTAGGTCCTGCAGTGAAAGTACGTAGGATAGGAATCGATTCGATAAAATCTGACGGCTAATCTCGACAAATTGAGTATGTCTGTACCTATGTCCCCAGCCGGATCGGGTACGGTGCATTGTTATTTTAATTGTCGTCCACTTTAAGGACTAAGTGCGGAAACCAAAACCCCATGATAGATAGATAGAATTGTGTCTGTAATTGCGGGTATCGAAGAGCTACATCGAATCGAATCGATGTCGCAAGTACGTAAGTACTATTTCAACTGTAGGTAACTAAAATTTTAACGATTTCCAACGAAAATGCAAGTACGAAACGACATTTTGGATCTACCAAAGGTGCATTGGGCAGGAGTACAATCTTGCCCTTGGCCACAAAACTGTGAGCAAGGTTGTGCAAGAAGTTTCGAGGGCAATAGTTCGCCGCCTCTTCCACACCTACCTACATGAAGGTCCCAGGAACTGCAGCTAAAGGAGAGCCATCGTGGAAGGATTCCAGCACTGGAAAGCGAGATTGCCTTGGTTGTGTCGATTGCACCCATGCACAGACCCATGTTACAATAGTCACACCCTACAACACCAATCCCGATGAGCCCTCATAATTATGGGTATAAAAAGAGGGTACTACAGCAATAACACACAGTTTGTTAGTACTTATTTATTTTCCAATTTACAGTGTATTGACTTTTATTTATTTAACAATCTATAATCACAGAAAAGCCATAATTAAATCTTCCAATATTTCTTTCAAGTTAAATAAGAATTAGAATAATTTATTAAAAAGTATTACAAAAGTGTACATTTAGGTGCAGTAGTGTTTCAGAACATTTTAATAACTCATTCAGAGGATATATTTATCCCATCCCAGTATCTAGGTACCCAACAATGTCCACAATCAATTTATAGCTACTTATACAAGTATGCTAATTATTTTTCCTAAATTGTTTTAGGAGTGCGATGTTAACTGCAGGCTTTTAAATGTAAATGCACAATTCCCAGGGTCGAGCTCGATCCCACTTTGCATTCGCACTCTTGGCCCTTGATTTGAGATCCCTCCATGTCTGTAAGTAAAGCATTAACAGCATTATAACCTTAATCACAGTAATTATTATGACTACTTCTGTGATAAGTCAGTCTACTACTCGGGTAGTGGACTGCTAACTCAGAGGTTGTGGGTTCAATCTCCATAGTAAATATTGTGATAGGACTCTCCCTCCACCAATCTTCGGATGTAATAATCATCGGTGAAAAGAAGGTGTACCAGGTGTCGACTGTGACACATGGGAAGACCTCTGACACCCCTTCAGGGATTCATGTTGTGACAATATAATGTTGTGATCATTATTATGATCAAACAAAAAAAATTATTTGAAACTAAAGTTGAAAAAATTATAAACAAATGATATAAAATGACATCCAGCAGCCTTTTTATTGAGAAAAAGCTAATAGTATATTCACTCTGTTGTTAGAAACCAATTTCCAGTAGTGAACATGCCACTGAGATGTGAAAAGCTATAAGATGATGATAAAGATTGTAAAAGTTGGTTGTATTGAATTGATTAGAGCACTTGAATCCTTGTTTGCTCGTTACAGCTATTTGCTGCTTTTTCAGCCAAAATAACTGACTTAGGACTGTTTATTACTGAACTAGAGAGTAGTCCCAAGAACCCAAGATTTGAATGTTCTAAAGAAACCTATTTAAGGATGAAGCTTTAGAACTATTTTATAGGGAACGTGCACAACGACGGTGGTGCCAACTGGCGTCACCAATCCGAATCATGTACCAAATTAATACTTGACATTGACATGTAAAACAAGTAAACAGAATTAATTTTATTATTGAAAATGATTATTCTAGCTAATCATAATCCATTGTTGCATTTCTGGATGTACCAATACATCCACAAAAATGAAAATTAATCAAATAGCGTAAAATAATAAAATTCTATTACTTTCCAAAGAATAGTACTCTCTTAAACCATGTTTAGGTGAAAAACGCAAAAAATGGATAAATGCAGTAAGAAACATATTTGAAAACAATTTGTTTTTGTTACACTCTGCATTGAAAAAGTTCAATGGCCTTCAAAATCAACCGTCCAAGCAAACATGCCAAGTACAATTTAAACTTCAGCGAACACACACATTAGACTGCATTGAAGTTCACATCGAATATTCCTCAACAGTTACACAAAGAGTCCACATGTACTCAGATTATAAACATGGTTATACAATAAAGTTTTTAGTTGGCGGCACTCCTTGTGTTTTCATAAGTTTTGTATCTAAATGCTACGGAGGGCGTTCTAGTGATTGCTAATAACAAAATATGGGTGTGGATTAGACTGCACTGAAGTTCACACCGAATATTCCTCAACAGTTAAACAAAGAGTCCACATGTGTTCGGATTATAAACATTGGTATACAAATAAGTTTTTACTTAGCCGCACTCCTTGTGGTTTCACAAGTTTTGTATCTAAATGCTACGGAGGGCGTTCCAGACTGCACTGAAGTTCACACCGAATATTCCCCAACAGTCTCCACATGAACTCAGATTATAAACATGGATATACAATAAAGTTTTTAGTTGGCTGCACTCCTTGAGGTTTCCTAAGTTTTGTATCTAAATGCTACGGAGGGCGTTATAGTGATTGCATAACAAATGATTGTGGATTGATTTGTTATAGCCTGGAGATACTGTTCTTGCTGATAAAGGATTCCCTTCCATTAAAACATGTGTTGAAAATAAGAAAGTTGTTTTAACCACCATTTTTTCATGAACCACAATTTTCATCAGAGAAAGTAAACGAAACATACAAAATTCATATTGGTCAACATTCATGTTACGCTGACGATCACTATTGATAGACCGAAACCCATGTTTTATACCTTAAAACATAATCAAAAATAATACTTTTGAAGAGATTTGCGTGACAGGTGACAGCATAAGTTTCCTTTACTGTCCGCATAGTGTCTCTTTTGTCGTTTAGTGCTGCCACCTATAGTTCCTGCACGTTCCCTATACTGTTCAATATAAAAATACGTACCTTGCTCATTCAGCCATCTCCGAGAACGTTGAAAAGTGAAACATTCCTGTTACTGCAAAGACGAAACATTGACTGTGAGTGTGACTATTTATTTGATAAATTAAATTTGCGAAACACAAAACAAAGTTTTTTTCTCATGCCGGCTCCACACGCTTGGCGAACAATGGCGAACAGCAAACACATATCAACAAACACAAACATGTGGATGGGTGTTTGGTTATGTTCACCTGTTTGTGTTTGTGTTCGCCTGTGTTCGGCGTCGGTGTCGGTTTTTCTTCACAAATCAAAGGATGTTCGGCAAACAGTTTGCGATGTATCCAGACGCTTGCGGCTTGGTAGAAATCAGTACGGCGCGCGAGCTTGCACGCGGCGGACGTTCCTTATTTGTTTGCAGCAGTTTTTCGCGCGCAAAGCGGCGTACTTATGAATTTATTATATTTATATATATTATTATATAAGTATTTTTATTTCTTTCTTATGAAGATTTCTGTGTATTTTGATCATCCACCATCGTCTGCGTTTTGTTATTTTTCTTTTAACTTGATTTTGCTTGAATTTAAAATAAAAATAGGACAACCCGAAAGTTATAAATAAAAATAAATAAAATCATTTATTTCAGGTCTGAAACAAAAATACAAACACATATACCTAATTAAAATTGCAAAATTAACTTGATTAAATTAAAAAAACAGAAGTAAAAATACACAATCAATTCAGAATAAATAAATAAATGTCAAAATACATTATCAAATACAAAATGTAGAATTACAAGAAATATAAAAAAAAAATCATTATTTAGTATTATTATTATTTTTATTTTAGTTAAAGCTGCAACAAGCTCGTCGTCCGCCATGTTTGCTGATCCGGAATATACTAACACGTTCGCCGAGCTTGAGGATGCTTGTTTGTGTTGGGTGATTGTGATCGGTGTTTGGGACGTTGTTTGTTGTGTTTGGTGTTTGTGACAAACAGCCAGCGTGTAGAGCCGGCATCAAACCTCAATAAAGCAAGAAACTCAAGAAAGTAATGTCTTTGTCTAATGTCATCAGTGTTGCCAGATGGAATCTGAAGAAATCAGTAGAAAAATTAAGTTTAAGCAGTAGATCGAAGGAAAAATCTGTAGATTAAAAAAGTCATACCCACATGAGGTAAAAAGGAATTGAGCTTGAATAGGGTACATGACAAAAAAATCTAATGGGGAGACACACTGTGGAACTAATGGCGCTAGCCTAGCTGGTTCCCAACATCGTCATTGGTTGATAATGTGGTAATGTCATAATATATTTCAAAATAGCTTAACCTCATTGGTCAGATTGACACCAGCTATGGTGGCGCCATCTTAGATTATCTTTGCCTGTGTCTCCTCATTAGTCTGTCAGATAGATTTTCAAAAAATATTGGACACGTATTTTTTCTTTTTTCACGTAAACTTAAAATGAAGACGATACATTGCGTCGAAAACTCGTGTAACGTCATAATGGGGTTGTTTCCCGAAAATTTCGCCGCAAGATGGCGCTGATAGTTTGTTACCAGTCAAATGTTTTTGATTTAAACGTGTGCATTGTGTGGACGATTTTTTAAGTATTTGCGTGTTTGTTTTACTCACTTTGTGTTGCTGTACAATGTATACCTGGCGTATCATCCAGTTGAAGGAGAAATTGAAAAAACGAGGAGCAACGTAACAAGGAAAGAGAGCGGAGCTTGTCGAAAAGTACATTATATTTAACATTTTATCGACTTGAGCTGTTTTCTGGGCAATATTATGGTTCTATAAGTTGTAAAATAAACTTTACTCACTAACTTTTTGCTTTTTAATGATCTAATGATAAACAAACTAAGGTCGTCGGTCGTCGTCGGTATCGTTGGTTACATGTTACAAAATGTAAGGTTATTTGAAACGAACCCATTTTTTCTTCAGCTTACGACAGAAATTTCAACTTCGACAGTGTGTGTAACAGTCCTGAAGTGATCTCGTAGTCTGTTTCGTTGAAATGTTTCCCACGTAACCTCGAAAAATAACTAGATTTGGTTTTTTTTTTAGTTTTAGTGCCTTTTCCCACTTTCTCTTCATGCGCAAATTTCTTGGAAATGTGACAACGCCTATTTCTTTGCATCCAAAGGCTACACAACGACCCATAATATTGAAAAAAGTCACAAAATAATAAGATATTGTTCAATTTCTATGGAGTTTGACAGTTTGTTTGTAACAAACAGTCAGCGCCATCTACGTGGAACTATTTGACAGTTTTCTTCCCCATTGAGTACATTTTTTACTCAAATGTGACGTCCCAAGCCAAACTCATGAGCTTTGACACGTTTTATCTTCGACAATTTTTATTAATTTGATAAAACAAAGAACATGTATCCAATATTTTTCGATACTTACTACGGTTGTTGACCAAATGTCATGTTATCTAGGCCTATAAGCCAGATGACACGACATGTCGTCAATACCTAGATGATACGATCTGATTTGAAAAAAGCAGGTTGATTTCCAATCAAGGCAGTAGATCAGTAGATTTTTTTAAAATCATAGATCTACTGCTAAATCAGTAGATCTGGCATCACAGAATGTCATTGTCAACTGTCAAAGTGTCCACAACAAACTTTTTTTTTGGCAAAGGTAAACATGACGACGAATATTCAATGTATGTTTAGGTAGCACAAAAAAAATAGTTACTTTATATTTACATATACGTTTATTATTTTAATTGATCATTATATCAAATAAGATTTTGGATTCAGTTGTTATATCTTGTAAATATTAGAGATTTTGTAAAATTGTAATTATATCGTATTTTCTTTCCCCCCTTGTGGGCGGTGAGCTAGGGGCTAGCTCGCCGTCCGTCCGTCTTACGACGACGACAGGCAATGTTGACGGCAATACTCAATACGTTTATTGCATTCCACAATGTGAACTTAGGTGGTAGGTACATAAAGACATACATTCGTTTTGGAGCATTGTGGGGCCTGTCGGGCATAACAACACAAAAATTAGGAGGAGGGCTACACACGCACGTTTGTGTTCCACGCGCGCCTCAAAAAGATGTCAGCAAAAAGGGGTCCGCAAAGACGAAGATATACCATGGCCAACACAAAGGGCCAAGAAGGAACATGGATACCCTATAATCAGCAAAAGTCTGACACTTCGCCTAGAGCGGGACCCGTCATTTGAAGATTTCCCATCCGAAAAAAAAGGTGTTTTAGCCCACAAATAGAATTTCGATAGTTACACTTCTCTTGTCCGCCTAACTAACTATCTTTAATGAAAACGGTTCAACAGAGAGAAAGCTGGAGTGTCATATTTGTCTAAGCCAGATTAGCCAGAGTCCGCTTTTTTTTTCGCCTGGAAAAAGTACTAAGCTAACAAAAATTAAAAAAGGAAATTCGATCATAGAATCACGCACTAGTAGTATTCTAGTATCACGCACATATTATCCCTTCATTTGTGGTCATGACCCGCGCTAGCGCGCGTCTGTGGGGTCTGGTTGTGGGGTCGCGCCATTCGAATAACAGACGAGTGGCAATACCCAGAATTAAAATACATAGGTATGAACTTATGCTAAGTAGTGCTTTTGCTAGGTTATCTTATAATCAACAAAACAACTTCAGACTTTCAGAAGTATGTTCCCATCGAGTCACACTGTGTGACCCGTTGCAACCTTTTTCCAGGAGGGTTCCCAACGTGTCACACACACCCAGTGTAACCGTGACATGTTGGAAAAAAATCCCACTGAGCCACAATGTGACACGATTGGGTGTGACTCGCTGGGAACCGATCATATTATTTAGTAGGACGAAGGACACCGCTTGTACTCGTAAATAACGTACTTAGGCTGTTATTATGGATTTGTATTTTCTATCGATATATTCAGAAGTTCAGGAAACAATCCCTATTGCCATGGAACCACGGGTAATGAAAATAATCACCGGTACCACGGGTAACGACTCCCTCTGTAGGTAAATGAAACCTTCGGACTTCGCTATCAATAAGCCGCGTAAATCTTTTATTTATAATTATTTTTATCAAATTCAAATTTAGAATCGTTCAAAAAGAAATGAAATGAAATTATTTATTTGCAAATAGGATATATCACTTAGAAACGTCAGTATTTTGTTGTAAGAGAACGAAGGCACCGGCATTTCTTAACTGACCACCCCAGAGAAGAAATACCGAAAAAAACTCAGGGATCGTGGTCTCTTTTACAGTCCAGACACTATTATTTGAAGCGATATCAATGTGAGTGTGATCATGTAGGCATTGTCTGTTATGGTCTTTTGAGGAAAGAGCCATAGCAGGTTTGAGTTGACCTGTCCCGAGAGACAGCACGCATGCATCAGTCATCGTGTAGCTCAACCACATTTTATGGAGCTCAACGACCTGTCACACGACACTACCAGAGCTGCAGAATATTTGAGTAGGCCACTTACAAAATACTCAAACCCGTCAGACAGTCTGGTGTCACGTATTAGATATTGAGTCGTTAGCATAGATGATACTCACATTCACAAACAAAGTTACATTTGACTGAATTAATATTATTATCATGTCAATGAGCTAAGTCATCATGTCAATCTACCTATGTCATCAACCAAAAAAAATACGAAAAATTAATAATAATACAATATTTGAGGCATTAATTCAGTATCAAAAATAAAATTAATATGAAAATAAATGTAGTATAACATCCAGAGGCATAAAATAAGATATCACAGGATTCACAGGCTAAGCGAGCACCTCATTCTCAAGCGTGTTTTAACATTTAAGTAGGTAATCTGATATTTTGTAATAACCTTTTTTTAAAAGTTTAGTTTTTGCAATTTTTAAATTTCGTGATGGGTACTTATATTACGAGTTTCAATGGGAAGTTTGTTGTAGAAGCGTATATTTTTTTTGTAAATTGACCCATGAACGAGTTGCACTCTGTGGAGGTACTTAAGGCTGATGCTCCAGGGTAGCCCGCGAAATTCAAATTTTCTTACGTTTTTGGCAAATTGCAGGCCAGTGCTAAGTTGTATGTTGATTAAAATATTGGATGCGATTGAAAGACGTATGTAGTTACAGAATTATAATCATCAAAACCATCAATACAACCCTCCAAGTTCATAAAGGTCGAGAAACGATTTTTTCAAGGTCAAAGTCATTGCTAGACCTTTATGAACTTGGAGGGTTTTGTTTGGAAACAAATGAAAACTTATTCCAGAATCTCCGTAACTAGGCACTACATTGAGGAACGCAACAATATTTCGTATTTCTGCATTTATTAGTAACAGGTTTGATCCATCTGATTTTCTCCAAACAACCTCAACTTTAAAGCAAAGTGTCGTTCTTAGACAACTTCTAAATTTCGCCACTAGATGCGCGCGGATAATCTTTGAATCGCCAATCGTTGTTTGTCAAGAAAACACTACCGTCTCGCGCTAGTGTCATTTTGGCTCCCGCCATCCCAAACAATCATGAACATCACAGACCTGTTGAAGCAGCCTAAGATCAGTCCAAAAAGATCTAAAAGAAATAGTTAAAATATTTGAATGTCTTTGGATCAGTCATTTTTTGCACTTTACACCACATGAGTTTAGCTACTCGTGCTTTACACCGTGCAAGGGCGTGATAATTTGAATCGCTCGCTCTTGCATCAAGTTGACGGAGTCCCGGTCGACGGAGCGGCAATTCGCGAGGCTCCTACATCTGAATGGTTTCTAAAAGAAATAAAAGAAAAAACAAACACCTAGAATAAAATAAAAACAAAATGACTCGATTCACAAAGAGAAAATCCATAACATAAGCTGGCGAATTTACTTGCCCAGTATGGCATCATGCCCGTGCGGCCGTGCGGTAGATGTAGCACTTATTGAAACATGCAGAATCATCACTGGTTGCCTACTGCTTTATACCTACTCGGAAGAGTGGCTCCCTCTTAAGTCCAAAGAGAGGTGTTGCTTGCTCCTCCGAAAAATATAAACAAGAGACTGACAAACGACACCCTCTTTATCTTTACAATGCGGAGATGTTGCGAGCACAGAGTATATTTTATTACTAAATACGGCACTTGCGAGCCAATCGACTGAGAGCTGAGTTCCAAGTCACTAGTAGAATGAATAATAAAATGGTAATCATCGACACGAAGAAGAAGACTTGGTACATTTTCTTTCAATGGAGCTAAATGGCCATATAAGGGTTGTTTATCATTTTAATGAATATAACTCTGTAAATTCATATTTCTTACGGCTGCGAATCATATTATATTCAAGATACAACCTGACAAATAGCCTGCTAATGAGAGGTTTTCCTTTTGAGGTTTTAAAAAAAAACTTAGTTTCCAAGAACTCTATAGATGGCGTTGAACTTACTATGCCAAAGCCAAACCGCTTGAAAAAAAAAACATTGTGTCACGTCACATACTCTCGTTGACTGACACTTTCATTTGCTTAAACCTTCCGAATATAACCAACATTTCTTGCGCTTTGTTAAAATCAGTTTTTTTAGGTTCCGTTCCTTGCATTATCATACTTACTCCTAGCGCCATCTATCCAGCGACTAGGGAAAAGCTAAAAAGAAAATCCCTCATTGCAAAACGCGTAAGAAAATATTTGTATTTCGCGAGCTACCCTGGCGTTTCCACCATAATGGCGCACCCTCACCACAGCATTGACTTGTAATTTAACTATCCAGATTTTGAGCAATGATACAAATAGACGCTCCCGATGAGAGAACATTTGCTCAGTGGGACGGATTTGTCTATCAATGGAACAATCCAACTTCCTTCAATTTTGCGTTTGCCTAAAAAGATTAAGTTACAAGCTGTGTATGATTATGGTGAGGTGCGCAACATGTAATCCATCTGGAATGAGGGATTTTCTTTTTAGCTCTTCCCTAGTCGCTGGATAGATGGCGCTAGGAGTTAGTATGATAATTCAAGGAACGGAACCTAAAAAACTGATTTTAACTAGCTATAAAAGTGTTACAGACTAACTAACAGACAGCCCGAGTTAAATACTATAACGATAAATATTTATAACGAATAAATCTTTATAATTTAACATAATAACGATATTTATTGATAAGATACAAATGGATATAAAAGTAATTGATCAATTCACAAACCTCCACTCCGTAATAATTCTTCTCCAGAACGCATTGGTTTTGTGTATCCTGCAGACGCTTTAATTACATCGACCATTGACAACATAATTAGTGTCTCGTCCAGCAAGAAACCACATTAATCTGATTTATATTTAATAAATAAAATTTTCCGTGACGTAAATTGTATCGAAAACTGTCAAAGTATCGTTCGTATTCGTACAGCTTCACAATAATTTTGACACTTGAGGCGCTAGTTAAGGCTGCTTTACACTGTGCGGCTTTGCTGTATGCCACATTTTGCGGCGTGCGTCATCTTGTGCAACTATCATAGTAAGTTCAACGCCATCAATAAAGTTCTTGGAAACTAAGTTTTTTTTTAATACCTCAAAAAGAAAACCTGTCATTGCGTTATGCGGCAGCCTATTTTACACCGAGGCAACATCGTGCCTAGATAATTTTTAAAGCATCGTGCTGTACATTTTAATGGAGTGTTTTAGTCTACCAACTTGATTGATCGAGGCGGGGACAAGACACCGTAGAATATGGCTGACGAAGTAACTTTAGCAGAATGACGCAAGATGTTGCCATGCCGCACGATTTTTGGCACGATGTGCAACATTTTAAATTATTGTAGCATGCGGCCTAGTGGCATGCAGCAATGTCGCACAGTGTTGCCCCGGCGGCGGCGTAAAGCAGCCTTTAGAATCTTTGCGTCGCCAATAGGTAGTTGTTTTTCCAGGACCAACTCGCGCTCATCATTCATTTCATTTTGGCTCTCGCCATCTCGAATATTACAAAAATTTGGTCCCCGAAGGTCATACTTTGGGACATGAGCGTAGGCCGAAGGCCGGCAGAAATCCGACGACATGGCTAACGGGGTATAGGGTGGCAGCTTTTTTTTTGCCCATTTCGACTATCTGTAAAGCGTCGACTACGCTTTTTAAACCCATCATTCAACCTCAACATACCGGAGCCAAAATGACACTGGCGCGAGACTGTCGTGTTTTTACATGCAATTTCCACAGAATTTTTATTCGCCTTTTTACATTGCTGGTGAACTTAAAATGGAACGTGTTATAACAGTCAATGGCTGATCGAGTCCCTATCAACTTTTCAATCACGCAATCAATCGTCTAACGTCTTTCGGAACAGCACTACCTAGCTCAATTACCTAGTATCCATGTCCCAAAATTTCGAGTCACGTGATGTCGCCAATTATCATGCTGTACATTCTTGGTCCGGACAAGCAAGGTAAATAAATAAATAAAATAAAAAAAGCCTTTATTCGCTGACCAAAATACAGTTCATTTTAAACTCCAGTTGAAAAAGAAATACAAATAAAAAAATACTTAATTCTATTAGGTAAACTATAATCTTCAGCAATCAGTTTGTTGGTCAGGTTGTCCTTCGACATAGGCCTCCCCTAGTTTCTTCCACTCATCTCTGTCGCGAGCCAATCTTCTCCATCCTTTTGGTAGGTCATCTTCCCATCTCTTAATTTGGCGTCCTTTTTGTCTCTTTCCATTTCTAGGATACCATTCCATTACGTCTCTCGTCCATTTTTCTCCGTCCGTTCTCATAATGTGACCTGTCCAGTTCCATTTCAGTTTTTTTACTTTAAATAAGACATCGCTTACTTTTGTTCTTTTCCTTACTTTTGACGTCGTCCACCTATCACGTAGCCTTATATTTAGCATGCTTCGCTCCATATTGCGCTGGCAAACTATAAGTTTTTGGCTGGTTTTACTCGTAGCTGGCCAAGTTTGACACCCATACGTGAGGCATGGGAGGATGCACGTGTTATAAAGTTTGCTTTTCACTGACATTGGTATTGTTTCGTTTTTAACTATTTCTTTTAGCGACCAGTACCGTTTCCAGGTGTTGCTTATTCTCCTATCAATTTCTTTGGAATGCTGGTCTTTAATTGATATTACCTGTCCCAAATATATATATTCATCTACATATTCAATAACCTCCTGCCCTGTGTATATCTCTATTTTTTCCTTTATTGCATTCGTCATCAGTTTAGTCTTCGCTGGATTCATAGATAAACCCGCTTTCTTGCTTTCTTTGTCTAATTGCTGCAACATGGTTTGTAGTATGTCTGGTCTCTCTGCGAATATCACTATATCGTCTGCAAATCTTAGGTGATTCAGGTTTGTTCCATTTATGTTTATTCCACAATCTTCCCAGTCTATATTTCTGAATATATTTTCCAACACTGCCGTGAAAAGTTTTGGGGAAAGTGGATCACCTTGCCTGACGCCTCTTTGGATACTAAACTCTTCTCCTTGCAGTTCAAGTTGAATCTTCGCTGTGGAGTTTTTGTATATTTCTTTTAAGATTTTTATGTATTTGCTTTCTACACCCTGGTTTTTTAGCGTCTTCCAAATATAGCTATGACTCAGAGAATCGAAAGCCTTATTGTAATCGACGAATGCCATGTAGTAGTGCTGGCCATATTCATTAAGTTTTTCGATGACCTGTTTCACCACGTGTATATGATCAATAGTGGAATAGTCGGCGCGAAACCCCGCTTGTTCTCTCGGTTGGTTTTCTTCTAGGTGTTTCGTTATTCGTCCAAGTATTATTTTGGAAAACACTTTATATAAATTGGACATTAGACATATAGGTCTGTAGTTATTTATTTCGTTTTTATCTCCTTTTTTATGTAACAAGACAATAGTGGACGTCGTCCATTGAGTTGGTATTTGTTCAGTAGCCAGTATTTCGTTAAATAGATGTGTCACAGGTTTGGATATAACGGTTAAAGTGTCTTTCAGAAGTTCATTCGAAATTTTATCGTCTCCAGGTGCTTTGCCGGTTTTTTGTGTGTTTATAGCTCTTATGACTTCAGTTTCTAGTATGCACGGCATTTCCTCTTCATAAGTATAGTTGTCTGTTTCTGTGTATGTGGGTATTGTTTTGTCTGTCTCTGTGTATAGTCTCTTATAGAATTCTGTCGCTGTTTTAGCGATTGATAATCTTTTTGTTGCCAGTTTCTCAGTTTTCTTCTTATTTTTGGTTTTCATGTTAGGTATCCATTGTGTGTACTCTTTCAGTTGCTTAAGACCTTTTTTAATTCCACCTGTTTTCTCTATTTGTTTTCTTAATACTTTCAGTCTCTCTGCTTTCCTGTGTTTTCTTATCGATGCTTGGATTTTTTTGCTAATATTCGCAATGCTCTGACGGTTTTCTTTTCGATTCTCTAACATTATGCTCCTCTGGCTCATCAACATTATGGTTTCTTCTCCTAATTTATTTTTCCTCTCTTTTTCAGATCGTAGTTTTTTAATGTTCATCAGTGCTTTCTCCAGAAAATCATACTTGTCTTGCAGTGTTTTGTGTCTTTCCATTTCTTCTAGCAAATTTCCTAGTTTATTTAGGGTATTTAGCGGTATAGGCGATGTATTTTTCGTTGAGGAGATAATATGTTTTCTTGATTTTTGGTTTCCACATTGTATAACTCCTCTTACCATTCTATGATCTGTATTGAAATTTAGGTTTTTCACTACATCGACGTCACTAAATAGCCTTTCTTCTCTTGTCAGAATGAAATCGATTTCGTTTCTATCTCTGCCGTTCGGGGATATCCATGTCCACTTTCTTATATTTCCTTTTTTTAAGAAGCTATTCATTATTTTAAAATTGTTTGCAAAAGAGAACTCTATGAGCCTTTGCCCGTTATCATTTCTTTCCCCACTGCTGTGATCCCCTAAGACAAATTCATTTTTGTTCGTTTTTCTGCCTATCTTGGCATTAAAGTCTCCCATCAATATTAAGTTTTTGTTCGTCTTTTGCATTAATTCTGTCAGATCTTTGTAAAATTTATCTTTTGCTATCTTCGTATCTTGTTCTGTGGGTGCATGGACTTGGATAATCGACGATGTTTGTTTAAATTCAGGCAATTGTATATTGAGGACTGCAATTCTATCCGATATTCCCTGGAAACTGATTATTTTGTCTTTCAGGTATTTTTTTATTAAAAAACCCATTCCGTGTATACCTTGTTTTTCACCATAGAAGTAAAAGATGTATTCATTGTATTCTCGTATCTCTTCTCCTATCCTTCTTACTTCACAAAGACCAATGACATCCCATTTTATGAATCTTATGGCTTCTTCTAATTCTTCTAATCTGGTATCTGTCATTAGTGTTCTGACGTTTAACGTTGCAAGGTATATTTTATTCTTTCTTTTTTGGCTTAAGGATTCATTTCTAGGGGGTGGTGGTCTGACAACCCCACGGGGACCAGCCGGATTGGGGTCGTTCCGCTTCTGATTGCTGATATTTAGTTGCTACTTATTTTGGTTTGGTTTTACGAGTGTATTAGAAAATGAGTTTGCTTTAGGTCTCATCATATCGAATGCGTTCTTCCTGTTTTCTTTTATTGATGACGCGTTGCTCACCAGCCTCTTGGCCTGATTCTGATTTTCCGGCGAAGCTGAACTGTCCCTTTTCCTATTTTCTTTGTTCGGATTTCCCTCTTTGACTATCAATTGATCATATTTAATGTACGCAATATTTCCTTTCGCACGTTCTTCTATAAGCTTAGGCTTCAATTCTCTACGTTTTTCTAATACTTCCTTAGGAAAATCTTCGGTGACGTATCCCTCTTTTAAATTCTTTTTCATTTTTAGAATATCGTTTCTCTTCCAGTTGTTTGCAAAAACAATAAGAACCGGTCTCTTTTTATTTTCACTGTTAAGACCGATACGGTGCATCTTTGATACATCGTTAGCTTCTAAGGTGATATTTAAATCTGCTTTGACAATTTCCTGCACCCTTTGATACAATTCCAATGGGGATTTTTCTTTTTCTTCCAAACCAAAAAACAAGATGTTGTTCTTTTTCTTTTCCTTCTCTAAATATTCAATCTTCTTTTCCAACACTTCTATTTTGTTTTTCATAATTTTGTTATCTTCGATAAGTGGTTCCATTTTTTCATTCATTTTCTCAAATATAATATGCGTTTGTTTCTCCATTTCTATTTTCATTTTGTCGAAAAGCATTTGGAATTGTTCCTCCATTTTTGGTGGATACTTATCTTTGTACAGTGGCAACACTGTGGAGTATTTGACGTTTTGACGTTTGATGACGTTTGAATGTCACTGTCACTCAATGTTGACGTTTAAATGTCACTGCCACTCAATTTTAACGGTTGAATGTCACTGTCACTCAATATTGACGTTTGAATGTCACTGTCACTCTCTGTTTGCTCACTTTTTGCTCAGTTTTGATAACCTCAAAATAATCTATAACCTCAAATAGTACTGTAAAATAATGGTTTTGATGTTGTTTTAATGGATATCTTCACTATTTTTATTCACCACAGAGTTTCAAGTCACTAGATGTTTTTGTATACTACGGCAGTTGTATCGATACCGTTGATAATACCGTGTTTCGTAATTTTTCCGTCGGACAAGTTGTAAAGTGATGTTTACTGTTCGGCGACCGGAAGCGGAAAAAAAACAAGCAAGGTACACCCCAGCAATTGGAGATATAGGTCGTACATTGTTGTGTCGTGCATTGCTGGTGTGTGCATTGCTGGTGTGTGCATTGCTGTGACGTGCATTATAGGGAACGTGCACAACGACGGTGCTGCCAACTGGCGTCGCCAATCCGAATCTTGTGCTCTATTAATGCTTGACATTGACTTTTCTAACAAGTAAACAGAATTAATTTTATAGTGAAAATTAATTAACTAATCATAATGCATTTCTGGATGTAGGTACCAATACATCCACAAAAATGAAAATAAATCAATTAGCGTAAAATTCTATTACTTTCAAAAGAATACTACTATCATATCATGTTTTGGTGAAAAACGCAAAAAAATTGATAAACGCAGTAAAGAAAAATATTTGAAAACAACTTGTTTTTGTTACACTGCATTGACAAGGCCCTCAAAAACAACCGTCCATGCAAACATACCAGAACCATTTATACTTCACCATACACGTGTTCTACTAGACTACACTAAAGTTCACACCGAATATCCCTCAACAGTTAATCAAAGACTCCACATGTAGGTACTCAGATTAAAAACATGGTTATACCCACACTAATGTTTTTAGTTGGCTGCACTCCTTTGGTTTTTTATGTTTTGTATCTAAATGCTGCGGACTGCATTTTATTGATTGCTTCATCAAATGATTGTGAACTAATTGATTAATTAGAGCCTGGAGATACTGTTCTCGCTGATAAAGGATTCCCTTCCATTATAACATGTGTTGAAAATAAGAAAGCTATCTTAGTTATGCCAGCCACCATGTCTTCATACACCACAATTTTCATCAGATAGTAAACGAAAGATATAAAATTCATATTATTAAACATTTATATTACGCTGACGTACGTTATTGATAGACCGGAACTCATATTTTATACCTTTTAGCATAGGTATTCAAAAATAATATAATTGAAGAGACAATTTTGTATAAATTGAAAGCACGATGAGAAGTTATAAGTTTCCTTTTCTGTCCGCATAGTGTCTCTTTTGTCGATTAGTGCTGCCACCTATAGTTCCTGCACGTTCCCTATAGGGACTCAAAAAAACGTATCCGTTCGGATCTGTGAATAGCGTTTTGACAGTTCTTCGGCTCGGAAATGAGATTGTCGAATACGGTTCCTTACCGACACGGAAACTTATCGAATTGTTTAGAATACCCCTGCAGGTTCCCAAACCTTTTTTTAGAAAATCAGGTTTCGGTTTTTTTTTTTCAAAAAAGCCCGTGGACCAAAAAAGAAAAGCAAGCTCCTAACAATTTTTTTAGCAAAAAATCTGAAAATGTTAATGTTTTAACTAGCTTCGGAATGCTTTTTTAAAGTCTCATTAAGGCTGATGCTCCAGGGTAGCCCGCGAAATTACCTACGGAAAATTTTCTTTTCCGCAGCAAAAAAGGCAATATACTTAGTTCAATACTTAGTTCCTTGGCACAACCTTGCACTACAAGTAACTTAGAGAGGTTCTTTTCTACACTGCGTCGGCGCGGCGTCGTATTAAAACATGGCTGAGATCAACGATGACTGAAAACGTTTGGAAGGCGTAAACATTGCAAAAACAATATTATAACTAAATCTTAGTGAAACTTTAAGCACTTTTCAAATAAAAGTGTTTTTTTAACACATAGACTTTGACGTCACTACCGGCGTTATGGAGGACGACGCGTTTTGAGAGTGCGTTCCGTTTCACCAACTAAAAATAGATGACAAATTAAATTAACTTTTGATATTTAAAAAAAAACAAGTAGAAGACTTGAACGAGCTAAACTTTTTGTATTTTTATGAATGCATCCAATAATTTTTAAACTATCTCATTCGCACTATGAAATACGCAGCGTATGAGTATAATATGTATTCTGTCGACTCAGCGATGTTTAAGGGAATGGGAATCCCCGCACAATCTGAAAGTCATTTATAAGCCAATCGATAGTAAACTACTACGCAGCTACGTACCCTCCGACGCGCGACGCGCGTGATGCAAATCCCTCAAGCGCGCACATGCATTGTGGCTATTTTTAAAACATTTTCTGCCCGTTCCGATAAAAACACCTGTAGCTCAAAAACTGCAAGTCCTAGAGCAATTTCAAAAATACTGTTGTCAAGCTGATTAGATAAGGAATCTACTTATCTAGAAATCAAAATGTAATACTTTAATTATATACTCCAAATCATAATGTATAGCTAAAAAATAGTTACGCCGCCATCGTTCACAACGGAAATAACTACTTTTTCACGGGCGAAATACTGCAACTTCGATATTCCAAAACGAATTTACGTTGACAAAATAATGAAGCACGGTTCACAAGGATAATTGATATATAATAGTATCAGCTACCATTAAAAATACCAGAGTAATCACGACATTTGCTGCGCAGGTAAATTCGAGTGTTCAATGCCAGTCGTTTAATGTCAAATGAAAGTTTCTTTTATTTTATTTTTTTCGGCAAGTTGTCAATGGAATAGTGTTGCGATGTTTGATTTTATTATTGAGGAATTTAGTAACGAATTGAACACAGAGTAATAAACTGTGGAGTAGACAGTTTTAGACGGTTTTTAATGCAGTTTTTTGGAGGCGGGTGCGCGTGCAACAAGTGTGACAGATAGCGCTCAAGCGAAGTGCAGGATGTCACGAGTGTGACAAATCGTGTCGGAGTGGGTACGACGCTGATAGCTTTCTTTAATTTTAATTTCGTGTTTTTGTTTTATTGTGAATACGTGTTTTTGTTTTTGCTTTCATGTGGGTTTCATTTCAAAGTATGTTTGGTATCTTTTTGAGTTTAACCTGAAGAAATAAGGTATGTACCTACTTTTGTTTTCTTTTCGTTTGATTCCTAAATGATAAATAGTGATCTAAAATTATAATTTTAGATCACTATTTATCATTTAGGAATCAAACGCATTGCATTGCATTCCGTTTTAAAATTATTTACGTTGTTTTATTGAAATTTTATTTATTTTCATTTCATTCAAGTACTATTTTTTTCCTTGAAATGTTGGAAAAATACGGTCTTTTCTAGTCCATGGTACGATCTTCTAAAAAATAAAGTTGGCAGCACTGGGTTGGTTTAACCAAAACATCCAAAACCAACCCAGTGCTGCCAACTTTATTTTTGCTTACTTTACTTTTTTTCAGGGATGGCGATTCTTTCCGAAAAATATCGATTTTTGAATCGATTCGAATCGTACCCTGATGAATCGATTCACAAAAAAATCAAGGTCTAAAAAATCGATTTATAAAAAATCGTTTTTTTTTTTCAAGTTGGCATTTACCTACAATTTAAATATAAATCCATTGTATTAAGGTGAAAGCGTCAGGGTAGCCCGCGAAATTCAAATTTTCTTACGTTTATTGCAATTTGCCGACCAGTGCTAGGTTGTATGTTGATTAAAATATTATTGGCGATTGTAAGACGTATGTAGTTAAAGAATTATAATCATCAAAATCATCAATACAACCCTCCAAGTTCATAAAGGTCTAGCAATGACTTTGACCTTGAAAAAATCGTTCCTCGACTTATATGAACTTAGAGGGTTGTTTTGATGATTTTGATGATTATAATTCTGTAACTACATACGTCTTACAACCGCGAACAATATTTTAATATACATACAACTTAGCACTGGCCTGAAAATTGCAAAAAACGTAAGAAAATTTGAATTTCGCGGACTGGTTGGAGCATTCACCTTAAATTACTTGACCGTCACTGGAAGCTTTATATTGAGAGAGCATATCCGTTTCCGTCGATTTCTTATCTGTTTTAGTACTTTGTTTGACCTACTCAGTGGCGCCACCTGGTGTCTGATTGCCATTTTAGTTTCGTGAAATGTACGAGCTAATTTTTTGTTCATTGGCGTTTCGTTCTCCGTCGAAGTAACTTGTCCGCAATTACGCATCGGTTCACGACCGATGCTAAAAAATTACACTATATTTTCTAAATTCGAATATTATATTTCATAGAAAATAACGTAGTCATATTTTTAACGGTTTTTGCCGTTCGGATTACTTTCTTGTAAATTTAAAATTACTCTTATTTATCTATTTAAAAATATAGTGCCGTTTTATAGCAAGTTAAATTGAAGAAAAACTGTAAGTACCCTACTTCATAAAAGTAAGTGATCATTACTTTGAACGGTTTTTTCCGTTCGGATCAATAATAACATTTTTATTTACCTACCTGATATTTTGTGTGCGCTTAGAACATTATTGTGAGTCAAGAATACTTTTTGCTTTTACATATATATACCGTCTAAGTAACGTAACTTTATTTGCAAATAATGGATAACGTAAATGTTTCGGCTGCCGAGCCACAAGTTGTGGCCGGCCGGGTGGAAGGGCACGGAAAAGGAACGTTAGCTGCTCTAGCAGCAGCACGACGAGCAGCAGCTCTTCAAGCTCGTCTTCTCCAAAACATGGCAAACGGTCGCGCCGTGCACGCCGCAAAAAGAATAAGCGCGCCCAACAGTATAACACGACATTGGACAAGCTTATAAAAGAAGTCGATGAGCTACGCCAACAAATTTTTGCAAATAATATGCACAATGCTTGCCATGATGGGGTATCAGTTTGTTCTGGGGTCAGTGGGGAACTATATGATCAACATAATATTGAAGAACAGTGCCCTGATGTTGAAGTTCAGAACTCAAATTCAGACTTCACTTTTGACATCGAAACAAAACCTAAGGAACCATCAGTTCCAAAAACTCCTGATAATTTTTTAAAAATGCTGCTAGATGTCCAGCGCTTAGGTAGCACAACTTGGTCTGAGGTAAGGTATTCTGATACTCAAAAGCTTTACAATCACAGCCCAGGTTTCATAGACTTAGACACAAACGAAGAGATAAAAATGTATGATACCTTACGTCATTTGGCACATGCTGATAAATCATATGCAGCAATTACTTTTTGCATCTTAAAACAAAAAGAATAATTACAAGAAGCAATTCGTAATCTCATTTTGTGGGCTAAAAATACAGAAGTTAATTTTGATAATTTAAGCGGGAAGGTTGAAGAATTATTTCAAAAAGGTGATTTGCATAAAATCTCTTCAGACATGTTACAATGAGAGGTTTTCCTTTTGAGGTTTTAAAAAAAAACTTAGTTTCCAAGAACTCTATAGATGGCGTTGAACTTACTATGCCAAAGCCAAAACGCTTGAAAAAAAAAACATTGTGTCACGTCACATACTCTCGTTGACTGACACTTTCATTTGCTTAACCTTCCGAATATAACCAACATTTCTCGCGCTTTGTTAAAATCAGTTTTTTTAGGTTCCGTTCCTTGCATTATCATACTTACTCCTAGCGCCATCTATCCAGCGACTAGGGAAGAGCTAAAAAGAAAATCCCTCATTAGTGTGTGGCCATCGAGCCGAAAGTAGGTATAGAAATGCGTAGAGAGACAATTACTAGTCAAATTCGAGATCCACTTGTTATAGCAGCTATAAACAGAATTCCCCCATCATCTACTTATTTGTTTAATCCCGAATCTTTCACGACAGCATTAGAAAAGGCGGGTGGTGTACGTAAAGCTTTTTGGCCCCCAAAAACTGATTCACAAATTAGATCCAATCAATCTAACCGCCGCCCCTCGCGGGGCAAGGCATACATAGACCAATAGCTCCACCGCGTGAAGCTCATAATTTTTGTAATGAACCAGGCATACCCATGCACACACATGCCAATGACAACTCACCATCGCGGGGTGGATATTTTCGCACCAATTACAAAAACAAAGGTCAGGGTCAACATCCTTTCAATCCGACTCGTATACTAATATTAGAGGTTCATTTCACAACCGAGGCTCGCGGCCCGATCGTGGAAGTAACCGAAGTCGAGGACGTCCAAACCCTCCAAAAAGCTCTCGAGCAAACCAAAAACGATACAAGCAATGACTCGAATCGTTTTCGAGCAGGTCAGTTAGGCACACTACCACTCGAAATGGAAGGAAATGGGGGCACCAGGAATTGTTTTAAAATTAATTCAAGGGTATCGCATACCATTTATCCACAAACCTCCTCTGGCATACCCAAATGTAACCAAGGGTCCCTATCAAACACCTGTCTCAAAAGAAATGTCTGCAATAATAAACAAAATGAAAGCTCAGGGCATCCTAAAAGTTGTTCAACCCTCACCGAGTTTCATTTCCCCTCTATTTTTGATACCAAAACCCGACGGATCAACCCGTCCCATATTCAACTTAAAAAGCGTTAAACGAATTTGTAAAGGCCCAACCGTTTCACTTAATAAATATATATCGCATCCCGGACGTTCTTCAACCACAAGACTGGATGTGCAAAGTGGACCTGTCACAGGCATATTTCCACGTAAAAATTTCAAAGTCACACAGGACTTCCTTTTTTAGTTACTATACTCTATGCACAGGACAGGCGCTCCCTTCGCCTTGTCTACAATCAAGACCTGTTGGAAATGACCTGCCTTCCGTTCGGGTTGAGCACTGCACCCAAAACCTTTTCAATACTAACGAATTGGGTTGCCCAAATATTACGAGAACGCTGGAACATACGAATCATTGTCTATCTAGACGACTATTTAATAGTAAATCAAAATGTACACGTTCTTCGAGATCATGTCAAGCTCACATTAGATACATTACAAAATCTTGGTTGGCAAGTAAATTTCGAGAAATGTGTTCTTTGTCCTCAAAAGACTATAACTTATTTAGGAATAATGTGGAGTCCTTGGGACAATTTAAAATCCCTGCCAAAAGAAAAAACTTCTGTATTAATTAATCAAAAAAGTGAGTGTAGTAAAGAATAAACCCGTAATATTTAGGTTTTATTGAACAAAATTCAACATATTGATACAATGACACAATCAATCCTGACAACTCAGTTTCTTCTTTATAATAGGACGTTCAAGGAGTTGATAATATATTACCACATTCTCCTGGGCTTATTTATTTTCCTACGTAGTCAGCTAGATGAGTAGGAGGACGTCGTACTCTTTCAGAACGACGCAGAGTCTCTGTCATGATGTTCTGTGGCTGGACCACCTCATTCTGAGAATCTCGCTGGCCTTCTGTGTCACGCTCATCGCCATTGACTGCATCGATGTACTCGTCGTCATCATTGGAAACAGCTTCATCCTGTTCTAAAGAGGATTCCCCAGCAGGAGCTAAGTGTCGATTAGATACGACAACTTCTCTACCACTGCTCAAACGCACACGAGAATGTTGAGGATTACTTTCTAGAGTCTCTACTTCTTCAACCAATGGATCATATTTACTAGTTCGATTATGGTTTCGCATTAATACTTTTCCTGGGACGTTTAGCCATGTAGGCATCGACTGACCAGTTGAGGATCTCCTGGCGTGAGAGAACATCCGCTCATGGGGCGTACTGTTAGTAGCCGTGCAAAGAAGTGATCTTACAGAATGCAGAGCCTGAGTTAAAACTGACTCCCATTTGGTTATTGGTAGATCATGGCTTTTCAGAGCCAATTGTACTGTTCGCCAAATAATCCCGTTGTATCTCTCCGTTTGTCCATTACCCTGAGGGTTGTACGGTGTAGTGTAGCTCGTAGCAATGCCCTTCTGGTGAAGAAAGTCTTTCATCTCTTTTGAAAGAAAAGAAGTGCTACGATCTGAGTGTACGTAAGTTGGCATTCCAAAATATAGAAAATAAATCAGTCAGTTTATTAATTACCGTGTTTGTACTCAAGTCTGGGCAGGGATACGCAAATGGGAATCGGGAATATTCATCCACAATCGTAAGGATATATCGATTGTTCCCAGTACTATCTGACGGGAGTGGACCTTTAAAATCTATCGATATTCTTTCGAATGGGGCCAACGCTTGTATTAGTTTTCCCATGTTTTGTTGAAAACGAGGCTTTACTTCTGCACATATCGAACAATTCGCAGTAACACGTTTTATCTCTTCAGTAGAGTAAGGTAAATTTTTGCTTCGAATCCAATGAAGCATTCTTGTTACTCCAGGATGACACAAGGTTTTATGCAGTTCTTTGAGTGCATTTTCCGAACTATATACAGAGGCTACTAATGTTGCATTGGCTCTTGATAAAGCATCAGCTGCTATATTCTCCTTTCCAGGGCGATAAACTATGTCAAAATTGTATTCAGAAAGTTCTAATCGCCAACGTTGTATTTTGTCATTTTTAATTCTTGACGCATGCTGCTGATTGAACATAAATGCGACCGATTTTTGGTCAGTTATCAGTTTGAACTCTCGTCCGATTAGGAATTGTCTCCATTTTCGAAGACATTCGACTATAGCCGCGGCCTCCTTCTCTATGGCTGGGTGATTCCGTTCGCTACTGTGCAGGCTTCTCGAGAAAAACGCAACAGGTCTGCCTTCTTGTGACAGAGTTCCCGCGATAGCATAGTCTGATGCGTCTGTTTCAACAACAAATTGTATGTTGTCGTCAATCGCGTTTACTGCTGATCTAGCTATCTCTTGCTTTAGAGTGTTAAAAGCGTTTACTGCCTCAGAACCAAGAGGGAATGTGCCTTGCGAAACGAGGGATTGAACTTTATGAGAGAATCTTGGCACATATTTAGAATAGTGAGCAAATAATCCCAATGCTCGCCGGAGGGATGCCGAGTCTGAAGGCAGAGGCAGCTCTAATAGTGGACGTAGACGATCCGGGTCGGGTTTAATTACTCCATTGTTTATAGTATATCCTAGAATACTTATCTCTTTCAATGAAAATTCACTCTTTTCAAGATTCAGTGTAAGGTTATACCGTTTAGCAATATCAAGAAACAACAACAACAACAACAACAGCCCATAACGTCCACTGCTGGACATAAGCCTCTCCCATGTTGGGAGGAATTTGCCGTAATCTCCACGCTTGGCAGGCGAATTGGAGATCGCAGTGACGAAAGACTAACAGAAAACGCTGCTGCCCATTCTCTGGTCTACGGAGGCGCAAGGTGTTCTGCCTTAGAAATTAGTCGCCTTATACGACACCCGTGAGTGTAATGGGTTGGTCAAAGGGTTGTAGGGGGTTGGGTTGATCAAGAAAACGCTGCAGTTTTTGATCGTGGTCAGCTTGTGTAGTTCCACAGACTGTTATGTCATCCAAATAAGCGTATACTCCTTCAAGTTGCTCTTTTGCAATTATATTATTGACAGTTCTTTGAAAAACCGCTACTCCGTTGGTAACCCCGAAAGGTATTCTTCGAAATTGGTATAAATTACCTTCTGCTTCAAATGCTATATAAAGTTTTTCTGTTTCAAGAATCGGAATCTGATGGTACGCACTTTTTAAGTCAATTTTGCTGTAGACACTATGTTTAGCTACTTTAGAGACAATTTGTTCAATACTTGGTAAGGGGTAAGCGTCTAGTTGCGTATATCTATTTACTGTCTGCGAGTAGTCTATACACATCCTTTTTTTATGATTTTCATTTGTAGTTACAAGCACCTGTGCTCTCCATGGTGACGAGCTAGGTTCTATAATACCATCAGCTAGTAATTTCTTTATTTCAGTACGAATAAACTGCATATCACTATCTGAGTATCTTCGTGATTTAACAGCACCAATGGTGCCGATTCTCTTGTCACAAATATCTCTAAACTAGACTAAAAATCACTAAAATTTAGTTTGTTCCTGTCAAACGACGTTTCCCATTCTGAAATTGATTAAAGTGACATGACTTAAACAGATTATAGTTTGGCAGCACTAAGTTACTCAATTTGGTGCAAATGGCTATTTTGCTATTCTGAAATTGACGTTTTTCACCTAAAATTAAGATTGTCAAACTAAATCAGACTATTTTTAATCGCGATTAAAAAGGTGTGGAATAAAATTAGTTGTCATGAACTAAAATTTTCAAAGTACATTTCTCTCGTATTTCTTGAGAATTTGGATAATTTTGAGGTGAATAAGGAAGCACAACGTGATTGCAGTTGTTGTCGATTCGGCAGAAAGGTAAATGTAGTGTTACTTTATTAAATAGGATACAAACAAAATGTATGAAAATTTACCCAAGGGATTTTTGTACTGAACATGTATTGCACTTGTTATTAGTTGGAAAAGAAGTAGATAAATTCATTTCTCATACTCAAAGCCACTTCCAGGTTCTGTGTGAAATAACAATTTTTTTGAAACTTTCAAGAAAGAATTTTAATAGATATTTTTTTTGTGTTCTTTGATATTTATCTTTTCTTAATTTATAGATTAGAAGCGTATGATTGAAACCAGAACTTTGGTGCCGACTGCTACGTCCAAGACGACATCATATACCAGTGTCCACCCTGTGATACATTCAGTGATATAAATGCGGATTCTCCACTTCCCATCATAACCAGACGGGCAATCCAGGAATATTTTGATAGGTACATGAATACATTTGTTGGTCAAATTTTTAGAAAGCTCTCCATACTATCAGTGAGTAAATAGAAAAAACTTGTGGTGAACCTTTTTACCACTTTATTCTTCTGTGACCATAGATACTTCTATTTTCTCATAATACGATTGTCATAAGAATGTATTGTCATTTTCATCAATATGTTACGTTTTGCTAATTAAAACCTACAGTATAGGTTTTGACTATTATTTCAATTTAATTAGCATACGAAACGACTAAGATCCCATGGACAAATATCTACGACCGGAGCGGTTCGATGGGGACCCGTCCCTAAGCACGGCGGCTGCGGAATGGGCACACTGGAAGAAAACTTTCGTTAATTTCCTTGCGGTGCAGGACTCGAAAACTACTACTGATAAGGTCAAGCTTACTATACTAATTAATCACGTGTCTCCGAACGTGTATACCCACATAAGCGAGTGTGAAACATTCGAACAGGCATTGAATCTCTTAAACAAACTTTATGTTAAACCAAATAACATCCTGTATGCACGCCACGCTCTCGCCACCCGGAGACAAAGTAGCCACGAGACTATCGACACATACATCCAAGCCTTGAAGCAACTGTCCAAAGATTGTAACTTCACGGCTGTCGATAGTAAGACCAACCGGGATGACAACATTCGCGACGCTTTCATAGCTGGCATCTCCTCGACAAAAATAAGAGAGAGACTCCTCGAAAGCCTTTGCTTAACTTTGGACGAAGCACATAACCAGGCGCGTTCCTTGGAGATGGCTGAAGTTAATACGCTGCATTATAACAACATACCTATGAACGCGGCTACAGAAAACATCTCTGATGACAGTGGAAATGCAAGTGCCTCTGCAGCCACGCCGGCCTTCCACAATTTCTCGAATCGCAAATGTTTTTTCTGTGGAGGACAGGTGCATCCGCGCAAGACATGCCCCGCCTTCAATGTGACTTGTCAACTTTGTAACAAGAAAGGGCATCTCGCAAAAGTCTGTCGCAGTAAAAACCTAACCAGTGCTGCCACGTCTGACCAGGAAAATGTCACCGCCTGCATCATTGCTGCATCACCGTCGTCCTTACACAAAGCCATTGTCCCTGCATATATAAAAGGCATCAGAGCTGAAGCACTATTAGATACAGGCAGTTCTAAAAGTTTTATTAATTTCGAATTTTCTAAACTGGTTTCTCTGAAGATAAAACCAAGCCAGCAGACAGTATCTATGGCCTCTCTTAATCATACATCATCAGTCAAAGGAGAAACTTGTCTCACGCTTACCTTGGGTAAACACACTTATGAGAACGTTCAACTGCTTGTGATCGACAATTTATGTTCAGATATGATTATAGGACACGACGTATTAGAGAAGCATTCCTCACTAGAATTTGCATTTGGTGGTCCGAAAGAGCCTCTCGTCGTATGCAACGTAGCCGAAGCATCTGTCCCTGCTGTGCCTTTATTCGCCAACCTATCTCCCGACTGCAAACCGATTGCTATTAAGTCTCGAAGATACAGTGATGACGACCGACGTTTTATTGAAGATGAAGTGAAGAATCTTTTAAAAGAAGGTGTCATTGAAGAGAGCCGGTCCCCATGGCGAGCGCAGGTACTGATCACTAAGAATGCGAACCACCGGAAACGCCTTGTAATCGACTACTCCAGAACTATAAATCGCTTCACAGAACTGGACGCCTATCCACTTCCCAGTATTGAGGAACTGATATCAAAAGTGGCAAAATACTCTGTATTTAGCGCCATAGATTTAAAAAGTGCCTATCATCAAGTTCCTATTTTGCCAGAGGAGAGACTATACACTGCATTTGAAGCAGCTGGAAATCTATACCAGTTCCGACGTATACCTTTTGGAGTAACCAATGGAGTTTCCAGCTTCCAGAGAACTATAGATTGGCTTATTCGAACGGAAAAATTGAAAGGCACATTCGCATATCTTGATGATATCACAATTTGCGGCAAAACATCAGAAGAGCATGACTATAATCTGCAAAATTTTCTTGCAGCAACTAAGAAGTACGGTCTAACCCTGAATGAAGCAAAATCCATATTTAAACAAACTTCTATCAACATACTTGGTTACACAATCGCCAATAATATCATCAAACCTGACAATGATAGATTAGAACCTCTTCTAAACTTACCTCCACCTCAAGACTTGCCCAGCTTGCGAAGAGCCCTGGGTATGTTCGCTCATTACTCTAAGTGGATACGAAACTTCTCCGAAAAGATACATGAACTATCAAAGACCAAGACATTTCCGCTGAGTGATAATATGATTAAAGATTTCCAAGAACTTAAGAACGCTATAATCAAGTCTTGTGTTAACGCCATTGACAATAATATGCCATTTACTGTAGAAACTGATGCTTCGGAGCACTCAATTGCGGCAACCCTTTCGCAGGCGGGCAGGCCTGTAGCATTCTATTCGAGAACACTTAATCGAAGTGAACAAAATCATTCAGCTATTGAAAAAGAAGCCTATGCAATCGTAGAGTCCTTGAAGAAGTGGCGGCATTTTCTTATAGGGAAATCATTTCTGCTCGTCACTGACCAGCGATCCGTCTCTTTCATGTTTAATGCTAAGCACATCAGTAAAATAAAAAACGAGAAGATACAGCGCTGGCGATTGGAACTATCTCCATACAAATACGACATCGTATACAGGCCTGGCACCCAGAACCATGTAGCAGACGCCCTCTCCCGTGTTTGCGCCATCGTTGAAACACCTGCGAAGTTACGATCACTTCACGAAGCCCTTTGTCACCCGGGTGTAACCAGAATGGCACACTGGGTGCGTTCTAAAAACTTAGCCTATTCAATTGAAGAGATAAAGAGTATGACTAAAGACTGTCGCATCTGTTCTGAGGTTAAGCCTAGATTCATTAAAGCTGATCCGCAAAATAAACTTATTAAAGCGATAGCGCCATTTGAACGACTGAGCATGGATTTTAAAGGACCAGTACCATCTAAATCGAGTAACAGATTCATTTTAACAGTAATCGATGAGTACTCCCGCTTTCCGTTCGCCTTTCCGTGCTCTGATATAAGCGCAAAAACTGTAATCAAGCATTTAGACAGTATTTTTAACATGTTCGGCATGCCGGCCTACGTGCACTCGGACCGAGGGACATCATTTTTATCGGCTGATGTAAAAGATTTTCTCCACTCCAGGCAAATAGCGACGAGTCGTACAACGCCATACAACCCTCAAGGCAATGGCCAAGTTGAAAGGCTCAATTCTACGCTCTGGAAAACTGTACAGTTAGCATTGAAAACTAAGAATCTGCCAATAGAGAGCTGGGAGGATGTCCTAACGCAAGCATTACACTCCATACGCTCGCTTCTTTGTACTAGTACAAATTGTACGCCGCATGAAAGGATGTTCCGCCACTCTCGGAGATCGACGAATGGAGATTCTATTCCCACATGGTTATCTGGCTCAAACAGAGTACTTATGCGACGCTTTGACCGGAAAACAAAATATCAACCACTAGCCGAGGAGGTGGAGGTACTGGAGACTAACCCCACTTATTCGTACGTTCGAACGACGGATGGTCGAGAAACTACTGTATCCAACCGCCATTTAGCACCTTTGGGAGGCAACCGAGAAGATATCCCCACAATTAACGAATTTGTGGACGCCGAACTCCAAAGATCGCAGTCACCATCACCATCTTGTTCACCACCAACAACTTCGCCTTCTTCACCGACAACATACTCAACACCAGTCTCGCTGCCAGCTACTCCCTCGTCACCGCCATCATCAGAGGATTTGCAAGGGGCACTGGAACCGGAACAAATGAGCTCGGACGGGATCGAGCTCCCAGCTTCGGAGCCACTCCGGAGGTCGGCCAGAGCACGGAACCCGCCGAAGTTTTTACTTGATTATATCTGGCCGGGGTGAATGTGGTGAACCTTTTTACCACTTTATTCTTCTGTGACCATAGATACTTCTATTTTCTCATAATACGATTGTCATAAGAATGTATTGTCATTTTCATCAATATGTTACGTTTTGCTAATTAAAACCTACAGTATAGGTTTTGACTATTATTTCAAAACTGTTTCATTTGATCACAGTATCTGAATATAATTTTTTGTTATTTGTTTGCAGCTGTAACACTCAGCCTAAAGGACAGCATTTATATGAATATCTGGCGATTTTCATCTTTTGACCACCCACTTTACCTCCAATGGCATTTACACCTATTTACAAGACCAGCGTAAAGAAATATGCTCAAATTCAAGAACAGCTATATTGCTCCTGCAAACAATACTGTATTTTTGTCATTTACACTTTTAAGGAAAGAACTTGAAGGAAAAATGACGAACGGAATGTGAATGGACTTAAGGTAATATTTATTAGGCGAGATGATGCTTATTTGAATGATATGTTAACTCATTTAATTAACTTTTGTACATCATTTTGAACCTGCCATTCTAAACAAATATAATGTATAAGGATTATTTGAAAATAATAAAAAGGCAAAATTAAAAGCACTCTTTTATTTAATACTCTTCATAGTACAATCTCCAAAATTAGACACACCATTAGACTTATTGTTGAGTAAACTAACAGAATTTTTTTATAGGATTCAAAACCTGTGTAAAACTTTATGGATCCTCTTTGTATCTTTAATATACCCGTAGACATACTCTGAGTACTTTTAGATAAAAATTTTGATGCACTGTTTCTTCACTGTTGTTTAATGTGTTTACTTCTTCTTTGAGACATGGAAGTAACACTACTGGTTGAAGGTTGCGGTTCTACTTCAAAACTTTACTGAAATAGTTTTTTCTGCCTTCTTTTCTCATAACGATGCTGTTGATCGAGGACGGCTGGATTTTCTGGTTTAGCTTCAGTGAAACAGAATACCGATGGTACAGCTGTCTTTTTATGGAACTTGGCTTGAGCTTCTGAAATGATAAAAACCATTTAACTTTTTTGTTATCTACCAAAAATGACACAATACACAAATTAGTAAGTAATGCTCAAAACTATGTAATGTTACTGTGTTAGCTCACCTTTAAACTTTGAAATGCCGTGCGATAACACGCCTTGAATTCTATAATGCGTGAGGCAGACTCCCATTGTTTTTTGAGTTTTCTTTCCTTATGAAACTAATGAACTCCCCTATTTTTACAATTTAACGCGCTACATTGAGGCATTATTACAATAATTGCGGCAATTATTGATTATAAACAAAAACGATTGAAGAAATCCAATATCCATACGTTTTGACAGATCCTATGTCAAAGCAAGGTATCGGTATGCTCGTAGTAAGTGCCCATGGCTGAGCAGTTACAATATTTTTCTAAATCTATTGGTTGATTGATTAATTCATTATAAATTTGGGTTAATCTTTTGTTTGTTTGAGGTTTCAAGCTAACAAAAAATTAATCGAAAGGATATTTTTTGTTTTTTATCATCAAAAATTCTAACTTGAAGTGGCTACATCGCAAAAACGAACTGTTCTAATTATAAAATACATTTTTTCAGACCTCTAATTTTGAGAAAAATCGTTTATATTTATGTGTGAATTTACACTTTTGTCTAGTTAAAACGAACAAACCTTTTCCAAACATCAAGGATAATAAAACGAATACACCGGAAAAAAAGTAAACCTAAACTGACAATGTCACTGTCAGATATTGACTGACAGTGTCAGTCATTAGTGTCATTACTCGGGTTATTTTTTGCAATTCAGATCATTTTCGTTCACTTTCATTCAGCGGTTGTATATGGTCTACTGCAATCTTAGTCTATGGTTTACTCAACTTGGTGTATGTCAAACTCGATTTTAAATGTGTCAAAACTTTATCTAAGTTTAGAGAATCTTGTTTTCAGAATAACTTAACACAACCAACTAACTAAAAATAAGAAATTTTAGTTTTAGTTTAGGTTAGTTCGGTGTACAAGAGAATCGGCACCAGAGATTCGGGAATAGACTGATTGGATCGACGTTGGCTTGTGATAGTGCACATAATTTCAATGGAGTTCCAGATCCACCGAAATACATTTCTAATGTATTATATTTCTTAAGAATATCATGGCCGATTATCACATCCGTACATAAGTTTTCCATTATTAATAAGTTCACTTGGAAACTATGACCTTGCAGATCGATATTGACGGAACACAGTGCATCTACCTTTGTTTTTAGATTTGAAGCTGCCATACTGACATGTTGGTAGCATGAGCTCTTTTGTATATTGTATTGACAAACTAGTCGGTTGTCTATAAAGCTTGCAGTACTACCTGTATCAATCAATGCTCTGGCTACAAATAATCCGTTTATTTTAATCGGTATCATAGCTTTATCGAGATCAGTTGTAGCGGCAACGATACATGATATCAATTTCTGCGACTCTTCATTTTCCATGTGTTTGTTCGGTTCATCAATAGCATTAGTAAAAGCACTCCGTTGTGGTGGCGCAGTCACTGCACTTTTGCACGCTTTTGCAAAATGCCCCCTTTTTCCACATTTGAGGCAGGTTGTACCAGCAGCCGGACAATTTTGCCGGGCATGTCTCTTGTTTCCACAGAAAT
The DNA here is from genome assembly GCA_905147715.2 of Xestia xanthographa. Classification (NCBI taxonomy): domain Eukaryota; kingdom Metazoa; phylum Arthropoda; class Insecta; order Lepidoptera; family Noctuidae; genus Xestia; species Xestia xanthographa. The sequence continues at coordinate 16,566,851 of LR990655.1, read as the reverse complement.
AGCATAGTTCTTGGATGTGAGTTCTCTGATTGTTATTGGGTACCGCATTGACAAAGGTACTAATACTAGATTTCTGATAATCATCACTGTGTATTTGCGCCATCTCTAGAGCGCGGGCCTGCTTGAATGCGTCGTCTAAAGTGAGTGTGCTATTTTCCAACAGTCTTTGACGTACTATGGACGACGAAAGTCCGGATATGAAAGCGTCTCTAATAAAATCACTTTCATTTTGTTCAGCTGTTACTTGTTTAAAATTGCATTCTCTTGAGAGCAGTTTCAAGGCTTGTAAATATTGGTCGATGGACTCACCTGGTTGTTGCGCTCGTTTTGATAATTTGTGCCTGGAATAGGTATATTTCGTTAGGTGGCTTCAGAAATAGTCCATCCAGCCTCTTTATAGCAGTATCGTAATCAGTGCAATCATGTATGCGCATAAAAGTTGTAGAGGACAGATGATTGGTTAGTAATCGGAATTTAGTCTCTTTTGCAATAGTTTTCTCGTTCGTAGTTATAGCTGTCAGAAAATTTTCAAATGTGTTTTTCCAATGTGTCCACTGAGGGGACAGATCTTGGCTTGAGGACGGGTCTCCGTCGAAACGTTCTGGTCGTAGATATTTTTCCATTTTGTTAAATAAATTGTAGTAAAGGTTAAACCCGTAATATTTAGGTTTTATTGAACAAAATTCAACATATTGATACAATGACACAATCAATCCTGACAACTCAGTTTCTTCCATTAACATATATATTACTGCGTAAGGACTGGGTGGACCGCATGTTACAATGACGCCTCGAACGTGGTCCCAAAATGGTCTTCCCTATAGCGAACTAATCTAGAACGCGTTCGGCTGTCTTCGGGAGCGGTCGTAAATTTTACAAGCAAAAATGGCAAGTTGTGTCGTGAAGGGATGCGTGAACTACGACAAAAAGCACAATAAAATAAATGATAACATTTCTTATCACCGGTAAGTTAAAAAAAAATATTATATCAACTTCTAACATTATTTAAAACAATTTTCTTTCGTATTTGTCTCAACGTTTGGCAAAGACGACGCGAAGCCGCGTAAAAGTTAGACATAACTTTGCAGCGGCGCGCGTTTTAGCCGATGAAATGAAAAGATTTAATAATTCATATCACAAAATTAATTTTATATGTATAAAATAATTTTTATTGTTTATTACAAGCAAATTAAAATGTGTTTTTATGTACTTACTGGTAAAAATCTATAAGTACAGTGAAAATACGTATTTAATTTGCAGATTTCCTACTGATTCGGTGCGAAAAATACCCGCTCTTACAAGGTTACGTCTAGGGGCAGACCACGCCGATTGACATCGTAGTTCATAGTAGTTCTAATAGATGGCGTTAGTGTTTCTGTATGGCGACCGCGGCGTGAAACTTTTTAACTTTTTTTTTTTTTTTTTTTTTCTTTTTAACTTTTTTTTTTTTAACTGTTTAACTTTTTGTTTTAATTTTTCCGCGTGTTTCCTTTTTTTAGTTACTATACTCTATGGACCGCATTCGGCGAACAATCGGACGACCGTATCTTTACTATTTAAATCAATGGTTTCTTCTTTATAATAGGACGTTCAAGGAGTTGATAATATATTACCACAGTGAGTCAGGTTCTCGATCGAGGAATAGTCACTGTAAAGGAAATACAGAGAATAATAGGACTCCTGAACTTTGCCAGTTATGTTGTTCCTCGAGGCCGGCTCAATCACCGGCAATTATTACCAATTATTACTGTTCATGAACTCTCTACAAGACCATTTATCGAAATCCTACCCACTACCACAAAATGTTCGAAAGGAACTGGAATGGTGGACTCGGAATTGTCAGTCGTCAACACCTCTACATTACCCTCCGCCAGTAAACTTCCTGACAACAGATGCGTCAAACCAGGGTTGGGGAGCGCAACTAAACAATCTGCCTGTATCGGGCAGTTGGTCGCAAGAGGAACAGGCACTGCACTGCAATCAAAAAGAAATGTTAGCCATACTGCGCGCCCTTCGAGACAACGCTCACCTACTTCGCAACAGCTCGATCCTGATACAATGCGACAACAGGACTGCTGTCGGCTATTTAAGAAACGAAGGAGGTACGAAATCATTATCCCTAATAAAACTAACATATCAAATTCTGAATTTATTGGACCAATTTCAAATACACTTCAGCATACACCATCTCCCAGGCAAGTACAACAATCATGCCAACCACTTGTCACGCTTTCGCCAACCTCCGGAATGGCACCTAATGCCAGCTTGTACGGAAATAGTGTTTGCAAAGTGGGGAACCCCAATTATAGATTTGTTTGCCTCGGACACAGCTCACGTGGTTTACAATTATGTATCCCGAGACCTGAAGGACCGACAAGCTCTATTTCACGATGCATTCAGTGTCCCATGGAACTATCCACTCGCATGGATATTCCCGCCTCCGTTCTTATTCCCAAAAGTCCTAACACATCTGAATCAATCAACAGGAATATTTTTAATAGTAGTACCTCGATGGGAGAAGGTATTTTGGCGTGCAGACCTCAAAGCCAGAGCGCTAGCACCACCTCTAACTCTAAAAAACTTACAGACACACCTGGTCGACACATCGACGGGGCTTCCACCTCCACAAGTGGACCAAATCATCCTCGAAGTCTGGAAATGTGGGGGTGGTCCGAGGCGATAGAAACATGGACCGCTGAACAAAAGTTATTGCTCAAAAATTCCTGGCGGAAATCTACCTTGAACACATGTGACGTCGCTTGGAAACGTTGGACTACCTGGTCTATGTCTAAGAATATTGACACGAATAATCCTACAGGTACGCAATTAGCCCAATTTTTATCTGACTTGCATCTAATTCATAAATTTTCATATAATACAATTATTTTACATAAATCTGTCGTTTCCACTTTGTGTAATGTTGAAAAGTCAAGTCAATTAAGTTCAAATGTTCTTGTAAAACATATTTTAAAATCAATTGCTTTGGAAAATCCAAAGTGTTTTAAGCCACCAATTTGGGATGTTAATAAATTAATTACCTTTCTAAGTAATTACACTGTAGACTTAGACAATCCCTTTCAAATATCACGCCATACTGCAACTATATTACTGCTTTGCTCAGGTAGACGCATACATGACTTAACGCTGCTTAGAGTTGATCCGGACCATTATGTTAGATCAGTTGATGGTCAAAATCAAAATCAAAATCAAATCATTTATTTCAAGTAGGCCAGTTGCAGGCACTTTTGAATTGTCGAAACAAAGATGAAAATTAAATGTAGCTACAGTCCCAGTCACAAGACATAAAAACTGTGAAAGTACTGTAGTTGCCCATTCCCTAGCGTAGATCTCTATGGAGAAGAACGGGCAAGAAACTCCATGGACACTCTTTAAAATCATAAAATTGTTACAAAATCTTGGTTACATCATTCGCGAGTGTTGAGATGGTATATTATGTGAGAACAATGTAGCAAGATGTGCACATTAAAAGTGTCCATAGTAAAAACAAATAATACAATTAAAAAATAACATTAAAATAAGCCACGGCAACTAAGAGATGACCAGTCACAACTGACAGCGCCCGTTCACGAACCAGACGCATGGATCAGCACCATTTAACTCAACCATTTTGTAGGGAACCAAATGATCGGACACACGCGCCACCATCAGCGAGACATTAGAGTGAGCATGACATACTCTCAACTGCCTGGGCACATTCAAGTCAAGAAAAGACGTAGGATTCCATTGAATGATAGCTTTACATAGTACTCACACAATATGGGCTATGCGATTATATAATACTAGAGATTGAATCTATACAATGCAAAGATAGTTGTACAATCTTCAGCAGCTCCAACAATTATATGTAATGCTATCTAATTTATGCGCCCCTGTCCATGTGGAGCAGGACCAGCATTGAGCCACGCATTTTTATCAGCGATATAATCGCCCAACTTGTAGGTAATAAGCTTGCTTACATAGTGTGCGTTTGATGCATGTTTTAAATTTCGTCTCATTCAGTTCAAGAATACTTTGTGGAATTTTATTATAGCATCTCAAACAGTACCCCATGAAAGATGAGTCTACTTTAGCGAGTCTGAAGCCTGGCTGAACTAGTTGGTCCCTATTTCTAGTACTGTAATTATGTCTGTCACCTCTTTTACCAAAAAGATGCAGATTTTTTCTGACGTACATTATGTTTTCGTAGATATACTGACATATGGTGTTATAGGTATTATGGCCTCAATTTGGTTCGAAAACAGATTGTAGTAATCGTAGACAGTCCGGTTGGAAACTTCTCGTAAATCCCAACAATTGTAACCTTAATCCTACATTCTGGATAGAAAAAACAATAGAGTTATTAAATGAAAGACGTAATGCTGCAAAATCATTTAATTTGTTTATTACAGTCAGAGGTGTGCCGAAGCCCGCTTCACGTACCGTCATCGCAGGCTGGGTAAAAACCCTTTTCAAAGAAGCTGGCATCGCAGCAACTCCAGGCAGTACAAGATCTGCAGTAGCCTCTAAAAGTTGGCTAGAAAATCATCCTCTTGACGAAATCTTATCTCGAGGAAATTGGCAATCGGCTAAGACATTCCAGAATTATTATAGAAGAGAAGTTATAAGTGTCGATTCAAATCTAAATGTTACACAATTGTTTAATCCGATTAATTAGCTCTGAATATTATTAAACTTGATTTCATGATTTGTTATTTGTTTCTTATTTTTCTTTGTGTCAAATGGTGAATCTGTGTGATTTGTGAATTGTGATTAGATCAGCAACAGACAAATTAATTCATTAATATTGTACTTATGTGTCTGTCGGATCAGGTCATGAGTACGGACGGGCGAATGTATCGAAAGCGCGCCAGTGGTGACATCACGCGACCTACTTGCCAGTCTACCCCACCACGGCGGCTTCTACAGAGTCCTGATGTTAACATCACGCGGCGAGGCGGGCATTCTGGGTCTGATCGCAGCGGAGTTAAGACGTCTTGAAACTGTACCCGAATCATTGTGCCCAGTGTTAATGTGTCAAAGTAATTTGTTAGACTCAGTGTATCTGTTTGAAAAGAGTAACCATGGAGTTTCTTGCCGGTTCTTCTCCATGGAAACTACCACGCCGAACCGTGCAATGTGAAATAAAATAGTGTATCGCATTCAGTGTGTTTTCATTAGCACGAAACCCGTCTACAGCCCACATAAGCTCGAGCCTAGCGAAATAAATTCCTGACCATCCCGACATCAGAAGTGGGATAAAATCGTGCTAATGAAATCATACGCGAGGACAGTGTCAATTGTGTAAAAACCGAAAAACTGCCGAAAAAGTTCGCGTAAAAAAACGGACAAGAAAGAGGGTAGACCGATTAGTGTGGTCATAGTCACCCACCCGCAATAATTTTGGTTTATCCGTGATCATGGTGCTTGCAACAGCGCCGAAATAAAGCAGACAGTTAACAAGTGTTATTTACCATGTGAAAAAAACGGGATACACGCCGATTTTTTTGTGTTAGTGACAATCAGTGACGGTTAATTTTTAAAATGCAGAACAAAGACGTTATATCGTTTACAAATTCTTAAAACCTAGCCAGTGAATAGCAAGATAGTGTTGTGGACCAGTTCAAATAATTGTTCAGTGCCAAATTCGTGTACGTCGTACGTCATTTACATGAGTAGTGACAAACACGCGGATTTTCGGACGGAGACGACTGCCATCAAGAAGTTGCCTGTAACCAGCTGCTAAAGGCGTTGGGCAGCCACCACAGGCCAGCAGCAGCTCACTGATGTGCTTTAAGTGTGGCACACCGGTCCACATTGCTAGCCGCTGCACAGCAGGCTGGTCCAGTGCTGCTGTACTGGTTGAGAAGTGAGCTTTGCATCGTCGAGCCGGAATATGAAAGTACTTTGGTGAGTCGTTTTCATTTTGTTATACTCTGGAGCAGAGTGCTAATTCTGTTTCATCATTAAAAACTGAAAGCTTTGAATTATAAGTGTGCCTGCAGGGCACAGGATAGGCTAAGAAAGATGCTAGTGGGTCACGTACCAGTCGATATTGATAAGAATTTTAATGATGAGCAAGCTTAAGTGGTAGCAGCCTGTGTGGCACCAGGAGGCCTGTGTGGCACCTGTAGGGTGGGGAGCTTTAATGGTGTGCATACGTAGTGTAAACGTAGTGCATACGTAGTGTAAACGTAGTGCATACGTATTGTAAACGTAGTGCATACGTAGTGCGTGCGTAGTGGATGCGTAGTGTAGACGTAGTGCATACGTAGTGCGTGCGTAGTGGATGCGTAGTGTATGAGATACATACGTAGTCCTTGCGTAGCTTGCGTAGTGTGTGCGTTGCATACGTAGTCTGTGCGTAGCTTGCGTAGTGTGTGCGTTACATACGTAGTGTGTGCGTTGCATACGTTGTGCACCACTGTTTTAGTACCCTTTCGGTTATAGTAGTGTGTTTGACCGTACCAGTAGTTATTACGTAGTCGTGGTCCGTGGGGCGCTATGCGTGATTAACTCTGGCGGAGGTTGGGGTCTAGAAAGACCGTAGTGTGTAGTCACTGGGTGATGCACATGACAGAGCCATTTGATGGATGTGAGAGCAATGCGATTGCTGGTCGGCTGGAGTGCCGTGGCGTTAGAGGTTTTGCTTGAGGGTTACTGTAAGCTTGGCAGTTTTTATAGCAGTAGAGTTTTAAAGGTTGATTCGAACGACTATGGTACATGGCCCATGGGTTAATCTTGTAGGGTCAGAAGTTGACCGGACCAAGAAAATTGAAAGCTAAAGGAACGATACTTGTTCGGCCTAGCTAAGTCCGGTCCAGTTTAACTGAAGGGACACCTGCAGGGCAAAAAAAAAGAATTGCCGGACCAGGGAGTTGATCTTGTAGGGTCAGGAGTTGACCGGACCAAGAAAATTGAAAGCTAAAGGAACGATACTTGTTCGGCCTAGCTAAGTCCGGTCCAGTTTAACTGAAGGGACACACCTGAAGGGCAAAAAAAGAATTGCCGGACCAGGGGGTTGATCTATTTTAGAGTATTCCCAATTTAACCGTGTTTGAATTAGTCGACTGCCTCGTTGGTCTAGTGGTCGCAAGTGTGTCTGAAGGTTCTGGGTTCGATTCCCAGGTCTGGCAATGTGTTATTGGGATTTTCCATCGGGAATTTCTCAGTAACAGCCACGAAGTTTGTATTTGCGCTCAGTTGATGGCAATTGGCTCGCCCCCTATTACATGGGACTTGGACATAACTAGCGAACTGTGAGTGTACTGTTGGGTGCACCTCTGTTAGACCCTTTGAGGATTGCAGGTGTGATGTATGATGTTTGATTCTATTAAAGTAAGATGTGGTAAAAATAAAACGGTAAAGTTCTTTACTTTCACCGACCTGATGAATCTAGTTTGGTCAGGAGTGACCGAGTGGAACAAATTTCTGTCGTGGACTTTTTGTTTGCAGGGTTACCATCACACGAGGACGTGTGCTAGCAGGATGGCCGTGTCGGATCAGGTCATGAGTACGGACGGGCGAATGTATCGAAAGCGCGCCAGTGGTGACATCACGCGACCTACTTGCCAGTCTACCCCACCACGGCGGCTTCTACAGAGTCCTGATGTTAACATCACGCGGCGAGGCGGGCATTCTGGGTCTGATCGCAGCGGAGTTAAGACGTCTTGAAACTGTACCCGAATCATTGTGCCCAGTGTTAATGTGTCAAAGTGTAATGTCAAGTAATTTGTTAGACTCAGTGTATCTGTTTGAAAAGAGTAACCATGGAGTTTCTTGCCGGTTCTTCTCCATGGAAACTACCACGCCGAACCGTGCAATGTGAAATAAAATAGTGTATCGCATTCAGTGTGTTTTCATTAGCACGAAACCCGTCTACAGCCCACATAAGCTCGAGCCTAGCGAAATAAATTCCTGACCATCCCGACATGTCTTTAGCATTTTATAATAAATACTTTCTGTTGACATTATTGTGTTTACTTATCACTAAAATTTCCTATCACATTGGCGTTATCGTATTAGTGGCTCCACCAGGCGATAACAAACAAGTCTCAATATAAAGCTTCCAGTGACGGTCAAGTAATTTAATAGAAGCGTTTTACCTGAAATAAAACGCATATTAAAATATTTACCTCACTGGAAGCTCTAAGTTTACTTCTGCTTGGTTATATTGAGCCAATGAACAAAAAATTAGCTCGTACATTTTACGAAACTAAAATGGCAATCAGACACCAGGTGGCGCCACTGAGTAGGTCAAACAAAGTACTAAAACAGATAAGAAATCGACGGAAATGGATATGCTCTCTCAATATAAAGCTTCCAGTGAGGTAAGTATTTTAATATGCGTTATATTTCAGGTAAAACGCTTCTATTAAAAAAAGAAAAATACCATAATAAACGATCTCCTAACAGTAAAATGAGGTAATTCATCATCATTCTCTTGCCCTTATCCCAATTCATTTGGGGTCGGCGCAGCATGTCTTCTTCTTCCATACTTCTCTATTTTTCGTCATCTCATCAGACACTTCTTTTCTTGCCATATCATTCTCTATACAGTCCATCCATCGTTTCTTTGGTCTTCCTCTACTCATACACCCATCCACATTCATACTCAAAACTTTCCTCACGACATTTTCCTCATCCCTCCGCATCACATGCCCATGCCACGACAAGCGATTACCACAACCGAAATGAGGTAATTCGATAACAATAATTATTTATATTACCATAACAAAGTATCAGATCATTTCTAAAAGAACACATTTATTTTCTAAATGTATTTGTTACATAAATTAAAAAGTTCAGAAAATAGCTAAATACCTTAAAGTTCCCAATACATATCTAAGCTTTTTAAAAACTACAGTCTGTCAAGTCTACTGGGATCCAAGCGATTCCACTCATCACAAGACTTGCGTGTTGCCGGCAATTGAAAAAAAACCGGCCAAGAGCGTGTCGGGCCACGCTCAGTGTAGGGTTCCGTAGTTTCCCGTCCGTCACAATAAGTGTTCCCACTTAGGAGTTTAAAGGTGGGTATCGATTATGTAAAAATGCTTGCACGAATATACTACAAACTTAGTCCAGAAATTATTTTGTACAACTTTTTGTCTTTTTTGTACAAAAACTGTTGTTTTCATCAAGTTCAAAATGATTTTCCTAGAAAGTACTTATAAAGTTCTACTTTTCAGATTTTTTTCATATTTTCTAAACATAAGGTTCAAAAGTTAGAGGGGGGGGACACATTGTTTTTTTCTTTTGGAACGATTATTTCCGAAATTATTGACATTATCAAAAAATGATTTTAGGAAACCCCTATTCATTTTTAAATACCTTTTCAATAATATATCATACGTTATGGTTGAAATTAAAAAAAAAAAACACTTCCCACTTTACATAATTATAGGGGGGCTACCCTAATAAAACATTTTTTTCCAATTTTTATTTTACCACTTTGTCGGCGTGATTGATATACATATTAATACCAAATTTCAGCTTTCTAGTGCTTACGGTCACAGAGATTAAGCGAGGATGGACAGACGGACGGACGGACAGACATGGCGAAACTATAAGGCCCGGATTCCTCTGTCGCTGACGTCGGTCGCGTACCGTCAGTCGCGTAGCGCGCTGACCATCAGCGCCAATGAAAACATCCGTAGTGCGATACTGACCGCTCCACGGTACAGGCGTCTCCAAGTGGATTTGTTGTGGATTTGTGAAGCGGAGTTTGAATTTGGGATATTATTATGAACCCGTTTATAAATTGTTTAGTTGCTGCAGCATATGCTATTTATTTATTTATTTATTTAATATAGAAAAAAAAGATATCACATTCACCCAATTGTTGCTGATATGGTGACGAATGGTGAATTTTCTACTTTATTTGAAAAGCTACGTCAGGACGAGGAAATGTTTTTTAATTATTTTAGAATGAAAGTAAAATCAATGTTCATGGTGGCGGGCGCGTGCCGACGGTCGGGAACAGAGTGAGGACGCTCATAGCGTTCTATAGCGCGTCAGTCGACCGACGAACGCGGCGCTGACGAGCGAGTCCGACGCGCGTCATCAGCGGCGCGTAGCAACTCGCGCGCCGCTGATGTCAGCGTCACAGTGTGGTGCTTCATAGAACACAACGTATATTCGTACGCGCGACCGACATCAGCGACCGACATCACATCAGCGACAGAGGAATTCGGGCCTAAGGGTTCCTAGTTGACTACGGAACCTTAAAAAGGCGCTCACAAGAAACAGATGTTTAAAATGAGTAGTCATTTTCATCATAGCTATTGAGTGAACGGTAACACCGTAATATTACGGGTACATTGAGCTAAATTTATTGTAAATAATTTTATGGTTTTTACTAAAGTTTTACAAAAAATCAAATGTCGATTTTCAAGGGTGAAATATCGATTCACAGAATCGATTCAGTACTACATATCGATTTAAAAAATCGTATTTTTGGCCCGACAAATCGATTCTTCGATTAATCGATCTCAGATCGCCATGAGCCATCCCTTCCCTAGTTGACACTTGACAGCTGAGCTGCTGACTGAGAAAGGAAAGAGGCATTTCAATTTCTCATCTCAATTTGTGATTGCTGGCTTAGGTGTAATTTCAACGAAGTTTCCTGCACGGTTGAACCGGTAAGTTTTCAAGAGAATTTAAGTTCAATGATTCAGGTTTTTCTATCACCACATCTTGTGATCGCCGTCATTATTCTTTTATATTGTTTCGAGATTTCTGAGAACCTTTCATAGAACAATGTTACTTACCATATGGTATGCGCACGGCTTAGCTACTAAGTATTTGTTTGTAGTATTATTGTACAATATTTAGTGAAATATAATTAATAAGCAAGCAAGGTGACCTCATTACCTCAATGTTATAATTTATCAGTAGTTAATAATTAAAATTGTTAACCTTTTTGCAATAACGATCTACATAATATTTGTATATCTAAACAAGTACATAGCAGACATCAGCATGATGCAATTGTAGGATATTATGATAAATATTTAAAACCTTAAGATACAAAGTGAATGTGTTTTTTTGCTTATTTTTTTTCCTACCAGCTTTAATCCGTTACCCCCCTCTGCGGGCGCCACGTCTCTTAAGCCAACCCAAAAAGCACTACATTTTCAAACAAAATGTATAGGAAAAGTTTTTTTGCTATTTCCGATTTTATTAGTACTCCAACCTGAGTTGGTCCGACAGAACTTTTTGATCAGTAGGTATTAAAAACAGGATCGAATGACATCAAAAAATTGTTTAGTAATAAATATCCATTTTCTTACTAACTGTAATTTTTTTCGAAAATCTGTGAATGAGGATCAAAATTTTATAAAAAATTATGGATAGTCTCCTAAGACCATTTTCGTGTAGCTGCAATGGATAAGGTAGTTCCCCTTACTGCCCTGTTTACTGTATCCACCCTGTATAATAAAAAAAATGAATAGGTACCTCATAAATAAATTTAAAAAAAAATTGAATAATAATTTAAAAACGTGTCTATCACTACCTATCTATTAAAAATGAAAATCTAGATCTGATTAATCTTGGTTAGGCTCTATTACACATATCTGAATTTAGAAAAGGGGTTACAATGGGTAGGATAGGATCCTAATCCAGTGAAGATGGTACCTGCTTTGTACGGACACTTGTAATATTATTCTGGGTACATTGTTTTCACGTAATTTATTAAATTTCTACAAAACATTGTAAAACAGCCTTTAACAATGTAATTATGTTTTCACATAATTTATTAAATTTCTACAAAACATTGTAAAACAGCCTTTAACAATGTAATTATTAGGGACTAGCGGACGTCACGCGGTTTCACCCGCGTAGTTCCCGTTCCCGTGGGAGTACGGTGATAAAATATAGCCTATACGGATTCGGAAGAATCCCTCTAAGTAATGGTAAAAGAAATTTTGAAATCGGTCCAGTAGTTTTTGAGCATAATCAATACCAACATACAAAAATACAAAGGTTTCCTCTTTATAATATTAGTATAGATGTGTGTAATAGAGATGACATGATTAAATGTGAAACTGGCACTTGCACACACATTACTTTTGGGCATCCAAAGTAATGTTTGTGGTAGTAGTTACAGAAATAAAAATATAAAACTATAAATAAATAATAAAAACAATTATTTGACACTTAAAAATACATGTTGCAAGCTAGTCACACTAAAAAAGCACACAAGAGTGTATTTCCACAAACCTGATCCTAACCCCCAAACAAGGCCTGGACCTGTATTTTAGGGGTCAGCGTTCAGCCATGGATTCTATTATGAATCTAACAGCATTGAGAGTGTCGCTACAAAGTTGACAGCCGAGGTTATTGCCGTTTGGTAACACGTATACATAAAAATTAACTAAAGGAATTACAGATTATAGTGAAATTAAAAACAAACTTCAAAACTTGTTTTTAAAGTAATTTGTCATTATCAACACACCAAAAACAATGCCAAAAGACTTATCCAGGGTATTCACTATTCAGACTAAGGTTATAATGCTGTATTTGTGCCACAAAAGCCTGTGGTCATTTCACACAGGCTTTTGACATATTTTCTGACTTGCTGTTCTAGAAAACAGGCTCCTCACTACCCCATAGCTAAGGGTACCTTATCGCCATAAGTGATGAATGAAATTAGGTGATTAAGGATGGAGAGCCAACTCCATATACTACATATTTGAATGGGCTACTTACTCATTGATTTTATTCTATTTTCTTAACTTGTTAAGTTTGGAATTCAAAAGTGCCTGTAAATGGCTTTGGTTTTAAATTTAGTTTCATCCTAATTAAGATTCCATAATTCTGTAAAGTGTAAGTCTTTGCCTGTCTGTTTTTCCTAACTTAAGTTAGAAACTGTAAATAGCTGGTAGATTTTTTGGATAAATGGGAAATAATATGTTTGACCAAAACCATCTATCTTGATGCAGGTCATCCAATTTGCAAAAAAAAAAGAGTTGAATTCCCAATACCAGAATGCAAAACCTCCTCCTTTATCTAAAACACGACTTTGTGAAAATTCTGATTCACAAAACATAGTATTTACAAAAACGTCTGGCTCCCAAAAAAATCCTACTCTTTTTAATACTGTCCAATACCTACATGTTTTCTGGAAATAGTGTCCAACTGACATTGTTTGCTGGTGATGGTCACCGGTAGGTGACCACACAGAAATCAGTAATTTCTATGAACTTGCACTGGCTTACCTTAAGTGCTACACTATGTGTTTACAATTTTGCGGTGACATTATGTATAATAAGTATAGCAAAACAACCATGGAAAAATAATATACATGGAAATATACAGGGTGGAATTTTTGCATGCCACCTGGAGGGAAAGTACTCTAAATACCAGAGATAGCAAATTTTACTTAAACGAAACATTCCTTTAATTTCTTTTAAATTAATCTGCATTCAAATTTTTTGAAAAGTTGCGTGCCACACTCGGGAATCGAACCGGCTAAATTAAAAAAAAGTAACATCTTGTAGTTTTAGGGCACCAATCAATAGGGTCAATCATAATGATCAAATCCCTCTAACAAACATGATAAATTAAATGAAAGGAAAACCATAAAATCTTAACTTATAAATTCAATGTGACAATAAAAGCACTTTTACTCAAAGGTCCATCCAATTACTTATGTTAGAACCTAATAAACAATTATCTTTTGACGACATTTATTGATTAAAATGACGAAGAACTATTTAGATAGGAAGATTGCAATTTGCAAAAACAAACACGTGCAAATTGCAATCTTCTTTCTTCAATAATTGTAAAGGCCATCCTTTGATTAAAAGTGCTTTATTGTATTGAATTTATCCCATTGAAATTATAACTTTAGATTTCATGTTTTCCTTTCATTTAATTTATAATGTTTGTTAGAGAGATTTGATCCTTATTATTGACCCTATCGATTGGTGCCATAAAAGTAAAGAGTGTTATTTTTTTAGAATTTAGCCGGTTCGATTCCAAAGTGTGGCAAGCGAATTTTCAAAATCTTTGAATACAGATTAATTTCTTTTTAAAAATAAAGGAATGTTTCCTTTGAGTAAAATTTGCTATCTCCGATATTTAGAGTACTTTCCCTCCAGGTGGCATGCAAACATTCCATCCTGTATATCAATATCTAATACCCACGAATTTTGAATAATTAAAGGAATACGATTCCATGTTAACCAAGCATTGACAAGAGTTTTTTTATAACAATCTTTTCTTTTTTTTTCAGATTTACCCAAAAATGGATACTGCAATGAAAGGCAACCAGATAAGAAAAACCTTTATTGATTTTTTTATTAATAAGGGGCATAGATATGTTCATTCGTCTTCTACAATACCTTTGGATGATCCAACACTGTTATTTACCAATGCTGGAATGAACCAATTCAAACCTGTCTTTTTAGGGTCTGTGGACCCGAACTCTGATATGGCTTCGTATGTACGAGTTGTTAATACCCAGAAATGCATAAGAGCTGGTGGTAAACACAATGACCTAGATGATGTGGGTAAAGATGTTTACCATCATACATTTTTTGAAATGATGGGCAACTGGTCTTTTGGTGATTACTTCAAAAAAGAAATATGTGGATGGGCCTGGGAACTTCTTACTGAAGTTTATAAGTTGTCTGGGGATCGCTTGTATGTAACTTATTTTGGAGGAGATGCTGCTTCAGGCCTGGAACCAGACCTAGAATGCAAAGAAATCTGGCTGAAATTAGGTCTTCCTGAGTCACACATTCTACCTGGGAGTATGAAAGATAACTTTTGGGAAATGGGAGAAACAGGTCCATGTGGTCCATGCTCAGAGTTGCATTTTGACAGAATTGGAGGACGTAATGCAGCTCATCTCGTCAATATGGATGACCCTGATGTACTGGAAATTTGGAATTTGGTGTTTATTCAATACAACAGAGAAACAGATGGGTCATTAAAGTCGTTACCGAAAAAACATATCGACTGTGGATTAGGTCTGGAAAGATTAGTGTCTGTTATTCAAAATAAGAGAGCTAATTACGATACAGATTTCTTTATGCCTATATTTAAAGCAATCGAAATTGGCACTGGAGTGAGACCTTATTCTGGAAAAGTTGGATCTGAAGATGTCGATGGAATCGACATGGCGTACAGAGTTTTAGCTGATCATGCAAGAACATTAACTATTGCTTTATCAGATGGAGGGTGTCCAGACAATACTGGTAGAGGTTATGTACTTCGACGAATCTTGAGGAGAGCTGTACGTTACGCTTCCGAAAAACTTAATGCCAAACCAGGCTTTTTTGGGTCTTTAGTTCATACTGTTGTTGAATTGTTGGGAGATGTTTTTCCTGAAATAACAAAAGATCCTTTATCTCTGATTCAACTTATAAATGAAGAAGAAGTGCAATTCTTGAAAACACTTTCGCGTGGAAGAAATTTGCTTAACAGAACTGTCGAGAAACTAAGCGGTAAAGTTATACCTGGTGATGTTGCCTGGCGTCTTTATGATACTTACGGATTTCCAGTTGATCTAACACAATTAATGTGTGAAGAAAACGGCCTCACGATAGACATGGATGCCTATGAAAAAGCAAAGAAAGAATCCCAGCTAATTTCACAAGGAAAAGTTGCAGGTCAAGAAGATTTATTGGCTCTCGACGTACATGCTATAAGTCATTTACAAGACAGTGGTGCGCTTCCAACAGATGATTCACCTAAATATAACTACGTGCCATCATCTGCCGATAGTGAAGCAGTCTATAATTTTACTCCTTGTACTGGAACTATAGTTGCCTTGCGAAAAGACAAACAATTTGTTAATGAAGTCTTGTCTGGAGAATGTGGTATTATACTGGACAAGACTAATTTTTATGCTGAACAAGGTGGACAAATTTATGACGAAGGTTATATGGTAAAAGAAGATGATGATAGTGTTGAGTTCATGGTAAATAATGTACAAGTTAAGGGAGGATATGTACTGCATACTGGAAAACTTGAAGGCTGTGTAAAAGTTGGAGATAAATTGTCACTGCATATTGATACTGAAAGGCGAAGACTTGTAATGAACAACCACACGGGTACCCATGTACTTAATAATGTGTTAAGAAAAGTTCTTGGAAATGATTCTGATCAACGTGGTTCTCTTGTAATGCCAGACCGTCTTAGGTTTGATTTTACCAACAAGGGCCCTATGTCTTTAAAACAAATTAAAGACACAGAAGATCAGATTAAAGAAATCATAAATAAAAATAAAACTGTTTATGCTAAACATACGAGCTTAAATGACGCTAAAAAAATAAAAGGTCTGAGAGCTATGTTTGATGAACACTATCCAGATCCAGTTCGTGTCGTATCTGTTGGTGTACCTGTTGAAGATTTAGAGAAAAATCCGGATGGACCAACTGCCTTCGAGACATCAGTAGAATTTTGTGGTGGATCTCATTTACATCAAACAGGCCACATTGGAGATTATGTTATTGTTAGTGAAGAAGGCATCGCAAAAGGAATTCGGCGAATTGTTGCTTTGACTGGACCAGAGGCAATGAAAGCCATAAGTAAATCGAGTTCATTAGAAAACGAAGTCAATAATGTTGCCAACTTCATTAAAGATCAGAGTGACACTGTGAATCAAAAGGAAATTCTTAGAAAAATTGTTGATCTTACAAACGACATTTCTCAAGCTCAGATTTCGTATTGGAAAAAAGAAGAACTAAGAACTATGCTTAAAAATTTGAAAAAACAACTTGATGATAAAGAAAGAGCTGCAAAAGCTGTGACAATTACACTGGTTGCTGATAAAGCTAAAGCAATCTGCGAAGAGAAGAAGGACAGCAAAGTTATTGTTTCAGAGTTGAAGGCTTTTGGTAATACTAAAGCTTTAGATGGTGCCTTAAAACAAGTAAAGCTTCTCTGCCCAACTACAGCAGCTATGTTCTTTTCCGTGGACGATGAAACAAACAAAATATTTTGTCTTGCTGCAGTGCCTAAAAATGCTATTGAAAAAGGTTTGTTGGCTTCTGAGTGGATTCAGTCTGTTGTCCCAGTTATAGGTGGAAAGGGCGGTGGCAAAGCAGAATCTGGTCAGGCTTCTGGAAACAATTACACCAATCTCGAGGAAGCAATAAAAATTGCAGAGGATTTTGCTAATCAGAAACTGTCATAAGTTATAATATTAGTTCAGTACTATGTATCAGATTAATGCTTAAAACAATTGCAACAACATCTCTTCATTATTATTCTATTTAATTAAATACACTTAATTTAACTGTTTCTTTTTATCCTTGCACAGAGTGGCCCCAGGCCCCAATACACCCATATAAGGGTGCTTTTTCAAAGATACACAGGTTGTACGAAGAAGTCTGTATCGATCGATGATTGAAGTGAAATTGTCAAGGTACAAGTATAAATGCACACAAGCTGGAAACAAAAAGCATACAAAAATTATAAAACTATTTTTAAACGTACGCAGTACGTACCGATCGGCACCATCCTTACCGACTTGTCCGTACTGGAAGCTTGTATTCTAAACGCATGGAAACATCCTATTTGCAGCGATTATTCATAGTTTAGGTGGAAAAATCCAGCTTTAAGGGAAACGCTTTTTTCCAATATACGAGTCTTTTTTTACCCTAGCGATACAAATAAGCGACATACCGTACCTATTCCACTTATTCGTGTCGCTGTGTTAGGGCCGGCGCACATATGGCGGAGCGCAACGCAGAGCATTTTTCACTGTCAAACTATTATCGACATTGTCCTCATTGAAATCATATCTAAAATCAATTAACACGACAATGAGTTCCTGAAGAGCATCAAAGCGACTACATGCAAAAGATAGCTCGCAGGAACGCGACTGCGCGCTACTCCGCGCGCATCTGCTTCTGGTCAACAGCTCGCCGAAGTCGAAGTGTACCGTGTAAGTAGTCAACACTTATACCGAACAGTACGTGTTTGTACAGTCTATAGCGCTTAGTCGCGCAGTTTCCGCGCTGATGCGCGCATTCTTGGTTAGAAATTCGCCTAATGTATCACGCGTTTAGAAAACTTCGCGGGCATGCTCTACGCTGCGCTCCGCCATATGTGCGCCGGCCCTTAAACATGTCTCGTATATTGGAAAAAAAGCGTTTATACATATTAATTACATTCCTTGTATCATACGCAATAATAATTTTTCTAGTGCGCTTATACGGGCAACTAAAATTGCTCAATTCTCGTCAACTATGACGTCACAACTACCTACATCCAGCAATTTAGGGCGAAGGCAACATGTAGCAACCTGTTGCCAGACATACGCCCACACAATACCATGCAATATGGAGCAACTTAAAAATCTAGCCGCCGCGCCGGTTCCTCGCAAAAACGAGACGCTAGTTATAGGTACGTACAAACGAGATAGAAAGAAAATTGACTAAAATTTCTAAACCGATTGAATATTCAGCAAATCATATTAGCGACATTGAGAAATGTGAATTAGAAGCAATATTCCCGAAACAATTGCGGCATTTTATTTTTGTTGCTCCAGATTGCTCCACTTAAAATTGATCCAAGTGTTGCCAAGCAATTATTGCTCAAAACACTGCACGTTTAAAGAGCACTTTAGGTGGAAACCTCGCAATTTATTATTAAAAAAAAAAATTAAATATCGCTGGACATTGGACAACACACAGCGCCATCTAGTGCCACACTAAGCAACGAGGCTTGTGTCGTGGTCACCAGATAGTTGATATACTACATAGATACTTTTTGTTTGTAAAAACATACTTATTATACATATAAACATCCTCCATATAGGCTCATCCTCCTATAGACTCGGAAACAAATGTCCAATACACAAACATTTACTTCTACCAGGATTCGAACCCGGGACCCTAAGAATGTAAGGCAGCCTCACTACCGCTGCGCCATTCGGGTCGTCAAAGTTTCATAAGGACAGGCGGAGCTTTGATATTGTTACGAGCTGGGTATGGGATAAATTAATTACTACCGATGAAACAACTGAATAACTTTAATAATCACAAAACACTTCAAACTCAATCACAAGTACACCACTGATCACTATTCACTTAGATATCGCACTTACTAGATTACTTCGATTCGCTCCGTACTGTAGCCAAAATAATACTGCCTGCTCCCGCAAACACGTCGACTATTTATATGACGACCGAACGTTTGAGAAAGATCCAGAATCTTCTAGTCAATTCATACTAGGTCATTGTCCTACGAGAAACTTCCACAACTTTTGTACAAAGGAAAGAAATAGGTACTTTATGCCCTGGGCGTACGGTCGAAATTACAATGACAACTTCCTGATGTATTTTATAGGTAGTTTGCGAATTTGTACCTACATCATTCGATACATACCTACTACTACCTACCTACTTAGTTGTAGGTACCTACTATTAGAAGCTACTTGTATTGTAGGTATGGGTACGACGTAACACTGCCCCCTCCTTAGACATGCTCGTCCCGAGCATCATTAGGCCCGTAGTATCGCGCCAATCGGTCTACATGGACAATCTTAGGCGCACCTCGTGGACCCTTCTGTATTCGGTAGGTGACATCGTTGATCCTAGTCACGACTCGGTATGGTCCATCCCAGTTTGCTTGTAATTTCGGAGACTTCCCTTTGCTCCGTACTGGGTTATGCAACCACACCAGTGAACTCTCGTCGAAACCCCTACTATTTGCCTTCCGGTCATAACGGGTCTTCATCTTCTCAGACATCTGTTGGCCGGATTGTCTAATATGCTCATAAACATCATTCAACTTGTTACGCAAGTCATTTGCGTAATCTGTTACACTGCGTGGAGCATCAGGGGGAGTTCCAGTGATTAAATCTGCAGGCAACCGTAATTCCCTTCCAAAGTTCGCGAAGGCGGGCGTCACAGTCGTACTTTCGTGGACTGCGCTGCGGTAGGACAGAAGAAACGGCTGTATGTGCTTGTCCCAATCACTTTGTCTGCTTTCCACGACTTTTGCCAGATATCTTTCCAACGTTTGGTTGAATCGTTCCACCATTCCATCAGATTGTGGGTGGTGAGAGGTGGTTCTGGTTTTGTGGGTACCCATTAATCGACAAGTCTCCTGAAATACTTGCGATTCGAAATTCCTTCCTTGATCGCTGTGTATTTCTAAGGGTACTCCAAAACGACAGAAGACTTCCTGAACCAATTTATCTGCGACAGTTGTAGCTTCTTGATTAGGAATGGCGAAGACTTCTGGCCACTTTGTGAAGTAATCCATGACCACCAAGAAGTACTTGTTTCCGCTCTCACTTTCTGGAAATGGTCCCGCAACGTCTAGTGCTATCCGTTCCCAAGGGGCTCCAACGTTGTACACTTTTAATGCTCCTCTGCTGCGTGTTTGGGGTCCTTTCACGGCCGCACAACTGGTACATTTGCGACACCAGTCCTCCACATCATCTCGACAGTGGATCCAGTAAAAGCGTTCTCGAATTTTTAGTAAAGTCCTTTTTACCCCCATATGTCCTCCCGAACATCCATCATGGTACAGCCGTAAAACATCCGGTACCTTAGCTTTAGGGACAACCATTTGTAGATGACAGCTGTCCCCTCGAGCGTTTTCCCATTTACGGCACAAGACTCCATCCTGGATCACCAAGCTGTTCCATTGCGCCCAATAACTCTTCGTGATGGAACTCATCGCAGCCACATCACTCCACTTGGGTTTAGGAGCACCAACTTTGATCCACTCGAAGATCGGTTTGATGTCCGAGTCATTTTGCTGAGCCTGCTGTAGGGTTTCTTTCCATTCATCGCTGAGATCCATTCTAAGCATCCTCACGGGCACTACTTCCTTAGTCTCTTGACGGGCACAGTGCTTACAGTCTTCAGGACAAGGTCTTCTCGACAGGGCGTCTGCGTTACCGTGAGTTCTTCCACTGCGATGTTCAGTTACGAAGTCAAACTCTTGCAATAGCTCAATCCATCTCGCCACTTGCCCTTCTGGATTCTTGAACTGTAATAGCCACTTCAATGCAGCATGGTCAGTTCTTAATTGGAATTTACGTCCCAACAAATATTTACTGAAGTGCTGCAATGTCTTTACTACGGCGAGTAGTTCCCGTCTTGTAACGCAGTAATTTCTTTCTGGTTTGGATAAAGACTTGCTGAAGTAAGCTATCACAACCTCTTGGTTTCCTTTCCGTTGAGACAGCACGCCCCCAATTCCAGTATTACTTGCATCTGTGTCAACTATGAAGTCATTTTCTGTGTCAGGATATCCCAAGATAGGCGTATTGCACAGACGTTTCTTTAATTCCTGAAATGCAACGTCGCAGTTCTCGTCCCAACAGAATTGCCGCTTTTCCTCAGTGAGTTTGTGCAGAGGTTTTGCAATGTCGGCAAAATTCTTGACAAACCTTCGATAGTAGGAGCACAAACCCAGAAATGCTCTGACCTGTGTCTTGTCTTTCGGAACTGGCCAATCCTTGACGGCGATTACTTTTTCTGGGTCTGTTTGAACACCTTCCCCCGAAACTATGTGTCCTAAGAAGTTCACTTGTTTTCTGAAAAACGAGCACTTTTTCGGACTTAACTTAAGATTTGCTGTTTGGATTTTCGACAGCACTTGGTTGAGGTTTTTAAGGTGATCTTCAAATGTACGGCCCACGATGATTATGTCGTCTAGATAGACAAGACATGCGTCTCCAATCAATCCGGCGAGTACTTGCTCCATCAGCCTTTCAAACGTTGCAGGAGCATTGCACAATCCGAATGGCATAACTTTAAACTGCCACAATCCCTTCCCTGTTGAGAATGCAGTTTTTTCCTTATCCTTGGGGTCTATTTCTACTTGCCAGTAGCCACTTTTCAGGTCAAGTGTGGTAAACCACTTCATACCAGTCAGCGTATCCAGTGTGTCATCGATCCTAGGCAGCGGATAGCTGTCCTTTTTCGTGACATCGTTCAGTCGTCGATAGTCCACACAGAAGCGCATACTGCCGTCCTTTTTCTTTACCAGGACCACAGGAGAACACCATGGACTCGATGAAGGCTCTATAACACCGTCCTTCATCATTCCCTCCATCATGGTTTCCACCTCTTTTTCACGTGCAACTGGCAGTCTTCTTGGTCGCTGACGGATTGGTAACTCGTTACCCGTATTAATCTTATGCTGAACTAGTCCAGTTCTCCCTATGTCAGCATCATTTGAAGAGAAAATGTCGGCGTACTGAAGTAACATCTTCTTAGCCTTGTCCATTTCTTCTTTAGATAAATCGCAGTTTTCCAAAAGTGTTGACACGTCAAACTTTGTACTACGAATTTTATTTCCGGTAGGCAGATTTTGCAATTGACGCATCCAAGCTACTTCCTCGCAAGTGCCGATTAAGGTGCCCTTCTTAATCACTTGCTCCTTGTCACTTGGATTCAGTATGCGTACTGCCGAGACGTTTTTGGCCTTGACCAGAGTACGTGCCATCTTCCATGGAAAGTCATTGTTCACCCTTTCTATCAGAACACTTCGATCTTTTTGTCCAGAATTCCGTGGTAAACTAATTGGCACAATCGTTTCTGATCTGCGAGGAAGAACAATCTCCTTCAAGCAGTACACTTTCCCTGATGGTGCACCTTCCATGAAGACTTCCTCTGAACCACATTTCAATACTCCTTGATCAACGTCGATCTCACAACGATATTTCCGCATGAAATCCAAGCCCAAGATGCAATCGTCCACTATGTCGGCCACGATGACATTGTGCTTGTAAAATCTGTCACCCAATTTTAACTCCACCTCCTTCTTGCCTCGGACGGTTATGTGCTGACCGGTAGCTGTTAGTAATCGTATACGGTCGTGGTTATCAAAGTAGTCCCCAAGAAACCGACTTGCTAGGTGAGAGTTAACGACCGTGTAAGAAGCTCCAGTATCCAACGTCAGTTTGCATGGTGTTCCGTTGACTTCGCCTCTGATGGTCAGGCTGTTCCCGTCATGTGCTTGCGAGATCAAGATTCTCGGGGCTCTTTCAATACCAGCCAGCACCCGCCCCCCAGTCCTGGCATTTACTCGTTTCCCTGCTGTGGCTGGGCAGTCACTTCAGCCACCCTTCCTTGCTGATCTTCTCGCGGGGTGTTGCGCTTTGGACAGCTTGACCGAAGGTGACCCCTTTCTCCACAAGTGTAGCACCTAGGACTGTACCCTTGCGGCCGCTCGCGTACCGGTGATGCTACAACCTCCCTAACGCGGTGCGTTCGGTGGTCTTGCCTCACTGCCTCTACTTCTAAAGCATGGGCTAAGGCGTCCTTCAATGTTTCATGATGCCCAAGTCTCACGGCGGCTCTAACTTCTAAGTCACGTATTCCATCAACGAACGCTTGTACCAGATTCCCATCGATCAGTGCAGGGGCAGACTGGTATGCTTTCCGAACCAGCTTTTCAACTTCCAGGGCCCACTGCTGTAGGTTCTCAGCACTACGTTGAACACGATCCTTCAACTTAGCACGAAATACGTGCTCCAGGTGCGTGTCGCCGTATCTGGACTCTAACGCCTCCAGCAGCTGCTCGTAGGTTACATCCTTACCGAGCGCCTCAAGAATGTTTAGGGCCTGGTCTCGGAGGCCCAAGGTGAGCGCGGTCATGGCTTGCGATTTTGTCCATCCATTCGCCTTCATAACGGCCTCAAATTGAATTTTATAAGCCGACCACGAAGATGTTCCGTCGAATGGAGGCACCTTAAAGCCCCGCGCTGAAGGTGCAGCAACTACTGAAGCCACAGTCACGTCTCCAGACTTCAGTTCTCCCAAAGCCTTCTTCACTCCAGCGATCTGAACTTCGGCCTCTGAGATGCGATTCTCGTGCTGGTGTACCTGGTCCTTCATAATCTTGAGCTCTTTGCCGAAAGTTGCATGAAGATCCTTTATGAGGATCATCTGTTCTTCTTGACGGCGAGCCTGCTCCTCTTTATCTCGTTGCAACTGCTCTTGTAACTGGCGAGCCTGGTCTTCTTGACGGCGAGCCTGCTCCTCTTGACAGCGAGCCTGCTCCTCTTTATCTCGTTGCAACTGCTCTTGTAACTGGCGAGCCTGGTCCTCTTGACGGCGAGCCTGCTCCTCTTGACAGCGAGCCTGCTCCTCTTTATCTCGTTGCAACTGCTCCTGTAACTGGCGAGCCTGGTCCTCTTGACGGCGAGCCTGCTCCTCTTGACGGCGAGCCTGCTCCTCCTTATCTCGTTGCAACTGCTCCTGTAACTGGCGAGCCTGCTCCTCTTGGCGGCGAGCCTGCTCCTCCTTATCTCGTTGCAACTGCTCCTGTAACTGGCGAGACTGCTCCTCTTGACGGCGAGCCTGCTCCTCTTGACGGCGAGCCTGCTCCTCTTGACGGCGAGCCTGCTCCTGCAGCAGCGCCATTAAAGCTGACAAGTCTGGCGCTACTGATGCTGGAGAAACTCCGGATGGACCAGCGACTGGCACTGACGTAGGCTGGACTCCACCCGGTGTCTGTGTCGGAGAGTCTCCAAACCGCCTTTGGTCCATGTCCTGCTGTCGCTGACTCCTGGTACGGATACCGTCCGTGTTGTCCTTTGGTAGAACTGGCATAATTTATCCCTCACTTCTGGCACCAAATTGTTACGAGCTGGGTATGGGATAAATTAATTACTACCGATGAAACAACTGAATAACTTTAATAATCACAAAACACTTCAAACTCAATCACAAGTACACCACTGATCACTATTCACTTAGATATCGCACTTACTAGATTACTTCGATTCGCTCCGTACTGTAGCCAAAATAATACTGCCTGCTCCCGCAAACACGTCGACTATTTATATGACGACCGAACGTTTGAGAAAGATCCAGAATCTTCTAGTCAATTCATACTAGGTCATTGTCCTACGAGAAACTTCCACAACTTTTGTACAAAGGAAAGAAATAGGTACTTTATGCCCTGGGCGTACGGTCGAAATTACAATGACAACTTCCTGATGTATTTTATAGGTAGTTTGCGAATTTGTACCTACATCATTCGATACATACCTACTACTACCTACCTACTTAGTTGTAGGTACCTACTATTAGAAGCTACTTGTATTGTAGGTATGGGTACGACGTAACAATATTAAAAGGGCTTTCAATTATTTGGCCTGCCTGACTGCTGCCATTTTATTTCATTTTCAAAACAGCAGTCACGCATTAGGCCCGGACTCCATCAAATTTTAATAGGAGAGGCGAGGAGATGCTTAGAAGCTAGGGTGTATCCACTGAAGTCGTTGGGCCGAGATGCATACTGGCTAGACCGGAGTAGAGATGTGTACAGTACAGGTTACTGACGCAGGTTACCGACCGCCACTTACGTCTCTCTTCTCGTCTCCGCTGTGTGCTACCTAAACAAATATGAGACATCTCTGTCTGCTCCGAAATAGCTATTCCGGCTTGGTTGAGGCTAGAGCACCTATCGCTAAGTTAATCTGCTACAGGGAGGGCAACTCTCGCTGCAGTCGCTCCTTATTGATGCGCTTTGTGAGGTGGACGTTCTCGGGAAATTGATTTCCTGAAGCAGAAAATCTGATATCCGTCGGTAGGTAGGTACCTAACGGCTACGAGTGGAGCGATACACTCCGAATCGCACATTCCAAAGCGACGAAAGGTAGTTTTACAGGGCTTGGGAGTGGCTGGACTAAGGAGTGACTGACACGCGTCTGCCGGATGTTGACGCCATGGGTTTGTTCTGGAACAGCATTTGGTTGGTGACAGTCAGTCATATTAAGGCCATCTTCTTCTTCGTGTCACTGATTTCCATTGTTATTTATTTAAATATGTTTCTACCAGAACTCAGCCACGTCGATGGCGTTGGTGGTGGCTTCAGACAGGTCCCTTAAAGTGCAGGTGGAGTTGCACAAAGAGCAGGTCAGGAGGTGGGTCATGGTTTGAGATGAGGCTTCGCAGTCGCACTCAGCTTTATCGGAATACCCCCACCGGGCCAAGTCCAACCTGCAGCGGCCCACCTGGCTTCTAAGTCGGTTTAGAGTCTTCAGTCAAGGTGGACCATGGCAGTTGATGACCTGCCGGGAGCTTTTCTACAGGCTCAACTTAGTGAACCGGGGGGGATGTTTAAGGAGCCACAGCTTTTTGCGGGCTTCACCAACCCTAGTTTGGTCGATTAAGGCCATCGGACCCGGGATTCTATGAATATCAAACTTCGGGGATATAACCAGAGACCCCACGAGCAAGTTCTGACGTGCTCATACTACAATATCCCAGTTTATCGTGTAGGCAGGGTGACTTGCGCGTCCTGGTGCGGTCTCGAGCCTTCTCCCAATATCGCACCGTCTCGAAGCACGTTTTCGGGAATTCTTGGTGGGAATTGCGACCAGAGGAGGCTCGAACCTAGGATTGCGCGCTTGGAGCGCGAGGATTTTTCCGTTCTGTCCTAACTGACCCTAAGTTTTTTTATTTTTATTATAAACATTTTACACGTCAATCTTTACAATAAACTTATAACACCCCTCTTTTTGGTTGGGGTTAAAAAATAATTATCATTTCTGGAATACAACAAATAAACGCTTCTTTTTATACAGAGCGGAGGTCTTGGTAACAGATTTATGCGTTTGTAGCCGCTTGAGGTGGGTTCAAAATGGGTCTTCGTATGAAGAAGAAAACCAGGAATATACTGTTTAAAAATTATTTAATGAACTTTAGTGTTTTAAAGGTAGTTCAAACAAATATTTTCTTAAACAACCGACATAATACACTAACAATATCTACATAGTTTTATCATATAGAAGTAATTTATTACAAATATATTCATATAATTAATAATTATTTGGTTGGTCTTTTTTATGACAGCACCAATTCCATTGGTGATTATCCTCACTTTGAGGTGGTGCATTCATGTTATAATAATTTACAATACCTATTTTAGTGATTCTATTAATAATATATAACAATAACATTATTCCTGTCCAAAGCCTTCAGTTTCTTCAATAGCATAATTTAATTTTTCACACAATTGTTCGTAGCTTTTGTAAGGTGGTAAATCAAGACGATTAAAGCATGTGTGCGACCGGGGTAACCAGGTGTCTTTTCCAACCTGCAAATCAATTAATAATGCATTTAATACATGTAATAGATTATATTAAATAACAGATCATCAATCAAACAATACAACGGCAATTCAGAATCACAGATAATTATATTTTTAGGAATAACAAACTCAATGTCCTACTATACAAACTTCAAAGCGATTGCAGCCAACATTTTACACAAAAATCAACTTTAAACTACAGATAGCTATCAACTGTAGATAATTGAATTAGGTGACACTGACAATGAATTCAAGTACCAGTTTTTTTTTTTTATTTAAATAGTTATTTAGTTAGCGGAACATTTGCTTTGCCAATGGAGAAGATACATTTATAATAATTATGAACGTCTTTATTAAGACCATAATTTTGTTGTTTGTTATGGGGCGCTGCCTCTTTGGTCTGATGGTCCAAATGCAACTGCTGAGTCGATTGCGTACCCGTGTGCCCCGGGAATAGCACTATCACACTATTGTCCGATTCCCGGGTAGGGAAAATTAATGTAATTTGGTATTCCCATTAGCTATATCTGAGTAGCAGCCCGGAGTTTGGCGGTGGGTTACCCCCGAGCCAAGGTGCGCATCTTAAGGTGAATGCTCCAGGGTAGTCCGCGAAATTCAATTTTTCTTACGTTTTTTGCAATTTACAGGCCAGTGCTAGTGCTAGTCAAAGTTCATAAAGGTGTAAAAATGACTTTATCAAGGTCAAAATCATTCCTGCACCTTTATGAACTTGGAAGGTTGTATTGATGATTTTGATAATTATAATTCTGTAACTACATACGTCTTACAGTCGCGAACAATATTTTAATCAACATACAACCTAGCACTAGCCTACCCTTGAGCTTCAGCCGTTAGTGTTGCGCCTGACCTCTCTCCGGCCGTGTCGGGTCGCCGTCCACGAGGACTATGAGTGGAAGACGAGAGAGTGCTCCTGAATTTGTGCACACACTTGACTAGTCTAACTAGTCTCCGCTGAGAGCAACCATGACCCTGATAAACGGCTAGGAGACTACTGAAACGTCACTCAAAATTTAAGGGCTGCTTAACATTTGAGCAGCTTCAAAACTTTAAATTTAGTATGACCAAACGTCACTTTTGAGTATCTGTTAAATATAAGTGCTACTTAAATATTGAGTGACGTTTCAGTATTCGGCCGTTTATGCTATATGGAGTGCTATTATTCGGAAATCCAGTGATAAGTGACTTATTAAGAAATTACCTTCTCTATACAGAATCTCTGTGGACCGTTGGATCCCATAAGTTCAGCAAATCCACCCACAGGAACTCGACACGTACCAGTCACAAACTGCAGTAATCTAGCTCGTTTCTCGTTATCCATTTGTCGAACGAACTAAAATAAAATTAAATATTTTAACGTAGCACAATTAGATAAAAAATGTAATCAACTGATGCGAATTTAATAGCTGTATTAACAATTTATAGCTGTTGGTATTAACATGCGTGACGCGTCCTTTTCTTCGAAGATTTCAAACATCGCTTATAATCTTAACTTGGACTTCAGATTGCAATGGCGAGACACACTGTGGAACTAGCGCTAGCATAGCTGGTTCCCAACATCGTCATTGGTTGAAAATGTGGTAATGTCATTTTATATTTCAAAATAGCTTAACCTCATTGGTCAGATTGAGACCAGCTATGGTGGCGCCATCTTAGATTATCTTCCACTGTGTCTCCCCATTCCAGCATCGAGCTTTCGAAAAGCAATCAGGGAAGCATCATTATCAGCATCGATTCGCAATATAATGTATTGAGAAAAGCTACTTAGTGTGAAGATGCAGGGAAAAAGCCTCCCCTTCCAAGTACTCATGTCCTGCTTTACCTCGAACCAAGTATTTTCTTATAAATCGTAAATGCTGCCAGAATTTTGTCTAAGCGATGAGACAAGAAGAAAATAATACAAACCTGCCAAAACCAAAGAACTTGCTTGCTAGTGCGAGTATAATGTCTGTATATAGTATTTTGTTGCCAATCACCAACATCCACCTCCTGCATTCCACACAGCATCAATTCTAACTCGCGTTCGTCGAAATATTTTAGCCACTCCAGAGGTACAACCTGAAGATAAGAATACAAATAAGGTAATTCATTTTTCAATGCCGAGACTTTTCTTATTCTAGAATTTCCATTTATAAAGTAAAATGTAGGGATGATGCAGAAAAAAAAGATATACACTAAGGGCTGTTTCACATTAGCGTATTTTTGCGCCTTTTGCCACACGCGCAAGTCGTACGACCGATGACGCGATTTAAAGCTTATATTAGCGCGAGCCGCGAGAAATACTGACGTAATTGCTACTACAGAACCCACCGGTTCGAGCGAACATAGCGGAATGAGCGCGGGCACGCGCATCAGTGCTGCCAACTCAACTACTTCAAAATATGCTAGATTGGTGTAAAAAATATGCCAAAAACATGCTAACCTTCTCTAAAAATGCCAACATAAATAAATGTCAGTATTTATTCGCCGCGGAGTCGAGTATCAATTTCAAATTTTATTTGAATGTAAATCACAATATTTCAAGAAAGATTGTGATTTACATTCTTTTCATGTTTTATAAAATATGTCAAAAAAATATGCTGTATGCTAAAAGTTAAAAAAATATGCTAAACAAGAACAAAATATGCCGAATTTAGCATTTAATATGCTAAATTGGCAACACTGACGCGCGATTCCAAAATCTGGTGCGCGAGTGGGCGCGTAAGCCGAATAAAACTTATACGCGCCGAAAATTAAGATCGTCTGGTCCTGCTCTAATACAATTTTTATTGCTGAGCTATGTGGCGGTATGGAATTTTCATGAGATTTATTTCATTAAATTGCTAGGCTTTCCAAAATAGTAAATAACTATTTTGTTTATGACGTAAAATTATATCAAAGCTGGGTCTAGATTTCTAAATTGTTACCGTAGCCAGTTAATTAACAAAATTAGTCATTACATATTTTATTATGAAAAGCCTAAAAGCTCATTATCATGACGAGATTTCTTCAAAATCAAAGCATTTATTTCAAGTAGGCCAGTTACAGGCACTTTTGAATTGTCGAAACAAAGATGAAAATTAAATGTACCTACAGTCCCAGTCCCAAGACATAAAAACTGTGAAAGTACTGTAGTTGCCTATTCCCTAGCGTAGATCTCTATGGAGAAGAATGGGCAAGAAACTCCATAGACACTCTTTTAAATCAGAATATTGTTACAAAATCTTGGTTACATCATTCATGTTGAGATGGTATATTATGTGAGAACAATGTAGCAAGATGTGCACGTTAAAAGTGTCCACAGTAAAAACAAAAAATACAATTATAAAATAAACATTCAAATAAGCCATGCCAACTAAGAGATGACCAGTCACAACTGACAGCTTAACCTCATAACAAAATCATAGTTCAACCACTTGATTATGTTTGGTAATGACAATCATCTGGTCATTATATGGACCATTTCGCTTCTTGTCGGACGAGAAACTCTTGTATGAACTTTTAATGCTGTCATAAATCTAATATAGAATCGAACTTAAAATTTATCAAAAGCCACCTTATTTCCTCACCTCATTAAATCCATCTAAGAATGCTGAAGTTTGTTCTTCAATTCCTCTAGTCATCCGCCACTGAGTGACTAAGTTAAGATAATTCTCCTTATTTACCTAAAACAAACAGTTATAATGAAGTACGCTTACATACAACATAACAAGGATTATAAGATTCAGCAAATACAGTTTATTTATTTATTGACACACCAACGACTTATTCACTAAATCATTTACATTAATTAGATTCTATTTCGATAGTTTTGCGGTGAATTTGTCACTTATAGGCGTGCACAGCACTTGTATAATCAATAATAAAAATTTAAATGGAAATATAATATGATAATAACAAAATTAAAATTTACAAAGTTAACATTGAATTTAAAATGTCAAGTAGTACCAGTAGTAGTATAAGAGTAGTATAGTTACCTCAGTGACGCGCTCTTTGTCTCCGGACGGTTTCAACTCGTGGTGTATGACTTGACCTAACACTTCAAAGTCGACACTATGCCACATCTCTAGGCCACATTCGTCTATATTATTATCTTTGATCCATACTAATGAATTGTAAAACTCGGGATCTATAGATTCGATGTCTTTCATGGTTAGTTTTTTGTTCAACATTCTTTTATAGAAGGGCATTGTAAATCCTGAATAAATAAATCTACCGTGATACAACGCCATTGCTATGAACCTGCCAATGAATTTGAAGTAAAGGAGATGGTCTGGATTGACGTAACTGGCTGGGTTGATCTGAAGACTGTAGTTGTTTTTGTTGGCGTACTCAAACAAGCAGTACATGGGGTTTAAGACTTCGTGAGATAGTAGGAAGAACCACTCTCTGCTGACGCCACCGTAATCTAACCCCTCTTCACCGCGGAATATGATATACAATCGTCTGCGCAACTCGTATGCAGGCAACCTCATTATCTGAAATTTAAAAGATCATTACAGTTTTATGTTCTATCACTACATATTATAAAACAAAGTCCCCGCCGCGTCTGTCTGTCCCTATGTATGCTTAGATCTTTAAAACTACGCAACGGATTTTGATGCGGGTTTTTTTTAATAGAGTGATTCAAAAGGAAGGTTTTAGTACATAATTTGTTAAAAATACAACAGACTTTAACAAAACTTTAAACAGTGCAAATAAACCTTAGTTTGGGAAGTTGTATTTTTTAATTTTATTTTTCGTCCTCGCTAACACCTTGACCGATTTTGATGGACTTGGACCCGGTAGGTGGCGCTGTTGTCGACATCCAGAAAAGGAAATGACAGCGTTTATCAGGTCAGTTAGTATTTCCTTAAATTTATAAGATTTTTTTGACAGTCGTTACAGGTAGTGGCCAATAAGTCTGACAACCAGTCTTACCAAGAGGTATTGTATTCCCCAGTACTAACTAGGTTGTGGAGGTCAGATAGGCAGTCACTTCATGTAAAATACTGGTATTCAGCTGCATCCGGTTAGACTGGAAGCGTACCCTAACATAGTTGGGAAAAGGCTCGGCAGATGATAAAAAGATTTTTTTTACCTGATGATAAGAATCCTCAAAAAGCGATTGTCGAGACAATGTTATTTTAATATGACTGGGTAGGGCATTGCTCTGACACAGATATCTGAATTGACTAAGTTTCCAGCGGAAGGAGCGCTCGTAGGCCCGTGGCACGCCGTAGGCCCCCTGCGGGCCCTTGGGCGCGCCGGGCCGCGGGTCCTGGAACGTCGTGGTGCGCGAGTTGTGGTCCACGAAGTAACGAGTGCCTTCTTCCGTGAACCTGATCTCCCAGCCTGGTGGTAGCGCCTCTTCCAGAGCACTTATTTCCTGACCCTGTACATGACATAAACAACTATCGAGCTTTACAAAGTCCACATTTGGATAAGGGCGAGTTGTGTGGAATTCTTACCTCAATAGGTCAATAAAACCACCACCAAAAATATTGAGCAGCATTGAAGTAACACATTTTTGTTTTTTTTGTTCATTATAGATTTCAGCAGAAGTGTAATTATTCATGATATTCCTATTAGGCTTGTCGACTGAAAAATCTAACAAATCCGTCAGTTAGATTTTCAAAAATTATTTGACCCATATTTTTCATTTGTTAAAATTGACGAAGATACGACGCTTTTAAAATTCTCAATACGTCACGCCGTGGTATAATTTTTAGTGCGTTCTGACGTCACGAGGGCCCACTCCCGAGTTTTGATGCGTTTTATTTTTGTCACTATTCATTGATTTACAAAAAACACAAAATACGTGTCCATTACTGTACATCCAATACTCTAACTGACGGACTAAAAATATTTGTTTTTTTTTTATACTGTCGTCATGCCTATTGCGTCCAACCCGCTTAGCATGAACGCCGTAGACACGAAAGAGACTCGACAAATCTTTTGTTCATCTGTCATTGAATCGACAAAATGACACATGAACAAAAGATTTGTCGATTCTGTTTCGTGTCTACGGCGTTCATGCGAAGCGGGCAGGACGCGGCCACGGTAAAAAGGGGTAATTGAAAACTGTCTTCCCCGTCACCGCGTTTTAAATGCTCACAGGAGGTATTTCAAAGTCCTGGATCTCAGTTACCGTTAGCAACACAATGTTTTGGGCTATAATATTAAAAATAATAGATACTGGAGACCGAAAAAACTGCTAAATTAAAATCTATGGACTATTTTAATTTAGCACTTTTTTTGGTCTCCAGTATCTAATAAAAAAAAAAAATAAGGTAGTGTCGGTGGTAGCTACCTGAGTCCTCGGGTCCTCCCACTGCGTGGTGCGGTTCTTGTGGTTGACGTAGTAGACGCGGCCGTCAGGCTGCACGCGGCGCTCCCAGCCCGCCGGCAGCGGGCCCAGCGAGTCGTCGGGGGCCGGCGAGCTGCCGGCGCCGGCCGGGCCCGGGGGCGCGGGCCCTGGGGGCCCGGGCGCGGGCCCTGGGGGCCCGGGCGCGGGGCCGCTGGGGCCCGGCGTGCCCGGCGCGGGCGCCGCCACCGCCACGCTGGTGCCTGCCGCTCCACCGCTACCTGTAATCATTTCTTACTTCATACACAATTGTACCGAACACCCGCTATTACGATTTAGTCTATTAAAAATTAATTTATAACGTAACAAGAAAGTAGATTTTGCTTTAAATTAAACATGCCGAACTATTACAGGCTGTCTCAAACCGACCCCAGTCAGAGCCCTAAACCCCACAGCTGGCATAGGTCCTCCACAGGTTTGAAGAGAAGTTGCAACAGTAGAAAAATACAAACAAAAGTCTGATACTAGACACCTACTATTTGACGCAACTACCAACGCAACGACGGATATGTATGTTTAACTTGCGGACTAACATACAAATGGTAGGCTTTAAGGATCGGTTCAGCCGTTCAGAATCCTAAGGCGCTTGTCCTATCGCCGATGAGGAACTAATAAAACCCACGATAAATATACATCCCGTGGACCATGATGTATGTTTTGTACCAATTTCCCAAAACACACACACACACACACTGTTTTGTATTTTTACATACCGTAATTTGTGTCAGACGGACGACATAGTCTTAAACCTTTTCACACACAGTTACCTATACGGTGACCGTTCGTAACGCTGCTGTAGAGCTTTTAGCTCGTATACAGTTGCAGGTGGGCAGAAAGCACGGGGCGTTCTGTTCAATATCGTTGTACGAGTCATGTATCGTATGTACGATGCGCGCGTTGCATAGATCAGCACCTTTCCGTCACCTTGCACAAAAGTGTAAAGCGACTGTACACAATCAGCGTTCATAGTCAGCTGTACTCATTCACGCATTATTCAATAGCATTAGTGACGTGGTAGTGAAATATATTTAATAAATCATCTTTGGCTATCCGTGATTTATCATTCAAGCTATCAATCAGGGTTGTGTGCGACCCATTCAGCAGCGCATACAATCGTAAATGACTGGACCGTCTCGTGCTGCATCCGTGTATGAAAGGTACAACACTTTTCAGTAGTCCAATACGCGTAAGGCCGGCAACGTTAACAGTGTATGGATTTGGACATCTGCTTCGGTTACGGCACGGTCGCGGTCACGTGTGAAAGCTTGCGCAAGTGTCTAATAGCGTTCGGTGGCCACGTGGCCCCCGGCCACCGTAGGCGCGGGCCTGTGGACGGTGGGGTATGGGCTAGCTCGCCGTCCACGGCGCGTTCGTGTTCCACGCGCGCCTCAAAGAGCAAAAAGGAAGGGGTCCGCAAGGACCGATGCGTGCCGGCGGTTGCGGGACTGTTCGAAAGAGATACCGTGGCCCCGGAACACAAAGGGCGATGAAGGAACATGGATGGGTTTTAGTCAGTAAAAGTCTGACACTCCCTCCTGCTCCGCCCAGAGCGGGAGGAGTCATTTGATGATTTCCCATCCGAAAAAAAAGGGGTCTAATAGGGTTTTGTTGATGTGCAGCACAGAGTTTAACATGCAAATCACCATGGACAGTCAGCGCACCTATTATTAGACGTTTTGTACGTGTATGTAGGCCTATGTGAATTAAAATATTTTGATTTTGAGCGAGTAGTCGATAGTATTTATAACGTTAATTTTAATAGTAAAATGTTCAGGTCCTCAAAATAAATAAGTAATTTATTTTGTTACTAGGACTTCATATCATTAATGTATGTAAGTCTACTTAGGTAGAATGGTATTAAGGCGATAAGATTGTATTACGTAGCTAGTTTGATAACATAAATTATGCATGATTGTCTGTATAGATATCAATAAGAGAGCCAAATAATTCATCATAACATATTCTGAATACGATGAAAAACCAGCAAAAGCATAGTACAATAGTTATAATGCTAAAGCTAAATAGAGATAAATAGAACCTCCTCCTTTTTTGAAGTCGGTTAAAATGTGCCGTATACACTTACCTAAAAGTTGCGAGCAACTTTATTGAATAATACTACTCTTTCATTCTTTTTATCGCGATACCCAAAACACGTCGTGGCATGCATGCCAAACATGTTTGTCTTAAACGTTAGTTGGTATAATGTAGGTAAGTAAGGTAGTAAGGTACCGGTCGCGTTGAGATCGTGTTCAGAGTCGGGCTGGTGCGGCGGCTGCGGGTGCGGGTACAGGAAGCGCTGGTTGCCCTGCGCGACCACGTGGCGCCGCTCGCCGCGCCAGTGCTGGAAGCGCGCCAGGCGCTCCGTGTCGGGGCGCTGCCACGTGGTGGTGCGCGTGTTGTGGTCCACGTAGTACACGCGCCCGCGCGCGTCGCGCCGCACCTCCCAGCCCGGCGGCAGCGGCTGCGGCCGCTCCCACGACGTCGACCGCGTGTTGTGGTCCACGTAGTATCTGCCGGTTGCGATTGCGATTAATATCTAGACTACACACTACACTAGTGCTAGCGAACGTCCACTGCTTGCCTTGAAAGTAGCAAGCCTGTGTTTTCAATCGTTGATAACTTAAGGCTGATGCTCCAGGGTAGCCCGCGAAATTCAATTTTTCTTACGTTTTTGGCAAATTGCAGGCCAGTGCTAGGTTGTATGTTGATTAAAATATTGGACGCGATTGTAAGACGTATGTAGTTACAGAATTATAATCATCAAAACCATCAATACAACCCTCCAAGTTCATAAAGGTCGAGAAACGATTTTTTCAAGGTCAAAGTCATTGCTTTTTGAATTGAATTTCGCGGGCTGGTCGAAGCATTCACCTTAACCAACCATTATAACTCCAGTGACACCGTTCAGACTAGTCGTCTTAAGACTACAAAAGTTCAAGATCAAATTTAGTTCAGGTTCATTCAGCAAACTGGTCGATGCGATTAAAGAAAATGAAGACAATTCATCGGTACCTCCGTCCGTACACGTCGTAGCGCATCTCCCAGCCAGCGGGCAGCGGCTCCTCTGCGGAGTTGGCAGAGTTGGCGGAGCTGGCGGAGTTGGCGTACGCCGCGGTGAGGGCGGACACCGGCGGATCCGCGTCCGCGTGTGACGGGCCCGCGCCCCCTTCCAGCTGCGCGGCCCCGCCCCCAGGCACGCCCACGCTTAACGCGGCCCCCGCGCCGATAGGCCCTCCGTGCTGCAGTGTGCCATTGCTAAGCGGTGGTGGGCCTGGTGGAGGCTAGACATGCACGAGTTCGTTAACATTTTATTCATTCTTATTCAATACAAGAAAATAATCACACTTGGTGCATTTAATTTGAAATCATCATAACACTTACTCGTAGGTTTTGTGAGCGAACAATAGATCGCATTGCAGCTTCCGCATTGCTCCGTATCCTAATCCGAGCCCGAACTCCGTCATTAAGGGGCCCACTACTGTTAGTGGATTCTCCGAGTAACTCATGAGACTGACTTAAAACTGATGGATCAACTCTTAAGCCATCCAGAAGAACCACCAATTCAGCGGCTTTTACTTCCCCGCTTACACTAGAAGAGTTTTCTTGGGACACACTTTTCATCAAATCTGAAATATAGGGTTAATAGACTTAGTAGTCATACCTAATTATATGTATAAAGTATAAACTGTGTAATACAGAATACTGTTTCTACGTATTTTCCGCATCCGGTTTGCATGTAAAATACATTCATAAGTTTTTTTTTTTTAATTCACAATCTGTCTAACAATAACATATAAAAAGTCTGCCAAACTGCAAGACAGTTTGTCGGCAGTTTAAGGATAGTCGTTTTTGTTATGTTGTTCTAGAAGTAATATTTTGATAAAAACGTAAAACAATGGCCCAGATAACATACATGGTATATTCAAAGTTATTTTAAAAAAGAGTTTTGGGTTTTACATTTTCAAATAATCAAAGCAAACAACAACACTCAAAATTTTGTAAGGTGCGCTGATAAATAAATTGGCATCTACAGAGTACAGATGACAATGAACACTACATTTTATTAAATACTTTTGGAAAAGATTATGGAGTCGCACATATTATCAAACAAAGTCATCTTCCAAAGTCATCAAAAGATTTTTGTATAAAAAAACTAAAAGCACTAGCTTTCGAAAAGGCCCAGGTCTAGATCAGAATACTCGGCAAAAGAACCCATGGAGACAATATCATCATGAGTTACAGAAAAAAAAATGATTGCACTGTGAATAATAACTTTCCGAGATGAGGAAAAATTAATTTAAAATATCAAAACTTCCTCATCATTTATTTTGTACTAAATTATTTTTTTATGAGATATCAACCCACACTGGGCCCGCATGGTGGACAGTCACTAGCTCTCAGAGAGAGGCGGCCTGTGTTTCGGCAGTGGGAACATTATAGGCTAAATGACATCAAACACGGATAATTAGCTAGCGAAACTCCGCAGAAGTGAAGGGTGTAACATGATAAAACAAAACAAGTAACTACGCTACCTGCAGTTGTGTACCCTGTATTTGTTCTCTCACTTTCCCGGTATTTCGATACCTAGGTTAGTTTGAACTAGTTGTATAGATCAAACCAAAAAACAGCTTTTGTAAGTTGAACAATGTTGCTGAATTGTGTATTTCCTTCCTTGGTTGTTTTAATGTTTTTTTTGCTGGTATTATTATAACAACAGTAGTAGTAAGTAAAATCAGCTATTTACCTATGATTAGCTCCACATTATCACATTTTCCATTGCAGTATAACAAAACTTTTAACAAATTTACTCGTTTTTCACCAATAACATTATCTTTCCTGAAACTATGATAATCTGCAAGCCGGAACAATAACTGCGACTGTGGTGTTACAAGTACTGTTAGATCCTCTTTCCATTTTGGGTGCAAGGTACTCTTTATGACTTCAGTGCGTCTTGAAATTTTATCATCAATTATCACTTGTAAATATGGATTTGGTTTAAAGAGTCCAGAATTCTTGATGTTTGCTGATTCAACTAATGAAAAATCAAACATGTCTTATTAGGAGCAGCAGTCAATACAGACATACAATGAAGTGATGCACAAACATCTTGCTTTTGAATCATAATATTGAAGTAAACAATTTGACAAATTGATGCAATAGTGGCTAGTCATGACAAATGGTAATTATTGTGCTAGGGTATCATTTTTATGTTGGTGTTATACAGATACCTCCATATGTATGTAGAAAGTCAAATTGTTATGGGTGATACAAAAAAGCAACTGTCTTAAGAATTAATTAGATTTTTTATATCTGTACTAAAATACAAATCCAAACTATTGGCACAAGAATGATTTAAGAATAAAATGCCTGAATAGATCAGTTTTTGATTCAATATTATCAATTTTAACAATAATAATATGCTTGCCTACTATCAAATAAATTTACTTTTAAATGGACATTGATATATCTGTATATCAATTTTATATCTTTGATGAATAAACTTAGTCAACCTCCATGCCGTCGACCCTGCAGTGTTTAGGCTAAGAAACTTAAACAAATTGTAAAAAATACAACAACAAAGTAAGAGTAAGACTGTAGGAAGAAATTTCAAGCCTTTGGCCAGCAGTGGGACGATATGGGTTATTAATGTACCTATTTGAGTGAAAATTTGTTTTACCTGTAAGACTTAGTTGGTGGTATGTTGACAAAGAGATTGGAGTTGTTAGAGTTGGTACAGTTTCAGTCATTGTGATTGATTTTTCAGTTCATATTACAATAGGTAGCACTCCAGTTTACAATTTGATCACCTAAAAAAACAACAATATTAATTACTAAATTACACCTACAACAACTTACATGGCATGTGTCACATAGCTTTCAATTACAACAAACAGAAATTATTATGTACTTGAACCATGGTTGTTATGATAATTTTTCTTCTCTGTGTCAGTGTGTCATTTGTGTGTATTTGCTCATTAAATTTTTACAACTTCAACAAGAACATAACATATTTACTTGAAGAACAAACAATACTCTTATACCATTCTATTGAGCCCTTTACAAATTGTTTGGAAAACCATGTTGAAGTTGTAAAACCTAGATGAGTTGTACTAGCTTTTCATGATCCTCTCAAAATTACACATTTAACAAGCGCAGTAGGTACTAATTACTTATGACTAGGTTAGATATAAAAGATAGGTGATTTCTGCGTTGATAAGGAGTTTCTTGATAGGATTACAAAAATGGAAAGTAAATAC
The DNA here is from genome assembly GCA_905147715.2 of Xestia xanthographa. Lineage (NCBI taxonomy): Eukaryota > Metazoa > Arthropoda > Insecta > Lepidoptera > Noctuidae > Xestia > Xestia xanthographa. The sequence goes on along the minus strand of LR990655.1, from coordinate 16,527,227 downwards.
ATTATCTTCAGAAAATAAAGTATTTTGCAACTCGTAAAATTAATTAACGCAAACTTTTTTTCTTTTTTAGCTTAGCTAGGAGCCATTGATTTATCTAGAATGCAGTCAACAGTGTATTGATTGACGACTATTGCAAAATAAACAAATTGAAAGTATGAAATGGACAACGTAAAACTACATGTTAGGAAAACGTTTAGAAGAACAAAACATATGAAAATACCATTAATGAGGCGATCCAAAGGACAGAAGTCCTTCAAATTATCTCATATCGTTCTTCTTATCTCACTGAAAGGAAATACACAAATAATGTTGTATCGTCACGGACCATTCATATCGCGGATCTATATTCTTGAAATAGTTCACAGTAATATCACAAGGCTAAAGTTGGGAGGCTCGAAATGTTTATCACGAAAATATGCTTCGAAGAACTAATATTTTAAAATTAATTTTAAATTGATTGGAAATATTAAATCCTGAAATTAGTCACTGCACTGTTGAGTCTTGAGTTGAGTGTTGTGTCTTGACCACAGAAAATAAATATCATGTAGGGTCTTTGCCTAGCGTAGTGATGTCCAACCGTGTCCAACTCAATATTATTAAAGTCTTTGGTCCAACTGGCACATCTTGTGTCTTTGCCATTTTTAGAAGGTACTGCTAGCCGCTATGTTCTTTTTTAGTTGGGAAATCTTTAACACGTGGGTCAAATCGGAACTAATCACATCATTTTGGTAGGTACCAAGTAGTACCCCAGGGGCAAGCAGTCTCGACATAGATAGCGACAAATTCGCTAACTTTTGATTGCTAATTACTAACGAATAAATTCGGTTACAATAATGATGCTTGCCAGTAACGCAAGTCTTTACATCCAAGATGCGATTTTCACAAGCATCATTATTGCAACCGATTTTATTCGTTAGTAATCAGCGATTGAAAGTTAGCGAATTTGTCGCTATCTCTGTCGAGACTGCCAGCCCTGTTCGTTCCATGGTTTTGCGATGCAATTTCATTATTCAAGCAACAACAACGGTTTTCAGTCAGTTACCAAAAGGACACGTAATTAGTGCAACCCAAATCATGGCACAGATAACTATTGGATTGATTGGCTGACAGTGACAGTTGTGACACTGACATTTGATAACAAAAACCAGCAGTGTTTTGTATTGATTTTTCGATAAAAAAAATAGTGCTCCCAAGTTCTCCGTTCTTCAACTTACGTACATCAGGATTTTACACATTTTCAATACGCCAGGTAAGCGAAAAGCCATTTTCATGCTTTAACGCCAATTATTTTCAAACAAAATACACAGTCAAGGACATAACAAAAGGAGATTTTGATGTCATTTTTTACATTTCAAAGATTTCAAAATTTTATTTCACTCAGTATTTCGGATAGACTGATCAAAACCAGTAAATTCGATAATGACAACTAATTAAACCTAATGTGACCATCAGACCATAATAATTAATAATGCTTATGTATTTGTTTTGTTTACTCTTGAGTTACACACATATTTGCTTACCTTGACGACCAGAGGGTCATCCTATTACTTTCTAATCTATGTTTTATACTTCATCCAAATTAACAATACTGATAGAAGTAATGATTTGTCATGGTTCGTGGACTTGATGTCTCAAAGAAAACCAAATTAACATAGTCACCTTACAAAATTAGAAATTATGCAATGGTTTTTTATAAGGTAATTGGATTTATTCTTTATGTTACTACTAAATTTCATACTTCTAATTTACCTATACTATTTTTAAAGAGTAAGGATGAGTCCAGTAGAGAGTGTACCAGTTGCTGTATTAAATTGCATTGATGACTATGTGGAATTACTATATGATGATATACCAGAAAAAATAAAGGGTTCTGCTCTGATACTGCAACTTGCTAGAAATCCTGATAATTTATTAGAGCTAGCACGAAATGGTAAGTTGAATAGTTGTTTACTTAATCAATTAAAATCTCAAATTCATTTACTCTTTCATAATAAATTGATGAAGAGAAAAAGCAATCACCTTAGAAGTCTAGCTTTAGCTTCTAGAGTAATTGCATTGCAGTACACATTGTAATTTCAAAAGTAATATTGGTAGGGGAGCCCAGAGAGTTTTTCAGCAAACATATTTCAAACTCAATAAGGGTTGTCATTAAACACGTCATGAGGTTTAAACAAGGGCGGGGGAGGGGGATCAGAAAACAATCACGAGGAGGGGAGATAGGATAATAATATGACAATCATGTGTATTTTTTTAATAGGACAAAAACTAATAATTTTGTGTGTGACATGTAAATTATTGTTTATCAAAATGAAGTAAAATTCCGGGCATGCCATTTTTTGTTTAAAAATACCTGCAAGCAACGAATTTTAATCAAAAATATCCAGTTTTTTCTGAAACCATCTTACAACGATCTCACAGATTCTGAAACCAACTTATCTTTTCAATAACGATTAACGAAAGTATACTATTATCTTATTTAGGAGGAGGTATTGCAGGATAGCCTAAAACCTCATGATGTATTACTAAGGCAAAGGTGGGCTATAAGTGCCCTAAAAAATCACAATGTGATTTTTTATCACATGTCATGTGATTAAAGGTTGGCTATGGAAATGCTAAAATTATACAGAGCATGAACCAAGACGATATAAACCTTTATCTGTTAGCGAAGTAGACACAATAGTTAAACAATGGCCAGATGAAGCCAGACCGATTCGGTCTGGCTTCACAGAAAAAGGGTTAAACAGGCAAAACCTCTCTAAGATATTGTGGCCTCTCAGTAAATACCTGTCTGTTATATCACAAAAATTGAATTTTGAAATTTTAAGACATTCCAAACAGTCTCACAGTCTGAAATCGCCAACCTGTCTTGAGCAAGCGTGGTGATCAATGTTTGTGCCTTCTGTGTTTGAGAAGAGGCCTTTGCCCACTAATGGGGCAGGCTGGTATTATTATTCCAAACAGCAAATATCGCAAAAGGGGGCAAGAAAAAAATTGTTGACGTAGTCAGATTTTCCAGTTTTCTTGAAAAGCCACAATTGCTTTGAGAAGTTTCTGGCTTCTGCAAGACTGCGAGGCATTTTGGTTCACACCCGTACAATAAGATAAAAATCACTATAGCTGAACAGCCTGTTTTAGTTTTTGGCCCTTCTTAAAACTGAAAGTGGGCTGCTACCTAATGAGCTCCTGTCTGAAACTTTTCATAGTACAGTTTTCATTATTTCTTAAAAGTGGCCCGTTATATTTTAGATTTTATTTTTCAATGCAAGTCTTTACCCGTTATAAATAAGCAACTACTTTATTATAGCCACTTTAAAGGATTTTGTATTTGGCACAAAATTATCCATCACCCAAGTTCAACGACTATTACTGCTAAACTAATAAAGTTATCTTAACCGTTATAGTTTTCCTTCAAGGTTTATGAAATGCACTATCATCATGAGTTTTTCTAGATTTTTCAAGCCAGCAGTTTTGCTTTTAGAGGGGGGGGGGCTACTATAACAAAAATTTGCACTTTAAAGTTTATTATTATTATTAAGCCTTTATTGCCAACACAATTATATTATATATACATAATTTAGAATTTCACAGTTAATTAATTATATATAACATGCATGTATGCATGATAAATGATGATGATGATGATAAATGATAAATAACTATAAAGTTTAATATTTCGTAAATGGAGCATTAAATCGAAAAATAGTATCAACAACCCCAATTTTAAAAGACCTATTCAACGATACCCCACACGATGGAGGGGAGCTACCATAAATAAAAATATTTTTCAAAATTTTATTTTATCGTTTTGCCGGCGTAATTGATATACACTCCCCTACAACCTACCCCTACAGCTTTCTAGTACTAACTGTCTCTTAGCAAAACGGCAGACAGACTGACATGAAGAAACTATATCATTAATATGGGTTCCTTGTTAGGACTACGGCAACCTAAAAATTTTCTGGGCTTTCTTCTGCTATAGTATATGATAACAAAAAAACATGTTAAGATATCGCTCTCGTCGATCACGTCTGCAGAGTTTCATTAGCTAACTATATTTGATTCTGTATATTAATAAAGATTAAGCTTAAAACATTAGCTACAGACATTTTCTTCTTTGTTATTGGTGAAAAGCTTTGTAATACAAACCTTGCCATTAAGCTATAGGCCAGCTCCTAACTTTCTTTTATATCTGTCGGACTACTAGTTGGGCCATGGGAGACCAGCACTTGAAAGAAGCTGGTTTACAACTATAATAATGCAGTTTGATTCAGATTTGTGAGAACAATAGTCTGAAAGAAAATGTATTTTTATATCTTTATTAAAATTTCAGAGGCATTATTAAGTGCACTGTCAAGGGTTCTAAGAGAAGAATGGAAAAGGAGCATCGAACTAAGCACAAACATAGTCTACACATTTTTTTGTTTCTCTACTTATAATGAATTTCATCCAGTCATTATTCAGTATAAAATTGGATCTCTGTGTATGGATGTAATTGACTATGAATTAAAGAGATATGACCAATGGAAGGAGAAAGTTGAAGGAAAAAAGCAGGTGGTCACACCTGATAAGGTGAGAACGGCGCAATATTTAATTTAGCTAGATTCAATGGTGGTACAAAATAAATACTAGTTGTAATACGTGTCTAATTTATTATTTCAGAATGAGCCACCAAAAAGTCGTATTCCCGAACCAAAGCGTCGTCCAAAATCAGGCACATGGGCTGTAGCTGATGTGAATATGCAAAAATCTAGGTCACTCGTATCTAGCTACCATGAAGACCTATGCAGTGCATCTGATGAATTCTTATCAAAAAGTGATGAAGAACAAATGAAACGTAAATTAAAAACTCTCTCAAAGCGACAAGAGCAATTACTGAGGGTCGCCTTTTATATGCTTCTCAATATAGCAGATAACATTAAAGTTGAAGAAAAAATGCACAAGAAAGATATTGTTGGCCTGCTTATTGGAGCAATGGAAAGACATACAAATATAGATCTCCTCATTCTAATAGTTTCCTTTTTACAAAAACTCTCTATTTTCATAGAAAATAAAACGAGTATGGCATCGAGAGGAATTGTTGAAAAGTTAGCGCCATTGATGAGTTCCACTAATGCTGATCTAGTCAATGTTACTTTGAAACTGTTGTTTAACTTAACTTTTGATACAAAATTACGCAACAAGATGATTAAGTTGGGCTTACTGCCTAAGTTTATACAATTTACAAGTAAGTTGCTACTAAAAATGTTATGTTATATTTGGTTCTTGATTTTTGTAATGTTTGTACTTAAATAATTTAAAATTACAGGTGATGACAAGCATATTAATTTGGCAATGAAAATTCTATACCATCTGAGCATGGACGATAGAGTCAAACTGATGTTTACGCAATCTGATTGCGTCAAATTGGTAAGAATTAAGCACTAGTAGATACAGATACCTTGTTGGGGGAGATTGATCGGGTGCATTTGATTTCATTGGCCAAATAATAAACGTAAATTAATATTTTGACAGCTCACAGACATGTTGCTGCTGAATGTGAACGGGGAGAGCGTGGGCACGAAGAACGGCGGCGGCGGCGCCGGCACGACGGACGTGCTGCTGGCGCTGTGCATCAACCTGGCGTGGTGCGAGCGCGCCGCCAACCAGATGGCCGCCGAGGGGCGCCTGCGCGACCTGCTCGCGCGCGCCTTCCGACACCGCAATGCTATGCTCATGAAACTCGTACGCAATCTATCACACCATCCGCAGAATAAAGCGCTTTTTGTTGTAAGTTTTGAAACATCTATAACTTATTGCCTTCTGTTGGTTAACATTTGTCGTCATTGGTAGATTGATATTAACTACTTGGGCATCATGAAATTGTGTGGTATACTACAACTAAAAATCCTGACTACTGAAAAGTCATGCTCTAATTGAATTTGGGGTTTACATGTCCGTGTGGTGTCGGACGTAAAGAATAACACTCCCGTGGGTGTCGTAAGAGGCGTCTAAGGGACTTACCAGAGAATGGGCAGCAGCGCTCTCTGTGTCTTATGTAAGAACTGCACTCACTGCGATCGCCAACCCGCCTGCCAAGCGTGGCGATTATGGCAAAACCCCCCATGAATAGCGCAACAAAGAAATGGCCCCTAGTGCCCGGCAGCCCGTCTACCCTCGACTACGGCAGCGGTCGAGGCTACGGCGTGGCAAGGGGTGCGAAGAATCTCCGGAAGGGATCCGGTTGCCAATACCAACGACTGGACCTGGCAACATATAACACGCGCACACTCCGGACCAACGAGAAGATAGCGGAACTAGAAGAGGAATTGAGCAGACTGCGATGGAGTATTGTGGGATTATCTGAAGTCCGAAGAGAGGGGGAGGACACGATAATCCTGAAATCCGGCAACCTGCTTTATTTCCAAGAGGATGACCGGCAGTCCCAGGGTGGTGTTGGGTTTATCGTCCACAAGTCCTTTGTGAACAACGTGGTGAAGATCGGGAGTGTGTCGACCAGGGTGGCGTACCCTATACTCAGAATATCCTCAAGATATTCGCTGAAGGTCATACAGGTCTACGCCCTGACCTCGGCACACCCCGACGACGAAGTGGAGACCATGTATGAGGATATATCTAAAGCCATGCATGGTTCCAAAACTCACTTCACAGTTGTCATGGGGGACTTCAACGCGAAACTGGGCAAACGAGACGGGGATGAGCTGCAGGTAGGGCAATTTGGAGTTGGACGTCGGAATCTCCGGGGTCACCAACTGGCTAGTTTTATGGAGAAGGAGGGCCTCTATATGATGAACTCCTTCTTCTGAAAGCGTGAGCACAGGAAGTGGACCTGGCAGAGCCCCGATGGTGCAACTAGAAATGAGATCGACATCATCATGTCAACCAAGAAGCAAATGTTCAATGATGTCTCTGTGATCAATTCGGTGAAAACCGGGAGCGATCACCGCATGGTTAGAGGCACATTGAACATCAATATCAAGCTTGAAAGGTATCGACTGATGAAGTCTACGCTCCGTCCAGCACAGATCCAAATCCAAAACCCCGAGAGCTTTCAGCTTGAACTTCAGAACCGTTTCGAGTGCCTAGGAAGCTCAGTGGACGAATACAACGATGGGTTCGTGGAAACTGTCCATACGACCGGGTCTAAGTTCTTCAAGGCGCGTCGTACAGATCAGAACAAGAGGCTCTCCGATCACACTTTCAAGCTCATGAAGGAGCGGCGTGAGATGATCCTGCAGTCTTCAGACGAGGCGTGTAAATACCGGCAGCTCAATAGACGGATCTCGAAATCCTTGAAGAGCGACCTCCGCCGCTTTAATACCGAGCGTATTAAAGACGCGATTGAGCGGAATAAAGGCTCCAAGGTATTTGCAAGAGATCTGGCTATTGGGCAGAGCCAAACCGGAGCAGATCGAGAGCTTCTATGGACAGTTGAACACGTCAACCAGTAAACCCGTCGTACCCAAGAGCTATAGGCTTACCCGACACTATACCGAAGACATCCCGGACGTCAGCCTGTACGAGATTAGGATGGCTCTGAAGCAGCTGAAAAACAACAAGGCACCGGGTGATGACGGAATTACGGCCGAATTCCTGAAGGCGGGTGGAAAACCGGTACTTAAGGCCCTTCAGAAGCTGTTTAATTCCGTCATACTTGAGGGAAAAACGCCACAGGCATGGTATGGTGCAGGTGTGTGGTGGTACTCTTCTTCAAAAAGGGTAACAATGCCCGGTTGAAGAATTATAGGCCCATCTCTCTTCTAAGCCATGTCTACAAGTTGTTTTCTAGAGTCATCACGAATCGTCTCATGCGCAGGTTTGACGATTTCCAGCCACCCGAACAAGCCGGTTTCCGAAAAAGCTTTACCACCGTGGACCACATACATACGCTTTTTTTATACAGAAGACCAAAGAGTATAACCTGCCTCTCTGTTTAGCGTTTGTGGACTACGAGAAAGCTTTCGATTCGATCGAGACCCGAGTTGTACTGCAGTCTTTCCAACGGTGCGAAAGCGACTATCGGTACATCGAGGTGTTGAAGTGTTTGTACAAAAACGCCACCATGTCAGTCCGACTTCAGGACCAAGCCTCGAAACCTATCCTCCTGCAGCGAGGTGTGAGACAGGGAGACATCATATCTCCGAAACTGTTCACCGCTGCACTGGAGGATGTCTTCAAGGTTCTGGACTGGAGAGGGCTAGGCATCAACGTCAATGTTCGGGAAGTTGCGCGGTATCTTCTCGTCCAACCTACCGCAGTGTCACAAGACGAAAGTCTATGACCAGTGTGTGTTGCCAGTGATTACATACGGGACCGAAACGTGGTCGCTCACAATGGGCCTCATCAGAAGGCTTAAAGTCACCCAAAGGGCAATGGAGAGGGCTATGCTCGGAGTTTCCTTGCGCGATCGAATCAGAAATGAAGACATCCGCAAGAGAACCAAGGTTACCGACGTAGCCCGAAGAATTGCAAAACTTAAGTGGCAGTGGGCAGGGCAATTGCTCGCAGAACGGATGGCCGATGGGGCCGAAAAGTTCTGGAGTGGCGACCGCGAACCGGAAGATGTTGCGTTGGAAGACCTCCCACTAGGTGGACCGATGACCTGGTGAAGGTTGCGGGAATCCGCCAATCCGGATGCGAGTTGCACGGGACCGTTCAATGTGGCGACACTTGGGGGAAGCCTATGTGCAGCAGTGGACGTCTTTCGGCTGAAATGATGATGATGATGATGATTTACAAGGTAAAATTGACTCCTCCTATTGTTGAAGCCGGTTCAAATGTAGCCTATGTTACCTGGGCCATAATAACGAATCGATTGACACCATAATCATCAACATCGGGTGAGTAGTTTAGGCGCTTCGGGGCATACGTAAATACATACATAGACTGCTAAAATCATAACTTCCTTTTGGCTTCGCCGTAATTGGGTAAAAAGTTATGACGGACCGAGAGGACGCATTACAAAGTTGAACTTTTTTATCAACTGCCGTTAACTGCACTGCCACACACTGTACATGTATAAAATCTACAGAACAAAACAGAAACAAAAATATAACCACGTTCAAGAGCAAGATAACACACAGAAGAAATAGTATTTTGAAAATATTTAATTTGCAGGAATTTGTTGGAGATATTGCCGGAGCTGTCACAAACGGTGACGCAACTGAAGAATTCATGGTGGAATGTTTGGGAACTCTCAATAATATACTGAACACTAGTAACAACATCGATATATTTGCAGTTGTCGAACGATATAATTTGATTCCCTGCATAATGAAGATTCTAGATCCAGGTACCTACTCAATACAATACTAATATTAAAAAAGAGGTCAAGTTAGTAAGTTTCTTATTAATCTTGAATTATTGACCCGATTTCGAAAATTTGTCGACTAATTGGAACTGGAAAGCTACATTATCCCCGCCCGATAGTAATATATATATTATTAATAATAGTCATTTAAAACGTTCTTATGTTGTACTTTACGTAGCCCGTAAACAACAGTAGCAAAAATGTATTTACAGAATTATAATCCTAAATACTTTAAGAGCCATTTCACAAAATTTAAACGCTCGAGTTTAGGTAAAAGACCGCAGCTTTGTGTATGTGTGCGTAGCTATCCACACTTACACAACGCGAACAGTGCAGAGCGAGTATCGAGACGGACTAAACAATCTTGGGCCGTTATAATCGTAATGCACCTTGGTTTGAGATTTAGGCAAAAAGATAATTTATTTATTCAGTCTTGAATCTATTAAACCCTTCTAAACTAATAAAACACAAATATAATGTTATGTAAATATGTTTTTTATGTGTATGTTTCTATGACATATTTATACTTTTTTATTATATTTAGTAGGTAGGTAGGTAGGTTGATAAGCATGATAATCTTCATTTCGAAGCGCATACTCTTTCTGGTTCCTTAACTAAATACATTAAATTCAAGCGTTTACAGTATTTTTCAGTAACGAGGTTTTTCCATATTCTTACTTTTGATCGACTGATTTATGCTCTCAGAGTTGAAAAAATTTTTTTAAGGATACCTACCTACTCTGTGTAGGTGTACCTATGATATACCATGAATTGCATCTATTTGCTTTGTTCATAAACTTCTTCCGTGTCGATGGCCATCTAAATAAAATTGATTCCCCTCAAAAATTTACTACGAGTTCCTTTAGTAGGTATATTTAAAAAAAGAAGTACTAACAAGTTTTAATTAAAATTAACAGTAAGTCAGTTTATTAGTATGTTGTTTTGTAGAAGATGTCAGGAATATACTACGACTTCACGTTCTCATGTAATGTTCCCTGATAATGCCAAAAGAATACGCGCTGACGTGAGCGAAGCTGCGGGCACAGCTAGTTGTAACTAAAACAATCAATTTTATTGAATCTCTTTCCACTAGTACCCTGCACGGCGTCTCTTCTAAAAGTACTATCCTCATCTACTCGATTCACGCGATTTCTCATTCTAAAATGAAAACAAAATAGCTATCAAATTTCGGACCCCAATTATTTTTAAACGGGTGTTAAGTGTTTTCAAACCCTTCAAATTGTAATTACGGTTCTATATTCCATGTCGATATAATTATATGTTACGAAAAGAAAATTTATATGTCAGTGTCAGGTTGTATGTTGAACAAAATATGATTCGCGATCGTAGCAAATAATGGATTTGCGGAGTTATAATCAACTCATCAATGAAATAGTCGTTAGAAATTTGAATTTCGCAGGCTACCCTTGCGCTTTCACCTTACGTGATCGATAACTATGTATATGAATTGCAAATAAAAATAATATCCACCTCGCTTCTGTTTCTTTTTTCTTTTATTATTTCCTTATATTGACACAATGATAATACAACCCTTACGTCCCATTGCTAAAACTAATAAAACATAAATATAACAATTCATTTACAAACTACTAAAATAATACTTTACTTGATAATAAACGAAATTCTAACCTAATGAAAAAAAAAATACAAAGAGAATCAAAATGTTGTAGTCGTAGTATAACAATGCGTTTACGATAGATACGCTCGAAAATCGGGACGCGGAAAAAAATGGCACAGGTCCTTTGTCGATGGGCGCTCGGGCCGTACTAATCGGTGCTCGCTTATGCGTCGTAATTTATTCTAATTTAGAGTGATGTTAAAAATTATATTGTATCTGATTAAATGAATAGATTTTAATAAAACTTTGGAATTAGTTTAGTAAAAGAACATAGTTTATTTTTACATTTTTTTTTCAATGTATGTACGCTTTATTCAAACCAAAAAATCACGATAAAATAGCAATATAAAACGTAAAAATTGACCTAAGACTTTATTTTTTGACTAATTAATGTTATTAATTATCGATATTCTAGTACATTATGTGTCGACAAAAGTATATGTCTGATGCTTTGTGTATTTTTTTGAGTGAAATTTATAAATATTTATGATAGAATTAGGAGTCTGAAATTGACTCGGCGAAGATTTTTTAGTAAACTAGTTGTGGGAGATTAATCACTACATAGTAAACAAATTAGTTTTTTGTAAATGTGTTACATTAAGTGTCAATAAGAAAAACTGATCTATTTTTAACATGTATTCAAAAATGCCAGGATGTTCTCTAAGATGGTAATTTAGGCGACTAAAGTCTTAGAAATTTGCGCGAAAACGTGAAATGGCTCTTAACCAGTATTCGCGTTGTGCACGAGCTGCGCGCAGCTCGCGGTTTCGGTTTCGTGTTTTTTAGAAGTATTCGTTACCCTTATAAAATTTGGAGAATCCTTAAATGAATTGGAAAATCCATTAGAATTCTTAAAAGATTTTGTAAATTATATAAAATCTTTTAAACATTTTGAAAACCTTTATGAGCGCCCTTACAGCAGTACAAAAACCCTTAGGAACCCCTTAATCAGTATGAAAACCCCTAAAACATTCTAAAAACTAATTCAATAAAAAAAGAAATTAAATTTAAAACAAAATTGAGAATCCATTTTTTAAATATTTTGAAACCCATTAAGAACGCCTAATACAATCTAAAACCTTATTTAAAAACTCGGACCTTTTCTCATTAAAAAAAACATTACCCTAAAGTTTACTTGTCGCCCCTGATTTACGCTTCACCCACTCAAATGATCTGATTTATGCGACTGTCATGTCAACTCTATCAAAGGCCTTTCGGAAATCAAAATATAGAGTGTCGACCTGCCTCCCGATGTCCAAGCTACTGGATAATAATATGTAGTCAACATGGATGAGAAAACTCGAGTTTACGGAGCGACCCGGTCGAAAACCATATTGGGCATCAGAACTTATCTACGTTAACAGCTTATTTACGTGTTTGTAAATCACGGTATGGAGAATATGCTCGAAAACCTTGGCGTTGGTTGAGAGGATAGCGACGGGTCTGTGTTCCTCTACCGATGTTTTGTCGGAGGTTTTAGGAATGGGTGTAACTCGCGAAATTTTCCATTGCTCAGGGTATACGCCAGACTGGAGGGCTAGGTTAAAAATATGACACAGAGGAGCTGCCAAGGTGTCATCACATCCCTTAAGAACAAAGGCTGGAATGTTGTCAGGGTCAACCGAGATAGAGAGTCTAAGTTTAGCAATCCTTTTTACTACGTCCAATGGGGTTAAGAAGGGAAGGGAAATATTATTTACCACACCACTTGCACTGGAGTTCTTAGGGTCTAATTTAGGTGTATTGGGCCGAAACACGCTTGCAAAATACTGAGCAAATGCCTCTGCCGCTTTGATACCCGAACACGTCTCACTCTTGTGAAGAACGTTTGGCTCGAAACCGCCCTTAGATCGCAGGCTAGAAAAGTGCTGCCAAAAATGCCGTGTATTTTTGCGTATGCTATTTTCCACGCTGCTGCAGTGCAATCTGTAGGCGTCTTGGGTTCTTACCTTTAAGCTCGACCGCAGTTTCCAACTATTGTGAACTTTAGTTTTTCGCCGAGTGTCGTTCAGAATATCCCGCGTAAACCAGACTGGATAGCTCCTATTATCAGCGATCATTCACCTCTTCTTTGGAATTGAGGTATCAAATAGGTCATAAATGACTGAATAAAACTTACCAGCAGCAGAGGGTGCGTCATCGCAACTAAGAACTGTATACTAAAACCTTTCTCTTGAATCACTCTATCTAAGAAACCCGCATCAAAATCCGTTGCGTAGTTTTATAGATCTAAGCATACATATGGACAGACAGACGTGGCGGGGGACTTTGTTTTATAATATGTAGTGTGTAATGGTGATAAATGTAGTGGTGATAAATTTCGCGGGCTACCTAAGAGCTTGAAAACAGACCTGATTCGATGCGTGCGCTTTCGTGTGCAGATAGCTCAGTGGAGCCCGAGCTGGTGCTGGAGGGCGTGGTGGCGACGGGCGCGCTGAGCGGCGACGAGCGCTCGGCGGCGGCGCTGCTGCGCGCGGGCGCGGCTCACGCGCTGGTGGCGCTGCTGCGCCTGCGCCAGGCCGACGACGACCACGTGCTGCAGACCGTGTTCGCCTTCCGCCAGCTTCTGTCGCATCCGCGCGCTGCTGACTACCTGGTTTCGCGCACAGGTACGAGAGATACCTTTGCAGGATATGATGCAATGTCATATTGTTATACGACAATTTAATGTAATGTCGCACGACACTGGCTATTCTAGAGCAACTGTGAAATAAAAATAACATCAAAGTTGTTGATGATTTTTCAAATAATAGTGGAGATGGTCGACTAATGGGTTTAGTGCTGTTTTCTTGTATGGCACACAACTCTTAAAAAGGTTTGGCACAATCTTGATTCAACCCTTACCTTTTGGAAACCTACAAAACCGCCTTCGCCTAGGTTACCACAAAGTTTAGCGCTTTGTTCCATTGACTACACTTCCACCCTGAAGTCTCAATTTTGTAAATAAATCCTGCTTTGATGCTGTTGTGCATACCTTATTCAAAATTCTGCAATGAATAAAGGCGAGGTACTTGGTTCACTTAAATGTTTTGTGTTGCAGAAGCTCCAGCATATCTTATTGACCTGATGCAAGATAAGAATTCGGAGATAAGGAAAATGTGCGACAATTGCCTAGACATCATATCTCAGATGCAAAATGAGTGGGCAGTCAGAATAAAGGTACGGTAATTGGAAAGTTAAAGATAGTCGCTCCATGTAAGATACTGATCTTTAACTTCAGGATGCAGCTGAATACCAGTGTATTCAGCTGTATCTTGTTAGACTGGGAGCCGATCCCAACCCTAAAGACACTGTCAAGTTCTAACAGTTACCGCAAAAGTACCAGCGCCTTTCAAATGTTTTGATACGCGCTTGAATCTGAACTTTGGAATCAGCCTGATGTAAACTCAAGTGTGCGTAATTATAATAATATGGCAGACTTTAGCCACGAGTTCCACTCCTTAGCTAAACGCATAATGACCGTGATCCCGAAACGTTTAATACGATAGTGGATTATTTTATTTTTTTAGGTGGAAAGATTTCGCTGTCACAACGGCCAGTGGCTGTCGGTGGTAGAGACTCTTGGCGCTGAGGGCGGCGCAGGCGATGCTACTGACGACTTGCCTCCATATTTATCCGCCGAGTACCTAACTACTCATCGCCTCACTACTTCAGGTATTTATGATAGAAATGTCTGATATTAATGTCTATCTCAATTTCAATCACAATCGGCGGTCTTTTAAGGTGAATGCTCCAACTAGCCCGCGAAATTCAAATTTACTTACGTTACAGAATTATGTTCATCTGAATTATAAGCATGAATGACTATTTGACCTTGAAAAAGTCATTTATCCACCTTTAGGAACTTGGAGGGTTGTATTGATGATTTTGATGATTATAATTCTGTAACTACACACGTCTTACGGCCGCGAATAATATTTTAATAAACATACAACCTAGCACTGGCCTGCAAATTACAAAAAATGTAAGAAAATTTGAATTTCGCGGGGTACCCTGGAGCATTCACCTTAAAGCTGCAAGTATTGCGCCTTCCCACAGACTCAAGTTGGTAAACTGAGCTATTCATTGGTTACAAACAAAGATTGTGATATATTATCACTTTCGGGCGTAAATCCAAAATCTATGTAGTTGCGAGTAGCTAACCTAACCTAAATTTGTATTTTACCAACCGATTGTATATCTGATTATTTTTGTATTCTAGATTCCCAAACATCGTTAAATGACGACTCCGATAGCTTCTCTGGAGATGTTAGCTTGCATCGCGTTAGCAGTGGGTAAGTTGTGGCGTTTACTCTCGAGTTTTTTTTTTGCATCGAATATTACAACATTTCAAACATTTTTTTTTTCCATTCGCGCTGCGCTAATAAAAACAAGATCGATGTAAGTCGATCTTTTGACTGATTGAGTCGATATTATAGTTTAGTATGAGCTAATTCGAAGTTGAACCGCCGATTGGAGTTTATTAGGGTGATTACATGAGCTAAACGCGAGTTTTATAATGCAAAAAAGCATATGATTCACTGCAATAAACAAAACCAGAAAAATATATGATATTCTTCAGGATATAATATGCTAGTTCCATAGTGTTTTGAAAACATAATTCAACAAACTTTATTCGATATAAAAAATTGGGTCCGTTTCGACCGCGCGGCCACGGCGTTTTTTTTTTAAAAAACTGCCAAGTTTTTGTAAAAGTTGATTCCCAAAACCATAAATTTGTCAAAGTTATGGTTAAAAAGTTATAAGGGTTTGAACGTGGCCGCGCCATCGGTTACAGACACCTGAAATTTAGGTAAAGAACAGATTGAATTTGTAAAAAAATTGTAAAAATATACAAAAAAATCCTAGGTTTATATTTTAGGAGCTGTAAGACTAAAACCTCATGGCCGCGCCATCGAAACGGTGAATAACACGTTATCGCCGATATCTCGCTGAAAAAGCATCGTAGAGGTCTGAAGTTTTTTGTAAAACACAGATTTGAATTTGTCAAAACTGGTAAATATACTTCAAAAAGTCCTAGGGTTATATTTTAGGAGGTGTAAGACTACGAACCCATGGCCGCGCCATCGAAACGGTGAAAAATTCGTTATCGCCAATATCTCGCTGAAGAAGCATCGCAGAGATCTGAAGTTTTTTGTAAAACCTAGATTTGAATTTGTCAAAATTCGTAAAAATACACAAAATCCTAGGTTTATATTTCAGGAGCTGTAGTACGGTATCGCTTATAACCTTCAGAACGTTCTGAATGTTTGTTTAGGGTGACCATGACTTATTGCTTACAAAAAACTTCCACCTATTACATTAAAAAATATTTTTCAAGGATTATAAATTAAATTAAAATGATAAGATACAAAAACATGTTTATTTCTTAAAAAATCACGTAAATCACAGATTGTTAACTTACATATTTCTGACAAAACCACAAAATAATCACAGATTATTTACTTACACTACGAAATTTTTTTATATTATATTTTCTTAATAAGACTGTGAAGTATGGTGTGTTTAAAATTCTCATCTATGTATAGACCATAATTATGTTAAATTATGTATTGTCATAGGTTGTTCGGAACTTGCGTGCATTTCGGTTTTACAATCGTCATAACAAATCATTCTGGAAATACTATGCAATGACACTTATTTCTGTAATAATACATACAGGGTGTTAAAGTAATCGCGTGCCATTGCTTAGGGGTGAGTGAGGAACCCGTAAAAAATAAAAATAAAATACCTTTAATTTTATTTTTAAAACTAAAATTAGGGTGTTAGTGTGAACACCGTTATCCTTGAAACCAGTGGTTTGATTTCATTAGTAGAACCTAAAACCACTGAAAAAAGCAACCTTTTTTTAAAAGAAAATCCACTATTTTCCTCAAGATCATTTCACCCTAATGCGCTCGGAAACAGCTGACCACCGAACGGGCGGGCACTCGGGATCATCGATCGCGCCGCAGTCAGCTGTCGCTAGAGCGAGCGCGCGTCGGAGCGCGCGCCGTGCGCCGAGCTCGAGCCGTTTGTTTCTCGCGCGTAAATTGAGTGTACCTAAACAAATGAACACGTTAAGTAATTAAAGCATTTAAACAAATAAAATAATTTTAATTCTCAACGATTGTTATTTTAAGTTAGTAGACCGTAATTTTTTTTTTTTTTTTTTTGTGGGTTTTTTTTTATTTTTCCTGGGTTCCTTTAACGCTACTGAACCAACCCCTAAGCTACGGCACGCGACTACTTTAACACCCTGTATATTTCAAATCCTTTAGACACATTCAAAACAATCGCTTTTTTAATTTAGATGCTTTTTCAGCTATTAAGCAATGGACCCCTTCAATGCTTGATAGCTGAAAAAGCACCTAACTGAATAATCTGTGATTTAAGTGTTTTTTTTTTTATAAATAAAAAAATAAATTAAAATGAAACGATAAGATCATCATCATCATCATCAGCCTATTAATGTTCCCACTGCTGGGACACAGGCCTTCTCTGAGAGGGAATGGGCTATAATCCACCACGCTGGCCCAGTGCGGATTGGTAGATGTTACTCGATGTCAATCAATACGTTACAAAAACATAATTATGTTTATTGGAAACTAGCTGACGTCCCGCGGTTTCACCCGCGTAGTTCCCGTTCCCGTGGGAGTACAGGAATAAAATATAGCCTACAGCACTCACGAATAATGTAGCTTTCTACCAGTGAAACAATTTTTAAATTTGGTTCATTACTTCCAGAGATTACCCCCTACATACAAACTTACAAACTTACAAACAAATGTTACCTCATTATAATATTAGTATAGATAAACATACGACTCTTCATTTTTATTTAATTTAGGATCCTTGAGAAATAATTTCTAATACAATAGGTGGAAAGTTTTCTGTAAACAATAAGTCTTGGTCACCCTATCGAAACATTCAAAACTTTTTTACAGAAAACGTTATACAAAAAAATACTTTTTTGCCTACTATCGTTGGTTCTACTTAATTAGGTTTTGTTTACAAAAAAAAATCAAGCTAATACTTACTTTCTTCGATAAATAATCACGACTTATTTCTAAGCAATACCGTACTACAGCTCCTGAAATATAAACTTAGGACTTTTTTGCGTATTTTTACAAGTTTTGACAAATTCAAATCTAGGTTTTACAAAAAACTTCAGACCTCTGCGATGCTTTTTCAGCGAGATATCGGCGATAACGTGTTTTTCACCGTTTCAATGGCGCGGCCATGGGGTTTAAGTCTTACAGCTCCTAAGATATAAACCTAGGATTTTTTTGTATATTTTAACAATTTTTTTACAAATTCAATCTGTTATTTACCTAAATTTCAGGTCTCTACAACGCTTAGTTTTAAAGATCTCCGTGGCCGCGCGGTTCTCCGCGTTTCGATGGCGCGGCCACGTTCAAACCCTTATAACTTTTTAACCATAACTTTGACAAATTTATGGTTTTGAGAATCAACTTTTACAAACTTTTACAAAAAAAAAACGCCGTGGCCGCGCGGTCGAAACGGACACAAAAAATCACAAACTTATCTCTAAAAAAATATTTTAAAGAATAAAAACCGTACTAAAATACATGCGATCATTCTGATTTTTTGGCAAATAATTCTACAAGCAACATACTAGTACACAGTGTTTTACTTTTTTAGTCCAATCAATCGATTTTTTGGAAATCGTAAAAAACCACTGATTTCGCACTATTCGGCCGCAGTGACTGACGTAACAACCACTTTGTAGTACAAGCTGATTAGAACTTTATTCTAACAGTATTTCAAACGAAGTTTGAACCACCACAAATACAGTTGCTAATTTAGCTCATGTAATCGCCTTAAGATATAAGAGTCAAAATAAATCAATGCATATATAATATTGGTGTCGATTCTATTGTGCACAAACTATACTTAATTTAGGCTATTGCTATCTTTTACTAAAAGTCAGTGCGAGAAAAGGACGGCTATAACTATGAACTAAGAAACTAGTTTATGCCCCGCGCTTCACCGTGTTTTTAAGGCCCTTCTAACCCTAAAATTAGCAACTCTACTTGTGGTGATTCAAACTTCGTTTGAAACACTGTTAGAATAAAGTTCTAATCAGCTTGCACTACAAAGCGGTTGTTACGGCAGTCACTGCGGCCGAATAGTGCGAAATGAGTGGTTTTTTGCGGTTTACAAAATATCTATTGATTGTACTAAGAAAAAAAAAAACACATAAGCACTGCTTTATAGTTAGTTCAGATAGTATGCAAAGCTTCATGATCTAATTTGAAGTACTTTTTGAATACCAACGGTTTATTGTTCGATTTGTAAGTAACTTTGGATTTTTTTTCTATCGAGAAAAGTGGAATCGTGTTTTCGTCACACATAGTACCTAGCATTAATCCTCAACTTTACCTATATTTATTTCAAAATTAATGCTGTAGTATTTTAGGCGTAACGGAGGATCATGCTAAGCCATTTGAGGCCTTTGGTTGTTATATTTGTTTCATGGCGATTAGAATTCTTCTATGCAATCTCGCACACAGATACATAAACACAGATTGCACACAGACACAGATTGCATAAATGATAAATGAGAACTTCATACAAAGAAATCGACTTCGGCGCGTGCGGTGCGCGTGCGGCCAGTAGGGCTATTACGTATCTCTGATGACAGCTCGAAATGATAGTAACTGGGCTCAGTGTCCAGCAATTAACTGTCAAAAGGTTAGTTTCGTATTATGTATGACCAGTCGCGATCAAATATGACGTCATTGGTTGTCCTCGTGGCTGATAGTCACCGTAACTCATTTTGACAGACGCTTTCGTATCGATACTTTATTATTGCGATTATGTAAGCTTAATGGACATCAAATTGATGACAACTGAGTTTGATGTGGCTTTCGTGAAAGACGTTACACCGTACCCGGGCTGTTAGTTACCGTAAAGTGATATCCACTCTGTGTAATACGTAATACCAATATTTTGACATTCTCGGTTATCATTAAAGTTCGGTGTACAACCGAAGCTTAATAGTCACTAAAGATCAAAAAGATACGTAATAGCCCTACAGGTTCTGCGTTCACCTTTAGTCGACATTTTTTACGAGCACCCTTCATTTGTATGGAAATATTAGTTCCAACTAAATTTGACAGCTCTTCATTACGTCCGTCTCTTTCTCGTTTTATTAAAGAGAAAAAGATAGCAATAGCCTAAATTAAGTTTAGTTTGTGCACAACAGCAGAATCGACATCATTGTTTCATTCCGAGATTGAGTTTATTACGTTATCTTTCCCACTTTGTCGTGACGACAGATCGTGTAGTTTTAAGTGTCGTGACTTGTGTAATAAATGTGATGTGTTCATATACAGGACGACGCGATTACTGTCGTCAAGTGTCGTCCACGACTTTGTCAACTAAAAACCTTTTTATTTTATTTTCAGAAACACTTTAGATGATCGTGCAGATGATTTTTACGGTGGAACAGAAAATTCTTTAGTCAAGTCTACTGAAAATGATGCTTTTTCAAAGGATATTAATATTTTTGCCTAATTTGCATTTCACTTTCAATGCCTTGTATTTATTATAAAATATATTGTACACTTACTGATATGAAATAAACCTGTATTAACTAAGTATTGTGTCATGTATTAATATATTATGCATCTCTTACGGCCAAAGATGGGTGTGAAGATAAACTTGGATTAGAAGTAAGAATAACTTAGGTTTATCCGCAACACGGCGGCGCCTTGAAAATACGATTATAACTAGCGAGTTGCACTTCGAACATTAAAAAATCGGTTACACGTGAAACGTTTTTCTGCTTAACTGTACAAAACATCGGACACAAAGTTGCTAATTTGCGATGACTACTCGTACGTATGGTGCGGCCGCTTTTACGTGACCATTTCGATATGGTCGGCTTATTAGAGAATTTCTGACAAATTCTTGATTTTGATATAACTTTCATTACAGCCGTAATTGAAAACTGAAATTAACAGGAATTAATGTTCATGGATCATTTTAATTTGTTTAAAGTATGCCACGTTTCTTAATGTTTTGGGAACTGCGTATTTCATCGCTAAAGTACGACCAGTCTAAAATTAATCAATTTTGTTTTTATCTTCATATCGTATAAAGTTACATAATCTATTTTACTTGACGTGATAAGTGTCTACCATGGGTATTTTTTACAGCTGTTTATTTGGTTATAAGTGTTTTGGTTTACTTGCAAATCCGTTTTTATCTGATTTTTGAAACCATTTAATTCCATTGGTTTACGACAACCAAATCAAAAACTAATGTTTAAACTAATTTAAACAATTTAAGGTCTCTTAGTGGTATTTTTTTCAATCTTCTGCGTTGAGCCGTTTTCGAGATCTGGGAAATCCCAAAAAGTTACCGCAGCAAAATCTTAAATAACTCGAGAACCATACCACACACAAATTTTGCTATTTACAAACATTTACTACGCAACAAAAGCTATATAATCATGTATTTGGTTCCGGGCTGAACGAATTATTGAAAATCGATTTTGCCAGGATAACGTTTCAAACGTTACTCCAGCAAAATCTTTTTTTCTCAAATAACTTTAAAACTAATTTGGCTAATAGTAAACAAATTGCTCCTCATGATACACTAATTATTTTATATGGTCTCATCTCTCAAATGCACAACATTTTGCCAGGGTAATGCACACATTGCTGCCGGTTATTTGGTTACCTTTAGACGCCTCTATTATTTCTATTACGTCAAGTTGTTGAGGCAGGGGGAGGATTACCTATAATGGGTGTTTTTTTGTGTTGGGTGCCGTCCCTCAAAAAGAAAAACAGAACCCCTGTAAAATTGGATAATTATGGGTTCTGTCTATAAGCGGACTCCTTATTGAAATTTAACACGGAAAAATGTTATTAGTATCTATGAAATTGACTTTATTTGAATGATAATTTTACGGCATTCATTTCTGAATATACGCAACATAGAAACGCTCTCTAGCCCCGCCCCGTTGACTTTGTATAGAAATAATGAATTAAAAGATACCGAATCGGCCGAGCGCACTGACGACGCACGGCCAACGAGAGATACTATTATTTTGCGCGCCAAAGTTGACGCTTTCCTAATAGGCCCAAACTTTAAGGGGGTGTTGCTCGGCGCCTCCGCATGATTTAAGCGAAAAAAAATTAAACTGGTCAGGCGGAAAAGACCCCGATAGTACCAGTACTTGATAATTCCATCAGAAAAACATAATCATAGAGTACTTTATAAACAGGGTGGAATTTTTGCATGCCACCTGGAGGGAAAGTACTCCAGAGTCAGCAAAAACGAAGGGATCCATAAGAACCGATGCCTGCCGGGGTTGCGGGACTGTTCGAAAGAGATACAATGGCCCCGGAAGACAAAGGGCGATAAAGGAACATGGATGGGTTTTAGTCAGTAAACGTCTGACACTCCCTCCTGCTCCGCCCAGAGTGGGAGGAGGCATTTGATGATTTCACATCCGAAAAAAAAAAAATGTTGCACCCAATATCTTCGGTGTCTCTGCACGTTAATGAGTTGCAGCAAAGCAAGCGCATCTTCGTCGTCTGAAGAGGAAGACATTCTATCACGATAAAGTCATCCTGTATAATGACTAGTTGCGGCGTCTCTTCGCCTTTTTGATATAATTTAAATCGCGTCCGTGCCTTATCTGTTCCACGCCTGCTCTGCGCCTGCGCCGCGTCTTCACCGTATGCCTTTTCTGTGTAATTCGCGCTTATCAAACATGATAAATAGGCAGCCGATTTGTTCGTGGTGCAGCCGTTGTTGCATCTCTGATGCCGTTGTACCTCGATGGTGTTTGCATCGATTATACAGATACCGCCAAAGATCTGGGTGTTACTATTGACTCCTATCTGTCGTGGCGAGCTCAAGTCAATGAGGTAAGCCGCAAGGTTCACTTCTCTTTTCATTCGTTGAAATGCCTTCAGAGTCTCCTACCTTTGAAGACTAAAATCTCTTTGGCACAAACACTTATTCAGCCGATAATAGATTATGCTGATGCCTGCTACCTGGATGCTACTGAGGAGCTATTAAATAAGCTTGAGCGTTTGCAAAATTTATGTATTCGCTTTATTTTTGGTCTCCGTAAATATGACCACGTTTCTCACCTTCGCAAAGAACTCAAGTGGCTCCCAATCCGCCTTCGCAGGAACACTAGGATCCTATGTCTCCTTTTCAATGTCCTACACAACCCATCCTATCCTTCTTACCTGCGCGAGCGTTTTTCTTATGCTCGTCCTACTGACGCACCGTGTAGATCACACCTTCGATCCCTACTTAAATCCCATCCTCATAAATCCAGCTATTACTCTTATTCCTTCTCCGTCCATGCTGTAAGGTTGTGGAACGCACTTCCGCCTAGCATTCGTGATTTAAAGACCATTTCACTGTTTAAATCCAGAGTGAAAGAGCATTACCTTTCCTCTCAACCATGATTTATTATATACATATTTATATTTATTAGTCTATATATCTTAGCATTATGTATTTATATAAGTATATATTAATATTTACTTATATGTGTATTTATATATCTTAATAGGTTAAGTTAGGTAAGGCACCCAATGTCTATTCTCTTCCTTTTCTCACACACTATTGTCTACATTTCTTTTTATTTCTCCTTTTGCAGGTCTGCTGGAAGAAATTTCTTAAGAAATAAGCATTTCCTTTGTATTCATATTTTTAATGTATTTTCCTCTGATTTTTACTGTGTGTACATAAATAGTTAAATAAATAAATAAATTAATTGAAAGGAAAACCAGGAAATCTAAAGTTATAAATTCAATGGGATAAATCCAATAGGATAAAGCACTTTTATTCAAAGGATGGACCTTTACAATTGAAGAAAGAAGATTGCAATTTGCACGTGTTTGTTTGTGAATTGTGCAAATTGCAATTTTCCTATTAGTAATGAATACTTAGCATTAATAGTTCTTCGACATCTTAATCAATAAATGTCGTCAAAAGATACATTTTAATTAGGTTCTAACATAAGTAATTGGATGGACCTTTGAGTAAAAGTGCTGTATCTTATCGCATTGAATTTATAAGTTAATATTCCATGCTTTTCCTTTCAGTTAATTTAGCATATTTGTTAGAGATTTAATCCTTATGATTGACCCTATTGATTGGTGCCATAAAAGTACAGGTTGTTATTTTTTGGTATTGAGCCGGTTCGATTCCCGAGTGTGGCAAGCGAATTTTCAAGATCTTTCCACCAATCTTTTATCCAACTTTTTTTGTTTCCTTTGAGTAAAATTTGCTATCTCCGGTATTTAGAGTAGGTACTTTCGTGAATCATTCCCCCTGCGTCGAATCCGTTTATGTCGACTTGTGATTTTTCTTGGTTTTGAATAGTTTTGATGCACTGTCTTTTGTTTCGCCTCGACATAGCTGTCACAGAGTACAGTCACATTTAAAACGAAATACGGCTTTTTAATTAATAAAGTTATTTTGCTCATCCCCTCCAGGTGGCATGCAAAAATTCCACCCTGTATATAGGTAAACATATACAGGGTGGATATGTATGTATGTTCAGTGGTCAGTTCCTTGACCACTGAACTGACCGTGAAAGGGGAACATGACACTTGACTGCAGTGCTGCCAACCGTACTATTTAAATCGTATTTATACGACCTTTTCGGCTCTTGTACGATGTACGATCGAGTTATCGAAATCGTACGCAAAATATACGATCTTTTCAAATCTTATACCCATCATCATAACGAAGTAAAAATAGATGACAAATTAAATTAATTTTTGATTTGACAGTTTCAATGATTAGTAATGTTTTTGTTATTGCTAGCAACTGAAACTGTCAAATTGTACATACATAGTCGCGGAAGTCACGATTTCAATCAACTGAAATCGAGAATTGTTAGCATCAGAGCTTGGTTGGAGTGTACATAACGGGGCACTGAGGAAAAAACACTTAGAAAAATTTTGATGAATTTTTCAAACATAATAATACTTACTTTTTATGGTTTTATCGTATGGAGGACATCAAAAGAAACAACTTTTTCCCGGGATTTTTTTTGTGAGGTCAATGACTGCTGAGCTAGGAGGCAAAATTTAACTCTCATTGTGAAGGCGTCTGGGTCTTAGAAAATTTTGAGGAAAAAGCAATGAAAAAAAAAATTCACCCAAAAACAACGCCTAATCAAGCCTTCGGGATCCGGTGGGATGTGGGAGTAAGGTCAATGACCTTGACCTTGGGGTCAAGGTCAAATTAAAAAAGACGCAGACATGGGGTATGCTCGAGATCAGTGACCTTGATGCTAAGGTCAGTGACCTTGACCCCAAGGTCAAGGTCAAATTAACAAAGACGCAGACACGGGGTACGGTCGAGGTCAGTAACCTTGACGCCAAGGTCAGTGACCTTGACCCCAGTCGCAGACACGGGGTACGCTCGGTCAGTGACCTTGACCCCAAGGTCAAATTAACAAAGACGCAGACACGGGTACGCTCGTTGAAGCAACTTAGTCCACGAGCGAGCGAAGCGAGCTCGAGACTTGGGGCACTCCGACTTGGACAGTTTAGGTTAGAAGGGGATGGCGGGGTCCAGTGAGCGAGCAAAGCGAGCGAACAGACCCCGCCATCCCCTTCGTGGTTATTTTTTTTATGACCATTAAGCCCCGCGAAGCGGGGCTCCGACTTTGCCCTTTAAGCAACTTAGTCCAAGAGCGAGTGAAGCGAGCTCGAGACTTGGGGCACTCCGACTTGGACAGGTTAGGTTAGAAGGGGATGGCGGGGTCCAGTGAGCGAGCAAAGCGAGCGAACAGACCCCGCCATCCCCCTCGTGGTTATTTTTTTATGACCATTTAGCTGGGGCTCTCCGACTTGGACAGGTTAGGTTAAAAGGGGTGTTTTTATGAATCTGACCTTGAGGTCAAGGTCACTGACCACGAGCGTACCCCGTGTCTGCGTCTTTGTTAATTTGACCTTGGGGTCAAGGTCACTGACCTTGGCGTCAAGGTCACTGATCTCGAGCGTACCCCGTGTCTGCGTCTTTTTTAATTCGACCTTGACCTTGGGGTCAATGTCACTGACCTTGGCGTCAAGGTCATTGACATCGAGCGTACCCAGTGTCTGCGTCTTTTTTAAATTATACCTTGACCTTGGGGGTCAAGGTCATTGACCTTAAGGTCATCCCCCGGTGTTTCCCCACCCTAGTACTCCCACATCCCACCGGATCCCGAAGGCTTGATTAGGCGTTGTTTTTGGGTGAAATTTTTCTAAGTCTTTTTTTCATAGTGCCCCGTTTTGTATACCATGACCCAGAGCTTACATAATCAAGGTAGGGTACTTACATCTTTTATCCGTATACAAATTCGAGATTTTAAATCTGTATCTTTAAAAATGACACCTAATCACGGTTTCATTTCCGAGTTATATACAGTGGCGTAGCGAGGGGGGGGCGGAGGGCGGACCGCCCCGGGCGCCAACATTAGAAGGGCGGCAAAATTGGAAAAAAAAATTGCGCGGTCACTGGCGGTCAGACAATTAATTTTTCAAGAAGTTTTTTAGCTTTCACTTGCACATATTTAATGTCCCTCCCGCCCAAAACAATAAAATTGTTGCAAATCACGAGTGGTGGTCGGCCTTTGTTCGTGTTTAGGCGTGTATATGCAGGGTGTTAGGCTGCGGTTCCACTGAAGCGGAGCGGAGCGTGATTCACCAATCACATGGCTTGAAATCCACATCTCTTCTCCACTCCTGCCATGTGATTGGTGAATCGCGCTCCGCTCCGCTTCAGTGAAACCGCAGCTGTAGTGTTTGTATCTATTCAATACTTAGATATAATACATTGTCTCATGTACACGAGGGAGGGGATCGCTGTCAATCGGTTAGTCTAACGACAGACGCCGTGAGAGTAGGACGTACGCTTGAGCCCTTGCCTGCGTGTAGTAGTGAGCCAGTGATAGCGAATTAAGTAGTGATAGTGAACACTACAAGTGGCGACGAGGATAAAGGTCAGAAATTCAAATGATAATACTTCGCGGAAGTTGGCAAAAAAAAAGTGGGTAGTAAAGTAAAGGTAAAGATATCGGACTCTATTTGATACGTAATTCAGGTAAATTAATTATTTGTTTTCTATCATGTGTAAAGCAGTGTAAGACATGCACCCTCTAAGGACAATGCAAAATTTAAATCAAATTAATAAGTTACAAAATATTGATTCTAATTACTTATTATAGTCTATTACATTAATTTTGTTAGTTTTATACTAAACATTATCATTATTACAAGCGTATTTTACAAATACCTACTTCTAAATGTTGAAGTAAATTAGTTTTCAAATCTCAGAGTTGCAGTATTTCGCTGTTGGTAGGACGTTTCGCGAATAGGACATGTTTTCACGATTACATTTTGCGAATGACATTCTGCGTCAGATCCGTCAGGGATAGTGCATTTTTTCATGTAAAAAATATCACAATAGTTCCGCAACGGTCCATTCGGATTTTAAACATAACGTCAAAGTCGTCGAGAATCGCGCGGGACACGCAAAATTATCGGTGCTAAAGTAAAGATATTTCCGGTTGTGGACGAATATTGCGAGTGAATTAGTGATTTTATTGGGATTAAAGTGTAAAACTAGTGTAGGGGTATGCACCCGGATTTCAACATGGGGTGAGTACAATTCTATTTCAGTGTGGTTTTTAGTCTTAATGCTATCATAATTTACTAAATTGTGAGACCAGTTCTGTGTAAAGAGGGATAACTATCGCATTGAACATTTATACTCGATAATAGATTTCATCCAAGATATTATTATTATTATTTATTTAAATCGAACACAAGTGATTCATATTGTTGTTAGTAATACTTACAAACTATGTTAGCAACATTCTCATTAAAATAACCAATTATCATCAAAATACAATAAAATAATAATCAATTCAAAAACCTATAGCTATAATTAAGTCCGCTTCCCGGTGCACCAGACCTGCAGCTGTGTATACGGGTCCAGTGCCCCAGGAACGGACAGTCAGGTTTATATGTACAAAAGGTCACCACAATCTTGTAGTTATTATTTATTGGACTTGATTAATTAGCCATACTTACCTAAAAACGTTGGTTGTTTTTAAAAACTACCATGAACCAACAACACCAAATAGCCAACTTAAAAGAATTACCATTTTAAAAGGTTTCGAGTTTTACTTCTCGGTCATAGCATACCGTTTTAACAAGACAGTCCAAAAAGTCATATTTACTTAAAAAAAATAAGTGCTAAAGTCCGTTAGTGACTTGTAATAACTTTAGCTATGTGAATTATTGATGACCTACTGATTCTTTTTATTGGAATGATTATTATTTAATAATTTACCTCAAACAGTTTTATCCAATAATGAAATTACAGACATTTGCTGTAAAATAAGCTGAATGATGTACCTAATTGAATTTATTTGGTGTAGTTGAAATACAAGTACAATCTAAATTTAATTTTAAAATGTACTTGATAATGGTTAATAAATAAATAAATAAATATTGCTGGACATTACACACAGCGCTATCTGATGCCACACTAAGCAACGAGGCTTGTGTCGTGGACACCAGATAGTTGATGTACTACATAGATACTTTTTGTTTGTTAATACATACTTATTATATACAGGGTGGAATTTTGTAATGCCACCTGGAGGGAAAGTACTCTTAATTCTGCAGATAGAAAATTTTACTCAAAGGAAACATTCCTTTACTTTTAAAAAGAAATTAATCTGCATTCAAAGATTTTGAAAATTCGCGTGCCACACTTGGGAATCGAACCGGCTAAATTCCAAAAAAATACATCCTGTACTTTTATGCCACCAATCGATAGGGTCAATCATAAGGATTAAATCTCTCTAACAAACATTATAAATTAAATGAAAGGAAAACCATGAAATCTAAAGTTATAAATTCAATGGGATAAATTTATTACGATAAAGCAATTTTATTCAAAGGACAATTGAAGAAAAAATATTTCAATTTTCAAATAGTTCTTCTCGTTTTAATCAATAAATGTAGTCAAAAGATAATTGTTTATTAGGTTCTTACATAAGTAATTGGATCGGACCTTTGAGTAAAAGTACTTTATGTTGTCCCATTGAATTTATAAGTTAAGATTTCATGGTTTTCCTTTCATTTAATTTATCATGTTTGTTAGAGGGATTTGATCTTTATGATTGACCCTATCGATTGGTGCCACAAAATTACAGGGTGTTATTTTTTTTCAATTTAGCCGGTTCGATTCCCGAGTGTGGCACGCGAATTTTCAAAATCTTTGAATGCAGATTAATTTCTTTTTAAAAATAAAGGAATGTTTCCTTTAAGTAAAATTTTATATCTGCAGTATTTAGAGTACTTTCCCTCCAGGTGGCATTACAAAATTCCACCCTGTATATAAACATCCATGACTCGGAAACAAATGTCCATGCTCATCACACAAACATTTACTCCGACCGGGATTCGAACCCGGGACCCTAAGAACGTAAGGCAGCCTCACTACCGCTGCGCCATTCGGGTCGTCAACGACACGTCACGTCGTCGGGTTATTATGGTATTTTACTCTATATGAAAAAAAAAAAAATATTGAGATAGCATAAACAAAAAGCAATCGGGAAACGTTAGTTTCAGTTCATAAAATCAGTGTTGCCAACTCAGCACTTTGAGTGCTAGATTTAGCACTATTCTCATGTGCCTAGCACTGAAATTTAAGAAACAGCACCTAGCACTAAATCTAGCACTAATTTTGATGTTGTCTGTTCGCTCACAAAATGCAGCTGTGGCTGAAGTTACAAAACGCAAACTAGTGTAGTCTGTAATCTGCGGCACTTCGGTAGGGGATTCCCGTGAACGTGAAAATAAAGGCGTGTATGGCAGACGAGGCGAACAGTGCTAAGTTTGTCTTTTTCTCTAAGATAACTCCTTCTTTGTCTTTAGCTTGCTTGATTTTCGTTCATTTTTATTTTTCATGAAAGAGAAACACATTTAAATTGCAAAAATCCGCTATAAATTTAAATGAGCCACAGCCATCCACCTCAACAGCTGTACACGGAACCACAGCAGAGACAGACGATACAAGTAGTGAGGATGATTGGATCTACAGATACTTTTAATTTAGTAGTTTTTTTTAATTTGTAAAATTTAATGGTCACATTTTCCAATTTAACTATATCTTTGTTTGTTTTTGTTTTTTAATATAACTTTTAGATATTAATGTAACAATAATTCGAAAATTAAAACATATTCTTTTATGTGTTATTTTATAGTAAATTCATATATTTGGCACTATTTTTGAAACTTTCTAGCAATTTAGCACTATTTGAGATGTTACTTAGCACCCAACCGTGGCATTGAGTTGGCAGCCCTGCATAAAATAGCACTATAGAATCTAATTGAGACACTTTTCAAAAATTGGTGTAATACGGTTAAAAAAAAAAAAAATAACGGAAGGAGAATGATGAGACTAGGACAGAGGACTCGTTCATTGGTTACAATCATGGCTGGAGGAGTGGGGTCCTGGTTTTGATTCTCGGGAAGAGCCTTGTTGGGTGTTCATTGGGAGTTTCAAACTTCAAATTCAATTACTATTTAATATTATTTAACTAACTACGTTTTATCGAACGGCATGTACTAGTGTGGCTCAGTAAACAAAAGAAGGAATTATTTTGACATAGTTTTATTATTGTAGTCCAAGTTACATTTCCATTAAATATCGGAAATACATACCTACGAAAATTTAGGGTCAATTCTAGATGTTTATTCAATTGAAAATAAACTTTTATTTTAGATTTCCATTAAATTGGAATATTTAGGTACCTACAAGAAACAAATTAATTGTGGATTGTCATTCAGTTGAAAATAAACTTTAATTTAGATTACTTACCATTAAATTGGAAGTAGGTACATAACCTATGTGGTGTAAACAAGAAGTTCATCATCATCATCATCATCAGCCTATTAATGTTCCCACTGTTGGGACACAGGCTCCTCTCTTTATAGCCCAACAAGAAGTTCATTAAATTGAATTTGGAACATATTTGGCTTCTTTTAAATAAGAGGTATAGTACCTGTATGTAGGTACTTCTTGCACTGTCCGTAGTGACTTTTATTAAATTAAAAGTATTTTGACGCTCATTAAATTGAGTGTATTTTCAGGTTGACTTTTATTAAATTAAAAGTATTTTGACACCCATTCAATTGAGTGTATGTTCAGGTTGACTTTTATTAAAATAAAAGTATTATGACGCTCATTAAATTGAGTGTATTTTCTGGTTGACTTTTATTAAATTAAAAGTATTTTGACGCCCATGAAATTGAGTGAACTTTTAAGTTGAATTTTATTAAATCAAAAGTATTTTGACGCCCATTCAATTGAGTGTATTTTCAGGTCGACTTTTATTAAATGAAAAGTATTTAGACGTCCATTCAATTGGGTGTATTTTCAGATCGACTTTCATTAAATTGAAAGTATTGTATTTTTCTGGCTGGTGTTGATGTGCTATTTACTATATGCACCACCGTCTACTCCTTGGGGGATTGCAGACTTGATGTATTTGAGTCATGCGATGTGGATACTATGCGAAAAATAATATTAATGTGCGATAAATATCGAAAATGCAAAGTAAATCACACGCATTGGCTGAATTGAAGCTTTTAAGCAGTGATTTGAAGTGTGTAAGGTACAGTTACAATAATTGTTATCATAAACAATGTGAAAATGATAATGCTAAATTAATTTTAAAAGATACCAGTTTGTAACAATTCACTATTAATTGGCATAATATATGTTAAATCGATTAGGTCGATGGTATGCTACAAATAAATTATGGGTACATAGGTAACAAAGTAAAAAGTAAATACTATGTGACCTTAGTGATGTATTAAATATTTGGGTAGTAAAATTTAAGCTGTAAACAACTGATTTAATTTAGGCAAAATATATAAAACAAACATAACAATAGTACATGTAGTGACAACACTCAGTTAGTTGTACCTATTTTATTTAAGTATATTTGGCTAAATAATAACAGTCGCCCCGTCGATCTTTAGGTTGAGCCGTGCTTGCCTAGGTTGGTCCGTGCCTCGGAGGGCGCGTTGAGCTGTTGGTCCCGGCTGTCATTTGTAGATCTTTGATAGTCGTTGCAGGTAATCAGTGGCCAAAAAGGTCTAACAACCAGCCTTAACAGGTGGAGTCCTGTTGCCCAGTGCAGGCTGAGTGGTGGAGGTCGGATGGGCGTTAGCCCCATGTGAAGAGCTGGTGGAAGAGGAAACCGTCCTAGAACCAATACTTCAAAAGACATGTAACACTTACCTTACCACACACTGTTTTCTCGTGGTAGTCTACGGGCATCCATTAAATTGGAAGCAATGAGCAACCATTGAATTGGAAGCATTGGGTATCCATTAAATTGGAAGCCTTGGTCATCCATTAAACTGGACGAATTGGACATCCATTTAACTGGACGAATTGGGCATCCATTCAATTGGACGTATTGGGCAACCATTGAATTGGAAGCATTGGGTATCCATTAGTGATTTAGTAAACTTAATAGTGTCATACATTTTAGTGCGGTACTTAATGCAATAACTATAATGATTGTCAGGTAGTACGAACCTACATGAAATTGTAAATCGTACGTGATCGTGTGTGTTACGTAGTACGAACCTATATGCAAATATAAATCGTTCGTGATTGTGTATAAGGCAGCAAATGCCTTCTGATATTAGCTGACCTATGTAGATATTGAGACGAATTAGTACCTACTGCGAAAATGGCTAACTTATTGCCAGCTCCTGAAAAGCTTGATCTCGAAGGAGACAACGCTTCAGTTGCTTTATGATGGGAGCAGTGAGAAAGGTCCTTTAAAACCTACTTGGACAAGTATTTTATTGTAGAACGTATAGGTATACCTAAACAATAAGTACAGATGTCTAAATTAATAAAATGAATGCTATGTCTTGCCGACAACGACGTACAAAATATACTTAGTAAGACATTCTAAATTAATAAATAAAACGTAAAAATATTTAAAAAAGTAACCTACTGGTGATTCCAGCCAGAGATTGGTACTTTCATACAAACTAGTTTTTCGGCTTTACGGTGTTGGTATAGATAGAAAACATCAAATTTTGTACAAAGATATAGCCAGATAGAGAAAGAAGAAGCTTTGCTCTTGTCGGGGCTATCAATCATTTAAACATCTTTCTTTCGAGAAGCAATTTGATTCGTTTACCGGCCACAAAATATCTGAGATATAATATAAAATCGCTAAAACACAAAGATGCAAGAGACATTCTCTCAGTATATCTCATACTGGCGGACTTCACGCGGTTTCACCCGCGTGGTTCCCGTTCCCGTGGGGGTGCGGGGGTGAAATGTGGCCTGTGTTGCTCGGGGTGAATGTGGCTTTCTAATGGTGAGGGAGTTTTTTAAATCGGCGCAGGAGTTTTTGAGTTTATTCATTACAAAAAGACACACGAAAGTACAAATCTTTCCTCTTTATGATATTGGTGTAGATTGTATAAATTTAATCCCACCTTTGGTTACGGGGCAGAAACCATCGGGACTTTTCTTTGAGTAATTATGAAAGGAAACAGTAATGTTGTAGTAAAAAAAAAAAGGAAAGGAAAGGAATATGGGAATAGGAAGACGAGATCATACTGACCCAGAGGTTACAGTAGACTATAAAGTTTATAGAAAAGAGATGAAAAGGTCTAATAAACTATTAAGCTACTCCACACTTAGTAGAGGCTATCGGAGGTAATGCTCAAATGGGCTAACTGGGTAAACCCTAAGAAAGTAAAGCATTTTCATTAAAACAATAATTTGACTGAATAAGTAAATTATTAAAAGTAATTCAGTATGATTATTTAACAACACTGATTACGTTTACAATAAATACAATTTGATAAAAAGGAAGGGATGTAGTGTTTGTATCTATTCAATACTTAGATATAATACATTGTCTCATGTACACGAGGGAGGGGATCGCTGTCAATCGGTTAGTCTAACGACAGACGCCGTGAGAGTAGGACGTACGCTTGAGCCCTTGCCTGCGTGTAGTAGTGAGCCAGTGATAGTGAATTAAGTAGTGATAGTGAACACTACAGCAGCCTTAAGATATGCGCGCGAGGCGTATCGCGGGCACGCACACTGCTTAGAAATAAATATTTTTCGCTCAATTCTTTCATTTAGTTACGTATTTTCTCACCAACACCAACAATACTATTTTTACGACGTCAAAAGGGTGGCAAATTATGAGTCCGCCCCGGGCGACAGTGACTCACGCTACGCCATATATAGTTCGGTTCAAACTTAATGGCGGCTCGCAAGTTAGCTGCGAGTGACGGTCTGCGCAGGAATAACGCTTTAAACTTTATGGCGATTCCGAACATATAATGTAAAGCTGCGCAGACAACAATTATAAGTATCAACGGGGTGCAGATGACGCATCGTTTTGTCTGTATAATGCGCAGACCGTCACTTGCAGCTAACATCCAAGCCGCCACTAAGTTTGATTGAACCGAACTATACTTATTAGGTTACTTTTCTCATATCCAAAAATATAAAAATTCGGTTATAAATCTTAATGCTAAATGTTGATTCAAAATTATAATTACATTTCGTTTTAAATTGTTTACGTTGTTTTATTGAAATTTCATTACGTACTATTTTTTTCCTTGAAATGTTGGCAAAATACGATCTTTTCTAAATAGTCCATTGTACGTAGGGAATGCAATCCGGACTATCCGTAATCCGAAAAATCCGGATATCCGTTCATTTTTACTCGTCTTCCAAATCCGGATTTGAAATTCGAATCCGGATTTTATGAATTATAAAAAAATGTAATTTGGGGGCTAAATTATCGCGCGAATATTCGTTTCGCCTCTGGGGAAGAAGTCTATTTGTCTTTATTTTTGATCTCTGGAGTTTCTTTAAATTTGTACCTATTAATATTATTTTATTAACGTTACTCCGCACACGAGTCACAGACTGATTATTTTAATAATAAGAATATTAGGGCTCTAACTTTTCGGGCCCTAAATGGGCCCGATGTAGACCTATCAGCGTCTGTAAACTATCTACGTCCCGGGGACCTATTCGGAGAGACAGAAGGTTTTGTCTGTGTAATTATGGATGAAGTTAAGATGACGAAGATTTATTGTGAAGGACGGCACGGTTGACATATGTCGGACATGTTATTCCATAGACACAACCTTGTAGCCAGGGTTATCCATCAGC
Source organism: Xestia xanthographa (assembly GCA_905147715.2). Lineage (NCBI taxonomy): Eukaryota > Metazoa > Arthropoda > Insecta > Lepidoptera > Noctuidae > Xestia > Xestia xanthographa. The sequence goes on along the minus strand of LR990655.1, from coordinate 16,492,047 downwards.
AACTTGCTCCAAAATACAGCCTTGTGGAAACGGAAGTGCCGGACTATAGGTATGTGCCCGACCCTGTTCTCGAAAATGGCAGTATAACATTGTACTAGGATCAATCCATCATCACTGACAGGACTATTGTTGCCAATATGCCTGATATAGTGGTGGTGGAGGGATCAGAGCGGCGCGCAATGATTGTTGACATACCGGTCCCGCATGATGAGAGCCTCGTGAAAGCCGAGAAAGATAAGCAAATCAAGTATCTTGGCTTGGCTCGAAGGTTGCCCACATGTGGGATGTGGATTCAGCGATCATTGTGCCGATAGTCGTATCAGCAAATGGCTTAATTGCAAAGATCCTCGATCAATACCTGAGGAGGCTCTCGTTAGGCAGCTAGATCAAGGGCTTGATTCAGAAAGCGGTACTCCTGGACGGTACTCCCTTAATTCTCCTAAAAATTTTTGTCCGAAAATCATTATCCATAAAACGTTTGCTATAAACTTCAGTAACCATAATGTTCAAATTCCCGAAATTTTGTTTTACATAATTATCTTTATTTCTAAAACTGTTTTGTCATAATATCGGATACTATAATAATTGAATCTTCTAATTTTACATGCCATAAAGTCAAATGTCCTAAGTATTTTATTATATAATGTGTATTATTCCGAATGCTCATATAAGTATAATGAAATTTTTGGTCCTAAAACATTTGCTAAAAATTAGGTTTTAGTGACAGAAACGAATTGCTGTAAATCCGACCCCACGCAGTCTTGTCTGCCCTACCCCGAGAGTGTAATTTAAAATCGCGTAGGCGCGGAGGGGCGAGGCGGCCCGCGAGTTGAGGAGCAGGTGGTTGTAACACTCGCCGCCGCTGCTGAGGCTGGCCGGCGAAGCCGGCCAGCAAGCCGAAGCTGCGGTGGGGAGCGTTAAACACATCTGCGACGATAAGCTCGCGTGGGACCGCCGGAGCCCCGCAGCGCCGGAGCCGTGACAGAAACCATGCCTGCTGCATGTTGCTTGCTCGCTTGCATGCTGCATGCTTGCTTGCATACTGCATGTGTGCTTGCATGCTGCATGGTTGCTGCAAGCTTGTTGCATGCTTGCTGCATGCTTGCTGCATGCTTGCTGAATGCTTGCTGCATGCTTGCTGAATGCATGGTGTACCTATGTTTGTTTGGTGTATGTTTGTTTGATTGATTGATTTTCTGTGTTTTAGTGACTACCGATATGAAATGTATGCCAAAAGAAGATTCTAACTGTGAACTTTCTGCAATATTATGATGGTTCTACTTTTTAATTCTTACAAATTTGTAGTATCTGTAGTTACCGTAATTACAGACACAATTAAAATAACAATGTTCTGTTCCCTTTTGGGAACGTCTGGGAACATACCGGTTTGTTTTAAAAATATTATTAAGATCAATACAACGATATATTTTTTTTTAATTTAGGATTTAAAACTATTATTCAAAACGGTTTTTTAAGTCTTTTGTATATTATTGATTGCAATATTTATGACAAACGGGTTTAGGGCATATTGTATTTAGGGATTTCAATTTTATATCATGTGATATTATGTGATATTAAGTTCGGGTAAGTTATCATTCGGACAAATGATGATTAGGACAAAAAAAGTTATGGCACTTTAAATTATGAATAAAAAAGTTAGGTAATACAATAGAGAACCCTCCTGGACACGGCTCGTATTGTGCGGAGGTTCCTCTCTCTGGAGCCCTGACCGCTGTGCCGCGCCGGTACAGGTCGCAGCACGAAAGTCTAGCAGTGACCGTTATTGCGCAGAAGTAAAAAATAAGAATGTCTTGGGGCGTGCGTTGCGCCGATTGGCTCTCCAGTCGTATAACATGCGCAGATATCTCCTCCATGTTTCGTTCAGCGCTAGACTTACGTGCCGCGACCTGTAGCTTGGACCGTGTTCCCGATACCGGTGGGCCACTATATTTTTATATTTTTAAACCTTTTTTTCAATACACTTCCTCGAAAACTGGTCCATAACGCATTACGATTAGGTACAAAATGCAATGTATTTCACACGCGTGCGTTTTTTTCCATTTTCCCGCACGTATGGGAATCAAAATTGCCACAGATAACTATACCTATACTTAGTCCAAATTGTTCAATGCCTATACTCTGAGGTGAATGTTTTTTTTTTAATTTCGGCAAAGCACTACGCGTCTTTACGGCATAAATATTTTAATATTAAAATTGTGTTTATAAATAGAATATTATTGATAAACATGATTATTAAAAACTAATAGTTATTTCTAAACACAAATTAACATTTATTTGTGTTCTGAATTCAAAAATATAAAATAAATCAATTTTTTATATTAGGCTGTTTAACGGCTTCATACCTTTGCGCCTCTCCTTCAACCTGGCGAAAGCAGAGCGCGAAAAAAAAAAAAAGAAAATCAAAATCATAGTTTCTTAGTTCGTGACAAAAATATTTTTAATTTAAAGTGTATTGAAAAACGTCGTTTGATACACGTGGATATTTGTTATTGCAGTTCTCAGCTCAAAAACACCCTCGCCTACGGCTCGGGTGTTATAATTCCGCCTCGAATGCAATAACAAACTTTCTCCACTTGTATCAAAATGCACTATTATATTATTTTGAATAGGAATATTCAAAAAAGTAAAACATATGTATATAAATGAATAAAGGGAATTCGAATATTATGGCTATAACACCAAAAATATGGCATATAATTTGTATAATTCCAAAGAATAAGAATTAAAAAATCATATGATTTGATTTTTTAATGTTCCGTACCCAAAGGGTAAAAACGGAACCCTTTTACTAAGACTCTTTCGTCTGTCCGTCTGTCTGTCACCAGGCTGTATCTCATGAACCGTGACAGCTAGACAGTTGAAATTTTCACAGATGATGTATTTCTGTTGCCGCTATAACAACAAATACTAAAAACAGAATAAAATTAATATTTAAGGGGGGCTGACATACAAAAAATGTGATTTTTTTGCTGTTTTGTCTAATGTATAGATAATGGTACGGAACCCTTCGTGCGCGAGTCCGACTCGCACTTGGCCGGTTTTTTTGTTTTTATTTTAACCAATTTACACAAATGTAAGAAACGTCATATTAATAAACTAATGAAACTAATGGGTAATTTGTTTTTTTTTTTTTTTTTAATAAAATATAATATTTATAATATTTTTTAATATTAATAAAATTAGAGTTAACAATAATGACATTATTATGGATCCAAAATGTATTTCTAATGTATTTAATAATTATTATATTGTTAAAATTAAGCCAATTACTAATTCAGGAGACAGAGTCACAAAATATATTTTAAACAGAAAAGATTCTATGTTCATGGCTCCAAGTTTGCCAAGCGACGTATTAAAAATAATTTTAGCCCTTAATAATACAAACAGTGTAGGTTACGATGCATTTGTACAAAAATACTGAAAGCAGTGGCCGAGGAAATTTGTTATCCGTTAAGTTTTATAATAAATCTATGTATAAGCGAAGGTATTTTTCCAGATGGCCTGAAAAAATCGGTAATAAAGCCATTGTTCAAAAAACAAGATAGAAAGTTAATGGAATACTATAGACCGATTTCATTGATACCAATGTTTTCGAAAATATTTGAAAAGTATATTTATAAAGAACTCAATCTATATCTAGAAGCAAATAATATTCTTTGCAACGAACAAAAAGGCTTTAGAAAAAACAAATCAATTAACATGCCCATTTATGATTTTTTGTACACGGTCATGACAAATATGGATAATAAAAATCCAGTGTGCGCGATATTTTGTGACATGACACAGGCATTCGATTATGCACAACAGAATATTTTATTAAAAAAGCTTGAAGCATACGGTATAAGAGGTAATGTCCTTGAACGATTAAAATCATACCTACTTGACAGAAAACAAATAACAGAAATTAACAGAATAAATATAAGCACCAAAAGAGAAGAAATCTTTATTTCGGAGGAACGTAATATTGTGTACGGAGTTCCACAAGGAAGTATACTAGGACCACCGCTTTTTACATTATATATTAATGACTTTCCAAGGGCAATCAAGCATCCTATGACACTGTTCGCGGATGACAGTACGATAACTATTCCATGTAATGAAAAACATTTTTATAAAGAGGACATAAATAACACATTATAGGAAACTGTAGCATGGTTAGATAATAATAATTTAAAAGTAAATTTAGAAAAGACTTTGATTATGCATTTTAACCAGCGCGCATTGACTCCTCCAAATCTTGACGTAATAAACAATAATAACAAAATTGACATAGCTAATACAACCAAGTTTTTGGGAGTCACGATAGATCGAAGTTTAAATTGGAAGGCGCATGTTGAGGCCCTGAGTAAAAGAATAAGCAGTAGTGCATTTGCCCTCTACATTTTGTCTCATAAAGTCAACATAGATGCCTTATTAACTGCTTACTACGGGTTAACTGAATCTGTTCTCAGATATGGGGTTATCTTTTGGGGTAACTCAACCGACAAAGAAGCCGCATTCAAAGCACAAAAGAGATGTCTCAGAGCCATGTTTAAGTTGAAAACCACCGATAGTTGTAAGCCCTATTTCTTACGTTATAAAATATTGACACTGACCTCCCTTTATATTCTGGAAATTGTAATGTTTATTAGGAATAACAATAACTTATTTCCGCGAATGACCGATAAATTCCCCAGAAACAGGCGTGATCAAAATCAGTTGTGTTCGCACAGGAGTAGGACTGCTCTTATGCGCAAAAGTGTTTTCTGCATGGCTCCCATTATTTATAATAAATTGCCTAAAAGTTGGAGAGAGCTTAATAATGTACAATTGAAGAAACAAATAAAATCATTTCTAACCGACAAAGCTTACTATAATATTGATGAATTTTTGACAGAACCATTTACTGTGACATAGATTAAATTATAATTTTATTAATTAACTGCATTTGACATGATTGTGTACCTTTATTTTGACATTTATTATTATGTGCTCACAATTTTATTTTCATATTTTTTTATTTTTTTTTACTTTGGCATGTATTGTATCATTTTGACATTTATTAAGCGATGCTATTTTTTCATCATGTTTGTTATTCTTTTAATTTATTTTGCCATTTAATATTCTTAATTTTAATTAGTACTCAAAACATTTGCACGCCATAGTATGTGGCAAACATGTCTGAACATTTTTTTATTTTAAGCCATCCTACATGCACTTTTATTATTGTATGTGTACACATGTTTATGCAAATAAATATATCTTATCTTATCTTATAACCGTAAAATCCGGATAATCCGGATTGGACCAAAAATCCGTTCTAATAAATCCGGATTTTAAAACAGAGCGGATTTGCATTCCCTAATTGTACGGTCTTCTAAAAAATAAAGTTGTCAGCACTGCTTGACTGTGCTAACACCTAGCTGACACCAGTGTTGCCAATTTAGCGACTTTGTCGCTAGAAATGACGACTTTTGTTAATGTCTTAGCGACAAAAAAAAAGATTTGGCGACTAAAATGGTTTAGCGACTTATCTGACGACTTTTGGAGCACAAATCAGAACAATTTTAGGGCCAGTACTATATACGTTTTTTGTTAATTCGATACAGAATTACACAGTGCCAAAAGATTTAAAAGGAAAAAGAAAACGCGCTTGCGCGCCAATTTCATGTTTATAGTAAATTATTTTTTTTTGACTGTTGAAATTGTGATTGAAACAAAAATTTAAGTTAATACAACGATGGTAATTTATTTAATTAAACATTAATACCTATTTTATAAGTATGTAAATACCGCCACTAGCTTCTTGTGGGGGCACAAACAGAACAAAAACCTTAGTTCGCTCCTTGTAGAATCAGTTTTAGCGACTTTCTGGTGACTTTTGATTTTGAGTCTAGCGACTTGAAGTTATAGGAGTTGGCAACACTGGCTGACACTTGAAGACAGTTGACAGTGACACTGACAGTGTAACAAAATTGGATATTTTCGAGGAATTTTTAGTTAGACTTCTATTTGTGCACATTACTAGTAATTCACACATTAATCATGAATAATACGGTATCTCGATTCCCCGTGAAACAATGCATCAAGTTGAGAACAATTAATGTTACTCGCCGCTGTGTGGCTTCTAAAATTGAAGATGTTACTATCCATACTGGCCAAGTAAATAATATTTTTTATATTTCGATCTTGTTTCCGAGATTAATGATCAAGAAACAGTCGATTTTATTGCTATATTTAATAACATTTTTTTTCTAAGAAGTTTAAATAATTGTATTGAAATGAGGACTATTAAAATCAGTTCTTACATAATAGTAAACATTGCAATGAAATCCGCTAAGTGAATGAAATATTGGTCACTATTTAACAGGCACTTTTTAACAGTTGAATCTACTGACACAAATGTTTTAATACTGCACATATTCTATTAACAATAATTACTTTGATGTCCAATGTGAAAGCACTGGGTATGCAATATAGGTAACCTCTAGTGCTTCTGTATTGGATGATACTTATAAGATTATTAATTCTATTGCTTCAAAGTAATTATAAGATTCAAGTATTATATTTATATTTATTTTATTATTATTGCCAGTGAAAGCCTACATTTTTCTTTACAGAAATGGCAGTCAGATGACTACAGGTTGGCACGATTTATGAATGCCCCTAAGCAAGTCAATCCAAACTGGGCAGTTAATTTGATAGCAGAAGTGCCACCAAAAGAAGTTACAAAACGGGTAGTTTGGTGTGATGGAGGCAGTGGCCCTGAAGGACACCCCCGTGTTTTTATCAATTTGGTATGATTAAAGTTATTTAAAATTATACTTTGAATAGCAAAAAATATCACCTAAAAAGAGAATTTGTGAACATGATATGTTTTAGTGCAAATGCTACAGAAAAAGTGTTGACATGAAATTTATATTTTTGAGTATTTCATTGTTTTTGCATAGAAGGTCCAGGCCCACTAAACTTGCACCACAAATTAATAAATATGTTTAGCGTTAAACATAAATGGAAATTATCATTCTGTCTCTGTCATCTTTAAATCGTTTATAAAAACAAATTAATAATTTTATTGGTTTAGTGCTGAACATGTTTTGTGAAAATATGTGAGAATTTATAAAAATGTGGGTATTATAATCTGTGAAAATATATTTTACAGGACAAGCCTGGTGACCATTCTTGTGGATATTGTGGACTGCGATTTGTCAAAAAGGAAAGCCACTAAATATGTTGTTATTCTGAATACACCTTATAAAAGTTTTCTCAACCATTTGTTTTCTTAGGAATAATAAAATTGTTTTGTTGTAGTAATGTTGAAAATAAAGAAATAATACAAGCAGGAATTGCAGCCATTTTACTATAATTCGAAAATAACTCCAACTTACTGGGAAAAAGTGAAATAATCTGAGTAAACTTGCTATTAAACAGAAAAAACTCAATATCCTATTGTAACACTAGGGGCAGTCTGATGTGTCCATGATTTGATATTTAAATCGCGCCATAATTTTGTTGTATTATTATTACTTAGTGAAGCCAGCGCAAAACCCGCTGTGTGTACACACACACACACACATTTACATCAAACTTAAATTAAACTAAGCTCAAAAAAATGCACACATGTTTACGAAACTGGCACCACTGTATTGTTTGCAGTGCTTTGTCTTGGTTTTATATTTGGTCTGAGGGTTTGAGAATGATTCATATTCTAAAAAATCTCTACCATTCATACAAAGGTTACTGCTATAACCACAAACACAATAACCTGCTATATCTCTGCTACTGTACCATGTGTTTGTCTTGTGAAGAGGAATAAAGGCCCCCTAGAAAGAAGCTACAGCAAGCTTGCATAGGTTGTGCAGTCTTCAAATCAGTCAACTAGGTCTGATAAATGTGTTGAGTTCGCATTTAAAGTTTGATGCCAGTAGATTCATCTATCTTGACAGTGATGCCTGGTTCTTTTAAAGATCTATACACACCTATTTAGGCCAGCTGTTGGTGCTTTTATATCATCACGAATCGAAAAACTTAGTCAGCAGTATGAGAAGTACTACTTCTTTTTAAAAGTCCATCCAGCCATTACAAAGCTTCGAGTATCTAAAAGCATTCCACAAAGCTACACGCGTATCTACCGTGCAAACGTAAACGCTTTGATGTCGCACACTTGGATAAAATGTCAAATTAACATGAAGGTAAACATTGTAAGGAAACCAGCATGTCTATGAATTAAAAATGTGAAATCATGTGACAATCAGATAAATCAAGCAGTACACACACAGCATACAGGGTGTAAATTTTGTAGACGTTACATCCCAATGCAGTAGTGAACTGTTGAACGCTGAATATGAAAGTTATAACAATAGTAATGGTGGTATGACAAAATAAGCAGTTTTAATTTGCTAAAGATAAATATATTAATAAATAAATTAGATACATTTGATTATTACATCTGTAAAGCAACCCTAACTTCTTATATTACAATTTTTATTCAAAACAATTAATACTTTTTGGAATCTTGACTGGTTTGAATTAATTTTTTCCAGTTGGTTCTGTATTATCATTGCGTAGTTCTTGTCTGATATCTATATTTGACTGCAGCAGTTCCTTCAACCTTTCATGAATATCATCATTTTTTTGCTCCAAATAGTCCAATGCAGAATTCAACTCATCCAATTTTGAATCCAACATGATGTATTCTGAAAAGAAAAAAATAATAATTTTTGGATATAATATTTCCGTACCCATTTCAAGGAAATTATTGGCCTAAATTAGACATGCTAGCATTATCATACAAGATTTCCAACTAGAAGGAAATGAAATGGCTTACATACACATGCAGAGTTTTGTGTGTTAACTAATTCAGACTTTTGTGACATTCATGATAAGTTTTGTAAACAAAATGTTTGCAGAATAAACGTGTATTCTCAAGCCTTGGTATAAACTCATTCACATAGCAGCAGCCATATCATCCCAGCTCAAAAACTTGTGGTAAAACCTATAAATTTTTCTAATGGTATTTTCTATTGATACCCTTTTGTTGACTCCCTTCAACTCCCTTGGCAATAAAAATGGGCATACATACAAACAAGGGGAATAAACTTACCTTCTACGACATTTTCATCAGTTTGTTCTGTAGGTTCAATCTCATTGTTTTCTGTGATGCCATTTTGGTTACTGTTGTTCTGATCTTTGCCAGCCATGCTAAAGTATTAGGTGTTGGATTTTGATACTTAGATACTTGATAAATTGCGTATTCACTATCCTTCACGAATCACACTGACCTGACAAGACAATCACAAAGAGTAAATAAATTCAATCAAGTTTCGTGTGACAGGCAGTGTTGCTAGATCCAATTTCGAAAAATCCCCAGAACAACGCAGATAAGTCCTTACAACTGCGAAGATTCCGCGTAACACTTGTCAATTTCCCTCTCGTCATTTTATTTGATTCGACAGTTTCGTTGATTCGTCACTTTCGTTGATTGGACAGTTGTGTGTATTCGTATTGTCGTATTTGTAAAGACCACTATAATTTTAACATACTTCTC